>JAQQTO010000063.1:54805000-59805000 GCA_029884595.1 Ormosia semicastrata
CACAATTTTCAATTGTCGCATTTGCAAACCCAACTGCAGGTTGTCTCAAGTAATAAATTTCTCGGGAGTCCGAGGTTGATCCACAGGGAATTGTTGAAGATTAATTAAGGTGAAGTAATTATTTTGTTACTACGATTAAAATTATTTACTTAGGTAAAAAGATTCACTCTTGGTAAATTAAATAAAGGTAAGATTAATTCATTTTATAACTCAATTAGAATCCTCGCAACATGGAGGTTCCAATCGGAAAATACAATATTAAAAGTCCAATTAAAATAATATACATAATTATATTATGTTTCCTAAAAATATTACCACCACTTATAAATGAGTTAAAGCATTCATTGTGTCAATATTTTATCTACAACAAATCAAGAACTCCTCTTTACAAAGATGGTTTCTAAATTATAAGAAACAAATTATAATACGTATAATGGTTACTAGAAAATATAAATCATTTAAGCACAAGAAAAGAATAAATCTAACCTTATTTTATTACCAAGAGCTTCATCTTTTCATCCAAGTAAAATGAAACTTAGTTACTCATAGATAAGAAGAAAGAAAGAGAGAAGAAGAAGAAGAAGAACATGACTTTAATTTAGAACAAAGGAAAATTACTACAAGAAAACCTAGTAACAAAATGGCATCATTTTGGTAACTAACACCTAACACCCCTCAATGATCTACCAAGGACCCCTTTTATAGAGGATTAGAGATACAAAATGATAAGTAGGCTGAGTCATTAGTGGGTGGATGAGTGGAAAATGCCAAATGACTTTTGGTGAGTGGAAAATTATAGAGATTCCTTGTCTCCAAAATCATATAGCTCTGAAGTCATTGCATTCCTCATTTTTGAACCAAGTAGTCTTCATGAAAGTTGTAGGCTTGGATCTTAGCTTTCAAATGGCTTTAGTTTGAGTCCAATATCATTTCTATAACTCTAGATACGTTCAAATTACTGCATACTGCTCAGGCCCAGTCACAGCTCCTCTGTTCTGACTTCCAAGCCCAATATCACCTTGAAGGATTTCGATTCTGGAAAAGTGTTCATCATGAAAGTTGTAGATATAGGTCTTAAATATTCAGAATCTAAATTTCAGCCTATTTGAGAACCTCTAGCCCGAAAAATGGCATGAACAGTACATGTAGGTGAAGCTGTCAAGAACAGCACTCTAGTTCTTACTTCAACCCCAATTTGAGTTACATACTCGTGTGATTAGGCCTTTTAGGTCTTCATGAAAGTTATAGAGCTCTCTCTTATCTTTAAAATGTCATCTAATTCATCTCATTTGACCACCTACATCCCAAAGATACAACCCAAATACAGAAACAACTTAAGGCGTAAATTATGCTGAAAAATTCAATTAAGTCCAATTTGAGTCCAAACTTACAAAACATAATCAAAATCAATCAATTGAGTATATGGAAAGTGTAAATGACTAAAAATGAAGGCTTATTAATGTATCAAATATGTGATCATCAAATTTTCTCACACTTAGCTTTTTGCACTCCTGGGCAAAACACAAGACCAAAACTAAAAAAAAGGAAACAGACTCAAAAGTTAAACACTCTAAAAGACTTAATTTCTAATAATATTTAAAAATGAAAAGCAACCAATCATTAAAGTAATCAAAACATTCATGAGGTAACATATCTTCACATCTCAGATCAACAAGTAAGGATATTTCAATTGAAAAGTATGAGTCAAGAATGATAGATTTTCACAAGATTCACTCTCAATCCCTCAAGTGTTTAAAAGGTAGGTATTTCACTCAATTCAACCCATGAAAATTGCACTACCATAAGCTTGCTTATCTTCTACTTCTCCACTACTCAGGACACATGCACACACAAATCATGAGGACTTTATTCAAGGTTGTAATGGGGTCAAGGTAAAGGAGGAGGTAATATGGATATGACAAGTTAAATACCAGAGAATAAAAGAGCATGAGAGCTGAGTTCAATTAACAAGCATGAAAGTTCATCCCAACTCCACCTAACACAAATTCCCTTTACATATTCTTTTCTTTTCCTTTATTACCTTGTTGACCCTCTTCTTTTTACATTTTTTTTTATTTTTTATTTTTTTTTGCAAAAAGAACATCATATATACATTTTTTTAACCATTCTGCACACACACCCTCACACTTGTTCAAGAACTCATCGAATGACAAAACTAATGTTCTCTTATTCTCTAAGGTCAAGTAAGAACATGGTTTTTCATTTAAGGCACATAATGAGTTCGAAACAAAGAATAGTCAAATAAGCTCAAAGGGGTTAAGCAAGGGGAAATAGGTCATTTCTAATGCTTTATGTTGGTAGGAATCAGAGAATTTCCAAGAAGTCATAAGAGTGCTTGATATCATATTGGGACAACATGCTGCTAAACAAGGTTGGCTATTTGATCAAAGTAGCTATCTCAAGAAAAATGCCTCAATCATATTTATGTATGCATATGAAAATGTAGTCTCAAAAAGAATCAAACCAAGTTCTAGAGTAACAATTCCATGAGTGAAATTCACACAAAAAAGGAAAGAATGGTACAAATGTTCAATCCATTCATCAATAGGCTCAAAATCTCATAAGGCATAATTCTATCATTCTCAGTCCACCAATTCAACATCCATAACCAAGTATGTGAATTTTAAAAAAGAAGATAATTTACTCAATCATGTAAATTTCCCTGAATTTGAATTGCTACTTCCACACAAACTAGTTACTACCCCAACTAAGATGCGTCTCAAGAGTAAAATTTACTCCTTACTCTGCCATCCTTAACTGGTTTAGTAAGTTACACACAAACATATAGACACAACGAACATATTAATACACACACTTTCTAAATTTTTTTTTGATTTTTTTTTACACAACTATCCTTCCCCCTAACCAGATCACAACATTGTCCTCAATGTTAATAATTAAATCCAGACTGAAGAAATAATCATCAATATACATCAAAGAAATTATTGGGACAAAATTAAACAAAGTAATGGGGAGAAGTCATATACCCGAAATACTTAGATGAGAAGAGAATAACTACATTTTGACAATGGTTAGCAATGACAAAAAAAATGAAAAAAAATAAAATAAACAAGCATGCAAACATTTTTTTTTTGGATTCTTTTGTTTTATAATTTTTTTTTGTTGGCCGACACTATTTACATCCCCATACAAAGGCTTCGAAATTTGGGAGGCACTTAAGCCGACTCAATAAAAATACGAAATACTAAAAACTTACCTCAGCTTTGGTAGACAAGATCGTCTACCAAAGTCTCTGCTACATTTGGATCCTTCAACTCAAGTTATAGCTTCAACCGCTGACCATTTACCTTCTTCCAAATTAATTTTATAAGAACAGACCAAGGGACGAACACTTTTTTTATCAGTAATGCTCCAACCTTTCTTAAGAAACTCCTTAAACTTTGGTTGCCATGCCTGAGTGTCATGATCTTGAGTTTTATCAAAAATAGTAGAAATATCAACTACATCAGAGGGATTACTGATAGAATCAAACTCAGAATTGACAAGAAAATTCTCAAGGGGATCAAAATCATAGGTTGTAGAAACTCCTCTATCCATGATTGAGTCAATCATGTATGTCTGGTGGCCCTTGTCATCATTTTCTGGCTTAACAAGACTTTTTGTCACCTCAGGTTCCTTGGGTAGCTCAGCATCACTACTATCTTGATTCTTTTCCACATCCTCTAACTCATTCACACTCAAGGAGTTCATCACTTTGGACACTTGGCTCTTTATCTCCTTGCTTTCTTCAACAACCTTTCCATTCCTAAAGGTTATCACTGACTTGACTTGATCTATTTGTTAGTTTTCTGAATTACCATCATTTAGACTGTATTGACCCTTGGGATTTAGTTAATGTTGAGAAGGAAATTTTTCTTTCTCGTGAATGATGAGTACAGAAGAAAGTTTAGCAAGAGTGTCTTTTATGTCAATCATGATTTGAGTGTTTTGATTAAAAATGGCATCTTGCTTTTTCATGAATACATGCAATGTTTCTTCAAGTTTATTCCTATATGGTGGGACAAAAAGTGCATATCCTTCAGAATTTTGAGAGCCCTGTTGTACCTGAGAAGGTGGTGGTTGCATAAATTGTGCGTGATTGTTAGTCCTCCAACTGAAGTTTGAGTGATTTCTCCATCCTAGATTATATGTATGCATGGTTCGCAACAGTTGATTTTCATGTTCATCATGCACACTTTCATTTTCAGCCATTGTGTTTCATGTGTGTGATTATGATCCAGACAAATCAATATATAAAGTACTAGGATAAACTTTAACCAAACAACCAGAATTTGAATCATGATACCAATTAAGCATAAATAAATAACTTATAATATAAAATAAAATGTACAAGCTAGCAGTATAAACCGTCCATTAAATATTAACAAAGGTGTGGTATAAACCAACCACCAAATAAGTTAATAAATAGAAAAATTAAAAAGTTAGTATACAAATAAAATAAAATGTTAGAAGCAAGTAAATTAAAAAGTTAGATAGCTGATAAAATAAAAAGTTATATAGTTAGTAAGTTAGTAATAAAATACAAAAAGTAAAGTACAGAAGAAAAATAAAAAGGAGAGTTACCCCCACTAAGTTAATATGTACAAGAAAATAAAAGGGAGAATTACCCCCACTGTACAGAAATTAAAATGCAGAAAATAAAGCGCAGAAAGTAAATTTAAAATATGAAAACCAGAGTATCAGCAGAGCCGATTTTTTGCTCCGACGAGAGAGAAGAGAAGAAGAAAGATTATTTCATTAATGATTAAAGATTATAGAGAAATTAGGGAGAGTTTCCCCCACAAGTTAGTATGCACAGAAATTAAAAAGGGAGAGGTTCCCCCACTAGTTAGTATGCACAGAAATTAAAAAGGGAGAGGTTCCCCCACTAGTTAGTATGTTAGTATGTATACAAAATTTTTACACCAGAAATTCAGTCTTCAAATCAAGTCCCCGGTGTCACGCCCCTCTTCCAAGGGAACGTCACATGGTCGATTACAATGCGGAAATAAAGTTAGGTGAGTTGAGACCCGGTCCATTTTAATAAGATGCGTATATTCACTAGATTATAGTTGGGTATTTTAATTTGCGGTTATGTTATATATGTACTTTTTTTTTTTTTCTCTTACTATAATTAGTAACCATGTTGACGAGACATCAATGGAAATAAAAGATCAAACAGAAGTAAAACATGCATAGGAATTAATATCGCATCATCATATATATATATATATATATATAAGTTTATCAAAGCATTTAGTTACAAGCCTGGTACATCAAAAGCAAAGCTATACACCTTTGCCCCCAAAATATTATATACACATCCCCACGGTATCAAATTTACTGACCCACTACAAACAAAACATCGGGCCCCCAAAATAAAATCGGTAGCCTTCAGTAGCTACGAGTGACATCAATCCCTCAAGTGAGGAGGTATCGTGTCAGGATCCTCTTCAGGGTCCTCTTCGGGGTCGTCCTCAGGGACTTCCTCGGGATCTTCCTCAGGATCTTCCTCATCATCAGAGGAAATCACCATAGGAATAGCGAGAGACACGGGACGGGGCCGAGCCGTAGAACGAAAAGAGTCCTCTCTCGGAGTGAAGTAACGATCGCCCCACATCTCACGTATCGGTATTTGAAACTCCAAACGTAGGCTAATGCAGCGGTGAAGACGGGTGGTTCGTGGTGTCCCAGGCTAGTGATATCGAGACATCTCCGTGTAGACACGGCGTTCGAAGCGTAGTTGATATACCAAAGCACTCGGCCCTCCTAAGAATGTCGACGTACATCTCCCAAAAATCGTGCGTACGGGGCTCCATAGTCTTCTATAGTTGCTCAATCAAGATAAGGCCAAAAACCGGGAAGTTGGGAGCTTAGGTTCCTCACGGTTGTCTTCGATGAGACGCAATGTATGAGATAAACGAGAAATGGAGAGACAGGAAAGAAAAGAGGTAAGACATCCTTCCGTCATTACCAATTATAGCATCAAGAAACCAAACGGCGCAAAGCGCCCACATAGCATTTACAACAACAGTAATAGTAATAGACATTCAAGAGCAGTTATGATCAAGCAAACAGTTCCAGGCAGTCATAGGTATATCAACAATATATCAATGCCAGACCATAATAATGATAAATGCAAATAATGCACGGACTCTATACACATGAGCCCTCAATAACCAAGATCCTACTCCATGGAGCTAGACACAAAACATTCGGAGAGAATGATCAGGGAGACATGCTAGTATCTCGTCAGCCATAAAAACAAGTGCTTTCCAGAAAATAATCAGTCATTTTGCGCAACAAGGCTTTATACAGCAGCATTCTCACAAGATCTCGATATAGGACTGTGGCCAGTCAGGATCGTTGGTGCGTTTGCATCGGTTTGTCTCACGGTCCAGAGGGGCTACCACTGCCCTTTGTGAAACACCCGCGCCCCAACGCCCTCAAGGCCAACTACAGGACCCCACTTGTCTATTCGCACCCGCACTAAGGTGTGTTCAACTCCTAGGCAACTAGGCCTTACGACAGTCCAACGGACAAATCACAATGCATACAAACTCTATGCATAATCAGGTATGATCATTATCACATACTATTCCATCATATGTCACAATTTGCCAAAGTAAGAATTAATACAATCAATGGTCTCTCTCAAGGACCCACAATAGCATAATATTGTCATTAAATAGATCAATACCCTTTTCAAAACGTATTATGAGTCCTTGCTTAGATTTAGCTTTACTTACAGGGTTTGTCTCTAAAGGAATTCTTTTAGTTAACTTAAATCCTCTTAGGTAATTTATTCATATGCCCTTAGAAGATTATTTTAAGATCTCAAAATCTCACACTCTCATGTTCTTCCCTGTTTATGCATCCCTAAGCAATTTCTAGTCATCCCATTTATTTATGATCAATATTCCTATATTAGTCCCAAGGTTTTGGGTCCAGGAAACTACACGGTCGGAAATCACAATTTGAGTCACGAGACTTCAATTAATAGGTGTTGGGTGATAGGTATACATTTGAATTCGACAGAGACTACGTTTCATGAAGAATTGAAGTTGCTATTCGACGAGGAATAATGTAACGGGAGGGGGAAAGAATGGGGAAAACATTTTTTACGTCGGATGGGGGTTACGTCGGACGAAGAAATCATTTGTTTGTCGGATGGGGGTTCGTCGGACGAAGAAATTATTTTTGTTGTCGGATGGGGGTTACGTCGGACGAAGATCAAAACTATCGGACCCTCCAGATGGTCAGCAAAAGCCTCAATTCGACGGGTATAGGTGTCGACGTTGGAGAAAATCTCCCAAGTGTCGAACCGACGAACACTGGTCGAAATCTCTAATTTCGACGGGTCTGGGGAAATTCATCTACTCGACAGGCATTGTCACTCAAATTCGACGATTATTGACTTTGGGGCATTTTCTTGTAAGTGTCCAGGGACTCTATTCGACGGGTTTTTGGTCGGAAGATCAATCTCGACGGGCATGATCGAGGTTCATACTCGACGGATTTTCACTTAGTGTTTGTTGGTCAGAAATCTAAATTCGACGGGTTTGACATTCGACGGAAAAGGTCAGGAGTCTAAACTCGACGGATTTTAACATTTCACCAAGTGATTAGGTTATCACGGTCGACAGGTTTGGCTATGGGTCCCTACTCGACGGATTTTAACATTTTACTAGGTGATTAGGTTATCACATTCGACAGGTTTGGCTATGGGTCCCTACTCGACGGATTTTAACATTTTACTAAGTGATCGGTGATCACGTTCGATGTGTTTTAGGCTATCACGTTCGACAAGTTTTTATCATTCGACGGAATGGTCAGAAATCTTCATTCGACGGATTTTGACATATCACCAAAAGATCAGGTTATTGTATTCGACAAGTTTGGCCAGATTTCATACTATTACTAATTTCCACATTCTGGGCTCAACATCGTAACTATCCGAAAACAAATTGGAACTTATTCCCTTCAATATTACACATTCCAAGACCTACCTCGGTTATATTTATATATATGTACATTCAAACTCGACAATCAAATAACACATATACCACACAAACAACATAAAAAGCAGAAAGACCCTCAACAAAATCACAGACGTTTCCTAAATGCTAAGAGAGGTTGAGGAGGAGTGTCTTCCTCTTACCTTAGAGAAGCACAAAGAAAGGCTGCTCCTTTTGGTCAGAAATGATATTTTCAGCTCCCAGAAATCCTTGAATATTCAAGCTCACCAAAATCAGAATCAAATGTTGAAATGGATACCCATGGTCATCAAAATGACAGTGGGTTACGAAAATGAGGAGAGATGAGGAAAAAGCTAAGGACTTTACCTTAAAGTTCCAATCTTTAAGCTTCAACCGTGGAGGAAAAGAAGATGAAGAAGACGTAGGACTTTGAAGATGATTCCCTCAGGTGTGGTGCTTCTCCAAACACGAAATGGTGCTGGAGTGTGATGGTATTGGAGGATGAAAATATGAAGGTGGGGGGGGGGGGGGGGGAAAATGGTCTTCTTTGGAAGGAGAAATGGAAAAGAGAAAGATGAGTGCTACGTACAGGAGGAGGAAAATGTGGGGATTGAAGAATGAATTAAGCCCCTTAATTCAAATGTGCAGCACAAAATAGGAGGAGAGAGAAATAATAAAAAATGATTCAAAGAAGCTTCCTTGAGAAGCTTCGCACGCTTCTCTACGAAGTGCATAGTAAGCTTGTCTCCTTGATTAAACACCTCTGTCAGATGATTTATTACACTAGCAGATAAAACCTCAAAATGTAGACCTCGTAAAGCGTACTGGGACTCGGGTTTAGTAAGATCCCCGTTGACACGTTGACGGTCTAAGGTTTACCGGCCTCGGGAAAATATTTTATTCTCCGGCTCCACTCAAGACACACACATAAAACGAAGAATATATTAAAATATTCATCACCTCCGAGAAAATTCCACAAAAATTCTTAAAAATTGCAAATATTATAAAATGATCGTTTTTAACAAAATAATAAATTTTCGGGATGTTACAACACTCCCCTTCTAAAAAGAAATTTCGTCCTCGAAATTTGCATACCTTAGAATAGTGTGGGTATTGCTCTCTCATCTTGTCTTCCAATTCCCAGGTTGCATCTCCAGTCACCTCGTTCCGGATCACTTTCACCAATGCGATCTCCTTGCCTCTTAATTGCTTTATCCTGCTATCCTCGATTCTTATAGGAGACGTCTCATAAGTTAAGTTTTCTTTTAGTTGTCTTGTATACGGTGCTATGATATGACTTGGGTCGGGAAGGTATTTCCGAAGTTGTGACACATGGAAAACATTATGAATGTTTGAAAGAAAAGGAGGTAAGGATATTTGGTATGCTACGGGACCTACACGAGCAATGATTTGGTATGGTCCAAGGAATTTAGGAGTGAGTTTTCTAGATTTTAAAGCCCGGCCCACCCCGGTCGTAGGTGTGACTTTCGGGAATACATGCTCACCTTCCTCAAACTCAAGAGGTTTTCTCCTTCGGTCTGCGCATAACTCTTTTGTCGACTACGAGCCGTCCTCATCTTTTCTGAATCATTTTAACCTTCTCGGTTATGCGTTGTATAATCTCGGGTCCAATAGTAAGGCGCTCGCCGTCTTGGTACCAACACATAGGTGTTCGACATCGTCGTCCATACGAGCTTCATAGGGTGCCATCCCTATGCTCGAATGATAAGCTTGTTGTTGTAGGTGAATTCTATCAAGGGTAGAATGTCATCCCAACTCCCAGTTGCTCTATGGTGCAAGCTCTAAGCAAATCTTCCAAAGATTGGATTGTTCTCTCCGACTGACCGTCGGTCTGCGGATGATAAGCAGAACTAAGTTGTAATTTTGTCCCCAATGCTTCTTGCAAACTCTCCCAGAAATTTGAAGTAAACCTCGGATCTCTATCTGAAACAATACTTGTAGGCACACCGTGCAGTCTGACAATCTCTCCAATATAGATCTGAGTCAATCTCTCTAGCTTGTACTTGATGTCGATCGGAAGAAAATGTGCGGATTTCGTGAGTCGGTCTACAATTACCCAAATCGAATCATAACCTTTTCTTGTCCTTGGTAATCCGACTACAAAGTCCATTGCAATACTGTCCCACTTCCATTCCGGAATAGATAACGGTTGCAGCAATCCTGCTGGTCTCTGATGTTCCACTTTGGCTTTTTGACAAACCAGACAAGTAGATACACGTCTAGTAACGTCACTCTTCATTCCGTGCCACCAGAACAACTTCTTCAAGTCTTGATACATCTTCGTCATGCCCGGGTGCATACTCAGTTGGCTTGTGTGAGCATGATTAATGATGTATTCTCTAAGTTCTTGATTCCGTGGGACACAAACTCTCCCCTGGAATCTCAAAATTCCATCCGTTCCCTCTGCAAACTCTGTTTCATTTCCTTGCTTCATCTGTTCCCTCACTTCTTGTAAGAACTTGTCCTTCTTCTGCTCTTTTCTTATCTTTGTCCATCAACTCGCTTGAGATGGTAACCATATTCATGCAAATCTTTCCAGGTTCTAACTTCACAAAAGACCATACATCTCGAATTGCTCTATTAGATCCTTCTCCTTGATCATCAGGGCAGAGACACTGATCATCTTTCTACTTAGAGCGTCTGCCACAACATTTGCCTTGCCAGGATGATACAGAAGTTGGAAATCGTAATCCTTCAGGAATTCTAACCACCTCCGTTGCCTCATGTTCAACTCCTTCTGATCATACAAATACTTCAGACTCTTGTGATCACTGAAAATGTTAAATGTTGCTCCGTAGAGAAAATGCCTCCATATCTTTGAGCAAAAACTACACCGCTAGCTCCGGGTCGTGCGTCGGATAATTCTTCTCGTGCACTCGCAAGCGCCTTGAAGCATAAGCCACCACCCTTCCATGTTGCATAAGTACGGATCCTAGCCCTTGGTATGAAGCGTCACAAGTACACTTGGCTGTTCATTCGGATCGGGTAGCACTAACACCGGTGAGGTAGTCAGTCGATTCTTCAATTCTTGGAAACTTCGCTCACAGCTGTCGGTCCACTCAAAAGTTTGGTTTTTCCTTGTGAGTTGCGTAAGTGGTCCAGCAATCTTGGAGAATCCCTCAATGAACCTCCGATAATATCCCGCTAAACCCACAAAGCTTCGAATCTCTGATACTGATTTCGGCCTTTCCCATCGTAGTACTGCCTCCACTTTCGATGGATCCACAGCAATCCCACTCTTTGAGATCACGTGACCTAGAAACTTGACTTCTTCCAGCCAAAACTCACATTTTGACAGTTTGGCATACAATTCTTTCTCCTTCAGAATCTGAAGAACTATACTGAGGTGTTCAGCATGGTCCTCTCGGTTTTGAGAGTATACCAGAATGTCGTCAATGAAGACCACAACGAACTTATCCAAGTAAGGTCGAAAGATTCGGTTCATGTAGTCCATGAAGATAGCTGGTGCATTCGTCACACCAAACGGCATCACCAAATATTCATAGTGACCGTATCGGGTGCGAAAAGCAGTCTTGGGCACATCCTCTGTCTTCACTCGTATCTGATGATACCCAGATCGCAGATCAATCTTGGAAAACACTGCCGCTCCCTTCAGTTGGTCCATCAAGTCGTCAATCCTCGGGAGTGGATATTTGTTCTTAATCGTCACCTTGTTCAGCTGCCGATAGTCCACACATAACCTTGAGGTGCCATCTTTCTTGCGAACTAACAACACTGGTGCTCCCCATGGTGACACACTTGGCCTGACAAATTGCTTTTCCAAAAGCTCTTCTAGCTGTTTCTTTAGCTCGGCTAACTCTGTCGGTGCCATCCGGTACGGTGTTATAGACACAGGACCAGCTCCCGGTACTAAGTCGATAGCAAACTCTATCTCTCGAGCCGGCGGTAAACCAGGCACACTCTCAGGAAAGACTTCGGGAAACTCATTCACCACTGGAATTGTGTCCACATCAACCTCGTTCTCGATTTTCAAAGAAGATAGTAGCATGTATCCGTGAGCTCCTTCTTTCAAGAGAGCTTGAACTCGGTTGGCCGTCAGAAATCTAGAATTCTCATTTATGGGAAAAACTATGGTCTTTCTGGAACAGTCTAACAGAACATGGTTAGAAGACAACCAGTCCATCCCTAGGATAATATCTAATTGGGAAAGAGGTAAACAAATCAGATCGACCAGAAAGGATCGACCTTCAACAATCAATGGACAGTTTAGACAAACTTTGGTAGTAACTACCGGTTTATCAGTGGGGGTAGAAACGGTTAAGTCAAAAGGTAAGGACGACACAGGTAGACTCAGTTTTTGCACACAGTCATACGATATAAAAGAATGGGTTGCCCCAGAGTCATACAGTACAGTTAAAAGATTACCTTCTATGATGCCTTCTCCCTGTATCAAATCTTCGGATTCGGAGGCTTCGGCTCGCTCATAGTGTAAACTCGTCCTCCGGCTTGCGGTTTCTTGGCTTTCGCAAAGCATTCATTGAAGGTTCGACCTTCGCTTGATTGCGTCTCTCGTAGATGTGTCCGGGTTTCCCACATCGAAAACAGATAATCCCTTTGATAGGACAATCCTTGTCAGATGATCTTTCCACACTTCCGGCATTTGGAGGGATATGCCAAGTTTTGGCCAGTCCGGTTCCCACTAGAACCTCCACTAGAACTTCCACCCATGGCTTGTTGGTGACTTCCCATTGGTCGAGAGTATGGCTTCTTGCAAGCGGTTAACACTTGTTATTGCCGCCTCTGCGGAATCTCGCGGGCCCAAAGTTTCTATTCCTCATATCTCTAGATTGCTCCGAGCCTCTACATCACGGCAAGTATCCGGCGGTTGTGAGAATTCATTGATCCTCAAGGTGATTACAGCTTTCCTCAGTTCGTACCTCAATCCTTCCGTGAATCTTCGGCACTTCCAGGCCTCATCTGGTTGGTTCTGAAAGTAGGTCGAAAACTGTGACAAGTTTTCGAATCTCGCTGCGTACTCGCTAACAGTCATATTCCCCTGCCGTAGGTTGAGGAATTCCGACTCCTTCGCATGCCTTGCACTCGCAGGAAAATACTTGTCCAAGAACTTTTCTTTGAACAACTCCCAAGTAATATCTCGGTTCGCAGCTTCTAGCATCCTCCGCACTCCGTTCCACCAGTTCTCAGCGTTACCTACCAGCATAAAAGTAGCATAATCCACCTTCTTACCCTCAGCGCAATTCATTCCTCGAAATACCTTCTCCAACTCCTTGATCCACAGACTAGCTTTGTCCGGATCAAATTCTCCTTTAAATTGAGGAGGATTATGGCGTCGAAACTCCGCTAAATTCTGAGCATCAGCAGTAGCCTCTAACTGTTGAGCAGCCCGCTCTTGTTGTTGCGTAACTCTCTCTTGCTGTCGTGCGGCTTGCTCCGTTTGTTGTGCGATGACCTCAGCCATCCTTTGCATCGCTGTAATAGCTGCTACCATGTCTTCCCTTCGTGCCATCTCACTTTCTCAGATTCAGATTATCTGAAAACACAGAAAAGTCAGTTGCATTCACTAAGAATACCAAACACTACTCCTTTACGAATACCATTCAGAGAACACACAGCACAAACAAGACAGACTCAACCACAAGACCCAAAGAAACATAAACCGGGGCTCTGATACCAAGAATGTCACGCCCCTCTTCCAAGGGAACGTCACATGGTCGATTACAATGCGGAAATAAAGTTAGGTGAGTTGAGACCCGGTCCATTTTAATAAGATGCGTATATTCACTAGATTATAGTTGGGTATTTTAATTTGCGGTTATGTTATATATGTACTTTTTTTTTTTCTCTTACTATAATTAGTAACCATGTTGACGAGACATCAATGGAAATAAAAGATCAAACAGAAGTAAAACATGCATAGGAATTAATATCTGCATCATCATATATATATATATATATATATAAGTTTATCAAAGCATTTAGTTACAAGCCTGGTACATCAAAAGCAAAGCTATACACCCCCAAAATATTATATACACATCCCCACGGTATCGAATTTACCCACTACAAACAAAACATCAGGCCCCCAAAATAAAATACTGGTAGCCTTCAGTAGCTACGAGTGACATCAATCCCTCAAGTGAGGAGGTATCGTGTCAGGATCCTCTTCAGGGTCGTCCTCAGGGACTTCCTCGGGATCTTCCTCAGGATCTTCCTCATCATCGGAGGAAATCACCATAGGAATAGCGAGAGACACGGGACGGGGCCCGAGCGTAGAACGAAAAGAGTCCCTCTCGGAGTGAAGTAACGATCGCCCCACATCTCACGTATCGGTAGCTGAAACTCCAAACGTAGGCTAATGCGACGGTGAAGACAGGTGGTTCGTGGCGTCCCCAGGCTAGTGATATCGAGACATCTCCCGTGTAGACACAGCGTTCAGAACTGTAGTTGATATACCAGCACTCTGGCCCTCCTAAGAATGTCAGACGTACATCTCCCAAAAATCTGTGCGTACGGGGCTCCATAGTCTTCTATAGTTGCTCAATCAAGATAAGGCCAAAAACCAGGGAAGTTGGGAGCTTCCGGTTCCTCACGGTTGTCTTCGATGAGACGCAATGTACAGATAAACAGAAATGGAGAGACAGGAAAGAAAAGAGGTAAGACATCCTTCCGTCATTACCAATTATAGCATCAAGAAACCAAACGGCGCAAAGCGCCCACATAGCATTTACAACAACAGTAATAGTAATAGACATTCAAGAGCAGTTATGATCAAGCAAACAGTTCCAGACAGTCATAGGTATATCAACAATATATCAATGCCAGACCATAATAAAGATAGATGCAAATAATGCACGGACTCTATACACATGAGCCCTCAATAACCAAGATCCTACTCCATGGAGCTAGACACAAAACATTCGGAGAGAATGATCAGGGAGACATGCTAGTATCTCGTCAGCCATAAAAACAAGTGCTTTCCAGAAAATAATCAGTCATTTTGCGCAACAAGGCTTTATACTGGAAAGCATTCTCACAAGATCTCGATATAGGATGTGGCCGGTCGGGATCGTTGGTGCGTTTGCATCGGTTTGTCTCACGGTCCCGGAGGGGCTACCACGCCCTTTGTGAAACACCCGCGCCCCAACGCCCTCAAGGCCAACTACGGGACCCCACTTGTCTATTCGCACCCGCACTAAGGTGTGTTCAACTCCTAGGCAACTAGGCCTTCTACGACAGTCCAACGGACAAATCACAATGCATACAAACTCTATGCATAATCGGGTATGATCATTATCACATACTATTCCATCATATGTCACAATTTGCCAAAGTAAGAATTAATACAGTCAATGGTCTCTCTCAAGGACCCACAATAGCATAATATTGTCATTAAATAGATCAATACCCTTTTCAAAACGTATTATGAGTCCTTGCTTAGATTTAGCTTTACTTACAGGGTTTGTCTCTAAAGGAATTCTTTTAGTTAACTTAAATCCTCTTAGGTAATTTATTCATATGCCCTTAGAAGATTATTTTAAGATCTCAAAATCTCACACTCTCATGTTCTTCCCTGTTTATGCATCCCTAAGCAATTTCTAGTCATCCCATTTATTTATGATCAATATTCCTATATTAGTCCCAAGGTTTTGGGTCCAGGAAACTACACGGTCGGAAATCACAATTTGAGTCACTGAGACTTCAATTAATAGGTGTTGGGTGATAGGTATACATTTGAATTCGACAGAGACTACGTTTCATGAAGAATTGAAGTTGCTATTCGACGAGGAATAATGTAACAGGAGGGGAAAGAATGGGGAAAACATTTTTACGTCGGATGGGGGTTACGTCGGACGAAGAAATCATTCTTTGTCGGATGGGGGTTCACGTCGGACGAAGAAATTATTCTTTGTCGGATGGGGGTTACGTCGGACGAAGATCAAAACTATCGGACCCTCCGGATGGTCAAGCAAAAGCCTCAATTCGACGGGTATAGGTGTCGACGTTGGAGAAAATCTCCAAGTGTCGAACCGACGAACACGGTCGAAATCTCTAATTTCGACGGTGTGGGGAAATTCATCTACTCGACAGGCATTGTCACTCAAATTCGACGATTATTGACTTTGGGGCATTTTCTTGTAAGTGTCCAGGGACTCTATTCGACGGGTTTTTGGTCGGAAGATCAATCTCGACGGGCATGATCGAGGTTCATACTCGACGGATTTTCACTTAGTGTTTGTTGGTCAGAAATCTAAATTCGACGGGTTTGACATTCGACGGAAAGGGTCAGGAGTCTAAACTCGACGGATTTTAACATTTCACCAAGTGATTAGGTTATCACAGTCGACAGGTTTGGCTATGGGTCCCTACTCGACGGATTTTAACATTTTACTAGGTGATTAGGTTATCACATTCGACAGGTTTGGCTATGGGTCCCTACTCGACGGATTTTAACATTTTACTAAGTGATCAGGTGATCACGTTCGACAGGTTTTAGGCTATCACGTTCGACAAGTTTTTATCATTCGACGGAATGGTCAGAAATCTTCATTCGACGGATTTTGACATATCACCAAAAGATCAGGTTATTGTATTCAACAAGTTTGGCCAGATTTCATACTATTACTAATTTCCACATTCGGGCTCAACATCGTAACTATCCAGAAAACAAATTGGAACTTATTCCCTTCAATATTACACATTCCAAGTACCTCGGTTATATTTATATATATGTACATTCAAACTCGAGACAATCAAATAACACATATACCATACAAACAACATAAAAAGCGAGAAAGACCCTCAACAAAATCACAGACGTTTCCTAAATGCTAAGAGAGGTTGAGGAGGAGTGTCTTCCTCTTACCTTAGAGAAGCACAAAGAAAGGTGCTCCTTTTGGTCGAGAAATGATATTTTCGGCTCCCGAGAAATCCTTGAATATTCAAGCTCACCAAAATCAGAATCAAATGTTGAAATGGATACCCATGGTCATCAAAATGACAAGTGGGTTACGAAAATGAGGAGAGATGAGGAAAAAGCTAAGGACTTTACCTTAAAGTTCCAATCTTTAAGCTTCAACCGTGGAGGAAAAGAAGATGAAGAAGACGTAGGACTTTGAAGATGATTCCCTCGGGTGTGGTGCTTCTCCAAACACGAAATGGTCTTTGGAGTGTGATGGTATTGGAGGATGAAAATATGAAGGTGGGGGGGGGGGAAAATGGTGCTGCTGGAAGGAGAAATGGAAAAAGAGAAAGATGAGTGCTACGTACAGGAGGAGGAAAATGTGGGGATTGAAGAATGAATTAAGCCCCTTAATTCAAATGTGCAGCACAAAATAGGAGGAGAGAGAAATAATAAAAAATGATTCAAAGAAGCTTCCTTGAGAAGCTTCGCACGCTTCTCTACGAAGTGCATAGTAAGCTTGTCTCCTTGATTAAACACCTCTGTCAGATGATTTATTACACTAGCAGATAAAACCTCAAAATGTAGACCTCGTAAACTGTGCCCGGACTCGGGTTTAGTAAGATCCCCCGTTGACACGTTGACAGTCCAAGGTTTACCAGCCTCAGGGAAAATATTTTATTCTCCTAGGCTCCACTCAAGACACACACATAAAACGAAGAATATATTAAAATATTCATCACCTCCAGAAAATTCCACAAAAATTCTTAAAAATTGCAAATATTATAAAATGATCGTTTTTAACAAAATAATAAATTTTCGGGATGTTACACCCGGCAACGGCGCCAAAAACTTGATGCACAATTTTCAATTGTCGCATTTGCAAACTCAAGTGCAGGTTGTTTCAAGTAATAAATTTCTCAGGAGTCCGAGGTCGATCCACAGGGAATTGTTGAAGATTAATTAAGGTGAAGTGAATATTTTGTTACTACGATTAAAATTATTTACTTAGATAAAAAGATTCACTCTTGGTAAATAAAATAAAGGTAAGATTAATTTTTTTTATAACTCAATTAGAATCCTCGCAACATGGAGGTTCCAATCGGAAAATACAACATTAAAAGTCCAATTAAAATAATATATGTAATTATATTATGTTTCCTAAAAATATTACCACCACTTATAAATGGGTTAAAGCATTCGTTGTGCCAATATTTTGTCTACAACAAATCAAGAACTCCTCTTTACAAAGATGGTTTCTAAATTATAAGTAACAAATTATAATACGTATAATGCTTACTAGAAAATATAAATCATTTAAGCACAAGAAAAGAATAAATCTAACCTTATTTTATTACCAAGAGCTTCACCCTTTCACCCAAGTAAAATGAAACTTAGTTACTCATAGATAAGAAGAAAGAAAGAGAGAAGAAGAAGAAGAAGAAGAACATGACTTTAATTTAGAACAAAGAAAAATTACTACAAGAAAACCTAGTGACAAAATGGCATCATTTTGGTAACTAACACCTAACACCCCTCAATGATCTACTAAGGATGCTTTTTATAGAGGATTAAAGATACAAAATGATAAGTGGACTGAGTCATTAGTGGGTGGATGAGTGGAAAATGAGTGGAAAATGCCAAATGACTTTTGGTGAGTGGAAAATTATGGAGATTCATTGTCTCCAAAATCATGTAGCTCTGAAGTCATTGCATTCATCATTTTTGAACCAAGTGGTCTGCATGAAACTTGTAGGCCTAGATCTTCGCTTTCAAATGGCTTTAGTTTGAGTCCAATATCATTTCTATAGCTTCAGATACGTTCAAATAACTACATACTACTCAGACCCAGTCACAGCTCCTCTGTTCTGACTTCCAAGCCCAATATCACCTTCAAGGATTACGATTCTAGAAAAGTGTTCACCATCAAAGTTGTAGATATGGGTCTTAAATATTCAGAATCCAAATTTCAATCCATTTGACAACCTCTAGCCCGAAAAATGGCATGAACAGTACACCTAAGTCAAGCTATCAGGAACAGCACTCTAGTTCTTACTTCAACCCCAATTTGAGTTATCTACTCGTGTGATTGGACCTTTTATATCTTCATGAAAGTTATAGAGCTCTCTCTTATCTTTAAAATTCCATCTGATTCATCTTATTTGATCACATACATCCCAAGATACAGCCTAAATACAGAAACAATGTAAGACGTAAATTATGCTAAAAAATTCAATTAAGTCCAATTTGAGTCTAAACTTACAAAACATAATCAAAATCAATCAATTAAGTACATGGAGAGTGTAAATGACTAAAAATGAAGGCTTATTAATGTATCAAATATGTAATCATCATGAAACTTCTCAAGGAAGCTTCAAGGAAACTTCTAGGAAGCTTCCTCCAACCACTTTTCTCTCTCCTCCCTTTTTGGTGCTGCACGGTTGGCTAAGAGGGATATTACATTTTCATTCTCCCATTTTCTCTTATTCATGCTGGTCTTACTCTCCCTGACGCAGCTCACTTTCTTCCTCTCTTCTTCCACACTCACACACTCCATTATCGAACTTTCAAGCTTCCCTGCTCAAGCCAACATAAACCATTGTTTCACCTTACTATCCTCAAGCTTTCTTCTTGGTGGAACTCTTCTTGGCTCCCCCATTTTCGTGGTTGGCAGCCCAACATCAAAGCTTCAAGCTTTAAGGTTCTGCGGTGGTGAAGCATGAAATTTCTAAACAAAAAGGAGCTTACTTTTCCTTGTTCTTCACTAAGGTAAGAGGAAGACACTCCTCCTCAACCCCTATTAGCATTCAGAAACCTTGTCTGTGATTGATTATGAGAAAACCCTAGTGAGGGTTATTCTTTGTTTACATGATTAGTATGTTTGTATGTTGTTTATAATGTGTTTGTGCTATTAGATTGTTTGTTTGTGTATATTGATGTATTTAAATGGATCGGAATACATGAAATGGAAGAAAATGATGTCAGATTGGTTGTCGGATGGCCACGGCTTTGAGGCCCAAAATTTAGGGATTCTTTGTGAACAATTGTAATAATTAGAATTTCTGACCAGTTAGTACAATGTCAATGATGATCACATATTTGATACATTAATAAGTTTTCATTCTTAGTCATTTACACTCTCTATGTACTTAATTGATTGAGTTTTATTATGTGTTGTAAGTTTGGGCTCAAATTGGATTTAATTGAATTTTTCACCATGATTCATATCTTACACTGTTTCTGTATTTGGGCCATATCTTGGGCTGTAGGTGGTATTTGGAGGTGATTCTAGTGGCATTTGAAAGATAAGAGAGATCTCTATAACTTTTATGAAGACCTCAAAGGCCCAATCACACGAGTAGATAACTCAAATTGGGATTGAAGCAAGAACTAGAGTGTTGTTCCTGACAACTTGACCTATGTATACTATTCATGCCATTGTTTGGGCTAGAAGTTGTAAAATGAGCTGAAATTTGGATGTTGAATATCTAAGACCCATAACTACAACTTTCATGTTGAACACTTTTCCAGAATCGGACTCCTTGAAGGTGATATTTGGCTTGGAAGTCAGAACAGAGGAGCTGTGACTGGGCCTGGGCAGTGTGCAGTGTGCAGTAATTTCTGGACTTAAACCAAAGCCATTTGAAAGCTAAGATCCAGGCCTAAAACTTTCATGAAGACCACTTGGTTCAAAAATGACGAATGCAATGACTTCAGAGCTGCATGATTTCAGAGACAAGGAATCTCCATAATTTCCCACTCACCTAAAGTTATTTGGCATTTTCCACTCATTTTCCACTCATCCAACCACTAATGACTCAGCCCCCTTGTCATTTTGTATCTCTAATCCTCTATAAAAGGAGGCCTTGGCAGATCATTGAGAGTGTTAGGTGTTAGTTACCAAAATGATGCCATTTTGTTACTAGGTTTTCTTGTAGTAATTTTCCTTTGTTCTAAATTAAAGTCATGTTCTTCTTCTTCTTCTTCTCTCTTTCTTTCTTCTTATCTATGAGTAACTAAGTTTCATTTTACTTGGGTGAAAGGGTGAAGCTCTTGGTAATAAAGTAAGGTTAGATTTATTATTCTCTTGTGCTTAAATGATTTATATTTTCTAGTAACCATTATACGTATTATAATTTGTTTCTTATAATTTAGAAACCATCTTTGTAAATAGGAGTTCTTGATTTGTTGTAGACAAAATATTGGCACAATGAATGCTTTAACCCATTTATAAGTGGTGGTAATATTTTTAGGAAACATAATATAATTACGTATATTATTTTAAATGGACTTTTAATGTTGTATTTTCCGATTGGAACCTCCATGTTGCGAGGATTCTAATTGAGTTATAAAAGAAATTAATCTTACCTTTACTTTATTTACCAAGAGTGGATCTTTTAACCCAAGTAAATAATTTTTACTATAGTAACAAAATATTTACTTCACCTTAATTAATCTTCTACAATTCCCTGTGGATCGACCTCGGACTCCCGAGAAATTTATTACTTGAGACAACCTGCACATGGGTTCGCAAAGCAACAATTAATCCCGCATCAAGTTTGTAGACTTGTTTGAAACTAAAAAGTGTGCATCAAGTTTTTGGCACCGTTGCCGGGGACTTGATTTGAAGACTGAATTTCTGGTATAAAAAATTTTTTTTTGTATATATACTAACATACTAACTAGTGGGGGAACCTCTCCCTTTTTAATTTCTGTGCATACTAACTTAGTGGGGGAACCTCTCCCTTTTATTTTACGCACTAACTTAGTAGGGGAATCTGTCCCTTTTACTTATTTTATTTTTTTGTAATTTACTTTCTACACTTTATTTCTGCATTTTAATTTCTGTACAGTGGGGGTAATTCTCCATTTTATTTTCTTGTACATTTTAACTTAGTGGGGGTAACTCTCCCTTTTTTTGTACTTTATTTTCTACGTATTTATTTTCTTGTCATTTTTTTTTGTTATTTATTTTCTGTCATTTTTTTTGTTTACTAACTTACTAATTCTCTTACTAATTATCTAACTTTTTACTTTTTCTGCTTCTAACATATTAATTTATCTGTATACTAACTTTTTAATTTTTATGCTTATTAACTTATTTGGTGGTTGGTTTATACCACACCTTTGTTAATATTTAATGGACAGTTTATATTGCTATCTTGTACATTTTATTTTATATTATAATTTACTTGTTTATGCTTAATTGGTATCGTGATTTAAATTCTAGTCGTTTGGTTAGAGTTAATCCAGGTACTTTACATATTGATTTGTTTGAATCACAATCACACACATTAAGCACAATGGCTGAAAACGAAAGTGTGCATGATGAACATGAAAATCAACCGTTGCGAACCATGCATGTGTATTTGCAACCATCCCGAAATTCTAGTCCATCATGTTTTATCTTTCCAGTCAATGCCAACAATTTTAGATTCAAGTCAGGTATGATTTCTTTACTTCCTAATTTTCATGGTTTAGAATCTGAAAGCCCATATTTACATTTAAAAGAATTTGAGGAAGTATGTACTGCTTTTCATGATCAAACTTGCACTAAAGAGGTTGTTAAGCTTAAATTGTTTCCTTTTTCTTTGAAAGACAAAGCAAAAACTTGGCTTAACACTTTGAAACCAAGATCAATTGGCACATGGCAAGAGATGCAATGTGAGTTTTTGAAGAAATTTTTTCCAACACATAAAACCAATGCTTTGAAAAGACAAATCCAAAATTTTTCCCAAAATTCAAATGAAGCATATTTTCAAAGTTGGGAACGTTTTAAAGATTTGTTGAATTCTTGCCCACATCATGGTTTTGAAAAATGGCGCACTTTAAGCTTCTTTTATGAAGGGTTAACACTTGAAACCAAGCAATTTGTGGAAACAATGTGCAATGGTGAATTTCTTGATAAAGAACCTGATGAAGCTTTAGACTATTTAGACCATTTGGCTAAAAATTCTCAATCTTGGCATGGTACTAATCCTTCTGAAAATTCAATTAGATCAAACCTTGCAAATGCTAGTAAAGGAAAATATCATCTTAGTCAAGAAGAAGATCTGAATGCTAGGTTTGCTAGTTTGGCTAGAAAGGTTGAAGCCATGGAATCCGGGAAAGTAAAAGAAATCAAATCTGTGCAAAATGAAGAAATTTGTGGCATTTGTGATGAATTAGGACACTCAACAAATGAATGTCCAAAAATTCCTGTTTTTAAAGAAGTTGTGCATAAGCAAGTAAATGCAATGAATAATTTTAAAAAGCCATTTACTTCTTCTTTTTCAGATACATACAATTCGGGATGGAGAAATCATCCGAATTTCAGTTGGAGGAATAGCAACCAGCCACAATTCATGCAACCACCACCTCCTCAGGCACAGCAAGATACTCAAAATCCTCAAGGATATGCACCCTATGTCCCACTATATAGGAAAAACCTTGAAGGAACATTGCATGCATTCATGGAAAAACAAGAGGCCATCAATAGTCAAAATACTCAAGCCATGATTGACATAAAAGACACTCTTGCTAAACTTTCTTCTGCACTTGCCATTCATGAGAAAGGAAAGTTTCCCTCTCAACCTCAACCAAATCCTAAAGGTCAGTTTAGCCTAAATGAAGGTAGTTCAGAAAGTCAAAAAATAGATCAAGTCAACTCAGTGATAACTCTTAGGAGTGGAAAGGTTGTTGAAAAACAAATTCCTGAACTTTTTGAGAAAGATGATGAGTCAATTCCCAAAGATGAGGAAGGAGTTGATAAGCCACCTAGCCAAAAGGAGATCAAACCCTCGTCTTCACCCCCATTTCCTCAAGCATTAAACAATTCAAGTAAAGTGAATCATAACAGTGACATTTTTTAAATCTTTAAACAAGTGAAGGTCAATATTCTTCTGTTAGATGCTATCAAACAGATTCCTTCTTATGCCAAATATTTGAAAGACTTGTGCACTGTTAAAAGAAAACATAATGTGAAAAAGAATGCCTTTTTGACTGAACAGGTAAGCTCCATTATTCAAAACAATAATGAGTTGAAATATAAAGACCCTGGTTGTTCTACAGTTTCATGCATTATTGGTGAACATAAAATTGAACGAGCTTTACTTGATCTTGGTGCTAGTGTTAATTTACTTCCATATTCAGTTTATCAGCAACTCAACCTTGGTGAGTTAAAACCAACTTCTGTAACTCTTCTACTTACTGATAGATCAATTAAAATTCCAAAAGGAATAGTGGAAAATGTGTTGGTACAAGTTGATAAATTCATATATCCTGTGGATTTTATTATCTTGGAAACTGAACCTATGGTTGATAGTTCTAAGTCAGTTCCTGTTATTTTGGGTCGCCCATTTTTAGCAACATCTAATGCTTTGATAAATTGCAGAAATGGATGGTGAAGCTAACTTTTGGAAATATGACACTGGAGCTTAATGTTTTCAACATGTGCAAGCAACCACATGAAGTTTACGATGACAATGAAGAGATTGAAGGGATTGAGGCCATTATAGATGATCATCTTCAAATCAAGAGTTCTTCTGACCCATTAGAAATCGGTTTAATTAATTCATTTGATTCAGCTACACAATTAGATGATGATGTTTCTAAAATATACTCTTTGCTTGACTGTACACAGAAAATGGAATACAAAGGATGGAAGCCAAGATTCGAAGAGCTAAAATCCATGAATGATGATACCCATGAAGAAGTACCCACACTGGAACTGAAGCCATTACCTGATGGGTTGAAGTACACATTTTTGGGAGAAGAACAAAGCTCTCCAGTGGTAATTTCCTCATCCTTGACCAAAGAACAAGAAGGTAAGTTGATAGAAGTACTTAAAAGGTATAAAAGTGCAATT
The DNA here is from genome assembly GCA_029884595.1 of Ormosia semicastrata. Classification (NCBI taxonomy): domain Eukaryota; kingdom Viridiplantae; phylum Streptophyta; class Magnoliopsida; order Fabales; family Fabaceae; genus Ormosia; species Ormosia semicastrata. Next base: position 54,829,749 of record JAQQTO010000063.1, read on the forward strand.
GGATGGACATTAAAGGATATAAAAGGCAATAATCCATTAATCTGTACACATAGAATACATTTAGAGGATAATGCTAAAACATCTCAACAACCTCAAAGAAGATTAAATCCACACATGAAAGAGGTTGTTAGAGCTGAAGTTCTTAAATTACTTGATGTTGGAATTATCTATCCTATTTCTGATAGCCAGTGGGTAAGCCCTACATAAGTTGTGCCTAAGAAATCTGGAATAACAGTGGTTGAAAATGAAAAAGGAGAATTAATACCTACCCGAGTCTCATCTAGTTGGCGTATGTGTATTGATTTCAGAAAATTGAATGCAGCCACTAGGAAAGACCATTTTCCATTGCCTTTTCTTGATCAGATTCTAGAAAGAGTAGCAGGACATCCCTACTATTGTTTTCTTGATGGTTATTTAGGGTATAATCAAATACCAATTGCATTAGAGGACCAAGAAAAGACCACTTTTACTTGTCCCTTTGGCACTTTTGCATATAGAAGAATGCCTTTTGGTCTTTGTAATGCTCCGGCAACTTTTCAAAGATGCATGCTAAGTATTTTCAGTGACATGATTGAGCATTATTTAGAGGTTTTCATGGATGATCTGACAGTTTTTGGAAATTCTTTTGAAAATTGTCTTGATAATTTGGAAAAAGTTCTTAAAAGATGTGAAGAAAAAGAATTTGTGTTAAATTGGGAAAAATGTCATTACATGGTTACCTCAGGAATAGTGTTAGGTCATGTGATATCTTCTAAGGGAATTGAAGTTGATAAGGCAAAAGTTGAATTAATTGCTCATTTGCCTTTCCCAAAAATAGTTAGAGAAGTTCGTTCCTTTTTAGGACATGCAGGATTTTACAGAAGATTTGTAAAGGACTTTAGTGCTATATCTAGACCTTTATGTAATCTTCTAACAAAAGATACACCATTTGATTGGGCTCAAGATTGTCAAAAATCTTTTGAAAAATTAATCGGTCTTTTGACTTCTGCTCCTATCATACAATCTCCTGACTGGTCTTTGCCTTTTGAGTTGATGTGTGATGCTAGTGATTTTCTTTGTTGCTGTTTTAGGCCAAAGAAAGGAAGGTAAGCCTCATGTAATTTATTACGCAAGTCGAACTTTGAATAGTGCACAAATGAATTACACCACTACTGAAAAAGAACTACTTGCTGCAATTTTTGCATTGGACAATTTTTGAGCTTATTTAATTGGTTCATCCACTATTGTTTTCACTGATCATGTTGCTGTTAGATATTTAATGTCTAAACAAGATGCCAAACCTAGGTTGATACGGTGGATCTTGTTGCTTCAAGAATTTGACATCACAATAAAAGACAAGAAAGGAGCCGAAAATGTTGTTGCAGATCATTTGTCAAGGCTGACAACAGGCTCATCTTTTGATAGCACACCTATCAATGATTCTTTCCCTGATGAGTTTTTATTTTCTGTCAATTCTATACCTTGGTTTGCTAACATTGTCAATTTTCTTGTAACAGGTAAGATGCCGCCTCAGTGGACACACCAAGACAAAAAAATGTTTTTGATTGAGGTGAAAAATTTCTTTTGGGATGACCCATATTTGTTCAAATATTGTCCTGATCAAATCTTTCGGAGATGTGTACCCGACAATAAGGTAAGTAGTGTCATTAAATTTTGTCATTCAAAAGCATGTGGAGGTCATTTTTCTTCAAAGAAAATAGCTGCGAAAATCTTGCAGTGTGGATTTTATTGGCCCACTTTATTCAAGGACAGTTATACTTTTTGTAAAAGTTGTGAAAGTTATCAAAAATTGGGGTCCATTTCTAAAAGAAATATGATGACTTTGAACCCTATCCTTGTCATTGAAATTTTTTATTGTTGGGGAATTGATTTCATGGGTCCATTTCCATCATCTTTTGGATTTATGTACATTTTGGTTGCAGTTGATTATGTCTCAAAATGGATTGAGGCAATTCCATGTCGGCACAATGATCATAAAACTGTTCTAAAATTTTTAAAAGAAAATGTTTTGAGTCGATTTGGAATTCCTCGAGCTATCATCAGTGATGGGGGAACACATTTTTGTAATAAACCATTTGAATCTTTAATGAAAAAATATTGCATTACCCACAAAATTGTAACCCTTTATCATCCTCAGACAAGTGGACAAGTTGAATTAGCAAATAGGGAGATTAAACAAATTTTGAAAAAAATGGTTAACCCAAATCGTAAAGATTGGTCTTTAAGACTAAACGATGCACTTTGGGCTTACCGTACTGCTTTTAAAACATCTTTGGGCATGTCTCCCTATCGGTTAGTTTATGGAAAACTTTGTCATTTGCCTGTAGAATTGGAGCATAAAGCATTTTGGGCCATTAAAGCTTTCAACTTAAGTCTTGATGATGCTTCCAAGTTACGCAAATTGCAATTGAATGAACTTGAAGAATTAAGAAATGATGCATATGAAAACTCAAAGATTTATAAAGCTAGAACAAAAGCTTTTCATGACAAATCAATTTTCAGAAAAACTTTTGAAATTGGTCAAAAAGTTCTCGCTTTATAATTCTCGCCTTCACCTATTCCCTGAAAAATTGAGATCTAGGTGGATTGGTCCTTATATTGTCAAACATGTGTATTCTTATGGGGCCATAGACATTGAGAATCCTAGGAATGGTATTGTATTTAAGGTTAATGGATAAAGACTCAAACCATTTCTGGAACATCAAGTTGTTGAGGTAGAATCCATTTCTCTTTCTAATCCTTGTTATGAGTAGAATTTATTTTAATGTTGTTTCTTTCTTTTTGCAGTTCTTTGTGTTCCGGTTAAATGGCGGATAACGGTACTCGTGACTCTCAAGTCGGTTTGTTTTTCAGTTTCCCATAATAACTGATTTCTTCTCCTTTCAAAATGGATGTCATTCTCTCAAATCTAAGAAAACATTTTCCTTCTCTCCCTCTAAATGCTCTAACAAAAGTCTATGAAGCTAGGTGTGAAAGATTGAGATTGTTAATGTATAAGGGCATTCCAGAAGATATACGCTGGATAATCGAAGCAAAGGTTCGTTTAGCTGGTGAATCTTCAGATTCATTTGTCTCATACATGCCTGGTCTCGGTAAAAGTTCATTTTCAAAAAGGAGAAGAGCAAAAAGAATGAAAGTTTGTTACAAGTGTGCACGATGGAATTGCAATACGCGATGTCACTCTTTGGGGATGGTTTCCGTAAACAGAGAAGATAAAATATTCTTCATTAAGAATGGACTGAGTAAGGAGTCATTAGATAATATCTTATTGACTCTTGAGATGCATTCTTGTGGAGTTGTGCAGCGTGAACTTCTTAGTTTGTGGAATCTCTTCAAGGACAAACAAGAGCGTTATAGTCTTGGGAATCTGACTCAAAAAGACCCTGTTTACCAATTTATAAGAAAATTGGATGGGAAGCTTATCCTCGACTCATAGAAGGCGTTTAAGCCATTTTTGGACGTGAAACCAGAGGAAGATGTGAGCCACAATCACAACAACATGTATATATTATCTTGTACATTTTCAAGAAAAAAAATAAAAAAAGAGAAAAAAAATGAGAAAAAAATGAAATAAAAAAAGAATAAAAAAAGGGCAAAACTTCGGTTGTACTTGGTCTTTAATTAGATTAGGAGCCCCTGCCAGTGGAGTGGCAGACCCGTCATTGACTCGGGTGGACCTTTGCACACCAGTCGGTAAATAAGGTTCGTGTGCCATGCTCTGCAGAGAGCCGCGCAAGCATTCCCAGGTTTTAACCAAAGGCTCTGCTTGTTGATGGACAGAAAGAAGCGTCCCGTGTTTGGATTCTCGCGTGACAATGCCTCTGAGCTGGATCCTGTGATTTAATGTCATGGGCTCTTCAGCGACCTCTCACTGGCTATGGTCGTTGGTGGTAGCTGTCAGATTTACGCACTTTAATTAGTGGCGTCATAGCTCAATCTAAAATATCCCACAAGCGGGAGGGAGAAGAATGCCTAGATTGGCTGAGCCGTCTTGGTATTACTGCACTCATGACGCGCAGTATAAAGATCTGCCATGAAACTTGTACATAAAGGTATGTAATCATTTGTTATTATTATTTTATCTTTGTATGATTTTGTTGAATTTTGGTTTTGGACAGACGATCCTTTGGATAGGATCCTTCGGGGGTTTCTAGACTTCTTTACCCTGATGGTTTTCTTGAAGTCAAAAAAAAAAAAAAAAAAACAAAAAAACCAAAACAAAACAAAATAAAAAAAAAAAAAAAATTATTATTATTATTATTTCAAACTTTTCTAACAACAGCCAACCTACCCATATAGGTACTATCATTACTTTTTCTACTCTCTTCCCTATTTAAACAATACATTTCCTTCACTTTCCTTCAACTCAAAATCATTCAAAGGAAGTGTACGTGTAAAATGGAGGGAGCTTCTTCTTCTATTCGTAGACTTACCAATATCTGTGTATTTTGTGGGTCAACTTATGGGAAGGGTTTAGAGTATGTAGATGCAGCAATCACTCTTGATCGAACACTTGCTGCGAGAAAAATTCATTTAGTATATGGGGGAGGCAGCATTGGGTTAATGAAGGCTGTATCACTTGCTGCTCATTTAAAAGGCAGTCAGGTTTTAGGTATCACTCCTAGACCTTTAACTCAATAGAATATCACTGGAAAAACAACTGGGGAGGAGCTTCAAATATCATCTATGGATGAACGAATGAGGACAATGCTTGCAAATTCTGATGCATTCATAGCCTTACTAGGTGGTTTTGGTACTTTGGAAGAAATTTTTCAAATTGTCTCTTGGGCCCAATTGAATATCCACCATAAACCCATAGGTTTGCTGAATGTTAATAATTTCTTTGATCTTTTGCTATATTTTCTTGACCATGCTGTGGAACAGAAATTCATCACACTTTCGGCAAGACGACTCCTTATTTTTGCTTCCACTGTTGATGAGTTGATTGATAAATTAGAAGTTTTTGTTTATGAACCTGATCTAGTAACAGCTCAGATAGATTGGTCAAAAGGTAGCAGCAAGAGAGGCAACTTGACAAGGAGCGGCGAAGAAGAGAGGCAAAAAGAAAGGAGGAAGACAAGGAACAAGAGTGTGATCTGTCACTTCATCTATAACTATCCTTTATCTTTAGTTTTATTTATCGTATTTTTTTTTAAAAATTTGTGTGAGATTTTTCTTTTCAGTAAATACAACAACAGGTACTATCTTTTATCCTTTACCTATCTATCTTTGACATTGAGGACAATGTTATGATCTGGTTGGGGGGAAAGATAGTTGTGTAAAAAAAAATAAATTAGGAAGTATGTATATTAATATGTTTGTTGTGTTTATATGTTTGTCTGTAACTTACTAAACCAGTTAAGGATAGCAGAGTAAGGAGTAAATTTTACTCTTGAGACGCATCTTAGTTGGGGTAGTAACTAATTTATGTGGAAGTAGCAATTCAAATTCAGGGAAATTTGCATGATTGAGTAAATTGTCTTCTTTCTTAAAATTCACATGCTTGGTTATGGATGTTGAATTGGTGGACTGAGAATGATAGAATTATGCCTTGTGAGATTTTGAGCTTATTGATGAATGGATTGAACATTTGTACCATTCTTTTCTTTCTTGTGTGAATTTCACTCATGGAATTGTTGCTCTAGAACTTGCTTTGATTCTTTTTGAGACTACATTTTCATATGTATACATGAATATGATTGAGGCATTTTTTTTGAAATAGCTACTGTAATCAAATAGCCAACCTTGTTTAGCAGTATGTTGTTTCAATATGATATCAAGTACTCTTATGACTTCTTGGAAATTCTCTGATTCCTGTCAACATAAAGCATTAGAAATGACCTATTTTCCCTTGCTTAACCCCTTTGAGCTTATTTGACTATTCTTTGTTTCGAACTCATTATGTGCCTTAAATGAAAAACCATTTTCTTACTTGACCTTAGGGAATAAGAGAACATTAGTTTGTCATTCGATGAGTTCTTGAACAAGTGTGTGGGTGTGTGTGCAGAATATTTAAAAAAAAATGTGTATATATGATGTTCTTATTCTTCAAAAAAAAAAAATCAAAAAAAAAAATAAAAAAATCAAAAAAAAAAAAAAAAAAAAAAAAAAAAATGTAAAAAGAAGAGGGTCAACAAGGTAATAAAGGAAAGGGAAAGAATAGGTAAAGGAAATTTGTATTAAGTGGAGTTGGGATGAACTTTCATACTTGTTAATTGAACTTAGCTCTCATGCTCTTTAATTCTCTGGTATTTAACTTGTCATATCCATATTACCTCCTCCTTTACCTTGACCTCATTACAACCTTGAATAAAGTCCTCATGATTTGTGTGTGCATATGTTTTGAGTAGTGGAGAAGTAGAAGAGAAGAAAGCTTATGGTAGTGCAATTTTCATGGGTTGAATTGAGCGAAATACCTACCTTTTAAACACTTGAGGGATTGAGAGTGAATCTTGTAAAAATCTATCAGTCTTGACTCATGCTTTTCAATTGAAATATCCTTACTTGTTAATTTGAGATGTGAAGATATATTACCTCATGAATGTTTTGATTACTTGAATGATTGATTGCTCTACATTTTTTTATTATTAGAATTTGAGTCTTTTAGAGTGTTTAGCTTTTGAGTCTGTTTCGTTTTTTTTTTGTGAGTGATCTTGTGTGTTTTGCTCAAGAGTGCAAAAAGCTAAGTGTGGGGGAATTTGATGATCACATATTTGATACATTAATAAGCTTTCATTCTTAGTCATTTACACTCTCTATGTACTTAATTGATTGAGTTTTATTATGTTTTGTAAGTTTGGGCTCAAATTGGATTTAATTGAATTTTTCAGCATGATTCATATCTTACACTATTTCTGTATTTGGGCCATATATTGGGCTGTAAGTGGTATTTGGAGGTGATTCTAGTGACATTTGAAAGATAAGAGAGATCTCTATAACTTTCATGAAGACCACAAAGGCCCAATCACATGAGTAGATAACTCAAATTGGGATTGAAGCAAGAACTAGAGTGCTGTTCCTGACAACTTGACCTATGTATACTGTTCATGCCAATGTTCAGGGTAGAAGTTGTAAAATGAGCTGACATTTGGATGTTGAATAGCTAAGACCCATATCTACAACTTTCATGTTAAACACTTTTCCAGAATCGGACTCCTTGAAGGTGATATTGGGCTTGGAAGTCAGAACAGAGGAGCTGTGACTGGGCCTGGGCAGTGTGTAGTAATTTGAACGTATCTGGAGTTATAAAAATGATATTGTACTCAAACTAAATCCATTTGAAAGCTAAGATCTAGCCCTAAAACTTTCATGAAGACCACTTGGTTCAAAAATGACGAATGCAATGACTTCAGAGCTGCATGATTTCAGAGACAAGGAATCTCCATAATTTCCCACTCACCTAAAGTCATTTGGCATTTTCCACTCATCCAACCACTAATGACTCAGCCCCCTTGTCATTTTGTATCTCTAATCCTCTATAAAAGGAGGCCTTGGCAGATCATTGAGAGTGTTAGGTGTTAGTTACCAAAATGATGCCATTTTGTTTCTAGGTTTTCTTGTAGTAATTTTCCTTTGTTCTAAATTAAAGTCATGTTCTTCTTCTTCTTCTTCTCTCTTTCTTTCTTCTTATCTATGAGTTACTAAGTTTCATTTTACTTGGGTGAAAGGGTGAAGCTCTTGGTAATAAAGTAAGGTTAGATTTATTCTTCTCTTGTGCTTAAATGATTTATATTTTCTAGTAACCATTATACGTATTATAATTTGTTTCTTATAATTTAGAAACCATCTTTGTAAATAGGAGTTCTTGATTTGTTGTAGACAAAATATTGGCACAGTGAATGCTTTAACACATTTATAAGTGGTGGTAATATTTTTAGGAAACATAATATAATTACGTATATTATTTTAAATGGACTTTTAATGTTGTATTTTTCGATTGGAACCTCCATGTTGCGAGGATTCTAATTGAGTTATAAAAGAAATTAATCTTACCTTTACTTTATTTACCAAGAGTGGATCTTTTAACCCAAGTAAATAATTTTTATCATAGTAACAAAATATTTACTTCACCTTAATTAATCTTCAACAATTCCCTGTGGATCGACCTCGGACTCCCGAGAAATTTATTACTTGAGACAACCTGCCCTTGGGTTCGCAAAGCAACAATTAATCCCGCATCAAGTTTGTAGACTTGTTTGAAACTAAAAAGTGTGCATCAGTCAACATCCGTCGAATTTGAACTCCATTTAGTACAATGTCATATCCGTCGAATTTGATCTTCTGACCATTTAATACAATGTCAATATCCATCGAATTTGTACTCCTGGCCATTTAGTACAATGTCAATATCCGTCGAATTTGATCTTCTGACCATTTAGTAGAGAAACTTCTCTAATATTAATATCCGTCGAGTTAGAATTTCTAACCATTTAGTAGAGAAACTTCTCCAATGTCAATATCCGTCAAGTTAGAATGTCAATATCCGTCAGGTTAGAATTTCTGACCATTTAGTAGAAGAACTTCTCCAATGTCAATATCCATCGAGTTAGAATGTCAATGTCCATCGAGTTAGAATTTCTGACCATTCAGTAGAGAAACTTCTCCAATGTCAATATCCGTCAAATTAGAATTTTTGACCATATAGTACTTTCGTCAGTTCAACACTTGGATGATTTCTCTAACGTCAACCCCCATCCGTCGAATTAGGATTTCTGCTGACCTTCTAGTATATTCGACAGTTTTTTATCTTCATTAGACAGAATCTTCATTCGACAGAACTTGACTTTTAGCCATTCTTGTGAAATAATGTTCTCCTGTCTTTCATTATTCTGTCATGTTATTTTTCGTCGAAAGATAGCCTCACAATTGTACACTAGAGCCATTGTCTCCGTCGAATCCAAAATTCAAAATTTATCAACTAACACCTAGTGTTAAAATTAATGGTAATAGGATGAAAGAATTAGCAAATTGGAAAATTAAATTATACTTTGAGATTCATAAATTTTAAAGAACCAAATGGAATTTTCATAAGACTTAGGATAATTTTAATTAGGGTAAGAATAAGAGAGTGTGAGACTTTGAGATCTTAGAATAACCTTCTAAGCATATATGAATAAATTACCTAAGAGAATTTAATTAATTACGAGAATTCCTTTAGAGACAAACTTTGTAAGAAAAGCTAAACCTAAGCAAGAATTCATAATACACCTTAAAAATGCATTAATTCATTTAATTCTAATATTATGATATTGTGGGTCCATATGAGTGACTAATGATTGTGTTGATTCTTGCTTTGGCAAATTGTGGCATATTGTGGAATTGTATATAATAATGATGATACATGTTTATGCATAGAGTCTGTATGCATTGTGAATGTCCGTTGGATTTTGTTAAGGCCGTTAGCCTAGGAGTTGAATCACACCTATGTGCGGGTTCAAATAGACAAGTGTGGTCCTGTAGTTGACCTTGGGGGCGTCGGGGAGCGGGTGTCTCACAAGCGGCAGTTGGTAGCCCCTCTGGACCGTGGGACAAACTGATGCAAATGCACCGACGATCTTGACCGTGGCACTGTCCTATATTGAGATCTGTGTAGAATGTCTTGTAAAATACCATAATGTGCACGTTGATAAATTGAGAATTATAGCACTTGAGGGCCTCGACAGCCAAGAATACAGACATACCTCCTGATCATTCTCTCCGACTGTTTTCTAGCTCCATGGAGTAGGATTTTGATTTTGTATGCATATGCATAGTGGGTCCATGAATTATCTGGTATTTATTGTTATTATAATTGGAACTATTCTATTACTGATATATATAACTGCCTGGAACTGCTTAGTTGATTATCACTGTTACTTAATGTTTATTATCATTATTGCTGTCAAAAATGCTATGTGGGCGCTTTGCACCGTTTGGTTTCTTGTTGTTATAATTAGTAATGATGGTAGGATGTCTTACCTCTTTCTTGTACTTTTCTTGTTCTATGTAAATTCCTGGTTAAAGACGGTAAGTGGGAACAAGGTTGGATTCTTTTGGACTTTCTTGGTTTGACCTGCTGTATCAGGTGATGTCGTCGCGAAGGGGGTTCTATTGGGTTCGTTCAAAATTGTGTTCACTGGTGGTGTTAACGCCTGGCGAGTCGACTGGGCCGACAAGCGTATGCGATATGTTGGGGATCTGGCCTTGACTATGAAGAGGACTGCGATTGAAGACCTTATTCTGTATTTCTCACTATACCGGTGAGCCCGGAGTTGCATTACGCATTCAGGATCCGAGGGAGTGCCCAACTCCTTAGTCGTAGATATGTTGTGGGTAGTTTATACTTTATTTTGCATTATCTGTATAAAGTGTATTTTTGGATATATGTATGTTTTAAGGTGATTATCCACACTTAAATGTTGCAAATTGAGTACATATTATAATTCATATTTATAACTGGTTGTATATGTAACTATTCATTCATGGCTCCTATTTTTCCTCATATGCGAAATGTCTAAAGTTTTGCAAAATTTGTTATTTGACAATTGTAGCACGCCGAAAATTAGTGACCGTGACATAATCACGATTGTGTCGAGTTATTAAATCGAGGGGTGTTACATTAAGGTGGTATCAAAGCTCAGTTCATCCCGTTGAGCCGGGGTATGGACTGACTATGTTTAGACATATTAGAAGTTTATTTGTATGTTGTGTTCTTCCTTGTCTCTTGAATGGAGATGTTGGGAAAGGAAGGCATGGCTTGCCATAGGTTAAGTGTTGGTAGCTACTATTGCACTGTTACATGATATTGAGTACTGGCCCACTCAATGTGTAATGTTCTGTGTCTACGGGAAACTATGACTTCACCTAGGCATATTAAGGCAATAAGAGTTCTTTAGAAGGAAGTTCAGCTGATATGACTGAACTTGTTTAGGATTTGTCTGCATTTTCACCCTTGTGTATTGTGTGACTCCTTGTGTTTGGTTTCCGAAAGGAGACAATAGTGTCTGAAATGGTTACTTCTTGTTTCCATTATGTTTGACTGTCTGTTTTCGAAGGAAAACAATGGCTCGTGGAAGACGTATGCGTAGGAATGTGGAACGCAACAACAAAGGAGTGGATGCGACTATGGAAGCAATGCAACGAATGGTTAATATAACTACATGCCAGGATCAGAGGGTCACACAACAGCAGGAATTGGAGGTCGAGGTTCGGAATTTGATGGAATAAAGTCGACTTTGGGGTAACTCTAGATTATCGAAGTTCCAAAGGAGGAACCATAGGAAAGCCAATCGGTTTAAGCAAAAACCGTATACACTACGACCAAGGAAGCAACAGTGACAGTGAATGCATGAAGGAGGTGCAAATGGTAGCAAGTCCAATCTAATCGTGGCATCCTTACTAAAATATAAGAAGTGTGGCAAGGGCCACTTAACAAGGCATTGTACGATCGAATGAATAATTTGTTTCAAGTGCAAAAAGCAAGGACATGTGTCAAGGGATTGTGCTTTACATGGGACGAAGCCTCCATGTGCGATCACATGGATAATTTGTTTCAAATGCAGAGAGTTAGGACATGTGGCAAGGAACTGTACTTCACAAAGGATGAAGCCTTTTGCTGAAGATGTATGTACTTCAAGATCTCACGAAGAAGGACGAGTTAAATTCTCAAGTGGAGTGGAAACATCCAAGACTGAAGACCTGAACGAGGGAGCTTATACTACAACTAATGACCCTGTGATTTTGTTGTATAATTCCGGGGGTAACCCGTTTCTTTATGACATATGACTGTATGAGCCTATTAAGGTCGTTTGAATCCTTGTCATCTTTTGACTAAGTTATTTCTATTTTGGCTGCTAAGAACTTGTTGATGGTAGCCAAGTTGTTTAATTTGTCCTATGACCTGTTAAAGACTGAATCCTTCTGTTGATCTGATTTGTTTACTTCTTTTACAAATTAGATGTAATGTTAACGAAGGGATTGGTTATCTTCCAACCATATCCTGTTGAAATGATCTAATGAAATTCTAAGAGTTCATTTCTGGAATTGAGTTGTCTGTGTATTTATTTCCTTTTGACCCGAATAATACTATTCTTGTTTGTAAGCCTGCTCTCATCACAACAAGTTTACTTAAAGCTATCCTATTGTTGTTAGAAATTGGAACCCTTTTACCAATTCAATTATCTACTTCATGAATAGGTTTGATCTCAGGAAGGAGATTGATTATTTTCTAAATGGGTCTCATCATTCGATTCCAATGAAAACTTAGTGTTTCTTGAGACAGAAATTTCCTAGATGTGAATAAATGAAACTCACTCCTAAGTTTTATTGGACCATATCATATTCTTCACTGGACGGGTCCGGTGATAAATCAAGTGATTCCCTTGCTTTCTTTCTAACCTTTATAACGTTTCTAGTATACTTCGATTGAGTAAATGTATTCTCGAATCTGAACCATAACAATGCACCAAGTGTAGCACAATTAAGTGAGAACTTACCCTATAAGACATTTTACGTGGATTAAGGAAAAATAGTTTGACAAATCAGTAGAAGGACGCCACTATTTTCTCTAAGATCAACTTGTATTCTGCACTATCATCAAGTTCGCTCAAAGATTTGTCGTTGTCCTTGTTGGCGACATTCTGATCTATTCTTAACGTTTAGAGGAACGTACCGAATCTCTCGGAATGATTCTTAAAAATCCTGAAGAAGAAGAAGAAGTTATGCGTAAAGATGTCTAAGTACGAATTCTAGATGGAGGCAGATTAACCTTTGAGTTATGCGATCTCAAGGGAAGGAATTACTGTGAACCCATCGAAACTCGAAGCATTTTTTTAATGAGAAAGACCGACCACCGCAACGGAGATTTGTAGCTATATAGGATTAGCTGGTTAATATGGGAGACTCGTCACAGAATTCTCCAAAGTGGCAAGATTTCTCGTCAAACTCATGCATGAGAGTCAAGTTTGTAGGATTGGTGCATATAAGGAAAGATTTTCAAGGATTGAAGAGACACTCGACTACCTTGCCGACAATGATTCTGCCCAATCCCAACGAACCTTTTTGAGATGCCTAGTGATGCTTCACATTGGAAGTTTAGAACGTGTACTTGATCAGAATAGAAGAAATGGTAACGTACGCTTGGAGACAATCGAGAATACATGAGAAGGATTTCCTTACACTAACTCAGAGTTAGCTTTGTAGTTGCATTGAAGATCTAGAAGCATTTTCTACAAGGAGAAATTCTCAATGCCTATGGTAATTTTAAGAGCCAAAGGTATTTTGGTCTATTGGAATTAGTTGAATATGAAGCTGAGACGATGATTAGAAGTTCCGAAAGATTTTGATTTTTTTTCGTCTTAGTATAATCCCAGAAGAGGCGAATGTCGTAGCGGATGCCTTAAGAAGAAAATAAGCTTAGTTGTCTACTACAGTAAGCAAGGAGAATAAGTTCGATAGAGCCACTCAGCGATGTACAGTTGTTTGGAGAGTTGGCTATTGGATGGCTGAAAACTCAAAGGGCGTAGAATCTTTTATTGATCGGCCAATGATGTCAACATGTTTTTGCCCGTTAATATAAGATACTCAGTGGAAGGAAGCAACCTTATTTCCAGTGATTTGGATTGATGCAGCTGAAGATACAACACGAGAACTAGGAGACAAAATGAAAGAAACACAGTTGTGTTTGTTCTAAGATATGATGAATTTTGAGGACGAAATTCTTTTTTAGAAGAGGAGTGTTGTAACATCCCGAAAATTTTTTATTTCATTATAAATAATCATTTTATAATATTTATGATTTTTAGGAATTTTTGTGGATTTTTCTGAAAACATCGAATATTATAGTATATTCCTCGTTTCGCGTGTGCACTGAGCGAAACCAGGATAACGAAATATTTTCACTGAGGCTGGTAAACCTTGAACTATCAACGTGTCGATGGGGGATCTTACTAAACCCGAGGTCGGGTACAGTTTGCGAGGTTTACGTTTTACGAAATTTTATCTGATAAATAAAATCACTGTATCATAAAATCATTTGGTGAATAATAAAATATTATTTTCATGAACTGTAACTTTTATTCACTGGGGGAAAATAATTCTAACAGTATAATGAATCATCTATCTAGTGTATTTAATTAAGGAGACAAGCTTACTATGCACTTTATTGAGAAGCGCGCGAAGCTTCTCAAGGAAGCTTCAAGGAAACTTCTAGGAAGCTTCCTCCAACCAATTTTCTCTCTCCTCCCTTTTTGGTGTTGCACGGTTGGCTAAGAGGGATATTACATTTTCATTCTCCCATTTTCTCTACGCTGGTCTGACTCTCCTTCACGCAGCTCACTTTCTTCCTCTTTTCTTCCACACTCACACACTCCATTATCGAACTTTCAAGCTTCCCTGCTCAAGCCAACATAAACCATTAGTTCACCTCACTATCCTCAAGCTTTCTTCTTGGTGGAACTCTTCTTGGCTCCCCCATTTTCGTGGTTGGCAGCCCAACATCAAAGCTTCAAGCTTTAAGGTTCTGCGGTGGTGAAGCACGAAATTTCTAAGCAAAAAGGAGCTTGCTTTTCCTTGTTCTTCACTAAGGTAAGAGGAAGACACTCCTCCTCAACCTCTATTAGCATTTAGAAACCTTGTCTGTGATTGATTGTGAGAAAACCCTAGTGAGGGTTATTCTTTATTTACATGGTTAGTATGTTTGTATGTTGTTTATAATGTGTTTGTGCTATTAGATTGTTTGTTTGTGTATATTGATGTATTTAAATGGATCGGAATACATGAAATGGAAGAAAATGATGTCAGATTAGTTGTCGGATGGCCACGGCTTTGAGGCCCAAAATTTGGGGATTCTTTATGAACAATTGTAATAATTAGAATTTCTGACCATTTAGTACAATGTCAACATCCGTCGAATTTGAACTCCATTTAGTACAATGTCATATCCGTCGAATTTGATCTTCTAACAATTTAGTACAATGTCAATATCCGTCAAATTTGAACTCCTGACCATTTTGTACAATGTCAATATCCGTCGAAGTTGATCTTCTGACCATTTAGTAGAGAAACTTCTCTAATGTCAATATCCGTCGAGTTAGAATTTCTGACCATTTAGTAGAGGAACTTCTCCAATGTCAATATCCGTCGAGTTATAATTTCTGACCATTTAGTAGAGAAATTTCTCCAATGTCAATATCCGTCGAGTTAGAATTTCTAACCATATAGTACTTTTGTCAGTTCAACACTTGGAAGATTTCTCTAACGTCAACCCCCATCCATCGAATTAGGATTTATGCTGACCTTCTAGTATATTCAACAGTTTTTGATCTTCATTCGACAGAATCTTCATTCGACAGAACTTGACTTTTAGCCATTCTTGTGAAATAATGTTCTCCCATCTTTCATCATTCTGTCAAGTTATTTTTCGTCGAAAGTTAGCCTCACAATTGTACACTAGAGCCATTGTCTCCGTCGAATCCAAAATTCAAAATTTATCACCTAACACCTAGTGATTAAATTAATGGTAATAGGATGCAAGAATTAGCAAATTGGAAAATTAAATTATACTTTGAGATTCATAAATTTTAAAGAACCAAGAATGGAATTTTCATAAGACTTAGGATAATTTTAATTAGGGTAAGAACAAGAGAGTGTGAGACTTTGAGATCTTAGAATGACCTTCTAAGTGTATATGAATAAATTACCTAAGAGAATTTAATTAACGAGAATTCCTTTAGAGACAAACTTTGTAAGAAAAGCTAAACTTAAGCAAGAATTCAAAATACACCTTAAAAATGCATTAATTCATTTAGTTCTAATATTATGATATTGTGGGTCCATGTGAGTGACTAATGATTGTGTTGATCCTTTCTTTTGCAAATTGTGGCATATTGGGAAATTGTATGTAATAATCATCATACATGTTTATGCATAGAGTCTGTATGCGTTGTGAATGTCCGTTGGACTTTGTTAAGGCCGCTAGCCTAGGAGTTGAATCACACCTGTGCGGGTGCAAATAGACAAGTGTGGTCCTGTAGTTGACCTTGGGGGCGTCGGGGCGCGGGTGTCTCATAGGGGGCAGTTTGTAGCCCCTCTGGATCGTGGAACAAACCGATGCAAATGCACCGATGATCCTGACCGTGGCACTGTCCTATACCAAGATCTGTGCAGAATGTCTTGTAAAATGTCATGATGTGTGTAACATCCCGAAAATTCTTTATTTCATTATAAATGATCATTTTATAATATTCATGATTTTTATGAAATTTTGTGGATTTTTCTGGAAATGATGAATATTTTAATATATTCTTCGTTTTACGTGTACACTGAGCGGAGCCGGGGAAACTAGAATATTTTCCCTGAGGTTGGTAAACTTTGAACTGTCAACGTGTCAACGGGGGATCTTACTAAACCCGAGGCCGGGCACAGTTTGAGAGATTTGTATTTTTCAAGATTTTATCTGTTAAATAAAATTGCGGTATCATAAAATCATCTGATGAATAATAAAATATTATTTTCATCAATTGTAAATTTTATTCACTGAGAAAATAATTCCACAGTGTAATTAATCATCTGTCAGATGTATTTAATTTAGAGACAAACTTACTATGTGCTTTATCGAGGAGCGCGCGAAGCTTCTCAAGGAAGCTTCCTCCAACCATTATTTTTATCATTTCTCTCTCCTCCCAATTTGTGCAGCAAGTTTGAATTAAGGAGGTCTAATTCATTTTCTTTTCTCACATTTCCCCTCCTCCCTGTACGCAGCTCACTATTCACTCATCTTTCTCTCTTCTCTTTCACCCTACAGCAGCAACACCATCCACCTACACCTCCATTTTGTTCTTCAAACCGTCACAATCTTAGCACCATTTCGTGTTTGAAGAACCACCATCATTGAGGAAATCAGCTTCAAGGTTCTGCCATTTCCTTCATCTTCATTCTCTTACGTCTTTGAAGCTTAAAGGTTGGAGCTTTAAGGTAAAGCTCTTAGCTTTTTCTCCCTCTCTTCTCTTTTTCGTAACCCACTGTCATTTTGATGACAATGAGTATCCATTTCAATATTAGGATTCTGATTCTTGCAAGTTTAAATGTTTAAGGATTTCCTCGAAGCTGAAAACGAAATCCTGACCAAAAAGGAGCCACCTTTCTTTGTGCTTCTCTAAGGTAAGAGGAAGACACTCCTCCTCAACCTCTTTTAGCATTTAGGGACGTTGTTTGTGATTGGTACTGAGAGTCATCTTTGTTTACATGCTGTTGGTGATGTATATATGCTATTTGATTGTTTGTGTGTTTTGATATATATATGGATGTATTGGAACGTGTAATATGGAAGGGAATGACTTCCAATTGGTTCTCGGATGGTCACAGTGTTGAGCCCAGAAATTTGGAAATTTCATGTGAAAACTAGTAACAATATGAACTCCTGGCCAAACTCGTCGAATTTGATGTCTTGATCACTTAGTAAAGTTAAAATCCGTCGAGTATGAACTCCTGGCCAAACCCGTCGAATTTGATGTCTTGATCACTTAGTAAAGTTAAAATCCGTCGAGTGTGAACTCCTGGCCAAACCCGTCGAATTTGATGTCTTGATCACTTAGTAAAGTTAAAATCCGTCGAGTATGAACTCCTGGCCAAACCCGTCGAATTTGATGTCTTGATCACTTAGTAAAGTTAAAATCCGTCGAGTATGAACCCCTGGCCATGCCCGTCGAATTTGATTCCTGGTCATTTTGTACAATATCAAAATCCGTCGAGTATGAACTCCTGACCACTTAGGAGAGAAACTCCTCCAATGCAAAATCCGTTGAATTTGAATGACCACATCCATCGAGTGACATATTCGTTGAGTTAGAATGCCAATACCCATCGAGAGACATACCTATCGAGTAGATCTTCTGTCCATTTATCAGAAGCTTCCCAAAGTTAATATTCGTCGAATAGAATGTCAAGATCCGTCGAATTAGATTTTTGACCATAGTGTTTTTCATCGGTTTGACACTTGGGAGATTTCTCCAATGTCGACACCCACATCCGTCGAATTAGGACTTCTGCCGACCTTCTGGAAAAATTCGACAGTTTTGATCTCTGTTCGACAGAACCTCCATCGGACAGAAATTGGTTTTTATCCAATCTTGTTATAAAATGTTCTCCCATCTCTCATCCTTCTGCCATGTTAGTTTTCGTCGAATGGCAGCCTCAATTTTCCACTAAATGCGTTGTCTCCGTCGAATTCACAATTATGGTTTATCACCCAATACCTAGCAATTAAATCTGTGACGTTGTTGGTGATTCTGGCCATGTATCTTCCTGGATTCAAAACCCTTGGATTAATAAAAGCACATAAATTATAAATGATTGGATGACTAGAGATTAAGTAGGGATTCATAAACAGGGAAGAAAATGAGTATGGGTGAGCTTTTGAGGCACATAATGAATTTAATGGTTGACTTTTATCATGACTATGAACGGAAATTGTGGATATCCTTAAAATGTACTATTGGCTTGTTGTGGACCCGTGAATGGGATCAGATCTTGTTGATAAATGATATGACATGCATTTGAAGCATGATGAACCTAGTTGGTCATGAAGAGTATGATTGTGTCATGCATTGAACAAAAAAAGAAAGAGATTGTCCGTTAGACTTGGTTAAGGCCGGTAGCCTAGGAGTTGAACTTACACCTTTGTGCGAGTGCGAATAGACAAGTGTAGGTTACTTGTTGACCTTGAGGACGTCAGGGTGCGGGTACCTCACAATGGGCAGCTGGTAGCTCTCTATCCGTGGGGCAGACCAATGCAAACACACCGACGATCCGGACCGAGACGCTGTCCTATGTCGAGATCTGTGTAGAATGTCTTGTAAAATGCCATGATGTACACAATGATAATTTGAGAATTTTAGCACTTGAGGGCCTGGGCAGCCAAGAATACAGACATACCTCCTGATTGTTCTCTCCGACTGTTTTGTGTCTACCTCCATGGAGTAGGATTTTGGTTATTGAGGGCACGTGTGCATAGTGAGTCCATGAATTATCTGGCATACATTGCTATTATAATTGGAACTGTTGTACCTCTGATATATCTGTATATACATGACTGCCTGGCTGTTTGGTTGATCATAATTGCTATTGAATGTTTATTACCATTATTACTGTCATAAATGCTATGTAGGCACTTTGCGCAGTTTGGTTTCTCGATGCTATGATTGGTAATGATGGTAGGATGTCTTACCTCTTCTCTATCTCTCCATTTCTGTTTTGTCCGTATACTGTGTTCCATAGAAGATAACTGCAAGGAACCGGAAGCTCCCGACTTCCCTAGTTTTTGGCCTCATCTCAACTGAGCGACTACAGAAGAATATGGAGCCACGTACACAAAGATTTTTGGGAGATGTGCACCTGACTTTCTTGGGAGGGCCAGAGTGCTGGTACATCAACTATGGTTCTGAGCGTTGCGTCTGTACGGGGGATGTGTCATTATCTCTAGCCTGGAGACGTCACGAGCCGCCTGTCTTCACCTGCTATATTTGTTTACGTTTGGAGTTTTAACTACCGATACGCGAGATGTGGGGTGACCGTTATTTCACTCTGTGGGAAGACTCTTTTCGTTCCACAGCTCGGGCCCCGTCCCGTGACTCTGCGATTCCTATGGTGATTTCCTCTGATGAAGAAGATCCTGAGGAAGATCCTGAAGAAGTTCCTGAGGACGACCCCGAAGATGATCCTGAAGAGGACCCTGACTCGATTCCTCCTTACTTGAGGGACTGACCTTACTTGTAGCTACTGAGGGCTACCAGTATTCTTATTTTGGGGGGCCTGATGTTTTGTCTGTAGTGGGCTGTATATTCTGATACCGTAGGGATATGTATGTATAATCCTTTGGGGGCAGGTATAGTTTTGCTTTTTGATATGCCAGACTTTGTAACTAAACAGTTTGATAATTATATATATATATAAATAAAATGTTAATTTCCCATGTATGTTTCGTCACCGTGGATATTGATTATCGTTAACGTTAATGTAATGTAACAAAAAGAAAAAAAAAGAATATACTCGCCAATTTAATTGCTCAACTATAATCAAGTAAAAATACATATTATTAAAATGAACCGGGTCTTAACTCACAGAAATTTTATTTCCGCATTGTAAGGTGAAAGTGAGACGTTCCCTTGGTCAAAAAGGGGCGTCGCACTAAGTTGGTATCAGAGCCCCTGTTTATGTTTCTTTGGGTCTTGTGTTTGAGTCTGTCTTGTTTGTGCTGTGTGTTCTCTGAGTAGTATACGTAAGGGTGTATTGTTTGGTGTTCCTAGTGAATGCAACTGACTTTTCTATGTTTTCGGTTAATCGATCTAAGAAAGTAAGATGGCACGAGGGGAAGATATGGCGGCTAGACTATTACGATGCAAAGGATGGTCGAGGCCGTCGCACAAAGAAAGCGAGCAAGCTGCCCAAAGAAGAAGAGAGAGTTGCACAACCACAAGAGTGAGCTGCTCAACAGCTAGAGGCCACTGCTGATGCTAGAATTTAGCAGAGTTTCGATGCCATAACCCTCCTCAATTCAAATGAGAATTTGATCCGAACAAGGCTAGTCTGTGGATCAAGGAATTGGAGAAAGTCTTTCGAGGAATAAGTTGCGCCGAGGACAAGAAGGTGAACTATGCTACATTTATGCTGGTAGGCAATGCTAAAAATTAGTGGAATGGAGTGCAGCAAATGCTGGAAGCTGTGAATCGAGAGATTACTTGGGGCTTATTCAAGGAACAGTTCTTGGATAAGTATTTTCCTACAAGCGCAAGGCATGCAAAGGAGTCAGAATTCCTTAACCTGCGACAAGGAAATATGACTGTTAGCGAGTACGCAGCAAAATTTGAAAACTTGTCACAGTTTTCGACGTACTTTCAGAACCAACCAGATGAAGCATGGAAATGCCGAAGATTTACGGAAGGACTGAGGTATGAAGTGAAGAAGGCTGTGATCACCTTGAGGAACAATGAATTCTCACGACTACTGGATACTTGCTGTGATGTAGAGGCTCTGGAGCAATCTAGAGACATGAGGAGCAGAAACTTTGGGCCTACGAGATTCCAGAGAGACGGCAGTAACAGTGCTAACCATTTCCAGAAGAAGCCGTACGCCCGACCCACGGGGAATCGACAACAAGCCATGGGTGGAAGTTCTGGTGGAGGTTCTACTGGGAACCGGACTGGCCAGAACACGGCGTATCCTTCCAGATGTCTGAAGTGTGGGAAAGACCATCTCACAAGGGACTGTACCATGAAGGGATTCATCTACTTCAAATGTGGCAAACCTGGCCACGTGTCCCGAGACTGCAATCAAACGAAGGCCGAACCTTCAGTGAATGCTGCAAGAGCCAAGAAACCACAAGCTGGAGGGCGAGTCTACACTATGAGCGGAGCTGAGGCTTCCGAATCCAAAGATTTGATACAGGGGGAAGGTACCATAGAAAGTAATCTTTTAACTGTGCTATATGACTCTGGGGTAACCCATTCTTTTATATCATATGGCTGTGTGCAAAGATTGGGTCTATCTGTGTCGTCATTACCTTTTGACTTAACTGTTTCTACCCCCACTGATAAACCGGTAGTTACTGCCAAAGTCTGTCTAAATTATCCATTGGTTGTTGAAGGTTGAACCTTTTCGGTAGATCTGATCTATTTACCCCTTTCCTAACTAGATATTATATTAGGGATGGACTGGTTGTCTTCCAACCATGTTCTGTTAGACTGTTCCAGAAAGACCATAGTTTTTCCTATAATGGAGGATTCTAGATTTTTGACGGCCAACCGAGTTCAAGCTCTCTTGAAAAAAGGAGCTCACGGATACATGCTACTGTCTTCTTTGAAAGTCGAGAATGAGGTTGATGTGAACACAATTCCAGTGGTGAATGAGTTTCCCGAAGTCTTTCCTGATGATGTACCTGGTTTACCACCGGCTCGAGAGATAGAGTTTGCTATCGACCTAGTACCGGGAGCTGGTCCCGTGTCTATAGCACCGTATAGGATGGCACCGATAGAGTTAGCTGAGCTCAAGAAACAGCTAGAAGAGCTTTTGGAAAAGCAATTTGTCAGGCCAAGTATATCACCATGGGGAGCACCAGTGCTGTTAGTTCGCAAGAAGGATGGCACCTCAAGATTATGTGTGGACTATCGGCAGCTGAACAAGGTAACGATTAAGAACAAGTATCCACTCCCGAGAATTGATGACTTAATGGACCAACTGAAGGGAGTAGCGGTGTTTTCGAAGATCGATCTGCGGTCTGGGTATCATCAGATACGAGTGAGGACGGAGGATATACCCAAGACAGCTTTTCGTACCCGATACAGTCATTACGAATACCTAGTGACGCCGTTTGGTGTGACGAACGCACCAGCTATCTTTATGGATTACATGAACCAAATCTTTCATCCTTACTTGGACAGATTCGTTGTGGTCTTCATTGATGACATTTTGGTATACTCTCAAAATTAGGAGGACCATGCTGAACACCTCAGTATAGTTCTTCAGATTCTGAAGGAGAAGGAATTGTATGCCAAACTGTCAAAATGTGAGTTCTGGTTGGAAGAAGTTAAGTTTCTGGGTCACATGATCTTGAAGGATGGGATTACCGTGGATCCATCGAAGGTGGAGGCAGTGCTGCAATGGGAAAGACCAACGTCCGTGATGAAAATTCGAAGCTTCGTGGGTTTAGCTGGATATTACCGGATGTTCATTGAGGGATTCTCCAAGATTGCTGGACCACTTACACAACTCATGAGGAAAAACCAAGCTTTTGAGTGGACCGACAGCTGTGAGCAAAGTTTCCAAGAGTTGAAGAATTGACTGACTACCTCACCGGTGTTAGTGCTACCCGATCCAAATGAGCAGTTTAAAGTGTACTGCGACGCTTCATACCAAGGGCTAGGATCTGTACTTATGCAGCATGGAAGAGTTGTGGCTTATGCTTCAAGGCAGTTGCGAGTGCACGAGAAGAATTACCCGACACACGACTTGGAGTTAGCGGCTGTAGTTTTTGCTCTGAAGATATGGAGGCATTTTCTCTACGGAGCAACGTTCAATATTTTCAGTGATCACAAGAGTCTGAAGTATTTATATGATCAGAAGGAGTTGAACATGAGGCAACGAAGGTGGTTAGAATTCCTGAAGGATTACGATTTCCAACTTCTCTATCACCCTGGCAAGGCAAATGTTGTGGCAGATGCTCTAAGTAGGAAGATGATCAGTGTCTCTGCCCTGATGATCAAGGAAAAGGATATGCTAGAGCAGTTTAGAGATGTGTGGTCTTTTGTGGAGTTAGAACCTGGAAAGATTTTCATGAATATGGTTACCATCACAAGTGAGCTACTGGATGACATAAAGGAAAAGCAGAAGATTGACAAGTTCTTATAAGAAGTGAGAGAGCAAGTGGAGCAAGGAGATGAAACAGAGTTAGCGGAAGGAACAGATGGAATTCTGAGGTTTCGTGGAAGAGTTTGTATTCCCCGTGACAAGGAGCTTAGAGAATACATCATTAACCATGCTCATACAAGCCAGCTGAGTATGCATCCAGGCATAACAAAAATGTACCAAGACTTAAAGAAGTTGTTCTAGTGGCATGGAATGAAGAGTGACGTCACTAGACGTGTATCGACTAGTCTAGTTTGTCAAAAAGCTAAGGTGGAACATCAGAGACCAGTGGGCTTGCTGCAACCGTTGTCTATTAGGAATAGAAGTGGGACAATATGTGCAATGGATTTTGTAGTCGGATTGCCAAGGACAAGAAAAGGTCATGATTCGATTTGGGTAATTGTGGACCGACTCACGAAGTCGGCACACTTTCTCCCGATCGACATAAAATACAAACTGGAGAGATTGACTCAGATCTATATTGGAGAAATTGTTAGACTACACGGTGTGCCTACGAGTATTGTTTCGGATAGAGATCCGAGATTACTTACTTCAAATCTCGGGAGAGTTTGCAAGAAGCGTTGGGGACGAAGCTACGTACGAGTTATGCTTATCATCCCAGACCGACGGTCAATCGAAAGGACGATCCAATCTTTGGAAGATTTGCTTAGAGCCTGTACCATAGAGCAAACTGGAAGTTGGGATGACATTCTACCCTTGATAGAATTCACCTACAACAACAGTTATCATTCGAGCATAGGGATGGCACCCTATGAAGCTCTGTATGGCCGACGATGTCGAACACCTCTATGCTGGTACCAAGACGGCGAGCGCCTTACTGTTGGACCAGAGATTATACAGCAGACAACTGAGAAGGTTAAGGTAATTCAGGAAAAGAGGAGAATGGCTCAAAGTCGGCAAAAGAGTTATGCAGACCGAAGGAGAAAACCTCTTGAGTTTGAGGAAGGCGAGCATGTATTCCTGAAAGTCACACCTACGACTGGGGTAGGCCGGGCTTTAAAATCTAGAAAACTCACTCCTAAATTCCTTGGACCATACTAAATCATTTGTCGTGTAGGTCCTGTAGCATACCAAATATCCTTACCTCTTTTCCTTTCAAACATTCATAATGTTTTCCATGTGTCACAACTTCGAAAATACCTCCCTGACCCAAGTCATGTCATAGCACCGGATGCAGTACAATTAAAAGAAAACTTAACTTATGAGACGTCTCCTGTAAGAATCGAGGATAGGAAGATAAAGTAATTAAGAGGCAAGGAGATCACATTGGTGAAAGTGATCTGGAACGAGGTGACAGGAGATGCAACTTGGGAGCTGGAAGACAAGCTGAAGGAGCAACACCCACAGTTATTCTAAGGTATGCAAATTTCGAGGATGAAATTCCTTTTTAGAAGGGGAGTGTTGTAACATCCCGAAAATTCTTTATTTCATTATAAACGATCATTTTATAATATTTATGATTTTTAGGAATTTTTGTGGATTTTTCTGGAAACGATGAATATTTTAATATATTCTTCGTTTTGCATGTACACTGAGCGGAGCCGGGGAAACTAGAATATTTTCCCTGAGGCTGGTAAACTTTGAACTGTCAATGTGTCAATGGGGGATCTTACTAAACCCGAGCCCGGGCACAGTTTGAGAGATTTGCATTTTTTAAGATTTTATCTGTTAAATAAAATTGCAGTATCATAAAATCATCTGATGAATAATAAAATATTATTTTCATCAATTGTAAATTTTATGTACTGAGAAAATAATTTCACAGTGTAATTAATCATCTGTCAGATGTATTTAATTTGGAGACAAGCTTACTATGTGCTTTATCGAGGAGCGCGCGAAGCTTCTCAAGGAAGCTTCCTCCAACCATTATTTTTATCATTTCTCTCTCCTCCCAATTTGTGCAGCACGTTTGAATTAAGGGGGTCTAATTCATTTTCTTTTCTCACATTTCCCCTCCTCCCTGTACACATCTCACTATTCACTCATCTTTCTCTCTTCTCTTTCACCCTACAGCAGCAACACCATCCACCCACACCTCCATTTTGTTCTTCAAACCGTCACAATCTTAGCACCATTTCGTGTTTGGAGAACTACCATCATTGAGGAAATCAGCTTCAAGGTTCTGCCATTTCCTCCATCTTCATTCTCCTACGTCTTTGAAGCTTAAAAGTTGGAGCTTTAAGGTAAAGCTCTTAGCTTTTTCTCCCTCTCTTCTCTTTTTCGTAACCCACTGTCATTTTGATGACAATGGGTATCCATTTCAATATTAGGATTCTGATTCTTGCAAGTTTAAATGTTTAAGGATTTCCTCGAAGCTGAAAACGAAATCCTGACAAAAAAGGAGACACCTTTCTTTGTGCTTCTCTAAGGTAAGAGGAAGACACTCCTCCTCAACCTCTTTTAGTATTTAGGGACGTTGTTTGTGATTGGTACTGAGAGTCATCTTTGTTTACATGCTGTTGGTGATGTATATATGCTATTTGATTGTTTGTGTGTTTTGATATATATATATGGATGTATTGGAACGTGTAATATGGAAGGGAATGACTTCCGATTGGTTCTCGGATGGTCACGGTGTTGAGCCCACAAATTTGGAAATTTCATGTGAAAACTAGTAACAGTATGAACTCCAGGCCAAACTCGTCGAATTTGATGTCTTGATCACTTAGTAAAGTTAAAATCCGTCGAGTATGAACTCCTGGCCAAACCCATCGAATTTGATGTCTTGATCACTTAGTAAAGTTAAAATCCGTCGAGTATGAACTCCTGGCCAAACCCGTCGAATTTGATGTCTTGATCACTTAGTAAAGTTAAAATCCGTCGAGTATGAACCCCTGGCCATGCCCGTCGAATTTGATTCCCGGTCATTTAGTACAATATCAAAATCCGTTGAGTATGAACTCCTGACCACTTAGGAGAGAAACTCCTCCAATGCAAAATCCGTCGAATTTGAATGACCACATCCGTTGAGTGACATAGTCATCGAGTTAGAATACCAATACCCATCGAGAGACATACCTGTCAAGTAGATCTTCTATCCATTTATCAGAAGCTTCCCAAAGTTAATATTCGTCGAGTAGAATGTCAAGATCCGTCGAATTAGAGTTCTGACCATAGTGTTTTTCGTCGGTTCAACACTTGGGAGATTTCTCCAACGTCGACACCCACATCCGTCGAATTAGGACTTCTACCAACCTTTTGGAAAAATTCGACAGTTTTGATCTCTGTTCGACAGAACCACCATCCGATAGAAATTGGTTTTTATCCAATCTTATTATAAAATGTTCTCCCATCTCTCATCCTTCTGCCATGTTAGTTTTCGTCGAATGGCGGGCCTCAATTTTTCACTAAATGCGTTGTCTCCATCGAATTCACAATTATGGTTTATCACCCAATACCTAGCAATTAAATCTATGACGTTGTTGGTGATTCTGGCCATGTATCTTCCTGGATTCAAAACCATTGGATTAATAAAAACACATAAATCATAAATGATTGGATGACTAGAGATTAAGTAGGGATTCATAAACAGGGAAGAACATGAGTATGGGAGAGCTTTTGAGGCACATAATGAATTTAATGGTTGACTTTTATCATGATTATGAATGGAAATTATGGATATCCTTAAAATGTACTATTGGCTTGTTGTGGACCCGTGAATGGGATCAGATCTTGTTGATAAATGATATGACATGCATTTGAAGCATGATGGACCTAGTTGGTCATGAAGAGTGTGATTGTGTCATGCATTGAACAAAAAAAGAAAGAGATTGTCCGTTGGACTTGGTTAAGGCCGGTAGCCTAGGAGTTGAACTTACACCTTTGTGCGGGTGCGAATAGACAAGTGTAGGTTACTTGTTGACCTTGGGGGCGTCAGGGTGCGGGTACCTCACAATGGGCAGCTGGTAGCTCTCTGTCCGTGGGGCAGACCGATGCAAACACACTGACGATCCGGAACTAGACGCTGTCCTATGTCAAGATCTGTGTAGAATGTCTTGTAAAATGCCATGATGTATACAATGATAATTTGAGAATTTTAGCACTTGAGGGCCTGGGTAGCCAAGAATACAGACATACCTCCTGATCGTTCTCTCCGACTGTTTTGTGTCTAGCTCCATGGAGTAGGATTTTGGTTATTGAGGGCACGTGTGCATAGTGAGTCCATGAATTATCTGGCATACATTTCTATTATAATTGGAAGCCGTTGTACCTACGATATATACGTGTGTACATGGCCTGGAACTGTTTGGTTGATCATAATTGCTATTGAATGTTTATTACCATTATTGCTGTCATAAATGCTATGTGGGTGCTTTGCGCCGTTTGGTTTCTCGATGCTATGATTGGTAGTGATGGTAGGATGTCTTACCTCTTCTTTGTCTCTCCATTTCTGTTTTGTCCGTATACTGTGTTCCATAGAAGATAACTGCAAGGAATCGGAAGCTCCCGACTTCCCTAGTTTTTTGCCTCATCTCGACTGAGCGACTGCAGAAGAATATGGAGCCACGCACGCAAAGATTTTTGGGAGATGTGTGCCTGACTTTCTTGGGAGGGCCAGAGTGCTGGTACATCAACTATGGTTCTGAGCGTTGCGTCTATACGGGGGATGTGTCGTTATCTCTAGCCTGGAGATGTCACGAGCCGCCAGTCTTCACCTGCTGTATTAGTTTACGTTTGGAGTTTCAACTACCGATACGCGAGATGTGGGGTGAACGTTATTTCACTCCGCAGGAAGACTCTTTTCATTCCACAGCTCGGGCCCCGTCCCGTGACTCTGTGATTCCTATGGTGATTTCCTCTGACGAAGAAAATCCTGAGGAAGATCCTGAAGAAGTTCCTGAGGACGACCCCGATGAGGATCCTGAAGAGGACCCTGACTCGATTCCTCCTTACTTGAGGGACTGACCTTACTTGTAGCTACTAAGGGCTACCAGTATTCTTATTTTGGGGGCGATGTTTTGTCTCGTAGTGGTAAATTTGTGTATATTCGATACCGTAGGGATATGTATGTATAATCCTTTCAAAGGCGGTATAGTTTTGCTTTTTGATATGCCAGGCTTTGTAATTAAACAGTTTGATAATTATATATATATATATATAAATGAAATGTTAATTTCCCATGTATGTTTCGTCACCGTGGATATTGATTATCTTTAACGTTAATGTAATGTAACAAAAAGAAAAAAAAGAATATACTCGCCAATTTAATTGCTCAACTATAATCAAGTAAAAATATATATTATTAAAATGAACTAGGTCTTAACTCACAGAAATTTTATTTCCGCATTGTAAAGTGAAAGTGAGACGTTCCCTTGGTCAAAAAGGGGCGTCGCAATCTGCACGTTGATAAATTGAGAATTATAGCACTTGAGGGCCTCGGCAGCCAAGAATACAGACATACCTCCTGATCGTTCTCTCTGACTGTTTTGTGTCTAGCTCCATGGAGTAGGATTTTGACTTTGTATGCATGTGCATAGTGGGTCCATGAATTATCTGACATTTATTGTTATTATAATTGGAATTGTTCTATTGCTGATATATATAACTACCTAGAACTGCTTGGTTGATTATCATTGCTACTTAATGTTTATTATCATTATTGCTATAAAAAATGCTATGTGGGCGCTTTGCGCGATTTGGTTTCTTGTTGCTATAATTGGTAATGATGGTAGGATGCCTTACCTCTTTCTTGTACTTTTCTTGTTCTATGTAAATTCCTGGTTAAAGATGGTAAGTGGGAACAAGGTTGGATTCTTTTGGACTTTCTTGGTTTGACCCACTGTATCCGGTGATGTCCTCGCGAAGGGGGTTCTATTGGGTTCGTTCAAAATTGTGTTCACTGGTGCTGTTAATGCCTGGCGAGTCAACTGGGCTGACAAGCGTATGCGATATGTTGGGGATCTGGCCTTGACCATGAAGAGGACTGCGATTGAAGACCTTATTCTGTATTTCTCACTACACCGGTGAGCCCGGAGTTGCCTTACGCATTCAAGATCCAAGGACTGCCCAACTCCTTAGTCGTAGATATGTTGTGGGTAGTTTATACTTTATTTTGCATTATCTGTATAAAGTGTATTTTTGGGTATATGTATGTTTTAAGGTGATTATCCAAACTTAAATGTTGCAAATTGAGTACATCTTATAATTCATATTTATAACTGGTTGTATATGTAACTATTCATTCGTGGCTCCTATTTTTCCTCATATGCGAAATGTCTAAAGTTTTGCAAAATTTGTTATTTGACAATTGTAGCACGCCGAAATTTAGTGTCCGTGACATAATGACGATTGTGCCATGGTTATTAAATCGAGGGGTATTACAAAGTTTGATGCTAAGTTTGATGAAGGCATTTTTCTTGGCTATTCTAATCATAAGAAGGCTTTTAGAATTTTTAATAAAAGAACTATGACTATTGAATAGTTTATTCATGTTGCTTTTGACGAAACTAATACAAGTGGACTGAGAAAGGACTTTGTTGATGATGTTGTAGAAATATTAGCATAAAAACATTTGGATAACAAGGAAACAGAAGCCAAAGAGAGAGTGGAAAGTCAAGAGGACACCCCAAGATAAGATGATTCACAAGTCATGGACCTTCTCAAAGAATGGTGGACTTCAAGATATCATCCTCTTGATCAAATCATAGGTGATATATCTAAAGGTGTAAGTACTCGAAGCTCACTTAGAAATGTATGTAATCACATGGCTTTCGTTTCCCAAATTGAGCCTAAAGACATAAATGAAGCCTTTAACGATGAACATTGGATCTTGACCATGTAAGAAGAGCTAAACCAATTTGAAAGAAATCAAGTTTAGGAATTGGTTCCAAGGCCTAATGATCATCCAATTATAGGAGCCAAATGGGTCTTTAGGAACAAACTTGATGAAACTGGCTAAATAATAAGAAATAAACTAGGTTAGTTGCAAAAGGATACAACCAAGAAGAACGAATAGACTATGATGAAACCTATGCAACTGTAGCTAGATTAAAAGCTATTAGAATGTTACTTGCATATGCTTGCATCATGGATTTTAAGTTATACCAAATGGATGTTAAAAGTGCTTTTTTAAATGGTTTTGTTCAAGAAAAGGTAAACGTTGAACAACCTCTGGGTTTTGAAAATTATGAACTACCCAACCATGTTTTTAAATTAAAAAAGGCCTTGTATGGCTTCAAACAAGCTCCTAGAGCTTGGTGTGAAAGGTTGAGTAAGTTTTTTTGAGAAAATGATTTTTTGAGAGAAAAATTTGATACAACCTTTTTATTAAAAATAAAAATCATGATATTCTCCTTGTACAAGTTTATATGGATGATATTATTTTTGGCGTTACTAATGAATCTCTTTTGTAAGGAATTTGCTAAGACAATGCAGAATGAGTTTGAAATGTCAATAATGGGAGAGCTTAATTTCTTCCTTGGGCTTCAAATCAAACAAACAAAAGAAGGAACTTTCACAAGTCAAACCAAATACTGTAAGGAATTGCTCAAAAAATTTGGAATGGACAATACCAAGCATATGGATACATGAATGGGCACTTCCTACTATTTGGACAAAGACGAAAGAGATAAATCTATAGAAATTACTAAATATAGAGGTATGATTGGATCCCTTCTTTATCTTACTGCTGGTAGGCCAGATATAATGTTTAGTGTATACATGTGTGCTAGATATCAAGCAGATCCTAAAGAATCATCAAATAGCTAGTAGGTACTTCACAAATGGGTTTGTGGTACCCTAAGGGTGCCTCATATAGCCTAATTAGCTATTCTGATTCTAATTTTGCAGGATGCAAAATGGATAGGAAAATTACTAGTAGAGCATGCCACTTGCTTAGAAGTTCTTTAGTTTCTTGGCATAGCAAGAAGCAAAATAGTGTGGCATTGTCAACTGCTGAGGCTGAATATATTGCAGCCAGGAGTTGTTATGCTCAAATAGTTTGGATGAAACAAAAACTTCTAGACTATGGTCTTCAGCTTGATCACATCTATATAAGATATGACAACACTTGTGCAATAAATCTATCTAAAAATCTCATTTTGCACTCTAGAACAAAGCACATAGAAATAAGGCAACACTTTAATAGAGATCATGTACAAAAGGGAGACTACATACTTGAATTTATTGAAACATCTAAACAAGTTGTAGATATTTTCACTAAACCCTTAGCAAAAGAAGAATTCTTTTATATTATAGGAGAATTAGGCATAATTGATCAATCATACATATAAATGAATGCATGTGTTTATTGGCTTATTATTCTTGAATCGTTACTAACTTGAGCGTTGGAGGTATCCCTAAACTTGTTTTGCTGGTATCTCATCTTTAGGTATGTTTCGTTCTCTCTAATTGTATCACTATATGTGCCTATTATTATTTTCTAGTAGCTTTATTTGAATAACCTTGTGGCTATTCGAATAAACAAAGTCAACTGTTCAAAAAAAAATGTGTTGTGCATCTGCATTATTCGAATAAAACTCCATTTATTCTAATAACCTAAATCCAACAACTATAGTCTAAAGTGTTTTATAATTATGCTATTCAAATAAAATAAATTTAATTCAAATAAACTGATATCTAAATCAGTTTCGCACAACTTTTGGTGTCTGTCTTATTTGAATAAAGCCTAGTTTATTTGAATAATTTATCTGCATAATCTATCTATTTGCATCTATCTTATTCGAATAAGAGGTTTCTTATTCAAATAATGCTTTTTTAACAGAGGCCAATATTCTCTTGTCTATTCGAATAACCAGTTGGTTATTCGAATAACATATAGCAGAAAAAGCCATGACCATTGGATTACCATGTATTTATTCGAATAACTCACATACTATTCGAAAAAACACGGGTTTATATATGCCCACAATGTTCTCACTTCACTCCACCTTTGTTTTATTTTTTTTCTACACATCCCCTCTGTCAAACACACCTTCTCCATCTCCTCTGTCTCCACCCATGCCTACCTCACCTCCATCATTTTGCACCACTATTCCTCCACCTTTTTCTATCTTTCTCCACCTACGTTCCACTCTTTCAAAACTCCACTCTCGTTGCACTCACCATCTTCTCTGCCAAACAACACATCCATGGCTTCCTCTTCTTCCAGAGCAAAACATCCTTGCATGAAGACCGCTCCCTGCAATAATCCTCTAGACCTGTTAAGACTATCCTTTAGCAAAGAGGAACTGAGTCTCTTCATCACTCATTTTCGAGAGTGCAACCTTGTGCAACCAAAATACCTGGATTTGAACTTCTTCTTGAGAGAAGGAGGCTTTGACTTTCTCAACCTGCTGAACAATTAGGGCGTGCTATTTGAACTACAGTTTGTGGGCACACACGTTGAAGAAGATGGTAGCACATTCATTCAAGAGTACAACAAAATTTGATTTATTGAGGATCTGTTGAAACTTGGTCTGCCCTTTGTAGCACCCCGAAAATTGTTTGTCTCATAATAAATAGTCCTTTTCTAATTTTTGTGATTTTTGTGAATTTTTGTGGATTTTCTGGAAATATTGAATATTTTAATATATTCTTCATATTACGTGAGCACTGAGCGGAGCCAAGAAAATAAAATATTTTTCCCGAGACTGGTAAACCTTGAACTGTGGAAATGTCGATGGGGGATCTTACTAAACCCAAGGTCAGACACAGTTTACGAAGTTTATGTTTTTCGATATTTTTATCTGATAAATAAAAATTGTTGTACATTTTATTACCCGTTGGACAAAAAATATTGGCTTTGTAAACTGTAACAATTATCCATTAGATAATAACTTGTAGTGAAAATCTTTATCACCTTATCTAGAAATCTACTTTATGTCACATCAAGTTGACCTTTCAAAAAGGTGAGTTTTAGCTTCTTGAAGTTCATTTTTACTCTTACATTTCAAAAACCTTACAATCACTTTCTCTTTCTACCTTTTTCTTCTCTCACTTTCTCCTTCACAGTTTCTCTCTTTTCCTCTCCTCTCCTACCTCACAGCCTCACCCTCTCTTCACACCTCCATGATTGCAAAAATTTTAAGTAACCACATTTTCTTAAACTCCATCACATTCTAAACCTCTTTCTAGTTGGAATCTACCTAAAAAGCTTACATCTTTGTCATCTTCTTCAAGCCTCAAAGCTTGAAGCTTTACGGTAATGTTCTTGATTCTTTACCTTCTCTTATTTTTTTTTTGTTTCCATGGCCACCACTATGACTAATGATCCTTTCTTCCTCAAGCCTTGGTGTTGATTTGATGAGTTGTGATTCTTAGGGTTTTTGGAGGAGCTTGGCCGAATCTACAATGAGCAATCAAGAAGGTTTCTTTTCTTGTTTTTCTCTTAGGTAAGAGGATGACTATCCACTTCAACCTCTATTGGTAGTGGAAAGCTTGTTTGTATGTTGGTTGTGAGATACCCATGTTATGGTTGCTCTCTTAGTTATATGTTTTTCTAATGATCTTTGTATTAATTTCCTCTTGTGTGGTTTTTTGGTTGTATTTGTGTATGTTGATGATCTTGGATTGATTTCGATGGAATTGGAAATATGAATTGGAAGCAAGGGTTCCTTGCTCTCCTTAATGAGGCTCACGGGCATACCCCCTTCAATAGGGTGTTCATGGTTAAAATTTTGTAACAAGTTGGAGAGATAACTAATCAAATGAATAACAAATAATGGAGCAATGGAAAATTTTGGGTTCTTACACCCTTGGGAGGCTCACAGCCTCTAGGGCTTTTTTTTTGGGTTCAAATATGTAAATTTTGGGTAACCTTAGAACTTAAGTAATTAAGTGTTAAGTAATTAACAATGTGATGGAAAGAAATTTATTTGATGACCTAGAGTGATTTTTGAACTTAAGGGAAGAACAAGAGTGAGTGTGAGACTTGAGAACCTTAGAATAATATTCTAAGTGAATATGGTTAAATTTAAGTAAAGAACTTAGCTAATTAAGAGAAATAAAGGTCTAATGAGAATTATAAGAGAATTCCTCTAGAGAAAGATTTCATAAGAAATTTTAAATTAAAGTGAGACTTCATAGTAAACCTAAACCTTAAAAAGTGTATTTTCACATTTGAGAACTTGATAATATGTTATTGTGGGTCCATGAGTGGGACCAAGAATCTGTTAATGTTTAACTTCGCCAAATTGTGGCATGTTATGAAAAAGTATATTATTGTTGAATATACCTGAATATACATTAGGTCATCATGCATTATGAAAGTCGGTGGACTATTGTTAAGGCCATGTTGCCTAGGAGATTGAATCACACCTTAGTGTGGGTGCGAATAGACTAGTGTAGGTCATAATGTTGACCTTGGGGGCGTCGGGGTGCAGGTGTCTCATAATGGTCAGTTGGTGGCTCCTCTGGGTCGTGGGATAGAATGATGCAAACGCACCGATGATCTGGACAGAGACACTATCCTATATCGCGATCTTGTGAAGAATGCCGCTGTATAAAGCCTTGTTGCGCAAAATTACTGATTTTCTAGAAAGCACTTGATTTTGGCTGACGAGATACTGGCATGTCTCCTTGATCATTCTCTGCGATGTTTGTGTCTAGCTCCATGGAGTAAGATTTTGGTATCATATGCACATGCATAGTGAGTTAACATGTTACTTGGCATTTATTTATAAGATGATTGGAACTATTACCTTATTAATGTTATAACTGCCTGGATTTGTTAAGTTGTTTACTATTTACTTCTTGATGCTGATTATTATTCCTGAAATGCTGTGTCAGCATTTTGTGCCGTTCTGTTTCTTTACTGCCATAATTAGTACTGAATGAAGGATATCTTACCTCTTTTCTATATTTTTGCTATTCTATTTATTTATGTGCTTCTTTGAAGACATCAGTGAAGAAGGGGAAGTGCACGAATTCCCTGGCTTCTGGCCTGATTTTGATTAGTTTCCTGTTTGGACATGGCGTCCCGTCCACGTGATTTTTTGGGTTATGTGAGATTGACTTTTCATGGAGGTCCGGACTGCAGGCACATCAATGTGAGTATGGATTGCTGCATCTAGCTCGGAGACGTGACTGTGTCTCTAGCTTGGGGATGTTATGATCTACCTGTCTTTACTTTTAGTGCTCACTTGTATTTAGAGTTTTGCTTGCCCATACATGATATGTGGGGTAAGCGCTATTACTCCCCACAAGAGGATTCGTTCTTATTCTCTGCACGAGCCCCTACTCAAAACTCAGTTGCTCCAATGAGGATTTCCTCTGACAAGGAAGACCTTGAGGAGGATCCAACTATGGTTCTTTCTCATTCGCTTTAGGGGCTGATGCTATTGATGGTCGCTGATAGATATCTGTAAATCTTTTTGGGGGCCTGATGTTTTGTCTTTTGGTGGGCTGTATATGTGAAATCATTTTGGGGCATGTAAAACTTCTGCTTTTTGTATATCTAATGATGTACCTAAACAAGTATGATATAAGTATATATATATGTACGAGGTATGAATGTATGGTTTACTTCTCATGTTACTTTCTGTTGTAACTATGTTTTATCATGTTATTTTATTTATATAAAAAGGAATTCACTAAATCATTTGTACGATTACAACTAAACAGGCTTATCTCTATTATAATGAATTGAGTCTTAGTTTATACATTTTATCTCCATTTCGTGGTTATGGTGTGACATTCCTTCCTCAAAAAGGGGCGTTACACTAGTTTGGTCTCAGAGCCCCAATTTAAGTTTTCTTTTGGGTCTTTATGGTTAGGTCTGTCTTGTTTGTGCTGTGTGATTCTCTATGTTTGGTATTCCGAAAGGATACATCTAATTCTTCCTTGTGGTTTTCATTCAGTTTACCCTGAAAAAGTGAAATGGCATGCGGTGGAGGCATGGCCGCAGCAATCGAAGCAATACAACAAATGGCGGACATCATTGCACAATAATATTAGAGAGCTGCTCAACAGTAGGAAAGGGCTGCAGGATAGCTAGAAGCTTTAGCCGATGTTCAAAATTTATCGGAGTTCCGTCGTAACAACCCTCCTCAATTTAAGGGGGAATTTGATCCAGAGAAGGCTAGTCTTTGGATCAAGGAGCTGGAGAAAATTTTCAAAGGCAAGAACGGCGCTGATGACAATAAGGTAACCTATGCTGCTTTTATGTTGATCAGAGACGCGAAATATTGGTGGAATAGAGTGTAGAGATTACTAGAAGCTGAAGGTTGAGTAATCACCTAGGAGGTATTCAAGGATAAATTCTCGGAGAAGTATTTCCCAGCAAGTGCAAGGTATGCCAAAGAGATGGAGTTCCTTAGTTTGAGGCAAGGGAACTTGACTATCAATGAGTATGCCGCGATGTTCGAGAGCTTGTCCAAATTTTTAATGTATTTCCAACACCAGCCGGATGAGGTGTAGAAGTGTCAGAAATTTGAGGAAGGATTGAGGCATGACGTGAAAAGGGCGGTCATAACCTTGAGGATTAACTAGTTTTCAGAGTTATTGGACACATGTCACCGAGTGGAAGATCTGGATCTGGCACGGGACACGAGGAATTGTAACTTTGGACCTACTAGGTTCCAAAGAAGAGGTGCCAACAATACAAACCGCTTTATGAAGAAACCCTATTCCCGACCATTGGGAAATCAACAACAGTCACCTAGTGGAGGTCTCAGCGGAGGTTCTGGTGGAAATCGAACTGGTCAGAATGTGGCATCTTTGCCAAAGTATATGAAATGCGGAAAAGACCACCTAACAAGGGATTGCACCATCGAGGGAATTATCTGTTTTCGATGTGGAAAACCTGGACACATCTCTAGGGACTGCAATCATCTTAAGGCAGAGCCTTCAGTCAACACTCAACGAGCTGCAAAACCGCAGGTAGGAGGCCGAGTCTACACTATGAGTGGAGCGGAAGTCTCCGAATCTGAAGATCTGATACAAGGGGAGGGTACCATAGGAGGTAATCTTTTGACTGTACTATATGACTCTGGGGTAACCCACTCTTTCATTTCTTATGACTTGATTTACTTGTGTCTTCCTTACCTTTTAACTTGACTTTTTCTACCCCTACTGCTGAACCTGTTGTTACCACCTAAGTTTGTTTGAATTGTCCTTTATCTGTTGAAGGTCGAGTCTTCTCTGTTGATTTGATCTGTCTACCTCTTTCCCAAATCAATAGAATCTTAGGAATGGATTGGTTATCTTCTAACCATATCATGTTAGATTGTTCTAGTAAAACCATAGTTTTCCCTATGACTGATGTTTCTAGATTTTTGACGGCTAACCAAGTTCAAGCTTTCTTGAAAGAAAGAGCTCAGAGATACATGCTATTCTCTTCTTTAAAAGTCGAGAGCTAGAAAAATCTGAAGGCTATTCTGATAGCCAATTAGTTTCCCAAAATCTTTCCTGATGAAGTACCTAGCTTACCACTTGAGCAGAAGATAGAGTTTGCTATCGATCTTGTGCCTGGATCTAGTCCCGTATCCATAGCACCCTACAAGATGTCGCCATCAGAGTTAGTTGAGCTCAAGAAGCAGTTGGTGGAACTCTTGGAAAAGTAGTTTGTCAAGCCTAGTGTGTCCCCATGGGGAGCGCCTGTGTTATTAGTCAAGAAGAAGGATAGAACTTTGCGCCTATGTGTAGACTATCGCCAGCTGAACAAGGTCACAATCAAGAACAAATATCCACTTTTTGAGGATAGATGATTTGACGGATCAGTTGAAAGGAGCTTCCATTTTCTCTAAATTTGATCTGTGATCGGGTTATCATCAGATCCGAGTAAAGGTAGAGGATATTCCTAAAATGACCTTTCGAACACGTTACGAACAATATGAGTATCTTGTGATGCCGTTTGGAGTGATGAATGCACCTGCCATATTCATGGATTACATGAATAGGATTTTTTCATCCTTACCTAGACAAATTTGTCGTCGACTTCGTTAATGACATTTTGATCTACTCTCGAGATCAGGAGGAACATGCTAAACATCTCAGTACAGTTCTCTAGATTCTGAAAGAAAAGAAGTTGTATGCCAAGTTCTCGAAGTGTGACTTCTGGCTGGACGAGGTTAAGTTTTTGGGTCATGTAATTTTGAAGGATGGAATTGCAGTGGATCCGTCGAAAGTTGATGCAGTTCTACAGTGGGAAAGGCCGAAGACTGTGACAGAGATTTGTAGTTTTATGGGATTATCTGGTTATTATCGAAGGTTCATTGAAGGATTTTCTAAGATAGCTAGACCTCTCACTCAACTTACGAAGAAGAACTAAGCTTTTGTATGGACCGATGACTGTGAAGAGAGTTTCCAAGAATTAAAGAGACGACTGAATACTTCACTTGTTTTGGTTCTACCTGATCCCAATGAACCCTTTGAAGTGCACTGTGACGCTTCACATCAAGGATTAAGATGCGTACTCATGCAGAATGGGAAAATGGTGGCCTATGCTTCAAGGCAATTGAGGATACATGAAAAGAACTATCTGATGCATGACCTGGAGTTAGCGGCTGTGGTGTTTGCTTTGAAAATTTGGAGACATTTTTTGTACGGAGCAACTTTCAACGTTTACAGTGACCATAAGAGCCTGAAGTGTAACGTCCCAGGACTGCCTGTAGGATTGACAAGTGTTTGCACAAACTAACACGGGTCTTTTCAGCGTGCTTTTGTCCTCACTCACACGCATCCTAGGAAACTTCCAAGGAGGTCACCCATCCCACAATTGCTCCAGGTCAAGCATGCTTAACCATGGAGTTCTTATGTTCTAAGCTCCCGAAAAGAAGTTGCAACTTGTTGATATGGCTTCGCCAAATCAATTCCTTTAAGTCATCCTCAACTATGCAGTCCCATACCTGCACAATCTCTGAATCCCTCTCATTCTGGTACGTATTTAGTTCATTCATACAACCCTTCGCCTTGAATCCTTCCAGAAGCCGCTCCTTGTCCGTGCTTCATTGCACTGGCGATCACTTCCTGCCCTCGTTGGCCCCAGGACACACATGTCCACCAACTTCAATTTAATTCATCCCCGAACCACACCATACTGGGAGAGGTTTCCCGGGGCCGACGAGCGCGGGAAGTGATCACCGGTGCAATGAAGCATGGATAAGGAACGGCTTCTGGAAGGTTTCTAGGCGAAGGGTCGCATGAATGAACTGAATACACACTGGAATGAGAGGGATTCAGAGACTGTGCAGGTATGGGGCTACATAGTTAAGGATGACTTAAAGGAATTGATTTGGCGTATCCATATCAATAAGTTGCAACTTCTTTTCGGGAGCCTAGAACATAAGAACTCCATGGTTAAGCATGCTTGACCTAGAGCAATTGTGGGATGGGTGACCTCCTAGGAAGTGTCCTAGGATATGTGTGAGTGAGGACAAAAGTACGCTGAAAAAACTTGTGTTGGTTTATGGAGACACTCGTTAATCCTGCAGGTAGTCTTGGGACGTTACAAATGGTATCAGAGACGGGACCTCTCCCAGTACGGTGTGGTTCGGGGACCAACCAAGCGGAAATTGGTGGGCATGTGTGTCCCGAGGCCGACGAGGGCGGGAAATGATCGCCGGTGCAATGAAGCACGGATAAGGAGCGGTTTCTAGTAGGCTTCTAGGTGAAGGGTCGCATGAATAAACTAAATACGTAATAGAATGAGAGGGATTCAGAGACTATGCAGGTATGGGACTGCATAGTTGAGGATGGCTTAAAGGAATTAATTTGACGTAGCCATATCAACAAGTTACAACTTCTTTTCGGTAACCTAGAACATAAGAACTCCATGGTTAAGCGTGGTTGACCTGGAGAAATTGTGGGATGGGTGACCTGCAGGGAAGTTTCCTAGGATGCGTGTGAGTGAGGACAAAAGCACGCTGAAAAAACTCGTGTTAGTTTGTGGAGA
Source organism: Ormosia semicastrata (assembly GCA_029884595.1). Lineage (NCBI taxonomy): Eukaryota > Viridiplantae > Streptophyta > Magnoliopsida > Fabales > Fabaceae > Ormosia > Ormosia semicastrata. The sequence goes on from JAQQTO010000063.1 coordinate 54,869,974, forward strand.
CACTCGTCAATCTTGCAGGCAATCTCGGGACGTTACAACGTAAGCCACAAGTGGATTGGTGGTTGAACCAGGATAAACTTGGTGTTTGTTTTCTCTAAACTCTACTCTTTACTTTGAGCACTGTTTTATTACTTTATCTGAATTCTATCTCTCTTGGTTAATTCATTTAAGAGTGAAAAGTTTATATCTCCTCTATCCATTCATCTTTAACAAAGAATAGCTTCAACGAAAATAAGAATTCAAGGTTTTTGTGAAAGAATTATCAACTTATTTTATATACTCAATTCACCCCCTCTTAAGTATTGAGGCCACTTGGTAACAAGTAGTATTAGAGGTAAACTCTTGTGTAAAGAGCTTAGCAGCTTCAAGAGAAGTGATGACTTCAAATGGTTTTTCTAACAAAGGTTCTTCTATTAATCAACCTTCCTATTTCAATGGTGATGATTATGCCTATTGGAAAGAAAGAATGAAATTTTTTATTGAAGCTATTGATATTGATGTGTGGGATGCCATTGAAAATGGTGCCTTTGTTCCCACACATATAGTTAATGGTATAAGAATTGACACACCTAGAAGTGAATGGACGGATGAAGACAAAAAGAAGGTTCAGTACAACTTAAGAGCCAAGAACATCATTACCACATCCTTGGGGTATGATGAATTCTTTAGGATTTTAAATTGTAAGACCGCCCAAGAAATGTGGGATACCCTACAAGTAACTCATGAGGGCACAAGTGAGGTAAAAAGATCAAGAATAAATACTCTCACTCATGAATATGAATTATTTAGAATGAATCAAGGAGAAAGTATTCAAGAAATACAAAAAAGATTTACACATATTGTAAATTATCTTGCTTCATTGGGAAAAACTTTTCCTAATGAGGATCTTATTAACAAAGTCTTGAGGTGTTTGAGTAGGAATTAGCAACCCAAGGTAATGGCTATTGCGGAATCAAGAAACTTATCAACAATGACCTTGGCCACATTATTCGGGAAGCTCCAAGAGCATGAATTAGAAATAAATAGGCTCAATCAAAATGATGAACATGACAAGAAGAAGAAAATGATTGCACTCAAGGCTACCTTATCTACAATGGAAGATAATGATGAAGATGATAGAGATGACATAGAAAATCTAAAGCTAAATGAGAAGAATATTAGTCTCCTTGTGAGGAAAATTGAAAGATTCTTAAAGAAGAAGGGATTTCAAATAAGAGTACCTTTTCCTCCAATGGAGACATATCACAAAGGGGAAGGAACCTCATCAACTTCAACATGTTATGAATGTAGAAAAATAGGACACATGAAGATGGAATGTCCCGTGTACCTCAAGAAGGCAGAGAAGTTTGAGAAGAGACCTTCCAAAGAAAAGAAAGGAAGAAAAGCATACATTGCAAAGGAAGATAATGACATGGACTCCTCTGATAGCTCGGAGAATGAAGAAGCTCATCTATGTCTCATGGCTAAAGGAGAAGAAGAAGAAGAAAGTGACATCGAGGTAAATTCTTCTAACCTAGACTCCTTACCTTCCTATGATGAATTACGTGTTTTTTAAGAATTGAATAATGAATCTTTAAGGCTCACAAAAATGGTTTTATCATCAAATAAAACAATTTCCTTATTAGTAAACAAAGTCTCTATGTTGAATAAGGAAATTAATGAACTAAAAATTGAAAATAAGACCTTAGGACTTATTGATGCTAACTCATTATGCATGACTTGCTCTTCACTAGATAATGCATCCATTTAATTATCTTGCTCATCATGTAAATCATTTGAAAATGAGGTTGAGGATTTAAAAAATACTTTTTCAAAAATTACCTTTGGAAGAGACAATTTAAATGTGTTATTGGGGAAGCAAAAATATGTTTTTCAAAAATCCGATTTAGGTTAGAATCCAAATAACCATCAGAAGTCTTATAAGAATTTCTTTGTTTCCTCAAGTACATCAAGTAGTCCCTTTATCAAATGCTTTCGTTGTGGTCAGAAAGGGCATAGTACATCATCATCTAATGTAAGAAAGAATATCAACACTAAGGTTGGAACTAAGAGGATTTGGGTTCCTAAGGGCACCTTGCCCAATGCTAACACACAAGGACCAAAGAGAATTTAGGTACCAAAGGTTAAAACATGAATGTGCGTTGTAGGTGTGCTTGAAGACCAAAAGCTTAAGTTGGTATCTTGATAGCGGTTGCTTCAAGCACATGATGGGTGATGGATCCAAGTTCTCCTTCCTTCAACCAAAGAAGCATAGATATGTCACATATGGGGACAACAACAATGGAATGATCCTTGGAGTTAGAAAAGTTAGTAAGAATCCCTCCACTTCAATTGAAAATGTCTTGTATATAGAAGGACTCAAACATAACTTGCTTAGCATAAGTTAATTATGTGATAAAGGAAATAAAATTATCTTTGACTCAAATTGTTGCATAATTGAAGGCAAAAATGATAAACAAGTTAAGTTTGTTGTCATAGAGTTAATAACATATACATGATTAATCTTGATGATATTACCTCTCAAAATGCAAAATGTCTTATCAATAAGGAGAGTGATTCATGGCTATGGCATAGAAGAATTGCTCACATTCATATGGATCATCTAAACAAACTTGTTTCTAAAGATTTAGTAATTGGTTTACCAAAGCTCAATTTTGAGAAAAATAGACTTTGTGATGCATGTCAAAAAGGTAAACAAGTAAAGGTTTCTTTCAAAGCTAAATGTTTCCACTACTAGACCCTTACAACTTTTGCATATGAATTTTTTTGGACCATCAAGAACTATGAGTTTTGGGGGTAATTACTATGCTCTTGTGATTGTGGATGATTACTCTAGATATACATGAACATTATTCCTTACTCATAAGAATGATGCCTTTCATGCATTTGGAAAACTTGCAAATGTTATTCAAAATGAGAAAATTTGTAGTATTGCATCTATAAGAAGTGATCATAGTGGGGAATTTGAAAACCAAGATCTTGAAATATTTTGCAATGAAAATGACATTGAGCATAATTTTTCTGCTCCTAAAATTCCACAACAAAATGGAGTGGTTGAAAGGGAAAATAGATTTTTAGAAGAGTTAACAAGAACTATGCTTAATGAAACAAACCTTCCTAAATATTTTTGGGCAGATGTGATGAGTACTGCTTGTTATGCTATGAATAGGGTCTTCATAAGGCCAATTTTAAAAAAAAAACCCCTATGAACTATACAAAGGAAAGAAACTAAACATTTCCCACTTTCATGTCTTTGGTTGCAAGTGCTTTATTTTAAACAATGAAAAAGATAACCTAGGCAAGTTTGATGCTAAATCCGATGAGAGAATATTTCTTGGTTACTCTCTTAGTAGTAAATAATTTAGAATCTATAATAATAGAATAATGACAATTGAAGAATCACTTCATGTTGCATTTGATGAAACTAATCCAAATGATCTAAGAATGGATTTAGTTGATGATGTTGCAGAAATTTTATGAAAAACTCACTTGGAGAATCAAGAGAAGGAAGGCAAGAAGAAAGAAGAAAGCTCATTTGATCCCCCAAGGCAAGAGGATTCACCAATCATGGACCTTCCCAAGGAATGGAGGACATCAAGATATCATCATCTCAACAAAGTAATAGGTGATGTATCAAAAGGGGTAATTACTCGAAACTCACTTAGAGATGCATGTAACCATATGGCTTTTGTTTCTCAAGTTGAACTTAAAGACATAAATGAGGTCATTAATGATAAACATTGGATCTTAGCTATGCAAGAAGAACTAAACCAATTTGAAAGAAATCAACTTTGGGAATTAGTTCCAAGGCCCAATGATCATCCTATAATTGGCACTAAATGGGTCTTTAGGAACAAACTTGATGAAACAGGCTTAAAAACAAGAAATAAAGCTAGGCTAGTTGCAAAAGGCTATAATCAAGAAGAATAAATAGATTATGAAGAAACTTATGCTCCTGTAGCTAGATTAGAGGTCATAAGAATGCTACTTGCATATGCATGCATCATGGATTTCAAACTTTTTCAAATGTCATGTTAAAAGTGTCTTCTTGAATGGTTTTATACAAGAAAAAGTATATGTCGAACAACCTCCTAGTTTTGAAAACTTTGAACTGCCCAACCATGTCTTTAAATTGAAAAAGGCATTGTATGGTTTAAAACAAACCCCTAGGGCTTGGTTTGAAAAGTTGAGCAACTTCCTTTTAGAAAAAGGCTTTTCTAGAGGAAATGTTGACACTACTCTTTTCATCAAACATAAAAAGCATGACATTTTTCTTGTTCAAATTTATGTTGATGATATAATATTTGGTGCTACTAACAACTCTCTTTGTAAGGAATTTACCAATATTATGCAAAATGAATTTGAAATGTAATTAATGGGAGAGCTCAACTTCTTCCTTGGTCTCCAAATCAAGCAAACAAAGGATGAGACTTTCATAAGTCAATCCAAGTATTGCAAAAATCTACTCAAGAAATTTGGATTGCATAGCTACACCAATGAGCACTTCTTGTAATTTGGACAAGGATGAAGGAGGTAAATTTATAGAAATCACAAAACATAGGTCAAATTCTCTTTTAATTATATGTATCCAGTGCTACGACATAATTTGGATCAGGAACGTATTTTCGCAATTGCGACACATGAAAAACATTGTGAAGGTTAGAAAGAAAAGGTTGTCAAGCTATTTTGTAGGCTACTGGACTTATCTGACAAAGAATTTGGTAAGGTCCGATGAATTTAGGAGTAAGTTTTCTAGATTTAAGAAGTAGGCCAACCCTAGTCATGAGTGTGACTTTCAAAAACACATGCTCGCCTTCTTTAAACTCAAAAGGCTTCTTTCTTTTATCCGCATAGCTTTTCTGTCGACTCTGAGCCGACCGCATCCTTTCTTGAATCATCTTAACCTTCTCTGATGTTTACTGCACAAGATCAGGTCTGATTATAAGGTGCTCCCCATCTTGGTACCAACACAAAAGTGTTCTGCACCATCGTCCGTATAGAGCCTCATAGGGTGTCATCCCTATGCTCGAGTGAAAACTGTTATTATTGGTGAACTTTATCAAAGGCAAAACTTCATCCCAACTCCCAGTCTATTCTAGAGTACAAGCTCTCAGTAGATCTTCCAGCGATTGGATCATCCTTTCCGATTGACCATCGGTTTGAGGATGATAAGCAGAACTCAAACGAAGTTTTGTTCCCATTGCTTCTTGAAGACTCTGCCAAAACCTAGATGTAAACCTCGAATCTCTATCAGAAACAATACTGGAAGGCATACCATGAAGTCTAACAATCTCACCAATATATAGTTGAGCTAACCTCTCCATCGAATACCTTCTATTGACTAGTAAGAAGTGAGCAGACTTCGTAAGCCTATCCACAATTACCCATATCAAGTCGTAACCTTTTCGGGTCTTCGATAATCTAACCACAAAATCCATCGCGATGCTATCCTATTTCCATTTGGGAATAGCTAGAGGTTGCAACATTCTTGAAGGTCTCTGATGTTCAACCTTGACTTTCTGATAAACCATACAAGATGACATGTACTTAGCAATCTCCCTCTTCATTCCGTGCCACCAGAATAACCATTTCAGATCTTAGTACATTTTAGTCATTCCAGGAAGTATACTCAACTGGCTCGTGTGGGCTTCATCAGGAATTAATTTCCTTAGCTCTGGATCACTAGGCACACAAACCCTGCCTTTGAACCTTAGAATACCGTCATGTCCTTCCTGAACTATTGACATAATATCTCTCTTCATCAACTCCCTCTTATTTTGCAGAAACTCACCATCTTTCTGTTTCTCTCAGATTTCTTCCATCAAATCACTTGAGATAGTAACCATATTCAAACAAATCTTCCCTGGTGTCAACTCCACGGACGTCCACATTTTCCTTGATCGTCATAGCAGAGATACTAAGCATCTTTCAACTAAAGCATTTGCCACCATGTTTGCCTTTCCAGGATGATACTGGAGTTGAAAATCATAGTCTTTCAAAAATTCTAACCACCTCATTTGCCTCATGTTAAGCTCCTTTTGATCGAACAGGTACTTCAGACTCTTATGATCACTGTAGACGTTGAACGTTGTGTAACACCCCAAAAATTATTCATTTCATCATAAGTAGTCATTTTATGATATTGGTGATTTTTGGGAATGTTTGTAGATTTTTCTGAAAATATTGAACATTTTAATATATTCTTCGTTTTGCATGCACACTGAGCACAGCCGGTGTAACACTCTAAAAATTGTTTATTTAATAATAAATAGTAATTTTATAATATTTGTGATTTTTGTGAATTTTGTTGTATTTTTCTAAAACTGTTCATTATTTTAATATATTTCTCAATTTGCGTGCACACTGAGCAGAGCCAGGAAAATGAAATATTTTCCCTCAGGCTGGTAAATTTTGAACTGTGAAAATATCGACGGGGCATCTTGTAACACCCCTAGAATTAATAACCACAGCACAATCGTCATTATGTTCTCATATGAGGAAAGTAGGAGCCACAAATGAATAGTTACATATACAACCAATTAAAATATGAATTATAGAATGTACTCAATTTACAACCTTTAAGTCTGGATAATCACCTTAAAACATACACATACCCAAAATATATTTTTATATCGGTAATGCAAAATAAAATATCAACAACCCACACCCTATCTACAACTAAGGAGTTGGGCACTTCATCGAATCCCGAATGCGTGAGGCAATTCCGGGCTCACCAGTGTAGTGAAAAATACAGAATATGATCTTCAACCGCAGTCCTCTTCATGGTCAAGGTCAGATCCCCAGCAGGTCGCATACGCTTATCGGTCCAGTAGACTCGCCAGGTCTTGACACCACTAGTGGACTCAATTCGAACAAACCCAATAGAACTCCCTTTCGCGATGACATCACCGGATACAGTGGGTCAAACCAAGAAAATCCATAGGAATCCAACCTCGTTCCTACTTATAGTCTTTAACCAAAGATTTACATAGAGCAAGTAAAGTACAAGAAAGAGGTAAGACATCCTACCATCATTACCAGTCATAGCATCAAGAAACCAAACGGCACAAAGCGCCCACATAGCATTTATGACAACAATAATGGTAATAAACATTTTGTAGCAGTTATAATCAACCAAACAGTTCCAGGCAGTCATATATATATAGACATATCAGAAGTACAACAGTTCTAATTATAATAAAAATGTATGCCAGATAATTCATGGACTCTCTATGCACACGCATTCAATAGTCAAAATCCTACTCCATGGAGCTAGACACAAAACAGTCGGAGCGAATGATCAGAGAGACATGCCAGTATCTCGTCAGCCATAAAACAAGTGCTTTTCTAGAAAATAATCAGTCATTTTGTGCAACAAGGCATTATACAGCGGCATTCTCACAAGATCTCGATATAGGACTGTGGCCAGTCAGAATCGTCGGTGCGTGTGTATCGGTCTGTCCCACGGTCCAGAGGAGCTACCACTGCCCTCTGTGAGACGCCCGCGCCCCGACGCCCCCAAGGCCAACTACAGGACCCTACTTGTCTATTCGCACCCGCACTAAGGTATGATCATCTCCTAGGCAACTCGGCCTTAACAAAGTCCAATGGACGTTCTCTTTCTTTTTGTGCAATGCATGACTCAATCATGCTTCTCATGACAACTCGGTCAATCATGCTTCAAATGCATGTCATATGATTTATCCACAAGTTTTGAACCCATTCATAGATCCACATCAAACCAATAGCACATTTTAAGGGAAACCACAATCCTATTCAAAATCATGATAGAAATCAACCATTAAATTCATTATGTGCCTCACAAGCTCACCTATACTCATGTTCTTCCCTGTTCATGAATCCCTAATTAATTTCTAGTCATCCAATTATGTATGATTAATATGCTTTTATTAATCCAAAGGTTTTAAGTCTAGGAAGATACACGGCCTGAATCACCAGCAAAGTCACGAAATTAATTGCTAGGTGTTGGGTGATAAACTATACTGTTGAATTCGACAGAGACAAGGTATTTGGTGAAAAATTGAGGCTGCCATTTGACGATAAATAACATAGCAGAAGGATGAAAGACGGGGGAACATTTTATAACAAGAATGGCTAAAAATTGATTTCCGTCGGATGGAGGTTCTGTCGAACGGAGATCAAAATTGTCAAATTATTCCAGAAGATCAGCAGAAGTCCTAATTCGACGGACATAGGTATTGACATTGGAGAAATCTCCCAAGTGTCGAACTGACGAAAATACTATGGTCAGAAACCCTAATTCGACGGATCTTGACATTCTACTCGACGAATATTGACTTTGGGAAGTTTCTGTTAAATGGATAGAAAATCTACTCGACGGATATGTCACTCGACGGATATTGGCATTCTAACTCGACGAACAATGACTTTGGGAAAGTTTCTATTAAACGGATAGAAAATATACTCGACGGATATGTCACTCGACGGATATTGGCATTCTAACTCAACGAACAATGACTTTGGGAAAGTTTCTATTAAACGGATAGAAAATATACTCGACGGATATGTCACTCGACGGGTATTGGTCAGGGGTTCATACTCGACAGATTTTGACATTTCACTAAATGATCAGGAAACCAATTTCGATGGGCATGGGCAGGTTCATACACGACAGATTTTGACATTTCACTGAATGATCGGAACTCAAGTTATTACAATTTCTTACCAAGAATCCCAAAATTTTAGTCTCAAAGCGTGGCCATCCGAGAGCTAGCCCGATGGCGTTCCTTCCAGATTTTATGTTCCTGTACATACAGATATATCAAAACACACAAAACAATCAACTAGCATATATATATCACCAAAAGCATGCAAACAAAGATGACTCTCAGTACTAATCACAAACAACGTCCCTAAATGCTAAAAGAGGTTGAGGAGGAGTGTCTTCCTCTTACCTTAGTGAAGAACAAAGAAAGCAAGTTCCTTCTATCCTTGAAATCTGGTTCTTCACCACCACCAAAAACCTTGGTGTTCAAACCCGAAGAATCAAAATCAAAGAGTGGAATGACATCCATAATCACCAATGTGACCATGGAACACGAAAATGGGAAGAAAATGAGAAGAAAGTTGAGAGCTTTACCTTAAAGTTCCAAGCTTTGATACTGACTGTGGAGATATGAAAATGGAGGAATAATGAAGAATTCCACCAAGAAGAAAACTTGAAGATGGTGAGGTGAAGTAATAGTTTACGTTAGCTTGAGTATGGAAAGCTTGAAAGTCCAATAATGGAGTGTGTGGGTGGAAGAAGAGGAGAAGGTAAATATGAGCTACCTGAGGGAGAAGGAGACCAGCGTAAATGAGAGAAAATGAGGAGGGATTAATTGTGATATTTCCCCAAAATCATGCTGCACAATGAGAGGGAGGAGAGAGAGTGAATAGTGGCAGGAGAAAGCTTCCTAGAAATTTCCTTGAAGCTTCCTTGAGAAGCTTCGTGCGCTTCTTGATAAAGTGCATAGTAAACTTGTCTCCTCAGTTAAGTACATTTGACAGACGATTTAATTACACTATTAGAATTATTTTCTCAGTGAGTGAAAGTTACAACTGATGAAAATAATATTTTATTATTCATCAGATAATTTTATGATACAGTGATTTTATCTAGCAGGTAAAACTTCAAAAAATGCAAACCTCGCAAACTGTGCCCGGCCTCAGGTTTAGTAAGATTCCCTGTCGACACGTTGACAGTTCAAGGTTTACTAGCCTCTTGGAAAATATTTTATTTTCCCGGCTCCGCTTAGCACATACGCAAAATGAGGAATATATTAAAATATTCAACGTTTTTAGAAAATTCCACAAAAATCACCAAAAATCACAAATATTATAAAATGATTGTTTATAATGAAATAAATAAAATTTTCGGGATGTTACAACACTCCCCTTCTAAAAGGAATTTCGTCCTCGAAATTCATCATATCTTAGGACAAACGCGACTGTGTTTCTTTCATTTTGTCTCCTAGTTCTCGTGTTGTATCTTTAGCTGCATCATTCCAACTCATTGGCAATAAGGTTGTTTCCTTCGACTGAGCATCTTATATTAACAAGCAAAAATGTGTTGACGTCATAGGCCGATTAATAAAAGATTCTACGCCCTTTGAGTCTTCAGCCATCCAACAGCCAACTCTCCAAACAATTGTTCATCATTGGGTGGCCCTATCGAGCTTATTCTCCTTGTTTACCGTAGTAGGCAACTAAGCTTATTTTTTTCTTAAGGCATCCGTTACGACCTTCGCCTTTTCCAGGATTATACCAGAACAAAAAGTCGAAATCCTTCAGAGCTTCTAATCACCGTCTTCGCCTCAAGGTCCACTCATTCCAACAGACCAAAATACCTTTGGCTCTTAAGATTACCATGGGCATTGAGAATTTCTCCTCATAGAAAATGCTTCCAGATCTTCAATGCAACTACAAAGCTAACTCTGAGTTGGTGTAAGGTAATCCTTCTCATGTATTCTTGATTGTCACTAAGCGTACATTACCATCCCTTCTATACTGATCAAGCACACGTTATAAACTTCCAATGTGAAGCATCACTAGGTATCTCAAAAGTTTATTGGGATTTGGGCAGAATCATCTTTAGCGAAGAAATCGAATGTCTCTTCAATTCTTGAAAATCTTTCCTTATATGCACTAATCCTACAAACTTGACTCCAATGCATGAGTTAGACGAGAAGTATTGTCATTTTGAAGAATTCTGCAGTGAGTCTCCCGTACTATTCAGCTGATCCTTTAAAGTTATGAATTTGCAACATAGTCTTTGACCTGTCCCATTGAAGAACTGCTCCAACTTGCGACTGATCTCCAATAGTTCCTTCTTCTAAAGCTCACTTGATTCGAAAGTTAAACTGTCTCAAACCGAAATTCGTACTTGAACAACTTCTAGCGTAACTCCTCATTCTTCTTCTGAAATTGAAGAACAACACGACAATTCTGTCTCAATAAGGAAGAAAGGTATTGTTTGTGTAATCGATGAGTACTACCGAAGCGTTCATTACATGGAACGACATTACAAAATACCCGTGGTGTTCACTACGTATCAGAGAAAGTTACCTTGGAAATATACCCTTTTCTCAAATGATCTTAATGATGGTTGAGAACCCAAAATGATCTTGGAGAAAATAGCGGCGTCTTTCAATTGATTTGCCAAATCATCTTTCCTTGATTCGAACAGATGTCTCATAGGGTAAGTTCTCATTTAACCATGCTACACTTAGCACATTGTTATAGTTCAGATTCGGGAACACATTTACTCAATCGAAGTATACTAGAAACGTTATAAAGGTTAGAAAGAAAAATAGGGAAGTCGTTTGATTTACCACTGGACCTGCCTAACGAAGAGTATGATATGGTCCAATAAAACTTAGGAGTGAGTTTCATTGATTCACATCTAGGAGATTTTTGTCTCAAGAAGCACTAAGTTTCCGTTGAAATCGAATGACGAGACCCGTTTAGTAAACGATCAATTTCTTACTGAGATCGAGCTGATTCATGAAGAAAGTAGATGATTGAATTGGAAAAGGGGTTCCACTTTCTAACAATAATAGGGTAGTTTTAAACAGACTTGTTATAATGAGAGTAGACTTACAAACGAGAATAGTATCATTCGAGTCGAAAGGAAGTAAATATACAGACAACTCACTTCCAAAAACAAACTCTTAGAATTTCCTTGAAACATTTTCGACAGAATATAGCTGGAAGATAACCAATCCCATCGTTAACATTACATCTAGTTTGCAAAAGAAGTGAACAAATCAGATCAACCGAAGGATTTAGTCTTTAACAGGTCATAGGACAATTTAAACAACTTGGCTACCATCAACAAGTTCTTAGCAGCCAAAACAGAAATAACTTACTCAAAAGATAACGAAGGTATGAACATCCCTACTGGATTCATATATTCATACATCATAAAGAAATGGGTTACCCCTGGAATTATACAGTAAAATCATAGGGTCATCAATTGTAGTACAAGCTCCCTCGTTCAGGTCTTCAGTCTTGGATGTTTCTACTCCACTAGAGAAATTAACTCTCCTTTCTTTGTGAGATTGTGAAGTGCGTGTATTACCAACAAAAGGCTTCGTCCTTTGCGAAGTACAGTTCTTAGCCACATGTCCTAACTCTCTGCATTTGAAACAAATTATCCCACCGTTCGTACAATCCTTGGTTAAATGGTCCTTTCCACCCTTGAAGCAGATTACCCTTTTGATCGCATATGGAAGCTTTGTCTCATGTAAAGCACAAACCCCGAACACATGTCCTTGCTTTCTGCACTTGAAGCAAATTTTTCCTTCAATCTTACAGTCCCTCGTGAAGTAGTCCTTTCCGCACTTCTTACATCCTGATAACGGTGCCACAGTTGGATTGGACTTCCTACCACTCGCACCACCGTGATGCGTTTGATGTCGCTGCTGCTCCCTTGGTCGTAGTGTATACGGTTTCTGCTTAAACTGATTGGCCTTTCCACGATTCCTCCTTTAGAACTTCGGTAATCCAGAGTTACCCCAAAATCGACTTTCTTCCTTCAAATTTCGAACCTCAACTTCCAATTCCTGCTGTTGTGCAGCCCTCTGATTCGGTTGCACTGTTACGTCAGCCATTCCGTGCATTGTTTCCATAGTCGTATCCACTCCTGTGTTGTTGCGTTCCACATTCCTACGCATGCGTATTTCGCGAGCCATTATCTTCCTTCGAAACAGACAATCAGGCACAGTGGAGACGAGTAACCATTTTAGACAATAATGTCTCCTTTCGGAAACCAAACACAAGGAGTCACACAACACACAAAGGTGAAAATATAGACAATTCCTAAACAAGTTCAGTCATACTAGCTAAGCTTCTTTCAAAAAAACTCCTATTATCTTAATACGCCTAGGTGAAGTCATAGTTTCCTGTAGACACAGAACATTACACATTGCATGGGCCAGTACTCAATATCATGTAACTATGTAACAGTAGCTACCAACACTCAACCTATGGCAAGCTATGCCTTCCTTTCCCAACATCTCAATCAAGAGACAAGGAAGTACACAACGTACAAAAACTTCTAACATGTCTAAGCATAGTCAGTCCATACCCCGGCTCAACAGGATGAACTGACCTCTGATACCACCTTAATGTAACACCCCTAGATTTAATAACCATGGCACAATCGTCATTATGTCACGGTCACTAAATTTCAGCGTGCTAATATTGTCAAATAACAAACTTTACAAATAAATTAAAACATTTCTCATATGAGGAAAATAGGAGCCACGAATGAATAGTTACATATACAACCAATTAAAATATGAATTATAGAATGTACTCAATTTACAACCTTTAAGTCTGGATAATCACCTTAAAACATACACATACCCAAAATACATTTTTATATCGGTAATACAAAATAAAATATCAACTACCCACACCCTATCCACAACTAAGGAGTTGGGCACTCCATCGAATCCTGAATGCGTGAGGCAATTCCGGGCTCACCAGTGTAGTGAAAAATACAGAATATGATCTTCAACCGCAGTCCTCTTCATGGTCAAGGTCAGATCCCCAGCAGGTCGCATACGTTTGTCGGTCTAGTCGACTCGCCAGGTCTTGACACCACTAGTGGACTCAGTACGAACAAACCCAATAGAACTCCCTTTCGCGATGACATCACCGGATACAGTGGGTCAAACCAAGAAAATCCATAGGAATCCAACCTCGTTCCCACTTACAGTCTTTAACAAAAGATTTACATAGAGCAAGAAAAGTACAAGAAAGAGGTAAGACATCCTACCATCATTACCAGTCATAGCATCAAGAAACCAAACGGCGCAAAGTGCCCACATAGCATTTATGACAGCAATAATGGTAATAAACATTTTGTAGCAGTTATAATCAACCAAACAGTTCCAGGCAGTCATATATATATAGACATATCAGAAGTACAACTGTTCTAATTATAATAACAATGTATGCCAGATAATTCATGGACTCTCTATGCACATGCATTCAATAGTCAAAATCCTACTCCATGGAGCTAGACACAAAACAGTCGGAGAGAATGATCTGAGAGACATGCCAGTATCTCGTTAGCCATAAAACAAGTGCTTTTCTAGAAAATAATTAGTCATTTTGCACAACAAGGCTTTATACAGCGACATTCTCACAAGATCTCGATATAGGACTGTGGCCAGTCAGGATCGTCGGTGCGTGTGTATCGGTCTGTCCCACGGTCCAGAGGAGCTACCACTGCCCTCTGTGAGACGCCCGCGCCCCGACGCCCCCAAGGCCAACTACAGGACCCCACTTGTCTATTCGCACCCGCACTAAGGTGTGATCATCTCCTAGGCAACTCGGTCTTAACAAAGTCCAACGGACGTTCTCTTTCTTTTTGTGCAATTCATGACTCAATCATGCTTCTCATGACAACTCGGTCAATCATGCTTCAAATGCATGTCATATGATTTATCCACAAGTTTTGAACCCATTCACAAATCCACATCAAACCAATATCACATTTTAAGGGAAACCACAATCCCATTCAAAATCATGATAGAAATCAACCATTAAATTCATTATGTGCCTCACAAGCTCACCCATACTCATGTTCTTCCCTGTTTATGAATCCCTAATTAATTTCTAGTCATCTAATTATTTATGATTAATATGCTTTTATTAATCCAAAGGTTTTAAGTCCAGGAAGATACATGGCCTGAATCACCAACAAAGTCACGAAATTAATTGCTAGGTGTTGGGTGATAAACTATACTGTTGAATTCGACAGAGACAAGGTATTTGGTGAAAAATTGAGGCTGCCATTCGACAATAAATGACATGGTAGAAGGATGAAAGATGGGGGAACATTTTATAACAAGATTGGCTAACAATCGATTTCTGTCGGATGGAGGTTCTGTCGAACGGAGATCAAAATTGTCGAATTATTCCAGAAGATCAGCAGAAGTCCTAATTCGACGGACATGGGTATCGACGTTGGAGAAATCTCCCAAGTGTCGAACCGACGAAAACACTATGGTCAGAAACCCTAATTCGACGGATCTTGACATTCTACTCGACGAATATTGACTTTAGGAAAGTTTCTATTAAACGAATAGAAAATATACTCGACGGATATGTCACTCGACGGATATTGGCATTCTAACTCAACGAACAATGACTTTGGGAAAGTTTCTATTAAACGGATAGAAAATATACTCGACGGATATGTCACTCGACGGATATTGACATTCTAACTCGACGAACAATGACTTTGGGAAAGTTTCTATTAAATGGATAGAAAATATACTCGACGAATATGTCACTCGACGGGTATTGGTCAGGGGTTCATACTCGACAGATTTTGACATTTCACTAAATGATCAGGAAACCAATTTCGACGGGCATGGGCAGGTTCATACACGACAGATTTTGACATTTCACTGAATGATCAGAACTCAAGTTATTACAATTTCTTACCAAGAATCCCAAAATTTTAGTCTCAAAGCGTGGCCATCCGAGAGCTAGCCCGACGGCGTTCCTTCCAGATTTTATGTTCCTGTATATACAGATATATCAAAACACACAAAATAATCAACTAGCATATATATATCACCAAAAGCATGCAAACAAAGATGACTCTCAGTACTAATCACAAACAACGTCCCTAAATGCTAAAAGAGGTTGAGGAGGAGTGTCTTCCTCTTACCTTAGTGAAGAACAAAGAAAGCAAGCTCCTTCTATCCTTGAAATCTGGTTCTTCACCACCACCAAAAACCTTGGTGTTCAAACCCGAAGAATCAAAATCAAAGAGTGGAATGACATCCATAATCACCAATGTGACCATGGAACACGAAAATAGGAAGAAAAGGAGAAGAAAGTTGAGAGCTTTACCTTAAAGTTCCAAGCTTTGATGCTGACTGTGGAGATATGAAAATGGAGGAATAATGAAGAATTCCACCAAGAAGAAGACTTGAAGATGGTGAGGTGAAGTAATAGTTTACGTTAGCTTGAGTATGGAATGCTTGAAAGTCCAATAATGGAGTGTGTGGGTGGAAGAAGAGGAGAAGGTAAATTTGAGCTACCTGAGGGAGAAGGAGACCAGCGTAAATGAGAGAAAATGGGGAGGGATTAATTGTGATATTTCCCCAAAACTATGCTGCACAATGAAAGGGAGGAGAGAGAATGAATAGTGGCAGGAGAAAGCATCCTAGAAATTTCCTTGAAGCTTCCTTGAGAAGCTTCGTGCGTTTCTCGATAAAGTGCATAGTAAACTTGTCTCGTCAATTAAGTACATTTGACAGACGATTTAATTATACTATTAGAATTATTTTCTCAGTGAGTGAAAGTTACAACTGATGAAAATAATATTTTATTATTCATCAGATAATTTTATGATACAATGATTTTATCTAGCAGATAAAACCTCAAAAAATGTAAACCTCGCAAACTGTGCCCGGCCTCGGGTTTAGTAAGATCCCCCGTCGACACGTTGACAGTTCAAGGTTTACCAGCCTCTGGGAAAATATATTATTTTCCTGGCTCCGCTTAGCGCACACGCAAAATGAGGAATATATTAAAATATTCAACGTTTTTAGAAAATTCCACAAAAATCACCAAAAATCACAAATATTATAAAATAATTATTTATAATGAAATAAATAAAATTTTTGGGATGTTACAGATCTTACTAAACCCGAGGCTGGGCATAATTTACAAGGTTTACATTTTTTTGAGATTTTATCTGATAAATAAAATCGCAGTGCGTTCTGTTAAATAAAATTGTGGTATGCTCTATTATCCGTTGGACAATAAATACTGGCTTTGTGCACTGTAACAATTGTCCATTGGGTAATAGCTTATAGTGAAAGCCCTAATCATCGTATTATCTTATTATTTTATCATCTTATCACCTAATTACCTTATATAAAAGAAATCCATTTTATATCTGATCAAATTTACTTTTGAAAATCGTACAAGTGTTGCCCTAATTTTGGTGGCAAATGTCCCTCCCATTCCTCTCTCTTCTCCATGCCATGAGGCTATTAGAAGCCAAAAAAAAATTACTTTTCATTTAATTAGTTTTTCTATTCTAATATCAAACCCTAAAAAGTTCACCTCACTTTTATTATCACTTTCTCTCTCTACATTTTCTTCTCTCTTTTTCTCTCTCAAAATTTCCCTTCTTTCTTTCTTCCTTTCATACACGGCCACACCTCTTTCATGGCCTCCATTGTTACAAAAATTTCAAGTAACCATATTTTCCTAACCTCCATCATATTCTAAACACCTTTCTAGTTTAAATCTACTTGAAAAGCTTCCATCTTCATTATCTTCTTCAAGCCTCAAAGTTGAAGCTTTTAGGTAAGATTCTTGATTTCTCATCTTCACTTCTTCATTTTTGTTTTCAATGGCCATCCTCATGACCATTTATCCTCTTTTTTTCAAGCCTTGGTGTTGATTTGATGGAGTTGTGATTTCTAGGGTTTTGAAGGTGCTTGGCTGAATTTCATAAGGAGCAAACAAGGAGATTTCTTTCTTGATTTCTTTTAGGTAAAACGGAGATGTTGTTGGGAATTGCGGATACATCACGTAGTGGAAAAATAGGATTCCCACTAAGGATCCATGCGAAAAGCCATAATTCGAGTTTTAAAATATTTACCTCTTGAAGCGTGATCAAAATGAAGTGACGTGAATCACCAACACCATAATAGTAACGATGTCTCTGCGGTATCCACACGAACAGACTCATGAATGTCCAACGTTCACAAAGAGGAGCCTCACGTCTCTCACACAATGCTAGCTGTGAAGAGAAGAGAAGAGAAGAAACCTATTGCTCTCTCACTCATTTTTTTGTAGGTGCGGCTAAGGTTATGTAATATATATGTCTTAGCAACCCCTTAGTAGTACTATTTATAATAGTGACCGCCTTAAGTGAGTGTGAGTAGCAGCAAGGTAAGCTGTGCAACCCTAGACTCATTTGTTATGAGTCTGGCCCATATTTGAATCTGATTCCAACTTGAATTTATTCCTCCAATTTTAGTCTGCTCTATGTGTGTGACCCTGCAGGTTCTCATTACGTTGGCAGTAATATTAAATCCCATTTTAATATTACAAGTAGTGAGCGGTATCTAGCAACACATCACTGCTACCCAAGTAATAAGAATGTCAGTGATTTAACATAACCTTTCCGTGACCAATGTTTCTGTGTCGTTTAGTCCCTTTTTCAAGATATCTAGATTGAACACAAGGCATGGAATGCGTCACCCTTGTATAGTCCAATCTTTCATTTCCTGATACTCGAGTAGACTTTGTAACAACAAAAATATATCATATTGACTCATTTGAGTATAATCATGAATTTTGCAGTCTCACTCAATCAAGGGGCCCGAAGATATCGCTCCTATTATGTAAGAGTGACAAATCCCATCTAGGTCGCTCATATCCCTCTGCATGATTTGCGGTATGTCCAATAACCAACTTTATAATCACCTTGTTACAGATACCGTTTGATGGCATTAAAACACACAACTCCTCATGTAGGAATCGTAATGACTTCAGGTCAAAAGACCATAGACACCATTGTCACTATGAGACTCACTTATGACACTCACATAACGATCCATATAGCGTTCTCATGGCGAGTCAGTCCAATATGAATACTTGATATCTCATATCCATGACTCGTGAGATGTGGTCATCAGTCTATGCACATACTAGTCTCAATGCATTATTGTTATCCTAATTAACAATAATACTTGACTAGGGACATTTAAGAATAGTGTTATAACCAAAAGGATCTCACGATCAAGTCATCCACTTAATGTCCTATGGCATCAAACTTACTATTCTAAGGACTTTATTAAGTTTATTAAAAAAGAACACAATAAATGAAATGCCTCATATATAAAAATAGCATAATAAAATGTTTGTAAATACAGAAAATGTATCGGCCTCTAGGGCATACACCAACAGATGGTCCACTTCAACCTCTATTGGAAGTGAGAGGCTTTATTTTGTGTTGGTTGTGAGAAACACTTGTTAGGGTTACTCTCTTTGATGTATGATTTTGATGCTTATATATTGATTTTACCTTGTATGATTTATTCGATTGAATATATATGTATATTGATGACCTTGGATTGATTTCGGTGGATTGAAAACATGAAATGGAAGCAAAGGTTCCTTACTCTCCTCTAAGTAGCTCACGACTATACCCCTCAAATAGGGTGTTCATGGTTAAAAATTGGTAACAAGTGGAGACATAACTAATCAAGTGAATAACATGAGATGGAGTAAAGGAAAATTTAGGATTCTTACCCTTAGGAGGCTCATGGCCTCTAGGGCCATTTTGGGGTCCAACCATGTAACTTTATGCAACCTTGGAACTTAAATAATCAAGTGATTAAGTAGTTAACAATGTGATGAAAAGAAATCTAATTGATAACTCAAAGTGATTCTTTAAGACCTAAGAAAAGAATAAGAGTGTGTGAGACTTGGATAACCTTAGATTAATTTTCTAAGTGAGTATAAATAAACTTAAAGTGAGGAACTTAAAAATCAAGAGAATTCCTCTAGAGAGGGATTTCATAAGAAATGCCAAATTAAAGTGAAACTTAGTTAATTGGATAATTAAAAATTAATTACGAATTCATAAAAATAGAAAAGAATCAAGAATGAGA
The DNA here is from genome assembly GCA_029884595.1 of Ormosia semicastrata. Taxonomy (NCBI): domain Eukaryota; kingdom Viridiplantae; phylum Streptophyta; class Magnoliopsida; order Fabales; family Fabaceae; genus Ormosia; species Ormosia semicastrata. Next base: position 54,889,662 of record JAQQTO010000063.1, read on the forward strand.
TCTTATCCTAAAACTAAGAATAATTCTTAATTAAAGGAAGAACATAAGTGTAAGTAAGATATTGAATAACTCAATTAAAATTGTTTTAATGGAATTAGGTTAAAAAAAATTAAGTGAGGAACTTGTTCAATTATAGTAATGAGGATTAGATGAAAAGTGCGAAAGAATTTCTCTAAAGTGAAACTTAATAAGAAAAACATAGAAAATTTAGGCATAAATCCATAATGAACCCTAAAAGTGTAATGTATTATTTGAGGACTTAATAATATTTATTGTGGGTCCATGGTGGGACCAAGAATGTGTTGATGCCTATCTTAGCCAAATTGTGTCATGCTATGGAAAATTATATTATAGTTAAATATACATGAATGTACATTGAGTCATCATGCATTGTGAAAGTCCGATGGACTATTATTAAGGCTATGTTGCCTAGGAGATTGAATCACACCTTAGTGCGGGTGCGAATAGACTTGTGTAGGTCATACTATTGACCTTGGGGGCGTTGGGGTGCGGGTGTCTCACAGTGGACAGTTGGTAGCCCCTCTGGGCCATGGGACAAACCGATGCAAACACACCGACGATCCGGACCGAGGCACTGTCCTATATCGCAATCTTGTGGGAATGTCTCTGTATAAAGCCTTATTGCACAAAATTATTATTTTCTAGAAAACATTTGTTTTAGGCTGACGAGATACTGGCATGTCTCCTTGATTATACTCTCAATGTTTGTGTCTAGCTCCATGGAGTAGGATTTTGATATCATGTACATATGCATAATGAGTCAACATATTACTTGGTATTTAATTTATATGATGATTGGAATTGCTATCTTATTGATGTTATAACTGCCTGAAATTATTAAGTTGTTTAATATCCGCTACCTGATACTGTTTATTATTCTTGTAATGCTATGTGGGCGTCCTGCGCCGTTTCTGTTTCTTACTGCCATAATTGGTAATGATGTTGGATATCTCACCTATTGTTTGTACTATTCTTGTTCTATAAAAATTGGTTAAAGACTGTAAAGGGGACGAGGTTGAATCTCCTAGATTTTACTTGGTTTGGTCTCCTGCGTTCACTGATGGCGTCAAGAAGGGGTTCCATTAGTTTCGTCAGGATTGTGTTCACCAGGGGTGCCAATGCTTTGCGAGTTGACTAGGCCGGCGAGCGTATACGGTATGTTAGGGATTTGATCTTGACCGTGAGGAGGACCCGTGATGGAGATCTTATCCTGACTCTCACTACATCAGTGCATCTGGAGTTTGTCTTGCCCATTCGGGAGCTATGGGGTGATCCGCTCCACACCCCTAGAGAGGATGAAGATTCTATGGCATCAACTACTAGGACACCTACCCGTGAGACCGCACTCTGTCCTGTCCTTGTGTCTTTAGATGAACTGGGGGAGGATCCCGAGGTGGATCTAATGTAGTGCCCAACTCCTTAGTCATGGACGTTGTCATGGGTTGTTTATGTTTTTTTTTTTTTTGGCATTACCTGTATAAAAGGTCTTTTTGAGTATAACTACATTTTGAAGTTTGACTTGGTGTATTTTTAAGCGGTATGAGCAATGCACTGCGCTATGTATGTCTTAGGGTAATTATCCAGCCTTATGAGCTTTATTTTGAGTATATTTTGTTGAATTATATTTTCAAATGACAGTATGTATATCTATTCATTCGCGGCTCATATTTTCTTTATATGTATAATCATTAAATTTGGAAACTTGTTACTTGAGTTGTAGCATGCCAAAAATTTAGTGCTCGTGGTATAATGACGATTGTGCCGTGGTTACTAAATCGAGGAGTGTTACATTAAGTGGTATCAGAGCAGTTCATCCTGTTGAGCCAAGGTATGGACTGACTATGCTTAGACATGTTAGGAATTTCCTTGTATGTTGTGCATTTCCTTGTCTCTTGATTGAGACATTTTGGAAAGGAAGGCATGGCTTGCCATAGGTTGAATGTTGGTAGCCATTACTGCATAGTTACATGATATTGAGTATTGGCCCACTCAATGTATAATGTTCTGTGTGGACGGGAAACTATGACTTCACCTAGGTGTATTAAGGGAATAGGAGTTCTTTTAATAAGAAGCTCAGCTAGTATGACCAAACTTATTTAGGATTTATTTGCATTTACATGCTTGTTGTGTTACCTCTAGAATTGTTTGAGCTAATAGGTTAGAAAAAGGTGGTTAAATAGGACTTGCAAGGTCTGTGGACTAAGGCGTCCAAGAGGTTTTGGAGAATCAATTTTCTTGGGAAAAGAGTATCTAGCGTAAGTGAGGTTCGATGAGCTGCTTGGGAGTTAAGGACTTACAGGAAATTACGCCATAGAAGGTAGAATGAAGGAGCTCAAGTTAGAGTCTTTTGGGTTTATTTTGTTGTGTTGTGTGACTCTTTGCGTTTGGTTTCCGAAAGGAGACAATATTGTTTGAATTGATTGCTTTTGATTTTCCTTATGTTTTGATTTGTTTGTCCTTGAAGAGAGGCAATGGCTCGGGGTAGGCATAAGCGTGTGAATGCACGGAGTGAAGATGATGAAATGACTGCGGCAGCAGGAGTAATGCAGAGAGCCGCCCGGCAGCAGAAGCTGATAGCGGAGATTCAGAATTTGTCAAATGTGGATCAATCTTCAAATGCGAGACCTTGTAATTTTGGGCCATCGAGGGTCCAAAAGGGGAAGAAGCATAAGGCTAACCGATTCCAGCAGAAACCAAAGAAGCAATAGCAACAATAAACGTATGAAGGAAGTGCGAGTGATAATAAATCCAATCCGACCATGGTATCTTTACCAAAATGTAAGAAGTATGGAAAGAACCATTTAACGAGGCAATGTAAGATCAAGAGGGTAATCTGCTTCAAGTGTGGAAACGGCCACTTAACAAGGGACTGTATGATCAAAGGGATAATTTGTTTCAAGTGCGGAAAGCTAGGACATGTGGCTAGAAATTGTACTTTGCATAGGACGAAGCCTTCTGTTGGTGAGGTACGTGCTTCGAGACCTCAAGCCGGGGGAAAAGTTTATACCCTGGGTGGAGCAAAAATTTCTTATACTGAGGATCTAAACAATGGAGATTGTGCCATAAGAGATGACCCTTTGATTATGCTGTATAATTCTGGGAGTAACCCATTTCTTTATAGCATATGACTGTGTGGATCTATTAAAGTCAATTGTGTCTTCGTTACCTTTTGACCAAAACATTTATGTTTCTGCTTTTACTACGTAGACCTGTTGTTCATAGCCAAGTTGTTTGAATTATCCTATAATCTGTTAAAGACTGAATCTTTTTGTTGATTTCAATTGTTTACTTCTCTCGTAAATTTGGTCTCAAAAAGGGATTGGTTTTCTTCTAACCATATCCTGTTAAACTGTTCCAATGGAATTTCAAGAGTTCATTTTTAGAATTTGGAATTATCTGTGGATTTATTTCCTTTGGATTTGAGTACTGTCATTCTCTTTTCTAAGCCTGTTGTTTTTACGCAAAGTTTATTTGAACTATCCTATTATTGTTAGAAATTGAAACCTTTCCACCAATTTAATTATTTGCCTTTTCCTGTATAGACTTGATCTCAGGAAAGGGATTGGTTGTTTTCTAACCATATCTCGCCATTCTATTCCGACAAAACCTTAATGTTTCTTGAAGCAGAGATTCCTGGATTTGAATCCATGAAACTCATTCCTAAATTTTATCGAACCATGTTATGTTCTTTGTCGGATGGGTCTGGTAGTATGCCAAATGACTTCACTATATTTTCCTTCTAACCTTTATAATGTTTCTAGTGTACTTCGATTGAGAAAATGTGTTCCTGAATTCAACCCAAGTCATAGTTCCGAATGCAGCGCGATTACATAAGAATTTGTCCTGTGAGACATTTCTTGTTAAAGTCGAGGTTAGTTGGTTTGATGGGTCAACTGAAGGGAGCCGCTGTTACCTCCAAGATCAATTATGTTCTAGTTGTTGTCAAGTTCGTTTGAAAGTAGGAGATATTCCAAGATGATTTTTTTTGACGCATTATGAGCACTACAAGTATTTAGTAATGTCGTTCTGTGTAACGAATGCTTCGATAGTATTCATCGACTACACGAATAGGACCTTTCTTCCCTATCGAGATAGAATTATCGTTGTCTTTGTTGACGACATTCTAATCTATTCTTGGAGTCCAGAGGAATCACACTGAATCATACCGAACGTATCTTGTTGTTCTTTAAATTTTGAAGAAGAATGAGGGATTACGCGTGAAGTTATCCAGGTGCAAATTTCGGTAAGAGGCAGTTTAACTTTTGAGTCACAGATCTCAAAAGAAGGAATTGTTGGAGATCCATTGAAATTTGAAGCAGTTCTTTAATGGGAAAGATCGAAGACTGTATTGGAGATTCGTTATTGTGTGGGATTAGCTAGCTAGTATCGGAGATTCACCGCAGAATTTTACAAGATAGCCGAACCTCTCACTCAACCTACGAGAAAGAATTATGCTTTTCTATGGACCAAGGCATGTGAAGAAAGTTTTGAAGAGTTAAAGAGACAACTGACTACTTCGCGATCCTAATGAATTTGTGGTGTTTCACATCAAGGTTAAGGATGGGTGCTTGTGCAGAATGGAAAAATGGTGGCTTATGCTTCGAGACAGTTGCGAGTGCATAAGAAGAATTACCTAACACATGATCTGGAGCTAGCAGCTGTGGTATTCACTTTGAAGATATGGAGACATTTCCTTTATGGGGTGATGTTCAATGTCTTTAGTGACCACAAGAGCTTGAAGTACTTGTATAATCAAAATAAGTTGAATATGAGACAATGAAGGTGGATGGAATTTCTTAAAGATTATGACTTTTGACTTCTGTATCACCCTGGAAAGGCAAACGTCGTGGCAGATGCTTTGAGTAGGAAGATGCTCAGTATCTCAGCCATGATGATCAAGGAGAAGGATTTGATAGAGCAATTCAGGGATGTATGGTCCTTTGTGGAATTGGCACCGAGGAAGATTTTCATGAACATGGTCACTATTTCAAATGAGTTAATGGAAGACATCCGGGAAAAATAGAAAGTTAACAAGTTTCTACAAGAAAAAAGGGAGCCAATGAAACAAGGCAATGTGACAACATTTAAGGAAGGAACGGATGGAATTCTAAGGTTCTGAGGTAGAGTTTGTATACCCAGGGATCAAGAGCTTAGAAAGTATATCCTCAAAAATGCTCACACAAGCAAGTTAAGTATGCATCTGGGAATAACAAAGATGTATCAAGACCTGAAATGGCTATTTTGGTGGCACAAAATGAAGAGTGATATTACCAGATGTGTATCGTCTTGTCTGGTTTGCCAGAAAGCTAAGGTGGAACATCAAAGACCGTCTGGACTATTGCAACCCCTAGTTATTTCTAAATGGAAGTGGGATAACATTACAATGGACTTTATGGTTGGATTGCCAAAGACCCGAAAAGGGTATGACTCAATATGGGTAATCATTGATCAACTCACGAAGTCAACACACTTCCTACCAATCAACATAAGGTACAACATGGAAAAGTTAACCCAGCTATATATTAGTGAGATCGTTAGGCTGCATGGTGTGCCTACCAGTATTGTTTCTGATAGGGATCCAAGGTTCACCTCAAAGTTTTGGCAAAGTTTACAAGAAGCTTTGGGAACAAAGCTATGATTAAATTCTGCTTACCATCCACAAACGGATGGGCAATCGGAAAGGACGATCCAATCGTTGGAGGATTTGCTCAAAGCTTATGCTTTAGAACAGACTGGAAGTTAGGATGAAGTTTTACCATTGGTAGAGTTCACCTACAACAACAGTTTTCATTCAAGCATAGGGATGACACCCTATGAAGCTCTGTATGGACAACGTTGCTGAACACCTTTGTGTTGGTACCAAGATGGAAAGTGCCTTCCTGTTGGACCTATTGGTGTATGCCCTAGAGGTTGATACATTTGTCTGTATTTACATACATTCTATTATGCTTATTTTAATATATGAGGCATTTCATTTATTATGTTCTTTTTTTATAAACATAATAAAGTCCTTAGAATAGTAAGTTTGATGCCATAGGTTATCGAATGGATGACTTGATCGTGAGAACCTTTTGGTTATAACACTATTCTTAAATGTCGCTAGTCAAGTATTATTGTTAATTAGGACAACAATAATACATTGAGACTAGTATGTGCATAGACTGATGACCACATCTCACGGGTCATGGATATGAGATATCAAGTCTTCACATGGGTACATATTAGAGTAATGATATATTGGACTGACCCACCATGAGAACGCTAAATGGATCGTTACGTGAGTGTCATAAGCGATTTTCATAGTGATAATGGTGTCTGTGGTCCTTTGACCTGAAATCACTACGATTCCTACATGAGGAGTTGTGTGTTTTAGTACCATTAAATGTTATCTGTAACAAGGTGATTATAAAGTTGATTATTGGACATACCGCAAATTATGCAGAGGGATGTGAGTGACCTAGATGGGATTTGTCACTCCTACATAACAGGAGCGATATCTTCGGGCCCCCTGATTGAGTGAGACTACGAAATGCATGATCATGCTCAAATGAGTCAATATGAGATATTGATTTCATTTGTTGTTACAAAGTCTACTCGAGTATCAGGAAACAAATGATTAGACTATACAAGGGTAACGTATTCCATGCCTTGTGTTCAATCTAGATATCTTGACAAAGGGACTAAACGACACAGAAACATTGATCACAGAAAGGTTATGTCAAATCACTGACATTCTTATTACTTGGGTAGTAGCGATGTGTTGCTAGATACCACTCACTGCTTGTAATATTAAAATGGGATTTTAATATTATTGCCAACTTAATGAGAACCTGTAGGGTCACACACATAGAGCAGACTAAAATTGGAGCAATGGATCCAAGTTGGACTCGGATTCAAATATGGGCTAGACTCATAATAGATGAGTCTAGGGTTGCATAGCTTACCTTGCTACTGCTCACACTCACTTAAGGCAGTCACTATTATAAATAGTACTGCTAAGGGGCTGCTAAGAGACACAATTTCAAAACCCTAGCCGCACCTACAAAAAAGTGAGTGAGAGAGCGACAAGTTTCTTTTCTTCTCTTCGCAGCTAGCATTGTGTGAGAAACGTGAGGCTCCTCTTTGCGGACGTTGGATGTTAGTGAGTTTGTTCATGTGGATACCGCAGAGACATCGTTTCTATTACAGTGTTGGTGATTCACGTCCTTCCTTTTGATCACGCTTCAAGAGGTAAATAATTTTTAAAAAAAACTCGGATTATGGCTTTTCGCATGGATCCTCGGGAGGAATCCTAATTTTTTCACTGCGTGATGTAACCGCAATTCCCAACAGGACTTGATATTATACAGCAAATGACTGAGAAAGTCAAGATAATTCAGGAAAAGATAAGGATGTCTCAAAGTCGACAGAAGAGCTATGCGAACAAAAGAAGAAAGCCTCTTGAATTTGAGGAAGACAAGCATGTATTTTTGAAAGTCACGCCAATGACTGGGGTAGGTCGAGTTCTGAAATCTAGAAAACTTACTCCCAATTTCCTTGGACCTTGCCAAATTCTTCACCAGATAGGTCTAGTAGCTTACCAGATAGCCTTACCACCTTTTCTTTCAAACCTTCACAATGTCTTTCATATGTCACAACTACGAAAATATATTCCTGACCCGAACCATGTCATAGCACCGGACACAATACAATAGAAAGAGAACTTAACCTACGAGGCTCCTCTTGTAAGGATCAAAGATAGGAGAGTAAAGCAATTCAGAGGAAAGGAAATCTTATTAGTAAAAGTAATCTGGAACGAAATGACTAGAGATGCGACATGGGAATTGGAAGACAAGATGAAGGAGCAACACCCACAACTGTTCTAAGGTATGAAAATTTCGAGGACGAAATTTTTTTCTAGAAGGGAAGAGTTGTAATACCCCGAAAATTATTCATTTCATCATAAGTAGTCATTTTATAATATTGGTGATTTTTGGAAATTTTTGTAGATTTTTCCAGAAACGTTGAATATTTTAATATATTTCTTATTTTGCATGCACGCTGAGCACAGCCGGTGTAACACTCCAAAAATTATTTGTTTTATGATAAATAGATATTTTATAATATTTGTGATTTTTGTGAATTTTTTTAGATTTTTTCGAAACTGTTGATTATTTTAATATATTTTTTAGTTTACGTGCACGCTGAGCGGAACCGGGAAAATGAAATATTTTCCCTTAGGTTGGTAAACTTCGAACTATGGAAACGTCAACGGGGGATCTTACTAAACTTGGGCAGGACACAATTTACGAAGTTTACATTTTTTGAGATTTTATCTGATAAATAAAATCGCAGTGCGTTCTGTTAAATAAAATTTTACGTTACACTCTATTATCCGTTGGACAATAAATACTGGCTTTGTGCACTGTAACAATTGTCCATTGGATAATAGCTTATAGTGAAAGCCCTAATCACCTTATTATCTTATTATTTTATCATCTTATCACCTAATCACCTTATCTAAAGGAAATCCACTTTATGTTTAATCAATTTTGCTTTTGAAAATCCTACAAGTGTTGCCATAATTTTGGTGGCAATTTTCCCTCCCATTCCTCTCTCTTCTCCACGACCATGAGGCTATTAGGAGCCAAAAAAAATTGCTTTTCATTTAATTAGCTTTTCTATTCTAATATCAAACCCTAAAAAGTTCACCTCACTTTTACTATCACTTTCTCTCTCTACATTTTCTTCTCTTTTTTTTTCTCTCAAATTTTCTCCTCCTTCTCTCTTCCTCTCATACATGGCCACACCCCTTCCATGGCCTCCATTGTTACAAAAATTTGAAGTAACCATATTTTCCTAACCTCCATCACATTCTAAACACCTTTCTAGTTTAAATCTACTTGAGAAGCTTCCCTCTTCATCATCTTCTTCAAGCCTCAAAGTTGAAGCTTTTAGGTAAGATTCTTGAATTCTCATCTTCACTTCTTCATTTTCGTTTTCAATGGCCATCCTCGTGACCATTTATCCTCTCTTTTTCAAGCCGTGGTGTTGATTTGATAGAGTTGTGATTTCTAGGATTTTGAAGGTACTTGGCTAAATTTCACAAGGAGCAAACTAGGAGATTTATTTCTTGATTTTTTTTGGGTAAGAGGGAGGTGGTCCACTTCAACCTCTATTAGTAGTGAGGCTTTATTTTGTGTTAGTTGTGAGAAACCTTTGTTAGGGTTACTCTCTTTGATGTATGATTTTGAAGCTTATATGTTGATTTTACCATGTATGATTTATTTGATTGAATATATATATATATATATATATATATATATTGATGACCTTGGGTTGATTTCGGTGGATTAGAAACTTGAAATGGAAGCAAGGGTTCCTTGCTCTCCTCTAAGTAGCTCATGGCCATACCCCTCAAATAGGGTGTTCATGGTTGAAAATTGGTAACAAGTGAAGACATAACTAATCAAGTGAATAACATGAAATGGAGTAAAGGAAAATTTAGGGTTCCTACCCTTAGGAGGCTCATGGCCTCTATGGCCATTTTGGGGTCCAACCATGTAACTTCATGCAACCTTGGAACTTAAATAATCAAGTGATTAAATAGTTAACAATGTGATGGAAAGAAATCTAATTGATAACTCAAAGTGATTCTTTAAGACCTAAGAAAAGAATAAGAGTGTGTGAGACTTAGATAACCTTAGATTAATTTTCTAAGTGAGTATAAATAAACTTAAAGTGAGGAACTTAAAAATTAAGAGAATTCCTCTAGAGAAGGATTTCATAAGAAATGCTAAATTAAAGTGAAACTTAGTTAATTGGATAATTAGAAATTAATTAGGAATTCATAAAAAAGGAAAAGAATCAAGAATGAGATCTTATCCTAAAACTAAGAATAATTCTTAATTAAAGGAAGAACATGAGTGTAAGTAAGATGTTGAATAACTCAGTTAAAATTATTTTAAGGGAATTAGGTTAAAAAAAATTAAGTAAGGAACTTCTTTAATTAAAGTAATGAGGATTAGACAAAAAATGTGAAAGAATTTCTCTAAAGTGAAACTTATTAAGAAAAACATAGAAAATTGAGGCATAAATCCATAATGAACCCTAAGAGTGTAATGTCTTATTTGAGGACTCAGTAATATTTATTGTGGGTCCATGATGGGACCAAGAATGTGTTGATACCTATCTTGGCCAAATTGTGGCATGCTATAGAAAAGTATATTATTGTTAAATATACATGAATGTGCATTGAGTCATCATGCATTGTGAAAGTCTGATGGACTATTGTTAAGGCTAGGTTGCTTAGGAGATTGAATCACGCCATAGTGCGGGTGCGAAAAGTCTAGTGTAGGTTATACTGTTGACCTTGGGGGCATCGGGGTGCGGGTGTCTCACAATGGATAGTGTAGCCCCTCTGGGCCGTGGGACAAACCGATGCAAACGCACCGATGATCCGGACCAAGACACTGTCCTATATCGCTATCTTGTGGGAATACCACTGTAAAAAGCCTTGTTGTGCAAAATTATTATTTTATGGAAAGCACTTCTTCTAGGCCTGATGAGATACTGGCATATCTCCCTGATCATTCTCTCCGATTTTGTCTAGCTCCATGGAGTAGGATTTTGATATCATGTACATATGCATAGTGAGTCAACATATTACTTGGTGTTTAATTTATATGATGATTGGAATTGTTATCTTATTGATGTTATAACTGCTTGGAATTATTATGTTGTTTAATATCTGCTACCTGATACTGTTTATTATTCTTGTAATGCTATGTGGGCATCCTACGCCATTTTTGTTTCTTATTGCTATAATTGGTAATGATGTTGGATATCTCACCTCTTGTTTGTACTATTCTTGTTCTATGAAAATTGGTTAAAGACTATAAAGGGGACGAGGTTGAATCTCCTAGATTTTACTTGGTTTGGTCTCTTGCGTTTGGTGATGGCGTCAAGAAGGGGTTCCATTGGTTTCATCAGGATTATGTTCACCGGGGGTGCCAATACTTGGCGAGTCGACTGGGTCGGCGAGCGTATACGGTATATTGGGGATTTGATCTTGACCATGAGGAGGACCCGCGACGGAGATCCTATCCTGACTCTCACTACATCAGTGCATCTAGAGTTTGCCTTGCCCATTCGGGAGCTATGGGGTGATCCGCTCCATGCCCCTAGAGAGGACGAGGATTCTATGACATCAGCTGCTAGGGCACCTGCCCGTGAGACTGCACTCTTTCTTGTCCTTGTGTCTTCAGATGAACCGGGGGAGGATCCCGAGGTGGATCCGATGGAGTGCCCAACTCCTTAGTCGTTGACGTTGTCATGGGAAGTTTATGTTTTTTTTTTTGGCTTTACCTATATAAAGGTCCTTTTGAGTATAACTACATTTTGAAGTCGACTTGGTGTATTTTTGAGCTGTATGAGCAATGCACCGCGCTATGTATGTTCTAGGGTAATTATCCAGTCTTATGAGCTGTATTTTGAGTATATTTTGTTGAATTATATTTTCAAATGATTGTATTATATCTATTCATTTGTGGCTCATATTTTCTTTATATGCACAATGATTAAATTTGGAAACTTGTTACTTGAGTTATAGCACGCCCAAAATTTAGTGCCCGTGGTATAATGACGATTGTGCCGTGGTTACTAAATCGAGGGGTGTTACATGTTGCTCTGTACAAAAAATGTCTCCATATTTTCAAAGTAAACACTACAGCTGCTAACTCCAAGTCATGCATAGGATAATTCTTTTCATGTACTCTTAACTGCCTTGAAGCATAAGCCACCACTTTTCTATTTTGCATGAGCACACATCCTAATCCTTGATGTGAAGCATCACAATACACTTCAAAGGGTTCATTGGGATCAGGTAGAACCAAAACTGGTGAAGTAGTCCATCGTCTCTTCAATTCTTGAAAACTATCTTCACAATCATCAGTCCATACAAAAGCTTGATTCTTTCTCGTAAGTTGGGTGAGAGATCTTATTATCTTAGAAAATCTTTCAATGAATCTTCAGTAATAACCAGCTTATCCCACGAAGCTAGGGATCTCTGTCACAGTCTTCGACCTTTCCCACTATAGAACTACTTCAAGTTTTGATGGATCCACTGCAATTCCATCCTTCGAGATTACATGACCCAAAAACTTAACCTCTTCCAGCCAGAATTCACACATTGACAACTTGGCATACAACTTCTTCTCCTTCAGAATCTAGAGAATTATACTGAGATGTTCAACATGTTCCTCCTGATTTCAAGAATAGATCAGAATGTCATCGATGAAGATGACGACGGATCTGTCTAGGTAAGGATGAAAAATCCTATTCATGTAATCCATGAATATGATAAGTGTATTCGTCACTCCAAACGGAATCACAAGATACTAATAATGGCTGTAACGTGTACGAAAATCCATTTTAGGAATATCCTCTACCTTCACTCGGATCTGATGATAGCCCGAACGTAGATTAATCTTACAGAAAATAGAAGCTCCTTTCAGCTGATCCATCAAATCATCTATCCTCGGAAGTGGATACTTGTTCTTGATCGTGACCTTATTCAGCTGACGATAATCTACACATAAGCACGAAGTTCCATCCTTTTTCTTAACCAACAACATTGGCGCTCCCAGGGTGATACACTAGGCTTGACAAATTACTTTTCCAGGAGCTCCATTAACTACTTCTTGAGTTCAACTAATTCTGATGGCGACATCCTATAAGGTGCTATAGATATGGGACCAGATCCAGGCACAAGATTGATAGTAAACTCTATCTCCCGCTCAGGCGGTAAACCAGGTATCTCATCAGGAAAGATTTTAGGAAACTCATTGAGTACCGAAATAGTCTTCATATCCATCTCGCTCTTGACTTTTAAGGAAGACAATAGCTTGTCTCCCTGAGCTCCTTCTTTCAAGAAAGCTTGAACTTGGTTGGCCATAAAAAATCTAGAAACTTCAACTGTAGGGAAAACTATGGTTTTACTAGAACAGTCTAACAAGATATGGTTAAAAGATAACCAATCCATTCCTAAGATCACGTCTATTTGAGAAAGAGGTAAACAAATCAAATTAACAGAAAAGATTCGACCTTCAATAGATAAAGGACAATTCAAACGAACATGGGTAGTAACAACATGTTTAGCAATAGAGGTAGAAACACTCAAATCATAGGGCAAAGAAGACACAAGTAAACCTAATCGACGCACACAGTCATAATTAATAAAAGAATGGGTCGCTCCCGAATCATATAGTACAGATAAAAGATTACCTCCTATAGTACCATCTCCCTTTATCAGATCGTCAGATTGAGAGGCTTCCGCTCCACTCATCGTGTAAACTCTACCTCTAACCAGAGGGTTTGTAACTCGTGCATTATTGACAGAAGGCTCTGCCTTGGGTTGGTTGCAATCTCGGGAGAGATGTCCAGGCTTTCCACATCTGAAGTAGATAATTCCCTTGATCGTGCAATCCCTCGTCAGGTAGTCCTTTCCACATTTCATACACTTTGGTGAAGATGCTACAGTCTGACCAGCTCGATGGCCACCAAAATTTCCACTAGAGCCTCCACCAGGTGATTGTTATTGACTTCCCGGTAGTCGGCAATAGGGCTTCCTCTGAAATCGGTTGTTGTTGTTTCCTCCCCTTTGGAACCTAGATGGTCCAAAGTTACAGTTCCTTGCCTCTCGAGATGGTTCTAACGCTTTAATTCTGCAGCACATATCCATCAATGCTGAGAACTGATTCATTCTCATTGGCAGTACTCCTCTCTTCAATTCAACCCTTAGACCTTCTTCAAACTTACGACATTTCCATACCTCTTCAGGTTGGATTTGAAGATACCATGAGAACTTTGACAAGCTCTCAAACTTTGCAACATACTCGTTAACCGTCATCCCACCTTGTCGTAACCCAAGGAATTCCATTTCCTTAGCATGCCTTGCACTATCCAAAAAATACTTTTCCAGAAATGCATTACAGAATACTTCTCATGTAATTTCCCTTTCTTCTGCTTGTAGCAATCTCTGAGTTCTTTTCCACTAATTTTCATCATCTCCCACTTGTATAAATGAGGTATAAGTTACCTTTCGGTTGTTCGCACATCTCATTCCTTCAAAAATCTTTTCCAGCTCTTAGATCCACAAACTTGCCTTTTCCGGATCAAACTCGCCTTTGAAATGTGGAGGATTGTTTCGACAGAATTCAGACAAATTTTGGGCATCAGCATTTGCCTCTTGCTATTGTGCTGCTCGTTGATTTTGTTGTACAATAACTTCTGTCATCCGCTACATAGCTTCAGCAGCTGCAGTCATTGCCTCGTTGTCGCATTCCACATTAACATGTCCTCCTCTACCACGTGCCATTACCTTTCTCCAGAGTCAACTAAACAAAACACAAGGAAAGTTTAGATGTAACCTTTCAGAAATCAAACAATACATCTCTGTGTTTCGTTTCAGAGAGACACACAGCACAAACAAGATAGACCTAACCACAAAACCCAAAAGAAAACTCAAACTGGGTCTCTGATACCAAACTAGTGTAACGCCCCCTTTTTTGGGAGGAGGACGTCACATCAAACATACGTCACTCAAAAGAAAACTATTAAGACCCAGTTTATTTTATCTATAGGTATTAACCCGTTCATCAATAAAATATCCTAACATAGCAATTCTCTTTTATTATTATTTTTTCTTTTGTAAGTGGAAAACATAAACTTAGCAAAACTCAACATAGAGATCAAACCATACATTTATACAAAAGATACATACCATATATATTTAGGTACTTCACTTAAGTCATTAAATACATCAACAATTTTAGCAAAAGAAAGCAGAAGCTTTACATGCCCAAAAATATGAATACAGACAGCCCTCAAGGCTACAAAAAGTATCATGCCCCCAACAAACTACTGAGAAGGAGCCTCAGAGGGGTCCTCCTCAGGTTCCTCCATAGGATCCTCCTCAGAAGATATTCAATAATAGTGTGACTTGTCCATGATTACATGCCACATTAGGCCCAATCAATTATCAATAATCCTTGGTCTCACTTATAGACCCATAACAAGTCATTGTCCAAATCTCAAGGGTGAAAGCATACTTTTTAAAGTTTGATATGTAAGTTACGCCTCAATTTCATTATTATTTTCTATTAACCTCTTTAGGAAAATTCTCTAGTATCTTCCATTCAATCCTTATTACTTTTAATTAGATAAGTCCTTTCCTTTGTTTTAGTTCAAACTCACTTAAGGAAATTATTTTAAGCTCCTCACAACCTCATCCACACTTATATTCTTTCTTTGTCCAAAAATCACTCTAGGCTATAGGATAAAGTTTTATACTTTATTCTTTCCATATTATGAATTCCTAATTAATTATCTAATCACCTAATTACCTAAGTTTCAATTAATACAAAAATTTTGTCAATGGGTGCCCTAGATGGCCGTGACCTCTTAAGGGCTAGGAACCTAAAATTCTCATCACATTATTAATTACTTATTACTTGATTTCTTAAGTCATAAAGTAGCACAAAAATTCCTTCATGGACCCATCAATCTCCTCATGGCCGTGAACCTCCAAGTAGAAGGGGTAAGAATCCCTTGTTTTCCATATACACATCCAAGCATTCAAAGCATTCCAATCCATCAAGTTACATAATAGCAAGTATTCAAGTCATACAATACAACCAATTACAACATTACCATAAATCACACAACAAAGTGAGCAACCCACACATGGATTCCTCACCATCAACACAAAAATGTGTTCCTCACCACCATGATAGGTTAAAGAGGATGACCTCCCTCTTACCTAAAGAGACAACAAAAGAAAGCAAGCTCCTTGATGCTTGCAATTTTCGTCCACCACCACCAAGAAAACCCTAGGATAGTCAAACTCACACAATCAACAACCAAAACTTGAAAAGAGGAGTCCTTGATCCCAAAGGTGACCAAGGATCACAAAAATGAGAAGAGAAAATATGAAAGTCAAGAATTTTACCTCAGCTTCAAGTTTTAGGACTTGGTAGAAAGTGATGAAGATGGAGGAATCAAGAGATGATCACCAAAGAGAAAAACTTCAAGATGATGAGAAGATTCAAGAATCTAGATTGGCTTGAGCAAGCAAGCTTGGGTGGCCAACAATGGTGTTGTGGCCGTGAGGATGGAAAGAAAATGGAGAAGAGAGAAAATGTGTGAGAAAGGAAAAAGTGAAACTTTGTTTTGAAATGAAAAGGTGAAAAGTGAATGTGTGGTAAAGAGAAAAGATGACAATTTTTGGTCATCTTTTCCCCCTAGTGGTCGTGGGGTTCACCAAGGGAGGAGAGAGAGAAATGGCTTCCTTGAGAAGTTTGATATAAAGCTTCCTTAAGAAGCTTTACACACTTTTTGAAAAAGTCAAGCGTGATGTCATGGTGATGATGTCATCTTGGTGATGTCATTAAAATGCTCTCTAGAAAAGATGACTAATACTCTACTAAAGCTATTATCCAGTGGACAAAATTTACAACTAGCAAAAATAGTATTTATCGATAACGGATAAGAAAATATACTGCGATATTATTTATTAGATAAAATCTCAAAAAATAAAAACTTCATAAACTATGTCTGGCCTCGGGTTTAGTAAGATCCCTTGTTGACGTTTCTGCAGTCCAAAGTTTTCTAGCCTCGAGAAAAATATTTTATTTTTCCAGCTCCGCTCAGTGCACATGCAAATCGAGGAATATATTAAAATAATCAAATAGATTAAATAATTCCAAAAAAATTCTTAAAAATCACAAATATTATAAAATAAATATATATCATGAAACAAGCAATTTTCGGGGTGTTACACAAGAAATTTGGATTGGACAACACCAAGCATATAGCTACACCAATGAGCACTTCTTATTATTTGGACAAAAATAAAGGAGGTAAATCTGTAGAAATCACAAAATATAGAGGTATGATTGGCTCACTCCTTTATCTTACAGCAAGTAGGCTTGATATTATATTTAGTGTATGCATGTGTGCTAGATTTTAAGTAAATCCTAAAGAATCACACCTATGTGCTGTAAAAAGAATTACGAAATATCTAATAGGCACTTCACAAATAAGATTGTGGTACCCTAAAGGCGCCTCATGTAGTCTGTAACACCCCAATTTTGGCTATTTTACAATAATAACTAAATTGTACTATTTTGTATTTTCTGTGTTATAGAAAATTATTTTGACTATTCTAAGACTACTTTTGATCGTTGTGTGAGATTTACTCGAGTCAGGAAAATAATAATTTTTAGGCCGAAAAAAATTTTATTTGATTTATTCAGAGACGGGGGATCTTACTAAACTCGAATCTGAGAGACACAAAAATAAATCTTTTAATTTTTAGAATTTATCTGTGAAATAAAAATATTTCACGAGAAAATATTCGTTGTTTTATTAACAGCAGTTTATGTTACTGAGTAATGGACCCGATATATTTTATTTGTTAGAAAATAGATTAAGAATAATTTCTATAACTTATTATAAAATGAACCAATAGAAATGAGTCAACATTAGTGGTTAGACTTTTTCTAGACCAATAGGAAATAATCAATATAAAGGGTTGGAGTAGTTACTAAGTAACTAGATAAACTAACTAAGTTACTCTAATAGCTTGATTAGTAACTAAATGAACTAACTTAGTTACTAAATATTTAGAAGCTAGTTACTAAATAAATATCTAAGTTATTTAGAAACATGAGTTAAGCATGACATATATAATAACATAATAATGTAACAAACTAGTTAAAATGTAATTAGAAATCCTAACTAGATTAGTTTAAGTGCAACTAGATGGAGTAACTGGATAATTCAAGTGTAACTAGGAAGTTAGAATGAAACCAAATTGGTTCCATTCCTCCTAGAGCCACAAGGCCACGAAGGCCTTTCTACCATGTTCTAGGTTTATCTATATGACTATTTGATGACTCTTAAGTGACATAGGCCATGTGAAAATGCATGTGATATTTTATTACATTGATTAAACAATAGTTTTTCCTATACACTAACCACACGGCTGCTCACTTCAATATAGCCATCCATTTTCATTTTTATCCCACTTTGTAATATCAAGCCTTCATCTTTTTCTCTCAAAACTCAAGAACACTTAAGAACTCTTCATCTCCTCCCACCTTGAACCCCACGGCCTCCTACTCCAAACCTTACCTCTCTACTTCTATAATTTCATCTCTTCATACTTTCTAAAGCTAAACCTCATTCTAAACACCTTTCTTTTAGAAAGTTTTATCAAAATCCTACTCTAAGTGCATCAAAAACCAAGCTTTAGCTTACTACTCCAAAGGTAATCTTTTGATTCTTTGATCCTAAGTTGGATTTTTGATTTTCTAGACCATGATTGATCCATGGTTCTTTGTTCTGAAGCCTTGTTTATGACTTTAGAATTTGTTTAAGATTTTTAGGGATTTTTGTTTAAAGCTCATGAATTCAAGAGGAAGGAGGAACTTGAAGATTTTGTCTCCCTTGAGGTAAGAGGGAGATTAACCTCATCAACTATGTGTTGATGGTGACGAAATGGATTGTTTGTGGTGAAAAATTCATAAGGATTTATTCACTTGCTTGTTTAATCTCTCTTTATGTGTGTTTGTTATGCTTATGGTTTTGAAAATGTGTTTGCATGTATGTTGGTATGATTATAGCTTTGATAATATGCTTGTATGTATGCATTGGAAAGCATGCAAATTTATGTGTAATTTAGAATGTGAATAACATGTTGGAAAAATTGTATGAAGGCCCCAAAGAGCCTAGAGGCACACGGTCTCATCACTACGAAGAGGATCAATGATCCTAAATTTTTTTCCTAATTGACAATTAAATGAATTTATGGTAAGAAATTTAATTAAATGAGTTTATAAGAATTAAAGTGTTAGAAAATGATTTAAATATGAATTTTGAAACACAATGGGAATTCGGCCAATATGCCAATTTTTGAGGATCAAGATCCAAAATTATTTTACTAAGTGTTAGCTTAGGTGTTTTAATAGTAAGAACTCAATTTGGTAAGTTTAGGAATTTAAAATGAAAGTAATTTAGTTTTTAGAACTAAAATTGGTCTAATTAAGCTATGTAGTGAAATAAAAGTGAATACTTGAAATTTACTGACGTATAGTTCACCCTATGGGTTTTTAAGCGCGTTAGAAAATTTTGAGCTATAATATCCCAAGTAAATTAAAGAAACATAATTTTCTAGGAAACAATAGAAATACTAATTTTTAGAGGGGCTATATTGTAAATATTATCTAAAGAGGGACTATTTTGTAAATATTATTTTAGGAGGGACTATTATGGAAATATTATTTAAATAAGGATTATTATGTAAATATTATTTAGTGAGGGACTATTATGCAAATAATGGAAATAAAATCAAATTTTTGAAAAAAACATTATTTTTGGTTTAAATATGTTAGAAATATTTTACGCAATTGAAAATACGTTGAAAAATATTTATGCGACTCAAAAATAGTAATTTTAGGCTATGCGATTGAGAAAACACAATAAAATATTTATGCGATTTAGAAAACAATGGAAAATCCTTACACGATTTAAAAACATAGGAAAAATGTTTTAAGATTTCAAAAATGCGATAATATCGCCATGCGATTGAGTGTAAACAGTAGCACCCCTAGATTTAATAACCACGGCACAATCGTCATTATGTCACGGTCACTAAATTTCGGCGTGCTAACATTGTCAAATAATAAACTTTACAAATAAATTAAAGCATTTCTCATATGAGGAAAATAGGAGCCACGAATGAATAGTTATATATACAACCAATTAAAATATGAATTATAGAATGTACTCAATTTACAACCTTTAAGTCTGGATAATCACCTTAAAACATGCACATACCCAAAATACATTTTTATATCGGTAATGCAAAATAAAATATCAACTGCCTACACCCTATCTACAACTAAGGAGTTGGGCACTCCATCGAATCCCGAATGCGTGAGGCAATTCCGGGCTCACCAGTGTAGTGAAAAATACAGAATATGATCTTCAACCGCAATCCTCTTCATGGTCAAGGTCAGATCCCCAGCAGGTCGCATACGCTTGTCGGTCTAGTCGACTCACCAGGTCTTGGCACCACCAGTGAACATAGTTCGAACGAAGCCAATAAAACTCTCTTCGCGACGACATCACCAGATACAGTGGGTCAAACCAAGAAAGTGTAAAAGAATCCAACCTCGCTCCCACTTACAGTCTTTAACCAAAAATTTACACAGAGCAAGAAAAGTAAAAGAAAGAGGTAAGACATCCTACCATCATTACCAATTATAGCATCAAGAAACCAAACGGCGCAAAGCGCCCACATAGCATTTCCAAATAATAAGCATAGGCATTGAATAGCAGAAGTAAACAAATAAGCAGTTCCAAGCAGTTATATATATATAACAGTAAGACAACAATTCCAATTATAATGACAATGTATGCCAGATAATTCATGGACTCACTATGCACATGTGCCCTCAATAGTCAAAATCCTACTCTATGGAGCTACACACAAAACAGTCGGAGAGAACGATCAGGAGGTATGTCTGTATTCTTGGCTGCCCAGGCCCTCAAGTGCTATAATTCTCAAATTATCATTGTGTACATTATGGCATTTTACAAGACATTCTACACAGATCACGATATAGGACAGTGTCTCGGTCCGGATCGTCAGTGTGTGTGTATCGGTCTGCCACACAGACAGAGAGCTACCAACTGCCCATCGCGAGGTACCTGCACCCTGACGCCCCCAAGGTCAACAAGTAACCTACACTTGTCTATTCGCACCCGCACAAAGGTGTAAGTTTAACTCCTAGGCTACCGGCCTTAACCAAGTTCAATGGACAATCTCTTTCTTTTTTTTGTGTTCAATGCATGACTCAATCATGCTTCAAATGTATGCCATATCATTTAACAACAAGATTTGATCCCATTCACGGATCCACAACAAGCCAATAGTACATTTTAAGGATAACCACAATTTCCATTCATAGTCATGATAGAAGTCAACCATTAAATTCATTATGTGCCTCACAAGCTCACCCATACTCATGTTCTTCCCTGTTTATGAATCCCTAATTAATTTCTAGTCATCCAATTATTTATGATTATTATGCTTTTATTAGTCCAAAGGTTTTGAGTCCAGGAAGATACACTACCAGGATCACCAACCAAGTCACAGATTTAATTGCTAGGTGTTGGGTGATAAACTATACTTGTGAATTCGATGGAGACAATGTATTTAGTGGAAAATTGAGGCTACCATTTGATGAAAAATAACATGGCAGAAGGATGATAGATGGGAGAACATTTTATAACAAGATTGGTTAAAATCAATTTCTGTCGGATGGAGGTTCTGTCGAACGAAGATCAAAACTGTCAAATTTTTTTCTAGAAGGTCAGCAGAAGTCCTAATTCGATGGATGTGGGTGTCGACGTTGGAGAAATCTCCCAAGTGTCGAACCGAAGAAAACACTGGTCAGAAACTCTAATTCGACGGATCTGTCATTCTAACTCGACGGATTTTAACATTTCTAAATGATCAGGATATCAATTTCGACGGGTTTGGCCAGGAGTTCATACTCGACGAATTTTAACATTTCACTAAATGATTAGGATATCATATTCGACGGGTTTGGCCAGGAGTTCATACTTTTAACATTTTACTAAGTGATCAAGATATCAAATTCGACGGGTTCGGCCAGGAGTTCATACTCGACGGATTTTAACATTTTACTAAGTGATCAAGATATCAAATTTGACGGGTTTGACCAGGAGTTCATACTCGACGGATCTTAACATTTTACTAAGTGATCAAGATATCAAATTCGACGGGTTTGGCTAGGAGTTCATACTCGACGGATCTTAACATTTTACTAAGTGATCAAGATATCAAATTCGACATGTTTGGCCAGGAGTTCATACTCGACGGATTTTAACATTTTACTAAGTGATCAAGATATCAAATTCTATGGGTTTGGCCAGGAGTTCATACTCGACGGATTTTAACATTTTACTAAGTGATCAGGATATCAAATTCGACGGGTTTGGCAAGGAGTTCATACTCGACGGATTTTAACATTTTACTAAGTGATCAGGATATCAGATTCGACGGGTTTGGCCAGGGGTTCATACTGTTACTAGTTTTCACATGAAATTCCCAAATTTCTGGGCTCAACACCGTGACCATCTGAGAACCAATCGGAAGTCATTCCCTTCCATATTACACGTTCCAATACATCCAGATATATATCAAAACACACAAACAATCAAATAGCACACATACAATACAAACAACATGCAAAAACAGAATGACCCTCAACACCAATCACAGACGTTCCTAAATGCTAAAATAGGTTGAGGAGGAGTATCTTCCTCTTACCTTGGAGAAGCACAAAGAAAGGCCGCTCCTTTTGGTCAGGATTTACGTTTTCAACTTCCAAGAAATCCTTGAACATTTAAACATGCAAAATCAGAACCCAATATTGAAATGAATACCCATAGTCATCAAAATGACAGTGGGTTACAAAAATGAGAGGGGAGGAAGAAAAAGCTAAGAGCTTTACCTTAAAGCTCCAACCTTTAAGCTTCAAAGTAGAAGAGAATGAAGATAGAGAAAATGGCAGAACTTTGAAGATGATTTCCTCAATGATGGTGGTCCTCCAACACAAAATGGTGCTAGGATTGTGACGGTTTTGAAGAACAAAATGGAGGTGTGGGTGGACGGTGTTGCTGCTGTGGGGTGAAAGAGAAGAGAGAAAGATGAGTGAATAGTAGCTGCGTATTGGGAGGAGGGGAAATATGAGAAAGAAAATGAATTAGACCCCTTAATTCAAACGTGCTGCACAAAATGGGAGGAGAGAGAAATAATAAAAATAATGGTTGGAGGAAGCTTCCTTGAGAAGCTTCGCGTGCTCCTCGATAAAGTGTATAGTAAGCTTGTCTCTTTAATTAAATGCATCTGACAGATGATTTAATTACACTATTAGAATTATTTTCTCCGTGAATAAAAGTTACAGTTGATGAAAATAATATTTTATTATTCATCAGATAATTTTATGATACAGTGATTTTTATCTCTAGCAGACAAAACCTCAAAAAATGTAATACCTTGTAAACTGTGCCCGACCTCGGGTTTAGTAAGATCCCCCGTCGACACGTTGACAGTTCAAGGTTTACCGACCTTAGGAAAAATATTTTGTTTTCCCCGGCTCCACTCAGTGCACACGTAAAACGAGGAACATATTAAAATATTCATCGTTTCCAAAAAAATCCACAAAAATTCCTAAAAATCATAAATATTATAAAATAATTATTTAAAATGAAATAAATAATTTTTAGGATGTTACAACACTCCCCTTCTAAAAAAGAATTTTGTCCTCAAAATTCATCATATCTTAAGACAAACGCGACTGTGTTTCTTTCATTTTGTCTCCTAGTTCTCGTATTATATCTTCAGCTGCATCAATCCAAATCACTGGTACTAAGGTTGCTTCCTTCTACTGATTATCTTATATTAACAGACAAAAATGTGTTGACGTCATAGGCCGATTAATAAAAGATTCTACGCCCTTTGAGTCTTCAGCCATCCAACAGCCAACTCTCTAAACGACTGTACACCGCTGAGTGGCTCTATCGAACTTACTCTTCTTGCTCACTGTAGTAAACAACTAAGCGTACTTTCTTCTTAAGGTATTCGCTACGACGTTCGCCTCTTCCGGGATTATACAAAAATGGAAAAAGTTGAAAACTTTCGAAACTTATAATCATCGTCTCTGCCTCGTGTTCAACTCATTCTAATAGACCAAAATACCTTTGGCTCTTAAGATTACCCTAGGCATTGAGAATTTCTCCTTGTAGAAAATGCTTGTAGATCTTCAATGCAACTACAAAGCTAATTCTGAGTTGGTGTAAGGTAATCCTTCTCATGTATTCTCGATGGTCTTAAAGCGTACGTTACCATTCCTTCTATTCTGATCAAGCACATGTTCTAAACTTCCAATGCGAAGCATCACTAGGCATCTCAAAAGGTTCATTGGGATTGGACAGAATCATTGTTGGCAAGGTAATCGAGTGTCTCTTCAATCTTTGAAATTTTTTCCTTATATGTACCAATCCTACAAACTTGACTCCAATGCATGAGTTAGACAAGAAGTATTGCCATTTTGAAGAATTCTGCAGTGAGTCTCCTGTACTATTCAGCTGATCCTTTAAAGTTACGAATTTGCAACATGGTCTTTGACCTGTCCCATTGAAGAACTGCTCCAACTTGCGATTGATCTCCAATAGTTCTTTCTTTTAAAGATCACTTGACTCAAAAGTTAAACTGCCTCAAACCGAAATTCACACTTGAACAGCTTCTAGCGTAACTCCTCATTCTTCTTCT
The DNA here is from genome assembly GCA_029884595.1 of Ormosia semicastrata. Taxonomy (NCBI): domain Eukaryota; kingdom Viridiplantae; phylum Streptophyta; class Magnoliopsida; order Fabales; family Fabaceae; genus Ormosia; species Ormosia semicastrata. The sequence goes on from JAQQTO010000063.1 coordinate 54,914,089, forward strand.
GAAATTGAAGAACAACACGACAATTCTGTCTCAATAAGGAAGAAAGGTCTTGTTTGTGTAATCGATGAGTACTACCGAAGCGTTCATTACATGGAACGACATTACGAAATACCTGTGGTGTTCACTACGCGTCAGAGAAAGTTGCCTTGGAAATATACCTTTCTCTCAAATGATCTTAATGATAGTTGAGAACCCAAAATGATCTTGGAGAAAATAGCAGCGTCCTTCAATTGATTTATCAAATCATCTTTCCTTGATTCGAACAATGTCTCATAGGGTAAGTTCTTACTTAATCATGCTACACTTAGCACATTGTTATGGTTCAGATTCGGGAACACATTTACTCAATCAAAGTATACTAGAAACATTATAAAGGTTAGAAAGAAAAATAGGGAAGTCGCTTGATTTACCACTGGACCTGCCTAACGAAGAGTATGATATGGTCCAATAAAACTTAGGAATGAGTTTCATTGATTCACATCTAGGAAATTTCTGTCTCAAGAAGCACTAAGTTTCTGTTGAAACTGAATAACGAGACCGGTTTAGGAAGCGATCAATTTTTTACCGAGATCAAGCCGATTCATGAAGAAAGTAGATGATTGAATTGGAAAAGGGGTTCCAATTTCTAACAATAATAGGGTAGTTTTAAACAGACTTGTTATAATGAGAGTAGGCTTACAAACGAGAATAGTATCACTTGAGTCGAAAGGAAGTAAATACCCAGATAACTCAATTCCAGAAACAAACTCTTAGAATTTCATTGGAACATTTCAATAAAACATGGCTGGAAGATAACCAATCCCTTCGTCAACATTACATCTAATTTGTAAAAGAAACAAACAAATCAGATCAACATAAAGATTTAGTCTTTAATAGGTCATAGGACAATTTAAACAACTTGGCTACCATCAACAAATTCTTAGCAGCCAAAACAGAAATAACTTAATAAAAAGATAACAAAGGTACGAACATCCCCACTGGATTCATATATTCATACATCATAAAGAAATGGGTTACCCCCGGAATTATACAATAAAATCACAGGGTCATCAGTTGTAGTACAAGCTCCCTCGTTCAGGTCTTCAGTCTTGGATGTTTTTACTCCACTAGAGAAATTAACTCTCATTTCTTCATGAGATTGTGAAATGTGTGCATTACTAACAAAAGGCTTCGTCCTTTGCGAAGTACAGTTCTTAGCCACATGTCCTAGCTCTCTGCATTTGAAACACATTATCCTTTTGATCGTACAATCCTTGGTTAAATGGTCCTTTCCACACTTGAAGCAGATTACCCTTTTTATTGCATGTGGAGGCTTTGTCTCATGTAAAGCACAATCCCTCCACACATGTCCTTGCTTTCCGCACTTGAAACAAATTCTTCCTTCGATCTTACAGTCCCTCATGAAGTGGTCCTTTCCGCACTTCTTACACATTGATAACAGTACCACAATTGGATCGGATTTACTACCACTCGTAGTCCCTTTCAACGCTTGTTGTTGCTGTTGTCCCCTTGGCCGTAGTGTATATGATTTATGCTCAAACCGATTGGCCTTCCTATGGTTCCTCCTTTGGAACTTTGGTAATCCAGAGTTACCCCAAAGTCGACTTTCTTCCTTCAAATTCCGAACCTCAACTTCCAATTCCTGCTGTTGTGCGGCTCTCTAATCTTGGCGTGTAGTTACATTAACCATTCTTTGTATTTCTTCAGTTACCGCAGTCGTGTCATCATTGTCACTCCCCACGTTCACGCACTTATATTTACCTCGGGTCATTGTCTTCCTTCAAGAACAAACAAGTTAAATAATAGGGAAAATCAAAAGCATTCATTCCAAACAATATTGTCTCTTTTTGGAAACTAAGCACAAAAGTCACGTAACCCAAAAGACTATAATTTGAGCTCTTTCATTCTGCCTTCGGCGATGCGATCTCCTGTAAGTCTTTGACTTCTGTGTAGCTCCTCGAACTAAACGTACGTCAGGTGCTCTTTTCCAAAGAGAATCAATTTTTGAAAACTTCTTGGTTACCTCAGTCCGCAAACTTCGCAAGTCTTATTTAACTACTCTTTTTCTAACCCAATGGCTCAAACAATTCTAGAGGTAACACAATAAGGGTATAAATGCAAACAAATCCTAAGTTTAGTCATACCAGCTGAGCTTCTTTCTAAAGAACTCCTATTGCCTTAATACGCCTAGGTGAAGTCATAGTTTCCTGTAGACACAGAATATTACACATTGAGTGGGCCAGTACTCAATGTCACGTAACCGTGTAATAGTAGCTACCAACACTCAACCTATGGCAAGCTATGCCTTCCTTTCCCAACATCTCAATCAAGAGACAAGGAAGTACACAACGTACAAAAACTTCTAACATGTCTAAGCATAGTCCGTCCATACCCCGGCTCAACAGGATGAACTGAGCTCTGATACCACCTTAATGTAGCACCCCTAGATTTAATAACCACGGCACAATCGTCATTATATCACGGTCACTAAATTTTGGTGTGCTAACATTGTCAAATAACAAACTTTACAAATAAATTAAAGCATTTCTCATATGAGGAAAATAGGAGCCACGAATGAATAGTTACATATACAACCAATTAAAATATGAATTATAGAATGTACTCAATTTACAACCTTTAAGTCTGGATAATCACCTTAAAACATGCACATACCCAAAATACATTTTTATATCGGTAATGCAAAATAAAATATCAACTACCCACACCCTATCTACAACTAAGGAGTTGGGCACTCCATCGAATCCCGAATGCGTGAGGCAATTTCGGGCTCACCAGTGTAGTGAAAAATACAGAATATGATCTTCAACTGTAGTCCTCTTCATGGTCAAGGTCAGATCCCCAGCAGGTCGCATACGCTTGTCGGTCTAGTCGACTCGCCAGGTCTTGGCACCACCAGTGAACATAGTTTGAATGAAGCCAATAAAACTCTCTTCGCGACGACATCACCGGATACAGTGGGTCAAACCAAGAAAGTGTAAAAGAATCCAACCTCGCTCCCACTTACAATCTTTAACCAAAAATTTACACAAAGCAAGAAAAGTAAAAGAAAGAGGTAAGACATCGTACCATCATTACCAATTATAGCATCAAGAAACCAAACAGCGCAAAGCGCCCACATAGCATTTCCAAATAATAAGCATAGGCATTGAATAGCAAAAGTAAACAAATAAGCAGTTCCAAGCAGTTATATATATATAACAGTAAGACAACAATTCCAATTATAATGACAATGTATGCCAGATAATTCATGGAGTCACTATGCACATGTGCCCTCAATAGTCAAAATCCTACTCCATGGAGCTAGACACAAAACAGTCAGAGAGAACGATCAGGAGGTATATCTGTATTCTTGGCTGCCCAGGCACTCAAGTGCTATAATTCTCAAATTATCATTGTGTACATCATGGCATATTACAAGACATTCTACACAGATCACGATATAGGACAATGTCTGGGTCCGGATCGTCAGTGAGTGTGTATCGGTCTGCCCTACGGACAGAGAGCTACCAACTGCCCATCGCGAGGTACCCGTACCCTGACGCCCCCAAGGTCAACAAGTAACCTACACTTGTCTATTCGCACCCGCACAAAGGCGTAAGTTCAACTCCTAGGCTGCCGGCCTTAACCAAGTTCAATGGACAATCTCTTTCTTTTTTTTTTGTGTTCAATGCATGACTCAATCATGCTTCAAATGTATGCCATATCATTTAACAACAAGATTTGATCCCAGTCACGGATCCACAACAAGCCAATAGTACATTTTAAGGATAACCACAATTTCCATTCATAGTCATGATAGAAGTCAACCATTAAATTCATTATGTGCCTCACAAGCTCACCCATACTCATGTTCTTCCCTGTTTATGAATCCCTAATTAATTTCTAGTCATCCAATTATTTATGATTAATATGCTTTTATTAGTCCAAAGGTTTTGAGTCCAGGAAGATTCACGGCCGGGATCACCAACCAAGTCACAGATTTAATTGCTAGGTGTTGGGTGATAAACCATACTTGTGAATTCGACGGAGACAATGTATTTAGTGGAAAATTGAGGCTACCATTTGATGAAAAATAACATGGCAGAAGGATGATAGATGGGAGAACATTTTATAACAAGATTGGCTAAAATCAATTTCTGTCGGATGGAGGTTCTGTCGAACGAAGATTAAAACTGTCAAATTTTTTTCCAGAAGGTCAGCAGAAGTCCTAATTCGATGGATGTGGGTGTCGACGTTGGAGAAATCTCCCAAGTGTCGAACCGATGAAAACACTAGTCAGAAACTCTAATTCGACGGATCTGTCATTCTAACTTGACGGGTTTTAACATTTCTAAATGATCAGGATATCAATTTCGATGGGTTTGGCCAGGAGTTCATACTTGACAGATTTTAACATTTTACTAAGTGATCAGGATATCAAATTCGACGGGTTTGTCCAGGAGTTCATACTCGACGAATTTTAACATTTCACTAAATGATTAGGATATCATATTCGACGGGTTTGGCCAGGAGTTCATACTTTTAACATTTTACTAAGTGATCAAGATATCAAATTCGACGGGTTCGGCCAGGAGTTCATACTCGATGGATTTTAACATTTTACTAAGTGATCAAGATATCAAATTCGACGGGTTTGGCCAGGAGTTCATACTCGACGGATTTTAACATTTTACTAAGTGATCAAGATATCAAATTCGATGGGTTTGGCCAGGAGTTCATACTCGACGGATCTTAACATTTTACTAAGTGATCAAGATATCAAATTCAACGGGCTTGGCCAGGAGTTCATACTTGATGGATTTTAACATTTTACTAAGTGATCAAGATATCAAATTCGACGGGTTTGGCCAGGAGTTCATACTCGACGGATTTTAACATTTTACTAAGTGATCAAGATATTAAATTCGATGGGTTTGGCCAGGAGTTCATACTCGACGGATTTTAACATTTTACTAAGTGATCAAGATATCAAATTCGACGGGTTTGGCCAGGAGTTCATACTCGACGGATTTTAACATTTTACTAAGTGATCAGGATATCAAATTCGACGGGTTTGGCCAGGGGTTCATACTATTACTAGTTTTCACATGAAATTTCCAAATTTCTGGGCTCAACACCATGACCATCCGAGAACCAATCGGAAGTCATTCCCTTCCATATTACATGTTCCAATACATCCAGATATATATCAAAACACACAAACAATCAAATAGCACACATACAATACAAACAACATGCAAAAACAGAATGACCCTCAACACCAATCACAGACGTTCCTAAATGCTAAAATAGGTTGAGGAGGAGTGTCTTCCTCTTACCTTGGAGAAGCACAAAGAAAGGCTGCTCCTTTTGGTCAGGATTTACGTTTTCAGCTTCCAGGAAATCCTTAAACATTTAGACGTGCAAAATCAGAACCCAATATTGAAATGAATACCCATGGTCATCAAAATGATAGTGGGTTACGAAAATGAGAGGTGAGGAAGAAAAAGCTAAGAGCTTTACGTTAAAGCTCCAACCTTTAAGCTTCAAAGTAGAAGAGAATGAAGGTGGAGAAAATGGCAGAACTTTGAAGAAGATTTCCTCAATGATGGTGGTCCTCCAACACAAAATGGTGCTAGGATTGTGACGGTTTTGAAGAACAAAATGGAGGTGTGGGTGGACGGTGTTGCTGCTGTGGGGTGAAAGAGAAGAGAGAAAGATGAGTGAATAGTAGCTGCGTATTGGGAGGAGGGGAAATATGAGAAAGAAAATGAATTAGACCCCTTAATTCAAACGTGCTGCACAAAATGGGAGGAGAGAGAAATAATAAAAATAATGGTTGGAGGAAGCTTCCTTTAGAAGCTTCGCGTGTTCCTCGATAAAGTGTATAGTAAGCTTGTCTCTTTAATTAAATGCATCTGACAGATGATTTAATTACACTATTAGAATTAATTTCTCCGTGAATAAAAGTTACAGTTGATGAAAATAATATTTTATTATTCATTAGATAATTTTATGATACAGTGATTTTTATCTCTAGCAGACAGAACCTCAAAAAATGTAATACCTCATAAACTATGCCCGGCCTCGGGTTTAGTAAGATCCCCCGTCGACACGTTGATAGTTCAAGGTTTACCAGCCTTAGGGAAAATATTTCATTTTCCCCGGCTCCACTCAGTGCACACGCAAAACGAGAAACATATTAAAATAGTCATCATTTCCAAAAAAATCCACAAAAATTCCTAAAAATCATAAATATTATAAAATAATTATTTAAAATGAAATAAATAATTTTTGGGATGTTACATAAATAGTAGTTTACTATTGGACAGTTGTAGTGGGCCCGGTTGTGTTGAATATTGATACCGCCAAGGAAAGGCGAGGATATATGAGGTACTATAAAAATAATAATAGTATGTGTGTTTGAATCATATATCATGCATAGAAAAGCGTATTTGCTTGTTTAGTTAAGGCTATATGCCTAAGAGATGAATTACACCTAAGTGTGGGTGCAAGTAGACAAGTATAGGTCACTTGTTTACCTTGGGGGCATCGGGGTGCAGGTACCTCGCAATGGACGGTTGGTAGCTCTTCTGTCCGTGAGGCAGACTAATGCAAACACACTGATGATCCGGGCCGAGACACTGTCCTATATCGAGATCTGGTGTAGAATGTTTTGTCCAATACCTTGATGTGCATATTGATAAGTTGATATGTTATAACACTTTTGGCCACGACAGCTGAGTGACAGACATGTCTTCTAGATTATTCTCTCGAAAACTGTGTTTAGCTCCATAGAGTAGGAAATTGGTCTGTGTGCATATGTATAGTCTGTCAGCATAGTATTAATAATTATCTGATCTATGATTATTTGATTTATTATCTGTGATATGATAATATGACTTATTGTTTTGACGTTATACTTTGTTTATTTGTTATTGTTTCCTTTACTGCCATATTAGTATTGATGTAGGGGATCTCACATCATTATTATATTGTATTTATTTATTTGTGTATGTCTGATAAAGATTGGGAAGATGAAGAAATTGGTAAATCTATTTACCATCAGTAGCTGTTTGTAAGTTTACTAGCTGTGATGGCGACAAGAGGTCAGGTCTTAGGTTTTGTCAGGGTCCAGTTCCACGGGGGAACTGAAGCCTGGAGGTTTGATTATAATAATGAAAGGTTTGTTTACACCAGAGATTTGACTATAAGTTTGAGTGGAACCCTGAATGGGATTTCTGTGTTGACTCAACATGCTACTGTGCATCTGGAATTCATGATACCCATTTGTGAACTCTGGGGTGGAACTGTGTCTATCTACACACCCCAAGAGAATTCTGTAGTATCATCGACAATGACCCTTATGAGGTGTCTGTATTCGCCTGGGTTCTTCGATGCTAATGTAGAGGAGGAGGAGGATCCTTCTGAGGAACCAAATCCTTAGGTTTGTATTTAGGGTACTGTTTAGTAGTTATGTTTGTATTTTACTTTTTGAAACAAGGTTGTATTTATGTAAATTATTTGGACAAATTTTGTAATATGATGTATATATTTATTTTGGTGTGTTCATTACAAGTCTTACTAATCTTTTAATTTAGTTTACTTATTTTATTTTATTCCACAAATGAAATTTTAAAATTGACGTTTTTACAAGATTAATTCTTTTACAACTTAGATAAGTTATATTAGGATTAGTCTTAAATGTGATACCCTACGGTGGGTGTTACATTAGTTGGTATCAAAGCCCCGGTTAGAGTCTTTTGGGTTTTTGTTATTAGGTTTATTTTACCTTGTGTTGTGTGATTCTCTGAATTTGATTTTCAAAAGATGACATCTGACTTTCATTAGACTTTGTTTTATTGTTTGTGAAGAAAACTATATCTCGTGGTAGAGGTGTACGTGCAACTGTGGAACATGACAATGATCCAATGACTGCTGCTGTTGAAGCAATGCAGCGAATGGCTGAAGTGATGGCACAACAAAATCAATGAGCTGTGCAACAGTATGAAGTTAATGCAGAAGTTCAACATTTTTCAGAATTTCATCGGAATAATTTGCCATGTTTTAGAGGCGAGTTTGACCTTGAGAAAGAAGATTTATGGATCCAAGAACTAGAAAAGATCTTTGAAGTGATAGGATACATAGATGATCCTAGATTGACGTATGCTACATTCATGCTAATGGGTGATGGCGAGAATTGGTGGAAAACCACTCGAAGAATGCTAATAGCTGAAGGGAGAGTAATCACGTGGGAGCTGTTCTGCGAAGTATTTCTAGAGAAATATTTTTTGGAAAGTGCGAGGCACGCTAAGGAGATGGAGTTTCTGGGTTTACATCAAGGTTGAATAACTGTCAGTGATTATGTGGTGAAGTTTGAGAGCTTATCTAAGTTCTCAAGGTACCTCTAAATCCAGCCAGATGAGGTTTGGAAATACCGTAAATTTGAAGATGGTTTATGATTTGAGTTGAAAAAGGGAGTTATATCAATGCGTGTGAATCAGTTTTCAACATTGATGGACATGTGTTGTAGATTGGAAGGGTTGGAGTCATCGAGAGACACTAGAAACTGTAACTTTGGACCGATTAGGTTCCAAAGAGGAGGCAACAATAACAACAATTGGTTTCAATGGAAACCATATTCTTGACCCTCTAGAAGTCAGCAACAACAACAACATCAGTAACCTCGTGGAGGTGGTCCAAGTGGAAACCGATTCAATCAGACTACAACACTGCCAACAAAATGCCTGAAGTGCGGGAAGGGTCACATGACGAGAAATTGCTCGATTAGAGGTATAATTTATTTCAGATGCGGTAAGCCTGGTCATGTCTCTAAAAATTGTGATCAAGCGAAGATAGAGCCTTTGGTGAGCAATGCTCGTGCTGTGACGCCACAAGCTGGAGGAAGAGTTTATACAACGAGTGGAGCTGAGGCCTCCTAGTATGAGAATCTTATTCAGGGAGAAGGTGTCATCTCAGGTAATCTTTTAACTGTACTATTTGATTCGGGTGCAACTCATTCATTTATTGTATATGACTGTGTGGATCATTTGGGATTGCTTGTGTCTTCTTTAAACTTTCAATTGATTGTTTCCACACCTACTGCCAAACCAGTTAGTACTACAAAAATATGCCTGAATTGTTCTGTGACTATAAAAAATCGAGTCTTTTTTGTTAATTTGATTTGTTAGCCTCTTGTTGATATTGATATAATCTTAGGGATGGATTGGTTATCTTCTAACCATATCCTATTAGATTGTTCTAGAAAGACCTTAGTTTTTCTTGATGAGGTTTCTGGATTTGTAACTGCCAAACAAGTCAAATCTTTATTGAGGGATAGAGCTCAAGGATATATGCTTCTATCTTCTTTAGAAGTTAAGAGTGAGAAAGATGTGAACGCTATTTCTGTCATGAACAAGTTTCCTGAAGTTTTCCCTGATGACGTACCTGGATTACCACCAGAAAGTGAGATAGAGTTCACTATCGATCTTGTACTAGGAGCAGGTCCCATATCAATTGCACCGTACTGTATGTCATCATTGAAGTTAGCAGAGCTAAAGAAGCAGTTAGAGGAGTTATTGGAAAAATAGTTTGTGAGACCTAGTGTTTCACCCTGGGAGCTCCAGTGCTGTTAATCAAGAAGAAGGATGAACTTCTCATTTATGTGTCGACTACTGTCAGCTGAACAAGGTCACAATAAGGAATAAATATCCACTTCTGAGAATTGATGATTCAATGGACCAACTAAGAGGAGTAGCTATTTTCTCAAAGATAGATCTACGATTAGGTTATCATCAAATTCGTGTCAAGGTGGAGGATATACCTAAGACAGCTTTCCAGACGCATTATGGTCATTATGAGTATCTCGTAATGACATTCGGTGTGATGAATGCTCTTACTATATTCATGGATTACATGAATAGGATATTTCGTCCATACCTAAATCGATTTGTCATTATTTTTATCGATGACATTCTGATCTACTCTCGAAATCAGGAAGAGCATGCTGAACATCTCAGTATAGTTCTTTAGATTTTGAAAGAAAAGAAGTTACACGTAAAGTTGTCAAAATGTGAATTTTGGTTGGATAAAGTTCAGTTTTTGGGTCATGTAATTTCTAAGGAAGGAATTGTAGTGGTTCCAGCCAAGATGGAGATGGTTATACAATGGGAGAGACCAAAGACTGTAACTAAGATTCGGAGTTTTATTGGACTAGCTGAATATTATCGAAGATTTATTGAAGGTTTTTCCAAGATAGTCGGACCTCTTACGCAACTTACAAGGAAGAACCAAATTTTTGATTGGACGGATAAGTGTGAAGAGAGTTTCCAAGAGTTAAAGAAGAAGTTAACTACTGCACCAGTACTGATTCTACTAGATCCGAATGAATCTTTTGAGGTGTATTGCGATGCTTCTTATCAGGGGTTAGGATGCGTGCTGATGTAGAACAGAAATGTTATAGCATATGCTTCTAGATAATTGAAGGTTCATGAGAGGAATTATCCAACACATGATTTGGAATTGGCCGTAGTTGTTTTTACACTAAAGATTTGGAGACACTTTTTTGTATGGAGCTACGTTCAACGTCTTTAGAGACCACAAAAGTTTAAAGTACTTGTTTGATCAAAAAGAATTGAACATAAGGTAGAGGAGATGGTTGGAATTCTTAAAGGATTATGACTTTCAACTCTAGTATCACTTTGGAAAAGTGAATGTCGTGGCAGATGCTTTGAGTCGGAAGATACTCAGTGTTTCTGCTATGATGATCAAAGAGGAAAAATTGATTGAACAATTTAGAGATATGTGGTTATCAGTGGAATTGTCACCTGGAAGAATGCGTCTGAACATGGTCACTATTCTGAATGATCTACTGGAAGAAATTAGAGAGAAATAAGAGGATGACCAGTTTTTGCAAAATGAAAGAGAATTTTTGAAGCAAGGCCATAAGGCAACTGTTGAGGAAGGATCTGATGAGGTCTTATGATTCAAAGGCAGGATTTGTATACCCGAAGATCCCGAGCTTAAGAAAGCAATTCTTGGTGAAGCTCATACTAGCAGATTGAGTATACATCCTGGGATGACCAAGATGTATCAAGATCTGAAACATTTGTTTTGGTGGCCTGGGATGAAGAGAGATGTTGCTGGGTACGTAGCATCTTGTCTAGTATGCTAGAAAGCAAAGGTTGAGCATCAAAGACCGGAAGGCATGTTACAGCCCCTCACTATTCCAGAATAGAAATGGGATAGTATTGCAATAGATTTTGTCACTAGTTTGCCAAAGACTAGGAAAGGTTATGATTCTATTTGGGTTATTGTTGATCGGCTTACGAAGTCTGCTCACTTCTTGCCAATCAATATCAAATATCCAATGGAAAAGTTGACCCAGTTGTATATTGGTGAAATAGTTAGACTTCATGGTGTACCTACTAGTATCATATCTGACAGAGATCCAAGGTTTACATCGAGGTTTTGGCAAAGCTTACATGAAGTATTGGGAACTAAACTACGTTTGAGTTCTGCTTACCATCCATAGACTAGTGGGCAAATGGATAGGACTATACAATCTCTAGAGGATTTGTTGAGAGCTTGTGTGTTAGAACAACAAGGGAGTTTGGATGAATTCTTACCTTTGGTGGAATTCACCTATAATAATAGTTTTTACTCAAGCATAGGGATGGCACCCTATGAGGTTCTTTACGGATGATGAAGCCGAACACCTTTGTGTTGGTATCAAGATGAGGAAAGTATGACTATCGGACCCGAAATGGTGCAGCAAACAACAGAGAAGGTAAAGATGATTCAAGAGAAAATACAGGCAACTCAAAGCAGATAGAAAAGCTATGCTGATAAACGAAGAAGACCTCTTGAATTTGAGGAAGGTGAGCATATGTTTTTGCGAGTAACACCTACGACTAGTGTTGGCGGGGTTATAAAGTCTAGAAAACTCACTCTTAAATTCATTGGACCCTATTAAATTCTTCGTCAGATAGGTCCAGTCGCATACCAAATAGCTTTACCGCCTTTTCTTTTAAATCTTCATAATGTTTTCCATGTGTCCCAATTGAGAAAGTATATCCCTGATCCTTCATATGTTATACAACCCGATGAAATACAATTGAAGAAAATTTGACGTATGATACACTTCCAGTTAAGATTGAAGATAAGAGAGTAAAGCAATTGAGAGGCAAAGTAATTTCGTTAGTGAAAGTGATCTAGAATGAGAAAACTGGAGATGCTACTTGGGAAATGGAGGAGAAAATGATGGAACAATATCCTCCATTGTTTTAATGAATAATGAATTTCAGGGATGAATTTCTTTTTAGAGGGGGAGAGTTGTAACACTCCAGATTTTGACTATTTTACAGTAATAACTAAATTGTACTGTTTTGTGTTTTCTGTGTTATAGAAAATTATTTTGACTATTCTGAGACCGCTTTTGATCGTTATGTAAGATTTGCTCCAAGTCAGGAAAATAACAATTTTCGGGCTGGGAAAAATCTTATTTGATTTATTCGGAGACGGAGATCTTACTAAACTCGAATCTGAGAGACACGGAAAAAAATATTTTAATTTTTAGAATTTATCTGTGAAATAAAAATATTTCACGAGAAAAAATTTGTTATTTTATTAACAGCAGTTGCTGTTACCGAGTAATGGACCCGATATATTTTATTTGTTAGAATATAGATTGAGAATTATTTCTATTACTTATTTTAAAATGAACCAATAGAAATGAGTCAACATTAGTGGTTAGACTTTTTCTAGACCAATAGGAAATGATCAATATAAAGGGTTGGACTAGTTACTAAGTAACTAGATAAACTAACTAAGTTACTCTAATAGCTTGATTAGTAACTAAATGAACTAACTTAGTTACTAAATATTTAGAAGCTAGTTACTAAATAAATATCTAAGTTATTTAGAAACACGAGTTAAGCATGACATATATAATGACATAAAAATGTAACAAACTAGTTAGAATGTAATTAGAAATCCTAACTAGATTAGTTTAAGTGTAACTAGATGGAGTAACTAGATAATTCAAGTGTAACTAGGAAGTTAGAATGAAACCAAATTGGTTCTATTCCTCCTAGAGCCAAACAGCCATGAAGGCCTTTCTACCATGTTCTACGTTCATCTACATGACTATTTGATGACTCTTAAGTGACATAGGCCATATGAAAATGCATGTGATATTTTATTACATTGATTAAACAATAGTTTTTCCTATACACTAACCACACGGCTACTCATTTCAATATAGCCATCCATTTGCATTTTTATCTTACTTTGTAATATCAAGCCTTCATCTTTTTCTCTCAAAACTCAAGAACACTTAAGAACTCTTCATCTCCTCCCACCTTGAACCCCACAGCCTCCTACTCCAAACCCTACCTCTCCACTTCTATAATTTCATCTCTTCATACTTTCTAAAGCTAAACCTCATTCTAAACACTTTTCTTTTAGAAAGTTTTATAAAAATCCTACTATAAGTGCATCAAAAACCAAGCTTTAGCTTACTACTCCAAAGGTGATCTTTTGATTCTTTGATCCTAAGTTGGATTTTTGATTTTCTAGACCATGATTGATCCATGGTTCTTTGTTCTTAAGCTTTGTTTATGACTTTAGAATTTGTTTAAGATTTTTAGGGATTTTTGTTTGAAGCTCACGAATTCAAGAGGAAGGAGGAATTTGAAGATTTTGTCTCCCTTGAGGTAAGAGGGAGATTAACCTCATCAACTATGTGTTGGTTGTGACGAAATGGATTGTTTGTGGTGAAAAATTCATAAGGATTTATTCACTTGCTTGTTTAATCTCTCTTTGTCTGTGTTTGTTATGCTTATGGTTTTGAAAATGTGTTTGCATGTATGTTGGTATGATTATAGCTTTGATAATATGCTTGTATGTATGCATTGAAAAGCATGCAAATTTATGTGCAATTTAGGATGTGAATAACATGTTGAAAAAATTGTATGAAGGCCCCAAAGAGCCTAGAGGCACACAGCCTCATCACTATAAAGAGGATCAAGGATCCTAAATTATTTTTCCTAATTGAGAATTAAATGAATTTTTGGTAAGAAATTTAATTAAATGAGTTTATAAGAATTAAAGTGTTAGAAAATGATTTAAATACGAATTTTGAAACACAATGGGAATTCGGCCAATATGCTAATTTTTGAGGATCAAGATCCAAAATTATTTTACTAAGCGTAAACTTAGGTGTTTTAATAGCAAGAACTCAATTTGGTAAGTTTAGGAATTTAAAATGAAAGTAATTTAATTTTTAGAACTAAAATTGGTCTAATTAAGCTATGTAGTGAAATAAAAGTGAATACTTGAAATTTACTGACGTATAGCTCACCCTATGGGTTTTGAAGCGCGTTAGAAAATTTTGAGCTATAATATCCCAAGTAAATTAAAGAAACACAATATTCTAAGAAACAATAGAAATATTAATTTTTAGAGGGACTATACTGCAAATATTATCTAAAGAGGGACTATTTTGTAAATATTATTTTAGGAGGGACTATTATGGAAATATTGTTTAAGCGACGATTATTATGTAAATATTATTTAATGAGGGACTATTATGCAAATAATGAAAATAAAGTCAAATTTTTTAGAAAAACATTATTTTTGGTTTAAATATGTTAGAAATATTTTACGCAATTGAAAATATGTTGAAAAATATTTATGCGACTCAAAAATAATAATTTTAGGCTATACGATTGAGAAAACACAATAAAATATTTACGCGATTTAAAAACATAGGAAAAATGTTTTGCAATTTAAAAATGTGATAACATTGCTATGCGATTGAGTGTAACAACAGTTTGCTGTCGGGCAGTTGTAGTGGGCCCGATTGTGTTGAATATTGAAACTGCCAAGAAAAGGCGAGGATATAAGAGGTACTATAAAAATAATAATAGTATGTGTGTTTGAATCATATATCATGCATAGAAAAGCATATTCGCTTGTTTGGTTAAGGCTGTATGCCTAGGAGATGAATTACACCTAAGTGTGGGTGCGAGTAGACAAGTGTAGGTCACTTGTTGACCTTGGGGTCATCGGGGTGCGGGTACCTCGTAATGGATGGTTGGTAGCTCTTCTATCTGTGAGGCAGACCGATGCAAACACATTGATGATCCGGACCGAGATGTTGTCCTATATCGAGATCTAGTGTAGAATGTTTTGTCCAATGCCTTGATGTGCACGTTGATAAGTTGATATATTATAGCACTTTTGGCCACGACAGCTGAGTGACAGACATGTCTTTTAGATCTTTCTCTCCAAAACTGTGTTTAGCTCCATGGAGTAGGAAATTGGTCTGTGTGAATATGTATAGTGGGTCAGCATAATATTAATAATTATCTTATAATTATTAATAGATTTATTATCTGTGATATGATAATATGATTTATTGTTTTGACGTTTGTAGCATCCCTCGATTTAATAACCACGGCACAACCGTCATTATGTCACGGTCACTAAATTTCAGCGCGTTACGATTGTCAAACAACAAATTTTCCAAAACAAATTAAGCATTTCGCATATGAGGAAAATAGGAGCCACGAATGAATAGTTACATATACAACCAATTAAAATATGAATTATAGGATGTACTCAATTTGAAACATTTAAGTCTGGATAATCACCTTAAAACATACATATACCCAAAAATACACTTTATACAGGTAATGCAAAATAAAGTATAAACTACCCACAACATATCTACGACTAAGGAGTTGGGCACTTCCTCGGATCCTAAATGCGTAAGGCAACCCCGGGCACACCGGTGTAGTGAGAGATATGGGATAAAGTCTTCAATTGCAGTCCTCTTCACGGTCAAGTTCAGATTCCCAACAAATCGCATACGTTTGTCGGCCCAGTCGACTTGCCAAGCCTTGGCACCTTCGGTGAATTCAATTATGACGAAACCAATAGAATCCCTTCAAGTTGTCCTTACCAAACGCAGAAGATCAAACCATAGCGAAATCTAAGAGATTTCACCTCGCCCCCTTTACAGACTTTAACCAAAAACCACACAGGATAGCAACAAATACAGAAAAGAGGTAAGACATTCTACTTTCATTAGCTATGATGGCAGCAAAGAAACATAACACGAATGACGAAGTCATTCCATACATACAGATATTACAAATATGTTCAAGTTATCAATTTTATAGATATTTCCAGAAAACATATACCACAATAATACGATTATCAACAGCACTATAACAACAAGTATTCATTATAGATATATAACAAGTATTTATGTTTCCACAAAATGTATGTTAACCATGCCCATGATAATATGTGGACTAACCATGCATATGCACAATGCGTAGTCTGACCATCCTCATGTACGATGTACTCATTTCCTACTCCATGGAGCTAACTCAAGGTTTTTCAGAGATGAACGCCCCAGAAGATCTGTCCCCCCTCGAAAGACAGTCTACGCTGGGCCATGGAAAGCAATAGTGCTATGTCAGGCTGCCAGTGCATTGCAACAGTGTTTCACGGCCAGGGGTATAATGTGATAGCATAATCATGAGTGAAACACCGCGCCCTGGAGTCCCCTTTGGTCTATAGAAGACCCCACTATCCTATAAGTCCCCGTCCACTGCTAGGCATAAAATGCCATAACTGTATAATGCACAAATGCATATTCAATGGGATTCAACCCTCCGTTGTACCATTCCCAACGGTATTGAAGCAACCATCCATACAATTATTTCAATACCATTTGCATCAGTGATATTATATAATCGCCCATACGACTACATAGTATCACTATTAACTGGGTTTCCTTTGATAACCAGTCCTTTCTGACTAAATCGTCTACCTAATGGTTCTGGTTAAAAAAGCAAACCACATCTGACTAAATAGTCTACCTGAGGTTTCTTGGTCTGGTACTTCGGTTCCATAATCACAATGTCGACGCATGCTTCAACCATGCTCAATTCATATGGATTCAATGCATACATACATATATATATATATATATATATATATATATATATATATATATAGATTCACAATGTTAGCATAACTTATTCAAATTCACACGCCATTACGAATCAATATCAAAATCTTGCAGGTGAACACATACTATTCAAAGTTACTATGAAAGCTATACTTTAATTCCATTATGTTCTCGCGTTAACTCTCTTAGAATATTTAGTTTAAGTTCCTCACAGCCCTTCTCACACTCTTGTTCTTCCTTTTATTCCAAAAATTACTCTAAACTATAAGGAAAACTATCATTCTTGGTTCTTTAAAATTTATGAATCGTAAAGTACAACTAAATTTTCGAATTTACTAATCCTTGCATCCTATTACCATTAATTTTATCACTAGGTGTTAGGTGATAAATTTTTAATTTTGGGTCCGACGGAGAAAATGCCTCTAGTGTACAAATATGAGGCTACCATTTCACCGAAAAATAATATGACAGAATGATGAAAGATGTCAGCCATAATGTGATTTGGTGACGGAAATGGGTAAGTTTCAATTTGACAGAATCGACGTTGATAGGAAAAACATTATTTGACAAGAATGGCTAAAAGTCAAGTTCTGTCGAATGAAGATTCTGTCGAATGAAGTTCAGTTTGTCGAATGATGCATAAAGTTGTCGAATATGCTAGAAGGTCAATTCTGTAGAATAATGTATAAAGCTATCGAATATAGTAGAAGATCAGCAGACATCCTAATTCGACGGATGGGTGTTGACGTTGGAGAAATCTTCCAAGTGTTGAAACGATGAAAGTACCAAATGGTCAGGAATTCTAATTCGATGGATATTGACATTGTACTAAATGGTTAGGATTTCTAATTCGACGGTGACATTGGAGAAGTTTCACTCGGGTTGAACTGACGGAAGTGCTAAATGGACAGAAATTCTAATTGTTACAATTGTTCACAAAGAACCCCAAATTTTGGGCCTCAAAACCATGGCTACCCAAGGGAAAATCTGACATCAATTTCTTCCATTTCATGCATTCTAATCTAATCCAATATATCAATATACACAAACAAACAACCTAAAAGCATAAACACATTATAAACGACTTGCAAACATACTAATCATGCAAACAAAGAGTTTCTTACTACCAAAATTGGTTGAAGAGAATAGTCTTCCTCTTACCTTAGTGAAGAACAAAGAAAGCAAGCTCCTTTTGTCCTTGGAATTTCGTGCTTCACCATCACAAGATCCTTGGGGGTTCAAATCCAACAAATCAAGATCAAAGGGTGGAAATGACATCCATAGTCACCAATGTGACCATGGACGACGAAAATGGGGAGGAAAGGAGAAGAAAGTTGAGAGCTTCACCTTAAAGCTTGAAGCTTTGGTGTTGGGCTGCCAACCACGAAAGTGGCAGAGCCAAGAAGAGTTCCACCAAGAAGAAAGCTTGAAGATGGTGAAGAAAGACAATGGTCTTTATTGGCTTGAGCATGGAAGCTTGAAGGTTCAACAATGGAGTGTGGGTCGGTAGAAGAAGAGAGGAAGAGAAATGAGAGCTGCGTGAGGGAGAGAGTGACCAGCGTGAATGAGGGAAAATGGGAGGGAATAATTGTGATATTCCCCCCAAAACCGTGCTGCATAATGAGAGAGAGGAGAGAGAGTGAAAAATGGGTAGGGAGGAAGCTTCCTAGAAGCTTCCTTGAGAAGCTTCACGCGCTTCTCGATAAAGTGAAATGTGTGGTCACTTAAATGATATCATAAAAGTAACTCGATAAAAATAATCTACTAGAGCTATTTCTCAGTAGACAAAATTTACAGTTAGTATAATAATATTTTATTATTCCACAGATAATAAATATACTGCGATTTTATTTATTAGATAAAATCTCGTAAAATGTAAACCTCGTAAACTGTGTCCAACCTTAGGTTTAGTAAGATCCCCCATTGACGTTTCTACAGTTTAAAGTTTACTAGGCTCAAGGAAAATATTTCGTTTTCCCGGCTCCACTTAATGGGCATGCAAAACGAAGAACATATTAAAATATTCAGTGTTTCCAGAAAATTCCACAAAAATCATCAAAAATCACAAATATTGAAAAATGACTATTTATCACGAAACAATCAACTTCTGAAGTGTTACACCGACACTGCTCAGTGTGCACGCAAAATGAGAAATATATTAAAATATTTGACATTTTCAAAAAAATCTAGAAAAATTCTCAAAAATCATAAATATTATAAAATGATTATTTATAATGAAATAAGTGAATTTTTGGGATGTTACAACTCTCCCCTTCTAAAAAGGAATTTTGTCCTCGAAATTTGCATACCTTAGAATAACTGTGGGTGTTGCTCTTTCATCTTGTCTTCCAGCTCTCAGGTTGCATCTCCAGTCACCTTCGCTGCCTCATGTTCAACTCCTTCTAATCATACAAATACTTCAGACTCTTGTGATCACTGAAAATATTGAACGTCGCTCCGTAGAGAAAATGCCTCCATATCTTCAGAGCAAAAACTACAGCCGCTAACTCCAAGCCGTGCGTCGGGTAGTTCTTCTCGTGCACTCGCAATTGCCTTGAAGCATAAGCCACTACTCTTCTATACTGCATAAGTACAGATCCTAGCCCTTGGTATGAAGCATCACAATACACTTCAAACTGTTCATTCGGATCGGGTAGTACTAACACTGGCGAGGTAGTAAGTCGATTCTTCAACTCTTGAAAACTCTATTCACAGCTGTCGGTCCACACAAAATTTGACTCTCTTGTATGAGTTAGATGTGACGGAAAAATTCTACGACGGGTCTCCCGTATTAACCAACTAATTCCATCTGGCTACGAATCTCTATTACGGTCATCGGTCTTTCTTATTGAAGAATTATTTCAACTTTCGATGGATCCCCAACAACTCTTTCCTTTGGATCATGTGACCCAAAAGTTGAATTGCCTCTAACCAGAATTTTGCACTTGAATAACTTCACGTATATCTTCTTCTCCTTCTTCAGAATTTGAAGAATCACCACGAGAGATTCGGTACGTTCCTCTAAATGTCAAGAATAGATCAGAATGTCGCCAACAAGGACAATGACAAATCTTTGAGCGAACTCGATGATAGTCCAGAATACAAGTTGATCTTGGAGAAAACGGTGGCATTTTTCAATTGATTCATCAAACCATCTTTCCTTAATTCAAACAAGATGTCTCATAGGGTAAGTTCTCACCTAATTGTGCTACACTTAGCACATTGCTATGGTTCAGATTCATGAATACATTTACTCAATCGAAGTATACTAGAAACATTATAATGGCCAAAGAGAAAAGTAGGGGAGGCACTTAATTTACCACTGGACCCATCCAGTGAAGAATATGATATGGTCTAATAAAACTTAGAAGTGAATTTCATTGATTCACATCTAGGAAATTTCTGTCTCAAGAAACACTAAGTTTCCGTTGGAATCAAATGACGAGACCCATTTAGAAAATGATTAATCTCCTTCCTGAGATCAAGCCTATTCATGAAGTAGATAATTGAATTAGTAAAAGGGTTCCAATTTCTAACAACAATAGGATAGTTTTTAAATAAACTTGTTGCAATAAGAGCAGGCTTACAAACGTGAATAGTATCATTTGGGTTGAAAGGAAGTAAATACACAGACAACCCAATTCCAGAAACGGACTCTTAGAATTTCATTAGAACATTTCAACAGGATATGGTTGGAAGATAATCAATCCTTTTTGTTAACATTACATCTAATTTGTAAAAGAATTAAACAAATCAGATCACCAGAAAGATTCAGTCTTTAACAAGTCATAGGATAATTTAAACAACTTGGCCACCATCAACAAGTTCTTAGCAGCCAAAATAGAAATAACTTAGTCAAAAGATGACGAAGATTCAAATGCCCTTAATAGGCTCATACAGTCATACGTCATAAAGAAATAGGCTATCCCCAGAATTATACAGGAAAGTCACAAGGTCATCGGTTGTAGTACAAGCTCCCTCATTCAGGTCTTCAGTCTTGGATGTTTCCACTCCACTTGAGAATTTAACTCTTCCTTCTCCATGAGATCTTGAAGTACATACATCTCCAACGAAAGACTTCATCCTTTGCGAAGTACAGTTCTTAGCCACATGTCCTAGCTCTCTGCATTTGAAACAGATTACTCCTTCAATCTTACAGTCCCTTGTTAAGTGGTTCTTTCCGTACTTGAGGCAGATTACCCTCTTGATTGCATATGGGGGCTTCGTCCCATGCAAAGCACGATCCCTTGACACATGTCCTTGCTTTCCGCATTTGAAACAAATTATTCCTTCAATTGTACAATGCCTTGTGAAGTGGTCCTTCCCGTACTTCTTACATTTCGATAAAGGTACTGGTTTGGATTTACTACCACTCGCATCCCCTTTATACGTTCGTTGTCGCTGTTGCTACTTCGGTCGTAGTGTATATGGTTTCTGCTTAAACCAATTGGCCTTCCTATTGTTCCTCATTTGGAACTTCGGTAATCCAGAGTTACCCCAAAGTCGACTTTCTTCCTTCAAATTCTGAACCTCATCTTCCAATTCCTGCTGTTGTGCGACCCTATTATCCTGATGTGTTGTTACATTAACCATTCTTTGCATTACTTCGGCTGCCGTAGTCGTACCATCATCGTCACTCCCCGCGTTCACACGCTTACGTCTACTTCAAGTCATTGTCTTCTTTCAAGGACAAACAAATCAAACTATAAGGAAAATCAAAAGCATTCAGTCCAAACAATATTGTCTCCTCTCGGAAACTAAACACAAAAGTCACACAACCCAATTGAGACAAACCCAAAAGACTTTAACTTGAGCTCCTTCACTCTGCCTTCTGCGGCGCGATCTCCTGTAAGTCTTTGACTCCTATGTAGCTCCTCGAACCAAACTTATGTCAGATACTCTTTTCCAACGATAATTGGTTTTTTAAAACCTCTTGGGCACCTCGGTCCACAAACCTCGTAAGTCTCATTTAACTACCCCTTTTCCAACCCAATGGCTCAAGCAATTCTAGAGGTAACACAGCAAGGGTATAAATGCAAACAGATCCTAAGTAAGTTCAGTCATACCAACTGAGCTTCTTTCTAAAGAACTCCTATTACCTTAATACGCCTAGGTGAAGTCATAGTTTCCTGTAGACACAGAACATTACATATTGAGTGGGCCAGTACTCAATCTCATATAACTGTGCAACAGTAGCTACCAACACTCAACCTATAGCAAGGTATGCCTTCCTTTCCCAACATCTCAATTCAAGAGACAAAGAAGTACACAACATACAGAGAAACTTCTAACATGTCTAAGCATAGTTAGTCCATACCCCGGCTCAACAGGATGAACTGAGCTCTGATACCACCTAATGTAACAACCCTCGATTTAATAACCACGGCACAATCGTCATTATGTCATGGTCACTAAATTTCGGCGTGTTACGATTATCAAACAACAAATTTTCCAAAAGAAATTAAGTATTTCGCATATGAGGAAAATAGGAGCCACGAATGAATAGTTACATATACAACCAAATAAAATATGAATTATAGGATGTACTCAATTTGCAACATTTAAGTCTGGATAATCACCTTAAAACATACATATACCCAAAAATACACTTTATACAGGTAATGCAAAATAAAGTATAAACTACCCACAACATATCTACGACTAAGGAGTTGGGCACTCCCTCGGATCCTAAATGCATAAGGCAACCCCGAGCACACCGGTGTAGTGAGAGGTACGGGATAAAGTCTTCAATCGCAGTCCTCTTCACGGTCAAGTTCAGATTTCTAACAAATCGCATACGTTTGTCGGCCCAGTCGACTCGCCAAGCCTTGGCACCTTTGGTGAATTCAATTATGACGAAACCAATAGAATCCCTTCAAGTTGTCCTTATCGAACGCAAAAGATCAAACCATAGTGAAATCTAAGAGATTCGACCTCGCCCCCTTTACTGACTTTAACCAAAAACCATATAGGATAGCAATAAATACAGAAAAGAGGAAAGATATTCTACTTTCATTACCTAATATGGCAGCAAAGAAACATAACACAAATGACGAAGTCATTCCATACATACAGATATTACAAATATGTTCAAGTTATCAATTTCATAGATATTTCCAAAAAACATATACCACAATAATACAATTATCAACAGCACTATAACAACAAGTATTCACTATAGATATATAACAAGTATTTATGTTTCCACAAAATGTATGTTAACCATGCCGATGATAATATGTGGACTAACCATGCATATGCACAATGCGTATGTTGACCATCCTCATGTATGATGTACTCATTTCTTACTCCATGGAGCTAACTCAAGGTTTTTCAGAGATGAACGCCCCAGAAGATCTGTCCCCCCTCAAAAGACAATCTACGCCGGGCCATGGAAAGCAATAGTGCTATGTCAGGCTGCTCGTGCGTTGCAACAGTGTTTCACGACCAGGGGTATAATGTGATAGCATAATCACGAGTGAAACACCGCGCCCTGGAGTCCCCTTTGGTCTATAGAAGACCCCACTATCCTGTTAGTCCTCGTCCACTCCTAGGAATAAAACGCCATAACTGTATAATGCACAAATGCACATTCAATGGGATTCAACCCTCCATTGTACCATTCCCAACGGTATTGAAGCAACCATCCATACAATTGTTTCAATGCCATTTGCATCAGTGATATTATATAATCACCCATACGACTACATAGTATCACTATTAACTGGGTTTCCTTTGATAACCAGTCCTTTCTGACTAAATCGTCTACCTGATAGTTATGGTTATAAAAGTAAACCACATCTGACTAAATAGTCTACCTGAGGTTTCTTAGTCCGGTACTTCGGTTCCATAATCACAATGTCGATGCATGCTTCAACCATGCTCAATGCATATGGATTCAATGCATACATATATATATATATATATAGATTCACAATGATAGCATAACTTATTCAAATTCACACGCCATTACTAATCAATATCAAAATCTCACAGATGAACACATACTATTCAAAGTTACTATGAAAGCTATGCTTTAATTCCATTATGTTCTCGCGTTAACTCTCTTAGAATATTTAGTTTAAGTTCCTCACAGCCCTTCTCACACTTTTGTTCTTCCTTTTATTCCAAAAATTGCTCTAAACTATAAGGCAAACTATCATTCTTGGTTCTTTAAAATTTATGAATCTCAAAGTACAATTAAATTTTCCAATTTACTAATCCTTGCATCCTATTACTATTAATTTTATCATTAGGTGTTAGGTGATAAATTTTTAATTTTGGGTCTGATGGCGAAAATGCCTCTAGTGTACAAATATGAGGCTACCGTTTTGACAAAAAATAATATGACAGAATAATGAAAGATGTCAGCCATAATGTATGGGTAAGTTTCAATTTGACAGAATCGACGTTGATAGGAAAAACATTATTTGACAAGAATGGCTAAAAGTTAAGTTTTGTCGAATGAAGATTCTGTCGAATGAAGTTCAGTTATGTCGAATGATGCATAAAGCTGTCGAATATGCTAGAAGGTCAGTTCTGTCGAATGATGTATAAAGCTGTCGAATATAGTAGAAGATCAGCAAACATCCTAATTCGATGGATGGGTGTTGACGTTGGAGAAATCTTCCAAGTGTTGAAACGACGAAAGTACCAAATGGTCAGGAATTCTAATTCGATGGATATTGACATCCTAATTCGATGGATGGGTGTTGACGTTGGAGAAATCTTCCAAGTGTTGAAACGACGAAAGTACCAAATGGTCAGGAATTCTAATTCAACGAATATTGACATTGTACTAAATGGTCAGGAATTCTAATTCGACGGATATTGACATTGGAGAAGTTTCTCTTGGGTTGAACCGACGAAAGTACTAAATGGTTAGAAACTTTAATTCGACATATGTTCACATTGGCAAAGTTTCTCTCGTGTAGAACCGACGGAAGTGCTAAATGGACAGAAATTATAATTGTTACAATTGTTCACAAAGAACTCCAAATTTTGGGCCTCAAAACCGTGGCTACCCAAGGGAAAATTCGACATCAATTTCTTCCATTTCATGCATTCTAATCCAATCCAATATATCAATATACATAAACAAACAACCTAAAAGCATAAACACATTATAAACGACTTGCAAACATATGAATCATTGCAAACAAAGAGTTTCTTATTACCAAAATAGGTTGAAGAGAATAATCTTCCTCTTACCTTAGTGAAGAACAAAGAAAGCAAGCTCCTTTTGTCCTTGGAATTTCGTGCTTCACCACCACAAGATCCTTGGGGGTTCAAATCTAACAAATTAAGATCAAAGGGTGGAAATGGCATCCATAGTCACCAATGTGACCATGGACCACGAAAATGGGGAGGAAAGGAGAAGAAAGTTGAGAGCTTTACCTTAAAGCTTGAAGCTTTGGTGTTGGGCTGCCAACCACGAAAATGGCAGAGCCAAGAAGAGTTCCACCAAGAAGAAAGCTTGAAGATGGTGAAGAAAGACAATGGTCTTTATTGGCTTGAGCATGGAAGCTTGAAGGTTCAACAATGGAGTGTGTGTGGGTGGAAGAAGAGAGGAAAAAAATGAGAGCTGCGTGAGGGAGAGAGTGACCAGCGTGAATGAGAGAAAATGAGAGGGAATAATTGTGATATTCCCCCCAAAATCGTGCTGCACAATGAGAGAGAGGAGAGAGAGTGAAAAATAGGTAAGGAGGAAGCTTTTTAGAAGCTTCCTTGAGAAGCTTTGCGCGCTTCTCGATAAAGTGAAGTGTGTGGTCACTTAAATGATATCATAAAAGTAACTCAATAAAAATAATCTACTAGAGCTATTTCTTAGTAGAAAAAATTTGCAGTTAGTATAATAATATTTTATTATCCCACAGATAATAAATATACTGTGATTTTATTTATTAGATAAAATCTCGTAAAACGTAAACTTCGTAAACTGTGTCCAGCCTCGGGTTTAGTAAGGTCCCCCATCAACGTTTCTACAATTTAAAGTTTACCAGCCTCAGGAAAAATATTTTGTTTTCCCAGCTCCACTCAGTGGGCACGTAAAATGAAAAATATATTAAAATATTCAGTATTTCCAAAAATTTCCACAAAAATCATAAAAAATCACAAATATTAGAAAATGACTATTTATCACGAAATAATCAACTTCTGAAGTGTTACACTGACACTGCTCAGTGTGCACATAAAATGAGGAATATATTAAAATATTTGACGTTTTCGAAAAAATCTAGAAAAATTCTCCAAAATCATAAATATTATAAAATGATTATTTATAATGAAATAAGTGAATTTTTGGGATGTTACAACGTTATACTTTGTTTATTTGTTGTCGTTTCCTTTACTGCTATGCTAGTATTGATGTAGGGGATCTCACCTCGTTATTATATTGTATCTGTTTATTTGTGTATGTTTGATAAAGACCTAGAAGATGAAGAAATTGGTAAATCCTTTTACCATTAGTAGCTTTCTGTGTGTTTATTAGTTGTGATGGTGACAAGATGTCAAGTCTTAGGTTTTGTCAGGGTCTAGTTCCACGGCGGAACTGATGCCTGGAGGTTTGATTATAATAATGAAAGGTTTGTTTACACCAGGAATTTAACTATGAGTTTGAGTGGAATCCTGAAGGGGATTTCCGTGTTGACTCAACATGCTACTGTGCATCTAGAATTCACGATACCCATTCGTGAACTCTGGGGTGGAACTGTGTTTGTCTACACACCCCAAGAGAATTTTGTAGTATCATTAACAAGGACCCTTTTGAGGTGTCTGTATCCACCTTGGTTCTTCGATGATAATGTAGAGGAGGAGGAGGATCCTTCCGAGGAACTAAATCCTTAGGTTTGTTTTTAGGGTACTACTTACTAGTGATGTTTTTATTTTTATTTTGGAAACAAGGTTGTATTTATGTAAATTATTTGGAGAAGTTTTGTAATATGATGCATATATTTATTTTAGTGTGTTCATTACAAGTCTTACTAATGTTTTAATTCAGTTTAATTATTTTATTTTATTCCGTAAATGAAATTTTAAAATTGATGTTTTTACAAGATTAATTTTTTTACAACTTAGATAAGTTATATTAGGATTAGTCTTAAATATGATACCCTATGGTGGGTGTTACATAGTCTAATTGGTTATTCTGATTTTGATTTTGCTGGATGCAAAATGGATAGGAAGAGCACTAGTGGAACATGCCACTTGCTTGGAAGCTCACTAGTTTTTTGGCATAGTAAGAAACAAAACGGTGTGGCATTGTCTATAGCTGAAGCTGAATATGTTGTAGCTGGGAGTTATTGTGCTCAAATCCTTTGGATGAAGTAACAACTTCTAGACTATGGTATAGAACTTGATCACATCCCTATAAGTTGTGACAACACTAGTACAATCAATTTGTCTAAAAATCCCATTTTGCACTCAAAAACAAAACACATACAGATAAGGCACCATTTCATAAGGGATCATGTCAAAAAAGGGATTGCATACTTGAATTTGTTGAAACCACTAAACAACTAGCTGACATATTCACTAAACCATTAAACAAAGAAGCACTCTTTTATATAAGAAGTGAACTTAGCATATTAGACCAATCATGCATCTAAATTCTTGCTGAACATTTCTTTTTTTTTTTGCATAATGAACAACCTTTCTGCATAATATGTCATAATTGAGTTCTTTGCATGATTCTCTTGCATCTTATCTTCATTCTAATACTGACTTGAGCGTCAGAGTGTTCCCCAGATTTGTTTTGCAGGTACTTGATCCATGCTTAAGTCCCCTAATTTCCATTAATCAAGTTTCTGTCAAAGAAAAAATGTTTTCTGGTTCTTTTGAAGAAGAAAAATTCTGTATTTGAGGTGTTCTTGAGGTGGTTAGTATTGATGAAAAGGAAACTAAGCTAAGATGGAGCAAACTGATGTTTTAAGGACTGATTTCTTGAAGATTTTCTAATTTTGGAAGTGTAATAATCAATTAGAAGAAGAAAACAATATGTTATTTGGGTTTTAGAACTATTTTGTCAAGGAAAAGGGCTCTTTGGCAAGCAAAATAATCGGTTAAAAGGCTCCACTAATCAATTATGGGATTTCTTGGGATTTCCTGAAACCATTTGAAATTAAATGTTAATCGATTAGAGCAATTCTCTAACCGATTTGAGACCACTTAGTAACTTGTTACTCAAGTCCTTTTAACCGGTTATTAGTCATAAAAATACACTCCCATCTGTGACCTCCTTCACATATCAAGCCCCCTTTCCTCCATTGTCATCTTCTTCCTCAAGCACCCACTCACACCGACTCACTCAAACACCTCTCCCACTCCAAATCCAACCAAAATCCGCCACTAAAACTCATTTTCCATCACTTTCCACCTATTAAAACTTCCATCCTCTTCCAAACTTTTTCACCTCCCCTCACACTTTCTCTCTCCTCAACCGAGCCCTACACTCCATTTTCAACCATGGCAAGTAGTTCATCTCACCCCAAGCATTCTCACTCCAAAAATCCCAATGTACCTCTTGTAACACCCCAAAAATTATTTATTTTATCATTAATCATCATTTTATAATATTTATAATTTTTAGAAATTTTTGTGGATTTTTCTGGAAATGTCAAATATTTTAATATATTTCTCGTTTTGTATGCACACTAAGCAGAGTCAGTGTAATACCTCGGAAATGATTTGTTTCATCATGAATAGTCATTTCTCAATATTCGTGATTTTTGGAGATTTTTTTAGAATTTTTCGGAAACGCTGAATATTTTAATATATTTCTTGTTTTGTGTACGCACTGAGCAAAGTCGGACAAACTACCCCGAAAATTTATTTATTTCATGACAAATATCTATTTTCTAATATTTGTGATTTTTAGGAATTTTTGTGGATTTTTCTGAAAATGTCAAATATTTTAGTATATTTTTCGTTTTGCGTGCACATTGAGCAGAGCCGAGATAAAGAAATATTTTTCTTGAGGCTGGTAAACCTTGAACTTTCAACGTGTCAACAGGGGATCTTACGAAACCCGAGGCCAGGCACAGTTTGTGAGGTTTGCGTTTTCCAAGGTTTATCCGATAAATAAAATCGCTGTATCATAAAATTATCTAATGAATAATAAAATATTATTTTCATCAACTGTAACTTTTATTCACTGAAAAATAATTTTAATAGTGTAATTAATCATCTGTTCAAGAGTATTTAATTCAGGAGATAAGCTTACTTTGCACTTTATTGAGAAACGTGCGAAGCTTCTCAAGGAAGCTTCTAAGAAATTTCCTCCAAGCTTCCCAAGGAAGCTACTCACTCTCTCTCCTCTCTCCCAAGCTCACGACTGCTGCACACTTTAGGGGAGAAAATTTGTGCTTTCACACAATTAATTATACTACATTATTTTTAAAAACCTAAAAGCATCTTTCATTTCTCCTATGCACTTTCTCTCTCTACCTTCTTCTTCCTTTGAATTTTTTTTTCTCCTCCTTCTTTTTAGGAGCTCATGGCCAGCAGCCCCCTTGTGCCTCCTCCATCACTAAAAATTCAACCAATCACATTTTCTTAATCCTCTCCATCACCTAAACACTTCTCTAGTTAGTGGTTCTTTGAAAAGCTTTCATCTTCACCATTTTCTTCAAGCTTCAAGCTTAGGGTTTTTGGGTAAGCTTCTTGATTCTTCACTCTCTTTTACTCATTTTCATTTCTATGGTCTCCTTTGTGACCATCCATGCTTTATTTTTCAAGCATTGGTGTTGTTTTGATGAGATTAAAATTTTAGGGTTCTTGGTGGTGTCCAATTTGAAAATTGCAAGGAAATTCTAGGAGGCTCCTCTTGTTTTCTTCTCTTAGGTAAGAGCAAGACACTCCATCTCAACCTCTATTAGCATTAAGAAATCTTGTTTGTGATTGAGGGTTATTCTTTGTTTGCATGATTAGTATGTTTACATGTTGTTTACAATTTGTTTATGCTATTGGATTGATTGTTTGTGTATATTGGTATATTGGAATGGATTGGAAGTCATGAAATGGAAGAAAATGATGTTCGATTCTCTCTTGAATGGCTACAGTTTTGGGGACCCAAAATTAGGGTTCTTGATGAACAATTGTAACAAGTGGAATACATAATTAATCAAGTGTACAATGTGTAATTAATGGGATGAAAAATTTGGGAACTTAATCCCCTAGGGAGGCCACGGCCTCTAGGGCCTTTTAGGGCTTGATTATGCAACTTTGGTAACCTTGGAACTTAAATAATCAAGTGACTGTAATAGGATAGAAAATTAGCAAATTGGAAGATTTGGATATACTTTGAGATTCATAAATTTTAAAGAATCAAGAATGAAATTTTTCATAAGACTTAAGGTAATTTTAATTAGGGCAAGAACAAGAGAGTGTGAGACTTTGAGACCCTTAGAATAACTTTCTAAGTGTATGAGAATAAATTACCTTAGAGAATTTAATTAATTAAGAGAATTCCTCTAGAGAAGAAACTTTGTAAGAAAGGCTAAATCTACGTAAGAATTCATAATAAACCTTAAAAATGTATTAATTCATTTAATTTAAATATTATGATATTGTGGGTCCATGTGAGTGACCAATGATGTGTTGATACTTAGTTTGACCAATTGTGGCATATTGTGAAAAAGTATGTAATGATGAACATACATGTTTATGCATAGAGTTGTCATGCATTGTGAATGTCTATTGGATTGTTAATAAGGCCGAGTTGCCTAAGAGATGAACACACCTTAGTATGGGTGCGAGTAGACTAGTGTAGGTCATACTGTTGACCATAGGGGCGTCAAGGTGTGGGTACCCCGCAATAGATAGTTGGTAGCTCTTCTGTCCGTGGGGCAAACCGATGCAAACGCACCGACGATCCTGACCGGGCACTGTCCTATATTGTGATCTAGCGTAGACTGTCTGCACAATGCCTTGATGTGCACGTGAATAAACTGATGGATTATAGCACTTTGGCCACGGCAGCCGAGTTGCAGACGTGTCTCCTGATCTTTCTCTTCGACTGTTTGTGTCTAGCTTCATAGAGTAGGATTTTGACTTTATATGCATGTGCATAGTGGGTCCATGTATTATCTAGCATCTATTTATTTTTATAAATGGAATTGTTGCATTGCTGATATATACTGCCTGGAACTATTTGGTTGTTATTACCATTATTAAATGCTTATTATTATTATTACTGTTGAAATGCTATATGGGCGCCTTGCGCCGTTTTGTTTCTTATTGCTATAATCGGAAATGATGGTAGGATGTCTTAACTCTTTCCTATATTTCTGTTATTTTCTATCTGTATATTGTGTCCCATCGAAGACGACGGCAAGGAGGTCGGAGCTCCCGATTTCCCTGGTTTCTGGCCTGATCGCGACTAGCATCTACTGTGGATCATGGAGGCACGTTTGTGCGAATTTCTAGGCGATGTGCATCTGACCTTCCTTGGGGGGCCAAACTGCTAGCACATCAACCTAGATTCCGATCGTCGTGTCTACCTGGGAGACGTGTCGATCTCTTTAGCCTGGAGG
Source organism: Ormosia semicastrata (assembly GCA_029884595.1). NCBI lineage: Eukaryota > Viridiplantae > Streptophyta > Magnoliopsida > Fabales > Fabaceae > Ormosia > Ormosia semicastrata. Next base: position 54,945,607 of record JAQQTO010000063.1, read on the forward strand.
CGTCATGAGCCGTCGATCTTTACCTGCTACATCAGCCTACGTTTGGAGTCTTATCTGCCCATCTGAGAGATATGGGGTGACCGCTATTGCACCCCACATGAGGATTCTTTTGATTCCACTACTCGGGCTCCGGCCCGTGGCTCTGTGGCTCCTATGTGGGTTTCCTCGGATGAGGAAGACCCCGAGGAGGTTCCCGAGGAGGATCCTGATACAATTCCTCCTCATCTGAGGGACTGATATTGCTGGTAGCTACTGAGGGCTACCAGTGTTTTATTTTGGGGGCCTGATGTCTTAATTGTAATGGGCTGTATATTTCTAATATCTTGGGGATGTATATGTATAATCCTTTGGGTAGGTATAGTTTTGCTTTTTGGTATATCGGGCTTTGTAATCAAACAAATTTGATATAATTATATATATATATATATATATGAATATGCAATGTTGATCAAATGTATGCTTTACTTCTGTCTTGCTCTTTATGCCATTTACGTTCCATCGCTATATTTTACTAATTATCAAAAAAAAGAAAGAAAAAAAATAGTCACCATTTTATTTATACAACTTTAACCAGATAAATTTAAATAATAAAAAGAACCGGGTCTTAACTTATAAATTTTATTTTTTGCATTATAATTGACAATGTGACGTTCCATAAAAAAAAAGGCGTTACATCTCTGCCAACACCCATTTCACCTACTGACCAAGACTTCTCCATTAGCCTCTACATTGGAAGGTACTTCTCCCACAAAAATCAAATGAAGGCATACACTCTGCATTTTCATGTGCGATGCCTCATTCAACCTAAATACATGGACTATGACTTCTTTGTCAGAGAAGGATTCACATTCCTTACAGAGCTCTTAGAATTCCATGGGCTAAAAACTCTTATCACCACCAACCCCGGGTACTTTTATCTTAAGCCCACAAAAGTTTATTTGTGTATTTTAAACATTGTTGGTGGAAATCTAGTTTATGAATTTAAGAGGCATAGAATTATTATGTTACTGAGTTAGTGGACTCCCCTGTTTGGTCTCACTTATTCTGGATACAAATTCCTTGTGGAAAATTATAACTCATGGGGGGATTTTGATCAAGACAAGCAGTAGGAAGTATGCTTCAACCAAAAATTCAAGTGCCAAAAGGATCTTTTACTGCTGGTATTCTTAATTTACAAGATCATCTTTTTCACTTCATAGTCACACATATCTTAGTACCAAGGGCAAGCAATTATGCCTTGGTTGAAGAAGAAGACATTTTCTTGATATGGGCACTTAAAAGATGAGTATAGAAAAATTGGCCATATTACATCATGCATTACATGATAAAAGCTAAAGAAAAGACAATGATGGATCTTCGTTATGCCCTATTGGTTGCTCACATTTTTGACCAATATGAAGTCATCTTAGAAGATGATGGAATTGTGCAAACTATGGGTCCTCACAAGTCTAGACTTGTCTCTCTAAACTGCATATAAGTGAAGAAAGTAAATGGCGAATGGATCTATGGTCGTGGACGTGTGGCAGCAGCATAACAAGAGAAATTCCTGCTGCCCCGGCTAACGAGCCTATGGAAGAGGCCTCTACCACCAATGATGATCGCATCTTGGAAGCCATAGCAAACAAGCAAATTAGTATTGAAGCTCGCATTGCAGATCTTAGAACCTATCAAGAACACAACAACACAATCATCTATGATCGTTTGAGCGCTATGGAAGATTGCCTAGATAGGCTTAAGCGTCACTACCGAGCACCAGAGGATCATGGGGCTTAGGCATGGAGCACTTATTTCAGTTCTAACAATGACTATGGACTTATTTATTTTGCTTACGACTATCTTTTTGGATATGATGTTCATTATCTTAGAACTATGACATGCTTAACTATGAGTAGTATGATTTGAATGTTCTTTTTATGAATGGATTGCTGAAATATGGTTATATTGTTGATGAATTATTACTAGTTATTTATTACAAAACAATAGTTATGCATTCCCTCTCCATTTTTTTTATCATGACAAAAGGGGCAGAAGGCTCTTGGTTTTGAGAAAAGTAGTAAAATTTACTTTCAATGGTCTTAGGATTCCAAAACAAAGGTGGAGTTGTGCATCTCTGATTCAATCACCTCTTGAATAATAGAGGGGAAGTAAGTCTCTAAATCCTATTATGAATTCTAATAATTATTTGAACTAACCTTTTCTTAATAGTTGTTTGTCATCATAAAAAAGGGGGAGAATGTGATTAGCATTGACTCAAGCAATGATTTTGATGACAACAAACAAAGAAAGAAAGCAAAATCAAAGGACAAATCCCAACGAGCATCAAGCCTAGAATATAAGTTTTAGATCTTGTGTAAAGGTAGTTGAAGGATTCACACCAAGCTCATAAATTGATTTCTTACTCAACTTAAATATGTTTGCAAAATCAGGTTTTATATTTGTTAAGATGGTTCTTCAAGTTTAAGTAAAATGTTCTTGAAAATCACCTTGTAATCTTTCTTGACAAACCATTCACAGGAGCTAAAAACTAAAGCTCCTAACCGATTAGAAGCTCACTCTAATCTATTATTACGTTTCACAGGAGCTAAAAACTAAAGCTGCTAACTAATTAGAAGCTCACTCTAATCGGTTATTATGCTCCATAGGAGCTAAAAACTAAAGCTCCTAATCGAATAGGAAGTCCTCCTAACCGATTATTCTAAATGTCAGAAGCCAAAACATAAAAACCCTAACCGATTAGCAACTCCTTGTAATTGGTTAGGAGATAATTTTGGAGTCAGCTTTTGACTCCTAATCGATTAGGAGAAATGTCCTAACTAGTTATCTGGATAACTAGAACTTATGTTCAACAGCTTTATTAAGAGCATTTAATACTTTCAACTACCCCCAACGACGCTTAATTGTTCTTGACTATAAATTTGAAGTGTTGGGCATTTATGAAAGGTTAGAGAAATAATCTAAAAATCATTTCTAAACAATGAATACTTGATTTTAGTGTATCCCATCAATCATATTGTGTTTTTGAGCTTTAAATATGTGAATCTTCATTACCCATAAACTTCAATTTGTATTATCCATTCTATAGAGAAAGCTTCAATTCTTCTATATCTTGTTCAATCTGTAAAGAGGGTGAGGCATCCCTTAAAGAATTATAAAAGGGTGAGGCAACCCTTGTTTGAAGAGGCGCAAGCTATAAAGGGTGAGGTATCCCAATGTGGTGTTAAGTACTCCAATTTGTAAAGGTTACAAGCACCTGATTTAAACTTGGAATTTAGTAAAAAATCTCGAGTGTTTACTTGAGGACTGGACGTAAGCCACAAGTGGATTGGTGACTGAACTAGGATAAAGTGTGATGTTCGTTTTCTCTAAACTCTATACTCTTTACTTTGAGCACTGTTTTATTACTTTATCTGAATTCTATCTCTCTTGGTTAATTCACTTAAGAGTGAAAAGTTTATATCTCCTCTATCCATTCATCTTTAACAAACAATAGCTTCAATGAAAATAAGAATTCAAAGTTTTTGCGAAAGATTTGTAACTTATTTTATATACTCAATTCACCTCCCCTCTTAAGTATTGAGGCCACTTGATAACAACAGCTAGTTTCTAGCATTTAATGCTCCTAACCACCTCTAATGGCTCTTAAATGCATTGGACTATAAATACAAGTATTTAGGTATTAAAGACAAGTTGGAAAACAATCTGAATAAGCTTCTTGAGCATTAAATATGAGTTTTAACTCTTATTTCTCATAAACCCCTATTTTGAGCTTTAGTGTGTGATTCATTGATACCCTTTAAACTTTAATTTGTATATCTGCTCTTTGAGTGAGTTAAGTTCATTTCAATCTATTTGTAAACACTTTGAGAGGATGGAAGATCCCTTGAGAAACTTAGAGGCTTCTACACAATAGGTGGATGATACTTGAAGTGTAGGAAGAGCTCAACTATTGTAAAGGATTTATCAAGCACCTTGTGAAGCTTTATTATAGTGGAAACTCCTGGGTAGATGATCCTAGGGATTGGACGTAGATCACAAGGGTGATGAACCAGTATAAATCTCTGTGTGTAAATCTTCTTAACCCTTATGTCTTTACATACAAGCTTATTAATTATTTTTGTATACTTGTTGCTTGTTCTTATATTCATTCATTCTATATAAGCTTGTGTGAGCTTTTGTTATTATCATAAATTCATTCAATTTAACGAAAATAGCTTCAACAAAACTTAAAAGGGGCTTATTTTTGAAAAGTCTTAAAATGCTTAATTCACCCCTCTTTAGTCTTAAAGCTACTTGGTAACAAGTGGTATCAGAGCTTGACTATTGTTTAAAGAGCTTAACAGCTTCAAAAGGAGTGATGGCCAATTATACTTACTAGAAAGAGAGAATGAAAATTTTCATTAAAGCTAATGGTTTGCCATATGTGAGTATCTAGCATATTTAGAAACTTAGCATTGCATAGAAATCACGTAAGATGTAATGAGTGATGAGGTGGTGTTTAGATACATGTATGTGGAATGGTCTAGTAATATTATTCTTTGTGAGTATCCTATAAAGATTTGTACACATAAGTGGCCACAGGATAGAGTGGCAAAGTCTAAAAGGTTCATTAAACAAGGATTTAGCCTAGAGTCTCAAAGTGTTAGTGTGCATACTCATTTGGTCAAGGGAGATAATTAGGAAGTTCGAAAGGCTCTTTTGAGTAAGGATTCAGCCCTAACTTCTCGATAGTGTCAGGATACGTGTAATGTAAGGATGAGCTTTCCCTCTATTTACCACAAGTTAATACACTAAGCCAGAATTCCTAGTTAAACATCTTGGTTCTAAGCTGAGCTATGTATGTATGTATTTATGAACTAGGATGGATTGGTAGTGTTTGCTTAAGAATGTGGCCTTATATGACATAATGTCATTTGGCCAGAAGGAAAGGAATCAGAAGTTCCTAAAGGGACAAGTTATTCTTGATGAAGTGCTAGGGTTACATGTAGTATAAGGTTACAAATTCTCCTCTCTGCAAAGGGTAAACATAAGAATCCAAAGTTCCTAGTAGAATATGCTTGGGTCTTAAATGAACTAAGTATATAAGTATGAATGAATGTGTGTTAACTTGGTTTATCTAGATTAGTAAAGTTAAACCTTGTAGAGTATATAAACATATCTTTTTAGCATGAGTTAAGATTACGTTTAGTATGTTATGTATGATGTTTTATTCTTTGAGAATGGTTATATGCTGGTTTTGGTTTATTCATTACTGAGAATTATGATTTCTCACCCTACTGGGTTTCCATATAAATCCAGATAAAGATCCTGCTAAGGGAAAGAAGGCGAAGTATGAAGACTAGTGTAGTTTTATATGCTTTAGTAGACAAAGCTCATGTATAAGTTTATATTTGCTTTGTATGTATTAAGAGTTATGTATTACAATATGCCCTTTTTGGCTGAGGTTGTATATGATATGTATATATGAGTTTATGTTTTCCGTATTCTCTCAAGGCTCTCTATAATTGCTTGATTGTGGATATATGTTATTAGTTAGTTATGTAGTAAGTGACATAACTACTACTGTTTATCTAGGTATAATCTGGATATATCCAAATATCTATATTAAGGTATTACAATCTTGATGTTTGGGATGCCATTGAAAATGATCCCTTTGTTCCAACGAAATTTGTTGATGGTAGACAAGTTGAATTGCAAAGAGCTGAATAGACTAATGAAGATAAAAAGAGAGTGCAATACATTGCTAGAGTCATGAACATCATCATTAGTGCTCTAGGATATGATGAGTACTTTCGCATTTCTAACTTCAAAATAACACAAGAAATGTGGGATGCTTTTCAAGTCACCCATGAGGGAACTAGTGAGGTGAAGAGGGTTATAATAAACACTTTCACACATGAATATGAATTATTTAGCATGAATCATGGTGAAAGCATACAAGATATGCAAAATGGATTTACTCACATAGTTAATCATCTTACCTCATTAAGAAAAATTTCTCCAAATGAAGATTTGATTAACAAAGTTTTGAGATGATTAAGCAAAGAATGATAGCCCAAGGTGACCGCCATTGCTGAATCAAGGAACCTTGTAACCATGACTTTTCTAACACTCTTTGGGAAGCTACAAGAGCATGAAAAGGAATTATCAAGGCTTCCCCAAAATGAAGATGTTGATAGAAAGAAGAAAGGACTAGCACTCAAGACCTCCTCATCCCACATTGATGAAGATGATGATGAAAATGAGGAATATGACTTGGAGATGAATGAATAGACCTTCAACCTTTTGGTTAGAAGATTTGGAAGGTTTCTAGAGAAGAAAGGAAATAGGAGAAGACCGCTCTTCCCTCCCAAGAAGAACTTTGTAAAAGGTGAAAGCTCCACTCCAACTCCTCCTAGTTGTTTTGGATGTGGGAAACCTAACCATATGAAAATAGATTGCCCTCTAGGCTAAAAGAGGGAAAAAAGTTTGAAAGAAGGGCTAACAAAGAGAGCAAAGGGAGAAGAGCATATGTGGCTTAGAAGGACAATGACATGGACTCCTCAGATGAATCGAAAGATAAAGTAGCCAACCATTGTCTCATGGCCAAGGATGATCTTGAGGTAGAATCTCAAACCCTTGAATCCTAACACTGTTATGATGAATTGCAAGAAGCCTTTGAGGAATTGCATGAAAAGTCCTTAAGACTTGCAAAAATGGTTTCATTGTAAAAAAAAAAAATTTCCTCTCTTGAGAGTCAAATTTCTATTTTAAACAAAGAAGTAAAGGAATTGAAATTAGAAAATGAAACTCTTAGGCTAATTGATACAAATTCCTCATGCACTACTTACTTTACATATAAAGGTGCTCCCTCTTCATCTTCTTCTTCATGTAGTTCATGCTTATCCTTAGGATAAGAAGTTCAAGATTTGAAAAATACACATGCTAAATTCACTTTTGGTAGAGAAAACTTGAATATCATACTTGAAAAACAAAGATGTGTTTGATAAAGCTAGATTGGGTTACAATCCTAAGAAACAACAAAAATTTTATAAGAGCTTCTTTGTTTCTTCAAGTATGTCAAGTAGTCATTTTATTACATGCTTTCTTTGTGGAAGAAAATGACATAGTGCAACTACATGTAAAATTAGGAAGCAATCACATGTTGGACGAATGAAAATATGGGTTCCAAAGGGCTCCTTACCCAAAATTAACACTCAAGGACCCAAAAAGGTTTAGGTACCTAAAACCATAATCTGAACAAGTTTTGCAAGCGTGCTTGAAAGCCAATAGCTCAAATTGGTACCTTGATAGTGGCTGCTCCAAGCACATGATAGGTGATAGTTCCAAGTTCTCCTTTCTTGCTCCTAAAAAGCATGGTCATGTAACATATAGGGACAACAATAAATGAAGGATCCTTGAGGTTAAAAAAGTTAGTAAGAAGCCCTCTACTTCAATTGATAATGTCTTATATGTAGAAGGATTCAAACATAACTTACTAAGCATAACTCAATTGTGTGACAAGGGAAATAGAGTTATATTTTACTTTAATTATTGCATAATTGAATGTAAGGATGATAAGTAAATTAAGTTTGTTGGTCAAAGAGTTTATAATATATATATGATTAACCTTGATGATATTACCTCTCAAGATGCTAGGTGTCTTATGAGTAAAGAAAGTGATTCATGGCTATGACATAGTAGAATTGTCCATATTCACATGGATCACCCAAAAAAACTAGTTTCTAAAGAATTAGCAATTGGTATTCTAAAGCTCAATTTTGAGAAAGATACACTCTATAATGCATGTCAAAAGGGTAAACAAGTAAAAGTCTCTTTCAAAGCTAAAAATGTTGTTTCTACTACTAGACCTTTACAGCTTTTGCACATGGATCTTTTTCGACCATAAAGAATTATGAGCTTTAGGGGTAATTAATATGCTTTTGTAATTGTGGATGATTACTCTAGATATACATGGACTCTATTCTTTGCTCATAAGAATGATGTAACACCCTTGTGGGGATGTCACATTTTTAATGCAAGAAAATAAAATCTTACCCAAGTTATAAAACATTTGGTACATAAATAATATTAGTTGTAAAATTTTCCCTTTTATACATAATAATGTTAAATAAAATAACACGGAACATAGAATAAGATAGAACATAATCACATACCATAATATACATATGATTTTGTCTTAAGTATACAAATAATTTACAACTACAAATATTTAACAAAATAGTAAAAAGTTAGCATAATACTAAAACATAACATGCCCAAGTGCACATCAAAGATTTCTAACCCTCCAAAGGATCACTCTCAGATAGATCATCGAATGGCTGAAATCCCGGATGCCTCGCAGCTTTACGGATGTGAGTCTGTGCTGTCGACTCACTACTAAGCTCACTAGGCGCATGGAAAATCCCTCCCCAATAACACCTAAAAGTCAAAGGCAACTCAAAATGTAAATATAGAGTAGCAGTAAAGATAAGCTCCCCGTAAAACTCTCTACGCAGAGACACAGTTAGACATCCCATGTAAACTACTGATCCTCTATCCTTACGCAGTCACCAGGCTTCCGAGCTTCCATGAAAATCAAGTCTCATGAAATGAAAGAATCCAGGCAACGTCATGATCATAAAATCAGTCCTGATGGTAGGGGTGATCTAACGACTCCCCGTCCTCGCACTGCTCACTCGGCTGACGATCCTCCGAATACTGAATATCAAGGGGCTATTCCTCTTCCTCTTCCTCAAACTCTTTACAGAATATAATAATAATGTAGAGAAATACGTATAACGAGGTGAGACAATCGACATCATTACCCGCATGACAATAAAGAAAATGACAATACAAGCAAATATCACAATAATGCATACCATCATATCATATATAGTACCTCAAATTAACACATCATACATGCTATCACAGGTTATAGTAAACATTGAAATGCAGATCATGGATGCTAATGCATACTAACTTGTTCCTACTCCATGGAGCTAAACATAGACATCAAAGAGAATGATCCGAAAAGAACTATCAATACCTTAGGTTGCCCAACTAAACTATTACACTGTCCAATGCCGTATTTATAATCTACAATCCAAAACATTGTGTAGTAGTACACAGTCCAAATACATCGTGCACTATAGGCATTGTACCAAATAGTCTCCACAAGATCTTGATTAAGAATAGTGCTTGTCGAGATCATTAGTGTGTTGCCCGTTACCACGGCCTAGAGGAGCTACCAACTGTCCGCAAGTGGAATTCTCCGCACACTAATGCCTCCAAGTTCAATTAATGAACCACACTACGCCTATCACACCCACAACACGATGTAATTCATCTTGTCAATCAATCGCCAATTTTTAACCAAATTGACACAACTCTAAATGCATGAATAATAACCATAATTACGTAATTACCCTCAATCTTAGTATTTCACCATATTTACCTAAATATCCTCAGTCTCAATATTCACAAATAAAGTATGTCTCCACTTGACAATACTATATCTCCACATATCCGAGTCCACCACTTTGGCCCGATAGTAAAACTCATTGTTCCATTTAGTCACGTAGAAATTTTATCGCATTTTTACAATCACGTCGCATTTACAAACATTCTTAAATCGCGTAAATATATTTTGACATTTTTAAACTTTGCATAATGTTTTTAAATCATTTTCTCAATCGCGTAAGATTTTTAACTCATTTTCTTAACCGTATAGCTTAAAAATCTTTATTTTAAATATGCGTAAGCTATTTCTAATACTTTTAAACTACGTAAAATATTTTCCGTACGTTATAAATATATTATAAAACCTTCTCTTTTATTTATCCGATTTTAGTAAATTTTGACAGCATTTTGTCTAAAAAATCTATTAAATGACATTTTCTATGTGTTTCCTTAAATACTACTCTCTTTAACCTTAACCATTATTTACACCTTGAAACTTGCTAACGCGCTTCAAAACTCAAAGAGTGAGCTCTATGTTAGTATTTTTCAAGTGTTCTCTTTATTTCTTATAACAAATTCTTCTAATTTAGAATTCTAATTAGCTACTTAACCTACCTTAGAAAATAACTTTGGAATTCAAATGTACATTAAATGGCATGTTGGCCAAAATCAACCTATCCTTCACAACTAATCATTAAATCATTTTCTAACTTCTAAATCATTTCCAAACTCATTGTTTTACCTAGATTCATTAATCATTGTTTTAAAAAATGGTTGAGAACATTTTGGTTCTCTTTTTCTTGGAAAAGTCGTGAGCCTCTTTTGTGTTCTTTGGAACACTCATGCAATCCTTGTATGTTATTCACATCCTACAATAATATACATACATTTATAAACACATGCAATATATTTTTAAAGCTATAAACATGCTCACAAATAAAATCAATCACAAATAAGAAACCATTAAACAACCACACAAGTGAATCCTTATGGATTCTTCACACACATACAATCCATTTTCTCATCACCACCCAAGGTTGATGAGATTAAATCTCCCTCTTACCTCTTGAAGACAAGATCCTCAAGTCTCCTCCTCCTCTTTGATTTTCATGTGAACCAAAACAAAGCCCTAACAATTCTTAAATAATTAGTAAAATCACAAACAAGACTTAATAATGATAAACCATGGAACAATCATGGTATAGAAAATCAAAAACTTAAATTAAAATCAAAGAATCAAGAGTTTACATTTAGGGAAGTAAACAAAAGTTTGGATTTTGAAGTAGAAGGAGTAGGATTTTGACAAAACCTTCTAAATGAAAAGTGTTTATGAGGTGGTTTAGGTTTTGGAAATGTGAAGAGGAAAAATTATAGAAGATTGATGGTGATTCTAGGTGTTGGGGCTAAAAACTTGAAGAGAAAATGGAAGGAAAAGTGTTTGGTGTTCTTGAGAGATTTGAGAGAAAATAAAGCTAAGCTTTTTAGGTGAGTGAAAAAGTGAATAATGAGAGTAAATGAGAGAGAGTGCAGCGTGAGAGAGTGTATAGGAGAGATTAATGGATAACTATGATAGTAAAATATCACATTGTGTTCACATTAGGAAGGCACATGGCCTATGTCACCAATTGGTCACCTAATGGTCATGCAAGAGTGTTCAAGAAGATTGGAGAAGCCTCCTAGCTCTCCTTGGCCATGTGGCCTCATTCAAAAAGGTAACTAGGTTTGTTTTAATTTCTAATTTAGTTACACTTTAATCAAATACTTACTAACTAGCTTAGGTTTCCTAATTACTTGATTACTATCTAGTTACATAGCTAACTAGTTAATTAGGTCATTGCATATGTCATGCTAAGTCATGGCTTCTAGATAAAATTAGGATATTTGATTAGTAACTAGATCCTAACTAACTAGTAACTAGGTTAGTTCCCTTAGTTTCTTTATTAGACAATTAAGCTAACTAAATTAGGTTTACTTAGTTACATAGTAACTAGTCAAGCCATTATATTTGACTAAATCCTAGCCCATGAAATTAACTTCGCTTCCTATCCATTGATTTAATCTAAGGTGGATATCATTAGTTACTTTATCTGGATTGTTCTCACACCATTGATCTGATCAATGGTTATGATCAATGCTTCTAAATCAAGTTGTTCATCCAATGGTCCACAATGAAGTCCATTCCACTTTATTTGACTAACTCTTATTAGTTTAGAATTTAGTTTAGTCAAAAACGTTGACTGCTTTTCTAAACACTGGTCCCACAGACTTTTCAGGGTCCATGGTCATTTTGGAGCAGATTTCTATTGTTTTTGAGATAGTAGGTACTGTCAAATAAAATAATATTATAATAATATAAAATTATTTTATTACACAGTTAATTCCTAAAAATTAAAAGATTAATATACATATTACTCGGAATTGGGTTTAGTAAGATCCCCCAGCTCTAAATAATTAAAATAAAATTTTTTCAGTCAGGAAATTATTATTTTCTTGGCTCGGAGCAAATCACACACAACTGTCAAATATACTCCCGGAACAGTCAAATTCAATTTATAACTTACAAAAAATATAAAACAGTACATTTAGGACAATATTGTACTTAACCCAAAAGTTGGGGTGTTACAACTCTCCCCTACTAATAAGAATTTCGTCCCCGAAATTCATCGTACCTCAGAATAGTTGAGGGTATTGCTCCCTCATCTTATCTTCTAGCTCCCAGGTAGCATCCCCCATTACATCATTCCATATTACCTTTACTAACTCAATCATCTTCCCTCGAAGCTGCTTCACTCTCCTGTCCTCAATCTTAACAGGAAGTGTTTCATACGTCAAATTATCCTTCAGTTGCACTTCATCTGGCTGTATAACATGCGTTGGATCTGGAATATATTTCCTCAGTTGAGACACATGAAACACATTATGTAGATTGGATAGGAAATGTGGTAAAGCTATCTGGTAGGCTACAGGACCTATCCGATGAATAATTTGATAAGGTCCTATAAATTTAGGAGTAAGTTTTCTAGATTTGATAACCCTTCCGACACCAGTCGTAGGCATTACACTTAAGAATACATGCTCACCTTCCTCAAATTCAAGAGGTCGCCTCCGCTTATCAACATAACTCTTCTGGCGGCTTTGAGTCATTCGCATTTTCTCTTGAATCATTTTCACCTTTTCCGTAGTCTGTTGCACAAGATCAGGCCCAATGGTCATAATTTCCCCATCCTGATACCAACACAAAGGTGTTTGGCATCGTCGTTCATATAGGGCTTCATAGGGTGCCATCCCTATACTTGAGTGAAAACTATTGTTGTAGGTGAATTCTATCAAGGACAAGAATTCATCCCAACTCCCTTGTTGTTCTAACACATTCGCACGCAATAAGTCTTCCAACGACTGAATCGTTCTCTCCGTTTAACCATCATTCTATGGATGATAAGTAGAACTCAATCGCAGTTTAGTTCCTATGGCTTATTGCAAACTTCACCAGAACCTTGACGTAAACCTCGAATCTCTATCAGAAACTATACTCGTAGGTATACCATAAAGTCTAACAATTTCGCTAATGTACATCTGGGTTAATCATTCCAACGAATACTTAATTTTGATCAGCAAAAAGTGCGCTGACTTCGTAAGCTTATCAACTATAACCCATATAGAATCATGACCCTTCCTCGTCCTGGGTAATCCGGTAACAAAATCCATCGAGATACTATCACATTTCCACTCTGGAATAGTTAAAGGTTGTAACATACCAGCAAGTCTTTGATGTTTCACTTTTGCCTTCTGACAAACGAGACAAGACGTCACACGTTTCGGTACATCTCTCTTCATTCTTGGCCACCAAAACATCTGCTTTAAGTCTTAATACATCTTAGTCATCCCCGGATGCATACTCAAATTACTAGTATGAGCTTCATCCAAAATTACTTTCTTAAGATCGAGATCATCAGGTACACAAATTCTTCCTTCAAATCTTAAGATTCCATCAGATCCTTCCTCCATTGTCGCCTTATGGCCTTGCTTCAAAAATTCTTTTTCATTCTGTAAAAACGAATCCTCACCCTATTTTTCTTAGATTACATCCAGCAAGTCATTCAAAACCACAACATTACTTAGACAAATCTTTCCTGGTACCAATTCCACTGACAACCATAAATCTCTAAATTGATTAATCAGCTCCTCCTCATTTATCATCATGGTAGTAACACTAACCACTTTTCTACTCAAGGCATCCGCCACCACATTCGCCTTTCCTGGATGGTATTGAAGTTGAAAGTCATAGTCCTTCAAGAATTCTAACCATTGCCTCTACCTCATGTTCAATTCCTTTTGATCAAACAAGTATTTTAAGCTCTTGTGATCGCTAAAGACATTAAACATAGTTCCATACAGAAAATGCCTCCACACTTTCAATGCAAAGACCACGGCGGCAAGTTCCAAATCGTGCATTGGGTAGTTCCTCTTATGGACCTTCAATTGTCTTGAAGCATAAGCTACCGCATTCCTATTTTGCATTAATATATATCCTAACCCTTGGTAAGAAGCGTCACAATACACCTCAAAAGATTTGTTAGGATCTGGTATAATTAACATTAGTGCAGTTGTCAATCTCTTCTTTAACTCTTAGAAACTTGCTTCACGTTCCTCTGTCCAATCAAAAGCTTGACTCTTCCTTGTGAGCTGTGTAAGTGGTTGAGCTATTTTAGAGAAACCTTCAATAAACCTTCGGTAATATCCGGCTAATCCAACAAAACTTCAGACCTCCGTCATTGGCTTAGGCCTTTCCCACTGCAAAATGGTCTCCACCTTCGACGGGTCTACCGCAATACCTTCCTTGGAAATCACATGGCCTAGAAATTGAACATTTTTCAACCAAAACTTGTATTTTGCTAACTTTGCATACAACTTGTTCTCTTTCAAAATCTGGAGAACTATACTGAAATGTTCAGCATGCTCTTCTTGACTTTGAGAGTAGATCAGAATGTCATCAATAAAAACAACGACAAATCTATCTAGGTATGGATAAAAAATCCTATTCATGTAGTCCATGAATATTGCAGGAGCATTCATCACTCCGAACAGCATCACCTGATACTCATAATGCCCATAACGGGTTCGAAAAGTTGTCTTAGGTACATCATCTATCTTGACACAAATCTGATGATAACCTGACCACAAATCTATCTTAGAGAATACAGCTGCTCCCTTCAACTGATCCAGCAAATCATCAATTCTCGTAAGTGGATACTTATTCTTTATCGTAACCTTGTTCAACTGACGATAATCTACACAAAGACGAGAAATTCCATCCGTCTTCTTGACTAGTAGTACTGGTGCTCCCCACAGTGAAACACTAGGTCGCAAAAATTATTTCTCCAACAGTTCCTCTAATTACTTCTTCAATTCTACTAACTCTGTTGGCGACATTCGATATGGTGCAATCGAAATAGGACCTGCTCTTGGCACCAAATCGATAGACAACTCGATCTCCCTTTCTGATGGTAAACCGGGTACATCATCAGGAAAAATCTCTGGAAATTTATTAACGATAGGAATAGCGCTCACATCCTTCTCATTCTTTACTTCTAAAGAAGATAGCAACATATATCCCTGAGCTCCGTCTCTCAATAATGATTTGACTTTAACGATAGTAAAAAATCTACAACTTTCTTCCTTAGGAAAAACTATGGTTTTGCTTGCACAGTCTATTAGGATATGGTTAGAAGATAACCAATCCATTCCTAATATTACGTCTATCTCAACAAGAGGTAAACAAATTAAATTGACTGAAAATACACGATCCTTTATAATGATAGGACAATTCAGACATATTTTGGATGTAATAACAGGCTTGGCAGTTGGTGTAGAAACAATCAATTGAAAACTCAGAGAAGACATAGGCAGTTTCAACCGTTCCACACAATTATATGCAATAAATGAATGCGTTACACCCAAATCATATAACACAGTCAAGAGATTACCCTCAATGACACCTTACCCCTGAATGAGATATTCAGACTGAGAAGCTTCAGTTTCGGTCATCGTATATACTTGCCCTCCAGATCGCCGCTGAGTAGCACGAACATTACTCACAGCAGGCTTCCTTTCCGGCTGAGTGCAATCCCTAGGAACATGTCTAGGTTTTCTACAATTGAAAGAAATCATTCCTCTGATCGAACAATCCGTAGATATATGGCCACTCTTTCCACACTTAAAACATCTTGGCGTAAACGCCACATTTTGACCAGCTCTGCTACCACTAGAACTTCCCCTAATAGATGGTCGTTGAGACTGATTTCCCGGTGGTCTCGAATAAGGCTTGCACTGAAACTAGTTATTGTTGTTGTTACCCCCTCTTTAGAACCTAGTCGGTCCAAAGCTATGATTTCTAGGATCTCGTGACGGCTCCAACTCCTCGAGTCATCGACAGATATCCATCAAAGCAGGAAATTCCCTTATCCTCATAGGCAGTACTGCTCGCCTAAGTTCTACCCTCAATCCATCCTCAAACTTACGACATTTCCATTGTTGGGAATTTTTGCGGATACAACACGCAGCGAAAAACAGGGATTCCCACCGAGGATCCATGCGAAAAAGCCATAATCCCAGTTTTTAAATAATTTACCTCTTGGAGCGTGAATCACCAACACCATAATAGAAACGATGTCTCTGCAGTATCCACACAAACAGACTCACGAACGTCCAACGTCCGCAAAGAGGAGCGTCACGTCTCTCACACAGTGCTAGCTGCGAAGAGAAGAGAAGAAACCTGTCGCTCTCTCACTCACTTTTTCTGTAGGTGCGGCTAGAGTTCTGAATTGCGTATCTTAGCAGCCCCTTAGCAGTACTATTTATAATAGTGACTACCTTAAGTGAGTGTGAGCAGCAGCAAGGTAAGCTGTGCAACCCTAGACCCATCTGTTATGAGTCTGGCCCATATTTGAATCCGAGTCCAACTTGGATCCATTGCTCCAATTTTAGTCTCCGCTCTATGTGTGTGACCCTGAGGTTCTTATTACGTTGGCAGTAATATTAAAATCCTATTTTAATATTACAAGCAGTGAGTGGTATCTAGCAACACATCGCTGCTACCCAAGTAATAAGAATGTCAGTAATTTGACATAACCTTTCTGTGACCAATGTTTCCGTGTTGTTTAGTCCCTTTGTCAAGATATCTAGATTGAACACAAGGCATGGAATGTGTCACCCTTGTATAGTCCAATTATTTGTTTCCTGATATTCGAGTAGACTTTGTAACAACAAATAAGATCAATATCTTATATTGAATCATTTGAGCATGGCCATGCATTTCGCAGTCTCACTCAATCAGGGGCCCCGAAGATATCGCTCCTATTATGTAGGAGTGACAAATCTCATCTAGGTCACTCACATCCCTCTGCATGATTTGCGGTATATCCAATAACCAACTTTATAATCACCTTGTTACAGATGACGTTTGATGGTATTAAAACACACAACTCCTCATGTAGGAATCGTAGTGATTTCAGGTCAAAGGACCACAGACACCATTGTCACTATGAGAATCGCTTATGACACTCACGTAACGATCCATGTAGCGTTCTCATGGTGGGTCAGTCCAGTACATCATTACTCTAATGTGTACCCATGTGAAGACTTGATATCTCATATCCATGACCCGTGAGATGTGGTCATCAGTCTATACACCTACTAGTCTCAATGTATTATTATTGTCCTAATTAACAATAAGACTTGACTAGGGACATTTAAGAATAGTGTTGTAACCAAAAGGATCTCACGATCAAGTCATCCACTTGATGTCCTATGGCATCAAACTTACTATTCTAAGGACTTTATTATGTTTATAAAAAAAGAACACAATAAATGAAATGCCTCATATATAAAATAGCATAATAGAATGTATGTAAATACAGAAAATGTATTGGCCTCTAGGGCATACACCATCATCCATATCTTATCAGGTGAATTTGAAAATACCTTGAGAATTGTGACAAGCTCTCAAACTTAGAAGCATATTCCCCAACAGTCATGTTACCCTGACGCAAACCAAGAAATTCCATCTCCTTGGCATGTTGGGCATGAGTAGGAAAGTACTTCTCCAGAAATACTTCACTAAACACCTCCCAAGTAATTTTAGTCCCTTCAGCTTGTAATAATCGGCGGGTTCCTCTCCACCAATTCTCGGCATCTCCTCACAATATAAAAGTAGTATACGTCATCTTTCTATTTTCTGCACACCCCATTCCTTCAAATACCCTTTCCAAGTCTTGGATCCAAAGACTCGCCTTCTCAGGGTCAAACTCGCCTCTAAACAGCGACGGGTTATTGCGCCTCAACTCAGATAAATTCAGAGTATCAGCAGTTGCATCTTGGTGTTCAACTACTCGTTGATTTTGTTGAGTAATCACCTCCGCCATTCACTGCATAGCCTCAATAGCTGCAGTCATTGGGTCTTCATTACGTCCCACGTTTGCACGTGTTCCTTTTCCGCTAGACATTTCTTTCTTCAATCATAACAGAACAGAGTTAGATATAACCTTTCGGAAACAAATCACAGAGAATCACATAACACAAGCAAAAACAAACCCAACCACAACCCCAAAAGACTCTAACTTGGGCTCTGATACTAACTAATGTAACACCCTTGTGGGGATGTCACATTTTTAATGCAAGAAAATAAAATCTTACACAAGTTAGAAAACATTTGGTACATAAATAATATTAGTTGTAAAATTTTTCCTTTTATACATAATAACGTTAAATAAAATAACACGGAACACAGAATAAGACAAAACATAATCACATACCATAATATACATATGATTTTGTCTTAAGTATACAAATAATTTACAACTACAAATATTTAACAAAACAGTAAAATGTCAGCATAATACTAAAACATAACATGCCCAAGTGCACATCAAAGATTTCTAACCCTCTGAAGGATCACTCTCAGATAGATCATCGAATGGCAGATATCCCGAATGCCTCGCAACTCTATGGATGTGAGTCCGTGCTGTCGACCCACTACTAAGCTCACCAGGCACATGGAAAATCCCTCCCCAATAACACCTAAGAGTCAAAGGCAACTTAAGACGTAAATACAGAGTAGTAGTAAAGATAAGCTCCTTGTCAAACTCTCTACACAGAGACACAGTCAGACGTCCCATGTAAACTACTGAACCTCTATCCTCACGCAGTCGCCAGGCTTCTGAGCCTCCATGAAAATCAAGTCTCACGAAACCAAAGAATCCAGGCAACGTCATGATTACAAAATCGGTCCTGATGGTAGGGGTGATCTAATGGCTCGCCGTCCTCGCACTGCTCACTCGGATGACGATCCTCCAGATACTGAATATCAAGGGGTTGTTCCTCTTCCTCTTCCTCAAACGCTTTATAGAATATAATAATAATATAGAGAAATACGTATAACGAGGTAAGGCAATCTACATCATTACCCGCATAGAAATAAAGAAAATGACAATACAAGCAAATATCACAATAATGCATACCATCATATCATATATAGTACCTCAAATTAACACATCATACATGCTATCACAGGTTATAGTAAACATTAAAATGCAGATCATGGATGCTAATGCATACTGACTCATTTCTACTCCATGGAGCTAAACACAGACATCAGAGAGAATGATCCAAAAAGAACTATCAATACCTCAGGCTGCCCAACCAAACTATTACACTGTCCAACGTCGTGTCTATAGTCCACAGTCCAAAATATCGTGTAGTAGTACATAGTCCAAATACATCGTGCACTACAGGAATTGTACCAAATTGTCTCCACAAGATCTTGATTAAGAATAGTACTTATCGAGATCATTAGTGTGTTGCCCATTACCACGGCCCAGAGGAGCTACCAACTGTCTGCATGTGGAATTCTCCGCACACTAACGCCTCCAAGTTCAATTAATGAAGCACACTACGCCTATCACACCCACAACATGGTGTAATTCATCTTGTCAATCAATTACAAATTTTTAACCAAATTGACACAACTCTAAATGCATGAATAAGAACCATTATTACGTAATTACCCTCAATCTTAGTATGTCACCATATTTACCTAAATAGCCCCACTCTCAATATTCACAAATATAGTATGTCTCTACTTGACAATACTATATCTCCATATGTCCGGGTCCACCACTTTGCCCGACAGTAAAACTCACTGTTCCATTTAGTCACGTAGAAATTTTATCACATTTTCACAATCACGTCACTTTTATAAACGTTCTTAAATTGTGTAAATATATTTTGAAATTTTTAAACATTGCGTAATGTTTTTAAATCATTTTCTTAACCGTATAGCTTAAAAATCTTTATTTTAAATATGCGTAAGCTATTTCTAATACTTTTAAACTACATAAAATATTTTCCATATGTTATAAATATTTTATAAAACCTTCTCTTTTCTTTGTCCAATTTTAGTAAATTTTGACAGCATTTTGTCTAAAAAATCTATTAGATGGCATTTTCTACGTTTTTCCTTAAATACTACTCTCTTTAACCTTAACCATTATTTACACCTTGAAACTTGCTAACGCGCTTCAAAACTCAAAGAGTGAGCTCTATGTTAGTATTTTTCAAGTGTTCTCTTAATTTCTTACTTGTAACAATTTCTTCTAATTTAGAATTCTAATTAGCTACTTAACCTACCTTAGAAAATAACTTTGGAATTCAAATGTACATTAAATGGCATGTTGGCCAAAATCAACCTATCCTTCACAACTAATCATTAAATCATTTTCTAACTTCTAAATCATTTCCAAACTCATTGTTTTACCTAGATTCATTAATCATTGTTTTAGAAAATGGTTGAGAACATTTTGGTTCTCCTTTTCTTGGAGAAGCCATGAGCCTCTTTTGTGTTCTTTGGAACACTCATGCAATCCTTGCATATTATTCACATCCTACAATGATATACATACATTTATAAACACATGCAATATATTTCTAAAGCTATAAATATGCTCACAAATAAAATCAATCACAAATAAGAAAGCATTAAATAACCACACAAGTGAATCCTTATAGATTCTTCACACACATACAATCTATTTTCTCATCACCACACAAGGTTGATGAGATTAAATCTCCCTCTTACCTCTTGAAGACAAGATCCTCAAGTCTCCTCCTCCTCTTTGATTTTCGTGTGAACCAAAACAAAGCCCTAACAATTCTTAAATAATTAGTAAAATCACAAAGAAGGCTTAATAATGATAAACCATGGAACAATCATGGTATAGAAAATCAAAAACTTAAATTAAAATGAAAGAATCAAGAGTTTACCTTTAAGGAAGTAAAAAAAGGTTTGGATTTTGAAGTAGAAGGAGTAGGATTTTGACAAAACCTTCTAAATGAAAAGTGTTTAGGAAGTGGTTTAGGTTTAGGAAATGTGAAGAGGAAAAATTATAGAAGATTGATGGTGATTCTAGGTGTTGGGGCTGAAAACTTGAAGGGAAAATGGAAGGAAAAGTGTTTGGTGTTCTTTAGAGATTTGAGAGAAAATAAAGCTAAGCTTTTTAGGTGAGTGAAAAAGTGAATAATGAGAGTAAATGAGAGAGAGTGTATAGGAGAGATTAATGGATAGCTATGATAGTAAAATATCACATTGTGTTCACATTAGGAAGGCACATAGCCTATGTCACCAATTGGTCTCCTAATGGTCATGCAAGAGTGTTCAAGAAGCTTGGAGAAGCCTCCTAGCTCTCCTTGGCCGTGTGGCCTCCTTCAAAAAGGTAACTAGGTTTGTTTTAATTTCTAATTTAGTTATATTTTAATGAAATACTTACTAACTAGCTTAGGTTTCCTAATTACTTGATTACTATCTAGTTATATAGCTAACTAGTTAATTAGGCCATTGCATATGTCATGCTTAGTCATGGCTTCTAGATAAAATTAGGATATTTCATTAGTAACTAGATCCTAACTAACTAGTAACTAAGTTAGTTCCCTTAGTTTCTTTATTAGACAATTAAGCTAACTAAATTAGGTTTACTTAGTTACGTAGTAACTAGTCAAGCCATTATATTTGACTAAATCCTAGCCCATGAAATTAACTTCACTTCCTATCCATTAATTTAATCTAAGGTGGATATCATTAGTTACTTTATCTGGATTGTTCTCACACCATTGATCTGATCAATGGTTATGATCAAGGCTTCTAAATCAAGTTGTTTATCCAATGGTCCACAATGAAGTCCATGCCACTTTATTTGACCAACTCTTATGGGTTTAGAATTTAGTTTAGTCAAAAACATTGACTGCTTTTCTAAACGCGGGTCCCACAGACTTTTCAGGATCCATGGTTATTTTGGGGCAGATTTCTATTATTTTTGAGATAGTGGGTACCGTCAAATAAAATAATATTATAATAATATAAAATTATTTTGTTGCATAGTTAATTCCTAAAAATTAAAAGATTAATCTACATATCACTCGGAATTGGGTTTAGTAAGATCCCCCAGTTCCAAATAATTAAAATAAGATTTTTTTGGCCAGGAAATTATTATTTTCTTGACTCGGAGCAAATCACACACAACAGTCAAATATACTCACGGAACAGTCAAATTCAATTTATAACTCACAAAAAATATAAAATAGTACATTTAGGACAATATTGTACTTAACCCAAAAGTTGGGGTGTTACAAATGATGCCTTTCTTGCATTTAGAAAACTTGCAAAAGTTATTCAAAATGAGAAAAATTGTAGCATTGCATACATAAAAAGTGATCAAAGTTGGGTATTTAAAAACCATGAGTTTGAAATATTTTGTAATGAAAATAGCATTGAACATAATTTTTCTGCTCCTAGAACTCCATAACAAAATGGAGTGGTTGAAAGGAAAAATAGATCTTTTGAGGAGTTAGCAAGAACTATGCTCAATGAAACAAACCTTCGTAAGTATTTTTGGGTGGATGCGGTAAGTACCGCTTATTGTGTTATGAATAGGGCTTTAATAAGGCTAATTTTAAATAAAACTCCCCATGAAATATACAAAGGAAGGAAACTAAACATTTCTCGTCTTCATGTCATTGGTTGCAAATACTTTGATTTAAACAATGGTAAAGATAACTTAGGCAAGTTTGATACAAAATCTAATAAGGAGACATTTCTTGGTTATTCTCTTCATAGTAAATCCTTTAGAATTTATAATAAAAGAACTATGACTATTGAGGAATCAATACATGTTGCATTTGATAAAACCAACCCCACTGGGTTGGGAAAGGACAATGTTTATGATGTTGTAGAAATCTTGTCGAACACACACTTGAGAAGCAAAAGAGAGAAAGCCAAAGAGAGGAAATACCACCATAATAAAAGGAGCAATGTCTTCCAAGAGAATGGAGAACTTCAAGGCACCATCCTCTTGACAAGGTTATAGGTGACATTTCAAAAGGGGTAAGTACTAGAAACTCTCTTAGAGATGCATGTAATGACATGACTTTTGTTTCTCAAGTTGAACCTAAGACATAAATGAGGTCTTTAGTGATGAACATTGGATCTTGGCTATACAAGATGAACTAAACTAATTTGAAAGAAATCAAGTCTGTAAATTAGTTCCAAGGCCCAATGATCATCACATAATTGGCACCAAATGGGTCTTTAAGAACAAACTTGATGAAACAGGCTTAATAATAAGGAATGAAGCTAGACTTGTAGCTAAAGGGTATAATCAAGAAGAAAACATAGATTATGAGGAAACTTATGCACTCGTAGCTATATTAGAGGCCATCAGAATGCTACTTGCATATACATGCATCATGGATTTCAAATTTTGTCAAATGGATGTTAAAAGTGCTTTCTTAAATGGCTTTATACAAGAAGAGGTGTATGTGGAACAACCTCCTAGTTTTGAAGACTATGAACTGCCCAACCATGTTTTTCAATTAGAAAAGGCCTTGCATGGCTTCAAATAAGCTCCTAAAGTTTGGTACGAAAGGTTGAACAAGTTTCTTTTGAAAAAAGGCTTTAAAATAGGAAAGGATGACACAACTCTCTTCATTAAGAACAAAATGCATGACATTCTCCTAGTGCAAATATATGTTGATGACATAATTTTTGGTGCTACTAATGTGTAACATCCTCTTTAACATGTTAGTTTTGTTTATGGTTACAGAGGTAGCATAACACTTACTTGACATGTTTGTTTAATTTTGTACTTTCTAAGTTAGTTTAAGCACTTTTCTGCAACACAAAATGTGAAAAATAGCTTAAAATAACTCAAATAATGGCATAAGTTGCTTAGTTAAGGGAAACATATATGGAGAATTTGTTTTTAGATCAGAAATGAACTAAGTATGATGTAGTTAAAGTTTGAGAGTAATCTGAGTCAGTTTGGTATTTTTAAGTACACTAGTTGAGTATTTATATACTAGATTGACGAGTCATAGATATAAAAACTTATGTAAATGAAGAAATTAGGATTTAGATGAATCTTAAGATTTATTCTAATATCTATGGAAGTTAGAAAACTTGATTTGGTAAAATCTAAGTGTTCTTAAGAGATATAAAGTTTTAGCAAAATATCCAAGTTTAGCTTAAGTTCCTCAGCTCTTCAACACCCAATCTTCCTTGACTTTACTTATTTTCTTTCACTTCTTTCACACTTAATTTCTTTCTCTCCTCACTCATGGATTTTTCAACAGAAGAGGTAGCAAAAAATAAAAGAAAAGAGAGGAAATAAGAGAAGAGGAAGAAGAAGGAAAGAAGAGGAAAGGAAGAGGAAGGAGAAAGGCAAGACCAAGGTTTGATTATCTTCTACATAAAGTAAGGTAGGGGACTTGTTTTCCATAACTCTACTTTTCCCCTTCTTCAACTTGTTACACAATGCTTGTTTGTTGAATAAAATGGGTTTGAGTGTTGGTTGCTGTTTTCATGCTTGATTCTTGTTATTAAACTTGATGATGACTTGTTTTTAGTATGTTTGAAGCATGGTTGTGATTTAAGACTTGAGTATGTCATTGTTCTTCCATGATGTTTGAGTTGGAAAAATGGGTATGAAATATGAGTTTTCATTCATTTCCATTGTGTTGGAGCCTTGAGTAAGTGAATGAGGCTTACAACAAGATTAGAGATCATGGTTGATGTTGGAAAACATCTAAGAATTGATTTGAAGTGTTAGAAATTGGTTAGGAACCAATTATGCAGAAAACTAGTTCTGCAGAATATGTTTCTAGTGCACTGCCACCTAGGCGTCAAAGTTGGGCGCCTGCCAGAAAAATAGGGGAGATGTTCTTGTGCGCTGGTTCCTAGGTGCCAGAATTGGGCACCAATGCCCAGAAAATTTCTAGCTTGATGCACAACCAGGGCACCTAAGCGCCAGTAATGGGCACCTAAGCGCCAAGTCCAAAATATGATAGGACCTTTATTTTGATGAAATGAAGTTTCCTACTTGTTTGGATCCCTTATACATGTTTTTTAGTGTGTGTTAAGATACTACTAGGGAATAACCATTTAGTATGTATACGAAATGTGTGAACCTTAGTGCAACCAAAAGTAGTGGAAAGCCCTAGGTAAGTGTGTAGCACCTTTGACAACTTAATATTGTAAAGATATTACTTAACATGTAATGAGTGTTAATGTGGTGTATGAGATGCGTGTATGCTAGGATGGACTAGTAGTATTTTTTTGATATGTGTAACCTTACATGATATGCACAATCATTTGGTCAAAGGAGATAAATGAGAAGGTCTAAAAGGTTCTTTGAACAAGGATTTAGCCCTACTTTCTCAGAGTTCCAGGATTGTGAGTAGTGTGAGGATGTTGTAGTTTATCCTTTGGTGATTTAGCCTTATATAATGACTACTTTGGTGATTATGGATATATTATTATGTTAATACGTAGCAGGTGACGTTGCTAGTGCTGTTTATTCTTGTGTATGTTAGATATAACAAGGCATCAGTTTTAGGGCATTACATTATGATATCAGAGAAGTTCATCCTGTTGAGCCGGGGTATGGATTAGCTATGCTTAGGCATGTTTAGGAGTTCCTATTAGGAGTTTTCCTTTTCTTGTCTCTTATGTGAGATACTTTAATGGAATTGCATAATTTGCCTTAGGTTGAAATGTTATTAGCTATTGTTGCATAGTTACATGATATTGAGACTGATCAACTCAATATGTATTGTTCTGTGTGCACAGGAAACTATGGCACCTTCGAGGTAAACTAAGGAAACCAGGAACACTAGAGAAGGCCTTGATGTGGCCAAAGCAGTTATGGCAATAGCCAATGCTATAAGGGAGCAAACGACCGTTGCAGCTAATGCTATGAGGGACCAGGCAACCATTACTACTAATTCTATGAGGGAGCAAGCAGTTCTTACAGCTAGGGTGCTTGAGAGGATGGAAGCCAATCCACCTCAGCAACCTACACAAACTATACAACCAGTGTAGGAGGTACAAGTTGGAAAAAACTAGAACTTCCAAGACTTGTCAGCGTTTAGATAAACGAACCCTCCACCTTTCAGAGGCGAGTATAGTCCAGTGAAAGCTGAGGAGTTGCTTAGTGAGATAGAGAAGATAGTTGAAGTGATTATTTGCTCAAATGAGCAAAAGGTGTCTTTTGCCTCTTTCATGTTAAAAGGAGAGGTAGAGCACTTGTGGAAAAAGCCCAAAAAGGATAATGGAAGCTGTTGGGACCCAGATTTCATGGGAGGTATTTAAGATAACTTTCTTGGAGATGCATTTTCCACAGACTTTACATGATGATAAGGAAGTAGAGTTTATGAAACTAGAACATGGAAGCTTGTCAGTGGGTCAGTATATGGCCAAGCTTGAAGAGTTTTCAAAGTTTTCTTCGCATTTTCGTTACAACTCAAATGAAAACTAGAGGTGTTTGAAGTTCGAATCCAGTTTGAGGGATGGGATAAAGAGTATGATCAGTCCTATGGAGATTAAGGATTTTTCCTCTCTAGTCAATAAGTGTAGAATAGTAGAGTCAAGTGTTCTCAAGCTTTAACC
Source organism: Ormosia semicastrata (assembly GCA_029884595.1). Lineage (NCBI taxonomy): Eukaryota > Viridiplantae > Streptophyta > Magnoliopsida > Fabales > Fabaceae > Ormosia > Ormosia semicastrata. The sequence continues at coordinate 54,972,035 of JAQQTO010000063.1, forward strand.
AGAGGATAGGACACAAGACTTCCAAAAGAGAAAAGATGATGATGATAAGAATAAGAAGGGTGCTTCTAAGTCTAGCAACCCTCAGGGAAAAGGTAAAGTGGACTCCAAGGTACCAAGATGCTTTAAATGTGGAAAAGTGCATGGAGGCAGACCGTGTCTGACGGGTCAGTCTGTATGTTATACATGTGAGCAACTAGGGCACCTTTGTAGAGATTATCCCCAAAAGAAGGAAGATGTGCCTACCCCAAAACTGCAAGCCAAAGGAAGATTTTACACTATAGGGGAAAGAGGTGACCCTGTCTTCCGACCTTATTCATGGTAAAGGCATAATTCATAATCATTTTTTAAATGTCATGTATGATTCAGAAGCATCCCACTCCTTTGTTTCTAATGATTGTGTAAGGATGTTGGATTTTCCTATGTTAGAACTACCATATGACTTATCTATTTCCACTCCCACTAGAAAACTAGTTACAACTTCAAAAGTATGTCTTGATTATTGTATAAAGGTAGAAGATAGAATTTTCTTTGCAAATCTCATCTATTTAGCCCTTGTGGACATTGATGTCATTCTTAATATGGACTGGTTGTCAAGTAACCATGTAGTCTTAAATTGTTTAGATAAGAACTTAGTGTTTCTGTTTGATGTACCTACTAGAATTGTTTTTTCTAAGTTTGTCTATCTCAATACTAATTAGGTTAATCATTGTTTGGTAGAAATAGCTCTAGGATATGTTCTCATTTTGTCTTTGAATGTAGAAGTTAAGCATAACCTAGATAATCTACCTGTGGTGAGGGAGTACCTAAAAGTATTTTCGAGTGACATAGCTGAGTTGACACCAGAGAGAGAAATAGAGTTTTCTATTGATTTGGTGCTGGGTACAGGACCTGTAACACCCCAGTTTTTCTTTCTTTGTTTGTTTTATGTGTTTTTCTAATTTTTGTGATTTTAGGAATTTTTAAATTATTTTGATTATTTTAATATTGTTTTAGACTGAATGTGTGTTTGAGGCGGGCTCGAAAAAATAAAAAAATTTCTGCACTAGAAAGTTTTGGACTGTTAATGCGGGGCCGGGGGAACATACTAAACCCAAAATCGAAAACAGTTTTCAAAAATTTTCTTTATCTGAGTTTTTGTTACATTTTATTATTCATTGGATAATGCTATTATCCATTAGGTAATGTTATTATGTTTTTGTTCCATTCTGTTATCTATTGGATAATGTTATTATTCATTGGGTAATGTTATTATTCATTGGACAATAAATAGCAGTAGCCTTTGTCCATTGGGGTAATAGCTTTTGGAAAATATCTAAATGCTAATCAAACTTGAAGGCTAGGACATCTTTATAGTGAGCCAATGAGAAACAAACTTAGAGAAGAAGATTTGATATCCACCCTTGATCTAATCTATGGAATGCGAGGAGTTGAAGTGATCAAATTGATCACTCCTTCTCTCCTTGAGTCTCACGGCCATTAAGCATTAAAAGGAGACCAAAGTTGATTTTTCTATCACATTTCATAAGCTTGACATCTTTTTCATGCAAACCAAAACACAAAAATTCTCTCTCATTTACTCTCCCTCAAGCTCACGGCCAAGCTACCTTTTTCCACCTTCCAAGCTTACTACTTGATTCTAAACACCATTCTAAGAAACTTTGACGTTGTGATCAAGATCTAGATCAATTATCTTCAAGCTTATTTTTCAAGCTTAAGTTCAAGAGTTCTTAGGTAAAATTCTTGAATATCCATTTCTTGTTTCATTTTTGAAATTCTAAGACCATGCTTGATCTATGGTCATCTTAATCAAGCTTTAGATATTAATATGTTTATGTTTACTTTGATTTTTTTAGAGCAACTTGGTGGTGAAAGTTGACACAAGGAGACCTATAAGGAGCTAGGAAGCTACACCTAAGGTAAGAGGGAGATTAACCTCATTAACCACTTTTGATGGTGAGAAACAAATTTGTTTTTAGGTGATGAATCAATGTGAGGATTTATTCACTATATGTGTGTGATTGTGTGATTTGTAATTATTTGTTCTAAGTGATTTTATTGCTTTGATATTATGCATGAACTTGATATAGTAGAATTGTAATGCTTAAAGTATATTGTATGCTATAATTGTGTTAGAAAGGAAAGCAATTTTTTTTGTTCCAAAGACCATGAGGTTCACGGCCTCTATGCCCACAAATGGGTAATCCAATGCAAAAATGGTTTATTAAATGCTAACCAAGAGGATTTAGTGATAATAAATTTAATCAAGAGTTTACAAAATAAAAATGGAAATGAACAAATTTTATTATCAATTAAAAAAGGTGATTTTCGGCCATGGTATTTGATAATAGGATGGAGAAGTAATTTGGAGACTTAAAGTATTTTATTTAAAATGATTTTTTATAAGTTAAATGGAAATGATTTTATTTAGAATTAGAATAATGAAAGTTTTGGAAAGAATGTTAAAAAATATTACTTCGATGATTTGGGGACTAAATTATGATTAAAGAATTTACAAGTGAAGAGAAGATGAACATAATTTTATAATTTAAAAAGTAATGATTTTCGGCTATGTCAATGGAAATAATTTTTAAGGATGGTTTGGAATATAAAGTATTTTATTTAAGAAAGTTTTATTGAGAGTAACGAACGAAGATTTTTTAGATATCTTGAATTAATTAAAATAATTTAAGTTTTTGTGAAAGAAGTTAGGAAATATTACTTAGAGGTGGATTGGTGAGAAAATGTTGGAATTAAAGTCCAATTTTTATATCAAATGAGAAAAGTTTTAAATTGAGCTTAGAATATCAATAAAATGTTTTACGCAATTGAAAATATGTAGAGAAACTCTTACATGATTTAAAAATGATAATTTTTAGCCACACAATTAAGAAAATGTTTTTAAATCTTTACGCGATTGAGAAAACATTGAAAAATTGTTACGCGATTGTGAAAATGTGATAAAAATGCTACGCGATTGGTTGTGGCCGATATGGCTGTGATATGCATTGAGTCATTGATCATGCATTATTGTATAGACGGTCGGCGTCGAAGCATGGCACGTCCATTGGGACACAGGGTACATTCATTATGTTAGAGATGTTACCTTGTATTAGAGTAGGACCCAGCATGGGGTAGCTACGTTTTCTGTTGATGCTTATATTCACTTGGAATTTTATATGCCTGTTGGAGAGTTATGGGGTAATCATCATAACACTCCTAGGGAAGATTCTGAGGTGTCGATCGCTCGGACTCCCGCCTGTAGTGACATGCCCCGACTGGGGAATTTGTGTAACACCCCAAATTCTGACTATGTTAATAGTAATAGCAGAATTACACTGTTTTGTATTTTCTATGTGTTATAAAAATAATTTGACTGTTCCGATACTGTTTTTGATTGTTTTGTATGATTTTGCTTCAGGTTAAGAAAATAATAATTTTTGGGCCGGGGAAATTCTTATCTGATTTATTCGGAGACGGGGGATCTTACTAAGCCCAAATCTGAGTGACACAGAAAAGAATCTTTTAATTTTTTGAATTTAGGAGGGCTATTCTACCAAGTTCCACAAGCTTTTAGGTTCATCCATGTGACTTAGGCCATGTGCTTCAAGTGTGAACACACTTGTGATATTTTACTTCAAGTAAATCCTTTAATCATTCCTACACTCACCTCACATGGCTGCACACTCAAGATTACTATCAATATTCACTTTTTCTCTCACCAAAAAGGAAGCATCATTTCCTCTAAAAAATTCCAAGAACATATAGAAGCTTTTCCCTTCCATTTTCTCTCTAGTGTTTCGGCCCCTTCACCCAATACCACAATCCATCTTCTATAATTTTTGTTCTCAACATTTCCTAAACCTAAACCACCTCCTAAACGCTTTTCATTTAGGAAGTTTTGTGAAAATCCTACCCTAAGTGCTTCAAAATCCAAGTTCTATCTTACTTCCATAAAAGTAAACTTGTGATTCTTTGGTTTTAATTTAAGTTTTTGATTTTCTAAATCATGATTATTCTATGGTTTATCATTATTAACCTTTGTTTGTGATTTTACTAATTGGTTAAGAATTATTAGGGATTTATTAAGTGCCACACGAAAATCAAGGAAGAGGAAGGAGTTTAAGGATCTTGTCTTCAACAGGTAAGAGGGAGATTTTACCTCACCAACGAAGTTTTGGTGGTGTGGGGATGGTTGTGTATGATGATAAATCCATAAGGGTTTATTTATCTATTGTTTGATGTCTCTTTGTTTGTGATTGTGATGTGTATGATATTGTGTTTATAGTTGCATGTGTGATAGTATGATTATGGCTTTGAATATATGCTTGTATGTATAATTGTGGAAGCATGCAAATGTATGTGTAACCTAGGATGTGAACAACATGTTGGAGGGATTGCATGAGTGCTCCAAAGAGCATAGAGGCACACGACCTCATTGTGATTAAGGGGACCAAGAGCCCTTAAATTTGATACTAACTTGAGGATTGAATGTCTTATGACAATGAAATTGATTAAGAGATTTTACTAGATTTAAAGTGTTAGAAAATGAAGTACATTGAGTTTTGAAGTAAGAATGAAAATTTGGCCAACAAGCCATTTTTCATAATGTAGAATTAAATTATTGTATCAAGTGTAGATTCAAAGGTTTAAGTGAGAACGAAAGCAATTTTGAAAGAATTTGAATTTAGTAGCAAGCACAATGCTTTTTAGGAAACAAATCGATACAATTAAGTAATGAGATTATGAAAATAAAATGAGTGTCAATACTTGAAGTTTACTGACGTATAGCTCACCTTAAGAGTTTTGAAGCGCGTCCGAAAAATTTGAGTTGTATTATTTAAGCAAAGGAAAGAATTACAATTTTATGGGAAATAGTAAAAATACTGAATTTTAGAGGGGTCATATTGTAAATATTTTATAGAAGAGGGGTCATATTGTAAATATATTATAAAAGAGGGACTATTTTGTAAATATGATTTTTATGAGGGACTATTATGAAAATATTTTTTAATAAGGACTATAATGTAAATATTATATTTTTGAGGGACTATTATGTAAATATAGAAAATAAAGTCAATTTTTGGTATTAAATGAGAAAAATCATATTTTTGAGTTGAAATGTGTGAGAAATATTTTATGCGATTTGAAAATGTGACAGAGTTATTGCGCGATTGAGAAAACGCAAAAATATGATTTCGCGATGAAATTACAGTAATGATACTGTTGGGTCAATATTTGAACCCCGAATATGTGATAATGAATTGGAACTGTAAATGGTGCATAGTATATGCATTGGAAAGGTCCGATGGACTGTATAAGGCTAATTGCCTCAGAGAGACTACACCTCCTGAGTGGGTGAGATATGCGTAGTGTAAGTCACTCGTTGACCTTGGGGGCATTGGGGTGCAGGTTGCCTACAATAGGCAGTTGGTAGCTTTTCTGTACCGTGGGTTAGACCGACGTAACATACCAATGATCTGGACCAAGACACTATTCTTAATCAAGATTTGATAAAGACTGTCGTGCATATGCTAGATGTGCAAAATTGAGCACGTGGTTTGAGGCATGTTGGTGTAGACAGATCTTTTCAATCACTCTCTCCGATTTGAGTTTTAACTCTATGGAGTAGGAAATTGAGTCTATGAGCATATGCATAGTTATTGAGCATTGATATAGGTGTGATATTTGAATTATTGAATATTAGGAAATGATTGAGGGTATTATCATAATTATTGTTTATGATAATTGAATTGTTAAATATTTGAATATTACTAATGACATTATCGTAATTATTGTTTATCATATGTGTTGTGATGATAAATGATGTTGAGGGAGTAATTGTAATTATGGTATGACAGCTGTATGAGATATTGTATGTGTTTATCTTCATTGCTACCATACTGGTATTAGCGTAGGTGATCTTACCTCTTTGTATGCCTATTTGTATTGTATTTATAATTTTAAAAGACATTGAGCGAGGACTTGAGCAAGAGGCTGAGGAGGAGTAGATTCCTATAGAGGAAGTAGAGTTCTGAGAAGATGGAGATGCCCTGTTTTCTAGGGTACATGAGATTGACGTTTCGCGGAGGATCGGAGGTGTGGCACGTTGATATGGAGCGAGAGCGTATTTACTACATAGGGGACTTAAATATAATCTTAAGTAGGCTTCATCTTGGACACCCTTACTTTAGTGTGAATATTAATGTACAACTAGAGTTTCCTTTATCTATTAGGCAGTACTGGGAAGCTTACTATCGTACTCCCAGTGCGATTAATATTGTGTCGATTGTGCGAACACCTGTCCGTAGGACTTCGTGCCAAACTAGATTCCTATCTTCTGAGGAATCTGAGGAGGACCTGTCTGAGGGTTCTGCTGTCTAGTAGGACTTGGGCAATATGTTAGTTTAAATTAAAGTTTAAATATTTTGAAAGTCTAGATTGTAAATATCTAAGTATGACAGTACTAAAGGCTTGTATATATATATGATGTAAATTATTTGTGATGATGTTGACATGTTTTTATTTTTCGCTAAGTTTATCTTATTATCATTAAGAAATTTTACAACTCGTATTTATATTACAAGCACAATTTCTAATGAAGGGGTAATTTAGTAATTAAGTAACATGAAATATGACGCCCTAAGGAGGGTGTTACAATTTGTCTGTTAGGGATCTCGAAGAGGATTTGGAGGAAGATCGGGTTCAGGACCTTACTCTTCAAGTTTTTGGACTTGGGTTAGGTTCAGTTTTTATATGGTAGTTATATATGTTATTTGGAGTACGTAAGATTTATGTATTTAAGTTGTTATTAATCTATGTTATGTACATGAGATGTATATTATTCAGTTTTATGTCTTGTGTTTTAATGTTCTGTTAAGTTTGGGTGATCAGAGAAAAAGAATTTTATAACTCATAATTTATAATGAATAATTAATTATAACTTGGGTTTTAGTTTTAGAATGTTTTAGTCCGAAATGTAATACCCTAAGGAGGGTGTTACAGGACCTATATCTATAGCACCCTATAGGATGACACCTCTAGAGTTAGCAGAGCTCAAGAAACAAATAGAGGAGTTATTGGACAAGCAATTCATTAGGCCTATTGTTTCTCCATGGGAAGAACCTATAACATTCTCCTTAATTTAATACTCCAAATTAGGTTTATAGAAGCTCAGTAACTCTAGTATGAGTTATCTATTAAATCGAGTAACTTTATGGACTAGTTTGAGCCTAATTCTATAACACCGAATATGAAAAATAAGCTAAAGTTTCTGCATAAATAGTTGATATGATGGAAATAAATAAGGAAAATTTATTTCTAGGTTATAACTGATTGGGAAGAGATGTGGTAAATTCTGGATAATCTGATGAATTGATTTGGTATTTTTAACGATACTGAATGAGAGTTTAGAAAATCGATTAGATAGTTAAAGTAGTTCAAAAAATTATGAAATTTCATAGAGATGATAAGTAAGATATGGGGAATATTTTGGTATAAAATGCTAACTAAGAAAAATATCAATAAACAAATTTACTTAACTCTTGAGTTTAACTTAACTTGGAACCGAGTAATGAAGCTTAACTGATAAATAGCAGTATATGGAAAGTTATGGAAAAATGGATCCAAGGACTAAGTTGAGTCCTAAAATTTTCTATAACACTTATGGTAACTTGAAAACTCAACTTTGGAAGAACTAAATGTATGTAACAGATCCCAAAGTTTTAGTATGAAATTTTAAGTCACCTTTTGTGCCTTTCCATCACCAGCTTCTTTCTACAACATTCTTGAAATGTCTTCATTTTCTTTCCATCTTCCCAGCGTAAAAAAATAGAACCAAAAAGCAGAGAAAAAAAGCTACATATGTTACCATCTTCCATACTTCATCTTCCATAGTTTATCATCCATCCTCATCAACAACTAACTTTGCTCTTTATTACTCTTTTGTCCATTATTTTCACAGCTAAATAGCACAATATAGGGCAGAAAATAAAGGTGAAAACAACAGGGAAGAAAGGAGAAAAGAAGGAGAAAAAAAGAAGGAAAAGTGAAGACCAAACTTGGAAAACTAGAGGAAACAAGGTAGGGGTCCTTTACCTTCATCTTGTTCTTCCTTTCTCATGATTGTTGAATCAATTTTGTGACCTGAGTCTGTTGAAGTCATGGTCAAACATAATTTTCATGGAAGTTTAATTGCTTTAAATTGTTTCTTTTCTTCCATTAATTCTTAGAATGAAATTGGTGATAGAAATTTGATGAATTGTGACATTGATTATTGGAGTTATTGATCTTTGGATTGACTACATGGCTAGCCAAGAAAAAGAGGATGGAAATCTTGTTGTTTTGTGGTTTTAATTCTATACTTGTCTTGTTCTTATTTTTTATTGAATGTTTGAATAAAAAAACTTGAGAAATTGCTTGTGTAATGGGAGGTGTAACACACGAACAAAATAGGGCAACACCTTCCAATTGTTGTATTCATATAAAAACTATTTTTTTATTATGAACTCTTTAATTTTCTATATGGTATATTAGATAAGTTGACGAATGGAAGGTGGTTAGTTAAAGAAATTATAAGTTGGTCATGAAAAGCAAGGCTTAATCGTGTAATCCTCTAGACTATGCATGTTTACATTATTGTGTTAAATAACTTGTATATGACTAGTTAAGCTTCTTAATACATACTTGAATCATTAAGAATTTATGGAGAAGCTTTGGTATTTGTAAAGGCCATATAGGTCGAATTGAGAACCAAAGGAGATATGGTAATCGCCATATAGTATTTAATGTGTAAGTGAGTGAATTGTGTTTATCTGAAAAATTATTGAATAATTGATTGTATATCAAATGAGTGTGGAATTGTATAGTTGTTGAGAATTGTGCACTTGTTGAGAAATTATGGAATGTAATGACAAAATCTATTGCTATTGCTCCTTGATTATTCAAGTTGAGCTAGGCTTTGTATTGAACATGCTCTCTTAATTCATAAGGTTAAGCTTGGATGTGTGATTGAATGATCTGTGCTCGCAGTATTTGAATTTTAATTGTAAATAATAATTGTGAACTTTTATCCTTGAATTGGAAGGACATTAGCTTTATTATGCTTTTCCCACTCAGTATCCTTTTTATATGAATTGTTGTTTCACTTGGTATAGTGGATTTTGGAGTTAATCCTGTATAGGGGAAGGGTATCCAAGATTCCATTACAATCATGAAGATGATCCTTCTTGAGGAAGAGGATCCTGTATTCTTGAAATTCCTCATTATGTTTCCTCACGACGTTTCCCTTCTAGGATACTAGTAATATAGAACCTGAGCTATATGAGGTGGCCCTCACCTATTATGGTGCGTGTGATATGGGTTCTATGAGAATAAGTGAGTATTTGAATGAGCACTAAAATGGATTTGAAATGAATTTGAATTTGCATTTTATATTTTAATTTAATGATATTGTAAGGACCATTGAATGAATCTGATTTTATGGTTCCTGTTTGAAAATTGTTTCTGAAAGTATTATGAATATAAATTATGATGTTTGTTAATAAATGTTTCTAAAAACTATTAATAATTGAAATTCTATTTCAAGAAGAGAAAGGACCAGATTTGGCAGTTTGCTACCTTTCTAGCTTATATATATAACTTGAGATTTTCAAAACTAGCTATTTTACCATACTTTGACCTTACTATAAATTAAAATTGGGAACATATGAAAAGTACAAAATTCTTAAATTTTTTACCTCTTATAGCTTTAAAAGTTAGCTTCAAAATACTATTAATCTCATATTTTAGACCTCGAAGTAAGAAGTTATGCAATCTGGTTTAATCGGTGTTAGTCTGCTTGTTTTTGCAGAATTTGCCTCAAATTCAAATTAAAACTAGTGCTACTTGGGTTGTCCAAAAAATTTGAAATTTTTACTACATGAAGTCTTATATCTTAGTTTTCAAATGAAATAAGTAGCAAGTCATTTCGATGACTACAGCTCAAGTTATAGTACTAACACTACAAGCAGTCAGAATTGGGTTTTCTACAGAATCAGCCCTAACTTCAATATAAATCACAATTGTACTTCAAATAAGCTAAGAACAAACCATTTAAACAACAAGAATCAAGCATAAAACCCACAAACTAACATTCAACCCATTTTTTTCAACAAACAAAAATTATGCAGCAAACTAAAGAAAGAGAAGGATAAAGTCATGAAAACAAGTCCCCTACTTGGCTTCCAAACACATGGATTGGTAGGGGAGGAAAGTGATGAAGTTTTTTCATTGAAAAATCCAATCAGTGGAGGAAGAAAAGGAGGAAATGGGGAAGAATTTGTCTTTCTTGAGCTAAGAGAGATGAGCACCATAGGTTGCTCATACAAAGCCTTGAAACTTGGCTTCCATGGCCATTTTCTTCATGTTCTAGCCGAGAGAGAAAAATGAGAATTAATTGTGAAAGTGTGTGTGAGTGTATGGTTGTGAAGAGACTTAGAAAGATAAAAGGATAAGATCAAACAAATGAGTGGTTATCATTGAATGTAAGAGATTTATGTCTTAGGGATACTTTAATCCTTCACCAATGAATTTTCTAACTTCCATAAGTGTTGTAGAAAATTCTAGAATCTCATTAAGTTCCTATATATATCATTTAATAGTTATTAGACTCTATTACTTTTCCTCAGGTTAATATAACCTTAGGGAAGTAACTAATATGTATTTGCTCTAACTTGTATTTGTTTACAAGTATCTGTCTTAACTCGTAATTATTTTTAAAATGAAGTTCATCCTCTAATTAACAACCCCATAAATTTTCATAATTTTTCGAGCTACTATCTTATTTAATATTGATAGTTAAACATTTATTTTATTTATTAAAAAAACCAAACTAATTTATTTAATTCTCCAAAAATTACCATAATTCATTCTAATTATTTATAACCTAAAAATAAATTTTTCATATTTATTTCCTTTAATTAAGCATTCTAAGCTAATTTTTGGGCTATTTTCCATGTTCTGTGTTAGAACATTATGCTCAAACTAACTCAGAAAAATCACAAGAATTAACAGGTGACTCTCATAAGGATTAATAAGCTATTATGATCATCATTAAAGCTAATAGGTTGGGGAGGATGTTACAATGGATATATTATTATGTTTTTAGTTTAGAAGTGACATGACTAATGCTAAATACTTTGTATGTCCAGTATATACTAGGGTATCTAGTATTAGGATGTTACATTATGGTATCAGAACAATTCATCCTGTTGATCCAGGATATAGACTGACTATGCTTAGGCATGTTTAAGAGTTCCTTTGTGTGTTGTACATTTCTTTATCTCTTTGTGAGATGCTTGGATAGGATTGCATGACTTGCCTTAAGTTGGTTTGTTATTAGCTACTACTGCACGGCTACATAGTATTGAGACTGATCAACTCAATATGTATTATTCTATGTGTATAGGAAACTATGGAACCTCTGAAGAGAACTAGGGAAACCAGGAACTCATCTAGAGAGGGCCTTGATATGGCCGACGCAGTTATGGCAATGGCCATTGCTCTGAGGGAGAAGGCAGCCATTACCGCAAGAGTGCTTGAGAGGCTGGGAGCCAACCAACCTTAGCAACCAACACCACCACCAGTGTAGGAGGTACAGGTTGGAAGAAACCATAATTTCCAGGACCTTTCGGAGTTTGAGAAGTTAAATTCTCCACCTTTTAGGGGCGAGTATGACCCAGTGAAGGCTGAGGAATAGTTGACCGAGATGGAGAAGATCTTTGAGGTCATGATTTTCTTAGATAAGTAGAGAGTTTCCTTCACTTCCTTTATGTTCAGAGGTGAAGTGGAGTATTAGTGGAGAAATGCCAAAAGATTACTGGAAGCAGCAGGGACATAGATCACATGGGAAGTGTTTAGGATTAACTTTTTGGATAAATACTTCCCAAGGACCTTGGAAGAGGATAAGGAGGTTGAATTCCTTAGGCTTGAGCAAGGGAGTATGACTTTAGGTCAATACGAAGCAAAATTTGATGAGTTGTCCAAGTTTTCATCTCAGTTTACACTCAACTCGGATGAAAGTTAGAAGTTTGTTAAATTCGAATCTGGATTAAGGGAGGATATCAAGAGGATGATACGACTAATGGAGATTAGAAATTTCCCTTCCCTAGTAAACAAATGTAGAATCGTAGAGTCAAGTTTTCTCTAACTCCAAACAGAGCAAGGAACACCAGACTTCCAAAAGAGGAAAAAAGTAGATAGTAAGTATAAGGAGAGTGCTTCTAAACCTAACTATTCATAAGATAGAGAAGAGCGAGTCAGACAGAGACAGTAGAGCTTGGATGCTCTATGTGCGGAAGGCCACATAGTGATAGACCTTGTGCGGTTTGTTTTGTATGCGGCCAACTGGGACACTATGCGAGGAAATGTCTGCGTAGGCAAGGAGATACGTCCAACCCTAGACCACAAGCACCAGGAAGGGTGTATATTCTAAGAAGGAAAGAAGAGGCCCAATCTTCCGACCCTATGCAAGGTATTTTTTTGTGTATACCAATAAATAGAAATATCAAAATTTTAGTAATGAGAGACTAAATTTTGGGAACAAATTTTTGAAAGAAGGGAGAAGTGTAATATCCTCTCTAACATGTTAGACTTATATATGGTTACAGAGGTAGCATAATACTTGCATAGCCTGTCTGTTTAATTTTGTGACTTTCGAGTTAGTTTAGTCACTTTACTGTAATACTATATGTGAAAAATAACTATTATTAGCTCAGGAAATGACTTAAACTTCTTAGTTAATGGAAATAAATATGAAGGATTTGTTTCTACGTCATGTGAAACCTCATGTAGTTAAAGTTTGAGGGTAAACTAAGTTAGTTTGATATTTTTAAGTATATTGGTTGAGTATTTATATACTGGATTGATGAGTAACAGATATGGAAACTTATGAAAATGATAAGAATATGATTGAGATGAATTGTAAGATTTTCCATAATACATTTGGAAGTTGGAAACTTAAATTTATGAGATCAAAGTATTCCTACGAGGTATAAAGTTTCAGGACACCATGGTTCCTATCCTTTAAGTAGTCATCTTTGACTTTGTTTCTCAATTTCTCTTTATTTCTCTCGTAGAAGGCAGCAGGAAGAGAAGAGAAAGAAGAGAGAAAGAAAGGGAAAGAAAGAAAGAAGAGGAAAAAGAAGGAGGAACCAAGGAAGATTAAAAAGTAAAGCTAGAGCATGATCATCATCTTGACCACAAGAAGTAGAGGTGTTTGAATTAGCTATCTCTATCCTTTTCTACCCTTCTTGATACATAGGTTACGTATGTTAGGATAGAAAATGGATTTGAACGAGTTTTATAGAGATTGAGTTGGATGAACTCATGAGAAACTTGAGATAGGATTGTATTTGAGTTAATCTATGCATAGTTGATAGTTTGGATCATAGGAAAGTCCATGAAACTCCTTGTGATGGAGATTGAAAAATGGAAATTTGGGATTGTTATTCTTGGTCATAAATCCATGCTAGATGATTAGGGAGTTTGTATGTGGGTTGCTATATGATTAGGGACCTTGGTTGTGGATGCAAATCATTTGAAACATGAGTTTGGAAGGTTAGTTTTTGGTGTGGAAATAAATGGAATAGGTAACTGAGTTTCTAGTGCATTGGCACCCAAATTCCAGGAGTTGAGCGCCCACTTCCAAAACATGTTCTGCGTGTTGCTGCACTCTAGGCACCTAGGTGCCAGGGAGTGAGCGCCAGTGTGGGTGCCTGAGCGCCAAGAGACAAGGGAAACAAGCCTAAGTTTTTTAGTGTCTGGGTGCCTGAGCGCCCAGGGTTCACTGCTTGAGCGCCCAAAGGGCAGAAACTCTTTGAGTTTCTTGTAAAGGGAATGGAGTTCCCTATTGGTTAGGATCATTTATGCATGCTTTTAGGGTGAGTTAAGATATTGTTAGGGATATTTCGTGGAGGAAATAAGTACCGAGTGCATGTGTAAAAGTGTAGGACTTGTGAATCCAATGGTTGTGAAGTACCATACTTAGAAGTCTAATCTATTGAATGACATGGTGTAGCATGTGATATCACTTGTGATGTGATGATGTGGTGTACTAGGTGTAGTATACTGAATCTATTTAGCATAGTTAGTTCACTTGGTTAGTATAGACCTTATGATATTAATTATGTGATGAGAATAATACATAGAGAAAGTATGTGAGTATTCTCATAGTAATGAGTGGAAAACCTCGTGGAGGAGGATAGACTGATGTATGAGCATTGAATATAAACTTGTGTAGGAGAGTATCCTTTGTGGTGTTGATTGTGTTACACAAAACAACTTTACATGTTTTTACACACTTGCTATTCCTATGTATTTGTGAACGGTATATGTGGTGGTACAAGTATACTCATTGAAGTGAGTAAAAAAGAGTCTGTTCATTACTAGGTAGTGTTAAATGGTCGTGGCCATACTACTCAGAATAATACAAGGAACTAGGTTCCTAGGAATAGTCGAGTCTCATGACATTGCACTAACACTACTTAATTACATTTCATAATCATTATTTTAGGACATACCTTACACTACAACATTTTTGACTTTAGGCAACGCTACTTTTAGCAACGCTTCATAAACGTTGTCTAAAGTTGTATAAGCAACGCTTTTTGAAAGTTGCTGTTAATTCTTAGTATAGGCAACGTTTTTAAGGCAACGTTTCAAAAACGTTGCCATAGAGTCTACAGGCAACGTTTTTAGAGTGTTCTCTGCATTTAATCATATTTAGAAAATGATTTTTTAACAACCTTTAATAAAATGTTGCCAGAAACATAATAGGCAACGTTTTAAAGCTATTCCCAGTTATGTTGCTTTTTAAGACATCATTATAATATTGCTTAAGATTTTTTTTTAATACTTATTAGCTTCTTTCAAATTATTTGGCCAAAAAAGGCGCAAATAACTAAAGCCATTCCGCGGGAATGGCCAATTTTTTTAACCCACTCATTTCTCTGAAACATTTGGAGAATTCTTGAAAAAAAAAAAATACTAATCCACTCTCTCTATCTCGATGCCCTAGACTGAAAGTGTCTTAGTGTGAAGAAAATATCACTCTCATTTCTCCTTCTCGTAGTTCGTCGCCGTCGCTTCCAGCAACGTTAGATCCTCTGCTCTTGGTGTAGAGAAAGCCAAGCTTGTTCTTTTGTCTTTTGTCTTGTGGCCTCCAAATATATCTAGAAGGTTATCTTTTCTCTCATCTATGATTATATTATTATATTAATTTTTCCTTTCAGAGCAAATTGATTTACATCAAAATAGTATAAAAATTGTTGTTTAGCGAACTAAATTGATTTTATTTAATGATAAAAAATTATCATTTGAAGATCACATCAAGCATTTATGAGGTATTCAGAAAGTGGTTTTGTTTGTCATTAGTAGATATTAATGTTGTTAGAATTTTCTAATATTTTTGTGAAGCCGTGTAGATGGAGTCTATTAAAAGCAACACATTAGATTGAAAGGGTGTTAGAAATGCCATTAGCCTCTTTATAGATCTTAGTTATCTGCACCTAGTGGGATGTCAGTTTTAAAATCTGGAACTGCTTCTGGTTCTTTTTTTTTTGTCTTTTTTGTTTTTAAATTAAAAGTATTTACTTGTAGTGGTTTCTATTGAAATGCGGACGAAGTTTTTCTTTGACTTCGAAAGTGGGTTTTTTTTTTTTAGTTTCTTTAAACCCTTTTTGTGTTTTTTGCTTTGGGAGGGGCAATGTGGGATGTAGAACTAATGCTTTGTTTGTTTTTCGGGAAAAAATGTTATGCAAATTTTTAAGTTATCGTGAAAAGTTTAAATGGTAGTTTTTTTTTTTTGCTCTGTTTTGGTTCTTGGGAAATTGTTGCGAAGTGAATGGGAATTTTCTAGTTGCAGTTTAGCTTAAAAGGGTGATTTTTTATTTGTTGGGTTCTTTATTTTTTCAATCTGGTTTAGCCTATTGTTGACTGTGATGAGTGTATTTGATAATGTGTTTTCCTAAGCCAATCAACTATAGAGGAATTTGTGGCTCATTCAGGCAGTGTCAATTGTTTAAATATTAGGAAGAAGGTGTGCCATCATTTCATTACAGGAGGGGATGATGACAAGGTCAATCTGTGGACGATTGGCAAACCAACTTCTGTAATGGTTAGTCATCAGTGTGATTGATGCCTTTGTTTTTCTAGCATTTTGGTTTGAATATGGCTACTGCTACATCATTGGCCAGTCCATTTTAATGAAGGGTCTATTTCTTATGCCAACTGCTTGCTTCGCCATTTATGTTATTCTATGTGACTCAAGGTTTCACTTTCAGTTCATATTAAATGATGATAATTTTCTACAAACCTGGAATTTCTACCTTGACATAGCGTAGGGGAATCCCAAAACTCCAGCTCCAACCAAGGCAGTGACATTGTGAAAAGCAGAATACCACCACTTTGCATTCCTCGATTTAGTGATGGGAAGCTAGTTGTTGATATCTTTCGCTTCCATGTGTGATCTTCTTCAGCTAAGGTTAGGATAATGAATTAATTTGTATTTGGTTTTAAGCCTCTTTATTGCCTTAGTGATAACAACTGATACTGTTTCAGTTTGTGGAATCTCCTACTTTAACGTAAAAGATAATAGTCATCCTTTAATAGATAAAAACAAAATTTATTTAAAAAATTATAACTATTAATCTATAAAAATATATTTGTTTTCAAAATATAATGATATAATTGTTATCCTTTAATCGGTAAAAACAGTAATTGTTTGAAAAAATAGTAACTATTAATCTATAAAAACAGATTTGCTTTTTAAAATATAAATGATAAAATAGTTATCCTTTAATCGATAAAAATAGATTTGTTTTAAAAAATAATGATATAAATGTTATCCTTTAATCGATAAAAATATATTTGTTTTAAACTATAATGATGGAGGTGAGGGTAGATAGATTTAATATCATCTACATCATTTAAAGAAATTATAATTACGTATAACCTAATTAAAATTAAAATCTTTATACATGCCGTTCACCAAGAGAAAAAAAACTATACATGTCTCATGATATCACGTGAGTATCCTAATATTTTTATAAGTTAAATAAGTAATTTATAATATAAAAATAAGTTACTTCTATTTGGGTTGCAGATTATTACTTTGGTCTTGCAATTTCTTTTTTAAAAAACTAAATAAATAAATTTCATGATGAGATTACATCAGATCATATGATGTTGATCAGATATGTTAAGTAGATCAATTTTTCTTTCTTAGAACTATTATTTTCTTGCTTATGTACAATGAGCTCTTGTTTCCCATTTCTTTAAAGTTGGTTGTACGTTGATAGAATAAACAAGTAACAGAGACAGAGTTTGAAATATATTAAAATATATATGGCAAAGAAAATGAGCAAGTGTAGTCAAATATAATTATAATATATTTGAAATATTCAGAATGGATTTTTTTGCCAATATTTCACCCAATTTCATAATTTCTCTTTTTGTTTTTTCTAGCATTATAAAGGTACTCAATTAGCTCCTAGAGTCTGAACTCAAAAAGGATGGCTGATCCCAACTCTTTTACCTGGTAAGACATAAAATTCTCCTATTTAAGTCTTACTTTTATCCCGCATTATTTACCTGAACTGATATATATGGTATCATTGTTTAGACTAATTTAGTACTATGAATATTTGTATTAGCATTTGAATATTAATACCAAAAATAACTTTCTTATCAGTGAATTAAAAGATGAATTCAAGGAGTGGATGGATTTACCGAGGTTTAGCAAAGAGTACATTGATGGTGTCCATTTTTTCTTAGATTTTGCATTTACTATTGGAGAACCTGATGGGGAGGAGATATTATGCCCTTGTGCAAAATGTGCAAATTCTTATTGGAGAACAAGAGATGTTGTGTACGAACATTTAATATGCAAGGGATTTGTTGTGGGCTACCGAAAATGGATCAACCACGGAGAGGGGCTAAGCGCATTGGGTCTTGATGCTGACATGGATGTTGAAGACCCATGTGATGACATTGATAACTTATTGAACGATAGGTTTAGAGATGTAGTGCAAGAGGATGGGCTTCATGAAGGTGCTAATGAAGATGCAAAGAAGTTTTATAAACTGGTTGAGGATGCAAATCAAGAACTGTACCCAGGTTGTGAAAACTTCTCTACATTGTCATTCACCATCCGGCTTTATTTGTTGAAGTGTCTTCATGGATGGAGCAATGCATCTTTCACATCTCTCCTTGAGTTGTTGAAAGAAGCTATACCTAATTTGAATATTCCTCCATCTTTCAACAAAACCAAGGCCATGATAAAGGACTTGGGTCTTGACTACGAGAAGATCCCTGCATGTCCCAATGATTGCATGCTATATAGGGGTTGTTATGCTGATAAAGAGTTTTGCCATATATGTGGAGCTTCACGATATATTCAATATCCTAGCGTCGATTGTGAGGCTGAATCTTCCAAGAAACCTAATGTAAATGCTAAGATCTTGAGACACTTTCCTTTGATTCCCAGACTCCAAAGGATGTTTATGTCTTCAAGGACAGCCAATACGCTTAGGTGGCATGAAGACGAGCGTTCAAAGGATGGAAAGTTGAGACATCCTGCCAATGGTCAAGCGTGGAAGGACTTCGATAGGCATAATCCTGATTTTGCAAAGGATTCTCGCAACGTAAGGCTTGGGTTGGCTAGCGATGGATTCAATCCATATCGAACCATGAGTATATCTCATAGTACATGGCCTGTGGTGTTGATGGCATATAATTTACCTCCATGGTTGTGCATGAAGCCAGAATATTGCATGTTATCCTTACTAATCCCTGGAAGACATTCACCTGGAAATGACATTAATATTTATCTAGAACCATTGATTGAGGAGTTAAAGTTATTATGGGATTTGGGAATAGAAACGTATGATGCTTCAGCCAACCAGACTTTTCAAATGCGAGCAGCTCTTTTATGGACTATTAGTGATTTCCCTACCTATGCTATGTTGTCTGGTTGAAGCACCAAAGGAAAGTTGGCTTGTCCTTGTTGTAATTATGGGACTTGTTCTACTTATTTGAAACATAGTCGAAAGATGTGCTATATGGATCATCAAATTTTTCTGCCCATGAGTCATCCATGGAGATCTAATAAAAGGTCTTTTAATGGAGATACAGAATTTAGATCTCCACCACCAACATTAAGTGGGATAGAAATCTTAGCTGAATTAGAAGACTTTGACAATGTGTTCGGAAAGAAGCAGAAGAAAAAGAATGATGGTCCGTGGAAAAAGAGATCAATTTTCTTTGAGTTGCCATATTGGAAGCATAACCCCATGCGCCATAACCTTGATGTGATGCACATAGAGAAAAACATATGTGATAATATTATTGGAACTCTGTTAGATATCTCTGGGAAGACAAAGGATCATGCAAAAGCTCGTTTTGACCTAAAAGAAATGGGCATAAGAAATAACCTTCAACCAAAGGAGACAAAAGATGGAAAAGCCACTAAGTTTGCAAAAGCTTATTTTTCTATGACAGCAGCAGAAAAATCTTTATTTTGTGGTGTCTTGAAGTCAGCAAAATTGCCAGATGGTAGTGCATCAAATATCTCTCGATGCGTTCAAGTTGGTGAAAGAAAAATATCAGGCTATAAGACCCATGATGCTCATTTCATGTTGCATTATCTGTTGCAAATACCAATAAAAAGCATACTGCCTAATCCTGTTGCCATCCCTTTGATCCGTCTTTGTTCTTTCTTTCGATGTTTATGTCAGAAAGTTGTTACACTAGAAGAATTAGATCACTTGGAAGCAGAGATTGCAGAAACACTTTGTCAATTGGAGAGAATTTTTCCTCCATGTTTTTTTGATATAATGGTTCATTTGCTTATTCATCTAGCAAATGAAGTGAGATTAGGTGGCCCAGTTCAATTTCGGTGGATGTACCCTCCGGAAAGATATATGTGTAAGTTGAAGTCTTATGTTCACAATAGAAGTCGTCCAGAAGGCTCAATTGCAGAGGCATATTTGGCTGAAGAATGCTTGACATTTTGCTCAAGATATTTGCATGAAGGTGTGCAAACTATGTTGAATAAATTAAGCCAAAACAATGATGAATGCTATAGTGAGGCTGACTTATTAGATCTTTTTCCTAGCAAAGGACGTCCTATAGGAGGGAAAAAGAAAGGTGTTCTAATTTCTGTAGATCATAAGTCACTAAACCAAGCACATGGATACATATTGATCAATTGTGATGAAGTACAAGAATACCTTAGGTACGGTGCTTTCCTTCATTATCTTTCTTTTTCATAAGTAGATTACGATTATAATTATATTAATGCCTTTAATTTTTTCCACTTTAGAGAGCATGAGAATGTTGTTAAAAATCAAGCTAGAAGAACAAAGTGGAAGAAAGCAAAAATTCAAAGCCAAGACTTCATTGAATGGTTTGAAACTCGTGCCATGAAAGAGGATACTCCAGACTTCATTAAAGCTTTGTCTAGAAGGCCTAATTCTGTTGCAAAAAGATTTAATGGGTATCTTATTAATGGATATCGATTTCATACAATGCGGCGTGATGCGAGACGGAAGACTCAAAACAGCGGTGTAACATTGATGGCATTAACTACAAGCTTTGCTAGCTCTAAGGATGAGCACCCAATCACAGCAAATGTAACTTATTATGGAAGAATAAATGACATGATCGAATTAGATTATTATGGTCATTTTAAAGTTGTGGTGTTTAGATGTGATTGGTTTGAAGCTCAAGAAGACATGTTTGGACTTACTTATGTTCACTTTTGTAAGAGATGTTACCATGACGAGCCTTTTATTCTTGCATCTCAAGCACGCCAATGCTTCTATATCCAAGACCCCATTGATGAAAGCAAGCATTATGTCATGAAGACAGTTCCAAGAGACTTGTTTAGCCTAAGTGATGAACCAATTTCTAATGCTCAAGAAATTTATGGTAATGAGCCGTCTAACCATTCTATAAGTCTTGCTATGCCCAATGATGATGGTGACATTGAACTTGTGAGAAGAGATGTTCCAGAAACCATTATTGACATGGATGAATCATTGTCCGATGAAATTGAACAAGAAATAGATTCTGATTTTGAGGACATGATGTAAGACATTGATGCAAGTATATAGGGTTGTATATAGGATATTGAAATGTTATCAATTTTGAGGTGCTGCAGTTTTTTATCTCATTTTGTGCATATCTTGTAAAAAATCATATTCAACCCAATTAGAAAATGTCTACAATTTTGGAAGACATTCATAAATTTGGCCTAGTAGCCCCCTGTACATTTTAATGTCTACAATATAATTTGGCTTCCTCCTGATCGTTATTCAGTAGATATAATATTTCATTTACAGCTTCCTCCAATATCATATCGATTTAATCCCATTAATTTCGGACCTTGAAGTCTTGGGTTGTTCTTGAAACTGTATTAATATAAACAATCAGCTAATGTTCTCACACTTAACCACTTGAGCATGTATGGAGTAGTAAGATAATCATGAGATTATAACATATGAATGACATTATTATTATTTGGACAACAAAGGAGTGAAAATAATAATTAAATTCTGCAAAACAACAACATTGAAAATTCATAAGTAAATTATAAGAAAGCCATTTTCCTAGTGTAATGTTATGTATATAATTCTCAAAATCACTACTACTAAACAGGCCTTTGTTATTTTCTATGTGGGGAGATATTATGTTTTCTTGCATGAATGGACAATTGTTGGTTCGGTTTGCAGTCACCATATTCATAAAAAAGCATCCTATTCCAACCTTTGTTTTATTGGTTGTTTGAGCCAATTTTTTTGTTGTCTTGTGGTCCTTGAGTTGATGATATTCACTCAAATTCTCATATCGGATATTCACAAAACAATTAAAGAAGGCAAAAGAGAGAAGATAATAATCAAGCATTGATTAGTAGGCTAGCATTTCTAGCTAGCTAGATTTTATAATTTCCTGTAGATTCACATATTGTTTAGGTATACATAGCTGCAAATTTTAGTAATTCGATCGAATAGATTACCTGATGATCACAATTACCTAAATTTCAGATATTGAAAACTTGAGCCTGCTGAATTGATATTTGATAGCGAAGTTTTAAGGAAACAAAGGCTTTCATTTGCATTTTGGATACTTTATTAAAAGAGAAAGCAAACTGCTACATGATTTTGTAATCTTTTGCTTGTTGTTCATTAATTGTTAGCAGAACTTGACCTTTATTAATGGAAACGACCCATTTGCTTTTATCTCTCAGATGTTGTCTTCAACATGAGAATGGCACTTCTTTCACAGGAAAAACAAATCACTTCAACTACTTGTTTGTTTTACTCATTCTGCATGTTTTTATGTTGCCTACCTAGTCATAAGTCAAACCACGTGTACATGTGATTGCATCAATATTATTCAAACACTTCATTTATCTCCCTCATCAATGCACTAATCCCATTTGTTTAGCTTTTTCTGAGTTTTTCTCTGCTTTAATGCATAGCTGGTGAATTTTACTTTTTTTACTTTGAATCGAAGTACCTCATTGATATTTAAAATTTAAGATTCACATTTTAGTGTTTGAATTTCAAGGTAATAATCAACATTGATTATTACCTTTCAAATGGTAGACTTAGATGTAATTGTTGGGTCCTAAAAGCTCTTTGATTTGTCCTGTAACAGAAATTAGTGTTGAAGGTAGATTTATATGATGATAGAATCAAGCAGAAAGCTATGAAGACAGTCTCTGGCCTTTCAGGTACTGAATTTTAACTTCTAATCTTCCTCCTCTACTAAATCTCTTTAGTTTCAGTAAATTAGCTTAGCTTAACTGAAAATGTGCTTTTGTTTCAAAAAATCAGAATACATATCTTATAGCATTAGGATTTAATACTTTTTAGGATGTAGATGTAATGTTCAGAGGTCAAAAGGCCTATGAGCTTGGTTTTAAAGAGTTTGGCTGCCCCTTAAGGTAAGGACATCCTTTAACATCGGGGTTGTCCTTTTTGTCAATGATAGGATTTAGTCACCAAAATAGCATAGTTCAAAACTGTTTTATTGGACTTATTTATGGTTGAAAATGCTCCACTATTTGTTTAGGAAAATGGAATGGAGGTACATGATCTTTCTGAGTTATGATTGAAAGTGTTTTACCATTGGTTCAATATGCAATATGAGAATGTGACAGACCCGTATATCTACATGGCCTCTCTTAGAGGAATTGTTTTATCCTGCTATGTGTAACATCATGTAAGCGGGGAAAAAATTCATAATAAGCAAAAGAAGAATGTTTGACCAAAAAGAATCAAAAAATAAAATCTAATTCAATATAAAAGCATGATGAGATTGCAAGGATAATAATCAACTTCGGTTTCAATGCAACAGAGGAAATGAAAGTGAACGGTAGCAGTACTATAGGCAAAATAAGACAAGTTGCACGTAAAAGACCCTCCAATTTAACCAATAACTAAGGGTGGATGTAGTGACAGAACCAAGAATTCTTAGTGGTCAGGGAATATGAGAGTTAGAAATTTAGCTAAATAGTTTATTGAATGTTCACATATGAAGAAAGTTAGTGAATTTTTTATTAAAATTTTATCTATCCTTCATATGAAAAATGTTAATGTCATAAAAATTACTTCATAAATTTCATGAATAAAGGTAAATTGTAAATAACTTTGAAAGTAAAATTAATAATATAATTGTATAGTAATAGAAAGATTGAGAAGTCAGTGGGGGCACATGCCCCCACTTTCATTAACATGGGTCCGTCCGTGGTTGTATATGCGGTATCATGCGGCTGCATCCTGCTTGAAAATCAATGATGCTAATATTACAATTACACTTTTTTTCCCCAAAATACTCCTTTGACAATAATGAAGAAAGCAGCCACCGGAGATTGCAGGATACATGTCATTCTTACTAAGCTGTAATTGAGTGTTTCAACCCCTTGTTCTTCTATCTCTGTCAATGTTTCGGGGAACTTTTCTAGCATCCTTTCTATCACTCAGAAGCTTGAAGAATGCTAATACATGACTGTGAATGAAATAATCAAATAATCCTTAACAATACTACGACTACAAATAAAATACAGAACCAAAGCAAGCATTACAAATAATGCAAAGATAAAAGTTATGTGAAATTCAGGATTTTACCATACGTGGTTTAAGTTTTATGATCTACCAGTTTGTATATTCCAAAATTTGTTCTCAGAAATATATTCTGATTTACAAGAAACTATTATACTGACTCCCTTCATACATATACCAAGCCCAAAAGTGAATGCTCTGTGCTTTTATGTCAAATGAAATCTACACATACGTATAGCACATCCACTATTTGTCAGGGCTGTATTTAAGTCATTGCTGGCTTCAAAAATTTAATTTGACCTACACAGATGCTTGAGGCCAGGCAGATTTTCTATAAGATAGTTTTAACTTACACATTTTCCATAAAGGAATAAATACTCAGCAGTGGAATGATCCTACCGATTTTATGTGCTGAAACGCGATCCCACCACAATTCGATCCTAGCAAAACGAGTTTGTTACTGGGATCGGGATTGCTTCAGTCTTCCAAACACGTAAAATCGTACGAGTTTGACAACCATGATAGCAAACTCTTTTGATCTAAATTTATGTTCATTTACTTCGGATTGGCTGAGCTATATGAAGTCATCTGAGGCTTTAATTATAGTCCCTGCTTCTGAATTTCTTTACATTTTGATAGGGTTCAGCACCCATTAAACTTACAATTGAGATTGTAGTGTGATTTAGTGGCAGTTAGATTTGTGTTCACTATCCCTTTTAATTTGCTTATTGTCTGGTGCTGTCAAATCTTTCAAGTGATTTTGATGATGAGTCTTAAACACTTGCAGTTTCAGAGTTTCTAAGTTAGTGGTTATACATTACTGCCATCTTCCCCTTGAGGTTTCTTTTGTCTCATTTTTTCTTGACATAGATTTGTGTAATTTGTGTGATTTTGAAAATCTAATGTGTTTATTTTTAGGAGAAAAGATAAATCCACAACCCTTGTGGCTTCAAAATGTCACAACTATTTGTTTTGTGCTGTTAATTTGACTGATTGTCTCTGAGATCACTAGTACAGAAGCAGAGTTGTGTTATTCTATGAATGTATGGTTGTGTGACTAGAATGACTCCCTGTTATATAAGTGAATTCAAACTATAGTCTTGATGTTGTTGTCTTATACTTCAGTCTTGCTTTCAGTTTTCCCAATTGTATTTGTAAGCTCTATATTCTTTGACCATAAATCATGGATTTATCTCTTATTCTCTCTTAGTGGTGCTTTTATCTTTAATTCAGACTAGGAACTCTGTAGGGAGGAATATAGATCAATCCATTGTTACTTCACCCAAGTTTCCCACAATAGCTCAATTTTTAAACAATATAATAGCTCAATTTTCATTTATGTGATTTTTTTCCCTTTTATAAATTAAAACAGGGATATTGTTTCTGACAGTAATTCCCTCTGAGTTTGACATTACATATTGTTAATATGTCTTGTATTGCCAATTCATTTTGGTGTAATTTATTAAATCCACAGAATCTATTATTGTTCATTTTCCATGTTTTTGCTTGTTCTTCATTTTCTAAGCTTTTGCTTGTAGTATTTAAGTTGGCAATTAGTAATGTTATAAGCTAATGAATTTCAATTTGCTAATTTTTCAGATTAAAACCTTCACTTTGAAACAAAATGAACAAGGGAGAAAGCAACAAAAAAAGGGTGTCAACTTTAAACAAGGGATGTGAAGGTCCCAATAAGAGAGGCAATTTGGATCTCAATTTCAGTGCAAGGTCAAGTGCTGAATTGTCAAAAATATTTAAAATCAAGCAAGAAGAAGTTGAGAAGCTTGGAAAGAATAAAGTAGATGGTAGGCAGTTGAATGCTACACATACAGCCCAAAGTGAAGAAAATAGTAAATCTTTAAAAAGAAAGCGTGCAACTCCTTCACAAGTCACTCAAAAGGATGAGAGGCAGCCTAAGAGCACTAAAATGAATTCACAAGTTGGAGGAGCTAGTCAAATAGGAATGAGGCAGCCTTTGCCTACAAATGTGACTCAAACACAAGTTACTCAAAGGGAAAAGAGGCTGCCTAACAGTACTAAAATGACTGCACAAGTTGGAGGCTCTAGTGAAATGGCAATGAGACAACCCTTATTTACAAATTTGACTCAAACACGAGTCACTCAAATGGAAGTCCAAGGTGGTTGTCTCATGACACCAAGTTTACCTTTATTGAAAGAAACAAGTGGAAAACAAGTTCCAAACGAAAAAAAGAGACAATCAATCACCACAAGTGTGAATCAAGGGTAGAACCAAAACGATCATGGTCCTAAAGTTAAGAGGATGAATGCAGTTTGCCCAGCAATGTCTCTTGATGACTTCCTTGAAGAAAATGGTGTGTATGAAGAAGAAAATCAATTGCTACATGATGAAGAACAAGAAACTGAAAATGAAAGAGTAGTTCAAGAAGTTGGAGAAGTAGGTCAAAATCATCAGGTAGTTGATAACTTCATTGACCAAGATGTTGACAGAGAGGAAGTTGAGGAAATGGATAATAATCCAGAAGGTAACATCATTGTCTTCAACTACTATTTTTCCAACTACTTAGTTTTCACTAATATTTCTCAAATACTTTGTATGCATTGACTTATAAAACTTATGCCTCTACTTATGTAAAATTAGGGACAGTGAAGAAGAAAAAAACTCGAGGCAAGACTGAATGCAATGATATCCATGCTAGATCAGAGGAAGAACAAGAAGAAATCATTTTTGAGAAAAGAGTAGCAATTGGGCCCACTGATAAAAGTGTTTCTAATTTAAGCTTGTTCTTGGGCACAATTGCTAGAAATTCAAAATTTTGCCCCTTGAACTACACCAATTTTAAGGCCATTTCAAAAAGCTACACAGATAATATTATGACATATGTCCGGGTATGCGTAGGATTAATTTCTATAATTTTAAATGCAATATTAGTATATTAATGATGCTAACATCATTGTGGTACTTTCCTTAGTCAAAAATCATCATTCCAAAAGAAGGAGAAGATTGGGTACTGTCAAGAGTAAAGGAAGCTTGGAAGAGGCATAAGTGTAAGATCAAGAAAAAGCATTTTAAGCCTTATGACAACTCCGAAGATATGTTAAGGAATCGTCCAAGAGATGTACCAATTTTAATTTTTAAAAAATTGATTGCCTTTTGGAGTCTTCCTGCCATTCAAGTAAGATCTAAATTATAAGGTCATATTTCAATTTCATGTAACTTATGAGATGTATTTCTCATAACATTATAATTCTTTTTTTTGTTTTATGGAATATAGGCAATCAGCAAGATGAACTCTGAAAATAGAAAGCGTCAAAGGTGGAACCATCGAATGGGACCTGTGAATTTTGCTAGAGTTCGGAATCGTTTGGTATTGTGCTTGAAAATTTGTGAATTTTACTCATTGATAAATATTTTACTTACTTTTTTTAAATTTTTTGAAGCGTTTGGCAAATGAGAATGATGAAGATGTCACCCAAGTTGATTTATTCATTACAACTCGCACGGGAACAAAAGGAAAGGAATTGGATTTAGAAACTAAGAGTGCAATTGTAAGTTATATAATGTAAAACTATAACAAATGCAAATCTTTTATTGATGTTTAACATTATGTTTTGATGAGTGCTCCATCTTTTTGCAGGATGAAGTTCAAGATCGGATTGAAAACTCTGGAGAGAATGCTGATGAAGCCTTTCAAGCTGTGTTCGGCAAGGAAAGGCCAGGGAGAGTTCGAGGGTATGGAAGAGGTGTCACTAAAACTAGTTTAAAAATGGATCTTTGAGATTGATCTTTGTAAAGCGCAAGCACTCAGAAGAAATGTTAACCTTGAAAACTGAGATGGAAAATCAGAAGCAGGACCCTGACAATCAGATGAATAACATGAAGAAACATGTAGAGGGATTAGAAAATCTTGTGAAGGCTTTACTTCAAAGAGCTAGCCCTGGTGTTAACTTGGAAGACTTGGCACCCTTAATGCACTCATCTCTAGCTGATGCGAATAGTGCACCTAACATGGATAAAAATGGTCTTCCACACTCTTCTACATCAATGCATATTCCAAGCCAAGAAAAAGTAATAATAACACGTTGATTTAGAATAGTGATTTGAATTTTGTTTCAATTTTAGTTTGATATGAATGGATGGGTTATTGTTTTGGTTTTATTCTTGATCTTTGCATATTAATTTGATTGAAAAAGGATGTAATATCTGTTAATGAATAATGGGAGCATTAATTGATGCTATAATCCTTGGTTGTTTGATTTTGGTTTTACATAATGGTGGTCTAGTCTGTCTTAATCTGATCTCTTGGATTTAATTTTTTGTGTAATGTTTGGGACTGTTTTCTTTTTGGATTGCTGGGATTGTTCTACTGATTTTTGTTTATTTGGATAGATTCTAATCTCTCATGGACTGTTGATAAATTTTGTTGGGACTATTCTTGGTCTTTTTGAGGGTTTGCTTTCGTTTTATTTTTTAGTTAACTTGCTGTTTTGAAAGTTTAACCAAGTAGAGGTATGCTTTCATAAAATGCTCGTTGTTAATGGGCCATTAATTATATATGTTTCACAAATGTTTGTCATAAATTAATATGGTAAAGATGTACTTGGGTACTTGGCATAATGAGTAGAGAATCTAATAGCTTCCTAGATTGTGCAAATGAGGTACTGGTTGGTTGAATACATACAAAAAGACAATGAAAATCCATATTCTTTGTCTTTCAAACACTACATCAAACTCTATCCTCCATTTCCTCATTATTGTTACTGATTGACTAAGATTTATCTTGGTGATAATAAATCAATTTTAGTTAACTTGCTGTTTTGAAAGTTTAACCAAGTAGAGGTATGCTTTCATAGAATGCTTGTTGTTAATGGGCCATTAATTATATATGTTTCACAAATGTTTGTCATAAATTAATATGGTAAAGATGTACTTGGGTACTTGGCATAATCGATAGAGAATCTAATAGCTTCCTAGATTGTGCAAATGAGGTGCTGGTTGGTTGAATACATACAAAAAGACAATGAAATCCATATTCTTTGTCTTTCAAACACTACATCAAACTTGAGGCTTGTTTATATAGCCTTGGGAAGCCTAAATTTGAGGCTGTTGTTTCCACGTATACAAACCTTGATGAATGATTAATGATGCATGTTTTAGTTTTGGAAAAAATTGATGAGTTTGTAATCAAGTATGATTTTCTGCTTTTGAAGATTAAGTTTGAAATCCCAAGTATGATGGTCTATGTTGATAAGGTTCTGTTTTTAAATAAATAATCTAATCTACATTTGTTTAGAACTTTGGATAAGTTTCACGAAAGTAAATCATTTTTCTATTTATTATGTTTCTTCTCTAGATCTGAAAATGCTATGGTTCGTGGGTCATGATACACATGTTGAAATTTGTTGCATGTATTAGTTTCTCTATGCTTTGTCTGATTCCATGGAACTTATTTGATGAAATGAGAAAAAATAATTAATTTTTTGTTTTGGGGTTCTTTCTCTTTATTATCCAAGTGGGATTTGGACACTGAAAAATCTTGTTGAGATTAGAATTAATCGGTAATTTTATTTGTCACCAGATATTCTAGCTTTAACTAAGGGTGCTATGACTGGTTTTGATGTTAAATATGTTTGGAATATGGACTGATGATGTTGTGGGGTCATTTATTTGGATGAACATTTTTGCTCTTGAATTTAGTATGGGCATAACTTGAGCTTATCATTTTATTTTTGATTGGTTCTTGTGTAGCTGCAGAGTTGGTATTGTTATTGTGCATCTCATGTATATGTTGACTATTGAGAATTAAGAGAAGCCATGTAGAAACTGTACTCTTTATTATTATTGATTTTTGTTATCAATTTCTTCCTGATATGTGTGTATTCTTTATTTCCCATGCTGTCATCCTTCAATTTGTACCTACCACTAACTAAGCATTATTGATTCATAAGTTTAATTTCTTAGTTAATTAGTAGTTACAGTATATGTAACTAACCACTTAAATATTTTATTTTTTTGTTAACTTCAATATGTATCGAGGACGAATACTTATGTATTTCAAACTATATATTTATATATATTTACTATTTTTCTTTTGCAGTGAGAATATACCAGATAAAGCAATCAAATACAATTATGGAGATTTGCGAAGGATATTCAGCTTTAGTTTTTTTGGTTCTTTCATTTGTGTTATATATGATCAAGAACAATCGCACTACTTTTGTAAAGTAGTAGTAAATGACTTTTTTTTAGTTTTGATGTATATATAAAGTAAATACATTACATAATTTAATATATTTTATTTGAGAAGAATTAGTTTTTTAATGTATTATTAGCTTTTAATACGTGATTTTTTAATATGCAAGTAGAAAGTGTTGCCTAAAAGTAGCATACAGGTAAATTTAAAAAGAAAAAAGGTCTATAGGCAACATTTCATACAAGTTGCTTTATAGCATATTTGAAAGTGTTGTTTGAAAGTAAAATCTAAACCTATAGGCAACGTTTTTTACAACTTGTCTTAAGGCAAACTTAAAAGCAACAGCCGTAAAACGTTGCCCAAAGAAGCACCTATAACCAAAATCTTAGACTTATAGGTAACGTTTTTTACAAGTTGCCTTACGTCAAACTTAAAAGCAACAGGTAGAAAACGTTGCCTAAAGCAGCACCTATAACCAACTTGCGCAAAACGTTGCCAAAAGCTTGACCTATATGCAACGATTTTTAAACGTTGTTTAAAGAAGTACCTATATCCAACATTTCAAAAGCGTTGCCAATACTATTCATAGACAACATTGAAAAAGCGTTGCCAGAAGCTAGGAATAGGCAACGTTTTTTATACAATGTTGCCAAAAGTTAAAAAAAACGTTGCCTGTTATAATAGGCCACGATGGAAAAGGCAACGGCTTAGCAAGGGCTGGAAAGCGTTGCCATAGACTTTAGGCAACAGTTTTCAACTAAAGGCAACGTTTTTTAGCCTTTGCCAAAGGTCAAAGTTGTTGTAGTGTTAGGCATATTCATATGGCATAAGCATGAGCATATTGTGTTCTGTTGCATTTTCCTTTCGATGACAATTTTATGGGTGATTGTCTTATCATTGGGTTTATGTTTGCTTGGGAGTAACACATAGAATGAGTATGTGATTGTTCCTTTAGTATAGAGTAGGAGCTCATATACTTGTCACAAATATATTCCATATATAAATGGTTTGTTTATTCATTGTGAAAGGATAAATGTTGGTTTTGGAATGCTTTTACGGAGGATTGTAAATTCTCACCCTACTGTATTGCCATGTAAATCTAAGTGGAAGCCCTAAAAAGGGGAAGAAGAAAAAAACATAAAGACTAGTATAGTTTTATATACTTTAGTAGACAAAGCTTATGTGTTTATTTATATTTGCTTTGTAATGTAAAAAGAGTTCTGTAATACAATAGGCCTTTTTGAGGCTAGTGTTGTATATAGATATAGATATATATGTATGTTTTTTTTTCACATCCCTCAAGTTCTCTTTAATGACTACTTTGTGATTATGGATATATTATTATATTTTTAGTTTAGAAGTGACATGGCTAATGCTAAATACTTTGTATTTCTAGTATATACTAGGGTACCTGGTATTAGGTTGTTATAGCCAGACCTATAAAACTCCTGATCTTAGTCACAGTGGTGGGTCTCTCCCACTATAACACTGCCTCAACTTTTCTAGGATCCACTGCAATCCCTCCTTAAAAGATCACATGCCCTAGAAATTGTACCTCTGTAAGCCAAAACTCACTATGATAGTTTGGCAAACAACTTTTTTTCCTTAAGAATCTCTAAAACTATTCTTGTTGGTGTATGCCCTAGAGGCCGATACATTTTGTCTGTATTTACATACATTCTATTATGCTATTTTAATATATGAGGCATTGCATTTATTGTGTTCCTTTTAATAACATAATAAAGTCCTTAGAACAGTAAGTTTGATACCATAGGACATCAAGTGGATGACTTGATCATGAGATCCTATTGGATAAAACATTATTCTTAAATGTCCTTAGTCAAGTATTATTGTTAATTAGGACAATAATAATGCATTGAGACAAGTATATGCGTAGACTGATGACCACATCTCACAGATCATGGATATGGGATATTAAGTTTTCACATGGGTACATATTAGAGTAATGATGTACTGGACTGACCCACCATGAGAACGTTACATGGATCGTTACGTGAGTGTCATAAGCGATTCTCATAGTGACAATGGTGTATGTGATCCTTTGACCTGAAATCACTACGATTCCTACATGAGGAGTTATATGTTTTAATGCCATCAAACGTCATTTATAACAAGGTGATTATAAAGTTAGTTATTGGACATACTACGAATTATGTAGAGAGATGTGAGTGACCTAGATGGGATTTGTCACTCCTACATGACAGGAGCGATATCTTCGGGCCCCTTGATTGAGTGAGACTGCGAAATGTATGGCCATGCTTAAATGGGTCAATATGAGATATTTATCTCATTTGTTGTTATAAAGTCTACTCGAGTATCAGGAAACAAAAGATTGGACTATACAAGGGTAATGCATTCTATGCCTTGTGTTCAATCTAGATATCTTGACAGAGGGACTAAACGACACTGAAACATTGGTTAGGGAAAGGTTATATCAAATCATTGACATTCTCATTACTTGGGTAGCAGCGATGTGTTGCTAGATACCGCTCACTGCTTGTAATATTAAAATAGGATTTTAATATTACTGCCAACGTAATGAGAACCTGCAGGGTCATACACATAGAGTAGACTAAAATTGAAGTAATAGATCTAAGTTGGACTCGGATTCAAATGTGGGTCAGACTCACAACAGATGAGTCTAGGGTTACACAGCTTATCTTGCTGCTGGTCACACTCACTTAAGGTAGTCAGTATTATAAATAGTACTGCTAAAGGGGCTGCTAAGACATGCATTACAGAACCCTAGCCGCACCTATAGAAAAAGTGAGTGAGAGAGTGACAGGTTTCTTCTCTTCTCTTCGTAGCTAGCACTGTGTGAGAGATATGAGGCTCCTTTTGCGGACGTTGGACGTTCGTGAGTTTATTTGTGTGGATACCATAGAGACATCGTTGCTATTATAGTGTTGGTGATTCACGTCACTTCCTTTTTTATCACGCTTGAAGACGTAAACAATTTTAAAAATTTGGATTATGGCTTTTTCGCATGGATCCTTGGTGGGAATTCTATTTTTCGCTGCGTGATGTATCCGTGATTCCCAATAGTTCTAACATATAACTCACGCTCTTCCTCTATCTTGGAATAGATTAGGTGTAATTGGATGTTGGACAATGAATACATGTTTTGATGATAACAAACATGAAGATGATGACAAGGTCAAGCCAAAGACCAAGTCCAAAGGAAGATTAAATGGTATAGCTTATAGGACTAAGGGTGTTTATGTAAGAACCCTTCTGGATATCTCAAATATGTTTTCAAATCTTTACAAATGGTTTTCGTATGCTAAAATACTCAACAAACAACTTTTGAAAAGCTAGTTATGGTGGTAGTTCAAATATATGAAAATAGCCAAGTTTGAGTTTTAAAAAACTAACCTTTAGTTTCTCTATTGATCATAACTTTCAAAACACTAAGTTTTGTTCTAAAACTTATTTTATTTGAAAATAGACTCAAATATCTTTCTAATGAGTGGTTATTTGCCTTAAATGGATAAGAAATGAAGAAGTTATGACCATTTAAAATTAGTTTTTGAAACTATAGTAGTTTATTTGAATAAGCACGTATTTATTTGAATAAAACACCCTAAAAAACATTCCAGAATGATTTTTTAAAGATTTATTCAAACAAATAAAGTTTTATTCGAATAACAAGTTCTAAAAAACACTTCCTGGTGTGTTATAAGTGGATTTATTCGAATAAGACTTTGTTTACTTTCTGTGTGGATTGTTCATTTACAATTGCATCTTTTTTTCTTCTCTATTCATTCATTTTAATCGATAAATAGCTTTAAAGAAAATTGCTTTTCAAGTGCTTGATAAAAGTTTTCAAAGAGTTTCTATCTCCTTTACATTTATGCTTTAATTATATATGCTTGAGTTGAATTTGACATTTAGCTTATTTGCTTAATTTATCCCATAACCCAAGTTGTGTTTGAGTAATCTACAATAGTTATATCTTTGTCAGACTTATTCCAATGCATGTGTTGATTGAAATTATCAAAATGCATAATTTCTTAATGTTACTTTAAAAATTTATAATCACCTAATTTACCCCCCTCTTGGGTGATGGTTGCCATGGCTAACAAGTGGTGTCAGAGATTCGTGCTCTGTTGAAAGGTTAATAGCTTAGAGTTAAAGATCCTTGTTTGTTGGCAACCATTAAAAGCTTTTCAATATAGAAGGTTTTGAAATTGATAAACCACCATTCTTTGATGATGTGCATTTTGTTTATTGGAAAGCTAGAATAGAATTTTATACGCAATCTATTGATCTAGATTTATGGGATGTTGTGCTTAATGGATTTACTTGCAAACCAAAATAAACTTGGAATGCCTATGACAAAAAATGTTTTTCTTTGAACCTTAGAACTATGCAAATTTTGAGAAATGGTTTGAATGTTGAAGCTTATGCTAAAATTAAGAGTTGCTCTAGTGCTAAAGATATATGGGATGCTCTTAATGCTATCATCTTGCTAACAATGATTTTTTGCATAAAGTTGTACATGGAAAGCAAGAAGAACAAAAGTCATTAAAGGAATCTTGTTATGAAAAATATCCTTAACATGATGTTCAATTTGAAGAGGTGGCAAAGGAAAACCAAATGATATATACTCTTAAAGCTTTGATGGGAAAGAATGAGGATGATGATTCCCATGAAGAGTCATTGATGCAAGAAATTGAGTCAACCTCCCACTTGACTCCAAAGAACTTTGAGGTAACTGATGCTTATCTTGATTATGGTCCTTCCTATGATGAGCTACAATGTGCATATGATGGATTATATGATGACTTGTTATTTTTAGAAAAGAAAAACTTATCTTGTTTAGAAAACATTTCCTCCATTGAAAACAAAATTGAAACTTTGAAAGATGAATATGTTTTTCTTGATGAGGAAATGTCTTGAAAATGTGAAACCTCAACTTCTTGTGAAAAGTACATTGATTTAGAAAATCAAGTTGGGGACTTATCTTTCAAATTTTCTAAATCTAATGATTCTAATTGCTTACATTCTATGCTTGTTAATGATAATAAAATTAATGTTATTCCACATGAAAATTCAAGCAAGGCTTATGGGAAAAATAATTTAGAATATAAAAATAACAAAAGGTTTAAGTTTTTCAAAAATGATCTTCAACGGACCAAGTCATCATTAAATTCAATTGTTTGCAATTTTTGTGGTCATCTAGGATATATTTCTCATTTATGCAAGTACAGAAGATATCTTTATATGAGAAATAGTATGGTATGAATTCCTAAAGATCTTAAAGGCCCTAGTACTAACATTCAAGGACCCAAGATGAAGTGGGTACCAAAATGTCCTCTTAATGTTTCAACTATGCATAAAATTTCTCAAAAGTATAGAATAATTGGTCAAAGGAAAAAGGAATCATCAAGGAGAATGCTTCCAAAATCCAATGGTAGGCATCTTGGTCATGAAGGAAAAGATCCTTCAACTGAAGCTTCTCACATGCATAATGTCGAACTTACAAAGTTCAAAACACCAAAAGAGAAGCAACGAGTAAGGAAAAGATTTTCCTTGATTATCAAGGCCAAGGTATCAAAAGGTTTTACCTCTTATGCACATTCACTTGTAAAGTCAATTAATTTGAGGTATATTCCTTATAGGCCTTAAGTGATTAATAGAATCATGTGTACTTAGTAAATTTTGAATATTATGTTTAGCACATGATTATGTTCATTCTTATTATATCATAGTTCATTAATTTGTTATATATATTGGTACATAAGGTTCTACAATGCCTAGGTATGCTTGCTATGCTTTAAAATTGTCTATATATCATGAAAAAAAAAACATGCTCTCCACTATGTGCTTAATGGCAATTAGTTATTTAACTTGTTGTGCTCAGTTTACATGCTATGGAAAAATTGATCTTTATGATAGCATAATGGATTAATAGTAAAAAACTAACACACAAGGACCAAAGAAAATTTGGGTACCAAAAGTCAAAAATTGAAGTGTGTTGTAGGTGTGCTTGAATGCCAAGAGCTGGCTTTGGCATCTTGAAAGTGGCTACTCCAAGTACAAAGACCAAAAATAATTTCAAGCTCTTTTCCTTGTTTCCAAGAAGCTTGGACTTGCAATTTTTGGATAAGTGGAAACTTGTTTTATACTTTTCTAGCCTTATAATTTGAAAATATCTCTACATGTCTTAAATATGCTAAATAAGTATACTCGTTGCTTGAAATGACATGTTTGATGATAATACCCTTGAGCTCGAGTTTTTGTTTAATCATGACTTAGAATGAGTGTTTTAGATGGTTTTTATCTTGTTTTATCCCTTTCTAACATGATAATTGGTTGACTTAAAATAGCTATGTAAGAATTAGAAATTTGTGATCATATATTTATGTTCTTACATAACATGTATGTTGAAATGTCTTTCTTAATCTTTGATTATTTTCATCTTGGTTTGCTTATTGGTTTTAACCTGCTACATATGCTTACTGTTGTGTTTATTCGAATAGAGGGACATTCTATTCGAATAACTTCCTTTGGTAGCCACTAAAATCTACTCGTAAATGTATCTTATTTGAATAAAGGAATTTTTATTCAAATAACAAAACACAGTAGCCCTGGTATCTATTTTTTTATTGTTTTATTCAAATAAGGGAAACCCTTATTCGAATAACGCTTAGTAGAAGCGTTTTAAATCTGTTCTTTGCTAGTTTTATTTGAATAACCAAATGGTTATTTGAATAATGCTTGGCAGTAAGCCAAGTCTGAATGTTTTTATTCGAATAATGCAAAAACTTATTCGAATAACACTTGGCAGAAAGCAAAGACTGTCTGGTTTCCACGAGTTTATTCGAATAAAACCCATTTTATTCGAATAAACACAGTCTATGTTACCAAGTGGCTTCCAGTACTCAAGAGGGGGTGAATTGAGTATTTAAAATTTTTTGCAAACGCTTATAAAAAAAAATTTGTTGAAGCTATTTCTTAAAATAGGTGAATAGAAATAGAAGATAGAAAGCCTTAAGAACATAAAATGAGCAAACGATAATAATAAATAAATTATAGGAAAATAAAAGAAATAAAGATGAAAAGAGTAAGCACAGTATTTATTCTGGTTCGACCACCAACCACTTGTGGCTTACATCCAGTCCTCGAAAAACTATCCAAGATTATTCACTATCAATGCAAGAATGAACAGGTGCTTGCTACCATTACAAACAAGAGCACTTTTCACATGCAGGAAAACTTTACCCTTGTGCTAAAGCCTCAACTTTTAGGGATACCCCACCCTTACAAAACCTTTGAGGGATACCTTACCATCTTTACAATAAAACATAATATAGAAGAAGAGGAACTCTCAAAAAAGTAAATATCACAACTTGAAGCACAAAGAAGCTGTTTAAGGATATCTTAGAATTATGGCCAAAAAGAGCACAAAAAATATGAAAAAATATAAAATACGTGTTAAAGCAAGCAAATATTGATTCAGGTAGTTGGAGTTTTTTCAAAGACGACCCAAGGTCACTATTTTAAGAATTTTGAAGAAAATAGTTGTTGGGTGCAATTAAATCATGTAATAAATGCAAATATGGCCGTTTCTTTCTAAAACTAGATCATGTAACACCCTCCTTAGGGCCCCACAATTTATGTTACTTAATTACCAAATTACCCCTTCATTAGAAATCGTGCTTGTAGTATAAATACGAGTTATAAAATTTCTTGATGATAATAAGATAAACTTAGCAGGAAATAAAAATATAACAACATTGTCACAAATAATTTACATCATATATACATATACAAGCCTTAGTATTGTCATACTTAAATAATTACAAACTAGACTTTCAAAACATTTAAACTTTAAACTTTAATTTAAACTATTATACTGCCCAAGTCCTACTAGACAGTAGAACCCTCAGACGGGTCCTCCTCAGATTCCTCAGCATATAGGAATCCATCATGATGTGAAGTCCTATGGACAGGTGTCTGAGCAGACGACATAATACTAACCTCACTAGGGGTACGATAGTAAGCCCCCCAGTACTGCCTAATAGAAATTGGAAACTCTAGGTGCATATATATGTTAACACTAAAGTACGAATGACCTAGATGTAATCTACTCAATCTAATATTTAAGTCCCCCATATAATAAATACTCTCTATCCAAATCGACATGCCACACCTCCTCTCCTCCCAGAAACGTAAATCTCATGTAGCCAAGGAAACTAGGCATATCCATTTCTTCAAAACTCAATGTCCTCAACAGGGATCTGCTCCTCCTCAGCTTCTCGCTCCACTTCTTGCTCGACGTCTTTACAATTATAAATATAATGCAGAATAGACATACAAAGAGGTGAGATCACCTACGCCATTACCAGTATGGTAGCAATGAAGATAAACACATGCAATATCTCATACAGCTATCATACCATAATTACAGTTATGCCACTAACATCAATTATCATCACAAAACATGTAATATATAATAATTACAATCATGCCACTAACAACAACCAAATAATCAACAGTTCAATTATCATAAATCATAATTACGATAATACCCTCAATCACTATATGTATGCACACAGACTCAATTTCCTACTCCACGGAGCTACAACTCAGGTTAGAAGAGTGATCAAAAAGATTTGTCAATACCAACATGCCTCGGACCACGTGCTCAATCTTGCACATCTAGCATATACACGACAGTCTTTATCAGATCTTGATTAAGAATAGTGTCTCGGTTAGGATCATTGGTGTGTTGCGTCGGTCTAACCTACGGCACAGAATAGCTACCAACTGCCCATTGTAGGTAACCCGCACCCGAATGCCCCCAAGGTCAACTAGTAACTTACACTACGCATATCGCACCCATTCAAGAGTGTAGTCTCTCCTAGACAACTAGCCTCATACAGTCCATCGGACATTTTCAATGCATGTACTATGCACTTATTCACAATTCCAATTGATATCACATATTCAGGGTCCACATAATAATCTAATAGTATTATTACTGTATTTTAATCGCGTAATCATATTTTTGCATTTTCTTATTTGCGACTCAATTCTGTCGCCTTTTCTAATCGTGTAGCGATTTTTCAACGTTTCTTAAACGTGTAAATATTTTTCATACGTTTTCAATCCAAAAATACTATTTTTCTCATTTAATACTAAAAATTCACTTTATTTTTTTATATTTGCAAAATAGCCCCTTAAAACTTAATATTTACATTATAGTCCTTATTTAAATAATATTTTCACAATTGTCCCTCATAAAATTCATATTTATGAAATAGTCCCTCATAAATTTATATTTATGAAATAGTCCCTTTTTAAATTTTTTTTAACAATATGACCCCTCTAAAAATAATATTTATAATATGACCCCTCTGAAAATAAGTATTTATACAATGGCCCCTCATTTAAATAATATTTATAATTTAGTCCCTCTTTTATAAAAATTTACGGTATAACCCCTCTAAAAATCAGTAATTGTACTGTTTCCCTAAAATTGTTATTTCTTTTCTTTACTTCACATAAAAATCATTTTGTTTTGCTATACTCAAACTTTTCCAAATTCATTTAGATCTCTAAATTCTCATTTTAATCCCTCAGTTTAAGGACTTTAGTCCTCTTTTCCATGGTATGCCCATGAGCCTCATTGCTCTTTGGAGCATTCATACAATTGTTTAATCATCTTGTTCACATCCTAAATTATACATACATCCTCATGCTTTCATAATTATACATACACACATAATATCAAAGCTTTCAGCATATTATCACACATGCAAACATAGAAACAAAATCATACACATCACAAACACAATCAAAGAGCATCAAACAATAGGTGAATAAACCCTTATGGGTTTTTCACCAAACAAAACTATCCCCACACCACCAAAACTTGGTTGGTGAGGTAAAATCTCCATTTTACCTCTTGAAGACAAGTCTTTCAAGCTCCTCTCCTTCTCCTTGATTTCGTGTGGCTCATAAACAATTCATAACAATTCTAAAATAATTAGTAAAATCACATACAAAGCTTAATAATGATAAACCACGGAACAAACATGGTTTAGAAAATCACAAACTTGAATTAAAACCATAAAAACCAAAGTTTACCTCTAGGGAAGTAAGGTAGAAGTGGGATTTTGAAGCACTTAGAGTGAGATTTTGGGAAAACTTCCTAAATGGAAAGTGTTTAGAAGGTTGTCTAGCTTTAGGATATGATGAGAGTGAAAATTATAGATGATGGATGGTGTATTTGGTGTTGGGGCCAAACCACAAGGAAGGAAAAAGGAAGGAAAATATTCTATGTGTTCTTGGAAATTTTGAGAGAATAAGATGAAAACTTTTTGGTGAGAGAGAAAAGTGAATATTGCATGCACAAAGAGAGTAGGCTGTCGTGTGAGTGTTGGAGAATTTGAAGGGATTTGCATGAATTTAAAATATCCAATTGCATGGCACATGGCCTATGTCATCAACTTGTCATGCATGGTCACTTGGATGGTTCAAGAATAATGGAGAATATAGTGGAACAAGGCCTCTTGGCCGTGGGGTTCAAGTGGGTTTAGGGGCTTAATTGGTTTTTAATTTATGTCTAATTACTTGCTAATTAAATAGCTAATTAATTAGGTTTAGTTTCCTAACCACTCTTAATTAATTATCCAATTACATAACTAATTAGTTTAATATATTTTAGCATATATCATAACTTCTAATTAAAATAAGGATATCTAATTAAGAATTAGATTATAACTAATTTATAATTAGGTTAGTTTACTTAGCTTGTTAATTAGGCCATTAGATTAACCAAATTAGGTTTAATTAGTTACTAAGCAAAGTCAAGCCACTATTGTTGACTTCATCTTAGCCATTGAAATCAACTTGGTTTCCTATCCATTGATCTCATCTACAGTGGATATTACTTAGTGGTTTTATCAAGATTCATTTCACACCATTGATCGGATCAACTGTTATGATCGAAAGCATCTATATCATGCTTTTTATCCAATGGTCCTTAATGAAGTCTATGCTCCTTTAATTGACCAATTCTTATTGGTTAGAATTTTCAAGCCACCTATTTTGACTTGTTCCTATTAGTTTAGAAATTGGTCCAGTCAGAATCGTTGACTGCTACTCTAAACACGGGTCCCATAGATTTTTTCGGGTCCATGATGGTTTTGAAGCAAATTTTTACTGTTTTTAAGATAGTAGGTACTATCAAATATAATAATATTATAATAATATAAATTATTTTATTGCACAGTTAAATCTTAAAAATTAAAAGATTAATATATATATATCAATCATAATTGGGTTTAGTAAGATCTCCCAGCTCCGAATAATTAAAATAAGATTTTTTCAGTCAAGAAAATTATTATTTTCTTGACTCGAAGTAAATCACACAAAATGATAAAAACTGATCTGAGAAC
The DNA here is from genome assembly GCA_029884595.1 of Ormosia semicastrata. Classification (NCBI taxonomy): domain Eukaryota; kingdom Viridiplantae; phylum Streptophyta; class Magnoliopsida; order Fabales; family Fabaceae; genus Ormosia; species Ormosia semicastrata. The sequence continues at coordinate 55,013,738 of JAQQTO010000063.1, forward strand.
AGTCAAATTATTTTTATAACATACAGAAAATACAAAACAGTGTAATTCTGCTATTACTATTAACATAGTCAGAATTTAGGGTGTTACAACTCTCCTCCTCTAAAATTAAGTTTCGTCCTCGAAACTTGACACATATTCAAAACAAAAACGAATACTGCTCTCTTATCTTTTCTTCCAACTCCCATGTGGCTTCACCACTTACATCGTTCCATACCACTTTAACCAATGCGATCTCTTTTCCTCGAAGTTGCTTAATCTTTCGATCTTCAATCTTGACTGGAAACGTCTCATAGGTTAGATTCTCCTTCAGTTGTACGATGTCTAGTTCGATAACATGAGTCAAATCAGAAACATATTACCGTAGTTGTGATATGTGAAATATATTATGAAGATTTGATAAGAACGATGGTAGTGCAACTTGATAAGCTACCGGACCTACCCGACGAAGTATCTGATACGGTCTGATAAACTTCGGAGTGAGCTTCCTTGACTTGATCACTCGTCCAACTCCAGTCATAGGCGTCACACGTAGAAATATATGGTCACCTTCTTCATATTTAAGCGGTCTCCGTCTTTTATTAGCATAACTCTTTTGCAGCGTCTAAGTTGTCCTCATCTTGTCTTGGATCATCTTCACTTTCTCAGTAGTCTGCTGCATAAATTTGGGTCCTACCACAGTACTTTCACCATCGTGGTACCAACACAACGGCGTTCTACACCTTTTACCATATAATGCCTCATAGGGTGCCTGTGACTGGCATGTATCTCAGAAAGAATGTGTTTTGATGATAACAAACTTAAAGATGTTGCAAGATCAAGTCCAAGAGTATCAAGACAAATCAAGTGTAGCTTTTAGGACTTTAATCATTTTGTAAAGGAATATAAAGATTCACAAATAGCTCAATCATACGTTTCGAAATAGCACACAAGTTTTCAAAGCTTCAATGTGGTTTTTAACTTCCAAAGAATCAATCATCTCGTGTCCATAAGCTTACAAGATAATATGGAATCAAAAGCAACATTTAAAAAGGCATGAAACCTATTTTACACATGTATTATTCGAATAAGGGGTTCCTTATTTGAATAACACAAGTCAGAGATTCTAAATAATCTTTCAGGAAAGGATTTATTTGAATAAGCCCTGTGTTATTCGAATAAATGATTCAAAAATGTTTTGGCACGAATAAGTTATTCGAATAACAAAGTGTTATTTGAATAACACATCTCCAGGAAATCATTTTATTAAATGGTTATTCGAATAACAGAGTTGTTATTCAAATAACAAGCGATTCTGGAAAACCATGTTTAAATGGTTATTCGAATAACAGTGTTGTTATTTGAATAATAAGCGTTTTAGCAAAACCATGTTTAATTGGTTATTCAAATAACGATGGTGTTATTCGAATAACGAGAACTCAGGAAATCAAATATTCGAATGAGTTATTCGAATAACATGACTGTTATTTGAATAACATGTTTTCCCAGAAGCCAAACATTTAACTGGTTATTCGAATAACCAGGATGTTATTCGAATAACACATTACAGAGGAAAATACGCTTGTGCTATTTAAAGCCTTATTCGAATAAGACTTCTCTTATTCGAATAAGAGAGCTTTCCAGAAACAGAAATTAACGGATAGTTACATATCATTAAATGCTCCAACCACCTCCCAACGGCTCTAAACTTCAATGACTTATGAATAGAAGTTGTTGGGCATTTATGGAGGTTAGACAATCAATCTGAAAAACCTTGGTTGAGCATTAAAAACGTGTTTTCATCTATTCCTCCGTTAATACTCTGTTTCTAAGCGTAAACAATGAATCATATACCCATTGAATTTTCAGTTGTAATATCTGCTCTTTGAAGAGAGTTTTTACCTATTCAATCTTTGTATAATCTGTAGAGAGGGTGAGGCATCCCTCCAAACTGTAATAGGGTGAGGTATCCCTTTGAAAATAGAGGCTCAAGCATTAGGGTGAGGTATCCCATAGTGTTGAGTGCTCAAGGTTGTAGTGGTTGTCAAGCACCCATTGAAGCTTGAAGATATAGTGAAAAATCTCAAGTTGTTGCTTGGAGACTGGACGCAGATCACAAGTGGATTAGTGATCGAACCAGGATAAACGATTGTGTTTATTTTCTCTAAACCCTTCTCTTTATTTTGTGCACTATTTTATTGAATTACTTGGATATTGTCTCCTTTGGCTATCACATTTATAAGTAAGAGGGTTTATCTCATCCATCCAATTATCTCTAATCATTCAATAGCTTCAACGAAAATTGGTTATCAAACGATTTGCGAAAGATTTGCGAACTTGTTTTACTTACTCAATTTACCCCCCTCTTAAGTATTGAGGCCACTTGGTAACAAGTGGTATCAGAGCTAGACTTTTGTATAAAGTGCTTAGTAGCTTCAAGAGAAGTGATGGCTTCAAATGGTTTTTCAAATGAAGGTTCTTCTATAAATAGACCTCTTTATTTCAATGGGGATGGTTATGCCTATTGGAAAGAAAGGATGAAAATTTTCATTGAAGCTATTGACTTAGATGTGTGGGACGCTGTTGAAAATGGTGCTTTTGTCCCAACACAAACTAAAGATGGTGTGAAAATCAATACACCTAGAAATGAATGGACCGATGATGATAAAAAGAAGGTTCAATGCAATTTGACAGCTAAGAACATCATCACCACATCCTTGGGGTATGATGAATTCTTTAGGGTGTCAAATTGTAAGGCCGCAAAAGAAATGTGGGATACCCTACAAGTAACTCATGAAGGTACTAGTGAGGTAAAACGATCTCGAATAAACACTCTTACTCATGAATATGAATTGTTTAGAATGAACCAAGGTGAGAGTATTCAAGATATGCAAAAGAGATTTACTCACATTCTTAATCATCTCATCTCATTGGGAAAGACATTTCCTAATGAGGATCTTATTAACAAAGTCTTAAGATGTCTAAGCAGGAATTGGCAACCCAAAGTAACGGCTATTACGGAATCAAGAGATTTATCGACAATGTCTCTAGCCACCCTATTCGGAAAGCTTCAAGAACATGAGCTGGAACTAAATAGGCTCAATCAAAGTGAAGAGTATGATAAAAAGAAAAAGGGAATTGCACTCAAAGCCACCTCTTCTATACTTGAAGATGATGATGAAGATGGTGAAGAGGATGCTGAAAGTATTGAGCTAAGTGAGGAGAATCTTAGTCTCCTTGTGAGAAAGTTTGGAAGATTCCTAAAGAAAAAGAGATTTCAAAGAAGACCACCCTTTCCTCAAAAGAAAGCATATCACAAAGGAAAATGATCCTTTACTCCTCCAAAATGCTACGAATGCGAAAAACTGGGACACATGAAAATAGAGTGTCCCATATATCTCAAGAAGACGGAAAAGTTTGAGAAAAGGCCCTCCAAAGAAAAGAAAGGAAGGAGAGCATACATAGCTTGGGAGGATAATGACTTAAGTTCCTCCTACAATTCAGAAGATGAAGAAGCTCATCTTTGTCTCATGGCTCAAGGAGAAGAAAGTGAAGAGAGCGACACCGAGGTAACTTCTTCTAACTCAGAATCTCTACCTTCATATGATGAATTGCAATATGCCTTTCAAGAATTGCATGATGAATCCTTAAGGCACACAAAAATGGTTTTATCCTCTAACAAAACAATTTCCTTATTGGTAAACAAAGTTTCTATCTTAAGTAAGGAGATAAATGAGCTTAAGATTGAAAATGAGACCTTAGGACTTATAGATGCTAATTCACTATGCATGACATGCTCTTCACATGATAACACATCTATATCATTACCTTGTTCATCATGCAAAATATTTAAAAAAGAAATTGAAGACTTGAACAACACTCTTGCAAAATTCACTTTTGGAAGAGACAACTTGAATGTGTTGTTAGGGAAACAAAAATGTGTGTTTCAAAAAGTCAGTTTGGGATTTAATCCAAACAACCATCAAAAATCTTATAAGAACTTCTTTGTTTCCTCAAATACTTCAAGTAGTCCCTTTGTTAAATGTTTTCACTGTGGTAGGAAAGGGCATAGTGCATCAACTTGAAATATTAGAAAGAACATATACACTAAAGTTGGAATAAAAAGAGTTTGGGTTCCTAAAGGTACCATGCCTAATTCTAACACACAAGGACCCAAGACAATTTGGGTACCAAAGGTTAAAACTTGAATATGTGTTGTAGGTGTGCTTGAAGACTAAGAGCTCAAGTTGGTATCTTGATAATAGTTGCTCCAAGCACATGATCGGTGATGGCTCTAAGTTCTCCTCCCTTACACATAAGAAATATGGTCATGTCACATATGGTGATAACAACAAAGGGAAGATTCTTGGAATTGGCAAAGTTGGTAAGGTCCCTTCATCATCTATTGATAATGTTTTCCTTGTTGAAGGATTTAAACATAATTTGCTTAGTATTAGTCAATTGTGTGATAAAGGCAATAGAGTTATATTTGATTCTTCTTGTTGCATAATTGAGGGAAAGGATGATAAGTAAGTTAAGTTTGTTGGTCATAGAGTCAATAATATATATATGATTAGTCTCGATGATATCTCCTCAAATGATGCTAAATGATTTATGAGCAAAGAAAATGATTCATGGTTATGGCATAGAAGAATTGCTCACATTCACATGGATCACTTAAACAAATTGGTTTCTAAAGAACTAGTAATTGGTCTTCCAAAGCTCAAATTTGAAAAAGACAAATTTTGTGATGCATGTCAAAAGGGGAAACAAGTAAAGGTCTCTTTTAAAGCTAAAAACATGGTTTCAACTTCTAGACCTTTACAACTTTTGCACATGGATCTTTTTGGTCCCTCTAGAACTATGAGCTTTGGTGGGAATTACTATGCATTAGTGATTGTGGATGATTTTTCTAGCTTTACATGGACATTATTCTTGGCCCACAAAAATGATGCTTTTCAATCACTTAGAAAGCTTGCCAAAGTTATCCAAAACGATAAAGATTTTTGTATTGCATCCATAAGAAGTGACCATGGTGGTGAATTTGAAAATTTGAAACTTTTTGTGATGAACATGGCATTGAGCATAATTTTTCTGCCCCTAGAACACCACAACAAAATGGTGTTGTAGAAAGGAAAAATCGATCTTTAGAGGAAATGGCAAGAACTATACTCAATGAAGCCAACCTTCCTAAGTACTTTTGGGCGGATACAGTTAACACCACTTATTATGTTATGAATAGAGCCCTAATAAGGCAAATTTTAAAGAAAACCCCATATGAATTGTACAAAGGAAGGAAACCAAATGTGTCACATTTTCATGTCTTTGGATGTAAATGCTTTGTTTTGAATAATGGAAAGGATAACTTGGGGAAGTTTGATGCAAAATCTGATGAGGGAATATTCATTGGCTATTCTATACATAGTAAGGCCTTTAGAGTCTATAATAAACGAACTATGACCATAGAAGAATCCATACATGTTACATTTAATGAAACTAACCCAAATGTGCCGAGAAAGGATCTTGTTGATGATGTTGCAGAAATCTTGGCAAAAACGTACTTGAAAAATCAAGAGAAAGAGTCCAAGAAGCAAGAAGAGAGACTCCTTGATCACTCATGGCAAAAAGATTCATAAATCTTGGACCTACCCAAGCAATGGAGGACTTTAAGATATCACCCTCTCGACAAGGTGATTGGTGATGTATCAAAAGGGGTAATCACTCGAAACTCACTTAGAGATGCATGTAATCACCTAGCCTTTATCTCTCAAGTTGAACCTAAAGACATAAATGAGGCCATTAATGATGAGCATTGGATCTTGGCCATGCAAGAAGAACTAAACCAATTTGAGAGAAATCAAGTTTGGGAATTAGTTCCAAGGCCCAATGATCATCCAATAATTGGCACCAAATGGGTCTTTAGGAACAAACTTGATGAAACAGGCTTAATAATAAGAAATAAAGCTAGGCTTGTAGCTAAGGGATATAATCAAGAAAGTGGCATAGACTATGAAGAAACTTATGCTCCCGTAGCTAGGTTAGAGGCCATTAGAATGTTACTTGCATATGCTTGCATAATGGATTTCAAACTCTATCAAATGGATGTCAAAAGTGCCTTTTTAAATGGTTTTATACAAGAAGAGGTGTATGTAGAACAACCTCCTAGTTTTGAGGATTTTGAAATGCCCAACCATATTTTTAAACTGAAAAAGGCCTTGTATGGCTTGAAACAACTCCTAGAGCTTGGTATGAAAGGTTGAGCAAATTTCTTTTAAAAAAAGGTTTTTCTAGAGGCAAGGTTGACACTACCCTTTTCATAAAACACAAAATGCATGACATACTTCTAGTTCAAATCTATGTTGATGACATTATATTTAGAGCTACTAACAACTCTCTTTGTAAAGAGTTTTCAAATATTATGCAAAGTGAGTTTGAGATGTCAATGATGGGTGAGCTCAACTTCTTCCTTGGTCTCCAAATCAAGCAAACAAGAGAAGGAACTTTCATAAGCCAATCCAAGTATTGCAAGGAATTGCTCAAGAAGTTTAGAATGAACAATGCCAAGCATATGGCTACACCTATGGGCACCTCTTACTATTTGGACAAGGATGAAGGAGGTAAATCGGTAGAAATTACAAAATATAGAGGTATGATTGGCACATTCCTTTATCTCACTGCAAGTAGGCCTGATATAATGTTTAGTGTATGCATGTGTGCTAGATATCAAGCTAATCCTAAGGAATCGCACTTAAGTGCTGTTAAGAGAATAATGAAATATCTAGTAGGCACATCACAAATGGGGTTGTGGTACTCTAAGGGTGCCTCATGTAGCCTTATTAGGTATTCTGATTCTGATTTTGCTGGATGCAAAATGGATAGGAAGAGCACTAGTGGGACATGCCACTTGTTTGGAAGCTCACTAGTTTCTTGGCATAGCAAGAAACAAAATAGAGTGGCATTGTCTACAGCTGAAGCTGAATATGTTGCAGTTGGGAGTTGTTGTGCTCAAGTCCTTTGGATGAAACAACAACTCTTGGACTATGGTCTTGAGCTTGATCAGATCCCCATAAGGTGTGATAATACTAGTGCAATAAATCTGTCCAAAAATCCCATTTTGCATTCTAGGACTAAACATATTGAAATAAGACATCATTTCATTAGAGACCATGTTTAAAAGGGTGATTGTATGCTTGAATTTGTTGAAACCACTAAGCAACTAACTGATATTTTCACTAAAACCTTAGCAAAAGAAGCATTTTTCTATATAAGAAATGAACTTGGTATTTTGGATCAATCTTGCATAAATTGACTTTTTACTGCATAATAAAAAAAATTAAATATTGTTGCTTTCTGCATAATCATGCCATTTTGCTGCATAATTTCTGAGCTATTAATCATATTTGAATCCAAAACTAATTTGAGCGTCGGAGATTTCCACTAAGCTGTTTTGCAGGTGCTCCCTCATGATCAAGATTCCCAAGCAACTCAATAACTTCACAATTTCACCAAAAAAGGTGAAATTCTTGGTTAAAATAGTATTCTTGCAAAATTGAGTGCATTGAAACATAATATGATTAGATTATATGCTTGTATGATGATTTGAATTGATTTAAGATGTTCTGGAATTGATTTGAATGATTTAAAGTTGACTATATGTTGTTCAGAATTAAACTGGCATGTCACTGACCAAATAAATGATAGAAAGATTGATCCTCTCCAAATTGATGCATAAAACTTTATTCGAATAAGAAGCCCCTTATTCGAATAAAACCTGGCAGTGAAACCCAGTCAGTTTTCCAACATGCGTATATTATTCGAATAAGGATTCCCTTATTCGAATAACACCTCACAGAATGTGCTCCAACAACCTAATATCAACTGGTTATTTGAATAACCAACTGGTTATTCGAATAAAGCATGTCAGTGGCAAAAGCCATTTTCATGTTATTCGAATAACAGAATATGTTATTTGAATAACAAATGACAGAATTCACCAAACACATGAGCTACTACGCTGCTATTCGAATAACAATATTGTTATTCGAATAACGCTTGGCAGTGAGCCAAGACGCTTCAGGTACCATTCTGTTATTCGAATAACACCACTGTTATTCGAATAACACGTGACTTATAAGAGGACTTCACGAGCATCCTCGGTCATTTCATAAGTTCTATTTTCCCCCCTTCTCTCCATAACCCACCAAAATTCCATCATGGCCTCCTCTTCCAAATGCCCACGTAGCATAACCGCTCCCACCAACAGCCCCATTGATCTTCGAAGACTCTCGTCCAATAACGATGATCTCAAACGCTTCAGGGAAGAATTTTGGACCAGAGACGTCATTCAACCCAAATACATGGATCGTCAGTTCTTTGAGGACGATGGAGGATTTGATTTCCTCGATGATCTCTCCCATCAGGGCGTCCTCGATCTCTGCAGCTACAAGGACTCCATTTTCCCAGATTTGGTGAAAATGTTCTACTGCAACCTGAAGATGGACGGTCCTAATCTCATCTCTAAAGTAAAGGACCAGGAAATAGTTATCACTCCAGCTGATTGGATGCTGTTCTTCAAATTAGATGCCACGAGTGCTGCAGTGGAGCCAGATAGCAGGCCCTACGTGAAGGCATACAGAAGAGAAGAAGCTGTGTCATTATTGGTGAAGCCTGGAACAGTTGGGTCCAAGGTTGGTCTAAAGAGTAGAATGCTGAAAAGCCAGGAAAGGCTGCTTCACTACTCATACGCGCACATTCTCGCTCCTCGTGGAGGCAACTACGCTTATCTGACTGAAGATGACATTTTTCTTCTCTGGGTATTGAAGAAAAATTAGAAGATCAACTAGCCCAATTTCATTGGAAAATACATGATGAAGATCAAGACCACCAAGAATTCTGACCTGCCATATGCTCTGATTATCTTAGCCTTTCTTAAGAAATACTCCCTGCTCAGACAGACTAAACGGACAATGGAACTGAACCATTTCCATATCTTTGGGTAATTTACTCTGAAGAAAATGAAGATGGTTCCGGACAATATTGGAGGGTGGGTATACCCTGATGAGCTGGAAGAAGCTGCGACAGACGAAGACATTGCAGATGCCCCTGCTCCTGCTGATGACCCTATTCCTACTGATCAGCCTACTGAAGCCCTTACTCCTGCTCCAGTAACCCTGGAAGGCATTATGGCCACTTTGCTTGACAATCGTGCTTACATGGAACACATATTTTCTATTCTCTTCGACAGAATAGAAGGTGTTAAACGCGAGATTGCTGCCCTGCGAGCTGCACCTCCTGCCCCTGCACCGGACTCACCTCCTCCCCCACCAGACACTTACTTTTGATCATAGGAATTTAGCTTTTATGTTCATGTTTTTCTTGTATCTCTAGCATACCCATATCTGAACTTGTATATCTTGACCATGCTTGCAATCACTGAATAAAATATGATTTAGCTTCCTTGCTGCCTCCTCACTTTCTAAGACTGTTCATTTAAAATGTTCGTTTAATTTCTTGCTAAATGATATAAAAGCATGTTTGTTAATGCTGGGTATATGCATGTCTTGCCTCATCTTTTTGATCATGACAAAAGGGGGAGAAGAACAAGAACAAGCTAAAGTTAACTCTGTTAATTCATACTTAAAGATAAAGATAATCGCTTCTGACAATGTTTGGTTTTGGAGATTGTGTTGAGAAAAGACAGATCTGAAAGATTAAATCTGAAAAGGATCAAGAGACTCCAAAAGAAAGGGGGAGCTGCGCTTGTCTCTGATAATTTATGCTCCTCTTACAAACTAGAGGGGGAGTAAGTCTCCATAATTAATTCTGTGATTTCCAATTTACAAATGAACTAACTCTTTTCTCAATGGTTATTTGTCATAATCGAAAAGGGGGAGAATGTGACTGGCATGTATCTCAGAAAGAATGTGTTTTGATGATAACAAACATAAAGATGTTGCAAGATCAAGTCCAAGAGTATCAAGACAAATCAAGTGTAGCTTTTAGGACTTCAATCATTTTGTAAAGGTATATAAAGATTCACAAATAGCTCAATCTTACGTTTCGAAATAGCACACAAGTTTTCAAGGCTTCAATATGGTTTTTAACTTCCAAAGAATCAATTATCTCGTGTCCATAAGCTTACAAGATAATATGGAATCAAAAGCAACATTTAAAAAAGCATGAAACCTGTTTTACACATGCATTATTCGAATACGGGGTTCCTTATTCGAATAACACAAGTCAGAGATTCCAAATAATCTTTCAGGAAAGGATTTATTCGAATAAGCCCTGTGTTATTCGAATAAATGATTCAAAAACGTTTTGGCACGAATAAGTTATTCGAATAACAAAGTGTTATTCAAATAACACATCTCCAGGAAATCATTTTATTAAATGGTTATTCGAATAACAGAGTTGTTATTCAAATAACAAGCGATTCTGGAAAACCATGTTTAAATGGTTATTCAAATAACAGTGTTGTTATTCGAATAACAAGCGTTTTAGCAAAACCATGTTTAATTGGTTATTCGAATAACAATGGTGATATTCCTCCGTTAATACTCTGTTTCTGAGCATAAACCGTGAATCATATACCCATTGAATTTCCAATTGTAATATCTGCTCTTTGAAGAGAGTTTCTACCTATTCAATCTTTGTATAATCTGTAGAGAGGGTGAGGCATCCCTCCAAACTGTAATAGGGTGAGGTATCCCTTTGAAAATAGAGGCTCAAGCATTAGGGTGAGGTATCCCATAGTGTTGAGTGCTCAAGGTTGTAGTGGTTGTCAAGCACCCATTGAAGCTTGAAGATATAGTGAAAAATCTCAAGTTGTTGCTTGGGGACTGGACGTAGATCACAAGTGGATTGGTGATCAAACCAGGATAAACGATTGTGTTTGTTTTCTCTAAACCCTTCTCTTTATTTTGTGCACTGTTTTATTGAATTGCTTGGATATTGTCTCCTTTGGCTATCACATTTATAAGTAAGAGGGTTTATCTCATCCATCCAATTATCTCTAATCATTCAATAGCTTCAACGAAAATTGGTTATCAAACGATTTGCGAAAGATTTGCGAACTTGTTTTACTTACTTAATTCACCACCCCTCTTGAGTATTGAGGCCACTTGGTAACAGTGCCATCCCTATGCTCGAATGGAAACTATTGTTGTAGGTGAACTCTATCAACGGTAGAAATTCATCCCAACAACCAATTTGCTCTAGAACATAAGCCCTCAATAAGTCCTCCAATAACTGAATCATCCTTTCTGACTGACCATCTGTTTGTGGATGGTAAGCAGAACTCAAACGTAGCTTTGTTCCCATCGCTTCTTGTAAACTATTCTAAAATCTCGACTTAAATATTGGATCTCAATCAGAAATAAATACTAGATAGTACACCATGAAGTCTAACGATTTCATTGATGTACACTTGAGCCAACTTTTCCATTGAGTACTTAATATTAATCGGTAAAAAGTACGTCGACTTTGTAAGCCGATCAATAATTACCCATATAGAATCGTGACTCTTTCGAGTTCTTGGTAACCCAGTTACGAAATCCATTGCTATGTCATCCCATTTCCACTCAGGAATAGGCAAAGGTTGCAACATTCCTGATGGTCTCAGATGTTCCACTTTGGCCTTCTGACAAATCAAACAGGATGACACATATTCTGCGACATCCCTCTTCATTCCTTGGCACCAATATAGCTATTTCAAATCTTGGTACATCTTCGTGGCTCCCGGATGCATACTCAACTTACTTCTATGAGCTTCATCTAAAATCGACCTCCTCAGTTCTGGATCGTTAGGCACACAAACTCTCCCTTTGAACTTCAAAATTCCAATAATACCTTCGCTGAATTCCAATTCTCCTCCTTGACTTTTTGCTTCCTTTGCTTTTTGCAAATACTGATCACTGTTTTGCCCTTCTCGTATTCTATCCATCAAGTCATTTGAAATAGTGATCATGTTCAAACACATCTTCCCCGGTGTCAACTTCATAGATAATCGCATATCCTGAAACTCTTCTATCAGTTCCTTCTCCTTAATCATCATAACAGAAGCATTAAGCATTTTCCTACTTAAAGCATCCGCTACGACATTCGCCTTCTTGGGATGATACTGTAACTGAAAGTCATAGTCTTTCAGAAACTCTAGCCAACGCCTTTGTCTCATGTTCAACCCTTTCTAGTCAAACAGATACTTCAAACTTTTATGGTCACTAAAAATAGTGAACGTTGCCCCATAGAGAAAATGTCTCCATACCTTTAATGCAAACACTACTGCTCACATCTCCAAGTATCCCATAGTGTTGAGTGCTCAAGGTTGTAGTGGTTGTTAAGCACCCATTGAAGCTTGAAGATATAGTGGAAAATCTCAAGTTGTTGCTTGGAGACTGGATGTAGATCACAAGTGGATTGGTGATCGAACCAGGATAAACGATTGTGTTTATTTTCTCTAAACCCTTCTCTTTATTTTGTGCACTGTTTTATTGAATTACTTGGATATTGTCTCCTTTGGCTATCACATTTATTAGTAAGAGGGTTTATCTCATCCATCCTATTATCTCTAATCATTCATTAGCTTCAACGAAAATTGGTTATCAAACGATTTACGAAAGATTTGCGAACTTGTTTTACTTACTCAATTTACCCCCCCTCTTGAGTATTGAGGCCACTTGGTAACAAGTGGTATCAACGCTAGACTTTTGTATAAAGTGCTTAGCAGCTTCAAGAGAAGTGATGGCATCAAATGGTTTTTCAAATGAAGGTTCTTCTATAAATAGACCTCCTTATTTCAATGGGGATGGTTATGCCTATTGGAAAGAAAGGATGAAAATTTTCATTGAAGCTATTGACTTAGATGTGTGGGACGCTGTTGAAAATGGTGCTTTTGTCCCAACACAAACTAAAGATGGTGTGAAATTCAATACACCTAGAAATGAATGGACCGATGATGATAAAAAGAAGGTTCAATACAATTTGAGAGCCAAGAACATCATCACCACATCCTTGGGGTATGATGAATTCTTTAGGGTGTCAAATTGTAAGGCCGCAAAAGAAATGTGGGATACCCTACAAGTAACTCATGAAGGTACTAGTGAGGTAAAACGATCTCGAATAAACACTCTTACTCATGAAAATGAATTGTTTAGAATGAACCAAGGTGAGAGTATTCAAGATATGCAAAAGAGATTTACTCACATTGTTAATCATCTCATCTCATTGGGAAAGACATTTCCTATTGAGGATCTTATTAACAAAGTCTTAAGATGTCTAAGCAGGAATTGGCAACCCAAAGTAACGGCTATTTCGGAATCAAGAGATTTATCGACAATGTCTCTAGCCACCTTATTCGGAAAGCTTCAAGAACATGAGCTGGAACTAAATAGGCTCAATCAAAGTGAAGAATATGATAAAAAAAAAGGGAATTGCACTCAAAGCCACCTCTTCCATACTTGAAGATGATGATGAAGATGGTGAAGAGGATGCTGAAAGTATTGAGCTAAGTGAGGAGAATCTTAGTCTCCTTGTGACAAAGTTTGGAAGATTCCTAAAGAAAAAGATATTTCAAAGAAGACCACCCTTTCCTCAAAAGAAAGCATATCATAAAGGAAAAGGATCCTCTACTCCTCCATAATGCCACGAATGCGAAAAACTGGGACACATGAAAATAGAGTGTCCCATATTTCTCAAGAAGACGGAAAAGTTTGAGAAAAGGCCCTCCAAAGAAAAGAAAGGAAGGAGAGCATACATAGCTTAGGAGGACAATGACTTAAGTTCCTCCGACAATTCAGAAGATGAAGAAGCTCATCTTTGTCTCATGGCTTAAGGAGAAGAAAGTGAAGAGAGCGACACCGAGGTAACTTCTTCTAACTCTGAATCTCTGCCTTCATATGATGAATTGCAAGATGCCTTTCAAGAATTGCATGATGAATCCTTAAGGCATACAAAAATGGTTTTATCCTCTAACAAAACAATTTCCTTATTGGTAAACAAAGTTTCTATCTTAAGTAAGGAGATAAATGAGCTTAAGATTGAAAATGAGATCTTAGGACTTATAGATGCTAATTCACTATGCATGACTTGCTCTTCACATGATAACACATCCATATCATTACCTTGTTCATCATGCAAAGTATTTGAAAAAGAAATTGAAGACTTGAACAACACTCTTGCAAAATTCACTTTTGGAAGAGACAACTTGAATGTGTTGTTAGGGAAACAAAAATGTGTGTTTCAAAAAGTCAGTTTGGGATTTAATCCAAACAACCATAAAAAATCTTATAAGAACTTCTTTGTTTCCTCAAATACTTCAAGTAGTCCCTTTGTTAAATGTTTTCACTGTGGTAGGAAAGGGCATAGTGCATCAACTTGTAATGTTAGAAAGAACATATACACTAAAGTTGGAATAAAAAGAGTTTGGGTTCCTAAAGGCACCATGCTTAATTCTAACATACAAGGACCCAAGACAATTTGGGTACCAAAGGTTAAAACTTGAATGTGTGTTATAGGTGTGCTTGAAGACTAAGAGCTCAAGTTGGTATCTTGGTAATGGTTGCTCCAAGCACATCTTGTTGCATAATTGAGGGAAAGGATGATAAGCAAGTTAAGTTTATTGGTCATAGAGTCAATAATATATATATGATTAGTCTCGATGATATCTCCTCAAATGATGCTAAATGCTTTATGAGCAAAAAAAAATGATTCATGGTTATGGCATAGAAGAATTGCTCACATTCACATGGATCACTTAAACAAATTGGTTTCTAAAAAACTAGTAATTGGTCTTCCAAAGCTCAAATTTGAAAAAGACAAATTTTGTGATGCATGTCAAAAGGGGAAACAAGTAAAGGTCTCTTTTAAAGCTAAAAACATGGTTTCAACTTCTAGACCTTTACAACTTTTGCACATGGATCTTTTTGGTCCCTCTAGAACTATGAGCTTTGGTGGGAATTACTATGCATTAGTGATTGTGGATGATTTTTTTAGGTTTACATGGACATTATTCTTGGCCCACAAAAATGACGCTTTTCAATCATTTCGAAAGCTTGCCAAAGTTATCCAAAACGAAAAAGATTTTTGTATTGCATCCATAAAAAGTGACCATGGTGGTGAATTTGAAAATTTGAAACTTTTTGTGATGAACATGGCATTGAGCATAATTTTTCTGCGCCTAGAACACCACAACAAAATGGTGTTGTAGAAAGGAAAAATCGATCTTTAGAGGAAATGGCAAGAACTATGCTCAATGAAGCCAACCTTCCTAAATACTTTTGGGTGGATGCAGTTAACACCGCTTATTATATTATGAATAGAGCCCTAATAAGGCAAATTTTAAAGAAAACCCCATATGAATTGTACAAAGGAAGGAAACCAAATGTGTCACATTTTCATGTCTTTGGATGTAAATGCTATGTTTTGAATAATGGAAAGGATAACTTGGGGAAGTTTGATGCAAAATCTAATGAGGGAATATTCATTGGCTATTCTATACATAGTAAGGCCTTTAGAGTCTATAATAAATGAACTATGACCATAGAAGAATCCATACATGTTACATTTAATGAAACTAACCCAAATGAGCCGAGAAAGGATCTTGTTGATGATGTTGCAGAAATCTTGGCAAAAACGCACTTGAAAAATCAAGAGAAAGAGTCCAAGAAGCAAGAAGAGAGACTCCTTGATCACTCATGGCAAAAAGATTCATAAATCTTGGACCAACCCAAGGAATGGAGGACTTCAAGATATCACCCTCTCGACAAGGTGATTGGTGATGTATCAAAAGGGGTAATCACTCGAAACTCACTTAGAGATGCATGTAATCACCTAGCCTTTGTCTCTCAAGTTGAACCTAAAGACATAAATGAGGCCATTAATGATGAGCATTGGATCTTGGCCATGCAAGAAGAACTAAACCAATTTGAGAGAAATCAAGTTTGGGAATTAGTTCCAAGGCCCAATGATCATCCTATAATTAGCACCAAATGGGTCTTTAGGAACAAACTTGATGAAACGGGCTTAATAATAAGAAATAAAGCTAGGCTTGTAACTAAGGGATATAATCAAGAAGAAGGCATAGACTATGAAGAAACTTATGCTCCCGTAGCTAGGTTAGAGGCCATTAGAATGTTACTTGCATATGCTTGCATCATGGATTTCAAACTCTATCAAATAGATGTCAAAAGTGTCTTTTTAAATGGTTTTATACAAGAAGAGGTGTATGTAGAACAACCTCCTAGTTTTGAGGATTTTGAAATGCCCTACCATGTTTTTAAACTGAAAAAGGCCTTGTATGGCTTGAAACAACTCCTAGAGCTTGGTATGAAAGGTTGAGCAAATTTCTTTTATAAAAAGGTTTTTCTAGAGGTAAGGTTGACACTACCCTTTTCATAAAACACAAAATGCATGACATACTTCTAGTTCAAATCTAAGTTGATGATATTATATTCGGAGCTACTAACAACTCTCTTTGTAAAGAGTTTTCAAATATTATGCAAAGTGAGTTTGAGATGTCAATGATGGGTGAGCTCAACTTCTTCCTTGGTCTCCAAATCAAGCAAACAAGAGAAGGAACTTTCATAAGCCAATCCAAATATTGCAAGGAATTGCTCAAGAAGTTTGGAATGAACAATGCCAAGCATATGGCTACACCTATGGGCACCTCTTACTATTTGGACAAGGATGAAGGAGGTAAATAGGTAGAAATTACAAAATATAGAGGTATGATTGGCTCACTCCTTTATCTCACTGCAAGTAGGCCTGATATAATGTTTAGTGTATGCATGTGTGCTAGATATCAAGCTAATCCTAAGGAATCGTACCTAAGTGCTGTTAAGAGAATAATGAAATATCTAGTAGGCACATCACAAATGGGTTTGTGGTACTCTAAGGGTGCCTCATGTAACCTTATTGGGTATTCCGATTCTGATTTTGCTGGATGCAAAATGGATAAGAAGAGCACTAGTGGGACATGTCACTTGCTTGGAAGCTCACTAGTTTCTTGGCATAGCAAGAAACAAAATAGTGTGGCATTGTCTACAGCCGAAGCTGAATATGTTGCAGCTGGGAGTTGTTGTGCTCAAGTCCTTTGGATGAAACAATAACTCTTGGACTATGGTCTTGAGCTTGATCACATCCCCATAAGGTGTGATAATACTAGTGCAATAAATCTGTCCAAAAATCCCATTTGCATTCTAGGACTAAACATATTGAAATAAGATATCATTTCATTAGAGACCATGTTCAAAAGGGTGATTGTATGCTTGACTTTGTTGAAACCACTAAGCAACTAGCTGATATTTTCACTAAACCCTTAGCAAAAGAAGCATTTTTCTATATAAGAAATGAACTTGGTATTTTGGATCAATCTTGCATAAATTGACTTTTTACTGCATAATAAAAAAAATTAAATATTGTTGCTTTCTGCATAATCATGCCATTTTGCAGCATAATTTCTGAGCTATTAATCATATTTGAATCCAAAACTAATTTGAGCGTCGAAGATTTCCTCTAAGCTGTTTTGCAGGTGCTCCCTCATGATCAAGATTCCCAAGCAACTCAATAACTTCACAATTTCACCGAAAAGGGTGATATTCTTGGTAAAAATAGTATTCTTGCAAAATTGAGTGCATTGAAACATAATATGATTAGATTATATGCTTGTATGATGATTTGAATTGATTTAAGATGTTCTGGAATTGATTTGAATGATTTAAAGTTGACTATATGTTGTTCAGAATTAAACTAGCATGTTACTGACCAAATAAATGATAGAAAGATTGATCCTCTCCAAATTGAGGCATAAAACTTTATTCGAATAAGAAGCCCTTTATTCGAATAAAACCTGGCAGTGAAACCCAGTCAGTTTTCCAACATGCGTATATTATTCGAATAAGGATTCCCTTATTCGAATAACACCTCACAGAATGTGCTCCAACAACCTAATATCAACTGGTTATTCGAATAACCAACTGGTTATTCGAATAAAGCATGTCAGTGGCAAAAGCCATTTTCATGTTATTCGAATAACAGAATATGTTATTTGAATAACAAATGACAGAATTCACCAAACACATGAGCTACTATGCTGTTATTCAAATAACAATATTGTTATTCGAATAACGCTTGGCAGTGAGCCAAGACGCTTCAGGTACCATTCTGTTATTCGAATAACACCACTGTTATTCGAATAACACGTGACTTATAAGAGGACTTCACGAGCATCCTCGGTCATTTCATAAGTTCTATTTTCCCCCCTTCTCTCCATAACCCACCAAAATTCCATCATGGCCTCCTCTTCCAAATGCCCACGTAGCATAACCGCTCCCACCAACAGCCCCATTGATCTTCGAAGACTCTCGTCCAATAATGATGATCTCAAACGCTTCAGGGAAGAATTTTGGACCAGAGACGTCATTCAACCCAAATATATGGATCATCAGTTCTTTGAGGACGATGGAGGATTTGATTTCCTCGATGATCTCTCCCATCAGGGCGTCCTCGATCTCTGCAGCTATAAGGACTCCATTTTCCCAGATTTGGTGAAAATGTTCTACTGCAACCTGAAGATGGACGGTCCTAATCTCATCTCTGAAGTAAAGGACCAGGAAATAGTTATCACTCCAGCTGATTGGATGCTGTTCTTCAAATTAGATGCCACGAGTGCTACAGTGGAGCCAGATAGCAGGCCCTACGTGAAGGCATACAGAAGAGAAGAAGCTGTGTCATTACTGGTGAAGCTTGGAACAGTTGGGTCCAACGTTGGTCTGAAGAGTGGAATGCCGAAAAGGCAGGAAAGGCTGCTTCATTACTCATACGCGCACATTCTCGCTCCTCGTGGAGGCAACTACGCTTATCTGACTGAAGATGACATTTTTCTTCTCTGGGTATTGAAGAAAAATTAGAAGATCAACTGGCCCAATTTTGTTGGAAAATACATGATGAAGATCAAGACCATCTAGAATTTTGACCTGCCATATGCTCTGATTATCTTAGCCTTTCTTAAGAAATACTCCCTGCTCAGACAGACTGAACGGACAATGGAACTGAACCATTTCCATATCTTTGGGGAATTTACTCTGAAGAAAATGAAGATGGTTCCGGACAATATTGGAGGGTGGGTATACCCTGATGAGCTGGAAGAAGCTGCGACAGACGAAGACATTGCAGATGCCCCTGCTCCTGCTGATGACCCTGTTCCTGCTGATCAGCCTACTGAAGCCCCTACTCCTGCTCCAGTAACCCTGGAAGGCATTATGGCCACTCTGCTTGACAATCGTGCTTACATGGAACGCACCTTTTCTATTCTCTTCGACAGAATAGAAGGTGTTAAATGCGAGATCGCTGCCCTGCGAGCTGCACCTCCTGCCCCTGCACCAGACTCACCTCCTCCCCCACCAGACACTTACTTTTGATCATAGGAATTTAGCTTTTATGTTCATGTTTTTCTTGTATCTCTAGCATACCCATATCTGAACTTGTATATCTTGACCATGCTTGCAATCACTGAATAAAATATGATTTTGCTTCCTTGCTGCCTCCTCACTTTCTAAGACTGTTCATTAAAATGTTCATTTAATTTCTTACTAAATGATATAAAAGCATGTTTGTTAATGCTGGGTATATGCATGTCTTGCCCCATCTTTTTGATCATGACAAAAGGGGGAGAAGAACAAGAACAAGCTAAAGTTAACTCTGTTAATCCATACTTAAAGATAAAGATAATCACTTCTGACAATGTTTGGTTTTGGAGATTGTGTTGAGAAAAGACAAATCTGAAAGATTAAATCTGAAAAGGATCAAGAGACTCCAAAAGAAAGAAGGAGTTGCGCTTGTCGCTGATAATTTATGCTCCTCTTACAAACTAGAGGGGGAGTAAGTCTCCATAATTAATTCTGTGATTTCCAATTTACAAATGAACTAACTCTTTTCTCAATGGTTATTTGTCATCATCAAAAAGGGGGAGAATGTGACTAGCATATATCTCAGAAAGAATGTGTTTTGATGATAACAAACTTAAAGATGTTGCAAGATCAAGTCCAAGAGTATCAAGACAAATCAAGTGTAGCATTTAGGACTTCAATCATTTTGTAAAGGTATATAAAGATTCACAAATAGCTTAATCTTACGTATTGAAATAGCACACAAGTTTTCAAGGCTTCAATATGGTTTTTAACTTC
Organism: Ormosia semicastrata; assembly: GCA_029884595.1. Classification (NCBI taxonomy): domain Eukaryota; kingdom Viridiplantae; phylum Streptophyta; class Magnoliopsida; order Fabales; family Fabaceae; genus Ormosia; species Ormosia semicastrata. The sequence continues at coordinate 55,033,894 of JAQQTO010000063.1, forward strand.
CAAAGAATCAATTATCTCGTGTCCAAAAGCTTACAAGATAATATGGAATCAAAAGCAACATTTAAAAAAGCATGAAACCTGTTTTACACATGCATTATTCGAATAAGGGGTTCCTTATTCGAATAACACAAGTCAGAGATTCCAAATAATCTTTCAGGAAAGGATTTATTCGAATAAGCCCTGTGTTATTCGAATAAATGATTCAAAAACGTTTTGGCACGAATAAGTTATTCGAATAACAAAGTGTTATTCAAATAACACATTTCCAGGAAATCATTTTATTAAATGGTTATTCGAATAACAGAGTTGTTATTCAAATAACAAGTGATTCTGGAAAACCATGTTTAAATGGTTATTCGAATAACAGTGTTGTTATTCGAATAACAAGTGCTTTAGCAAAACCATGTTTAATTGGTTATTCGAATAACAATGGTGATATTCGAATAACGAGAACTCAGGAAATCAAATATTCAAATAAGTTATTCGAATAACATGAATGTTATTCGAATAACATGTTTTCCCAGAAGCCTAACATTTAATTGGTTATTCGAATAACCAGGATATTATTCGACTAACACATTACAGAGGAAAATACGCTTGTGCTATTTAAAGCCTTATTCGAATAATACTTCTCTTATTCGAATAAGAGAGCTTTCCAGAAATAGAAATTAACGGATAGTTACGTATCATTAAATGCTCCAACCACCTCCCAACGGCTCTAAGCTTCAATGACTTATAAATAGAAGTTGTTGGGCATTTATGGAGGTTAGACAATCAATCTAAAAAACCTAGGTTGAGCATTAAAAATGAGTTTTCATCTATTCCTCCGTTAATACTTTGTTTCTGAGCATAAACCGTGAATCATATACCCATTGAATTTCCAATTGTAATATCTGCTCTTTGAAGAGAGTTTCTACCTATTCAATCTTTGTATAATCTGTAGAGAGGGTGAGGCATCCCTCCAAACTGTAATAGGGTGAGGTATCCCTTTGAAAATAGAGGCTCAAGCATTAGGGTGAGGTATCCCATAGTGTTGAGTGCTCAAGGTTGTAGTGGTTGTCAAGCACCCATTGAAGCTTGAAGATATAGTGAAAAATCTCAAGTTGTTGCTTGGGGACTGGACGTAGATTACAAGTGGATTGGTGATCAAACCAGGATAAACGATTGTGTTTGTTTCTCTAAACCCTTCTCTTTATTTTGTGCACTGTTTTATTGAATTGCTTGGATATTGTCTCCTTTGGCTATCACATTTATAAGTAAGAGGGTTTATCTCATCCATCCAATTATCTCTAATCATTCAATAGCTTCAACGAAAATTGGTTATCAAAAGATTTGCAAACTTGTTTTACTTACTCAATTCACCCCCCCTCTTGAGTATTGAGGCCACTTGGTAACAGTGCCATCCCTATGCTCGAATAGAAACTATTGTTGTAGGTGAACTCTATCAATGGTAGAAATTCATCCCAACAACCAATTTGCTCTAGAACACAAGCCCACAATAAGTCCTCCAATAACTGAATCGTCCTTTCTGACTGACCATCTGTTTGTGGATGGTAAGCAGAACTCAAACGTAGCTTTGTTCCCATCGCTTCTTGTAAACTATTCTAAAATCTCGACTTAAATATTGGATCTCAATTAGAAATAAATACTAGATAGTACACCATGAAGTCTAATGATTTCATTGATGTACACTTGAGCCAACTTTTCCATTGAGTACTTAATATTAATCGGTAAAAAGGGCGTCAACTTTGTAAGCCGATCAATAATTACCCATATAGAATCGTGACTCTTTCGAGTTCTTGGTAACCCAGTTATGAAATCCATTGCTATGTCATCCCATTTCCACTCAGGAATAGGCAAAGGTTGCAACATTCCTGATGGTCTTAGATGTTCCACTTTGGCCTTCTGACAAATCAAACAGGATGACACATATTCTGCGACATCCCTCTTCATTCCTTGGCACCAATATAGCTATTTCAAATCTTGGTACATCTTCGTGGCTCCCGGATGCATACTCAACTTACTTCTATGAGCTTCATCCAAAATCGACCTCCTCAGTTCTGGATCGTTAGGCACACAAACTCTCCCTTTGAACTTCAAAATTCCATTAATACCTTCGCTGAATTCCAATTCTCCTCCTTGAATTCTTGCTTCCTTTGCTTTTTGCAAATACTGATCACTGTTTTGCCCTTCTCGTATTCTATCCATCAAGTCATTTGAAATAGTAATCATGTTCAAACACATCTTCCCCGGTGTCAACTTCATAGATAATCGCATATCCTGAAACTCTTCTATCAGTTCCTTCTCCTTAATCATCATAACAGAAGCATTAAGCATTTTCCTACTTAAAGCATCCGCTACGACATTCGCCTTCTTGGGATGATACTGTAACTGAAAGTCATAGTCTTTCAGAAACTCTAGCCAACGCCTTTGTCTCATGTTCAACCCTTTCTAGTCAAACAGATACTTCAAACTTTTATGGTCACTAAAAATAGTGAACGTTGCCCCATAGAGAAAATGTCTCCATACCTTTAATGCAAACACTACTGCTCACATCTCCAAGTATCCCATAGTGTTGAGTGCTCAAGGTTGTAGTGGTTGTCAAGCACCCATTGAAGCTTGAAGATATAGTGGAAAATCTCAAGTTGTTGCTTGGAGACAGGATGTAGATCACAAGTGGATTGGTGATCGAACCAGGATAAACGATTGTGTTTATTTTCTCTAAACCCTTCTCTTTATTTTGTGCACTGTTTTATTGAATTACTTGGATATTGTCTCCTTTGGCTATCACATTTATAAGTAAGAGGGTTTATCTCATCCATCCTATTATCTCTAATCATTCAATAGCTTCAACGAAAATTGGTTATCAAACGATTTGCGAAAGATTTGCGAACTTGTTTTACTTACTCAATTTACCCCCCTCTTGAGTATTGAGGCCACTTGGTAACAAGTGGTATCAACGCTAGACTTTTGTATAAAGTGCTTAGCAGCTTCAAGAGAAGTGATGGCTTCAAATGATTTTTCAAATGAAGGTTCTTCTATAAATAGACCTCCTTATTTCAATGAGGATGGTTATGCCTATTGGAAAGAAAGGATGAAAATTTTCATTGAAGCTATTGACTTAGATGTGTGGGACGCTGTTGAAAATGGTGCTTTTGTCCCAACACAAACTAAAGATGGTGTGAAAATCAATACACCTAGAAATGAGTGGACCGATGATGATAAAAAGAAGGTTCAATACAATTTGAGAGCCAAGAACATCATCACCACATCCTTGGGGTATGATGAATTCTTTAGGGTGTCAAATTGTAAGGTCGCAAAAGAAATGTGGGATACCCTACAAGTAACTCATGAAGGTACTAGTGAGGTAAAACGATCTCGAATAAACACTCTTACTCATGAATATGAATTGTTTAGAATGAACCAAGGTGAGAGTATTCAAGATATGCAAAAGAGATTTACTCACATTGTTAATCATCTCATCTCATTGGGAAAGTCATTTCCTAATGAGGATCTTATTAACAAGGTCTTAAGATGTCTAAGCAGGAATTGGCAACCCAAAGTAACGGCTATTTCGGAATCAAGAGATTTATCGACAATGTCTCTAGCCACCCTATTCGGAAAGCTTTAAGAACATGAGCTGGAACTAAATAGGCTCAATCAAAGTGAAGAGTATGATAAAAAAAAAAAGGAATTGCACTCAAAGCCACCTCTTCCATACTTGAAGATGATGATGAAGATGGTGAAGAGGATGCTGAAAGTATTGAGCTAAGTGAGGAGAATCTTAGTCTCCTTGTGACAAAGTTTGGAAGATTCCTAAAGAAAAAGAGATTTCAAAGAAGACCACCCTTTCCTCAAAAGAAAGCATATCATAAAGGAAAAGGATCCTCTACTCCTCCAAAATGCTACGAATGCAAAAAACTGGGACACATGAAAAAAGAGTGTCCCATATATCTCAAGAAGACGGAAAAGTTTGAGAAAAGGCCCTCCAAAGAAAAGAAAGGAAGGAGAGCATAAATAGCTTGGGAGGACAATGACTTAAGTTCCTCCGACAATTCAGAAGATGAAGAAGCTCATCTTTGTCTCATGGCTCAAGGAGAAGAAAGTGAAGAGAGCGACACTGAGGTAACTTCTTCTAACTCAGAATCTCTACCTTCATATGATGAATTGCAAGATGCCTTTCAAGAATTGCATGATGAATCCTTAAGGCACACAAAAATGGTTTTATCCTCTAACAAAACAATTTCCTTATTGGTAAACAAAGTTTCTATCTTAAGTAAGGAGATAAATGAGTTTTAGATTGAAAATGAGACCTTAGGACTTATAGATGCTAATTCACTATGCATGACTTGCTCTTCACATGATAACACATCCATATCATTACCTTGTTCATCATGCAAAGTATTTGAAAAAGAAATTGAAGACTTGAACAACACTCTTGCAAAATTTACTTTTGGAAGAGACAACTTGAATGTGTTGTTAGGGAAATAAAAATGTGTGTTTCAAAAAGTCAGTTTGGGATTTAATCCAAACAACCATCAAAAATCTTATAAGAACTTCTTTGTTTCCTCAAATACTTCAAGTAGTCCCTTTGTTAAATGTTTTCACTGTGGTAGGAAAGGGCATAGTGCATCAACTTGCAATGTTAGAAAGAACATATACACTAAAGTTGGAATAAAAAGAGTTTGGGTTCCTAAAGGCACCATGCCTAATTCTAACACACAAGGACCCAAGACAATTTGGGTAGCAAAGGTTAAAACTTGAATGTGTGTTGTAGGTGTGCTTGAAGACTAAGAGCTCAAGTTGGTATCTTGATAATGGCTGCTCCAAGCACATGACCGGTGATGGCTCTAAGTTCTCCTCCCTTACACACAAGAAACATGGTCATGTCACATATGGTGATAACAACAAAGGGAAGATTCTTGGAATTGGCAAAGTTGGTAAGGTCCCTTCATCATCTATTGATAATGTTTTCCTTGTTGAAGGACTTAAACATAATTTGCTTAGTATTAGTCAATTGTGTGATAAAGGCAATAGAGTTATATTTGATTCTTCTTGTTGCATAATTGAGGGGAAGGATGATAAGCAAGTTAAGTTTGTTGGTCATAGAGTCAATAATATATATATGATTGGTCTCGATGATATCTCCTCAAATGATGCTAAATGCTTTATGAGCAAAGAAAATAATTCATGGTTATGGCATAGAAGAATTGCTCACATTCACATGGATCACTTAAACAAATTGGTTTCTAAAGAACTAGTAATTGGTCTTCCAAAGCTCAAATTTGAAAAAGACAAATTTTGTGATGCATGTCAAAAGGAGAAACAAGTAAAGGTCTCTTTTAAAGCTAAAAACATGGTTTCAACTTCTAGACCTTTACAACTTTTGCACATGGATCTTTTTGGTCCCTCTAGAACTATGAGCTTTGGTGGGAATTATTATGCATTAGTGATTGTGGATGATTTTTCTAGGTTTACATGGACATTATTCTTGGCCCACAAAAATGATGCTTTTCAATCATTTAGAAAGCTTGCCAAAGTTATCCAAAACGAAAAAGATTTTTGTATTGCATCCATAAGAAGTTACCATGGTGGTGAATTTGAAAATTTGAAACTTTTTGTGATGAACATGACATTGAGCATAATTTTTCTGCCCTTAGAACACCACAACAAAATGGTGTTGTAGCAAGGAAAAATCGATCTTTAGAGGAAATGGCAAGAATTATGCTCAATGAAGCCAACCTTCCTAAGTACTTTTGGGCGGATGCAGTTAACACCGCTTATTATGTTATGAATAGAGTCCTAATAAGGCAAATTTTAAAGAAAACCCCATATGAATTGTACAAAGGAAGGAAACCAAATGTGTCACATTTTCATGTCTTTGGATGTAAATGCTTTGTTTTGAATAATGGAAAGGATAACTTGGGGAAGTTTGATGCAAAATCTGATGAGGGAATATTCATTGGCTATTCTATACATAGTAAGGCCTTTAGAGTCTATAATAAACGAACTATGACCATAGAAAAATCCATACATGTTACATTTAATGAAACTAACCCAAATGAGCCGAGAAAGGATCTTGTTGATGATGTTGCAGAAATCTTGGCAAAAACGCACTTGAAAAATCAAGAGAAAGAGTCCAAGAAGCAAGAAGAGAGACTCATTGATCACTCATGGCAAAAAGATTCATAAATCTTGGACCTAACCAAGGAATGGAGGACTTCAAGATATCACCCTCTCGACAAGGTGATTGGTGATGTATCAAAAGGGGTAATCACTCGAAACTCACTTAGAGATGCATGTAATCACCTAGCCTTTGTCTCTCAAGTTGAACCTAACGACATAAATGAGGCCATTAATGATGAGCATTGGATCTTGGCCATGCAAGAAGAACTAAACCAATTTGAGAGAAATCAAGTTTGGGAATTAGTTCCAAGGCCCAATGATCATCCTATAATTAGCACCAAATGGGTCTTTAGGAACAAACTTGATGAAACGGGCTTAATAATAAGAAATAAAGCTAGGCTTGTAGCTAAGGGATATAATCAAGAAGAAGGCATAGACTATGAACAAACTTATGCTCCCGTAGCTAGGTTAGAGGTCATTAGAATGTTACTTGCATATGCTTGCATTATGGATTTCAAACTCTATCAAATGGATGTCAAAAGTGCCTTTTTAAATGGTTTTATACAAGAAGAGGTGTATGTAGAACAACCTCCTAGTTTTGAGGATTTTGAAATGCCCAACCATGTTTTTAAATTGAAAAAGGTCTTGTATGGCTTGAAACAACTCCTAGAGCTTGGTATGAAAGGTTGAGCAAATTTCTTTTATAAAAAGGTTTTTCTAGAGGTAAGGTTGACACAACCCTTTTCATAAAACACAAAATGCATGACATACTTCTAGTTCAAATCTATGTTGATGACATTATATTTGGAGCTACTAACAACTCTCTTTGTAAAGAGTTTTCAAATATTATGCAAAGTGAGTTTGCGATGTCAATGATGGGTGAGCTCAACTTCTTCCTTGGTCTCCAAATCAAGCAAACAAGAGAAGGAACTTTCATAAGCCAATCCAAATATTGCAAGGAATTGCTCAAGAAGTTTGGAATGAACAATGCCAAGCATATGGCTACACCTATGGGCACCTCTTACTATTTGGACAAGGATGAAGGAGGTAAATCGGTAGAAATTACAAAAATATAGAGGTATGATTGGCTCACTCCTTTATCTCACTGAAAGTAAGCCTGATATAATGTTTAGTGTATGCATGTGTGCTAGATATCAAGCTAATCCTAAGGAATCGCACCTAAGTGCTGTTAAAAGAATAATGAAATATCTAGTAGGCACATCACAAATGGGTTTGTGGTACTCTAAGGGTGCCTCATGTAGCCTTATTGGGTATTCCGATTCTGATTTTGCTGGATGCAAAATGGATAGGAAGAGCACTAGTGGGACATGCCACTTGCTTGGAAGCTCACTAGTTTCTTGGCATAGCAAGAAACAAAATAGTGTGGCATTGTCTACAGCTGAAGCTGAATATGTTGCAGCTGGGAGTTGTTGTGCTCAAGTCCTTTGGATGAAACAACAACTCTTGGACTATGGTCTTGAGCTTGATCACATCCCCATAAGGTGTGATAATACTAGTGCAATAAATCTGTCCAAAAATCCCATTTTGCATTCTAGGACTAAACATATTGAAATAAGACATCATTTCATTAGAGACCATGTTCAAAAGGGTGATTGTATGCTTGAATTTGTTGAAACCACTAAGCAACTAGCTGACATTTTCACTAAACCCTTAGCAAAAGAAGCATTTTTCTATATAAGAAATGAACTTGGTATTTTGGATCAATCTTGCATAAATTGACTTTTTACTGCATAATAAAAAAAATTAAATATTGTTGCTTTCTGCATAATCATGCCATTTTGCTGCATAATTTCTGAGCTATTAATCATATTTGAATCCAAAAGTAATTTGAGCGTCGGAGATTTCCTCTAAGCTGTTTTGCAGGTGCTCCCTCATGATCAAGATTCCCACGCAACTCAATAACTTCACAATTTCACCAAAAAGGGTGAAATTCTTGGTAAAAATAGTATTCTTGCAAAATTGAGTGCATTGAAACATAATATGATTAGATTATATGCTTGTATGATGATTTGAATTGATTTAAGATGTTCTGGAATTGATATGAATGATTTAAAGTTGACTATATGTTGTTCAGAATTAAACTGGCATGTTACTGACTAAATAAATGATAGAAAGATTGATCCTCTCCAAATTGATGCATAAAAGTTTATTCGAATAAGAAGCCCCTTATTCGAATAAAACCTGGCAGTGAAACCCAGTCAGTTTTCCAACATGCGTATATTATTCGAATAAGGATTCCCTTATTTGAATAACACCTCACAGAATGTGCTCCAATAACCTAATATCAACTGGTTGTTCGAATAACCAACTGGTTATTCGAATAAAGCATGTCAGTGGCAAAAGCCATTTTCATGTTATTCGAATAACAGAATATGTTATTTGAATAACAAATGACAGAATTCACCAAACACATGAGCTACTACGCTGTTATTCGAATAATAATATTGTTATTCAAATAACGCTTGGCAGTGAGCCAAGACGCTTCAGGTACCATTCTATTATTCGAATAACACCACTGTTATTCGAATAACACGTGACTTATAAGAGGACTTCACGAGCATCCTCGGTCATTTCATAAGTTCTATTTTCTCCCCTTCTCTTCATAACCCACGAAAATTCCATCATGGCCTTCTCTTCCAAATGCCCACGTAGCATAACCGCTCCCACCAACAGCCCCATTGATCTTCGAAGAGTCTTATCCAATAATGATGATCTCAAACGTTTCAGGGAAGAATTTTGGACCAGAGACGTCAATCAACCCAAATACATGGATCGTCAGTTCTTTGAGGACGATGGAGGATTTGATTTCCTCGATGATCTCTCCCATCAGGGCGTCCTCGATCTCTGCAGCTACAAGGACTCCATTTTCCCAGATTTGGTGAAAATGTTCTATTGCAACCTAAAGATGGACGGTCCTAATCTCATCTCTGAAATAAAGGACCAGGAAATAGTTATCACTCCAGCTGATTGGATGCTGTTCTTCAAATTAGATGCCACGAGTGCTGCAGTGGAGCCAGATAGCAGGCCCTACGTGAAGGCATACAGAAGAGAAGAAGCTGTTTCATTACTGGTGAAGCCTGGAACAGTTGGGTCCAACGTTGGTCTGAAGAGTGGAATGCCGAAAAGCCAGGAAAGGCTGCTTCACTACTCATACGCGCACATTCTCGCTCCTCATGGAGGCAACTACTCTTATCTGACTGAAGATGACATTTTTCTTCTCTGGGTATTGAAGAAAAATTAGAAGATCAACTGGCCCAATTTCATTGGAAAATACATGATAAAGATCAAGACCACCAAGAATTCTGACCTGCCATATGCTCTGATTATCTTAGCCTTTCTTAAGAAATACTCCCTGCTCAGACAGACTGAACGGACAATGGAACTGAACCATTTCCATATCTTTGGGGAATTTACTCTGAAGAAAACGAAGATGGTTTCGGACAATATTGGAGGGTGGGTATACCTTGATGAGCTGGAAGAAGCTGCGACAGACGAAGACATTGCAGATGCCCCTGCTCCTGCTGATGACCCTGTTCCTGCTGATCAGCCTACTGAAGCCCCTACTCCTGCTCCAGTAACCCTGGAAGGCATTATGGCCACTCTGCTTGACAATCGTGCTTACATGGAACACACATTTTCTATTCTCTTCGACAGAATAGAAGGTGTTAAACGCGAGATTGCTGCCCTGCGAGCTGCACCTCCTGCCTCTGCACCAGACTCACCTCCTCCCCCACTAGACACTTACTTTTGATCATAGGAATTTAGCTTTTATGTTCATGTTTTTCTTGTATCTCTAGCATACCCATATCTGAACTTGTATATCTTGACCATGCTTGCAATCACTGAATAAAATATGATTTAGCTTCCTTGCTGCCTCCTCACTTTCTAAGACTGTTCATTTAAAATGTTCGTTTAATTTCTTGCTAAATGATATAAAAGCATGTTTGTTAATGCTGGGTATATGCATGTCTTGCCCCATCTTTTTGATCATGACAAAAGGGGGAGAAGAACAAGAACAAGCTAAAGTTAACTCTGTTAATTCATACTTAAAGATAAAGATAATCACTTCTGACAATTTTTGGTTTTGGAGATTGTGTTGAGAAAAGACAGATCTGAAAGATTAAATCTGAAAAGGATCAAGAGACTCCAAAAGAAAGGGGGAGCTGCGCTTTCTCTGATAATTTATGCCCCTCTTACAAACTAGAGGGGGAATAAGTCTCCATAATTAATTCTGTGATTTTCAATTTACAATTGAACTAACTCTTTTCTCAATGGTTATTTGTCATCATCAAAAAGGGGGAGAATGTGACTGGCTTGTATCTCAGAAAGAATGTGTTTTGATGATAACAAACTTAAAGATGTTGCAAGATCAAGTCCAAGAGTATCAAGACAAATCAAGTGTAGCTTTTAGGACTTCAATCATTTTGTAAAGGTATATAAAGATTCACAAATAGCTCAATCTTACGTTTTGAAATAGCACACAAGTTTTCAAGGCTTCAATATGGTTTTTAACTTCCAAAGAATCAATTATCTCGTGTCCATAAGCTTACAAGATAATATGGAATCAAAAGCAACATTTAAAAAAGCATGAAACCTGTTTTACACATGCATTATTCAAATAAGGGATTCCTTATTCGAATAACACAAGTCAGAGATTCCAAATAATCTTTCAGGAAAGGATTTATTCGAATAAGCCCTGTGTTATTCGAATAAATGATTCAAAATTGTTTTGGCACGAATAAGTTATTCGAATAACAAAGTGTTATTCAAATAACACATCTCCAGGAAATCATTTTATTAAATGGTTATTCGAATAACAGAGTTGTTATTCAAATAGCAAGCGATTCTGGAAAACCATGTTTAAATGGTTATTCGAATAACAGTGTTGTTATTCGAATAACAAGCGTTTTAGCAAAACCATGTTTAATTGGTTATTCGAATAACAATGGTGATATTCGAATAACGAGAACTCAGGAAATCAAATATTCGAATAAGTTATTCGAATAACATGAATGTTATTCGAATAACATGTTTTCCCAGAAGCCAAACATTTAATTGGTTATTCGAATAACCAGGATGTTATTCGAATAACACATTACAGAGGAAAATATGCTTGTGCTATTTAAAGCCTTATTCGAATAAGACTTCTCTTATTCGAATAAGAGAGCTTTCCAGAAATAGAAATTAACGGATAGGTACATATCATTAAATGCTCCAACCACCTCCCAACGGCTCTAAACTTCAATGACTTATAAATAGAAGTTGTTGGGCATTTATGGAGGTTAGACAATCAATCTGAAAAACTTTGGTTGAGCATTAAAAATGAGTTTTCATCTATTCATCCGTTAATACTCTGTTTTTGAGCATAAACCGTGAATCATATACCCATTGAATTTCCAATTGTAATATCTGCTCTTTGAAGAGAGTTTCTACCTATTCAATCTTTGTATAATCTGTAGAGAGGGTGAGGCATCCCTCCAAACTGTAATAGGGTGAGGTATCCCTTTGAAAATAGAGGCTCAAGCATTAGGGTGAGGTATCCCATAGTGTTGAGTGCTCAAGGTTGTAGTGGTTGTCAAGCACCCATTGAAGCTTGAAGATATAGTGAAAAAACTCAAGTTGTTGCTTGGGGACTGGACGTAGATCACAAGTGGATTGGTGATCAAACCAGGATAAACGATTGTGTTTGTTTTCTCTAAACCCTTCTCTTTATTTTGTGCACTATTTTATTGAATTGCTTGGATATTGTCTCCTTTGGCTATCACATTTATAAGTAAGAGGGTTTATCTCATCCATCCAATTATCTCTAATCATTCAATAGCTTCAACGAAAATTAGTTATCAAACGATTTGCGAAAGATTGGCGAACTTGTTTTACTTACTCAATTCACCCCCCTCTTGAGTATTGAGGCCACTTGGTAACAGTGCCATCCCTATGCTCGAATGGAAACTATTGTTGTAGGTGAACTCTATCAACGGTAGAAATTCATCCCAACAACCAATTTGCTCTAGAACACAAGCCCTCAATAAGTCCTCCAATAACTGAATCGTCCTTTCTGACTGACCATCTGTTTGTGGATGGTAAGCAGAACTCAAACGTAGCTTTGTTCCCATCGCTTCTTGTAAACTATTCTAAAATCTCGACTTAAATATTGGATCTCAATCAGAAATAAATACTAGATAGTACACCATAAAGTCTAACGATTTCATTGATGTACACTTGAGCCAACTTTTCCATTGAGTACTTAATATTAATCGGTAAAAAGTGCGTCGACTTTGTAAGCCGATCAATAATTACCCATATAGAATCGTGACTCTTTCGAGTTCTTGGTAACCCAGTTACGAAATCCATTGCTATGTCATCCCATTTCCACTCAGGAATAGGCAAAGGTTGCAACATTCCTGATGGTCTCAGATGTTCCACTTTGGCCTTCTGACAAATCAAATAGGATGACACATATTCTGCGACATCCCTCTTCATTCCTTGGCACCAATATAGCTATTTCAAATCTTGGTACATCTTCGTGGCTCCCGGATGCATACTCAACTTACTTCTATGAGCTTCATCTAAAATCGACCTCCTCAGTTCTGGATCGTTAGGCACACAAACTCTCCCTTTGAACTTCAAAATTTCATTAATACCTTTGCTGAATTCCAATTCTCCTCCTTGAATTCTTGCTTCCTTTGCTTTTTGCAAATATTGATCACTGTTTTGCCCTTCTCGTATTCTATCCATCAAGTCATTTGAAATAGTGATCATGTTCAAACACATCTTCCCCGGTGTCAACTTCATAGATAATCGCATATCCTGAAACTCTTCTATCAGTTCCTTCTCCTTAATCATCATAACAGAAGCATTAAGCATTTTCCTACTTAAAGCATCCGCTACGACATTCGCCTTCTTGGGATGATACTGTAACTGAAAGTCATAGTCTTTCAGAAACTCTAGCCAACACCTTTGTCTCATGTTCAACCCTTTCTAGTCAAACAGATACTTTAAACTTTTATGGTCACTAAAAATAGTGAACGTTGCCCCATAGAGAAAATGTCTCCATACCTTTAATGCAAACACTACTGCTCACATCTCCAAGTCATGAGTCGGATAATTCCTCTCATGTTCCTTCAACTGTCTCGACGCGTATGCCACAACCTTACGGTTCTGCATAAGTACACAACCTAACCCTTGATACAAAGCATCACAATACACTTCGAAAGGTTCGTTCGGATCAGGCATAATCAAAACTGATGAAGTAATCAGTCATCGTTTCAATTCCTAAAAACTTTCCTCACATGCTTTAGTCCATGCAAATGGTTGATTCTTTCGTGTAAGTTGGGCAAGAGGTCCTACAATCTTTGAAAACCCCTCTATAAATCGTCGATAGTAATCGGCCAATCCAATGAAACTATGGATCTTAGATACAGTCTTCAGTCTTTCGCATTCAACAATTGTCTCCACCTTTTAAGCATCAACTTCAATTCCATCCGTCAATATGACATGCCCCAAAAATTGTACTTCGCTCAACCAAAATTCACATTTGGACAACTTAGCATACAACTTATTCTCCTTCAAAATCTAGAGAACCACTCTGAGATGTTCAGCATCCTCCTCTTGACTTCGAGAATAAATCAACATGTCATCAATAAAAATAACTATAAACTTATCCAAGTATGAACGGAAAATCCAGTTCATGAAGTCCATAAATATCGCAGGTGCATTAGTCACACCAAAAAGCATCACTTGATACTCGTAATGCCTATATCGTGTCCGAAACGCAGTCTTTGGAATATCCTCTACCTTCACACGTATCTGATGATAGCCAGAACGTAAGTCAATCTTAGAAAATATTGCGGCTCCTCGCAATTGGTCCATCAGATCATCGATCCTAGGTAATGGATACTTATTCTTGATTGTAATCTTGTTCAATTGCCAGTAGTCTACACATAGACGAGAAGTCCCATCCTTCTTCTTTACCAAAAATACTGGAGCTCCCTAAGGTGATACACTTGGTCTTACAAATTACTTCTCTAATAAATCCTCCAATTGTTTCTTAAGCTCTGCCAACTCTACTGGCGACATCCGATAAGGCGTCATAGATATAGGTCCAGCTCCAGGTACCAAATCAATAGAGAATTCAATCTCCCTTTCCGGTGGTAGTCCAGGTATATCTTTAGGAAATACTCAGGAAATTCATTCACAACAAAAATATCCTTCAGAATGTCTTCAGACTGAACCTCCATAGAAGACATCAACAAGTACCCTTGATCTCTTTCCTTCAAACAGGCTTCCACTTGAGTAGCCGTTAGGAATCTAGAATCCTTAACCTTAGGAAAAACTAATGTCTTACTAGCACAGTCTATCAGGATATGGTTAGAAGATAACCAATCCATTCCTAAGATTACATTATTCTTGGAAAGAGGCAAACACATCAAATCCATATGAAAGATTCTATCCCTAACATATACAAGGCAATTCAAACATACTTTTGTAGTTATCACAAGCTTATCAGTAGGAGTACTAACACTCAAATCATACGGCAATGTAGTCACAGTCAATCCCAAACGCTCCACATAATCATATGTAATGAAAGAATGCGTTGCTCCCAAATCATATAATATTGTTAAAGGATTACCTTCAATGGCACACTCCTCCATTATCAAGTCCTCGAATTTAGAGGCTTCCTCCCCGCTCATAGTATACACTCGACCACCCGCCTGTGGCCTTGCAGTGCGAACACTACCCACTGATGGCTCCGCTTTCTACTGATCACACTCTCTAGAGAAATGTCCAGGCTTCCCACATCGATAACAAATCACCCCCTTATACTGACAGTCCCTGGTAAGATGTCCTTTCCCACACTTAAAACATTTAAGTGCAGAAGTTCCAGTTGAAATTGCCCTACTACCACTTGAACTTCCTCCAAATGATTGTTGCCGATTCTGACTTACTGCTGGTTTAGTATATGGTTTCTACTGGTAATGGTTGCCACCGCTACTCTTTCCCCTTTGGAACCGCGCTGGTCCAAAATTCTTATTTCTCGCTTCATGGAGATGATCAATTTCTTCCACCTTTCGGCACTTATCTAGCAATACCAAAAATTGATCAATATCTACAGTTGCTAAAGCTCGCTTGATGTCAAGCCTCAACCCCTCTTCGAACTTCCTACACTTCCACTCCTCATATGGATGCATTTAGAAGTACCTCAAAAACTTAGACAAGCTTTCGAACCTTGCAGCGTACTCACTCACAGTCATCGCTCCTTATCTCAGACTAAGGAATTTCATTTCCTTAGCATGTCGAACACTGGCTGGGAAATACTTCCCCAGAAACTTCTGCCCAAAGAGCTGCCATGTCATAACTCTCCCTTCAGCTTGAATTAATCTTCGGGCTCCTACCCACTAAGCCTCTCCATCACTGACTAGCACAAACTTGGCGAAAATAAGCTTCCGCTCATCAGTACAACCCATGCCATCAAATATCTTCTCCTGTTCCATGATCCAAAGATCAGCTTTCTTTGGATCAAACTCTCCATGGAACTTCGGTGGATTGTTCCTCCAAAATTCTGACAAGCTGTGAGCATCATCATTTGCTCGTTGGTTCTGTTGTGCAACAACCTCAGCCATTCGTTGTATTGCTGCTACAGTTGCAGCCATATTCTGATTATCGTCGCTGGTATTTCCAGCTGCTACCCTCACATTTATGTGATTGACATAGACAAGATGCAAATGGTTTTGATGTCGACAAACAAGAAAGCAATGGGAACACAATGATCAAGTCACAAGGAACTCAAGCTTAGCATGTAGGATTATAGATCTTGTGTAAAGGTATTCTAAAGATTCACCTTAAGCTCAAATAGCTTCTTTAAAATGTATTTGCAAAATGGTTTTTCAAGTTAGGATCAAAAAGTTCTTATGCAACAACTCCTTCAAATCTAATATCCTAAGCCTTTTTGGAAACTTACCAGCCTCTTGATAAACATTAGGAGCCAAAATTTCAAGGCTCCTAATCGATTAGGACCAGCTCCTAACCGGTTAGTTAGTTCAAACAAAAGCTTTGCCTCGTTTTATATAACATGCCTAACTGATTAGGCAAAGTAGCTAATCGGTTATTTAATAACTCAGAGGCCAAAATATGTTTGTCCTAACCGATTAGGTGAGAGACCTAACCGGTTAGTCTCACTCCCAGAAGCCAAAATGTTTTGTCCTAACCGATTAGGTAGAAGACCTAACCGGTTATTCATAAACTCAGAAACCATTTAAATCCTGTCTTAACCGATTAGGCAGATGGCCTAACCAGTTATTCTATAACTCAGAAGCTAAAAACGTGTTGCCCTAACCGGTTATTCATTAACTCAGAAACTATCCTGACCATGTCCTAACCGATTAGCCTGCAGGTCTAACCGGTTAACATCCTTCCTAGAACTCTTTTTCGTGAGGTCCTAACCGATTAGGACACATTCCTAACCGGTTAGTTATCAAACCAGAACAATTCTGTATAAGCCTAAATGAGCCCCTAACCGGTTATGATACTTGACTAACCGGTTAGCCTTTGTTCTGGAAAAATAAGAAGAAGCCCGTAACGGCTATATTGATGAGCATTAATTGCTCACAACCACTTCCAACGGTATTAAATAACACTTACCTATATATTTGGTTATGGAGCTTCGTTGGAAGGTTAGAAAAACTGAGTCTATCCTTCTGGAAAATCACTATTGATCTTTAAACAAGTTTTTCTCATCATTCTCCAAAATCTTCTATTTTGAGCTTGAACTTGTGTGAATCCCAAATACCATAGTTCTTCAATTTGTAATACTTGCTCTAGAGAGAGTTTCTTCCATTTAAATCTTATACAATCTGTTTAGAGAGGGTGAGGTATCCCTTAAGTATTGTAAGGGTGAGGTATCCCTTTGAAAATAGAGGCTCAAGCATTAGGGTGAGGTATCCCATTGGGTTGAGTGCTCAAGGTTGTAGTGGTTGTCAAGCACCTATTGAAGCTTGAAGATATAGTGGAAAATCTCAAGTTGTTGCTTGGGGACTGGACGTAGATCACAAGTGGATTGGTGATCGAACCAGGATAAATCGCTGTGTTTGTTCTCTCTAAACCCTTCTCTTTACATTAAGCACTGTTTCATTGAATAGCTTGAATATTGTTTTTCTTGATTATTGCATTTATAAGTAAAAGTATTTATTCCATATATCCAATCAGTTCTAATCATCAAATAGCTTCAACGAAAATTATTTATCAAACGATTTGCGAAAGATTTGCGAACTTGTCTTACTCAATTCACCCCCCTCTTGAGTATTGAGGCCACTTGGTAACAATTTATGCGTCCTCTTCCTCGTCCAGCCATTTCATTTTATCAATCAGACTAAACAACACAAAGAAAAGTGAGGGTCAGTCTTCAAACAATATTGTTTTTCTTTCGGAAAACAATCACAGAGAATCACAAAACTAAGATAAGACAGACTTAACCACAAACCCAAAAGACTCTAATTTGGGCTCTGATACCAACAAATATAACACCCTCCTTAGGGCGCCACATTTTATGTTACTTAATCACCAAATTACCCCTTTCATTAGAAATCGTGCTTACAGTATAAATACGAGTTATAAAATTTCTTAATGATAATTAGATAAACTTAGCAGGAAATAAAAACATAACAACATTGTCACAAATAATTTACATCATATATACATATACAAGCCTTAGTATTGTCATACTTAAATAATTACAAACTAGACTTTCAAAACATTTAAACTTTAAACTTTAATTTAAACTATTATACTGCCCAAGTCCTACTAGACAGCAGAACCCTCAGACGGGTCCTCCTCAGATTTCTCAGCATATAGGAATCCATCATGATGTGAAGTCCTATGGACAGGTGTCCGACCAGACGACACAATACTGACCTCATTAGGGGTACGATAGTAAGCCCCCCAGTACTGCCTAATAGAAATTGGAAACTCTAGGTGCATATATATGTTAACACTAAAGTACAGATGTCCTAGATGTAATCTACTCAATCTAATATTTAAGTCCCCCATATAATAAATACTCTCTCTATCCAAATCGACATGCTACGCCTCCTCTCCTCCAAGAAACGTAAATCTCATGTAGCCAAGGAAACTAGGCATCTCCATTTCTTCAAAACTCAACATCCTCAACAAGGATCTGCTCCTCCTCAGCTTCTCGCTCCACTTCTTGCTCGACGTCTTTACAATTATAAATATAATGCACAATATGTTACCAAGTGGCCTCAATACTCAAGAGGGGGGGTGAATTGAGTAGTTAAAAATAAGTTCACAAATCTTTCGCAAATCGTGACAATCAATTTTCGTTGAAGCTATTGAATGATTAGAGATAATTGAATAGATGAGTTAAACACTTTTACTTATAAACGTAATAGCCAACGAGACAATATTCAAGTAAAACAATGAAACAGTGCACAAAGATAAGCAGAGGAGAGTTTAGAGAAACAAACACAGTCGTTTATCCTGGTTCAATCACCACTCCACTTATGATCTACGTCCAGTCCCCAAGCAACAACTTGAGATTTTCCACTATATCTTCAAGCTTCAATGGGTGCTTGAAAAACCACTACAACCTTGAGCACTCAACAATATGGGATACCTCACCCAAAAGCTTGAGCCTCTATTTTCCAAGGGATACCTCACCCTTACAATACTTGAGGGATACCTCACCCTCACTAATTAGAATGTATAAGATTGAAATAGAAGAAACTCTCTCTAGAGCAAGTGTTTACAAATTGAAGCTCTAATATGCTCTCAAAGATTTTTCACGTTTTTAATCAGAAAACAGAGCAAGAAAAGAATTTAAGGATTGATTCACGTTTGGAACTATTGATGATCAGTTTTTGGTTCAAGGTCAACCTCAAATAAAGACCCAACTTTGGTATTTATAAGTTTCTCAATAAATGGAGCCGTTGGAGGTAGTTGGGCATGCATTTAATGCATTTAATATAGCCGTTGACATTTGTCGAGTTTGTGTAATCGATTACACTGGATCGTAATCGATTACATTGTTGTTCCAACGTTTTCGAACTTTCGGGCTCAGTGTAATCGATTACATTATTGGTGTAATCGATTACATGGCTTCTGACTTTGCTTGTAATCGATTACAATGCCCATGTAATCGATTACATGACTTCTGACTTACTGTGTAATCGATTACAATATCCATGTAATCGATTACATGGCTCGTCGAACGTGTTCTTTGAGTTTCTGGGTTTTGTGTAATCGATTACATTATTAGTGTAATCGATTACATGGCTTCTGACTTTGTTTGTAATCAATTACAAAATCAATGTAATCGATTACATGACTCGTCGAACGTGCTCTTTGCCTTTCTGGGCTTTGTGTAATCGATTACATATATTGTGTAATCGATTACATGGCCTCTGACTTGCTTGTAATCGATTACATTGGCCTTTGAACACATTTTTCAAGTCCAATAACGCTTGTAAGTCATTTCCAACACCTCAAGATACTTGATTAAACATAAATCCTTTTAAGAGTGTTAGATTTAAAGTTGAAACTCAAGTTTTATTGAAAGCCATGTTTAACTTTGAAATTTCCCATTTATTTTGAAATCACATATTGAAAAACCATTTGAGAAATCTTGAGAGCATTTAACATTAATATCCTAAGTCTAAATAAACCTTCTGTCTTCTTTCTTTGATCTTGATTTTTCCTTTTGCGCTTGATCTTCTCTTTTGCTTTTGTTATCATCAAAAACCTTTTGACATGCCTTAGAGACATAAGCATTCACATTCTCCCCCTTTTTGATGATGACAAACTGATCATAGGAAAAAGAAAGAGTTTTTGCATTTGTATATAATAGTCATTTAGGTACAATGCTGCCCCCGGAGTTTATGCATGATGTTGGGTTAGATTTTGCATATGAAAAGCTTAATAACTTAAAAGGTCAATAACTCACCCGTACTCATGCAACCTTTAATTTCTCATGCAACCATAAATTTCATTTCATTTCATTTTCATTTTTCCTCATTTTCTCCCCCGTTGGCATTATAAAAAAGACATAAGCATTTAAGAAAAAAATAGACAGCATGACAGCTATATTTCATGATTCCCAAAGTTTTGCCATAACAGAAAAGCCACAAAGATTAATCAGTCCAATCAATATTCCAAAAGCCAAACATTCAAGGTGAAAACAAGTTCATGTATTAATAATCAGTCCAACCAAACATTCATAACCAGTAGGCAATAATCAAAATATAACCATAAAGGTATACCAATTTTATATAATCAGAGTTAAAACAAAATAAGTACAAGGTGGTCATCAATACAAGAAAATATCAAGGCAATAGGCCATGATCACTAACAGTGTCCTCGCTGTCACAAAAGACTTCACCCTCTGGATTCGCAGCAGAGTCTCCTAGATCAATGTTATCATCGCTGGGCATAAGATCGTCGTCAGAGTCCAGAAGCTCCTCATCATCAGCAGGAACTCCAGATGGACCAGCGAAGGATAGGGGAACCGGAGGGGCAGAGGATGTGGGAGGTGCGCAGCAGCAGGACACTCAGGAATAGGAGGTCCACTTAGGAGGGATCGAATGGAGCTAAGCTCCTGGTCTGAGTAGTCCATCCTCAGCTCAAGATGGTCAATCTTTTGCTCTATATGATCCATGCGTGTGTTTACGTTGGCGCTCGGGTTGCGCATTTCTTGGAGCGAAGATCAAGAGAAGCTGGAGCAGAGCAGAGAGAGGTGGCATCGAGCCTCCTCATCATCACTATCTGGATCGTGATGGATATGACCAAATGTGCCATGAGTAATGTAATGCCACCTATCTTCCATCTTGTAGAGCTGAAGTTTCTTCAGAGTATGCAACCCAATTGATTGGGGTCCTTTCGAGTGGTGTCCTTGGACTCTTCACCCGGCGAAATGCGACAAGACTCGAGGATTGTGGTGACCAACATGGCGAAGGGGGAGAGCAGAGTTCTTCTTTTTCTTGACGTCCAAGATATGCTCTAGAATGTAGTAACCCCAGTTTATTGGGTGCCCTGTGGTCATTGCCCATAATGCCACTACATCATCCTTGAGGACTTGGGAGTAATTCCCTCCTCTGGGAATCAATCCACGAACCAAGAGGTAGTGGAGAACCCTGTTTTCCATAGTGAGGCCAGTGGCCATTATTCTTCATTTAGGAT
Organism: Ormosia semicastrata; assembly: GCA_029884595.1. NCBI lineage: Eukaryota > Viridiplantae > Streptophyta > Magnoliopsida > Fabales > Fabaceae > Ormosia > Ormosia semicastrata. The sequence goes on from JAQQTO010000063.1 coordinate 55,055,227, forward strand.
CACTGGGGAGGTGATAGCCAGTCCTAATCAAGGAGAGAAGAGCAGCCTTATGCTCAAACTCATGCCCCCAGACTTTTGCATTTCCACAGAATTGAGCTCCATCAGGAGTGAGCTTTGTAAGCCTATACCACTCTGCCATTGTCAACCTGATTTGTTGCTTTTTCACTTCAGAGATTATGCAATTATCCTCAACCTTCAGGTTAGCATAAAAGACTCGGACAAGGTTAGGGTAGATGGCCTTCTCTATGCTCAAGAATCCCAGCAAGCCTAAGTTTTCTATTGTCCTAAAGCTTTCTAAAGGTTCACTCTCGCAGAAGGTGATGGGAAGATACCTGGGAGAGATGATTTTGCGAAGCTGGAAGTTCTTCCGGAATAACTCAGCTTTCTTCACAGTGGAGAAGTGCCTTGTGAGGTCTAGGCCAAATATATTACGTGAAGAGCCACCAGAGGACCCTCCAACAGCAGCCCCTGTTCTTGGGCGCTTCGAGCGATGAGAGGATTCAGCCATTGATGAGAAGGAGAAGCAAGGGATGAGTGATTAATGATTGGGGATGAGAGAGGGACGAGATTAGGGCAGAGAAATGGAGATGGGGTTCGTGAGAGAAGATGGGGAGATTTGGATGAGGGATGTGAGGGGATTTTGAACGATGGGCTATGTGGAGAGGGGTTTTCCGAGATTGAGAGAGGTGAAATGACGGGTTTTGATGGAGATTTGAGTGAGAAAAGAGAGATTTTGAGATTTGAGATGCGTGGGAGCAGAAGGAGAGAACGAAGAAGATGAACAGGTTTGAAGAAGAAATGAGCCTTACGCGCGTCAGAAACCTTTTAAAAACCCTGTGTAATCGATTACATTGAGTGTGTAATCGATTACATGCATTCTGGTGGGTATGTAATCGATTACATTTTTGGTGTAATCGATTACATGCTTTCTGGGAACCTTGTAATCGATTACATAGTTGATGTAATCGATTACACTGAGTTCGAGTTGGTTGTAATCGATTACAAAATGTGTGTAATCGATTACATGCGTGATGAAGAACTGTGTAATCGATTACAAAGGCATTGTAATCGATTACACAAGACTCTTTAACTCAGATTTTTGCGTTCCAAACAAAGCATATAATCAATTTTAATCCATCCAAATCAGTTTTAAAGCAACTTAAATCAATTCAAATCATTATGCAAGCATATAGACTAATCATATTATGATTCAACTCATATAATTAATCAAAATTATCATTTTTACCAAGAATTTCACCCTTTTTGGTAAAATTTGAGGTTGTTGAGTTTCTTGTCAAGGTTGGACATGAGGGAGCACCTGCAAAACAATTTAGGGGAAACCTCCGACGCTCAAGTTAGTATGGGATTCAGATATATAATGAAAATTCAGAGTTTGTGCAGCAATGTGGCATAATTATGCAGAAAAACGCAAGCTTAGGCATTTGTTTTAGGATTGTGCAGCAAATATCTAATTTATGCATGATTGATCCAATATACCCAGTTCATTTCTAATGTAGAAAAATGCTTCTTTTGCTAGGGGTTTGGTGAAAATATCAGCTAGTTGCTTAGTTGTTTCAATATGCTTAGTTCTAGAATGCAAAATGGGATTTTTTGACAAGTTGATTGCACTAGTATTATCACATTTTATGGGAATGTGATCAAGCTCAAGACCATAGTCCAAGAGTTGCTGTTTCATCCAAAGGACTTGAGCACGCAAAGAACTCCCACCGCAACATATTCACTTCATTTGTGGACAATGCCACACTATTTTGTTTCTTCTTTGTGCCAAGAAACTAGTGAGCTTCAAGCAAGTGGCATGTCCCACTAGTGCTCTTTTTCGATCCATTTTGCATCCAAAGCAAAATCAGAATCGGAGTACCCAATAAGACTACATGAGGCACCCTTAGGGTACCATAAACCCATTTGTGATGTGCCTATTAGATATTTCATTATTCTCTTAACAGCACTTAGGTGTGATTCCTTAGGATTAGCTTGATATCTAGCACACATGCATACACTAAACATTATATCGGCCTACTTGCGGTGAGATAAAGGAGTGAGCCAATCATACCTCTATATTTTGTAATTTCTACCGATTTACCTCCTTCATCCTTGTCCAAATAGCAAGAGGTGCCCATAGGAGTAGCCATATGCTTGGCATTGTCCATTCCAAACTTCTTGAGCAGCTCCTTGCAATACTTGGATTGGCTTATAAATGTTCCTTCTCTTGTTTGCTTGATTTGTAGACCAAGGAAGAAGTTGAGCTCACCCATCATGGACATCTCAAACTCACTTTGCATAATATTTGAAAATTCTTTACAAAGAGAGTTGTTAGTAGCTCCAAATATAATGTCATCAACATAGATTTGAACTAGAAGAATGTCATGCATTTTGTGTTTTATGAAAAGAGTGGTGTCAACTTTACCTCTAGAAAAGCCTTTTTCTAAAAGAAATTTGCTCAACCTTTCATACCAAGCTCTAGGAGCTTGTTTCAAGCCATACAAGGCCTTTTTCAATTTAAAAACATGGTTGGGCATTTCAAAGTCCTCAAAACCAGGAGGTTGTTCTACATACACCTCTTCTTGTATAAAACCATTTAAAAAAGCACTTTTGACATCCATTTGATAGAGTTTGAAATCCATGATGCAAGCATATGCAAGTAGCATTCTAATGGCCTCTAACCTAGCTACGGGAGCATAAGTTTCTTCATAGTCTATGCCTTCTTTTTGATTATATCCTTTAGCTACAAGCCTAGCTTTATTTCTTATTATTAGGCCCGTTTCATCGAGTTTGTTCCTAAAGACCCATTTGGTGCCAATTATAGGATGATCATTGGGCCTTGGAACTAATTCCCAAACTTGATTCCTCTCAAATTGGTTTAGTTCTTCTTGCATGGCCAAGATCCAATGCTCATCATTAATTGCCTCATTTATGTCTTTAGGTTCAACTTGAGAGACAAAGGCTAGATGATTACATGCATCTCTAAGTGAGTTTCGAGTGATTACCCCTTTTGATACATCACCTATCACTTTGTCGAGAGGATGATATCTTGAAGTCCTCCATTCCTTGGGTAGATCTAAGATTTCTGAATCTTCTTGCCATGTATGATCAAGGAGTCTCTTTTCTTCCTTCTTGGGCTCTTTCTCTTGATTTTCCAAGTGCGTCTTTTCCAAGATTTCTGCAACATCATCAACAAGCTCCTTTCTCGACTCATTTGGGTTAGTTTTGTCAAATGCAACATGTATGGACTCTTCTGTGGTCATAGTTCGTTTATTATAGACTCTAAAGGCCTTGCTATGAATAGAATAACCAATGAATATTCCCTCATCAGATTTTGCATCAAACTTCCCCAAGTTATCCTTTCCATTATTCAAAACAAAGCATTTACATCCAAAAACATGAAAATGTGACATATTAGGTTTCCTTCCTTTGTACAATTCATATGGGGTTTTCTTTAAAATTGGCCTTATTAGGGCTCTATTCATAACATAACAAGCGGTGTTAACCGCATCCGCCCAAAAGTACTTAGGAAGGTTGGCCTCATTGAGCATAGTTCTTGCCATTTCTTCTAAAGATCGATTTTTCCTTTCTACAACACCATTTTGTTGTGGTGTTCTAGGAGCAGAAAAATTATGCTCAATGCCATGTTCATCACAAAAAGTTTCAAATTCATGATTTTCAAATTCACCACCATGATCACTTCTTATGGATGCAATACAAAAATCTTTTTCATTTTGGATAACTTTGGCAAGTTTTCTAAATGATTGAAAAGCATCATTTTTGTGGGCCAAGAATAATGTCCATGTAAATCTAGAAAAATCATCCACAATCACTAATGCATAGTAATTCCCACCAAAGCTCATAGTTCTAGAGGGTCCAAAAAGATCCATGTGCAAAAGTTGTAAAGGTCTAGAAGTTGAAACTATGTTTTTAGCATTAAAATAGACCTTTACTTGTTTTCCCTTTTGACATGCATCACAAAGTTTGTCTTTTTCAAATTTGAGCTTTGGAAGACCAATTACTAGTTCTTTCGAAACTAATTTGTTTAAGTGATCCATGTGAATGTGAGCAATTCTTCTATGCCATAACCATGAATCATTTTCTTTACTCATAAAGCACTTAGCATCATTTGAGGAAATATCATCAAGACTAATCATATATATGTTATTGACCCTATGACCAACAAACTTAACTTGCTTATTTTCCTTTCCCTCAATTATGCAACAAGAGGAATCAAATATAACTCTATTTCCTTTATCACACAATTGACTAATACTAAGTAAATTATGTTTAAGTCCTTCAACAAGTAAGACATTATCAATAGATGATGAAGGGATCTTACCAACTTTGCCAATTCCAAGAATCTTCCTTTTGTTGTTGTCACCATATGTGACATGACCATGTTTCTTGTGTGTAAGGGAGGAGAACTTGGAGCCATCACCGGTCATGTGCTTGGAGCAACCACTATCAAGATACCAACTTGAGCTCTTGGTCTTCAAGCACACCTACAACACACATTCAAGATTTAACTTTTGATACCCAAATTATTTTGGGTCCTTGTGTGTTAGAATTAGGTATGGTGCCTTTAGGGACCCAAACCCTTTTGATTCCAACCTTGGTGTTTATGTTCTTTCTAACATTGCAAGTAGATGCACTATGCCCTTTCCTACCACAATGAAAACATTTAACAAAGGGGCTACTTGAAGTTTTTGAGGAAACAAAGAAGTTCTTATAAGACTTTTGATGGTTGTTTGGATTAAATCCCAAACCGGCTTTTTGGAAAACGCATTTTTGTCTCCCTAACAACACATTCAAGTTGTCTCTTCCAAAAGTGAATTTCGCAAGAGTGTTGTTCAAGTCTTCAATTTCTTTTTCAAAAGCTTTGCATGATAAACAAGGTAATGATATGGATGCATTATCATGTGAGGAACAAATCATGCATGATGAATTAGCATCTATGAGTCCTAAAGTCTCATTTTCAATTTTAAGTTCATTTATCTCCTTGGTTAAAGTAGAAACTTTCTTTGTCAATAGGGAGATTGTTTTATTGGAAGACAAAATCATTTTTGTGAGCCTCAAAGATTCATCATGCAATTCTTGAAAGGCATCTTGCAATTCATCATAAGAAGGTGGAGGTTCTAGGTTAGAAGAGGTTACCTCGGTGTCGCTTTCTCCACTTTCTTCTCCTTGAGCCATGAGGCAAAGATGGGCTTCTTCATTTTCTGAATCGTCGGAAGAGCTTAAGTCATTGTCCTCCCAAGCTATATATGCTCTTCTTCCTTTCTTTTCCTTGGAGGGTCTTTTCTCAAACTTCTCCGTCTTCTTGAGATATATAGGACACTCCATTTTCACGTGCCCCAGTTTTCCACACTCGTAGCATTTTGGAGGAGTAGAGGATCCTTCTCCTTTGTGATATGCTTTCTTTTGAGGAAAGGGTGGTCTTCTTTGAAATCCCTTTTTCTTCAAGAATCTTTTGAATTTTCTCACAAGAAGACTAAGATTCTCCTCACTTAGCTCAATATTTTCACCATCCTCTTCACCATCTTCATTATCATCTTCAAGTATGGAAGAGGTGGCCTTGAGTGCAATTCCCTTCTTCTTTTTGTCATGTTCTTCATTTTGATTGAGTCTATTTAGTTCCAGCTCATGCTCTTGAAGTTTTCCGAATAGGGTGGCTAGAGACATGGTTGATAAATCTCTTGATTCCGCAATCGCCGTTACCTTGGGTTGCCAATTTCTACTTAGACATCTCAAGACTTTGTTAATAAGATCCTCATTAGGAAATGTATTTCCCAATGAGATGAGATGATTAACAATATGAGTAAATCTCTTTTGCATATCTTGAATACTCTCACCTTGATTCATTCTAAACAATTCATATTCATGAATAAGAGTGTTTATTCGAGATCTTTTTACCTCACTAGTACCTTCATGAGTTACTTGTAGGGTATCCCACATTTCTTTTGCGGTCTTACAATTTGACACCCTAAAGAATTCATCATACCCCAAAGATGTGGTGATGATGTTCTTGGCTCTCAAATTATATTGAACCTTCTTTTATCATCATCGGTCCAATCACTTCTAGGTGTATTAATTGTCACACCATCCTTAGTTTGTGTAGGGACAAAAGCACCATTTTCAATCAAGCGTCCCACACATCTAAGTCAATAGCTTCAATAAAAATTTTCATCCTTTCTTTCCAATAGGCATAACCATCCCCATTGAAATAAGGAGGTCTATTTATAGAAGAACCTTCATTTGAAAAACCATTTGAAGCCATCACTTCTCTTGAAGCTGCTAAGCTCTTTATACAAGAGTCTAGCTCTGATACCACTTGTTACCAAGTGGCCTCAATACTCAAAAGGGGGGTGAATTGAGTAGTTAAAAATAAGTTCACAAATCTTTCGCAAATCGTTTGACAATCAATTTTCGCTGAAGCTATTGAATGATTAGAGATAATTGAATAGATGAGTTAAACACTTTTACTTATAAACGTAATAGCCAACGAGACAATATTCAAGTAAAACAATGAAACAGTGCACAAAGATAAGCAGAGGAGAGTTTAGAGAAACAAACACAGTCGTTTATCCTGGTTCAATCACCACTCCACTTGTGATCTACGTCCAGTCCCCAAGCAACAACTTGAGATTTTCCACTATATCTTCAAGCTTCAATGGGTGCTTGAAAAACCACTACAACCTTGAGCACTCAACAATATGGGATACCTCACCCAAAAGCTTGAGCCTCTATTTTCCAAGGGATACCTCACCCTTACAATACTTGAGGGATACCTCACCCTCACTAATCAGAATGTATAAGATTGAAATAGAAGAAACTCTCTCTAGAGCAAGTGTTTACAAATTGAAGCTCTAATATGCTCTCAAAGATTTTTCACGTTTTTAATCAGAAAACAGAGCAAGAAAAGAATTTAAGGATTGATTCACGTTTGGAACTATTGATGATCAGTTTTTGGTTCAAGGTCAACCTCAAATAAAGACCCAACTTTGGTATTTATAAGTTTCTCAATAAATGGAGCCGTTGGAGGTAGTTGGGCATGCATTTAATGCATTTAATATAGCCGTTGGGCCATTTGTCGAGTTTGTGTAATCGATTACGGATCGTAATCGATTACATTGTTGTTCCAACGTTTTCTGAACTTTCTGGGCTCTGTGTAATCGATTACATTATTGGTGTAATCGATTACATGGCTTCTGACTTTGCTTGTAATCGATTACAATGCCCATGTAATCGATTACATGACTTCGACTTCTTTGTGTAATCGATTACAATATCCATGTAATCGATTACATGGCTCGTCGAACTTGTTCTTTGAGTTTCGGGTTTTGTGTAATCGATTACATTATTAGTGTAATCGATTACATGGCTTTCGACTTTGTTTGTAATCGATTACAAAATCAATGTAATCGATTACATGACTCGTCGAACGTGCTCTTTGCCTTTCTGGGCTTTGTGTAATCGATTACATATATTGTGTAATCGATTACATGGCCTCTGACTTGCTTTGTAATCGATTACATTGGCCTTTGAACACATTTTTCAAGTCCAATAACGCTTGTAAGTCATTTCCAACACCTCAAGATACTTGATTAAACATAAATCCTTTTAAGAGTGTTAGATTTAAAGTTGAAACTCAAGTTTTATTGAAAGCCATGTTTAACTTTGAAATTTCCCATTTATTTTGAAATCACATATTGAAAAACCATTTGAGAAATCTTGAGAGCATTTAACATTAATATCCTAAGTCTAAATAAACCTTCTGTCTTCTTTCTTTGATCTTGATTTTTCCTTTTGCGCTTGATCTTCTCTTTTGCTTTTGTTATCATCAAAAACCTTTTGACATGCCTTAGAGACATAAGCATTCACACAATAGACATACAAAGAGGTGAGATCACCTATGTCATTACCAGTATGGTAGCAATGCAGATAAACACATGCAATATCTCATACAGTTATCATACCATAATTATAGTTATGCCACTAACATCAATTATCATCACAAAACATGTAATATATAATAATTACAATCATGCCACTAACAACAACCAAATAATCAACAGTTCAATTATCATAAATCATAATTACGATAATACCCTCAATCACTATATATATGCACGCAAACTCAATTTCTTACTCCATGGAGCTACAACTCAGGTCAGAGAGAGTGATCGAAAAGATTTGTCGGTACCAACATGCCTCAGACCACGTGCTCAATCTTGCACATCTAGCATATACACGACAGTCTTTATCAGATCTTGATTAAGAATAGTGTCTCGGTTAGGATCATTGGTGTGTTGCGTCGGTCTGGCCTAACCGACACGACACGTAAGAGCTACTAACTGCCCATTGTAGGCAACCCGCACCCCAATGCCCCCAAGGTCAACTAGTGACTTACACTACGCATATCGCACCCACTCAAGAGTGTAGTCTCTCCTAGGCAACTAGCCTCATACAGTCCATCGGACCTTTCCAATGCATGTACTATGCACTTATTCACAATTCATATCACATATTCGGGGTCCACACAATAATCTGACAGTATTATTATTGTATTTTAATCACGTAGTCATGTTTTCACATTTTCTTAATCGCGACTCAATTCTGTCACCTTTTCTAATCGCTTAGCGATTTTTCAACGTTTCTCAAACGCGTAAATATTTTTCATACGTTTTCAATCCAAAAATACTATTGTTCTCATTTAATACTAAAAATTCTCTTTATTTTTTCATATTTGCATAATAGCCCCTTAAAACTTAATATTTATATTATAGTCCTTATTTAAATAATATTTTCATAATTGTCCCTCATAAAATTCATATTTATGAAATAGTCTCTCATAAATTTATATTTACGAAATAGTCCTTCTTTTATAAAATTTTTGTAATATGACCCCTCTAAAAATAATATTTATAATATGACTCCTCTAAAAATAAGTATTTATACAATGGCCCCTCATTTAAATAATATTTACAATTTAGTCTCTCTTTTATAAAAATTTATGGTATAACCCCTCTAAAAATCAGTAATTGTACTGTTTCCCTAAAATTGTTATTTCTTTTTTTTACTTCACATAAAAATCATTTTACTTTGCTATACTCAAACTTTTCCAAATTCATTTAGATCTCTAAATTCTCATTTTAATCCCTCAGTTTAAGGACTTTGGCCCTCTTTTCCATGGTATGGCCGTGAGCCTCATTGCTCTTTGGAGCATTCATACAATCGTTTAATCATGTTGTTCACATCCTAAATTATACATACATCCTCATGCTTTCATAATTATACATACCCACATAATATCAAAGTTTTAAGCATATTATCACACATGCAAGCATAGCAACAAAATCATACACATCACAAACACAATCAAAGAGCATGAAACAATAGGTGAATAAACCCTTATGGGTTTTTCACCGAACAAAACCATCCCTACACCACCAAAACTTGGTTGGTGAGGTAAAATCTCCTTTTTACCTCTTGAAGACAAGTCTTTCAAGCTCCTCTCCTTCTCCTTGATTTCGTGTGGCTCATAAACAATTCATAACAATTCTAAAACAATTAGTAAAATCACATACAAAGCTTAATAGTGATAAACCATGGAACAAACATGGTTTAGAAAATCACAAAGTTGAATTAAAACCATAAAAACCAAAGTTTACCTCTAGGGAAGTAAGGTAGAAGTGGGATTTTGAAGCACTTAGAATGAGAGTTTGGGAAAACTTCCTAAATGGAAAGTGTTTAGAAGGTTGTCTAGCTTAAGGAAATGATGAGAGTGAAAGTTATAGATGATGGATGGTGTATTTGGTGTTGGGGCCGAACCACAAGGAAGGAAAAAGGAAGGAAAATATTCTATGTGTTCTTGGAATTTTTGAGAGAATAAGATGAAAGCTTTTTGGTGAGAGAGAAAAGTGAATATTGCATGCACAAAGAAAGTAGGCTGCCGTGTGAGTGTTGGAGAGTTTGAAGGGATTTGCATGAAATTAAAATATCCAATTGCATGGCACATGGCCTATGTCATCAACTTGTCATGCATGGTCACTTGGATGGTTCAAGAATAATGGAGAACATAGTGGAACAAGGCCTCTTGGCCGTGGGGTTCAAGTGGGTTTAGGGGCTTAATTAGTTTTCAATTTATGTCTAATTACTTGCTAATTAAATAGCTAATTAATTAGGTTTAGTTTTCTAACCACTCTTAATTAATTATCCAATTACATAACTAATTAGTTTAATATATTTTAGCATATATCATAACTTCTAATTAAAATTAGGATATCTAATTAAGAATTAGATTATAACTAATTTATAAGTAGGTTAGTTTACTTAGCTTGTTAATTAGGCCATTAGATTAACCAAATTAGGTTTAATTAGTAACTAAGCAAAGTCAAGCCACTATTGTTGACTTCATCTTAGCCATTGAAATCAACTTGGCTTCCTATCCATTGATCTCATCTACGGTGGATATTACTTAGTGGTTTTATCAGGATTCATTTCACACCATTGATCGGATCAACGGTTATGATCAAAAGCATCTATATCATGTTTTTTATCCAATGGTCCTTAATGAAGTCTATGCTCCTTTAATTGACCAATTCTTATTGGTTAGAATTTGCAAGCCACCTATTTTGACTTGTTTCTATTGGTTTAGAATTTGGTCTAGTTAGAATCGTTGACTACTACTCTAAACGCGGGTCCCACAGACTTTTTTGGGTCCATGATGATTTTGAAGCAGATTTCTATTATTTTTAAGACAGTAGGTACTGTCAAATAAAATAATATTATAATAATATAAACTTATTTTATTACACAGTTAAATCCTCAAAATTAAAAGATTAATATATATATCAATCGGAATTGGGTTTAGTAAGATCCCCCAGCTCCGAATAATTAAAATAAGATTTTTCTGATCAAGAAAATTATTATTTTCTTGACTCAAAGCAATTCACACAAAATGATCAAAAATGATCTCAAAACAGTCAAATTATTTTTATAACACATAGAAAATACAAAACAGTGTAATTCTACTATTACTATTAACATAGTCAGAATTTGAGGTGTTACAGATGACGTGTTTATTCAAATAACCATTGTGTTATTCGAATAACACATTTTGAAAAGCCATATGAAAACAAAATCTAATATATTTTCTTTGAATAGCCTGATGGTTATTCGAATAACTCTATAAAAAATAGTTTTTTTGTGAAACAGGTCTATTCGAATAACATGTGAGTTATTCGAACAGCTCATTTAGAAAAGGATATATTGAAAAACCTTTATTCGATTAGTCAAGGGTCTATTCGAATAACTTCTTTTAAAAATAGAGGCACGTAGGGGATTTTGATTAACATTATTTAAATAACTTTATGGTTAATCGAATAACACTTGATAAAGACAGATTCTGATTAACTTGGTTTATTCGAATAAGAGGGTTTTATTCAATTAATCCTGTTGAAAAACATTTTTAAATTCTTGTAAAATCTTTCCAAATTGTTTTTCAAAACACCAAACCTTTTAATTAATTTTCAAAAAGCATTTTTATCTCTTCTTCGAAATAATGAGATATCCAAAAGACTCCATACAAAAGGCTTTAAGTCCTAAAGCTATTCTTGAAATCCTTGGACTTGGTCTTCCCATCATCTTCATGTTTGTTATCATCAAAAGTCATTCTTCCAAGTCGCATAGTCAATCACATTCTCTCCTTTTTTTATGATGACAAACTAACACAGAGAAAAGAGTTAGTGCAGATAAATTGGAGTTCAAAAATTTATTTTTGAGAGAACTTACTCCCCCTCTTTTTTGTAAGAGGTGATCTATATCAAAGATGTGCGCCACTCCCCCTTATTTTTATATTCCAATTTTAAGTTTTATATGTCTTTTCTCAAATACATTTTTCTCCCTCTTTTGTCATGAGCAAAAAGATGGGGTAAGGTAAAGTTGAAACATATGATAACTATCCAAGTAAAAGTCATAAATGGATCAAAGCAGTGAATACATTAAAGAGATAATTATTCAATTTCAAACAATAGTAAAAACGAAAAAGCAATGCAAGACAAAACAAATTCAGAACAAGTAATGCAATAACGATAAGCAATCCATCTTATTAAAAAAATTGTCCGATTACAAGATAATTGGGAAAAATAGGACACCAAAATAAGACTAAAACAAAGATCCTAAGAACTAAGGATCCTAAAAATATGCATCTGGTGGCGGAGAAGGGGAGTCAGGTGCTCTGTCAGTCAACAAGACTCGGAGGGTTGCCTATTCGCACTCAACACCTTCTATTCTATTAAATAGAATAGAGAAAGTGTTCTCCATGTAGGCTTTGTGGTCCATCAGGGTTGCCATGATTTGCTCATTTGTAACTGGACCAGCAGGAGCAGGAGCAAGAGCTGTAGGAGCATCAACAGCAAGAGTAGCAGCAAAGTCTTCTTACTCTTCATCTTCCACTTCATCCGAGTACACCCATCCTTCAGCAGACCTAATCTTCTTCATTTTGTGCAGAGTATAGGACCTAAAAACACTGTGATGAGTTAACTTGGTGGCCTTATCAGTTTCCAGAATCTGAGGATATTTCCCAAGAAGGATAGTGATGATCAAGCCATAAGGTAAGTCAGACTTCTCCTTGCCCTTTGCCTTCATCATATACTTCATGATGAAGATTGGCCAGTTGTTTTAGTGACCTTTCTTTAGAACCCATAGCATGAAGAACTCATCTTCACTAAGGTAGGCATAATTCCCACCTCGAGGAGCCAAGATATGTGCATAAGCGTAATGCAAGAGCCTATCTTGGCTCTTTAACATGCCTCCTTTGACACCTTTATCAGACAAGGGTAGACCAGGTTTCAAAAAATCCTTAATAGATCAAATTTTGTTGTACTCCTAAATGAATGGGCTACCATATTCTTCAATGTGCTAGCCCACAAACTGTAGTTCAAATAGCACAACCTAATCTTGAAGGGTAATGACAATGTGTTGATCACAAACATCTAAGAGAAAGTCCTGCCCTTCAATCTTTAGGTTGCAATAAAACATCTTTACCAAATTAGGGTAAAGGTCAGCTTTGTGGGAGCAGAGACAAAGCACGCCCTAATTGTTCAGCAGGTTACGGAAGTCAAAGCCTCCTTCTCTCTAGAAGAAGTTCAAATCTAGGTATTTTGGTTGCACAAGATTGCGCTCCCGAAAGTGAGTGATAAAGCAACTCAGTTCCTCTTTGCTGGAGGATAGTCTTCGTAGGTCTAGAGGATTGTTGTAGGGATCGGTCTTCAAATGAGGATGTTTTGCTTTGGAAGAAGAGGAAGCCATGGATGTGTTGTTCGGTAGAGAAGATGGTGAGTGTAGTGAGAGTGGGGTTTTGAAAGGGTGGAACGTGGGAGGAGAAAAATAGAAAAATGTGGAGGAATGGTGGTGCAAAATGGTGGAGGTGAGGTAGGCGTGGGTGGAGATAAAGGAGATGGAGAGGTGTGTTTAGCAAAGGGGCCGCGCAGAAAAAAAATGACAGAGGTGGAGAGAAGTGAGAACGTTGTGGGCATATATAAGATCGTGTTTATTCAAATAACATATGAATTACTCGAATAAATACGTGGTAATCCAACGGTCATGGCCTTTTCTGCTATATGTTATTCGAATAACCAGTTGGTTATTCGAATAGACAAGAGAATATTGGCCTATGTTAAAAGAGCATTATTCGAATAGGAAGCCTCTAATTCAAATAAGACAGATGCAAAGAGATAGGTTATGCAGATAATTTATTCGAATAAAGTAGGCTTTATTCGAATAAGACAGACGCCAAAATCTGTAAGAAACTGACTTATATATCAGTTTATTTGAATAAAATTTATTTTAGTCGAATAGCATAAATACAAAACACTTTAGACTGTGGTTGCTAGATTCAGGTTATTCAAATAAATGGAGTTTTATTCAAATAACACAAATGCTCAACACATTTTTTTTGAGCAGCGAACTTTGTTTATTTGAATAGCCACAGGGTTATTCAAATAAAACTATCTGAAAACAAGAATAGGCACATACAGAGATACAATTAGAGAGAACGAAAGATACCTAAAGATGAGATACTAGTAAAACAAGTTTTGGGATACCTCCAACGCTCAAGTTAGTAATGATTCAGGAATAATAAGCCAATAAACACAAGCATTTATTTATATGTATGATTAGTCAGTTATGCCTAATTCTCCTCTAATATAAAAGAATGCTTCTTTTGTTAAGAGTTTAGTGAAAATATCTGCAAGTTATTTAGATGTTTCAATAAATTCAAGTATGCAGTCTCCTTTTTGTACATGATCTCTAATAAAGTGATGCCTTATTTCTATGTGCTTTATTCTAGAGTTCAAAATGGGATTTTTAGATAGATTTATTACACTAATGTTGTTACATCTTATAGGGATGTTGTAACACCCTTGTGGGGATGTCACATTTATGATGCAATAAAATAAAATAAAATAAAATCCTTACCCAAGTTGCAAAACATTTGATACGTAATTAATATTAGTGGTAAATTTTTTTCCTTTTATATTTATAACATTAAATAAAATAACACGGAACACAAAATAAAGCAAAACATAATCACACCATAATACATATATGATTTTTGTCTTAAATACACAAAAAATTTACAACTACAAATATTTAACAAAGCAGTAAAGTCAGTATAAAGCTAAGACATAACATTGCCCAAGTGCACCACAAAAATTTCTAACCCTGCGATGGATCATCCTCAGAGAGATCATCGAAGGACAGAACTCCTAGAGGTCCCACAGCTCTACAGACATGAGTCCGGGCTGTTGACTCACTACTGAGCTCGCTAGGCGCATGGAAGATTCTTTCCCAGTAACGCCTAAGAGTCAGAGGCAACTCTAGATGTAAGTATAAAGTAGTAGTAAATATAACATCTCCGTCGAACTCTCTACACAGGGACACAGTCAGACGTCTCACGTAGACCACAAATCCTCTATCCGCTCGCATACGCCAAGCCTCTGAACCTCCGTGAAACTCAAGTCTCACAAAACTGAAGAATCCCGGCAACGCCATGATCTCAAGATTAGTCCTGATGGTAAGGATGATCTATCGGCTCGTCTTTCTCGTATAGTTTGCTCGGCTGTCGCTCGTCCGGATACTGTATCTCAAGAGGCTATTCCTCCTCCTCTTCCTCAAACTCTTTACGAAAATATAAATATAATACAAAGAAATATATAGAGAGAGGTGAGACAATCTACATCACTACCAGCATGGTAATAAAGAAAACGACATTACAACAGATATCATAACAATACATACCATCATATCTCATACAGTATAGCAAAGCAATACATCATACATTTTATCACAGATTATAGTATACATTAAAATGCTGATAATGAATGAACACATACTGACTCGTTCCTACTCCATAGAGCTAAACACGGATATCTGAGAGAATGATCCGAAAAGAACTAATAGTACCTCAGGCTGCCCAACCAAACTATTGCACTGTCCAACGTCGTGTCTATAGCCCACAGTCCAAATCATCGTGTAGCAGTACACAGTCCAATACATCGTGCACTATAGGCATTGTACTAAATAGTCTCCACCAGATCTCGATTAAGAATAGTGCTTGTCGAGATCATTAGTGTGTTGCTCATTACCACGGCCCAGAGGAGCAACCCACTGTCCATATATGGAATTATCCGCATACTAATGCCTCCAAGTTAATATAATGAACCACACTACGCCTATCATACCACAATACAGTGTAATTCATCTCGTCAATCAATCGCCAATTATCAACCAAATTGACACAATACTCTAAGCATGATCACAAATCACCAAAATACCCTTATTCTCAACATTTCACCATATTTATGAAAATACCCTCAGTCTCAATATACCAAGATATAGCATGTCTCCACTTGACAGTACTATCTCACAACATGTCCGGGTCCACCACTTTGGCCCGACAGTAAAACTTGTTGTATCATTTAATCACGTAGAAATTTTATCACATTTTCACAATCGCGTCGCTTTTACAAATGTTTTAAAATTGTGTAAATATATTTTGAAATTTTTAAACATTGCGTAATGTTTTTAAATCATTTTCTCAATCGCGTAAGATTTTTAAATCATTTTCTTAACCATACAGCTTAAAATTATTATTTTAAATATGTGTAGACTATATCTAGTACTTATAAACTACGTAAAGTATTTTCCTTATGTTATAAATATATTATGGAATCTTTTCATTTTATTTATCTGATTTTAGTAAATTTTGGCAACATTTTGCCTATAAAATCAGTATATGGTATTTTAAACATTTTCCTCTAAATATTGTTCATTTTAACTTTACTCATCATTTACATCTTGAAACTTGCTAACGCGCTTCAAAACTCAGAGAGTGAGCTCTACATTAGTATTTTTCAAGTGTTCTCTTTAATTGTTGCTTAAGATAAATTCTGCTAATTTAGAATCTTAGAACTAAGTTCCTTCATTTTATTTCTCAAAGATTCATTGGAATCAAATTCTTTGGTAAATTAATTACGTAACCTATCTTAGAAAATAAAATGGCATGTTGGCCAAAATCAATCTAAATCATTTTCAAATTTATTATTTTACCTAGATTCTTCAAATCATTGATTTAGAAAATGGTTGAGAAAATTTTGGTTCTCTGTTTCATGGTAAGGCCGTGAGCCTCAGCGTGTTCTTTGGAACACTCATACAATCGTTACATGTTATTCACATCCTAAATTAACAATCATAAATCTATGACCACATACAATATATAAACACATGCAATATATTTTAAAGCTATAGACATGCTTAAAAACAAAATCAATCACAAATAGAAAAGCATTAAACAAACACATAAATGAATCCTTATGGATTCTTAACACATAAACAATCCATCTTCCTCATCACCATACAAGGTTGATGAGATTAAATCTCTCTCTTACCTCTTGAAGACAACAATCTCCTAGTCTCCTCCTTCTCCTTACTTTCTTGAAAACCAACACAAAACCCTAATAATTCTTAAATAATTAGTAAAATCACATTCAAGGCTCAATATTGAAAAACCGTGGAACAATCATGGTGTAGAAAATCAAAAATCAAACTTTAAACCAAAGAATCAAAAACTTACCCTTAGGGAAGTGAACAAAAGCTTTGATTTTGAACTAGAAGGAGTAGGTTTTTGACAAAACCTTGTGAAGGAAAAGTATTTAGAATATAGTTTTGGTTTAGGAAAAGTAAGAAAGAAACATTATAGAAGATTGATGGTGGGTTTGAGAGTGAGGGCCGAATTTGAGAGAGAAAATGGAAGAGAAAGTTGCTTGGTGTTCTTCAGATTTTTGGAGAGAATGGAAAGCTTAGATTTAGATAAGTGTAAAGGGAGGGGGCTGCCGTGTGGGTATTGTGGGAGAGGTTGAGTGTTTAATTTGGATAGTAAATATCCATGTGTGTTCACACTTTGAAGCACATGGCTTATGTCACTTGGAGGGTTCAAGAACCTTGTAGAACTTGTGAGAACTTGGCCATCTAGCCTTCTTTGGCCATGGGACTCCTTGGGGTTTAGGGGACTTAATTTGATTTCCATTATAGTTAATTACAAGCTAATTAAATAGATAATTAATTAGGTTAAGTCTCCTATTAACACTTAATTAAAATTCTAATTATATAACTAATTAGTTTAATATATATTAGCATATATTATAACCTCTAAACTAAATTAGGACATCTAATTAATAATTAGATTATAACTAATCAACAACTAGGTTAGCTTACTTAGTTTGTTAATTAGGTAATTAGATTAACCAAATTAGGTTTAATTAGTTACTAAACAAAGTCAAGCCACTATATTTGACTTAATCTTAGCCTTTGATTTTAACTTTAATCCCTAGCCTTTGATTTGATCTATGGTGGATATTGCTTAGTGATTAAACTAGAATTGCTCTCACACCATTGCTTTGATCAACGGTTAAGATCAAAGCTTCCAAAATAAGCTTCTACATCTAACGGTCCACAAAGAAGTCTTTGCCTCTTTGTTTGACCACTTCTCATTGGTTTAAAATAGTCAAGCCACTTTCGTTGACTTGTTCTTATTGGTTTAGAATTTGGTCCAGTCAGAATCGTTGACTGCTTTTCTAAACGCAGGTCCCACAGACTTTTAAAAGTCCATGGTCATTTTGAAGCAGATTTCTACTGTTTTTGAGACAGTATGTACTGTTAAATAAAATAATATTATAATAATATAAAATTATTTTATTACACAGTTAAATCCTAAAAATTAAAAGATTAATATATATATCAATCAGAATTGAGTTTAGTAAGATCCCCCAGCTCCAATTAATTAAAATAAGATTTTTCTAGCCAAAAAATTATTATTTCCCTGGCTCGGAGCAAATCACATACAACAATCAAATACACTCACAAAACAGTCAATTTCAATTTACTAATCACAAAAATTACAAAACAGTACATTTCAGGACTATATTGTAATTAACCCAAAAGTTAGGGTGTTACAACTCTCCCTTACTAATAAGAATTTCGTCCCCGAAATTCATCACACCTCAGAATAGGTGAGGGTATTGCTCCCTCATCTTATCTTCTAGCTCCTAAGTAGTATCTCCCGTTACATCATTCCATACTACCTTTACTAGCTCAATCATCTTTCCTCGAAGCTGTTTCACTCTCCTGTCCTCAATCTTAACAGGAAGTGTTTCATACGTCAAATTATCCTTCAGCTACACTTCATCTGGATGTATGACATGGGTTGGATCTGGAATGTATTTCCTCAGCTGAGACACATGGAATATATTGTGTAGATTGGATAGAAAAGGCAGTAAGGCTATCTGGTAGGCTACAGGACCTATCCGACGAATAATTTGATAAAGCCTTATGAATTTAGAAGTAAGTTTCCTAGATTTGATAACTCTTCTGACACCAGTCGTAGGCGTTACTCTTAAGAGTACATGCTCACCTTCTTCAAATTCCAGAGGTCGCCTCCGCTTATCAGCATAGCTCTTTTGTCGGCTTTGAGTCGTTCGCATCTTCTTCTGAATCATTTTCACATTTTCCGTAGTCTGTTGCATAAGATTAGGCCCAATGGTCATACTTTCCCCATCCCTGTGCTCGAGTGAAAACTATTGTTGTAGGTGAATTCTATCAAAGACAGAAATATATCCCAACTCCCTTGTTTTTATAACACACAAACACGCAACAAATCCTCCAACGACTGAATTGTTCTCTCCGTTTGGCCATCAGTCTGCGGACCCTAAGTAGAACTCAATCACAATTTAGTTCCCATGGCTTCTTGCAAACTTTGCCAGAACCTTGATGTAAACCTTGGATCTTTATCAGAAACTATACTTGCGGGTACAGTATAAAGTCTAACAATTTCACTGATGTACATTTGGGTTAACCGTTCCAACAAATACTTAATATTGATCAGCAAGAAGTGTGCTAACTTCGTAAGCCTATCAACTATAACCCATATAGAATCATGACCCTTCCTCGTCCTTGGCAATTCGATAACAAAATCCATTGAGATACTATCCTATTTCCACTCTGGAATAGTTAAAGGTTGTAACATACCAGCAGATCTTTGATGTTCCACTTTTGCCTTCTAACAAACAAGACAAGACGTCACACGTTCCACTACATTCTCTTCATTCTTGGCCACCAAAACATCCGCTTTAAGTCTTGATACATCTTTGTCATGCTTGGATGCATACTCAAATTACTAGTATGAGCTTCATCCAAAATTGCTTTCTTCAGTTCGGGATCATCAGGTATACAAACTCTCCCTTCAAACCTCAGGATTCCATCAGATCCTTCCTCCACCGTCGCCTTATGACCTTGCTTCAAAAACTCCTTTTCATTTTGTAAAAATGAATCCTCATCCTATTTTTCTCGGATTACCTCCAGCAAGTCATTCAAAACTACAACCTTACTTAGACGAATCTTTCTAGGTACCAATTCCACTGACAACCATAGATCTCTGAATTGATTAATCAACTCTTCTTCCTTTATCATCATGGTAGAAACACTAACCACCTTTCTACTCAAGGCATCTGCCACCACATTCACTTTCCTGGGTGATATTGAAGCTGAAAATCATAGTCCTTCAAAAATTCCAACCATCGCCTCTGTCTCATATTCAATTCCTTTTGATCAAACAAGTATTTTAAGCTCTTGTGATCACTAAAGACATTGAACATAGCTCCATATAGAAAATGTCTCCACACTTTCAACGCAAAGACTATCGCAGCTAGTTGCGAATCATGCGTTGGGTAGTTCCTCTCATGAACCTTCAGCTGCCTTGAAGCATAAGTTACTACATTCTGATTTTGTATCAACACACATCCTAACCCTTAATAAGAAGCATCACAATACACCTTAAAAGATTTGTTAGGATCCGGTAAAATTAACATTGGTGCAGTCGTCAATCTCTTCTTCAACTCTTGGAAACTTGCTTCACGTTCCTCCATTCAATCAAAAGCTTGGCTCTTCCTTGTGAGTTGTGTAAGTGGTCTAGCTATCTTGGAAAAACCTTTAATAAACCTTCGGTAATATCCAGCTAGTCCAACAAACCTCCGGACTTCCATCACTGTCTTAGGCCTTTCCCACTGCAAAATAGTCTCCACCTTTGATGGGTCTACTGCAATACCTTCCTTGGAAATTACGTGACCTAGAAATTGAACTTCTTCCAACCAAAACTCGCATTTTGCCAATTTCGTATACAGCTTCTTCTCCTTCAAAATCTGGAGAACTATATTGAGATGTTCAGCATGCTCTTCTTGACTTTGAGAGTAGATCAGAATGTCATCGATAAAGAGAATGACAAATCTGTCTAGGTATGGACAAAAAATTCTATTCATGTAGTCCATGAATATTGCAGGAGCATTCGTCACTCTGAACGGCATCACTTGATACTCATAATGCCCATAGCGAGTTCGGAAAGCTGTCTTAGGTACATCATCAACCTTGACACGAATCTGATGATAACCTGATCGCAGATCTATCTTAGAGAATACAGCGGCTCCCTTCAACTGATCCATCAAATCATTAATTCTCGGAAGTGGATACTTATTCTTTATAGTAACTTTGTTCAACTGGCGATAATCAACACAAAGTCGAGAGGTTCCATCCTTCTTCTTGACTAGTAGTACTGGTGCTCCCCATGGCGAAACACTAGGTCGCACAAACTGCTTCTCCAATAGCTCCTCCAATTGCTTCTTCAGTTACTAACTCTGCAGGCAACATCCGATATGGTGCAATCGAAATAGGACTTGCTCCCGGCACCAAATCGATAGAGAACTCGATCTCCCTTTCCGGTGGCAAACCAGGTACATCATCAGGAAAATTCTCTGGAAACTCATTGACGACAGGAATAGCGCTCATATCCTTCTCACTCTTAACTTCTAAAGAAGATAGCAACATAAATCCCTGGGCTCCATCCCTCAACAATGACTTGACTTTAACAGCAGTCAAGAATCCAGAACTTTCTTCCTTAGGAAAAACTATGGTTTTGCTTGCACAGTCTATCTGGATATGGTTAGAAGATAACTAATCCATTCCTAGTATTATGTCTATCTCAACAAGAGGTAAACAAATTAAATTGACTGAAAACACACGATCCTTTATAACAATAGGACAGTTTATACATATTTTGGATGTAACAACAGGCTTGGCAGTTGGCGTAGAAACAATCAATTGAAAACTCAGAGAAGACACAGGAAGTTTCAATCGTTCCACACAATCATATGCAATAAATGAGTGTGTGGCACCCGAATCATATAGCAAAGTCAGGTGATTACTTTCAATGACACCTTCTCCTTGAATAAGATCTTCAGATTGAGAAGCTTTAGATCCAATCATCGTATATACTCGCCCTCCAGATCGCGGCTGAGTAGCACGAACATTACTCACAGCAGGCTTCCTTTCCGGCTGAGTGCAATCCCTAGAAACATGTCCAGGCTTTCAGCAGTTAAAGCAGATCGTTCCTCTGATCGAACAATCTGTAGATATATGGCCACTTTTTCCTCACTTAAAACATCTTGGCATAAACGCCACATTTTGACCAGTTCTGTTACCACTAGAACTTCCTCCAGCAGATGGTCATTGAGGCTAACTTCCCGATGGTCTCGAATAAGGCTTACGCTAAAATCGGTTATTACTACTATTACCTCCTCTTTGGAATCTAGTCGGTCCAAAGTTACGATTTCTGGGATCTCGGGACGGCTCCAACTCCTCGAGTCGTCGACAAGTATCCATCAAAATAGGAAATTCCCTCATCCTCATAGGTAGCACTGCTCGCCTCAGTTTTACCCTCAATCCATCCTCAAACTTACGGCACTTCCATATCTCATCAAGTTGAATTTGGAAATACCTTGAGAACTGTGATAAGCTCTCAAACTTAGCAGCGTACTCCCCAACAGTCATGTTACCTTGACGCAGACCAAGAAATTCCATCTCCTTGGCATGTCAGGCACTACCAGGAAAGTACTTTTCTAGAAATACTTCACTAAACACTTCCCAAGTGATCTCAGTCCCTTCAGCTCATAATAATTGGCGGGTTCCTCTCCACTAATTTTCAGCATCTCCCCTCAACATAAAAGTAGCATGCGTCACTTTCCTATTCTCTGCGCACCCCATTCCTTCAAATACTCTTTCTAAGTCTTGAATCCAAAGACTCGCCTTCTCGGGGTCAAACTCGCCTCTAAACTGCGACGGGTTATTGCGCCTAAACTCAGACAAGTTCAGAGCATCAGCAGTTGCATCTTGCTGTTGAGCTACTCATTGATTTTGCTGGGTAATCACTTCTACCATTCGCTGCATAGCTTCAGCAACTGCAGTCATTTGGTCCACATTACGTTCCACATTCACACTCGTTCTTTTTCCTCCAGAAATCCTCTTTCTTCAACAAGACAAAACAAAGTCAAATGTAACCTTTCGGAAACAAATCACAGAGAATCACACACAACACAAGCAAAAACATACCTAACCACAACCCCAAAAGACTCTAAATTGGGCTCTGATACCAACTAATGTAACACCCTTGTGGGGATGTCACATTTATGATGCAATAAAATAAAATAAAATAAAATCCTTACACAAGTTGCAAAAACATTTGATACGTAATTAATATTAGTGGTAAATTTTTTGTCTTTATATTTATAACATTAAATAATATAACACGGAACACAAAATAAAGCAAAACATAATTACACCATAATACACATATGATTTTTGTCTTAAATACACAAATAATTTACAACTACAAATATTTAACAAAGCAGTAAAGTCAGTATAAAGCTAAGACATAACATTGCCCAAGTGCACCTCAAAGATTTTTAACCCTCCGATGGATCATCCTCAGAGAGATCATCGAAGGACAGAACTCTTGGAGGTCCCACAGCTCTACGAACATGAGTCCAGGCTGTTGACTCACTACTGAGCTCGCTAGGCGCATGGAAGATTCCTTCCCAGTAACGCCTAAGAGTTAGAGGCAACTCTAGATGTAAGTATAAAGTAGTAGTAAATATAACATCTCTGTCGAACTCTCTACACAGGGACACAGTCAGACGTCCCACGTAGACCACAGATCCTCTATCCTCTCGCATACGCCAAGCCTCCGAACCTCCGTGAAACTCAAGTCTCACAAAACTGAAGAATCCCAGCAACGCCATGATCTCAAGATTAGTCCTGATGGTAAGGATAATCTATCGGCTCGCCTTCCTCGTATAGTTCGCTCGGCTATCGCTCGTCCGGATATTGTATCTGAAGAGGCTATTCCTCCTTCTCTTCCCCAAACTCTTTACGGAAATATAAATATAATACAAAGAAATATATATAGAGAGGTGAGACAATCTACATCACTACCAGCATGGTAATAAAGAAAACGACATTACAACAGATATCATAACAATACATAATATCACATCTCATACAGTATAGCAAACAATACATCATACATTTTATCACAGATTATAGTAAACATTAAAATGCAGATAATGAATGAACACACACTGACTCGTTCCTACTCCATGGAGCTAAACACGGATATCTGAGAGAATAATCCGAAAAGAACTAATAGTACCTCAGGCTGCCAAACCAAACTATTACACTGTCCAACGTCGTGTCTATAGCCCACAGTCCAAAATATCGTGTAGCAGTACACAGTCCAATACATCATGCACTACAGGCATTGTACTAAATAGTTTCCACAAGATCTCGATTAAGAATAGTGCTTGTCGAGATCATTAGTGTGTTGCTCATTACCACGGCCCAGAGGAGCAACCCACTATCCATATGTAGAATTATCCGCACACTAATGCCTCCAAGTTCATATAATGAACCACACTACGCCTATCACACCATAACATGGTGTAATTCGTCTCGTCAACCAATCGCAAATTATCAACCAAATTGACACAACACTCTAAGTTTGATCACAAATCACCAAAATACCCTTATTCTCAATATTTCACCATATTTATGAAAATAGCCTCAGTCTCAATATACCAAGATATAGCATGTCTCCACTTGACAGTATTATCTCACAACACATCCGGGTCCATCACTTTGGCCCGACAGTAAAACTTGTTGTATCATTTAATTGCGTAGAAATTTTATCACATTTTCACAATCACGTCACTTTTACAAACGTTTTACAATTGTGTAAATATATTTTGATGTTTTTGAACATCGCGTAGTGTTTTTCAATCATTTTCTCAATCGCATAAGATTTTTAAATCATTTTCTTAACCATACAGCTTAAAATTATTAATTTAAATATGTGTAGACTATCTAGTACTTTTAAACTACGTAAAGTATTTTCCTTATGTTATAAATATATTATGGAATCTTTTCATTTTATTTATCTGATTTTAGTAAATTTTGGCAGCATTTTGCCTATAAAATCAGTATATGGTATTTTTAACGTTTTCCTCTAAATATTGTTCATTTTAACTTTACTCATCATTTACATCTTGAAACTTGCTAACGCGCTTCAAAACTCAGAGAGTGAGCACTACGTTAGTATTTTTCAAGTGTTCTCTTTAATTATTGCTTAAGATAAATTCTGCTAATTTAGAATCCTAGAACTAAGTTCCTTCATTTTATTTCTCAAAGATTTATTGGAATCAAATTCTTTTGTAAATTAATTGCTTAACCTATCTTAGAAAATAAAATGGCGTGTTGGCCAAAATCAATCTAAATCATTCTCAAATTTATTATTTTACCTAGATTCTTTAAATCATTGATTTAGAAAATGGTTGAGAACATTTTGGTTCTCTGTTTAATGGTAAGGCCGTGAGCCTCAGTGTGTTCTTTGGAACACTCATACAATCGTTACATGTTATTCACATCCTAAATTAACAATCATAAATCTATGAACACATACAATATATAAACACATGCAATATATTTTAAAGTAATAGACATGCTTGAAAACAAAATCAGTCACAAATAGAAAAGCATTAAACAAACACATAAATGAACCTTATGGATTCTTAACACACAAACAATCCATCTTCCTCATCACCATACAAGGTTGATGAGATTAAATCTCCCTCTTACCTCTTGAAGACAAGGATCTCCTAGTCTCCTCCTTCTACTTGCTTTCTTGAAAACCAACACAAAACCCTAATAATTCTTAAATAATTAGTAAAATCACATACAAGGCTCAATATTGAAAAACCATGGAACAATCATAGTCTAGAAAATCAAAAATCAAACTTTAAACCAAAGAATAAAAAATTTACCCTTAGGGAAGTGAACAAAAGCTTTGATTTTGAACTAGAAGGAGTAGGTTTTTGACAAAACCTTGTGAAGGAAAAGTGTTTAGAATATAGTTTTGGTTTAGGAAAAGTAAGAAAGAAAAATTATAGAAGATTGATGGTGGGTTTGAGAGTGAGGGCCGAATTTGAGAGAGAAAATGGAAGAGAAAGTTGCTTGGTGTTCTTGAGATTTTTGGGGAGAATGGAAAGCTTAGATTTAGATAAGTGTTAAAATGAAATTTGAGAGTGTAAAGGGAGGGGGCTGCTGTGTGGGTATTGTGGGAGAGGTTGAGTGTTTAATTTGGATAGTAAATATCCATGTGTGTTCACAATTTGAAGCACATGGCTTATGTCACTTGGAGGGTTCAAGAACCTTGTAGAACTTGTGAGAACTTGGCCATCTAGCCTCATTTGGCCGTGGGACACCTTGGGGTTTAGGGGACTCAATTTGATTTCCATTATAGTTAATTATAAGCTAATTGAATAGATAATTAATTAGGTTAAGTCTCCTATTAACAATTAATTAACATTCTAATTATATAACTAATTAGTTTAATATATATTAGCATATATTATAACCTCTAAACAAAATTAGGACATCTAATTAATAATTAGATTATAACTAATCAACAACTAGGTTAGCTTACTTAGTTTGTTAATTAGGCAATTAGATTAACCAAATTAGGTTTAATTAGTTACTAAACAAAGTCAAGCCACTATATTTGACTTAGTCTTAGCCTTTGATTTTAACTTTAATCCCTAGCCTTTGATTTGATCTAAGGTGGATATTGCTTAGTGATTAAACTAGAATTGTTCTCACACCATTGATTTGATCAACAGTTAAGATCAAAGCTTTCAAAACAAGCTTCTACATCTAACGGTCCACAAAGAAGTCTTTGCCTCTTTGTTTGACCACTTCTCATTGGTATAAAATAGTCAAGCCACTTTCGTTGACTTGCTCCTATTGGTTTAGAATTTGGTCCAGTCAGAATCGTTGACTGCTTTTCTAAACGCGGGTCCTACAGACTTTTAAGGGTCTGTGGTCATTTTGAAGAAGATTTCTACTGTTTTTGAGACAGTAGGTACTGTTAAATAAAATAATATTATAATAATATAAAATTATTTTATTACACAGTTAAATCCTAAAAATTAAAAGATTAATATATATATCAATCAGAATTGGGTTTAGTAAGATCCCCCAGCTGCAATTAATTAAAATAAGATTTTTCTGGCCAAAAAATTATTATTTCCTTGGCTCAAAGCAAATCACATACAACAATCAAATACACTCATGAAACAGTCAATTGCAATTTACTACTCACAGAAATTACAAAACAGTACATTTCAGGACTTTATTGTCATTAACCCAAAAGTTGGGGTGTTACAAATGTGATCAAGCTGAAGACCATAGTCCAGAAGTGGTTATTTCATCCAAAGGCTTTGCGCACAACAACTCCCGAATACAACATATTATTCCTCAATAGTTGACAATGTCACACTATTTTGCTTCTTGCTATACCAAGAAACTAAAGAATTTCCACGTAAGTGGCATGTTCCACTAGCACTTTTCCTATCCATTTTGCATAACGCAAAATCAGAATCACAATAGCCAATTAGGCTACATGAGGCACCCTTAGGGTACCACAAATCCATTTGTGAAGTTCTTACTACATATTTCATGATTCTGTTAACAGCACATAGGTGTGATTCTTTAGGATTGACTTGATATCAAGCACACATGCATACACTAAACATTATATCTGTCCTACTAGCAGTAAGATAAAGAAGGGATCCAATCATACCTTTATATTTAGTAATCTCTATAGATTTACCTCCTTCATCTTTGTCCAACTAGTAAGAAGTACCCATTGGTGTAGCTATATACTTGGTATTGTCCATTCCAAATTTTTTGAGCAGTTCCTTGCAGTATTTGGTTCGACTTATGAAAGTCCCTTCTTTTGTTTGTTTGATTTAAAGCCCAAGGAAGAAATTAAGCTCCCCCATCATCGACATTTCAAATTGATTTTGCATTGTCTTAGCAAATTCCTTACAAAGGGATACATTAGTAGCGCCAAAAATAATTTCATCCACATAAACTTGTACAAGGAGAATATCATGCTTTTTATTTTTAATAAAAAGGGTTGTATCAACTTTTCCTCTAGAAAAACCATTTTCTAAAAGAAACTTACTCAACCTTTCATACCAAGCTCTAGGAGCTTGTTTTAAGCCATACAAGACCTTTTTTAGTTTAAAAACATGGTTGGGTAGTTCATAATTTTCAAAACCCAAAAGTTGTTCAACATATACCTCTTCTTGAATTAAACCATTTAAAAAAGCACTTTTAACATCCATTTGGTATAACTTAAAATCCATGATGCAAGCATAGATAAGTAACATTCTAATAGCTTCTAATCAAGCTACAGGTGCATAGGTTTCTTCATAGTTTATTCCTTCTTCTTGGTTGTATCCTTTTGCAACTAACCTAACTTTATTTCTTGTTATTAAGCTAGTTTCATCAAGTTTGTTCCTAAAGACCCATTTGGTTCCTATAATTGGATGATTATTGGACCTTAGAACCAATTATCAAACTTGATTTCTTTCAAATTGGTTTAGCTCTTCTTCCATGGCCAAGATCTAATGTTCATAGTTAAAGGCTTCATTATGTCTTTAGCCTCAATTTGGGAAATGAAAGCCATGTGATTACATATGTTTCTAAGAGAGTTTCAATTACTTACATCTTTCGATACATCACCTATTATTTGATCATGAGGATGATATCTTGAAGTCTGCCATTCTTTGGGAAGGTCCATGACTTGTGAATCCTCTTATTTTGGGGTGTCTTCTTGACTTTCCTCTTCCTCTTTGGCTTCTTTTTCCTTGTTATCCAAATGTGTTTCCTCTAATACTTCTGCAACATCTTCAACAAAGTCCTTTCTCGGTCCATTTGGATTAGGACTAAGCAGATTGTGTTTAAGTCCTTCAACAAGCAATACATTATCAATAAAATAATTAGGACTTTTACCGACTTTTTTGACTCCAATAATATTTCATTTATTGTTATCTTCATATGTTACATGTCTGTAAGTCTTAGGAACAAGGATTAAGAATTTGGAGTCGTGTCCGGTCATGTGCTTAGAGCATCCACTATCGAGGTACCAATTTGAGCTCCTGACATTCAAGCACACCTACAACACATATTTAAATTTTAACTTTTAGTGCCCAAATTTTCTTGGGTCCATGTGTGTTAGTTCTGGGTATTTTATCCTTAGGAACCCAAACCATTTTAGTTCCATTTTTTGTGTTGATATTTTTCCTTGCATTACATGTTGATCCACTGTGTCCTTTTTTCCCATAATAAAAATATTTAATAAAAGGACTACTTGAAGTACTTAAATGAACAAAGAAATTTTATAAAATTTTTGCTAATTTTTGGGGTTGTAACCTATCCTAGCTTTTTGAAAAATAGCTTTTTGTTTTCCTAACAAAATGTTTAAATTATCTCTTCCAATAGTGAATTTAGAAAGTGTGTTCTTTAAATCTTCAATTTCTTTTTCAAGGACTTGATAGGATAAATAAGATGAAGATGTAGAAGCATATGAGGAACAAGTTATGCAAGCATTAATTAATCCTAATGTCTCATTTTTAATTTTTAATTCTTTAATTTCTTTAATTAAAAAAAGAATTTGATTTTCTAAAGAAGAAATTATTTTCTTAGATGAAGAGTCTAATTTAGTGAGCCTTAGTGATTCATCATGCAAGTTTTGAAAAACTTCTCATAATTCATCATAAGAAGGGGATAAGTCAATGTTAGAAGTTACCTCAGTGTCGCTTTCTTGTTCTTCTTCTCCTCTGGCCATAAGACATAGATGGGCTTCCTCGTTATCTGAGCTATCAGTTGAGTTCATGTTATTGTCTTCTTATGCAATGTAGGTTTTTCTTCCTTTTCTTTCCTTTAAGGGTTTCTTCTCGAATTTCTCCATCTTCTTTTGGTAAATTGGACACCCCATCTTCATGTGTCCTGATTTTCTACACTCGTAGCAAGTTGGAGTTAAAGATGTTCCTTCCCCTTTGTGATGGGTTTTCTTTGGAGGGAAAGACGGTCTTCTTTGAGTTCACTTTTTCCTAAGAAATTTCCCAAACCTCTTTACTTGAAGGCTAAGACTTTTTTCATTTAGTTCAACGTTCTCTGTGCCTTCTCCAACTTCATCTTCATCATCATCATCATCATTTGCCGAGGAGGTGGCTTTGAGTGCTATTCCCTTTTTCTTCTTATCATGCTCTTCACTTTGATTAGCCTATTTAGCTCCAATTCATGCTCATGAAGTTTCCCAAAGAGGGTAGCTAGGGTCATTATTAACAAATCTCTTGATTCTTATATAGCTATTACCATGGGTTGCCAAATCCTGGTCTGACATCTCAAAACTTTGTTAATAAGATTTTCGTTAGAAAAAATCTTTTCTAGTGATGCAAGATGATTTACAATATGGGTGAACCTCTTTTGCATTTCTTGAATGCTTTCTCCTTGGTTCATTCTAAATAACTCATACTCCCGAGTAAAAGAATTGATTCTCAATCTCTTTACTTCACTAGTACCCACATGGGTAACTTGTAAAGTGTCCCACTTTTCTTTGGCAGTTGTGTAGTTTTAAATTCTGAAAAATTCATCATACCCTAAAGTAGTGGTAATGATATTTTTGGCTCTTAAATTATGTTAAACGTTTTTCTTATCCTCATCAGACCATTTACTTCTTGGTGTTTTAATCTTTACACCATTGACCTCACACGTGGAACAAAAGCGCCATTTTCAACAACATCCCACACATCTAGATCAATAGCTTCGAAAAAAAATTTATTTCTTTCCTTCCAATATGCATAACCATCCCCATTGAAAAAAAGGTGGTCGGTTTATGGAATATCCTTCTGAAAAACCATTTAAAGTAGCCATGTTCTCTTGAAGCTGCTAAGCTCTTTATACAAGAGTCTAGCTTTGATACCACTTGTTACCAAGTGGCTTCCAGTACTCAAGAAGGGGTGAGTTGAGTATTTAAAAACTTTTCACAAATGCTTATAAGACAAAATTCGTTGAAGCTATTTCTTAAAAGAGGTGAATAAAAATAGAAGATAGAAAGCCTTAAGAATAGAAAATAAGCAAATTATAATAATAAATAAATTACAGGAAAATAAAAGAAATAAAGATAAGAAGAGCAGACATAGTATTTATCCTGGTTCGACCACCAACCACTCGTGACTTATGTCTTGTCCTTGAAAAATTATTTGAGATTTTTCACTATCAATGCAAGCTTGAACAAGTGCTTGCTACCATTACAAACAAGAGCACTTTTCACATGTAGGGAAACTTTACCCTTGTGCTAAAGCCTCAACTTTCAGAGATACCTCACCCTTACAAAACCTTTGAGGGATACCTCTCCCTCTTTACTTTAAGACAGAATATAGAAGAAGAGAAACTCTCAAAAGAGTAAATATCACAACTTGAAGCACTAAGAAGCTCTTTAAGGATATCTCATAATTTTGGCAAAAAAGAGCATAAAAATATGTAAAAATATAAAATACGTCTTAAAGCAAGCAAAGATTGATTCAGATAGTTGGAGTTATTTTCAAAGATAACCCAAGGTCACTATTTATAGAGTTCTGAAGAAAATAGCCATTGGGTGCAATTAAATCACGTAATAAATGCAAATATGGTTGTTTCTTTCTAAAATAGGATCACGTGTTTATTCGAATAACCATTGTGTTATTCGAATAACATATTTTGAAAAACCTCGTGAAAACCAAACCTGATATATTTTATTCGAATAGCCTAAGGATTATTCGAATAACTCTATAAAAAAAGTTTTCTGTGAAGCTGGTCTATTCGAATAACACACGAGTTATTCGAATAGCTCATTTAGAAGAGGGCATTTTGAAAAACCTTTATTCAAATAGCCAAGGATCTATTTGAATAATTTCTATTAAAACAGAGGTGCATCGCGGATTTTGAAAAACATTATTCGAATAACTTTATGGTTATTTAAATAACTCTTGATAAAGACAGATTCTGATTGACTTGGTTTATTAGAATAAGAGGGCTTTATTCGAATAATCTTATTGAAAAGTATTTTTAAATTCTTTTAAAATCTTCCCAGATTGTTTTTCAAAACACCAAACCATTTAATTAATTTTCAAAGAGCATTTTTATCTTTTCTTCCAAATAATGAGATACCCAAAAGACTCCGTACAAAAATATTCTAAGTTCAAAAGCTATTCTTGAAATCCTAGGACTTATTCTTGTGGAAATAGGTTTGTCTTAATGATTTAATATGTTAAGTTTTGATGATGACAAATACAAGACAAAAAGAATGATGCTTATGATGTGATTAATAGATGACAAATGCATTACAAAAGAATATTGATCATGTTACATAGATGTGCTTAATGTGATATATTGTATCATACATGATTATGTACCTTATCTAGTTATAATTCACATAATAATCATGCAATGAGATATATGTAACATTCATCATATAATCTATCCAATAATGCATTATATGAGTTGTATTAAATTAATATTAGATTTGGTTATATGAAAACATCTAAAGTTCACTTTGTTGCATCCAACATAGAGCATATCTATTAGTAATTAATAAATGTCTTATTTGGATATATCTATGAAAGTCTTATATGCATGTTAGACTAACTAGAGTAATACATTTATGAGTCATGCATATAAAGATATTGAGTTATGAATTTGGACTAACTATATTTGTTTTAAATGAGCAATACTTTGTAGGATAGTCCAAGTACCGAGAGTGAGCATTGCAACAAGAAAGCAAAAGATCATAATTATGCTCAACTCAAGAAGAATGAAAATGATAATGGTGTTCCAAGCATTTGGAATCTTTGAAGAGAAGAAATTTTTTGGAAGCTTGGATTACATCAAGAATTGATGATGGCAAGATCAAGTCCAACATCTTCAAAAATAGCTTATAGGACTTAGATCTTATGTAAAGGTAAATGAAAATCACACTAAGCTCAAACAAGTTTTAAACATCTTTAAAAATGTTTCTAAAACGTTTAAAATGCCCAATAAACTGTTTTTGGAAAGCTAGTCTTGGTGGTAGTTCAAATCTCTGAAAAATAGTCAAGTTTGTGTTTTGAAAAACTGACCTTTGGTCACTCTTTTGATCATATCTTTCAAAATACTTTGATTTATATTCTGAAATATTTCATATGAAAATAGACTCAAAGATCTTTCCAATGAGTGGTCGTTTGCTTAAAACGGTTAAGAAACGAAGAAGTTATGACCATTTAAAGTTAGTTTTCAAAACCAGAGGCTCCTAACGGATTAGGGATTTTCCTTAACCAATTATTCACCCTGTCAGAAGCCATTTTCACGTTCAAATGTCCTAACCGACTAGGAAATTGGCCTAACTGATTAGCATGATGAAAAGGAGCATACTTCAAGTTTCTAAAGCTCCTAACCGATTAGGTAGTTCACCTAATTGGTTAGCACAAGTAAAAGGAGCATTTTCCATGCTTAATATGACCTCCTAACCGATTAGGAAAATTTCCTAACCGGTTAGTAGTGTTTTTAAAACACACGGGAAAAGAGGCCTAATCAATTAGGCCAAATGCCAAACTGGTTATTTGATAAGTCAGAAGGCTTTTCCTAAAAGGCCTAACCGATTAGGATAATGTCCTAACCAATTAGTTGCAAACCAGAAACGTTCCTAACGATCATAAAATGACTAGTTTTCTTAATTAATCATTTCCAAACTTTACCCAACGACTCTAAATTTTAATGGGCTATAAATACAAGTGTTGGGCATCAAAGAAATGTGGGGGAATCTATTAGAAAATGATTCTTGAGCATTGAATACGAGTTTTACCATTATTTCATCAATTACTCCATTTTTGAGCTATAAGTATGTGAATCCTTGATACTCATAGTACTTCAATTTGTATTATCTACTCTTTGAGAGAGTTTCTATCTTCTACATCTTTGTATAATCTGTAAAGAGAGGGTGAGGTATCCCTCTAGAGAAAAGGATGAGGTATCCCTTAAGGGTGAGGTATCCCTAAAAAGTTGTAAAGGGAGAGGTATCCCTGTTTGAGGCTCAAGCACAAGGGTGAGGTATCCCAAGGTGTGTTGAGTGCTCTCAATTGTAAAGGTTTTCAAGCACCCGTTCAAGCTTGAAGGTTTAGTGGAAAAAACTCGGGTGTTTCACTTGAGGACTGGACGTAGGCCACAAGTGGTTAGTGGCTGAATCAGGATAAATCTTAGTGTTTGCTATTCTCAACTCTATCTCTTTATATTTGTGCTTTAACTATATATGCTTGAGTCAAATTTGATATTTAGCTTATTTGCATGATTTATCCCATAACCCAAGTTATATTTGAGTAATCCTTAATAGTTGTGCCTTTGCTATGCATGTTCCGCTGCACTTATTAATTGAGTTATTCAAAATGCATAATTTGTCAAAATTACATTAAAATTAGTCATCACCCAATTCACCCCCCTCTTGGATAATGGTTGCCATAGCTAATAGTTCTTCCCATCGTCTTCATGTTTGTTATCATCAAAAGCTATTCTTCAAAGTCGCATAGTCAATCACATTCTCTCCTTTTTTTTATAATGACAAACTAACACAGAGAAAAGAGTTAGTGCAGATAAACTGGAATTCACAAAATTATTTTTGAGAGAACCTAGTCTCCTTCTTTTTTGTAAGATATGATCTATATCAGAGATGTGCGTAGCTCCCCCTTATTTTTGGAATCCAATTTTAAGTTTTACCTATCTTTTCTCAAAAAAATGTTTCTTGTAACACCCTCACTTGGGAATTGCATTTCATACAAATAAAATTTAAAACTAAACCCAAGTCACAATTAATTTTATAATATAAAATACGAGTTTCGAAATTTATTTTTCGCGGATAACATGAACTTAATAAAATATAAGAACACAAATCATAAAGAACTGAATAATACACTTTACATATATAAACATCGTTTATCAAAAGTGTAAATACCTAAAACTACATATCCAAAAGCATAAGTACAACAACTAAACAACACCTATTTAAGCCCAAGTCTGATACACCTAATAGGAAGGGTACTCCTCAGGATCCTCCTCCTCTTCAGAAGACAAATCCCCTAACCGGGGCATGTCTCTTCGAACGGGAGTCCGAGCAGAAGATATCTTGGAATCCTCCCTTGAAGTATAGTGAGTATCACCCCACATATCCCGTATAGGCATATCAAACTCTACATGTGAAGTAATACTAAAAGAAAAAGTAGTGACCCCATGGCGAGTCCTACTCATAGATAGAGTAATGTCACCAAAATACTCTATACGCTCTGTGTCCCAATGGACACGCCCGGCATCAATGCATCCAAGGAATTGTACTTTAACAAAACCTAGCAGATGCCTCTGTGCTGCCATCGCAGTCTTCATAGACATAAACATAAAACAGAAACAGACAGAACAATAACATAAAGAGGTGAGATCCCCTACATCACATACCAGTAAGGCAGTAAAGAAACAGTAATAACAATAAAGTAATACAGTGCAAATTTAACACTAACAGTCATGATATTTCTTAATAGATAATTCAACAAATATACATATATATATTTCACAGTAATATATCTACAGATTATGCATATGTACAATGAACAGACCCTACTCCATGGATCGGGAATAGAGCAGTGTCTCATCGAGATTGTCAGTGCATTTGCAACAGTCACCACGGCACAGTAGAGCTACTAACTAGCCACTTGTGAGATACCTGCGCCCCGACGCCTCGAAGGTCATTCATAGACCTTCACTAACGCAATTCGCACCCGCACCAAGGTGTAATTCATCTCCTAGGCATACAGCCTTAACAAACAAAGTTACTACGACTTTGACAATGCATGTTCAAATGACTTAATAACTCAATAATTAACAAATACGTGCCTTACATCTAAAACTAAGCCACCACTGGGTTAAACTGTCAACTGATGTCTCTGGGTCCAGTACAACGGCCCAACAATAAAACTACTATTTTTCTCAAATGTGAAGTATTTCTACTGTATTTCCACAAATACGTAACTCTATTTGTTATGCTACTAAATAGCGTAACATTTTTACATTGTTTTTCAATTGCGTAAACTTTTTTAAAACGTTTTCTTAATCGCATAACTAAAAAACATCATTTTTCAATCGCATAAGAGTTTTTCTACATATTTTTAATCGTGTAAAACGTTTTATTGGTATTCTAAGCTTAATTTTAAACTTTTCTCATTTAATATGAAATTTAGACTTTAATTCCAATATTTTCTTACTAAACCTCCTCTAATTAACATTTCCTAATTTTTTTCACAAAAACTTATATTATTTTAATTAAAGCAAGATATTTCAAAAATCCTTCTCCATTACTCTTATTAAACTCTCTTAAATAAAATACTTTAATTTTCAAAACATCCTTCTAAACTTGTTTCCACTACTAAGGTTGAAAATTATTTCTTTTCAAATAACAAAATTCTTGTTCATCTTATTTTTAACTTATAAATTTTTAAATCATATTCTCATCACCTAATCACCTAAGTTTTCATTTCATAAAACATTTTTGCATTGAATACCCATTTTAGGGCTTGATAGCCATGAGCCATGAGTGGCTATTGGAACCAAAAATCTTTCCTTTTTGACATGATTCATAGCATACAAAGCATATCAATCATCAATTCCTACTTTATTTATCTCATGCATACTATATCAATCAGATAAACACATAATTAAGCACACATAGCCCACGAAAATCATACAAACAAGTGAATAAATCCTTACATGAATTTTTCACCAACAAACCACAAATTCATTTCTCACCACCAAAACATGGTTGATGAGGTTAATCTCCCTCTTACCTTAAGGTGATGATCAAAGTTCCTTTGTTGTTTCTTGTAACAAGTTCTACCTCCAAGAAAACCCTTAAAACAAATCAAACATAAAATTATTAAAATATAAAGCTTGAAACAAGATGACCATAGATAAAGATTATGGTCAAAGACTTTAGAATAAAATTTTGGAGTGAAGATTAAGAACTTCACCTAGAACCTTCAAACTTTGAGCTTGAAGATGGATGATTTTGATGAAACTTACAACTAGAAAGTGTCTTGAAATGGTGTTGGGAATCAAGAAATGAGGTTGGTTTGAATTAAACAAAACTTGAGAGTGTTTGGAAGGTGCTGGCCGTGAGCTTCAAGGGAGAGAAAAAAGAGAGTTTTGTGATAGTTTTTTGATAAATTTGCTTCTTGAAAACTAGACAAGATAGACATAAGAGAAAAGAGTAATCAAATTGATCACTTATGTTTCTCCTAGAAGCTCTTGGCCATGAGCTACATTAAGGGTTGAGATCAAAACTTCTCCTCCGAGCTTGCCATCCATTGGTGCAACACACAAAGTCATAGCCATTAATGTTGACTCCATCAAACTTTTCAGAGTAAGCTTCCTTCTCATTGGCTCACCATAAAGTTGTCATAACCATCAAACTTGACTAGCCATCTAGATATTTATCGGAAGCTATTATCCGATGACAAAGGCTATTGCTAGAAAATTAGTGGTTATTGTCCAATGGATAATAGAACTTACCTAGATTTTATCAGTCAGATAAAATCTCAAAAAAAGAAAAACTTCAAAATTTGTTCCTGGTTTTGGGTTTAATAAGCTCTCCCGGCCCCCCGTCAACAGTCAAGATTTTTTCGGACCCAAAATATTTTTATTTTTCTGGCCTCGCTTTCAAATACATAGAAGCCAATAATAATAATAAAATAATCAAAATAATTCAAATAATTCAAAAAAATCACAAAAATTTAAAAAACACATATAACAGAGAAAGAAAGAAAACCCGGGTGTTACATTTCTCCCCATTTTGTCATGAGCAAAGAGATGGGGCAAGGTAAAGCTGAAACATATGATAACTATCCATGTAAAAGCCATAAATGGATCAAAGCAGTGAATGCATGAAAGAGATAATTATCCAATTTCAAACAAAAGTAAAAAGGAACAAGCAATGCAAGACAAAACATATTTAGAACAAATAGTGCAATAGGCTAAGAGATAAGCAATCCATCTTATTAGAAAAATTGTCCAATACAAGATAATAAGGAAAAACAAGATGCCAAAATATGACTAAAACAAAGATCCTAAGAACTAAGGAACCTAAAAATATGCATCTGGTGGTGGAGAAGGGGAGTCAGGTGCTTTATCAGTCAGCAAGGCTCAGAGGGCTACCTGTTCGCGCTCAACACCTTCTATTCTATCAAAAAGAATAGAGAAAGTGTTCTCCGTGTAGGTTTTGTGGTCCAGCAAGGTTGCCATGATCTGCTCATTTATAACTTGTAACGCCCCTTTTTTCAAGAGGAGGAGAGGACGTCACACCAAATGGATGAAATTCAAAAGAACATTATTTCATTTTTATTAAGACCTGGTTTATATTGTATATATATAGTTATTAACCTGTTCATCAATGAAGTATCATAACATAGCAAGTCTCTTTCAAATACTTGTATTATACATTTTTATTTTGTAAGCAGAAAACATAAAGATTAACCTATACTTTTATGCAAAAGATACATATTATATATATATATGTTTAGATACAGACTGTAAGTCATTAATTACATTAAGGCTCATAAAAAAGAAGCCGAAGCTTTACATGCCCCAAAAAAAAATATACAGATCACCAAAAAGAATATATTAAGCCTCCATTAACTACTGAGAAGGAACCTCAGCTGGATCCTCCTCAGGCTCCTCTATAGGATCCTCCTCAGAAGAGGAAATCCTCAGAGGAGTAGCAGATTCATGAGCAGGAGCTCGTGTAGAAGATAAGAAAGAATCATTGTGTGGAGTGTACTCACGATCACCCCACACATCGCGTATTGGCATGTAAAACTCCAGCGATACACAAACGTCCAAGGAAAAGAATGGTGGATCGTAGTGACCCCAAGCCAATGATACACTCACCTCTCCCACGTAGACGCAGCATTCGGTGATCACATCAATGTGCCAGCAATCCACGCCTCCATGGAACCTCAGCTTGGCATACCCTAGGAAGCCTCATCGGGATGCCATGGTCAAGCAGATAACTAGTTCGTTCCAAAATCGGGAAACTCAGGCTCTTCCTCGCCTTGGTCTTTTAAGAAACATAGACAAAATACAGAATAGCAGAATACAGAAAAGAGGTAAGATATCCAACTTCATTACCAATTATGGCAGTAAGAAATAGAAATGGCGCAGGACGCCTTACAGCATATCATATATAATAAACAACATCAAATTACAGATAGTAAATAATTTAATAAAACAGATGGTCAGAATTATCATTAAAATAAATATTCTCATAATCACATTTATTTATGCCAATTGAATATGTTGACAAACTATGCACATGCACAATGGTACCAAATTCCTACTCCATGGAGCTAGACATAATATAGGAGAGAATGATCAACACTCAAGAGTAAATACATACTATTCAAAGTTGTTATCAAAGTTATGTCTCAATTCCATTATGTTTTTGCATTGAACTCACTTAGAATATTTACTTTAAGTTCCTCATAATGTCACGTACACTCATGTTCTTTCTTTATTCCAAGGACCACTCCAAGTTATGGGTTAAGGGTTTGTTCTTTATTCTTTCCATATTATGAAATCCTAATTAAGCGTCTAATCGTTCAATTAATTAAGTTCATCTTAGTACAAAGGTCTCATATCGAATGCCCAAGGAGACCGTGAGCCTCCAAAGGACTGGAAAACCAACCATTTTTTATCACTTAGATCACACGATCATGTCCCATTACACGGCCATGTCCCATTATACAACCATGACACATTACACGGCCTGGGCCATGTACTCCTCTAGAATTTAGCCAAAAACCATCAAGTCCACGCCTGTCACATTACACGGCCGTGTAACCCACTGGATGTGAAGAAAAACTTCAAACACCTCCAATCATTCAAGCATTTCAAAATCCATCAAGTTATACAACAACATATATCAAAATTACACCACATAAACAATCACAACACAACTAAAAATCACATGAACAAATGGGTAACCCACACATGGGTTCCTCACCCCCAAGATAGTTTGAAGAGAATGATCTCCCTCTAACCTTAAAAGACAATAAGGAAAGCAAGCTCCTTTCAAGATTTTCGTCCACCACCCACAAGGAAATCCTAAGATGGTCAACTCACAAAATCAACCACCATAACTTGAAAAGAAGAGTCCTTGATCACAATGGTGACCAAGGACCACGAAAATGAGAAGGACAAAGGGAAAAAAGTCAAGATCTTTACCTCAAAGTCTCAAACTTTAGGGCTTGATAGAAAATGGTGAAGATAGAGGAATCAAGAGGTGTCTATCAAGGAAGAAAGCTTCAAGATGATGAGGAGAGTCAATAGCCTAGGTTGGCTTGATCAAACAAACTTGAAGGGCCTCCAATGGTGGTGCAGCCGTGTGGAAGAAGAGGGAAGGAGAGGAGAGAGTGTGAGGGAGAAAGAAGTAGAGAGAGAAAAGTGAAATAAGTTTGAAAATGAAAAGTGATAGGGAAAATGAAAAGGATGATGGCTTGGTCATCTTTTCTTCCCTCCAACCATGGAGCCAAAAATTGAGAGGATGGAGAATGCGTGTAGAAAGCTTCCTTAAAGTTTCCTTGAAGCTTCCTTGAGAAGTTTTGCACGCTTCTCGATAAAATAAAGTGTGATGTCACTTAGATGATATCATAAAAATAACTAGATAGAAAAATTCTACTAGATTTTTATTGTATGCTATTATCCATTGGATAATAGTCACAGTTGATAGAGTCGGTATCCATTGTCCAATGGATAATAAACTGTATTGCGATTTTATTCATCAGATAAAATCTCGTAAAATAAAAACCTCGTAATTTGTGCCTGACCTCAGGTTTAGTAACATTCCCCGTCGACGTTTCTACAGTCTAAAGTTTTTTGGCCTTGGGGAAAATATTTCATTTTTCCAGCCCCGCTCAGCGCGCATGCAAATTGAGAAATATATTAAAATAATCAAACAATTCAGAAAATTCCAAAAAAATTCTCAAAAATCACAAATATTATAAAATGAACATATATCATGAAATAAGTAATTTTTGGGGTGTTACAACTTTTCCCTTCTAAAAAAAAATTTTGTCCTCGAAATTTTCATACCTCTGAATAGATATAGATGTTGTTCCTTCATCTTGTCCTCTAATTCCCATGTCGCATCTCCGGTCTTGTCATTCCAAACCACTTTCACTAACAGAATCTCCTTTCCTCTAAGTTACTTCACCATCCTATCCTCAATCCTTACAAGAAGTGTCTCATAGGTCAAATTCTCTTTCAATTGTATTGCATCTGGTGCTATGACATGGTCCAGATTAGGAATGTATTTTCACAATTTTGACGCATGAAAGACATTGTGAATGTTAAAAAGAAAAGGTGGTAAGGCTATTTGGTAGGCTACTGGATCTATCCGACGAAGAATTTGATAAGGTCCGATGAATTTAGGAGTAAGTTTTCTAGATTTAAGAACTCGGCCGAACCCAGTCGTAGGCGTGACTTTCAAAAACACATGCTCGCCTTCTTCAAACTCAAGAAGCTTCCTCCTTTTATCTACATAGATTTTCTGTCGAATCTGGGTCGTTCGCATCTTTTTCTAAATCATCTTAACCTTCTCCGTTGTTTGTTGCACATGATCAGGTCCGATCATAAGGTGCTCTCCATCTTGGTACTAACACAAAAGTGTTTGACACCGTCATCCATATAGAGCCTCATAGGGTGTCATCCCTATGCTTGAGTGAAAACTATTGTTGTAGGTGAACTCTATTAAGGGCAAAACTTCATCCCAACTTCTCGTTTGTTCTAGAGTGCAAGCTCTCAGTAGATCTTCCAACGATTGTATCGTCCTTTTTGATTGACCATCGGTTTGAGGATGATGAGCAGAATTGAAACGAAGTTTCATTCCAAGTGCTTCTTTTAGGCTCTGCCAAAACCTTGATGTAAATCTCGGATCTCTATTAGAAACAATACTAGAAGGTACACCATGAAGTCTAACAATCTCGCCAACATACAGTTGAGCTAACCTTTCCATCGAATACTTTATGTTGATCGGTAAGAAGTGTGCAAATTTTGTAAGTCGATCCATAATTACCTATATTGAGTCATAACCTTTTCGGGTCTTCAGTAATCCAACCACAAAATCCATCACGATGCTATCCCATTTCCATTCGGGAATAGCTAGAGGTTGTAACATTCCTGAAGGTCTCTGATGCTCAACCTTGGCTTTTTGACAAACCAGACAAGACGACACATAATTGGTAACATCTCTCTTCATTCCATGCCACCAGAACAACCATTTCAAATCTTGGTACATTTTTGTCATTCCTAGGTGTTTACTCAACTGGATCGTGTGGGCTTCATCAAGAATTAACTTCCTCAACTCCTGGACACTAGGCACACAAACCCTACCTTCGAACCTAAGAATACGATCATCTCCTTCTTGAACTGTTGACACAATGTCTCGCTTCATCAGCTCCCTCTCAGTTTGTAGAAATTCATCATCTTTCTGTTTCTCTCGGATTTCTTCCATCATATCACTTGAGATAGTAACCATATTCAAACAAATCTTCCCTGGTGTCAACTCAACGGGCATCCACATATTCCAAAATTGTTCTATTAATTCCTTTTCCTTGATCATCATTGCAGAGATACATAGTATCTTTCTACTTAAAGCGTCTGCCACTATGTTTTCTTTTCCAGGATGATACTGTAGTTGGAAATAGTAATCTTTTAAGAATTATAGCCACCTCCTTTGCCTCATATTCAGCTCCTTCTGGTCGAACAGGTACTTCATGTAACACCCACTGCAGGGTATCACATTTAAGACTAACCCTAATAAAACTTACCCAAGTTGTAAAAGAATTAATCTTGTAAAAACATCAATTTTAAAATTTCATTTGCAGAATAAAAGAAAATAAATAAATTAAACTAGAAAGTCATAAATAGAACTTGTCATTAAAACAAACACTCCTAAATATATGTTGATATTACAAACTTTGTTCCAAATAATTTACATAAATATAAACTCATTTCAAAAGTAAAGTACAACCATAACTACTAGACAGAACTCTAGAAATTGAACTACAGATTTGGTTTCTCAGAAAGATCCTCCTCCTCCTCTACAATATCATTGAAGAACCCAAGCGGATACAGTCGCCTCACAAGGGTCCTCGTGGAAGACACCATAGACTCCTCACGCAGAGTATAAGTTGCGCAGCCCCAGAGATCATAAGTGGGCATCGTAAACTCAACGCGCACCGACACTTGCTGCGTCAAAACAGGGATACCATTAAGGGTCCCACTCAAGTTTGGAGTCAGATCTCCCGTATAAACAAAATGTTCATTATCATAATCAAACCTCCAGGCATCAGTCCTCCCATGGAACTGTACCTAGACAAAACCTAACACTTGTTGTCTCGCTGCCATGTCAACCAACAAACAAACGGCTTAGTGATGGTAAATAAAATTACCAGCTTCTTCGTCTCCCTGGTCTTTATCAAACATACATAGCAAAACAGAGACAATATAATAAAGAGGTGAGATTCCCTACATCAATACTAG
Organism: Ormosia semicastrata; assembly: GCA_029884595.1. Taxonomy (NCBI): domain Eukaryota; kingdom Viridiplantae; phylum Streptophyta; class Magnoliopsida; order Fabales; family Fabaceae; genus Ormosia; species Ormosia semicastrata. Next base: position 55,098,658 of record JAQQTO010000063.1, read on the forward strand.
TATGGCAGTAGAGAAAACGACAACAAGCATACAGATACAATATTAAAATATTTAAATCATATTATTACATCACAGATAATGAATTAGATAAGTATAATTGACACATTAATATGTTGACTAACTATGCATATGCACACAGACCCATTCCTACTCCATGGAGCTAAACACAATTTCAGAGTGAATGACCTAGAAGACTTGTCTGTAACTCGGTTGCCGTGGCCAAAAGTCCTATCAATTTATCAGTTTATCAACGTGCACATCAAGGCATTGTACAAGACATTCTACACTAGATCTCGATATAGGACAGTGTCACGGTCCGGATCGTGGGTGCGTTTGCATCGGTCTGCCTCACGGACAAAAGAGCTACCAATTGTCCATTGCGAGGTACCCGCACCCCGACGCCCCTAAGGTCAACAAGTGACCTACACTTGTCTTCTGACACCAACACTGAGGTGTAATTCATCTCCCAGGCATACAGCCTTAACCATATAAGCTGACACACTTCTGTATGCATGATGTATAGTTTAAACACACATACAATTATTATTTCACAGTATTTCACATACCCTCGCCTTCTCTTGGCAGTATCATTATTCAACATAACTGGGCCCATCACAACAGCTCGACAGCAAACTGCTATTACGTTTAATCGCATAGCGATATTATCGCATTTTCACAATCGCAGAACATTTTTCTTATGTTTTCCAATCGCATAAATATTTTATTGCATTTTCTTAATTGCGTAGCCAAAAATTACTATTTTTAAGTCGGGTAAAAGTTTTTCTACGTATTTTCAATCGTATAAATTATTTCTATCATATTTTCAGCTCAAAATAAGATTTTTCTTATTTAATATCAAAATGTGACTTTATTTTCATTATTTTCATAATAATCCCTCTTTAAATTATATTTCCAATATATTCTTGCTAAAATCAGTATTTTCTACTGTTTCCCAGAAAATTGCATATCTTTAATTTACTTGAGACATTGCAGCTCAAAATTTCCTAACGCGCTTCAAAACCCATAGGGTGAGTTATACGTTAGTAAGTTTCAAGTATCAACATTTATTTTATTTTATTTTATTTTATAACCCAATAGTTAATTATGCCAATTTTATTTCTAAAAAGTATATTACTATGATTTTAGGTTCAAAACCTACCAAATTAATTTCTTATCATTTAAATATCTAAATCTACACTTAGCAAAATAAATTTCGATCTAGCTTATTAAAAATGGCATCTTGGCTGAAATTCATATATAGGTTTCATAAATCATTATTTAATTTTTTCTATCATTTATTCCTTGCAAAATACTTAATCAAATTTCTTGTCATAAAATCATCTAACCCTTGATTAGGAAAATAATTTAGAACCCTAGGTTCCTTTTGTAGTGTTGAGGTCGTGTGCCTCATAGGTTCTTTGGAACCCTCATACAATATTTCCTTCATGTGAATCACATCCTAAATTACACAAAAATTAGCATGCTTTCAAAATCACATAAGTAAGCATATTATCAAAGCTATAATCATACTAAACACACATGCAATCATATTTTCAAAGCTACAAACACATCAATCACAAATAAAGAAAACTCAAACAATCAAGTGAATAAATCCTTATGGATTCTTCACCACAAATAATCCATTTCCTCACTACCATCACATGGTTGATGAGGTTAATCTCCCTTTTACCTTAAGGAAGACAACAAACTATAAGCTTTCTCTCCTCTTGATTTCGTGTAATACCATGAAAAACCCTAACAAATCTTAAACAAATCTAAAAGTCATGAACAAAGCTTGAAAACAATAAACCATGGATCAATAATGGTCTAGAAAATCAAAAATCCAACTTAGAATCAAAGACTCGAGAAATTACCTTAGGTGTATGAAACCAAAGCTTGATTTTTGAAGCACTTAGAGAAAGATTTAGATAAAACTCTCTAAAGGAAAAGTGTTTAGGATTGTGTTTGGGTTTAGAAAGTATGATTAGATGAAATTATGGAGGTGTGGAAGTAGGTTTAGTGGGTGGAGGCCATGGCTTCAAGGAGAAGAGAATAAATGAGTTCTTGGTGTTCTTGAAAGGTGAGAGGAAAAGATGAAGGCTTTGTGTCACAAAATTGTTCTAATGAAGTGAAATTATGCTATATTACACATGTATGGCTGTGGGAATGGCTTGATATAAAAAATCGAAGCCTAATTATGATGATAGTAAATATCACGAAGTGTTCACATGCATTTCACATGGCTTAAGTCACAAAGTGGTCATCTTTTGGTCATTTAGAAGAATCATGAACATGGCAAAAGGCCTTGTTGGCCGTGGGACTCAAGGGGGTGTGTAACTAACTTTGTTTTAGTTATAACTCCTAGTTACACCTTGATTAGATAGTTAGTTCATTTAGCTAACCAAGTTAGGTTATCTAGTTACATACTAAGTAGCTAGTTACATGCTTAGGTCATTGTATAGGTCATGCATTGTCATTACTCCTAGATGGTTCTAGATCAATTTTCTAACTAGAGCTTCTAAGTACATAGTAACTAAGTTAGTTCATTTAGTTACTAATTAAGCATTTTAGGGTAACTTAGTTTGTTTATCTAGTTACTTAGTAACTAGTCCAACCATTTTCGTTGACTATTTCCTATTGGTTTAGAAAAAGTCCAACCACTAATATTGACCAATTCCTATTGGTTCATTTTAAAATTAGTTACAGAAATTATTCTCAAACTATTTTTAAACAGATAAAATATACCAGGTCTATTACTTGATAGCAAAAACTGCTATTAATAAAATAACAGATATTTTTCTGCTAAATATTTTTATTTCACAGATAAATTCTAAAAATTAAAAGATTTGATATCGTGGTTCTCAGATTCAGGTTTTGTAAGATCCCCCGGCTCCGAATAAATCAATAAAGATTTTTCCCGGCCCAAAAATTATTATTTTCCTGACTCGAAGCAAATCTTACACAACGATAAAAAATAATCTCAAAATAGTCAAAATAATTTTATATCCCACAGAAAACCTAAAATAGTACAATTTAAGCATTACTGTAAAATAGTAAAATTTGGGGTGTTACAACTCTCCCCTACTAAAAAGAATTTTGTCCCCGAAATTCATCATACATTAAAACAACTGAGGATACTGTTCTCTCATTTTATCCTCCATTTCCCAAGTAACATCACTGGTCATTTTTTGTTCCAGATTACTTTCACTAAGAGAATCGTTTTCCCCCTGGGTTGCTTCACCCTTCTGTCTTCAATCTTAACAGGAAGTGTCTCATATGTCAAATTTTTTTTCAATTGCACTTCATCGGGCTATATGACATGCGAGGGATCGGGGATATACTTTCTTAATTTGGACACATGGAAAACATTATGAAGGTTTGAAAGAAATGGCGGTAAAGCTATTTGGTATGCAATTGGACCTATCCGACGAAGAATTTGATAGGGTCCAATGAATTTAGAACTGAGTTTTCTAGATTTTATAACCCTACTGACACCAATCGTGGGTGTGACCTGCAAAAACACATGCTCACCTTCCTCAAATTCACGAGGTCTTCTTCTTTTGTCAGCATAGCTTTTCTGTCTGCTCTGAGTTGTCCTCATTTTCTCTTGAATCAACTTTACCTTTTCTGTTGTTTGTTGCACCATTTCGGGTCCGATGGTTATACTCTCCCCATCCTGATACTAACACAAAGGTGCTCGGCATCATCGTCCGTAAAGCGCCTCATAGGGTGCCATCCCTATGCTTGAGTGAAAACTGTTGTTATAGGTGAATTCCACCAAAGGTAGGAATTCATCCCAACTCGCTCATTGTTGTAACACACAAGCTCTCAACAGATCCTCCAATGACTGTATAGTTCTTTCTGTTTGCCAATCAGTTTGCAGATGATAGGAAGAACTCAAACTTAGCTTAGTCCCCATTACTTCATGTAAGTTTTGCCAAAACCTCGATGTAAACCTTAGAACTCTATCAGATATGATGCTAGAAGGTACACCATGAAGTCTCACTATTTCACCAATGTACAGTTGGGTCAACTTCTCCATAGAATATCTGATATTGATTGGCAAGAAGTGAGTATACTTCATAAGCCGATCAATAATGACCCATATAGAATCATAACTTTTCCTTATCTTTGGCAACCCAGTAATGAAATCCATAGCAATACCATCCCATTTGCATTCTGGGATAGTTAAGGGCTGTAACATACCTGCCAGTCTTTGGTGTGACTTTTGCTTTTTGGCATACTAGACAAGATGACACATAATCAGCAACATCTCTTTTCATTCCAGGCCACCAAAATAAACGTTTCAGATCTTGATACATCTTGGTCATTCCAGGATGTATACTCAATCTGCTGGTATGAGCTTCACCAAGTATCGCCTTCTTAAGATCGAGATCATAGGGTATACAAATCCTGCCTTTAAACCTTAAGACCCCGTCAGATCCTTCTTCAACCATTGCCTTATGACCTTGCTTTAGAAATTCTCTCTTATTTTGCAAAAACTGGTCATCCTCCTACTTTTCCCGAATTTCCTCCAACAAATCATTCAAAATTGTGACCATATTTAGATGAATTCTTTCAGGCGATAATTCTACTGATAACCACATATCTTTAAACTGATCGATCAACTTTTCCTCCTTGATCATCATAAAAGAAACACTGAGCATCTTCTGACTCAGTATCTGCCACGACATTCGCTTTTCCAGGGTGATACTAGAGTTGAAAGTCATAATCCTTTAGGAATTCTAACCATCTCCTCTGCCTTATATTCAATTCCTTTTGATCAAACAAATACTTTAAACTTTTGTGATTGCTGAAGACGTTGAACGTAGCTCCATACAAAAAGTGTCTCCAAATCTTTAATGCAAAAACAACTGCGGCCAATTCCAAATCATACGTTGGATAGTTCCTTTCATGCACCTTCAGTTGTCTTGAAGCGTACGCTACAACTTTTCTATTCTGCATCTGTACACATCGTAACCCTTGATAAGAAGCATCGCAGTATACTTCAAAAGATTCATTCGGATTTGGTAGAATCAGTACTGGTGCAGTAGTTAACCTCTTCTTCAGTTCTTGAAAACTCACTTCACACTTATCCTCTAATCAAAAACTTGGTTCTTCTTTATAAGTTGTGTAAGAGGTACGGCTATCTTAGAAAAATCATCAATAAACCTTTGGTAATATCTAGCTAATCCAACAAAACTCTAGATCTCTGTCACCATCTTTGGTCTTTCCCATTGAAGAACTGTCTCCACCTTTGCTGGATCCATTGCAATTCCATCCTTGGAAATCACATGACCCAGAAAATAAACTTCATCCAACCAAAATTCGCATTTTGACAACTTCACGTACAACTTCTTCTCTTTCAAAATCTGAAGAACTATACTGAGATGTTCAGCATACTCTTCCTGATTTTGGGAGTAGATCAGAATGTCATCAATAAAAATAATGACAAATCTGTCCAGATATGGACGAAAGATCCTATTCATGTAATCCATGAATATAGCAGGAGCATTCGTCACACCGAACGACATTACAAGATATTCATAATGACCGTAATACATTCGAAAAGTTGTCTTAGGTATATCCTCTACCTTGACATGAATTTGATGATAACCTGATCGCAGATCTATTTTGGAGAAAACAGCTGCTCCTTTCAGTTGGTCCATCAAATCATCAATTCTTGGAAGTGAATATTTATTCTTTATTATGACCTTGTTCAATTGGCGGTAGTCGACACATAAACATGAAGTTCCATCATTCTTCTTGACTAACAGCACTGGAGCTCCCCAAGGTGAAACACTAAGTCTCACAAACTATCTTTCCAACAACTCCTCTAAGTGCTTCTTCAACTCTGTCAACTCCGACGGTGATATATGGTACGGTGCATTCGATACAGGACTCGCTCCTGGTACAAGATCAATAGTAAACTTTATCTCTATTTCTGGTGGTAATTCGTGTATTTCATCAGGAAAAAGTTCAGGAAACTCATTTACGATAGAAGTAGCATTCACATCCTTTTCACTCTTAACTTCTAAAGAAGATAGCAGCATATATCCTTGAGCTTCATCCCTCAACAAAGATTTGACTTGTTTGGCAGTTACAAATCCAGAAACCTCATCAGGAAAAACTAAGGTCTTTCTAGAACAATCTAATAGGATATGGTTAGAAGATAACCAATCCATCCCTAAGATTATGTCAATATCGACAAGAGGTAAATAAATTAAATTCACAGAAAAGACTCAATTTTTTATAGTAACAGAACAATTTAGGCATACTTTAGTCGTACTAACAGGTTTGGCAGTAGGTGCGGAAACAATCAATTGAAAGTTCAAAGAAGATACAGGCAATCCAAAATGATCCACACAGTCATATGCAATAAATGAATGAGTTGCTGATGTGTGAGGATATAGTGATTAAAATTCAGATAAAAATCAGTTGTCAGGCCCACCAGAAAATAAAAACCTTACAACTAGTTGTAGTTGGTAAGGGTCGATCCACAGAGAACTAATTCAATTAACACTATCAAATATTTCCCAATTTAAACTCTGATTAACAATGAACAGTAAATAGGGGGTTTTGGAGTTTTGATGAACAATGAAAAGCTTCAAAGATAATAACAATAAATAAACTGAAATCAACAATAAATGAAAATTGGTTAAGAGATTGATTCCACCACTAGATTTATATGATGATGTAAATCCACATATCCTTTTATTCCAACATGCTCAATTATGTTTTTACGCAATTGTCAGAGTAAATCTCTGTTTTCCTTACGTGTTGGCCAATTTAGCAACCGCTCAAATCAACTCCTAATCACTGATTAGTCATAAAGCAACCACTCTTACAACTATCCAACAATTGCATTAAGATTTAGAAAACCAATCACACACCGGGATTAAATTACTTAGAACATATATTTCTCTAAATCTATTACCGCAACCGTGCATAATGAACCCAGATCTACCACTTTTATAACTGAAAAATAGTACAAAGATAATTATACCCACATGAACATCATATATTCTAGTAGATCTACTACCGCAACCGCGCATAATAAACCTAGATCTACCACTTTTAAAGTGGGAACAAGTACAAAAACCTTCATACCAACAATAGATTTAGAAATATATGAATAAAAACATAACTGTGTTGAAATAATCAAATATGTAAGATTCACAATATCAATACTAGTGGTTTCATCACCCCCTTAACCAAGGGAGGTTTAGTTACATATAGCTAGAAGGAAATCACAAGAAAAAACTGAGAAAGAACAACATAAGAAACAAAGTGCAGAAGAAAAACTAAATAGCAAACGAGTTTCTGAGGATTGAGGATGATGGATCTCCGATTGCTCGAACCCGAGACTCCATTCTTTGATCCAAGACTCCCCTCTCCTTCTCCAAGGAGTTACAACTGCTTTCCTAGGTCAAAACTCCCTTCAAAACATGCCAAGAGTGTCAATATATAGGCCTCCAACACAAACTTCGCGTAGAAGTCTTAATAATTGAGTTTCTGGCATGAATACACGGCCTAGGCCGTGTATGACACTGAGTTTGGGACAAATTTTCACTATTTCAATTGTAAAGCCAGAGGCATACACGGCCTAGGCCGTGTATTCTCACATGGCCGTGTATTTTTACGCAATCTAGGCCCTGTATTCTGACGCAGGCCCTGTATTCTGACTCTGGCCCTATAATCTGAATTCCAAGCTCAATATGACCCATTAGACCTCCAAATCTGGAAAAGTGTTCAACATGAAAGTTGTAGATTTGGATCTTAACTATCAACCATCAAAATTTCAGCCCGTTTCACAACTTGTAACTTGAGATATGTCATGAACAGTACATAAAGGTCAAGCTGTCAGGATCAGCACCCTAGTTCTTGCTTCAACTCCAATTTGAGTTATCCAAACGTGTGATTGGGCCTTTGAGGTCTTCATGAAAGTAGTAGAGAATTGTCTTATCTTTCTACAAGATGAAAATCACATCAATCAGATATTTAAAACTCAAATTATAGCTAGTTTACTGAATACTATCAAAGAGATAAATTAGGGCTAATTCATGCAATAATTCCTTCAATGATCCAATTAGGCTCAATATCATAAAATGTGTCAAAACCAACTTAATTAAACCTAATTGAACCTTAAGAAGCCCAGTGACTGAAAAGCATAATTCAATTATGAGTACTAATGAACACATTTAAGCAAAGTTTCACAGTAATATTCCAATTAGGGTTTGATATTAGAAACTAAGCTAAATGATGACAATTAAGCACAAATGGAGTTCAATGAATCAATTACAAGGCGATTAAAATATAGGAATAATCAATAGATCAGTTGCACCTGAATCATACAGTACCGTTAAAAGATTACCTGAAATGATACCTTCTCCCTGAATAAGATCTTGAGACTAGGAGGCCTCAACTCCACTCATAGCATAAACTCTTCCTCCGGCCTGCGGCTTCACAGCATAAGCATTGCTTACAGAAGGCTCCATCTTTGCCTGATCACAATCCTTCGAGACATAACCTGGCTTTCCACATCTACAACAAATTATACCCCTAATAGTGCAATCTCTGGTCAGATGACCTTTTTTGCACTTCAAACACTTTGTTGACGGTGCTGTAGTCTGATTAAACCGATTACCACTTGAATTTCCTCCTCATGGCTGTTGTTGTTGTTGCTGTTGGCTTCTTGAGGGTCGATAGTATAGTTTCTGCTGAAACCGATTACTATTATTATTGCCTCCTCTTTGGAACCTAGTCGGTCCAAAGTTATGATTCCTGTTGTCTCGTGCTGGCTCTAATCCTTCCAATCTACAACATATGTCCATCAATGTTGAAAATTGGTTCATACACATTGGCAACACTCCTCTCTTCAGTTCAATTTGTAAACTTTCTTCGAATTTGAGGCACTTCCAAACCTCATCTGGTTGGATTTGGAGATACCGCAAGAACTTAGACAAGCTCACGAACTTTGCAGCATATTCATTGACAGTCATTCCACCTTGTTGTAATCCCAGAAATTCCATTTCTTTAGTGTGCTCACACTATCCAAAAATTATTTCCCTAGAAACACTTCACAGAATAGCTCTTATGTGATTTCTCTACCTTCAGCTTGTAGCACTCTTCTAGTGGCTTTCCACCAGTTCTCGCCATCACCTATTAGCATAAACGTAGCGTAAGTCACTCTTTGATCATTAATGCATCCTATTCATTCGAAGATATTCTCTAGTTCTTGAATCCACAAATTTGCTTTCTCAGGATCATATTAGCCTCTGAAATGTGGCGGATTGTTCTGACAAAATTATGATAAATACTGAACTTTTGCATTAGGTTCTTGTTGTTGCTTAGCTCTTTGATTTTGTTGTACGATTACTTCTGCCATTTGCTGCATCTCATCGATAGCAGCAGTCACTGGGTCGTTGTCACGTCCAGTATTCACACGTGTACCTCTACCACGAGACATAACTTTCTTAATAAGCAATCAAACAAAGTCCAATAAAAGTCAGATGTAATATTTTGGAAATCAATCATAGAGAATCACACAACACAAGCAAAATAGACCTAACCACAAAAATCCCAAAAGACTTTAACCGGGAGCTCTGATACCAAATAATGTAACACCCACCATAGGGTATCACATTTAAGACTAACCCTAATAAAACTTACTCAAGTTGTAAAAGAATTAATCATGTAAAAACGTCAATTTTAAAATTTCATTTGTGGAATAAAAGAAAATAAATAAATAAAACTAGAAAGTTATAAATAGAACTTGTCATTAAAACAAACACTCCTAAATATATGTTGATATTACAAACACGTTTCAAAAGTAAAGTACAACCATAACTACTAGACAGAACTCTAGAAACGAAACTACGGATTTGGTTCCTCAGAAGGATCCTCCTCCTCCTCGAAAATATCATCAAAGAACCCAGGTGGATACAGTCACCTCACAGGGGTCCTAGCGGAAGACACCGTAGAGTCCTCACGTGGAGTATAAGTTGCGCCACCCCAAAGATCACGAATGGGCATTGTAAACTCTAGGCGCACCAACGCATGCTGTGTCAAAAGAGGGATACCATTAAGGGTCCCACTCAAGTTGAGAGTCAGATCTCCTGTATAAACAAAATGTTCGTTATCATAATCAAAACTCCAGGCATCAATCCCCCTATGGAACTGTACCCGAAAAAAACCTAACACTTGTCGTCTTGCTGCCATCTCAACCAACAAACAAACGGCTTAGTGATGGTAAATAGAATTACCAGCTTCTTCGTCTCCCCGGTCTTTATCAAACATACATAGCAAAACAGATACAATATAATAAACAGGTGAGATCCCCTACATCAATACTAGTATGGCAGTAGAGAAAATGACAACAAGCATATAAATACAATATTAACATATTTAAATCATATTATCACATCACAGATAATGAATCATATAAGTATACTTGACACATCAATATGTTAACCAACTATGCATATGCACACAGACCCATTCCTACTCCATAGAGCTAAACACAGTTTCAGAGTGAACCTAGAAGACATGTCTGTAACTTGGCTGCCATGGCCAAAAGTGCTATCAATTTATCAATTTATCAATGTGCACATCAAGGCATTGTACAAGACATTCTACATCAGATCTCGATATAGGACAGTGTCTTGGTCCAGATCGTCGGTGCGTTTGCATCGATCTGCCTCACGAACACAAGAGCTACCAATTGTCCATTGCGAAGTACCCACACCCCGACGCCCCCAATGTCAACAAGTGACCTACACTTGTCTACTCACACCAGCACTGAGGTGTATTTCATCTCCTAGGCATATAACCTTAACCACATAAGTTGACACGTTTCTCTATGCATGATGTATGGTTTAAACACACACATAATTATTATTTCACAGTATTTCACAAACCCTCGCCTTCTCTTGGCAGTATCATTATTCAACATAACTGGGCCCACCACAATAGCCCGACAGCAAACTGCTGTTACGTTCAATCGCGTAGTGATATTATCGCATTTGCACAATCGTAAAATATTTTTCTTATGTTTTCAAATCGTGTAAATATTTTATCGTATTTTCTTAATTGCATAGCCAAAAATTACTATTTTTAAGTCGGGTAAAAGTTTTTTTGCATATTTTCAATCATGTAAATTATTTTTATCATATTTTAAGTTCAAAATAAGATTTTTCTTATTTAATATCAAAATGTGACTTTATTTCCATTATTTCCATAATAATCCCTCTTTAAATAATATTTCCAATATATTCTTGCTAAAATTAGTATTTTCTACTATTTCCCAGAAAACTGCATTTCTTTAATTTACTTGAGACATTATAGCTCAAAATTTCCTAACGCGCTTCAAAACCCATAGGGTGATCTATACGTTAGTAAATTTCAAGTATCCACATTTATTTTATTTTACAACTCAAATACTTAATTATGCCAATTTTAATTCTAAAAAGTATATTACTATGATTTTAAGTTCAAAAGCTACCAAATTAATTTCTTATCATTTAAACACCTAAATCTACACTTAGCAAAATAAATTTGGATCTAGTTTATTAAAAATGGCATCTTGGCCGAAATTCATATATAGGTTTCATAAATCATTATTTAATTCTTTCTATCATTTATTCCTTGCAAAATACTTAATCAAATTTCTTGTCATAAAATCATCTAACCCTTGATTAGGAAAATAATTTAGAACCCTAGGTTCCCTTTGTAGTGTTGAGGACGTGTGCCTTATAGGTTCTTTGGAACCCTCATATAATATTTCCTTCATATGAATCACATCCTAAATTACACAAAAATTAGTATGCTTTCAAAATCACATAAGTAAGCATATTATCAAAGCTATAAGCATACTAAACACACATGCAAGCATATTTTCAAAGCTATAAACACATCAATCACAAATAAAGAAAACTCAAACAATCTAGTGAATAAATCCTTATGGATTCTTCACAACAAATAATCAATTTCTTCACCGCCAACACATAGTTGATGAGGTTAATCTCCTTCTTACCTTTAGGAAGACAACAAACTTCAAGCTTTCTCTCCTCCTGATTTTGTGTAATACCAAGAAAAATCCTAACAAATCTTAAACAAATCTAAAAGTCATGAACAAAGCTTGAAAACAATAAACCATGGATCAATAATGGTCTAGAAAATCAAAAATCCAACTTAGAATCAAAGACTCGAGAAATTACCTTAGGTGTATGAAACCAAAGCTTGATTTTTGAAGCACTTAGAGAAAGATTTAGATAAAACTCTCTAAAGGAAAAGTGTTTAGGATTGTGTTTGGGTTTAGAAAGTATGATTAGATGAAATTATGGAGGTGTGGAAGTAGGTTTAGTGGGTGGAGGCCATGGCTTCAAGGAGAAGAGAATAAATGAGTTCTTGGTGTTCTTGAAAGGTGAGAGAAAAAGATGAAGACTTTGTGTCACAAAGTGTTCTAATGAAGTGAAATTATGCTATATTACACATGCATGGCCATGGGAATGGCTTGATATAAAAAATCGAAGCCTAATTATGATGATAGTAAATATCACAAAGTGTTCGCATGCATTTCACATGGCTTAAGTCACAAAGTGGCCATCTTTTGGTCATTTAGAATAATCAAGAACATGGTAGAAAGCCTTGTTGGCTGTGGGACTCAAAGGGGTGTGTAACTAAGTTTGTTTTAGTTATCACTCCTAGTTACACCTTAATTAGATAGTTAGTTCATTTAGCTAACTAAGTTAGGTTAACTAGTTACATACTAAGTAGCTAGTTACATGCTTAGGTCATTGTATAGGTCATGCATTGTCATTGCTCCTAAATAGTTCTAGATCAATTTTCTAACTAGAGCTTCTAAGTACATAGTAACTAAGTTAGTTCATTTGGTTACTAATTAAGCATTTTAGGGTAACTTGGTTTGTTTATCTAGTTACTTTGTAACTAGTCCAACTGTTTTCGTTGACTATTTCCTATTGGTTTAAAAAAAGTCTAACCACTAATGTTGACCAATTCCCATTGGTTCATTTTAAAATTTGTTACAGAAATTATTCTCAATCTATTTTCCAATAGATAAAATATACCGGGTTTATTACCTGATAGCAGAAGCTGCTGTTAATAAAACAGCAGATATTTTTCTGCTAAATATTTTTATTTCACAGATAAATTCTAAAAATTAAAAGATTTGATATCGTGTCTCTCAGATTCGAGTTTAGTAAGATCCCCTGGCTCCGAATAAATCAATAAAGATTTTCTCCGGCCCGAAAATTATTATTTTCTTGACTCGGAGCAAATCTTACACAACGATCAAAAACAATCTCGGAACAGTCAAAATAATTTTATATTCCACAGAAAACCTAAAATAGTACAATTTAAGCATTACTGTAAAATAGTAAAATTTGGGGTGTTACATACGTCCAGTCCTCAAGTAAACACTCGAGATTTTCCACTCAATTCCAAGCTTAAATCAGGTGCTTGTAACCTTTACAAATTGGAGTAATCAACACGACCTTGGGATACCTCTCCCTTTGTAGCTTGAGCCTCTTCAAACAAGGGATGCCTCACCATTTTATAATTTTTTGAGGGATGTCTCACCCTCTTTACAGATTGAACAAGATATAGAAGAATTGAAGCTTTCTCTATAGAGTGGATAATACAAATTGAAGCTTATAGGTATTGAAGATTCACACGTTTAAAGCTCAAAAACACAATATGATTGATGGGATATTAAAATCAAGTATTCAATGCTTAGAAATGATTTTTGGATTGTTTCTTTAACCTTTTATAAAGCCCAACACTTTAAATTTATAGCCAAGAGCAATTAAGAGTTGTTGGGGGTAGTTGAAAACATTAAATGCTCTTAATAGACCTGTTGAACATAAGTTCTGGTTATCCAGATAACCACTTAGGACATCTCTCCTAATCGGTTAGGAGTCAAAAGCTGACTCCAAAATTATCTCCTAACCGATTACAAGGAGTTACTAATTGGTTAGGGGCTTTAAGTTTTGGCTTTTGACATTTAGAATAACTGATTAGGAGGACTTCCTATTAGGTTAGGAGCTTTAGTTTTTAGCTCCTGTGAAGCATAATAACCAATTAGAGTGAGCTTCTAATCAGTTAGGAGCTTTAGTTTTTAGCTCCTTTGAAACGTAATAACCAATTAGAGTGAGCTTCTAATCAGTTAGGAGCTTTAGTTTTTAGCTCCTGTGAATGGTTTGTCAAGAAAGATTACAAGGTGATTTTCAAGAACATTTTACTTAAACTTGAAGAACCATCTTAACAAATATAAAACCTGATTTTGTAAACATATTTAAGTTGAGTAAGAAATCAATTTATGAGTTTGGTGTGAATCCTTCGGCTACCTTTACACGAGATCTAAAACTTATATTTTAGGCTTGATGCTCTTTGGGATTTGTCCTTTGCATTTTGCTTCCTTTGTTTGTTTGTTATCATCAAAATCATTGCTTGAGTCAATGCCAATCACAACTGTAACATATCAAATACTAGTACTAATGACGTATTTTGTTTATGCATCAGTAATTAGAATTTGATACATTACTTACGAATATCATCAATTTTACAAATACATAATTTGAGTAAATATCAAAATATGAGCCTTTCGTGGAAGCATAATACACTTATATTAAGAAATGAAGTTTATACAAACTAAAAATTATATATGTAGATTGCCTCATGGCACAAAATCAGTATAACTAATTACCAATATCTAAGCAAAAGCACCAAACTAACTCTTCATGTTGAAGCTCCATCTCATTTGGCTGTCTAGATCCTTCCTAGAATTATCATGGAAAATCGTAGAAGTAGGGGGTGAGAATCTTAAAATTCTCAGTAGTTTATCAAAATTGTGTCATCACAACAATTTCAGCTATTTTGGGGAAAATTCATTTCAAATCATTAATATATAATCTATAAGAAGGAGGCTAATGTCAAATCGAGTCCTTCCTCTTCCCGAAATAGAGGTTCATTTTATATTCTTTATCAAAATCATTTGAGTGATTAAATCAATCATTCAATCTTATCAAAATCTCAAATTCGTGTTAAGGAATCTCATTCATCAAAATTTATATCTCAAATCGTAGTTCATTTCATCAAATCTCATGAAATCAAATCATGATTCGTATCATCAAATCTCGAGTTATCAATTTATAAATCATTTTATTAAGTCTCAAGTCATCAAATCATCAAAATTCGTGTGTCATCTTAAAATCAAAGGTTTGGAGGATGTACAAACCTCACAATAACATTCACTTGGTAGTAGCCTACTTTCAGGTTGGTGTATATCAACCTATTTATGATGATTAATTTGACATATAGAGTTACTCTAGGTAACTAGGCTATATCAAATAAGGCAATAAATATTATCCTCAATCAAGAATCATGGCAAAGAGGGAATAAATCTCATCCTCATACTACCTTATTAGGGAGGGAATCTTCCTTCCTTACACAATCAATCGTCTAGGATAGAGAGAGAGGTACATTACTCAAATATCCAGGATTTAGGATCACTCCAAGTAGTGAGGGAATGATTCATCCTCTACTACTTGATGATTAGGGCAGCTTAGGTAAAGAGGGAGGTTTACCTCAACCTCAAATACTCTAGTGTAGAGAGATTCTCATATCATCTCTTACCATTGTCCAAGCCTTGCCCTAAGTACAAGGTATATTCAAAACCCAACTTAGCCTAGTTCCACAAAGGGATACGCATGAGAGAAAAATCATATTTTGTCAAATATATTCAATCATTATCTTTCAAACATGCAATCATATGCATATAAAAGTTTTTCTCATCATAGGTAATCAAACTCATCATAAAATCATTTCTCAAATTGGTTTGGATACATAATTATTTCACAATCAAATGAATTTCAATCATTCAATTTAAGGTTTAAGGTTTGTATTTAGTTCCCATGGAGTAAAGAACTCTGTTTCCATCAATTTCATATCAAAATCCTTAATTCAGGGGCCTAGTAATCAATTACATGGCCTTGGTAATTATAACATCCTAATACAATTATCGTAAAATAGCAGGAATATTTCAGGATAAAGAGTATCAAGAATGTTACTTCCTAAGAATGCATAAAGCATAAATCCATAACAACTTGTGTAGTCGTTATAGAGAGCCACGAAGGATGAAAAAGGTTATATATATATATATAT
The DNA here is from genome assembly GCA_029884595.1 of Ormosia semicastrata. Lineage (NCBI taxonomy): Eukaryota > Viridiplantae > Streptophyta > Magnoliopsida > Fabales > Fabaceae > Ormosia > Ormosia semicastrata. The sequence continues at coordinate 55,114,840 of JAQQTO010000063.1, forward strand.
CATTGGCTAAAATGCCACACTGTAATACATAAACTTTTTCAAACTAGAAAGCAAAGTAAATAAATACAAGTTGATACATGAAGAAACAAAATAACTAAAACTAAGTCTTTCGCGTCTTCTTCTTGCCCTTTTTCTTTGGAGGGTCTTGACCTAGAATTACATAGAAACACAGAGGGGTGAGGATTCACAAGATCCTCAATATAAGTGTACCAAAACTAACAAATATTCATTCATATTGAATAAACATACTAAATACATCAAGTTAATCTTGCAATAGATAAATGAGTCACTACTCAATACTACTAGAATATATACATACTCTCTATGTAACATTCATAAGGAAAGCAATAACCTAACTCACATTTATAACAAATAATCATATTAAACTACCACCCATACAATCATAAGATATCATCAAGCAAGCAAGACAACCGCTTATACAGTTGTTAACAAATGCAATGCTTTATGTTAGGATGTATGATTATGCTCACACAATGTTCTAATAATATGATTATGCAATTCTAATGCATATTTTAGTTATAAAAAAAAACATATGTTACTTGCTCATTCCCAGGAACCATGTTCCCTTGTATATACTAAGCAGGATAGACCTAAGAGCCTATACACTACTTGATAATAAGTGTATACTTTTATTGATGTATGCCTTAGAGGCTAATTTATTTTAACCATACCAGCTTACATTGTATTATGCTATTTATTTAATATATGAGGCATTTCATTTATGGTGTTATTTATGATATACATAATAAAGTTCTTAGAATAGTAAGTTTTATGCCATAGGACATTAAGTGAATGACTTGATCGTGAAATCCTATTGGATAGAAACAGAACACTATTCTTAAATGTCTCTAGTCAAGTATTATTGTTAATTAAGACAACAATAATGCATTGAGACTAGTATGTGTGTAGACTGATGACCACATCTCACGAGTCATAGATATGAGATATCACGTCTTCACGTGGGTACATATTAGAGTAATGATGTATTGGACAGACCCGCCATGAGAACACTATGTGGATCGTTACGTGAGTGTCATAAGTGATTCTTATAGTGATAATGGTGTATGTGGTTCTTTGACCTGAAATCACTATAATTCCTACATGAGGAGTTGTATGTTTTAATGCCATCAAATGTCATCTGTAACAAGGTGATTATAAAGTTAGTTATTGAATATACTGTGAATCATGCGGAGGGATGTGAGTGACCTAGATGGGATTTATCCCTCCTCCATAACAGGAGTGATATCTCCGGGCCCCCTGTTGAGTGAGACTATGGAATGCATGGTCATGCTTAAATGAGTCAATATAAGATATTGATCTTATTTGTTTTCACTACGTCTACTCAAGATGAGGAAATGAAAGATTGAACTATACAAGGGTGACACGCTCCATGCCTTGTGGTCAATCTAGATATCTGGACAAAGGGACTAAACTACACAGTAACATTGATCACAGAAATATTATGTCAAATCACTGACATTCTCATTTCTTGGGGTAGCAACGATGTGTTGCTAGATACCGCTCACTGCTTGTAATATTAAAATGAGGTTTTAATATTGCTGCTAATTTCATGAGAACCTATAAGTTCGCACGCTTAGAATAGACTTAGTTAGAGCAATAATGATCTAAGTTGGACTGGGATTCAATCGTGGGCCAAACTCATAACAAATGAGTCTAAGGTTGCACAACTTACCTTACTGCTACTCTCACTCACATAAGGTAGCAGCTATTATAAATAGCATTGTTAAGGGACTATCAAGACACACATAAAAAAAAAAAAACCATAGCTGCACTTGACAGAAATAGTGAGTGAGAGAGTGACAGGTTTCTCTTCTCTTCGCAGCTAGCACTACACAGGAGACGTGAGACTCCAAGATTGCAAATGTTGGACATTTGTGAGTCTGTTCATCTGGACCACATAGAGGCATCATTGTTACTTTTGTGCTTGTGATTTGTTTGATCATTTTTTGTCTGTCTTCAAGAGGTAAACTCGAAAATCATGTTTCATGGCTCTTCTTTTCGCTTGGATCCTTTATGGAAATTTTGTTTTTTCGCTGCGTGATGTATTTGCAATTCCTAACAACTTTCCCCTCATAAATGTAAGAGTACTACTATCACTTCCATACCAGTAACCCTCACCATAATAACATAAATGTTAGGAGAATTTAGATCTAACACCTCATTCTCAGGCCATATGGTTGTGCACACCATCTAAGGTTACAATACATAGGAAATAGCAAATAATAAGTTTGAAAACCAAATATGCAAGAGTATTTTCAAATCACAATTTAAAATACTAGTACATGTGAACCTTAGCCTCACTTATCCAACAAAGTAGCAAGAACCATGTCTCTAGCACTCTTATATCTAGAACCTCACATCATCACTTCACAAGTGATTTCAAAGTCAACATCTTGTTGAACAAGGTCTTAGGTACTCCGCTATAGCATTTTACATCTCAAAGGATGCCTAAGGTTTCTCAACTCCTTATATAAGTTAGGTGGTTATTCTCTTTAAGAAATAACCCTATTAGTGTCTCAATACACTTAAAAAGGCATATATGAGTTATCCCAATACTTAGGCCAAAACATCAAGAATACAATTCTTGAAAAATTTTGGAACTCACACCTAGGCATGACTTTCCCATGCCAAGGCATGGCTTGTGCCATGTCTCATGCCTAGGCATGGAATTCCATGCCTAGGCATGGTACTCTCTGTCTGGTCTGAACTGAAAGTTTTTCAGTCCATGCTTAGGTGTGAAAACCTTATGCCTAGGCATGACCATTTTGTAGAAAATTCTATAGAAATTGAGCCACTATTTCATTGATTCCAAACCAACTTCCAATCCTCCAATCTTGGATTCTAAGTGTTTTCCAACTCTAAACACGGTCTCTATCATGTTAGAATCATTAAACACTAAACTGAACTCATCAATCATAGATTTAAACTCAATCAAGCAAAGAAAATATCCATTTACCAAAATGCTCATCAAGTGGCCTACGGATATCTAGTAAGAAAAAATAAGCTACCATGCTTCCAATAAGTTGAAAATACTCTAACTCAACTCTTGGGATCAAGAACTAAGCTAAAAACACAGATTTGGCATGTAACACCCCAAAATTTCTTTTTTAGCTAATTGTGTTTTTCTATGATTTTTGTGAATTATTTAATTTATTTTTATTATTTTATTATTATTTTTAGACTTTTGTGTGTTTGAAGCGGTGCCGGAAAAATAAAAAATTTTGGGGTCAAAAAAATTGACTGTTCACGCAAAGAATCGGAAACAAATTTTGAAGTTTTTATTTTATTGAGATTTTATCTGAATGATTAAATTAAGGTGCTTTCTATTATCCATTGGATAATAACCATTGGTTTTGCTAGCAGTAGCCTTTGTCCATTGGTTAATAGCTACCTGCAAATATCTAGTTAGATGACTAGTCATTAACCTAGTCATGAACCTTCATCATTTTTCTATGCATGACTCACTTTATTATGAGCCAATGGAAAACAAGCTTCCAAGGGAAGTTTGTATGGAGTCAAGTTTAGTGGCTATGACTCATAATGGTGAACCAATGAGGAGCAAGCTTGGAGGAGAAGCTTTGACCACTCCACACCATGAAGACTACATGGCCAAGAGGAGCTTCTAGGACAAGCTTAGGAGACCAAATTGGTTGCTTAACTCTCTTAAGTTTATCTTGTCTTGTTTTAAGAAACAAACTATCAAAACTCTCTTATTTTCTCCCTTTGAAAAATTCGGCCAACCCTTTCCAAATACTTTCCAACCTTGTTTAATCTAAACTAACCTTATATCTTGAATCTAGACATCATTTGGAGGCACTTTGTTGTTGTGAGTTTCTCCAAATAAACCCATTTTCAATTACTTTCTCAAAGCTTAAGTTTAAGGGTTTTTAGGTGAAGTTCTTGATCTTCACTTCTAAATTTTATTTCAAAATTCTAGACCATAATCTTGATCCATGGTCATCTTATGTAAGCCTTAGATCTTAATAATTGTATGTTTGATTTGTTTTAAGGATCTTTTTCGAGGTAGAAGCTATTTCAAGAAGACAACAAAGGAGTTTTTGATTATTACTTAAGGTAAGATGGAGATTAACCTCATCAACTAACTTGGTGGTGAGAAATGAAATTTGTGTTGTGTTGATGAAAAATCCATCTGAGGATTTATTCACTTGATTGTGTGTATTTAATGGTTTGTGCTTGTTTGGCTATATGTGATTATATGATTTTGATAGTATGCATGAAATTGCTATTGCATGAATTGATTATTAGAATATTTGTATGCTTTGAATCATGTGTGACAATATTTTTGATCCCAAAGACCATATATGGCTCACGGCCATTTAGCCCATGAAGGGGTATCCATGGCAAAAATATTTTATGAAGTGAAAACCTAGATGATTAAGTGAGAAGAAATTGATTTAATGATTTACAAGTTAAAAAGAAGATGAACAAAATTTTATCATTTGAAAAGAGTTAATTTTCGACCAAGATAATGGAAATAAGTTTAAAAGATGGTTTGAAATTTAAAGTATTTTATTTAAGAAAGTTTTTAGTAAAAGTAATGGAAAAAGATTTTTGAAATGTCTTGATTTAATTAAAATAATACAGCTTTTTTTATGAAAAACATTAGAAAATATCACTTAGACGAGATTTGGTGAGAAAATATTAGAATTAAGGTTCAAATTTTATATTAGACATAGAAAGTCTCAAAATTAAGCATAGAATATCAATAAATGTTTTACATAATTAAAAAGTATTCATAAAATCTCACGCGATTCAAAAACGTGGAATTTTGAGTTACGCGATTAAGAAAATTTTTAAAATCTTTACGCGATTGAAAAACGATGTGAAAATTTACATGATTTAGAGATGTAACAAAAAGTGTTACCCGTTTGTGATAATACAGTAAAAATACTTCGCATTTGAGAAAAATAGCAGATTGCTGTTGGGTCGACGTACAGCACCCAGAGATGTCAATTGACGGTTTAGCCCAGTAGTGGCTTATTTTTACGTGGAAGTTACATTGCTGTTAATTATTGATTGATGAAATCATTTGATCATGCATTGTGAAAGTTGTTGTGACTTTGTTTGTTAAGGTTGTATGCCTAGGAGATTGAATTATACCTTAGTGTGGGTGTGAATTGCGTAGTGAAGGTCAATGACTGATCTTGGGGGCGTCGGGGCGCGGGTATCCCACAAATGGTCAGTTAGTATCTCTATTGTGCTGTGGTGACTGATGCAAACGCACTGACAATCTCGATGAGACACTATTCCTATTCCCGATCTGGTGTAGAATATCTTGTATAAGCTATGATGCGTACGCTGATAACAGTGAAGCACTTGAATTAAGGCTGACGATATATAGACATATCTCCCGATCATTCTCTTCAATGTTTGGTTTTAGCTCCATGGAGTAGGGGTCGGTTCATTATACATGTGCATAGTCAGTAGACATGTTGTTGTGATATATATATATATATATATATATATATATATATATATATATATATATATATATATATATCTTATTGAATTATCTGTTAATTAATATCATGACTGTAATTGTTAATTCTCACTGTATAGCTTTATTGTTATTACTGTTTCTTTACTGCTGTATTGGTATATGATGTAGGAGATCTCACCTCTTTATGTTATTATTCTGTCTATTTTGTTTTATGTTTATGCTTTATGAAAATTGTGATGGCGACAAGGCGGGATCTTCTGGGTTTCGTTAGGGTACAGTTCCATGGAGGCACTGACGCATGGCACGTCCACATGGATACTGAGCGTATAGAGTATCATGGAGATGTTACTCTATCTTTGAGTAGGACCCACCATGGGGTTACTACTTTTTCTTTTAATGCTACTATTTATCTAGAGTTGTTTATGCCTGTTAGGGGCTTATGAGGTGATCTTGATTACACTCCAAGGGAGGATTCCAAGGTATCTTCTACTCGGACTCCCGTTTGTCGAGACATACCCCGGCTGGGGAATTTGTCTGCTGAGGATTCAGAGGAGGATCCAGTGGAGGATCTTTCCCTCCAAGTGTTTTGAACTTGGGCCAGTTTAGGTTTTGTTATGATAGTTGTATTTATGCTTTTTGGAACGTAAGTCTTATGTATTCATGTTCTCAAAAAACTATGTGTGTGTGTGTGTGTGTGTTTGTGTGTATATATATATGTATGTAAAGTGTATTATTCAGTTCTTTATGACTTGTGTTCTCTATATTTTGTTTAGTTTATGTTATCCACGAAAAGAAATTTTGAAACTCGTATATTGTAATATTAAATCTTTTATGACTTGGGTTTAGTTTTAAAATCGTTAGTTTGAAATATAATTTCCTAAGGAGGGTGTTATATTAGTTAGTATTAGAGCTCAGTTTAGTCTGTCGGGTTTATGGTTAGGTCTATCTTGTTTGTGCTGTGTGTTTCTCTATGTTTGGTTTCTGAAAGGAGATTATATTGCATGAAATCATTATACTTAGTTTTCATTGTATTTTGATTAGTCTAACGTTGAAGAAAGGCAATGGCACAAGGTAGAGGTGTGCATGTGGACACGGGATGTGACAACGATAGTATGGTTGCGGCTGATGTACCAATTAAGAGAATGGTTAACGTAATAGTACAACAAAATCAGAAGGTTGCTCAACAGTAGGAAGCAACAACCGAGGCTTAGAATCTATCAGAGTTTTGCCGAAACAATCCATCACAGTTTAAAGGCGAATTTGATCCAGAGAAAGTGGACCTTTGGATCAAGGAGTTGGAAAAATCTTTAGAGGAATGAGATGCACTGACGAAAGGAAAGTAACTTATGCTACTTTTATGCTTGTTGGAGGCAGTGAGGACTGGTGGGCAGGAACACAACAGTTGTTGGAAGTTGAAGGAAGAGTTATCACGTGGGAAGTCTTCTAGAACAAATTTCTGGAGAAGTATTTTCTAGCAAGTACGAGGCACGCAAAGGTGATAAAGTTTGTAACACCCCTTTTTAAGAAGGAACGTCACATTGTCATTTACAATGCGAAAAATAAAAATATAAGTTAAGACCTGGTTCTTTCTATAAATATAAATTTACTTGGTTATAATCGTGTAATTAAATTAGCAAGTGTATTTTTTTTTGTTATAGTTAATGTAAATAGTGATAAGACATAATTGCAATAAAGAGTAGAATAGATGTAAAGCATACATCAAACTAACATATATGCACAATGATATATCAATATATTAAACTTGCTTGATTTACAGCGCCTGAATATATAAAAACCAAAATTATATATATTTGCCCTAAGAGATCATGAATATACAGCCCACCAAAATAATGACACATCAGGCCCCCAAAATAAACACCGATAGCCATCAGTAGCTATTGACAATATCAGTCCCTAAGAGAAGAAGGAACCGTGTCAAGATCCTCCTCGGGTTCCTCCTCAGGGTCTTCCTCTTCTGAGGAAACCTCCATCGGAGCCACCGAGTTATGGGCCGGGGCTCGAGCAGTGGAAACAAAAGAATCCTCCTATGGGGTGTAATAACGATCACCCACATCTCCCTGATGGGCAAATAAAACTCCAAACACAAACTGACGCTGCAAGTGAAGATGGACGGTTCATGACGCCCCTAAGCTAGTGAAATCGACACGTCTCCCTCGTAGATGAAATGATCAGAATTTAGGTTGATGTACCAGTAGTCTGGCCCTTTAAGGAAGGTCAAATGCACATAACCTAGAAATCCGCGTGGGCATGCCGCCATGATCCAAAAGTAGGTGCTAATCGTGGTCAGGCCAGAAGTCGGGGAATTCGTGAGCTTCACCCTCCTTGCTGACGTCTTCGATGAAACATATTTATAAATGGGAAGAAATAATGGAAACACGGGAAAGAGGTAAGACATCCTACCATCATTACCAATTATGGCAATAAAAAACAAAACGGCGCGAAGCGCCCACATAGCATTTCAGCAGTAATAATGATAAGCATCGAATAGCAGTGATAAATAATTGAGCAGTTCCAGGCAGTTATACATCAGTAATACAACATTTCCAATTATAATAAGGATTAAATGCTAGATAATATATGGACTCACTATACACATGCGTACAATGTCAAAATCCTACTCCATAGAGCTAGACACAAACAGTCGGAGAGAAAGATCAGGAGATATGTCTGCAACTCGCCTGCTGTGGCCAAAGTGCTATAACTTATCAGTTTATCCATGTGCACATCAAGGCATTGTACAGACACTCTACGCTAGATCACGATATAGGACAGTGTCACATCCGGATCATCGGTGCATTCGCATCGGTTTATCTCACGGCCCAGTGGGGCTACCAACTGTCCACTGTGAGATGCCCGCGCCCCGATGCCCCCAAGGTCAACAGAATGACCTACACTAGTTTACTCGTACCCGCACAAAGGTGTATTCAATCTCGTAGGCAACATGGCCTTAACAACAGTCCAACAGACTTTCACAATGCATGATGACTTAATGCCTATAACATGTATGTTTATCATTACATACTTTTCCACAATATGCCACAATTGGCCAAAGTAAGCATCATAATATTCTTGGTCCCACACATGGACCCACATTAAATATCATTAAGTCCTTAATTAATACATTACGTCTTTAAGGTACATTATGAGATTACTTAACATTCTCACTTATACTCATGATCTCATCTTAACTGAAAATTATTCTAAGCCTTTAAATAAAATTTCGTTCTTGATTCTTTCCATTTTATGAAATCCTATATAATTCTTGATTATCCAAATTAGTTAAGTTCCACTTCAAGGTGATGTCTCTTATGAAATTCTTTTCATATTTAGGTTCCTTACTTTAAACTTAGTCTTATTCACTTAAAGAATTATTTCTAAGTCTTACTAATGTCTCACACATCCTTATTTATTCTTAAAGTCCAAAGAATTCCTTTAGGTTGCTAAATTTATTTCCTTCCATTACATAATCCTCTTATTTATTTACTTGATTAATTAAATGCCATAGTTGTATGAAATCATATGATTGAGCCATTTTTAGCCATGAAGGTCGTGAGCCTCCCTAAGTTTTAGGGTTTAAATTTTTATTCCATTAACCACATATTATCCACTTGGCTAGCTAAGTCTTCCACTTGTAATACAATTTTCACCAAGAACCCTAATTTAGGGCCCCAAAACCGTGAGCCTCATGGAAGAGGACCAAGTCATTTTTGCTTCCATTTAAGATTCCAATCCATCCAAACACAAACATATACATAATCAATCAATCAAATAACTTAAACAAATTAAAAACAATATAAAATCATACAAATCATACAAACAAAGAATAACCCTCAATAGGGTTTTTTCATAATCAATCACAAATCAAGGTTCCTTACTACCAATAGAGTTTGAGGAGAAGTATCTTCCTCTTACCAAAGAGAAGAAAACAAGCAAAAGAACCCCCCTTGAGGCTCCTTGAGATTTCGGCCAACACCACCCAAAAACCCTAAAATTCCAACATCAACTAATCAATATCAAAGCTTGAAAAGGAATGAATAGATGGTAAAAAGAAAAGCATCTCAAACGAAAATAGAGAGGAGATCAATGTTGGTGTATGCCCTAGAGGCCAATACATTTTCTATATTTGCATACATTCTATTATGCTATTTTTATATATGAGGCATTTCATTTATTGTGTTCTTTTTGAAAAACATAATAAAGTCCTTAGAATAGTAAGTTTGATGCCATAGGACATCAAGTGGATGACTTGATTGTGAGATCCTTTTGGTTACAACACTATTCTTAAATGTCCCTAGTCAAATATTATTGTTAATTAGGACAACAATAATACATTGAGACTAGTATGTGCATAGACTGATGACCAAATCTCACAGGTCATGGATATGAGATATCAAGTCTTTACATGGGTACATATTAGAGTAATGATGTACTGGACTGACCCACCATGAGAACGCTACATGGATCATTACGTGAGTATCATAAGCGATTCTCATAGTGACAATGGTGTTTGTGGTCCTTTGACCTAAAATCACTATGATTCCTACATGAGGAGTTGGTGTGTTTTAATGCCATCAAACGTCATCTGTAACAAGGTGATTATAAAGTTGGTTATTGGACATACCACGAATCATGCAGAGGGATGTGAGTGACCTAGATGGGATTTGTCACTCCTACATAACAGGAGCAATATCTTCGGGCCCCCTGATTGAGTGAGACTGCGAAATGCATGGCCATGCTTAAATGAGTCAATATGAGATATTGATATCATTTGTTGTTACAAAGTCTACTCGAATATCAGGAAACGAATGATTAGATTATACAAGGGTGACGCATTCCATGCCTTGTGTTCAATCTAGATATCTTGACAAAAGGACTAAACGACACGGAAACATTGGTCACAGAAAAGTTATGTCAAATCAATGACATTCTTATTACTTGGGTAGCAGCGATGTATTGCTAGATACCGCTCACTGCTTGTAATATTAAAATGGGATTTTAATATTACTGCCAACGTAATAAGAACCTGCAGGGTCACACACATAGAGCAGACTAAAATTGGAGCAATGGATCCAAGTTGGACTCGAATTCAAATATGAGCCAGACTCATAACAGATGGGTCTAGGGTTGCACAGCTTACCTTGCTGCTACTCACACTCACTTAAGGCAGTCACTATTATAAATAGTACTACTAAGGGGGCTGCTAAGAGACACAATTCAGAACCCTAGCCGCACCTACAGAAAAGTGAGTAAGAGAGCGACAGGTTTATTCTCTTCTCTACGCAGCTAGCACTGTGTGAGAGACGTGAGGCTTCTCTTTGCGGATGTTAGATGTTCGTGGGTCTGTTCATGTGGATACCGCAGAGACATCGTTTCTATTACGGTGTTGGTGATTCATGCTTCAAGAGGTAAATCATTTAAAAACTCGGATTATGGCTTTTCGCATGGATCCTCAGTGGAAATCCCTATTTTTCGTTGCGTGGTTTATCCGCAAAATTCCCAACAATCAAGAGAATACAAAAGTCTCACCCAAAAGCCCTAACTTGAAGCTTGAAGAAAATGGTAAATATGAGAGCTTTTCAAGGAACCACCAACTAGAGAAATGTTTAGATGATGAAGGTGATTAAGAAAATGGGGTTGGTTGAAATTTTTGTGAAGATGGAGGGCTTGGAGGTGTGGTGGCCGTGTCGTGTAGGAGGAGAGAAAGTTTGAGAAAGATGAAGGTAGAGAGAGAAGTGAATAGAAAAGTGAAAGATGCTTTTAGGGTTTTCTTTTTGAAATTTGAATAGGTTAATTAAATTAAATTGAAGCACAAATTTGGCTCCCAATTTGTGTGCAAAAATGTGGGTGTGGGGAGGAGGAGAGAGAAATGGTTAGCTTCCTTGACAAGCTTGGGTGCATTTTCAATAAAGGAGATGTGATTAGATATAAAGGAGATTACCTTTAGATAAGATAATGTGATTTAATAGTTAAAATAATATGGTAATTAGGATTTTACTACAAGTTATTATCCAATGGATAATTGTTACAATGCACAATGCCAATATTAATTATCCAATGAATAATAGAGCGTACCGTAAAATTTTAATTAACAGTGCGTACAAAGATTTTATTTATCAGATAAAATCTTAAAAAATACAAACCTCATAAATTATGTCCAGTCTCGGGTTTAGTAAGATCCCTTGTCGACACATCCACAGTTCAAGGTTTACCAGCTTCAGGGAAAACATTTCATTTTCATGGCTCCGCTCAGCGCGCACGCAAAATGAGAAATATACTAAAATATTTGACATTTCCAAAAAAATACAAAAAATTCTCAAAAATCACAAATATTAGAAAATAACCATTCATAATGAAACAAATAATTTTTAGGGTGTTTCACTGACTCTGCTTAGTGTGTACGCAAAATGAGAAATATATTAAAATATTTGACATTTCCAGAAAATTCTAGAAAAATTCCCAAAAATCATAAATATTATAAAATGATTATCTATGATAAAATAAACAATTTTTGAGGTGTTACAGAGTTTCTTAGACTAAAGCAAGGGGGAATGACCATTAGTGAATATACTGCTAGGTTTGAAAGCCTATCAAAATTCTCATCATACTTTTAACTCTAACCCAATAAGGAATAGAAGTGTCGGAAATTCAAAGAAGGTTTGAGGCATGATCTGAAGCGAGCAGTGCTACCTTTGGGGATAGAGCAATTCCTAGTTTTGTTAGACAAGTGTTGTCGAATCGAAGAGTTGGATCAATCTCAGGATATGAGACCCCGTAACTTTAGACCATCTCGATTCCAAAGGTGGAGTAATAGTAATGTCAACCAATTCCAATGGAAACCGTATTCATGGCCACCGGGGAATCAACAGCAACAACAAACTTATGGAGGAGGTACTAGTGGCAGTAGATTCAGTCAAACCGTGACATCTTCACCAAAATGTTTGAAGTGTGGAAAAGATCACTTAACAAAGGAGTGTGCAATCAAGAGAATAATCTGTTTCATATATGGGAAGCTCTGACACATTTCTAGAGACTGTACTCAACCAAAGACAGAGCTTTCCGTTAGTAATGTACGTACATCAAGGCTGCAAGTAGGAGAGAGAGTCTATACCATGAGTGGAGCTGAAGCCTCCCAATCTGAAGATCTAATTAAGGGAGATTGTACCATAGGAGGTAGACCTTTAACTGTACTGTACGACTCAGGGGTGACCCATTCTTTTATTGCCTATGACTATATGAACCAATTAGGGTTATTTGTGTCTTCATTACTATTGACTTGATGATTGCTACTCGCACTGCTAAATATGTTATTACTACTGAAGTCTACTTAAATTGTCCTATTACTGTTAGAGATCAAAACTTTTTTGTTAATTTAATTTGTTTACCTCCTTCACAAAGAGACGTGATTTTAAGAATGGATTGGTTATCTTCTAACCATATTCTATTAGATTGTTCCAATAAAACTTTAGTGTTCCCTAAAACTAAGATTTCTGGATTTTTGACGACTAACCAAGTTAAAGCTTCTTTGAGGGAAGGAGCTCAAGGATACATGTTACTATTTTCCTTGGAAGTAAAGGGTGAGATGAATGTGAATACTATTCCTATAGTCAATGAGTTTCCCAAAGTTTTTCCTGATGATATACCCAACCTACCACTGGAACGAGAGATAAAATTTTCTATCGATCTTATACCAAGATCTGGTCCTATATCCATGGCACCATACCGGATGTCGACATCAAAATTAGCTGAACTAAAGAAGCAGTTGGAAGAACTGTTTGGAAAGCAGTTTGTGAGACCTAGTGTATCACCATGGGGAGCACCAGTGCTATTAGTTAAGAAGAAGGATGGAACTTATCACTTATGTGTGGATTATCGCCAGTTGAACAAGATCACGATCAAGAACAAATATCCACTTTTGAGGATAGACGATTTGATGGATCAACTAAAGGGAGCCGCTATTTTCTCTAAGATTGATTTACGTTCTGGCTATCACCATATTCGCGTAAAAGTTGAGGATGTTCTGAAGACGGAGTTTCGAACGAGTTATGGGCAATATGAATATCTAGTGATGCCGTTCGAAGTGATGAACACTCCTCCAATATTCATGGATTACATGAATAGGATCTTTCATCCTTATCTAGACAGATATGTCATTATTTTTATTGAAGATATTCTGATATATTCTCGAAGTCAAGAGGAACATGTTGAACATCTTAGTGTGGTTCTCCAAATTCTGAAAAAGAAGCAGTTGTACGCTAAGCTATCAAAGTGCAAGTTTTGGTTAGAGGAAGTTCAATTTTTGGGCCACGTAATTTCAAAGGAAGGAATTGCAGTGGATCCATTGAAAGTTGAAATAGTTCTTCAATGGGAGAGACCGAAGATCATAACGAAGATCCGTAGTATTGTGGGATTAGCTGATTATTACCAAAGATTCATCGAGGAATTTTCCAAGATAGCAGGACCTCTTACTCAGCTTACAAGGAAGAATCAAACTTTTGCATGGACTGATGCATGTGAGGAGAGTTTTCAAGAATTGAAAAGATGTTTGACTACTTCACCAGTATTGGTTTTACCTGATCCCAATGAACCTTTTGAGGTATATTATGATGCTTTGCATCAGGATTTAGGATGTGTACTTATGCAGAACAGAAAGGCAGTAGCATATGCTTCGAGACAATTGAAAGTGCATGAGAAGAACTACCTTACTTATGATTTGCAGTTAGCTGTTATTGTATTTGCATTGAAGATCTGGAGACATTTCCTGTATGGAGCAACATTCAGTGTTTTCAGTGATCACAAGAGTTTGAAGTACCTGTTTGACTAGAAGGAGCTGAATATGAGGCAAATTAGGTGGTTAGAATTTTTGAAAGATTATGATTTCCAACTTCAGTATCATCCCAAAAAAGTGAACGTCGTAGCAGATGCTTTGAGTAGGAAGATACTTAGTGTCTCTACTTTGATGATTAAGGAAAGAGAATTGATAGAATAATTCAGGGATATACGGTTGTCTATAGAATCAGCACCAGGAATACTTTGCTTGAACATGATTGCTATTTCGAGTGGATTCATAGAAGAAATTAGAGAAAAACAAAGGAGTGATCAATATTTGCAGGATGAGAAGGAGCTAGTGAAGCAAGGCACTATGTTAAAATTTGAGGAAGGATCAGATGGAATTCTAAGGTTCAGAGATAGGATTTGTATACCAAGTGATCCAAAGATTAGGAGACTGATTCTCGACGAAGCCCACAAGAGTAAATTGAGCATGCATCCAGGAGCGACCAAGATGTAATAGGATTTGAAGCAGTTATATTGGTGGCAAGGAATGAAGAGGGACGTAGCCAAGTATGTAGCATCTTGTCTAGTTTGTCAGAAAGCTAAAGTTGAACATCAGAAACCTTCAGGAATGTCATAACCTCCTACTATTCCTGAATGGAAATGGTATGGTATTGTAATGAACTTTGTTGTTGGACTACCAAAGACTTGAAAGGGTTATGATTCCATATGGGTGATCGTTGATCGGCTTACGAAGTCAGCACATTTCTTACCCATTAACGCAAGGTATTCAATGGAGAGATTAACCCAGGTGTATATTGGTGAAATTGTTAGACTTCACGGTGTACCCTCTAGTATTAGTTCTAATCGAGACCCAAGATATATGTCAAGGTTTTGGCAGAGTCTGCAAGAAGCAATGGGGATAAAACTTCATTTAAGTTCTGCTTATCATCCGTAAACAGATGGCCAATCAGAGAGAATGATTCAATCATTGGAAGATTTGTTGAGAGCTTGTGTTTTGGAACAGGCTAGGAGTTGGGATGAATTCTTACCTTTGATAGAATTCACCTATAATAATAGTTTTTACTCAAGTATAGGGATGACACCCTATGAGGCTTTATATGGACAAAGGTGTAGAACGCCTTTGTGTTAGTATGAAGATAGGAAAAATCTTGCGTTAGGACCCGAACTTGTACAACAAACGATGAAAAAAGTTAAGATGATCCAGCGAAAAATACAGATAACTCAAAGTCGACAGAAGAGTTATATTAACAAGAGAAGGAGACCTTTTGAGTTTGAGGAAGATGAACATATGTTTTTGAGAGTCACACCCACAATTGGGTCGATCGGGTTATTAAATCCAGAAAGCTCACTCCTAAATTCATCGAACCACTTCAAATTCTTCGTCGGATAGGTCCGATAGCATATCAGATAGCTTTACCACCTTTTCTTTCTAACCTTCATAATGTCTTCCATGTATTGCAATTACAAAAGGATATTCCTAATCCAAACCATGTCATAGCACCAGATACATTATAATAAAAGAGAACTTGACCTATAAGACACTTCCTGTTAAGATCTAAGATAGAAGAGTAAAACAACTCAGAGGAAAAGAAATTGCCTTAGTAAAGGTAATCTGGAATGATGCGATTGGAGATGCAACTTGGGAACTAGAAGATGGAATGAAGGAGCAATATCTGTAGTTGTTCTAAGGTATGATAATTTCAAGGATGAAATTCTTTTTAGAGGAAGAGAGTTATAACACCCTGAAATTTTGTTCCAGTTAATTATCTTTTTCTATGATTTTTGTGAATTATTTGATTTATTTTGGTTATTTTATTATTATTTTTGGAATTTTGTGTGTTTGAAGCAGTGCTAGCAAAATACAATTTTTTCGCGGTCAAAAAAATTTTGGCTATTCACTCGGGGCTGGGGGAGCTTACTAAACCCGAAACCGGAAACAAATTTTGAAGTTTTTCTTTTTCTGAGATTTTATCTGACTGATGAAATCTGGGTGCTTTCTATTATCCATTGGACAATAACCACTGGTTTTGCTAGCAGTAGCCTTTGTCCATTGGTTAATAGCTACTGGTAAATATTTAGTTAGATGACTAGTCATGACCCTTCATCATTTCCATGCATGACTCACTTTATTGTGAGCCAATGGAAAACAAGCTTCCAAGGGAAGTTTGTATGGAGTCAAGTTTAGTGGCTATGACTCATGATGGTGAACCAATGACGAGCAAGCTTGAAAGCAAGCTTTGAGGAAAAGCTTTGACCATTCCACACCATGAAGACTACACGACCAAGAGGAGCTTCTAGGACAAGCTTAGAAGACCAAATTAGTTACTTAACTCTCTTAAGTTTATCTTATCTTGTTTTTAAGAAACAAACTATCAAAACTCTCTTATTTTCTCTCTTTGCAAATTTCGGCCAACCTATTCCAAATACTTTCCAACCTTATTTAATCTAAACTAACCTTATATCTTGATTCTAGACATCATCTGGAGACACTTTCTTGTTGTGAGTTTCTCCAAATAAATACATTTTCAATCACTTTCACAAAGTTTAAGTTTGAGGGTTTTTAGGTGAAGTTCTTAATCTTCACTTCTAAATTTTATTTTAAAGTTCTAGACCATAATCTTGATACATGATCATCTTATTTCAAGCCTTAGATCTTTATAATTGTATGTTTGATTTGTTTTAAGGATCTTTTTGGAGGTAGAAGATATTTCAAGAAGACAACAAAGGAGTTTTTGATCATCACTTAAGGTAAGAGGGAGATTAACCTCATCAACCAACTTGGTAGTGAGAAACAAAATTTGTGGTTTGTTGGTGAAAAATTCATGTGAGGATTTATTCACTTGATTGTGTATATTCAATGGTTTATGCTTGTTTGGCGATATATGATTATATGATTTTGATAGTATGTATGAAATTACTATTGCATGAATTGATGATTAGAATATTTATAGGATTTGAATTATGTGTGAAAGGCATGATTTTTGGTCCCAAAGACCATATATGGCTCACGGCGATTTAGCCCATCAAGGGGTATCCATGGCAAAAATATTTTATGAAGTGAAAACCTAGATGATTAAGTGAGAAGAAATTGATTTAAGGATTTACAAGTGAAAAAGAAGATGAACAAAATTTTATCATTTGAACAGAGTTGATTTTCAGCCAAGATAATGGAAATAAGTTTGAAAGATGGTTTGAAATTTGAAGTATTTAATTTAAAGAAAGTTTTTAGTAAAAGTAATGAAAAAAGATTTTTGAAATGTCTTGATTTAATTAAAATAATATAGATTTTTTTATGAAAAACGTTACAAAATATCACTTAGAGGAGATTTGGTGAGAAAATATTAGAATTAAGGTTCAAATTTTATATTAAACATAGAAAGTCTCAAAATTAAGCTTAGAATATCAAAAATGTTTTACGCGATTAAAAAGTATTGATAAAACCTCACGCGATTCAAAAACTTGGATTTTTGAGTTACGCGATTAAGAAAATGTTTTGAAATCTTTACGCAATTGAAAAATGATGTGAAAATGTTACATGATTTAGAGACGTAACAAAAAGTGTTACGCATTTGTGATAATATAGTAAAAATACTTCGCGTTTGAAAAAAATAGCAGATTGCTGTCAGGTCGATGTACTGAACCCAGAGACCTCAGTTGACGATTTAGCCCAGTAGTGGCTTGTTTTTATGTGGAAGTTACATAGCTAGTAATTATTGATTGATGAAATCATTTGATCATGCATTGTGTGTTAGTCATGGCAACCATTACCCAAGAGGGGGGGTGAATTGGGTATTAAAAAAAACTTTTACCAGATGCTCTTAAAATAAATACAAATATTTAAGCTATTAAATAAAAGAGAAAGAATTGCGAGATGAATAATAAAAGCTTTAAGAATAGTAAATAAATAAATATGCAATAATATAAAGTTGCATAAAATAAAGATTGCACAAAATAAAGAGATAAAGAGAAGAAGACCAGGCACGATATTTATCCTGGTTCGACCACCAACCACTTGTGGTCTACGTCCAGTCCCCGAAACACAGTTCGAGATTTTTCACTATATGTACAAGCTTCAATAGGTGCTTGCAACCTTTACATAAAAGAGCACTTTTCACACACAGGGAAACTCTACCCTTGTGCTAAAGTCTCAGCATGCAGGGATACCTCACCCTTACACAAACCTTAGAGGGATACCTCACCCCCTTTACAAATCTTGAAGGATACCTCACCCTTAATGTAGAAGAACAGAAATATAGATGAAGAGAAACTCTCACTCAGAGTAAATAATACAATCTGAAGCTCTATGAAGCTCTCTAAGGATATCTCAAAAATTTACCAAAAGAGCACAGAGAAAAAGAGAGAATTATGTAAACAGCATTTTAGCACAACCAAAATAATTTCAGAAATTTCGTGTATATCAGACGTGAGGCACGACCTCTATTTATAGAGCCTTTGAACAGAAAATAGCCATTGAGTCATTAATGTGATAATTAAAGCAAATACGTTTACGTAACAATTTCAAAACCCAAAAGCAGAATTTCGTGGGTTATTCGAATACCTTATTGTGGTATTCAAATGCCACTGATATCAACCATCGTGAAAAGCACATTTATGTTGGTTATTCGAATACCAAAATGAGGTATTCGAATGCCTCCGTTTAAAACACGTTAAAAAGGCAATTCTGAAGCTTGTTATTCGAATACCTTAAGAGGTATTCGAATGCCTCTATTTAAAACACAATCTGGAACGTTTTTAGGCATGTGGTATTCAAATACCACATCATGTATTCGAATGCCCCTTAAAAAAAACTCATTCAGGAACGTTTTTATGTTGTGGTATTCGAATACCACAAGTTGTATTTGAATACTCCTCACAGATTTTGAAAACTGAATTCAAATGATCATAACTTCTTCATTTCTTATCTGTTTAAAGCAAATGACCAGTCATTGGAAAGATCTTTGAGTCTATTTTCAAATGAAAGAAGTTTCAAAACAAAACTCAAAGTATTTTGAAAGATATGATCAAAAGAGTAACCAAAGGTCAGTTTTGCAAAACTCAAACTTTGCTATTTTTCATAGATTTGAACTATTACCAAAACTAGCTTTTCAAAACTTATTTGTTGGACATTTTAACATAGGAAAATCATTTGTAAAAAAATATTTGAAAAACATATTTGAGATATCCATAAGGCTTCTTACATAAAGACCCTAAGTCCTAAAAGCTATACCATTTAATCTTCCTTTGGACTTGGTCTTTGACATGACTTTGATGTTATCAAAACCTTCATGAGATATCCGTTCACATTCTCCTTGTGTTGAGCTTAATTGAGATCTTTTACTTTCTTGTTGCAAGCTCATTCTTGGTATTTGGACTATCCTACAAAGTATTGCTCACTTAAACAAGCATAGTTAGTCCAGAATCACAATTCCATATCTTCATATGCATGAATCATAAATGTATAACTCTAGTTAATTTAGCATGCATATAAAACTTTCATAGATACATCCAAATAAGATATTTATCAATTACTAATGGATATGCTCTATATAGGATGTAACATAACATAAGCAACGTGTACTTTTTGTCTTGTATTTGTCATCATCAAAACTTAACATATAAAACCATTTGGGGCAAACTTATATCCACAATCTCCCCCTTTTTGATAATGACAAATCACCAAAGAAAAATATGTTGAGCAATATACAATAAAGGATATTCATATAAGCATATCAAGCATATATTTTTCTTTCCAATTTTCACTCCCCCTATTTGACATCAACAAAAAGGCTTTGAAAAAAATTTCTCCCCCTTATAGATTTTACATATGATTCAATAATAGAGAGATGAAACAAGCATGCTTTCAAGATATAAAAAAAAATTATTCATGCAATACTTGTCATATTTTGGTACATCAATATTTAGCATATGATAGTAACAAGCTTAAGAAATTATGTCTAGCATATAATATCTTGTATACCACATGATAAATAAGTACCACTTGATATCATTTATTAGGATTTACAAGATATCCATATAAGGTCATGAAATTAAGATTTTCAAACAGGAAGATCATGCAACTTGTCACACATCAAGCATTTCTCAATGAAAGAATCAAAATATATGAAATTTAAGAAAGTTTACCTTCTTTCATTGATAGAGGGAAAAAGAACAAGAGATGATCTTTGTTGACATGTTGATAGTATTATCAATAAAACATTTCATGTCAAACAAGGATGTAAGTCAAAGGATATAACATGTTTACCACTTGTTAGCCAAGAGATATACCACTTGTTAGTTATAGGATATGAGCAACAATTTAAGAGATAAGCTCCCCCTCAGAATATGCATATTATCAAAATAATAGATAAAGGAAATATGTATGCGAAAATCATATAAGCACATTTCCTTAAAGAAAAGTAAGGCAAAAGATTTTTATTTTTAATCCATCAATCAAAAAACATTTTTAAAACTTCTCCCCCTTTCAAAAAGAATTTTACAAGAGCACATTATATTTTCAAAAGCATTTTAGAAAGGTAGAGATATTTTATATGAAAAGCATATATTCATTGAGATAGATTAAACCAAGTTAAAGAACATAAGTACATCTCCTTGATGAAATATGCTATAGGAATTAAAGCATGTGTAGAACTAATATCATTCACCCTAAATGCAATGACAAAATAGCAAGTTAATATCCAATTAGGCACTTTGTCAATGCTAAGCATACTTCTCATGTAAGGAAAGCATCTAATCAATTTATCAACAAGTATCATATAATTCATATCATATACCATAATAGCTTAGGGATAGAGATACTTATTGAGATAGATAAAGAGTGATGATCCTTCTTTATTGGTCCTTTAACTTTGAGCTTTCTTCCTTTGAATTCTCCATTCAACTTTTCTCATTTATCCATATATGCTTGTATGTAAAAATCTGATGGCTATATTTGAAACACATAGAGAGACTTGCAAAGCTAACTTTAAAAGTCCTCCAAAATATAGGTTAGCATCAAATATCATATAAGCCCATTTATAAGCACAATTCAGGTTGATATATAATTTTAAAGCATGTATCATATTATCAACCATGCAATGTTAGTTGCATGAAGCAGATATGCACTTGAATCCAAAAAAAGAACATTTAAGCATTTTAAGGCATGATTCAAGAAATATATGATTATCATCAAAACTTATTTAAGCATTTTTAGGCAAATAATGATCATGCAAGACATGTAAAGGTATAACATAACTCTCTACGTCTCCATATATCATATGATATCAAATTTAAAGCATAGATAAGGATAATAGATTGATATCACCAAAAGTGTACTCTTTGAATTTTCGTAGATGACTCTCACTTCCACCAACTTCCAAGCTTCAAGCTTTCATGAAGGAATAGAAATTATTTGCACCCCTTTAAAAGTTGAGTCCTTTTAAACTTCACTATCCTCAAGTTGAATGAACTTATTCCATTTACATGTTTGCTTGAGGTAGTTGATACCCTACAAAATAATTCAAAGTGCCTTCTTTGGTATCCATCAATTTTGGATCCATAGAGGTTAGTCATTATGCCAAACTCATAAGAATATAAGCATTTAAAATAATAAAATAACAAATGAGTTTACAAGGACAAAATAATTTTTATTTCATTGATCAAATTAACTAAGTACATATAATCATCAAAAGAATAGCCAATTGCATTTTTCATACATATCATTAAGTGCATATTTTTAGATAATACAAACAAAGAATTTAGCATATATTGATTATTAATGCTAGGCAACATATACAATAACAAATGCAGCAGAAACTTTTTAAAAAAGAAGCAGGGGTAAGAAAAAAAAATAGCAATAGCAGCAGGAGGTTAAAACCAAAAGGTGCAAAGATTAAAAACATGAGTAGGTATTTGAATAAAGCTCAGACCTCATGGTATTCGAATGCAACGATTGTTTAAGCTCAAAAGATGCGGCCTTCAGACAGAGGGTATTCGAATACCACACCAGGTATTCGAATAGATTACCAGAATAGGCTTGGCTGCCAAACGAAAGTATTCGAATACTTTTAAAGGTATTCGAATGCTCATGAAGTATTCAAATACTCTAGAGAGAAACTGAAACAGGAAGCCACAGGGTATTCGAATAACCCTTAAGGCATTCGAATGCCTTAAACAAAAAAACGTAGGTTTTCTCATGTAGCAGCAATGGTATTCGAATGCCTTAACAAGAAAATGCAAGTTTGCACGTAAAACATCAAAGGTATTCGAATGCCACGTGAAGGTATTCGAATAACTAAACAAGAAAACACATATCTATGTCCAGAAAAAGCATTTTTGAAAGACGAAAGCATACCTTTTGATGGAATACCTGCAAAAATGATTTCGGGATAACTCCGACACTTAAGTCAGTAATAATTTAAGAAGGATGAAGTCATAATTAAGCAATAAATTCAAATATTTAATCATATGTATGATTTATCAAAAACTCAAGCTCAAGGATTTTCTCATTAGACATGTCATTTTAAGTATGGAGCATACTTTATTTAGCATATTAATATGCAGAAGGATTTTCAAATAATAATTGCAAAGATTAAAAACAACCACGCAATTTAGTACTCATTTTAACATGCATTCATGGCAATTAAACCAAATACTTGATTCTTACAAAAATATTTTGAAACAACCAAGGATAATGTTAGAAAAGGATAAAACAAGATAAAACCATCTAACACAAATACTCATTTTAAGTCATGATTAAACAAAAACTCATGCTCAAGGATGTCAAAACAATGAGCATACTTTTATCTAGCATATTAACGTGAAAAACATGTTTAAGACATAAAGTTAGAAAAGTATACCACAAGTTTCACTTATCCAATGATTGCAAGTCCATGCTTCATGGAGACAAGGAAGTGAGCTTGAAATTATTTCTGGTCTTTGTACTTGGAGCAGCCACTTTCAAGATGTCAAAGTCACTTCTTGGCCTTCAAGCACACCTATAACACACTTTAATTTTTGACTTTTGGTACCCACATTTTCTTGGGTCCTTGTGTGTTAGTTTTCGAATATTAATCTATTATGCTCTCATAAAGATTAGTTTTTCATAATATGTAAATTGAGCACAATAAATTAAATAATCAATTACCAATAAGCACATAGCCGATAACATGCTTGCTTTTATGATATATAGACAATTTTAAAGCATATAAAGCATACATAGGCATTATAGACTATCTTATGATCAATAAATATACAAGACAGTGAGCAAAGGGTGTAACAGGAATATAATCATGTGCTATATTTAATATTCAAAAATTTTTTTTTATCAAGTACACATGATTCTATCCTCTACCTAAGGCCTACAAGGAATATACCTCATATTCATTATTATCATTTTTAAGTAAATATGCATAAGAGGTAAAAGCTTTTGATACCTTGGCCTTGGTAATCAAGGAAATACTTTTTCTTATCCGTTGCTTCTCTTTTGGAGTCTTGAACTTTGCAAGTTCTACATTTTGTACTTGAGAAGCTTTGGTTGAAGTCATCTTCGTTCTTTGATCAAAATTTCTACCATTAGGCTTTAGAAGCATTCTCCTTGATGATTCCTCTTTATTTTGACCAATTTGTCCATCCTTTTGAAAAATATTCTGCATAATTGAAATACTAGGAGGACACTTTAGTACCCACTTCATTTTGGATCCTTGAATATTAATATTAGGGCCTTTAGGATTTTTAGGAACCCATACCATACAATTTCTCATATAAAGATTTCTTTTATAATTACATAAATGAGAAATATGTCCTAGATGACCACAAAAATTACAAATAATTGAATTTAATGATGGCTTAATCATTTGAATATTATTTTTAAAAAACTTAAGCATTTTATTGTTATTATATTCTAAATTAATTTCGCCATAAGTCTTGCTTGAATTTTCACGTGTAATAACGTTATTTTTATTTTTATTAACAAGCATAGAATTTAAGCAATTACAATCATTAGCTTTGATAAATTTAGAATATAAGTCCTTAACTTGATTTTCTAAATTAATGCACTTTTCACAAGAAGATGAGGTTTCATATTTCAAAGGTATTTCCTCATTAAGAAAAGCATATTCATTTTTTAAAGTCTCAATTTCATTTTCAATAGAGGAAATGTTTTCCAAACACAATAAGTTTTTCTTTTCTAAATTCAATAAACCATCATACAATTCATAATATGCACTTTGCAACTCATCATAGGAAAGACTATAATATAGTTTAGAATTATTTACCTCAAAGTCCTTTTTAGCCATACAAGAGGTGGTCTCAATTTCTAGCACACTTGGCTCTTTAAGAGAATCACCTTTTTCCTCATTAATTTTGTTTTGCTTTGCCTCTTCTTCAAATTGAGCACCATAGTCACCAAGAGGCATTTGGCTTGCTGTTTGAGCATCTCTTTGAGCATGCGTTTCATGACAGGCTTCCTTCAATGACTTTTGCTCTTCTTGCTTTCTATATGCAACTTTATGTACAAAATCATCGTTAGCACGATAAATAGCATTAAGAACATCCCATATATCTTTAGCACTAGAGCAATTTTTAATTGTAGCATAAGCATCATCATTCAAACTGCTTCTCAAAATTTGCATAGCTCTAATATTTAAAGAAAAACATTTTTTGTCAAAACTATTCCAAGTTTGTTTTGATTTGTAAGTAAATCCATTTAGCACAATATCCCACAAATCAATATCAATAGATTGCATATAAATTTCTATTCTAGTTTTCCAATAAACGAAATTCGCACCATCAAAGAATGGTGGTTTATCAATTTCAAAACCTTCCATTTTGAAAAACTTTCAAGGTTGCTCACAAGTAAGGATCTTTAACTCTAAGCGGTTAAGCTTTTACCAGAGCACGAAGCTCTTATACCACTTGTTAGTCATGGCAACCATTACCCAAGAAGGGGGGTGAATTGGGTATTAAAAAAAACTTTTACCAGATGCTCTTAAAATAAATACAAATATTTAAGCTATTAAATAAAAGAGAAAGAATTGCGAGATGAATAATAAAATCTTTAAGAATAGCAAATAAATAAATGTGCAATAATATAAAGTTGCGTAAAATAAAGATTGCACAAAATAAAGAGATAAAGAGAAGAAGAGCAGGCACGATATTTATCCTGGTTCGACCACCAACCACTTGTGGTCTATGTCTAGTCCCCGAAACACAGTTCGAGATTTTTCACTATATGTACAAGCTTCAATAGGTGCTTGCAACCTTTACATAAAAAAGCACTTTTCACACACAGGGAAACTCTACCCTTGTGCTAAAGTCTCAGCATGCAGGGATACCTCACCCTTACACAAATCTTAGAAGGATACCTCACCCCCTTTACAAATCTTGAAGGATACCTCACCCTCAATGTAGAAGAACAGAAATATAGATGAAGAGAAACTCTCACTCAGAGTAAATAATACAATTTGAAGCTCTATGAAGCTCTCTAAGGATATCTCAGAAATTTACCAAAAGAGCACAGAGAAAAAGAGAGAATTATGTAAACAGCATTTTAGCACAACCAAAATAATTTCAGAAATTTCGTGTATATCAGACGTGAGGCACGACCTCTATTTATAGAGCCTTTGAACAGAAAATAGCCGTTGAGTCATTAATGTGATAATTAAAGCAAATACGTTTACGTAACAATTTCAAAACCCAAAAGCAGAATTTCGTGGGTTATTCGAATACCTTATTGTGGTATTCGAATGCCACTGATATCAACCATCGTGAAAAGCACATTTATGTGGGTTATTCGAATACCAAAATGAGGTATTTGAATGCCTCCGTTTAAAACACGTTAAAAAGGCAATTCTGAAGCTTGTTATTCGAATAACTTAAGAGGTATTCGAATGCCTCTATTTAAAATACAGTCTGGAACGTTTTTAGGCATGTGGTATTCGAATACCACATCATGTATTCGAATGCCCCTTAAAAAACTCATTCAGGAACGTTTTTATGCTGTGGTATTTGAATACCACAAGTTGTATTCGAATACTCCTCACAGATTTTGAAAACTGAATTCAAATGATCATAACTTCTTCATTTCTTATCCGTTTAAAGCAAATGACCAGTCATTGGAAAGATCTTTGAGTCTATTTTCAAATGAAAGAAGTTTCAAAACAAAACTCAAAGTATTTTGAAAGATATGATCAAAAGAGTAACCAAAGGTCAGTTTTGCAAAACTCAAACTTTGCTATTTTTCATAGATTTGAACTATTACCAAAACTAGCTTTTCAAAACTTATTTGTTGGACATTTTAACATAGGAAAATCATTTGTAAAAAAATATTTGAAAAACATATTTGAGATATCCATAAGGCTTCTTACATAAAGACCCTAAGTCCTAAAAGCTATACCATTTAATCTTCCTTTGGACTTGGTCTTTGACATGACTTTGATGTTATCAAAACCTTCATGAGATATCTGTTCACATTCTCCTTGTGTTGAGCTTAATTGAGATCTTTTGCTTTCTTATTGCAAGCTCATTCTTGGTATTTGGACTATCCTACAAAGTATTGCTCGCTTAAACAAGCATAGTTAGTCCAGAATCACAATTCAATATCTTCATATGCATGAATCATAAATGTATAACTCTAGTTAATTTAGCATGCATATAAAACTTTCATAGATACATCCAAATAAGATATTTATCAATTACTAATGGATATGCTCTATATAGGATGCAACAGAACATAAGCAACGTGTACTTTTTGTCTTGTATTTGTCATCATCAAAACTTAACATATAAAACCATTTGGGGCAAACTTATTTCCACATTATGAAAGTCATTGTGACTTTGTTTGTTAAGGCTAAATGCTTAGGAGATTGAATTACACCTTAGTGCAGGTGTGAATTGCGTAGTGAAGGTCAATGACTGATCTTAGGGATGTCGGGGCGCGGGTATCCCACAAATGCCCAGTTAGTAGCTCTATTGTGCCATGGTGACTGATGCAAACGCACCGAAGATCTCGATGAGATACTATTCCTATTCCTGATCTAGTGTAGAATGTCTTGTATAAGCCATGATGCATATGTTGATAACATTGAAGCTTTTGAATTGAGGCTGAATATACAGACATATCTCCCGATCATTCTCTCCGATGTTTGGTTTTAGCTCCATAGAGTAAGGGTCGGTTCATTGTACATGTGCATGGTCAGCAGACATGTTGTTGTGATATATATATATATATCTTATTGATTTATCTGTTAATTAATATCATGACTGTAATTGTTAATTTTGTACTATATGGCTTTATTGTTATTACTATTTCTTTACTGCCATACTGGTATGTGATGTAGGGGATCTCACCTCTTTATGTCATTGTTCTATTTGTTTTGTTTTATGTTTATGCTCTATGAAGACTGTGATGGCGACAAGGCGAGATCTTCTAGGTTTCGTTAAGGTGCAGTTCCATGGAGGCACCGATGCATGGCCTGTCCACATGGATACTGAGTGTATAGAGTATCATGGAGATGTTACTCTATCTTTGAGTAGGACCTGCCATGAGGTTACTACTTTTTCTTTTAATGCTATTGTTTATTTAGAGTTCTTTTTGCTTGTTAGGGAATTATGGGGTGATCTTCATTGCTCTCCTAGGGAGGATTTTGAGGTATCTTCTGCTTGGACTCTTGTTTGTCAAGACATACCCTGGCTAGGGAATTTGTCTGCTAAGGATTCAGAGGAGGATCCAGTGGAGGACCCTTCCTTCTAGGTGTTTTGAACTTGGGCCAGTTTAGGTTTTGTTATGATAGTTGTATTTATGCTTTTTTGTACGTAAGTCTTATGTATTCATGTTCTCATAAACTATGTATATATATGTAAAGTGTATTATTCAATTCTTTATGACTTGTGTTCTTTATATTCTGTCAAGTTTATATTATCTTCGAAAAGAAATTTTGAAACCTGTATATTATAATATTAAATCTTTTATGACTTAGGTTTAGTTTTAAAATTGTTAGTTTGAAATATAATTCCTTAAGGAGGGTGTTACATGGCACACCAAATCCAATTTTCTATTCATGAGCCCTAACTCCGTTCAAGATGAACAAGAAAAAAAAAGATAAATAGAAACTTTCCTACCTCAAACTTTTGGTGATGATGGTTACATGATCACAAGCTTGCATTTCCCCTTTGATTCCCTCTTCTTTTTTTCCTCTTCTTCTGCTTGTTTTTCCTCTTTTGCTTCTTGTTCTTCTTCTGTTGTTGCTTCTATTTTTGCAGCTGTAAGAGAGTGAGTGAAAAACAAGTGATAAGTGAAGGAAAATATCACAAAGAGAGTCAAGAAAGGTTGGCTGCACGTGAGTGACTTCTATAACTTTTAGATATTTAGTTGTATCAACTATATCAGCTAAGAACACTTAAATTTTTTCAAATCAAGTTTTCTAACTTCCGACAAGTTTAAAATAAATCATAGGATTCATCAAAAATCTTGTTTCACTAATACCATATTTTTTTCATATCTGTGACTAGTTAATCCGATATTAAAACACGCAACCAGTATGCTTAAAAATACCAAATTAACTCTAATTATTCTCAAATTTTAACCATACCACACTCTACACATTTGTGACATAGAAAGAAATTATCCACATTTATTTCCATTAGCTAAGCCATGTATGCTAATATCTGGGTCATTTTAAACTACTTTTCACCTTTCGGGTTGCAGCAAAGTGCCTAAACTAACTCAGATTGTCACAAAATTAAATAAGCATGTTAAGCAAGTATTAAGCTACCACTGTAACTGATTACAAGTCTAAAAAGTTTTAGAGGATGTTACAGTAATCAATTACCAGCTTGGCAAAGTCCTTGTAATCAATTACAAGTAGGATGGAATCGATTACATCTTACCCAGAAGCCTTGTAATCGATTACAATGGCTATGTAATAGATTACAAGCTACCCAAAAATACAATTCGTAGTTCTAGAAGTCTTGTAATCGATTATAAAGGCTATGTAATAGATTACCACGTATAGATTTGTACAAAACAGAGCCTTTAAGCTCTCTCAACCCAAACCAAACCATTAAACACCAACAACAACGTCAAATCATAAAAAAATATGCATCCAATCACTCACAAAACGTCAAAGCCTATCATAGGTTTGAAACCCCTTTTTTCCAAATCTTAAAACTCATCAAGAGTTAAATCAAGAAGCAAGTTCTTAAATCATAATCCACATAAATCATCTTTTCCATTTCTATATCATCATTCAAATCTCAAGTTTCCAACACTTTGGAAAACAAAGGAAGAAATATAAAAGAAATGAAAAACCCCCTACCTCATCTCCTTTGCAAAGCTCCATCCTTTCTATCATTGAATCTTCATTTCTCTTGATCTTTCTTTCTTTCCTCATTTCCTTCTTTCTCTCTTTTCTTTTCAGATGGTTGGATGAACGTGAGGGAGAAGAGAGTGAGTGTGAGAGAATGGAGAGAAAAGTGAGAAAAGAAATAAGAACAACAGAGATAAAAGGTGGTGAGAAATAGGAAATAAACAGGAAAGGTGAAATCCCACTAAAAACATTTTATCTGCTAAAGACATTTTAATCTTTTAGAAATGAATTTTCTAACATTCACAAGTATTATAAAAAATTCTAGGATTTCCTTCATTTCTCAGTTTTATATTTCCATATTCCTCATTATACACCTTTACCAGTTACTAAGTTATACTATTCACCCCTAGGTTAAGTTAAACCTTATGGAATTGAACTAACAAGTTTCAAGTGTCCATTTTCGTCCTTTAAAACTTAGAAATAAATGTTCCATATTTATTTCTATCTTCGTAGGTATTTAAGCTAAATTATGAGCTTATTTGAGCTATTTCTCAACTTCAATGTTCTAGATTTATGTTCAAATCCTTTCAAATCATTTCCAAAATTATCAAATAACTTTCATCAATTTTATTGAGCTATAAACCTGATTAAGTCCATTAGGTTGGAGAGAATGCTACATTAGCCGTTATTTTCATTTTCTGACAACCCAGATAACAGATTATTTGCTTCTGATAATAGATTATTGGTTTGTATAATAGATTATTGCTCGCGAATAAAAGATTACTAGTTTCACATAACAAATTATTCGTGTTATCATAAAACATAGTTACACATGAATAACAGGTTATTATGAAGCCATAATCGGTTAGGAGGTTTAAAAAAATAGGAGATGGTTTTCTAACTTTGCAAATAACTTGCTATGGACTTTCCATAATCGATTATTCCCTTTTAAAAACATAAAGGCGTGCTTCTGAATTTGTAAATAACCTATTATTGTTTTTAGATAATCTGTTATTTGGTTTCAGATAATCTATTATTGAATTTAGATAATTTGTTGTTGGCTTATCAAGAAAAGATGATTTCTAAAGGATTTTGCAACCAAAGATTCCCAAAACCTTTTCAACCTTTCTAAAAACATTTTGCTCAAACTTGATAAATATTCTCACAAGTATAAAACATGATTTTGCAAAGAGATTTAAGTTGAATTAAAAATGAGATATGAGCTTAGTGTGATTCCTATTTACCTTTACACAAGATTTAGGTCCTATAAAATAAACTTGAAGACCCTTGGGACTTGATATTTGCTCAACCATTTCTTTCTTGATTGTTATCATCAAAACCATTGTCATTACCAATGCTAATTACATCTTTTCTCATTGGCTTGGTGTCAAGTGAGGTAAAGCCGAGTTGAAATTGGATTAGACTTAAACCTATAGGAATTTATGCATATAGGTTACTTGAGTACCAAGTAAACAACACATAGGTAAGAATTGGAACCTAATTTTAATGCATGAGCTTAGACTAAGATTTTTTAATTATTAATATGAGTTCCTAAGACTAAATTGAAGATTAAAAACATAGGTTTTGAGATTTAATGGATCTCAGTGGAAATTAAATTCAAAAATTGGCCAATGTATGCATAAACTTAGCAACTAAGTTTATAAACTCCTCCTTTCTCTCCTATGTGCTGAAGAACCGACCCACACAACTTTATATCACTCCATTTTCTCTCTTTTGCATGACTGAAAATAGGGGCTGAGGGTATGGAGGCCTTGCAAGCATCAAGTAGAGCTCAAGCTTGGAGAAAAACTCAAGCCACCATCTTCCTCATCGAGCTATCATGACCAAGGGAGGCTTGTTTTTATCCTCTGTTTCATCATCTTCCTACCAGCTTTAGGAGTCTAAGTAGGGGCATTTTTTCTTAATTCTCTCCTTGTTCACTTCCTCTTCTTGAATCTAGCCTTGTATGTGGAATTGGTTGATCGCATGTGGTGTTGTTGATAGGGGCTATGAACGAATTGAGGGGCTGAAGGGAAAATCTTTGCTTTGATTGAAATTCTGAGCTTATATCTTGATTCAACACCCATGAATGACTATAGAACATGTATTACATGTCGAATTTGTGATGAAAATCCATGGCTTGGCCCAATGGTTACTTTCAATTTTCTTGGTTGATCTTCATGGATTTTGTGTTTCTTTGAGTGAACTTTATGAAAATCCTAAGCTAGGTTGCGATCACTATGTTGTTTAGGGTATAGGAAAAATTGGTTAGGTGGAATTAGCTCATTTAGGTTATAAATTAAGTTAGTTGAACTTAAATGAGTCAATCTAATAATTATTTCAAAATTTAATCTGAGCCTAATCCAAGCTATAGGTCTTGGTTTTGCTACCTAGGAGGGATTTGTGTGAGTTAATTTTATTAGTTAAGTGTATTAGAGCTTAATTGCATAATTGAACTTAGTTAATGGCCTTAGGACTAATGGTTTAGTTTGATTACGGTAGAAGCCTTAGTTAGGTTAAATTAGAGTTAATTAAAGAATTTAATTTGGTTAATCCTAAGTTAAATCTTATCTAGGATAGTCATAAATTTGTTAATTGACAAAAAGGAGGTATTCTAAGATCTTAGGGTAAGTTAAATTAAGAGTTTAATGTAAGTTTTACATAATTGAACTCATAATGGGCTAGTTAACTAGACTAAGGGTTTAATTTTAGTTTGAGAAACTTAGTGGAGCTTAGTTTGTATTTTGGTCATTAATTCTGATAATTGGAATAGGAATTGACCTCTTTAGCTAAGGCAAAGACCTAGGAGGATCCATTTTGATTATTTGAAATTGAATCATAACTGACTAGTTAGATGATTGGTAACTTATGATAAGCTATCTTATGTGTTTTCGGTTTGTAACGTAACATCCTCCCTATCCTAATAATCCTAGTTAGTGTTATAGAAACTCAATAATATTAGTACAAGTTTACCTGTTAAATTTTGGTAATTTTTTGGATAAGTTTGAGAACAATTCTATAACACTGAAAGTGAATAATAACTCATATTTTGAGATAAATAGATAAATTGAAAGAAATAAATATGAAAAATTTATTTTCGAGAAGATAATTGGTATGAGTTGTAGTAAATTATGGAGGACCAAATGAATTAGTTTGGCATTTTTCATAACATTGAGAAAGTGTTTAAAGGTCAAATTAAATAGCTAGGTAGCTCAAAAAATTATGAAACTACTTGGACATGATAAGTAGAGTATAGAAAATATTTTGGTATGGAAAATAATTTAAGGCAAGCATATTTACTTACTTCACCAATTTGATTTAACTTAAGAAAAGTAGTGCAACATACCTGATGAATAACAATGTATGGAAAAATTATGAAATTGTGGATTAAAAGATTAAGGGAAGTCCTAAAATTTTCTATAACACTTGAGGAGAAAACATAGTTTTAGAAGATTAAAGTGTTCCTAAGAGATATCGAATTTTCAATACAAAATTCCATTTCTTAACTTTTATTTCGTTCCACTGCCTTTCTATCTTTGATATTTTCTTCATTTTGGACTTCTTTCTTTGTCACTTTCTCACGTCTCACTCTCTCCATTCTCTCTTTTGTTCATGTGGCCACAGCAACAGCAAACAAAGAAAAAGAGAACAAAGAAAAACAATAAGAAAAAAGGAAGTAAGAAGAAGGAGCAAAAGAAAGATAAGAAAGGAAAAAGGATATGGCAAGCTAGTGGAGTTAAGGTAAGGGAAAACTTGTTTTCTTGAAGCTTGTTTGTATGATCTTTGTATGGAATTTTCTGTATAAAATTCCATGGAAGCCATATGTGTATAGTGTAACACTCTCAATAACATGTTTGCCTTGTATATGGTTACATAGGTAGCATATTACTTGCTTGACATGCCGGTTCAATATTGAGACAAACTAAGTTAGTTTAGGAACTTTGCTGCAACACAAAAGGTGAAAAGTAGCTTAAAATGACTCAGATAATGACATAAATTGCTTATAAAAGGAAAATAGATATGGAGAATTTGTTTCTAGGTTACAAATGAACTAAGTATGATGTAGTTTAAGTTTCAAGGTAAATTGAATCAGTTTGGTATTTTTTAAGTACACAGGTTATATGTTTTAATACCGGATTGATGAGTCGTAGATATGGAAACTTATGTAAATGATGTAATGAGTATTTTGACAAATCTTAGGATTTATTCTAATACCTACAGAAGATAGGAATTTTGTTTTGTTAAGATCAAAATATCCCTACGAGATATAAGTTCCAGCATATGGCCTTAATGGCCTTATAAGTCAATGAATCCTATCTTGTTTTTACTCTTCATTCATGACTCTTTCATTTGGAAAATAGAAATAGAAAACGTGAGAGAAGAAAGAAAATAAGAGGAAAGGAAGAAGGAGGAAGAGGAGGAGAAAAGGAGAAAGGCCAAGGGGAAATCCAACATATGAAGTTTAGCTGCACTACAAGAGGTAAGGGACTTGTTTTCCATTACTTTGCTCTACCCTTTCTTCAACTTTTGCATGATGCTTGGTTGTTGATTAATAGTGGGTTTAAGTGTTGCTTGTGATTGTTTATGCTTGATTCTTGTTTGGAAACTTGATGATGACTTGAATTTGGTATGTTTGATGCTTGGTTGTGAGTAGGGACTTGATTATGCATATGTTCTTCCATAATCTTCAAAGTTAGAAGATGGGTCTTTTTGGGTTGGATCCTTGCTCATTAATCTATGTTTAATGGATTAAGTTAGTACTTGATGATTCTATCTTGTTTATAGATCATGTTTAGGATTATATAGTACTTAGAATCCATAAGCTTGATGAATGATTTTTGTTTTGGAAAACCAATTCTACAGTAATTGTTCTACAAAATCAGTTCTGGTGTGTGGGTGCCTAGGGGCTAGGAGTTGAGTGCCCAAGCGCCCAATGCCTAGCAAAACAGGGCATACATTCTGGTGTGCTGGCACTTAAGTGCCAGTGTTGGATGCCTGAGCGCCCAATGACCAGAGATTTTCTACCTGATGCACGCCCAAAGCGCCTGAACACACAACCAGCACCTGAGGGCCCAAAGCTCAGCACCTGAGCACCCAGAATAGAATTTCACAAGAGTTTTATCTTTTTAAAATAGGGTTTCCTTTTTACTTGGACCTATTATACATGCCTTTTAGCGTATGTTAAGGTACTACCATAGGAAATTCGAAAAGAAAATGACCGCCTAATATATATATGAAATGTATGAAACATAAAGCAACCTACAGTAATGGTTTGTCCTAAGTAAGTTTCTAGCACCTTAATTAACCCAGTGTTGTTTGAATATCACTTAAGATATGATGAGTGATGATGTGGTGTTTAGATGCATGTATGTTGGGATAGTCTGGTAGTATTTTTCTTATGTGAGTATCCTTTATTGATATGTACAGTCATGTGGCCAAGGGAGATAAATGGGAAGTCCAAAAGGTTCTTTTGAGCTTGGATTCAGCCCTAGCTTCTCGATAATGCTAGGGTACGTGTATTGGAAGGAAGAGCTTTTCCTCTCTTTACCACAGGATAATACAATAAACCAGTGTTCCTAGTAAAACATCTTGGTTCGAAGTTAAGCTAAGTATGTATGTATGAATGTATATTAACTTAGTTTATCTAGTTATTAAAGTTAAACCTTGTATAGAATTTAAACGTATCTTATTATAGCATGTGTTAAGATTATGTTTGTTATGTTTCGTATGATGATTTATTCATTGTGAATGGATAAATGCTGGTTTTGGAATACCATTACTAAGAATATATGATTTCTCACCCCATAGTGTTTCCATGTAAATCCAAGTCATGAACCTTTCAAAGGGAAAGAAAGAAAAGCATGAAGACTAGTTTAGTTTTAATGCTTTTAGTATACAAAGCTTACATATTTATTTATATATTTTTTTAGTATGTTTAAAGTTGTATATGTAACAAATTGCCCTTTTGAGGCTATGATGTATATATGTATGACTTTTTAGTTATGGCTCTCCATAATGATTTGTATAAATGTTATAGGTTAGTTTGATGTTAAGTTAGAAGTAGCATAGCTAATACTGCTTATCCAAGTATATGTCAAATATACAAGGTTACTAGTAATAGGGTGTTATATATAGTTATATATGGTTGAAGCTTGAACGTTTTACCAAAAGTTTAAAATGGTATGTGGATGTATATCATTACATGAGTTGAAATTTATAATTTCTAGTGGTTTTCCTTATTGGTTTTAATCATGAATATGTGTTAGTATGTGAAAGTTTGAAGCTAGAAATTTCTTGAGCAAATGGGTATGGTTATGGAAGATGAGTTAGTTTCAAACTTGTATATATATTTGAATGGGAAGTGTATTTTGCTATTTCATATTCGAATAGCATTCAAGCTATTCGAATAAATATGTTCACAATTAATGGATCAGTGACTTTGTAAATCACTATTCGAATAGCATATCAACTATTCGAATAATAAGAAATTCAGAATTGAAAGAATGTAAGTTATTCGAATAATTAAGTAATTATTCAAATAACATCAAACAATTTTATGAATGTAAGTTAGTTTACTATTTGGGAACTAAAGGGAAAACTTAAGTATACTGCATGATGATAATTTATGAATGGACACTTTATGTCAAAGTTGAGCATTGATAGAATTCTGAAATTCAAGTTTAGATGCATTTGGAATGTTTGAGTATGAAAATTGATCTATTTGGTATTTGGTATGAGCATGTGTGTTACTCTCCTATTTTTCAAGATTGAAATAGTATTTTAGCTTGAGATTGTTATGAATAGTCAGTGCTCATAGAAATGGTACTTGAAATGTACTTGATTTGAGTATGAGAACATGAAAATTTGTATTTTATCCTAGTATGCTATTCCCAATGTATGAGTATCCTTTTGTATTTGAATTTGTTTGGGCATGAGTGAATTCTAGAGTTGATCCTCTGTGAGGGAAGAGTATCCAAAATTCCATTAGAATTATGGAGATGAACCTCCGTGAGGAAGGGTATCCTATATTCTTAAATTCCTCACGAGTTTCCTCACTTGCTTGAGTTTCCCTCATGTATATAAGAATATCTAAAATAGTTTTGTGTGACACAAATGGCAGTATCATAAATGGGTTGGAGTGTACCAAACTGAAAAGCTGACTATTGCCAAGTAAGAACCCAGGTTATGTGAGGTGACCTAGTTCTATGGGAATAAGCATATAGATAAAAGAGCATAGAGTTATAAAATGTATTTGTTATCTTATATGATGTGATCTTTTGATTACAAGAGTTTTTCTTAAATTTAAAATAAAAATGGGAATTCTGTTTTGGGAAAACAAAGGACTAGATTTAGCAATTTGCTACCTTTCTAACTTATATATATATATATAACTTGAGTTTTAAAATGATATTTTTTCCAAAAATAGCCAGAAGTATTGTGACGACATATATTTTATTAAAAATACTGGGAATTCTTAGAATTCTCACCCCTGTTGTATTATTTTCCATAATGTTTCCAAGAAAAGCGATAAGAGGTAGAAGATGACACATGGAGACTGTAACACCCACCGTAGGGCATCACATTTAAGACTAATCCTAATATAACTTTCCCAAGTTGTAAAAGAATTAATCTTATAAAATCATTAATTTTAAAATATCGATTGCGGAATAAATTTAAATAAGAAAATTAAATAAAAATCATAAGTATCACTTGTAACTGAAATCACACCTATATTATACATACATACTGAAAGCCTTGTTTACAAATAATTTACATAATACCCTTGCATATCTAACACCCTAACTCTGACACCAACTAATGTAACACCCTAGCTAGGGCATCACATTTCTGACTTCCGACTCATAATCTGAAAATAAGTTCACACAAAGTTTGAGTTATAAAAGATGGGTTTCAAAATTTCTTCTTTATTGAAACGTAATTTTACTGAAAATATTAGGTAATATTGAAAATCATATTTCAACTATTCATTATGCAATATTGACACCAATTAATATCACAATTTAAAGAGAAACATAAAATTAACAGACTTATTTTTTTTTCTTTTTTTTTTACAGTAGTAAACCCCATGACGGGTCCTACTTAATAGCACAGTACAATACTAACGGAAAACTTTAACATACTTATTCCTTTTTCTGTCCATCTTGATGCATCAGACATCTGTTCCTTTGTCAACACTGCACACCTTCGAGTCCTGAATGTCCACTCCTTATTGTTATCTCCAATCTCAGAGTATCCATCGCCCGTTATGTCTAAGACAACTCGATCTTTCTATTATTTGATTTTAACAGTACAGACACAGCAAAACAATATAACAAAGAGGTGAGATTACCTACACCAATACCAACATGGCAGCACAGAGATAACATAAACAGCAATATTATACAGATAGATCATACCATAATCATGCTATCAGCATTAATCAACTATCATCATCTAATCATTTATCTGTTCAATCATCATCCAAGTACTCAAAACAATTGTCATAGCCAACATTCCTCAATTAATATATCATACAGATATAAATGCTCAGATTTATGCATATGTACAAAGACTTAGTTTATCAAAAACGACTCCATGGAGGTTTTCACAATTTCGAGAAGAATGCTCTGGTTAATTGTCAGCCTTAGCCCAAAGACAATCTCCCAGTCGTTGAAAAGAATCGTGTTCTTGTCGGGTATCGTCAATGCGTTACAACGGACTGCATCGCCAAGTGGCACAGAGTACTCGCCAGCTGTCCACTGGTCGACCGTCGCGCCTCGATGCCCCCAAGATCCATCATAGACCTCACTATCAATTCTCATTCCCTTTTCAACCACAAGGGCCATAATAGCTATTAGCTATATTTTATATAATGCACGAATATATCAGTGCAAGTCCAACCCCAACGGGCCAAATCTTTTCAATTTCATTTGTACAATGCACGAGTATATATCAGTGCAAGTCCAACCCCAACGGGCCAAATCTTTTCAATGCATGTATAATGCACCAAATGCCAATCACAGGCAAAACATGTCATTTTCTCACACAGCATCCATATACTGGTTCTTCGGTATTTATACTGTATTTTCAACAGGAAAATCATATTATCACATTTTCATAGTTGTGAAACACTTTCGTCGTGTTTTTCACAAAATTGTGCAACATTTCAATTTCATTTTTACAATACCAAAACGTTTCTGTTACGTTTTCACAATTCCAAAACGTTTTTGTTATAGTTTCACAATACCATAACACTTCTTTTACGTTTTTAAAATTTTGTAACATTTCTGTTATGTTTTCTAAATACTGCAACACTTCTGTTGCACTTTTAAATCACATATTTAATTTTTTAACATTTTTTTTCTCAATATACGTTTCTCAAATTGCGTAACAATTTTCCACCATTTTCAAAATCACATAACTTAAAAATCATTCTTTTAAGTTGCGTAAATCATTTTTTTCATCATTCTC
Organism: Ormosia semicastrata; assembly: GCA_029884595.1. Classification (NCBI taxonomy): domain Eukaryota; kingdom Viridiplantae; phylum Streptophyta; class Magnoliopsida; order Fabales; family Fabaceae; genus Ormosia; species Ormosia semicastrata. Next base: position 55,153,930 of record JAQQTO010000063.1, read on the forward strand.
AAAATATTTAAAATACTTTCCAAATCACATAAGATTTTCTGTCATTTTCACAATTACGTAAAAATATTCTATCACTTTTAAATCACATAGTGATTTTTCAACAGTAGTTCAAATTATGTAGAAATATTTTAACATATTCCAAATCATTTTAAAGATACATAAAATATTTTTCAACATTTTACAATCACGTAAAATATTTAAACTCACATAAAATATTTAAACATAATTCAAATCACGTAGAAATATTTTAACATATTTCAAATCGCGTAGGAATATTTTACTATATTCTAAATCATTTTTAAGATACGTAAATCATTTTTCACCACAATTCTATTACGAAAAATATTTCTTAACCTTCAAAAATTCCATTTCATCCTTTCTCAAAATATTATGACTTTGTACTTCATTTTTCACATTTTCTTATTCAAGAAAATCTTTTTCCACGTTTCTTTACTCAAGAAATTCTTTTTCAAATATAATCCACAAAATTACCTTTCCATTGATATAAATCAATGTTTCAAATCTTAAAATTTCTAAACGTACTTCAAAACTTAAAAATAAGTTATACTTGAGTAAATTCTCAAAATACCATTATATTCTCCATTTTTCCCCAAATCATTTCCAAATTAACCTACTTCAAAATAAATTGAAGTTTGAAAACATTTTCGTTTACAAAACTTAATTTTTCAAGTGAGTAAAATACTCTGATTCCCTTTTCAAATTTCTTGTATTAAATCAATTATATTTCCACTTGAAAAATTACTTTGTTTCATCAAAATCTAGGCATTACTATTTGAAAAATTATCAAAATATTTTTTCCTTTTTATGATTTTACACAAACAAAACCATTAAAGTTTTATTTTCAAAACCAAAGTACCGATTGGTCATATAACAAACCCATTTGTTCAAATTCATTTTCACTTTCTTTGCAAATTCTTTTTCATTCTTAGTCAAAAATCTTTTCCTTAATATATATTTTCTCAAAATCACTTTTTATTGATCTAGTCCTACAGAATCATATTGAGTTGATTTAATTATTGTTTCTTAACTTTAAATTTCCTAACGTTTTCCAAAACCCAATAAATAAATTCTCTGTTAGAAATTTTAAGTTACAAACGTTTTCTTTTATATTTCTAAATCACTTATAAAAATTGATTCTTTTTAAATTAATTTGAAGTTCAATACTTTCAATCTTCTTTTTCTTTTATTTATGAAAATTCCACTTCACTTAATTTATAACACTTAATTCCCTTTTCAAAAATTCTTATTTGAAAATTCTTGTATTTCATAGCATCAAAACATTTTTCTAAATTATCAAAACCTTATAGATGGTCATTGGAACCATGAAATATTTTTCTTCTAACTTAAATAAATTCCATTCTTGTTTCTACACAAAATAAATCAATAAAATTTCATTCTAAAATTTGTGTTCATGTTTTCTTAAAAAAAAACAAACCTTCAGTTCATTTTCCATACTCCTCAAATCAATCCAATTTTATTCTTCCATAAACATATTAATTTGCAAACACCTATTTTGAGGTGTCTTGGCCGAAATTCTCATTGTTCTAGGGATCGAAATTTAATTTCCTTGTTCTTGAAAATTTTCAACATTGACCCTCATCAAGGGCATCAAAACCGTAGCTCTTCCTTGGCCATTGGAACCAAGATCAATTTTCTTTCCATCCACACATCATGGCATACATATATATATATTTCATCATAAATATCACAAACATGCCATATACTCGTCATGCATATTATAAGTATACTATCAAAGCCATAAAATCATGCAAAGCATATTAAGCATAGACAAAATAATCAAGGCACAAGAAAATAAAGCAAAGCTCATAAACACACAATTAATTATTACATGACCATGGATTGGAATTCTCACATGAATTCACAATTCATCAAATATAAGACCATCTCCCACCACCATAATTGGTTGGTGAGATGGATCTCCCTCTTACCTCTTGAAGATCCTCAAAATTTCTTGATTTTGCTTCTCTTTCTAAGTCCTTCACCACCAAGGGCTTCTCAAATTCAAAACAAAATACATAGAAATTAGTATACTAAGCTTGATTAAGAGGAACCATGAATCAAACATGGTTTAGATCATGAAAAAGAAGAGAAGAAATGAAGTCTTCTTATACTTCACCTCAAAAGCCCCATAACTTTGTTCTTGAAGAAAGTCCATGAAGATGAATGATTTAGAGAAAGTCTCCAACATGAAAGTGTTTTGAATTAATGAAAGGATTCAAGATATGTAGCTAGATAAAATTATGAAAGATTGGAAGTGGTTCTATGGGTGGTGACCGAATAGCTCAAAGAATAGAGAAAATGGTGTTCTTTGTATTTGTTCTTGGTGTTCTTGAACAATTGGAAGAGAGAGAAGAGAGAGAATGGTCTTTGTGTTACTAAGTGTGATAGAAAATCAAAATAGAGGGCTGAATTGAAGTGGGTAACCGTAGGAGTGAAAGAATGGAGAGATAGAAATTTGTTTAGCATAATTGAAGGCTATCACATGCATGCAAAAGTCTTCCACTTTGTCATCTTTTTCTTTGGCCTAAAAAGGCTACTCCAACATGTCTCAACATGTCTCTTCTTCTTTCTTGCTTCTCCAACCGTCCCCCCTTCATCATGCACTCCAAAGTTGTCATAATTACTTGCAAATTGATTAGTTAATTCATTAGATTAAGTTTCCTAATCAATCTTAACTAATTTTCTAATTACATAACTAATTAATTAGACATATTATTTCATATATTATAATCTCTAATTAAAATTAGAATATCTAATTAAGAATTAGATTATAACAATTTAACATTTAATTTAGTTTACTTGGCTTGTTAATTAGGCCATTATTTGAAGCATTTCTAGCCATTGATTAATTCAATGGTTAGGATTTAGGTAGACTTTTGATTTAGAAGACTAAATCTAAGCCATTAGATCCTTCTCCTTTAAGTTCTAGCCATTAGATGTGTCTCCAAAATAAAGGGTCAAGATTGCTTCTTCTTACTTTTAATCCAAGGGTCATAATTAGTCTTTGCTACTTTTTAAGACCAAATCTCCACCCTTGATTAATTCTTCATCTAATGGTCATAAATGGTCTTTGTCACTTTTTAAGACCAAACCTCCACCCTTGATCAACTCTAAATCCAATGGTTGTAAATGGTCACTTTATATAATTAATTTTACACCGTTGATTAAATCTACGGTTGATATTGAAACTTGCCTAATTAAGTTTATTCTCACACCATTGATTAAATCAATGATGATTATCTTATGTTTCTTTATTAAATTTATTTCTTAACCATTAATTGAATCAATAGTGGATATCCAAACCACCAATGTTGACTTAAGCAATATAATTTCTATTTTTATCTACTAAAAATCCCACGAAAAAATATATTTACTGTATTTTTATCTTCCGATAAATAAATACAGTACAAAACAAAATTTTTAAAACTGTTTTCGGATTCAGGTTTAGTAAGATCCCCTGTCTCCGTCTAAACAGTACAAATTTTTCTATGCGTAGAAAAATTTTTCAATTTGCGGGACCCACCTGGGCCCACGTATGGTCACTTGGGCCCACAAACACCTCGTGGAGCCCACAAACAAAAAAAATTTAAAATCACACATAAAATCACAAAAATTAGAAAATGTATGAAAATCAAGTCAGATTGTTAAAAATAATTAACAGTCAAGAGAAATAAATACAGAAAGATTTTCCCCGGCCTAGAAATTATTATTTTCTTGACACGGAGTAAATCACTCAAAATGATCAAATACGCTGACGGAATAAACAAAATAATTTTACAGTATCCAGAAATTACTAAACAGTAAAATTCTGTTAGCTGATAAAATTACTGTTTATAGGATAGGAAATTTTGGGGTGCTACAGCATACCAAAAGATAAAATGTACAACAGACACTCTAAAATATAACTGCTAAACTTAAGACTCCCAAAAACTAGCCTAGGGATTTGGGTCCTCTGAAGGATCCTCCTCCACTTCATCATTAAAGAACCCAGGCGGATATAACATTCGCCTCACAGGAGTCCTTGCGGAAGACACCATAGAGTGTTCACGTGGTGTATACACAGTGCCACCCCAAAGTTCACAAATTGGCATCATAAATTCTAGACGCACAGACGCGTGTTGCGTCAAAATAGGAATCCCATCGCGGGTTCCACTTAAGTTCAGAGTCAACTCCCCTGTATATACAAACCATTCGTTGTCAAAATCAAACCTCAAAGCATCAGTCCCCCCATGGAATTGAACTCGGACAAAACCTAAAACTTGGTGCCTCACCGCCATCTCAACAAACAAGAGTAATATTACTAATAATAAAGAGTTATCTGCTCCTTCGTCTTCCCAGTCTTCATTAGACATACACAGTAAAACAAATATAATACAACAAAGAGGTACATCAATACTAGTATGGCAATATAGAAAATGACAACAAATAAATAGAACATAATATCAAAGCGGTAAATCATTATATCACACAACGGATAAAATATCAGATAAACATAATTGTCATGCTACTATGTTGACTAACTATGCATATGCACACAGACTCATTCCTACTCCATAGAGCTAAACACAATTTCGGAGAGAATGATCCAGAAGACATATCTGTAACCTCGGCTGTCGTGGCCAAAAAGTGCTATAATTTATCAATTTATCAATCTATCAACATGTACATCAAGGCATTTATACAAGACATTCTATGCTAGATCGTGATATAGGACAATGTCTCGGTCTGGATCATCGGTGCGTTTACATCGGTCTGCCTCATAGACAGAAGAGCTACCAACTATCCATTGCGAGGTACCTGCACCCCGACGCCCCCAAGATCAACAAGTGACCTACACTTGTCTACTTGCACCCACACATAGGTGTGATTCATCTCCTAGGCATATAGCCTTAACTGAATAAGTCGATACATTTTTCAATGCATGATATATGATCCAAACACACATATAATCATTATTATTAAAGTATTTCATATACCCTTGCCTTCTCTTGGCGGTATCATTATTTAATATAACCGGGCCCACCACAATAGCCTGACAGCAACTGCTGTTACTTTCAATTGTGTAGTGATATTATCGCATTTTCACAATCGTAGAACACTTTTTTTACGTTTTCAAATTGCGTGAAGATTTTTTAACTTTTTCTCAATCGCGTAAATATTTTATTGTATTTTCTTAATCGCATAGCCAAAAATTATTATTTTTAAATTGCATAAAATATTTGTAGCATATTTTAAACTCAAATTAGCTCTTTTCTCATTTATTTTCAAAATCTGACTTTAATTCCAATATTTCTTTAATAATTCATTTATAAATAATAATTCCAACATTTTCTTACTAAAAATAGTATTTTCTACTATTTTCTACAAAATAACATTTCTTTGATTAAGTTGTGATATTATAGCTCAAAATTTTCTAACGCGCTTCAAAACCCAAAGGGTGAGCTATACGTTAGTAAATTTCAAGTATTTAACTTTTATTTTAGTACATAACTTAATTAGGCCAATTTTAACTCTAAAAAGTAAATTACTTTCATTTTAGATTCAAAAACCTACCAAATTGATTTCTTATCATTTAAACTCCTAAGTCTACACTTTGTAAAATAATTTTGTATCTAGGACATCAAAAATGGCATGTTGGCTGAATTTCACATTTTGCTTCATAAATCATATATAATTATTTTCTAATACTTTATTCCTTACAAAATTACTTAATTAAATTCCTTGTCATAAAATCATTTAATCTTTAATTAGGAAAATAATTTAGAACACTTGGTTCCCTTGGTGGTGTTGAGGCCATGTGCCTCTAGCTTCTTTGGAACCATCATACAATTTTTTCAACATGTGAATCACATCCTAAGTTACATAAGAATTAACATGCTTTCCAAATCACATATGCAAGCATACTATCAAAGCTATAAGCATACCAAACACATAAGCAAGCATATTTTCAAAGTTATAAACACATCAATCACAAATAAAGAAAGCTTAAACAATCAAGTGAATAAATCCTTATGGATTTTTCACCACAAACAATCCATTTCCTCACCACCGACACATAATTGATGAGGTTAATCTCCCTCTTACCTCAAGGAAGACAACAAACTTCAAGTTCCTTCTCTTTTTGATTTCGTGAAGCACCAAGAAAAACCCTAAAAATCTTAAACAAATCCTAAAGTCATAAACCAACCTTGAAAACAAGAAACCATGGATCAATCATGGTTTAGAAATTCAAGAATCCAACTTAAGATCAAGAAATCAAGAAGTTACCTTAGGAATAGAAAATCAAAGCTTGATTTTTGAAGCCCTTAGAGAATGATTTAAGTAAAACTCACAAAAGGAAAAGTGTTTAGAATTGTATCTAGGTTTAGAAAGTGGGATTGGATGGAATTGATTTTTGAAGCCCTAAGGTCACGGCAATGACCTAGAAGACTAACCTTTGATTTCATAATCACAAGCCAATTTGCAAAACATTGGAAAGGGTTTTTATCAAGTTGTGGCTAGTTGTAACACCCCAATTTTTTTTTCTTGAAATAAATGAGTTTTATAATATTTATGAGTTTTTGGGAATTTTTAATTATTGAATATTTTAATATTCTTTTTATTATTTTAATATTATTTTTGAAAAAAAAGTCCGAACTTCATTTTTTCTGAAAATATAAGAGTTTCATAATTTTTATGATTCTTGAGAATTTTTCTGGAATTTTCTAAGTCTGTGTTTATTTTAATATTATTTTAAGCTGCATGTGTGCTTGAAGCAGGCCCGAAAAAATAAAATTTTTTCTGGACCAGAAAGTTTTGGACTATTAAGGCGGGATCGGGGAATCTTACTAAACCCGAAATTGAGAGCAGTTGACAAAGATTTTCTGTATCTGAGTTTTCATTGTGTAATAATAGCAGTAGCTATTATCCATTGTGTAATATCTGTTAGAAAATATCTTGATGGCGATGGGTCAAAGCGATGAACCAATGGTAAGCAGGAAGAAGGCAATTTGACTACTCAAGCACGAAGATAAATTCAATTTGACTACTTACTCTTTTAAGATATGTTAAGCTTGTCTTATCATTCTTTCCTAGAAGCAATGACTCGCTATGTTCTAAAATGGTGACTCGCTATATTCTAGAAGGATGTGGAATGCTGACTCACCCAATGACTTGTCACACATTCCAAAATTTTCTCTTGATGACTCAGCTGGTGACTCAGCACTACGACTTACCATGCTGACTGAGCTATTTTAGAAAATTCTATGACGACTCACCTCGTAAATATCTAACGAGAAAATATCTTAGACAAATATTTTAATACAAATATCTAAGTGAAAATATCTAAGCAGAAAATATCTAAGATATTTCTAATCAGAAAATATCTAAGCTAAATATCTTAAAAGTAATAATGAACCATCATTACATGACATCATGATAATCAATTAGAATCATTGAAAAGTCAATGAAAATGGCTAGGTTAATTAGTTAAGTAACTAGATAGTCTAACTAGGATACTTAAATAGATTAAGTAGTAACTAAATGGAGTTAACTAAGTTTGCAAATACTTAGAATCTTTAGTTACTAGAAAATATCTAGAGTTTTTAGAATCATTACCTATGCATGACAAGAGCATGATTTAATCATGTAACTAGATAGTTAATTAGGTAACCAGATGACCTAACTAAATTAGTTTAAATATAAATGAAAAGTAATTGAATTAAGATTTCGTTAGTTTTCTATTGAGCTCCACGGCCACCTAGGTCCTTCTAGGAGATTCATGAATCATCTAATGACCTAAGGATGACTTCTTGATGACCAAGGCCATGAGCAACCATGTGAGCCTATGTGCTTATGTTTAATCTTGCAAAATAAGTCATAGCCTTTCTTTCCTATTGCATTCCATGGCCATGCAATTAAACATAAGCTATTTCCTTTCATTTCTATTACTTTGTGAAACAACAAACTCTCTAATCTTTTCTCCAAAGAACCCCATGGCATAAGCTTGAGAATATGGTATTCACTTTCATTTCTATCATACATTGTGACCATAAATCTCTATCATTTTTCTCTCTCATCCAAGAACATCAAGAACACAACAACTTCATTCTCTCTTTTTCTCTTGAAGACTCACGGCCAAACCCATTGAAGTACCTTCCAATCTTCAATAATTCTCTACAACCTTAGATTTAGAACTTATACATAATTCTAAAATAATTTGTAGTTAAGATCTTAGCCTAGTTCTATAATCTTCAACCATGTTCTTCAAATGAAAAAGCTCTCGCCTTTCTTCCTTGTGTAGCTCACGGCCAAGCACCCTAAGACCACCTTCCAAGTTTGTTTAATTTCAACCAACCATACTTCTTGAATCCTCACATCATTCTAAGACTCTTTGATGTTGATGTTGGTGTATGCCCTAGAGGCTAATACATTTATCTGTATTTACATACATTCTATTTTGCTAATTTTAATATATGAGGTAATTCATTTATTGTGTTCTTTTTAATAAACATAATAAAGTCCTTAGCATAGAAAGTTTGATGCCATAGGACATCAAGTGGTTGACATGATCGTGAGATCCTATTGGATAAAATTAGAACACTATTCTTAAATGTCCCTAGTCAAGTATTATTGTTAATTAGGACAACAATAATGTATTGAGACTAATATGTGCATAGACTGATGACCACATCTCACAGATCATGGATATAAGATATCAAGTCTTCACATGGGTACATATTAGAGTAATGATGTACTGGACTGACCGCCATGAGAACGCTACATGGATCGTTACGTGAGTGTCATAAGCGATTCTGATAGTGACAATGGTGTCTGTGGTCCTTTGACCTAAAATCACTACGATTCCTACATGAGGAGTTGTGTGTTTTAATACCATCAAACATCATCTATAACAAGATGATTATAAAGTTAGTTATTGGACATACTGTGAATCATGCAGAGGGATGTGAGTGACCTAGATGGGATTTGTTACTCCTACATAACAGGAGCGATATCTTCGGGTCCCCCTGATTGAGTGAGATGTGAAATGCATGGCCATGCTCAAATAAGTCAATATGAGATATTGATTTCATTTATTGTTACAAAGTCTACTCGAATATCAGGAAACGAATGATTGGATATATAAGGGTGACTCATTCCATGCCTTGTGTTCAATCTAGATATCTTGACAACAGGACTAAATGACACGAAAACATTGGTCACAGAAAGGTTATGTCAAATCACTGACATTCTTATTACTTGGGTAGTAGTGATGTGTTGCTAGATACTGCTCACTGCTTATAATATTAAAATGGGATTTAAATATTACTGCCAACGTAATGAGAACCTGCAGGGTCACACACATAGAGCAGGCTAAAATTGGAGCAATAAATCCAAGTTGGGCTCGGATTCAATTATGGGCCAGACTCATAACAAATGAGTCTAGGGTTGCACAGCTTACCTTGCTGCTGCTCACACTCACTTAAGGTAGTCACTATTATAAATAGTACTGCTAAGGGGCTGCTAAGACACACATATTACAGAACCCTAGCCGCACCTACAGAAAAGTGAGTGAGAGAGCGACAGGTTTCTTCTCTTCTTTTCATAGCTAGCACTGTGTGAGAGGTGTGAGGCTCCTCTTTACGGACGTTGGATGTTCGTGAGTCTGTTCGTGTGGATACCGCAGAGACATCATTGCTATTACGGTGTTGGTGATTCACGTCACTTCCTTTTGATCACACTTCAAGAGGTAAATATTTTAAAACTTGGATTATGGCTTTTCGCATGGATCCTTGGTGGGAATCCTATTTTTTCGTTGCATGATGTATCTGTAATTCCCAATAGTTGAGACTTTGATAAAATTCCATCATCTTCAACCTTGAATCTTGGATTTAAGTTTTAAGGTTTCAAGGTAAATATCTTGAAACTTGATTTCTTATTTGATTTTTAGAATCCTAAGGCCATGTTTGACCTATGGTCATCTTAATCAAGCCTTAGATACTAATTTGTATGTGTTTGTTTTTATTCTAAGATCTATCTGGTAACGAAAGTTCAATACAAAAAGAGTCCTATGAGGAGCTACAAGGACATCAACCAGATAAGAGGGAGATTAACCTCATCGGCCATATGTGACAGTGAAGGAATGAAATTATTGTGTTAGTGAGTGAAAAATCCATGTGAGGATTTATTCACTCGATTGTGTGATTGTTATTTTATGTTTGTTGGATTATATGTGATTTTCACTACTTTGATGATTATGCATGATTTATATATGATTTATATGCTTGAATATATAATTGGTATGCTTATAGCTTTGATAGTATGCTAATATGTGATTTGGAAAGCATACTAATTTTGGTGTAACTTAAGATGTGATTCACATGATGGAAAATTGTATGACGGTTCCAAAGAACTTACAGGCACACGGCCTCAACATCACCAAGGGGACTAAGTATTCTAAATTATTTTCCTAACTAAGGACTAAGTGATTTTATGACAAGAAATTTAATTAAGTATTTTTATAGGGAATAAAGTGTTAGAGAATAATTATATACGATTTGTGAAGCATAGTGTGAAATTTGGCCATGATGCCATTTTGATGTTCAAAATTTAAAATTATTTTACTAAGCATAGTCTTAGGTGTTTAAATGATAAAAAAATCAACTTGATAAGTTTTTGAATAAAAAATGAAAGTAAATTACATTTTAGAAATAAAATTGGCCTAATTAATTTATGAAGTAAAATAAAAGTTAAAACTTGAAATTTGTTAACGTATAGCTCACCCTTTGGGCTTTGAAGCGCGTTAAGAAATTTTGATCTGCAATGTCTCAAGTAAATTAAAGAAATACAATTTTATGAGAAACAATAGAAAATACTGATTTTGATAAGAATATCTTTAAAATGTTGTTTTAAGAGGGATTATTATGAAAATAATGGAAATAAAGTCAAATTTTGATAATAAATGATAAAAGTATTATTTTGAGCTTAGAATATGTTTAAAATATTTTACACAATTGAAAATATGTAAAAAAACTCTTACGCGATTTAAAAATAGTAAATTTTAGCTATGCAATTGAGAAAACGTTTTAAAATCTTTACGCGATTGTGAAAAGTGATAATATTGCTACGCGATTGAGAGGAACAATGAGTTTTGCTGTAGGGCCAACGTATTGAACTAAGTAATTTGTGAAACTGAAGTATTGAACCTGAGTGGATCTTTGGTATTATGTAATTGTATGGGCGGTTACATAATATCATTGATACTAATGGTATTAAACAATTGTATGGGCTGTTGCATTAATATCATCAGGGACAGTACAACAGTACTTTGATATGCTATTGAGCATTATATAGTGATATCACCATGTGACGGCGTGTGAATAAGAAATACTATGTGATTAATGACAGCATATCACCATGAGACGACATGTGAATAAAGAAATATTGTGTGATCAATGATAGTATATGTTTGAATCATTTATCATGCATAGAAAAGCGTGTTCACTTGAGCATAGAAAAACATGTTCGCTTGAGCATAGAAAAGCGTGTTCGCTTATGCATAAAAAAATCATGGTCCTTGTACTCATTAAGCATTCTCAACATTTTTACCGTGGTGATATAGTATTATGGTGATATAATATTATGATGACATAATATTGATGTGGTATTATCATTATGCCTGATATCGTGCTGCAAGTTTATTAGATTATCTATTTATTAACTATCTTCTAATTTTATATTATTAAATAGACAGTATGCTGTAATGTATTAGTATGTTTGTCGTTTCTTTGCTGCCATGTTGGTATGCGATGTTGGGGATCTCACCTCTTTGCTGTATTGTTTGTTTGTTATGTGTTATGATTATGTTTGGTAAAGACAGTAAGAGGGACAAGACTGGATCGTCTAGGTTTGAGTTGGACTAGTTTTATTTGATCATTTTGTAATAGCTGCAAGGAGGGATTTCTCTGACTATATGCAAGCGTAATTCCACGATGGCATTGATGCCTGGCATGTTGACTCAGATACTTAACGTTTTAGTTATATAGGAGAGGTGACTCTATCCCAGAGTGATACCTACCATGGAAACCCTACTATTACATATAATACTGCTTGTGTACATGTAGAGTTTTCCATGCCTATTGTAGAACTATGGGACATTGCTCACCGTTTTCCTAGTGAAGACTCTACGGAGTCAACTGCTCGGACTACTGTCCAAAGAGACACTTCCCGACCAGAGAATGTACCTTTAGAGGATCTGGGAGAGGATCAGGTTCAGAACCTTACTCTCCAGGTGTTTTGGCTTGGGCCAGGTCGAGTTTTTATGTGGTAATTAAATATTGCTTAGAATATAAATTTTATGTAATAATGACGTTATGAATCTAAGTTATATGCGAGAGATGTATTTTATTTAGTTCTTATATTGTGTGTTTTTCTAATTCAATAAAGTTTCTTTCATCCACGAAAAAGAAATTTTGAAACCCGTATTTAAATTATATTAAATATTTTACAACTTGGGTAATTAATTATAAGGAGTTGGTTTGAAATGTGATACCCTTCGGAGGGGGTGTTACATTAGTTGGTATTAGAGCCCAAGTTAGAGTCTTTTGGGTTTATGGGTAGGTTTGTCTTGTTTGTGCTGTGTTTTTCTCTGACACTGAACACAGAGATATATTGTTTGGTTTATGAAAGGAGACAATGTTGATTTAAATGGTTACGTTTGGCTTTTTCGTGTTTTGATTTATTTGTCTTTGAAGAAAGACAATGGATTGTGGTAGACGTAAGTACGTGGACGCAAGACGTGACGATGATCGTATAGTCACAGCAAGAAGTGTAATGCAAAGGATGATTGACGTAGCAATACAACAAGTCAGAAGATCGTTTAGCAGCAGGAATTGATAACTGAACTTTAAGGTTTGTTAGAGTTGGAGCAATCTCATGATGCAAGAAGCTGTAATATTAGGTCCTCAATAATCCAAAAGGGAAGGAAATGTAAGATCAATCGATTTCAGCAAGAGTCATTTGTACAACCACCAGGGAAGCAACAACGAAAAAATAAAGGAAGTACTAGTGGCAACGAATTTGATCAGACTGTGGCATCAGCATCGAAATGTAGGAAGTGTGGAAAGGCTCATTTGACAAAGAAGTGTACGATCAAAGGAATTATTTGTTTCAGATGCAGGAAGCCTGGACATATTTCTAGAGGTTGTACACAATCAAAGACGGAACCTTCCAAGAGTAATGCAAGTGTTTCAAGATCTCACGTAGAAGAAAGAGTCAATATGGAGAATGGAATGGAAGCATTCAAATGTAAAGACTTAAGAAACAAGGAAGTTATACCATAGAGAGTAATCTTAAAACTGTGTTGTATAACTCGCAAGGAAACCCATTCTCTTATGGTTTATGACTGTGTGAACCTTTTGGGGTTATTTGTGTTTTTGTTTCCTTTTATAATGCTACTTTAACTTCTAAACTTGTTGTTACTACTCGAGCCTGTTTAAACCTATCCTATTACTATTTTCGATTGGAACTTTTCTGTTGGTTTAGTTTGTCTATTTCTTTCACAAATAGACTAAGTAAATCGATTTAAGTTATCCGTGTCTTTGTTATCTTTTGATCTGAGTATTTCTACTCTTCTTGTTAAACTTATTATTTATACTCAAGTTTTCTAACTCTACCCTATATCTATTAAAGATCAAATCTCTTCTGTTGATTTAATTTGCTTATCTAAAATCACATCTATTTGAGAGCTTGACTTTATAAATGGATTAGTTATTTTCTAACCATATCCTACTAGATTGTTTCAATGAAACTTTAGTGTTTCCTTGAACTGAGAATTTTGGATTTGAATCCAGAAATTGAATTCAGAAAGTTCATTTCTAAACTTATTGGACCATATTCATTTTGAAATCTATTAAACCATATCAAATTCTTTGCTGGATGAATCCGGTAATCTATCGAGTAGCCTTATCACTTTTCTTTATAACCTTCATAGTGTCTTTCATGTATCTCGATTGAGAAGAAGTATTCTTGATCCAACCCATGTCATAGTACCAAGTATAGTACATTTAGAAGAGAACTTGATCTATGAAATATTTTCTGATAAGATTAAGGATAAGCGAGTGAAACAACATATCTTGATGGAGGTAATCTGGAACGACGTGACGGGAGATACAACATGGGAACTAGAAGACCAAATGATGAAAGTCGCTGTTTTCTTCAAGATCGAATTACATTCTAACTATCATCAAATTCGCGTGAAAGTGGAAGATGTTCCAAGACAGATTTGACATTGTCCTTATTGACGATATCTTGATCTATTCTTAAAGCCCAAAGGAGCATGTTGAACACCTCAATACAGTTCTTCAATTTCTAAAAAAGAAGAGATTATACGTGAAGCTGTTTGAAAGTGTATGAGAAAAATTATCTGATTCACGTTTTAGATTTTGCGATAGCTGTTTAGCGTTGAAGATCTAAAGACGTTCTCTCTATGAATCAACCTATAATGTCTACAGTGATCACATGAGCTTGGAGTACCTGTTCGATCAAGAGGAGTTTGATACGAGAAAGAGATAATAGTTAGAATTTTCAAAGGACTACGATTTTCAACTTCAATGTCATTTCGAAAGGCGAATGTCGTGGCGAATGCGTTAGGTAGAAAATGTATTTAGTATATTTGCTATGATAATTAAGGAGAATTTGTTTGACTATGATTATTATTTGAGTAATCTGACGGAGGAAATCCAAGAAAAGCAAGAGGATCATCTGAAACGACATAACTGGAGATGCTACGTGGAAGTTGAAGACAAAATAAAGGAGTAATATCCTTTTTTTTTATATGTAAGAGAAATTTCGAGGACGAAAATCTTTTTAGAGGGGGAGAGTTGTAACACCCCGATTTTTCATTTTTCTTGAAATAAATGAGTTTTATAATATTTATGAACTTTTGTGATTTTTTGGGAATTTTTAATTATTTTGAATATTTTAATATTATTTTAATATTATTTTTGAAATATATGTCCGAACTTCATTTTTTCTGAAAATATAAAAGTTTTATAATTTTTATGATTTTTGAGAATTTTTGTGGAATTTTTTGAGTCTATGTTTATTTTAATATTATTTTAAAATGTATGTATGCTTGAGGTGAGCCCGAAAAAATAAAAGTTTTTCCTGGACCAGAAAGTTTCAGACTGTCAAGGCGGGATTAGGGAATCTTACTAAACCCGAAATCGAGAACAGTTGACAGAGATTTTCTATATCTGAGTTTTCTATTACTCATTGTGTAATAATAGCAGTAGCTATTATCCATTGGATAATATCTGTTAGAAAATATCTTGATTGTGATGGGTCAAAGTGATGAACCAATGGTAAGCAGGAAAAAGGCAAATTGACTACTCAAGCAAGAAGACAAATTCAATTTGACTACTTACTCTTTTAAGATATTTTAAGCTTGTCTTGTCATTCTTTTCTAAAGCGATGACTCGCCACGTTCTAAAATGGTGACTCGCTATATTCTAGAACGATGTGGAATGCTGACTCACCCAGTGACTTGTCACGATGAGTCACACATTCCAAAAGTTTCTCCTGGTGACTCAGCACTACGACTCACCATGTTGACTCAGCTGTTCTAGAAAATTCTATGACGACTTACCTAGTAAATATCTAACCAAAAAATATCTTAGACAAATATTTGAATACAAATATCTAGGTGAAAATATCTAAGATATTTTTAATCAGAAAATATCTAAGCTAAATATCTTAAGAGTAATAATGAACCATCATTACATGACATCATGATAATCAATTAGAATCATTGAAAAGTCAACGAAAATGGCTAGGTTAGTTAGTTAAGTAAATAGATAGTCTAACTAAGATACTTAAATAGACTAAGTAGTAACTAAATGGAGTTAACTAAGTTTGCAAATACTTAGAATCTTTAGTTACTAGAAAATATCTAGAGTTTCTAGAATCATTACCTATGTATGACAAGAGCATGATTTAATGATGTAACTAGATAGTTAATCAGGTAACTGGATGACCTAACTAAATTAGTTTAAATATAACTAGAAAGCAATTGAATTGAGATTTGGTTTATTTTCTATTGAGCTCCACGGCCACCTAGGTCCTTCTAGGAGATTCATGAATCATCTAATGACCTAAGGATGACTTCTTGATGACGAAGGCCATGTGCAACCATGTGAGCCATGTGCTCATGTTTAATCTTGCAAAACAAGTCATAGTCTTTCTTTCCAATGCATTCCACGGCCATGCAATTCAACATAGGCCATTTTGATAATTATGATTTTTAACATATTAATTATCCACACAATTACATTATTAATGATGTCTAGATTGTAATTAAGTGATCTTAGCACTCATTTAGATCATTGGGTTGAATTGGGCTTTAAAGCAAATTTTTTAGATTTTAATGCATATTGACATTGGTTTAGTATTTTAACCATAACTTGAGTTGTAGATCTCTGATTTTGATGTTCTTTATATTTTAGGAATGATGCGAAAAATATTTACAAGTTTTGTGAAACGTCAAATTGGAAGATTCAGATGTTTAAGTGATCAAATATAGCCTTGAAGTTGGACCAGCGGTGCTGTCATGAATTTCTGGACACACCTTCACTATTTTGGGCATATCTCACTCATTTCAAGCCCAAATTAAGCATGTGAGCACTCCTTGGAAAGATTACTTCAAAGGCTACGGGATGGACTTGACTTTAATTTGAGATTGGAATAGAAATTTGGACTACAGAGAAGATGGAAACGTGGGACAAGTGGGAGACAAACTTTCATAATGGAGAAAATAATCATTGGAAGGTGGGAGACACACTTTCATAATGAGAAAATAAATCATTGGAAGCTGGGAGACACACTTTGATTATGGAGGAATAATTAACAAAAGTAGGTGAACCACTTTTGACTCTTAGTGGATGATTAAGAGGAGAGCAATCATATTTTTGATAAAAAAGAATGGAGAGCTTCTACGTAGGAGGGTGTGATTATTGTAGTTTTAGTTTTTGATTTTGAGACTTCTCTTCTTCTCTTCCTCTCCTCCTCGCTCTTTGTTATTTTTCATTTTTGTATGGTTCTTGAAGGTTCTCCAATGGTGATGGCTATGGAGAACTAAACTTCTTTAATCAATCCAAGAGATTGACATTCTTGATGATTAATCTTGAGATCTTGTTTTAATTGTTATAAATTCATCTATTAATCAAGTTTCTCTTTCTCTTCTTCTCTTGTTTAAATTCTGATTTAATGCTTAATTTGATTGGGATTTGCATATGTTAATTGCATAATTATCATGTGCTAAGAGATGAATTCAGAGGCTAAACAATGCATCAAAGGTGTTTGATGAATGTTTAGCTTGGTTGGATCTTGGTTTTTAAGTTAATTTGAGTTTTGGATGAATGCTTAATTTGTATAACCTTAATTAATTGAATTCTAGAAGCGTTTCTAGTAGAAGATCCATGGATCATTGAGATGCGTCTTAATGTGATCTAAGACCAAGGATTTGGTTGATAGTTGAACGAATTTATAAAGATCAATGATGAATTAAAATCAAGATTAGTTAATTCTCTTGGATTGGTTGTTTTCTTAATTTTGTTTACTCATTTTAATTGCTCTTTGTTGTTTAATCTTGCAAGACTTCCCCCTTGTTTATTAACCTCTTAATCTGACTTCATAATTAGAGTGATCTACGGGCTCGACCCGGTGTTACCTTATGCTGCAAGTAGTTTTGGTAAATCGATTATAAATTGATTTAAATTTGGTAATCTCGATAATTATCAAATTTTTGGCACCGTTGCCAGGGATCATTCTGATTTTGTTGAATTTTATTGAGAGTATATTTAACTGCTAATCCCTCACTAACCTCTGTGTTGCTGTGTTTTGGTGATTTTTAGGAGAAAACGGGTGATTACGGGTCATGTTGCATAATTTCGTACTGACAGAAAATGTGCCCAGAATGCGCTAAAACTTGGTTCGTTAAAGGGAAATGGCCTAATAAACAAGACTCACATTAAACTGTGAGGTCAACCCTGGTTTTCCCAAAATCCATCTTTTAGACCAGTTTTTCAATTTTTTAATATTTTTTATTACATTTTTTTGTTTTATTTTTGTGTAGTTTTCATGCTGTACAAGTCTCATAATTTTTAAAAATTATTGCATAGGTCAATTAGATTTATTTTGGTATATTTTTAGTGTTATCTAGTGTATTTACTTGTTTTCTGATTTTGTATTATTATTTTTTTGTGTTTTGATTGGTGCATGACTAGGTCTAATCTTGATATCTTGCTTGAATTTGATCCAGAGATTGATAGAACATTGCATAGGTTGATTAGAGCTCATAGGCTAAGTGAAAGAATTGGTTCTGAATTTAGTTGTGACATTGAATCTGAGGGTGCACTTGAGATCTTAAGTGATTCTAAAATCATGGCTGATAACAGGCAAAATAGGACCCTTAAAGAACTTGCTGCTCCTGATGTAACATACCAGTCTTTGTGCATTCAATATCCTGATCTTGATGCTGACTTTGAGTTAAAATCTGGATTGATACACTTGTTGCCCAAGTTTCATGGTCTTGCAGGTGAGGATCCCCATAAGCACTTAAAGGAGTTCCATGCGGTCTGTTCAACCATGAAGCCGCATGGAATCTCTGAGGAGCATATCAAGTTGAGGGCATTCCCTTTCTCTCTTCTTGATGTAGCCAAGGATTGGCTGTTCTACCTTTCACCAGGTTCTGTCATGAGTTGGGATGATATGAAGAAGTTATTCTTGGAGAGGTTCTTCCCTGCATCTAGAGCAGCTGCCATTAGAAAAGACATTTGTGGCATAAAGCAAATGACTGGTGAGACCTTGCATGAATATTAGGAGAGATTCAAGAAGCTGTGTTCGAGCTGTCCCCACCATCAAATTAGTGATCAGCTCTTGATTCAATATTTCTATGAGGGCTTGCTGCCGATGGATAGAAGTATGGTGGATGCCGCATCTAGAGGTGCCTTGGTGGATAAAACCCCTACTGCAGCAAGAGATTTAATAGCAAATATGGCAGCCAATGCTCAACAATTTGGCACAAGAATCTTTACCTCCACTAGAAGAGTCAATGAGGTTCAATTGTCTCAAGTCGACCAACAGAGAATGGAACACAGACTTGATGAATTGACTCCTTTGGTGAGACAATTAGCAGTGGGACAACATGTACCAGTTTCTGTACAAGAGCTTGCAAGGGTGTATGGCATTTGCTCTTGTTCATCTCATCCTACTGATGCATGCCCCATACTTCAGGATGGTGGTTCTGTTTTTCCAGAGCAGTCAGTTGCAGCAGCTGGTATTTTTCCTAGTAGACCTCAATATCAGTAGTCCCAGCAGCAAAGATATGATCCATTTTCTAATACTTATAACCCTGGCTGGAGGGACCATCCTAACTTGAGATATGAGAATTCTGGTCAGTAACAATAACCCCAATAGTAACAACAATTTAGATATCAAGCTACAGGTCCAAATACCAAATACCAACCATCTGCATTCAGGCAGCAACAAACTGTATAGCCACCAATGCAGTAACCCCTCATGTTGCCAAGTCCAGCAACCACTCCATCCGAGCCATCATTAGAAGATTTGATGAAACAGATGGCCACAAATAATGTTCAGGTCCAGCAAAATGTCAATGCCACCATTCTGAACCTACAAACTCAGATTGGGCAGCTGGCCACCACTGTGAATGAGCTAAAAAGCCAAGGATCAAGCCAATTGCCTTCACAAATAGTCAATAATCCAAGAGGCAATGTAAGTTCCATTAACTTGAGAAGTGGCAGAAAATTTGATGGTCCTAGTCTGCCATAACCAGAGCTCCCATTGCAGTAGCCAAAGATTGATTAGACACAACAAAATTCGCAGAAACTAGATGCCCCTGTCCAGAAGAAATGTGTAGAGAATTCAGACTTGGTCATTCCACTACCCTTCCTAAATAAAGTGACACAGTCCAAGTAGATAGCGCAGACAGAAATGGAAAAGGAAGTCATGGAGACATTCAGGAAGGTGGAAATCAATATTCTCCTCCTAGATGCAATCAAGCCAATTCCCAAGTATGCCAAATTCCTCAAGGAGTTGTGTACTTATAAGAGAAGACTTAAGGGTACTGAGAAGGTCAGTATGGGCAGAAATGTTTTTGTGATGATTCAGCCAAGCATGCCAAAGAAATGCAAAGATCCTGGAACTTTCACAATCCCTTGCACTATAGGCAATTCCAGATTTGACCATGCAATGCTAGATTTGGGTGCTTCTATCAATGTCATGCCTATGTCAGTGTATAAGTCTTTGAACATTGGCACCTTACAACCCACTGGCATAGTGATTTAGTTGGCAAACAGGACCATTGCTCATCTTGCAGGAGTGTTAGAAGATGTGTTAGTGCGGGTGAATGAGCTGATTTTCTTAGCGGACTTCTACATTCTGGACATAGAAGATGAGTCTTCAACAAATCATGCTCCATTGATTCTAGGAAGACCATTCCTCAAGACAACCAAGACCAAGATAGATGTGCATGCTAGCACCCTTTCTATGGAATTTGGTGAAGATGTGGTACAATTTAACATTTTTGATCCCATGAGACATCCCCTTGAGGAGCATTCAGTTTTTCATGTTGATGTGATTGAAATACTAGTTGATGATACTTATGCTGATATGAGTGTTGAATTCCCTAATATTGCTAATTTTCTGGATTCTATCACTTGTGATATATGTGTTAGCTGTGATACTGAACCATGTCTTTGCATGTCTTTGAGATTTATGCGATTATAAGTGATGATGCATGACTATTTATTTGACTGATGCAAAGATATGAAAATGTGAGTCAAAATTATATCGAATTTAATGTCTTTGAGTTGCTTGTTTCAAATAGCTTGCTACCTTCCATTGTGCATCCCCCATCCTTAGAGCTAAAGACTTTGCGGACCACCTTAAATATGCATATTTGGAAGATGGTGAGAAGTCGCTAGTAATTGTTGCTAAGAATCACGCAACATGAATAAGAAGAAAAATTCTGCAGGTTTTGAGGCAAGCATAAGCGGGCCATCGGATGGACACTTGCAGACATTCCTGGTATTAGTCCCTCCACATGTAGGCATAGGATTTTATTGGAGGAAGGTACTAAGCAGTGAGGCAGCCCCAAAGGAGACTAAATCCCTTGATTCTGGATGTGGTGAAGAAGGAAATGACCAAGCTGCTGCAAGCTGGCATTATTTATCCTATATCTGACAGTAAATGGGTAAGCCCCGTGCAAGTTGTTCCAAAGAAATCTGGAGTCACAGTAGTTGCAAATCAGAACAATGAGCTCCTACCCACAAGAATCCAGAACAGTTGGCGGGTGTGCATTGATTATAGGCGTCTTAACCAGGCCACTAGGAAAGATCATTTTCCATTGCCTTTCATTGATCAGATGTTAGAGAGACTAGCTGGAAAGTTGCATTATTGTTTCTTGGATGGATATTCGGGTTATTTTCAGATTCATATAGCCCTAGAAGACTAAGAGAAGACCACTTTCACTTGCCCATTTAGAACATTTGCATACAGGAGAATGGCCTTTGGTTTGTGCAACGCTCCGGGAACCTTTCAAAGGTGTATGGTCAGTATCTTCTCTGAATTTTTAGAGAGTTGTATGGATATGTTTATGGATGATTTTACTGTCTATGGCTCTTCCTTTGAAGCATGTTTGGATAGTTTGGCTCAAGTTTTGCATAGGTGCATTAAAACTAACCTTGTCCTGAATTTTGAGAAATATTATTTCATGGTAGAACAGGGTATAGTTTTAGGGCATGTAGTATCTAGCAAGGGTGTTAAGGTAGATCCTGTAAAAATAGATGTCATTTCATGCCTATCTTGCCCCACATACGTGCGGGAGGTTCGTTCTTTCTTTGGTCATGCAGGTTTCTATCGGCGGTTCATAAAGGATTTTATCAAAATTGCCTTTCCACTATCTAACTTGCAACAAAAGGTTGTAGAGTTTCACTTTGACCAGAGATGCAAGGATGCCTTTAATCACTTGAAGCGAGCATTGCCCAGTACATCTTTCATCCAGCCACCAGATTGGACACTCCTATTTGAACTCATGTGTGATGCCTCTAATTATGCATTGGGAGCTATCCTTGCACAGAGAGTCGGCAAAATACCTCATGTCATTTCCTATGCTTCGAGGACTTTAGATGCTGCACAAGCCAACTACACTACAACTGAAAAGGAACTTTTAGCAATTATTTTTGCTTTAGATAAATTTCGATCATATTTGCTTGGTTCTAGAGTGGTTGTATTTTTAGATCATGCAGCTTTGAAGTTTCTCCTGAAAAAGTCCGATGCAAAGCCTCGGTTGATTAGGTGGATGTTACTCTTATAGGAATTTGATATTGATATCAGAGATAAGAGTGGAGCAGAGAACCAGGTGGCAGATCACTTGAGTCGAATTGAGAGAGAGACAGATTCTTCTCCTATCCATGATGCCTTCCCTGATGAGCAACTTTTCAATATGCAAGGTAACATCCCTTGGTTTGTAGATTTGGTTAATTTATTGGTTGCTAGAGCACTACCTGCACATTTCACTAAGGCACAAATTGATAAACTAAAAAGTAAGTCAAAATATTATGTGTGGGATGACCCTTATTTGTAGAGATTTTGTAGTGACTAAGTCATTAAGAGATGCATTCCTGATCATGAGTTTGATTCTGTTCTTAGCTTTTGTCATGTATTTGCCTGTGGTGGACATTTTGGACCTACTCATACAGCTAGGAAAGTTTTGGACTCTGGATTCTATTGGCCCATACTATTTCATGATGCATATTTGTTTTGTAAATCTTGTGAACAATGTCAAAGAACAGGGAATATTCTCCTCCTAGATGCAATCAAGCCAATTCCCAAGTATGCCAAATTCCTCAAGGAGTTGTGTACTTATAAGAGAAGACTTAAGGGTACTGAGAAGGTCAGTATGGGCAGAAATGTTTTTGTGATGATTCAGCCAAGCATGCCAAAGAAATGCAAAGATCCTGGAACTTTCACAATCCCTTGCACTATAGGCAATTCCAGATTTGACCATGCAATGCTAGATTTGGGTGCTTCTATCAATGTCATGCCTATGTCAGTGTATAAGTCTTTGAACATTGGCACCTTACAACCCACTGGCATAGTGATTTAGTTAGCAAACAGGACCATTGCTCATCTTGCAGGAGTGTTAGAAGATGTGTTAGTGCGGGTGAATGAGCTGATTTTCTTAGCGGACTTCTACATTCTGGACATAGAAGATGAGTCTTCAACAAATCATGCTCCATTGATTCTAGGAAGACCATTCCTCAAGACAACCAAGACCAAGATAGATGTGCATGCTAGCACCCTTTCTATGGAATTTGGTGAAGATGTGGTACAATTTAACATTTTTGATCCCATGAGACATCCCCTTGAGGAGCATTCAGTTTTTCATGTTGATGTGATTGAAATACTAGTTGATGATACTTATGCTGATATGAGTGTTGAATTCCCTAATATTGCTAATTTTCTGGATTCTATCACTTGTGATATATGTGTTAGCTGTGATACTGAACCATGTGCTGCATGTGCTGAGATTTATGCAGTTATAAGTGATGATGCAGCTATTTATTTGACTGATGCAGCATATGAAAATGTGAGTCAAAATTATATCGAATTTAATGCTGCTGAGTTGCTTGTTTCAAATAGCTTGCTACCTTCCATTGTGCATCCCCCATCCTTAGAGCTAAAGACTTTGCCAGACCACCTTAAATATGCATATTTGGAAGATGGTGAGAAGCTGCTAGTAATTGTTGCTAAGAATCTGCAACATGAATAAGAAGAAAAATTCCTGCAGGTTTTGAGGCAGCATAAGCGGGCCATCGGATGGACACTTGCAGACATTCCTGGTATTAGTCCCTCCACATGTAGGCATAGGATTTTATTGGAGGAAGGTACTAAGCCAGTGAGGCAGCCCCAAAGGAGACTAAATCCCTTGATTCTGGATGTGGTGAAGAAGGAAATGACCAAGCTGCTGCAAGCTGGCATTATTTATCCCATATCCGATAGTAAATGGGTAAGCCCCGTGCAAGTTGTTCCAAAGAAATCTGGAGTCACAGTAGTTGCAAATCAGAACAATGAGCTCCTACCCACAAGAATCCAAAACAATTGGCGGGTGTGCATTGATTATAGGCGTCTTAACCAGGCCACTAGGAAAGATCATTTTCCATTGCCTTTCATTGATCAGATGTTAGAGAGACTAGCTGGAAAGTTGCATTACTGTTTCTTGGATGGATATTCGGGTTATTTTCAGATTCATATAGCCCTAGAAGACTAAGAGAAGACCACTTTCACTTGCCCATTTAGAACATTTGCATACAGGAGAATGGCCTTTGGTTTGTGCAACGCTCCGGGAACCTTTCAAAGGTGTATGGTCAGTATCTTCTCGAATTTTTAGAGAGTTGTATGGATATGTTTATGGATGATTTTACTGTCTATGGCTCTTCCTTTGAAGCATGTTTGGATAGTTTGGCTCAAGTTTTGCATAGGTGCATTAAAACTAACCTTGTCCTGAATTTTGAGAAATATTATTTCATGGTAGAACAGGGTATAGTTTTAGGGCATGTAGTATCTAGCAAGGGTGTTAAGGTAGATCCTGTAAAAATAGATGTCATTTCATGCCTATCTTGCCCCACATACGTGCGGGAGGTTCGTTCTTTCTTTGGTCATGCAGGTTTCTATCGGCGGTTCATAAAGGATTTTATCAAAATTGCCTTTCCACTATCTAACTTGCAACAAAAGGTTGTAGAGTTTCACTTTGACCAGAGATGCAAGGATGCCTTTAATCACTTGAAGCGAGCATTGCCCAGTACATCTTTCATCCAGCCACCAGATTGGACACTCCTATTTGAACTCATGTGTGATGCCTCTAATTATGCATTGGGAGCTATCCTTGCACAGAGAGTCGGCAAAATACCTCATGTCATTTCCTATGCTTCGAGGACTTTAGATGCTGCACAAGCCAACTACACTACAACTGAAAAGGAACTTTTAGCAATTATTTTTGCTTTAGATAAATTTCGATCATATTTGCTTGGTTCTAGAGTGGTTGTATTTTTAGATCATGCAGCTTTGAAGTTTCTCCTGAAAAAGTCCGATGCAAAGCCTCGGTTGATTAGGTGGATGTTACTCTTATAGGAATTTGATATTGATATCAGAGATAAGAGTGGAGCAGAGAACCAGGTGGCAGATCACTTGAGTCGAATTGAGAGAGAGACAGATTCTTCTCCTATCCATGATGCCTTCCCTGATGAGCAACTTTTCAATATGCAAGGTAACATCCCTTGGTTTGTAGATTTGGTTAATTTCTTGGTTGCTAGAGCACTACCTGCACATTTCACTAAGGCACAAATTGATAAACTAAAAAGTAAGTCAAAATATTATGTGTGGGATGACCCTTATTTGTAGAGATTTTGTAGTGACTAAGTCATTAAGAGATGCATTCCTGATCATGAGTTTGATTCTGTTCTTAGCTTTTGTCATGTATTTGCCTGTGGTGGACATTTTGGACCTACTCATACAGCTAGGAAAGTTTTGGACTCTGGATTCTATTGGCCCATACTATTTCATGATGCATATTTGTTTTGTAAATCTTGTGAACAATGTCAAAGAACAGGGAATATTCTCCTCCTAGATGCAATCAAGCCAATTCCCAAGTATGCCAAATTCCTCAAGGAGTTGTGTACTTATAAGAGAAGACTTAAGGGTACTGAGAAGGTCAGTATGGGCAGAAATGTTTTTGTGATGATTCAGCCAAGCATGCCAAAGAAATGCAAAGATCCTGGAACTTTCACAATCCCTTGCACTATAGGCAATTCCAGATTTGACCATGCAATGCTAGATTTGGGTGCTTCTATCAATGTCATGCCTATGTCAGTGTATAAGTCTTTGAACATTGGCACCTTACAACCCACTGGCATAGTGATTTAGTTGGCAAACAGGACCATTGCTCATCTTGCAGGAGTGTTAGAAGATGTGTTAGTGCGGGTGAATGAGCTGATTTTCTTAGCGGACTTCTACATTCTGGACATAGAAGATGAGTCTTCAACAAATCATGCTCCATTGATTCTAGGAAGACCATTCCTCAAGACAACCAAGACCAAGATAGATGTGCATGCTAGCACCCTTTCTATGGAATTTGGTGAAGATGTGGTACAATTTAACATTTTTGATCCCATGAGACATCCCCTTGAGGAGCATTCAGTTTTTCATGTTGATGTGATTGAAATACTAGTTGATGATACTTATGCTGATATGAGTGTTGAATTCCCTAATATTGCTAATTTTCTGGATTCTATCACTTGTGATATATGTGTTAGCTGTGATATGAACCATGTCTGCATGTGCTTGAGATTTATGCGGTTATAAGTGATGATGCAGCTATTTATTTGACTGATGCAAGATATGAAAATGTGAGTCAAAATTATATCGAATTTAATGCTGCTGAGTTGCTTGTTTCAAATAGCTTGCTACCTTCCATTGTGCATCCCCCATCCTTAGAGCTAAAGACTTTGCCAGACCACCTTAAATATGCATATTTGGAAGATGGTGAGAAGTCTGCTAGTAATTGTTGCTAAGAATCTGCAACATGAATAAGAAGAAAAATTCCTGCAGGTTTTGAGGCAGCATAAGCGGGCCATCGGATGGACACTTGCAGACATTCCTGGTATTAGTCCCTCCACATGTAGGCATAGGATTTTATTGGAGGAAGGTACTAAGCCAGTGAGGCAGCCCCAAAGGAGACTAAATCCCTTGATTCTGGATGTGGTGAAGAAGGAAATGACCAAGCTGCTGCAAGCTGGCATTATTTATCCCATATCCGACAGTAAATGGGTGAGCCCCGTGCAAGTTGTTCCAAAGAAATCTGGAGTCACAGTAGTTGCAAATCAGAACAATGAGCTCCTACCCACAAGAATCCAGAACAGTTGGCGGGTGTGCATTGATTATAGGCGGCTTAACCAGGCCACTAGGAAAGATCATTTTCCATTGCCTTTCATTGATCAGATGTTAGAGAGACTAGTTGGAAAGTTGCATTTCTTGTTTCTTGGATGGATATTCGGGTTATTTTCAGATTCATATAGCCCTAGAAGACTAAGAGAAGACCACTTTCACTTGCCCATTTAGAACATTTGCATACAGGAGAATGGCCTTTGGTTTGTGCAACGCTCCGGGAACCTTTCAAAGGTGTATGGTCAGTATCTTCTCTGAATTTTTAGAGAGTTGTATGGATATGTTTATGGATGATTTTACTGTCTATGGCTCTTCCTTTGAAGCATGTTTGGATAGTTTGGCTCAAGTTTTGCATAGGTGCATTAAAACTAACCTTGTCCTGAATTTTGAGAAATATTATTTCATGGTAGAACAGGGTATAGTTTTAGGGCATGTAGTATCTAGCAAGGGTGTTAAGGTAGATCCTGTAAAAATAGATGTCATTTCATGCCTATCTTGCCCCACATACGTGCGGGAGGTTCGTTCTTTCTTTGGTCATGCAGGTTTCTATCGGCGGTTCATAAAGGATTTTATCAAAATTGCCTTTCCACTATCTAACTTGCAACAAAAGGTTGTAGAGTTTCACTTTGACCAGAGATGCAAGGATGCCTTTAATCACTTGAAGCGAGCATTGCCCAGTACATCTTTCATCCACCACCAGATTGGACACTCCTATTTGAACTCATGTGTGATGCCTCTAATTATGCATTGGGAGCTATCCTTGCACGAGAGAGTCGGCAAAATACCTCATGTCATTTCCTATGCTTCGAGGACTTTAGATCCTGCACAAGCCAACTACACTACAACCGAAAAGGAACTTTTAGCAATTATTTTTGCTTTAGATAAATTTCGATCATATTTGCTTGGTTCTAGAGTGGTTGTATTTTTAGATCATGCAGCTTTGAAGTTTCTCTGAAAAAGTCCGATGCAAAGCCTCGGTTGATTAGGTGGATGTTACTCTTATAGGAATTTGATATTGATATCAGAGATAAGAGTGGAGCAGAGAACCAGGTGGCAGATCACTTGAGTCGAATTGAGAGAGAGACAGATTCTTCTCCTATCCATGATGCCTTCCCTGATGAGCAACTTTTCAATATGCAAGGTAACATCCCTTGGTTTGTAGATTTGGTTAATTTCTTGGTTGCTAGAGCACTACCTGCACATTTCACTAAGGCACAAATTGATAAACTAAAAAGTAAGTCAAAATATTATGTGTGGGATGACCCTTATTTGTAGAGATTTTGTAGTGACTAAGTCATTAAGAGATGCATTCCTGATCATGAGTTTGATTCTGTTCTTAGCTTTTGTCATGTATTTGCCTGTGGTGGACATTTTGGACCTACTCATACAGCTAGGAAAGTTTTGGACTCGGATTCTATTGGCCCATACTATTTCATGATGCATATTTGTTTTGTAAATCTTGTGAACAATGTCAAAGAACAGGGAATATTCTCCTCCTAGATGCAATCAAGCCAATTCCCAAGTATGCCAAATTCCTCAAGGAGTTGTGTACTTATAAGAGAAGACTTAAGGGTACTGAGAAGGTCAGTATGGGCAGAAATGTTTTTGTGATGATTCACCAAGCATGCCAAAGAAATGCAAAGATCCTGGAACTTTCACAATCCCTTGCACTATAGGCAATTCCAGATTTGACCATGCAATGCTAGATTTGGGTGCTTCTATCAATGTCATGCCTATGTCGTGTATAAGTCTTTGAACATTGGCACCTTACAACCCACTGGCATAGTGATTTAGTTGGCAAACAGGACCATTGCTCATCTTGCAGGAGTGTTAGAAGATGTGTTAGTGCGGGTGAATGAGCTGATTTTCTTAGCGGACTTCTACATTCTGGACATAGAAGATGAGTCTTCAACAAATCATGCTCCATTGATTCTAGGAAGACCATTCCTCAAGACAACCAAGACCAAGATAGATGTGCATGCTAGCACCCTTTCTATGGAATTTGGTGAAGATGTGGTACAATTTAACATTTTTGATCCCATGAGACATCCCCTTGAGGAGCATTCAGTTTTTCATGTTGATGTGATTGAAATACTAGTTGATGATACTTATCTGATATGAGTGTTGAATTCCCTAATATTGCTAATTTTCTGGATTCTATCACTTGTGATATATGTGTTAGCTGTGATCTTGAACCATGTCTTTGCATGTCTTTGAGATTTATGCGATTATAAGTGATGATGCTGACTATTTATTTGACTGATGCAAAGATATGAAAATGTGAGTCAAAATTATATCGAATTTAATCTTTCTTTGAGTTGCTTGTTTCAAATAGCTTGCTACCTTCCATTGTGCATCCCCATCCTTAGAGCTAAAGACTTTGCGGACCACCTTAAATATGCATATTTGGAAGATGGTGAGAAGTTTGCTAGTAATTGTTGCTAAGAATACGCAACATGAATAAGAAGAAAAATTCCCTGCAGGTTTTGAGGCAAGCATAAGCGGGCCATCGGATGGACACTTGCAGACATTCTGGTATTAGTCCCTCCACATGTAGGCATAGGATTTTATTGGAGGAAGGTACTAAGCCAGTGAGGCAGCCCCAAAGGAGACTAAATCCCTTGATTCTGGATGTGGTGAAGAAGGAAATGACCAAGCTGCTGCAAGCTGGCATTATTTATCCCATATCCGATAGTAAATGGGTAAGCCCCGTGCAAGTTGTTCCAAAGAAATCTGGAGTCACAGTAGTTGCAAATCAGAACAATGAGCTCCTACCCACAAGAATCCAAAACAATTGGCGGGTGTGCATTGATTATAGGCGTCTTAACCAGGCCACTAGGAAAGATCATTTTCCATTGCCTTTCATTGATCAGATGTTAGAGAGACTAGCTGGAAAGTTGCATTACTGTTTCTTGGATGGATATTCGGGTTATTTTCAGATTCATATAGCCCTAGAAGACTAAGAGAAGACCACTTTCACTTGCCCATTTAGAACATTTGCATACAGGAGAATGGCCTTTGGTTTGTGCAACGCTCCGGGAACCTTTCAAAGGTGTATGGTCAGTATCTTCTCTGAATTTTTAGAGAGTTGTATGGATATGTTTATGGATGATTTTACTGTCTATGGCTCTTCCTTTGAAGCATGTTTGGATAGTTTGGCTCAAGTTTTGCATAGGTGCATTAAAACTAACCTTGTCCTGAATTTTGAGAAATATTATTTCATGGTAGAACAGGGTATAGTTTTAGGGCATGTAGTATCTAGCAAGGGTGTTAAGGTAGATCCTGTAAAAATAGATGTCATTTCATGCCTATCTTGCCCCACATACGTGCGGGAGGTTCGTTCTTTCTTTGGTCATGCAGGTTTCTATCGGCGGTTCATAAAGGATTTTATCAAAATTGCCTTTCCACTATCTAACTTGCAACAAAAGGATGTAGAGTTTCACTTTGACCAGAGATGCAAGGATGCCTTTAATCACTTGAAGCGAGCATTGCCCAGTACATCTTTCATCCAGCCACCAGATTGGACACTCCTATTTGAACTCATGTGTGATGCCTCTAATTATGCATTGGGAGCTATCCTTGCACAGAGAGTCGGCAAAATACCTCATGTCATTTCCTATGCTTCGAGGACTTTAGATGCTGCACAAGCCAACTACACTACAACTGAAAAGGAACTTTTAGCAATTATTTTTGCTTTAGATAAATTTCGATCATATTTGCTTGGTTCTAGAGTGGTTGTATTTTTAGATCATGCACTTTGAAGTTTCTCTGAAAAGTCCGATGCAAAGCCTCGGTTGATTAGGTGGATGTTACTCTTATAGGAATTTGATATTGATATCAGAGATAAGAGTGGAGCAGAGAACCAGGTGGTGAGATCACTTGAGTCGAATTGAGAGAGAGACAGATTCTTCTCCTATCCATGATGCCTTCCCTGATGAGCAACTTTTCAATATGCAAGGTAACATCCCTTGGTTTGTAGATTTGGTTAATTTCTTGGTTGCTAGAGCACTACCTGCACATTTCACTAAGGCACAAATTGATAAACTAAAAAGTAAGTCAAAATATTATGTGTGGGATGACCCTTATTTGTAGAGATTTTGTAGTGACTAAGTCATTAAGAGATGCATTCCTGATCATGAGTTTGATTCTGTTCTTAGCTTTTGTCATGTATTTGCCTGTGGTGGACATTTTGGACCTACTCATACAGCTAGGAAAGTTTTGGACTCTGGATTCTATTGGCCCATACTATTTCATGATGCATATTTGTTTTGTAAATCTTGTGAACAATGTCAAAGAACAGGGAATATTTCTTGTAGGAATGAGATGCCCCAACAACCTTTGTTGTTCTGTGAGATATTTGATGTTTGGGGTATTGATTTTATGAGTCCTTTTCCTGTGTCATTTGGTTTTGTTTACATTCTGCTTGTTGTGGATTATGTATTTAAATGGGTGGAGGCAAAAGCCACTCGGACTAATGATTCCAAAGTTGTTGTAGATTTTGTTAGAGCACATATTTTCTGCCGGTTTGGAGTCCCAAAAGCCATCATTAGTGATCAGGGTTTGCATTTCTATAATCGGAGCATGGAAGCCTTGATGAAAAAGTATGGTGTCTGACACAGAGTTTCTACACCTTACCATCCCCAGACTAATGGGCAAGCCGAGGTTTCCAACAGAGAGATCAAGCAAATACTTCAGAAAACAATTCAACCTAATAGAAAGGACTAGAGCAAAAGGCTTGAGGATACTTTATGGGCTTACAAGACTGCCTATAAGACTTCGATTGGGATGTCTCCTTATCGAATTATTTTTGGCAAAGCATGCCACTTGCCGGTGGAAATTGAGCATCGCGCATTTTGGGCAGTAAAGAGGTGTAACTTGGACCTAAATTAAGCAGGCATGGAGCGAAAGCTACAATTGTAGGAATTGGAGGAGATCCGCTTGGATTCTTATGAGAGTTCCAAACTTTATAAAGAGAAGACCAAAGCCTTCTATGATAAGATGATTATGAGAAAAACATTTGAGATTAGTCAAAAAGTTCTCCTCTATAACTCCCGCCTCAAGCTCATGCCCGGGAAGCTCAGATCTAGGTGGCTTGGTCCATTTGTTGTTACTAAGATTTTTCCTTATGGTGTTGTGTAGGTTACAAGTGAGAATACTACCAAAGCTTTCACAGTCAATGGACATCGCCTCAAACCATTTTATGAGGGAGCTCAAGAGGACATTTTGGAGGAGGTCCACTTGCAAGAAGTCATCTACCCCACTTGATAAGGATGTTTCTTTCCTTTTCTCTCTTTTATTTTACTTGTCCTTCATTAATTGATGATTTTGATGGAATGTTATTTTTCTTGTGAGCTTTACATTGCGGACAATGTACAATTTAAGTGTGGGGGAGGAATTTTAACATTCTGTTTTTGTTTTTATTTTCAATTTTAATGCTTCTGCAATTTTTGCTATTTTGATATTTCAACCCTGTTGTTTATTTTTCTATTACTATTTCTGTTATTATTTTGGTTTTGTTTTCTATGTTTGTTTATTGCAAAAAAAAAAAGATGCAACAAAAAAATAAAAAAAAATAAAAACAATGCTTTGAAAGAAAAATGTGTTTTTGAATGGATTTTAAGCTGTGTTAAAGTGATGAGTAGAAATAAATCAAGTAAAAGGTTCATGGTTTGAATTGGTGAATTGAGTTTGATAGATGCATACCTTGTGAGTTTTTGAGCATATTGGCGGATTTTAACATCCATTCTCCTTTTTCTTGTGTGATTTTCATTCATGTTAATTGCTCACTCTAGAACTTGCTTTGATTCTTTTTGAGACTACATTTTCACTTGCATGCATAAACATGATTGAGGCCTTCTTTCTTTTATTAGCTACTTTAGCCAAATAGCCAACCCTGCATTATTTCGTTTGTTTAACCCCCTTGAGCCTACTTGCCTATTCTTTGTTTTAGCTCAGTATATGCCTTATGTGAAAAATCATGTTTTACCTTACCTTAGGGAATGGAAGAGCATTAGTTCATTTTCATTGGAGGACCTCTTTGACTTGTGAATAATTAACAGTTCAAGTGTGGGGGTTGTGCAATATTGATTAGTGTCTGTGTGCAATATTCAAAGTGTTTGAAGAAAGAAAAATATTTAAAAAAATAAAGAAATATAAAAAGAAAAAAATTGTAAGAGAGGTTGAATTTTTTAAAAAATAAAAATAAAAGAAAGAAAGTGAAGGAAATATGTGAAGAGAATGTGTATTATTTGGAGTTGGGGGATAAAAATTCATGTTTGTTACTTGTCATTTGAGTTCCTTCCCAATGTTCTTTTATTCTCTTGGGTGTTTAACTTGTCATATCCATATTGTTTCTTTTCCTTACCTTGACCTCATTTCAACCTTGAATAAAGTCCTCTTAATTTTTGTGTGCATGTGTTTTGAGTAGTGGAGAAGTAGAAAATAAGCAAGCTTATGGTAGTGCAATTTTCATGGATTGAATTGAGTGAAATATTTATCCCGTAAACACTTGAGGGATTGAGAGTGTATCCTGTGAGGATCTATCATTCTTGATTCATTCTTTTCAAATTGATGATACCTTGCTTGTTCCCTTAAATCTTTAGTTATTTTTCTTGCTTATAGCTTTTGCATTTTTGAATGTCATTTGAAATTGAGTCTTTTAGAGTTTTTAGCTTTTGAGTTTGTTTTGTTTTTCTTTGTTCCCTAGTTTTGGTTTTTTCTGTTTTGCCCGAGGACGTGCAAAAGACTAAATGTGGGGGTATTTGATAATTATGATTTTTAACATATTAATTATCCACACAATTACCTTATTAATGATGTCTAGATTATAATTAAGTGATCTTAGCACTCATTTCGATCATTGGGTTGAATTGGGCTTTAAAGCAAAAAATTTGGATTTTAATGCATATTGACACTGGTTCAGTATTTTGACCATAACTTGAGTTGTAGATCTCTGATTTGATGTTCTTTATATGCTAGGAAAGATGAGAAAAAGATCTACAAGTTTTGTGAAATGTCAAATTGGGAGATTCGGATGTTTAAGTGATCAAATATAGCCTTGAAGTTGGACCAGCGGTGTTGTCACGAATTTCAGGACACACCTTTACTATTTTGGGCATATCTCACTCATTTCAAGCCCAAATTAAGTATGCGAGCACTCCTTGGAATGCTTACTTCAAAGGCTGCGTGATGGAATTGATTTTAATCTGAGATTGGAATAGAAATTTAGATTACAGAGAAGATGGAAACGTGGGACAAGTGGGAGACAAACTTTCATAATGGAGAAAATGAATCATTGGAAGGTGGGAGACACACTTTCATAATGAGAAAATAAATCATTGGAAGCTGGGAGACACACTTTGATAATGGAGGAATAATTAACAAAAGTGGGTGAACCACTTTCGACTCTTAGTGGATGATTAAGAGGAGAGCAATCATATTTTTGATAAAAAAGAATGGAGAGCTTCTACGTAGGAGGGTGTGATTATTGTAGTTTTAGTTTTTGATTTTGATAATTCTCTTCTTCTCTTCCTCTCCTCCCCTCTCTTTGTTATTTTTCATTTTTGTATGGTTCTTGAAGGTTCTCCAATGGTGATGGCTATGGAGAACTAAACTTCTTTAATCAATCCAAGATATTGACATTCTTGATGATTAATCTTGAGATCTTGTTTTAATTGTTATAAATTCATCTATTAATTAAGTTTCTCTTTCTCTTCTTCTCTTGTTTAAATTCTGATTTAATGCTTAATTTGATTGGGATTTGCATATATTAATTGCATAATTATCATGTGCCAAGAGATGGATTCAGAGGCTAAACAATGCATCAAAGGTGTTTGATGAATGTTTAGCTTGGTTGGATCTTGATTTTTAAGTTAATTTGAGTTTTGGATGGATGCTTAATTTGTATAACCTTAATTAATAGAATTCTAGAAGGGTTTTTAGTAGAAGATCCATGGATCATTGAGAGGCGTCTTGATGTGATCTAAGACCAAGGATTTGATTGATAGTTGAACGGATTTATAAAGATCAAGGATGGATTAAAATCAAGATTGATTAATTCTCTTGGATTAGTTGTTTTCTTAATTTTGTTTACTCATTTTAATTGCTCTTTGTTGTTTAATCTTGTGAAACTTCCCCCCTATTTATTAACCTCTTAATCTGACTTCATAATTAGAGTGATCTATAGGCTCGACCCAGTGTTACCCTATGTTGCAAGTAGTTTTGGTAAATCAGTTATAAATTGATTTAAATTTGGTAATCTCGACAGTTATCAATTTTTGGATCTTGGCTTTTAAGTTAATTTAAGTTTTGGATGGATGCTTAATTTGTATAACCTTAATTAATTGAATTCTAGAAGCGTTGCTAGTAGAAAATCCATGGATCATTGAGAGGCGTCTTGATGTGATCTAAGACCAAGGATTTGGTTGATAGTTAAACAGATTTATAAAGATCAAGGATGGATTAAAATCAAGATTGGTTAATTCTCTTGGATTGGCTGTTTTCTTAATTTTGTTTACTCATTTTAATTGCTCTTTGTTGTTTAATCTTGCAAAACTTCCCCCCTGTTTATTAACCTCTTAATCTGACTTCATAATTAGAGTGATCTACGGGCTCGACCTGGTGTTACCTTATGCTGCAAGTAGTTTTGGTAAATCGGTTATAAATTGATTTAAATTTGGTAATCTTGACAGTTATCACATTTCCTTTTATTTGTCTTACTTTGTGAAACAACTTACTCTCCCATCTTTTCTCCAAAGAACCCCACGGCCATAAGCTTGAGAATAGGGTATTCACTTTCATTTCTATCATACTTTGTGACCATAAATCTCTATCATCTTTCTCTCTCATCCAAGAACATCAAGAACACAACAACTTCATTCTCTCCTTTTCTCTTCAAGACTCATGGCCAAACCCATTGAAGTACCTTCCAATCTTCAACAATTCTCTACAACCTTAGATTTAGAACTTATACATAATTCTAAAACACTTTGTAATTGTGATCTTAGCCTAGTTCTATCATCTTCAACCTTGTTCTTCAAATCAAAAAGCTTTCACCTTTCTTCCTTGTGTAGCTCACGGCCAACCACCCTAAGACCACCTTCTAAGTTTGTTTAATTTCAACCAACCATACTTCTTGAATCCTCACATCATTCTAAGACTCTTTGATGATGAGACTTTGATCAAATTCCATCATCTTCAAGCTTGAATTTTGGATTTAAGTTTCAAGGTTTCAAGGTAAATATCTTAAAACTTTATTTCTTATTTGATTTTTAGAATCCTAAGGCCATGTTTGATCTATGGTCATCTTTATCAAGCCTTTGATACTAATTTGTATGTGTTTGTTTTGATTCTAAGATCTATTTGGTGGTGAAAGTTCAATACAAAAAGAGTCCTACGAGGAGCTAGGAGGACATCAATCAGGTAAGAGGGAGATTAACCTCATCGGCCATATATGGCGGTGAAGGAATGGAATTATTGTGTTAGTGAGTAGAAAATTCATGTGAGGATTTATTCACTCGATTGTGTGATTGTTGTTTTATGTTTGTTGGATTATGTGTGATTTTTATTGCTTTGATGATTATGCATGATTTATATATGATTTATATGCTTGAATATATACTTGGTATGCTTATAGCTTTGATAGTATGCTAATATGTGATTTGGAAAACCTGCTAATTTCTGTGTGACTTAAGATGTGATTCACATGATGGAAAATTGTATGACGGTTCCAAAAAACTTAGAGGCACACGGCCTCAACATCTCCAAGGGGACTAAGTATTTTAAATTATTTTCCTAATTAACGACTAAGTGATTTTATGACAAGAAATTTAATTAAGTATTTTTATAGGGAATAAAGTGTTAGAAAATAATTATATATGATTTGTGAAACATAGTGTGAAATTCGGCCATGATGCCATTTTGATGTTCAAAATCTAAAATTATTTTACTAAGCATAGTCTTTGGTGTTTAAATGATAAGAAATCAACTTGATAAGTTTTTGAATCAAAAATGAAAGTAAATTACTTTTTAGAAATAAAATTGGCCTAATTAATTTATGCAGTAAAATAAAAGTTAAAACTTGAAATATGTTAACGTATAGCTCACCCTTTGGGTTCTGAAGCGCGTTAGGAAATTTTGAGCTGTAATGTCTCAAGTAAATTAAAGAAATATAATTTTCTGGGAAATGGTAGAAAATACTAATTTTTATAATATCTTGAAAATGTTGTTTCAAGGGGGATTATTATGGAAATAAAGTCAAATTTTGATAATAAATGAGAAAAGTGTTATTTTGAACTTAGAATATGTTAAAAATATTTTACACAATTGAAAATACATAGAAAAACTCTTAACGCGATTTGAAAATTGTAAATTTTAACTACCCGATTGAGAAAACATTTTAAAATCTTTACGCGATTATGAAAATGTGATAATATTACAACGCGATTGAGAGGAAAAACGAGTTTTGCTATAGGGCCAATGTATTGAACCAAGTAATTTGTGAAACGGAAGTATTGAACCCAAGTGGATCTTTGGTATTATGTAATTGTATGGGTGGTTACATAATATCATTGATACTAATGGTATTAGACAATTGTATGGGTGGTTGCGTTAATATCATTGGGGACAGTACAATGGTACTTTGATATACTATTGAGCATTATACAGTGATATCGCCATGTGATGGCATGTGAATAAGAAATACTGTGTGATTAATGATAGCATATCACCATGAGACGGTATGTGAATAAAGAAATACTGTGTGATCAATGATAGTATATGTTTGAATCATTTATCATGCATAGAAAAGCGTGTTTGCTTGAGCATAAAAAAGCGTGTTCGCTTGAGCATAGAAAAACGTGTTCGCTTATGCATAAAAAAGTGTGTTCGCTTAACATGGAGCATTGTGCGTAATCATGGTCCTTGTACTTATTGAGCATACTCAGCATTTATACCGTGGTGATATAGTATTGTGGTGATATAAAATTACGATGACATAATATTGATGTGGTATTATCATTATGCCTGATATTGTGTTACAAGTTTATTAGATTATCTATTTGTTAACTATCTACTGATTTTATATTATTAAATAGATGGTATACTGTAATGTATTGATATGTTTGTCGTTTCTTTGTTGCCATGTTGGTATACGATGTTGAGGATCTCACCTCTTTTTTATTTGTATTGTTTGTCTGTTATGTGTTATGATTATGTTTCGTAAAGACAATAAGAGGGACAAGACTGGATCGTCTAGGTTTGAGTTAGACTAGTTTTATTTGATCATTTTGCAATGGCTGCAAGGAGGGATTTCTCTGATTAT
This sequence comes from Ormosia semicastrata, assembly GCA_029884595.1. Classification (NCBI taxonomy): domain Eukaryota; kingdom Viridiplantae; phylum Streptophyta; class Magnoliopsida; order Fabales; family Fabaceae; genus Ormosia; species Ormosia semicastrata. The sequence goes on from JAQQTO010000063.1 coordinate 55,192,292, forward strand.
ATGCAAGCGCAGTTCCACGATGGCATTGATGTCTGGCATGTCGACTCAGATACTCAACGTTTTAGTTATATAGGAGAGGTGACTCTATCCTAGAGTGATACCAACCATAGAAACCCTACAATTATATATAATACTACTTGAGTACATGTAGAGTTTTCCATGCCTATTGTAGAACTATGGGACATTGCTCACCGTATGCCTAGTGAAGACTCTATGAAGTCAACTGCTCAGACTCCCTTCCAAAGAGACACTTCCTGACCAGAGAATACGCCTTTAGAAGATATGGGAAAGGATCAGCTTCAGAACCTTACTCTCCAGGTGTTTTGGCTTGGGCCAGGTTGAGTTTTTATGTGGTAATTAAATATTGCTTAGAATATAAATTTTATGTAATGATGATGTTACGAATCTAAGTTATATGCGAGAGATATATTTTATTTAGTTCTTATATTGTGTGTTTTTCTAATTCAATAAAGTTTCTTACATCAACGAAAAAGAAATTTTGAAACCCATATTTAAATAATATTAAATATTTTACAACTTGGTTAATTAATTAGAAGGAGTTGGTTTGAAATGTGATACCCTTCGGAGGGGGTGTTACACTAGTTGGTAGCAAATTGAAGAAAAACGTGCATGCATAAGGTTAAGTGTTAATTCTTTAGTAAAGGAGGATTTAAGAAAGTCATCATAACTTAGGAAATAAAATTAGAGTAACCAAGAAACTACCACATAAAGTAAGGTAATTAGTAAACTAAGAGAGCATTAGAGATAAAAATAGGATAATGATACACAGCTACAACAAGAAAAAGGAGCAAGATTGACACATGGATGTCATGCACACAAGACAATACACACTTGTCAAGAAAAGGAAGCATATTCTCTCAATTTTCAAGAGAAAGCCACGACAATGGACACTTGTAGGGCTGCATGCTCACTTCCAAGCCAAGTGTGCAACATGCACACTTCCCCTTCATGCAACATGCCACGGCTAGGCCACTTGTGGTAGCTCCAAAATGACTATCACATGCTCAAGGACAAGTGGGCTACTGCATATGTCCTAAATCATGCAAGTTGACACCTCTTTGGTCACCACAAAATTCTAAGGCCAAGTTTGCTGCATGCACTCCTTCAAGGCATGCAAAATGCCACACCATCACCCATGGAAACCACTCCAAACACAGCAAGGATAAGTGGCCAACAACATGCATTCTCTTAAAGCTCTCACACGACACCTATCCAAGCCATTCAAGGAGATGAGACAAATGTGCAGCATGCACACTCTTTCATATACAGAATGACACCATTCCAAAAGGTATGTTGAGTACTAAGACAAGTGTGCAAGCATGCACACCTCCCTCCATGCAAAGTGCCATAACCCCAAGGCACATGTGCAGCTCCACGAAGAGCCATTTAACACCTTTCTCATGGCCAAGACATTTGTGAAGTTGCATGCTTCCCATCTCATGCAAAGTGACAACCAAGCCTAGATGAAATCATTCCTAGTCTACCATGAAAGGGGGCTACCGAGACACTTCTTTCACTTCACCTCCCATCCTTCTTTTCATTTTTTGATTTGAGAGACATTGAGATGTCTCCCCATCCATCTTTTCAAGTCATCATCCATGAATACTCATCTTATTTCTTCAAAAGCCACATTAAGCCTAAAGCCTACCTTAGCCCCTTAGCAATGATGGCAGCCATAGTTTTGCCTAGAAGAAGGGAGATCATGATAAGAGAAGTGATATAAAAGAGCTTGAGGCTTCTCAAATAACTCTTGGGCAGCATATGTTTTAAGGTCGATGCAATCCCATACCGCAACACTCCTAGAGATCCACCTACTTTTCCTTTCCCTCTACCTCTCATCATCTCATTCTGCTTTGTTCGTGATCCCTTGAAGGCCAAAGATCAACACCCTCTCAGCCAAGAAAGAAAACCAAAGTAGGAAAAATGGGGGCTATCTTCTCTATATCTCTTCTTCATCTTGTAACTTTATCCTTTCTCTTTCTAATTCTATTTCTTCTCTTATTCTTTTAGGATAACTTCTATTTTGTTTTGATTACTAACTTATCAATGTTTTACATTACTAATCGTGTTGTGTTTCTATCATAAAACAAATTAGAACTCATGACATGAACTTATTCTCATGATTTGATAAACAATTTTCAAGAAACCTTATGTTGTCCAACTTTGATTTTATACTAATTTGAGTAATATACACTTTCAAGTTAAACGATAATTGAAGTGGAAATAAGAAGATACTTACAAAATGAATATATGGATAATGTATTCTTTGAACTTGGAATTTCTTGGACTTAGTTACCTATGCTTGATTATGGAGTCATTGAATGGTTTGAACTTAGTTACCTATGCTTGATTATGGAGTTATTGAATTATTTGAACTTAGTTGGTTACCTATGCTTTGCTTCGAAAAGCATTGGACTTAGTCACTTATGCTTGAATATGGAATTTTGAACCTATGCTTGATTTGGAGTTCTTGAACTTGAATATTATGATTTGGATTAAACATGAGGACCATTGGACATGATTATGGATAGGCCGTGAGCCTTATGAACTTTTGAACTCTTTGGCATGATGTTTTGATGATGGTCGAGGGCCTTGAGACTTGCTGGAGTCCTTGGTAAATGTTTAATTCTAAGATAAAACAAGTTAAAACTTTAAAGAAACAGTTCCTTGGGATAAGCAGACACATATATTTGTGGGGAATAGATTGGGAGGGTATCACAACCCTGGGGGAGTAACATGCCATTGTGACTTCATGAGTCCGGGAAGGATATAGTGTAACACCCTCCTTAGGGCATCATATTTCTGACTCCCGACTCATAATCTGAAAAGAAGTTCGCACAAAGTTTGAGTTATAAAAGATGGGTTTCAAATTTCTTCTTTACTAAAACGTAAATTTACTGAAAATATTAGGTAATATTGAAAAATCATGTTTCAATTATTCATTATGCAATATTGACACCAATTAATATCACAATTTAAAGAGAAATATAAAATTAACAGACTTATTTTTTTTTTTGCAGTAGCAAACCCCATGACAGGTCCTACTTAATAGCATGGTACAACACTAACGGAAAACTTTAACATACTTATTCCTTTTTCTGTCCATCTTGATGCATCAGACATCTGTTCCTTTGTCAACACTGCACACCTTTGAGTCCTAAATGTCTACTCTTTATTGTTGTCACCAATCTCAGAGTATCCTTCGCCCGTTATGTCGAAGACAACTCGATCTTTCTATTATTTGATTTTAACAGTACAGACACAGCAAAATAGCATAACAAAGAGGTGAGATCACCTACACCACTACCAGCATGGCAGCACAGAGATAACACAAACAGCAATATCATACAGATAGATCATACCACAATTATGATCATGTCATCAACATTAATCAACTATCATCATCCAATCATTTATCAATTCAATTATCATAAACAATAATTATGATAATGCCCTCAATATTATCATCATCATCATCATCCAAGTAATCAAAACAATTGTCATAGCCAATAACCAATATTCCTCAATTAATATATCACACAAATATAAATGCTCAGATTTATGCATATGCACAAAGACTCATTTTATCAAAAACAACTCCATGGAGGTTTTCACAATTTCGAGAAGAATGCTCTGGTTAATTGTCAGCCTTAGCCCAAAGACAATCTCCCAGTCGTTGAAAAGAATCGTGTTGTTGTTGGGTATCATCAATGCATTGCAACGAACTACATCGCCAAGTGGCACAGGGTACCCACCAACTGTCCACTGGTTGACCGCCGCGCCTCGACGCCCCCAAGATCCATCATAGACCTCACTATCAATTCTCATTCCCTCTTCAACCACAAGGGCCATAATAGCTATTAGCTATATTTTATACAATGCACGAATATATCAGTGCAAGTCCAACCCCAAAGGGCCAAATCTTTTCAATTTCATTTGTTCAATGTAATCATATGCTTCAACGCATATTTTTCCAATGCACGTATAATGCACCAAATCCAATCACAGACATATCTTTCCAATGCATGTATAATGTGTTGGTGTATGCCCTAGAGGCTAATATATTTTCTGTATTTACATATATTCTATTATGCTATTTTATATATGAGGCATTTCATTTATTGTGTTCTTTTTTGATAAACATAATAAAGTCCTTAGAATAGTAAGTTTGATGCCATAGGACATCAAGTGGATGACTTGATCGTGAGATCCTTTTGGTTACAACACTATTCTTAAATGTCCCTAGTCAAGTATTATTGTTAATTAGGACAACAATAATACATTGAGACTAGTATGTGCAGAGACTGATGACCACATCTCACGGGTCATGGATATGAGATATCAAGTCTTCACATTGTGAATGCTTATGTCTCTAAGGCATGTCAAAAGGTTTTTGATGATAACAAAAGCAAAAGAGAAGATCAAGCGCAAAAGGAAAAATCAAGATCAAAGAAAGAAGACAGAAGGTTTATTTAGACTTAGGATATTAATGTTAAATGCTCTCAAGATTTCTCAAATGGTTTTTCAATATGTGATTTCAAAATAAATGGGAAATTTCAAAGTTAAACATGGCTTTCAATAAAACTTGAGTTTCAACTTTAAATCTAACACTCTTAAAAGGATTTATGTTTAATCAAGTATCTTGAGGTGTTGGAAATGACTTACAAGCGTTATTGGACTTGAAAAATGTGTTCAAAGGCCAATGTAATCGATTACATAATGTTTGTAATCGATTACACATCAAACAGAAGGCATGTAATCGATTACATTATAAATGTAATCGATTACAAGCGAGTCAGAGGCCATGTAATCGATTACACAATATATGTAATCGATTACACAAAGCCCAGAAAGGCAAAGAACACGTTCGACGAGTCATGTAATCGATTACATTGATTTTGTAATCGATTACAAACAAAGTCAGAAGCCATGTAATCGATTACACCAATAATGTAATCGATTACACAAAACCCAGAAACTCAAAGAACACGTTCGACGAGCCATGTAATCGATTACATGGATATTGTAATCGATTACACAGCAAGTCAGAAGTCATGTAATCGATTACATGGGCATTGTAATCGATTACAAGCAAAGTCAGAAGCCATGTAATCGATTACACCAATAATGTAATCGATTACACAGAGCCCAGAAAGTTCAGAAAACGTTGGAACAACAATGTAATCGATTACCTGATCTGTGTAATCGATTACACAAACTCTGACAGCGTCCAACGGCTATATTAAATGCATTAAATGCATGCCCAACTACCTCCAACGGCTCCATTTATTGAGAAACTTATAAATACCAAAGTTGGGTCTTTATTTGAGGTTGACCTTGAACCAAAAACTGATCATCAATAGTTCCAAACGTGAATCAATCCTTAAATACTTTTCTTGCTCTGTTTTCTGATTAAAAACGTGAAAAATCTTTGAGAGCATATTAGAGCTTCAATTTGTAAACACTTGCTCTAGAGAGAGTTTATTCTATTTCAATCTTATACATTCTGATTAGTGAGGGTGAGGTATCCCTCAAGTATTGTAAGGGTGAGGTATCCCTTGGAAAATAGAGGCTCAAGCTTTTAGGTGAGGTATCCCATATTGTTGAGTGCTCAAGGTTGTAGTGGTTTTTCAAGCACCCATTGAAGCTTGAAGATATAGTGGAAAATCTCAAGTTGTTGCTTGGGGACTAGACGTAGATCACAAGTGGAGTGGTGATTGAACCAGGATAAACGACTGTGTTTGTTTCTCTAAACTCTCCTCTGCTTATCTTTGTGCACTGTTTCATTGTTTTACTTGGATATTGTCTCGTTCGCTATTACGTTTATAAGTAAAAGTGTTTAACTCATCTATTCAATTATCTCTAATCATTCAATAGCTTCAACGAAAATTGATTGTCAAACGATTTGCGAAAGATTTGTGAACTTATTTTTAACTACTCAATTCACCCCCCTCTTGAGTATTGAGGCCACTTGGTAACAAGTGGTATCAGAGCTAGACTCTTGTATAAAGAGCTTAGCAGCTTCAAGAAAAGTGATGGCTTCAAATGGTTTTTCAAATGAAGGTTCTTCTATAAATCGACCTCCTTATTTCAATGGGGATGGTTATGCCTATTGGAAAGAAAGGATGAAAATTTTTATTGAAGCTATTGACTTAGATGTGTGGGACGCTTGATTGAAAATGGTGCTTTTGTCCCTACACAAACTAAGGATGGTGTGACAATTAATACACCTAGAAGTGATTGGACCGATGATGATAAAAAGAAGGTTCAATATAATTTGAGAGCCAAGAACATCATCACCACATCTTTGGGGTATGATGAATTCTTTAGGGTGTCAAATTGTAAGACCGCAAAAGAAATGTGGGATACCCTACAAGTTACTCATGAAGGTACTAGTGAGGTAAAAAGATCTCGAATAAACACTCTTACTCATGAATATGAATTGTTTAGAATGAATCAAGGTGAGAGTATTCAAGATATGCAAAAGAGATTTACTCATATTGTTAATCATCTCATCTCATTGGGAAAGACATTTCCTAATGAGGATCTTATTAACAAAGTCTTGAGATGTCTAAGCAAGAATTGGCAACCCAAGGTAACGGCGATTGCGGAATCAAGAGATTTATCAACCATGTCTCTAGCCACCCTATTCGGAAAACTTCAAGAGCATGAGCTGGAACTAAATAGGCTCAATCAAAATGAAGAACATGACAAAAAGAAGAAGGGAATTGCACTCAAGGCCACCTCTTCCATACTTGAAGATGATGATGAAGATGGTGAAGAGGATGGTGAAAATACTGAGCTAAGTGAGGAGAATCTTAGTCTTCTTGTGAGAAAATTCGGAAGATTCTTGAAGAAAAAGGGATTTCAAAGAAGACCACCCTTTCCTCAAAAGAAAGCATATCACAAAGGAGAAGGATCCTCTACTCCTCTAAAATGCTACGAATGCGGAAAACCGGGGCACATGAAAATGGAGTGTCCTATATATCTCAAGAAGACGGAGAAGTTTGAGAAAAGACCCTCCAAGGAAAAGAAAGGAAGAAGAGCATATATAGCTTGGGAGGACAATGACTTAAGCTCTTCCGACGATTCAGAAAATGAAGAAGCCCATCTTTGCCTCATGGCTCAAGGAGAAGAAAGTGGAGAAAGCGACACCGAGGTAACCTCTTCTAACCTAGAACCTCCACCTTCTTATGATGAATTGCAAGATGCCTTTCAAGAATTGCATGATGAATCTTTGAGGCTCACAAAAATGATTTTGTCTTCCAATAAAACAATCTCCCTATTGACAAAGAAAGTTTCTACTTTAACCAAGGAGATAAATGAACTTAAAATTGAAAATGAGACTTTAGGACTCATAGATGCTAATTCATCATGCATGATTTGTTCCTCACATGATAATGCATCCATATCATTACCTTGTTTATCATGCAAAGCTTTTGAAAAAGAAATTAAAGACTTGAACAACACTCTTGCGAAATTCACTTTTGGAAGAGACAACTTGAATGTGTTGTTAGGGAGACAAAAATGCGTTTTCCAAAAAGCCAGTTTGGGATTTAATCCAAACAACCATCAAAAGTCTTATAAGAACTTCTTTGTTTCCTCAAAGACTTCAAGTAGCCCCTTTGTTAAATGTTTTCATTGTGGTAGGAAAGGGCATAGTGCATCCACTTGCAATGTTAGAAAGAACATAAACACCAAGGTTGGAATCAAAAGGGTTTGGGTCCCTAAAGGCACCATACCTAATTCTAACACACAAGGACCCAAAACAATTTGGGTACCAAAAGTTAAATCTTGAATGTGTGTTGTAGGTGTGCTTGAAGACCAAGAGCTCAAGTTGGTATCTTGATAGTGGTTGCTCCAAGCACATGACCGGTGATGGTTCCAAGTTCTCCTCCCTTACACACAAGAAACATGGTCATGTCACATATGGTGACAACAACAAAGGGAAGATTCTTGGAATTGGCAAAGTTGGTAAGATCCCTTCATCATCTATTGATAATGTCTTACTTGTTGAAGGACTTAAACATAATTTACTTAGTATTAGTCAATTATGTGATAAAGGAAATAGAGTTATATTTGATTCCTCTTGTTGCATAATTGAGGGAAAGGATGATAAGCAAGTTAAGTTTGTTGGTCATAAGGTCAATAACATATATATGATTAGTCTTGATGATATTTCCTTAAATGATGCTAAGTGCTTTATGAGTAAAGAAAATGATTCATGGTTATGGCATAGAAGAATTGCTCACATTCACATGGATCACTTAAACAAATTAGTTTCGAAAGAACTAGTAATTGGTCTTCCAAAGCTCAAATTTGAAAAAGACAAACTTTGTGATGCATGTCAAAAGGGAAAGCAAGTAAAAGTCTCTTTTAAAGCTAAAAACATAGTTTCAACTTCTAGACCTTTACAACTTTTGCACATGGATCTTTTTGGACCCTCTAGAACTATGAGCTTTGGTGGGAATTACTATGCATTAGTGATTGTGGATGATTTTTCTAGATTTACATGGACATTATTCTTGGCCCACAAAAATGATGCTTTTCAATCATTTAGAAAACTTGCCAAAGTTATCCAAAACGAAAAAGGTTTTTGTATTGCATCCATAAGAAGTGATCATGGTGGTGAATTTGAAAATCATGAATTTGAAACTTTTTGTGATGAACATGGCATTGAGCATAATTTTTCTGCCCCTAGAACACCACAACAAAATGGTGTTGTAGAAAGGAAAAATCGATCTTTAGAAGAAATGACAAGAACTATGCTCAATGAGGCCAACCTTCCTAAGTACTTTTGGGCGGATGCGGTTAACACCGCTTGTTATGTTATGAATAGAGCCCTAATAAGGCCAATTTTAAAGAAAACCCCATATGAATTGTACAAAGGAAGGAAACCTAATGTGTCACATTTTCTTGTTTTTGGATGTAAATGCTTTGTTTTGAATAATGGAAAGGATAACTTGGGAAGTTTGATGCAAAATCGATGAGGGAATATTCATTGGTTATTCTATTCATAGCAAGGCCTTTAGAGTCTATAATAAACGAACTATGACCATAGAAGAGTCCATACATGTTGCATTTGTGAAACTAACCCAAATGAGTCGAGAAAGGAGCTTGTTGATGATGTTGCAGAAATCTTGGAAAAGACGCACTTGGAAAATCAAGAGAAAGAGCCCAAGAAGGAAGAAAAGAGACTCCTTGATCATACATGGCAAGAAGATTCAGAAATCTTAGATCTACCCAAGGAATGGAGGACTTCAAGATATCATCCTCTCGACAAAGTGATAGGTGATGTATCAAAAGGGGTAATCACTCGAAACTCACTTAGAGATGCATGTAATCATCTAGCCTTTGTCTCTCAAGTTGAACCTAAAGACATAAATGAGGCCATTAATGATGAGCATTGGATCTTGGCCATGCAAGAAGAACTAAACCAATTTGAGAGGAATCAAGTTTGGGAATTAGTTCCAAGGCCCAATGATCATCCTATAATTGGCACCAAATGGGTCTTTAGGAACAAACTCGATGAAACGGGCCTAATAATAAGAAATAAAGCTAGGCTTGTAGCTAAAGGATATAATCAAGAAGAAGGCATAGACTATGAAGAAACTTATGCTCCCGTAGCTAGGTTAGAGGCCATTAGAATGCTACTTGCATATGCTTGCATCATGGATTTCAAACTCTATCAAATGGATGTCAAAAGTGCTTTTTTAAATGGTTTTATACAAAAAGAGGTGTATGTAGAACAACCTCCTGGTTTTGAGGACTTTGAAATGCCCAACCATGTTTTTAAATTGAAAAAGGCCTTGTATGGCTTGAAACAAGCTCCTAGAGCTTGGTATGAAAGGTTGAGCAAATTTCTTTTAGAAAAAGGCTTTTCTAGAGGTAAAGTTGACACCACTCTTTTCATAAAACACAAAATGCATGACATTCTTCTAGTTCAAATCTATGTTGATGACATTATATTTGGAGCTACTAACAACTCTCTTTGTAAAGAATTTTCAAATATTATGCAAAGTGAGTTTGAGATGTCCATGATGGGTGAGCTCAACTTCTTCCTTGGTCTACAAATCAAGCAAACAAGAGAAGGAACATTTATAAGTCAATCCAAGTATTGCAAGGAGCTGCTCAAGAAGTTTGGAATGGAAAATGCCAAGCATATGGCTACTCATATGGGCACCTCTTGCTATTTGGACAAGGATGAAGGAGGTAAATCGGTAGAAATTACAAAATATAGAGGTATGATTGGCTCACTCCTTTATCTCACTGCAAGTAGGCCTGATATAATGTTTAGTGTATACATGTGTGCTAGATATCAAGCTAATCCTAAGGAATCACACCTAAGTGCTGTTAAGAGAATAATGAAATATCTAATAGGCACATCACAAATGGGTTTATGGTACCCTAAGGGTGCCTCATGTAGTCTTATTGGGTACTCCGACTCTGATTTTTCTGGATGCAAAATGGATCGAAAGAGCACTAGTGGGACATGCCACTTGCTTGGAAGCTCACTAGTTTCTTGGCACATCAAGAAACAAAATAGTGTGGCATTGTCCACAGCTGAAGCTGAATATGTTACAATTTGGGAGTTCTTTGTGCTCAAGTCCTTTGGATGAAACAGTAACTCTTGGACTATGGTCTTGAGCTTGATCACATTCCCATAAAATGTGATAATACTAGTGCAATTAACTTGTCAAAAAATCCCATTTTGCATTCTAGAACTAAGCATATTGAAATAAGACATCATTTCATTAGAAATCATGTTCAAAGGGGTGATTGCATACTTGAATTTGTTGAAACAACTAAGCAACTAGCTGATATTTTCACCAAACCTCTAGCAAAAGAAGCAATTTTCTACATTAGAAATGAACTGGGTATATTGGATCAATCATGCATAAATTAGATATTTGCTGCATAATCCTAAAACAAATGCCTAAGCTTATGTTTTTCTGCATAATTATGCCACATTGCTGCACAATCTCTGAATTTTCATTATATATCTGAATCCCATACTAACTTGAGCGTCGGAGGTTTCCCCTAAATTGTTTTGCAGGTGCTCCCTCATGTCCAACCTTGACAAGAAACTCAACAACCTCAAATTTCACCAAAAAGGGTGAAATTCTTAGTAAAAATGATAATTTTGATTAATTATATGAGTTGAATCATAATATGATTAGTCTATATGCTTGCATGATGATTTGAATTGATTTAAGTTGCCTTAAAACTGATTTGGATGGATTAAAATTGATTATATGCTGTTTGGAACGCAAAATCTGAGTTAAAAAATCTTGTGTAATCGATTACAATGCCTTTGTAATCGATTATGGTTCATCACGCATGTAATCGATTACACACATTTTGTAATCGATTACAACCAACTCAGAACTCAGGTAATCGATTACATCAACTATGTAATCGATTACAAGGTTCCCAGAAAGCATGTAATCGATTACACCAAAAATGTAATCGATTACATACCCACCAGAATGCATGTAATCGATTACACACTCAATGTAATCGATTACACAGGGTTTTTAAAAGGTTTTTGACGCGCGTAAGGCTCATTTCTTCTTGGAACCTGTTCATCTTCTTCGTTCTCTCCTTCTGCTCCCACGCACTTTAAATCTCAAAATCTCTCTTTTCTCACTCAAATCTCCATCAAAACCCGTCATTTCACCTCTCTCAATCTCGGAAAACCCCTCTCCACATAGCCCATCGTTCAAAATCCCCTCACATCCCTCATCCAAATCTCCCCATCTTCTCTCACGAACCCCATCTCTTTTTCTCTGCCCTAATCTCGTCCCTCTCTCATCCCCAATCATTAATCACTCATCCCTTGCTTCTCCTTCTCATCAATGGCTGAATCCTCTCATCGCTCGAAGCGCCCAAGAACAGGGCTCTTTGTTGGAGGGTCCTCTACGGTGGCTCTTCACGTAATATCCGGCTGGACCTCACAAGGCACTTTTCCACTGTGAAGAAAGCTGAGTTGTTCCAGAAGAACTTCCAGCTTCACAAAATCATCTCTCCCAGGTATCTTCCCATCACCTTCTGCGAGAGTGAACCTTTAGAAAGCTTTAGGACAATAGAAAACTTAGGCTTGCTGGGATTCCTGAGCATAGAGAAGGCCATCTACCCTAACCTTGTCCGAGTCTTTTATGCTAACCTGAAGGTTGAGGAAAATTGCATAATCTCTGAAATGAAAAAGCAACAAATCAGGTTGACAATGGCAGAGTGGTATAGGCTTACAAAGCTCACTCCTGATGGAGCTCAGTTCTGTGGAAATGCAAAAGTCTGGGGGCATGAGTTTGAGCATAAGGCTGCTCTTCTCTCCTTGATTAGGACTGGATACCACCTCCCTAGTGATCCTAAACGAAGAATAATGGCCACTGGCCTCACTATGGAAAACAGGGTTCTCCACTATCTCTTGGTTCGTGGATTGATTCCCAGAGGAGGGAATTACTCCCAAGTCCTCAAGGATGATGTAGTGGCATTATGGGCAATGACCACAGGGCACCCAATAAAGTGGGGTTACTACATTCTAGAGAATATCTTTGGACGTCAAGAAAAAGAAGAACTCTGCTCTCCCCTTCGCCATGTTGGTCACCACAATCCTCGAGTCTTGTCGCATTTATTTGGTGAAGAGTCCAAGGACACCACTCGAAAGGACCCCAATCAATTGGGTTGCATACTCGAATAAGCTTCGGCTCTACAAGATGGAAGATAGGTGGCATTACATTACTCATGGCACATTTGGTCATATCCATCACGATCCGGATAGTGATGATGAGGAGGCTCGATGCCACGCCTCTGCTCCTGCTCCGGCTTCTCTTGATCTTCTCCAAGAAATGCGCAACCGAGTGCCAACGTAAACACACGCATGGATCATATAGAGCAAAAGATTGACCATCTTGAGTGAGGATGGACTACTTAGACCAGGAGCTTAGCTCCATTCGATCCCTCTAAGTGGACCTCCTATTCCTGAGTGTCCTGCTGCTGCTGCTGCACCTCCCACATCCTCTGCCCCTCTGGTTCCCCTATCCTTCGCTGGTCCATCTGGAGTTCCTGCTGATGATGAGGAGCTTCTGGACTCTGACGACGATCTTATGCCCAGCGATGATAACATTGATCTAGGAGACTCTGCTGCGGATCCAGAGGGTGAAGTCTTTTGTGACAGCGAGGACACTGATAGTGATCATGGCCTATTGCCTTGATATTTTCTTATATTGATGTCCACCTTGTACTTATTTTGTTTTAACTCTGACTATATAAAATTGGTATACCTTTATGGTTATATTTTGATTATTGCCTACTGGTTATGAATGTTTGGCTGGACTGATTTTTAATACATGAACTTGTTTTCACCTTGAATGTTTGGCTTTTGGAATATTGATTGGACTGATTAATCTTTGTGGCTTTTCTGTTATGGCAAAACTTTGGGAATCATGAAATATAGCTGTCATGCTATCTATTTTTCTTAAATGCTTATGTCTTTTTGATAATGCCAACAGGGGAGAAAATGAGGAAAAATGAAAATGAAATGAAATGAAATTTATGGTTGCATGAGAAATTAAAGGTTGTATGAGTACAGGGGAGTTATTGACTTTTTAAGTTATTAAGCTTTTCATATGCAAAATCTAACCCAACATCATGCATAAACTCTGGGGGCAGCATTGTACCTAACTGACTATTATATACAAATGCAAAAACTCTTTCTTTTTCCTATGATCAGTTTGTCATCATCAAAAAGGGGGAGAATGTGAATGCTTATGTCTCTAAGGCATGTCAAAAGGTTTTTGATGATAACAAAAGCAAAAGAGAAGATCAAGCGCAAAAGGAAAAATCAAGATCAAAGAAAGAAGACAGAAGGTTTATTTAGACTTAGGATATTAATGTTAAATGCTCTCAAGATTTCTCAAATGGTTTTTCAATATGTGATTTCAAAATAAATGGGAAATTTCAAAGTTAAACATGGCTTTCAATAAAACTTGAGTTTCAACTTTAAATCTAACACTCTTAAAAGGATTTATGTTTAATCAAGTATCTTGAGGTGTTGGAAATGACTTACAAGCGTTATTGGACTTGAAAAATGTGTTCAAAGGCCAATGTAATCGATTACATAATGTTTGTAATCGATTACACATCAAACAGAAGGTCTGTAATCGATTACATTGTAAATGTAATCGATTACAAGCAAGTCAGAGGCCATGTAATCGATTACACAATATATGTAATCGATTACACAAAGCCCAGAAAGGCAAAGAACACGTTCGACGAGTCATGTAATCGATTACATTGATTTTGTAATCGATTACAAACAAAGTCAGAAGCCATGTAATCGATTACACCAATAATGTAATCGATTACACAAAACCAGAAACTCAAAGAACACGTTCGACGAGCCATGTAATCGATTATATGGATATTGTAATCGATTACACAAAGAAGTCGAAGTCATGTAATCGATTACATGGGCATTGTAATCGATTACAAGCAAAAGCAAAATCGAAGCCATGTAATCGATTACACCAATAATGTAATCGATTACAAGCCCAGAAAGTTCAGAAAACGTTGGAACAACAATGTAATCGATTACCTGATCTGTGTAATCGATTACACAAACTCTGACAGCGTCCAACAGCTATATTAAATGCATTAAATGCATGCCCAACTACCTCTAACGGCTCCATTTATTGAGAAACTTATAAATACCAAAGTTGGGTCTTTATTTGAGGTTGACCTTGAACCAAAAACTGATCATCAATAGTTCCAAACGTGAATCAATCCTTAAATTCTTTTCTTACTCTGTTTTCTGATTAAAAACGTGAAAAATCTTTGAGAGCATATTAGAGCTTCAATTTGTAAACATTTGCTCTAGAGAGAGTTTCTTCTATTTCAATCTTATACATTCTGATTAGTGAGGGTGAGGTATCCCTCAAGTATTGTAAGGGTGAGGTATCCCTTGGAAAATAGAGGCTCAAGCTTTTGGGTGAGGTATCCCATATTGTTGAGTGCTCAAGGTTGTAGTGGTTTTTCAAGCACCCATTGAAGCTTGAAGATATAGTGGAAAATCTCAAGTTGTTGTTTGGGGATTGGACGTAGATCACAAGTGGAGTGGTGATTGAACCAGGATAAACGACTGTGTTTGTTTCTCTAAACTCTCCTCTGCTTATCTTTGTGCACTGTTTCATTGTTTTACTTGGATATTGTCTCGTTGGCTATTACGTTTATAAGTAAAAGTGTTTAACTCATCTATTCAATTATCTCTAATCATTCAATAGCTTCAACGAAAATTGATTGTCAAACGATTTGTAAAAGATTTGTGAACTTATTTTTAACTACTCAATTCACCCCCCCTCTTGAGTATTGAGGCCACTTGGTAACACACATGGGTACATATTAGAGTAATGATGTACTGGATGTTGGGAATTGCGGATCAAAATATCTCGCAGCGGAATAATAGGATTCCCACACAGGATCCATGCGAAAAGTCCATAATCCAAGTTTTTTTTAAAAATTTACCTCTTGAAGCATGATAAACACAAGCGAGGTGAATCACCAACACCGTAATAGCGACGATGTTTCTACGGTATCCACACGAACATACTTGCAAAAGGAGTCACGCCTCTGTTTTCGCGGTGCTAGCTGCGAATAGAAGAGAAGAACCTTTCACTGTCTCTCACTCACTTTCTTAGGTGCGGCTAGGGTTGTGATGTAACATCTATAGCAGCCCCCTTAACAAGATTACTATTTATAATAGTGGTGCCTTAAGTGAGTGTGAGCAAAGTAGCAAGGTAAGTGTGCAACCCTAAAACCCATCTGTCATGAGTTAGGCCCACAATTAAATCGAGTCCAACTTGGATCCTTATTGCTCCAATTTAGTCTGTTCTAAGTGTGCGACCCTGCAGGTTCTCATGACGTTGGTAGTAATATTAAAATCTCATTTTAATATTACAAACGATGTGGTATCTAGCAACACATCTTGCTACCCAAGTAATGAGAATGTCGGTGATTTGACATAACCTATCCGTGATCAATGTTTAGTGTAGTTTAGTCCCTTTGTCAAGATATCTAGATTGAACACAAGGCATGGAATGCGTCACCCTTGTATAGTCCAATCATTCGTTTCCGATACTCGAGTAGACTTTGTAACAATAAATGAGATCAATATCTCATATTGACTCATTTGAGCATGGCCATGCATTTCGCAGTCTCACTCAATCGGGGGTCCGAAGATATCGCTCTGTTATGTAGGAGTGACAAATTCCATCTAGGTCACTCACATCCCTCTGCATGATTTGCGGTATGTCCAATAACCAACTTTATAATCACCTTGTTACAGATGACGTTTGATGGCATTAAAACACACAACTCCTCATGTAGGAATCGTAGTGATTTCAGGTCAAAGGACCACAAACACCATTATCACTATGAGAATCACTTATGACACTCACGTAACGATCCATGTAGCGTTCTCATGGTGGGTCAGTCCAATACATCATTACTCTAATATGTATCCATGTGTAGACTTGATATCTCATATCCATGACCCGTGAGATGTGGTCATCAGTCTACGCACATACTAGTCTCAATGCATTATTGTTGTCCTAATTAACAATAATACTTGACTAGGGACATTTAAGAATAGTGTTGTAACCAAAAGGATCTCACGATCAAGTCATCCACTTGATGTCCTATGGCATCAAACTTACTATTCTAAGGACTTTATTATGTTTATCAAAAAGAACACAATAAATGAAATGCCTCATATATAAAATAGCATAATAGAATATATGCAAATACAGAAAATGTATTAGCCTCTAGGGCATACACCAACAATCTCCCACTTGCACTAGAGCCAATCAGGCATATATCTAATGCCTAAAGACCTAGTGTGACCCTCATGCCTGGTGTGCAAGAGGCTTCGTCGAGTGGATCAAGCAATGTTATCATCTGTTGGTACTCTGCATATCTTCACATCTCCTCTATCGATGATCTCTCGAATGAGATGGAAGCGCCTAAGTATATGTTTGGATCGCTGGTGAGATCTAGGCTCCTTAGCTTGTGCAATGGCTCCATTATTATCACAATAGAGGTCCACTGGGTCCACAATGCTAGGAATAGTGCCAAGTTCAGTAATGAACTTCTTGATCCAAACGGCCTCCTTTGCTGCATTGGAGGCAGCAATATACTCAGCCTCTGTGGTAGAATCGGCGACTGTCTCCTGCTTTGAACTCTTCCAGCTCACAGCCCCACCATTTAGGCAAAAAACATAACCTGATTGCGATCTAGAGTCGTCCTTATCGGTTTGGAAGCTAGCATCAGTGTAACCTTTTACGACTAGCTCTTCCTCGCCTCCATATACCAAGAACGAATCCTTAGTCCTTCTTAAGTACTTAAGGATGTTCTTGATAGTAGTCCAAAGTGACTTTCATAGGGATCAGTGGTACCTACTCGTCATGCTCAAAGCATACGAGATGTCTGGTCGAGTACATAACATGGCATACATGATAGATCCAATTGCAGATGCATATGGAATCTTGCTCATGTGATCCCTCTCATCCTGGGTGGAAGGGGATTGAGCCTTAGATAGGCTTACACCATGTGACATAGGCAAGAGTCCTTTCTTGGATTCATGCATGTTAAATCGTCTTAACACTTTGTCTATGTATATACTCTGACTTAGGCCAAGCAGTCTCAGTGATCTATCTCTATAGATCCTGATACCTAATACATAGGTGGCTTCGCCCAAGTCCTTCATAGAGAAGCAGTTCCCTAACCAAGTCTTTACAGACTGTAGGGTAGGGATGTCATTTCCAATAAGTAGTATGTCATCTACATATAATACTAGGAAGACAACTGTCACGCCCCTCTTCCAAGGGAACGTCACATGGTCGATTACAATGCGGAAATAAAGTTAGGTGAGTTGAGACCCGGTCCATTTTAATAAGATGCGTATATTCACTAGATTATAGTTGGGTATTTTAATTTGCGGTTATGTTATATATGTACTTTTTTTTTTTTTCTCTTACTATAATTAGTAACCATGTTGACGAGACATCAATGGAAATAAAAGATCAAAGAGAAGTAAAACATGCATAGGAATTAATATACGCATCATCATATATATATATATATATATAAGTTTATCAAAGCATTTAGTTACAAGCCTGGTACATCAAAAGCAAAGCTATACACCCCCAAAATATTATATACACATCCCCACGGTATCGAGAATTTACTGACCCACTACAAACAAAACATCGGGCCCCCAAAATAAAATACTTGGTAGCCTTCGGTAGCTACGAGTGACATCAATCCCCTCAAGTGAGGAGGTATCGTGTCGGGATCCTCTTCGGGGTCCTCTTCGGGGTCGTCCTCGGGGACTTCCTCGGGATCTTCCTCGGGATCTTCCTCATCATCGAGGAAATCACCATAGGAATAGCAGAGACACGGGACGGGGCCGTTTGTAGAACGAAAAGAGTCCTCTCTCGGAGTGAAGTAACGATCGCCCACATCTCACGTATCGGTGGGCCGAAACTCCAAACGTAGGCTAATGCGACGGTGAAGACAGGTGGTTCGTGGCGTCCCGGGCTAGTGATATCGAGACATCTCCCGTGTAGACACGGCGTTGAAGCGTAGTTGATATACCGGCACTCGGCCCTCCTAAGAATGTGTCGACGTACATCTCCCAAAAATACGTGCGTACGGGGCTCCATAGTCTTCTATAGTTGCTCAATCAAGATAAGGCCAAAAACCGGGAAGTTGGGAGCTTAGGTTCCTCACGGTTGTCTTCGATGAGACGCAATGTACTGAGATAAACGAGAAATGGAGAGACGGGAAAGAAAAGAGGTAAGACATCCTTCCGTCATTACCAATTATAGCATCAAGAAACCAAACGGCGCAAAGCGCCCACATAGCATTTACAACAACAAGTAATAGTAATAGACATTCAAGAGCAAGTTATGATCAAGCAAACAGTTCTAGCAGTCATAGGTATATCAACAATATATCAATGCCGAGACCATAATAAAGATAGATGCAAATAATGCACGGACTCTATACACATGAGCCCTCAATAACCAAGATCCTACTCCATGGAGCTAGACACAAAACATTCGGAGAGAATGATCAGGGAGACATGCTAGTATCTCGTCACCATAAAAACAAGTGCTTTCCGAGAAAATAATCGGTCATTTTGCGCAACAAGGCTTTATACAAAGCAAAGCATTCTCACAAGATCTCGATATGGGGCTGTGGCCGGTCGGGATCGTTGGTGCGTTTGCATCGGTTTGTCTCACGGTCCCGGAGGGGCTACCACTGCCCTTTGTGAAACACCCGCGCCCCAACGCCCTCAAGGCCAACTACAGGACCCCACTTGTCTATTCGCACCCGCACTAAGGTGTGTTCAACTCCTAGGCAACTAGGCCTTACGACAGTCCAACGGACAAATCACAATGCATACAAACTCTATGCATAATCAGGTATGATCATTATCACATACTATTCCATCATATGTCACAATTTGCCAAAGTAAGAATTGATACAGTCAATGGTCTCTCTCAAGGACCCACAATAGCATAATATTGTCATTAAATAGATCAATACCCTTTTCAAAACGTATTATGAGTCCTTGCTTAGATTTAGCTTTACTTACAGGGTTTGTCTCTAAAGGAATTCTTTTAGTTAACTTAAATCCTCTTAGGTAATTTATTCATATGCCCTTAGAAGATTATTTTAAGATCTCAAAATCTCACACTCTCATGTTCTTCCCTGTTTATGCATCCCTAAGCAATTTCTAGTCATCCCATTTATTTATGATCAATATTCCTATATTAGTCCCAAGGTTTTGGGTCCAGGAAACTACACGGTCGGAAATCACAATTTGAGTCATGAGACTTCAATTAATAGGTGTTGGGTGATAGGTATACATTTGAATTCGACAGAGACTACGTTTCATGAAGAATTGAAGTTGCTATTCGACGAGGAATAATGTAACGGGAGGGGGAAAGAATGGGAAAACATTTTTTACATCGGATGGGGGTTACGTCGGACGAAGAAATCATTTTTGTCGGATGGGGGTTACGTCGGACGAAGATCAAAGCGTCGGATGGGGTTACGTCGGACAAAGATCAAAGCGTCGGACCCTCCGGATGGTCGGCAAAAGCCTCAATTCGACGAGTATAGGTGTCGACGTTGGAGAAAATCTCCCAGTGTCGACCGAGCGAACACTGGTCGAAATCTCTAATTTCGACGAGTCAGGGAAATTCATCTACTCGACAGGCGTTGTCTCTCGAATTCGACGATTATTGACTTTGGGGCATTTTCTTGTAAGTGTCCAGGGACTCTATTCGACGGTTTTTGGTCGGAAGATCAATCTCGACGGGCATGATCGAGGTTCATACTCGACGGATTTTCACTTAGTGTTTGTTGGTCAGAAATCTAAATTCGACGGGTTTGACATTCGACGGAAAGGGTCAGGAGTCTAAACTCGACGGATTTTAACATTTCACCAAGTGATTAGGTTATCACAGTCGACAGGTTTGGCTATGGGTCCCTACTCGACGGATTTTAACATTTTACTAGGTGATTAGGTTATCACATTCGACAGGTTTGGCTATGGGTCCCTACTCGACGGATTTTAACATTTTACTAAGTGATCAGGTGATCACGTTCGACAGGTTTTAGGCTATCACGTTCGACAAGTTTTTATCATTCGACGGAATGGTCAGAAATCTTCATTCGACGGATTTTGACATATCACCAAAAGATCAGGTTATTGTATTCGACAAGTTTGGCCAGATTTCATACTATTACTAATTTCCACATTCTGGGCTCAACATCGTAACTATCCGAAAACAAATTGGAACTTATTCCCTTCAATATTACACATTCCAGTACCTCCGGTTATATTTATATATATGTACATTCAAACTCAGACAATCAAATAACACATATACCATACAAACAACATAAAAAGCAGAAAGACCCTCAACAAAATCACAGACGTTTCCTAAATGCTAAGAGAGGTTGAGGAGGAGTGTCTTCCTCTTACCTTAGAGAAGCACAAAGAAAGGTGCTCCTTTTGGTCAGAAATGATATTTTCAGCTCCCGAGAAATCCTTGAATATTCAAGCTCACCAAAATCGAGAATCAAATGTTGAAATGGATACCCATGGTCATCAAAATGACAGTGGGTTACGAAAATGAGGAGAGATGAGGAAAAAGCTAAGGACTTTACCTTAAAGTTCCAATCTTTAAGCTTCAACCGTGGAGGAAAAGAAGATGAAGAAGACGTAGGACTTTGAAGATGATTCCTCACTCGGGTGTGGTGCTTCTCCAAACACGAAATGGTCTTTGGAGTGTGATGGTATTGGAGGATGAAAATATGAAGGTGGGGGGGGAAAATGGTGCTGCTGGAAGGAGAAATGGAAAAGAGAAAGATGAGTGCTACGTACAGGAGGAGGAAAATGTGGGGATTGAAGAATGAATTAAGCCCCTTAATTCAAATGTGCAGCACAAAATAGGAGGAGAGAGAAATAATAAAAAATGATTCAAAGAAGCTTCCTTGAGAAGCTTCGCACGCTTCTCTACGAAGTGCATAGTAAGCTTGTCTCCTTGATTAAACACCTCTGTCAGATGATTTATTACACTAGCAGATAAAACCTCAAAATGTAGACCTCGTAAACTGTGCCCGGACTCGGGTTTAGTAAGATCCCCCGTTGACACGTTGACAGTCCAAGGTTTACCAGCCTCAGGGAAAATATTTTATTCTCCGGCTCCACTCAAGACACACACATAAAACGAAGAATATATTAAAATATTCATCACCTCCAGAAAATTCCACAAAAATTCTTAAAAATTGCAAATATTATAAAATGATCGTTTTTAACAAAATAATAAATTTTCGGGATGTTACAACACTCCCCTTCTAAAAAGAAATTTCGTCCTCGAAATTTGCATACCTTAGAATAGCTGTGGGTATTGCTCTCTCATCTTGTCTTCCAATTCCCAGGTTGCATCTCCAGTCACCTCGTTCCAGATCACTTTCACCAATGCGATCTCCTTGCCTCTTAATTGCTTTATCCTGCTATCCTCGATTCTTATAGGAGACGTCTCATAAGTTAAGTTTTCTTTTAGTTGTCCTGTATACGGTGCTATGATATGACTTGGGTCGGGAAGGTACTTAGAAGTTGTGACACATGGAAAACATTATGAATGTTTGAAAGAAAAGGAGGTAAGGATATTTGGTATGCTACGGGACCTACACGAGCAATGATTTGGTATGGTCCAAGGAATTTAGGAGTGAGTTTTCTAGATTTTAAAGCCCGGCCCACCCCGGTCGTAGGTGTGACTTTCGGGAATACATGCTCACCTTCCTCAAACTCAAGAGGTTTTCTCCTTCGGTCTCGCATAACTCTTTTGTCGACTCGAGCCGTCCTCATCTTTTCTGAATCATTTTAACCTTCTCGGTTGTGCGTTGTATAATCTCGGGTCCAATAGTAAGGCGCTCGCCGTCTTGGTACCAACACATAGGTGTTCGACATCGTCGTCCATACGAGCTTCATAGGGTGCCATCCCTATGCTCGAATGATAAGCTTGTTGTTGTAGGTGAATTCTATCAAGGGTAGAATATCATCCCAACTCCCGGTTGCTCTATGGTGCAAGCTCTAAGCAAATCTTCCAAAGATTGGATTGTTCTCTCCGACCGACCGTCGGTCTGCGGATGATAAGCGAGAACTAAGTTGTAATTTTGTCCCCAATGCTTCTTGCAAACTCTCCCGAGAAATTTGAAGTAAACCTCGGATCTCTATCGAAACAATACTTGTAGGCACACCGTGCGGTCGACAATCTCTCCAATATAGATCTGAGTCAATCTCTCTAGCTTGTACTTGATGTCGATCGGAAGAAAATGTGCGGATTTCGTGAGTCGGTCCTACAATTACCCAAATCGAATCATAACCTTTTCTTGTCCTTGGTAATCAGACTACAAAGTCCATTGCAATCTTGTCCCACTTCCATTAGGAATAGATAACGGTTGCAGCAATCCTGTTGGTCTCTGATGTTCCACTTTGGCTTTTTGACAAACCAGACAAGTAGATACACGTCTAGTAACGTCACTCTTCATTCCGTGCCACCAGAACAACTTCTTCAAGTCTTGATACATCTTCGTCATGCCCGGGTGCATACTCAGTTGGCTTGTGTGAGCATGATTAATGATGTATTCTCTAAGTTCTTGATTCCGTGGGACACAAACTCTCCCCTGGAATCTCAAAATTCCATCCGTTCCCTCTGCAAACTCTGTTTCATTTCCTTGCTTCATCTGTTCCCTCACTTCTTGTAAGAACTTGTCCTTCTTCTGCTCTTTTCTTATGCTGTCCATCAACTCGCTTGAGATGGTAACCATATTCATGCAAATCTTTCCAGGTTCTAACTTCACAAAAGACCATACATCTCTGAATTGCTCTATTAGATCCTTCTCCTTGATCATCAGGGCAGAGACACTGATCATCTTTCTACTTAGAGCGTCTGCCACAACATTTGCCTTGCCAGGATGATACAGAAGTTGGAAATCGTAATCCTTCAGGAATTCTAACCACCTCCGTTGCCTCATGTTCAACTCCTTCTGATCATACAAATACTTCAGACTCTTGTGATCACTGAAAATGTTAAATGTTGCTCTGTAGAGAAAATGCCTCCATATCTTCAGAGCAAAAACTACAGCCGCTAGCTCCAGGTCGTGCGTCGGATAATTCTTCTCGTGCACTCGCAACTGCCTTGAAGCATAAGCCACCACCCTTCCATGTTGCATAAGTACAGATCCTAGCCCTTGGTATGAAGCGTCACAGTACACTTCAAACTGTTCATTCGGATCGGGTAGCACTAACACCGGTGAGGTAGTCAGTCGATTCTTCAACTCTTGGAAACTTCGCTCACGGTGTCGGTCCACTCAAAAGTTTGGTTTTCCTTGTGAGTTGCGTAAGTGGTCCGGCAATCTTGGAGAATCCCTCAATGAACCTCGATAATATCCCGCTAAACCCACAAAGCTTCGAATCTCGATCGATTTCGGCCTTTCCCATCGCGCAAGATTGCCTCCACTTTCGATGGATCCACGGCAATCCCACTCTTTGAGATCACGTGACCTAGAAACTTGACTTCTTCCGGCCAAAACTCACATTTTGACGGTTTGGCATACAATTCTTTCTCCTTCGAGAATCGAAGAACTATCCGAGGTGTTCGGCATGGTCCTCTCGGTTTTGAGAGTATACCGAGAATGTCGTCAATGAAGACCACAACGAACTTATCCAAGTAAGGTCGAAAGATTCGGTTCATGTAGTCCATGAAGATAGGCTGGTGCATTCGTCACACCAAACGGCATCACCAAATATTCATAGTGGACCGTATCGGGTGCGAAAAGCAGTCTTGGGCACATCCCTCTGTCTTCACTCGTATCGATGATACCCGGATCGCGAGATCAATCTTGGAAAACACCGCCGCTCCCTTCGGTTGGTCCATCAAGTCGTCAATCCTCGGGAGTGGATATTTGTTCTTAATCGTCACCTTGTTCGGTAGATAGTCCACACATAACCTTGAGGTGCCATCCTTCTTGCGAACTAACAAAGACTTGGTGCTCCCCATGGTGACACACTTGGCACGACAAATTGCTTTTCCAAAAGCTCTTCTAGCTGTTTCTTTAGCTCGGCTAACTCTGTCGGTGCCATCCGGTGCGGTGTTATAGACACGGGACCAGCTCCGGTACTAAGTCGATA
This sequence comes from Ormosia semicastrata, assembly GCA_029884595.1. Lineage (NCBI taxonomy): Eukaryota > Viridiplantae > Streptophyta > Magnoliopsida > Fabales > Fabaceae > Ormosia > Ormosia semicastrata. The sequence goes on from JAQQTO010000063.1 coordinate 55,217,082, forward strand.
GCAAACTCTATCTCTCGAGCGGCGGTAAACCGGGCACACTCTCGGGAAAGACTTCGGAAACTCATTCACCACTTTGGAATTGTGTCCACATCAACCTCGTTCTCGATTTTCAAAGAAGATAGTAGCATGTATCGTGAGCTCCTTCTTTCAAGAGAGCTTGAACTCGGTTGGCCGTCGAGAAATCTAGAATTCTCATTTATGGGAAAAACTATGGTCTTTCTCGGAGCAGTCTAACGAGAACATGGTTAGAAGACAACCAGTCCATCCCTAGGATAATATCTAATTGGGAAAGAGGTAAACAAATCGGATCGACCGAGAAAGGATCGACCTTCAACAATCAATGGACGGTTTAGACAAACTTTGGTAGTAACTACCGGTTTATCGGTGGGGGTAGAAACGGTTAAGTCAAAAGGTAAGGGCGACACGGGTAGACTCGGTTTTTGCACACGGTCATACGATATAAAAGAATGGGTTGCCCCGAGTCATACGATACGAGTTAAAAGATTACCTTCTATGATGCCTTCTCCTGTATCAAATCTTCGGATTCGGAGGCTTGCTCCGCTCATAGTGTAAACTCGTCCTCCGGCTTGCGGTTTCTTGGCTTTCGCGGCATTCATTGAAGGTTCGACCTTCGCTTGATTGCGGTCTCGTAGATGTGTCCGGGTTTCCCACATCGAAAACAGATAATCCCTTTGATAGGACAATCCCTTGTCGGATGATCTTTCCACACTTAGGCATTTGGAGGGATATGCCAAGTTTTGGCCGGTCCAGGTTCCCACTAGAACCTCCACTAGAACTTCCACCCATGGCTTATTGGTGACTTCCCATTGGTCGAGAGTATGGCTTCTTCTGGAAGCGGTTAACACTGTTATTGCCGCCTCTCTGGAATCTCGCAGGCCCAAAGTTTCTATTTCTCATATCTCTAGATTGCTCCAGAGCCTCTACATCACAAAGCAAGTATCCAGCAGTTGTGAGAATTCATTGATCCTCAAGGTGATTACGGCTTTCCTCGGTTCGTACCTCAATCCTTAGTGAATCTTCGGCACTTCCAGGCCTCATCTGGTTGGTTCTGAAAGTAGGTCGAAAACTGTGACAAGTTTTCGAATCTCGCTGCGTACTCGCTAACAGTCATATTCCCCTGCCGTAGGTTGAGGAATTCCGACTCCTTCGCATGCCTTGCACTCGCAGGAAAATACTTGTCCAAGAACTTTTCTTTGAACAACTCCCAAGTAATATCTCGGTTCGCAGCTTCTAGCATCCTCCGCACTCCGTTCCACCAGTTCTCAGCGTTACCTACCAGCATAAAAGTAGCATAATCCACCTTCTTACCCTCAGCGCAATTCATTCCTCGAAATACCTTCTCCAACTCCTTGATCCACAGACTAGCTTTGTCCGGATCAAATTCTCCTTTAAATTGAGGAGGATTATGGCGTCGAAACTCCGCTAAATTCTGAGCATCAGCAGTAGCCTCTAAGCGTTGAGCGGCCGCTCTTGTTGTTGCGTAACTCTCTCTTGCTGTCGTGCGGCTTGCTCAGTTTGTTGTGCGATGACCTCAGCCATCCTTTGCATCGCTGTAATAGCTGCTGCCATGTCTTCCCTTCGTGCCATCTCACTTTCTCAGATTCAGATTATCTGAAAACACAGAAAAGTCAGTTGCATTCACTAAGAATACCAAACACTACTCCTTTACGAATACCATTCGAGAGAACACACAGCACAAACAAGACAGACTCAACCACAAGACCCAAAGAAACATAAACCGGGGCTCTGATACCAAGAATGTCACGCCCCTCTTCCAAGGGAACGTCACATGGTCGATTACAATGCGGAAATAAAGTTAGGTGAGTTGAGACCCGGTCCATTTTAATAAGATGCGTATATTCACTAGATTATAGTTGGGTATTTTAATTTGCGGTTATGTTATATATGTACTTTTTTTTTTTCTCTTACTATAATTAGTAACCATGTTGACGAGACATCAATGGAAATAAAAGATCAAACAGAAGTAAAACATGCATAGGAATTAATATCTGCATCATCATATATATATATATATATATAAGTTTATCAAAGCATTTAGTTACAAGCCTGGTACATCAAAAGCAAAGCTATACGCCCCAAAATATTATATACACATCCCCACGGTATCGAATTTACTGACCCACTACAAACAAAACATCGGGCCCCCAAAATAAAATCTTGGTAGCCTTCAGTAGCTACGAGTGACATCAATCCCTCAAGTGAGGAGGTATCGTGTCAGGATCCTCTTCGGGGTCCTCTTCGGGGGTCGTCCTCGGGGACTTCCTCGGGATCTTCCTCGGGATCTTCCTCATCATCGGAGGAAATCACCATAGGAATAGCGAGAGACACGGGACGGGGCCGAGGCGTAGAACGAAAAGAGTCCTCTCTCGGAGTGAAGTAACGATCGCCCCACATCTCACGTATCGGTAGCTGAAACTCCAAACGTAGGCTAATGCAGCGGTGAAGACAGGTGGTTCGTGGCGTCCCAGGCTAGTGATATCGAGACATCTCCCGTGTAGACACAGCGTTCAGAACTGTAGTTGATATACCAGCACTCTGGCCCTCCTAAGAATGTCAGACGTACATCTCCCAAAAATCTGTGCGTACGGGGCTCCATAGTCTTCTATAGTTGCTCAATCAAGATAAGGCCAAAAACCAGGGAAGTTGGGAGCTTAGGTTCCTCACGGTTGTCTTCGATGAGACGCAATGTACAGATAAACAGAAATGGAGAGACAGGAAAGAAAAGAGGTAAGACATCCTTCCGTCATTACCAATTATAGCATCAAGAAACCAAACGGCGCAAAGCGCCCACATAGCATTTACAACAACAGTAATAGTAATAGACATTCAAGAGCAGTTATGATCAAGCAAACAGTTCCAGGCAGTCATAGGTATATCAACAATATATCAATGCCAGACCATAATAAAGATAGATGCAAATAATGCACGGACTCTATACACATGAGCCCTCAATAACCAAGATCCTACTCCATGGAGCTAGACACAAAACATTCGGAGAGAATGATCAGGGAGACATGCTAGTATCTCGTCAGCCATAAAAACAAGTGCTTTCCAGAAAATAATCAGTCATTTTGCGCAACAAGGCTTTATACAGCAGCATTCTCACAAGATCTCGATATAGAATTGTGGCCAGTCGGGATCGTTGGTGCGTTTGCATCGGTTTGTCTCACGGTCCGGAGGGGCTACCACGCCCTTTGTGAAACACCGCGCCCCAACGCCCTCAAGGCCAACTACAGGACCCCACTTGTCTATTCGCACCCGCACTAAGGTGTGTTCAACTCCTAGGCAACTAGGCCTTACGACAGTCCAACGGACAAATCACAATGCATACAAACTCTATGCATAATCAGGTATGATCATTATCACATACTATTCCATCATATGTCACAATTTGCCAAAGTAAGAATTAATACAGTCAATGGTCTCTCTCAAGGACCCACAATAGCATAATATTGTCATTAAATAGATCAATACCCTTTTCAAAACGTATTATGAGTCCTTGCTTAGATTTAGCTTTACTTACAGGGTTTGTCTCTAAAGGAATTCTTTTAGTTAACTTAAATCCTCTTAGGTAATTTATTCATATGCCCTTAGAAGATTATTTTAAGATCTCAAAATCTCACACTCTCATGTTCTTCCCTGTTTATGCATCCCTAAGCAATTTCTAGTCATCCCATTTATTTATGATCAATATTCCTATATTAGTCCCAAGGTTTTGGGTCCGAGGAAACTACACGGTCGGAAATCACAATTTGAGTCACAGACTTCAATTAATAGGTGTTGGGTGATAGGTATACATTTGAATTCGACAGAGACTACGTTTCATGAAGAATTGAAGTTGCTATTCGACGAGGAATAATGTAACAGGAGGGGGAAAGAATGGGGAAAACATTTTTCTGTCGGATGGGGGTTACGTCGGACGAAGAAATCATTTTTGTCGGATGGGGGTTACGTCGGACGAAGATCAAAGCGCTGTCGGATGGGGTTACGTCGGACAAAGATCAAAGCGTCGGACCCTCCCGGATGGTCGACAAAAGCCTCAATTCGACGAGTATAGGTGTCGACGTTGGAGAAAATCTCCCAAGTGTCGAGCAGAGCGAACACCGGTCGAAATCTCTAATTTCGACGCAGTGCGGGGAAATTCATCTACTCGACAGCGTTGTCTCTCGGGTCGACGATTATTGACTTTGGGGCATTTTCTTGTAAGTGTCCAGGGACTCTATTCGACGGTTTTGGTCGGAAGATCAATCTCGACGGGCATGATCGAGGTTCATACTCGACGGATTTTCACTTAGTGTTTGTTGGTCAGAAATCTAAATTCGACGGGTTTGACATTCGACGGAAAGGGTCAGGAGTCTAAACTCGACGGATTTTAACATTTCACCAAGTGATTAGGTTATCACGGTCGACGAGGTTTGGCTATGGGTCCCTACTCGACGGATTTTAACATTTTACTAGGTGATTAGGTTATCACATTCGACGAGGTTTGGCTATGGGTCCCTACTCGACGGATTTTAACATTTTTACTAAGTGATCGTGTGATCACGTTCGACAGGTTTTAGGCTATCACGTTCGACAAGTTTTTATCATTCGACGGAATGGTCGAAATCTTCATTCGACGGATTTTGACATATCACCAAAAGATCGAGGTTATTGTATTCGACAAGTTTGGCCAGATTTCATACTATTACTAATTTCCACATTACGGGCTCAACATCGTAACTATCAGAAAACAAATTGGAACTTATTCCCTTCAATATTACACATTCCAAGTACCTCAGGTTATATTTATATATATGTACATTCAAACTCGAGACAATCAAATAACACATATACCATACAAACAACATAAAAAGCGAGAAAGACCCTCAACAAAATCACAGACGTTTCCTAAATGCTAAGAGAGGTTGAGGAGGAGTGTCTTCCTCTTACCTTAGAGAAGCACAAAGAAAGGTGCTCCTTTTGGTCGAAATGATATTTTCGGCTCCCGAGAAATCCTTGAATATTCAAGCTCACCAAAATCGAATCAAATGTTGAAATGGATACCCATGGTCATCAAAATGACAAGTGGGTTACGAAAATGAGGAGAGATGAGGAAAAAGCTAAGGACTTTACCTTAAAGTTCCAATCTTTAAGCTTCAACCGTGGAGGAAAAGAAGATGAAGAAGACGTAGGACTTTGAAGATGATTCCCTCGGGTGTGGTGCTTCTCCAAACACGAAATGGTCTTTGAGTGTGATGGTATTGGAGGATGAAAATATGAAGGTGGGGGGGGGGGGGGGGAAAATGGTCTTCTTTGGAAGGAGAAATGGAAAAAGAGAAAGATGAGTGCTACGTACGAGGAGGAGGAAAATGTGGGGATTGAAGAATGAATTAAGCCCCTTAATTCAAATGTGCAGCACAAAATAGGAGGAGAGAGAAATAATAAAAAATGATTCAAAGAAGCTTCCTTGAGAAGCTTCGCACGCTCTCTACGAAGTGCATAGTAAGCTTGTCTCCTTGATTAAACACCTGTCAGATGATTTATTACACTAGAGATAAAACCTCAAAATGTAGACCTCGTAAACTGTGCCCGGACTCGGGTTTAGTAAGATCCCCCGTTGACACGTTGACAGTCCAAGGTTTACCAGCCTCAGGGAAAATATTTTATTCTCCCGGCTCCACTCAGCACACACATAAAACGAAGAATATATTAAAATATTCATCACCTCCAGAAAATTCCACAAAAATTCTTAAAAATTGCAAATATTATAAAATGATCGTTTTTAACAAAATAATAAATTTTCGGGATGTTACAACAACTGTGCTCCCACTAACCTTCTTGTAGACACAAGATTCTTCTTCATTCTTGATGAAACCAAACTGTTTGATTGTATCATCAAAATGAAGATTCCAGCTTCTGGAAGCTTGCTTCAATCCATAAATAGATCGTTGCAACTTGCATACCTTTCTGGCATCCTGTGGAGTGGCAAAACCCTCAGGTTGTGTCATGTACACATCTTCGAGGAGATTTCCATTAAGGAAAGCAGTTTTGACATCCATTTGCCGATTTCATAATCATGGTATCTTTTGCAACAACAAGCAAGATCCGAACGGATTTAAGCATCGCAACTGGGGAAAAAGTCTCATCATAGTCTACACCATGAATTTGTTTGAAACCTTTAGCCACCAATCGTGCCTTAAAGGTATGCACATTACCATCCATGTCGGTTTTCTTCTTGAAAACCCACTTGCACCAATGGGTTTTACCCCTTCGGTGGGTCAACCAAGGTCCATACCTGGTTGGCATACATGGAATCCATTTCGGATCTCATGGCCTCAAGCCATTTCTCGGTCTGGGCCAATAATGGCTTCTGGTAAGTCACAGGCTCATCTTGATCCATGAGCAATACGTCACCTTGTTGGGTCATGAGAAATCCATATCTCTCTGGTTGATGACGTATCCTGTTAGACCTACGCAGGTCTTGTGCTACTAGAGCAGGTTGTTGTTCCACAACATTTTGTGGAGGCTGCTCTATTTCCACCAATGGTTCATTGCTGCTTTGTGAAACTTGAACTTCTTCAAGTTCTACTTTTCTCCCACAGGTTCCTTTGGAGATAAACTCCCTTTCTAGAAACACAACTGTCCGTGCGACAAACACTTTGCTCTCGGTAGGATTATAGAAAAAGTATCCCTTGGTTTCCTTTGGATACCCCACAAAGAAGCATTTATCTGATTTAGGTCCAAGCTTATCAGAAACTTGACGTTTTACGTAAGCTTCGCAGCCCCAAATCTTCAAGAAAGACATACTGGGCCGTCTCCCAGTCCATATCTCATATGGTGTCTTTTGAACCGTCTTAGATGGAACACGGTTAAGTGTGAAAGCTGCTGTTAACAGAGCATGTCCCCAGAAGGAGCCTGGAAGGTCTGCATGACTCATCATGGATCGGACCATGTCCAACAAAGTCCGGTTCCTCCTTTCAGAAACACCATTCCATTGTGGTGTTCCTGGTGGAGTGAGTTGAGATATTATCCCACACTCTTTCAGATGATCATCAAACTGTTGGCTTAAGTATTCTCCTCCTCGATCTGATCGAAGGATTTTAATACTCTTGCCAAGTTGGTTTTGTACTTCATTCTTGAACTCTTTGAACTTTTCAAAGGATTCTGATTTGTGCTTCATAAGATATACAAATCCATATCTACTGAAATCATCAGTAAATGTAATGAAGTATTGAAAATCGCCTCTAGCGAGTGTGTTTAGTGGCCCACATACATCACTATGTATAAGGCCTAAAAGATCACTAGCCCTTTCACCTTGTCCAGTAAATGGGGCCTTTGTCATCTTCCCCAATAAACAAGATTCACATATCTCATATGGTTCAAAATCAAATGAGTCCAAGAATCCATCTTTATGGAGTTTGGAGATGCGTTTCTCATTTATGTGGCCCAAACGACAATGCCAGAGAAAAGTTGGGTTCAGATCGTTTGATTTAAACCTCTTTGTATTTATGTTATAAATGGGCGTTTCGAGATCAAGTATATAAAGTCCATTACTCAATTGTGCACTACCATAAAAAATATCATTCATATAAATAGAACAACACTTGTCCTTTATTATAAAAGAAAAACCTTTCTTGTCCAAACAAGAAACAGAAATGATATTCCTACTAATAGTAGGCACAAAATAGCAGTTCTCTAACTCTATTACAAGCCCAGTGGGCAAAGATAATAAATAAGTCCCTACAGCTAATGCAGCAACCTTTGCTCCATTTCCAACTCGTAGGTCGACTTCGCCCTTCGTCAATGGTCTCTTGCTCTTTAGATCCACGCACATTTACACAAATGTGAGATCCACATCCAAGTATCTAATACCCATGATGCGGACGTAGATAAATTGACTTCAATAACAAAAATACCGAAGTGGAAGTCTCACTTCCCTTCTTCTTTTTGAGCTCCTCCGGGAACTTGGCACAGTTCCTCTTCCAATGTCGGTCGACCGCAATGGAAGCATGTACCTTCCTTAGCCACTCCACCCACTTTGGTTTCAAGCTAGAAGTGCTAGGCTTGGACTTGTCCTTGCCCTTGCCCTTCCAGTTGTCCTTGGGCTTTTTCTTTGTTTCTTGCCCTTATTCTTTTGGACCATCATTATGGCCTTCCCTTTACCTTTGTTGATGTTACGGTGTGAGTTCTCAACATGCCTAACACTCTGGTAGTGATTTGTCAATCTCATTCATGTTGTAGTTCATGACAAATTGGTGAAACTTTCAACAACGATTGCGGGACTAAGTCGATGGCCAACTCTTGGCCCAAAGGAAAACCCAGTCTCTCTAGGTTTTCAATGTACCCAATCATCTTGAGTACATGAGCACCAACGGGGTTTCCTTCTACCGGCTTGCACCTTGAAACAGTGCTTTAGAGACCTCGAATCTCTCATGTACGGCTGCTCTTGATAGAGCTTCTTAAGGTGTACGATCATATCGTATGCATCCATGTTCTCATGTTGCTTTTGGAGCTCGAGTTCATGGTGGCCAGCATTAGACATCCAATGTCCAAGGCATCATCTTGATGCTTCTTATAAGCATCTCTTTCGGTTCTAGGGGCATTAGCGGGTGGCTCAGAATAGGCTATTCCAAAACATACGACTTTTTCTCTTGCTTGAGGACAATCCTCAAATTCTGTGCAGTCTAGAAAATTTGTTCCGGACAACTTGTCCTTCTCAAGGACGGATCGCAATGATAAAGTACCGATGTGTTTGTTGCCATGGTTATCTATTAACGAGAAACATGCAAAATATAAGTATCATGCCATAAACATATTTAATGAGGTCTTTTAATTAAATATGCCTCCCACTATTTTATTCAAGTCAATGACCCTCAGCATTGACTCGGAAAATCCCATCGAAAGATTTCCTAGTGGGCCAAGATCCATATTTTACCTAGCTTTGAGTCACTTTGGTGATCGCCCAAAATTCGGTTATTTAGGTAGGAAACTCTTTCCAATTACATCACATGCAACTCTTGGATAGTTAGGTGAATAACACTTATTCTAATCCATCTAATGGACTAAAGCCCAACTTCATGCCTCTAAGCCTTCAATCCTATTGAAATGGCCTAGTTAAGTCAGACCCAATGGTTGGCATTTGGATATTACTCTTATCCCATCGCATCTTACTAATATAGATAAAGGCACCCTGCTTTGGCAGATCTACACTTAATTGATATTAGTCTTGATGAGTGCCACGCATTGGAAGGCATCACATAATGACTTAATATTTTTCTTTGAGGGAATTTTATTATTAGATCTCACCATTTATTAAACTTGTTTAACATACCATAAACATCATCCATGCATCTCATACATATAAAGCATATAATAAATGTGACATGAGGAAGCTTCATAGCCGTCGCAAAACGGAAACAAGGTTTCCAAAACCTTGTGTCGCGCTGCTGTGTATATCGCATTCATAATCGTTTTTCGCAGAATCATACATATCACATATATAGATATCAGAAAAACGCAAGAACAGAAAGCATTCAAAACCGTTTTCGCAGAATCATACATATCACATATATAGATATCAGAAAAACGCAAAAACAGAAAGCATTCAAAACCGTTTTCGCAGAATTATATGAACATCTTCATGGTTTCAAAAACATCAACATGTTTCGTAAACAACAAATAAAACAGAACACGGTTTCATACATCATTATTTCGATTTCAGAAATAACATATAAAGATCATATCTTTTATGAAAGGAAAGCAACGAATCATGTTATCGCATATAACAAGAAAAGCAGAAAAACCGAATCATAGTTTCGCAAGTTGCTCGATACCCTTGTTGGGAATTGCGGATCAAAATATCTCGCGGCGGAATAATAGGATTCCCACACGGGATCCATGCGAAAAGTCCAAAATCGAGTTTTTTTAAAAATTTACCTCTTGAAGCGTGATAAACACAAGCGAGGTGAATCACCAACACCGTAATAGCGACGATGTTTACGTGGTATCCACACGAACAGACTTGCAAAAGGAGTCACGCCTCTGTTTTCGCGGTGCTAGTGCGAATAGAAGAGAAGAACCTTTCACTTGTCTCTCACCACTTTCTTAGGTGCGAGCTAGGGTTGTGATGTAACATCTATAGCAGCCCCCATAATGATACTATTTATAATAGTGGTGCCTTAAGTGAGTGTGAGCAAAGTAGCAAGGTAAGTTGTGCAACCCTAAAACCCATCTGTCATGAGTTAGGCCCACAATTAAATCCGAGTCCAACTTGGATCCTTATTGCTCCAATTTAGTCTGTTCTAAGTGTGCGACCTACAGGTTCTCATGACGTTGGTAGTAATATTAAAATCTCATTTTAATATTACAAGCGATGAGCGGTATCTAGCAACACATCACGCTACCCAAGTAATGAGAATGTCGGTGATTTGACATAACCTATCCGTGATCAATGTTTAGTGTAGTTTAGTCCCTTTGTCAAGATATCTAGATTGAACACAAGGCATGGAATGCGTCACCCTTGTATAGTCCAATCATTCGTTTCCTGATACTCGAGTAGACTTTGTAACAATAAATGAGATCAATATCTCATATTGACTCATTTGAGCATAGCCATGCATTTCGCAGTCTCACTCAATCAGGGGGTCCGAAGATATCGCTCCTGTTATGTAGGAGTGACAAATTCCATCTAGGTCACTCACATCCCTCTGCATGATTTGCGGTATATCCAATAACCAACTTTATAATCACCTTGTTACAGATGACGTTTGATGGCATTAAAACACACAACTCCTCATGTAGGAATCGTAGTGATTTCAGGTCAAAGGACCACAAACACCATTATCACTATGAGAATCGCTTATGACACTCACGTAACGATCCATGTAGCGTTCTCATGGTGGGTCAGTCCAGTACATCATTACTCTAATATGTATCCATGTGTAGACTTGATATCTCATATCCATGACCCGTGAGATGTGGTCATCAGTCTACGCACATACTAGTCTCAATGCATTATTGTTGTCCTAATTAACAATAATACTTGACTAGGGACATTTAAGAATAGTGTTGTAACCAAAAGGATCTCACGATCAAGTCATCCACTTGATGTCCTATGGCATCAAACTTACTATTCTAAGGACTTTATTATGTTTATCAAAAAAGAACACAATAAATGAAATGCCTCATATATAAAATAGCATAATAGAATATATGCAAATACAGAAAATGTATTAGCCTCTAGGGCATACACCAACACTGGACTGACCCACCATGAGAACGCTACATGGATCGTTACGTGAGTGTCATAAGCGATTCTCATAGTGACAATGGTGTTTGTGGTCCTATGACCTGAAATCACTACGATTCCTACATGAGGAGTTGTGTGTTTTAATGCCATCAAACGTCATCTGTAACAAGGTGATTATAAAGTTGGTTATTGGATATACCGCAAATCATGCAGAGGGATGTAAGTGACCTAGATGGGATTTGTCACTCCTACATAACAGGAGCGATATCTTCGGGCCCCCTGATTGAGTGAGACTGCGAAATGCATGGCCATGCTCAAATGAGTCAATATGAGATATTGATCTCATTTGTTGTTACAAAGTCTGCTCGAGTATTAGGAAACGAATGATTGGACTATACAAGGGTGACGCATTCCATGTCTTGTGTTCAATCTAGATATCTTGACAAAGGGACTAAACGACACGAAAACATTGGTCACGAAAAGGTTATGTCAAATCACTGACATTCTTATTACTTGGGTAGCAGTGATGTGTTGCTAGATACCGTTCACTGCTTGTAATATTAAAATAGGATTTTAATATTACTGCCAACGTAATAAGAACCTGCAGGGTCACACACATAGAGCAGACTAAAATTGGAGCAATGGATCCAAGTTGGACTCGGATTCAAATATGGGCCAGACTTATAACAGATGGGTCTAGGGTTGCGCAGCTTACCTTGCTGCTGCTCACACTCACTTAAGGCAGTCACTATTATAAATAGTAATGCTAAGGGGGCTGCTAAGATACATAATTCTGAACCTTAGCCGCACCTACAGAAAAGTGAGTGAGAGAGCGACAGGTTTCTTCTCTTCTCTTCGCAGCTAGCACTGTGTGAGAGACGTGAGGCTCCTCTTTGCGGACGTTGGACGTTCGTGAGTCTGTTCGTGTGGATACCGCAGAGACATCATTTCTATTACGGTGTTAGTGATTCACGCTTCAAGAGGTAAATCATTTAAAACTCGGATTATGGCTTTTTCGTATGGATCCTCGGTGGGACTCCCTGTTTTTCGCTGCGTGTTGTATCCGCAAAATTCCCAACAGTGGTATCAGAGCGTCTTGCGAAACCATGATTCAATTTTCTGTTTTCGTTTACATGAGATAACATGTTTTCTGTTCTTGTTTTGACAAAAGATATGATCTTTAATATGTTATTTCTGAAAACCGTATGAAACCCTTTGTGAAAACATATTCTGTTTCTTATGTTGTATGCAAAATCGTGATGTTGTTTTCAAAACTTCATGAAGATGTTCATATGTTCTGTGAAAATCGTTTTGTATTAAGATATATGTTTTTGCGAATCTTTTTGGTATGTATGTGATACAAACAGCGTTATGGAATCCTTATTCTCAATGCGCGGCGCAAGGGTTTAGGAAACCTTGTTCTTGGCTTGCGGCGGCAAGGGTTATGGAATCCTTGTTTCTGCATAAGAGGCGCAGCGTAATGGGTTTTGGAAACCCTATTCTTGTTTTGCAGCAGCAGCATCAAGTGTTGATGTCAAGCTGCCAACGAGGCGCCTGAGGTTCAAGTGTTGAACGACGGCGCAAGGGTTCCCTGCGGCACATGAAGTGTTCATGTTGTTCGGGCTTAGGGTTTCGCGTGGTACATACTGCACCAAGGGAGGCGCAAGAGATTCAGTGTTGAACCCCCGTGCTGCCTCTGCGTAGTGTGTTATTCGAAAGCGCAATATTTTCTATCCTTTTATAACTCACGAAAAATAATTATGTATTATTGTTATGAGTTTATATGTTCTTTGTGATGCATGGTGCATGGTTATGGCCTTAGTCGTCTCTTTATGCCTTTTGGTTTTAATAAATACGACTTGCGTGTCGTGCCTTTCTCTCTACATTCTAATTGTACATTCTCTTCTCACCTAACTCCCCTCGAATGTAAAAGAGGTTTCTATATAATGTAATTATGATGTGGAGACAAGAAGGCAGCATCAAGTGAGGACGTTGGTGGGAGATGCTTGATGAAGCCGGCTTAGTTAATGCTACTCTCTTAGGGGCCATAACCATGTCACTTTTATTATATGCCTTTTATGTATGAGATGCATTGATATTGTTTATGGTATGATAAACAGTTTAATAAATGGTGAGATCTAATAATAATAATAATAATTCCCTCAAAGAAAATATTAAGTCATTATGTGATGCCTTCCAATGTGTGGCACTCGTCAAGACTAGTATCGATCAAGTGCAGGTCTGCCAAAGCAGGATGCCTTTGTCTATATTAGTAAGATGCGATAGGATAAAGGTAATATCCAACTGCTAACCATTAGGTCTGACTTAACTAGGCCATTTCAATAGGATTGAAGGCTTAGGGGCATGAAGTTGGGCTTTGGTCCATTAGATGGACTTGAATAAGTGTTATTCACCCAACTATCCAAGAGTTACATGTGATGTAATTGGAAAGTGTTTCCTACCTAAATAACTGAATTTTGGGTGATCAGCCAAAGCTGACTCAAAACTAGGTGAAATATGGATCTTGGCCTACTAGAAAATCTTACGATGGGATTTTCTGAGTCAATGCCGAGGGTCATTGGCTTGAATAAAATAGTGGGAGGCATATTTCATTAAAAGACCTCATTAAATATGTTTATGGCATGATACTTATATTTTGCATATTTCTGTTAATAGATTACCATGGCAACAAACACATCGGGTACTTTATCATTGCGATCCGTCCTTGAGAAGGACAAGTTGTCTGGAATGAATTTTCTAGACTGGTACAGGAATTTGAGGATTGTCCTCAAGCAAGAGAAAAAGTTGTATGTTTTGGAATAACCTATTCTGAGCCACCTGCTGCTAATGCCCTTAGAACTGAAAGAGATGCTTATAAGAAGCATCAAGATGATGCCTTGGACATTGGATGTCTAATGCTGGCCACCATGAACTCTGAGCTCCAAAAGTAACATGAGAACATGGATGCATACGATATGATCGTACACCTTAAGAAGCTCTATCAAGAGCAGGCCAGGCATGAGAGATTTGAGGTCTCTAAAGCACTGTTTCAGTGCAAGCTGGTAGAAGGAAGCCTTGTTGGTGCTCATGTACTCAAGATGATTGGGTACATTGAAAACCTAGAGAGACTCGGTTTTCCTTTAGGCCAAGAGTTGGCCACTGACTTAGTCCTGCAATCGTTGCCGAAAAGTTTCAGTCAATTTGTCATGAACTACAACATAAATGAGATTGACAAATCACTACCAGAGCTGCTAGGCATGTTGAGAACTGCTGAGCAGGACATTAACAAAGGCAAAGGGAAGGCCATAATGATGGTCCAAAAGAATAAGGGCAAGAAACAGCAGAAAAAGCCTAAGGACAACTGGAAGGGCAAGGGCAAGGACAAGTCCAAGCCTAGCACTTCTGGCTTGAAACCAGTGGGTGGAGTGGCTAAGGAAGGTACATGCTTCCATTGTGGTCGACCAGGACATTGGAAGAGGAACTCGCCAAGTTCCTAGAGGAGCTCAAAAAGAAGAAGGGAAGTGAGACTTCTACTTCGTGTATTTTTTTATTGAAGTCAATTTATCTACTTCGCATCATGGGTATTAGATACTTGGATGTGGATCTCACATTTGTGTAAATATGCAGGATCTAAAGAGCAAGAGACCATTGACGAAGGGCGAAGTCGACCTACGAGTTGGAAATAGAGCAAAGGTTCTGCATTAGCCGTAGGGACTTATTTATTATCTTTGCCCATTTGGGCTTGTAATAGAGTTAGAGAACTGCTATTTTGTGCCTGCTATTAGTAGGAATATCATTTCTATTTCTTGTTTGGACAAGAAAGGTTTTTCTTTTATAATAAAGGACAAGTGTTGTTCTATTTATATGAATGATATTTTTTATGGTAGTGCATAATTGAGTAATGGACTTTATGTACTTGATCTCGAAACGCCCGTCTATAACATAAATACAAGGAGGTTTAAATCAAATGATCTGAACCCAACTTTTTCTCTGGCATTGTCGTTTGGGCCACATAAATGAGAAATGCATCTCCAAACTCCATAAAGATGGATTCTTGGACTCGTTTGATTTCGAATCATATGAGACATGTGAATCTTGTTTATTAGGGAAGATGACAAAGGCCCCATTCACTGGACAAGGTGAAAGGGCTAGTGATCTTTTAGGCTTTATACATAGTGATGTATGTGGGCCACTAAACACACTCGCTAGGGGCGATTTTTAATACTTCATTACATTTACTGATGATTTCAGTAGATATGGATTTGTATATCTTATGAAGCACAAATCAGAATCCTTTGAAAAGTTCAAAGAGTTCAAGAATGAAGTACAAAACCAACTTGGCAAGAGGATTAAAATCCTTCGATCAGATCGAGGAGGAGAATACTTAAGCCAACAGTTTGATGATCATCTGAAAGAATGTGGGATAATATCTCAACTCACTCCACCAGGAACACCACAATGGAATGGTGTCTCTGAAAGGAGAAACGGGACCTTGTTGGACATGGTCCGATCCATGATGAGTCATGCAAACCTTCCAGGCTCCTTCTGGGGACATGCTCTGTTAACAGCAGCTTTCACACTTAACCGTGTTCCATCTAAGACGGTTCAAAAGACACCATATGAGATATGGACTAGGAGACGGCCCAGTATGTCTTTCTTGAAGATTTGGGGCTGCGAAGCTTACGTGAAACGTCAAGTTTCTGATAAGCTTGGACCTAAATCAGATAAATGCTTCTTTGTGGGGTATCCAAAGCAAACCAAAGGATACTTTTTCTATAATCGTACCGAGGGCAAAGTGTTTGTCGCACGGACATCTGTGTTTCTAGAAAGGAGTTTATCTCCAAAAGAACCAGTGGGAGAAAAATAGAACTTGAAGAAGTTCAAGTTTCACAAAGCAGCAATGAACCAATGGTGGAAATAGAGCAGCCTCCACAAAATGTTGTGTAATAGCAACCTGCTCTAGTAGCACAAGACCTGCGTAGGTCTAACAAGATACGTCATCAACCAGAGAGATATGGATTTCTCATGACCCAATAAGGTGACGTATTGCTCATGGATCAAGATGAGCCTGTGACTTACCAGGAAGCCATTATTGGCCCAGAATCTGAGAAATGGCTTGAGGCCATGAGATCTGAAATGGATTCCATGTATGCCAACCAGGTATGGACCTTAGTTGACCCACCTGAAGGGGTAAAACCCATTGGGTGCAAGTGGGTTTTCAAGAAGAAAATCGACATGGATGGTAATGTGCAAACCTTTAAGGCGCGATTGGTGGCTAAAGGTTTCAAACAAATTCATGGTGTAGATTATGATGAGACTTTTTCCCTAGTTGCGATGCTTAAATCCGTTCGGATCTTGCTTGCTGTTGCAGCATACCATGATTATGAAATCTGGCAAATGGATATCAAAACTGCTTTCCTTAATGGAAATCTTCTCGAAGATGTGTACATGACACAACCTGAGGGTTTTGCCACTCCAGAGGATGCTAGAAAAGTATGCAAGTTACAACGATCTATTTATGGATTAAAGCAAGCTTCCAGAAGCTGGAATCTTCGTTTTGATGATACAATAAAATAGTTTAGTTTCATCAAGAATGAAGAAGAATCTTGTGTCTACAAGAAGGTTAGTGGGAGCACTATTGTCTTTCTGGTATTGTATGTTGATGACATACTACTCACTGAGACTGCTTGGCCTAAGTCAGAGTACATACATAGACAAAGTGTTAAGACAATTTAACATGCATGAATCCAAGAAAGGACTCTTACCTTTGTCACATGGTGTAAGCCTATCTAAGGCTCAATCCCCTTCCACCCAGGATGAGAGGGATCGCATGAGCAAGATTCCATATGCATCTGCAATTGGATCTATCATGTATGCCATGTTATGTACTCGACCAGACATCTCGTATGCTTTGAGCATGACGAGTAGGTACCAGTCTGATCCCGGTGAAAGTCACTGGACTGCTGTCAAGAACATCCTTAAGTACTTGAGAATGACTAATGATTCGTTCTTGGTATATGGAGGCGAGGAAGAGCTAGTTGTAAAAGGTTACACTGATGCTAGCTTCCAAACCGATAAGGATAACTCCAGATTGCAATCAGGTTATGTTTTTTGCCTAAATGGTGGGGCTGTGAGTTGGAAGAGTTCAAAGCAGGAGACAGTCACCGATTCTACCACAGAGGCTGAGTATATTGCTGCCTCCAATGCAGCAAAGGAGGCCATTTGGATCAGGAAGTTCATTACTGAACTTGGCACTATTCCTAGCATTGTGGACCCAGTGGACCTCTATTGTGATAATAATGGAGCCATTGCACAAGCTAAGGAGCCTAGATCTCACCAGCGATCCAAACATATACTTAGACGCTTCCATCTCATTCGAGAGATCATCGATAGAGGAGATGTGAAGATATGCGAGTACCAACAGATGATAACATTTGATCCATGACGAAGCCTCTTGCACTGCCAGAAGCATGAGGGTCACACTAGGTCTTTAGGCATTAGATATATGCCCGATTGGCTCTAGTGCAAGTGGGAGATTGTTGGTGTATGCCCTAGAGGCTAATACATTTTCTGTATTTACATTTATTCTATTATGCTATTTTATATATGAGGCATTTCATTTATTGTGTTCTTTTTTGATAAACATAATAAAGTCCTTAGAATAGTAAGTTTGATGCCATAGGACATCAAGTGGATGACTTGATCGTGAGATCCTTTTGGTTACAACACTATTCTTAAATGTCCCTAGTCAAGTATTATTGTTAATTAGGACAACAATAATACATTGAGACTAGTATATGCAGAGACTGATGACCACATCTCATGGGTTATGGCTATGAGATATCAAGTCTTTACATGGGTACATATTAGAGTAATGATGTACTGGACTGACCCACCATGAGAACGCTACATGGATCGTTACGTGAGTGTCATAAGCGATTCTCATAGTGACAATGGTGTTTGTGGTCCTTTGACCTGAAATCACTACGATTCCTACATGAGGAGTTGTGTGTTTTAATGCCATCAAACGTCATCTGTAACAAAGTGATTATAAAGTTGGTTATTGGACATACCGCAAATCATGCAGAGGGATGTAAGTGACCTAGATGGGATTTGTCACTCCTACATAACAGGAGCGATATCTTCGGGCCCCCTGATTGAGTGAGACTGCGAAATGCATGGCCATGCTCAAATGAGTCAATATGAGATATTGATCTCATTTGTTGTTACAAAGTCTGCTCAAGTATCAGGAAACGAATGATTGGACTATACAAGGGTGACGCATTCCATGCCTTGTGTTCAATCTAGATATCTTGACAAAGGGACTAAACGACACGAAAACATTGGTCACGAAAAGGTTATGTCAATTCACTGACATTCTTATTACTTGGGTAGCAGTGATGTGTTGCTAGATACTGCTCATTGCTTGTAATATTAAAATGGGATTTTAATATTACTGCCAACGTAATAAGAACCTGCAGGGTCACACACATAGAGCAGACTAAAATTGGAGCAATGGATCCAAGTTGGACTCTGATTCAAATATGGGCCAGACTCATAACAGATGGGTCTAGGGTTGCACAGCTTACCTTGCTGCTGCTCACACTCACTTAAGGCAGTCACTATTATAAATAGTACTGCTAAGGGGGTTGCTAAGATACATGATTCTGAACCTTAGCTGCACCTACAGAAAAGTGAGTGAGAGAGCGACAGGTTTCTTCTCTTCTCTTCGCAGCTAGCACTGTGTGAGAGACGTGAGGCTCCTCTTTGCAGACGTTGGACGTTCGTGAGTCTGTTTGTGTGGATACCGCAGAGACATCGTTTCTATTATGGTGTTAGTGATTCACGCTTCAAGAGGTAAATCATTTAAAACTCGGATTATGGCATTTTCGCATGGATCCTCGGTGGGAATCCCTATTTTTCGCTGCGTGTTGTATCCGCAAAATTCCCAACATAATGCACCAAATGCCAATCACAGGCAAAACATGTCATTTTCTTACATAACATCATATACTGGTTTTACAGTATTTATACTATATTTTCAATAGGAAAATCATATTATCACTATATTCTTCATTTTTCCCAAATCATTTCCAAACACCGCCTTCTTCAAAATAAATTGAAGTTCAAAAATATTTTCGTTTACAAAAACTTAATTTCTCAAGTGATTAAAATGCTCTGATTCCCTTTTCAAATTCCTTGTGTTAAATCAATTATATTTCTACTTGGAAAAATTACTTTGTTTCATCAAAATCTAGGCATTACAAGCCTTCAAAAACGTGGACATGACTATTGAAAATTATCAAAACGTTTTTCCTTCTAAATTGATATGGTTTTACACAAACAAAACCATTAAAATTTTGTTTTCAAACCCGAAGTACTAATGGTTATAAAAACCAAACTTATTTGTTCAAATTCATTTTTACTTTCCTTTCAAATTCATTTTTACTTTCTTTGTAAATCCTTTTTCACTTTCTTTGCAAATCCTTAAAATCAACGTTTGCCTGTTTCATTCAAAACTCATATTTAGAGAAACACTTTAATTCCCTTTTCAAAATCCTTAATTGAAAATTCTTGTGAGACTGCCTTTCGACGAAAAATAACATGGCAGAATAATGAAAAAAAAGTCAACCATAAAGGGGATTTGGTGACAGAATGACCGAGTTACCATTTTGACAAGAATGGTCAAGAATCAATTTCTGTCGAATGAAGATAAAAAACTGTCGAATATGCTAGAAGATTAGCAGAAATCCTAATTCGACGGATGGGTGTTGACGTTGGAGAAATCTTCCAGTGTTGAACCGATGAAAACTCAAAATGGTCAGAAATTCTGATTCGACGGATTTTGACATTCTTACTCGACAGATTTGGCATTCTTACTCGACGGATTTTGATATTCTTACTCGACAGATTTGGCATTCTTACTCGACGGATTTTGACATTAGAGAAGTTTCTCTCCCAAGTGATCAGAAACTCTACTAGACGGATTTTGACATTCTTACTCGACGGATTTGGCATTCTTACTCGACGGATTTTGACATTCTTATAAATGATTTGGCATTCTTACTCGACGGATTTTGACATTGGAGAAGTTTCTCCTAAGTGATCAGAAACTCTACCCGACGGATTTTGACATTCTTACTCGACGGATTTGGCATTCTTACTCGACGGATTTTGACATTCTTACTCGACAGATTTGGCATTCTTACTCGACGAATTTTGACATTGGAGAAGTTTCTCTCCTAAGTGATCAGAAACTCTACTCGACGGATTTTGACATTCTTACTCGACGGATTTGGCATTCTTACTCGATGGATTTTGAGAAATTTCTCTACTAAATGGTTATTAAAAATCGTGTTCTTATTCTCTTGAGAAAAATAAACCATAGTTTTGGAAGCTCAAAACCGTGACCTTCTCTTTGGTCTTTGGAGCCAAAATTTCTTGTTTTATCGTACTTTCATCATAATATATTCAATATATCCTCAACATTCATATCATAAACATACCATATAAGCAAATAGAAATCATACTAAGCATGCATACAAAAGTAAATCATGCAAAACATATCAAGCATAGACAAAAATAATCAAAGTACGTAACACACAAATTATTACATTACCATGGATATGAATCCTCACGTGGATTCACCATCCATCAAATATAAAACCATCTCTCACCACCATGCTTGGTTGGTGAGATGGATCTCCCTCTTACCTTTTGAAGATCCTCAAAAACTCCTTGTTTTGCTTCTTTTTCCAAGTCCTTCACCACCAAGGGCTTCTCAAATACAAAACAAAATATATAAAAATTAGTATACTAAGCTTGATTAAGAGGAACCATGGATCAAACATGGTTTAGATCATGAAAAATAAGAGAAGAAATGAAGTCTTCTTATACTTCACCTCAAAAACCCAATAACTTTGATCTTGAAGAAGTCCGTGAAGATGAATGATTTAGAGAAAGTCTCCAACATAAAAGTTGCTTAGAATATCATGTAGATTCAAGATCTATGGTTGGATGAAATTAAAAGTGATGGAAGGTGTTTTTGGGTGAGGAGGCTGAACCTATGGAGAGAAAAAGGAAGGAATGAATGGTTGCTTGGTTCTTGGAATTTTGAGAGAATAAGATGGAGGCTTTTTGGGTGAGAGAAAAAAGTGAAAATGCATGCACAAAGTGAGTGGGCTGCCGTGTGAGTGTTGGAGAGTTTGAAGAGTTTTACTTGAAATAATATCCCATTTTGGGTTCACACTTGAAACACATGGTCTTCCACTTTGTCATCTTTTTCTTTGGCCTAAAAAGGCTACTCCAATTTGTCTCCTCCTTTCCAAGCATCTCCAACTGTCCCCCCTCTTCATAATGCATGCAAAGTTGTCATCTTTATTAGTCACCATCTAGAGCATTTCTAGCCATTGATTAATTCAATGGTTAGGATTTAGGTAAACTTTTGATTTAGAAGACTTAATCTAGGCCATTAGATCTTTTTCCTTTAAATTATAACCGTTAGATGTGTCTCCAAAATAAAGCGTCAAGATTGCTCCTTCAAACTTTAAATCCAAGGGTCATAATTAGTCTTTGTCACTTTTTAAGACTAAATCTTTACCATTGATTAAATCTTCATCCAATGGTCATAAATGGTCTTTTTCACTTTTTAAGACTAAATCTCCACCCTTGATATAATCTAAATCCAATGGTCATTAATGATTCATCTCCACCATTGATTAAATCTACATCCAAGGGTTGATAATGGTCATAGCCATTTATAAGGCTAAATCTCTACCCTTGATTTAATTTTCATCCAACGGTTATAGTTGATCCTATTCACTTTTAATATCAAATCTCCACCGTTGATTAAATCAAGATCAAGTCTCCATCGTTAATTAAATCAATGGTGGATATCCAAACCACCAATGTTGACTTAAGCAATATAATTTCTATTTTTTTATCTGCTAAAACCCCACGAAAGAATATATTTACTGCATTTTTATCATCTGATAAATTAAATACAGTACAAAACACAGTATAAGAAATTTTCTAAGACTGTTTCCGGATTCAGGTTTAGTAAGATCCCCTGTTTCCGTCTAAATAGTACAAATTTTTCTATGCGTAGAAAAATTTTCACTTTGTGGGACCCACCTGGGCCCACGTAAGGTCACCTGGGCCCACATACAATAAAAAATTCATAATCATCCACAAAAATCACAAATATTAGAAAACGTATGAAAATCATGTCAGATTGTTAAAAATAATTAACAGTCAAGAGAAATAAATACAGAAAGATTTTTCCTACTTCTAAAAATTATTATTTTCCGACACAAGATAAATCACTCAAAACGATCAAATATCCGATTTTAATAATCAAAATAATTTTACAGCACACAGAGATCACTAAACAGTAAAATTCTGTTAACTGTCAAAATTACTGTTTAAGAGATAGGAAATTTAGGGTGTTACAATACCCCCCCTCTAAAAAGAAATTTCATCCTCGAAATTTGAGAAACATGATTTCACACCCTCAGAATAAATAATGACATTATTCCTCCTTTATCTTATTTTCCAATTCCCATGAAGCTTCCTCTCTTACATCTTGCTAAACTATTCTAACCAACAAAATCTCTTTGCTGATGTTCAACTTCTTCTGATCAAATAGATATCTCAGACTCCTATAATTACTGAAGATGCTGAATGTTACTCCAGAAAGAAAGAATCTCCATATCTCTGATACCAACATAACAACAACCGATCTTCATTCATACCTAGAATAGTTTTTCTCAGATAACTTCCAACTAATGTAATGTATTACTTAAAATTTCCTTATCCTCGTATCACTACATATTCTAGATTTTTGCTTTTAACAGGAAATGTCTCACTAACCGAGTTCTCCTTTCCACAGCACTATACTAAATACTTCTGTAAATTTTTATTTTCTACGGTTTTTCATTACCATCTTAAATTTTCCATTGAAGAATTGTTCCAATCTTTTGAAGAATTCACTAAGCTTCTGCGGCGTTACTCAGATACGTTAACACGGATACAAATATAGAAATATCCTTTCTTGCAAGAGATTCCTTCAATTGCAGGAGATGAAAAAAAAACATCATGAAAGATAACAAAACGAATTGAACCTGTTATCGAACATATCCAGCAAAGAATTGGATGTAACCCGATTTTCAAGAATAAATTTTCTCTGGATTACTCACAGTCTGTTCAAATAATCTCATTTGGATATGGTTGGAAAATAACCAATCCACTTTCAAAGACCACGTCTGTTTATGAAACAGATCAAACTAACACAAAAATTTTGAACAACAGATCAAACTAATACAAAGATTTGATCTATAACAACAATTTGAATAACTTGAATAGCTCGATTAGCTAAGAATAGAAACAGAAGTAAACAAATTAAAGGATAACGAATAACTCTAACATATAACTGATCTACTCAATCATATGTTATAAAGAATAGGTCACTCACAGAAATATTCAGTATGGTTTACAGGATTAGCTCTAATGACACAATCTCCATTGTTTAAATCTTCCGCTCAGAACACTCCCGTTCCATTCAGAGTAACAACTTCCCTTACTATCTAAAATTTTTACTAATAGAAAACTCTATTTTCAAAGGGCATAATCTTTGAGAAAATGTGTCCAACTTTTTCACAAATTATTTTCTTGACGTACATCCTTTTATTAAATACCTTCTTTCACATCACTTACTGCTTTTGGTTTCCTCAATGGTTGTAAATACATCTTCCGTTGAAATCAATTACTTTCTCAATATCCTAAAAATATCAGGTTCCAAAATTACGAAATCTTATATTCCAAGACTGATTCTCTGCTATCAGATTCTAAACTTCAACTTCCAGTTTCCACTGAACAGCGGTCCTTTGTTCGTGCAGTCGTCTTTCCACATTGCTTCCGTTGCTCTCGTAGCTGCAACTGCATTACTAGTAACATGTTCCACTTCCACACAAGTATAACTATCCCGAGGCCGTGCGGATCGAAATACAATGGATCTAATATCCATTATAAACAACATTATTTTCTTTCACAAAACAAACACAGAGAACACAACACAAGCAAAATAGACCTAACTACAAACCCTAAAAGACTCAAACCGTGCTCTGATACCAACTAATGTAACACCCTCCTTAGGGCATCACATTTCTGACTCCCGACTCATAATCTGAAAAGAAGTTCGCACAAAGTTTGAGTTATAAAAGATGGGTTTCAAAATTTCTTCTTTACTGAAATGTAAATTTACTGAAAATATTAGGTAATATTAAAAAATCATGTTTCAACTATTCATTATGCAATATTGACACCAATTAATATCACAATTTAAAGAGAAATATAAAACTAACAGACTTATTTTTTTTTTACAGTAGCAAACCCCATGACGGGTCCTACTTAATAGCACGGTACAACACGAACGAAAAACTTTAACATACTTATTCCTTTTTCTGTCCATCTTGATGCATCAGACATCTGTTCCTTTATCAACACTGCACACCTTCGAGTCCTAAATGTCCACTCTTTATTGTTGTCACCAATCTCAGAGTATCCATCGCCCGTTATGTCTAAGACAACTCGATCTTTCTATTATTTGATTTTAACAATACAGACACAGCAAAACAACATAACAAAGAGGTGAGATCACCTACACCAATACCAGCATGGCAGCATAGAGATAACACAAACAACAATATCATACAGATAGATCATACCACAATTATGATCATGTCATTAACATTAATTAACTATCATCATCCAATCATTTATCAATTCAATTATCATAAACAATAATTATGATAATGCCCTCAACATTATCATCATCATCATCCAAGTAATCAAAACAATTGTCATAGCCAATAACCAATATTCCTCAATTAATATATCACACAGATATAAATGCTCAGATTTATGCATATGCACAAAGACTCATTTTATCAAAAATAACTCCATGGAGGTTTTCACAATTTCGGAAGAATGCTCGTTAATTGTCACCTTAGCCCAAAGACAATCTCCCAGCCGTTGAAAAGAATCGTGTTCTTGTCGGGTATCATCAATGCGTTGCAACGGACTGCATCGCCAAGTGGCACAGGATACTCGCCAACTGTCCATTGGTCGACCGCCGCGCCTCGACGCCCCCAAGATCCATCATAGACCTCACTATCAATTCTCATTACCTCTTCAACCACAAGGGCCATAATAGCTATTAGCTATATTTTATACAATGTACGAATATATCAGTGCAAGTCCAACCCCAAAGGGCCAAATCTTTTCAATTTCATTTGTTCAATGTAATCATATGCTTCAACGCATATTTTTCCAATGCAAGTATAATGCACCAAATCCAATCACAGACATATCTTTCCAATGCATGTATAATGCACCAAATGCCAATCACAGGCAAAACATGTCATTTTCTTACATAACATCATATACTGGTTTTACAGTAATTATACTGTATTTTCAATAGGAAAATCATATTATCACTATATTCTTCATTTTTCCCAAATCATTTCCAAACACTACCTTCTTCAAAATAAATTGAAGTTCAAAAATATTTTCGTTTACAAAAACTTAATTTCTCAAGTGATTAAAATGCTCTGATTCCCTTTTCAAATTCTTTGTGTTAAATCAATTATATTTCCACTTGGAAAAATTACTTTGTTTCATCAAAATCTAGGCATTACAAGCCTTCAAAAACATGGACATGACTATTGAAAATTATGAAAACATTTTTCCTTCTAAATTGATATGGTTTTACACAAACAAAACCATTAAAATTTTGTTTTCAAACCCGAAGTACCGATGGTTATAAAAACCAAACTTATTTGTTCAAATTCATTTTTACTTTCCTTTCAAATTCATTTTTACTTTCTTTGTAAACCTTTTTCACTTTCTTTGCAAATCCCTAAAATCAACGTTTGCCCGTTTCATTCTAAACTCATATTTAGAAAAGCACTTTAATTCCCTTTTCAAAATCCTTAATTGAAAATTCTTGTGAGACTGCCTTTCGATGAAAAATAACATGGCAGAATGATGAAAAAAAAAGTCAGCCATAAAGGGGATTTGGTGACAGAATGACCGAGTTACCATTTTGACAAGAATGGTCAAGAATCAATTTCTGTCGAATGAAGCTTCTGTCGAATGAAGATAAAAAACTATCGAATATGCTAGAAGATTAGCAGAAATCCTAATTCGACGGATAGGTGTTGACCTTGGAGAATTCTTCAAGTGTTGAACCGACGAAAACTCAAAATGGTCAGAAATTCTGATTCGACGGATTTTGACATTCTTACTCGACAGATTCGGTATTCTTACTCGACGGATTTTGACATTCTTACTCGACAGATTTGGCATTCTTGCTCGACAGATTTTGACATCGGAGAAGTTTCTCTCCCAAGTGATCAAAAACTCTACTAGACGGATTTTGACATTCTTACTCGACGGATTTGGCATTCTTACTCGGCGGATTTTGACATTCTTACTCGACAGATTTGGCATTCTTACTCGACGGATTTTGACATTGGAGAAGTTTCTCCTAAGTGATCAGAAACTCTACTCGACGGATTTTGACATTCTTACTCGATGGATTTGGCATTCTTACTCGACGGATTTTGACATTCTTACTCGACAGATTTGGCATTCTTACTCGATGAATTTTCACATTGGAGAAGTTTCTCTCCTAAGTGATCAGAAACTCTACTCGACAGATTTTGACATTCTTACTCGATGGATTTGGCATTCTTACTTGACGGATTTTGAGAAATTTCTCTACTAAATGGTTATTAAAAATCTTGTTCTTATTCTCTTGAAAAAAATAAACCATAGTTTTGGAAGCTCAAAACCATGACCTTCTCTTTGGTCTTTGGAGCCAAAATTTCTTGTTTTATCGTACTTTCATCATAATATATTCAACATATCCTCAACATTCATATCATAAACATACCATATAAGCAAATAGAAATCATACTAAGCATGCATACAAAAGTAAATCATGCAAAACATATCAAGCATAGACAAAAATAATCAAAGTACATAACACACAAATTATTACATGACCATGGATATGAATCCTCACATGGATTCACCATTCATCAAATATAAAACTATCTCTCACCACCATGCTTGGTTGGTGAGATGGATCTCCCTCTTACCTCTTGAAGATCCTCAAAAACTCCTTGTTTTGCTTCTTTTTCCAAGTCCTTCACCACCAAGGGCTTCTCAAATACAAAACAAAATATATAAAAATTAGTATACTAAGCTTGATTAAGAGGAACCATGGATCAAACATGGTTTAGATCATGAAAAAGAAGAGAAGAAATGAAGTCTTCTTATACTTCACCTCAAAAACCCAATAACTTTGATCTTGAAGGAAGTCCATGAAGATGAATGATTTAAAGAAAGTCTCCAACATGAAAGTTGCCTAGAATATCATGTAGATTCAAGATCTATGGCTGGATGAAATTAAAAGTGATGGAAGGTGTTTTTGGGTGAGGAGGCTGAACCTATGGAGAGAAAAAGGAAGGAATGAATGGTTACTTGGTTCTTGGAATTTTGAGAGAATAAGATGGAGGCTTTTTGGGTGAGAGAAAAAAGTGAAAATGCATGCACAAAGTCAGTGGGCTGCCGTGTGAGTGTTGGAGAGTTTGAAGAGTTTTACTTGAAATAATATCCTATTTTGGGTTCACACTTGAAACACATGGTCTTCCACTTTGTCATCTTTTTCTTTGGCCTAAAAAGGCTACTCCAATTTGTCTCCTCCTTTCCAAGCATCTCCAACCGTCCCCCCTCTTCATAATGCATGCAAAGTTGTTATCTTTATTAGTCACCATCTAGAGCATTTCTAGCCATTGATTAATTCAATGGTTAGGATTTAGGTAAACTTTTGATTTAGAAGACTTAATCTAGGCCATTAGATCTTTTTCATTTAAATTATAACCATTAGATGTGTCTCCAAAATAAAGCGTCAAGATTGCTCCTTCAAACTTTAAATCCAAGGGTCATAATTAGTCTTTGTCACTTTTTAAGACTAAATCTTCACCATTGATTAAATCTTCATCCAATGGTCATAAATAATCTTTTTCACTTTTTAAGACTAAATCTCCACCCTTGATTTAATCTAAATCCAATGGTCATTAATGATTCATCTCCACCATTGATTAAATCTACATCCAAGGGTTGATAATAGTCATAGCTATTTATAAGGCTAAATATCTACCCTTGATTTAATTTCCATCCAACGGTTATAATTGATCCTATTCACTTTTAATACCAAATCTCCACCATTGATTAAATCAAGATCAAGTCTCCATCGTTAATTAAATCAATGGTGGATATCCAAACCACCAATGTTGACTTTAGCAATATAATTTCTATTTTTTTATCTGCTAAAACCCCACGAAAGAATATATTTACTGCATTTTTATCATCCGATAAATTAAATACAGTACAAAACAGTACAAGAAATTTTTTAAAACTGTTTTCGAATTCAGGTTTAGTAAGATCCCCTGTTTCCGTCTAAACAGTACAAATTTTTCTATGCGTAAAATTTTTTTCACTTTGTGAGACCCACCTGGGCTCACGTAAAGTCACTTGGGCCCACCTAGGACCACCTGGGCCCACATACAGTAAAAAATTCATAATCATCCACAAAAATCACAAATATTAAAAAACATATGAAAATCAAGTCAGATTGTTAAAAATAATTAACAGTCAAGAGAAATAAAAACAGAAAGATTTTTCCCAGCCCAAAAATTATTATTTTCCTGACACAGTAAATCACTCAAAACGATCAAATATGCTGACGGAATAATCAAAATAATTTTACAGCACACAGAGATCACTAAACAGTAAAATTCTAGTAACTGTCAAAATTACTGTTTAAGAGATAGGAAATTTGGGGTGTTACATATGGAATTGATATACTAGCCATGTAAGATCGGGTCCAGAAATGGCGTTACATCCGAGAAACCTTTTTTTCTCCAGGAAAATTTGGAAAGCATGCAAGAGGAAGCATGTGTACTCTCATCCACCCGCTTTCCCAGTGGAGCACGCCATTGAGTAAGAGCAAGATTAATCAGTAAAAGACTTGCAAACTCTATTCTTGTATCTCTTATTTTTGCATGTCCTAGTTATCTCAGTTACTATTTGTTATATTGAGATTTTATCATGTTTGTATTGCTATGGACTACCTTATAATGCTTGTGATGTAATTATAATCTTGGATGTTCACACATATGCTTTTAACTTCTCTTATATTCTTGTTATTATTCTCTAACCTTTGCTTTATATTGTAGAGAAGACGTTTTTGAAAGGTAAAGGAAAACGTTTTGGGAAATAGAAATTTTCAAAGGTAGAATTATTTACTCCTTAACAAAAAGACTATTTTCTTTAAAAATCGATTCCCCTAAAATACCATTAGTTCTGTTTTTACTATTTTTCCTACTGAGAAATTGATTTCTCATCCCCTTTGATATATTCGTGGTATTTCAGACCCTTCGATATGAGTTCTATAGTGATTTGGCTTAGTGAAGGATGGCAACTGTAACACCCCCTTCCGGGAAGCATTACATTTTAGACCGGCTCCTTTAATTTAAAAATTAACCAAGTTTTAAAATAGTTAATATTGTAAAATACAAGTTTTAAAAAAAATCTATTTTTAATGAACAATGTAAAACTTACCAAAACAGAGAACTACAGGTTATGAGAATGGAATAAAAGACTTTTTATAAAGCCAAGTTTGTTACATCCATAAGTACATTACATCATGTTCCAAAAGCATAAAACTTAAGTGCTCCAAAAAGTAAATATATACACATAACTACCAAATGAAGATTGAGCCTTGTCCAAGTCCAAACACATGAAGAATAACGTCCTACACCCGATCTTCATCTAGATCCCCATCGGGATCCCCAGCAGACAAAGCCCTCATTCGGGGCATGACACTACGGGCAGAAGTCCGAGCAGTCGACTTCACAGAGTCCTCCCTAGAGGAAGCTCTCCAATCATCCCAAAGCTCCCCAAGGGGCATGTAGATTTCCAAGTGAACAACTGCATCCATAGTAAATGTAGTCGCCTCATGTTGGGTCCTACTCCAAAGTAAAGTGACATCTCCGTCATACCGAATGTGCCTCGTGTCCCACTAAACACTCCACGCTTCGATGCCCCTATGAAACTGTAGCCTAATGAAACCTCATGGATCTTGCCTTGCCGCCATCACAGTCTTTTCCATCATAAGTACAAAAATAGAAACAAATAGAATAATACAATAAAAGAAGTGAAATCTCCTACATCAGTACCATCATGGCAGCAAGAAACACCACGAAAGGCAATAGTGCCTTTCACAAACAACAATATCAATAAATGACAGATATAATCATATTATCACAGGGATATGAAAGATCACTAGATATAGTCATGTTATCAACTAACATATGATTCAGCAAGGTACATCAAAATACATAAACACAGACTACACCACAACAAGATGTATGCAAACTATGCATATGCACGATGTGTATGCTGACCATCCTTATGCATAATGCAACCGATTCCTACTCCATGGAGTTAGAGAATTCAGATATGAACATTCCAGAAGATCTGTCCCCCCTCAAAAGATAGTCTACGTCGGACCACAAAAAGAATAGTGCTTGTCAGGTCCTCGTTGTGCGTTGCAACGGTTTTCTAAGGCCAGGGATATACAATGTGATAACAGATCACTAAGTGGATCACCTCGCCCTGACGCCCCCTGAGATCCATCATAGATCACACTATCCTGTAAGTTATCGTTCACTCCTAGGCACAAAAGCCGACTGTATAATATTCAAAGCATGAACAATGAAATCAAACCACCATTATACCATTCCTAATGGTATTAAAGCAACCGCCTATACAATTATCCAATACCATTAGTATCAATGATATTATATAACTGCTCATACAATTACATAATACCAATGATCCACCTGGGTCTAGTACTTCAGTTCCACAATCCACTCAGGTCTAGTACGTTGGCCCAAAAGCATAATGCCAAATCCACAATCTACTTGGGTCCAGTACGTCGGCCCAAAAGCACAATGCTAATGCATTCTTTCACAAAGTATCTTAGTTGTGCAAATTCAAGAGTTATAACTATCAATTCACATGAAGCATTCTTACAAATTTCTTTAGCATATAGAACCATTATTTCACCATTAGGCCTTAATTGTAACATTTTCAAGAAATGGGTAGAAATCAATTTTAATCACCAAACTCTTGTAACTAAGTTCCTCGAGTGACCTTTCCTTATATCGTTCACTAAGACTTGAAAAGAAACCACATTGTCTTACCTCACAATTCTTTTCCTTTTCCTCTAAGTCTTTCAAGTTTTCATTGTTCCTTTTTCAAGCTTATTTTTCTTCTCAAGATCGAAAATCGCTCTTTCGCTAAATGATAAAATTTATTCTTTTTTATTCTTATTTTATGAATCCTTAATTAAATTTCTCGATTATCAAGTCAACTAGATTCACCACTAATAAATCATTTTCCATTATTCCAATTATCCCCAAAATTATTTCTATTGGTAAATCCAAAAGTTATTACTCCTCAAAATCATGACATTATGATTATCTTCTCTCTTACTTATAAATCCTTTTAACCCTAATTTGTCATCCAATTCACCTAAACAATATTTTCTAACATTCTTTCTAAAACTTTCATTATTCAACTTCTAAATAAAATCCTTTCCATTCTAATTACTCTTTCATCCCATTATCAAATATTTTAGGTCTCCAATTCACTCTTTCATCCAATTATCAAATATCATGGCCAAAAATCAATTCTTTTCAATGGTAAAAACTTGTTTTTTTTTTTCTCTTTCAACTTATAACCTCATGAATCATATTTTTGTCACCTAATCATCTAAGTCCTGAATCAATAAATATTTTTCTCATGGGTACCTCTTCCTAGGCCAAGAAGGCTGTGAGCCTCAAGAGATCAAGGGGACCAAAAATCATTCCTTTACAACGTAATCATAGCATGCCGCATACTTTAATCATCACAATTAATTAAGTTCATGCTTACTATCAAAATCAAATCATCACATATATCCATTAAGCCTTCATAATCATCTCTTGCATACAACAACATCATATAATCATACAAAATCAAATAAACATAAATCAAAAATCACACAATCAAGTGGATGAATCCTCACTTGGACTCTCCACTCCTAACACAACCATTCGTTCCTCACCACCATAGCATGGTTGATGAGGTTAATCTCCTTTTTACCTTAGGTGTAGCCTCCTAGCTCCTTGTAAGTGCTCTTGAAAAAGCTTCTCCTTCCAAGAAGATCCTTAAAACAAAGCAATACACAAGCATCAACATTTAGGGCTTGGAAACAAGATGATTTTGAAAGAACCTACAATAACAAAATGTCTTAGTATAGGGTTTTAATTCAAGAGAAGTGGACGGATAAAATTAAAGAAGATTAAGAGAGTGGGTTGAGGGTGTGGCTGTGAGGCTTTCCAAGAGGAAAGAAGAGAGTTTTATACTTTGTTTTCTTGATTCTTGGTAGAAAAATGGAAATGAACTAGGTGATAGCATAAAAAATCAAATCTTTGATCCTTCAAAGGGTAATGGCCGTGAGCCTTAGGAGAAAGAAATGGAAGAAAGTGTTTGATAGATGTCATTCACAAACAAACAAGGAAAGCTTAGGAAAGATGATAACTTTACCTTAGAAGCTTTCAAGTCCTAGATTGTAGAATCACTTGAACAAGCCTAAATCTTCACCAAATGGTCTTAGGAAGAGATATAAATTCAAGAAGGTAGATGAGTAAAATCAAAGAAAATGAGATAGGGGTTTTGGTGAGATTGGTTGTGAGGTATAGAGAAAATGATAGGAGAGAAAATAGAAATCAAGAATCTCACCTTAAGAGCTTCAAGTTAGGGCTTGAAAGAAAATGATCAAGATGAGAGAATTTGATGATGATCGCAACATAGAAAATCATCCAATAAGTGTCTAGATTCTAGAAATATGATTGATTGGAGCAAACAAAATGGAAGGGAGAAATTGAGATTGGTGGCCGTGAGCCACTAGAGAGAAAATGAGAGAAAATGAAAGAAAGTGAAGGAAAGGAAAAAGTGAGAAAAAAGATAGAAACTTTTGAAAAGAAATTGGAAATGATGCCTTGAGTGAAAAGATGATAAAGTTGTCATCTTTCCCCCCTCCAAAACCGTGCACTCCTTAGGAGAAGGAGCAAGGCTTCCTTTATAAGCTTTTCCTAGAGCTTCCTTCAGAAGCTTCTCACATTTTTCCAAAAAGTCAAATCGTGATGTTATGTAATGATGTCACTTGGATAATATCATAAAAGTGACTAGATAGGAATAATCTACTAGATTTTTATTACAAGCTTTTACCCAATGGATAAAAGTTATAGTTTACAACGCCGGTATCTATTGTCTAATGGATAATAGAGTGTACCCAATTTTTATCCGTCAGATAAAATCTCAAAAAATGAAAACTTTGTAAATTGTGCCCGACATCGAGTTTAGTAAGATCCCATATCTCTGTTTTCATAGTCCAAGGTTTTCCAGCCTCAGGGAACTATTTCATTTTCTCGACCCCACTCAGCATGTATGCAAATCGAGGAATATATTAAAATAATCAAATAATTCAAATAATTCTAAAAAAATTCACAAAAATCACAAATATTATAAAATGAATATATATTATGAAACAAATAATTTTTGGAGTATTACAGCAACAATATGACCAGGAAGTATAACATTTTACCTTTGAGGGGGACGGTCACGATAACCGGCCATTTCACTCTTCAACTTGTTATGCCTCCTTGGTGATCCCTTGATGCAACTTTTTTCGCCACCCTGTTTCCACTAGTTCTGCTTTGGTTTCCTCCCATGTGTACTATTTGAAGGGACGAATGTAGCACCCCAAATTTTTTAACTATTGACAATAATAACAAAATTCTATTGTTTAGTGATTTCTGCGTACTATAAAATTATTTTGAGTATTCTGTGAATATATTTGATCATTTTGTGTGATTTATTCCGTGTCAAGAAAATAATAATTTTTGGGCCGGGGAAAATCTATAGTAATTTAATTATTATTGTTGATTCTTAATTCTTTTTGCTAATCTGATTTGATTTTCATAAGTTTTATAATTTTTATGATTTCACGGTTTATTATGAGATTTTTCTATTTTTTTAATTATTCTAATATTATTCTGGGCTGCTGTGGGCCCAAGTAGGGCCGAAAAAGCGAAAATGTTTTCTAGAGCCAGAAAATTATGTACTGTTAAGACGGGGACGGGGGATCTTACTAAACTCGAAATTGAAAATAGCTTTGGAAATTTTCTTTTACTGTGTTTTGTACTGTATTAACTATCGGGCGATAAAAACTACAATTAACTGTGTCCGAAGGGTAATAGCAGATAAAAATAAATATTATCCTGCTTAGTCAACATTAGTGGTTATGACGACTTTATGACAGACCAATAGGAAGCAAGCTTAATATTGAAGCATTTGGATATCCACCATTGATTTAATCAAGGATGGAGATATGGTCTTACAAAGTGGCTATGACAATTTGTGACCCTTGGATGTAAAGTATGAAGAGGAGATCTTGACCCTTCATTTTGGAGATACATCTAATGGCTAGGATTTCAAGGAGAAAGATCCAATGATCTAGATTTTGTCTTATCAACATAGAAGCTATACTTAGAAGCTGCATTAATATAAACCATTGATCTAATCAATGGCTAACAATGCCCAAAATGGTGGCTAATGAAATTTGACACTCATGAGTGTACAAGAGGGGGGACGATTTTTGTGATGGCTTAAGGCCATAGGAATTTCAAGACCACTTCATTATTCATCATTGTCTTCTCCAAAATCCTAAAGCTTTTACAAAAATTTTGTCTCCTCTTCCTTCAAGTGTATTTCGGCCAAGGCATCCAAATTGCCTTCCATCACTCTATAATTTTAACTAACCACATATCTTGCATCCTTACATCAATCCAAGAACCTTTGTAGTTAAGCCCAAGCTCTA
This sequence comes from Ormosia semicastrata, assembly GCA_029884595.1. Classification (NCBI taxonomy): domain Eukaryota; kingdom Viridiplantae; phylum Streptophyta; class Magnoliopsida; order Fabales; family Fabaceae; genus Ormosia; species Ormosia semicastrata. Next base: position 55,252,412 of record JAQQTO010000063.1, read on the forward strand.
AATCTTTCATCTTCATAAACTTTCTTCAAGATCAAGTTCTAAGTTTTTGAGGTGAAGTGTAAGGAAGCTTCACTACTTGTCTTATTTTCAAGTTCTAAGCCATGTTTGATCCATGGTTCTCCTTGTTCAAGCTTAATATGCTAATAAACTTGTGTTTTATTTTGTGTTTAAGAAGCTTTTGGTAGTGAATCACTTACTTAAGGAGCAAACCAAGGAGCTTAGGAGGTTCTTCAAGAGGTAAGAGGGAGATTCATCTCACCAACCAAGTATGGTGGTGAGAGATGAATTTTGTATTTGATTAATGGTGTATCCATGTGAGAATTCATATCCTTGGTTGTGTAATTATGTGTGGGTGTTTATGTGCTTTAAATTATTTATTTGTGTCTGCAAGTTTTATGTGATTTTTATTGCTTTAAGGTATGCTTGATTATATGATATGATGAATATACACATACATGCCATGAATTGATGATGAAAGGAAAATAAATTTTTGGTTTCAATGACCATGAGGGTTTCGGCCTCAACACCTCAAAATAGGTGTTTCCAAAGTAAAATTTTCATGAATGATAAAATTGAATGACTAGAAAAGAAAGGAAAAAGAAAAGATGGGTTGATTTCAAAGATCAAGTATTCATGGATTTTGAAGGCTTGTTTTGCCTTGGCTTTATGAGACAAAGTGATTTCAAAATTGAAATATAACTCATTTAGTACAAGGATTAAAGAAATGAAAACAAAGTATTTTGTCACTTGAAAAATGAAATTTTCATATATGAATGAAAAAGAGAGGTTGAAAGTGTTTGAACCTCAATTTATTTTAAAGAGGATTGATTTTTAGAATTGTTTTGAGAATTAAGAAGGATACGTTGGTAACTTGAAATTTACTGACGTATAGCTCACCCTCTGGGCTTTGAAGCGCGTTAGGAAATTTTGAACTGTAATATCTCAAGTAACTTTAAGAAATAAAATTTTCTGGGAAATAGTAGAAATACTGATTTTTAGAGGGACTATATTGAAAATATTCTTTAAAAATGGACTTTATTGCAAGTATTATTTAATGAAGGACTATTTTGAAAATATCATTTGAAGAGGGGCTATTATGTAAATATTATTCTATGAAGAAGGGCCATTATGTAAATATTATTTTATAGAAGGACTAATATGTAAATAATGAAAATAAGGTTATTTTTTATATTAAATGAGAAAAAAATCTTAAGAAAATGAAAAAATATGATTACGCGATGAAAATACAGTAAGGATACTATTGGACCAATGTGTGAACCTTGAATATAAGATGATGAATTTGAACTGAGAATAGTACATTTGTACATGCATTGGAAAGGTCCGATGGACTGGATAAGGCTAATTGCTTAGGAGAGAATACACCTATTGAGTGGGTGCAATATGCGTAGTGTAAGTCACTTGTTGACCTTGGGGGTATTGGGGTGCGGGTTGCCTACAATGGGCAGTTGGTAGCTCTTCTGTACCGTGGGTTTGACCGATGCAACACACCGATTATCCTGACCGAGACACTATTCTTAATTAAGATCTGAGAAAGACTATAGTGTATATGCTAGATGCACAAATACATATAGCACGTGGTCTGAGGCATGTTGGTACAGACAAATCTTTTTGATCACTCTCTCTGACTTGAGTTTTAGCTCCATGGAGTAGGAAATTGAGTCTATGTGCACATACATAATTATTGACTATTGATATTGGTGTGATATTTGAACTGTTGAATATTTGGAACATATTGAGGGCATTATCGTACTCTTAGTAAATAAAATAAGAATAAGATTAATTCTTTTTATAACTCAATTATAATCCACACATAACAGAGGTTCCAATCGGAAAATACATCGTTCAAAGTTCATTAAAAATTATATACGTAATTATATTATGATTCCTTTAATCATCTATTAACACCACCACTCATAAATGGGATCAAGCATTCACTGTGCTAAAATATTGTCTACAACAAATCAAGATCTCCACTTTACAAGGAGAGATTCTAACACCAACACTTGTAAATGAGTTCAAGCATTCATTGTGCCAATCTCTTGTCTACAACAAATCAAGAACTCCACTTTACAAGGAGAGTTTCTAAATTGATTGGAAACAAAATATAATACATATAGTGGCTGCTTGAAAAATAAATCATTTAAGCACAAGAAAAGAAAGAATCTAACCTTACTTTATTACCAAGAGCTTCACCCTTTCACCCAAGTAAAATGAAAGTTAGTTACTCATAGACAAGAAGAAAGGAAGAGAGAAGAAGAAGAATAAGAATATGACTTCAATTTAGAACAAAGGAAAACTACAACAACATAATAGCATGATCTTGGCCTCTAGGACTAAGACTCCTAAATAAGCAACCAATGGTGCCTTTTATAGAGGATTAGGGATACAAAATGATAAGGGGGCTGATTCATGAGTGGGTGGATGAGTGGAAAATGAGTGAAAAATGCCAAATGACTTTTGATGAGTGAAAAATTATAGAGATTCTTTATCTCCCAAAATCATTAAGCTCTAAAGTCATTGCATTTGTCATTTTTGAGAAATATGGTCTTTCTAAAAGTTGTAGGCCTACATCTTAGCTTTCAAATGCCATTAGTTTGGGTCAAAAACCATTTCTACAACTCAAGATATGGTCTAATTACTGCATACTACTCAGGCCCAATGATAGCTCCTCTATTCTAACTTCCAAGCCCAATATGACCCATTAGACCTCAGATTCTGGAAAAGTATTCAACAAGAAAGTTGTAGATTTTGGTCATAACTATCAACCATCAAAATTTAAGCCCATTTGACATCCTATAACCCGAGCTATGTCATGAACAGTACACATAGGTCAAGCTATCAGGATCAGTACCCTAGTTCTTGCTTTAACTCCAATTTGAGTTATCCAAATGTGTGATTTGGCCTTTGAGGTATTCATGAGAGTTGTAGAGAATTGTCTTAGCTTTCCTACAAGACTATAATCAAATCAACCAGATATTTGAAACTCAAGTTATAGCCAGTTTGCTGAACACTACCAAAAAAATAAATTAAGGCTAATTCATGCAATAATTCTTTCAATGATGCAATAAGGTCCAATATCATAAAATGTGTCAAAACTAACTAAATTAAGCTTAATTAAACCTTAAGAAACCTAGTGAGAGGTTTATAAAATGTATAAAATGCAGTATTATCAAATTCTCCCACACTTAACTTTTGCACTCCTGGGCAAAACACAAGAAACAAAAACTAGGGAACAAAGAAAAACGACACAGACTCAAAAACTAAAAACTCTAAAAAATTTAATGACTCAAGAAGAGCAACTAGACAATCAAGGGATCAAAACGGTCATAAGGTAACATTTCTTTGCATCTCAAACCAACAAGTAAGGAAACTTCAGTTGAAAAGAATGAATTACGAATGATAGATCCTCATAGAATTCACTCTCAATCTCTCAAGTGTTTAAAAAGGTAAGTATTTCACTCTATTCAACCCATGAATAATTGTACTACCATAAGCTTGCTTATCTTCTACTTCTCCACTACTCAGAACACATGCACACACAAATCATGAGGACTTTATTCAAGGTTGTAAAAGGTCAAGGTAAAGGAGAAGGTAATATGGATATGACAAGTTAAATACCAAAGAGAATAAAAGAGCATGAAAGCTGAGTTCAATTAACAAGCATTAAAGTTCATCCCAACTCCACCTAATACAAATTCCCTTTACATATTCTTTTCTTTTTCTTTATTGCCTTGTTGACCCTCTTTTTCTTTCTACATTTTTTTTATTTTTGATTTTTGATTTTTTTTATTTTTTTGATTTTTTTATTTTTATTTTTACAAAAAGAACATCATATATACATTTTTTTAACCATTCTGCACACACCCATACACTTGTTCAAGAACTCATCGAATGACAAAGCTAATGTTCTCTTATTCCCTAAGGTCAGGTAAGAACATGGTTTTTCATTTAAGGCACATAATGAGTTCGAAACAAAGAATGGTCAAATAAGCTCAAAGGGGTTAAGCAAGGGGAAATAGGCCATTTCCAATGCTTTACGTTGGCAGGAATCAGAGAATTTTCAAGAAGTCATAAGAGTACTTGATATCATATTGAGACAATATGCTGCTAAGCAAGGCTGGCTATTTGATTAAAGTAGCTATTTCAAGAAAAATGCCTCAATCATATTTATGTATGCATATGAAAATGTAGTCTCAAAAAGAATCAAAGCAAGTTCTAGAATAACAATTCCATGAGTGAAATTCACACAAGAAAGAAGAGAATGGTACAAATGTTTAATCCATTCATCATTAAGCTCAAAATCTCACAAGGCATAATTCTATCATTCTCAGTCCACCAATTCAATATCCATAACCAAGCATGTGAATTTTAAGAAAGAAGATAATTTACTCAATCATGTAAATTTTCCTGAATTTGAATTACTACTTCCACACAAACTAGTTGTCTACCCCAATCTAAATGCGTCTCAAGAGTAAAATTACCTCCACAGCAAAATTTACTCCTTACTCTGTCATCCTTAATTACTTTTGTTGTTAATAAATTGATGAAAAACATATAAACTCAACAAACATATTAACAAACACACTTCCTAATATTTGTGTTTTTTTTTGTTTTTTTTTACATAATTATTCACACAACTATCCTTCCCCCCAACCAGATCGCAACATCGTCCTCAATGTTAAAAATTAAATCCAAACTGAAGAAATAATCATCAATATACATCAAAGAAATTATTGGGACAAAATTAAACAAAGTAATGGGGAGAAGTCACATACCCGAAATGCTTAGACGAGATGAGAATAACTACATCTTGACAATGGTTAGCAATGACAAAAATAAAAAAAAATAAAATGAAAAAAAAATGAAATAAACAAGCATGCAAATATTTTTTTTTTGGTTCTTTTGTTTTATATCTTTTTTTGCCGACACTATTTACATCCCTATACAAAGACTCCAAAATTTGGAGGCACTTAAGCTGACTCAATAAAAATACGAAATACTAAAAATTTACCTTAGCTTTGGTAGACAGGATCGTCTACCAAAGTCTCTGCTACATCTGGATCCTTCAACTCAAGTTATAACTTCAACCGCTGACCATTTACCTTCTTCCAAATTAATTTTATAAGAACAGACCAAGGGACGAATACATTTTTTATCAACAATGCTCCAACCTTTCTTAGGAAGCTCCTTAAACTTTGGTTGCCATGCTTGAGTGTCATGATCCTGAGTTCTATAAAAAAATTATAGAAATATCAACTATATCAGAGGGATTACTGATAGAATCAAACTCAAAATTGATAAGAAAATTCTCAAGGGGATCAAAATCATGGGTTGTAGAAACTCCCCTATCTATGATTGAGTCAATCATATATGTCTGGTGACCCTCGTCATCATTTTCTGGCTTAACAAGACTTTTTGTCACCTCAGGTTCCTTGGGTAGATTAGAATCACTACTATCTTGATTCTTTTCCACATCCTCTAGCTCATTCACACTCAAGGAGTTCATCACTTTGGACATTTGGCTCTTTATCTCCTTTCTTTCTTCAACAACCTTTCTATTCCTATTGGTTATCACTAACTTGACTTGATCTATTTATTGGTTTTCTAGACTACCCTCATTTAGACTGTACTGATCTTTGGGATTTAGTTGAGGTTGAGAAGGAAATTTTCCTTTCTCGTGAATGGTGAGTGTAGAAGAAAGTTTAGCAAGAGTGTCTTTTATATCAATCATGGCTTGAGTGTTTTGATTAATAATGACATCTTGCTTTTCTATGAATGCATGCAATGTTTCTTCAAGGTTATTCCTATATGGTGGGACAAAAGGTGTACATCCTTGAGAATTTTGAGAGCCCTGTTGTGCCTGAGGAGGTGGTGGTTCCATGAATTGTGCTTGATTATTATTCCTCCAACTGAAGTTCGAGTGATTTCTTCATCTTGTATTGTATGAATCTAGCTTAAATCTATAATTATTAGCATTAAGTGGAAAGATAAAACATGATGGACTAGAATTTTGAGGTGGTTACAAATACTCACGCATGGTTCGCAATGATTGATTTTCATGTTCATTATGCACACTTTCATTTTCAGCCATTGTGTTGGATGTGTGTGATTGTGATTCAAATAAATCAATGTGTAAAGTACTAAGATTAATTTTAACCAAATGACTAGAATTGAAATCACGATATCATTTAAGCATAAACAAGTAACTTAAAATAGAAAAGAAAATGTACAAGTAGGCGGTATAAACCTGCCATTAAATATTAACAAGGATGGGGTATAAACTAGCCACCAAATATATATTAACACATAGTAACAAACATTAACAAGGGTGTGGTGTAAACCAACCACCAAATAAAATAAAATAAAGAAAATAAAGTGCAATAAGTAAATTACAAAAAAAATAGAAAAAAAAATAAAAGGGAGAGTTTCTCCCACTAAGTTAGTAAAGTACATAAAAAATAAAAGAAAGAGGTTCCCCCACTAAGTTAGTGCGTAAAATAAAAGGGAGAGTTTCCCCCCACTAAGTTAGTATATAAAAAAATAAAAGGGAGATTTTCCCTCACTAAGTTAATATGTACAAGAAAATGAAAAGGAGAATTACCTCAACTAAGTTAATATGTATAAAGAAAATAAAAAGGAGAGGTTCCCCACTAAGTTAGTAAGTACAAAGAAAGAAAAAAATTAAAACAAAGAGAAAATATATATATACAAGATCCAAAGGAAAAAAATATAAATATATATATACAAAATATTTAAACTATAAATTTGTTCTTCAAATCAAGTCCCAGGCAACGGCGCTAAAAACTTGATGCGGATTAAAAGTTGTAAACCCAAGTGCAAGTTATCTCCAGTAATAAATTCTCGGTAAGTCCGAGATTGAACCACAGAGACTTGATGAAGAAAATTTAATTAAGGTAAAGTAAATATTTTGTCACAACAAATAAAAAAGATTTACTTGGGTTAGGAGATCCACTCTTGGTAAATAAAATAAGAACAAGATTAATTCTTTTTATAACTCAATTAGAATCCACACATAATGGAGGTTCCAATCAGAAAATACATCGTTCAAAGTTCATTAAAAATTATATACGTAATTATATTATGATTCCTTTAATCATCTATTAACACCACCACTCATAAATGGGATTAAGCATTCACTGTGCCAAAATATTGTCTACAACAAATCAAGATCTCCACTTTACAAGGAGAGTTTCTAACACCAACACTTGTAAATGGGTTCAAGCATTCATTGTACCAATCTCTTGTCTACAACAAATCAAGAACTCTACTTTACAAGGAGGGTTTCTAAATTGATTGGAAACAAAATGCAATACGTATAGTGGCTGCTTAAAAAATAAATCATTTAAGCACAAGAAAAGAATGAATCTAACCTTACTTTATTAACAAGAGCTTCACCCTTTCACCTAAGTAAAATGAAAGTTAGTTACTCATAGACAAGAAGAAAGGAAGAGAGAAGAAGAAGAATAAGAACATGACTTCAATTTAGAACAAAGGAAAACTATAATAACATAATAGCATAATCTTGGCCTCTAGGACTAAGACTCCTAAATGAGCAGCTAATGGTGCCTTTTATAGAAGATTAAGGATACAAAATGAGAAGGGGGCTGATTCATGAGTGGGTGGATGAGTGGAAAATGAGTGAAAAATACCAAATGACTTTTGATGAGTGGAAAATTATGGAGATTCTTTGTCTCCCAAAATCATTAACCTTTGAAGTCATTGCATTCATCATTTTTGATAAATATAGTCTGTATCAAAGTTGTAGGCCTGGATCTTAGCTTTCACGTGCCGTTAGTTTGGGTCAAAAATCATTTCTACAACTCAAGATATAGTCTGATTACTGCATACTACTCAGGCTTAGTGATAGCTCCTCTATTCTAACTTCTAATCCTAATATGACCCATTAGACCTCAGATTTTAGAAAAGTATTCAACTGCAAAGTTGTAGATTTTGGTCTTAAATATCAACCATCAATATTTCAACCTATTTGACATCCTATAGCCTGAGCTATGTCATGAAAAGTACACGTAGGTCAAGCTGTCAGGATTAGCACCCTAGTTATTGCTTCAACTCCAATTTGAATTATCCAAATGTGTTATTTGGCCTTTGAGGTCTTCATGAGAGTTGTAGAGAATTGTCTTAGCTTTCCTACAAGGCTATAATCACATCAACCAGATATTTAAAACTCAAGTTATAGTCAGTTTACTGAACACTGCCAAAAAGATAAATTAAGGCTAATTCATGCAATAATTCTTTCAATGATCCAATAAGGTCCAATATCATAAAATATGTCAAAACTAACTAAATTAAGCTTAATTGAACTTTAAGTAACCTAGTGAAAGGTTTATAAAATGTATAAAATATAGTGTTATCACTAGGATTTGAAGCTTGCTAAGGTTATTGAAAAGACAAGCTTTGTTGATAAAAAAAACATACTCATTCAACATAAAAAAAACTGATCAAATTTTTTACGACTTGTTGAAAGTTAACCAACTAAAATGAAAATGGATTATGTTATTCCACATGCACATAAGATGAAGCCAGTAACTCCAAATATTAAGAGTTTTGACATGGAAACTATTGAGATGTGCCTTCTAAATCTGGGAGGTTATAGAATGATAGTAAATGTCAAATCATGGCCAATGGGTTGGATTGACTTGTATTGAGCATTCATTGCAGAGGTTATCAACTTATATGGCCAACAAAGCAGTCAGGGAGATCAACTATAAGATCGCTGATTGTGTCTATGAGGATAGTGGAGATGAATCAATAGGTTTCAACGAGTCACCTCTCCAAGATGATGTGAAGAAAGTAGAGTGCATGATCCCATCGAGGAAGTGAGGCTTGGCATTGATGTAGAAAGAAGGCTAACTTTTGTGAGTAAGCTACTAATACCAAAAATGAAGGAAGAAATGATCGAATTACTCAAGGAGTACAAAGATTACTTTGCGTGCGACTACCACGAGATGCCTGGGCTTAACAGGGAGTTAGTCGAGCATATATTTCTAATTAAGCCAGGGTTCAGACTTTTTAAGTAACCTCCTTGTCGTTTAGTTTCAAAGGTATCTCTTAAGGTTAAGGAAGAAATTGAATGCTTGCTTAAAGCAAAGTTCATATGAATTGCCAGGAAATTTCCTTGGCTTTTTTATGCATAAAATGTAACATCCTCCCTTCTAGCTTACTTGTATAAGCTTATTAGTAGCTACTATTGTGTTTTTGCATGGCTATCTATGTTGTATATGCATTTAGACAGATAACTTAACGAGTAAGTTATCTCATAGGATTAACTAGAATAATTAATTAAAATATGATATAATTGTGAATAAATAGAGTTTTAGCTAAAATAATTATAAATAGGATTTTTTGTAATTAATAAGGCATAAATTGGATTTTTTTTACATTAGAGCATTTAATTAAAAGAACTAAAGCTAATTAAATATTAATTAGTAAATTAACTAATTAATTAAGAAAGCAATTAGCTTTAGTGATTATGATATTTCATGATATTAATTAAGATTTTAGTAATATAATTATATTGATTAAAGATTATTTAGATATAATTAAATTATTATATTTTAGTAATGATTAGAAGTAAACCAATAACATTTCACGCATAGATGAGTGTGTGTGTGTGTGTGTGTGTATGTGTGCAAGGAGTCTTACTAAAGCCATAGGTGTTAAATTAGATCATAGAATCACTTGCTTTAGTGTGTTAAACCTATGCTCAAGATAATTGAGCAAACAAGACCTAAATTTTAACTAAAACTTACCACTGATTAATAAAAGCTTAATTCTCAGATTTTTACAGTAGAAAAACTACAAGCTTTAGGTCTTTAACTAAGAAAACAACACACACTCAAGATTAACCATCATGCAAAAATGGGTTTTCAGTCCTTGGAAAAAACCACGTACAAGTAACACAATGTTCATATGACATTCAAAAAACTAACAAATAAATTTATCAAAGCAAATCCAAATAATAAATCCCAAACATTGCACCATCCTAAGTGTCATAACATCTTATCATTCTCAGCATGCACAAATCAAGTAGATAACCGAAAAGAAGAAGGAACAAAGCCAAGGAACTAACACAAAGATCCAATGGCGCAAACCATGTTACTTTCACTTGGCAGCTTATTTATTACTCATTCATTTTCATCTCAAACAAAATGCATACTACTGCCATGGTATCACAGCAGTGAATTTAAGGGGAAAAATTCATCATGCATCACTACCTTTGAGCTTCAATTTACTTCTTTCAATTAAGAGTTTCCTCAAACAAATTATAATCACACACTAACTCACATTTTACATGTCTCAGATTCAAAAGGACATCAATCCATTACAAGTCAGTATAAATAAGCTCATGACATGATCATGATACTAGGTGAGGAATTAAGCAGATCTTTTAGTAAATAAGATACACACAACCAACTGAACACCATAATAATAAGCGTAAGAGAAGAAACTAACTAACACAGTATACAAATTTAGTTAATCTGTAACACCCTAGATAATCATGATAGACTTGTATATGATTGCGGAGGAAGCCTAATACTAGTTTGTCATGCCTGTAAAATCTTATGATCGTCTGAGCATGTTTAGTCACTTTGTTATAGCACTATATGTGGAATATAGCTATTTTTAGCCTCGAAATTAGCTTAAACTGCTTAGTTAATGGAGATAAGTGTGGATAATTTGTTTCTAGGTAAAAAATGTGTGGAAGAAGATGTGGTTAAAGTTTGAGCTTAATCGGAGTTAGTTTGGCATTTTAAAGCATATTGGTTATGTATTTTAATACCGGATTGACTACCAGCAGATATGGAAAATTATGAAAATAGTGAAACAAGATTTTTGATGAATCTTAGGATTTATTTGAAACTTGTTGGAAGTTATAAAATTGGATTTGGTGAAATCCAAGTGTTCTTAGCAGATCGGGGTATAACAATGTACTCACTTAAGTGACTAAGTGATCACACGACTAGGCTTGTTTCTGCCTTGGCTTTTATAAGTCTTCAAAGTGAGATATTTTCTCATTTCTTACCTCTCTCTCACAGCTACTGCATGGGAACACCAAAGGAAAACCAACAAAGGAGCCATAGGAGGTCTGTCATCAACCAAAGAGGAAAAAGAGCTTAATGGTGGAGAAGAGCTGCTCTCAGACTTTATTTTTGGCCATTGAGGTAGGGGAAACTTTGTTTGTACTGCTTGTTTTCATTTCCTTCATTTTGGTTCTTGAGGGGCTTGATGAGGAAATGGAGGTTTGAAGAGTGATTTTATGATTCTTGAGTTAAATCTTGATGAAGATAGTTTAGTTGAGTAAAGAACTGATTTCTGGATATGTTAGGATGAATTTTTCATCACTTGGATGCCTTAATTCCCATTTAGGCCAAATTTGGGGGTTTAGGTTAAGATTGTATTTTGATTCATAAAGTGGTATGATTGAGTGAAATTAAAGTGGTTTAAGAGTTGTAGTGTGTTAATGGATCTTACTTGAGGTGAGAAACCAAGTGGAATTGAGATTTGAGGGTGTGGAGCACCTTTTTTCCTCAATGGAATAGTAACTCCATCTGCAGATTTCATTCTGCCCAGTCAGTGCTCAAGCGCTGAGTGCTTAGGCACTTAGGCTCCAGCATGGTAGACAAAGAGCATTTTGTGCTACACGACGCACACTTGAGCGCACAGGCTTGGAGTGCCTAGCGCCTTTCGCTGGGAAAAATAGAACAAAGCCTTTATTTAATGAAAATAAAGGGGCTCACTTGTGCGATGCTTTCTTGTATGCTTCTTAATGAGTAATGAGACACTTCTAGGAGTACTAGATGAAGTAAATTTTGAGATGTGTAACACACTAATACCGATAACCTAGTGTATCAAGCATACTCTAGGATTAACACTATTAGTTATGCTACTTCTAACTTAAACATCAAAGAAACCCATATCATTTAAACAAATAATAATGGAGAGCCTTGTGGAAACTAAAAGTCATATACATACATTTTGCCACAAATGGGCTCATTATATATATAAACTTTTCTATACAAACTAAAAGCAGAGTAAATAAATACAAAGCTTTACAACTAAGTATAAAAACTATCTTAGTCTTCATACTTTTTCTTCTTTCCTTTGGATGAACTCCCACCTGGATTTACATGGCAACAAATGGGATGAGAAATCATATTTCTCAGTATAAGAATACGAAAACTAGCAGCCTAAACATTCGCAATGAATAAACCCAACTTAAACTAATAAACATACTGATACCTTCTGCATAAGAAATAAACACAAACTTCTGTGTAACATTCCTAAGAAAACTATACTTAGGATCTAATAACCAAAACCGTGATGATATTAAAAAACTGCTCATACAATCATTTGAAATCATAAAAAAGACAACCATCCACAAAACTATCACTGAAGGCACAATGCAACATATATACAAATCGAACACAAAAATCTAATCAAAATAAGTATTAAATAATGAAATGGTGAGATGATGTATTCTCAAAGAAAAGTGTATACAGTGTAGGTGTAGTGTCGTGATACTTAACTATTCCTCCTGATTAAGAAGATACTCTGCAATAATAACGTGTGACCTTTTATAGCCTACCTAGTAGGAGAAAAGTTTGTTACCATAACATGTATCCTCCTAATCCTACTAAGTAGTCTACCAAGTGTTAGCCATGGCAACCATTACCCAAGAGGGAGGTGAATTGGGTAATTACAAGTTTTAATGCAACTTTGACATTTTATGCATTTTGAATAACTCAATTAATAAATGCAGCGAAATAAGTCTAATAAAGGTACAACTATTGAGGATTACTCAAATACAACTTGGGATATATGCTGAACTAAGTGAATAAGCTAGATATCAAGTTATAACAATCAAAACATCAAGATATGCAATAGATAAATATATTTCACTAAATATTGAATTTAAAGAGTGTAGGGAAGAGAGAATCAAACTCAAGAATTTATCCTAGTTCAGCCACCAACCACTTGTGGCATACATCCAGTACCCAAGCTTAACTTGAGATTTTCTTCACTATTTCCTAGACTTCACGGGTGCTAGGAAAACCTTTATACATACAAGAGCACTCCTCACACTTAGGATACCTCACCCTTGTGCTAGAGCCTCCAATTCTTCAAGCTTCACAGGTGCTTGATGAGCTTTACAATTTTGAGCACTCAACACCTTGGGATACCTCACTCTTTGTGCTTGAGCCTCTACTTTCAAGGCATGCCTCACCTTTACAATTCTTGAGGGATACCTCACCCTCTTACAATGATTTCAAGATGAAGAGAAAGAATAGAAACTCTCACAAGAGTAGATATACAACTTGAAGAACAAAGTATGGATAATAAGAAAACTTTCTTAAGAGTGGATAATTCAAGTTGAAGCTCAATGGGTATAAAGAATTCACACTTTAAAGCTCAAAATATGATTTTTATGATTCAAGGATCAATTCTAGTGTTCAAGAGGTGTATAAGCTTCATACAATTCTAGTGCCCAAGTGATAAAATAGCCATTGGTAGTGTTTTATAATGATTTTCTATGAAAACTAGCCGTTTATAGCCATTAGAAACGTTCCTGGGCACTTGGTAATCGATTACAAGCTTCATGTAATCGATTACAAGCTTTCTGGGCACTTTGTAATTGATTACACACTTCCTGTAATCGATTACACGGCTTCTGTCAACTTTGTAATCGATTACATGGCCTGTGTAATCGATTACAGCATTTTCTGGTTTTAAAAACTGACTTTAAAAGGTCATAACTTCTTCATTTCTTATCCGATTAAAGCGAATGAATACTCATTGGAAAGATACTTGAGCCTATTTTCATATGAAAGAAGTTTCAAAACAAAACTCAAATTATTTTGAAAGATATGATCAAAATAATAACCAAAGGTCAGATTTTCAAAACTCAAACTTTAATTGGTCATAACTTTTTCGTTTCCTATCTGTTTAAAGCAAATGACCACTCATTGGAAAGATATTTGAGTCTATTTTCATATATAATAAGTTTAAAAACAAAACTCAAAGTAATTTGAAAGTTATGATCAAAAGAGTAACTAAATGTCAATTTTACAAAACACAAACTTGACTAATTTTCAAAGATTTGAAATACCACCAAGGCTAGCTTTCCAAAAACATTTTGTTGAGCATTTAAACATTTTAGAAATACTTATAAAGATGTTTAAAACTTGTTTGAGCTTAGTGTGATTTCTTTTTTTCTTTACACAAGATCTAAGTCTTGTAAGCTATTCTTGAAGAACATTGGGACTTAATCTTTGCACTTTCAATCCTTTAGCTTCTTGATGTAATCCAAGCTTCCGAAATTTTCTTCTCTTCATGTCTTGCACAAGCTTGGAACATCTTTATTATTTTCATCCTTCTTGAGTTGAGCATAGTTGTGATCTTTTTACTTTCTTGTTGCAATGCTCACTCTTAATACTTGGACTATTCTACAAAGTATTACTCACTTAAAACAAGCATAGTTAGTCCAAATTCATAACTCAATATCTTCATATGCATGATTCATACTATAGTTAGTTTAACATGCATATAAGACTTTCATAGACACATTCAAATAAGATATTTATTAATTACAAATAGATATGCCTATATAGGATGCAACAAAGAACACTTTACACATTTTCATCAAAATAGAATCAAATCCAATATTAATTCAATACAACTCATATAATGCATTATTGGATATATTATATGATGAATGTTACATATATCTCATTGCATGATTATTAAATTAAATATAATTAGATAAATTACATCATCATGCATGATACAATATATCTCATTAAGCACATCTATGTAACATGATCAATATTCTTTTATGATGCATTTGACATCTATTAAGCACAACTATACAGCATAAGCATCATTGTTTTTATTTTGTATTTGTCATCATCAAAACCTAACATATTAAACCATTGGGGCAAACCTATTTCTACAATCTCCCCCTTTTTTATGATGACAAATCACCAAAGAAAAATATTTTTAGCAATATATAAGAATATATTTTCATGTAAGCATATCAAACAATAAGTATAAGAACATATTTTTCTTTTCAATTTTCACTCCCCCTATTTGACATCAACAAAAAGGCTTAGGAAGGAAAGATAATATTTTTTCCTTTATAAATAAAATGCATGTTGTCAAAAGGAGTACGATAGAGGGAAAGAGAATAAGAGATAATCTTCGTTGACATGTTGATAGAATGAACAATAAAACATTTCATGTCAGACAAGGATGTAAGCTAAGAGATATAAGCAATGAATTAAGAACTAGGATCCCCCTCAAAATATGCATATTATCAAAATATCAAACATAATAATTTAACATAGTTATGCATATATTCTTAGTCAATAACTACATGGAAGAAAAATATGTAAGATAAGTAAGATAAGCTCCCCCTTATTGAAGCACAAGATAGATAAAGGGAAATATACATGTCAAGACCGTGTAAGCACATTACCGTAAAGAAAAGCAAGGCAAAGATATATATTCTTAATCTATCAATAAAAAAAAACCATTTTAAAACTTCTCCCCTTTTCAAAAAAAATTTATAATAACACATTACATTTCGAAAAGTATTTTAGAAAGGTAGAAGCGTTTTATATTGAAACCACATATTCCTTGAGAATGATCAAATCCAGATCAAAAGAATATTTGAAAGTACATATTCTCTCTTTCTTATTAAACAAGAGCCTTGAGAAAATAAAATACTTTAAAGAACAAGGCTTATCTTTTGAAGTATCAAGAAGAGCTCTATAGAACATTTAAAAAGATCTATTTGGAAACTTTCTTAAGCATTCTCTCAAAATTTAATAAAACATTTCAAAGCAAATGAAGAGAATACCACATTTATAACACAAATCAAGTTATTTCCAAAATTTTAAGACAATTAGGAGGTGAAAATTCTTTCAAGTTCTTAAGACAAGTTTAAAAGATTCTCAAGGATATGGAACTAGAAAAGCTTCTAAGAGATTTTGTTTAAAAAAAGAAAACCTTTTAGTCAAATCATAAACTCTTTTCAAAACAAGTGCATGATTCTCATATGTGTTATACTACTAAGAAACCATATATGAAGAGAATCATAGATATCAAACATTCACCATGATGGAATATGCTATAGGGATTAAAACATGTATAGAACTAATATCATTCACCTTATATGGAATGACAAAAATAGCAAGTTAATATCCAATTAAGCACTTTGTCAATGCTAAGTATACTTCTCATGTAAGGAAAGCATCTAATAATTTAAGATCAAATTATCAACAAGTATCATACAACACATACCATAATAACTTAGGGATAGAGATACTTATTGAAAGAGTGATGCTTCGTTAGAATGTTCTTCGTTTATTGGATTTTTGAGTTTGGATTTTCTTCCATTGAGTATTCCATTCCATTGTTCTTGAAGAAAGTCTCCGCTTGTCTCTTTTCATCCAACTCTTCTCTTTGTCCACATATGCTTGACATTTCAATATTTGATGACTATCTTTGAAGCACATGGAGATACTTGCAAAGCTAACTCTAAAAGTGCTCTAAAACATAGGTTAGCATCAAATATCATTTAAGCTCATTTACAAGCATAATTTAGGTTGATATATAATGTAAAACATGTACCACATTATCAACCATGAATTGTTAGCTCTAAAGAGAACAAAAGAATGATATATGCACTTGAATCCAAAAGCATAGTTTAAGCATTTTCAAGGCAAGATTCAAGTTTATCAAGAAACACATGATCAACATCAAAACTTATATAAGCATTTTGGGGCAAACAATGATCATATAAGGCATGTAATATCAAGTAAGGAATTCTAGTATGCACACATGCCAATCAAGAACAAAAAGTCTCTTATTGTAATGAAAGAATTGGAAAACCGTGGAACTATAACTTTTGAAACCATTCATGATTCATTGCAAGATATACTTCATTGTAAAAAAAATATTGAAGTTCAAAGATAAGTTCAAGGAACAAAAAAAAGAATCATTTACTTCTTGTTTTCAAGATATGAACATATCAAGCAATTTCAAACAAGAAGACAAATAACTTTTAACTATCCAATCTCCAAGTAAGCATATAAGCAAATTAAGCATCAAAGAGAAAGGATTAGAACTACTTATGAGCAAGTGAATTTACATATTTGAGCAAAGAGAATTGGTCACAAGCTCAAGAACAAAGATATTGCCATAACATGTCATTCCAAGCAAAATGTGTACATATCTAACATGTTAGCATATATAAAAATATTTTTAAAACATAGTGCTAGAAAAACACAACTTAAGGCATGATAAGGCATAAAAACAAATCTCTACTTATCCAAATATCACATGATATTCAATTTAAAGTATAAGGATAAGAGATTGATATCACCAAAAGTGTACTCTGAGTTTTTGTAGGTGACTCCAACTTCTATGCCTCAAGGCCCCTTAAGAATGTTATGGTTCTCCATGTCTTTCTTTTTATATTTTTCATCACTTTTGGAGAACTTGGACCATTTTAAGTTTTCCCAACCTCAAGTAGCACGGTTGTATTTCACTTCATTTGCATGCTTGAGCTAATGGTCACCCTACAACACAATTCAAAGTAATTTCCTTGGTATCCACCAATTTTGGATCCATAGGAGTTAGTCATTGATTATTAATCTATTATGCTCTCATAAAAATCAATTTTTTCATAGTATGTAAATTGAGCACAACAAATTAAACAATCAATTATCATTAAGCTCATAGCCAATAATATGCATACATTCATGATATACAGATAATTTTAAGTGAAAATGGTCATTCCAGCACTTAAAACCATTTTTAGAGCTTGTGTAATTAATTACCATGGGTGTGTAATCGATTACCAGCCTTCTGAAATCATTGTAATCGATTACATGTTTAGTGTAATCGATTACATGAGTTCTGAAAACATTGTAATCGATTACATAGTATGTGTAATTGATTACACGCTCTCTAACTTTGCTTGGAACGCTTGGCAGAGCCTCTGTAATCGATTACAAAGGTCTTGTAATCGATTACAAGCTTGCTGAATTCAATTTTTGTATTTCAAATAGTAATTGATCAATCTCAAAGCCTTCAAATTAGTTCCAAAAAGTCTCAAGGCAATTTCAAACATCATACAAACATACCTAGGCATTGTAGAACCTTATGTTACAATAAGAATAAACATAATCATATGCTAAATATAATATTTAAGTTTTACTAAGCACACATGGTTCTATCCTTTACCTAAGGCCTATAAAGAATATACCTCAAATTCATTGACTTTACAAGTGAATGTGCATAAGAGGTAGAAATGTTTGATACCTTGGCCTTGATAATCAAGGAAACTCTTTTCCTTACCCATTGCTTCTCTTTTAGTGTTTTGAACTTTGCAAGTTCCACATTTTGTACTTGAGAAGCTTTGGTTGAAGTGTTCTTCCTTCTTTGATCAAAACTTCTACCAATGGGCTTTGGAAGCATTCCCCTTGATGATTCCTTTTTCTTTTGACTAATTAGTCCATCCTTTTGAGAAGTTTTCTACATAATTGAAACACTAGGAGGACTTTTTGGTACCCACTTCATCTTGGGTCCTTGAATGTTAGTACTAGGACATTTAAGGTCTTTAGGAACCCATACCATATTATTTCTCATATAAGAATTTATTCTATAATTTCACAAATGAGAAATATGTCCTAGATGACCACAAAAATTGTAAACAACTGAATTCAATGATCACTTGGTCCTTTGAAGATCATTTTTAAAAAACTTGAGCCTTTGGTTGTTGTAACACCCTAGCTCTGACACCAACTAATGTAACACCCTAGCTAGGACATCACATTTTTGACTTCCGACTCATAATCTGAAAATAAGTTCGCACAAAGTTTGAGTTATAAAAGATGGGTTTCAAAATTTCTTCTTTACTGAAACGTAAATTTACTGAAAATATTAGGTAATATTGAAAATCATATTTCAACTATTCATTATGCAATATTGACACCAATTAATAACACAACTTAAAGAGAAATATAAAATTAACAGATTTTTTTTTTTTTTTTAAATTAGCAAATCCCATGACAGTCCTACTTATATAGCACTAAGTACAACAATATAATAAGAAACTTTAACATACTTATTCCTTTTTTGTTCATCTTGATGCATCGACATCCGTTCCTTTGTCAACACCTTGCACACGAGTCTGAATGTCCACTCCTTATTGTTGTCACCAATCTCGAGTATTTATCGCCCGTTATGTCTAAGACAACTCGATCCTTCTATTGTTTGATTTTAACAATACAAACACAGCAAAACAACATAACAAAGAGGTGAGATCACCTACACCAATACCAACATGGCAACACAGAGAGATAACACACGACCAACAATATCATACGACGAGATCATGCCATAATCATGCTATCAAAGCATTAATCAACTATCATCATCTAATCATTTATCGGTTCAATCATCATCCAATCATTTATCAATTCAATTATCATAACCAATAACCAATATTCCTCAATTAATATATCACACAGATATAAATGCTCACATTTATGCATATGTACAAAGACTCGGCTTTTTCAAAAACAACTCCATGGAGGTTTTCACAATTTCGAGAAGAATGCTCTGGTCAATTGTCAGCCTTAGCCCAAAGACAATCTCCCAGTTATTGAAAAGAATCGTGTTCTTGTCGGGTATCGTCAATGCGTTGCAACGGACTGCATCGCCAAGTGGCACAGGGTACTCGCCAGCTGTCCATTGGTCGACCACTGCGCCTCGACGCCCCCAAGATCCATCATAGACCTCACTATCAATTCTCATTCCCTCTTCAACCACAAGGGCCATAATAGCTATTAGCTATCTTTTATACAATGCACGAATTTATCAGTGCAAGTCCAACCCCAACGGGCCAAATCTTTTCAGTTTCATTTGTACAATGCACGAGTATATCAGTGCAAGTCCAACCCCAACGGACCAAATATTTTCAATGCATGTATAATGCACCAAATCCAAATACGGGCATCTCTTTCCAATGCATATAAAATGCACCAAATACCAATCATAGGCAAAACATGTCACTCTCTCATACAGTGTCCATACACTGGTTAAACAGTAATTATACTATATTTTCAACACAAAATCATGTTATCATAGTTATAAAACACTTTTGCCGTATTTTCACAAGATTGCGCAACATTTTCATTATGTTTTCACAATTCCAAAATGTTTCTGTTACGTTTTCAAAATATCGTAACACTTCTGCTACGTTTTCAAAATTTTGAAACGTTTCTGTTATATTTTCACAATACCGTAAAAATATTCTATTACTTTTAAATCACATAGTGATTTTTCAATATTACGTCAAATATTTAAACTCACGTAAAATATTTAAACGTAATTTAAATCACGTAGAAATATTTTAACATATTTTAAATCGCGTAGGAATATTTTACTATATTCTAAATCATTTTTAAGATACGTAAATCATTTTTCACCACAATTCTATTACGAAAAATATTTCTTAACCTTCAAAAATTTCATTTCATCCTTTCTCAAAATATTATGACTTTGTACTTCATTTTTCACATTTTCTTACTCAAGAAAATCTTTTCCATGTTTCTTTACTCAAGAATTCTTTTTCAAATATAATCCACAAAATTACCTTTCCATTGATATAAATCAATATTTCAAATCATAAAATTTCCAAACGTACTTCAAAACTTGAAAATAAGTTATACTTGAGTAAATTCTCAAAATACCATTATATTCTCCATTTTTCCCCAAATCATTTCCAAATTAACCTACTTCAAAATAAATTGAAGTTTGAAAACATTTTCGTTTAGAAAATTTAATTTTTCAAGTGAGTAAAATACTCTGATTCCCGTTTCAAATTTCTTGTATTAAATCAATTATATTTCCACTTGAAAAATTACTTTGTTTCATCAAAATCTAGGCATTACTATTTGAAAAATTATCAAAACATTTTTCCTTTTAAATTGATATGGTTTTACACAAACAAAACCATTAAAGTTTTATTTTCAAAACCAAAGTACCGATTGGTCATAAAGCAAACTCATTTGTTCAAATTCATTTTCATTTTCTTTGCAAATCCTTTTTCATTCTTAGTCAGAAATCTTTTCCTTAATATATATTTTCTCAAAATCACTTTTTATTGATCTAGTCCTACAAAATCATATTGAGTTATTTTAATTATTGTTTCTTAACTTTAAATTTCCTAACATTTTCCAAAACTCAAATAAATTCTTCGTTAGAAATTTTAAGTTACAAACGTTTTCCTTTATATTTCTAAATCACTTCTAAAAATTGATTCTTTTTAAATTAATTTGAAGTTCAATACTTTCAATCTTCTTTTTATGAAAATTCCACTTCACTTAATTTATAACACTTAATTCCCTTTTCAAAAATCCTTATTTGAAAATTCTTGTATTTCATAGCATCAAAACATTTTTCTAAATTATCAAAACCTTATAGATGGCCATTGGAACCATGAAATATTTTTCTTCTAACTTAAATAAATTTCATTCTTGTTTCTACACAAAATAAATCAATAAAATTTCATTCTAAAATTTGTGTTCATGTTTTCTTAAAAAAAATGAACCTTTAGTTCATTTTCCATACTCCTCAAATCAATCCAATTTTTATTCTTCCATAAACATATTAATTTGTAAACACCTATTTTGAGGTGTCTTGGCCGAAATTCTCATTGTTCTAGGGATCAAAATTTAATTTCCTTGTTCTTGAAAAATTTCAACATTGACCCAAATCAAGGGTATCAAAACCGTAACTCTTCCTTGGCCATTGGAACCAAGATCAATTTTCTTTCCATCCACACATCATGGCATACATATATATATTTTATCATAAATATCACAAACATGTCATATACTCATCATGCATATTATAAGTATACTATCAAAGCCATAAAATCATGCAAAGCATATTAAACATAGACAAAAATAATCAAAGAAGAAGAAAATAAAGCAAAGCTCATAAACACACAATTAATTATTATATAACCATGGATTGGAATTCTCACATGAATTCATAATCCATCAAATATAAGACCATCTCCCACCACCATAATTGGTTGGTGAGATGGATCTCCCTCTTACCTCTTGAAGATCCTCAAAAACTCTTTGTTTTGCTTCTCTTTCCAAGGCCTTCACCACCAAGGGCTTCTCAAATACAAAACAAAATACATAGAAATTAGTATGCTAAGCTTGATTAAGAGGAACCATGGATCAAACATGGTTTAGATCATGAAAAAGAGAAAAGAAATGAAGTTTCCTTACACTTCACCTCAAAAATTCAATAACTTTGATCTTGAAGAAAGTCCATGAAGATGAATGATTTAGAGAAAGTCTCCAACATGAAAGTTGCTTAGAATATCATGTAGATTCAAGATCTATGGTTGGATGAAATTAAAAGAGATTGAATGGTGGTTTTGAGTGTCTTGACCGAATGGTTTCTCTTGAAGCACAAAGATGGAATTTTTGATTTTTGATAAAAACTTGAAGCTTGGATTTGAAGCTCAAGATGAATGATTTTGGAAAAACTCATAACTAGAGATGTTCTTAGAATGGTGTTTAGGTTTAGGAAATGATGTGAGTGAAAATTATAGGTGAGATGGTGCTTGTGGGTTGCTTGGCCGAATCATAAGGTGAGAAAAGGAAGGAAAATGGTTGTTTTGTGTTCTTGGAACTTTGAGAGAATTTGAGAGAATTTGATGAAGGCTTTTTAGTGAAATAGAAAAATGAATATGGAGAGTGTAACCAAAGGTGCTGCTGCCGTGGGAGTGAAAGAATGGAGAGATATGAATTCATTTGGCATAATTGAAGGCTATCACATGATGCACAAAGTCTTCCACTTTGTCATCTTTTTCTTTGGCCTAAAAAGGCTATACAAGTATGTCTAAACATGTCTCCTCCTTCCTAACACTCCAAAACCATCCCCCCTTCATCATGCACTCCAAAGTTGTCATAATTACTTGCTAATTGATTAGTTAATTCATTAGATTAAGTTTCCTAATCAATCTTAACTAATTTTCTAATTACATAACTAATTAATTAGACATATTATTTCATATATTATAATCTCTAATTAAAATTAGGATATCTAATTAAGAATTAGATTATAACAATTTAACATTTAATTTAGTTTACTTGGCTTGTCAATTAGGCCATTATTTGAAGTATTTCTAGCCATTGATTAATTCAATGGTTAGGATTTAGGTAGACTTTTAATTTTTAGAAGACTAAATCTAAGCCATTGGATCTTTCTCCTTTAGATTCTAGCCATTAGATGTGTCTCCAAAATTAAGGGTCAAGATTGCTCCTTCAAACTTTAAATCCAAGGGTTATAATTAGTCATAGCCTTTTTAGAAGACCAAATCTCCACCCTTGATTAATTCTTCATCCAATGGTCATAAATGGTCCTTGTTACTTTACAAGACCAAATCTCCACCCTTGATCAATTCTAAATCCAATGGTTGTAAATGGTCACTTTATATAATCAAATTTACACCGTTGATTAAATCTACGGTTGATATTGAAGCTTGCCTAACTAAGTTTATTCTCACACCATTGATTAAATCAATGGTGATTATCCAATACTTCTTTATTAAATTTATTTCTTAACCGTTAATTAAATCAATGGTAGATATCCAAACCACCAATGTTGACTTAAGCAATATAATTTCTATTTTTATCTACTAAAAACCCCACGAAAGAATATATTTACTGTATTTTTATCACCCGATAAATTAAATACAGTACAAAACACAGTACAAGAAAATTTCTAAAACTGTTTTCGGATTCAGGTTTAGTAAGATCCCCTGTCTCCGTCTAAACAGTACAAATTTTTCTATGCGTAGAAAAATTTTTACTTTGCGGGACCCACCTAGGCCCACGTAAGGTCACCTGGGCCCACCTAGGACCACCAGGGCCCACATACAGTAAAAAAATTCATAATCTCACATAAAATCACAAAAATTAGAAAACATATGAAAATCAAGTCAGATTGTTAAAAATAATTAATAGTCAAGAGAAATAAATACAGAAAGATTTTTCCCGGCCCAGAAATTATTATTTTCCTGACACAGAGTAAATCACTCAAAACGATCAAATACGTATTTGGAATAAACAAAATAATTTTACAGCATCCAAAAATTACTAAACAGTAAAATTCTGTTAGCTGTCAAAATTACTGTTTATAGGATAGGAAATTTTGGGGTGTTACAGTTGTTATTACATTCTAAACTATTTTTGCCATAAGTCTTGCTTGAATTTTCATGTAGAATAACATTAATTTTATTCTCATTAACAAGCATAGAATGTAAGCAATTAAAATCATTAGTCTTGGCAAATTTAGAAGATAAGTCCTCAACTTGATTTTCTAAATCAATGCACTTTTCACAAAAAGTTAAGGTTTCAAATTTCAAAGGCATTTCCCCATTGAGAAAAGCATATTTATTTTTCAAAGTCTTAATTTCAATTTCAATAGAGAAAATGTTTTCTAAACAAGATGAGTTTTTCTTTTCTAAATTCAACAAACCATCATACAATTCATCATATGCACATTGTAGCTCATCATAGAAAGGACTATAATATGGTTTAGTATTATTTACCTCAAGGTCCTTTTTGCCCATATATGAAGTGATCTCGATTTCCAGCATACTTGGCTTTTCAAAGGAATCATCATCTTCCTCATTGTTGTCTTTCAAGGATTCAAGAGCATCTTCTTGAGGATATTTTTTAACATTGTCTTCCTTTGAAGGCTTTTGCTCTTCTTGCTCTCTATATACAACTTTATGCAAGAAATCATAGTTAGCAAGATAGATAACATCAAGAGCATCCCATATATCTTTAGCACTCGAGCATCTCTTAATTCTATTATAAGTATCATCATTTAAACCATTTCACAAGATTTATATAGCTCTAATGTTCAAGGAAAAACATTTCCTATCATAGGCATTCCAAGATTGTTTTGATTTGTAAGTAAATCCATCAGGCACAATATCCCACAAATCAATTGTTAGTCAAGTGGCCTCAAACTCAAGAGGGGGGTGAATTGAGTTTATGAAATATTTTCTCAAATCTTTTGTAAAATGTTTGTTAAACAATTTTCGTTGAAGCTATTTGATAATTGAAGTGAATAGATAAATGAGATTGAATACTTCACTCACAAATTGAATAAACCAAGATGAATAATATTCAAGCAAGCATATAAAGTAAATGCACAAATGTAAAGAAATAGGGTTGAGAGAAACAAACACAAGGATTTATCCTAGTTCAGCCACCCCTTGTGACCTACGTCCAGTCCTCAAGCGAACCACTCGAGATTTTTCACTAAACTTCAAGCTTGAACGAGTGCTTGAAAACCTTCACACAATAGAGCACTCACTAACACCTTGGGATACCTCACCCTTGTGCTTTGAGCCTCAAAAACAGGGATGCCTCACCCTTTACAACCTTTTGAGGGATGCCTCACCCTCAAGGGATACCTCACCCTTTTCTAACTTTGAGGGATACCTCACTCTCTAAGGGATACCTCACCCTCTCTTTTTCAGATTACACAAAGTATAGAAGATAGAAACTCTCTTAAAGAGTAGATAAATACAAATTGAAGCTCTAGCAATGCCCTTTTTGAATATCTCAAATTTTCTCACAAAAACTAGGCAAAAACATTTTCAGGATTGATTCTCGTATATGAGTGTTAGATTGATGTTCTAAAATGAAGTTCTACCCTTAATGAAGACCCAAGGCAAGTATTTATAAATTGTATGAAGAAAAGAGCCATTGGGGGTGATAAAGCCAAGCTTTTAATGCAGTTAAAATAGTCGTTAGACTCTGTCAGACCACGTGTAATCGATTACATAATCTATGTAATCAATTACATGGCTGTTTGAACGTGTTCTTGGCTTTCTGGGCTCTGTGTAATCAATTACATTATTGGTGTAATCAATTACATGGCTTCTGACTTGCTTGTAATCGATTATAATATCCATGTAATCGATTACATGGCTTCTGTCTTGCTGTATAATCGATTACATAACTCTTTGAACGTGTTCTTGCCTTTCTGGGCTCATTGTAATCGATTACATTACTGGTGTAATCGATTACACGGCCTCTGACTTGCGTGTAATCGATTACATGAACCATGTAATCGATTACCAGCTCTCTGTTTAGCTTGTAATCGATTACAAAACATGTGTAATCGATTACCTTGGCCTTTGAACACATTTTTCAAGTCCAATTAAGCTTGTAAGCCATTTCTAACACCTCAAGACATTTGATTAAACATAAATCCTTTCATGAGTGTTAAATCTAAGATTGAAAATAATGTTGCTTTGAAAAACATTTGTAGCTTTGAATTTTCACACTTATTTTAGAAATAATATTTAAAAAAAAACATTTGAGAATCATTGAGATACTTAAAGGGCATTTTACATTGATATTCTAAGACCTATATCTAATATACCTCTTTTGATCTTGGTCTTTATCTTTTGATCTTGGTCTTCTCTTTTGATCTTGATCTTCATCTTTGGCTTTGTTATCATCAAAAACCCATTTGATATGCTTCAAGACATAAGCATTCACATTAATATCAATAGATTGCATATAAATTTCCATTCTAGCTTTCCAATAAATGAAATTCACACCCTCAAAGAATGGGGGTTTATTAATTTCAAAACCTTCCATTTTGAAAAGCTTATAATGGTTGCCAAACAAATAAGGATCTTTAACTCCAAGCTGTTAAGCTTTTACTAGAGCACGAAGCTCTGATACCACTTGTTAGCCATGACAACCATTACTTAAGAAGGGGTGAATTGGGTAATTACAAGTTTTAATGCAACTTTGATAAATTATGCATTTTGAATAACTCAATTAATAAATGCAGCAGAATAAGTCTAATAAATGTACAACTATTGAGGATTACTCAAATACAACTTGGGATATATGATGAACTAAGTGTCGCGACCGTGATCGCGGTGAAAAATAGCAACTCATGAGATTTCAAAAAAGAAAATAGAGTCGCCAATAATTTTATCTAAATAAGGAAAAATTGGAAAACCCTTATTAGAAAATAGTCTTTGAAAACCAGATTGGATTCAGGAGTCGATTATGTTTAGGGAAGGGTGGAAACTTAATCCCACGACACCCTTAACGCACCTGTCTTAAGATGGTACCTTAAGTCAATTGTGCAAATTCTTGATAATCTCAAACATATTTATTTTACTCCTATTTTTTTGAAAAACGGCAATGTAACTATTTTTTATTTTTTTATTTTTTATCTTTATTTATTATTAAAAAAAAGCAAGAAAGAAAAGAAATAACCAAATTACGAAAATTTATATTTTTTGGCTTGACAGAATAAAGATTATGCTCCTACGAATCCTCAGGTGCAATGAGGAACTCAAAGACACATAGTTCTTAAAAAAATTGTGGGTTGGTTGATTTTAATTAAATAATAATATTTTTTTAAAAAAAATTTGAATTAACAAATCATCGCGACTTTGTTAATCAAATTAAAGATTGAATAGGTGAAGCTCGGCATCACGCTAGAGACGTCACCCACTAATCATTAAATTTATTACAATCTGTCGCGACCGTGATCGCGGTGAAAAATAGCAACTCATGAGATTTCAAAAAAGAAAATGGAGTCGCCACCAATTTTATTTAAATTAGAAAAAATTGAAAAACCCTTATTAGAAAATAGTCTTTGAAAACCAAGTTGGATTCGGGAGTCGGTTATGCTTAGGGAAGGATGGAAACTTAATCCCATGGCACCCCTAACGCACCCGTCCTAAGATGGTACCTTAAGTCAATTGTGCAAATTCTTGATAATCTCAAACATATTTATTTTACTCCTATTTTTTTGAAAAAAGGCAATGTAACTATTTTTTATTTTTTTATTTTTTATCTTTATTTATTATTTTAAAAAAAGCAAGAAAGAAAAGAAATAACCAAATTACGAAAATTTATTTTTTTTGGCTTGACAGAATAAAGATTCTGCTCCTACGTATCCTCAGGTGCAATGAGAAACTCAAAGTCACGTAATTCTTAAAAAAATTGTGGGTTGGTTGATTTTAATTAAATAATAATAATTTTTTTAAAAAATTTGAATTAACAAATCGTCGCGACTTTGTTAATCAAATTAAAGATTGAATAGGTGAAGTTCGGCGTCACGCTAGAGACGTCACTCACTAATCATTAAATTTATTACATTAAATGAAATATTTTTATTGATTTTATTTTTTGATTAAATTTTATTTTATAAAAATTTGAATTACCAAGTCGTTGCGACTCTGCTAATCAAATTAGTATTTGAATAGGTGAAGCTCACGTCATGCTAGAGACGTCACCTATTACTCATCAAGTTTGTTGTGAAAATTTTATTTTTATTTTTAAAAAAAAAGAAGAAAAAAATTGAACCTTTGTCAATTAGTGATTTAATTTATGAAAATTTGAAGACATAATAATAATAATAATAATAATAATAATAATAATAATAATGATAATTTAAATCATCAAAATTTGTCTTAACTCAGATGATTCTAACAAAAAGGAGATTAACAAGCTGTCACAGCTCAGTTAATCTTACTTTTTCTTTTTAACAAGGTTCGATTAGGATCACGCAACATGTCATCATATAAGCACATCAACAACACAAACAAGTAAACTAAACTCAAATCAAACCACATCCCAAGAAGGCAAAATTTTATTTTAGTTTTCATATCTCTTTTTTTTCAGCATTTTTCTATATTTTTTTATTTTATTATTCTTAATTAATTTTTTTTTTAACTTTTGTAACATATCTTAACAAATCAACCTAGCCCAAAGAAGAAGAAAAAATCCATTAATTCAAGACACAACTCTAAGGCCCATTAAAAAAAATTGCTAAAATAAAGAAAGAAAATAAAAGAGACTTTGTCTCTCTGGAAACATAACAGAACAGGCAGAACAAGGGAGTGTCAAGATGGAGCACGGAATGGTAGCACGGTGGATGGGGTGGCTAGTTGGTGGGTCACGGTGGGTCATGGTGGACGAAGGGGGGGTGCGAAATGGGTGGCGCGGTTTGGGTGGCTGGATCTGGTTGCTTGAGTAGGGGGAGGTGTTATGGCGTTGACGGTACGGGGAGCTGCGGTGGCTAAGCTTTGAGCAGTGGTGGCTTGGTTTTGGGTGGCTATTCCGGCGGTGAGGTGGGAGGTCGTGGGTTGCTCAGATCAGTGGTGGTGGTTCACGGATCTGCCGTATTGAAGATGCTGTGGGTACTTGGAGATGGGTTTCGGGTACGTGATGGCTATATGGGATGAGGTTTTCCGGTGGGTGTGGGTTCTGGTTGGATGGTCTCACGGTGATGGTGAAGATGAAGGGTTACGGTGGTGGGAGTGGCCGTGTGTGGTGGTTTGGTTGGGCCGTGGTTGGTGATGGTGTTTGGGTGGAGGCATTTGTGTGTGGTTGGGGAAGGTGGAGATGTGGTTGATGATGGTGTTTGGGGTGGAGGCCATGTGTGGTGTAGTGGTGCGAAGGGGTCACGGAGGTTGGGTGGTCGTGCGGCAAAAAAAATTTCTTCTGCCGTGGTGCTCTGTTTCACGGGTTGCTTGTTTTGAGATTTGATTTTGTGTTGGATTTTTTCGGTGGTTCTTTGTTTCGGCTTAATTTTTGGTATTCTCAGGTTTGGTTGATGGTGAGTTTGAGGCTTGAAGACATTTGAGTTCTGATGAAGGAGGCTTGGGTGGTGTTGGAAATGAAATTTTGGGTGGGGTTATTGTTGTTACATTTCTGTTAGAGATGAGAGGGGGTTGGTTTGAGTGTTTGTGATCATGTTTCTCATTTTTTTGGTGATTTGAGAACTATGTTGCAGAATAAAAGGAGTGCGAAATTGAATAGGAAGAGAAAATGAACAACATAACTAACAAGCTAGGATCAAAGCATGCATTGAACACTATATATTCACTCATAACAGTGCAAGGATAGTGGTGGGGAAAGGCTTACCTTTTCTGCGCTACCAATTGCAAACTCAAAAATCAAAAATCCTCTTTCGTAAAAGGCCTCCCCAATATCTCTGCCTTTTTTCCTTGATTCTTGCTTTCTCTTTATTCCTCACCGTCTCTGTTTTTTGTTTTTCCTTTCCTCTCCTTTTTATTTCTTCCAAGCTACCACAAGAGATCAGCCCAAAAATATCATCCCCTTTAACCAAAACTCATTTTTAGCTTTTATATGCCTTTTCTATTCGTTCTTCTTTTTTTTTCTCTCTTCAGCTCCCTCCCTCAATCTGCTTTTGTTCCTTTCTGTTATGTTGCCATGAGTGTATGTGAGTGGGTGTGTGTGTGCTGCAGTGCAGGTGAGGACGTGAGAGCCGTGAGTGTGTGTGTGCAGCAGTGCAGGTGAGGACGTGAGTGGTATGTGAAAAATATCTGCCCAAGAAAGGAAAAAGACAATGGACCAAGAAAAGAAAAATCAATTTTTTACCAAAACAAGAAAAACAAATCAGCAACAAATCTTTTTTTATTTTTATTTTCTTATTTTTTATTTTTTATTTTTTATTATTTTTTTGTTTCTATTTATTTTATATTTTTTTGTGGGCTTATGTATTTGGGTTAGAAAGATGGGCTAAAAATGTAGACAACAATTTTTGATTTTTGATTTTTTTTAATTTTTACTTTTTTTTTGAAAAAGAAATAAATTAAATTAAAAAAAGGTCCAGTCAAAATATGGTGTTCACAGTTGCCCCTCTTTACTTGTTTTTTATTAGAGAATATGAATAACCACAGTTTTTCATATTTTCGTAATAAGGAATGAGTAAAGATATGAACTCATATTTTGTCCGAAAATACGTAAGATGATACAAAAAGAAAAACAAAACAACGCAAGAATAACGAATCGTGAAGAGCTGATGCGCTCAAGGTTAAATGACAGAACAATAAAATGCATGGAGTGCGTGGAGCCGATACGCTCAAAAGTAAATAAAATGCATGGAGTCGATGTGCTCATCAGAAAGTAAAATGCATGAAGCCGATATGCTCAACAGAATTTAAAATGCATGGAGCCGATGCGCTCAACAGAAAGTAAAATGCATGGGGCCGATGCGCTCAACAGAATTTAAAATGCATGGAGCCGATGCGCTCAACAGAAAGTAAAATGCATGGAGCCGATGCGCTCAATCAGAAAGTAAAATGCATGGAGCCGATGTGCTCAACAGAATTTAAAATGCATGGAGCTGATACACTTAACAGAAAGTAAAATGCATGGAGCCGATGCGCTCAATCAGAAAGTAAAATGCATGGAGCCGATGCGCTTAACAGAAAGTAAAATGACAATGGGCAATTGAGTCCCGAAATTTAAATGACAACGGGCAACTGAGTCCCGAAATTTAAAAGACAACGGGCAACTGAGTCCCAGAAATTTAAAAGACAACGGGCAACTGAGTCCCAAAAATTTAAAAGACAATGGGCAATTGTGCTCCCAAAATTTAAAAGGCAGGCAGGCTACTGTGCTCCCAAAAATTAAAAGACAAGTGGGCGACTGTGCTCCTGAAAATTTAAAAGACAAGCGGGCGACTGTGCTCCCAAAATTAAAAGACAAGCGGGCAACTGTGCTCCTGAAAATTTAAAAGACAAGCGGGCGACTGTGCTCCCGAAAAAGACATCTTGACTCAAAAAGGTTTTTCTTCTTCTTCCCATTTTTCATCATTTTTTTTGTTTTTCTCGCTTTTTTTTTTCTTTCTTTCCTCTTTCCCTTTTCCCTTTTTCTCTTTTTTTATTATATTTTTTTCTTTTATTTATTAAAATTTATTTGAACCAATGACGACTCTGGAAAGCTCTGACCAATCAAACCCTTCGTTTACGTGTCTTCCTTCATCAGACTCTTTGTTTAGCTTGAAGTCCTCTTGACTTGCTTACTTCCCTTTTCACTTCTTTATCTTTCTTTTTCCTTCTCTTTTTTTTTTTGACCAAAAAAAAATTACATTGCAATCTACACTTTGAGTTACTGATATCTTTTAGTCCAAATCAATCATTGAAGGATTGCTATAGAATTGTCAAATCAAGTTGTTGACTCTAAATTTATCTTATTTGAGACATAACTTAATGAGTAAATATGCATTCATGAATGGACAGAAATTCGTTGAATGAACAAGCTTCCTTTTATTACTTTGGTGATATGATCATACATGAACTTTTACAAGATACATACTTGAAAGATGAAAGCCTAGAAATAAAGGATAAGAGAAATTTGCCCCAGTGTTGGTTCCTTGTTCCTCATTCAATTAATTCCCTGCAACGGCTTGATAAATCAGCTATTGTCTTAATTCTACTTTATTCAACACATCTTCTCCTTCAATCCTCCATGAAATTTGCCCCAGTATGGCCAATTAAAAGCAAACAAAAATTGCCCCAGTGTAATCAATCGGATGCAGACAAAAATTTTGCCCCAGTGTAGCCAATCAATTACCAATAAGAATTGCCCCAATTTGGTGAACCCTTCAAGGAGTTTCAGACCAACTTTCTTTGAGATCTCGCCTATTTATTTGCCCCAACTTTTGCTTAGACCGCCCTTTTGGGTTTTCAGCCTAACGGGCCCCATTTTCCTATTTTTTCTCCTTTCTCTCTTTTGATTGCTCTAAATTTTGCTTAGGCCGCCCTTTCAAGTTTTCAACCTAACGAGCTCTTTTTTTTTTAGGCATAGAATCTCTTAACAACATCAGTGTTTACGGGCCTTGGCAATTCTTCTCCATCCATATTCTACAAAATTAATGCTCCTCCTGAAAATGCCTACTTGACTATGTATGAGCCTTCATAATTCAGAGCCCATTTCCCTCTGACATTCTGCTTTGATATAATTGCCCATGACAAATAGCTGTCAGTCTTTTCTCTTCTATCATATTCAACTGCTCATGCCGAGTCTTCACTCATTCGGATTCTTCTAACTCTGCCTCCATCAAAACCCTTAGAGAAGGAATCTCAATTTTTATGGGAGAGATGGCCTCCATCCCATATACCAAAGAGAAAGACGTTGCCCCAGTGCTTGATCGTATATTGGTACGATACGCGTGCAAAGCATAGGGCAACATTTCATGCCAGTCTTTGTAATTCACCACCATCTTGGTAATAATTTTCTTGACATTCTTATTTGCTGCTTCAACTGCACCATTAATCTGGGGCCTGTAAGGAGCTGAATTATGATGCTTGACTTTGAAACTCTCACAAAACTTTTGAATCTCAGTACCGTTGAGATTGGGGGCATTATCTGTTATTATCCTTTCTGGAATCTCATATCTGCAGACAATATCCCTTTTGAGGAATCTCAAAAACACTTTTTGAGTGACATTGGCATGCAAGGAAGCTTCTACCCACTTGGTGAAATAGTCAATCGCCACCAAAATGAAACGATGACCATTGAAAGCTTTAGGATTAATGGGTCCAATGACATCTATTCCCCACATCGAGAAAGGCCATGGAGATACCAAATTGTGCAAGGGAAATGGAGGTGCATTTACTCGATCTGTATATATCTAACATTTTTGACACTTTCATACATATTCTATACAGTCTGTTTCCATAGTGGACCAATAATAGCCACTCCTTAGAATTTTTTGCGCCATCATATGACCATTAGCATGAGTTCCACAAATTCCTTCATGAACTTCAGACATGATTATGCGAGCCTCACGAGCATCCACGCATCTAAGCAAAGCGCCATTATGACTTCTCTTGTACAAAACCTCTTTATTCAAGAAAAATGTCATTGCCAGCCAATGAATAGTCTTCTTGTTCACCTCATTTGCCCCAGTTGGGTATTCTCTATGTTGAATATACTGCTTGATATCATGATACCAAGGTTTACCATTTGACTCGTCTTCCACATTAGCACAATACGCAGGCTCACTGTGCGTCTCTACTTGGATGGGTTGGACATTATGTGAATATCCAATTTGGTCATTACAGCTAAAGTGGCCAATGTATCTGCAAACTGATTCTTGTCTCGAGTCAAATGGGAAAAGGTCACCTCCTCAAACTTCTCAATCAACCGGGTCAAATACTTTTGATAAGGCACCAACTTTGGGTCTTTGGTTTACCATTCACCGTTTACCTGATAAATAATGAGTGCTGAATCTCCAAATACCTTTAGCTATTTGATCCCCAAGTCAATTGCAACTTGTAAACCACTAGCACATGCCTCATATTCTGCAACATTATTGGTGCATTCAAAATCTAGCTTGATAGCGACCAGATATTGCCTTCCAGTTAGTGAAATAACCATGGCTCCTATGCCACTACCATGCATGTTGACTGCTCATCAAAATACATTTTCCAAACAGACTCATCCTCATCTTCTTCTTCTCCTTCCACTGTCAATATTTCTCTATCAGGGAACTCAGATGTTATTAGCTGTCCACCCTTCAAAGGGTTTTCAGCTAAATGATCAGCAATTGCACTTCCTTTGATGGATTTCTGAGTCATGTACTGGATGTCAAACTCTGATAACATCACTTGCCATTTTGAAACCCTTAATGAGATATGAGGGCTTTCAAATATATACTTCAAGGGGTCCATTCGGGAGATCAACCAAGTAGTGTAATACAACATGTATTGCCTTAGCCGCTTTGAGGTCCATACTAGAGCATAACAAGTCTTCTCAATAGCCATGTAATGAGCTTCACAATCATTAAACTTCTTACTCAGATAATAAATTGCCTGCTCTTTCTTTCCTAATTCATCATGCTACCCTAGCATTGCTCCCATCGAGGTTGGTAGTACGATTAGGTACAATATCAAAGGCTGACCCGATGTAGGTGGTACCAAATAGGAGGATTCATTAAATAAGCCTTTATCTTGTCAAACGCTCCTTGACATGCCTCATCCCATTCACCCGGTTGATGCTTCCTCAATAACTTGAATATAGGTTCACAAATGCTAGTCAAGTTAGCAATGAATCTAGCAATGTAGTTAAGTCTCCCGAGAAAGCTTCTCACTTCACGCTCTGTCTTAGGAGCAGACATCTCCTGTATTGCTTTCACCTTATCTGGATCCACCTTTATTCTTTCTCTACTAATAATGAACCTGAGTAGCTTTCCAATGGATGCTCCAAAAACACACTTAGCTGGGTTCAACCTCAATTTGTACTTTCTGAGTCTTTCAAACAACTTACGCAAAATCACCACATGACTTTCATCTTCTCTAGACTTAGTAACTATGTCATCCACATACACCTCAATCTCCTTGTTCATCATGTCATGAAAAAGTGCAACCATTGCGCGTTGGTAAGTAGCCCCAGCATTTTTAAATCCAAATGGCATCACTGTGTAGCAAAACATCCCCCAAGGAGTGATGAAAGTGGTTTTTTCTTTGTCATTGACATCCATGGGAATTTGATTATACCCTGAGTATCCATCCATGAATGAAAACCTGTGATTCTTAGCAGTGTTATTAACCAGAACATCAATATGAGGGAGTGGGAAATCATCCTTCGGACTGGCTTTATTCAGATCCCTGTAATCCACACACATTCTAACCTTTCCATCCTTCTTAGGCACTGGCACAATATTGGCTACCCACTCTGGGTGTCTTGATACTTCTATAAATCCTGCTTCTAGCTGCTTAGTCACCTCTTCCTTAATCTTCAGGGATATATCAGGATGCATCCTCCTTAACTTCTTCTTCTTTGCCTCAATGTCTGGATATAGTGGGATTTTATGAGATGCTATCTCCGGATCTAATCGAGGCATATCCCGATAAGACCAAGCAAAGACATCCATATACTCTTTGAAGAGTGCGATCATTTCTTCACACTCGAGATTTTTCACCATTTTCAACTACTTTTTCTCTTCCTCTGTCCCTATGTTAATTGCCTCTGCTTCCTCGCCATTCAAGTCGAATCCCTTCTCTGAATACTCTAATAATTTTGTAAAATTTTTAACAACTTCTCCTTCTTCATTAGATCTAGGGTCTTCTTCATCAAACATCACAGGGGAATCAATTGATGAGTTTTCAAAGTCCTTTTCATGAGGCGAACTTTCTACAAGACTCAGATCCCTAGAAAGTAATTGGTGTGGAGTTGGAAATGCAAAATAGAGTAGGAATGACAAAGGAAGAACAAGATATTATACAGAAATGTAAAAAAGAAACTGACAAATGCAAAGGACAAATAAAAGGTGCAACAAGAAGGAATACTGAATATTCATGCAAATTCATTTAATTAATGTCTCAAATAGCATAAATCACAAGCTCAAAACATAGCTAGTCTTAAATATTTGCTTAGTACAATATGACTAGACAATTACTTGGAAACAGTCACATCAACCATTGGTTCGGACTGCCAGTTCTTCAGTGGCTCCTCATCAGCAGAAGGATGGATTGCCTTGCTCTCTTCTGGGCCTTCTTCATGCAACGCATTAATAATGGGATGGCATTGGGAGCGAATGACTTCTCCAAACATGATTACCTCGGCTGGTGCTGGGAATGTTTCCCTCAGGTGGGGAATATGTTTCATTTTGCCCTTGTTGTTTTTCTTTCCGAGAGTCATGCTCCTTATTCTTTCTTCCAGGGATGCTCTGTACCCTAACCCAAACTCACTTTTCCTGGAAGGACATCGGTGATCGAGTACCTTGTAATTATGAGCCCAAGCCTTTTCCTTTTTTGTATCCACTACTTGCCATAATTCGGGCCACCACTTGATCCATACTTTGCCTCGGAGATTCATCCTTGCCAACTCCAGTCTCAACTATTTCAAAACTATGCCACAAATTCTTTTCCTCTTTCTCTGCACTCTCCATATACGGCACTGAAACTGGTTTTGACAACATAATTTCTTTCTCCCTATATATGGTAATGACTGACCCTTTTTCAATGTATTTAACACTCTGATGCAGGGTAAAGGGAACAGCACCAGCAGCATGGATCCATGGTCTCCCCAAGAGCATTATGTAACCAGGCTCAATATTCATAACTTGGAATAATACTTGGAAATTACTTGGACTGATCTCCAACGATAACATCATCTCTCCCAAGATGCCTCTCTTATTTCCATCAAAGGCCCGTACGACCATTTCTCGAGGTGACAATTCATCCTCACTTATTGCTAACGAAATCAGAGTCGACATAGGTAGGATGTTCAGTGCAGACCCTCCGTCTATCAAAACCTTTGAAACTATATACCCCTTGCATTTGAGGGTTATATGCAAAGCCTATAGATTTCTCTCAGACCGAGAAATGATTTCTTCATCAGTAAAGGTGATCATGTTAATGCGCTTCACCGAGTCCACCATATCGATGACACTTTCGGGGGTAACATCAGGCTTAACATAGGCCTCGTTCAGAATTCTCATTAATGCCTTCTGATGTATTTCAGATGTTAAGACAAGTGACAAAAGAGATATTCGGGCCAGAGTCTTTTTCAACTGTTCCACCACATCATATTCGCTTTGCTTCATTATCTTCAAGAACTCTTCTTCCTCTTCCTTCCTCTTCTCCTCTTCTTTTGATGTTTCTTCCCTACTCACTTCTTTGACAATTTTACCCTTTTCTATTTCTCTTGGGCTATAGCATCGCCCACTCCTTGTAATTCCTCCTACCTTGACTATGTTAGTCACTGACTCTTCCTCCTGATCTACCTTTGTAATTCGGTCCTT
Source organism: Ormosia semicastrata (assembly GCA_029884595.1). NCBI lineage: Eukaryota > Viridiplantae > Streptophyta > Magnoliopsida > Fabales > Fabaceae > Ormosia > Ormosia semicastrata. The sequence goes on from JAQQTO010000063.1 coordinate 55,290,128, forward strand.
CGAAGTCCTTTCCCCGACTCCCTTTATCTCTACCCTTGTTTCATAACTCCATGGCACTGCGTGGGTGTCATTACAAGTAAATGGTGTCGGCTTCTTGACTGTCAATACTACTTTCCCTGGTATCGAGGCTTGGTTGAGAGGTGGCATCTTGAGTATAAAGCGTTCAATCACATTGACCTCTTCGGAGGAAGCTACTCCTTGTTCTGCTTGTATTACTCCTATAGTGAGTAATCCTTGGACTCGAACCCTAAAGTCCCAACAATCCTCAATATCATGTCCCATTCCCCCACCATGATAAGCACAATTTGACTTTTTATCATACTTTTCCTCTTCTTTCATCGTGGCAGCTGGTATCATGATATTATAACCTATTTTCTTCAACCCTTCGAATATTTCAGCCATCGGCGTGCGCAAGCTCATGACCTCTCTTATTAGTGACTATTCTGTTTCCAAAGCATTTACCACATTCCTTCCACCATGATTGGGAATTGGGTTGTTGGCGATACTGGGTCCAGCCTCTTCTTGAATGTCAAGCTTCCCATAAGCAATAAGCTTCCTTACTGTAGTCTTGAAAGCCTCACAATCTTCAATTGAATGCCCTAGGATATCCATGTAGTATTTGCAGGTCAAATTCGGGTTATACCACGCTGGGAATGGTGGTTCTAAGGGACGTACAAGATTTCCCAAAATGAGGTGAGCATCAAACAGCCTTTGGAATAAGTCCGCATTTGTAATGGACAATCTTGGGAAATGAGGTAGGTTTTGGGGACGAAAGCGACCTTGATTTTGGGCATTTGGCCGAGGTTGTGGGTGATTTGGGTAAATTTGTGGAGGTACAGGTGGGTATCGGGTATAGGTTGGGCGAGTTGGCATATATGGTTGTGGTGTGGGAACATTATTGATTTGGAATTATGGAGTTGGGGTGACGTTTGCGGTTGGCACAACTTGGTGGGGTGAGTAATAAGGAAGTGTATGTGTTTGGTGCGGAAAGTGAATGTTAGGGTTGTATGCAGGTTGATGACTTGGGTTTTGTGAGGAATATAGAGGTCTGAAGGTCTGTTGGCGTTGGACATAATTCACCTCGGGTTCTTTCTTTTTCAGCTAGAATCCTTTCTTAAAAGCAGTATTCTCTGTATTGCTCATCAGTAACTTCCCAGCTTTGGCCAAAATCTCAATCCTTTCTCCCACCGTTATCAGATTTACAAAATCCTTATAGGCTACCCCGGCCATTGCTCCGATAAAAGGATTTCCCAAGGTTCCCAGGAAATATGAACACATCTCAGATAGTGTTAATGGGGGCTGAACTTAAGCTGCCAAGGCTCTCCACCGCTGTGCATATTGCTTGAAAGGTTCCTCACTTCCTTTCTGCATCGAGCTCAATTATTCCCAGGTTGGAGCCGCATCCAGATTAAATTTGTATTGGTCCATGAACAGGCTAGCTAATTCTGTCTAACGAGAAATCTTAGAGTGGTTTAATTGAAGATACCACTCTAAAGTAGGGCCTGTAAGACTCTCGTGGAAGAAGCTAATGAGGAATTTATCATCCTTGGACCAAACAGCCATCTTGGTTCCATAACTGATCAAATGAAACCGAGGGTTGCCACTTCCATCATACTTGGCAAAATCAGGAATCTTGAAGTCTTTAGGGATTACGACATCTGTGGTAAGACACAGTTCTTCTATTCTCATAGGTCTATAAGCATTGGGGCCTTTGATTGCCTTGATCTGTTCCTCCATTTTTTCCATCCATTCTTCCTTCATCTTGTCTTTCTGGGTATGACATGACTATTCCCAAAGTTAGGCATTATTGCTTGCCCTGTAATGGACACACGAGGTTGTTCCCAAGTAGGGCCAACGTAACCAGGAATTTCATTATGAGCACCTTCCAAGGCGCGATACCCCTCTCCAATAGGCAGGACAATCGATGTCGTTTGATGTGGTTGCTCATAGATCCCCACAGTGATGCCTGAGGTTACAGTTGAGAATATCGGGGCAGTTATCGGTGGCACATACGCTTCAACCCCATTTGCACCTCTATTTCCACTGATTAAGTGGAGAGACTCTCTCATATCTTGCAGTATTGCTTCCAACCTTGCTTGGGTCTCAGATATTTCATTTACTCTTCCTGCCATTTCATCAACCTCCCTGCTCAAGTTTCTCCCTGTCTCAAGATTACTAGCAGCCATTCTAGTCTAAAATCTAGTATTATGAACTCGGGTTTGATTGGTCTCTTCTTTCCTTGGTCGCGCAATGGTTCCGAATCCCTGTGAAAAATCAAAGCACAATTTAAAACAACCATTATTATCATCAATTTATTAGAGAACCATTATTTGTTTGTGCCGAATGGACTTGAGTGAGTATCTTTGATTATGACCGATTCTTAGAATGTCTCGTTCAAAAGCATTGGGTCTCAAGTAAAACATGGGATCAAACACACAAGGAGACATATTTCATTCCATTAAAACAAGCATCATTTAAGAGGAGTACATCATTTTCACCCTATTTGAAATACATCATGGTCTAGTCTAATTCTTCCTTCTCAACCGAATGAGCTTTGATCATCTGCTTCATTTGTCCAATAAGACTCTTGTAATATTCAATAAAATCATTAATCTCTACTGGTATCTTAAGAGGATTGACCATCTTGTCAGCCATCTTGAAATAATATGGAACATCGGCAATTGCTGTGTTGGCTAAACATGCTAGTCTCGTGAAACGGTTCATCCAAAAGTGGACTTCTCCTTTCCATTCACTGATGTCCTTATCCTGTTGTTTCATCTGATCTATCAGCTTCTACAAGTCTTCTCGTCCTTGTCGTAATGCTGCCTCATATCTCGCAATCGCCCTATCTGTGTGTAACCTCTCAACTTTGATTGTGTCTTCATATCTTGCTGACACCATTTTTATTTGTTGCTTCATGCTATCCACCTGTTGAAGAGCATTATTCTGTGCCGCTTTGGCATTTACAAGTGACTCTTTAAGTCGTTGATTTTCAGCCAGAGCTCTATCTCTTTCTTGCCCTCGGAGTTTCAATTCCTTATTTGCAGCTTCCAAACATCTTCTAGTTCTTGACATATGATATTGTTCTATCTTAGCCCTTTCAAGCGCGTGGTCCTTCTCAGAATTTTCACGCTTTAAAACTACACATGTTTGGTGAGTCTTTTCCAGCTCTGCTTCTAATTTCCTTTTTTCTTCATTGGCTTTTGCTAACTTTTTCCTTATTTCCTCATCTTCTATCGGGACCGGAGGCAGAGATAAACCGATTGTAAAGGTTGCTAAACTTTTGAAAGACATTTTGACTTCCTGAGCTCGATTCTTGACCCATTGCTGGTAGCTTTCTTTGACTCCACAGCTTCTAATTCCCAACTCTCTACCCTTTCTAAAGACTTTCTTCCAAGCGTCTCGGGTCTTCCTGAGTGTCTCTGTACACTCCATCTTTATGTCATAAATAAAGGGAGTGATTTCCAATTTCGAGGGTGGTCCCATCATAGGATAGCCAAGTTAACATAATGTCAAAGTGGGGTTATAGTTAATGCATCCCCGAGTACCTATGAGAGGGACATTAGGAAAGCCTTCGCATTGATAAACCACTATTTGCCCTTCTTTTCGCCATGGGTACCATACAATTCTTCTCTCCTCAAGGTTGGCCAATTCCACGGCCACTCATGGTCTTCAACTGGAGCATCTTGAGATCTGTAATGGGACAGGGTCCTTCGTAGCCCCTCTTAAACATGTGACTCGTAAGCCATACAAATAGCATCAGTAGACAACATAAGATCCGCTTACCCTTCTTTTCATGACAGAAATTCAAAGTGTAATAAACATCAACAAGAATGGCTGGAATAGGATTTGCGGTATCATTTCTTCGAGCGAGGAACATATCAATTGCTGCAAAATCTACCAAGTCTTCATTACTTGGGAAGAGGATGCTGCCATAAATTGTGAGGGCTAACACATCAATAAAGGTGCTCCAGTCTTCAACCTTGGCTAGGTGATGCATGTGCTCTTCCAAATATTTCCTTGGAAACCCCTCTGTTCCTTTCCTAATTTGTTTTGCCTTCTGTAGATCTTTCACATGATTCTTCAAGACATCTGTATGGTTGGCATAGATGCATAGTGACCCATAAATTGGTATGGCTTTTCCTTTTCCAAAGGTAAGCCTAAGATCTGCTCAAACTCCTCTAAGGTGGGGGCTAGCTGAAAATCTTGAAAGGTGAAACAACATAATGGTGGGTCATAGTATTGAGCTAGTGCAATGATAGCTTCTGCTTACACGTCTACTTTTAACAGATTCAGGATTCTCCCATATCTTGCAGTGAAGGTCAGACGTTGTGTCTTCTTCAACATTCGACCCAAACTCACCAAGCTCTCTGTGTCAACCTTCTTAGCCTTAAGTTGCAAGGTCCTTTTCAAAATTTCACCCTTGTGATCTGATCCCACGACACGTTCCATTATCAATCAAAGATACTCACTGCTAGTCCTTAGGCACTTAGTTTCAACAGTTCTCCAACAAACCTGGGTTCAACATATAAGAGAGCATCAATGCATGGTTTTCAGAGAAATATAATGTGGAAAATGATGATGATAATGAATGAGTGAGTTGTTGGTCCTTTAATAGTGGCTCACCTCCTCTTTTGAAAAGAATTTTATTTTTAGGAGGGACACAAGTATGGTTTGCCATACTAAAGAACTAAACAACTCACAAGATATGGATAAATCTAAAGGTAACGAAAGGTATGCTCCCTTTGTGTCCTAATGGGATTGCCTTAAGCTAAAGGATTTATGGGTCCTTCTAATTCATGAGAACTTTCATTGGGTGGCTCTTCTATTCTAAATGTCTCTAGAGCTAAATCCCATTTCAGAATGTTAACCACAAACAGTGGGTAAACCACTAAGTGTGGGACATTCATGAAAAAGGCACACTCTAGATGAGGTTTTCGCAATAACCAAACAGGATGTACATCCAAAATGGCTACCACTACGCAACCTCTACCTAACTTAGGCTTCACTCAGACCCCAGTATAGGGCCCCACTCGGATGTGTGTGATAAACGTGTAGGTACTGTGAGTGTAGGGAGCACACAAACCTTCATAGTCCTCAAGATTACCCATATCCTGCAAAACAAAGCAAACACAAAACAACCTCCAAAAGTTTTCTAACCTAAGGTTTGCATAATAAAACAATGCATAATAACAATAAAAAACCATCAAATATATATATATATATATATATATATATATATATATATATAAAAGGGTAAAATAAACATATAAAGATCACAAACATTTTGCACAACCAACTTTTATAGGCTTGACTCTCAAGTTAAGTCCCCAGTGGAGTCGCCATCTGTCGCGACTGTGATCGCGGTGAAAAATAGCAACTCATGAGATTTCAAAAAAGAAAATGGAGTCGCCACTAATTTTATTTAAATTAGGAAAAATTGGAAAAACCTTATTAGAAAATAGTCTTTGAAAACCAGGTTGGATTCGGGAGTCGGTTATGCTTAGGGAAGGGTGGAAACTTAATCCCACGGTACCCCTAACGCACCCGTCCTAAGACGGTACCTTAAGTCAATTGTCCAAATTCTTGATAATCTCAAACATATTTATTTTACTCCTATTTTTTTGAAAAAAGGCAATGTAACTATTTTTTATTTTTTTATTTTTTATCTTTATTTATTATTTAACAAAAAAGCAAGAAAGAACCAAATTACGAAAAAAAAATTTTGGCTTGACCAAATAAAGATTCTGCTCCTATGTATCCTCAGGTGCAATGAAGAACTCAAAGTCACGTAGTTCTTAAAAAAATTGTGGGTTGGTTGATTTTAAATAAATAATAATAATTTTTTTAAAAAAATTTGAATTAACAAATCGTCATGACTTTGTTAATCAAATTAAAGATTGAATAAGTGAAGCTCGGTGTCACGCTAGAGACGTCACCTACTAATCATTAAATTTATTACAATCTATCGCGACCGTGATCGCGGTGAAAAATAGCAACTCATGACATTTCAAAAAAGAAAATTGAGTCGCCACCAATTTTATTTAAATTAGAAAAAGTTGGAAAACCCTTATTAGAAAATAGTCTTTGAAAACTAAGTTGGATTCGGGAGTCGGTTATTGATCTGTTGATTATTCCTATATTTTAGTTGCCTTATAATTGATTCATTGAACTCCATTTGTGCTTAATTGTCATCATTTAGCTTAGTTTCTGATATCAAACCCTAATTGGAACATTACTGTAAAACTTTGCTTAAATGTGTTCATTTGCACTCATAATTGAATTATGCTTTTCAGTCACTGGGCTTCTTAAGGTTCAATTAGGTTTAATTAAGTTAGTTTTGACACATTTTATGATATTGAGCCTAATTGGATCATTGAGGGAATTATTGCATGACTTAGCCCTAATTTATCTCTTTGATAATGTTCAATAAAGTAGCTATAATTTGAGTTTTAAATATCTGATTGATGTGATTTTGGTCTTGTAGGAAAGCTAAGACAATTATCTACTACTTTCATGAAGACCTCAAAGGCCCAATCACACGTTTGGATAACTCAAATTGGAGTTGAAGCAAGAACTAGGGTGCTGATCTTGACAGCTTGACCTTTGCATACTGTTCATGACATATCTCGAGTTACAATTTGTCAAATGGGCTGAAATTTTGATGGTTGATAGTTAAATCCAAATCTACAACTTTCATGTTGAACACTTTTCCAGATTTGGAGATATAAGCGGTCATATTGAGCTTGGAATTCAGATTACATGGCCAGAGTCAAAATATAGGGCCTGCGTCAGAATACAGGGCCTAAAAGTACACGGCCGTATGAGAATACACGGCCTAGGCCGTGTACGCCTCTAACTTTGCATTTGAAACAGTGAATTTTGGACCCCCAACTCAGTGTCATACATGGCCGTGTATGACCTCCAGACATCAATTATTGTAACTTCTGCGCGAAGTTTGTATTAGGGGCCTATATATTGACACCCTTAACACGTTTTGAAGAGAGTTCTGACCTAGGAAAGCAGCTACAACTCCTTGGAGAAGGAGAACGGAGTCTTGGATCAAAGATTGGAGTCTCGGGTTAGAGCAATCAGAGATCCATCATCCTCAATCCTCAGAAACTCGTTTGCTTTAGTTTTTCTTCTGCACTTTGTTTCTCATATTGTTCTTTCTCAGTTTTTCTTGTGATTTCCTTCTAGCTATGTGTAACTAAACCTCCCTTGGTTAAGGGGGTGATGAAACCACTAGTATTGATGTTGTGAATCTTGCATATTTGATTATTTCAACACAGTTATGTCTTTATTCATATATTTCTGAATCTATTGTTGGTATGAAGGCTTTTGTACTTGTTCCCACTTTCAAAGTGGTAGATCTAGGTTTATTATGCATGGTTGCGGTAGTAGATCTAGTGGAATATATGATATTCATGTGGGTGTAGTTAACTTTGTGTTATTTGCCATTTATAAAAGTGGTAGATCTGGTTTATTATGCGCGGTTGCGGTAATAGATCAAGAGAAATATATGTTCCAAGTAATTTAATCCCCGTGTGTGATTAGATCTTACTGTGATTGGTTTTCTAAATCTTAATGCAATTGTTGGATAGTTGTAAGAGCGGTTGCTTTATGACTAATCAGTGATTAGGAGTTGATTTGAGCGGTTGCTAAATTGGCCTACACGTAAGGAAAACAGAGATTTACTCTCACAATTGCATAAAAACATAATTGAGCATGTTGGAATAAAAGGATACGTGGATTTACATCATCATATAAATCTAGTGGTGGATTCAATCTCTTAACCAATTTTCTTATATTGTTGATTTCAATTCATTTATTGTTATTGCCTTTGAAACTGTTCATTGTTAATCAAAACTCCAAAACCCCTTTTATTTACTATTTATTGTTAATCAGAGTTTAAATTGGGAATTACTTGATAGTGTTAATTGAATTAGTTCTTTGTGGATTGACCCTTACTAACTACAACTAGTTGTAAGGTTTTTATTTTCTGGTGGGCCTGATAACTGATTTTTATTTAAATTTTAATCACTATATCCTCACACATCAGAATTTTGGCGCCGTTGCCGAGGAACCAATTTTTCAATTACACTGTTAAATTATTTCCTATTTTTATTCTATTTTTATTTTTGTTTTATTTTATTTTAAGTTTTTGAATCTTTCTTTCTGAGTATTTTGTAGGTGTTGATGTCCATTGAAGGGGTAGATGAAGGATTGTTAAATTTGAGGAACTATATTGATCAACTTACTTCACATCCTCAATTTTCTTTCCATCCGGCTAACTTCCAACTCACACCTGCTGACATTGAAGCTGCCTGTTACATTGATCTATCAAGTTCAGAGACATTTGAGCCATCTAAAATATCTAAAGAAGTGACAATGGTAGAAAACACTTTAAGGGCATTGGGTGCTCCAGATCTAGATCAACAGCCTCTATGCATAGACATTCTTGAAAATGAAGAGGCATTTGAATTGAAATTCGGCTTAATCCATCTATTGCCATCTTTCAATAGATTACCCGGGGAGGACCCCAACAAGCACTTGAAGGAAATCTATGTGGTGTGTTCTAGCATGAAACCTGCAGGAATTCATGTAGAGCAAGTCAAGTTGAGAGCTTTTCCATTGTCATTGAAAGACTCAGCAAAGGAGTGGCTTTACTACTTGCCACCTGGATCCATCCAATCATGGCAGGACATGGCCCGAACTTTCCTAGACAGATACTTCCCTGCCTCAAAAGCTGCAACAATCAGAAAAGAAATCTGTGGTATTCAACAAAGGCATGGGGAATCACTCCATGACTATTGGGAGAGATTTAAGAAGCTATGTTTCAGCTGCCCTCATCATCAAATAAGTGACCAGCTCTTAATTCAGTATTTCTATGAAGGTTTACAAGTGATGGATCGCAACATGATTGGTGCTGCTAGTGGAGGAGCATTGGTTAATAAAACTCCTCAAGAAGCTAGAAACTTGATCTCAAGAATGGCTGCCAATACTCAATAATTCTACTCTAGAAATGACACTGGAATGAGAGCAGTGAAAGAAGTAGAGACAACCAGTCTACAACAGCAAATGACTCAATTGACTGCTATGGTTCAGTGGTTAATGGATACAGGCAAAGCACCAGTTCATGCTTGTGGCATCTGTTGTTCATCTGGACATCTCACTGATATATGTCCCACTCTCCAAGAGGACACAAATGAGGAGGTAAGAGCAGTAGGGGGTATGCTAGACTTTCAAAAAATTACAACCCCTACTCAAACATATATAATCCGGGTTGGAGGGATCATCCTAATTTCAGCTATGCAAAGCAACCTCAAAATCAACCTCCAGCTTATGGCCCTCTAGGATTCCAACAAAGGCAAGCACCTTTCCCTCAGAGACAGCAGCAAGTTCAAGCTCCTATGCAACCTGAGCCTTCACTAGAGGAGCTAGTGAAACAAATGGCTACTAATAATTTGCAGTTCCAACAAGAAACAAATGCAACCATACAAAGTTTTAAACAAGAAACAAGGACTGCAATCAATAACTTGCAGAATCAGATAGGGCAGCTGTCCACAGAATTCAACAAGTTTCAAAGCCAATCTTCAGGGAAACTACCCTCACAACCCGAAGTGAATCCGAGGGAAAATGCTAGTGCTGTCACATTGAGAAGTGGAAAGACGATGGATGAGCCTACATCTATTCCACCAATCACTCAAGAGAAAGATGAACCACCCAAAGAAGCAAATGATAAGGGGCAAAATTCCAAAACCCCTAAGGTAAGTAATTCTGAACCCCTTCCTAAATATGTCACTAAAGCTCCTTTTCCTAGTAGGTTGATTAAAACCAAGAAAGAAGAAGCAGAAAAAGAAATACTTGAGACTTTTAGGAAGGTAGAGGTTAATATCCCTTTGTTAGATGCCATTAAGCAAGTACCTAGGTATGCAAAATTTCTGAAAGAATTATGCACTAACAAGAGGAAACTAAAAGGAAATGAAAAGGTCCAAGTGGGAGAAAATATTTCAGCTGTAATTAAAAAGAAACTCCCAACCAAATGTAAGGACCCTGGCACATTCACCATTCCATGCACTATAGGTAACACAAGGTTTGAAAAGGCAATGCTTGATTTAGGTGCATCTATAAATGTCATGCCATATTCTATTTGTGCATCTTTATACTTGGGTCCCTTGGAACCTACTGGTGTTATTATTCAATTGACTGATAGATCTAATGCATACCCTAAGGGTGTGGTTGAAGATGTTTTGATGCAGGTGAATGAATTAGTGTTTCCGGCAGACTTCTATGTTTTGGACATGGAAGAGGATGAGTCTCCCAAATCTGCTCCTATCTTGTTAGGAAGACCATTTTTGAAGACTGCCCGGACAAAAATTGATGTGCACTCAGGAACTCTAACAATGGAATTTGATGGGGGAATTAATTAGATTCAATATTTTTGAAGCTATGAGATACCCAAGTGATGTGCACTCTGCTTGTTTAACTGATTCTTTTGATCCTTTTGATTCTTTAATTTCTGCAGCTTTTGATACTGACCATTTTGATGCTCTTGATACAATTCTAACTCATAGCTTAGATGTACAGGAGGAAAAGAAGAAGAATGAAGAAGAGCCATAGATGAAGACATTAATGAAATTGTTGCTGCCTTACAAGAGCTCTCTTCCACTCCAGAAGAGCATGAGGTAACTTTTGTTGATTTACCTCTTACTACTGATATATCTCAACCTTCCGTTGTGCAGGCACCTGAATTGGAACTTAAAGTACTACCTGATCATCTTAAATACATCTTCTTGGGGGAGAAAGACACCCTTCCAGTAATAATTGCAAAGTCACTCACCCAAGAGCAAGAAGAGAAGCTGGTAGCTATTTTGCAAGAACATAAGACAGCCATTGGTTGGTCAATAGCTGATATCAAGGGTATTAGTCCCTCCATTTGTATGCACAGGATATTAATGGAGGAGGATACTAAACCTGTGACAGACCCTCATTGGAGGTTGAATCCTCCCATGATGGAGGTAGTGAAAAAGGAGATACTGAAGCTCCTAAGTGTGGGGGTGATCTACCCCATTTCTGACAGCAAGTAGGTAAGCCCAGTCTAGGTAGTACCAAAGAAATCTGGAATTACTGTGGTAAGAAATGCTGAAAATGAGCTTATTCCCACTAGGTTGCAGACAGGGTGGTGTGTTTGTATTGATTACAGGAAGTTGAATGCCGCCACAAGAAAAGAACACTTTCCTTTACCTTTCATTGATCAAATGTTAGAGAGATTAGCTGGTCATTCTCATTATCATTTTCTGGATGGTTTTTTAGGTTACAATCAGATCGCCATAGCTCCAGAAGACCAAGACAAAACTACATTCACTTGTCCATTTGGTACCTTTACATATAGGCGAATGCCTTTTGGACTTTGCAATGCACCAGGAACTTTCCAGAGATGCATGATGAGTTTATTTTCTAATTACATTGAAAATATCATTGAAGTTTTTATGGATGACTTTAGTGTCTATGGAAATGGTTTTGAAAATTGTCTGGAACATTTAACATTGGTGCTTAAAAGATGCATTGACACTAACCTGGTACTGAATTGGGAAAAATATCACTTCATGGTTAAGGAAGGTATTGTGTTAGGTCATGTAATTTCTTCTAGGGGAATTGAAGTAGATAAAGCTAAGGTAGAACTCATGCATTCTTTGCCTCCCACCCACTAGTGTGCGGGAGATTCGTTCTTTTATTGGTCATGCAGGTTTCTACCGAAGATTCATTAAAGACTTCTCTAAAGTCTCATTGCCCCTTTGCAGACTTCTCCAAAAAGAAATCAATTTTAACTTTGATGAGAAATGTATGGAAGCTTTCAATAAACTCAAGAAGTTGTTAACTATTGTGCCTATCATTAGGCCACCCAACTGGGAGTTACCGTTTGAACTAATGTGTGATGCAAGTGACTTTGCAGTAGGGGCTGTCTTGGGACAGCCATTTACTATGCATCAAGGACTCTAAATGATGCTCAGCTTAATTATTCAACCACAGAAAAAGAACTTCTAGCTGTTGTATTTGCTTTGGAAAAATTTAGATCATATCTAATTGGTTCTAAAGTAATTGTGTTTTCAGATCATGCATCTTTGAAGTATCTACTAACAAAGAAAGAACCAAAGCCTAGATTGCTCCGATGGATTTTATTGCTCCAGGAATTTGACTTGGAGATTAAAGACAAGAAAGGGAGCGAGAACTTGGTGGCCGATCACTTGAGTAGGTTGGTAACTGAAGAGGAAGAAATGCCTATCATGGAAACTTTTTCGGATGAATATTTGATGGTTGTCAAGGCCATACTCACTTGGTATGCTGACATTGTTCACTACCTGGTTACTAATGACTTTCCGGAGGGTTTGAACAAGGCTCAAAGAGATAAATTAAGGAGTGACTGTAAATACTATATCTGGGATGACCCGTACCTATGGAAGCATTGTGCAGATCAAGTCATTAGGAGGTGCATTCCTGATTCTGAGACACATTCCATCCTCTCCTTTTGTCACACCTATGCATGTGGAAGAAATTTGTGGAAATAAGCTTGCCCCAAATGATTTTATATATTAAGTTTTGATGATGACAAATACAAGACAAAAAGAATACTTTGCTTATGTTCTTTGTTGCATCTTATATAAAGCATATCCTTTAATAATTGATAAATATCTTATTTGGATGTGTATATAAAAGTTTTATATGCATGTTAAACTAACTAGAGTTATACATTTATAAATCATGCATATGAAGACATTGAATTATGATTTTGGACTAACTATGCTTGTTTAAGTGAGCAATACTTTATAGGATAGTCCAAGTATCAAGAGTGAGCGTTGCAATAAGAAAGCAAAAGATCTCAATTAAGCTTAACACAAGGAGAATGTGGTTAAACATATGTCTTTGAAGAATGGTTTTAATGTTAACAAACACGAAGACAAAATGAAGATGATGGGAAGACCAAGTCCAAGATCTTTTAAGGATAGCTTTAGGACTTAGAGTCTATCTGTTCGAGGATCTCTTTGGATATCTCCTAGTGCATTAAAATAAAACAAAAAATGTTTTCTTAAACTTATACCAAAACTGTTTTGATCTTGAAAATAACTTAAAAATGTTTTGGTGTTTTAGATAAACTTTCTGTGTAACACCCCAAATTCTGACTATGTGAAAAGTAATAGCAGAATTACACTGTTTTACATTTTCTGTGTGTTATAAAAATAATTTGACTGTTCTGAGATCATTTTTGATCATTTTGTGTGATTTGCTCCGAGTCAAGAAAATAATAATTTTTCGAATAGGAAAAATCTTATTTTAATTAATTAAATTTGGGGATCTTACTAAACCCAATTGATTGATATATATATTAATCTCGTAATTTTTAGAATTTAAGCGTATAATAATAAAATAATTTTATATTTTTATAATATTATTTTATTCAACACGATTTCTTGTCTCAAAAACAAAAAAATTATTTGTGGACGAAAAAGTTCGTGGGGCCCACGTTTAGTGTAAAGTGATCCAACGATCGACCGTATTTGAAATCTAAACCAATAGGAAATGGTCAAAATGGATGGCTTGACTTTCTAAACCAATTAGAAAGAGTCAACAAAAGAAGCATTGACTTCTTTGTGAGCCATTGGATTGTGAAGCTTACTTTAGAAGCTTTAATCTTAGCCGTTGATCTAATCAATGGTGAGATTAGAAGGATAGTTTTATGACCAATTGATATCTACCCTAGATGTGATCTATGGCTAGAAATTAAAGATGAATCAAGGGTTAGGATTTAGTCAAAGATTGTAGGCTTGAAAATGGTTAGTAACCTAATTAAGCTTAATTCAACTAATCTAATTACTTAATTAGCATACTAAGTGAACTAACTTAGTTATTAATTAATTATAATCTAAATACTAATTAGATATCCTAATATTAATTAAAGGTTATAATATATGCTAATATATATTAAATTAACTAGTCATATGATTGTTATGTTAATTAAAATTGGTTAGGATATTTAACCTAACTAATTCCCTAATTAGTTAGCAAGTAATTAGGACTAATTTGGAAATAATTAAGTCACTAAATGGATGAGGGGCTGCACGAAATTGGGGCTGCAAAATGAGGAGGCAAGTGGGCTTGAATCTACATGGTTCAAGAACCATCCAACATGACATAAGCCATGTGCACAAGTGTGAACACTTTAGGATATTTTAGCATGCAAAATTGATCACTCAACCTCCCTAAAACAGCTCACACGGCAGCTGCACTCCATATTCACTCTTCATTTTCTATTTCACACTTATCACATTTTAGCTATCCATTTCTCTCTCTAAAAACACAAGAAAACTCAAGACTTTTCTCTCTCATTTTCTCTCACAAGATTCGGCCACCACCCTCACATACTCACCCAAGCCTTCATAATTTTAGTTCATCATATTTCTTGAACCCAAATATCATTCTAAGCATCTTTCATTCACAAAGTTTTCCCAAATTCCTACTCTATCTTGCCTAAAATTCCATTTCTTGCTTACTTACTTAAGGGTAAGTTTGGTTTCTATGGTTCAAAACTGAATTTTTAATTTTTCTAACCATGATTGTTCCATGGTTTTTCAATATTGTACCTTGTATGTGTTTTTACTAATTGTTTGAGAATTTTAGGGATTTGTTTGGTGGGTAGCACAAATTTGAAGGAAGGAAGGAGAACTAACCGATTAAAATTGTCTACAAGAGGAGAGAGGGAGATTTAACCTCACCAACCAAGTTTTGGTGGTGTGAGGATGGTTTTGTACGGTGAAAAATTCATAAGGGTTCTTCACCGATTATTTGATTATGTTTGTGATATGTTTGATTGAGTTTTTATGCTTGCATGTGTGATTAAATGCTTAAAGCTTTGATATTCTGTGTGTATGTGTAATTATGAAAGCATGAGATTGTGTGTGTAAATTAGGATGTGAATAACATGATTAATCGATTGTATGTGTACTCCAAAGAGTATTGAGGCTTACGGCCATACAATGGAAAAAGGACCAAAGTCCTTACACTGATGAATTAAAATGAGAACTGAGACATTTAAATGAATCTGGGAAAAATTTGAGTATGGTAAAATAATATGATTTTATGGGTATTAAAGAAAGGGAATAACAAATTTTGAAAACAATACCATTTACCGATTTTTAGAGGAGTTATATCGCAAATTTTTATAAAAGAAGGACTAAATTGTAAATTTTATCAAAATGAGGGGCCATAGTATAAATATTGATTTTTGAGGGGTCATAATGTAAATATTATTTTTAGAGGGGTCAAACTGTAAATATTTTATAAAAAGAGGATGATTTCGTAAATATAAATTTGATGAGGGACTTTTTTCGTAAATAATAATTTATGAGGGACTTTTCTATAAATATTAAATTTTGAGGGACTATTTTGTAAATATGGATTTTATGAGGGGTTGTTTCGTAAATATGAGTTTTTGAGGGACTAAAGTGCAAATATGAAAAATGAAGCTAATTTTGGTATTAAAATGAGAAAAATAGTATTTCCGATTTAAAATGTAAGAAAAATATTTACGCGATTGGAAAACGTTGAAAAGTCGCTACGCGATTTTGAAAAGGCAACAGAATTGAGTCAAAATTGAGAAAATGTGGAAATATGATCGCGCGATTAAAATACAGTAATTATACTGTTAGATTATTGTATGGGACCCGAATATGTGATATGAAATAGAAATGTGAATAGTGCATGGTACATGCATTGGAAAGGTCCGATGGACTGTATGAGGCTAGTTGCCTAGGAGAGACTACACCTCCTGAGTGGGTGTGATATGCATAGTGTAAGTCACTCGTTGACCTTGGGGGCATTGGGGTGCGGGTTGCCTACAATGGGCAGATGGTAGCTCTTCTGTACCGTGGGTTAGACCGACGCAACACACCAATGATCCGGACCGAGACACTATCCTTAATCAATATCTGATAAAGACTGTCGTGTATATGCTAGATGTGCAAAACTGAGCACATGGTCCAAGGCATGTTGGTACCGACACTTCTTTTCGATCACTCTCTCCGACCTGAGTTGTAGCTCCATGGAGTAGGAAATTGAGTCTGTGTGCATACATATAATGATAGAGGGTATTATCGTAATTTCTATTTATGATAATTGATTTATTGATTTATTGATTATTGATAATAACATGACTGTAATTATTGTGTATTACATGTCTTGTGATGATATTGATGTTAGTGGCATAATTGTAATTGTGGTATGATAACTGTATGAGATATTGTATGTGTTTATCTTCATTCGCCATCTTTGGTATTGGCGTAGGTGATCTCACCTCTTTGCATGTATGTTTGGTATTATATTTATATTTGTTAAGACGTCGAGCAAGAAAAAGAGCGAGAAGTTGAGGAGGAGCGATTCTGTTGAGGACGTCGAGTTCGAAGAGATGCAGATGCCTAGTTTCCTTAGCTACCCTGAAGTGACATTCATTGGGGAGATGAGGCATGGATTTGTAGATTTAGAGGAGAGAGTATCTATTATAGAGTTTAAAATATCTATTAGGCAATATTGGGAGCTTACTATCGTACTCCTAGTACGGTTAGTATTGTGTCGTCTGCTCGGACACTTGTCCGTAGAACTGCACATCATGACGGATTCCAATGTACTGAGGAATCTGAGGAGGACCCATCTGAGGGTTCTGCTGTCTAGTAAGATTTGGGCTATATGTTAGTTTTAAAGTTTAAAGTTTAATATTTTGGAAGTCTAGTTTGTAAAATATTTAAGTACGACAGTACTAAAGGCTTGTATATATATATATGATGTAAATTATGTGTGACCATGTTGTTATGTTTTTATTTTCTGCTAAGTTTATCTTATTATCATCAAGAAATTTTATAACTCGTATTTATAATACAAGCACGATTTTTAATTGAAGGGTAATTTGGTAATTAAGTAACATAAAGTGTGGCGCCCTAAGGAGGGTGTTACATTCTGGGATGCTTTTCAAGCATTTATAAATGTTTTATAAATTGAGTTATTCGAATAACTCATTAGTTATTCGAATAAAGCTTTGTTTTTAGCTGCTGCGTAAATCTGTTTTAAAGTGTTATTCGAATAACACTCCTGTTATTCAAATAAAAGCTTTCTGAAATAGCTTGTTTTATATCAGCTATTCGAATAACTCATTAGTTATTCGAATAGAACCTTTTCCCAGAAGTCTATTTTAACGAATGTTATTCGAATAAAACTATCGTTATTCGAATAACCAGTTTTCTAAAGAAAGCTTTTGTGGCATCGTTATTCGAATAACACGAAGGTTATTCGAATAACGAGTTTCAGAAATGTTTTTAAAATGAACGTGTTATTCGAATAGCAGAAGGCTTATTCGAATAAACACGGTAAATACAGATCTGATTATGGTATGTAACTGACACTTTTTTCATAATAATTACAAGATTAATTTCTACAACGACTATTTTCTATCTGGCTCTATAAATTGACACCGTGGGTCTCATCTGAAAAAAGCCTAGCTTTTTTGTTTAATTTACGCTTGCTCTGAAAAATGTGATTTACAATTTACGCCTATTTTCTGTGCTCTTTTTGCTGAAACTTTGAGATATCCTTAGAGAGCCTCTTAGCACTTCAAATTGTATTATTTACTCTGAGTGAGAGTTTCTCTTCATCTATATTTCTATTCTTCTATATTGAGGGTGAGGTATCCTTCAAGATTTGTATAAGGGTGAGGTATCTCTTCAAGGTTTGTATAAGGGTGAGGTATCCCTGCAGGCTGAGACTTTAGCACAAGGGTAGAGTTTCCCTGTGTGTGAAAAGTGCTCTTTTATGTAACGGTTGCAAGCACCTATTAAAGCTTGTATACATAGTGAAAAATCTCGGATTGTTTTCGAGGACTGGACGTAGACCACAAGTGGGTTAGTGGTCGAATCAGGATAAATATCGTGCCTGCTTCTCTCTTCTCAATCTCTTTATTTTATGTAATTTTATATTATTACACATTTATTTATTTGTTGTTCTTAAAGCTTTTATTCTTCATCTCGCAATTTATTTTCTTTTATTTAACAGCTTAAATATTTGTGTTTATTTTAAGAGCATTTGTGAAAAAGTTTTTATACCCAATTTAGCCCCCTCTTGGGTAATGGTTGTCATGACTAACAAGTGGTATCAGAGCTTCGTGCTCTGGTGAAAGCTTAACCGCTTAGAGTTTAAGATCCTTGTTTATTAGCAACCTTGAAATTTTTTTAAAATGGAAGGTTTTCAAATTGATAAACCACCATTCTTTGATGGTGTGCATTTTGTTTATTAAAAAATTAGAATAAAGTTTTATATGCAATCTATTGATTTAGATTTGTGGGATATTTTGCTAAATGAATTTACTTACAAATCAAAACAAACTTGGAATAGTTTTGACAAAAAATGTTTTTGTTTAAACATTAGAGCTATGCAAATTTTGAGAAGTAGTTTGAATGATGATGCTTATGCTAAAATTAAAAATTGCTCTAGTGCTAAAGATATATGGGATGCTCTTAATGTTATTTATCTTGCTAACAATGATTTTGTGTATAAAGTTGTATATAGAAAGCAAGAAGAGCAAAAGCTATTGAAGGAAGCTTGTCATGAAAAATATCCTCAAAGAGATGCTCAAACTATTGAAGGGAGCCAAATGCCTCTTGGTGACGATAGTGCTCAATTTGAAGAAGAGGCAAAGCAAAATAAAATTTATAAGGAAGAAGGTGATTCCCTTAAAGAGCCAAGTATGCTAAAAATTGAGACTACTTCCTATATGGCTAAAAAGGAATTTGAGGTAAATAATTCTAAACTATATTATAGTCCTTCGTATGATGGGTTGCAAAGTGCATATAATGAATTGTATGATGGTTTGTTGAATTTAGAAAAGAAAAACTTATCTTGTTTGGAAAACATTTCCTCTATTGAAAATAAAATTAAAACTTTGAAAAATGAATATGCTTTTCTTAATGAGGAAATGCCTTTGAAATATGAAACCTCATCTTCTTGTGAAAAATGTATTAATTTAGAAAATCAAGTTGAGGACTTATCTTTCAAATTTTCCAAAGCTAATGATTCTAATTGCTTACATTCTATTCTTGTTAATGAAAATAAAATTAATGTTATTCCACATGGAAATTCAAGTAAAGATTGTGGTAAAAATAACATAGAATGTAATAATAAGAAAAGACTTAAGTTTTTCAAAGATGATCTTCAAGAGACCAAGCCATCATTAAATTCAATTATTTGTAATTTTTGTGGTCATCTAGGACATATTTCTCATTTATGCAAATATAGAAGAAATTATTATACGAGAAATTGTATGGTATGGGTTCCTAAAAATCCTAAAGGCCCTAATACTAACATTCAAGGACCCAAAATGAAGTGGGTACCAAAATATACTCCTAGTATTTCAATTTTGCAGAATATTTCTCAAAAGGATAAACAAATTGGACAAAAGAAAGGAATCATCACGAAGAACGCTTCCAAAGCCCAATGAAAGAAATTTTAGTCAAAGAAGGAAGATGACTTCAGCAAAAGCTTCTCAAGTACAAAATGTGGAACTTGTAAAGTTCAAAACACTAAAAGAAAAGCAATGGGTAAGGAAAAGAGTTTCCTTGATTACCAAAACCAAGGTATCAAAAGTTTTTACCTCTCATGAACATTCACTTGTAAAGTCAATTAACTTGAGGTATATTCCTTGTAGGCCTTAAGTGATTGATTGAATCATGTATACTTAGTAAAAATTGAATATTAAATATAACACATGATTATATTCCTGTTACACCCTTTGCTCATTGTCTTGTATATTTATTGATCATAAGATAATCTATGACTATGTATGTTTGCTATGCTTTAAAATTGTCTATATATCACGAAAGTAAGCATGCTATCAACTATGTGCTTAATGGTATTTAACTTATTGTGCTCAATTTACATATTATGAAAAAAAATTGATCTTTATGAGAGCATAATAGATTAATGTTCAAAAACTAACACACAAGAACTCAATAAAATTTGAGTACCAAAAGTCAAAAATTGAAGTGTGTTGTAGGTGTGCTTAAAGGCCAAGAAGTGACTTTGACATTTTGAAAGTGGCTGCTCCAAGTACAAAGACCAGAAATAATTTCAAGTTATCTTCCTTGTCCATGTGAAGTTTGGACTTACATTTTTCGGATAAGTGAAAACTTTTATTATGCTTTTCTAGCCTTATAATTTGAAAATATTTCTACATGTTAATGTGTTAGATAAAGTATAATTCTGACTTGAAATGACATATCTAATGATAATATCCTTGAGCATGAGTTTTTGTTCAATCTTAAGTTTTTTGATCAATAATACATATAATTAAATATTTAAATTTATTGCTTAAATTTTTTTATTCTCTCTTAAATTTCAATTCTGAACGTATGCTTTTAATAGCTTTATTCGAATAAAACTAAGTTTATTCGAATAAACGGTCTTCTATATCAGTTTTGTGTTTGCTGTGGTCTCTATCTATTCGAATAACCTTTTAGATTATTCAAATAACCTGAGACTTGTTTTATCAGTTGTTTATGTTTGCTCTCTGTCTATTCGAATAGAACTCATATTATTCGAATAACCAGAGACTTGGTTAATCAGTCTTGATTGTTTGCTTCTTTGTCTATTCGAATAACTCCCAGGATTATTCGAATAAACCTGTTAAAATGCCAAAACGCTTGCCTTCCCAGATCTTCTATTCGAATAAAACCCAAATCTTCTTCTTTTATTCGAATAAACATGGCTCGTTTTTTAAACAAAAGGTTCTGCTACGTTTTGTTAATATATGCTGAATTCTTTAGATTGAATATACAAATGCTTAATCAAAAGTAATTGATTATTCTTTTTGATGAACATATGTAATTGCTTAATTGATCATGAAATATCTTTTGCCCTTGTGAACTCATTCGTTGTTTTGAATGCTTATTTGCTTATGAGTTTGGCATAATGACTAACCTCTATGGATCCAAAATTGATGGATACCAATGAAAGTACTTTGAATTGTATTGTAGGGTGATAACTACCTCAAGCTTGCATTTAATTGGAATAAGTTCAACTTGAGGATAGTAAAGTTTAAAAGGACTCAACCTTTTGAAAGGGGTGCAAAGAATTTCTATTCCCTTATGAAAGCTTGAAGCTTGGAAGTTGGTGGAAGTGAGAGTCATCGATAAAAATTCAAAGAGTACATTTTTAGTGATATCAAACTTTTATCATTTTCTTTTTATATACTTTAAATTTGATATCATATGCTATTTGGAGAAGTAAAAAATTGTGTTATACCTTTACATACCTTACATGATAATTATTTGCCTAAAAATGCCTAAATAAGCTTTGATGATGATCATATGCTTTTTGATAAACTTGAGTCATGACTTAAAATGCTTAAACTATTTTTTTTGGATTCAAGTGCATATGTGCTTCATGCATTCTTGTTAGAGCTAATATTGCATGGTTGATAATGTGATACATGCTTTAAATTATATATCAACGTGAATTATGCTTATAAATGGCTTACATGATATTTGATGCTAACCTATGTTTTAGAGGACTTTTAAAGTTAGTTTTGCAAGTCTCTCTATGTGTTTCAAATATAGCCATCAGATTTTTACATATAAGCATATGTGGATAAACGAGAAAAGTTGAATGGAATTCAAATGAAGAGGAAGATAAATAAGACTTTCTTCAACTACAATGGAATGGAATATTCAAAGGAAGAAAGCTCAAAGTTAAAGGACCAATAAAGAAGGATCATCACTCTTTATCTATCTCAATAAGTATCTCTATCCCTTAGCATTTGTGGTATTTTATATGATATGGATTGTATGATATTTATTAATAAATTAATCTTCAATGACTAGATGCTTTCCAAGAAATATATGTTTTTTTATATATAAAACATATCTACCCTTCTAAAATGCTTTTAAAAATATAATGTGCTCTTATAAAATTCTTTTTGAAAGGGGGAGAAGTCTCAAAATTTTGGATTAAGAATAAATATCTTTACCCTTGCTTTCTTTTTTATAATATGCATATTTTGAGGGGGAGCCTAGTTCTTAAATTGTTGTTTATATCTCTTGTCTTACATCCTTATTTGATTACATAAAGTGTTTTAATATTATCATATGCTAAATGTTGATATATAAAAATATGACAAGCACTGCATGAATAATCTTCTATATCTTGAAGGCATGATCGTTTCATCTCTCTATTCTTGAATCATATATAGCATCTATAAGGGGGAGAAAATATTTTTTTCTTCTTCTTCTAAGCCTTTTTGCTGATGTCAAATAGGGGGAGTGAAAATTGGAAAGAAAAATATGTTCTTGTACTTATTGTTTGATATGCTTACATGAATATCCATTCTTGTATATTGCTCAACATATTTTTCTTTGGTGATTTGTCATCATCAAAAAAGGGGAGACTGTGGAAATAAGCTTGCCCCAAATGGTTTTATATATTAAGTTTTAATGATGACAAATATAAGACAAAAAGAACACTTTGCTTATGTTCTTTGTTGCATCTTATATAAAGCATATCCTTTAATAATTGATAAATATCCTATTTGGATGTGTATATGAAAGTTTTATATGCATGTTAAACTAACTAGAGTTATACATTTATGAATCATGCATATGAAGACATTGAATTATGATTTTGGACTAACTATGCTTGTTTAAGTGAGCAATACTTTATAGGATAGTCCAAGTATCAAGAGTGAGCGTTGCAACAAGAAAGCAAAAGATCTCAATTAAGCTCAACACAAGGAGAAGGTGATTAAACATATGTCTTTGAAGAATGGTTTTAATGTTAACAAACATGAAGACAAAATGAAGATGATGGGAAGACCAAGTCCAAGATCTTTTAAGGATAGCTTTAGGACTTAGAGTCTCTCTATTCGAGGATCTCTTTGGATATCTCCTAGTGCATTAAAATAAAACAAAAAATGTTTTCTTAAACTTATACCAAAACTATTTTGATCTTGAAAATAACTTAAAAATATTTTGGTGTTTTTGATAAACTTTCTGGGATGCTTTTCAAGCTTTTATAAATGTTTTATAAATTGAGTTATTCGAATAACTCATTGGTTATTCGAATAAAGCTTTGTTTTTAGCTGCTGCGTAAATCTGTTTTAAAGTGTTATTCGAATAACACTCCTGTTATTCGAATAAAAGCTTTCTGAAATAGCTTGTTTTATATCAGCTATTCGAATAACTCATTAGTTATTCGAATAGAACCTTTTCCCAGAAGTCTGTTTTAACGAATGTTATTCGAATAAAACTATCGTTATTCGAATAACCAGTTTTCTAAAGAAAGCTTTTGTGGCATCGTTATTCGAATAACACGAAGGTTATTCGAATAACGAGTTTCAGAAATGTTTTTAAAATGAACGTGTTATTCGAATAGCAGAAGGCTTATTCGAATAAACATGGTAAATACAGATCCGATTATGGTATGTAACGGACACTTTTTTCATAATAATTACAAGATTAATTTCTACAACGGCTATTTTCTATCTGGCTCTATAAATTGAGACCGTGGGTCTCATCTGAAAAAAGCCCAACTATTTTGTTTAATTTACGCTTGCTCTAAAAAACGTGATTTATAATTTACGCCTATTTTCTGTGCTCTTTTTGCTGAAACTTTGAGATATCCTTAGAGAGCCTCTTAGCACTTCAAATTGTATTATTTACTCTGAATGAGAGTTTCTCTTCATCTATATTTCTATTCTTCTATATTGAGGGTGAGGTATCCTTCAAGATTTGTATAAGGGTGAGGTATCCCTTCAAGGTTTGTATAAGGGTGAGGTATCCCTACAGGCTGAGACTTTAGCACAAGGGTAGAGTTTCCCTGTGTGTGAAAAGTGCTCTTTTATGTAACAGTTGCAAGCACCTATTGAAGCTTGTATACATAGTGAAAAATCTCGGATTGTTTTCGAGGACTGGACGTAGACCACAAGTGGGTTAGTGGTCGAACCAGGATAAATATCGTGCTTGCTTCTCTCTTCTCAATCTCTTTATTTTACGCAATTTTATATTATTACACATTTATTTATTTGTTGTTCTTAAAGCTTTTATTCTTCAGCTCGCAATTTATTTTCTTTTATTTAACAGCTTAAATATTTATGTTTATTTTAAGAGCATTTGTGAAAAATTTTTTATACCCAATTCACCCCCTCTTGGGTAATGGTTGCCATGACTAACAACACTTTGGCAGTAAAAGGACAGCCAACAAAGTGCTTGACAGTGGTTTTTATTGGCCCACAATTTTCAAAGATGCTTACAACTTCTGTAAGTCTTATGACCACTGTCAGAGAACAGGTAACATTGGCCCTCGTAATCAAATGCCTTAGACTCCGATCATTTTTGTGGAAGTCTTTAATGTGTGGGGTATTGATTTCATGGGACCTTTCCTTCCTTCATTTGGTTTCACATACATTCTTTTATTTGTTGATTATGTGTCTAAATGGGTGGAAGCAAAAGCCACCTGATCTGATGATTCTAAAACTGTTGCAGATTTTGTTAAGTCACATATTTTCTCCAGATTCGGGACCCCGAGGGCTATCATCAGTGACCAAGGGACCCATTTTTGCAACAGAACCTTTGATGCTCTATTGAAGAAATATAGAGTAATGCACAAAATTTCTACTCCTTACCATCCACAGACAAATGGGCAAACTGAAGTGTCCAACCGGGAGATTAAATCAATCCTTGAAAAGACAGTGAATCCCTCAAGAAAGGATTGGAGTACTCGACTTGAAGATACTTTATGGGCTTCTAGGACCGCCTATAAGACTCCCATTGGCATGTCACCATTTCGGTTGGTGTATGGAAAGCCCTGTCATTTGCCCGTTGAGCTGCAACATCGCTCTTACTAGGCCATTAAACAAGTAAATATGGAATTGGAAGGTGTTGGAAAGCAAAGGAAGTTCCAGTTACAGGAACTGGAAGAACTAAGAAATGAGGCCTTCGAGAATGCCCTAATTTATAAGACTAAGGCTAAGGCATTCCACGACCAATTGATTTCCAGAAAGAAATTTCACAAGGGACAAAAAGTTCTACTATTCCAATCCAGACTCAAATTGTTTCCAGGTAAACTGCGTTCTAAGTGGATTGGACCATTTGTGGTAACTAATGTCTTTCCTTTTGGTGCAGTTGAGATCAGGAGTGAAATTTCTGGTAAAGCATTTAAGGTCAATGGTCATCGTCTCAAACCTTATCATGAACCTCCTGACAGTGTAGAGATGGAAGTGATGACCCTCATCCTTCCACAATATGAGGAGCATTGAAAGTATCATCATGTCAGGCTGAGGACAATAAACAAAGCGCTCATTGGGAGGCAACCCAACCAGATTTGCTCTCTTTATCCCTTTTTATTTTGCGTTTTTATTAGTTTCTTAGATTATGTTTTTATCTGTTTGTTGGTTGTAAGCATTTGAATCTTAAAAAAAAAAACCTTGTGTTTTGTTTAATTAATTGTGTGTTTGAATGGATTGTTTGATTGATATTTGTGTGGATTAAGTACAGTGGAAACCAAGCGAAACTATAGGAATTAGTTCATTTGTAAATTGTTGTTTTGTTCTTCTGAATGCTGAACCATATTCTTTGGGAAGGATTTCATTCAATTGAGAAGTTAAATTTTAAGTTCATGATGAATGGACTGAGTAAAGAGTTATACTCTTGAGACGCATTCATATGAACTTGTGCCTTATGAACTTCGTAGATTTTTGACATTCCCTCAAGAATGATGAGTAAATGTACCCCCTTAGTTTCCATTGTATTTTCATTCTCTTGTATTGTGTACATTTGGGAATTGATTTGCACTATTGGTTTGCTTGTTTCATTCATAGTAAATTTGTTTTTGCTTTCGGTTGTGGTATAGCTATTTTTGCTTGTTTTCCTTTTCTGGATGTGTGTAGCATTCTCTTTGTCATTATTTTTCCTTTTCTGGATGTGTGTAGCATTTCTTTTATTTTCCTTTTCTAGATGTGTGTAGCATTGAGGACAATGCTTATTTTAAGTGTGGGGGTGTGGATTCTTCTCCATTGTTCTGTTGTGAATATTGTTGATATTCTGAATTGTTCTCCTGGGGTTTGAATGACTGATTGAACTGTATTGACTCTCTTGGGATGAGTGTATTTGATCTTGATGGTGTTGTTCTTCTTGTGATACTTCTCCATTGGGCTTTTAAAGTTTCCGATAAGCTTTCAAGTGTTGTGATTAATGAGCAATTGACCCGAAAAAAAAAATTATAAAAAACTTTGGGCACGATTGAATGAACCTTCTGGTTATCAATTTTGTCGGGTGAAATTCAAAAAAAAAATTAAAGGGTTTAATTGAAAATGATGAATCGAAACCTAGTGAGTTTTTGGGCTTTGTTGTAAATGGCTAACTTTCGGCCATTTTGGATCCTTGATTGTGTGATTCCACTCATGGTTATTGTGCTTTTCAGAACTTGTCTTGGTTCTCTTTTAAGCTGCTAATGACCACTGCATGCATTTGAAATGATAAAGGCAATTTTCTTTTAAATAACTACTGGCCAAATAGCCATCCTTGCATTTTTTTTCATTGATTAACCCCTTTGAGCCTAATTGACTAAATTTCCTTCTATCTAAGCTCAATTTAAACCTAAAAGTGAAAAACTATTTTACTACCCTACCTTAGGGAGTAGAAGAGCTTTATGATTATGATGGAAATTGGTTCTTGAATAAGTGTAGGGGTATTTGAATTAATGATGTATTTGCCTAGCTATGTTTGTATATAAAAGTCTCATGCTGGCAAAATATCATTATGAATAGGATGTAAGGTGTGTATATATATATGTAATTCAAAAAAAAAAAGATAAAGAGAAGTCAGAAAAAGGATAAGGTACATAATAGGAATTTGAATTTGAAGATTATTGGGAAATTCTATGTAATGATTGAATATCTCTCCATTTTGCTCTTCTAGTTCCTATGGTCTAACTCTGTCTATCTTTGATGTATCCTACCTTAACCCTGACCCCATTACAACCTGAATAAAGTCCTTTTGATCTCTGTTTGCATGTGGTCTGAGTAGGAGAGAAGTAGAGGCTTGACAAGCCTATGGTAAAGCATATTCTCATGAGTTGGTTGAGTGAAAACACAAGCCTGAAACACTTGAGTGAGAGAGCATTTCAGTGAAGATTTATCATGTTGATTGAACCCTGAAATTTGATTGATTTTGCTTGTCAATTTGGATTGCTAAGAAAAGGAATTCTTGATTGTTTAAATGCTTTGAAAACTAAATGCACAAAGTTCTTTGCTCATTATTCTGCATTTGCTTGGGTTATTGTGAAACTGTGTTGAACTGTATATTTTTGCCTAGGATGCAAAAAGGCTAAGTGTGGGGGTAATTGATCTGTTGATTATTCTTATATTTTAGTTGCCTTATAATTAATTCATTGAACTCCATTTGTGCTTAATTGTCATCATTTAGCTTAGTTTCTGATATCAAACCGTAATTGGAACATTACTGTGAAACTTTACTTAAATGTGTTCATTTGCACTCATAATTGAATTATGCTTTTCAGTCACTGGACTTTTAAGGTTCAATTAGGTTTAATTAAGTTATTTTTGACACATTTTATGATATTGAGCCTAATTGGATTATTGAGGGAATTATTGCATGACTTAGGCCTAATTTATCTCTTTGACAATGTTCAGTAAACTAGCTATAATTTGAGTTTCAAATATCTGATTGATGTGATTTTGGTCTTGTAGGAAAGCTAAGACAATTCTCTACTACTTTCATAAAGACCTCAAAGGCCCAATCACACATTTGGATAACTCAAATTGGAGTTGAAGCAAGAACTAGGGTGCTGATCCTGACAGCTTGACCTTTGCATACTGTTCATGACATATCTCGAGCTACAAGTTGTCAAATGGGCTGAAAATTTATGATTGATAGTTAAGATCCAAATCTACAACTTTCATGTTGAACACTGTTCCAGATTTGGAGATCTAAGGGGTCATATTGAGCTTGGAAGTCAGATTACATGGCCAGAGTCAAAATACAGGGCCTGCGTCAGAATACAGGGCCTAAAAGTACACGGCCGTGTACGCCTCAAACTTTGCGTTTGAAACAGTGAATTTTGGACCCCCAACTCAGTGTCATACACAGCCTAGGCCATGTATGCATACACGGCCGTGTATGACCTCCAGACATCAATTATTGCAACTTCTGCGCGAAGTTTGTGTTGGGGGCCTATATATTGACACCTTTAACACGTTTTGAAGAGAGTTCTGACCTAGGAAAGCAGCTACAACTCCTTGAGAAGGAGAACGGAGTCTTGGATCAAAGATTGGAGTCTCGGGTTAGAGCAATCAGAGATCCATCATCCTCAATCCTCAGAAACTCGTTTGCTTTAGTTTTTCTTCTGCATTTTGTTTCTCATGTTGTTCTTTCTCAGTTTTTCTTATGATTTCCTTCTAGCTATGTGTAACTAAACCTCCATTGGTTAAGGGGGTGATGAAACCACTAGTATTGATGTTGTGAATCTTGCATATTTGATTATTTCAACACAGTTATGTCTTTATTCATATATTTCTGAATCTATTGTTGGTATGAAGGTTTTTGTACTTGTTCCCACTTTCAAAGTGGTAGATCTGGGTTTATTATGCGCAGTTGCGGTAGTAGATCTAGTGGAATATATGATGTTCATTTGGGTATAATTAACTTTGTGCTATTTACCAGTTATAAAAGTGGTAGATCTGGTTTATTATGCGCGGTTGCGGTAATAGATCTAGAGAAATATATGTTCTAAGTAATTTAATCCCGGTGTGTGATTAGATCTTAGTGTGATTGGTTTTCTAAATCTTAATGCAATTGTTGGATAGTTGTAAGAGCAGTTGCTTTATGACTAATCAGTCATTAGGAGTTAATTTGAGCGGTTGCTAAATTGGCCAACACGTAAGGAAAACAGAGATTTACTCTCACAATTGCATAAAAACATAATTGAGCATGTTGGAATAAAAGGATATGTGGATTTACATCATCATATAAATCTAGTGGTGGATTCAATCTCTTAACCAATTTTCTTATATTGTTGATTTCAGTTCATTTATTGTTATTGCCTTTGAAACTGTTCATTGTTCATCAAAACTTCAAAATCCCCCTTATTTACTATTTATTGTCAATCAGAGTTTAAATTGGGAATTACTTGATAGTGTTAATTGAATTGGTTCTCTATGGATCGACCCTTACTAACTACAACTAGTTGTAAGGTTTTTATTTTCTAGTGGGTTTGACAACTGATTTTTATCTGAATTTTAATAACTATATCCTCACGCATCAGTTATGCTTAGGGAAGGGTGGAAACTTAATCCCACGGCACCCCTAACGCATCCGTCCTAAGACGGTACCTTAAATCAATTGTGCAAATTCTTGATAATCTCAAACATATTTATTTTACTCCTATTTTTTTGAAAAAAGGCAATGTAACTATTTTTTATTTTTTTATTTTTTATCTTTATTTATTATTTTAAAAAAAGTAAGAAAGAAAAGAAATAACCAAATTATGAAAATTTATTTTTTTTTGGCTTGACCGAATAAAGATTCTGCTCCTACGTATCCTCAGGTGCAATGAGGAACTCAAAGTCACGTAGTTCTTAAAAAAATTGTGGGTTGGTTGATTTTATTTAAATAATAATAATTTTTTTTTAAAAATTTGAATTAACAAATCGTCTCGACTTTGTTAATCAAATTAAAGATTAAATAGGTGAAGCTCGGCGTCACGCTAGAGACGTCACCCACTAATCATTAAATTTATTACATTAAATGAAATATTTTTATTGATTTTATTTTTCAATTAATTTTTATTTTATAAAAATTTGAATTAACAAGTCGTCGCGACTCTGCTAATCAAATTAGTATTTGAATAGGTGAAACTCGCATCACACTAGAGACGTCACCTATTACTCATCAAGTTTGTTGCAAAAATTTTTATTTTTATTTTAAAAAAAAGAAAAAAAATTGAACCTTTGTCAATTAGTGATTTAATTTATGATACTTTGAAGACATAATAATAATAATAATAATAATAATAATAATAATAATAATAATAATGATAATAATAATAATAACAATAATAATAATAAAAATAATAATAATAATAATAATAATAATAATAATAATAATAATAATAATAATAATAATAATAATAATAACAAGATAATTTAAATCATCAAGTTGTCTCAACTCAGATGATTCTAACAAAAAGGAGATTAACAAGCTGTCACAGCTCAGTTAATCTTACTTTTTCTTTTTAACAAGGTTCAATTAGGATCACGCAACATGTCATCAAATAAGCACATCAATAACACAAACAAGTAAACTAAACTCAAATCAAACCACATCCCAAGAAGGCAAAATTTTATTTTAGTTTTCATATCTCTTTTTTTTCAGTATTTTTCTATATTTTTTTATTTTATTATTCTTAATTGAAATTTTTTTAAACATTTGTACCATATCTTAACAAATCAACCTAGCCCAAAGAAGAAAAAAAAAACAAAAATCCATTAATTCAAGACACAACTCTAAGGCCCATTAAAAAAAAGTGCTAAAATAAAGAAAGAAAAGAAAAGAGACTTTGTCTCTCTGGAAACATAACAGAACGGGCATAATAGGGGAGTGTCAAGATGGAGCACGGAATGGTAGCACGGTGGATGGGGTGGCTAGTTGGTGGGTCACGGTGGGTCATGGTGGATGAAGGGGGTTGCGAAATGGGTGGCGCAGTTTGGGTGGCCGGATCTGGTTGCTTGAGTGGGGGGAGGTGTTATGGCATTGACGGTACAGGGAGCTACGGTGGCTAAGCTTTGAGCAGTGGTGGCTTGGTTTTGGGTGGCTGTTCCGGCGGTGAGGTGGGAGGTCGTGGGTTGCTCAGATCCGTGGTGGTGGTTCACAGATCTACCGTATTGAAGATGCTGTGGGTACTTGGAGATGGGTTTCGGGTACGTGGTGGCTATATGGGATGAGGTTTTCCGGTGGGTGTGGGTTCTGGTTGGATGGTCTCACGGTGATGGTGAAGATGAAGGGTTACGGTTGGTGGGAGTGGCCATGTGTGGTGGTTTGGTTGGGCCGTGGTTGGTGATGGTGTTTGGGTGGAGGCCGTGTGTGGTTGGGGAAGGTGGAGATATGGTTGATGATGGTGTTTGGGGTGGAGGCCGTGTGTGGTGTAGTGGCACGAAGGGGTCACGAGAGGTTGGGTGGTCGTGCGGCGAAGAAGGGGTTACTGCCGTGGTGCTCTGTTTCACGAGTAGCTTGTTTTGGGATTTGATTTTGTGTTGGATTTTTTGGTGGTTGCTATTTTTAGCTTAATTTTTGGTTTTCTCAGGTTTGGTTGATGTTGAGATTGAGGCTTGAAGACATTTGAGTTCTGATGAAGGAGGCTTGAGTGGTGTTGGAAATGAAATATTGGGTGGGGTTATTGCTGTTACATTTCTGTTAGAGATGAGAGGGGTTGGTTTGAGTTTGTGATCTTGTTTCTCATTTTTTTGGTGACTTGAGAACTGTGTTGCAGAATAAGAGGAGTGCGAAATTGAATAGGAAGAGAAAATGAACAACATAACTAACAAGCTAGGATCAAAGCATGCATTGAACACTATATATTCACTCATAACAGTGCAAGGATAGTGGTAGGGAAAGGCTTATCTCTTCTGCGCTACCAATTACAAACTCAAAAACCAAAAATCCTCTTTTGTAAAAGGCCTCCCTAGTATCTCTGCCTTTTTTCCTTGATTCTTGCTTTCTCTCTATTCCTCACCGTCTTTGTTTTTTGTTTTTCCTTTCCTCTCCTTTTTATTTCTTCCAAGCTACCACAAGAGATCAGCCCAAAAATATCATCCCCCTTAACCAAAACTCTTTTTTAGCTTTTATATGCCTTTTCTATTCATTCTTCTTTTTTTTTTCTCTCTTCAGCTCCCTCCCTTAATCTGCTTTTGTTCCTTTCTGTTAAGCTGTCGTGAGTGTATGTGAGTGGGTGTGTATGTGCTACAGTGTAGGTGAGGACGTGAGAGTCGTGGGTGTGTGTGTGCAGCAGTGCAGGTGAGGACGTGAGTGGTATGTGAAAAATGTCTGCCCAAGAAAGGAAAAAGACAATGGACCAAGAAAAGAAAAACTGATTTTTTACCAAAACTAGAAAAACAAATCAGTAACAAATCTTTTTTCTATTTTTATTTTCTTATTTTTTTATTTTTTTTATTTTTTTATTTTTTTTGTTTCTATTTATTTTTTATTTTTTTTGTGGGCTTATGTATTTGGGTTAGAAAGATGGGCTAAAAATGTGGACAACAATTTTTGATTTTTGATTTTTTAATTTTTACTTTTTTTTAAAAAGAAATAAATTAAATTAAAAAAAGGTCCGACCAAAATATGGTGTTCACACTAAGTGAATAAGTTAGATATCAAGTTATAACAATCAAAACATCAAAATATGTAATAGATAAATATATTTCACTAAATACTGAATTTAAAGAGTGTAGGGAAAAGAAAATCAAACTCAAGAATTTATCTTGGTTCAGCCACCAACCACTTGTGGCCTACATCCAGTCCCCAAGCTTAACTTGAGATTTTCTTCACTATCTCCTAGACTTCACGGGTGCTAGGAAAACCTTTGTACATACAAGAGCACTCCTCACACTTTGGGATATCTCACCCTTGTGCTAGAGCCTCCAATTCTTCAAGCTTCACAGGTGCTTGATGACCTTTACAATTTTGAGCACTCAACACTTGGGATACCTCACCCTTTGTGCTTGAGCCTCTACTTTCAAGGGATGCCTCACCCTTTACAATTCTTGAGGGATACCTCACCCTCTTACAATGATTTCAAGATGAAGAGAAAGAATAGAAACTCTCACAAGAGTAGATATACAACTTGAAGAACAAAGTATAGATAATAAGAAAACTCTCTCAATAGTGGATAATATAAGTTGAAGCTCAATGGGTATAAAGGATTCACACTTTAAAACTCAAAATATGATTTTTATGATTCAATGATCAATTATAGTGTTCAAGAGGTGTATAAGCTTCATACAACACTTATATATAGAGCCCAAGTGATAAAATAGCCATTGGTAGTGTTTTATAATGATTTTCTATGAAAACTAGCCGTTTATAGCCGTTAGAAACGTTCTTGGGCACTTGGTAATCGATTACAAGCTTCATGTAATCGATTACAAGCTTTCTGGGCACTTTTTAATCAATTACACACTTCCTGTAATCGATTACACGGCTTCTGTCAACTTTGTAATCGATTACATGGCCTGTGTAATCGATTACAGCATTTTCTGATTTTGAAAATTGACTTTAAAAGGTCATAACTTCTTCATTTCTTATCCGATTAAAGCGAATGACCACTCATTGGAAAGATATTTGAGTTTATTTGCATATGAAAGAAGTTTCAAAGTAAAACTCAAAGTATTTTAAAAGATATGATCAAAATAATAACCAAAGGTCAGATTTTTAAAACTCAAACTTTAATTGGTCATAACTTTTTCGTTTCCTATCCGTTTAAAACAAATGACCAATCATTGGAAATATATTTGAGTCTATTTTCATATATAATTTTCAACACAAAACTTAAAGTAATTTGAAAGTTATGATCAAAAGAGTAACTAAATGTTAGTTTTACAAAATACAAACTTGACTAATTTTCACAGATTTGAAATACCACCAAGGCTAGCTTTCCAAAAACATTTTGTTGGGCATTTAAACATTTTAGAAACATTTATAAAGATGTTTAAAACTTGTTTGAGCTTAGTGTGATTCCTTTTTACTTTTACACAAGATCTAAGTCCTATAAGCTATTCTTGAATAACCTTGGGACTTAATCTTTGCACTTTCAATCCTTTGGCTTCTTGATGTAATCCAAGCTTCTGAAATTTTCTTCTCTTCATGTCTTGCACAAGCTTGGAACATCTTTATTATTTTCATCCTTCTTGAGTTGAGCATAGTTGTGATCTTTTTACTTTCTTGTTCCAATGCTCACTCTTGGTACTTGGACTATCCTATAAAGTATTACTCACTTAAAACAAGCATAGTTAGTCTAAATTCATAACTAAATATCTTCATATACATGATTCATAAATGTATAACTATAGTTAGTCTAACATGCATATAAGACTTTAATAGACACATTCAAATAAGATATTTATCAATTACAAATAGATATGCCTATATAGGATGCAACAAAGAACACTTTACACATTTTCATCAAAATAGAATCAAATCTAATATTAATTCAGTACAACTCATATAATGCATTATTGGATATATTATATGATGAATGTTACATATATCTCATTGCATGATTATTAAATAAAATATAATTAGATAAATTACATCATCATGCATGATACAATATATCTCATTAAGCACATCTATGTAACATGATCAATATTCTTTTGTGATGCATTTGACATCTATTAAGCACAACTATAAAGCATAAGCATAATTCTTTTTGTTTTGTATTTGTCATTATCAAAACCTAACATATTAAACCATTGGGACAGACTTATTTTCACACCAAGTAGTCCACCGTAAACTGAGTGGATATCACCACCAAATTGAGTGGATGCCTCCACTATCTGATCTCTATGGATAACAAGTATATGTAAAGTGAGGTGTGTGAAAATGTAGAATTATGTCCTAACTCTAACAAAACTACCACATAACTCTATACTAAGTTCATCTTGCACTACAAAGACTACCTCTTCTTTGTAAGAGCAGTTCATGCACTACTACACTTAACCAATGCCAACTAGACTTAGTACACTATTATCCTCGCATTACTAACCTTATTCCACTCTTAGAGAGCTTTCATGTACTATGGCATTCACCTTTGCCAACTAGGGTATATGACACTCCACTCTTGCCAACTAAACTTAATCCTTTTGTATCTAGTATCCCACTTACTCATCACTCCACAAGTGATGTCTAGCGCAACACCATGTTGCCTAGGGAGCTAGACACCTAACTATGCAATCCATAGCCAATGGATGCACAAAGTCTCTTTATTTTCCCCTTGTTTCCACTTGGTATTTCTCTCTAAGGAATACCCTCACTAGTGCCTCAACACCCTTTACTAGGCATAAACAAAGGATCCTAACAACTAGGGATCTCAAATCATCAAAATAACAACTTTGATGAAATCTGCTCTGGGTGCCTAAAAAGGCTAATTTTCATAAATCACCAAATGCCCATCACAACTTCAAAAATTCTAAAATTTTATAAGAAAATAGCCTTGTATCTTAGCTTTCAAATGCCATAAGAAAATAGCCTTGTATCTTAGCTTTCAAATGCCGTTCTTCAATGCCTAGGTGCTCATTGGGCAGCGCCCAGTAATTTTTCTCAAGTCATTAGGTGCCTAGGAGCCCAAGTGATGGTGCCTGAGAGCTCATTGATCAGAAAGGGTTCTGCAGAACTCGTTTCTACAAAACTCGTTTCTGTAGAACCTTGATTCCAAAACAAGGTTTCTTCTTCAAACTAAATTTATACTTAATTTCTATGATCAATAAAAGTCTCTAATCATGTTATAAACTTCAAACTACCTTTTGATTCAACCAAGCATGGATCAAAACTCAAACTTTAAATTAAAACCCTATTTCTCAACTTTAAACTCAATCAAAAGATGTGGATTCCATGGACTCCAATCCATCATCCAAGCTTCAAATTAACTAGTAACTAATTAATTTCAACTTTAAGAGAAAAGGTCTAACATCCATTCTCACTATACTCACCCAACCCTATTTTTCCTCATCAAGTTAAACTAAGAAACAAGTTGACGAGAGAAGGAAAATGATGAAAACAAATACTCCTACCTCTTGTATGGATGAAAAACTTCAAGCTTGGCCTTTGTCCTTGAGCTTCTCTTCTTCCTCTTTCTCTTCTATGGCTGCTACCACTTCTTCCTCTCTTTCTCTCTTTCTTTTCTTTGATTTCTTTTTTCTCTTTTCTCTTTTCTTTCTCTCCTTTCTGCCATGAGATAAATAAGAAACAAAAAAAGCAAAGTCTAACTTTAGCTCTTATAAGATAGGTACTAAAACTCCTAATCTGCTAAGAATACTCAGATTTCACCAAATCCAATTTTGTTGCTTCCAACAAGTTTAAAATAAATCCTAAAATTCATTAAAAATATTGTTTCACAATTTCTCTATTTTTCTATATCTGCTGAGGGTCAATCCAGCATTAAAAGCACAACAGTATGCCTAAAATATCAAACTAACTCTGATTATCTTGAAACTTTAACTACACCTTACTTAGCTCATTTGTGACCTAGAAACAAGTTATCCACACATGTTTCCCTCCAAATAGCAGTTTATGCTAATTTTTTGAGTCATTTTAGGCTATTTACCACATTCTATGTTGCAGTAAAGTTCCTAAAGTAACTCAGTTTGTCACAAAACTTAGCTAGCATGTTAAACAAGTCATATGCTACCTTTGTACACATATAAAAGTCTAACATGTTTTTTCGGGATGTTACAAGATGCATGTATGTCAATTGTGTAGGTAATTAGTAATTATTTTGCATGATGAGATTGTGAACCATATTGAGGTGAGTAATATCCTCTCTATGTTGTTAAGTAATGAGGTGAGTAATATCCTCTTTATGTTGATTGAGTAGTGAGGTAAGTAATTCCTCATTATGTTGAGGTAAGTAATTCCTCATCATGATTGTTGATTAGTGGGGGTGAGTAATATCCTTTTTATGAATTGTTGAACAGTGAGTGAGTAATA
Organism: Ormosia semicastrata; assembly: GCA_029884595.1. Taxonomy (NCBI): domain Eukaryota; kingdom Viridiplantae; phylum Streptophyta; class Magnoliopsida; order Fabales; family Fabaceae; genus Ormosia; species Ormosia semicastrata. The sequence continues at coordinate 55,326,931 of JAQQTO010000063.1, forward strand.
TCCTCTTTATATGTTGATGAGTAGTGGAGGTGAGTCATATCCTCACTACGCTTGATAATCCATGACATACCATAACATATCCTACAGTAGTTGAGGTGGGTAATATCATCAATATGTCTAAGGACTTATGACATCCTTAAATTGCATTCACACTTAGGACTTGCATAGGCATAAAACATTAGGCATAATTAGGTATAGCATGGCAATTGTATGGGTGATTGCCGCCATGACATGAACTTATGACATTTTAATTGTATGGGCAATTGCGTACTTCTGTGATTGAAGTGTTAAATTGATGGTTGTGTAATCTGTATGGTTGTATACAATACTAGTATTGGAATACTTCTTCTGAAAATTGTGATTTATCACCCCGTTTATGTTGTCATGTAAATCCAGGTGCAAGTTCTTCAAAAGGGGAAGAAGAAGATGTATGAGGACTAGCATAACATAGATGCTGTTTTGGACTGAGCTTGTATATAGTTTATATTTGCTTAGTTTGTTTTGAGTTATGTATGACAATATGCCCTTCTGTGGCTATGATTTATATATATATAACTATTGATAGCGTGGCTCTCCATAATGATTTATTTATATGAATATTATGTGTTTGGTTGTTAGTGGTAACATTGCAAGTACTGAATATTCTTGCATAGATTGTGTCTATTGAGATATCAGAATTGGGATGTTACATAATCTCACTCAATTAGGAATATTATCAAGTATATTTTAAGCATCAAAATGAGCAAGACTACAATACCAATAGTATCCCTATTACATATTACCCAAAATGAGCAACAACATAATCATTAAAACCAAATTGTCTATATTATATGAAACAAAAATGAAATGGTTACCCCAAGAGCTGTCTATGATGGGTGTCCTTGTAACATCCTCCTTAACCTATTAGTCTTAATCGTGGTTATAAAAGTTCAGTAACACTTGTATGAGTTACCGGTGAATTGCAGTGATTTTCTGAGCTAGTTTAAGTATAATGTTATAACACTGAATGTGAAAAATAGCTTATAATAGCTTAGAACTTAACATAAACTACTTAGATGATAGAAATAAATATGAAAAATTCATTTCTAGGTCACAAATGCTTAGAATGAGATGTGGTACATTTTTGAGAATCAACTGAATTAGTTTGGTATTTTAAACCACACAGAAAGCGTATTATAGCTTAGTGGCTGTTAACGGCGTATAAGGATAATCATTAAATGATAAGTTTGATAATTGGAAGAAGTCCTAGAATTTTTCCTAATACTTATGGAAAGTAGAAAAATCATTAATAGAAGATCAAAATATCGTTAAGAGATACAACATTTCCATGAAGTCTTGAAAGTCAAACCTTATCCCTCCAATTCTTTCTCCACCGCCCTTCACTCTTTTCTTCATTTTTTCACTTTTGTTTCCCCTCATTTTCACATTGCTCTTGCAGTAGAAAAAGGGGAAAGAAAAGAAAAAAATAAAAAGAGGAAGATAGAAATAAGGGGAAAACAAGAAAAGGGAAAAGGAACACCATCACCAACCAACAAGAAGGAGAGGAGAAAGAAAAGGTTAAGCACCATCAATAAGAGAGTTGAGGTAGGGGTTGTGATGTTTCTTCATTTCACTCTTTTTTCTTTTGATACCAAGAGTTTTTATGGTTGAACTTTGTAACACCTTGGAAATCCCTTATTTTCAGTTCTGTATGCTTTTTATAATATTTGTGATTGTTGTGAATTTTTTTGAATTATTTAGGTGACTTTGATTATTTTATTGTATTCCTCGATTTGCATGCGCGTTAAGCGGGGCTGGAAGAATAAAATATTTTTCTGAGGCTGGAAAGCTTTGGACTGTGGAAACGTACCAAAGAATCTTACTAAACCCAAGGCCTGACATAGTTTACGAAGTTTTCCTTTTTTGAGATTTTATCTTACAGATAAAATTTGGGTACGCTCTATTATCCATTGGACAATAGGTGTCGGCTTTGTTAATTATGACTTTTATCCATTGGATAATAGCTTGTAATAAAAATCTACTAGACTATTTCTATCTAGTCACTTTTATGGCATCAACTAAGTGACATTACTCAATGACATCACATTTGACTTTTTGGACAAAGGGAGAAGCTTCTTGAGGAAGCTTTGGGAGAAGCTTGCAAGAGAAGCTTGGCTTCTTCTCCCAATGAGTGTTGCACGGCCAAGATAGAGTGGAGAGACTTCTTGGACAAGTTTCCACTTCAATTTTTAATTCATAACTTTTCTATCACTTTCTCTCTCATCACCAAAAGTTACACACTTTATTCTCTCATTTTCTCTCATCTTTTCTTTTTTCATTTTCTCTCCCTACCTCACGGCCACCACCCAAAAATCCACCATCTCTTCTTCTTTAATTCTAATCAATCATATTCTTGAATCCATATCTCTTCCTAAGTCCATTTCGTGTGAAGATCTTGACTTTGTCCACCCCTCATCAAGTGTTTCTTCAAGAGTTTCTTCAAATCTCAAGTTCAAGGATTTTAAGGTAAAGTTCTTATCCCTCCTAAGCTTTTCTTGTCTTGTTAATGAATCACCATCTATCAAACACTCTCTTCCATTTCTTTCTCCCAAAGCTCACGGCCATAGGTCCTTAGGGGACCAAAGATTTGATTTTTTGCTATCACTTGGTTCATTTCTATCTTTCTATAAAGAATCAAGAAGCCAAAATACAAAACTCTCTTCTTTTTCTTGGAAAGCCTCACGGCCACACCCCCAACCCACTCTTTTAATCTTCTTTAATTTCATCTATCCACATTTCTTAATCAAAATCCCATCCTAAGACACTTTGTTGTTGTGGGTTTCTTCTAAAACATCTTTTTTCAAGCCCTAGATGTTGAAGCTTGTGTGTTGTTTTGTTTCAAGGATCTTCTTAAAAGGAGATGTTTTTTCAAGAGGACCTACAAGGAGTTAGGAAGCTACATCTTAGGTAAGAGGGAGATTAACCTTATCAACCACTTATGGTGGTGAGGAACGAATTCATTTAAGGGTGATAAATCCATGTGAGGATTTATTCACCATGATTATATGACTTTGTGACTTGTGGTTATATGTTTTATGTGATTTTACTACTTTGATGGTATACGTGAACTTGTTATAGTATGATTGTGATGCTCATGATGTGTGGATGAAATACACACCTCTTATGCTTGATTTGAGGTGGATTTAGGTGTGCTTTGATGATTTATGATGAAATTTATGCCATATTTAATCTAATTATCCTTGGTATCTCATGATTGGTTTTTCTCTATATTTTTATGTCCAAAAGAAGTGTTTTGACATGGCTCTATGAAGCTTTGGAAGGATTCATTGCAATGGAGTTGAGTTCGGAATTTACATGACCAAGATTCGTAGAGTTTTTGACCTTTGCACGATACAATGAGCATAACTTAAGAATGACACTTTGAGTGATTAAAGAGTTAGACACGGTCGTGTCTAACTTGAAAAACGCTTCTGTCAAGCACATAGGGCCCTGTCTAACTTCAATGAAGCTTCTGTGTGGGAGACACGGTCGTGTCTCCCCTGAACGTGCAAATTATGCTGTTTTTAAAGCTCACACGGCCGTGTCGAAGGGAGACACGACCGTGTAAGTCCCTCTGATGCGAAAAAAGGAAAATTTTGCCCCTAAATCATTATAAATTGGGTAAAAACACTAAACCAAAGAAGACTTTTGGCTAGAGACTTATGTGACGACAGGTTTTAAGAGGAGAAGTGCAAGGATTCAAAGGCGAAGAATTGGAAGGAAAGAGCAAGAGTTATTGAAGATGAACCATTGAACTCTTTTCCCCCATCTTCATCTTCTCCATCTTCTCTTTTTGTTTTGGAATCATGGTTGTTTCTTTAACATTTGTTCTTGTTTATGCTACATTTGCCAAGAGCGGCTAAACCATTTTTTTTAGGATTAGGATGAAACTCTCTATTTTCCTATTATGAATTGTTAATTTGATTCTTTATTAATGAAATTATTGTTCTTGATTCATTCTTGGTATGCTTAATGCTTATGATATGTTGCACACCATATTTACATGATTTTAGGCTTTAGGTGAAGGATCGAAAGATGAAATTTAATTGCTTGATAATCCAAGAATTGATCTTAGGAATTAACACTAGACATAGGCTTAAATCCTTTGAGGGGTAAATGATTGTCATGAATCTTAATGGGTTGGGACTTTGATTAATTCTATGAGAATGGGGTTAGTGAAGTTTTAACACGTTTTTAGTGCCAAGAAATTGGTCTTTAAATAATTTAAGACAAATCACCTTCAAGAAAATAATTGAACATTAACAAAGATAGGATTACAATTTATCGTAGGGGGTAGTGTAGTAGATTCCAAATCCTAGAGCTTTAAATCCTTGTTGAATCTCATCTTTTCTAGTTTCAATTGTTTATTTTATTACTTTACTTTTTGTCTTAATTTAACTGGACTTTCACTATTGATTTTTATTCACTTAAATAATCAGCTCAAAAATCATGTTGTATACTTTAAATTGTGCTAGAAAGGAAGAGTATTTTGGGTCCCAATAACCATTGTAGCTCATGGCCTTGATGTGGAAAATAGGGTGTTCAAGGCTAAAATATTTTATGGATTAAGAACTTAGATAGTTAGGTGGCAAGAGTATGATTTATGACTTTATAAGTTGAAAAAGGAAGTAAACAAAGTTTTTACCATTGAAAAGAATTGATTTTAGCCATGGTATTTGATAATTGGATGAAAGATTGAATTGGAGACTAAAAATATTTGATAAAAGGATGGAAGAGTAATTTGGATGGAAATGATTTTATTTAGAATTTAAATAATGAAAGTTTTAGAAAGAATATCAAAAAATATTACTTAAATGATTTGGGGGGACTAATTAGGATGAAATGATTTATAAGTAAAAAGAGAAGATAATCACAATTTTATGATATGAGGAATAATGACTTTTAGCTATATCAATGGAAATAGTTTTAGGGATAGTTAGAATAAGGAAAATGATTTATTAGTAGTGAGTCTAGTTAGTTTAATGATAGAGAAATTTAATTAAAGATTTATAAGATAAGAATGGAAAGGAATAAATTTTTACTATTAAGCAAAAGAGTGATTTCCGGTTGTGGTATTAAGGGATAGGATTGATGATTTAGTTGAAAATTAAAGTAATTCATTCAAGAGGATGTTAATAAAGATGATGGAAAAAGGATTTCATTAAATTAAAAATAATGTAAGTTTTGAAAAGAATATTAGCAAATGATATTTTGAGGAATTTTAATAACAAAAACTTGAAGTATTTTAGGGTTTAGGGAAAGGAAAAGAATTTACAAAATCAAAATGATGAATGATGATTTTTTGAATTATGTGATAAAGATACCTTGTGACTGAAAATAACAACAAGGTTGCTGTGAGACCAAGGTACTAGACCCAAGTGGATCGGTGGTATTATGTAATTGTATGAGCGGTTATATAATATCATTAATACTAATGGTATTAGATAATTGTATGGACAGTTGCTTTAATATCATTGGGGACAGTCCAACAGTGGTTTCATTTCGTTGATCATGCATTTGAGCATTATACAGCCATGGCTGTTATAGCTTTTGTTACCTAGGAGTGAACGAGAATTTGGATAGTGTGATCCCTGATGGATCTCAGGGGGCATCAGGGCTAAGTGTTTCACTTAGTGATCAATTATCATATTATATACCCCTGGCCGTCAAGAACCATTGCAACGCATTGACGAGGACCCGACAAACACCATTCTTTTCATGGTCTGGCATAGACTATCATTGAGGGGGACAAGTCTTGTTACCAAGTGGCCTTAAAACTCAAGAAGGGGGGTGAATTGAGTTTATAAAAACTTTTCACAAATCTTTCGAAAAACTCTTGATTACCAATTTTTGTTGAAGCTATTAATTGATAGAAACGAATGAATAGATAAGATAGGAAGATATTGCTCACTAACGAACCAACCAAGAGAGAAATATTTAAAATAAAATAGATAAACCAATACAAAAATGTAAAGAGAAGGGTTTAGAGATACAAACACAATGGTTTATCCTAGTTCAGCCACTCCTTGTGACTTACGTCCAGTCCTCAAGCAATCACTTGAGATTTTCTACTAAATTCCAAGCTTGAATTAGGTGCTTGTGACCTTTACAGATTGGAGTACTCAACAACACCTTAGGATGCCTCACCCTTATGCTTTGAGCCTCAACTTTAAGGGATACCTCACCCTTTACAGTTTGGAGGGATGCCTCACCCTCTCTATAGATTATACATAGATTGAATAGCTAGAAACTTTCTTCAAAGAGTAGATAATACAAATTGAAACTCAGTGGATATTTGATTCACAATTTACGCTCAAAACGGAGTATTAATGGAAAAAAGATGGAAACTCGTATTTAATACTCAACCAAGTTTTTTCAAATTGATTGTCTTACGTTCATAAATGCCCAACAACTTGTATTTATAATCCATTGAAGTTTAGAGCCATTGGGAGGTGGTTGGAGCATTAAATACTTCGTAACTATCTGTCAATTTCTGTTTCTAGAAAACTCTCTCATTCAAATAAGAGAAGCCTAATTTGAATAAGGCTTTTAATAGCATGAAGGTGTTTTCCTCCATAATGTGTTATTCAAATAATAACATTGTTATTCGAATGAACGTTTAAATATATGGCTTCTGGAAATCATGTTATTCGAATAACACTTATGTTATTCGAATAACTCATTCGAATATTTGTTTTCCTAGAAACTTGTTATTCAAATAACAGGTTTGTTATTCGGATAACCATTTAACAAAATGGTTTCCTGGAAAGCTTGTTATTATTCGAATAACCACTTAATAAAATGGTTTCCTGAAAACATGTTAACACTTATGTTATTCGAATAACTCATTCATGCCAAATCAATTTTGCATCATTTATTTGAATAACACAGGGCTTATTCGAATAAACCCTTTCCTGAAAGATTATTTGGAATCTCTGACTTGTGTTATTCGAATAAGGAACTCCTGATTCGAATAATACGTGTGAAAAACATGTTTTATATCTTTTAAATGTTGCCCTTAATTCCATATGATCTTGTAAGCTTATGGACACGTAATGGTTGATTCTTTGGAAACTAAAAACCATATTGAAGCCTTAAAAACTTGTGTGCTATTTTGAAATGTAAGTTTGAGCAATTGTGAATCTTTATATACCTTTACATTTTGATTAAAGTCCTAAAAAGATAATCTTGAAGGTCTTGAGAGTCTTGGACTTGATCTTGCAACATCTTTAAGTTTGTTATTATCAAAACAAAATCTTCATGAGATAATGGCCAATTACATTCTTCCCCTTTTTGATGATGACAAACAACCATTGAGAAAAGAGTTAGCTCATTTGTAAATCAAAATTCACAACGTTAATCAAAGAGACTTACTCCCCCTCTAGTTTGTAAGAGAAGCATAAATTATCAGAGTCATGCGCAGCTCCCCTTTTCTTTTGGAGTTTCTTGAACCTTTTCAGATTAGTTTTTCAGATCTGTCTTTTCTCAACTCAATCTCCAAAACCAAAAAATTGTCAGATGTAATTTTCTTTAAATATAATTTTAGGTACAATTTAACTTTAGCTTTTTCTCCCTCTTTTGTCATGATGAAAAAGATAGGGCAAGATAGGCTAACATATATTCAAAGTGATGTGTCACCAAGTGTATAGATACAATAGTCATTTAAGTAAGTTTAAGCAAAGATATGTAATGCAATATAATAGGCTGGAAATTGTAAAGACATCAAGAAATCTAATTGACATTTTATTCATTCAATTCAAGTTTGGCCAAATTTATACAAGTTCATATTAAAGCAGCCAAGAATATATAGCAGAAACATCAAAATAAAGAACTAGATTCCTAAAATCCTATGGATCCTAAAAGTAAGCATCTGGTGGAGGAGGAGGTGAGTCAGGTGCAGGGGTAGGAGGTGCAACTCGTAGGGCAACAATCTCGCATTCAACACCTTCTATACTGTCAAAGAGAATAGAAAAGATGTGTTTCATGTAAGCACGATTATTGAGCAGAGTGGTCATAATTCGCTCCAAGGTCATTAGAGTAGGAGCAGGCGCATCAATAGGAATAGGGTCATCAACAGCAGGAGCATCTTCAATGGGAGTATCTTCATCTTTGGTAGCTTCTCCCAGTTCATCAGGATATACCCAGCCTCCTACATTATCTGGAACCATCTTCATTTTCTTCAGAGTGAGCTCCCCAAAAATGTTGAAGTGGTTCAATTCCACTGCCCGTTCAGTTTGCTTGAGAAACAGATATTTCTTTAGAAATGCAGAGATAAGCAGGGCATACGGCAGGTTAGAATTTTTGGTGTTCTTGACCTTCATCATGTACTTTCTGATGAAATTGAGCCAATTGATCTTCTAATTTTTCTTCAGCACCCAAAGAAGGAAAATATCATCCTCTATCAGATAAGCATAGTTACCTCTGCGAGGGGCAAGAATGTGCGCATATACGTAGTGAAGAAGCTTCTCTTGGCTTTTCAGCATCCCACTCTTGAGACCAACCTTAGGCCCAACTATTCCAGGCCTTACCAGTAGTGACACAGCTTCCTCTCTTTTGTATGCTTTTATGTATGGTCTGCTATCCAGCTCCTCAGTAGCACTCGTGGCTTCTAGCTTGAAGAACATCATCCAATCATCTGGAGTGCTCACAATTTCTTGATCCTTCACTTCAGAGATGAGGTTGGGACCATCCATCTTCAGGTCGCAATAGAACATTTTCACTAAGTCTGGGAAAATGGAGTCCTTGTAGCTACAGAGATCTAGCACTCCCTAGTGGGTAAGGTCATTGAGGAATTCGAATCCTCCATCGTCTTCAAAGAATTCTCATTCCATGTACTTGGGTTGAATGATGTCTTTGCTCCAGAAATTTTCCCTGAAGTGTTTTAGATCGTCGTTATTTGATGAGAGCCTTCGAAGATCCATTGGGTTGTTAGTGGGAGTAGTTTTGCTACGTGGGCGTTTGGAAGAAGAAGTTATGGTTGGATATTGGTGTTTTTGGAGAGAAAGGGAGATCTTTGTGGCACAAAGAGGAGAAAAATAGAGGAGGAAGGAAATGAAAATGGTTGAAATGAGATGAGAAACGCGTGAATCCCTTTATATAATTCGCGTGTTATTCGAATAACAAGGGTGTTATTCGAATAACAAAGTGGTTCCTGAAGCGTCTTGGCTCACTGCCAAGCGTTATTCGAATAATAGTATTGTTATTCGAATAATAGTGTAGTAGCTCAAAAGATGTGAGTTTCTGTCACCCTTTATTCAAATAACATGATTTGTTATTCGACTAACAAGAGAGGCGTGTTTGCCTCTGTTAGGCTTTATTCGAATAATCAGTTGATTATTTGAATAACCTGTTGATATCAGAATTTTTCAACACTTTATGTGAAGTGTTATTCGAATAAAGGAATCCTTATTTGAATATGGCATACATGTTAGAATACTAACGAGGCTTTACTATGAGGCTTTATTCGAATAAGAGGCTTCTTATTTGAATAGAACACTTGATGAATATCAGTTTTACACATCAATTAGTAAAGAATCAATTTTCTATCATTCATATTGGCTCTAAGACATGCCAATTTAATTCCAAATAACATATAATCATAGACATTGACCAATTCCTAAATCAAAACACAAGTATATGCAAGATCACTACTTTTACCAAAGGTTGGACCACTTTGAGGACATTTGTGGATTTTGAGCAATTTGGTACACTTATTCATGATGGAGGACTTGCAAAAAATTTTGGGGAACTGTTGTAACATCCCGAAAATTCTTTATTTCATTATAAACAACTATTTTATAATATTTATGATTTTTAGGAATTTTTGTGAATTTTTCTGGAAATGATGAATATTTTAATATATTCTTCGTTTTGCGTGTACACTGAGCGGAGCCGGGGAAAATAGAATATTTTTTCTGAGACTGGTAAACCTTGAACTGTCAACGTGTCAACGGGGGATCTTACTAAACCCGAGGTCGGGCACAGTTTGCGAGGTTTATGTCTTTCGAGGTTTTATCTGCTAGATAAAATTGCGGTATCATAAAATTATCGGATGAATAATAAAATATTATTTTCATCACTTGTAATTTTATTCACTGAGAAAATAATTCTGCAGTGTAATTAATCATCTGTATGATGAATTTAATTTGGAGACAAGCTTACTATACACTTTATCGAGGAGCGCGCGAAGCTTCTCAAGGAAGCTTCCTCCAATCATTTTATATTTTTTTCTCTCTCCTCCTTTCCTTGGGTTCTGCACGTTTGGCTATTTGGGGGTCTAATTCATTTTCTTTCTCACCTTTTCCCCTCCTCCCTGTACGCAGCTCACTATTCACTCATCTTTCTCTCTTCTCTTTCACCCCACAGCAGCAACACCATCCACCCACACCTCCATTTTGTTCTTCAAACCGTCACAATCCTAGCACCATTTTATGTTGGAGGACCACCATCATTGAGGAAATCATCTTCAAAGTTTTGCCATTTTCTCCATCTTCATTCTCTTACGTCTTTGAAACTTAAAGGTTGGAGCATTAAGATAAAGCTCTTAGCTTTTTCTCCCTCTCTTCTCATTTTCGTAACCCACTGTCATTTTGATGACAATGGGTATCCATTTCAATATTTAGATTCTGATTTTTGCAAGTTTAAATGTTTAAGGATTTCCTGGAAGCTGAAAACGTAATTTTTGACCAAAAAGAAGCAACATTTCTTTGTGCTTCTCTAAGGTAAGAGGAAGACACTCCTCCTCAACCTATTTTAGCATTTAGGAACGTCTGTGATTGGTGTTGAGGGTCATTCTGTTTTTGCATGTTGTTTGTATTGTATGTGTGCTATTTGGTTGTTTTTGTGTTTTGATATATATCTGGATGTATTGGAACGTGTAATATGGAAGGGAATAACTTCCGATTGGTTCTCGGATGGTCACGGTGTTGAGCCCAGAAATTTGGAAATTTCATGTGAAAAATAGTAACAGTATGAACCCTTGGCCAAACTCGTCGAATATGATATCCTAATCATTTAGTGAAATGTTAAAATCCATCGAGTATGAACCCCTGGCCTAACTCGACGAATATGATATCCTAATCATTTAGTGAAATGTTAAAATCCGTCGAGTATGAACTCCTGGCCAAACCCGTCGAATTTGATATCTTGATCACTTAGTAAAATGTTAAAATCTGTCGAGTATGAACTCCTGGCCAAACCCGTCGAATTTGATATCTTGATCACTTAGTAAAATGTTAAAATCCATCGAGTATGATCCCCTGGCCAAAATCGTCGAATATGATATCCTAATCATTTAGTTAAATGTTAAAATCCGTCGAGTATGAACTCCTGGCCAAACCCGTCAAATTTGATATCTTGATTACTTAGTAAAATGTTAAAATTTGTCGAGTATGAACTCCTTGCCAAACCTGTCGAATTTGATATCTTGATCACTTAGTAAAATGTTAAAATCCATCGAGTATGAACTCTTGGCCAAACCCATCGAATTTGATATCTTGATCACTTAGTAAAATGTTAAAATCCAGCGAGTATGAACTCCTGGCCAAACCCGTCGAATTTGATATCCTGATCACTTAGTAAAATGTTAAAATCCATCGAGTATGAACTCTTGGCCAAACCCGTCGAAATTGATATCTTGATCATTTAGAAATGTTAAAATCCGTCAAGTTAGAATGACAGATCCGTCGAATTAGAGTTTTTGACAGTGTTTTCGTCAGTTTGACACTTGGGAGATTTCTCCAATGTCGACACCCACATCCGTCGAATTAGGACTTCTGCTGACCTTCTGGAAAAATTCAACAGTTTTGATCTCCGTTCGACAGAACCTCCATCCGACAGAAATTGATTTTTAGCCAATCTTGTTATAAAATGTTCTCCCATCTTTCATCCTTCTATCATGTTATTTTTCATTGAATGGCAGCCTCAATTTTCCACTAAATACATTGTCTCTATTGAATTCACAAGTATGGTTTATCACCCAATACCTAGCAATTAAATCTGTGACTTTGTTGGTGATTCCAGCCGTGTATCTTCCTGGACTCAAAACCTTTGGACTAATAAAAGCATATTAATCATAAATAATTGGATGACTAGAAATTAATTAAGGATTCATAAACAGGGAAGAACATGAATATGGGTAAGCTTGTGAGGCACATAATGAATTTAATGGTTGATTTCTATCATGACTAGGAATGGAAATTGTGGTTATCCTTAAAAGGTACTATTGGCTTGTTGTGGACCCGTGAATAGGATCAAATCTTGTTAAATAATATGACATGCATTTGAAGCATGATGGACCTAGTTGGTCATGAAGAGCATGATTGAGTTATGCATTGAACAAAAAGAATGTGATTGTCCATTAGACTTGGTTAAGGCCGGTAGCCTAGGAGTTGAACTTACACCTTTGTGCGGGTGCGAATAGACAAGTGTAGGTTACTTGTTGACCTTGGGGGCGTCAGGGTGCGGGTACCTCACAATGGGCAGTTGGTAGCTCTCTGTCCGTGGGGCAGACCGATGCAAACACACTGACGATCCGGACCGAGACGCTGTCCTATATCAAGATCTGCGTAGAATGTCTTGTAAAATACCATGATGTGCATGATGATAATTTGAGAATTATAGCACTTGAGGGCCTGGGCAGCCAAGGAATACAGACATACCTCCTGATCGTTCTCTCTGACTGTTTTGTGTCTAGCTCCATGGAGTAGGATTTTGGTTATTGAGAGCAAGTGCATAGTGAGTCCATGAATTATCTGGCATTTATTGTTATTATAGTTTGGAATTGTTGTATTATTGGTATTTATATGACTGCCTAGAACTGTTTGGTTGATCATAATTGCTACTGAATGTTTATTACCATTATTGCTGTCATAAATGCTATGTGGGCGCTTTGCGCCGTTTGGTTTCTTGATGCTATAATTGGTAATGATGGTAGGATGTCTTACCTCTTTTCTGTCTCTCCATTACTATTTTGTCTGTATACTGTATTCCATAGAAGATAACTGCAAGGAACCGGAAGCTCCTGACTTCCCTGGTTTTTGGCCTTATCTCGACTGAGCGACTGCAGAAGAATATAGAGCCACGAACGCAGAGATTTTTGGGAGATGTGCGCCTGACTTTCTTGGGAGGGCCGGAGTGCTGGCACATCAACTATGGTTCTGAGCGTTGCATCTATACGGGGGATGTATCGATATCTCTAGCTTGGAGGCGCCACGAGCCGCCTGTCTTCACCTGCTGTATTGGTCTACGTTTGGAGTTTCAACTACCGATACGTGAAATGTGGGGTGACCATTATTTCACTCCGCGGGAAGACTCTTTTCTTTCCACAGCTCGGGCCCTGTCCCGTAATTCTGCGATTCCTTTGGTGATTTCCTCTGATGAGGAAGATCCTGAGGAAGATCCCGAGGAAGTCCCTGAGGACGACTCCGAGGAGGATCCTGATACGGTTCCTCCTCACTTGAGGGACTGACTTTACTTGTAGCTACTGAGGGCTACCAGTATTTTATTTTGGGGGCCTGATGTTTTGTCTGTAGTGGGCTGTATATTCTGATACCGTGGGGATTTGTATGTATAATCCTTTGGGGGCAGGTATAGTTTTGCTTTTTGATGTACCAGGCTTTGTAACCAAACAGTTCAATAAATATATATGAATATGAAATGTTAATTTCCAATGTACGCTTTAATTCTATCTTCATCCTTTATTTCCATTTATTGTCATTATCATCATGGTTATTAAATAAAAAAAATATATACTCGCCAATTTAATTACCCAACTATAATCAAGTAAATATACATATTATTAAAATGAACCAAGTCTTAACTTACACAATTTTATTTCTACATTGTAATTGACAATGTGACATTCCCTTACGAAAAGGGGCGTTACAACTGCCGACGCTCAAGTCAGTAATGGATTTTAGAGAAGATTAATAATCAAGAAATTATGCAGCAAGAACTCACAATTATGTAGCAAATTTATGCAAAAAATTTAGTTCAAGCATGTTTGATCCAATATACCAAGTTCATTTCTTATATAAAAGAATGCTTCTTTTGCCAAGGGCTTAGTGAAGATGCCAGCTAGTTGTTTAGTGGTTTCCATAAATTCAAGCATACAATCACCCTTTTGAACATGATCTCTAATGAAATGATGTCTTATTTCAATGTGTTTAGTCCTAGAATACAAAATGGAATTTTTGGACAAATTAATTACACTAGTATTATCACATCTTATGGGGATGTGATCAAGCTCAAGACCATAGTCCAAGAGTTGTTGCTTCATCCAAAGGATTTGAGCACAACAACTCCCAGCTGCAACATATTCAGCTTCAGCTATAGATAATGCCACACTATTTTGTTTCTTGCTATGCCAAGAAACTAGTGAGCTTCCAAGCAAGTAGCATGTCCCACTAGTGCTCTTCCTATCCATTTTGCATCTAGCAAAATCAGAATTGGAATACCCAATAAGGCTACATGAGGCACCCTTAGGGTACCACAAACCCATTTGTGATATATTTATTAGATATTTTATATTCATTTTACAGCACAAAGATATGATTCTTTAGGATTAGCTTGATATGTAGCACACATGCATACACTAAACATTATATCAGCCCTACTTGTTATAAGATAAAGGAGTGAGCCAATCATACGTCTATATTTTGTAATTTCTACATATTTACCTCCCTCATCCTTGTCCAAATAGCAAGAGGTGCCCATTGGAGTAGCCATATGCTTGGCAATGTCCATTCCAAACTTATTGAGCAACTTCTTGCAATACTTGGATTGGCTTATGAAAGTCACATATCGTGTTTGCTTGATTTGGAGACCAAGGAAGAAGTTGAGCTTACCCATCATGGACATCTCAAACTCACTTTGCATAATATTTGAAAATTCTTTACAAAGAGAGTTGTTAGTAGCTCCAAATATAATGTCATCAACATAGATTTGAACTAGAAGTATGCCATACATTTTGTGCTTTATAAAAAGGGTAGTATCAACTTTGCCTCTAGAAAAGTTTTTTTCTAAAAAGAATTTACTTAGCCTTTCATATCAAGCTCTAGGAGCTTGTTTTAAGCCATACAAAGCCTTTTTCAGTTTAAAAACATGGCTAGGCATTTCAAAACTTTCAAAACTAGGAGGTTGTTCTACATACACCTCTTCTTGTATGAAACCATTTAAAAAGGCACTTTTAACATCCATTTGATAAAGTTTGAAATCCATGATGCATGCATATGCAAGTAGCAATCTTATGGCTTCTAATCTAGCTATGGGAGCATATGTTTCTTCATAATTTATTTCTTCTTCTTGATTATAGCCTTTTGTAGCCAACCTAGCTTTATTTCTTGTAATTAAGCCCATTTTCATCAAGTTTGTTCCTAAAGACTCATTTGGTGCCAATTATGGGATGATCATTGGGCCTTGGAACTAATTCCCAAACTTAATTTCTCTCAAATTGGTTTAGTTCATCTTGCATGGCCAAGATCAAATGTTCATCATTAATGGCCTCATTTATGTCTTCAGGTTCAACTTGAGAGACAAAAGACATATGATTACATGCATTTCTAAGAGTTTTGAGTGATTACCCCTTTTGATACATCATCTATCACCTTGTCGAGAGGGTGATATCTTGATATCCTCCATTCCTTGGGAAGGTCCATGACTTATGAGTCCTCTTCTCTTTAGGAGTCAAGGAGTTTTTCTTCTTGCCTCTTGGTTTCCTTTTCTTCATTTTCCAAGTGGGTTCTTTCCAACAATTCTACAACATCATCAACCAAGTCCTTTCTTGAACTATTTGGATTAGTTTCATACAAAACATGTATGGACTCTTCAATGGTCATAGTTCATTTGTTATAAACTCTAAAGGCCTTACTATGTATAGAATAACTAATAAATATTTCCTCATCAGACTTTACATCAAACTTCCCCAAGTTACCTTTTCCATTATTCAAAACAAAGCATTTATAACTAAAGACATGAAAATATGAGATTTTGGCTTCCTTCCCTTGTATAATTCATATTTAGTTTTCTTTAAAATTGGCCTTATTAGGGCTCTACTCATAACATAATAAGCGGTGTTAACCGCATCTGCCCAGAAATACTTAGGAAGGTTGGCCTCATTGAGCATGGTTCTTGCCATTTTTTCTAAAGATCGATTTTTCCTTTCTGCAACACCATTTTGTTGTGGTATTCTAGGGGCAGAAAAATTATGCTCAATGCCATGTTCATCACAAAAGATTTCAAATTCATGATTTTCAAATTCTCTACCATAATCACTTCCTAAGGATGCAACACAAAAGGCTTTTTCATTTTGGATAACTTTGGAAAGCTTTTTAAATGATTGAAAAGCATCATTTTTATAAGATAGAAACAATGTCCATGTAAACCTAGAAAAATCATTCACAATCACTAAAGCATAGTAATTCCCACCAAAGCTCATAGTTCTAGAGGGACCAAAAAGATCCATGTGTAAAAGTTATAAATGTCTAGAAGTTGAAACAATATTTTTAGATTTAAAAGAATCATTTACTTGCTTTCCCTTTTGACATACATCACAAAGGTTATCTTTTTCAAATTTAAGCTTTGGATGTCCAATTACTAGTTCTTTTGAAACCA
This sequence comes from Ormosia semicastrata, assembly GCA_029884595.1. NCBI lineage: Eukaryota > Viridiplantae > Streptophyta > Magnoliopsida > Fabales > Fabaceae > Ormosia > Ormosia semicastrata. Next base: position 55,343,581 of record JAQQTO010000063.1, read on the forward strand.
ATTTATTTAAGTGATCCATGTGAACGTGAGCAATTCTCTTATGCCATAACCATGAATCATTTTCTTTACTCATAAAGCATTTTGCATCATTTAAGGCTTCAATGTCAATCGATTCAACCGAAAGTCGTATTGGCAGCCATCGGGGAATCAACAGCATCAACAATCAGTTGGAGGAGGTTCTAGTGGCAGTAGTTTCAGTCAGACCAAGGCATCTTCACCAAAATGTCTGAAGTGAGGAAAGGATCACTTGACAAGAAAGTGTGCAATCAAAAGGATAATCTATTTCAGATGCGGGAAGCCCAGACACATTTCTAGAGACTGCACTCAATCAAAGATGAAGCTTTTTATAAGCAATGTGCGAGCGTCAAGGCCTCAAGCAAGGGGAAGAGTCCACACCATGAGTGGAGCAGAAGCCTCCCAATCTAAAAATCTAATCAAGGGAGATTGTACCATAGGAGGTAAGCCTTTAACTATACTGTATGACTGGGGGGCAACCCATTCTTTTATTACCTATGACTGTGTGGATCAATTAGGTTTATATGTGTCTTCTTTACCTTTTGATTTGACAATTACTACTCCTACTGTTAAACCTGTTGTTACTTCTCAAGTTTGCTTAAACTGTCCTATTACTGTTAGAGATAAGATCTTTTTCTTTGATTTGATTTGTTTACCCCTCTCACAAATAGACGTAATCTTAGGAATGGATTGGTTATTTTCTAACTATATCTTATTAGATTGTTCCAATAAAACCTTAGTGTTCCCTGAAATGGAGATTTCTAGATTTTGACGGCCAACTAAGTTGAAACTTCTTTAAGGGAAGGAGCTTAAGGATACATGTTACTATTTTCCTTGACGGTCAAAGGCGAGGTGGATGTGAATATTATTCTTGTAGTCAATGAGTTTCCTATTTTTCCTAATGAGATACCCGAACTACCGCCGGAATGAGAGATAGAATTTTCTATCGATCTTGTACCTAGATTTGGTCCTATATCTATGGTACCATACCAGATGTCACCATCAGAGTTAGCTGATTTGAAGAAGTAGTTGGAAGAACTATTGGAAAAGCAATTTGTGAGACCTATGTATCACCATGGGGAGCTCCATTGCTATTGGTTAAGAAGAAGGATGGAACTTCTCGCTTATGTATGGATTATCGCCAGTTGAACAAGATCATGATCAAGAATAAGTATCCATTTCTGAGGATAGATGATTTGATGGATTAACTAAGGGAGTCACTATTTTCTCTAAGATTGACTTACGTTCTGGTTATCACCAGATTCGTGTAAAAGTTGAGGATGTTTCCAAGACGGCATTTCAGTCACACTATGGGCACTATGAATACCTAGTGATGCCGTTCAGAGTAATGAATGCTCCTGCAATATTCATAGATTACATGAATAGGATCTTTTGCCCTTATCTAGACAGATTCGTCATTGTCTTTATCGATGACATTCTGATATATTCTCGAAGTCAGGAGGAACATGTTGAACACCTTAGTGTGGCTCTCTAGATTCTGAAGGAGAAATAGTTGTAACACCTCGGAAATGATTTGTTTTATCATGAATAGTCATTTTCCAATATTCATGATTTTTGGAGATTTTTCTGGAATTTTCTGGAAATGCTAAATATTTTAATTCTCGTTTTACATGCACACTAAGCAGAGTCAGTCAAATGCTCCAGAAAATTGTTTATTTTGTGATGAATAGTCATTTTTCAATATTTGTGATTTTTAAAAATTTTTGTGGATTTTTCTAAAAATATCAAATATTATAGTATATTTCTCATTTTGCGTGCACGCTGAGTGGAGTCGAAAAAACGAAATATTTTTCCTGAGGCTGGTAAACCTTGAACTGTCAACATGTCGATGAGGGATCTTACTAAACCCGAGGCCAGGCATAGTTTGCGAGATTTGTGTTTTTCGAGGTTTTATCTGATAAATAAAATCACTGTATCATAAAATTATTCGATGAACAATAAAATATTATTTTCATCAACTGTAACTTTTATTCACTGAGAAAATAATTCTAACTATGTAATTAATCATCTATTCAACTGTATTCAATTTAGGAGACAAGCTTACTATGCACTTTATTGAGAATTGTGCAAAGCTTCTCAAGGAAGCTTCTTGGAAATTTCCTCCAAGCTTCCCAAGGAAGCTAACCAATTTTCGCTCTCTCTCCTCTCTCTCCTAGCTAACGGCTGCAGCTCACTTTAGGGGGGAAAAATTTTGTGCTTCACAATTTTAATTATACTACATTAAGTTCAAAAACCTAAAAAGCTATCACCTTTATTTTTCTATTCACTTTCTCTCTCTACCTTCATCTTCTTCAAGCTTTTTCTCCTCCTTCTCTCTACCAAGGCTCACGGCCAACAGCCCTTCTTCCCCTCATCCATCACAAAATTTTCATCCAACCCCATTTTCTTAATCCTCTCCATCTCCTAAACACTTTTCTAGTTGGTGGTTCTTTGAAAAATCCATCATTTTCACCATTTTCTCCAAGCTTCAAGCTTAGGGTTCTTTGGGTAAGTTCTTGATTCTTCACTTCCCTTTTCTTATTTTCGTTTCTATGGTCTTCCTTGTGACTATCCATGCTTTATTTTTCAAGCATTTGTACTATTTTAATGAGATTGAAATTTTAGGGTTCTTGGAGGTACCAAATCCAAAAATTGCAAGGTGATTCTAGGAGGCTTCTCTTGCTTTCTTCTCTTAGGTAAGAGGAAGACACTCCTCCTCAACCTCTCTTAGCATTAAGAAACCTTGTTTGTGATTGATTATGAGAAAACCCTATTGAGGGTTATTCTTTGTTTGCTTGGTTGGCATGATTATGTCTTGTATTTAATTTGTTTAAGTTGTTTGTTTGATTAGTTGTGTATATTGATATATTTGAATGGATTGGAGTGCATGAAATGGAAGAAAATGATGTTGGATTTGTTCTTGGATGACCACGGTTTTGGGGGTCCAAATTTAGGGTTCTTTGTGAACAATTGTAATAATTGGAATCCATAATTAATCAAGTGTACATTAGGTAATTAATGGAATGAAAAATTTGGGAACTTAATCCCTAGGGAGGCCACGGCCTCTAGGGCCTTTTTGGGGCTTAATTATGTAACTTTGGTAACCTTGAAACTTAATTAATCAAGTGATTAAATCATTGGTAATAGGATAGAAAATTAGCAAATTGGAAGAATTGGATATACTTTGAGATTCATAAATTTTAAAGAACCAAGAATGAAATTTATCATAAGACTTAGGGTAATTTTAATTAAGGTAAGAACAAGAGAGTGTGAGACTTTGAGATCTTAGAATAATCTTCTAAGCGTATGAGAATAAATTACATTAGAACATTTAATTAATTATGAGAATTCAATTAGAGACGAACCTTGAAAGAAAGACTAACTTTAAGTAAGAATTCATAATAGACCTTAAAAATGTATTCATTTATTTAATTTCAATATTATGATATTGTGGGTCCATGTGAGTGACCAATGATGCGTTGATTCTTACTTTGGCCAATTATGGTATATTATGAAATAGTATGTAATGATGATCATACATGATTACGCATAGAGTCTGTATGCATCGTGAATGTCCGTTTGGACTGTTGTTAAGGCCGAGTTGCCTAGGAGTTGAACACACCTTAGTGCGGGTGCGAGTAGACTAGTGTAGGTCATATTATTGACCATGGGGCCGTCGGGGTGCGGGTACCTCACAATGGACAGTTGGTAGCTCTTCTGTCCGTGGGGCAGACCGATGCAAATGCACCGACGATCCTGACCAGGTACTATCCTATGTCGTGATCTAGTGTAGACTGTCTGTACAATGCCATGATGGGCACGTGGATAAACTGATGAATTATAGCACTTTGGTCGCGGCAGCCGAGTTGCAGACATGTCTCCTGATCTTTCTCTCCCACTATTTGTGTCTAGCTCCATGGAGTAGGATTTTGACTTTGTATGCATGTGCATAGTGAGTCCATGTATTATCTGGCATCTGTTTATTTTTATAATTAGAATTGTTGTATTACTGATATATATAACTGCCTGAAACTGCTTGGTTGATTATTACTGCTACTTAATGTTTATTATTTTTAATGCTGTCAAATATGCTATGTGGGCGCTTTGCGCTATTTTGTTTCTTGATGCTATAACTGGTAATGATGGTAGGATGTCTTACCTCTTTCCTGTATTTCTGTTATTTTCTATCAGTACATTGTGTCCCATCGAAGATGACAGTAAGAAAGTTGGAGCTCCCAATTTCCCCGACTTCTGGCCTAATTACGTCTAGCATCTACTGTGGAGAATGGAGGCACGCATGCGTGGATTTCTAGGTGAAGTGCGTCTGACATTCCTTGGAGGGCCAGAATGCTGGCACATTAACCTGAATTCCGACCACTGTGTCTACTTGGGAGATGTGTCAATCTCTTTGACCTGGAGGCGTCATGAGCTGCCGATCTTTACCTGCTGCATCAGCTTGCGTTTGGAGTTTTATTTGCCCATCCGGGAGATGTGGGGTAACTGCTTCTACACCCCGTAAGAGGATTCTTTTGATTCTACTACTCGGGCTCCGGTCCGTGGCTTTGTGGCTCCTATGGAGGTTTCCTCAGATGAGGAAGACCCCGAAGAGGTCACCGAGGATGACCACGCGGAGGATCCTGAAGAGGATCCTAATACGGTTCCTTCTCATCTGAGGGACTGATATTACTGATAGCTACCGATGGCTACCAATGTTTTTATTTTGGGGGCCTGATGTCTTTTGTAGTGGGCTGTATATTTCTGATATCTTGGGGATGTATATGTATGACCCTTTGGGGCAGGTATAGTTTTGCTTTTTGGTATACCAGGCTTTGTAACCAAACAGTTTGATAAATATATATATATATATATATATATATGAATATGCAATATGAATTCCAATGTATACTTTACCTCTGTTTTTGCTCTTTATTTCCATTTATGTTTCGTTATTGTGTTTATTAATTATTGTTATAAAAAAATATTCACCATTTTAATTACATGTCTATAATCAAGTAAATTTATATTATATTATAAAGAACTGGGTCTTAACTTACATAATTTTTATTTCCACATTGTAATTGACAATGTGACGTTCCCTCCCAAAAAGGAACGTTACATTAGGTTAGTATCAGAGCCCCAGTTTATGTTTCTTTGGGTCTTGTGATTGAGTCTGTCTTGTTTGTGCTGTGTGTTCCCTGAACATTAAACGCAAAGGTGTATTATTTGGTATTCTTAGTGGATGCAACTGACTTTCCTTGTGTCTTTCAGTTACTCTGACTTGAGACAGTAAGATGACACGACACAAAGACATGGCAGCAGCTATAGCGACGATGCAAAGGATGGCTGAGGCCATCGCACAACAAACTAAGCAAGCTACTCAGCAACAAGAGAGAGTTGCTCAACAACAAGAACGAGCTACTCAATAGCTCGAGGTTACTGCAGATGCTCAGAACTTGGTGGAGTTTCATGTACGGTTTCGTCGTCAAGTAATAAAAAGATCGAATCCACAGGGACTGTGTCTATGAATATTAATTAATTAATTAATTCAATTAAATTAAACAAAAAGAGAATATGATTGTTGATTAAGAAAAACGTAATAACAAACCAATAAAATAAAAATCAAAGAGCAGAATTTAGAACAAAGATAGCAAGTTATCAAGAAAGGGGTTTTTAGATTCAAGAAAGCTTCTAAGATTGGGATACCACAATGATACAAGATAAATCCTAATTGACAACCCTTTTATTAAATCTGAAATTCAATTGAAGGTGAATTACCCTAAATTAGTTAATGTTCTTTCTCAAGATACAAGATCCGTGCCCAATTAAACCAATTCCTACTCTCGTGGTAATTGAATTTAAATTGAACCCATTACGCTTTGTGGTAATTCATTGAATCCTCGAAAGGCTAAAACTACTTTCGTGATTTAGACCTTAAGTTCAATTCTTATGGTTCCAACACCTAGGTTCACCTCTCAATACATCCCTAAATGCCTATGAGATGCAAATAAGTGGCCAGCAAATTCATATGAATAAGAGCAATAAGAATTAAATCAAAGAACATTCAAGATTAATAAAAGGGGAAACAACGTCAATTAATCATTATCAATGTATCAAAGGGCATTGCCCAATCCTAGAAACAAAAGAAACTACTCAGACATAGAGAAGAAGAAATCAGAAAACATGTTCTTAAACATCCAAACCCGTAATCCAAGAGAGAAGAGGGAAGAAAGATAAAGATCAAGAGCCAAAGCCTCTAATGTGCCTCCTCCCAAAACCAAATTAGAACCAAATTAGAACCCCCTCATTGTATTCAGAACCTCTATTTATAACCCTAGGGTTTTAATTGGATAAAAAGCCCCCAAAAGAAATAAAAATAAAAACTTAAAAACTGCAGCGCATTGCGATCCACGGCCGTGGATGGTTCCATGGCCAGGCTGTGGTTCTCTCTGTCACAGGCCAATTTTGCATGCTGTTGAGTTCCACGGTCGTGGATTGTTCCACGGCCAGGCCGTGGAACTCTCTGGAAGTCTCTTTTCCTTCTTTAAGTTGCCCCTCGATCCATGGCCGTGGTTTGATCCACGGGAAAGCCGTGGATTCCTCTGGAATGGCCTTTTTGCACCTTTTTTGCTATCCATTAAGCTCCAACTTCAAACATGCGAGCATTCCATTGATTCCAAAGCCAATTTAGCACCAATCCTGCACAATAACACCACAAACATCGCAATTATTTGAACTAAGAGAAAAACAAATCAAAAGGAAAACTAAAATGCCTAAAATGCTCAAGAATGCATGCAAAACAAGAACAAAATATGATGTTGTTTCACACATATCAAATCCCCCCAAGCTTAAGACTTTGCTTGTCCCCAAGCAATAATTAATGCCAAACCAAGACGTGAGATCAGGAGACAATAATGAATGAGGAACCCGAGAAAACAATTATCCAAGCAATATGTTAAGGCAAACCAAGAATCTGAGATGTAATCAAAATCAAGTCCAATTAGAGACTAAGTTCTCAGAAATCATGCATCCTCACTGATTGAATTAAGTTCACTCCACTAACCACACTCAAAGTGTTTAAAGGTGAAAATCATACGCTCAAAATCCTTTAAAGAAAATGCACTTCCAATGCTTGATAAGAAACCATATTTCTACTAATAATCAACATGCATGCAAGAATCAAAAGGTCTTTCAAGGGTTGTAATGGGGCCATGGGAATGATGTTAGGTAAGGTAAAGAAAGGAAGGTATGACAAAGGGCTAATCAAGATTTTCAATAAACACAAGTAATCCAATAGAACATAAATAGAGCAAAGATAATTTTTCAATCTAAAACATGACTCCACATTTCAAAGAATTTTCTTCCTTACTTTTCCTTCTCCTCTTTCTCCTCTTTTTTCAAGCTTTCATCTCATGGTGTTTCTTTTATTTTCCTTTTTTTTGTTTTTTTTTTCAGAAAGAGGAAGCTCAAATACATATAATTCCCAACATAACTTTTAAACAACTTTCAAACAAATTTCAAGCCCAATTCGCTCCATTTAATATTCTAAATGACTACCAACAATGTTTCAGCTTAGGTATCAAGAAAATCAATTATGCAATAGGCTCAAAATGGGCAACTAGAGGATGAAAGTGTAACAATCTCAGAAGGCCAGAAAAATACCTAAGATGCCTTAATCACATTCAAGCATGCAACCAAAAATTTCACCTCAAAATTGTTTCAAATCAAGTTCTAGAGCACAAGATCAATGAGGAATATCACTCAACACAAAGAATGGGAGCAGAAACCATATAGTGCATATATCCCATATAGGCTCAAAACTCACATTTAGATGTTTAAAAAAATTCAATAAGAAGCACAAATTCAGAGAACATATGCTAATTATCAACTATCAAAAGATCACCTCTACTATCAAATTAAAACAATGCTTGTAGCCTATCACAAGAATCAATAATTGGGTTCCAAATTAATACCATCTCAAAATCCTTAAAAGAGAAGGGCACAAGTTCAATCAAAAACCCAAGAGATATGATGGCGTGAAAATGCAACATGAAAATGCAATGCAAAGCAAGACATGAAAATGCATGAAACTAATGAAAATGAAAATATAAAAATATGAAAATACAAAAATACCCCCAAGCTTAGAACTTACATTGTCCCCAATGTAAAAATCTAAAACAAGAGAAGGGATAAAAGAAAAGAACTCACTGCGGTGGTGGAAAAACTTCTGGTGTTCAATCCATGGCCATAGAATTTTTCATAGGCTGAGTGTGGAACCTTCTATCTTTAAAGTATTTCACTCTCTGGCCATTTATCATGAAAGGCTTATGACCTTCTTTCTTCACCTCAAGCACACCGTAGGATAAAACTCGAACAATCTCATATGGTCCAGACCATTTTGACCATAACTTACTAGGACAGAAACGTAGAAGCGAGTTATTAACAAGAACTTTATCCCCGAGTTTAAATTCACGCTTCTCGACACACTTGTCACTCTGCTTCTTAGGTCCTTCCTTGCAGGGTATAGCATCAGTCACTGATTCCTACACACTTGAAAGCATAACACTATCCATAACATTAGTAGCATCTATGCAATTACATAAATTTAAGGAATTAGAATTCTTTTCAGAATTAAAAACATCAAAAACTACTTCCTCATCATTCAATCGCAAAGTTAATTTCCCTTCGTGGACATCAATGATCGCCCTTCCAGTGGCAAGGAATGGACGCCCAAGTATGATCGGCATTGTAGCATCAGCTTCCATGTCAAGCACAACAAAATCCACCAGCATATAAAACTTACCAACCTTAATAGGAACATCCTCCAAGATGCCTACGGGGTACTTGACTGACCGATCCACCAATTGAAGGGAGATAGTTGTGGGTTTTAACTCACCCACTTCCAACTTCTTACACACAGAAAGGGGCATAAGACTAACACTAGCCCCCAGATCACACAGAGCTTTATCAAAATTCATGTTACCAATCAAATAGGGAATAGAGAAGCTACCTGGATCCTTTAACTTAGGAGGCAATTTATTTTAAATTAAGGCACTATACTCCTCAGTTAAAGCTACTGTCTCATAGTCTTCTAGCTTCCTCTTATTAGACAAGATGTCCTTAAGAAACTTAGCATAGGTAGGCATTTGTTTTAACACCTCAGTGAAGGGTACATTAATGTATAATTTCTTTAGGACCTTTAGGAACTTCCCAAACTGCTTATCTAACTTCGCCTTAGCCAATCTTTGAGGGAAGGGAACTGGGGGTTGGTAAGGTTCAAGGGGTACATACTTAGACACTTTCTCACTAGTTTCCTCCTCCTCTAAGGGTTGTGTCTTGGTATCTTTTTCCTTATTCCCCTCATCTTTGTCACACTTCCCTTTACCCTTGGAATCCTCTAATTTCTTTCCACTCCTCAAACTCACAGCTTTACAATATTCATTCCCTGGGTTTATTTCTGGTTGACCAGGAAACTTACCTTGTTGCCTATGTGAAGTGCTTGCTTGTTGGGCAATCTGGGTTTCCAACATCTTATTATGAATGGCCAAATTGTCAACCTTAGCTGACAACTCTCTAATGGCCTCAGTCACAACTTGCCCATGGTGCCTAAACTCCTCATTCTGCTTAGACTGGCTCTCAACAAAATTCTCAAGAAGAGACTCAAGTCTAGATTTTTATACCTGTTGAGATCCAGAAAAGGGTTGAGCACTACCTTGCCCAACTTGATATTAACTATTCCGGTAAGAGAAGTTAGGATGTGACCTCCAACCAGGGTTGTAAGTTTGGGAATACGGATCATTCCTCCCCTTTTGGTTGAAGTCATAAAAATCGTGGCATGATTCCACTTGCTCCACCGGTGCACCATGTGAGGATCCCATTCCAACTTGGCATTTAGCACCTATATGTCCCTGTGCTCCACAAATCTCACAAAAATTATTAGAGGCACCTATGGTATTAACATGAGCTTTCTCAAGCATATCAAAATGTTTATTCAAAGAATCAAACTTTGACATAATTAAATCAACACCATCTACCTCAAACTTACCCTCGAGAGCTTTCTCGGGTTATGGCCTCTTTCATTAGCCCATTGGTAATGATTTAAAGCTACACTCTCAATTATCTCATAAGCCTCAGTGAGCCTTCTATTCATCAGAGCTCCACCAACTACGGAGTCAAGAGACACCTTTGAAGAATATTCCAAACCATTGTAGAAGGTGTGGACAATCAACCATTTCTCTAACCCGTGGTGTGGGCAAGCTTCTAGCAAAGCCTTATATCTATCCCAAGCTTCTGACAATGACTCGCCATCTTTCTGAACAAAGCTTGTGATTTGGGTCCTTAGGTGAGCAGTCTTGGAGGGTGCAAAGAATTTATTCAAAAAGGCTTGCTCCAATTGGTCCCAAGTAGTTATCGTCTCAGCCAAGCTCTAGCTCTATCTCTCAACGATAGAGGAAACAGGCGGAGACGAATAGCATCAACAGAGGCGCCTTCGATCTTGAGGGTCTCACAGAACTCCAAGAACATATCCACATGATCATTAGGATCCTCTGACGGCAATCCTCCAAACTGGTTCTGCCTTATCATAGAAAGTAGGGCAGGAGGTATGGTGAAGTGCCTAGCTTCAATGTCTGGCTGAGCAATTCCAGATCGCAAACCCCAAGCATTAGGGGCTGCATACTCTTTTAGTGGTTTATTATCCTCAGCTGCTGCCATGACAAGTGGTGGTTCAGATATTTCTCTTACTCTTTGCCTTTGTTGTCTTCTCTTTCTATGTAAAGTCCTTTCAATTTTAGGATCCGCTTCAATAAGAGTCCCGGAATATCTAGTACTTTGCATAAACAAGAGAAATTACCTGCAAAGAGTCAAAGAGAAATCAAGAACGTAAGAACCAAATAAAAAAAGGTTTAAAATAATTAAATTAAAAATTAAACTGATATTCAAGAAAAAACACAGTCCCCGACAACGGTGCCAAAAACTTGATGCGTGAAATCCGCAAGTGTACAATTTCATCGTCAAGTAATAAAAAGATTGAATCCACAGGGACTGTGTCTATGAATATCAATTAATTAATTAATTCAATTAAATTAAACAAAAAGAGAATATGATTGTTGATTAAGAAGAACGTAATAACAAACCAATAAAATAAAATTCAAAGAGCAGAATTTAGAACAAAGATAGCAAGTTATCAAGAAAGGGATTTTCAGATTCAAGAAAGCTTCCAAGATTGGGATATCACAATAATACAAGATAAATCCTAATTGATAACCCTTTTATTAAATCTGAAATTCAATTGAAGGTGAATTACCCTAAATTAGTTAATGTTCTTTATCAAGATACAAGATCTGTGCCCAATTAAACCAATTCCTGCTCTCGTGGTAATTGAATTTAAATTGAACCCATTATGCTTTGTGGTAATTCATTGAATCCTCGAAAGGCTAAAACTACTTTCGTGATTTAGACCTTAAGTTCAATTCTTATGGTTGTAACACCCTAACTTTTGAGATAATTACAATATAGTCCCGATTTGTACTGTTTTGTGAATTCTGTGAGCAGTAAATTTAATTTGACTGTTCCGTGAGTGTACTTGACTGTTGTATGTGATTTGCTCCAACCTAAGAAAATAATAAATTTTTGGCCGGATAAATCTTGTTTTAATTAATTGGAGCTGGGGGATCTTACTAAACCCAATTCTGATTGATATATAAATTAATATCGTAATTATTTGGATTTAACTGTGCAATAAAATAATTTTATATTTTTATAATATTATTTTATAATACAGTACCTACTGTCTCAAAAATAGTAAAAATCTGCTTCGATTTGACCACAGATCTTTAAAAGTGTTGTGGGACCCGCGTTTAGGAAAAACAGTCAACTGTGCTGACTGGATAATTTCTAACCAATGAGAGCAAGTCAACAAAGGTAGGCTTGACTTTCTAAACCAATAGGAATTGGACACCTAAGGAAGCATGTGTTTTCATTTGGACCGTTGGATGAAGACTTAATGATGAAGCCTTTAACCTAAGCCATTGATCTAATCAATGGTGAGATTAGAATGATAGATTTATGACCAAGTGATATCTACCTTAGATCTAATCTAGGGCTAAGGATTAAAGATGAACCAAGGGTTAGGATTAAGTCAACAATTGTAGGCTTGAAAATGGTTAGTAACCTAATTAAGCTTAATTCAACTAATCTAATTACTTAATTAGTATACTAAGTGAACTAGCTTAGTTATGAATTAATTATAATCTAAATATTAATTAGATATATTAATATTGATTAAAGGTTATAATATATGTTAATATATACTAAATTAATTAGTTATATTAATAGTATGTTAATTAAGAATGGTTAGGATAATTAACTTAACTAATTACCTAATCTATTAGCAAGTAATTAAGTGTAATTGGAGAACAATTAAGACCCTAAGAAGATGAGGGAGCACACGGTTTTGGGCAGTAAGGGGGCAAGGTGGCTTGGTTCTACATGGTTCTAGAAGGATTCAATGACCTAAGCCATGTGCCTAACAAGTGTGAACACTTTGTGATATTTTTACATGCAAAATTGATCACTCAACCTCCCACAAGGCACTCACACGGTAGCAGCCCCTCTAAAATTCACTCTTCACTTTCATTTATCACACTTATCCTAAATCACACTCATCTTTTCTCTCCAAAAAAAATTACCAAGAAACAAGAACACTTCTCTTTCTTTTTCTCTCCCTAAGTTTCGGCCATACACACCATCCACCCACCCAAACATCTATAATTTTATCTCACCTTATTTCTTGAACCCAAATACCATTCTAAGCATCTTTCATTCACAAAGTTTTCCCAAATTCCTACTCCATCTTGCCTAAAATTCCACTTCTTGCTTACTTACTTAAGGGTAAGTTTGGTTTCTATGGTTCAAAACTGAATTTTTAATTTTTCTAACCATGTTTGTTCCATGGTTTTCCTATTTTGTACCTTGTATGTGTATTTACTAATTGTTTGAGAATTTTAGGAATTGTTTTGGAGCTTGTACGAAATTTGGAGAAAAGGAAGGAATCTAACCGATTAATTTGCCTACAAGAGGTAAGAGGGAGATTTAATCTCATCAACCCTAAATGGTGATGAGAAAACGAATTGTGTTTGTGTGTAGAATCCATAAGGATTCGGTTGTATGGTTTATTTGTGATTTTTATTATTTTTGATTGTTTAAATGCTTTACTAATTGTGATCTTAATTTGCTATGCATGATTATGGTTTTTATTATTTTTGCTATGTATGTTTATGGTTTTAAATATATTGTATGTGTATTATATGTGATTTAATAATTGTATGTGTTTGTAACTGTGTAATTATTAAAGTAGGATGTGAATAACATGTGCGATTTGCATGAGTGTTCCAAAGAACACACCATCAGGCTCACGGCCTTACATTCAAAAAGAGAACCAAAATGTTCTCAGCAAATTTCTAAATAACTGATTCAAGGAATTTAAGTAAGATAATCAAAGTTAAAAATGGTTTAGATTAATTGTGGCCAAAATGCCATTTAGTGTATAATCCAAATGCCATTTTATTTTGATTTGGCCAACATGCCATTTTATTTACTAAGATAGGTTAGGTAATTGTTTTATAACATAAATTGATTTCAAAGAATCATTGAGAAAATCAAAGGAATTAATTCTGTTCTAGAATTTTAACTTTAGTAATTCGGTTTAAGTAAGAAATTAATCGAGACACTTGAAAAGTACTAACGTAGAGCTCATACTATAAATTTTGAAGCGCGTTAGTGAATTTCAAAGTGAAATTATTGGGTAAAAATAAAATAAACTATATTTAGAGAAAAATGTTAAAAATACCTTATACTGATTTTATAGGCAAAATGCTGCCAAAATTTATTAAAATCAGACGCATAAAATGAAAAGATTTCATACTATATTTATAACACAAGGAAAATACATTACGTATTTTAAAAGTATTATATATAGTTTTACACATATTAAAGATGACAATTTTAAGCTATTCGGTTAAGAAAATGAATTAAAAATCCTACGCGATTGAGAAAATAACTCAAAAACAATTTACGATGTTTAAAAACGTCAAAATGTCTTTACGCGATTTAAAAATGTTTGTGAAAACGATGAGATTGTGAAATTGCGATAAAATTCTAACGCGATTGAACAATACTGTGAGTTTTGCTGTCGGGCCAAAGTGGTGGACCCAGACATGTCGTAGTGTAGTACTGTCAGGTGGGACGTACTATACTTTGTTATCTGGTAACTAGGGGTATTTTGGTAATTTCTCGTAAATATGGTAAAATTTGGATAATAGGGGTATTTTTGTAATTGTAGCTCATGATTAGAGTGTTGTGCCAATTTGGGTTATAATTGGTGATTGATTGACGAGGCGAATTACACCGTATTTGGTGTGATAAGCGTAGTGTGGTTCATTTATGAACTTGGAGGCATTAGTGTGCGGAGAACTCCACATGCAGACAGTGGGTTGCTCCTCTTGGCCGTGGTAACGGGCAACACACTAATGATCTGACAAGCACTATTCTTAGTCAAGATCTTGAGGGGACTATTAAGTACTATGCCTGTGGTACACGATGTTGGACTGTGTACTGCTACACGATTTTTTGGACTGTGGGCTATAGACACAACGTTTGACAGTGCAATAGTTTGGTTGGGCAGCCATAAAGTATTTTTAATTTCTTTTCGGATCATTCTCTCAGATATCCGTGTTTAGCTCCATGGAGTAGGAACGAGTCAGTGTGTGTATCATTCATCATCTGCATTTTTAATGTTCATGCATTATCGGCATTTTATTTTTTATCATAATCTGTGATAAATTGTATGATTAAATGTTTTATTATACTATGCATGATATTATTGTATGTGTTATTTATATATATATCACTTGTTATCTTGTACATGATGTATTGGTATGTACTGTTGTGATAACTATTTTGTACTGTTGTTTTCTTTATTGCCATGCGGGTAGTGATGTAGATTGTCTCACCTCTCTATATGTTTTCTCGATATTACTATATTGTTTCCGTAAAGAGTTTGAGGTAGAGGAGGATCAGCCTCTTGAGGTACAGTACCCTGACGAAAAACAGTCGGGCGACTTACACGAGGAGGAGGAGCCGGTTGATCACACTGATCGTCAAGACTGATCTTGAGATCATGGCACTGCCAGGATTCTTCTGAGTTCGTGCGACTGGAGTTTCACGGGGGTTCCGAGGCGTGGCGTATGCATGCTGACCGAGGGACAGTAGCTTATGTGGGACGATTGACTGTGTCCCTATGTAGGGAGTATGACGGGGAGGTCATATTCACTACTATGCTTTATTTACATTTAGAGTTACCTTTGACCATTAGGCGTTATTGGCAGGGAGTTTTTAATGTGCCTAGTGAGCTTAGTAGCGAGTCGACAGCTCGGACTCGTGTCCGAAGTGCTGTGAGATCTCATAGATGCACACTTTTCGATGGTTATTCTGGAGGCGATGGACGATGATTCATCGGAGAGTTTGATATTGATCAATCAATTTTTAGGCATTCATTATTGTTTTATATTTGGCCTAATTGATGATAATTGTGCCCAATATTATGTTTGTAGATGAGTTTTAGATGTTTGGTCTACATTGAGCTTAATTGTAAAAACTTCATTAATTTTCGGATTTTAACTCATTTTGACCTTTCTGTCTTGTGCAGGCCATAACTTGGGCTACAAATGTCATATTTGGATGATCTTGGTGTCCCCTGAAAGCTGAGACGAAGATACACAATTTTGCGTCTAATGCAGTTTTTCCAATTCAGCTGGATTCAGGGCGAAAACTGGGCCTCAAAGTTAGGACGCTGTTGTTGTCACAAAGCTTGGACCTTTCCTCAATGATTTGGGCCTAATTCTCTCAATTTAAGCCCAAATAAGGCAAATGATATGTCTATGAAAAGCTGTTTCAGAGGGCTACAGTATGGGCCAAGGGTAGATTAGGAATTATATAAGATTTTTCAGTTACAAATAGGTCAAGACAGTATTCCGAATTGACCTTTTGATTGTTATTGTTCAGTTTTATCTTATTCAGGCAGAAACCTTTTCTCTCTTTTCATCTTCTCTATTTTTCGTTTTTCTCTCTTCTCTGCAATTTCGTAATGGCCATGGAAGGCTAAAGCTCAAATCAATCCAAGGAATTCAATGATTATGGTTAGAGTTTTGAGTTCTCTTGTTTAATTTTTGAATTCTGTTGTGTTCTTCCCTCTTCTCCTCCTTTAATTGATTTCTGATTGAGATTTCGAAATTGAAGTTAGAAGTAGGGTTGATTAATCTAAATCTAATGGAGAATAGATCATCGATTGATAATCTATGTTAATCTGAATCTGTTCCTAAATCAATATTAATCAAGAATTGCGATTGTGATTCTGTTTTAGTTGATGAAATTCTAGATGATTATCTAGTTGAATTCGAATTAACAGAGGTGAATGCAACAGAATTTTATTCTCTCTGAACAATGATTAATTCTGCCACTTGAATTGAAGGCCTTGGATTGGTGTTTTTCTTAATTGAATTTTCTTACAATTTAAATTTGTTTTTTGTTATTGGAATGAACAAAACCCCCCTTACTTATTTTAATTCTATTTTAACTGCTAACATACTTGAGAATCCGAATTGGTCCTTGGGAGATGACCTAGGTTATACACTATGCTATATTCCATTGTAAATCCTAGTCTATTTTGAGGCGAGTGCGACATCGTCGATCAAAAATTTGGTGCCGTTGCCGGGGACCTATTTTCGGTTTCTTAGGTTTATTAGGTGTTCTTAATAGTTCCTAATTTCTTTGCATTCGTGATCAGCAGACTCAAAGTGCATTTTACTATTTTTGTTACTATTAGGTGTTCTGCTGCATAATTTGAGTCTTACGAGAATTTTGATTCGCCACGCTGAATTCTTGATCTCGCTATCGCATCGATTCTCGCTATCTATTGATTCTGTTGCATAATTTCTTCTACTGATAATTCTCGTTCTTCTACCGATAATTCGATCTGTTCTTTCGCATAATTTGTCTTTGTAAAATTGATCTTTCTTCCGCACTCGATCTCGATTCTCATCGCATATTTTGTTCTCGATTCTCGCATAATTGTCATTCTCGCTTCGCCGCATAATTGTCATTCTGCGTGCATTTTGTTTTTTTTTTGCATACCATTTTCGCATTCTGTTTTCGCATCTTGTTACACTCTTGTAGTTATATTAGGTGCATTTTGTTGCATTGCATTTGCTTTCTTTGCATTATACATTAAGCATTCTGATCATAATTGTCCATCCCGTGCGGTGTGCTTGTTTATTCTACGCTATGTTGCATTCTGCACGCATAAGTACTTGATTCATTGGATTTTCATCTGCAGAATTTGTTTCTTCTTTGGCGATTCTGCCTTCTCGCTGCACAACTACATTGAACTATTGTGCATTGGATTTTTGTATGAATTCATTGCATAATTCACATTTTGTGCTTGCCTGCTGCATTGCTTTTTGATGCATTAATCACTGTTCTATTGGCTTTTGTTTCATCTGCTGCATAATTTTCATTTTATTGTCACTGTTACTGTTTCATTGGATTTTCCTGCATTCCGTGACTCCTATGATTGTGCATTGTTTCACTTAACACAAATGATACTTCTGTTGCCCAAATACCACAATCATCTGCTACAAAAGTTCCTGCATAATCTGCTGAGCTGAATTGCCTGATTTGCTACATAATTTTACTGCGTGTACTGTTCCATTGGTGGTTTACTGTTCCATTGAATTTTTGCTGCATTTGATGACTCCTGTGAATGTGCATTGCCTCACTTAACATAATTGACATCACATTCGGGCTTTTGCATTGGTCTGCATAATTTTGTGCTAAACATCCTGGTTACTGTTCCATTGGTTCCATTGCACCACAATCGGATTTTGCATGTCATTTTGTTGCATTTGAGGCCTTTTTGCACCTTTTTTGCTATCCATTAAGCTCCAACTTCAAACATGCGAGCATTCCATTCATTCCAAAGCCAATTTAGCACCAATCCTGCACAATAACACCACAAACACCGCAGTTATCTGAACTAAGAGGAAAACAAACCAAAAAGGAAAACTAAAATGCCTAAAATGCTCAAGAATGCATGCAAAACAAGAACAAAATATGATGTTGTTTCACACACATCATTTCACCGCCACAACCCTCCTCAATTCAAAGGAGAATTTGATCTGGACAAGGCTAGTCTGTGAATCAAGGAGTTAGAAAAAGTCTTTCGAGGGATGAACTACGTTGAGAACAAGAAGGTGACCTATGCAACCTTTATGCTGGTGGGCAATGCTGAAAACTGGTGGAATGGAGTGCATAGAATGTTGGAAGCTGCAAGCCGCGAGATTACTTGGGACTTATTTAAGGAGAAATTCTTGGATAAGTATTTTCCTGCAAGCGCAAGACACGCGAAGGAGTTAGAATTTCTCAACTTACGACAAGGGAATATGACCATTAGTGAGTATGCGGCCAGATTTGAAAACTTGTCACAGTTTTCAACATACTTTCAACATCAACCAAATGAAGCCTGGAAGTGTCGGAGATTCACAGAAGGATTGAGGATGAGGTGAAGAAGGCTGTGATCACCCTGAAGATCAATGAGTTCTCAGAACTGCTGGATACATACTGTGAGGTAGAAGCTCTGGAGCAATCTAGAGATACGAGAAACAGAAACATTGGGCCTACGAGGTTCCAGAGAGGCGGCAGTAACAGTTTTAACCACTTCCAGAAGAAGCCTTACTCCTAACCAACAGGAAGTCAGTAACAAACCACGGGTGGAAGCTCTGGCGGAGGTTCTATTGGGAACCGGACTGGCCAAAACATGGCGTATCCTTCCAAATGTCTAAAGTATGAGAAAGATCATCTCACAAGGGACTGCACCATAAAGGGAATCATCTGCTTCAGATGTGGCAAACCTGGCCATGTGTCTCAAGATTATAATCAAGCGAAGGCTGAACCTTTGATTAATGCTGCAAGAGCCAAGAAACCACAAGCTGGAGGGTGAGTTTACACCATGAGCAAGGCTGAAGCCTCCGAATCCGAAGACTTGATTCAAGGGGAAGGCACCATAAAAGGTAATCTTTTAACTGTACTGTATGACTATGGGGCAACTCATTCTTTCATATCATATGACTGTGTGCAAAAACTTGGTCTACCTGTGTCGTCTTTACCTTTTGACTTAACTATTTCTACCCCCACTGATAAACCGGTAGTTACTACCAAAGTTTGTCTAAATTGTCCATTGATTATTGAAGGCCAAACCTTTTCGATTGATCTGATCTGTTTACCCCTTTCCCAACTTGATATAATCTTAGGGATGGACTAGTTGTCTTCCAACCATGTTCTATTAGACTGTTCCAAAAAAAATCATAGTTTTTCCCATAGATGAGGATTCTAGATTTCTGACGGCCAACCGATTTCAAGCTCTCTTGAAAGAAGGAGCTCACGGATACATGCTATTGTCTTCTTTGAAAGTTGAGAGCGAGGTTGATGTGAACACAATTCCAGTGGTGAATGAGTTTCCCAAAGTCTTTCTTGAGGATGTACCTGGTCTACCACCGGCACGAGAAATAGAGTTTGCTATTGACCTTGTACCGGGAGCTGGTCCCGTGTCTAGAGCACCTTATCAGATGGCACCGACAGAATTAGATGAGCTCAAGAAACAGCTAGAGGAGCTTTTGGAAAAGCAATTTGTCAGACCGAGTGTGTCACCGTGGGGAGCACCAGTACAATTAGTTCGTAAGAAGGATGGTTCATCAAGGTTGTGTGTGGACTACCGGCAGCTGAACAAAATGACGATCAAGAACAAATATCCACTCCTGAGAATTGATGATTTAATGGACCAACTAAAGGGAGTAGCAGTGTTTTCAAAGATCGACTTGCGATCTAGGTATCATCAGATACGAGTAAAGACGGAGGATATACCCAAGACTGCTTTTCGTACCCGATACGGTCATTACGAGTACCTTGTGATGCCATTTGGCATGACGAATGCACCAGCTATCTTTATGTACTACATGAACCGAATATTTCATCCTTACTTGGACCAATTCATTGTGGTATTCATTGATGACATTCTGGTATACTGTCAAAATCAGGAGGACCATGCTGAACACCTCAGTATAGTTCTTCAGATTCTGAAGGAGAAGAAACTGTATGCCAAACTCTCAAAATGTGAATTTTGGCTGGAAGAAGTTAAGTTTTTGGGACACGTAATCTTAAAGGAAGGGATTATAGTGGATCCATCAAAAGTGGAGGCAATGCTACAATGGGAAAGGCCAAAGTCAGTGACGGAGATTCGTAGCTTTGTGGGATTGGCAAGATATTACCGGAGATTCATTGAGTGGACCGACAACTGTGAACAGAGTTTCCAAGAGTTGAAGAATCGGCTAACTACCTCGCTAGTGTTAGTGCTACCCGATCCGAATGAACAGTTTGAGGTGTACTGTGACGCTTCATACCAAGGATTAGGATCTGTACTTATGCAGCATGGAAGAGTAGTGGCTTATGCTTTAAGGCAATTACGAGTGCACGAGAAGAATTACCCAACGCACGACTTGGAGTTAGCGGCTGTAGTTTTTGCCCTGAAGATATGGAGGCATTTTCTTTATGGGGCGACGTTCAACATCTTTAATGATCACAAAAGCCTAAAGTATCTATATGATCAAAAGGGGTTGAACATGAGGCAGCAAAGGTGGCTAGAGTTCCTAAAAGACTACGATTTCCAACTTCTGTATCACCCCGGCAAGGCAAATGTTGTGGTAGATGCCCTGAGCAGAAAGATGATCAGTGTCTCTGCCCTAATGATCAAGGAAAAGGAGATGCTAGAGCAGTTCAGAGATGTATGATCTTTTGTGGAGTTAGAACCAGGAAAGATCTGCATGAATATGGTTACCGTCTCAAGCGAGCTGATGGATGAGATACGGGAAAAGTAAAAAGTTGACAAGTTTTTACAAGAAGTGAGAGAGCAAATGAAGCAAGGCAATGAAACAGCATTTGCGGAAGGAACAGATGGGATTCTGAGATTCTGAGGTAGAGTTTGTATTCCCCGTGACCAATAGCTTAGAGAGTATATCATCAACCATGCTCACACAAGCCAGTTGAGTATGCATCCTGGCATAACAAAAATTTATCAAGACTTGAAGAAGTTATTCTGGTGGCATGGAATGAAGAGTGACGTCACTAGACGTGTATCGACTTGTCTGGTTTGTCAAAAAGCTAAAGTAGAACATCAGAGACCAGCGGGATTGCTGCAACCATTGTCTATTCTTGAATGGAAGTGGGACAGTATTATGATGGATTTTGTAGTGGGTTTGCCAAGGACAAGAAAAGGTCATGACTCGATTTGGGTAATCGTGGACCGACTCACGAAATCAGCACATTTTCTCTCGATCAACATAAGATACAAACTGGAGAGAATGACTCAGATCTATATTAGAGAGATTGTTAGACTGCACGGTGTGCCTACGAGTATTGTTTCGGATAGGGATCCGAGGTTTACTTCAAATTTCTAGCAGAGTTTGAAAGAAACGTTAGGGACAAAGTTACGTCTGAGTTCTGCTTATCACCCACAGACCGATGGTCAATCAGAGAGGACGATCCAATCTTTGGAAGATTTGCTTAGAGCTTGTACCATAGAACAGACGGGAAGTTGGGATGACGTTCTACCGTTGATAGAATTCACCTACAACAATAGTTATCATTCGAGCATAGGGATGGCACCCTATGAGGCTCTGTATGGACGACGGTGTTGGACACCTCTGTGTTGGTACTAAGACAGCGAGCGCCTTACTATTGGACCAGATATTATACAGTAGACAACTAAGAAGGTTAAGATGATTTAGGAGAGGATGAGGATGGCTCAAAACCGACAAAAGAGTTATACAGACCAAAGGAGAAAGCCTCTTGAGTTTGAGGAAGGCGAGCATGTATTTCTAAAAGTCACACCCACGACTGGGGTAGGCCGGGTCTTAAAATCTAGAAAACTCACTCCAAAATTCCTTGGACCATACCAAATCATTCGCCGAGTAGGTCCAGTAGCCTATCAAATAGCCTTACCTCCTTTCCTCTCAAACATTCACGATGTTTTCCATGTGTCACAACTTTGAAAATATCTTCTTGACCTTAAGTCATGTCATAGCACCAGATACAGTACGATTAAAAGAGAACTTAACTTATGAGGCATCTCTTGTAAGAATCGAGGATAGAAGAATAAAGCAATTGAGAGGCAAGGAGATCTCATTGGTGAAGGTAATTTGGAACGAGATGACTGGAGATGCAACCTGGGAGCTGGAAGACAAGATGAACGAGCAACACCCACAGTTATTCTAAGGTATGCAAATTTCGAGGATGAAATTTCTTTTCAGAAGGGGAGTGTTGTAACACCCCAAAAATTGTTTATTCTATCGTAGATCATCATTTTATAATATTCATAATTTTTGGAAATTTTTGTGAATTTTTTCAGAAATATTGAATATTTTAATATATTCTTCATTTTACGTGCACATTGAGTAGAGTTAGTGTAACACCTCGGAAATGATTTGTTTCATCATGAATAGTCATTTTCCAATATTCATGATTTTTGGAGATTTTTCTGGAATTTTCTGGAAATGCTGAATATTTTAATATATTTCTCGTTTTGCATGCACACTGAACAGAGTCAGTCAAACGCTCCGTAAAATTGTTTATTTTGTGTTGAATAGTCATTTTTCAATATTTGTGACTTTTAAGAATTTTTGTGGATTTTTCTGAAAATATCGAATATTACAGTATATTCCTCGTTTTGCGTACACACTGAGTGGAGACGGGACAACGAAATGTTTTTCCTGAGGCTGGTAAACCATGAACTGTCAACGTGTTGACGGGGGATCTTACTAAACCCGAGGCCGGGCACAGTTTGCAAGGCTTATGTTTTTTAAGATTTTATCTGATAAATAAAATTATTGTATCATAAAATTATGCGATAAATAATAAAATATTATTTTCATCAACTATAACTTTTATTCACTGAGAAAATAATTCTAACTGTGTAATTAATCGTTTGTTCAGGTGTATTCAATTTAGGAGACAAGCTTACTATGCACTTTATTAAGAATTGTGCAAAGCTTCTCAAGGAAGCTTCTTGGAAATTTCCTCTAAGCTTCCCAAGGAAGCTAACCAATTTTCACTCTCTCTCTTCTCTCTCCTAGCTCACGGCTGCAGCTCACTTTAGGGGGGAAAAATTTTGGTGCTAGCCAATTGAAGGAGGGCTTGGAGAACAAGTTTTGACCTTCACAAAGCTTCTTGGAGAAGCTTTGACCCCACCTTTGGATGACCACCCTCATGGCCAAGCACTTGGAGTGCATGGTTTCATTTTATCTCTCTTAACTTTGTAACCATTCATCTTTTCTCTCTTCTCTCTCTTCAAGAAACCAAAACTTTTCCATTTCTTTCTTCTCCAACCTTTCGGCCAACACCATGGAAACACCATCCAAGCTTCTATAATTCTAACCAATCACACCACTTGAAACTAGAGACCATTTAGTGAAGTTTTAGTGTTGAGACCTTAACTTGGTTCTACCATTTTCAAGTTTTTCTTCAAGCTTGAAGTTTGTAGCTTCAAAGGTAAAGTTTGAGTTTTCTTACCCCATTGTGTTTCTAATGCCCTAAATCATGATTTGAGTTCATGGTTGTCTTGTTTTAAGTCTTGGTTGTGATGGATGTGTTTGTTTGAAGTGTTAGGGTTTGTTTGTGGTGGAGACCGAACCTACAAGGAGGAGTTTTTGGAGCTTTTCGGTTTCTAATCAAGGTAAGAGGGAGATTAACCTCATCGACCATATTGTTAGCCATGACAACCATTACCCAAGAGGGGGGGTGAATTGGGAAATTACTAATTTTAATACAACTTTGACAAATTATGCATTTTGAATAACTCAATTAATAAATGCAGCAGAATAAGTCTAATAAATGTACAACTATTGAGGATTACTCAAATACAACTTGGGATATATGATGAACAAAGTGAATAAGCTAGATATCAAGTTGTACTAATCAAAACATCAAGATATGCAATAGATAAATATATTTCACCAAATACTGAATTTAAAAAGTGTAGGGAAGAGAGAATCAAACTCAAGAATTTATCCTGGTTCAGCCACCAACCACTTGTGGCCTACATCCAGTCCCCAAGCAACAACTTGAGATTTTCCACTATATCTTCAAGCTTCAATGGGTGCTTGACAACCACTACAACCTTGAGCACTCAACACTTTGGGATACCTCACCCTTGGAGCTTGACTCTCTTCAACTAAGGGATACCTCACCCTTTACACTTTTGGAGGGATGCCTCACCCTCTTTACAAAGCAATAATGATAGATTTAATGAAGCTCTCAATAGAGCAGATGATTACAAATTGAAGCTCTAATATGCTCTCAAAGATTTTTCTTGTTTTTAACGAAAAATAGAGCAAGAAGTGGATTTGAGGATTGATTCACGTTTGGAAGTATTGGTGATCAGTTTTTGGTTCAAGGTCTACCTCAAATGAAGACCCAACTTTGGTATTTATAAGTTTCTCAATTAATAGAGCTGTTGGGGTGGTTTGGGCATGCATTTAATGCATTTAATATAGCCGTTGGGCATTGTCAGGGTTCGTGTAATCGATTACACAACTTATGTAATCGATTACATTGTTGTTCCAACGTGTTCTTGGCTTTCTGGGCTCTGTTTAATCGACTACATTATTGGTGTAATCGATTACATGGCTTCTAACTTTGCATGTAATCGATTACAATATCCATGTAATTGATTACATGACTTCTGACTTGCTGTGTAATCGATTACAATATCCATGTAATCGATTACATGACTCTTTGAACGTATTCTTGCCTTTCTGGGCTTAGTGTAATTGATTACATATACTGTGTAATCGATTACATGGCCTCTGACTTGCTTGTAATCGATTACATTACTCATGTAATCGATTACAAGGCCTCTGTTTGCTGTATAATCAATTACAAACATCATGTAATCGATTACATTGGCCTCTGACTTGCTTGTAATCGATTACATTGCTCAATTAATCGATTACAAGGCCTCTGTTTGCTGTGTAATCGATTACAAACATCATGTAATCAATTACATTAGCCTTTGAACACATTTTTCAAGTCCAATAAAGCTTGTAAGTCATTTCTAACACCTCAAGATATTTGATTAAACATAAATCCTTTTAAGAGTGTTAGATTTAAGGTTGAAACTCAAGTTTTCTTGAAAGCCATGTTTAACTTTGAAATTTCTCACTTATTTTGAAATCATATATTGAAAAACCATTTGAGAAATCTTGAGATCATTTAACATTAACGTTCTAAGTCTTATAACTAAATAAACCTCTTGACTTCTTTCTTTGATCTTGATTTTTCCTTTTGCGCTTGATCTTCTGTATTCTTGTTACAATGCTCACTCTTGGTATTTGAACTATCCTACAAAGTATTACTCACTTAAAACAAGCATAGTTAGTCCAAATTCACAACTCAATATCTTCATATACATGATTCATAAATGTATAACTATAGTTAGTTTAACATGCATATAAGACTTTCATAGACACATTCAAATAAGATATTTATCAATTACAAATAGATATGCCTATATAGGATGCAACAAAGAACACTTTACACATTTTCATCAAAATAGAATCAAATCCAATATTAATTCAATACAACTCATATAATGCATTATTGGATATATTATATGATGAATATTACATATATCTCATTGCATGATTATTAAATGAAATATAACTAAATAAAGTACATAATCATGCATGATCCAATATATCCCATTAAGCATATCTATGTAACATGATCAACATTCTTTTGTGATGCATTTGTCATTTATTAAGCACAACTATAAAGCATAAGCAACATTCTTTTTGTCTTGTATTTGTCATCATCAAAACTTAACATATTAAATCATTGGGGCAAACCTATTTCCCCAATCTCCCCCTTTTTGATGATGACAAATCACTAAAGAAAAATGTGTTGAGCAATATAGAAGAATAGATATTCATGTAAGCATATCAAGCAATAAGCACAAGAACATATTTTTCTTTCCAATTTTCTCTCTCCCTATTTGACATCAACAAAAAGGCTTAGGAAAGAAATATAATATTTTCTCCCTCTATAGGTAAAACTCATGTTGTCAAACAAAGAATAGGATCATCAAAATCAAAAACGTCTTTAAGTTATTCAAAACATAATTATCTCCCCATATTTAATTCTACACATGATTCAAGAAGAGAGAGATGAAACAAGCATGCTTTCAAGATATAAAAGATTATTCATGTAATACTTATCATATTTTGGTACTTCAGAATTTAGCATATGATAGCAATAAGCTTAAGAAATTATGTCTAACATATAATATATTGCATACCATATCATAAATAAGTACCACTTGATATCACTTGATAGGAGATACAAAATATTCATGTAAGATCATGGAAATAAGGTTTTCAAAATGAAAGATCATATAACTTGCCACATATCAATCTTTTCTTAATGAAAGAATCAAAAGATATAAAGTTTAAGAATGTTTACCTTCTTTCATTAATAAAGGGAATGAGAATAAAAGATGATCTTTATTGACATGTTGATAGTATTAACAATAAAACACTTCATGTCAAGTAAGGATGCAAGCCAAAAGATATAAGCACCAATTTAAGAGCTAGGCTCCCCCTCAAAATATGCATGTTATCAAAATATAATAATTTAACATAGTCATGCATATATTTTTAATCAACAAGGACATGAAAGAAAGATATGTAAGATAAACAAGATAATCTCTCCCTTATTGAAGCGCAAGATAGATAAAGGGAAATATGCATGCCAAGACCATATAAGCACATTACCATAAAGAAAAACAAGGCAAATATACATATTCTTAATCCATCAATCAAAAACCATTTTAAAACTTCTCCCCCTTTCAAAAAGAATTTTATAATAACACATTACATTTCCAAAAGCATTTTAGAAGGGTAGAAGAGATTTATATTGAAATCACATATTCCTTGAGAGTGATCAAATCCAAGTCAAAAGAGTATTTGAAAGTATATCTCCTCTTTTTCATATTGAATAAGATCCTTGAAAAGATAAAACAATTTTGAAGAACAAAACTTATCTTTTGAAGTATGAAGATTGATCTCTATAGAACATTTCAAAAGATTTATTTGGAAAACTTTCTTGAATATTCTCTCAAGATTTAATAAACATTTCAAAGCAATGAAGAGAGTACTACATTTATAGCACAAATCGAATGATTTCCAAATTTTTAAGACAATTAGGAGATGATAATACTTTTAAGGTCTTAAGACAAGTTCAAAGGATTCTCAAGGATATGAAACTTTAAAAGCTTTTTTCAAATATGATATGAGATTTTGCCTTAAAAAAACTTTTTAATTAACCAAGAAAATCTTTTCAAAAGAAGAGCATGATTCTCATAGGTGTTATACCACTAAAAAATCATAGATCAAGAGAATCATATATATCAAACATTCACCTTGATGAAATATGCTATAGGGATCAAAGAATGTATAGAACTAATATCAACCATATATGCAATGACAAAAATAGCAAGTTAATATCTAATTAAGCACTTTGTCAATGCTAAGCATACTTCTCATGTAAGGAAATCATCTAATCTTTTAAGATTAATTTATCAACAAGAATCATATAATCCATAGCATATAGAATACCACAATAGTTTAGGGATAGAGATGCTTATTGGGTTAGATAGAAAGTGATGCTCCTTTAGAATGTTCTTCATTTATAGGTCCTTTGAGTTTGTACTTTCTTCCATTGAGTATTTCATTCCATTGTACTTGAAGAAAGTCTCCTCATGTCTCTTTTCATTCAACTCTTCTCATTTATCCACATATGTTTGACACTTTAATATCTAATGGCTATACTTGAAGCACATAGAGACACTTGCAAAGCTAACTTCAAAAGTTCTCTAAATCATAGGTTAGCATCAAATATCATTCAAGCCCATTTATAATCATAATTTAGGTTGATATATAATGTAAAACATATATCACATTATCAACCATGCAATGTTAGTTCTAACAAGAATGCATGAAGCACATATGCACTTGAATCCATAAATATGATTTAAGCATTTTAAGGTATGATTCAAGTTTTTCAAGAAACACATGATCAACATCAAAACTTATATAAGCATTTTGGGGTAAACAATGATCATGTTAGGCATGTAATATCAAGAAAAGAATTCTAGTGCGCACATATGCCAATCAAGAACAAAAAGTCCCTTATTGTAATGAAAGAATTGAAAAACCATGGAACTATAACTTTTGAGACCATTTATGATTCATTTTAAGATATACTTCATTAAAAAAAATATTGAAGTTCAAAGGCAAGTTCAAGGCACAAAAAGAATCATTTACTTCTTGTTTTCAAGGTATGACTATATCAAGCAATTTCAAACAAGAAGACATATAACATTTTACTTTCCAATCTTCAAGTGAGTATATAAGACAATTAAGCATCAAAGAGAAAGGATTAAAACTACTTATGAGCATGTGAACTTTCATATTTGAACAAAGAGAGATGGTCACAAGCTTAACAACAAAGATATTACCATAGCATGTCATTCCAAGTAAAAATGTATGCATATCTAGCATGTTAGCATATATAAAAATATTTTTAAAACATAGTGCTAGAAAAGTACAACTTAAGGCATGATAAGGCATAAAAACAAATCTTTACTTATCTAAATATCACATGATATACAATTTAAAGTATAAGTAAGGATAAGATATTGATATCACCAAAAGTGTACTCTTTGAGTTTTTATAGGTGACTCCAACTTCTATGCCTCAAGGCCCTTTGAGAATGTTGTGGTTCTTCATGTCTTTCTTTTTATGTTTTTTTATCACTTTTGGAGAACTTGGACCATTTTAAGTTTTCCCAACCTCAAGTAGCACGGTTGTTTTTCACTTCATTTGCATGCTTGAGCTAATGGTCACCCTACAACACAATTCGAAGAAATTTCTTTGGTATCCACCAATTTTGGATCCATAGGGGTTAGTCATTGATTATTAATCCATTATGCTCTCATAAAAAATCAATTTTTTTATAGTATGTAAATTGAGCACAACAAATTAAACAATCAATTACCATTAAACTCATAGCCAATAATATGCATACATTTATGATATACAGATAATTTTAAGTGAAAATGGTCATTCCAGCACTTAAAACCATTTTTAAAGCCTGTGTAATCGATTACCATGGGTGTGTAATCGATTACCAGCCCTCTAGAATCCTTGTAATCGATTACATGTTTTGTGTAATCGATTACCAACTTTCTGGGAATCTTGTAATCGATTATAGGGTTAGTGTAATCGATTACATGAGTTCTGAAAACATTGTAATCGATTACATAGTATGTGTAATCGATTACACGCTCTCTCACTTTGCTTGGAACGCTTGGCAAAGCCTCTGTAATTGACTACAAAGGTCTTGTAATCGATTACAAGCTTGCTAAATTCAATTTTTGCATTTCAAATAGTAATTGATCAATCTCAAAACCTTCAAATTAGTTCCAAAATGTCTCAAGGTAATTTCAAACATCATGCAAACATACCTAGGCATTGTAGAAGCTTATGTTACAATAAGAATAAACATAATCATGTGCTAAACATAATATTCAAGTTTTACTAAGCACACATGGTTCTATCCTTTACCTAAGGCCTATAAGGAATATACCTCAAATTCATTGACTTTACAAGTGAATGTGCATAGGAGGTAGAAACGTTTGATACCTTGGCCTTGGTAATCAAGGAAACTCTTTTCCTTACCCATTGCTTCTCTTTTGGTGTTTTAAACTTTACAAGTTCCACATTTTGTGCTTGAGAAGCTTTGGTTAAAGTCATCTTCCTTCTTTGATCAAAATTTCTACCAATGGGCTTTGGAAGCATTCCTCTTGATGATTCCTTCTTTACTTGACCAATTTGTCCATCCTTTTGAGAAGTTTTCTGCATAATTGAAACACTAGGAGGACATTTTGGTACCCATTTCATCTTGGGTCCTTGAATGTTAGTACTAGGACATTTAAGGTCTTTAGGAACCCATACCATATTATTTCTCATATAAGAATTTCTTCTATAATTGCACAAATGAGAAATATGTCCTAGATGACCACAAAAATTGCAAGCAAGTGAATTCAACGATGGCTTAGTCCTTTGAAAATCATTTTGAAAAACTTGAGCCTTTGATTATTATTACATTCTAAACTATTTTTGCCATAAGCCTTGCTTGAATTTTCATGTGGAATAACATTAATTTTATTCTCATTAACAAGCATAGAATGTAAGCAATTAAAATTATTAGCCTTGGCAAATTTAAAAGATAAGTTCTCGACTTGATTTTCTAAATCAATGCATTTTTCACAAGAAGTTGAGGTTTCACATTTCAAAGGCATTTCCTCATCAAGAAAAGCATATTCATTTTTCAAGTTTTCAATTTCATTTTCAATGGAGGAAATGCTTTCCAAATAAGATAAATTTTTATTTTCTAAATTCAACAAACCATCATATAATTCATTATATGCACATTGTAGCTCATCATAGGAAGGTCCATAATCAAGATAGGCATTATTTACCTCAAGGTTCTTTGGAGTCAAGTGGGAGGTTGTCACAATTTCTTGCATTAATGACTCTTCAAGGGAATCACCATCTTCCTCATTGTTGTGCATCAAAGCTTCAAGAGTATATACTAATTGGTTTTGCTTTGCCACCTCTTCAAATTGAGCATCATTTTGAGGATATTTTTCACAACAAGATTCCTTTAATGGTTTTTGCTCTTCTTGCTCTCTATGTACAACTTTATACAAAAAATTATTGTTAGCAAGATAGATATCATCAAGAGTATCCCATATATCTTTAGCACTAGAGCAACTCTTAATTTTAGCATAAGCATCATCATTAAACCACTTCTCAATATTTGCATTGCTCTAATGTTTAATGAAAAGCATTTCTTATCATAGTCATTCCAAGTTTGTTTTGATTTGCATGTAAATTCATCAAGCATAATATCCTACAAATCAAGAAACCAAAACTTTTCCATTTCTTTCTTCTCCAACCTTTCGGCCAATACCATGAAAACACCATCCAAGCTTCTATAATTCTAACCAATCACACCACTTGAAACTAGAGACCATTTAGTGAAGTTTTAGTGTTGAGACCTTAACTTGGTTCTACCATTTTCAAGTTTTTCTTCAAGCTTGAAGTTTGTAGCTTCAAAGGTAAAGTTTGAGTTTTCTTACCCCTTTGTGTTTCTAATGCCCTAAATCATGATTTGAGTTCATGGTTGTCTTGTTTTAAGTCTTGGTTGTGATGGATGTGTTTGTTTGAAGTGTTAGGGTTTGTTTGTGGTGGAGACCGAACCTACAAGGAGGAGTTTTTGGAGCTTTTCGGTTTCTAATCAAGGTAAGAGGGAGATTAACCTCATCGACCATATTGTTAGCCATGATAACCATTACCCAAGAGGGGGTGAATTGGGTAATTACTAATTTTAATACAACTTTAACAAATTATGCATTTTGAATAACTCTATTAGTAAATGTAGTGGAATAAGTCTAATAAATGTACAACTATTGAGGATTACTCAAATACAACTTGGGATATATGATGAACTAAGTGAATAAGCTAGATATCAAGTTGTACTAATCAAAACATCAAGATATGCAATAGATAAATATATTTCACCAAATACTGAATTTAAAGAGTGTAGGGAAGAGAGAATCAAACTCAAGAATTTATCCTAATTCAGCTACTAACCACTTGTGGCCTACATCCAGTCCCCAAGCAATAACTTGAGATTTTCCACTATATCTTCAAGCTTCAATGGGTGCTTGACAACCACTACAACCTTGAGCACTCAACACTTTGGGATACCTTACCCTTGGAGCTTGACTCTCTTCAACTAAGGGATACCTCACCCTTTACACTTTTGGAGGGATGCCTCACCCTCTTTACAAAGCAATAATGATAGATTGAATGAAGCTCTCAATAGAGTAGATGATTACAAATTGAAGCTCTAATATGATCTCAAAGATTTTTCATGTTTTTAACGAAAAACAAAGCAAGAAGTGTATTTGAGGATTGATTCACGTTTGGAAGTATAGGTGATCAATTTTTGGTTCAAGGTCTACCTCAAATGAAGACCCAACTTTGGTATTTATAAGTTTCTCAATTAATAGAGCCGTTGGGTGTTGGTATAAATCGCAAGTGTACGATTCAGTCAAGTAGTAAAATTATCGATCCTCAGGGACTGAGTTGATGATCACTAATTACGTACAATTATGATTATCTAGACAAAATCAATGATGCAGAACAAAGATTTAGAAATCAAAATCTAAAAATAACAAAGAAGATTAACTTGAAGATTTAACACAGAAACTTGAATAAGAAATCAGTTTTAAGGTATCTAGGATAATGGGTTCACCACAATGGTCATTAACAAGTTTATGATTCTTTCCCCTCTTTTTAAACTAGGTTACTCTTGAAAGTGAATTATCCTAAAGAATTATTGTTTCCTTTAAGAATACAATAACGTATCCAATCTAATCCAATTCCTATTTTCACAATAATTAAATTAGAGATGACCCAATAAGAACCAGTAATTCAAAAGAAGCCTCAAGAGAATTAATCTACTTTCGTGATTTAATAGCTCAAGTTCAGTTTTTAGAGTACATAAATCAAGAATCACCTTTCAGTTCTTCCCTTAATATCAAAAATCATGCAAACATGTGGCCAAGCATATTCACAAACTGTTGGTGTGCTAAAAACTGAATCAAGAGAAACTTAGCATTAAAGAGGTAAGAAATTCATACATCAAACATTGTCAATAATCCATTAGGTTACTACCAAATCCTAGAACAAGGAACTACTCAAACATGTTCATCAAAATACAATCCATAAGAATGAACAAAAGCATTCAAAAAAACCAGATTGAAATACAAGAAGAAGAAAAACTCTGATTCAGTCATCCTGTTTCTCGCCCCTTGCTCCTGTCCGATCCTCACCTCCTTTCTTGAGTCCAATGGTGGTTTATATGCTCTCCCCTCTCCCCCTTTAGGTCCCCTCTTCGTTTTCCTCTCTTCAATTCAACTT
Source organism: Ormosia semicastrata (assembly GCA_029884595.1). Classification (NCBI taxonomy): domain Eukaryota; kingdom Viridiplantae; phylum Streptophyta; class Magnoliopsida; order Fabales; family Fabaceae; genus Ormosia; species Ormosia semicastrata. The sequence continues at coordinate 55,376,808 of JAQQTO010000063.1, forward strand.
GTCCAGCTCACTTTTTCAGTAAAGGAGTAATAACATGGATTAAATGTGCTGACGTTCCACGATCCACGGCCGTGGCAGCTGCCACAGGCTGGCCGTGGATCTTACTGACTTATGCGTACATGGTCGAAATGGTCCACGACCATGGCAGGTTCCACGGGCTGGCCGTGGTAGGTTCCACGGGTGTGGTAGCTGCCACAGGCAGGGTGTGGTTCTTTCTGCACCTCCTCTTTTAGTTTAGCTCTTCATATTTTGGTGCTTCAAAGTCCCAAATCCATTCACCTATGAAATATAAAAACACAACGCAGTCATCTGAACTAAAGGAATAAAAACCTAGGATATATACTAAAAATCAACGTCAAACATGCAACAATTGAATGCTAACTAAGACAAAATTATATGCATGCTTCACACACATCAAACTCCCTCAAACTTAAGACATTGCTTGTCCTCAAGCAAAACACGTGTGAATGAACAAAACATGACAAATAAAACAAAGCAATGACACATTATCCCTGACAAAACATCTTATCTTGTCATGTAATGGTATTCAATAAGCACAACCTCACTGTACATTTCACTATGACTTAACTTGTGAGTACCTCAGTGCAATAGTGCAAGTGTAATTAACCCCAAGGCATTGAACACCAAGTCAAGTTGTTTACTCTTTTCATTTTATTTCGCCAAGTTCCCTACTTAGCAAGCACCTACCTGCTAACAAGGCTCATCCCCCCTTTGTGCTTTGCACCTTCCACACTTAGTCTCAAAGGAGCACTTGATTTCAAGATTGATAAGTATTTCCCCAGTAACCAACTCGATCTCAAAGGGGTACTTGGTTGCCTTTTTGCAATATACAATCAGTATTTTTTTTTCAAGTGTTTCTCCAGTAACCAAGCGCAGTGGGGGTCCTCTTGGGAACTCAAGTACTCAATTGGTATTTTAAGACTTTCCTTGGATACCTCAACACTCAGAGTCAATTGTTAAGTGACAAGAGGTTCTCACAAGGCAAGACAAAATAGTGAAAGCTCAATCCAAAAGTACTCATTACATACCATCATAGATATCAAGGAATAATGTGCCAAGGAAATGAGTCAAAGCAAAAACAAAACTAAAATTAAAATGCCCTTTTTTTTTACATGATATTTCAAAGCAAAATAAATGGATGCTAAAGATGCAAAACTAGAATTAAAATGCAAAACTGAATGCTAGAATGTACTAACTAACTAACTAACTAACTCCCCTTGGAAAATGGCCTTCCTATGCAATCTGAGTTCCCTAAGCAATTTTTTGGTTTCAAATTCATTCAAATTTGCATTGATGATCACAGGGTATGTAGAGTTGGGACCAAGAAATTCATACTTTAGGATTGAAGGAAGAGGTTTAAGTTCTACCTTTGGTGCGCTTTCTTCCTCCCAATCTGTTGATTTTTGTTTGGCCTCCAACTTTTCAGTTTTGGCTTTTTGTAACTATGGGCATGCATCAAAGAGACGAGCATACTCACCAATCTTACCACCATCGCTTGTTGAACCTTCTCCAATCAAGCACATTTCTAATGGATCAATAGAGGAATATTTAGGTGCTTCCTCCTTTAGTTCCTGCTGTAACAAATCTATCCTACAACAAAGATTGTCAACAAAAGGTTATTTTACAGCATTAGACAAATCAAACTCAACTTTATCATTACCAACTGTCAAAGAAAGTTTACTATTTTTGACATCATTTATGGCTCCAGCAGTGGCCAGGAAAGGCCTTCTAAGAATGATGGGGATTTGAGAGTCTTCCTCCATCTCTAAAACCACAAAATCAATCGGCACAAAGAACTTACCGACTTTGATGGGAACGTCCTCCAAAATACCTATGGGGTATTTCACAGAATGATCCGCCAATTGCAATGAGATTGTTGTGGGCTTTAGTTCACCCATCTCCAGCTTTTTACAAACAGATAGGGGCATAAGACTGACACTAGCCCCAAGATCACAAAGAGCTTTATCAAAGCTCATGTTACCAATTAAATATGGATTTGAAAAACTACCTGGATCCTTGAGCTTTGGAGGTAATTTATTTTGAATCAAAGCACTGCATTCCTCAGTTAAAGCCACAGTTTCATATTCTTCCAATTTTCTTTTATTTGACAAAATATCCTTCAAGAACTTAGCATAAGTAGGCATTTGTTGCAAAGCTTCTATGAAAGGAATATTTATGTACAACTTTTTCAAAACTTCTAAAAATCTGCCAAATTGCTTGTCAAGCTTAGCCTTAGCTAACCTTTGAGGGAAAGGTATGGGTGGTCTATAAGGTGTGGCCAGAGGTATGTGACTAGGTTCTTCACCTTTTTCCTTGGTCTTTTCCTTATTCTCATCTTCCCTAGGTGGTGACCTAGTAACCTCAACTTCCTCACTACCATCTTTCTTTTCACTCTCTTTTCTTGCCTTAAGATCTTCTAATTGCTTACCACTTCTCAAGGTAACAGCCTTGCATTGGTCACTCGAATTTGTTTCAGGCTGACGGGAAACCTTCTTGGTGTTCTTGCAGAGGAACTAGCTTGTTGTGCTATTTGGGTCTCTAACATCTTATTATGAATAGCTAGACTATCAACCTTAGATGCTAGTTGCTTAATTGCCTCACCCATAGCATGACCCTGCTACCTAAATTCATCATTTTGCTTGGATTGAGTCAAAATGAAATTTTCCATTAAGGTTTCCAAATTAGATTTTTGTACCTGTTGTTGAAACCCAGGAGGTGGCCTCGCATTGCTTTGCCCAGCTTGATTCTAATTAGTCCGATAGGAGAAGTTAGGATGATTCCTCCAACCAGGGTTATAATTGTTTGAGAATGGATCATTCTGCCCCCTTTGGCTGAAATTATTGATAGCATCAACTTGCTCCATCGGTGCATCTTGTGTAGGACTGATTCCTAGCTGGCAATCTGTAGCTGTATGTCCTGCTGTACCACATATCTCACAAGAGGCATTAGAAGTACAAACAGCATTGACATTAATTTTATCAAATTTCTGAGACAAAGCATCTACCTTAGCTGCTATAAGATCCCAAGCATCTACCTCATGCTTACCTGCAACTCTTTTAGGATTACCTCTTTCATTCGCCCATTGGTGGTGGTTTAGAGCCACATTTTCAATTATCTTATAGGCCTCTTCCAAGTTTTTATTCATCAAAGCTCCTCCAGCTACAGAGTCCAATGAAACCTTGGCTTGGTAGGTTATACCGTTATAGAACGTGTGGATGATCAACCACTTCTCAAGGCCATGATGAGGACATTGTTGCAACAGCCCTTTAAACTTGTCCTAAGCTTCAAATAATGACTCACTGTCTTTTTGAGCAAAGCTGGTGATTTGATTCCTAAGATGGGCAGTCTTGCTGGGTGGGAAGTATTTGTCAAGAAAACGTTGCTTCAGTTCAGCCCATGTTGTAATACACCCTGTAGGAAGGGAATGTAACCATGCTCTAGCCTTGTCCCTTAAAGAGAAAGGGAACAACCTCAGACGGATGGCATCTGCAGAAGCGCCATTAAACTTCAAAGTCTCGCAGAACTCCAAAAACACCTCCAAATGAAGATTAGGATCTTCTGTTGGCAATCCTCCAAATTGGTTCTGCTGAATCATTGAGAGAAGTGAAGGCTTCAATTCAAAATTGTTAGCTTCAATAGGGGGTCTTGTGATACTAGAACGCAGCCCTCACGCGCTAGGTGCAGCGTAGTCCTTCAGTGGCTTATTTTCATTTTGGGCAGCCATGACTGATGTAGGTTGTTTTTGGCTGCTTCTTTGCTGTCTTTGCAGTCTTCTTCTTACTCGAAAGGTCCTTTCAATTTCTGGGTCTGCTTCTACAAGTTTCCCAGAATTTCTAGACCTTCGCATACAAGAATTACCTGCTAAACTGCAAAGACATAAACAGAAAATAAATTAAAATAAACAAAAATAAAAGTCCAGACTAACCAGCATGCAAGTGAATTGATATCAACAAAACACAGTCCCCGGCAACGGCGCCAAAAACTTGTTGGTATAAATCGCAAGTGTACGATTCAGTCAAGTAGTAAAATTATCGATCCTCAGGGACTGAGTTGATGATCACCAATTATGTACAATTATGATTATGTAGACGAAATCAATGATGCAGAACAAAGACGTAGAAATCAAAATCTAGAAATAACAAAGAAGATTAACTTGAAGATTTAACATAGAAACTTGAATAAGAAATCAGTTTTAAGGTATCTAGGATAATGGGTTCACCACAATGGTCATTAACAAGTTTATGATTCTTTCCCCTCTTTTCAAACTAGGTTACTCTTGAAAGCAAATTATCCTAAAGAATTATTGTTTCCTTTCAGAATACAATAACGTATCAAATCTAATCCAATTCCTATTTTCACAACAATTAAATTAGAGAGGACCCAATAAGAACAAGTAATTCAAAAGAAGCCTCAAGATAATTAATCTACTTTCGTGATTTAATAGCTCAAGTTCAGTTTTTAGAGTACATAAATCAAGAGTCACCTTTCAGTTTTTCCCTTAATATCAAAAATCATGCAAACATGTGGCCAAGCATTTTCACAAATAGTTGGTGTGCTAAAAACTGAATCAAGAGAAACTTAGCATTAAAGAGGTAAGAAATTCATACATCAAACATTGTCAATAATCCATTGGGTTACTACCAAATCCTAGAACAAGGAACTACTCAAACATGTTCATCAAACTACAATCCATAAGAATGAACAAAAGCATTCAGAAAAAACAAGATTGAAATACAAGAAGAAGAAAAGAAGAAAAACTCTGATTCAGTCTTCCTATTTCTCACCCCTTGCTCCTATCCGATCCTCACCTTCTTTCTTGAGTCCAATGGTGGTTTATATCCTCTCCCCTCTCCCCCTTTAGGTCCCCTCTTCGTTTTCCTCTCTTCAATTCAGCTTGTCCAGCTCACCTTTTCAGTAAAGGGGCAATAACATAGATTAAATGTGCTGACGTTCCACGATCCACGGCTGTGGCAGCTGCCACAGGCTGGCCGTGGATCTTACTGACTTGTGCGTAAATGGTTGAAATGGTCCACGGCCATGGCAGGTTCCACGGGCTGGCCGTGGTAGGTTCCACGGGTGTGGTAGCTGCCATAGGCAGGGTGTGGTTCCTTCTGCACCTCCTCTTTTACTTTAGCTCTTCATATTTTGGTGCTTCAAAGTCCCAAATCCATTCACCTATGAAATATAAAACAAAACGCAGTCATCTGAACTAAAGGAATAAAAACCTAGGATATATACTAAAAATCAACGTCAAACATGCAACAATTAAATGCTAACTAAGACAAAATTATATGCATACTTCACACACATCATTGGGGTGGTTTGGGCATGCATTTAATGCATTTAATATAGCCGTTGGACGTTGTCAGGGTTCGTGTAATCGATTACACAACTTATGTAATCGATTACATTGTTGATCCAACATGTTTTTGGCTTTCTGGGCTCTGTGTAATCGATTACATTATTGGTGTAATCGATTACATGGCTTCTGACTTTGCTTGTAATCGATTACAATATCCATGTAATCGATTACATGACTTCTGACTTGCTGTGTAATCGATTACAATATCCATGTAATCGATTTCATGACTCTTTGAACGTGTTCTTGCCTTTCTGGGCTTAGTGTAATCGATTACATATACTGTGTAATCGATTACATGGCCTCTGAATTGCTTGTAATCGATTACATTGCTCATGTAATCGATTATAAGGCCTCTGTTTGCTGTGTAATCGATTACAAACATCATGTAATCAATTAGATTGGCCTTTGAACACATTTTTCAAGTCCAATAAAACTTGTAAGTCATTTCCAACACCTCAAGATACTTGATTAAACATAAATCCTTTTAAGAGTGTTAGATTTAAGGTTGAAACTCAAGTTTTCTTAAAAGCCATGTTTAACTTTGAAATTTCCCACTTATTTTGAAATCATATATTGAAAAACCATTTGAGAAATCTTGAGAGCATTTAACATTAATGTTCTAAGTCTTATAACTAAATAAACCTCTTGACTTCTTTCTTTGATCTTGATTTTTCCTTTTGCGCTTGATCTTCTGTATTCTTGTTGCAATGCTCACTCTTGGTATTTGGACTATCCTACAAAGTATTTCTCACTTAAAACAAGCATAGTTAGTCCAAATTCACAACTCAATATCTTCATATGCATGATTCATAAATGTATAACTATAGTTAGTTTAACATGCATATGAGACTTTCATAGACACATTCAAATAAGATATTTATCAATTACAAATAGATATGCCTATATAGGATGCAATAAAGAACACTTTACACATTTTCATCAAAATAGAATCAAATCCAATATTAATTCAATACAACTCATATAATGCATTATTGGATATATTATATGATGAATGTTACATATATCTCATTGCATGATTATTAAATGAAATATAACTAAATAAAGTACATAATCATGCATGATCCAATATATCCCATTAAGCATATCTATGTAACATGATCAACATTCTTTTGTGATGCATTTGTCATTTATTAAGCACAACTATAAAGTATAAGCATCATTCTTTTTATCTTGTATTTGTCATCATCAAAACTTAACATATTAAATCATTGAGGCAAACCTATTTCCACACATATGTGGTGGTGAGGGAATGGATTTGTTTGTGTTTGTCGGTGAAAAATCACTTAAAGGATTAATTCATTTGATTGTGTACGTTTAAGTGCTATGTGTTGTTATATGTGATTTTATTGCTTTGATAATTAGGCATGATTTTTATTAAGTGATTACTATATGACATGATATGATTTTGATTGAATTGTGATTAGATGCTTAATATGATTTTATTGCTTTAATAGTAAGCATGAATATGTAATAGTAGAAATATCATTAGTGATATGTTGTATATGATAAGAATCATATGGAAAGAAAAACTATTTTGGTTTCAAAGAACCAACAGGCTCACGACCTCCATGAGTATTTTGGAGCAAATTACTTAAAATATTTTACTAAGTGTGGATTTTAGATGATTATGTAATAAGTAATTGGATTAAAGATTTTTACAAAGAAAAATGAGATAGGAAATGAATAAATATTTGGTTATGGAATATAAATTGATTTTTGGCAAACATGCCAAGAATTGGTATTTTAGACCAAAAATATTTTCTCAAGTGTAATCTTAAAGGATTAATTAACAAGAACTCAATTTAGTGAATTTTGAGATGTAAAAAGAAAGTAAACTAATTTTTGGAATTAATTAAATTAATGAATTGAGGTCATGATGAGAAATAAATTTATAAGTTAAAGTTTACTGACGTATAGCTCACCACTTAGGTTTTGAAGCGCGTTAGAAAACTTTGAGCTATATTATTTGATTAAATCATGGAAGTGTAAAATTTTGTGAAGAAAATATTAGAAATTATTATTAAGATGAAATTTATGGGAAATGAGATTCAAATTTTATTTAACATGGAAAAGAATTCTTTATAATTGGTTAAGTCAAGAATAACATAGTTTTTGTGAACAATGTTAGGAAATATTATTTGGTGAAGTTTTAGTGAGAAAATGATAGAAATATTATTTAAAGGTGATTTATTAAGGAAATATTAGAATAAAAGTCCAATTTTAATATTAAATGAGAAAAGTTTTAAGTTAAGCTTTGAATATGATTAAAATGTTTTACGCAATTGAAAATATGCAGAAAAGCTCTTACACGATTTAAAAATGGTGATTTATAGTCACGTGATTAAGAAAATGTTTTAAAATCTTTATGTAATTGAGAAAACATTGAAAAATCATTACGTGATTTGAAAATGTAACAAAAGTAGTACGCGATTGTGAAAATGCGATAAAAACGCTACGCGATTGAGGGGAAACAACAAGTTTTGCTATAGGACCGACGTACTGGACTCGAGTAGATCAGTGGTATTATGTAATTGTATGGGCAATTATATAATATCAATGATACTAATGGTATTAGACAATTGTAGGGGCAGTTGCTTTAATATCATTGGGAACAGTCCAACGATTGTTTGATTTCATTGATCATGCATTTGAGTATTATACAGTTGGTGGCTATTGTGGCTTTTGTGCCCATGAGTGAACGAGAATTTCGATAGTGTGATCTTATGATGGATCTCAAGGGGTGTTAGGGCGAGGTGATTCACTTAGTGATCTGTTATCACATTATATACCTCTTATCGTGAAAAACCATTGCAACGCGCTGATGAGGACCCGACAAATACTATTCTTTTCGTGGTCTAGCGTAGACAGTCATTGAGGGTGGCAGATCTTCTGGAACATTCATCTCCGAGTTTGTGTTTAGCTCCATGGAGTAGGAAATGAGTGCATTGTGCATAAGGATGGTTAGGATACACATTGTGCATGTGCATAGTAAGTGTACATATTGTTTATATGCATAGTCAGCATTTATACTGTTGTGATATAGTATTATTGTGACATAATATTATTGTGGTATTATCATTATGCCAAATATTGTGTTGTAAGTTTATTCGATTATTTATTTATTAAATATTATGCATATATCTACTGATTTTATGTTATTTTATGGATTGTATGTTGAACTGCGTTGGCATGTTTATTGTTTCTTTGCTGCCATATTGGTATGCGATGTAGGGGATCTCACCTCTTTGCTGTATTATTTATCTGTTATGTTTTTATGATTATGTTTGATAAAGATTGTAACAAGGACGAGGTTGGATCACCTAGGTTTGAGTTGGAATGACTTTGTTAGATTGGTTTGCAATAGCTGCAAGGAGGAATTTATCTGATTACGTGCAAGTGCAGTTCCACGGAGGCACTGATGCCTGGCATGTCAACCCAGATACTCATCGTTTTGGTTATATAGGAGAGGTGACCCTATCCCAGAGTAAGACCTGCCATAGAATCCCCACTGTTACATATAACACTTGTGTACATGTAGAGTTCTCCATGTCTAGTAGAGAACTGTGGGATATTGCTCACCGTTTGCCTAGAGAAGACTCTATGTAGTCAACTGCTCGGACTCCTATCCGTAGAGTCACATCCCGACTAAAGAACGTGTCTGTAGAGGATCCGGGAGAGGATCAGGTTCCAGACCTTTCTCTCTAGGTTTTTGGGCTTGGGCCAGGTCGAGTTTTTATATGGTAGTTGGGTATAAGCTTTGAGTTTTGTAAATCTTATGTATTAAATAATATTGGTGAATTATGTTATTTTATGTAATGTGTGTTAATTAGTTAATTATATTTTATAATCTCTAAAGGTTTTGTAAATTTATATTATGCACTAAAAGGAAATTTTGGAGTTCGTGTCATACTAGGTTAAAGCTTTTATAACTTAGGTTAAGTTTTAGAAGTTTTAATCTTAAATGTGATAACTTACAATGGGTGTTATATTAGTTGGTATCAGAGCCCAAGTTCGAGTCTATTTGGGTTTGTGGTTAGGTCTGTCTTATTTGTGCTGTGTGATTCTCTGTGTTTGGTATTTGAAAGAAGACAATGTTGTTTGAAATGGTTACGTTTGGTTTCATTGTGTTTGGATTTGTTTGTCTTCGAAGAAAGACAATGGATCATAGTAGATAAAAGTATATGGATGCGAGACGTGACAATGTTCGTATGGTCGCAGCTAGAAGTGTAATGTAGAGGATGGCTAACATAGCTACACAACAGAGTTAGAAGGTCACTCAGCAGTAGGAACTAATAACTGAATGTCATAACTTGTTAGAGTTGGAGCAGTTTCAGGATGTGAGATGTCGTGACTTTGGACCACCGAGGATCCAAAAGGGGAGGAAATGTAAAGTCGATCGATTCCAGCGAAATCCGTATATACGACCACTAGGGAATCAACATCAACGACAACAATATGGAGGAAGTGCTAGTGGTAGTGGATCCATCCAGACTATGACACCATTACGAATATGAAAGAAGTGTATGGGAAATCACTTAACAAAGGAGTGTACAAAAAAGGAAAAGGTCTATTACAAGTGCGGGAAACCTAGACATGTTTATAGAGATTTTGCCCAACAAAAGACAAAGCCTTCAGTCAGAAAAGTATGGGTTCCAAGATCTCAAGAAGGAGGAAGAGATAATACAGTGAGTGGAGCAGAAGCATCTTAATCAGAAGATCTGAGCAACAAGGAGATTGTTGTCATAGAGGGTGATTCTATATCTATGCTGTATAACTTATGGGGCAATCCTTTCTTTTATGGCCTATGACTGAGTAAATTATTCAGATTATCTATGTCTTAGTTATTTTTTGATCTGAGTATTTCTACTCTTATTGCTAAACTTGTTGTTACTACTCAAGTTTGCTTAATCTATCCTATTTCTGTCAATGATCGAATCTTTTCTGTTGATTTGATTTGTTTCCCTGAAGTCACATCTATTTGAGAGCTTGATTTTATAAATGGATTGGTTATCTTCAAACCATATCCTGCTAGATTGTTTCAATAAAACCTTAGTCTTCTTTGAAGCTTAGATGTAAGGACTTTTAACAGCCATTGAAGTTGAAGCTTTGTCGAGGGAAGGAGTTCTAAAATACGTGTTATTGTGTTCCTTAGAGGTCAAGAATGAGAATGATGTGAATGCCTTTCCTGTAGTCTATGACTTTCACAAAGTTTTTCTGATAAGGTACCTGGAATATTACCGAAAAGAGATATAGAGTTTTCTATTGATCTTGTACTAGGATTTAATCCTATATCTATGTTGATGTATCGGATGTTGCCGTCAGAATTAGCTAAGCTCAAGGAGCAGTTGGTAGAATGATTAGGAAGTAGTTCTTCAATGAGAAAGACTAAAGACTGTAGCGGAAGTCTATAGCTTTATTGGAGTTAGATGTTGTGGTGTTTGCATTGAAGATCTGGAATTATTTTCTGTATGGAGCAATATTCAACGTCTATAGCAATTACAAGGGTTTGAAGTACCTATTCGATTAGAAGGAGTTGAGTTTGAAACCTTATGTGGACGGCGATGTAAAGCCTCTTTGTGTTGGCAAAAGATGCAGGAAATTTTGGCGTTAAGATTTGAGCTTGTGTAATCGATGACAGGAAGAGTTACGATAATCTGGAATGATGTAACTGAAGATACAGCATGGAAGTTAGAAGACAAAATGAGAGAACAATATCCGCAATTGTTCTAAGGTATAATGAATTTTGGGGACAAAATTCTTTTTAGAGGGGGAGTATTGTAACACTCCAAAATTTCTCATTTTTTAGTAAAATGTGATTTTACTGATTTTTGTGCTCTATATAATTTATTTTGACTGTTTTGCTATTATTTTTTTATTTTTTCGTGTGCTTTGCTCGGTGCCGGGAAAATGATATTCTTCGGGGCTGGGAAAATTTTAGACTGTTTATTCGAGGCAGGGGGAGCTTACTAAACTAAAACCGAAAGACATAGTTCTAAATCTTTTAATTTTAAGAATTTATCTATCAAATAAAAATATTTTGCGTATTCTAGAACGATGACTCATTGTTCGATGACTCACCTAGGTGGCTAAGCTGGTGACTCACGTATTCTAGAATGTTCTAGAAGATTTTAGTAGTTGTGACTTACCTTGTATGCACCAATGAGGAGCTGGTCAAACTTGGTGGCTGTGACTCATTGTTGTAACATCTCGAAAATTATTTATTTCATTATAAATAATCATTTTATAATATTTATAATTTTTAGAAATTTTTCTAGATTTTACCAAAAATATCAAATATTTTAATATATTCCTCATTTTACGTGCACACTGAATAGTGTCAGTGTAACGTCTCAGAAAATTGTTTCTTGCCTGATAAATAGTTGTTTTCCAAAATTTGTGGTTTTTAGGAATTTTTGTGGAATTTTCTGGAAACGTTGAATATTTTAATATATTCTTCATTTTGCGTGCCCACTGAGCGGAGCTGACAAAACAAAATATTTTTCCTGAGGTTGGTAAACTTTGGACTGTAGAAACGTCGACAGGGGATCTTACTAAACCCGAGGCTGGACATAGTTTACGAGGTTTCATTTTTTAAGATTTTATCTGATAAATAAAATTGTAGTATATTTTATTATCTGTGGAATAATAAAATATTATTACGCTAACTAAAAAATTTTGTCCACTGAGAAATAGTTCTAGTAGATTATTTCTATCTAGTTATTTTAATGACATCATTTAAGTGACCACACACTTCACTTTATCGAGAAGCGTGCGAAGCTTCTCAAGGAAGTTTCAAGGAAGTTTCTAGGAAGCTTCCTCCAACCACTTCTCTCTCTCTCCTCTCTAAAGGTGCTGTATGGTTTTGGGGAGTGGGGAAACATATTTTCATTCCTCATTTTCTCTCCCTCATACGTAGCTCTCTTCCTCTCCCTCTCTTCCTCTCTTCTTCCACCCACACACCTCCATTGTTGAACCTTTAAGCTTCCATGCTCAAGCCAATATAGACCATTGCTTCCCATCATCATCTCCAAGCTTTCTTCTTTGTTGGGAACTCCTCCTTGCTCCTCCATTTTCGTCCTCCACAGCCAGCTCCAAAACTTCAAGTATTGAGCTAAAAACTCTCAACTTTATTCTCTTTTTCTCCCCATTTTCATGGTCCATGGTCACATTAGTGACTATGGATGCCTTTTCCACTCTTTGATCTTGATTTATTGGATTTGAACACCCAAGGATCTTGTGGTGGAGAAGCACAAAATTTCAATGACAAAAGGAGCTTGCTTTTCCTTGTTCTTCACTAAGGTAAGAGGAATATTATTCTCTTCAACCCATCTTGGTAGTGAGAAACGTCTTTGTTGTGTTGATGGGGTGAAACCCATTTGTGGGTACCCCATTATTTGAGTGATTTTGGTTGTTTAATGGTATTTTGATTGGTAGGAATTAGTTGTATGTTGATAGATTTTGGATTGTATGAAGATTGGAATGGTTTCTGGTGATTTCTGCATCCACAGAGTGATACACGGCCGTGTATCTCTGTGTGTGACTAAAACGTGTTTTTAGGTGCACTCCAGAGGAGTACACAGCCTAGGCCGTGTATGACCTCACGGCCATGTACTCGGGGCCGTGTAATTTTCACACGGCCGTGTAACATGTTCAGCAATGGAATTTAGGCTTTTTCTAGCCCCTTTGAGCCTCCGGTCTCCTTGGGCACTTATTATAAGGCTTTAGTGCTAAGATAAACTTATTAAACATAATTAATTGAATGATTAGAAGTTGATTAGGGATTCATAAAATGGGAAGAACCAAGAATGATAATTGCCTTATAATTTAGAGCAATTTTTGGAATAAAGGAAGAACATGAGTATGGGTGAGGTTGTGAGGAACATAATGAACCTAATATTTAACTTTTATCATAACTATGGATGGGGTTGTGTTTATTCTTAAAGTGTGTTATTGGCTTGATAAGGACCCAGGAATAGGATTAAAAACCTTGTTGATAAATGATGAATGACTGATGGAATTAGAGAAATAAGAATTAAGAGTGTAAGTGAGACCTTGAGAATCATAGGAGATGTAATTAAATGAATCTTATTAAGGACAAAGAGAAGAACAATGATAAAACTTTATGAGACAATGGTAACTCCCAAATTAATTATGAATGACGACTTTACTATCGGGCCCATGAGTGGGACCCAAATCTGTTAATGACTATTTCGGTTCAAAATTTTAAAATGCATGATTCTTGAATTTGTATAATTGAGATACTCTGAGAGAACATGCATTGGCATCATTGTGCTATTGGGCTGACGAACTGGACCCTGGAAGCATCTAATGGACTATTGAGTCTGATGTGATTTGATTTCATTGGTTATGCATTTCAGCATCATACAGTTATGGCGTTTTATGCCTAGGAGTGAACGAGAACTTACAGGATAGTGGGGGCATTGTATGAGTCCTTTGAGGGGGTCAGGGCGCGGTGTTTCTGTAACACCCTGAATTTTTCTAACTTTAAGATAAATGACGGTTACATCCCCAATGTATTGTTTTGTAATTTCCATGAGTAGTAAACTGAATTTGACTGTTTCGTGAGTGTATTTGATTGTTGTATGTGATTTGCTCCGAGCCAGGGAAATAAAAATTTTCTGGCCGAAAAAATATTATTTTAATTAATTAGAGCTGGGGGATCTTACTAAACCCAGTTCTGATTGATATATATATTAGTTTCGTAATTTTTAGGATTTAACTATGCAATAAAAAAAATATATTATTATAATATTATTTTATGTTACAGTACCTACTGTCTCAAAAAGAGTAGAAAACTGCTTTAAAATAATCACGGATCTTTAAAAAGACTGAAACTTTATAAATTTCTAAGCCAATGGGAACAAGTCAACAAAAGTGGCTTGACTATTTTGGACCGTTAGATGCAAGCTTGGTGAGCAAGTCTTGATCAATGGTGGAGATGCAAGCTTGGTGAGCAAGTCTTGATCAAATGGCTAGGATGCAAGCTTGGTGAGCAAGCTTTGATCAATGGCTAGGATGTAAACTTGGTGAGCAAGCTTTGAAGATGGCCATAGATCTAATCAATGGATAGAAATTAAAGATGAAATCAATGGTTAGGATTAAGTCAAAAGATGTAGGCTTGACTTTGGGTTAGTAGCTAATTAAGCTTAATTTGATAAGCTTAATTACCTAATTAGTAAACTAATTAAACTAGCTTAGTTATTAAATAATTATAATCTAAATACTAATTAGATGTGCTAATATTGTTTAGAAATTATAAAACATGTAATTATATGTCCAATTAAATAGTTATATAATTAGATAATTAATTAAGATTAATTAGGAAATTAAACCTAATTAATTAGTTACCTAATTAGCAATTAATTAAACTTGAATTAAAACAAATTAAATTCCTAAATGGCCTTGGGCCACACGGTTTTGGGCAGCAGCCCTTCATATTCACCTTTAACTTTTATTTTCTCACTTTTCACGTTGAAAGCCTTCCATTTTCTCTCCAAATATACCAAGACTCCATGTACTTTTTTTCTTCTTTTTCTTTCACTCCATTCGGCCAAGCTCTCCACTACACCATCCACCCACCCAAAAATTTTCCTTCTTTGTTTTTCTAACTCTAAACATCTACCCAAAATCATCTCTAGTTGGGAGTTTTTACAAATTCCATCATTTGCAAGCTTGAAGACTCACCTTGAAGTTTCTTCTTTAAAGGTATTTGAAGGAGCTAAAACCGAAATTCCAAAGAAGGATAAAAGAAGAATTTTCTTCATTTTAAGGTAAGAGGAAGACTATAACCTAATTATCCTTGAGTGGTAGTAAGAAAATGGAATTTTGTGTGTAGTAGAATCCATAAGGATTCTTTTATATGTTGATTGTAATGATTTTTCATGCATATTTGGTATTGTTAAGTTGACTTGCTAGTGTTTATAATGTTGTAAATATTAGTGTGATGCTAGAGATGCATGAGTATTCCAAGGAATACAACACCCTCGGATTCGGTCATAACCCTGAAAAGTAGATTTTGGATGTTTTTAAATTAAATTACAAAGAGTGTTTAAGGGTATTTAATGGAATTAATAATGTTTAAATGTTGTTAGTATTTACCGTAATGCAAAAATATTTTACAGTTACTTGAAAAATATTTTAAGCAGTTTTAAACTATTTAATAAATCTTTCTGTTAGAAAAATAAACTGTTTATTTAAGGAAAATATCGGGATTTTAAAAAAACGCAATAAAAACAAATTTTACGCGATTGATGAGAACAACAAATTTTACTGTTGGGCCAAATGGTGGACCCGGATATGTGGAAAGTTATAGTGCGCCAAGTGGGCGCGTATTGTAACCTGGTTATATGGAAAATATAGTGCGCCAAGTGGGAGCGTGCTGTATTTTGAGATTTGTGCCACTGAGGGCATTTACATAATTATTTTTGCCATTGAGGGTATTTTCGTAAATAATTGAAGTTTGAGGGTATTTTCGTAAATAATTAAAGTTTGAGGGTATTTTCGTAAATATTTGAAGTTTGATGACATTCCTGGTAATTATTGCTTTGTTCATGCACTGAGTCGTGCCAATTGGAGAATTGGTGATTTGATTGACGAGATGAATAACATCGTGTTGTCGATGTGATAAGCGTAGTGGGTTCATTTCTGATATGGACTTGGAGGCATTGGTGTGCATTACTCCATATGTGGACAGGAGGTAGCTCCTTCTGGGCCGTGGTACGTGGTAAAACACTAGTGTTCTCGACAAGCACTATACTTAATCGAGATTTGAGAGGACTATTTTTACTGCCTGTAGTTACACGATGTTGTGACTGTGTACTACGCCATGATGTTTTAGTGGGCTATAGACACAAAGTATTGACAGTGCAATAGCAATCACAACGATCAGTTATAGACACAAAGTGTTGACAGTGCAATAGCTGGTCGGGGTAGTCAAGCTATAGACACAAAGGGTGGACAGTGCAATAGCTGGCTGGGCAGTATTATTAGAACTTTCAAATCATTCTCTCTGATATCGTTGTGTGTGTTGTAGCTCCATGGAGTAGGACTGAGTCATTTTATAGTTTTGGCATATATATCGTGTATTTATTATTTATTGTGATGGATTCTATTCTTTTCCATAATTAGTTATTGTTAATGTTTATTATCTGTGCTGATATTAATTGCTATTCTCGTTGCATTGTCGTTTTCTTATGCGCCACACTTGTGATATATTGGGTTGTCTTACCTCTGTGTTGTTGTATGTGTTGTTTGTATTATTGTGTTATATATATATATACGGAAATGAAGAGATTGAAGAACAAGTATTAGGCAATGAATACCATATAGAGGAGGAGCCACAATCTGATTTCCGGTCCCGAGTATTTGGAGCCTTCGGACCATCCGTCTCTAGGTTGAATTGACTCAAAGAAGATGACTACGCCAGATTCTTAGGTTTTGTAAGAATAGAGTTCCATAGAGGAATAGAAAATTTGGCGTACTCGTGAAGAAAGCAATAGTGTAGTGTATACGGGAACTATTACTTTATCTTTGCGTCCGAATACGATCGATCCTGTAGTTACTTTTGACTTGTATGTATGTACAGTTAGAGTTGCCTTTGGAGATCCGACGTCATTGGAATGGACTTTTCCATGTTCCCAATGAAAATAGTGTGGTATCTACGGCCCGGACTCCGTCCGTAGAGCGCCCGGATCCCCTGCTCGTAGAATCTGGCTGTGAGACATCCTGGTTATCTGTCACCGAGGAGTTATCTAGGAATGATTTCTCAAAGTGAACTAGATATCCATGATGTGCACTTGGGAACTTTTTGTTTTTGCTTTTTGATGTCCGATCTTGTATATAAAACTTATGTTTTATCTTTTGGCGATAGTTGTAAATGTTTTGGTATGTATTTTCTTTAGTTGTAAATTATTTGTATAATCGATGACAACAAAACCATATGTAAATTATATGTTAGTTTTTTTTATATGTGTTTGTTGTATGTATGTAGATAATGCACAAATGAAATATACAGTGAATTAATATGTACGTTAATGCTGTATAGGTGAGGTGATGTGGTGTAATTTATACGTTTTATAAACAAAATATACGTACTAATTATAATATTTATTTTATAACTTGAATAGTATTTATTATCTTTATTTTATTTTTTTTTACCTTAAAATGTGACATCCCAAAGGGTGTTACATTAGTTGGTATCAGAGCCCAAGTTAGAGTCTTTAGGGGTTGTGGTTGGGTCTGTTTGTGCTTGTGTTGTGTGAATTCTCTGTGATTTATTTCCGAAAGGAAGAATCTAACTTTTATGTTTGATGTGATTGATGTAAAAAAAAAAAAAAAAAAAAAAGATGTCTGGAGGAAGAGGAAGACGTGCGAATATCCTTAGAGAAGAGGACCCTTTGGTAGCAGCAGTAGAAGCTATGCAGCGGATGGCGGAAGTAATAACTCAGCAGAATCAGAGAGCAACTCAACAGCACGATGCTGTAGAGGCTATGCAGCGGATGGCGGAAGTAATGACTCAGCAGAACCAGAGAGCAGCTCAACAACAAGAAGCTACTGCGGATGCCCTAAATTTATCTGAATTTAGGCGTAGTAACCCGCCACTTCCGAGGCGAGTTCAATCTGAGAAAGCAAGTTTGTGGATGGCTGGAGCTGGAAAAGATATTCGAAGGGATGGGATGCCCAAATGATAAAAAGGTAACATATGCTACCTATATGCTAAGAGGAGACGGAGAAAGTTGGTGGAGAGGAACCCGTCGGTTATTGCAAGCTGAAGGCACTGTGATAACTTGGGAAGTGTTTTCTACTGCGTTTATGGACAAATATTTTCCTACCAGTGCTCGATATGCCAAGGAAAGAGAATTTCTTGGTCTACGTCAAGGAAATATGACAGTCCATAAGTATGTATCCAAATTTGAGAGTTTGTCTCAATTCTCAGATTATGCTCAAACCAGGCCAAATGATGAGTGGCGATGTAGGAAGTTTGAAGAAGGATTGAGAGTGGAGTTAAGACAAGGAGTACTACCTTTGAAAATGACTCAATTCCATGCTCTGGTAGATATATGTGCACAATTGGAGGAATTGGAACTGTTACGGGATCCAAGGACTCGTAATTTTGGACCAATGAGGTTTCAGAGGGGAGGTAGCAACCATAATAATCGGTTTCAGCATAAGCCATACTCGAGACCACCGGGAAACCAACTTCAACGACCACTTGTTGGAGGAAGCTCTGCTAGTACTACTCCTAGTCAGAAAGCGGCGTTTGTACCAACATGTTTCAAATGTGGGAAAAAGGGTCATATTTCTTCAGGATGTCCAATTAAAGGGACAATTTGTTTCAATTGTCGACAACCTGGACATTTCTCTAAGGATTGTCCTCAGTTGGAAAAGAAACCTGCATTGAAGACTGTTCGGGCAAATCAACCAAGATCCGGAGGACGAGTCTATACTATGACAGGAACTGAAGTTTCTCAGTCTGACAATCTTATTCAAGGGGAAGGAGCCATAGGAGGTAAGCCTTTGACTGTCTTGTATGATTCAGGCGCAACACATTCTTTCATTGCATATAATTGTGTTGAGAGATTAAAACTGCCTGTGTCTTCTTTGGATTTTCCATTGGTTGTTTCTACACCAACTACTAAGCCAGTAGTCACATCCAAAATATGTTTGGATTGTCTTGTTATTGTGAAGGACCGTATGTTTATAGTCAACTTGATTTGTTTACCCCTAGTGGAGATAGATGTGATATTCGGAATGGATTGGTTATCTTCTAACCATATCCTGATAGACTGTGCAATTAAATCCATAGTCTTTCCGAAGGAAGAGAACTCTGGATTCTTGACTGCTGTTAAAGCTAAGTCATTACTGAGAAATGGAGCGCAGGGATTTATATTATTATCTTCTCTAAAAGTTGAGAATGAGAAAGATGTATATACTATTCCTGTTGTCAATGAATTTCCAGAAGTTTTTCCAGACGATGTACCTGGTTTGCCGCCAGAAAGGGAAATCGAATTTTCTATCGATTTGGTACCAGGAATGTGTCCTATTTCAATTGCACCGTATAGAATGTCACCAGCCGAGTTGATGGAGTTGAAAAAGCAATTGGAGGAATTATTGGAGAAGCAGTTTGTGCGACCGAGTGTATCACCATGGGGAGCACCAGTGCTTCTAGTCAAGAAAAAGGATGGAACTTCTCGACTCTGTGTGGACTATCGTCAGCTGAATAAGGTCACCATAAAGAATAAATATCCACTTCCACGGATTGATGATTTGATGGACCAGTTGAAGGGAGCGAAGTATTTTCTAAAATAGATCTGAGATCAAGTTACCATCAAATCCGTGTTAAGACGGAGGATGTACCCAAAACAGCCTTTTGAACTCGTTATGGGCATTATGAATATCAGGTCATGCCTTTTGGAGTGACAAATGCTCCTGCTATATTCATGGATTATATGAATAGGATTTTTCGCTCGTACCTTGATAGATTTGTTGTTGTCTTTATAGATGACATTCTAATCTATTCTCAGTCTAAAGAAGAGCATGCCGAACACCTCGGTATAGTTCTTCGGGTTTTGAAGGACAAGCAGTTGTATGCAAAGTTGGCTAAATGTGAATTTTGGTTGGAAAAAGTGCAATTCCTAGTTCACGTAATTTCTAAAGAAGGTATTGCGGTGGATCCATCCAAAATAGAAACTATTTTGCAATGGGAAAGACCTAAAATAGTAATCGAAGTCCGAAGTTTCGTTGGATTGGCCGGGTATTATCGAAGGTTTATAGAAGGTTTTTCCAAGATTGCCGGACCACTTACACAACTTACAAGGAAAAGTCAAGCTTTTGAATGGACGGATGAACGTGAAGCCAGTTTTCAAGAGTTGAAGAAAAAGCTAACAACTGCACCAGTGTTGATCTTACCAGATCCTAACAGATCTTTTGATGTGTACTATGATGCTTCGTATCAAGGATTGGGATGCGTGCTGATGCAAGACCGAAATGTGGTAGCTTATGCTTCGAGGCAATTGAAGGTTCATGAGAGAAATTACCCAACCCATGATTTGGAACTAGCAGCGGTGGTGTTTGCATTAAAGATATGGAGGCATTATCTGTATGGGGCCATGTTCAATGTCTTTAGTGATCACAAGAGTTTGAAATACTTGTTTGATCAGAAAGAATTGAATATGAGACAAAGACGATGGCTTGAGTTTCTCAAAGATTATGATTTTCAACTCCAATATCATCCGGGAAAAGCTAATGTGGTAGCAGATGCCCTGAGTAGAAAAGTACTTAGTGTTTCTACAATGATGATAAAGGAAGAGGAATTACTCAATGAATTCAGAAATTTAGAAGTATCAGTGGAATTAGTGCCTGGGAAGATTCGTTTAAGCAGAATGGTAATCTTAAATGACTTGCTTAATATAATTCGAGATAAACAGGAGGAAGATGCATTTTTGTAAAATGAAAGAGAACTGTTAAAGCAAGGTCACAAGGCAACAGTGGAAGAGGGATCAGATGGAATTTTAAGATTTCAAGGGAGAGTTTGTATACCCGACGATGCTGAACTAAAGACGGCAATATTGGATGAAGCCCATACTAGTAATTTAAGTTTGCATCCAGGAATGACCAAGATGTATGATTTGAAGAAATTGTTTTGGTGGCCAAGGATGAAAAGAGACGTAGCGGAACGTGTGGCGTCTTGTTTGGTTTGTCAAAAAGCGAAAGTGGAACATCAGAGGCCAGCTGGAATGTTACAACCGCTCTCTATTCCAGAATGGAAGTGGGACAATATTTCTATGGATTTCGTTCTTATCGGACTGCCAAGAACGAGAAAAGGTCATGACTCAATATGGGTTATAGTTGATAGGCTTACAAAGTCACTCATTTCTTGCCCATTAATATTAAGTATTCATTGGAAAGATTAGCCCAAATCTATATCAATGAGATTGTTAAATTACATGGAGTACCTATTTCCATAATTTCTGATAGGGATCCAAGGTTTACATCAAGGTTTTGGCCAAATCTACAAGAAGCGACGGGGACTAAGCTACATTTAAGCTCTGCTTATCATCCACAGACTGATGGCCAAACTGAAAGAACTATACAATCTTTAGAAGACCTGTTGCGTGCTTGTGTGCTGGAGCAACAAGGGAGTTGGGATGAATTTTTATCTTTGATAGAATTCACCTACAACAATAGTTTTCACGCAAGTATAGGGATGGCACCCTATGAAGCATTGTATGGACGACGATGCTGAACACCTTTGTGCTGGTATCAAGATAGTGAAAGTATGACTATTGGACAGAGAGTTAGTGCAACAGACTACAGAGAAGGTGAAGATGATCCAAGAAAAGATGAGGACTACTCAAAGCAGACAAAAGAGCTATGCTGACAAAAGAAGGCGACCCTTGGAATTCGAAGAAGGCGAGCATGTATTTTTAAGGGTGACTCCTACGACTGGTATTGGAAGAGTTATCAAGTCTAAGAAGCTTACGCCTAAGTTTATAGGACCTTATCAGATTACACGTAGGATAGGTCCTGTAGCTTATCAAGTTGCCTTACCACCGTTTTTGTCTAATCTACATAATGTATTTCATGTGTCCCAATTAAAGAAGTATATTCCAGATCCGACACATGTGATACAACCTGATGAAGTACAGTTAAAGGAGAATCTGACGTACGAGACACTCCCTGTAAGAATTGAAGACAGAAAAGTGAAGCAGCTTCGAGGAAAGATGATTGAGCTGGTTAAAGTTATATGGAACGATGTGACAGGAGATGGTACTTGGGAATTGGAGGACAAGATGAGGGAGCAATACCCTCAATTGTTTTAAGGTACGAAAAATTTCAAGGACGAAATTTTTGTTTGTAGGGGAGAGTTGTAACACCCTGAATTTTTCTAACTTTAAGATAAATGACGGTTACATCCCCAATGTACTGTTTTGTAATTTTCATGAGTAGTAAACTGAATTTGACTGTTTCGTGAGTGTATTTGATTGTTGTATGTGATTTGCTCCGAGCCAGGGAAATAAAAATTTTTTGGCCGGAAAAATATTATTTTAATTAATTAGAGTGGGGATCTTACTAAACCCATTCTGATTGATATATATATTAGTTTCGTAATTTTTAGGATTTAAGCGTGCAATAAAAAATTTTATATTATTATAATATTATTTTATGTTACAAGACTCTATTGTCTCAAAAAGAGTAGAAAAGTGCTTTAAAATAATCACGGATCTTTAAAAAGCGTCAAAACTTTATAAATTTCTAAGCCAATGGGAACAAGTCAACAAAAGTGGCTTGACTATTTTGGACCGTTAGATGCAAGCTTGGTGAGCAAGTCTTGATCAATGGTGGAGATGCAAGCTTGGTGAGCAAGTCTTGATCAAATGGCTAGGATGCAAGCTTGGTGAGCAAGCTTTAATCAATGGCTAGGATGTAAACTTGGTGAGCAAGCTTTGAAGATGGCCATAGATCTAATCAATGGATAGAAATTAAAGATGAAATCAATGGTTAGGATTAAGTCAAAAGATGTAGGCTTGACTTTGGGTTAGTAGCTAATTAAGCTTAATTTGATAAGCTTAATTACCTAATTAGTAAACTAATTAAACTAGCTTAGTTATTAAATAATTATAATCTAAATACTAATTAGATGTGCTAATATTGTTTAGAAATTATAAAACATGTAATTATATGTCCAATTAAATAGTTATATAATTAGATAATTAATTAAGATTAATTAGGAAATTAAACCTAATTAATTAGTTACCTAATTAGCAATTAATTAAACTTGAATTAAAACAAATTAAATTCCTAAATGGCCTTGGGCCACACGGTTTTGGGCAGCAGCCCTTCATATTCACCTTTAACTTTTATTTTCTCACTTTTCACATTGAAAGCCTTCCATTTTCTCTCCAAATATACCAAGACTCCATGTACTTTTTTTCTTCTTTTTCTTTCACTCCATTCGGCCAAGCTCTCCACTACACCATCCACCCACCCAAAAATTTTCCTTCTTTGTTTTTCTAACTCTAAACATCTACCCAAAATCATCTCTAGTTGGGAGTTTTTGCAAATTCCATCATTTGCAAGCTTGAAGACTCACCTTGAAGTTTCTTCTTTAAAGGTATTTGAAGGAGCTAAAACCGAAATTCCAAAGAAGGATAAAAGAAGAATTTTCTTCATTTTAAGGTAAGAGGAAGACTATAACCTAATTATCCTTGAGTGGTAGTAAGAAAATGGAATTTTGTGTGTAGTAGAATCCATAAGGATTCTTTTATATGTTGATTGTAATGATTTTTCATGCATATTTGGTATTGTTAAGTTGACTTGCTAGTGTTTATAATGTTGTAAATATTAGTGTGATGCTAGAGATGCATGAGTATTCCAAGGAATACAACACCCTCGGATTCGGTCATAACCCTGAAAAGTAGATTTTGGATGTTTTTAAATTAAATTACAAAGAGTGTTTAAGGGTATTTAATGGAATTAATAATGTTTAAATGTTGTTAGTATTTACCAGTAATGCAAAAATATTTTGATTACTTGAAAAATATTTTAAGCAGTTTTAAACTATTTAATAAATCTTTCTGTTAGAAAAATAAACTGTTTATTTAAGGAAAATATCGGGATTGTAAAAAACGCAATAAAAACAAATTTTACGCGATTGATGAGAATAGCAAATTTTACTGTTGGGCCAAAATGGTGGACCCGGATATGTGGAAAGTTATAGTGCGCCAAGTGGGCGCGTATTGTAACCTGGTTATATGGAAAATATAGTGCGCCAAGTGGGAGCGTGCTGTATTTTGAGATTTGTGCCACTATGGGCATTTACATAATTATTTTTGCCATTGAGGGTATTTTCATAAATAATTGAAGTTTGAGGGTATTTTCGTAAATATTTGAAGTTTGAGGGCATTTTTGTAAATAATTGAGAATTGATGACATTCTTGTAATTATTTGAGACTTGAGGATGTTTTCGTAATTATTGCTTTGTTCATGCACTGAGTCGTGCCAATTAGAGAATTGGTGATTTGATTGACGAGATGAATAACATCGTGTTGTCGATGTGATAAGCGTAGTGGGTTCATTTCTGATGTGGACTTGGAGGCATTGGTGTGCATTACTCCATATGTGGACAGGAGGTAGCTCCTTCTGGGCCGTGGTACGTGGTAAAACACTAGTGTTCTCGACAAGCACTATACTTAATCGAGATTTGAGAGGACTATTTTTACTGCCTGTAGTTACACGATGTTGTGACTGTGTACTACGCCATGATGTTTTAGTGGGCTATAGACACAAAGTATTGACAGTACAATAGCAATCACAACGATCAGTTATAGACACAAAGTGTTGACAGTGCAATAGCTGGTCGGGGTAGTCAAGCTATAGACACAAAGGGTGGACAGTGCAATAGCTGGCTGGGCAGTATTATTAGAACTTTCAAATCATTCTCTCTGATATCGTTGTGTGTGTTGTAGCTCCATGGAGTAGGACTGAGTCATTTTATAGTTTTGGCATATATATCGTGTATTTATTATTTATTGTGATGGATTCGATTCTTTTCCATAATTAATTATTGTTAATGTTTATTATCTGTGCTGATATTAATTGCTATTCTCGTTGCATTGTCGTTTTCTTATGCGCCACACTTGTGATATATTGGGTTGTCTTACCTCTGTGTTGTTGTATGTGTTGTTTGTATTATTGTGTTATATATATATATATATAGACGGAAATGAAGAGATTGAAGAACAAGTATTAGGCAATGAATACCATATAGAGGAGGAGCCCTAATCTACAGATTTCCAGTCTGAATATTTGGAGCCTTCAAACCATCCGTACCGGTTGAATTGACTCAAAGAAGATGACTACGCCAAGATTCTTAGGTTTTGTAAGAATAGAGTTCCATAGAGGAATAGAAGGCTAGCGTACTCGTGAAGAAAGCAATAGTGTAGTGTATACGGGAACTATTACTTTATCTTTGCGTCCGGAATACGATGCTGATCCTGTAGTTACTTTTGACTTGTATGTACAGTTAGAGTTGCCTTTGGAGATCCGACGTCATTGGAATGGACTTTTCCATGTTCCCAATGAAAATAGTGTGGTATCTACAGCCCGGACTCCCGTCCGTAGAGCAGCCAGGATCCCTGCTCGTAGAACTTGGTGTGAGACATCCTGGTTATCTGTCACCTGAGGAGTTATCTAGGAATGATTTCCCAGTGAACTAGATATCCATGATGTGCACTTGGGCACTTTTTGTTTTTGCTTTTTGATGCCGTACTGTATATAAAACTTATGTTTTATCTTTTGGCAGTAGTTGTAAATGTTTTGGTTTGTATTTTCTTTAGTTGTAAATTATTTGTAAATTATTTGTATAATCGATGACAACAAAACCATATGTAAATTATATGTTAGTTTTTTTTATATGTGTTTGTTGTATGTATGTAGATAATGCACAAATGAAATATACAGTGAATTAATATGTACGTTAACTTATTTGTATAGGTGAGGTGATGTGGTGTAATTTATACGTTTTATAAACAAAATATACGTACTAATTATAATATTTATTTTATAACTTGAATAGTATTTATTATCTTTATTTTATTTTTTTTTACCTTAAAATGTGACATCCCAAAGGGTGTTACAGTTTCACTCGTGATTCTGCAATCACATTATACCCCTGGCCGTAAACACTGTTGCAACACACTGACAGCCTGACAAACCACTATTGCTTTTCGTGGCCCGGCGTAGACTGTCTATTTAGGGGGGGCAGATCTTCTGGGACGTTCATCTCTGAAAACTTTGAGTCTAGCTCCATGAAGTAGGAAATGAGTACATTGTACAAGAGAATGGTCAACATACGCATTATGCATATGCATGTTTAGTTCACATATTATCATAGCATGGTTAATATACATATTATGGAAACATAAATACTTGTTATATATCTATAGTGAATACTTCTTGTTATAGTGCGGTTGATAATTGTATTATCGTGGGATATGTTTTCTAAAAATATCTATGCAATTAACAACTTGAACATATTTGTGATATCTGTATGTATGGAATGACTTCGTCATTCGTGTTATGTTCCTTTACTGCCATCATAGGTAATGAAAGTAGAATGTCTTACCTCTTTCCTGTATTTATTGCTATTTAATGTGGTTTTGGTTAAGTTCTGTAAAGGGGGCGAGGTTGAATCTCCTAGACTTCACTTGGTTTGATTTTCTGCGTTCGGTAAGGACACCTTGAAGGGACCCTATTGGTTCTGTCATAATTGAGTTCACCGAAGGTGCCAAGGCTTGGCGAGTCGACTGGACCGACAAGCGTATGCGATTTGTTGGGGATCTGGCTTTAACCGTGAAGAGAACTACAATAGAAGACTTTATCCTATATTTCTCCCTACACCGATGTGCCCAGGGTTGCCTTACGCATTCAGGATCCGAGGGAGTGCCCAACTCCTTAGTCGTGGATATGTTATGGGTAGTTTATGTTTTATTTTGCATTACCTGTATAAAGTGTAATTTGGGTATATGTATGTTTTAAGGTGATTATTCAGTCTTAAATACTGTAAATTGAGTGCATCTTATAATTCATAATTTTAACTGGTTGTATTTGTAACTAATCATTCGTGGCTCCTATTTCCTCATATGTGAAATGATTAATATTTTTGGAAAAATTTGGTGTTGGACAATCGTAACACGTCTAAATTTAGTGACCGTGACATAATGACGATTGTGCCGTGGCTATTAAATCGAGGGGTGTTATATTAGGTGGTATCAGAGCTCAGTTCATCTTATGGAGCCGGGGTATGGACTGACTATGCTTAGACATGTTAGAAGTTTCTCTGTATGTTGTGTACTTCCTTGTCTCTTGATTGAGATGTTAGGAAAGGAAGGCATGGCTTGCCATAGGTTGAGTGTTGGTAACTACTGTTACACAGCTACATGATATTGAGTATTGGCCCACTCAATGTGTAATGTTCTGTGTCTATGGGAAACTATGACTTCATTTAGGCGTATTAAGGTAATAGGAGTTCTTTAGAAAAAAAAGAAACTCAGCCGGCATGGCTGAACTTACTTAGGATTTGTTTGCATTTACACCCTTGTTGTGTTACCTCTAGAATTGTTTGAGCCATTGAGTTAGAAAAAGGGTAGTTAAATAAGACTTGCAAGGTTGGTGGACTGAGGTGTCCAAGAGGCTTTTGGAAAAAAGTATCTGGCGTAAGTTTGGTTCGAGGTGCTACATAGGAGTCAAAGACTTACTAGAGATCGCGCCGCAGAAGGCAGAGTGAAGGAGCTCAAGTTAGAGTCTTTTGGGTTTGTCTTGTTGGGTTGTGTGACTTTTTGTGTCTGGTTTCCGAAAGGAGACAATATTGTTTGGATTGAATGCTTTTGATTTTCCTTATGGTTTGATTTGTTTGTCCTTGAAGGAAGACAATGACTCGAAGTAGACGTAAGCACGTGAACACGAGAAGTGACAATGATGGTACGACTACGACAGCCGAAGTGATACAAAGGATGGTTGATGTAAAGCGCGCTAGGATCAGAGGGCCGCACAACAGCAGGACTTGGAAGTTGAGGTCCAGAATTTGATGGACGAAAGTCGACTTTGGGGTAACTCTGGATTACCTAAGTTCCAAAGGAGGAACAATAGGAAGGCCAATCGGTTTAAGCAGAAACTGTATACACTACGACCGAGGGAGCAATAGCGACAGCGAACGCATGAAGGAGGTGCGAATGGTAGTAAGTCCAATCCGATCGTGGCATCCTTACCAAAATGTAAGAAGTGTGGCAAAGGCCACTTAACAAGGCATTGTACGATCGAAGGAATAATTTGCTTCAAGTGCGAAAAGCCAGGACATGTGGTTAGGATTTGTACCTTGCACAGAACAAAGCCTTCCATCAGAGATGGATGTACTTCGAAATCTCACGAAGAAGGGAAAGTTAGTTCCTCAAGTGAAGCGAAAGTCTCTCAGACTGAAGGTCTAAACGAGAGAGCTTGTACTACGATAGATGACCCTGTGATTTTACTATATAATTCCGAGGGTAACCTGTTTCTTTATAACATATGGCTGTATGAGTCTATTAAGGTCGTTTGAATCTTCGTCATCTTTTGAGAAGTTGTTGGTAGCCTAGTTGTTTAAATTGTCCTATGGCCTGTCAAGGACTGAATCTTTCTGGTGATCTGATTTGTTTACTTCTTTTACAAATTAGATGTAATGTTAACGAAGGGATTGGTTATCTTCCAACCATATCCTGTTAGAATGTTTCAGTGAAATTTTAAGAGTTTGTTTCTGGAATTGGGTTGTCTGTGTATTTGCTTCCCTTAGACTCGAATGATACTATCCTCGTTTGAAAGCCTGCTCTCATTGTAACAAGTTTATTTAAAAACTATCCTAATGTTGTTAGAAATTGGAACCCTTTTTACCAATTCGATTATCTACTCTCTTCATGAATAGGCTTGATCTCAGGAAGGAGATTGATCGTTTTCTAAACGGGTCTCGTTCGATTCCAACGGAAACTTAGTGTTTCTGGAGACAGAAATTTCCTAGATGTGAATCAATGAAACTCACTCCTAAGTTTTATTGGACCATATCATATTCTTCACTGGATGGGTCTAGTGGTAAATCAAGTGAATCCCTTACTTTTCTCTTTGACCATTATAATGTTTCTAGTGTACCTCAATTGAGGGAATGTGTTCCCGAATTTGAATCATATCATTGAGCCAAGAGTAGCACAATTAGGTGAGAACTTACCCTATGAGACATTTTGTTCGAATCAAGGAAAGATGGTTTGACAAATCAATTAAAGAATGCCGCTATTTTCTCCAAGACCAGCTTGTATTCTGGACTATCATCGAGTTCGCTCAAAGGTAGGAGATTTTTCCAAAATAACTTTTCTAACGTGTCATGGGCACTACAGGAATTTCGTAATGTCGTTTCGTGTAATGAACGTTTCGGTAATATTCATTGATTACTTGAATATAGTCTCTCTCCTTTGTTGAAAATAGGTTTGTCGTTGTCCTTGTTGGTGACATTTTGATCTATTCTTGACATTTGGAGGAACGTACCGAACCTCTAGTTGTGATTCTTCAAATCGTGAAGAAGAAGAAGAAGTTATGCGTAAAATTGTCTAAGTACGAATTCTAGTTGGAGGCAGTTCAACCTTTGGGTTAAGCGATCTCAAGAGAAGGAATTACTGTGAACCCATCGGAACTCGAAGCATTTCTTCGACGAGAAAGACCGACGACCGTAATGGAAATTCGTAGCCAAATGGAATAAGTTGGTTAATATGGGAGACTTGTTGCAGAATTCTCCAAAGTGGCAAGACTTCTCATCTAACTCATGTATAAGGGTCAAGTTTTGTATGAACTGGTGTATATGGAAAAAATTTTCAAGGATTGAAGAGACACTCGATTTCTTCGCAAAAGATGATTCTGCCCAAATCCCAATGAACTTTTAGGATGCCTAGTGATGCTTCGCATTGGAAGTTTAGAACATGTGCTTGATCAAAATAGAAGGAATGATAACGTACGCTTTGAGACAATCGAGAGCACATAAGAAAGATTACCTTACACTAACTCGGTGTTAGCTTTGTAGTTGCATTGAAGATCTGGAAGCATTTTCTACAAGGAGAAATTCTCCATGCCTATGGTAATCTCAAGAGTCAGAGGTATTTTGTCCTATTGGAATGAGTTGAACATGAGGCAGAGATGGTGATTAGAAGCTCCAAAAGATTTCAATTTTTCCACTCTAGTATAATTCCAAAAGAGGCGAATATTGTAGCGGATGCCCTAAGACGAAAACAAGCTTAGTTTGTCTACTACGGTGAGTAAGGAGAATAAGTTCGATAGAGCCACTCAGCAATGTACAATTGTTTGGGGAGTTGGGTGTTGGAATGGCGAAAGACTCAAGAAGCATAGGATCTTTTATTAATTGGCCTACGACGTCAACACGTTTTTACCCGTTAATATAAGATACTCAATGGAAGGAAGCAGCCTCAGTGCCGGTGATTTGGATTTTATATAAGATACTCAATGGAAGGAAGCAACCCCAGTGCCGTGTGATTTGTATTGATGCAGCAGAAGATATAACACAAGAACTAGAAGACAAAATGAAAGAAACATAGTCACGTTTGTTCTAAAATATGACGAATTTGGAGGATGAAATTCCTTTTTAGAAGGGGAGAGTTGTAACAACCCAAAAATTATTTATTTCATTATAAATAATCATTTTATAATATTTATGATTTTTGAAAATTTTTCTGGATTTTTCCAAAAATGTCAAAATTTTAATATATTCCTCGTTTTGTATGCACACTGAACAGTGTCAGTGTAACGTCTCAAAAAATTGTTTGTTTCCCAATAAATAGTTATTTTCTAATATTTGTGGTTTTTAGGAATTTTTGTGAAATTTTTTGGAAATGTTGAATATTTTAATATATTCCTCATTTTGCGTGCCCACTAAGCGAAGCCGAGAAAACAAAATATTTTTCCTTAGGCTGGTAAACTTTGGATTGTAGAAACGTCAACGGGGGATCTTACTAAACCCGAGGCTGGATGCAGTTTACGAGGTTTCATTTTTTAAGATTTTATCTGATAAGTAAAATCGCAATATATTTTATTATCTGTGGGATAATAAAACATTATTACGCTAACTGTAAAATTTTGTCCACTGAGAAATAGTTCTAGTAGATTATTTTTATCTAGTTATTTTTATGACATCATTTAAGTGACTACACACTTCACTTTATCGAGAAGCGCGCGAAGCTTCTCAAGGAAGCTTCTAGGAAGCTTCCTCCAACCACTTCTCTCTCTCTCTTCTTTAAAGGTGCTGCACAGTTTTGGGGAGGGAAACACATTTTCATTCCTCATTTTCTCTCCCTCACATGCAGCTCTCTTCCTCTCCCTCTCTTCCTCTCTTCTTCCACCCACACACCTCCATTGTTGAACCTTCAAGCTTCCATTGCTTCCCATCATCATCTCCAAGCTTTCTTCTTTGTTGGGAACTCCTCCTTGCTCCTCCATTTTTGTCCTCCACTGCCAGCTCCAAAGCTTCAAGTTTTGAGGAAAAAGCTCTCAACTTTCTTCTCTTTTTCTCCCCATTTTCGTGGTCCATGGTCACATTGGTGACTATGGATGCCATTTCCACTCTTTGATCTTGATTTATTGGATTTGAACACCCAAGGATCTTGTGGTGGAGAAGCACGAAATTTCAAGGACAAAAGGAGCTTGCTTTTCCTTGTTCTTCACTAAGGTAAAAAGTAGATTATTCTCTTTAACCCATCTTGGTAGTGAGAAACGTCTTTGTTGTGTTGATGGTGTGAAACCCATTTGTGGGTACCCCTTTATTTGAGTGCTTTTGGTTGTTTAATGGTGTTTTGATTGGTAGGAATTTGTTATATGTTGATAGATTTTGGATTGTATGAAGATTGGAATGATTTCTGGTGATTTTTGCGTCCACAGAGTGATACACGGCCTAGCCCGTGTATATATATACGGTTGTGTATCTCTGTGTGACTCAAACGTGTTTTTTGGTGCACTGCAGAGGAGTACACGACCTAGGCCGTGTATGACCGCACGGCTATGTAACATGTTCAGCAATGGAATTTAGGCTTTTTCTAGCCCCTTTGAGCCTCCGGTCTACTTGGGCACTTATTATAAGGCTTTAGTGCGAAGATAAACTTATTAAACATAATTAATTCAATGATTAGAAGTTGATTAGGGATTCATAAAATGGGAAGAACCAAGAATGATAGTTGCCTTATAGTTTAGAGCAATTTTTGGAATAAAGGAAGAACATGAGTATGGGTGAGGTTGTGAGGAACATAATTAACCTAATGTTTAACTTTTATCATAACTATGGATGGGGTTGTGTTTATTCTTAAAGTGTGTTATTGGCTTGATGTGGACCCTGGAATGGGATTAAAAACTTTGTTGATAAATGATGAATGACTGATGGAATTAGAGAAACAAGAATTAAGAGTGTAAGTAAGACCTTGAGAATCGTAGGAGATGTAATTAAATGAATCTTATTAAGGACAAAGAGAATAATAATGATAAAACTTTATTAGACAATGGTAAGTCCCAAATTAATTATGAATGACGACTTTACTATCGGGCCCATGAGTGGGACCCAAATCTGCTAATGACTATTTCAGTTTAAAATTTTAAAATGTATGATTCTTGAATTTGTATAATTGAGATAGTCTGAGAGAACATGCATTGGCATCATTGTGCTATTGGGCCGACGAACTGGACCTTGGAAGCATCTGATAGACTATTGAGTCTGATGTGATTTGATTTCATTGGTTATGCGTTTAAGCATCATACAATTATGGCGTTTTATGCCTAGGAGTGAATGGGAACTTACAGGATAGTGGGGGCATTGTATGAGTCCTTTGAGGGGGTCAGGGCGCGGTGTTTCACTCGTGATTATGCTATCACATTATACCCCTGGCCGTGAACATTGTTGCAACGCACTGACAGCCTGACAAACCACTATTGCTTTTTGTGGCCCGACGTAGACTGTCTATTTAGGGGGGCAGATCTTCTGGGATGTTCATCTCTGGAAACTTTGAGTCTAGCTCCATGGAGTAGGAAATGAGTTCATTGTACATGAGAATGGTCAGCATACGCATTTTGCATATGCATGTTTAGTTCACATATTATCATGGCATGGTTAATATACATATTGTGGAAACATAAATACTTGTTATATATCTATAGTGAATACTTGTTGTTATAGTGTGGTTGATAATTGTATTATCGTGGGATATGTTTTTTGAAAATATCTATGCAATTGATAACTTGAACATTTTTGTGATATCTGTATGTATGGAATGACTTCGTCATTCGTGTTATGTTCCTTTACTGCCATTATAGGGAATCAAAGTAGAATGTCTTACCTCTTTCCTGTATTTGTTACTATTTGGTGTTGTTTTGGTTAAGTTCTGTAAAGGGGGCGAGGTTGAATCTCCTAGACTTCACTTGGTTTGATTTTTTGCGTTCGGTAAGGACACCTTGAAGGGACCCTATTGGTTCCGTCATAATTGAGTTCACCGAAGGTGTCAAGGCTTGGCGAGTCGACTGGACCGACAAGCGTATGTGATTTATTGGGGATCTGGCTTTGACCGTGAAGAGGAATGCAATAGAAGACCTTATCCCGTATTTCTCTCAACACCGATGTGCCCGGGGCTGCCTTACACATTCAGGATCCGAGGGAGTGCCCAACTCCTTAATCGTGGATATGTTATGGGTAGTTTATGTTTTATTTTGCATTACCTGTATAAAGTGTAATTTGGGTATATGTATGTATTAAGGTGATTATTCAGTCTTAAATGCTGTAAATTGAGTACATCTTATAATTCATAATTTTAACTGGTTATATATATAACTATTCATTCGTGGCACCTATTTTCTCATATACAAAATGATTAATATTTTTGGAAAAATTTGGTGTTTGACAATCGTAACACATCTAAATTTAGTGACCGTGACATAATGACGATTGTGCCATGGCTATTTAATCAAGGGGTGTTACAATTGTGGAGGACCAATAATAGTTGGACACCTTATATGACATCCCAGCACCATGACTCAGCGTGTTCTAGAAGCTTGTAGAAGCAATGACTCGCCATGTTCTAGAATGGTGACTCGCCATATTCTAGAAGGTTGTAGAACACTGACTCACCCTGTGACTCGCCATAGTGAGTCACACGTTCTAGAGACTTCTCTATGATGACTCATCCAGTAAAATATCTAAAGATAAATATCTAACAAAAATATCTCAGTAAAATATCTTAGTAAAATATCTACGTAAAATATCTGGGTGAAAATATCTAAGCTTAAATATCTTAGAAGCTAATTATGACAAGCTTTATGTGTGCACCAAGGGGAGAAGCAAGCTAGCTTTCTAAGTTGTTGAATAGTGAACAAAAATGTCTAACAAATAGAAATTGGTCAAGCTTAGTGGCTAGCCAATGGGAGGAGAGCTTGGAGAACAAGTTTTGAACTTCACAAAGCTTCTTGGAGAAGCTTTGACCCCTCCTTTGGATGACCACCCTCACAGCCAAGCACTTGGAGTGCATGGTTTCATTTTATTTCTCTTAACTTTGTGACCATTCATCTTTTCTCTCTTCTCTCTCTTCAAGAAACCAAAGCTTTTCCATTTCTTTCTTCTCCAACCTTTTGGCCAACACCATGAAAACACCATCCAAGCTTCTATAATTCTAACCAATCACACCTCTTGAAACTAGAGACCATTTAGTGAAGCTTTTGTGTTGAGACCTTAACTTGGTTCTACCATTTTCAAGTTTTTCTTCAAGCTTGAAGTTTGTAGCTTCAAAGGTAAACTTTGAGTTTTCTTACCCTTTGTGTTCCTAAAGCCCTAAATCATGATTTGTGTTCATGGTTTTCTTGTTTTAAGTCTTGGTTGTGATGGATGTGTTTGTTTGAAGTGTTAGGGATTGTTTGTGGTGGAGACCGAACCTACAAGGAGGAGTTTTTGGAGCTTTTCGGTTGCTAATCAAGGTAAGAGGGAGATTAACCTCATTGGTCATATATGGTGGTGAGGGAATGGATTTGTTTATGTTTGTGGGTAAAAAATCCCTTAAAAGATTTATTCATTTGATTGTGTATGTTTAAGTGCTATGTGTTGTTATATGTGATTTTTATTACTTTGATAATTAGGCATGATTTTTATCAAGTGATTACTATGACAGAAGGTATGATTTTGATTGAATTGCGATTAGATGCTTAATATGATTTTATTGCTTTAATAGTAAGCATGAATATGTAATAGTAAAAATATCATGAATGATATGTTGTATATGATAAGAATCATGTGGAAAGAAAAACTAGTTTGGTTTTAAAGAACCAAGAGGCTCACGGCCTCCATGAGTATTTTGGAGCAAATCACTTAAAATATTTTACTAAGTGTGGATTTTAGATGATTATGTAATAAGTAATTGGATTAAATATTTTTACAAAGAAAAATGAGATAGGAAATGAATAAATATTTGATTATGGAATATAAATTGATTTTCGGCCAACATGCCAAGAATTCATATTTTAGACCAAAAATATTTTCTCAAATGTAGTCTTAAAGGATTAATTAACAAGAACTCAATTTAGTGAATTTTGAGATGTAAAAAGAAAGTAAACTAATTTTTAGAATTAATTAAATTAAAGAAATGAGGCCATGATGAGAAATAAATTTATAAGCTAAAGTTTACTAGCGTATAGCTCAACCCTTGGGTTTTGAAGCGCATTAGAAAACTTTGAGCAATAATATTTGATTAAATCTTAGAAGTGTAAAATTTTGTGAAGAAAATATTAGAAAGTATTATGAAGAGGAAATTTATTGGAAATGAGAGTCAAATTTTATTTAACCTAGAAAAGAATTCTTTATAATTGGTTAAGTCAAGAATAACGAAGTTTTTGTGAACAATGTTAGGAAATATTATTTGGTGGGGGTTTAGTGAGAAAATGTTAGAAATATTATTTAAAGGTGATTTATTAAGGAAATATTGGACTTAAAATCCAATTTCGATATTAAATGAGAAAAGATTTAATTTAAGCTTAGAATATGATTAAAATATTTTACGCGATCGAAAATACGCAGTAAAACTCTTACACAATTTAAAAATGGTGATTTTTAGTCACACAATTAAGAAAACATTTTAAAATCTTTATGCGATTGAGAAAACGTTAAAAAATCATTGCATGATTTGAAAACGTAACAAAAGTAGTACGCAATTGTGAAAATGTGATAAAAATGCTACGTGATTAAGGGGAAACAATAACTTTTGTTGTAGGACCGACGTACTGGACCCGAGTGGATCAGTGGTATTATGTAATTGTATGGAAAGTTATATAATACCATTGATACTGATGGTATTAGACAATTGTATGGGCAGTTGCTTTAATGTCATTAGGAACAGTCCAACGGTAGTTTGATTTCATTGATCATGCATTTGAGTATTATACAGTTAGTGGCTGTTGTGGCTTTTGTGCCTAGGAGTGAACGACAATTTTGATAGTATGATCTTATGATGGATCTCAGGGGGCGTCAGGGTGAGGTGATTCACTTAGTGATCTGTTATCATATTATATACCTCTGCCCTTGAAAAATCATTGCAACGCACTGACAATGACCTGAGAAACACTATTCTTTTCGTGGTCTGTCGTAGACAGTCATTGAGGGTGGTAGATCTTCTGGAACGTTCATCTCTGAGTTTGTGTTTAGCTCCATGGAGTAGGAAATGGGTGCATTGTGCATAAGGATGGTTAGGATACACATTGTGTATATGCATAGTAAGTGTACATATTGTTCATATACATAGTCAGCATTTATACTGTTATGATATAGTATTATTGTGACATAATATTATTGTGGTATTATCATTATGCCAAATATTGTGTTACAAGTTTATTGGATTATTTATTTATTAAATATCATGAATATATCTATTGATTTTATGTTATTTTATGGATTGTATGCTGAACTGTGCAGGCATGTTTATCGTGTCTTTGCTGCCATATTGGTATGCGATGTAGGGGATCTCACCTCTTTACTGTATTGTTTGTCTATTATGTTTTTATGATTATGTTTGATAAAGACCGTAAGAAGGACGAGGTTGGATTGACTTTGTATGATTGGTTTGCTATAGCCGCAATGAGGAATTTCTCTGATTACGTGCAAGTGCAGTTCCACGGAGGCATTGATGCCTAGCATGTCGACCCAGATACTCATCATTTTGGTTATATAGGAGAGGTGACCCTATCCCAAAGTAGGACCTTCCATGGAATCCCCACTGTTATATATAACACTTTTGTACATGTAGAGTTCTCCATGTCTATTAGAGAACTGTGGGATATTGCTCACCGTTTGCCTAAAGAAGACTCTATGGAGTCAACTGCTTGGACTCCTATTCGTAGAGACACATCCTGACTAGAGAACATGTCTGTAGTGGATCTGGGAGAGGATCAGGTTCAGGACCTTTTTCTCCAGGTTTTTGGGCTTGGGCCAGATCGAGTTTTTATTTGGTAGTTGGGTATAAGCTTTGAGTTTTGTAAATCTTATGTATTAAATAATATTGGTGAATTATGTTGTTTTATGTAATGTGTGTTAATTAGTTAATTATATTTTATAATCTCTAAAGGTTTGGTAAATTTATATTATCCACTAAAAGGAAATTTTGGAGTTCGTGTCGTACAAGGTTAAAGCTTTTATAACTTAGGTTAAGTTTTAGAAGTTTTAATCTTAAATGTGATATCCTAAGATGGGTGTTACATTAGTTGGTATCAGAGCCCAAGTTCGTGTCTATTAGGGTTTCTGGTTAGGTCTGTCTTGTTTATGCTGTGTGATTCTCTTTGTTTGGTTTTTGAAAGGAGACAATGTTGTTTGAAATGGTTACGTTTGGTTTCATCGTGTTTTGATTTATTTGTCTTCAAAGAAATACAATGGATCATAGTAGACATAAGTATGTGGACGCGAGACGTGACAATGTTCGTATGGTCACAGCTAGAAGTGTAATGCAGAGGATGGCTGATGCAGTTGTACAATAGAGTCAAAAGGTCGCTCAGCAGCAGGAACTGATAACCAAACTTCATAACTTGTTAGAGTTGGAGCAGTCTCAGGATTTGAGATTTCGTGACTTTGGACCATCAAGGATCCAAAATGGGAGGAAATGTAAGGTTGATCGATTCCAACGAAATCCGTATATACGACTACTAGGGAATCAACACCAACGACAACAATATGGAGGAAGTGCTAGTGGTAGTGGATCCATCCAGACTATGACACCATTACGAATATGAAAAAAGTGTATGGGAAATCACTTAACAAAGGAGTGTACAAAAAAGGAAAAGGTCTATTCCAAGTGCGGGAAACCTGGACATGTTTATAGAGATTTTGCCCAACAAAAAACAAAGCCTTCAGTTAGCAAAGTATGGGTTCCAAGATCTCAAGAAGGAGGAAGAGATAATACAATGAGTGGAGCAGAAGCTTCTCAATCAGAAGATCTGAGGAACAAGGAAATTGTTGCCATAGAGGGTGATTCTATATCTGTGTTGTATAACTCAAGGGGCAATCCTTTCTTTTATGGCCTATGACTGAGTAAATTGATTCAGATTATCTGTGTCTTTGTTATTTTTTGATTTGAGTATTTCTACTCTTGTTGCTAAACCTGTTGTTACTACTCAAGTTTGCCTAATCTATCCTATTTCTATCAACGATCGAATCTTTTCTGTTGATTTGATTTGTTTCCCTGAAGTCACGTCTATTTGAGAGCTTGATTTTATAAATGGATTGGTTATCTTCCAACCATATCTTGCTAGATTGTTTTAATAAAACCTTAATCTTCTTTGAAGCTTAGATTTCTAGACTTTTAATAGCTAACGAATTTGAAGCTCTGTCGAGGGAAAAAGTTCAAAAATATATGTTATTGTGTTCCTTGGAGGTCAAGAATGAGAATGATGTGAATGGCTTTCCTGTAGTCTATGACTTTCCCAAAGTTTTTCTGATAAGGTACCCTAAATATTACCGAAAAGAGAGATAGAGTTTTCTATTGATCTTGTACTAGGATTTAATCCTATATCTATGTTGCTGTATCAGATGTTGCCGTGAGAATTAGCTAAGCTCAAGAAGCAGTTGGTAGAATGATTAGGAAGTAGTTCTTCAATGAGAAATACTGAAGACTGTAGCAGAAGTCTGTAGCTTTGTTAGAGTTAGATGTTATGGTGTTTGCATTGAAGATCTAGAATTATTTTCTGTATGGAGCAATATTCAACGTCTACAACAATCACAAGGGTCTGAAGTACCTGTTCGATTAGAAGGAGCTAAGTTTGAAACCTTATGTGGACGGCGATGTAAAGCCTCTTTGTGTTGGCAAAAGATGCAAGACATTTTGGCGTTAAGATTTGAGCCTGTGTAACTGATGACGGGAAGAGTTATGGTAATTTGGAATGATGTAATTGAAGATATATGGTGGAAGCTAGAAGACAAAATGAGAGAATAATATTCGTAATTGTTCTAAGGTATAATGAATTTCGTTGATGAAATTCTTTTTAGAGGGGGAGTATTGTAACGACCCAAAATTTCTCATTTTTTAGTAAAATGTGATTTTAGTGATTTTGTGATTTCTGTGCCCTATATAATTTATTTTGACTATTTTGCTATTATTTTTTATCTTTCCTTGTGTTTTGCTCAGTGCTGGGAAAATGATATTCTTCACGGCCGGGAAAATTTTAGACTGTTTATTAAGGCAGCGGGAGCTTACTAAACCAAAAACTGAAAGACATAGTTCTAAATCTTTTAATTTTAAGAATTTATCTATCAAATAAAAATATTTTGCGTATTCTAGAATGATGACTCATCGTTCGATGACTTACCTAGGTGGCTAAGCTGGTGACTCGCGTATTCTAGAATGTTCTAGAAGATTTTAGTAGTTGTGACTTACTTTGTATGCACTAATGAGGAGCTGGTCAAACTTGGCGGCTGTGACTCATCATGTAGGACCAATAGAAGCTGGACACCTTGCGTGACATCTCAGCACCATGACTCAGCGTGTTCTAGAAGCTTATAGAAGTGATGACTTGCCATGTTCTAGAAAGGTGACTCGCCATAATCTAGAAGGTTGTAGAACACTGACTCAGCCTGTGACTCACCACAGTGAGTCACACGTTCTAGAGACTTCTCTGTGACGACTCACTTAGTAAAATATCTAAGGATAAATATCTAACGAAAAATATCTCGGTAAAATATCTTAGTGAAATATCTACGTAAAATATGTGGGTGAAAATATCTAAGCTTAAATATCTTAGAAGCTAATTATAACAAGCTTTATGTGTGCACCAATGGAGGAAGCAAGCTTGCTTGCTAAGTTATTGAATAGTCAACAAAAGTGTCTAACAAATATAAATTGGTAAAGCTTAGTGGCTAGCCAATAGGATGAGAGCTTCGAGAACAAGTTTT
This sequence comes from Ormosia semicastrata, assembly GCA_029884595.1. Lineage (NCBI taxonomy): Eukaryota > Viridiplantae > Streptophyta > Magnoliopsida > Fabales > Fabaceae > Ormosia > Ormosia semicastrata. Next base: position 55,417,202 of record JAQQTO010000063.1, read on the forward strand.
GACCTTCACAAAGCTTCTTGGAGAAGCTTTGACCCCTCCTTTGGATGACCACCCTCACGGCCAAGCACTTAGAGTCCATGGTTTCATTTTATTTCTCTTAACTTTGTGACCATTCATCTTTTCTTTCTCCTCTTTCTTCAAGAAACCAAAGCTTTTCCATTTCTTTCTTCTCCAACCTTTTGGCCAACACCATGAAAACACCATCCAAGCTTCTATAATTCTAACCAATCACACCTCTCGAAACTAGAGACCATTTAGTGAAGCTTTTGTGTTGAGACCTTAACTTGCTTCTACCATTTTCAAGTTTTTCTTCAAGCTTGAAGTTTGTAGCTTCAAAGGTAAACTTTGAGTTTTCTTACCACTTTGTGTTTCTAAAGCCCTAAATCATGATTTGAGTTCATGGTTGTCTTGTTTTAAGTCTTGGTTGTGATGGATGTGTTTGTTTGAAGTGTTAGGGTTTGTTTTTGGTGGAGACCGAACCTACAAGGAGGAGTTTTTGGAGCTTTTTGGTTGCTAATCAAGGTAAGAGGGAGATTAACCTCATCAGCCATATGTGGTGGTGAGGGAATGAATTTGTTTGTGTTTGTGGGTGAAAAATCCCTTAAAGGATTTATTCATTTGATTGTGCATGTTTAAGTGCTATGTGTTGTTATATGTGATTTTTATTGCTTTGATAATTAGCCATGATTTTTATTAAGTGATTACTATATTCGATGGTATGATTTTGATTGAATTGTGATTAGATGCTTAATATGATTTTATTGTTTTAATAGTAAGCATGAATATATAATAGTAGAAATATCATGAGTGATATGTTGTGTATGATAAGAATCATGTGGAAAGAAAAACTATTTTGGTTTCAAAGAACCAAGAGGCTTACGGCCTCCATGAGTATTTTGGAGCAAATCACTTAAAATATTTTACGAAGTGTGGATTTTATATGATTATGTAACAAGTAATTGGATTAAAGATTTTTACAAAGAAAAATGAGATAGGAAATGAGTAAATATTTGGATATGGAATATAAATTGATTTTCGGCCAATATGCCAAGAATTCGTATTTTAGACCAAAAATATTTTCTCAAGTGTAGTCTTAAAGGATTAATTAACAAGAACTCAATTTAGTGAATTTTGAGATGTAAAAAGAAAGTAAACTAATATTTGGAATTAATTAAATTAATGAATTGAGATCATGATGGGAAATAAATTTATAAGTTAAAGTTTATTGACGTATAGCTCACCCCTTAGGTTTTGAAGCGCTTTAGAAAACTTTGAGCTATAATATTTGATTAAATCTTGGAAGTGTAAAATTTTGTGAAGAAAATATTAGAAAGTATTATTAAGAGGAAATTTATTCTAAATGAGACTCAAATTTCATTTAACATGGAAAAGAATTCTTTATAATTGGTTAAGTCAAGAATAACATAGTTTTTGTGAACAATGTTAGGAAATATTATTTGGTAGAGGTTTAGTGAGAAAATGTTAGAAATATTATTTAAAGGTGATTTATTAAGGAAATATTGGAATTAAAGTCTAATTTTGATTTTAAATGAGAAAAATTTTAATTTAAGCTTACAATATAATTAAAATGTTTTACGCGATCAAAAAGACGCAGAAAAATTCTTACACGATTTAAAAATGGTGATTTTTAGTCACACGATTAAGAAAATATTTTAAAATCTTTACGCGATTGAGAAAACATTGAAAAATTGTTACGTGATTTGAAAATGTAACAAAAGTAGTACGCGATTATGAAAATCCAATAAAAACGCTACGCGATTGAGGGGAAACAACAAGTTTTGTTGTAGGACTAACATACTGGACCCAAGTGGATCAGTGGTATTATGTAATTGTATGGATAGTTATGTAATATCATTGATACTAATGATATTAGACAATTATATGGGTAGTTGCTTTAATATCATTGGGAACAGTCCAACAGTGGTTTGATTTCATTGATCATGCATTTGAGTATTATACAATTGGTGGCTGTTGTGGCTTTTGTGCCTAGGAGTGAACAAGAATTTCGATAGTGTGATCTTATGATGGATCTCAGGGGGCGTCGGGACGAGGTGATTCACTTAGTGATCTGTTATCACATTATATACCTCTGGCCATGAAAAATCGTTGCAACGCACTGACGAGGACCCGACAAACACTTTTCTTTTCGTGGTCCGGCGTAGACTGTCATTGAGGGTGGCAGATCTTCTGGAACGTTCATCTCTGAGTTTGTGTTTAGCTCCATGGAGTAGGAAATGGGTGCATTGTGCATAAGGATGGTTAGGATACACATTGTGCATGCGCATAGTAAGTGTACATATTGTTCATATGCATAGTCAGTATTTATACTGTTGTGATATAGTATTATTGTGACATAATATTATTATGGTATTATCATTATGCCAAATATTGTGTTGCAAGTTTATTGGATTATTTATTTATTAAATATCATGAATATATCTGTTGATTTTATGTTATTTTATGGATTGTATGTTGAACTGTGTTGGCATGTTTATCGTTTCTTTGCTGCCATATTGGTATGCGATGTAGGGGATCTCACCTCTTTACTTGTTGTTTATCTGTTATGTTTTTATGATTATGTTTGATAAAGACCGTAAGAAGGACAAGGTTGGATCGCCAAGGTTTGTGTTGAATTAACTTTGTTTGATCAGTTTGCAATGGCTGCAAGGATGAATTTCTCTGATTACGTGCAAGAGCAATTCCACGGAGGCACTGATGCCTGGCATATCGACCCAGTTACTCATCGTTTTGGTTATATAGGAGAGGTGACCCTATCCCAGAGTAGGACCTACCATGGAGTCCCTACTATTACATATAACACTTGTGTACATGTAGAGTTCTCTATTTCTATTAGAGAACTGTGGAATTTTGCTCACCGTTTTCCTAGAGAAGACTCTATGGAGTCAACTAGTTGGACTCCTATCCATAGAGACACATCCCGATTAGAGAACGTGTCTGTAGAGGATCCAGGAGAGGATCAGGTTCAGTTCCTTTCTCTGCAGGTTTTTGGGCTTGGGCTAGGTCAAGTTTTTATATGGTAGTTGGGTATAAGCTTTGAGTTTTGTAAATCTTATGTATTAAATAATATTGGTGAATTATGTTGTTTTATGTAATGTGTGTTAATCAGTTAATTATGTTTTATAATCTCTAAAGGTTTGGTAAATTTATATTATCCACTAAAAAGAAATTTTGAAGTTCGTGTCATACAAGGTTAAAGCTTTTATAACTTAGGCTAAGTTTTAGAAGTTTTAATCTTAAATGTGATACCCTAAGGTGAGTGTTACAATGATGGAATGATAAAGTTTAGAGATGGACTTTGTGTTCCAAGAAAGTCAAAAATCAAGGAAAGGATTCTAAGGGAAGCTCACAAGATATATTAAGGTTCGATGAAGATGTTTTGATAGCCTACAATGAAGAAAGACATAGCAGAATATGTGTCAAGGTGTCTAACTTTCCAAAAGGTAAAGATTGAACACTAGAAACCTTCAGGACCTTTACAGTCTTTAGGCATTCCCAAATGGAAATAGGATAAGATCTCCATGAACTTTTTAATAGGTTTACCCAGGACTCAACCAAGATATGATGTAATTTGGGTCATAGTGGATAGATTAAACAAATCTGACCACTTTTTGCCAATTAGAGCTAGCTATTCTCTAGATAAATTAGCTCAACTTTATCTGAAAGAGATAGTTAGGTTGCTTGGAGCCCTGTGAGTAAAGTGTTTGATAGAGTCCCTAGATTCACTTCCAGATTTTGGGGAGCCTTGCAAAAGACATTCAAGACTAAGTTGAGCCTTAGTATGACTTATCACTAGCAAACAGATGAGCAAACAAAGAGAACTATCCAAATCCTTGAGCATAGGCTTAGAGCATGTGTTTTAGAACAACAAGGTGTAACATTCTAATATAGATATCTCGGTATATCATAGATACACAGGGATATTTAGTACTAGAAACATCACTTCTACATAACTAACTAATACATATATCCATAATCACAATGAGTAATTATAGAAAGTCTTGAGAGATTGTGGAGAAACTTAAACTCATACATATACATACAACACTAGTAAAAAAAAAAGGCATATAGTAATACATACTTATAAAACTTACAATGCAAATATAAACTTTATACATTAGCTTTGTCTACTAAAGCATCTAAAACAATACTAGCCTTCATGCTTCGCATTCATTCCTTTAGTAGGGTCTGTACTTGGATTTACATGGAAGAACAACTGGGGTGAGAATTACAATTTTCAGTAAAAGCAATTCTAATACTAGCTAGTTATAACATTGCATAAACAATTTATAACAACTAACTTAGGAGTTTTCTCCACTTCTACTCATAACTGCACACTACCAAGTAGTGTGGTCTAAACCGATAGCCTACATACCGTTAGATATAAATAACTACCTATACAATTGTAAATACCAATAGTAACAGACCATGCCCGTACAACTGTCTATAAATGTAATGCAAATGATATACAATATGATTATGCCTAAGAAAGATCCTAAAGATATGCTCATGTAATGTTTTGTTTTTGAAATACATGCAGAGTTTTATTTTGAAAACAAAGATATTCATTAGGAACTGGTTCAGTATATTATCCTGTGGTAAATAGAGGGAAAGTTCATCCTCACATGACATATACCCTGACATACTGAGAAGTTTGGGCTTCATCCTTTCTCAAAGAGCGTCTTTCAGATTTCCCACTTATATCCTTTGGCATTAATGATGGTGTACAACATCAAAGGATATATTCACAAAGATCTATACTACTAGACCATTTCTATATACAAACATATGTACCTATATAGCTAGTTCATTCAAGATCTCGGCATATTTTACTAGGAATGTTGACTTCTCATGTTTACCCCCTTGTAGATAGGAAAAATGAAATTTTCACACTACATGCAGCCCTAACACTTGGTTAGGAATACTTGTCACCTTAGGAACTTCTAACTCCCTTCCTTCTGGCCAAATGACCTCTAGTCATATAAGCCACATTCACAAGTAGACAATGCTAACTTATCCTAGTTTACTTATATCTAGCACCCCTCATCATCACATCTCTAGTGAAGCTAAGTAACAAAAGTTACCATAGGTGATAGACACTTATCTATAGCAAACCATTACTCCTGGTTGCACTAAGGTTCTTAGCTTTCACATACATACTAGATTAACTAATTATTGTGTGAAAAGCATAGTGATATGTTTACCTCTTACATAAACACCACCTTAACCTTGTTATAGACTTAACTCAACCTAAAGAAAGAGTCTGTCATAACTAATGCTTCATTCCAACCTTGCTGAAGGAATCAAATGAGCATTTCTCTAGAACTTTGCATACTTAATGAATGTGACAAGCTTATAAGTCAACATTCATCTTCTTGTGTATTCTACAATGCACAAAGTCCCACTTAACTAGAGACTTAGTACATAACATTCCCTCTTTGAAACTAAATACACAACTTTATCCTCACTCAAGTGAATCTAACTTAAGAGTGGTTCTTACTTGCAACTCTTTGTTGATTACGGTTCTACGTACCTTCCCAAGGTAATCTGCTACTCTTGGATATCCTAAGGTTCATACATTTCTTATCCTTACTAGAGTGAATACTATAATACCCCAAATTTCTCATATCTTAAACAGTAATTTTGACAGTTAATAGAATTTTACTGTTTAGTAATTTCTGGATACTGTAAAATTATTTTGTTTATTCCGTCAACATATTTGATCGTTTTGAATGATTTACTCCATGTCAGGAAAATAAAAATTTTTGGGCCGGGGAAAACTTTACGTAATTTAATTTTTACCATTAGGTAATTATTTTACGTAATCTGATTTGATATTTGCGTGTTTTCTAATATTTGTGATTTTGTGTATGATTATGAATTTTTGACTGTATGTGGGCCCAGGTGGTCCTAGGTGGGCCCAAGTGACCTTACGTGGGCCCAAGTGGGTCCCGCAAAGTGAAAATTTTTCTACACATAGAAAAATTTGTACTGTTTAGACGGAGACAGGGGATCTTACTAAACCTGAATCTGGAAATAGTTTTAGAAATTTTCTTGTATTGTGTTTGGCACTGTATTTAATTATTGGGCGATAAAAATATAGTAAATATATTCTTTCGTAGGGTTTTTAGTAGATAAAAATAGAAATTATATTGCTTAAGTCAACATCGGTGATTTGGATATCTACCATTGATTTAATTAACGGTGGAGACTTGATCTTGATTTAATTAACGGTTAAGAAATAAACTTAATAAAGAAGCATTGGATAATCACCATTGATTTAATCAATGGTGTGAGAATAAACTTAGTTAGGCAAGCTTCAATATCAATCGTAGATTTAATCAATGGTGTAAATTTGATTATATAAAGTGACCATTTACAACCATTGGATTTAGAATTGATCAAGGGTGGAAATTTGGTCTTGTAAAGTAACAAGGACCATTTATGACCATTGGATGAAGATTTAATCAAGGGTGGAGATTTGGTCTTCTAAAAAGGTTATGACTAATTATAACCCTTGGATTTAAAGTTTGAAGGAGCAATCTTGATCCTTTATTTTGGAGACACATCTAATGGCTAGAATTTAAAGGAGAAGGATCCAATGGCTTAGATTTAGTCTTCTAAAAATCAAAAGTCTACCTAAATCCTAACTATTGAATTAATCAATGGCTAGAAATGCTTCAAATAATGGCCTAATTAACAAGCCAAGTAAACTAAATTAAATGTTAAATTATTATAATCTAATTCTTAATTAGATATCCTAATTTTAATTAGAGATTATAATATATGAAATAATATGTCTAATTAATTAGTTATGTAATTAGAAAATTAGTTAAGATTGATTAGGAAACTTAATCTAATGAATTAACTAATCAATTAGCAAGTAATTAGACTTGAATTAAAATAAATTAAAGTCTCTAAACTCCCTTGAATGTCACGGTTTTCAGCAGCCTTGGGGAGGCATCTACATGAAATTTGAATCATCCATAATAGCCATGCAAGCCTAATTGATGACCATTATTGCTTGTCCTGGTCAATATGACATTCTTCTTGACAATTATTGCTTTGTTTGCTTCCTTTGGAGTGCATGATGAAGGGGGGACGGTTTTGGAGTGTTAGGAAGGAGGAGACATGTTTAGACATGCTTGTATAGCCTTTTTAGGCCGAAGAAAAAGATGACAAAGTGGAAGACTTTGTGCATCATGTGATAGCCTTCAATTATGCCAAATAAATTCATATCTCTCTATTCTTTCACTCCCACGGCAGCAGCACCTTTGGTTACACTCTTCATATTCATTTTTCTACTTCACCAAAAAGCCTTCAGCAAATTCTCTCAAAATCTCTCAAAAATTCCAAGAACCAAGCAACCATTTTTTTTCTTCCTTTTCCTTGAGTGATTCGGCCAAGCACCCTATAATCACCATCACTCACCTATAATTTTCACTCTCATCATTTCCTAAAGCTAAACAACATTCTAAACACTTTTCATTTAGAAAGTTTTCCCAAAATCACACTCTAAGAGCTTCAAATCCAAGCTTCAAGTTTTTATCAAAAATAAAAAATCTCATCTTTATGCTTCAAGAGAAGCCATTCGGCCAAGCAACTAAAATCCATCCTCCATCACTCTTTAATTTCATACAACCTAGTTTCTTGAATCCTTACCTTATTCTAAACAACTTTCATGTTGAAGACTTTCTCTAAATCTTCCATCTTGAAGGACTTTTACTAAGATCAAGTTCTAGAGTTCTTGTTGGTGAAGTGTAAGGAAACTTCATTTATTCTTTTCTTTTTTCATGTTCTAAACCATGTTTGATCCATGGTTCCTCTTAATTAAGCTTAGTATACTAATTTCTATGTATTTTGTTTTGTATTTGAGAAGTCCCTTGATGGTGAAGGACTTGGAAAGAGAAGCAAAACAAAGAGTTTTTGAGGATCTTCAAGAGATAAGAGGGAGATCCATCTCACCAACCAAGTATAGTGGTGAGAGATGGTCTTATATTTGATGGATGGTGAATCCATGTGAGGATTCCAATCCATGGTCATGTAATAATTAATTGTGTGTTTATGAGCTTTGATTTATTTTCTTATGCTTTGATTATTTTTGGCTATGCTTAATATGCTTTGCATGATTTTATGGCTTTGATAGTATACTTATAATATGCATGATGAGTATATGCCATATTTGTGATATTTATGATGAAATATATATATGTATGCCATGATGTGTGGATGGAAAGAAAACTAATCTTGGTCCCAATGGCCAAGGAAGAGCTACGGTTTTGATGCCCTTGATTTGGGTCAATGTGGAAATTTTTCAAGAACAAGGAAATTAAATTTTTATTCCTAGAATAATGAGAATTTCGATCAAGACACCTCAAAATAGGTGTTCACAAATTTATATTTTCATGAATGATAAAATTGAATGATTTGAGAAGCAAAGAAAATAAACAAAAGGTTTGTGTTGCAAAAAGAATGCATACGGTTTTGGAAAAAAATAATAATAATTCATGGTTTCAATGACCATTTATAAGATTTTGGATAAATTTAGAACAAATATTTTATGTATCTTTAAATTAATATTTTCATGAAGAATGATAATGGATGATTTGAAGAGTATTGAAAATAAACAAAGGGTTTGTTTTTCAAGAGAACAAAAATACAATTTTAGAGGAATTTTTATTGATTTATTTTATGTAAAAAGATCCTAAGTATTTTTCTAAATATGAGTTTTGAATGAAATGGGCAAACATTGATTTTAAGGATTTGCAAAGAAAGTGAAAAAGGAGTTGCAAAGAAAGTAAAATTGAATTTGAACAAATGGGTTTGGTTTTTATAACCATCGGTACTTCGGTTTTGAAAATAAAAATTTTAATGGTTTTGTTTGTGTAAAACCATATCAATTTAGAAGGAAAAATATTTGATGGTTTCAATAGTCATGTCCACGTTTTTGAAGGCTTGTAATGCCTTGATTTTTATGAACAAAGTGATTTTCAAAGTGGAAACGTAAATTTATTTAATACAAGGAATTTGAAAAGGGAATCAGAGCATTTTAATCACTTGAGAAATTAAGTTTTTGTAAACGAAAATATTTTTGAACTTCAATTTATTTTGAAGAAGGTTGTGTTTGGAAATGCTTTGAGAAAAATGGAGAATATAATAGTGATTTGAGAATTTACTAAAGTATAACTTATTTTCAAGTTTTGAAGTACGTGTGGAAATTTTAAGATTTGAAACATTGATTTATATCAATGGAAAAGTAATTTTGTGGATTATATTTGAAAAAGAATTTCTTGAGTAAAGAAACGTGGAAAAAGATTTTCTTGAGTAAGAAAATGTGAAAAATGAAATACAAAGTCATAATATTTTGAGAAAAGATGAAATGGAATTTTTGAAGGTTGAGAAATATTTTTTGTAATAGAATTATGGTGAAAAATTATTTACGTATCTTAAAAATGTGTTGAAAATGATATTGACTTATTTGAAAGTCCAAAATAATGTTTGGAATATTGAGGAATATTTTACATGATTGTAAAATGGTGAAAAATGATTTAAAATATAGTAAAATATTTCTACGCAATTTGAAATATGTTAAGATATTTCTACATGATTTGAATTACGTTTAAATATTTTATTTAAGTTTAAATATTTTACGTGATTTGAAAATATAGTTGAAAAATCACTACGTGATTGAATAAACGATAAAATATTTTTACGCGATTATGGAAAATAGTAAAAAATTGGTGGAAAATTGTTATGAGATTTGGAAAGCGTTTAAATATTTTACATTATTGAAAATATTATTGAAAAATATACGCAATTTTGATACAGTAGAAAAATAATATGCGATTTGAGAAATGTATATTTTTACGCGATTGAGAAAGACATTGAAAAATTAATACGTGATTTAAAAGTGTAACAGAAGAGTTGCGGCATTTTGAAAACGTAACTGAAACATTTTGGAATTGTGAAAACATAATTGAAATGTTACGCAATTTTGTGAAAACACGGCGAAAGTGTTTTATAATTATGAAAACATGATAACATGATTTTGTGTTGAAAATATAGTATAATTACTGTTGAACCAGTGTATGGACACTGTATGAGAAAATGACGTGTTTTGCCTATGACTGGTATTTGGTGCATTTTATATGCATTGGAAAGAGATGCCCGTGATTGGATTTGGTGCATTATACATGCATTGGAATGGTCCGATGGACTGGATAAGGCAAATTGCCTAGGAGAAACATACACCTCTTGAGTGGGTGCGATATGCGTAGTGTAGGTCACTCGTTGACCTTGGGGGCATCGAGGTGGGGGTTGCCTACAGTGGACAGTGAGTCACTCTACTGTAACCGTGGGTTAGACCGATGCGACACACTGATGATCCTGACCGAGACACTAAACTTAATCAAGATCTGATAAAGACTGTCGTGTATATGCTAGATGTGCAAAAATCAAAATAAGGATTATAGCACGTGGTCTGAGGCATGTGGTACCGACAGATCTTTTCGATCATTTCTCCGACCTGAGTTTTAGCTCCATGGAGTAGGAAATTGAGTCTTGTGAACATGCATAAATCTGTACATTTATATCTGTATGATATATTTTTTTGAGGAATATTGGTTATGACAATTGTTTTGAATACTTGGATGATGATGATGATAATGTTGAGGGCATTATCATAATTATTGCTTATGATAATTGAATTAATAAATGATTGGATGATGATAGTTAATTAATGTTGATGACATGATCATAATTGTGGTACGATCTATCTGTATAATATTACTGTTTATGTTATCTCTATGCTGCCATGTTGGTATTGGTGTAGGTGATCTCACCTCTTTGTTATATTGTTTTCCTGTGTCTGTACTGTTAAAATCAAATAATAGAAGGATCGAGTTGTCTTAGACATAACATGCGATGGATGCACTGAGATTGGTGACAACAATAAGGAGTGGACATTTAGGACTCGAAGGTGTGCAGTGTTGACAAAGGAACAGATGTTTGATGCATCAAGATGGACAGAAAAAGGAATAAGTATGTTAAAGTTTTCCATTAGTGTTGTACCGTGCTATTAAGTAGGACCCATCATGGGGTTTGCTACTGTCAAAAAAAAAATAAGTCTATTAATTTTATATTTCTCTTTAAATTGTGATATTAATTGGTGTCAATATTGCATAATGAATAGTTGAAATATGATTTTCAATATTACCTAATATTTTCAGTAAATTTACGTTTCAGTAAAGAAGAAATTTTGAAACTCATCTTTTATAACTCAAACTTTGTGCGAACTTATTTTCATATTATGAGTCGGAAGTCAGAAATGTGATGCCCTAGCTAGGGTGTTACATTAGTTGGTATCAGAGCTAGGGTGTTACATTAGTTGGTATCAGAGCACAGTTTGAGTCTTTTGGGGTTTGTGGTTAGGTCTATTTTGCTTGTGTTGTGTTCTCTGTGTTTGTTTTTCGAAAGGAAATAATGTTGTCTATAATGGATATTAGATCCATTGTATTTCGATCCGCACGCCTTCTCAGGATAGTTATACTTGTGTGGAAGTGAAACATGTTACTAGTAATGCAGTTGCAGCTACGGGAGTAACGAGAACAATGTGGAAAGACGACTGCACGAACAAAGGACCATTGTTCAGTGGAAACTGGAAGTTGAAGTTTAGGATCTGATGGAAGAAAATCAGTCTTGGAATATAAGATTTTGTAATTTTGGAACCTGGTATTTTTTAGGATATTGAGAAAGTAATTGATTTCGACGGAAGATGAATTTACAACCATTGAGGAAACCAAAAGCAGTAAGTGATGTGAAAGAAAGTACTTAAATGAAGGAATGTACGTCAAGAAAACAATTTGTGGAAAAGTTGGACACCTTTCCAAAGAGTATAATCTCTGATGTGTTCTTTGAAAATAGAGTTTTCTATTAGTAAAAATTTTAGATAGTAAGGAAAGTTGTTACTCTGAATAGAACGGTAGTGTTCTGAGCGGAAGATTTAATCAATGGAGATTGTGTCATTGGAACTAATTCTATAAATCATACTAAATATTTCTGTGAGTGACTTATTCTTTATAACATATGATTGAGTAGATCAATTATATGTTAGAGTTATTCGTTATCCTCTGATTTGTTTACTTCTGTTTCTATTCTTAGCTGTCGAGCTACTCAAGTTATTCAAATTATTGTTGTGGATCAAATTTTTGTGTTAGTTTGATCTGTTGTTCAAAAATTTTGTGTTAGTTTGATCTGTTTCATAAACAGACATGGTCTTTGAAAATGGATTGGTTATTTTCCAACCATATCCAATGAGATTATTTCAACAAAGTGTGAGTAATCCAGAGAAAAATCATTTTTGAAAATCGGGTTACATCCAATTCTTTGTTGGATATGTTCGATAACGGTTCAATTCGTTTTGTTATCTTCCATGATGTTTTCTTTCATCTCCTGCAACTGAAGGAATATATTGCAAGAAAGGATATTTCTATATTTGTATCCGTGTTAACGTATCTGAGTAACGCAGCAGAAGCGTGATGAATTCTTCAAAAGATTGGAACAATTCTTCTATGGGAAAATTTAAGACGGTAATAGAAAATCATAGAAAAAAAAATTATGGAAGTATCTGGTATCGTGCTGTGGAAAGGAGAATTCGGTTAGTGAGACATTTCCTGTTAAAAGCAAAAATCTAGAATATGTAGTGATACGAGGATAAAGAAATTTTAAGTAATACATTACATTAACTAAACATTACATTACACTAGTCGGAAGTTATCTGAGAAAAACTATTCTAGGCATGAATGAAGATCGGTTGTTGTTATATCGGTATCAGAGATATGGAGATTCTTTCTTTCTGGAGTAATATTCAACATCTTCAGTAATTATAGAAGTCTGAGATATCTATTTGATCAAAAAAAGTTGAACATCAGCAAAGAGATTTTGTTGGTTAGAATAGTATAGCAAGATGTAAGAGAGGAAGCTTTATGAGAATTGGAAAATAAGATGAAAGCACCATATCCGTATTTATTCCGAGGGTGTGAAATCATGTTTCTCAAATTTCGAGGACGAAATTTCTTTTTAGAGGGGGAGTATTGTAACACCCCAAATTTCCCATATCTGAAACAGTAATTTTGATAGTTAACAAAATTTTACTGTTTAGTAATTTCTGGATACTGTAAAATTATTTTGTTTATTCCGTCAACATATTTGATCGTTTTGAGTGATTTACTCCATGTCAGGAAAATAAAAATTTTTGGGCCAGGAAAAACTTTACGTAATTTAATTTTTACCATTAGGTAATTATTTTACGTAATCTGATTTGATATTTGTGTGTTTTCTAATATTTATGATTTTGTGGATGATCATGAATTTTTGACTGTATGTGGGCCCAAGTGGTCCTAGGTGGGCCCAAGTGACCTTATCTGGGCCTAGGTGGGTCCCGCAAAGTGAAAATTTTTCTACGCATAGAAAAATTTGTACTGTTTAGACGGAGACAGGGGATCTTACTAAACCTGAATCCGAAAATAGTTTTAGAAATTTTCTTGTATTGTGTTTGGCACTGTATTTAATGATCGGGCGATAAAAATACTGTAAATATATTCTTTCGTGGGGTTTTTAGTAGATAAAAATAAAAATTATATTGCTTAAGTCAACATCGGTGGTTTGGATATCCACCATTGATTTTATTAACGGTGGAGACTTGATCTTGATTTAATTAACGGTTAAGAAATAAACTTAATAAAGAAGCATTGGATAATCACCATTGATTTAATCAATGGTGTGAGAATAAACTTAGTTAGGCAAGCTTCAATATCAACCATAAATTTAATCAACGGTGTAAATTTGATTATATAAAGTGATCATTTACAACCATTGGATTTAGAATTGATCAAGGGTAGAGATTTGGTCTTGTAAAGTAACAAGGACCATTTATGACCATTGGATGAAGAATTAATCAAGGGTGGAGATTTGGTCTTCTAAAAAGGTTATGACTAATTATAACCCATGGATTTAAAGTTTGAAGGAGCAATCTTGATCCTTTATTTTGGAGACACATCTAATGGCTAGAATTTAAAGGAGAAAGATCCAATGGCTTAGATTTAGTCTTCTAAAAATCAAAAGTCTACCTAAATCCTAACCATTGAATTAATCAATGGCTAGAAATGCTTCAAATAATGGCCTAATTAATAAGCCAAGTAAACTAAATTAAATGTTAAATTGTTATAATCTAATTCTTAATTAGATATCCTAATTTCAATTAGAGATTATAATATATGAAATAATATGTCTAATTAATTAGTTATGTAATTAGAAAATTAGTTAAGATTGATTAGGAAACTTAATCTAATGAATTAACTAATCAATTAGCAAGTAATTAGACTTGAATTAAAATAAATTAAAGTCTCTAAACTCCCTTGAATGTCACGGTTTTCAGCAGCCTTGGGGAGGCATCTACATGAAATTTGAATCATCCATAATAGCCATGCAAGCCTAATTGATGACCATTATTGCTTGTCCTGGTCAATATGACATTCTTCTTGACCATTATTGCTTTGTTTGCTTCCTTTGGAGTGCATGATGAAGGGGGGGATGGTTTTGGAGTGTTAGGAAGGAGGAGACATGTTTAGACATACTTGTATAGCCTTTTTAGGCCAAAGAAAAAGATGACAAAGTGGAAGACTTTGTGCATCGTGTGATAGCCTTTAATTATGCCAAATGAATTCATATCTCTCTATTCTTTCACTCCCATGGCAGCAGCACCTTTGGTTACAGTCTCCATATTCATTTTTCTACTTCACCAAAAAGCCTTCATCAAATTCTCTCAAAATCTCTCAAAAATTCCAAGAACCAAGCAACCATTTTTTTCTTCATTTTCCTTGAGTGATTCGGCCAAGCACCCTATAATCACCATCACTCACCTACAATTTTCACTCTTACCATTTCCTAAAGCTAAACAACATTCTAAATACTTTTTATTTAGAAAGTTTTCCCAAAATCACACTCTAAGAGCTTCAAATCCAAGCTTTAAGTTTCTATCAAAAATCAAAAATCCCATCTTTATGCTTCAAGAGAAGCCATTCGGCCAATCAACCAAAATCCATCCTCCATCACTCTTTAATTTCATACAACCTAGTTTCTTGAATCCTTACCTTATTCCAAACAACTTTCATGTTGAAGACTTTCTCTAAATTTTCCATCTTGAAGGACTTTTACTAAGATCAAGTTCTAGAGTTCTTGTTGGTGAAGTGTAAGGAAACTTCATTTATTCTTTTCTTTTTCATGTTCTAAACCATGTTTGATCCATGGTTCCTCTTAATCAAGCTTAGTATACTAATTTCTATGTATTTTGTTTTGTATTTGAGAAGTCCCTTGATGGTGAAGGACTTGGAAAGAGAAGCAAAACAAAGAGTTTTTGAGGATCTTCAAGAGGTAAGAGGGAGATCCATCTCACCAACCAAGTATGGTGGTGAGAGATGGTCTTATATTTGATGGATGGTGAATCCATGTGAGGATTCCAATCCATGGTCATGTAATAATTAATTGTGTGTTTATGAGCTGATTTATTTTCTTATGCTTTGATTATTTTTGGCTATGCTTAATATGCTTTGCATGATTTTATGGCTTTGATAGTATACTTATAATATGCATGATGAGTATATAGCATGTTTGTGATATTTATGATGAAATATATATATGTATGCCATGATGTGTGGATGGAAAGAAAACTAATCTTGGTCCCAATGGCCAAGGAAGAGCTACGATTTTGATGCCCTTGATTTGGGTCAATGTGGAAATTTTTCAAGAACAAGGAAATTAAATTTTTATTCCTAGAATAATGAGAATTTCGATTAAGACACCTCAAAATAGGTGTTCACAAATTTATATTTTCATGAATGATAAAATTGAATGATTTGAGAAGCAAAGAAAATAAACAAAAGGTTTGTGTTGTAAAAAGAATGCATACGATTTTGGAATTTATTTAAGTTAGAAAGAAAAAAATAATAATAATTCATGGTTTCAATGGCCATTTATAAGATTTTTGATAAATTTAGAACAAATGTTTTACGTATCTTTAAATTAATATTTTCATGAAGAATGATAATGGATGATTTGAAGAGTATTGAAAATAAACAAAGGATTTGTTTTTCAAGAGAACAAAAATACGATTTTAGAGGAATTTTTATTGATTTATTTTGTGTAAAAAGATCCTAAGTATTTTTCTAAATATGAGTTTTGAATGAAATGGGCAAACATTGATTTTAAGGATTTGCAAAGAAAGTGAAAAAGGAGTTGAAAGAAAGTAAAAATGAATTTGAACAAATGGGTTTGGTTTTTATAACCATCGGTACTTCGGTTTTGAAAATAAAAATTTTAATGGTTTTGTTTGTATAAAACCATATCAATTTAGAAGGAAAAATATTTGATGGTTTCAATAGTCATATCCACGTTTTTGAAGGCTTGTAATGCCTTGATTTTTATGAACAAAGTGATTTTCAAAGTGGAAACGTAAATTTATTTAATACAAGGAATTTGAAAAGGGAATCAGAGCATTTTAATCACTTGAGAAATTAAGTTTTTGTAAACGAAAATGTTTTTGAACTTCAATTTATTTTGAAGAAGGTTGTGTTTGGAAATGCTTTGTGAAAAATGGAGAATATAATAGTGATTTGAGAATTTACTAAAGTATAACTTATTTTCAAGTTTTGAAGTACGTGTGGAAATTTTAAGATTTGAAACATTGATTTATATCAATGGAAAAGTAATTTTGTGGATTATATTTGAAAAAGAATTTCTTGAGTAAAGAAACGTGGAAAAAGATTTTCTTGAGTAAGAAAATGTGAAAAATGAAATACAAAGTCATAATATTTTGAGAAAAGATGAAATGGAATTTTTGAAGGTTGAGAAATATTTTTTCGTAATAGAATTATGGTGAAAAATTATTTACGTATCTTAAAAATGTGTTGAAAATAATATTGACTTATTTGAAAGTCCAAAATAATGTTTGGAATATTGAGGAATATTTTACATGATTGTAAAATGGTGAAAAATGATTTACGTATCTTAAAAATGATTTAAAATATAGTAAAATATTTCTACGCAATTTGAAATATGTTAAAATATTTCTACGTGATTTGAATTATGTTTAAATATTTTATGTAAGTTTAAATATTTTACGTGATTTGAAAATATAGTTGAAAAATCACTACGTGATTGAACAAACGATAAAACATTTTTACGCGATTATGAAAAATAGTAGAAAATTGGTGGAAAATTGTTATGAGATTTGGAAAGCGTTTAAATATTTTACACTATTGAAAATATTATTGAAAAATATACGTAATTTTGAAACAGTGGAAAAATAATATGCGATTTGAGAAACATATATTTTTACGCGATTGAGAAAGACATTGAAAAATTAATACGTGATTTAAAAGTGCAACAGAAGAGTTGCGGCATTTTGAAAACGTAACCGAAACATTTTGGAATTGTGAAAACATAATGGAAATGTTACGCAATTTTGTGAAAACACGGCGAAAGTGTTTTATAATTATGAAAACATGATAACATGATTTTGTGTTGAAAATATAGTATAATTACTGTTGAACCAGCGTATGGACACTGTATGAGAAAATGACGTGTTTTGCCTATGACTGGTATGTGGTGCATTTTATATGCATTGGAAAGAGATGCTTGTGATTGGATTTGGTGCATTATACATGCATTGGAATGGTCCGATGGACTGGATAAGGCAAATTGCCTAGGAGAAACATACACCTCTTGAGTGGGTGCGATATGCGTAGTGTAGGTCACTCGTTGACCTTGGGGGCATCGGGGTGCGGGTTGCCTACAGTGGACAGTGAGTCGCTCTACTGTAACCATGAGTTAGACCGACACGACACACCGATGATCCTGACCGAGACACTATTCTTAATCAAGATCTGATAAAGACTGTTGTATATATGCTAGATGTGCAAAAATCAAAATAAGGATTATAGCACGTGGTCTGAGGCATGTGGTACCGACAGATCTTTTCGATCATTTCTCCAACCTGAGTTTTAGCTCCATGGAGTAGGAAATCGAGTCTTGTGTACATGCATAAATCTGAACATTTATATCTGTATGATATATTAATTGAAGAATATTGGTTATGACAATTGTTTTGAATACTTGGATGATGATGATGATAATGTTGAGGGCATTATCATAATTATTGCTTATGATAATTGAATTAATAAATGATTGGATGATGATAGTTGATTAATGTTGATGACATGATCATAATTGTGGTACGATCTATCTGTATAATATTCTTTGTTTGTGTTATCTCTGTGCTGCCATATTGGTATTGGTGTAGGTGATCTCACCTCTTTGTTATATTGTTTTGCTGTGTCTGTACTGTTAAAATCAAATAATAGAAGGATCGAGTTGTCTTAGACATAACGGGCGATGGATACTCTGAGATTGGTGACAACAATAAGGAGTGGACATTCAGGACTCGAAGGTGTGCAGTGTTGGCAAAGGAACAGATGTCTGATGCATCAAGATGGACAGAAAAAGGAATAAGTATGTTAAAGTTTTCCGTTAGTGTTGTACCGTGCTATTAAGTAGGACCCGTCATGGGGTTTGCTACTGTAAAAAAAAACTAAGTCTGTTAATTTTATATTTCTCTTTAAATTTTGATATTAATTGGTGTCAATATTGCATAATGAATAGTTAAAATATGATTTTCAATATTACCTAATATTTTCAGTAAATTTATGTTTCAGTAAAGAAGAAATTTTGAAACCCATCTTTTATAACTCAAACTTTGTGCGAACTTATTTTCATATTATGAGTCGGAAGTCAGAAATGTGATGCCCTAGCTAGGGTGTTACATTAGTTGGTATCAGAGCTAGGGTGTTACATTAGTTAGTATCAGAGCTAGGGTGTTACAAATACTATAATCCATCCTAGTATACTCATTTCTAATGCATTATCTCATTACCTCTTGAGTGATATCTAATGCAACAATAGGTTACCTAAGGTGCTACATCCTTACCTAGGGCAATCCTTCACTATAGGATGCTCAAAGGCTTAAGCTTTCTTATACTTACTAGGTGATACTTAAATCTTGAAAATATCCCTATTTGTGTATTAACACACTCTAGGAAGCATATACAAATGATTCAATCTAGTCTAGAACTTCAAAACATCAAAAATGACATTTTCATAGTTCTTGGTGCTCTCGCTGGGGCATAACTCTGGGCACACTGTTGTCGGGTTCCCAGTCTGCAGTATGCTGAGGCACGACATCTGACATGCCGCGACGCACTATGAATAATCAACCTCACACCTCGGCGTGACCTTCTCATGCCGCAGCGCGCCTTGTAGAAACTAGGTTCTGCAGAACCAAGGGCTATTCCCAGGGTTCTTTCCTCACTTCCAATCATCCAATATTGGTTTCCTTGTCATTTCTAGCACCAATCTAGGCCCCTAAACTTGTTGTAACTCTTTTACAACTTATGGATTCACTTAGGTATAGATTTAGGCCTAAAACCACATAACTCCAACCATTATCCAATTCATTGTCTATGAACTCTAATGGTTGATCTTGAGACATAAATGGCCATCTTAGGCTTACTAAGCTGAAACTATCCTAACCTAGTCCTTGGAATTAAGAACCAAGCTAAGAACATGGATTTGGCTCTCCAATTCCCTAATTCCTATTCATATAAAACCTAGGTTCAATCGAATGAACAAACGAGAAAGATGAATAGAAACTCTGCACCTCTTGATGTAGATGAAGATCTTCAAGCTTGAGCCTTGATCTTGATCTCCCTCTCCTGCTTCTCATTCTCCTTCTCCATCTCCTTCTCCTTCTTCCCCTTTCCTTATTCCCTTCCTTCATTTCTTTCTTTCTTTGTTCTATTGAGAGCTTCGTGAGAGAGGAGGCAAATAAAGAGAAAAGAAAAGGTAACTTAAGTTTCTATGCTGAAACTTATATCTGTTAAGGACACCTGAATTATACTAATTCAAGTTTCGTAACTTCCAATAACTTTAGAATAAATCATAAGATTCATTTAAATTATTGTTTCACCATTTTCATGATTTTCCATATCTGTTGGTAGTCAACTCGGTATTAAAAGCACAACCAATATGCCTAAAAATACCAAACTAACTTAGATTAACTTGAAACTTTAAATGTATATTGTTTCACATATTTGGGACCTAGAAATAACTTATCCATATTTATTTCTCGTATTTAAGCATTTTAGGCCTTTTTCTGAGTCATAGCTCTAATAGAGTGTTAATCATCTTTTCTAGAGTGTTTACCTTATGTGACATCACCTTGATAACATCACATAAGTGACATCATTATTGACTTTTCAAAAAAATGAGTTTTGGCTTCTTGAAAAAGCTTTGGAGGAAGCTTCCTAGCACCTTCCTATTGGCTTGTTGGAGAAACCAATCTCCCTCTCTCCTATGTAGCTCCACGACAATGAGGCCCATTTTGGAGCCAGAAATTAGCTTTTCACTTTATCACTTTTCATTTCTAATTTTGAAATCACCAAAAGCTATCACTTTCTCTCTCTACACTTTTCTTCTCTCATTTTCTCTTAAGCATTTTCTCCTCCTTCTCTCTTCTTCTTCCCACGGTAGCCACATCCTTCCATCCTCCATGCTTGTTTGATTTCAAGCAACCATCTTGCTTGAATCTAGATCTTGATTGGAATACTTTCTTTCTTGTTGGAATCATCTTCAAGGAGCTCACCCATTTTCTCCATTTTCTCTTCTCTTCTATAGCCAAGACGCTATTTTTGGCCACCCAAATTTTTTTGCTCAACCAACCTTGTTTCTTACACCTTCTCATCATCTAGAAAATTTTCTCTTTTGTGACTACCTCTTGAACCCACCATTTTCATCTTCTTCCACCAAGCTTTAAAGTTTGAAATATTGAGGTAAAGTTTATGATTTTTCCATTTTCTCTTCTCATTTTCGTGATTCTTGGTCATCTTTGTGACCAAGAACTTCACTTTTATGATTTGATTTATTTATTGTCAAAGTTTGATTGTCCTAGGGTTTTGGTGGTGGTGGAGGCCGAAATCTACAAGGAGCTTTAGGAAAGTTCTTTTCTTGTTTTCTCTCTTGGTAAGAGGAAGATTATCCACTTCAACCTCTATTGGTAGTAGGAAGTTTGTTGGTGTGTTGGTTGTGAGAAACCCGTGTTTGGGTTGCTCTCTTAGTTATGTGTTTTTCTAATGATCTTTGAATTAATTTCCTCTATGTGGTTTTATTGGTTGTATTTGTATATGTTGATGATCTTGGATTGATTTTGATGGATTGGAAATATGAATTGGAAGCAAGGGTTCCTTGCTCTCCTTAATGTAGCTCACACCCATTTAACTGGCATGTATCTCAGAAAGAATGTGTTTTGATGATAACAAACTTAAAGATGTTGCAAGATCAAGTCCAAGAGTATCAAGACCAATCAAGTGTAGCTTTTAGGATATCAATCATTTTGTAAAGGTATATAAAGATTCACAAATAGCTCAATCTTACGTTTCAAAATAGCACATAAGTTTTCAAGGCTTCAATATGGTTTTTAACTTCCAAAGAATCAATCATCTCGTGTCCATAAGCTTACAAGATAATATAAAATCAAAAGCAACATTTAAAAAGGCATGAAACCTGTTTTACACATGTATTATTCGAATAAGGGGTTCCTTATTCGAATCACACAAGTCAGAGATTCCAAATAATCTTTCAGGAAAAGATTTATTTGAATAAGCCCTGTGTTATTCGAATAAATGATTCAAAAACATTTTGGCACGAATAAGTTATTCGAATAACAAAATGTTATTCGAATAACATATCTCCAGGAAATCATTTTATTAAATGGTTATTCGAATAACAGTGTTGTTATTCGAATAACAAGAGTTTTAGCAAAACCATGTTTAATTGGTTATTCGAATAACGATGGTGTTATGTGAATAACGAGAACTCAGGAAATCAAATATTCGAATGAGTTATTCGAATAACATGAATGTTATTCGAATAACATGTTTTCCCATAAGCCAAACATTTAATTGGTTATTCGAATAACCAGGATGTTATTCGAATAACACATTATAGAGGAAAATACGCTTATGTTATTTAAAGCCTTATTCGAATAATACTTCTCTTATTCGAATAAGAGAGCTTTCCAGAAACAGAAATTAACGGATAGTTACGTATCATTAAATGCTCCAACCACCTCCCAACGGCTCTAAACTTCAATGACTTATAAATAGAAGTTGTTGGGCATTTATGGAGGTTAGACAATCAATCTGAAAAACCTTTGTTGAGCATTAAAAATGAGTTTTCATCTATTCCTCCGTTAATACTCTATTTTTGAGCGTAAACCGTGAATCATATACCTATTGAATTTCCAGTTGTAATATCTGCTCTTTGAAGAGAGTTTCTACCTATTCAATCTTTGTATAATCTGTAGAGAGGGTGAGCCATCCCTCCAAACTGTAATAGGGTGAGGTATCCCTTTGAAAATAGAGGCTCAAGCATTAGGATGAGGTATCCCATAGTGTTGAGTGCTCAAGGTTGTAGTGGTTGTCAAGCACCCATTGAAGCTTGAAGATATAGTGGAAAATCTCAAGTTGTTGCTTGGGGACTGGACGTAGATCACAAGTGGATTGGTGATCGAACCAGGATGAACGATTGTGTTTGTTTTCTATAAACCCTTCTCTTTATTTTGTGCACTATTTTATTGAATTGCTTGGATATTGTCTCCTTTGGCTATCATATTTATAAGTAAGAGGGTTTATCTTATCCATCCAATTATCTCTAATCATTCAATAGCTTCAACGAAAATTGGTTATCAAATGATTTGCGAAAAATTTGCGAACTTGTTTTACTTACTCAATTCTCCCCTCTCTTGAGTATTGAGGCTACTTAGTAACAAGTGGTATCAGAGTTAGACTCTTGTATAAAGAGCTTAGCAGCTTCAAGAGAAGTGATGGCTTCAAATGAATGTTCTTCTATAAATAGACCTCCTTATTTCAATAGGGATGGTTATGCCTATTGGAAAGAAAGGGTGAAAATTTTCATTGAAGCTATTGACTTAGATGTGTGGGACGCCGTTGAAAATAGTGCTTTTGTCCCAACACAAACTAAAGATGGTGTGAAAATCAATACACCTAGAAATGAATGGACCGATGATGATAAAAAGAAGGTTCAATATAATTTGAGAGCCAAGAACATCATCACCACATCCTTGGGGTATGATGAATTCTTTAGGGTGTCAAATTGTAAGACCGCAAAAGAAATGTGGGATACCCTACAAGTAACTTATGAAGGTACTAGTGAGGTAAAACGATCTCGAATAAACACTCTTCCTCATGAATATGAATTGTTTAGAATGAACCAAGGTGAGAGTATTCAAGATATACAAAAGAGATTTACTCACATTGTTAATCATCTCATCTCATTGGGAAAGACATTTCCTAATGAGGATCTTATTAACAAAGTCTTAAGATATCTAAGCAGGAATTGACAACCCAAAGTAACGACTATTGCGGAATCAAGAGATTTATCAACAATGTCTCTAGCCACCCTATTCGGAAAGCTTTAAGAACATGAGCTGGAACTAAATAGGCTCAATCAAAGTGAAGAACATGATAAAAAAAAGAAGGGGATTGCATTCAAAACCACCTCTTCCATACTTGAAGATGATGATGAAGATGGTGAAGAGGATGCTGAAAATATTGAGCTAAGTGAGGAGAATCTTAGTCTCCTTGTGAGAAAGTTTGGAAGATTCCTAAAGAAAAAGGGATTTCAAAGAAGACCACCATTTCCTCAAAAGAAAGCATATCATAAAGGATAAGGATCCTCTACTCCTCCAAAATGCTACGAATGCGGAAAACTGGGACACATGAAAATGGAGTGTCCCATATATCTCAAGAAGACGGAAAAGTTTGAGAAAAGGCCCTCCAAAGAAAAGAAAGGAAGGAGAGCATACATAGCTTGGGAGGACAATGACTTAAGTTCCTCCGACAATTCAGAAGATGAAGAAGCTCATCTTTATCTCATGGCTCAAGGAGAAAAAAGTGAAAAGAGCGACACCGAGGTAACTTCTTCTAACTCAGAATCTCTACCTTCATATGATGAATTGCAAGATGCCTTTCAAGAATTGCATGATGAATCCTTAAGGCTCACAAAAATGGTTTTGTCCTTTAACAAAACAATTTCCTTATTGGTAAACAAAGTTTCTATCTTAAGTAAGGAGATAAATGAGCTTAAGATTGAAAATGAGACCTTAGGACTTATAGATGCTAATTCACTATGCATAACATGCTCTTCACATGATAACACATCCATATCATTACCTTGTTCATCATGCAAAGTATTTGAAAAAGAAATTGAAGACTTGAACAACACTCTTACAAAATTCACTTTTGGAAGAGACAACTTGAATGTGTTGTTAGGGAAACAAAAATGTGTGTTTCAAAAAGTCGGTTTGGGATTTAATCCAAACAACCATAAAAAATCTTATAAGAACTTCTTTGTTTCCTCAAATACTTCAAGTAGTCCCTTTGTTAAATGTTTTTACTGTGGTAGGAAAGGGCATAGTGCATCAACTTGCAATGTTAGAAAGAACATAAACACTAAAGTTGGAATAAAAAGAGTTTGGGTTCCTAAAGGAACCATGCCTAATTCTAACACACAAGGACCCAAGACAATTTGGGTACCAAAGGTTAAAACTTGAATGTGTGTTGTAGGTGTGCTTGAAGACCAAGAGCTCAAGTTGGTATCTTGATAGTGGTTGCTCCAAGCACATGACTGGTGATGGCTCCAAGTTCTCCTCCCTTACACACAAGAAACATGGTCATGTCACATATGGTGATAACAACAAAGGGAAGATTCTTGGAATTGGCAACGTTAGTAAGGTCCCTTCATCATCTATTGATAATGTTTTACTTGTTGAAGGACTTAAACATAATTTGCTTAGTATTAGTCAATTGTGTGATAAAGACAATAGAGTTATATTTGATTCTTCTTGTTGCATAATTGAGGGAAAGGATGACAAGCAAGTTAAGTTTGTTGGTCATAGAGTCAATAATATATATATGATTAGTCTCGATGATATCTCCTCAAATGATGCTAAATGCTTTATGAGCAAAGAAAATGATTCATGGTTATGGCATAGAAGAATTGCTCACATTCACATGGATCACTTAAATAAATTGGTTTCTAAAGAACTAGTAATTGGTCTTCCAAAGCTTAAATTTGAAAAAGACAAACTGTGTGATGCATGTCAAAAGGGGAAATAAGTAAAGGTCTCTTTTAAAGCTAAAAACATGGTTTCAACTTCTAGACCTTTACAACTTTTGCACATGGATCTTTTTGGTCCCTCTAGAACTATGAGCTTTGGTGGGAATTACTATGCATTAGTGATTGTGGATGATTTTTCTAGGTTTACATGGACATTATTCTTGGCCCACAAAAATGATGCTTTTCAATCATTTAGAAAGCTTGCCAAAGTTATCCAAAACGAAAAAGGTTTTTGTATTGCATCCATAAGAAGTGACCATGGTGGTGAATTTGAAAATCATGAATTTGAAACTTTTTGTGATGAACATGACATTGAGCATAATTTTTCTGCCCCTAGAACACCACAACAAAATGGTGTTGTAGAAAGGAAAAATCGATCTTTAGAGGAAATGGCAAGAACTATGCTCAATGAAGCCAACCTTCCTAAGTACTTTTAGGCGGATGCGGTTAACACCGCCTGTTATGTTATGAATAGAACCCTAATAAGGCCAATTTTAAAGAAAACCCCATATAAATTGTACAAAGGAAGGAAACCAAATGTGTCACATTTTCATGTCTTTGGATCTAAATGCTTTGTTTTGAATAATGGAAAGGATAACTTGGGGAAGTTTGATGCAAAATCTGATGAGGGAATATTCATTGCCTATTCTATACATAGTAAGGCCTTTAGAGTCTATAATAAACGAACTATGACCATAGAAGAATCCATACATGTTGCATTCAATGAAACTAACCCAAATGAGCCTAGAAAGGATATTGTTGATGATGTTGCAGAAATCTTGGCAAAAACACACTTGGAAAATCAAGAGAAAGAGTCCAAGAAGCAAGAAGAGAGACTCCTTGATCACTCATGGCAAAAAGATTCAGAAATCTTGGACCTACCCAAGGAATGGAGGACTTCAAGACATCACCCTCTCGACAAGGTGATTGGTGATGTATCAAAAGGGGTAATCACTCGAAACTCACTTAGAGATGCATGTAATCACCTAGCCTTTGTCTCTCAAGTTGAATCTAAAGACATAAATGAGGCCATTAATGATGAGCATTGGATCTTGGCCATGCAAGAAGAACTAAACCAATTTGAGAGAAATCAAGTTTGGGAATTAGTTCCAAGGCCCAATGATCATCCTATAATTGGCATCAAATGGGTCTTTAGGAACAAATTTGATGAAACGGGCTTAATAATAAGAAATAAAGTTAGGCTTGTAGCTAAGGGATATAATCAAGAAGAAGGCATAGACTATGAAGAAACTTATACTCCCGTAGCTAGGTTAGAGGTCATTAGAATGTTACTTGCATATGCTTGCATCATGGATTTCAAACTCTATCAAATGGATGTCAAAAGTGCCTTTTTAAATGGTTTTATACAAGAAGAGGTGTATGTAGAACAACCTCCTGGTTTTGAGGATTTTGAAATGCCCAACCATGTTTTTAAACTGAAAAAGGCCTTGTATGGCTTGAAACAAGCTCCTAGAGCTTGGTATGAAAGGTTGAGTAAATTTCTTTTAGAAAAAGGTTTTTCTAGAGGTAAGGTTGACACTACCCTTTTCATAAAACACAAAATGCATGACATACTTCTAGTTCAAATCTATATTGATGACATTATATTTGGAGCTACTAACAACTCTCTTTGTAAAAAGTTTTCAAATATTATGCAAAGTGAGTTTGAGATATCGATGATGGGTGAGCTCAACTTCTTCCTTGGTTTCCAAATCAAGCAAACAAGAGAAGGAACTTTCATAAACCAATCCAATTATTGCAAGGAATTGCTCAAGAAGTTTGGAATGAACAATGCCAAGTAGATGGCTACACCTATGGGCACCTATTGCTATTTGGACAAGGATGAAGGAGGTAAATCAGTAGAAATTACAAAATATAGAGGTATGATTGGCTCGCTCCTTTATCTCACTGCAAGTAGGCCTAATATAATGTTTAGTGTATGCATATGTACTAGATATCAAGCTAATCCTAAGGAATCGCATCTAAGTGCTGTTAAGAGAATAATGAAATATCTATTAGGCACATCACAAATGGGTTTATGGTACTCTAAGGGTGCCTCATGTAGCCTTATTGGGTATTCCGATTCTGATTTTGCTGGATGCAAAATGGATAGGAAGAGCACTAGTGGGACATGCCACTTGCTTGGAAGCTCACTAGTTTCTTGGCATAGCAAGAAACAAAATAGTGTGGCATTGTCTACAGCTAAAGCTGAATATATTGCAGCTGGGAGTTGTTATGCTCAAGTCCTTTGGATGAAACAACAACTCTCGGACTATGGTCTTGAGCTTGATCACATCCCCATAAGGTGTGATAATACTAGTGCAATAAATCTGTCCAAAAATCCCATTTTGCATTCTAGGACTAAACATATTGAAATAAGACATCATTTCATTAGAGACCATGTTCAAAAGGGTGATTGTATGCTTGAATTTGTTGAAACCACTAAGCAACTAGCTGACATTTTCACTAAACCCTTAGCAAAAGAAGCATTTTTCTATATAAGAAATGAACTTGGTATTTTGGATCAATCTTACATAAATTGACTTTTTACTGCATAATAAAAAAAAATCAAATATTGTTGCTTTCTGCATAATCATGCCATTTTGCTGCATAATTTCTGAGCTATTAATCATATTTGAATCCAAAACTAATTTGAGCGTCAGAGATTTCCCCTAAGCTGTTTTGCAGGTGCTCCCTCATGATCAAGATTCCTAAGCAACTCAATAACTTCACAATTTCACCAAAAAGGGTGAAATTCTTGGTAAAAATAGTATTCTTGCAAAATTGAGTGCATTGAAACATAATATGATTAGATTATATGCTTGTATGATGATTTGAATTGATTTAAGATGTTCTGGAATTGATTTGAATAATTTAAAGTTGACTATATGTTGTTCGGAATTAAACTGGCATGTCACTGACTAAATAAATGATAGAAAGATTGATCCTCTCCAAATTGATGCATAAGAAGCCCTTTATTCGAATAAAACCTGCCAGTGAAGCCCAGTCAGTTTTCTAACGCGCGTATATTATTCAAATAAGGATTCCCTTATTCGAATAACACCTCACAGAATGTGCTCCAACAACCTAATATCAACTGGTTATTCGAATAAAGCATGTCAGTGGCAAAAGCCATTTTCATGTTATTCGAATAACAGAATATGTTATTCGAATAACAAATGACAGAATTCACCAAACACATGAGCTATTACGCTGTTATTCGAATAACAATATTGTTATTCGAATAATGCTTGGCAGTGAGCCAAGACGCTTCAGGTACCATTCTGTTATTCGAATAACACCACTGTTATTCGAATAACACGCGACTTATAAGAGGACTTCACGAGCATCCTCGGTCATTTCATAAGTTCTATTTTCCCCCCTTCTCTGTTTTCTCTTCTTCGTATCCACCATCTCCTCCTTCTCTCCATAACCCACCAAAATTCCATCATGGCCTCCTCTTCCAAATGCCCACGTAGCAAAACCACTCCCACCAACAACCCCATTGATCTTCAAAGACTCTCGTCCAATAACGATGATCTCAAACACTTCAGGGAAGAATTCTGGACCAGGACATCGTTCAACCTAAATACATGGATCGTCAGTTCTTTGACGACGATGGAAGATTTGATTTCCTCGATGATCTCTCCCATCAGGGCGTGCTCGATCTCTGCAGCTACAAGGACTCCATTTTCCCAGATTTGGTGAAAATGTTCTACTGCAACCTGAAGATGGACGGTCCTAATCTCATCTCTGAAGTAAAGGACCAGGAAATAGTTATCACTCCAGCTGATTGGATGCTGTTCTTCAAATTAGACACCACAGATGCTGTAGTGGAGCCAGATAACAGGCCCTACATGAAGGCATACAAAAGAGAATAAGCTGTGTCATTACTGGTGAAGCCTGGAACAATTGGGTCCAAGGTTGGTCTGAAGAGTGGAATGCTGAAAAGCTAGGAAAGGCTGCTTCACTACTCATACATGCACATTCTCGCTCCTCGTGGAGGCAACTACGCTTATCTGACTGAAGATGACATTTTTCTTCTCTGTGTATTGAAGAAAAATTGGAAGATCAACTGGCCCAATTTCATTGGAAAATACATGATGAAGATCAAGACCACCAAGAATTCTGACTTGCCATATGCTCTGATTATCTCAGCCTTTCTTAAGAAATACTCCCTGCTCAGACAGACTGAACGGACAATGGAACTGAACCATTTCCACATCTTTGGGGAATTTACTCTGAAGAAAATGAAGATGGTTCCGGACAATATTGGAGGGTGGGTATACCCTGATGAGCTGGAAGAAGCTGTGGCAGACTAAGACATTGCAGATGCCCCTGCTCCTGCTGATGACCCTGCTCCTGTTGATCAGCCTACTGATGCCCCTGCTTTTGCTCCAGTAACCCTGGAAGGCATTATGACCACTCTGCTCGACAATCGTGCTTACATGGAACACACCTTTTCTATTCTCTTCGACAGAATAAAAGGTGTTGAACGCGAGATTGCTGCCCTACAAGCTGCACCTCCTGTCCCTGCACCGGACTCACCTCCTCCCCCACCAGACACTTACTTTTGATCATAGGAATTTAGCTTTTATGTTCATGTTTTTCTTATATCTCTGGCATACCCATATCTGAACTTGTATATCTTGACCATGCTTGCAATCACTGAATAAAATATGATTTAGCTTCCTTGCTGCCTCCTCACTTTCTAAAGCATGTTTGTTAATGCTGGGTATATGCATGTCTTGCCCCATCTTTTTGATCATGACAAAAGGGGGAGAAGAACAAGAACAAGCTAAAGTTAACTCTGTTAATCCATACTTAAAGATAAAGATAATCACTTCTGACAATGTTTGGTTTTGGAGATTGTGTTGAGAAAGGACAGATCTGAAAGATTAAATATGAAAAGGATCAAGAGACTCCAAAAGAAAGGGGGAGCTGCGCTTGTCTCTAATAATTTATGCTCCTCTTGCAAACTAGAGGGGGAGTAAGTCTCCATAATTAATTCTGTGATTTCCAATTTACAAATGAACAAACTTTTTTCTCAATGGTTGTTTGTCATCATAAAAAAGGGGGAGAATGTGACTGGCATGTATCTCAGAAAGAATGTGTTTTGATGATAACAAACTTAAAGATGTTGCAAGATCAAGTCCAAGAGTATCAAGACAAATCAAGTGTAGCTTTTAAGACTTCAATCATTTTGTAAAGGTATATAAAGATTCACAAATAGCTCAATCTTACATTTCAAAATAGCACACAAGTTTTCAAGGCTTCAATATGGTTTTTAACTTCCAAAGAATCAATCATCTCATGTCCATAAGCTTACAAGATAATATGGAATCAAAAGCAACATTTAAAAAGGCATGAAACCTGTTTTACACATGTATTATTCGAATAAGGGGTTCCTTATTCGAATAACACAAGTCAGAGATTCCAAATAATCTTTCAGGAAAGGATTTATTCGAATAAGCCCTGTGTTATTCGAATAAATGATTCAAAAACATTTTGGCACGAATAAGTTATTCGAATAACAAAGTGTTATTCGAATAACACATCTCCAGGAAATCATTTTATTAAATGGTTATTCGAATAACAGAGTTGTTATTCGAATAACAAGCGATTCTGGAAAACCATGTTTAAATGGTTATTCGAATAACAGTGTTGTTATTCGAATAACAAGCGTTTTAGCAAAATCATGTTTAATTGGTTATGCTAATAACGATGGTGTTATGTGAATAACGAGAACTCAGGAAATCAAATATTCGAATGAGTTATTCGAATAACATGAATGTTATTCGAATAATATGTTTTCCCAGAAGCCAAACATTTACTTGGTTATTTGAATAACCAGGATGTTATTCGAATAACACATTACAGAGGACAATACGCTTGTGCTATTTAAAGCCTTATTCGAATAAGACTTCTCTTATTCGAATAAGAGAGCTTTCTAGAAACAGAAATTAACGGATAGTTACGTATCATTAAATGCTCCGACCACCTCCCAACGGCTCTAAACTTCAATGACTTATAAATAGAAGTTGTTGGGCATTTATGGAGGTTAGACAATCAATCTGAAAAACCTTGGTTGAGCATTAAAAATGAGTTTTCATCTATTCCTCCGTTAATACTCTGTTTCTGAGCGTAAACCGTGAATCATATACCCATTGAATTTCCAGTTGTAATATATGCTCTTTGAAGAGAGTTTCTACCTAGTCAATCTTTGTATAATTTGTAGAGAGGGTGAGACATCCCTCCGAACTGTAATAGGGTGAGGTATCCCTTTGAAAATAGAGGCTCAAGCATTAGGATGAGGTATCCCATAGTGTTGAGTGCTCAAGGTTGTAGTGGTTGTCAAGCACCCATTGAAGCTTGAAGATATAGTGGAAAATCTCAAGTTGTTGCTTGGGGACTGGACGTAGATCACAAGTGGATTGGTGATCGAACCAGGATAAACGATTGTGTTTGTTTTCTCTAAACACTTCTCTTTATTTTGTGCACTATTTTACTAAATTGCTTGGATATTGTCTCCTTTGGCTATCACATTTATAAGTAAGAGGGTTTATCTTATCTATCCAATTTTCTCTAATCATTCAATAGCTTCAACAAAAATTAGTTATCAAGTGATTTGCAAAAGATTTGCGAACTTGTTTTACTTACTCAATTCACCCCCCTCTTGAGTATTATGGCCACTTAGTAACAGGCCATACCCCCTTCAATAGGGTGTTCATGGTTAAAATTTTGTAACAAGTTGGAGACATACTAATCAAGTGAATAATAATTAATAGAGCAATAGAAAATTTTGGGTTCTTACCTCTTTGGGAGGCTCACGGCCTCTAGGGCCCTTTTTTGGTCCAAGTATGTAATTTGGTGTAATCTTGGAACTTAAGTAATTAGGTATTAAGTAATTAACAATGTGATGGGAAAATTAGTTGGACTCTTGTCCTTGGGAGGTCACGGCCTTAAGGGCCATATTGGCTAAAAGTTATGCATCAAGCTAAGGCTTAAGTGATTAGGTAACTTAAGAATTTATTATGGATTCATAAGATGGAAAGAAACTTATTTGATGACCTAAGGTGATTCTTTTGAACTTAAGGAAAGAACAAGAGTGTGTGTGAGACTTGGAGAACCTTAGATAATTTTCTAAGCAAGTATGATTTAATTTGAGTAAAAGACTTGGCTAATTAAGAGAAATAAATATTTAACGAGAATTATGAGATAATTCCTCTAGAGAAAGATTTTATAAGAAATGTTAGATTAAAGTGAAACTCCATAATGAACCTTAAAAGTGTATTGTTATATTTGAGAACTTAATAATATGTATTGTGGGCCCATGAGTGGGACCTAAAATTTGTTGATGTTTAACTTGGCCAAATTGTGGCATGCTATGGAAAAGTATATCATTGTTGAATATACATGAACATGCATTGAGTCATCATGCATTGTAAAAGTCTAGTGGACTTTTGCTATGGCCATGTTGCCTAGGAGATTGAATCACACCTATGTGCGGGTGCGAGTAGACTAGTGTAGGTCATAATGTTGATCTTAGGGGCGTCGGGGTGCGGGTATCTCACAAATGGTTAGTTGGTAGCTCCTTTGGGCTGTGGGATAGACCGATGCAAATGCACCGACGATCCAGACCGAGACACTATCCTATATTGCGATCTAGTGTAGAATGTCTTGTACAATGCCATAATGTGCCCGTTGATAAATTGAGAAATTATAGCATTTGTTGGCTGCGACAGTCGAGTTACAGACATGTCTCCTAATCATTCTCTCTGATGTTTATGTATAGCTTCATGGAGTAGGATTTTAGTATCATGTGCACGGGCATAGTGAGTCAACATATTACTTGGCATTTATTTATACGATGATTGGAACTGTTGCATTATTGATGTCACAACTGCCTGGATTTATTAAGTTGTTTACTATCTACTTCTTGATGTAGATTGTTATTTCTGGAATGCTATATGGGCGCTTTGTGTCATTCTGTTTCTTTACCGCCATAATTGGTTCTGAATGTAGGATGTCTTACCTGTGTTTGAACATATGCCTTTGAAGACTTGTTTTGATGATAACGAATGTGAAGACTAAATGAAGATGATGGAAAGACCAAGTCCAAGTTTATATAAGAATAGCTTTAGGACTTAGGATCTTTTGTACGGAGCTCACTTTGACATCTCTCTGTTTTTGAAAGAAAAGATAAAATTTGTTTTTAAAAGAAACTTAGTGTCATTAAAACAATTTCTCCAAAATTGTTTTGTATTGTTTTATTCGAATAGAGCTTATTCTATTCGAATAAACCCTTTCACGAGTTTCTGTTTTTCAAAGATGCTATTCGAATAGTAGGATAGCTATTCGAATAGTAGGATAGCTATTCGAATAAATGAGTTTTTCAGAACTATTTTTATAAGTAAATTATTCGAATAACTCAAACGTTATTTGAATAAAACCTTTTCTGTCTGAACTCTTTTTAACAGTATTATTCGAATAACACAGTGGTTATTCGAATAACTTGTATCAGATGGCTTTTTCACGTTGGTTTCAGGAATAATGTTATTCAAATAATAGCTTAAGTTATTCGAATAAACACATTGCTCACGAACACTGATATGGAAACAAACAAGTTTTTAATTCGGTTTAAATGAGTTTTAATTCTACTCAACGGCTATTTCTTATAATTTTCTCTATAAATAGGAGCCTTGGGCCACGTCTAAACATGCCTAACACTCTGAATTATTTTCTACTTGTTCTAAATCTTGAAAATATTTTCTACGCTCTATTTTCAATTAAAAACTTTTGATATATTTCTGTGAGAGCTCCATTAGCACTTCAATTTGTATTATCTGCTCTGAGTGAGAGTTTCTTTTCATCTACTCTCTACTATTCTGTATCGAGGGTGAGGTATCCCTCAAGGTTTGTATAAAGGTGAGGTATCCCTATAGGCTGAGACTTTAGCAAAAGGGTAGAGTTTCCCTATGCTTGAAAAGTGCTCTTTTATATAATGGTTGCAAGCACCTATTGAAACTTGTATACATAGTGAAAAATCTTGGCTTTTGTTTCGAGGACTGGACGTAGACCACAAGTGGGTTAGTGGTCAAACCAGGATGAATACTGTGCCTGCTTCTCTCTTCTCAATCTCTTTATTTTATGCAATTTTAATTTACTACACATTTATTTTCCGTTGTTCTTATTGTTTCTTTTCTTCTTCTCATTCTTTTTGTGCATTTATTTATTAATTTTTAATATTTGTTTTCTTTCTTTACAAAGAGGTTTTGTGAAAAGTTTTTTACTTAATTCACCCCTTCTCTTGAGTATTGGAAGACACTTGGTAACAAGTGGTATAAGAGCTAGACTCTTATATAAAGAGCTTAGCAGCTTCAAGAGAACATGACTTCTTCAAATGATTTTTCAGAAGGATCTTCCATAAACCGACCACCTTTTTTCAATGGGGATGGTTATGCATATTAGAAGGAAAGAATGAAAATCTTCATCAAAGCTATTGATCTAGATGTGTGGGACGTTGTCGAAAACAACGCTTTTATACCTACACATGAGGTCGATGACATAAGGACCGAAACACCAAGAAATAAATGGTTTGATGAGGACAAAAGAAAAGTTTAATGTAACACCCTGAAAATTCTAACTTTAGGATAAATGACAATTATGTCCCCAATATACTGTTTTATGCTTGTCTGTATAAAATGTTATTTTTATTTTATTTTTTTTAGAGCAGAAGGAGTTTAGTAAACTCAATTCGAAAGACACATTTTGAATGTTTTAATTTTTAGAATTTAACTGTGCGATAAAATAATTTTCAAGTATTATTTTATTACTCAGTATAAAACTTGACAGTGGACCCGATACTGTATGTGTGGGACCCACGTATAAATAAAGTAAACAATAAGGAAATTAGGAATTTTGGACCAATAGGAACAAGACACCTAGAAGTCAAATTAATAAAGTTAAGTCAACAAAAATGGCTAAGCTAGTTAGATTAGAACTAGAATATTTAATTTAGTTAGTATAGTTACTTTAAAATCTAACTAAATTAATTACTACAACCTTAGTGTAACTAAATAGTGATAACTAGATAGTAATCTAGTTAGGCCTAACTAACTAGAATCCTAAACTAATTAAGTTAACCTAATGTAACTTGAAGTAACTAATTAATTTAATATGTAACTAAACCTACATTTAAATATATAACTAATTAGTTGGAAGAAACAAATTTAATTGGCTTTTTAAATGGAGAATTCGGCCAAGCTATATGAGCAACCGAGAAGGCTCTAGATAAATGCTTATTCATGCCATGATTCATCACCCATCAACCAATAAGAAACAAGCTTATCTTGTAAGACCTAATCCTAGCCATTGAACCATTGGATGGCCTAGATTCATTCTTGAATTTTAACACATGCATTAAGACTTTTTCCTACTCACTTCTACGGCTAACACTCCAACATTTAATCAAATAATTCCCTTCCTTCTCTCTTTGTTTCACCGTCCACCATTAGAGCTCCAAAAACCCATTCGGTCAAGCTCCAAAGTATATCATCCTTTCACCCAAAATTTTCTTTTTCTTACTTTTCTACTTCAAAACCTTACTACAAGACCATCTCTAGTTGGAAGTTTCTTCCATTTCTTCCATTTTCAAGCTTGAAGATCACTTTGGAGATTCTTCTTCAAAGGTAAAATTTCTTGTTTTTCAATTCTATTTTCATTTCTAAGCTTCTAAGCCATGATTGAACCATGGTATTGTTCCTTTTTCTAGTAATAGCCTTTATAAAATTTTATTTATTTTCCTAGGACTCTAAGGAGGCAAAACCGAAATCACAAGGGAGAGGAAAAGAAGAAATTTTCATCATTTTAGGTAAGAGGAAGACCAAAATTTAATTAAATTAAAGAGTTATTAAGAAATTAAGGTTTGATTGAATTTGTAAAATCCATAAGGATTCCTTTATGTGTTGATTTTTATAGCTTTTATTAATTGTTTAAGCTTTGATGTATTGTATATATTATACATTGTATATGTTTTACATTGTATGTGTTAGATTAGTGTTAGAAATGCATGAGCATTCCAAAGAGTGCAAACCCTAGGTTCGGTCACATTCTTGAATGGGAAGAATTAAAGTATTTTACAATGTTGTTAATGAATACTAAATATATTTAGAAACTAATTTGAGTATTGTTAGTATTTATAAAGAATATATATACTAATATAAAATATTTTACCGTAATTAGGAAAAATATTTTAAATGGTCTCAGATGATTTAATAATTATTTTTATAGTTTAGAAGTATTTATGTGAGTAAATGACGAGAACATGATTTAAAAATTTACACGATTGAGAAAACAAGACAAAATGTATTTACGCGATTTGAAAATGTGATGTACATTGTGAAAACGGCAAGATTTTTGAAAACGAAATAAAATTTCTACGCGATTGATGAAAACAAATGAGTTTCTGTCGGGCCAAAGTGGTGGACCGGATGTGTGGGTGTACAAGTGCGCCAAGTGGGAGCGTCTTGTATTTGAAGATTTTTGCCATTAAGAGTATTTTTGTAAATAAATTAAGTTTGAGGGTATTCTCGTAAATAATTAAAGTTTGAAGTGTATTTTTGAAATTATTCAAAGTTTGATGGCATTTTTGTAAATAATAGAAGTTAAGGGCGTTTTTGTAAATAATGAAGATTTAATGGTATTTCTGTAAATAATTCAGAAATTTATGGCACTTATATAAATAATTGAAACCTGAGGGTATTTTGGTAATTACGCATCTGTTCATGCATTGAGTCATGCCAAATTCGAAATTTGGTGATTTGATTGACG
This sequence comes from Ormosia semicastrata, assembly GCA_029884595.1. Lineage (NCBI taxonomy): Eukaryota > Viridiplantae > Streptophyta > Magnoliopsida > Fabales > Fabaceae > Ormosia > Ormosia semicastrata. Next base: position 55,454,378 of record JAQQTO010000063.1, read on the forward strand.
AGATGAATAACATCGTGTTGTCGATGTGATAGGCATAGTGTGTTCATTTTTCGATATGAACTTGGAGTTCATAGTGTGCACTATTCCATATGTGGACGGGAGGTAGCTCCATCGGGCCGTGGTGCGTGATGACACACTTATGTTCTCGACGAGCACTAACCTTAATCAAGTTTTGAGAGGACTATCGATCGCTCTGTAGTACACAATTGATTGATTTGTGTGTCTGGGTTGTGTGCTATGCCACTATTGTTATATTTATTTTCGTGGGCTATAGACACAAAGTATTGACAAAGTGCAATAGCAATCACAACGATCAGCTATAGACACAAAGTTTTGACAGTGCAATAGCTGGTCGGGGTAGCCAAAGCTATAGACACAAAGGGTGGACAAGGCAATAGTTGGATTGGTCAGGCAAGTACTAATAGAAGTCTCATCTCATTCTCTCTGATATCTGAGTATGTGTTGTAGCTCCATGGAGTAGGAATGAGTCATTTTATACTTTGTCATATTCATTTTAAATTTATTATATTGTGTGATGAGTGTTTTCGTGATGTTATGGGATTTATGTACATTATGGATTTTCTTTATGTTAGTGTTGTATTATTATTTCATATGTGATATTTATTGATTACTTTAAGTTGTCTTACCTCTCTATTTGGTGTATATATTGTTTGTTTTGTTTGTTGTATGTATATATATATATATATATATTTAGACTATGAAGAAGGGGTTGAAGAACCAGAGTTGGGCAGTGAGTACATAGCAGAGGAAGAACCACGATCCTGATTTTCGGTCAGAAGACCCGAAGCCTTAGATCATCTCTAGTGTTAGTACCGATAGGGTGAGATGTCGACACCGGATTTTTGGGTTTTATCGGTTTGGAATTCCACGGAGGAGCGGACGGTTGGCGCATCTATGGAGAACGTAATGTTGTCGCTTATACAGGATTATTACTATGTCTTTGCGACCGAGTACAGATCTGTCCCGTTTTTGTATCGATTTCTATGTTCGTTAGAACTACCATTAGGAGTTCGCCGTCACTTTGGAACGGTCTATTTCGGACTCCCTATGAGTTTAGTGTTGTGTCTTCTTCTAGAACACCTGCTGTTTGGACCCCTAACTATATTCCGGTCCACAGAGCACCCAGAGTTCCTGCTCACAGGTCTTCTGGGAGGCGTCATGTATTTATGTCATTGGAGGAATCATCTGGGAATGTTTCTCCAAGTGACTAAAAATGTATGACGTGCACTTGGGTTTGTTATCCTTTCTGATGCTGGGTTGTAAATATAAACTTTTCATGCTTTCTTTTTCTTTTGGTATGTATTTTTATTTGGGTTTGTAAATTATGTGTAAATTATTTGTACAACTTAGGAAAACAAAACTTATGTAAATTTTTGTATATTAGTATCTGATGGATATGTTTATGGATATAATGTATATTGTACAGGGGTGTGCTGATATTATCTATGTATGTGTGTATAAGAATAATTTTTTTTTTAGGGTGAAATATCTTGAGGATACAACTTTTATGTTTTCGAAACAAAGTAAGTGCACAGGTTTTATTACTTATTTATATCAAAACCTTATAATTTAATTATTCTCGTTAATCGTTATTTTATTTTAATAACAAATGTGACACCCCCACAAGAGTGTTACATTAGTTGGTATCAGAGCCCAAGTTAGAGTCTTTTGGGTTTGTGGGTAGGTTTGCCTTATTCGTACTGTGTGAATCTCTGATCTAGAGCCCAAGTTAGAATCCTTAGGAATTGTAGTTTGGTCTGTTTGTGCTTGTATTGTGTGAATTCTCTGTAATTCATTTCCGAAAGGAAGAATCTAACTTTTATGTTTTATGTGATTAAAGAAAGAAAATGTCTGGAAGAAGAGGAAGACATGCGGATATTCCTAGAGAAGTGGATCCTATAGTAACGGCTGCAGAGGCTATGCAGCGGATGGCAGAAGCAATGATTCAGCAGAACCAGAGAGCAGCTCAACAGCAAGAAGCTACTACGGATGCTCTAAATTTATCTGAATTTAGGCGTAGTAACCCGCCACAGTTTAGAGGCGAGCTTAATCCTGAGAAAGCAAATTTATGGATACAGGAGCTGGAAAAGATATTTGAAGGGATGGGATGCCCAGATGACAAAAAGGTAACGTATGCTACTTATATGTTAAGAGGAGATGGAGAAAGTTGGTGGAGAGGAACCCGCCGGTTGTTGCAAGCTGAAGGCACTGCAATAACTTGGGAAGTGTTTTCTACTAGGTTTATGGACAAGTATTTTCCTACCAGTGCTCGATATGCCAAGGAAAGAGAATTTCTTGGTCTACGTCAAGGAAATATGACAGTTTCCGAGTATGCATCTAAATTTGAGAGTTTGTCTCAATTCTCAGATTATGCTCAAACCAGGCCAAATGATGAGTGGCGATGTAGGAAGTTTGAAGCAGGATTGCGAGTGGAGTTAAGACAAGGAGTATTGCCTTTGAGAATGACTCAATTCCATGCTCTGGTAGATATATGTGCACAATTGGAGGAATTGGAATCGTTAAAGGATCCCAAGACTCGTAATTTTGGACCAACGAGGTTTCAGAGGGGAGGTAGCAATCATAATAATCGGTTCCAACGTAAGCCATACTCGAGACCACTGGGAAACCAATTTCAACGACCACCAGGTTGGAGGAAGCTCTGCTAGTACTATTCCTAGTCGAAAGCGGCATTTGTACCAACTTGTTTTAAGTGTGGGAAGAAAGGCCATGTTTCTTCGATTGTCCAATTAAAGGAACAATTTGTTTTAATTGTCGGCAACCTGGACATTTCTCTAAGGATTGTCCTCGGTTGGAAAAGAAACCGCATTGAAGACATTCGGGCAAATCGTCCCAAGATCCAGGAGGACGAGTCTATACTATGACGAGAACCGAAGTTTCTCAATCGATAATCTTATTCAAGGGAAGGAATCATAGGAGGTAAGCTTTTGACTGTCTTGTATGATTCAGGTGCAACGCATTCTTTTATTGCCTATAGTTGTGTTAAGAAGTTGAAACTGCCTGTATCTTCTTTGAATTTTCCATTGGTTGTTTCTACACCAACTACTAAGCCTGTGGTCACATCCAAAATATGTTTGGATTGTCCTGTTGTTGTGAAGGACCGTATGTTTATAGTCAACTTGATTTGTTTACCTCTAGTGGGGATAGATGTGATATTAGGAATGGATTGGTTGTCTTCTAACCATATCCTGATAGACTGTGCAATTAAAGCTATAGTTTTTCCAAAGGAAGAGAACTCTGGATTTTTGACTGCTGTTAAAGCTAAGTCATTGCTGAGAAATGGAGCTCAGGGATTTGTATTATTGTCTTCTCTAAAAGTTGAGAATGAGAAAGATATATGTGCAATTCCCGTCGTTAATGAATTTCCGGAAGTCTTTCCAGATGACGTACCTGGTTTGCCGCCAGAGAGAGAAATCGAATTTGCTATCGATTTGGTACCAGGAACAGGTCCTATTTCGATTGCACCATATCGAATGTCACCAGCTGAATTGATAGAGTTGAAAAAGCAATTAGAAGAATTATTGGAAAAGCAATTTGTGCGACCAAGTGTGTCACCATGGGGAGCACCAGTGCTTCTAGTCAAGAAGAAGGATGGAACTTCTCGACTCTGTGTGGACTATCGTCAGTTGAATAAGGTCACTATAAAGAATAAATATCCACTCCCACGAATTGATGATTTGATGGACCAGTTGAAGGGAGCAGAAGTATTTTCTAAAATAGATCGAGATCAAGTTACCATCAGATCCGTGTTAAGACGGAGGATGTACCTAAAACTGCCTTCCGAACTCGTTATGGGCACTATGAATATCAAGTTATGCCTTTTGGAGTGACTAATGCTCCTGCTATATTCATGGATTATATGAATAGAATTTTTCGCCCGTACCTTGATAGATTTGTTGTTGTCTTTATAGATGACATTTTAATCTATTCTCGGTCTAAAGAAGAGCATGCCGAACATCTCGGTATAGTTCTTCAGGTTTTGAAGGACAAGCAGTTGTATGCAAAGTTGACTAAATGTGAATTTTGGTTGGAAAAAGTACAATTTCTAGGTCACGTAATTTCTAAGGAGGGTATTGCAGTGGATCCATCCAAGATAGAAACTATTCTACAATGGGAAAGACCTAAAACAGTGACAGAAGTTCGAAGTTTTGTTGGATTGGCCGGGTATTATCGAAGATTCATAGAAGGTTTTTCCAAGATTGCTGGACCACTTACACAACTTACCAGGAAGAATCAAGCTTTCGAATGGACGGATGAACGTGAAGCCAGTTTTCAAGAGTTGAAGAAAAAGCTAACAACCTCACCAGTGTTGATCTTACCAGATTCTAATAGATCTTTTGATGTGTACTGTGACGCTTCATACCAAGGGTTAGGATGCGTACTAATGCAAGATCGGAATGTGGTGGCATATGCTTCGAGGCAATTAAAAGTTCATGAGAGAAATTACCCAACTCATGATTTGGAATTAGCAGCGGTGGTGTTTGCATTAAAGATATGGAGGCATTATCTGTATGGGGCTATGTTCAATGTCTTTAGTGATCATAAGAGTTTGAAATACTTGTTTGATCAGAAAGAATTGAATATGAGGCAGAGGCGATGGTTGGAATTTCTCAAAGATTATGACTTTCAACTCCAATATCATCCAGGAAAAGCTAATGTGGTAGCAGATACCCTGAGTAGAAAAGTACTTAATGTTTCTACCATGATGATAAAGGAAGAGGAATTACTCAATGAGTTCAGAAATTTAGAAGTATCGATGGAATTAGTGCATGGGAAGATTTGTGTGGGTAGAATGGTAATTTTAAATGACTTGCTTAATATAATTCGAGATAAACAGGAGGAGGATGCGTTTTTGCAGAATGAGAGAGAAGCTGTTAAAGCAAGGTCACAAGGCAACAGTGGAAGAGGGATCAGATGGAATTTTAAGATTTCAAGGAAGAGTTTGTATACCCGACAATGTTGAACTAAAGACGGCGATATTGGATGAAGCTCATACTAGTAATTTAAGTTTGCATCCAGGAATGACCAAGATGTATCAAGATTTGAAGAAATTGTTTTGGTGGCCAAGGATGAAAAGAGACGTAGCGAACGTGTGGCATCTTGTTTGGTTTGTCGAAAGCGAAAGTGGAACATCGAGGCCATTTGTGGAATGTTACAACCACTTTCTATTCGAGAATGGAAATGGGACGATATTTCTATGGATTTTGTTCTTGGACTGCCAAGAACGAGAAAAGGTCATGACTCAATATGGGTTATTGTTGATAGGCTCACAAAGTCACTCATTTCTTGCCTATTAATATTAAGTATTCGTTGGAAAGATTAGCCCAAATCTATATCAATGAGATTGTTAGATTACATGGGGTACCTATTTCCATAATTTCGATAGAGATCCAAGGTTTACATCAAGGTTTTGGCCAAATCTAAGAAAGCAATGGGAACTAAGCTACATTTAAGCTCGGTTATCATCCACGGTGATGGTCGGTGAAAGAACTATACAATCTTTGGAAGATTTGTTGCGTGCTTGTGTGTTGGAGCAACAAGGGAGTTGGGATGAATTTTTATCTTTGATAGAATTCACCTACAATAATAGTTTTCACGCAAGTATAGGGATGGCACCCTATGAAGCATTGTATGGACGACGATGCCGAACACCTTTGTGTTGGTATCAAGATGGTGAAAGTATGACTATTGGGCCAGAATTAGTACAACAGACTACAGAGAAAGTAAAAATGATTCAAGAGAAGATGCGAACTACCCAAAGTAGGCAAAAGAGTTATGCAGATAAAAGAAGGCGACCATTGGAATTTGAAGAAGGCGAGCATATATTTTTGAGGGTGATTCCTACGACTGGTATTGGAAGAGTTATCAAATCTAAGAAGCTTACACCTAAGTTTATTGGACCTTATCAGATTATCCGTAAAATAGGTCTTGTAACTTATCAAGTTGCCTTACCGCCGTTTTTGTCTAATCTGCATAATGTGTTTCATGTGTCCCAATTAAAGAAATATATTCCAGATCCGACACATGTGATACAACCTGATGAAATACAGCTAAAGGAAAATTTGACGTACGAAACATTCCCTGTAAGGATTGAAGACAGAAAAGTGAAGCAGCTTCGAGGAAAGATGATTGAGTTGGTCAAAGTTATATGGAACGATGTGACTGGAGATGCTACATGGGAATTGGAAGATAAAATGAGGGAACAATATCCTCAATTATTTTAAGGTATGACAAATTTCGAGGACGAAATTTTTGTTTGTTGGGGAGAGTTGTAACACCCTAAAAATTTCGACTTTAGGGTAAATGACAATTATGTCCCCAATATCTTGTTTTATGCTTGTCTCGTATAAAATGTTATTTTTGTTTTATTTTTTTTAGAGCGAGAAGGAGTTTAGTAAACTCAATTCGAAAGACACTTTTGAATGTTTTAATTTTTAGAATTTAAGCGTGCGATAAAATAATTTTCAAGTATTATTTTATTACTCAAGTATAAAACTTGACAGTGGACCCGACATCTTGTATGTGTGGGACCCACGTATAAATAAAGTAAACAATAAGGAAATTAGGAATTTTGGACCAATAGGAACAAGACACCTAGAAGTCAAATTAATAAAGTTAAGTCAACAAAAATGGCTAAGCTAGTTAGATTAGAACTAGAATATTTAATTTAGTTAGTATAGTTACTTTAAAATCTAACTAAATTAATTACTACAACCTTAGTGTAACTAAATAGTGATAACTAGATAGTAATCTAGTTAGGCCTAACTAACTAGAATCCTAAACTAATTAAGTTAACCTAATGTAACTTGAAGTAACTAATTAATTTAATATGTAACTAAACCTACATTTAAATATATAACTAATTAGTTGGAAGAAACAAATTTAATTGGCTTTTTAAATGGAGAATTCGGCCAAGCTATAAGAGCAACCGAGAAGGCTCTAGATAAATGCTTATTCATGCCATGATTCATCACCCATCAACCAATAAGAAACAAGCTTATCTTGTAAGACCTAATCCTAGCCATTGAACCATTGGATGGCCTAGATTCATTCTTGAATTTTAACACATGCATTAAGACTTTTTCCTACTCACTTCTACGGCTAACACTCCAACATTTAATCAAATAATTCCCTTCCTTCTCTCTTTGTTTCACCGTCCACCATTAGAGCTCCAAAAACCCATTCGGTCAAGCTCCAAAGTATATCATCCTTTCACCCAAAATTTTCTTTTTCTTACTTTTCTACTTCAAAACCTTACTACAAGACCATCTCTAGTTGGAAGTTTCTTCCATTTCTTCCATTTTCAAGCTTGAAGATCACTTTGGAGATTCTTCTTCAAAGGTAAAATTTCTTGTTTTTCAATTCTATTTTCATTTCTAAGCTTCTAAGCCATGATTGAACCATGGTATTGTTCCTTTTCTAGTAATAGCCTTTATAAAATTTTATTTATTTTCCTAGGACTCTAAGGAGGCAAAACCGAAATCACAAGGGAGAGGAAAAGAAGAAATTTTCATCATTTTAGGTAAGAGGAAGACCAAAATTTAATTAAATTAAAGAGTTATTAAGAAATTAAGGTTTGATTGAATTTGTAAAATCCATAAGGATTCCTTTATGTGTTGATTTTTATAGCTTTTATTAATTGTTTAAGCTTTGATGTATTGTATATATTATACATTGTATATGTTTTACATTGTATGTGTTAGATTAGTGTTAGAAATGCATGAGCATTCCAAAGAGTGCAAACCCTAGGTTCGGTCACATTCTTGAATGGGAAGAATTAAAGTATTTTACAATGTTGTTAATGAATACTAAATATATTTAGAAACTAATTTGAGTATTGTTAGTATTTATAAAGAATATATATACTAATATAAAATATTTTACCGTAATTAGGAAAAATATTTTAAATGGTCTCAGATGATTTAATAATTATTTTTATAGTTTAGAAGTATTTATGTGAGTAACTGACGAGAACATGATTTAAAAATTTACACGATTGAGAAAACAAACAAAATGTATTTACGCGATTTGAAAATGTGATGTACATTGTGAAAACGGCAAGATTTTTGAAAACGAAATAAAATTTCTACGCGATTGATGAAAACAGCGAGTTTCCTGTCGGGCCAAAGTGGTGGACCCGGATGTGTGGACTGTACAAGTGCGCCAAGTGGGAGCGCATCTTGTATTTGAAGATTTTTGCCATTGAGAGTATTTTTGTAAATAAATTAAGTTTGAGGGTATTCTCGTAAATAATTAAAGTTTGAAGTGTATTTTTGAAATTATTCAAAGTTTGATGGCATTTTTGTAAATAATAGAAGTTAAGGGCATTTTTGTAAATAATGAAGATTTAATGGTATTTCTGTAAATAATTCAGAAATTTATGGCACTTATATAAATAATTGAAACCTGAGGGTATTTTGGTAATTACGCATCTGTTCATGCATTGAGTCATGCCAAATTCGAAATTTGGTGATTTGATTGACGAGATGAATAACATCGTGTTGTCGATGTGATAGGCATAGTGTGTTCATTTTCTGATATGAACTTGGAGTTCATAGTGTGCACTATTCCATATGTGGACAGGAGGTAGCTCCTTCTAGGCCGTGGTGCGTGATGACACACTTATGTTCTCGACGAGCACTAACCTTAATCAAGTTTTGAGAGGACTATCAGACTGCCTGTAGTACACAATTGATTGACTGTGTGTCTGGGTTGTGTGCTATGCCACTATTGTTATATTTATTTTCGTGGGCTATAGACACAAAGTATTGACAGTGCAATAGCAATCACAACGATCAGCTATAGACACAAAGTTTTGACAGTGCAATAGCTGGTCGGGGTAGCCAAAGCTATAGACACAAAGGGTGGACAGTGCAATAGCTGGATTGGCTGGGCAGTACTAATAGAAGTCTCATCTCATTCTCTCTGATATCTGAGTATGTGTTGTAGCTCCATGGAGTAGGAATGAGTCATTTTATACTTTGTCATATTCATTTTAAATTTATTATATTGTGTGATGAGTGTTTTCGAACTGTTATGGGATTTATGTACATTATGGATTTTCTTTATGTTAATGTTGTATTATTATTTCATATGTGATATTTATTGATTACTTTAAGTTGTCTTACCTCTCTATTTGGTGTATATATTGTTTGTTTTGTTTGTTGTATGTATATATATATATATATTTAGACTATGAAGAAGGGGTTGAAGAACCAGAGTTGGGCAGTGAGTACATAGCAGAGGAAGAACCACGATCCACAGATTTTCAGTCCGAAGACCCGAAGCCTTAGATCATCTCTAGTGTTAGTACTGATAGGGTGAGATGTCGACACCCGGATTTTTGGGTTTTATCAGTTTGGAATTCCACGGAGGAGCGGACGGTTAGGCGCATCTATGGAGAACGTAATGTTGTCGCTTATACGGGGATTATTACTATGTCTTTGCGACCGAGTCTCAGATCTCCGTCCCGTTTTTGTATCGATTTCTATGTTCAGTTAGAACTACCATTAGGAGTTCGCCGTCACTGGAACGGTCTATTTCGGACTCCCTATGAGTTTAGTGTTGTGTCTTCTGCTAGAACACCTGCTGTTCGGACCCCTAACTATATTCCGGTCCACAGAGCACCCAGAGTTCCTGCTCACAGGTCTTCTGGGAGGCGTCATGTATTTATGTCATTGGAGGAATCATCTGGGAATGTTTCTCCAAGTGACTAAAAATGTATGACGTGCACTTGGGTTTGTTATCCTTTCTGATGCTGGGTTGTAAATATAAACTTTTCATGCTTTCTTTTTCTTTTGGTATGTATTTTTATTTGGGTTTGTAAATTATGTGTAAATTATTTGTACAACTTAGGAAAACAAAACTTATGTAAATTTTTGTATATTAGTATCTGATGGATATGTTTATGGATATAATGTATATTGTACAGGGGTGTGCTGATATTATCTATGTATGTGTGTATAAGAATAATTTTTTTTTTAGGGTGAAATATCTTGAGGATACAACTTTTATGTTTTCGAAACAAAGTAAGTGCACAGGTTTTATTACTTATTTATATCAAAACCTTATAATTTAATTATTCTCGTTAATCGTTATTTTATTTTAATAACAAATGTGACACCCCCACAAGAGTGTTACATTTAACATAATTTGAAAGTAAAAAATATTATTACTACTACTTTGGGATATGATGAGTTTTTTAGAATTTTAAATTGCAAAACTACTAAAGAAATGTGGAACACTTTGCAAGTTACCCATGAGGGTATTAGCGAAGTAAAGAGGTCGAGAATCAATTCTCTAACTCTTGAATATGAATTATTCAGAATGAACCAAGGAGAGAGCATTCAAGAAATGCAAAAGAGGTTCACCCATATAGTTAATCATCTTGCATCTTTAGGTAAAAGTTTTTTAACAAAGATTTGATTAACAAAGTATTGAGATGTCTTAGCAGGATTTGGTAACCTAAGGTAACAGCTATATCAGAATCGAGGGATTTGTCGATAATGACTCTAGTTACCCTCTTTGGAAAACTTCATAAGCATGAACTGGAACTGAGCAGATTAAGTCAAAGCGAAGAAAACGATAAAAAGAAAAAGGGGATAGCGCTTAAAGCCACTTCCTTAACATTCAATAATGATGATGAAGAAAATGAAGAAAGCTCAGAGAACATCGAGGTAAGCAAAGAAAATCTTAGTCTGTTAGTTAAAAATTTTGGTAAATTTCTCAGGAAAAGGGAACGCAAAGAAGACCTCCCTTCCTTCCGAAGAAGACTCATTACAAAGATGAAGGAGCTTCATCGACTCCAACTTGCTATGAATGTGGCAAACCTGGTCACATGAAAATGGAGTGCCCAGTTTACCAAAAGAAGAAGGAGAAATTTGAAAAGAAGCCCTTCAAGGAAAGAAAAGGAAGAAAAGCCTATATAGCATGGGATGAAAGCGACATGGATTCAACTGATAGCTCAGACAGTGAGGAAGCTCAACTATGTCTCATGGCCAAAGGAGAAAAAGAAGAAAGTGAAAATGAGGTAAGTTGTAATACTACTTTATTACCTTCTTACGATAAGTTACAAGATGCCTTTGAAGAATTGCATGAAGAGTCTTTAAAATTCACAAAAATAATCTCTTCTTCTAAGAAAATAATCTCTTCTTTAGAAAATCAAATTCTTGTTTTAAATAAAGAAATAGAAGAATTGAAATTTGAAAATGAAACTTTGGGAATCATTGATGCATGCACAAATCATTCTTCACATGCTTCTACATCTTCATCTTGTTCTTCATGTCATACACTTGAAAAAGAAATTGAAGACTTAAAGAACACTCTTTCTAAATTCACCTTTGGAAGGGATAACTTAAATATTTTATTAGGAAGACAAAGAGTGATTTTTCAAAAAGCCAGAATAGGTTATAACCTGAAAAATCAACAAAAACTCTATAAAAATTTCTTTGTGCATTCTAGTATTTCAAGTAGTCCTTTTATTAAATGTTTTTACTGTGGAAAGAAAGGACATAGTGCATCAACATGTAAGGCAAGGAAAAACATTAATACAAAAATTGGAATAAAAATGGTTTAGGTTCCCAAGGGTACTATACCCAAAACTGACACACAAGGACCTAAGAAAGTTTAGGTACCAAAGGTTAAAAATTAAACATGTGTTGTAGGTGTGCTTGAAAGCCAGGAGTTCAAATTGTATCTCGATAGTGGCTGATCCAAGCACATGATGGGGGACGACTCGAAATTCACCATGCTTATTCCCAAGAATCATGGACACGTTACTTATGGCGATAACAACAAAGGAAAAATTCTTGGAATCGGCAAAGTCAGTAAGAACCCTAACTCCTCTATTGAAAATGTGTTGCTTTGTGAAGGCTTGAAACATAACTTGCTTAGTATTAACCAATTATGTGATAAAGGAAATAGGGTAATATTTGATTCAAATTGTTACATAATTAAATATAAAAATGATAAGCATGTTAAATTCATTAGTCATAGAGTAAACAACATCTATATGATTAGTCTTGATGATATATCTTCAAATGATGTGAAATGCCATTTAAGTAAGAATAATGATTCATGGTTATGGCATAGGAGAATTGCACACATTCACATGGATCACTTAAAGAAGTTGGTCTCTAAAGAGCTAGTAATTGGACTACCCAAGCTTAATTTTGTAAAAGATAAATTATGTGATGCATGTCAAAAGGGTAAACAAATAAAGGTCTCTTTTAAAGCAAAAAATATAGTTTCAACTACTAGACCTTTACAACTTTTGCACATGGATTTATTTGGACCTTCTAAAACTATGAGCTTTGGTGGGAATTACTATGCTTTAGTGATTGTGGATGATTTTTCTAGGTTTACATGGACTTTATTTCTTGCAAATAAAAATGATGCATTTCTAGCTTTTAAAAGACTTGCCAAAGTTATTCAAAACGAAAAAGGTTTTCAAATCTCTTCTATAAGAAGTGATCATGGTGGCGAATTTGAAAATAATGTTTTTGAAAATTATTGTGATGAACATGGCATTAATCATAATTTCTCTGCCCCTAGAACTCCACAACAAAATAGAGTTATAGAAAGAAAAAATCGTTCTTTAGAAGAAATGGTGAGAACTATGCTTAATAAGGCTGCTCTTCCTAAGTACTTTTGGGCGGATGCTGTAAGTATAGATTGTGATGTAATGAACAGGGCCCTTATAAGGCCTATTTTATAGAAAACCCCATATGAGTTGTATAAGGGAAGAAAGCCAAATGTCTCACATTTTCATATTTTTGGATGCAAATGTTTTGTTTTAAATAATGGAAAAGATAACTTAGGCAAGTTTGATGCTAAGTCTAATGAAGGTATATTTCTTGGTTATTCAAATGATAATAAAGCTTTTCGTATATATAGTAAAAGAACTATAACTATTGAAGAATCTATATATGTTGCATTTGATAAAACTGACCCAAATGGATCGAGAAAGGATCTTGTTATTGATGATGTTGTAGAAGTCTTGGCGGAAACACATTTGGATAGCAAAGAAAAGGAAATTAAGGAGCAGAAAGATAAACAAAGTCAAGAAGATTCACAAGCTTTGGAACTTCCCAAAGAATGGAGAACTTCAAAATATCACTCCCTTGATCAAATAATCGGTGATATATCTAAAGGTGTAAGTACTCGTAATTCTCTTAGAAATGCTTGTAATCACTTAGCTTTTGTTTCTCAAATTGAACCTAAGGATTTAATTAAAACTTTTGATGATGAACATTGGATCTTAGCTATGCATGAGGAATTAAATCAATTTGAAAGAAATCAAGTTTGGGAATTAGTTGCTAGGCCCAATGATCACCTTATAATTGGCACTAAATGGGTTTTTAGAAATAAACTTGATGAAAATGGTTGAATAACTAGAAACAAAGCTAGATTGGTTGCTAAAGGTTATAATTAAGAAAAAGGAATAGATTATGAAGAAACATATGCACCTGTAGCTAGATTAGAAGCTATTAAAATGTTACTTGCTTATGCTTGCATCATGGATTTCAAATTATATCAAATGGATGTTAAAAGTGCTTTTCTAAATGGCTTTATTTAAGAGGAGGTATTCGTTGAACAAGCTCCAGGTTTTGAAAATCAGGAACTACCCAACCATGTTTTTAAATTTAAAAAGGCTTTATATGGCTTAAAGCAAGCTCCTAGAGCTTGGTATGAAAGGTTGAGTAAGTTCTTTTTAGAAAATGATTTTTCAAGAGGAAAAGTCAATACTACCCTCTTAATTAAAAATAAAAAGCATGATATTCTCCTTGTGCAAGTATATGTGGATGATATCATTTTTGGTGTTACAAATGAATCCCTATGCAAAGAATTTGCTAAGACAATGCAGAATGAATTTGAAATGTCAATGATGGGAAAGCTGAACTTCTTCCTCGGACTTCAAATTAAACAAACGAATGAAGGGACATTCATAAGTCAAATCAAATACTACAAGGAATTGCTCAAGAGATTCGAAATGGAAAACGCTAAACACATGGTCACTCCAATGGGTACTTCTTGCTATTTGGACAAAGATGAAGAAGGTAAATCAGTAGAAATAACGAAATACAGAGGTATGGTTGGATCTCTCCTTTATCTTACTGATAGTAGGCCAAACATTATGTTTAGTGTATGCATGTGTGCCAGATATCAAGCAAACCCTAAGGAATGTCATTTAAGTGCTGTTAAACGAATAATGAAATATCTAGTAGGCACTTCTCAAATGGGCTTGTGGTACCCTAAGGGTGCCTCTTGTAGCCTAATAGGCTATTCCGACTTTGATTTTACTGGGTGCAAATTGGATAGAAAGAGTACTAGTGGGACATGCCACTTGTTTAGTAGTTCTTTGGTTTCTTGGCATAGCAAGAAACAAAATAGTGTGGCTTTATCTACCGCTGAGACTGAATATGTTGCAGCCGGGAGTTATTGTGCTCAAATCCTATGGATGAAGCAATAACTTTTAGACTACGGTCTTCAGCTTGATCACATCCCGATAAGATGTAATAACACTAGTGTAATAAATATCTCTAAGAATCTCATTCTACATTCTAGAACAAAGTATATAGAGATAAGACATCACTTTATCAGAGATCATATACAAAAAGGGGATTGCATTCTTGAGTTTGTTGAAACAACTAAGCAACTTGCAGATATTTTCACTAAACCCTTAACAAAAGAAGCATTCTTTTATATTCGAGGAGAATTGGGCATAATTGATTAATCCAATATACGATTGCATGTTTTATTACTGAATATTATCTCTCTTTAATCTTTAAATTCCATGAATATATGCTTTGTCTTGAATTCTTGAACATATGCTTTTCTGTGCTTTTTGTTAGTTTTATTCGACTAAACAGAGTTTTTATTTGAATAAAGTTCTTTACAGCTTATCAAATAATATGTTGGATATCAGCTTTATTCGAATAACACATAGTTTATTCGAATAAATTAGCTTCTGTGTTAATCCTGTGTTTGATATGCTCTCTGTCTATTTGAATAAATCTCCTTCTATTTGAATAACCAGAGCCCTTAGTTTATCAGTCTTAGTCTTAGCCCTCTGTCTATTCGAATACAACTCAGGCTATTCGAATAACCAGAGCCTTGGTTTATCAGCCTTGACTGATAGCCTTCTGTCTATTTGAATAACCCCTATAGTTATTCGAATAAATCCTGTTAGATTGCTAAAACGCTTGGCTTTCCCAGATAATCTATTTGAATAGAAACTCCCTCTATTCGAATAAACCCTAGTAGAAATTCTCTTTCAATGCTTGTCCTTTCAGTTTCTAAGCAAGGTTTATTCGAATAAACCTCTATTTATTCGAATAAACACGGGCTTCTCTTTAAATAGCCCCTGTGCGCCCAGACGTCTTCGTTCTCATATTTTCCATTATCCTTTTCTACACCTCTTTCTCTCCTACTTTCCTCCACTATTTTCCTGCCATCTTTCTCTCTTCCACACCTCCAATCACCATGGCCTCCTCCTCCAGCAAGCGCCCACGCACGAAGACTGCTCCATGCAATAATCCACTTGACTTGAGAAGGCTATCATCCAACGAAGAGCACCGTGCCCGCTTCATTACGCACTTTTGGGAGTGTAACCTTGTCCAGCCCAAGTATCTTGACCTCTCCTTCTTCTAGCAACACAGAGGTTTCGACTTTCTGACCCTGCTGCAAAACTAGGGGGTTCTACAACTCTACTCTCACCGGGCCACTCTCTACCCAACTCTGGTGAAGATGTTTTTCTGTAATATGGCATTTGAAGGCCAGAACCTTCTCTCTAAGGTCTGCGATCAGAACATTGTGATCACACTGCAGGACTGGCAGACTCTGTTTGGGTTGCAGTTCACAGGCGTACTCGTTGAAGATGATGACAACCCCTTCCTTGAGGAGTTCAACAAGTTTCAGGCAACTGAGGACCTGCTGAAACCTGGTCTAGCCTTGCCTGACAAGGGTCTTAAGGGTGGCATGCTAAAGAGCCAAGATAAGCTTCTACATTACGCCTTTGCTCATATTCTGGCTCCCCGTCGTGGAAATTACGCCTACCTTGGTGAAGATGACATCTTCATACTCTAGATCTTGAAGAATGGTCACAAAATCAACTGGCCTGTGTTTATTATGAAACACATGATGAGGGTCAAGGGCAAGGAAAAATCTGACTTGCCTTATGGTATTCTCATCACTATCTTGCTCAGCAAGTATCCTCAAGTCTTGGAGACTGAGCGAGCCATCACCTTGACTCATCACAATGTCTTCGGCTCCCACACCTTGCGCAAAATGAAGATGATCCAAACCAATGAAGGCTGGGTGTACCCAGATGAGGTTACTGAGGATGAGTTAGACCCTACTGACACCCCTGCTGCCCCTGTTGATGTACCTGTTGCTGCTCCTGCTCTAGTTACCTTAGAACAGATCATGGCCACCTTGCATGATAACCGAGCCTATATGGAACATACATTCTCTATTCTTTTTGATAGAATAGAAGATGTTGAACGTGAGGTTGCTACCCTCCGATTTGCTTCACCTGCGACTGCACCAGCTTCTTCACCACGACCTCCGGATACCTATTTCTAGGAGCTTTAGTTCTTAGGATCTCTGTTTTGCCTTTGTGTTATTTATTTCTGGCTTTTGTAATTGAATCCTTTTTGGTTAATGAATAAATACAGTTTCTTGATGATCTATTATTGTATTGATATGAGCATGCTTTTTGGTTCCTTTTATGCACTTATACTTGAATATATGTTTATGGGACTTACCCCTCCTTTTTGCTCATGACAAAAGGGAGAGAAAAATTTGATTTGAATTTAATTGAGAAAAGACAGGTAAAATTAAAAAGAGTTTGGATTCCACATAAAAGGGGGAGCTATGCACATATCAGATATATATTACCTCTTATAATTAAAGATGGGGAGTAAGCTTTTTATACCTCTCTGTGAAATCCAATTATATGCACTAACTCTTTTCTCATTGATAGTTTGTCATCATCAAAAAGGGGGAGAATATATTTGAACATATGCCTTTGAAGACTTGTTTTGATGATAACAAACGTGAAGACTAAATGAAGATGATGGAAAGACCAAGTCCAAGTTTATATAAGAATAGCTTTAGGACTTAGGATCTTTTGTACGGAGCTCACTTTGATACCTCTCTGTTTTTGAAAGAAAAGATAAAATTTGTTTTTAAAAGAAACTTAGTGTCTTTAAAACAATTTCTCCAAAACTATTTTGTATTATTTTATTCGAATAGAGCTTATTCTATTCGAATAAACACTTTCACGAGTTTCTATTTTTCAAAGATGCAATTCGAATAGCAGGATAGCTATTCAAATAAATGAGCTTTTCAGAACTGTTTTTATAAGTGAATTATTCGAATAACTCAAACATTATTTGAATAAAACCTTTTCTGTCTGAACTCTTTTTAACAGTGTTATTCGAATAACACAGTGGTTATTCGAATAACCCTTATCAGATGGCTTTTTCACGTTGGTTTCAGGAACAGTGTTATTCGAGTAACAGCTTAAGCTATTCGAATAAACACGTTGCTCATGAACACTAATATGGAAACAAATAGGTTTTTAATTCGGTTTAAATGAGTTTTAATTCTACCCAACGACTATTTCTTATAATTTTCTCTATAAATAAGAGCCTTGGGTCACGTCTAAACACGCCTAACACTCTGAATTGTTTTCTACTTATTCTAACTCTTGAAAATATTTTCTATGCTCTATTTTTTATTAAAAACTTTGAGATATTTCTGTGAGAGCTCCATTAGCACTTCAATTTGTATTATCTACTCTGAGTGAGAGTTTCTCTTCATCTACTTTCTTCTATTCTGTATCGAGGGTGAAGTATACCTCAAGGTTTGTATAAGGGTGAGGTATCCCTACAGGCTGAGACTTTAGCACAAGGGTAGAGTTTCCCTGTGTATGAAAAGTGCTCTTTTATGTAACGGTTGCAAGCACCTATTGAAGCTTGTATACATAGTGAAAAGTCTCGGCTTTTGTTTCAAGGACCCATAGACCACAAGTGGGTTAGTGGTCGAACCAGGATAAATACTGTGCCTGCTTCTTTCTTCTCAATCTCTTCATTTTGCAATTTTAATTTACTGCACATTTATTTTCCGCTGTTCTTATTGTTTCTTTTCTTCTTCTTATTCCTTCTGTGCCTTTATTTATTAAGTTTTAATATTTGTTTTCTTTCTTTACAAAGAAGTTTTATGAAAAGTTTTTTACTCAATTCACCCCTCCTCTTTAGTACTGAAAGCCACTTGGTAACATGACCTCTTTTCTATATTTCTTCTATTCTGTTTATTTCTGTGTTTCTTTGAAGATGTTGGTGAAGAAGGGGAAGTGCCTGAATTCCCTGACTTCTAGCCTGATTTTGATTAGTTTCCTGTTTGGACATGGTATCCCGTCTGCGTGGATTCTTGGGTTATACAAGATTGACTTTTCATGGAGGTTCGGACTGCTGGCACATCAACTTGAGTACGGATCACTGCGTCTACCCCAGAGACATGACTGTGTCTCTTGCTTGGGGACGTCATGATCCACATATCTTTACTTTTAATGCTCACTTGCATTTAGAGTTTTATTTGTCCAAATGTGACATGTGGGGTGAGTGCTATTACTCCCCACAAGAGGATTCTTTCTTATCCTCTGCATGAGCCCCTACTCATAACTCGATTGCTCCGATGAGGGTTTCCTCTGATAAGGAAGACCCTGAGGAGGATCCAACTAGGGTTCCTTCTCATTCACTTTAGGGGCTGATGCTGTTGCTAGCTACTGATGGTTATCTCTAAATCTTTTGGGGGCCTGAGGTTTTGCCTTTTTGGTGGGCTGTATATGTGTAATCATTTTGGGGCATGTAAAACTTCTACCTTTTGTATATATGGTGATGTATCTAAACAAGTATGATATAAATATCTATATATAAGTATGATGTATGAATGTATGGTTTTCTTCTCACATTACTTTATGATGTAACCATGTATTATCATTTTTAGTACAAAAAAAAAAGAATTCGCCAAATCATTTGTTACAATTACAACTAAACAAACTTATCTATATTATAATGAATTGGGTCTTAGATTATACATTTTGTTTCCATTTCGTGGTTATGGTGTGACGTTCCTTCCTTAAAAAGGGGCATTACACTAGTTTGGTATCAGAGCCTCGGTTTAAGTTATCTTTTGGGTCTTTGTGGTTAGGTCTGTCTTGTTCATGCTGTGTGATTCTCTGTGTTTGTATTCTGAAAGGATACATATAATTCTTCTTTGTGTTTTTCATTCAGTCTAACTTGAAAAAGTGAAATGGCATGCGGTGGAGGCATGGCTGCAGTAATCAAAGCAATGCAACGAATGGCGGATGTCATTGCACAACAAATTGAGAGAGCTGCTCAACAGTAGGAAAGGGTTGCATAATAGCTAGAAGCTTTAGCCGATGCTCAAAATCTGTCGGAGTTCCGTCATAACAACCCTCCTCAGTTTAAGGGAGAATTTGATCTAGATAAGACTAGTCTTTGGGTCAAGGAGCTGGAGAAAATTTTCATAAGCATGAACTGTGCCGATGACAAGAAGGTAACCTATGCTAATTTTATGCTGATTGGAGACGCGGAAGATTAGTGGAATGATATACAGAGATCACTAGAAGCTGAAGGTTGAGTAATCACCTAGAAGGTATTTAAGGATAAATTCTTGGAGAAGTATTTCCCAACAAGCGCAAGGCATTCTGAAAAGATGGAGTTCCTTAGTTTAAGGTAAAGGAACTTGACTATCAGCGAGTATACGCGAGGTTCGAGAGCTTATCTAAATTTTCAACGTACTTCCAACACCAACTGGACGAGGTGTGGAAGTGTCAGAAATTTGAGGAAGGATTGAGGCATGACGTAAAAAGGGCGGTCATAACCTTGAGGATCAACTAGTTTTCAGAGCTGTTGGACACGTGTCACCGAGTGGAAGATCTGGATTAGGCACGGGACACGAGGAATCGTAACTTTGGACTTACTAGGCTCCAAAGAAAAGGTGGCAACAATACAAATTGCTTTCAGAGAGAAACCCTATTCCCGACCACCAGGAAGTCAGCAACAATCATTTGGTGGAGGTCTCAGCGGAGGTTTTGGTGGAAATCGAACTGGTCAGAATGTGGCATCTTCTCCAAAGTGTTTGAAGTACAAGAAGGACCATATAACGAGGGATTGCACCTTCAAAGGAATATTCTTCTTCAGGTGTGGGAAACCTGGACACGTCTCTAGGGACTACAATCAAGCTAAGGCAGAGCCTTCAGTCAATACTGCACGAGCTGCAAAACCGCAGGCAGGAGGCTGAGTCTACACTATAAGTGGAGCAGAAGCCTCTGAATCTGAAGATTTGATACAAGGAGAGGGTACCATAGGAGGTAATCTTTTGACTGTACTGTATGACTCTGGGACATCCCACTTTTTTATTTCTTATGACTGTGTGCGATAACTTAGTTTACCTGTGTCTTCCTTACCTTTTGACTTGACTGTTTCTACCCCTACTACTAAACCTGTTGTTATCACCAAACTTTGTTTGAATTGTCCTTTAATTGTTGAAGGTTGAATCCTTTCTGTTGATTTGATCCGTTTGCCTCTATCCCAATTAGACGTAATTTTAGGAATGGATTGGTTGTCTTCTAACCATATCCTGTTAGACTATTCTAGTAAAACCATAGTCTTCCCTATGGATGAAGTTTCTAGATTTTTGATGGCCAACCAAGTTCGAGCTTTCCTGAAAGAAGAAGCTCAGGGATACATGCTATTGTCTTCCTTAGAAGTTGAGAGCAAGATAGATTTGGATGCTATTCTGGTAGCTAATGAATTTCCTGAAGTCTTTCTTGATGACGTACCTAGTTTACCGCCGGAGCGGGAGATAGAGTTCACCATTGATCTTGTGCTTGGATCTAGTCCTGATCTATAGTGCCCTACAGGATGTCACCATCAGAGTTAGTTGAGCTTAAGCAGTTAGAAGAACTCTTGGAAAAGTAGTTTGTTAGACCCAGTGTGTCCCCATAGGGAGCACCAGTGTTGCTAGTCAGAAAGAAGGATGGGATTTCACGATTGTGTGTGGACTATCGCCAGCTGAATAAGGTCACAATTAAGAATAAGTATCCACTTCCGAGGATAGATGACTTGATGGATCAACTGAAAGGAGCAGCAGTATTCTCTAAGATCGATTTGCGATCAGGCTATCATCAGATCTGAGTGAAGGTCAAGGATATTCCTAAAATAACTTTTCGTACCCGTTACGATCATTACGAATATCTTATGATGTCGTTTGGTGTAACGAATGCACCTGCCATATTCATGGACTACATGAACAGAATCTTCCATCTTTACTTGGACAGATTTGTTGTTGTCTTCATTGATGACATTCTAATTTATTCTCAAAATCAGGAGGATCATACTGAAAACCTCAGTATAGTTCTCCAGATTCTGAAGGAGAAGAAGCTGCATGCCAAACTGTCATAGTGTGAATTTTGGTTAGAAGAAGTCAAGTTTTTGGGCCATGTGATCTTGAAGGAAGGGATTGCAGTGGATCCGTCAAAATTGGAAGCAATTCTACAGTGGGAAAGGCTGAAGACAGTGACAAAAATTCAGAGCTTTGTGGGATTAGTTGGATACTATCGAAGATTCATTGAGGGATTCTCTAAGATAGCAGGGCCTCTTACTCAGCTCACGAGAAAGAATCAAGCTTTTGGGTGGACTAATGCTTGCGAAGAAAGTTTCCAAGAATTGAAGAGATAACTAACTACATCACCAGTGTTAGTTCTACCAGATCCAAGTAAACCCTTCGAAGTGTATTGCGATGCTTCATACTAAGGATTAGGATGTGTGCTTATGCAAAATGAAAAAGTGGTGGCTTACGCTTTGAGACAGTTGCGAGTGCATGAGAAGAACTATCTAACTCATGACCTAGAGTTAGCAGCTATGGTATTCACTTTGAAGATATGAAGGCATTTTCTTTATGGGGTGACGTTCAACGTCTTTAGTGACCACAAGAGCTTGAAGTACTTGTATGACCAAAAGGAGTTGAATATGAGACAACAAAGGTGGTTGGAATTTCTGAAAGATTATGATTTTCAACTTCTGTATCACCCCAGAAAGGCAAACGTTATGACAGACGCTTTGAGTAGGAAGATGCTCAGTATCTCTATTATGATGGTCAAGGAAAAGGATTTAATAGAGCAATTCAGGGATGTATGGTCCTTTGTGGAATTTGCACCGGGGAAGATTTGTATGAACATGGTCACTATTTTAAATGACCTAATGGAAGACATCCGAGAGAAACAGATAGTTGATAAGTTTTTGCAAGAAGAAAGGGAGCTAATGAAGCAAGGCGGTGTGACAACATTTGAGGAAGGAACTGATGGAATCTTAAAATTCAAAGGTAGAGTTTGAATACCCAGGGATCAAGAACTTAGAAAGTATATTCTCGAACACGCTCACGCGAGCAAGTTGAGTATACATCCAGGAATAACTAAGATGTATCAAAACCTGAAACGGTTATTTTAGTGGCACGGAATGAAGAGTGATATTGCCAGATGTGTGTCGTCTTGTCTAGTTTATCAAAAAGCAAAGGTTGAACACCAGAGACCATCAGGAATGTTGCAACCCCTAGCTATTCCTGAATGGAAGTGGGATAGTATTGCGATGGACTTTGTGGTTGGGTTACCAAAAACCAGAAAAAGTTACGATTCAATATGGGTAATCGTTGATCGACTCACGAAGTTAGCACATTTCTTACTAATTAACATAAGGGACAACATGGAGAAGTTGACTCAACTATAGATTGGTGAGATCGTTAGGCTGCATGGTGTGCCTACCAGTATTAGTTTTGATAGAGATCCAAGGTTCACATTGAAGTTTTGGCAAAGTTTGCAAGAAGCGTTGGGAACGTAGCTATGTTTAAGTTCTGCTTATCATCCTCAAACCAATGGTCAATCGGAAAGGATGATTCAATCATTGGAGAATTTGCTCAGAGCTTGCACTTTGGAACAGACTGGAAGTTGGGATGAAGTTTTATCATTGGTAGAGTTTACCTACAATAACAGTTTTTATTCGAGCATAGGGATGGCACCTTATGAATCTCTATATGGATGACGGTGCAGAATACCTTTGTGTTGGTACCAAGATGGAGAGCACCTTACTGTTGGACCTGATCTTATACAACAAATGATTGAGAAAGTTAAGATGAATCAAGAAAAGATGAAGATGACTCAGAGTCTACAGAAGAGCTATGCGGAGAAAAGGAGAAAGCCTCTTGAGTTTGAGGAAGGCGAGCATGTGTTTTTGAAAGTCATGCCTACGATAGGGGTCAGTCGAGTTCTAAAATCCAGAAAACTTACTCCCAAATTCCTTGGAGCTTACCAAATTCTTCGCCGGGTAGGTCCAGTAGCTTACCAAATAGCCCTACCACCTTTTTTTTTAACCTTCACAATGTCTTTCATGTGTCACAATTATGAAAATATATTCTTGACTCGAGTCATATCATAGCACCAGACATAGTACAATTGAAAGAGAACTTAACCTATGAGGCACCTCCTATAAGGATTGAAGATAGGAGAGTAAAGTAACTCAGAGGGACGGAAATCCCATTAGTAAAAGTGATCTGGAATGAAACGATCGGAGATGCAACATGGAGTTAGAAGACAAGATGAAGGAGCAACATCCACATCTATTATAAGGTATGAAAATTTCGAGGACGAAATTTCTTTTTTAGAAGGGGAGAGTTATAACACCCTGAAAATTGTTTGTTTTATGATAAATAATTATTTTATAATATTTTGTGATTTTTGTGAATTTTTTTGAATTTTTCTAGAACTGTTGATTTTTTTAATATATTTCTCAATTTACGTGCACACTGAGCAGAGCTGGGAAAATGAAATATTTTCTCCGAGACTAGTAAACCTTGAACTGTGAAAACGTTGATAGGGGATCTTACTAAACCCGAGGTCGTACACAATTTACGAGATTTATATTTTTTGAGATTTTATCTGATAAATAAAATTGCTGTACGTGAAATTATCCGATGAATAATAAATACTATTTTGTTAATTGTAACTTTTGTCCACTAGATAATAGCTCTAGTAGAGTGTTAATCATCTTTTCTAGAGTGTTCACTTTATGTGACATCACCTTAACGACATCACACAAGTGACATCATCATTGACTTTTTAAAAAGGTGAGTTTTGGCTTCTTGGAGAAGCTTTGGAGGAAGCTTCCTAGCACCTTCTTATTGGCTTGTTGGAGAAGCCAATCTCCCTCTCTCCTATGTAGCTCCACGGTAATAAGGCCCATTTTGGAGCCAAAAATTAGCTTTTCACTTTATCACTTTTCATTTCTAATTTTGAAATCACCAAAAGATATCACTTTCTCTCTCTACACGTTTCTTCTCTCATTTTCTCTCAAGCATTTTCTCCTCATTCTCTTTGTTTCTTCCCACAGCATCCACATCCTTCCATCCTCCATGCTTGTTTGACTTTAAGCAACCATCTTGCTTGAATCTACATCTTGATTGGAAGACTTTCTTTCTTATTGGAATCATCTTCAAGGAGCTCACCCATTCTCTCCATTTTCTCTTCTCTTCCACGACCAAGACACCATTTTTGGCCACCTACATTTTCTTGCTCAACCAACCTTGCTTCTTACATCTTTTCATCATCTAGAACATTTTCTCTTTTGTGACCACCTCTTGAATCCACTTTTTTCATCTTCTTCCACCAAGTTTTAAAGTTTGAAACCTTAAGGTAAAGTTTATGACTTTTCCATTTTCTCTTCTCATTTTCTTGATTCTTGGTCATCTTTATGACCAAGAACTCCTCTTTTATGGTTTGATTTATTTATTATGAAAGTTTGATTGTCCTAGGGTTTTGGTGGTGGTGGAGCCCGAAATCTACAAGGATCTTCAAGGAAGTTCTTTTCTTGTTTTCTCTCGTAGTAAGAGGAAGATTATCCACTTCAACCTCTATTGGTAGTGGGAAGCTTGTTTGTGTGTTGGTTGTGAGAAACCTATGTTAGGGTTGCTCTCTTAGTTATGTGTTTTTCTTATGATCTTTGTATTAATTTCCTCTATGTGGTTTCATTGGTTGTATTTATATAGGTTTATGATCTTGGATTGATTTTGATGGATTGGAAATATGAATTGGAAGCAAGGGTTCCTTGCTCTCCTTAATGTGGCTCACGGCCATACCCCCTTCAATAGGGTGTTCATGGTTAAAATTTTGTAACAAGTTGGAGACATACTAATTAAGTGAATAACAATTAATTTGGAAAATTTTGGGTTCTTACCCCTTTGGGAGGCTCACGGCCTCTAGGGCCATATTGGCTAAAAGTTATGCATCAAGCTAAGGCTTAGGTGATTAGATAACTTAAGAATTTATTATGGATTCAAAAAATGGAAAGAAACTTATTTGATGACCTAGGGTGATTCTTTTGAACTTAAGGGAAGAACAAGAGTATATGTGAGACTTGGAGAACCTTAGATAATTTTCTAAGTAAGTATGATTTAATTTGAGTAAAAGACTTGGCTAATTAAGAGAAATAAAGATTTAATGAGAATTACAAGAGAATTCCTTTTGAGAAAGATTTTATAAGAAATGTTAGATTAAAGTGAAACTCCATATTGAACCTTAAAAGTGTATTGTTATATTTGAGAACTTGATAATATGTATTATGAGCCCATGAGTGGGACCTAAAATTTGTTGATGTTTAACTTGGCCAAATTATGGCATGCTGTGGAAAAGTATATCATTGTTGAATATACATAAATATGCATTGAGTCATCATGCATTGTGAAAGTCCGGTGGACAATTGTTAAGGCTATGTTGGCTAGGAGATTGAATCACACTTATGTTCGGGTACAAATAGACTAGTGTAGGTCATAATGTTGACCTTGGGGGCGTCGAGGTGCAGGTGTTTCACAAATGGTCAGTTGGTAGCTCTTCTAAGGCGTGGGATAGACCGATGCAAACGCATCGACGATCCGGACCGAGACATTGTCCTATATCACGATCTAGTGTAAAATGTCTTGTACAATGCCATGATGTACACGTTGATAAATTGATAAATTATAGCAATTGTTGGCCGCGGCAGTCGAGTTATAGACATATCTCCTGATCATTCTCTCCGATGTTTGTGTCTAGCTCCATGGAGTAGGATTTCAGTATCATGTGCACATGCATAGTGAGTCAACATATTACTTGGCATTTATTTATACGATGATTGGAACTATTGCCTTATTCATGCCATAGCTGCCTAGATTTTTTAAGTTGTTTACTATTTGCTTCTTGATGCTAATATTATTTCTGGAGTGCTATGTGGGTGCTTTGCGCTGTTCTGTTTCTTTACTGTCATAATTGGTACTAAATGTAGGATGTCTTACCTTTTTTCTATATTTCTGCTATTCTGTTTAATTATGTGTTTCCCTGAAGATGTCAGTGACGAAGGGGAAGTGCACGATTTCCTTAACTTCTAGCCAGATTTTAATTAGCTTCCTATTTGGACATAGCGTCCCATCTGCGCGACTTCTTGGGGTATACAAGATTGACTTTTCACGGAGGTCCATACTACTGGCACATTAACCTGAGTACGAATTGTTGTGTCTACCTCGGAGACGTGACTGTGTCTCTTGCTTGGGGACGTCATGATTCACCTATCTTTACTTTTAATGATCACTTGCATTTAGAGTTTTATTTGCATATACGTGACATGTCGGGTGAGCACTATTACTCCCCACAAGAGGATTCTTTATTATCCTCTATACGAGCCCTCGCTAATAACTCGGTTGCTCCAATGAGGGTTTCCTCTGACTAGGAAGACGTTGAGGAGGATCCAACTATAGTTCCTTCTCATTCACTTTAGGGGCTGATGCTGTTGCTAGCCGTTGATGGCTATCTGTAAATCTTTTGGGGGCCTGATGTTTTGTCTTTTTGGTGGGCTGTATATGTGTAATCATTTTGGGGCATGTAAAACTTCTACCTTTTATATATCTGGTGATGTATCTAAATAAGTATGATATAAGTATATATATAAGTATGATGTATGGTTTAATTCTCACATTACTTTCTGATGTAACCATGTATTATCATTTTTAGTACAAAAAAAAAAGAATTTGCCAAATCATTTGTTATGATTACAACTAAATAGACTTATCTATATTATAATGAACCGGGTCTTAGTTTATACATTTTGTTTCCATTTCGTGGTAATAGTGTGATGTTCCTTCCTGAAAAAGGGGCATTACATCCACCTTACTCACTAAAAGACTATCTGGGATCATAGTCACCGCAAGACTCAAATTCCTGAAACTCTCAAGAAATTCACTCTCTTGGACTATCATTTGAGACACCTATAGGAATTTCCTATTTAGTGTATCAACCATTACACTGGCCTTACCCAAATGATATCACAACTCAAGGTTATAGGCCTTGAAAAACTCCATCCATCTATTCTACCTCATGTTCAACTTCCTCTGATCAACAAGATATTGAACAATTATGATTGCTAAGCACCTCAAACTAGACTCCTTATGAGTAATGTCTCCAAAACTATAAGGCAACACCCTTGTGGCTAATTCCAAATCATACGCAGGGTAGTCCCCTTAGTGCAGGTTTAACTGCCTTGATGCACAGGCATCTACTTACCTTTATTGCATCCGAACACACCCTAGTCCCATCTTCGAAGTATCACTAGCTACCTCAAAGTTCTCATGGGAATCTAGAATTACCAACACTAATGTAGCAATCAACTTTCTCTTCAACTCTTGGAAACCATACTCTTAATCTAGCGTCCATTACTAAGCACTACCATTCTTAGCAAAACTAATCTGGGTAGCACTAACTGAGAAAATCTACTTATAAACTCTCTGCCCTTGGTTACAACGGTTGCTCTTCCCATTGTACCTCTGCTTAAACTTTGCTAGGGTTCTTTGTAACTCTCCTTTGAGAAATTACATAACCCTTTAAATTGTACCACTTGTAACCAAAACCAACTCTTGGCTAACTTGGAACGCAACCACTTTTCTCTAAAAGTTTCCAAAACTACTTTTAACATACTTTTCATGTCCTTTCATAATCCTGGAAAAACTCTTAGAGATACACTCTTCTTAACTTGGATTATATGAAAATCAAATTTCAAATTATCTCATGAGAAAATCCAAAGCTTCTCTCAACCGATCTACTTGATCATCCTTTCTAGACAAAGACATTTATTCTTAACAGTCTCTTTGATCGATTGCCTATCATTAAGCACAGTCTTACACTTCAACTAAACAAGAACCTAATATCATTTGTCTCTAAAACAACTAAACCATACCAAAAAGGTAAGCAAGTTAGATCCACAAAGTAAACCAACATGATTTATAAAGTATATCCATGCTCTCCTTTTACATATCTTAAAAGATTTCTCTTTATATGCGTTCTTACCTCATACCAAGTTGGAAGATTTCGTCGCTTTGGCTATACCACTCTGATTGCGCACATAAGAAGCACACTGATTAGCCCGCCAATAATGGTCTACTCCTATGTATTTTCTTCATCTAGCACATCTTGGTACCTTGGAGTCTGATTTACCTCTTTCCTTTAGGGTTATTTGACTAAGAATACCCTACATATACTTATCGTCACCCCAAGCCTCCACTTGAACCTTTTCTCCTTTGTCTAATAGAAATTGAAACCAAGAGGCACCCTCACTAATCTCAACATATGATCTTTTCCTCTTTAACAAACTTTTTAACTCTTATTCTATTGTGGCTTTGAGATTATCTGCTCCTACAACTATACACTTATAGACTTGAGCGGAGAAGTCCTTAATCTCCATTTTCTTTATAATTCTTCTAATTGCTCCACATACTGATGCACATCCATATCCCCTCATTCAAGCCTTAGAAATTCCAATTCCTTTGCTCTCTTTAACACAAGGGAATTATACTCATCTAAGAAAGTAGCTCTAAACACATATCATATGATTTGAGTACTTACCATCTCTAGTAGCCTCCTAATCTCAACCACCAACTTTTGGCTTCTCCTTGTAACATTCAAGAAGCGAAGAATAATTTCTGGTCATCGGTGCAAACTATGACTGCAAAGATCTCTCCCATCTCTTAAAGCCATCTCTCAGCTCAGACTGAACCATACTCTCCCTCGTAGAACAAAGGAGTAACTTTTCTGAATCTTGAGAAATACTAATCCCTCATAAGTTACTCATTGTCTCACAACATATTAAGCGAGTCCCTTTCTATCTGTTCTAACATCCTTCTACTAATGGCAGTCTACTCTCTCATTACAGCAGCCATTTCTCTAAGAGCTCTGCTTATCTCCTCCTTTACTAGTCTCCTAGTCTCAAAGGTTCCTCGGAAGTTGCCATAGTTTCCTGCACACACAGAGTATTACATATTGAGTTAGTTAGGCTCAATATCATGTAACTGTGCGATAATACCTAATAGCATCCATACCTAAGGCCAATCATGTAATTCCATTTGTATATCTCATAAAGAGATAAAACAATGCATAACATTCTACTAAACTACTACTTATACCTAAGCAAAGTCAGTCCATACCCCGGCTCAACAGGATGAACTACTCTGATACCATGATGTAACATCCTAATATAGATATCTAGGTATATCATAGATACACAAGGATATTCAGTACTAGAAACGTCACTTCTACATAACTAACAAATAGATATATCCATAATCACAATGAGTAATTATTGAAAGCCTTGAGAGATTGCGAAAAAGTAACTAGGGTGAGAATTACAATTCTTGGTAAAAGTAACTCTAATACCAGCTAGCTATAACATTGTATAAACAATTTATAATAACTAACTTAGGAGCTTCCACCACTTTTACTCATAACTGCACACAACCAAGTAGTGTGGTCTAAACCGATAGCCTACATACCGTTAGATATAAACAACTGCCCATACGATTGTAAATACCAACAACAACATAAATTGCCCATACAATTGTCTGTAAATGCAATATGAATATATGCAATATGATTATGCCTAAGAAAAATCCTAAATATATGCTTGTGCAATGTTTTGTTTTGAAATATAAGCAGAGTTTTATTTTGAAAATAGAGATATTCATCAGGAACTAGTTCAGTATATTATCCTATGGTAAATAGAGGAAAAGCTCATTCTCATATCACACGTACCCTAGCATGCTAAGGAGTTCAGGCTTCATCCTTGCTCAAAGAGCATCTTTCGAATTTCTCACTTATCTCCTTTGGCCTTAATGATGGTGTACAATATCAAAGGATACTCACAAAGATCTATACTACTAGACCATTTCCCTAGAAATATATATATACTTATATACTTAGTTTATTTAAGATCTAGGCATGTTTTACTAGGAATGCTGACTTCTCATGTTTACCCCCATGTACTTAGTAAAACTGAACTTTCCACACTACATGCAACCCTAACACTTGATTAGGAATACTTGTCCCTATAGGAACTTCTGACTCCCTTCCTTATGGCCAAATGACCTCTTGTCATATAAGCCACATTCATAGGTAGACAACGGCAACTTATCCTAGTTTTGTTATATCTAACACCCCTCATCATCACATCTCTAGTGAAGCTATGTAACAAAAGTTACCATAGGCGATAGACACTTATCTATAGTAAACCATTACTCTTGGTTGCACTAAAGTTCTTAGCTTTCACATAGATACTCGATTAACTAATTAGTGTGTCAAAAGTGTAGTGATATCTTTACTTCTTACATAAACACCACCTTAACCTTCCTATAGACTCAACTCAACCTAATGACAAAGTCTATTATAACTAATGCTTCATTCCAACCTTGCTAAAGGAAGCAAATGAGCAATTCTCTAGAACTTTGCATACTTAATGAATGTGACAAGCTTACAAGTCAACATTCATCTTTTTGTGTATTTTACAATGCACAAGGTCCCACTTAACTAGAGACTTAGTACATAACATTCCCTCTTTGGAACTAAATACACAACTTTATCCCCACTTAAGTGAATCTAACTCAAGAGAGGTTCTTACAAGCAACTCTTTGTTGATTAAGGTTCTAGATACCTTCCCAAGGTAATCCACTACTCTTGGATATCCTAAGGTTCATACATTCCTTATCCTCACTAGAGTGAATACTACAATCCATCCTAATATACTCATCGCTAATGCACCATCTCATCACCTCTTGAGTGATATCTAATGCAACACTAGGTTGACTATGGTGCTACATCCTTACCTAGGGCAATCCTTTACTTTAGGATGCTCAAAAGCTTAAGCTTTCTTATACTTACTAAGTGATACTTTTCCTCTTGAAAATATCTCTTTTTGTGTCTTAACACACTCTATGAAGCATATATGAATGATTCCATCTAGTCTAGAACTTCAAACCATTAAAATTGACATTTTTGGGGTTCCTAGTGTTCACACTGCGGCATAACTCTAGGTACGCCGTAGCGCCCAGCTCTTGGGTTCTCAATCTGTAGCAGACCGAGAGCAGCACACTGCGACATGACGTCTGACACATCGCGGCGCACTATGAACATTCAACCTCACACCTCAATGTGACCTTCTCACACCGCAGCGCGCCTTATAAAAACTGGGTTCTGTAGAATTTTTGCAGAACTAAGGACTGTTTCGATGGTTCTTTTCTCACTTCTAATCATCCAAGATTAGTTTCCTTGTGATTTCTAGCATCAATCTAGGCCCCTAAACTTGTTGTAACTCTTTTTACAGCCTATGGATTGACTTAGGCATAGATTTAGGTCTAAAACGACATAACTCCAACCATGATCCAAATTCATTTCCTATGAACTCTAATGGTTGATCTTGAGACATAAATGGCCATCTTAGATTTACTATGCTGAAACTATTCTGACCTAGTCTTTGGAATCAAGAACCAAGCCAAGAACATGATTTGGATATCTAATTCCCTAATTTCTATTCATACAAAACTTGGGTTTAATCTAATGAACTAAGGAGAAAGATGAATAGAAACCCCTTACCTCTTGATGTAGATGAAGATCTTCAAGCTTGAGCGTTGATCTTGATCTCCCTCTCCGGCTTCTCTTTCTCCTTCTCCTTCTTCCCTTTTCTCTCTTCTCTTCCTTCGTTTCTTTCTTTCTCTATTTTGTTGAGAACTTCGAGAGTGAGGAAGGAAATAAAGAGAAAAGAAAAAGGTAACTTAAGTTTTTATGCTAAAACTTATATCTGGTATTGACACCCGAATTATACTAATTATAGTTTCTTAAATTTCAACAACTTTAGAATAAATCAAAAGATTAATCTAAATTATTATTTCACCATTTTCATGATTTTTTATATCTGCTGGTAGTCAATTCGGTATTAAAAGCACAACCAATATGCTTAAAATACTAAACTAACTCAGATTAACTTGAAACTTTAAATGCATCTTGTTTCACATATTTGTGACCTAAAAATAACTTATCCATATTTATTTCTCTTATCTTAGCATTTTATGCCTTTTCTTGAGTCATTTTATGCTACTTTTCAAATTCTGTGTTGTAACTAAGTGCCTAAACAAACTCAGATTGTCTTAAAACTTCACCAGCATATTAAGCAAGTTATATGCTACCTTTTGTAACCATATACAAGTATAACACATTACTAAGGGTATTACACAGGGGGGTTGGGATAGATTCTTACCATTAGTGGAGTCTGCTTATAATAATAGCTACCACACTAGCATAGGTATGACACCGTATGAGGCTTTGTACGATAGGAAATATAGATCTCCTCTATGTTAGTATAAGGTAGGTGAGAGAACCATCCTAGGTCCAGAGTTGGTCCAACAGTCCACAAAGCAAATCAAGATGATTAAGGATAGGTTAGCTACTGCTCAAGGTCAGCAAAAGAGCTATGCTAACAAAAGAAAGAGGCCTGTTGGGTTTGATAAAGGAGAACATGTTTTCATAAGAATTACTCCTACTATAGGGATTGGTAGAGCTTTGAAAACTCGAAAGTTAAATCCTCGTTTTCTTGGTCCCTACTAAATTCTAAAGAGAGTAGGACCCGTAGCTTATTAGATAGCCCTTCCTCTTAATCTGTCTAATCTTCACAATGTTTTCCATGTTTCTCAACTAAGAAAGTATAATCTAGATCCTTTGTATATCATAGAGCATGAATATATACAGTTAAGAGATGAGTTGTCTTAAGATATATAGTAAGTAAGGATCGCGAATAGAGGGGTCAAAGAACTTAGAGGTAAGTAGATTCCTCCGGTGAAGGTTATATGGGGTGACATTGACACTGAGGAGACTTCTTGGGAGCTAGAGTCTCACTTGTAACAGGACTACTCAGAGTTGTTTATATAAGGTAAGCAATTTTGGGGTCAAAATTTAAAAAGGAAGAGAGAAATATAACATCCTCTTTAGCGTGTTAGTCTTGTTTATGCCTACGGAGGTAGCATAATACTTGCTTGACATGTCTGTTTAATTTTTATGACTTTCTAAGTTATTTTTGGCACTTTGCTACAACACCGAATATGAAAAGTAGCTTTAAATAACTCAAATAATGGCATAAGTTACTTAGTTAAGGGAAACAGATATGAAGAATTTGTTTCTAGGTCACAAATGAACTAAGTATGATTTAGTTAAAGTTTGGGGATAAATTGAATTAGTTTGGTATTTTGAAGTACAGTGGCTGTATATTTATATACCAAATTGATAAGTCGTAGATATGGAAACTTATGTAAATAATGAAATTAGTATTTAGATGAATCTTAGGATTTATTCTAATTTCTTTGGAAATTAGGAAAATTGATTTAGTAAGATCAAAGTATTACTAAGAGATATAATGTTTCAACACATCTCAAGTGGCCTTAGTTTCCATGATCCTATCCTATTTCATTGACTTTCTATTCTTTTTCTCCTCTCACACACAACAATTGTAGCGAAAAAGGTAGCAGACAACAAAAGAAAAGAGAGGAAAGAAGAGAAAAGGAAGAATAAGGAAAAAAAGGAAAGGAAGAGGAAGGAAAAAGCGAAGGCCAA
This sequence comes from Ormosia semicastrata, assembly GCA_029884595.1. Taxonomy (NCBI): domain Eukaryota; kingdom Viridiplantae; phylum Streptophyta; class Magnoliopsida; order Fabales; family Fabaceae; genus Ormosia; species Ormosia semicastrata. Next base: position 55,488,441 of record JAQQTO010000063.1, read on the forward strand.
AACTTCATCATCTTTTACCCAAAGTGAGGTAGGGGACTTGATTTCCATGACTCTACTCTCCCTTTTCTTCAACTTGCTACATGATGTTGTTTGTTGAACAAATGGGTTCGAGTGTTGTTTGTGGTTTTTCATGCTTGATTCTTGTTGTTAAACTTGATGATTGCTTGTTTTTAGCATGTTTGATGCATGGTTATGATTTAGGACTTGGGGACATCCTTGTTCTTCCATGAACTTTGAAGTTAGAAAGTGCGTATTTGATGATTGAACTTTTTTCATTAATCTATACTAGATAGGTTAAGTTAGTGTTTGATGATTCTATCATGTTTAGAGATCATGTTTAGGATTGGAAATCACTTAAAATCTCATGATTTGGGGATTGGATTGGATTGGAGAACCAATTATGCAGAAAACCATTTTTCTAGAATCTGTTCTGGTGTACTGGTGCCTACGTGCCACAGTTAGGTGCCTAAAGCCCAGAAAAATAGAGGAGATGCTCTGGTGTATTAGCACCTAGGCGCTCAGCACCTAGAGATTTTTTAGCATGATGCACGACCAGGGCACCAAAGCACTAACCCAGGGCGCCTAAGCGCTAGTAATGGGCGCCTAGTGTAACATCCTTATTCCAACATCCTTATATATTTGGTATATATAAGAATAAGCATGAATAATAATGCTACTTCTAGGTTAAAATAACAATCTAATCCCATGACATTCATTCATATAAATAAATATGGAGAGCCACTGCAAACTAAAAGTTATATACATACATCATAAGCCTCACAGGCACATTGTAATACATAACTTTATACAAACTTAAAGCAGTGTAAATAAATACAAGCTTTAAATTCCTAAGCATAAAAATTATTCTAGTCTTCATACTTCTTTTTTTTCTTTCCTTTGAAAGAGTTTCCACCTGGATTTACATGCAAACACATGGGGTGAGAATTCACAATTCTCAGTATAAGCAACCAATACCAGAGTTTAATCATTTGTAATGAATAAACTATACTATATAGATAAGATTATGCCTGCAACAGATAAATAAGGCACTTCCCAACAATATCAGAATATACATACAACTCTAGGTAACATTCACAAGGCAAGCTATAATCTTAACTCACAAGCATAACAATCAATGATATTGAACAACTACCCATACAATTGTAAAATATCATCGAGCAAGCAAGACAACTACCCATATAGATGCCAACAGATGTAGTGTTTTATGTTATGATGTATGGTTATGCTCACACAATGTCCCTATAATATGATTATGTAATGCGAACACAGATTTTTAGTATTTGAAAACATATGTTACTTGCTCATTCCTAAGAACTATGTTTCCTTTGTATATACTGGTAGGATAGGCACAAAAGCCCTATCATTACCTGGTGATGTGTGGACTCATTCCCCTCACGAAAGTAAGAGTACTAATATCAACCCCATACATCGGTAACCCTGACCGTAATAGCCTTGCCCGCTACGAGAATTTAGGATCCCCTATCTCTTCAAGGTCATTTCCTACAATTCTATGGCCAAATGGTAGTGCACACCATCTAAGGTTACAACACATAGGAAGAAGCAAATAGCAAGTTTGAAAATAAAACATGTGAGGTTACTTTAAAAACATACACACTCATCACAAGGTTCACAACAACCAAGTGAAAGGCAACACTAGTGACTCAAGACTTTACCTCAACTTATCACATAAGTAGTAAATCCCATGTCACGAGCATTCTTATATCTAGGACCTCACATCATCACTTCACAAGTGATTACAAGACAACCTCTAGTTACCCAAGGTTATAGACATTACCTTATAGCATTCCACAACACTTGGATGCCCAAGGTTTCATCAAATCCTATCACAAGGTTCACCCTAACCAAGTGAAAGGGCTATAACTAGAAAACATGCACTCTTGTCTCAACCTTATCTCATAAAGGAACCAACCCATGTCTCTAGCAATACACAAAGCTTAGCCCTGATAAACAAGGAAGCATACACAATTTATGCATCTTAAGCTCAACCTTAACTCTATGGGAACAACCTATGCATACAAGTAGGCATACTACACCAAACAAGTCCACACTAGTTGTTTCTAGTACACCTCATCATCACTTCCCAAGTGATATCAAAAGCAACCTCATGTTGATTAAGGTCCTAGGTACTCACCTATGGAATTCTACATCTCAAAGGATGTCTAAAGTTTCTCAACACTACCCTATGGCATTCCACCACACTATGAATGCCTAAGGTTTACTCAACGCTACCCTATAGAATTCCACCACACAATGGATGCCTAAGGTTTCTCAACACTACCCTATGTTATTCCACTACACTATGGATGCCTAAGGTTTCTCATCAACCAAAAAGGAAATCTAGCAAACTTACTAATCATGCTAACCCTTATCACACAAAGGGGCAAGATCATGTTTCTAGAACTTTCCATAGCTCAACCTTAGTAAATAAAAGAGTGATTGTCTCACACATGCTTTCTAGCTCAACTTCACTCATGAAGGAACATTCTAAGCACCTAGACAATCGTAATTGGCTCGAATTTATCATATAAAGGAACCAACCCCCTTTCATCACAACTTCCTAGCTCCACCTTACTTATAAAGAGAGCAAACATGACTAATAAACCATGGAAGCTCACCCTCAACCTATAAGGAAGCAACTAGGGCTTTAAGCATTACAAAATACCCTTGAGGAAGATTTAACAAGTATGCTGCAAGCTCACATCTCAAGTCATCAATCTCATATCATGCCATGATGCGCAAGGATAAAACATCATATAAGGAGACAAGTATGGGCAAAAAGCTATAGGGGTGTCGTAGCTTCACTTTTAAGAGTGTTGTGGCTCCCTTTGTGTTTTGGTTTATGTCGCGGCACATATTCCATTTGTGCTGCGATTTGCTACTCTTTGGATGCAAAACCCTGCGTTTGTAGAGACTGGAGTGTTATGGCTCTCCTTGGGATATGCCGCATCTCTCCCTCAAATTTTTAGGTTCCCCATAATTTTTCTAGAACTCAACCAAAACTTAACTCTCTTTAACCATTCAAAAGGGTTTCTAATCACAAACATATCCTCAAACACCTCTAAACATCTATTACACCACATATATGATTTCTAAACCATCTAAGCATGATATTTTTTGGAACCGAAACCCTAACTCTCATACCCATTCTTAAGCCTTCAACCCAAGAAGTTTCATGGATACAACTAGGATTCAAGCCATAAATCATGCATAGCTCAACTCAAAAACAATCCTACCTCAAGATTCCTAAGAGTTCCTTCAACTCAAACTCAAAGAAACTCATCCAAACCCAAATCCTATTCTAAGGTCACATGGCAACAACCATGAAGAAAAGAAATGGAAGATGGAGGAACAAGATAAAAATCACCCCTACCTCTTGAAAATGAAGCTCAATTATAGGCTTCCCTTTGATCTGCTTCTTCCTCTTCTTTTTCTCCTCTTTTTTCTCCTCTGCCTTTAGCTTCCTTAGCCGTGAGAAAAGATGAGAAATTAGAAGGAAAAGTCAAGGCTTTGGCTTTTTAAGGAGCCGTGAACCACCTTCCAAAAGTTGGATATTTTGGCTAGACTTATATTTGTTTAGAACACTTAAATTTTACCAAATTCAAGTTTCCTAACTTCTAACAACTTTAGAATAAATCTTAGGATTCATCTTATTTCTTGTTTCACCCTCATCTCATTTTTTCATATCTACGACTAGTCAATCCAGTATAAAAACACACCCACAGTATGCATAAAAAATACCAAATGACCTCAGTTAACTCTCAAAAATTAATCATATTGTATTCCACACTTTTGTGACTTAGAAATAAATTCTCCATATTTATTTCCATGAGCTACACCATTATGCTAATATCTGAGTCATTTTAAGCTACTTTTCACCTTCTGTGTTGTAACAAAGTACTTAAACTACCTCAGATTGTCACAAAATTTACAAGTATGCTAAGCTAGCATTATGTTACCTCTATAACTATACACAAGCCTAACATATATTGAGGATGTTACATATCCAAAATGTGATAGGACCTTTAGCATATATTAAGATACTACTAGGGATATTTCACAAGGGAAACAGTCATCTAGCATATATGTGCAAGTATAGATCTTTAAGCATCCAAAAAGGAATGGAATGCCTTCGGAATGTAAGTAAGACCTTGAGCACAACAGTGTGACTTGGGCAACTAGCTTGGTTCCTTAATTAGACCATGTTATATGTAGTTTGGTTCCTTAATTGGACCATGATAAATTAGCTTGGTTCTTTATTGAGTCCTGATAAACTAGCTTAGTTCCTTAATTGGATCATGTTATATGATTTAGCTTGGTGTTTATAAACCATGAATGTTTACTTAGCTTAGTTTCTTTAATTGCTAAAGTAAGCTGTGAAAAAGCTTTATCACATATCTTATTATTAGTTGTTAAGATTATGCTTATATTGTAATAGATGTTTAGTTATGGGATACTTTTACTAAGAATTTGTGAATTCTCATCCTGTTTGATATTCCATGACAAATACAGGTCAGGACCCTGCAAAGGGAAAGAAGAAAAAGAAGTTGAATTACTAGTTTAGTTTTATGTTTCTAGAATAAAGCTTGCATAAATTTATATTTTCCTTGTAATGTGTATGTTTTTATATAATACAATATGCCCTTTTGAGGTTGTTGATGTATATATATATATATATACATATGAGTGTATGTTTTCTGCTTTCCCTCAAGGCTCTGTATAATGACTACTTTGGTGATTATCGATATAGTATTATTATTTTTAGTTCAAAAGTGACATGACTAGTACTACACAACTTTGTCTATGTCAGATATACTGAAATATTAGTATTAGGGTGTTAGATTCTGTACTCCAAGAAAGTAGTAAAGTAGTGGTTGGAATCTTTCCTGGTAGACCATACCAGCAACAGCCAAAGTATGACCTTTATTTTAACATATATAACCCTGGATGGAGAGACCATCCTAATCTGTGGTATAGCAACAATTCTGGGCAACTTCAGCAACCGTAACAGCAAACCAGATATAATATAGTAGGCCCTAGCAAGCAAAAATTTCAACAACTAGTGAAACAACCCATGTAGCAAAAGTGGCAATTCAAAACCTTGCTTAGCAGACTTGGTGAAGCAGTTAGCAACCAATAACCTTCAGTTTCAACAGAGAACCGAGACCACTATTCAGAACTTGGAGACTCAAGGTTCTGGTCAATTGCCTTCCCAAACAATTAATAATCCAAGAGGCAATGTGAGTGCCATAGCCTTGAGAAGTGGCAAAGAAGTAAGTGGTTCAACCCAAATCCAACTAGATATTTTACAGTAGGATTGTGTAGAAAACTTAGATCTAGCAAACTAGAATTTTGCTGAAGACTCAATACAACAAAATATAGAACATGCAGAGAATTCAAAGAAAAATCAGAAGTCAATGAAAAAATCTATAGAAAACTCTGCTCTCAGTACTCCTCTTCCTTTTTCCAATAGAATGACTCAAACAAAGAAGATAGATGAAACTAAATTAGACAGGGAGATTATGGATACCTTTCGGAAGGTAGAAGTTAATATACCTCTTCTAGAAGCTATAAAGCATATTCCAAAATATGCTAAGTTTCTAAAGGAATTGTTCACTCATAAGAGGAGGTCGAAAGAAAATGAGAAACTGAGCATAAGAAGAAATGTTTCTTCCTTGATTCAACCAAATATGCCTCCTAAATGCAAGGATCCTGGAACATTCACCATTCCTTACACAATAGGCAACAAGTAATTTATTCATGCAATGTTGATATATATCCTTACTATTAAGCACATCACTTATAAAATTCATTAAAAACTTCACATATGCTTTACTTTGATATATAAAAATATGAGCTAGACAAGAGGCATAATGTACACATTGTTGATTTTTTGCAAGCGCATGAATCGTACAAGTAGTAAATAAAGATCGTTCCCATGAGGATCGATTGATTACTAACTATTACAGCAATTTTGATTATTTAAGCAAACAAAATCAATAGTGAAATCTAAATTAAAATCAAAACAAAACTCAAAGCAATTAAATAAACAATTTAATCAAGAAAAGTTAAGATTCAATCAGGGTTTAAAGGCTTAAGACTAGGAATTCACTGCACTACTCCCTATGATAAAGTGTAATCCTATCTTTGCTAATGTTCAATTATGTTCTTGAAGGCGATTTGTCCTAAATTATTTAAAGCCCACTTTCTTGGCACTAAAAACGTGCTAAAACTTCATCAATCTCATTCTCATGGAAATTAATCTAAGTTCCAACCCATTAAGATTCATAACAATCGTTGGTTCCTCAAAGGATTTAAGCCTATGACTAGGTCTTAATTCCTAAGTTCAATTCTTAGATTATCAAGCAATTAAATTTCATCTTTCAATCCTTCACCTAAAGCCTAAGATCATGTAAATATGGCATGCAACATACCACAAACATTAAGAACACTAAGAATGAATCAAGAACAATAATTTCATTAACAAAGAATCAAATTAACAATTCAACATAGAGAAAGAATTTCATCCCAATCCTAGAAAAAAGGGTTTAGCCGCTCATGACAATTGTAGTACAAGCAAGAACAGAGGTTAAAGAAACAACCATGGTTCCAAAATAAAAGAGAAGTTGGAGAAGATGAAGATGGAGGAAAAGACTTCAATAGTTGATCTTCTACGACTCCTGCTCTTGCTTTCCAAGCCCTAGCTTTCAATCCTTGTACCTCTCAAAGTCTCTTGCAACCTTTGTATGTTTTAGGTTTGAGGGGTTGCTTCTTTCTATAACAATTGGGGTGAAAAATGTATCTTTTACGCTCCAGAATATCACACACAGTCATGTGAGTTCACGACACGATTGTGTGAGATTTAAAAATTACATAATTTTAACGTAGGCGGTCACACAGTCATGTGTCCAAGACACACAGCCACGTGACCTGTAACACCCCAAATTCTGACTATATGAATAGTAATAGCAGAATTACATTGTTTTGTATTTTTTGTGTGTTATAAAAAAAAAATTTGACTGTTCTGAGATCATATTTGATCATTTTGTGTGATTTGCTCTTGGCCAGGAAAAATAATAATTTTCAGGCCGGGGAAATTCTGATCTGCCTCATTTGGAGACGGGGGATCTTACTAAACCTGAATCTGAGTGACACAGAAAAGTATCTTTTAATTTTTAGAATCTATCTATAAAAACAAAAATATTGTACTGATAAATATCTGTGGTTATATTTATAGCAGCCGTTGCTATGAATTTTGGACCCGATAAGTTTTAGCTGACAGAAAATATGCTTAGAATATTTTCTGTAACCAAAATTAAAATGAACCAATAGGAAACAGTCAAAATAAATGGTTGGACTTTTCTAACCAATGAGAATTGGTCAAGGAAAGAAGCTTAGACTTCTTTGTGGACCATTAGATTTAAAGCTTGATTTAGAAGCTTTGATCTTAACCGTTGATCTGATCAACGGTGTAAAACGAATCCTAACAAAACCACCAAGTCATATCCACCGTAGATGAGATCAATGGATAGGAAATCAAGGTGATTTTCAATGGTTGAGATGAAGTCAACAATAATGGCTTCACTTTGATTAGTAACTAATTAAACCTAGTTTGATTTAACCTAATTGCCTAATTAGGAAACTAAGTAAACTAACTTAATTCTTAATTAATTATAATCTAATGGTGTGGGTTGCCTACAATGTACAGTTGGTAGCTCTTCTTTGCGTGGGTTAGACCGACGCAACACACCAATGATCTGGACTGAGACACTATTCTTATTCACGATTTGATAAAGACTGTCGTGCATATGCTAGATGTGCAAAAACTGAGTACGTGGTCTGAGGCATGTTGGTGCAGACAGATCTTTTCAATCACTCTCTCCGACCTGAGTTGTTAGCTCCATGGAGTAGGAAACTGAGTCTGTGTGCGTACATATAATGATAGAGGGTATTATCGTAATTATGTTTATGATAATTGATTTATTGAATATTTGTAATTGTGGTATTATAGTTGTATGAAATATTGTATGTGTTTATCTTCATTGCTACCATACTGGTATTGGCGTAGGTGATCTCACCTCTTGTATGCATATGTTGTATTATGTTTATGTGCTGTTAAGACATTGGGCCAGACGTAGAGCGAGAAGCAGAGGAAGGTCCAGATTCCGTTGAGAACCTCGAATTTTGATGGCGATGGAGATCCCTAGTTTCCTGGGTTACATGAGACTAACATTCATCGGAGGGGATGAGGCGTGGACCGTGGATCTTGAGAGAGAGAGTATATGTTATCTGGGAGATGTAAATATTAGATTGAGTAGGCTACAGTCAGGGAACCCTTACTTTTCTGTTACTGTTTATGTACAATTAGAGTTCCCGATATCCATCAGGCAGCACTGGGGAGCGTACTATCGCACCCCTAGAGAGAGTAGTGTTGTGTCGTCCGCTCGGACGTTTGTCCACTGGACTTCACGTCAAGTTGGAATTCCCCCACTCGGGGAATCTGAGGAGGACCCATCTGAGGGTTTGGCTACATCTGAGGGTTCAGCTGCCTAGTAGTACTTGGGCAAGATGTCAATGTAGATAGTGTTTAAAAGTTTGGAGTGTCCAGTTTGTAATATTTACAGTATGATAGTGCGAAAGACTTGTATATGTATAAAAAAAAAGACTTGGATATGTATAAATGATGTAAATTATTTGTAATAATGCTGTGATGTTTTATTTTTCTGCTAAGTTTATTTTCTTGTTATTAAGAAATTTTGTAACTCGTATTTTTCCCTACAAAGTACGTTATCTAAAACAAGGGTAATTTGGTAATTATGTGGCACCCTAAGGTGGGTGTTACATGACCTAGTCAGAAGCGTTCCTAAAGTTACACAGGGTCGTGTGAGCTTGACAGAAGTGTTTTCCAAGTTACACATGGTCGTGTGTAACTCCTCAATCACTCAAAACATCACTTTTGGACAAGTGATCTTCATGAAACTTGTAGCTCTTTTTCTTAGCTTTCCAAGGCTACTAGAATCACCTCGTTTCGACTTCCGTAACTCAAGTTATGCTCATTTTATTGCGCAAAGGTCAAAAATTATATGAATCTTGGTCATATAAATTCCGAGCTCAACTCCATTGCAATGTATGCACCTAAACTTTCATAGAGTCATGTCAAAACACCTCTTTTGGACCTAAAAACATAGAGAAAGACCAATCATGAGCTACCAAGGATAATTAGATTAAAAGTGGCATTAATTCCAACATATATCAATCAAAGCACACCTAAATCCACCTCAAATCAAGTACATGATGTGAGTATTTTATCCACACATCACACATATACTGAAAGGAGTTTATACAAAGCTACATCATAATATAAATACATACATATGCCTCCAAGGCATTTGTTTATATATGCATTACATAAAACTTCAAATACAAAAACAAATATTCATTTCTTCTCGTGCCTTTATGCTGCAAATACTGAACCTAGAATTATCATGGAATACATAATAATAACAAGGTGAGAATACTAATTCTCAGTAAGTTAATTCCAACTATTTCAGAGGAAAATACATTCGTTTAAAACTCAAGTTAAATACATACTTATATATATATATATATATATATATATATATATATATATATATATATATATATATATATATATATATATATATATATATATATATATATATATATAGCTAGGAAGGTGGAAAACTACCAAATTAGGTATTTCCTCTTCTCGAAATAGAATTCCATTTAATAGTTTTCAAAAATATCCATTATCCAACAACACAAATAGGAAATCATTAATGATTCAGAAATTGTCTCAAATATAATATTATAATGTCAAATCCATTCCAATATTGTTATAAATTAAATTCAAATTTCAGGAATTGATTTCAAATGTCATTTCCATGATGTCAAATTCATACAATGGTTCAAATACTTTTTCAAGTCACAACAAGACATTCAAGTTTAATTCAAACTTCAGTGCTCATTCTAGTACTCGCTTATCCCACAGAACCCATATCTCAAACATCATAAAGGATGGGAGCCACTTCATAAAGCTCAGGTTCTATATACTCATGGCAAGGAGTGATTCAAGGCTTCACACTACCACTAGTATCCTATTAGGGAATTAATACATGAGGATTATACTGATACTGATATTATGAGAAATTTATCCAAGAACACAGGATCTCCCTTCCTCACAAGAGGTCCTCTTCATGGTTCTAATAGAATTCTAAATACCCTACCCTCATACAAGATCGTCTCCCCAATCCACTATACTAAGTGAAACATAGTTCACATAAAACAAAGGATACTGAGTGGGAAATCTTGGACTAATTACCTCCTCGTTCAAGGGTAATAGTTTAATTCTCATTCTCAATTCAAATACAAATTCATTGAGCAATGACTATACAAGCATTCATTCAATATACACTTTTAGCTCAACCTCAACATCAAAGGGAGCATATTCAAAAATTCTCAATATATAATTCAAATTCACAATTCCAAGATACAATGGTGCATTTAAAGCATATAACATCCTAATACTAGAATCCTAGCATATTTATCGTACACCTAGATAAGCAATATTAGCTATGTTACTTCTAACTTAACCGTTAATCTAATCTATAACATTTATGTCAATAAACTATTATAAAGAGCCTTGTAGAAACATACATCCACATATTTATACATCTTGTCAAAAGTGACATAAAGTATTACATAACCTTTTCCTTGAAAACTTTAAGCAATTATACATGAATATACAAAACCTACCTACTGAACATAAAAAGGTAACTATATTAGTCTTCAATCTTCTTCTACTTGCCTTTGGAGGATCTTTCACCTGCATTTACATGGCAACACACGGGGTGATAATTCATAATTCTCACTATAAGTATACTAATACTAGTAGTTTTAATATTCACAAGAATAAACAATCCATAAACATCATAAATAAAACGGTAACTAGCAGTCAAGCTACTATTCATTACTCAAGGAACAATTACATTTTCTCTCTATATGATGTTCCTAAACAAGCTAACATAACTGAACTATATCATACATGAAAGATGAGACAATCGCCTATACAACTGTCTAAAAAATACAAATGCTATGTTATGATGTATGATTATGATAATGAGATGCACGGTAATAGTGTGGATGCAATGTCATGAAAGTTGACTATTCCTCTTGGTAGGGAGGGAATCTGTTACCTCCTTAACCTACTAGGTAGGGAGGGAATATGTTACCTCCTTAACTTACCTTATACTGAGTGGAATTTTCCACTACCTCAAACTGTTAGGAATAGCAAATGTGTATGATGAATGTGGTGCTATGTTGAACTCTTACATATCCACCACATAAACTCTATACCAAGTTTGTCCTTACATTACTAGCTCTACCTCAACTCTATGAGAGCATCCATGCATTATGGCACTCTACTATTGCCAACAAACTTAGTATACCTTTTATCCTTGCATTACTAGCTCTACCTCAACTCTATGAGAGCATTCATGCACTATGACACTACTGTTGCCAAACTTTATTAATATACTTGTGTCTAGTATCTCACCTCCTCATCACTTCCCAAGTGACATTTATACAACACTGTGTTGCTCAAGAAATTAATTCTTATCTAAGGCTATCCATGTCTAATGGATGCACAAACTTTCCTTACTTTACCTTGTATGCAAGATAATCCTTCTCTCTAAGAAATTCTTCTACTAATGTCTCAATACTCTTAAAAAGACATATATGAGTGATCTCAACACTTAGGGAACCCCAAAACATCAAGAATACAATTTTTAAAAAATTCTAGAACTCACGCCTAGGCATGGCTAAAAACTCTGTCTCATGCCTAGGCATGAAATTTCCACGCCTAGGTGTGGCACTCTCTGGCAGATCCTGGACTGAAAATTTCTAGTCCACGCCTAGGCATGGAAAACTTGTGCCTAGGCATGATCGTGCTGTATAAAATTCTATAGAACATGAATCACTGTTCAACTGGTGAACCACACTAATTTTAATCACTCCAAGGCAGTTTCTAAGTTATTTTAAGTCCTTAACAAGTTCATTAATCATGTTGTAAACCTCATATATCCATTTAGCTCAACATGGATTAAAACTCAATCTCCAACCTTGAAACTCAATTTTCAAATAACTAACCAATAGGAAACTATGGATTCTAAGGGTTCTAAACAATCAACCAAGCATTAAACTAGCTAGTATCTAACTCATTTCAACTAAAGAAGCAAGAAACTAACATCTAACTCCCTATTCTCAACTAAAACCCAATTTTCATCATCAAGTCAAACCAAGAAACAAGATGAAGATTAAGGGAAAAGGATGAAAATCAAGCACCCCTGCCTCTTTATGGAGTGGATGATCACACATTGGCCTTGCCTCTTTCCTTCCTCTTCCTCTCCTCTTATTCCTTCTCCTTTCTCTTCTATTCTTCTCTTGTCTTTCCTTCAGTCTCTGTTTCTGTCGTGTGAAGTAAGGAAAAAGAAGTCAAATGGCTTCTTGAAGGATAAATACTAAGTTATACTAAAACTTTATATATATTAGAAACACTTAGATTTCACCAAATCAAGTTTCCTAACTTCCCTAGGTAATAGAATAAATCATAAGATTCATCTAATTACTAAAAATATCATTTCTATACTTTTCCATATCTGCACTAAATCTATTTGGTATTAAAACACTCACTTTGTGTGCTTAAAAATACAAAACGAACTTAAATTACTCTCAAACTTTAACTACATCATACTTAACTCATTTATGACCTAGAAACAAATTATCCATATTTGTGTCCCTCAATTTAGCCTTTAAAACCATTTTCTAAGTTATTTTAGGCCACTTTCCACCTTCTGTATTGCGGCAAAATGCCTAAACTAACTCAATTTGTCACCAAACTTCACAAGTATGTTAAGAAAGTATTAGACTACCTCTGTAATCCAATACAAGCTTAGCATATTATTGAGGGTGTTACAAAGAACATTCTCAAATTTACCATTCATAATACATTGTTGCATTTAAAGCAAATCTCCAAAATTTTATCATACATAGTATGTAAAATTCTTGACTCACAAGAAAAGTTCCATTGTAAAACAAATTAACATAATATATAGGAAATATTCCACAAATTATATCATAACATGCTTTAGAAAACATGCACTAGGGATCCCAAAATGCATAAAGTCTCATTGTTAACAAAATACAATTATTTATGTCCTTTGTTGTTCTGTGATGGGCACCAGAGCATGTAACATCCTCTTTTTAGTATGTTAGACTAGTTTATGATTACAAAGGTAACATAACACTTGTTTGCCATGTCTGTTAATTTTTGTGACAAACTGAGTTAGTTTAGGCACTTTGTTGTAACCGAGAGTGTGAAAAATAACTTAAAATGACTCAGATAGTAGTATAAATTGCTAAGTTGAGGGAAATAATCCTAGAGAGTTTGTTTCTAAGTCCAAATAGGAAGAAGAGGATGTAGTTAAAATTTGAGAATAATTAAATTTAGTTTAGTATTTTTAGGCATACTGTTGTGCATTTAATGCCAGATTGACTACCATCAAATATTAAAAATTATGATAATGGTGAAACAACATTTTTAATGAATCATAGTATTTATTTTAAAGTTGTTCGAAGCTAGAAAACTTGATTTAGTTAAATCTAAGTGCTCTTAGCAGATCAGGAAGTATCAGTGTTATACTTAAGTGAAACAAGTCATACAGGAACAACCCTTTAAATTGACTTGTCTCCTGATATTTCATCTCACTTCACTCATTTTCTCTCCACTGAAAACAGAAGCAAAGCTTGCAGTAGAAAGCAGGGAAAGAAAGGAGGAAAAACTTAAGGAAGAAGAGAGAAAGAAAAAAGAATCCAAGGGGAAAACCAAGGTTGATCTTCCACCATCACAAATCACTTGAGGTAGGCGTTCTAACCTTCAAAACTCATTCTTTCCTTCACCTATTTCATTGTATGAAGTTAGATTACATGGATGGAATATAGATTTGAGAAGTCAAATTTTTTTTTTCTTGTTAGTTCTTGATTTCACTTATTGGAATAAGTTAATTTCTGGTTATTGGAAGTAATATGGATGAGTTTGTCTTAGAGCAACACCAAATAGTTCCTAGAGTGGAAATTTTAGGCAATAGCAAGTAAGGATATGATTTTGATCATTAATCCAAGTTTCAGTGAATCACTGAGTTGTATAAGTGTTACAACATAATTAGAGATTGTTAGTGATGTGAGAAATCACTTGGAAGCCATTTTTGGATGGCTAGAAGTTGCAACCGTTCCAATGGAATGGTAGTAACATTCTGCAATTTTGCTATAGGTGACCAACGCTCAAGCGCTAGAAGCTTAGAGCCCAGGCGCGCGTAACCCAGATGTTGATACGCGTAGCAAGGCAACGGGCGCCCAGGCACCAGTTGTTGAGCACCTAAGCACTCAGCGACAAAACAGAACATAACATTGCTCCGCTTAGCCAGTGCTTAGGTACTGGAGAGAGGGCGCCTAAGCGCTGGTTCCAGAATTTGCCAAGGGCACTTTTTGGATAGGTTGAGCTTCTCTATCAATTGGGGAAAATAGTATATGCTTACCTAAGTGTGTCAAGATACCTTTAGGGATATTTCACAAAGGGAAATAACAACCTAGCATTAGAGAATAAGTTAGAGTTTTTAAGCTTTTCTAGAGTTAAGAATTGCTTAAAATGAAGTATTAGTTAAGAGTTGGTTCTTTTACTAGTTAAAGTTGAACCGTACTACAATTATCTTAATTAAGGGAGTGAGATAAACCTCTTAACCTTGCAAAGTAGTGAGTAAAGCTCTTTGTTGAGGTGGTAATTGTGAGAGGTGAGTGTCTTTACAACACTTTACCTAGGACAAAGAAGTGAACCAAGCTATTTGTCAAGTAACATGAGGAATTTGATCATCCTTATGTAAGTGTAGTAAAATGAGGTAAACTTACTAACACAAGCCTTAGGATGAGTTAAGCCTTAAGTTAGGCCTTCAAGCGAGTTAAACAATTTGATAAGTTTAGTTGATGTTTCACAGTTGTATGAGCGATTTTAAAATATCGAGATAATTTAGGATTCTATATGTTATACAATTGTATGAGTGATTATATAATGTTGTAAAAAATTATATTTATATGCAATAAATATTATTGAATACAATGAGATACATGTTTATACTGAAGATTTTTATGTTCTCACCCCTTTTTTTCTTTGTTTCCATGGTAAAAGTAGGTCTAGACCCTAGTAAAGGGGTAAAGCAGTTGAAGAAGGAGTAACAAGGCTACATAGCTTTAGTTTTAGTTGTATGAATAACTCATGTATATTTACTTTGAGTTGTAGTAATGTGTTGTATATATATAACACTATGCCCTCCATATTTAATTATTTAATTATATGGGATTAATATGATAGTATGAATATAAGTAACACGATTAATGCTTTATGTCTTTGTATATAAACTATATCGAGATAGTTTTATTAGGATGTTACAGCACGTGACAGCAGAGGAACGCATTTCTGGTGTCCAGCACTTAGGCGCTTATGCTTCAGCGTTTAAGCGCTGAGGCACCAGAGATGCTCCCCTATTCTGCTGATGGCTTCCAAGCCAAATACAAACTCAACAATCACCATTTTTAACCATTTCCAAACTCATCCATGATCTCAATATCATACACAAACATTCAAAAACATTCTCAAATTATTTTCATGGTAAAACACCAATCAAAATCAATAAACCATACTTTCAAATCCAAAGCCATATCTATGGCATTCAAGCATCACAAACCTTCAATATATTCATTTACAATCCAACATTCAGATTTAAATACACAGAAAAATGGAAAGAAAATAGAGAAACAATCCCCCTACCTTTAGTATATTTGTATGCTTTTCCCTTTATCTTTCTTCCTTTTTTCTTCTTGTTTTAAATCTTCCACTTTGGTCTCCACCTCCTTCTTTCCTTTCTTTTCTTGTTCTTCTTTTCTCCTTCCTATTAGTTTTCTAGAAAACACACGCATGAGAGAGAGTGTGTGTGTGTGTGACGAGAAAGAGAGAATGAGAAATATATCATTACAAAAACAAAACTTAACTTAAAAGTAAGGAGGCAGAGGCAGTTAAAAGAGAAAATAGGAGGAAATCTTGAAACTTTGTATCACTTAAGGTTGTTTCCATATTCCTTTAATGAATTTTCCAACCTTCATTTATGTTATTAAAAATTCTAGGATTCTATCCATTTCTCAATTTCTTCATTCTTCAACTTTTCATATACACTTTTATCATTCACTAAGCTTTAGTGTTCTTTCCTATGTTTTGTTAAACCTATGAAATAGAACTAGGAAGCTTATAAATATTCCTTTTAGCCCATTTTCATCTCCAAACTACTCTTCATCCTCTATTTATCACTTGCTCTAAGTTTCATAATTTTCTGAGCTACTTTTCTATTTAATTTGTCCTTTAGACACTTACTAGTGTCACTAAACATGCCAAACTAATCGATTCAGTCCTTAAAAATTATACTACAACTCATTTCCACTATTTATACTTTTAAAAATAAATTTCCCACATTTATTTCTATCATATCAGTCATTTTAGCTAAATTATTAGCTATTATTCATATTCAGTGTTATAGAATTAAACTCAAACTAATCCAAAAGATTACCAAAATTATTATCCCGCTTATACTTATAGTATTAAGCTTCTATAACCATGATTAACATCATTAAGGTAAGGAGGATGTTACAATTCTCCTTCCACCCTTTTATAAATTTTGTCCCCAAAATTTGCGTACCTTATTCGAAATATTCTACATAATTCTGCACCATGTTGGATTCAAGTTCCCATGTGGCTTCCTCGGAGTCACCACCATCCCATAGTACCTTCACCAAAGAAATTTGTTTTCGTCTGAGCTCTTTAACTGCTCTATTAATGATTCTTTCATATTTCACTTCATAAGTTAAATCATCTTCAATATTGATTCATTTTTTATGATATGTGAAGGATCCAGATTATACTTTCAAAGTTGGGAAACATGAAAAATATTATCAAGGTTTGACAGACTGGGTGGCAAAGTAATTTGGTAAGCAATAGGTCCAATTCTTTTTAAGATTTGGAAAGGACCAACAAAACGATGATTCAACTTTTTAGCTTTAATGGCTCTACCAATCCCTGTAGTAGGAGTGACTCTAAGGAATACATGTTCTCCTTCTTCGAATTCTAATGGTCTTCTTCTCTCATCCGCATAACTCTTTTGCTTATTTTGGGCCACTAACAACCTATCCTTGATTCTTCTAAAATGTTTAGTAGTCTGTTGTACTAAATTTGGACCTAAGATGGTTTGTTCTCTTGTTTCATACCAATATAGAGGTGACCTGCACTTCCTACCATACAAGGCTTCACATGGTGCTATACTTATGCTGGAATGACAACTATTGTTGTAGGTAAATTCTACCAAATGCAAGAAACTTTTCTAGCTACCCTATTGTTCTAACACACAAGAACTAGCATGTCTTCAAGGCTCTGGATAGTTCTCTCAATTTGTTCATCTGTTTGCAGATGATATGTTGTACTGAAATTTAGTTTAGTCCTAAATGCTTTTTGTAGGGCTCTCCAAAATCTAGATATAAATCTAGGATCCCTATCAGATACTATACTTGAGGGAACACCATGTAGTCTCATTATTTCTTGAATGTATAGTTGAGCTAACTTATCTAATGAATAATTAGCTTTTATTGCCACAAAGTGCGTAGACTTTTATTAACCTGTCCACTATAGCCTAAATCGCATCATGACCTAACTAGGTCCTAGGCAATCTTGTTACAAAGTCCATTGAAATACTTTCTCACTTCCATTTAGGAATTTCTAAGGGTTGCAAAGGACCAGAAGGTCATTGATGCTCTATCTTGACTTTTTGACATACCAAGCATCTAGATACATATTTTGCTATATCCCTCTTCATACTTGGCCACCAAAACATTTTCTTGAGGTCTTAATACATCTTGGTTGTTCCAGGGTGGATGGTGTACTTACTTTTATGGGCTTCTTCTCAGATTCTTTCTTTAGTTTCAACTTTTATTGGGACACACATTCTATCTCTGAATATAATCACTCTATCTTGAGCCTTTCTAAATTCATTTTTCTTTCCTAGCAAAATTTGCTCACTTAACTCTTTTTATTCAATATCTTACTCTTGAGCAATCTTAATTTGATTCCTTAATTCATTTTGAATCTCCAATCTATTCAAATAGAGATAATGTGGTAACATACCCACTATCAGACTCAAGTTTCTAAAACTTTCTATCAATTCCATTTCTTGTACCATTATATAGGACACATGCAGAAGTTTTCTGCTTAGTGCTTCGGCCACCACGTTAGCCTTACCCGGATGATACTTCAATTCAAAGTAATAATTTTTCAAAAATTCCATCCACCTTCTTTGACTCATGTTCAATTCTTTTTTATCAAACAAGTACTTCAAACTTTTATGATCACTAAATACCTTAAATTTTACACCATACAAGTAATACGTCCAAATCTACAGGGCAAAAACAACTGCTGCTAATTCTAGATCATGGGTTGGATAGTTTTCTTCATGGGGTCTCAGTTTCCCAGAAGCATAAGCAACTACCCTACCATTTTGCATCAAAACACATCCTAACCTCTTTCTTGAGGCATCACAATATACCTCATAGTTTTTCTTATAGGTCAGGAATTACTAAAATAGGAGTGGTGGTCAACTTCTCTTTTAGTTCTTGGAAACTATTTTCACACTCTTGTATCCATTCTGATCAATCTGGTTAATGGTAAAGCTATTTAGGAAAACCCCTTGATAAATCTCCTATAATACCCTGCTAAACCCAAAAAGCTTCTAATTTTAGTTATATTGGGTGGTCTCTCCCATCGTAAAACTGCTTCTACTTTACTAGGATCTATGGATATTGCATTTCTAGATATCACGTGGCCTAAAAATTGCTCCTCTTAACAGATCCATCAAATCATCAATTCTAGGCAATGTGTATTTGTTCTTAATGGTAACTTTTTTTAGTTGCCTATAGTCCACACTATCTCATATTGCCATCCTTCTTTGTCACCAGGAGCATAGGAGCTCCCCATGGTGATACATTAGGTCTAATAAATCAATTTGCTTCTTTAACTCAGCCAACTCTAGAGGGCACATCTTATAAGGTGCTATAGAAATAGGCCTAGTTCCTCGCACTAAGTCTATGGTGAATTTTATCTCCCTCTCAGGTGGTAATTTACTAACTTCATCCGGGAACACTTCATGGTATTCCCTCACCACAAGTATGGTTTCTAAACTTTACTGTGTAACACCCCTCGATTTAATAACCATGGCATAACCGTCATTATGTCATGGTCACTAAATTTCGACATGTTACGATTGTCAAACAACATTTATCCAAATTATATTAATTATTTCGCATATGAGGAAAATAGGAGCCATGAATGAATAGTTACATATACAACCAGTTAAAATATGAATTGTAAGATGTACTCAATTTACAACATTTAAGACTGGATAATCACCTTAAAACATACATATACCCAAAAATACACCTTATACAGGTAATGCAAAATAAAGTATAAACTACCTACAACATATACCTACGACTAAGGAGTTGGGCACTCCCTCGGATCCTGAATGCGTAAGGCAACCCCAGACACATCGGTGTAGTGAGAAATATGGGATAAGGTCTTCAATCGCAGTCCTCTTTGCGGCCAAGGTTAGATCCCCAACAAATCGCATACGCTTATCGGTCTAGTCAACTCGCCAAGCCTTGGCACCTTCGGTGAACTCAATTATGACGAAACCAATAGGGTCCCTTCAAGGTGTCCCTACTGAACGCAGAAAATAAAACCCAGTGAAGTCTAGGAGATTCAACCTCGCCCCTTTTTCAAACTTTAACCAAAAGCCATATAGAATAGCAACAAATACAGAAAAGCGGTAAGACATTCTTCTTTCATTACCTATGATGGCAGCAAAGAAACATAACACGAATGACAAAGTCATTCCATACATACAGATACTACAAACATGTACAAATTATCAATTGCATAGATATTTTCAGAAAAACATATTCCACAATAATACAATTATCAACAGCACTATAACAACAAGTATTCACTATAGATATATATAATAAGTATCTATATTTCCACAATATGTATGTTAACCATGCCATGCTAATATGTGGACTAACCATGCATATGCACGATGCGTATGCTGACCATCCTCATGTATAATGTACTCATTTCCTACTCCATGGAGCTAAACTCAAGGTTTTCAGAGATGAATGCCCCAGAAGATCTATCCCCCCTCAATAGACAGTCTATGCTGGGCCATGGAAAGCAATAGTGCCTTGTCGGGCTTCCAGTGCGTTGCAATAGTGTTCACGGCCAGGGGTATATATATAAGGTGATAACTTGATCACAGGTGAAACACCGCGCCCTGACGTCCCCCTAGGTCTATCCAAGACCCCACTATCCTGTAAGTCCTCGTCCACTCCTAGGCATAATACGCCATAACTGTATAATGCAGAAATGCATATTCAATGGGATTCAACCCTCCGTTGTACCATTCCCAACGGTATTGAAGCAACCATCCACACAATTGTTTAATACCATTTTCATCAGTGATATTATATAATCGCCCATACGACTACATAGTATCACTATTAATTGGGTTTCCTCTGATAACCAGTCTTTTCTGACTAAATCGTCTACCTAATGATCCTAGTTATAAAAGCAAACCACATCTGACTAAATAGTCTACCTGAGGTTTCTTGGTCTGATACTTCAGTTCCATAATCACAATGTCAATGTATGCTTCAATCATGCTCAATGCATATGGATTCAATGCATACATATGTATATATATATATATATATATATTCGCAATGATAGCATAACTTATCCAAATTCACACGCCACAACGAATCAATACTAAAATCTCATAGGTGAACACATACTATTCAAAGTTACTATGAAAGTTATGCTTTAATTCCATTATGTTCTCGCGTTAACTCTCTTAGAATATTTAGTTTAAGTTCCTCACAGCCCTCCTCACACTCTTGTTCTTTCTTTACTTCAAAAAATTGCTCTAAACTATAAGGCAAACTATCATTCTTGGTTTTTCCCATTTTATGAATCCCTAATCAACTTCTAATCATTCAATTAATTATGTTTAATAAGTTTATCTTAATACTAAAGCCTTATAACGAGTGCCCAAGGAGACCGGAGGCTTAAAGGGGCTAGAAAAAGCCTAAATTTCATTGCTGAACATGTTACACGGCCGTGTGAAAATTACACGGTCCCGAGTACACGGCTGTCTGGTCATACACGGCTTAGGCAGTGTACTCCTCTGGAGTGGACCAGAAAACACGTTTCAGTCACACAGGGAGATACATGGCTGTGTATCACTATGTTGACGCAGAAATCACCAGAAACCATTCTAATCTTCATACAATCCAAGATCTATCAACATACAACTAATTCCTACCAATCAAAACACCATTAAACAACCAAAATCACTCAAACAAAGGGGTACCCACAAATGGGTTTCACCCCATGAACACAACAAAGACGTTTCTCACTACCAAAATGGGTTGAAGAGAATAATCTTCCTCTTACATTAATGAAGAACAAGGAAAAGCAAGATGCTTTTTGCTTAGAAATTTTGTGCTTCACCACCACAGAACCTTGGGTGTTCAAATCCATAAAAATCAAGATCAAAGAGTGGAAATGGCATCCATAGTCACTAATGTGACCATGGACCACGAAAATGGGGAGAAAAAGAGAAGAAAGTTGAGAGCTTTTACCTCAATACTTGACGCTTTGGAGCTGGCTGTGTAGGACGAAAATGGAGGAGCAAGGAGGAGTTCCCAACCAACAAGAAAGCTTGGAGATGATGATGGGAAGCAATGGTCTATATTGGCTTGAGCATGGAAGCTTGAAGGTTCAACAATGGAGGTGTGTGTGTGAGGAGAAGAGGGGAAGAGAGGGAGAGGAAGAGAGTTGCGTAAGAGGAAAAGAAAATGAGGGAATAAAAATGTGTTTTCCCCCTTAGCCCCAGCCGTGCAGCACATATGAGAGGAGAAAGATAAAATGGGTGGGGAGGAAGCTTCCTAGAAGCTTCCTTGAAGCTTCCTTGAGAAGCTTCGCACGCTTCTCGATAAAGTAAAGTGTGTGGTCACTTAAATGATGTTATAAAAATAACTAGATAGAAATAATCTACTAGAACTATTTCTCAGTGGACAAAATTTTACAATTAGCGTAAATAATATTTTATTATTTTATCAAATAATTAATTATTCTGTGATTTTATTTATCAGATAAAATCTTGAAAAATAAAAATCTCGTAAACTGTCTCCAACCTTGGGTTTAGTAAGATCCCCCGTCGACGTTTCTACAGTCCAAAGTTTACTAGCCTCAGGAAAATATTTTGTTTTCCCGACTCCGCTCAGTGGGTACGTAAAACGAGAAATATATTAAAATATTTAACATTTTCAGAAAATTTCACAAAAATTCCTAAAAATCACAAATATTAAAAAATAACTATTTATCATGAAACAAACAGTTCTTCGAGACGTTACACTGACACTGCTCAGTGTGTACGTAAAACGAGAAATATATTAAAATATTTGACATTTTCAAAAAAATCTAAAAAAATTTCCAAAAGTCATAAATATTATAAAATGATTATTTATAATGAAATAAATAATTTTCGGGATGTAACATACTAACTTTTAAAATTCAAAGAAAAGAGGAGAACATAACGCTGAGCCCCTTCTACTAGGTGGTTGATAAATTGATTGACATTTAGGTATACAGATTTAGATGAAAAGTTTATGGAAAAAGTGTCAAACAAAAACACTAGAGTTTTATCTGAACAATTTAAGATAATATGGTTTGATGACAGCCAGTCCATGCCAAGAATGATGTCTATATCAACAAGGGGTAGACATATGAGGTTAACAAATAAATCTCTATTCTTAACAGTTATACAATAATTTAGACATAATTTAGAAGTGGATACCAGTTTTCTAGTGGGAAAAGAAATTGTTAAGTCATAAGGAAGTTCAAAAATAGGTAAATCCAGTATCCTTACACAATCATAAGAAATGAAAGAATGCGAAGCTCCCGAATCAAATAATACAGTTAAAAGATTACCTTTAACTATGCACTTATCCTGAATCAGATCAGAAGATTGAGCAGCTTCTTTGCCGCTCAAAGAGAAAACCCCTCCTCTGGTTTGGGGCCTGGTAGGAGATGGTAGTGCAGCTTGCTTCTGGGGGCAGGTTCTAGTAAAATGTCTCATCTGTCCACATGTATAACACTCCGCCTGACCTGCCCAACAAGGTTTGTTCCCATGCCACTTACCACATTTTCGACATGCTGGTCCACAGGATTCTGTCTGAGCCTGTATCTCTTTCTCTTGTTATTTCTTCGGCCATTGACCATTCTTATTAAACTTGTCATCTCCCCTCTTTCTCTTTTGAAATCATTGCTATTTAACTTTGGTTGTGGCTTCGGACCCACTGACTCCACAATTCGGCATCTCTCTACTTAAGTCTGGAAATCTCTAATCACCAGTGGCTTCACCATTCTCTTGATTCCATCTCTTAACCCATCTTCAAATTTGATACATTTCCATTTTTCATTCGGATTATACTGGAAATAAAAAGAAAATTTTGACAACTCTTCAAACTTTGCAACATACTATCCCACAAACATATCTCCCTACTCCAATTTCAAAAACTCCAATTCTTTTGCTTCTAGCAAGTTCTTTGGAAAGTACTTATCCAAGAAGGACGTTCTAAACACTTCTTAGGTCACCTAAACACTAGCTGCCTCCTTTAACCTTCTCACATCATTCCATCAAAGTTTAGCTTCCCTCATCAACATGTAGGAAGCCAAAGATACTTTCTGATCATCCCTACTTGTTACCGCAAAGATCTTTTCCAACTGCCTCAACCATACTTCTGCTTTTGTTGAATCATATTCACTTTCAAACGATGAAGGATTTGCCTTTCTGAATTCAGATAAATCATGGAAGTCTAGGTTTTCTACCAAAACCACATACTGTACTGGAGCTGGTTGTACATTAGCCTGCATTTATGCTAATATTATGTTAGTCATGGCTACTTGCTCTCTAACTCCAGCACCTATGTCTCTAACCGCCTCAGATTTATCTGAAGTATCACCCTTATCTCCAGCAGGGTATCTACCTCGGCCACGGGTATGCTTAGTCGATGCCATAGCTTCCTACACATACTACACATTATACTTTGAGTTGATCAAGCTCAATATTATGTAACAGTGCAACAATTAACTATAAGCTTACAAATTCAAGGTGTAACATCCTCCTTACCCTAATGATATTAATTAGGGTTATAGAAGCTCAACACTATCAGTATCAGTTGAATAATAATTTTGGTAATATTTTGAATTAGTTTAAGCCCTTATTCTATAACACTGAATGTGAATAATAGTTAATAATTTAGCAAAAATAGCTAAGATAGTAGAAACAAATGTGGGGGAATTTATTTCTAAAGCATAAATAGTGAGAATGAGTTGTAATAAATTTTTTTAAGGATCGAATGGATTAGTTTGGCATTTTAGTAACACTAATGAGTGTCTAAAACCTAAATTAAATAGGAAAATAGCTCAGAAAATAATGAAACTTTGAGCAAATGATAAAGAGAGAATGAAGAGTGCTATGGTGGTGAAAATAGGTTAAAAGGAATATTTCTAAGCTTCCTAGTTCCACTTCACAGGTTCAATTGAATCTAGAAAAGAACACTGAAGCTTAGTAAATGATAAAGGTGTATATGAATAATTAATGAATGAAGAAATTGAGAAATGAATAGAATCCTAGAATTTTCCATAATATAAATGAAAGTTGGAAAATTCATTAAAGGAATATGGAAACATCCTTAAGTGATACAAAGATTTATGATTTCCCCCTATTTTTATGCTTCCATCGCCTCTATTCTCTCTCTTTTTATTATCTTTTATTGACTTGTAATATGAGATATTTCTCATTTTCTCTCTCACGTCACTTCCTCAGTAAGAAACAGCAGAAGGTAGAGACAAGGAAAAAGAAAAGAAAGGAAAAGAGAAAGAAAGGGTGAAAGTGGAAGAAGCTAATCAAGAAGGAAAGAATACGAAAGATAAAGGAAAGGGCATTCAAATAAGTTAAAGGTAGGGGCATTAATTTCTTTCTATCTTCTACATTTTCTAGTTATTTGATTATGGTTAATGGATTAAAAGTGAAAACTTTGAATGTTTTCATGTTTTGATTTCCATGGATGAGAACTTTAAAGAAAAGGTCCAGCGTTAGCTGTAGAGCACCTAAGCGCTAGTCACAACAAGATCAATGTATGTTCTCTGCCTTCTTAGTGTCAGGCACTGGTGGTTGGGGGCTTAAGCGCCTGTTGCAAAACAGCACATATCAAAAAAAGTTACTTTTTTATTTCATGAAATCTTATGTAATCTTGGGATCCCTTATGCATATTTTCTTAAGCATGCTATAATGTAATATATGGGCCATATTTTTATGTATTAGATTGATTGTTTTGGAATGGAATTACTCTTGAGAATCATAGATTTATATCATGTAAATGATGAATTACTTTTTATGCTTGAATGCAATAATACATTGTGAAGAATTGATTTTATGCCTTAAGTGCAACAATATATTATGAATGGTGAATTTGGTAATGTATTTGAAGGTATATGTGCTTTGAATGCACTAATGTACTTTGGAATTATAAATTTGAATTATATAGGCTCCCTTGAGTATAAGGTTGAGCTTGGAATATGGATTGAATGAATAGTGCTTATTGAATTTGTGTTGAATTGAGAATGAATTGGACAATTATCCTTGATTGGGGAGGGTATTCATCCAAGCTTTCCCACTCGGTATCCTTTGTTGAATGTGAATTATATTTCACATAGTATTAGTATAGTAGATTTCGGAGACGATCCTGTATGGGGGCAGGGTATTTGGAATTCCATTAGAACCAAGGAGTTGACCTCTTGTAAGGAAGGGGGATCCTATGTTCATGGATAATTCCTCATAGTATTAATATCAAAATCAGTATATTCCTCACTATTTAATTCCCTCAAAGGATACCAGTGGTAGTGTGAGGCCTTGAATCACTTCCTACCATCAGTATATAGAACCCGATCTATATGAGGTGGCTCTCATCCTTTGTGATCCTTGAGACATGGGATTTGTGGGATAGCAAGTATTGGAATGAGCCCTAAAATTTGAATTGAACGTATATGTCATTTTATGATTTGAACGAGTTTCTGAATCATTCTTTTTTTTTACGGTACGATATTTGTATTTGAGATAATTTCTGAGTTATTGATGAATATCTACTTGAATTAGTGCATAATGGATATTTTCAAAAACTATAAAATAGAATTTTATTTCAAGAAAATGAATGACCAGTTTTGGCAGTTTGCCACCTTTATAGCTCCCTCCCTCTCTCTCTTTCCACACACACACACACACACACACACACACACACACACACACACACATATATATATATATACGTATAAAGTTAATCAAGGTTTTTTTAAGAACTGTATTTTTCCCTGAAAGAGTTAGAATTATTGTCTTGGCACGTTTTCAGAATAGAATATACTGAGAACTAGTTTTTCTCACCCTTTTTATTATTATCTATTCCATGTAATTCCTGGTACAGTACTTGCAGCACAATGGTATGAGCAGCAATTGATATTTTTTTCTAATTTAGTATTTTGTATAGTGAATGTATGGATAATGCAAAGAAGGCACATGTTATGTATTTGTATTAATGTACCCTTTGTATAGACATCCTTTAGTATGTGTATAATATTATAATTGCAACCTATCAAGGCTCATATTTTTACATATCAATGTAAAGTATATTTGAAGTTTTAATAAATTTTATAAGTGATGTGCTTACTATTGTTACTATGGTGTAAATCCAGATATACCACTAGTAATAATAGTAAGGGCGTTACATTTTGGTATTAGAGCAGTTCATCCTATTGATGAGATGTGTAGGTAGAGTTGCATTACTGCCTTGTGTTTGTATGTTTATAGTTAACTGTCACATTGTTATATAATATTGAGCCTGATTAACTCAATATATAATTATTGTGTGTGTAGGAATCTATGGCATCGACCAGGTGCACCTGTGGCCGAGGTAGAGCATATAGTAGAGATAGAGGTGATACTCCAGACATATCTGAGGTTGTTCGAGATATAGCTGCTGCAGTTAAAGAGCAAACAGCTATGACTAATAGAATATTAATAGAAATTTGAGCCAATGCACAACCAACCCCAGCATAGAATGTTGCTTTGGTAGAAAACTAGGACTTTCATGATTTGTCTGAGTTTAGAAATGCAAATCCTCCATCATTTCAAGGTGATTATGATCCAGCAAAAGCAAAATTATGGTTGAGGCAGCTAGAAAATATTTTTGCAGTAATAGGATGCCGAGATGATTAGAAAGTGTCTTTTGCTTCCTACATGCTAGTGGGGGAAGTTGAACTTTGGTGGAACGATGTAAGAAGACTAAAGGAAGAAGTTGGAGTGTAGGTGACCTGGGAAGTGTTTAGAATGACTTTCTTGGATAAGTATTTTCCAAAGAACCTGAAAAAAGCAAGGGAATTGGAGTTCCTAAAATTGGAACAACGAAATATGTTTGTGGGAGAATATGTTCCAAGGTTCAAGGAACTATCAAAATTTTCTTCTTATTTCTGGTATAATCCGGATGAAAATTGGAAATGCATCAAATTTGAAGACAGATTAAGAGATGGAATCAAGAGAATGGTTGTAACATCCTAATATTTCTATCTCGATATATCTAACATATATAAGAATAACAAATACTAGTTATGCTACTTCAAAACATACATAAACTAAACCCCTAACATTTATACAAATAATCATGGAGAGCCCCGATAACGAAAGTAATATATATACATCATTGCCTCCAAGGACATATTGTAATACATAAACTTTCAAAACAATAAGATCTAGTATAATATACAAGTTATGTCAACATCAAGCCTATAACTATACTAATATTCATGCATTTTCTTCTTCCCTTTTCAAGAACTTGCACCTGGATTTACATGACAACACAAACGGGGTGAGAAATCACATATCTCAGTAGAAGTATTCCAAAACTATCATTTTATACATTCATAAAATATACATGTTTATCAAATTAACACTTCAATCATAAAAGCACACAATATCCCCATCTCAGAGATACTAAAACAACATCTCCATCTCAGAGATATGCAATCACCCATACAATTGCAATGCCATGAGTTTATGTCATGGTGACAACTGCCCATACAATCACCATGCTATACCAAATTATGTCTAGTATTTATGCCTATGCAATATCCTAAGCATGAAATGAATAATGTTATGATACTAAATCCATGATAATGTCAAGATATGCATGAGTCCTGAACAAATCAATGGAAATCACATCCATAACCTTGAGCAAGCACTGAAAACCCAGTTCCAGCAATTTTCTCTTTGGGTAATGAAGTCCATCAACTACATGATCATCATCATCGCAGAGGAAATTCATCCTCAAAAATAGAGAGAGGATATTACTTACCTCAACTGCACAAGGAAAACCATCCTCAAATCCATAAGGAAATCCATCCATAATATCACAAGGAAATCCAACCTCAAAGCCACTATAATAGGAAGGATACCATCCACCTTGCCTAATACAGATTACCCTCATTGTAACACCCCAAATTTTGGCTATGTTACAGTAATGGCCAAATTGTGATGTTTTGTGTTTTTTGTGTGTTATAAAATTCATTTGACTGTTCTGAGACTGTTTTTGATCGTTGTGTGAGATTTGCTCCAGGTCAGGAAAATAATAACCTTCGAGCCGGGGAAAATCTTATTTGATTTATTCGGAGACGGGGGATCTTACTAAACCCGAATCTGAGAAACACAGAAATGAATATTTTAATTTTTAAAATTTATCTATGAAATAAAAATATTTCATGGAGAAATATCTGTTGTTTTATTTACAGTAGCTTCTATGACCGAGTATTGGACCCGGTATATTTTATCTGTTAGAAACTATAATAATAATAATAATAATTTAAACCTAATTATTTATGAACTAATAAAAATAAGTCAAAAATGATGGTTGGACTTTTTCTAACCAATAAGAAATGGTCTAAGTTGAAATATTTGACTAGTTACAAAGTAACTAAATTAACCTAATTTAGTTACCTAAAGTGCCTAATTAAGAAACTAAATGAACTAACCTAATTTAGTTACCTAAATTGCCTAATTAAGAAACTAAATGAACTAACCTAATTACTAATTAGTTAGAACATAGTTACTTGTTAAATATCCTAAAACTATCTAGAAGCCATGACTAGGCATGACGTATGCAATGACCTATTTACCTAGTTAGCTATGTAACTAGATAGTTAATCAAGTAACTAGAAAACCTAATATAGTTAGTTGTTATTTGATTAAAGAGTAACTAGAACAAAATTAAAAACAAGCTAAGTTGCCTTTTTCTATAGGGCCACACGGCCAAGAGGCTTCTCAAGCCTTCTTGAATGGTCTTTTGTGACCATCGCATGACACTTTGATGACCAAGCCATGTGCCTTTGCATGTGAACACAAAGTGTTATATTTTATTGTCAAGTTTATCTCCTAATATTCCTACACTACCTCACACGGGTGCACCTCTCTCATTCACTCTCAATTTTCATTTTCTTTCACCTAAAGTAAATACATCATCTTTTCTCTCCAAATTATCAAGAACACCAAGAACTTTTCCCTTTCTTTTCTTCCTTGGAGGATTCGACCATACCACCTAAACCCTAGTTCCAATCTTCTATAATTTTATTTCCTTACACTTTCTAAACCTAAACCATATTCTAAACACTTTTCATTTAGAAAGTTTTGTCAAAATCCTACTCCTAGTACCTCAAAATTCAAGATTTGGGTTACTTCCCTAAAGGTAAACTTTTGATTTTATGGTTCTAAGTTGAGTTTTTGATTTTCTAAACCATGATTGTTCCATGGTTCTTTGTTATTGAGCCTTGTTTAGGACTTTGGTATTTGTTTAAGAATTTTTAGGATTTTTGTTTAGTTTATGCGAAATCAAAAAAAGGAGGGAACTTGAAGATTTGGTCTCCAAGAGGTAAGAGGGAGATTTACCTCACCAACTAAGTGTTGGTGGTGGGGAGATGGTTTTGCATGGTGAAAAACCCATAAGGGTTTATCCACTTGTTGATTGATGCTTCTTTGTTTGTGATTGTGGTGTTTATAATTTCGTATTTATGGTTGCATGTGTGATAGTATGATTATAGCTTTGATAATATGTTTGTTTGTATAATTCTGGAAATATACAAATGTATGTGTAATTTAGGATGTGAACAATATGTTAGAAAGATCACATGGGAGCTCCAAAGAGCTTAGAGGCACATGGCCTCACTCAGTTTAAGGGGACCAAGAGTCCAAAAAATATGATTTCAAATTGAGGATTAAAGGGTCTATGATAATAAAATTTAATTAAGAGATTTTACAAGAATTTAGAGTATTAGAAAACAAATTACAATGAGTTTTGAAGCAAGAATGAAAATTTGGCCAACATGCCAAATTTTGTTATTTGAGATCCAAAAAATTTTTACTCAGTATAGAATTAAGTGTTTAATGGTAAGAATTCATATTTGTGAGTTTAGGGAATTTAAAATGAAAGTAACTTGATTTTTAGAGTTAAAATTGACTTACTAGGCTATATAGTAAATTAAATGTGAGTACTTGAAGTTTTCTAACGTATAGCTCACCCTATGGGTTTTGAAGCGCGTTAGGAAAATTTGAGTTGTATTATCTTAAGTAAAACAAAGAATTATCATTTTCTGGGAAATAGTAGAAATATTAATTTTTAGAGGGGCTATATAGTAATTTTTATTTAAAGAGGGACTATATTACAATTATTATTTAAAGAGAGACTATATGGCAATTATTATTTAAAGAGGGACTATGTTGCAAATATTTTCTAAAAGAGAGACTATCTTGTAAATATTATTTTATAGAGGGACTATTATGCAAATATTAAAAATAAGGTCAATTTTTAGTATTAAATGAGAAAAATCATATTTTTGATTTAAAACGTGTGAGAAATATTTTACGAGATTGAGAGTTCGTTGAAAAATAAATACGCGATTTAAAAATGTGAAAATATGATTACGCATTGAAAATACAGTAATGATACTATTGAACTAATGCGTGAACCCCGAATATGAGATAACGAAATTAAATTGAGTAAGGTGCATTGTACATGCATTGGAACGGTCCAATAGACTGTATGAGGCTAATTGCCTAGGAGAGAATACACCTCTTGAGTGAGTGCGATATGCGTAGTGTAAGTCACTTGTTGACTTTGGGGGCATTGGGGTGGGGTTGCCTACAATGGGCAGTTGGTAGCTCTTTTGTACCGTGAGTTTGACCGATGCAACACACTGATCATCCTGACTGAGACACTATTCTTAGCCAAGATCTGATAAAGATTGTCGTGTATATGCTAGATGTGCAAAATTATAGCATGTGGTCTAAGGCATGTTAGTACATACAGATCTTTTCGATCACTCTCTCCGACTTGAGTTTTAGCTCCATGGAGTAAGAAATTGAGTCTCTGTGCGCAGGCATAATTATAGAGTATTAATTATATTTGAACTGTTGAATGATGATAAATAATGTTTATGGCATGATTGTAATTATGGTAGGATTTATTTGTATGATATATTGTATGTGTTTATCTCCATGCTACCATGCTAGTATTGGCATAGGTGATCTCACCTATTTGTATGCTTATTTTGTACTGTATTTATATTTGTAAAGACGTTAAGCAAGGACTTGAACACGAAGGTGAAGAGGAGCAGATTCTCGTGGAGGAAGTTGAGTTTTGAGAAGATGGCGATGCCTAGTTTCCTAGGATACATGAGGCTGCAGTTTCGCGGAGGACCAGAAGCATGGCACGTTGACCTAGATAGAGAGTGTATTTACTATATAGGGGACCTGAATATTATCCTAAGTAGGCTTTATCAAGGGAACCCTTATTTTAGTGTCAACATTAATGTACACTTAGAGTTTCCATTGTCCATTAGGCAGTACTGGGGAGCTTACTACCATACTCCTAGTGCGATTAGTATCGTCTCATCTGCGCGGACACCTGTCCATAGGACTTCGCATCAGTTCGGATTCCTACCTGCTGAGGAATCTGAGGAGGACCCGTCTGAGGGTTCTGCTATTTAGAAATATTTGGGCAGTGTGTTAGTTTCAATTTAATGTTTAAATACTTTGAGAGTCTAGTCAGTAAATATTTAAGTATGACAGTACTAAGATTGTGTATATATGATGTAAATTTTTTGTGATGATGTTGTAATATTTTTATTTTCCACTAAAATTATCTTATTGATAATAAGAAATTTTATGACTCGTATTTACACTACAAAGCATATTTATAAGGCAAGAGGTAATTTGGTAATTAAGTAACATAAATGTGATACCCTATGGTGGGTTTTACATTAGTTGGTATCAGAGCCTAAGCTAGAGTCTTTTTGGGTTTGTGGTTAGGTCTATCTTGTTTAAGTTGTGTGATTCTCTGTGTTTGTTTTCTGAAAGAAAACAATATTGTTTGAAGATTGACTTTAACTCTTCCTTGTGTTGTTCAGCTTGATTTGAGGAAATGTAATGGCTGGACGAGGAAGAGGACGTGCAAATACTAGAGCAGGATTTGGAAATATTGGTGACGATAACCAAAACATGGCTGCAACTGTAGCAGCAATGCAACGGATGGCTGAAGTTATTGTGCAGCAAAACCAAAGAGCAACTGAGGATGCTCAAAGCTTATCGGAATTTCATAGAAACAATCCACCAAAGTTTCATGGAGAATTTGACCCAGAGAAAGCTGATATGTGGATCAAAGAATTAGAAAAGATATTTGAAGGTATAGGTTGTACTGATGAGCGGAATCTTACTTTTGTAACTTTTGTATTAGTAGGAGATGGAGAAGCTTGGTGGGTAGGAGCCACAAGATTGATTCAAGCTGAGGGAAGAGTTGTGACGTGGTAGCTCTTAAGCAGAAATTTCTTGGGAAGTATTTTCTGGCCAATGTTCGTCATGCTAAGGAGATGGAATTCCTTAGTTTGAGGCAAGGGGTGATGTCCATAAATGAATATGCTTCAAAATTCGAAAGCTTGTCTAAGTTTTCGAGGTATTTTCAGATGCACTTGGATGAGGAATGGAAGTGCAGGAAATTTGAAGAGGGGTTGAGACTTGACATTAAGCGAGCTATGGCAACCGTGGATATTGACCAGTTTCTAGTATTGTTGGATAAATGTCGAAAGGTTGAAGAAATTGATCAACAACGTGAGGCAAGGAATAGGAACTTTGGACCTACACAGTTCCAAAGAGGAAAGGGTAGCGATGGCAACCATTATTAGCAGAAATCGTATACCAAACCAGCAGGAGGTCAGAATTGACAACAATCTTGTGGAGGAAGTTCTAGTGGCAGTAAGGCAAGTCAAGCAGGAACTTCTACACTGAAATGCTTCAAGATTGGAAAAAAATCATCTCACCAAAGATTGTCAACATAAAGGGGTTATCTGTTATAGATGTGGAAAGCCTAGACATTTTTCCAGAGAATGTGATCAGTTGAAGGTGGAACCATTGGTAGGGAGTGTTCGTATAGCAAGGCCACAGGCGGGTGGTCGTGTGTATACCATGAACGGAGAAGAAGCCATGAAATCTGAGGACTTGATTATGGAGGAGTGTGATAACAAAGGTAATCCTTTAACAGTGTTATATGATTCGGGAGCAACATATTCTTTCATTGCATGTGATTGTGTGGAGCATTTGGGATTGACTGTGACTACATTGCCTTATGATTTGAGTGTTGTTACTCCTACTGATAAGCCTGTGATAACTACAAAAGTATGTTTGAATTGCCCTGTATGTGTTAGGGATAGAATCTTTTATGTGGACTTGATTTGTTTGCCTCTTTCCAAGATTAATGTAATCATAGGAATGGATTGGTTGTCTTCTAACCATATCCTGATAGACTGTTCTAGTAAGACGTTAGTTTTTCCTGAGGTTAAGGATTCTAGATTCCTAACGGCTACTGAAGTAGAAGCTTGTTTGAAGGAAGGAGATCAGGGGTACTTGTTGATGTCTTCTTTGGAGGTTCAGATTGAAGATGTCTTGAAGGATATTTTCATAGTCAATGAATTTCCTGAGGTATTTCCTGAAGATATACCTGGACTACCACCGGAAAGAGAAATTGAGTTTTCTGTTGATTTAGTACCTGGAGCTAGACCTATATCTATGGTGCCTTACAGGATGTCGCCAGTAGAGTTGGCAGAGCTTAAGAAACAGCTAGAGGATTTGTTGGAAAAGTAATTTGTGAGACCAAGTGTATCACCATGGGGAGCTCCAGTATTGTTGGTAAAGAAGAAGGATGGGACTTCTCGTCTATGTGTAGACTATCGACAATTGAATAAGATTACGATTAAGAATAAATATCCGCTTCCAAGAATCGATGATCTGATGGATCAATTGCGAGGAGCTGCAATATTTTCCAAGATTGACTTATGTTCTGGTTATCACCAGATACGTGTGAAAGCAGAGGATATTCCCAAAATTGTGTTTCGGACACGTTATGGGCATTACGAATATCAAGTGATGCCGTTTGGTGTGACTAACGCACCTGCCATATTCATGGACTTTATGAACAGGGTTTTCCATTCATACTTGGATAAGTTTGTTGTTGTCTTTATTGATGACATTTTGATTTATTCTCGAAGTTAGGAGGAACATGTTGAGCATCTCAGAGTGGTTCTCCAGATTCTGAAAGAGAATAAGTTGTATGCCAAGTTGTCCAAATGTGAATTTTGGTTGAGCAAAGTTCAATTTTTGGGATATGTTATATCAGAGGAAGGAATTGAAGTTGATGCTTCAAAGGTAGAAACAATTGTTGAATGGGAAAGACCGAAGACTGTATTGGAGATCCGTAGTTTTATCGAATTAGCCAATTACTATTGACGATTTATTGAGGGGTTCTTGAAGATAGCAGGGCCTCTTACCCAACTTACACGAAAGAATCAACCGTTTGTATGGACTGAAGCATGTGAAGAAAGTTTTCAGGAGTTAAAAATACGACTAACTACTTCACCGATTTTGATTCTACCTGATTCGAACGAACCTTTCAAAGTATATTGTGATGCTTTGTACCAAGGGTTGGGTTGTGTACTTATGCAGAACCGTAAGGTTGTAGCATATGCGTCGAGGCAGTTGAAAGTGCATGAGAGGAATTATCCGACTCATGATTTAGAGTTGGCAGCTGTTGTGTTTGCACTGAAAGTGTGGAGACATTTTCTTTATGGGGCAATGTTCATTGTCTTTAGTGATCATAAAAGTTTGAAGTATTTATTTGATCAAAAAGAGTTGAACATGAGACAAAGGCGTTGGCTAGAGTTTCTGAAGGACTATGACTTTCAGTTATAGTATCATCCCGGAAAGGCGAATATTGTAGCAGATGCTTTAAGTAGGAAAATGCTTAATGCTTCTGTTATGATGATTAAAGAAAAGGAACTGATAGAAGAATTTTGGGATATGCGTTTATCTGTGAAATTGACACCGGGGAAGATGTGTTTAAACATGATCACCATTTGAAATGATTTAATGGATAGAATATGAGTAGGACAAAACAGTGATTAGTATTTGCAAGAAACAAAGGAAGCAAGGAGCCAAGGAGCAGAATTAGAATTTAGTGAAGGTGCTGATGGAATTCTGAAGTTTAAAGGGAGAGTTTGTGTGCCAAATGATTCAGAACTTAAGAGATTGATTTTAGATGAAGCCCACAGAAGTAAGTTGAGTATGCATCCAGGAGCCACAAAGATGTATCAAGACTTGAAACAACTATATTGATGGCAAAGAATGAAGAGGGATATCGCTGAATATGTATCATCCTGTTTAGTTTGTCAGAATGCTAAGGTGGAACACCAAAGACCATCGGGAATGTTGTAACCTTTGCCTATTCCTGAATGGAAATAGGATGACATAGCAATTGATTTCGTAACAGGACTACCGAAGACTCATAAAGTTCATGATTCTATATGGGTAATTGTTGACTAGCTTACAAAGTCAGTGCACTTTTTGCCAACTAATATTAAGTACTCAATGGAAAAGTTGGCACAAGTGTACATCAATGAAATTATTAGACTTCATGGTGTACCATCCAGTATTATTTCTGATCGAGATCCGTGATTTACATCGAGGTTTTGGAATAGTTTGCAAGAAGCGATGGGAACAAAGCTACGTCTAAATTCTACTTACCATCCATAAACAGATGGTCAGTTAGAAAGGATAATTCAGTCATTAGAAGACTTGTTGAGAGCTTGTGTTCTAGAATAAACTGGTTGTTGGGATGAATTTTTGCCATTAATAGAGTTCACATACAATAGCAGTTTTCATTCAAGCATAGAGATGGCACCCTATGAGGCATTATATGGAAGACGATGCAGAACGCCGTTGTGTTGGTATCATGATGGTGAAAGTGTCGTAGTAGGGCCAGAATTATACAACAGACAACTGAGAAAGTGAAGATGATTCAAGACAAGAAGAGGATAACTTAGACTCAGCAAAAGAGTTATACTGATAAAAGACGAAGACTGCTTGAGTTTGAGGAAGGTGACCATGTGTTTCTACGTGTGACACCTATGACTGGAGTTGGACGAGTGATTAAGTCAAGGAAACTCACTCCAAAGTTTATCGGGCCATATCAGATACTCCATTGGGTAGGTCCCGTAGCTTATCAGATTGTATCACCACCTTTACTATCAAATCTTCATAATGTATTTCACGTATCACAACTACAGAAATATATTTCTGATTCTATTCATGTTATCGAACTAGAAATCGTACAACTGAAGGAAAATTTAACCTATGAAATGTTTCCAGTCAAGATTGAGGATCAAAGGTTAAAGTAGTTTAGAACGATGTAAGCGGTGAAACTACATGCGAATTAGAAGATAAGATAAAGGAGCAATATCCATATTTATTTTGAGAGTGTGAGATCAAGTTTTGAGGACGAAACGTATTTTTAGAGGGGGAGAGTTGCAACACCCCAAATTTTGGCTATGTTACAGTAATGGCTAAATTGTGATGTTTTATGTTTTCTATGTGTTATAAAATTAATTTGACTGTTCTGAGACTATTTTTGATCTTTGTGTGAGATTTGCTCCGAGTCAGGAAAATAATAATTTTCGGGCTCAAAAAATCTTATTTGATTTATTTGAAGATGGGGGATCTTACTAAACCCGAATCTGAGAGGCACATAAATGAATCTTTTAATTTTTAGAATTTATCTGTGAAATAAAAATATTTCATGGAGAAATATCCTCTATTTTATTTACAGTAGCTTCTGTGACCAAGTATTGGACCCGGTATATTTTATCTGTTAGAAACTATAATAATAATAATAATAATTTTAACCTAATTATTTAAGAACCAATAGAAACAAGTCAAAAATGATGGTTGGACTTTTTCTAACCAATAAGAAATTATCTAAGTTGAAATATTTGACTAGTTACAAAGTTTCTAAATTAACCTAATTTAATTACCTAAATTGCCTAATTAAGAAACTAAATGAACTAACCTAGTTACTAATTAGTTAGAACATAGTTACTAGTTAAATATCCTAAAACTATTTAGAAGCCATGACTAGGCATGACATATGCAATGACCTATTTACCTAGTTAGCTATGTAACTAGATAGTTAATCAAGTAACTAGAAACCTAATCTAGTTAGTTGTTATTTGATTAAAGAGTAACTAGAACAAAATTAAAAACAAGCTAAGTTGCCTTTTTCTATAGGGCCACACGGCCAAGAGGCTTCTCAAGCCTTCTTGAATGGTCTTTTGTGACGATTGCATGACACTTTGAAGACCAAGCCATGTGCCTTTGCTTGTGAACACAAAGTGTGATATTTTATTGTCAAGTTTATCTCCTAATATTCCTACACTACCTCACACAGGTGAACCTCTCTCATTTACTCTCAATTTTCATTTTCTCTCACCTAAAGTAAAGACATCATCTTTTCTCTCCAAATTATCAAGAACACCAAGAACGTTTCCCTTTCTTTTCTTCCTTGGAGGATTCAGCCATACCACCCAAACCCTAGTTCCAATCTTCTATAATTTTATTTCCTTACACTTTCTAAACCTAAACCATATTCTAAACACTTTTCATTTAGAAAGTTTTGTCAAAATCCTACTCCTAGTACCTCAAAATTCAAGCTTTGGGTTACTTCCCTAAAGGTAAACTTTTGATTTTATGGTTCTAAGTTGAGTTTTTTATTTTCTAAACCATGATTGTTCCATGGTTCTTTGTTATTGAGTCTTGTTTATGACTTTGGTATTTGTTTAAGAATTTTTTGGATTTTTGTTTAGTTTATACGAAATCAAGAAAAGGAGGGAACTTGAAGATTTGGTCTCCAAGAGGTAAGAGGGAGATTTACCTCACCAACTAAGTGTTGGTGGTGAGGAGGTGGTTTTGTATGGTGAAAAACCCATAAGGGTTTATTCACTTGCTGATTGATGCTTCTTTGTTTATGATTGTGGTGTTTATAATTTTGTATTTATAGTTGCATGTGTGATAGTATGATTATAGCTTTGATAATATGCTTGTTTGTATAATTCTGGAAGCATGCAAATGTATGTGTAATTTAGGATGTGAATAATATGTTGGAAAGATCACATGGGAGCTCCAAAGAGCTTAGAGGCACACGACCTCACTATGTTTAGGGGGACCAAGAGTCCTAAACATATGATTTCAAATTGAGGATTAAAGGTTCTATGACAATAAAAATTAATTAAGAGATTTTAAAAGAATTTAGAGTATTAGAAAACAAATTACAATGAGTTTTGAAGCAAGAATGAAAGTTTGGCCAATATGCCAAATTTTGTTGTTTGAGATCCAAAAATATTTTACTCAGTATAGAATTAAGTGTTTAACGGTAAGAATTCATGTTAGTGAGTTTAGAGAATTTAAAATGAAAGTAACTTGATTTTTAGAGTTAAAATTGACTTACTAGGCTATGTAGTAAATTAAATGTGAGTACTTGAAGTTTTCTAACGTATAACTCACCCTATGAGTTTTGAAGCGCGTTAGGAAAATTTGAGCTGTAATATCTTAAGTAAAACAAAGAATTATCATTTTTTGGAAAATAGTAGAAATATTATTTTTTAGAGGGGCTATATAGTAATTTTTATTTAAAGAGGGACTATATTATAATTATTATTTAAAGAGGGACTATATGACAATTATTATTTAAAGAGGGACTATGTTACAAATATTTTCTAAAAGAGGGACTATCTTGTAAATATTATTTTATAGAGGGACTATTATGTAAATATTTAAAATAAAGTCAATTTTTAGTATTAAATGAGAGAAATCGTATTTTTGATTTAAAACATGTGAGAAATATTTTACGAGATTGAGAGTACGTTGAAAAATTAATACGCGATTTGAAAATGCAAAAATATGATTACGTGATGAAAATATAGTAATGATATTGTTGAACCAATATGTGAACCCTAAATATGAGATAACGAATTTGAATTGAGTAAGGTGCATTGTACATGCATTAGAAAGGTCTAATGGACTGTATGAGGCTAATTACCTAGGAGAGAATACACCTCTTGAGTGGGTGCGATATGCGTAGTGTAAGTCACTTGTTGACTTTGGGGGCATTGGGGTGCGGGTTGCCTACAATGGGCAGTTGGTAGCTCTTCTCTACTGTGGGTTTGACCGATGCAACACACCGATGATCCTGACCGAGACACTATTCTTAGTCAAGATCTAATAAAGACTGTCGTGTATATGCTATATGTGCAAAATTATAGCACGTGGTTTGAGGCATGTTAGTACAGACAGATCTTTTCGATCACTCTCTTTGACCTGAGTTTTAGCTTCATAGAGTAGGAAATTGAGTCTTTGTGCACATGCATAATTATAGAGTATTGATTATATTTGAACTGTTGAATGATGATAAATAATGCTGATGGCATGATTGTAATTATGGTAGGATTTATTTGTATGATATATTGTATGTGTTTATCTCCATGCTACCATGCTAGTATTGACATAGGTGATCTCACCTCTTTATATGCCTTTTTTGTACTGTATTTATATTTGTAAAGACGTCAAGCAAGGACTTGAACATGAAGGTGAAGAGGAGTAGATTCCCGTGGAGGAAGTTGAGTTATGAGAAGATGGCGATGCCCAGTTTCCTAGGATACATGAGGCTGCAGTTTTGAAGAGGACCGAAAGCGTGACACGTTGACCTAGATAGAGAGTGTATTTACTATATAGGAGACTTGAATATTATTGTAAGTAGGCTTTATCAAG
Source organism: Ormosia semicastrata (assembly GCA_029884595.1). NCBI lineage: Eukaryota > Viridiplantae > Streptophyta > Magnoliopsida > Fabales > Fabaceae > Ormosia > Ormosia semicastrata. The sequence goes on from JAQQTO010000063.1 coordinate 55,528,997, forward strand.
GAAACCCTTATTTTAGTGTAAACATTAATGTACACTTAGATTTTCCATTGTCCATTAGGTAGTACTGGGGAGCTTACTACCGCACTCCTAGTGCGATTAGTATCATGTCGTCTGCGCGGACACCTGTCCGTAGGACTTTGCGTCAATTCGGATTCCTACCTACAAAGGAATCTGAGGAGGACCTGTCTGAGGGTTCTGCTATTTAGAAATACTTGGGCAGTGTGTTAGTTTCAATTTAATGTTTAAATACTTTGAGAGTCTAGTCAGTAAATATTTAAGTATGACAGTAATAAGATTGTGTATATATGATGTAAATTATTTGTGATGATGTTGTAATATTTTTATTTTTCGCTAAATTTATCTTATTGATAATAAGAAATTTTACGACTCGTATTTACACTACAAAGCATATTTATAAGGCAAGGGGAAATTTGGTAATTAAGTAACATAAATGTGATACACTACGGTGGGTGTTACACTCATCTTCGGGGCTCACACCTTTCAATAAAGGCAAAACATACAATCATGTATATAATCATGTGTAATTAAATTCTCATAATTAGCATTACAAATCATTTTGATTCAATACATTCACTTTTCATTAAATACTTCTACTAGAGTCTCATCACTCACTAAGAAGCAAAAAAGAAGATATTATACCTTTCACAGGCTCTATTCCATCACATAGAAAATTCTGTCAAAAACTGGAGCTCATGCCGCTGCACACCATGACCACGCCATGGCACCTTAGCCTTTGCCCCTCTCACGCCACGGCATCACATGGCCACTCCGCGGTGCCCTACTCTCGGGTTCCAACTACTGGAGATGTATCACTCGCACGCCGCGGCGTGCCACACCTTGCGCCATGGTGTAAGCTGCAGAACATGGATTCTACAGAATTTTGCAGATCTGGGCACTGTTCCATTGGAATTTAACCCTTATCCAATCACTCAAACCTCACATCCAAGTGATTTCCAACCTTCCGCAAGGTTCATATACACATAGCAACTCTTATTCCACTTTAATTTCACTGAAAACCATGGATCATGGATATTCCACCACTCCAAAACCTAAAACTCCAAATCTCAACTCAAATGGAAGATCAAGGTGTACAAGGGCTAAAAATCCATTTCCATGCACCCAACAACTCATAAACAAGCCATCCTCAAGTTCTCCAACAAGATTCAAGCCAAAACAACCAAAGACAACTCAAAACCTATATCATCACATCAAGTCACAACTCAAGAACAAGATGAAGAGAATAGGAAAATGAGTCAAGAACAAGGTTTCCCACTACGTTAAACTTCAGAAGTTGAAATCACTAAGTAGCTACCTTTTGCTTGATGATTCTCCTCCTTTTTCTCCTTGCTTCGCCTTTCCTCTATGCTTTCCTACTTCAGTTGTGAAAGAGAAGAGAGAAAATGAGACAAATATCTTATTTGTGGCTTAAATAAGCCAAGACAACATAAAATAAGAGAGTCGGGACTCTCATGGTCACTTAAGCGACTTACTATTCACCTGATCTTTTAAGAACACTTAGATTTCACCAAATCTAGTTTCTTAACTTCTAACAAGTTCAAAATAAATCCTAAGATTCATTAAAAATCTTGTTTTACCATATTTCTATTTTTTTGTATATGCTGGGGTCAATCCGGTATTAAAACACACAATCAATGTGTTTAAAAATATCAAACTAACTTTGATTAACCTTAAATTTTAACTATAGCACAATTTATATATTTGTGACTTAAAAATAAACTCTCCACATTTATTTCCACTAATTAAGCAGTTTAAGCCAAAATCAGGGCCAATAACAGTTTTATTTCACATATAGTATTACAGCAAAGTGACTGAACGTGCTCAGAAAGTCACAAAACTTAACAGACATAATAATTAGGTATTAGGATACCTCCGTAACCATATACAAGTCTATCATGTTTGCATGGGTGTTACAATGGTGAAGTCGTTGGTGATTAGAGACTTTCTGACCTTGGTGGATAGATATCGAATTGTAGAGTCAGATGGTCCGAAGCCACAACAAGAGTATAAACAGCAAGGATGGAAAAAGAGAAAGAGAGGAGATGATAAGTTTAAGAAGAATGGTCAACGGCTGAAGAATCAACAAGAAAAGGGGAAGCAGACTCAAACAGAATCTTATAGACCAATATGTCCAAAATGTGGCAAACCACATGGAAACAAACCTTATTGGGTAGATGAGACGGAGTGCTATACATGTGGATAGAAAGGACATTATACAAGAAGTTGCCCCTCGAAGCAAGCAGCACTACCACCTCCTTCCAGGCCCCATACCAGAGGAAGGGTTTTCACTCTAAGCGGCAAGGAAACAGCTCAATCTTCTGATCTGATTCAGGGTAAGTGCATGGTTAAAGGCAATATTTTAACTATGTTGTTTGATTCAAGAGCTTCCTATTCTTTCATTTCTTCTGAATGTGTAAGGATACTAGATTTACCTATTTTTGAACTTCCCTATGACCTAACTGTTTCTTCTCCCACTGGAAATTGGTATCCACTTCTAAAGTATTTCTAAATTGTTGTGTAACTGTTGAAAATAGAGATTCTCTTGTAAACCTTATATGTCCACCCCTTGTTGACATAGACTTCATTCTTGGTATGGATTAGCTATCCTCAAACTATGTTGTTTTAGATTATTTAAATAAAACTTTAGTCTTTTTGTTTGATACATCTTCCATGAACCCTTCATCTAAATCCATATATCTAAATGCTAATCAAGTCATCAACCACCTATTAAAAGGAGCTTAGAGCTATGTTCTCCTCTTTTCTTTGAATTTCGAGAGCTATTAAAAATTAGAGACCATACCTATGGTGAGAGAATGCCCGAAAGTGTTTCCAGATGAAGTTAGTGAATTACCACATGAGAGGGAGACATAATTTACTATAGACTTAGTGTCAGGAACTAGGCCTATTTCTGTAGTACCTTATATGATGTCCCATTTAGAATTAGCTAAGTTAAAGAAGCAAATTGAAGAATTGTTGGATAAGAAATTCATTGGACCTAATGTATCACCATGGGGAGCCCCTGTGTTTCTAGTGAAAAAGAAGGATGGTAGTATGAGATTATGTGTGGACTATAGGCAATTAAACAAAGTTACCATTAAGAATAAATATATGTTGCCTAGAATTGATGATTTGATGGATCAGTTACGAGGTGCAACTGTGTTTTCCAAGATTGATTTAAGATCTGAGTTAGAAAAGAAAATATCCCTAAGACTTCCTTTAGAACTAGATATAGACATTATGAATATCTTGTAATGTCTTCTGGCTTGACTAATGCACCCGTTGTGTTTATGGATTATATGAACAGGAATTTTAAACCATATCTTGATAAATTTGTTGTTGTCTTTATAGATGACATTCTCATTTATTCAAGGACAACAGAGGAACATGAAGCACACCTTAGGTTAGTTCTAGAAATTCTCAAAAAAAAAATTATATGCTAGATTATCAAAGTGTGAAATTTGGATGGAAGAGGTGCAATTTTTAAGACGTGATATCCGGTGAAGGAATATCTATAGATCCTAGTAAGATAAAGGCAGTCTTACGATGGTAGAGACGGTCCACTGTAACTGAAATCAGGAGCTTTTCAGGTTTAGCAGGATATTATAGAAGATTTATTAAGGGCTTTTCCCAAATAACTTTACCTTTGACTAGATTGACTAGAAAGGGAGGTACCTTTGAATGGACACAAGAATGTGAAAATAGTTTCCAAGAACTAAAAGAGAAATTGACCACCACTCCTATTTTGATAATTCCAAATCTAGAGGAAAACTTTGAGGTGTATTGTGATGCCTCAAGAAAGGGGTTAGGGTGTGTTTTGATGCATATGGTAGGTGTAACACCCCTCCCTTGGGGTATCACATTTTCCCATTAAAACTTCAAAACTTAACGAAATGCAAAAAAGGTTTAATCTTTAAAAAAATGGATTTCAAATTTTCTTTCTCAAAAGCATAAACTTAAACAAAACATAAATAGCACAGGATGTAATTACTGACTAATACACACCAAAAAGAATATACATAAGTGGCATGGATCACAGTCCACCCAAAATACACAAGGTTTGTACTCAAAAGACATATACAACCATTTGATAAAACATAAACTAGCCCAAGTCTGTATGCCTAGGGAGTAGGGTCCCCCGCTAGATCCTTTGTTGGATCTTCCTCTGGATCCTCTGTCGGGTCCTCCTCCTCAGACTCCTTATCTGACAGATCCCTCAGCCGGGGCAAGAGCTCACGGACAGGTGTCCTAGCAGATGACACCATAGAGTCTGGGTCCTCCCTCGGGGTGTAATGCAAATCACCCCACAACTCCCTGATAGGCATAACGAACTCCATATGCACCGAGATGTCAAGAGAAAAGAAAGGATCCCCATCGTGGGTCCTACGAATAGACAGAGTCACATCTCCTACATATCTAACTCGTTCAGTATCTCTGTCAATACGCCAAGCATTCGTACCTCCATGGAACTTAACTCTAACGAAACCAACTAACTCTCTTCTAGTCACCATCATAGAAAAACAAAACAACAGGAAAGCTGCAATCTTCTTCGTCTTCCTTTTAGTCTTTATCAACAGGTACACATAAGACAAAACAATACAACGGAGAGGTGAGCTTCCCTACATCAATACCAATATGGCAGCATAGAAACAATAAAGAATAGTAATTGCAGTTATAACATCAAGTATCATATAATTTAGCAGATATAAAATATCACGATGATATTCAGACAGGCTATGCATATGTACAATGGACCAATTCCTGCTCAACCAAGTCTTTTTGCATAACATCAAGCTATAAAATCATACAAGGCAAATAAGTATTAAACCACTAAAATCTATACAACCAAGTGAACAACCCTCACATGGGTTCTTCACTTTCAATACAACAATTTGCTTCTCACCACCATGAAAGGTTGATGAGAGTAATCCCCCTCTTACCTTAGATGATGACCATCCACTTCTTGGATGTCTTCTTGAATCAAACTTTCTCTTCCAAGAGGCTCTTGAAAAATGAAAATAACATGCAAAAGAGATCAACATCTAAGGCTTGGAATAAAATGACTATGGATCAAAATCATGGTCTTAGAAAGTAAAATGAAAGGAAAGATAAAGATGGAGGAATTTCACCTTACAAGCTTTCAAGCCCTAACTTGAAGAAACACTTGAAAATGGATGAACAAAGTCAAGATCACAAAACCAAAGTGTCTTAGAATGATGTTTGAATTCAAGAAATATGGATGGTTGAAACTAAAGAAGATTGGATAGTGGGTTTGGGGGTGTGGCCATGAGCTTGGTGGAGAGAAAATGAGGGAAGAAAGTGAGAGAGAAAAGTGTGTAGCTTTTTGGTTGTTGAAAGATGAATGGAAATTATAAGAATGAGTTAAATGGAAGCTTACTCTAGAAGCTTTTTGGCTCCCCTTGGCCATGCACTTCCTTACTTAGGAGGGTGTCCAAAGCTTCTCCAACAAGCTTCCTCAAAGCTTCCTTCTTATTGGTCAAAAAAGTCAAAAGGTGATGTCATGTGAGTGATGTCACATGGATGATGTCATAAAGATGACTAGATATAAACAATCTACTAGATCTTTACTAAAAGCTTTTATCTAATGGACAAAAGCTACAGTTAACAAAATTAGTATTTATTGTCCAATGGATAATAGAGCATACCCAAATTTTATTTTCCAGATAAAATCTCAGACAATGAAAACTTTGAAAACTATCTTCAGTTTCAGGTTTAGTAAGATCTCCCAGCCCTATTTCAATAGTCTAAATTTTTTTGAAAATAATTTTAAAATAATTCAAATAATTCATAAAAATCACAAAATTTCACAACATCACAAAAATCATAGATAATCTAAAAACAAAAGAAATTCGGGGCATTACAACTCTCCCCTTCTAAAAATAATTTCATCCTCGAAATTCATCATACCTTAGAATAATTGTAGGTATTGTTCTTTCACTTTGTCTTCTAGCTCCCATGTTGCATCTCCAAGCACATCATTCCAGACCACTTTTACTAATGCAATTTCCTTGCATCGGAGTTGCTTCATTCTCCTATTCTCAATCTTAATAGGAAGTGTTTCATAGGTCAAGTTCTCTTTTAGTTGTACTGTATCCGGTTCTATGATATGGGTTGGATTAGGAATATACTTTCGCAATTGCGACACAGGAGAAACATTATGAAGGTTGGAAAGAAAAGGTGGTAAAGCTATTTGGTAGGCTACCAGACCTATCCAACGATGAATTTGATACGATCTGATGAATTTAGGAGTGATTTTTCTGGATTTAATAACCCTTCCAACACCAGTCATAGGTGTAACTCTCAAAAACACATGCTCACCTTCCTCAAATTCAAGAGGTCATCGTCTCTTGTCGGTATAACTTTTTTGTCGGCTCTGAGTTGCCCTCATTCTTTCCTGAATCATCTTGACTTTTTCAGTTGTTTGTTGCACAAGTTCATGTCTTACTGCGAAACTTCCACTATCTTAGTACCAACACAAGCGTGTTCTACACCATCGCCCATATAACGCCTCATAAGGTGCCATCCCAATGCTTGCATGGAAACTATTATTATAGGTGAACTCTGTCAAAGGTAAGAATTCATCCCAACTCCTAGTCTGTTCCAAGACACAAGCTCTTAACAGATCTTCCAATGATTGGATTGTCCTCTCTAACTGACCATCTGTTTGTGGGTGATATGCAGAACTTAGATGAAGCTTCATTCTCATGGCTCCTTGCAAACTCTGCCAAAATCTTGATGCAAACCTTGGGTTTCTGTTAGTAACAATACTCGAGGGCACACTATGTAGTCTAACAATCTCACCGATATACACTTGAGTCAATCTCTCCATTGAATACCTTATGTTAATTGGCAAGAAGTGCGCTGACTTCGTAAGTTGATCAACAACTACCCATATTGAATCATACCCCTTTCTAGTCTTTGGCAGTCCACTCATAAATTCCATTGCAATGCTATACCATTTCCATTTTGGAATAGTCAAAGGTTGTAGCATTCCGGAAGATTTTTGGTGTTCCACTTTGGCTTTTTGGAAAACTAAATAAGACGACACATACTTGGTAACATTGCTCTTCATTCCTTGCCACCAATATAATCATTTTAGATCTTGGTACATCTTAGTAGTCTTGGGGTGCATACTCAACTTGCTCTTATGGGCTTCACCAAGAATCATCTTCCTAAGCTCAGAATCACTCGGCACACAAACTCTATCTCTGAATCTTAGGATCCCATCTAGTCCTTCCATGAATTCAGATACAGCACCTTGCTTTACCAGCTCCTTCTCATTTTGTAAGCATGAGTCACTTCCCTACTTCTCTTGGATTCTTTCCATTAATCCACTCGAAATAGTGATAATATTTAAGCACATTCTCCCCAGTGTCAACTCCACAGACAACCACATATCCCTAAACTGTTATATTAACTCACTTTCTTTAAGCATTATAGCAGAAACACTAAGCATCTTCCTACTCAAAGCATCCGCTAAGATGTTTGCCTTCCCGGGATGATATAGAAGTTAGAAATCATAGTCTTTCAAAAACTCTAATCACCACTTTTGCCTCATATTCAGCTCCTTCTGATCGAACAGGTATTTCAGACTCTTGTGGTCACTGTAGACATTAAATGTTGCTCCATAAAGAAAATGCCTCCAGATCTTCAACGCAAACACAATAGCAGCTAACTCCAAGTCATACGTAGGATAGTTCTTCTCATGTACTCTCAATTACCTTGAAGTATACGCTACCGCTCTTCTATTCTGCATAAGGACACATCCTAAACCCTAATATGAAGCATCAAAATACACCTCAAAAGGTTCATTGGGATTGGGGAGGATCAGTACTAGCGAAGTAGTCAATCGTCCCTCCAACTCTTGAAAACTTTCTTCACATGCTTTTGTCCATACGAAAGCTTGATTCTTTCCTGTAAGCTTAGTGAGAGGTCCTGCTATCTTGGAGAATCCTTCGATAAATCTTCAATAATAGCTAGCTAATCCCACAAAGCTATGAATTTCTATTACAACCTTTGGTCTTTCCCATTGAAGAACTGCCTCCACTTTAATGGATTTACTGCAATTCCTTCCTTTGAAATCACATGACCCAGAAACTGAACCTCCTCTAACCAGAACTCATATTTAGACAGCTTAGCATATAACTTCTTCTCCTTTAGAATCTGAAGAACCACACTAAGAAGCTCAGCATGTTCCTCCTGAATTCGAGAATAGATCAAAATGTCATCAATAAAGACAATAACAAATTTATCCAGATAAGGACAAAAGATCTGATTCATGTAATCCATGGATACAGCAGGAGCATTTGTCACTCCGAACAGCATCACAATATACTTATAATGCCCATAACGTGCCCGAAAAGTCATTTTAGGAACATCCTCTACTTTCACATAAATCTGATGATAGCCAGAACATAGATCAATCTTGGAGAAAACAATGGCTCCCTTCAGCTAATCCATCAAATCATCTATCCTCGGAAGTGGATACTTGTTCTTGATTATAATCTTGTTTAACTGACAATAGTCCACACATAACCGAGAAGTTTCAACCTTCTTCTTGACCAATAGCACTGGGCCCCCCATAGTGAAACACTAGGTCTCACAAACTTCTTCTCCAATAGATCCTCCAACTGCTTCTTGAGTTTGACTAACTCTGATGGCGACATCTTATATTGCGCCATGGATATAGGACCATATCTTGGCACAAGATCAATAAAAAATTCTACCTCTCTTTCTGGGGGTAATCCAGGTATATCATCAAAAAAGAATTCAGGAAACTCATTGACCACAGGAATAGCATTAACATTGGTCTCACCCTTAACCTCCAAGGAGACAAAAGCATGTATCCTTGAGCTCCTTCCCTCAAGAAAATTTTGATTTGGTTGGCAATTATAAATCTAGGAATCTCAGAATTACGAAATACTAAGGTTTTATTGGAACAATCTAATAGGATATGGTTAGAAGATAACAAATCCATTCCTAGAATAACGTTTATTTGAAAAAGAGGTAAACAAATCAAATTGACTGAAAAAATTCAACCTTCCGCAGAAATAGGATAGTTCAAAAAAACTTGAGCAATAATAACGGGTTTAGTAGTGGGAGTAGAAATCTTCAAATCAAAAGGTAAGGAAGACACATATAATCCTAATCGGTGCACATAATCATAAGCAATAAAAGAATGGGTCACCCCTGAGTCATACAGTACAGTTAAAAGATTACCTCCTATGGCACAACCTCCCTTAATCAGATCTTTGGATTAGAAAGCTTCTACTCCACTCATAGTGTAAACCCTTCCTCCTACCTGAGGTCTTGCAGCACGTACATTATTAACAGAGGGCTCTGCCTTGGGTTGATTGTAATCCTTTGAGATATGTCTGGGCTTCCCGCATCTGAAACAAATGATCCCCTTGATTGTACACTCTTTCATCAAGTGGTCCTTTCCACACCTGAAGCATTTTGGCAACGATGCCATGGTCTGACCAAACTTGTGGCTACCAAAACCTCCTCCATGTGACTGTTACTGAGATTGATTCCCTGGTGGCCTCGAATACAGCTTTTGCTGAAAATGATTGCTTCCACCATTCCTCCCCCTTTGGAACCGAGAGGGTCCAAAGTTACAATTTATTGTTTCTCGTGATTGATCCAACTCCTCAATCCTGTGACACTTGTGCAAAAGGGCTAGGAAATGATCAATTCCTAAAGGTAACACCGTTCTCTTCAAGTCGTGCCACAATCCTTCTTTGAACTTGCGACACTTCCACTCCTCATCAGGATGTAGCTGGAAATACCTTGAGAACTTTGGCAAGCTTTCAAACCCAGCAACATACTCACTGACCTACATGCTTCCTTGTTTTAGGCCTAGAAACTCCATTTCTTTTGTGTGCCTCGCACTAGCCAAAAAATACTTCTCTAGGAACTTGTTCTTGAAGACTTCCTAGGTGATCACTGTTCCCTCAGCTTCCATCAATCGTTGGGCTCCTGCCCACCAGTCTTCAGCATCTCCAACAAGCATAAAAGTAGCATAGGTTACCTTCTGAGCACCAGTACACTCCATTCCTCTGAATATCTTCTCCAACTCTTTGATCCAAAGGATTGCATTCTTCGAATCGAATTCTCCTTCGAATTATAGTGGATTGTTGAGGCAAAATTCTAACAAATTTTGAGTTTCAGTGGTAGCTTCTTGTTGTTGGGAAGCTCTTTGGTTCTATTGCACTATAACATCTGTCATCCTCTACATCACCTCAGCTACTGCAGCCATACTCTTGTTGTCTCGTCCAAGGTCCATACGTACATTTCCACCATAAGCCATCACGTTCCTTTGAAGTTAGACTAAACAATACATAATGAAAGTCAGGTGAAATCATTTTAAACAATTTTGTCTCCTTTCGAAAACCAAACACAGAGAATCACACAGCACAAGTAAGACAGACCTAACCATAAACCCTAAAAGACTAAAACTTAGGCTCTGATACTAACTAATGTAACACCCTTCCCTTGAGGTATCATATTTTCCCATTAAAACTTTAAATCTTAATAAAACATGGAAAAAGTTTAGTCTTTAAAAAAATGGATTTCAAATTTTCTTTCTCAAAGGCATAAACTTAAACAAAACATAAACAACATAGGATGTAATTACTGACTAATACACACCAAAAAGAATATACATAAATGGCATGGATCACAGTCCACCCAAAATACATAAGGTTTGTACTCAAAAGACATAAACAACCATTTGACAAAACATAAACTAGCCCAAGTATGTATGCCTAGGGAGTAGGGTCCCCTACTGGATCCTCTGTTGGATCCTCCACAGACTCTTCACCAGATAGATCCCTTACCCAAGGCAAGAGCTCATGGACAAGTGTCCTAGCAGATGACACCATAGAGTTCGGGTCCTCCCTCGGGGTGTAATGCAAATCACCCAACAACTCCATGATAGGCATAACGAGCTCCAGACGCATCGAGACGTCAAGAGAAAAGAAAAGATCCCTATCGCGGGTCCTACGAACAGATAAAGTCACATCTCCTACATATCTAACTCATTTAGTAACCCAGTCGATACGCTAAGCATCTATACCTCCATGGAATTGAACTCTAATGAAACCAACAAACTCTCTTCTAGTCGTCATCATAGAAAAAAAATAATAGGAAAGTTGTGATCTTCTTCGTCTTCCTTTCTTTCTTTATCAACGGGTACACATAAGACAGAATAGCATAACAAATAGGTGAGATTCCCAACATCAATACAAACATGGCTGCATAGAAATAATAAAGAACAGTAATTGTAGTTATTGTTGGGAATTGCGGTTACATCACACAGCGAAAAAAATAGGATTCCCACTAAGGATCCATGCGAAAAAGCCATAATCTGAGTTTTTAAATTATTTACCTCTTGAAGCGTGATCAAAAGGAAGGACGTGAATCACCAACACCGTAATAGAAACTATCTCTCTATGGTATCCACACAAACAGACTCACGAACGTCCAACGTCCGCAAAGAAGAGCCTCACGTTTCTCACACAGTGCTAGCTGTGAAGAGAAGAGAAGAAACCTGTCGCTATCTCACTCACTTTTCTGTAGGTGTGGCTAGGGTTCTGAAGTTATGTGTCTTAGCAGCCCCTTAGTAGTACTATTTATAATAGTGACTGCCTTAAGTGAGTGTGAGCAGCAGCAAGGTAAGCTGTGTAACCCTAGACTCATCTGTTATGAGTCTGGCCCATATTTGAATCCGAGTCCAACTTGGATCCATTGCTCCAATTTTAGTCTGCTCTATGTGTGTGACCCTACAGGTTCTCATTACATTGGCAATAATATTAAAATCCCATTTTAATATTACAAGCAGTGAGCGGTATCTAGCAACACATTACTGCTACCCAAGTAATAAGAATGTCAGTGATTTGACATAACCTTTCTGTGACCAATGTTTCCGTGTCGTTTAGTCCCTTTGTCAAGATATCTAGATTGAACACAAGGCATGGAATGCATCACCCTTGCATAATCCAATCTTTCGTTTCCTAATACTCAAGTAGGCTTTGTAACAACAAATGAAATCAATATCTCATATTGGCTCATTTGAGCATGGCCATCCATTTAGCAGTCTCACTCAATCAGGAGGCCCGAAGATATCGCTCTTGTTATGTAGGAGTGACAAATCCCATCTAGGTCACTCACATCCCTCTGCATGATTTGTGGTATGTCCAATAACTAACTTTATAATCACCTTATTATAGATGACGTTTGATGGCATTAAAACATATAACTCCTCATGTAGGAATCGTAGTGATTTCAAGTCAAAGGACCACAGACACCATTGTCACTATGAGAATCGCTTATGACACTCACGTAACGATCCATGCAGCGTTTTCATGGTGGGTCAGTCCAGTACATAATTACTCTAATATATGTACCCATGTGAAGACTTGATATCTCATATCCATGACTCGTGAGATGTGGTCATCAGTCTATGCACATACTAGTCTCAATGCATTATTTTTGTCTTAGTTAACAATAATACTTGATTAGGGGCATTTAAGAATAGTGTTCTAACTAAAAGGATCTCACGATCAACTCATCCACTTGATGTCCTATGGCATCAAACTTACTATTCTAAGGACTTTATTATGTTTACTAAAAAAGAACACAATAAATGAAATGGCTCATATATTAAAATAAGCATAATAGAATGTATATAAATACGAAAAAGTATCGGCCTCTAGGGCATACACCAACAATCTCCCACTTGCACTAGAGCCAATCAGGCATATGTCTAATGCCTAAAGACCTAGTGTGACCCTCATACTTCTGCTGTGCAAGAGGCTTCGTCAGTGGATCAGCAATGTTATCATCTGTTGGTACTCTGTATATCTTCACATCTCCTCTATCGATGATATCTCGAATGAGATGGAAGCGCTTAAGTATATGTTTGGATCGCTGGTGAGATCTAGGCTCCGTAACTTGTGTAATGGCTCCATTATTATCATAATAGAGATCCACTAGGTCCACAATGCTAGGAATAGTGCCAAGTTCAATAATGAACTTCCTGATCCAAACGGCCTCCTTTGCTGCATTGGAGGCAGCAGTATACTCAGCCTCTATGGTAGAATCGGCGACTGTCTCCTGCTTTGAACTCTTCCAGCTCACAGCCCCACCATTTAGGCAAAAAACATAACCCAATTGTGATCTGGAGTCGTCCTTATCAGTTTGGAAGCTAGCATCAGTGTAACCTTTTACAACTAGCTCTTCCTCACCTCCATATACCAAGAACGAATCCTTAGTCCTTCTTAAGTACTTAAGGATGTTCTTGATAGCAGTCTAGTGACTTTCACCGGGATTAGACTGGTACTTACTCGTCATGCTCAAAGCATACAAGATGTTTGGTCGAGTACATAACATAGCATACATGATAGATCCAATTGCAGAAGCATATGGAATCTTGCTCATGCGATCCCTCTCATCCTAGGTGGAAGGGGATTGAGCCTTAGATAGGCTTACACCATGCGACATAGGCAAGAGTCCTTTCTTGGATTCATGCATGTTAAACTGTCTTAACACTTTGTCTATGTATGTACTCTGACTTAGGCCAAGCAATCTCAATGATCTATCTCTATAGATCCTGATACCTAACACATAGGTGGCTTCGCTAAAGTCCTTCATAGAGAAGCAGTTCCCTAACTAAGTCTTTACGGACTGTAGGGTAGGGATATCATTTCTGATAAGTAGTATGTCATCTACATACAATACCAGAAAGATGATAGTGCTCCCACTAACCTTCTTGTAGACACAAGATTCTTCTTCATTCTTGATGAAACCAAACTATTTTATTGTATCATCAAAACGAAGATTCCAGCTTCTAGAAGCTTGCTTCAATCCATAAATAGATTGTTGCAACTTGTAAACCTTTCCAGCATCCTCTAGAGTGGCAAAACCCCCAGGTTATGTCATGTGCACATCCTCGAGAAGATTTCCATTAAAGAAAGCAGTTTTGACATCCATTTGCCAGATTTCATAATCATGGTATGCTGCAATAGCAAGCAAGATTTGAACAGATTTAAGTATAGCAATTGGGGAAAAAGTCTCATCATAGTCTACACCATGAATTTGTTTGAAACCTTTAGCCACCAATCGCGCCTTAAAGGTATGCACATTACCATCCATGTCGGTTTTCTTCTTGAAAACCCACTTGCACCCAATGGGTTTTACCCCTTCAGGTGGATCAACCAAGGTTTATACCTGGTTGGCATACATGGAATCAATTTCAGATCTCATGGCCTCAAGCCATTTCTCAGATTCTGGGCCAATAATGGCTTCCTGGTAAGTCACAGGCTCATTTTGATCCATGAGCAATACATCACCTTGCTGGGTCATGAGAAATCCATATCTCTCTGGTTGATGACATATCCTGTTAGACCTACGCAGGTTTTGCGCTACTAGAGCAGGTTGTTGTTCCACAACATTTTGTGGAGGCTGCTCTATTTCCACCATTAGTTCATTGCTGCTTTGTGAAACTTGAACTTCTTCAAGTTCTACTTTTCTCCTACTGGTTCCTTTGGAGATAAACTCCTTTCTAGAAACACAGTTGTCCGTGCGACAAACACTTTGCCCTCGGTAGGATTATAGAAAAAGTATCCCTTTGTTTCCTTTGCATACCCTACAAAGAAGCATTTATCTGATTTAGGTCCAAGCTTATCAGAAACTTGACGTTTCACATAAGTTTCATAGCCCCAAATCTTCAAGAATGACATACTGGGCCGTCTCCCAGTCCATATCTCATATGGTGTCTTTTGAACCATCTTGGATGGAACATGGTTAAGTGTGAAAGCTGTTGTTAACAGAGCATGTCCCCAGAAGGAGCCTGGAAGGTCTGCATGACTCATCATGGATCGGACCATGTCCAACAAGGTCCGGTTCCTCCTTTCAGAGACACCATTCCATTGTGGTGTTCCTGGTAGAGTGAGTTGAGATATTATCCTACACTCTTTCAAATGATCATCAAACTGTTGGCTTAAGTATTCTCCTCCTCGATCTGATCAAAGTATTTTAATACTCTTGCCAAGTTAGTTTTGTACTTCATTCTTGAACTCTTTGAACTTTTCAAAGGATTCTGATTTGTGCTTCATAAGATATATAAATCCATATCTACTGAAATCATCAGTAAATGTAATGAAGTATTGAAAACTGCCCTTAGCGAATGTGTTTAGTGGCCCACATACATCACTATGTATAAGGCCTAAAAGATCACTAGCCTTTTCACCTTGTCAAGTGAATGAGGCCTTTGTCATCTTCCCTAATAAACAAGATTCACATGTCTCATATGATTCGAAATCAAACGAGTCCAAGAATCCATCTTTATGGAGTTTAGAGATACGTTTCTCATTTATGCGGCCCAAACGACAATGCCAGAGAAAAGTTGGGTTCAGATCATTTGATTTAAACCTCTTTGTATTTATGTTATAGACAGGCATTTCGAGATCAAGGACATAAAGTCCATTACTCAATTGTGCACTAGCATAAAAAATATCATTTATATAAATAGAACAACACTTGTCCTTTATAATAAAAGAAAAACTTTTCTTGTCCAAGCAAGAAATAGAAATGATATTCCTACTAATAGCAAGCATAAAATAGTAGCTCTCTAACTCTATTACAAGCCCAGTGGGCAAAGATAATAAATAAGTCCCTACAGCTAATGCAGCAACCTTTGCTCCATTTCTCACTCGTAGTCGACTTTGACCTTCGTCAATGGTCTACTACTCTTTAGATCCTGCACATTTACATAAATGTGATATCCACATCCAGTATCTAATACCCATGATGCAGAAGTAGATAAATTGACTTCAATAACAAAAATACCTGAAGTGGAAGTCTCATTTCCCTTCTTTTTCTTGAGCTCCTCCAGGAACTTGGCACAGTTCCTCTTCCAATGTCCGGTATGACCACAATGGAAGCATGTACCTTTCTTAGCCACTCCACCCACTGGTTTCAAGCCAGAAGTGCTAGGCTTGGACTTATCCTTACCCTTGCCATTCCAGTTGTCCTTGGGCTTTTTCTACTATTTCTTGCCCTTATTCTTTTGGACCATCATTATGGCCTTCCCTTTGCCTTTGTTAATGTTTTGCTTAGTAGTTCTCAACATGCCTAGCAGCTCTAGTAGTGATTTGTCAATCTCATTCATGTTGTAGTTCATGACAAATTCACTAAAACTTTCCGGTAACGATTGCAAGACTAAGTCAGTGGCCAACTCTTGGCCTAAAGGAAAACCAAATCTCTCTAGGTTTTCAATGTACCCAATCATCTTGAGTACATGAGCACCAACAGGGCTTCTTTCTACTAGCTTGCACTGAAACAGTGCTTTAGAGACCTCGTATCTCTCATGCCTGGCCTGCTCTTGATAGAGCTTCTTAAGGTGTACGATCATATTGTAGGCATCCATGTTCTCATGTTGCTTTTGGAGCTCAGAGTTCATGGTGGCCAGCATAAGACATCCGATGTGCAAGGTATCATCTTGATGCTTCTTATAAGCATCCCTTTCAATTCTAGGGGCATTAGCAGCAGGTGGCTCAGGAATAGGTTGTTCTAGTACATACAGTTTTTTTTCTCTTTCTTGAGGACAATCCTCAAATTCCTGTACCAGTCTGGAAAATTCATTCCAGACAACTTGTCCTTCTCAAGGAAGGATCGCAGTAATAAGTTACTTGATGTGTTTATTGTCATGGTAATCTATCAACAGAAATATGCAAAATATAAGTATCATGCCATAAACATATTTAAAGATGTATTTTAATTAAATATGCCTCCCACTATTTTATTCAAGTCAATGACCCTCAGCATTGACTCAAAAAATCCCATCGTAAGATTTCCTAGTGGGTCAAGATCTATATTTCACCTAGTTTTGAGTCAGCTTTGGCTGATCACCCAAAATTTAATTATTTAGGTAGGAAACACTTTCCAATTACATCACATGTAACTCTTGGATAGTTGGGTGAATAACACTTATTCAAATCCATCTAATGGACCAAAGCCCAACTTCATGCCTCTAAGCCTTCAATCCTATTGAAATGGCCTAGTTAAGTCAGACCCAATGGTTGGCATTTGGATATTACCCTTATCCCATTGCGTCTTACTAATATAGATAAAGGTATCCTGCTTTGGCAGACCTACACTTGATCGATACTAGTCTTGACGAGTGCCACACATTGGAAGGCATTACATTATGACTTGATATTTACTTTGAGGGAATTTTTATTATTATTAGATCTCACCATTTATTAAATTGTTTATCATACCATAAACATTATCCATGCATCTCATACATATAAAGCATATAATAAAAGTGACATGGTAATGGCCCCTAAGAGAGTAGCATTAACTAAGCCAGCTTCACTAAGCGTCTCTCACCAACGTCCTCACTTGATGTCATCTTCTTGCCTCCACATTATGATTACATTATATAGAAACCTCTTTTACATTTGAGGAGAGTTAGGTGAGAAGAGAATGTATAATCAGAATGTAGAGAGAAAGGCACGACACGCAGGTCATATTTATAAAAACCAAAAGCATAAAAGAGGACTAAGGCCATAACCATGCAAAATGCATCACAAGAACATACAAACTCAAAATAATAATACATTACTGCCTTGAACCCTTGTGTCACGCAGAACCCTAAGCCCGAACAACATGAACACTTCATGTGTCGTGGGGAACCCTTGCGCCATCATTCAACACTTGAACCTCAGGCGCCTCCTTGACGGCTTGACATCAACACTTGATGCTGCTGCTGCAAAACAAGAATGGGGTTTCCAAAACCCCTTGCGCCGCGCCTCTTGTGCAGAAACAAGGATTCCATAACCCCTGCTGCCATAAATCAAGAACAAGGTTTCCTAAACCCTTGTGTCGCGCATTGAGAATAAGGATTCCATAACGCTGTACGTATCATATATATATTAATACAAGCTTCGCAAAAACATACATCTTAATACAAAACTATTTTCACAGAATGAACATCTTCATGGGTTTTTGAAAACAACATCATGATTTTGCATACAACACATAAAACAGAATATGTTTTCGCAAAGGGTTTCATACATTTGCTGAAATAACATATTAAAGATCACATATTTCATAAAAAAACAAGAACAACAAACATGTTATTTCATGCAAAACGAAAACAAAAATTGAATCTTGGTTTCACAAGACGCTCTGATACCACTGTTGGGAATTACGGTTACATCACGCAGCAAAAAAAATAGGATTCCCATCAAAGATCCATGCGAAAAAGTCATAATTTGAGTTTTTAAATTATTTACCTCTTGAAGTGTGATCAAAAGGAAGGACGTGAATCACCAACACTGTAATAGAAATGATATCTCTGCATTATCCACATGAATAGACTCACGAACATCCAACATCCGCAAAGAGGAGCCTCACGTTTCTCACACAGTGCTAGCTGCGAAGAGAAGAGAAGAAACCTGTCGCTCTCTCACTCACTTTTCTGTAGGTGCGGCTAGGGTTCTGAAATTATGTGTCTTAGCAGCCCCTTAGCAATACTATTTATAATAGTGACTACCTTAAGTGAGTGTGAGTAGTAGCAAGGTAAGTTGTGCAACCCTAGACTCATCTGTTATGAGTCTGGCCCATATTTGAATCCGAGTCCAACTTGGATCCATTGCTCCAATTTTAGTCTACTCTATATGTGTGACCCTGCAAGTTCTCATTACGTTGGTAGTAATATAAAAATCTTATTTTAATATTATAAGTAGTGAGCAGTATCTAGCAATACATCGCTGCTACTCAAGTAATAAGAATGTCAGTGATTTGATATAACCTTTCCGTGACGAATATTTTTGTGTCGTTTAGTCCCTTTATCAAGATATCTAGATTGAACACAAGGCATGGAATACGTCACCTTTGCATAGTCCAATATTTCATTTCCTGATACTCAAGTAGACTTTGTAACAACAAATGAAATCAATATCTCATATTGGCTCATTTGAGCATGGCCATGCATTTCGCAGTCTCACTCAATCAGGAGGCCCGAAGATATCGCTCCTGTTATGTAGGAGTGACAAATCCCATCTAGGTCACTCACATCCCTCTGCATGATTTGCAGTATGTCCAATAACTAACTTTATAATCACCTTGTTATAGATGACGTTTGATGGCATTAAAACACATAACTCCTCATGTAGGAATCATAGTGATTTCAGGTCAAAGGACCACAGACACCATTGTCACTATGAGAATCGGTTATGACACTCACGTAACGATCTATGTAGCGTTCTCATGGTGGGTCAGTCCAGTACATAATTACTCTAATATATGTACCCATGTGAAGACTTGATATCTCATATCCATGACCCGTGAGATGTGGTCATCAGTCTATGCACATACTAGTCTCAATGCATTATTGTTGTCCTAGTTAATAATAATACTTGACTAGGGACATTTAAGAATAGTGCCCTAACCAAAAGGATCTCACGATCAAGTTATCCACTTGATGTCCTATGGCATCAAACTTACTATTCTAAGGACTTTATTATGTTTACCAAAAAAGAATACAATAAATGAAATACCTCATATATTAAAATAAACATAATAGAATGTATGTAAATACAAAAAAGTATCGGCCTTTAGGGCATACACCAATAGTTATGGCATCAAGTATTAGATAATTTAGCAGATATAAAATATCACAATGATATGCAGACAGATTATGCATATGTACAATGGACCAATTCCTACTCAACCAAGGTTTTTATAACATCAAGCTATAAAATAATACAAGGCAAATAAGTACTAAACCACCAAAATCCATACAACTAAGTGAACAACCCTCACATGGGTTCTTCACTTTCAATACAACAAATCGTTTCTCACCACCATGAAAGGTTGATGAGAGTAATCTCCTTCTTACCTTAGATGATGACCAACCACTTCTTGGATTCTTATTGAATTAAACTTTCTTTTCTAATAGGCTCTTGAAAAATGAAATCAACATGCAAAAGAGATCAACATCTAAGGCTTGGAATAGAATGACCATGGATCAAAATCATGGTCTTAGAAAGTGAAATGAAAAGAAAGATGAAGATGGAAGAATTTCACCTTACAAGCTTTCAAGCCCTAACTTGAAGAAACACTTGAAAATGGATGAACAAGGTCAAGATCATAACACCAAAGTGTCTTAGAATGAGGTTTTCATTCAAGAAATATGGATGGTTAAAATTAAAGAAGATTGGAGAGTGGGTTTGGGGGTGTGGCCGTGAGCTTGGTGGAGAGAGTTGATAGAATAGTTTAGAGATATGCTGTTGTTCATGGAACTGACTCAGGGGAGGATATGTTTAAGTATGATCACCATTTCCAACAATTTAATAGAAAAGATTAGAAAGAAACAAGGAAGTGACCTATACTTATAGGAGCTGGTGAAGCGAGGCGCTATATCTAAATTCTCGGAAGGACCAAATGGGGTCCTAAGATTCAGAAGCAGAGTTTATGTACCGGATGATCCCAAACTCAGGAGGGTAATTCTTGAGGAAGCCTACAAGAGCATGCTAAGTATGCACCCCAGAATTACCAAAATGTACCAAGACCTGAAACGATTGTATTGGTGGCAGGGGATGAAGATGGATGTTTCTGAGTATGTCTCATCGTGCTTAGTTTGTCAAAAAGTTAAAGTGGAACACCAAAGACCTCCTGGAATACTGCAACCTTTGACTATTCTTGAATAGAAATGGGATAGCATTGCGATGGACTTTATGAGCGGACTGCCAAGGACTAAAAAAGGGAACGACTCAATATAGGTAATTGTTGATCGACTTACAAAGTCAGCACACTTCCTGCCAATCAATATGAAGTATTCCATGGAGAAGTTGACTCAAGTGTATATTGGTGAGATTGTAAGACTACATGATGTGCCTTCAAGTATTATTTCTAACAGAGATCCAAGGTTCACATTAAGATTTTGGTAGAGTCTGTAAAAAGTCATGGGAAAGAAGCATCATTTGAGTTCTGCTTACCACTCGCTGACGGACGGACGGTCAGTCAGAGAGAACAATCCAATCATTGGAGGATTTGTTAAAGGCTTGCGTTTTGGAGCAGACTGGGAGTTAGGATGAATTCCTGCCTTTAATAGAGTTCAACTATAATAACAGTTTCCATGCAAGCATCATAATGGCACCTTATGAGGCATTGTATAGGAGATGATGTAGAACAATATTGTGTTCGTACCAAGATGGTGAAAGTTATGCAGTATGACCTGAACTGGTACAACAGACAACTGAAAAGGTTAAGATGATTCAGGAAAGAATGAGAGCAACTCAAAGCCGATAGAAAAGCTATGCTGACAAAAGATGATAACCTTTTGAATTCGAGGAAGGAGAACATATGTTTTTGAGGGTCACACCTACGACTGGTGTTGGAAGGGATCTTAAATCTAGAAAACTCACTCCAAAATTAATTAGACCCTACCAAATTCTTCGCCGGATAGGTCCAGTAGCCTACCAAATAGCTTTACCATATTTTCTTTCCAATCTTCATGATGTCTTCCATGTGTCACAGTTACGAAAGTACATTCCTGATCCAGCCCATGTCATAGAACCAGATACAGTACAACTAAAAGAGAATTTAACTTATGAAACACTTCCCATCAAGATTGAGAATAGGAGGGTGAAGTAACTCAAGGACAAAGAAATTTTATTAGTCAAAGTAATCTGGAATGACGTGATCGGAGATGCAACTTGGGAGTTAGAGGACAAAATATCCGTATTTATTTTAAGGTACGATGAATTTCAGGGACGAAATTCTTTTTAGAGGGGAAGAGTTGTAACACCCCAAATATTTATTATTTCATAATATTTATTCATTTTATAATATTTATGATTTTTGTGAATTTTTCTGGAATTATTTGAATTGTTTAATTATTTTATTATATTTCTTAATTTACGTGTGCATTAAGCGGGGCCAGAGAAATAAAATATTCCTCCTAGGCCAAAAAACTTTGGACTATTAAATCGGGGCCGGGGGATCTTACTAAACCTAAAGCCGGACACAGTTTACAAAGCTTTTATTTTTTGAGATTTTATCTGACAGATAAAATCTGGCTACACTCTATTAACCATTGGATAATAGATACCAGATTTATTGACAGTGACTTTTATCCATTGGATAATAGTTGCAGTAGAAATCTAGTAGATTATTTTTATTTAATCATTTTTATGACATCATCTAAGTGATATCATCACATCATATCATTGATTGACCTTTTTGGGAAGTGTGAGAAGCTTCTCAAGCAAGCTTTAGAGAAGCTTCCAAGAGAAGCTTCATTTCCCCTTTTTCCAAGGAGGCACACGGCCACATGGGGGAAAAAGGAGCATTGGACAATTTATATCACCTTTTCACATCAAACCTTCCTATCAACTTCTCTCTCTTCACCTAAAACATTCTCTCACTTTTTCTCTTCATCTTCTTCTATTTTTCTCTCCTTGCTCCATATGGCCACCACCCTAAGGAACCGCCATTTTGTTTCTTTGATTCCACTCATCCACAATCTTGAATCTACACCTTTTTCTAAGATCATCAAGAGTGAAGATCTTGGTTGTTCATCACTTTTCCAAGAACCTCTCAAGTTAGGGTTTGTGATTTTCTAAGGTAAAAGTTCTCTCTTTTTTCATTATTCTTATCTTCTTCCTTCCAAAACTTTGATTTCTGTTCTTAGCTACTCTTTTCCAAGTCCAAAAATGATGACTTTTGCTATGGCATTTTCGATTTCAAGGGGGTTCTTGGAGGAGGAAGGTTACTTCAAAAGTTCTACACAAGTTGTTGGATATCTCCAAAGGTAAGAGGGAGATTTTTCTCATCACCCATTCATGGTGATGAGGGATGAAATTTATGTTTGGAAAGTGAGGGATCCATGTGAGGATTACTCACTTTATTGTATTGATCTTTGATGCCTTGTGTGAATCTTACCTTATGTGATTTTTGTGATTTAGTGCTATGTATGACCTTGGTGAGATTTGTGATGGTTGATATAATTTATTTACTTGAGATTATTGGTAAAAGTTAAAAAATTTGAAGCCCTAGTGTTCTAGGAAGCTCATGGCTATGAGGTTAAAATGGGGTATCCGAGATAAAAATGTTAGGTTGAATTGAACCTAAGTATTAAGAAGAGAAATGAAGTAAATCAAGGATTGATAATGGTGAGTGAGTGGTAAGATAAATTTAGACACTTCGTTGGAGAGGAGTTCGGCTTTGAGAAAAAAAAATAGGGGAGGAAGATAGTTCATAATCGAATAGAATACTGTTAAGGCTTGTGGGAAAGAGAAGAGGAGATGTGAGATCAATACATTGTAAATTCTTTTTGACCTTTATGAAGAGTGTGATGAGATATTACTTAGTGGAACCTAATTTAAAAGGGGTCTTGGACTCAAAGTATAACTTCACACTAAGTCTTGAAAGTTTTGATAAATGTGACTTGTGAAAGGCGATTTCTGAGGATTTTGTATTTGAAATGCCTTATGATCGGACATAATCTTATTATGCAGTTAAGCTAATGGACTGAATCTTGTTATGGCTTCTTTTGATGAAATAAATGTTCATTGTCACATGATCATACATTGTGAAAGTCGGAATGCCTAGGTTCATTATCATATGATCATACATTGTAAAAGTCAAAATGACTTGTTGTCAGGCGGAATGCCTAGTAGATGAATTACACCTTCGTGCGGGTGTGAATTACGTAGTGTAGTTCACTTGTTGAACTTGGAGGCGTCGGGGCATGGGTATCCCATAAGTGGACAGTTGGTAACTCCACTGGGCCGTGGTGATTGTGCAACGCACCGACAATCTCGACTAGGCACTATCCTATTCACGATCCAGTTGAGAGTGTCTTGTATAGCCATTTTGCACATATTGATTATATTGAAAAAGCAAATGTTAAGGCTAACAATATATAGACAGTGGTTCTCCCAATCATTCTCTCTGATGTTGGTTTTAGCTCCATGAAGTAGGTATCTGTCCATTGTGCATACACATACCATTTAGAATTTCATTATGATGAACCTACATGGTGAAATTGTCTGTTATGATACTATAGATTTACCTATGACATGTATTATTGGGATATCTGTTGGAAAGCTTAATTGACTGTAAATTGCTATGATTGTACTCTGTGACATTACTGTTGTTTGCTATCTCTTGCTGCTATGTTGGGAATGATGTAGAGAGTCTCACCTCTTTGTGTTATTATTCTTCCTGCTTCTTTTTTATGTGTTCCTGTGGATAAAGATTAAGAGGAAAGGTTGTTGTTTGATGTTGTATATTTTGGGATGGCTGCTAGAAGAGATCTTTTTGGTTATGTTCGAATTCAGTTTCATGATGGTGCGAGCGCCTGGCGCATTGATTGGAATAACGAACGCATTAGATATGTAGGGGATGTAACTTTAACCATCCGTAGGACTCGTAATGATGTTCCTTTCTTTTCTCTTACTATTGCTGTATATTTAGAGTTCTTCATGCCGATTAAGGAGCTGCGGGGTGACTTACATTACACTCCTAGGGAGGATCCGAACCCTATGGTGTCCTCGGCTGGGACACCAGCTCGTGGGCTATTGCCTCAATTGAGGAACTTTGCTGACTTAGGGTTTGAGGAGGAAGAGGACCCCGAGGAAGACCCCAAGGAGGATTGTATGGAGGATCTAGGGGAAGATCCTGCTCCCTAGAGGTCTAGACTTGGGCCAGTGTATATTTTGAAGTCAGTGGGCACTATACGTCTTTTGGCTATAAACTTGTATATGTAACTTATATATTTTGGGTGGATTGTAATCCATGCCACTGATATGTATGTATCCTTTTGGTGTGTAATATTATTAACTATATCTTATGCTATTACCTTACTTCAAAGTTTACGCTTCTGTAAAAAGAAATTTGGAACCTATACTTTAATATGTCATTTATATCATCTGCAAAAAAAAAACCTACATTTTGGGATTTATACTTTATAACATCAAATATTTTATAACTTGGGTAAATGAATTTAAAGGAGTTGGTCGATAATGTGACACCTAAAGGAGGGTGTTACAAATGGAACTGATAAGAATGAGTTAAATGGAAGCTTACTCTAGAAGCTTTTTGGCTCCCTTTGGCCATGCACTTCCTTCCTTGCGAGGGTGTCTAAAGCTTCTCCAACATGCTTCCTCAAAGCTTCCTTAAGAAGCTTCCTTCCTATTGGGCCAAAAAGTCAAAAGGTGATGTCATGTGAGTGATGTTACATGAATGATGTCATAAAGGTGACTAGATATAAACAATCTACTAGATCTTTACTAAAAGTTATTATTCAATGGACAAAAGCTACAGTTAACAAAACTGATATTTATTGTCCAATGAATAATAGAGCGTACCTAAATTTTATTTTCTAGATAAAATCTTAGACGATGAAAACTTTGAAAATTATCTCCGATTTCGGGTTTAGTAAGATCCTCCGGCCCCGTTTCAACAGAAAATAATATTAAAATAATCAAAATAATTCAAATAATTCACAAAAATCACAAAAATTCACAACATCACAGAAATGACTGATAATCCAAAAACAAAAGAAAATTGGGGCGTTACAGTAGGTAATTGCATATGCTTCTAGGAAACTAAGCCCCGTGAAGAAAACTATCCAACCCATGATCTGGAATTAGTCACAGTTGTTTTTGCCTTGAAGATTTGGAGACACTATTTGTATGGTGTAAAATTTGAGGTCTTTAGTGAGCACAAAAGCTTGAAATATTTGTTTGACCAAAAAGAATTAAACATGAGGCAAAGAATGTGGATGGATTTCTTGAAAGATTATGACTTTGAATTGAAGTATCTTCATGGTAAGGCAAATGTCGTCGTCGATGCATTATGCAGAAAACTTTTGCATGTATCCCATATGATGATACAAGAAATGGAATTGATAGAGAGTTTTAGAAATTTGAATTTGGCAGTGACTGTGTTACCATATGACCTATATTTGAATAGTTTGGAAATTCAAAATGAATTAAGGAATCAAAATAAAGTTGCTCAAGAGGAAGATGATGAATTGAAGGAGATAAGTGAACAAATTTTGTTAGGAAAGAAAAATGAATTTAGGAAGGCTCAAGATGGAATGATCATGTTTAGAGATAGGTTGTGTGTGCCAAGAAAAAGTGAAATTAAAGAGAGGATCTTAGAAGAAGCCCATAAAAGAAAGTACACCATCCACCCTGGAATAACCAAGATGTATTAAGACCTCAATAGAATGTTTTGGAGGCCAAGTACGAAGAAAGACATAGCATATCCCAATCTACTCCTCACCTATCCTCGTGTTGGCTTATCCCAAGGAACTGTTTCTTTAAAGTTTTAACTTGTTTTATTTTAGGATTAAACATTACCAAGGATTCCAACATGTTTCAAGGCCCACAACCATCATCAAAGGAACATGTCAAATAGTTCAAAAGTTTATAAGGCTCACGGCCTCATCCATCATCATGTCCAATGGTTCTCATGTTTAATCCAAAGCATAGGTAATCAAGTTCAAGTATTCCAAGTCAAGCATAGGTCATGCATAGTTGAATAAGTTCAAAATTCCAAAATCAAGCATAGGTGACTAGGTCCAAGGAATTCCAACCAAAGTATAGGTAACTAAGTTCAAAAAAATCCAAATAAGGCATAGGTAAACAAGCTCAATAACTCCATAATCAAGCATAGGTAACTAAGTCCAAGAATTTCCAAGTTCAATGAGTACATTATCCATATCTTAGTCTTAAAGGTATTTTCTTATTTCAACTTCAAAAATTATTTCACTTGAAGGTGTAGATTGTAACATCCCGAAAATTCTTTATTTTATTGTAAATAATCATTTTATAATATTTATGATTTTTAGGAATTTTTGTGGATTTTTTTGAAAATAATGAATATTTTAATATATTCTTCGTTTTACGTGTACACTGACCGGAGCCGCGAAAAATAGAATATTTTTCCTGAGGCTGGTAAACCTTGAACTGTCAACGTGTCAACAGGGGATCTTACTAAACCCAAGGCCGGGCACAGTTTACAAGGTTTAGGTTTTTCGAGATTTTATCTGTTAAATAAAATTGCGGTATCATAAAATTATCTAATAAATAATAAAATATTATTTTCATCAATTCTAAATTTTATTCACTGAAAAAATAATTCTAATAGTGTAATTAAATCATCTGTCAAATGTACTTAATTGAGGAGACAAGCTTACTATGCACTTTATCGAGAAGCGCACGAAGCTTCTCAAGGAAGCTTCAAGGAAACTTCTAGGAAGCTTCCTTCCCAGCCACTATTCACTCTCTCTCCTCCCATTTTTGTGCAGCACGTTTGACTATAGGGGGAGCATATTTCACTTTTTTCTCACATTTCCCCTCCTCCCAATACGCAGCTCACTGTTCACTCATGTTTCTCCCTTTCTCTTTTCACTCTACAGCAGCAACCTTATTACCACCAACGCCTCCATTTCTATCTTCAAAAACTGTCACACTCCTTGCACCATCCTTGTGTTTGGAGGACCACCATCATTGAGGAAGTCATCTTCTAAGCTCACCATTCTCTTTATCTTCATTCTCTTACATCTTTGAAGCTTAAAGGTTGGAGCTTTAAGGAAAAGCTCTCAGCTTTTTCTTCCTCCCTTCTCATTTTCGTAACCCATGGTCATTTTGATGACCATGGGTATCCATTTCAATATTTGGCTCTGATTTGGTAAGTTTGAATATTCAAGGATTTTCAAGAAGCTGAAAACGAAGTTTCTAGCCAAAAAGGAGCAGCCTTTCTTTGTGCTTCTCTAAGGTAAGAGGAAGACACTCCTCCTCAACCTATTTTAGCATTTAGGAACGTCTGTTGAGGGTCATTCTGTTTTTGCATGTTGTTTGTATTGTATGTGTGCTATTTGATTGTTTGTGTGTTTTGATATATATCTGGATGTATTGGAACGTGTAATATGGAAGGGAATGACTTCCGATTGGTTCTCAGATGGTCACGGTGTTGAGCCCAGAAATTTGAAAATTTCATGTGAAAACTAGTAACAGTATGAACCCCTGGCCAAACTCATCGAATATGATATCCTGATCATTTAGTGAAATGTTAAAATCCGTCGAGTTTAGATTTCTGACCACCAAACACAATGTCAAAATCCGTCAAGTTTAGACTTCTGACCATTTTCGTCGAATGTCAAAATCTGTCGAGTTTAGATTTCTGACCACCAAACACAATGTCAAAATCCGTCGAGTTTAGACTGCTGACCATTTCCGTCGAATGTCAAAATTCATCGAGTTTAGATCTCTGATCACCAAACACAATGTCAAAATCCGTCGAGTTTAGACTTCTGACCAATATCTTTCTACAAATGTTGTTTCTGTCAGGTCATTTTCCGTCGAAAGGTAGCCTCAACAGTACACTAGAGACACTTCTTTGTCGAATCCAAAAATTATAATTATCGTCTAACACTTAGTGATTTAATTACTGGTAACAGGATGCAATAATTAGCAAATTGGGAAATTAAAATATACTGAGATTCATAAATTTTAAAGAACCAAGAATGGAATTTTCATAAGACTTTGGATAATTTTAATTAGGGTAAGAACATGAGAGTGTGAGATTTTGAGATCTTAGAATAACCTTCTAAGTGTATATGAATAAATTACCTAAGAGAATTTAAATTACTTAAGAGAATTCCTTTAGAGACAAACTCTGTAAGTAAAGCTAAACCTAAGCAAGAATTCATAATACGCTTTAAAATGTATTAATTTATTTAACAATAATATTATGCTATTGTGGGTCCATGTGGGTGACCATTGACTGTGTTAATTCTTACTTTGGCAAATTGTGATATATGATGGAATAGTATGTAATAATGATCATACATGATTATGCATAGAGTCTGTATGCATTGTGAATGTCCGTTGGACTGTCGTAAGGCCTAGTTGCCTAGGAGTTAAACACACCTTAGTGCGGGTGCGAATAGACAAGTGTAGGTCATCGGTTGACCTTAGGGGCGTCAGGGTGCGGGTACCTCGCAATGGGCAGTTGGTAGCTCTCTGTCCGTGGGGCAGACCGATGCAAACACGCTGACGATCCGGACCGAGACACTGTCCTATATCGCGATCTAGAGCAGACTGTCTGTATAATGCCATGATGTGCACGTGGGTAAATTCGGAATTATAGCACTTTCGCCTCGGTAGCCTAGTTGCAGACATGTTACCTGATCTTTCTCTCCGACCGTTTGTGTCTAGCTCCATGGAGTAGGATTTTGACTATTGAGGGCACATGTGCATAGTGAGTCCATGAATTATCTGGCATACATTGTCATTATAATTGGAACTGTTGTACTTCTGATATATCTTTATGTATATGACTGCCTGGAACTGTTTAGTTGATTATAATTGCTATGGAATGTTTATTACCATTATTGCTGTCATAAATGCTATGTGGGTACTTTGCGCCGTTTGGTTTCTCGATGCTAAAATTGGTAATGATGGTAGGATGTCTTACCTCTTTCTTGTACTTCTCTTGCTTTATGTAAATCTTTGGTTAAAGACTGTAAGTGGGAACGAGGTTGGATTCCTATGGATTTTCTTGGTTTGACCCACTGTATCCGGTGATTTCATCGCGAAGGGAATTCTATTAGGTTTGTATGAACTGAGTCCACTGGTGGTGTCAAGACCTGGCGAGTCGACTGGACCGACAAGCGTATGCGACCTGCTGGGGATCTGACCTTGACTATGAAGAGGATTGCGGTTGAAGATCATATTCTGTATTTTTCACTACACCGGGGAGCCCAGAATTGCCTTACGCATTCGGGATTCGATGGAGTGCCCAACTCCTTAGTTGTAGATAGGGTGTGGGTAGTTGATATTTTATTTTGCATTACCTATATAAAAATGTATTTTGGGTATGTGTATGTTTTAAGGTGATTATCCAGACTTAAAGGTTATAAATTGAGTACATTCTATAATTCATATTTTAATTGGTCGTATATATAACTATTCATTCGTGCCTCCTATTTTCCTCATATGAGAAATGTTTTAATTAATATTTTTATAAAGTTTGTTATTTGACAATGTTAGCACGCCGAAATTTAGTGACCGTGATATAATGACGATTGTGCCGTGGTTATTAAATCTAGGGGTGTTACATTAAAGTGGTATCAGAGCCCAGTTCATCCTGTTGAGCCGGCGTATGGACTGACTATGCTTAGACATGTTAGAAGTTTTTGTACGTTGTGTACTTCCTTGTCTCTTGATTGAGATGTTGGGAAAGGAAGGCATAGCTTGCCCTAGGTTGAGTGTTGGTAGCTACTGTTACACAGTTACGTGACATTGAGTACTGGCCCACTCAATGTGTAATGTTCTGTGTCTACAGGAAACTATGACTTCACCTAGGCGTATTAAGGTAATAAGAGTTCTCTAGAAAGAAGCTCAGCTGGTATGACTAAACTTGCTTAGGATTTGTTTGCATTTATACCCTTGTTGTGTTACCTCTAGAATTGTTTGAGCCTATGGGTTAGAAAAAGGGTAGTAAAATAAGACTTGCAAGGTTAGTGGACTGAGGTGTCCAAGAGGTTTTCGAAAACTGATTCTCTTTGGAAAGGAGTATCTGGCATAAGCTTGGTTCGAGAAGCTGCATAGGAGTCAAAGACTTACTGGAGATCGCGCCGCGGAAGGCAGAATGAAGGAGCTCGAATTATAGTCTTTTGGGTTGTCTTGATTGGGTTATGTGACTTTTGTGCTTGGTTTCCAAAAAGAGATAATATTGTTTGGAATGAATGCTTTTGATTTTCTCTTATTATTTGACTTGTTTGTTCTTGAAGGAAGACAATGACTCGAGGTAAATATAAGCGCGTGAACGCGGGGAGTGACAATGATGACACGACTGCGGCAACCGAAGAAATACAAAGAATGGTTAATGTAACTACATGCCAAGATCAGAGAGCCACACAACAGCAGGAATTAGAAGTTGAGGTTCGAAATTTGAAGGAAGAAAGTCAATTTTGGGGTAACTCTGGATTACTGAAGTTCCAAAGGAGGAACTGTGGAAAGGCCAATCAGTTTAAGCAGAAACCGTATACACTACGACCAAGGGAGCAGTAGCGACATCAAACGCATCATGGTGGTGCGAGTGGTAGTAAGTCCAATCCAACTGTGGTACCGTTATCAGGGTGTAAGAAGTGCGGAAAGGACCACTTCACGAGGGACTGTAAGATCGAAGGAAGAATTTGTTTCAAGTGCGAAAAGCAAGGACATGTGTGGAGGGATTGTGCTTTACATGAGACAAGGCCTCCATATGCAATCAAAAGGGTAATCTGCTTCAAGTGTGGAAAGGACCATTTAACCAAGGATTGTACGATCGAAAGGATAATTTGTTTCAAATGCAGAGAGCTAGGACATGTGGCTAAGAATTGTACTTCGCAAAGGACGAAGCCTTTTGTTGGTGATGCACGCACTTCACAATCTCACGAAGAAAGGAGAGTAAATTTCTCTAGTGGAGTAGGAACATCCAAGACTGAAGACCTAAGCGAGGAAGCTTGTACTACGATGGATGACCCTGTGACTGTGCTGTATAATTCCGGGGGTAACCCATTTCTTTATGACGTATGAATGTATGGATCCAATAGGGATGTTCATACCTTCGTTATCTTTTGACTAAGTTATTTCTATTTTGGTTGCTAAGGACTTGTTGATGGTAGCCAAGTTGTTTAAATTATCTTATGACCTTTTGAAGACTGAATCTTTTGGTGATCTGATTCGTTTACTTCTTTTGCAAATTAGATGTAATGTTAACGAAAGGATTGGTTATTTTTCAACCATATCCTGTTGAAATATTCCAATGAAATTCTAAGAGTACGTTTCTGGAATTGGGTTATCTGTGTATTTACTTCCTTTCGGTCCGAATGATACTATTCTCATTTGTAAGCCTGCTCTTGTTACAACTAGTTTATTTAAAAACTATCCTATTATTGTTAGAAATTGGAACCCTTTTCCAATTTAATTATCTACTCTCTTCATGAATAGGCTTGATCTCAGGAAGGAGATTAATCATTTTCTAAACGGGTCTGGTCATTCAATTCCAATGAAAACTTAGTGTTGCCTGAGGCAGAAATTTCCTAGATATGAATCAATGAAACTCACTCCTAAGTTTTATTGTATCGTATCATACTCTTCGTTAGGCGGGTCCAGTGGTAAATCAAGTGACTTCCCTATTTTTCTTTCTAACCTTTATAACGTTTCTAGTATGCTTCGATTGAGTTGATATATTCCCGAATCTGAACCATAACAATACGCCAAGTGTAGTACAATTAGGTGAGAACTTACCCTATGAGACATTTGTTCGAATCAAGGAAAGATGGTTTAGCAAATCAATTGAAGGACGCCGCTATTTCCTCCAAGATCAACTTGTATTCTGGACTATCATCGAGCTCGCTCAAAGATTTGTCATTGTCCTTGTTGGCGATATTCTGATCTATTCTTGACGTTTAGAGGGACGTACCAAATCTCTCGGAGTGATTCATAAAATCCTGAAGAAGAAAAAGAAGTTATGCGCAAACATATCTAAGTACGAATTCTAGTCAAAGGCAGTTCAACCTTTGGGTTACGCGATCTCAAGGGAAGGAATTGTTGTGAACCCATCGGAACTCGAAACAATTTTTGGGAAGGATGCACGATCGTAACGAAGATTCGTAGCTATAAAGGGGTAGCCAGTTAATACGGGAGACTCGTCGCAGAATTTTCCAAGTGGCAAGACTTCTCATCTAACTCATGTATGAGGGTCAAGTTTTGTATGGACTGATGTATACGAGGGAAATTTTCAAAAATTGAAGAGACACTCGATTTCTTCGCCAAAGATGATTCTGCCCAAATCCTAATGGACTCTTTGGGATGCCTAGTGATGCTTCGCATTGGAAGTTGAGAACGTACGCTTGACCAGAGTTAACTTTGTAGTTGCATTGAAGATCTGGAAGTATTTTCTACGAGGAGAAATTCTCAATGCCCATGGTAATCTTAAGAGCCAAAGGTATTTTGGTCTGTTGGAATGAGTGGAACATGAGGCGAAGACGGTGATTAGAAGCTCTGAAGGATTTCGACTTTTTGTTCTAGTATAATTCTGGAAGAGGCGAAGGTCGTAGCGGATGCCTTAAGAATAAAATAAGCTTAGTTGCCTACTACGGTAAACAAGGAGAATAAGTTTGATAGAGCCACTCAGTGATGTACAGTCGTTTGGAGAGTTGGCTGTTGGATGACTAAAGACTCAAGGAGCGTAGAATTTTTCATTAATCGGCCTATGATGTCAACACGTTTTTGCCCGTTAATATAAGATGCTCAATGGAAGGAAGCAACCTTATTGCCGGTGATTTGGATTGATGCAACTGAAGATACAACACAAGAACTAGGAGACGAAATGAAAGAAACACAGTCGCGTTTGTTCTAAGATATGATGAATTTCGAGGACGAAATTCCTTTTTAGAAGGGGAGTGTTGTAACATCCCAAAAATTCTTTATTTTATTGTAAATAATCATTTTATAACATCTATGATTTTTAGGAATTTTGTGGATTTTTTTGAAAATGATGAATATTTTAATATATTCTTCGTTTTGCGTGTACACTGAGCGGAGCCGGGAAAGATAGAATATTTTCCCTGAGGCTGGTAAACCTTGAACTGTCAACGTGTCAACGGGGGATCTTACTAAACCCGAGGTCGGGCACAGTCTACGAGGTTTAGGTTTTTCGAGATTTTATCTGTTAAATAAAATCGCAGTATCATAAAATTATCTGATGAATAATAAAATATTATTTTCATCAATTCTAAATTTTATTCACTGAGAAAATAATTCTAACAGTGTAATTAAATCATCTATCAAATGTACTTAATTGAGGAGACAAGCTTACTATGCACTTTATCGAGAAGCGCACGAAGCTTCTCAAGGAAGCTTCAAGGAAACTTCTAGGAAGCTTCCTTCCCAGCCACTATTCACTCTCTCTCCTCCCATTTTTGTGCAACACGTTTGACTATAGGGGGAGCATATTTCACTTTTTTTCTCACATTTCCCCTCCTCCCAATACGTAGCTCACTTGTTCACTCATCTTTCTCCCTTTCTCTTTTCACTCTACAGCAGCAACCTCATTATCACCAACACCTCCATTTCTATCTTCAAAAACTGTCACACTCCTTGCACCATCCTTGTATTTGGAAGACCACCATAATTGAGGAAGTCATCTTCTAAGCTCACCATTCTCTT
The DNA here is from genome assembly GCA_029884595.1 of Ormosia semicastrata. Classification (NCBI taxonomy): domain Eukaryota; kingdom Viridiplantae; phylum Streptophyta; class Magnoliopsida; order Fabales; family Fabaceae; genus Ormosia; species Ormosia semicastrata. The sequence continues at coordinate 55,563,301 of JAQQTO010000063.1, forward strand.
TATCTTCATTCTCTTACATCTTTGAAGCTTAAAGGTTGGAGCTTTAAGGTAAAGCTCTCAGCTTTTTCTTCCTCCCTTCTCATTTTCGTAACCCATGGTCATTTTGATGACCATAGGTATCCATTTCAATATTTGGTTCTGATTTGGTAAGTTTGAATATTCAAGGATTTCCAAGAAGCTGAAAACGAAGTTTCTAGCCGAAAAGGAGCAGCCTTTCTTTGTGCTTCTCTAAGGTAAGAGGAAGACACTCCTCCTCAACCTATTTTAGCATTTAGGATCGTCTGTGATTGGTGTTGAGGGTCATTCTATTTTTGCATGTTGTTTGTATTGTATGTGTGCTATTTGATTGTTTATGTGTTTTGATATATATCTGGATGTATTGGAACGTGTAATATGAAAGGGAAAGACTTCTGATTGGTTCTCGGATGGTCACGGTGTTGAGCCCAGAAATTTGGAAATTTCATGTGAAAACTAGTTACAGTATGAACCCCTGGCCAAACTCATCGAATATGATATCCTGATCATTTAGTGAAAAGTTAAAATCCGTTGAGTTTAGATTTCTGACCACCAAACACAATGTCAAAATCCGTCGAGTTTAGACTTCTGACCATTTTCGTCGAATGTGACCACCAAACACAATGTCAAAATTCATCGAGTTTAGACTGCTGACCATTTCCGTCGAATGTCAAAATCCATCGAGTTTAGATCTCTGACGACCAAACACAATGTGAAAATCCGTCGAGTTTAGACTTCTGACCAATATCTTTCTACAAATGTTGTTTCTGTCAGGTCATTTTCCGTCGAAAAGCAGCCTCAATAGTACACTAGAGACACTTCTTCGTTGAATCCAAAAATTATAATTATCGTCTAACACTTAGTGATTTAATTAGTGGTAACAGGATGCAATAATTAGCAAATTAGGAAATTAAAATATACTGAGATTCATAAATTTTAAAGAACCAAGAATGGAATTTTCATAAGACTTTGGATAATTTTAATTAGGGTAAGAACATGAGAGTGTGAGATTTTGAGATCTTAGAATAACCTTCTAAGTGTATATGAATAAATTACCTAAGAGAATTTAAATTAACTAAGAGAATTCCTTTAGAGACAAACTCTGTAAGTAAAGCTAAACCTAAGCAAGAATTCATAATACGCTTTAAAATGTATTAATTTATTTAACAACAATATTATGCTATTGTGGGTCCATGTGGGTGACCATTATTTGTGTTAATTCTTACTTTGGCAAATTGTGACATATGATGGAATAGTATGTAATAATGATCATACATGATTATGCATAGAGTCTGTATGCATTGTGAATGTCCGTTGGACTGTCGTAAGGCCTAGTTGCCTAGGAGTTGAACACACCTTAGTGCGAGTGCGAATAGACAAGTGTAGGTCATCGGTTGACCTTGGGGGCATCAGGGTGCGGGTACCTCGCAATGGGTAGTTGGTAGCTCTCTGTCCGTGGGGCAGACCGATGCAAACACACTGATGATCCGGACCGAGACATTGTCCTATATCGCGATCTAGAGCAGACTGTCTGTATAATGCCATGATGTGCACATGGGTAAATTCGAAATTATAGCACTTTGGCCTCGGTAGCCTAGTTGCAGACATGTCGCCTGATCTTTCTGTCCGACCGTTTGTGTCTAGCTCCATGGAGTAGGATTTTGACTATTGAGGGCACATGTGCATAGTGAGTCCATGAATTATCTGGCATACATTGTCATTATAATTGGAATTGTTGTACTTCTGATATATCTATATGTATATGACTGCCTGGAACTGTTTAGTTGATCATAATTGCTATGGAATGTTTATTACCATTATTGCTGTCATAAATACTATGTGGGCCCTTTGCGCCGTTTAGTTTCTTGATGCTATAATTGGTAATGATGGTAGGATGTCTTATCTCTTTCTTGTACTTCTCTTGCTCTATGTAAATCTTTGGTTAAAGATTGTAAGTGGGAACGAGGTTGGATTCCTGTGGATTTTCTTGGTTTGACCCACTGTATCCGGTGATGTCATCGCGAAGGGAGTTCTATTGGGTTTGTACGAACTGAGTCCACTGGTGGTGTCAAGACCTGGCGAGTCGACTGGACCGACAAGCGTATGCGACCTGCTGGGGATCTGACCTTGACCATGAAGAGGATTGCGGTTGAAGATCATATTCTGTATTTTTCACTACACTGGTGAGCCCAGAATTGCCTCACGCATTCGGGATTCGATGGAGTGCCCAACTCCTTAGTTGTAGATAGGGTGTGGGTAGTTGATATTTTATTTTGCATTACCTATATAAAAATGTATTTTGGGTATGTGTATGTTTTAAGGTGATTATCCAGACTTAAAGGTTATAAATTGAGTACATTCTATAATTCATATTTTAATTGGTCGTATATGTAACTATTCATTCGTGGCTCCTATTTTCCTCATATGAGAAATATTTTAATTAATATTTTTGTAAAGTTTGTTATTTGACAATGTTAGCACGCCGAAATGTAGTGACCGTGACATAATGACGATTGTGCCATGGTTATTAAATCTAGGGGTGTTACATAGATATTGGTGTATGCCGTAGAGGCCAATACATTTTCTGTATTTACATACATTCTATTATGCTATTTTTATATATGAGGCATTTCATTTATTGTGTTCTTTTTTTATAAACATAATAAAATCCTTAGAATAGTAAGTTTGATGCCATAGGACATCAAGTGGATGACTTAATCGTGAGATCCTTTTGGTTACAACACTATTCTTAAATGTCCCTAGTCAAGTATTATTGTTAATTAGGACAACAATAATACATTGAGACTAGTATGTGCATAGACTGATGACCATATCTCACGGGTCATGGACATGAGATATCAAGTCTTCACATGGGTACATATTAGAGTAATGATGTACTGGACTGACTAACCATGAGAACGCTACATGGATCGTTACGTGAGTGTCATAAGCAATTCTCATAGTGACAATGGTGTTTGTAGTCCTTTGACCTGAAATCACTACAATTCCTACATGAAGAGTTGTGAGTTTTAATGCCATCAAACGTCATCTGTAACAAGGTGATTATAAAGTTGGTTATTGGATATACCGTGAATCATGCAGAGGGATGTGAGTGACCTAGATGGGATTTGTCACTCCTACATAACAGGAGCGATATCTTCGGGCGCCCTGATTGAGCGAGACTGCGAAATGCATGGCCATGCTCAAATAAGTCAATATGAGATATTGATCTCATTTGTTGTTACAAAGTCTACTTGAGTTTCAGGAAACCAATGATTGGACTATACTAGGGTGACGCATTCCATGCCTTGTGTTCAATCTAGATATCTTGACAAAGGGACTAAACGACACGGAAACATTGGTCACGGAAAGGTTATGTCAAATCACTGATATTCTTATTACTTGGGTAGCAGCGATGTGTTGCTAGATACTGCTCACTACTTGTAATATTACAATGGGATTTTAATATTACTGTTAACGTAATAAGAACCTGTAGGGTCACACATATAGAGCAGACTAAAATTGGAACAATTGGATCCAAGTTGAACTCTGATTCAAATATGGGCCAGATTCATAACAGATGGGTCTAGGGTTGCACAGCTTACCTTGCTGCTGCTCACACTCACTTAAGGCAGTCACTATTATAAATAGTACTGCTATGGGGCTGCTAAGATAGATAATTTCAAAACCCTAGCCGCACCTATAGAAAAGTGAGTGAGAGAACGATAGGTTTCTTCTTTTCTCTTCGTAGCTAGCACTGTGTGAGAGACGTGAGGCTCCTCTTTGTGGATGTTGGACATTCGTGAGTCTGTTCGTGTGGATACCACAGAGACATCGTTTCTATTACGGTGTTGGTGATTCACGCTTCAAGAGGTAAATCATTTAGAAAACTCAGATTATGGCTTTTTTGCATGGATCCTCGGTGGGAATCCCTGTTTTCTGCTGCATGATGTATCCACAAAAATTCCCAACAGTGGTATCAGAGAGTCTTCCGAAACCATGATTCGGTTTTCTATTTTTGTTTACATGAGATTACATGTTTTCTGTTCTTGTTTTTGACAAAAGATATGATCTTTAATATGTTATTTCTGAAAACCGTATGAAACCCTTTGCAAAAACATATTCTGTTTCTTGTGTTGTATGCAAAATCGTGATGTTGTTTTCAAAACCCATGAAGATGTTCATATGTTCTGTGAAAACCGTTTTGTATTAAGATGTATGTTTTTACGAAACTTTCTGGTATGTATGTGATACGTACAGTGTTATGGAATCCTTATTTTCAATGCGCGGTGCAAGGGTTTAGGAAACCTTATTCTTGGTTTGCGGCAGCAGGGGTTATGAAATCCTTGTTTCTGCACAAGAGGTGCAGCGTAAGGGGTTTTGGAAACCTTATTCTTGTTTTGCGACAGCAGCATCAAGTGTTGATGTCAAGCTGTCAAGGAGGCGCCTAAGGTTCAAGTGTTGAACGATGGCGCAAGGGTTCCCTACGGTGCATGAAGTGTTCATGTTGTTTGGGCTTAGGGTTCCGCGCAACACAAGGGCTCAAGGGAGACTTTTTCCCCATGGTCGGGGCGCTGCCCCGAACCCCGTTGCATAGCGTGTGTTATTCAAAAACACCTTTTTCTATCCTCTTTTATGACTCATGAAAATAATAATGTATTATTGTTATGAGTTTATATGTTTTTGTGATGCATGGTGCATGGTTATGGCCTTAGTCCTCCTTTTATGCATTTTGGTTTTAATAAATACGACCTGCGTGTCATGCATTTCTCTCTACATTCTGATTGTACATTCTCTTCTAACCTAATTCCCTTCGAATGTAAAAGAGGTTTCTATATAATGTAATTATGATGTAGAGGCAAGAAGACGGCATCAAGTGAGGACGTTGATGGGAGATGCTTGGTGAAGCTGGCTTAGTTAATGCTACTCTTTTAGGGGCCATAACCATGTCACTTTTATTATATGCTTTTATGTATGAGATGCATGGATAATGTTTATGGTATGATAAACAATTTAATAAATGGTGAGGTCTAGTAATAATAATAATAATAATTCCCTCAAAGCAAATATTAAGTCATTATGTAATGCCTTCCAATGTGTGGCACTCGTCAAGACTAGTATCGATCAAGTGCAAGTCTGCCAAAGCAGGATGCCTTTATCTATATTAGTAAGACGCGATGGGATAAAGGTAATATCCAACTGCCAACCATTGGGTCTGACTTAACTAGGCCATTTCAATAGGATTGAAGGCTTAGAGGCATGAAGTTGGGCTTTAGTCCATTAGATGGATTAGAATAAGTATTATTCACCCAACTATCCAAGAGTTATATGTGATGTAATTAGAAAGTGTTTCCTACCTAAATAACTGAATTTTGGGTGATCTGCCAAAGCTGACTCAAAACTAGGTGAAATATGGATCTTGGCCCACTAGGAAATCTTACAATGGGATTTTTCAAGTCAATGCTGAGGGTCATTGACTTGAATAAAATAGTGGGAGGCATATTTAATTAAAAGACCTCATTAAATATGTTTATGGCATGATACTTATATTTTGCATATTTCTGTTAATAGATTACCATGGTAACAAACACATCGGGTACTTTATCATTGCGATCCATCCTTGAGAAGGACAAGTTATCTGGAATGAATTTTCTAGACTAGTACAGGAATTTGAGGATTGTCCTCAAGCAAGAGAAAAAGTTGTATGTTTTGGAACATCCTATTCCGGAGCCACCTGCTGCTAATGCCCCTAGAACTGAAAGAGATACTTATAAGAAGCATCAAGATGATGCCTGGGACATTGGATGTCTAATGCTAGCCACCATGAACTCTGAGCTCCAAAAGCAACATGAGAACATGGATGCATACGATATGATCGTACACCTTAAGAAGCTCTATCAAGAGCAGGCCAGGCATGAGAGATTCGAGGTCTCTAAAGCACTATTTCAGTGCAAGCTGGTAGAAAGAAGCCCTATTGGTGCTCATGTACTCAAGATGATTGAGTACATTGAAAACTTAGAGAGACTCGGTTTTCCTTTGGGCCAAGAGTTGGCCACTGACTTAGTCCTGCAATCGTTGCCGGAAAGTTTTAGTCAATTTGTCATGAATTACAACATGAATGGGATTGACAAATCACTACCAGAGCTGCTAGACATGTTGAGAACTACTGAGCAGAACATTAACAAAGGCAAAGGGAAGGCCATAGTGATGGTCCAAAAGAATAAGGGCAAGAAACAGCAGAAAAAGCCCAAAGACAACTGGAAGGGCAAGGGCAAGGATAAGTCCAAGCCCAGCACTTCTGGCTTGAAACCAGTGGGTGGAGTGGCTAAGGAAGGTATATGCTTCCATTGTGGTCAGACCGGACATTGGAAGAGGAACTGTGCCAAGTTCCTAGAGGAGCTCAAAAAGAAGAAGGGAAGTGAGACTTCCACTTCAGGTATTTTTGTTATTGAAGTCAATTTATCTACTTCTGCATCATGGGTATTAGATATTGGATGTGAATCTCACATTTGTGTAAATGTGCAGGATCTAAAGAGTAGTAGACCATTGACGAAGGGCAAAGTCGACCTACGAGTAGAAAATGGAGCAAAGGTTGCTGCATTAGCTGTAGGGACTTATTTATTATCTTTGCCCACTGGGCTTGTAATAGAGTTAGAGAACTGTTATTTTGTGCCTGCTATTAGTAGGAATATCATTTCTGTTTCTTGTTTGGACAAGAAAGGTTTTTCTTTTATTATAAAGGACAAGTGTTGTTTCATTTATATGAATGATATTTTTTATAGTAGTGCACAATTGAGTAATGGACTTTATGTACTTGATCTCGAAACGCCCGTCTATAACATAAATACAAAGAGGTTTAAATTAAACAATTCAAACCTAACTTTTCTCTGGCATATTTGTATGGGCCATATAAATGAGAAACGTATCTCCATACTCCATAAAGATGGATTCTTGGACTCGTTTGATTTCGAATCATATAAGACATGTGAATCTTGTTTATTGGGGAAGATGACAAAGGCCCTATTCACTGGATAAGGTGAAAAGGCTAGTGATCTTTTAGGCCTTATACATAATGATGTATGTGGGCCACTAAACACACTCGCTAGAGGCATTTTTCAATACTTCATTACATTTACTGATGATTTCAGTAGATATGGATTTGTATATCTTATGAAGCACAAATCAGAATCCTTTAAAAAGTTCAAAGAGTTCAAGAATGAAGTACAAAACCAACTTGACAAAAGTATTAAAATCCTTTGACCAGATCGAGGAGGAGAATACTTAAGCCAACAGTTTGATGATCATCTGAAAGAGTGTAGGATAATATCTTAACTCACTCCACCAGGAACACCACAATGGAATGGTGTCTCTGAAAGGAGGAACCGGACCTTGTTGGACATGGTCCGATCCATGATGAGTCATGCAAACCTTCCAGGCTCCTTCTGGGGACATGCTCTATTAACAGCAGCTTTCACACTTAACAACGTTCCATCTAAGACGGTTCAAAAGACACTATATGAGATATGGACTATGAGACGGCCCAGTATATCTTTCTTGAAGATTTGGGGCTGTGAAGCTTATGTGAAATGTCAAGTTTCTGATAAGCTTGGACCTAAATCAAATAAATACTTCTTTGTGGGGTATCCAAAGGAAACCAAGGGATACTTTTTCTATAATCCTACCGAAGGCAAAGTGTTTGTCACACGGACAGCTGTGTTTAAAGAAAGGGAGTTTATCTCCAAAGGAACCAGTGGGAGAAAAGTAGAACTTGAAGAAGTTCAAGTTTCACAAAGCAGCAATGAACCTATGGTGGAAATAGAGCAGCCTCCACAAAATGTGGAACAGCAACCTGCTCTAGTAGCACAAGACCTGCGTAGGTCTAATAGGATACGTCATCAACCAGAGAGATATGGATTTCTCATAACCCAGCAAGGTGACATATTGCTCACGGATCAAGATGAGCCTATGACTTACCAGGAAGCCATTATTGGCCCAGAATCTGAGAAATGGATTGAGGCCATGAGATCTGAAATGGATTCCATGTATGCCAACCAGGTATGGACCTTGGTTGACCCACCTGAAGGGGTAAAACCCCCTTGGGTGCAAGTGGGTTTTCAAAAAGAAAACTGACATGGATGGTAATGTGCATACCTTTAAGGCGCGATTGGTGGCTAAAGGTTTCAAACAAATTTATGGTGTAGACTATGATGAGACTTTTTCCCCAGTTGCGATGCTTAAATCTGTTCGAATCTTGCTTGCTGTTGCAGCATACCATGATTATGAAATCTGGCAAATGGATGTCAAAACTGCTTTCCTTAATGGAAATCTTCTTGAAGATGTGTACATGACACAACCTGAGGGTTTTGTCACTCTAGAGGATGCTAGAAAAGTATGCAAGTTGCAACGATCTATTTATGGATTGAAACAAGTTTCCAGAAGCTGGAATCTTCGTTTTGATGATATAATAAAATAGTTTGGTTTCATCAAGAATGAAGAAGAATCTTGTGTCTATAAGAAGGTTAGTGGGAGCACTATTATCTTTCTGGTATTGTATGTAGATGACATACTACTTATTGGAAATGACATCCCTACTCTACAGTCCGTAAAGACTTGGTTAGGGAACTGCTTCTCTATGAAGGACTTGGGTGAAGCCACCTATGTATTAGGTATCAGGATCTATAGAGATAGATCACTGAGACTTTGGCCTAAGTCAGAGTACATACATAGACAAAGTGTTAAGACGATTTAATATGCATGAATCCAAGAAAAAACTCTTGCCTATGTCACATGGTGTAAGCCTATCTAAGGCTCAATCCCCTTCCACCCAGGATGAGAGGGATCGCATGAGCAAGATTCCATATGCATCTATAATTGGATCTATCATGTATGCCATGTTATGTACTCGACCAGACATCTCATATGCTTTAAGCATGACGAGTAGGTACCAGTCTGATCCCGGTGAGAGTCACTGGACTGCTATCAAGAACATCCTTAAGTACTTGAGAAGGACTAAGGATTCTTTCTTGGTATATGGAGGCGAGGAAGAGCTAGTTGTAAAAGGTTACACTGATGCTAGCTTCCAAACCAATAAGGACGACTCCAGATTGCAATCGGGTTATGTTTTTTGCCTAAATGGTGGGCCTGTGAGCTGGAAGAGTTCAAAGCAGGAGACAGTTGCCGATTCTACCACAGAGGCTGAGTATATTGCTGCCTCCAATGCAGTAAAGGAGGCCGTTTAGATCAGGAAGTTCATTACTGAAGTTAGCGCTATTCCTAGCATTGTGGACCCAGTGGACCTCTATTGTGACAATAATGGAGCCATTGCACAAGCTAAGGAGCCTAAATCTCACCAGCGATCCAAACATATACTTAGGCGCTTCCATCTCATTCGAGAGATCATCGATAGAGGAGATGTGAAGATATGCAGAGTACCAACAGATGATAACATTCTTTGATCCTTGACGAAGCCTCTTCCACAGCAGAAGCATGAGGGTCACACTAGGTCTTTAGGCATTAGATATATGCCTGATTGGCTTTAGTGCAAGTGGGAGATTGTTGGTGTATGCCCTAGAGGCCAATACATTTTCTGTATTTACATACATTCTATTATGCTATTTTTATATATGAGGCATTTCATTTATTGTGTTCTTTTTTTATAAACATAATAAAGTTCTTAGAATAGTAAGTTTGATGCCATAGGACATCAAGTGGATGACTTGATCGTGAGATCCTTTTGGTTACAACACTATTCTTAAATGTCCCTAGTCAAGTATTATTGTTAATTAGGACAACAATAATACATTGAGACTAGTATGTGCATAGACTGATGACCATATCTCACAGGTTATGGATATGAGATATCAAGTCTTCACATGGGTATATATTAGAGTAATAATGTACTGGACTGACCCACCATGAGAACGCTACATGAATCGTTACATGAGTGTCATAAGCGATTCTCATAGTGACAATGGTGTTTGTGGTCCTTTGACCTGAAATCACTATGATTCCTACATGAGGAGTTGTGTGTTTTAATGCCATCAAACGTCATCTGTAACAAGGTGATTATAAAGTTGGTTATTGAACATACCGTGAATCATGCAGAGGGATGTGAGTGACCTAGATGGGATTTGTCACTCCTACATAACATGAGCGATATCTTCGAGCCCCCTGATTGAGTCAATATGAGATATTGATCTCATTTGTTGTTACAAAGTCTACTCGAGTATCAGGAAACCAATGATTGGACTATACAAGGGTGACACATTCCATGCCTTGTGTTCAATCTAGATATCTTAACAAAGGGACTAAATGACACGGAAACATTAGTCACGGAAAGGTTATGTCAAATCATTGACATTCTTATTACTTGGGTAGCAGCGATATGTTGCTAGATACCGCTCACTACTTGTAATATTAAAATGGGATTTTAATATTACTGCCAACGTAATAAAAACCTGCAGGGTCACACACATAGAGCAGACTAAAATTGGAGCAATTGGATCCAAGTTGGACTCGGATTCAAATATGGGCCAGATTCATAACAGATGGGTTTAGGGTTGCACAGCTTACCTTGCTACTGCTCACACTCACTTAAGGCAGACACTATTATAAATAGTACTGCTAAAGGGCTGCTAAGATAGATAATTTCAGAACCCTAGCCGCACCTATAGAAAAGTGAGTGAGTGAGCGACATGTTTCTTCTCTTCTCTTCGCAGCTAGCACTGTGTGAGAGACGTGAGGCTCCTCTTTGCGAACGTTGGATGTTCGTGAGTCTGTTCGTGTAGATACCGCAGAGACATCGTTTCTATTACGGTGTTGGTGATTCACGCTTCAAGAGGTAAATCATTTAAAAACTCAGATTATGGCATTTTCGCATGGATCCTCGGTGGGAATCCCTATTTTCCGCTGCATGATGTATCCGCAAAAATTCCCAACAGTAGATTAGTTAAATTAGTATGAAATCAAAGAAGGACAACATAATGTTTCTTTAAAATGGTCTACCCAAACATGAGAATAAGTTTAGATCATTATTTCTAATTCATTTTAAGATAGAAACACAACACAGTTAGTGATGCAAAGCATTATTAAGTTAATAAACAAAACAAAATAGTAGCTAACTTAAAAGAAAAAGAAAATAAGTAGAGATAGAAAGAAAGTGGATAAGGTTACGAGGTGAAGAAAAGATGTAGAGAAGATTACCCCCATTTTTCCTACCTTGGTTGTCATTCTAAGCTAAGAGAGTGTTGATCTTCAACCTTCAATGTATCACAAACAAAGAATAATGAAAGGATGAGAGGTAGAGGAAGAAGAAAGGTAAGGGGATTTCTTGGTGTCTTGCAATTTGGAATCGGTTCAAGCTCAAAGCATATGCTATCAAAGAGATGCTTGAGAAGCCTCAAGGTCTTTAATATCTCGTCCCCCACCATAATCTTCCTTCTTTTATGCAGAACCATGGCTGCCATCATTACCAAGGGGCTAGGGTAAACTTTAGGCTCGATATGGCCTTTGAAGAAATGAGATGGGTGTTCATGGATGCTAACTTGAAGGGATGGTTATGGAGATATCACAATGTCTCTCAAATCACGAAATGAAAAGAATGATGTGAGGTGAAGTGAAAGAAGTAGCTCGGTAGCCCCTTTTCCATGGTAGATTAGGAATGATTTCATCTAGACTCGAGTGTCACTTTGCATGGTTTGAAAGCATACAGCCTCACAAGTGTCTTGGCTGTGTGAGAGGTGTCAAATTGCATTGCTTTAGAGTTGCACAAGTGTCCTTGGCCATGGCACTTTGCATGGATGGGAGAGTGCATGCTTGCACACTTGTCTTGGTATTCAATAAAGCTTTGGAAAGGTGTCATTGTGCATGTTTTGGAGAACATGTAGCAGTCCACTTATCCTTGAGCATGTGAATGTCATTTTTCACTTCTTGGAGCTACAAGAAGTGGCTTGGCCGTGGCACTTTGAATGAACTGAAGTGTGCATGCTTGCACACGTGGCTTGGAAGTGAACATACCGCTCTACAAGTGCCCTTTGTCGTGGCTTCCTCATGGAAATTGAGGGAATATATTCTCTTTTCTTGACAAGTGTGTTGCTTTGTGTGCATGAAATCCATGTGTCATTCTAGCTTCCTTTCTTTTTGCAACCATGTACCATTAGATGGGGATATCACATTATTTTTATTTCTAATGCTTGCATAGTTCACTAATTACCTTACTTTATGTGTTAATTTTTTGGTTACTCTAATCTTCTTTACTAAGTTATGATCACATTCTTAAATCATCCTTTACTGAAGAATTAATACTTAGTCTTATACATGCATATTGCCACATGTCCTCTTGCATGCATGCTTTCCTTCAATTTGTTGCCAAGCAACCATAACTTGATGAGATCCCTTCCCAATGCTTGACAATATGTCTTGAGACTATGAAACCAAGGGTTTGCCTTCTAGGTCATTGCCATGACCTTAATGGTTATTTAGTAAACCTTAATTAAATTAAAACTCCTCAATTCATCTTAAATTAATCTTGGATTGCTAGCCACTAAGTCTTTGAATAAACTAGTCTAAGAATTCGTAAGATCTTTAAATCACACATTAAGGTATTAAAAATCTTGGGATGTTACATTCTCCCCTACTAACAAAAAATTTTTCCGTCAAAATTTTACGTACCTTGAAACAAATGAGGGTATTCCTTCTTCATGGTTGCTTCTAGCTCCCACATGGCTTCTTGAACATTCACTCCTTCCCATAAACACTTTAACCAGAGGATTCGTCTTACCTCGAAGCTACTTTTCACGACTGTCAACGATCCACACTGAGCTAATTGCATAAGATAAATTTTCTTTTAAGTGTTATAGATTCAGGGGTCAACGCATGAGAAGAATCAGGAATGTATTTCTGATGTTTAGAAACATGGAATACATTATGAAGGTTAGAAAGTTGCGGTGGTAAGGCGACACAGTAATCAACTAGTCCGATTAAATTTAAGATTTGATATGGGCCCAAAAATCGAGGACTTAGCTTATTTGCTTTCAAGACTCGGTGGAGTCTAGTTATTGGAGATATTCTAATGAAGACATGTTCCCCTTCTTAGAATTCTAGGTGTTTTCTTCTTCGATCAGCATAGCTCTTTTACCGACTCTGAGCAGTCTTCAATTTCTCTTGAATTATCTTGATTTGTTTCGTGGTCTGTTGTACTAACTAGGGTCCCAATAGAGATCTTTCTTCAGTTTCATACTAGCAAAGGGGTGATCTACATTTTCGTCCATACGGGGCCTCGTAATGGGCCATTCCTATGTTGGTGTGAAAACTACTATTGTAGGCAAATTCCACTAATGGTAAATGCTGATCCCAAATTCCTCCTTGTTCAAGAATGTAAGCTTGCAACATATCCTCCAAAGTTTGAATAGTTCTTTCAGATTGTCCATCTATTTGGGGATGATAGGTTGTACTAAGCTAAATCCTAGTCCCAAAAGATTTCTGAAGCGCACCCCAAAATCTAGAGGTAAAACGGGGGTCTCTATCTAACGTAATGCTACAAGGTACACCATGTAACCTCACTATCTCTTGAACATAGAGTCGTCCTAACCTTTCTAGGGAATAGTTTGACTTAACGGGTAGGAAACGAGCACTCTTGGTAAGTCGGTCCACTATAACCCAAATTGAATCATGAACTAGTGGTGTTCTAGGTAATTCTGTCACAAAATCCATGGTGATCTTATCCCACTTCCACTCTGGGATACTTAAGGGTTGGAGGGGTCCTGAAGGCTTTTGGTGTTCTATCTTCACTTTTTGACAAGTCAAACATGAGGCCACATACCTTGCTATGTCTGTTTTTAACTTAGGCCACCAAAATCTTTTCTTAAGATCCCTATACATTTTATTCGCACCGAGATGAATAGTGAACTTACTTCTACGGGCTTCTTCCAAGATCTTCTGCCTCAATTCCAGTTTATTAGGTTTGTACAGTCGATTGTTAAACTTAAGCATTCCCTCTGGGGTTTGACTAAACCTCAATGAAATGTTCTCCTGAATCTGCTTCCTAATAGGTTCTAAAGAGACATTTTCTTGTTGAGCTTTCATGATTTCCTAAAACAACTCATTTTCTATAGTCATAACATTCAACCTTAAGTTATCAGGAGTGGGCTCTGCAGAAAATCCTAAGTCTCTAAAATTCTCTAAAATCCTTAAGAAGCTTCACCTCTTGCACCATAAGGGTAGCCATAAGCAAAGACTTTCTACTTAGGGCGTCTGCTAACACATTTGCCTTTTCAGGGTGGTATTTTAGTTCAAAATCGTAATCTTTCAAGAATTCCATCCATCTACGTTGCCTCTGTAACATTCCAAAAATTACTTATTTCATTATAAATAATCATTTTATAATATTTTTGATTTTTGGAAATTTTTCTAGATTTTTTCGAAAATGTCAAATATTTTAATATATTTCTCATTTTACGTACACACTGAGCAGTGTCAGTGTAACATCTCGAAAAACTATTTGTTTCACGACAAATAGTTATTTTCCAATATTTGTGATTTTTAGGAATTTTTGTGAAATTTTCTGGAAACGTTGAATATTTTAATATATTTCTCATTTTGCGTGCCCATAGAGCGGAGCCGAGAAAACGAATTATTTTTCCTGAGTCTGGTAAACTTTGGACTGTAGAAATGTCGACGGGGGATCTTACAAAACCCGAGGCTGGACACAGTTTACGAAGTTTTTATTTTTCAAGATTTTATCTGATAAATAAAATCACAGTACATTTTATTATCTGTGGAATAATAAAATATTATTACGCTAACTGTAAAACTTTGTCCACTGAGAAATAGTTCTAGTAGATTATTTCAATCTAGTTATTTTTATGACATCATTTAAGTGACCACACACTTCACTTTATCGAGAAGCGTGCGAAGCTTCTCAAGGAAGTTCTAAGGAAGCTTCTAGGAAGCTTCCTCCAACCACTTCTCTCTCTTTCCTCTCTAAAAGTGCTGCATGGTTTGGGGGGCTAAATTCATTATTTCATTTCATATTTCACCTCTCATTTCTCTTCCTCTCTCCCTCATACGCAGCTCTCTTCCTCTCCCTCTCTTCGTCTCTTCTCCCACTAACACATTCCATTGTTAAGCTTTCAAGCTTTCCTTGCTCAAGCTAACACAAGCCATTGTCTCTCCTCATCATCTCCAAGCTTTCCTCTTTGTGGAACTCTCATTGTCTCTCCCATTTTCATGGTTGGTAGCTCAACACCAAAGCTTCAAGCTTTAAGGTAAAGCTCTCAATTTTCTTCTCCTTTTCACCTCATTTTCGTGAACCATGGTCACATTGGTGACTATGATGCCATTTCCACTCTTTGATCTTGATTTGTTAGATTTGAACACCCAAGGATCTTGTGGTGGTGGAGCACGAAATTCCAAGGACAAAAGGAGTTTGCTTTCCTTGTTCTTCACTAAGGTAAGAGAAAGATTATTCACTTTAACCCATTTTGGTAGTGAGAAACGTCTTTGTTGTGTTGATGGGGTGAAACCCATTTGTGGGTAACCCTTTGTTTGAGTGATTTTGGTTGTTTAATGGTGTTTTGATTGGTAGGAATTAGTTGTATATTGACAGATCTTGGATTATATGAAGGTTGGAATAGTTTTCTGGTGATTTCTGCGTCCACAGAGTGATACACGGCCTAGGCCGTGTATGAATACATGGCCGTGTATCTCTTTGTGTGACTGAAACGTGTCTCTGGTGCACTCCAGAAGAGTACACGGCCTAAGCTGTGTATGACCACACGGGCGTGTACTCGGGGCCGTGTATTTTACACATGGCTGTGTAACCTGATCAGTAATGGATTTGAGGCTTTTCTAGCCCCTTGGAGGTTCAAGGTCCCCTTGGGCACTTAACTCAAGGCTTTTGGACTAATGTAAGCATAATAATCTTAAATAATTGGATGACTAGAAACTAATTAGGGATTCATAAAGAGGGAAAAACTAAGAACAAAAGCATGCCTTATAACTTATAAGAACTTTGAATAGAGATAGAACATGAGTGTGATTGAGGTTGCAAGCGACATAATGAAACTAAGAATTGACTTACTTGATGACTTTGAATAGGGCCTGAATGCCTAGAAACTTATTATTGACTTAGTATGGTGATGAACCTTTAAAAAGTCATGTTTTTACAGTTTAATTTCTAGGTTTTTCATTCTCTTTTAATCTGTTTAATTGGGTTTTATCCTTATGTTTTTCATGTTTTTATTTTAAAGAGTTTTTCTTCATTCTTTGTGATAGTTCTCTGGATGCTCAGCGCTTAAACGTTCAAGAACCAGTGCTCAAGCGCTGGTGAGGCATAACGAGGGAGTTTTCTCTATTATCTCAGCGCTCAAGCGTGGGAAGTTCACCGCTCAAGTGCGCAAATGACAGAATAGGAGGAATATTGCTGGTATTCCAGTGCTCAGGCGTTGTACAGCCAATGCTCATACGCGTGCATTGTGAAGAACTAGTGTCTGGTGAGTTAGCGCTCAGGCGCTTGGAGACTAGCGCTCAAGTGCGAGACGCATAACAGTATGAGATTTTTTATTATAAATAGAAAGTTACGCCAAATTTCAACACACTCTGCAGTAGCTGTCAAGACAACTCAATCCTAATTTGGTGTGGGCGCATCAAGACTTGGAGATTAGGGATTTTCTTCAATCTTTCCACTAGTTATCAATGGAGTTTGTCATCGTCTATTCTTTGTTTTGTTTTTTCCCTATGTGTAACTAACTTCCCCTCGTTAGGGGGATGATGGATCGTGATACTTTGATGATGTAATTTCTTTTATGGGTTTAATGCATGTTTTTATCTCATGATTTACGTGTTTATCTCTGTTCTTAATACTTTTCTAAACCTGATCAATTTGGGAATGATCTTTTGGGTTTATGTATGATTTGAGAAAATTTGCATGAACCTAGAACTTGTGATAAACACCATAATTTTTGCAATCGCTAGGGATAGACGTTGTGGGTTATGTGGTCTTTCTTATAATTCCTTTGTTCCTGATAGTGCCTTTCTATTTGGGGTTAGACTAAGGGATTAGTTAATTCCAAATAGTTTAAGAGGATTAATATACCAAGGGATTGGGTATTAATAAATTTTGGGAATTGACCATGAATCATTGAAATAGAACATGTTTTCAACCAATTTTTAGAAGTGCATTTGAAAGAGTTCAAGTAAAGTCTGAACCCTAACACTTTCTTATTATTGTTTTCATCTCTTGTTAGATTGCTTGATTTTATTCTGTTTAATTTTAATTACTTTCTTTTAATTATCTTTATTTTCACTTTTGCCAACTTCCATCTTTTGAGTAGCTTAAATAGTGTTAATTTAACAAATTTGGTATTTGGTAATATAATCCTCGTGGGACGATTCTTTTTTCACTACTTTATTACTTTTTGCGATTTGGTACACTTATCGATTTTCACATCAAGTTTTTGGCGCCGTAGCCGGGGATTATTAATTGCCAATATCAATTAGCAGTAAAAAGTGCACTAATTTAGGCGTTTGTTTTTATTTTATTTTTTTATGTAATTATTTTTCGTATTTAATTTAATTTTATTTCTTTAACGTTATTTATTTTTATTTTTGTCCTCTTTGCTTCACTTTGGTTGTTTCTTGTTTGTTTATGCAAGGGTTTTTGGAATCGGAAGAATTACTTTTTGACCCAGAGATAGCAAGGACAGAAAGAACAATCAGAAAAGTAATCAGAGAAGGAAGAAAAATTGCAAAAGAAGAAGACATGGCTGAGAATAATGTTGCACAGAGAAGATGCACTATTACTGACTATGCTACTCCATCTGCTGAGAATGTTTCTATGAGTATTGTGTGTCCTGCTATTCAGGCTAACAATTTTGAGATTAAAACAGCTCTTCTATAGTTGGTGCAGCAGAATCAGTTTAGGGGAAGTCAGACAGAAGATCCAAACTTGCACATTGCCAATTTCTTGCAGCTCTGTGATACTATTAAGTATAATGGAGCCAGTGATAATGCCATACGATTACGACTCTTTCCATTTTCCTTGAGAGATAAAGCCAAGAGCTGGCTATAAGCCCAGCCTCAGGGAAGCATTTCTACTTGGGATGATTTAGTTAGTAAGTTTCTCACTCGATATTTCCCTCCTTCCATGTTCGTGAAGATAAGAAGTGAGATTACTTGCTTTACTTAGAATCAAGGAGAATCTCTCTATGAAGCATGGGAAAGGTTTAAGGAGCTTCTTAGAAAATGTCCTCACCATTCTTTTGAGGTTTGGCAATAGGTACAGATCTTTTACAATGGGTTGAGTCCTCCTACTAGAGCAATGGTTGATGCGTCTGCATATGGGTCTTTAAATAGCAAAACTCCTGAAGAGGCTTAAGAATTATTTGAGACAATGGCCACTAATGAATATCAGTTGCCTAGTGGAAGAGCTACAGTCAAACAGGGGATGTTGGAGCTTGGTGTTATTGATACTATACTTACACAGAATCAGACAATGATGCAATACATTGTCAACCTTTCTAAGCAAGTTGGTAATTTACAGGTGAATGTAGTTATCATCAGGGTCTGACTTGCGATTTTTGTGGAGGCAACCATGTTAATGGGCAATGTGATGCTGGCAACTCAGGTGTTAACATTCCAGAGCAAGTGAATTATATGGGAAACCCTTCAAGGCCACAAGGTAATCCTTACTCTAATACTTACAATCTAGGCTGGAGGAATCATCCCAATTTCTCTTGGAAGAATCAAGCCGTATCATTGAATGCTCAGCCCGAACAGAAGTCTCCTCTTGAGATTACAGTGGAGAAACTTTCTTTGTAAACCTCTATTTTTGTGCAACAGACTTCAACTTTTATGGAAGAGTTGAGGGCCAATTTTAAGAATCATGAGGCAGCAATTAGAAGTCTTGAGAATCAGGTGGGGCAAATCGCTAAGCAGCTTCAAGAAAGACTTCCAGGCAGTTTGCCCAGTGATACTGTTATCAATCCAAATGAGCAATGTCATGCAATTACACTGATAAGTGATAAGACTTTGGAAAGACAAATGAAAGAAGCACCTGATTCAGTAGAAAGTGAAAAAACTGATGTTCTTATTATGGATGTTTCAACTCAAGAATGTTGTATTGAAGAAGTTAAAGAGGAACAATCAGGAGTGTAGAGAAAAAAGAAAGAGTTAGAGCAGAAGGAAGTGGTTGATCCTTCACTTTATGCTAAACTTCTATACCCTCAAAGATTCAGAAATGAGATTCAAGAAAAGTAGTTTTCCAAGTTCTTAGATGTCTTCAAAAAGCTGCATATAAATATTCCTTTTACTGAAGCACTTGAGCAGATGCCTTCCTATGCAAAATTCATGAAGGACTTGCTATCAAAGAAGAGGAAATTGGAAGAGGATGAGACTGTAGCACTTACTGAGGAATGCAGTGCCATTATCCAGAGGAAGCTTCCACCGAAGTTAAGGGATCCAAGAAGCTTTAATATCCCTTGTACAATTAGGAAGTTAAGCATTGATAAGGCCTTATGTGATCTAGGGGCTAGCATTAATTTGATGCCATTGTCTATCTTGCGCAAGCTGGGAATTGATAAAGTTAAGCCTACCATGGTTTCTCTTCCATTAGCAGATCGATTAGTCAGACATCCATATGGTATTGTGGAAGATTTGCTAGTGAAGGTTGGTAAATTTATTTTCCCAATTGACTTTGTAGTCTTGGATATAGACAAGGATGTTGATATCCGATTAATTCTAGGGAGACCATTCCTAGCTACATCAGGAGTGTTAATTGATGTCCCTAGAGGAGAGCATATTTTGAGGGTAGATGGAGATCAAGTTACTATAAATGTTTTTAATAAGTCTGCCCTAACATCAGATCTTTATGCCCCTGTTAATTGCATTCAAGGTACATTTCAAAAGGGGTTTGATGATAAGAACTCTTCTTTGTTCATTAATGCGGATCTGCTCACTCCTAAGATTGTCGATGAAAAGGAGAACAGTCTTCCTCTATTTGAGATTGCTAAGACAAAGAAAGGTCCTCCTATTTTCCATGGTTCACTGCAAGCTAATCCTTTTCTTGTTGAAAAATTAAGACCTCCATTGCCTGATGAGAATTTCCATGCTAAGGTATATTCAGAATGTCATCCTGGTTCAAGTCAAGTTCTTAACACTTGTGGGGATTCCAAAGGCAGTGACAAAGTATGGAGACAAAGAGTTGAGAAAAGAAAAATGTCATCCTACTTCTCTTGCTTCAAGCCACCATGACTAGTTGAAAAGGCAACGTCGAGCTAATGACGTTAAACAAACACTTTTTGGGATCAATCCAAATTTCTTTTTTTTTTTTAGTATTTTATTATTTTATTATTATTATTATTATTGTTATTTTCTTTAACTTTCTGCTTTATTTCATGATTTAAAAATTAAAAAAAAAAGAAAAAAAAGAACATAATTTAATTTCCTTTTAATTTTGTTTTAGTGTTTTTGTTTATTTTATTTTATTTTATTTTACTTTATTTTATTTTATTTTAGTTTTGTTATATTTCATAATTTAATTTTTTTTTTTTTTTTTTTTTTTTAAAACTAGTGATTTAGCGCTCGTTACTGGAATACCGGCCAGCTCAAGCGTAGAGAGGCGGGAGCCATTTAAACAAGGCGTTCGTAGCGCCCAAGCGCTGAACGCTCTTCTGTTCAGTTTTCTCTCAGTTTTCTCCCAGAATCCTCTCCAATCCTTCTCAACAATCACTGTCCCACACTCCCAAAGCATCTCTTTTTGGATTTTTCTCTTCATCTAGTGTCATTGTTCTTTATTTTTGTTGCTTGTTACATCTGAAAAGGGAGGAGTCCCCACCTATATGTTGATACGTGCGTGGTGGGATTTTCACCGTGAATACGTCTTCATTTCTCCATTTCTTACTTTCATTTTTTCCTCATTCAGGTATGTTCATCTATCCATACTCTCAATTTGGTGTGCTTTTCTGTTAATTTTATGAATTTTGGAAAATGGGGTTTTAGGGTTTGTGAATTGGGAATTTTGTGAAGTTATGAAATTGGGTGAGAATTGAATCCTTCTGTTGTTGTTGCTTAAATTCAACTTTGCAAATTATTTGATTGGGAGTGATTGACACATTTGGTTGCTTGACTTGCACATTTTTGACATTGTTGATTTGGATGCTGCCGTAAATGGATACATTTTGTGCTTAGTTGATGATGCTTATATTTTGAGTACTGTTGGCATAAGTTAATTTGTCTTGACATTGTGTGAACTCATTGCTTTGTGATTGTGGCATGTTGAATTGGCATAATGATCATGTCAAGTTGTGATGAATGCTGTGAATTTAAGCTGTGATGAATCCAGATATTTGGTTAGTTTAAGTGTACTCATGTGATTTATAGTTTCTGTTCTTGGTTATTCTCTGTGTTGCTGGTAAGATATTGATAAGTTTAGTACTATCTGGTTTCTGGTTGTTGATTGAAGAGTATTGCATGAATTCTGGCTGTTGATTATTTCACCTAATTGTTTTATTTTATGAATGTTTGCTGAGAGATACTCATTTATCTCTTTTCCTTTTTGGTTTCAGGAATTCAAGATGCCTCCAATTAAGAGAAGAAGAGGTCCCTCTAGAGAAGGCTCTAGCTCTTCTTCATTTGATGCAAGTCGTTTTCGATCAGAAATTCATGAAAAAAGATTTACCAATGCACTGCTAAAAAGGAATTTCATTCAGGAGCAGGGGCTTGTTCTATAAGAAATGAATTTCTTGAAATTCATTCACAAATTATAGACAGAG
Source organism: Ormosia semicastrata (assembly GCA_029884595.1). NCBI lineage: Eukaryota > Viridiplantae > Streptophyta > Magnoliopsida > Fabales > Fabaceae > Ormosia > Ormosia semicastrata. The sequence goes on from JAQQTO010000063.1 coordinate 55,585,083, forward strand.
GTTGGAGCACATTGTGCCAAATTCCAGAACCAGGATCACAAACATTGGTTAGGGAATTTTACGCCAATGCTTTTGCTGACTCTACTGGCAGAAACATATATGAAAGCATGGTGAGGGGAACATTTATAGAGTTCAGTAAAGATGTGCTGAACGACTATTTTTGATCAAGAATATGATTACCCAGGCCAATGTGATTATCATACCTTGTTGAGTACACCTTTGCATGCAAACCTGTTGCTTAGTGTGTTATGCATGGAAGGTGCTCAATGGACGTTGGACACCAAGAACCAGCCCAAATTTTTGAAGAAAGCTTATTTTAAACCAATCCCACGGGTGTGGTGCACTTTTGTTCAAGCTAACCTTTTACCTTGCTCTAACACTTCTGAAGTGCCTGGTAAGTGGGCCTTGCTTGTCTTCGCCATTGTCTCTAGTAGTGTTGTAGATATTGGCCGGGTCATTGCCTTCAACATGCGAATAGCAGCTCAAGACACTTCTGGGAGCTTACCTTATCCTTTGCTCATTTCCCGCCTATGTTCTGAGAAGGGTGTCCATATTTCTGATGATCAATTAATTCAGCCAACTCCTCCTATTACAGCAGCAGTTATTGAGAGGTATTTTGAAGAGGATCGCGCAATTCCAGCTCCTCAAGTTCCTACTCCTTCAGGCCCAGCGGTTAGGCAACCCCGTACAGCGCTCACCTTGGCACAAAGGATGGATAGATTAGAGCGAGTGCAGCATCAAAACCAAAGGAAATTCAACTATTCTCTTCAGTATTGCGCCGCATAGCAGAGTGCTTGAACATTGACACTGCTCCTCTTGGTCCTATGACTGATGAGGAGATCATGGCAAATATCAACTTTAGTGAGGTAGATGAGGATGAGACTGATGATGAGGAAGCGCTAGATTGATTTCCTACTGCCACAATGAGCTTTTCTTTACCCTCTCTTTTATTCTTTTGACTTTATGTTCCTGCTTGTTTATTGCATTGGTTTGTGATCTGAACGGTGAGGGCCTTGTCTTTGTTTAAGTTTGGGGGAGGGTATTTTGTTGTTTTGATTAAGTATTTTGGTTGAACATGCCAGTGTTTTGAATTGAGAATCCTATGATTGGTTGAACTGTGAATTGATTTCTTTTCCAGGATGTCATATGGGAATCCAAAAATTAGATTGATCTCTATTGCTTTGATTGTGCATGATTGTACTTCCCATTTTTATGATTGAAAAGACCTTGGATATATGATTGCATGACAAACTTAGAGAAAGTTTATAGGATTGCTTGTGTGTGGATGATTCGCATCTAGAAGTTGTTTGATTCTCTCTTGAGGCGAAATCATAAATGATGCATGATCAGGGAAATGATTAGGGCCTTCTTTGAACCGTTTGAGTTTTTCAAGTTAACCTGTTAATACAGTGTATCTCTAGGTCCTTTTTTGCAGCCACACATATTTTTGGCCTTATTTTTATTCTCTTTTACCCACATTTTTCTTCCCATATATATGTTTTTTTTTAAACGTTTCCTTTTTCTTACCCTTATTGAATGCATGTCTTGTGTTTTTCTACTGTTCAAGTCTTCATTATTTTTGTGCATAAAGATTTTTGGAGCTGAAAAAATTTCAAAGAAGAGAAAGAAAAAAATTCAAAAAGTAAAAAAAATGAGAAGTCTACCCAGAGTATTGCAAAGAAATAAGTTTGGTGCAGGAGGTTGTTGAAGAAAGGAAGAAAAAAATAAAGAAAAAAATAAAGGAGAAAAGAAAGAAAGAAAAAAAAAATGATGATGATGATCACAGTGTTAATTTTTATGCTCCGTTGTCCTCTTGTCTAATATTTTGAGGCTTGGATTGTGGAATATGCATGACTATGTATTTTAATCTTTGTTTTATTTCTCTTATCCTTTTCTTTCGTAAACCATACCCCTGGCCTATCATTACAAGCTCATAAAGACCCTAATGATCCCTGTTTTTGTGTTGCTTATATTAGTAGAGAGAGAGATGAAAAACAATCCTATGGATGCATATTTGATGTACATTTGCATTTTTATAAACCTATCTGGGTTTGAACGTCTCTGTGAGTTGGTCTTTCATTCATGCTTATGGGAAGTCATTTATTGGTGAAAGATGCATGTGAGAGCAATGTGATAATTGGATTTTGCATGTGTGATTTCTTGAACTAAGGTTTTGGAACAGTTTTTGAGGTTATCTATGATGTTCATTATCTAGCAATATCATGTTTTGATTTGTATGTTGAGTCAGCTTAAGTGCCTCCCTGAGTTCGGAGCCTTTGTAGGGGGATTCATATAGTTGTCGGCCACCAAAAATATTTTTTTTCTTTTTATTTTTGTTTCTTCTTCCTTTTACTTGAGGACAAGTAAAATCCTAAGTTTGGGGGAGTGATGAACATTTAAAAAGTCATGTTTTTACGGTTCAATTTCTAGGTTTTTTATTCTCTTTTAATCTGTTTAATTGGGTTTTGTCCTTATGTTTTTCATATTTTTATTTTAAAGAGTTTTTCTTCATTCTTTTTATTTTCTTATGCTTTTGATAGGTTTTTGCTGAGGAAGAAGAATGGATTTTCTTGCATGGAAGAGCTGCTGGACAAGTTCTCTGGATGCTCAGCGCTTAAACGTTCAAGAACCAGCTCTCAAGTGCTGGTGAGGCAGAACGAGGGAGTTTTCTCTGTTATCTCAGTGTTCAAGTGTAGGAAATTCACCGCTCAAGCGCGCAAATGACAGAAAAGGAGGAATATTGCAGGTATTCCAGCGCTCAGGTGCTGTATAGCCAGCGCTCATGCACGTGCATTGTGAAGAATTGGTGTCTGGTGAATTAGTGCTCAGGTGCTTGGAGACTAGCGCTCAGGCGCTAGACGCGTAACAGTATGAGATTTTTTATTATAAATAGAAAGTTACGCCAAATTTCAACACACTCTGCAGCAGCTGTCAAGACAACTCAATCCTAATTTGGTGTGGGCGCATCAAGACTTGGAGATTAGGGATTTTCTTTAATCTTTACTAATTATCAATGGAGTTTGTCACCTTCTATTCTTTGTTTTGTTCTTTCCCTATGTGTAACTAACTTCCCCTTGTTAGGGGGACGATGGATCTTGATACTTTGATGATGTAATTTCTTTTATGGGTTTAACACATGTTTTTATCTCATTATTTACGTATTTATCTCTATTCTTAATACTTTTCTAAACCTGATCAATTTGGGAATGATCTTTTGGGTTTATGTACGATTTGGAAAAATTTGCATGAACCTAGAACTTGTGATAAACACCATAATTTCTGCAATCGTTAGGGATAGACGTTGTGGGTTATGTGGTCTTTCTTATAATTCCTTTGTTCTTGATAATGCCTTTCTATTTGGGGTTAGACTAAGGGATTAATTAATTCCAAATAGTTTAAGAGGATTAATATACCAAGGGATTGGGTATTAATAAATTTTGGGAATTGACCATAAATCATTGAAATAGAACATGTTTTAAACCAATTTTTAGAAGTGCATGTCAAAGAGTTCAAGTGAAGTCTGAACCCTAACACTTTCTTATTATTGTTTTCATCTCTTATTAGATTGCTTGATTTTATTCTGTTTAATTTTAATTACTTTCTTTTAATTATCTTTATTTTCGCTTTTGCCAACTTCCATCTTTTGAGTAGCTTAAATAGTGTTAATTTAACGAATTTGAAATTTGGCAATATAATCCTCGTGGGACGATTCTTTTTTCACTACCTTATTACTCTTTACGATTTGGTGCACTTGCCGATTTTCACATCATATGGACCCTTGAACGGGATCGAATATTGATGATAAATGACATAACATGAAATCTTAGACCTGAAATGCTATGACTGTGGATTTGTAAATGAACATATGAGTATGCATTGAAACTATGTGCATTGAGCATGATTGAGTCATGCATTGAAAAAGTCCGTTGGACAATTTGTTAAGGCCATATTGCCTAGGAGTTGAATCTCACCTATGTGCGGGTGCGAATAGACTACTGTAGGTCCTGCAGTAGACCTTGGGGGCGTCGGGGCGCGAGCATCTCACAGCGGGCAGTTGGTAGCCCCGCTGGACCGTGGGACAAACCGATGCAAACGCACCAACGATCCTGACTGGACACTGTCCTATATCGAGATCTGTGTAGAATGTCTTATAAAATGCCATGATGTGCACGTTAATAAATTGAGAATTTTAGCACTTGAGGGCCTCGGCAGCCAAGATACAGACATACCTCCTGATTGTTCTCTCCGACTGTTTGTGTCTAGCTCCATGGAGTAGGAGTTTTGGTACCATGTGCATGTGCATAGTGAGTCGCCATATCATTGACATTTACTTATTTATATGACAATTTAATCTGTTGTTTCATTACTGCTATAACTGCCTGTATATGCTAAGTTACTTACTACCTATTTTAATGCTATTTACCATTTCTGAAATGTTATGTGGGCGTCATGCGCCGTTTTGTTTCTTTACTGCCATAATAGGTAATAATGTAGAATGTCTTACCTCTTTTCTGTATTTGTTGCTATTCTGTGTGGTTTTTGGTTAAAGTCTGAAAAAGGAGCGAGGTCGAACCTACCAGACTTCACTGGGTTTTGATTTTCTGTGTTCGGTAAGGACACCTTGAAGGGACCCTATTGGTTTCTTCGTAATTGAGTTCACCGAAGGTACCAAGGCTTGGCGAGTCGTTTGGACCGACGAGCGTATGCGATATATTGGGGACATGACCTTGACTGTGAAGAGGACTGCGATTGAAGACCTTATCCTGTATTTCTCACTACACCAATATGCCCGGAGTTGCCTCACGCATTCGGGATCCGATGGAGTGCCCAACTCCCTAGTCGTGGATATGTTGTGAGTAGTTTATACTTTATTTTGCATTACCTGTATAAAGTGTATTTTGGGTACATGTATGTTTTAAGGTGATTTTCCAGTCTTAAATGTTGTAAATCGAGTACATCTTATAATTCATATTTTTAACTGGTTGTATATGTAACTATTCATTCGTGGCTCTTGTTTCCTCATATGCAAAATGATTAGTCTTTGGAAAAATTTATTATTTGACAATCGTAACACTTCGAAATTTAGTGACCGTGACATAATGATGATTGTGCCATGGTTATAAAATTGAGGGGTGTTACATTAGGTGGTATCAGAGCTCAGTTCATCCTATTGAGCCAAAGTATGGACTGACTATGCTTAGACATGTTAGAAGTTTCTCTGTATGTTGTGTACTTCCTTGTCTCTTGATTGAGATATTGGGAAAGGAAGGCATGGCTTGCCATAGGTTGAGTGTTGGTAGCTACTGTTGCACAGTTACATGATATTGAGTATTAGCCCACTCAATGTGTAATGTTCTGTGTCTACGGGAAACTATGACTCACCTAGGCGTATTAAGGTAATAGGAGTTCTTTTAGTAAGAAGCTCAGCCGGCATGACTGAACTTGCTTAGGATTTGTTTGCATTTACACCCTTGTTGTGTTACCTCTAGAATTGTTTGAGCCATTGGGTTAGAAAAAGGGTAGTTAAATAAGACTTGCAAGGTTGGTGGACTGAGGTGTCCAAGAGGCTTTCGAAAACTGATTCTCTTTGGAAAAGAGTATCTGGCATAAGTTTAGTTCGAGGAGCTACATAGGAGTTAAAGACTTATTAGAGATCGTGCCGTAGAAGGCAGAGTGAAGGAGCTCAAGTTAGAGTCTTTTGGGTTTGTCTCATGGGGTTGTGTGACTTTTTGTCTTTGGTTTCCGAAAGGAGATAATATTGTTTAGATTGAATGCTTTTGATTTTCCTTATGATTTGATTTGTTTGTTCTTGAAGGAAGACAATGACTCGAAGTAGACGTAAGCGTGTGAACGCAGGAAGTGACAATGGTGGTACGACTGCGGTAGCCGAAGTGATGCAAAGGATGGTTTATGTAACAACGCGCCAGGATTAGAGGGCCGCACAACAGCAGGAATTGGAAGTTAAGGTCTAGAATTTGATGGAAGAAAGTCGACTTTGGGGTAACTCTAGATCACCTAATTTCCAAAGGAGGAACAATAGGAAGGCCAATCGGTTTAAGCAGAAATCGTATACACTACGACCGAGGGAGCGATAGTGACAGCGAACGCATGAAGGAGGTGCGAATGGTAGTAAGTCCAATCCAACCGTGGCATCCTTACCAAAATGTAAGAAGTGTGGCAAGGGCCACTTAACAAGGCATTGTACGATTGAAGGAATAATTTGTTTCAAGTACGGAAAGCAAGGACATGTGTCAAGGGATTGTGCTTTGTATAGGACAAAGCCTCCATATGCAATCAAGAGGGTAATCTACCTTAAGTGCGGAAAGAACCACTTAACAAAGGACTATAAGATTGAAGGAATAATTTGTTTCAAATGCAGAGAGCTAGGACATGTGACTAAGAACTGTACTTCGCAAAGGATAAAGTCTTCCATTAGAGATATATGTACTTCCAAATCTCACGGAGAAGGAAGAGTTAAATTCTCAAGTGGAGTGGAAACATCCAAGACTGAAGACGTGAACGAAGGAGCTTGTACTACAACCAATGACCCTGTGATTTTTTTGTATAATTCGGGGGGTAACCCATTTCTTTATGACGTATGACTGTATGAGTCTATTAAGGTCGTTTGAATCTTCGTCATCTTTTGACTAAGTTATTTCCACTTTTGCTACTAGGAACCTATTGTTGGTAGCCTAGTTGTTTAAATTATCCTATGACTTGTCAAGGACTGAATCTTTCCGGTGATCTGATTTGTTTACTTCTTTTACAAATTGGATGTAATGTTAACAAAGGGATTGGTTATCTTCCAACCATATCCTGTTGAAATATTCTAATGAAATTTTAAGAGTTCGTTTCTGGAATTGGGTTGTTTGTGTATTTACTTCCTTTCGACCCGAATATTACTATCCTCGTTTGTAAGCCTGCTCTCATTATAACAAGTTTATTTAAAAACTATCCTAATGTTGTTAGAAATTGGAACCCTTTTTACCAATTCGATTATCCACTCTCTTCATGAATAGGCTTAATCTCAGGAAGAAGATTAATCATTTTCTAAACGGGTCTCGTCATTCGGTCCCAACGGAAGCTTGGTGTTTCTGGAGATAGAAATTTCCTAGATGTGAATCAATGAAACTCACTCCTAAGTTTTATTGGACCATATCATATTCTTCACTGGATGGGTCCAGTGGTAAATCAAATGACTCCCCTACTTTTCTCTTTGACCATTATAATGTTTCTAGTGTACCTCAATTGAGGGAATGTGTTCCCGAATTTGAACCATATCATTGTGCCAAGAGCAGCACAATTAGGTGAAAACTTACTCTATGAGACATTTTATTTGGATCAAGGAAAGATGGTTTAACAAATCAATTGAAGGATGCCACTATTTTCTCCAAGATCATTTTGAGTTCTCAACTATCATCAAGATCACTTGAGAGAAGGATATATTTCCAAGGCAACTTTCTCTGATGCATAGTGAACACCACGGGTATATCGTAATGTCGTTCCATGTAATGAACGCTTTGGTAGTACTCATCAATTACACAAACAATACCTTTCTTCCCTATTGAGACAGAATTGTCGTGTTGTTCTTCAAATTTTGAAGAAGAATAAGGAGTTACGCTAGAAGCTGTCCAGGTGCGAATTTCGGTTTGAAGCAGCTTAACTTTTGAGTCAAGTGATCTTTAAAAGAAGGAATTATTGAAGATCCGTCACAAGTTGAAGCAGTTCTTCAATGGGAAAGATCAAAGACTATATTAGAGATTCGTCATTGTGTGGGGTCAGCTGGTTAATACGAGAGACTCGTCACAGAATTATCCAAAGTGGCAAGACTTCTCATCTAACTCATGTATGAGGGTCAAGTTTTGTATGGACTGATGCATACGGTGGAAATTTTCAAGGATTGAAGAGACACTCAATTTCTTCGCTAAAGATGATTCTGCCCAAATCCCAATGAACTTTTTGGAATGCCTAGTGATGCTTCGCATTGGAAGTTTAGAATGTGTGCTTGATCAAAATAGAAGGAATGGTAATGTACGCTTTGAGACAATCGAGAGCACATGAGAAGGATTACCTTACACTAACTCGGTGTTAGCTTTGTAGTTGCATTAGAGATCTGGAAGCATTTTCTACAAGGAGAAATTCTCAATGCTTATGGTAATCTCCAGAGTCAGAGGTATTTTGTCCTATTAGAATGAGTTGAACATGAGGCGGAGACGGTGATTAGAAGCTCTGAAAGATTTCAATTTTTCATTTTAGTATAATCCAGGAAGAGGCGAATGTTGCAGCGGATGCCTTAAGGAGAAAACAAGCTTAGTTTGTCTGCTACGGTGAGCAAGGAGAATAAGTTCAATAGAGCCACTCAGCAATGTATGGTTGTTTGGGGAGTTGGGTGTTGGAATGGCAGAATACTCAAGGAGCGTAGGATCTTTTATTAATCAGCCAACGACATCAACACGTTTTTACCCGTTAATATAAGATACTCAATGAAAGGAAGCAACCTCAGTGCCGGTGATTTGGATTGATGCAGCTGAAGATACAACATGAGAACTAGAAGACAAGATGAAGGAAACATAAACGCGTTTGTTCTAAGATATAATGAATTTTGAGGACGAAATTCTTTTTTAGAAGGGGAGAGCTGTAACATCTTGAAAATTACTTATTTCATTATAAATAATCATTTTATAATATTTCTATTTTTTTGAAAAATTTTTAGATTTTTCTGAAAACGTCGAATATTTTAATATATTTCTCGTTTTGCATGAACACTGAGCAGTGTTAGTGTAACGTCTCAAAAAATTGTTTGTTTCATGATAAATAGTTATTTTCCAATATTTGTGATTTTTAGGAATTCTTGTAGAATTTTCTGGAAACGTTAAATATTTTAATATATTCTTCGTTTTACGTACCACTGAGCGGAGCCGGGAAAACGAAATATTTTCCCTGAGACTGATAAACTTTAGATTATAGAAATGTCGATGGGGGATCTTACTAAACCCAAGGCTAGACACAATTTACGAGGTTTTCATTTTTCAAGATTTTATCTGATAAATAAAATCATAGTATATTTTATTATCTGTGGAATAATAAAATATTATTACGCTAACTGTAAAGTTTTGTCCACTGAAAAATAGTTCTAGTAGATTATTTCTATTTAGTTATTTTTATGACATCATTTAAGTGACCACACACTTCACTTTATCAAGAAGCGTGTGAAGCTTCTCAAGGAAGCTCTAAGGAAGCTTCTAGGAAGCTTCCTCCAACCACTTCTCTCTCTCTCCTCTCTAAAAGTGCTGCACGATTTGGGGGGGGGCTGAATTCATTATTTCATTTCATATTTCACCTCTCATTTCTCTTCCTCTCTCCCTCATACGTAGCTCTCTTCCTCTCCCTCTCTTCTCCCACTCACACACTCCATTGTTAAGCTTTCAAGCTTTCCTTGCTTAAGCTAACACAAGCTATTGTCTCTCCTCATCATCTCCAAGCTTTCCTCTTTGTGGAAATCTCATTGACTCTCCCATTTTCATGGTTGGCAGACCAACACCAAAGCTTCAAGCTTTAAGGTAAAGCTCTCAACTTTCTTCTCCTTTTCACCTCATTTTCGTGAACCATGGTCACATTAGTGACTATGGATGCCATTTCCACTCTTTGATCTTGATTTGTTAGATTTGAACACCCAAGGATCTTGTGGTGGTGGAGCACGAAATTCCAAGGACAAAAGCAGATTGCTTTCCTTGTTCTTCACTAAGGTAAGAGGAAGATTATTCTCTTCAACCTATTTTGGTAGTGAGAAACGTCTTTGTTGTGTTGATTGGGTGAAACCCATTTGTGGGTAACCCTTTGTTTAAGTGATTTTAGTTGTTTAATGGTGTTTTGATTGGTAGGAATTAGTTGTATGTTGATAGATCTTGGATTGTATGAAGGTTGGAATGGTTTTCTGGTGATTTCTGCCTCCATAGAGTGATACACGGCCGTGTATCTATCTGTGTGACTGAAACGTGTCTTTGGTGCACTCTAGAGGAGTACACGGCCTAAGCCGTGTATGACCACACGACCGTGAACTTGGGGCCGTGTATTTTACACACGGCCGTGTAACCTGATCAGTAATGGATTTGAGGCTTTTCTAGCCCCTTCAAGGTTCAAGGTTCCCTTGGGCACTTGACTCAAGGCTTTTGGACTAATGTAAGCATAATAATCTTAAATAATTGGATGACTAGAAACTAATTAGGGATTCATAAAGAGGGAAAAACCAAGAACAAAAGCATGCCTTATAACTTATAAGAACTTTGAATAGAGATAGAACATGAGTGTGATTGAGGTTGCGAGCGACATAATGAAACTAAGAATTGACTTACTTGATGACTTTGAATAGGGCCTGAATGCCTAGAAACTTATTATTGACTTAGTATGGACCCTTGAACGGGATCGAATATTGATGATAAATGACATAACATGAAATCTTAGACCTAAAATGCTATGACTGTGGATTTGTAAATGAACATATGAGTATGCATTGAAACTATGTGCATTGAGCATGATTGAATCATGCATTGAAGAAGTCCATTGGACAATTTGTTAAGGCCATATTGCCTAGGAGTTGAATCACACCTATGTGCGGGTGCGAATAGACTAGTGTAGGTCCTGCAGTTGACCTTGGGGGTGTCGGGGTACGGGCGTCTCACAGCAGATAGTTGGTAGCCCCGCTGGATCGTGGGACAAACCGATGCAAACGCACTGACGATCCTGATTGGACACTATCCTATATCAAGATCTATGTAGAATGTCTTGTAAAATGCCATGATGTGCATGTTGATAAATTGAGAATTTTAGCACTTGAGGGTCTTGGCAGCCAAGATACAGACATACCTCCTGATCCTTCTCCCCGACTGTTTGTGTCTAGCTCCATGGAGTAGGATTTTTGGTACCATGTGTATGTGCATAGTGAGTCACCATATCATTGACATTTACTTATTTATATGACAATTTAATTTGTTGTTTCATTACTGCTATAACTGCCTGTATATGCTAAGTTGCTTACTACCTATTTTAATGCTGTTTACCATTTCTGAAATGTTATGTGGGCGTCATGCGCCATTTTATTTCTTTATTGCCATAATAGGTAATGATATAGAATGTCTTACCTCTTTTCTGTATTTGTTGCTATTCTGTGTGGTTTTTGGTTAAAGTTTGAAAAGGGAGCGAGGTCGAACCTACTAGACTTTACTGGGTTTTGATTTTCTGCGTTCGGTAAGGACACCTTGAAGGGACCCTATTGGTTTTGTCGTAATTGAGTTCACCAAAGGTGCCAAGGCTTGGCGAGTCGTTTGGACCGACGAACGTATGCGATATGTTGGTGATATGACCTTGGCCATGAAGAGGACTGCGATTGAAGACTTTATCTTGTATTTCTCACTACACCGATGTGCCTGGAGTTGCCTCATGCATTCGGGATCCGATGGAGTGCCCAACTCCCTAGTCGTGGATATGTTGTGGGTAGTTTATACTTTATTTTGCATTACCTGTATAAAGTGTATTTTGGGTACATGTATGTTTTAAGGTGATTATCCAGTCTTAAATGTTGTAAATTGAGTACATCTTATAATTCATATTTTTAACTAGTTGTATATGTAACTATTCATTCGTGGCTCTTGTTTCCTCATATGCGAAATGATAAGTCGTTGGAAAAATTTGTTGTTTGACAATCGTAACACGTTGAAATTTAGTGACCGTGACATAATGAAGATTGTGCCATGGTTATTAAATCGAGGGGTGTTATAGCCTCATTTTCAATTCCTTATGATCAAATAAATATTTTAAGCTCTTATGATCACTATAAACCTCAAATCCGACTCCATAAAGGTAATGTCTCCACACTTTTAAAGCAAAAACTACGACTGCTAATTCCAAATCATGGCTGGGGTAATTCTCCTCATGGGGTCGTAACTGTCTAGAGGCATAGGCAACTACTCCTTTATTCTACATTAGTACACATCCTAGTCCAAGCTTAGATGCATCACAGTACACTTCAAAGGGTCCTTGTGGATTAGGAAGAACTAATACTAGAGTGGTGGTAAGTCTACTTTTCAATTCTTGAAAACTCTTCTCACAACTTGGGGCCCATTCAAAGGGTTTTCCTTTCCTAGTCAATCTGGCCAAAGGTAAGGCTAACTGGGAAAATCCTTTAATAAACCTCCGATAGTATCTAGTCAATCCTACAAAGCTTCTCACTTCAATAATAGTCTTAGGTTTCTCCTACTGTACCACAGCCTATATTTTACTTGGATCCACTGAAATTCCTGCTTGTGATACCACATGTCCTAAGAATTTCACTTCCTTGAGCCAAAATTCACTTAGACAGCTTAGCATACATTTTTTTCTCCCTAAGAACCTCAAGCACAATCCTAAGATGTTGGGCATGTTCTTTCATAGTTCTAGAGTAAATCAAAATGTCATCAATAAACATCACAATAAAATGATCAAGATAAATCCTAAAGATTCTATTCATATAATCCATAAAAATTGTTGGTGCATTTGTAAGACCAAAGGGCATCACTTGAAATTCATAATGTCCACACCTAGTTCTGAAGGCAGTTTTAGGAGCATTCTCTGATTTCACCCTAATCTAATGATATCTAGACCTAAGATCTATCTTTAAAAATATAGAAGCTCCTCTCAACTGGTCCATTAAATCATCAATCCTAAGTAACATGTATTTATTTTTTATGGTCACTTTGCTCAATTGGCGGTAATCTATGCACAGCCTCATAGTACCATCTTTCTTCTTAACCAAAAAAACGGGAGATCCCCATGGTGAGACACTTGGATGAAAGAATTATTTTTCTAACAACTCTTCTAATTGTTTCTTTAATTCACTCAATTCCATGGGTGACATCCTATAGGGTGCTATAGAAATAGGACATATTCCAGGTACCAAATCTATACTAATTTTTATCTCACGCTTAGGTGGTAATCCTGGAATATCATTAGGGAATACATCAGGGTAATCCCTTACCATGAAAATATCATTTAAAGATTGCTCAAACTCTACAGTAGATGAAGAGAAAAACATGTATTCTTTGATTCTCTCTAATGGTTCGGTACAAGAAAGAGAAAAAGGAAAAGAGGGTTATGAAGGAAAGAGAGGTTGGAAAACTACTATAACACCCTCCGAAGGGCATTACATTTCAAGCTAACTCCTTTTAATTCTTTACCCAAGTTATAAAATATTTGATATTATAAAATACGAGTTTCAAAATTTCTTCTTTGCAGATAACATAAACTTACCAAATTTTAGAAACACAAGACATAGAAACTGAATAATATACATCTCATATACATAACATAGATTAGTAACAACTTAAATACATAAAGCTTACGTACAGCAAATAATATGTAAAGCTAACATATAAAGACTGAACCTAACCCAAGTTCAAAAACTTGAAGAGTAGGGTCCTAAACACGATCTTCCTCCAGATCCTCTTCGGGATCCCTAAAGGACAAATTCCCCAGTCGGGGCATGCCATTACGGACTAGAGTACGAGCGGTCGGCACCTCGGAATCTTCACGAGATGTGTCATGAAGATGATGCGTGAAATCCGCAAGTGTAAGAACCAAATAAAAGAAAAAGGTATAAAGTAATTAAATTAAAAATTAAACTGATATTCAAGAAAAACACAATCCCCGGCAACAGTGCCAAAAACTTGATGCGTGAAATCCGCAAGTGTATGGTTTCGTCGTCAAGTAATAAAAAGATCGAATCCACAGGGATTGTGTCTATGAATATTAATTAATTAATTAATTCAATTCAATTAAACAAAAGGGAATATGATTAATGAATAAGAAGAACGTAGTAACAAAGCAATTAAATAATTAAAAATCAAAGTGCAGAATTTAGAACAAAAATAGTAAGTTATCAAGAAGGGGTTTTTCAGATTCAAGAAAGCTTCCAAGATTGGGATACCACAATAATACAAGACAAATCCTAATTGACAACCCTTTTATTAAATCTGAAATTCAATTGAAGGTGAATTACCCTAAATTAGTTAATATTCTTTCTCAAGATACAAGATCTGTGCCCAATTAAATCAATTCCTACTCTCGTGGTAATTGAATTTAAATTGAACCCATTACGCTTTGTGGTAATTCATTGAATCCTCGAAAGGCTAAAACTACTTTCGTGATTTATACCTTAAGTTCAATTCTTATGGTTCCAACACCTAGGTTCACCTCTCAGTACGTCCCTAAATGCCTATGAGATGCAAATAAGTGGCCAGTAAATTCACATGAATAAGAGCAATAAGAATTGAATCAAAGAACATTCAAGATCAATAGAAGGGGAAACAACGTCAATTAATCATTATCAATGTATCAAAGGGCATTGCCCAATCCTAGAAACAAAAGAAACTACTCAAACATTGAGAAGAAGGAACAAGAAAACATGTTCATAAACATCCAAACCCGTAATTCAAGAGAGAAGAAGGAAGAAAGATCAAGAACCCAGCCTCCAATGTGCCTCCTTCAAAACCAAATTAGAACCCCCTCATTGTATTCAAAACATCCATTTATAACCTAGGGTTTTAATTAGCTAAAAAGCCCCCAAAAGAAATAAAATAAAAAACTTAAAAACTGCTGCGTACTGCGATCCACGGCCGTGGATCATTCCACGGGCTGGCCATGGATCTTGTTGTCAGAATTCCATGGCCATGGATCATTCCACGGCTAGGCCATGGATCATTCCACGGCCGTGGATCATTCCACTGCTAGGCCGTGGAACTTCCTGGAATCTCTCTTTTCCTCCTTCAAGTTACTGCTCGTTCCATGACCGTGGTTTAATCCACGTGCAGGCCGTGGATCGCTCTGGAATGGTCTTTTTGCACCTTTTTGCTATCCATTAAGCTCCAACTTCAAACATGCAAGCATTCCATTCAATCCAAGGCCAATTCAACATTAATCCTACACAAGAACACCAAAAACACCGCAGTTATCTGAACTATGGGAAAAATAAACCAAAAGGGAAACTAAAATGCCTAAAATGCTCAAGAATGCATGCAAAACAAGAACAAAACATGATGTTGTTTCACACACATCAAATCCCCCCAAGCTTAAGACTTTGCTTGTCCCCAAGTAATAACTAATGCCAAACCAAGAAGTGGGATCAAGAGACAATAATGAATGAAGAACCCGAGAAAACAATATCCAAGTAATAGGCTAAGGCAAACCAAGAATCTGAGAGGTAATCAAAATCAAGTCCAATTAGAGGCTAAGTTCTCAGAAATCATGCATCCTCACTGATTGAATTAAGTTCACTCCACTAACTACACTCAAAATCCTTCAAAGAAAATGCACTTCCATATGCTTGATAAGAAACCAAATTTCCACTAATAATCAGCATGCATGCAAGAATCAAAAGGTCTTTCAAGGGTTGTAATGGGGCCATGGGAATGATGTTAGGTGAGGTAGAGAAAGGAAGGTATGTACAAAGGGCTCATCAAAATTTTTCAATAAGCACAAGAAATCCAATAGAACATAAATGGAGCAAGTGTATTTTTTTTTTCAAATAGGATCATAACTCTATATTTCCAAGTATTTTCTTCCTTTCTTTTCCTTCTTCTCTTTCTCTTTTTTTTCAAGCTTTCATCTTATGATTTTCTTTTATTTGATCTTTTTTTATATCAATTTTTCTTTTCATTTGAGAAAGAGAAAGCTCAAACACATATGATTCCCAACACAACTTTCAAACCCAATTTGCTCCATTTAATATTCTAAATGATTACCAACAATGTATCATCATAGGCATCAAGAAAAATAATTATGCAATAGGCTCAAAATGGGCAACTAGTGGATGAAAGTGTAACAATTTTAGAAGGCCAGAAAAATACCTAAAATGTCTTAATCACATTCAAGCATGCAACCAAAAATTTCGCCTCAAAATGATTTCAAATCAAGTTCTAGAGCACAAGATTAATGAGGAATATCACTCAACACAAAGAATGGGAACAAAAATCATATAGTGCATAAGTCCCATATAGGCTCAAAACTCACATTTAGAGGTTCAAAAATCAATGAGAAGCACAAATTCAGAGAACATATGCTAATTATCAACTATCAAAAGATCACCTCTACTATCAATTAAAACAATGCCTGTTGCCTACCACAAGAATCAACAAATTGGGTTCCAAATCAATACCATCTCAAAATCCTCAAAAGAGAGGGGCACAAGTTCAATTAAAAAGCTGAGAGATATGATGGTATGAAAATGCAACATGAAAAAGCAATGCAAAATAAGACATGAAAATGCATGAAACTAATGAAAACGAAAATATGAAAATACAAAAATACACCCCAAGCTTAGAACTTACATTGTCCCCAATGTAAAAATCTAAAACAAGAGAAGGGATAAAAGAAAAGAACTCACTGTAGTGGTGGAAAAACTTTTGGTGTTCAATCCATGGCCATGGAATTTTTCATGAGCTGGGTGTGGAACCTTCTGACTTCACTATTCTTCTAATTTGAGCTTCAAAAAGGGTCAAACCTAAACAATATCCATGAGATAAAGATCAAACCAGCAATCCAACACACAAAGTCAAAAGAAAAAGAAGAAATAAAAAGAAAAATAAAAAACAAAGAAACTTGGGTTGCCTCCCAAGAAGCGCTTGTTTAAAGTCATTAGCTTGACTTTGGTCTGGTTTTTGTACTCAGGTGATGTCAATGGAGTAGTGCTCAGTCCCCACTCCTTCAAAGTGTTTCACTCTCTGACTATTTATCATGAAAGGCTTATGACCTTCCTTCTGCACCTTAAGCACACCGTAGGATAAAACTCGAACAATCTCATATGGTCCTGACCATTTCGACCATAACTTACTAGGACAGAAACGTAGAAGCGAGTTATTGACAAGAACTTTATCCCTGAGTTTAAATTCACACTTCTCGTCACATTTGTCATTTTACTTTTTAGGTCCTTTCTTGCAGGGTTTAGACTCCTCAAATTTTGTAGTACCCCTGGGCAAGGTCTTTTCTAGTATAGCATCAACTTTCGATTCCTGCACACCTGAAAGCACAACACTATCCACAACATTAGTAGCATCTATGCGATTACATGAATTTGAGGAATTAGAATTATTTTCAAATTTAAAAACATCAAAAACTACTTCCTCATCATTCAATCGCAAAGTCAATTTCCCTTCATGGACATCAATGATCACCCTTCCAGTGGCAAGGAATGGATGCCCAAGTATGATCGGCATTGTAGCATCAGCTTCCATGTCAAGCACAACAAAATCTACTGGCATATAAAACTTACCAACCTTAATAGGAACATCCTCCAAGATACCTATGGGGTACTTGACAGACCGATCCGCTAATTGAAGTGAGATTGTTGTGGGTTTTAGCTCACCCACCTCCAACTTCTTACACACAGAAAGGGGCATAAGACTGACACTAGCCCCCAAATTACACAGAGCTTTATCAAAATTTATGTTGCCAATCAAACAGGGAATAGAGAAGCTACCTGGATCCTTTAACTTAGGAGGCAATTTATTTTGAATTAAGGCACTACACTCCTCAGTTAAAGCTATTGTCTCATAGTCTTCTAGCTTCCTCTTATTAGACAGGATGTCCTTAAGAAACTTAGCATATGTAGCCATTTATTTTAATGCCTCAGTGAAGGGTACATTAATGTACAATTTCTTTAGGATCTCTAGGAACTTCCCAAACTGCCTATCTAACTTCGCCTTAGCAAGTCTTTGAGGGAAAAGAACTGGGAGTTGGTATGGCTCAGGGAGTACATACTTAGACACTTTCTCATTAGTTTCCTCCTTTTCTAAGGATTGTGTCTTCGTCTCTTTTTCCTCATTCCCCTCATTTTTGTCACTCTCCCCATTACCCTTAGGATCCTTTAACTTCTTTCCACTCCTCAAACTCACAGCCTTACAATGTTCATTGCCTGGGTTGACTTCAGGTTGACTAGGAAACTTACCTTGCTGCCTAAGAGAAGCGCTGGCTTGTTGGGAAATATGGGTTTCCAACATCTTATTATGAATAGCTAAGTTGTCAACCTTAGCTGACAACTCTTTAATTGCCTCAGTTACAACTTGCCCATGGTGCCTAAACTCCTCATTCTGCTTAGACTGGCTCTCAACAAAATTCTCAAGAAGAGACTCAAGTCTAGATTTCTGTACTTGTGGGACTCTAGAAGAGGGTTTGGCATTACCTTGCCCAGCTTGGTACTGACTATTACGGTAAGAGAAGTTAGGATGTGACTTCCAACCAGGGTTGTAAGTTTGAGAATACGGATCATTCCTCCCCTTTTGGTTGAAGTCATGGAAATTATGGCATGATTCCACTTGCTCCACCAGTGCACCATGTAAGGAACCCATTCCAACTTGGCATTCAGCACCTATATGTCCCTGTGCTCCACAAATCTCACAAAAATTGTTAGGGGCACCTATAGCATTAACATGAGCTTTCTCAAGCATGTCAAAACGTTTATTCAAAGAATCAAACTTTGACATAACTAAATCAACACCATCTACCTCAAACTTACCTCCCGAGAGCTTTCTCGGGTTGTGCCCTCTTTCATTAGCCCATTGGTGATGATTTGAAGCTACACTCTCAATTATCCCATAAGCTTCTGTGAGCCTTCTATTCATCAAAACTCCACCAGCTGCGGAGTCAAGAGACACTTTCGAAGAATATTCCAAACCATTGTAGAAGGTGTGGATGATTAACCATTTCTCTAACCCATGGTGTGGGCAGGCTTCCAGCAAAGCCTTATGTCTATCCCAAGCTTCTGACAATGACTCGCCATCTTTCTGAACAAAGCTTGTGATTTGGGTCCTTAGGTGAGCAGTCTTGGAAGGTGGAAAGAATTTATCCAAAAAGGCTTGCTCCAATTGGTCCCAAGTAGTTATCGTCTTAGCAGGAACAGACTTCAGCCAAGCTCTAGCTCTATCTCTCAAAGATAATGGAAACAGGCAGAGATGAATAGCATCAACAGAGCCGCCTTCGATCTTGAGGGTCTCACAGAACTCCAAGAACATATCCACATGATCATTAGGATCCTTTGACGATAATCCTCCAAACTAGTTCTGCCTTATCATAGAAAGTAAGGCAAGAGATATAGTGAAATGTCTGGCTTCAATGTCTGGCCGAGCAATTCCAGATCGCAAACCCCGAGCATTAGGGGCTGCATACTCTTTTAACGGTTTATTATCCTCAGCTGCTGCCATGATAAGTGGTGCTTTAGATATTTCTCTTACTCTTTGCCTTTGTTGTCTTCTCCTTCTACATAAAGTTCTTTCAATTTCAGGATCTGCTTAAATAAGAGTCCCAGAACGTCTAGTACTTTGCATAAACAAGAGAAATTACCTACAGAGACTCAAAGAGAAATCAAGAACGTAAGAACCAAATAAAAGAAAAAGGTTTAAAGTAATTAAATTAAAAATTAAATTGATAATCAAGAAAAACATAGTCCCCGACAACGACGCCAAAAACTTGATACGTGAAATCCGCAAGTGTACGATTTCGTCATCAAGTAATAAAAAGATCGAATCCACAGGGATTGTGTCTATGAATACCAATTAATTAATTAATTCAATTCAATTAAACAAAAGGGAATATGATTGATGAATAAGAAGAACGTAGTAACAAAGCAATTAAATAATTAAAAATCAAAGTGCAGAATTTAGAACAAAAATAGTAAGTTATCAAGAAGGGGTTTTTCAGATTCAAGAAAGCTTCCAAGATTGGGATACCACAATGATACAAGACAAATCCTAATTGACAACCCTTTTATTAAATATAAAATTCAATTGAAGGTGAATTACCCTAAATTAGTTAATGTTCTTTCTCAAGATACAAGATCCGTGCCCAATTAAACCAATTCCTACTCTCGTGGTAATTGAATTTAAATTGAACCCATTACGCTTTGTGGTAATTCATTGAATCCTTGAAAGGCTAAAACTACTCTCGTGATTTAGACCTTAAGTTCAATTCTTATGGTTCCAACACCTAGGTTCACCTCTCAGTACGTCCCTAAATGCCTATGAGATGCAAATAAGTGGCCAGCAAATTCACATAAATAAGAGCAATAAGAATTGAATCAAAGAACATTCAAGATCAATAAAAGGGGAAACAACGTCAATTAATCATTATCAATGTATCAAAGGGCATTACCCAATCCTAGAAACAAAAGAAACTACTCAGACATTGAGAAAAAAGAACAAGAAAACATGTTCATAAACATCCAAACCCGTAATTCAAGAGAGAAGAGGGAAGAAAGATCAAGAACCCAAGCCTTTAATGTGCCTCCTTCAAAACCAAATTAGAACCCCCTCATTGTATTCAGAACATCTATTTATAACCTAGGGTTTTAATTGGCTAAAAAGCCCTCAAAAGAAATAAAAATAAAAACTTAAAAACTGCCGCACACTGCGATCCACGGCCGTGGATCATTCCACCGGCTGGCCATGGATCTTGCTGTCAGAATTCCATGGCCATGGATCATTCCACGACCGTCGATCATTCCACGGCCAGGCCGTGGAACTCCCTGGAATCTCTGTTTTCCTCCTTCAAGTTGCTGCTCGATCCATGGTGTAACACCCTAGCTCTGATACCAACTAATGTAACACCCTAGCTCTGATACCAACTAATGTAAAACCCTAACTCTGATACAAACTAATGTAACACCCTCCTTAGGGCATCACATTTCTGACTCCCGACTCATAATCTGAAAAGAAGTTCGCACAAAGTTTGAGTTATAAAAGATGGGTTTCAAAATTTCTTCTTTACTGAAAAGTAAATTTACTGAAAATATTAGATGATATTGAAAATCATATTTCAACTATTCATTATGCAATATTGACATCAATTAATATCACAAATTAAAGAGAAATATAAAATTAATAGACTTATTTTTTTTTTACAGTAGCAAGCCCCATGATGGGTCCTACTTAAGTGCACGGTACAACACTAACGAGAAACTTTAACATACTTATTCCTTTTTCTGTCTATCTTTATGCATCAGACATCTGTTCCTTTGTCAACACTGCACACCTTCAAGTCCTGAATGTCCACTCCTTATTAATGTCACCAATCTCAGAGTATCCATTGCCCGTTATGTCTAAGACAACTCGATCCTTCTATTATTTGATTTTAACAATACAGACAAAGCAAAACAATATAACAAAGAGGTGAGATCACCTACACCAATATCAACATGGCAACACTGAAATAACACAAATAGCAATATCATACAGATAGATCATACCACAATTATGATCATGCCATCAACATTAATCAACTATCATCATCCAATCATTTATCAATTCAATCATCATCCAAGTATTCAAAACAATTGTCATAACCAATAACCAATATTCCTCAATTAATATATCACACAGATATAAATGCTCAGATTTATGCATATGCACAAAGACTCATTTTATCAAAAACAACTCCATGGGGGTTTTCACAATTTCGAGAAGAATGCTCGGGTTAATTGTCAGCCTTAGCCCAAAGACAATCTCCCAGTTGTTGAAAAGAATCGTGTTCTTGTCGGGTATCGTCAATGCGT
The DNA here is from genome assembly GCA_029884595.1 of Ormosia semicastrata. NCBI lineage: Eukaryota > Viridiplantae > Streptophyta > Magnoliopsida > Fabales > Fabaceae > Ormosia > Ormosia semicastrata. The sequence continues at coordinate 55,606,651 of JAQQTO010000063.1, forward strand.
TGCAACGGACTGCATCGCCAAGTGGCACAGGGTACTCGCCAACTGTCCACTGGTCGACCACCGTGCCTCAACGCCCCCAAGATCCATCATAGACCTCACTATCAATTCTCATTCCCTCTTCAACCACAAGGGCCATAATAGCTATTAGCTATATTTTATACAATGCACGAATATATCAGTGCAAGTCCAACCCCAAAGGGCCAAATCTTTTCAATTTCATTCGTTCAATGTAATCATATGCTTCAACGCATATTTTATACAATGCACGAATATATCAGTGCAAGTCCAACCCTAAAGGGCCAAATCTTTTCAATTTCATTTGTTCAATGTAATCATATGCTTCAATGCATATTTTTTTCAATGCACGTATAATGCACCAAATTCAATCACAGACATATCTTTCCAATGCATGTATAATGCACCAAATGCCAATCACAGGCAAAACATGTCATTTTCTCACACAGCATCCATATACTGGTTCTACAGTATTTATACTATATTTTCAACAGGAAAATCATATTATCACATTTTCATAGTTATAAAATTCTTTCGTCGTGTTTTCACAAAATTGCGCAACATTTTCATTTCATTTTCACAATTCCAAAACATTTCTGTTACGTTTTCACAATACTGTAACTCTTCTGTTGCACCTTTAAATCACGTATTAAATTTTTTAACATTTTTCTCAATCGCATAAAAATATACGTTTCTCAAATCGCGTAATGATTTTTCATCATTTTCAAAATCACGTAACTTAAAAATCATTCTTTTAAGTTGCGTAAATCATTTTTCATCATTCTTAAAATATTTAAAACACTTTCCAAATCACATAATGATTTTTTATCATTTTCACAATCACGTAAAAATATTCTCTCATTATTTGATCACGTAGTGATTTTTCAATAGTAGTTTAAATTATGTAAAATATTTAAACGTAATTCAAATCACTTAAAAATATTTCAACGCATCTCCAATCGCGTAGTAATATTTTATCATATTTCAAATCACATAAAAAATATTTTACTGTATTTCCAAACACTTGGAAATATTTTACTATATTTCAAATCACGTACTTTAAAATTACATTTTTAAGATACGTAAATAATTATTTTTCACCACAATTCCATTACAGAAAATATTTCTCATTTCTTCAAAAATTTCATTTCAACTTTCCACAAAAATAATATGACTTTATACTTTATTTAATACATTTTCTTTACTCAAGAAAATCTTTTTCCACATTTCTTTACTCATGAAATCTTTTTCCAAAATATAATTCACAAAATCACTCTTCCATTGATATAAATCAACGTTTCAAAACTTAACATTTTCTAACGTACTTCAAAACTCAAAAATAAGTTATACGTTAGTAGATTTTCATAATACCACTATATTCTTCATTTTTCCCAAATCATTTCCAAATCGACCTTCCTCAAAATAATATAACTTTGTACTTCATTTAATATATCTTCTTAGTCAAGAAAATCCTTTTTTATAGTATATTTCACAAATTCACAATTCCATTAAATTAAATCAATGTTTCTAACTTTAAAAATTACTAATGTTTTCCAAAATCCAACGGGATTTTAATAAATTCTTTTTAAAACAAATTGAGGCTCACTTGCAACTTCTCTTTTCCATTTACATAAAAATTCATTTCTCAAGTGCTAAAATACTCTGATTCCCTTTTCAATTTCCTTGTATTAAATTAATTATATTTCCACTTGGAGAATCACTTTGTTTCATCAAAATCAATGCATTACAAGCCTTCGAAAACGTGGATATGACTATTGAAACCATCAAATATTTTTCCTTCTAAATTGATATGGTTTTACACAAACAAAATCATTTAAAATTTTGTTTTCAAAACCGCAAGACTTATGGTTATAAAACCAAACCCATTTGTTCAAATTCATTTTTATTTTCTTTGCAAATCTTTTTTTTTTTCACTTTCTTTGCAAATCCTTAAAATCATCATTGCTATTTTCATTTAAATCTCATGTTTTGTAAAACACTTAGAAACTTTTTACACAAAATAAATCAATAAAAATTCCTCAAAAACCATGTTCTTCTACTCTTTGAAAAATAAACTCTTTGTTTATTTTCCTTATTTTTCTAAACATCCATTTTCATCATTCATGAAAATATTCATTTATGAACACCTATTTTGAGGTGTCTTAACCGATATTCACCATGTTTCTAGGGACCAAAAATTAATTCCCTTATTCTTGAAAATTTTTAATATGAACCCTAATCAAGGGCATCAAAACCGTAGTCCTTCGTTGGCCATTATGACCAAAATTAATTTTCTTTCCATCACCAAATCATGGCATACATATACATACACATCATATATATATATCAAAAGCATGCCATATTATCATCATGCATAGTATAAGCATACCATCAAAATCATAAAATCATACAAAGCATATCAAGCATAAGCAAATAAATCAAAGCTCATAAAACACACATAAATTATTACATGACCATGGATTGGAATCCTCACATGGATTCACCATCCATCAAATTTAAGACCATCTCTCACCACCATACTTGGTTGGTGAGATGGATCTCCCTCTTACCTCTTGAAGATCCTCAAAAACTCCTTGTTTTGCTTCTTTTTCCAAGTCCTTCACCACCAAAGGCTTCTCAAATACAAAACAAAATATATAGAAATTAGTATACTAAGCTTGATTAAGAGGAACCATGGATCAAACATGGTTTAGATCATGAAAAAGAGAAAAGAAATGAAGTTTCCTTATACTTCACCTCAAAAATTCAATAACTTTGATCTTGAAGAAAGTCCATGAAGATGAATGATTTAGAGAAAATCTCCAACATGAAAGTTGCTTAGAATATCATTTACATTTAAGATCTATGGTTGGATGAAATTAAAAGTGATGGAGAGTGTTTTTGGGCTGCTTGGCCGAAACATAGAGGAGAAAAAGGAAGGAAAAATGGTTGCTTGGTTCTTGGAATTTTTGAGAGATTTTGAGAGAATTTGATGAAGGCTTTTTGGTGAAGTAGAAAAATGAATATGGAGAGTGTAACCAAAGGTGCTGCTGCCGTGGGAGTGAAAGAATAGAGAGATATGAATTCATTTGACATAATTGAAGGCTATCACATGATGCACAAAATCTTCCACTTTGTCATCTTTTTCTTTGGCCTAAAAAGGCTATACAAGCATGTCTAAACATGTCTCCTCCTTCCTAATACTCCAAAACTGTCCCCCCTTCATCATGCACTCAAAAGGAAGCAAACAAAGCAATAATGGTCAAGAAGAATGTCATATTGACCTTGACAAGCAATAATGGTCATTAATTAGGCTTGCATGGCTATTATGGATGATTCAAAATTCATGTAGATGCCTCCCCAAGGCTGCTGAAAACTGTGACATTCATTGGAGTTTAGAGACTTTAATTTATTTTAATTCAAGTCTAATTACTTGCTAATTGATTAGTTAATTCATTAGATTAAGTTTCCTAGTCAATCTTAACTAATTTTCTAATTACATAACTAATTAATTAGACATATTATTTCATATATTATAATCTCTAATTAAAATTAGGATATCTAATTAAGAATTAGATTATAACAATTTAACATTTAATTTAGTTTACTTGGCTTGTTAATTAGGCCATTATTCGAAGCATTTCTAGCCATTGATTAATTCAATGGTTAGGATTTAGGTAGATTTTTTATTTTTAGAAAACTAAATCTAAGCCATTGGATCCTTCTCCTTTAAATTCTAGCCATTAGATGTGTCTCCAAAATAAAGGGTCAAGATTGCTCCTTCAAACTTTAAATCCAAGGGTTATAATTAGTCATAACCTTTTTAGAAGACCAAATCTCCACCCTTGATTAATTCTTCATCCAATGGTCATAAATGGTCCTTGTTACTTTACAAGACCAAATCTCCACCCTTGATCAATTCTAAATCCAATGGTTGTAAATAGTCACTTTATATAATCAAATTTACACCGTTGATTAAATCTATGGTTGATATTGAAGCTTGCCTAACTAAGTTTATTCTTACACCATTGATTAAATCAATGGTGATTATCCAATGCTTCTTTATTAAGTTTATTTCTTAACTGTTAATTAAATTAATGGTAGATATCCAAACCACCAGTGTTGACTTAAGCAATATAATTTCTATTTTTATCTACTAAAAACCTCACGAAAGAATATATTTACTGTATTTTTATCGCCTGATAATTAAATACAGTGCCAAACACAATACAAGAAAATTTCTAAAACTGTTTCCAGATTCAAGTTTAGTAAGATCTCCTGTCTCCGTCTAGACAGTACAAATTTTTCTATGTGTAGAAAAATTTTCACTTTGCGGGACCCACCTGAGCCCACTTAAGGTCACCTAGGCCCACCTAAGACCACCTGGGCCCACATACAGTCAAAAAAATTCATAATCATTCACAAAAATTACAAATATTAGAAAACATATGAAAATCAAGTCAGATTGTTAAAAATAATTAACAGTCAAGAGAAATAAATACAGAAAGATTTTCCCCGGCCTGAAAATTATTATTTTCCTGACACGGAGTAAATCACTCAAAACGATCAAATATGCTGACAGAATAAACAAAATAATTTTACAGTATCCATAAATTACTAAATAGTAAAATTCTATTAACTGTCAAAATTACTGTTTAAGATATACGAAATTTGGGGTGTTACATATGGCCATGGTTTAATCCACGTGCAGGCCGTGGATCCCTCTAGAATGGTCTTTTTGCACCTTTTTGCTATCCATTAAGCTCCAACTTCAAACATGCAAGCATTCCATTCAATCCAAGGACAATTCAACATTAATCCTGCACAAGAACACCAAAAACACCGCAGTTATCCGAACTAAAAGAAAAATAAACCAATAGGGAAACTAAAATGCTTAAGAATGCATGCAAAACAAGAACAAAACATGATGTTCTTTCACACACATCAGAAGATTACCCCACAAATCTCTAATAGGCATAGAGAACTCCAAATGCATAGTAGCATTCACAGAAAATGTAGCAACCCCACGTTGGGTCCTACTCAAAGCAAAGTAACATCTGGAACATACTAAATGCACCCTGTGTCCCAATGGACATGCCATACTTCGTTGCCCCCATGAAACTGTAGTCTAACAAAACTCTGAAGATTCTGCCTCGCCGCCATCACAGTCTTCTTAAAACATAAATATAAAATAGAACAAACAGAACAATACAATAAAGAAGTGAGATCCCCTACGTCAATACCATCATGGCAGCAAAGAAACAAAAATGACAATAATGTCATTCATATATAGCAATATCATAGAACAACAATAGGTATAATCATGTTATCAATTAATAAATAATTCAGTAATATATATCACAATAACATGAATACGACCCATACCACAAGAATATGCATACTGACTATTCTTATGCTCAATGCATCAATGCACTCATTTCCTACTCCATGGAGCTAAACATAATTTTAGAGAGAATGATCTAAAAGATATGTCTGTATATCGGCCGCCTCAGACCAAGTGCTATAATTTCTTAATGTGCACATCAGGCATTATACAAGACATTCTACGCTAAATCGTGAATAGGAATAATGTCTTATCGAGATCGTTAGTGCGTTTGCATCGGTTACCACGGCACAGTAGTGCTACTAACTGGCCACATGTGGAATTCTGCGCCCCGACGCCTCCAAGATCATTCATAGACCTTCACTACGCGATTCGCACCTGCACTAAAGTGTAATTCAACTCCTAGGCAACAATAGCCTTAATAGACACCATCTGACAAATAATGTGTGATTGATGACTCAATGCAATAACACAAGCTACCATCGGTTACAATCAAACATTGATATATTCAGGTCCAATACATCGGCCCTACAACAAACCTACTGTTCTTCTCAATCGCGAAGCACTTTTATCGGGTTTTCATGATCGCGTGACAATTTTGTTACATTTTCAAATCGCATAAAATTTTTTCAATGTTTTCTCAATCGCGTAAAGATTTTAAAACATTTTCTTAATTACGTAGCTAAAAATCACCATTTTTAAATCACGTAAGAGCTTTTCTACATATTTTCAATCACGTAAAACATTTTCTTAATATTCTAAACTCAATTTAAAACTTTTCTCGTTTAATATAAAATTGGGACTTTAATTCCAACATTTTCTCACTAGACCTCCTTTAAATAATATTTCCTAATATTTTTCACAAAAACTTATATTATTTAAATTAAACCAAGATATCTCATAAATCCTTCTTATTAAATAAAATGCTTTATTTTCAAAACATCCTTCTAACTTTATTTCCATACTAAGACCAAAAATCACTCTTTGTTCATTACTCTAAATAGAAACATTGTTAAATTAAAATATTTTAAATTCTAAACTGTCCTTAAAAATTATATCCATTGATATAGCCAAAAGTCATTACTCCTTAAATTTTAAAATTGTGTTCATCTTCTTTTTACTTGTAAATCCTTTAATCCTAATTTAGTCCCCAAATCATCTAAGTAATATTTTCTAACATTCTTTCCAAAATTTTCATTATTCTAATTCTAAATAAAATCCTTTCCATTTAACTTATTTATACCATCATAAATAAAACACTTTAAGTCTCCAAATTACTTCTTAGTCCTAATTTCACTATATTAGCCGAAAATCACTTTTTAAATTAGTCATAAAAATATATTCATTTCCATTTTTATTTTGTAATTCCTTAATTAAATTTCTTACTACTAATCCTCTAAGTTAACATTTAATAAAACATTTTACATTTTATTTCCCCTTTGGAGGGCTTGGAGGCCATGAGCCTGTATGGCCATTGGAGCCAAAATTTGCTTTCCTTTCTAACATTATTATAGCATACAACATACTTTAACATCAAAATCCTACTATAACAAGTTCATGCATAATATCAAAGCAATAAAATCACATAAGCAAAATAAATACAAACCACACTATTACACAAATATGGTGAATAAATCCTCACATGGATTCATCACCTTCATGCAAATTTTGTGTCCCTTACCACCATAAGTGGTTGATGAGGTTAATCTCCCTCTTACCTTAGATGTAGCCTCCTTGCTCATAGTAGGATCCTTTGTGTTAACTTTCTCCACCAAGTAGCTCTTAGAAATCAAAGTAAACATAAACATATTAACATCTAAGGCTAGGGTAAGACAACCATAAATCAAATATGGTCTTAGAATTTTAAGAATCAAATAGGAAATCAAATTTCAAGAACTTTACCTTAGAACCCTAGATCTTGAATTCGAAAATCAAGCTTGAAAATGGTTAAACTAAGTCTTGATCACAACATTAAAGTTTCTTAGAATGATATTTAGAATCAAGTAGTATGGTTGGTTTGAATTATGAAAGGTTGAAGAGTGATTTTAGGTAGTAAGGTCGTGGACTTAAGGGAGAGAAAAATGAGAGAGTTTTGTGATGGCTTTTGGTATTTGCTTCCTGAAAATGAATATGATAGACTTAAGAGTAAGAAATGGTCAATTTTGTTTTTTCCTTTGCCTTTGAGCATCTCTTGGCTGTGAGTTACTTAAGGGTGGAGATGAAAGAATTTTGTGATAGTTTTCTCCTAGAAACTATACATGATAAACTTAAAGAAGGAAGTAATCAATTTATTCACTCAAGATGGTCCTAGAATACTACATTGTCGTGGACTCTTCATGCAAGTGGAGTAATCAACTTCTCTTAGCTTGTTTCCTATTAGTTCTTCACAAAAGTCATAGCCTCTTTTGTTGACTTCAAGCAAGCTTCTCAAGTAAGATTGTTTTTCATTGGTTCATTATAAAGGTGTCATAGCCACCATCTTTGACTCACATTAGATATTTTCCAAAAGCTATTACCGAATGGACAATAGCTACTATTATTTATTGCCCAGTGGATAATAACATTACACAATGGATAATAGCATCACCCAATGAATAATAATATTATCTAATGGATAATAACATTATCTAATGGATAATAGAATGTAACAAAAAAATTAGATATTGTCCAATGGACAATAACATTACCCAATGGATAATAACTTTATCCAATAGATAATAGAATGTAACAAAAACTCATATAAAGAAAATTTTTGAAAATTGTTTTCGGTTTCGAGTTTAGTAAGTTCCCCCGACCTTGCATTAACAGTTTAAAACTTTCTAGTCTAGAAAAAATTTTATTTTTCTGGGCCCGCCTTAAACACACATATAGTCTAAAATAATATTAAAATAATCAAAATAATTCAAATAATTCACAAAAATCTCAAAAATTAGAAAACATATATAACAAAGAAGGAAAGAAAAATCAGGGTGTTACAACTACAGTACTATCGGAACAATTTAGGAGGACTTTATTCTTGGAGAGCCAATCCATCCCCAAAATGATGTTAAGATAACTCAAAGGTAAACAAACAAGATCCTGAGTAAATTTCCTATCTTCGATTTCAACAAAATAGTTTAAACAAACTTGGGAAGTCAACACAGATCTATGGGTAAGAGTAGACACAATTAGGCCATAGGGTAAAGAAGACATAGGTAACTGTAATTGTTTCACACAGTCATGAGAGATAAAAGAATGAGTAGCTCCTAAATCAAATAACACATTTCAAACATTTTCATTAATTTTGCACTTATCCTATATGAGATCATTCGACTTCGCCGCTTCTTCGCCACTAAGGGTAAAGACTCCTTCGGTGGTCCTAGGTTTGGGGTTGGAAAGAGTAGCAGCATTCCTCTGAAGACGTGGACAGTTATGCCATTAGTGTCCCATCTCTTCATATTAGTAGCGTTTCTGGAAAGGTCTTCCTTCATGACTTTTGCCATACTTTCCACGCGGTGGTCCATACCTCTGTGGTTGGTGCAGTCGATTTCTTTCTTGAGAAATCTTAAACTTAACATTTCTATTTCCTTGTTTAGGGATGAATTTCCTTTTCTGTTGGTAAGAACTCGTCCGAGGTGGCTCAGCTCGGGCGTTATATCCTTCTATAATTTTACACTTATTAACAAGTGTCGTAAAGTCACGAATCACCATGGGTCCTATAGCTTTCAGAATTTTCGGGCGTATCCTCGCTTTGAACTAAATGCACTTCCATTTCTCATCAAGATGATGTGTGTAATAGGCAGAGAATTTAGACAACTCTTCAAATTTTGACACATACTGACCTGTGGTCATGCTCTCTTGCTCAAGACGTAGAAACTTTAACTCTCGAGCATTCCTCAGATTTTCTGGAAAATATTTACTGGAGAAGGTGGTTTTAAATATTTCCCAAGAGATCGGAGTCTCGTCCACTTCCACCAGTTTGCAAGTACTGTTCCACTAATGTTTTACCTCACCTACAAATATATACGTAGCAAAAAGTACCTTTTGGGCGTCATTACAGTCCATGAACCTAAATATCCTTTCCATCTCTTTTATCCATAATTCTGCCTTAATAGGATCAGGATTGCCTCAAAAAGATAAGGGTTTGGCTTTTCTGAATTCCATTAGACTGTAATATTCATCTCTCCCTTGTGGAGGCTCAGCTGCATTTGCATTCTGATTTCCTTGTAGCTGTTCTAGAATTCTGTTAGTACTTTTCGCCTGTGTTTGCATGGCGTTGGCCATGTTGCTACTTGTTTCCACCAGGTTCTCCATATTCTGGGTGGCGTTCCCCCTTGCCATTAATTACTACATAGGAAAAGTAGCTTTTATCACTATATTGTCAAATATAACCCAATTCTTACCTTGAATCCTCATAAGCACTGGTCAAACCATACCCAAGGTTATATCTGGATGAACTTCTCTAATACCAAAATCAATGTAACATGTAACACCTCAAAATTTACTATTTCTCAGTAATGTCTAAATTATATTGTTTTGTGATTTCTGTTTGTTGTGAATTTATTTTGACTATTCTGTGACTGTTTTTGATTTCTGTGTGTGATTTACTCCGAGTCAGGAAAATAATAATTTTTGGGCCGAGAAAAATCTTTGACGATTTATTCGGAGCCGAGGGAGCTTACTAAACCCGAATCTAAGATGTACGTTACCCGATCTTTTAATTTTTAGAATTTATCAATGAAATAAAAATATTTCACATTTTATTATCTGTTGGACAGTAATTACTGATTTGCGAGTAGTAGCTTCTGCTCATTGGGTAATAAGATCCTATATCTTCTGTTTATTGGACAATAGACTAGGAAAAGTCTTTGTGACTCATAATTTGGTGAACCGATAGGAATTGGTTAATGTTAATGGCTTGATTTTTCTAAGCCAATAGGATGTGGTTAACAATAATGGCTAGACTAGTTAGCCAAGAAACTAAGTAATCTAACTAAGTTAGCCTAAAGCCTAAGTAGTAACTAAATGGAACAAACTTAGTTTGCTACTCCTTAGAGCTCCATGGTTTCAAGGAGATTCTAGAGTCTTCTAGAATGCATGACCAATGCATGACCTAAGCTTTGTAACCAAATAATTAGACATGCAATTAGGTGAACTAACTAAGTTAGCTTAAGGGTAACTAGGAACTAATAGAATCAAAACTTAGTTACTTTCTCCATGTGCTCACACTGCTACCTAGTTGTTCTAGGAAGTTCTTGAACAATCTAATCATCTTATGTGACCAAAGTGTGACCAACTAGTGACCTAAGCCATGTGCTACTCAAACTTGGAAGCTAAGTCTTTTACTCCTCTTTGTGAAGCACTCCACAGTAATCACACGGAAAAATAGGATATTCTATTTCATTTCTATCATACTTTGTGACTAAAGCTTTCTCTCCATTCTCTCTCATCCTAGAACAACAAAAAACTCCATTATCTCTTCCTCTTGAAGCTCACGGCCTCCACAGCTAACACTAGCCTCCACTCTTCTATAATTTCATCCAATACCATTTTCTAAACCTAGACAAGATTCTAAACACCTTTCATGCTGTAAGTTTCACCTAGTTCATCCATTTGGTGCTTTAAAATCAAGTTAGAGTTTTCTACTCTTCAAGGTAAAATTATTGTTTCTTGTTTCTAAATTGATTCTTGAGTTTCTAGACCATGATTGATCCATGGTTTCTTATTTTCAAGCTTTGTTTGTGACTTTAGTTTAGTTTAAGTTTGTTAGGATTTTCTTGGGGTGATTCACGAAATCCATAGGAGGCCAAACAAGAAGAGTTTTTGTCTTCCTTGAGGTAAGAGGGAGATTAACCTCATCAACTATGTGTTGGTGGTGAGAAAATGGAATTGTTTGTAGTAAAAAATTCATAAGGATTTATTCACTTGATTGTTTAAGTTTTCATTATTTGTGATGGTGTTGATTGGTATGCCTTATAGCTTTGAAAATATGCTTGAATATGTGATTATGAAAGTATATTGATTATTGTATATAGTAGGATGTGATATACATGATGAGGAAAAGTATGAAGGTTCTAAAGAACCCTAGAGGCTCACGGCTTCAACACCATCAAGGGAGCAAAATGCTTTAAATTATTTTCCCTAATCATAGATTAAATGAGTTAATGATAAGAAATTGAATTAAGGGCTTTTGCAAAGAATAAGGTGATAGAAAATAATTAAATATGATCTATGAAGCATATAGTGTAATTTGGCTAACATGCCTATTTTTGATATTCTAGATCCAAAATTATTTTACTAAGTGTAGACTTAGGTAATTAAGTAATGAAAAGTCAATTTAATGGGTCTTTTTGAAATAAAAAGGTAAATGAACTAATTTTTGGAATTAAAGTAGTATAATTAGGCTATGAAGTAAGATAAAAATTTAAAACTTGAAATTTACTGATGTATAGCTCACCCTTTGGGGTTTAATGCGCGTTAGAAAATTTTGAACTGTAATATCCAAATTAAATCAAAGAAATGTAATTTTGTGAGAAATGATGGAAAATGCTACTTAAAGGCTTTTTAATAGTAAAATATGGTAAATAAAGCTAAAATAATTATTTATGTGAAACATATTAGAGAAATGTCACTTGTTCTCAAAATAGTGATTTTTAAGCTATCAGATTAAGAAAATGATGCAATTGAGAAAATGTTTAAAAATCCCTACGCGATTATGAAAATGCTAGAAAATACATACGCGCTTTGAAAATGCAAGAAAAATGTTCTGCGATTGTGAAAATGCGATAAAATGTTTACACGATTGGAAATAACAACGAGTTGCTGTCGAGCTGTTGTGGTGGGCCTGGTTATGTTGAAAAGTGATACTGCCAAGAGATGGCGTGTGTATGTGAAATAGTGTGAGAATAATGATTGTATGTGTATTTGAATAATACATCATGCATTGAAAAAACGTGTCAGCTTAATTGGTTAAGGTAATATGCCTCGGAGATTGAATTTACACCTTCGTGTAGGTGAGAATTGCGTAGTTACGATCTTCAATGATCTTGGAGACGTCGGGGTGTGGAATGTCATATGTGGCCAGATGGTAGTGCCTCTGAGCCGTGGTATCCTATGCAAACACACCGATGATCTTAACGGAAGTACTATTCTTTTCGTGATTGGTTGAGAGTGTCTTGTATGAGCTATGTTGCGCACATTGATATAATATATTACCACATGATTTGAGGCTGACGATATATGTAACACCTGAAAATTATTTATTTCATCATAAACAATCACTTTATAATATTTATGATTTTTTGGGAATTTTTTTGGAATTTTTCAGAAACGTTGAATATTTTAATATATTCCTCGTTTTGCATGCACCCTGAGCAGAGTCATTGAAACACCCCAAAAATTATTTATTTCGTGATGAGTAGTCATTTTCTAATATTTGTGATTTTTGAGAATTTGTGTCAATTTTTCTGGAAATGTCAAATATTTTAATATATTCCTCATTTTGCGTGCACGCTGAGCGGAGCCAGGAAAAATGAAATATTTTTCCTGAGGCAGGTAAACTTTGAACTGTGGAAACGTCGACGGGGGATCTTACTAAACCCGAGGCTGAGCATAGTTTATGAGATTTATGTTTTACGAGATTTTATCTGATAAATAAAATCACAGAATATTTAATTATCTGAGAGACAACAAAATATTATTTCTACTAATTGTAGTTTTGTCCACTGAGTAATAGCTCTAGTAAATTATTTCTATCTAGTTGCTTTTATGACATCATCTAAGTGACCTCACATTTCACTTTATCAAGAAGCGTGCGAAGCTTCTCAAGGAAGCTTCAAGGGAAACTTCTAGAAAGTTTCGTCTCAACCACTCCACTCTCTCTCTTCTCTCTTTCCTCTCTTTTGTGCTACACAATTGGGGGAAGGAAAAACAAAGGATTTCATTACTTCATTTTACATCCCCAACTCACATTTTATTTCTCTAATTTTCTCCTCCCTCACGCATGTCTCTCTCTCTTTCTGTCTTCTCCCACACGGCTACACACACCATTGTTGAGCATTCAAGCTTCCTTGCTCAAGCCAACATAGACCATTGTTTCCCCTCACCATCTCCAAGCTTTCTCATTTGTGGGACTTTTCTTGACTCTTCCATTTTCGTCCCTTGTAGCCCAGCTCCAAAGCTTGAAGCTTTGAGGTAAAGCTCTCAACTTTCTTCTCTTTTTCTCCTAATTTTTGTGGTCCTTGGTCACCATTGTGACCAAGGACTCCTCTTTTCAAGTTTTAGTGGTTAATTTGGGAAGTTGATCATGTTAGGCTCTTCTTGTGGGTGGTGAACGAAAAGCTTGAAAGGAGCTCATTTTCCTTATTGTCTCTTTAAGGTAAGAGGAAGATTATTCTCTTCAACCCATTTTGGTGGTGAGAAACATGTTGTTGTGTTGATGGGGTGAAACCCATTTATGGGATACCCATTTGTTTGAGTGATTTTGATTGTGTATTGATTATTTGAATGGTATGATTTAGATGTATGTTGATAGATCTTGGATTGTATGAAGGATGGTTTGAGTTTGGGTGATTTTCTGCATTTACAGAGGATGACACGGCCTAGGCCGTGTGATCGTGTGATCCTAGGCCTGTTCTGCAGAAATTCCAGAGGCGTACACAGCTTAGGCCGTGCATTGTGGCACAGCCGTGTATTTTGGCACGACCGTGAAATCGTGGTCGTGCATTCTTCCCCAAGCCATGTAGCTTGAATAATGAAGGATTTTAGGCTTTTCTGGTCCCTTGGAGACCCCCGGTCTCCTTGGGCACTCGTGATGATGCTTTAGTACTAAGATAAACTTATTAAACATAATTAATTAAATGATTAGAAGTTGATTAGGGATTCATAAAATGGAAAGAACTAAGGATGAAAGTTTGCCTTATAGGTTAGAATAATTTTGGAATAAAGAAAGAACATGAGTATGGGTGAGGTTGTGAGAAACATAATGAACTTAAGGTTTAACTTTTATCATAACTATGAATAGGGTTGTATTCACCCTTAAGGTTTGTTATTGGCTTGATGTGAATCTGTGAATGGGATCAATGGTTGTCGGTAAACAATATGACATGCACTTGAAGCATGATTAACATGGTTGTCATGATAAGCATGATTGAAACATGCATTGAAAAGTCCGTTGGACTATTATTAAGGCCAAGTTTCCTAAGAGTTGAATCACACCTTTGTGCAGGTGTGAATAGACAAGTGTAGATCACTTGTTGACCTTGAAGGCGTCGGGGTGCAGGTACCTCGCAATGGACAGTTAGTAGCTCTTTTGTCCGTGAGGCAGACCGATGCAAATGCACCGATGACCCGGACCAAGACACTGTCCTATATCGAGATCTGTGTAGAATGTCTTGTACAATGCCATAATGTACACTTTGTTAAATTGAGAATTTTAACACTTGAAGGCCTCGGCAGCCGCGATACAGACATATCTCCTGATCATTCTCTCTGAATGTTTTGTGTCTAGCTCCATGGAGTAGGATTTTTGGTACCATGTGCATGTGCATAGTGGGTCGCCATATCATTTGACATTTACTTATTCATATGGAAATTTAATATGTTGTCCTATTACTATTATAACTGCTTGTAAATGCTAAGTTGTTTACTATTTGTTTTAATACTAGTTATTATTACTGAAATGTTATATAGGCGTCATGCGCTACTTTGTTTCTTTACTACCATAATAGGTAATGAATGTAGAATGTCTTACTTCTTTTTTGTATTTTTTGCTATTCTGTCTATATTTATATTCCATCAAAGACGTCGACGAAGAGGGCGAAGTTCACGAGTTTCCCGATTTTTGGCCTGACTTCAACTAGCACCTGCTTTTGGATCATGGCGGCATGTCCACGAAGATTTTTGGGTTATGTGCGTTTGGCCTTCCTTGGAGGTCCAGGCTGCTAGCACATTAACTTCAGTTCAGATCGCTGTGTCTACGTGGGTGACGTGACAGTATCACTGGCTTGGGGGCGTTATGATCCGCCTATCTACACCTGCAGTGTTAGGCTACATTTAGAGTTTTACATGCACATTAAGGACATGTGAGGTGATCGTTATTACACTCCACAGGAGGATTCTTTCCTCTCCACTGCCCAAGCCCCAGCCCGTAATTCGGTGGCTCTGATGAGGGTTTCCTCCAACGAGGAAGACCCTGAGGAGGATCCTAACACAGTTCTTTCCTTCTCTTCTTAGGGGCTGATACTGTAGATAGTCACTGGTGGCTATCTATCTTTTGGGGGTTGATATTCTTTTTGGGGATCTATATATCATTTTTGTGGGCTTGTAAAGCTTAGGCTTCTTTTTGATGAGCCTTGATGTATTTAGTAACTTACATCTGTACTTCAATAGTATATATATATATATATATATATATATATATATATATATATATATATATATATGATGTACCTTTTGCATAGATGTATGAATTAATCTTTATGTTTTCCATTTATGAATAAACAAAATATATATACATACTTGGGTATCTCTTATAAGTGTTAATATATTTGAATATTTCATTGATGTACTGAGGTTATTGAATACAAATATATATATACATATAAAGAAGAAAAAAAAATATTCACCAATTTATTTATACAACTATAATCAAATAAGTTTAATTATGATTTAATGAACCAGGTCTTAATTTATATTCTTATTTTTATGCATTGTATTTAATGATGTGACGTTCCCTCCCAATAAAAGGGGTGTTACATTAGGTTGGTATCAGAGCCTCGGTTTATATTTTCTTTGGGTCTTTGTGGTTTGGTCTATCTTGTTTGTGCTGTGTGATTCTCTGTGATTGGTATTCAGAAAGAATACATCTAATTTTTCATTATGTGTTTCAGTTAGATGGCACGAGGTGGAGATATGGCAGCAGCGATAGAGAAGATGCAAAGAATGGCAGAAGTCATTGCCCAACAAATGGAGAGAGCTACTTAACAGCAAGAAAGAGCTGCTCAACAGCTCGAAGCTACGGCTGATGCGCAAAATTTGGTGGAGTTCCGTCGCCACAACCTTCCTCAGTTCAAAGGAGAATTTGATCCAGAGAAGGTTAGTTTATGGATCAAGGAGCTAGAGAAAATCTTTAGAGGCATGAACTGTGCCAACGACAAGAAATTGACTTATGCCGCTTTTATGCTAACTAGTGATGCTGAAGACTGGTGGAATGGATCATAGAGAGTGCTAGAAGCTGAAGGTTATGCAATCAATTGGGAGGTATTCAAGAATAAGTTCTTGGACAAATATTTCCCCGCAAGTGCCAGACATGCGAAAGAAATGGAGTTCCTGAGCTTGAGGCAAGGAAACTTGTCTGTCAGTGAATACGCCACAAAGTTCGAAAGCTTATCCAAGTTTTTGACGTATTTCCAGCACTAGCCAGATGAGGTGTGGAAATGTCAAAAGTTTGAGGAATGACTGAGGCATGAGGTGAAGAGAGCAGTTATCACCTTGAAGATTAACTAATTTTTGGAGCTGCTAGATACGTGTTGCCAAGTGGAAGCTCTAGATCAAGCTCGAGACATAAGAAACCAAAAACTTTGGACTTACCAGGTTCCAAAGAGGAGGCGGCAACAATGCGAATCGCTTTCAAAAGAAACCTTATTCCCAACCACTGGGAAATCCGCAATAGACATCAAGTGGAGGTCTTAGTGGAGGTTCTGGTGGGAATCGAACCGAACCGAATGTGGCATCTTTGCCAAGGTGTATGAAGTACAAGAAGGATCACCTAGCAAGGGATTGTTCCATCAAGGTAATTATCTACTATCGATGTGGAAAACCTGGACATGTCTTTAGAGATTGCAACCAAGCTAAGGCTGAGCCTTCAGTCAATGCTACACGGGTTGCGAAGCCGCAAGCAGGAGGCATAGTCTACACCATGAGTGGAGCTGAAGTCTCCGAATCCGAAGATCTTATACAAGGAGAGGGCACTATAGGAGGTAATCTTTTGACTGTACTGTATGACTCTAGGGTAACCTACTCTTTCATTTCATATGACTGTGTGCGACGACTTAGTTTACCTATGTCTTCCTTACCTTTTGACTTGACTGTTTCTACTCCCACTGATAAACTTGTTGTTACTACCAAAGTCTGTTTGAACTATCCGTTGATTGTTGAGGGTCGAATCTTTTCTGTTGATTTGATCTATTTACCCCTTTCTCATACAGTGTTAGGCTACATTTAGAGTTTTACATGCCCATTAGGGACATGTGGGGTGATCGTTATTACACTCCATAAGAGGATTCTTTCCTCTCCACTGCCCGAGCCCCGGCCCATAATTCGGTGGCTCGGATAAGGGTTTCCTTCGACGAGGAAGACACTGAAGAGGAACCTGAGGAGGATCCTGACACGGTTCCTTCCTTCTCTTCTTAGGGGCTGATACTGTCGATAGTCATTGATGGCTTTCCATCTTTTGGGGCTTGATATTCTTTTTGGGAATCTATATATCATTTTTGGGGGCTTGTAAAGCTTATGCTTCTTTTTGATGAACCTTGACGTATTTAGTAACTTACAGTCTGTACTTAAACAGTATATATATATATATATGATGTACCTTTTGCATGGATGTATGGATTAATCTTTATGTTTTTTGCTTACGATTAAACAAAAATATATATACATATTTCAGTATCTCTTATAAGTGTTAGTATATTTGAATATTTCATTGATGAACAAGTTATTGAATACAAATATATATATACATATAAAGAAGAAAAAAAGTTCACTATTTTATTTATACAACTATAATCAAATAAGTTTAATTATGATTTAATGATGTGACGTTCCTTCCCAAAAAAAAGGGGTTACAATATACAGACATGTACTCCCTATCTTTTTCTCTGAAATTATGATTAGCTCTATGGAGTAGGAATAGGTCTGTGTGCATATGCATAGTTGGTCAACATATTGACATGAAATAATTATGTTTATCTATGATGTGATAATATGATTAAATGTGTTAATACTATATCTGTATATTTACTGTCATTTTCTATATTGCCATACCGATATTGATGTAGGGGATCTCACCTCTTTATTGTGCTATATCTATTTTATTATGTATGTTTAATGAAGATCAAGGAGACGAGGAAGCCAAAAATTTTACTTTCCATCAGTGACTGTTTTCGTTGTTTGTCTTAATGGCGGCAAGGCGTCAAGTGTTGGGTTTTGTTATAGTACAGTTCCATAGGGGAACTGATGCTATTTAGATAATGAACGTTTTGTTTATATTGGGGACTTAACTTTAAACCTGAGTGGAACCCGTGATGGGATTCCTGTTTTGACTCAACATGCGTCTATGCGTCTTGAGTTCTTAATGCCAATACGAGAACTCTGGGGTGGTACTGTTTATACACCATGGGAGGACTCTGAAGTGTCTTCAGCTAGAACTCTTGTAAGGCGACTGATGTACCCGCCTGGGTTCTTTGATGACGTAGGGGAGGAGGATTCTTCAGAGGGCCCGAATCCTTAGTTCAGTTTTTAGAGGTTCAGGTTTAGTAGTTATGTTTTGATGTACGTATTAGATATTTTATCTTTTGGAGTGTAAGGTATTTATGTAAATTATTTAGGAACAAGGTTTGAAATATCTATGTATATTTTGGTGTGTTTATTTCAGTTACAAGTTGTACTTATGGTTTTATTTTACTTTCTTTATTTTCAATTATTCCACAAATGAAATTTTAAAATTAATGTTTTTACAAGATTAATTCTTTTACAACTTGGGTAAGTTATATTAGGATAAGTCTTAAATGTGAAACCCTACGGTGGTGGTGCATTAGTTGGTATCAGAGCCTCGGTTAGAGTCTTTTGGGTATTTGTGGTTAGGTCTTTTTTTTTTGTGTTGTGTGATTCTTTGTGTTCGATTTCCAAAAGGTTACATTTGACTCTTATTGAGTTTTGTTTGATTTCTTGTGAAGAAAACTATGTCTCGTGGCAGAGGTACACGTATGAATGCGGGACGTAACGATGACGTGATGACTGCTACTGTCAAAGTAATGCAGCGAATGGTAGACATGATTATACAGCAGAACAAAAGAGCTGCTCAACAATGTGTAGAAAGCGCAGAAGCCCAGAATTTGTTTGAGATTCGTCGAAATAATCCACCACATTTTAGAGGCGAGTTTGATCCGGAGAAGGCAAGTTTGTGGATCCAAGAGCTGGAAAAGATTTTTGAAGGAATATGATGTATAGACGACGATAAAGTGACTTATGCTACTTTTATGTTGATGGGAGACGGTGAAAATTGTTGGAAAACAACTCGGAGAGTACTATAAGCTGATGGAAGGGAAATTACGTGTGAGGTATTTTGTGGAGTATTTTTGGAAAAATATTTTTCGGATAGTGCAAGGCATGCCAAGGAGATGGAATTCCTTGGGTTACGACAAGGTAGGATGACAGTTAACGAGTATGCTGCGAAGTTTGAGAGTTTGTCGAAGTTCTCACGATATCTCCAGATCTAACCCGATGAGGTTTAGAAATGTCGCAAGTTTAAGGAAGGTTTAAGAGTTGAATTGAAGAAAGGGGTACTACCATTACAAATGAACCAGTTCTCATAATTGATGGATATGTGTTGTAGACTTGAATCATTAGAGCCATCGCGAGATACAAGGAGCCGTAACTTTGGACCGTCTAGGTTCCAAATGGGAGGAAGCAATAACAACAATCGGTTTCAACGGAAACCATATTCCCGACCATTTGGAAGCCAGCAACAACAACAACAGCCACGTGGAAGAGGTTCGAGTAACAGTCAGTGGCACCGCCAATGAAGTGTCTGAAGTGTGGAAAGGGCCATATGACAAGGGGCTACACGATCAGGGGAATAATTTGTTTTAGATATGGAAAGCCTGGTCATATCTCGAGAGATTATGATCAAGCGAAGGTGGAGCCTTTAGTAAGTAACATTCGTGCTGCTAAGCCGCAAGTTGGTGGGCGAGTATATACGATGAGCGGAGCTGAGGCCTCTCAGTTTGATGATCTTATCAAAGGAGAAGGTGTCATATCAGGTAATCTTTTAACTGTACAATATGATTCGAGTGCAACTCATTCATTTATTGCATATGACTATGTGGATCGTTTAAGATTACCTGTGTCCTCTTTGAACTTTCAATTGATTATTTCTACACCTACTGCCAAGCCTGTTAGTACTTCTAAAATATGCCTAAATTGCCCTATTACTATCAATAATCAAGTTTTTCCTATTGATTTAATTTGTTTGCCTCTTATCGATATTGATATAATCTTAGGAATGGATTGGTTATCTTCTAACCATATCCTATTAGACTGTTCTAAAAAGACCTTAGTATTTCCTGAAAATAAGGTTTCTAGATTTTTGACTGCCAAACAAGTCAAATCTTTATTGAGGGATGGAGCCCAAGGATACATGTTGCTATCTTCTTTAGGAGTCAAGAGTGAGAAGGATGTGAATGCTATTTCGGTTGTAAATGAGTTTCCTAAAGTTTTTCCTGATGAGATATCTAGATTACCACCAGAAAGAGAGATAGAGTTTTCTATCGATCTTGTACCTGAAGCGGGTCCTATATCAATTACACCGTACCGGATGTCACCATCAGAATTAGCAGAGTTAAAGAAGTAATTGGAGGAACTATTGGAAAAATAGTTTGTGAGACCTAGTGTTTCACCATGGGGAGCTCAAGTGTTGTTAGTTAAGAAGAAGGATGGATCTTCGCATTTGTGTGTGGACTACCACCAGTTAAACAAGGTCACGATAAAGAACAAGTATCCACATCCAAGGATTGATGATTTGATGGACCAATTGAAAGGAGTAACTATTTTCTCTAAGATAGATCTGCGATCAGGTTATCATCAAATTCGTGTCATGGTAGAGGATATACCTAAGACAGCTTTTCGAACGTGCTATGGTCATTATGAGTATCTTGTGATGCCGTTCGGAGTGATGAATGCTCCTACGATATTCATGGATTACATGAATAGGATCTTTTGTCCATGCCTAGACAGATTTGTTGTTGTTTTTATTGATGACATTCTGATCTATTCTCAAAGTCAAGAAGAGCATGCTGAACACCTCAGTATAGTTCTCTAGATTTTGAAAGGGAAGAAGTTGTATGCAAAGCTATCAAAATGTGAATTCTGGTTGGATGAAGTTCAGTTTTTAAGTCATGTGATTTCTAAGAATGGAATTGCAGTGGATCCAGAAAAGGTGGAGATAGTTCTTCAGTGGGAAAGGCTAAGGGCAGTAACTGAGATCCGAAGTTTTATTGGATTAGCCAGATATTACCGGAGGTTTATTGAAGGTTTTTCCAAGATAGTCAGACCTCTTATGCAGCTCACAAGGAAGAATCAAGCTTTTGTCTAGACACATGAATGCTAAGAGAGTTTCCAAGAATTAAAGAAAAGATTGACTACCGCACCAGTTTTGATTCTACCAGATCCGAATGAGTCTTTTGAGGTATACGGTGATGCTTCTTATCAAGGATTAGGATGTGTATTGATGCAAAACAGAAATGTGGTAGTGTATGCTTTAAGACAACTGAAGGTACATGAAAAGAATTACCCAACACATGATTTGGAATAAGCCGCAGTTGTTATTGCATTGAAAATTTAGAGACATTTTCTTTATGGAGCTATATTCAATGTCTTCAGTGATCACAAAAGTTTGAATATTTGTTTGATCAGAAGGAGTTGAACATGAGGCAGAGAAGATGGTTAAAATTTCTAAAGGATTACGACTTTCAGCTTCAATATCATCCTAGAAAGGCGAATGTTGTGGCAGATACTTTGAGTAGGAAGATGCTCAGTGTTTCTGCAATGATGATCAAAGAGGAAAAATTGATAGAATAATTTAGAGATATGTGGTTATCGGTAGAATTAGCGCCAGGAAGAATTTGTTTGAATATGGTCACTATTCTGAATGATTTGCTAGAAGAAATTCGAGAAAAGCAGGAAGATGATCAGTTTTTGCAAAACAATAGGGAATTCTTGAAGCAAGGTCGTGTGGCAACAGTTGAGGAAGGATCTGATAGGTCTTAAGGTTTAAAGGTAGGATTTGTATACCAAATGATCTCAATCTTAGGAAGGTAATTCTCGATGAAGCTCACACCAGCAGGTTGAGTATACATCCCAAAATGACCAAGATGTATTAAGACCTAAAATGATTATTTTGGTGGCTTGGAATGAAGAGAGATGTTGCCGAGCACGTGTCATCTTGTTTTGTGTGTCAAAAGGAAAAAGGTTGAACATCAAAGACCAGCATGTATGTTGCAACCTCTAACTATTCTAGAATGGAAATGGGATAGTATTGAAATGGATTTTGTTACTGGATTGCCAAAGACTATGAAAGGTCATGATTCTATATGGATCATTGTTGATCGGCTTACGAAGTCTGCTCACTTCTTGCTAATCAATATCAGGTATTCAATGGAGAAATTGACCCAGGTGTACATTAGTGAAATTGTTAGACTTCACAGTGTACCCTCTAGTATCATTTTCGATAGAGATGTAAGATTCACATCAAGATTTTAGCAAAGTCTACATGAAGCAATAGGGACTAAACTTCGTTTGAGTTCTGCTAAGCATCCGTAAACTGATGGTCAAACTGAGAGAACTATACAATCACTGGAGGATTTGCTAAGAGCTTGTGTGTTAGAACAAAAAGAGAGTTGGAATGAATTCTTGCCTTTAGTAGAATTCACCTATAACAACAGTTTTCACTCAAGTATAGGGATGGCACCCTATGAAGCGCTATACGGACGATGATGCCAAACACCTTTGTGTTGGTATCAAGATGGAGAGAGTATGACCATAGGACCTGAGATGATGCAACAAATAACTGAGAAGGTGAAAATGATTCAAGAGAAAATGAAGGTAACTCAGAGTAGACAGAAAGGCTATGCTGATAAAAGAAGAAGATCTCTTGAATTTAAGGAAGGTGAGCATGTGTTTTTGCCAGTCACACCCACGACGGGAGTTGGAAGAGTTATAAAATCCAGAAAACTCACTCCTAATTCATTGGACCCTATCAAATTCTTCGTCGGATAGGTCCAATCCCTTACCAAATAGCTTTACCGCCTTTTCTCTCCAACCTTCATAATGTTTTCTATGTGTCCCAATTAAGAAAGTATGTCCCCGATCCCTCTCATGTCATTCAGCCTGATGAGGTACAATTGAAAGAAAATTTGACGTATGAGACACTTCCTGTTAAGATTGAAGATAGGAGGGTGAAGCAACTCAGTGGGAAGGAAATTTCATTAGCAAAAGTGATTTAGAATTAAACAACAGGAGATGCTACGTGGGAGATGGAAGATAAGATGATGGCACAATATCCTTAATTGTTTTAAGGTATGATAAATTTTGGGGACGAAATTTTTTTTAGTGGGGGAAAGTTGTAACACCCCAAAATTTACTATTTCTCAGTAATGTCTGAATTGTATTATTTTGTGATTTTTGTGTGCTGTGAATTTATTTTGACTGTTCAATGACTGTTTTTGATCTCTGTGTGTGATTTACTTCGAGTCAGGAAAATAAAAATTTTCAGGCCAGGGAAAATCTTTGACAATTTATTCGGAGCCGAGGGAGCATACTAAACCCGAATCCGAGAGATATGTTACCAGATCTTTTAATTTTTAGAATTTATTTGTGAAATAAAAATATTTCATATTTTACTATCTGTTGGACAGTAATTACTAATTTGTGAGCAGTAGCTTCTGCTCATTGGGTAATAAGATCCTATATCTTCTGTCTGTTGGACAATAGACTGGGAAAAGTCTTTGTGACTCACAATTTGGTGAACCAATAGGAACTGGTTAATGTTAATGGCTTGAGTTTTCTAAACCAATAGGATGTGGTTAACAATAATGGCTAGACTAGTTAGCCAAGAAACTAAGTAATCTAACTAAGTTAGCCTAAAGCCTAAGTAGTAACTAAATGGAACAAACTTAGTTTGCTACTCCTTAGAGCTCCATGGTTTCAAGGCGATTCTAGAGTCTTCTAGAATGCATGACCAATGCATGACAATGCATAACCTAAGCTTTGTAACTAAATAGTTAGTCATGCAACTAAGTGAACCAACTAAGTTAGCTTAAGTGTAACTAGAAATTAATAGAATCAAAACTTAGTTACTTTCTCCATGTGCTCACATGGCTACCTAGTGGTTCTAGGAAGTTCTTGAACAATCTAATCATCTTATGTGACCAAAGTGTGACCAACTAGTGATCTAAGCCATGTGCTACTCAAACTTGGAAGCTAAGTATTTGACTCCTCTTTATAAAGCACTCCACGATAATCACAAGGAAAAATAGGATATTCTATTTCATTTCTATCATACTTTGTGACTAAATCTTTCTCTCTATTCTCTCTCATCCTAGAACAACAAAAAACTCCATTCTCTCTTCCTTTTGTAGCTCATGGCCTCCACATCCAACACTAACCTCCACTCTCCTATAATTTCATCCAATACCATTTTCTAAACCTAGACAAGATTCTAAACACCTTTCATTTTGTAAGTTTCACCTAGTTCATCCATTTGGTGCTTTAAAATCAAGTTAGAGTTTTCTACTCTACAAGGTAAAATTCTTGTTTCTGATTTCTAAATTGATTCTTGAGTTTCTAAACCATGATTGATCCATGGTTTCTTATTTTCAAGCTTTGTTTGTGACTTTAGTTTGGTTTAAGTTTGTTAGGGTTTTCTTGGGATGATTCACGAAATCTATAAGAGGCCAAAAAAGAATGGTTTTTGTCTTCCTTGAGGTAAGAGAGAGATTAACCTCATCAACCATGTGTTGGTGGTGAGGAAATGGAATTGTTTATAGTGAAAAATTCATAAGGATTTATTCAGTTGATTGTTTAAGTTTTCATTATTTGTGATGATGTTGATTGGTATGCTTTATAGCTTTGAAAATATGCTTGAATATGTGATTATGAAAGTATGTTGATTATTATATATAGTAGGATGTGATATGCATGATGAGGAAGTGTATGAAGGTTCCAAAGAACCCTAGAGGCTCACGGCCTCAACACCATCAAGGGAGCAAAATGTTGTAAATTATTTTCCCTAATCATGTATTAAATGAGTTAATGATAAGAAATTGGAATAAGGGTTTTTGCAAAGAATAAGGTGATAGAAAATAATTAAATATGATCTATGAAGCATATAGTGTAATTTGGCTAACATGCCTATTTTTGATATTCTAGATCCAAAATTAATTTACTAAGTGTAGACTTAGGAAATTAAGTAATGAGAAGTCAATTTAATGGGTTTTTTTGAAATAAAAAGTTAAATGAACTAATTTTTGGAATTAAATTAGTATAATTAGGCTATGAAGTAAGACAAAAATTTAAAACTTGAAATTTACTGACGTATAGCTCACCCTTTAATTTTTGAAGCGTGTTAGAAAATTTTGAGATGTAATATCCAAATTAAATCAAAGAAATGTAATTTTGTGAGAAATTATGGAAAATGCTACTTAAAGGATTTTTAATAGTAAAATATGGTAAATAAAGCTAAAATAATTATTTATGTGAAAAATATTAGAGAAATGTCACTTGTTCTCAAAATAGTGATTTTTAAGCTATCAGATAAAGAAAATGACGTGATTGAGAAAATGTTTAAAAATCCCTATGCGATTATGAAAACACTGGAAAATACTTACGCAATTTGAAAACGTAAGAAAAATGTTCTGCGATTGTGAAAATGCGATAAAATATTTACGCGATTGAAAATAACAACGAGTTGCTGTCGACCTATTGTGGTGGACCCGGTTATGTTGACAAGTGATACTACCAAGAGATGGCGTGTGTGTGTGAAATACTATGAGAATAATGATTGTGTGTGTATTTGAATCATACATCATGCATTGAAAAATGTGTCAGCTTAATTGGTTAAGGCAATATGCCTAGGAGAATGAATTTATACCTTCGTGTGAGTGAGAATTGTGTAGTTACGATCTTGAGTGATCTTGGAGACTTCGGAGTGTGGAATGTCATATGTGGCCAGATGGTAGCGCCTTTGAGTCGTGGTATCCTATACAAACATGTAACGCCCCTCCCAAGGGAACGCCACATGGTCGATTACAATGCGGAAATAAAATTAGGTGAGTTGAGACCCGGTTCGTTTTAATAAGACGCGTATATTCACTAGATTATAGTTGGGTATTTTAATTGGCAGTTATATTATATATATACTTTTTTTTTCATAATTAATAACCATGTTGACGAGACATCAATGGGAATAAAAAAAATCAAACAGAAGTAAAACATGCATAGGAATTAACATCTGCATCATCATATATGTATATATAGGTTTATCAAAACATTTAGTTACAAACCTGGTACATCAAAAAGCAAAGCTATACCTGCCCCCCCCAAAGGATTACATACACATCCCCACGGTATCAGAATTTACAACCCATTACAGACAAAACATCGGGCCCCCAAAATAAAATACTGGTAGCCTTCAGTAGCTACGAGTAACATCAATCCCTCAAGTGAGGAGGAATCGTGTCAGGATCCTCTTCAGGGTCCTCTTCGGGGTCGTCCTCAGGGACTTCCTCGGGATCTTCCTCAGGATCTTCCTCATCATCAGAGGAAATCACCATAGGAATAGCAGAGACACGGGACGGGGCCCGAGCTGTAGAACGAAAAGAGTCCTCTCTCGGAGTGAAGTAACGATCGCCCCACATCTCGCGTATCGGTAAATCTGAAACTCCAAACGTAGGCTAATACAGCAGGTGAAGACAGGCGGTTCGTGGCGCCTCCAGGCTAGTGATATCGAGACATCTCCCGTGTAGACACAGCGTTTAGAACTATAGTTGATATACCAGCACTCTGGCCCTCCTAAGAAAGTCAGACGTACATCTCCCAAAAATCTGTGCGTACGGGGCTCCATAGTCTTCTGTAGTCGCTCAGTCGAGATAAGGCCAAAAACCAGGGAAGTTGGGAGCTTCCGGTTCCTCACGATTGACTTCGATGAGACACAATGAACAGATAAACAGGAATGGAGAGACAGGAAGGGAAAAGAGGTAAGACATCCTTCCGTCATTACCAATTATAGCATCAAGAAACCAAACGGCGCAAAGCGCCCACATAACATTTACAACAACAGTAATAGTAATAGACATTCAAGAGCAGTTATGATCAAGCAAACAGTTCCAGGCAGTCATAGGTATATCAACAATATATCAATGCCAAACCATAATAATGATAAATGCAGATAATGTACGGACTCTATGCACATGAGCCCTCAATAATCAAGTTCCTACTCCATGGAGCTAGACACAAAACACTCGGAGAGAATGATCAGGGAGACATGCCAGTATCTCGTCAGCCATAAAAACAAGTGCTTTTCAGAAAATAATCAGTCATTTTGCGCAACAAGGCTTTATACAGCAGCATTCTCACAAGATCTCGATATAGGACTGTGGCCAGTCAGGATCGTCGGTGCGTTTGCATCGGTTTGTCTCACGGTCCAGAGGGGCTACCACTGCCCTTTGTGAAACACCCGCACCCCAACGCCCTTAAGGCCAACTACAGGACCCCACTTGTCTATTCACACCCGCACTAAGGTGTGTTCAACTCCTAGGCAACTAGGCCTTACGACAGTCCAACGGACAATCACAATGCATACAGACTCTATGCATAATCATGTATGATCATTATTACATACTATTCCATCATATGTCACAATTTGCCAAAGTAAGAATTAATACAGTCAATGGTCTCCCACATAGACCCACAATAGCATAATATTGTCGTTAAATAAATTAATACCTTTTTAAAGCGTATTATGAATTCTTGCTTAGGTTTAGCTTTACTTACAGAGTTTGTCTCTAAAGGAATTCTCTTAGTTAACTTAAATCCTCTTAGGTAATTTATTCATATGCCCTTAGAAGGTTATTCTAAGATCTCAAAATCTCACACTCTCATGTTCTTCCCTGTTTATGCATCCCTAAGTAATTTCTAGTCATCCCATTTATTTATAATCAATATTCCTCTATTAGTCCCAAGGTTTTGGGTCCAGGAAAATACACGGTCGGAAACACAAACTGAGTCACAGATTTCAATTACTAGGTGTTGGGTGATAGGTATACTTTTGAATTCGACAAAGACAATACGTTTTATGAATAATTGAAGCTGCCATTCGACGAAGAATAATGTAACAGGAGGAGGAAAGAATGGGGAAAACATTTTATAATAGGATTGGCAAGAAATCATTTTCTGTCGGACGAAGATCAAAACTGTCGAACCCTCCAGATGGTCAGCAAAAGCCTCAATTCGACGGGTATAGGTGTCGACGTTGGAGAAAATCTCCCAAGTGTCGAACCGACGAACACTGGTCGAAATCTCTAATTTCGACGGGTCTGGAGAAATTCATCTACTCGACAGGCATTGTCTCTCAAATTCGACGATTATTAACTTTGGGGCAGTTTCTCCTAAGTGTCCAGGGGCTCTATTCGACGGTTTTTGGTCGGAAGATCAATCTCGACGGGCATGATCGGGGTTCATACTCGACGGATTTTGACATTGTGTTTAGTGGTCAAAGATCTAAACTCGACGGATTTTCACTTTGTGTTTGGTGGTCAGAAATCTAAACTCGACAGGTTTTGACATTCGACGGAAATGGTCAGAAGTCTAAACTCGACGGATTTTAACATTTTACTAAGTGATCAAGATATCAAATTCGACAGGTTTGGCCAGAAGTTCATACTCGACGGATTTTGACATTTTCCTAAGTAATTAGGATATCAAATTCGACAGGTTTGGCCAGAAGTTCATACTCGACGGATTTTGACATTTTACTAAGTAATTAGGATATCAAATTCGACAAGTTTGGCCAGAAGTTCATACTCGACGGATTTTGACATTTTACTAAGTAATTAGGATATCAAATTCGACAGGTTTGGCCAGAAGTTCATACTCGACGGATTTTGTCATTCGACGAAAATAGTCAGAAGTCTAAATTCGATGATTTTAACACATCACCAAAAGATCAAGTTATTGTATTCGACGAGTTTGGCAGATTTCATACTATTACTAGTTTCCACATGAAGTTTCCAAATTGGGCTCAACACCGTAACTATCCGAGAACAAATCGGAACTCATTCCCTTCAATATTACACATTCCAATACATCAGATTATATATATATATATATATATATATATATATATATATATATATATATATATATATATATATATATATATATATATATATATATATATATATACATTCAAAACTCAAACAATCAAATAGCACATATACAATACAAACAACATACAAAAGCAGAAAGACCCTCAACACAAATCACAGACGTTCCTAAATGCTAAGAGAGGTTGAGGAGGAGTGTCTTCCTCTTACCTTGGAGAAGCACAAAGAAAGGCTGCTCCTTTTTGGTCAGAAATTATGTTTTCAGCTCCCAAGAGATCCTTGAACATTCAAGCTCACCAAAATCAGAATCAAGTGTTGAAATGGATACCCATGGTCATCAAAATGACAGTGGGTTATGAAAATGAGGAGAGATGAGGAAAAAGCTAAGGACTTTACCTTAAAGTTCCAACCTTTAAACTTCAACCGTGGAGGAAAACGAAGATGAAGAAAATGTAGAACTTTGAAGATGATTCCCTCAGATATGGTGTTTCTCCAAACACGAAATGGTGCTAGGAGTGTGACGGTATTGGAGGATAAAAATATGAATGTGGGTGGATGGTCCTGCTGTAAGGGAAATGGAAAGAGAGAAAGATGAGTGAATAGTGAGTGCTACGTACAGGAGGAGGAAAATGTGTGGATGAAGAATGAATTAGGTCCCTTAATTCAAATGTGCAGCACAAAATGGGAGGAGAGAGAAATAAAAAAAATGATTCAAAGAAGCTTCCTTGAGAAGCTTCGCACGCTTCTCTATGAAGTGCATAGTAAGCTTGTCTCCTTGATTAAATACAACAGATGATTTATTACACTAGCAGATAAAACCTCAAAAATGTAGACATCGTAAAGTGTGCCTTGAGACTCGGGTTTAGTAAGATCCCCGTTGACACGTTGACGGTCAAGGTTTACCAGCTTCGGGAAAATATTCTATTCTCCCGGCTCCACTCAGCACACACATAAAACGAAGAATATATTAAAATATTCATCATCTCTAGAAAATTCCACAAAAATTCTTAAAAATTACAAATATTATAAAATGATCGTCTTTAACAAAATAATGAATTTTCGGGATGTTACAACACTCCCTTTCTAAAAAGAAATTTCGTCCTCGAAATTTGCATACCTTAGAATAATTGTGGGTATTGCTCTCTTATCTTGTCTTCCAACTCCCAGGTTGCATCTCCAGTCACCTCGTTCCAGATCACTTTCACCAATGCGATCTCCTTGCCTCTTAATTGCTTTATCCTGCTATCCTCGATTCTTATAGGAGACGTCTCATAAGTTAAGTTTTCTTTTAGTTGTATCTTGTATACGGTGCTATGATATGACTTGGGTCGGGAAGGTATTTCCGAAGTTGTGACACATGGAAAACATTATGAATGTTTGAAAGAAAAGGAGGTAAGGATATTTGGTATGCTACGGGACCTACACGACCAATGATTTGGTATGGTCCAAGGAATTTAGGAGTGAGTTTTCTAGATTTTAAAGCCCGGCCCACCCCGGTCGTAGGTGTGACTTTCAGAATACATGCTCACCTTCCTCAAACTCAAGAGGTTTTCTCCTTCGGTCTGCATAACTCCTTTGTCGACTCGAGCCGTCCTCATCTTTTCTGAATCATTTTAACCTTCTCGGTTGTATGTTGTATAATCTCGGGTCCAATAGTAAGGCGCTCGCATTTGTCTTGGTACCAACACATAGGTGTTCGACATCGTCGTCCATACGAGCTTCATAGGGTGCCATCCCTATGCTCGAATGATAGCTTGTTGTTGTAGGTGAATTCTATCAAGGGTAGAATGTCATCCCAACTCCCATTTGCTCTATGGTGCAAGCTCTAAGCAAATCTTCCAAAGATTGGATTGTTCTCTCCGATTGACCGTCGGTCTCGGATGATAAGCGAGAACTAAGTCGTAATTTTGTCCCCAATGCTTCTTGCAAACTCTCCCAGAAATTTGAAGTAAACCTCGGATCTCTATACGAAACAATACTTGTAGGCACACCGTGCAATCGACAATCTCTCCAATATAGATCGAGTCAATCTCTCTAGCTTGTACTTGATGTCGATCGGAAGAAAATGTGCTGATTTCGTGAGTCGGTCCACAATTACCCAAATCGAATCATGACCTTTTCTTGTCCTTGGTAATCCGACTACAAAGTCCATTGTAAATATTGTCCCACTTCCATTCCGGAATAGATAACGGTTGCAGCAATCCCGCTGGTCTCTGATGTTCCACTTTAGCTTTTTGACAAACCGGACAAGTAGATACACGTCTAGTAACGTCACTCTTCATTCCGTGCCACCGAACAACTTCTTCAAGTCTTGATACATCTTCGTCATGCCGGTGCATACTCGGTTGGCTTGTGTGAGCATGATTAATGATGTATTCTCTAAGTTCTTGATTCCGAGGGACACAAACTCTCCCATGGAATCTCAAAATTCCATCCGTTCCCTCCGCAAACTCTGTTTCATTTCCTTGCTTCATCTGTTCCTCACTTCTTGCAAGAATTTGTCCTTCTTCTGCTTCTTTTCTTATGCTTTGTCCATCAACTCGCTCGAGATGGTAACCATATTCATGCAAATCTTTCCAGGTTCTAACTTCACAAAAGACCATACATCTCTCGAATTGCTCTATTAGATCCTTTTCCTTGATCATCGGGCGGAGACACGATCATCTTCCTACTTAGAGCGTACGCCACAACATTTGCCTTGCCGGGATGATACGAAGTTGGAAATCGTAATCCTTCAGGAATTCTAACCACCTCCGTTGCCTCATGTTCAACTCCTTCTGATCATACAAATACTTTAGACTCTTGTGATCACTGAAAATGTTGAACGTTGCTCCGTAGAGAAAATGCCTCCATATTTTCAGAGCGAAAACTACAGCCGCTAGCTCCAGGTCGTGCGTCGGATAATTCTTCTCGTGCACTCGCAACTGCCTTGAAGCATAAGCCACCACTCTTCCATGTTGCATAAGTACAGATCCTAGCCCTTGGTATGAAGCGTCACAGTACACTTCAAACTGTTCGTTCGGATCGGGTAGCACTAACACCGGTGAGGTAGTCAGTCGATTCTTCAACTCTTGGAAACTTCGCTCACAGCTGTCGGTCCACTCAAAAGTTTGGTTTTTCCTTGTGAGTTGTGTAAGTGGTCCAGCAATCTTGGAGAATCCCTCAATGAACCTCCGGTAATATCCCGCTAAACCCACGAAGCTTCGAATCTCATGTTGCGACTTCGGCCTTTCCCATCGCAAAGATCGCCTCCACTTTTGATGGATCCACAAAGCAATCCCACTCTTTGAGATCACGTGACCTAGAAACTTGACTTCTTCCGGCCAAAACTCACATTTTGACAGTTTGGCATACAATTCCTTCTCCTTCGGAGAATCGAAGAACTATCGAGGTGTTCAAAGCATGGTCCTCCCGATTTTGAGAGTATACGAGAATGTCATCAATGAAGACCACAACGAATTTATCCAAGTAAGGTCGAAAGATTCGGTTCATGTAGTCCATGAAGATAGGCTGGTGCATTCGTCACGCCAAACGGCATCACTAAATACTCGTAGTGATCGTATCGGGTGCGAAAAGCGTCTTGGGCACATCCTCTGTCTTCACTCGTATCGATGATACCCGGATCGCGAGATCAATCTTGGAAAACACTTGCCGCTCCCTTCGGTTGGTCCATCAAGTCGTCAATCCTCGGGAGTGGATATTTGTTCTTAATCGTCACTTTGTTCAATTTGCCGATAGTCCACACATAACCTTGAGGTGCCATCCTTCTTGCGAACTAACAAAGACCTTTGGTGCTCCCCATGGTGACACACTTGGCCCGACAAATTGCTTTTCCAAAAGCTCTTCTAGTGTTTCTTTAGCTCGGCTAACTCTGTTGGTGCCATCCGGTACGGTGTTATAGACACAAGACCAGCTCCCGGTACTAAGTCGATAGCAAACTCTATCTCTCGAGCCGGTGGTAAACCAGGCACACTCTCGGGAAAGACTTCGGGAAACTCATTCACCACTGGAATTGTGTCCACATCAACCTCGTTCTCGATTTTCAAAGAAGACAAGAGCATGTATCCGTGAGCTCCTTCTTTCAAGAGAGCTTGAACTCGGTTGGCCGTCAGAAATCTAGAATTCTCATTTATGGGAAAAACTATGGTCTTTCTGGAACAGTCTAACAGAACATGGTTAGAAGACAACCAGTCCATCCCTAGGATAATATCTAATTGGGAAAGGGGTAAACAAATCAGATCGACCAAAAAGGATCGACCTTCAACAATCAATGGACAGTTTAGACAAACTTTGGTAGTAACTACCGGTTTATCAGTGGGGGTAGAAACAGTTAAGTCAAAAGGTAAGGACGACACAGGTAGACTCAGTTTTTGCACACAGTCATACGATATAAAAGAATGGGTTGCCCCAGAGTCATACAGTACAGTTAAAAGATTACCTTCTATGATGCCTTCTCCCTGTATCAAATCTTCGGATTCGGAGGCTTCAGCTCCGCTCATAGTGTAAACTCGTCCTCCAGCTTGCGGTTTCTTGGCTTTCGCAACATTCATTGAAGGTTCGACCTTCGCTTGATTGCGGTCTGTAGATGTGTCCAGGTTTCCCACATCGAAAACAGATAATCCCTTTGATAGGACAATCCCTTGTCAGATGATCTTTTCCACACTTCCGGCATTTGGAGGGGTATGCCAAGTTTTGGCCAGTCCGGTTCCCACTAGAACCTCCACTTGAACTTCCACCCATGGCTTGTTGGTGACTTCCCGTTGGTCGAGAGTATGGCTTCTTCTGGAAGCGGTTAGCACTGTTATTGCCGCCTCTCTGGAATCTCGCAGGCCCAAAGTTTCTATTCCTCATATCTCTAGATTGCTCCAGAGCCTCTACATCACAGCAAGTATCCAGCAGTTGTGAGAATTCATTGATCCTCAAGGTGATCACAGCTTTCCTCAGTTCGTACCTCAATCCTTCCGTGAATCTTCGGCACTTCCAAGCCTCATCTGGTTGGTTCTGAAAGTAGGTCGAAAACTGTGACAAGTTTTCGAATCTCGCTGCGTACTCGCTAACAGTCATATTCCCCTGTCGCAGGTTGAGGAATTCTGACTCCTTCGCATGCCTTGCACTCGCAGGAAAATACTTGTCCAAGAACTTTTCTTTGAACAACTCCCAAGTAAACTCTCGGTTCGCAGCTTCTAGCATCCTCCGCACTCCGTTCCACCAGTTCTCAGCGTTGCCTACCAGCATAAAAGTAGCATAATCCACCTTCTTACCCTCAGCGCAATTCATTCCTCGAAATACCTTCTCCAACTCCTTGATCCACAGACTAGCTTTGTCCGGATCAAATTCTCCTTTAAATTGAGGAGGATTATGGCGTCGAAACTCTGCTAAATTCTGAGCATCAGCAGTAGCCTCTAACTGTTGAGCAGCTCGCTCTTATTGTTGCGTAACTCTCTCTTGCCGTTGTGTGGCTTGCTCAGTTTGTTGTGCGATGACCTCAGCCATCCTTTGCATCGCTGTAATAGCTGCTGCCATGTCTTCCCTTCGTGCCATCTCACTTTCTCAGATTCAGATTATCTGAAAACACAGAAAAGTCAGTTGCATTCACTAAGAATACCAAACACTACTCCTTTACGAATACCATTCAAAGAACACACAGCACAAACAAGACAGACTCAACCACAAGACCCAAAGAAACATAAACCGGGGCTCTGATACCAAAAATGTAACGCCCCTCCCAAGGGAACGCCACATGGTCGATTACAATGCGAAAATAAAATTAGGTGAGTTCAGACCCGGTTCGTTTTAATAAGACGCGTATATTCACTAGATTATAGTTGGGTATTTTAATTGGCAGTTATATTATATATATACTTTTTTTTTCATAATTAATAACCATGTTGACGAGACATCAATGGGAATAAAAAAAAAATCAAGCAAGTAAAACATGCATAGGAATTAACATCTGCATCATCATATATGTATATATAGGTTTATCAAAACATTTAGTTACAAACTGGTACATCAAAAAGCAAAGCTATACCTGCCCCCCCCAAAGGATTACATACACATCCCCACGGTATCGAATTTACAACCCATTACTGACAAAACATCGGGCCCCCAAAATAAAATCCGGTAGCCTTCGGTAGCTACGAGTAACATCAATCCCTCAAGTGAGGAGGAATCGTGTCAGGATCCTCTTCAGGGTCCTCTTCGGGGTCGTCCTCAGGGACTTCCTCGGGATCTTCCTCAGGATCTTCCTCATCATCGGAGGAAATCACCATAGGAATAGCGAGAGACACGGGACGGGGCCCGAGCCGTAGAACGAAAAGAGTCTCTCTCGGAGTGAAGTAACGATCGCCCCACATCTCGCGTATCGGTAGCTGAAACTCCAAACGTAGGCTAATACAGCAGGTGAAGACAGGCGGTTCGTGGCACCTCCAGGCTAGTGATAACGAGACATCTCCCGTGTAGACACAGCGTTCAGAACTATAGTTGATATACCAGCACTCTGGCCCTTCTAAGAAAGTAAGACGTACATCTCCCAAAAATCTGTGCGTACGGGGCTCCATAGTCTTCTGTAGTCGCTCAGTCGAGATAAGGCCAAAAACCAGGGAAGTTGGGAGCTTCCGGTTCCTCACGATTGACTTCGATGAGACGCAATGTACAGATAAACAGGAATGGAGAGACAGGAAGGGAAAAGAGGTAAGACATCCTTCCGTCATTACCAATTATAGCATCAAGAAACCAAACGGCGCAAAGCGCCCACATAACATTTACAACAACAGTAATAGTAATAGACATTCAAGAGCAGTTATGATCAAGCAAACAGTTCCAGGCAGTCATAGGTATATCAACAATATATCAGTGCCAAACCATAATAATGATAAATGCAGATAATGCACGGACTCTATGCACATGAGCCCTCAATAATCAAGTTCCTACTCCATGGAGCTAGACACAAAACACTCGGAGAGAATGATCAGGGAGACATGCCAGTATCTCGTCAGCCATAAAAACAAGTGCTTTCCAGAAAATAATCAGTTATTTTGCGCAACAAGGCTTTATACAGCAGCATTCTCACAAGATCTCGATATAGGACTGTGGCCAGTCAGGATCGTCGGTGCGTTTGCATCGGTTTGTCTCACGGTCCAGAGGGGCTACCACTGCCCTTTATGAAACACCCGCGCCCCAACGCCCTCAAGGCCAACTACAGGACCCCACTTGTCTATTCGCACCCGCACTAAGGTGTGTTCAACTCCTAGGCAACTAGGCCTTACGACAGTCCAACGGACAATCACAATGCATACAGACTCTATGCATAATCATGTATGATCATTATTACATACTATTCCATCATATGTCACAATTTACCAAAGTAAGAATTAATACAGTCAATGGTCTCCCACATGGACCCACAATAGCATAATATTGTCGTTAAATAAATTAATACCTTTTTAAAGCGTATTATGAATTCTTGCTTAGGTTTAGCTTTACTTACAGAGTTTGTCTCTAAAGGAATTCTCTTAGTTAACTTAAATCCTCTTAGGTAATTTATTCATATGCCCTTAGAAGGTTATTCTAAGATCTCAAAATCTCACACTCTCATGTTCTTCCCTGTTTATGCATCCCTAAGTAATTTCTAGTCATCCCATTTATTTATAATCAATATTCCTCTATTAGTCCCAAGGTTTTGGGTCCGGGGAAAATACACGGTCGGAAACACAAACTGAGTCACATGATTTCAATTACTAGGTGTTGGGTGATAGGTATACTTTTGAATTCGACAAAGACAATACGTTTTATGAATAATTGAAGCTGCCATTCGACGAAGAATAATGTAACAGGAGGAGGAAAGAATGGGGAAAACATTTTATAATAGGATTGGCAAGAAATCATTTTTACGTCGGATGGGGGTTCTGTCGGACGAAGATCAAAGCTGTCGAACCCTCCGGATGGTCAAGCAAAAGCCTCAATTCGACGGGTATAGGTGTCGACGTTGGAGAAAATCTCCCAAGTGTCGAACCGACGAACACTGGTCGAAATCTCTAATTTCGACGGGTCTGGAGAAATTCATCTACTCGACAGGCATTGTCTCTCAAATTCGACGATTATTAACTTTGGGGTAGTTTCTCCTAAGTGTCCAGGGGCTCTATTCGACGGGTTTTGGTCGGAAGATCAATCTCGACGGGCATGATCAGGGTTCATACTCGACGGATTTTGACATTGTGTTTAGTGGTCAAAGATCTAAACTCAACGGATTTTCACTTTGTGTTTGGTGGTCAGAAATCTAAACTCGAAGGGTTTTGACATTCGACGGAAATGGTCAGAAGTCTAAACTCGACGGATTTTAACATTTTACTAAGTGATCAAGATATCAAATTCGACAGGTTTGGCCAGAAGTTCATACTCGACGGATTTTGACATTTTACTAAGTAATTAGGATATCAAATTCGACAGGTTTGGCCAGAAGTTCATACTCGACGGATTTTGACATTTTACTAAGTAATTAGGATATCAAATTCGACAGGTTTGGCCAGAAGTTCATACTCGACGGATTTTGTCATTCGACGAAAATAGTCAGAAGTCTAAATTCGACGGATTTTAACACATCACCAAAAGATCAAGTTATTGTATTCGACGAGTTTGGCCAGATTTCATACTATTACTAGTTTCCACATGAAGTTTCCAAATTCTGGGCTCAACACCGTAACTATCCGAGAACAAATCGGAACTCATTCCCTTCAATATTACACATTCCAATACATCCAGTTATATATATATATATATATATATATATATATACATTCAAAACTCAAACAATCAAATAGCACATATACAATACAAACAACATACAAAAGCAGAAAGACCCTCAACACAAATCACAGACGTTCCTAAATGCTAAGAGAGGTTGAGGAGGAGTGTCTTCCTCTTACCTTGGAGAAGCACAAAGAAAGGCTGCTCCTTTTTGGTCAGAAATTATGTTTTCAGCTCCCAAGAGATCCTTGAACATTCAAGCTCACCAAAATCAGAATCAAGTGTTGAAATGGATACCCATGGTCATCAAAATGACAGTGGGTTACGAAAATGAGGAGAGATGAGGAAAAAGCTAAGGACTTTACCTTAAAGTTCCAACCTTTAAACTTCAACCGTGGAGGAAAACGAAGATGAAGAAAATGTAGAACTTTGAAGATGATTCCCTCAGATATGGTGTTTCTCCAAACACGAAATGGTGCTAGGAGTGTGACGGTATTGGAGGATAAAAATATGAATGTGGGTGGATGGTGCTGCTGTAAGGGAAATGGAAAGAGAGAAAGATGAGTGAATAGTGAGTGCTACGTACAGGAGGAGGAAAATGTGTGGATGAAGAATGAATTAGGTCCCTTAATTCAAATGTGCAGCACAAAATGGGAGGAGAGAGAAATAAAAAAAATGATTCAAAGAAGCTTCCTTGAGAAGCTTCGCACGCTTCTCTATGAAGTGCATAGTAAGCTTGTCTCCTTGATTAAATACAACAGATGATTTATAACACTAGCAGATAAAACCTCAAAAATGTAGACCTCGTAAAGCGTGCCCGGACTCGGGTTTAGTAAGATCCCCGTTGACACGTTGACGGTCCAAGGTTTACTACTTCGGGAAAATATTCTATTCTCCCGGCTCCACTCAGCACACACATAAAACGAAGAATATATTAAAATATTCATCATCTCTAGAAAATTCCACAAAAATTCTTAAAAATTACAAATATTATAAAATGATCGTCTTTAACAAAATAATGAATTTTCGGGATGTTACAAAACACACCAATAATCTTGACGGAGTTACTACCTTTCTCGTGATTGGTTGAGAGTGTCTAGTATAAGCCATGTTGCGCACATTAATATAATATATTGGCACATGATTTGAGGCTGACGATATACAGACATGTACTCCCTATCTTTCTCTCAGAAATTATGATTAGCTCCATGGAGTAGGAATAGGTCTGTGTGCATATGCATAGTTGGTCAACATATTGATATGATAATTATGTTTATCTGATATTTTATCTGTGATGTGGTAATATGATTAAATGTGTTAATACTATATCTGTATATTTACTGTCATTTTCCATACTGCCATGCTAGTATTGATGTAGGGGATCTCACCTCTTTATTGTGTTATATCTGTTTTATTATATATGTTTAATGAAGATCAAGGAGACGAGGAAGCCAAAAATTTTACTTTCCATCAGTGACTGTTTTCGTTGTTTGTCTTAATGGCGACAAGGCACCAAGTGCTGGGTTTTGTTAGAGTATATTTCCATGGGGGAACTGATGCTTGGAGGTTTAATTTAGATAATGAACGTTTTGTTTATACCGGGGGACTTAACTTTAAACCTGAGTGGAACCCGTGATGGGATTCCTGTTTTGACTCAACATGCGTCTGTGCATCTTGAGTTCTCAATGCCAATATGAGAACTCTAGGGTGGTACTTTTTATACACCACGGGAGGACTCTGAAGTGTCTTCAGCTAGAACTCTTGTAAGGTGTAACATCCCAAAAATTACTTATTTCATTATAAATAATCATTTTATAATATTTCTGATTTTTAGAAATTTTTCTAGATTTTTTCGAAAATGTTGAATATTTTAATATATTCCTCGTTTTGCATGCACACTGAGCAGTGTCATTGTAACATCTCGGAAAACTGTTTGTTTCACGATAAATAGTTGTTTTCCAATATTTGTGGTCTTTAGAAATTTTTGTGGAATGTTCTAGAAATGTTGAATATTTTAATATATTCCTCGTTTTGCATGCCTACTGAGCTGAGCTGGAAAAACGAAATATTTTCCGTGAGGCTGGTAAACTTTGGACTGTAGAAATGTCAACGGGGGATCTTACTAAACCCGAGGTTGGACACAGTTTACGAGGTTTTCATTTTTCAAGATTTTATCTGATAAATAAAATCACAGTACATTTTATTATCTGTGGAATAATAAAATATTATTACGCTAACTGTAAAATTTTATCCACTGAGAAATAGTTCTAGTAGATTATTTCTATCTAGTTATTTTTATGACATCATTTAAGTGATCACACACTTCACTTTATCGAGAAGCATGCTAAACTTTTCAAGGAAGCTCTAAGGAAGCTTCTAGGAAGCTTCCCCCAACCACTTCTCTCTCTCTCCTCTCTAAAAGTGCTGCACGGTTTGGGGGGCTGAATTCATTATTTCATTTCATATTTCACCTCTCATTTCTCTTCCTCTCTCCCTCATACGCAGCTCTCTTCCTCTCCCTCTCTTCCTCTCTTCTCCTCACACCCACACACTCCATTGTTAAGCTTTCAAGCTTTCCTTGCTCAAGCTAACTCAAGCCATTGTCTTTCCTCACCATCTTCAAGCTTTTTTCTTAGTGGAACTCTTCTTGGCTCTCCTATTTTCGTGGTTGGCAGCCCAACACCAAAGCTTCAAGCTTTAAGGTAAAGCCCTCAACTTTCTTCTCTTTTTCTCCCCATTTTCATGGTCCATGGTTACATTGGTGACTATGGATGCCATTTCCACTCTTTGATTTTGATTTTTATGGATTTGAACACCCAAGGTTCTGTGGTGGTGAAGCACGAAATTTCTAAGCAAAAAGGAGCTTGCTTTTCCTTGTTCTTCACTAAGGTAAGAGGAAGATTATTCTCTTCAACCCATTTTGGTAGTGAGTGTAACACCCTCCATAGGGCGTCACATTTTTAAATAAAAAAAATAAAACCAAATTAAATCATTTTATAAAAGCCTTGAATTCTAAAAGATAAATTTTAAAATTTCTTTTTTTTTTGCGGAAATATAAACTTACCAAAAAAAATTCTAAGTAAAACAGAAATTATATTGGATTGATTTATACACATGTCATATATGCCACAAAATATTCAACAACAATTTGAAACATAACATTTACAGACTCAGAGAAACAGTAGCAAACCCAATGAAGGTTACTACTAATAGCACGGTAACAACACTAACGAGAAAAAAAAACCCAACCTACATGTCCTGCTTCTTCACCAACTGCATCCTATTGAAGTCTGGAAGACCACTCCTTGACGCCGTCACCGTCTTCAGAATATTGTCTCCCATAGGTTTAAGAATGTGCTCCACCTTCTATATAAATTTAACGAATACAAACACAACAAGTAATACAGTAAAGAGGTGAGATCCCCTTTCACCAACACCAGTACGGTAGCAAAGAATGATTCGAATGACAAGGTCATTCCATACACATAGATATCACAAATTTAGTCATGTTATCAATTTACAATTAATTCTAATAAGCATATATTGTAATTAAATAAACAGCAATAACATTATCAGGATAGATATAACAATTCATACCATATAAAATGCCATGGTAAATCATAATAATATAAAATAAAGATTAAATACAATAACAACATATAATATCACAAATAAAAGATCACGAGATAAAAGATCACCAATAAACAATAATAATGTACCACATATAGACATATGCAATATGACACGATCCTACTCCATGGAGCTACAACACACACATCAATATCGAGAGAATGATCTGAAAGTTCTAATATCGCTTGACCACTATCAGACCTTGTCCACCCTTTGTGTCTATAGCTTGACTACCCCGACCAGCTATTGCACTGTCAGCACTTTGTGTCTATAGCTTGGCTACCCCGACCAGCTATTGCACTGTCAGCACTTTGTGTCTATAACTGATCGTTGTGATTGCTATTGCACTGTCAACACTTTGTGTCTATAGCCCACTAAAACACCATGGCGTAGTACACAGTCACAACATCGTGTAACTACAGGCAGTAAAAATAGTTCTCTCAAATCTCGATTAAGTATAGTGCTTGTCGAGAACACTAGTGTGTTACCACGTACCCCAAAAGGAGCTACCCCCTGACCACATATGGAATAATGCACACCAATGTCTCCAAGTCCATATCAGAAATGAACCCACTACGCTCATCACATCGACAATACGATGTGATTCACCTCATCAATCAATCCACCAAAATTGGCATTAACTCAATGCATGATCAAAAATAAGAAATTACCAAAATACCCTCAATGGTATAAAATATGCGTATTTCCGCAAATGCCCTCATAGCATATAAAAATTTGCCCTCATGGCTTGCCCTCATGGCAAAAATATACTGATAAGTCCCACATAGGACAAATACTGTTTCAAAGCCTGTACGGGTTCACATTTTCCTGATATAATCAATCTCAATTAGGAAAAACAATAAACAATATTAGACATGCTTGCACATATAATCAATCTCAATTAGGAAAAATAATAAACAATCAAGTGAATGAATCCTTATGGATTTCTTCACCACAACACAAACATTCCTCGCCACCAACACATGGTTGATGAGGGTAATCTCCCTCTTACCTCTTGAAGGACCTCCAAGTTCCTTGTATGTCTCCTTCAATCAAATTTTCTCCACCAAGAGCTTCTTAAAAAAAAACAAAGAAAACATACAATATTAATACCTAAGGCTCTAAACTAAAATAATCATGGATTAAAATCA
The DNA here is from genome assembly GCA_029884595.1 of Ormosia semicastrata. Lineage (NCBI taxonomy): Eukaryota > Viridiplantae > Streptophyta > Magnoliopsida > Fabales > Fabaceae > Ormosia > Ormosia semicastrata. The sequence goes on from JAQQTO010000063.1 coordinate 55,649,673, forward strand.
TGATTAGAACTTTGAAATGAAGAGAAACATAAAGATTAAAGAATTCCACCTTCAAGGCTTCAAACTTAAGCTTTGAAGAACAAGATAGAAAATAGATGATTCAAGCTTTTTAAGCTCTTCTCCTTCTCCTTGTTTTCGTACAAGCCACAACAATTCCTCCAAGGAAGTAAGATAGAAATTGGATTTTGAAGCACTTAGAGTGGGATTTTGTGAAAACTTTCTAAATGAAAGTGTTTAGAATGGTGATTGGCTTTAGGAAGTGGTGAGAATGAAAATTACAGGTGATGGATAGTGTTCGTAGGATACCTGGCCGAACCAAAGAAGAGAAAAAGAAGAAAATGATGCTCAGGTTCGTAGGATTTCTGAGAGAAAAAGATGAATACTTTTTGATGTGAGAGAAAAAAATGTAATTTTATGAGAGTAAAATTATGAGGCGGTTGCCGTGGGATAAGCTTAAATAGAGTTTAGGATTTACATGAAGTAAAATATCTTATTCTGAATACACGTGGCTGATGTCATCCATTTGACTTTCAAGGTTATTGGATTGTTTAAGAACCTTGTAGAACCTCCTTCAAGCTGCTACGTGGCCGACGTAGAACCCCTCCAAATTACTGCATGAACGTGAGTTTCCAAGGAAATTTTCGACGAAAAATGAAATAACAAAATTTGACAAAATGGGAGAACATCATTTCCCCAAGAATGGTTAAAATCAAGTGTTGTCGGATGAGAACTCTGTCGAATGGTGATTCTGTCAAACGAAAATGAAAGGCTGTCGGATGAACTTGAAAAGGTCAACAAATATCCTAATTCGTCGGACAGATGTTGATGTTGGAGAAATCTTCCAATTGTCGAATCGACGAAATACTATATGGTCAGAAGATCAAATTCGACGGATTTTGACATTAGAGAAGTTTTTCTACTGAAATCAGGAATTCTTACTCGACGGTCATTAGCACCATAACTCGACGAACATTATCATTCAAATTCGACGGACATTGGTATCCCCACTCGACGGAAATTGACATTCTAACTCAACAGACATGAGCATCCTCACTCGACAAATATTGACATTTTCACTTAACTGATACTAGCATCCTCACTCGACAAATTTTAACTTGGTACTTAATAATTAGAAGATCCAATTCGATGGATTTTAACATGGTACCAAATAGTAAGAAGATTAAATTTGACGTATTTGGATAGAAGTCCAAATTCGATGGATATGACATTGTCTTAAAAGATCCTATTTCGACGGCCTTTGGCATTGTTTTAAAAGGTATATTTCGGTGAATATAAACATCTTCATTTTGATTTGTAGAATCGTCCAACAAGATTTAGGGAAAAGGAGAACCATATTGTTCTTAACTGATTCGTTGCTAACAGAACGTCCATCGCTTTGTCGAACCTGAGGACTTCTCCCATGTTTTAAATAGATGGTCTTCTGTCGGAAGGATGGTCTTGGTCGGAATAGATGGTCTTTGTCGGAAGAGGCAGCCATAATAGCCAAAATCTTTCATTTCTGATTCAAGAATTGAGAATCAGTTTTATCCAGTCTTAAGGTATTTTGGGTTTTGTCGAACTACCAATTGATGTTGTCGGGAAAATGCTCTGAAGGTGTCGGATTCAACTCACCATTAGCATATGCTTACATTCAGTAATTAAATCCGACGGGATCAAAATGTTAGAAACATGTCTTCAAAAGTATTTGGACCTTGTCTGAATTCTATCGGTGTCAAGATCTTCAAAAATCTTGGATTGTCGAAATAGACTTGTCGAAAATAGACTTGAAATGAAAACAATTAGAGGAAATCTTGAGGAACTTCTGTCGGGTTGGGATCCTATCCCAAGAATTTTGGTTGAATTAGGAATTCCAGAATTTTGGTCGGTTGAGTATAATGGCAAATTAAACTATACCGGGTGAAAATAATTCATAGCAATAACAGCTATGCATCAAGCAACATATATTTATCAGTAAAATAGAATTATTTTACAGATAAATTCTAAAAATTAAGAGATTCTTTTCTGTGTTACTCAGATTCGGGTTAAGTAAGATCCCCCGTCTCTAAATAATCAGACAAGAATTTCCCCGGCCCGAAAATTATTATTTTCTTGACCAGGAGTAAATCACACAAAATAATCACAAATAGTATCGGAATAATCAAATTATTTTTATAATGCATAGAAAACACAAAGTAGTGTGATTCTGTCAGCTCTTGCAACATAGTCTAAAATTTGGGGTGTTACAACTCTCCCCCTCTAAAATAAGCTTCGTCCTCGAAACTTGACACACTTAAAATAAAAATGGATACTACTCTCTTATCTTATTTTCTAATTCCTATGTTGCTTCACCTCGTATATTGTTCTAAACCACTGTAACCAATGCGCTTTCTTTTCCTCGAAGTTGCTTTGTCCTTTGATCTTCAATCTTGACTAGAAACGTCTCGTAGGTTGAATTTTCCTTCATTTGTACGATGTCCAACAGAGTATCCGATACTGTCTAATAAACTTCGGAGTGGGTTTCCTCGACTTAATCACTCGTCCATCTCTTGTCATAGGTGTCACACGTAGAGACACATGGTCACCTTCTTCAAATTCAAGCGGTCTTCGTCTTTTATTTTCATAACTCTTTTGTCGTGTCTGAGTTGTCCTTATTTTGCCTTAGATCGTCTTTACTTTCTCAGTAGTTTGCTGCACAATTTCTGGTCCTACCTCTATACTTTCAGCATCTTGATGCTAACACAATGACGTTCTTCATCTTCTTCCATATATTACCTCATAGGGTACCATCCCTATACTCGAATAAAAACTATTATTATATGTGAACTCTATCAATGATAGAAATTCATTCCAACAACCAGTTTGTTCTAGATCACAAACTCTCATCAAGTCCTTTAAAAATTCTAGCTATTGTCTCTTCCTTATATCCATGCCCCTCTTGATTGTACAGGTACTTCAAACCCTTGAAATTACTGTAGACTTTTCAGGAAAGAAAATGTCTTCAGATTTTCCTTGCAAAATGACTATTGCATATCCTAAACATAATTTGAATAATTCTTTTCATGCACGTTTCACTGCCTCGAAGTATACGCCACTACCTTTCTATTTGATCTTAACTCTCAATTTAAATTCACGAGTTGAACTTCTAACAAAATTTGTATTTGACTAGTTTTTACGCATAACTCTTTCTTTATTGAGATATATGAAAGACACTTTGAAAGTGATAGGGAAAAGTAACAAGACTATTTGGTAGGTTACTAGATTAGTCCAACAAGAATTTGAAATGGTCTAATAGATTTCGAAATGAACATAGTCCAAAAATTTTAGAAATGAACTTTCTGAATTCGAATCCAAAAATCTCAGGTCAAGGAAACACTAAGGTTACATTGTAACAATCTAGTAGAATATGGTTGGAAAATAACCAATCCATTTATAAAGTTAGATTCTCAAATAGATGTAATTTTAGATAAAAAAATCAAATCAATAGAAAAGATTTGATATCCAATAGATATAGGGTAGAGTTAGAAAACTTGAGTATAAACAACAAGTTTAACAAGAAGGATAGAAATACTCTGATCACATTATAACAAAGACACGGATAAGTCGAATTAATTCACTCAGTCTATTTGAAAAAGAAATAGACAAACCAGATCAATAGAAAAGCTTCAAACTCCAATAATAAGAGAATAGTTTCAAACAGACTCGAGTAGTAATAACAAGTTTAGAAATTAAAGTAGTATTATGAAAAGAAACAAAACACAGATAACCCCAAAAGATTCACACAATCATAAATCACAAGAGACTGGGTTACCATATGGATTATACAGCACAATTTTAAGACTACCCTCTATGGCATAACTTCCTCTCTCGTTAAGTTTTGTATTTGAACGTTCTCACTACACTCTTTGCACCAGTTCTTTCTTCTTCTTCTTCTTGAGATTTTGAAATACGTGTATCACTAATGGAAAGTTCCATCTTCAATGGATCACAATCTTTGAAGAAATATCCAAGCTTCCCACATCGATAACAAATAAACCCTTTATGCTGACAATCTTTGGTAAGATGATTTTTTTTTCCACACTTGAAACATTTCAGTGATGATGCCACAGTCTGACCAAAATCGTTGCCACTAATACTCCCCCTCTTTGTTCGTTGTTGCTTCCTCAATGGTCGTACACACTGCTTTTGCTAGACACGATCGACTTTACGCTTCCTTCCATCTTGAATTATCGAAGATTCCAAATTACTGCTTCTCGCATCCGACGGTTGCTCCAATCCTAATAAGCTATAAAGTTCGATTATTAATTCCTTTCTTGAACGATCATCCGTCTCTGTTGTACTGCTACTTCAATAATCTTTTGCATCACACTTCTAATTGCGGCTATACGATCTTCATCACGTCTCGCGTCCACATGCTCATGTTCGCTTCGTTCCATTATCTTTCTTCAAAGATAAACAAAATCAAAAACACGTCGAACTAAATGTAATTATTTCACACAACTTTGTCTCCTTTCGGAAACCAAAACATATCTCTGTATTCAACATCAGAGATTCACATAGCACAAACAAGACAAACCTACCCACAAACCCTAAAAGACTCTAACCGCGCTCTGATACCAACTAATGTAACACCCTCCATAGGGCGTCACATTTTTAAATAAAAAAAATAAAACCAAATTAAATCATTTTATAAAAGCCTTGAATTCTAAAAGATAAATTTTAAAATTTCTTTTTTTTTGCGAAAATATAAACTTACCAAAAAAAATTCTAAGTAAAACAAAAATTATATTGGATTGATTTATACACATGTCATATATGCCACAAAATATTCAACAACAATTTGAAACATAACATTTACAGACTCAGAGAAACAGTAGCAAACCCAATGAAGGTTACTACTAATAGCATGGTAACAACACTAACGAGAAAAAAAAACCCAACCTACATGTCCTGCTTCTTCACCAACTGCATCCTATTGAAGTCTGGAAGACCACTCCTTGACGCCGTCACCGTCTTCAGAATATTGTCTCCCATAGGTTTAAGAATGTGCTCTGCCTTCTATATAAATTTAACGAATACAAACACAACAAGTAATACAGTAAAGAGGTGAGATCCCCTTTCACCAACACCAGTACGGTAGCAAAGAATGATTCGAATGACAAGGTCATTCCATACACATAGATATCACAAATTTAGTCATGTTATCAATTTACAATTAATTCTAATAAGCATATATTGTAATTAAATAAACAGCAATAACATTATCAGGATAAATATAACAATTCATACCATATAAAATGCCATAACAAGTAAATCATAATAATATAAAATAAAGATTAAATACAATAACAACATATAATATCACAAATAAAAGATCACGAGATAAAAGATCACCAATAAACAATAATAATGTACCACATATAGACATATGCAATATGACACGATCCTACTCCATGGAGCTACAACACACACATCAATATCAGAGAGAATGATCTGAAAGTTCTAATAATCTTGCCCGACCCGGACTATTATCAGACTTGTCCACCCTTTGTGTCTATAGCTTGACTACCCCGACCAGCTATTGCACTGTCAGCACTTTGTGTCTATAGCTTGGCTACCCCGACTAGCTATTGCACTGTCAGCACTTTGTGTCTATAACTGATCGTTGTGATTACTATTGCACTGTCAACACTTTGTGTCTATAGCCCACTAAAACACCATGGCGTAGTACACAGTCACAACATCGTGTAACTACAGGCAGTAAAAATAGTTCTCTCAAATCTCGATTAAGTATAGTGCTTGTCGAGAACACTAGTGTGTTACCACGTACCACGGCCCAAAAGGAGCTACCCCCTGACCACATATGGAATAATGCACACCAATGTCTCCAAGTCCATATCAGAAATGAACCCACTACGCTCATCACAATACGATGTGATTCACCTCATCAATCAATCCACCAAAATTGGCATTAACTCAATGCATGATCAAAAATAAGAAATTACCAAAATACCCTCAATGGTATAAAATATGCGTATTTCCGCAAATGCCCTCATAGCATATAAAAATTTGCCCTCATGGCTTGCCCTCATGGCAAAAATATACGATAAGTCCCACTTGGGACAAATCCTGTTTCAAAGCTGTACGGGTTCACATTTTCCGATATAATCAATCTCAATTAGGAAAAACAATAAACAATATTAGACATGCTTGCACATATAATCAATCTCAATTAGGAAAAATAATAAACAATCAAGTGAATGAATCCTTATGGATTTCTTCACCACAACACAAACATTCCTCACCACCAACACATGGTTGATGAGGGTAATCTCCCTCTTACCTCTTGAAGGACCTCCAAGTTCCTTGTATGTCTCCTTCAATCAAATTTTCTCCACCAAGAGCTTCTTAAAAAAAAACAAAGAAAACATACAATATTAATACCTAAGGCTCTAAACTAAAATAATCATGGATTAAAATCATGATTAGAACTTTGAAATGAAGAGAAACATAAAGATTAAAGAATTCCACCTTCAAGGCTTCAAACTTAAGCTTTGAAGAACAAGATAGAAAATAGATGATTCAAGCTTTTTAAGCTCTTCTCCTTCTCCTTGTTTTCGTACAAGCCACAACAATTCCTCCAAGGAAGTAAGATAGAAATTGGATTTTGAAGCACTTAGAGTGGGATTTTGTGAAAACTTTCTAAATGAAAGTGTTTAGAATGGTGATTGGCTTTAGGAAGTGGTGAGAATGAAAATTACTGGTGATGGATAGTGTTCGTAGGATACCTGGCCGAACCAAAGAAGAGAAAAAGAAGAAAATGATGCTCAGGTTCGTAGGATTTCTGAGAGAAAAAGATGAATACTTTTTGATGTGAGAGAAAAAAATGTAATTTTATGAGAGTAAAATTATGAGGCGGTTGCCGTGGGATAAGCTTAAATAGAGTTTAGGATTTACATGAAGTAAAATATCTTATTCTGAATGCACGTGGCTGATGTCATCCATTTGACTTTCAAGGTTATTGGATTGTTCAAGAACCTTGTAGAACCTCCTTCAAGCTGCTACGTGGCCGACGTAGAACCCCTCCAAATTGCTGCATGAACGTGAGTTTCCAAGGAAATTTTCGATGAAAAATGACATAACAAAATTCGACAAAATGGGAGAACATCATTTCCCCAAGAATGGTTAAAATCAAGTGTTGTCGGATGAGAACTCTGTCGAATGGTGATTCTGTCAAACGAAAATGAAAGGCTGTCGGATGAACTTGAAAAGGTCAACAAATATCCTAATTCGTCGGACAGATGTTGATGTTGGAGAAATCTTCCAATTGTCGAATCGACGAAATACTATATGGTCAGAAGATCAAATTCGACGGATTTTGACATTAGAGAAGTTTTTCTACTGAAATCAGGAATTCTTACTCGACGGTCGTTAGCACCATAACTCGACGAACATTATCATTCAAATTCGACGGACATTGGTATCCCCACTCGACGGAAATTGACATTCTAACTCAACAGACATGAGCATCCTCACTCGACAAATATTGACATTTTCACTTAACTGATACTAGCATCCTCACTCGACAAATTTTAACTTGGTACTTAATAATTAGAAGATCCAATTCGACGGATTTTAACATGGTACCAAATAGTAAGAAGATTAAATTCGACGTATTTGGATAGAAGTCCAAATTCGATGGATATGACATTATCTTAAAAGATCCTATTTCGACGGCCTTTGGCATTGTTTTAAAAGGTATATTTCGATGAATATAAACATCTTCATTTTGATTTGTAGAATCGTCCAACAAGATTTAGGGAAAATGAGAACCATATAGTTCTTAACTGATTCTTTGCTAACAGAACGTCCATCGCTTTGTCGAACCTGAGGACTTCTCCCATGTTTTAAATAGATGGTCTTCTGTCGGAAGGATGGTCTTGGTCGGAATAGATGGTCTTTGTCGGAAGAGGCAACCATAATAGCCAAAATCTTTGATTTCTGATTCAAGAATTGAGAATCAGTTTTATCCAGTCTTGAGGTATTTTGGGTTTTGTCGAACTACCAATTGATGTTGTCGGGAAAATGCTCTGAAGGTGTCGGATTCAACTCACCATTAGCATATGCTTACATTCAATAATTAAATCCGACGGGATCAAAATGTTAGAAACATGTCTTCAAAAGTATTTGGACCTTGTCCGAATTCTGTCGGTGTCAAGATCTTCAAAAATCTTGGATTGTCGAAATAGACTTGTCGAAAATAGACTTGAAATGAAAACAATTAGAGGAAATCTTGAGGAACTTCTGTCGGGTTGGGATCCTATCCCAAGAATTTTGGTCGAATTGGGAATTTTAATTTTGGTCGGTTGAGTATAATGGCAAATTAAACTATCTTGGGTCAAAATAATTCATAGCAATAATGACTATGCATCAAGCAACATATATTTATCAAGTAAAATAGAATTATTTTACAGATAAATTCTAAAATTAAGAGATTCTTTTCGTGTTACTCAGATTCGGGTTAAGTAAGATCCCCGTCTCTAAATAATCAGACAAGAATTTCCTACCGAAAATTATTATTTTCTTGACCAGGAGTAAATCACACAAAATAATCACAAATAGTATCGGAATAATCAAATTATTTTTATAATGCATAGAAAACACAAAGTAGTGTGATTCTGTCAGCTCTTGCAACATAGTCTAAAATTTGGGGTGTTACAGTGAGAAACGTCTTTGTTATGTTGATGGGGTGAAACCCATTTGTGGGTAACCCTTTGTTTGGGTGATTTTGGTTGTTTAATGGTGTTTTGATTAGTAGGAATTAGTTGTATGTTGATAGATCTTGGATTGTATGAAAGTTGGAATGGTTTTCTAGTGATTTCTGCATCCACAGAGTGATACACGGCCTAGGCCGTGTATTTATACACGGCCGTGTATCTCTTTGTGTGACTGAAACGTGTTTCTGGTGCACTCCAGAGGAGTATACAGCCTAGGAAGTGTATGACCACACGGCCATGTACTCGGGGCCGTGTATTTTACACACGGCCGTGTAACCTGATCAGTAATGGATTTGAGGCTTTTCTAGCCCCTTGGAGGTTCAAGGTCCCCTTAGCACTTGACTCAAGGCTTTTGGACTAATGTAAGCGTAATAATCTTAAATAACTGGATGACTAGAAACAAATTAGGGATTCATAAAGAGGGAAAAACCAAGAAAAAAAGCATGCCTTATAGCTTATAAGAACTTTGAATAGAGATAGAACATGAGTGTGATTGAGGTTGCTGTAACACCCTTTCTGGGGATGTCACATTTATGATGCAGAAAATAAAAATAAATAAAATCCTTACCCAAGTTTTAAAAACATTTTGATACTTAAATAATAATTGTGGTATATATATATATTTTTTTTCCTTTTATAATTATAACATTAAATAAAATAACACGGATCACAAAATATAACAAACATAAACTCACCATAATATACATGTGATTTTCCTTTAGTACATGCATAATTTACATCTACAAGCATTTGACAAAACAGTAAAAGACAACATAAAACTAAGACATAGTATTGCCCAAGTGCACCTCAGAGCTCTCTAATCCTCCGATGGATCATCTTCAGAAAGATCCTCGTAATTCAGAGCTCCTGGAGGTCCCATAGTTCTAGGTCCCATAGTACTACGGACACGAGTCCGAGCAGTTGACTCGCTACTGAGCTCACTAGGCGCATGGAAAACTCCCTGCCAATAACGCCTAATGGTCAAAGGTAACTCTAAATGTAAATAAAGCATAGTAGTGAATATAACCTCCCCGTCATACTCCCTACATAGGGACACAGTCAATCGTCCCACATAAGCTACTGTCCCTCGGTCCACATGCATACGCCACGCCTCGGAACCCCCGTGAAACTCCAGTCTCACGAACCCGAAGAATCCTGGCAGTGCCATGATCTCAAGATCAGTCTTGACGATCAGCGTGATCAACCGGTTCCTCCTCCTCGTATAAGTCGCCCGACTGTTGCTCGTCAGGGTACTGTACCTCAAGAGGCTGATCCTCCTCTACCTCAAACTCTTTACGGAAATAATATAGTAATATCGAGAAAACATATAGAGAGGTGAGACAATCTACACCATTACCCACAGGGCAATAAAGAAAACGACAATACAAATAAATATTCCAACAGCACATACCAACATTTCATACATAATATAACAAAGTAAGACATATTAAAATAACACATACCATTATATTATGCCTACTATATTAAAGCAATAAATATTAAAATAACATATATCATACATAATATATTAAAACAGTACATCATATATTTTATCACAGAATATGGTAAGCAGTAAAGTGCAGATGACGCATGAACAGTAAAATGCAGGTAATGCATGAACACACACTGACTCGTTCCTACTCCATGGAGCTAAACACGAATATCTGAGAGAGTGATCCGAATAGAAACTAATAATACTTTATGGCTGCCCAACCAAACTATTGCACTGTCAAACGTCGTGTCTATAGCCCACAGTCCAAAACATCGTGTAGCAGTACACAGTCCAAACATCGTGTACCACAGGTATAGTACTTATTAATCTCCTCAAGATCTCGATTAAGAATAGTGCTTGTCAAGATCATTAGTGTGTTGCCCGTTACCACGGCCCAGAGGTGCTACCACTGTCCACATATGGGATCCTCCGCACACTAATGCCTCCAAGTTCATAAATGAACCACACTACGCTTATCACACCAATTACGGTGTAATTCGCCTCATCAATCAATCGCCAATTATAAACCAAATTGGCACAACACTCTAAACATGATCTAAAATTACAAAAATACCCTTATTATCCAAATTTTACCATAATTACAAAAAATTACCAAAATACCCTTTGTCACCAAAAACCAAAGTATAGTACGTCCCACCTGACAGTACTAACAAAATACCAAAGTATAGTACGTCCCACCTGACAGTACTACACCACAACATGTCCGAGTCCACCACTTTGGCCCGACAGAAAAACTCACTGTATTGATTAATCGCGTAGGAATTTTATCGCATTTTCACAATCTCGTTATTTTCACAAACGTTTTTAAATCGTTTAAATATATTTTGACATTTTTAAACATCATAAAATTATTTTCTCAATCGCGTAGGATTTTTAATTCATTTTCTTAACCGAATAGCTTAGAATCATTATTTTTAATATGTGTAAAACTATATCTAGTACTTTTAAAATACGTAGAGTATTTTCCTTGTGTTCTAAATATAGTATGGAATCTTTTCATTTTAAACGTCGATTTTATTAAATTTTGGCAAAGACTTTGCCTATAAAATCGGTATAAGGTATTTTTAACGTTTTCCTCTAAATATAGTTTATTTTATTTTTACCCAATAATTTCACTTTGAAACTCACTAACGCGCTTCAAAATTTATAAAATGAGCTCTACGTTAGTATTTTTCAAGCGTCGATTTAATTCTTATTTAAACTAAATTCTACTAAGTTAAAATTCTAGGACTGAATTAATTCCTTTGATTTTCTCAATGATTCTTTGGAATCGATTTGTTTAATAAAATCATTACCCATCCTATCTTAGAAAATAAAATGGAATGTTGGCCAAATCAAAAATAAAATGGTATTTGATTATACACTAAATGACATGTTGGCCATAATTAACTTAAATCATTTTTAATTTAATTATTTTACCTAGATTCCTCAAATCAGTAATTTAGAAAATTGCTGAGAACATTTTGGTTCTCTTTTTGGATGTAAGGCCGTGAGCCTCATAGTGTATTCTTTGGAATACTCATACATTTCGTACATGGTATTCACATCCTACTTTAATAATTATATAATTATAAATACATGCAATTATATAATCACATACGAAATACATACAATTATTTAAAACCATAAACATGCATAATGAAAATAATGAAAGCTATAATCATGCATAGTAAAATAATTCACAAATAGGAAAGCATTTAAACAATCACAAAAATATTAAAAACCATAAACAATCACACAAATAATGATACAAACAATAAAACAATCACACAAATGAATCCTTATGGATTCTACACACACATACAAATCCATTTTCTCATCACCACTTAGGGTTGATGAGATTAAATCTCCCTCTTACCTCTTGTAGACAATTTAATCGGTTTGTTTTCCTCCTTTCCTTCCAATTTCGTGTGACTCCCAAACAAATCCCTAAAATTCTTAAACAATTAATAAAAACACATACAAGGTACAAAATAGAAAAACCATGGAACAATCATGGTTAGAAAAATTAAAAATCCAATATTGAACCATAGAAACAAAACTTACCCTTAAGAAAGTAAGCAAAAGGTTGGATTTTGGGCAAGATAGAGTAGGAATTTGGAAAAACTTTGTGAATGAAAAGTGTTTAGAATAAGATTTGGGTTCAAGAAAAGCTAAGGGATAAAATTATAGGTGTTTGGGTGTGTGTGTAAAGGTGCTGGCCGAAATTGAGAGAAAGAAAATAGAAGAAAAGTAGCTTGGGTTCTTGGTAGTTTTTGGGGAGAAAATAGATGCTTTGATTTGTGATAAGTGTGAAATAGAATTGAAGAATGAAATGGGAGGGCTGCTGCCGTATGAGTGGTTTTGGGTGAGGTTGAGTGATTGAATTTGCTAGATAAATATCCAATTAAAGGCACATGGTAGTGCACATGGTTTATGACACATGGAGGGTTCAAGAAGCTAGTAGAACCAAGCCACCAAGCCTCCAAATTGCTACTGAAAACCGTGTGCCCTTTAGGAATTTAGGAGCTTAATTTGATTTCAATTAATGACTAATTACAAGCTAATTAAATAGCTAATCAATTAGATTAAGTCTCCTAATAATATTTAATTAACATTCTAATTATATAACTAATTAGTTTAACATATATTAGCATATATTATAACTTTTAATAAATATTAGGACATCTAATTAGTATTTAGATTATAATAAATTAAGAATTAAACTAGTTCACTTAGTTAGCTAATTAAGAAATTAGATTAGTCAAATTAAGCTTAATTAGCTACTAATCAAAGTCAAGCCTACAATTTTTGACTTAATCCTAACCCTTGATTCATCTTTAATTCCTAACCATAGATTAGATCTAAGGTAGATATTACTTGGTCATAAACCTATCATTCTAATCTCACCATTGATTAAATCAATGGCTTAGGTTAAATGCTTCATCATTAAGTTTTCATCCAACAAATGGAAACACATGCTTCCTTAGGTGTCCAATTCCTATTGGTTTAGAAAGTCAAGCCTACTTTTGTTGACTTGCTCTCATTGGTTAGAAATTGTCCAGTCAGCACAGTTGACTGTTTTTCCTAAACGCGGGTCCCACAACACTTTTAAAGATCTGTGGTCAAATCAAAGCAGATTTTTATTGTTTTTTAGACAGTGAGGTACTGTATTATAAAATAATATTATAAAAATATAAAATTTTTTTATTACGAGTTAAATCCAAAAATTACGATATTAATTTATATATCAATCGAGAATTGGGTTTAGTAAGATCCCCAGCTCAATTAATTAAAATAAGATTTATCAGAGCCAGAAAATTATTATTTTCTCAGGTCGGAGCAAATCACATACAACAGTCAAGTACACTCACGGAACAGTCAAATTAAATTTACTGCTCACAGAATTCACAAAATAGTACATTTCGGGACTATATTGTAATTATCCCAAAAGTTGGGGTGTTACAGTTGCGAGCGACATAATGAAACTAAGAATTGACTTACTTGATGACTTTGAATAAGGCCTGAATGCCAAGAAACTTATTATTGACTTAGTATGGACCCTTGAACGGGATCAAATATTGATGATAAATGACATAACATGAAATCTTAGACCTGAAAAGCTATGACTGTGGATTTGTAAATGAATATATGAGTATGCATTGAAACTATGTGCAATGAGCATGATTGAGTCATGCATTGAAAAAGTCTGTTGGACAATTTGTTAATGCCATATTGCCTAGGAGTTGAATCACACCTATGTGCGAGCGCGAATAGACTAGTGTAGGTCCTGCAGTTGACCTTGGGGGCGTCGGGGCGCGGGCGTTTCACAACGGGCAGTTGGTAGCCCCATTGGACCGTGGGACAAACCGATGCAAACGCACCGACCATCCTGACTGCACACTGTCCTATATCGAGATTTGTGTAGAATGTCGTGTAAAATGCCATGATGTGCACGTTGATAATTTGAGAATTTTAGCACTTGAGGACCTCGGCAGCCAAGATACAGATATACCTCCTGATCGTTCTCTCCGACTATTTGTGTCTAGCTCCATGGAGTAGGATTTTTGGTACCATGTGCATGTGCATAGTGAGTCGCCATATCATTCGACATTTCCTCATTTATATGGCAATTTAATCTGTTGTTTCATTACTGTTATAACTGCCTGTATATGCTAAATTGTTTACTACCTATTTTAATGCTGTTTACCATTTTTGAAATGTTATGTGGGCGTCATGCGTCGTTTTGTTTCTTTACTGCCATAATAGGTAATGATGTAGAATGTCTTACCTCTTTTCTGTATTTGTGGCTATTCTGTGTGGTTTTTGGTTAAAGTCTATAAAGGGGGCGAGGTTGAATCTCCTAGATTTCACTTGGGTTGATCTTCTGCATTTGGTAAGGATAACTTGAAGGGATTCCATTGGTCTCATCATGATTGAATTCATCGTAGGTGCCAAGGCTTAGTAAGTCGACTAGACTGACACCTGTATGCGATATGTTGGGGACTTGACCTTGACCGTGAAGAGGACTGCGATTGAAGATCTCATCCTGTATTCCTCACTACACTGGTGTGCCTGGAGTTGCCTTACGCATTCGGGGTCCGATGGAGTACCCAACTCCTTAGTCATAGATATGTTGTAGGTAGTTTATACTTTATTTTACATTACCTGTATAAAGTGTATTTTTGGGTATATGTATGTTTTAAGGTGATTATCCAGACTTATATGTTGTAATTGAGTACATCTTATAATTCATTTTTTTTTACTAGCGGTATATGTAACTATTCAATCGTGGCTCCTATTTCCTCATATGCGAAATAATTAGTCTTTAGAAAATTTGTTGTTTGACAATCGTGACACGTCAAAATTTAGTGACCGTGACATAATGACGATTGTGCCGTGGTTATTAAATCGAGGGGTGTTACATTAGGTGGTATCAGAGCTCAGTTCATCATGTTGAGCCGGGGTATGGACTGACTATGCTTAGACATGTTAGAAGTTTCTCTGTATGTTGTGTACTTCCTTGTGTCTTGCTTGAGGTGTTGGGAAAGGAAGGCATGGCTTGCCATAGGTTGAGAGTTGGTAGCTACTGTTGTGCAGTTACATGATATTGAGTATTGGCCCACTCAATGTGTAATGTTCTGTGTCTATGGGAAACTATGACTTCACTTAGGCGTATTAAGGTAATAAGAGTTCTTTTAGTAAGAAGCTCAGCCGGCATGACTGAACTTTTTTAGGATTTGTTTGCATTTACACCCTTGTTGTGTTACCTCTAGAATTGTTTGAGCCTATAGGTTAGAAAAAGGGTAGTTAAATAAGACTTGCAAGGTTGGTGGAATGAGGTGTCCAAGAGGTTTTCGAAAATCGATTCTCTTTGGAAAAGAGTATTTGGCGTAAGTTTGGTCCGAGGAGCTACTTGGGAGTCGAAGACTTACAGGAGATCGCACCGTAGAAGGTAGAATGAAGGAGCTCAACTTATAGTCTTTTGGGTTTGTCTCGTTGGGTTGTGTGACTTTTTGTGTTTGGTTTCTGAAAGGAGACAATATTGTTTGGACTGAATGCTTTTGATTTTCCTTATGATTTGATTTGTTTGTTCTTGAAGGAAGACAATGACTCGAAGTAGACGTAAGCGCGTGAACGCTGGAAGTGACAATGGTGGTACGACTGCGACAGCCGAAGTGATGCAAAGGATGGTTGATGAAACAACGCGCCAGGATCAGAGGGCCGCACAACAGCAAGAATTGGAAGTTGAGGTCCAGAATTTGATGGAAGAAAGTCGACTTTGGGGTAACTCTGGATTACCTAAGTTCCAAAGAAGGAACAACAGGAAGGCCAATCGGTTTAAGCAGAAATCGTATACACTACGACCGAGGGAGCGACAGCGAATGCATGAAGGAGGTGCGAATGGTAGTAGGTCCAATCCGACCGTGGCATCCTTACTAAAATGTAAGAAGTGTGTAAAGAACCACTTAACAAGGGACTGTAAGATTGAAGGAATAATTTGTTTCAAATGTAGAGAGCTAGGACATGTGGCTACGAACTATACTTTGCAAAGGATGAAGCCTTCCGTTAGAGATGTATGTACTTCCAAATCTCACGGAGAAGGAAGAGTTAAATTCTCAAGTGGAGTGGAAACATCTAAGACTGAAGACCTGAATGAGGGAGCTCGTACTACAACCGATGACCCTGTGATTTTTTTTGTATAATTCCAGGGGTAACCCATTTTTTTATGACGTATGACTGTATAAGTCTATTAAGGTCGTTTGAATCTTCGTCATCTTTTGACTAAGTTATTTCCACTTTTGCTACTAGGAACCTGTTGTTGGTAGCCTAGTTGTTTAAATTATCCAATGACCTGTCAAGGACTGAATCTTTTTGGTGATCTGATTTATTTACTTCTTTTAAAAATTGGCAGTAATGTTAACAATGGGATTGGTTATCTTCTAACCATATCCTGTTGAAATATTCTAATGAAATTTTAAGAGTTCATTTATGGAATTGGGTTGTCTATGTATTTACTTCCTTTCGACTCGAATATTACTATCCTCATTTGTAAGCCTGCTCTCATTGCAACAAGTTTATTTAAAAACTATCCTAATGTTGTTAGAAATTGGAACCTTTTTTACTAATTCGATTATCCACTCTCTTCATGAATAGGCCTAATCTCAGGAAGGAGATTAATCATTTTCTAAACGGGTCTCGTCATTCAGTCCCAATGGAAACTTAGTGTTTCTAGAGACAGAAATTTCCTAGATGTGAATCAATGAAACTCACTCCTAACTTTTATTGGACCATATCATATTCTTCACTGGATGGGTCCAGTGGTAAATCAAATGATTCCCCTACTTTTCTCTTTGACCATTATAACGTGTACCTTAATTGAGGGAATGTGTTCTCGAATTTGAACCATATCATTGTGCCAAGAGCAGCACAATTAGATGAGAACTTACTCTATGAGACATTTTGTTCGGATCAAGGAAAGATGGTTTAAAAAATCAATTGAAGGACGCTGCTATTTTCTCCAAGATCATTTTGAGTTCACAACTATCATCAAGATCACCTGAGAGAAGGATATATTTCTAAGGCAACTTTCTCTGACGCGTAGTGAACACCACGGGTATATCGTAATGTCATTTCATGTAATGAACGCTTCGGTAGTACTCATCAATTACACAAACAAGACCTTTCTTCCCTATTAAGACAAAATTGTCGTGTTGTTCTTCAAATTTTGAAGAAGAATAAGGAGTTACGCTAGAAGCTGTCCAGGTGCGAATTTTGGGTTGAGGCAGCTTAACTTTTGAGTCAAGTGAGCTTTAAAAGAAGGAATTATTGGAGATCTATCACAAGTTGAAGCAGTTCTTCAATGGGAAAGATCAAAGACTGTATTAGAGATTCGTCATTGTGTGGGGTTAGTTGGTTAATACGGGAGACTCGTCACAGAATTCTCAAAAGTGGCAAGACTTCTCATCTAACTCATGTATGAGGGTCAAGTTTTGTATGAACCGATGCATTCGGGAGAAATTTTCAAGGATTCAAGAGACACTCGATTTCTTTGCTAAAGATGATTCTGCCCAAATCCCAATGAACTTTTTTAGGATGCCTAGTGATGCTTCACATTAGAAGTTTAGAACGTGTGCCTGATCATAATAGAAGGAATGATAATGTACGCTTTGAGACAATCGAGAGCACATAAGAAGGATTACCTTACACTAACTCGGTGTTAGCTTTGTAGTTACAATGAAGATCTGGAAGCATTTCCTACATGGAGAAATTCTCGATGCCCATGGTAATCTCAAGAGTCAGAGGTATTTTGTCCTATTGGAATGAGTTGAACATGAGGCAGAGACGGTGATTAGAAGTTTCGAAAGATTTCAATTTTCCATTTTGGTATAATCTCGGAAGAGGCCAATGTCGTAGCGGATGCCTTGAGAAGAAAACAAGCTTAGTTTGTCTGCTACGGTGAGCAAGGAGAATAAGGTCAATAGAGCCACTCAACAATGTACAGTTGTTTGGGGAGTTGGGTGTTGGAATGGCGAAAGACTCAAGGAGCATAGGATCTTTTATTAATCGGCCTACAATGTCAACACGTTTTTACCCGTTAATATAAGATACTAAATGGAAGGAAGCAACCTCAGTGCCGGTGATTTGGATTAATGCAGCTGAAAATACAACACGGAAACTAGAAGACAAGATGAAGGAAACATAGTCGCATTTGTTCTAAGATATGATGAATTTCGAGGACGAAATTCCTTTTTAGAAGGGGAGAGTTGTAACATCCCGAAAATTACTTATTTCATTATAAATAATCATTTTATAATATTTCTGATTTTTGGGAATTTTTCTAGATTTTTTTAAAAACGTTAAACATTTTAATATATTTTTCGTTTTGCGTACACACTAAGTAGTGTCAGTGTAGCATCTCGAAAAACTGTTTGTTTCACGATAAATAGTTGTTTTCCAATATTTGTGATTTTTAGGCATTTTTGTGGAATTTTCTGAAAATGTGGAATATTTTAATATATTTTTCATTTTACGTGCCCACTGAGCGGAGCCGAGAAAAAAAAATATTTTCCCTGAGGCCGGTAAACTTTGAATTATAGAAACGTCGATGGGAGATCTTACTAAACCCGAGGCTGGACAAAGTTTACAAGGTTTTCGTTTTTCAAGATTTTATCTGATAAATAAAATCACAATACATTGTATTATTTGTGGAATAATAAAATATTATTACGCTAACTGTAAAATTTTTTCCACTGAGAAATAGTTCTAGTAAATGATTTCTATCTAATTATTTTTATGACATCATTTAAGTGACCGCACACTTTACTTTATCGAGAAGCGTGCGAAGCTTTTCAAGGAAGCTCTAAGGAAGCTCCCTCCAACCACTTCTCTCTCTCTCCTCTCTAAAAGTGCTGCACGGTTTGGGGGGGCTGAATTCATTATTTCATTTCATATTTCACCTCTCATTTCTCTTCCTCTCTCCCTCATACGCAGCTCTCTTCCTCTCCCTCTCTTCTCCTCACACCCACATATTCCATTGTTAAGCTTTCAAGCTTTCCTTGCTCAAGCTAACTCAAGCCATTGTCTTTCCTCACCATCTTCAAGCTTTCTTCTTGGTGGAACTCTTCTTGGCTCTCCCATTTTCGTGGTTGGCAGCCCAACACCAAAGCTTCAAGCTTTAAGGTAAAGGCCTCAACTTTCTTCTCCTTTTCTCCCCATTTTCGTGGTCCACAGTCACATTGGTGACTATGGATGCCATTTCCACTCTTTGATCTTGATTTTTATCGATTTGAACACCCAAGGTTCTGCGGTGGTGAAGCATGAAATTTCTAAGCAAAAAGGAGCTTGCTTTTCCTTGTTCTTCACTAAGGTAAGAGGAAGATTATTCTCTTCAACCGATTTTGGTAGTGAGAATCGTCTTTGTTGTGTTGATGGGGTGAAACCCATTTGTGGGTAACCCTTTATTTGGGTGATTTCGGTTGTTTAATGGTGTTTTGATTAGTAGGAATTAGTTGTATGTTGATAGATCTTGGATTACATGAACGTTGGAATTGTTTTCTGGTGATTTCTGCATCCACAGAGTGATACAAGGCCTAGGCTGTGTATGAATACATGATCGTGTATCTCTCTGTGTGACTGAAACGTGTTTCTGGTGCACTCCAGAGGAGTACACGACCTAGGCCGTGTATGACCACATGGCCGTGTATTTTACACACGACCGTGTAACCTGATCAGTAATGGATTTGAGGCTTTTCTAGCCCCTTGGAGGTTCAAGGTCCCCTTAGGCACTTGACTCAAGGCTTTTGGACTAATGTAAGCGTAATAATCTTAAATAATTGGATGACTATAAACTAATTAGGGATTCATAAAGAGGGAAAAACTAAGAACAAAAGCATGCCTTCTAGCTTATAAGAACTTTGAATAGAGATAGAACATGAGTGTGATTGAGGTTGCGAGCGACATAATGAAACTAAGAATTGACTTACTTGATGACTTTGAATAGGGCCTGAATGCCTAGAAACTTATTATTGACTTAGTATGGACCCTTGAACAGGATCGAATATATATGATAAATGACATAACATGAAATCTTAGACCTGAAAAGCTATGATTGTGGATATGTAAATGAATATATGAGTATGCATTGAAACTATGTGCATTGAGCATGATTGAGTCATGTATTGAAAAAGTGTGTTGGATAATTTGTTAAGGCCATATTGCCTAGGAGTTGAATCACTCCTATGTGCGGGTGCGAATAGACTAGTGTAGGTCCTGTAGTTGACCTTGGGAGCATCGGGGCGCGGGCGTCTCACAGCAGGCAGTTGGTAGCCCCGCTGGACTGTGGGAAAAACTGATACAAACGCACTGACGATCCTGACTAGACATTGTCCTATATGAAGATCTTTGTAGAATTTCTTGTAAAATGCCATGATTTGTATGTTGATAAATTGAGAATTTTAGCACTTGAGTGCCTCGGCAGCCAAGATACAGACATACCTCCTGATCGTTCTCTCCGACTATTTGTGTCTAGCTCCATGGAGTAGGATTTTTGGCACCATGTGCATGTGCATAGTGAGTCACCAAATTATTCAACATTTACTCATTTATATGACAATTTAATCTGTTGTTTCATTACTATTATAACTGCCTATATATGCTAAATTGTTTACTACCTATTTTAATGCTGTTTACATTTCTGAAATGTTATGTGGGCGTCATGCACCGTTTTGTTTCTTTACTGCCATAATAGGTAATGATGTAGAATGTCTTACCTCTTTTCTGTATTTATGGCTATTCTGTGTGGTTTTTGGTTAAAGCCTATAAAGGGGGCGAGGTTGTATCTCCTAGATTTCACTTGGGTTGATCTTCTGCATTCGGTAAGGAGAACTTGAAGGGAATCCATTGGCCTCGTCATGATTGAGTTCATCGGAGGTGCCAAGGCTTAGTAAGTCGACTAGATCGACAACCACATACAATATGTTGGGGACCCGTGAAGAGGACTGCGATTGAAGATCTCATCCTGTATTCCTCACTACACCGGTGTGCCTAGTGTTGCCTTACGCATTCGGGGTCCGTTGGAGTACCCATCTCCTTTGTCGTGGGTATGTTGTGGGTAGTTTATACTTTATTTTGCATTACCTGTATAAAGTGTATTTTTGGGTATATGTATGTTTTAAGGTGATTATCCAGACTTACATGTTGTAAATTGAGTACATCTTATAATTCATTTTTTTTACTGGTGGTATATGTAACTATTCAATCGTGGCTCCTATTTCCTTATATGCGAAATGATTAGTCTTTGGAAATTTTGTTGTTTAACAATCGTAACACATCAAAATTTAGTGACCGTGACATAATGACGATTGTGTCATGGTTATTAAATCGAGGGGTGTTACATTAGGTGGTATCAGAACTCAGTTCATCCTGTTGAGCCGGGGTATGGACTGACTATGCCTAGACATGTTAGAAGTTTCTTTGTATGTTATGTACTTCCTTGTCTGTTGCTTGAGTTGTTGGGAAAGGAAGGCATGACTTGCCATAGGTTGAGTGTTGGTAGCAACTGTTGCACAGTTACATGATATTGAGTATTGGCCCACTCAATGTGTAATGTTCTGTGTCTACGGGAAACTATGACTTCACCTAGGCGTATAAGGTAATAGGAGTTCTTTTAGTAAGAAGCTCAGCCAGCATGACTGAACTTGTTTAGGATTTGTTTGCATTTACACCCTTGTTATGTTACCTCTAGAATTGTTTGAGCCTATGGGCTAGAAAAAGGGTAGTTAAATAAGACTTGCAAGGTTGGTGGACTGAGGTGTCCAAGAGGTTTTTGAAAACCGATTCTCTTTAGAAAAGAGTATATGGCGTAAGTTTGGTCTGAGGAGCTACTTGGGAGTCAAAGACTTACAAGAGATCGCACCGCAGAAGGCAGAATGAAGGAGCTCAAGTTATAGTCTTTTGGGTTTGTCTCGTTGGGTTGTGTGACTTTTTGTGTTTGGTTTCCGAAAGGAGACAATATTGTTTTGATTGAATGCTTTTGATTTTCCTTATGATTTGATTTGTTTGTTCTTGAAGGAAGACAATGACTCGAAGTAGACATAAGAGCGTAAATGCGGGAAGTGTAACACCCTGAATTTTTCTAACTTTAAGATAAATGACAATTGCGTCCCCAATATACTGTTTTGTAATTTCTATGAGTAGTAAACTGAATTTGACTGTTTCGTGAGTGTATTTGATCATTGTATGTGATTTGCTCCGAGCCAGGAAAATAAAAATTTTCTGGCCGGAAAAATATTATTTTAATTAATTAGAGCTGGGAGATCTTACTAAACCCAGTTCTGATTGATATATAAATTAGTTTCGTAATTTTTAGAATTTAACTGTGCGATAAAATAATTTTTAGTATTATTTTATTACTCAGTATAAATTTTGACAGTGGACCCGATACTGTGTGTGTGCGGGACCCACGTATAAATAAAGTAACCAATGGATAGATTAGAAACTTGGACCAATAGAAATAAGACACTTAGAAGTCAAACTAATAAAGAGAAGTCAACAAAAGTGGCTTGACCATTTTGGACCATAGGATTGAATCTTGGTGAGCAAGCTTGGATGATGACCATAGATTTGATAAATGGCTAGGATTGAATCTTGGTGAGCAAGCTTGGATGATGACCATAGATTTGATAAATGGCTAGGATTAAATCTTGGTGAGCAAGCTTGGATGATGACCATAGATTTGATCAATGGCTAGGATTTAAAGATGAATTAGTGGCTAGGATTAAGTCAAAATTTGTAGGCTTGACTTTGGGTTAGTAGCTAATTAAGCTTAGTTTAACTAAGTTAATTATCTAATTAGCAAACTAATTAAACTAGCTTAGTTATTAAATAATTACAATCTAAATATTAATTAGATATGCTAATATTGTTTAGAGATTATAAAATATGTAATTATTTGTCTAATTAACTAGTTATGTAATTAGATAAATAATTAAGTAAACTAGTTTAATTCTTAACTAATTATAATCTAAATATTAATTAGATATCCTAACATTAATTAAAGGTTATAATATATGTTAGTATATATTAGATATATTAGTCATATGATTAGAATGCTAATTAAGATTTAATTAGGATATTTAGCCAAATAAATTTCCTAATTGATTAACATGTAAATAAAACAAATTGAATTCTTAAATGGCCTTGGGCCACACGGTTATAGGCAGCAGAATTGGAGGCTTGGAGGGCAAGTTTTTCAAGGCTTCCTAAGCACTCCAACAAGGCAACATCTCAACCATTGAATGGATGGATGGCTAGGATGATTTCCATGCAAATTTAATCCCTTTAGCCTCACTCAAAGCCACCCACGGCAGCAGCCTTTGATATTCACTTTTCACTCTTATTTTCATTCTTCTTTACGTAAAAAGTCTTCCATTTTCTCTCCAAAAACACCAAGACTCCAAGCATCTTTCTTCTTCCATTTTCTTTCACTCTATTCGGCCAAGCTTCCCACCATACTATCCACTCACTTAAAAATTTTCCTTCTTTGTTTTTCTAACTCTAAACATCTACCCAAACTCATCTCTAGTTGGAGGTTTTTGCAAATTCCATCATTTGCAAGCTTGAAAACTCATCTTGGAGTTGTTTCTTTAAAGGTAAAATTCATTGTTTTTCCTTTCTATTTTCATTTTCAAGTTTCCAAGCCATGATTGATCCATGGTATGGTTTTCTTTTCTAGTAGTAACTCTTAGAAAATTTTATTTATTTTCTTAGGTATTTGAAGGAGCTAAAAACCGAAATTCCAAGGAAGGATAAAAGAAGAATTTTCTTCATTTTAAGGTAAGAGGAAGACTATAACCTAATTATTCTTGAGTGGTAGTAAGAAAATGGAATTTTGTGTGTTGTAGAATCCATAAGGATTCTTTTATATGTGGATTGTAATGATTTTTCCATGTATGCTTTGTATTGTTAATTGGATTTGCTAATTTTATAATATTGCTAGTTTTTTTGTTATTTTTTTTGTATTAGTATAATGTTAGAAATGCATGAGTATTCCAAAGAATACAACACCCTAGGTTCGGTCATAACCCTGAAAAGTGGATTTTGGATGTTTTTAAATTAATTTCAAAGAGTGTTTAAGGGTATTGAATGGAATTAATAATGTTTAAATGTTGTTCGTATTTATAATAATGCAAAAATATTTTACAGTTACTTGAAAAATATTTTAAGCAGTTTTAAACTATTTAATAAATTTTTCTGCTAGAAAAATAAACTGTTTATTTAAGGAAAATATCGGGATTTAAAAAAAAATGCAATAAAAATTTTACGCGATTGATGAGAACAGCAAATTTTACTGTTGGGCCAAAATGGTGGACTCGGATATGTGGAAAGTTATAGTGCACCAAGTGGGTGCGTATTATAACCTGGTTATATGGAAAATATAGTGCGCCAAGTGGGAGCGTACTGTATTTTGAGATTTGTGCCACTGAGGGCATTTACATAATTATTTTTGCCATTGAGGGCATTTTTGTAAATATTTGAATTTTGAGGGCATTTTTGTAAATATTTGAATTTTGAGGGCATTTTTGTAAATATTTGAAGTTTGAGGGTATTTTTGTAAATATTTAAAGTTTGAGGGTATTTTCGTAAATAATTGAAGTTTGAGAGGTCTATTTTACTTCCTGTAGTTACACGATGTTTTGATTGTGTACTACGCCATGGTGTTTTAGTGGGCTATAGACACAAAGTATTGACAGTGCAATAGCAATCACAACGATCAGTTATAGACACAAAGTGCTGACAGTGCAATAGCTGGTCGAGATAGCCAAGCTATAGACACAAAGTGCTGACAGTGCAATAGCCGGTCGGGGTAGTCAAGCTATAGACACAAAGGGTGGACGGTCTGATAATTTGGGGTCAAGCAAGATTATTAGAACTTTCAGATCATTCTCTCTGATATCGTTGTGTGTGTTGTAGCTCCATGGAGTAGGACTGAGTCATTTTATGGTTTTGGCGTATTTATCGTGTATTTATAATTTATTGTGATGGATTCTATTCTTTTCCATAATTAGTTATTGTTAATGTTTATTACCTGTGATGATATGAATTGCTATTTTTATTGTATTGTCGTTTTCTTATGTGCCACACTTGTGATATATTGGGTTGTCTTACCTCTTTGTTGTTGTATGTGTTGTTTGTATTATTGTGTTATATATATATATAGACGGAAATGAAGAGATTGAAGAACAAGTATTAGGCGTGAATATCATATAGAGGAGAGCCACTGATCTCTGATTTCCGGTCGAGTATTTGGAGCCTTCAGATCATCCGTACCGGTTGAATTGATTCAAAGAAGATGACTACACCAGGATTCTTAGGTTTTGTAAGAATAGAGTTCCATAGAGGAATAGAAGGCTGGCGTACTCGTGAAGAAAGCAATAGTGTAGTGTATACGGGAACTATTACTTTATCTTTACGTCCGGAATACGATGTTGATCCTGTAGTTACTTTTGACTTGTATGTACAGTTAGAGTTGCCTTTGGAGATCCGACGTCATTGGAATGGACTTTTCCATGTTCCTAATGAAAATAGTGTAGTGTCTACATCTCGGACTCCAGTTCGTAGAACAGCTCGTATCTCTGCTCGTAGAACTGCTATGAGACATCCTGGTTATCTGTCACCTGAAGAGTTATCTAGGAATGATTCCCCAGTGAACTAGATATCCATGATGTGCACTTGGGCACTTTTTGCTTTTTGATGTCGTACTGTATATAAAACTTATGTTTTATCTTTTGGCAGTAGTTGTAAATGTTTTGGTATGTATTTTCTTTAGTTGTAAATTATTTGTAAATTATTTGCATAACTGATGACAACAAAACCATATGTAAATTATATGTTAGTTTTTTTTTTATATGTTGAATTTTGTATGTATGTAGATAATGCATAGATGTGATACACAGGTGAATTGATATGTATGTTAACACTGTATTAGGTGTGATGAAGTGTGGTAGTTTATACGTTTTATATACAAAATATACGTACTAATTATAATATTTATTTTATAACTTGGGTAATATTTATTATCTTTATTTTTTTATCTCAAAATGTGACATCCCAAAGGGTGTTACAGGAAGTGACAATGGTGGTACGACTGTGGTAGCCGAAGTGATGCAAAGGATGGTTGATGAAACAACGCGCCAGGATCAGAGGGCCGCACAACAGCAGGAATTGGAAGTTGAAGTCCAGAATTTAATGGAAGAAAGTCGACTTTGGGGTAACTCTGGATTACCTAAGTTCCAAAGGAAGAACAACAGGAAGGCCCATCGGTTTAAGAAGAAACCGTATACACTACGACCGAGGGAGCGACAACGAATGCATGAAGGAGGTACGAATGGTAGCAAGTTCAATCCGACTGTGGCATCCTTACCAAAATGTAAGAAGTGTGGAAAGAACCACTTAACACGGGATTGTAAGATTGAAGGAATAATTTGTTTCAAATGCAGAGAGCTAGGACATGTGGCTAAGAACTGTACTTCACAAAGGATGAAACCTTCCATTATAGATGTATGTACTTCCAAATCTCACGGAGAAGGTAGAGTTAGATTCTCAAGTGGAGTGGAAACATCAAAGACTGAAGACCTGAATGAGGGAGCTCGTACTACAACTAATGACCTTGTGATTTTTCTGTATAATTCCGGGGGTAACCCGTTTCTTTATGACGTATGACTGTATGAGTCTATTAAGGTCGTTTGAATCTTCGTCATCTTTTGACTAAGTTATTTCCACTTTTGCTACTAGGAACTTTCTTGTTGGTAGCCTAGTTGTTTAAATTATCCTATGACCTGTCAAGGACTGAATCTTTTCGGTGATCTGATTTGTTTACTTCTTTTACAAATTGGACGTAATGTTAACAAAGGGATTGGTTATCTTCTAACCATATCCTGTTGAAATATTCCAATGAAATTTTAAGAGTTCATTTCTGGAATTGGGTTGTCTATGTATTTACTTCCTTTCGACTCGAATATTACTATCCTTGTTTGTAAGCCTGCTCTCATTACAACAAGTTTATTTAAAAACTATCCTAATGTTGTTAGAAATTGGAACGCTTTATACCAATTCGATTATCTTCTTTCTTTATGAATAGGCTTAATCTCAGGAAGGAGATTAATCATTTTCTAAACGGGTCTTGTCATTCAGTCCCAACGGAAACTTAGTGTTTCTAGAGACAGAAATTTCCTAGATGTGAATCAATGAAACTCACTCCTAACTTTTGTTAGACCATATCATATTCTTCACTGGACGGGTCCAGTGTTAAATTAAGTGACTCCCCTACTTTTCTCTTTGACCATTATAACGTTTCTAGTGCACCTCAATTGAGGGAATGTGTTCCCGAATTTGAACCATATCGTTGTGCTAAGAGCAGCATAATTAGGTGAGAACTTACTCTATGTGACATTTTGTTCAGATCAAGGAAAAATGGTTTAACAAATTAATTGAAGGACGCTGCTTTTTTCTCCAAGATCATTTTGAGTTCTCAACTATCATCAAGATCACCTGAGAGAAGGATATATTTCTAAGGCAACTTTCTCTGAAGCATAGTGAACACCACGGGTATATCGTAATGTCGTTTCATGTAACGAATGCTTTGGTAGTACTCATCAATTACACAAACAAGACCTTTCTTCCCTATTAAGATGGAATTATCGTGTTGTTCTTCAAATTTTGAAGAAGAATAAGGAGTTACGCTAGAAGCTGTCTAGGTGTGAATTTCAATTTGAGGCAGCTTAACTTTTGAGTTAAGTGATCTTTAAAAGAAGGAATTATTAGAGATCCGTCACAAGTTGAAGCAGTTCTTCAATGGGAAAGATCAAAGACTGTATTGGAGATTCGTCATTGTGTGGGGTTAGTTGGTTAATACGGGAGACTCATCACAGAATTCTCCAAAGTGGCAAGACTTGTCATCTAACTCATGTATGGGGGTCAAGTTTTGTATGGACTGATGCATACGGGGGAAATTTTCAAGGATTGAAGAGACACTCGATTTCTTCGCTAAAGATGATTCTACCCAAATCCCAATGAACATTTTAGGATGCCTAGTGATGCTTCGCATTGGAAGTTTAGAACGTGTGCTTGATCATAATAGAAGGAATAGTAACGTATGCTTTGAGACAATCGAGAGCACATAAGAAGGATTACCTTACACCAACTCGGTGTTAGCTTTGTAGTTGCATTGAAGATCTGGAAGCATTTCCTATAAGGAGAAATTCTCGATGCCTGATAACTCTGTAGAGTTAAGTTATTATTGCCCTATATCTGTGCAACATGGCAAGTTTAGTCCTTGTTTGTAAGCATTGATGGAAGGTTTTAGCATCATTTCTATCTGATTTCATTCTGATGACTTCCATTGTGATCCTGAGTAAATACTTTCAAGATTATGATCAAATTGAGTACATTTGCATGATTTAAAGAATTGATAAATTCTCTTATATAGGCAGGTCTTAAAAGAAGCATGGAAATGAAGAAGTTGAAGCAGCTTTGGACCAGGAAGCCTAAGAGAAGCTCAAAAGTGCAGATCAGCACTCAACGCCGCGACGTGGATATGGTTGCACCGCGGCGCTCCCCTGCATTAGTAGATAAAATCCGAGGCTGGAGCGCCGCAACGTTGAAGAGTAGGCGCCTCAGGCGCCTGTGACCTAATTACACGCGCGCTGCGGCGGGACATGTTGGACGCCGTGGCGTGACCCTGTTTTATTCAGCTTATAAATAGGTTTGCACCGAATTTCTACGAGAGTTTTCATCATTTTTGGAGAGCAGCTGCTGGTTTTTGGTTTTTTAGACCTAGAGGAAGCGAAAAAGGCTAAGGTTGGAGGCCATCCTTCCTATGGAGGGTGAATCAAGCTTAAAGGATACAATCTATTGAGCTTCCTTCCTTTCCTTTCTTCTTTTCTCTCTTTATTGCTGCATGATCGTGATTTATATGTTTGTACTCTCATGATTCATGGCTAGCTAGGCTGTATATAAGTTTTACTTTGTAGTTTCATATAGATACTGAGAAATTTGTAATCTTTTGAGTATATATTGAAGTTTAGTTGAGTTCAATCACAATCTGTGTTTAATGCTTGTGGTTGGCTGATCACTAATTGCATGATGTTAATATTGACAAATGAACTAGACATAGGGATTTGTTAATATGGATATGATGTGGTTGATACATGTTCGGCAAGTTCAATTGGCTTGGATGAGCTGATTCGTTAATAGGATAGAAATATACCTATTGGTCATATATAGTGTGTGATTGATAATAGATCATTAATGAGTGGAGTTTGCACTGGTTCTCAAGGAAACTTAGTGAGCTGGGTAAATGAAACCAGGGTTAATTGACCTAGACATAGGCTTTTAACTAAATCAGATTCTCAAGCTAACAAAACCAATCTTTGATTTTGCTTGTAAGGATTGCAATTCATTAGTTGAAATAGGAAATGAAAAGTAATTCTTATTTCTCTATTTATCTATTTATCTTAGAGTTATTACTTTTCAGTCTTTATATTTCTTTAACCATTCATTTATAAATTTAATGCTTTTGGATAGCATTAACTAGACTATTGGTTAATACTCAGCTTTACTTTGAAATACGTTTTCCTCGTGGGATCGATCTCTTACTCTATAACTGTATTACTTGTGCGACCCGTGCACTTGCGGTTAGCAAAAAGGGCAACACGTTTGCACCTCAACAAGTTTTTGGCGCCGTTGCCGGGGATTACGATTATTTCTGTTTAGTTGATATTAGCAATGAGTCTAGTTAATACTATTTCAAATTCTGTCTTGTGCATATTAATTTAAGTTTTCAGATTCTTTTATTATAGGTACTAAGATGGCAGATGATAACGCTGCACTCCAGTTGGAGGAGGATAGTCATACAAGACCATTAAGGGAGTTTGCAACCCCTCACATGGAGAACTTGCAGTCCAGTATTAGGCGGCCTGCCATCCGTGCTAATAATTTTGAAATCAAACCGGCCGTCATTCAAATGATACAGACATCTGTGCAATTTGGCGGTTTGCCCAAAGAGGATCCTAATGCTTATCTTTTCAATTTTCTGGAGATCTGTGACACGTTCAAGCATAATGGTGTCTCTAATGATGCTATTCGCTTATGGCTTTTTCCCTTCTCTCTCCAAGATAGAGCCAAGAGTTGGTTGCAGTCTCTACCTGCGGGATCCATCAGCACTTGGAATGACTTGTGTGGTAAATTCCTAAATAAGTATTTCCCACCGGCCAAGACTGCTGAGATGGTGAATGATATCACATCATTCACTCAGGCTGATATTGAGTCCTTGTATGAAGCATGGGAGAGATACAAGGATTTGCTTCGAAGGTGTCCTCATCATGATATTCCACCATGGCACCAAGTTTATTCATTTCATAAAGGATTGCTACCCCACCATCGACCGATAGTTGATGCATTGCTGTTGGAGGCTCTTTATTGAGCAAGTCATTTGATGATGCATTCCAATTGCTTGATGAATTGGCGGCTAACATGACTACCAATGGCCTTTGGAATGAAATACTTCAAGGCGAGTGGTGGTGTGCATGAACTTGAACTAATGGCGCATTATCACTCGGTGGCAACAATTGCAAGTAAAGTGGATCGTTTGGGGATTAGCCATCAACAAAGCCCATTTGTCTTTGTGTAACAAGTGTGGAGAGAATCATTCCAGTGATAGTTGCCCTTTCAAGATCGAAGCGCTCAATATGTTGGTAACTACCGCCTCAACAAAGTAATCCATACTCTAACCAATACAACCCGGGATGGAGAAATCATCCCAATTTTTCTTGGAGGGATAATCCGGGGCTTCCTCATCTGCTCAAATTAATGACAGACCTTATAATTCATCAGGTTATCCTTCCCAATCAAGACAACAGGGCCAAGATCGAAAACCCTCTTTGGAAGATATGTTTTCACAGTATATGGTCAAGACGGATTCTTACATGACAAAGACCGATTCTCAGTTGGCAAAACATGAAGTGATGTTGCAGAGCCAAACTGCTTCCATGCGAGCCTTAGAAACTCAAGTAGGGCAATTGGCTAGTGTTATCAATAATAGGCCTCAAGGCACCCTTCCTAGTGACACTGAGAATAATCCAAAGGGTGTCTCGAATGAGCACTGCCATGCCATTTCACTGAGGAGTGGGAGAACCATTCAAGGGAATCCGCGAACCAGGCTGCTTGAAGAGGATCATGCAGTTGTCAGAGAAAAGGAAGTTGAGAGACCAGAAGTCAGGCAAAGTCAAGATATTGCCAATAGGAATGGAGAGGAGAAGAAGAAGGAGTTCAAGCCCTATGTTCATCCTTTGCCTTTCCCTAATAGGCAAGTGAGTAAAAAGCTTGAGCACCAATTTCAGAAATTTCTTGAAGTGTTCAAAAAGCTGCAAATCAACATTCCATTCGCAGAAGCTTTAGAACAAATGCCAAGCTATGTTAAGTTCATGAAGGAAATTCTATCAAAGAAGAGAAAGCTTGGTGACTTTGAAACGGTTACATTCCGACAATGAATGCAAAGTGCAATTCTTCTTAACAGAATCCCTCCTAAGCTCCAAGATCCCGGAAGTTTCACCATACCATGTACAATTGGTGATAAGTTCACTGGCCATGCCCTGTGCGATTTAGGAGCTAGTATCAATCTCATGCCCTATTCTATCTATCAAAGATTAGGTTTGGGAGAAGTTTCGCCTACTTCAGTTACACTCCAGTTGGCGGACCGAACCCTTGCTCATCCGAAGGGGGTTATTGAGGACGTGTTGGTTAAAGTGGATCAGTTTATCTTCCCTGCGGATTTCGTTATACTTGATATGAAGGAGGATAGCAAAGTCCCTTTGATTTTTGGTAGGCCATTTCTCGCAACAGGAAGAGCTCAGATCAATTTAGAGAAGGGTGAACTCATCATGAGGGTTCAGGATCAAGAGGTGAAGTTTAATATATTTGATGCACAACAAAGCCCTCACGATCTAGCGATTGTGCATTGGTGAACACTTTTGATGGGAAGAAGACATCCAAGGAAGGAGGTGTCGGTGAAACTGTGTTCGCCCAAGGTCCAGTCATTTGTGATAGTGAAATGAACCAGATAAGCTACTATGGTGGTACCTTTGTTAAATGCACCTGTTGAGCACACTCCAAACTTGGAGTTGCAAGTCTTGCCATCCCAACTGCATCAAACTTATTTTTTAAATCAGGAGGAAGCTCCTCCTTACTGATAGAAATGCATTTGGAATAGTAGACAAGTCCTGCCGGGACTATAAATTAAGCCCTTTTTGGGAGGGAACCCAAATTTTTGCTTTTAAGACTTATATATTTACATATTTCGCTTATTAAGTTTGTGTATCTCTATGTATTATATTTTGTAAATAACCCTTTTAGATAAGTTTTTCAGCTGCTGGAGGCCACATTTAAGTCAAAATCACAGCTGAAGTGAATTTGCTGCATAATTATGCAAAGATGGTGATAGCGCGCGGCACATGGCACTGATAGCGCCGCGACGTGATGTGTGTTGGGCTTCAAAATAGGGAGCTCAGCGCCGCGACATTGCAGATCCTAACGTCGCGGCGCAATGTGCGTAGCAGTAAAAAAAAAGGGGGTAATTAGTAAATAGTAATAATTTAAATAATTAAATTAGGAGGGAATTAATGCACGCCGCGGCGCACTAGGTTTCACGCCGCGGCGCGTGTGGGCGGTGGTGTTTATTGCAGAGGCGCTTGGGTATCTTCATTTTCTTACCCTTTTCTCTCTCATTTTCATTTTCTCTGTTCTTTCTCTTTCACGTTACCTGCGTAACTCTGCCTTTTTCTCTCTTTTCACCACGCTCTCCTCTCCTATAAGGTATGTTTTACCATTATTATTAGTTTTTGTCACTTGTTACTTTATTTTTTTTTTTCTTTCTTATTTTTTCTCGGTTGTTTTGGGTTTCTACTTATAATGTTAATTTTTACTTAGTTAGATAGTTAGTATTTGTTAATTAGGTTTAGGTTTTATTAGTTTTTAGTGTTTCCCAATGCCTGTATGCATTATTGGGTTAGATTGGACGCCCTGAGGCATGCGTTCCTGGCATTTTCAGAGCTGTGCGCCGCGGCGTTAAGAAGAATAGTTTGAATGTCGCGACGTTATGTTGAATGTCGTGGCGCTGTGTTGTGTTTTGCACGCTGCGGCGCCCTTTGTGCATGTCGCGGCGTTGTGTCCTAAAAATTGGCAGAATAGTTCATTTTTCCATATGCTTTCTGTTTTCTATTATTCCCTATTCTGATTTCTGCCATTTTTTTGTTTCAGGTTATGGCTCCAAAAAGAGGCCGCGTAATGCTTAGAGGTTCCTCCAGTCGTCACCCAGGGAGCCTTCTCCCCCTCTTGTTGACTTTGACAGGAGGCGCTTTATATCAGTGAGGCAGCTGAGCGGTACACTCTTCTTATCACTCGTCCTCTCATATTGGAGCGAGGCTTTGCCTTTACACGCGCTCTACATTCAGAGTTGGAGCGGCGATTGAACCACCTAAACTGGAGCACCTTTGCTCAACATCCAGAGTCATCTGCAGTGCTTCCAGTTGTTCGCGAGTTCTACGCGAATGCTGCTTTCCTAGCTGAGGGGAGTACCACGGTTCGAGTTCATGGTCGTGCGGTTTCATTTTCTCCAGTTGCTATTCGAGCTGCGTTGGGACTTCCTCCACCTCCAGAGATTTGCGAATATACTGAGTTTTATAGATAGGAGCCGGAGGAGGGTCTGGATGTTAACGTGGTCACGACACGGATTTGTTTGGCTGAGTCTCAGCCTGTCATGTGGACCATGAGTATTCAGACGAATAGGCATAGATATTTTGCACGTACTCATTTGACCCCGGAAGCTCGGGCGTGGTACCATTTCATCAGCACCGCATCCTGCCGTCGGCTAACCTTTCAGAGGTTACGCGCGATCGAGCCATTTTGATTTATGCTATTATGGAGGGTCAGTCGATTGATGTTTCTATGCTCATCTTCCATCAGATACTGAGGTCTGCTAGGGAGTATCGGAGTCTCTTCTTTCCATTTCTCATACATACCCTGTGCAGCCGACATCAGGTCCGCTGGGGGCCTCATGAAGAACTTACCGATGTTCGACAGCCGCTGAACGATACATTTATTGAGCGAGTTGGGGTAGCTCCTGCTGCAGCACCAGCGCCCCAGAGGCAGGCTCGTGGAGAGCCTAGACCAGCATTTCAACCAGCTCCTGCTCCTGAGACTGTTGCTCCATCCCAGGCTGCACCTACTGACGATTCTGATTGGCGTGCTAGGATGGAAGCTATGCTGGTATATCAGATGCAGACACAGAGGTGGATGGCGGAGCGTCTAGGGCTTCCGTTGCATGATTATCCCATTCCTTCGTTTCCACCCACTTCGGTCGCTGCACCCACTCAAGGTGGTTCTTCTCGTGCACCTGATGCTGATATACCTGATTCTGATGATGATGATGATGAGGATGGTGATGGTTCTGATGCCGCGGGTCCTGACAGTGATGATCCGTCTTTCTAGATTTGCATCCAGGGCATTATTTCTTTCGTTGTATTTACTTTTTGCTTTCTGTATGTATCTTTTGTACAGTGCGGACACTGTTTCCCTCAGGTTTGGGGGGGTGTCTTTAACATTATGTTTTGATTATTTATGCAGTACATTATGTTTTCAGTATTATGTTTATATGTCTATGTTTTGTTATTATGTATGTTTGTTAGTATTATATTTCTTGTGGAAGTTTATATATATGTTATAGTATTTTAGTTTAAATATTAACTTTAGGAGCGGTTTTCTTGAAAGTTTTGATGAAAATTTCATTCAAGATACAATCGTCGTTCCTTTCACTTGGTGTGTTGTAATGTTTAAAGGCTAGTGTGTATGGTTGTTCCAATGATAGATTTGGATACATTTGACCTTTATTGTTCTGTGAATTCATATGTAATCTTTGGTGCATGCTTAAGCATTCTAGTTTCTTTTTATACTTGGTGAATTTCCCAATTGCATGTTTTTTGAACTTTGGATAGGATAAGAAAGTTTGCTTGAAGAAAGTTTATGAATGATACATGTGAAAAATTTGATTATCTTTGAAATTGTTTGGCAACTCTCTTGAGGCGAAATCCTAGGTTGTGCCTGATTGAGGAAATGATTAGGGCATTGTTTGGACCGATTGAGCCTTAAAAAGCTTACCTGATATGATGATATCCTTAGGTCCTATTTTGAAGCCTTATACTATTTGACCTTATTTGTTTTTCATAACCATTGTGTTCGTTAACCTGTTAACCGTTCTAATGCATGTGAAAGCATGTCATTTTCTTCCTACCTTTATTGTTTGTTGAGTGCATTATATATGTTATTTCTTGAAGTGAGTCTTATGATTAGGGGTATAAATATTCAATTAAAAATGAGCCTGAAGGAACCAGATGCAAACCAAAGAAAAGAAAAAGCATTGCTTTGTAAAAAAAAAAAATAGAGCAAAGAAAGAGAAAATAAAAAGAAAAATGAATGAAAAAAAAAAAGCAAAGCAAAGCAAAAGTGAAGTAAAGTTTGCAAAGCATCCAAGTGGTTCTGGCAAGTTTTCTGATTTCATTGTTGAATACCCTGCTATATCATTGTTGACTCATGAATTTGAATATTATATTTATGTTTCTCAATGTTTGTGTTAATTCTATCCACTTATTCTGTTACCCATTACCCTTGGCCTAACATTATAAGCTAATAAAGACCCTTTTGATCCTCAATCTTGCATGATTTACATTAGTGGAGAGAGAGTTGTATTACAATCTTGTGGATTTTGTGAATTATGTTCATTTGTATGTTTATAACCTCATTTGGGTGAATTGGAATTGAATGAAAGAGGTTTTTCTTGCATGGTTTGGGAAGAGTATCTTGTATGAAAGGAAGCTATGAATGCTAGCATGATGAGGATTGTGTATGCTTGACACTTATTCTAAGGTATCTGTATTCTTTGAGGTTTATGCATTCATCATATACTAGCTTGAGTTAAGTGAAAATGGAATGTTTAAAAATGGCTGAAAATAGGTTGCCAGTTGATCTTTGTGAATGTACTTTGTTTTGCTTGAGGACTAGCAAAAATCTAGGTTTGGGGGTGTGATAACTCTGTAGAGTTAAGTTATTATTGCCCTATATCTGTGCAACATGGCAAGTTTAGTCCTTGTTTGTAAGCATTGATGGAAGGTTTTAGCATCATTTCTATCTGATTTCATTCTGATGACTTCCATTGTGATCTTGAGTAAATACTTTCAAGATTATGATCAAATTGAGTACATTTGCATGATTTAAAGAATTGATAAATTCTCTTATATAGGAGTCTTAAAAGAAGCATGGAAATGAAGAAGTTGAAAGCAGCTTTGGACCAGGAAGCCTAAGAGAAGCTCAAAAGTGCAGATCAGCACTCAACGCCGCGACGTGGATATGGTTGCGCCGCGGCGCTCCCCTGCATCAGTAGATAAAATCCGAGGCTGGAGCGCCGCAACGTTGAAGAGTAGGCGCCTCAGGCGCCTGTGACCTAATTACACGCGCGCCGCGGTGGGACATGTTGGACCCCGCGGCGTGACCCTATTTTATTCAGCTTATAAATAGGTTTGCACCGAATTTCTACGAGAGTTTTCATCATTTTTGGAGAGCAGCTGCTGGTTTTTGGTTTTTTAGACCTAAAGGAAGCGGAAAAGGCTAAGGTTGGAGGCCATCCTTCCTATGGAGGGTGAATCAAGCTTAAAGGATACAATCTATTGAGCTTCCTTCCTTTCCTTTCTTCTTTTCTCTCTTTATTGATGCATGATCATGATTTATATGTTTGTACTCTCATGATTCATGGCTAGCTAGGCTGTATATAAGTTTTACTTTGTAGTTTCATATAGATACTGAGAAATTTGTAATCTTTTGAGTATATATTGAAGTTTAGTTGAGTTCAATCACAATCTGTGTTTAATACTTGTGGTTGGCTGATCACTAATTGCATGATGTTAATATTGACAAATGAACTAGACATAGGGATTTGTTAATATGGATATGATGTGGTTGATACATGTTCGGCAAGTTCAATTGGCTTGGATGAGCTGATTCGTTAATAGGATAGAAATATACCTATTGGTCATGTATAGTGTGTGATTGAGAATAGATCATTAATGAGTGGAGTTTGCACTGGTTCTCAAGGAAACTTAGTGAGCTGGGTAAATGAAACCAGGGTTAATTGACCTAGACATAGGCTTTTAACTAAATCAGATTCTCAAGCTAACTAAACCAATCTTTGATTTTGCTTGTAAGGATTGCAATTCATTAGTTGAAATAGGAAATGAAAAGTAATTCTTATTTCTCTATTTATCTATTTATCTTAGAGTTATTACTTTTCAGTCTTTATATTTCTTTAACCATTCATTTATAAATTTAATGCTTTTGGATAGCATTAACTAGACTATTGGTTAATACTCAGCTTTACTTTGAAATATGTTTTCCTCGTGGGATCGATCTCTTACTCTATAACTGTATTACTTGTGCGACCCGTGCACTTGTAGTTAGAAAAAAGGGCAACACGTTTGCACCTCAACAAGATGCCTATGATAATCTCAAGAGTCAGAGGTATTTTGTCCTATTGGAATGAGTTGAACATAAGGCGGTGACGATGATTAGAAGTTTCAAAAGATTTTGAATTTCCATTTTGGAATAATCCCAGAAAAGGCCAATGTCGTAGCGGATGCCTTGAGAAGAAAACAAGCTTAGTTTGTCTGCTACGGTGAGCAAGGAGAATAAGTTCAATAGAGCCACTCATCAATGTACGGTTGTTTGGGGAGTTGGGTGTTGGAATGGCGAAAGACTCAAGGAGCATAGGATCTTTTATTAATCGGCCTACGACGTCAACACGTTTTTACCCGTTAATATAAGATACTCAATGGAAGGAAGCAACCTCAGTGCTGGTGATTTGGATTGATGTAACTAAAGATACAACACGAGAACTAGAGCACAAGATGAAGGAAACATAGTCGCGTTTGTTCTAAAATATGATTAATTTTAAGAAATTCCTTTTTAGAAGGGGAGAGTTGTAACATCTCAAAAATTACTTATTTCATTATAAATAATCATTTTATAATATTTCTGATTTTTGGCAATTTTTCTAGATTTTTCTGAAAATATTAAATATTTTAATATATTCTTCGTTTTATGTACACACTAAGCAGTGTCAGTGTAGCATCTCGAAAAACTGTTTGTTTCATAATAAATAGGTGTTTTCCAATATTTGTGATTTTTAGGAATTTTTCTGGAATTTTTTGGAAACGTTAAATATTTTAATATATTTCTCATTTTGCGTGCCCACTGAGCAGAGCCAGAAAACCAAAATATTTTCCCTGAGGCTGGTAAACTTTGGACTATAGAAATGTCAACATGGGATCTTACTAAATCTGAGGTTGGACACAGTTTACGAGATTTTCATTTTTCAAGATTTTATCTGATAAATAAAATCAAAATACATTTTATTATCTGTGGAATAATAAAATATTATTACGCTAACTATAAAATTTTGTCCATTGAGAAATAGTTCCAGTAGATTATTCCTATCTAGTTATTTTTATGACATCATTTAAGTGACCACACACTTCACTTTATCGAGAAGCGTGCGAAACTTTTCAAGGAAACTCTAAGGAAGCTTCTAGGAAGCTTCCTCCAACCACTTCTCTCTCTCTCTCCTCTTTAAAAGTGTTGCACAGTTTGGGGGGGCTGAATTCATTATTTCATTTCGTATTTCACCTCTCATTTCTCTTCCTCTCTCCCTCATACGCAACTCTCCTCCTCTCCCTCTCTTCCTCTCTTCTCCTCACACCCACACACTCTATTGTTAAGCTTTCAAGCTTTCCTTGCTCAAGCTAACTCAAGCCATTGTCTTTCCTCACCATCTTCAAGCTTTCTTCTTGGTGGAACTCTTCTTGGCTCTCCCATTTTCGTGGTTGGCAGCCCAACACTAAAGCTTCAAGCTTTAAGGTAAAGCCCTCAACTTTCTTCTCCTTTTCTCCCCATTTTCGTGGTCCATGGTCACATTAGTGACTATGGATGCCATTTCCACTCTTTGATCTTGATTTTTATGGATTTGAACACACAAGGTTCTGCGGTGGTGAAGCATGAAATTTCTAAGCAAAAAAGAGCTTGCTTCTCCTTGTTCTTCACTAAGGTAAGAGGAAGATTATTCTCTTCAACCCATTTTGGTAGTGAGAAACGTCTTTGTTGTGTTGATGGGGTGAAACCCATTTGTGGGTAACCCTTTGTTTGGGTGATTTTGGTTGTTTAATGGTATTTTGATTTGTAGGAATTAGTTGTATGTTGATAGATCTTGGATTATATGAAGGTTGGAATGGTTTTCTGGTGATTTCTGCGTCCACAGAGTGATTCACGGCCTAGGCCGTGTATGAATACACAGCCGTGTATCTCTCTGTGTGACTGAAACGTGTTTCTAGTGCACTCTAGAGGAGTACACGGCCTAGGCCATGTATGACCACATGGCCGTGTATTTTACACACGGTCGTGTAACCTGATCAGTAATGGATTTGAGGCTTTTCTAGCCCCTTGGAGGTTCAAGGTCCCCTTGGGCACTTGATTCAAGGCTTTTGGACTAATGTAAGCGTAATAATCTTAAATAATTAGATGACTAGAAACTAATTAGGGATTCATAAAGAGGGAAAAACCAAGAACAAAAGTATGCCTTATAGCTTATATGAACTTTGAATAAAGATAGAACATGAGTGTGATTGAGGTTGCCAGCGACATAATGAAACTAAGAATTGACTTACTTGATGACTTTGAATAGGGCCTGAATGCCTAGAAACTTTTTATTGACTTAGTATGGACCCTTGAATGGGATCGAATATTGATGATAAATGACATAACATGAAATCTTAGACCTGAAAAGCTATGACCGTGGATTTGTAAATGAATATATGAGTATGCATTGAAACTATGTGCATTGAGCATGATTGAGTCATCCATTGAAAAAGTCCATTGCACAATTTGTTAAGGCCATATTGCCTAGAAGTTGAATCACACCTATGTTCAGGTGCGAATAGACTAGTGTAGGTCCTGCAGTTGACCTTGGGGGTGTCGGGGCACGGGCGTCTCACTGCGGGTAGTTGGTAGCCTCGCTGGACCATGGGACAAACCGATGCAAACACACTGACGATCCTGACTAGACATTGTCCTATATCGAGATCTGTGTAGAATGTCTTGTAAAATGCCATGATGTGCACGATGATAATTTGAGAATTTTAGCACCTGAGGGCCTCGACAGCCAAGATACAGACATACCTCGTAATCATTCTCTCCGACTATTTGTGTCTAGATCCATAGAGTAAGATTTTTGGTACCATGTGCATATGTATAGTGAGTCGCCATATCATTCGACATTTACTCATTTATATGACAATTTAATCTGTTGTTTCATTACTGCTATAATTGCCTGTATATGCTAAATTGTTTACTACCTATTTTAATGTTGTTTACCATTTCTGAAATGTTATGTGGGCATCATGCGCCGTTTTGTTTCTTTACTGCCACAATAGGTAATGATGTAGAATGTCTTACCTCTTTTCTGTATTTATGGCTATTCTGTGTGGTTTTGGTTAAAGTCTATAAAGGGGGCGAGGTTGAATCTCCTAGATTTCACTTGGGTTGATCTTCTGCATTCGGTAAGGACAACTTGAAGGGATTCCATTAGTCTCGTCATGATTGAGTTCATCGGAGGTGCTAAGGCTTAGTACGTCGACTAGACCGACAAGCGTATGTGATATGTTGGGGACCTAACCTTGACCGTGAAGAGGACTGCGATTGAAGATCTCATCCTGTATTCCTCACTACACCGGTGTGCCTGGAGTTGCCTTACGCGTTTGGGGTCCGATGGAGTACCTAACTCCTTAGTCGTGGATATGTTGTGGGTAGTTTATACTTTATTTTGAATTACCTGTATAAAGTGTACTTTTGGGTATATGTGTGTTTTAAGGTGATTATCCAAACTTACATGTTGTAAATTGAGTACATCTTATAATTCATATATTTTTTTACTGGCAGTATATGTAACTATTCATTCGTGGCTCCTATTTCCTCATATGCGAAATGATTAGTCTTTGGAAAATTTGTTGTTTGATAATCGTAACATGCCAAAATTTAGTGACCATGACATAATGAAGATTGTGCCATGGTTATTAAATCGAGGGGTGTTACATAAGGCGACTGATGTACTCGGCTGGGTTCTTTGATGACGTAGAGGAGGATAATCCTTTAAAGGGCCCGAATCCTTAGTTCAATTTTTAGAAGTTCAGGTTTAGTAGTTATGTTTTGATATACATATTGAATATTTTATATTTTGGAGTGTAAGGTATTTATGTAAATTGTTTGGGAATAAGGTTTGAAATATCTATGTATATTTTGGTGTGTTTGTTTTAGTTACAAGTTGTACTTATGGTTTTATTTTACTTCCTTTATTTTCAATTATTCCACAAATGAAATTTTAAAATTAATGTTTTTACAAGATTAATTCTTTCACAACTTGGGTAAGTTATATTAGGATTAGTTTTAAATGTGATACCCTACGGTGGGTGTTGCATAACGTCCTAAGTCAACTACATTACACAATGTCCTAATTACCATATTTTCATCCAACACAGTTTCCTTTTCTATTGCATAATTATTAAAGACTCATAAGAGTTAAAACTATTTAAAATTTAGTCATTCATAATTGAAACAAACTAATATCTAGAAGAAGAAAAAGGCATCATTAAAACTAAACTTATATAAGATGCATTAGTAGTTCATCAGTCATGATTAAAGATTATAGTCTTCCCAAAATTTGACCTCACAAGGTCATCTATAGCTGTCACTTAAAACTGTCATAAAAAACATCATAAAATAGTTCCCCCCTTCAAGTAGTACAAGGGGGAGGAATCCAAACAAGGAACTAACAGAAATTGCGATGTCGGGAAGGTGCGCATCATGCGATCGTGACGGAGGCATAACTAGCTGAAGGGTGAAGTGGCCAATTATCGTCACTATCCCATACTC
The DNA here is from genome assembly GCA_029884595.1 of Ormosia semicastrata. Taxonomy (NCBI): domain Eukaryota; kingdom Viridiplantae; phylum Streptophyta; class Magnoliopsida; order Fabales; family Fabaceae; genus Ormosia; species Ormosia semicastrata. The sequence goes on from JAQQTO010000063.1 coordinate 55,692,015, forward strand.
TGGGTGGGTAGATACTTGTATTTGGATGGTGATCTACCCCTTGAAGGAAAAGAGTTGTACGTCCTGATCATAGTGTTGCCATCCTTCATCGACCTAAATTACTATAGAACTCATGACTATAGGTCTGAAATACCATGAATACATTGAAGGGGGTGAGAAACTAATTTCTCAGTAGGAAAAATAGTAAAAACAGAACTAATAGTATTTTAGGGGAATTGGTTTTTAAAGAAAACAATTTTGTTAATGAGTAAATAATTCTGCCTTTGGAAAATTCTGATTCCCAAAACATTTTCTTTTACCTTTAAAAACTTGTTCTCTAAAAGATAAGCAAAGGTTAGTGAATAAAAAGAAACCAAGGAAAATTAAATGCACATGTATGAACATCCAAGATTATATGTATGTCACAAGCATTATAATGCAACTCATCGTAAGGCAAACATGATAAAATCATTTTATCAAATGAAAACCGAGATAACAAGGACATGCATAAACAAGAGAAATAAGTATAGAGTTTGGATGTCTTTTACTCTTTACTCCACGGAGTGCTCCACTAGGAAAGCGGGTGGACGAGAGTACACATGCTCCCTCTTGCATGCTCTCCTAATCGTCCTGCAAAAAATGGGTCTGTCGGATGTAACACCATTTTTGGAAGTGATCTCCATAGTTAGAAAACCATTCCAAGTCTTACCCGGACCCGTGAAGTCACAATGATATGTTACTCCCACAGGGTTCCGACACCCTCCCAATCTACTCCTCACCTATCCTTATGTCAGCTTATCCCAAGGAAAAGTTTCTTTAAAGTTTTAACTTGTTTTTTTCTTAGGATTAAACATTACTAAGGATTCTAACATGTTTCAAGGCCCACGACCATCATCAAAGGAACATGTCAAATAGTTCAAAAGTCTATAAGGCTCACAGCCTCATCCATCATCATGTTCAATGGTTCTCATGTCTAATCTAAAGCATAGGTAATCAAGTTCAAGAACTCCAAACCAAGCATAGGTCATGCATAGTTGAATAAGTTCAAAATTCTAAAATCTAGTATAAGTAACTAAGTTCAAACAATTCCAAATAAAGCATAGGTAAATAAGCTCAATAACTCTTCAATCAAGCATAGGTAACTAAGTCCAAGAAATTCCAAGTTCATTGAGTACATTATCTATATCTTAGTCTTAAAGGTATCTTCTTATTTCAACTTCAAAAATCGTTTAACTTGGAGGTGTAGATTAGTTAACTTAGTATGAAATCAAAGTAGGACAACATAATGTTTCTTTAAAAAGGTCTACCCAAACATGAGAATAAGTTCATATCATTATTTCTAATTCATTTTAAGATAGAAACACAACACGATTAGTGATGCAAAGCATTATTATGTTAATAAATAAAGTAAAACAGTAGCTAACTTAAAAGAAAAAGAGAAGAAGTAGAGATAGAAAGAAAGTGGATGAAGTTATGACATGAAGAAAAGATGTAGAGAAGATTGCCCCCATTTTTCCTACCTTGGTTGTCCTTCTAAGCCGAGAGAGTGTTAATCTTCAACCTTTAATGGATCACGAACAGAATGAAAGGATGAGAGGTAGAGGAGGAGGAAAGGTAGGGGGATTTCTAGGTGTCTTGCGGTTTGGAATTGGTTCAAGCTCAAAGCATATGCTGCTGTTAGGGTCAAAATGTGTTGCCCATTTGCTAACCACAAGTGCATGGGTCGCACAAGTGATACAGATATAGAGTAAGAGATCATTCCCATGAGGATAAGTTTATTTCCAATGCTAAGTATTAACTGATAGCTTACCTAATTCTATTCAAGAACATAAAAATGGATAAAAGTAAAGAAAGTAAAGACAGAAAGCAATAAGGATAAACGGTTAGAGTTTAGGGAAATTCTCCGTCACCCTTTACTTCAACCAACAACATGCAATCCTCCTCAAATATGAATGCAATGATTATGTTAGCTTGAGAATCTACATTAGCTAAATGCCTATGTCTAGGTCATCTAACCATGGTTTCAATTGCCCAACTCACTAAGTGTCCTTGAGAGTTAACACAAAATCCACTCTTTAAGGTCTTTTCTTAAACACGTGATATGCATGGCTAAGAGGTATATTTCTATCCCATTAGCAAATCAACTCATCCCGCTATTGGAATAGAATCAAACATGCATCAATCATACATACGATCTCAAACCCAAATCCCTATGTCTAGGTACATCAGACTTCATCAAATCAACTTAAATATTGGCCAAACATTCAAGAGCATTAAGCACAATATGATTGAACAAAATCAAAGATCCACACAAACTCAGAGAAGAATAAATCATTAATATTAATAAAAGGATCTAAAGTCATCCCTAATACAGCTCAGCTATACAATGAACATGAGAACAAATTACAAAATACATGTTCAAGAAATGAGGAAGAGAAAAGAGAAGAGATAGAAGGAGAAAGCTTATGGATTTCGCCTTTGAAGCTCGGATCGTCCTCTAATGGAGAGAGGGCTTCCATCCTTAGCTCCCCAAGCTCTATCTCCACCTCTAATGGAGGTGTAGCCGTAGCCTCTAACCCAGAAAACTAAAAACCTAAAACCTAAAAGAGATAAAATTAAGATAGAAGGAAAAGGAACATAAAAAATAGAATAAATAGGCTCAGCTCGCCGATGCGCATCGCGGTGTGCACATTCCCATGCCTTGGCGTGGAGCTGTTTGTCCTATCAGTATGTGGCTGGCTGAGACCATCACGTCGCGACGTGGATCACTAGAATGCCTCCTTGGCTTTTTTCCTCCAATGCTGGGCCTTGGCTTGCATCAATTTGTCTCTTTTGAGCCCTTCCTGCATTAGAGAAAGTACCAAGTTAAATATAATTACAAATTTACTGAATCAATCAACAAATATGCATAAATTACTCAAAAACACAAAGAAAGATCTTAAAATGGAATTCCACAAATATAAGCATAAAACCTTCTTAATATGCATAAGATCAAGGACTAAGCATGCCATGAAGCACAAATATGGGGCATAAATAACTACATTTCATGGAGTTATCAGCTGCCAAAGAGTTGCTTGAGAAGCCTCGAGCTCTTTAATATCATGTCCCCCACCATTATCTTCCTTCTTTTGGACAAAACCATGACAATCATCATTACCAAGGGGCTAGAGTAGGCTTTAGGTTTGATGTGGCCTTTGAAGAAATGAGATGGGTGTTCATGGATGCTGACTTAAAGGGACGATTATGGAGACATCACAATGTCTCTCAAATCACGAAATGAAAAGAAGGATGTGAGGTGAAGTGAAAGAAGTAGCTCGACAACCCCTTTTCCATGGTAGATTAGGAATGATTTCATCTAGGTTTTAGTGTCACTTTTCATGGTTTGAAAGCATGCAGCCTCACAAGTGTCTTGGCTATGTGTGAGGTGTCAAATTTCATTGCTTTGGAGTTGCACAAGTGTTCTTAGCCATGGCACTTTGCATGGATGGGAGTGTGCATGCTTGCACACTTATCTTAGTATTCAATAAAGCTTTGGAAATGTGTCATTGTGCATGTTTTGTAGCACGCAGCATCCTACTTGTCCTTGAGCATGTGGATGTCATTTTTCACTTCTTGGAGCTGCAACAACTAGCTTGGCCTTGGCACATTGCATGAAGAGGAGTGTACATCCTTGTACACTTGGCTTGGAAGTGAACATGCAGTCCTACAAGTGCCCTTTGTCGTGGCTTCCTCTTAGAAATTGAGGGAATTTATTCTCTTTTCTTGACAAGTGTGTTGCTTTGTGTGCATGAAATCCATGTGTCATTCTTGCTTCCTATCTTTTTGCAACCATGTACCATTAGATGGGGATATCACCTTATTTTTATTTCTAATGCTTGCTTAGTTCACTAATTACCTTGCTTTATATGCTAATTTTTTGGTTACTCTAATCTTCTTTACTAAGTTATAACCACTTTCTTAAATCATCCTTTACTAAAGAATTAATACTTAGTTTTATACATGCGTATTGCCACATGTCCTCTTGCATGCATGGTTTCCTTCAATTTGTTGCTAAGTTGCCACAACTTGATGAGATCCTTTTCCAATGCTTAACAATATGTCTTGAGATTATGAAACCAAGGGTTTGCCTTCTAGGTCATTACCATGACCTTAGGTGTTATTTAGGAAACCTTAATTAAATTAAAACTCCTCAATTCATCTCAATTTAATCTTGGCTTGCTAGCCACTATGTCTTGATTTAAGCCTAATTGTTTGAATAAACTAGTCTAAGAATTCTTATGATCTTTAAATCACACATTAAGGTATTAAAAATCTTGGGATGTTACAAAAAGGTTATATATATACATCACTGGCTAAAAGCCACATTGTAATACATAAACTTCTACAAACTAAAAAGTAAAGTAAATAAAATACAAGCTGATACTCAAAGAAACAAAATAACTAAAACTAAGTCTTTTACTTCTTCTTGCCCTTTCTCTTTGAAGGGTCTTGACCTGGATTTACATGGAAACACTACGGGGTAAGAATTCACAAAATCCTCAATACGAGTATACCAAAACCAACAGTTATTCATTCACATTGAATAAACAAACTAAATACATCAAGCTAAACTTGTAGTAGATAAATGAGCCACTACTCAATACTACTAGAACACATACATACTCTTTATGTAACATAATATACAATAATCAATGATATCAAATAATCAATTATACAATCTTAAGATATCATCAAGTAAGCAAGCAAGAACACCACACATACAGTTGTCAACAAATGCAATGCTTTATGTTATAATGTATAGTTATGCTCACACAATGTCCTAATAATATGATTATGCAATACTAATGCAGATTTTAGTTTTAGAAAACATACGTTACCTACATGTTTCCCAAGAACCTTTGTTCCCTTGTATATACAAAGTAGGATAGGCCTAAAAGCCTTTACACTACTTGGTAATAAGTGGATTTCATCCCCTCACAATTGTAAAAGTACTATTACCCACCCCATATCGGTAACCCTGACGATAATAGCATAAATGCTAGGAGAATTTAGATCTAACACATTTTTTCTCTGGTCAAATGGTTGTGCACACCATATGAGGATACAATACATAGGAAATAGAAATAAAAAGTTTGAAAACCAAATATGCAATAGTATTTTCAAATCATATTTGAAAAGAACACAAGATCCTCACAACCTAGTGAAAAAGTAATACTAGTACATGTGAACCTTAGCCTTACTTATCCAACAAAGTAGCAAGAACCATGTCACTAGCACTCTAAAATCTAGAGCCTCATGTCATCACTTCCCAAGTGATATCAAAGTCAACCTCATATTGAACAAGGTCTAGGTACTTCCTATGGCATTCTACATCTCAAAGGATGCCTATGGTTTCTCAACTCCTCATATATGTTAGGTGGTTATTCTCTTTAAGAAATACCCACATCAATGGCTCAACACACTTAAAAAGGCATATATGAGTGATCCACAACACTTAGGAAATTTCAAAACATTAAGAACACAACTCTTGAAAATCCTGGAACTCATGCCTTGGCACAGCTCTGTCACGCCGCGGTGCACAACTCTCTGTCTCACTCATACCTCGGCGTGGTTCATTCACATCGTGGAACCTAGCTCTCGGCCTCTCTCATGCCTCGGCATGGTTCTCAATCATGTTGCGACGCGAGGCATTTTCTACAGAATTCTATAGAAAACAGCACCATCCACTATTCCATTGGAGCATCTCATGGAATTTAGCCATTCCAAAATAGTTTCTAGGTGATTTTAAGTTCCTAACCCGTTCACTAACACATAGGAATCATCAATCACCAAGTCAAACCACTAAATTTGGATTCAAGAACAAAATCACTCATCCAAAACCTTATTTTTCCACTTTGTGCATCAAAAGTTGAAAAGAGGAGTTCTAAGTTCCCAACTCAAACTCATGCCATGAACAAGTCATAAACAACTATTGAAATGCATTCAAGCAAGAAAAACACTCCAAATACCTCTAAAACCCAATTTGACCTATTATGCATCATGTTTGGATCAATGGTGGAAATGGAGAAAAGAAGCTAAAAAGGACTCTACCTACCTCAAAACTTTGGTGATGATGGCTAATAAATCACAAGCTTGCTTTTCCCCTTTGATCCCTTCTTCTTTCTCTCTTTTCCCCCCTTTGTTTTCTCTTCCTTCCTTTGCTTGCTTTCTTTCTCTTCTGTTGGAACTACTGGATCGTGAGAGAGCAAAGAGAGAATCAGTGAAAAAGTGAAGAAATATCTCAGAAAAGTCAATTATAAGGGCTGCAGAAACGTAAGTGACCTAAGTCACTTATGATATTTTGCAGTATCAACTATATCTACTAAGAACAATATTTAGATTTCTCCAAATCAAAATTTCCAACTTCCAACAACTTGAAAATAAATACTAAGATTCTTTAAAAAAGTTGTTTCACCATTATCAAAAAAATTCATATCTGCTACTAATCAATCCGGCATTAAATGCATAACCAGAATGCTTAAAAATATCAAACTAACTTTGATTATTCTCAAATTTTAACCATATCACAGTCAACACATTTGTGACATAGAAGTGAATTATCAACATCTATTTCCATTAGCTAAGCCATTTATGATAATATCTGGGTCATTTTAAGCTATTTTTCACCTTCTGGGGTGTAACAAACTGCCTAAACTAACTCAAATTGTCACAAAGTTAAATAAGCATGTTAAACAAGTATTAAACTATCTTTGCAACTATTTACAAGTCTAACATGTTTTAGAAGATGTTACACCCTTCTACCAAACAGTGATTCACCTGGTTAGCACTCAGATATACTGACTCAGAAGGAACAACTCTAGAAAGTAAATTAGACATGAAAACAAAGGTTTTGTCTTAACAATTTAAAATCACATGGTTGGAAGACAACCAATCCATACTAAGAATGACAACAATATCCATAAGAGGTAAACATATAAGATTTACAAATAAAATCCTATTCTCATTTTTATACAATAATCAAGACACACTTTTGAAGTTCTAACTAGTTTTCCTGTGGAGGTGGACATAGATAAGTCATACAGAAGTTCTGTCATAGGTAAATCCAACACTTTTACACAATCATGTGAAACAAAAGAGTGGGATGCGCCTGAATCATACATAACAGTTAAAAGATGATTATGTATTATGTATTTACCTTGGATCAGATCGAGAGACTGAGTCACCTCCTCTTCACTTAGAGTGTAAACTCTCCCCTTAACTTGAGGTCTCAGGTTGGGCATGGCACTTTGATTTTGTGGGCAATCCTTGGCAAAGTGTCCTGGTTGTTCACACGTGAAGCACACAGATTTGTGCTCTAATTAAGGTTTACACCATGTCATTTCCTACATCTAGTACATTTAAACCCCTTTGAGTTTGTCTGTACTTGCTTACCCTTTTCTTTCTTCTTAAATTTCTTGTCCATCTTCTTCTTTTTTGATGGTGGGGTTTGTTCCAACTAAGGTCTGCTATCATGGTCTTTAACAATCTGACATTTGTTCACCATAGTCAAGAAGTCCCAAATTTCCAAAGGTCGAATAGCCTTCCTGTTGTCATCTATCAGTCCTTTTTTAAATTTAACACATTTCCATTGTTCATCTAGATTAAATCTAAAGTAGGAGGAGAATCTTGATAGCTCATCAAACATGGCCACATACTGACCAACAGACATCTTACCTTGTTCCAACTTCAAGAATTCCATTTCCTTAGCATTATGTAAACTTTTCAGGAAGTATTTGTCCATGAAAGAAGTCCTAAACACCTCCCAAGTAAAAAGAGTGTTTGATGCCTTAAGCAATCTCTTGGCACTTTTTCACCAGCTTTCTGCTTCTCCTCTTACCATATAAGAAATGAAAGAAACTTTTTGTTCATCAGAGCAAATCATTACCTCAAATATTTTCTCCATCTCACTAATTCATTCCTCTGCCTTCATTAGGTTATACTCCCCTCTGAAGGGTGGAGTGTTTTGCCTTTCTAAAATTTGAAAGGTCTTAGAAATTTTAATTTCTTCCTACTTGTACTTCAAGCTCTGGCTGTATAGGTCGTGGTGTTGGTTGCTGAGGTGGATTAGCCTCCATCCTCTCAAGTATCCTTGCAATTAAAGCAGATTGCTCCCTCATAGAAGTTACAATAATAGTAGATTGCTTCCTCATCGTTGCTACCATTGCCATGCATGCTTCAGCCATACTCGCTAAACCCTCACTAGAAGAAGTTTTGTTTCCTCTAGTTCACCTTGGTGATGCCATAGTTTCCTGTATACATAAAACAATACATATTGAGTTAATCAATCTCAATATCATGTAACAGTGTAACAGTAGCTAAAAACAATCATACCAAAGGCAAGTCATGTAATTCCATCATATACCTCACTTATGAGATAAGAAAAGCATAACTTATTATAAGAATTTCTAGAATATGCATAAGCACAGTCAGTCTATACCCCAGCTCAACAGGATGAACTGCTCTGATACTATAATGTAACACTCTAACTTTAGATATCATAGTATATTCATAATAGACACAGGTAAATAGAGTTAAGTGAGTTACTTCTATCTGATAAACAACAAAACATAAACCACAATAACATACATGTCATTATGGAGAGCCTCAAAGGAATAAAGATATATGTATATACAAAAACAGCCTAGAAAGGGCAAATCGTAATACATAATATCTTTGTACATCTAAAAGCAGATATAAACATAATATAAGCTTTGACAAAAAGAAACTAAGCTATCTAGTCCATTTGTTTCTTTCTCTTTCCTTTTGAAGGATCTTGACTTAGATTTACATGGAAACATAAACGGGGTGAGAATTCACAATCCTCAGTATAAATATTCCAAAACCAAGCATTTATAACATTATAAATACAATCATAACAAATATAAAGTAATACATGTTGTAAAAGCTCTTCCATGACTCATCTTTAGTAACTAAAGAAGCCAAGCTATAATAAACATTCATGAATCAATAAAGAATCAAGCTAACAAACTACCATGGTCTAGTAAAGAACCAAGTTGATTTCATTTCCATGGCTCATTAAAGAACTGAGCTTATTCCATCATAATGGCTTATAAAAGAACCAAGCTTATTTCATTATCATGGCTCATAAAAGAACCAAGCTAATACTTTCTTTCATAGTTCCTCAAAGGAAACTAAGCTCATACTATCCATAGTTCATCAAAAGAACTAAGCTTCCTTAATTAGTATCTATCACATCACATATGATACCCTCCTAAGGCATTCCATTACTATTGGAAACTCAAAGGTCTAATACTTTCCCATATATACAAGGTGGTCATTTCTTCTATGAAATACCCCTGCTAGTGTCTCAACACACTTTAGAAAGAATATATTAAGGATCCTAACAAGTAGGTAAGTCCATTTCCTCAAAATAAGAATCTTGAAAACTCTCCAATGCCTAGGCACTAGCTTGGCAAAACTCTACCCTATTTTTCCCTACTGTTGGCGCCAGGCTCACAGCATTATGATGTTCTGATTCTTGGTAGCGGGTGTAACGCCCTCAGCAACATGTCAAGCTTGTAAAATGGTTACAAAGGTAGCCTAATACTTGCTTGACATGTTAGTTCAATTTTGTGACAAACTAAGTTAGTTTAGGCACTTTGTTACAACACAGAAGGTGAAAAGTAGCCTAAAATAACTCAAAAAATGACTTAAAAGGCTAAGTTAAGGGAAATAGGTATGGATAACTTGTTTCTAGGTCATAAATGAGCTAAGTAAGGAGCAGTTAAAATTTAAGGATAATCAGAGTTAGTTTGGTATTTTTAAGTATACTGAGAGTGTGCTTTAATGTTAGATTGACTAGCAGCAGATATGAAAAAATAAGATAAAAGTGAAACAACAATTTAGATAAATCCTCGTATTTATTCTAAAGTTGTTGGAAGTTGGAAAACTTGAATTAATGTGATTCAAGTGTCCTTAGCGGATATAAGTTTAAGCACAAAAACTTAAGTTACCAAGTTTGACCCTTTTCTCCTTATTTTCTCTTTTTTCACATAAGCCCTCAGCAGAAATAAAAAAAGAGAAACAAAGGAAGAAAAGAAAGGAAGGGGAAGAAAGAAAAGAAGGAGAAGAGGAAGAGAAGAAGAAGGACCCAAGAAGAGAATCAAAGCTTGAAGATCCTAATCATCACAAGAGGTAGGGGTATTTGTTTTCATGTTTTCCATTCTATCTTCATCTTGTTTCTTAGTTTAGCTTGATGAGGAAAAATGGGATTGGGTGAGTATAGTGAGAGTAGATGTTAGATCTTTTCTCTTAAGGTTAAAATGAGTTAGATACTATTTAATTTGAAGCTTGGATGATGGATTGGAGTGCATGGAATCCATAGTTTTTGATTGAGTTTAAAGTTGAGAAATAGGGTTTTAATTTAAAGTTTGAGTTTTGATCCATGGTTGGTTGAATCAAAAGGTAGTTTAAAGTTTACAACATGATTAAAGACTCTTAGTGATCATAGAAATTAAGTAGATATTTAGTTTGAAGGAGAAACCTTGATTTGGAATCAAGGTTCTGCAGAACCTTTTTTGATCCACAGGCACTCAGGCACTAGAAATTGGGCGCCTAGGCACCCAGTGACCTAAGAGAAATTACTGCACACTGCCCAGTGAGTGCCCAGGCACTAAAGAACAGGAGCTTAGCCTCCCAGAATTGAAGTGCTTGACAGTGTGTAGTGTTTGTAGCGTAACTTGAGTTGTAGTCATCAGATTGACTTGGCTCTTATTGCATTTGAAAAATAAGATACAAGGTTTCACATGGTAAAAAATTTAGATTTTTACTACATCCCAGTTAGGCCCAGTTTAGGTTTGAATTTTGGTTAGATTCTCTAGAAACAAGCAGACTAACACCTATTAAACCAGATTGCATAACTTCCTGCTCAGAGGTCGTTTTTGCATGGGACTAGTGGCATTTTGAAGCTAACAAGTAAAGTCATAAGGCGTAAAAATTTTAGAAATTTTGTACTCTTTATGCATTCCCAGTTTCAAGAAAACAAGTAGTTGCCTATTTCAGCCTCTGCATTTTGATGCATAACTTTGGCTACACTAAGCCAAATGAAGTGAGGTTTGTTGCATTTGAAAAATATGAAATAAGGCTATGTGCTTGTATAATTTCAGAAGTTTAGAAGTTAGAATGTATAATTAGTGCATTCTTGAAAATCAGCCTTTTTAGGTAGAAATTGAGGTATTTGGCTTGATTCCCTTATGCAATAAAGTTGAACCCTAGTTAATTGGCTCCCGTATGCAATACGGTTGAACCCTAGTGAATTGGCACCCTTATGTAATAAGTTTGAACCATAGAGAAATGGATCCCATATGCAATAAGGTTGAACCATAAAGAGATGGATCCCTTATGCAATAAGGTTGAACCTTAAAGATATGGATCCTTTATGCAATAAGGTTGAACCATAGAGAGATAGATCTCTTATACAATAAGGTTGAACCATTGATCTAGCAAGAATTGGTTCCTTTATATTTTAAAGTTGGACCATAGTTTCCAAAGTTTGCTAATAAAAGTTTATATTTGATAATTGTAAAGACAATTGTCATATCATAGAAGAGACGAACTCGTGTATTAAGTTTTGTGTAAGAGTTAAGTATTGGATTATAATATTGCTAGATGAACGTTTACTAGAGTTAGAATGTGAATGTTCTAGTGGTAATGAGTAAAGTCTCATTTACCTATTGTAATTGTTGATCCAATGCTAATAGTGTTATTCATTATGGATGATGTTCGTATAGTGCTTATATCATGTTAATGAATAACTAGACCAGAGAAGTTGGTACAATATTTTTAGTTTCAGAGATCATTTATTTAGTATAAATGTTTAAATACCGATATTGGTTACTCATACTAAGAATTATGATTTCTCACCCCATTGTGTTTCTATGTAAATCCAAGTAAAGGCCCTACAAGTGGGTAAGAAGATGAAGATAACAGAAGAACTAGAAGAGTTTAGTTTATTTTTTAGTTTAAAGTTTATTTAATTATTTATATTTGCTTTGAAGATGTAAAAGTTGTATATATAAAGTTGTATGTATGTATGACTTTTAGATATGGCTCTCCATAATTATTTGTTTAAATGTTATGGATTAGTTGAAGTATAAGTTAGAAGTAGCAAGGTTAATACTTCTTATCCAGGTATATGTCAAATATACTAGGGTACCAGTATTAGGATGTTACAACGGCCGTCTGGGTGCCCATCTCTAGCACATATACGCCAGACTCACTGCCTACTACCATTCATGTTCTGGTCATTGGGCGCTTAGGCGCCAATGCACCAAAAATAGATTTCTTGTTCCATTGATTTGCAAACTAGTTTCCAACCTTTCATTCATAGCTTCTAAATTGTTTTCCAACCCAAAAATGGACTTTAAGCATGTAATAATTCTCATGCAAACTCACAACTCATTTAGCATAGACTTCATGAACAAAAACAACACCTTCCATTCCCATTTTACAACTACCAACTCAAGTAGCCAAATGGAGGTTTCTAAGTTCACAAGCAACAACCATACATAGAATAAGCCAAAAGCAAATCAGATTTAGCCTTAGGTAGACAAAATCAAGCAAAGGAATCATATTTGCCTTAAAACCCATTTTTCTAACTCACATAACCAAGCATCAACAAGAAGGTGTAGGAAAGAATAGATTTATAAAAACAAAGACCCATACCTCAAGTAGTCAAGATGATGAACTCAAGCTTTAGCTTTCCCCTTTATCTGCCTCTTCCTCTCCTCTTCTTCCTCATTTCCCTCTTCTTTCTTTCCTTTGTTTTCTCCCTTTGCTACTGCTGCTATTTTCAGCTGTGAGAGAATGAGTGAGTTGGGTATGTAAAGGAAGGAGATAAGCACAAAGTCATAGAGAAAAAGGTAGAACCGTGAGTCATCCAATGAATTGAGATATTTTACTGAAACATTATATCTCTTACAAATACTTTAATCTTGCTAAATCAAGTTTCTTAACTTCCATGGATATTATAGAAAATCTTTGGATTCATCTCAATCATAGTTTCATTATTTCTTTAAGTTTCCATATTTTAGTTAAGTCAATCAGATATTAAAACACTTACTTAGTGTACTCAAAACTACCAAATTAAATCAAGTTATCCTCAAACTTTAACAACATCACATTTCATACATTTGTGACCTAGAAATAAATTCTCCATATTTATTTCCTTTAACTAAGAAATTTATGTCATTATCTGATTCATTTTAAGCTACTTTTCACATTCAGTGTTGTAGCAAAGTGCCTAATCTAACTCAAGTTGTCACAAAAATAAACAAGCATATCATGCAAATATTACGATACATTCATAACCATATACAAGTCTAACATGTCAAAAAGAGGATGTTAGACATACCTTTTCAAGGTACTGCTCATTGTATTGAATCTTGAATTGCCTAAGTGGGACAGTTTAGTAAGAAACTTTTTCTTCACTTTTTTTTTTTAAACAAAGAAGAAGTTAATGTGCTAAGGCATCACTATGAGGTGTAACATCCTAACCAGGTTAGCACCCGACACCTCAACATTCATTTGCAGCACAAAAACTAGAATATTATTTATAAAAAAGAGAAAGAAATACAAAGAAACATGGGGGGACCAAACCAAAACCCATGAAGAGTTGAGAAAATCTATACAAAGGAAGACCAAACCTATTATGATTAAAGTCATCCAAAATGAAACTAGGTGGTGAATCCCACCAAGTGAAACATTTACTAGCTAAGCATGTGATGCTAACTTGTCAGCATAAGAATTACCTTCTCTGAAGATGTGTGAAACGCTAAACTCCATCATTTTAACTAAGAGAAGACAGTTCTTCCATCTGTTTTTTAATCTCCAATGGACAAGACTATCATTAGTGAAGGCATCCACAACCAGCTTTGAGTCACATTCTAACCAAAGCATGTTCCAATTTCTCTTGAAAGCAATCTCAATTGAATGGATTGCAGCTGAAAATTCTGAGTAGCATGAAGGAAAAATACCAAAGTATTCAGAGAAACCTCCCAAGAATTCACTTCTCATACCTCTGAAAATAGCACCCCCAGAAGCATGACCCAGATTGCCTCTAGATGCACCATCAGAATTGCATTTTATCCAGCCACAAAGAGGAGGGAGCCACCAGACTTCAAGGATAAAGGTGGACCGAGCTGGATGGCTTTCAACAGCAAAGGATTTCAGCACTCTAAAATCATCAATTGAGTTAGACATAATACCTTTTGAAAGTGAACCAGAGAGCTTCGATGCTGCAATAATGCAATTGATTGCATGATTAACAGAATACTTTTTGTTATCAAACCTGATATGGTTTTTGCAAGACCAAATATGCCAGAAGCAATGGATAACAGCAGATTTTACAATATCCTGAACTTGAGTGCACCAGTTTCTATTGCAAGAAGATAGTAATGATCTAAAAGAACTTAAATCCACATTGCAGCTCAACACAGAGGATAGCCAGGACCAGATTTTCTTAGAAAAGCAACACTTAAGGAAAAGATGATGGGATGATTCACTTGCAGCACCACAAAGGCTGCAGACAGAAACAACAAGCACCCCTCTTTGCCTTAAATTTTCATTAGTAGGGAGTTTATTATGTAAAAGCCTCCAGAGCAAGAAAGATCTCGAAGGAGGGATACAGGAACTCCAAATAGACTTAAACCAGGATACAGAGTAAGTGTTGTGATTGTTGAGGAAAATATAAGCCTCTCTGAAGCTCAAGGAGCCTGAATCCGAATGCTTCCAGATTAAGCAGTCTTTTTCATATTCCAGAGGAATAATCATAGTAGTAATTCTAGCAAACAGATTGGGAGATTTACTAAAAAGGAGGGAGGGTATATTCCATGAATGATCAAAAATGAAGTCACTGACATTAGCCTTCAAAAAAGAATGCACATGATTTGGTATAGACAAAAGCTCAGCAATAGACATGTCATTATGGTAAAGCCAAAGATCAGTCCAGAAATTTATTGATTCTCCATTACCAATCTGCCAACAACTCTCTCTTTTAACCGTTTCTAAGAAAGGCTTCAACCCTGGCCAAATTGAAGACTTTACATAGAAGCCAACTGGAAAGTTGAATCTGAAAAATCTAGCTTTAACTAGAATAGACCAAGACTTGTTAGAAGACCACATATCCCAAGTTAATTTCAGCATGGCAGCCTTATTGATAGACTTGAGAGAACGTAGCCCAAGACCACCAGAATCAGTTGAAGAACAAACCTTGTGCCAAGAAACAGTGCAGACCTTTTTAACCATAATATCTCCAGACCAAATAAAATTTCTAATGCATTTATCCAAGGATTTGATGAGGGAGATAGGCCAAGAATAAACATGGAAGCTATAAAGCAAAATTCCATGTATAATTGATTTAACCAATTGCACTCTACCCATGATTGAGAGGAGAGAGCCTTTCCAAGAAGCCAACTTAGACTTTATTCTATCTGCAATTGACTGCAAGTAAATGGCTTTTGGTTTGCCCTAAAAAATTGGAACACCAAGATATGTAAAGGGCAGGCTACCAGCAGAGAATCCAAGTAGGTTACTGATGTCAATTTTTCTTTTAGTGGTCATTGAACCAACATAGAATTTGCACTTTGTCAAGCTTAAGATTCGCCCAGAAATAGCCCCATATTCATTGAAGAGATTCAATAGAACTCTGAGATTTTTTTTAGTACATTTGCAGAAAACCATAATATCATCTGCATAGAAGACATGAGAGGGGATAGAAATGCCTCTAGGACCAGTCATAGGGAGGAAAAAGCCAGAATCAATCAAAGAGGTAATGGCTCTACTTAAAACATCCTCAGCCAAACAGAAAAAAAGGGGAGAAAGAGGATCACCTTGCCTCACTCCTCTTCTACAAGAGAGAAAACGAGTGGGGTGACCATTAACAGAAAAAGACAAATCTTAGCAGACAAGTAAAATAACTCTAATCCAATTGCAAAAAGAATCATGAAAACCAAATGAATGAAGCACTTTAATGAGAAACTCCCAATCGATTGTATCAAAAGCTTTTTTAATATCAAACTTAAGAGCAATGTTGCCACCAAAGCTCTTATAAGCAAACATGTTAGCAGCTTCAGAAGTGAGACAAATAAAATCCTGGATCAGACGACCCTGGATAAAACCCTTTTGCTGATCAGAGATTATTTTAGGTGCAATTACAGCAAGCCTATAAGCTAAAACCTTGGTTATGATCTTAAATTGGAAGCTAGCAAGGGCTATAGGTCTATAATCTTCAATTTTGACAGCACCATAGGTTTTAGGAATAAGAACAACCAGGTTTGAGTTTAGATTAGGTAGCAACCATGATTCTTTAAAAAATTGAGTAACCGAATCAAGGACATCTTGCTTGATAATATCCCAAAAATGCTGATAGAAGATACCACCAAAACCATCAGGGTCAGGGGCACCCAGGGCATTCATCGAGAACACAGCTTTTTTAACCTCTTCTAAGGATGGAAGATTTGTGAGTAGAGCATTGTCCTCAGAAGAAACCAGATTAGGAACAACTCTATCAATAAGATCACTATTAATGCAGTCATTTTGAGAAGCAAATAAGGTCTTAAAATATTCCAAGACATGATTTTCAATGTCAAGCTGATTGTTTAGAAGAGTATCCCCTTGTTTCAAAATGGACATTTGTTTAGAAGCAAGCCTAACTTTGGCCAATCTATGGAAGAAAGCAGTGTTTCTATCACCTTGCACAAACCAGTTCACTTTAGCTTTAGCTCTCCAGAACTCCTCTTGAAAGTGAAGAGCTTGTTGAAGATTAGAATGAGCAACTCTCTCGTTGAGCAATTTCCTCTTGAATTCTGTCAACCTGGCCTTGAGCAAGCTGTACATTTTGATGAACATCCCCAAAGATTTCCTTATTCCAAACTTTAAATTCAGTTTTCAGGTTTCTAAGCTTTTGAGCTAGAATAAACATAGGGCATCCCCTCACAGGTCTGCCCCAAACTTCACCAACAAGTCTCCTACAATCCGGGTGGTCAGTCCACATACTATGAAACTTAAACTGGGAAGGAAAAGATTGAGCGCTTCTTTTTAAATCTAAGAGTAAAGGGAAATGATCAGAGAATTCTCTAGTCAAGGTGCAGCAAGAAATACTAGTCCAAAAGGAAAGCCAATCTTCATTACAAACAGCCCTATCCAGTCTTCTTTCAACATGAGCATTAGATCTCCTACCATTAGTCCAAGTAAATTCTGCTCCCTTTGTGGCTAGGTGAGTAAGATGACCATTGTCAGTCCATGCCCGAAATTCATTGCAGGAGACTTTTAAAGGAATCCTGCCTCCCCTAACTTCATGAGCACCAAGGACAGCATTAAAATCCCCAACAAAAATGCAAGGCCCTGGATTACAGTTTTGTAAACTAGATAATTCCGTCCACAAATGTCTTCTCAGAATATGATTAGTGCTTGCATATACAGCAGCAATAAAAAGAGACTGATTTTCCCAAGAAACAGACAAAGAGATTTGTTGTTGAGACTTTGAGATCACCACAGGATTCAAACTGTCCTTGCACAATCCCCACAAGTTAGACATGTGATTGCCTCTATCATTTTCCAAAAACAATTTAAGATGAAGATGCTTTGCAGAAACTTCTGAGGAAAATGGTCAGAAATGATGAGAGGTTCAGCTAGAAAAAGAAAATCAGGCTTATGGTCTATACAGAATTTTTTTAGTAACAATCTAGAAGCTAGATTACCTATACCTCTTACATTCCAATATAGAATTTTCATATTAGAAAGAAGGGAAGAAGCAGCCCTATAGTGGGCGTTGGACTTAGCAGCCTGTAGTCTTTTACTCTTTCTAATCCTTTTCTTTTGAGACTTTGAAAGGGCCTTTGTAAAGTCAAGGTCGTGGCGATTCGAATGATCATCATCTCGCATTGTTATTCCAAAACTTGCCAACAATATGCAAGTCTCTATTAACAACCTCATTGTGTTCAGGAGGAATGGAATCAAAAGCAGAATCAGGAACAAAATAGTGTAGGGTGGAAGGAGAGAAATGGTCAATGTCCTGAGACAATTCTTTAATAGATGAATTATTAGGATTAACCTCAGCATGAACAGAAGGATCTTCAATAATCCTGGAAGTAACAATATGTTCATCTTCTTCTTCAAAGATAGTTTCCACATCATCACTATCAACCTCATCAATATGTTGAGCAAGCTTCCTGGAATTCATGAGAAAATCCCAAAATAGGATTAACTTGAGTCAGGACATTAGGATTTGTCTGATTAGAATTCTGCACATGAACGTAAATCTTCATGATCCTTTCTTGATCATCTTGAAGATTTAGAACATGCGGCAGATTATCTAAAATGACATTATTATCATCTTTGTAAATTATTAAGAAAAGATTGCGAGCCACCGACTTCCATTTCAACAAGGGCGTAAACTTTAGGTTTGGAAACATAAATATCGAAGCCTTGCGATTATCCACAAGAAGATTGTTTATTCTTCAAAGAATCAGAATTTAATGACTTAGAGTTCTTTCTGCAATTATCAATAGAATGACCAATAATTTTGCAAGAGGAGCAGAACAAAGGCAATCTTTCATAATCAACCCCCACGACAAAAGCAAAGTCTTTCCTTTCAACAAGAATTTGATTATGGATGGCTCTTGCAAGATCAATGTCCACTAACACCCTTGCATAATGCCCCATGGATCTGTTGATTGTTGAATCATCCAATGATAAAGGAATTCCAATCCCTCTTGCTATGGCAAATAAAATCTTAGGCCTCCAATACTCTAAAGGAAGACCATATATTCTTACCCAACATTGCACATTGGTTTGTTTAACAAGGTTAGGATTAAAATTAGGAGACCAAGAAAAGAGACGAAGAGTACCAGGATTTAAGTTCCAAGCTCCAACAGCTAGGACACGTCTCATATCTTCAATAGAGGAGAAAGAAAACTCAAAGAATCCTTTACCTATAGGAACCATTTTCCAAAGAGACAAAGGATTCCATAGAGTGGAAAGCTTGGAACGCAATTCAGTGAATTTAATAGGAGAATCACCTTTTGATAAAAGAAACCGTCCATGCAAATTATTTTCGAGGCTTCTAAACCTGCAATATATTCATCTTCTGGTATTGAAACAGAGAGTGCATCACCTTTCATATAAGGAACGGGTAATTGACTTAAAGGAATATCACATGCATTATTCAGTGCTTGAGCAAATGTTTTTCTTTGTTGAGGAAGGCGCAAGGCAGAAGAAGAGGGAAAAGAAGAAGGTTCTTGAGCAAGAAACTTCCATGGCACGATTGGAGTAGCCATACTGTTCTTGAATTTCTTGCTTTCAGCTAGCAAGAAACTCTCACGTACATCCTCTGGGTCCACCCAATCCAAGAAACACTAAAATTATCTCTTTCTCAACCAAACCAAACTTTTTCTTCACTTGGTTAATAGTTATTCTTTAAATCTCATATCTTATAATTGTTGAAATTTTGGTCTACTACATTTCCTTTTGTTCTCTAGGTGCATACTTAATTGCACTAGATCTCACCATGTTCAAGTCATGCACTTGGAGACCAATGGGAAATGCTGCCTAAATTTCATCAAGTATAAAATATGAGATTTAAGGAATAACTATTAACTAAGTGTTGAAATAGTTTCTTATTGAATGGGACAGAGTCATACCATGTTAAGAAGGAGATGGAGATTTTGAAAATAATTAATGTTAAGGCTAATAATTGACATCGTAGTTTACATATAGATGTCATCAATGGGTGATCAGAATGACTTTTCGGTCTCAGAGACAAAAAAACATCTGGTTTCTACTCTACCAACTATCTTTAACACTACTGGTGTGTTACCACCTTGCACTGATGGGGGTAGAAATTGGTCTGAGGCTTGGAAATATTTTGCTGTGGAGTCCAGTTCATATAAGAGAGCTAGATGCAAATATTGCGGTACCTTGATCAAGTATGGTAACGGAACAAGTGCTATTTGATCTCATCTGAAGAGATGCAAGGATAATCTGGATAAAGCGGAAACAAAGGCAAAAATCAGTTCCATCCTTAACGAGGACTACAGAAGTGCACGTTGTTTCTTCTCCTTCATATGCCATATTTGGCCAAGAGGCTTGCCAGAATGAACTTGTGAAGATGTTCGTGGCAACTGAACTCCCTTTTTGATTTACAGAGAATGTAGCTTTTTAGAAGTTAGTGAATTTATTGCAACCAAGATTTAGTGTTCCCTCACGATCTACATTAGCGCGTGACATTTTCACACTATGGGATACAGAAAGAATGAACTTGAATAAGTTTCTTTTGAAACATTGTTGAAAGTCTATCTCACCACTGACACATGGACTTCATGTCTGAATATGAGTTATATGTGTTTGATTGCCCATTTCTTTGATAATAATTAAGGGCTTCACAAGAAGATTCTGAATTTTTGCTAAGTCATAAGTCATTTAGGAAAAGTTATGGCCAAGACTATTAAGATGCACTTGAATCGTTAGGAGTTGAATCACATTTTTAGTTTGATAGTTGATAATCCTTCATCCAATGATGTCGGGATTCAACACCTAAAAAGGAGGCTAGTGTCTTGGAACAACATAGTTTTGAAGGGAGATTACATTTATATGCATTGTTGCATGTATATTCTGAATTTGATTGTGAATGAGGGGTTGAAAGAGATTGATGATTTTGTTTTGAGAATCCGCGTTGCAGTGAATTGCATAAGATCTTCTTCTTCTAGATTAATTAAATTCAAGGCATGTGTTGAGCAAGAGAATATTGAATATAAGGGTCTAGTTTGCTTAGATGTTGAAACTAGGTGGAATTTGACCTATCTTATGTTGGAGGCCGCTTTGAAGCACCGAAAGGCATTTGAGTAGCTTGCGATACAAGACAAGAAATATGTTGACGAGTTACAAAAGGGAAACAGTGGGCCTACATATGAAGATTAGGATTATGCTTACTTAATTTTACCATTTTTGAAGATCTTCTATGAAGCTACTTTGCGCATTTCTGGTATCTCTTATGTTACCAGTAATATATATATATATATATATATATATATGCAAGAGGTATTTGGAATTGGGAAAAGGATCTGCCTATCTTGTGGGTCCGAAGATATAAGTGTAAGTATAATGGCTGAAAGGATGAAGAAGAAATATGATAAATATTAGGGAAATCCCAATGGTCTAAACATACTATTATTAATTGCTATTGTAATTATTCCTAGGTTCAAACAAGGATATGTCAATTGGTCGATTAATCAAATCTTTGATTTGGATGAGGCAGTTAAATTGCAAGATGAGTTAGTTTCTTGTTTGGAGTCACTTTCTAAGGAATATAATGGTTGGGAATGGGTCTCAAAGTGATATACCAGAAACACGTGTTGATAAAAATGATGATGATGATCCTTATTGTTGGAATTAATTTTTAAAATCAATCGGGCGCAAGTCAAATTCCAATTCTGAGCTAAAGAAGTAGTTGAAGGAAAATTTAGAGTCCAATTCGGACTTGGATATTCTAAGTAGGTGGATGCTAAATTCAATTTGATTTCTAATCCTTGCAAACATCGCTCAAGAGGTGTTGGCTATACCTGTCTCCACTATAGCCTCTAAGTTTGCATTTAGTACAAGAGGAAGGATGCTTGATCCTTATCGTAGTTCCCTAACACCTAAAATGGTAGAAGCACTTGTCTGTACATAAGATTGGCTGAAAAGAACACCCTTCTCATTACTTTCTAAAGAGGACTTTGAGCAACTTAAGAACTTTGAGCAAGATAAGTTAATATTTATGTTCCACGTTTATGTTATTACTTATTGCTTATTATATTATGTTTTCATAAGTAATGAGATGTTGTTCTTCTTTTTTGCAGAGATGGTTTCTCAACGAGATGTTCCTCTTTCTTCTGCAATTTCTCTTGATAATTGAAGGGGATAGATTTTTTTATATTTGTTCTACTACTATTTTTTATCTTAGGATAATTGTGTATTGGATTGAGTTTGTATTAAGACATGTTATTACTTATCAAGACATGTTTTCTATTCTTCATAGCTCTTTTTCCTTGGTGGGGATATTATATAGTATGTTGTGTCCATATTGCTAATGGATGAAATGAATAATTATTCGTCATATTGTAGAGAATTTTTATTGTTCCTGGTTGTCTAATTTTTATTTTTATTTTTCTGCTTGGATTTTCTTCTCATATATTGCAGAGCATTATCTCTGTAAGCAATTAAAATCACACCATTTTACACATTTCAGCACTATTGAATAATTCAAAAGTACCCATAATTTGGATTTCAATGTTGGATAGATATTGACAAATTAGTCCATGGAAGACTATCTAATACACTGAGCAAATGAAACTTGAATGTTTCAATCTAATTTTAGGAGGTTAACTTCAGGAAAAGCATCGGAGAATTTAATCTCCATGGGATTATTGCACTAGGTAATCTTTTTTTTTTCTTACTTCACTACCTCCATTTTCTGATATGTCAAAAGATTACTTTTTTAGATTTGTAAATTGTTTGTGTTATCTGCTATTGTGATTTCCATTTGGAAGTTTTTCTTTTCCCCTGTACATTATGTGATGATTGTGAAGATAATAAATGCTAATAAAGGATGTAAGTAGAAATTATTCATTTAATATCCTTTTCATTATTTTTTACCATGTAAAGTCTTACCTTGTTGTTTTGTGAATTGTAGGATGATGAATTAACAATACTAGATGTTTCATTAAATATCAATTTGCATTTTACAGACATTTGGCAAAACTAAGTGCCTTAGTGTCAAATGATCAGAATTAACCATGAATTTGCATATTTCTATTTAGTTGTACGAATAATATGCAGTTGAGAACAGATATGAATTTAACTATTTATTTCAAATTGCTTATGAATCAGATTACTTATGTAGAGATACTAAACTGGCTTTTAAACCAACTTTCTTATGGTGAGAAAAGGGCTTCCTAGATGGTCAATTTCTACAACTTTAGCAGCTATAAGATGAGAACAACCCAAAATTTGTGGTTGAAGTGGTGTCTTTCTTCTTTGAAGATTCTAAGAGGCTTCTCAATGATCTGACCTTTTCTCTATGAGTTTCCTATGTTCCCATCCATCTGTTTCTCTTTTATCAATTAGAATGCTTTTTACTAGACAAGGTTTAGTGGTTATTAGTGACTTAGGAAAAGTGCATGATCTTCCACCCTCTTGGAATTTTTCTTGTGTTGAGATCAAAAAAGTATTGATTTCAAAAAAGTTGATGGTCATGCTCACCAGCTAAAGGGTAACAGCTAAAGGTATGACTTTTTATTGAACCCAACCAAAAATGTAAAAGCCCTCAGAATTTGAATAAAAAAGGATCTTGTTTGTGCAATTAAATTTTGTCTAATGTCTCTTTGGAATGCTTGTGTGTTTGTTGGCTACTCAAGAATTATAGTTACATACTATAAAACTCATAAAAAACTAATCAAGTTTAGATCTTAACCATTTGCACTTTATAGTCATTTGGCAAAACTAAGTGCCTTAGTGTCAAACAATCAGAAATAACCATGAATTTGCATATTTCTGTTTAGTTGTATGGTTGATATGCAATTGAGAACTGACATGACTTTAACTATTTATTTCACACAAAATGCTTATGAACCATGTTGCTTATGTAGAGATGTTGAACTGGTTTTAAAACTAGTTTTCTGAACTAGTTTCATGGAAAAACTAATTTTTTGAACGGGTTTCACGAAAAATCCAGTTCTGAACTAGTTTTTGAATCGGTTGTGAAACCAAAATCGATTCTGAACTAGTTCTAAACCCAAACTAGTTCAAAAATTGATTCTAAACCCAAACTAGTTCAAAAATGGTTCAAAACCAGTTTGCTAAACTAAAATCGATACGACCCAAAAAGAAAATTGATTCAATTTTTGAACCAATTCGCTTTACTAGTTCAGTTCAGTTCGATTCGATTTTTCATGTCGAATTGAACCATGCCCACCCCTAAAGGAAATAAGCTAATAAGCTTACAAGTATCTACCTTAACCTGTTCTCATTATCATAAAATTCTCCATTCTTTACTTGATATCTTCACAAATTCTCATAATTTATCAAGATATCTGCCTATTTAATATGGTCCTTAAACACTCACTCTGTGTTATGAAAAATACTAAACTAACTCAGTTAATTCTTCAAAATCAACCACATCATATTCTATTCATATGTAATCTAGAAATAAATTCTTCACATTTATTTCCCTCATCTAAGCAGTTTATGCTACTCTCTTGGCTATTAACAGTTATTTCTCACATTCAGTGATATAACAAAATAACCCAACTAACTTTAAAAGGTTACCAAAGTTAACAGATAACTCATACAAGAGTTACTGAACTTCTATAACCATGATTAATTGGTTAGCGAGGATGTTACATTATATTATAGAGAATTTTTAAATTCTCACCCCTTTATTTGTTTCCATGATAATTACATATTGAAATCAAAATCCTTCCAAGGAAAGGGAGTGAAGATGATAGTTTAAAGTAGAATGTTTATTTTGACTTCTATATATTGTACTTATACCATGAAGGTTGTTTGTATTTACATTTAATATTTCAGTAAAGAATCGAAATTCCCAAAATTATATTGATGTTGAATAGATCGAATTCTTTCCTTCAATTACTTTCTTTTCGAGGCTCTATTTTTGACTCTATATATATTCGACATATATAATTAAAATGATTTTATAATGTTTAAAAGTTAGTGGTAATGTGTCTAATCTTGTTTACGTATGTATATTTCAAATACACTGTAGTAAATTGAATTAGGATGCTATATACTACATGCTCATATCAAGTGGTACACACAAGTCTTGGTAATGATACATAGATATAGCTACATAACATAGAAATAACAAATAGTGATATTTTGGATCAGTAGAACAAGTGTATTATCATCAAGGTTTATCATCCAATCAACCTCAATATCAACTAGCAGAGTAATCAAAGGCATCACTGCTCCTCTGGAAACATCATACAAAACATTAATAAGAATTTAATAATTCTCAATAGGAAATACAAACTATGTAAAACATCATAAAACAAATCAGGGTGCTTCCAGCTGTTTCAAAACATAAAACACACATGATATGATAATATAAAACATAATGATAACCGATATGATGCTAATGATGCTTATGCAATACAATGCAGAAATGCTACATGAGATGGTGGTGCCTGATTCAGATTTAAGAGAGCTCTCTATACTAAGGTGTCCCTTAGTCACCAAGGCCTTCTTGCCGCACCAAGCTCATCCTTGGGAATCCATACCAAATTAAAGCATCAACTATCAATTTGGTCAACAATCATAATGTACATACTTAGTGCATCAATCTTTGCCTTTCACATTCTTTTTCCAACATGTGAAACTTGCATCATTGTTAAATTTACATACCAAATACGAATTATCAATCATAAAATTGATCATAAATCACAACTTGACACAATTCATCTATAAAATCTCAATAAAACCCTAAGCTTGACTACTTGAAGTAATTCAGCCATATGGCATGATTCATAAAGTCACATCAATTCTCAAAATACATATCAAACCACTTTTATTTTATGATTAAGAACAATTGCTAAACTAAGTCAATAATCAAACCCAAGGTACCTATCTGTGTGGTCATGGTCAAAACTTCTAGGGGTGGTTTACCTTCAAAATTTCTCATTTCATATACATGATTTGTTACAATATAAATAATACTAATTGAATTATACTTAGATTTAATGTTAAATTTACTAATTTTCATCTTTTCAAGTTAGGGTTCATGAACCCTTACGAACCCTAACCCTAGGCTACTTGAACCATGTTAAAATTTCACCAATTAACTAATTCTAAACATAATTATAATCTTCACCTTTAAAATTTAGTGTTCTTAAACTCTTAAAACCCTAACTCTAAGTTAGAACCCTAACCATCGGTTACTTTAATTTATGATAAAAGTTTGTTAAATTAATTGTTTCAATTTCTTAGAAGTCCAATTAACATTAAAATCCTAATCTATCATACTAGGTAGAATTAAATCAAAGAAGGATTAAAGTTTATTTTTCCTACCTTTCTTCCAAGCTTGGTCGATGAAATTCTCTAAGGTTTTTGGGAGGAAGATATTCAAACTTCTTGCCTTCCAATCCTTGATTGATGAAGCCTTTTAGAATTCTTAAAGATTACTTGAGTTTTTCTTATTTCTTTCTCCTTCTTCCTTTCTTCTTCCTTTTCTTTTTCTTCCTTTTCTTTTTTTTTTTCCTCTTCTCATGGTCAAATCCTAGTTTTCCTTAGTCTTAGATATTTTGCTTCTAATCCTACAAGATATTTCCTTAGTCAAGCGATTAGATCCTAACTAATTAGGTTTAGGTTTCCACCAATAGCATGTTAACTAGTGTTTATTCGTAAACAATCATATGAAGCCTAGTGTGATGAAGGATGGCTTGTTCCTATTGGTTGGTCACTATGTTATTATCTCTTTCTAACTAATTTGTCCAACTAACTAAACTAAAGTAACTTCTAGTTAGGTTGTCTAGTTAGGGTCTTCTAATATTTATTGGACTGACCAAATTGCCCTTGGTAGCACTTTTAAAATCACATTTTTGCCGCAGGTTAATTTAGGTACTTCCACTAATATTTTGACTTACACTCTTCACATCTAGGTATTTTTCTATGCTCTTTAAATGTAGGTAACTAATAAATAGACAATTACAAATAAAATAACATTAATTAATTAATTTTTGTACAATATATTTTAGTACTTACAGACCACCTAAATATCCATATAAAATAACTAGAAGGACGAAGTTACATTCTCTCTAAGAAAAGGACTGGAGACAATCCGAAGGCCTCTCATCCAACAAGTTGAAGAAAAGATCCAAATAATCCTGGAATTCTTTAGCCAAAGACTCTAGTGTTTCAAGAACCAACTAAGCAAGTTTAGTCATATAAGTCAAAATACTGCCCCTCTCTTCAATATCATTGCTTTCGACTTGGTGATTTGTAAGAATAGCATTAAGCCAAAGTTGAAGGATCCAAAGTAGTCCATGAAGATTATTAACCCAAACTGGTCATTGAAGACCTAGAAGTGCAACACAAATCAACTAATAGAGGTTGGCCAGTATGACTCCACTGAGATTCAATTGAACACTTTCAAGTAGTAGAGTTGCTAAAGGGAGGTAAGAAAAGTTAGTTTTTAGCCTTGAGAGGCAAAATATGTACTTTCATAGCCAATACGAGAGAAAAGCAAGGTGCCCTTCATCGTCGATGGCTTCACCTTCCTTCATACAACACTTAAAGAAAGTTGTGTAACCAAGTTCTTTTCTTTGCCAAAGATCGGTTTGAGCTTTAATTATTTTATGTAACATCCTCCTTAACCTATTAGCCTTAATGATTGTTATAGAAGTTCAGTAATACTTGTGCTAATTACCTGTTAATTCTGATAATTTTTTGAGCTAGTTTAGGTTTGATGCTATAACACAAGACATGGAAAATAGCTCATACTAGCTTAGAATTTAGCACAAATTGCCTAGATAATAAAAATAAATATGAAAAATTTATTTCTCAGCTACAAATCAATAGAATGAGTTGTGGTAAATATTGGAGAATTAATTGGATTAGTTTGGCATTTTTAATAACACAGGATGAGTGTTTAAAGGCCAAATGAAATAGAACAGTAGCTTGGAAAATCATGAGAATTTGTGAAGATGTCAAATAAAGGATGGAGATTATTTTGGGAATGGTTACAAGTTAAGGCAGATATTTGTAAGCCTATTAGTTTATCTCCTTAAGTTTATCTTAACTTCAGGAAGAGTAGTAGAGCATAATGGCTATCAATGGTGTGTATGAATAATTATTAAATGATGAGTATATGAACTGAATGAAATCCTAGAATCTTCTATGACATTTATGGAAATTAGAAAACTCATCAATAGATGAATAAAGTATTCCTAAGTGACAAAACTCGTTCACTCAGTAATGACCATACCCCTTGGTCTTATCCTTATCCCTCCATAATCTTATCTTTTTTTCTCTTTTTATACGGTCAAAAATAATAGAGAAGAAAGAAATAAATAAAGGAAAATAGAGAGTGAGAGAGAGAAAGAAAGAGAGGGTAGAACATGAGAAACATAACACCCTAACTCTAGATACCATGGTATATTTGTAATATCTACAAGTAAGCAGAGTTAAGCGAGTTACTTCTATCTGATAAACAATAAAAAATAATCCATAATAACATGCATGTCATTATAGAGAGCCTTCATGGAATAAGATTACATATTTATACAATATTAGCCTCAAAAGGGCAAATTGTAATACATAACATTTTTGTACATCACAAAGTAAATATAATAAAATACAAGCTTTGCCTCTAAAAGTAAATAAACTATTTAGTCTATTTGTCTCTTCTTCTTTCCCTTAGAAGGGTCTCGACCTGGATTTACATGGAAACACAATGGGGTGAGAATTCATAATCATTGGTAATAGTATTCCATAACCAATCTTTTATAACATTATAAACACAATCTTAACAAATAAGAAGTAATATATATATATATATATATATATATATATATATATATATATATATATATATATTTAAAAGCTCTTCCATGACTCATCTTTGGTAACTAAAGGAGCCAAGCTATGTAAACATTCATAGATCAATAAAAGAACCAAGCTAAACTCATTTTCATGGCCCATTAAAGGAAACCAAGCTAATAGACTGCCCCTTGATTTGAATGTATATCTATGGTGTAACTATGTTGTAGTTGGATTATATTTGGTTGGTATTGGGTTATTTATGTTAAAATCTCTATTTTTTTTCAAAATTCCAGTTGGTAATCGATTACCATGAGTTGGTAATCGATTACTAAGCCTCTATTTTAGCAAATCAGAGTTCTATACCCAATGGAAACTAAATGTAAACCTAATGCATGACCCCAAATCATTATGTATAGTTCTTTGTGATATGATTGTACATCAAATCAACCCTAGAATTGATAATAGAAGTATTTAGAGTTATTGGGAATGAATAAATGATGCACTTAACCATGTGTGGAATAACCACCTCGTGCACATAGTATATGATGAGAAGAACTCATTGTACACTTGTTATAGATAATAGGTGTACTAGATTTGTATTGCTCCTTTATATTAATAAAGTCGAGCTTGTATCAAATTGATATGATATGTCCTTAAATTAAAATACATTGGATATGCTAAAGGAAATGATGGTGATCCTAAATCTTGATCCAGGAAATGACGGTGATCCTAGATCAGATAAGTGTGTCCTTTAGAAATGACAATCATCCTTTGGATACTAGAAAATTGGCTAGTGATTGATTTAGGAAATGACAGTGATCTTAAATTTAAATCTAGGAAATGACGGTGATTCTAAATAGGTATTCTTTGGAAAAGATAGTGATCCATTGAATATCTTGGCCTAAATTTAATTTAGGAAATGACAGTGATCTTAAATCTAAATCTAGAAAACGACGATGATCCTAGAGAGGTATTCTTTTGAAATAATTGTGATCCATTGAACATCTTGACCCAAATTTGATTTAGGAAATGACGATGATCCTAAATCTAAATCTAGGAAACGACAGTGATCCTAGATAGATATTCTTTAGAAATTACGGTGATCTATTGATTATCTTGGCCCGAATTTGATTTAGGAAATGACAATGATCCTAAATTTGAATCTAGAATGGTCTAGGAAATGACAGTGATCCTAGATCTAAGAAATATAGATCATAGAATAGATTTGAAAAATGACGGTGATCCTAAATCTGGGTCTAGGAAATGACAGTGATCCTAGATCTAATGAATATGAATCATAGAATGGATTTAGGAAATAATGGTGATCCTAACTCTAAATCTTGGAAACGACCATGATCCTAGATAGGTATCCTTGGGAAATGATGGTGATCCTTTAGATATCTGAGATGTGGCTAGTAACGAATTTAGGAAAAATGACGGTGATCCTAAATCTAGATCTAGGAAACGACGGTGACCCTAGATGTTTACCCTTTGGAAACAATGGTGATCCTTTGGATATTTGTACAAAGTTCTATATGAGCATTATCATTGATAAAACTTGAGTATCAGCATATGATATTACTTTGGAATTACATGGATGTTAGTATTGGTACTTAATGAGTACTGGAATAATATTTGGATATCAACTAAGTATTACAAGAATGTTATCACATTTGATCATAAATTTGAAAGAGAATGTAATATCGAATTATTATTCGTAATTGAATGATGTTCTGAATATTGTAACATCTTAATAATAATACTAATTACATATCTGGAATTATGCATTAGTAACTAGAATTAAGTTTGTTGCGTAATATTAATAAATTTTTTTATTACATATATATAAACATTGCATAGAAAATATGATCCCGTGAGGTTGAGATAATGTACATGTACAATATAAAGTACCTTGTACTTGTTACAATACATTTCAAAATACATAATAGCTTCAAAATCTATTCTACATCTCCTTTCTTTGTTTGCTGATTGAAATACGCATACCTGGAAATATTATGGAAAAATAAATAGAAAGGGGTGAAAATTCTAAGAATTTTCAGTAATACTTATTTTAAAATATGTGTCATCATAATACCTCCAGCTGCTTCAGAAAAAAATCATTTTAAAGCTCATTTAATAAAGTAGGAAGGTGGCAAAAGCCAATCCAGTCCTTCCTCTTCCCGAAACAAAAGTCTAATTATTAATATTTTCTGAAAACATTTATTAATAAACATTGCAATTTATATTCATAATACTTTTAGAAACCACCACCAAATAGGAATTATAATCTCAGATTCATTCAACGGTCCTTACATTATGATTAAATCAAGATATGAAATACAAATTCAAATCCAACTACTTGAAGTTAAATCTAAATATTTCTCTTTGTATTAACATTGCAATATGAGACTACAATATATATACACTTGACTACAAGATAGAACATTAATTATCTATGCTAAGTCCTAGAAGTGTAAATACAATGAATAGAACTCCACCATCCACACCATCCACTTATTATGATTATAATCAACACTCCCCCTCAAGCTGGAACATATATGTCTGATGCAACTAGCTTGGCACATATGTATGCTATCCTAGGACCCCGCAAAGACTTAGTCATCATGTCTGCTAGTTGATCTTTAGTACCCACAAAAGAAGTCTGAATGATGCCTGAGAGGATCTTTTCTCTAATGAAGTGACGATCAACTTCTATATGTTTAGTCCTTTCATGAAAAATTGGATTTGAAGAGAGACACAAGGCTAATTGGTTATCACAAAAAAGTTCCATAGGACCTATCTCACAAAACTTCAACTCTTAGAGCAAATATTTTAGCCACAAGAGTTCGCAAGTAGTATTTGCCATAGCACGATACTCTACTTCTGTGCTCGATCTTGCAACAACAGTGTACTTCTTGCTTTTCCATGAAATCAAGTTACCTTCAATAAGCACTCAATAGCCTAAAGTGGATCTCCTATCACTAGCATCACTTGCCCAATCTGCATATGTATATCCAATGATATTAGTATGACCCCTGTCCATATAAATAAGCCCTTTTACCAAGTGATCCCTCGATGTATCTTAGGATCCGAACAATTGCATTCCAATGATTGTCACATGGTGAGTTGAGAAAATGACTCATGACATTGACAAGAAAAGCAAGGTCTAGTCGAGTCATGGTGAGATAATTTAACTTCCCAACTAATCTTCTATATCTTCCTGAGTCAGGATAGGGCTCCCCCTGATTAGGTAGAAGCTTCACATTTGGGTCCATAGGAGTATCAACAGGTTTACAATCAAGCATCCCTGTTTCTTTTAGAATGTCAAGGGCATATTTCCTTTGAGAAATAGCAACACCTGTTCTTGATTGGGCTACTTCAATCCCAAGAAAGTATCACAATTGGCCAAGATCTTTAGTTTTAAAATGTTTAAATAGGTATTGCTTCAATTTCTTAATTCCTTCTTAATCATCGCCTGTAATGACAATATCATTCATATACACCATGAGATAAGTAAGTTTATTCAATAGTGAGCATTTAAAGAATACAGAATGGTCTGCCTCGCAACGAATCATGCCAAATTACTAAATGACTTTACTGAACTTCCCAAACTAAGCATGAGGTGACTGTTTTAAGCCATATAATGAGTTTTGTAGCCTGTAAACAAGACCTGACTCCCCTTGAGCAACAACCCCAGGTGGTTGCTACATATAGATCTCTTCCTCCAGATCACCATATAAGAAGGAATTTTTAATATCTAATTGATACAAAGGTCAGCGTCTCATGGCAGCCATAGACAAGAACAAACGAACAGACGCATCTTAGCAACAGGAGAAAAGGTATCATTGTAATCCAAACCATGGATCTGAGTGTATCCCTTTGCTACTAACTGGGATTTCAATCAGTCCACTTGGCCATCAGGGCTAACTTTAATAGTAAATACCCATCGACAGCCAATTGTGGATTTTCCAAGAGGAGGTGAAACAAGGGTCCATGTATTATTAGATTCTAAAGCAATCATCTCATCAATCATTTCTTATCTCCATCCTAGATGTGATAGTGCTTCCTGAACATTCTTAGAAATTGTAACAGATGACAAAGCAGACATAAAGGCACAATGGGAAGAAGATAATCAATAGTAACTCAGAAAATTATACATTGGATGAGGATTGAGAGTAGAGTGTTTACCTTTACGGATTGTAATAGGTAGGTTAGCGAAAGTGTCAGGTAGGACTGTAGTAGGAGAAGCGATTGGAGTGGGAGCTGAATCATGAGAACCAATAGTAGGTGTGATCTCTAGAACTTCAGGATTCCAGCGCTCATAAGTAATACCAAATCGACACAATAGACAGTCATCTTATGACTGTGGAGCTTGAGGATTAGAGACAGGTGTTGTAAAAAGAGGAATGGGTAGTACTTGAGATGGAGTAGAGTCGGATGTAGCTGATATAACAAAAAAAAGGGGATATCCTCAAAGAATGTAACATCTGTAGATACATAAAAGTGATGTGTAGAGGGAGAATAACATCGATATCCCTTCTGAAAAGAATACCCAAGAAATATTCATTTAATATCCCAAGTAGAAAATTTATCACGGCCAAGAGAGAGATCATGAACGAAACAAGTGGAACCAAACACAAGAGGGGGAACAACATAAAGAGGATATTTAGGAAATAAAAGAGAGTGAGGAATTTTTTTTACTCAAAACAGAATATGGCATTCGATTTACCAGATAACAAGTTGTAAGAACAATATCACCCCAAAACTTCAAGGGTGCATTAGCATTTATTAAGAGAGTCTGAGCTTTATTAACAAGATGACGATGTTTGCATTCAGCCACACCATTTTGTTGTGGTGTGTGAGGACAACTGGACTGATGTATGATGCCATAAGAACTCAAAAAAGATTTAAAAGATGCAAAAAAAATATTCTTTTACAATATCACTATGCAAAACATGAATTATTTTTCCAAACTGATTCTTTATTTTGAAACAAAAGGTTTGAAAAGCATCAAATAACTCAGAACAATCTTTCATTAAAAATAACCAAGTATATCTTGAAAAATCATCAATAAAAGTAACATAATACCTATATCCTGAAACAGAAGGAACACGACTGGGACCCTAAATATCAGAATGAACAAGATCAAAAGGAGACATAGTTTGACTATTGACACTACTAGGAAAAAATACTCTAACATGTTTTCTAAGTTGACACGACTCACAGTTCAAGGTCTTCAAATGTGACATAAGGGACCATCTATTTTAGCTTGTCCAAACTTGGATGACGTAGACGACGATGTAGGAGATCGGTAAACTCTTAAACAGCACATATGGTAGAAGAGGAAGGTTGAAGGTAGTAGAGACCTCGTGATTCAGATCTAGCTCCAATTATCTGCCTTATACTCTGGTCCTGTATAAGAAAGGAATTAGAATTAAAGGTTATGGAACAATTAAAAGTACAAGTAATTTAATTGATTGAAATTAAATTAAAGGGACAACCAGGTACAAATAAGGCTGAATTTAAAGGTAATGATGGAAGAGGTGAAACTTGACCAATATTAGTGGCCTATGCCTTAGACCCATCGGCAATAGTAATTTTGTGATTAGAAGCACCAGAATCTAAAACCAAGATCCAACAGATGCAAATTGAGAGAGATAAATTATAGAATTACTAGTGTAAGCAATGGTGGCCGAAGAAGAAGAAGCCTATTGAGTAGCTTTAAACTGAAGATGCTCCTTATACTCATTGGCAGAAAGTAGATGATCTTTTTTCATACTCAATCTTGTGCTCAACAACTAGTTCAAGAGACTGAGCTACACTGGCAGTTTACCACCTTGGCTATGACCACTACCTCTATGACCATGACTTCAGCTTCCTCAATTAGTTGAGTTTGAGACAAAAAACTAAAGACTCAGATGGTGTTTGAGAATCAACTTCAAAGGAAGCTATCAGAGAAGGAACTCGAAGCAAATGATCCATTAGTTCCTCCACTGTAGGAATATTAGGATTTTTCAGAGTCTGATTCCAAATAGATTCAAAGTCTTTATGGAGGCCATGAATAATAAATACCACAAGCATGTTATCAACCTTACACGACATCTTTTGTGCATCATCATTAACCAACATCAATTTAATCGCTTCACAATTGGATTGTGCTTTATTCAAATAGGAGGGCAAGTCAAGATAAATCATTTGTATTGTCACCAAACTATGAATTGTCTCATATAACCATTGTATATCATTAGCATAAACAATTTGAGCATTCTTCCAAATTTCGCAACATGTCTTCTAAGGACGAAAATGCACCATTAATGTTGGTTCAATAGACTGCCACAACAACAATACAAGCTGATAATCTGCCCGTTGCCACTCATTTTTCTCAGATTCAGCAATGTCAGTGGCCTTTTTAGTGAGATGGTCAGACAATCCTTGACCCAGAAACCATACCTCTACAATATTATGGGGGACCAAGAAAATGTGAAAGAAATCAAACTCTTCTTCTTTGGATTGAAGCCTCCCTTAGTAGATTCAGCCATGGAAAAAGTTCAGAAGAAAAGGCAAAATGTACCCAGAAACAAAAACTCAAGCACACGGGAATCAAAGAGGGGTAGCACAACGATAGACCCAAAAAATTAATAGGGGCAAAACAGAACCAGGAGGAGATGGTGAACACAATGACAGAAGCAGCGATGTCAATAGCGGTCGGGAGGGTGGAGCATGGATCACACGCATCAGAGAATGAAGCTACTGAAGATGGTACAGGAGAGCGTGTGATGGCGACGCAGGTGGCGGCACTTGGATGGACTGCCAGTCATCGGCGTCTGAAGTGAACTCTGGTGTCACTTTGGGCACTAGATAGCTACAGACAATGGGTTAGCGTTGACAGCAACTTAAACCCAAAAGCAAGATAACAGGAATGAACCAGAAATCTTTGCTACCAACTTGAAGTTAAATATAAATATTTCTCTCTGTATTAACATTACAATATGATACTACAATATATATACACTTGACTACAAGATAGAACATTAATTATCTATGCTAAGTCTTAGAAGTATAAATACAATTAATACATAGATACAATGAATTGAACTCCACCATCCACACCATCCACTTATTATGATTATAATCAACACAACTCAAATCCATTTCAAATTTATCTCAGTGCTTTTTCAAATACTTGCTTATTTCCATATAACCCATATCACATGCACCATAAAAGGTGAGAACCACCTCATATAGCTCGAGTTCTATAACACTAGTATCTTATGAGGGATATGTAGTGCGAAAACTTAATGAGGAATTTCAAGAATACAGGATCCTCTTCCTCACAGAGTATCATCTCCATGATTCTAATGGAATTTTGGATACCCTTCTCTCATATAGGATCAACTCCAAAATCTACTATACCAAGTGAAATAACAGTTCACATAAAGAGGATACTTAGTGGGAAAAAACATATTAGAATTATTTCCTTCCATTCACGGATAAAAGTCTAAGATTTATATAACTAACACAAATTTAAATACTATGAGCTCTAATTGGTCAATCACATATAATCTAATTCAACCTAAAAAAAATCATGGAAGCAATATCTTCTATATAACAAGTATACGACCTTGTTCAATTCCAAAAATATCTAAGTATTCAAGTCAAGGCTAGAACAATCAATTCAAACCTTTTTCATGCATTCAAACATTGGATACAACATAGAGATCATTTAAACTTCAAAGATTTGGCCTACTTGGCCATATATTATTAGATTCTCAATTATTGACAACTCAAGTATCAAATTTATTTTAACTATTAATTCACAAGCATATGTGACCAAAATTAAGTAATCAAACATAATAAGTGTCACGGCTTACTTCATGACCATTTTCTTAGTTTTATCACTTATATAATTGCTCAACAAATCAATATAGAATAACTAATTCAACCCTTAGAATTTCCAATCACTAACTTGTATCAATATATGAAACTTACACATAAGAGTTATAAACTAAAACAGGGTAGCATCCTATTTATTTATAATTCAGCCCAATTACATTCTTAATCTCATTATAATCAACTTCACAAACTCACATAACAACCAGTAAGATATGTTAATAAAAAAAAAGCAAAGAACCTCTCAACTAACTTTTGTTTTACATGAGTCAACCTAGATAAGGTTTAGCTATAAACTAGTCATTTTCAATCTTTACATGTTCAATCACTTAACCAAGTCCTCAAAATCAAAGGAACAAAATAGAATCATAAACTTGACACTCACCACTCACTAAGCCCTATTTTTGCAGTGCCTCAACTTAGTCATTAGATCCATTTTTCAACAACCTTCCATATACCACTTTTTATCAATCAAGCTTCATTACTCTATCCTAAGTTTAGTTAAACCTAAGAATTAAATAAATTTGCTTATTGATACTTTTCTTAATTGATATTTTATACTAAATTATTCCCCTTGTCTTACTTGTCATCTCCATTTAATTTTATAATTTTCTAAGTTGTTTAGCTATTTCAGCCATTTCTCAGTAATATTCTATAAAATACCAAACTAGCTCAATTGATTCTCCAAAATTTACTACAACACTTATCAATCATTTATAGTTAGGAAATAAATTTTTCACATTTATTCCCATTATATCAACTGATTCTATAGATACTTTAATTATTTTCTTGTATTCAATATTATAGGATTACACTCAAATTGGTTCAGAAAATTACCTGAATTAATAGATAACTCTTACCAATATTACTGAACTTCTATAACCCTAATTAGGATCATTGGATTAAGGAAGATATTACAAACATAATTTGTGAATTTTTTTATAACTAAATTTGATGATTTGAAGGTAATGTTATTAATTGGATTTCAGCTTCGAGAAGAGAAAGGACTTGTTTTTGGCAATTGCCACATTTCTACTTTATATCTCTTGTTTTAAAATGAGTTTTCCTTGAAGCAGCTGGAATTATTGTGATGACACAGTTTTTGATAGAATTATTGAGTATTTCTAGAATTCTTACCCCTTTTATATTGTATTTCCATGATATTTCGAGGGAAGAAATTTGCAATCAGCTACACAGAAGATTAGAGTTAAGACAATAGTTGATTTTTGGACTTTTTGATAAAGATTTGTATTTTGTTTGTATGAAATTATGCCTAAAGGCTTATCTTGTATATAATATACTGTGAAGTACAATGTAATGTCCCGAGACTGCCTACAGGATCGATCAGTGTCCCCACAAACCAACACAGGCCTTTTCGGCATGCTTTGTCCCTCTCACACGCATAGTAGGAAACTTCCCAGAAAGTCACCCATCTCACAAGTACTCCAAGTCAAGCACGCTTAACTATGGAGTACTTATGTTCTTGGCTCCCAAAAATAAGATGTCTTCTTTTCGGGAGCCAATAACATAAGTACTCCATAGTTAAGCGTGCTTAACTTGGAGCACTTATAGGATGCGTGACCTCCTGGGAAGTTTCCTAGGATAGGTGTGAGTGAGGACAAAGTACGCTGAAAAGAGCCGTGTTGGTTTGTGGGGACACTTATCGATCTCGCAGGCAGTCTCAGGACGTTACAAATGGTATCAGAGAGGGACGTCTCCCAGTACGGTGTAGTTCGGGGATGAACAATGCGGAAGCTGGTGGGCATGTGACACCCGGGGTGCAAAAGATGAAGCACGGATAAGGAGCGGCTCCTGGCAGGCTTCTAGGCGGAGGGACACATGAATGAACTGAATACTCACCAGAATGAGAAGGATCCAGAGACTGTGCAGATATGGGACTACATAGTTGAGGATGGCTTAAAGGAATCGATTAGCACCACCCATATCAACAAGATGCATATTCTTTTCAAGAGCCAAGAACATAAGTACTCCATAGTTAAGAGTGCTTAACTTGGAGCACTTGTGGGATGGGTGACCTCTTGGGAAGTTTCTTAAGATGCGTGTGAGTGAGGACAAAGCACGCTAAAAAGTCCTGTGTTGGTTTGTGGGGACACTCATCAATCTTGCAGGTAGTCTTGGGACATTACAAATGGTATCAAAGCCCAAGTTTGAGTCTTTTAGGTTTGTGGATAGGTTTATCTTGTTTGTGTTGTGTGATTATCTGTGTTTGGTTTCTGCAAGGAGACAACATTGTTTGAAATGATTTTAAAATAATTTTATTTAACTTTGATTTTGTATTATTTAGTTTAACTCAAAGGAGTACGATGATGTGTGGAAGAGGTTCAAGTGTGGATACTGGACGCGATAATGAGAGCATGGTTGCAGCTGCAGAAGCTATGCAAAGGATGGCAGATATAATTATGCAACAGAATCAAAGGGTTGCTCAACAACATGCAAAAAATGCAGAAGCTCAGAATCTATCAGAATTTCATCGTAATAACCCTCTGCAGTTTAAAAGAGAGTTTGATCCTGATAAGGCTAATCTTTGGATCAAGGAGCTGGAAAAGATTTTTAAAGGAATGGGTTGTGCTGACGAGAAGAAGGTGACTTATGCTACCTTCATGCTCGTTGGAGATGGAGAAGACTGGTGGGCTAGAACACAATAGCTACTAGAAGCTGAAGGAAGAGTGATCACGTAGGGACTCTTCAAGTACAAGTTTCTAGAAAAGTATTTTCCAACATATGTAAGGCATGCTAAGGAGACGAAATTTCTTAGTCTGCGTCAAGGGGGAATGACAACTGGAGAGTATGTTGCAAAGTTCGAGAGCCTGTCTAAGTTCTCGAGGTACTTCCAACTTCAGCCTGACGAGGAGTGGAAGTGCAGAAAGTTTGAAGATGGTCTGAGGCCCGATTTGAAGTGTGTAGTGCTATCCCTGGGGATTGACTAGTTCCCAGTTTTTGTTGACAAGTGTCGTCGAATCAAGGAGATAGATCAGTCTCGTGACACCAGAAACCATAACTTTGGACCAACAAGGTTCCAAAGAGGAGGAAATAGTAATAGCCGATTCTAGCGAAAGTTGTACTCATGGCCAACGGGGAGTCAATTTCAAAAAAGATCTTATGGAGGAAGTTCAAGCAACAACAAATTCGGTCCGACAGTGGCGTTTACATCAAAATGCTTTAAATATGGGAAAGACCACTTAACAAAAGACTATACAATCAAAGGCATCATTTGTTTCCGATGTGGAAAATCAGGACATTTTTTGAAGGACTACGATCATCCTAAGATGGAGCCCTCAGTCAGCAATGTTTGTGCTTCCAAGCTACAGGCAGGAGGGAGAGTATTTACAATGAGCGAAGAAGAAGCCTCAAAATCAAAGGATCTAATTACAAGGGAGTGTGGCATAGAAGGTAATTCTTTAACTGTATTGTATGATTCTGGAGTGATGCATTCTTTCATTACATGTGATTATATGGATCGTTTAGGACTATCTGTGTCTTTATTGCCTTTTGATCTGATTGTCTCTACCCCTACTGCTAAGCCTGTCATTACTATACAAGTTTGCTTAAATTGCCCTATTTGTGTTATGAATCGAATCTTTTCTGTTAATTTGATTTGTTTGCCTTTGTCACAAATAAGCATAATCCTGGGAATGGATTAGTTATCTTTTAACCATATCCTATTAGATTGTGCCAATAAGACTTTAGTTTTTTCTAAACACAAGAATTCTGGATTTTTAACGACGAACCAAGTCGAAGCTTACTTGAGGGAAAGAGCTCAAGGATACATACTGTTATCTTCCTTAGAGGTCAAAAGTGAAGAGGATGTGAATGCTATTCCCATAGTAAATAAGTTTCCTAAGGTTTTTTCTGATGACATTCCTAGACTATCACCAGATAGAAAGATAGAGTTCTCTATTGATCTTGTATCGGGCGCTGGTCCTATTTCAATGGCACTATACCGGATGTCGCCTGCAGAGTTGGTTGAACTCAAGAAATAATTAGAGGAGCTGTTGGGGGAAACAGTTTGTGAGACCTAGTGTGTCTCCGTGGGGAGCTCCAGTATTGTTGGTAAAGAAGAAAAATGAAACTTCACGATTGTGCGTAGACTATTGTCAGTTGAATATGATCACGGTTAAGAATAAGTATCCACTTCCGAGGATAGGTGATCTGATGGATCAACTAAAGGGAGCTGCTATTTTCTCAAAGATCGATTTGTGTTCTGGTTATCATCATATTCACGTGAAGGTTGAGGATGTTCCTAAGATAGCTTTTCGGACACGTTATGTGCACTACGAGTATCTAGTAATGTCTTTTAGGGTAACGAATGCTCTTGCGATATTCATGGTTACATGAATAGGATATTTCATCCCTATTTAGATAGATTTGTCATTGTCTTTATTGACGACATTCTGATTTATTCTCAAAGTCTGGAGGAACATGCTGAAAATCTCAGTATGGTTCTTCAGATTTTGAAAGAAAAGAAGTTGTACGTGAAGCTGTCCAAATGTGAGTTCTGGTTTAATTATGTTCAATTTTTGGGGCATGTGATCTCAAAGGAAGGGATTGTAGTGGATCCAACAAAAGTAGAGTCAGTTCTTTAGTGGGAAAGGCCAAAGACAATAACAGAGATTCGTAGTTTTGTTGGATTAGCCAGGTACTATTGAAGGTTTATCGAAGGGTTTTCAAAGATAGCAGGACCTCTCACCCAACTCACACGGAAGAATCAAACTTTTACATGGATGAATGCATGTGAGGAGAGCTTCCAAGAACTGAAGAGGCGTTTGACTACTACACCGGTGTTGATTCTACCTGACCGTAACGAACCATTTGAAGTATATTGTGATGCTTCATATTTGGGTTTGGGTTGTGTGTTGATGCAGAATAGAAATGTCGTGGCGTATGCTTCAAGACAGTTGAAAGTGCATGAGAAGAATTATCCAACTCATGATTTAGAATTAGTGGCAGTGATGTTTGCATTCAAGATATGGAGGCATTTTCTTTATAGAGCAACCTTTAATGTTTACAGTGACCACAAAAGTGTGAAGTATCTGTTCGATCAAAAGGAGTTGAATATGAGGCAGCGAAGATGGTTAGAATTTTTGAGGGACTAAGATTTTCAACTTAAGTATCACCTTAGAAAGGCGAATGTCATAGCGGATGCCTTGAGCAGAAAAGTAATTAGTGTATCTGCTATGATGATTAAAGAGAATGAATTGATAAAGCAATTCAGGGATATACGGCTGTCATTGGATTTGACACTGGGGAAAATTTGTTTGAATATGAATGCTATTTCGAATAGTCTGATAGAAGAAATTAGAGAAAAGTAGAAAGGTGATGATTTTTTTCAAAACGAGAGAGAGCTTGTAAAGCAAGGTGCGGAGACATCATTTAATGAATGACTTGATGGAATTCTGAGATTTGGAGATAGAATTTGTGTGCCAAGTAATTCAGAACTTAGAAGATTGATTCTCAATGAAGCCCATAGAAGCAAGTTGAGTATGCACCCTGGAGCAACCAAGATGTACCACGATTTGAAGAGATTGTATTGGTGGCAAGGGATGAAGAGAGATGTTGTAGATTATGTATCATCTTGTTTGATTTATCAGAA
Source organism: Ormosia semicastrata (assembly GCA_029884595.1). Taxonomy (NCBI): domain Eukaryota; kingdom Viridiplantae; phylum Streptophyta; class Magnoliopsida; order Fabales; family Fabaceae; genus Ormosia; species Ormosia semicastrata. The sequence continues at coordinate 55,734,085 of JAQQTO010000063.1, forward strand.
AGCAAAGGTTGAACATCAAAGACCATCTGGAATGTTACAACCTTTGGCTATTCCCAAATGGAAATGGGATAGCATCGCTATGGATTTTGTTATCGGTTTGCCCAAGACTCAAAAGGGTTATGACTCTATTTAGGTAGTGGTTGATCGACTTACGAAGTCAGCACATTTCTTTCCTATTAATATAAGGTATTCAATGGAAAGGTTGACTCAAGTGTATATTGGCAAGATTGTTAGACTTCATGGCATACCCTCCAGCATTATTTTTGATAGAGATCTGAGGTTTACATCAAGGTTTTAGCAAAGTCTACAAGAAGCGATGGGGACTAAACTTTGTTTAAGTTCTGGATATTATCCACAAACAGATGGCCAATCAGAAAGGACGATTCAGTCACTAGAAGATCTGTTAAGGGCTTATGTTCTAGAGCAGACTGGAAGTTGGGATGAATTCTTGCCTCTGATAGAATTCACCTACAACAACAGTTATCACTCAAGAATAGGGATGACACCCTATGAGGCATTGTATGGGCGACGATGTCGAACTCCTTTGTGTTGGTTTCAAGATGGGGAGAATCTTGCTTTAGAATCGAAACTTGTGTAGCAAACAACAGATAAAGGGAAGATGACTTAGGAAAAGATAAGGATAACTCAGAGTTGACAGAAAAGTTATACTGATAAGAGAAGGAGACCACTTGAGTTTGAGGAAGGCGAACATGTATTTTTAAGAGTTACACCCACGACTGGGGTCGGACGGGTTATAAAATCCAGAAAGCTCACTCCTAAATTTATCGGACCATATCAAATTCTTTGTCGGATAGGTCCGGTAGCATATCAGATAGCCTTACCACCTTTTCTTTCAAATATCCATAATGTATTTCATGTATCCCAGTTAAGAAAATATATTCCTAATCCCACCCATGTTATAGCTCCGGATACGGTACAACTAAAAGATAACTTAACCTATGAGACATTTCCTATAACAATCGAAGACAAAAGAATAAAGCAACTTAGAGGAAAAGACATTACCTTAGTAAAGGTGATCTAGAACGACGTGACGGGAGATGCTACATGGGAGCTAGAAGACAAGATGAAGGAGTAATATCCTCATTTGTTTTAAATGTAAAAGAAATTTTGAGGATGAAATTTTTATTAGAGGGAGAGAGTTGTAACACCCCGATTTTTCATTTTTTCTGGATATTTATGAGTTTTATGAATTTTGTGAATTTTTATGAATTTTAAAAATTTTTAAAATTATTTTGATTATTTTAATATTATTTTGAGCTTATTTTAATATTATTTTGAACTTATGTGTGTTTGAGGCGGGCTCAAAAAAAATAAAAATTTTTCTTGGAATGAAAAGTTTCGGACTATTAATACGGAGCTAGGGGAACTTACTAAACCTGAAACCGGGAACAATTGACAAAAATTTTCTTTATCTAAACTTTTATTATCCATTGAATAAAGCTATTATCCATTGTATGTTGTTATTCATTAGACAATAACTAGCAGTAGCTATTATCCATTGGGTAATAGTTTCTAAAAATATCTAGAAATATCTAGCTTGGTCAAAGAAGGTGGCTATGACACCTTTATGATCAACCAATTAGAAACAAGCTTGGAGGAGAAGCTTTGCATATCCACCCTTGATCTAATCAATGGTTGTGGGAGCGAGCTTAGTGTAGAAGCCTTGGATGTCCACCATTGATTGAATCAATGGTTGTGAAGGGTTGAAAATGGTCAAATTTATCATGCTCCTTTCTCTCCTATCTCACGGCCATTTAGCTCCAAAAGTGACTAAATTCAATTTTCTATTACATGAAAAAAGCTATCAACTTTTCTCTCAAAAACTTAACACATTTTCTCTTATTTTCCCTCCTCTAGCTCATGGCCTCCTCACCCAAAAACACTATCCAATCACTCATAATTCAAATAAACCTTACCACTTAGTCCTAAACACCATTCCAATCAACTTTGAAGTTGTGATCAAGGCTTGATTCCATCATCTTCAAGCTTGATTTTTGGATTCAAGTTCTAGGTTTTCAAGGTAAAATTCTTGAAACTTGGTTTCTTAATTGATTCTTGAAATTCCAAGACCATACTTGATCTATGGTTGTCTTGCTCTAACCTTGGATGTTAATTTTTTTGTGTTTGTTTTGGTTTTCAAGAATCACTTGGTGAAGGAAATTGATAGAAAGGATCAAACAAGGAGCTTAGGAAGCTACTTACAAGGTAAGAGGGAGATTAACCTCATCAACCACTTATGGTAGTGAGGGACACGAATTTTGTTGTGATTGTTTGGTTTGTAATTAATTGTTCTATATGATTTATGGCTTTAATATTGTGCATGAACTAGTTAGAGTAAAATTTTGATGCTTAAAGTATGATTGTATGTCATAAATATGCTTGTGAGGAAAGAAATTTTGGCTCCAATAGCTATTGAGGCTCACGGCCTCTAAGCCCTCCAAAGGGGAATTCATTTCAAAAATGTTTTATTAAATGGTAATTTAGAAGATTAGTGGTAATAAATTTAATTAAGGAATTATAAAATAAAAATGAAAATGAAATTATTTTTATCACTAATTAAAATGTAATTTTCGGCCATTAGAAGGAATTTAGGACTAAGAAGTAATTTGGGATTTTCAAGTATTTTATGTAAATGGATTTTAAATAAATTAAATGGAAAAGGATTTTATTTAAAATTAAAATAATATGGAAATTTAGAAAAATGTTGGAAATATTGTTTAAAAGTGATTTAATAGGGAAATAATGGAAATAAAGTCTAATTTTGATATTAAATAAGAAAAGTTTTAATTTGAGCTTAGAATATTGAGAAAATGTTTTACGCGATTGAAAATACGTAGAAAAACTTCTACGCAATCTAAAAATGGTAAATTTTAGCTACGCGATTGAGAAAATATTTTAAAATCTCTATGCAATTGAGAAAACGTTGAAAAATCATTATGCTATTTGAAAACGTAACATAAATGTTACGTGATTGTGAAAATGACATAAAAATGCTACGCGATTGAGAGGAACAGCAAGTTTTGCTATCGGGCCGATATACTAGACCCGGATATATCACTATATGTTTGTGGCTATAGTGGCCTATAATATGCATGAAGTCATTGGACATGCATTTGTCAAACAGACGATGTCTGTTAAGGCTATTGTTGCCTAGGAGTTGAATTACACCTAAGTGCGGGTGCGAATTGCGTAGTGTTGTTTTCTTGTTGAACTAGGAGGCGTAGGAGCACAGATATTCCACTAATGGATGGTAGGTAGCTCCACTAGGCCGTGGTAACTGAGCAATGCTCCGACGATCTTGACTAAACACTATTCTATTCATGATTTAGAGTAGAATGTTGTGTATAATGTCTGATGTGCACGTTGAGAAATAATAGCACTTGGTCTAAGGCAGCCAATATACCGACATATCTTCTGGATCATTCTCTCTGAAATTAAGTTTAGCTTCATGGAGTAGGAAATTGGTTCATTGTGCATGTGCATAGTCAGTCAACATTTTATTGTGATATATATATAAATGTGTTGTATAATTATTTACTATTCAATACAATGATTATGTGATGTTATGAATGTATCTGTTAAATGCTATGTATGAATAGTATGTTATTTTACTGTCTTTTTACTGCCATGATGGTATTGATGTAGGGGAGCTCACCTCTTTGCTATGTTATTCTATTTACTTGTATGTTTGATAAAGAGTGTGAAGAGGAAGAGGAGGACGGATCGCCTCATTTCTGTTTAGGTTAGTTTGTTTGTCTGTTGTGATGGCATCAAGGGGTTTTCTGGGATATGTGAAAGTGTTGTTTAGAGGTGGCACAAACACCTAGCGTTATGATGCTGATGAGGATCGTGTGGTATATATTGGGGGGTGTCTGTTACCCTTAGTAGGACTTTTCATGGAGTCCCTATATTTTCTTTTAGTGCTTTTGTGTATTTATGTTTTACTATGCCCATGGAGTTTTTGTGGAGTACTCGTCATATTACTCCTACAAATGATTCAGTTGTTTCTTCTGCACGGACTCCAGTCCACAGCCCTGCGACCCATCCGGGGCTATTGTCTTCTGAGGAGTCTGAGGAAGATCCAGAGGAGGATCCGGATGAGTACCCTTCTGACTAGATGTGGGTATTAGGTTAGTTTATGTTCGGGCTGTAGTACCTGTATAGTTTTTTTTAAAACAAAACTGGATGTTTTAAAGTATTAGAACTTGGTATGTATGTAATATAAATTATTTTAATTTGGTATATTTTGTAATTAATTTAATTTGTTAGTTTTAATTATCCGCAAATAAAAATATTTGAAAAAAATACAAATAATATTAGTAATTTTTATAACTCGGTAAAAATTTGGTAACTTGTATTTCTGTAACATACAAGTATCCCTCCTCTTCCTCTTCGCACACTTTATCAAATATACAAGTAAATAGAATAACATAGCAAAGAGGTGAGATCCCCTACATCAATATCATCATGGCAGTAAAAAGATAGTAAAACAACATACTATTCATACATAGCATTTAACAGATACATTCATAACATCAAATAATCATTGTATTGAATAAGAAATAATTAATACAACACATGTATATATATATATATATATATATCACAATAAAATGTTAACTGACTATGCACGTGCACAATGAACTAATTTCCTACTCCATAGAGCTAAACTCAAATTCGGAGAGAATGATCTAGAAGATATGTCGGTATATTGGCTGCCTCAGACCAAGTGCTATTATTTCTCAACATGCACATCAAGCATTATACACAACATTCTACGCCAAATCATGAATAGAATAGTGTTTAGTCAAGATCATCGAAGCATTGCTCAGTTACCACGGCCTAGTGGAGCTACCTACCATCCATTAGTGGAATATCTGTGCTCCTATGCCTCCTAATTCAGTAAGTGAACAACACTACGCAATTCACACCCACACTTAGGTGTAATTCAACTATTAGGCAACAATAGCCTTAACAGACACCGTCTGTTTGACAATTGCATGTCCAATGACTTAATGCACATTATAGGCCACTATCGGCCCAAACACACAGTGATATATCTGGGTCCAGTATATCGGCCCGACAACAAAACTTGATGTTCTTCTCAATCGCGTAGCGTTTTTATCGCATTTTCACAATCGCATAACATTTCTATTACATTTTCAAATCACGTAATGATTTTTTAACATTTTCTCAATTGCGTAGAGATTTTAAAACATTTTCTCAATCGCGTAGCTAAAAGTTACAATTTTTAAATCGCATAGAAGTTTTTCTATGTATTTTCAATCACGTAAAACATTTTCTCAATATTCTAAGCTCAAATTAAAAATTTTCTTATTTAATATCAAAATTAGACTTTATTTCCATTATTTCCCTATTAAATCACTTTTAAACAATATTTCTAATTTTTTCTAAATTTCCATATTATTTTAATTTTAAATAAAATCTTTTTCCATTTAATTTATTTAAAATCCATTTGAATAAAATACTTGAAAATCCAAAATTACTTCTTAGTCCTAAATTCCATCTAATGGCCGAAAATTACATTTTAATTAGTGATAAAAATATTTTCATTTTTATTTTTATTTTGTAATTCCTTAATTAAATTTATTACCACTAATCCTCTACATTACCATTTAATAAAACATTTTTGAAATGGATTCCCCTTTGGAGGGCTTAGAGGACATGAGCCTCAATGGCTATTGGAGCAAAAATTCCTTTCCTCATAAGCATATTTATGACATACAATCATACTTTAAGCATCAAAATTCTACTCTAACAAGTTCATGCACAATATCAAAGCCATAAATCACATAGAACAATTAATTACAAACCAAACAATCACACCAAAATTCGTGTCCCTCACAACCATAAGTGGTTGATGAGGTTAATCTCTCTCTTGCCTTGTATGTAGCTTCCTAAGCTCCTTGTTTGATCCTTTCTATCAACTTCCTTCACTAAGTGATTCTTGAAAACCAAAGCAAACACAAAAAAATTAACATCCAAGGTTAGAGCAAGACAACCATAGATCAAGTATGGTCTTGGAATTTCAAGAATCAATTAAGAAACTAAGTTTTAAGAATTTTACTTTGAAACCCTAGAACTTGAATCCAAATATCAAGCTTGAAGATGATGGAATTAAGCCTTGATCACAACTTCAAAGTTGCTTGGAATGGTGTTTAGGACTAAGTGGTAAGGTTTATTTGAATTATGAGTGATTGGATAGTTTTTTTGGGTGAGGAGGTCGTGAGCTAGAGAAGAGAAAATGTGTTAAGTTTTTTAGAGAAAAGTTGATAGCTTTTTACATGTAATAGAAAAATGAATTTAGTCACTTTTGGAGCTAAATGGCCGTGAGATAAGAGAGAAAGGAGCATGATAAATTTCACCATTTTTAACCCTTCACAACCATTGATTCAATCAATGGTGGACATCCAAGGCTTCCACACTAAGCTTGCTCCCACAACCGTTGATTAGATCAAGGGTGGATCTGCAAAGCTTCTCCTCCAAGCTTGTTTCTAATTGGTTGATCATAAAGGTGTCATAGCCACCTTCTTTGACCAAGTTAGATATTTCCAAATATTTTCATAAACTATTACCCAATGGATAATAGTTACGGCTAGTTATTGTGCAATGGATAATAACATTACACAATGGATAATAGCTTTATCCAATGGATAATAAAAACTCAGATAAAGAAAATTTTTGTCAACTGTTCCTGATTTCGGGTTTAGTAAGTTCCCCCGGCCCTGCATTAATAGTTTGAAACTTTTCGGTCTAAGAAAATTTTTTATTTTTTCGGACCCGCCTCAAACACACATATAGCTCAAAATAATATTAAAATAATTAAAATAATTTAAAAATTCACAAAAATTCCCAAATATTATAAAACTCATAAATATCTAAAAAAAAATAAAAATTGGGGTGTTACATACAACCTTGTATAAATGATCTTGCTTAGTGATATGTATATTATTTTTCTCTCAATAAGCTCATATTTTCAGCTATATTATAAATGCTTTTACAAAAAATTATAATTAGTGTAGAAGTGACGATCCTAATCATAATTACTAATACATGATTCTAGTCATGCTATTAGTGCTAGTATTAGGACGTTACACTAATTGAGTAGACCAAGTGTGCTATTCAATTTGTAGGATTTTGATGCTAATCAAAAGATTATGATAGTTGTAACACACTAATACTAGTACTAATAACATGTCCAGGATCATGCATTAGAAACTAGGATTAGGTATTTCACTCTGATACTAATGACAAAATTTTTGAAAATGTTTATAACTTATATGAAAATAATATACATATATCAAAAGGGGCTTACTACAATTACATTCATCGTAATACAATTAATACATAACTGCCTCAATGGCACTTCTATTACAAATTCTATTGAATTCTTTTCCAGCTTTTATTGATAAACTATTTCTTTATATCTCTGATCTTCTCTTCTGTACGCTGATGTCTTTTTCATCCCTGCAAATAATACGAAATACAAATATACTAGGGTGAGAATTCAAAGAGTTCTTAGTAGTTTACGAAAAATGTGTCATCATAGTATTTCCAGCTATTTCAAGGAAAAACCATTCTTTGTTTAAAATCAATTATATACATATACAAATAAGTTAGAGAGGTGGCAAACTGCCAAAACTGGTTCTCTTTCTTCCTGAAATAGAGGTTCAATTATTATTATTTATAAAATCCTTTTACACAACCAAGTACTTTCATAAAATATCATATACTTCATTCCAAATTACCCATATGTTTCAACATCATAAAAACTCAAGTATCAATATCAACATATATAAATATCATCAAATTATTCAAGAATAGTATTTCAAACCATATCAATTATTATTCATATCTAGTAAGATATCACCAATGATTATCCATCTTCTTTCGACATTTAATTCAAATCAAATATTTCATCATATATCATTTATTCGAGATACTCTCATACTCGAGGTTATATCTCATTCATTCTATTTTGATTCATTTGGGATACTCTCATACTCGATGTTATATCCCATTCTATTCTGGATACTCTCCTACTCGAGTTTATATCTAGTTCTCATACTTATGGTAAGTAAGGGAATGTTTGTCCGTACATTACCATTCCATTCTCATTCTCATTCACTTGGGTTATACTCATACTCAAGTCTATACCCCATTTTATTCATATTCATATTCATATTCATATTCATTTCGTAAGTGAGGGAATGTCCGTCCTCGCATTACCATTCCATTCTATTCATTCTGGGATACTCTCATACTCGAGTTTATATCTCATTCCATTCTGTTCTAGATATTCTCCTACTCGAGTTTATATCTAGTTTCCATATACATGGTAAGTAAGGGAATGTTTGTGCTCACATTACCATTCCATTCTTATTCTTATTCACTCGAGATACTCTCACACTCGAGGTTATATCCCATTCATTCACATTAACATTCAATTGGTAAGTGAGGGAATGTCCATCCTCACAATACCATTTCATTCTATTCTGATTCATTCGAGATATTCTCATACTCGAGGTTATATCCCATTCCATTCTCATTCATTTGGGATACTCTCCTACTTGAGATTAAATCCCATTCCATTCTCTGGATACTCTCCTACTCAAGTTTGTATCCAATTCTCATATTTATTTCTTGTTCATCAAATTCATCATACTTACATTCTTATACTTTTCATTATCATATTTATCAATATCATTCATAAATTTGCATATATTAATATGCTTCTCAATACTGTTCATACATCAATTCATCATGTATCATTTAATTCAACACATTGTAAAAAAAAATCACTTCACCAAGTAGTTTGGATGCATATTCGTATAACCATTTAGTGAAATTCATTAACTTAATTCAAGGTTTTGAGTTTGTATTTAGGTTACATAGGATAGAGAACTCTATTTCCATTATTTTCAGACCAAAATTCTCAAATCAAGAGCCTGGTAATCGATTACAAGCTTGGAAGAAGCCATGTAATTGATTATATCAAGATATAATCGATTACATCTGGCCCAAAATCCTTGTAATCGATTACATGGGCTGTGTAATCGATTATAAGTTGTCCAGAAACACATTTTTCAACTCTAGAAGCTTGGTAATCGATTACAATACCTATGTAATCAATTACCAGCTGTAAACTTACAGAAAAATAAAGTTCTTAACCCATCTCAACCTAATCCATAACAATAACAACATCATACCATCATGAATATGCAATCAAATCACTCATAACACGTCAAATTTCAATGGGGAAATGAAGCCCCCTATTTCAAACCCTAAAAACCATAATAGTTCAAACCCAAGAATAAAATTCTCAAATCCTTAAATCATTCATTCAAAATCATGAAAATCCATACAAACCACTTTCAAATTCATGTAAATACTCATAAATATAAAAATAATAGAAGTAAACGTTCCCCCTACCTTCCTTCCTTAAGCTTCTTGAAGTTTGTCCTTCTTCTTCTTTCTTCTTTCTTCTTTCTTGCTTGGTTCTTCTTCTTCTTAATCTTTCTTCCTTTCTTTCTCCTTCATTTTTTGCTTCACGATCTCTTCCTCTCACTTTTCTTCATTTTTCCTTCTCTCTGTTTCTTTTTCTCTCTTTCTCTCCCTTTGTCCCTTTTTCTTTCTTATCTTTTCTTCTTTTCTCGCTCCTTTCTGCTAACATTAGATAAGAATAGGATTTCATCTGGAACTTCCATATCTCTTAGGAACACTTTAATTCTTTAAAATCATATTTTCTAACTTCCATAAGTGTTCTAGAAAATTACTAATCTCAACTAAATTATTATATTTAAATTTCCATAATTCCCCATACATTGCTATCTACTAACTTTTTTTCTTAAATTAAATCAAACCTGTAAGATAAGTACATATACCTGCCTTAACTCTTTTTTCCTACCAAAATATTCTCTATATTCTACTTATCATTTCCAAATAGTTCCATAATTGTCCAAGCTATCTAACTATTTTATTTGTCCTTTAAACACTTTCTCATTGTTATTAAAAATATCATACTAATCCATTTGATTCGCCAGAAATTACTACAATTCATACTAATTGTCTTCATCCTAGGAATACATTTTTCCATATTTATTTTCTTCATTTAAGCTATTTATTTCAAAATATGGACTATTATTCACTTTCTGTGTTATGTAATTGCGCTCAATTTTATCCAAAGAATTACCAAATTGAACAGATAACTTATACCAATATTATTGAGCTTTTATAACACTAATAATAATTTATTAGATAAGAGAGGATGTTATAATAGTTATTTGAATAGCAATCCAGAATAATATATTTATGATGATAATCGAATAGGCTAAAAGAACTATTCTAGAAGTGTAACGGCCTCTTTTTAGCAAGTTTGATTAATTTAGGGTTACAAAGGTAGCATAACACTAGTTTGGCATGTTTGTTAAGTTTTGTGATGAACTAAGTCAGTTTAAGCACTTTGTTGTGAACTGGAGTGTGAAAAGTAGCTTAAAATGACTCAGATAATAGTATAAATGGCTAATTTGAGGGAATTGAATCTAGAGAATTTGTTTCTAAGTCACAACTAGGTGTAAGAGGATGTAGTTAAAGTTTGACAATAATTAGAGTCAGTTTGGTATTTTTAGGCATACTAGTTATGCATTTAATGCCTGATTGACTAGTAGCAGATATGAAAAATTATGATAATGGTGAAACAATATTTTTAATGAATCTTAATATTTATTTTAAAGATGTTGGAAGGTAGAAAAGTTCATTTAGGTTAATCTAAGTGTTCTTAGCAAATCAGGAAGTATCAGTGTCAAACTTAAGTGAGACATGTAATATCCCAAAAATTACTTATTTTATTATAAATAATCATTTTATAATATTTTGAATTTTTGAGATTTTTTCTAGATTTTTTTGAAAATGTCAAATATTTTAATATATTTCTCGTTTTGCATGCACACTGAGCAGTGTTAGTGTAACGTCTTAGAAAACTGTTTGTTTCACGATAAATAGTTGTTTTCCAATATTTGTGATTTTTAGGAATTTTTGTGGAATTTTCTGAAAACATTGAATATTTTAATATATTTCTCATTTTGCGTGCTCACTGAGCAAAGCCGAGAAAACGAAATATTTTCCCTGAGGCTGGTAAACTTTGGACTGTAGAAATGTCAATGGGGGATTTTACTAAACGGTCGCGCTATTTGTCCAACCAAAAGACTCCAACTTTTGTCCATCGTATGTCACGTGTCATCATTTGAAATTTGAAATATGAAACTGTTCACGTTAAGAATAAGTGGTTAATACGTTATGAATAAGTGGTTAATCAGTATAAGTTTCTGGTTAATACATTCGAAATAAGTAAGTGGTTAATACGTTAGGAATAAGTGGTTAATCAGTATAAATTTCTGGTTAATACCTTCGAAATAAGTGGTTAATCTATATCAGTTTCTGGTGAATCTGAGAAAGAGTTCCTAATAATGAATAAGTGGTTAATACATTAGGAATAAGTGGTTAATCAGTATATGTTTCTGGTAAATCCAAGAAAGAGTTCTCAATAATGAGTAAATGGTTAATACGTTAAGAATAAGTGGTTAATCAATATTAGTTTCTGGTGAATCCAAGAAGTATGAAATGAGAAGCGAGAAATTAAATGGTTAATACGTTAAGAATAAGTGGTTAATCAGTATCAGTTTCTGGTGAATCCCAAAAGCGGGAAATGAAAAGCGGGAAATTAAATGGTTAATACGTTAGGAATAAGTGGTTAATCAGTATCAGTTTCTGGTGAATCCAAGAAGCGGGAAATGAAAAGCTTGAAATGAAAATATTGGCATACGGAAAAGTCAACAAACATACATACGGAAGCATAGGGTGGAGGAAAGTTGGAGTATTTTGGTTGGACAAAAAACGTTTTCCTTTACTAAACCCGAGGCTAGACACAGTTTACGAAGTTTTCATTTTTCAAGATTTTATCTGAGAAATAAAATCACAGAATAATTAATTATCTGATAAAATAATAAAATATTATTTACGATAACTGTAAAATTTTGTCCACTGAGAAATAGTTCTAATAGATTATTTCTATCTAGTTATTTTTATGACATCATTTAAGTGACCACACACTTCACTTTATCGAGAAGCGTGCGAAGCTTCTCAAGGAAGCTTCAAGGAAGCTTCCAGGAAGTTTCCTCCCCACCCACCTTTTCCCTCTCCTCCTATATATGCTGCACGTTTGGGGCTAGGGGGGAAATACATTTCACTTCCTCATTTTCTTTCCTTTTTACGCAGCTTTCTTCCTCTCCCTCTCTCCCTCTCTTCTCCTCACATCCACACACTCTATTGTTAAGCTTCCAAGCTTTCCTTGCTCAAGCTAACTCAAGCCATTGTCTTTCTTCACCTTTTTCAAGCTTTCTTCTTGGTGGAACTCTTCTTGGCTCTCCATTTTCGTCCTCCACAGCCAGCTCCAAAGCTTCAAGTTTTGAGATAAAAGCTCTCAACTTTCTTCTCCTTTTCTCCCCATTTTCGTGGTCCATGGTCACATTGGTGACTATGGATGCCATTTACACTCTTTGATCTTGATTTGTTGGATTTGAACACCCAAGGATCTTGTGGTGGAGAAGCATGAAATTTCAAGGACAAAAGGAGCTTGCTTTCCTTGTTCTTCACTAAGGTAAGAGGAAGATTATTCTCTTCAACCCATTTTGGTAGTGAGAAACGTCTTTGTTGTGTTGATGGGGTGAAACCCATTTGTGGGTAACCCTTTGTTTGAGTGATTTTGGTTATTTAATGGTGTTTTGATAGGAAGGAATTAGTTGTATGTTGATAGATCTTGGATTGTATGAAGGTTGGAATGGTTTTCTGGTGATTTCTGCGTCGACAGAGTGATACACGGCCTAGGCCGTGTATGAACACACGGCCATGTATCTCTCTGTGTGACTGAAACGTGTCTCTGGTGCACTCCAGAGGAGTACACGGCCTACACCGTGTATGACCACACGGCCGTGTACTCGGGGCCGTGTATTTTACACACGGCCGTGTAACCTGATCAGTAATGAATTTTAAACTTTTCTAGCCCCTTGGAGGTTCAAGGTCCCCTTGCGCACTTGACTCAAGGCTTTTGGACTAATGTAAGCGTAATAATCTAAAATAATTAGATGACTAGAAACTAATTAGGAATTCATAAAGAGGGAAAAACCAAGAACAAAAGCATGCCTTATAACTTATAAGAACTTTGAATAGAGATAGAATATGAGTGTGATTGAGGTTGCGAGCGACATAATGAAACTAAGAATTGACTTACTTGATGACTTTGAATAGGGCCTGAATGCCTAGAAACTTATTATTGACTTAGTATGGACCCTTGAACGGGATCGAATATTAATGATAAATGACATAACATGAAATCTTAGACCTGAAATGCTATGACTGTGGATTTGTAAATGAACTTATGAGTATGCATTGAAACTATGTGCATTGAGCATGATTGAGTTATGCATTGAAAAAGTCCTTTGGATAATTTGTTTAAGCCATATTGCCTAAGAGTTGAATCACACCTATGTGTGGGTGCGAATAGACTAGTGTAGGTCCTACAGTTGACCTTGGAGGCATCGGGGCGCAGGCGTCTCACAGCGGGCAGTTGGTAGCCCCGCTGGACTGTGGGACAATCCGATGCAAACACACTGAGGATCCTGACTGGACACTGTCCTATATTGAGATCTGTGTAGAATGTCTTATAAAATGCCATGATGTGCATGTTGATAAATTGAGAATTTTAGCACTAGAGGGCCTCAGCAGCCAAGATACAGACATACCTCCTGATCGTTCTCTCCGACTGTTTGTGTCTAGCTCCATGGAGTAGGATTTTTGGTACCATGTGCATGTGCATAGTGAGTTGCCATACCATTCGACATTTACTCATTTACATGAAAATTTAATCTGTTGTTTCATTACTACTGTAACTGCCTGTATATGCTAAATTGTTTACTACCTATTTTAATGTTGTTTTCCATTTCTGAAATGTTATGTAGGCGTCATGTGCCGTTTTGTTTCTTTAATGCCATAACAGGTAATGATGTAGAATGTCTTACCTCTTTTCTATATTTGTTGCTATTCTGTGTGGTTTTTAGTTCAAGTTTGAAAAGGGAGCGAGGTCAAAACTACTAGACTTCACTGGGTTTTGATTTTCTGTGTTCGGTAAGGACACCTTGAAGGGACCCTATTGGTTTCGTTGTAATTGAGTTCACCGAAGGTGCCAAGGCTTGGCGAGTCATTTGGACCGATGAGCGTATGCGATATGTTAGGGACCTAGCCTTGATCGTAAAAAGGACTGCGATTGAAGATCTCATCCTGTTTTTCTCACTACACCAATGTGCCCGGAGTTGCCACACATATTCGGGATCCGATGGAGTGCCCAACTCCCTAGTTGTGGATATGTTGTGGGTAGTTTATACTTTATTTTGCATTACCTGTATAAAGTGTATTTTGGGTACATGTATGTTTTAAGGTGATTATCCAGTCTTAAATATTGTAAATTGAGTACAGCTTATAATTCATATTTTTAACTGGTTGCATATGTAACTATTCATTCATGGCTCCTATTTCCTCATATAAGAAATGATTAGTCTTTAGAAAAATTTGTTGTTTGACAATCGTAACACGTCAAAATTTAGTGACTGTGACATAATGACGATTGTGCCGTGGTTATTAAATCAAGGGGTGTTATAAGACAAGTGGTATACGAGATAAAGCCCTTATGTTTGACTTGTTTTTCTTGATATTTCATCTCACCTTACTCATTTTATTCCCATAAAAATATAAGCTCAGTTTATAGCAGAGAAACAAGGAAGAAAAGAAGAGAAAGCTAAGGGGGAGGAAGAAGAAAAGAGTAAGAAGGCTAAAGGAAAGGCCAAAGTAGATCTTCCACCATCACAAACCATTTAAGGTAAAGGTCTCTAAGCTAAAAACTCATTCTCCTCCCTCCATCTTTGCTTTGTTTGAAGTTAGGTTACAAAGATGAGAAAAAAGGTTTGAGATATCAAAAATCTATTGTCTTGTTAGTTCTTGTTTTCAGTGATTGAAATGAGTTAATTACTGATTATTGCATGAGTTTGTGTTGGAAAAACTTCAAATAGTCCCTAGAGTGGAAGTTTAAGCCATGAGTAAGAGAGTTGGTGGTTTTGATCATTAACTCAAATTTAAGTGAACCAATAGGTTGTAAAAGTGTTTCAACATATTTAGGAAGTGTTGGTGAAGCTAGACATCACCTAGGAGCTAATTTCAGATGATTGGAAGTGACTTTAGATCAATGGAATAATGCTTAGTCTTGTTTTCTGCAGAATTCTGTAGAAAATGCCTGCGCACCGCGGTGTCACATGAATCACGCCGAGGCATGAGGGCACCTAAGAGCAGCATGTCACGGGGTGACTGAGAATCACGCTGAGGGGTGTAAGGCAGAGAGCTCGGTGCCATGCGTGACAAGGGTTGTGTCACATTGTGAGTTCCAAAAATCTCTAAGGATGATATTCTTGATGTTTTGAGGTTCCCTGTTAGTTGGGATCATTTATATATGCTTTCTCAAGTGTAGCAAGACACTTTTAGGGATATTTCACAAAGGGAGTAACCACCTAGCATATAAGAACAAATTTTGAGTTTTCTAAGCTTTTCTAGTGATAAGAATAGCTTGAAATTAAACGTTAGTTAAGAGTTGAATCCTAGACTGGTTAGAGTGGAACCGTAGTACAATTAACCTAAAAACCCCTTTAACCTTGCAAAATAGTGAGTAAAGTTTTTTGCTGAAGAGGTAATTGTAAGAGGTAAGTGTCAGTACAACACTCTACCTAGGACAAAGCAGTGAGCTTAGCTTTTTGTCAAGTAACATGAGGAATATGATCAACCTTATGTAGACTAGTAAAGTAAGATAAGCTTACTTACACGAGCCTTAGGGTGAGTTAAGTCCTAAGTTAGGCAATGAGGCGAGTTAAGCAATTTACCAAGTTTAGTTGATGTTACATAGTTGTATAGGTGATTGTGTAATATTGAGATAGATTAGATTTCTATATATTATACAATTGTATGGGCGATTGTATAATGTTGTTATTATTTATGTTTGTAAGCAATTTTTATTGTTGAGTATCATGAGATATATTTATATATTGAGGATTTTTATGTTCTCACCCCTTTTTTGTATTTCCATGGTAAAAGTAAGTCAAAACCCTAGCAAAGGTTAAAGCAAATGAAGAAAGGACAACAAGATTAGATAACTTTTAGTTTTGTTCTATGAACAACTTATTTATATCATACCTTGTTTTGTACTTAGTGTAGTTTTGTTGTTGTATTAGGGTATTACATTATGGTATCAGAGAAGTTTATCCTGTTGAGTCAGGGTATGGACTGATACTTGTTTTTAGCCTAGAAAATAATCATGGACTTGTATATGGTTGCGGAGGTAGCCTAATACTAGCTTGTCATGCCTGTAAAATTTTGTGACCGTCTAAGCACGTTTAGTCATTTTGCTGTAGCACTATGTATAGAATATAACTATTTTTAGTGTTGGAATTGGCTTAAACTACTTAGTTAATGGAAATAAGTATGGAGAATTTGTTTCTATGTCATGTGGAAGAAGATGTGGTTAAAGTTTAAGGTTAATCAGAGTTAGTTTGACATTTCTAAGCATATTGGTTATGTGTTTTAATACCAGATTGACTACCAGCAGATATAGAAAATTATGAAAATGGTGAAACAAGATTTTTGATGAGTCTTAGGATTTATTTGAAACTTGTTGGAAGTTAGAAAAATGGATTTGATGAAATCCATGTATTCTTAATAGATCAGGGTATAGCAGTGTAGTCACTTAAGTGACTAAGTGATCACACGGCTAGGCTTGTTTCTACCTTGGTTTTTATAAGTCTTCAAAATGAGATATTTTCTCATTTCTTAGCTCTCTCTCATGGCTACAGTAGGGGAACACCAAAGGAGAACCAACAAAGGATCCATAGGAGGTCCATCATCAACCAAAGAGGAGAAAGAACTTACTGGTGGCGAAGTAATAGGAGACTGTTAGAAGCAGTAGGGACATTCATCGCATGGGAAGTGTTCAAGGACACCTTTTTGGAAATGTACTTTCCAAGAAGCCTATAGGAGGACAAGGTGATATAATAATTAGGCAATATGAGGCTTAGTTTCATGAGTTTTCCAAGTTTTCTTCTTAGTTTAGATTTAATCCGAATGAGAACCGGAAGTGTGTCAAGTTTAAATCTGGACTGAGGGGAAATGTCAAAAGGGTTATGAGACCTTTGGAGATTAGAGATTTTCCATCCTTGGTGAACAAGTGCAGAATTATAGAGTCTGATAATCTCTAACTTCAAGTAGAGCGAAGATTGTAAAACCTTCAGAAGAAGAAAAAGGTGGATGGTGGATATGGAAAATGTAGTTCTAAATTCAATCACCCACAAGAAAAAAGGCAAGCAAGTTCAGATGGATGATCAATAAGAGAAGTGTACTAAATGTGTTAGGTACCACAGGGACAAAGTTTGTACAGTTGACTAGATCAAATATTTTCAGTGTGGCAAGTTGGGACACTATACCGAGAATTGTCCTCAGAAGAAAGAAGCAAGGATGGATGCTAGACCTACTACTTAGGGAAAAGTCTACATTTTGCAGGGCAAAGAGGCACCACAATCTTCTAGTTCAGGAAAAGCTGAGCACGTGGTTGTACATGTTAAGTAACTTTGTTTTCTAAAGATTTGGTTGTATCTGTGTTTACATGTCAATTGCTAGGACTTCTTATATTAGGTAAACCAAATTTTGGGGACAAAATTCTACAAAGGATGGGAGAATGTAACACCCTAGATAATCATGATAGACTTGTATATGGTTGCGGAGGTAGCCTAATACTAGTTTGTCACGCCTGTAAAATTATGTGAACGTCTGAGCATGTTTAGTCACTTTGCTATAACACTATGTGTGGAATATAGTCATTTTTAGCCCCGAAATTGGCTTAAACTACTTAGTTAATGGAAATAAGTGTAGAGAATTTATTTCTAGGTAAAAAATGTGTAGACGAAGATGTGGTTAAAGTTTAAGGTTAATCAGAGTTAGTTTGACATTTTTAAGCATACTAGTTGTGTGTTTTAATGTCGGATTAACTACCAGCAGATATGAAAAATTATTGAAATGGTGAAACAAGATTTTTTATGAATCTTAGGATTTATTTGAAACTTGTTGGAAGTTAGAAAATTGGATTTGGTGAAATCCAAGTGTTCTTAATAGATCGGGGTATAGTAGTGTAGTCCCTTAAGTGGCTAAGTGATCACATAGCTAGGCTTGTTTCTGCCTTGCCTTTTATAAGTCTTCAAAGTGAGATATTTTCTCATTTCTTGGCTCTCTCTCACAACTACAGTAAGGGAACACCAAAGGAGAACCAACAAAGGAGCCATAGACCAAAGAGGAGAAAGAGCTTAGTGGTGGAGAAGAGCTGCTCTCAGGCTTCATTTCTGGCCATCGATGTAGGGGGAAACTTTGTTTGGACTATTTGTTTTCATTTCCTTCATTTTGGTTCTTTAGGGGCTGGATGAGGAAATGGAGGTTTGAAGAGTTATTTTATGATTCTTAAGTTAAATCTTGATAAGGATAGTTTGGTTGAGTAAAGAACTGATTTGTGGATGTGTTAGGATGAATTTTTCATCACTTAGATGCCTTAATTCCTATTTAGGCCAAATTTGTGGGTTTAGGTTAAGGTTGGATTTTGATTCACAAAGTGGTATGATTGAGTGAAATTAAAGTGGTTTAAGAGTTGTAGTGTGTTAATGGGTCTTACTTGAGGTGAGAAACTAAGTGGAATTGAGATTTGAGGGTGTGGAGCACCTTAGTTCCTTAATGGAACAGTAACTCCATTTGCCAAATTATGGATATTTCATTTTGCCCAGTCAGCACTCAAGTGCTGAGTGCTTAGGCGCTTAGGCGCCAACAGGGCAGATAGAGAGCACTTTGTGCTATGCGACGCGCGCTTGAGCGCACAGGCCTGGAGCGCCTGAGCACCCTTCACTAGGAAAAATAGAACAGAGCCTTTATTTGATGAAAATGAAGGGGCACACTTGTGTAATGCTTTCTTTTATGCTTCTTAATGAGTAATGAGGTTCTTTTAGGAGTACTGGATGAAGTAAATTTTGAGATGTATGTAAATTAATTGTACTGCTAATTATTGTAAGTAATTAGTAATTGTTTTGCATGACGAGATTGTGAATTATATTGAGGTGAGTAATATCCTTTCTATGTTGTTGAGTAATGAGGTGAATAATATTCTCTTTATGTTGATTGAGCAGTGAGGTAAGTAATTCTTCATTATGCTGAGGTAAGTAATTCCTCATCATGATTGTTGATTAGTGGGGGTGAGTAATATCCTCTTTATGAATTATTGAATAGTGAGGTGAGTAATATCCTCTTTATCTGTTGACGAGTAGTAGAGGTAAGTCATATCCTCACTATGCTTAATAATCCATGACACACCATAACATATCCTAGAGTAGTTGAGGTGGGTAATATCCTCAATACGTCTGAGGACTCATGACATCCTTAAATTGCATTCACACTTAGGACTTGCATAGACATGAACATTAGACATAATTAGGCATAACAGGACAATTGTATGGGCAGTTGCCACCATGACATAAACTCATAACTTTGCAATTGTATGGGTAATTGTGTACTTCTATGATTGAAGTGTTAACTTAATGGTTGTGTAATTTGTATGATTGTATAAAATGATGGTATTGGAATATTCTACTGAGAATTATGATTTTTCACCCCGTTTGTGTTGCCATGTAAATTTAGGTGCAAGTTCTTCAAAAGGAAAGAAGAAAATGTATGAGGACTGGTATAACATAGATGTTGTTTTGGACTAAGCTTGTATATAGTTTATATTTGCTTAGTTTGTTTTGAGTTATGTATGACAATATGCCTTTTTTTGGCTGTGATATATATGTATAACTGTTGGTAGCATGGCTCTCCATAATGATTTATTTATGTGAATATTGTGGGTTTGGTTGTTAGTGGTAACATTGCTAGTACTAAATATTCTTGTATAGATCGTGTCTATCGGGATATCAAAATTAGGATGTTACACTATGCTTAGCCATGTTAGTAGTTTTAATGTGTGCTGTGTATTTCTGGTCTCTTTTGTGAGATTTTTGCATAACTTCCATTATGTTTTGGATGTTATTAGTTACTGTTGCACTATTACATGGTATTGAGACTTATCAACTTAATATTTAATGTGTTGTGTGTAGCAGACACTATGACTTCTCCTAGAAAAACTAGAGGAAATGAAAATTGTTCTTGTGACAGTCCTAGCATAGTCGAGGCCTTCATGGCAATAGCCAAAGCAATGTAAAATTAGATAGCTACTACAAATAGAATGTTGGAGAGGTTAGAAACTCAGCAACCTCCACCGCCAGTACCACCACCAGTTTTGCCTGAGCAACCAGTCCAAGAGGCTCCAATTGGAAGGAATTAGAACTTCCTGGACCTCTCAGAGTTTAGGAAGTCTACTCCATCATCCTATAGAGGTGAGTACAACCCAGTCAAAGCTGAGGGTTGGCTCAAGGAAATGGAGAAGATTTTCACAATATGGCTTGCTCATATGAACAGAGAGTGTTTTTCGCCTCCTACATGCTAGAGGGTGAGGCAGAGGATTGGTGGGTCGATGTAAAAAAAGTGCTTGATGCATTAGGAACTCGGGTAACTTAGGAAATCTTCAAGGGATATTTCTTAGAGAAGTTCTTTCCATAGAATTTGCACAATGCAAAAGAGATGGAGTTCCTGAAGTTAAAATAGGGCAACATGTCTATTGGTTAATACGTGGCCAAATTTAATGAATTGTTGAAGTTCTCGTCCTACATTAGATTCCACACAGATGAGAAGTGGAAATGTGCTAAGTTTGAGGAAGGACTGAGAGAGGACATCCAAAGGGCCATTAGACCCTTTGAGATTCGAGATTTTTCATCGTTAGTGAATAAGTATCAGATAGTGGAATCCGGTGGTTTGCAACCCCAACTAGAGTAGAGGGCACAAAACTTCTAAAAGAAGAAGAGGTTTAATGATCAGAAGGGTACTTCTAAACCTGGTTACCCATAGAACAAGGGTAAACAGGTACAAGGAGGAGTAGGGGGACTTAAATGCCCTAAGTGTGGGAGACAGCATGGAGATAGTCCTTGCTTGGCAGGGCAGTTAGTTTGTTATGCATGTGGATCGCCAGGGCATATGTCGAAAGATTGCCCACAGAAATAGAAAATTGTTTTCACCCATAGACCATAAGCAGCAGGAATAGTTTATACTCTGAGTGGTATGAAAGTGACCCAGTCTTCGAGTCTGATCTAAGGTAAATGCATAAATCATTATCACTTTTTAACTATTTTAAATGATTTGGGAGCATCCCACTCCTTTGTTTCTAGTGATTATGTGAAGTTCTTGATTTGCCTATGACAGACCTCCCTTGTGATTTATCTATTTCCACTCCCACCAGTATCTCAGTCACAACTTCTAAAGTTTATTTGGATTATTGTATAAAGCTAGAGGACAGGATATTCTTTGTGAATCTTATCTATTTACCTTTAATAGATATTGATGTTATTCTTGGCATGGATTGGTTGTCCTCCAACTATGTAGTTTTAAACTATGCAGATAAAACCTTAGTGTTTCTATCTGATGTATCTACTAAAGTTAACCCTTCCAAGTCAGTGCATCTAATTGAAAGCCAAGTGGATCACTATTTGGAGGAAGGAACTCAAAGGTATGTTCTCATTTTCTCTCTCAGCACAGAGGTTGAGCAAACCTTAGTTGATATACCCATAGTGAGGGAGTACTTAGAAGTATTCCGAAGAGATATAGCAGAGTGGCCACCCAACATTGAGATAGAGTTTTCTATAGATTTAGTACCAGGGACGGGATCTTTTTCTATGACACCCTATAAGATGGCACCTTTAGAATTGGTAGAGCTCAAAAAGCAAATTGAGGAATTGTTAGAGAAACAATTCATTAAGCTGAGTGTTTCTCTTTGGGGAACACCTGTGTTACTAGTGAAAAAGAAGGATGATACCATTAGACTATGTGTAGATTATAGACAATTCAATAGGGTAACAATCAAGAACAAGTATATGTTGCCTAGGATAGAGGATCAAATAGATCAGTTGAGGGGAGCATCAATGTTCTCCAAGATTGACCTAAGGTTAAGATACCACCAGATAAGGGTTAAGGATGAAGAAATATCTAAAACTACTTTTAGAACTAGGTTTGGGCATTATGAGTACCTTGTGATGTCCTTTTGGTTGACAAATGCACCAGTGATATTCATGCACTACATGAATAAGATTTTTAGACCCTACCTAGATTAGTTTGTAGTGGTATTTATAGATGATATCCTAATCTATTCCCAGGCAATGGAAGAACATGAGCTGCATGTCAGAATTGTTTTAGAGATTATTAAAGAAAAGAAACTATTTGCCAAGCTATTAAGGAGGGATTTTAGTGGACCCTAGTAAAGTTGAAGCAGTGTAGCAGTGGGAGAGACCCACCACTGTGACAGAAATTAGGAGTTTTATAGGCCTAGCTGGGTACTATAAGAGATTCATCAATGGATTCTCTCAATTAACACTACCCTTGACTAGGTTAACTAGGAAAGGTAGTACCGTTGTTTGGACTCAAGAGTGTGAGGATAGTTTCCAAGAGCTTAAGACAAGGTTAACTACTACCCTAGTCTTAGTAATTTTGGATCCACAGGAGAACTTTGAGGTATTTTATGATGCTTCAAAGATGGGCTTAGGGTATGTTTTGATGCAATATAGGCAAGTAGTTGCTTATGCATCGAGGCAGTTGAGGCCTCACGAGGAGAACTATCCCACCCATGATTTGGAATTAGCAACTATAGATTGCCTTAAAAATGTGGAGACATTATCTTTATGGAGTACAATTTGAGGTGTTCAGCGACCATAAGAGTTTAAAATATTTGTTTGATCAGAAAAAGCTAAACATGAGACAAAGAAGATGGATGAAGTATTTAAAGGACTATGACTTTGAGTTTAAGTAACATCCGGGTAAGGCTAATGTAATGGCTAATGCACTAAGTAGGAAATCCATACATGTGTCTCAAATGATGGTTCAAGAGGGTCAGCTTCTTGAAAAGTTTAGAGACTTGAGTCTTAGCGTAACTGTGAGATCACAAAGCCTCTTTATGAGTAGAGTAAACATAGTGATTTGAATGCTCAAATCTTAAAAGCTCAAAGTGAGGATGAAACCTTAGGCGAGATTAGAGAACAAATTTTCTTAGAGGATCAGATAGAGTTTGATATGGCAGATAGTGGAATGATTAAGTTTAGAGATAGGCTTCACATTCCAAGACATTCTGCAATCCAAGAAAGGATTTTAGAGGATGCTCATATTAGTCGATACATCATCCATCCAGGAGTCACTAAAATGTATTAAGATTTGAGGAAGATGGTCTAGTGGCTAGGTATAAAGAAAGAAATAACAGAGTTTGTGTTTAGGTGTTTGGTGTGCCAAAAAGTTAAGACAAAGCATCAAAAACCTTTAGAACTTTTCCAATCCTTAGCAATTCATGAATGGAAATGGGAGAACATCACAATGCATTTTGTGACAAGTTTCCCTAGGACTCAGTTAAGATATGATACAATTTGGGTTATAGTGGATAGACTCACCAAATATGCTTACTTTTTGCCAATGAGAATGAACTACTCCTTAGAAAAGTTAGCTCAATTGTACTTACAAGAGATAGTTAGATTGCATGGAATTCCCCTCAGCATAGTTTCATATAGAGATCCTAGATTTAAATCTAGATTTTGGGGAGCCTTGCAAAAGGCCTTTGGGACTAGGCTCAGCCATAGTACAACATACTATCCACAAATAGATGGATAGTTAAAGAGAACTATCCAGACCCTAGATGATATGCTTAGAGCATGTGTTTTAGATCAATAAGGTAGTTGGCATAGACTCTTGCCTTTAGTGGAGTTTGCCTACAATAATAGTTATCATACCAGCATAGCAATGGTACCATATGAGATAATTTATGGTAGGAAGTGAAGGCCCTCATTGTGTTGGTATAAGGTAGGAGAGAAAGGTATTCTAGGACTTGAGTTAGTACAATAGACTTTAGAACAAATTAGAATGATTAGGGATAGAATGGTTATAGCTCAGAGTAGGCAAAAGAGTTATGCTGATAGAAGGAAGAGACTTTAGAGTTTGAAGAGGGTGAACATGTTTTCTTGAGAGTCATTCCTATGACCAGAGTTGGTAGAGCATTGAGAACCAGGAAGTTAAACCCTCATTTCATTAGTCCCTACGAAATTCTAATAAGAATTAGACCTGTAGCCTACCAGATAACCCTTCCACCCAGTTTGTCAAACCTTCATGATGTTTTTCATGTGTCCCAGCTCAGAAAGTACAATCTAGATCCTTCACACATCATAAAAAATGAATCTATATAGTTAAGAGATAATTTGTCTTATGTAGTAAAACCGATGAGGATTATAGACAGAGGGGTCAAAGAGCTCAGAGGTAAGCAGATTTCTCTAGTGAAGGTCATATGGTGTGAGACAGGCACAAAGGGGGCTACATAGGAGTTAGAGTCCCGTATGCAACTTCATTACCCATAATTATTTATATGAAGCAATTTTGGGGTCAAAATTTTAAAAAGGAGAGGAAAAATGTAACATCCTCTTTTTAGCATATTTGACTAATTTATGATTACAATGATAGCATAACACTAGTTTGACATGTTTGTTAAGTTTTGTGACAAACTGGGTTAGTTTAGTCACTTTGTTGCAAGCTAGAGTGTGAAAAGTAGTTTAAAATGACTCAAATAGTACATAAATGGTTAATTTGAGGCAAATGAATATAGAGAATTTGTTTCTAAGTCACAAATAGGTGTAAGACGATGTAGTTAAAGTTTGACAATAATCAGAGTCAGTTTGGTATTTTTAGGCAAACTAGTTGGGCATTTCATGCCCGATTGACTAGTAACTGATATGAAAAATTATGATAATGGTGAAATAACTTTTTTAGTGAATCTTAGTATTTATTTTAAATTTGTTTAAATTTGAAAAACTTGATTTAGCTAAATCTAAGTGTTCTTAGCAGGTCAGGAAGTATCAGTGTCAAACTTAAGTGAGACAAGTGGTATACAGGATATAGCCCATATGTTTGACTTGTTTTTCTTGATATTTCATCTTACTTTACTCATTTTATTCCCATGAAAATAGAAGCTCAGTTTACAATAGAGAAACAAGGAAGAAAAGAAGAGAAAGCTAAGGGGGAGGAAGAGGAAAATAGTAAGAAGGCTAAAGGAAAGACCAAGGCAGATCTTCCACCATCACAAACCATTTGAGGTAGGGGTCTCTAACCTAAAACTCATTCTCCTCCCTTCATCTTTGCTTTGTTTGAAGTTAGGTTACAAAGATGAGAAAATAGGTTTAAGATGTCAAAAATATGTTTTCTTGTTAGTTCTTATTTTCAGTGATTAAAATGAGTTAATTATTGATTATTGGATGAGTTTGTGTTGGAAAAACATCAAATAGTCCCTAGAGTGGAAGTTTAAGCCATGAGTAAGAGAGTTGGTGGTTTTCATCATTAACTCAAGTTTAAGTGAACCAATAGGTTGTAAAAGTATTACAACATATTTAGGAAGTGTTGGTGAAGCTAGACATCGCCTAGGAGCCAATTTCAGATGATTAGAAGTGATTTTAGATCAATAGAACAAAGCACAGTCCTATTTTCTATAGAATTCTGCAGAAAATTCCTGTGCATCGCAGCATGACATGAATCACACCAAGTCAAGAGGGCACCCGAGAGCAGCACGCCACTACGTGACAGAGAATCACGTTGAGGCATGTAAGGTAGAGAGCTTGGTGTCGCGCATGACAAGGACTGTGCCGCATTGTAAGTTCCAGAAATCTTCAAGGATGATATTCTTGATGTTTTGAGGCTACTTGTTAGTTGGGATCATTTATATATGCTTTCTCAAGTGTAATAACACTTTTAGGGATATTTCACAAAGGAAATAGCCACCTAGCATATAAGAACAAGTTTTGAGTTTTCTAAGCGTTTCTAAAGATAAGAATGGCTTGAAATTAAACGTTAGTTAAGAGTTGGATCCTATACCAGTTAGAGTGGAACCATAGTACAATTAACCTAAATTATAGAAGTGAGTTAAACCCCTTTAACCTCGCAAAATAGTGAATAAAACTTTTTGCTAAGGAGGTAATTGTAAGAGGTAAGTGTCAGTACAACACTCTACCTAAGACAAAGTTGTTAGCTAAGCTATTTGTCAAGTAACATGAGGAATATGATCAACCTTATGTAATGTAGTAAAGTCAGATTAACTTCCTTACATAAGCCTTAGGATGAGTTAAGTCCTAAGTTAGGCAATGAGGCGAGTTAAGCGATTTGCCAAGTTTAGTTGATGTTACATAGTTGTATGGACGATTGTGTAATATCGAGATAGATTAGGTTTCTATACATTATACAGTTGTATGGGCGATTGTATAATGTTATTATTATTTATATTTGTATACAATTTTTATTGTTGAGTATCATGAGATATATTTATATACTGAGGATTTTTATGTTCTCACCCTTTTTTTGTATTTCCATGATAAAAGCAGGTCAAGACCCTAGCAAAGGGTTAAAGCAGGTGAAGAAAAGACAACGAGATTAGATAGCTTTTAGTTTTGTTCTATGAACAACTTATGTATATTGTACCTTGTTTTGTACTTAGTGTAGTTTTGCTGTTGTATATATATGACATTATGCCTTTTGAGGCTTTTGATGTATATATTTATATTTATGATCTACTTTTATCATGGCTCTCCATATTTTATTCTTCAATTATATGGGAATAGGATGATAGAAAAAGTAGACGTAACATGGTTAATGCTAATTATCATTATATAAAGTCATATCGAGATATTTGTATTAGGGTGTTGCAAGAAGGCCATTCTAGAATGTTTTCAAGGCTAATCAAATAAACTAAGAGAGTTATTTGAATGACATGTTTTTTATTCTAATAAAAAAGGCAATGAGCTATTTTAAAGGTTCAAGAGAAAGTGTTTTTCGATGTTATTCGAAAAAAGGGCCTAGAGAGCTAATTGAATAACAGAATTTAGAATGTCATGACTTTAGCATATCATAAGCATTAACATATGGCTAAAGAGTGATAAAGCACTCAGCCCAGGTCAAAGTTGCATAAGGGGCACTTTGTCAAAGAACATGGCATTCCATAAGCATATCAAAGTTGCGTAAGGGGAACTTTGTCGAAGGACATCACATTTCATAAACATCAACATGTTACATTTCATAAGCATCAACATATTACATTTCATAAGCATCAACATATTACATTTCATAAGCATTAGCATTGGCCATTTTTTGAGCATCAATACATAACTACATATGAGATGTTATTTATATGTATTTATCATGGAATTGTATTAAGATTGTCACTAGTTGTGTTATGCTACTGAGAATTTTTGAATTCTCACCCCTTTATTTGTTGCATGATGATTTACATATCGAAATCAAAATCCTTCCAAGGAGAGGAAGTGAAGTTGATAGCTTCGAGTAGAATAGATATTTTTGATTTGTTGTATTGTATACTTATGCTGTGAAGGCTTAGTTTGCATTTAAACACTTACTACTGTACTAGTATCTATATTTGATATTTTAGTAAAAAATCAAAATTCTTAGTTGTATAATATGGGAGAATGAAAATGTAATATCCCTCTTAGCCAACTGTGCAGCACCAAAAAAGGAGGAGAGAGAAAAGTGGTTGGGAAGGAAGCTTCCTAAAAGCTTCCTTCAAAGCTTCCTTAAGAAGTTTCGTGCGCTTCTCGATAAAGTGCATAGTAAGCTTGTTCCCTTAATTAAATACATCTGACAGATGATTAATTACACTGTTAGAATTATTTTCCCAGTGAATAAAAGTTACAGTTGATAAAAATAATATTTTATTATTCATCAGATGATTTTATGATACAGTAATTTTATTTATCAGATAAAATCTCGTAAAACATAAACCTCGTAAACTGTGTCCAGCCTCGGGTTTAGTAAGATCCCCCGTCAATGTTTCCACAGTCCAAAATTTATCAGCCTTAGGAAAATATTTTATTTTCCTGCTCCGCTCAGTGGGCACGTAAAATAAGGAATATATTAAAATATTCGTCATTTCTAGAAAAATCCAGAAAAATTCTCAAAAATCATAAATATTATAAAATAACAATTTATAATGAAATAATTAATTTTTGGGATGTTACAACACTCCCCTTCTAAAAAGGAATTTCGTCCTCGAAATTCATTATATCTTAGAACAAACGCGACCGTGTTTCTTTCATTTTGTCTTCTAGTTCTCGTGTTGTATCTTCAGCTGCATCAATCCTAATCACTGGCAATAAGGTTGCTTCCACGATTAATAAAAGATCCTACGCTCCTTGAGTCTTCAGCCCTTCTAACAGCCAACTCCCCAAACAACTGTACATCACTGAGTGGCTCTATCGAACTTAATCTCCTTACTTACTGTAGTAGACAACTAAGCTTACTTTCTTCTTAAGGCATCTGCTACAACATTGGCTTTTTTCCGAGATTATACCAAAACAAAAAATCGTAATCTTTCGGAGCTTCTAATGACCATCTCCACCTCACGGTCAACTCATTCCAATAGACTAAAATACCTTTGGCTCTTAAGATTACCATAGGCATTGAGAATTTTTCCTTGTAGAAAATGCTTCCAGATCTTCAATGCAACTACAAAGCTAACTCTGAGTTGGTGTAAGGTAATCCTTCACATGTATTCTCGATTGTCTCTAAGCGTACGTTATCATTCCTTCTATTCTGATCAAGCACGCATTCTAAACTTCCAATGCGAAGCATCACTAGGCATTCTAAAATATTCGTTGGGATTTAGGAAGAATCATCATTGGTGAAGTAGTTGAGTGTCTCTTCTGCCCTTGAAAATTTCCCTCGTATACATCAGTCCATACAAAACTCGACCCTCATATATGAGTTAGATGAGAAGTCTTGCCGTTTGGAAAATTCTGCGACGAGTCTCCCGTATTAACCAGCTACTCCTATATAGCTACGAATCTTCGTTACGATCGTCCGTCCTTCCCAAAAATGTTTCGAGTTCTGATAGGTTCACAGCAATTCCTTCCCTTGAGATCGCGTAACCCAAAGGTTGAACTGCCTCCAACAGGAATTCATATTTAGACAACTTTACGCATAACTTCTTTTTCTTCTTTAGGATTTGAAGAATCACTACGAGAGATTCGGTACGTTCCTCCAAACGTCAAGAATAGATCAGAATGTCACCAACAAGGACAATGACAAATCCTTGAGCAAACTCGATGATAGTCCAGAACACAAGCTAACCTTGGAGAAAATAGCGGCGTTCTTCAATGGATTTATCAAACCATCTTTCCTTGATTCGAATCAATTGTCTCATAGAGTAAGTTCTCACCTAATTGTGCTATACTTGGCACAATGATATGGTTCAAACTCGGGAATACATCCACTCAATCGAAGTATACTAGAACGTTATGAAGATTAGAAAGAAAAATAGGGGAGTCACTTGATTTACCACTAGACCCGCCTAACGAAGAGTATGATATGGTTCAATAAAACTTAGGAGTGAGTTTCATGGATTCATATCTAGGAAATTTCTGTCTCAAGAAACACTAAGTTTCCATTGAAATTCAAATGACGAGACCCATTTAGAAAATGATTAATCTTCTTCCTGAGATCAAACCTATTCATGAAGTGGATAATTGAATTGGTAAAAGGGTTCCAATTTCCAACAACATTAGGATAGTTTTTAAATAAACTTGTTGCAACGAGAGCAGGCTTACAAATGAGAATAGTATCATTCGAGTCGAAAGGAAGTAAATACACAGACAACTCAATTCCATAAACAAACTCTTAGAATTTCATTGGAATATTTCAACAGGATATGGTTGGAAGATAATCAATCCCTTCGTTAACATTACATCTAATTTGTAAAAGAAGTGAACAAATCAGATCAACAGAAGAATTCAGTCTTTAACATGTCATAGGATAATTTAAACAACTTAGCTACCATCAACAAGTTCTTAGCAGCCAAAAGAGAAATAACTTAGTCAAAAGATGTCAGAGGTACTTACGACTCTAACATACTCATACAGTCATGTGTCATAAGGAAATGGGCTATCCCCAGAATTATACAATGAAGTCATAGGGTCATCCACCGTAGCACAGTCCCTTTCTTCATTTCGGTTTTCAGTCTGGGTGGAGGAATCAACTTTCCCCTTCTTTGTGAGATTTTGAGGTGCACACATCTCCAATGGAAGGTTTCATCCATTGTGAAGTACAGTTCCTAGCCACATGTCCTTGCTTCCCGCACTTGAAATAGATTACTCCTTCAATCTCACAGTCCCTTGTTAAGTGGTTCTTTTCGTACTTGAGGCAGATTGCCCTCTTGATCGCATATGGAGGCTTCGTCCCATGTAGAGCACAATCCCTCCACACATGTCCTTGCTTTCCGCACTTGAAACAAATCATTCCTTCGATCGTACAATGCCTTGTGAAGTGGTCCTTTCCGCACTTCTTACACCTTGATAACGGTACCACGGTTGGACTAGACTTGCTACCACTCGCACCTCCTTCATGCGTTCGCTGTCCCTGTTGCTCCTTTGGTCGTAGTGTATACGGTTTCTGCTTAAACTAGTTGACCTTCCTGTTGTTCCTCCTTTGGAACTTAGGTAATCTAGAGTTACCCTAAAGTCAACTTTCTTCCTTTAAACTCCAAACCTCAACTTCCATTTCCTGCTATTGTGCAGCCCTCTGATCCTGGTGTGTTGTTACATCAACCATTCTTTGCATTTCTTCAACTACCGCAGTCGTACCATCATTGTCACTGCCCGCGTTCACACGCTCACATCTACTTCGAGTCATTGTCTTCCTTCAAGGACAAATAAATCAAACCATAAGGAAAATCAAAAGCATTCAGTCCAAACAATATTGTCTCCTTTCGGAAACCAAACACAAAGAGTCACACAACCCAACAACACAAACCCATAAGACTCTAGCTTGAGCTCCTTTATTCTGCCTTCTGCGGCGCGATATCCTGTAAGTCTTTGACTCCTATGTAGCTCCTCGAACCAAACTTATACCAGATACTCTTTTCCAAAGAGAATTGGTTTTTGAAAACCTCTTGGACACCTCGGTCCACAAACCTTGCAAGTCCTATTCAACTACCCTTTTTCTAACCCATAGGCTCAAACAATTCTAGAGGTAATACAACAAGGGTATAAATGCAAACAAATCCTAAGCAAGTTCAGTCATACCAGCTGAGCTTCTTTCTAAAGAACTCCTATTACCTTAATACGCTTAGGTGAAGTCATAGTTTCCTGTAGACACAGAACATTACACATTGAGTGGGCCAGTACTCAATATCATGTAACTGTGCAACAGTAGCTACCAACACTCATCCTATGGCAAGCTATGCCTTCTTTTCCCAACATCTCAATTCAAGAGACAAGGAAGTACACAATATACTAAAACTTCTAACATGTCTAAGCATAGTCAGTCCATACCCCAGCTCAACAAGATGAACTGAGCTCTGATACCACCTTAATGTAACACCCCTCGATTTAATAACCACGACACAATCGTCATTATGTCACGGTCACTAGATTTTGGCGTGTTACGATTGTCAAATAACAAATTTACCAAATTTTTAATCATTTCGCATAAGAGGAAATAGGAGCCACGAATGAATAATTATATATACAACCAGTGAAAATGTGAATTATAAGATGTATTCAATTTACAACATTTAAGACTGGATAATCACCTTAAAACATACAAATATATCCAAAATACACTTTATACAGGTAATGCAAAATAAAATATAAACTACCCATAACATATCCACGACTAAGGAGTTGGGCACTCCATCGGATCCTGAATGCGTAAGACAACCCCGGGCACACCGGTGTGGTGAGAAATACGGGATAAGGTCTTCAATCGCAGTCCTCTTCATAGTCAAGGTCAGATTCCCAACAAATCACATATGCTTGTCAGTCCAGTCAAGTCGCCAAGCCCTGACACCTTCGGTGAACTCAAATATGATGAAACCAATAGGATCCCTTCAAGTTGTCTTTACCGAACGCAAAAGATCAAACCATAGCGAAATCTAAGAGATTCGACCTCGCCCCCCTTATGGGCTTTAACCAAAAACCACACAGGATAGCAATAAATACAGAAAAGAGGTAAGATATTCTACTTTCATTACCTATAATGGCAGCAAAGAAACATAACATGAATGACGAGGTCATTCCATACATACAGATATTACAAACATGTTCTAGTTATCAATTGCATAAGCATTATCAGAAAACATATTCCACGACAATACAATTATCAACAGCACTATAACAATAAGTATTCACGATAGATATATAACAAGTATTTATGTTTCCATAATATGTATGTTAACTATGCCATGATAATATATGGACTAACCATGCATATGCACAATGCGTATGCTGACTATTCTCATGTACAATGTCCTCATTTCCTATTCCATGGAGCTAAACTCAAAGTTTTCGGAGATGAACGCCCCAGAAGATCTGTCCCCCCTCAATAGACAATCTACGCCAGGCCATGGAAAGTAATAGTGCTTTGTCGGGCTACCAGTGCGTTGCAACAGTGTTTCACGGCCAGGGGTATATATAAGGTGATAACCGGATCACAGGTGAAACACCGCGCCCTGACGTCCCCTAGGTCTAAAAAGTCCCCACTATCCTGCAAGTCCTCGTCCACTCCTAGGCATAATACGCCATAACTATATAATGCTCAAATGCATATCCAATGAAATCAAAACACATCAGACTCAGTAGTCTATCAGATGTTTCCAGGGTCCAGTTTGTCGGCCCAATGTCACAATGACAATGCATGTTTCAATGCATATGGGTTCAATGCATACATATGTATATATATATATATATATATATATATATATATATATATATATATATATATATATATATATATATATATATATATATATATTCACAATGATAGCATAACTTATTCAACTTCACACACTACAACGAATCAATACTAAAGTCTCATAGGTGAACACATGCTATTCAAAGTTACTATGAAAGTTATGCTTTAAGTCCATTATGTTCCCGCGTTGACTCTCTGAGAATATCTAATTTAAGTTCCTAACAGCCCTTCTCACACTCTTGTTCTTCCTTTATTCCAAAAATTGCTCTAAACTATAAGGCAGACTGTCATTCTTATTTTCTTTAAAATTTATGAATCTCAAAGTACAATTAAGTTTTCCAATTTACTAATCCTTACATCCTATTACCATTAATTTAATCACTAGGTGTTAGGTGATAAATTTTTAATGTTGGATTCGACGGAGAAAATGCCTTTAGTGTACAAATATGAGGCTACTTTTCAACGAAAAATAATATGACAGAATGATGAAAGATGTCAGCCATAAAGGGGATTTGGTGACGAAATGGCTGAGTTATAATTTTGACAAGAATGGCAAAAAATCAATTTCTCTCGAATGAAGGTTCTGTCGAATGAAGATCAAAAACTGTCGAATATACTAGAAGGTTAGCTCTGTCGAATGATGTATAAAGCTGTCGAATATACTAGAAGACCAGCAGAAATCCTAATTTGACGGATGGGTGTTGACATTGGGGAAATCTTCCAAGTGTTGAACCGATGAAAGTGCTAAAGGGTGAGAAGTTCTAATTTGACGGATATTGACATTGGAGGAGTTTCTCTACTAAATGGTCAGAAATTCTAACTTGACGGATATTGACATTCTAACTCGACGGGTATTGACATTGGAGAAGTTTCTCTACTAAATGGTCAGAAATTCTAACTCAACGGATATTGACATCCTAACTTGACGGATATTGACATTGTACTAAATGGTGAGAAGATCAAATTCAACGGATATTGACATTGCACTAAATGGTCAGAAGATCAAATTCGACAGATATGGTCAGAAGATCAAATTCGACGGATATTGACATTGTACTAAATGGTCAGAAGATCAAGTTCGACGGATATGGTCAGAAATTCTAATTGTTACAATTGTTCACAAAGAATCCCCAAATTTTGGTCTCAAAGCCGTGGCCATCCAAGAATCAATCCGACATCGTTTTCTTCCATGTCATGCATTCCATTCTATTCAGATACATCAATATACACAACAAACAATCTCATAGCACAACAGATCATAAACAACATGTAAACAAAAAGTTTCTCACTACCAAAACAGGTTGAAGAGAATAATCTTCTTCTTACCTTAGTGAAGAACAAGGAAAAGCAAGCTCCTTTTTGCTTAGGAATTTCGTGCTTCACCACCACAGAAACCTTGGTGTCCAAATCCACAAAAATCAAGATCAAAGAGTGGAAATGGTATCCATAGTCACCAATGTGACGATGGAGCACGAAAATGAGGAGAAAAGGAGAAGAAAGTTGAGAGCTTTACCTTAAAGCATGAAGCTTTGGTGTTGGGCTTCTAACCACGAAAATGGAGGAGAAAGGAGGAGTTTCACAAAGAGGAAAGCTTGAGGATGGAGAGGGAAACAATGGTTTAAGTTTGGCTTGGGCAAGGGACGCTTGAAAATCAACAATGGTGTTTGTGGGTGTGTAGCCGTATGGAGAAGAGAGGAAGAGAGAAAGAGCAGCGTGAATGAGAGAAAATGGGAGAATGAAAATGTAATATCCCTCTTAGCCAACCGTGCAGCACCAAAAAGGGAGGAGAGAGAAAAGTGGTTGGGAAGGAAGCTTCCTAGAAGCTTCCCTCAAAGCTTCCTTGAGAAGCTTCGTGCGCTTCTCGATAAAGTACATAGTAAGCTTGTTCCCTTAATTAAATACATCTGACAGATGATTAATTACACTGTTAGAATTATTTTCCCAGTGAATAAAAGTTGCAGTTGATAAAAATAATATTTTATTATTCATCAGATGATTTTATGATACAGTGATTTTATTTATCAGATAAAATCTCGTAAAATATAAACCTTGTAAACTGTGTCCAGCCTCGGGTTTAGTAAGATCCCCCGTCGACGTTTCCATAGTCCAAAGTTTATCAGCCTTAGGAAAATATTTTATTTTTCCGGCTCCGCTCAGTGGACACGTAAAATGAGGAACATATTAAAATATTCATCGTTTCCAGAAAAATCCAGAAAAATTCTCAAAAATCATAAATATTATAAAATAACTATTTATAATGAAATAATTAATTTTTGGGATGTTACACATAGGTCCTATTGGAATTGGTCCATTAGTATAGGGACAAAGGTGACCATGTAACTGTTAATGGACTCAGCCTTTAGGGGCCCAAAATCCCCAGATTGAATAGTGCCCCCATGCTGATGCCGTGATGGCTATCGGTATTTCGGACTCCAATGTGATTTCATTTTGGGCCCTTCATTGTATCTGTAAAGGATAAAGCACACGAAGTCTGAGCATGTGCTTTGATCTGTGGGCCTAAGGGTATTTGAAGTGATCGTGGTTTACGACTTACTTGAAATGCTTCAACTATTGTATGCACATCCTTTCACCTACACTTTAGTAGCCTTTTGTCCACATGTCACTAGCTAACTGATCTGCGTGTGACCCTAGGCTTGGGAATATGCACCTGATCATTATTTCAAATTATAGGCGAAGGACTAATTTGCCCCTATTAGTGGTGGTGGTTATTAAGCCTTTCTCTATAAATAGTGGGTCGTGGATAGTTGTGCCATTTTTCCCACTATTATTACTGTTTCGTGTAATACCCTTAATGATATGTTAGACTTGTGTATGTGTACAAAAGATAGCATATGACTTGCTTGACATACATGTTTAATTTTGTGACGAACAGAGTTAGTTTAAGCACTTTGTTGCAACTCCGAAGGTGAAAAGTAGCTTAAAAAAACTCAGATAATAGCATAAATTGCTTAGATAAGGGAAATAAATATGGATAATTTATTTCTAGGTCACAAATGTATGAAACAAGATGTAGTTTCAAGACAAACTGAGTTTGTTTGGCATTTTTAGGCATACTGCTTGTGTATTTTATGCCGGATTGACTAGCAGCAGATATGAAAAAATATGATAGTGATAAAACAACAATTTTAATGAACATTAATATTTATTTCACAGTTATTGGAAGTCAAAAATCTTGATTTAGCTAAATTTAAGTGTTTTTAGCAGATCAGGATTTATGAGTTATGGCCTAAAGGCCTTATGAGTCTTTTCCTTCCCTCTTTATAAGTATTCACTCACGATTTCCTTTGCTACAAAATCAGAAATAGAAAACATGAGAGAGCAAAAGAAAGAAGAGGAAAGAAAGAAGAAGGAAGATGAGGAGAAAAGGAGGAATGTAACACCCTTGTAGGAGTGTCACATTTATGATGCAATAAAATAAAATAAAATAAAATTCTTACCCAAGTTGTAAAACATTTGATACTTAAATAATATTAGTGGTAAATTTTTTTCTATATTATACTTATAACATTAAATAAAATAACACGGAACACAAAATAAAACAAAGTATAATCACAGCATAATATACATATGATTTTTGTCTTAATACACAAATAATTTATAACTACAAATATTTAACAAAACAGTAAAAGACAACATAAAACTAAAACATAGTATTGCTCAAGTGCATCTCGAAAGATTTCTAACCCTCTGATGGATCATCTTCAGAGAGATCATCGTAGGTCAGAATTCCTGGAGATCTCACAGCGCTATGGACAAGAGTCCGGGCTGTTGACTCGCTACTGAGCTCGCTAGGCGCATGGAATATTCCTTGCCAGTAACGCCTAAGAGTCAGTGGCAACTCTAGATGTAAATACAACATAGTAGTAAATATGACATCTCCATCATACTCTCTACACAGGGACACAGTCAAACGTCCCACGTAGATAACTGTTCCTCTATCCACTCGCATACGTCAGGCCTCCGAACCTCCGTGAAACTCAAGTCTCACAAACCTGAAAAATCCCGGCAATGCCATGATCTCAAGATCAGTCTTGATGGTGAGAATGATCTATCGGCTCCTCTTCCTCGTATAGCTCGCCCAGTTGTCGCTCGTCTGGATACTGTATCTCAAGAGGCTGTTCCTCTTCTTCCTCAAACTCTTTACGAAAATAATATAATAATATCGAGAAAACATATAGAGAGGTGAGACAATCTACATTATTACCCGCATGGCAAATAAGAAAACGACAATACAAACAATTATCACAATAGTACATACCAACATATCATGCATAATATAGCTAAGTAATAGATCATACATTTTATCACAAATTATGGTAAATAGTAAAATACAAATAATGAATGATACACAGACCGACTTGTTCCTACTCCATGGAGCTAAACACGGATATCTGAGAGAATGATCCAAAAAGAACTAATAGTACTTATGGCTGCCCAACTAAACTATTGCACTGTCTAACGTCGTGTCTATAGCCCACAGTCCAAACATCGTGTAGCAGTACATAGTCCAAACATCGTGTACTACGGGCATTGTACATAATAGTCTCTACCAGACTTCGATTAAGAATAATGCTTGTCAAGATCATTAGTGTGTTGCCCATTACCACGGCCCAGAGGAGCAACCCACTGTCCCCATGTGGAATTCTCCGCACACTAATGCCTCCAAGTTCATATAATGAACCACACTACGCCTATCACACCACAACCCGGTGTAATTCGTCTCATCAATCAATCACCAATTATCAACCAAATTGGCACAACACTCTAAACATGATCTAAAATTACAAAAATATCCTTAATATCAATATTTTACCATATTTATGAAAATACCCTTAGTCACAATATACCAAAACATAGCCTGTCCCACCTGACAATACTATCTCACAACATGTCCGGGTCCACCACTTTGGCCCGATAGCAATACTCACTGTATCGTTTAATCGCGTAGAAATTTTATCGCATTTTCACAATCGCGTCATTTTCACAAATGTTTTAAAATCGTGTAAATATATTTTAACATTTTTGAACATCGCGTAATGTTTTTAAATCATTTTCTCAATCGCGTAAGATTTTTAAATCATTTTCTTAACCGAAAAGCTTAAAATTTATCATTTTAAATATGTGTAGACTATATCTAGTACTTTTAAAATACGTAGAGTATTTTCCTTGAGTTATAAATATAGTATGAAATCTTTTCATTTTATTCGTCTGATTTTAGTAAATTTCGGTAGCATTTTGCCTATAAAATCAGTATAAGGTATTTTTAACCTTTTTCCTCTAAATTCTATTTATTTTAATATTACCCATCAGTTACACATTGAAACTCGCTAACGCACTTCAAAACTTAGAGAGTGAGCTCTATGTCAGTATTTTTCAAGTGTTCACTTTACTTCTTAAAATAAATTCTGCTAAGTTAGCATTCTAGAACTAAGTTCATTCCTTTTATTTTCTCAAAGATTCATTGGAATCAAATTATTTTGTAAATCCATTACCTAACCTATCTTAGAAAATAAAATGGCATTCAATTATACATTAAATGGCATGTTAGTCATAATTAATTTAAATCATTCTTAAATTTATTATTTTACCTAGACTCTTTAAATCACTGATTTAGAAAATGGTTGAGAACATTTTGGTTCTCTGTTTGATGGTAAGGCCGTGAGCCTCAATGTGTTCTGTAACACCCCAAATTCTGACTATATGAATAGTAATAGCAGAATTACACTATTTTGTATTTTCTGTGTGTTATAAAAATAATTTGACTGTTCTGAGATCATATTTGATCATTTTGTATGATTTGCTCCACGGCCAGGAAAAAAAAAATAATTTTCGGTAGGAAATTTCGATCGCCTCATTTGGAGACGGGGATCTTACTAAACCCGAATCGAGTGACATGAGAAAAGAATCTTTTAAGTTTTAGAATCTATATATAAAATCAAAAATATTGTACTTGATAAATATCTGTGGTTATATTTATAGCGGCCCGTTACTATGAATTTTGGACCCGCTAAGTTTTAATGACGAGAAAATGTGCTTAGAATATTTTCTGTAACCAAAATTAAAATGAACCAATAGGAAATAGTCAAAATAAATGGTTGGACTTTTCTAACCAATGAGAATTGGTCAAGGAAAGAAGCTTAGACTTCCTTGTGGACCATTAGATTTGAAGCTTGATTTAGAAGCTTTGATCTTCACCGTTGATCGATCAACGGTGTAAAACGAATCCTAACAAAATCACCAAGTAATATCCACCGTAGATGAGATCAATGGATAGGTAATCAAGTTGATTTTCAATGGATAGGATTGAGTCAACAATAATGGCTTGACTTTTGCTTAGGAACTAATTAACCTTAATTTAGTTGACCTAATTGCCTAATTAAGAAACTAAGTAAACTAACTTAACTAGTAATTAGTTATAATTTAATCCTTACTTTAATATCCAAATTCTAATTAGAGGTTAAGATACATGCTAAATATGTTAAACTAATTAGTTATATAATTGGATGATTAAGTAAGAATGGTTAGGAAATTAAACCTAATTAATTAGCTAATCAATTAACTAGTAATTAGGCTTGAATTAACAACAAATTAAGGACGCTAACCTCACTTAAGCTCCACGGTTCAGCAGCAGAATGGAGGAGCAGCCACAGTTCAACAGCAGAATGGAGAAGCTTCTACGTGATATTTGAACACTCCAAAGCCATGCAAAGTCAAGTTGGTGACCAATGAAAAGTGATTGTCCATGTGCATTTAAAGTTTGGATACTTACTCAAGTAAATTTCTTATTATTTCCTCACAAGTCACTCACGGTCATTCAAGGCAGCACGGCAGTAGCTGTAAAGTTGGATAATTATTCAAGTAATTCTCTTTATTTTATCCTCACAAGTCACTCAAGGCAGCTGTAAAGTAATGGATAATTACTCAAGTAAATCTCTTTATTTTACTCTCACAAGTCACTCACGGCAGCAGCTAGAAATGTGTATTTAAAGATTTGGATAATTGCTCAAGTAAATCCTTTCCAATTCACAAGCCACTCACACGGTCAGCATCCCTTCTTGTACGTCCTCACCTTTCACCTTTTCTACTCATCATACATAAGTTTTATTTCTCTCAAAGTACCAAGAAATCAAGCAAACTTCTCTTCCATCTTCTTTCTCCACATTCGGCCACCACCTGAAACCCACACCATCAATCCTTTAAAATTTATCTCTTGGTCTTGTTTTAACTCAAATTATATTCTAACCACTTCTCCTTCACAAGGTTTTGTCACAAACCTATCCTATCTTGTTCAAAACTCCAACCTTTCCCTAAAGGGTAAGCTTTGATTCAATGATTCAAAGTTTGATTTTTTTAATTTTGCTAACCATGATTTCTCCATGGTTTTTCAATCTTGATTCTTGTTTGTGCATTTACTAATTTTCTTGGAATTTTAGGGTTTGTTTAGGAGGTTAACAAAATTTCAAGGAAAGGAGGAGAGCTTAGAAAGCTTGTCTTCAAGAGGTAAGAGGGAGATTCAACCTCACCAACCAAGTTCTGGTGGTGTGAGGATGGTTCTGTTCGGTAAAAAATCCACAAGGATTCATTCACCTATTGTTTGAGGTCTTTGGGGTGTATTTGTGATGTATAGAATTGTGTTTTTATGCTTGTATGTGTAGTATTTGTGTTATGTGTAACTTATTTCAATGTTAGCATGTATGATGAAATACTTACAGACTTGATGTTATGTATGTGTGTGTAATTTAGAATGCATAAAAAAATTATGTGTGATTATGAGGACTAAATTGTAAAAAATTATATAAATACGGGGCCATTATGTAAATATAAATTTTGAGGGACTAAAATGTAATTCATATGTTTTGAGGGACAAGAAAGTAATTATTCTATTGTGAGGGACTATTTTTCAAATATGAGGAAATGCAATGAATTTTAGTATTAAAATGAGTAAAACAGAAATTTTGATTCAAAACGTATAAAAATAATAATAATAATAATATTTACGCGATTGGAAAACATTGAGAAATCACTACGTGATTTGAAAAGGCGACAGAATTGAGTCGCGAGTGAGAAAATAGGAAAATATGACTACGCGATTAAATTACAGTAATAATGCTGTTAAATTATTATATGAACCCTGCATATGTGATATTAATGGAAATTGTGAATAGTGCATAGTACATGCATTGGAAAGGTCCGAAGGACTGTGTAAGGCAAGTTGCCTAGGAGAGACTACACCTCCTGAGTGGGTGCGATAAGCGTAGTGTAGGTCACTTGTTGACCTTGGGGGCATTGGGGTGCGGGTTGCCTACAATGGACAGTTGGTAGCTCTTCTGTACCGTGGGTTAGACCGATGCAACACACCAATGATCCGGACCGAGACACTATCCCTAATCATGATTTGATAAAGACTGTCGTGCATATGCTAGATGTGCAGAAATTGAGCACGTGGTCTGAAGCATGTTGGTGCCGACAGATCTTTTCAGTCATTCTCTCCGACTTGAGTTGTAGCTCCATGGAGTAGGATATTGAGTCAGTGTACATTTGCATACATAGAGGATATATTATTATAATTCTTGTTCATGTGTAATTCTTGCTCATGATAATTGAAATATTGAATACTTGAGCATTGAAAATAGCATAATCGTAATTCTTGTTTTATTTCCTGTGTAATTATGATATATAATGTTAGTGGCATAACTGTAATTATAGTATGACAGCTGTATGATATTTTGAATGTGATTATCTTCATTGCTACCATACTGGTATTGGCGTAGGTGATCTCACCTCTTGTATGCATATGTTGTATTATGTTCATGTGTTGTTAAGACATTGAGCCAGACGTAG
The DNA here is from genome assembly GCA_029884595.1 of Ormosia semicastrata. NCBI lineage: Eukaryota > Viridiplantae > Streptophyta > Magnoliopsida > Fabales > Fabaceae > Ormosia > Ormosia semicastrata. The sequence goes on from JAQQTO010000063.1 coordinate 55,776,016, forward strand.
AGCGAGAAGCAGAGGAAGGTCCAGATTCTGTTGAGAACCTCGAGTTTTGATGGCGGTGGAGATCCCTAGTTTCCCGGGGTACATGAGACTAACATTCATCGAAGGGGACGAGGCATGGACCGAAGATCTTGAGAGAGAGAGTATATATTATCTAGGAGATGTCAATATTAGATTGAGTAGGCTACAGTCAGGGAACCTTTACTTTTCTGTTACTATTTATGTACAATTAGAGTTCCCTATATCCATCAGGCAGCACTGGGGAGCGTACTATCGCACCCCTAGAGAGAGTAGTGTCGTATCGTCCGCTCGGACATTTGTTCCCCGGACTTTACGTCGAGTTGGAATTCCCTCACCCGGGGAATCTGAGGAGGACCCATTTGAGGGTTCGGCTACTTCTGAGGGTTCAGCTGCCTAGTAGTACTTGGGCAAGATGTCAATGTATATAGTGTTTAAAATTTTGGAGTGACTAGTTTGTAATATTTACAGTATGATAGTGTGAAAGACTTGTATATGTATAACAAAAGACTTGGATATGTATAAATGATGTATAAATTATTTGTAATGATGCTGTGATGTTTTATTTTCTACTAAGTTTATTTTCTTGTTATTAAGAAATTTTACAACTCGTATTTTTCCCTATAAAGTACGTAATCTAAAATAAGGGTAATTTGGTAATTATGTAATATAAATATGACATCCTAAGGTGGGTGTTACATGTTCTTTGGAACACTCATGCAAATTGTTACATGTTATTCACATCCTACTTTAATAATTATACAACTATAAACACATACAATATATAAACATATGCAATATATTTTAAAACTATAAACATGCATAGCAAATAAATAAATCACAAATAGGAAAGCTTTTAAACAACCACACAAATAATAAAAACAATAAACAACCATACAAATGAATCCTTATGGATTCTTTATACATAAACAATCCCATTTTCCCATCACCACTTAGGGTTGATGAGATTAAATCTCCCTCTTACCTCTTGAAGACAATAATCGGTTAGTCACCTCCTTCTCTTTAAATTTCGTATATCCTCTAAATAAATCCCTAAAATTCTTAAATAATTAGTAAAAACACATACAAGGATTAAGATTGAAAAACCATGGAACAATCATGGTTAGGAAAATTAAAAATCAAACTTTGAACCAAAGAATCAAAGCTTACCCTTAGGAAAGTGAACAAAAGGTTGGATTTTGAACTAGATAGAGTAGGTTTTTGACAAAACTTTGTGAAGGAAAAGTGTTTAGAATATGATTTTGGTTTAGGAAATGTGAAGAGATAAAATTATGGAGGATTGGTGGTGTAGGTTTGGGTGTTGACCGAAATTGAGAGAGAAAGTGGAAGAGAAAGTTTGCTTGGGTTTTTGGTGTTTTGAGAGAAAATAGAAAGCTTGATTATGATAAGTGTAAAAAGTAAATATTGAGTGTGTAAAATGAGGGGGCTGCCGTGAGGTGAGTGTGGGTGAGGTTGAGTGTCTAAATTGGATAGTAAATATCTAATAGTGTTCACATTATGGTGCACATGGCTTATGTCATTTAGGTTGTTCAAGAACCATGTAGAACTTGACCACCTAGCCTCCTTGGCCGTGGTGTTCCTTGGGTTTAGAGGGCTTGGATTAATTTTAATTACAAGATAATTAGATCCTAATTAAAAAGGAAATTAGTTAGGTTAAACCTCCTAATAACACTTAATTAACATTCTAATCATATAACTAATTAGTTTAATATATATTAGCATATATTATAATCTCTAAACAATATTAGGATATCTAATTAATATTTAGATTATAACTAATTTATAACTAAGTTAGTTTACTTAGTTTGCTAATTAGGTAATTAGATTAACTAAATTAGGCTTAATTAGCTACTAATCAAATTCAAGCCACTATGTTTGACTTAATCCTATCCATTGATTTCAACTTTAATTACTATCCATTGATTAGATCCATGGCCAATATTCAATGCTTACTAATCAAGTTCACATCCACACCATTGATTTGATCAACGGTTAAAATCAAAGGCTTCCTAACTAAGTCTTCATCCAACGATCCATATTAAAGTCCATGCTCCTTTTGTTGAGCTATTCCTATTGGTTCAAATTAATCAAGCCACTTTCGTTGACTCGCTCCCATTGGCTTAGAAATTTGTCCAGTCAGAATCGTTGACTGCTTTTCCTAAACGTGGGTCCCACAGACTTTTAAGGGTCCATGGTCATTTCGAAGCAGATTTCTACTATTTTTGAGACAGTAGGTACTGTAATATAAAATAATATTATAATAATATAAAATTATTTTATTGCACAGTTAAATCCTAAAAACTAAGAGATTAATATATATATCAATCAGAATTGGGTTTAGTAAGATCCCCCAGCTCCAATTAATTAAAATAAGATTTTTTCGGCCAAAAAATTATTATTTCCCTGGCTCGGAGCAAATCACATACAACAATCAAATACACTCACGAAACAGTCAAATTTAATTTACTACTCACAGAATTCACAAAACAATACATTTCAGGACAATATTATAATTATCTCAAAAGTTGGGGTGTTACAAGGAAAGCCAAAGGCAAAGCCATGGTTTGAGATGAACCAAGTTTGAAGCTTCAATCGAACTGCCAAGGTAGGGGATTAGAGCTCTTTTTATCTTTTTTCATCATTTTTCACCATAGATGCATTTTCGGTGCATAATAGGTCAAAATGAACTCTAGAGGTGTTTGACATGATTTGCTTGCATGAATGTGTTTCAATAGTTGTTAATGATTTTGCCATAACTTAAGTTTGAGTTAGAAACTTAGAACATTTCACTTAGACCATTGATTCCCAAAAGAGGGGTTTAGGTCAAACTATGTGTGATTTGGTGCTTGAATCCGAATTTAGTGGTTCAAGTTAGTGATTGATGATCCCTGTGTTTTAATGAACTAATTAGGGACTTAGAATCACTTACAAACTGATTTGGAATGACCAAAATTCATGAAAAGAACCAATGGAACAGTACCACAGTTCTGTAGAATTCTGCAGAACCCAGTTTTTGCTATGTGCATCGTGGCATGAGGTTAAATCTGATACGTGTGTCGCGGCATGGAGAAGGTCACGCCGAGGCATGATGTGCATCAGTATGTAACCTGAGGGTAGGGTGCTGCGATGTGCCAGACGCTGTGCCATGGCATGGGCCCCTAAACCTCCAAAATTGTCATTTTTTATGTTTTGAAGTTCTTTTCTAGATGGAATCATTTGTATATGTGTCCTAAAGTATGTTAAGGCACAAATAAGCATAATTTCAAGAGGGGAATTGTTACCTAGCATGTATGAGAAATTTTAATTTGAGCATTCAAGAGTAATGGTTTGCTTTAGGTAAACATCTAGCACCTTAGGCCATTTTTGTGGTAATGGGTATCACTTGAGAGTAACGAGTGGTGATGTGGTGTTTTATATGTATGTATGAAGGATGTTCTGGTAGTATTGATCTTTATGAGTATCCTTTGATGTTATGCACAATCATTTAGGCTAAGCGAGATAACTGGGAAGTGCATAAGGTTCTTTTGAATAAGGATTCAGCCCTAAGTTGGACTGAGTATGAATGATGGAATGTATGTTAACTTGGCTTATCTAGATGTTAAGGCTAAACCTTGTAGATGCTTTAAACATATCTTATTTAGCATGTGTTACGATTATGTTTATTATGTTATGTATGCTGGTATTAGTCTACTCATATGGAGAATTATTATTTCTCACCCCGCTGCGTTTTCATGTAATTCCAGGTGAGAGTTCTTCCAAGAACAAGAAGAAAAAGGAAGCTAAATATTATATTAGCTTTATAGTTTATATTACAATTGTTGTATTTATTAGTACTTCTTTTGTAAGGTAAAGAACCATGTAATACTTCAAGCCTTTGCTATGGCTAATGTTGTATATAGATATATGCATTTTGCTATGAGTTTATGTTTTTCGCATCTCATATGGCTCTCTATAATGTTTCCAATGAACATTATGGATATGTGTTATCAGGTTAATATGCTTGTAGTGATATTGTAATGCTAAGTATCTCCTTGTACTTTAAGTATATTGGGATATTTGTATAAGGGTGTTACATTTCGTCGCTCCCTTTCTTCTATCTTTCAAGTGAACTTCCAGTTGCTCAGAGGGTTCTTGGGTTCTTTCTGTGATAGCTTGATGCTTTCTTATGGCATCCCCCTTGCAAAGTGCTCCTCCTCTTCCCCTTTTTAGTTTTATTTTTGCAATCAAAATGCTGAGGGATAAAGGGGAAGGGAGTACTTCTCTAGAGATTCTAGAGCAACCACTGTCTCTGTTGCACCGTTTGTGGTAGATAAAGGGTGCTATCACTTCCCAAGTACGGAGGCATACGCCCACTTCTAAGTCCTTGTAGTGGTTAAAGAAGAGGCTTAACGAGATCAACCCTGGGCGTCGTTCTACCTCTAATGTGGAGAGGGTCTTGGATAGGCTTCTAGGGCCTGTGAGTAGTAATTCTGATGAGTATTCTGCCTCTGTAGGTGTTGAACTACCTCCGGACTCCGATACCAAGGGTAGAGCTAGGGCACGAGTTGGCAAATCTGAGGGGCAATCTTCTATCCCCCCCAGTTTCCAATGAGTTTCCCTGGGTTCACGAAGAACCCCAGGAGACCGCTTCCCGCTTGGACTCGCACCAGGAGACCGCGAATCTTTGTACTTACATGTTCTTGACTCATGGAGGGCCATCAGAGAGGAATTGCCTAGTGCAGGCCTGTGATGAGGATGAGTGCATTTGCAATCTGCTATGGCTTGGTCCCTCCTATGCATACATATACGAGACTTTCTTTATAAGGTTTGGCTTAAGGATTCCATTCTCTGAGTTTTGTGTTGATGTGCTAAATCATATTGAGGCCTCTTCTTCTAAACTTCACCCAAACAGTTAGGTGTCCATATGATCTATTGTGATCGGGTGTCTCCCCTTCGAAGTAGAACCCAGTGTTAATCTCTTTTTCTATATGTTTGATGTCCTGGTTCAATCGGAGGGAGTAAATCAGCTTGGATCACCATCTAGAACCATATGCATAAGAAATGCTTTGAGTTGTATGACGAGTCATACAAGGATTTCAAGGATGGGTTCTTCAAGCTTCGAAGTGTTGATGGTCATATTTCATTCTTCATTGATGAACAGGGCAGACCACTTTTCCCTTTGAATTGGAATGAGCATTCCAAATACAACACGGCGCTCCAAACGAAGTCAGAAAAGATGAGCATGGCTGAGCAGGCGGCCTTCAACAACTTTGTCGATGTAACTAAGAAGGTTGAAAACTTCCAATGCTCAAAGGTAATTAACTGGAGCCCCCAAGAGGTCCAAAGTTACCTTAGTAAGTTTGAGGCAGGTGTCGTCACCCATCCTGGATGCTTTGTGTTTATTTTTCGATTATCTTTACTATTATTCTATTAGCTTCATTTTCTCTTCATTGCAGATAGCATGGCGGATTCTAGGGACATTAGGGAACCAATGATGATGCAGAGGAAGAACAATCATAAGCTAAGGAGTTCTTTTGCTTCGAGGGCCAAGTCATCCACTACTGACCCCCAGGCCGTGAGGGTTGATTCCAAGGGTGTTTCCAATTTTAGGGTTCTCATCCCTAGGGACAAAAAATGTAGGGGTTGATAAGATAGAGGAGAGTCACCCTAGGAAGGTGCCAGTAGCGGGGTTTGCACCTTCTAGCATTTCTTCAGGAAATATTCCAGATGTCTAAGAGTCCTCTATGCACGCTATCAAGGGGATTGTTGAACTGAACACCACTCCTCCTACCTCCGGTCGCATCTGAGACAAGTCCTTTGATATCCAAGGGCACTCTGACGTCTTCTTCTATCGAGATGTTGAAATAGAGAGGTTGAAAGCATACTCGCCCTTCGAGACTTAACTTGATCTCCAAAAACTACAATATCAATTGGCCTCCCTCACCCGTTATCTGGAGAAGACTCAAGATGCCAAACAAATTTATGTCCTAAAGTCAGATAACTAACTTTTGGGTGAAAAGGTATATGATCTTCAGTCCAAGCTGGAGAGTGCGGAGAGCCGAGCTACTGAGGCTGGGAACAGGATGCAAGTATTCGCTGGGCAAAAAATTACAAACTAGACACGCTATGACAACTTGAAGGTGAGGGCAGATGAGCTTAAATTGAAGAACAAGGAGCTGGAGGAGATTGTCAAAGACCTAACTTCGGAGAAGGGGAAGTTGGAGGACCATACCACAAAATAAGTATATTGACCATACCACAACAATATGTATATTGACCATGCTTATGCACAATGAATTAACCCCTCTTATGCACAATGCACCCGTTTCCCCGTTTCCTACTCTATATAGCTAAACACAATTTCAAAGAGAATGATCCAGAAGATATGTCTGTATGTCGGCTGCCTCAGGCCAAGTGTTATAATTTTTCAATGTGTACATCAGGCATTATACTAGACATTCTACGCCAGATCGGGAATAAGAATAGTGATTTCTCGAGATCGTCGGTACGTTTGCATCGGCTGCCACGGCACAGTAGCGCTTTCTATCTGACCATATGTGGAATTTCGCGTCTCGACGCCTCCAAGATCTATTATAGACCTTCACTACGCAATTCGCACCTGCACAAGGTGTAATTCAACTCCTAGGCAATAATAGCCTTAATAGACACCGACTGACAAATAATGCATAATCAATGACTCTATGCATATTACAAGCCTTTACCGGCTATAACCATATGTTGATATATCTAGGTTCAATATATTAGTCTGACAGCAAATTACTATATTTCTCAATCGCATAGCATTTTTATTGCTTTTTCACAATCGCGTAACACTTCTGTTACATTTTCAAATCGCGTAACAACTTTTTAGCATTTTCTCAATCGCGTAAAGATTTTAAAATGTTTTCTTAATCGTGTAACTAAAAATCATCATTTTTAAACCGCGTAAGAGTTTTTCTACGTATTTTCAATTGCGTAAAACATTTTCTTCATATTCTAAGCTCAAATTAAAACTTTTCTCATTTAATACCAAAATTAGACTTTAATTCCATTATTTCCTTAATAAATCACCTTTAAATAATGTTTCTAACATTTTTATACTAAACCTCCTCCAAATGATATTTCCTAATGTTTTCCACAAAACTTATATCATCTAAATTAATTCAAGATATCTCAAAATCTTTTTTTTTTTACTTTTAATAAAACTCTTTTAAATAAAATATTTTAAACTCCAAAATATCCTTAAAAATTATTTTCTTGCTAAAACTCTTTTGAATAATAATTTCTAATATTTTTCCAAAACTTACATTATTCTCAAAATCTATAATATTTTAATTTTAAATCAAATCCTTTTCCATTTAATTTATTAAAATCCTTTTAACTAAAATACCTGAAATCCCATAATTACTCCTTAGTCCTAAATTCACTATAATAGCCAAAAATCACTTCTTAATTAGTGATAAAAATATTTTCATTTTCATTTTAATTTTGTAATTCCTTAATCAAATTAATTACAAAATAAACAACTAAATTCACAATTAATAAATCATTTTCATCATTCCAACTAAAACTCTATTAAATAAAATACTTCAAATTTCAAATCAGCTTTCTAACTTATTTCTATAATTGAAGTCAAAAATTGATTCCTTTATGAATAATAAAGTTTGTTCATCAACTTTTTAACTTGCAAAATCCTTAAACCTTATTTAGTCCCTTAATCATCTAGGTTAACATTTAATAAGCCATTTTTGCATAAAATTACCCATTTGTGGCAAAGTGGTCGTGAACCTCTTGGTCTTTGGAACCAAAAGAAATTGCTTTCCTTTCTAACAAAATTATAGCATACAACATAGATTTAGGCATCACAATCATACAATAACAAGTTGATGCATAATATCAAAGCAATAAAATCACACAAAGCATATAAACACAAACCACAAAATTATACAAACATGGTGAATAAATCCTCACATGGATTCATCACCTTCATACAAATTCGTCCCTCACCACCATAAGTGGTTAATGAGGTTAATCTCCTTCTTACCTTAGATGTAGCTTCCTAAGCTCCTTATATAATCCTTTGTATCAACTTCCATGACCAAGTAGTCTCTTGAAATCCAAACAAATACATAAAAATTAACATTTAAAGCTTGATTAAGGTAACCATAGATCAAATATGGTCTAAAATTTCAAGAATCAAATAAGAAATCAAGTTTCAAGATCTTTACCTTGAAACCCTAGAACTTGAATCCAAAAATCAAGCTTGAAGATGATGGAATTAGGTCTTGATCATAATATGAAAGTTGCTTAGAATAAAGTTTAGGATTAAGTGATGTAGTTAGCTTGAATTATGAGAGATTAGAGAGTGGTTTTGGGTGAGAAGGCTGTGAGATGAGGGGGAGAAAATGACAGAAAGTGAGAGAAAATGGTGTTTAGCTTTTAGAGAAAAGATGACAGCTTTTAGAAATGTGATATAAAAATCAACTTTGGTCACTTTTTGAGCCTTATTGTAACACCCTCGATTTAGTAACCATGGCACAATCGTCATTATACCACGACTACCAAATTTTTGCCATGCTACAACTCAAATAACATGTTTCCAAATTTAATCATTGTGCATATAAAGAAAATATGAGCCACGAATGAATAGATACACATGTTATCATTTGAAAATATAATTCAACAAGATATACTCAAAATACAGCACATAAGACTAGATAATTACCTTAAAACATACATAGCGCAGTGCATTGCTCATATCGTTCAAAACAAAATACACTAAGTTCTACTTCAAAATGCAGTTATAATCAAAAGAACCTTTATATAGGTAATGCAAAAGAAGCATAAACTACCCATAATGATGCCTATGGCTAAGGAGTTGGGTACTCAATCGGATCCACCTCGGGATCCTCCCCCAGTTCATTTGAAGACACAAGGACAGGACAGAGTGCGGTCTCACAGGCAGGTGCCCTAGCAGCTGATGCTATAGAATCCTCGTCCTCTCTAGGGGTGTGAAGCGGATCACCCCATAGCTCCCGAATGGGCAAGGCAAACTCTAGATGCACTGATGTAGTGAGAACAAGGATACGGTCTCCATCGCGGGTCCTTCTCATGGTCAAGATCAAATCCCCAACATACCGTATACGCTCGCCGGCCTAGTCGACTCGCCAACCATTATGATGTGTGAAATCTGCAAGTATACGATTTCATCGTCAAGTAATAAAAGATCGAATCCACAGGGACTATGTCTATGAATACCACTTAATTAATTGATTCAATTAAATTAAACTGAGGAAATATAATTATTGATTGATAGGATCTTAGTAACCAAGCAATTAAATAAATAAATTTCAAAGTGGAAAATTGAGAACAAAATTAGCAAGTTATTAAGAAAGGTTTTTCAGATTTAAGAAAGCTTCCAAGATTGGGGTAACCACAATGATACAAGACAAATCCTAATTGACAACCCTTTTATTAAAATTGAAATTCAATTGAAGGTGAATTACCCTAAATTAGTTAATGTTCTTTCTCAAGAGACAAGAACCATGCCCAATTAAACCAATTCCTACTCTCGTGGTAATTGAATTTAAATTGAACCCATTACGCTTTATGGTAATTCATTGAATCCTCAAAAGGCTAAACCTACTCTCATGATTTAGACCTTAATTTCAATTCTTATGGTTCCAACACCTAGGTTCACCTCTCAGTACGTCCCTAGATATCTATGAGATGCAAATATATGGCCAGCAAATTCACATGAATAAGCGCAATAAGGATTGAATCAAAGAACATTCAAGATTAATAAAAGGGGAAACAAAGTCAATTAATCATCATCAATGTATCAAAGGGCATTGCCCAATCCTAGAAACAAAAGAAACTACTCAGACATGGAGAAGAAGAAACAAGAAATCAAATTCAAGAACATCTAAACCCGTAATCAAAGAGAGAAGAGAAGAGAAAGATGAAGATCAAGAGCCTCCAAGTGTGCCTTCTTTTAACTGAATTGGAACCCCCTAAACTGTATTCAGAACATCTATTTATACCCCTAGGGTTTTAATTGGATAAAAGGCCCCAAAAGAAATAAAAAATAAAACTTAAAAACTGTTGCGTACTGCGATCCACGGCCGTGGATCATTTCACGGGCTGGCCGTGGATCTCTCTGCCACAGGACAATTTTGCTTCAACTTGAATTCCACAGCCATGGATCATTCCACGGCCTAGCCGTGGAACTCTCTGGAGTTTCTCTTTTGCTTTTTCAAGTTGCTGCTCGATCCATGGCTGTGGGAAATTCCACAGGCAGGCCGTGGATCTCTCTGGAGTGAGCTTTTTGCCTCTGTTTGTTATCCATAAAGCTCCAACTTCAATCACGCAAGCTTTCCATCCATTTGAAGGCCAATTGAGCACCAATCCTGCACAACAACACCACAAACACAGCAGTTATCCAAACTAAATGAAAAACAAATAAAAAGAGAAACTAAAATGCCTAAAAATGCATGCAAAACAAGAATAGAATATGATGTTGTTTCACATGCATCAAATTCCCCCAAGCTTAAGATTTTGCTTGTCCCCAAGGAATGACTAATGCCAAACCAAGAAGTGGGATCAAGAGATAATAATGAATAAGGAACCCGAGAAAACAACCAACCAAGCAATAGGCAAAGGCAAACTAAGAATTAGAGAGGTAATCAAAATGAAGTCCAATTAGAGGCTAAAGTTCTCAAAAATCGTGCTCCTCACTAAATTAGGTTCACTCTACTAACCACACTCAAAGTGTTTAAGGGTGAAGATAATGCGCTCAAGATTCCTCAAAGAAACAGCACTTTCATAAGCTTGATAAGAAACCAAATTTCTACTAATAATGAGCATGTAAGAATCAAAAGATCTTTCAAGGGTTGTAATGGGGCCATGTGAATGACGTTATGTAAGGTAAAGAAAGGAAGGTATGCACAAAGAGCTAACAAAAGTTTCAATAAGCACAAGAAACCACTAGAAAATAAATGTAGCAAAGGCAATTTTCAATCAAGAGCATAACTCCACATTTCCAAGCATTTTCTTCCTTACTTTTCCTTCTTCTGTTTCTCTTCTTTTTCAAGCTTCCATCTCATGATTTTCTTTTATTTTCTTTTCTTTTGAGAAAGAGAATAGTCAAAAATATATGAATCCTAACATAACTTTACACAACTTTCAAACCTAATTTACTCCATTTAATATTCTAAATGATTACCAACAATATATCATCATAGGTATCAAGAAAAATAATTATGCAATAGGCTCAAAATGGGCAACTAGTGGATGAAAGTGTGACAATCATTTCAGAAGGCCAGAAGGATACCTAAGATACCTTAATTACATTCAAGCATGCAAACAAAAATTTCACCTTAAAATGGTTTTAAATCAAGTTCTAGAGCACAAAATCAATGAGGAATTATCACTCAACGCAAAGAATGGGAGCAAAAATCATATAGTACATAAATCTCATATAGGCTCAAAACTCACATATAGAGGTTCAAAAATCAATGAGAAGCACGAATTCAGAGAACATATGCTAATTATCAACTATCAAGAGATCACCTCTACTATCAATTAAAACAATGCCTATTGCCTACCACAAGAATCAACAAATTGAGTTCCAAATCAATACCATCTCAAAATCCATAAAAGAGAGGGGCACAAAGTTTAACCAAAAAGTTGAGAGATATGATGGCGTGAAAATGCAATAAGAAGATACAATGCAATATAAGACATAAGAATGCATGAAACTAATGATCTACAATGAGAATGAAAAATGAAAATGAAAATACCCCCCAAGCTTAGAATTTACATTGTCCCCAATGTAAAAATCTATAACAAGAGAAGGGAGAAAAGAAAAGGACTCACTGTGGTGGTGGGAAATCTTCTGGTGTTCAATCCATGGCCATGGAATTTTCCATGGGCTGGGTGTGGAACTTTCTGACTTCACTCTTTTTATAGTTTGAGCTTCAAAAAGGGTCAAACCTAAACAAGATCTATGAGATAAAGATCAAACTAGCAATCCAACACACAAAATCAAAAGAGAAAGAAGAAATTAAAAGGAAACAAAAATAAAGAAACTTGGGTTGGCTCCCAAGAAGCGCTTGTTTAAAGTCATTAGCTCGACTTTGGTCTGGTTTCTGTGCTCAGGTGATGTTAACGGAGTAGTGCTCAGTCCCCACTCCTTCAAAATGTTTCACTATCTGGCCATTTATCTTGAAAGGCTTATGGCCTTCTTTCTTCACCTCAAGCACACCATAGGATAAAACTCAAACAATCTCATATGATCCTAACCATTTCGACCATAACTTACTAGGACAGAAATGTAGAAGCGAGTTATTAACAAGAACTTTATCCCCGAGTTTAAATTCATGCTTCTCGACACACTTGTCATTCTGCTTCTTAGGTCCTTTCTTGCAAGGCTTAAACTTCTTAAATTTTGTAGTACCATTGGCCAAGGTCTTTTCTAGCATAGCATCAGCCACTGATTCCAGTACACTTGAAAGCACAACATTATCCACAACATTAGTAGCATCTATGTGATTACATGAATTTAAGGAATTAGAATTATTTTCAGATTTAAAAACATCAAAAATTACTTCCTCATCATTCAATCGCAAAGTCAATTTCCCTTCGTGGGCATCAATGATCGCCATTCCAGTGGCAAAGAATGGACGCCCAAGTATGATCAGCATTTTAGCATCAGCTTCCATGTCAAGCACAACAAAATCCATCGACATATAAAACTTACCAACCTTAATAGGAACATCCTCCAAGATGCCTACGGGGTATTTGACAGACCGATCCGCCAATTGAATGGAGATAGTTGTGGGTTTCAACTCACCCACCTCCAACTTCTTATACACATAAAAGGGCATAAGACTAACACTAGCCCCCAAATCACACAAAGCTTTGTCAAAACTAGTGTTGCCAATCAAACAAGGAATAGAGAAGCTACCCGGATCTTTTAGCTTAGGAGGCAATTTATTTTGAATTAAAGCACTACACTCCTCAGTTAAAGCTACTGTCTCATATTTCTCTAGCTTTCTCTTATTAGACAAAATGTCTTTAAGAAATTTAGCATAGGTAGGCATTTGTTTCAATGCCTCAGTGAAGGGTACATTAATGTGTTGGTGTATGCCCTAGAGGCCAATACATTTTCTGTATTTACATACATTCTATTATGCTATTTTATATATGAGGCATTTCATTTATTGTGTTCTTTTTTGATAAACACAATAAAGTCCTTAGGATAGTAAGTTTGATGCCATAGGACATCAAGTGGATGACTTGATCGTGAGATCCTTTTGGTTACAACACTATTCTTAAATGTCCCTAGTCAAGTATTATTATTAATTAGGATAACAATAATACATTAAGACTAGTATGTGCAAAGACTGATGACCACATCTCACGGGTCATGGATATGAGATATCAAGTCTTCACATGGGTACATATTAGAGTAATGATGTACTGGACTGACCCACCATGAGAACACTACATGGATCGTTACGTGAGTGCCATAAGTGATTCTCATAGTGACAATGGTGTCTGTGGTCCTTTGACCTGAACTCACTACGATTCCTACATGAAGAGTTGTGTGTTTTAATGCCATTAAACGTCATCTGTAACAAGGTGATTATAAAGTTAGTTATTGGACATACCGCGATTCATGCAGAGGGATATGAGTGACCTAGATGGGATTTGTCACTCCTACATAATAGGAGTGATATCTTCGGGCCCTCTGATTGAGTGAGACTACAAAATGCATGGCCATGCTCAAATGAGGCAATATGAGATATTGATCTCATTTGTAGTTACAAAGTCTACTCGAGTATCAGGAAATGAAAGATTAGACTATACAAGGGTGACGTATTCCATGCCTTGTGTTCAATCTAGATATCTTGACAAAGGGACTAAACGACACGAAAACATTGGTCACGAAAAAGTTATGTCAAATCACTGATATTCTTATTACTTGGGTAGCAGCGATGTGTTGCTAGATACCGCTCACTATTTGTAATATTAAAATAGGATTTAATATTACTGCCAATGTAATAAGAACCTGCAGGGTCACACACATAGAGCAGACTAAAATTGGAGCAATGGATCCAAGTTGGACTCGGATTCAAATATGGGTCAGACTCATAACAGATGGGTCTAGGGTTGCACAGCTTACCTTGCTATTGCTCACACTCACTTAAGGCAGTCATTATTATAAATAGTACTGCTAAGGGGCTGCTAAGACATATAATTACAAAACCCTAGCCGCACCTACAAAAAAAATGAGTGAGAGAGCGACAGGTTTCTTCTATTCTCTTCGCAACTAGCACTGTGTGAGAGACGTGAGGCTCTTCTTTGCGGACGTTGGACGTTCGTGAGTCTATTCATGTGGATACCACAGAGACATCATTTATATTACGGTGTTGGTGATTCACGTCCTTCCTTTTGATCATGCTTCAAGAGGTAAATAATTTAAAAACTCAGATTATGGCTTTTTGCATGGATCCTCGGTGGGAATCCTAATTTTTTCGCTGCATGATGTAATTGCAATTCCCAACATAATGTACAATTTCTTAAGGACCTCTAGGAACTTCCCAATTTGCCTATCTAACTTGGCCTTAGCCAATCTTTGAGGGAAGAGAACTGGGGGTTAGTATGGTTCAGGGGGTATATACTTAGACACCTTTTCATTAGTTTCCTCTTCTAAGGGCTGTGTCTTGGTCTCTTTTTCCTCATTCCCCTTATCATTGTCACTCTCCCTATTACACTTGGGATCCTCTAATTACTTTCCACTTCTCAAACTCAATGCCTTACAATGTTCATTACATGGATTTATTGCAGGTTGACCAGGAAACTTACCATGTTGCCTTTGTGAAGTGCCTGCTTGTTTGGCAATCTGAGTTTAGGCAACATAGGCAAGTTGTGACTGAGGCCATTAGAGAGTTGTCAGCTAAGGTTGACAATTTGGCTATTCATAATGTGGATTTCACACATCAAGTTTTTAAAAGATCGAATCCACAGGGACTGTGTCTATGAATACCAATTAATTAATTAATTCAATTAAATTAAACTGAAGAAATATAATTGTTGATTGATAAGATCTTAGTAACCAAGTAATTAAATAAATAAATTTCAAAGTGGAAATTTGAGAACAAAAATAGCAAGTTATTAAGAAAGGTTTTTCAGATTCAAGAAAGCTTCCAAGATTGGGGTAACCACAATGATAGAAGACAAATCCTAATTGACAACCCTTTTATTAAAATTGAAATTCAATCAAAGATGAATTACCCTAAATTAGTTAATGTTCTTTCTCAAGAGACAAGAACCGTGCCCAATTAAACCAATTCCTACTCTCGTGGTAATTGAATTTAAATTGAACCTGTTACGTTTTATGGTAATTCATTGAATCCTTAAAAGGCTAAACCTACTCTCATGATTTAGACCTTAAGTTCAATTTTTATGGTTCCAACACCTAGGTTCACCTCTCAGTACGTCCCTAGATATCTATGAGATGCAAATATGTGGCCAGCAAATTCACATGAATAAGCGCAATAAGGATTGAATCAAAGAACATTCAAGATTAATAAAAGGGGTAAACAAAGTCAATTAATCATCATCAATGTATCAAAGGGCATTGCCCAATCCTAGAAACAAAAGAAACTACTCAAACATGGAGAAGAAGAAACAAGAAATCAAATTCAAGAACATCTAAACCCGTAATCAAAGAGAGAAGAGAAGAGAAATATGAAGATCAAGAGCCTCCAAGTGTGCCTCCTTTTAACTGAATTGGAACCCCCTAAACTATATTCAGAACATCTATTTATACCCTTAGGGTTTTAATTGGCTAAAAGGCCCCAAAAGAAATAAAAACTAAAACTTTAAAACTGATACGTACTGCGATCCACGGCCATGGATCATTCTACAGTCTGGCCGTGGATCTCTCTGCCACAGGACAATTTTGCTTCAGCTTGAATTCCACGGCCTAGCCGTGGAACTCTCTGGAGTTTCTCTTTTGCTTTTTCAAGTTACTGCTCGATCCATGGCCGTGGAAAATTCCACAGGCAGGCCGTGGATCTCTCTAGAGTGAGCTTTTTGCCCTTGTTTACTATCTGTAAAGCTCCAACTTCAATCACGCAAGCTTTCCATCCATTTCAAGGCCAATTGAGCACCAATCCTACACAACAACACCACAAACACCGCAGTTATCCGAACTAAATGAAAAATAAATAAAAAAAGAAACTAAAATGCCTAAAAATGCATGCAAAACAAGAATAGAATATGATGTTGTTTCACACACATCACATTGACACCCCCGGTGAACCCAATCTTGACGAAACCAATAGAACCCCTTCTTGTCGCCATCACCAAACGCGGGAGATCAAACCAAATAAAATCTAGGAAATTCATCCTCGTCCCCTTTACAGTCTTTAACCAAAATCACATAGAACAAAAATAGTACAAACAAGAGGTGAGATATCCTACATCTTTACCAACATGGCAACGAAAGAAAAAATAATATGAATGATGAAGTCATTTCATACATACAGATATTACAGATATATTCAAGTTATCAATTTCATAGATATCTTCAGAAAGCATATCCCATAATAATATAAATATTAATAGCACTATAACAATAGATATCCACCATAGATATATAAATAATAATTATGCCACCACAATATATATGTTGACCATGCCATGACAATATGTGAACTGACTACGCATATGCACAATGCGTATGCTGAACATCTTTGTGCACAATGTACTCAATTCCTACTCCATGGAGCTAAACACAAAATCAGAGATGAGTGTTCTAGAAGATCTGCCCCCCTCAAAAGACAGTCTACGCCGGACCACGAAAAGTAATAGTATTTGTCGGGTCCTCGTCGTGCGTTGCAACGGATCACCACGGCCAAGGGTATACAATATGACAAATAGGTCACTAAGTGGATCACCACACATGGACACCCCCTGAGATCCATCATGGATCGCACTATCCTGTAAGTTCTCGCTCACTCCTTAGGCATAAAATGCTACAACTGTATGATGCTCAAATGCATATTCAAAGAAGTCAATCCACATCTGACTCAATCATCTATTTGATGTTTCTGGGTCCGGTACTTCGTTTCCAAAAGCACAATACCAAATGCATGCTATCACAGAGGATTTCAATCGTGCATTTCATAACCATAAGCCATATTAAAATAAACGTTGAATCTTCAAAATTAGTATAAGAATATCACCTCAACTTCAACACTTTTCCTATTGAGCTTCACTAGGGAATATATCCTTCTATCTTTCACTGAATCCATTTTAATCTAATTCAAAAAGTTCTTTTCTTTGTCCTTAATAAAATTCAACTAAAATAAGTATTTTATATTTCTCAAATCCTCCCTTACACTCTTAATTCTTGTTTCTCTAATTCAATTAGTCCTTCTCTTTATTCTTAATAAAACTTATTTAATTAAATGTCTTATGATTCTCAAAGTCTTATTTACTCTCATTTTCCTTTAAAGGTTAAGATCTACGTATAGTTTTATGGTAAAATTTCATTTCCTTTCTCTTTCCATCTTATGAATCCCTAATTGAATGTCTAATTACTTAAGTATTCAAAGTTCCATTTTAATACAAAATTTCCTCTTAGTTACCCTAAATGGCCGTGAGCCCTAAGTTCATAGAATTCAAAATTCATCTTCTCAATCCATCATTTTAATTCCTCAATCAATCTATTTTCCTACTTAAACTTCTAAGTTCCAATTCATCCCAATTTTAATTGCAAGTTTTCCTAATTTGCCTCCTCTTGGACAAGACACTCAACCATGGTTTCTAGACCCAAGATTTTCATCAACTCGTCAATTAGTTGCTTAAGATCCATTTTAACACAAGGTTTGGTTCTTGATTCATCATTTAAGCCCACAAGGCCGTGAGCACCCTTTCAACATAGGCAAGGATTCCTTATCTTTCACACTTGATTTCAAGCACACAAAATATCACAATTTATCCATGCAACATAATAAAACAACATCAAGTAACAACATCATATAAGCATATAATTACAAATCATCAAAAATCAAGCAATCAAGAGGAGAAATCCACACATGGATCCTCCAATTTCAACACAAAAATTCATCCCTCACCACCATGGGTGGTTGATGAGGATGTTCTCCCTCTTACCAAGAAAATAACAAGAAAAACAAGCTCCTTTTTCTTTTTGAAATTCGTCCTCCACCACCATTAAAGACCCTAGGACATCAAACTTTCATAATCAATAAACCAAACCATAAAAGAGGAGTTCTTGGTCACAAAGATGACCAAGAATCACGAAAATGGTGAGAGAAAATGGAAAACTCATAAACTTTACCTTAAAACTCCAAATCTCAGGGCTTTATGGAAGAAGATGAAAATGGTGGATTCAAGAGATGGTCACAAAAGAGAAAAGGTTTAAGATGATGAGAAGATGTAAGAAACAAGGTTGGTTGAACAAGAAAATATGGGTAGCCAAAAATGGTATCTTGGTTGTGGAAGGAAAGAGAAAATGGAGAGGAAAATGTGAGCTCCTTGAAGGTGATTCCAACAAGAAGTGAAAGTCTTCAAAGAAAATGTGGATTCAAGAAATGTGTGAGCTTGAAATCAAGCAACCATGGAGGATGGAAGGATGTGGAGCTGCCGCGGAGTTAGAGAGAAAATGGAGAAGATGAAAGTGTGAAGAAAAAGTGAGAAAAGATAAAATTTGGAGAGAGAAAGTGATAGAAAAGTTTGGAAATTTGAAAAGTGAAGTGAAAGGGTAATATTGGTGAAAAAGTGACAACTTTTGCCACCCATTTCTTCTCCTCATTGTCGTGGAGCTTCACAAAGGAGAGGGGGAAATTGGCTTCTCCAACAAGCCAATAGGAAGGTGTTAGGAAGTTTCCTCCTTCTTCACCTTTTTGAAAAGTCAACTTGATGTGACATAAAGTAGATTTCTAGATAAAGTGATAAGGATTTTTACTAAAAGCTATTACCCAATAGACAATTGTTGCAGTTCACAAAATAGTTTTTACTATCCAATGGATAATAGAGCGTACTACAAAATTTTTATTTAACAGAACGTACCGCAATTTTATTCATCAGATAAAATCTAAAAAATATAAATCTCGTAAACTGTGCCCGACCTCGGGTTTATAAGATCCCCTGTCGACGTTTTCATAGTTCAAGGTTTACTAGCCTCGAGGAAAATATTTTATTTTCCTGGCTCCGCTCAGTGCACACGTAAATCAAAAAATATATTAAAATAATCAATAGTTCCAAAAAAATCTAGAAAAATTCACAAAAATCACAAATATTATAAAATGACTATTTATCATAAAATAAATAATTTTTGGGGCGTTACACCAGCTCTTCTCAATGTGCACGTAAAATGAAAAATATATTAAAATATTCAAGTTTTTCAAAAAAATTCATAAAAATTCACAAAAATCACAAATATTATAAAATGAGTGTTTATCATGAAATAAGAAATTTTTAGGGCATTACATTTATGGCCGTGGGCCTTCATGGAGAGAGAAAGAGACATTTTGTTTTGCTACAAGCCATCACAACGATTGGTTAAATCAAAGGTGGATATCCAAAACTTCTCCACTAAGTTTACACTCAACTCATCTCATCCATTGATTAGATCAATGGTAGATATCCTACGCTTCTTCACTAAGCTTCCCTTCACAACCATTGATTAGATCAATGGTGGATATGCAAAGCTTCTCCTCCAAGCTTGTTTCTAATTGGATCACAAAAGTCATAGTTGTAACACCCCTCGATTTAGTAACCACGGCACAATCGTCATTATACTACGGTCACTAAATTTTTGGCATGCTACGACTCAAATAATAAATTTCCAAAATTTAATTATTGTGTATATAAAGAAAATATGAGCCTCAAATGATTAGATACATATGCCGTCATTTGAAAATATAATTTATTAAGATATACTCAAAATATAGCACATAAGACTGGATAATTACCTTAAAACATACATAGCGCGGCGCATTGCTCATACCACCCAAAAACACTAAGTTATACATCAAGATGCAGTTATATCCCAAAGAACCCTTATACAGGTAATGCAAAAGAAACATAAACTACCCATAACGATACCACGACTAAGGAGTTAGGCACTCCATTAGATCTGCCTCGGGATCCTCTCTCGGCTCATCAGAAGACACAAGAACAGGACAGAGTGCGGTCTCACAGGCAGGTGCCCTAGTAGCTGATGCCATAGAATCCTCATCCTCTCTATGGGTGTAAAGCGGATCACCCCAAAGCTCCCGAATGGGCAATGCAAACTCCAGATGCATAGATATAGTGAGAGTCAAAATAGGATCTCCATTGCGGGTCCTCCTCACAGTCAAGATCAGATCCCTAATATATCGTATACGCTTGCTGGCCCAATCGACTCGCCAAGCATTGGCACCCCGGTGAACACAATCCTGATGAAACCAATAGAACCCCTTCTTGACGCCATCACTGATCTTAAGAGACCAAACCACACAAAAATCTAGGAGATTCAACCTCGTCCCCTTTACAGTCTTTAACTAATAATCACATAAAACAAAAATAATGCAAGCAAAAGGTGAGATATCCAACATCATTACCAATTATGGCAGTAAGAAATAGAAACGGCATAGGATGCCCACATAGTATTACAAGAATAATAAACAGTATCAAGAAGTAGATATTAAACAACTTAACAATTTCAGGCAGTTATAGCATCAATAAGATAGCAGTTCCAATCATCATATAAATAAAATGCCAGATAATATATTGACTCACTATGCACATGCATATGATATTGAAATCCTACTCCATGGAGCTAGACACAAACATCAGAGAGAATGATCAGGGAGACATACCAGTATCTCGTCAGCCTAAAATCAAGTGCTTTCCAGAAAAATAATAGTTTTACACAATAAGGCTTTATACAGCGGCATTCCCACAAGATCGTGATATAGGACAGTGTTTCGGTCTGGATCATCGGTGCATTTGCATCGATTTGTCCCACGGCCCAGAGGAGCTACCAACTGTCCACTGTGAGACGCCCACACCCTGACGCCCCCAAGGCCAAAAGCATGACCTACACTAGTCTATTCGCATCCGTATTAAGGTGTGATTCAAACTCCTAGGCAACATAGCCTTGACAAATCATCCATCGAACTTTCACAATGCATGATGACTCAATGCATATTCATGTATATTTAAAAATAATATACTTCTCCACAACATGCCATAATTTGGCCAAGATAAGCATAAACACATTCTTAGTTCCACTCATGGACCCACAATGAATATCATCAAGGCATCAAATAATATATTATGCCTTTAGGGTTCATTATGGAAATTATGGCTTAATCTTCTACGTTCTTCTCATTAAGTTTCTCTTGAGATAATTTTAATTTGAGTTATTTAATATCTTACTCACACCCATATTTTTCCTTTAATTAAGAATTAATTTAAGTTTTATGATAAGATCTCATTCTTAATTCTTTCCATTTTTATGAATTCCTAATTAATTTCTAATTATCCAATTAACTAAGTTTCACTTTAATTTAGCATTTCTTATGAAATCATTCTCTAGGGGAATTCTCTTGATTATTAAGTTCCTCACTTAAAGTTTATTTATACTTACTTAGAAAATTAATCTAAGGTTTTTCAAGTCTCACACACTCTTATTCTTTATTTAGGTCCAAAGATTCACTTTTAGGTTATCAATTAAATTTCTCTCCATTATATTATTAATTTTTTAATCACTTGATCATTTAAATTCCAAGGTTGCATGATGTTACATAAATGGGATCCTAAAATGGCCTTAGAGGTCGTGGCCTCCCAAGGGTAGAACCCTAAGTTTTTCTTAACTTCATTACATTTTATTCACTTGATTAATTAAGTTTCCATTTTGGTTACAAAATTTCAACCATGATTACCCCACTTGAGGGTCATGGCCGTGAGCCCCCATGAGGAAAGCAAGGGACTTTTATTTCCATTTCATATTTTCAATCCATCCAAATCAAACCAAGATCATCAATATATATATATAATCAACCAAATAGATTAAACAATGCAAAATCAATATAACCATAAAATTCAAACATCAAAGAGAGTAACCCTAACTAGGGTTTTCTCACAACCAACACAAAATCAAGTCTCTCACTACCAAGAGAGGTTGAAGAGGATCATCTCCCTCTTACCCTAGAGAAAACAAGAAAAAGAATCTCCTTTATAGCTCCTTGATGAATTCGGTTTCACTCCTTCAAAACCCTAGAAATTTCAACTTCAACCAATCAACACCAATGCTTGAAAAAGAGAAAATAAATGGTCATGAAGGTGGCCTTGAAAAAGAAAATGAAGAAGAAAAGGTGAGGAACTAAGAATCTTACCCTAAAGCTTCAAACTTTGAAGATTGAAGAAGATGATGAAGATGGAAGCTTTTCAAGAAATCTTCAACTAGAAAGGTGTTTAGAATGTAGTGGAGATTAAGGAAATGTAGTAACTTGGAATTTTTACAAACATGGAGGCAAGGAGAGGGAGTGAGGCCATGTGGGTGGTAGAGAAAAGGAGGAGCAAATAAGAAAAAGATGAGTGTAGAGAGAGAAAGTGATAGTAGGAAATGAAATGAACTTTTAGGGTTTTAAAATAGAAATGAGATTAATTAAGTGAAAGCAAAATTTTGGGCTCCAAGTAGGCCTCATGGCCATATAGTAGAGAGGGAAAATGGGAGCGAAAGTTGTCACCAAAATTAGGGTTAAGTTAGCTTTTTCAAAAGTGGATTTGATTAGACATAAAGTATATTACATTTGGGTAAGATAATTAGGTGATAGGGTAATTAAAATAATAGGATAATAAAGTGATTAGGGTTTTCACTATAAGTTATTACCCTATGGATAATTATTGCACTTTACAAAGTCAGTATCTATTGTCCAACGGACAATAGCGCATACCACAGAATTTTATTTAACAGTATGTACATATATTTTATTTATCAGATAAAATCTCAAAAAATATAAATCTCGTAAACTGTGCCTGACCTTGAGTTTAGTAAGATTCCCCGTCGATGTTTCCACAGTTCAAATTTTACTAGCCTCGGGGAAAACATTTCGTTTTCCCGACTCCGCTCAGTGTGTACGTAAAACGAGGAATATATTAAAATATTTGACATTTCTAAAAAAATCTACAAAAATTCTCAAAAATCACAAATATTAAAAAATGACTATTTATCATGATACAAACAATTTTTGGGATGTTACACTGACTCTGCTCAGTGTGCATGCAAAATAAAAAATATATTAAAATATTTAACATTTTCAAAAAAATTCAAACAAATCCTCAAAAATCATAAATATTATAAAATGACTAATTATGATGAAATGAATAATTTTTAGAGTGTTACAATAACCTCTTTAGTTGACTAATCTCAAGATATTTTTCAAAAGATATTTTCAGAAACTATTACCCAATAGATAATAGCTACTGCTAGTTATTGTCCAATGGATAATAACATTATATAATAAATAAAAGCATTATCCAATGGATAATAGAAAACTCAGATACTGAAAATTTTCATCAATTGTTCCCAATTCCAGTTTTGTAAGTTCCCTTGGCCCCGCAATAACAGTCTGAAACTTTCCAGTTTAGGAAAGTCCAAAATAATATTAAAATGATTAAAATAATTAAAAGTTTACAACAATTCACAAAAATTCACAAATATTATAAAACTCATAAATATCAAGAAAAATAAAAAATTGAGGTGTTACAAAATGTACCCAACAGCTCCTTTGATCAAAAACACTATAAATACATGTCTTGGGTCTTCATTAATGGCTAACCAACAACTAAAAACATACTTCTATCACTCTAATCCGTGAATCAATCATTCAATTCATGTGTGCTCTATTTTTGTAAATATTTTAGATATTCTTGAAGATCATTATAGGACTTCAACTTGTATAATCTACTCTTGTGAGAGTTTATCATTCAATCTCCATTTGATTTCCTGTAAAAGAAGGTGAGGTATCCATCAAAGGTTATAAAGGGTAAGGTATCCCTATTTTGAGGTTCAAGCACAAAGGGTGAGGTTTCATAAGGTGTGGTGAGTGCTCTAATTTGTAAAGGTTGTCAAGCACTTGTTCAAGCTTGAAGGTTTAGTGGAAAATCTCAAGTGGTTTGCTTGAGGACTGGACGTAGGTCACAAGGGGTGGCTGAACCAAGATAAATCATTGTGTTTGCTCTTCTCAACTCTATCTCTTTACATTTGTGCTTCAATTTTATATGCTAAATTGAATACTTTCTATCTTGGCTTATTTATTTGTGAATGAGTTACTCAATCTCATTTATCTATTCACTTCAATTAATCAATAGCTTCAACAAAAATTGATATTCAAGTGTTTTGTAAAAGTTTTGTGAAAAGTTTTTATATACTCAATTCACCCCCTCTTGAGTATTGAGGCCACTTGGTAATAAGTGGTATCAGAGCTAGACTATTGTGTAAAGAGCTTAGCAGTTTTAAGAGAAAGTGATGGCTTCTCCAAATGGTTTTTCAGAAAGTTCTTCTCTCTATAGACCTCTCTTTTTCAATGAGGATAGGTATGCTTATTGGAAAGAAAGAATAAATTTTTTTATTGAAGTTATTGACTTAGATGTGTAGGATTCTGTTAAAAATAGTCCTTTTGTTCCCACACAAGTTTGTTAATGGTGTAAGATTCAATACACCAAGAAGTAAATGGGCTGATGAAGATAAAAAAAAAAGGTCCAATACAATTTGAAAGCCAAAACCATCATTACCACAGCTTTGGGGTATGATGAGTTCTTTAGAGTCTCAAATTGTAAATCTGCCCAAGAAATGTGAGACACTTTACAGTAACCCATGAGGGTACTAGTGAAGTGAAAAGATCAAGGATAAATACTCTAACTCATGAGTATAAGCTTTTTAGAATGAACCAATGTGAAAGCATTCAAGAAATGCAAAAAAAATTCACACATATTGCAAATCATCTTGCTTCATTGGGAAAGACTTTTCTTAACGAGTATCTTATTAACAAAGTGTTGAGATGTTTGAATAGGAATTAGCAACCTAAAGTGGCGGCTATAGCGGAGTCAAGAGATCTTTCAACCATGACCCTAGCCACACTTTTTGGCAAGCTATAAGAGTATGAATTAGAGTTGAATAGACTCAACAAAAATGAGGAGCTTGACAAGAAAAAGAAGGGAATAACTCTCAAGGCCACTTCCTCCATAATCAATGATGGTGATGATGAAGATGATGGAGATGGAGATGGCCTGGAAATAAATAAGGAAAATCTTAGTCTTCTAGTAAAGAAATTTGGAAGTTTCTTTAAGAAAAATGGAGCTCAAAGAATACCTCTCTTTCCCCAAAAGAAAGCCTATCACAAAGGGGAAGGAACCTCATCCACTTCTAAATGTTATGAATGTGGAAAACTAGGGCACATGAAGATGGAATGTCCTATCTATCAAAAGAAAGTGGGAAAATATGAGAAGAGGTCCTCAAAGAATAAGAAAGAAAGAAGAGCTTACATAGCTTAACATGATAATGACATGGATTCAACTAATAGCTCAGACAATGAGAAAGCCAATTTATGTCTTATGGCTAGAGGAGAAGAGGAAGAAGAAGATGACACAGAGGCAACATCCTTAAACTTAGACTCTTCCTCATCCTATGATGAATTGCATAATGAATCCATGAGGCTCACAAAAGTGGTTTTATTTTCCAACAAAACAATCTTCTTATTAGTAAATAAAATATTCATTTTAAAAAAGGAAATTAATGAACTCAAAATTGAGAATAAGACTCTAAGACTTATTGATGCTAACTCATTATGCATGATTTATTCTTCATATGATAATGCACCCACACCCTCATCATGCTCATCATGTAAAGCATTTGAAAATGAAATTGAAGTTTTGAAAAACACTTTTTCTAAATTTACATTTGGAAGACACAACCTGAATATGTTACTAGGGAAACAAAGATATATTTTTCAAAATACCGGTTTAAGGTATAATCCCCACAACCAACAAAATTTTCTCAAGAATCGCTTTGTTTCCTCAAGTACATCAAGTAGTGCCTTCATCAAATGCTTTCTTTGTGGGAGGAAAGGGCATAGTGCTTCTACATGCAATGTTAGGAAGAACTTGAACACCAAGGTTGGGACTAAAATGATTTGGGTCCCTAAGGACACCTTGCCAAAATCTAACACACAAGGACCTAAGAAAATTTGGGTATCAAAAGATAAAAATTGAAGTGTGTTGTAGGTGTGTTTGAAGGCTAAGAGCTGACTTTAGAATCTTAAAAGTGGCTGCTCCAAGCATAAGACCAGAAAATACTCCAACTTCTCATCCTTGTCTCCAAGAAGCTTGGACTTGCAACCTTTGGATAAGTGGAGACTTGTTCTATGCTTTAACTTACTTTAAAGTAGTACTCTTCTAGCTTTATATCCTGAAAATATCTCTACATGTGATAATATGCTAGATACATTTACTTCTTGTTTGAAATAGCATATTTGACGAAAATATCCTTGTTCTTGGCATATTGGATCAATCATGTATCTAACTCTTGCTGCATAATTCTATTTTGTTGCATAAAGTCATGTTCTTCTGCATAAGGTCATTGTCTTACTACATAAATCTCAAAATTTTCTGCATAATATGTTATTTTTGGTGCACAATTACCTTATTTTAATCATTTTTTAATACAATACTGACTTGAGCGTCAGAGGCTCCCCTAAATTTGTTTTGCATGTACTCCATCATGACTAAGTCCTCCAAATAGCTCAACATTTTAGCTGGATAGGTATTTTTTGCTCAAAAGATTTGATCCTTGGTAAAGATAGTATTTTTCCAAGAACATGTGTTTTAGATCAAGAACTAGTTAATTTTCATGCTTACATGATGTTTTGAATTGGTTTGGGAAGCTTTTGGAAGTGTTTTGGAGGTTTTGGTACAAATCTCTTGCAGTTTGAAGTAAGAAAATCAAGTTCAGTAGGCTTGTAATTGATTATAAGAGCTTTGTAATCGATTACAAAGGCTCTGCTAAGCGTTACAAGCAAAGTTAGAATGCTTGTAATTGATTACACATACCATGTAATCGATTACACCCATTCCAGAAAGCTTGTAATCGATTACACCCACCTTGTAATCGATTACAAGGAACCTAGAACTAGTGTAATCAATTACAAAGGGGTTTAAAAAGCGTTTCAGCGTGCTCAGAAGCCATTTCCATTCTACAACTCCTCTTTCTCTCTCTAGCCTCACGACCCCCATCCCACAAAACTCTAAACTTCTCTCTCAATTCTTGCCCAATTCACACCATTCCACCTCCATTCTACTCATTTTTCACCTCCTTACAAAACCCCCAACCTTATTCCAACAAAAAAAACCAAAATTCATCCGCTATCTCCTTTCACATATGTCCCCTCTCTCTCTCTCTAAGCCCTAACCCACGATTTTCCACCTTTTCTCACTAATTGCTACCTTTGTCCATCACCAAACACTAAGAAAACATATTCCCTCCACCTTCCTTACATTATTTTCCTCTCATTTTATCACAATGGTTAAATCCTCAAAGCTCACAAAAAGTCCAAGAATAGGGGCCTCAGTGGGAACATTCTCTGGTGCTCCTCCATTCACCATTTCAGGGTTGGACCTCACGCAACACTTCAACGCCACTAAGAAAGCTAACTTCTTCTGTAAAAACTTTCAACTAAGGCAGATCATCTCAGCCAGGTATCTCACTTAGGACTTTTGCTCTAGTGAACTCCGAGAAAGTTTTAGAATGGTAGAAAGACTTGAATTGCTAGATTTTCTAAGTATTAAAAAAGACATATAACTGAATTTAGTTAAGGTTTTTTATGACAATCTAAAATATAAGAATGAATGCCTAATTTCTGAGGTAGAAAAGAAATAAATCATAGTTAATAAGGATTTATGATATAGGTTGACTAAGCTAACTTTTGATGGTGCAAGCTTCTGTGGTGGTGAGAATGTTTGGGGAGATGAGTATAAATATAAGGCTGCTTTGATTTCATTACTGAGGGTTGGATATGATATTCCTAGAGAAAAATGGAATGTGATGGCCACTAGGTTGACCATGGAGAATAGGGTGCTCTATTACCTTGTGGCTAGGGGATTAGTTGCCAGGGGAGGCAACTACTCCCAAATTTTTAAGGATGATGTGTTGGCTTTGTGGGCTATGAACACTGATTGGCCAATCATCTGGGCCTATTATGTTATTTAGCACATATTGCAAGCCAAAAAGAAGAACCAACCCCTACCCTATGCTATGCTAGTCACTGCTATTTTAGAGCACTTCCACATTTCTTTGTCTAGGGAGACAAAGGATACTAGTTCCAAAGGGCCATAGTCTGTTGGTCTACATATTCTACAAAAGCTTCAGCAAAGGAAGATTGACGACAAATGGTACTATCTCCTTCATGGAAGCTATAGACATTTTACTGAAGAGGCTGAGGATGATAATGAAGAAAAAGGCCAGCAGCGTGCTCCTGCTCCAACTGCTATGGAACTTCTACTCTAGGAGATGCGTTGCCTATCGACCATAGTGGGAGTGAGGATGGATCAAATTGAGCATAAAGTAAATAATCTTAGGCTGAGGATGGATCACTCTGATAAGGAGTTAGCCTCTATTCGATTTTTCCTGGAGGGACCAGGTTATGCACCGAGGAGAGATGCCAGTGCTCCCACCTCCTCTGTTGCACCTCTTGCTCCCATATCCTTTGCTGGTCCTTCCGGTGCTACAGCTGGTGTCCCTGATGAAAATAAGGAGATTATTGGCTCCGAGGATGATGTTGACACAGATGACAACGATGTGGATCTTGATGATGTGGCTGCTGACAGTGATAGTGACAGAGACAGTGAGGTGACTGAGTGACCATGGGGCTTAGTCTTGATGTTTCTTTTCTTTATATACTCTATGTAACCCATTAGCAGCTTATTATTTTTTTTGACTCTGTATATGACTGGTTATTTTGCTTTTAATAATTACACAATCTAGTCATTTGATTTTCATATGCATCTATTATTGACTTGTTGGACTGATTATCCTCTGATTTTGCTCTGTTGTTATCCTTTATTATTGTGATAACTGGTTTTATGGGCTACATCATACTGAAATCTTTGTTGGTATTGAATGCTTATGTCTTTTTGAAAATGCTAATAAGAGAAAGTATTAGATAACATATATGTTACAAGAGTACGGGGGAGTTTTTACATGAAAATTATTTGTCTTATCTCATGCATAAACTACATAGGAGAGTTGCGCTTAAATCTATGACATATAAATGCTACTCTTTTTTCCTATGTCATTTTGTCATCATCAAAAAGGGGGAGAATATGAATGCTTATGTCATGAAGCATATCAATGAAGTTTTTGATGATAACAAAGTCAAGATGAAGGCCAAGTTCAAAAGAA
This sequence comes from Ormosia semicastrata, assembly GCA_029884595.1. NCBI lineage: Eukaryota > Viridiplantae > Streptophyta > Magnoliopsida > Fabales > Fabaceae > Ormosia > Ormosia semicastrata. The sequence goes on from JAQQTO010000063.1 coordinate 55,805,513, forward strand.
GTATATTTGGTATAGGTTGTAAGTCTTAGAATCTTAATGTAAAATGCTCTCAATATATCTCAACTATCTCAAAATAGTTTTTGAAAGATCCTTTTAAATCAACTTGAAGTTGAAAGTTCATATTTTAAAGAAATATTGATTTTAATCTTGGATTTTGTTACTCAAGTTTATATATTATCAAATCCAAGTATTTTCTAAGTTGGAAATGGCCATCAAGCATAATTGGGCTTGAAAAATGTGTTTAAGGGTGATTGTAATCGATTACACAAGTGTTGCAATTGATTACAAGTCAAACAGAGGCCTTGTAATCGATTACATTGATGTTGTAATCAATTACAAGTCTAGCAAAGGCCATGTAATTGATTACATCCTACCCAAAAAGCCAAGAACACGTTCTAAGAGCCATGTAATCGATTACAACAGGTTTAACAATAGTCAACGGCTATTTTATTGGCATTTAATGCTGCCATTAAATGTACCCAACAACTCTTTTGATCAAAAACACTATAAATACATGTCTTGGGTCATCATTAATGACTAACCAACAACTAAAAACATATTTCTATCACTCTAATATGTGAATGAATCATTCAATCCATTTGTGCTTTGTTTTTAAAAATATTTGAGATATTCTTGAAGAGCATTATAGGGCTTCAACTTGTGTAATCTACTCTTGTTAGAGTTTATCATTCAATCTCCATTTGATTTCCTGTAAAAGAATGTGAGGTATCCCTAAAGAGTAATGTGTGAGGTATCCCTCGAAGGTTGTAAAGGGTGAGGCATCCCTGTTTTGAGGCTCAAGCCCAAAGGGTGAGGTATCCCAAGGTGTGGTGAGTGCTCTAGTTTGTAAAGGTTGTCAAGCACCTGCTCAAGCTTGAAGGTTTAGTGGAAAATCTTGAGTGTTTTGCTTGAGAACTAGACGTAGGTCACAAGGGGTGGCTAAACCAAGATAAATCATTATGTTTGCTCTTCTCAATCCTATCTCTTTACATTTGTGCTTTAATTTTATATGCTAGCTTGAATACTTTCTATCTTGGCTTATTTATTTGTGAGTGAGTTACTCAATCCTTTTTTTTTAGAAAAAATGGTATGCAAGGGCATCACTATAATGCAAGACATCCCAACAAGGTTGGCACCTCAAGCATTATCTATCATTTGCAACATACCAAAAATATTATTAATAAAGAGAAAAGAAAAGAAGAATACAAAAAACATGGGGGGGCATAAACCTGACCCATGAAAAAATCATCTAAACCTATAGTTTGGAATTCCAAATCTATTTCTAAAAACGTCATCCTTTAAAAAAGAAAGAATAGAATCCTACCAAGACATACCATCAATAGAAATACCATGATTGGTTAACAAATCCGCACAAGAATTTCCCTCTCTAAAAACATGAGAAAATACAAAATTCATCTTTTTGGAATACACTAAAGCATTTTACCATCTATTTTTTAGGCTCCAGGGAACTATGAAGGGGTTGGAAAAAGCAGCAATAACCAAACTTGAATCACATTCAAGCCAAATATGATGCCAACCCTTCTTGAATGTTTAACCAAACTTGAATCACATTCAAGCCAAATGTGATGCCAACCCTTCAAAAATAATTTACTATTTTATGAAAATTCTTAATAATTAAGAAATAAATTAAATAAATGTTTATTCATTTTTTAGTGAAAATAGAACCTTATGATAAAAAAGAACCAATATACAGTAACCCCTAGGTCAAAATATATGCGTGTCTGTTAACAACACAAAGCACAAATAGTAATTGATGAGATGAGATTTTTGGATAAAGGGTTATGATACTAGAACTTATGCTTTATTGAGTTGAGTATCTTATTCTTTTTTTTTATTGGTTTATTCTGCAGCAGCAAATGCTAGTCACAATATAGATTTCAACAAACTAAGTCAATGAGTCATAAAGATATATTTATAGATAAAAAAAAGAAAGTACACAAATAGGACGTATCATCTTATGTATAGTAGTCATTTTATGTTTTATGTATTTTATGTTTTATGTATAGTAGTGGGGAATTATGGGACAAAAAATAAATCCGCTTGGTTTCAGACTTGGTACAACTCAAAGTCATGATTCTCTTTGGTTTGCACAACCAACAAATTATTCCGAGAGTCTACAAGAAGATAAAAAAATACGAGATTGTATCAAGAATTATATACAAAAAAATATAAGAATATCTTCTGGTGTCGAGGGAATTGCACGGATAAAGATTCAAAAAAGAATCGATCTGATTCAAGTCATAATCTATATGGGATTTCCAAAGTTATTAATAGAGGATAAGCCTCGAAAAATCGAAGAATTACAGATGAATGTGCAGAAAAATCTGAATTGTGTGTATCGAAAACTCAACAAATCTATTACAAGAATTACAAACGCTTATAGACACCCTAATATTCTTGCAGAATTTATAGCCGGACAATTAAAGAGTAGAGTCTCATTTCGTAAAGTAATGAAAAAAGCTATTGAATTAGCTGAACAAGCAGGTACAAAAGGAGCTCAAGTACAAATTGCGGGGCGTATCGACGGAAAAGAAATTGCACGTGTCGAATGGATCAGAGAAGGTAGGGTTCCTCTACAAACCATTCGAGCTAAAATTGATTATTGCTCCTATACAGTTCGAACTATTTATGGGATATTAGGGATCAAAGTTTGGATATTTGTAAACAAAGAATAAGAAACTTTTCCTTATCTTTAACCTTCCATGTTTCGATAAAACAAAAAATGAGAAATTTTATAAGATTGAATAAAATAAAAAAATTCAATTAATCATTTGATATTGATATAATTGCTATGCTTAGTGTGCGACTCGTTGGTTTTTTTTAGAGTGGTTAGAATTCAACAAAAAAATAAACCGACTCGTAGTATGAATTAATTAATAAAGAACTAATAACCAACTCATCGCTTCGCATTATCTGAATTTCCCTCTCTAAAAACATAAGAAAATAAAAAATTCATCTTTTTGGAATACACTAAAGCATTTAACCATCTATTTCTTAGGCTCCAGGAAACTATGAAGGGGTTGGAAAAAGTAGCAATAACCAAACTTGAATCACATTCAAGCCAAATGTGATGCCAACCCTTCTTGATTGCTATTTCAATTGCATTCAATAAATGTTTAAGAAAATGTTTACTCAATCTCATTTGTCTATTCACTTCAATTAATCAATAGCTTTAACGAAAATTAATATTCAAGTGTTTTAAAAGATTTGCAAAAAGTTTTTATAGGCTCAATTCACCCTCCTCTTGAGTATTGAGGTCACTTGGTAACATAGTATTGACGTGTGTGAAACAACATCATATCTTGTTCTTGTTTTGCATGTGTTTTTAGGCATTTTAGTTTCTCTTTTTATTTGTTTTTCATTTAGTTCAGATAACTGCGGTGTTTGTGGTGTTGTTGTGCAGGATTGGTGCTATATTGGCTTAGAAATGGATGGAAAGCTTGCAAGATTGAAGTTGGAGCTTTACGGATAGTAAATTGGGGAAAAAGACTCATTCTAGAGAGTTCCACGACCTACTCGTGGAATTTCCCACGGCCATGGATCGAGCAGCTGTGTGAAAAAGCAAAAGTAATTTTCCAGAGAACTCCACGGCCTGGCCATGGAATGATCCACGGCCAGCCCGTGGAATGAACCACGGTCGTGGATTGCAGTAGGCATCAGTTTTTAAGTTTTGTTTTTTATTTCTTTTGGGGCCTTTTAGCCAATTAAAACACAAACGATATAAATAGAGCTTCTGAATACAGTTTTGGGGTTCCAATTTGGTTTGAAGGAGGCTCACTTGGAGGCTTTGGATCTTGATCTTTCTTCCCTCTTTCTCTTTGATTACGGGTTTGGATGTTCATGAATATGTTTTCTTGTTTCTTCTTCTCCATGTCTGAGTAGTTCTCTTCATTTCTAGGATTGGGCAATGCCCTTTGATACATTGTTGATGATTAATTGAATTTGTTTTCCCTTTTATTAATCTTGAATGTTCTTTGATTCAATCCTTATTGCGCTTATTTATATAAATTTACTGGCCATATATTTGTATGTCATAGATATCTAGGGACGTACTAAGAGGTGAACCTAGGTATTGGAACCATAAGAATTGAACTTAAGGTCTAAATCACGAGAGTAGGTTTAGCCTTTCGAGGATTCAATGAAGTACTATAAAGCGTAATGAGTTTAATTTAAATTCAATTACCACGAGAGTAGAAATTGGTTTAATTGGGCACGATTCTTGTCTCTTGAGAAAGAACATTAACTAATTTAGGGTAATTCACCTTCAATTGAATTTCAATTTTAATAAAAAGGCTTTCAATTAGGATTTGTCTTGTATCATTGTGGTTACCCCAATCTTTGAAGCTTTCTTGAATCTGAAAAATCTTTCTTAATAACTTGCTATTTTTGTTCTTAATTTTGCACTTTTATATTTATTTAATTACTTTATTACTACGTTCTCATCAATCAACAATTTTATCCCTTTTGTTTAATTGAATTGAATTAATTAATTAATTGGTATTCATAGATACACTCCCTGTGGATTCGATTGTTTTATTATTTGACGATGAAATCGTACACTTGCGGATTTCACACACCAAGTTTTTGGCGCCGTTGCCGGAGAATGTGTTTTTCTTAAATGTTAATTTAATTTTTAATTTAATTATTTTAAACCTTTTTTCTTTTTATCATATTCTTACGTTCTTGATTTCTCTTTGACTCTTTGCAGGTTTCTCTTATTTATGCAAAGTACTAGACGTTCCAGGACTCTTATTGAAGCAGATCCTGAAATTGAAAAAACTCTTCGTAGAAGGAGAAGACAATAAGGGCAAAAAGTAAGAGAAATACCTGAACCAACACTTGTTATGGCTGAAGCAGAGGATAATAGACCGCTAAAAGAGTATGCAGCCCTTAATGCTCAGGGTTTGCGATCTGGAATTGCTCGGCCAGACATTGAAGCTAGACACTTCACCATACCTCCTACACTACTTTCTATGATAAGGCAGAACCAGTTTGGAGGATTGCCATCAGAGGACCCAAATGATCATGTGGATATGTTCGTAGAGTTCTGTGAGACCCTTAAGATTGAAGGCACCTCTGTTAATGCTATTCGTCTCTGCCTGTTTCCATTATCATTGAGAGATAGAGCTAGAGCTTGGTTGAAGTCTGTTCCCGCTGAGACAATAACTACTTGGGACCAATTGGAGCAAGCCTTCTTGGACAAATTCTTTCCACCTTCCAAGATTGCTCATCTAAGGACCCAAATCACAAGTTTTGTTCAAAAAGATGGCAAGTCATTATCAGAAGCTTGGGATAGATATCAAGCTTTGATGGAAGCCTACCCACACCACGGGTTAGAGAAATGGTTGATCGTCCACACCTTCTACAATGGTCTAGAATATTCTTCGAAGATCTCTCTTGACTCCGCAACTGGTGGAGCTTTGATGAACAGAAGGCTAACAGAAGCCTATGAGATGCAAATCATCACCAATGGGCCAATGAAATAGGCCATAACCCGAGAAAACTCTCGAGAGGTAAGTTTGAGGTAGATGGTGTTGATTTAATCATGTCAAAATTTGATTCTTTGAATAAATATTTTGACATGCTTGAAAAAGCTCATGTTAATGCTATAAGTGCTTCTAACAACTTTTATGAGATTTGTGGAGCACAGGTACACATAGGGGCCGAATGCCAAGTTGGAATTGGATCCTTACAAGGTGCACCGATGGAGCAAGTGGAATCATGCCACAATTTCCATGACTTCAACCAAAAGGGAAGGAATGATCCGTATTCTCAAGCTTATAACCCCAGTTGGAGGTCACATCCTAACTTCTCTTACTGGAATAGTCAGTACCAAGCTGGGCAAGGTAATGCTAAACCCTCTTTTGGACTCCAACAGGTACAAAAATCTAGACTCGAGTCTCTTCTTGAGAATTTTGTTGAGAGTCAGTCTAAGCAAAATGAGAATTTAGGCACCATGGGCAAGTTGTGACTGAGGCAATTAAAGAGTTGTAAGCTAAGGTTGACAATTTGGCTATTCATAATAAGATGTTGGAAACCCAGATTGTCCAACAAGCAAGCACTTCACAGAGGCAACAAGGTAAGTTTCCTGGTCAACCTAAAGTCAACCCAAGCAATGAACATTGTAAAGTTGTGAGTTTGAGGAGTGGAAAGAAATTAGAAGATTCCACGGGTAAGGGAGAGAGTGAAAAAGATAAGGGAATTGCGGATAAAGAGACTAACACACAACCCTTAGAAGAAAAGGAAACTACTGAGAAGATGTCTAAGTATGTACCCCCCTGAACCTTACTAACCCCCGGTTCCCTTCCCTCAAAGATTGCCTAAGGCGAAGTTAGATAGCCAGTTTGGAAAGTTCCTAGAGGTCCTTAAGAAATTGTACATTAATGTATCCTTCATTGAGGCGTTGAAACAAATGTCTACCTATGCTAAGTTTCTTAAGGACATTTTGTCTAATAAGAGGAAGCTCGAGGAATATGAGACAGTAGCTTTAACTGAGGAGTGTAGTGCTTTAATTCAAAATAAATTGCCTCTTAAGTTAAAAGATTTAGGTAGCTTCTCTATTCCCTGTTTGATTAGTAACACGAATTTTGACAAAGCTCTGTGTGATTTGGGGGCTAGTGTTAGTCTTATGCCCCTTTCTGTGTATAAGAAATTAGAGGTGGGTGAACTAAAACCCATAACTATCTCCCTTTAATTGACAGATCGGTCTGTCAAGTACCCCATAGGCATCTTGGAGGATGTTCCTATTAAGGTTGGTAAGTTTTATATGCCAGTGGATTTTGTTGTGCTTGACATGGAAGCTGATGCTAAAATGTTGATCATACTTGGGCATCCATTCCTTGCCACTGGAAGGGTGATCATTGATGTCCACAAAGGGAAATTGACTTTACGATTGAATGATGAGGAAATAATTTTTGATGTTTTTAAATCTGAAAATAATTCTAATTCCTTAAATTCATGTAATCGCATAGATGCTACTAATGTTGTGGATAGTGTTATGCTTTCAGGTGTGCAGGAATCAGTGGCTAATGCTATGCTAGAAAAGACCTTGCCCAAGGGTACTACAAAATTTGAGAAGTTCAAGGCCTGTAAGAAAGGACCTAAGAAGCAGAATGACAAGTGTGCCGAGAAGCATGAATTTAAACTCGGGGATAAAGTTCTTGTCAATAACTCGCTTATACATTTTTGTCCTAGTAAGTTATGGTCGAAATGGTCAAGACCATATGAGATTGTTCGAGTTTTATCTTTCGGTGTGCTTGAGGTGAAGAAAGAAGGCCATGAGCCTTTCATGATAAATGGCCAGAGAGTGAAACACTTTGCAGGAGTAGGGACTGAGCACTGCTCCGTTGACATCACCTGACCACAGAAACCAGACCAAAGTCAAGCTAATGACTTTAAACAAACGCTTCTTGGGAGGCAACCCAAGTTTCTTTGTTTTTTTCTTTTAATTTCTTCTTTCTCTTTTGATTTTGTGTGTTGGATTGATCTTTATCTCATGGATCTTGGTTAGGTTTGACCCTTTTTGAAACTCAAATTAGAAGAGAGTGAAGTCAGAAAGACCTTGGAGGGCATGGTTCAAAGTATGGCGAGCATGGTCCAAGCCATCCATAGTTGGCATCTGAGTCAGCACTATTTCAATTGCATTCAATAAATGTTTAAGTAAATGTTTACTCAATGTCATTTGTCTATTCACTTTAATTAATCAATAGCTTCAATGAAAATTGATATTCAAGTGTTTTAAAAGATTTACAAAAAGTTTTTATAGGCTCAATTAACCCTCCTATTGAGTATTGAGGCCACTTGGTAACATAGTATTCTGAAAGTTAATAATCGATTATCTCCTTTGCTCTAATCAATTATCCCCTGCAAATACAAAGTTTTTGGGCGTGGATAATCGATTAGCACTCTGCTCTAATCAATTATGTGGTGAAATTTTAGACCAGAAATAGAGTAAAAACACATCAACTACCATTTACTCTTTTCATCTTATCAAGTTATCATAAAAACTCAATACACACACATATTCAAATTATTATCCAAATGAAAAAGGAATAAGAATCAATCTCAAACTATTAAGGTTGCATATGTATATATCTATATCACTTCAAGATCATCAATCATATACATACAACCAAAACATCTTGGAGCAACCATAGGGAATTCTCATCAATTCAACCATGCAGAATTCAAGAAGCAAGGAAAGATAGAGAGCATGGTAAAGACACAACAACCCTTACCCTTACTTCTTTGTTAGTGGTGTTCTATTTCTCTTTTTGTTCTTCCTTTGTTTCTTCCTTCTTCCTTCTTCCTTCTTGTAACACCCTAGCTCTAGGGCCCAACTAATGTAACACCCTAGCTCTGGGCATCACATTTTTGACTTCTGACTCATAATCTGAAAAGAAGTTCGCACTAAGTTTGAGTTATAAAAGATGGGTTTTAAAATTCCTTCTTTACTGAAACGTAAATTTTCTGAAAATATTAGGTAACATTGAAAAGCATATTTCAACTATTCATTATACAATACTTACACCAATTAATATCACAATTTAAAGAGAAATATATAATTAACAGACTTATATATTTTTGACAGACAGTAGCAAACCCCATGACGGGTCCTACTTAATAGCACGGTACAATACTAACGAGAAACTTTAACATACTTATTCTTTATCTGTCCATCTTGATGCATCAGACATCTGTTCCTTTATCAACACTGCACACCTTCGAGTCCTGAATGTCCACTCCTTATTGTTGTCACCAATTTCAGAATATCCATCGCCTGTTATGTCTAAGAAAACTCGATCCTTCTATTATTTAATTTTAATAGTACAGACACAGCAAAACAGGATAACAAAGAGGTGAGATCACCTACACCAATACCAACATGGCAGCACAGAGATAACACATAGCCAACAATATCATACAGACAGATCATACTATAATCATGTTATCAGCATTATCATCATCATCATCCAATCATTTATCAATTTAATCATCATCCAATCATTTATCAATTCAATTATCATAACCAATAACCAATATTCCTCAATTAATATATCACACAGATATAAATGCTCAGATTTATGCATATGTACAAAGACTCAGTTTTTCAAAAATAACTCCATGGAGGTTTTCACAATTTCGAGAAGAATGCTCTGGTTAATTGTCAGCCTTAGCCCAAAGACAATCTCCCAGTCGTTGAAAAGAATCGTGTTCTTGTCGGGTATCGTCAATGCGTTGTAACGGACAGACGCATCGCCAAGTGGCACAGTGGTACTCGCCACTGTCCACCTGGTCGATTGCCCGCCTCGACGCCCCAAGATCCATCATAGACCTCACTATCAATTCTCATTCCCTCTTCAACCACAAGGGCTATAATAGCTATTAGCTATATTTTATACAATGCACGAATATATCAGTGCAAGTCCAACCCCAAAGGGCCAAATCTTTTCAATTTCATTTGTTCAATGTAATCATATGCTTCAACGCATATTTTTTTCAATGCGCATATAATGCACCAAATCCAATCACAGACATATCTTTCCAATGCATGTATAATGCACCAAATGCCAATCACAGGTAAAACATGTCATTTTCTCATACAGTGTCCATACACTGGTTCAACAGTAATTATACTATATTTTCAACACAAAATCATGTTATCATGTTTTCATAGTTATAAAACACTTTTGCCGTGTTTTCACAAAATTGCGTAACATTTCCATTATGTTTTCACAATTCCAAAATGTTTCTGTTACATTCTCAAAATTCTGAAACGTTTCTGTTATATTTTCAAAATACTGTAATACTTTTGTTACGTTTTCAAAATGTCGCAGCTCTTCTGTTGCACTTTTAAATCACGTATTAATTTTTTAATATCTTTCTCAATTGCGTAAAAATATATGTTTCTCAAATCGTATATTATTTTTCAACTATTTCAAAATTGCGTATATTTTTCAATAATATTTTCAATAGTGTAAAATATTTAAACGCTTTCCAAATCTCATAATAATTTTCCACCAATTTTCTACCATTTTTCATAATTGCGTAAAAAAATGTTTTATCGTTTGTTCAATCACGTAGTGATTTTTCAACTATATTTCAAATCACGTATAATATTTAAACTTACATAAAATATTTAAACGTAATTCAAATCACGTAGAAATATTTTAACATATTTCAAATTGCGTAGAAATATTTTACTATATTTTAAATCATTTTTAAGATACGTAAATTATTTTTCACCATTTTACAATCATGTAAAATATTCCTCAATATTCCAAACATTATTTTGGACTTTCAAATAAGTCAATATCATTTTTAACACATTTTCTTACTCAAGAAAATCTTTTTCCCTGTTTCTTTACTCAAGAAATTCTTTTTCAATAATAATCCACAAAATTACTTTTTCATTGATTTATATCAATGTTTCAAATCTTAAAATTTCCACACGTACTTCAAAACTTGAAAATAAGTTATACTTTAGTAAATTCTCAAATCACCATTATATTCTCTATTTTTCTCAAAGCATTTTCAAACACAACCTTCTTCAAAATAAATTGAAGTTCGAAAACATTTTCGTTTACAAAAACTTAATTTCTCAAGTGATAAATGCTCTAATTCCATTTCCAAATTCTTGTATTAACTCAAGTTACGTTTCCACTTTAAAAACCACTTTGTTCATAAAAATCAAGGCATTACAAGCCTTCAAAAACATGGACATGACTATTGAAACCATTAAATATTTTTCCTTCTAAATTGATATGGTTTTACACAAACAAAACCATTAAAATTTTATTTTCAAAACCGAAGTACCGATGGTTATAAAGACCAAACCCATTTGTTCAAATTCATTTTCACTTTCTTTGTAAATTCTTTTTCATTCTTAGTCAAAAATCTTTTCCTTAATATATATTTTCTCAAAATCACTTTTTATTGATCTAGTCCTACAAAATCATATTGAGTTGTTTTAATTATTGTTTCTTAACTTTAAATTTCCTAACGTTTTCCAAAACCCAATAAATAAATTCTCTGTCAGAAATTTTAAGTTACAAACGTTTTCTTTTATATTTCTAAATCACTTCTAAAAATTGATTAATTTGAAGTTCAATACTTTCAATCTTCTTTTTCTTTTATTTATGAAAATTCCACTTCACTTAATTCCCTTTTCAAAAATTCTTATTTGAAAATTCTTGTATTTCATAGCATCAAAACATTTTTCTAAATTATCAAAACCTTATAGATGGCCATTGGAACCATGAAATATTTTTCTTCTAACTTAAATAAATTCCATTCTTGTTTCTACACAAAATAAATCAATAAAATTTCATTCTAAAATTTGTGTTCATGTTTTCTTAAAAAAACAAACCTTTAGTTCATTTTCCATACTCCTCAAATCAATCCAATTTTATTCTTCCATAAACATATTAATTTGTAAACACCTATTTTGAGGTGTCTTGGCCGAAATTCTCATTGTTCTAGGGATCAAAATTTAATTTCCTTATTCTTGAAAATTTTCAACATTGACCCAAATCAAGGGCATCAAAACCGTAGCTCTTCCTTGGCCATTGGAACCAAGATCAATTTTCTTTCCATCCACACATCATGGCATACATATATATATTTCATCATAAATATCACAAACATGCCATATACTCATCATGCATATTATAAGTATACTATCAAAGCCATAAAATCATGCAAAGCATATTAAGCATAGACAAAAATAATCAAAGCACAAGAAAATAAAGCAAAGCTCATAAACATACAATTAATTATTACATGACCATGGATTGGAATTCTCACATGAATTCATAATCCATCAAATATAAGACCATATCCCACCACTATAATTGGTTGGTGAGATGGTTATCCCTCTTACCTCTTGAAGATCCTCAAAGCTTCTTGATTTTGCTTCTCTTTCCAAGTCCTTCAACACCAAGGGCTTCTCAAATTCAAAACAAAATACATAGAAATTAGTATACTAAGCTTGATTAAAAGGAACCATGGATCAAACATGGTTTAGATCATGAAAAAGAGATAAGAATTGAAGTCTTCTTACACTTCACCTTAAAAACTCAATAACTTGGCTCTTGAAGAAAGTCCATGAAGATGAATGATTTTGAGAAAGTCTCCAACATGAAAGTTTCTTAGAATATCATGTAGATTCAAGATCTATGGTTGGATGAAATTAAAAGAGATTGGATGGTGGTTTTGAGTGTCTTGACCGAATGGTTTCTCTTGAAGCACAAAGATGGAATTTTTGATTTTTGATAGAAACTTGAAGCTTGGATTTGAAGCTCAAGATGAATGATTTTGGAAAAACTCATAACTAGAGATGTTCTTAGAATGGTGTTTAGGTTTAGGAAATGATGTGAGTGAAAATTATAGGTGAGTAATGGTGCTTGTGGGTTGCTTGGCCGAATCATAAGTGAGAAAAGGAAGGAAAATGGTTGTTTTGTGTTCTTGGAACTTTGAGAGAATTTGATGAAGGCTTTTTGGTAAAATAGAAAAATGAATATGGAGAGTGTAACCAAAGGTGCTGCTGCCGTGGGAGTGAAAGAATGGAGAGATATGAATTCATTTGGCATAATTGAAGGCTATCACATGATGCACAAAGTCTTCCACTTTGTCATCTTTTTCTTTGGCCTAAAAAGGCTATACAAGCATGTCTAAACATGTCTCCTCCTTCCTAACACTCCAAAACCATCCCCCCTTCATCATGCACTCCAAAGTTGTCATAATTACTTGCTAATTGATTAGTTAATTCATTAGATTAAGTTTCCTAATCAATCTTAACTAATTTTCTAATTACATAACTAATTAATTAGACATATTATTTCATATATTATAATCTCTAATTAAAATTAGGATATCTAATTAAGAATTAGGTTATAAAAATTTAACATTTAATTTAGTTTACTTGGCTTTTTAATTAAGCCATTATTTGAAGCATTTCTAGCCATTGATTAATTCAATGGTTAGGATTTAGGTAGACTTTTGATTTTTGGAAGACTAAATCTAAGCCATTGGATCCTTCTCCTTTAAATTCTAGCCATTAGATGTGTCTCCAAAATAAAGGGTCAAGATTACTTCTTCTTACTTTTAATCCAAGGGTCATAATTAGTCTTTGTTACTTTTTAAGACCAAATCTCCACCCTTGATTAATTCTTCATCCAATGGTCATAAATGGTCTTTGTCACTTTTTAAGACCAAATTTCCACCCTTGATCAACTCTAAATCCAATGGTTGTAAATGGTCACTTTATATAATTAATTTTACACTGTTGATTAAATCTACGGTTGATATTGGAGCTTGCCTAATTAAGTTTATTCTCACACCATTGATTAAATCAATGGTGATTATCCAATACTTCTTTATTAAATTTATTTCTTAACCGTTAATTAAATCAATGGTAAATATCCAAACCACCAATGTTGACTTAAGCAATATAATTTCTATTTTTATCTACTAAAAATCCCACGAAAGAATATATTTACTATATTTTTATCTTCCAACAAATAAATATAGTACAAAACAAATTTTCTAAAACTGTTTCCGGATTCAGGTTTAGTAAGATCCCCTGTCTCCTTCTAAACAACACAAATTTTTCTATGCGTAGAAAAATTTTCACTTTGCGGGACCCACCTAGGCCCACGTAAGGTCACCTGGGCCCACAAACACCTCGTGGGGCCCACAAACAGAAAAAAAATTCAAAATCACACATAAAATCATAAAAATTAGAAAACGTATGAAAATCAAGTCAGATTGTTAAAAATAATTAACAGTCAAGAGAAATAAATACAGAAAAATTTTCTCCGGCCCAAAAATTATTATTTTCCTGACACGGAGTAAATCACTCAAAACAATCAAATACGCTGACGGAATAAACAAAATAATTTTACAGTATCCAAAAATTACTAAACAAGTAAAATTATATTAGCTATCAAAATTACTGTTTAAGATATAGGAAATTTGGGGTGTTACAATACTCCCCCTCTTTATAAAAATTTTGTCCTCGAAATTTCATGACCATGATTTCACACCCTCGAAATAAATACGGATATGGTGCTTTCATCTTATTTTCCAATTCTCATTAAGCTTCCTTTCTTACGTCTTGCTATACTATTCTAATCCCACAAAATCTCTTTGCTGATGTTCAACTTCTCCTGATCAAACAGATATCTCAGACTCCTATCATAGAGATTTTAATGGTTATTACTGAAGATGTTGAATGTTACTCCAAAAAGAAAGAATCTCCATATCTCTAATACCAACATAACAACAACCGATCTTCATTCATGCCTAAAATAGTTTTTCTCAGATAACTTCCAACTAATGTAATAAAATGTTCAGTTAATGTAATGTATTACTTAAAATTTTCTTATCTTCGTATCACTACATATTCTAGATTTTTGCTTTTAACAGGAAATGTCTCACTAACTGAGTTCTTCTTTCCACAGCACGATACCAGATACTTCCATAAAAATTTTTTTCTACGATTTTTCATTACCGTCTTAAATTTTTCCATAGAAGAATTGTTCCAATCTTTTGAAAAATTCACCACGCTTCTGCTGCGTTACTCAGATACGTTAACGCAGATACAAATATAGAAATATCCTTTCTTGCAAGATATTCTTTCAGTTGCAGGAGATGAAAGAAAACATCATGGAAGATAACAAAACGAATCGAACCTGTTATCGAATATATACAGCAAAGAATTGGATGTAACCCGATTTTCAAGAATAAATTTTCTTTGGATTACTCACAGTCTGTTGAAATAATCTCATTGGATATGGTTGGAAAATAACCAATCCATTTTCAAAGACTACGTCTGTTTATGAAACAGATCAAACTAACACAAAAATTTTGAACAACAGATCAAACTAATACAAAGATTTGATCTATAACAATAATTTGAATAACTTGAATAGCTCGATTAGCTAAGAATAGAAATAGAAGTAAACAAATCAGAGGATAACGAATAACTCTAACATATAATTGATCTACCCAATCATATGTCATAAAGAATAAGTCACTCACAGAAATATTTAGTATGATTTATAGAATTAGTTCCAATGACGCAATCTCCATTGTTTAAATCTTCCGCTCAGAATACTCTCGTTCCATTCAGAGTAACAACTTCCTTTACTATCTAAAATTTTACTAACAGAAAACTCTATTTTCAAATAACACATCAGAGATTATACTCTTTGGAAAAGTGTCTAACTTTTCCACAAATTGTTTTCTTGACGTACATTCCTTCATTTAAGTACTTTCTTTCTCATCACTTACTGCTTATGGTTTCCTCAATGGTTGAAAATTCATCTTTCGTCGAAATCAATTACTTTCTCAATATCCTAAAAAAATACCAGGCTCCAAAATTACGAAATCTTAAATTCCAAGACTGTTTCTCTTCCATCAGATCCTAAACTTCAACTTCCAGTTTCCACTGAACAGTGGTCATTTGTTCGTGCAGTTGTCTTTCCACATTGCTCTCGTTACTCTCGTAGCTGCAACTGCATTACTAGTAACATGTTCCACTTCCACGCAAGTATAACTATCCCGAGCCATTCCTTTTTTCTTTTCTTGAGGCGTGCGGATCGAAATACAATGGATCTAGTATCCATTATAAATAACATTATTTCCTTTTGGAAAACGAACACAGAGAACATAACATAAGCAAAATAGACCTAACCACAAACCCCAAAAGACTCAAACCGTGCTCTGATACCAACTAATGTAACACCTAGCTCTAGGGCCCATCTAATGTAACACCCTAGCTCTGGGCATCACATTTTTGACTTCCGACTCATAATCTGAAAAGAAGTTCGCACAAAGTTTGAGTTATAAAAGATGGGTTTTAAAATTCTTTCTTTACTGAAATGTAAATTTACTGAAAATATTAGGTAACATTGAAAATCATATTTCAACTATTCATTATACAATACTTACACCAATTAATATCACAATTTAAAGAGAAATATATAATTAACAGACTTATATATTTTTGACAGACAGTAGCAAACCCCATGACAGGTCCTACTTAATAGCATGGTACAATACTAGCGAGAAACTTTAACATACTTATTCCTTATCTATCCATCTTGATGCATCAGACATCTGTTCCTTTATCAACATTGCACACCTTCGAGTCCTGAATGTCCACTCCTTATTGTTGTCACCAATTTCAGAATATCCATCGCCTGTTATGTCTAAGATAACTCGATCCTTCTATTATTTGATTTTAACAACACAGACACAGCAAAACAGGATAACAAAGAGGTGAGATCACCTACACCAATACCAACATGGCAGCACAGAGATAACACACAGCCAATAATATCATACAGACAGATCATACTATAATCATGTTATCAGCATTATCATCATCATCATCCAATCATTTATCAGTTTAATCATCATCCAATGATTTATCAATTCAATTATCATAACCAATAACCAATATTCCTCAATTAATATATCACACAGATATAAATGCTCAGATTTATGCATATGTACAAAGACTCAGTTTTTCAAAAATAACTCCATGGAGGTTTTCACAATTTCGAGAAGAATGCTCTGGTTAATTGTCAGCCTTAGCCCAAAGACAATCTCCCAGTCGTTGAAAAGAATCGTGTTCTTGTCGGGTATCGTCAATGCGTTGCAACAGACTGCATCACCAAGTGGCACAGGGTACTCGCCAGCTGTCCACTGGTCGACCGCCGCGCCTCAACGCCCCCAAGATCCATCATAGACCTCACTATCAATTCTCATTCCCTCTTCAACCACAAGGGCCATAATAGCTATTAGCTATATTTTATACAATGCACGAATATATCAGTGCAAATCCAACCCCAAAGGGCCAAATCTTTTCAATTTCATTTGTTCAATGTAATCATATACTTCAACGCATATTTTTTTCAATGCGCGTATAATGCACCAAATCCAATCACAGACATATCTTTCTAATGCATGTATAATGCACCAAATGCCAATCACAGGTAAAACATGTCATTTTCTCATACAGTGTCCATACACTGGTTCAACAGTAATTATACTATATTTTCAACACAAAATCATGTTATCATGTTTTCATAGTTATAAAACACTTTTGTCATGTTTTCACAAAATTGCGTAACATTTCCATTATGTTTTCACAATTCCAAAATGTTTCTGTTACATTTTCAAAATTCTGAAACATTTCTGTTATATTTTTAAAATACTGTAACACTTTTGTTACATTTTCAAAATACCGCAGCTCTTCTGTTGCACTTTTAAATCACGTATTAATTTTTTAATATCTTTCTCAATCGCGTAAAAATATACGTTTCTCAAATCGTATATTATTTTTCAACTATTTCAAAATTGCGTATATTTTTCAATAATATTTTCAATAGTGTAAAATATTTAAACGCTTTCCAAATCTCATAACAATTTTCCACCAATTTTCTACCATTTTTCATAATTGAGTAAAAAAATGTTTTATCGTTTGTTCAATCACGTAGTGATTTTTCAACTATATTTCAAATCACGTATAATATTTAAACTTACATAAAATATTTAAACGTAATTCAAATCACGTAGAAATATTTTAACATATTTCAAATTACGTAGAAATATTTTACTATATTTTAAATCATTTTTAAGATATGTAAATTATTTTTCACCATTTTACAATCATGTAAAATATTCCTTAATATTCCAAATATTATTTTGGACTTTCAAATAAGTCAATATCATTTTTAACACATTTTCTTACTCAAGAAAATCTTTTTCCCTATTTCCTTACTCAAGAAATTCTTTTTCAATAATAATTCACAAAATTACTTTTTCATTGATTTATATCAATGTTTCAAATCTTAAAATTTTCACACGTACTTCAAAACTTTAAAATAAGTTATACTTTAGTAAATTCTCAAATCACCATTATATTCTCTATTTTTCTCAAAGCATTTCCAAACACAACCTTCTTCAAAATAAATTGAAGTTCGAAAACATTTTCGTTTACAAAAACTTAATTTCTCAAGTGATAAATGCTCTAATTCCATTTCTAAATTCTTGTATTAACTCAAGTTACGTTTCCACTTTGAAAATCACTTTGTTCATAAAAATCAAGGCATTACAAGCCTTCAAAAACGTGGACATGACTATTGAAACCATTAAATATTTTTCCTTCTAAATTGATATGGTTTTACACAAACAAAACCATTAAAATTTTATTTGCAAAACCGAAGTACCGATGGTTATAAAGACCAAACCCATTTGTTCAAATTCATTTTCACTTTCTTTGTAAATCCTTTTTCATTCTTAGTCAAAAATCTTTTCCTTAATATATATTTTCTCAAAATCACTTTTTATTGATCTAGTTATACAAAATCATATTGAGTTGTTTTAATTATTGTTTCTTAACTTTAAATTTCCTAACGTTTTCCAAAACCCAATAAATAAATTCTCTGTTGGAAATTTTAAGTTACAAACGTTTTCCTTTATATTTCTAAATCACTTCTAAAAATTGATTAATTTGAAGTTCAATACTTTCAATCTTCTTTTTCTTTTATTTATGAAAATTCCACTTCACTTAATTCCATTTTCAAAAATTCTTATTTGAAAATTCTTGTATTTCATAGCATCAAAACATTTTTCTAAATTATCAAAACCTTATAGATGGCCATTGGAACCATGAAATATTTTTCTTCTAACTTAAATAAATTCCATTCTTGTTTCTACACAAAATAAATCAATAAAATTTCATTCTAAAATTTGTGTTCATGTTTTCTTAAAAAAACAAACCTTTAGTTCATTTTCCATACTCCTCAAATCAATCCAATTTTATTCTTCCATAAACATATTAATTTGTAAACACCTATTTTGAGGTGTCTTGGCCGAAATTCTCATTGTTCTAGGGATCAAAATTTAATTTCCTTATTCTTGAAAATTTTCAACATTGACCCAAATCAAGGGCATCAAAACCGTAGCTCTTCCTTGGCCATTGGAACCAAGATCAATTTTCTTTCCATCCACACATCATGGCATACATATATATATTTCATCATAAATATCACAAACATGCCATATACTCATCATGCATATTATAAGTATACTATCAAAGCCATAAAATCATGCAAAGCATATTAAGCATAGACAAAAATAATCAAAGCACAAGAAAATAAAGCAAAGCTCATAAACATACAATTAATTATTACATGACCATGGATTGGAATTCTCACATGAATTCATAATCCATCAAATATAAGACCATCTCCCACCACCATAATTGGTTGGTGAGATGGTTATCCCTCTTACCTCTTGAAGATCCTCAAAGCTTCTTGATTTTGCTTCTCTTTCCAAGTCCTTCAACACCAAGGGCTTCTCAAATTCAAAACAAAATACATAGAAATTAGTATACTAAGCTTGATTAAAAGGAACCATGGATCAAACATCGTTTAGATCATGAAAAAGAGGTAAGAATTGAAGTCTTCTTACACTTCACCTTAAAAACTCAATAACTTGGCTCTTGAAGAAAGTCCATGAAGATGAATGATTTTGAGAAAGTCTCCAACATGAAAGTTGCTTAGAATATCATGTAGATTCAAGATCTATGGTTGGATGAAATTAAAAGAGATTGGATGGTGGTTTTGAGTGTCTTGACCGAATGGTTTCTCTTGAAGCACAAAGATGGAATTTTTGATTTTTGATAGAAACTTGAAGCTTGGATTTGAAGCTCAAGATGAATGATTTTGGAAAAACTCATAACTAGAGATGTTCTTAGAATGGTGTTTAGGTTTAGGAAATGATGTGAGTGAAAATTATAGGTGATTAATGGTGCTTGTGGGTTGCTTAGCCAAATCATAAGGTGAGAAAAAGAAGGAAAATGGTTGTTTTGTGTTCTTGGAACTTTGAGAGAATTTGAGAGAATATGATGAAGGCTTTTTGGTGAAATAGAAAAATGAATATGGAGAGTGTAACCAAAGGTGCTGCTGCCGTGGGAGTGAAAGAATGGAGAGATATGAATTCATTTGGCATAATTGAAGGCTATCACATGATGCACAAAGTCTTCCACTTTGTCATCTTTTTCTTTGGCCTAAAAAGGCTATACAAGCATGTCTAAACATGTCTCCTCCTTCCTAACACTCCAAAACCGTCCCCCCTTCATCATGCACTCCAAAGTTGTCATAATTACTTACTAATTGATTAGTTAATTCATTAGATTAAGTTTCCTAATCAATCTTAACTAATTTTCTAATTGCATAACTAACTAATTAGAGAAATTATTTCATATATTATAATCTCTAATTAAAATTAGGATATCTAATTAACAATTAGATTATAAAAATTTAACATTTAATTTAGTTTACTTGGCTTGTTAATTAAGCCATTATTTGAAGCATTTCTAGCCATTGATTAATTCAATAGTTAGGATTTAGGTAGACTTTTGATTTTTAGAAGACTAAATCTAAGCCATTGGATCCTTCTCCTTTAAATTCTAGCCATTAGATGTGTCTCCAAAATAAAGGGTCAAGATTACTTCTTCTTACTTTTAATCCAAGGGTCATAATTAGTCTTTGCTACTTTTTAAGACCAAATCTCCACCCTTGATTAATTCTTCATCCAATGGTCATAAATGGTCTTTGTCACTTTTTAAGACCAAATTTCCACCCTTGATCAACTCTAAATCCAATGGTTGTAAATGGTCACTTTATATAATTAATTTTACACTGTTGATTAAATCTACGGTTGATATTGGAGCTTGCCTAATTAAGTTTATTCTCACACCATTGATTAAATCAATGGTGATTATCCAATACTTCTTTATTAAATTTATTTCTTAACCGTTAATTAAATCAATGGTAGATATCCAAACCACCAATGTTGACTTAAGCAATATAATTTCTATTTTTATCTACTAAAAATCCCACGAAAGAATATATTTACTGTATTTTTATCTTCCGATAAATAAATGCAGTACAAAACAAATTTTCTAAAACTGTTTTCGGATTCAAGTTTAGTAAGATCCCCTGTCTCCGTATAAACAGCACAAATTTTTCTATGCGTAGAAAAATTTTCACTTTGCGTGTCCCACCTGGGCCCACATAAGGTCACCTGGGCCCACAAACACCTCGTGGGGCCCACAAACAGAAAAAAATTCAAAATCACACATAAAATCACAAAAATTAAAAAACGTATGAAAATCAAGTCAGATTGTTAAAAATAATTAACATTCAAGAGAAATAAATACAAAAAGATTTTCCCCGGCCCGGAAATTATTATTTTCCTGATACGGAGTAAATCACTCAAAACGATCAAATACGCTGACGGAATAAAAAAAATAATTTTACAGTATCCAGAAATTACTAAATAGTAAAATTCTGTTAACTGTCAAAATTACTGTTTAAGATATAGGAAATTTGGGGTGTTACACTTCTTCCTCGTCTTTCTTTCTTATTCTATTATTTCTTTTTTCTATCTTTTCTCTTTTCTCCTTTTCTCTTATTTCCTCTATTGTAGCCCACGTGAATGAAGAGAAAAAAATGAGAAACAAGAATGACAAAGTCAAAGACTGTGGAGGAAGAAAGTTGGAGTTTGTTATACTGTCATTAATGGGTGAGAGACTTTTATCTTATAAGAATACTTTGATCTTTCACTGATGAGTTTTCTAACTTTCATAAGTGTTAGGGAAAATTCTAGGACTTCATTCAATTTCCATATTCAACATTTAATGATTATCTTTATACACCATTAACAGCCACTAAGCTATAATACTCTTCCTGTGTGGTTAAAAATTCCAAACTAATTCAATTGATTCTCATAAATTTACCACATCTCATTCTAAGTATTTGTAACCTAAAAATAAAGTTTCTGTATTTATTCATATCATTTAAGCAATATATGCTAAGTTCTGAGTTAATATGAGCTAATTTTCACATCTGGTATTATAATATCATACCTAGACTAGCTCAAAAAATCACCAAAATTAACAAGTAACTCATACAAGTGTTATTGTGCTCCTCTAACAATAATCAAGGCTAAGAGGTTGGGTAGGATGTTACATTCCACTGAGGTGAGGTGTTGCTTGATCTTCAAGCGGGTGCACATGTCCTTAAACTTTCTTTCCCTGAATTGGGTCCCGTTGTTTGTCACAATTGACTCGGGGATACTGAACCTAAAGATAAGCTTTTTTAAGAATTTTTTTTATCCTTTCTGATGTAATGGGGACTAAAGGTTATGCTTCTATCCATTTGGTGAAGTAGTCAATGACGACCATCAAGTATTTTAACTATTCAGAAGTTTAGGGTAAGGGTCCCAACAAATCTAGCCCCCATTTGCAAAATGGCCACGAAATTGAAATAGTGGATAGTTCTTCAAGGGGTGCATTATGGACGTCAATGTGTTTTTGGCATTTATTGTAGCTTTGAATGTAACATAAAGCGTCCTTCGTCATGGTGGGCCAGAAATATCTTGCTTGCAGAGCTTTTGTAACACCCTCTTTTTTAGCATGTTAGACTTATATAAGGTTACAGAAGTAGCTTAATACTTGTTTAATATGTCGGCTAAATTTTGTGACGTTCTGAGTTAATTTAGGCACTTTGCTGCAACATAGAAGGTGCAAAATGATTATTTTAACTCAGGAAAATAGTATAAATTGCTTGGTTAACGGAAATAAATATGAAAAATTTATTTTTGGGTCACAAATGTATAGAAGAGGATGTAGTTAAATTTTGAGGATAAATGGAGCAAGTTTAGTATTTTTAAGGACACCGAGTGAGTGTATAAATACCAGATTGGTGAGTCACAGATATAAAAAGTTAAGGAAATGGTGAAACAAGTATTAAGATGAATCTTAGGATTTGTTTTAATATCTTTGAAAGTTAGAAAACTTGATTTAGTAAGATCAAAGTATTCCTAGGAGATATAAAGTTTCAGCAAAGAAACCAAATCACCCTTAAAAGTCTAATATTTTTATTCCTTAAAAGGAGAGTTTCCACTCTCTTTTCTCTCATCTCCCATCGATTTTGAATCAGAAAAAAACAAAGGAGAGAAACAAAGGGAAACAAAGAGAAGGAAGATGAGGAAATCAAGAGATAAAGACAAGTTGAAAGTTCATCTTCATAAAGAGGTAGGGGGATCTTGTTCCTTAACTCCATCTCTCCATTTCTTCCTATGGTTGGTTGTGTTTGTGTATGGAATAAAAATGGGTTTTTGTGGGTTATGATATTTTTATTGGTTGATCCTCATTTCTATAGCTTGCTTTGTGGTAATTGTGGTTTAGTTGAAGTATGGTTATCGTTTGGAGCTAGATGGTGGCTTTGTTTCTCCTTGATTCTAAGAATTAGAAAATTGGGCTTTTCAGTTGAGGATTTTATTCAGAGATTCATGTATTATGAAGTTAAAAGTGTGCTTGGTAGTTTAATCTTGTTTAGAGGCCTTGAGGGATGTAGGAAATCATTTGGATCATTGGTGGGAAAGTTTGAATTCTAGTTTTGAAGTGACAAACCAAATAAATTCTGGTTCTAGTCTGCTGGTGCCTAGGCTCCAGCGTTGGGCGCACCAGAGAGGGATTTCTACAAAAGTTTCACTCTGATAGCTTATGATGTTTGTTACATAAATTGAACTATAGACATCAAAATGACTTGCTCATTTGAAAGCTAAGACACAAGACTTCATGTAGTAAAAATCTTAGATTTTTAAGCCAACCCAAGTAGTACCAGTTTTGGTTTGACTCCGAGACAGTTTCTGCAAAAATAAGCAATCTAGCACCTGTTAAACCAAAGTGCATAATTTCCAGCTCTGAGGTCATAATTACATGATACCAGTGGCATTTGAAAGCTAACATGTAAGGATATAAGAGGTAAAAATTTTAGAATTTTAACACTTTTCATTCGTTCTCAGTTTCACTTTAAAGTGAGGTTAGTTTCGGGTAAAACAGTGAGTACCCTATTTTAGCTTCTACATAATGTGGCATAAATTTTGCCACACTTAGCCAAATGAAGTGAGATTTTTTTCATTTGAAAGATATGAGGTAAGGCTATTTGCCTATAAAATTTTAGAATTTATGAAGTTAGTATGTGCATTTGGTGCACTCATGAAAAACAGCCTTTCTAGGCAAAAATTGAGGTATTTTTGTGATGATTTGAACCCTAGGAATACTAATAGCTCCTTTAACAACTAAAGTATAGTTAAAGTAATGTAATATGAGTGTGGTTTCTCTCTTATAGGTTAAACTTAAACTAAATGCTCCTTTATTATGTAGTGAAATGAAATGAATGCATGATATTTGATGTATGAATATGATGAATTGAATTACTTATGATATGAATCATTGTTTGTACTTTGTATAGAATGAATGATATACGTGAATGATGCTGATGAATGGTATATATGAATGATGTTGAGGAGCATATTGATATTTGCATGTCAATGAATAATTATGACAAGCATGGTATTGGGAGGCATAAAAATGAAAGGATTGAATAATTTTATATACAATGAACTATATGAATGAAAAAGCTTGATGACTAAGGTTATGCCTCTTTATTATGCAAAGAAAAGCAAGGTTATGTGAAACGTGAATGAAGGAAAGGTTTTAAAATACTTTTGCATGTTTTGTTTTCAATCTTGTTACTTGCTATTTCCTTGTATGATTGGCCCTATCGATTAAGCCAAAGGTGCTCCTAGTGCTAGGTCTCTGGGTTCTCGTACCTATTATGGTGGAAAGGTAAACGGTAACCTCACTGTTGTGGGGCAAGATTGACCACTCATGTAACACCCCAAAAATTATTGATTTTATCATTTATCATTATTTTATAATATTTATAAATTTTGAGAATTTTTGTGGATTTTTCTGAAAATGTTGAATATTTTAATATATTACTCGTTTTATGTGAATATATTTCTCGTTTTATGTGCACATTGAGCAGAGTCAGTGTAACACCTCAGAAATGATTTTTTTCATCATGAATAGCCATTTTCCAATATTCATGATTTTTGGAGATTTTTCTGGAATTTTCTGAAAATATTAAATATTTTAATATATTTCTCATTTTACGTGCGCACTGAGCAGAGTCAGTCAAACGCTCCGAAAAATTGTTTGTTTTGTGATGAATAGTCATTTTTCAATATTTGTAATTTTTAGAAATTTTGGTGAATTTTTCTGAAAATGTCGAATATTATAATATATTCATCGTTTTACGTGCACATTGAGCGGAGCCGGGATAACGAAATGTTTTCCCTGAGGCTGGTAAACCTTGAATTGTCAACGTGTCGATGGGGGATCTTACTAAACCCGAGATCGGGCACAATTTATGAGATTTGCATTTTTTGAGGTTTATCTGATAAATAAAATCACTGTATCATAAAATTATCCGATGAACAATAAAATATTATTTTGATCAACTATAATTTTTATTCACTGGGAAAATAATTTTAACAGTGTAATTAATCATCTGTCAAGTATATTTAATTAAGGAGACAAGTTTACTATATACTTTATTGAGAATTGTGCAAAGCTTCTCAAGGAAGCTTCTTGGAAATTTCCTCCAAGTTTCATATGGAAGCCACACACTCTCTCTCCTCTCCCAATGCACTCACGGCAGCAGCCCCCTTGGGAGCACAAATTTGTGCTTCAATTCATTTAATCAATTATATTCAAGTTTTCAAAATTCAAAAGCTATCATTTTATTTTTTCTATTCACTTTCTCTCTCTACCTTTATCTTTTTCAAGCTTTTTTTTTCTTCTCATTCTCTCTACCAAGGCTCACGGCCAACAGCCCTTCTCCCCCTTATCCATCACAAAATTTTCGTCCAACCCCATTTTCTTAATCCTCTCCATATCCTAAACACTTTTCTAGTTGGCGGTTCTTTGAAAATCCATCATTTTCATCATTTTCTTCAAGCTTCAAGGTTAGGGTTCTTTGGGTAAGTTCTTGATTCTTCGCTTCCCTTTCCTTATTTCCATTCCTATGGTCTTCCTTGTGACCATCCATGCTTTATTTTTCAAGCATTGGTGTTATTCTAATGAGATTGAAATTTCTAGGGTTTGGTTGGGTGCAAATCTGAAATTGTAAGGAACTCTAGGAGGGCTTCTCTTGTTTTCTTCACTTTGGTAAGAGGAAGACACTCCTCCTCAACCTCTCTTAGCATTAAGAAACCTTATTTGTGGTTGATTGTGAGAAAACCCTATTGAGGGTTATTCTTTATTTGCTTGATTGGCATGATTATGTGTTGTATTTAATTTGTTTAAGTTGTTTGTGTGATTAGTTGTGTATATTGATATATTTGAATGGATTGGATGGTGTGAAATGGAAGAAAATAATGTTGGAAAATCTCTTGGATGGCCACAGTTTTGGGGTCCAAATTAGGGTTCTTTGCGAACAATTGTAATAATTGGAATTCATAATTAATCAAGTGTACATTACGTAATTAATGGAATGAAAAATTTGGGAACTTAATCCCTAGGGAGGCCACGGCCTCTAGGGCCTTTTTGGGGCTTAATTATGCAATTTTGGTAACCTTGAAACTTAATTAATCAAATGGTTAAATCATTGGTAATAGGATAGAAAATTAGCAAATTGGAAGAATTGGATATACTTTGAGATTCATAAATTTTAAAGAACCAAGAATGAAATTTATCATAAGACTTAGGGTAATTTTAATTAAGGCAAGAACAAGAGAGTGTGAGACTTTGAGATCTTAGAATAACCTTCTAAGTGTATGAGAATAAATTATATTAGAACATTTAATTAATTATGAGAATTCAATTAGAGACGAACCTTGAAAGAAAGACTAACTTTAAGTAAGAATTCATAATAGACCTTAAAAATGTATTCATTTATTTAATTTCAATATTATGATATTGTGGGTCCATGTGAGTGACCAATGATGTGTTGATTCTAACTTTGGCCAATTGTGGCATATTGTGAAATAGTATGTAATGATGATCATACATGATTATGCATAGAGTCTGTATGCATCGTTAATGTCCGTTTGGACTGTTGTTAAGGCCGAGTTGCATAGGAGTTGAACACACCTTAGTGCGGGTGCAAGTAGACTAGTGTAGGTTATATTGTTGACCATGAGGGCATCGGGTTGCGGGGTACCTCGCAATGGACAGTTGGTAGCTCTTCTGTCCGTGGGGCAGACCGATGCAAACACATCGACAATCCTGATCGGGCACTGTCCTATGTCGTGATCTAGTGTAGACTGTCTGTACAATGCCATGATGTGCACATGGATAAACTGATGAATTATAGCACTTTGACCGCGGCAATCGAGTTGTAGACATGTCTCCTGATCTTTCTCTCCGAACGTTTGTGTCTAGCTCCATGGAGTAGGATTTTGACTTTGTATGCCTGTGCATAGTGAGTCCATGTATTATTTGGCATTTATTATTATTATAATTGGAACGGTTGTATCACTAATATATATAACTACCAGGAACTGATTGGTTGATTATTATTGCTGTTAATGTTTATTATTTTTATTGCTGTCAAATATGCTATGTGGGCGCCTTGCGCCATTTTGTTTCTTGCTGCTATAATTGGTAATGATGGTATGATATCTTACCTCTTTCCTGTATTTCTGTTATTTTCTTTCTGTATATTGTGTCCCATCGAAGACGACGGTAAGGAGGTTGGAGCTCCCGATTTCCCCGGCTTCTAGCCTGATTACGGTTAGCATCTACTGTGGAGAGCATGGAGGCACGCATGCGTGGATTTCTGGGTGATGTGCGTTTGACCTTCCTTGGAGGCCAGAATGCTGGCAGATTAACCTGAATTCTGACCGTTGTGTCTACTTGGGAGACGAGTCAATCTCTTTGGCCTGGAGGCATCATGAGCCGCCAATCTTTACCTGCTACATCAGCTTGCATTTGGAGTTTTATCTGCCCATCCGGGAGATGTGGGGTAACTGCTTCTACACCCCGCAAGAGGACTCTTTTGATTCCATTGCTCGGGCTCCGGCCCGTGGCTCTGTGGCTCCTATGGAGGTTTCCTCAGATGAGGAAGACCCCGAGGATGACCTCGCAGAGGATCCTGAAGAGGATCCTGATATCCTGATACGGTTCCTCCTCATCTGAGGGACTGATATTACTGGTAGCTACTGATGGCTGCCAGTGTTTTTATTTTGGGGGCCTGATGTCTTTTGTAGTGGGCTGTATATTTTTGATATCTTGGGGATGTGTATGTATGATCCTTTGGGGCAGGTATAGTTTTTCTTTTTGGTATACTAGGCTTTGTAACCAAACAGTTTGATAAATATATACATATGAATATGCAATGTTAATTCCAATGTATGCTTTACTTCTGTTTGCTCTTTATTTCCATTTATGTTCCGTCACAATGTTTATTAATTATTGTTATTGTAACAAAAAAAAATATGCGCCAATTTAATTACATGTCTATAATCAAGTAAATTTATATTATATTTTTAAGAACTGGGTCTTAACTTATATAATTTTATTTTCGCATTGTAATTGACAATGTGACGTTCTCTCCCAAAAAGGGGCGTTACATTAAGTTAGTATCAGAGCCCCGGTTTATGTTTCTTTGGGTCTTGTGATTGAGTCTGCCTTGTTTATGCTGTGTGTTCTCTGAATAGTAAACGCAAACGTGTATTGTTTGGTATTCCGAGTGGATGCAACTGACTTTTCTATGTTTTCAGTTAATCCGATCTGAGAAAGTAAGATGGTGCGAAGGGAAGACATAGCAACTGCTATAGCAGCGATGCAGAGGATGGCTGAGGTCGTCGCACAACAAACTGAGCAAGCTACATAGCAGCAAGAGAGAGTTGTGCAATAGCAAGAACGAGCTGCTCAACAGCTCGAAGCTATTGTAGATGATCAGAACTTGGCGGAGTTTCGATGCCACAACCCTCCTCAATTCAAAGGAGAATTTGATCTGGACAAGGCTAGTCTGTGGATCAAGGAGTTAGAAAAAATCTTTCGAGGGATAAACTACGGTGAGAACAAGAAGGTGACCTATGCAACTTTTATGCTGGTGGGCAATGCTAAAAACTGGTGGAATGGAGTGCTGAGAATGTTGGAAGCTACAAACCGCGAGATTACTTGGGACTTGTTCAAGGAAAAATTCTTGGATAAGTATTTTCTTGCAAGTGCAAGGCATACAAAGAAGTCAGAATTCCTCAACTTACGGCAAGGAATATGACCGTTACTGAATACGCAGCCAGATTCGAAAACTTGTTGCAGTTTTCGACGTACTTTCAACATCAACCAAATGAAGCCTGGAAGTGCCGAAGATTCATGGAAGGACTGAGATATGAGGTGAAGAAAGCTGTGATCACCCTGAAGATCAATGAGTTCTCAAAACTGCTGGATACATGCTGTAAGGTAGAAGCTCTGGAGCAATTTAGAGATACGAGGACCAGAAACTTTGGGCCCATAAGGTTCCAAAGAGGCAGCGGTAACAGTTCTAACTGCTTCCAGAAGAAGCTTTATTCCCGACCAATGGGAAATCAGTAACAAACCACGGGTGGAAGCTCTGGTGGAGGTTCTACTGGGAACCGGACTGGCCAGAACATGGTGTGTCCTTCGAAATGTCTAAAGTATGGGAAAGATCATCTCACAAAGGACTACACCATAAAGGGAATCATCTGCTTTAGATGTGGCAAACTTGGCCACGTGTCTCGAGATTGTAATCAAGCGAAGGCTGAACCTTCGATTAATGTTGCAAGAGCCAAGAAACCACAAGTTGGAGGGCGAGTTTACACCATGAGCGGAGCTGAAGCCTCCGAATCCGAAGACTTGATTCAAGGGGAATTCACCATAAAAGGTAATCTTTTAACTATATTGTATAACTCTAGGGTAACCCATTCTTTCATATCGTATGACTGTGTGCAAAGACTTGGTTTACCAGTGTCCACCTTACCTTTTGACTTAATTGTTTCTACCCCTACTGATAAACTAGTAGTTACTACCAAAGTCTGTCTAAGTTGTCCATTGGTTGTTGAAGGTCGAACCTTTTCGGTCGATCTGATCTGTTTACCCCTTTCCCAACTAGATATAATCTTAGGGATGGACTGGTTGTCTTCCAACCATGTTTTATTAGATTGTTCTAGAAAAACCATAGTTTTTCCCATAGATGAGGATTCTAGATTTCTGACGGCTAACCGAGTTCGAGCTCCCTTGAAAGAAGAAGCTCATGGAAATATGCTATTGTCTTCTTTGAAAGTCGAGAGTGAGGTTGATGTGAACACAATTCTAGTGGTGAATGAGTTTCCCGAAGTCTTTCCTGAGGATGTACCTAGTTTACCACCGGCTCGAGAGATAGAGTTTGCTATTGACCTAGTACCGGGAGCTGGTCCCGTGTCTATAGCACCTTACAGGATGGCACCGACAGAATTAGCTAAGCTCAAGAAACAGCTGGAGGAGCTTTTGGAAAAGCAATTTGTCAGACTGAGTGTGTCACCATGGGGAGCACCAGTACTGTTAGTTCGTAAGAATGATGGTTCATCAAGATTATGTATGGACTACCGGCAGCTGAACAAAGTGACGATCAAGAATAAATATCCACTCCCGAGAATTGATGATTTAATGGACTAACTAAAGGGAGCAGCGGTGTTTTCAAAGATCGATTTGTGATCTGGGTATCATCAGATACGAGTGAAGATGGAGGATATACCAAAGACTGCTTTTCGTACCCGATACGGTCATTATGAGTACCTTGTGATGTCGTTTAGCGTGACGAATGCACCAGCTATCTTTATGGACTACATGAACTGAATCTTTCATCCTTACTTGGACAGATTTGTCATTGTATTCATTGATGACATTCTGGTATACTCTCAAAATCAGGAGGACCATGCTGAACACCTCAGTATAGTTCTTCAGATTCTGAAGGAGAAGGAACTGTATGCCAAACTATCAAAATATGAATTTTGGCTGGAATAAGTTAAGTTTTTAGGTCACGTGATCTCGAAGGATGGGATTGCGATGGATCCATTAAAAGTGGAGGCAGTGCTGTAATGGGAACGGCCAAAGTCAGTGACGGAGATTCGTAGCTTCGTGGGATTGGCAGGATATTACCGGAGATTCATTGAGGGATTCTCCAAGATTGCAGGACCTCTCACTCAACTCACGAGAAAGAACTAAGCTTTTGAGTGGACTGACAGCTGTGAGCAAAGTTTCCAAGAGTTGAAGAATCGGCTAACTACCTCGCCAGTGTTAGTGCTACCCGATCCGAATGAACAATTTGAAGTGTACTGTGACACTTCATACCAAGGACTAGGATCTGTACTTATGCAGCATGGAAGAGTAGTGGCTTATGCTTCGAGGCAATTGCGAGTGCACGAGAAGAACTACCCGACCCACGACTTGGAGTTAAAGGCAGTGGTTTTTGCTCTGAAGATATGGAGGCATTTTCTCTACGGAGTGACGTTCAACATCTTCAGTGATCACAAGAGTCTGAAGTATTTGTATGATCAGAAGGAGTTGGACATAAGGCAGCGAAGATGGCTAGAGTTCCTAAAGGATTATGATTTCTAACTTCTGTATCACCCTGGCAAGGTAAATGTTGTGGCAGGCGCTCTAAGTAGAAAGATGATTAGTGTCTCTGCCCTGATGATCAAGGAAAAGGATATGCTAGAGTAGTTCAGAGATATATGGTCCTTTGTGGAGTTAGAACCAGGGAAGATCTGCATGAATATGGTTACCATCTCAAGCGAGCTGATAGATGACATAAGGGAAAAGCAGAAGGTTGACAAGTTCTTACAAGAAGTGAGAGAGCAAATAAAGCAAGGCAATGAAACAGCGTTTGTGGAAGGAACAGACAGAATTCTGAGATTCCGTGGGAGAGTTTGTATTCCCCGTGACCAAGAGCTTAGAGAATATATTATCAACCATGCTCATACAAGCCAGCTGAGTATGCATCCGGGCATAACAAAAATGTATCAAGACTTGAAGAAGTTGTTCTGGTGGCATGAAATGAAGAGTGACGTCACTAGACGTGTATCAACTTGTTTGGTTTGTCAAAAAGCTAAAGTGGAACATCAGAGACCAGCGGGATTGCTACAACCATTATCTATTCCTGAATGGAAGTGGGACAATATTGCGATGGATTTTGTAGTAGGTTTGCCAAGGACAAGAAAAGTCATGACTCGATTTGGGAAATCGTGGACCGACTCACGAAATCAGCACATTTTCTCCCAATCAACATAAGATACAAACTAGAGAGACTGACTTAGATCTATATTGGAGAGATTGTCAGACTGCACGGTGTGCCTACTAGTATTGTTTCGGATAGGGATCCAAGATTTACTTCAAATTTCTGGAAGAGTTTGCAAGAAGCGTTAAGGACAAAGTTATGTCTGAGTTCTGCTTATCACCCACAGACCGATGGTCAATCAGAGAGGTCAATCCAATATTTGGAAGATTTGCTTAGGGCTTGCACCATAGAACAGACTTGAAGTTGGGATGACATTCTACTATTGATAGAATTCACCTACAACAACAGTTATCATTGAAGTATAGGGATGGCACCCTATGAGGCTCTATATGGACGACGGTTTCGAACACCTCTATGTTGGTACCAAGACGGCGAGCGCCTTACTATTGGACCAGATATTATACAACAGACAATTGAGAAGGTTAAGATGATTCAGGAGAAGATGAGGACGGCACAGAGCTGACAAAAGAGTTATGCAAACTAAAGGAGAAAGCCTCTTGAATTTGAGGAAGGCGAGCATGTATTTCTGAAAGTCACACCTACGACTGGGGTAGGCCGGGCCTTGAAATCTACAAAACTCACTCCAAAATTCCTTGGACCATACCAAATCATTCACCGAGTAGGTCCTATAGCCTATCAAATAGCCTTACCTCCTTTTTCTCTCAAACATTCACAATGTTTTCCATGTGTCACAACTGCGAAAATACCTTCCTGACCCAAGTCATGTCATAGCACCAGATATAGTACAAATAAAAGAGAACTTAACTTATGAGGCATCTCCTGTAAGAATCGAGGATAGAAGGATAAAATAATCAAGAGGCAAGGAGATCTTATTGGTGAAGGTAATCTAGAATGAGATGACTGGAGATGCAACCTGGGAGTTGGAAGACAAGATGAAGGAGCAATACCCACAGTTATTCTAAGGTATGCAAATTTCGAGGATGAAATTCCTTTTCAGAAGGAGAGTGTTGTAACACCCCGAAAATTGTTTATTTTATCATTTATCATCATTTTATAATATTTATAAATTTTGGAAATTTTTGTGGATTTTTTCGGAAACATAAAATATTTTAATATATTCTTCGTTTAACGTGAATATATTCCTCATTTTGTGTGCACACTGAGCAGAGTCAGTGTAACACCTCAGAAATGATTTTTTTCATCATGAATAGCCATTTTCCAATATTCATGATTTTTGGAGATTTTTCTGGAATTTTTCAGAAATGTTAAATATTTTAATATATTTCTCGTTTTATGTATGCACTGAGCAGAGTCAGTCAAACGCTCCAAAAAATTGTTTGTTTTGTAATGAATAGTCATTTTTTAATATTTGTGATTTTTAGAAAATTTTGTGGATTTTTCTAAAAATGTTGAATATTATAGTATATTTCTCGTTTTATGTGCACACTGAGCGGAGTTGGGATAACAAAATATTTTCCCTGAGGCTGGTAAACCTTGAACTGTCAACGTGTCGATGGGGGATCTTACTAAACCTGAGGCCGGGCACAGTTTACGAGGTTTGCATTTTTTGAGATTTATCTGATGAATAAAATCACTGTATCATAAAATTATCCGATGAACAATAAAAAATTATTTTCATCAACTATAATTTTTATTCATTGGGAAAATAATTCTAACAATGTAATTAATCATCTGTCAAGTATATTTAATTAAGGCGACAAGCTTACTATGCACTTTATTGAGAATTGTGCAAAGCTTCTCAAGGAAGCTTCAAGGAAGCTTCTTGGAAATTTCCTCCAAGCTTCCTATTGAAGCCACACACTCTCTCTCCTCTCCCCATGCACTCACGGCAGCAGCCCCTTGGGAGCACAAATTTGTGCTTCAATTCATTTAATCAATTATATTCAAGTTTTCAAAATTCAAAAGCTATCATTTTATTTTTCTATTCACTTTCTCTCCCTACCTTCATCTTCTTCAAGCTTTTTTTTCTCCTCTTTCTCTCTGGCAAGGCTCACGGCCAGCAGCCGTTCTCCCCCTCATCCATCACAAAATTTTCATCCAACCCCATTTTCTTAATCCTCTCTATCTCCTAAACACTTTTCTAGTTGGCGGTTCTTTGAAAATCCATCATTTTCTTCAAACTTCAAGTTTAGGGTTCTATGGGTAAGTTCTTGATTCTTCACTTCCCTTTCCTTATTTTCGTTCCTATGGTCTTCCTAGTGACCATCCATGCTTTATTTTTCAAGCATTGGTGCTATTCTAATGAGATTAAAATTTCTAGGGTTTGGTTGGGTGCAAATCCGAAATTGCAAGGAACTCTAGGAGGGCTTCTCTTGTTTTCTTCACTTTGGTAAGAGGAAGACACTCCTCCTTAACCTCTCTTAGCATTAAGAAACCTTATTTGTTGTTGATTATGAGAAAACCCTATTGAGGGTTATTCTTTGTTTGCTTAATTGGCATGATTATGTGTTGTATTTAATTTGTTTAAGTTGTTTGTGTGATTAGTTGTGTATATTGATATATTTGAATGGATTGGATGGTATGAAATGGAAGAAAATAATGTTGGAAACTCATTTGGATGGCCACGGTTTTGGGGTCCAAATTTAGGGTTCTTTATGAACAATTGTAACAATTGGAATTCATAATTAATCAAGTGTACATTAGGTAATTAATGAAATGAAAATTTTGGGAACTTAATCCCTAGGGAGGCCACGACCTCTAGGGCCTTTTTGGGGCTTAATTATGCAATTTTGGTAACCTTGAAACTTAATTAATCAAGTGGTTAAATCATTGGTAATAGGATAGAAAATTAGCAAATTGGAAGAATTGGATATACTTTGAGATTCATAAATTTTAAAGAACCAAGAATGAAATTTATCATAAGACTTAGGGTAATTTTAATTAAGGCAAGAACAAGAGAGTGTGAGACTTTGAGATCTTAGAATAACCTTCTAAGTGTATGAGAATAAATTATATTAGAACATTTAATTAATTATGAGAATTCAATTAGAGACGAACCTTGAAAGAAAGACTAACTTTAAGTAAGAATTTATAATAGACCTTAAAAATGTATTCATTTATTTAATTTCAATATTATGATATTGTGGGTCCATGTGAGTGACCAATGATGTGTTGACTCTTACTTTGGCCAATTGTGGCATATTGTGAAATAGTATGTAATGATGATCATACATCATTATGCATAGAGTCTGTATGCATCGTGAATGTCCGTTTGGACTCTTGTTACGGCCGAGTTGCCTAGGAGTTGAACACACCTTAGTGCGGGTGTGAGTAGACTAGTGTAGGTCATATTGTTGACCATGGGGGCATCGGGTTGCAGGTACCTCACAATGGACAGTTGGTAGCTCTTCTGTCCGTGGGGCAGACTGATGCAAACGTACCGACGATCCTGACCGGGCACTGTCCTATGTCGTGATCTAGTGTAGACTGTCTGTATAATGCCATGATGTGCACGTGGATAAACTGATGAATTATAGCACTTTGGCCATGGCAGTCGAGTTGTAGACATGTCTCCTGATCTTTCTCTCTGACCGTTTGTGTCTAGCTCCATGGAGTAGGATTTTGACTTTGTATGCATGTGCATAGTGAGTCCATGTATTATTTGGCATTTATTATTATTATAATTGGAACGGTTGTATCACTGATATATATAACTGCCTAGAACTGATTAGTTGATTATTACTACTGTTTAATGTTTATTATTTTTATTGCTGTCAAATATGCTATGTGGGCACCTTATGCCGTTTTGTTTCTTGCTACTATAACTGGTAATGATGGTATGATATCTTACTTCTTTCCTGTATTTTTGTTATTTTCTTCTGTATATTGTGTCCCATCGAAGACGACAGTAAGGAGGTTGGAGCTCCCAATTTCCCTGGCTTTTGGCCTGATTACGGTTAACATCTACTGTGGAGCATGGAGGCACGCATGCGTGGATTTCTGGGTGATGTGCGTCTGACCTTCCTTGGAGGGCCAGAATGCTAGCACATTAACCTGAATTCTGACTGCTATGTCAACCTGGGAGACGTGTTGATCTCTTTGGCCTGGAGGCATCATGAGCCGCCGATCTTTACCTGCTGCATCAGCCTGCGTTTGGAGTTTTATCTGCCCATCTGGGAGATGTGAGGTAACCGCTTCTACACCACGCAGGAGGACTCTTTTGATTCCACTGCTCGGGCTCCGGCCCGTGGCTCTGTGGCTCCTATAGAGGTTTCCTCATATGAGGAAGACCTCGAGGAGGTCCCCGAGGATGACCTCGTGGAGGATCCTAAAGAGGATCTTGATACGGCTCCTCCTCATCTGAGGGACTGATTTTGCTGGTAGCTACTGATGGCTGCCAATGTTTTTATTTTGGGGGCCTGATGTCTTTTGTAGTGGGTTGTATATTTCTGATATCTTGGGGATGTGTATGTATGATCCTTTAGGGCAGGTATAGTTTTGTTTTTTGGTATACCAGGCTTTGTAACCAAACAGTTTGATAAATATATACATATGAATATGCAATGTTAATTCCAATGTATGCTTTACTTCTATTTGCTCTTTATTTCCATTTATGTTCCATCATTATGTTTATTAATTATTGTTATTTTAACAAAAAAAAAATTTGCCAATTTAATTACATGTCTATAATCAAGTAAATTTATATTATATTTTTAAGAACCGAGTCTTAACTTATATAATTTGATTTCCACATTGGAATTGACAATGTGACGTTCCCTCCCAAATAGGGGTGTTACAACTCATACCTAGGTTATGCAAGGGGGTCAAGGAACAAAGGTTGTCCTACCCTTTCCTACCTGAGGATATACAAGGATCAAAAGGACTTCCTAGGACAACGATTTTCCTGGAAGGAATTTTGGGAACAAAGGTCGTCCTAGAAGAAAGGGTTCCTTGGAAATATGCAAGTAACTTATCTTTTCCAAAAACAAAATCTTTTAAAAACATTGCATAAGCATACTTTAGGGCATTCCTTAGGCATAATCATTCATCATAATGCATTGCATAAAATTACAATTGTATGGGCAATTGTCTTGTTTTTAGAATTAAATTAATGAGTACCAAGGTTAATGCTTAACTTGAAAATATCTCGAAAGAATAGAATATAGTGATCATGTTAAGGTATGATAATTGATATGGATTATTAATATCTTATGTTTTATTACGAAAGATGAATACATATGAAGTAAATTATGTATACTTAGTACTAATGCTTGAATTGATTGAGAAAAAGGACTGAATTTGAAACTGTACAATTAATTGGAGTGTGCACAAGATTTTTATAAAGGATAATAATTGAACCACTATTTCGGGAACAGAGATGACTAGCTTTGGCAGTTTACCACCTCTCTAACTTATACATATATATTTATGATGAGTTTTCAACAATGGATGTACTTTTCTCAAAACAGCTGGATTTGTTATAATGACACATTTCTAAAATGTACTGCTGAGAATTTGTAAATTCTCACCCTAGTTTTTTGTTTCCATGATAAATCCAGAGGAAAGTCAAAGCCGGAGCAAGAGGCAGCTTTGAAGACCTAGTAAAGCTGCATATATATATATATATATATATATATATATATATTAGTCTTGTACTTAGATTTATGGGTTTGTAATTAAGCCTACACACTAGTTTTGTAAAAGTTTGTAATCTCAAACATGTCATGTGGTTGTATAGTAAAGTGTGTTACATCCCGAAAAATTACTTATTTCATGATAAATAATCATTTTATAATATTTATGATTTTTAGAAATTTTTCTGGAATTTTTTGAATTGTTTGATTATTTTAAAAATTTTCTCAAATTATGTGCACACTGAGCAAGGCTGGAAAAATAAAATATTTTCTCCGAGACCGAAAAACTTTGAACTGTAGAAATGTCGATGGGGGATCTTACTAAACCCGAGGTTAGACACAGTTTACGATGTTTTCATTTTTCTAGATATTATTAGATAAATAAAATCGAAGTATATTTTATTATCTGTGGGATAATAAAATATTATTTCTACTGACTGTAATATTTATCCACTGAATAATACCTCTAGTAGATTATTTCTATATGATCACTTTTATGATAGTATCTAAGTGACATCATCACCCTTCACTTTATCGAAAAACGTGCGAAGCTTCTTAAGGAAACTTCAAGGAAGCTTCCTACCAAGCTTCTCAAAGAAGCATCACTCCCCTCTCTCCTCATAAATGAATCCCATGGCCATGAGGGGGAAAAAGTGACCAAAAATGTTATCATCTT
The DNA here is from genome assembly GCA_029884595.1 of Ormosia semicastrata. Taxonomy (NCBI): domain Eukaryota; kingdom Viridiplantae; phylum Streptophyta; class Magnoliopsida; order Fabales; family Fabaceae; genus Ormosia; species Ormosia semicastrata. The sequence continues at coordinate 55,843,939 of JAQQTO010000063.1, forward strand.
TTCACTTCTCATTTATCATTTAAAAAACTATCACTTTCTCTCTCATCTTTCATTTCTCTCTTTCTCTCTCACGTTCTCTCATCTCTCTCATGCCTCCTCCTCTCTTCTTCTTCTCTACCCCACGGCAGCCAAACCAAGGGGAGGCCATTTTCACTATCTTGTTAAACCAACTTCATTTCTTGCTTCCTCTCATCATCTTAAGACTCTTCTCTTTGGGGGTCATCCCCTAAATCTTCCTCTCTCATCTTCCACCATTGAAGCCCAAAGCTTGAAGTTTTTGAGGTAATGTTCTTGATCTTCATTTTCTCTTCTCATTTTTGTGGTCCTTGGCCACTATTGTGACAAAGGACTCCCTCTTCAAACTTTGATTTTGGATTTCTTGGGTTTCACCATCTTAGGGTTTTCTTGGAGGTCTTGGACGAAAATTGCAAGAAAAGCACCAAGGAGGCTCTTTTTTTTGTTTTCTCTTGAGGTTAGAGGGAGATAATCCTCTTCACCCAATCTTGGTGGTGAGGAAATGTCTTTGGTGTTGATGGTGAGAAATCCATTGTGGGTTTCTCACTTTGTTTGTGATTTCTAATGATATTATGATTTAAATGTGTTGTATGATCTTCTATGCTTGATATTGTGAATCTTGATGGATTTGTATGTGCCTAAATGCTCAAATATGTATATGGATTGGTACCCATTTTAATTGGAAGCTTGGAGAAGCACATTTTCATGATTTCTGGTGTAGATTCATGGGCTGTGTGAATTTACATGGCTCAGGCCGTGTTCCCCACTAGAAACACAGCTCAATGCACATGACAGAGTGTTACACGGCATATTACACGATCGTGTAATTGGGCTTTTCAGTTTAGACATGTTTTCAGGTACTTCCAGAGGAGTACACAGCCTAGGCCGTGAAATTGGACAAGGTCATGTAAATGGGATAGTGAAGAATTGTTGGTTTTTCAAGTCCCTTGGAGGCTCACAGTCTCGTTGGGCACTCATTGTGAGGCTTTGTAACAAGCTAGAACTTAACTAATTAAATGAATAGGCATTTAAGTAAGAATTCATAATGTGGAAAGGATAATGAACATAACCTTATTGTACAACTTAGTGTGAGGTTTGGATAAAGAAAGAACATGAGTGTAAGGAGGGTTGTGAGGAACTCAAAATAAATATTCAAAGAGAGTTAACACAAGAACATAATGAAATTGAAGCATAACTTTCTTGCAACTTTGAATAGTGTGTGTTCACCTTGGAGGTTTTAATATTGACTTGAGGTGGGCCCATAATTAGGATCAAAGATTTTTGGATGAATGATTAGGCTCTATATGGCATGTGAATTTGGATAATTTATGCTATCATTGTGAATCTATATATGTGTATATATATGTATGCCTTGAATCCATATGCATTGAGGCATGATTGATATGGTCTGACATGATGAGCATGATTGAAGTATACATTGACATTGTGATTATGGAACCGAAGTAACGGACCAAGAAACATCAGGTAGACGATTTAGTCAGATATGGTTTGCCTTTATAACTAGAAACATCAGGTAGACGATTTAGTCAGAAAGGACTGGTTATCAGAGGAAACCCAAATATCGGTGGTACTATGTAGTCGTATGGACAGTTATATAATATCATTGATGCAAATGGTATTGAAACAATTGTATTGACGATTGCTTTGATACCATTAGGAATGGTACAACAGAGGGTTGAATCCCATTGAATATGCATTTATGCATTATACAATTATGACGTTTTATGCCTAGGAGTGAACGAGAACTTACAAGATAGTGGGGTTTTGAATAGACCTAGGGGGACATCAGGGCGCGATGTTTCACTTGTGATCATGTTATCACCTTGTATACCATTGGTCGTGAACACTATTGTAATGCACTGGCAGCCTGACAAGGCACTATTGCTTTTCATGGCTCGGCGTAGATTGTCTATTAAGGGGGAACAGATCTTCTAGGGCATTCATCTCTGAAAAACCTTGAGTTTAGCTCCATGGAGTAGGAAATGAGTACATTGTACATGAGGATGGTTAGCATATGCATTATGCATATGCATGGTCAGTTTACATAATTGTCATGGCATGGTCAACGTACATATTATGGAGACATAAATATTTGTTATATATCTATAGTGCATACCTGTTATTATAGTGCTGTTGACATCTATAATATTGTGGAATATGCTTTCTGATGATATCTATGCAATTGATAGCTTAAATATATTTGTAATATTTATACGTATAGAATGACTTCGTCATTCGTGTTATGTTCCTTTGCTGCCATGTTGGTAATGATTTAGGATATCTCACCTCTTGCTTGCACTATTCTTGTTCTATGTGATTTTTGGGTAAAGTCTGTAAAGGGGATGAGGTTGAATTTCCTAGACCATACTTGGTATGATTTCCTATGTTTGACGAGGGCAACAAAGAGGGGTTTTGTTGATTTCTCGTCAAGATTGTATTCACTGGGGGTGCCAATGCTTGGTGAGTCGACCAGACCGGTGAGCGTAAATGGTATTATTGGAGATCTGTTCTTGACTGTGAAGAGGACCTCGATTGAAGATCCTATCCTAATTTTCACTACATCAGTGCATCCGGAGTTGCCTTACTCATTCGGGAGCTATGGAGTGATCTGATTCATACCCTTAGAGAGGATGAGGAGTCTGTGGCATCAGCTGCGAGGGCGCCTGCCCGTGAGACCACACACTGTTCCGTCCTTGAGTCTTCAGATGAACCAGGGGAGGATCCCGAGGTGGATCCGATGGAGTACCCAACTCCTTAGTCGTGGATTTGTTAAGGGTAGTTTATGTTTTCTTTGCATTACTTGTATAAGGTTTATTTTGAGTATATGTATGTTTTAAGGTAATTAACTAGTCTTATATGTTATATCTTGAGTATATCTTGTTGAACTATATTTTAAAATGACAGAATGTATAACTATTCATTCGAGGCTCATATTTCTCTTATATATACAATGATAAAATTTGGAAAACTTATTATTTGAGTTGTAGCACGCCAAAAATTTAGTGACCGTGGTATAATGACAATTGTGTCATGGTTATAAAATCGAGGGGTGTTACATTAGGTGGTACCAAAGCACAGTTCATCCTGTTGAGCCGGGGTATGGACTGACTATACTTAGACATGTTAGAAGTTTCTTTGTATGTTGTACACTTCCTTGTCCCTTGATTGAGATGTTTGGGAAAGGAAGGCATGGCTTGCCATAGGTTGAGTGTTGGTAGCTACTATTGCATAGTTACATGATATTGAGTATTGGCCCACTCAATGTGTAATGTTCTGTGTTTATGGGAAACTATGACTTCACCTAGGCATATTAAGGTAATAGAAGTTCTTTTAGAAAAAAGCTCAGCTGGTATGACTGAACTTGTTTAGGATTTGTTTGCATTTACACCCTTATTGTGTTACCTCTAGAATTGTTTGAGCCAAGGGGTTAGAAAAGGGGTAGTTAAATAGGACTTGTAAGGTTTGTGGACTGAGGCGTCTAAAAGGTTTTGGAAAATCAATTTTCTTGGGAAAAGAGTATGTGGCGTAAGTTTGGTTCGAGGAGCTGCACGGGAGTTAAAGAGTTACTGGAGATCATGCCGTAGAAGGTAGAATGAAGGAGCTCAAGTTAGAGTCCTTTGGGTTTGGTGGTTAGGTTTGTCTTGCTGTGTTGTGTGACTCTTTGCGTTTGGTTTTCAAAATGAGACAATATTGTTTGAATTAGTTGCTTTTGATTTTCCTTATGCTTCGATTCATTTATCCTTGAAGGGAGGCAATGGCTCGGGGTAGATGTAAGCGTGTGAATGCAGAGAGTGACGATGATGATACGATTGCAGCAGTTGAAGTAGTGCAAAGAATGGTAGATGTAACAACACGCCAGGATCAAAGGGCCACACAGCAGCAGGAATTGGAAGTCGAGGTTCAGAATTTGATGGAAGAAAGTCGATTTTGGGGTAACAGTGGACAACCTAGGTTCCAAAGGAGGAATAATAGAAAGATCAATCAGTGTAAGTGGAAGCTGTATACACGATGTCCGAGGAAGTAACAGCGACAACAAATGCATGAAAAAGGTGCGAGTGGTAGTAAATCCAATCCGACTGTGGTATCTTTACCAAAATGTAAGAAGTGCGAAAAGGGCCACTTAACAAGGCATTGTACGATCGAGGAAATAATTTGTTTCAAGTGCAGAAAGCTAGGACATGTGGCTAGGAATTATGCTTTGCACAGGACGAAGCCTTCCGTTGGAGATGTATGTACTTCAAAATCTCACGAAGAAGGGAGAATTAATTCCTCAAGTGGAGCCAAAGTCTCTCAAAATGAAGATCTGAACAAGGGAGATTGTACCACAATAGATAACCCCATGATTTTACTGTAAAATTCTGGGGGGTAACCCATTTCTTTATGGCGTATGACTGTATGAGTCCATTAGGGTCGTTTGTATCTTCGTCATCTTTAACTAAGTTATTTCTACTGCTGCTACTAAGAACTTATTGTTAATAGCCAAGTGTTTAAATTATCCTATGACCTGTTAAAGATGAAATCTTTCTTAATAATCTGATTTGTTTACTTATTTCACAAATTAGATGTAATATTAAAAATGGATTGGTTCTTTTGTAACCCTATCTTGTTAAATTATTCTAATCAAACTTTAATATTTCTTGAGACAAAGATTTTTGGATCTAAACCCATGAAGCTCATTCCAAAATTTTGTTGAACCATGTCAAATTCTACATCAGATAGATCCATACTGAATGTAGTATAAATAGAAGAGAACTTACCCTATGTGACGTTTTCTGTTAAGATCGAGGATAGATGGCTTAATGAATTAATTAAAGGAAGTCGTTGTTATCCCCACGATCAGTTTGCATTCTAGTTATCATCAAGTTCACTCGAAGGTAGGAGATATTTCCAAAAATAACTTTTTCTGACGCGTTATGGGCACTACGAGTATTTAGTAATATCATTCCATGCAACAAACACTTCGGTAGTATTCATCGGTTACATGAATTGGATCTCTCTTCCCGGTGGAGACAGACTTGTCGTTGTCTGTGTTGACGACATTTTAATCTACTCTTGAAGTTCAAAGGAATGTACCGAACCTCTCATCGTGATTCTTCAAATTCTGAAGAAGAAGAAGTTATTTGTAAAGTTGTTCAAGTGCGGATTTTGTAACACCCCTCGATTTAGTAACCACGGCATAATCGTCATTCTACTACGGTCACTAAATTTTAGGTGTGCTACGACTCAAAATAACAAGTTTCCAAAATTTAATCATTGTGCATATAAGGAAAATATAAGCCGCAAATGAACAAATACACATGCCGTCATTTAAAAATATAATTTACTTAGATATACTCAAAATACAGTTATACTCCAAGGAACCCTTATATAGATAATACAAAAGAAAACATAAACTACCCATAACGACACCATGACTAAGGAGTTGGGCACTCCATCGGATCCACCTTGGGATCTTTTCTTGGCTCGTCTGAAGACACAAGGACAGGACCAAGTGCGGTCCCACAAGCAGGTGCCCTAGCAGCTGATGCCATAGAATCCTTGTCCTCTCTCGGGGTGTGAAGCGGATCACCCCATAGCTCTCAGATAAGCAAGGCAAACTCCAGATGTGCTGATGTAGTGAGAGTCAGTATAGGATCTCCATCGCGGGTTCTCCTCACGGTCAAGATCAAATCCCCGACATACCGCAAATGCTCGCCGGCCCAGTCGACTCACCAAGCATTGATGCCCCTAGTGAACACAATCTTGACGAAACTGATAGAACCCATTCTTGACGACATCACCGAAAGCAGGAGGCCAAACTAAGTGAAGTCTAGGAAAATCAACCTTGTTCCCTTCACAGTCTTTAACCAAATATCACATAGAATAAGAGTAGTGCAAGCAAGAGGTGAGATATCTAACTTCATTACCAATAATGGTAGTAAGAAATAGAAACGGCGTAGGACGCCCACGTAGCATTACAAGAAATATAAACAGTATCAAGAAGTAGATATTAAATAACTCAACAATTTCAGGCAGTTATAACATCAATAAGATAGCAGTTCCAATCATCATATAAATTAAATGCCAAGTAATATATTGACTCACTATGCACATGTATATAATATCAAAATCCTACTCCATGGAGCTAGATACAAACATCAGAGAGAATGATCAGGGAGATATGCTAGTATCTCGTCAGCCTAAAAGTCAAGTGCTTTCCATAAAAATAATAGTTTTGCGCAACAGAGCTTTATACAGCGGCATTCCTAAAAGATCGTGATATAGGACAGTGTCTCGGTCAGGATCATCGGTGCGTTTGCATCGGTCTGTCCCACAGCCCAAAGGGGCTACCAACTGTCCACTGTGAGGTGCTCGCGCCCCGATGCCCCCAAGGTCAACAGCAGGACCTACACTAGTCTATTCGCACTCGCACTAAGGTGTGATTCAACTCCTAGGCAACATAGCCTTGACAAATAGTCCATCGGATTTTCACAATGCAAGATGACTCAATGCATAATCAATGGAATCAAATTACTGTTGTACCATTCCCAATGACATTAAAGTAACCATCCATACAATTGTTTAATACCATTTTCATCAGTGATATTATATAACAGTCCATACGATTACATAGTACCACTGTTATCTGGGTTTCCTCTGATAACCAGTCCTATCTAACTTACTCGTCTATCTGACGTTTCTAGTTATAAATGTGAACCACATCTGACTAAATCATCCATCTGATGTTTCTGGGTCCGGTATTTCAGTTCCGAAGCACAATATATATTCATGTATATTTAACAATAATATACTTTTCCACAACATGCCATAATTTAGCCAAGATAAGCATCAACATATTCTTGGTCTCACTCATGGACTCACAATAAATATTATTACTCCTTAAATAATACATTATACTTTTAGAGTACATTATGGAATTATTCCTAAATTTCTACATTCTTCTTAATAAGTGTCTCTTTTAGCATAATTCTCTCACATTATTCATTTAATCATTATTATTTTAATTGCATAAGTCCATCATTAAATTTGAAACCTAATTCCCTTAGAATGATTTAAATTGAATTATTTATCATTCTTACTTGCACTCATGGTCATGCTTTAATTAAAATTTATTCTAAGTTTTTGGCAAAAACTTCATTCTTGGTTCTTTCCATTTTATGAATCCCTAATTAATTCCTAATTATTCCAATTAATTAAGTTTCACTTTAATTTAATATTTCTTACGAAATTCTTCTCTAGAGGAATTCTCTTGATTGTTAAGTTCCTTACCTTAAGTTTATTCAAAACTCACTTAGAGAATTATTCTAAGTTTTCCAAGTCTCACACACTCTCATTGTTGTCTTAAGTCTAAAGAATTACTTTAGGTTATCAAATTGGTTTCCATCCATTATATTATTAGCCATTTAATCACTTGATCACTTAAATTCCAAGGTTGCATGTTGTTACACAATTTGATCCTAAATTGGCCCTAGAGGCCGTGGCCTCCCAAGGGAGAAATCCTAAGTTTTTCTTAACTCCATTACACTTTAATCACTTGAATTAATTATGTTTCCATCTTGATTAAAAAATTTCAATCATGATCCCTCAAATTGGGGGTCATGGCCATGAGCCTCCATGAGGAAGGCAAGGGACTTTTATTTCCATTTTATGATTCCAATCCATCCAAGATCATCAATATATATATAAGATTAACAAAATAGATTAAGTAAAGCAAAATCAACACATAACCACAAAAATCATACAACAAATAGAGTAACCTTAACTAGGGTTCCTCACAACCAATACAAAATCAAGTTCCCTACTATCAAGAGAGGTCGAAGAGGATCATCTCTCTCTTACCTGGAGGAGAAAACAAGCAATGAAACTCCCTTGAAGCTCCTAATGAAATTCAGATTCACTCCTCCATAAACCCTAGAAATTACAACTTCATCAAATCAATATTAAGGCTTGAAAAAGAATGGATCCATGGTCATAGTGAAGGCCATGAAAATGAAAATAAGGAAGAAAAGATAAAAGATCATGAATCTTACCCTAAACCTTCAAACTTGAAGCTTGAAGAAGATGATGAAGATGGAAGCTTTTCAAGAAATCTCTAACTAGAAAGGTGTTTAGAATGTAGTGGGGATAAAGAAAATGTGGTTGGTTCAAAATTTCGTGATGGTGGAGGCAAAGAGGAGGGGCTGGCTGTGTGGTGGGTGGTAAAGAGAAGGAGGAGAAAATGAGAGAAAGAAGAAGGTAGAGAGAGAAGTGGATAGTAGAAAAAGATGATAACTTTTTGATTTTAAAATTAGAATAGAATAGTTAATTAAATGTAGCATACTCCAAAAGGAAGCATGCTGCCGTGTGGGGAGGGAGGAGAGAGAGAAGTGTGCAGCTTCTTTGAGAAGCTTGGGAGCTTTTCTAATAAAAAAAGATTTAATTAGACATAAAGTGGATTACATTTGGATAGGATAATTATGTGATAAAGTAATTAAAATAATAGGGTGATTAGAATTTTAATTAAAAACTATTACCCAATGGATAATTGTTATAGTGCACAAAGCCGGTATTAATTATCCAACAGATAATAAAGCATATCGTAAAATTTTAATAAACGGTACTGATAACACTGTATTTTATACATTTTATAATCCTCTCACTGGGCTTCTTAAGGTTCAATTAGGCTTCATTATGTTAGTTTTGTTACATTTTATGATATTGAGCTGAATTGGACAATTAAACAAATTATTGCATAAATTAGCCTTAATTATCTCTTTAGAAGTGTTTAGTAAATTGGCTATAATTTGAGTTGCAAATATTTGATTGATGTGATTTTGGTCTTGTAGGAAAGCTTAAACAATTCCCGGCAACTTTGATGTTGAACACTTTTCCAGAATCGGACTCCTTGGGGGTGATATCGGGCTTTAAAGTCAAAATAGAGGAGCTGAAATCGGGTCTAAATACTCTATAGTAATTGGACCATATCTTGAGTTCTAGGAATGATTTTGGACTGAAACCAAAGCCATTTTAAAGCAAATATCCAGGCCTACAACTTTCATGAAGACCACTTCTCTCAAAAATGAAGAAAACTGGACACACAGATGTGCATTTGCTCAATTATTGGAAAGTTTGTCATGCTGTTCACTGTAGCACACTGTAGCGTCACGAGTAGCACACTGTAGCATCACTGTAGCACACTGTAGTGTCACAGGTAGCACCACTGTAGCACACTGTAGATTGCTGTAGCTACAGTGGCCAAATTTGCCTATATAAAGGCAATTGAAGAATTGAATAAGGACGTTACGAAGAAGTGCCTCTAGGCTTATTTCCAGAGGAAGAGAGGAGGAATTCCCTCCTCTCCTCAGTCTCCTTTCACTTTTATTTTCTCTTCTCTTTCTCTTTTTCTCTTTTCTAGTTTATGTGTAAATAAGTTTCAGTCTACTTGGGTCAAAGTGTGAAGCTCTTGGTAATAAAATAAGGTTAGATTTATTCTTCTCTTGTGCTTTAATGATTTATATTTTCAAGTTGTTATTATACGTATTATATTTTAATTCTGATAATTTAAAATCCTGGGTGACAGACGGGAATACTCCATCCTTGTAAAGAGGAGTTATTGATTTATTATAGACAAGATTTTGGCACAGTAAATGCTTTAACCCATTTACAAGTGGTAGTAATAATTAAAGGAATCATAGTATAACTACATATATTATTTTAATGAACTTTTAACGTTGTACTTTCCGATTGGAACCTCTATGCTGCGAGAATTCTAATTGAGTTATAAAAGGAATTAATCTTACTTTTACTTTATTTACCAAGAGTGGATCTTTTTATCCAAGTAAATAATTTTTACCGTAGTAACAAAATATTTACTTCACTTTAATCTTCAACAATTCCCTATAGATCGACCTCGGACTCACCGAGAAATTTATTACTTAAGACAACCTGCACTTGGGTTTGCAAATGCAATAATTAAAAAGTGTGCATTAAGTTTTTGGCGCCGTTGCTAGGGACTTGTTTTGAAGAATAAATTTCTGGTGTAAATATTATTGTACAGAGTAAAAAGTGAATAGTGTGTGAATAGTAACATGAATAGTATGAATAGTAAAAAATAAAATAAAAAAATTTGGGTATAGTGTGAATAGTATGAATAGGGTAAATAATATGTGAACAAGTATAAATAACAAAAAAGTAAAAAAAAAGTTTATATAATAATAATATAAAAAATAATAAAATTAAAAAAAAAGATGTGTGAATAGTGTGAATAGTAAAAAGATAAAAAAAAGTTTATATATAAAATAAAAAAAAAAATGAAAAAAAAACATAAAGGTCCCACAATAAAAAAAAATTATTAATGGGGGACAAGATTGTCCCCTTTGAAAATTGAAAAAAAGGTGATCACACCCGTGACCACCAAAACCCAAAAACTAAAATATAAAATCAAAATAAATAATAATAATAATAATAATAATAATAATAATAATAATAATAATAATAATAATAATAAAATAATAAAAATAATAATAATAACAAAAAAAATAATTAAAAAAAACTAACTTTGTGAGGGAACCTCTCCCTTTTACTTTTCTGTACGTACTAATAGTAGGGGAAACTCTCCTTTTATTTTATGTACATTTTAACAGTGGGGGTAATTCTTCCTTTTAATTTCTGTACAGTGGGAGTAATTCTCCCTTTTATTTTCTTGTAAATATTAACAGTGGGGGAAACTCTCCCTTTTATTTTACGCACTAATTTAGTGGGGAAACCTCTCCCTTTTATTTTTTTGTATATACTAACTCAGTGGGAGAAACTCTCCCTTTTATTTTTTTGTACATACTAACAGTGGGGGAAACTCTCCCTTTTATTTTCTTGCACATACTAACAGTGGAGGAACCTTTCCCTTTTACTTTCTGTAATTTACTTTTCACATTTTATTTTCTGTATTTTATTTCATTTTTATTTTTATTTTTGGTGGTTGGTTTCTACCACACCATTTTTAATATTTATTTGGTGGTTGGTTTAATACCACACCTTTGTTTATATTTTTCTTTATTTGGTGGTGAGTTTAATACCACACCTTTATTAATATTTAATGACAGTTTACACCGCCTACTTTTTAATATTCTTTTATCATCATGACAGTTTGTACCGCCTACTTTTTAATATTATTTTTTTATCATGGCAGTTTATATCGCCTACTTGTAAATATATATATATATATATATATATATATATATATATATATATACATTTTTTTAAAAGAGAGTTGAGTTTTGTATAAATTTTTATTTTATTTTCTTATTTCTTTTTCTCTTTTAATCAAGTGAAGTTTGATACTTAGTGTTTTAATTTCTTGTGTTTTAGTGTTTGTTTTTCTTTTTCTCTTTAATCACTTTGACAATTCGGTGCACTTGTCGATTTTCTCAACAAGGTTTTGCAAACTTAGGTTGATACGGTGGATTTTTTTACTTTAAAAAATCAAAAGGTTGTTGCATATCATTTGTCCATACTTAGGCTCCCCTTTTTTATATCCCACCTATCAAAGAATCTCTTTAAGAACTAGTAAGTGCACTATAGTCTTGGGAATCTGACTCAAAACGACCCTATTTGTCAATTTATAAGAAAATTGGATGGGAAGCTTATCCTCGACTCATAGAAGGTGTTTAAGCCGTTACTGGACGTAAAACCAGAGGAAGATGTGAGCCACAATCACAACTACATGTATATATTTTCTTGTATAGATTTAAAAAAAAAGCAAGTGGTCCGAAGTAAATGTTGCGAGAAGCAGTAAGAAAAGGAAGCCAGTCAAGACACTCCATCTGTTTAAATAATTTCAATCTTTGGTCGTACTTTGTTTCTATTTATATTTGTGTGAGATTTCTCTTTTCAGTAATTACAACAACAGGTACTATCTTCTATCCTTTATCTATTTATGTTTTAACGTTGAGGACATTGTTGTAATCTGGTTGGGGGGAAGGATAGTTGTGGGGATAGTTATGTTAAAAAAAATAACAAAAAAAAAATGTGCTTAAAAAAAATTTAGGAAGTGTGTTTATTAATATATTTGTCGTATTTATATGTTTGTCAGCAGTTTTCTAACCTAAACCAGTTAAGGATGGCAGAGTAAAGAGTAAATTTACTGTGATTGTAATTTTAGTCTTGAGACGCATCTTAGTTGGGGTAGACAGCTAGTTTATGTGGAAGTAGCAATTCAATTCAGGGAAATTTGCATGATTGAGTAAATTGTCTTCTTTCTTAAAATTCACATGCTTGGTTATGGATATTGAAATGGTGGACTGAGAATGATAGAAGTATGCCTTGTGAGATTTTGAGCCTATAAATGAATGGATTGAACATCTATACCATTCTCTTCTTTCTTGTGTGATTTTTTTTTCTCATGGAATTGTTACTCTAGAACTTGCTTTGCTTTTTTTTAGGCTACATTTTCACATGCATACATAAACATGATTGAGGCAAATTTTCTTGAATTAACTACTTTGACCAAATAGCTAACCTTACATATTTTCCTTTGCTTAACCCCTTTGAGCTTATTTGACTATTCTTTGTTTCTAACTCATTACATGCCTTAAATGAAAAATCATGTTCTAATCAAACTTTAGGGAATAAGAGAGCATTGACTTTGCTATTGAATGAGTTCTTGAACAAGTGTGGGGGTATTTGTGCTTTAAAAAAAACAAGAAAAAAATAAGAAGAAAAAAAAAGCTGGCTACCGTTGCAATCAAAGAATGCATATTGTGATATATTCATACCTAGAATGAAAGTGAAAGATTGGAAATAATAGGAATAGAATGAGAATGCTCAAGCCTAAAGGAATTCAATTTGGCATTGATCTTTAACAAAATATTATTCAAATATTGGTCATTATCCTGTATGAAAAAGAACTAAGAAATTCTTGAGAAATTTAGACTGAATATTCTCAAACATCTTCTCCACTCTAACTGTATCATAATGCTCTTTTATTCTCTTTGGTGTTTAACTTGTCTTATCTATATTACTTCCTCCTTTACCTTAACCTCATTATAACCTTGAATAAAGTCCTCATGATTTGTGTATATATGTTGTTTTTGAGTAGCAGAGAAGTAGAAGATAAGCAAGCTTATGGTAGTGCAATTATTCATGAGTTGAATTGAGTGAAATACTTACCTTTTACACATTTGAGAGATTGAGAGTGAATTCTGTGAGGATCTATCATTCTTGATTCATGCTTTTCAACTGAAGTTTCCTTGCTTGTTGGTTTGAGATATGAAGAAATGATACCTCATGAATGTTTTGATCCTTGATTGTCTAGTTACTCTTCTTGAGTCATTAAATTCTTTAGAATTTTAGTTTTTGAGTTTGTGTTGTTTTTCTTTATTCTTTGGTTTTTGTCTTTTGTGTTTTGCCCAGGAGTGCAAAAGTTAAGTGTGAGAGAATTTGATAACACTGTATTTTATACATTTTAAAATCCTCTCACTGGGTTTCTTAAGGTTCAATTAGGCTTAATTATGTTAGTTTTGTTACATTTTATGATATTGAGCTGAATTGGACAATTAAACAAATTATTGCATAAATTAGCCTTAATTATCTCTTTAGAAGTGTTTAGTAAACTAGCTATAATTTGAGTTGCAAATATCTGATTGATGTGATTTTGGTCTTGAAGGAAAGCTTAAACAATTCCCTACAATTTTGATGTTGAACACTTTTCCAGAATCGGACTCCTTGGAGGTGATAATGGGCTTTAAAGTCAAAATAGAGGAGCTGAAACCGGGTCTAAACACTCTGCAGCAATTTGACCATATCTTGAGTTTTAGGAATGATTTTGGACTGAAACCAAAGCCATTTTAAAGCAAATATCTAGGCCTACAACTTTCATGAAGACCAATTCTCTAAAAAATGAAGAAAACTAGACACACAGATGTGCATTTGCTCAATTATTGGAAAGTTTGTCGTGCTGTTCACTGTAGCACACTGTAGCATCACTGTAGCGTCACGGGTAGCACACTGTAGCAACACTGTAGCACACTGTAGCGTCACGGGTAGCACCACTGCAGCACACTGTAGATTACTATAGCACTACTGTAGCACACTGTAGATTACTATAGCTACAGTGGCCAAATTTGCCTATATAAAGGTAATTGATGATTTGAATAAGGACGTTACGAAGAGGAGCCTCTGGGCTTATTTCCAGAGGAGGAGAGGAGGAATTCCCTCCTCTCCTCAGTCTCCCTTCACTTTTCTTTTCTCTTCTCTTTCTCTTTTTCTCTTTTCTAGTTTATGTGTAAATAAGTTTCAGTCTACTTGGGTCAAAGTGTGAAGCTCTTGGTAATAAAATAAGGTTAGATTTATTCCTCTCTTGTGCTTTAATGATTTATATTTTCAAGTAGTTATTATACGTATTATATTTTGATTCAAATAATTTAAAATCCCAGGTGACAGACGAGAATACTCCATCCTTGTAAAGAGGAGTTCTTGATTTATTGTAGACAATATTTTGGCACAGTAAATGCTTTAACCCATTTACAAGTGGTAGTAATAATTAAAGGAATCATAGTTTAACTACGTATATTATTTTAATGGACTTTTAATGTTGTATTTTCTGATTGGAACCTCCATGCTGCGAGAATTCTAATTGAGTTATAAAATGAATTAATCTTACTTTTACTTTATTTACCAAGAGTGGATCTTTTTATTCAAGTAAATAATTTTTACCATAGTAACAAAATATTTACTTCACCTTAATCTTCAACAATTCCCTGTGGATTGACCTCGGACTCACCGAGAAATTTATTACTTGAGACAACCTGCACTTGGGTTCGCAAATGCAACAATTAAAAAGTGTGCATCAAGTTTTTGGCGCCGTTGCCGGGGACTTGTTTTGAAGAATAAATTTCTGGTGTGAATATTTTTGTACATAGTAAAAGGTGAATAGTGTGTGAATAGTAACATGAATAGTAAAAAAATAAAATAAAAAAAATTTGGGTATAGTGTGAATAGAATGAATATGGTAAATAATATGTGAATAGTATAAATAGTAAAAAAGTAAAAAAAGTTTATATAATAATAATATAAAAAATAATAAAATTAAAAAAAAATGTGTGAATAGTGTGAATAGTAAAAAAGTAAAAAAAGTTTATATATAAAATAAATAAAAAACATAAAGGTCCCACAATAAAAAAATTATTAATGGGGACAAGACATCCCCTTTTGAAAATTGAAAATAAAAGGTGGTCACGGTGTGACCACCGAAACCAAAAAACTAAGAAATAAAATAATAATAAATAATAATAATAAAAATAAAATAATAAAATAATAAAATTAATAATAAAAACAAAAAAAAACAAAAATAATTAAAAAAAACTAACTTTGTGGGGGAACCTCTCCTTTTTACTTTTCTATCGTACTAACAGTGGGGGAAACTCTCCCTTTTATTTTTTGTACATATTAACAGTGAGGGTAATTCTTCCTTTAATTTATGTACAGTGGGGGTAATTCTCTCTTTTATTTTCTTATAAATATTAATAGTGGGAGAAACTCTCCCTTTTATTTTACGCGCTAATTTAGTGGTGAAGCCTCTCCCTTTTATTTTTTTGTATATACTAACTCAGTGGGAGAAACTCTCCCTTTTATTTATTTGTACATACTAACAATGGGGAAAACTCTCCCTTTTATTTTCTTGCACATTCTAACAGTAGAGGAACCTTTCCCTTTTACTTTCTGTAATTTACTTTTCACATTTTATTTTCTGTATTTTATTTCATTTTTATTTTTATTTTTGGTGGTTGGTTTTTACCACACCATTTTTAATATTTATTTGGTGGTTGGTTTAATACCACACCTTTGTTTATATTTTTCTTTATTTGGTGGTTAGTTTAATACCACACCTTTATTAATATTTAATGGTAGGTTTATATCGCCTACTTTTAATATTTTTTTATTATGGCAGGTTTATACCACCTACTTTTTAATATTATTTTCTTTTCATGACAGGTTTATACCGCCTACTTGTAAATATATATATATACATTTTTTTTAAAAGAGAGTTGAGTTTTGTATAAATTTTTATTTTGTTTTCTTATTTCTTTTTCTCTTTTAATCAAGTGAAGTTTGATCCTAGTCTTTTAATTTCTTGTGTTTTAGTGTTTCTTTTTCTTTTTCTCTTTAATCACTTTGACAATTCGGTGCACTTGTCGATTTTCTCAACAAGTTTTTGCAAACTTAGGTTGATACGGTAGATTTTGTTACTTTAAAAAATCAAAAGGTTGTTGCATATCATTTGTCCATACTTAGGCTCACCTTTTTTATATCCCACCTATCAAAGAATCTCTTCAGGAACTAGTAAGTGCACTATAGTCTTGGGAATCTGACTCAAAAAGACCCTATTTGTCAATTTATAAGAAAATTAGATGGGAAGTTTATCCTCGACTCATAGAAGGTGTTTAAGCCGTTACTGGATGTAAAACCAGAGGAAGATGTGAGTCACAATCACAACTACATGTATATATTTTCTTGTATAGATTTAAAAAAAAAAGCAAGTGGTCCGAAGGAAATGTTGCGAGAAGCAGTAAGAAAAGGAAGCCAGTCAAGACACTCCATCTGTTTAAATAATTTCAATCTTTGGTCGTACTTTGTTTCTATTTATATTTGTGTGAGATTGCTCTTTTCAATAATTGTAACAACCGGTACTATCTTCTATCCTTGATCTATCTATGTTTTAACATTGAGGACAATGTTGTAATCTGGTTGGGGGGAAGGATAGTTGTGTGGATAGTTACGTAAAAAAAATAACAAAAAAAATGTGCTTAGTTACGTAAAAAAAAAACAAAAAAAAATGTGCTTAAAAAAATTTAGGAAGTGTGTTTATTAATATATTTATCGTATTTATATGTTTGTCAACAGTTTTCTAACCTAAACAGTTAAGGATGGCAGAGTAAAGAGTAAATTTACTATGATTGTAATTTTAGTCTTGAGACGCATCTTAGTTGGAGTAGATAACTAGTTTGTGTGGAAGTAGCAATTCAATTCAGGGAAATTTGCATGATTGAGTAAATTGTCTTCTTTCTTAAAATTCACATGCTTGGTTATGGATATTGAAATGGTGGACTGAGAATGATAGAAGTATGCCTTGTGATATTTTGAGCCTATAAATGAATGGATTGAACATCTATACCATTCTCTTCTTTCTTGTGTGATTTTTTTTTCTCATGGAATTGTTACTCTAGAACTTGCTTTGATTCTTTTTGAGGCTAAATTTTCACATGCATACATAAACATGATTGAGGCAAATTTTCTTGAATTAACTGCTTTGACCAAATAGCTAACCTTACATATTTTCCTTTACTTAACTCCTTTGAGCTTATTTGACCATTCTTTGTTTCTAACTCATTACGTGCCTTAAATGATAAACCATGTTCTAACCCAACCTTAGGGAATAAGAGAGCATTGACTTTGTTATTGGATGAGTTCTTGAACAAGTGTGGGGGTATTTGTGCTTTAAAAAAAAACAAGAACAAAATAAATACAAAAAAAAGAAAAAAAAAGCTGGCTACTGTTGCAATCAAAGAATGCACATTGTGATATATTCATACCTAGAATGAAAGTGAAAGATTGGAAATAATAGGAATAAAATGAGAATGTTCAAGCCTAAAGGAATTCAACTTGGCATTGATCTTTAACAAAATATTAGTCAGATATTGGTCATTGTCCTGTATGAAAAAGAACTAAGAAATTCTTGAGAAATTTAGACTGAATATTCTCAAACATCTTCTCCACTCTAACTGTATCATAATGCTCTTTTATTCTCTTTGATGTTTAACTTGTCTTATCTATATTACTTCCTCCTTTACCTTAACCTCATTATAACCTTGAATAAAGTCCTCATGATTTGTGTAAATATGTTGTTTTTGAGTAGCGGAGAAGTAGAAGATAAACAAGCTTATAGTAGTATAATTATTCATGAGTTTAATTGAGTGAAATACTTACCTTTTACACACTTGAGAGATTGAGAGTGAATTCTGTGAGGATCTATCATTCTTGATTCATGCTTTTCAACTGAAGTTTTCTTGCTTGTTGGTTTGAGATGTGAAGAAATGTTACCTCATGAATGTTTTGATCCTTGATTGTCTAGTTGTTCTTCTTGAGTCATTAAATTCTTTGGAGTTTTTAGTTTTTGAGTTTGTGTTATTTTTCTTTATTCTTTGGTTTTTGTCTTTTACGTTTTGCCCAAGAATGCAAAAGTTAAGTGTAGGAGAATTTGATAACACTATATTTTATACATTTTATAATCCTCTCACTGGGCTTCTTAAGGTTCAATTAGGCTTAATTATGTTAGTTTTGTTACATTTTATGATATTGAGCTGAATTGGACAATTAAACAAATTATTGCATAAATTAGCCTTAATTATCTCTTTAGAAGTGTTTAGTAAACTGACTATAATTTGAGTTGCAAATATCTAATTGATGTGATTTTGGTCTTGTAGGAAAGCTTAAACAATTCCCTGCAACTTTGATGTTGAACACTTTTCCAGAATCGGACTCCTTGGAGGTGATAATGGGCTTTAAAGTCAAAATAGAGGAGCTGAAACCAGGTCTAAACACTCTGTAGTAATTGGACTATATCTTGAGTTCTAGGAATGATTTTGGACTGAAACTAAAGCCATTTTAAAGCAAATATCCAGGCCTACAACTTTCATGAAGACCACATCTCTAAAAAATGAAGAAAACTAGACACACAGATGTGCATTTGCTCAATTATTGGAAAGTTTGTCGTGCTGTTCACTGTAGCACACTGTAGCGTCACGGGTTACACCACTGTAGCACACTATAGATTACTGTAGCTACAGTGGCCAAATTTGCCTATATAAAGGCAATTGAAGAATTGAATAAGGATGTTATGAGGAGGAGCCTCTGGGCTTATTTCCAGAGGAGGAGAGGAGGAACTCCCTCCTCTCCTCGGTCTCCCTTCACTTTTCTTTTCTCTTCTCTTTCTCTTTTTCTCTTTTCTAGTTTATGTGTAAATAAGTTTCAGTCTACTTGGGTCAAAGTGTGAAGCTCTTTGTAATAAAATAAGGTTAGATTTATTCCTTTCGTACTTTAATGATTTATATTTTCAAGTAGTTATTATACGTATTATATTTTGATTCTGATAATTTAAAGTCCCGGGTGACAGACGGGAATACTCCATCCTTGTAAAGAGGAGTTCTTGATTTATTGTAGACAAGATTTTGGCACAGTAAATGCTTTAACCCATTTACAAGTGGTAGTAATAACTAAAGGAATCATAGTATAACTACGTATATTATTTTAATGGACTTTTAACGTTGTATTTTCCGATTGGAACCTCCATGCTGCGAGGATTCTAATTGAGTTATAAAAGGAATTAATCTTACTTTTACTTTATTTACTGAGAGTGGATATTTTTATCCAAGTAAATAATTTTTAGCGTAGTAACAAAATATTTACTTCACCTTAATCTTCAACAATTCCCTGTGGATCGACCTCGGACTCACCGAGAAATTTATTACTTGAGATAACCTGTACTTGGATTTGCAAATGCAACAATTAAAAAGTGTGCATCAGGTACGTACAGAGATTTTATTTATCAGATAAAACCTCAAAAAACATAAACTTCGTAAACTGTGCCCAATCTCGGGTTTTGGTAAGATCCCTTGTCGACGCTTTCATAGTTCAAAGTTTACTAGTCTCAGGGAAAACATTTCATTTTCTCGGCTCCGCTTAGCACGCACGCAAAATGAGGAATATCTTAAAATATTCGATGTTTCCAGAAAAATTCACAAAAATTCTCAAAAATCACAAATATTAGAAAATGACTATTCATCATGAAACAAATAATTTCTGGGCTGTTTCACTCACTTTGCTCAGTGTGCATACAGAACGAGGAATATATTAAAATATTCAACATTTCTAGAAAAATCCAAAAAAATTCCCAAAAATCATAAATAATATAAAATGATTATTTATGATGAAACAAATAATTTTCGGTATGTTACAACTCTCTCCTTCTAAAAAAAAATTTCGTCCTCTAAATTTGACCTATCTTAGAATACACATGGATATCGTTCCTTACAGAATGTTTCCAGATCTTTAACGCAATCCCAACGGCTAACTTTGAGTTTTTGTGTAGAGTAACTCTCCTCACATGCTTTCAGTCATCTTGAAGCATACGCTACTGTTACCAAGTGGCTTCTAGTACTCAAGAGGGGGGGTGAATTGAGTATAAAAACTTTTTCGCAAAACCTCTTTTTAATTAAAACGAATATCAAAAGCTTAATAAATAAATGCACAGAAGGAATGAGAAGAAGAAAAGAAGAAATAAAGAACAACGTAAAATAAGTGTGCAATAAAATAAATTGTATAAAATAAAGAGATTAGGGAAAAGAGAAGCAGGCACAGTATTTATCCTGGTTCGACCACTAACCCACTTATGGTCTACGTCCAGTCTTCGAAAGCCGAGATTTTTCACTAAGTATACAAGCTTCAATAGGTGCTTGCTACCGTTACAAATTAGAGCACTTTTCACACACAGGGACACTATACCCTTGTGCTAAAGTCTCAGCCTGCAGGGATACCTCACCCTTATACAAACCTTGAGGGATACCTCACCCTCGATACAGATTATCAGAAAAATAGAGATGAAGAGAAACTCTCAAATAGAGTATGTAATACAAGTTGAAGTGCTAATAGAGCTCTCACAGAAATATCTCAAAGTTTTTAAGCAAGAAGAGCGTAGAAAATAGTTTTCACAAAGACAGAGTAATCAGAAAATAGTTCAGAATAATGGGCAATCGAAAACGTGACCCAGGCTTGCTATTTATAGAGAAAACTAGGTTAATCAGCCGTTGGGTGTAATTAATGTCATTTAAAACAAAATTGAAATCTGTCTGTTTCCATTTTTGTAAACAAAGATTCGTGTTTATTCGAATAAAGCAACAGCTTATTCGAATAATACTCAACGTGAAAGGCTCATCTGAAAAGGGTTATTCGAATAAGCAACCTGTTATTCGAATAACTCTGTTAAAACCAGAGTTTGTGAAAATGCACGTTTATTCGAATAAAGACTCATCTATTCGAATAACATGTTTTAAAAGAAGTTCAGAAAGAAGGGTTTTATTCGAATAGTGTATGACCTATTCGAATAACTTACTTAAGGCTAAGTTCTGAAAACTTCATTTATTCGAATAAGAGACGGTTTATTCGAATAGCCATTTATAAAACAGATTTCTGAAAAGCCTTGGTTATTCGAATAACGGGGTAGTTATTCGAATAACATCTTTTAGAAAATAAACCACGTGAGGATGGTTATTCGAATAAGCAAAGCTTTATTCGAATAACTCAGTTAAAAAAAAAGGATGTTTTCAAGGATACTGAGTTTAAAACAATTTTTCTCTTTTCTTTCAAAAACAACGAGATATCAATGTGAGCTCCGTACAATAGATCCTAAGTCCTAATGCTAAATAACTATAAACTTGGACTTAGTCTATATATCATATTCATGTATTCTTCCCGTTTGTTATCATCAAAACAAGTCTTCAAAGATAAGCATCCAAACACATTCTCCCCCTTTTTGATGATGACAAACTATCAATAAGACTATCAATGAGAAAAGCGTTAGTGCATATAATTGGAATTCACAGAAGGTATAAAAGCTTACTCCCCCTCTTTAAATAAGAGGTAATATATATATATATATCAGATATGTGCACAGCTCCCCCTTTCAATTTGAATCCAATCCTATTTAAAGTTACCTGTCTTTTCTCAATTAAAGTCAAAAGATTAAATATTTCTCCCCCTTTTGTCATGAGCAAAAAGGAGGGGTAAGTCCCATAATCATATATCAAAGTGTAGAAAAGGAAACATACTCAAAACAATAGATCAACAGGAACTGTTATTTATGCATTAATAAAAGGAGAGTCAAATACACAAGCCATAAATAAATTACATAGATCCAAACACAAACAGCCTAAGAACAAAAGAAAACTAAAAGTAAGCATCCGGAGGTGGTGGTGAAGAAGCTGGTGCAGGAGCAGGTGAAGCAGATCGAAGAGCCGCAACCTCACGTTCAACGCCTTCTATTCTGTCAAACAGAATAGAAAAAGTATGTTCCATGTAAGCTCGGTTGTCTTGCAAGGTGGCCATGATCTGTTCCAGAGTGACAGGAGCAGGTGCATCAGCAGGTACATCAGCAGGAGCAGCAAGGGCAGCAGGGGCATCAGCAGGGTCAAGCTCGTCCTCAGTAACCTCATCTGGGTACACCCAACCTTCATCGGTTTGAATCATCTTCATCTTCCGTAAGGTGTGAGCGCCAAAGACGTTGTGATGAGTAAGAGCAATGGCCCGCTCAGTCTCCAAGACCTGAGGATACTTGCTCAGCAGGGTAGTGACGATGATGCCATAAGGTGGGTCTGATTTGTCCTTGCCCTTGGCCCTCATCATGTGCCTCATGATGAACACAGGCCAGTAGACCTGATGGCCATTCTTCAGGAACCACAGCATGAAGACATCTTCCTCGCTGAGGTAGGCGTAGTTTCCACCGCGAGGAGCCAGAATGTGAGCATAGGCGTAATGCAGAAGCCTGTCTTGGCTTTTCAGCATTCCACCCTTGAGACCTTTATCAGGAAAGGCCAGGCCAGGCTTCAGCAGGTCCTCAACTGCTTGAAGTTTGTTGAAGTCTTCAAGGAAGGGCGTGTCATCATCTTCAACAAGGGCGCCGGAGAACTACAGCCCGAACAGAGTTGACCAGTCCAGCGGTGTGATCATGATGTTCTGATCACATACCTCAGAAAGGAGATTCTGGCCATCGAAAGCCAGATTGCAGAAGAACATCTTCACTAAGGCTGGATAGATGGTGGCCCGGTGAGAGCAGAGCTGAAGAACTCCCTGGTTTAGCAGCAGGGTCAGGAAGTCAAAGCCGCGGTGCTGCTGGAAGAAAGAAAGATCCAGATACTTGGGTTGAACTAAGTTTCGCTCCCAGAAGTGCGAGATGAAACGTGCATGATGCTCTTCATTGGAGGAGAGCCTTCTCAGATCAAGAGGGTTGGTGCCTGGAGCGTTCTTCGTACGTGGACGCTTGCTGGAGGAGGAGGCCATGGAGGTAAGGTGAGAGAGAGAGAAAAGGACGTGGAGGGTGAAAGGAGTTGAGAGGAAGAAATGAAGAACAGAGAAGGGAAAAGTGAAAAAGATTTGGGCGCGCAAGGGTTTATTTAAAGAACCCTGTGTTTATTCGAATAAATTGAGGTTTATTCGAATAAACCTTTCAGGAAAGCTGAACAGACGGGCGCGTAGGTAACTGAAAAGGTGGGGCAGCTAGGGTTTATTCGAATAAGACGTGTTCTATTCGAATAAAACAACTAGGAAAGCCAAGCGTTTTGGCTGGCTGGAAAGGTTTATTCAAATAACTATGGAGTTATTCGAATAGGCAGAGACCCATCAGTCAAGACTGATAAAACGAGGTTCAGGTTATTCGAATAACCTGGAGTCTATTCGAATAGACAGAGATTAAAACTAAAACCTGATAAAAAAGGTCACTGGTTATTCGAATAAAAAAGGGGCTTATTCGAATAAGCGAGAGGCGTAGATAAACACTGAAAAACGCAGTTTCGGTTATTCGAATAGGGAAGGTGTTATTCGAATAAGCAGAGATGAAAAACACAGGTTTAAGCAAAGGTATCGGTTTATTCGAATAAACTGAATTTTATTCGAATAAGGCTGATATTTTAACACGCAGAGAAGGAGTTTATTCGAATAACGCTTTGCTTATTCGAATAAAAACTCACACAGAAGAATATACGTATATGAAATTAAAGGCATATAAACATGATAAAGATTAGCAATAAATAAGCAAATAAGCAATTCAAATATTTGATTGATCAATTATGCCCAATTCTCCTCGAATATAAAAGAAAGCTTCTTTTACTAAGGGTTTAGTAAAGATATCTGCAAGTTGCTTAGATGTTTCAACAAACTCAAGAATGCAATCCCCTTTTTGTACATGATCTCTGATAAAGTGATGTCTTATCTCTATATGCTTTGTTCTAGAATGCAATATGGGATTCTTAGAGATATTTATTGCACTAGTGTTATCACATCTTATCGGGATGTGATTAAGTCAAGACCGTAGTCTAAGAGTATGTTGCTTCATCCATAGGATTTGAGCGCAGCAACTCCCGACTGTAACATATTCAGCCTCAGCGGTAGACAAAGCCACACTATTTTGTTTCTTACTATGCCAAGAAACTAAAGAACTACCAAGCAAGTGGCATGTCCCACTAGTACTTTTTCTGTCTAATTTGCACCCAGCAAAGTCAGAGTCAGAATAGCCTATTAGGCTACAAGAGGCACCCTTAGGGTACCACAAGCCCATTTGTGAAGTGCCTACTAGATATTTCATTATACGTTTAACAGCACTTAAGTGAGATTCCTTAGGGTTTGCCTGATATCTAGCACATATGCACACATTAAACATAATATCGGGCCTACTAGCAGTAAGATAAATGAGAGATCCAATCATACCTCTATATTTTGTTATTTCTACTGATTTACCTCCTTCATCTTTGTCCAAGTAGCAAGACGTGCCCATCGGAGTGGCCATGTGTTTAGCATTTTCCATTTTGAATCTCTTGAGCAATTCCTTGCAGTATTTGGTTTGACTTATGAAAGTCCCTTCGTCCGTTTATTTGATTTGAAGTTCGAGGAAGAAGTTCAATTCTCCCATCATTGACATTTCAAACTCATTCTGCATTGACTTAGCAAAATCTTTGCAAAGGGATTCATTTGTAACACCGAAAATAATATCATCCACATATACTTGCACAAGAAGAATGTCATGCTTTTTATTTTTAATAAAAAGAGTAGTATCGACTTTTCCTCTTGAAAAACTATTTTCCAAAAGAAACTTACTCAACCTTTCATACCAAGCTCTAGGAGCTTGCTTTAAGCCATATAAAGCCTTTTTAAGTTTAAAAACATGGTTGGGAAGTTCATGATTTTCAAAACCTGGAGGTTGTTCAACGTATACCTCCTCTTGAATAAAATCATTTAGAAAGGCACTCTTGACATCCATTTGATATAATTTGAAATCCATGATGCAAGCATAAGCAAGTAACATTCTAATAGCTTCTAGTCTAGCTACAGGTGCATAGGTTTCTTCATAATCTATACCTTCTTCTTGATTATACCCTTTAGCAACCAATCTAGCTTTATTTCTAGTTATTAATCCATTTTCATCAAGTTTGTTTCTAAAAACCCATTTAGTTCCAATTATAGGGTGATTATTAGGTCTAGCAACTAATTCCCAAACTTGATTTCTTTCAAACTGATTTAATTCCTCATGCATAGCTAAGATTCAATGTTCATCATCAAAAGCTTCAATTAAATCCTTAGGTTCAATTTGAGAAACAAAAGCTAAGTGATTACAAGTATTTCTAAGGGAGTTACGAGTACTTACACCTTTAGATACATCAACGATAATTTGATCAAGGGAGTGATATTTTGAAGTTCGCCATTCTTTGGGAAGTTCCAAAGCTTGCGAATCTTCTTGTCTTTTTTCATCCTCTTTCTCCTTGATTTCCTTTTCTTTACTGTCCAACTGTGTTTCCGCCAGGATTTCTGCAATATCATCAATAACAAGATCCTTTCTCGATCCACTTTGGTCAGTTTCATCAAATGCAACATGTATAGATTCTTCAATAGTCATAGTTCTTTTATTGTAAATGCGAAAAGCTTTACTATGATTTGAGTAGCCAAGAAATATACCTTCATCAGACTTAGCATCAAACTTGCCTAAATTATCTTTTCCATTATTTAAAACAAAACATTTGCAACCAAAAACATGAAAGTGTGAGACATTTGGCTTTCTTCCCTTATACAACTCATATGGGGTTTTCTTTAAAATAGGCCTTATAAGGGCTCAGTTCATTACATAACAAGCTGTACTTACAGCATCTGCCCAAAAGTATTTAGGAAGAGCAGCCTCATTAAGCATAGTTCTCGCCATTTCTTCTAAAGAACGGTTTTTCCTTTCTACAACTCCGTTTTGTTGCGGAGTTCTAGGGGCAGAGAAATTATGATTAATGCCATGTTCAACACAGAAATTTTCAAAAACATTGTTTTCAAATTCCCCACCATGGTCACTTCTTATAGAAGAGATTTGAAAACCTTCTTCATTTTGAATAATTTTGGCAAGTCTTTTAAAAGCTAGAAATGCATCATTTTTATTTGCAAGAAATAAAGTCCATGTAAACCTAGAAAAATCATCCACAATCACTAAAGCATAGTAATTCCTACCAAAGCTCATAGTTCTAGAAGGTCCAAACAGATCCATGTGCAAAAGTTGTAAAGGTCTAGTGGTAGAAACTATATTTTTCGCTTTAAAAGAGACCTTTATTTGTTTACCCTTTTGACATGCATCACATAATTTATCTTTTATAAAATTAAGCTTGGGTAGTCCAATTACTAGCTCTTTAGAGACCAACTTCTTTAAGTGATCCATGTGAATGTGTGCAATTCTCCTATGCCATAACCATGAATCATCATTCTTACTCAAAAGACATTTTGCATCATTTGAAGATATATCATCAAGACTAATCATATATATGTTGTTTACTCTATGACCAATGAATTTAACATGCTTGTCATTTTTATCTTCAATTATGCAACAGTTTGAATCAAATATAACTTTATTTCCTTTATCACATAATTGGCTAATACTAAGTAAGTTGTGTTTCAAGCCTTCAACAAGCAGCACATTTTCAATGGAAGAGTTAGGGTTCTTACCGACTTTGCCGATTCCAAGAATTTTACCCTTGTTGTTATCGCCATAAGTGACGTGTCCATGACTCTTTGGAATAAGTGCGGTGAACTTTGAGTCATCCCCGGTCATGTGCTTGGAGTAGCCGCTATCAAGATACCAATTTGAACTCCTGGCTTTCAAGCACACCTACAACACAAGTTTAGTTTTTAACTTTTGGTACCCAAACTTTCTTGGGTCCTTGTGTGTCAGTTTTTGGTATAGTACCCTTGGGAACCCAAACCATTTTTGTTCCAACTTTTGTATTTATGTTTTTCCTTGCATTACATGTTGAAGCGCTGTGTCCTTTTCTTCCACAATAAAAACATTTAATAAAAGGGCTACTTGAAACACTAGAATGCACAAAAAAATTTTTATAGAGTTTTTGTTGATTTTTCGGGTTATAACCTATCCCGGCTTTTTGAAAAACCACTCTTTGTCTTCCTAATAAAATATTTAAGTTATCCATTCCAAAGGTGAATTTAGAAAGAGTGTTCTTTAGATCTTCGTTTTCTTTTTCAAGTGTATGACATGAAGAACAAGAAGAGGAAGTAGAAGCATGTGAAGAATGATTTATGCATGCATCAATGATTCCTAAAGTTTCGTTTTCAATTTTCAATTCTTCTATTTCTTTATTTAAAACAAGAATTTGTTTTTCTAAAGAAGAAATTGTTTTCTTAGATGAAGAAATAATTTTTGTGAGTTTTAAAGATTCTTCATGTAGTTCCTCAAAAGTATCTTGTAACTCATCGTAAGAAGGTAATAAAGTATTACAACTTACCTCGTTTTCGCTTTCTTCTTCATCTCCTTTTGCCATAAGACACAGTTGAGCTTCTTCGCTATCTGAACTGTCAGTTGAGTCCATGTCATTTTCATCCCACGCTATGTAGGCTTTTCTTCCTTTTCTTTCCTTGAAGGGCTTCTTTTCAAATTTTTCCTTCTTCTTTTGATAAACTGGGCACTCCATTTTCATGTGACCAGGTTTGCCACATTCATAGCAAGTTGGAGTCGATGAAGCTCCTTCGCCTTTGAAGTGTGTCTTTTTAGGAGGGAAGGGAGGTCTTCTTTGCGT
This sequence comes from Ormosia semicastrata, assembly GCA_029884595.1. Lineage (NCBI taxonomy): Eukaryota > Viridiplantae > Streptophyta > Magnoliopsida > Fabales > Fabaceae > Ormosia > Ormosia semicastrata. The sequence goes on from JAQQTO010000063.1 coordinate 55,871,826, forward strand.
TCCCTTTTTCTTGAGAAATTTACCAAACTTTTTAACTAGTAAACTTAAATTTTCTTCACTTACCTCGATATTCTCTGAACTTTCTTCATTTTCTTCATCATCATTGTCGAATGTTGAAGAAGTGGCTTTGAGCGCTATTCCCTTTTTCTTTTTATCATTCTCTTCGCTTTGGCTTAATCTGCTCAACTCTAACTCGTGCTCGTGAAGTTTTCCAAAGAGGGTAGCTAAAGTCATTGTGGACAGATCCCTCGATTCGGATATAGCTGTCACTTTGGGTTACCAAATCCTGCTAAGACATCTCAACACTTTGTTAATCAAATCTTCATTAGAAAAGCTTTTGCCTAAAGATGCAAGATGATTAACTATGTGGGTGAACCTCTTTTGCATTTCCCGAATGCTTTCTCCTTGGTTCATTCGAATAGTTCATATTCACGAGTTAGAGAATTGATTCTAGACCTCTTAACTTCACTAGTACCCTCATGGGTAACTTGCAAAGTATCCCACATTTCTTTAGCAGCTTTACAATTTGAAATTCTAAAAACTCATCATATCCCAAAGCAAGTAGTAATAATATTTTTGGCTTTTAAATTAAATTGAACTTTTCTTTTGTCTTCATCGACCATTTATTTCGTGGTGTTTCTGGTCCTTACACCATCGACCTCATGTGTGGGTATAAAAGCACCGTTTTCGACAGCATCCCAAACATCTAGATCAATAGCTTCAATGAAGATTTTCATTCTTTCCTTCCAATATGCGTAACCATCCCCATTGAAAAAGGGTGGTCGGTTTATGGAGGATCCTTCTGAAAAACCATTTGAAGAAGCTATATACTCTTGAAGCTGCTAAGCTCTTTATACAATAGTCTAGCTCTGATACCACTTGTTACCAAGTGGCTTCCAGTACTCAAGAGGGGGGGTGAATTGAGTATAAAAACTTTTTTGTAAAACCTCTTTTTAATTAAAATGAATATCAAAAGCTTAATAAATAAATGCACAGAAGGAATGAGAAGAAGAAAAGAAGCAATAAAGAACAGCGTAAAATAAGTGTGCAATAAAATAAATTACATAAAATAAAGAGATTAGGGAAAAGAGAAGCAGGCACAGTATTTATCCTGGTTCGACCACTAACCCACTTGTGGTCTACGTCCAGTCCTCGAAAGTCGAGATTTTTCACTAAGTATACAAGTTTCAATAGGTGCTTGCTACCGTTACAAATTAGAGCACTTTTCACACACAGGGACACTATACCCTTGTGCTAAAGTCTCAGCCTGCAGGGATACCTCACCCTTATACAAACCTTGAGGGATACCTCACCCTCGATACAGATTATCAGAAAAATAGAGATGAAGAGAAACTCTCAAACAGAGTATGTAATACAAGTTGAAGTGCTAATAGAGCTCTCACAGAAATATCTCAAAGTTTTTAAGCAAGAAGAGCGTAGAAAATAGTTTTCACAAAGACAGAGTAATCAGAAAATAGTTCAGAATAATGGGCAATCGAAAACGTGACCCAGGCTTGCTATTTATAGAGAAAACTAGGTTAATCAGCCGTTGGGTGTAATTAATGTCATTTAAAACAAAATTGAAAGCTGTCTGTTTCCATTTTCGTAAACAAAGATTCGTGTTTATTCGAATAAAGCAATAGCTTATTCAAATAATACTCAACGTGAAAGGCTCATCTGAAAAGGGTTATTCGAATAACCAACCTGTTATTCGAATAACTCTGTTAAAACCAGAGTTTGTGAAAATGCACGTTTATTCGAATAAAGACTCATCTATTCGAATAACATGTTTTAAAAGAAGTTCAGAAAGAAGGGTTTTATTCGAATAGTGTATGACCTATTCGAATAACTTACTTAAGGCTAAGTTCTGAAAACTTCATTTATTCGAATAAGAGACGGTTTATTCGAATAGCCATTTATAAAACAGATTTCTGAAAAGCCTTGGTTATTCGAATAACGGGGTAGTTATTCGAATAACATCTTTTAGAAAACAAACCACGTGAGGATGGTTATTCGAATAAGCAAAGCTTTATTCGAATAACTCAGTTCAAAAAAAAGGATGTTTTCAAGGATACTGAGTTTAAAACAATTTTTCTCTTTTCTTCCAAAAACAACGAGATATCAATGTGAGCTCCGTACAATAGATCCTAAGTCCTAATGCTAAATAACTATAAACTTGGACTTAGTCTATATATCATCTTCATGTATTCTTCCCGTTTGTTATCATCAAAACAAGTCTTCAAAGATAAGCATCCAAACACAGCTACTACTCCTTCTATCCGCACAAGCCCACGTTCCAAATTCTAACGCAAAGCATCAATAGGTATCTCAAAAGGTTCATTGAGATTATGTAGAATCATCACTGGTGAAGTAGTTGAGCGTTTCTTCAACCCTTGAAAATTTCCCTTGTATACATCAGTCCACACAGAACTTGACTCTCTCATATGAGTTAGATGAGAGGTCTTGCCACCTTGAAAAATTCTACGATGAGTCCCCCGTATTAACCAACTAATCCGATATGGCTACGAGTCTTCGTTATGGCCGTCAGTCTTTCTCTTTGAAGAACTGCTTCAACTTTTGATGGATCTCCAACAGTTCTTTCTTTTGAGATCTCGTGTCTCAAAAGTTAAACTACCTCTACCCGAAATTTGCACCTGAACAACTTCACGCGTAATCCCTCATTCTTCTTCAGAATTTGAAGAACAACAAGATACGTTCGGTATGATTTAGTGTGGTTCCTCTGAACCCCAAGAATAGATTAGAATGTTGTCAACAAAGACAACGACAAATCTATTTTCAACAGGGAAGAAAATCCTATTCATGAAATCGATGAATGTTACCGAAGTGTTTGTTGCACGAAACGATGCTACCAAACACATGTAGTGCCCATAACGTGTCCGAAAAGTTGTCTTGAAAACATTCTTCTACCTTCAAATGAACTTGATGATAGTCCAGAACATAAACTGATCTTGGAGAAAATAACGGCTTCCTACGGTTGATCTATCAAACCATTTATCCTCGATGTTAACAAGAAATGTCTGAATTCAGGAACACATTTCCTTAATTGAAGTACACTAGAACCATTATAAAGGTTAGAAGAAAAGATGGTGAGTCACTTGGTATACTACCGGAACCTTCCGATGAAGAGCATAATATGGTTTGATAAAATTTAGGAATGAGTTTCATGGATTCAAATCCAGGAATATCTATCTCAAGAAATACTAAAGTTTGACTGGAACAATCTAACAGGATATGGTTGGAAAAAAACAACCAATGCTTTTTCAAGATCATATCAAATTTACGAAGAAGGCAAACAAATCCAATCAACAGAAAAGATTCAGTCTTTAACAGGTCATAGAATAATTTAAACGACTTGGCTATCAATAATAGGTTCTTATTAGCCGTAGTAGAAATAACTTAGTGAAAAGACGATGAAGACACAACCGACCCTAATGGACTTATACAGTCATGTGTCATAGAGGAATGGGTTACCCCCTGAATTATACAGTAAAATCACAGGGTCATCTATTGTAGTACAATCTCCCTTGTTTAGGTCTTCAGTCTGGGATGCCTTTATTCTACTTGAGAAATTGACTCTCCCTCCTTCATGAGATTTTGAAGCATGTACTTCACTAACGGAAGGCTTCGTCCTTTGCAAGGTACAATTCCTAGCCACATATCCTAGCTTTCTACACTTGAAACAAACTATCCCCTCGATCGTACAATCTCTCGTTGCATGACTTTTTGCACACTTCTTACATGTCGGTGAATGTGTCACAAGTTTACTAGGTTTGCAACCACTAGCACTACCTCCATATGGTTGTTGTTGTTGTTGATTTCCTAGTGGTTGCGAATACGGTTTCTTCTGGAGTCGCTTGACCTTACGATTTCTCCTTTTTCGGAACCAATACGATCCAACGTCATGTGGTCCCATATATTGAGATTTATTCAACTCCAGTAAAATCTGAGCTTCGGCTATCAATTCCTGTTGCCGCATGATCCTCTGATTCTGTTGTACTATTGCTTCTGCCATTCCTTGCATTACTTCTATAGTCGCAGCCATCTCTTCTTTGCTGCATTCCCCATTTCCTCGCATACGATTGCCATGAGCCATTGCCTTACATTTGAAGTAGACAAGTCAAACACAATGGAAACAAGAACTGACCATTTCAAACAATATTGTCCCCTTTCGAAGACCAAGCAATACACCTCTGAGTTTAGCTTCAGAGAAACACACAGCACAAATAAGACAACCTACTCATGAACCCAAAGGACTCTAACCTGAGCTCCTTCATTCTGCCATCTATGGCGCGATTTCTTGTAAGTCCTTTACTCCCAAGTAACTCCTCGAACCTTACTTATGCCAGATATTATTTTCCCAAGAAAATTGGCTCTCCAAAACCTCTTGGACCCCTCGGTCCACAGACCTTGCGAGTCCTATTTAACTACCCTTTTTCTAACCCATAGGCTTAAACAATTCTAGAGGTAACATAACAAGGGTGTAAACGCAAATAAATCCTAAATAAGTTTAGTCATACCAGCTGAGCTTCTTATAAACGAACTCTTATTCCCATAATACGCCTAGGTGAAGTCATAGTTTCCCGTCCATATAGAACATTACACATTGAGAGGGCCAATACTCAATATCATGTAACTATGCAATAGTAGCTACCAACATTCAACCCATCGCAAGCCATGCCTTCCTTTTCCAAACATCTCTATCAAGAGACAAGGAAGTACACAACATACAAAGAAACTTCTAACATGTCTAAACATAGTCAGTTCATACCCCGGCTCAACAGGATGAACTACGCTTTGATACCACCTAATGTAACACCCCTCGATTTAGTAACCACGGCACAATCATCATTCTACTACGGTCACTAAATTTTAAGCGTACTACGACTCAAAATAACAAGTTTTCAAAATTTAATCATTGTGCATATAAGGAAAATATGAGTCGTGAATGAACAAATACATATGCCATCATTTAAAAATATAATTTACTTAGATATACTCAAAATATAGTTGTACTCCAAGGAACCCTTATACATATAATACAAAAGAAAACATAAACTACCCATAACAACACCACGACTAAGGAGTTGGGCACTCCATTGGATCCTCCTCCGGATCTTCTCCCGGCACGTCTGAAGACACAAGGACAGGACTCAGTGTGGTCCTACAGGTAGGTGCCCTAGCAGCTGATGCCATAGAATCCTTGTCCTCTCTCGGGGTGTGAAGCAGATCACCCCATAGCTCCCGGATAGGCAAGGCAAACTCTAGATGCACTGATGTAGTGAGAGTCAGTATAGGATCTCCATCGCGGGTTCTCTTCACGGTCAAGATCAAATCCCCGACATACCATATACGCTCACTGGCCTAGTCGACTCACCAAGCATTGACCACCCCTGTGAACACAATCCTGATGAAACCGATAGAACCCCTTCTTGATGACATCACCGAAAGCAGGAGGCCAAACCAAGTGAAATCTAGGAAAATCAACCTCGTTCCTTCCACAGTATTTAATCAAATATCACATAGAACAAGAGTACTGCAAGCAAGAGGTGAGATATCCAACTTCATTACCAATTATGGCAGTAAGAAACAGAAATGGCGTAGGACGCCCATGTAGCATTACAAGAAATATAAACAGTATTAAGAAGCAGATATTAAACAACTCAACAATTTCAAGTAGTTATAACATCAATAAGATAGTAGTTCCACTCATCATATAAATTAAATGCCAAGTAATATATTGACTCACTATACACATGTACATGATATCAAAATCCTACTCCATGGAGCTAGACACAAACATCGAAGAGAATGATCAAGGAGACATGTCAGTATCTTGTGAGCCTAAAAATCAAGTGCTTTCTAGAAAAATAATAGTTTTGCGCAACAGGGCTTTATACACTGGCATTCCCACAAGATCGCGATATAGGACAGTGTCTCAGTCAGGATTGTTGGTGCGTTTGCATCGGTCTGTCCCACAGCCCAGAGGGGCAACCAACTGTCCGCTGTGAGATGCCCGCGCCCCGATGCCCCCAAGGTCAATAGCAGGACCTACACTAGTCTATTTGCACCCGCACTAAGGTGTGATTCAACTCCTAGGCAACACAGCCCTGACAAATAGTCCATCGGACTTTCACAAAGCATGACGACTCAATGCATAATCAATGGAATCAAATTACCATTGTACCATTTCCAATGACATTAAAGCAATCGTCCATACAATTGTTTAATACCATTTTCATCAGTGATATAATATAACCGTCTAAACGACTACATAGTACCACTGTTATCTGGGTTTCCTATGATAACTAGTCCCATCTGACTAACTCGTCTATCTGATGTTTTTGGTTATAAAGGCGAACAACATCTGACTAAATCGTCCATCTGATGTTTCTGGGTCCGGTATTTTGGTTTCGAAGCACAATGTATATTCATGTATATTTAACAATAATATATTTTTCCATAACATGCCATAATTTAGCCAAGATAAGCATCAACATATTCTTGGTCTCACTCATGGACCCACAATAATATTATTACTCCTTAAATAATACATTACACTTTTAGGGTACATTATGAAATTATTCCTAAATTTCAACATTCTTCTTAATAAGTTTCTCTTTTAGCAGAATTCTCTCACATTATTCATTTAATCATTATTATTTTAATTGCATAAGTCCATCATTAAATTTGAAACCTAATTCCCTTAGAATGATTTAAATTGAATTATTTATCATTCTTACTTGCACTCATGGTCTTGCTTTAATTGAAATTTATTCTAAGTTTTTGGAAAAAACTTTATTCTTGGTTTTTTCCATTTTATGAATCCCTAATTAATTCCTAATTATTCCAATTAATTAAGTTTCACTTTAATTTAATATTTCTTATGAAATTCTTCTCTAGAGAAATTCTCTTGATTGTTAAGTTCCTTACTTTAAGTTTATTCAAAACTCACTTAGAGAATTATTCTAAATTTTCCAAGTCTCACACACTCTCATTGTTGTCTTGGGTCTAAAGAATTACTTTAGGTTATCAAATTGGTTTCCATCTATTATATTATTAGCCATTTAATCACTTGATCACTTAAAGTCCAAGGTTGCAAGTTGTTACACAATTTGATCCTAAATTGGCCCTAGAGGTCGTGGCCTCCCAAGGGGAAAATCCTATGTTTTTCTTAACTCCATTACACTTTAATCACTCGAATTAATTATGTTTCCATCTTGAGTACAAAATTTCAATCATGATCCCTCAAATTGGGGGTCATGGCCGTGAGCCTCCATGAGGAAGGCAAAGGACTTTTATTTCCATTTCATGGTTCCAATCCATCCAAGAACATCAATATATATATAAGATTAACAAAATAGATTAAGTAAAGCAAAATCAACACATAACCACAAAAACCATACAACAAAGAGAGTAGCCCTAATTAGGGTTCCTCACAACCAATACAAAATCAAGTTCCATACTACCAAGAGAGGTCGAAGAGGATCATCTCCCTCTTACCTAGAGGAAAAAAACAAGCAATGAAACTCCCTTGAAGCTCCTAGTGAAATTCAGATTCACTCCTCCACAAACCCTAGAAATTAAAACTTCATCAAATCAACACTAAGGCTTGAAAAAGATAAGAGATCATGAATCTTACCCTAAAGCTTCAAACTTGAAGCTTGAAGAAGATGATGAAGATTGAAGCTTTTCAAGAAATCTTCAACTAGAAAGGTGTTTAGAATGTAGTGGGGATTAAGAAAATGTGGTTAGTTGAAAATTTCATGATGGTCGAGGCAAGGAGGAGGGGCTGGCCATGTGGTAGGTGGTAGAGAGAAGGAGGAGAAAATGAGAGAAAGAAGAAGGTAGAGAGAGAAGTGGATAGTAGAAAAAAATGATGACTTTTTTATTTTGAAATTAGAATAGAATAATTAATTAAATGAAACACAATTTTTGGCTCCAAAAGGGAGCATGCTGCCGTGTGGGGAGGGAGGAGAGAGAGAAGTGTGTAGCTTCTTTGATAAGCTTGGGAGCTTTTCCAATAAAAAAAGGATTTGATTAGACATAAAGTGGATTACATTTGGATAGGATAATTATGTGATAAAGTAATTAAAATAATAGGGTGATTAGGATTTTGATTACAAGCTATTACCCAATAGATAATTGTTACAGTGCACAAAGCCAGTATTAATTATCCAACAGATAATAAAGTGTATCACAAAATTTTAATTAACGGTACGTACAGAGATTTTATTTATCAGATAAAACCTTGAAAAATATAAATCTCGTAAACTGTGCCCATCCTCGGGTTTAGTAAGATCCCCCATCGATGCTTCCACAGTTCAAAGTTTACCAGCCTCAGGGAAAACATTTCGTTTTCCCGGCTCCGCTCAACGCACACGCAAAATAAAGAATATCTTAAAATATTCGACGTTTCCAGAAAAATCTACAAAAATTCTCAAAAATCATAAATATTAGAAAATAACTATTCATCATGAAACAAACAATTTCTGGGATATTTCACTGACTCTGCTTAGTGTGCACGTAAAATGAGGAATATATTAAAATATTTGATATTTTTGAAAAAATTCAAAAAAAATTTCAAAAATCATAAATATTATAAAATGATTATTTATGATGAAACAAATAATTTTTGAGATGTTACAGATTTAGGTTAACGGCAATTCAACTTTTGGGTCATGTGATCTCAAGGGAAGGAATTGTTGTGAATCCATCGAAAGTCAAAGCATTTCTTCAATGGGAACGACTGTAACAGAGATTCATAGCTTTATGGGACTAGCTAGCTAATATGGGAGACTTACCATATAATTCTCCACAATGGCAGAATTGGAGAGACACTCGACTACCTTGCCGACGATGATTCTGCCCAATCCCAACAAACCTTTTGGGATGCCTAGTGATGCTTCGCATTGGAAGTTTAGAACGTGTGCTTGATCGGAATAGAAGGAATAGTAACGTATGCTTCGAGACAATCGAGAGCACATGAGAAGGATTACCTTACACTAACTCGGAGTTAGCCTTTGTAGTTACGTTGAAGATCTGGAGGCATTTTCTACAAGGAGAAATTTTCAATGTCTACAATAATCTCAAGAGTCAGAATTATTTTGTCCGATCGAAATGAGTTGAATATGAGGCAGAGATGATAATTAGAAGTTTCAAAAAATTTCAATTTTCCATTTTAGTATAATTTTGGAAGAGGCGAATGTCGTAGCAGATGCATTAAGAAGAAAATAAGCTTAGTTTGTCTACTACGATAAACGAGGGGAATGAGTTCGATAGAGCCACTCAGTGATGTGCAGTTGTTTGTGGACTTGGCTGTGGGATGGCTGAAGACTCAAAGGGCGTAGAATCTTTGATTGATCGGCCTACGACGTCAACATGCCTTTTTGCCCATTAATATAACATACTCAATGGAAGGAAGCTACCTTAGTACCAGTGATTTAGATTGATGCAGCTAGAGATGCAGCATGAGAACTAGAAGACAAAATGAAAGAAACGTAGTCGCGTTTGTTCTAAGATATGATAAATTTCAAGGATGAAATTACTTTTAGAAGGGGAAAGTTGTTAGATCTTGAAAAATTACTTATTTCATGATAAATAATCATTTTATAATATTTATGATTTTTGAGAATTTTTCTGGAATTTTCTGAATTGTTTGATTATTTTAATATTTTTCTCGATTTACATGCACACTGAGCGAGGCTGGGAAAATGAAATATTTTCCCCAAGGCCAAAAACTTTTGAATTGTAAAAACGTCGATGGGGGATCTTACTAAACCCGAGGCTAGACACAGTTTACGAGATTTTTATTTTTCTAGACACAGTTTATTATCTGTGGGACAATAACATATTATTTCTACTGACTGTAACATTTATCCACTGAATAATAGTTTTAGCAGATTATTTCTATCTGATCACTTTTATGATAGCATCTAAATCACCCTTCACTTTATCGAGAAGCGTGTGAAACTTCTCAAGGAAGCTTCAAGAAAACTTCAAGGAAGTTTCCTACAAAGCTTTTCAAAGAAGCTGCACTCCCCTCTCTCCTCACATGTGAATCCCACGGCCATGTGGGGGAAAAAGTGACCAAAAATGTTATCTTCTTTTCACTTCTCATTTATCATTTGAAAAACTATCACTTTCTCTCTCATCTTTCATTTCTCTCTTTCTCTCCCGTTCTCTCATCTCTCTCACGCCTCCTCCTCTCTTCTTCTTCTCTACTCCATGACAGCCACACCAAGGGGAGGCCATTTTCACTATCTTATTAAACTAACCTCATTTTTTGCTTCCTCTCATCATCCTAAGACTCTCCTCTTTGGGGGCCCTCCCCTAAATCTTCCTCTCTTATCTTCTACCATTGAAGCCTAAAGCTAAAAGCTTTTAAGGTAATGTTCTTGATCTTCATTTTATCTTCTCATTTTCATGGTTTTTGGCCACCATTGTGACAAAGGACTCCTTCTTTAAGCTTTGATTTTGGATTTCTTGGGTTTCACCATCTTAGGGTTTTCTTGGAGGTCTTGGACGAAAATTACAAGAAAAGCACCAAGGAGGCTCTTTTTCTTGTTTTCTCTTGAGGTAAGAGGGAGATAATCCTCTTCACCCAATCTTGGTGGTGAGGAAATGTCTTTGGTGTTGATGATGAGAAATCCATTGTGGGTTTCCCACTTTGTTTGTGATTTCTCATGATGTTATGATTTAAATGTGTTGTATGATCTTCTATGCTTGATATTGTAAATATTGATGGATTTGTATGTTCCTAAATGCTCAAATATGTATATGGATTGGTACCTATTTGATTTGGAAGCTTGGAGAAGCTCATTTTCATGATTTCTGGTGTAGATTCATGGGTTGTGTGAATTTACACGGCTCAGGCTGTGTTCCTTACTAGAAACATAGCTCAACCCACATGACAAAGTGTTACACGACATAGGCCATGTAATATTACATGGCCATGTAATCAGGATTTTCAGTTTAGACACATTTTCAGGTACTTCCAGAGGAGTACACGGCCTAGGTCATGTAATTTGACACGATCGTGTACTCCAGGCCATGAAGTTGGACATGGCCGTGTAAATGGGATAGTGAAGAATTGTTTAGTTTTTCTAGTCCCTTGGAGGCTCACAGTCTCATTGAGCATTCATTGTGAGGCTTTGTAACAAGTTAGAACTTAGCTAATTAAATGAATAGCCACTTAAGTAGGAATTCATAATGTGGAAAGGATAATGAACACAACCTTATTATACAACTTAGTGTGAGGTTTGGATAAAGAAAGAACATGAGTGTAAGGAGGGTTGTGAGGAACTCAAAGTACATATTCTAAAAGAGTTAACACAAGAGCATAATGAAATTGAAGCATAACTTTCATAGCAACTTTGAATAGTATGTGTTCACCTTAGAGGTTTTAATATTGACTTGAGGTGGGTCCATAATTGGGATCGAAGATTTTTGGATGAATGATTGGGCTCTCTATATGGCATGTGAATTTGGATAAGTTATACTATCATTGTGAATCTATATATGTATATATATATATATATATATATATATATATATATATATATATATATATATATATATATATATATATATATATATGTATGTATGTATGCCTTGAATCCATATACATTAAGGAATGATTGATATAATCTGACATGATGAGCTTGATTGAAGCATGCATGGACACTGTGATAATGGAACCGAAGTACCGGACCAAGAAACATCAGGTAGATGATTTAGTCAGATGTGGTTTGCCTTTATAATCAGAAACATCAAGTAGACGATTTCGTCAGAAAGGACTGGTTATCAGAGGAAACCTAAATATCGGTGGTACTATGTAGTCGTATGGATGGTTATATAATATCATTGATGTAAATAGTATTGAAACAATTGTATGAATGATTGCTTTGATACCATTGGGAATGGTACAACGGAGGGTTGAATCTCGTTGAATATGCATTTATGCATTATACAGTTATGGCGTTTTATGCCTAGGAGTGAACGAGGACTTATAAGATAGTGGGGTCTTGAATAGACCTAGGGGGACGTCAGGGCGCAGTGTTTCACTTGTGATCATGTTATTGCCTTGTATACCCCTGGTCGTGAACACTGTTGTAATGCACTGGCAGCCCGACAAGGCACTATTGCTTTTCATGGCCCGGCGTAGACTGTCTATTGAGGAGGGACAAATCTTCTGGGGCATTCATCTCTGAAAACCTTGAGTTTAGCTCCATGGAGTAGGAAATGAGTACATTGTACATAAGGATGGTCAGCATATGCATTGTGCATATGCATGGTCAGTTCACATAATTGTCATGGCATGGTCAACATAATATTGTGGAGACATAAATATTTGTTATATATCTATAGTGGATACCTGTTGTTATAGTGCTGTTGACATCTATAATATTATGGAATATGCTTTTTGATGATATCTATGCAATTGATAGCTTGAATATATTTGTAATATCTGTACGTATAGAATGACTTCGTCATTCGTGTTATGTTCCTTTGCTACCATATTAGTAATGATGTAGGATATCTCACCTCTTACTTGCACTATTCTTGTTCTATGTGATTTTTGGGTAAATACTGTAAAGGGGATGAGGTTGAATTCCCTAGACCATACTTAGTATGATCTCCTGTGTTTGACGAGGGCAACAAGGAGGGGTTCTGTTGATTTTTCGTCAGGATTGTATTCACTGGGGGTGCCAATGCTTGACGAGTCGACTGGGCTGGTGAGCGTAAATAGTATTATTGGAGATCTGATCTTGACTGTGAAGAGGACCACGATTGAAGATCCTATCCTAATTTTCACTACATCAGTGCATCTGGAGTTGCCTTACTCATTCTGGAGCTATGGAGTGACCTGATTTATACCCTTAGAGAGGACGAGGAATCTATGGCATCAACTACGAGGGTGCCTGCCCGTGAGACCACACACTGTTCCGTCCTTGTGTCTTCAGATGAACTGGATCCCGAGGTGGATCCGATGGAGTACCAAACTCCTTAGTCATGGATTTGTTAAGGGTAGTTTATGTTTTCTTTGTATTACCTATATAAGGGTTATTTTGAGTATATGTATGTTTTAAGGTAATTAACCAGTCTTATATGTTGTATCTTGAGTATATCTTGTCGAACTATATTTTAAAATGACAGAATGTGTAACTATTCATTCGAGGCTCATATTTCCCTTATATGTACAATGATAGAATTTGGACAACTTATTATTTGAGTTGTAACATACCAAAAATTTAGTGACCGTGGTATAATGACAATTGTGCCGTGGTTATAAAATCGAGGGGTGTTACAAAGTGCAAGTTTCCAAATTGTGTAAATGTCTTGTTCTCTTTACTCTGATATTAAAGGCTCTATATATCTATTTGTTGATAGTTATTATATAGGTTTTGTTTAAGTTTTAAGTATAAAAGTGACATGCTTAACTATATTTTCTTGAGTATATTAATAATATACTACTTTATTAATAATATATCCTTACTTTGTCTAGCTGGGGAATGGACTGACTATGTTTTTGGGCATGTCTAGATGTTTTTGTTTGTGTCGTGCATTCTTTTATCTTAATGTGGGATATATGAAAGAATTGCATGACAGCCTTAGGAATGTTGGTCTATGCCCTAAAGGCCAATTTATTTTGACTATACTTACATACATTGTATTATGCTATTTATTTAATACATGAGGTATTTCATTTATTGTGTTATTTATAATAAACATAATAAAGTCCTTAGAATAGTAAGTTTGATGCCATAGGACATCAAGTGGATGACTTGATCATGAAATCCTATTGGATAGATTTAGAGCACTATTCTTAAATGTCCCTAGTCAAGTATTATTGTTAATTATGACAGCAATAATACATTAAGACTAGTATGTGCATAGACTGATGACCATATCTCATTGGTTATGGATATGAGATATTGAGACTTCACATGGATATATATTAGAGTAATGATGTATTGGACTGACCTACCTGAGAACATTGCATGGATCATTTCGTGAGTGTCATAAGCGATTCCCAAAGTGACAATGGTGTCTGTAGTTCTTTGATCTAAAATTAATACGATTCCTACATGAGGAGTTGTATGTTTTAATTTCATCAAACATCATTTATAACAAGGTTATTATAAAGTTGGTTATTGGACATACCACGAATCATGTAGAGAGATATGAGTGACCTAGATGGGATTTATCCCTTCTACATAAAAGGAGTGATATCTTCGGGGGCCCTGATTGAGTGAGACTACGAAATGCACGGCCATGCTCAAATGAGTCAATATGAGATATTGATCTCATTTGTTATTTCTAAGTCTACTCGAGTATCAGGGAACAGAAGATTGAACTATACAAGGGTGACACATACCATGCCTTGTGTTCAATCTAGATATCTTGATAAAGGGACTAAACTATATAGAAATATTGGTCACGGAAAGGTTATGTCAAATCACTGACATTTTCATTACTTAGGTAGTAGCGATGTGTTGCTAGATACCGCTCAAAGCTTATAATATTAAAATAGGATTTTAATATTACTGCTAACATCTTGAGAACTTATAGGGTCACACACATAGAATAGACAGAATTGAAGTAATGAGAATCCAAGTTGGACTATGATTCCATCGTGGACTAGACTCATAATAGATGAGTCAAAGATCACACTGCTAACCCTAATACTACTCTCACTCGCATAAGGCAGACACTATTATAAATAGTACTGCTAAGGGGGCCATCAAGGTATAGATTACAAACCCTAGCTGAACCCTAATAGAAATAGTGAGTGAGTGAGTGACAAGTTTCTCTTTTCTTCACAGCTAGCACTGTGCTAGAGACGTGTGTTCGTGTGGACAACATAGAGGCATCGTCGTTGCTGCGGTGCTAATGATTTATCTTGATTTTTTTTTCTTCAGGCTTCAAGAGGTAAACTCAAAAATCACGTGTCATGGCTCTCTTTTTCTCATAGATCCTTTGTGGGAATTCTTTTCTTGCTGCATTTTTTTTTGTTCACGAATTTTCCAACAAGGAATGGATATTAATAATTACTGGCACACTGTCACATGATATTGAGACTGAACAACTCAATATGTGATGTTCTATGCGAACTGAAATTTATGGCACCTCTTAGGCGAACACGAGGAAATAGGAAGTCTAATAGTGATGGTATGAGTGATATGTTTAAGATGGTTAGGATGATGGCAACCGCTATAAGGGAGCAGTTTGCTGTTAATAATAGGATTCTTGAGAGGATGGAAGTCAATTCACCTCAACAATTGGTTCTTCTTGTACCATTAGTACAGTCAGTGCCTGAAGTATCAGTCTGGAATCAAAACTCATATAATTTCCTAGAGCGTAGAGTGGTGAATCTGTCACTAATCAGAAAAGGATACAAATTAATGGAAGTTAAGGAATAGTTGAGTGAAAAGGAGAATGAATTAGTGAATTTCTTAAAAAGGAAAAGGTTAGATGTTGAAGTTAGTGAGAGTGCCTCTTTGTCATAGTTTTTACAAAATAAAAGAAAAGCATATTTAAGTTGGAAAGTAGGGCCTAAAGTGTACGAAAGGCGGAGAACAATATGGAAGTAAACCATGTTTTTCAAGTTAGTTGATGTGTTACATATGTAGTGAACTAAGACATTTTATGAGGGACTATCCACAAAGAAAGAGAGGCACAGGTTTAGTGACTAAATAACAAATGGTTATTTGAAGAATTTGGTACTTAGAGGTGTTTAGGAATTCTTTTCTAGATATATGCTTCCCTAAGAAACCTACAGAATGTCAAGGAAAAGGAGTTTCTAAGATTTGAGTTAGGTGACAGTTTAGTTAGTCAGTATATGCTTAGGTTTGAAGAAGTAATTAAATTTAACCTGGAGAAAACTTAAAAATGTGTTAATTTGAAGAGGGATAGAAGGATAGAAAAGTAAGAGATAGAAATAGAAAAGAGAAAGCTAACCAAAAGTATAAAAGAGAAGTAAGTACCAAGTGTAAAATAAGTAATATAATTGAGGTATTCTTGATATTCGAAGTAGAATCATGATTAAGGGAAGTAGAATTATGTTTGCTGAATTTATATTTGTATATATGATAACTCTATGAAATGTAGTTATTTGTGTCCTATGTTTGTGTTATATTAATAGCCTAGTCCTTGTTATTCTGCATATATGGAAGATTTTAGGCTTATATTTGTTAAATTCCATTTTGATATCTTCCTATATGAATTTGTGTAAATATTGAATATTCTTTGGGTGATTAAGTGGATTTTACAATTGTTATTAATTTGGTTATTTCTATATTACATGAAGGGTTCCAAGCAAGTGGATTTGTGAAAGACTTGCACCAAAATTGAAAGAGAAAGCCAAGTGTGAAGTTCAGCAAACCATGTCGCGATGCAGGCATGTTCATGTTGTGGCGTGGTGCATTCCCCTGCTTCAGCATACTAGACCTGAGGCTAGGATGCCGCAGTGCAAAGGAGATTATGTCGCAGCGTGGTGACCAAAATTGAATATGCGTCATGGCGTAGAAGGGTAATGCTGCAGTGTGAACCTATTTTCTGAGCCTATAAATATTATTTTATTAGTTTTATTTGGAGAGCTTTTCTAGTTTAGAGACACAGCTGCTAGGGTTCACGTTTGAGATTGAGAGGAAGCCAAAGGAGCCAAGGTTGGAGGTCAACTTCTTCATGGAGGATGATTCAAGCATCAAAGATCACATCTATTGAGCATCCTTCCCTCCCCTTTCTCTTTTCTCTTTTCTTTTTTCCTTGTGTCATGAACATGGTTTTGTGATTATATTTTCGTGTTCAATGAGTAGCTAAGCTGTATTTAGGGATTTACTTTGAATCCTCCTATGGATATGGATGATTTTGTACTTCTTTGAGTTTATATTGATGTTTGGTTTTGATCAATCATATTGATCTTAATGCTCTTGATTGTTTAGCCAACTTTTAAATGATTTGTTGATATCTGATGAACCTATACATAGGAATTTGGATTTGAGATCATATGTATGGTTGATGCACATTTGATTTCATTCTCATGGTGGGATGAGTTGATTCGCTAATGGGATAGAAATATACCCCTTGATTATGCATAGCAGGTGTTTGAGAAAAGTCCTTAGTGAGTGGATTTTGCACTAAATCTTATGGAAACATAGTGAATTAAGTAAATGAAACATAGTTGATTGACCTAAACATAGGCTTTTAACCAAGTTGGATTCTCAAGCTAACTAAACAATTCATTCATGTTGCTTGTAATGGTTGCATATTACCAGTTGAAGTAAAAGGGTGAAGAAGGATTCCCTAATCTCTAAATATTATCTTTATTTCCGTTTTATTGCATTTCGGTCTTTACATTTAATTTAAATGCACTTTTCCCTATTTTTATGTTCTTGAATAGAATTATTTAAGCTATTGGTTGATATTTAGCATTAGAAGTAATGTTGTCCTCGTGGGAACGATATATTATTTTTCACTATATTACTTGTTTGATTCGTACACTTGTGGCCTATAAAGGGACAAATAATATAAATATATGAAAACATTTGTAAGAGTTGTTGTTGAGTTTCCATTTCTTTGGATACTTGTAGAATTAAGAGAAATTGGTGTAGAGGTGATAGAGTAAGAAAGTAGTTATTCGGAAGTTTTTAGCTTGTCTTTCTGCAATATTCTTTTCAAAAAGACTAAGTGGTTTCAAATGTAATAGAATAGAATGTTATAGGTTTATGGCATCAGCTATTCGAATTTACAAGTTTTCAAAGATAAATCAGAGTATACTAAGTAAAAAAATTCCAAATGGCATGGTCCTCAAAGCAAATTGAATAGATTAGCAACGGTATTCAATCGGCACAATTCAGAAAGATGTGCTAGTGTTAATTGGGTAGACTAAGTGTACTACTTGATTTAGGGTGGTTTAGATGTTAATTGAAATATCAAGTTAGTTTTGAACAATAGTTCAGAATAACATGCTTTTAAAATTGATCGAAACAAATAGAGTGGTGTTTTTAATACCATTTCAAGAGAGTAGTTGAAGGTACTGATAACTAAACTAAAGTGGAATAAGAGTCGCAAGGTTTTCATAAGGGGAAGAAAAGGGAAATTAGGTACAAGAAAGGTGTTTCTTTAACCTAATTATCCTCAAGAAAAAAATAAAAGTATAGGCAAGATCGAAGAGATCAAAATGGTGGATATGAGAGACAATATGGTAAATGTGGGAGATAACATCTTATACATGTGGTCATCCAAGACACGGTGTTCATAGAAATAGGAAGCAGTGCCTCACCCCAAATCTGAAGTTAGAAGAAAATTTTATACTCTAAGATGATAAGGAAGTAGAATTTCTTAAGTTGAAACAAGGAGATATGTCAATTGGACAATATGAAGCGAAGTTTGAGAGACTCTCTAAGTTTTCCTCTTAATTTCGGCTCGAAGTGTGTAAAAGTTTAAATTTACACTAAGGGATGGAATCAAAATATTTGTTAGGTCCATGGAGATTAGGGATTTTCCACCTTAGTTAAAAATTGTAAAATTGTGGAGTCTAGTGGATCAAAATTTCAAATGGAACAGAGGATCATGGATCTTCAAAAGAGAACAAAAGTGGACGATGGGTACAAGAAAGATGTTTCTAACTTAGTTATTTAAAAGATAAAGAAAAACAAGCTTATAAAGACATTATGGAGCTTGAATACTCTAAGGGTGGAAGACTATACGGTGACAAACCTTATTGGTATGCTATATGCGTGGTCAACTAGGGCACTTTGTCAAAAGGTGTCTGCAGAGACATGAAGTTATGCCTGACCCTAGGCCACAAGCTATAGGAAGGGTGTAAATTATAAGAAAATATGAGGAAGCTCAATCTTCTGACCCTATACAAGGTAACCATTATTAAAATAAAAGAGTGTGAACCTGTAAGTTTTGGTTAGAGATTGGAAAGGATAAAATGGATACAATTAAGGATAATTGTTAGAGGTAAATTTTAGGGACAAATTTTTTAAAAGGAGGAGAGAAATGTAACATTCTATTTTTAGCATGTTAGACTTATATAAGGTTACAGAGGTAGCTTGATACTTATTTAACATGTCCTCTAAATTTTGTGATGTTTGACTCAATTTAGGCACTTTGCCGCAATACAGAAGGTGCAAAATAACTATTTTAACTCAGGAAAATAGCATAAATTGCTTGGTTAAGGGAAATAAATATGAAAAATTTATTTTTGGGTCACAAATGTATATAAGAGGATGTAGTTAAATTTTGAGGATAAACAAAACTAGTTTAGTATTTTTAAAGACACCGAGTGAGTGTATAAATACCAGATTAGTGAGCCACAGATATGGAAAGTTAAGGAAATGGTGAAACAAGTATTAAGATGAATCTTAATATTTATTTTAATATCTTTGAAAGTTAGAAAAAACTTGATTTAGTAAAATCAAAGTATTCCTAAGAGATATAAAGTTTCAACAAAGATACCAAATCACCCTTAAAAGTCTAATATTTTTATTCATTAAAAAGAGAGTTTCCACTCTCTTTTCTATCATCTCCCGTCGATTTTGAAGTAGAAAAAAAAGAGGAAAGAAACAAAGGGAAATGAAGAGAAGAAAGAGGAGGAAATCAAGAGATAAAGATAAGTTGAAAGTTCATCTTCACAAAGAGGCAGGGGTATCTTGTTCTTTAACTCCTTCTCTCCATTTCTTCCTATGGTTGGTTATGTTTGTGCATGGAATAAAAATGGGTTTAGGAGAGTTATGATATTTTTCTTGGTTGATCTTCATTTCTATAGCTTGCTTTGTGGTAATTGTGGTTTAATTGAAGTATGGTTGTGGCTTGGAGCTAGATGGTGGCTTTATTTCTCCTTGATTCTAAGAGTTAGAAAAATAGGTTTTTGGGTTGAGGATTTGATTCAAAGATTCATGTATTATGAAGTTAAAAGTGTGCTTGGTAGTTTAATCTTGTTTAGAGGCCTTAAGGGATGTAGGAAATCATTAGAATCATGGTTAGTGAGGATGGAATTCTGGTTCTGGGTTGGGTGTCGATCAGAGAGGGATTTCTGCAGAAGTTTGACTTTGACAACTTGGGATGTTTGTTGCATAACTTGAGCTACAGACATCGAAATGACTTGTTTCTTATGGTATTTGAAAGCTAAGACACAAGACTTCATGTAGTAAGAATCTAAAATTTTTAAACCAACCCAAGTAGTACCAGTTTTGGTTTGAAACCGAGACAGTTTCTACAGAAACAAACAATCTGGCACCTGTTAAACCAGATTGCATAATTTCTTACTCTGAGGTCATAATTACATGATACTAGTGGAATTTGAAAGGTAACATATAAGCCTAAAAGTGGTAATAATTTAAGAATTTTTACACATTTCATTCGTTTTTAAATTCATTTTAAAGTAAGGTTAGTTTTGGGTAAAACCGTGAGTGCCCTGTTTTAGATTCTTCATAATGTGGCATAACTTTTGCCACACTTAGCCAAATGAAGTGAGGTTTATTAAATTTGAAAGATATGAGGTAAGGTTATTTTCCTATAAAATTTCAAAATTTATGAAGTTAGTATGCACATTTGGTGTACTAATGAAAAACAGCCTTTTTAGGCAAAAATTGAGGTATTTTGTGATGGTTTGAATCCTAGGAATACTAGTAGCTCCTTTAACACATAAAATTTAGTTAAAGTAATGTAGTATGATTGTGGTTGCTCTCTTATAGGTTAAACTTAAACTAAATGCTCCTTTATTGAGTATTGAAATGAAATGAAAGCATGATATTTAATGTATGAATATGATGAATTGAATTACTTATGATATATGTAACACCCCACGATTTAGTAACCGCGGCACAATCATCATTATACAATGGACACTAAATTTTTGGTGTGCTACAACTCAAATAACAAGTTTCCAAATTTAATAATTGTGCATATAAAGAAAATATGAGCCACGAAGGAATAGATACACATTCTGTCATTTGAAAATATAATTCAACAAGATATACTCAAAATACAGCACATAAGACTGGATGATTACCTTAAAATATACATAGCGTGGCGCTTTGCTCATACCGCTCAAAAAAATAGACTAAGTTATACTTCCAAATGCAGTTATATTGAAAAGAACCTTTATACAGGTAATGCAAAAGAAACATAAACTACCCATAACGACGCCCACGACTAAGGAGTTGGGCACTCCATCCGATCCACCTCGGGATCCTTCCCCAGTTCATTTGAAGACATAATGACAGGACAGAGTGCGGTCTGATGGGTAGGTGCCCTAGCAGCCGAAGCCATAGAATCCTCGTCCTCTCTAGGGTTATGAAGCGGATCACCCCATAGCTCCCGAATGGGCAAGGCAAACTCCAGATGCACTGACATAGTGAGAGTCAGGATAGGATCTCCATCGTGGGTCCTCCTCACAGTTAAGATCAGATCCCCAAAATACTGTATACGCTCACCGGCCCAGTTGACTCGCCAAGCATTAGCACCCCCGATGAACACAATCTTGACGAAACCAATAAAACCCCTTCTTGCTGCCATCACCGAACGCAGGAGATCAAACCAAGTAAAATCTAGGATATTCAACCTCGTCCCCTTTACAGTCTTTAACCAAAATCACATAGAACAAGAACAGTACAAACAAGAGGTGAGATATCCTACATCATTACCAACATGGCAATGAAGGAAAATAATACGAATGATGAAGTCATTCCATACATGCAGATATTGCAAATATATTCATCAATTTCATAGATATGATCAGAAAGCATATCCCACAATAATATAAACATTAACCTCACTATAACAACAGATATCCACCATAGATATATATATAATAATTATGCCACCATAATATGTATGTTGACCATGCCATGACAATATGTGAACTGACTATGCGTATGCATAATGAACCAGTTCCTACTCCATGGAGCTAATACTCAATTTCGAATAAGAATGGTCCAGAAAATCTACCAGCCTCAATGGCAGTCTACGCCGGACGCGAAAAGAAATAGTGCTTATCGGTTCCTCGTCAATGCGTTGCAATAGTTCTTCATGGCCAAAGATACAGAGAGTGACAAACAAGTCACAAAATGAATCACCTTGCCCTGACGCACCCTGAGATCTTTCCCTTGGATCACACTACTCAATTCTCATTCACTCCTAGGCAACAAAAGCTATACAGACACTGACTGTATGATGTTCAATGCATGATAACTCAATGCATAACTCAAGCCTCTATTGTACTATTCCCAATGGTATTAGAACAACCGTCCATATAATTGTCTAATGCCATTAGTATCAATGATATTATATAACCGCTTATACAATTACATAATAACACTGATCCACCTGAACCCAACACGTCAGCCCAACAGCAAACCGGTGTATATTATTCAATGTATGATGAATGTTCAATCATATGATTTCACATAAGACAGGTCATCACAAAGCTTCACAAGATAACAATCCATCACATAATCTCTTTTTATATTGTTTTCAATAGCACTCTTTGGATAAAATACTTTAAATCTTTAAAACAACATTCTAACCCTTTTTGTAGCCACTTTGGCTGAACTCGCTCTTGATCAAAGGATACAAATTTTTGTTCTTTTCTTTTTCTTTTTATATTTAGTAAGTCCTCAATTATAGATCCAATTACCTAATTATTCAATTTCAAATTTTGATATAAAAATCTCACATTGGTTGCCCCACTGGCCGTGAACCCTAAGAGTCATTGGACCCAAAAGTTTTCATCTTAATTCATCATTACAATTCCTTAACCAATTTATTCTTTAACCTAAACTTCTAAGTTCCAAGTTACCATAAAATTTGTCTTAGATTTCCCATTTTTCTTCCTCTTGGCCGAGACCCTCACTCAAAGGTCTCTAAACCCAAAAGTTCATCGTCTTCATCAATTAATCATCACTAAATTACTCAAGTCCCAAATTAGTGTAAGGATTTTATCTTGGTTCTTTAACTTAGACCATTAGGTCATTGCAACACTTCTGTGAGTAGTAAATTAAATTTGACTATTTCGTGAGTGTATTTGATTGTTGTGTGTGATTTGCACCGAGTCAGGGAAATAATAATTTTCTGGCCGAAAAAATTTTATTTTTAATTAATTAGAGCTGGGGGATCTTACTAAACCCAATTTTGATTTATATATATATATATTAATCTCTTAATTTTTAAGATTTAACGTGTAATAAAATAATTTTATATTATTATAATATTATTTTATATTACAGTACCTACTGTCTCAAAAATAATAGAAATCTGCTTCAAAATGACCGTGGACCCTTAAAAGTCTGTGGGACCCACGTTTAGAAAAGCAGTCAACAATTCTGACTGGACAAATTTCTAAGCCAATGGGAGCAAGTCAACAAAGGAGGCTTGAAAAATTCTAACCAATAGGAATAGGTCAAAGAAAGAAGCATGGACTTTGATATGGACCGTTGGATGAAAACTTAGTTAGGAAGCCTTTAATCTTAACCGTTGATCAAATCAATGGTGAGATAAGAATTCAAGTTTTATCACCAATCAATATCCACCTTCAATTACATCAAGGGCTAGGAATTAAAGTTGAATTCAATGGTTAGGATTAAGTCAAACATAGTGGCTTGACTTTGATTAGTAGCTAATTAAACCTAATTTGGTTAATCTAATTACCTAATTAGCAAACTAAGTAAGCTAACCTAGTTATTGATTAATCATAATCTAAATATTAATTAGATATCTTAATTTTATTTAGAAGCTATAATATATGCTAATATATATTAAACTAATTGGCTATATAATTAGAATGTTAATTAAGTGTTAATAGGAGGTTTAACCTAATTAATTACCTATTTATTTAGCATGTGATTAGCTTGTAATTAAAATTAACCCAAGCCCCTAAACCCAAGGAACCCCACGGCCATGAAGGCTAAATGGCCAAGTCTTCACAAGTTCTACATGGTTCTTGAACCATCCATGACATAAGCCATGTGCTTACTTAGTGTGAACACAAGTAGATATTTACCTATCCAAATTAAACACTCAACCTCACCCACACTAACCTCACGGCAGCCTCCTCATTTTTACACTTGATATTCAATTTTCACACTTATCCAAATTCAAGCTTTCTTTTCTCTCAAAAATACCAAGAACACCAAACAACTTTCTCTTCTATTTTTCCCCATCAAATTCGGCCAAGCACCCAAACACCACCACCATCAATCTTCTATAATTTTACCTCTTCACTTATCTTAAACCAAAATCATATTCTAAACACTTTTCCTTCACAAGGTTTTGTCAAAAACCTACTCTATCTAGTCCAAAATCAAAGCTTTTGTTCACTTCCCTAAGGGTAAGTTTTGATTTTATGGTTTAAAATTTGATTTGTGATTTTCTAAACCATGTTTGTTCCATGGTTTTCCATTATGAAGCCTTGTATGTGATTTTGCTTATTGTTTAAGAATTTTAGGGATTTGTTTTGGAGGTTAGACGAAATTTTAAGGAGAGGAGGAGACTAGCTGATCTTGGTCTTCAAGAGGTAAGAGGGAGATTTAATCTCATCAACTCTAAGTGGTGATGGGAAAATGGATTGTTTGTGTATAAAGAATCCATAACGATTCATTTGTGTGATTGTTTATTGTTTTTTATTATTTGTGTAATTGTTTAAATGCTTTCCTATTTGTGATTTATTTTATTTGCTATGCATGTCTATAGTTTTAAAATATATTGCATGTGTTTATATATTGTATGTGTTTATAGTCGTATGATTATTAAAGTAGGATGTGAATAACATGTAACGATTTGCATGAGTGTTCCAAAGAACACAATGAGGCTCACGGCCTTACCATTAAACAGAGAACCAAAATGTTCTCAACCATTTTCTAAATCAATGATTTAAAGAATCTAGGTAAAATAATAAATTTGAGAATGATTTAGATTGATTTTGGCCAACATGCCATTTTATCTTCTGAGATAGGTTAAGTAATTAATTTACAAAAGAAATTAATTCCAATGAATCTTTAAGAAAATAAAAGGAATGAACTTAGTTTTAGAATTCTAAATTAGCATAATTTATTTTAAGAAAGAATTAAAGAGAACGTTTGAAAAATACTAATGCAGAGCTCACTCTATAAGTTTTGAAGCGCGTTAGCAAGTTTCAAAGTGTAACTATTGGGTAAGATTAAAATAAACAAAATTTAGAGGAAAATGTTAAAAATACCTTATACTGATTTTGTAGGCAAAATGCTGCCGAAATTTACTAAAATTAGACGAATAAAATGAAAAAATTCCATAATATATTTATAACATAATGAAATTACTTTACGTAGTTTAAAAGTATTAGATATAGTCTACACATATTTAAAATAATGATTTTAAGCTGTATGGTTAAGAAAATGATTTAAAAATCTTACGCGATTGAGAAAATGATTTAAAAACATTACGCGATGTTCAAAAAAGTCAAAATATATTTACCCAATTTTAAAAACGTTTGTGAAAATGACGCCATTGTGAAAATGCGATAAAAATTCTATGCGATTAAACGATACAACGAGTTTTGCTGTAGGGCCAAAGTGATGGACCCGGACATGTTGTGAGATAGTACTGTCAAGTGGAGAGACTATATTTTGGAATATTGTGACTAAGGTTATTTTTATAAATATGGTAAAATATGGATATTAAGGGTATTTTTGTAATTTTAGATCATATTTAGAATGTTGTGCCAATTTGGTTGATAATTAGTGATTGATTGACGAGATGAATTATACTGTGTTGTGGTGTGATAGGCGTAGTGTGGTTCATTATATGAACTTGGAGGCATTAGTGTGCAGAGAATTCCACATGGGGACAGTGGGTTGCTCCTCTGGGCCGTGGTAACGGGTAACACACTAATGATCTTGACAAACACTGTTCTTAATCAAGGTTTTGAGAAGACTATTATGTACAATGTCTGTAGTACACGATGTTTGGACTATGGGCTATAGACACACCGTTAGACAGTGCAATAGTTTGGTTGGGCAGCCAGAAGTACTATTAGTTCTTTTTGGATCATTCTCTCATATATCCGTGTTTAGCTCCATGGAGTAGGAACGAGTCAGTGTGTGTTCATTCATTATCTACATTTTATTGCTTACTATAATCTGTGATAAAATGCATGATGTATTAATTTGCTATACTGTATATGATATAATGGTATGTGTTATTTTAATATTTGTTGTATTGTCATTTTCTTTATTGCCATGCGGGTAATGATGTAGATTGTCTCACCTCTCTATATGCTTTTCTCGATATTATTATATTTTCGTAAAGAGTTTAAGGAAGAAGAGGAACAGCCTCTTGAGATACAGTATCCGGACGAGCGACAGTCGGGCGAGCTGTACGAGGAAGAGGAATCACTAAATCATTCTCACCATCAAGACTGATCTTGAGATCATGGCATTGCTGGGATTCTTCGGGTTTATGAGACTTGAGTTTCACGGAGGTTTGGAGGCCTGGCGTATGCGAGTGGATAGAGGAAAAGTTGTCTACGTGGGACGTTTGATTGTGTCCCTATGTAGAGAGTACGATGGAGATGTTATATTTACTACTATGTTGTATTTACATCTAGAGTTGCCCCTGACTCTTATGCGTTACTGGCAAGGAATCTTCCATGCGCCTAGCGAGCTCAGTAGTGAGTCAACAGCCCGGACTCGTGTCTGTAGAGCTGTAGGACCTCCAAGAGTTTTATCTTTCCATGATCTCTCTGAAGATGATCCATCGAAGGGTTAGAAATCTTTCGAAGTGCACTTGGGTAATACTATGTTTTAGTTTTATGTTAACTTTTTACTGCTTTGTTAAATATTTGTAGTTGTGAATTATTTGTGTATTTAAGACAAAAATCATATGTATATTATAGTGTGTTTATGTTTGTTATATTTTGTGTTTCATGTTATTCTATTTAAAGTTATAAGTATAAAAGGAAAAAAAAATTTACCACTAATATTAATTACGTATCAAATATTTTATAACTTGGGTAAGAATTTTATTTTATTTTATTTTATTGCATCATAAATGTGACACTCCCATAAGGGTGTTATAGTCGTGAGCCTCCCAAGGACAAGAGTCCAACTAAATTTTCCATCACATTGTTAATTACTTAACACTTAATTACTTAAGTCCTAATTTCTACAAAAATTAAATCTTGAACACTCAAAAATTTGGTATCTTGGCCGTCAATCCAAAAGGGGCAAAAAGCCCTAGATTTTTCATACATCAATCTAAGCAATCCAATATATAATCCATAGCCATCAAGATACACAATGAAAATAAATAAATTCATACAAGTCAAAATAGTTACAAAATCCTGAAGAACAACACATCAAAGAGAGCAATCCCACATGGATTCCTCATCAACAACACCAAAAATGTTTCCTCACCACCAAGATTGGTTGAAGAGGATCATCTTCCTCTTACCTATAGAAGACAACACAAAAAAGCAAGCCTCTTGATCTTTTTGTTGCAATTTTCATCCTCCACCTTCAAGAAAGCCCTAAGGTGAGCAAACTTTTACAATCCTTACTCAAACCATGAAAAGAGGAGTTCTTGGTCACATAGGTGACCAAGAAAATGAAAAAAGAAGAAAAGAAAGGAAAAGCCAAGAACTTTACCTTAGAGCTTCAAGTTAGGGCTCCAATGGTGGGAGATGAAAAAGGAAGATTTAAGAGGTGATCACCAAAGAGAAAAGTCTTAGGATGATGAGAGGAAGCAAAAAAATGAGATTAGTTTAACAATCTAGTGAAGATGGCCTCCCCTTGGTGTGGTTGTCGTGGAGTAGAGAGGAAGAGAGGAAAAGAGAAACTTGAGAGAAAAAAATGAAGTGAGAGAAAGTGTTAGATATTTTTGAGATTTTGAAAAAGTGAGTGTAAAAGTGATAAAGTAAAAAGGAAATTTTTGGCTCCAAAACTCCCTCTATTGTCGTGGTGTACTTAGGAGAGAGGAGAGAGGATTTGGCTTCCTTGAGAAACTTTGTGCATTCTCCCAAAAAGTCAATTAGTGATATCATGCACATGATGTCATCTTGGTGATGTCATTAAAGTGCACTCTATAAAAGATGATTAACACTTTACTAAAGCTATTATCTGGTGGACAAAAGTTACAATTACCAAAAATAGTATTTATTGTCCAATGAATAATAAAATATACTACGATTTTATTTATCAGATAAAATCTCAAAAAATAAAAACTTTGTAAACTGTGTCCGGCCTCAAGTTTAGTAAGATCCCCCATCGACGTTTCCGCAGTCCAAAGTTTTTCGGCTTCAGGGAAAATATTTTATTTTCTCGGCCCGCTCAGCATGTACGGAGAAATATATTAAAATAATCAAACAATTCAAATAATTCCAGAAAAATTCACAAAAATCACAAATATTATAAAATGAATATATATTGTGAAACAAGAAATTTTTGGGGTGTTACAACTCTCCCCTTCTAAAAAAAAATTTCGTCCTCGAAATTTTCATACCTCAGAATAGATGTGGATATTGTTCCTTCATCTTGTCCTCTTGCTCCCATGTTATGCCTCCAATTACATCATTCCAAATCGCTTTTACTAACATAAATTTTTTTCCTTGAATTATTTGCATCCTTTCCTGAGTCATCTTAACTTTATCCGTTGCTTATTGTACAAGCTCGGGTCCAATCGCAATCCTTTCACTGTCTTGGTACCAACACAAAGGTGTCTTACATCGCCGTCCATGTAATGTCGCATATTTAACTCCTTTTAATCAACCAGATGTTTCTGACTCTAATGATTTCTGCAAACGTTAAATGTTGCTCCATGTAGAAAATGCCTCTATATCTTCAACGCAAACACATAACGGCTAACTCCAAGTTTGTGTAGGGCAGTTCTCCTCATGCACTTCTGATTGCCTTAAAGCATATGCCACAACCTTCCAATTCTGCACAAGCACACATCCCAAACCTTAATGTAAAACATCACAAATTCATTGGGATTGCGAAGTAGTCAGTCGTCTCTTTAACTCTTGAAAACTTTCTTCACATGCCTTGGTCCATAGAAAAGCTTGATTCTTTCTCGTAGGCTGAGTGAGAGGTCCTACTATCTTGGAAAATCCTTTGATGAATCGTCACTAATAACCGGTTGATCCCACAGAGCTACGAACCCGTATTACGGCCTTCGGTCTTTCCCATTGTGAAACTACTTCAACTTTTAATGGACTCTTAGAAATTCCTTCCTTTGAATTTATGTGCCCCAAAACTGAACTTCCTCCAATCATCTCTCATTTTGACAGCCTGGCGTACAACCTCTACTTCTCTAGGATCTGGAGAACCATACCAAGATGTTTAGCATGTTCCTTCTAATTTCGAGAATAGATCAGAATGTCGTCAATTAAGACAACGACAGATCTGTCTAGATAAGGACGAAAGATTCGATTCATGTAATCCATGAATATGGAAGGAGCATTTGTTACTCCGAACAGCATCACACGACACTCATAATGCCCATAGCACGTTCGAAGGGTCATTTTGAAAACATCCTTTACTTTCGCACAAATTTGATGATGTTCAGAGCATAGATTAATCTTAAAGAAAATAGCGACTCCCTCCAACTAATCCATCCAATCGTCTATCTTCTTCCGAGGATACTCATTCTTGATCGTAATCTTATTCAACTAGTGATAGTCCATATATCACCAAGAAGTTCCATCCTTCCCCTTAACTAATAGCACTGGAGCTTGTCATGAGAAACTTATTGACTACAAGAGTGACATTCACATTCTCCTTACTCTTGACCTCCAAAGAAGATAATAACATGCATCATTGGGCTCCTTTCCTCAATAAACTTCAACTTGGTTAGTCGCTAGAATCCAGAAATATCAGTTTTCAGAGACACTAAGGTTTTATCAAAATGATCTAACAGGATATGATTAGAAAATAACGAATACATTCCTAAAGTTACGGATATTTGAGAAAGGGGTAAATAGATCAATTTAACAAAAAGGATTTTGTCTTTAACAAAAATAGAAAAGTTTAATCAACTGGATAGTAATAATAGGTTTAGTGATAGAAGTAGAAATAAACAAGTCAAAAGGTAACGAAAACACCGATAACTCTAATCGATCCATACAGTTATAAGCCATAAAGGAATGGGTTAGCCCCTGAGTTGTACAACATAGTCAAAGGATCATTCCCTAAGGCACGATCTCCCTTGGTTTAATCTTCAGATTGGGATGCTTCTGCCCCACTCAGGATATAAATTCTTCCTTCAGTTTGAGGTCTTGAAGCATATGCATCACTAACAGAAGATTTCTTCTTTGGTGAAGTACAATCTTTAGAAACATGTCCGGGTTTTCCGCACGTGAAGCAGATTACCCCCTTGATCTTACACTCCCTCGTTGAGTGGTTCTTTCCACACTTCTTACATTTTGGTAAAGATACCACGGTCGGATTGGATTTATTACCACTCGCACTTCCTTCATGCATTTGTTGCTGCTGTTGCTTCCTCGATCGTCGTGAATACAATTTCTGCTTAAACAGATTAAACTTTCTATTATTCCTCCTTTGGAACTTAGGCAGTCCAGAGTTACCCCAAAATTGACTTTCTTCCAATAAATTCTGAATCTTGACTTCCAATTCCTATTACTGTGCAGCCCTCTGATCCTGGTGTGCTGTTACATCAGTCATTCTTTGCATTACTTCTACTTCCGCTCTCGTATCATCATCGTCACTCCCCGCATTCACACGCTTACGTCTACCCCAAGCCATTGCCTCTCTTCAAGGACAAACAAATCGAAACATAAGGAAAATCAAAAGTAATCAATTCAAACAATATTATCTCATTTCAAAAACCAAACACAAAGAGTCACTCAACACAACAAGACAAACCTAACCACCAAACCCAAAAGACTCTAACTTGGGCTCCTTCATTCTGCCTTCTATGGTGCGATCTCCTGTAAGTCTTTAACTCCCAAGCAGCTCCTCGAACCATACTTACGCCAGATATTCTTTTCCCAAGAACATCAGTTCTCCAAAACCTCTTGGACACCTCAGTGGACCGGATGAACTGCTCTGATACCACCTAATGTAACACCCCATGATTTAGTAAACATGGCACAATCGTCATTATACCATGGACACTAAATTTTTGGCATGCTACAACTCAAATAACAAGTTTCCAAATTTATAGAAGCCAACACAAAAAAGCAATGAAAATCAATAAATTCATACAAGTCAAAATAGTTACAAAATCCTGAAGAACAACACAACAAAGAGAGCAATCCCACATGGATTCCTCATCAACAACACCAAAAGCGTTTCCTCACCACCAAGATTAGTTGAAGAGGATCATCTCCCTCTTACCTATAGAAGACAACACAAAAAAGTAAGCCTCTTGATCCTTTTGCTGCAATTTTCGTCCTCCACCTTCAAGAGAACCCCAAGGTGAGCAAACTTTTACAATCCTCACTCAAACCATGAAAAGAGGAGTTCTTGGTCACATAGGTGACCAAGAAAATGAAAAAGAAAAGAAAAGAAAAGCCAAGAACTTTACCTTAGAGCTTCAAGTTAGGGCTCCAATGGTGGGAGATGAATAAGGAAGATTTAGGAGGTGATCACCAAAGAGAAAAGTCTTAGGATGATGAAAGGAAGCGAAAAAATGAGATTAGTTTAACAAGCTAGTGAAGATGGACTTCCCTTAGTATGGTTGCCGTGGAGTAGAGAGGAAGAGAGGAAGAGAGGAAGAGAGTGTAACACCCCTTTTTGAGGAGGGAACGTCATACCATAACCACAAAGCTCTAATAAGATATATAAATTTAGACCCGATTGTTTGGAATATAGATAAGTCTGTTTAGTTGAAATCATGCAAATGGTTTTGGCAAACTCTTTTTTTTTTCTACAAAATAATAAAATAAAATGATAAGGCGTAGTTACGGCAAAAAGTAAAATAAAAGTAAACCATACATTCGAACGATATACATATATATATTTATATCACACTTGTTTGGGTACATCATTAGATATACAAAAAGTAAAAGCGTTACATGCCCTAAAATGATTAGATATATACAGCCCACCAAAAAGACAAAATGTCTATCCCCTCAAAAGATTTACCGATAGCCATTAGTGGCTACCAACAGCATTAGCCCCTAAGGTGAATGAGAAGAAACCATAGCTGGATCCTCCTTAAGGTCTTCCTCATCAGAGGAAACCTTTATCAGAGCAACCGAATTGTGAGCGGGGGCTCGCGCAGAAGATAAGAAAGAATCCTCTTGTGGGGAGTAATAACACTTTCCCCACATATCGCGTATGGGCAAGTAAAACTCTAAATACAAGCGAGCATGAAAAGTAAAAATAGGCAAATCATAATGCCCCTAAGCAAGAGTCAAAGTCACATCTCCGATGTAGACACAGCGATCCGTACTCAAGTTGATGTGCCAGCAGTCCGGTCCACCGTCAAAATTCAATCTCGTATATCCCAAGAAGTCTTGCGGACGGGACGTCATATTCGAATAGGAAGCTAATCAAAATCAGGCTAGAAGCCAAGGAATTCGTGCACTTTGTAACATCTCGAAAATTCTTTATTTCATTATAAACGATCATTTTATAATATTTATGATTTTTAGGAATTTTTGTGGATTTTTCTGAAAATGATGAATATTTTAATATATTCTTCGTTTTGCGTGTACACTGAGCGGAGCCGGGGAAACTAGAATATTTTCCCTGAGGCTGGTAAACTTTGAACTGTCAACGTGTCAACGGGGGATCTTACTAAACCCGAGGCCGGACACAGTTTACGAGGTTTATATTTTTTGAGGTTTTACCTGTTAAATAAAATTTCGGTATCATAAAATCATCTGATGAATAATAAAATATTATTTTCATCAATTTTAAATTTTATTCACTGAGAAAATAATTCTACTGATGTAATTCATCATCTGTCGATGTATTTAATTTGGAGACAAGCTTACTATGTACTTTATCGAGGAGCGCGCGAAGCTTCTCAAGGAAGCTTCCTCCAACCATTATTTTATTATTTCTCTCTCCTCCCAAATTTGTGCTGCACGTTTGAAATTAAGGGGGTCTAATTCATTTTTCATTCTCACATTTTCCTCCTCCCCGTACTAAAGACTCACTATTCACTCATCTTTCTCTCTTTTCATTTCACTCCATAGCAGCACACCATCCACCCACATTTGTATTTTTATCTTCCAAAACGTCACACTCCTAGCACCATTTCGTGTTTGGAGAACCACCATCATTGAGGAAATCATCTTCAAAGTTCTACATTTTCTTCATCTTCATTTTTCTCCCTTTGTTGAAGCTTAAAGGTTGGAACTTTAAGGTAAAGCTTTTAGCTTTATCCTCATCTCCTCTCATTTTCGTAACCCACAGTCATTTTAATGACCATGGGTATCCATTTCAATACTTGATTCTGATTTTGGTAAGTTTGAATGCTCAAGGATCTCTGGAAAAAAACGTAACTTCGACCAAAAGGAGCAACCTTTCTTTGTGCTTCTCCCAGGTAAGAGGAAGACACTCCTCCTCAACCTCTTTTAGCATTTAGGGACGTTGTTTGTGATTGGCACTGTGATTCATCTCTGTTTGAATGCTGCTGGTGATGTATTTGTATATGCTATTTGATTGTTGTGTGATTTGATATATATGTCTGGAACGTATAATCTAAAAGGAAACATTTGTCGGGGCTCTCGGATGGCCATGCCTTGAGACTAAAATTTTGGGATTATTGGTGAGAAGTGGTAATGACTTGATTTCTGATCATTAAGTGAAATGTCAAAACCTGTCGTGTAGGAACCCCTGGCCAAACCCGTCGAATGTGATGCCCGTCGAATGTGATTCCTGGTCATTTAGTGCAATGTCAAAACTTGTCGTGTAGGAACCCCTGGCCAAACCCATCGAATGTGATGCCTGTCGAATTTGATTTCTGATCATTTAGTGCATTATCAAAATATGTCCAGTATGAACTTCTGGCCAAACCCGTCGAATGTGATGTCATGATCACTCAGTAAAGTCAAAACCTGTCGAGTATGAACCCCTGGCCATGCCCGTCGAATATCCGTCGAGTATGAACTCCTGACCACTTAGGAGAGAAACTCCTCCAATGCAAAATCCGTCGAATTTGAATGACCACACCCGTCGAGTGAAATATTCGTCGAGTTAGAATGCCAATAACCATTGAGACATACCTGTCGAGTGGATTTTCTATCCATTTATCAGAAGCTTCCCAAAGTTAATGTTCGTCGAGTTAGAATGCCAATAACCATTGAGACATACCTGTCGAGTGGATCTCCTGTCCATTTATCAGAAGCTTCCCAAAGTTAATGTTCGTCGAGTTAGAATGCCAATACCCATTGAGAGACATACCTGTCGAGTGGATCTTCTGTCCATTTATCAGAAGCTACCCAAAGTTAATATTCGTCGAGTAGAATGTCAAGACCAGTCGAATTAGAGTTCTGACCACAGTGTTTTCATCGGTTCGACACTTGGGAGATTTCTCCAATGTTGACACCCACATCCGTTGAATTGGACTTCTGCTGACCTTCTGGAAAGAATTCGACGATTCGACCTGCATTCGATGAGAACCCCCATCCACGTAAATTGGTTTTTATCCAATCTTGTTATAAAATGTTCTCCCATTTTTCATCCTTCTGCCATGTTAGTCTTCGTCGAATGGCAGCCTCAATTTTCCACTAAATGCATAGTCTCTGTCGAATTCACAACTAGAGTTTATCACCCAATACCTAGCAATTAAATCTGTGATGTTGTTGGTGATTCTGGTCATGTATCTTCCTGAATTCAAAACCCTTGGATTAATGAAAGTACATAAATAATAAATGATTGGATGACTAGAGATTAAGTAGGGATTCATAAACAGGGAAGAACATTAGTATGTGGTGAGCTTTTGAGGCACATAATGAATTTAATGGTTGACTTTTATCATGACTATGAATGGAAATTATGAATGTCCTTAAAATGTACTATTGGATTGTTGTATACCCGTGAATGGGATCAGATATTGATGATAAATGATATGACATGCATTTGAAGCATGATGGACCTAGTTGGTCATGAAGAGTATGATTGTGTCATGCATTGAACAAAAAGAAAGATATTGTCCGTTGGACTTGGTTAAGGCCGGTAGCCTAGGAGTTGAACTTACACCTTTGTGCGGGTGCAAATAGACAAGTGTAGGTTACTTGTTGACCTTGGGGCGTCGGGGTGCGGGTACCTCACAATGGGCGGTGGTAGCTCTCGTCGTGGGGCGGGCCATCGATGCAAACACACCGACGATCCAGGGACCGAGACGCTGTCCTATGTCGAGATCCGTGTAGAATATCTTGTAAAATGCCATGTTGTACAAAATGATAAATTGAGAATTTTTAGCACTTGAGGGCACAGGCGACCAAGAATACGACATACCTCCCGATCGTTCCCTCCGATTGTTTTGTGTCTAGCTCCATGGAGTAGGATTTTGACTATTGAGGGCACATGTGCATAGTGAGTCCATGAATTATCGACATACATTGTTATTATAATTGGAGCTGTTGTACTTCGATATATCTATATGTATATGATTTGCTGGAAGGCTGTTTAGTTGATCATAATTGCTATGGAATGTTTATTACCATTATTCTTTGTCATAAATGCTATGTGGGCGCTTTGCTTGGTTTGGTTTCTCGATGCTATAATTGGTAATGATGGTAGGATGTCTTACCTCTTTCTTGTACTTTTCTTGCTCTATGTCAATTTTTGGTTAAAGACTGTAAGTGGGAACGAGGTTGGATTCTTTGGATTTTCTTGGTTTGACCCACTTGTATCCGGTGATGTCGTCGCAAAGGGAGTTCTATTGGGTTCGTTCGAATTGTGTTCACTTGTGGTGTCAACGCGCGGCGAGTCGATTGGACCGACAAGACGTATTTAACATTGAGGATCGACTTTGACCATGAAGAGGACTGCGATTGAAGACCTTATCTGTATTTCTCACTACACCGGTGAGCCGGAGTTGCCTCACGCATTCGGGATTCGATGGAGTGCCCAACTCCTTAGTTGTAGATAGGGTGTGGGTAGTTGATATTTTATTTTGCATTACCTATATAAAAATGTATTTTGGGTATGTGTATGTTTTAAGGTGATTATCCAGACTTAAAGGTTGTAAATTGAGTACATTCTATAATTCATATTTTAATTAGTTGTATATGTAATATTCATTCGTGGCTCCTATTTTCCTCATATGCGAAATAATTAATATATTTGTAAAGTTTGTTATTTGACAATGTTAGCACGCCGCAATTTAGTGACCGTGATATAATGACGATTGTGCCGTGGTTATTAAATTGAGGGGTGTTGCATTAAGGTGGTACTAGAGCTCAGTTCATCCTGTTGAGCCGGGGTATGGACTGACTATGCTTAGACATGTTAGAAGTTTTTGTACGTTGTGTACTTCCTTGTCTCTTGATTGAGATGTTGGGAAAGGAAGGCATAGCTTGTCATAGGTTGAGTGTTGGTAGCTACTGTTACACAGTTACCTGACATTGAGTACTGGCCCACTCAATGTGTAATGTTCTGTGTCTACAGGAAACTATGACTTCACCTAGGCGTATTAAGGCAATAAGAATTCTTTAGAAAGAAGCTCAGCTGGTATGACTGAACTTGCTTAGGATTTATTTGCATTTATACCCTTGTTGTGTTACCTCTAGAATTGTTTGAGCCTATGGGTTAGAAAAAGGGTAGTTGAATAAGACTTGCAAGGTTTGTGGACTGAGGTGTCCAAGAGGTTTTCGAAAATCGATACTATTTGGAAAAGAGTATCTGGCGTGAGTGTTGGTTTGAGGAGCTACGCGGAAGTCAAAAACTTACAGGGGATTACACCGCGGAAGGCGAATGAAAGAGCTCAAGTTATAGTCTTTTGAGTTTGTCTTGATTGGGTTATGTGACTTTTGTGCTTGGTTTCCAAAAAGAGACAATATTGTTTGGAATGAATGCTTTTGATTTTCCCTTATTATTTGACTTGTTTGTTCTTGAAGGAAGACAATGACTCGAGGTAAATATAAGCGCGTGAACGCGGGGAGTGACAATGATGACACTACTGCGGTAACCGAAGAAACACAAAGAATGGTTAATGTAACTACACGCCAAGATCAGAGAGCTGCACAACAGCAGGAATTGGAAGTTGAGGTTCGAAATTTGAAGGAAGAAAGTCAAATTTTGGGGTAACTGTGGATTACCGAAGTTCCAAAGGAGGAACCGTGGAAAGGCCAATCAGTTTAAGCAGAAACCGTATACACTACGACCAAGGGAGCAGCAGCGACATCAAACGCATCATGGTGGTGCGAGTGGTAGTAAGTCCAATCCAACTGTGGTACCGTTATCAATGTGTAAGAAGTGCGGAAAGGACCACTTCACGAGGGATTGTAAGATCAAAGAAAGAATTTGTTTCAAGTGCAGAAAGCAAGGACATGTTTGGAGGGATTGTGCTTTACATGAGACAAAGCCTCCATATGCGATCAAAAGGGCAATCTGCTTCAAGTGTGGAAAGGACCATTTAACCAAGGATTGTATGAACGGTGGGATAATTTGTTTCAAATGCAGAGAGCTAGGACATGTGGCTAAGAACTGTACTTCGCAAAGGACGAAGCCTTTTGTCGGTGATGCACGCACTTCACAATCTCATGAAGAAAGGAGAGTAAATTTCTCAAGTGGAGTAGAAATGTCCAAGACTGAAGACCTGAACGAGGGAGCTTGTACTACGATGGATGACCCTGTGATTGTACTATATAATTCCGGGGGTAACCCGTTTCTTTATGATGTATGAATGTAGGAATCCAGTAGGGATGTTCGTACCTTCGTTATTTTTTTTTTTGACAAAGTTATTTCTATTTTGGCTGCTAAGAACTTGTTGATGGTAGCCAAGTTGTTTAAAATTGTCCTATGACCTATTGAAGGCTGAATCTTTTGGTGATCTGATTTGTTTACTTCTTTTGCAAATTAGATATAATGTTAACGAAAGGATTGGTTATCTTTCAACCATATCCTGTTGAAATATTCCAATGAAATTCTAAGAGTACGTTTCTGGAATTGGGTTATCTATATATTGACTTCCTTTCAATTCGAATGATACTATTCTCGTTTGTAAGCCTGCTCTTATTACAACTAGTTTATTTAAAAACTATCCTATTGTTGTTAGAAATTGGAACCCTTTTTCCAATTTAATTACCTACTCTCTTCATGAATAGGCTTGATCTCAGGAAGGAGATTAATCATTTTCTAAATGGGTCTCGTCATTCAATTCCAATGGAAACTTAGTGTTGCCTGAGGTAGAAATTTCCTAGATGTGAATCAATGAAACTCACTCCTAAGTTTTATTGTATCGTATCATACTCTTCGTTAGGCGGGTCTAGTGGTAAATCAAGTGACTTCCCTATTTTTCTTTCTAACCTTTATAATGTTTCTAGTATGCTTCGATTGAGTAGATGTATTCCCGAATCTGAACCATAACAATGCGCCAAGTGTAGTACAATTAGGTGAGAACTTACCCTATGAGACATTTGTTCGAATCAAGGAAAGATGGTTTGGCAAATCAATTAAAGGACGCCGCTATTTCCTTAAGATCAACTTGTATTCTGGACTATCATCGAGTTCGCTCAAAGATTTGTCATTGTCCTTGTTGATGACATTCTGATCTATTCTTGACATTTAGAGGGACGTACCAAATCTCTCAGAATAATTCTTAAAATCCTGAAGAAGTAGAAGAAGTTATGCGAAAACTTATCTAAGTACGAATTCTAGTTAGAGGTAGTTCAACCTTTGAGTTACGCTAGAAGCTGTTCAAGTACGAATTTCGGTTTGAGGCAGTTTAACTTTTGAGTCAAGTGATCTTTAAAAGAAGGAACTATTGGAGATCGATCGCAAGTTGGAGCGAGTTCTTCAATGGGAAAGACCGATGGCTTGTAACAAAGATTCGTAACTATATAGGATTAGGTGATTAATATGGAAGACTCGTCACGAGAATTCTCTAAAGTGGCAAGATTTCTCATCTAACTCATGTATGAGGGTCAAGTATTGTATGGGTGATGTGTACGGGGGATATTTTCAAAGATTGAAGAGACACTCGATTTCTTCGCCAAAGGTGATTCTGCCCAAATCCTAGTGGACTTTTTGAGATGCCTAGTGATGCTTCGCACTGGAAGTTTAGAACGTGTGCTTGACCAGAATAGAAGGAATGGTAACGTACGCTTAGAGACAAATTGAGAATACATGAGAAGGATTACCTTACACCAACTCAGAGTTAGCTTTGTAGTTGCATTGAAGATCTAGAAGCATTTTCTACGAGGAGAAATTCTCAATACCTATGGTAATCTTAAGGGCCAAAGGTATTTTGGCCTATTGGAATGAGTTGAACACGAGGCAGAAACGGTGATTATAAGTTTCGAAAGTTTTCAACTTTTCCATTTTAGTATAATCCCGGAAGAGGCGAACGTCGTAGCGAATACCTTAAGAAGAAAGTACGCTTAGTTGTTTACTACAGTGAGCAAGAAGAATAAGTTCGATAGAGCCACTCAGCGGTGTACAGTTGTTTGGAGAGTTGGCTGTTGGATGGCTAAAGACTCAAGGAGCGTAGGATCTTTTATTAATCGGCCTATGACGTCAACACGTTTTGCTCGATTATATAAGATGCTAAGTGGAAGGAAGCAACCTTATTGCCAGTGATTTGGATTGATGCAGTTGAAGATAAAATACGAGCACTAGGAGACAAAATGAAAGAAACACAGTCGCGTTTGTCCTAAGATATGATGAATTTCGAGGACGAAATTCCTTTTTAGAAGGGGAGTGTTGTAACATCCCAAAAATTCTTTATTTCATTATAAACGATCATTTTATAATATTTATGATTTTTAGGAAATTTTTGTAGATTTTTCTGAAAATGATGAATATTTTAATATATTTTTTGTTTTGCGTGTACACTGAGCGGAGCCAGGGAAACTAGAATATTTTCCCTGAGGCTGGTAAACTTTGAACTATC
Source organism: Ormosia semicastrata (assembly GCA_029884595.1). Lineage (NCBI taxonomy): Eukaryota > Viridiplantae > Streptophyta > Magnoliopsida > Fabales > Fabaceae > Ormosia > Ormosia semicastrata. The sequence goes on from JAQQTO010000063.1 coordinate 55,911,861, forward strand.
AACGTGTCAACGGAGGATCTTACTAAACCCGAGGCCGGGCATAGTTTACGAGGTTTACATTTTTTGAGGTTTTACCTGTTAAATAAAATTTCGGTATCATAAAATCATCTGATGAATAATAAAATATTATTTTCATCAATTGTAAATTTTATTCACTGAGAAAATAATTCTACAGTGTAATTAATCATCTGTCAGATGTATTTAATTTGGAAACAAGCTTACTATGTACTTTATCGAGGAGCGCGCGAAGCTTCTCAAGGAAGCTTCCTCCAACCATTATTTTATCATTTCTCTCTCCTCCCAAATTTGTGCTGCACGTTTGAAATTAAGGGGTCTAATTCATTTTTCATTCTCACATTTTCCTCCTCCGTACGCAAAGACTCACTATTCACTCATCTTTCTCTCTTTTCATTTCACTCCACAAAGAAGACACCATCCACCCACATTTGTATTTTTATCTTCCAAAACGTCACACTCCTAGCACCATTTCGTGTTTGGAGAACCACCATCATTGAGGAAATCATCTTCAAAGTTCTACATTTTCTTCATCTTCATTTTTCTCCCTTTGTTGAAGCTTAAAGGTTGGAACTTTAAGGTAAAGCTTTTAGCTTTTTCCTCATCTCCTTTCATTTTCGTAACCCACAAGTCATTTTGATGACCATGGGTATCCATTTCAATACTTGATTCGATTTTGGTAAGTTTGAATGTTCAAGGATCTCCTGGAAGCGAAAACGTAACTTCTGACCAAAAGGAGCAACCTTTCTTTGTGCTTCTCCCAGGTAAGAGGAAGACACTCCTCCTCAACCTCTTTTAGCATTTAGGGACGTTGTTTGTGATTGGCACTATGATTCATCTATGTTTGAATGCTGCTGGTGATGTATTTGTATATGCTATTTGATTGTTGTGTGATTTGATATATATGTCCTGGAACGTATAATCTAAAAGGAAACATTTGGCGGGGCTCTCGGATGGCCATGCCTTGAGACTAAAATTTTGGGATTATTGGTGAGAAGTGGTAATGACTTGATTTCTGATCATTAAGTGAAATGTCAAAACCTGTCGTGTAGGAACCCCTGGCCAAACCCGTCGAATGTGATGCCCGTCGAATTTGATTCCTGGTCATTTAGTGCAATGTCAAAACCTGTCGTGTAGGAACCCCTGGCCAAACCCGTCGAATGTGATGCCCGTCGAATTTGATTTCTGATCATTTAGTGCATTATCAAAATCTGTCGAGTATGAACTTCTGGACAAACCCATCGAATGTGATGTCATGATCACTCAGTAAAGTCAAAACCTGTCGATTATGAACCCCTGGCCATGCCCGTCGAATATCCGTCGAGTATGAACTCCTGACCACTTAGGAAAGAAACTCCTCTAATGCAAAATTCGTCGAATTTGAATGACCACACCCATCGAGTGAAATATTCGTCGAGTTAGAATGCCAATAACCATTGAGACATACCTGTCGAGTGGATTTTCTGTCCATTTATCAGAAGCTTCCCAAAGTTAATGTTCGTCGAGTTAGAATGCCAATAACCATTGAGACATACCTGTCGAGTGGATCTTCTATTCATTTATCAGAAGCTTCCCAAAGTTAATGTTCGTCGAGTTAGAATGCCAATACCCATTGAGAGACATACCTGTCGAGTGGATCTTCTGTCCATTTATCAGAAGCTACCCAAAGTTAGTATTCGTCGAGTAGAACGTCAAGACCCGTCGAATTAGAGTTCTGACCACAGTGTTTTCATCGGTTCGACACTTGGGAGATTTCTCCAACGTCGACACCCACATCCGTCGAATTGGACTTCACGACCTTCTCGGAAAGAATTGAAAGTTCGACCCTGCTCGACATGTAACCCCATCCCACAGAAATTGGTTTTTATCCAATCTTGTTATAAAATGTTCTCCCATTTTTCATCCTTCTGCCATGTTAGTCTTCGTCAAATGGCAGCCTCAATTTTCCACTAAATGCATAGTCTCCGTCGAATTCACAACTAGAGTTTATCACCCAATACCTAGCAATTAAATCTGTGATGTTGTTGGTGATTCTAGTCATGTATCTTCCTGAATTCAAAACCCTTGGATTAATGAAAGTACATAAATCATAAATGATTGGATGACTAGAGATTAAGTAGGGATTCATAAACAGGGAAGAACATGAGTATGTGGTGAGCTTTTGAGGCACATAATGAATTTAATGGTTGACTTTTATCATGACTATGAATGGAAATTATGAATGTCCTTAAAATGTACTATTGGATTGTTGTATACCCATGAATGGGATCAGATATTGATGATAAATGATATGACATGCATTTGAAGCATGATGGACCTAGTTGGTCATGAAGAGTATGATTGTGTCATGCATTGAACAAAAAGAAAGATATTGTCCGTTGGACTTGGTTAAGGCCGGTAGCCTAGGAGTTGAACTTACACCTTTGTGCGGGTGCGAATAGACAAGTGTAGATTACTTGTTGACCTTGGGGGCGTCAGGGTGCGGGTACCTCACAATGGGCAGCTGGTAGCTCTCTGTCTGTGGGGCAGACCGATGCAAACACACTGACGATCCGGACCGAGACGCTGTCCTATGTCGAGATCTATGTAGAATGTCTTGTAAAATGCCATGTTGTACAAAATGATAAATTGAGAATTTTTAGCACTTGAGGGCTTGGGCAGCCAAGAATACGACATACCTCCTGATCGTTCCCTCCGACTGTTTTGTGTCTAGCTCCATGGAGTAGGATTTTGACTATTGAGGGCACATGTGCATAGTGAGTCCATGAATTATCCGACATACATTGTTATTATAATTGGAACCGTTGTACTTCGATATATCTATATGTATATGATTTGCACTGGAACTGTTTAGTTGATCATAATTGCTATGGAATGTTTATTACCATTATTGCTGTCATAAATGCTATGTGGGCGCTTTGCGCCGTTTGGTTTCTCGATGCTATAATTGGTAATGATGGTAGGATGTCTTACCTCTTTCTTGTACTTTTCTTGCTCTATGTCAATTTTTGGTTAAAGACTGTAAGTGGGAACGAGGTTGGATTCTTTGGATTTTCTTGGTTTGACCCACTGTATCCGGTGATGTCGTCGCAAAGGGAGTTCTATTGGGTTCGTTCGAATTGTGTTCACTTGTGGTGTCAACGCGCGGCGAGTCGATTGGACCGACAAGACGTATTTAACATGCTGAGGATCTGACTTTGACCATAAAGAGGACTGCGATTGAATACCTTATCCTGTATTTCTCACTACACCGGTGAGCCCGGAGTTGCCTCACGCATTCGGGATTCGATGGAGTGCCCAACTCCTTAGTTGTAGATAGGGTGTGGGTAGTTGATATTTTATTTTGCATTACCGATATAAAAATGTATTTTGGGTATGTGTATGTTTTAAGGTGATTATCCAGACTTAAAGGTTGTAAATTGAGTACATTCTATAATTCATATTTTAATTAGTTGTATATGTAATATTCATTCGTGGCTCCTATTTTCCTCATATGCGAAATAATTAATATATTTGTAAAGTTTGTTATTTGACAATGTTAGCACGCCGTAATTTAGTGACCGTAATATAATGACGATTGTGCCGTGGTTATTAAATTGAGGGGTGTTGCACACTTCCCTTTTTTCACCAACGTCCTCAGAGAAACATATAAATAGATAGAATATCAAAAGATACAAAAAAGAGGTAAGACATCCTACGTTCATTACCAATTATGGCAGTAAAGAAACAGAACGGCACAAAACGCCCACATAGCATATCAAAAATAATATTCACCATCAAGAAGCAATTAGTGAGCAACCAAACAATTTTAAGCAGTAGTAACATCCTTTAGACAACAGTTCAAAATATCAAATGAATAAATACCAAATAATATGTTGACTCACTATGCATGTGCACATGATATCAAAGTCCTACTCCATGGAGCTAGACACAAACATCGGAGAGAATGATCAGGAGACATGTCTGTAACTCGACTACCGAGGCCAACAAGTGCTATAATTTCTCAATTCATCAACGTGCACATCATGGCATTGTACAAGACATTCTACACTAGATCGCGATATAGGATAGTGTCTTGGTCTGGATCGTTGGTGCGTTTGCATCAGTCTATCCTGCGGCCTAAAGGAGCTACCAACTGACCATTGTGAGACACCCGCACCCTGATGCCCCCAAGGTCAACATTATGACCTACACTAGTCTACTCGCACCTGCACATAGGTGTGATTTAATCTCCTAGGCAACATGGCCTTAACAATAAACCATCGGACTTTCACAATGCATGATGACTCAATGCATATTCATGTATATTCAACAATGATATACTTTTTCTATAGCATGCCACAATTTGGCCAAGTTAATCATCAACAAAGTTTTGATCCCACACATAGACCCATATTAATATATTAATCAAATTCTCAAATATGACAATACATTTTTAAGGTTCATTATGGAGTTTCATTCTAATTTAACATTTCTTTTGAAAACTTTCTCTAGAGGAATTCTCTTGATTAGTTAAGTACTTTATTTAAATTGAATCATGTCCACTTAGAATATTATTCTAAGATTCTTAAGCCTTACACTCACTCTTGTTCTTCCCTTATGTTCAAAAATCACTCTAGGTCATCGGATAAATTTTCTTTCCATCACATTATTAATTACTTAACACTTAATTACTTAATTTCCAAAGTTACCTAAAAATTACACACTTAGACCTGAAAAGGTCCTAGAGGCCGTGAGCCTCCCAAAGGGGTAAGAACCCAAATTTTTCATTGCTCCATTAATTGTTGTTCACTTGATTAGTTATCTCTCCAACTTGTTACAAAATTTTAATCATGAACACCCTATTGAAGGGGTATGGCCGTGAGCTTCACTAAGGAAAGCAAGGGACCCTTGCTTCCAATTCATGATTCCAATCCATTAAAATCAATCCAAGATCATCAATTTACACAAATACAAGATATGGATGTTGTTCCTTCATCAATTTACAACTCTCCCATTCTAAAAAGAAATTTCGTCCTCGAAATTTTAATACCTTAGAATAGATGTGGATGTTGTTCCTTCATCTTGTCTTCTAACTCTCATGTTGCATCTTCGGTCGCATCATTCTAGATCACTTTTACCAACGGGATTTCCTTCCCTCTGAATTGCTTTACTCTCCTATATTTAATCCTTACAAGAGGTGCCTCATAGGTTAAGTTCTCTTTCAATTGTACTATGTTCGGTGCTATGACATGGCTCGAGTCAAGAATATATTTTCGCAATTGCGATACATAAAAGACATTGTGAAGGTTAGAAAGAAAAGGTGGTAAGGCTATTTGGTAAGCTACTGGACCTATTCGGCGAATAATTTGGTAAGGTCCAAGGAAATTCGGAGTAAGTTTTCTAGATTTTAGAACTCGACCAACCATAGTCGTAGGCGTGACTTTCAAAAACACATGCTCGGCCTCTTCAAACTCAAGAGACTTTCTCTTTTTGTCCACATAGCTCTTTTGTCGACTCTGAGCTGTCCTCATTGTTTCTTGAATCATCTTGACTTTCTCAGTCGTTTGTTGTATAAGATCAAGTCCAACAGTAAGGCACTCTCCATCTTGGTACCAACACAAAGGTGTTCTGCACCGTCGTCTATATAGAGCTTCATAAGGTGCCATCCTTATGCTCGAATGGAAACTGTTGTTGTAGGTGAACTTTACCAATGGTAAAACTTCATCCCAACTTCCAGTCTGTTCTAAAGTGCAAGCTCTGAGCAAATCCTCCAATGATTGAATCGTCCTTTCCGATTGACCATCGGTTTGAGGATGATAAACATAACTCAAACGTAGCTTCGTTCCCAATGCTCCTTGCAAACTTTGTAAAAACTTTGATGCGAACCTTGGATCTCTATCAGAAATAATACTGGTAGGCACACCATGCAGCCTAACGATCTCACCAATATACAGCTGAGTTAAGTTCTCTATGTTGTACCTTATGTTGATTAGTAAGAAATATGCTGACTTCGAAAGTCAATTGACAATTACCCATATTGAATCGTAACCTCTTCTGGTCTTTGGTAATCCAACCACAAAGTCCATCGCAATACTATCCCACTTCCATTTGGGAATAGCTAGGGGTTGCAACATTCCTGACGGTCTCTGGTGTTCAACCTTTGCTTTTTGACAAACCAAACAAGACGATACACATCTGGAAATATCACTCTTCATTCTGTGCCACTGAAATAACTATTTTAGGTCTTGATACATCTTGGTTATTCTCGGATGCATACTCAACTTGCTTGTGTGCATGTGTTCCAGAATATACTTTCTAAGTTCTCGATCCCTAGGTATACAAACTGTACCTCTGAATCTTAGGATTCCATCAGTTCCTTCCTCGAAGGTTGTCACACTGTCTTGCTTCATTAGGTCCCTTTGTTCTTGCAAAAACTTATCAACTTTCTGTTTCTCTTGGATGTCTTCTATTAACTCACTTGAAATAGTGACCATGTTCATACAAATCTTTCCCGGTGCCAATTTCACAAAGGACCATACATCCCTGAATTGCTCTATCAAATCCTTTTCCTTGATCATCATAGCAGAGATACTGAGCATCTTCCTACTTAAAGCGTCTACCACAACGTTTGCCTTCCCGGGGTGATACAAAAGTTGAAAATCATAATCTTTCAAAAATTCCAACCACCTTTGTTGTCTCATATTCAACTCCTTTTGGTCGTACAGATACTTCAGGCTCTTGTGGTCGCTAAAGATGTTGAACGTCACTCCGTAAAGAAAATGCCTCTATATCTTCAAAACGAATACCACAGCTACTAATTCCAAGTCATGTGTTGGGTAGTTCTTCTCATGCACTCACAATTGTCTTGAAGCATAAGCCACCACTTTTCTATTTTGTATAAGCACACATCTAATCCTTAGTATGAAGCATCGCAATATACTTTGAAGGGTTCACTTGGATCAGGTAGCACTAACACGGGTGAAGTAGTTAGTCGTCTCTTCAATTCTTGGAAACTTTCTTCACAAGCATTAGTCCACTCAAAGGCTTGATTCTTTCTCGTGAATTGAGTAAGAGGCCCCGTTATCTTAGAGAATCCCTTAATGAATCTCTGATAGTATCCAGCCAATCCCACAAATCTCTGAATTTCGGTCACTATCTTCGGTATTTCCCATTGCAGAATCTCCTCTACTTTTGACAGATCCACTGCAATCCCTTCCTTCGAGATCATATGGCCCAAAAACTTGACTTATTCCAGCCAGAATTCACACTTCGACAGTTTGGCATATAGCTTCTTCTCCTTTAGAATTTGGAGAACTATACTGAGGTGTTCAGCATGATCCTCCTGATTTTGAGAATAGATTAGAATGTCATCAATGAAGACAACAACAAATCTATCCAAGTAAGGAGGAAAGATTCTGTTCATGTAGTCCATGAATATGGCAGGTGCATTCGTTACACTAAATAGCATCACAAGATATTCGTAATGACCATAACGGGTACGAAAAGTCATCTTGGGAATATCCTTTACCTTTACTCGGATCTGATGATAGCTAGATCGCAGATCGATCTTAGAGAATATTGCTGCTCATTTCAGTTGATCCATTAGGTCATCAATCCTCAGAAGTAGATACTTATTCTTGATTGTGACCTTATTCAGCTGGTGATAGTCCACACATAATCTTGAAGTCCCATCCTTCTTTCTGACTAACAACACTAGTGCTTCCCATGGGGACACACTGGGTCTAACAAACTACTTTTCCAAGAGTTCTTCTAACTGCTTCTTAAGCTCAACTAACTCCGATGGTTACATCCTGTAGGATGCTATTGATACAGGACCAGATCCAGGTACAAGATCAATGGTGAACTCTACTCTCGCTCCAGCAATAAACCAGGTACGTCATCAGGAAAGACTTCGAGAAATTTGTTAACCACTGGAATTACATTTGCATCTGCCTCGCTCTTGACTTTAAAGGAAGACAATAACATATATCCCTGAGCTCCTTCTTTCAAGAAAGCTCGAACTTGGTTGGCTGTCAAAAGTCTAGAAACTTCATCTATAGGAAAAACTATGGTTTTACTAGAACAGTCTAACAGGATATGGTTGGAAGACAACTAATCCATTCCTAAAATTACGTCTAATTGGGAAAGAGGTAAACAGATCAAATCAATAGAAAAGATTCGACCTTCAACAATTAAATGACAATTTAAACAAACTTTGGTAGTCACAACAGGTTTAGCAGTAGGGGTAGAAATAGTCAAGTCAAAAGGTAAGGAAGACACAGGTAAACCAAGTCATCGCACACAGTCATAAGAAATGAAAGAGTGGGTTACCCCAGAGTCATACAGCACAGTCAAAAGATTACCTCCTATGGTACCTTCTCCTTGTATCAGATCTTCAGATTCGGAGGCTTCTGCTTCACTTATAGTGTAGACTCTGCCTCCTACTTGTGATTTTGCAGCTCGTGCAGTGTTAACTGAAGGTTTTGCCTTAGCTTGATTACAATCCCTAGAGACGTGACCGGGTTTTCCACATCAAAAATAGATTATTTACTTGATGGTGCAGTCCCTCATTAGGTGATCTTTCCTACACTTTAAACACTTTGGCAAAAATGCCACATTTTGACCAGTTCGATATCCACCAACACCTCCGCTAGAACCTCCACCAGATGTCTGTTGCTGACTTCACGGTGGTCGGGAATAAGGTTTCTTCTGAAAGTGGCTTGCATTGTTGCCACCTCCTCTTTGGAACCTAGTAGGTCCAAAGTTATGATTCCTCATGTCCTGCACTTGATACAGATCTTCCATTCTGTGACACGTATCCAACAGCTCTGAAAACTGGTTGATCCTCAAGGTTATAACAGCCCTCTTTACATCGTGCCTCAATCCTTCCTCAAATTTTTGACACTTCCACACCTCGTCTGGTTAGTGTTAGAAATAAGTTAAAATTTTGGATAAGCTTTCGAACCTCGTGGCATACTTGCTAACGGTCAAGTTCCCTTGTATCAAGTTAAGGAACTCCATCTCTTTGCATGTCTTGCGCTTGCAGGGAAATATTTCTCCAAGAATTTATCCTTGATTACCTCCCAGGTGATTACTCGACCTTTAGCTTCTAATAATCTCTGCGCTCTGTTCCACCAATCTTCTGCGTCTTCGATCAGCATAAAAGCAGCATAGATTACCTTCTTATCATCGGCACAGTTCATGCCTCTAAAAATTTTCTCCAACTCCTTGATCCAAAGACTAGCTTTTCCTGGATCAAATTCTCCCTTAAACTGAGGAGGGTAGTTACGATAGAACTCTGACAGATTTTGAGCATCGGCTGAAGCTTCTTGCTATTGTGCAGCCTTTTCCTGCTATTGAGCAGCTCTCTCAGTTTGTTGTATAATGACATCCGCCATTCGTTGCATTGCTTCGATTGCTGCTACCATGCCTCCTCCACGTGCCATTTCGCTCTTTCAGGGTAAATTGAATAAAAACACAATGAAAAATTAGATGTATCCTTTCGGAATACCAAACACAAAGAATCACACAGCACGAACAAGACAGGCCTAACCACAAAGACCCAAAAGAAAACTTAAACTTGGGCTCTAATATGAAACTAGTGTAATGCCCCTTTTTGAGGAGGGAACGTCACACCATAACCACAAAGCTCTAATAAGATGTATAAATTTAGACCCGGTTCATTGGAATATAAATAAGTCTGTTTAGTTGAAATCATACAAATGGTTTTGGCGAATTCTTTTTTTTTTTTTACAAAATAATAAAATAAAATGGCAAGACATAGTTACGACAAAGAGTAAAATAAAAGTAAACCATACATTCAAATGACATACATACATATATATATATATATATATATATATGTATCACACTTGTTTAGATACATCATTAGATATACAAAAAGCAAAAGCTTTACATGCCCTAAAATGATTACACATATACAGCCCACCAAAAAGACAAAACATCTGGCCCCTCAAAATATTTACTAATAGCCATCAGCGGCTACCAACAGCATCAACCCCTAAGGCGAATGAGAAGAAACCATAGCTGGATCCTCCTTAGGGTCAAACCTCATCAGAGCAACTGAATTGCGAGCGGGGGCTTGCGCAAAGGATAAGAAATAGTCCTCTTGTGGGGAGTAATAACATTTTCCCCACATATCTCGTATGGGTAAGTAAAACTCTAAATACAAGTGAGCATGAAAAGTAAAAATAGGCGGATCATAACGCCCCCAAGCAAGAGTCAAAGTCACATCTCTGAGGTAGACATAGCGATCCGTACTCAGGTTGATGTGCTAGCAGTCCGGTCCACTGTGAAAAGTCAATCTCATATATCCCAAGAAGCCTTGCGGATACCACCTAATGTAACACCCCACGATTTAGTAACCATAGCACAATCGTCATTATACCTTGGACACTAAATTTTTGGCATGCTACAACTCAAATAACAAGTTTCCAAATTTAATCATTGTGCATATAAAGAAAATATAAGCCATGAATAAATAGATACACATGTTGTCATTTGAAAATATAATTTAACAAGATATACTCAAAATATAGCACATAAGACTAGTTGATTACCTTAAAACATACATAGTGTGGCGCATTGCTCATACCGCTAAAAAAAAATAGACCAAGTTATACTTCAAAATGTAGTTATACTCAAAAGAACCTTTATACAGGTAATACAAAAGAAGCATAAACTACCCATAACGACGCCCACGACTAAGCAGTTGGGCATTCCATCAGATCCACCTCGGGATCCTCCCTCGGTTCATTTGAAGACACAAGGACAGGACAGAGTGCGGTCTCACGGGCAGGTGCCCTAGCATCCGATGCCATAGAATCCTCGTCTTCTCTAAGGGTATGAAGCGGATCACCCCATAGCTCCCGAATGGGTATGGCAAACTCTAGATGCACTAATGTAGTGAGAGTCAAGATAGGATCTCCATCGTGGGTCCTCCTCACGGTCAAGATCAGATCCCCAACATACCATATATGCTCGCCGGCCCAGTCGACTCACCAAGCATTGGCACCCCCGGTGAACACAATCCTAACAAAACCAATAGAACCCCTTCTTGCCGCCATCACCGAACGCAAGAGATCAAACCAAGTAAAATCTAGGATATTCAACCTCGTCCCCTTTACAGTCTTTAACCAAAATGACATAGAACAAGAATAGTACAAACAAGAGGTGAGATATCCTATATCATTACCAACATGGCAGTGAAGGAAAATAATACAAATGACAAAGTCATTCCATACATACAGATATTGCAGATATATTCAAGTTATCAATTTCATAGATATCATTATAAAGCATATCCCACAATAATATAAACATTAATAGCACTATAATAATAGATATTCACCATAGATATATAAATAATAATTATGCCACCACAATATATATGTTGACCATACCATGACAATATATGAACTGACCACGCGTATGCATAATGAACCAGTTCCTACTCCATAGAGCTAATACTCAATTTTGGATATGAATGGTCCAGAAGATCTTCCAGCCTCAATGGCACTCTACGCTGGACGCGAAAAGAAATAGTGCTTATCAGTTCCTCGTCAGTGCGTTGCAATAGTTCTTCATGGCCAGAGATACAGAGGGTGACAAATAAGTCACAAAATGAATCACCTCACCCTGACGCACCTTGAGATCCTTTCCTTGGATCACACTACTCGATTCTCATTCACTCCTAGGCAACAAAAGCCATACAGACACTGACTGTATGATGTTTAATGCATGATAACTCAATGCATAACTCAAGCCTCCATTATACTGTTCCCAATGGTATTAGAACAACCGCCCATATAATTGTCTAATGTCATTAGTATCAATGATATTATATAACCGCCCATACAATTACATAATAACACTGATCCACCCGGGTCCAGCACGTCAGCACAACAGCAAACCAATGTATATTATTCAATGTGTGATGAATGTTCAATCATGTGATTTCACATAAGATAGGTCATCACAAAGCTTCACAGGATAACAATCCATCACATAATCTTTTTTCATATTGTTTTCCATAACACTCTTTAGATAAAATACTTTAAATCTTTAAAACATCATTCTAGCCCTTTTTTAGTGACTTTGGTCAAACTCACTCTTGATCAAAGGATACAGATTTTTGTTCTTTTCTTTTTCTTTTTATATTTAGTAAGTCCTCAATTTATAGATCCAATAACCTAATTATTCAATTTCAAATTTTGATATAAAAATCTCACCTTGGTTGCCCCACATGGCCGTGAACCCTAAGAGTCATTGGACCCAAAAGTTTTCATCTTAATTCATCATTACAATTCCATAACCAATTTATTCTTTAACCTAAACTTCTAAGTTCCAAGTTACGATAAAATTTGTCTTAGATTTCCCATTTTTCTTCCTATTGGCCGAGACCCTCACTCAAGGTCTCTAAACCCAAAGTTTCATCGTCTTCATCAATTAATCATCACTAAATTACTCAAGTCCTAAATTAGTGTAAGAATTTTATCTTGGTTCTTTAACTTAGACCATAAGGCCGTGAGCCTCCCAAGGACAAGAGTCTAACAAAATTTTCCATCACATTGTTAACTACTTAACACTTAATTACTTAAGTCCCAATTTCTACAAAAATTAAATCTTGAACACCCAAAAATTTGGCCTCTTGGCCGTGAATCCAAAAGGGGCAAAGAGCCCTAGATTTTCCATACATCAATCCAAGCAATCCAATATATAATCCATAGCCATCAAGATACTCAATGAAAATCAATAAATTCATACAAGTCAAAATAGGTACAAAATCACGGAGAACAACACAACAAAGAGAGCAATCCCACATGGAATCCTCATCAAAGACACCAAAAATGTTTCCTCACGACCAAGATTGGTTGAAGAGGATCATCTCCCTCTTACCTATAGAAGACAATACAAGAAAGCAAGCCTTTTAATCTTTTTGTTGCAATTTTCGTCCTCCACCTTCAAGAGAACCCTAAGGTGAGCAAACTTTTACAATCCTCACTCAAACTATGAAAAGAGGAGTTCTTGGTCACTTATGTGACCAAGAAAATGAAAAAGAGAAGAAAAGGAAAGAAAAGCCAAGAACTTTACCTTAGAGCTTTAAGTTAGGGCTCCAATGGTGGGAGATGAAAAAGGAAGATTTAGGAGGTGATCACCAAAGAGAAAAGTCTTAGGATGATGAGAGGAAGCAAAAACATGAGATTAGTTTCACAAGCTAGTGAAGATGGCCTCCCCTTGGTGTGGTTGCCGTGGAGTAGAGAGGAAGAAAGGAAGAGAGAAACTTGAGAGAAAAAGATGAAGTGAGAGAAAGTGTTAGATATTTTTGGGATTTAAAAAGGTGAGTGTAAAAGTGATAAAGCAAAAAGGAAATTTTTGGCTCCAAAACTCCCTCCATTGCCGTGGAGTACTTGGGAGAGAGGAGAAAGGATTTGGCTTCCTTTGGAAGCTTTGTACAAAGCTTCCTTGGGAAGCTTTATGCATTCTCCCAAAAAGTCAATTGGTGATGTCATGCACATGATGTCATCTTGGTGATGTCATTAAAGTGCACTCTATAAAAGATGATTAATACTTTACTAAAGCTATTATCGAGTGGACAAAAGTTATAGTTAGCAAAAATAGTATTTATTGTCCAACGGATAATAAAACATACTACGATTTTATTTATAAGATAAAATCTCAAAAAATAAAAACCTCGTAAACTGTGTTCGACCTCAGGTTTAGTAAGATCCCCCATTGACGTTTCCACAGTCCAAAATTTTTTGGCCTCGGGAAAAGTATTTTATTTTCCCGACCCACTCAGTGCGCATGCAAATCGAGAAATATATTAAAATAATCAAACAATTCAAATAATTCTAGAAAAATTCACAAAAATCACAAATATTATAAAATGAATATATATTGTGAAATAAGAAATTTTTGAGGTGTTACAATATAAATCATTGTATGTACTTTGTATGGAATGAATGACATGTGTGAATGATGTTGATGAATGGTATATATGAATGATGTTGAGGAGCATATTGATATATGCATGTTAATGAATAATGACGACAAGCATGGTATTGGGAGGCATAAAAATGAATGGACTGAATAATTTTATATACAATGAACTATATGAATTAAAAAGCTTGATGACTAAGGTTATACCTTTTATTATGCAAAGAAAAGCAAGATTATGTGAAAAATGAATGAAGGAAAGGTTTTAAAATGCTTTTGCATGATTTGTTTTCAAACTTGTTACTTGTCATTTCTTTGTCTGAATGACCCTATGGCTTGAGCCAAAGGTGCTCCTATGGCCAGGGTTATGGGTTCTCATACCTAGTATGGTGGAAAGGTAAACGGTAACCTCACTATTGTGGATCAAGTTGACCACTCATACTAAGGTAGTACAAGGAGGTCAAGGAACAAAGGTTGTCCTACCTCTTCCTACCTGAGGATATACAAGGATCAAATGGACTTCCTAGAACAAAGGTTTTCTTAGAAGAACTTCTAGGAACAAAGGTCATCCTAGAAGAAAAGGATCCTTAGAAATATGAAGTAACATGTGTTTTCCAAAAAACAAAATCTTTAAAAAAAATCGCATAAGCATACCTTAGAGCATTCCTTAGGCATAATCATTCATCATAATACATTGCATAAAATGATAATTGTATGAGCAATTGTCTTGTTTTTAGAATTAAATTAATGAGGACTAAGGTTGATGCATGACTTGAAAATATCCTGAAAGAATAAAATATAGTGATTATGTTGAGGTATGATAGTTGATATGGATTATTAATATCTTATGTTTTATTTTAAAAGATGAATACATATGAAGTAAATTATGTATACTTAGCACTAATGCTTGAATTGACTGTGATAAAGGACTGAATTTGAAACTATATGATTGATTAGAGTGTACAAATGATTTTTATAAAGGATAATAATTGAAGCTCTATTTCAGTAAGAGAGAGGACCAACTTTGGCAGTTCGCCACCTCTCTAACTTATACATATATGTTTATGATAAGCTTTAAACAAAGGATGTGTTTTTCCCTAAAATAGCCAGATTTATTGTGATGACACATTTTTAAAATGTACTACTGAGAATTTGTAAATTCTTACCCCAGTTTTCTATTTCCATGATAAATCTAGAGGAAGGCAAGCCCGAGAAAGAGGTAGCTTCTAAGACCTGATAAAGTTGCATATATATATATATATATATATATTAGTTTTGTACTTAGATTTATGGTTTTGTAATTAAGCTTACACGACTAGTTTTATAAAAGTATGTAATCTCAGACATATCATGTGGTTGTATAGTAAAGAGAAAGTTTCCAAGTTGTGTAAAATGTCTTGTTCTCTTTACTTTGATGTTAAATTCTCTATATATCTATTTTTTTATAGTTATTATATAGGTTGTGTTTAAGTTTTAAGTATAAAAGTGACGTGCTTAACTCTATTTACTTGAGTATATTGATGATATATTATAGTATCTAGACTTAAGGGTGTTACAGCTTTTCTTGCCAAGGCCTTTCCCCCTAAGTGTTAGCCACAATATCCCTCGTGTATTTCAGCGAATATGTATTGGGCATCCTCAGGAGTAAGGCACTTCAACAATAGGAGGAAGAAGCCCATGTGATAGAGCTTATCATAAAAAATCAAGTACCACACTGCTTTTTTGATTATCTTCTTAGCCTCAAATTGGTCAGTAGGAAGTTACCTATCCCAGAGATAGGTGATAATAGGCATCATCTAATTGTTCTCACTTAAGATAGCTATAACCTAATCTTCCTTTGAGATGCTGGGGATGGACAACGTCTCTTGGATTACGGACCTATTATTCCCAAGGCCTTTTGTGCTGGCTAGTTTGGACAAGAAGTACACCCTAGAATTTTGCTCTCAGAGAATATGGTCCACCTTTACCTCTGTAAAAGCCTTTATGAGCTTTTTCACTTTCAACAAATACTTTTGCAACTAGGGATCCTTTGCTTAGTATTCTCCTAAGACCTACAAAGTAACTAGTTAGGATTCACTACATACATGGACTTTAGTTACTCCAAGGTCTTTGGCCATAAGGAGTCCTACAATCATGGCTTCATATTCTGCTTGGTTATTTAAAGTGGGAAGTTTAAATCTCAATGATTTCCCAAGGGTGACCCCGTTGGCTTTTTCTAGCATTATACCAGCTCTGCTGCCCTTAGGGTTCGATGCTCCATCAACATATATTTTTCGTTCTCCTTCTTGTTGGGATTTAAGGAATGAGTGAACTCCACTATGAAGTCAAAGAGAGCCTGAGCTTTGATTGCTTGCCTAGGTTTGTAGCTTAGTCTAAACTCTGATAGCTCTATGGACCAAGCTATCATCTAACATGCTAACTTTGGCTTGTGCAGTACTTGCTGAACAAGTTGGTCTATCCTTACTATTACTGGATGGCATTGGAAATATTGTCATAGCATTCTGGTTGATACAAGTACGGTGAAAGTCAGCTTAATTTTTTGGCAGCAGACCTTAGGGCCCTACAAAACCTTACTAACGAAGTAAAATGACTTTTGTTCCTCGCCCGTTTCCCAAACTAACACCGAGCTTACGGCTTCCACTGACATTGAAAGGTACAAAAACTCCTTCTATTAGGAGGTGTGGCAAGGGTGTTTTTCAAGTTCAAGAAAAACTCTTTGCACTCCAGAGTCCACTCAAAGTCTTTGCCCATTTTCAAAAGTTCGAAGAAGAACTTTCTAAGTGGACTTAGAGATGAATCTAGTTAAAGCCGTGATTCACCCTATCAATTGTTGGATCTTCTTCAAGGTGATAGGGATTTTCATGTTTATGATCGCTTGGCACTTATCGAGGTCTCGATCCCTCTATTAATGACCAGGAAACCCCAGTAATTTCCCAACTTGGACTCTGAAGGCACATTTCTCGGGGTTCAGTTGCATGTTGTGTTTCCTTAACTATAAGAAGACCACATGAAGGTCTTTAACGTAGTCACCAATGTTTGGGGTCTTTATAATTATGTCATCTATATATACCTCTATAATTTTTCCCACCTGCTCCTCAAAGACTTTATTCATCATGATGTTGCACCAACATTCTTGAGGTCAAAAGACATCACCTTATAATAGTAGCTTGCTCTTTCCATGATAAAGGTCATCTTCTCTTCATCTTTGGGGTCCATGGGGATTTGGTTATATGCAAAATAGGAGTCCATAAAAGAAAGGGGCTGGTAACCTGAAGATCCATCGACCAACTTATCAATGTTGGGGAGTGGGTACGGGTCTTTGGGGCAGACTTTATTGAGGTTTGTGTTATCTATGCACATGCACCATTTACTAGAGGACTTTTTGACTAAAACCATAGTAGATAACCAGGTAGTATAGGACACTTCCTTAATGAATCTTGCTTTCAATAGGTCTTTGACTCGCTCCTATATCACATTCTGATGCTCGGGGCCCATCTTTCTTTGTGTGAATGGCTTGGCATCTGAATTGATAGAAAGCTTTTGACAAATAAAGCTTAGGTCCATACCAGGCATGTCAGCAGATATCCAAGCGAAAAGGTCTTTATTTAGTTGAAGGAATCTCATTAACTTACTTTGTTCTCCTTCTGAAAGGTCCACTCCTATCTTGGTTACCTAGTTAGCCAGGCCTCCAAGATTTATTATGAGCAATTAAACTTCAGGTTGCGGCCTTGTGTCCTGGATGTCACCTTAGACATCAAGCTCTGCCATTATCATGGGGTATTTGCTTTCCCCTTGAGGTTGTGGAACCTGGTGTCCGGGGTCGCGATCTGCGAGATATAGGCTAGTGTTGTAACAACTCCTAGCTGTTGCTTGCTCCACCTTAACAGTAACCCTTTGTCGTCATCAAACAGAAACTTCAAAGGAATTACAGCTAGGATCACATTGTATGCTGAGGGGCAGTCTATAACCAAGAACTTTACCTTCACAGTTTTGTGCTGAGGTTCTTCCCCGAGGATCATGTATAGCTCGATGTACCCTTCCAATCTGATCTTGCCCCCAAAGAAACCAATGAGCTTAGTATCGAAGGGTTTCAAATTTGACACTAGGATCCCTATGTTTCTAAAGCATTATAAAAATAAGATGTTTGCCGAACTGGTTTGGTTTACGAAGACCATCTTCACCCTAGCATTCACCATTCTTACCATAATTTGTGAGGTGATGGAGAATGACATCTTGGGGTAGGGCTCCTCCTTTCTTCTTTCCTCTGGTAATGTCAAGAGCTGCTACTCCTCGAGCCTGGACATAATTCTAAAGGCTTCCGTGCTGGATTAGGGTTTCTATAAAGATTCACATAATCCTTTGTTGTGTGCCCATATCCATGGTGGTAATTACAGTACTTGTTTTTATCAACTGACATCAAGGCCACAATTGCTTTGGCTTTAGGAAGTCGTTGAGGTTCGTGCAGTAGACTTCTTGTAATATCGTACTCTTGGCACCAAAAGTGGAGTATAATCATCGAACTTTCCCTATGATGGCCCTCTTGAATTGTTCATCAGGCCTTTGGCGTTGGATTGTTCTTTCTCTTTCTTCTATGATCTAACGCTCTTTGTGAGTTTCGTTCATATCTTTCAAATTTTCCTCCATGTTTATATACTTCTCAGAGCACTACTTTAGCTCCTCAAGCGTCTCCGGGCTCTTCTTAGCTAGTGACTTCATTAACTCTCCATGCTCTATACCCCCTATGATTGCATGTATAGTAGCATCATGGTTGAAATTATAGACCTCAAGGCAAGCTCTGTTGAACCTATGCATGTAATCACAGAGAATTTCATCCTTCCCCTATCTAATACTAAACATAATTTTAGTGGTTCTAGGTTAAGTCTCACTCGTTGTGAAATGAGTAAGGAAACCTTGCACTAGCTCATCAAAGTAGTTTATGGACTGTGCTGGTAAGGCTGTAAACCATTTCTAGGCAGCTCTCTTAAGTGTGCACGGGAAAGCTCGGCATCATATGGGGTCGGTTCTTGCTGTGAGAAGCATGGAAGCCATAAAGGCATCCAGGTGCTCCTGGGGTCCGCAGATCCATCGTAGGCCTCTATAGTGGGGGGCTTAAAGCCTTTTAGTAATTGGACTCCCATAATGAATTCGGGGAATGGTTGGCTAAAAGTGTAATGGGCCCCATATTGGTGTATAGGGCCAGATGCAGTAGAAGGCTAGTGCCTTCTATGTAGTTCACAGTGATAGTGGGGTTGTTCCACAGCATGTGGTTGTGCTAGCTCTTAAGTTTCACAATCCATGCCTACCTTAACATCATTCTCAGCTACGCATTCCTGATTTCTATTTAAGGCTTGTAAGACTTCCATAAGCTAGTCCTACTAATGATGGAGCATGACATATAGCTATTGGTTGGTGGGAGGTAAGCTTAGTGCTTGTTATTCTTGCACAATTGGAGAGGGAGCTCGCTAAGCAGGGGAGGAAGCTTGGCGCTATGGAGTGGGTGTTGGGAATTTTGCGGATACAACACGCAGCGGAAAATAGGGATTCCCACTGAGGATCCATGCGAAAAAGCCATAATTCGAGTTTTTAAATGATTTACCTCTTGAAGCGTGAATCATTAACACCGTAATAGAAATGATGTCTCTGCGGTATCCACACAAACAGACTCACGAACGTACAACGTCCGCAAAGAGGAGCCTCACCTATCTCACACAGTGCTAGCTGCGAAGAGAAGAAAAGAAACCTGTCGCTCTATCACTCACTTTTCTGTAGGTGCGGCTAGGGTTCAGAATTATGTACCTTAGCAGCCCCCTTAGCAGTACTATTTATAATAGTGACTGCCTTAAGTGAGTGTGAGCAGCAGTAAAGTAAGCTGTGCAACCCTAGACTCATCTGTTATGAGTCTGGCCCATATTTGAATCCGAGTCCAACTTGGATCCATTGCTCCAATTTTAGTCTGCTCTATGTGCGTGACCCTGCAGGTTCTTATTACGTTGGCAGTAATATTAAAATCCCATTTTAATATTATAAGCAGTGAGCGGTATCTAGCAACACATCACTGCTACCCAAGTAATAAGAATGTCAGTGATTTGACATAACCTTTTCGTGATCAATGTTTCCGTGTCGTTTAGTCCCTTTGTCAAGATATCTAGATTGAACACAAGGCATGGAATGCGTCACCCTTGTATAGTCCAATCATTCGTTTCCTGATACTCGAGTAGACTTTGTAACAACAAATGAGATCAATATCTCATATTGACTCATTTGAGCATGGCCATGCATTTCGCAGTCTCACTCAATCAGGGGGCCCGAAGATATCGCTCCTGTTATGTAGGAGTGACAACTCCCATCTAGGTCACTCACATCCCTCTGCATGATTTGCGGTATGTCCAATAACCAACTTTATAATCACCTTGTTACAGATGACGTTTGATGACATTAAAACACACAACTCCTCATATAGGAATCGTAGTGATTTTAGGTCAAAGGACCACAAACACCATTGTCACTATGAGAATCGCTTATGACACTCACGTAACGATCCATGTAGCGTTCTCATGGTGGGTCAGTCCAGTACATCATTACTCTAATATGTACCCATGTGAAGACTTGATATCTCATATCCATGACCCGTGAGATGTGGTCATCGGGCCTCTCGCACATACTAGTCTCAATGTATTATTGTTGTCCTAATTAACAATAATACTTGACTAGGGACATTTAAGAATAGTGTTGTAACCAAAAGGATCTCACGATCAAGTCATCCACTTGATGTCCTATGGCATCAAACTTACTATTCTAAGGACTTTATTATGTTTATCAAAAAAGAACACAATAAATGAAATGCCTCATATATAAAATAGCATAATAGAATATATGTAAATACGAGAAAATGTATTAGCCTCTAGGGCATACACCAACAATCTCCCACTTGCACTAGAGCCAATCGGCATATATCTAATGCCTAAAGACCTAGTGTGACCCTCATGCTTCTGCTGTGCAAGAGGCTTCGTCAGTGGATCAGCAATGTTATCATCTGTTAGTACTCTGCATATCTTCACATCTCCTCTATCAATGATCTCTCGAATGAGATGGAAGCACCTAAGTATATGTTTGGATCGCTGGTGAGATCTAGGCTCCTTAGCTTGTGCAATGGCTCCATTATTATCATAATAGAGGTCCACTGGGTCCACAATGCTAGGAATAGTGCCAAGTTCAGTAATGAACTTCCTGATCCAAACGGCCTCCTTTACTGCATTGGAGGCAGCAATATACTCAGCCTCTGTGGTAGAATCGGCAACTGTCTCCTGCTTTGAACTCTTCCAGCTCACAGCCCCACCATTTAGGCAAAAAACATAACTTGATTGCAATCTGGAGTCGTCCTTATCGGTTTGGAAGCTAGCATCAGTGTAACCTTTTACAACTAGTTCTTTCTCGCCTCCATATACCAAGAACGAATCCTTAGTCCTTCTCAAGTACTTAAGGATGTTCTTGATAGCAGTCCAATGACTTTCACCGGGATCAGACTGGTACCTACTCGTCATACTCAAAGCATACGAGATGTCTGGTCGAGTACATAACATGGCATATATGATAGATCCAATTGTAGATGCATATGAAATCTTGCTCATACGATCCCTTTCATCCTGGGTGGAAGGGGATTGAGCCTTAGATAGGCTTACACCATGTGACATAGGCAAGAGTCCTTTCTTGGATTCATGCATGTTAAATCGTTTTAACACTTTGTCTATGTATGTACTCTGACTTAGGCCAAGCAGTCTCAGTGATCTATCTCTATAGATCCTGATACCTAATATATAGGTGGCTTCGCCTAAGTCCTTCATAGAGAAGCAGTTCCCTAACCAAGTCTTTACTGATGTAGGGTAGGGATGTCATTTCCAATAAGTAGTATGTCATCAACATACAATACCAGAAAGACAATAGTGCTCCCACTAACCTTCTTGTAGACACAAGATTCTTCTTCATTCTTGATGAAACCAAACTGTTTTATTGTATCATCAAAACGAAGATTCCAGCTTCTGGAAGCTTGCTTTAATCCATAAATAGATCGTTGCAACTTGCATACTTTTCTAGCATCCTCTGGAGTGGCAAAACCCTCAGGTTGTGTCATGTACACATCTTCGAGAAGATTTCCATTAAGGAAAGCAGTTTTGACATCCATTTGCCAAATTTCATAATCATGGTATGCTGCAATAGCAAGTAAGATCCGAACGGATTTAAGCATCGCAACTGGGGAAAAAATCTCATCATAGTCTACGCCATGAATTTGTTTGAAACCTTTAGCCACCAATCGCGCCTTAAAGGTATGCACATTACCATCCATGTCGGTTTTCTTCTTGAAAACCCACTTGCACCCAATAGGTTTTACCCCTTCAGGTGGGTCAACCAAGGTCCATACCTGGTTGGCATACATGGAATCCATTTCAGATCTCATGGCCTCAAGCCATTTCTCAGATTCTGGGCCAATAATGGCTTCCTGGTAAGTCACAGGCTCATCTTGATCCATGAGCAATACGTCACCTTGTTGGGTCATGAGAAATCCATATCTCTCTCGGTTGATGACGTATCCGTTAGACCTACGCAGATCTTGTGCTATTAGAGCAGTTCTTTGTTCCACAACATTTTGTGGAGGTCGCTCTATTTCCACCATTGGTTCATTCTTTGCTTTGTGAAACTTGAACTTCTTCAAGTTCTATTTTTTTCTCCCACTGGTTCTTTTGGAGATAAACTCCCTTTCTAGAAACACAGCTGTCCGTGCGACAAACACTTTGCCCTCGGTAGGATTATAGAAAAAGTATCCCTTGGTTTCCTTTGGATACCCCACAAAGAAGCATTTATCTGATTTAGGTCCAAGCTTATCAGAAACTTGACGTTTCACGTAAGCTTCGCAGCCCTAAATCTTTAAGAAAGATATACTGGGCCGTCTCCCAGTCCATATCTCATATGGTGTCTTTTGAACCGTCTTAGATGGAACACGGTTAAGTGTGAAAGCTGCTGTTAACAGAGCATGTCCCCAGAAGGAGCTTGGAAGGTTTGCATGACTCATCATAGATCGGACCATGTCCAACAAGGTCTGGTTCCTCCTTTCAAAGACACCATTCCATTGTGGTGTTCCTGGTGGAGTGAGTTGAGATATTATCCCACACTCTTTCAGATGATCATCAAACTGTTGGCTTAAGTATTCTCCTCCTCGATCTGATCGAAGGATTTTAATACTCTTGCCAAGTTGGTTTTGTACTTCATTCTTGAACTCTTTGAACTTTTCAAAGGATTCTGATTTATGCTTCATAAGATATGCAAATCCATATCTACTGAAATCATCAGTAAATGTAATGAAGTATTGAAAACCGCCCCTAGCGAGTGTGTTTAGTGGCCCACATACATCACTATGTATAAGGCCTAAAAGATCACTAGCCCTTTCACCTTGTCCAGTGAATGGGGCCTTTGTCATCTTCCCCAATAAACAAGATTCACATGTCTCATATGATTCGAAATCAAAGGAGTCCAAGAATCCATCTTTATGGAGTTTGGAGATGCGTTTCTCATTTATGTGGCCCAAATGACAATGCCAGAGAAAAGTTAGGTTCAGATCATTTGATTTAAACCTCTTTGTATTTATGTTATAGACGGGCGTTTCGAGATCAAGTACATAAAGTCCATTACTCAATTGTGCACTACCATAAAAAATATCATTCATATAAATAGAACAACACTTGTCCTTTATTATAAAAGAAAAACCTTTCTTGTCCAAACAAGAAACAGAAATGATATTCCTACTAATAGCAGGCACAAAATAGCAGTTCTCTAACTCTATTACAAGCCCAGTGGGCAAAGATAATAAATAAGTCCCTACAGCTAATGCAGCAACCTTTGCTCCATTTCCAACTCGTAGGTCGACTTCGCCCTTCGTTAATGGTCTACTGCTCTTTAGATCCTGCACATTTACACAAATGTGAGATCCACATCTAGTATCTAATACCCATGATGCAGAAGTAGATAAATTGACTTTAATAACAAAAATACCTGAAGTAGAAGTCTCACTTCCCTTCTTCTTTTTGAGCTTCTCTAGGAACTTAGCACAGTTCCTCTTCCAATGTCCGGTCTGACCACAATGGAAGCATGTACCTTTCTTAGCCACTCCATCCACTGGTTTCAAGCCAGAAGTGCTAGGCTTGGACTTGTCCTTGCCTTTGCCCTTCCAATTGTTCTTGGGCTTTTTCTACTGTTTCTTGCCCTTATTCTTTTGGACCATCATTATGGCCTTCCCTTTGCCTTTGTTAATGTTCTGCTCAGCAGTTCTCAACATGCCTAGCAGCTCTGGTACTGATTTGTCAATCTCATTCATGTTGTAGTTCATGACAAATTGACTGAAACTTTCCGGCAACGATTGCAGGACTAAGTCAGTGGCCAACTCTTGGCCCAAAGGAAAACCGAGTCTCTCTAGGTTTTCAATGTACCCAATCATCTTGAGTACATGAGCACCAATAGGGCTTCCTTCTACTAGCTTGCACTGAAACAGTGCTTTAGAGACCTCAAATCTCTCATGCCTGGCCTGCTCTTGATAGAGCTTCTTAAGATGTACGATCATATCGTATGCATCCATGTTCTCATGTTACTTTTGGAGCTCAGAGTTCATGGTGGCCAGCATTAGACATCCAATGTCCAAGGCATCATCTTGATGCTTCTTATAAGCATCTCTTTCAGTTCTAGGGGCATTAGCAGCAGGTGGCTCAGGAATAGGCTGTTCCAAAACATACAACTTTTTCTCTTGCTTGAGGACAATCCTCAAATTCCTGTACCAGTCTAGAAAATTCGTTCCAGATAACTTGTCCTTCTCAAGGACGGATCGCAATGATAAAGTACCCGATGTGTTTGTTGCCATGGTAATCTATTAACAGAAATATGCAAAATATAAGTATCATGCCATAAACATATTTAATGAGGTCTTTTAATTAAATATGCCTCCCACTATTTTATTCAAGTCAATGACCCTCAGCATTGACTCGGAAAATCCCATCGTAAGATTTCCTAGTAGGCCAAGATCCATATTTCACCTAGTTTTGAGTCAGCTTTGGCTGATCACCCAAAATTCAGTTATTTAGGTAGGAAACACTTTCTAATTACATCACATGTAACTCTTGGATAGTTGGGTGAATAACACTTATTCAAGTCCATCTAATGGACCAAAGCCCAACTTCATGCCCCTAAGCCTTCAATCCTATTGAAATGGCCTAGTTAAGTCAGACCCAATGGTTGGCAGTTGGATATTACCTTTATCCTATCGCGTCTTACTAATATAGATAAAGGCATCCTGCTTTGGCAGACCTGCACTTGATCGATACTAGTCTTGACGAGTGCCACACATTGGAAGGCATCACATAATGACTTAATATTTGCTTTGAGGGAATTTTTTTTTTTATTATTAGATCTCGCCATTTATTAAACTATTTATCATACCATAAACAATATCCATGCATCTCATACATAAAAGGCATATAATAAAAGTGACATGGTTATGGCCCCCTAAGAGAGTAGCATTAACTAAGCCAGCTTCATCAAGCATCTCCCACCAACGTCCTCACTTGATGCTGCCTTCTTGTCTCCACATCATAATTACATTATATAGAAACCTCTTTTACATTCGAGGGGAGTTAGGTGAGAAGAGAATGTACAATCAGAATGTAGAGAGAAAGGCACGACACGCAGGTCGTATTTATTAAAACCAAAAGGCATAAAGAGAGGACTAAGGCCATAACCATGCACCATGCATCACAAAGAACATATAAACTCATAACAATAATACATAATTATTTTTCGTGAGTCATAAAAGGATAGAAAATATTGCGCTTTCGAATAACACACTACGCAGAGGAAGCACGGGGGTTCCGCGGGGTGCGGGGCAGCGCCCCGGGCCGAAAAATTGGACCAAAAACAAGAGCTGAATCTCTTGCGCCTCCCTTGGTGCAGCATGTGCCGCGCGAAACCCTAAGCTCGAACAATATGAACACTTCATGTGCCGCAGGGAACCCTTGCGCCGTCGTTCAACACTTGAACCTCAGGCGCCTCGTTGGCGGCTTGACATCAACACTTGATGCTGCTGCCGCAAAACAATAATAAGGTTTCCAAAACCCCTTGCGCTGCGCCTCTTGTGCAGAAACAAGGATTCCATAACCCCTGCCGCCACAAGCCAAGAACAAGGTTTCCTAAACCCTTGCGCCGTACATTGAGAATAAGGATTCCATAACACTGTTTGTATCACATACATACCAGAAAGCTTCGCAAAAACATATATCTTAATACAAAATGGTTTTCACAGAACATATGAACATCTTCATGAAGTTTTGAAAACAACATCATGGTTTTGCATACAACATAAGAAACAGAATATGTTTTCGCAAAGGGTTTCATACGGTTTACAAAAATAACATATTAAAGATCATATCTTTTGTCAAAACAAGAACAGAAAACATGTTATCTCATGTAAACGAAAACAGAAAATCGAATCATGGTTTCGTAAGACGCTCTGATACCACTATTGGGAATTTTGCGGATACAACACGCAGTGAAAAACAGGGATTCCCACCGAGGATCCATGCGAAAAAGCCATAATCCGAGTTTTTAAATGATTTACCTCTTGAAGCGTGAATCACTAACACCGTAATACAAAACGATGTCTCTGCGGTATCCACATGAACAGACTCACGAACGTCCAACGTCCGCAAAGAGGAGCCTCACGTCTCTCACACAGTGCTAGCTGCGAAGAGAAGAAAAGAAACCTGTCGCTCTCTCACTCACTTTTCTGTAGGTGCGGCTAGGGTTCAGAATTATGTGCCTTAGCAGCCCCCTTAGCAGTACTATTTATAATAGTGACTGCCTTAAGTGAGTGTGAGCAGCAGCAAGGGAAGCTGTGCAACCCTAGACCCATCTGTTATGAGTCTGGCCCATATTTGAATCCGAGTCCAACTTGGATCCATTGCTCCAATTTTAGTCTGCTCTATGTGTGTGACCCTGCAGGTTCTTATTACGTTGGCAGTAATATTAAAATCCCATTTTAATATTACAAGCAGTGAGCGGTATCTAGCAACACATCACTGCTACCCAAGTAATAAGAATGTCAGTGATTTGACATAACCTTTTCGTGACCAATGTTTCCGTGTCGTTTAGTCCCTTTGTCAAGATATCTAGATTGAACACAAGGCATGGAATGCGTCACCCTTGTATAGTCCAATCATTCATTTCCTGATACTCGAGTACACTTTGTAACAACAAATAAAATCAATATCTCATATTGACTCATTTGAGCATGACCATGCATTTCGCAGTCTCACTCAATTATGGGGCCTAAAGATATTGCTCCTGTTATATAGGAGTGATAAATCTCATCTAGGTCACTCACATCCCTCTACATGATTCGCAGTATGTCCAATAACCAACTTTATACACACCTTGTTACAGATGACGTTTGATGGCATTAAAACACACAACTCCTCATGTAGAAATCGTAGTGATTTCAAGTCAAAGGACCACAGACACCATTGTCACTATGAGAATCGCTTATGACACTCACGTAACGATCCATGTAGCGTTCTCATGGGAGGTCAGTCTAGTACATCATTACTCTTAATATATATACCCATGTGAAGACTTGATATCTCATATCCATGACCCGTGAGATGTGGTCATCAGTCTCTGCACATACTAGTCTCAATGTATTATTGTTGTCCTAATTAACAATAATACTTGACTAGGGACATTTAAGAATAGTGTTGTAACCAAAAGGATCTCACGATCAAGTCATCCACTTGATGTCCTATGGCATCAAACTTACTATTCTAAGGACTTTATTATGTTTATCAAAAAGAACACAATAAATGAAATGCCTCATATATAAAATAGCATAATAGAATATATGTAAATACAGAAAATGTATTAGCCTCTAGGGCATACACCAACAGTGGGTTGGTCCACTATTTGAACGACAGAACGGAGTCGTTGGGATGTAGCTAGGCTGCTAAGTGTGATAGAGGCTTCAGCTCCATTCCTTTACTCTTGGTTCATTGCCTTGCGCTTTCGTGTAACTACCTTGTGTAATGCCCCAATACTAATACTATGGTACATCCAAAAATATACATAAATAAACAGGATTAGGCACGTTACTTCTAACTATTAAACATCATACAACCTTTATAATAACTATACATATTAATATATAGATCGTTGAGAAGGAATTGTCAAACTGTACAAGATAATTAAACATCTAAGAATAACTATCCTCCACTGATATATCAAGTATAATTAACTACTACATCAGTAACTATATGAATACAAACTAAGCCTTCACTGCATATGTATAATATATACAAGACAAGAGTAAATAGCCTACTCTAAGTCACCAACTTCACTTCCTCTCTTTAGAAGGATCTCGATCTGGAATTTATCATGGAAACAAACAAGGGGGTGAGAATTCAAAAATTCACAGTAGCATAACACATACAATGACAATCATAATACAATTTCAAGATAAGTACACATAGTTAACATCTCTTCTAAAATTATGCATGGATTGTAACACCCTTGGGAACATGTTAGACTTGTAAATGGTTACAGAGGTAGCTTAATACTTTATTAATATGATTATTAAATTTTGTGGCCTTCTGAGCATGTTTAGTCACTTTGCTGTAACACTATATGTGAAAAATAGTTATTATTAGCCCCGAGATTGGCTTAAACTACTTATTTAGTAGAAATAAATATGAAAATTTTGTTTCTAGGTCACAAATGTAGGGAATATGGTGTAGTTAAAATCTGATGTTAATTGGAGGTAGTTTGGTATTTTTAAGCATAGTGAGTGTTTTAATGTCAGATTGACTAGTTACAGATATGAAAAAATATGGAAATGATGAAACAAGATTTTTGATGAATCTTAGGATTTATTTTAAACTTGTTGGAAGTTAGGAAACTTGATTTGGTGAAATCTAAGTGTTCTTAATAGATCGGAAGTTATAACCTAGGTACTAAAGAGGCCAAGTGCCTCACAGTTCTTTCCTATTTCTGCCCTTAACTTTCTATGCCCTTATATGAGATATTTATCTCATAACTTCCCATGGCTAGCCAGCAAAGAAACAAAAGAGAAGAGAAAATAAGGAAGCTAGAGGGAGAGGAGCAGCAGCCTATGAGAAAAAAAAAAAAAGAAATCAAGAGACAAGACAAGGATTTGAAGATCATCTTCACATGTAAGGTAGGGGCAAGCCTATTTAACATTTTCTTTTCATTTTCTCCATCTTGTTTCTTGAGTGGCTTGATGAAGAAATGGGTTTGAAGTGTTGTTTTGTGTTCTTGGCTTGATTCTTGTTGTAGAATTTGAGGATGACCTGTTTTTGATTTATTGGATGTATGGAGATGAATTTTCATCCCTTAAACTCCTTTGTTTCCACTTGAGCTAAGAGTTAGAAATTTAGGATTTTAGGTTTATGAATGATTCATTAATCCATATGGGAGTGAATTCAAAATGGTTTAAGAGCTACAATGTGTTTACAAACTTTGTGTGGTGTTGAAAATCACTTGAATTTGAGGTTTGAGTGATAAGAAGTCTATTGTTACCAATGGAACGGTGGCTGTTTTCTGAAAATTCTATAGAAAATTGCTTCTAGCAACCAAAGCTTGAGCGCTAGGATGCCAAACAGAGAGTAGCTTCATGCTGCGCGAGGAGCACTGAAGCACCCATGGTGGAGTGCCTAAGCATGCGTTGAGCACTTGAGTGCCAAGCAAGGAGCGCTTGAGTGCCCATTACAATGGAGAACATGACGGAGCCTCTGCCTTTAGGGCACCTAAGCACCCTATGTGGAACGCTTAAGCACTGAGCTAGAGCTTAAGTGCCCAAAGGCTAACGCCTAAGTGCCCAGTCTAGTTTTTGAGAAGACTTTTATTTGATGAATGTTAAGTGCTTAACTTGTGTAGATCTTTATTATATGCCTCTTAATGAACACTGAGACTCTAATGGGAGTATTTAATGAAGCGATAATTATATGAATGTAAATCAAGCGTTATGTTAATTATTGTGATAGTTAGCATCATTGTATTTCATATTTGTGTTTAATAGAGGATGAGGTCCTCACTCTTAGTGATCTATATGATTTTGAATGAGAAGGTAACCAATTATCCCTATCATAGTGATCATTGTTGAAGACCACGTAGTTGATGAGTTCACTACCTGGGGTTATTGAAAACCGCGTAGTTGATGAGTTCACTACTCAAGGTTATTGAAGACCGCATAGTTGATGAGACTACTACCCAGAGAAAATACTTCTGGAACTGAGTTCTAGTGCTTGTTCAGGACTTTCGGAACTGGGTTCTTTTGTTTTGTTCAAGGATCATAACATATCATGACATTACCACAAAATTAGGTGTTTAAAAATGGTATCATGACATTATTCATTACTTTTTTTAAGCAATTGCACAGGCATGAACATGAGGCATAACTTAGCATAGCATGCAATTGTATGGGCAGTTGCTAATCATAACATATTCATGACATAGCAATTGTACGGGTAGTTACTTATTTATGAGATTGTGATGACGATTGCGAGTATTGTGTGGAAATGAGTTTTCTATACAAACCTATAAAATAAGAATCTATTTTGGGAAGAGAAAGGAAGTGTTTTTGGGCTTTTGCCACCTTTCTATTGAGAATTTGTGCTTTTACTTAATGTTTTTCCCCGAAATAGCTGGAGTGATTGTGATGACATATTTTAATTATGAATCTACTAAGAATATGTGATTCTCACCCTGTGTGTTGTGTTTCCATAATGATTCTAAGGAAAAAAACTTATGGATAGAGAATTGCGGACAGGAGCTTGGAGAGCTTAGTTTAGCTTTACTTTGTAGTTTCTTTTTGGAAAACATGTATATTTTGTGTCTTGAGAGGCCTAGTGTATAAGTTTTGTACTTATTTTGTTTTTATGAGAAATATAAATGTTATATATATATATATATATATATATATATATATTCTTTTGCTAGTGGCTCATATTTTCTATATATATATATATATATATATATATATATATATTTGTCATATTAGAAATGCTTTAGTAGTTAGTAGCATGCTTAGATCTAATTACTATGGTATAATACAGATTATACTATTGTTATTAAATCTGCGATGTTACATTATGGTATCAGAGCAATTCATCCTGTTGAGTCGAGGTATGGACTGACTATGCTTAGGCATGTTTAGGAGTTCCTTTGTGTGTTATGTATTTCTTTGTCTCTTGTTTGAGATGTTTGAATTGAATTGCATGACTTGCCTTAGGTTGGATTGTTATTAGCTACTGTTACATGGTAGTATGATATTAAGACTAATCAACTCAACATGTATTGTTCTGTGTGTACAGGACATTATGGTAACTCTAAGGCGAACTAGGAGACGTATAAATTTTTCTAGGAGAGGTTCAGCCAATATAACTGAAGCGTTAATAATAATGGCAACCACTACGAGGGAGCAGGCTACTATTACTAATAGGATTCTTGATAGGATGGAAGCCAATCTACCCCAACAGCTAGTTCTTCCTATACCAGCAGTACAGCCAGTACTTGAAGTATCTGTGGAAAATCAAAATTTCCACAATTCCCTAGAGTTTAGAGAAGTAAGTCCGTCACCAATCAGAGGAGTATATAATTTGGAAAATGCAGAGGAAAAGCTAAGCGAAAAGGAGAATGAACCAATAAGTTCCCTGAAAAGGAAAAGAATGGAAGATAGTTCTGAGAATAATGCTCCACGGTTCAAAGATTAGAAAGACAAAGGAAAGAATGTTCAGACAGATGATCGTGGGCAGAAATGTGCCAATGTGGTACTTATTGATAGAAATATATTTTCTTCATTTAATAATCTATTCATTGGGCTTCTTAATATTCAATTAGGCTTAATTAAGTTAGTTTTATCACATTTTATGATATTGGGCCTAATTAGATCATTGAAGGAATTATTGCATAAATTTATCTTAATTTGTCTTTTCAGTAGCGTTCAGCAAATTGGCTATAACCTGAGATGCAAATATTTGATTGATGTGATTCTGGTCTTGTAGGAAAGTTAAGATAATTCTCTACAAGTTTCATGAAACCTCAAGAGCTGATGCACATGTTTGAATAAATTAAATTAAAGTGGAAACAAGAGTCAGAATGTTGATCCTGACAGCTTGACCTCGGCACATTCATCAGCCTATTTCTTGGGTTATAGTGTTACCAAGTGGCCTCAAAACTCAAGAAGGGGTGAATTGAGTTTTAAATATATTTTTGCAATTCTTTCATAAAAACCTTGATTTTTAATTTTTGTTGAAACTATTGTTTGTTAGAGATGAATGGATAGAGGAGATAGAGACTTTTCACTCTTAAATAAATAAACCAAGAAAGATAGAATTTAGATATTTAGAGAAAACAAACATAAATCTTTGTCCTAGTTCAGCCACCAATCCACTTGTGGCTTACGTCTAGTCCTTAAGTAAACACTCGAGATTTCCACTATAACTTCAAGTTTCAAATAGGTGCTTAACAACCTTTACAAATTTGAGCACTCAACACCTTGGGATATCTCACCCTTTGTGCTTGAGCCTCTACTTTCTAAAGATGTCTCACCCTTTACAATTCTTTGAGGGATACCTGACCCTCTTTACAGATTGAACAAGATATAGAAGAATTGAAACTCTCTCTCTAGAGTGGATAATACAAATTGAAGCTTATGGTTATCAAAGATTCACACAGTTAAAGCTAAGAAATAGAGTATGATTGAAGTGATATTAAAATCAAGTATTAAATACATAGGAATGATTTTCAGATTATTTCTCTAACAATTCATAAATACCCAACACTTTAAATTTATACCCAAAAGCAATTAAGAGCCGTTGGGGTTTGTTGAAAACATTAAATGCTCTTAATAGAGTCGTTGAGCGTATGTTCTGGTTGCCTAGATAACCAGTTAGGAAGTTTCTCCTAATCGGTCAGGAGTCAAAAATTGACTCCAAATTCATTTCCAAACTGATTATAAGAGGTGTGTAAATGGTTAGGGGCTTTAATTTTTGGCTTCTAACATTTAAAATAACCAATTAGATGGAGTTCCTAATCAGTTAGGAGCTTTAATTTTTGGCTCCTGACATTTACAATAACCGATTAGATGGACTTCTTAATCAGTTAGGAGCTTTAATTTTTGGCTCTTGTGAAGCATAATAACCAATTAGAGGGAGATTCTAATCGGTTAGGAGCTTAGAGAAATAGCTTTGATGCACTCCTGTTTTGGCAATTTTAACCTGTTATTAGTTTGTCAATAAACCAAGATTTACTAAAGGTTTTTCAAAACCATTTTGCTCAAACTTAAATATCATTTTAAAAAATATAAATCCTAATTTTGCAAACATGTTTAAGTAAAGTAAGAAATCATTTTATGAGCTTAGTGTGAATCCTTCAATGACCTTTACACAAGATCTAAAACTTATATTCTAGGCTTGATGCTCTTTAGGATTTTTCCTTTGCATTTTCCTTCATTTCTTTGTTTATTATCATCAAAACTATTTCTTGAGTCAATGCCAATCTCATTCTCTCCTTTTTTGATGATGACAAACAACTATTGAGAAAATGTTAGTTCAAATAATTATTAGAATTCATAAAAGAATTTAGAGACTTATTCCCCCTCTACTATTCAAGAGGTGATTGAGTCAGAGATGCACAACACCCCCTTTGTTTTGGAATCCCAAGACCATTGAAAATATACCTTTTGTTATTTTACCTCTTTTCTCAAAACCAAGAACCTTCTCCCCCTTTTGTCATGATAAAAAACAATTTGGAGAGGGAGTGTATAACCATTGTTTTGTAACAAATAACCAGTAATAATTCATTAACAATGTAAGTATATTTCAACAATTCATTCATAAAAAGAAACATTCAAGTCATACTAATCATAGTTAAACATGTCATGGTTCTAAGATAAAAAATATCATATCCAAAAGATAGCTGTAATCAAAATAAAGAAGCTAGAACTAAAATAAGTACTCTATGCCTAAGCCCCATGATCCTCTGGTGCTGGGTAGCGACACTCAAGCCTATCCAAGCGATCTTCCATAGCGCTCAACCGATCATAGATGATTGTGTTGTTATGTTCTGGATAGGTTTTAAGATCTGCAATGTGAGCTTCAATACTAACTTGCATATTTGCAATGGCTTCCAAGATGCGGTCATCATTGGTGGCAAGGGCCTCTTCCATAGGCTCGTCAGTAGGGGCAACGAGAATTTATCCTTGCTATGTTGCTGCCTCACATCCACAACTATAGATCCATTCACCATTCACTTTCTTCACTTGCATGATGTTTAGAGAGACAACTCCAAACTTGTGGGGGCCGATAATGTGAATAATTCCATCATCCTCTAGGCTAACCTTGTATTGGTCTAGAATTTTAGCAACCAATAAGGCGTAAGGAAGACCCATCATTGCCTTTTCCTTAGCTTTTATCATGTAATGCATGATGTAATAAGGCCAATTGATCTTCACACGTCTTTTAAGTGCAATATCAAGAAAATGTCTTCTTCTTCAACCAAGGCATGGTTGCTTGCCCTTAGAACCAAGATATGTGTGACTACAAAGTGAAGAAAATGATCCTGTAAATTCAAAAGACCAACAGTGAAAGATCCTTTTGGCACTTGAATTCCTAGTTGAAGCATACTTGCTACTGCTTGGTCTCGATCAAATCCCTCCCATGAGTTGTGATTTTCCACAGGGAGTTTGTCTCTAAAATAAATGAGACCAAACAGGGGAGTCCACTGACTCGGTGACACAATGATTCTATGCCTCTTAAATTCAGAAACTAGATTTCCACTAACAATGTTTAGATTGTAGAAATAAACTTTTATGGGTTCAAGATAGAAGTACCTGGGGTTGGTGGTGACAAGAGTTTTCAGCCCATGGAATTCTAAGAGCTCTATGAGGAATGTGAATCCTTCTTTGATGAAGAAGTCCCAGTCCATGTACTTGGGCTGAATGAGGCGTCACACATGAAAATGCAGTATGTATGCCTTCATTTGATTTTTATGGGAGAAGTACTTTCCAATGTTGAGGCTAATGGAGAAGTCTTGGTCAGTAGGTGAAGTGGGTGTTGGCAGGGGTACATTAGGATTTTTGGAGCAAGAACACTTGGGGTGAGATAAACTACTTGCCATGGTTGAAAATGGAGGCTAAGGCTCAATTGAGGAGAGAGAAAGTGTGAGGGAAGGTGAAAATTTGGAAGAGGATAGAAGTTTTGATCGGTGGAAAGTGATTGAAAGTGATGGAAAATGAGTTTTAGTGGTGGATTTTGGTTGGATTTGGAGTGAGAGAGGTGTTTGAGTGAGTGGGTGCTTGAAGAAGAAGATGACAATGGAGGAAAAGGGGTTGATACGTGAAGAAGGTTCATGGCTGGGAGTGTTTTTTGGAGGTCCAATAACCAGTTAAAAGGATTTGTGTAACCGGTTACCAAGTGGCCTCTAACCGGTTAGAGAATGTCTCTAATCAGTTAGTATCTAATTGTAAAAGGTTCCAGGAAACTCCAAATCTCCCATAATCGATCAGTGAAGCGTCCTAACTGATTATTTTGCTTAGTAGAGAGCCATTTTCCTTGACAAAATAATTCCAAAACCTAAATAACAGATTGTTTTCTTCTTCTAACTGATTATTGCACATCCAAAATTAGAAAATCTTCAAGAAATCATTCATTAAAACATCAATTTGTTCCATCTTAACTTGGTTTTCTTTTCATTAACACTAACCACTTCAAGAGCATCTCAAACACAGAATTTTTTCTTCTTCAAGAGAACCAGAAAACATATTTCTTTAGCAGGAACTTGATTAATGGAAATTAGGGGACTTAAGCATGGGTCAAGTACCTGCAAAACAAATTTAGAGGACACTCCGATGCCCAAGTCAGTATTGGATTCAAGATAAGATGCAAGAAAATTATGCAAAGAACTCAATTTTGACATATTATGCAGTGAGATTATTCATTATGCAGAAAAAAAATTGTGCAGCAAGAGTTTAGATGCATCATTAGTCTAATATGCCAAGTTCACTTCTTATATAAAAGAATGCTTCTTTGTTTAATGGTTTAGTGAAGACATCAGCTAGTTGTTTAGTGGTTTCAACAAATTCAAGCATACAATCCCCTTTTTGAACATGATCCATTATGAAATGGTGCCTTATCTCTATGTGTTTTATTCTTGAGTGCAAAATGAGATTTTTAGAGAAATTGATCGCACTAGTGTTATCACACCTTATAGGGATATGATCAAGTTCTATACCATAGTCTAGAAGTTGTTGCTTCATCCAAAGGATTTGAGCACAACAACTCCCAGCTATAACACATTCAGCTTCAGCTGTAGACAATGCCACATTATTTTGTTTCTTACTATGCCAAGAAACTAGTGAGCTTCCAAGCAAGTGGCATGTCCCACTAGTACTCTTCCTATCCATTTTGCATCCAGCAAAATCAGAATTAGAATAACTAATTAGACTACATGAGGGACCTTTAGGGTACCACAAACCCATTTGTAAAGTGCCTATTAGATATTTCATAATCCTTTTTACAACACTTAGGTGTAATTCTTTAGGATTTGCTTGAAATCTAGCACACATGCATACATTAAACATAATATCAAGCCTATTTGCAATAAGATAAAGGAGTGAGCCAATCATACCTCTATATTTTGTGATTTCTACAGATTTACCTCTTTCATCCTTGTCCAAATAACAAGAAGTTCTCATTGGTGTTGTCCATTCTAAATTTTTTGAGTAGCTCTTTGCAATACTTTGATTGACTAATGAAGGTCCCATCTTTTGTTTGCTTGATTTGGAAACCAAGGAAGAAGTTAAGCTCACTCATCATTGACATTTCAGATTCATTTTGCATAATATTTACAAATTCCTTACAAAGAGAGTTGTTAGTAGCACCAAATTTTATATCATCAACATAAATTTGAATAAGAAGAATGTCATGCTTTTTATGCTTGACGAAAAGAGTAGTGTCAACCTTTCCTGTAACACCCCTCGATTTAATAACCACGGCACAATCGTCATTATGTCACGGTCAGTAAATTTCGGCGTGCTACAATTGTCAAATAACAAATTTTACCAAAAATATTAATCATTTCGCATATGAGGAAAATAAGAGCCATGAATGAATAGTTACATATACAACCAGTTAAAAATATGAATTATAAAATATACTCAAATTACAGCATTCAAGACTGGGTAATCACCTTAAAACATACATATACCCAAAATACACTTTATACAGGTAATGCAAAATAAAATATACACTACCCATAACATATCCACGACTAAGGAGTTGGGCACTCCATCGAATCCCGAATGCGTAAGGCAACTCCGGGCTCACCGGTGTAGTGAGAAATACAGAATAAGGTCTTCAATCGCAATCCTCTTCATGGTCAAGGTCAGATCCCCAACATATCGCATACGCTTGTCGATCCAATCAACTCGCCAAGTCTTGACACCACCAATGAACCCAATTCGAACGAATCCAATAGAACCCCCTTTGCGATGACATCACCGGATGCAGTGGGTCAAATCAAGAAAATCCAAAGGAATCCAACCTCGTTCCCACTTACAGTCTTTAACCAAGAATTGACATAGAACAAGAAAAGTATCAGAAAGAGGTAAGACATCCTACCATCATTACCAATTATAGCAACAAGAAACCAAAAGACGCAAAGCGCCTATAAAGCATTTTTTGACAGCAATAATGATAATAAACATTAAGTAACAGTAATAATCAACCAAGTAGTTCCAGGCAGTTATATATATCAGCAATAAAATAGTTCCAATTATAATAATCATAAATGCCAGATAATTCATGGACTCACTATGCACATGCATACAAAATCAAAATCCTACTCCATGGAGCTACACACAAACGGTCGGAGAGAAAGATCAGGCGACATGTCTGTAACTAGGCTGCCGAGGCCAAGTGCTATAATTCTCAATTTATCCACGTGCACATCATGGCATTATACAGACAGTCTACACTAGATCGCAATATAGGACAGTGTAACACCCTTGTGAGGATGTCACACTTATGATGCAATAAATAAAATAAAATAAAACTCTTACACAAGTTGTAAAACATTTGTTACTTAAATAATATTTGTGGTAAATTTGTTTTCCTTTTATACTAATAACAATAAATAAAATAATACAAAACACGAAATATAACAAACATAACCACACTGTAATATACATATGAGTTTTTCTTTAGTACACATATAATTTACAACTACAAGTATTTAACAAAGCAGTAAAAGACAACATAAAACTAAAACATAGTATTGCCCAAGTGCATCTCGAAAGATTTCTAACCCTCTGATGGATCATCCTCAGAAAGATCATCGAAAAGCTGACATCTTGGAGATCCTACAGCTCTACAGACACGAGTCTGGGCTATTGACTCACTACTGAGCTCACTAGGCGCATAGAATATTCCCTGCCAGTAATGCCTAAGAGTCAGTGGCAACTCTAGATGTAAATATAACATAGTGGTGAATATGACATCTCCATCATACTCTCTACACAAGGACACAGTCAAATGTCCCACGTAGACAACTGTTCCTCTATCCACTCGCATATGCCAGGCCTCAGATCCTCCGTGAAACTCAAGTCTCACAAAATTGAAAAATCCCGGCAATGCCATGATCTCAAGATCAGTTTTGATGATAAGGGTGGTCTATCGGTTCACCGTCCTCGTACAGCTCGCCCGACTGGTGCTCGTCGGGATAATGTATCTCAAGAGGCTGTTCCTCTTCTTCCTCAAACTCTTTATGGAAATAATATAGTAATATCGAGAAAACATATAGAGAGGTGAGACAATCTACACCATTATCCGTATGGCAATAAAGAAAACGACAATACAGCACATGACAATACAATACATATTAAAATAACATATACCATTATATCATGCATAATATATTGAAGCAATAAATCATATATTTTATCACAGATTATGGTAAGCAGTAAAATGCAGATAATGCATGAACACACACCGACTCGTTCCTACTCCATGGAGCTAAACACGGATATCTAAGAGAATGATCCGAATAGAAACTAATAATACTTTATGGCTGCCCAACCAAACTATTGCACTGTCTAATGTCGTGTCTATAGCCCACAATCCAAACATCGTGTAGTAGTACACAGTCCAACATCGTGCACTACAGGCATAGTACTTAGTAGTCTCCTCAAGATCTTGATTAAGAATAGTGCTCATCAAGATCATTAGTGTGTTGCCCGTTACCACGGCCTAGAGGAGCAACCCACTATCCCCATGTGGAATTCTCCGCACACTAATGCCTCCAAGTTCATATAATGAACCACACTACGCCTATCACACCAAAACACGGTATAATTCGTCTCGTCAATCAATCACCAATTATCAACCAAATTGGCACAACATTCTAAACATGATCTAAAATTACAAAAATATCATTAATATCAATATTTTCCATAATTATGAAAATGCCCTTAGTCACAATACACTAAAACATAGCCTGTCCCACTTGACAGAACTATCTCATAACATGTCTGGGTCCACCACTTTGGCCCGACAGCAAAACTCACTGTATCGTTTAATCGCATAGAAATTTTATCGCATTTTCACAATCTCATCGTTTTCACAAATGTTTTTAAATCGCGTAAATATATTTTGGCATTTTTGAACATCGCGTAATGCTTTTAAATCATTTTCTCAATCGTGTAAGATTTTTAATTCATTTTCTTAATCGAATAGCTTAAAATTATCATTTTAAACATGTGTAGACTATATCTAGTATATTTAAAATACGTAGAGTATTTTCCTTGTGTTATAAATATAGTATGGAATCTTTTCATTTTATTCATTTGATTTTAGTAAATTTCGGCAGCATTTTGCCTATAAAACCAGTATAAGGTATTTTTAACATTTTCCTCTAAATTCTGTTTATTTTAATTCTACCCATCAATTACACTTTGAAACTTGCTAACGTGCTTCAAAACTTATTGAGTGATCTCTACGTTAGTATTTTTCAAGCATTTGATTTATTTCTTACTTTAAAATAAATTCTGCTAAGTTAGATTTCTAGAACCAAATTTATTCCTTTTGTTTTCACAAAGATTCATTGGAATCAGTTTATTTTGTAAATCAATTACCTAACCTATCTTAGAAGATAAAATGGCATTCAATTATACATTAAATGACATGTTAACCATAGTTAACCTAAATCATTCTTAAATCCATTATTTTACCTAGATTCTTTAAATCAGTAATTTAGAAAGTGGTTGAGAACATTTTGGTTCTCTGTTTCATGATAAGGCCGTGAGCCACAATGTGTTCTTTGGAACACTCATGCAAATTGTTACATGTTATTCACATCCTACTTTAATAAATATACAATTATAAACACATACATATATAAGCACATACAATTTATTTTAAAGCCATAGACATGCACAGCAAAAATAAATCACAAATAGGAAAGCATTTAAACAATCACATAAATAATAAAAATAATAAAACAACCACACAAATGAATCCCAATGGATTCTTAATACACAATCAAATCCATTTTCCCATCACCACTTAGGGTTGATGAGATTAAATCTCCCTCTTACCTCTTAAAGACAATAATCGGTTAGTCTCCTCCTTTTCCTTGTTTTCTTTAAAATCAACACAAAATCCTAATAATTCTTAAACAATTAGTAAAAACACATACAAGTATTAAGATTGAAAAACCATGGAATAATCATGGTTACGAAAATTAAAAATCAAACTTTGAACCAAAGAATCAAAACTTGCCCTTTTGAAAGTGAACAAAAGGTTGGATTTTGAACTAGATAGAGTAGGTTTTTGGCAAAACCTTGTGAAGGAAAAGTGTTTAGAATATGATTTGGGTTTAAGAAAAGCTAAGAGGTAAAATTATAGAAGATTGGTGGTGTGGGTTTGGATGTTGGCCGAAAATGGAAAAGAAAATGGAAGAGAAAGTGTGCTTGGGTTTTTGGTGTTTTTGGAGAGAAAATGAAAGCTTGATTATGATAAGTGTGAAAATGCAATTGAAGAGTGTAAAATGAGAGGGTTGCTGCCGTGAGGTTGTTTGCGAGTGAGATTGAGTGTTAGATTTGAGTAGGTAAATATCTATATGTGTTTACATTAGTTAAGCACATGGCTTATGTCATGAATGGTTCAAGAACCATGTAGAACTTAGCCACCAAGCCTCCCAAGGCTGCTGCCCAAAACCGTGTGGCTCTTTAGGATTTTAGGTTAAATATCCTATTAACACTTAATCAACATTCTAATCATATAACTAATTAGTTTAATATATTTTAGCATATATTATAATCTTTAAACAATATTAGGATATCTAATTAGCATTTAGATTATAACTAATTAATAACTAAGTTAATTTACTTAGTTTGCTAATTAGGTAATTAGATTAACCAAATTAGGTTTAATTTGCTGCTAACCAAATTCAAGCCACTATGTTTGACTTAATCCTATCCATTGATTTCATCTTTAATTCCTATCCATTGATTAGATCTATGGCCAATATTCAATGCTTGCTAACCAAGTTTACATCCACACCATTGATTTGATCAACGGTTAAGGTTAAAGGCTTCCTAACTAAGTCTTCATCCAACGGTCCACATCAAAGTCCATGCTTCCTTCTTTGACCTATTCTTATTGGTTCAAAATAGTCAAGCCACTTTCGTTGACTCGCTCCCATTGGTTTAGAAATTGTCCAGTCAGAATCGTTGACTGCTTTTCCTAAACGCGGGTCCCACAGACTTTTAAAGATCCGTGATTATTTTGAAGCAGATTTCTACTATTTTTGAGACAGTAGGTACTGTAATATAAAATAATATTATAATAATATAAAATTATTTTATTGCACAGTTAAATCCTAAAAATTACGAGATTAATATATATATCAATCAGAATTGGGTTTAGTAAGATCCCCCAGCTCCAATTAATTAAAATAAGATTTTTCCGGCCAGAAAATTATTATTTCCCTGGCTTGGAGCAAATCACATACAACAATCAAATACACTCACGAAATAGTCAAATTCATTTTACTACTCACAGAATTCACAAACAGTGCATTTTAGGACAATATTGTAATTATTCCAAAAGTTGGGGTGTTACAACTCTCCCCTACTAATAAGAAATTTCGTCCCCGAAATTCATCATACATCAAAATAAATGAGGGTATTGCTCCCTCATCCTATCCTCTAATTCCCATGTAGCATCTCCCGTTACATCATTCCATATCACCTTCACCAACTCAATCATCTTCCCTCGAAGTTGTTTCACCATCCTGTCCTCGATTCTAACAGGAAGTGTTTCATACGTCAAATTATCCTTCAGCTGCACTTCATCCGGCTGTATAACATGGGTTGGATCGAGAATGTATTTCCTCAGCTGAGACACATGGAATACATTATGTAGATTGGATAGAAAAGGCGGTAAAGCTATTTGGTAAGCTACAGGACTAATCCGACGAATAATTTGATAAGGCCGTATGAATTTAGGTGTAAGCTTTCTAGACTTGATAACTCTTCCGACACCAGTCATAGGTGTAACTAGTAGGAATACATGATCACCTTCTTCAAATTCCAGAGGTCGCCTCCGCTTATCAACATAGCTTTTCTGTCGGCTTTGAGTCGTTCGCATCTTCTCTTGTATCATTTTCACCTTTTCTATAGTCTGCTGCATAAGATCAGGCCTAATAGTCATACTCTCCCCATCCTGATACCAACACAAAGGTGTTCGGCATCGTCATCCATAAAAGGCTTCATAGGGTGCCATCCCTATGCTTGAATGAAAACTATTATTGTAGGTGAATTCTATCAAAGACAGAAATTCATCCCAACTCCCTTATTGTTCTAACACACAAGCACGCAACAAATCCTCCGACGATTGAATTGTTCTCTCTGTCTGACCATCAGTCTGCGAATAATATGCCAAACTCAATCGCAGTTTAGTTCCCATGGCTTCTTGTAAACTTTGCCAGAGTCTCGACGTAAACCTCGGATCTCTATCAGAAACTATACTTGCAGGTACACCATAAAGTCTAACAACTTCGTCGATGTATATCTGGGTTAAGCGTTCCAACGAATACTTAATATTGATCGGCAAGAAGTATGCTGACTTCGTAAGCCTATCAACTATAACCCATATAGAATCATGACCCTTTCTCTTCTTTGGCAATCCGGTAACAAAATCCATCGAGATACTATCCCACTTCTACTCTGGAATAGTTAAAGGTTGTAACATATCGGCAGGCCTTTGATGTTCCACTTTTGCCTTCTGACAGACAAGACAAGACGTCACACGTTCTACTACATCTCTCTTCATTCTTGGCCACTAAAACATCTGCTTCAAATCTTGATACATCTTTGTCATTCCCGGATGCATACTCAAATTACTAGTTTGAGTTTCATCCAAAATCACTTTCTTGAGTTCAGGATCATCAGGTATACAAACTCATCCTTCAAATCTCAAGATTCCATCAGATCCTTCCTCCATTGTCGCTTTATGACCTTGCTTCAACAATTCCTTTTCATTCTGTAAAAACAAATCCTCATCTTGTTTTTCTCGGATCACTTCTAGCAAGTCATTCAAAACTACAACCTTACTTAGACGAATCTTTCCAAGTACCAATTCCACTGACAACCATAGATCTCTAAATTGGTTAATCAGCTCCTCCTCCTTTATCATCATGGTAGAAACACTAACCACCTTTCTGCTCAAAGCGTCTGCCACCACATTCGCTTTTCCCGGATGGTATTGAAGCTAAAAATCATAGTCCTTCAAAAATTCCAACCATCGCCTCTGTCTCATATTCAATTCTTTTTGATCAAACAAGTATTTTAAGCTCTTGTGATCACTAAAGACATTGAACATAGCTCCATACAGAAAATGCCTCCACACTTTTAACGCAAAGACAACTGCGGCTAGCTCCAAATCGTGCGTTGGGTAGTTCCTCTCTTAAACCTTCAACTGTCTTAAAGCATAAGCTACCACATTCCGATTCTGCATTAACACACATCCTAACCCTTGGTAAGAAGCGTCACAATACACCTCAAAAGATTTGTTAGGATCCAGTAGAATTAACACTAGTGCAGTCATTAATCTCTTCTTCAGCTCTTGGAAACTCGCTTCATGTTCCTCCATCCAATCAAAAGCTTGGCTCTTCCTCGTGAGTTGTGTAAGTGGTCCAGCTATCTTGGAAAAACCTTCAATAAACCTTCGGTAATATCTGGCTAATCCAACAAAACTTCGAACCTCAGTCACTGTCTTAGGCCTTTCCCACTACAAAACAGTCTCCTCCTTTGATAGGTCTACCGCAATACCTTTCTTGGAAATTACGTGACCTAGAAATTGAACCTCTTCCAACCAAAACTTGTATTTTGCCAACTTCACATACAACTTCTTTTCCTTCAAAATCTGGAGAACTATACTGAGATGTTCAGCATGCTCTTCTTGACTTTGAGAGTAGATCAGAATGTCATTGATAAAGACAACGACAAATCTGTCTAGGTACGGACGAAAAATCCTATTCATATAGTCCATGAATATTGCAGGAGCTTTCGTCACTCTGAACGGCATCACTTGATATTCATAGTGCCCATAACGAGTTCAAAAAGTTATTTTAGGTACATCATCGACCTTGACACGAATCTGATGATAACCTGATCGCAAATCTATCTTAGAGAATACAGTGGCTCCGTTCAATTGATCCATCAAATCATCAATTCTCGGTAGTGGATACTTATTCTTTATAGTAACCTTGTTCAGCTAACGATAATCAACATAAAGACGCGAAGTTCCATCCTTCTTCTTGACTAGTAGTACTGGTGCTCCCCATGCCGAAACACTAGGTCGCACAAACTGCTTCTCCAACAGTTCCTCCAATTGCTTCTTCAATTCTGCCAACTCCGC
Source organism: Ormosia semicastrata (assembly GCA_029884595.1). Taxonomy (NCBI): domain Eukaryota; kingdom Viridiplantae; phylum Streptophyta; class Magnoliopsida; order Fabales; family Fabaceae; genus Ormosia; species Ormosia semicastrata. Next base: position 55,956,833 of record JAQQTO010000063.1, read on the forward strand.
AGGCGATATTCGGTATGGTGCAATTAAAATAGGACCTGCTCCCGGCACTAAGTCAATAGAGAATTCGATCTCCCTTTCCGGTGGCAAACCGGGTACATCATCAAGAAAAATCTCTGGAAACTCATTGACGATAGGAATAGTGCTCACCTCCTTCTCGCTTTTGACTTCTAAAGAAGACAGCAACATAAAACCTTGAGCTCCATCCCTCAACAATGACTTGACTTTAACAGCAGTCAAGAATCCAGAACTTTCTTCCTTAGGAAAAACTATGGTTTTGCTTGCACAGTCTATAAGGATATGGTTAGAAGATAACCAATCCATTCCTAGTATTATGTCTATCTTAACAAAAGGTAAACAAATTAAATTGACCGAAAACATACAATCCTTTATAACAATAGGACAGTTCATACATATTTTGGATGTAACAACAAGCTTGGTAGTTGGTGTAGAAACAATCAATTGAAAACTCAGAGAAGACATAGGAAGTTTCAATCATTCCACACAATCATATGCAATAAATGAGTGTGTTGCAGCCGAATCATATAGCGAAGTCAGGTGATTACCTTCAATGACACCTTCTCCTTGAATAAGATCTTCAGATTGAGAAGCTTCAGTTCTAGTCATTGTATATACTCGCCCTCCAGATCGTGGCTGAGTAGCACGGACATTTCTCACAGCAGGCTTCCTTTCCGGCTGTGTGCAATCCCTAGAAACATGCCCAGGTTTTCTGTAGTTGAAACAGATCATTCCTCTGATTGGGCAATCTGTAGATATATGGCCACTCTTTCCACACTTAAAACATGTCGGCATAAACGCCACATTTTGACCAGCTCGGTTACCGCTAGAACTTCTCCCAATAGACAGACGTTGAGGCTGACTCCCTGATGGTCTCGCATAAGGCTTGCGCTGAAACCGAGTATTATTGCTACTACCTCTCCTTTGGAACCTAGTTGGTCCAAAGTTACGATTTCTTGGATCTCAGGACGGCTCCAACTCCTTGAGTCGTCGACAAGTATCCATCAAAACAGGAAAGTCTCTCATCCTCATTGGTAGCACTGCTCGCCTCAGTTCTACCCTTAATCCATCTTCAAACTTTTGGCACTTCCATACCTCATCTGGTCGGATTTGGAAATACCTTGAGAATTGCGACAAACTCTCAAATTTAGCAGCATATTCCCCAACAGTCATGTTACCTTGTCGCAGTCCAAGATATTCCATCTCCTTGGCATGACGGGCAATACCAGGAAAGTACTTTTCCAGAAATACTTCACCGAACACTTCCCAAGTGATCGCAGTCCCTTCAGCTTGCAATAATTGGCAGGTATTTCTCCACCAATTCTCAGCGTCTCCTCTCAACATAAACGTAGCATAGGTTACCTTCCTATTCTCTGCGCACCTCACTGCTTCGAATACTCTTTCCAAGTCTTGAATCCAAAGACTCGCCTTCTCAAGGTCAAACTCGCCTCTAAACTGTGGCGGGTTGTTGCGCCTAAACTCAGACAAATTCAGAGCATCAGCAGTTGCATCTTGCTGTTGAGCTACTCGTTGATTTTGCTGGGTAATCACTTCCGCCATTCACTGCATAGCTTCAGCAGCTGCAATCATTGGATCCACATCTCGTTCCACATTCGCATACGTTCGCCTTCCTCCAGATATCCTCTTTCTTCAATAAGGCAAAACAATGTTAGATGTCACCTTTCAGAAACAAATAACAGAGAATCACACAACATAAGCAAAAACAGACCTAACCACAACCCCAAAAGACTCTAACTTGGGCTCTGATACCAACTAACGTAACACCCTTGTACGGATATCACATTTATAATGCAATAAAATAAAATAAAATAAAACTCTTACCCAAGTTGTAAAACATTTGTTACTTAAATAATATTTGTGGTAAATTTGTTTTCCATTTATACTAATAACAATAAATAAAATAACACGAAACATGAAATATAACAAACATAATAACACTGTAATATACATATGAGTTTTTCTTTGGTACACACATAATTTACAACTACAAGTATTCAACAAAGCAGTAAAAGACAACATAAAACTAAAACATAGTATTGCCCAAGGGCATCTCGAAAGATTTCTAACCCTCCGATGGATCATCCTCAAAAAGATCATCGAAAAGCTGACATCTTGGAGATCCTACAGCTCTACGGACACGAGTCCGGGCTGTTGACTCACTACTGAGCTCACTAGGCGCATAGAATATTCCCTGCCAGTAACGCCTAAGAGCCAGTGGCAACTCTAGATGTAAATATAACATAGTAGTGAATATGACATCTCCATCATACTCTCTACACAGGGACACGGTTAAACATCCCACGTAGACAACTGTTCCTCTATCCACTCGCATACGCCAGGCCTCAGAACCTCCGTGAAACTCAAGTCTCACAAAACCGAAAAATCCTGGCAATGCCATGATCTCAAGATCAGTCTTGATGATAAGGGTGGTCTATCGGTTCACCGTCCTCGTACAGCTCGCCCGGCTGGTGCTCGTCGGGATACTATATCTCAAGAGGTTGTTCCTCTTCTTCCTCAAACTCTTTACGGAAATAATATAGTAATATCGAGAAAACATATAGAGAGGTGAGACAATCTACACCATTACGCGCATGGCAATAAAGAAAATGACAATACAGCACATGACAATACAATACATATTAAAATAACACATACCATTATATCATGCATAATATATTAAAGCAATAAATCATACATTTTGTCACAGATTATGGTAAGGAGTAAAATGCAGATAATGCATGAACACACACTGACTTGTTCCTACTCCATGGAGCTAAACACGGATATCTGAGAGAATGATCCGAATAGAAACTAATAATACTTTATGGCTGCCCAACCAAACTATTACACTGTCTAACGTCGTGTCTATAGCCCACAGTCCAAACATCGTGTAGTAATACACAGTCCAACATCGTGTACTACAGGCATAGTACTTAGTAGTCTCCTCAAGATCTTGATTAAGAATAGTGCTCGTCAAGATCATTAGTGTGTTGCCCGTTACCACGGCCTTGAGGAGCAACCCACTGTCCCCATGTGGAATTCTCCGCACACTAATGCCTCCAAGTTCATATAATGAACCACACTACGCCTATCACACCAAAACACGGTGTAATTCATCTCATCAATTAATCACCAATTATCAACCAAATTGATACAACACTCTAAACATGATCTAAAATTACAAAAATATCCTTAATTTCAATATTTTCCATAATTACAAAAATGCCCTTAGTCACAATACACTAAAACATAGCCTGTCCCACTTGATAGAACTATCTCACAACATGTCTGGGCCCACCACTTTAGCCCGACAACAAAACTCACTGTATTATTTAATTGCGTAGAAATTTTATCGCATTTTCACAATCTCATCATTTTCGTAAACATTTTTAAATCGCATAAATATATTTTGGCATTTTTGAACATCGCGTAATGTTTTTAAATCATTTTCTCATTCGCGTAAGATTTTTTATTCGTTTTCTTAACCGAATAGCTTAAAATTATCATTTTAAACATGTGTAGACTATATCTAGTATATTTAAAATATGTAGAGTATTTTTCTTGTGTTATAAATATAGTATGAAATCTTTTTATTTTATTCGTTTGATTTTAGTAAATTTCGGCAGCATTTTGCCTATAAAATCAGTATAAGGTATTTTTAACATTTTCCTCTAAATTCTTTTTATTTTAATTCTACCCATCAGTTACACTTTGAAACTTGCTAACGCGCTTCAAAACTTATTGAGTGAGCTCTACGTTAGTATTTTTCAAGCGTTTGATTTATTTCTTACTTTAAAATAAATTCTGCTAAGTTAGATTTCTAGAACCAAATTTATTCCTTTTGTTTTCACAAAGATTCATTGGAATCAGTTTATTTTTTAAATTAATTACCTAACCTATCTTAGAAGATAAAATGGCATTCAATTATACATTAAATGGCATGTTGGCCATAGTTACCCTAAATCATTCTTAAATCCATTATTTTAACTAGATTCTTTAAATCAGTAATTTAGAAAATGGTTGAGAACATTTTGGTTCTCTGTTTCATGATAAGGCCGTGAGCCTCAATGTGTTCTTTGGAACACTCATGCAAATTGTTACATGTTATTCACATCCTACTTTAATAAATATACAATTATAAACACATACATATATAAACACATACAATATACATACAATTTATTTTAAAGCTATAGACATGCATAGCAAAAATAAATCACAAATAGGAAAGCATTTAAACAATCACACAAATAATAAGAACAATAAAACAACCACACAAATGAATCCTTATGGATTCTTAATACACAATCAAATCTATTTTCCCATCACCACTTTGGGTTGATGAGATTAAATCTCCCTCTTACCTCTTGAAGACAATAATCGGTTAGTCTCCTCCTTTTCCTTGTTTTCTTTAAAATCAAGACAAAATCCTAATAATTCTTAAAAAATTAGTAAAAACATATACAAGTATTAAGATTGAAAAACCATGGAACAATCATGGTTAGGAAAATTAAAAATCAAACTTTGAACCAAAGAATCAAAAGTTACCCTTTTGAAAGTGAACGAAAGGTTGGATTTTGAACTAGATAGAGTAGGTTTTTGGCAAAACCTTGTGAAAGAAAAGTGTTTAGAATATGATTTGGGTTTAAGAAAAGCTAAGAGGTAAAATTATAGAAGATTGGTGGTGTGGGTTTGGGTGTTGGCCGAAAATGGAAAAGAAAATGGAAGAGAAAGTGTGCTTGGGTTTTTGGTGTTTTTGGAGAGAAAATGAAAGCTTGATTATGATAAGTGTGAAAATGCAATTGAAGAGTGTAAAATGAGGGGGCTGCTGCCATGAAGTTGTTTGTGAGTGAGATTGAGTGTTTGATTTGAGTAGGTAAATATCTATATGTGTTCACATTAGTTAAGCACATGGCTTATGTCATGAATGGTTCAAGAACCATGTAGAACTTAGCCACCAAGCCTCCCAAGGCTGCTACCCAAAACCATGTGGCTCTTTAGGATTTTAGGTTAAATATCCTATTAACACTTAATCAACATTCTAATCATATAACTAATTAGTTTAATATATTTTAGCATATATTATAATCTTTAAACAATTTTAGGATATCTAATTAACATTTAGATTATAACTAATTAATAACTAAGTTAGTTTACTTAGTTTGCTAATTAGGTAATTAGATTAACCAAATTAGGTTTAATTAGCTACTAACCAAATTCAAGCCACTATGTTTGACTTAATCCTATCCATTGATTTCATCTTTAATTCTTATCCATTGATTAGATCTATGGCCAATATTCAATGCTTGCTAACCAAGTTTACATCCACATCATTGATTTGATCAACAGTTAAGGTTAAAGGCTTCCTAATTAAGTCTTCATCCAATGGTCCACATCAAAGTCCATGCTTCCTTCTTTGACCTATTCTTATTAGTTCACAATAGTCAAGCCACTTTCGTTGACTCGCTCCCATTGGTTTAGAAATTGTCCAGTCAGAATTGTTGACTGCTTTTCCTAAACGCAGGTCCCACAGACTTTTAAAGATCCATGATCATTTTGAAGCAAATTTCTACTATTTTTGAGACAGTAGGTTCTGTAATATAAAATAATATTATAATAATATAAAATTATTTTATTGTATAGTTAAATCCTAAAAATTACGAGATTAATATATATATCAATCAGAATTGAGTTTAGTAAGATCCCCCAGCTCCAATTAATTAAAATAAGATTTTTTCGACCAAAAAATTATTATTTCCCTAGCTCGGAGCAAATCACATACAACAATCAAATACACTCACGAAACAGTCAAATTCATTTTACTACTCACAGAATTCACAAAACAGTACATTTCAGGATAATATTGTAATTATCCCAAAAGTTGGGGTGTTACAGACAGTGTCTCGGTCCGGATCATCAGTGCGTTTGCATCGGTCTGCCCCATGGACAGAAGAGCTACCAACTGTCCATTGCGAGGTACCTGCACCCTGACGTCCCCAAGGTCAACCGAAGACCTACACTTGTCGATTCGCACCCGCACAAAGGTGTGATCAACTCCTAGGCAACTCGGCCTTGACATAGTCCAACGGACATTCACAATGCATACAGACTCTATGCATAATCATGTATGATCATTAATACATACTGTTCCACAATATTTCATAATTTACCAAAGTAAGAATTAACACAATCATTGGTCACTCACATGGACCCACAATAACATAATATTGTTATTAAATAAATTAATACATTTTTAAAGTGTATTATGAATTCTTGCTTAGGTTTAGCTTTTCTTACAAAGTTTGTCTCTAAAGAAAATTCTCTTAAGTAATTTACTCATATAGACTTAGAAGGTTATTCTAAGATCTCAATGTCTCACACTCTCTTATTCTTACCCTAATTAAAATTATCCTAAGTCTTATGAAAATTCCATTTGTGGTTCTTTAAAATTTATGAATCTCAAAGTATAATTTAATTTTCCAATTTGCTAATTCTTGCATCCTATTACTATTAATTGAATCACTAGGTGTTAGGTGATAAATTGTAATTTTGGATTCGATGGAGACAGTGGCTCTAGTGTACAAAAGTGAGGCTATCTTTTGACAAAAAATAATATGACAGAATGATGAAAAATGTCAATCATAAGGTGATTTGGTGACGGAAATGTCTGAGTTACAATTTTGACAAGAATGACTAAAAATCAATTTCTGTCGAATGAAGGTTTTGTCGAATGAAGATAAAAAACTGTCGAATATACTAGAAGGTCAGCAGAACTCCAAACTCGACGGATGGGTGTTGACGTTGGAGAAATCTTCCAAGTATTGAACCGACGAAAGCACTAAATGGTCAGAAATTCTAATTCGACGGATATTGACATTGGAGAAGTCTCTACTAAATGGTTAGAAACTCTAACTCGACAGATATTGGCATTCTAACTCGACGGATATTCACATTGGAGAAGTTTCTCTACTAAGTGGTCAGAAATTCTAACTTTACGGATATTGAAATTCTAACTCGACGGATATTGACATTGTACTAAATGGTCAGAAGATCAAATTCGACGGATATGGTCAGAAGATCAAATTCGACAGATATTGACATTGTACTAAATGGTCAAAAGTTCAAATTCGATGGATATGGTCAGAAGATCAAATCGTTACAATTGTTCATAAAGAATCCCCAAATTTTGGGCCTAAAAACCGTGGCCCTCAGAGAACCAATTCGACATCATTTTTTTTCCATTTCATGCATTCCAATCCATTCAAATACATCAATATACACCAACGAACAATCTAATAGCACAGACACATTATAAATAACATGCAAACATACCAATCATACAAACCAAGAATTACCCACAACAGGGTTTTCTCTCAATCAATCATAGACAAGGTTTCTAATTGCTAATAGAGGTTGAGGAGGAGTGTCTTCCTCTTACCTGAGAGAAGCATAAAGAAAGGATACTCCTTTTTACTTAGAAATTTTGTGCTTCACCATCGCAAAACCTTGGGTGTTCAAATCCATAAAAATCAAGATCAAAGAGTGGAAATGGCATCCATAGTCACCAATGTGACCATGGAACACGAAAATGGGGAGAAAAGGAGGAGAAAGTTGAGAGCTTTACCTTAAAGCTTGAAGCTTTGATGTTGGGCTGCCAACCACGAAAATGGAGGAGCCAAGGTGAGTTCCACAAAGAAAAAAGCTTGAGGACGGTGAGGGGAAACAATGGTCTCTATTGGTTGAGCAAAGGAAGCTTGAAATCAACAATGGAGGTGTGTAGGTGGAAGAAGAGAGGAAGAGAAATGAGAGCAGACGTTAGGGAGAGAGTGACCAGTGTGAATGAGAGAAAATGGGAGAATGAAAATGTAATATCCCTCTTAGCCAACCGTGCAGCACCAAAAAGGGAGGAGAGAGAAAGTGGTTGGAAAGGAAGCTTCCTAGAATCTTCCCTCAAAGCTTCCTTGAGAAGCTTCGCGCGTTTCTCGATAAAATGCATAGTAAGCTTGTCTCCTTAATTAAATACACTAGACAGATGATTAATTACAATGTTAGAATTATTTTCTCAGTGAATAAAAGTTACAGTTGATGAAAATAATATTTTATTATTCATCAGATGATTTTTATGATACAGTGATTCTATCCATCAGAGAAAATCTTGAAAAACGTAAACCTCGTAAACTATGTCCAACCTCGGGTTTAGTAAGATCCTCCGTCGACGTTTCCACAGTCCAAAGTTTACCAGCCTCAGGGAAAATATTTTGTTTTCCCGGCTCCGCTCGGTGCACACGTAAAACGAGAAATATATTAAAATATTCATCGTTTCCAGAAAAATCCACAAAAATTCCTAAAAATCATAAATATTATAAATTAATTATTTATAATGAAATAATTAATTTTTTTGGGATGTTACAACACTCTCCTTCTAAAAAGGAATTTCATCCCTGAAATTCATTGTATCTTAAAACAAACGCGACTATGTTTCTTTCATTTTGTCTCCTAGTTCTCGTGTTGCATCTTCAGCTGCATCAATCCAAATCACTGGCAATAAGGTTGCTTCCTTCCACTGAGCATCTTATATTAACGGGCAAAAACGTGTTGACGTCATAGGCCGATCAATAAAAGATTCTACGTCCTTTGAGTCTTCAGCCATCCAATAGCCAATTCTCCAAACAACTGTACATCGCTGAGTGGCTCTATCGAACTTATTCTCCTTGCATACTGTAGTAGACAACTAAGCTTATTTTCTTCTTAAGGCATCCGCTACGACATTCGTCTCTTCTGGGATTATACTAAAATGAAAAAATCAAAATCTTTCAAAACTTCTAATCATCGTCTCTGCCTCATATTCAACTCATTCCAATAGACTAAAATACCTTTGGCTCTTAAGATTACCATAGGCATTGAGAATTTCCCCTTGTAGAAAATGCTTCCAGATCTTCAATGCAACTACCAAGCTAACTCTAAGTTAGTGTAAGGTAATCCTTCTTATGTATTCTCGATTATCTCTAAGCGTACATTATCATTCCTTCTATTCTGATCAAGCACGCGTTCTAAATTTCCAATGCGAAGCATCACTAGGCATCCCAAAAGGTTCGTTGGGATTGGGCAGAATCATCGTCAGTAAGGCAGTTGAGTGTCTCTTCAATCCTTGAAAATCTTTCCTTATATGCACCAATCCTACAAACTTGACTCTTATGCATGAGTTTTGACGAGAAATCTTGCCACTTTGGAGAATTCTGTGACGAGTCTCCCATATTAATCAGCTAATCCTATAAAGTTACGAGTCTTTGTTACAGTCATTGGTCTTTCCCATTAAAGAAATGCTGCGAGTTCTGATGGGTTTACAACAATTCATTCCCTTGAGATTGCGTAACCCAAAAGTTGAACTACCTCCAACTAGAATTCGTACTTAGACATCTTTACGCATAACTTCTTCTTCTTCAGGATTTTAAGAATCATTCCGAGAGATTCGGTACCTTCCTCCAAACGTCAAGAATAGATCAGAATGTCGCCAACAAGGACAATGACAAATCTTTGAGCGAACTCGATGATAGTCCAGAATACAAGTTGATCTTGGAGAAAACGGTGGCGTTTTTCAATTGATTCGTCAAACTCATCTTTCCTTGATTCGAACAAAATGTCTCATAGGGTAAGTTCTCACCTAATTGTGCTACACTTGGCGCATTGTTATAGTCCAGATTCGGGAACACATTTACTCAATTGAAGTATACAGGAAACGTTATAAAGGTTAGAAAGAAAAGTAGGGGAGTCATTTGATTTACCACTGGACCCATCCAGTGAAGAATATGGTATGGTACAATAAAACTTAGGAGTGAGTTTTATGGATTTACATCTAGGAAATTTTTGTCTCAAGAAACACTAAGTTTTCGTTGAAACCGAATGACAAGACCCGTTGAGAAAATGATTAATCTCCTTCCTGAGATCAAGCCTATTTCATGAAGAAATTAGATTATTGAATTGGTAAAAGGGTTCCAATTTCTAACAACAATAGGATAGTTTTTAAGTAAACTTGTTGTGATGAGAGCAGGCTTACAAACGATGATAGTAATATTTGGGTCGAAAGGAAGTAAATACACAAACAACTCAATTCCAAAAATGAACTCTTAGAATTTCATGAAATATTTCAACAGGATATGGTTAGAAGATAACTAATCCCTTCGTTAACATTACATCTAATTTGTAAAAGAAGTACACAAATCAGATCGACAGAAGGATTTAGTCTTTAACAAGTCATAGGATAATCTAAACAACTTGGCTACCATCAACAAGTTCTTAGTAGCAGAAGTAGAAATAACTTAGTCAAAAGATGACGAAGATTCAAACGACCTTAATAGAATCATACAGTCATACGTCATAAAGAAACGGGTTACCCCCGGAATTATACAGTAAAATCACAGGGTCATCGGTTGTAGTACAAGCTCCCTTGTTCAAGTCTTCAGTCTTGGATGTTTCCACTCCACTTGAGAATTTAACTCATCCTTCTCCGTGAGATCTTGAAGTACATACATCTCCAGTGAAAGGCTTCATCCCTTGCGAAGTACAGTTCTTAGCCATATGTCCTAGCTCTCTGCATTTGAAACAGATTACTCCTTCGATCGTACAATCCTTTGTTAAATGGTCCTTTCCACACTTGAAGCAGATTACCCTTTTGATCGCATATGGAGGCTTTTTCTTATGTAAAGCACAATCTCTTGACACATGTCCTAGTTTTTTGCACTTGAAACAAATTCTTCCTTTGATCTTACAGTCCCTCGTGAAGTGGTCCTTTCCGCACTTCTTACACCTTGATAACGGTACCACGGGTCGGATTGGATTTACTACCTTTCGCACCTCCTTTATGAGTTCACTGTCGCTGTTGCTCCCTTGATCGTAGTGTACACAATTTCTGCTTAAACCGATTGATTATCCTTTTATTCCTCCTTTGGAACTTAGGTAGTTCAGAGTCACCCCAAAGTCGACTTTCTTCCATCAAATTCCGAACCTCAACTTCCAATTCCTGCTGTTGTGCAGCCCTCTGATCCTGGCGTGTAGTTACATCAACTATTCTTTGCATTTCTTCAGTTGTCGTAGTCGTACCATCATCACCACTCCCCGCATTCACACGCTTACATCTACTTCAAGTCATTGTCTTCCTTCAAGGACAAACAAATTAAACCATAAGGAACATCGAGAGCATTCAGTCCAAATAATATTGTCTCCTTTCGGAAACCAAACACAAAAGTCACACAACCCAACGAGACAAACCCAAAAGACTTTAACTTGAGCTCCTTCACTCTGCCTTCTGCGGCGCGATCTCTAGTAAGTCTTTGACTCCTATGTAGCTCCTCAAACCAAACTTACGCCAGATACTCTTTTCCAAAAAGAATTGGTTTTTGAAAACCTCTTGGACACCTCGGTCCACAAACCTCGCAAGTCTTATTTAACTACCCCTTTTCTAACCTAATGGCTCAAACAATTCTAGAGGTAACACAGCAAGGGTACAAATGCAACCAGATCCTAAGTAAGTTCAGTCACACCAATTGAGCTTCTTTCTAAAGAACTCCTATTACCTTAATACGCCTAGGTGAAGTCATAGTTTCCCATAGACACAGAACATTACACATTGAGTGGGCCAATACTCAATATCATGTAACTGTGCAACAGTAGCTACCAACACTCAACCTATGGCAAGCCATGCCTTCCTTTCCCAACATCTCAATTCAAGAGACAAGGAAATAACACAACATACAAACAAACTTCTAACATGTCTAAGCATAGTCAGTCCATATACAACCAGTTAAAAATATGAATTATTTCGCATATGAGGAAAATAAGAGCCACGAATGAATAGTTACATATACAACCAGTTAAAAATATGAATTATAAAATATGCTCAAATTACAATATTCAAGACTGGGTAATCACCTTAAAACATACATATACCCAAAATACACTTTATACAGGTAATGCAAAATAAAATATAAACTACCCATAACATATCCACGACTAAGGAGTTGGGCACTCCATCGAATCCCCAATGCGTAAGGCAACTCCGGGCTCACCGGTGTAGTGAGAAATACAGAATAAGGTCGTCAATCGCAGTCCTCTTCATGATCAAAGTCAGATCCCCAACATATCACATACGCTTGTCAGTCCAATTGACTCGCCAAGTCTTGACACCACCAACGAACCCAATTCGAACGAATCCAATAGGACCCCCTTCGCGACGACATCACCGGATGCAGTGGGTCAAACCAAGAAAATCCAAAGGAATCCAACCTCATTCCCATTTATAGTCTTTAACCAAGAATTGGCATAGAACAAGAAAAGTACAAGAAAGAGGTAAGACATCCTACCATCATTACCAATTATAGCAACAAGAAACCAAACGGCGCAAAGCGCCCACATAGCATTTTTTGACAGCAATAATGATAATAAACATTAAGTAGCAGTAATAATCAACCAAGCAGTTCCAGGCAGTTATATATATCAGCAATAGAACAGTTCCAATTATAATAATCATAAATGCCAGATAATTCATGGACTCACTATACACATGCATACAAAATCAAAATCCTACTCCATGGAGCTAGACACAAACGGTCAGAGAGAAAGATCAGGCGACATGTCTGCAACTAGGCTGCCGAGGCCAAGTGCTATAATTCTCAATTTATCCACGTGCACATCATGGCATTATATAGACAGTCTACACTAGATCGCGATACAGGACAGTGTCTCGGTGCAGATCGTCAGTGCGTTTGCATCGGTCTACCCCATGGCCAGAAGAGCTACCAACTGTCCATTGTGAGGTACCCGCACCCTGACGCCCCCAAGGTCAACCGATGACCTACACTTATCTATTCGCACCTGCACTAAAGTGTGTTCAACTCCTAGGCAACTAGGCCTTGACATAGTCCAACGAACATTCACAATGAATACAGACTCTATGCATAATCATGTATGATCATTAATACATACTATTCCACAATATGTCACAATTTACCAAAGTAAGAATTAACACAATCATTGGTCACTCACATAGACCCACAATAACATAATATTGTTATTAAATAAATTAATACATTTTTAAAGTGTATTATGAATTCTTGCTTGGGTTTAGCTTTTCTTACAAAGTTTGTCTCTAAAGAAAATTCTCTTAAGTAATTTATTCATATACACTTAGAAGGTTATTCTAAGATCTCAATGTCTCACACTCTCTTGTTCTTACCCTAATTAAAATTATCCTAAGTCTTATGAAAATTCCATTTGTGGTTCTTTAAAATTTATGAATCTCAAAGTATAATTTAATTTTCCAATTTGCTAATTCTTGCATCCTATTACTATTAATTGAATCACTAGGTGTTAGGTGATAAATTGTAATTTTGGATTCGACGGAGATAGTGGCTCTAGTGTACAAAGGTGAAGCTATCTTTCGACAAAAAATAACATGACAGAATGATGAAAGATGTCAGTCATAAGGTGATTTGGTGACGGAAATGTCCGAGTTACAATTTTGACAAGAATGGCTAAAAATCAATTTCTGTCAGAAGAAGGTTCTGTCGAATGAAGATCAAAAACTGTCGAATATACTAGAAGGTCAGCAGAACTCCAAACTCGACGGAGGGGTGTTGACGTTGGAGAAATATTCCAAGTGTTGAACCGACGAAAGCACTAAATGGTCAGAAATTCTAATTCGACGGATATTGACATTGGAGAAGTCTCTACTAAATGGTCAGAAACTCTAACTCGACGGATATTGGCATTCTAACTCGATGGATATTCACATTGGAGAAGTTTCTCTACTAAGTGGTCAGAAATTCTAACTCGACGGATATTGAAATTCTAACTCGAAGGATATTGACATTGTACTAAATGGTCAGAAGATCAAATTCAATGGATATGATCAGAAGATCAAATTCGATGGATATTGACATTGTACTAAACGGTCAAAAGTTCAAATTCGAAGGGTATGGTCAAAAGATCAAATCGTTACAATTGTTCACAAAGAATCCCCAAATTTTGGGCCTAAAAACCATGGCCCTCTGAGAACCAATTCGACATCATTTTCTTCCATTTCATGCATTCCAATCCATTCAAATACATCAATATACACCAACAAACAATCTAATAGCACAGACACATTATAAATAACATGCAAACATACTAATCATACAAACTAAGAATAACCCATAATACAATTTTCTCGCAATCAATCACAGATAAGGTTTCTAATTGCTAATAGAGGTTGAGGAGGAGTGTCTTCCTCTTACCTGAGAGAAGCACAAAGAAAGGATGCTCCTTTTTGCTTAGAAATTTCGTGCTTCACCACCGCAGAACCTTGGGTGTTCAAATCCATAAAAATCAAGATCAAAGAGTGGAAATGGTATCCATTGTCACCAATGTGACTATGGAACACGAAAATGGGGAGAAAATGAGGAGAAAGTTAAGAGCTTTACCTTAAAGCTTGAAGCTTTGATGTTGGGCTGCCAACCACGAAAATGGAGGAGCCAAGGTGAGTTCCACAAAGAAAAAAGCTTGAGGACGGTGAGGGGAAACAATGGTCTCTATTGGTTGAGCAAAGGAAGCTTGAAATCAACAATGGAGGTGTGTGGGTGGAAGAAGAGAGGAAGAGAAATGGGAGCAGACGTGAGGGAGAGAGTGACCAGCGTGAATGAGAGAAAATGGGAGAATGAAAATGTAATATCCCTCTTAGCCAACCGTGCAGCACCAAACAGGGAGGAAAGAGAAAGTGGTTGGGAAGGAAGGTTCTTAGAAGCTTCCCTCAAAGCTTTCTTGAGAAGTTTCGTGCGCTTCTCGATAAAGTGCATAGTAAGCTTGTCTCCTTAATTAAATACACTAGACAGATGATTAATTACACTTTAGAATTATTTTCTCAGTGAATAAAAGTTACAGTTGATGAAAATAATATTTCATTGTTCATCAGATGATTTTTATGATACAGTGATTCTATCTATCAGATAAAATCTTGAAAAACATAAATTTCGTAAACTGTGTCCAACCTCGGGTTTAGTAAGATCCCCCGTCGACGTTTCCACAGTCCAAAGTTTACCAGCCTCAGGAAAAATATTTCATTTTCCCAGCTCCGCTCAGTGCACATGCAAAATGAGAAATATATTAAAATATTCATCGTTTCCAGAAAAATCCACAAAAATCCCTAAAAATCATAAATATTATAAATTAATTATTTATAATGAAATAATTAATTTTTTTGGGATGTTACATTTCCTCTAGAAAAGCCTTTTTTCTAAAAAGAACTTGCTCAACCTTTCGTACTAAGCTCTAGGGGCTTGTTTTAAGCCATATAAGGTCTTTTTCAATTTAAAGACATGTGATGCGATTTAAAAGTTGCAAACCCAAGTGTAGGTTGTTTCAAGTAATAAATTCTCGGGAGTCCGAGGTCAATCCACAGGGAGTGATAAAAGTGATAAAACTTAGTCACAAATAAAAAGGATTTACTTGGGTTAGGAGATCTACTATTGGTAAGTAAAATAAGGATAAGATTAATTTTTTTATAACTCAATTAGAATCCACACATAATGGAGATTCCAATCGAAAAATACAACATTCAAAGTTCATTTAAGATTATATACATAATTATATTATGATTCCTTTAATCATCTATTAACACCACCACTTATAAATGGGCTCAAGCATTTATTGTGCCAATATCTTGTCTACAACAAATCAAGATCTCCACTTTACAAGGAGGGTTTCTAAATTGATTGGAAACAAAATACAACACATATAATGGCTACTTGATAACATATCATTTAAGCACAAGAAAGAGATTAATCAAACCTTATTTCATTACCAAGAGCTTCACCGTTTCACCCAAGTAAAATAAAAATTAATTACTCATAGACAAGAAGAAAGGAAAAGAGAAGAAGAAAAAGAAGGACATAACTTCAATTTAGAACAAAAGAAAACTACAACAAGATAAATAAATAACATAATAGCATGATATTGATCTCTAAGACCAAGACCCTTAAATGATCAACCAAGGCTCCCTATTATAGAGGATTAGGGATACAAAATGACAAGGGGGCTGATTCATGAGTGAGTGGATGAGTGAAAAATGAGTGAAAAATGCCAAATGACTTTTGATAAGTGGAAAAATATGGAGATTCTTTATCTCCGAAATTATTCAGTTCTTAAGTCATTGAATACGTCAGAAAATTGAAATATGGTCTTCATTAAAGCTGTAGGCCTTTGTCTTTAATGCCACTAGAATCACCTCAAAAGGCCACCTACAGCCCGAGATATGGTCCAATTACTGCACAATGTTCTGGCCCAGTTACAGCTCATCTGTTCTGACTTCCAAGCCTAATATGACCTCTAAGGAGTCTGAATTGAGTTTTGTATTCTTCATAAAAGTTGTAGATATGGGTCTTAAATTGTAGAGACCAAAATTTCAACCCAATCCAGATCTTACAACCCGCGTTATGCTCTGATTACTATACACTATTCAGGTTCCAATCACAAAACCTATATTCTGACTTCCAAGCCAAATTAGTTCCACTAGATGTCCGATTTTCACCTAGAGCTCTTAATGAAAGTTGTAGAGCTCTCTCTTATCTTTCCTAAAGGTAAGATTTATAATTATTAGACATTTAGAACTCAAGATATGGCTAAAATACAGAAACAGTATAAAACGTAAATCTTGTTGAAAAAATTAATTAAGTTCAATTTGAGTCCAAACTTACAAAACATAACCAAACTCAATCAATTAAGTACATGGAGAGTGTAAATGACTAAAAATGAGGGTTTATTAATGTATAAAATATGTGATTATCAAATTCTCCCACACTTAGCTTTTTGTACTCCTGAGCAAAACACACAAGACTAAAACTAGGAAAAAAATGACACAGACTCAAAAGCTAAACACTCTAAAAGACTCAATTTCTAATAATATTTAAGAATGAGGAGCAACCAATCATTCAAGGGATCAAAACATTTATGAGGTAACGTTTCTTCACATGTCAAACTGACAAGCAAGGAAATTTCAATTGAAATGCATGAGTCAAGAATGATAGATCTTCACAAGATTCACTCTCAATCCATTGAGTGTTTAAAAGGTAGGTATTTCACTCAATTCAACCCATGAAAATTGCACTACCATAAGCTTGCTTATCTTCTACTTCTTCACTACTCAGAATACATGTACACACAAATCATGAGGACTTTATTCAAGGTTGTAATGGGGTCACAATAAAGGAGAAGGTAATATGGATATAACACATTAAATACTAAAGAGAATAAAAGAACATGAAAGCTGAGTTCAATTAACAAGCATGAAAGTTCATCCCAACTCCACCTAATACAAATTCCATTTACATATTCTTTTCCTTTCCTTTATTGCCTTGCCTGCCCTTATTTACACATTTTTTTATTATTTTTATTTTTTATTTGAAGAAGAACATAATATATACATTTTTTTAAGTAAACATTTTTTTAACCATTCTGCACACACACCCCCACACTTGTTCAAGAACTCATCCAATGACAAAGCTAATGTTCTCTTATTCCCTATTGTTGGGTAAGAACATGATTTTTCATTTAAGGCACATAATGAGTTCGAAACAAAGAATGATCAAATAAGCTTAAAGGGGTTAAGTAAGGGGAAATAAGTCATTTCCAATGCTTTACATTGGCAGGAATCAAAGAAATTTTAAGAAGCCATAAGAGTGCTTGATATCATATTAAGACAATATGCTGCTGAGCAAGGCTGCCTATTTGTGCACCAGTTATTCTTAACTATTTGGTTAATGTATCTATTTCAAGAAAAATGCATCAATCATATTTATATATGCATATGAAAATGTAGTCTCAAAAAGAATTAAAGCAAGTTCTAGAATACCAATTCCATGAGTGAAATTCACACAAGAAAGAATAGAATGGTACAAATGTTTAATCCATTCATCAATAGGCTCAAAATCTCACAATGCATAATTCTATCATTCTTAGTCCACCAATTCAACATCCATAACCAAGCATGTATTTTTAAGAAAGAAGACAATTTACTCAATCATGCAAATTTTCCTGAATTTGAATTGCTACTTCTACACAAACTAGTTGTCTACCTAATTACTCCTTACTTTGCCACCAATTTTGATGCGTCTCAAGAATAAATAATTTACTCCTTACTCTGCCATCATTTAATTAGTTTTGCTATTAGTAAGTTGTTGACAAATATATAAACACAACAAATATATTAATACACACACTTCCTAATTTTTTTAGGTTTTTTTTTACACAACTATCCTTCCCCCCAACCTAATCACAACATTGTCCTCAATGTCAAAACATAGATAGGTAAAGGATAGAAGATATTACCTATTGCTACAACTACTGAAAAGAAAAAATTTACACAAATTTAAATAGAAACAAAGTACGATAAATAAAACCAAAGCTTGTAATTATTTAAATAGTTAGAGTGTCTGATCTGCCTTGCTTTTCATACTACTTCCCTCACTGCTTCCTGCTGACTAATCTATCTGAGCTGTTACTAGATCAAGTTCATAGACAAAAGCTTCTAATTTATCAATCAACTCATCAACAGTGGAAGCAGAGATAAGGAGTCGTCTTACCGAAGGTGTGATAAATTTCTGTTCCATAGCATGGTTAAGAAAAAATAACAAAAGATCAAAGAAATTATTAACATTCAACAAAACCTATGAGTTTATGGTGGATATTCAGTTGGGCCCAAGAGACAATTTGAAAAACTTCTTCCAAAGTACCAAAACCACCTGGTAAGGCTATGAATGCATCAGAGTTTGCAAGCATTATCCTCATTCATTCATGCATAGATGATACTTGAAGCTCCTCCCCAATTATCTTTCCAGTGATGTTCTTTCGAGTTAAAGGTCCAAGAATGATACCTAAAACCTAACTGCCTCCTATATGTGCAGAAAGTGATACAACCCCCATTAACCCAATGCTACCTCCCCCATATACTACATGAATTTTCCTTGCAGCAAGTGTTCGACCAAGAGTGCATGCTGCGTTTACATACTCTAAACCCTTCCCATAACTTGACCTACAAAATTCACAAATATTTATAAGTTTACAAACAGAAGAAGAAGCTCCCTCCATTTCTATACTCACACTCCCTTTGAATGATTATGAGTTGGAGGAAAGTGAAGAAAATGAAGTGTTTAAATAGGGAAGAGAATGGAAAAAGTAATGCTAGCTCCAATATGGGTAGGTTGGCTATTGTCAGAAAAGTTTGAATTTAATAAACACAGTTTTTTTTTTTTTTTGACTTCAAGAAAGCCATCAAGGTAAAGAAGTCTAGAAACCCTTGAAGGACCATGCTCAAAGGATCGTTTGTCCAAAACCAAAATAAAACAAAATCATACAAAGATAAAATTATAATAATAAATGATGGTATACCTTTATGTACAGTTTTCATGGCGTATCTTTATACTACGAGTCATGAGTGTAGTAGCCTTCACAATCTTACCACCCCTTGAAAGAGACATCGAATTCCCTTAAGGAATTTCAGACTTAAGGCACTCCTCCTGCTTGTGGGATATCCCAGCCTATGCATTATCCCTCTAGTTAAAGAGAAAAAATATGAATACAATGACCAGTGACCATAGCTAGTAGAGCTACGCTTAGG
This sequence comes from Ormosia semicastrata, assembly GCA_029884595.1. Lineage (NCBI taxonomy): Eukaryota > Viridiplantae > Streptophyta > Magnoliopsida > Fabales > Fabaceae > Ormosia > Ormosia semicastrata. The sequence goes on from JAQQTO010000063.1 coordinate 55,976,511, forward strand.
AACCCAATAAATCAATATCAGGAATTGAGCTCAAAGGCATTGTTATGCGAGAATGCAAACACGATACGCTTCTATCTGTCCATTAACAAGTAGAGCCGACGGTTAAAACTTAGGAATGCTTGCGCAGCTTTCTACAGAGCATGGCACATGAACCTTATTTATGGACTGGCGTGCGAAGGTCCACCCAAGTTAATGACGGGACGAGCATCTACCCGGGGCTCCTAATCTAATTAAAGACTAAGTACAACCGCAGTTTTGCCCCTTTTTTCTTTTCATTTTTTTTCTTTTTTTTCTGAAGATGTACAAGATAATATATACATGTTGTGATTGTGGCTCACATCTTCTTCTGGTTTTACGTCCAGTAACGGCTTAAATGCCTTCTATGAGTCGAGGATAAGCTTCCCATCAAATTTTTTTATAAATTGGCAAACAGGGTCTTTTTGAGTCAAATTCCCAAGATTGTAATGCTCTTGTTCATCCCTGAAGAGATTTCACAAATTAATAAGTTCACGATGCACAACTCCACAAGAATGCATCTCAAGAGTCAATAAGATATCATCTAATGACTCCTTACTCAGTCCATGCTTAATGAAGAATGTTTTACCTTCTCTGTTTAAGGAAACCATCCCCAAAGAACTACATCACTTGTTATAAGAAAATTGACAATATTAGCAAACCTAGGCATGGAATTGACAGAAATAAATATTCATCAGAAAAAGGTGAGCCTGTTGTAAGTATGGACAAATGATCTACAATAACATTTTTGACTTCTTTCTTATCTTTTATTGTGATATTGGATTCTTGAAGCAACAAAATCCACCGTATCAACCTAAGTTTACAAAAACTTGTTGAGAAAATCGACAAGTGCACCGAATTGTCAAAATAATAAAGTTGATGATTAAGAGGAAAAAAAAAACTAAAAGACATGAAATTAAGAGGGAAAAGAGAAAATAAAGCACATGAATGCAAAACACATTAAGGATATAAACACATGAAATTAAAACACTAGGGATCTGACTTCACTTGATTTAACAATCTATTATAGACAATAGAGTAGCTTTGGGACCTTCATTCTAATTAATTTCTAATCATTCAATTGATGGGGAGAATCTCATAATTAATTAAAACTCAATTCTTTGGTCTAAACCTTAACTCTTAAAGGCATGACCTTTACTCTATGGATTCTCATGGAAAATACCACAATTCTCTCACACAACCTATAATCTCCATTCCTAGATGATTATAAATCATAACACTTATTATTTATGGTCTAAGTCATATGCAAACCTTCTGACTCACTAGATCAATTTATGAATGGCCAATTCATAAAAGCATTAAGAACTATAATAAGCACTCAAATTGAATAAAAAAGAAATTAATTAAAATTTCAATCTTAATACATGTCAATTGCATTAAGTTACGTCTTCACCCTAGAAACACACAAATTTAACTGCACATAACAAAAGAGAAGAAGAAATAAGAAGAATAAAATAAAAAATATATACAGAGCTCAACCTTCCATAAAAAAATATATTAACAAGTAGGCGGTAAACCTGTCTTGATAAAAAATATATATATATTAACAAGTAGGCGGTATAAACCAGCCATTAAATATTAACAAGGATGTGGTATAAACCAGCCACCAAATAAATATTAACAAGAATGTGGTATAAACTAGCCACCAAATAGATATTAACAAGGGTGTGATATAAACCGATCACCAAATATATATTCACAAGGGTGTGGTATAAACTAACCACCAAATAAGTTAATAAACTGTTAAATTTAAAAGTTAGTAAGTAAGTAAATTAAAATGTTAGAAATAGGTAAATTAAAAAGTTAGAAGAAGCTAAATTAAAAAGTTAGAAAGTTAGTAAGAGAGTTAATAGTTAGTAAGTTAGTAAGCAAGAAAATCAAAAAGGTTAGTAAGTTAGTAAGTAAGAAAATTAAAAGGTTAGTAGGTTAGTAAGTTAGAAAGTTAGAAATAAAATACAAAAAATAAAGCACAAAATATAAAGTACAGAAAGTAAAATACAGAAAATAAAGTACAAAAAAAAAGGTGCAAAAAGTAAATTTAAAATATGAAAATCAAAGAATTGGCAAGCCAATTTTTTGCTCTGGCGAAAGAGAAGAGAAGAAGAAAGATTATTTTATTAATGATTACAGATTATAGAGGGAGAAAGGAGAGTTAGTATGTTAGTATGTATAAAGAAGAAAAAAAATTAAAAGAGTAGAAAAAATATATACATATATATACAAAATATTTACACAATAAATTTATTCTTCAAATCAACTCACCGGCAACGATGCCAAAAACTTGATGTGGATTAAAAGTTATAAATCCAAGTGCAGGTTGTTTCAAGTAATAAATTCTCGGGAGTCCAAGGTCGATCCACAGGGAATTGATAAAGAAAAATTCTGACATAAGGTAAAAATTTTGTCACAACAATAAAAGTGAGAAAACTTGGTCACAAATAAAAAAGATTTACTTAGGTTAGGAGATCCACTCTTGGAAAGTAAAATAAGGATAAGATTAATTCTTTTTATAACTCAATTAGAATCCACACATAATGGAGGTTCCAATCAGAAAATACAACATTCAAAGTTCATTTAAGATTATATACGTAATTATATTATGATTCCTTTAATCATCTATCAACACAACCACTAATAAATGGGCTCAAGCATTCATTATGTCAATATCTTGTCTACAACAAATTAAGATCTGCACTTTACAAGGAGGGTTTCTTAATTGATTGGAAATAAAATACAACACATATAATGGCTACTTGATAATATATCATTTAAGCACAAGAAAGAGGTTAATTAAACTTTATTTCGTTACCAAGAGCTTCACCCTTTCTCCTAAGTAAAATAAAAATTAATTACTCATAGACAAGAAGAAAGGAAGAGAGAAGAAGAAGAAGAAGAACATAACTTCAATTTAGAACAAAAGAAAACTACAAGAAGATAAATAAATAACATAATAATATGATCTTGATCTCTAAGACCAAGACCCTTAAATGATCAGCCAAAGTTCCCTTTTATAGAGGATTAGGGATAAAAATGACAAGGGAGTTGATTCATGAGTGAGTGGATGAGTGGAAAATGAGTGAAAAATGCCAAATAACTTTTGATGAGTGGAAAATTATAGAGATTCTTTATCTCTGAAATCATTCAGTTCTGAAGTCATTGAATACGTCAGAATATTGAAATGTGGTCTTCATGAAAGTTGTAAGATTTTATCTTAGCTTTTAAATACCACTAGAATCACCTCAAAAGGCCACCTACAGCACAAGATATGGCCCAAGTACTACACAGTATTCAGGCCTAATTATAGCTCCTTTATTATGACTTCAAAGCCTAATATGACCTCCAAGGAATACAAATTGAGCTTTGTGTTCTTCATAAAAGTTGTAGATATGGGTCTTGAATTATAGATACCAAAATTTCAACCCAATCCAGATCTTACAACCTGCATTATGCTCTGATTACTGTACACTATTCAGGTTCTAATCACAAAACTCATATTCTAACTTCCAAGCCCAATTAGTTCCACTAGATGTCCGATTTTCACTAGAGCTCTTCATGAAAGTTGTAGAGCTCTCTCTTATCTTTCCTACAAGGTAAGATATATAATTATTAAATATCTAGAACTCAAGATATGACTAAAATACAAAAACAGTGTAAGACATAAATTTTGTTGAAAAAATCAATTAAGTACATGGAGAGTGTAAATGACTAAAAATAAGGGTTTATTAGTGTATAAAATATATGATTATCAACATAGTTGGGCAGTTCATAGTTTTCAAAATCAGGAGGTTATTCCAAATACACTTCTTATATAAAACCATTTAAGAAGGCACTTTTAACACCCATTTGAAAAAGTTTGAAATCCATGATACATGCATATGCAAGTAGCATTCTTATAACCTCTAATCTAGCTACGGGAGCATAAGTTTCTTCCTAATCTATTCCTTCTTCTTGATTATAGCCTTTTGCAACGAACCTAACTTTATTTCTTGTTATTAATCCTGTTTCATCAAGTTTGTTCCTAAAAATCCATTTGGTGCCAATTATAGGATGATCATTGGGCCTTGGAACTAATTCCAAAACTTTATTTCTATCAAATTGGTTAGTTCTTCTTGCATGATCAAGATCCAATGTTCATCATTAATGGCCTCATTTATGTCTTTAGGTTTAACTTGAGAAACAAAAGTCATATGGTTACATGCATCTCTAAGAGAGTTTCAAGTGATTACCCCTTTTGATACATCACCTATCACTTTATCAAGAGGATGATATCTAGATGTCCTTCATTCCTTAGGAAGGTCCATGATTGGTGAATCCTCTTGCCTTGGGGGATCAAGTGAGTTCTTGGCTTTCTTCTCGCGATAGATGGCGACTTCACTGGGGATACTTCAAGAGTCAAGCCTGTTGTTGTTAGTTGTGCAAATTATTATTAATCCTTATTTATTTATTTTACCCAATTTTGTCCTTGTTTTTGTTTTCTTATTTGTTTGTAAATAGATTTTATTTAGTACTTTTATGTAAATGGCTGATAGCATTATCCTGTGTTTATTTTGACATGATTTACTTGTATATTTTTTTTGAATACTTTGTACTTAATTATTGAAACCCTAGGGTAAATGATTGTTGACTGGTTGTTGTATGTATGTTTTTGCAGGTTGAGGGGTAGTTTTATCCTTTTAAATTTTTGTATAGGTTTGTATGCTCCCTCACACACAAGCTCTATACTCAAGTTCCGTGCCTTGTAGGCTTAGATAGAGGGCGAAGTAGTGTTACTTTGAGAGACCTTTGCTCTCCGAACAGGAACATGAAAATCCCTCACTCAAATTGAACTCTTTCCACTTGTAACCTGCCATGGGTGAGGATTGAGGACTCTCGCTAGCCGAAATGTTGGCGACAACAAGGGCAATTTGGGGATCTTTTGTCTGATATGGGTCTCGACTTTTGTTAGTGAAGGGCTTTATGCTTCCTTGACATTTGTTAAGACACTACTCAGATTGTTATCAGTATCATGGACTAGTCATATTAAGAGGGTTTATCCCTACTTGTGATTAATTCATGAATTGGGTCCTTGTCTTTCGAGATAGGGGCAATTTGGGGACCATGACATTTTAGAAGTTTAGATTTATCCTGAAAAAATTTGCACTGATAGATTGAACATAATGACTGCCAAAATTAGAGTCGTGACCTTAAGAAAATCTAACCTTTAAGTTCCACCTGACCAGATCACAAAGGGGGCATACTTCTTCTTTACCTACCAATTTCTCATGTCATTCATTCTTGCATTCCTTTTTTTAAAAAAAAATCAACATAAAAAAATATACATCATCTTACATTTTCATTCCTAGCAAAAAAAAAGTCTTCTTAATTTATCTGTTCATCATGTCATTCATTCTTATATTTTTTTTCTTCTTAAAAAAAATCAGCATAAAAAAAATCATCTTACATTTTCATTCCTAGCAAAAAAAAATCTTCTTTACCTATCTATTGCTCATGTCATTCATTATTACATTTTTTTTAAAAAAAATCAACATTAAGGATAAAAGAAAAAAAAACATCCTGCATTTTCATAGCATTCTAAAAGAATTCTTGCATTTTCATGACATTCATAGCACCTTTAAAAAAAAGACTAAAAAATAAAGATACATCATCTTGCATTTCATAGCTTCCCTAGCATTCAAAAAAGGAAAAGAAAAAAAAAACATCTTGCATTTTCATGACATAGCATTTTCTTTTAAAAAAGAGGAAGAAAAATGAAAAAAAGTGTTTTCAAAGTTCATCCATTTCATCTTATGCATCTCAGTCATTTCATCTCATTCTTTGTTTAATGTTATTTTGTTTCAACAAATCAAACTTGTTCAGGAACCATTGCGCGGCCAAGAGACCAATTAAACCTCGAGTTCATAATATCAGATCTCAGACTAGAATGGCTGCTAATAATCCAGAGGCAGGGAGAAACTTGAGCAGGGAAGTTAATGAAATGACAAGGAAGATGAATGAGATGTTAGAGACCCAAGCAAGGTTGGAAACAATACTGCAAGATATGAGGGAGTCTCTCCACTTAATTAATGGAAATAGAGGTGCAAATGGGTTTGAAGCATATGTAAATGTGCCACCAATAACTGCCTCGACATTCTTGATTATAACCTCAGGAATCACTGTAGGGATCCATGAGTAACCACATCAAACGACATTGATAGTCATTCCTATTGGGGAGGGGTATTGCGCCTTCGAAGGTGCTCATAATGAAATTCCTGGTTATGCTGGCCCTACCTAGGAGCAACCTTATGTGTCCATTCTAGGGCAAGCAACGATGCCTTACTCTGGGAATAGCCACATCATGACCGAGAAAGACAAGATGAAAGAAAAGTGGATAGAGAAAATGGAGGAACAGATCAAAGCAATCAAGGACCATAGCGCTTATAGACCGTTTAGAATGGAAGAACTGTGTCCTACCATGGATGTCGTAATCCCTAAAGATTTCAAGATTCCTGATTTTGCCAAGTATGACGGGAGTGGCAACCCTCGATTTCATTTGATTAGTTATGGAACCAAGATGGTTGTTTGGTCTAAGGATGATAAGTTCCTCATTAGCTGTTTTCACAAGAATCTTACAGACCCCGTATTAGAGTGGTATCTTCAATTAGACTGCTCTAAGATTTCTTGTTGGATAAAATTGGCTGATATATTCATGGACTAATACAAATTCAATTTGGATGCAGTTCTAACCCGGGAATAGTTGAGCTCAATGCAGAAATGAAATGAAGAATCTTTCAAACAATATGTGCAAAGGTGGAAAGCCTTGGTAGCTCAAGTTCAACCTTCATTGACACCGTCCGAGTTATGTTCATATTTCTTAGGAACCTTAGGAAATCCTTTTATTAGGGCAATGGCTGGACCAACCTATAAAGATTTTGCTGACTTGATCACTATAGGAGAAAAGATTGAGATTCTAGCCAAAGCTGGGAAGTTGCCAATGAGTAGTACAAAAAATATTACTCTTAAGAAGGGATTCTAGCCGAAGAAGAAAGAACCTGAGGTGAATTATGTCCAACACCAACAGACCTTCAGATCGCGATATTCCCCACAAAATCCAAGTCATCAACCACCATATAACCATAACTCCCACTTTCCATACCAAACACCTACACCTCCTTATTACCCATCCCACCAAGTTGTGTCAACCACAAACATCATCCCAACCCCACAATTCCAAATTAACAATGTTCCCACACCATAACCATATGTACCAACTTGCCCAACCTACACCCGATATCCACCTGTACCTCCACAAAACTATCCAAGCCTCCAACAGCCTCGACCAAACCTCTAACATCAAAGTCGCTTTCGTCCCTGAAACCTACCTCCTTTCCTAAGATTGTCTATTTCAAATGCTGATCTATTCCAAAGGTTATTCGATGCTCACCTCATATCAGGAAATCCTGTACGTCCCTTAGAACCACCATTCCCAGCATGGTATAACCCGAATTTAACCTGTAAATACCATATGGATATCCCAGGGCATTCAATTGAAGATTGTGAAGCTTTCAAGAATGCAATAAGGAAGCTTATTGCTTATGGGAAGCTTGACATTCAAGAAGAGATTGGACCCCATATCATCAATAACCCAATTCCTAATCATGGTGGAAGGAATGTGGTAAACGCTTTGGAAATGGAAGGACCACCAATAAGAAAGGTCATGAGCTTGCATACACCGATGGCTGAAATATTCGAAGGGTTGAACAAAGCAGGTTATAGTATCATTACACCAGTTGCCACGATGAAAAAAGAGGAAAAGCACGATAAAGAGTCAACTTGTGCTTATCATTGTGGGGGAATGAGACATGATATTGAGAATTGTTGGGACCTTGAGGTTCGAATCCAAGGATTACTCACTTTAGGAGTAATACAAGCTAGACGAGGGGTAGGTTCCTCTGAAGAAGTCAACGTGGTTGAACATTTTGTACTTAAGGTGCCACCTCTTAACCAAACTTCAACACCAGGGAAAGTAGTAGTGACTGTAACACACTCCTTAGGATGTCACATTTACTTATTAAAACGTCATTTACTTAGCAAAACGTGGAAAAAGTTTAATCTTGGAAAATACAAATTATAATTTTTCTTTGCAAAAACACAAACTTAAAAGAACATAAACAACATAGGATATAACTTATAAAATATTACACACCAAAAAGGATATACACATTAGTGGCATGGATCACAGTCCACCCAAAATTACAAGTTTATACATAAAAGACATAAACAATAGTTTACCAAACTACAGACTAGCCCAAGTCTAGAGACCTAGGGAGCAAGATCATCCCCTGGACCCTTCATTGGATCCTCCTCAGACTCCTTCGTTGGTCCTCTTCCTCAGACTCCTCCCCAACCAAACTCCTCAACCGTGGCAGGAGTTCGCGGACAGGCGTTCGAGCGGATAATACAATGGAGTCAGTGTCCTCCCTAGGGGTGTAATGCAGATCACCCCACAGCTCCCTAATTAGCATGAAGAACTCTAGACGCACAAAAACGTTAAGAGAAAAGAAAGGAATCCCGTCACGGGTCCTACTAATAGACAGAGTCAAATCCCCTACATATCTAATCCTCTCTAAGCCCCAGTCGATACGCCACGCATCGGAACCTCCATGGAAAAGAACTCTGACAAAACCAAAAGAACCTCTACAGGCAGCCATCCCAAAAGCAAAACCAAGAAAACTACAAAACTCCTTTTTCTTCACTTAATCTTTATTAGCAAGAAAACAAAAAATAAAAAACAACCAGAATAATAAACAAAGAGGTGAGATTCTCTACACCAATACCAGTATGGTAGCGAGAAATAGTAATATCAGTCAAATCAATAAAATACAGAGATAACCATCACAGTCAAAAAATTATTAGCAAACATAATAATGATATATCAACAGATAGTCTCATAAGATAATGCATCACAATGAAATGTTCAATATCCATGCGAATGCAAAATGGACTGACATCTACTCCACAGAGTTCAAACTAACATCAGAGAGAATGATCTAGAAGACTTGTCTGTATCTCGTCAGCCTCAAGTCAAGTGCCATAATTTCTCAATTTCTCAATTTACGCAACATGGCTTTATACAAGACAGTCTACACCAGATCGTAAGTATTTATAATGTCTCGGTCTGGATCATCGGTGTGTTTGTATCGGTCTGATCCACGGAACAGGGGATCTACCAGCTGGCTATTGTGGAAAACCCGTACCTCGACGCCTCCAAGGTAAACACATGACTTACACTATGCCTATCGTACCTACACTAAGGTGTAATTCATCTCCTAGGCATACAGCCTTAACACAAAGTCACCAAGACTTTCAAAATGCATGATTTCATGATAATGAGCAACAATATTCACAAACAACAAAAGTTTCACTAAGAGGAGCCATAACAAGGCTTAAATCAAACACTGACATCCTTGGGTCCAATACGTTAGCTCGTCAGCACGAAACTACTATATTCCTTCACAAGGTATCTTCAAAAGTACAAGTTCAAGAACCTTCATTTTCCAAAACACATGAAGCATTCTCACCAGTTTCCTTAACATGTAGGACCGTCACTTTACTTTCAAACTTTAATTGTGATACTTTCAAGAATTAATACGAAACTTAGCTCTAATCCTAAACTCCCTTAGTTAGGTTCCTCTAGGTAACATTTCATCACATTTTTCATTAAAACCCTAAAAAGAAAATTACATTATTTTAGTCTCATAAATTCATTTCCTTTTTCTCCTAAGCCCTTAAAACCACTCTAACTTTTTATGATCTCTCTTTCCAACTTATTTTTCCCTCTCAAGGCCGAAACCCCTCTCTAACTAAGTAGTCAAGATTTTGTTTTTCCACTCTTTTATTTTTATGAAATTCCTAATCCAATTCCATTTTTATTTAGGCTTCCAAATTCCCACTCAACACAAAATTTTCTCTTGGATCCCCCTTTTTGGGTTCTTAGCTGTGAGCTCTCTAGGGTTCTTGGGTCTTAAAAATTTTTTTTATCTTCCACAAGGATTTCAAGCAACCAATAAAATATCAAACGTCAAACTTTCCATTCCATCAAAGTCATAAACAAAAACAACATCAAACCACAAAATCACATAAGTTACAAAAGTCACACAATCACCAAGAGTCAAATACAATTAAGTGAAGAATCCTCACATGGATTCTCCACTCTCAGCACAACAAGGTGTCTCTCACCACCATGAAAGGTTGATGAGAGTGGTCTCCCTATTACCTTGGAGAATATCCCACCACTTCTTGAATATCTCCTTGAAATAAGCTTCCTCTTCCAAGAGCTTCTTGAAAAATGAAAATGACACCAAAGAATCAACATCAAAAAGGCTTGGAAGGAATGATCATGGATCAAAGTCATGATCTTAGAAAGAAGAATGAAAATAGAGAACTTTTTACCTTAAGGGTCTTCAAGCCCTATCTTGAAGAAATGCTTGAAAAAGTGATGAAGAAGCCAAGATCTTCACACCAAATGGTCTTAGAAGGAGATGTAGATTCAAAAAATATGACTAATTAGAATTAAAGAAGAAAAGATGGTAGATCTAGGGTGGTGGCCGTGAGATAGGGAGAGAAAAGAAGAGAAGAGAAAAAGTGAGAGAGAAAGGTGGAAACTTTTTGAGATGAAAATAGAAATGAACTTAAGTGAAAAGATGACAAAGTGGTCATCTTTTTCTTTCCCTCCAAAACCGTGTGGCCATCCCAAGGAGAGAGAAAGGATACTTCTCCAACAAGCTTTAATGAAGCTTTTTTAGGAAGCTTGGTTTCACCTTTTTGGAAAAGTCAATAAGTGATGTCATCTAGTGATATCACATGAGGAGAACACTCTAGAAAAGATTATTAGCACTTCACTAAAAGCTATTATCCAATAGACAAAAGTTATAGTTAATCAAGGTAGTATTTATTGTCCAATGGATAATAGAGTGTACCAAAAATTTTATCTTCCAAATAAAATTTCAAACAGTGAAAACTCTGAAAATTTAGTATTTAGTAAGATCCCCTAACTCCAGTTTAACAATCCAAATTTTTTTAAAAATAATATTAAAATAATCCATATATATCAATTAATTCATAAAAGTTCATAGAAATTCACAGCAACACAGATAACACAGATTAACCAAAAGTAAGATAAAGTTGGGGTGTTACAACTCTCCCCATCTAAAAGGAATTTTGTCCTCGAAATTCATCATACCTTAAAATAAGTGTGGATATTGTTCTCTTATTTTGTCCTCTAGCTCCTATGTTGCATCACCAGTCGCATCGGTCCAGATTACTTTTACCAAAATAATCTCCTTGCCTCGGAGTTGCTTTGCTCTCCTATCCTCAATCTTGATGGGAAGTGCTTCATAGATTAAATTCTCTTTTAGTTGTATTATATCCTGTTCAATGATATGGGCTGGATTAGGAATATACTTTCGTAATTGCGACACATGAAAGACATCATGAACATTGGAAAGAAAAGGTGGTAAGTCTATTTGGTAGGCTACTGGACCTATCCAACGAAGAATTTGATACGGTCCAATGAATTTAGGAGTGAGTTTTCTGGATTTAAGGACCCTTCCAACACCAGTCATAGGTGTAACTCTAAAAAACACATGCTCACCTTCCTCAAATTCAAGAGGTCACTGTCTCTTGTCGGCATAGCTTTTCTGTCGGCTTTGAGTTGCCTTCATTCTTTCCTGGATTAACTTAACTTTTTTAGTCGTCTGTTGCACAAGTTCAGGTCCTACTGCGAAGTTTTCACCATCCTGGTACCAACACAAGGGTGTTCTACACCGTCGCCCATACAACGCCTCGTAGGGTGCCATCCCAATCCTCGTGTGGTAACTATTGTTATAGGTAAACTCTATCAAAGGCAAGAACTCATCCCAATTTCCAATCTGTTCCAAGACACAAGCTCTTAGCAGATCCTCCAATGACTGGATTGTCCTCTCTGACTGACCATCCGTTTGCGGGTGATACGCAAAACTTAAATGAAGCTTCGTTCCCATTGCTTTCTGCAAACTCTGCCAAAACCTCGCTGTAAACCTTAGGTCTCTGTCAGAAACAATGCTCAAAGGCACACAATGTAGTCTAACGATTTCATCGACATACACTTGAGTCAACCTCTCCATCAAATACCTTATATTGATTGGCAAGAAGTATTGACTTCGTAAGTCGATCCACAATCACCTATATAGAATCGTGTCCCTTCTTAGTCCTTGATAACCCGCTCACAAAGTCCATCGCAATGCTATCCTATTTCCACTCTGAAATAGTCAAGGATTGCAGCATTCCAAAAGGTCTTTGATGTTCCACTTTAGCCTTTTGACAAACTAAGCAAGATAACACATACTTGGCAACATCCCTTTTCATTCATTGCCACCAACATAATCGTTTTAGATCTTGGTACATCTTAGTAGTTTCGAGGTGCATGCTCAACTTGCTCTTATGGGCTTCATCAAAAATCTTCTTCTTAAGCTCAGAATCATTTGGTACACAGACTTTATCTCTGAATCTTAGGATTCTGTCAGGTCCTTCCTTGAATTCAGACATTGCACCCTGCTTCACCAGCTCCTTCTCCTCTTGTAGGTATAGGTCACTTCACTATTTCTTTCAGATCTCTTCTATTAATCCGCTCGAGATAGTGATCATACTTAAGCACATTCTTCCTGGTGTCAACTCCACAAACAAATGCATATCCCTGAACTATTCTATTAGTTCACTCTCTTTGAGCATCATAGTAGAAACGTTAAGCATCTTCCTATTCAAAGCATCCGCTACAATGTTTGCCTTTCCAGGATGGTACTGAAGCTGGAAGTCATAGTCTTTCAAAAGCTCTAGCCATCGCCTTTGCCTCATGTTTAGCTCATTTTGATCAAACAAGTATTTTAAACTCTTGTGGTCACTGTAGACGTTAAAGGTTGCTCTATAGGGGAAATGCCTCCAAATCTTCAATGCAAACACAACAGCAGCTAACTCTAAGTTATGCGTAGGGTAGGTCTTCTCATGTACCTTCAATTGCCTTGAAGCATACGCTACCACCCTTCGATTCTGCATAAGGACACATCCTAGGCCTTGATATGAAGCATCACAATACACTTTAAAAGGTTTAATGGGATCAGGAAGGATCAACACTGGCAAAGTAGTCAACCATCTTTTCAACTCTTGGAAACTTTCTTCACATGCCTCAGTCCATACGAACGCTTGATTCTTTCTCATAAGCTAGGTGAGAGGTCCTGCTATCTTGGAGAATCCTTCAATAAATCTTTGATAATAGCCAGCTAATTCCACGAAGCGACAAATTTCTGTTACAGTCTTTGGCCTTTCCCATTGAAGAACTGCTTCCACTTTCGATGGGTCTACTGCGATTCCCTCCTTTTAAAATCACATGACCTAGAAACTGAACCTCCTCTAACCAAAACTCGCATTTAGACAGCTTGGCGTATAACTTCTTCTCTTTCAGAATCTAAAGAACCACACTAAGATGTTCGACATGCTCCTCCCGACTTCGTGAATAGACTAAAATGTCATCAATAAAGATAACAACGAATCTATCCAGATAAGGGCGAAAGATCCGATTCATGGAATTCATGAATATGGCAGGAGCATTGGTTACTCTAAACAGCATCACCAGCTACCCATAATGTCCATAATGCATCCAAAAAGCCATCTTAGGTACATCCTCTACTTTCACACGAATATGATGATAGTCAGAACACAGATCAATCTTGGAGAAAATAGCTGCTCCCTTCAGTTGATCCATCAAATCATTTATCCTCAGGAGTGGGTACTTTTTCTTAATTATAATCTTGCTAGCTGACGGTAGTCTACACATAACCGTGAAGTCCCATCCGTTTTTCTTGACCAACAGCATTAGAGCTCCCCACGGTGAAATAGTAGGTCTCACAAACCTCTTCTCCAATAGCTCCTCCAACTGCTTCTTGAGTTCAGCTAACTTTGATGGCGATATCTGATATGGTGCCATGGATATAGGACCAGATCCTGGAACAAGATCGATAGAAAATTCTACCTCTCTTATAGGTGGCAAACTAGGCTTATCATTAGAAAAGACTTCAGGAAACTCATTAGCCACGGGAATAGTATTCACATTGATCTCAGTCTTGACTTCTAAGGAAGACAAAAGCATGTATCCTTGAGCTCCTTCCCTCAAGAAAGTTCTGACTTGGTTGGCAGTTATAAATCCAGAAATCTCAAAATTAGGAAATACTAAGGTCTTATTGGAACAGTCAAGAAGGATATAGTTAGAAGATAACCAATCCATTCCTAGGATAAAATCTATTTGAGAAAGAGGTAAACAAATCAAATTAACTAAAAAGATTTGACCTTCTAAAGAAAGAGGACAGTTCATTTAAACTTGAGCAATAACAACGGGTTTAGCAGTGCGAGTAGAAATAATCAAATTAAAAGGTAAGAAAGACACAGATAACCCTAGTCTGTGCACACAATCATAGACAATGAAAGAATGGGTCGCCCCTGAGTTATACAGTACAGTTAAAAGATTACCTCCTATGGCACAATCTCCCTTGATCTGATCTTCGGATTGGGCGGCCTCTGCTCCACTCAAAGTGTAAACTCTTCCTCCCGTTAGTGGTCTCACGGCACGTACATTGTTAACTGTGGGCTCTGCCTTGGGTTGATTACAGTCTTTTACAATGTGCCCGGGCTTCCTGCATTTGAAGCAAAGGATCCCTTTGATGGTACAGCTTCTTGTCAGGTGGTCCTTTCCACACTTGAAGCATCTTGGCGTTGATGCCATGGTCTGACCAAACTTTTGGCCACTTGAACCTTCTCTACATGATTGTGGTTGAGCTTGATTTCCCTGTAGTCTCGAATATGGCTTCTGCTAAAAATGATTGCCACCGCCATTCCTCCCTCTTTGGAACCGAAAGGGTCCAAAGTTACGGTTCCTTATTTCATGTGACTGGTCTAATTCTTCAAGCTTGCGGCACTTGTCCAAAAGCGCTGGGAACTAATCAATTCCCAAGGGTAACACTGCTCTTTTCAGATCATGCCTTAATCCCTCTTCGAACTTGCGACATTTCCATTCCTCATCTGGTTGCAGCTGGAAGTATCTCGAGAACTTTGACAAACTTTCAAACTTGGTAGCATATTCATTGACAAACATGCTCCCTTGTTTTAAGCCTAGAAACTACATTTCCTTCGCATGCCTCGCACTAGCTGGAAAGTACTTCTCCACGAACTTGTTCTTGAAGGTTTCCTAAGTAATCACTGCTCCTTTAGCTTCCAACAGTCGATGGGCTCCTGCCCACCAGTCTTTAGTGTCTCCAACAAGCATGAAGGTAGCATAGGTTACCATCTGGGCATCAGTGCATCCCATTCCTCTAAATATCTTCTCCAGTTCTTTGATCCAAATGCTTGCTTTATCTAGGATGAACCCTTCTTTGAACTGTGGTGGATTGTTGCGGTGAAACTCTGACAGATTCTGAGTTTCAGCAGCAGCTTCCTGTTGTTGGGTGGCTCTTTGATTCTGCTGCATCATAGGCTCCGCTAACCTCTGCATTGCTTCCGCCGTTGCGGCCATACTATTGTTGTCTCGTTCAGAGTTCACAAGTACAGCTCTGCCTCAGCCCATCATGTTCCTTTGAAGTCGAACTAAATAATTCCCAAGGAAAGTCAGATAAAGTCATATAAAATAATTTTGTCTCTTTTCGGAAACTAAACATAGAGAATCACACAACACAAGCAAGACAGACCTAACCACAAACCCCAAAAGACTTAAACTTGGGCTCTGATACTAACTAATGTAACTCCCTCCATAGGATGTCACATTTACTTATTAAAACGTCATTTACTTAGCAAAACGTGGAAAAAGTCTAAGCTTGGAAAATACATATTATAATTTTTCTTTGCAAAATCATAAACTTAAAAGAACATAAACAACACAGGATATAACTTACTAAATATTACTGTTCGTCCGTAATCCGTAAATCCGCAAGCGCACGGGTCGACAAGTAATATAAAGGAGAGTTAGAGTATTGTGTCCCAAGGGATTGATTAATTAGAAGAATGTTAAACTTAATCAAAATTCACAAATTTTTATCCAAGCAAACGAATTGTGAGAATGGGTTGCAATTGAAATAACAATTTAAAGAAACAAAATAAGAAAACACCAAACACTAATTCCACAAGAGAAGATGAGAATGATTAAAGCCTAGGGGTCCCTATTCACTTGCAACTTCAAAGAATAATTGCAATCAACAAGTACCAATCAATGAAATGATAATTGTTAGCTGATAACCTTCAATAGATAAGAGCCTATGTCTAGGACAATTACCCATGCAAAACCTAGTTAATCCACTATGTGTCCATGTGGGTTAACATAAGAATCACTCATTGAGACCAATTATCAAACACTTGCTATGCATGACTAATGGGTATGTGTCTATCCCATTAGCTAATCAACACACTCAATGCAATAGAATGTAATTGAATATACATCAACCATACCATATCCATATTCACAACTCCCTATCTCTAGTTCAATTGGAATACTAAAATCATGCAATTGATGGCCAATCAACAACAAGCATTAAGCATAGATATGGATGAACAAAACCAAATTCATTGAAAGGATACCCAATTAATTACAAATTAATCAAATCCATAGCAAGATCCTAGAGAGCCCCTAGATTAGGGTTTAGTTACACATCATGAAAGAGAAGAAAACACATGAAATCAAATGATCCATCAAGTTACAAATCAAGAGGTAAAGGGAAAGAATAGACAAAAATGGAGAGATTCCAAGCTTGATCCTCTTCCTTGATCTTGATTCTCCCTTGAGTCACCTTCAACCCAAATGGGTTCCTCCTCTTCTCACTTGCTCTTTGAAATTCGTGGTTGAGTGTCCCAAAACAGAATATCCTCTCCTCCCCCAAAAATCAGAATATGAGGGTAAAATTTTCGTGCCAGGGTTTCCCCCACGCCTAGGAGTGGATTTAACACGCCTAGGCGTGGTTATGTATCACGTGCCCTTCTTCTGCTTGTCACGCCTAGGCGTGACTTTACCATGCCTAGGCGTGGTGGTCTCTGCCTGAAATTTCTGATAAACTGCGAGGAACACACCTAGGCGTGGATTTGGCTCGCCTAGGCGTGGTTTAGCTGCCCTTGCTTCCTTTTTGCATCTTTCTCCATTTTGAACTCTTCTATGCTTCCATATCCTTTCCAAGGTCTTTCCTTCTTGAATCTCTGCAACAAAAACAATGCTTTAACTCATCAAGCCATGATCAATCTCAATTTCTTATTACAAGCATTAACAATTAAATTATCAAACGATTGAGATACAAAGCTTAAAGAATCAAGATCATGCATGAATTTGGACCATTGGGTAATGTAAATTTAAGGAAAGCATACTCCTATACATTCAAAGCCATGTGAAATAACTTCATTTTCCGAAGTTATCACACCCCCAAACCTAAAGTTTTGCTAGTCCTCGAGCAAACTAAACCAAGCAAGTAAAGGAAACAAAATCCAATCCCAAGGTCAAGAAATATTAGACAAATTGAATTAGGCACATCCAGCTTCCAATTATCATTCATACCCTCAGAAATTAAATTTCAATCCTTACAACAAGGTCCACACATGCAAGAAATTCTCAACTGTCGTGCTCACCCTTTAATGCCATCTTTTGTGCATGAAAGATTTCCCAAGCTCATGAATTTAAAACCCTTTCCTAATCATGAAGAGCAAGGTGGATGAATTTATAAAATGCACATGCACTCTCAAAAGAATGTCCTTCATCCTTTTCTCCACTAATGTAGGCAACACATGATCAAGAATCATGAGGGTCTTTTAGGCTTGTAATGTGAGGCTAAGGGTAATGGTTAAGAAAGAAGGGGAAGGAATTAAATTCAAATATCAAACACATACACATTCCCATTGAATCAAGCCAAGCATGCAAGATGTACAAAAAGGATCCAATATATATAAAAAAAAATCAACTTTCTTTATTCCATTTTTCTTTTTCTTTTTATTTATTTCCTTTGCAAAAAGGGACTGCATTTTGTGCAACTCATGCATTTTTCTTTCTTCTCTTTTTATACTTTTTTTTTTGGATAGAGTTTGTTCCAAAAAGATCCTGATTTTCTATTACCATGCACAAATATTGATTTGGCTCAACTCAACAAAAATGTCAGATCATGCATTCAACAAGGGATATATAATCAAGGATAAAATGATTTTTCTCATGCAGGGATAACAGGGTGGACAATTGAAGTTTAAAGAAGGAAAAATTAGGCAGCACATACACACATACACTAGGCTTCAAAGGGGGTACTAGGAAACTCATTCAGTTAAGGTTGGCTTGAAAGGCTCAATCGCTTCAAAGAACTGCCCTAGTCATTTCCTTGAAAATACATCACCTAGGATTTCGCCTTGAAAGGGAATCAGACAAGCTTCTAAGATGCAAAATGATTATACACATGCCTTTTATAAATTTTTCTCCAAACATGCATTTCATTTATATTCCAAGATTTATCACACATGCAACTGGGAAATCCACTCATACACTAATATAACAAAAGTGTAAGCACAAAATTTGAAATTTTTACATGTGATTTCCGAAGTAATGAGGCATATCTGTGATCCACACAATCATTGGATAATCAAATCAAAATTCCAGCATGCATAAGTTCAACTTGCCTCTCAACATACTCATCAATTAAGAGCATAATTCAGGCAGCCCATTAATCCTAATCAATCAAGCACACTCACATCCACAAATTTGGAGAAACACAGCAAGACCAAAGGAATGAGAAAGTAATCCATATATATCAACAAAAACTGATTCAGCAATTAACAGAGAAAGTACTAAATCTCCCCCAAACCCAAGTCATACAGTGTCCCACTGCATACAAAATAAGGAATGTATCCAATAAGTACAGACAGTGCATTGAAAGTCAAGACAGAAAAACAAAGCAGAAAATAGCATGAAAGTAATAGGCCCTGGCGCCTCAAATCAAGTCATCCTCATCCAACAGGTCATCGCCTCTGCGCCCGATCATCGCAGCAGTGGGGAGGCGGCCGAGGAGGTGAAGCTGGAACGGTGGAGCCGCAAAAGGTGGAAAAGCGGAAAATCATCCATCGGGCGCCCCGACCCAAGGCCATCCAATGAATGCCCCGGTAAAGCGAAGCCGCATCTCTCGTGCGTAGTCGGCATCTCTCCGCCGCCGATCCAGTCTTTGCTAATGGAGTGTGCCCTGGTGGCATCAAAACCGGAACAGTGTGGAGCAGGAGCAGTGTAGGTGCAGGAGCTTGTGCTAAGGATCCGGGCGGGGGCTGGACGGGGCTCGCCTGCGCTTCTCCTGGACAGTCATAATTGTCTGCACTGCCCGTTCTGTCATAGGAGTCTTCAGCTTCACACGGACTTCAGTGTCCTTCCAAGTTACTTTCGCCTTCCGACACAGCTCACAAATAAGAGAGGGGAAGAACAACGATTTCAACTTCGATGTGATGCAAAGCTTGAGGTGATCATAAAGAATCTGCGCAGTGTCCACCTGCTAAAGAGTGTGGATGGCATATAGCATGTATGCGCACTCAGGATAAATCTCTGATCTGTGCTCCGTAGGTAGCAATGAGGAGCAAACAAAATGATTCCACGGACGCAGCTCTTTGCGCAGACTTTCCTGTTTAATGAAACGGATCGAATGATCTGCGTTGCGTTGCACTTGAACAGGAAAGGTAGAGTCACAGATGGCTGCCAGTACTGTTTCAAAAGGTGTACCACCCTCCTCTTCTGGAAGCTGCAAGGTTTTGTACGCACAGATCAGTGGAGGAGGGCCAAGGTGCAAAACCTGGCTGATGCGCTCAACAGAGTAGTTAACTGTCCTCCCTCTAACTTTAGCAGTCGTTTTAACGCTTTTCAAGCAAAGGCATTGGCATAGAATTCCTTGACTATTGCAGCAACTGGTTCGTCCACAGGATGCTCCGCAAAATGCTGCCAATGGAGCTCCTTAGTGGCACTAGTAATGGCTGGATATCGCACCACATTAAAGTCATGGAATCCCCGCTCAGCGATGATGTTAATTTTCTTCAAATGCAGCCAGAAGTAATCATATGCTTCCTGAGATATGAAAAATTGTGGGTCAAAGATGGGAATTGCCTCAGCATCCTCTGTGTTACTTGGTTCTGCCTCAACAGTTTTGCGCTGTCTCTTTGACATGGTTAGGAACCACAGCATGCAACAGGGTCCTACTCAGTAATAAGCAGTGATGGATCAGATCCCAATCAGTTCAAATATAAGCATGCAATTGCAGCAGGGTCCAACATAGTATTGCCAATCAAATACTCATGGGAACACATTAAACAGCACAGTCAACAGGGCCAACTATCCAAACCAAGGTTATCCCCAAATCAAATGAATCAGAAATAGGTAAACAGGTCCAACCAGTAATGTTCCAATCAATCAAAAATAAACAAGTGACAATGCAAACCAGTCTCAGCTTAGCCAGTGCACAACTTAGAAGCAAACCACATCAATCACCCAAAAAAAATTGATAACAGATACGAAGAACAACCACAGGGTGATTTAAACTAAAGGAATACCTCACGTATGTCAACAGGCAGAGGATTAACACAAATAGGCATGTAACATAGTCTTATTCATCAAAAATAATCAAGCCACAAGCCCAATGGAAATCAAAAATATTGTAAAACTAAAGGTAAACAATAACTAGCAATTAATGAGCAATCAACAAATATAAAAAGAAATCAGATTGCAAAACACACAAACAGAACACATGAAAACCAAAAGACAAAAGGAAGAGGAGGAAATGGAGAAGCAATCTAACCTTGAAGGAGGGGGAAATGAACAAGGTACCCAAAATTAGCAAGAAACCCCAATCAAGCACACAAACAAGCAGCAGGAAGGTGTATTGGCCGTGTGGTGGGTACGGTGGAAATGTGGTGTGTTGGTGAAGTGTTTGTACGGTGGAGAGGGAAAAAGAAAGAAGGAGGAAAGGGGGTTACGGTGGTGGTGGAAATGTGGGTTGTGTGGAGAAGAAAAGAGGAGGAAGAGGGAAGAGGGGTTTGGTGGTTACGGTGGAGTTACGGTGGAGAGGAAAGAAAAGAAGAGAGAAAAGATGAGGAAGGGGCTACGGTGATGTGGGTATTGTGGAGAAGAAGATTGGAGGAATGAAGGCTAAGGTTAGAGGTGAGGAGATTGGAGGGGGGTGAATTAGGGATTTAGGAGCTAAATGGGGGGCTGCGTTTTGTGCAGCAGGAGGCTCATCACGCCTAGGCGTGACATTACCACGCTTAGGCGTGGAAATTTTTTTTTTTTTGAATTTTGTTTTTTTTTTTTAAATTAGCAGAAACCTGCGCCTAGGCGTGTAAAAACCATGCCTAGGCGTGATGCTCGCAGGTTAAAACTACTGAAAACACAGAGAGGACCACGCCTAGGCGTGATAAAACCACGCCTAGGCGTGGAACTCTCTGGAAAAGGGTCAAGTAGCAGCTGAGAGGGACACGCTTAGGCGTATAGAACCCACGCCTAGGCGTGGGTTACTGGAACAAAATACTAAACAAAAACACCAGAAAACCCCACAACCAAGCATCAAACACACCCTCCTTATTCTCAAATACCTAAGAAAAAGCATAGGACTAATATGAACAACCAAAGCCTCCAAATGAAAATCAAACACAACAAAACAATAAAACAAAATCAAATAAAACTACAAAATAAAAGAAAAAGCATGCAAAATATTGTCCTAAGTGAAGAGATAGGATTAGGAAATTGGGTTGCCTCCCAACAAGCGCCTTATTTATAGTCCTGGCTGGACTTTATTTTCCAGTTTTACTTGCACGTGCTTATGGGAGGAGGATCTTCCTCCTTTTCTTCAAAGTAAGCATGGTATGCATGAAATGGCAAAGGTTTTAACTCCATGGTTAGAGCCTCCTTAATGGGTGATTTGCATGCGTAAACCATCTTGCTTGCGTGCCGGCATAGATTGAACTTCTTCCCTATCATCCGCAGAGATCTCATGACTTGCACCAGGAGCACAGATTAAATCTCTTGCCTCGAATGTCTTCCCTTCAGCTACTGTCACCGCAGAACATTCTTCTTAATCTTGAGGGCTCTTGGTATCTTTGAAAATAGTGAAGGTAACTTGTCTATCTTGAACTCTCATGGTAAGTTCTCCTTTCTCCACATCAATAAGGGTTTTTCCAGTTGCAAGGAAGGGTCGGCCTAAAATCAAAGGGACTTTACTATCTTCCTCCATATCAAGTATGACGAAATCCGCAGGGAAGAAAAAGTGGTCCACTTTAACTAGCACATCTTCAAGAACCCCCTTCGGGTAAATGAGGGTTATGTCTGCCAACTGTAAGGTAATTGAAGTAGGTGCAGCTTCCCCCAAACCTAGTCTTTTGTAAATAGAGTAAGGCATGAGATTAATGCTAGCTCCCAAATCACATAATGCTTTACCACAAAATTTCTCACCGATTGTGCAAGGGATGGTGAAACTCCCTGGATCCTTGAGCTTCGGAGGTAGTTTATTTTGCAATATGGCACTACACTCCTCTGTGAGAGCTACTGTCTCATAATCCCCGAGTCTTCTCTTCTTAGACAAAATGTCTTTCATGAACTTCACATAACTAGGCATTTGTTCCAAAGCCTCAGCAAACGGTATGTTTATGTGAAGTTTCTTGAAAATATCCAAAAACTTTTGGAATTGAGCATCAAGCTTTTGTTTAGCTAGCCGGTTGGGGAAAGGTGGAGGTAGTGTATAAGGCTTGTCCTCCTTCTTCTTGTCTTCAACCTTCCTCTCTGCTAGCTCTTCATTCTTCTCCACCCTTTGGCTCACAACTTCTTCATCTTGAGCTACCTCCACTTTTTTTTCAAGTAGCTTGGTCTTCACATTTCCTACAATTTCTTTCCCACTCCTCAGTGTTATAGCCTTGCAATGCTCCTTGGTTGAACCTCCGGGATTGTTGATGGTGTCACTAGGAAAACTCCCTTGAGGCCTACTACTTAAGGCTTGGGCAAGTTGGCCAACTTGGATCTCAAGATTTCTCAAGGAGGCCGCTTGACCTTGCATTAAAGCATCATGCGAAGCAAGCCTTGAGTCGGTCTTAGTCATGTACTCTTGCTGGCTAGTCATAAACTGAGCAAACATCTTCTCCAAATTGGATGTTGAAGTCGATGTTGAGGTTTGGGCTTGAAGGGGGCTCTGTTGTTGAAAACCCGGAGGAGCACGGGGAGCTTCCCTACTCTGATAAGAAGAAGAGGAAGGACCTTGAACTTGACCACCCCATGAGAGATTGGGATGGTTCTTCCAACTAGGATTATAAGAATTGTCCAAAACATTGTTGTGAATTGGCTGACGGAATTGATTTGCATATTGCACACTTTCCAGGCTAGCTGTGCAATTAGATTGAATGAAGGTCCCCCACAAGTGATCACAAATTTCAGGTGAGTTACTAACTCCACTTGCTACTGTAATTAACTCCCATGGTGTCCACTTCTTAGAAAGAGTGCTACTTGAGTGTAAGAGATGTAAGAGCATCAACTTCATGAATACCTGCTGCTAATCTCTTGGGAGTAACTCTTTCAAAGGCCACCGATAGTTGTTATTAGCCATTTCCTCCAAAAGGTTGTAGGTCGCATCCACGGTCTTGCTCATGAGAGCCCCTCCATTTCTTTGCATCAATTATGGATCTAATGGAGGTTGTCAAGCTATTGTAAAAAGTATGAACCAACATCCATTTTGCTATACCATGATGGGGGCACTTCCTTAGCAACTCCTTGAATCGCTCCCAAGCCTCATACAAGGTTTCTCTTTCGAATTGTCTGAAGGACAAGATGTCATTCCTATACTTCATTGCTTTCATGGGAGGAAAGAATCGATCCAAGAACTTCTGAGCCAGCTCTTCCCAAGTAGTGATGGAATGTTCAGGTAATGATTGAAGCCATGCCTTGGCCCTATCTCTCAAGGAAAAAGAGAAAAGCCTCAATCGAGCCGCATCATCAGTCATCCCTTAATGCTTGAAGGTATCACAAATTTCCAGGAAGTTGGCTAAATGAGCATTAGGATCTTCATGGGGAAGATCCGCAAATTGTAAATTATTCTGCACCATCTGGATAATAGCAGGCTTGATCTCAAAAGTCCACGTACTGTACAGCTGGCCTTCTAATGCTAGATCGAATGTCTCTAGCATTTGGAGTGGCATACTCTCTCAAGAGTCTTTCAGCATTCGCTTCTTCTGCCATCTCTGAGTCACTATCCAATTCAAGTGTCTTTCCTTGTACTAGTCGTTCTCTTAGCAATCTACGAAAAGTCCTCTCGATCTCTGGATCGTAAGGAAATCGAGATACACTTTGAGTCCTTCGCATACAAGAGCTAAGTACCTAAAAAACAAAACAAAACAACAAAGAAAACTTGAAATAAGAATTGTGAATAATTGTAAGAAATAACACAAATTCTAAACTCAATCCCCTAAGCAACGGCACCAAAAACTTGTTTGTCCGTAATCCAAGTAAATCAAGCGCTTGCGAATTCGACAAGTAATATAAAGGAGAGTTAGAGTATCGTGTCCCAAGGGATTGATTAATTAGAAGAATGTTAAACTTAATCAAAATTCACAAATTTTTATCCAAGCAAACGAATTGTGAGAATGGGTTGCAATTGAAATAACAATTTAAAGAAACAAAATAAGAAAACACCAAACACTAATTCCACAAGAGAAGATGAGAATGATTAAAGCCTAGGGGTCCCTATTCACTTGCTACTTCAAAGAATAATTGCAATCAACAAGTACCAATCAATGAAATGATAATTGTTAGCTGATAACCTTCAATAGATAAGAGCCTATGTCTAGGACAATTACCCATGCAAAACCTAGTTAATCCACTATGTGTTCATGTGGGTTAACATAAGAATCACTCATTGAGACCAATTATCAAACACTTGCTATGCATGACTAATGGGTATGTGTCCATCCCATTAGCTAATCAACACACTCAATGCAATAGAATGTAATTGAACATACATCAACCATACCATATCCATATTCACAACTCCCTATCTCTAGTTCAATTGGAATACTAAAATCATGCAATTGATGGCCAATCAACAACAAGCATTAAGCATAGATATGGATGAACAAAACCAAATTCATTGAAAGGATACCCAATTAATTACAAATTAATCAAATCCATAGCAAGATCCTAGAGAGCCCCTAGATTAGGGTTTAGTTACACATCATGAAAGAGAAGAAAACACATGAAATCAAATGATCCATCAAGTTACAAATCAAGAGGTAAAGGGAAATAATAGACAAAAATGGAGAGATTCCAAGCTTGATCCTCTTCCTTGATCTTGATTCTCCCTTGAGTCACCTTCAACCCAAATGGATTCCTCCTCTTCTCACTTGCTCTCTGAAATTCGTGGTTGAGTGTCCCAAAACAGAATATCCTCTCCTCCCCCAAAAATCAGAATATGAGGGTAAAATTTTCGTGCCAGGGTTTCCCCCACGCCTAGGCGTGGATTTAACACGCCTAGGCGTGGTTATGTATCACGTGCCCTTCTTCTGCTTGTCACGCCTAGGCGTGACTTTACCACGCCTAGGCGTGGTGGTCTCTCGCCGAAATTTCGATAAATCTGCGAGGAACACGCCTAGGCGTGGATTTGGCTCGCCTAGGCGTGGTTTAGCTGCCCTTGCTTCCTTTTTGCATCTTTCTCCATTTTGAACTCTTCTATGCTTCCATATCCTTTCCAAGGTCTTTCCTTATTGAATCTCTGCAACAAAAACAATGCTTTAACTCATCAAGCCATGATCAATCTCAATTTCTTATTACAAGCATTAACAATTAAATTATCAAACGATTGAGATACAAAGCTTAAAGAATCAAGATCATGCATGAATTTGGACCATTGGGTAATGTAAATTTAAGGAAAACATACTCCTATACATTCAAAGCCATGTGAAATAACTTCATTTTCCGAAGTTATCAATTACACACCAAAAAGGATATACACATTTGTGGCATGGATCACAGTCCACCCAAAATTACAAGTTTATACACAAAAGACATAAACAATAGTTTAACAAACTATAGACTAGCCCAAGTCTAGAGACCTAGGGAGCAGGATCATCCCTTAGACCTTCCATTGGATCCTCCTCAGACTCCTCTGTTGGATCCTCTTCCTCGAACTCCTCCCCAACCAAACTCCTCAGTTGTGGCAGGAGTTCGCGGACAGGCATTCGAGCAGATGATACAACGGAGTCAGTGTCCACCCTAGTGGTGTAATGCAGATCACCCCACAGCTTCTTAATTGGCATAAAGAACTCTAGACGCACAAAAACTTTAAGAGAAAAGAAAGGAATCCCATCACGCGTCCTACTAATAGACAAAGTCAAATCCCTGACATATCTAATCCTTTCTAAGCCCTAGTCGATACGCCACGCGTCAGAACCTCCGTGGAAAAGAACTCTGACAAAACCAAGAGAACCTCTACTAGCAACCATCCCAAAAGCAAAACCAAAAAAACTGCAAAACTCCTTCTTCTTCACTTAATCTTTATCAGCGAGAACATATAAAACAAAAAACAACTAGAATAACAAACAAAAAGGTGAGATTCTCTACACCAATACCAGTATGGTAGCGAGAAATAGTAATATCAGTCAAATCAAGAAAATACAGAGATAATCATCATAGTCATAAAATTATCAGTAAACATAATAATAATATATCAACAGATAGTCTCACAAGATAATGCATCACAATGAAATGTTTAATATCCATACGAATACAAAATGGACTGACATTTACTCCATGGAGTTCAAACCAACATCGGAGAGAATGATCTAGAATACCTATCTGTATCTCACCAGCCTCAAGTTAAGTGCCATAATTTCTCAATTTCTCAATTTACGCAACACGGCTTTATACAAGACAGTCTACACCAGATCGTGAATAGGGATAGTGTCTCAGTCCGGATCGTCGGTGTGTTTGCAACAGTCTGATCCACGGCACAGGGGATCTACCAGCTGGCTATTGTGGAAAACCCGCACCCTGACGCCCCCAAGGTCAACACATGACCTACACTACGCCTATCGCACCCGCACTAAGGTGTAATTCATCTCCTAGGCATACAACCTTAACACAAAGTCACAAAGACTTTCAAAATGTATGATTTCACGATAATGAGCAACAATATTCACAAACAACAAAAGTTTCACCAAGAGGAGTCACAACAAGGTTTAAATCAAACACTGACATCCCTGGGTCCAATACGTTAGCCCGTCAGCACGAAACTGCTATATTCCTTCACAAGGTATCTTCAAAAGTACAAGTTCAAGAACCTTCATTTTCCAAAACACATGAAGCATTGTCACCAGTTTCCTTAACATGTAGGACCGTCACTTTACTTTCAAACTTTAATTGTGATACTTTCAAGAATTAATATGAAACTTAGCTCTAATCCTAAACTCCTTTAGTTAGGTTCCTCTAGGTAACATTTCATCACATTTTTCATTAAAACCCTAAAAATAAAATTACATTATTTTAGTCTCATAAATTCATTTCCTTTTTCTCCTAAGCCCTTAAAACCACTCTAACTTTTTATGATCTATCTTTCCAACTTATTTTTCCCTCTCAAGGCCGAAACCCCTCTCTAACTAAGTAGTCAAGATTTTGTTTTTCCACTCTTTCATTTTTATGAAATTCCTAATCCAATTCCATTTTTATTTAGGCTTCCAAGTTCCCAATCAACACAAAATTTTCTCTTGGATCCCCCTTTTTGGGTTTCTTGGCCGTGAGCTCTCTAGGGTTCTTGGGTCTCAAAATTTTTTTTATCTTCCACAAGGATTTCAAGCAACCAATAAAATATCAAACGTCAAACTTTCCATTCCATCAAAGTCATAAACAAAAACAACATCAAACCACAAAAATCACATAGGTTACAAAAGTCACACAATCACCAAGAGTCAAATACAATTAAGTGAAGAATCCTCACATGGATTCTCCACTCTCAGCACAACAAGGTGTCTCTCACCACCATGAAAGGTTGATGAGAGTGGTCTCCCTTTTACATTGGAGAATATCCCACCACTTCTTGAATATCTCCTTGAAACAAGCTTCCTCTTCCAAGAGCTTCTTGAAAAACGAAAATGACACCAAAGAATCAACATAAAAAAGGCTTGGAAGGAATGATCATGGATCAAAGTCAGGATCTTAGAGAGAAGAAAAGGAAGAAGAAAAGAAAGAAGAATGAAAATAAAGAACTTTTTACCTTAAGGGTCTTCAAGCCCTATCTTGAAGAAATGCTTGAAAAAGTGATGACCAAGCCAAGATCTTCACACCAAATGGTCTTAGAAGGAGATGTAGATTCAAGAAATGTGATTAATTAGAATTAAAGAAGAAGAGATGGTGGATCTTGGGTGGTGGCCGTGAGATAGGGAGAGAAAATGAGAGAAGAGAAAAAGTGAGAGAAAGGTGGAAACTTTTTGAGATGAAAAGTGAAATAAACTTAAGTGAAAAGATGACAAAGTGGTCATCTTTTTCTTTCCCTCCAAAACCGTGTGGCCATCCCAAGGAGAGAGAAAAGAAGCTTCTCCGACAAGCTTTGATGAAGCTTCTTTAGGAAGCTTGGTTTTACCTTTTTGGAAAAGTTAAGAAGTGATGTCATCTAGTGATGTCACACAAGGAGAACACTCTAGAAAAGATGATTAACACTTTACTAAAAACTATTATCCAATGGATAAAAGTTATAGTTAACCAAGCCAGTATTTATTGTCCAATGGATAATAGAGTGTTTCCAAAGTTTTATCTGCCAAATAAAATTTCAAATAGTGAAAACTCCAAAAACTGTCTCCGAGTTCAGGTTTAGTAAGATCCCCCCGCTCTGATTTAACAGTCCAAAATTTTCTTAAAAAAATATTAAAATAATCCATATACATCAATTCATTCATAAAAGTTCACAGAAATTCACAGCAACACAAATAACACAGATAAACCAAAAGCAAGAGAAAGTTGGGGTGTTACAGTGGCTATCAAGAAGCCAACGCCATTTGCTTTTAGTGATTCTCACACTGTGCCATGGTATTATGAAACTAAGGTAGAGACAGAAAGAGTTAGGAAGAGACTTCAAAGGCTCGAGTTACTAAAATACATCAGGAGGAAGAGTCAGTGACTAATATAATTGGAGTAGGAGGAATTACAAGGAGTGGACGATGCTATAGCCCAGGAGAAGTAGAGAACAGGAAAAATGTTAAAGAAGGGAGTAGGGAGGAAACATCAAAGGAAGAGGAGAAAGGGAAGGTAGAGGAAGAAGAATTCTTGAAGATAATGAAGCAGAGTGAATATGACATGATGGAACAGTTGAAGAAGACTCTAGCCAAAATATCTTTATTATCACTCATCTTGACATTTGAGATGCTTCACAAGGCATTACTGAGGGTTCTGAATGAGGCCTAAGTTAAGCCCGATGTTACCCCTGAAGGTGTTGTCAACATGGTGGACCCAGTGAAATGCGTCAACATGATCACATTTACTAATGAAGAGATCATCTCTTGGTCTGAGAAAAACCCACGGGCGTTGCACATAGCCCTTAAATGTAAAAGGTATACAGTTGCAAAGGTTTTGATCTATGGAGGGTCTGCATTGAATATCTTGCCCAAGTCAACTCTAACCTCATTATCATTAAGTGAGGATGAGTTATCACCTCGAGAAATGGTAGTGCGAGCATTTGATAGAAATAGGAGAGACATTTTGGGAGAGATGACTTTGCCACTAGAGATTGGTCCAAGTAATTTTCAAATGTTGTTCCAAGTTATGGATATTGAGCCTTGTTACATAATGCTCTTGGGAAGACCATGGATCTATGCTGCTGGTGCTGTTCCTTCTACCCTGCATCAGAGTGTTAAATACACTGAAAATGGGTCGGTCATTACCATACATGGAGAGGAAGAAATTGTTGGGAATTGCGGATACATCACACAGTGGAAAAATAGGATTCCTACTAAGGATCCATGCGAAAAAGTCATAATTCGAGTTTTAAAAATATTTATCTCTTGAAGCATGATCAAAAGGAAGTGACGTGAATCACCAACATCGTAATAGCAATGATGTCTCTGCGGTATCCACATAAACAAACTCACGAACATCCAACATCCGTAAAGAGGAGCCTCACATCTCTCACACAGTGCTAGCTGTGAAGAGAAGAGAAGAGAAGAAACTTGTCACTCTCTCACTCACTTTTCTGTAGGTACGGATATGGTTCTGTAATATATGTATCTTAGTAACCCCTTAGCAGTACTATTTATAATAGTGACTGCCTTAAGTGTGTGTGAGTAGCAGCAAGGTAAGCTGTGCAACCCTAGACTCATCTGTTATGAGTCAGGCCCATATTTGAATCTGAGTCCAACTTAGATTTATTGTTCTAATTTTAGTCTGTTCTATGCGTGTGACCCTGCAAGTTCTTATTACGTTGGCAGTAATATTAAAATCTCATTTTAATATTACAAGCAGTGAGCGGTATCTAGCAACATATCGCTGCTACCCAAGTAATAAGAATGTCAATGATTTGACATAACCTTTCTGTGACCAATGTTTCCGTGTCGTTTAGTCCCTTTGTCAAGATATCTAGATTGAACACAAGGCATGGAATACGTCACCCTTGTATAGTCCAAACCTTCATTTCCTGATACTCAAGTAGACTTTCTAACAACAAATGAAATCAATATCTCATATTAACTCATTTGAGCATGGCTATGCATTTCGTAGTATCACTCAATCAAGGGGCCCAAAGATATCGCTTCTGTTATATAGGAGTGACAAATCTCATCTAGATCACTCACATCCCTCTACATGATTCGTAGTATGTCCAATAACCAACTTTATAATCACCTTTTTATAGATAACATTTGATGGCATTAAAACACATAACTCCTCATGTAGGAATCGTAGTGATTTCAGGTCAAAGGACCACAGACACCATTGTCACTATGAGAATCACTTATGACACTCACGTAACGATCCATGTATCGTTCTCCTAGAGGGTCAGTCCAGTACATCATTACTCTAATATGTACCCATGTGAAAGACTTGATATCTTATATCCATGACTCGTGAGATGTGGTCATCAGTCTACGCACATACTAGTCTCAACGCATTATTGTTATCCTAATTAACAATAATACTTAACTAGGGACATTTAAGAATAGTGTTCTAATTTTATAGGATCTCACGATCAAGTCAACTACTTGATGTCCTATGGCATCAAACTTACTATTTTAAGGACTTTATTATGTTTATTAAAAAGAACACAATAAATAAAATACCTCATATATTAAAAATTGCATAATAGAATGTATATAAATACAGATAAATGTATCAGCCTGTAGGACATACACCAATAGAAATTATGTTGTCAAAACCAATTTCAGTGCCGTATGTATAGAGCGTAGAGAAAAATGAGGAAAATTTATGGCATAGTTTTGAAATCGTTGAGACTGGATTTGGTAAGGATGAATCACAGACGCAAAGTGTCGATCAGGTGGTGGCCCAGATTATGGCAAGTAGTGGATACAAAGAAAGAAAAGGCTTGGGCTCACAATTGCAAGGTACTCGATCGCTAGTGTCATTCCCGAAAAAGTTGGACAAGTTTGGATTAGCGTACGAAGCATCTCTGGAAGAAAGAATAAGGAGCATGACTCTTGGGAAAAAGAATGATAAGGGCAAGATGAAGCACACTCCCCACCTGAGGGAAACATTCCCAACACGAGTAGAGATAATCATGTCTGGAGAGGTCCTACGCCCTCGATGCCATCCCAGTATTAATGCATTGCATGAAGAAGGCCCAGAGGAGAGCAAGGCAATCCGTCTTTTTACTGATGAGGAGCCACTGAAGAACTAGCAGTCTAAACCAATGATTGATGTGATTGTTTCCAAGTAATTGTCTAGTCATATTATACTAAGCAGATATTTAAGACTAGCTATGTTTTGAACATATGATTTATGTTATTTAAGACATTAATTTGCATTAATATTCAGCATTCCTCTTCATTGCACCTTTGACTTGTCTATTTGCATTTATCAGTTTTCCTTTTTGTATAATATCTTGTTCTTCCTTTGTCATTCCTACTCTATTTTGCCTTTCCAACTACACACAAATTACTTTTCAGGGATTTGAGTCTTGTTGAAAATTTGCCTCATGAAAGGGACCTTGAAAACTCATCAATTCATTCCCCAGCGATGTTTGATGAAGAAGACCCTGGATCTGATGAAGAGGGAGAAGTTGTTGAAGATTTTGCAAAAATTACTGGACTATTCAGAGAAGGGATTTGACTTAAATGGTGAGAAACCAGAGGTGATTAACATAGGGACAAATGAAGATAAAAAGGAGTAGAAAATGGTGGAAAACCCCAAACATGAAGAAATGATTGTACTATTCGAAGAGTATATGGATGTCTTTGCTTGGTCTTATCGGGATATGCCTGGATTAGATTCAAAGATAGCGTCACATAAAATCCTAGTATACCTGAATGTTGAGACAAAGAAGTAGAAGTTAAGGAGAATGCATCCTGATATGTCCCTGAAGATCAAGGAAGAGGTGACTAAGCAGCTAGTAGTAGGATTTGTAGAAGTGTCAAGACATCCAGAGTGGGTAGCCAATATTGTGCTTATGCCTAAGAAGGATGGAAAAGTCAGAATGTATGTAGACTATAGAGATCTGAATAAGGTCAGTCCGAAGGATGATTTCCCACTCCCTCATATTGATGTTCTGGTTGATAACACTGCTAAGAATGTAACACCCCTTGATGTAGCAACCGCAGCGTAATCGTCATTACACCACAGTTACTAAATCCAAGTGTGTCACAGTCATGATAACAATAATTTAAATTCTCAAGAGTCTATATTTTTTTTTCTTTGTTTTTTTACGATTTACATAGGCAGAAAATATGAGCCTCGAATGAAATATAAATATATTCAACCCATAATACAACCACTGAAATAAAATCATATCCCTTATCTATATATATTTTATAGTCAATTTACACAAATCACCGATGACATAGAATATAACAATTACAGAGTCCAATAAAAATACAGCGGGGATAAAACACTAAAGGGGAAAAAGTAGTAACCCAGGGATGGGTACTATCAGCAGACAAAGCCACAACCCCATATATACATGACGCATGGCGTCCCAGTTGACATGACAGGCATCAATGCCTCCACGCGGCTGCACTCTTATGTAGTCGAAGAAATCTTGTCCAGATGCTCAAGCCAATCAACCAAGGTGTGGTCCCTCTTTATCTTCCTGACGATCTTTTATCAAATATAAATATAAAACAGAAATGCACAAATATAGGAAAGAGGTGAGACACCCATCTTTCATTACCACTATTGGCAGTAAGAAAATAGCACGACGCAAAGTGCCCACCAAGCAATACAGTTCATATAGTCATCAACAACAACAGCAGAATTTATAATAAAAGCAATTCAATTCTAAGCAATAATCAGAGTCAATAATAACAGTGATATTTATAGTAAAGGTAGAACAACTGTAAGCAATAGCAGGCAAATCACAATAGATTTCCAAGAATTACCACAACAATCAAAAAATCATTTACAGAAGTACAACAGTTATCTTCACATTCACAGGTGTTCGTGCTCAACAGTTTATGAGACCGACAATGAACGATGCACAATGCATTATGATACCATAATTCCTACTCCATGGAGCTAGACATAAACAGTCGGAGAGAAAGATCAGGAGACATGTCTGTAACTCGGCTACCGCGGCCAAAGTGCTAAAAACCCATAATTTTCACGTGCACATCCAGGCATTGTACAGACAGTCCACGCTAGATCACGATATAGGACAGCGTCTCAGTCCAGATTGTCGGTGTGTTTGCATCGGTCTACCCCACGGCACAAAGGAGCTCATAACTGTCCATGTGAGGAACCCGCACCCCGACGCCCCCAGGGCCAACAACCATATGGCACCTACGCTAGTCTATTCGCACCCGCACAAAGGTGTGTTCAATCTCCTAGGCAACTTGGCCTTACAACAGTCCACAAGACATTTACAATGCATAATGACTCTATGCATAATATGTATGATTCACAATTTCATACAATTCCATAATATGCCACAATTGGCCAAGAGAGCATCAATATACAAATGGTCACTCACATGGACCCATAGCATCATAATATTGAGATCAAATCACATGGTACATTCTTAGGTCCGTTATGAATCCTGACTTAAATTTTGTCTTTCCTACAAGGTTCATTTCCAATTAAATTCTCATAGTTAGTCTAATCTTCCTAATGCAATTCATTCTCATAAGCTCTCAAGACTCACACTCTCTTGTTCTTGCTATCTTGAACCTATCCTAAGTCTTATGAAAGTTTCACTCTTGGTTCCTTTAAAATTTATGAAATCTCTAATCATATTGAGTCCTTCAAATTCATTATTTACCAATCCCCTTACATAGATTTTTAATCACTTGATTACCTAAACTTCTAAGTTACTAAAGTTGTATAATCAAGCCTCAAAAGGCCTTAGAGGCCATGGCCTCTCAAGGGATTCAATTCCCAAATATTTTAAAGTCATCACATTACATGTTATACCCTTGATTTACTTAATCTTTCATTTGTTAAATTAGTCCACCAAAAACCCCAATTTTGGGCTCAAAAACCATGACCTTCCTAAATCCTCAAAATTTTATTCTTTCACATATCATGTGTTAGTCACTTGATACTTAATTACTTAATTTTCATTTCTCACAAGATTAATTTAATTGCCTAAGATCCACGCCAAAACCATGGCTTCATAGGTCTTCTAAGTTCCACTTTTTATTCCTCATTTGTGTATTAATTCCTTAAGATCAATTTTCTTAAGTTTAATATATCAAGGTCATTCCATTTGCCTTCTTGCTCAAGCTAAAACCGTGGCCATCAATGAGTCTTCAGTGTCCAATCTTTCCTTCTCTTTTAGATATTAACTTCTTGTTATTAATTCACTTAAGTTTTTAGTTCATTAAAATCAATCCAAGTGCCCAAGATTCAATGCCAAAACAGTGGCTTCATGATGTCCATTATCCAATTTTTCTTTCCACTTTTATGCATTAGTTTTCTTAACACTAATTCACTTAAATTTAGTTCATCAAAATTAATCCATTTGTCTCTTTACCAAGACCAAAACCGTGGCACCCCTCTTGGGTATTAAACTCTCAAGGTCCTCCATTCATTTGTGTTAATACTATCATTCAACCTTTGATTACATAAGTCTTATTTCCCTTGTATACAAAACCAATTTTCACCCTTAACTTCTAGTCAAAACCGTGGCACCATGTTGAGGTAGGAAACTCCAAATTTTCCATTTAGCAAACCCAACATGATCAAGCACCATTAATATATCAAACATATTCAAGAGCATAATCAAGTATCAATCAAATTCAAGAATACTAAATCATACAAAATTTATAATTCAAGCAAGCATACAAAGAGCATACAAGGATGGATTTCTCCATCAACACACATACAAAGTCTCCTCACCACCATAGGTGGTTGAAGTGAGTAGTCTCCCTCTTACCTAGAGGAGACAATGCAAGAAAACAACTCCTTGGTTTCTTGATTTGTAAATTTCGGATTCCACCTTTAAGAGAACCATAAAGTGGTCAAATTCTCATATTTACAAACTAAAGCTTGAAAAGAATGATCCTTGGTCACATAGGTAACCAAGGAAAACGAAATTGATAGGTGAATTTGGAAGAACTTTACCTAAAGCCTTAAGCTTCAACTCCTTGAGATTCTTTTTTTTTTTGGTGATTTTCTAATTCCACTCTCCCAAGAACCCTAGAGTGTTCAAAATCACTCAAATCACTCATCAATGCTCAAAAAGAGAAGCCCTTGGTCACATAGCAACCAAGGAAAACGAAAATGAGAAGAAAATGGAGAGAAATCAAGAATCTTTACCTTGGAAGACAATGGAGACAAGGTTGGATTTTGAGCAAACCTTCCGAATGAGACTTGTAGAGAAGATGAAGATGAGTGTATAAATGTGTTTAGTGGAGAGAAAAATCAAAAAAGCTTGGCCATCCATGGAGGAGTGATTTTCGGATTTAAAGAATGAGAGGTAGAAAGGATGGATTTTTGAAGAGATTTTCTAAAGAGAAAGTGTAGAGGAGGTTGAGAGAAGTCTAGAAATGGTGTTTATGAAGAGAAAAGTGAAGAGAAGACTCTCTAATGGTGGCTGTAAATTTCAGATCTAAGAGGAGGAAGAAGAGAAGAGGTGGAGAGAAAATGGAGGTAGAAATGGAAAATGGAGAAACTTTCTACACAAAGAAGGTAGAGGAAGTGAGTGCAAGTGTGGAAATGGGCTTAGAGAGGAGAAAAGATGAGCAAAAATGGAGGAGGAGGGGCTGCCATTTTCGTGCTCATGGTGGAGGTAGAGAGAAGGAGGAGAAAAAGATGAAGAAGATGAAGTGAAGAGAGAGAAAGTGATAGGTAAAGTGAATTAGGGTTTGCTGGATTTAGGTTTAGTGTGAAAGTCACAATTTTGCCCTCCTTGGCTAGTGTGGGCTGCTGAATAGAGGAGAGAGTGAAGGGAAAAATTTGGCTTCTCATGCAAGCCAAGGGTAATTGGGTCATTTTGTGGTCAAAGCTTCTCAAAGAAGCTTTGAAAAAGCACACAAATTTGAATTAAAGTAGATTTGATTTGACATAAAATGGATTGCATTAGGATAGGGTGATAGGATTTCTAATGCATGCTATTATCCAATGGATAATAGTTACAGTCGATAGAAGTCAGTATTAATTTATCTGACAGATGAAATTTACACAGCGTTTTATTATTCCGACTGCTAAATTTCTCAAAAAATTTGAAACCTCATAAACTGTGTCCAACATCGGGTTTAGTAAGATCCCCTGTCGACAGGTCCATAGTTCAAGGTTCTCAGAGAAAACATCTCATTTTTCGGGCTTCGCTCAGTGCGCACGTAAAACGAGGAATATATTAAAATATTCGATGTTTCTGGAAAAATCCCAAAAAATTCTCAAAAATTACAAATATTAGAAAACAACCATTCGTCTTATCATTTTCCAATTTTTGAAGCATTACAGTCTTTTTCCCGACTCTGCTCAATACGAATGCAAAACGAGGAATATATTAAAATATTCATCATTTCTGAAAAATTCTGAAAGAATTCACATAAATCACAAATATTAGAAAATAACTATTCGTAATAAAAATTTTCCAACTTTGGGAGTGTTACAGTCGTTTTGCCAACTCTACCCAGTGTGCACACAAAACGGGGAATAATATTAAAATATTTCGTATTTTCAGAAAATTCCAGAAAAATTCCAGAAAATCCCAAATATTGTAAAATGATCATTTATCCTAAAATTATTAATTTTTGGGATGTTACAACTCTCCCCTTCAAATAGAAATTTCGTCCTCGAAATTTTCATCCCTTAGACTAAACGTTAATGTTTTCCTTCTCCCCACGTTCTAACTTTCACGTTGCGCTTCTAATCACGCCCATTTAGATTACTCTTAGCAACGCGATCTTTATATCCCTGTGTTGCTTTGTTCTCCTATTCTCGACTTTCACAAGAAGTTCTTCATAGATTATATTATCTCTCCATCCCTTGTAACTGATACTTCCGCTTTAACGTTTAATATATCTTGGTCACTTTTCCATTTCCTTTGAATTTCTCCCAATAGACCACTGAAATAGCAATCGTATCTAGACATACTTCGTTTGGTATCGCTTCCAATAATAACCATAAATTCTCAAATTACTCCACTAACTTCTTCTTCTTTCGAGTTTGAAAAATTAGATCAAAATGTCCAACATGCTTTTTCCACGTGGTTGAGAATAGATCAGAGTATAGTTGATAAGGACAACAACAAATCTGTCTAGGTAAGGATGAAAGATCTGATTTAGACAGTCCATGAATACGACAGGAACATTGGTTGCTCCGAACGGTATCACGAGATACCCGTAATGTTCAAAGCGCGTTTGAAAACCGTTTTGGGAATATTTTAAATTTCCCGTGAATTGAATGACGATAAGAGTGTATGTCTATCCTGGAGAGAACAACAACTCTCTTCTCGCCGATCCATTGAATCACTTATTTTTCTTTGGGGACACTCATCCTTGATAGGAGTATGGTTCCTTTTGTGACAGTCCTCGTCTCACCGAGAAGCTCCATTCTTTTCCTTACTGACAATATGGTAGCCCAATCATACGAAACTCTTTGACTATCAGAGTGGCATTTATACTCTCTTTATTGTTGGTCCTCTACAAAAAACACTTATATGTATCCTCAGGCTCCTTTCGCTTACAAAGCTTCAACTTTGTTGGCCGCTACGAATTCAGAAGTTTTAATTTTGAAAACCACTAAGGTTTTCATTAGAATGGTTTAGTGGGATATGACTAGAAAATAATCAATCAGTCCCTAAATTATGAACTCTAACCGACGTGATTTCAAGTAAGCAAAATAGATCAACAAAAGGTTCAATCTTTATGAGAAGTAGGATAGATTAAACAAACTCAGGAGTCAAGACAAGTCTCAACAATAGAAATGGGAACAACTAAGTCGAAGATAAGAGCAATACAGATGAATCCAAATGATCCATGCAGTTATGAATTGTAAAAAGGGAAAGTTACCCCTAGAATTATACAGCACGATTATTGGATCGTCATTTAAGGCGTAACTTCTCTTGTTTAGATCTCCAAATGTCGAGGTCTAATTGGATCTACTACTACTAGCACTTTCCCTACGGGTTGGGTGTTGTTGTTACTTTCTTGGTACCCATGAATGTAGTTCCCGTTTAACTTATTAGCTTTTCCATTATTCCTCCTTTGGAATCTAGGTAGTCCATGGTTATCCCAAGTCTGACTTTCCTTCAATAGATTTTAAACCACAACTTCCAATATTCATTATTGTGCGGTCCTCTGATCTTGGTGAATTGTTACATCAGCTATCCTTCATATTTCTCCTGCGATCACAGCCATACTTCGATGGTCTTATCCTACGCTCATATGTGTACGTCTGCCACGAGCCGGTGTCTTTCTTCGAAGACGAACCAAACATAACATAATAAAACAAACGTAATTATTGCCTCCCTTCGAAAGCCAAACACAAAGAGTCACACAATGCACACCATTCAAGCAAGACAAGCTAATTTACGAATCCTAACAGCTTCCAGCCCGAACTTCTTCATTCTGCCTCCACAGCGTAATCTCTCATAAGTTGTCAACTTCCAAACTGCTTCATGAACCTAACTTACACCAGCTATTTCTTTCTCTAGAAGATCGATTTTCCAAAATCTTTTGATCTCCTCACAAAAGAATTCCTATTTTCCCAACACAGTACGCCTAGGAGAAGTCATAGTTTCCTGTACACACAGAACATTACATATTGAGTAGATCAATCCTCAATATCATGTAACTGTATAATAGTAGCTATTAACATTCAACCTACGGCAAGTCATGCATTCCTTTCCCATCATCTCAATCAAGAGACAAGGAAGTGCACAACAGACCAAGTTCTAATATGCCTAAATATAGCAAGTCCATACCTCGGCTCAATAGGATGAATCCTCTGATACCACCTAATGTAACACCCTTTGATGTAGCAACCGGAGCGTAATCGTCATTACACCACAATTACTAAATCCAAGTGTGTCACAGTCATGATAACAGTAATTTAAATTCTCAAGAGTCTATATATATATATATATTTTATGATTTGCATAGGTAGAAAATATGAGCCTCGAATGAAATATAAATATATTCAACCCATAATACAACCACTGAAATAAAATCATATCCCTTATATATATATTTTATAGTCAATTTACACAAATCACTGATGACATAGAATATAACAATTACAGAGTCCAATAAAAATACAGCGGGGATAAAACACTACAGGGGAAAAAGTAATAACCCAGGGATGGGTACTACCAGCAGACAAAGCCGCAACCCCATATGTACATGACGCATGGCGTCCCAGTTGACATGACAGGCATTAATGCCTCCACGCGGCTGCACCCAGATGCTCAAGCCAATCAACCAAGGTGTGGTCCCTCTTTATCTTCCTCACGATCTTTTATCAAATATAAATATAAAACAGAAATGCACAAATATAGGAAAGAGGTGAGACACCCATCTTTCATTACCACTATTGGCAGTAAGAAAACAGCACGACGCAAAGCGCCCACCAAGCAATACAGTTCATATATTCATCAACAGCAACAGCAGAATCTATAATAAATGCAATTCAATTCTAAGCAATAATCAGAGTCAATAATAACAGTGATATTTATAGTAAAGGTAGAACAACTGTAAGCAATAGCAGGCAGATCACAATAGATTTCCAGGAATTAACACAACAATCAAAAAATCATTTACAGAAGTACAATAGTTATCTTCACATTCACAGGTGTTCGTGCTCAACAGTTTATGAGACCGACAATGAACGATGCACAATGCATTATGATACCACAATTCCTACTCCATGGAGCTAGACATAAACAGTCAGAGAGAAAGATCAGGAGACATGTCTGTAACTTGGCTACCGCGGCCAAAGTGCTAAAAACCCATAATTTTCACGTGCACATCCAGGCATTGTATAGACAGTCCACACTAGATCACGACATAGGATAGCGTCTCGGTCCGGATCGTCGGTGTGTTTGCATCGGTCTACCCCACGGCACAGAGGAGCTCATAACTGTCCATGTGAGGAACCCGCACCCCGATGCCCCCAGGGCCAACAACCATATGGCACCTACGCTAGTCTATTCGCACCCGCACAAAGGTGTGTTCAATCTCCTAGGCAACTTGGCCTTACAACAGTCCACAAGACATTTACAATGCATAATGACTCTATGCATAATATGTATGATTCACAATTTCATACAATTCCATAATATGCCACAATTGGCCAAGAGAGCATCAATATACAAATGGTCACTCACATGGACCCATAGCATCATAATATTGAGATCAAATCACATGGTACATTCTTAGGTCCGTTATGAATCCTGACTTAAATTTTGTCTTTCCTACAAGGTTCATTTCCAATTAAATTCTCATAGTTAGTCTAATCTTCCTAATACAATTCATTCTCATAAGTTCTCAAGACTCACACTCTCTTGTTCTTGCTCTCTTGAACCTATCCTAAGTCTTATGAAAGTTTCACTCTTGGTTCCTTTAAAATTTATGAAATCTCTAATCATATTGAGTCCTTCAAATTCATTATTTACCTATCCCCTTACATAGATTTTTAATCACTTGATTACCTAAACTTCTAAGTTACTAAAGTTGTATAATCAAGCCTCAAAAGGCCTTAGATGCCGTGGCCTCTCAAGGGATTCAATTCCCAAATATTTTAAAGTCATCACATTACATGTTATACCCTTGATTTACTTAATCTTTCATTTGTTAAATTAGTTCACCAAGAACCCCAATTTTGGGCTCAAAAACCGTGACCTTCCTAAATCCTCAAAATTTTATTCTTTCACATATCATGTGTTAGTTACTTGATACTTAATTACTCAATTTCCATTTCTCACAAGATTAATTTAATTGCCTAAGATCCATGCCAAAACCATGGCTTCATAGGTCTTCTAAGTTCCACTTTTTATTCCTCATTTGTGTATTAATTCCTTAAGATCAATTTTCTTAAGTTTAATATATCAAGGTCATTCCATTTGCCTTATTGCTCAAGCTAAAATCGTGGCCATCAATGAGTCTTCAATGTCCAATCTTTCCTTCTCTTTTAGGTATTAACTTCTTGTTATTAATTCACTTAAGTTTTTAGTTCATTAAAATCAATCCAAGTGCCCAAGATTCAATTCCA
The DNA here is from genome assembly GCA_029884595.1 of Ormosia semicastrata. Classification (NCBI taxonomy): domain Eukaryota; kingdom Viridiplantae; phylum Streptophyta; class Magnoliopsida; order Fabales; family Fabaceae; genus Ormosia; species Ormosia semicastrata. The sequence goes on from JAQQTO010000063.1 coordinate 56,018,419, forward strand.
AAACCGTGGCTTCATGATGTCCATTATCCAATTTTTCTTTCCACTTTTATGCATTAGTTTTCTTAACACTAATTCACTTAAATTTAGTTCATCAAAATTAATCCATTTGTCTCTTTACCAAGACCAAAACCATGGCACCCCTCTTGGGTATTAAACTCTCAAGGTCCTCCATTCATTTGTGTTAATACTATCATTCAACCTTTGATTACAAAAGTCTTATTTCCCTTGTATACAAAACCAATTTTCACCCTTAACTTCTAGTCAAAACCGTGGTACCATGTTGAGGTAGGAAACTCCAAATTTTCCATTTAGCAACCCCAACATGATCAAGCACCATTAATATATCAAACATATTCAAGAGCATAATCAAGTATCAATAAAATTCAAGAATACTAAATCATACAAAATTTATAATTCAAGCAAGCATACAAAGAGCATACAAGGATGGATTTCTCCATCAACACACATACAAAGTCTCCTCACCACCATAGGTGGTTGAAGTGAGTAGTCTCCCTCTTACCTAGAGGAGACAATGCAAGAAAACAACTCCTTGGTTCCTTGATTTGTAAATTTCGGATTCCACCTTTAAGAGAACCATAAAGTGGTCAAATTCTCATATTTACAAACTAAAGCTTGAAAAGAATGATCCTTGGTCACATAGGTAACCAAGGAAAACGAAATTGATAGGTGAATTTGGAAGAACTTTACCTAAAGCCTTAAGCTTGAACTCCTTGAGATTCTTTTTTTTGGTGATTTTCGGATTCCACTCTCCCAAGAACCCTAGAGTGTTCAAAATCACTCAAATCAATCATCAATGCTCAAAAAGAGAAGCCCTTGGTCACATAGCAACCAAGGAAAACGAAAATGAGAAGAAAATGGAGAGAAATCAAGAATCTTTACCTTGGAAGACAATGGAGACAAGGTTGGATTTTGAGCAAACCTTCCGAATGAGACTTGTAGAGAAGATGAAGATGAGTGTATAAATGTGTTTAGTGGAGAGAAAAATCAAAAAGCTTGGCTATCCATGGAGGAGTGATTTTCGGATTTGAAGAAGGAGGGGTAGAAAGGATGGATTTTTGTAGAGATTTTCTAAAGAGAAAGTGTAGAGGAGGTTGAGAGAAGTCTAGAAATGGTGTTTATGAAGAGAAAAGTGAAGAGAAGACTCCCTAATGGTGGCTGGAAATTTCGGATCTAAGAGGAGGAAGAAGAGAAGAGGTGGAGAGAAAATGGAGGTAGAAATAGAAAATGGAGAAACTTTCTACACAAAGAAGGTAGAGGAAGTGAGTGCAAGTGTGGAAATGGGCTTAGAGAAGAGAAAAGATGAGCAAAAATGGAGGAGGAGGGGCTGCCATTTTCGTGCTCATGGTGGAGGTAGAGAGAAGGAGGAGAAAAAGATGAAGAAGATGAAGTGAAGAGAGAGAAAGTGATAGGTAAAGTGAATTAGGGTTTGATGGATTTAGGTTTAGTGTGCAAGTCACAATTTTGCCCTCCTTGGCTAGTGTGGGCTGCTGAACAGAGGAGAGAGTGAGGGGAAAATTTTGGCTTCTCATGCAAGCCAAGGGTAATTGGGTCATTTGGTGGTCAAAGCTTCTCAAAGAAGCTTTGAAAAAGCACACAAATTTGAATTAAAGTAGATTTGATTTGACATAAAATGGATTGCATTAGGATAGGGTGATAGGATTTCTAATGCATGCTATTATCCAATGGATAATAGTTCTGATCGACAAGTCAAGTATTAATTTATCTGACAGATGAAATTTACACAGCGTTTTATTATTCCGACTGCTAAATTTCTCAAAAAATTTGAAACCTCGTAAACTGTGTTCAACCTCGAGTTTAGTAAGATCCTCCGTCGAAAGGTCCATAGTTCAAGGTTCTCAGAGAAAACATCTCATTTTTCGGGCTTCGCTCAGTGCGCACGCAAAATGAGGAATATATTAAAATATTTGACATTTTTGGAAAAATCCTAGAAAATTCTCAAAAATTACAAATATTAGAAAACGACCATTCGTCTTATCATTTTCCAATTTTTGAAGCATTACAGTCGTTTTTCCGACTTTGCTCAATACGAATGCAAAACGAGGAATATATTAAAATATTTGTCGTTTCTGAAAAATTCTGATAGAATTCACATAAATCACAAATATTAGAAAATAACTATTCGTAATAAAATTTTCCAACTTTGGGAGCATTACAGTCATTTTGCCAACTCTGCCCAGTGTGCACACCAAACGAGGAATAATATTAAAATATTTCACATTTTCAAAAAAATCCAGAAAAATTCCAGAAAATCCCAAATATTGTAAAATGATCATTTATCCTAAAATTATTAATTTTCGGGATGTTACAAAGAATCACAAGTTTTAATTCATGGATGGATACTCAAGGTACAATCAAATCCCCATGGATGTCAATGACAAAGAAAAAACCACTTTCATTACTCCTTGGGGAACATTTTGCTACACAGTGATGCTGTTTGGATTAAAGATTGTTGGGGCTACTTACCAATGCGCTTTGATTGCACTATTTCATTACATGATGCACAAGGAGATTGAGGTGTACGTGGATGATATAGTCACCAAGTCTAGAGAAGGATAAAGTCATGTGACAATTTTGCGTAAGCTGTTTAACAGACTCAGAAAGTACAAGCTGAGGTTGAATCCTGTTAAATGTGTTTTTGGAGCATCTGTGGGAAAACTGCTTGGGTTCATCATTGGTAGAGAAGGAATAAAGGTGGATCCGAATAAGGTGAAAGCAATACAGGAGATTTCTACTCCTAAGATAGAGCGTGAAGTGAGAAGTTTCCTCAGGAGACTTAACTACATTACTAGATTCATTGCTAACTTGACCAGCACTTGTGAGCCTATATTCAAGCTGTTGAGGAAGCATCAACCGGGTGAATGGGATGAGGAATGTCAAGGAACGTTTGATAAGATAAAGGCTTATTTAATGAATCCTTATATTTTAGTACCACCTACATCTGGCCGTCCTTTGATATTGTACCTAACTGTACTACCAACCTCAATGGAGCAATGCTGGGGCAACATGATGAATCGGGAAAGAAAGAGTAGGCAATTTATTATCTGAGTAAGAAGTTTAATGACTGTGAAGCCCGTTACATGGCTATTAGGAAGACTTATTATGCTCTAGTATGGACCTCAAAATGGCTAAGGCAGTACATGTTGTATTACACTACTTGGTTGATCTCCTGAATGGACCCCCTAAAGTATATATTTGAAAGCCCTTATGTTTTATTATGGGTTTCAAAATGGCAGGTGATACTATCAGAATTCGACGTCAAGTACATAACTCAGAAATTTGTCAAAGGAAGTGCAATTACTGATCATTTAGCTGAAAACCCTCTTGAGAGTGGACAACTAGTAACATTCGAGTTCCCTGATGGAGAAATATTGACAGTAGAAGGAGAACAAAAATGTGAGGATGAGACTGTTTGGAAGATGTATTTTGATAGAGCAGTCAACATGTATGGTAGTGGCATAGGAGCCGTGGTTATTTCACCAACTGGAAAAAATATCCAATCGCTATCAAGCTGGATTTTGATTGCACCAATAATGTGGCGGAATATGAGGCTTTTGCTAGTGTTTTACAGGTTGCAATCGACTTGGGGATCAAGTAGCTAAAAGTATTTGGAGATTCAGCACTTATCATTTATTAGGTTAATGGTGAATGGCAAACCAAAGACCCAAAGTTAGCGCCTTATCAAAAATATCTGACCTAGTTGATTAAGAAGTTTGAGGAGGTGACCTTCTCCCATTTGACTCAAGACAAGAATCAGTTTGCAGATGCCTTGGCCACCTTAGCTGTAATGACCAAGTTTGATATTCACAATAATGTGCAACCCATCCAAGTGAAGATACACAGTGAACTTGCATATTTTTCCAATGTGGAAGGCGAGCCAGATGGCAAACCTTGGTATCATGATATCAAACAATACATTCAACATAGGGAATACCCAACTAGGTCAAATGAGGTGAATAAGAAGACTATCTGTCGGTTAGCAATGACTTTTTTCTTGAACAAGGAAGTTTTGTACAAAAGGAGTCATGATGGCACCTTAGATGTGTGGATGCTCATGAAGCTCGTATATTCATGATTGAAGTCTATGAAGGAATCTGTGGAACTCAGGCTAATGGTAATACGATGGCATAAAAAATTCTAAGGAGTGGCTATTATTGGTCCACCATAGAAACAAACTGCATAGAATATGTACTAAAATGCCAGAAATGCCGGATATATGCAGATCGAGTCAATGCACCTCCTTTTCCCTTGCATAATTTGGTATCTCCATGGCCTTTCTCGATGTGGGGGATAGATGTCATCGAGCCCATCAACCCTAAAGCCTCCAATGGTCATTGCTTCATTTTAGTGGCGATCGACTATTTCACCAACTGGGTGGAAGCTTTCTTGTATGCCAATATCACTCAAAAAATATTTTTGAAGTTCCTTAAAAGAGATATTATTTGCAGATATAGAATTCCATAGATAATAATCATATATAATGCTACCAACCTCAATGGTGCTGAGATTCAGAAGTTCTATGAAAAATTCAAAATCAAGCATCATAATTCAGATCCCTATAGTCCTCAGATGAATGGTGCAGTTGAAGCAGCAAATAAGAATGTTAAGAAAATTGTTGCTAAGATGGTTGTGAACTACAAAGACTAGCATGAAATGTCACCCTATGTTTTGCACACGTATCGCTCAAATATACGATTAAGCACTGGGGCAACACCTTTCTCTTTGGTGTATGGGATGGAGGTTGTCTTGACCATAAAAATTGAGATTTCTTCTCTAAGGGTTTTGATGGAAGCAAAATTGGAGGAGTCTGAGTGGGTGAAGACTCGATATGAGTAGTTGAATATGATAAAGGAGAAAAGACTGGCAGCTATTTGTCATGGACAATTATATCAAAGCAGAATGGTTAGAGCCTTTTACAAGAAAGTTCATCCTAGAGAATTTTGTTCGGGAGATTTGGTTTTGAAAAGATTCTTCCTAATCAAGAGGATACTAGAGAAAAATGGGCGTCGAGTTATGAAGGCCCTTACATAGTTAAGCAAGCATTTTTAGGAGGAGCATTAATTTTGCAAAATATGGATGGAGAAGAATTGCCAAGGCCCGTGAACATTGATGTTGTCAAGAGATTCTATACCTAAAGAAAAAAAAATAAAAAAAAACTCGTTAGGTTGAAAACTAGGAAGGGTGACCTAAGCAAAAGTTAGAGCAATAAAAATAAAAAAAATAAGAGAGCCTGTTAGGTTGAAAACTCAAAAGGGCGGCCTAAGCAAAAGTTAAGACAAATAAATAGGCAAAATCTCAAAGAAAGATGACCTAAAACCCCTTAAAGGGTTCAACAAAATGGGGTAATTTTTATTTGAGTTCGATTAACTACACAAGGGGCAATTTTGTTTGCATTCAATTGACCATACTGGGGCAAAATTTCTGAAAGATTAAGGATACGATGTGTTGAAGGAAGCAGTAACAGAGACAACGATTGAATTATCAAGTAGCTGTAGGAAATCAATTGGATAAGGGACAAGAAACCAGTATTGGGGCAAATTTTTCTTATCCTTGCAACTTTATTTTGTTTCTATGCTTTCATATTTCAAGCATGTGTCTTACAAAAAGCCCATGTAAGATCAGGTTACCAAAGTAATAAATGGAAGTTTGTTCATTCGACGAATTTATGTCCATTCATGAATACATGTCACTCACTAAGTTATGTCTCAAATAAGATAAATTTAAGGTCAACAGTTTGACTTGACAATTCTAACAGTAATCCTTCAATGATTGATTTGGATTAAAAGATTTTAATAGCTCAAAGCACATATTGCAATGCAGCTTTTATTTTTGTTGCCAAGGAAGAAAAAACGGGGATCAAAAAGAAAAAAAAGAAAAAGAAAAGAAGAATGAAAGGAAGAAAGAAATAAAGAAAGGAAAAAAGAAGTCAAGAGGATTCCAAGCCAACTGAAGGGTTTGAGGAGAAAAGGCACGTGAACAAGAATTTGATTAGTCAAAGCTTTCCAAGATCGCCATTGGTTCAGATTACTTTTAATAAATAAATGAAAAATGGAAAAAGGGTAAAATAAAAAAGGATAAAAAGAGAGAAAAGAAAAAGATTTTAATTCTATGCTTGACTGGCACATATGTTTTTATGTCATTCATTTTGAGCACATCGGCTCCTTGCATTTTAAATTTCTGTCTTTTACTTTTGAGCGCATCAGCTCATGTCATTTAGTTTTGAGCGCATCGGCTCTTGTCTTTTAGTTTTGAGCGTATCGGCTCCTGTCTTTTAGTTTTGAGTGCATAGGCCCCTGTCAATTACTTTTGAGCGCATCGGCTCTTGTCTTTTAATTTTGAGCACATTGGCTCTTGTCATTTATTTTTGAGTGCATCGGTTCCTGTCTTTTACTTTTGAGCGCATCGGCTCCATGCATTTTAATTTCCTATCATTTATTTTTTGAGCGCATTGGCTCCATGCATTTTAATTTCTGTCAATTCTTTTGAGCACATTGGCTGTATGTACTTTAATTTCCTGTCATTCATTTTTTTGCGCATCGGCTCCATCCATTTTAATTTCTTTCAATTCTTTTGAGCGCATTGGTTCTATGCATTTTAATTTTCTATCATTCTTTTGAGTGCATCATTCACTCTTTGAGCGCATCAGCTCCATGCATTTTAAATTCTGGTAATTTATTTTTAAGCGCATCGGCTCTTCGCATTTCATTATTCTCGCATTGTTTTGTTTCTCTTATGCATTTTTGGACAAAATTCAAGTTCATGTCTTTACTCGTCTCTTACAATGATAAAATAAAAAGTTGTTGTTATTCCTTTTATCTAGTAAGAAACAAGTAAAGAGGGGCAACTGTGAACACTGAATTTTGCCTGGGCCCAAAACAAAAGGACACAAAAAAAAATAAAAAATTTGTTTTCTATATAGAAAAAAGAAGAAAAAATTTTTGCAGCTTGTTTGTTACTTTATGCCTAGCACAACTCACTACAACACAATCCATTGACTTTGCACACACTCACGGACTCACCCACTCACTGACACACTCTCACCCACTCACTGACACACTCACCTTTGTGGGAATGTCACATTTATGATGCAGAAAAATAAAAATAAAATAAAACTCTTACCCAAGTTGTAAAACATTTGATATTTAAATAATATTTACGGTAAATTTTTTTCTTCTTTTTATAATTATAACATTAAATAAAATAACACGGAACACAAAATTAAACAAAGTATAATCACGCCATAATATACATATAATTCTTCTTTAGTACACACATAATTTACAACCACATGTATTTATCAAAGCAGTAAAGAGTTGACACAAAACTAAGACATAGTATTGCCCAAGTGCACCTCAAAGCTCTCTAACCCTCCGATGGATCATCCTCAGAAAGATCCTCGAAAGTCAGAGCTCCTGGAGGTCCCATAGTTCTACGAACACGAGTCCGAGCTTTGACTCGCTACTGAGCTTACTAGGCGCATAGAGTATTCCTTGCCAGTAATGCCTAAGAATCAGCGGCAACTCTAGATGTAAATACAACATAGTAGTGAATATGACATCTCCGTCTTACTCTCTACATAGGGACACAGTCAAACGTCCCACGTATGCAACTGTCCCTCTATCCACTCACATACGCCAGGCTTCAGAACCTCCTTGAAACTCAAGTCTCACAAACCCGAAAAATCCTGGCAACGTCATGATCTCAAGATCAGTCTTGATGATAAGGATGATCTACCGGCTATTCCTCCGCCTCGTATAGCTCGCCCGGCTGTCGCTCGTCCTGATACTGTATCTCAAGAGGCTGATCCTTTTCTTCCTCAAACTATTTATGGAAATAATATAATAATATCAAAAAAACATATAGAGAGGTGAGACAATCTACATCACTACCCGCATGGAAATAAAGAAAACGACAGTATAAAACAATTATCACAATAGTATATACTATTATATCATGCATAATATATCAAAGCAATACATATTAAATATAACACATATATCATTATATCATGCATAATATATAAAAGCAATAAATCATATATTTTACCACAGATTATGGTAAACAGTAAAATGCAGATAATGCATGAACAGTAAAATGCACATAATGCATGAATAGTAATGTGCAGGTAATGCATGAACACACACCGACTCGTTCCTACTCCATGGAGCTAAACACGGATATCTGAGAGAATGATCCGAATAGAAACTAGAAATACTTTATGGCTGCCCAACCAAACTATTGCACTGTCCAACATCGTGTCTATAGTCCACAGTCCAAACATCGTGTAGTAGTACATAGTCAATACACCGTGCACTACAGGCATAGTACGTAATAGTCTCCTCAAGATCTCGATTAAGAATAGTGCTTGTCAAGATCATTAGTGTGTTGCCCGTTACTACGGCCTAGAGGTGCTACCACTGTCCACATATGGAATTCTCCGCACACTAAGGCCTCCAAGTTCATAAATGAACCACACTACGCTTATCACACCAAAACACAGTGTAATTCGCCTCATCAATCAATCGCCAATTATCAATCAAATTGACACAATACTCTAGGCATGATCTAAAAATTATAAAAATACCCTTATTAACAAAATTTTACCATAATTACAAAAATACCCTTAGTCACAAAATACCAAAGTATAGTATGTCCCACCTGACAGTACTACACCACAATATGTCTGAGTCCACCACTTTGGCCCGACAGCAAAACTCACTATATCGTTCAATCGCGTAGGAATTTTATCACATTTTCACAATCTCATCATTTTCACAAACGTTTTAAAATTGCGTAAATACATTTTGACATTTTTTAACATCACGTAATGTTTTTAAATCATTTTCTCAATCGCGTAAGATTTTTAATTCATTTTCTTAACCAAATAGCTTAAAATCATCATTTTAAATATGTGTAAAACTATATCTAGTACTTTTAAAATACGTAGAGTATTTCCTTGTGTTATAAATATTATATGGAATCATTTTATTTTATTCACCTGATTTTAGTAAATTTTGGCAGCATTTTGCCTATAAAATCAGTATAAGGTATTTTTGACGTTTTCCACTAAATATAGTTCATTTTATTTTTACCCAATAATTACGCTTTGAAACTCGCTAACGCGCTTCAAAATTCATAAAATGAGCTTTACGTTAGTATTTTTCAAGCGTTTGCTTTATTTCTTACTTAAACTAAATTCTGCTAATTTAGAATTCTAGGACTGAATTTATTCCTTTTGTTTTCTCAAAGATTCATTGGAATCAATTTATTTTGTAAATCCATTACCTAACCTATCTTAGAAAATAAAATGGCATGTTGGCCAAAATCGAAAATAAAATGGCATTCAATTATACACTAAATGGCATGTTAGCCATAATTAATCAAAATCATTCTTAAACTTATTATTTTACCTAGATTCATTAACTCATTGATTTAGAAAATTGTTGAGAACATTTTGGTTCTCTATTTGATGTAAGGCCGTGAGCCTCATTCTGTGTTCTTTGGAACACTCATGCAAATCGTTACATGTTATTCACATCCTACTTTAATAATTATACAATTATAAACACGTGCAATTATATAATCACATACAATATACATACAATATATTTTAAAACTATAAACATGCATACCAATTGAAATCAATAATAAATGCTATAAACATACATGGCAATTAAATCAATCACAATTAGGAAAGCATTTAAACAATCACAAAAATAATAAAAACAATAAAACAAACACACAAATGAATCCTTATGGATTCTTCACACACATACAAATCCATTTTCCCATCACCACTTAGGGTTGATGAGATTAAATCTCTCTCTTACCTCTTGAAGACAATTAATCGGTTAGTTTCCTCCTTTCTTTGTAATTTCGTACAATCTCCCAAACAAATCCCTAAAATTCTTAAACAATTAGTAAAAACACATACAAGTATTAAGATTGACAAACCATGGAACAATCATGGTTAGAAAATTTAGAAATCAAATTTGAACCATAGAATCAAGACTTACCCTTAGGAAAGTAAGCAAAAGGTTTGATTTTGGACTAGATAGAGTAGGTTTTTGGCAAAACTTTGTGAATGAAAAGTGTTTAGAATATGATTTGGGTTTAAGAAAAGCTAAGAGGAAAAATTATAGAAGATTGGTGGTGTGGGTTTGGGGCTTGGCCGAATTCTAGCAAGAAAATGGGAGAGAAAGTTTGCTTGGGTTTTTGGTATTTTTGGAGAGAAAATGGAAGCTTGATTTGTGATAAGTGTGAGAAATGAAATTGAAGAGTGAAAATAAGGGGCTACTGCCGTGAGGTGATTTTTGGGTGAGGTTGAGTGTTCAATTTTGCATGGTAAATATCCTAGTGTGTTCACATGGAGGTGCACATCGTTTATGACATTCTGGAGGGTTCAAGAACCTAGTAGAACTTAGCCACCAAGCCCCCCTTGGCTGCTGCCCAAACCGTGTAGCTCCTTAGGATTTTAGTGACTTAATTGTTCTCAAATTACTCCTAATTGCATGCTAATTAATTAGGGAATTAGTTAGGTTAAATATCCTAACCAATTTTAATTAACATTCTAATCATATAACTAATTAATTTAATATATATTAGCATATATTATAACCTTTAATCAATATTAGGATATCTAAGTAGTATTTAGATTATAATTAATTAATAACTAAGCTAGTTCACTTAGTTTGCTAATTAGGTAATTAGATTAACCAAATTAAGCTTAATTAGCTACTAACCAAATTCAAGCCTACTATTTTTGACTTAATTCTAACCATTGATTTCATCTTTAATTCCTAGCCATAGATTACATCTAAGGCAGATATTGATTAGTCATAAATCTTGAATTCTAATCTCACCATTTATTTGATCAACGACTAAGATTAAAGGCTTCCTAACTAAGTCTTCATCCAACGGTCCAAATTAAAGTCTACGCTCCCATCGTTGACCTATTCTTATTGGTTTAAAAACTCAAGCCACTTTTGTTGACTTGCTCTCATTGGCTAGAATCTGTCCAATCAGCATAGTTGACTGTTTTTCCTAAACGCGGGTCCCACAGTACTTTTAAAGATCCGTGGTCAAATCGAAGCAGATTTCTACTATTTTTGAGACAAGAGGTATCTTGTAATATAAAATAATATTATAATAATATAAAATTATTTTATTACACGTTAAATCCTAAAAATTACAAGATTAATATATATATCAATCAGAATTGGGTTTAGTAAGATCCCCCAGCTCCAATTAATTAAAATAAGATTTTTTCGGCCAGAAAATTATTATTTCCCTGACTCGGAGCAAATCACACAACAATCAAATACACTCAAAAAATAGTCAAATTCATTTTACTACTCACAGAAATTACAAAACAGTGCATTTCAGGATGATATTATAATTATCCCAAAAGTTGGGGTGTTACAACCTTTACACGATATTGTCCATTTGTTTTCCTGTTGTACAAGGCTACACATCACTAGAGTCAAAATAAAAAAATCATTTTCAGCAGGCAAAGCCTGTTGTTCCCCATTCTTGCCTTGTTTGATTCACATCGTCTAATTTATAGAAAAAAGGTTTCATGGTTAACAAACGGGAGGAATAGAAGAGAATTTTAATGAAAAAAAAAACAATTTGAAAGAAAAGTTTTTGTAACTTTTTACATGTAATCTGTCAGATAAACTTGCACGAGCCCAAGGCTCGAGAGAAGAAAATTGGCAAAGTTTGCACTAAATAAAAAGTTTTAATTACATTAAAAAAAATTCTTTCTGCCTACAAGAGGGGATTGGGGCTCTGAATTGGGGAGAGGAGGAGATTAGAATGGGAGAGAAAAGCTTAACAAGAAAAAGGGGAGATTCAAAAAAAAAAATCAGAGAAACATAGAGAGGGTAAGAAGGAGGAGAGTTTCTTCTACAAGATATTGACTTTGAGAGGATTAGAGAGAAAGAGAAAGATTTTTTAGAAGCTAGACTATTTTTACAAGAATTAATCTTTCATCATCGGCCTTCTTCTCAATGTCCAATTAAAGGTAAACACTCTTTTCTCATTGATTTGAACTCATGTTAATCTCAGATTTCCTTATACATTTTCTATCTTATTTCTGTTTAATGAAAAATTCATCACTACCAGCAATCTCACTTAAAAAAAAGAAAGAAAGAAGACAGCACTACGCACACCACTGTGCTATGCGTGTCCTTCACCCTCCATCTCCACGTCCTCCACCTTCACTAGGCAGCCCACCATGACCAAAACCCCATAACCACATTCCTTCACCTCTCTCTGCAACACCCCTCAATTTAATAACCACAGCACAATCGTCATTATATCACGGTCACTAAATTTCGGCGTGCTAACATTGTCAAATAACAAACTTTACAAATATATTAATTATTTCACATATGAGGAAAATAGGAGCCACGAATGAATATTACATATACAACTAATTAAAATATGAATTATAGAATGTACTCAATTTACAACCTTTAAGTCTGGATAATCACCTTAAAACATACACATACCCAAAATACATTTTTATATAGGTAATGCAAAATAAAATATCAACTACCCACACCCTATCTACAACTAAGGAGTTGGGCACTCCATCGAATCCCGAATGCGTGAGGCAACTCCGAGCTCACCGGTGTAGTGAGAAATACAGGATAAGGTCTTCAATCGCAGTCCTCTTCATGGTCAAAGTCAGATCCTAAGCATGTTAAATACGTCTTGTCGGTCCAATCGACTCGCCGCGTGTTGACACCATAAGTGAACACAATTCGAACGACCCCAATAGAACTCCCTTTGCGACGACATCACCGGATACAGTGGGTCAAACCAAGAAAATCCAAAAGAATCCAACCTCGTTCCCACTTACAGTCTTTAACCAAAAATTGACATAGAGCAAGAAAAGTACAAGAAAGAGGTAAGACATCCTACCATCATTACCAATTATAGCATCGAGAAACCAAACAGCGCAAAGCGCCCACATAGCATTTATGACAGCAATAATGGTAATAAACATTCCATAGCAATTATGATCAACTAAACTGTTCCAGGCAGTCATATACATATAGATATATCAGAAGTACAACAGTTCCAATTATAATAACAATGTATGCCAGATAATTCATGGACTCACTATGCACATGTGCCCTCAATAGTCAAAATCCTACACCATGGAGCTAGACACAAAACAGTCGGAGGGAACGATCAGGAGGTATGTCTGTATTCTTGGCTGCCCAGGCCCTCAAGTGCTAAAAATTCTCAATTTATCATTTTGTACAACATGGTATTTTACAAGACATTCTACACAGATCTCGACATAGGATAGCATTTCGGTCCGGATCGTCAGTGTGTTTGCATCGGTCTGCCCCACAGACAGAGAGCTACCAGCTGCCCATTGTGAGGTACCCGCACCCTGACGCCCCCAAGGTCAACAAGTAACCTACACTTGTCTATTCGCACCCGCACAAAGGTGTAAGTTCAACTCCTAGGCTACCGGCCTTAACCAAGTCCAACGGACAATCTCTTTCTTTTTGTTCAATGCATGACACAATCATACTCCTCATGACCAACTAGGCCCATCATGCTTCAGAACTCTAATTCGACGGGTCTTGACGTTCTACTCGACGAATATTAACTTTGGGTAGCTTCTGATAAATGGACAGAAGATCCACTCAACAGATATGTCTCTCAATGGGTATTGGCATTCTAACTTGACGAACATTAACTTTGGGAAGCTTCTGATAAATGGACAGAAGATCCACTCGACAAGTATGTCTCTCAATGGTTATTGGAAGTCTAACTCGATGAACATTTCACTCGACGGATGTGGTCATTCAAATTCGACGGATTTTGCATGGGAGGAGTTTCTCTCCTAAGTGGTCAGGAGTTCATACTCGACGGATATTCGACGGGCATGGCCAGGGGTTCATACTCGACAGGTTTTGACTTTACTGAGTGATCATGACATCACATTCGACAGGTTTGGCCAGAAGTTCATACTCGACAAATTTTGATAATGCACTAAATGATCAGAAATCAAATTCGACGGGCATCACATTCGACGGGTTTGGCCAGGGGTTCCTACACGACAGGTTTTGACATTTCACTTAATGATCAAAAATCAAGTCATTACCACTTCTCACCAATAATCCCAAAATTTTAGTCTCAGGGCGTGGCCATCCGAGAGCCAGCCCGACAGCGTTCCTTTTAGATTATACGTTCCAGACATATATATCAAATCACACAATAATCCAATAGCATATACAAATACATCACCAACAGCATTCAAACAGAGATGAATCACAGTGCCAATCACAAACAACATCCCTAAATGCTAAAAGAGGTTGAGGAGGAGTGTCTTCCTCTTACCTTAGAGAAGCACAAAGAAAGGTGGCTCCTTTTTGGTCAGGATTTCGTTTTCAGCTTCCAGGAATTCCTTAGATATTCAAACTTGCAAGAATCAGAATCAAGTATTGAAATGGATACCCATGGTCATCACAATGACTGTGGGTTACGAAAATGAGAGGAGATGAGGAAAAAGCTAAAAGCTTTACCTTAAAGTTCCAACCTTTAAGCTTCAACAGGGGAGAAAAATGAAGATGAAGAAAATGTAGAACTTTGAAGATGATTTCCTCAGATATGGTGGTTCTCCAAACACGAAATGGTGCTAGGAGTGTGACGTTTTGGAAGATAAAAATACAAATGTGGGTGGATGGTGTGCTGCTGTGGAGTGAAATGAAAAGAGAGAAAGATGAGTGAATAGTGAGTGCTGCGTACAGGAGGAGGAAAATGTGAGAATGAAAAATGAATTAGACCCCCTTAATTTCAAACGTGCAGCACAAATTTGGGAGGAGAGAGAAATGATAAAAATAATGATTGGAGGAAGCTTCCTTGAGAAGCTTCGCGCGCTCCTCGATAAAGTACATAGTGAGCTTGTCTCCAAATTAAATACATTTGACAGATGATTAATTACACTGTGGAATTATTTTCTCAGTGAATAAAATTTACAATTGATGAAAATAATATTTTATTATTCATCAGATGATTTTATGATATCGAAATTTTATTTAACAGATAAAACCTCAAAAAAATGTAAACCTCGTAAACTGTGCCAGGCCTCGGGTTTAGTAAGATTCTCCGTTGACACGTTGACAGTTCAAAGTTTACCAGCCTCAGGGAAAATATTCTAGTTTCCCTGGCTCCGCTCAGTGTACACGCAAAATGAAGAATATATTAAAATATTCATCATTTTCAGAAAAATCCACAAAAATTTCTAAAAATCATAAATATTATAAAATGATCGTTTATAATGAAATAAAGAATTTTCGGGATGTTACACTCTCCACTGTGACCAAACCCTCTGCCACCACCATCACCAAACCCATACCCCCATTCACGGCCACCTTCACCCCAAACCCCAAAAGCCACCCCCTCGCCACCACCATCACCAAACCCATACCCCATTCACGGCCACCTTCACCCCAACCACCAAAAACCTCCCCTCACCCAAAACCATCACTACTCCACCCCATCTAAACCAACCATCACCTCTAACCACTCACCGTCTTCCTCACCACCACCTTGCTAAAATCCCCATCAACATCCACCATCACGAACCACTAGTAAACTCACCTACACCATGTGCGCCACCGTCTTCGTCTTCCTCAGCCATGCGCACCACCGCACCACGCGTGTCCTTCATCTGAACCAGAACTCACAGCCTCGCCACTGAGTCATAAGCCTAGCCACCACCCAACCTTCGTAAACCCATACCACACCACTGTGACCCTCCACCCCGAATCCACCTTCACCGTGTAGCCCACCACGACCAAAACCCCATAACCACCATCCTTAAGCCTCCAAAAACGAGCCCATCACTATCATATTTCTCCCCTGCGCCACCCAACATACCTAGACCATCACCAATGCACCAGACGCATGACCCAAGTCCCAAATCGTGAAGCTCCAAGCCGTGCTCACCGGATCTGCAACCAGCCACCACTCCCAAATTGTGGAACCACGACCTCACAACACAAATCCAAACTAGCCCCACCTTTTTCCTGCACACGCGTGCCCCTGAGCCACAGAGCCATCAGATCTGCTCCATCCACTGTGAACTAGAGCTCCAGTCACCACCGTGACGCAGCCGCCGTCCTCTATCACCACCAATAGCCATATCCTTTAAAAACCCCAAAAGACTCCTGCACCTTCCTATTTTGTTTTCTTAGTTTCAGAGACAAAGTCTCTGTCTTTGTTTTTTAAAAGAGAAGGCTTTTTTTTTCACTAATATGCCAAAATAAAGAAAACAAAAAAGAAGATAAATAAAAAGGGCACAAATTAATCAGATAGGCTTTGTGTTTGATAGGTTTTTGGTGAAAATTAATAAAATAGGCTAATGTTTTTTTTTCTTTTCTCTTTAGTGAATTTGTTTTTTTTATAGTACTTGGTTATGCATAAGTAAAAAAATGTAAATAAAAAAGAATAGAAATGGTAATAAAAATGGTAATAAAAAATGAAATAAAAAAACTTGAAAAAAATAAAAAAGAAGAAGAAAATAAAAAATATGAAAAATGATAATAAAAAATAAGTTTGTGGGTTAGTTTGAATTGAATATGGTTTATCTTTATCTCTTTGTCAATTTATCTGATTTATTCTCTTGATTGTTATGTTAGCACTTTATTTAAATCAACTCATTGTCATCAACCTTAATTTGAGCTTCTTGAGTTCTCTTTTTTAATTAAAATCAATCAACCCACAATTATTATTTAGAAAACTACGTGACTTTGAATTCCTCATTGTACCTGAGGATACGTAGGAGCAAAATCTCTATTCTGTCAAGTCAAAATTTAAATTTTCACAATTTGGTTGTTTCTTTTCTTTCTTTCCTTTTTAAAAAAATATAAATAAATAATAAAAAATAAAAAATAGTTACATTACTTTTTTAAAAAGGAGGATTAAAATAAATATATTTGAAATTATTAAGTTTTGCACAACTGACTTAAGGTATCGTCTTAGGACGAGTGTGTTAGAGGTACTGCGGGATTAAGTTTCCACCCTTCCCTATCCATAACCGACTCCCAAATCCAATCTGATTTTCAAAGACCATTTTCAAAGAAAGGTTTTCCAATTTTTCTTAATTTAAATAAAATTGGTGGCAACTCCATTTTCTATTTTTTAAAATCCAATGAGTTGCTATTTCGTCACGATCCCAGTCGCGATAAAGGTACATGGTATATTCCATCTTCATGTGCCCCAGTTTTTCACATTCATAATATGTAGGAGTAGATGAGGTTTCTTCCCCTTTATGATATGCCTTCTTTGGAGGGAAAGATGGTCTTCTTTGGAATCCTTTCTTCTTTAGGAATCTTCCAAACTTCCTCACAAGGAGACTAAGATTCTCCTCACTTAGCTCCATATTTTCTATACCATCTCCATCATCTTCATTATCATCTTCAATTATAGAGGAGGTAGCTTTGAGAGCAATCTCCTTTTTCTTCTTGTCATGCTCCTCATTTTGATTGAGCTTATTTAGCTTCAATTCGTGCTCTTGGAGCTTCCCAAATAAGGTGGCTAATGTTATTGTTAGTATATTTCTTGATTCTGCAATAGCCGTAACCTTAGGTTCCATTATCTGCTCAAGCATCTCAGGACTTTATTAATAAAGTCCTCATTAGGTTCTAGTGAAGCAAGAAGATTTATAATATGAGTGAACCTCTTTTGCATTTCTTGAATGCTCTCCTATTGGTTCATTCTAAACAATTCATATTCATGAGTATAAGTGTTTATTCTTGATCGCTTTACCTCACTTGTGCCCTCATGGGTTACTTGTAAGGTATTCCACATTTCTTGGGCGGTCTTACAATTTGACACCCTAAAGAATTCATCATACCCCAATGAAGTGGTAATGATATTCTTGACTCTCAAATTGTATTAGACCTTTTTCTTGTCTTCATCGATCCATTTGTTTCTTGGTGTATTAGTTCTTACAACATCAACTATACATGTGAGAACCAAGGTTCCATTTTCAATGGCATCCCACACATCAAGATCAATAGTTTCAATAAAAAATTTCATCCTTTCTTTCCAATAGGCATAACCATCCCCATTGAAATAGGGAGGTCTATTTATAGAAGAACCTTCATTAGAAAAATCATTTGAAGCCATCACTTCTCTTGAAGCTGCTAAGCTCTTTACACAAGAGTCTAGCTCTGATATCACTTGTTACCAAGTGGCCTCAATACTCAAGAGGGGGTGAATTGAGTTTGTAAAATATTTTCGCAATTCTTTTACAAATCACTTGAATATCCATTTTCCTTGAAGCTATTGTTTGTTAGAGATGAATGGATAGAGAAGATAGAGAGCTTTCACTTATAAATGAATCAACCAAGGGAGATAGTATTCAAGTAATTCAATAAAATAGTACACAAAGTAAGAGAGTTGAGTTTAGGAAAATAAACACAAAGCTTTATCTTGGTTCAGCCACCAATCCACTTGTGGCTTACGTCCAGTCCTTAAGTAATCACCTAAGATTTCCACTATATCTTCAAGCTTCAAACAGGTGCTTGACAACCTTTACAAACTTGAGCACTCAACACCTTGAGATACCTCACCTTTTTTTGCTTGAGCCTATACTTTCAAGGGATACCTTACCCTCTCTTTTACAGATTATACAAAGTATAGAAGATAAAAAAATTCTCTCTAGAGTGGATAATACAAATTAAAGAATAATGGATATCAAGGATTCACACTTTGAAGCTCAAAATAGAGTATTAATTGAAAAGATGCTAAAACTCGTATTTAATGTTCAAGGATGATTTTTAGAATGTTTTCCAAGTTGTAATCAATGCACAAACACTTTAATTTATAGCCCAAAACATTTAAGAGTCATTGATGGTGGTTGGGGCATTAAATGCCAAATTATAGCGTTGAAAATCTGTTTCTGGTTGCCCAGATAATCTGTTATTACTATTCCATAACTGGTTATGGAAAAGGCATAATTAGTTATGGTCTTTTATAAACAGAAGCCTACACTTTTGACTTTTCAAATAACCGATTATGAGATTCTCAGAACCGGTTATGGTATTTTAAAAATAGAGGTTAAAGCCTCTGACTTGGTGAATAACCGGTTATGGAAATGTCCTAACTGGTTATGGCACCTTGAATTTTGATCAATAGACCTTTGAAAGACCATAACTCCTTTGTTACTTATCTGTTTAAAACAAATGATTGCTCATTGGAAAGATCATTGAGTCTACTTTAAAATGAAATAAGTTTTAGATCAATACTCAAAAAGGTTTTGAAGCAAAAGACAAATGAATGACTAAAGGTCAATTTTGCAAAACGTATACTTAACAAATTTTCATCCAAAAGGCTACCACCAAGACTAGTTATTCAAAAACCATTTGTTTGGCCATTTTTTCAATCAAGAAACACATTTAAGGAAGTTTAAAACTTTTTTGAGCTTTGTGTATTTCCTTTTTACCTTTACACGTAAGCCCTAAGAACTATGAGCTAATCTTGACGAAACTTGGAACTTGATTTTCGCGTAATTAATCCTTCTTATTTGTTATCATTAAAACTAATATCATTGCATTCATAGATTTGTTGTACACAAGAGATTGACACAATAAATACTTGAGCCCATTTACAAGTGTTAGCGTTAGTGAATAATTAAAGGAACCATAATATAACTATATATATAATCTTAAATGAGCTTTGAATGTTATATTTTCCGATTAGAACCTCCGTTATATGTGGATTACAATTGAGTTATAAAGAGATAATCTTGTCCTTAATTTATATACAAAGAGTGGATCTCCTAGCCCAAGCAAATCCTTTTTAATTGTGAAGAAGTTTTATCACCTTTTTTGTTGTGACAACTCTTTTCCTTACCATAATAAATTTTCTTTATTAATTCCCTGTGAATTGACCTTGGACTCCCGAAATTTTATTACTTGAGACAACTTGCACTTGGGTTTGCAACACATATCAATTCGCATCAAGTTTTTGGCGTCGTTGCCAGGGACTTGATTTGAAGAATAAATTTATTGAGGTTTTCTTTTTTTAAGTAAATTTCGTCATCTGGTATATTCTTTCCCTACTCTTTTAATTTTTTAGTTGTATCATAATTAATGGCTAGTTTATACTGCCTACTTGTTAATAATTAATGAAGGTTTATGTCGCCTACTTGTTAATATTTAATGGCTAGTTTATACCACCTACTTATACATTTTCTTTCCAATTTTAAGTCACTTATTTATGCTTAATTGGTATTGTGATTCAAATTCTGGTCATTTGGTTAAAACTAATCTTAGTACTTTATATATTGATCTGTTTGAATCACAATCACACACATTAAACACAATGGTTGAAAATGAAAGTGTACATAATGAACATGAAAATCAACTGTTGCGAACCATGCACGAATATTTGCAACCATCTCAAAATTTTAGTTCATTATGTTTTATCTTTCCACTCAATGCTAACAATTTCATATTTAAGCCTGGTATGATTTCATTACTTCCTAATTTCCATGGTTTAGAATCTAAAAGCCCATATTTACATTTGAAAGAATTTGAGGAAGTATGTATCACTTTCATTGATCAAAATTGCAGTGAAGAAATTGTTAAACTTAAATTGTTTCTTTTTCCTTTGAAAGATAAAGCAAAAACTTGGCTTAACGCTTTGAAACCAAGATTAATTAGTACATGGCAATAAATACAAAGTGAGTTTTTAAAGAAATTTTTTTTAACACATAAAACCAATGCTTTGAAAAGACAAATCCAAATTTTTGCCCAAAATTCAAATGAAGCATAGTTTCAAAGTTGGGAACGTTTTAAAGATTTGTTAAACTCTTGCCCATATCATGGTTTTGAAAAATGACGCACTATAAGCTTCTTTTATGAAAGGATAACACCTAAAACCAAACAATTTATGAAAATAATGTGCAATGGCAAGTTTCTTGATAAAGAACCTGAAGAAGCTTTAGAATATTTAGACCATTTGGCTGAGAATTCTCAATCTTGGCATAGTACTAATCCTTTTAAAAATTCAATTAGATCAAACCTTGCAAGTGCTAGTAAAGGAAAATATCACCTTAATCAAGAAGAAGATCTAAATGCTAGTTTGGCTAGAAAGATTGAAGCCATGGAATTAGGGAAAGTGAAAGAAATCAAATATGTGCAAAATGAAGAAATTTGTGGCATTTGTGATGAATTATGACACTCAACAAATGAATGTCCAAAAATTCCTGTTTTTAAAGAAGTTGTACATGAGCAAGTAAATTCAATGAACAATTTTAAAAAGCCATTTACCTCTTCTTTTTCAGATTCATACAATCCAAGATGGAGAAATAACTTGACCTTCAGTTGGAGGAATAATAATCAGGCACAATTCATGCAACCACCACCTCCTCAGGCACAGTTGGACTCTCAAAATTCTCAAGGATATGCACTTTATGTCCCACAATATAGGAAAAACCTTGAAGGAACATTGCATGCATTCATGAAAAAACAAGAGGTCATTAATAACCAAAACACTCAAGCCATGATTGACATAAAAGACACTCTTGCTAAATTTGCTTCTGCACTCACCATTCACGAGAAAGGAAAATTTCCTTCTCAACCTCAACCAAATCCCAAGGGTCAATATAGTCTAAATAAGGGTAGTTTGTAACACCTTCCTTTGGGAGTCACATTTTCGACCGTCTCCTTTAAATCCCTTTACCCAAGTTATAAAATATTTGATGTTATAAAGTATAAGTCCCAAAATGTAGGTTTCTTTTTCACGGATAATATATATAACATATTAAAGTACGGGTTCCAAATTCCTTTTTACAAAAGCGTAAACTTTGAAGTAAGGTAATAACACAAGATACAGCTACTTAATATTACACACCAAAAAGATTATATACATATCAGTGTCATAGATTACAATCCACCCAAAATATACAAGTTAAATATACAAGTTTATAACTACAAGACATATAGTGCCCACTGACTCCAAAATATACATTGGCCCAAGTCTAGACATCTAGGGAGCAGGATCTTCCCCTGGATCCTCCTCGGAGTCTTCCTCATCCTCAAACCCCAAGTCAACAAAGTTCCTCAACTGAGGCAATAGCTCACAAGCTGGTGTCCTGGCTGAGGACACCACAGGGTCCGGATCCTCCCTAGGGGTGTAGTGTAAGTCACCCCATGTAACAGCCCAATATTTGGTACCCAAATATATCATCATATAAATGAATAACCCAATATTGACCCTGCTACTACTAACATACATCAACGTTTAACCCATATCATTCATACATAATGAGTAAATATGGAGAGCCACGATAGCAAAAGTTATATATATACATCACAGCTTCAAGGGTATATTGTTATACATAACCTGAAACAATTAAGCAAATATAAAACATTTACATATGCTCAGCTCAAAATAGCATCTAAGCTATGCTAATCCTCATACACCTTCTTCTTCCCTTTCGAAGAACTTGCACCTGGATTTACATGGCAACACAATCGGGGTGAGAAAACATATCTCAATAGAAGTATTCCAATACCAGATATATACATATATGTACAATTAGATAATATCACAATTATCAAGTTGACACTTCAATCATGGAAGCAACAACTCCTCATCTCAACAACATGCAATCGCCCATACAATTGCAATGCAGGAAAATGTCATGATAGCAACTGCCCATACAATCGTCATGTTATGCTTAATTATGACTAATGATTATGTCTATACAATTTCCTAAGTATGAAGGTGAATAATGCATGATACCACATCCAGGACCTCCAATCCCATGGTAATGTCATGAATGCATGAAACTTGAACAAAGCAATAGAAGTCCATAGTTTCATCTATAACCTCGAACAAGCACTGGAAGTCTCATCCAGCATACCTCATTATCCCAGAGGACATCTCATTCCCCCCCAAGTAGTGAAGTCTCATCAACTACAAGGTTATTGATAACGAACAAGGAAATTCATCCTCAATACTTCACTATATTAGGAAGGATACAATGTGCCTTACCTGATATAGAACACCCACTTTCACGGGGCTTACACCTTTCAAAAAGGCAAATCATACCATTAAGCATATCATCATGTCTAATTAACTTCTCATAATTAGCATTAAAAACCTCAATAGGTTTCACGAACATCTCATGCAATACAATTACTAATTACTTCCCATAACTAGTTTTCGCAATTAATTTATAGGCATTCCAATTTCATTTCATAAACAAATCATCAAATACTTTTAAAAGTATCTTATCACTCTTAAAAGAGCATACATATATAATTCCCACACTTAGGGAAACTCAATTCCTCGATCCATCACAATACAAATTATATGTATATATGTAGCCACGTCTAATTACCTCCCGTAATTAGCATTTCAAGTTAACTTGACATAATACATTCACACTTTATCAATTACTCCTATTAGAGTTTTAACATACTCTACTAGGCATAAACAAAGTATCCTAGCAATTAGGAACTTCAAAACATCAAAATAAAAATTCTGATGAAATCTGCTCTAGGCATCCTAAAAAGGATGTTTTTCATAAATTCACCAAAATCCATCTTAACTGATAAAATTCTGAAATTTTACAAGTAGATAGCCTTATGTCTTATCTTTCAAATGTAATAAGAACCAGGTCATTCCGATAACCAAAACTTAAGTTATGTTACAAATACCGCAAGCTGTCAGGTTACTGTCCTGTATCACGCCTAGGCTTGGTTTTACCACGCCTAGGCGTGGCAGTCTCTGTCTCATTTGGGTGAAAAAGCGATCGATCCACACCTAGGCTTGGCCAGGTTGCGCCTAGGTGTGACCCTTCTGCAGAAAATTCTGCAGAACACGAACCACTGTTCCAATGACCGCAAATCTGTTTCCAACCATACAAACATGGATTCTAAGTGTTTTCTAACTCCAATAATGGTCTCTAAACTTATTAGAATCCTTAAACACTAAACTCAACTCATTAATCTCTCATTAACCTTTCATATGACAATTATTCATCAAGAGTCAAAACCCTTCTCCCAAATACCTATTTCTCACTTTCCACCACAAAACATTACATAAATATTCTTAAGAATCAATTCAGCCACCAAGCTTCATTTAACTCTTTACAAGTTCTAATCCAAGTTTCCAAGGTGTTCAATCAACTCAAACTCTCAAGAACCCACAAATCCTCATTTTCACCTATTTTATACATACCCTAAGCATAACAATCATAGAAGCAAAGATGGAAGTTGGGAGATGAGAGCAAGAACCCCCTACCTCAAGGCTTGAAGATGAAGATGAAGCAAGACCTTCACTTGGATCCTCCTCTTCCTTCTTCTCCTTCTCTCTTTTCTTTCTTTTTTCTTCTTCTTTCTCACGTTTTCAGCCTTTCTATTTTTCTGCTCAGTTCTTACCCCTCAAATATCCCCACCGTGGGATATTTCAAGAAGAGAAATTCCTTTTGAATTCTCTTGATTGGGTACTAAAACCCCGCTCTGCTAAGAACACTCAAACTTCTCCAAATCTAATTCTGTAACTTCTAACAGATTCAAAATTAAATTATGAGATTCATTAAAAATTCTGTTTCACCAAAAACTGATATTTCCATATCAGTTAGGGGTCAATCCGGCACTAAAACACATTACCAGTATGCTCAAAAATGCCAAACTAACTCCCAAAATTCTTAAACTTTAACTGTAGTACAGTTTCCACATTTGTGACTTGGAAACAAACTCTCCACAGTTATTTCCACTAACTAAGCAGTTTAAGCCACTTCTAGAGCAAATAACAGCTATATTCCTCACTTAGCGTTACAAAGAAAGTGCCTAAACGTGCTCAGAAAGTCACAAAACTTCACAAACATGTTAAGTAAGTATTAGGCTACTTCTGTAACCATATAAAAGCCTAACATGATTTTCTAGGGTATTACATTCTCCCCACCTTTTTAGAATTTTGTCCCCAAAATTGGTTTACCTTGTGTATCAAGTTCTAACAACCAATATACAACAACAGATATAATCCAATTTTCAGAAAACCAAGATAATAAGCAAAATTACCAAATTTTCTAAAACCAAGAGATGGTGATGTCTCCTCGCCTCGTACAACATAAACTCTACCCCCAGTGATAGGTCCATCTTCAGTCTTTTTCTCTTGCCCCTGAGAATAACTCCTAGCATAGTGTCCCTTCTCTCCACACTTATAACAAGTTATTTGGTTCCCCCAACATACCCTGTTTCCGTGATACCTACCACACTTATTGCAAGTTTCTTGCCGATCTTCTTTCTGAACTTTATGGTCTTTTTCTTATGGGTGACTGGATTTAGGATTACCTTTCCCATTTCCATCATCCACTTTCCTCTTCTTTTGAAGACTTTTCAAATTCCGCTCTGCTTGAATTTGGAGATTTTCAGACTCCACAATTCTACACTTGTTCACCAAGGATGGAAAATCCCTGATTTCAAAAGGTCTCACAACCCTTCTTATATTTCCCTCGGCCGGACTCAAACCTGATACACCTCCAGCTCTCATCCAGGATTCTCGCCTAAACTGTGAAGAAAACTTGGACAACTCATGAAATTTTGCTTCATATTGTCCAACCGTCATGTCCTCTTGTTGAAGATTCAAAAACTCCTTTTCTTTGTCATCTTGTAAACTCTTTGGAAAATGTTTCTCCAAAAAGATCCTCTCGAACACATCCCACGTGATCAAAGTCCTTCTTTGTCTCCAATGCCTTCAGTGTTTCGCCACCATTGTTCTGCTTCCCCTCTCAGCATGAAAGAAGCAAAAGAAACTTTTTGCTCTTCAGAGCAAACCATGACCTCATAGATTTTCTCTAATTCGGTCAACCACTCTTCCACTTTAATCGGATCACAATCACCCCTGTATATCGGAGGATTCATATTTCTGAATTCTGCAATGTCGAGAAAGTTCTGATTTCTCCCGACTGGTACTTCTTGTACTGGTGGTGGTACCGGTGGTGGTACTTGTTGCTGAGGTACCAACCTCTCTAAAACTCTAGTAGTTGCCGCTGCTTGTTCAGTCTGCTGCCTCATGGCATTGGCCATTGCCATCATAGCTGCAGCCATCTCTATACATTCATTATCAGAGTCTCGATTCAGGCTCCCACGTGGTCACCCTCGTGTTGCCGGTCGCCCTCGTGCTGCCATAGTCTTCTGTAAACACAGAATAATCTATATTGAGTTAGCTAGGCTCAATATCATGTAACCGTGTCACAGCAGCTAAAGCAAACATCTCAAAGGCAAAACATGCAATTCCACCCAAACAATCACATGTAAGAGATAAGAAATGCATAACCATCATTACACATGCATAAGCATAGTCAGTCCACACCCTGGCTCAACAGGATGAACTGCTCTGATACCAAAATGTAACAGCCCAATATTTGCTACCCAAATATATCGTCATATAAATGAATAACCCAATATTGACCCTGCTACTACTAACATACATCAACGTTTAACCCACATCATTCATACATAATGAGTAAATATGGAGAGCCACGATAGCAAAAGTTATATATATACATCACAGCTTCAAGGTTATACTGTTATACATAACCTGAAAAAACTAAGCAAATATAAAATATTTACATATGCTCAGCTCAAAATAGCATCTAAGCTATGCTAATCCTCATACACCTTCTTCTTCCCTTTCGAAGAACTTGCACCTGGATTTACATGGCAACACAATCAGGGTGAGAAAATATATCTCAGTAGAAGTATTCCAATACCAGCATATATACATATATGTACAATTAGATAATATCACAATTATCAAGTTGACACTTCAATCATGGAAGCAACAACTCCTCATCTCAACAACATGCAATCGCCCATACAATTGCAATGCAGGAAAATGTCATGATAGCAACTGCCCATACAATCGCCATGTTATGCTTAATTATGACTAATGATTATGTCTATGCAATTTCCTAAGTATGAAGGTGAATAATGCATGATACCACATCCAGGATCTCCAATCCCATGGTAATGTCATGAATGCATGAAACTTGAACAAAGCAATAGAAGTCCATAGTTTCATCCATAACCTCGAACAAGCACTGGAAGTCTCATCCAGCATACCTCATTATCCCAGAGGACATCTCATTCCCCCCCAAGTAGTGAAGTCTCATCAACTACAAGGTTATTGATAACGAACAAGGAAATTCATCCTCAATACTTCACTATATTAGGAAGGATACAATGTGCCTTACCTGATATAGAACACCCACTTTCACGGGGCTTAAACCTTTCAAAAAGGCAAATCATACCATTAAGCATATCATCATGTCTAATTAACTTCTCATAATTAGCATTAAAAACCTCAATAGGTTTCACGAACATCTCATGCAATACAATTACTAATTACTTCCCATAACTAGTTTTCACAATTAATTTATAGGCATTCCAATTTCATTTCATAAACAAATCATCAAATACTTTTAAAAGTATCTTTTCACTCTTAAAAGAGCATACATAAATAATTCCCACACTTAGGGAAACTCAATTCCTCGATCCATCATAATACAAATTATATGTATATATGTAGCCACGTCTAATTACCTCCCGTAATTAGCATTTCAAGTCAACTTGACATAATACATTCACACTTTATCAATTACTCCTATTAGAGTTTTAACATACTCTACTAGGCATAAACAAAGTATCCTAGCAATTAGGAACTTCAAAACATCAAAAAAAAAATTCTGATAAAATCTGCTCTAGGCATCCTAAAAAGGATGTTTTTCATAAATTCACCAAAAATCCATCTTAACTGATAAAATTCTGAAATTTTACAAGTAGATAGCCTTATGTCTTATCTTTCAAATGTAACAAGAACCAGGTCATTACGATAACCATAACTTAAGTTATGTTACAAATACCGCAAGCTGTCAGGTTACTGTCCTGTATCACGCCTAGGCTTGGTTTTACCACGCCTAGGCGTGGCAGTCTCTGTCTCGCTGGACTAAAAAACCGATCAGTCCACGCCTAGGCTTGCCCAGGTTGCGCCTAGGCATGACCCTTCTACAGAAAATTCTGCAAAACACGAACCACTGTTCCAATGACCCCAAATCTGTTTCCAACCATACAAACATGTATTCTAAGTGTTTTCTAACTCCAATAATGTTCTCTAAACTTATTAGAATCATTAAACACTAAACTCAACTCATTAATCTCTCATTAACCTTTCATATGACAATTATTCATCAAGAGTCAAAACCCTTCTCCCAAATACCTATTTCTCACTTTCCACCACAAAACATTACATAAATATTCTTAAGAATCAATTCAGCCACCAAGCTTCATTTAACTCTTTACAAGTTCTAATCCAAGTTTCCAAGGTGTTCAATCAACTCAAACCCTCAAGAACCCACAAATCCTCATTTTCACTAATTTTATACATACCCCAAGCATAACAATCATAGAAGCAAAGATGGAAGTTGGGAGATGAGAGCAAGAACCCCCTACCTCAAGGCTTGAAGATGAAGATGAAGCAAGACCTTCACTTGGATCCTCCTCTTGCTTCTTCTCCTTCTCTCTTTTCTTTCTTTTCTCTTCTTCTTTCTCACGTTTTCAACCTTTCTATTTTTCTGCTCAGTTCTTACCCCTCAAATATCTCCACCGTGGGATATTTCAAGAAGAGAAATTCCTTTTGAATTCTCTTGATTGGGTACTAAAACCCCGCTCTGCTAAGAACACTCAAACTTCTCCAAATCTAATTCTGTAACTTCCAACAGATTCAAAATTAAATTCTGAGATTCATTAAAAATTCTGTTTCACCAAAAACTGATATTTCCATATCAGCTAGGGGTCAATCCGGCACTAAAACACATTACCAGTATGCTCAAAAATGCCAAACTAACTCCCAAAATTCTTAAACTTTAATTGTAGTACAGTTTCCACATTTGTGACTTAGAAACAAATTCTCCATAGTTATTTCCACTAACTAAGCAGTTTAAGCCACTTCCAGAGCAAATAACAGCTATATTCCTTACTTAGCGTTACAGCAAAGTGCATAAACGTGCTCAGAAAGTCCCAAACTTCACAAACATGTTAAGTAAGTATTAGGCTACCTCTGTAACCATATACAAGCCTAACATGATTTTCTAGGGTATTACACCCCACAGCTCCCTAATCGGCATGAAGAACTCTAAATATACAATAATAGTAAGAGAAAAGAAAGGAACATCATTACGAGTCCTACGGACGGTTAAAGTTACATCCCTTACATATCTAATGCATTCGTTGTCCCAATCAATGCGCTAGGCGCTCGCACCATCATGAAACTGAATTCAAACATAACCAAAAAGATCTTTTCGAATAGCCATCCTAAAATACAACAGCAAACAGCAACCCTTTCTCTTAATCTTTATCCACAGAAATACATAAAACAAAAACAGGCAGAACAACAACACAAAGAGGTGAGACTCTCTACATCATTACCAACATGGTAGCTAGAGATAGCAAACAACAGTAAGATCACAAAATACAATCATAGTAATTTACAGTCAAGTTAATTTTTCCAACAAATATCTCAATAGTACATATCACAGGTAAATCCGCAGCATATTAACAGATAATTTCACCATGTAGGGTTATCGTAATAAAATGCTAAATGGTATGTGTATGCACAATGGACAGATACCTACTCCATAGAGCTAAAGTCAACATCAGAGAGAATGATTTGGAGAACCACTATCTGTATATCGTTAGCCTCAACATGTGCTTTTCAATATAATCAATATGCACAAAATGGCTATACAAGACACTCTCAACCGGATTGTGAATAGGATAGTGGCTGGTCGAGATCGTCTGTGCGTTGCACAGTCACCACAGCCCAGTGGAGCTACCAACTGTCCACTTGTGGGATACCCGCGCCCCGACGCCTCCAAGTTCAACAAGTGAACTACACTACGCAATTCACACCCGCACGAAGGTGTAATTCATCTCCTAGGCATTCTGCCTGATAACAAGTCATTCTGACTTTGATAATGTATGATCATGTGACAATGAACTTAGGCATTCCGCCTTATCAACAAGTCATTCCGACTTTCACAATGTATAATCATATGCCAAATGAACATTTATTTCATCAAAAGAAACCATAACCAGATTCAGTCCATCAGCTCAATCGCAGAATAATATTATGTCCAAATCATAAGGCATTTCAAGTGCAAGATTCTCAGGAATCATCCTTCATAAAGGTCAAAAGAAATTATAAGGTATTGATTTTTTTGCATTTCACTTCTCTTTTCTCATAAGTCCTAATATAGTCTTAGAATTTCAAGAATCAAATAAGAACTCAAGTTTCAAGAATTTTACCTTGAAACCCTAGAACTTGAATCCAAAAATCAAGCTTGAAGATGATTGAATCAAGGCTTGATCACAACATAGAAATTGCTTGGAATGATGTTTAGAGTCAAGTGGTATAATTGGTTTACATTATGAGTGGTTGGAAGGTAGATTTAGGTAGTAAAGCCGTGAGCTAGAGGAGAGAAAATGAGAGAAAATGGTGTTTAGCTTTTAGAGAAAATATGATAACTTTTAGAATGTGATAAAAAAATCAACTTAGTCACTTTAGAGCTAAATGGCCGTGAGCCTTCATGGAGAGAGAGAAAGAGATATTTTGATTAACTACAAGCCATCACAACCATTGATTCAATAAAGGGTAGATATCCTAAGCTTTTTCACTAAGCTTGCCCTCATAACCATTGATTAGATCAAGGGTGGATATGCAAAGCTTCTCCTCCAAGCTTATTTCCTATTGGTTATGCATAAAGTTGTCATAACCATCTTATTTGACCAAGCTAGATATTTCCTACATATTTTCAGAAACTATTACCCAATGGATAATAGCTACTGCTAGTTATTATTCAATGGATAATAACTTTACCCAATGGATAATAACTTTATCCAATGGATAATAAAAACTTAGATAGAGAAATTTTTTGTTAACTATTCTCAGTTTTGGGTTTAGTAAGTTCCCCCTGCCCCACATTAATAGTCCGAAACTTTTCAATTTGGGAAATATTTTTATTTTTTCGGGCCTACCTTAAATGCACATACAGCCCAAAATAATATTAAAATAATCAAAATAAGTTAAAAATTCCAAAAAATTCACAAATATTATAAAACTCATTTATATCAAGAAAAATGAAAAAATCGAGGTGTTACAACTCTCCCCCTCTAATAAAAATTTCGTCCTCGAAATTTCTCTTACATCTAAAACAAATGAGGATATTGCTCCTTTATCTTGTCTTCCAGCTCCCATGTCGCATCACCAATGATGTTGTTCCAGATCACCTTGACCAAGCCAATTTCTTTTCCTCTAAGTTGCTTTACTCTTTGATCTTTGATCTTTACAGGAAACGTCTCATAGGTTAAGTTATCTTTTAATTGTACCGTATCTGGAGCTATAGCATAGGTGGGATCAGGAATATACTTTCTTAGCTGTGACACATGAAAGGCATTGTGGATATTTGAAAGAAAAGTCGATAAGGCTATTCGATATGCTACCGGACCTATCCGACGAAGAATTTGATATAGTCTGATAAATTTAGGAGTGAGCTTTCTAGATTTTATAACCCGTCTAACCCCAGTCGTGGGTGTAACTCTTAAAAATACATGTTCGCATTCCTCAAACTCAAGTAGTCTCCTTCTCTTATCAGCATAACTTTTCTTTCGACTTTGAGTTGTTCTCATCTTTTCCTGAATCATCTTCACCTTATCAGTTGTTTGTTGCACAAGTTCAGGTCCTAAAGCAAGATTCTCCCCATCTTGAAACCAATACAAAGGAGTTCGACATCGTCGCCCATACAATGCCTCATAGGGTGCCATCCCTATGCTTGAGTGATAGCTATTGTTGTAGGTGAATTCTATCAGAGGCAAGAATTCATCCCAACTTCCAGACTGTTCTAGAACACAAACTCGTAACAGATCTTCCAGTGACTGAATCGTTCTCTCTGATTGGCCATCTGTTTGTGAATGATACACAGAACTTAAACGAAGTTTAGTCTCCATTGCTTCTTGTAGACTCTGCCAAAACCTCGACGTAAACCACGGGTCTCTATCAGAAATAATGCTGGAGGGTATGCCATAAAGTCTAACGATCTCGCCAATGTACACTTGAGTCAACCTTTCCATTGAATATCTTACATTAATGGGCAAGAAATGTGCTGACTTCATAAGTTGATCAACCACTACCCAAATTAAGTCATAACCTTTTCGAGTCTTGGCCAAACCAACAACGAAATCCATAGCAATGCTATCCCATTTCCATTTGGGAATAGCCAAAGGTTGCAACATTTCAGATGGTCTTTGATGCTCAACCTTTGCTTTCTGACAGATCAAACAAGACGATACATATTCTATAACATCTCTCTTCATCCCTTGCCACCAATATAATCACTTCAAATCATGGTACATCTTGGTCACTCCAGGGTGCATACTCAACTTGCTTCTATAGGCTTCATTGAGAATCAATCTTCTAAGTTCTAAATTACTTGGCACACAAATTCTATCTCCAAATCTTAGAATTCCATTAAATCCTTCATTAAACGATGTCTCCGCACCTTGCTTTACCAGCTCTCTCTCATTTTTCAAAAATTCATCACCTTTCTGCTCCTCTCAAATTTCTTCTATCAGACTATTCAAAATGGCCATCATATTCAAACAAATCCTCCCCGGTGTCAAATCCACTAATAACTGCATATCCCTGAATTGCACTATCAATTCATTCTCTTTAATCATCATAGTAAATACACTAAATACTTTTCTGCTCAAGGCATCTGCTACGACATTTGCCTTTCTAGGGTGATATTGAAGTTGAAAATCGTAGTCCTTTAAAAATTCTAATCATCTTCGCTGCCTTATATTCAACTCCTTTTGATCAAACAGATACTTCAAACTTTTGTGGTCACTGTAAACATTGAAGGTTGCTCCATAAAGAAAATGTCTCCATATCTTCAACGCAAACACCACTACCGCTAATTCCAAATCATGAGTCAGATAATTCTTCTTATGCATTTTCAACTGTATAGAAGCATGCGCCACGACATTTCTATTCCGCATCAACACACAACCTAAACCCAAATATGAAGCATCACAATATACTTCAAACGATTCGTTGGGATCAGGTAGAATCAACACAGTGCAATAGTCAAACGTCTCTTCAACTCTTGAAAACTCACCTTGCATGCATCAGTCCATGCAAAAACTTAATTCTTTCATGTGAGTTGAGTGAGAGGTTCTACTATCTTTGAAAACTCTTCAACAAACCTTCGATAGAACCCAGTCAATCCAACAAAACTACGAATCTCTATCATTGTCTTTGGCCTTTCCCACTGAAGAACTGACTCTACTTTTGCTGGATCTACTACAATGCCATCCTTTGAGATCACAGGCCACAAAAATTAAGCTTCATTCAACCAGAATTCACATTTAGACAGCTTCATGTATAGCTTTTTCTCCTTCAAAATCTAAAGAACCACACTGAGATATTTAGCATGATCCTCCGGATTTTGAGAATAGATCAAAATTTCGTCAATAAAGACAATGACAAATCTGTCTAAATAGGGACGAAAGATCTTATTCATGTAATCCATGAATATCGTCGGAGCATTCGTTGCCCCAAAAGGCATTACTAGATACTCATAGTGCCCATAACGCGTCCAAAAATCCGTCTTAGGAACATCCTCAACCTCCACGCGAATCTGATGATAACCAGAACGCAAATCAATCTTTGAGAAAATAGCAGCTCCCTTCAGTTAATCTATCAAATCGTCTATTCTCAAAAGTGAATACTTATTCTTAATCGTGATCTTATTCAACTGATGATAGTCTGCACACAACCGTGAAGTTCCATCTTTCTTTTTCACCAACAATACTGGAGCTCCCCACAGAGACACGCTGGGTCTCATAAGCTGTTTCCCCAACAGTTCCTCCAATTGATTATTGAGTTCAACCAACTCTACTGGCAACATCTGGTATGGTGCCATCGAAATAGGGCCAGTTCCTGGTACAAGATCAATAGAGAATTCTATCTCTCCGTCTGGTGGTAGTCCAGGAATGTCATCAGGAAAAACCTCAGAAAACTCGTTTACTATCGGAATAGCATTCACATTCTCCTCACTTTTGACCTCTAAGGAAGATAACAGCATGTATCCTTGAGCTCCTTCCCTTAAGCAAGCCTCGACTTGGTTCGCCATTAAAAATTTAGAATTCTCAGGTTTAGGAAAAACTAAAGTCTTATTGGCACAATCTAATAGGATATGGTTAGAAGATAACCAATCCATTCCTAGGATTATGTTTATTTGTGAAAAAGGCAAAAAAATCAAATTAACAGAAAAGATTCGATTCATAACACAAACAGGGCAGTTTAAACAAACTTGGGTAGTAACAATAGGTTTTTGTAGTAGGAGTAGAAACAATCAGATCAAAAGGCAATAAAGACACAGATAATCCTAAATGATCCACACAGTCATGTGCAATGAAAGAATGTGTCGCTCCAGAATCATATAGTACAATTAAAGAATTACCTTCTATGGCACACTCCCCTGTAATTAGATCCTTCGATTTTGAGGCTTCTTCTCCGCTTATTGTGTGCACTCTCCCTCCTGCCTATGGCTGGGAAGCACAAACATTATTGACAGAGAGCTCCATCTTAGGCTGATCATAGTCCTTTGAAAGATGTCCCAGTTTTCCACATCAGAAACAAATGATGCCTTTGATCGTACAGTCCTTTGTCAAGTGGTCCTTCCCACACTTGAAACACTTCAATGTAGACACCATTGTCTGATCAAATTTGTTGTTGCTTGAACTTTCTCCAAAAGGTCTTTGTGAAATTGAATCCCCGTTGGCTATGAGTACGGCTTTCGCTAGAGTCGGATGTTGTTATTGCCTCTTCTTTGGAACTGTGTTAGTCCAAAGTTGATTTCTGGTGTCGCGAGACTGATCTATCTCCTCTATTTGATGACACTTGTCAACTAAAACTAGGAACTGATCAATCCCTAGGGGTAGCACTGCACGCTTCAAATCGTGCCTCAGACTATCTTCAAACTTTCTACACTTCCACTCCTCGTCAGGCTGAAGTTGGAAGTACCTCGAGAACTTCAACAGGCTCTCGAACCTTGCAGCATACTCTCCGACCGTCATTCCCCCTTGTCGCAGACTAAGAAATTCTGTCTCCTTAGCATTACTTACACTTGATGGAAAATATTTTTCCAGAAACTTGTTCTTGAAGAGTTCCCACGTAATCATTCTTCCTTCAACTTCTAATAGCTGTTGCGTTCTGGCCCACCAATCTTCTTCGTCTCCAACGAGCATGAAGGTAGCGTAAGTCACCTTCCTCTCATCAGCACAACTCATTCCTCTAAAAATCTTTTTCTGCTCCTTGATCCAAAAATTAGCCTTCTCAAGATCAAACTTTCCTTTAAACTGCGGAGGGTTTTGACGACAAAACTCTGATAGATTATGAGCTTCTACGTTTTTTACATGTTGTTAAGCAGCCCTCGGATTTTGTTACACGATCACGTCTGCTATCCTTTGCATAGCTTTTGTAGTTGCAGCCATGCTCTCGTTATCATGTCCAGTCTCCACACTCGAACCTCTTCCATGCACCATCGTACTCCTTAAACTAAACAATACAAAATCAAAGTTAAATAAAATCATTTTAAAATCATTTCAAACAATGTTGTCTCCTTATGGAAACCAAACACAGAGAATCACACAACATAAACAAGACAAACCTAGCTACAAACCCAAAAGAGTCAAACTTGGGCTCTGATATCAACTATATAACACCCCCTTTAGGGTATCACATTTGCAGATTACGAAGTACCAAATTTTAACCAAGTTATAAAAACTAATAATATTATATGTGCATTTTTCAAATATTTTTCTTCACGGATAATTAAAATTAAAAAATAAAATAAAATACAAAATATACCAAACTAAAATAATTTACATCATTTACATATCAAGTTTTAATACTTTAAAACATCTAGCTTTTATCCTCAAAATATTTATATAGGTACTACAGCCCAAACATAAACTAACCTAGTACCCACACCTAGTCAAAAGGGTACTCATTTGGATTCTCCTTCGAATCTTCCTCAGACTCATCAGATGACAATAACCCCGGATGGGATGTAGGGCTATGGACTAGAGTCCACGCAGATGAAACTACTGAGTCCTTCGTAGGAGTAACACGACGAGTACTCCACAAAAACTTCATAGGCATAGTAAAATGTAAATGCACAAAAGCACTAAATGAAAATATAGGGATCCCATGAAAAGTCCTACTAAGGGTCACAGATACCTCCCCTATATATACCACATGATCCTCATCAGCACCATAATGCCATGCATTCGTGCCTCCTCTGTACAGCACTTTCATATAACCCAAAAAACCCATTGATGCCATTACAACAAACAAACAAACTAACACAGATAGACATGAGGCGATTCATCCTCCTCTTCCTCTTCACACTCTTTATCAAACATACATATAAATAGAATAACATAGCAAAGAGGTGAGATCCCCTACATCAATACCATCATGGTAGTAAAAAGACAGTAAAACAACATGCTATTCATACACAGCATTTAACAAATATATTCATAGCATCATATAATCATTACATTAAATAGAAAATAATTACTACAACACACATAGATATATCACAATAAAATGATGGTTGACTATGCACATGCACAACGAACCAATTTCTTACTCCATGGAGCTAAACTCAATTTCGGAGAGAATGATCTAGAAGATATGTTGGTATATCGGCCACCTTAGACCAAGTGCTATAATTTCTCAATGTGCACATCAAGCATTATACATGACTTTCTATGCCAAATCATGAATAGAATAGTGCATTGCCGAGATCGTCAGAGCAATGCTCTGTTACCACGGCCTAGTGGAGTTACCTACTGTCCACTTATGGAATACCCGTGCTTCTACGCCTCCAAGTTCAACATGTGAACAACACTACACAATTCACACCCACACTTAGCTGTAATTCAACTCCTAGGCAACAAAAGCCTTAACAGACAATGTTTATTTAACAAATGTATGTCAATTGACTTTATGCACATTATAAGCCACTACTAGCCATAAACACATAGAAATATGTCCAAGTCCAATATATTCGCCCGACAGTGAAACTTGTTGTTCCTCTTGTAATTGGTATTGACTAAAGCAATGGTTTTGATGATAACAAACAAGAAATGAATAGAAGTGCAAAGATCAAGTCCCAAGACTCTTCAAGTTTAGCTTATAGGACTTAGATCTTGTGTAAAGGTAAAAAGGAATCACACTAAGCTCAAATATGTTTTAACATCTTTAAAAGTGTTTATTACATGCTTAAATGCCCAACAAACTATTTTTGAAAAGCTAGTCTTGGTGGTAATTCAAATCTATGAAAAATAGTTAATTTTGTGTTTTGTAAAACTGACCTTTGATTACTCTTTTGATCATAACTTTCAAAATAATTTGTATTTTGTTCTGAAATTTCTTTCATATGAAAATAGACTCAAATATCTTTCCAATGAATGGTCATTTGCTTTAAACGGATAAGAAATGAAGAAGTTATGACCATTTAAAGTTAGTTTTCAAAAACAGTCAAGTTTGAGTTTTAAAAAGCTGACCTTTGATTACTCTTTTGATCATATATTTCAAAATACTTTGAGTTTTGTTCTGAAAGTTATTTCATTTGAAAATAGAATTAAAGATCTTTCTAATGAGTCTCTTTAATTGGATAAGAAATGAAGAAGTTATGACCTTTTAAAGTCAATTTTCAAAACTAGAAATGTTGTAATCAATTACACAAAATCCTGTAATCGATTACAACGTTGGCAGAGGCCATGTAATCGATTACCAGAAGTGTGTAATCGATTACCAAGTGCCCAGAAAGCGAAGAACACATTTAAACAACCATGTAATCGATTACCACTGGCCTGACAGTGCCCAATGGCTATAAATGACTAGTTTTTCATATAGAAATCATTTCTAAACTTTACCCAACGGCTATTTTATCATTTGGGCTATAAATACAAGTGTTTGGGCATCAAAGAAAAGTAGAAGAACAATTTGAAAATCATTCTTGAACATTAAATTCATGTTTCACTATCTATTTCTCCAAATCTCTATTTTGAGCTTAAGTGTGAATCCTTGATACTCATAGTACTTCAATTTGTATTATCTACTCTTTGAGAGAGTTTTTATCTTCTACATCTTTGTATAATCTATAAAGAGAGGATGAGGTATCCCTCTAGAGAAAAGGGTGAGGTATCCCTTAGTTGGAAAGAGGGTGAGGTATCCCTCAAGAGACAAGGGTGAGGCATCCCTTGAGGGTGAGGCATCCCTCAAAAGTTATAAAAGGTGAGGTATCCCTATTTGAGACTCAAGCACAAGGGTGAGTTATCCTAAGGTGTGTTGAGTGCTCCACTTTGTAAAGGTTGTCAAGCACCCGTTCAAGCTTGAAGGTTTAGTGGAAAAATCTTGAGTGGTTCACTTGAGGACTGAACGTAGGCCACAAGTGGTTGGTGGCTGAACTAGGATAAATCATTGTGTTTGCTTTTCTCAACTCTATCTCTTTATATTTGTGCTTTAACTATATATGCTTGAGTTAAACTTGATATCTAGCTTATTTGCTTGATTTATCCTTTAACCCAAGTTGTATCTAAGTAATCCTTAATAGTTGTGTCTTTGCTATGCATGTTCCGCTGCATTTATTAATTGAGTTATTTAAAATGCATAATTTGTCAAAGTTGCATTAAAACTACTCATCACCCAATTCACCCCCCTCTTGGGTAACACCTCTCAATCACGTAGCGTTTTTATCGCATTTTCACAATCGCGTAACATTTCTGTTATATTTTGAAATCGTGTAACAATTTTTCAATGTTTTCTCAATCGCGTGGTTAAAAATCACCATTTTTAAATCACATAAGAGTTTTTCTATATATTTTCAATCTGGTAAAATATTTTCTCAATATTCTAAGCTCAAATTAAAACTTTTCCTATTTAATATCAAAATTAGACTTTATCTCCATTATTTCCCTATTAAATCACCTTTAAATAATATTTCTAACATTTTTCTCAAAATTCATATTATTTTAATTTTAAATAAAATCCTTTTCCATTTAATTTATTTAAAATCCATTTAAATAAAATACTTGAAAATCCCAAATTACTCCTTAGTCATAAATTCCTTCTAGTGGCCGAAAATCACTTCTTAATTAGTGATAAAAATATTTTCATTTTCATTTTATAATTCCTTAATTAAATTTATTACCACTAATCCTCTAGATTATCATTTAATAAAACATTTTTGCATTGGATTCCCCTTTGATGGACTTAGAGGCTGTGAGCCTCAATGGCTATTGGAGTCAAAATTTCTTTACTCACAAGCATGATTTATCACATACAACATACTTTAAGCATCAAAATTCTACTCTAACAAGTTCATACATAATATCAAAGCAATAAATCACATAGGATAAATAATTACAAACCATACAAGCACACCAAATTTCTGTGTCCCTCACCACCATAAGTGGTTGATGAGGTTAATTTCCCTCTTACCTTAGATATAACCTCCTAAGCTCCTTGTATGATCCTTTGTATAAACTTCCTCCACCAAGTAACTCTTAAAATCAAAGTAAACACAATATATTAACATCCATGGTTAGAGTAAGACAACCATAGATCAAATATGGTCTTAGAATTTCAAGAATTAAATAAGAACTCAAGTTTCAAGATTGATGCTACTAGAACTTGAATCAAGGCTTGAAGATGATTGAATCAAGGCTTGATCACAACATAGAAGTTGCTTGGAATGATGTTTAAAGTCAAGTGGTATAATTGGTTTAATTATGAGTGGTTGGAAGGTAGATTTAGGTAGTGAGGTCGTGAGCTTGAGGAGAGAAAATGAGAGAAAATGGTGTTTAGCTTTGAGAGAAAATATGATAACTTTTAGAATATGATAGAAAACTGAACTTAGTCACTTTAGAGCTAAATGGCTGTGAGCCTTCATGGAGAGAGAGAAAGAGATATTTTGATTTACTACAAGTCATCACAACCATTGATTCAATAAATGGTAGATATCTTAAGCTTCTTCACTAAGCTTGCCCTCACAACCATTTGTTAGACCAAGGGTGGATATGCAAAGCTTCTCCTCCAAGCTTGTTTCCTATTGGTTATACATAAAGTTGTCATAACCATCTTATTTGACCAAGCAAGATATTTTCAGAAACTATTACCTAATGGGTAATAGCTACTGCTAGTTATAGTCTAATGGATAATAACATTACACAATGGATAATAAAAACTCAGATAAAGAAAATTTTCGTTAACTATTCCCGATTTTGGGTTTAGTAAGTTCTCCCGACCCCGCATTAACAGTCTAAAACTTTTTGGTCCACAAAAAGTTTTTATTTTTTCGGGCTCGCCTTAAAGACACATATAGCCCAAAATAATATTAAAATAATCAAAATAAATTAAAAATTCCTAAAAATTCACCAAAATTCACAAATATTATAAAACTCATTTATATCAAGAAAAATGAAAAAATCGGGGTGTTACAAGCTTTAATCTTCAAAATAATAATGCCTTGAAATATAAAAACCCTAGTTGTCCTATAGTTTCATGCATTATTGGAGAACATAAAATTGAACAAGCTTTACTTGATCTTGGTGCTCGTGTTAACTTGCTTCCATATTTAGCTTATCAACAACTCAACGTGGGTAAGTTAAAACTAACTTTTGTAACTCTTCTACTAGCCAATAGATCAATTAAAATTCCAAAATAAATAGTAGAATATGTGTTAGTACAAGTTGATAAATTCATATATACTATGGATTTTATTATCTTAGAAATTGAACCTATGGTTAATAGTTACAAGTCAATTCCTATTATTTTAAGTTGCCCATTTTTAGTAATATCTAATGCTTTGATAAATTGCATAAATGGAATAATGAAGCTAACATTTGGAAATATGACACTAGAGCTTAATGTTTTCAACATGTGCAAGCAACCGCAGGAAGTCCATGATGAAAAGGAGGAATTTGAAGAGATTGAGACCATTATAGATGACCATCTTCAAACCAGGAGTTCTTCTGACCCATTAGAAATTCGTTTAATTAATTCATTTGACTCAAGTATGCAATTGGATGATGATATTTCTGAAATATGTTCTTTACTTGATTGTACATAGGTAATGGAATGCAAAGGATGGAAGCCGAGATTCGAAGAGCTAAAACCCATGAATGATAATACTCATGAAGAAGTACCCATACTGGAACTAATGTCATTATCTGCTAGGTTAAAGTACACATTTTTGGGAGAAGAACAAAGCTTTCTAGTGGTAATTTCCTCGACCTTTACTTGAGAACAAGAAGGTATATTGATAAAAGTACTTAAAAGGCATAAAAGTGTAATTAGATGAACATAAAAGGCATTAATCCATTAATTTGTACACATAGAATATATTTAGAGGATAATGATAAAACATCTCAACAACCTCAAAGAAGATTAAATCCACACATGAAAGAGGTAGTTAGAGCTGAAGTTCTCAAGTTACTTGATGCTGGAATTATCTACCCTATCTCTGATAGCCAGTGGGTAAGTACTACACAAGTTGTGCCGAGGAAATCTAGAATAACAGTGGTTAAAAATGAAAAAGGTGAATTAATACCTACGCAAGTCTCATCTAGTTGACGTATGTGTATTGATTTTAGAAAATTAAATGCAGCCACCAAGAAAGATCATTTCCCCTTGCCATTTCTTGGTCAAATTCTGGAAAGGGTAGTAGGACATCCCTACTACTATTTTCTTGATGGCTATTCGGGCTATTATCAACTACCCACTGCATTAGAAAATCAAGAAAAGACCACTTTTACAAGTCCCTTTGATACTTTTGTATACAGAAGAATGTCTTTTGGCCTTTGTAATGCTCCGGTAATATTCCAAAGATGCATGCTAAGTATTTTTAGTGACATGGTTATGTGGATAAATGACCCTAGTATGTTTTGATTAATGACTAAACTTAACATGATTATTACTTTGATTCACTAACTACTGGCCAAGCTTGACTTTTTTAATGAGATTTTATAGAGCAAGAAAAGTGGATGCAAAGGATAATGGAGCAAAGCATTTCAATGCAAGAATCATGAAGGAAAACTTGAAGAAGGAGCATCACGAAGAAGGAATTCAAGGAAGATCATTAGGAACCTTTTTGTAAAGAAAAGACTTAGTATAACTCTTTGATTAAGCTCTCTAAAATAAGTAAAAATGGTTTTCAAAAGTAAAAATGGACTAAGAATGAAAAAGGTTAATTAATAAGTCTATGCATTTATGTGTACATCGATGTACTTTCAGTTGATTAACTAACTTTTAATGAAAACCTCAGTGTACATCTATGTATAAGTGTTATACATCTATGTATACATCGATTAATTTTGGACGTACTTGGTTAGTATGCACTTTTGCATTTGTACATCGATTGGTATGTCGATGCATAAGCCAAAACAGAAGCAATGACTTTTTGAAATAGCCATATAATCGATTAGGTAATCGAATTATGAACTTTTGGGCTGAAATTACAAGTGTTTCTCAAGAACAACATCGATGTACTCATGTGTGTATCACTTAAGATCAAGAACATCCAAGAACACAATCAATTAGGCAATCGATGTACACACATTGTAAGGAGTGAAATTTGTTTAATACATCTGTGTACTAATCGATTGACTAATAACAGAATTTCTTTTTAGATAAGTTTGTTTTGATCTTAACTGACTTGTAAAGTGTGTCCAGTGAATCTATTTTGAAATACACCTATATAAGGACATTGGCAAACATTTTCTCAATAACAACTCATTCAAAACTTAAGATCAAACACACAAATACTGAGATAGCTTTTCATTGAAAAATTGAGTATTTTTCTGTAGAACTTCAAATTGTAATATTTGATTTCTTAGAATTTGATTCAATCTTTTCATATTGTAAAAGAGAGATAAAAGAGAAGGTTCTCTCGCTGATTAAATCAAGAGTAGAAGGGACTCTTGGTGCTGTGCAAGAGTAGAAGGAACTCTTGTGGGAATTACAATATTGCTTTGATTGGAAAAACTGTCATTTGGGTAGAAGGAACCTAGAAGTGAAGCTTGTGTAAAGAATCTTGTAAATTAATTTTTAATAGTGGACGAAACTCACAGTTATGTGGGGACTAGATATAGGTTACCAGAAGAGGTAGCTGAACCAGGATAAAACTTGGTTTGTAATTTTCTCTATCCCTTAACTTTTAATTTGCTTTATTTTTGAATGTATGAATTAAGCAATATGTTAGGGAATATGTTAGGGATGCTTGCATGATATGATTAGTTTATGATTTTGTTCATATTTGAAATCAACCTTATTGTTAATATTTCTTTATAAATTTCAAGTCTTGATAGAAATACATCTTGCAAAAACACATTTTGGTTCGTTGGTTGACAAAATCGTTTTCATAGTTAAAGAAAAGAATTAGATTTTGCAAAAAGAGGAAAAGCTTCAAAAAGTTATCATACTTAATTTAACCCCCCTTCTTGAGTATTAAGAAGCCGCAACCAATAAGTGGTACCAGAGCTTTCACTCTTATGT
Source organism: Ormosia semicastrata (assembly GCA_029884595.1). Taxonomy (NCBI): domain Eukaryota; kingdom Viridiplantae; phylum Streptophyta; class Magnoliopsida; order Fabales; family Fabaceae; genus Ormosia; species Ormosia semicastrata. The sequence continues at coordinate 56,062,138 of JAQQTO010000063.1, forward strand.
AAAGCTTAACAGCTTAAGAGGATGACTTCAAATGACATCTTGGGAGAAGGGGCTTCCTTGGCAAGACCCCCTGCTTTCAATGGCACTGTCTATATGTATTGGAAAGAAATGATGTTAATATTCCTTGAGGTAAGTGGCATTGATGTATTAGATGTTGTTGAGAATGGTCCATACATTCCTCACACTCTTGATGCAAATGGCACCAAGAAAGAAAAACTTAGAAGTGAATGGGATGATGAGGACAAAAAAAGAGTAGGTTATAATGCTAAAGCTACGAATATTATAAATGCTGCCTTGAGTTATGATGAATTTTTTAGGATTTCAAATTGTAAGACAGCCAACCAAATGTAGGATACGCTACAAATTACTCATGAAGGAACCAATGATGTAAATAGAGCAAGAATGAATTCACTCATGCACGAGTATGAACTCTTTCACATGAAGAATGGTGAAGACATCAATGATATGCAAAGGAGGTTCACTCACATAGTGAATCAGTTGAATGGACTTGGAAAAAGCATTTCAGATGAACAACAAATCAACAAGATTATGAGATGTTTGACAAAAGAATGGCAACCAAAGATTACTGCTATAGCTGAATCAAAGGACTTAACAACCATGAATATTGCTACACTATTTGAAAAACTTAAAGAGCACGAGATGGAGTTGCATAGATTGAATGATCATGAAGAAAATGAGAAAAAGAAAAGAGGCTTATCACTTAAAGCACATGTCTCCAAAGAAAATTTTGACAGATGAAGATGAAGAAGTTGAAGAAGATGATGGATCTGAAGATGATATGGGACTGCTAGTTAAAAAGTTTAAGAGATTCCTAAAAAAAAAAAGAAAACCTTCAACAAAAGGCCCTCAAACTTCTTTTTCAAGAAGAATACTTCAAAAGCTGAAAGTTCAACATCAAATGTGAAGTACTATGAATGTGGCAAACCTGGACATTACAAGAATGAGTGTTCTAAACTTCAAAAGAAGGGTAAGCATGACAATCATAAGTCCAAGGACAAGAAGAGCATACATAGTCTGGGAGGAGAATGATATGGATTCCTCTAAAGATTCTGAGGAAGAAGAGGCCAGTCTTTGTCTCATGACTAACCATCAAAGTGACAATGAAGATGAGGTAAATGAAATCCCCCCTGCCTATGATGAATTACAAGATGCTTTTGATGAATTGCATAGTGAATATCTGAAAATTGCTAAGCAATTAATGTCATCTAGGAAAGTCATTGCTAAATAATGTAGTGATTATGCATCTCTTCAAATTAAGATTAAAGAATTAGAAGCTAAGAACAATAAGCTAAGTGCATCTAGTTTTACATGTTCTAATTGCAATATTCTGGAAAAAAAATGGAAAAATTGAAAACCACTCTATCTAAATTTATAATGGGAAAAAATAATCTAAATGCCATATTAAGACAGCAAAAAGGAGTATATGACAAAGATGGAATAGGCTATAAACCAGCATTGCATGAAAAGGCTTTTAAGAAACTCTTTGTTGCTCTATTTGTCTTTTTGTTAAATGTTTCTATTGTGCAAGAAAAAGACATACAGCTTCTACATGCTATTTTAGAAATCCTTCAAGTATTAGTATTAAACAAATTTGGGTTCCCAAGGGAACATATGTTATGACTAACACCAAAGGACCCAACAAAATTTGGGTACCTAAAACAAATGCTTAAAATCTGTTTTGTAGGTGTGTTTGAGAACCAAAAGTTCAAATTAGTATCTTGATAGTGGCTGCTCTAAACATATGATTGGAGATATCATAAGGTTCTCATCCTTCACTCCCAAACAAAGTGGAAGTGTCACCTATGGTGATAATAACAAAGGAAGGATCTTAAGAGTTGGAACAATTGGAAGAAGCACAACTACCAAGATAGAAGGTGTACTGTATGTGGAAGGGCTCAAGCACAATTTACTAAGCATTAGCTAACTATGTGATAAAGGTTATAAGGTATTCTTTAACTCTAGTAGTTGCATTATAGAAAATAAGTATGATAGTAATGCAAAGCTGATAGGTAATCGATTGAATAACATATACATGATAGATTTAGAGAGTATTTCTGCTAGTGATGTATGTTGTTTAATATCCTAGGAAGAGGAGAATTGGCTATGGCATAGAAGAATAAGACATATTCATATGGATCATCTAAACAAACTCATTTCTATCGAATTGGTAATTGGACTTCCTAAAACCAAGTTCTCAAAAGATGATTTATGTGATGCATGCTAAAAGGGCAAGCAAACTAAAGTATCTTTTAAGGCTAAGAATATAGTTTCAACTGAAAGACCTTTATAACTACTGCACATGGACTTATTTGGACCCTCTAGGACTAAAAGTTTTGGAGGAAATTTGTATGCATTAGTTATAGTTGATGATTACTCTAGATTTACATGGACTTTCTTCTTAGCACATAAGAATGAAGCTTTTACAGCTTTTAAGAAAATGGCTAAGTTAGTACAAAATGAAAAAGGCATGAAAATAACTTCTATAAGGAGTGATCATGGTGGAGAATTTCAAAATAAAGAATTTGATAATTTCTGTGAAGAGTTGGGAATTCAACATAATTTCTCTGCTCCAAGAACTCCATAACAAAATGGAGTTGTGGAAAGGAAAAATAGATCTTTAGAAGAAATAGAAAGAACTATGTTGAATGACTCAAACATGCCAAAATATTTTTGGGCAGATGCTGAAAACACAGCTTGCTATTTAATGAATAGAGTCTTGATAAGACCAATTTTGAAAAAGACTCCATATGAACTCTATAAAGGTAGAAAACCAAATGTTTCACATTTCCATGTCTTTGGTTGTAAATGTTTTGTACTAAATAATGGAAAGGGCAATCTAGGAAAGTTTGATCCTAAAGCTGATGAAGGAATCTTTCTAGGCTATTCATCATCTAGTAAAGCTTTTAGAATCTTGAATAAAAGAACACAAATAATTGAAGAATATGTGCATGTTACATTTGATGAAACTAACCCCAAAAGGTTGGGAAAAGAATTTTTTGATGATGTTGCAAAAACTTTAGAAAAGATTTAACTTTAGGAAAAGCAGGACAATGCCAAAGTGGATGAAGTAGTGGAAATTTCAGGAGAGGCTCAACATGAAGATCTACCTAAAGAATGGAAAACTGCAAGGAATCACCCTCTGGACAACATAATTGGTGAAATATCTAAAGGAGTAACCACTAGACATTCTTTAAGAAATGCATGCAATAAAATGGCTTTTGTATCACAAGTTGAACCTAAAACTATAGATAAAGCAATTATTGATGAAAATTGGACTATGACAATGCAAAAAGAACTTAATCAGTTTGAAAGAAATAAAGTTTGGGAACTTATTCCAAAACCCAAGGATAAACAAATAATTAGTACAAAATGGGTGTTTAGAAATAAGCTTGATGAAAATGGTATCATAGTAAGGAATAAAGCTAGATTAGTAGCCAAAGGCTATAATCAAGAAGAAGGAATTGACTATGAAGAGACATATGCACTTGTGACTAGATTAGAAGCTATTAGAATATTGTTAGCATATGCATGTATCATGGATTTTAAATTGTATCAAATGGATGTTAAGAGTGCATTCCTAAATAGATATATACAAGAAGAAGTGTATATTGGTCAACCCCCTAGATTTGAAATAAATGAATTTCCTAATCATCTGTATAAACTCACTAAAGCCTTGTATGGACTTAAACAAGCTCCAAGAGCTTGGTATGAAAGGTTAAGTAATTTCTTACTTCAAAAGGGATTTATAAGAGGAAAAATTGACACAATAATATTCACTAAAAGAAAAGCACAAAGCATACTACTTATTCAAATTTATGTTGATGATATTATATTTGGTGCTACTAATGAATCTTTATATAAGGAATTTGCCAAACTAATGCAAAACAAGTTTGAAATGTCTATGATGGGAGAGCTTACATTCTTCCTTGGACTACAAATCAAATAATATGATGATGGGACTTTCATAAGCCAAACTAAGTACTGCAAAGAACTATTGAAGAAGTTTGGAATGGAGAATGCAAAGGAAATGGCTACTCCAATGAATCCGTCATGCTACTTAGACAAAGATGAGAAAGGTAAATCAGTAGATGTTTCCAAGTACAGGGGTATGATTAGTTCCTTACTCTATCTAACTACAAGTAGACCTGATATAATATTCAGTGTTTGTATGTGTGCTAGATACCAATCTAATCCTGACGAATCACACTTAACTACTTTAAAAAGAATCATGAAATACTTATTAGGAACTAAAGAAAAGGGATTATGGTATGCTAAAGGATCAACATGTAACTTAGTAGGATATTCAAATTCTGACTTTGTTGGATGCAAGTTATATAGGAAAAGTACTAGTGAAACTTGCCACCTTCTAGGAAACTCATTAGTTTCTTAGTTTAGTAAGAAACAAACAAGTGTGGCTTTATCAACTGCTGAAGCAGAATATGTTGCAGCAGGAAGTTGTTGTGCACAAATTCTTTGGATGAAACAACAACTTATTGACTATGGCATTCTCTTAGAGAAAGTTCTAATCAAATGTGATAATACTAGTGCTATAAATCTCACTAAGAATCCCATAATGCATTCAAGAACTAAACACATTGAGATAAGACATTATTTCATAAGGGATCACATTCAAAGTGGAGATATAATCATTGAATATGTTGATACATCTAAGCAATTAGCTGATATTTTCACTAAACCATTACCTAAAGAAAGCTTTTTCTACGTAAAAAGAGAATTAAGAATAATTGATCCTACCTATGCTTGATGTTTTGAATGTTGAATGCATGATAATTTGATGTTTGATGTCTGTACATCGATTAAACAATCGATTTGTCTAGGCAAAATCCCTAATCTAAAAGCTGGTACACAGATTAAGTAATCTATGTACAAACTTAGCAATCCATTTTAAGTGCCCTTACATCGATTATATATTAGAAAACATGACTCTCTGGAAGTCATTATACATCGATTACACAATTGATTATTTTGATCAAATAGGTACAGGATATCATGTAAATCGATTAGCACATCGATTGAATCACTGATCTCAGATGCACTACTCACTATAAGTGCCTATGCATCGATTGTAACATCGATTGAGTGATAGTTCTAAAATTTAGGACTCACTGACTTACCCTATACATCGATTTGTACATCGATTGGGTGTATGCTACAGTTGTTGGACTCTCTGACATTGCTTATACATCGATTCACACATTGATTGAGTTCAAGTTTTCAGAACTTGGTACTCTCTGACTTAGCTTATACATCGATTAATACATCGATGTACCTGGTTTAAAATTCAAATCCTGATGCTAAGTACATCAATTAGCATGTGTGTACAGGAGGAAAAACCCTTTAATACATCGATTAGGTAATCGATTGACTGTTTTGGGTTTATAAATTTCAACCCTTCCCTCCAAATCTTTCATTTTTCAAATCCAAATTTCAAAGACCCAAACCCTACCAGAGCTCAAAATCATCTCCAATGGCTTGTGTGAAGCAAATTGGACCCTCTACACCTATTCCCTCTAACTCCATATCTTCCTCTTTAACTCAATCTTTCACACCTCAACATGTTTCACCCATAGCAACCACTGCACGCCCTAAAAGAAAAGGAACTGAGAAAACCCAGGCTTCTCAAAGGATTAATAAGCTTCCAATCAAAAGATTGAAGAAGACATAAGACAAGAGCAAGAAGGTAGCTGAATCTTCAAAACCAGCACCCAAGAAACAAGAAAAGAAGAAAAAATGGTGAAGGAAACACCCAAAAAGAAGACTGTTCAAAAGAAGAGAAAGAGGACAGAGGAAAAAGAAGATAATGATGAAGGAGTCACTGAGATTGAGCTTCTCAAGAGGTATTTTTCTGATGAGGAGTACATCATGCTTTACAAGAATAATTTTCAACATAGGGATACTCACGAGGCTAGGACTGTAGATTTCAACTATTTTGAGGCCAATGAGTTTACTTTTCACAAAATTTTAGAGGAGTATAAACTAAGCGAATTTTTGTAAATTAAGAGTGATATTTACCCTACATTGATCAAAGTATTTTACTGTACATTTGAGATAGACAATGAGGGATTTTCTGCTGAGGTGAAGAACACAAGAATTGAGATGACTTTTGATGAGTTTGCTTAATTTATTGGACTGGATTACAAAGGAAGTAATCTTGCTGGCACTGGACCTGACAGTGTATGGATCAAGAACTTTGACAAGGAAGAAGCAAGGAAGGTGTTTCTAGTTGAAAATGCACCAGAAGGAAGACTGATCAACATCAGCTATATGCACATTCAGCATAGGCTCCTGCAATATGTGCTGAGCAGGATGCTTTTACCAAGATCTGGAAATCATGTTGTGTTACAGAACAATGATATTTTGATGCTCTGGGCTATGATACAAAAGAAGCAGATGAGTTGGAGCTTCATAATTGCCAGGCATGTGCTGGATTTCAAATTCAGTGGAGCTACCCTACCTTATCCTGGATTAGTGGTGAGATTGCTAGAGCATTTTGGAGTCTCTCTGGATAATGAAGAGAGGTTTCAGGCTAGGCAGGTCACTCACAAGTTTGGTGAAGGGACCATTAGCAAGATGAAGCTTGCTAAAGTGAATGAAGACTGAGTTAGGATAGCTGTTGTGGACAACTCAGAGCTGAATAGTAAGATGGACAAGCTGCTCCAAATGTTTCAGAACTATGAGACTAGGTAAATCAAACATCATTTAATGTTGAAACAGTCTATTGATTATCTAAATATCAGACTCAACACATTGGAAGGCCAAATGGCCACTTTGCATCAAAATCTAGGCATTTCCATCACTGCACCTCCAGAAGTTCATCCCACTTCTGAAGATATTGTGAACATGGCTAGAGAAGCTACTACTGCTGCACCTGAAGAAGAAGGTAATCCTGAAGATCAAGCTACCCAAGCTTCACAGCATACTGAAGAACCAAGGACTAATGAAGATGTTTAGATTTTAAGGTGTCTTAAGTGTGTCTATAATGATGTTAACATGCTGTTTTTGATGTTTGTTCTACTATTTTCAGTTTTAATCTTTCTTTGAACAATGATGAATATAAATGATTGTATAACTTGTTTTGATTATGCTGATATGAATGAATGAATCTTTAATATCAATGAATGGTTAAATTTCTAGTATGTACATTGTTTTACATGCTTTTATATTTTGAATTTCCCACACATGTTCTTTTTTATAATGACAAAGGGGGAGAATGGGTACCATACTAAATAAAACAACTTGAACTAATGATCTAAAATAATGATGCAATGATCCTATACATGTTCAAATGATAAGAACTGTCAATTAGACAGGGGGAGTAAATGGTAAACAATTGCTGCATTTTATTACTCTGATATTTCTAATTAGTTCCTAAGATATATTGAATTTTAAACATGTTATGTGATATATTGAATGTTAAATATGTTATGTAAGGTAAGTTTGTCATCAATCAAAAATGGGGAGTTTGTGGATAAATGACCCTAGTATGTTTTGATTAATGACTAAACTTAACATGATAATACTTTGATTCACTAACTACTTGCCAAGCTTGACTTTTTCAAAGAGATTTAATGGAGCAAGAAAAGTGGATGCAAAGGATCATGGAGCAAAGCATTTCAATGCAAGGATCATGAAGGAAAACTTGAAGAAGGAGCATCATGAAGAAGGAATTCAAGGAAAATCATTAGGAACCTTTCTGTAAAGAAAAGACTTAGTATAACTCTTTGATTAAGCTCTCTAAAATAAGTAAAAATGGACTAAGAATGAAAAGGTTAATTAATAAGTCTGTACATTTATGTATAGATCGATGTACTTTCAGTTAATTAACTAACTTTTAATGAAAACCTCAGTGTACATCTATGTATAAGTGTTATACATCTATGTATACATCGATTGAATCTGGATGTACTTGGTCACTATGCACTTTTGCATCTGTACATTGATTGGTACATTAATGCATTAGCCAAAACAGAAGCAATGACTTTTTGAAATAGCCATACAATCGATTAGGTAATCGATGTATGAACTTCTGGGCTAAAATTACAAGTGTTTCTCAAGAACAACATCGATGTACTCATGTGTGTATCACTCAAGATCAAGAACATCCAAGAACATAATTGATTAGGCAATCGAAGTACACACGTTGTAAGAAGTGAAATTTTGTTTAATATATTTGTGTACTAATTAATTGACTGATAGTAGGTTTTTCTTTTAAATAAGTTTGTTTTGATCTTAACTGACTTATAAAGTGTGTCCAACGAATCTATTTTGAAATATACCTATATAAGGACATTGGCAAACATTTTCTCAATAACAACTCATTCAAAACTTGAGATCAAACACACAAATACTGAGAGAGCTTTTCATTGAAAAACTGAGTATTTTTCTGTAGAACTTCAAATTGTAATATCTGATTTCTTAGAATTTGATTCAATCTTTTCATATTGTAAAAGAGAGATAAGAGAGAAGGTTCTTTCACTGATTAAATCAAGAGTAGAAGGGACTCTTGGTGCTGTGCAAGAGTAGAAGGAACTCTTGTGGGAATTGCAAGATTGCTTTGACTGGAAAAGTTGTCATTTGGGTAGAAGGAACCTAGAAGTGAAGCTTGTGTAAAGAATCTTGTAAATTGATTTTTAATAGTGGATGAAACTCACAGTCATATGGGGACTGGATGTAGGTTACCAGAGGAGGTAGCTGAACCAGGATAAAACTCGATTTGTAATTTTCTCTATCCCTTAACTTTTTATTTGCTTTATTTTTGAATGTATGAATTAAGAAATATGTTAGGGATGCTTGCATGATTTGATTAGTTTATGATCTTGTTCATATCTGAAATCAACCTTATTGTTAATATTTCTTTACAAGCTTCAAGTCTTGATAGAAATACATCTTGCAAAAACATATTTTGGTTTGTTAGTTGACAAAATCTTTTTCATAGTTAAAGAAAAGAATCATTTTTTGCAAAATGGAGAAAAGCTTCAAAAAGTTATCATACTCAATTCAACCCCCCCTTCTTGAGTATTAAGAAGTCACATTGATAAAATCTTTTTCATAGTTAAAGAACAGAATCAGTTTTTGCAAAATAGAGAAAAGCTTCAAAAAGTTATCATACTCAATTCAACCCCCCCTTCTTGAGTATTAAGAAGTCACAACTAATAGGTTGAGCATTATTTAGAGGTTTTCATGGATGATTTGACAGTTTAAGGAAGTTCATTTGAAATTTGTCTTGACAAATTGGAAAAAATTCTTAAAAGATGTGAAGAAAAAAGACTTGTGTTAAACTGGAAAAAATGTCATTACATGGTTACCTCAGGAATAATGTTAGGTCATGTGATATCTTCTAAAGGAATTGAAATTGATAAGGCCAAAGTTGAGGTAATTGCCTATTTGCCTTCACCAAAAATAATCAGGAAAGCTCATTCATTTTTAGGATATGCAGGATTTTACAGAAGATTCATTAAGGACTTTAGTGATATGTCTAGACCATTATGTAATCTTCTAATAAAAGATGCACCATTTGATTGGACTCAAGAATGTCAAAATTTTTTTGAAAAATTAATTAGTCTTCTAATATCTACTCCTATCATACAAACCCTTGACTGGTCTTTGCCTTTTGAGTTAATGTGTGATGCTAGTAATTTTGCTATCGGCACTGTTTTAGGACAAAGAAAGGAAGGTATGCCTCATGTAATTTATTACACAAGTCAAACTTTGAATACTGCATAAATTAATTATATCACTACTGAGAAAGAACTACTTATTATAATTTTTGCGTTGGACAAATTTCGAGCTTATTTAATTAGTTCTTCCACTGTTATTTTCTCTAATCATGTTGCTGTTAGATATTTAATGTCTAAGCAAGACACCAAACCTAAGTTGATACGGTGGATTTTGTTGCTTTAAGAATTCAACATCACAATAAAAGATAAGAAAGGAGCCGAAAATATTGTAGCAGATCATTTGTCTAGACTTATGATAGACACGCCTTTTGATATCACACCTATCAATGATTCTTTTCCCGATGAATTTTTATTTTCTGTCAAGTCCATGTCTTAGTTTGCTAACATAGTCAATTTTCTTGCAATAGGAAAGATGCCCTTAATGGATGCACCAAGACAGAAGGAAGTTTTTGACTGAGGTGAAAAATTTTTATTGGGACGACCTATATTTGTTCAAATATTGTCCTAATCAAATCATTCAGATATGTGTACCCGACAGTGCGGTAGGTAGTGTCATTAAATTTTGTCACTCAAAAGCATGTGGAGGTCACTTTTCTTCAAAGAAAACAACTGTGAAAATCTTACAATATGGATTTTATTGGCCCACTTTATTTAAGGATAGCTATACATTTTGCAAAAGTTATGAAAACTGTCAAAAATTGGGCTCTATTTCTAAGCGAAACATGATGCCTCTGAACCCTATCATTGTCATTGAAATTTTTTATTGTTTGGGAATTGATTTCATGGGTCCATTTCCATCATCATTTGGATTTGTGTATATTTTGGTTGCAGTTGATTATGTCTCAAAATGGATTGAAGCGATTCCATGTCGACACAATGATCATAAAATTGTTTTTAAATTTTTAAAAGAAAATGTCTTGAGTCAATTTGGAATCCCTCGAGCTATCATCAGTGATGGGGGAACACATTTTTGTAATAAACCATTTGAATCCTTAATGAAGAAATATGGCATTACATACAAAATTGCAACCCCTTATCGCCCTCAGACAAGTGGATACGTAGAATTAGTAAATAGAGAGATTAAACAAATTTTAGAAAAAATGGTTAACCCAAATCGTAAAGATTGGTCTTTAAGACTAAACGATGCACTTTGAGCTTATCGTACTGCTTTCAAAGCATCGTTAGGCATGTCTGTAACACCCCAACTTTTGGGATAAGTATGATAGTATCCTAAAATGTACTGTTTTGTATTTTCTGTGAGTTATAAATTGAATTTGACTGTTTCGTGAGTGCATTTGAATGTTGTGTGTGATTTGCTCCGAGCTAGGAAAATAATAATTTTTTGGCTGAAAAAATCTTATTTTAATTATTCCGAACTGGGGGATCTTACTAAACCCAATTCCGATTGATATATATATTAATCTTTTAATTCTTAGGATTTAACTGTGTAATAAAATAATGTTATATTATTATAATATTATTTTATTTGACAATACCTACTGTCTCAAAAATAGTAGAAATCTGCTCCAAAATAACCACGGACCCTGAAAAGTCTGTGGGACCTACGTTTAGAGTAGCAGTCAATGATTTTGACTGGACTAAATTCTAAGCCAATAGGAACAAATCAACGAAAATGGCTTGAAAATTCTAAACCAATAAGAATTGGTCAAATAAAGGGGCATGGACTTCATTAAGGACCATTGAATGAAAAGTTTGATTAAGATGTTTTCGATCATAACCGTTGATCAGATCAATGGTGTGATAAGAATCCTGATAAAATCACTGAATGATATCCACCCTAGATTAGATCAATGGATAGGAAACAAAGTTAAATTCAATGGCTAGGATTGAGTCAAATATAGTGGCTTGACTTTCACTTAGTAGCTAATTAAACCTAATTTAGTTAATCTAATTACTTAATTAAGGAACTAAGTAAGCTAACCTAGTTATTGATTAGTTATAATCTAATTACTAATTAGATATCCTAATTTTATTTAGAAGCTATAATATATGTAATTATATATTTAATTAATTAGTTATATAATTAGAATGTTAATTAAGTACAATTAGGAAACTTAACCTAATTAATTAGCTATTTAATTAGTATGCAGTTAGGCTTTAATTGAAATCAAATTAAGCCCTAATTCCCCTAGACACCCCACGGCCAAGGAGGGCAATTCACCAAGTTCCACAAGCTTCTAGGTTCATCTAAGTAACCAAGTGTGACATATGCCATGTGCTTCAAGTGTGAACACAAAATGAGATATTTTACTTCAAGTAAATCCTTTAATCTCTCCTACACACTCACCTCACGGCTGCACCTCCTCATTTCACTTTTGTTATTCACTTTTTCACTCACCTAAATCTAAGCCTTCTATTCTCTCAAAAATACCAAGAACACCAAGCATCTTGTCTCTTCCATTTTCTCTCTAGTTTTCAGCCCAAGCACTCAACACCACCATCTATCTTCTATAATTTTTCTTCTTAGCTTTTCCTAAACCTAAACCATCTCCTAAACACTTTTCATTTAGAAGGCTTTGTCAAAAACCTACTCCTTCTACTTCAAAATCCAAGCTTTTGTTTACTTCCATAAGGGTAAGCTTTTGATTTTATGGTTTAAAATTTAGTTTATGATTTTCTAAACCATGTTTGTTCCATGGTTTATCATTATTAAGCTTTGTTTGTGATTTTATTTATTGTTTAAGAATTTTAGGGATTTGTTTTGAGGGCTACATGAAAATCAAAGGAGAGGAGGAGACTAGGAGATCCTTGTCTTTAAGAGGTAAGAGGGAGATTTAATCTCATCAACCCTAAGTGGTGATGAGAAAATGAATTGTATGTGTGTGAAGAATCCATAAGGATTCATTTGTGTGGTTGTTTATTGCTTTCCTATTTGTAGTTAATTTTATTTGCAAACATGTCTATAGCTTAAAAATATATTGCATGTGCTTATAGATGTATGATTATTAATGTGGGATGTGAATAATATGTAAGGATTGCATGAGTGTTCCAAAGAACACAAAGGAGCTCACGGCTTCTCCAAGAAAAAGAGAACCAAAATGTTCTCAATCATTTTCTAAAACAATGATTTAAGGAATTTAGGTAAAACAATGAATCTAAAAATAATTTAGAAGATAGGAAATGATTTATTGATTATTTGTAAAGGATAGGTTGATTTTGGCCAACATGCCATTTAATTTACAATTGAATTCCAAAATTATTTTCTAAAGTAGGTTAAGTAGCTAATTAGAATTCTAAATTAGAAGAATTTATTTTAATAAAGAATTAAAGAGAATACTTGAAAAATACTAACGTAGAGCTCACTTTTTGAGTTTTGAAGCTCGTTAGCAGGTTTCGAGGTGTAAATAATGGTTAACGTTAAAATGTATAGCATTTAGAGAAAAATGTCAAAAATACCATTTAATGATTTTCTAGGCAAAATGCTACCAAAATTTACTAAAATCAGACCAATAAAAAGAAAAGGTTCCATAATATGTTTATAATGTATGAGAAATATTCTACGTAATTTAAAAGTACTAGAAATAGTTTACACATATTTGAACTAATGATTTTTAAGCTATATGGTCAAGAAAATGATTTAAAAATCTTACAGGATTGAGAAAATAATTTAAAAACATTATGCGATGTTCAAAAACATCAAAATATATTTACGTGATTTAAGAACATTTATAAAAGCAACGTGATTGTGAAAATGCGATAAAATTTCTACGCGACTAAATGGAACAGTGAGTTTTACTATCGGACCAAAGTGGTGGACCCAGACATGTTGAGATATAGTACTGTCAAGTGGAGACATACTATACTTTAGAATATTGAGACTGAGGGTATTTTCATAAATATGGTAATATATTGAGACTAAGGGTATTTTGGTAATTTTTTATCATGCATAGAGAGTTGTGTCAATTTGGTTGAAAATTGGTGATTAATTGACGAGACGAATTACACCATGTTGTGGGTGTGATAGGCATGGTGTGGTTCATTAATTGAACTTGGAGGCGTTAGTGTGCGGAGAATTCCACATACAGACAGTGGGTTACTCATCTGGGTCGTGGTAACGGGCAACACACTAATGATCTCGACAAGTACTATTCTTAATCGAGATTTTGTGGAGACTATTTGGTACAATGCCTGTAGTGCACGATGTTTTGGACTGTGTACTACTACACGATGTTTTGAATTGTGGACTATAGACACGACGTTGGACAGTGTAATAGTTTGGTTGGGCAGGTTGAGGTACTGATGGTTCTTTTCGGATCATTCTCTCTAATATCTGTGTTTAGCTCCATGGAGTAGGAACGAGTCAGTGTGAGTTAGCATTCATGATCTGCATTTCAATGTTTACTATAACCTGTGATAGCATGTATGATGTGTTAATTTTAGGTACTGTATATGATATGATTATATGTGTTATTGTAATATTTGTTTGTATTGTCATTTTCTTTATTGCCATACGGGTAATGATGTAGATTGTCTCACCTCTCTATATGTATTTCTCTGCATTATTATTATATTCTATAAAGAGTTTGAGGAAGAGGAAGAGGAACAGCCTCTTGAGATTCAGTATCTGGACGAGCACCAGCCGAGTGAGCAATGCGAGGACGGCGAGCCGTTAGATCACCCCTACCATCTAGATTGATCTTGAGATCATGACGTTTCCTGGATTCTTTGGGTTTGTGAGACTTGATTTTCATGGAGGCTCGAAGGCCTGGCGACTGCGTGAAAATAGAGGATCGGTTGTCTATGTGGGACGTCTGATTGTGTCTCTGAGTAGAGAGTTTGATGGGGAGATTATTTTTACTACTACTTTGTATTTACATCTTGAGTTGCCTCTGACTCTTAGGCGTTATTGGGGAGGGATTTTCCATGCACCTAGCGAGCTTAGTAGTGAGTCAACAGCACGGACTCAGGTCCGTAGAGCTGTGGGACCTCTAGGATTTTTGTCACTCGATGATCTCTCTGAGAGTGATCCATCGGAGGGTTAGTAATCTTTGAGGTGCACTTAGGCGTGCTATGCTTTAGTATTATGATGACTTTTTACTGCTTTATTAAATATCTATAGTTGTAAATTATTTGTATACTTCAGACAAAAATCATATGTATATTATGGTGTGTGATTATGTTTTGCCTTATTTTGTATTCCGTGTTATTTTATTTAACGTTATTAAGTATAAAAAGGAAAAATTTCACAACTCATATTATTTACATACTAAATGTTTTATGTAACGCCCCTTTTTTGGAGGGAACGTCACATTTGTCAAATAAAATAAAATGCGGAAATTAAATAATTAATCACTTAAGACCCGGTTTAAATAATTAAAGGTTGAATTACCTGATACTTAATATGTAAAAATAGCAGTATATTTTTTTTTCTTGTATAATAATGATGACAACGCGGAATGTTAATTACCGTAAAATAAAACAGTAAACGAAATTTCACCTGAATAACATACATACATATACTTAAATATAACGGTGTTTTAGTTACAAGCCTGGGATCAATCCAAAAAGCAAAACTATACCTGCCTATGGATTTACATATCAACACTATTCCAGAATAACAAAATATACAACCCATAAGACAAAAATACCATCAGGCCCCCAAAATAAAAGACTGGCAGCCATCAGTAGCTACCAGTGATGTCAATCCCTCATGTGAGGAGGAATCGTGTCAGGATCCTCTTCAGGGTCCTCTTCGGGGTCGTCCTCAGGGACTTCCTCGGGATCTTCCTCAGGATCTTCCTCATCATCAGAGGAAATCACCATAGGAATAGCAGAGACACGGGACGGGGCCCGAGCTGTAGAATCAAATGAGTCTTCACGCGGGTTGTGGAAACGAGAACCCCACATCTCACGAATGGGTAGATAGAACTCCAGACGTAGTCGAATATGGCAGGTGAGAACCGGCATCTCGTGTCGCCTCCATCTCCAAGCAAATGCTAGTCGAGGTACGGCCACCCGCTCGAAGGTTCAGTAGCACCGACCTCCTTGCCGTCGTCTTCGACAAATATAAGGTATATACAAATAGTGCACAATAGCAATACAGAAAAGAGGTAAGATATCCTACCATCAATACCAATACAAAGAACCAAGAACCGAATCCGGCGCATAGCGCCCACGTAGCATGTAAAGGCAATAAATAAATTTCTAAACAGATAACCGATCAGCGGTCATCGACGGGGATAATGAATAAGTCATAATATCCAGACAGTTAAATCCGAGCAAGTTAAATCCAGACAGGTTAAATCAGAGGCGAGTTAAATCCAGGCAGTCCATAATAATAAGAGCAGTCAACCATTCGTAGTATACAAAACAGCATCAATAAATAAATGTATGATAATGTGATGCATATGCATGGACGCCCAATATCCTACTCCATGGGAATAAATCCAAAGTACATCCGACTCGATCGTCAACCAGATGTTTCCCAAAGTACATCCGACTCAATCGTCAACCAGATGTTTCTCAAAGTACATCCGACTCAATCGTCAACCAGATGTTTCTCAAAGTACATCCGACTCAATCGTCAACCAGATGTTTCTCAAAGTACATTTTAGGTTCATTATGGATTTCCCAAACTCTCCAAGTTTCACACTCTCTTGTGCTTTTCTTCTAGTAACCTCAAGTCTTATAATAATTATCTCATTGGCTCATTAAGGTTTATGAAACCCTTAATTTCTTGTACTCTTTAAATACTTGTAATTCAAGTTATGGGTTATGGAATTTTAGCCCAAATCTCACTTAGAGGCCGTGGCCTTCCCAAGGTCTCAATTAAGTCATGTTCACATTAGTATGTCCATTTAATTGTTAACTTGATCCAAGTTGTTTGATCATTATAATTACCTTCCAATTCTTGCTTATTTCCTAAGTCTTAACCATAATTCATTATAAGGATTAATGTTACAAATTATCTTCTATTAATCTTTACTTAATTTCTTGATTAACTCAAGTCTTAGTATCTCACAATTTTAGTCATCATTCCCTACATTCAAGCCCTCAAAACCGTGGCACTCAAGAGTTACTAGATTACCATTTTCTTTTCCATTAATTTGACCTTCCTTTACTCAATTTACCTAGCACCATTCTTGACATAAATTCCATCCAAATTCAGCCCACAAAACAGCCCCAAGAACCATGGAACTTCTAGCCAAAATTTTTAGATTTTAGTTCACCTAACTTGCCCTTAATTCCTTGTCTTGATTAAGCTTTACATTGATCAAAATTTTAACTTAATTTCCCCACATTTTCCAGCCCAAAACCGTGACACACTTAGGATCACACAACCAGAATTTTACTCCACTTAAACCCACATTAACCACTTGATTAAATTAAGCATGCATTGATAAAAAATTAAGCATCATTCATTATGCATTTTCCAAGCCAAAACAGCCCCAAAACCGTGGCACACCATGCATGTCCAGCAACCAGAATTTTCAGCAAGCCAACATGGATTCCAATCACAAGCATACATGATTAAACAACCATTTAATCCATTTCTCAAAGCTAAACTAAGATAGCAAGCAAGTAAGCAAATTTACAAGCACATTCAAGAATAACCACTATGTGGTTTTTCTTCCAAAAATCAAATACAAGGTCCCTAGTTGCTAAAGAGGTTGAGGGGGATTAATCTTCCTCTTACCAAGAAGAAGAACCAAGAACACTTCCAAGAACCCCTTTGATTTTTGGATTTTGGCTCCAAAAACCCTAGAAAATGCAACATGAATTAGGACAAGGTAATGGTGTGAAAATGAAGAAGAGAATAGCTATAAAATCAAGGTGAAAATGGAAAACGAAAATGGAGTTAAATTCTGAAAATTTTCAGCCATGGAAGCTTACCTTCAAAGCTTGAAAAGAGGTTGAAGATGGAAGCTTTCTTGAAAACTCCAAGCACAAATGTTGAAGAGAATGAGTAGGAGATTAAGAAAGTATGATCAAGTATTGTTTTTGTGATGGTTGGGGGAATGGGAGAGTGGGCTGCCGTGTGGTCATGTGGAAGAGAAAAGAAAAAATGTTGAAGAAGGAAATGGAAGAGGAAGAACGTAAATGAGATAGGAAAATAGGCTTTTGGGTGATAATGATGTAATTCTAATATTTGGTTTATTGAAACCAATTAATTCCCCTTCTCCAAACAGCAGCAGACGTGAGAGGGGGAGAGAGTGTGATCAGAATTTTTGGCTTCCAAAGGAAGCTAAGGGCATTTGGGTCATTATTTGGTCAAAGCTTCTCAAAGAAGCTTTGATTATTTAATATTAAATTTGAATTAAAGTGAATGGATTAGACATAAAGTAGATTGCATTAGGATAATGTGATAGGATTTTTATTACACACTATTATCCAATAGATAATAGTTACAGTTGACAGAAATCGAAATTTAATTAATCTGACAGATGAATTTATCGCTGTATTAATTTATTTTATCTGTTAAGATTTCTCGAAAAATGGTGCGAACCTCATAAACTGTGTCAAGTCTCGGGTTTAGTAAGATCCCCCATCGACTTATCCATAGTCCAAGATTCACAGAGAAAATGTCACATTTTCTCAGTTCCGCGCAGTATGCACGCAAAACGAGGAATATATTAAAATATTCATCATTTCCGAAAAATTCCCAGAAAATTCTCAAAAATTGCAAATATTGTAAAACGATTATTCGTCATGTTATTTTCCAGTTTTTGAAACGTTACAGT
This sequence comes from Ormosia semicastrata, assembly GCA_029884595.1. Taxonomy (NCBI): domain Eukaryota; kingdom Viridiplantae; phylum Streptophyta; class Magnoliopsida; order Fabales; family Fabaceae; genus Ormosia; species Ormosia semicastrata. The sequence continues at coordinate 56,080,559 of JAQQTO010000063.1, forward strand.
CGTTTTCACGACTCTGTTCCGTATTCACGCAAAACGAGGAATATATTAAAATATTCATCATTTCCGTAAAATTCCAGAAAAATTCTCATAAATCACAAATATTAGAAAATGACTATTGATGATGAAATAATCAATTTCTGGAGTGTTACACTGGTCTCAGAAATTCTCAGCTCAGTGTGCATGCAAAACGAAGAATATATTAAAATATTCGACGTTTCCGTAAAATTCTAGAAAAATTCCTAAAAATCAAGAATATTATAAAATGACATTTTATAAATGAATGAACAGTTTTCGGGATGTTACATTTTACAACTTAGGTAAGATTTTATTTTATTGCATTAAAAATATGACATCCCCACAAGGGTGTTACAATGTCATCCTATCGGTTAGTCTATGGAAAACCTTGTCACTTGCCTGTAGAACTTGAGCATAAAGCATTTTAGGCCATTAAAGCTTTCAATCTGGACATTGATTATGCTTGCAAGTTATGCAAATTGCAATTAAATGAACTTGAGAAATTAAGAAATGATGCATATGAAAACTCAAAAATTTATAAAGCTAGAACAAAAGCTTTTCATGATAAGTCAATTTTGAGGAAATCTTTTGAAATTGGTCAAAAAGTTCTGTTTCATAATTCTCGTCTTCACATGTTCCTTGGAAAATTGAGATCTAGGTGGAGTGGCCCTTTTGTTGTCAAACATGTGTATATCCTCATAGGGCCATAGATATTAAGAACCCTAGGAATGGTAATGTGTTTAAGGTCAATGGACAAAGACTCAAACCATTTCTGGAAACCCAAGTTATTGAGGTAGAATCCATCTCCCTTTCTGATCCCTGTTATAAGAAGAATTTATTTTAATTTTGTTGCTTTCTTTTTGCAATTCTTTGTGACCCTGGTTAAGTGGCGGATAACGGTACTCCGTAACTCTCTAGTCGATTTGTTTTTCAATTTCCCAAAATAACTTATTCCTTCTCCTTTTAAAATGGATGTCATTCTCTCAAATTTAAGAAAATATTTTCTTTCTCTTCCTCAAAATGCTCTGACAAAAATTTACAAAGTTAGGTGTGAAAGATTAAGACTGTTAATGCACAAGGACATCCTAGAAGATATACACTAGATAATCAAAGCAAAGGTCCGTTTAGCAAGTACATTTTCAAAATCATTTACCTCATACATGCCAGGTCTTCGTAAAAGTTCGTATTCTAAAAGAAGAAAAGTGAAAAGAATGTAAGTTTATCACAAATGTGTACGATGGAATTATAACAAGCGATGTCATTTTTTGGGGATGGTTTCTGCAAACCGAGAAGATAAAATATACTTTATTAAGAATGTACTGAGTAAGGAGTCATTAGATGATATCTTATTGACTCTTGAAACGCATTCTTATGTAGTTGTGCATCGTGAACTTCTTAATTTGTGGAATCTCTTCAGGGACAAACAAAAGTGTTACAGTCTTGGGAATCTGACTCAAAAAGACCCTGTTTGCTAATTTATAAGAAAATTGGATGGGAAGCTTATCCTCAACTCATAAAAGGCATTTAAGCCGTTACTGGACGTAAAACTAGAGGAAGATGTGAGACGTAACACCCCTTTTTAGGAGGGAACGTCATATCATTATTTATGATGCGAAAAACAAAAGTATAAATTAAGACCCAGTTCATTATATGAATATGAACTTGCTTGATTTAAGTTGTATAATTAAATTAGTGAATTTTTTTAAATAATATTAAAATATAGCGATGAGACGTAGTTACTGCAATGGTAAAATAAAGCAAAACATACATTCGAACAACATGGATATACATATATATATATATATATTTCATTATATTGAACTTGTTAAGTTACAACACCTGATATACAAAAAGCAAAACTATGCATGCCCCAAAAGATTATACATGTACAGCCCACCAAAAAGATAAATCATTAGGCCCCAAAAGAACACAGATAGCCATTAGTGACTATCGACAGTATCAGCCCCTAAGAAGAAAGAGAAGGAACCGTGTCAGGATCTTCCTCAGGGTCTTCCTCGTCAGAGGAAACCCTCATCAGAGCCACCAAATTACGGGCCAGGGCTCGGGCAGTAGAGAGAAATGAATCCTCCTGTGGGGAGTAATAACGTTCACCCCACATATCCCTAATGGACAAATAAAATTCTAAATGCAGACGAATACTACAGGTAAAAAAATAGGTGGATCATAATGCCCCCAAGCTAGCGACACCGTCACGTCTCCCAAATAAACACAGTGGTCCGAGCTAAAGTGAATGTGCCAACAGTCTGGACCTCCGAGGAAAGTTAGGCGTACATATCCCAAGAAGCCTTGCGGGTGGGTCGTCATGATCAAACAGGTACTAATCGAAGTCAGGCTAAAAACTGGGGAACTCGTGAACTTCACCCTCTTCACCAACGTCTTCGAAGAAATATAAATATAGATAGAATAGTAGAGATATAGAAAAGAGGTAAGACATCCTACCATCATTACCAATTATGGTAGTAAGGAAACAGAACGGCGTAAAGCGCCCACATAGCATTTCAAAAATAATAATAATCAGCATTAAATAGCAACAGTAAACAACTAAGCAGTTCCAGGTAGTCATGATATTAATAAAGTAATAGGTCCAATCATCATATGAATAGATAAATTCCAAATAATATATAGACTCACTATGCATGTACACATGTTATCAAAAACCTACTCCATGGAGCTAGACACAAACATTCAGAGAGAAAGATCAGGAGACATGTCTGTAACTCAGCTGCTGCGGCCAAAGTGCTACAATTTATCAAATTATCCATGTGTACATCAAGGCATTGTACAAGACATACTTCACTAGATCGCAATATAGGACAATGTCTCGGTCCGGATCGTTGGTACGTTTGCATCGGTCTGCCCCATGAACAGAAGAGCTACCAACTGTCCATTGCGAGGTACCCGCACCCCGATGCCCCCAAGGTCAACATTATGACCTACACTAGTCTGCTCGCACCCGCACTAAGGTGTGTTCAATCTCTTAGGCAACATGGCCTTAACAATAGTCCATCGGACTTCCACAATGCATGATGACTCAATGCATATTGTAACATCCCAAAAATTATTTATTTCATCATAAATAATCGTTTTATAATATTTATGATTTTTAAAAAATTTTCTAGATTTTTCTAAAAATGTTGAATATTTTAATATATTTCTCGTTTTATGTGCACACTGAGCAGAGTCAGTGTAATACTTCAAAAATTATTTATTTCATGATGAATAGTCATTTTTCAATATTTGTGATTTTTGAGAATTTTTGTGGATTTTTTGGGAAATTTCAAATATTTTAATATATTCCTCGTTTTGCATGCACGCTGAGCGAAGCTGAGAAAACGAAATGTTTTCCCTGAGGCTGGTAAACTTTGAACTGTGAAAACGTCGATGGAAGATCTTATTAAACCCGAGGCTAGACACAGTTTACGAGGTTTATATTTTTTGAGGTTTTATCTGATAAATAAAATCTCTATACGCGCTGTTAAATAAAAATTTTGCAGTACACTCTATTATTCAATGGATAATTATTACTGGCTTGTGTACTACAACAATTATCCATTGGGTAATAACTTATAGTAAAATCCTAATCACCTTATTATTTAATTACTTTATCACATTATTTTATCCGAAGGTAATCTCCTTTATGTTTAATCACATCTTCTTTATTGGAAAAGCTCCCAAGCTTCTCAAAGAAGCTTCATTTTCTCTCTCTCTCCCTCCCACTCCTACACGGCAGCAACCCCAAATTTTGGGAGCCAAAATTATGCTTCTCACTTTAATTCATTTCACTTTTCCAATTTCAAATCCTAAAAGCTACTATCACTTTCTTTCTCTAAGCTTCATCTTTTCTCTCAAAAGAAATTCTCTCCTCCTTCTCTCTTCTCTTTCCCATGGCAGCCCCACATCCTTCCATCCTCCATGGATGCTTGATCTCAAGCTCACATATTTCTTGTTTCTCCTCATCATCCTAAAGTTTTTCTATTTGGTGAACATCTTTAAAAACTCAACCTTTCTCCTCCATTTTCTCTCCTCTTCCACGGCCAAGACCACCATTTTTGGCCATCCAAACTTTTTCATCCAACCAACCCCATTTCCTACCATTTCTCATCATCTAGAACATTTTCTCTTTTGTGACCATCACCTAAATCCACCATTTTCATCTTCTTCCATAAAGCCCTAAGATTTGGAGTTTTAAGGTAAAGTTTATGACTTTTTCATTTTCTCTCCTTATTTTTGTGATTCTTGGTCATCTTGGTGACCAAGAACTTCTCTTTTATGGTTTGATTTGTTTATTGTGAAAGTTTGATGTCCTAGGGTTTTGGTGGTGGTGGAGGCTGGATTTTCAAGGAGCTTCAAGGGAGTTCCATTACTTGTTTTCTTCACAAGGTAAGAGGGAGATAATCCTCTTCAACCTCTCTTGATAGTAGGAAACTTGATTTTGTGATTGGTTGTGAGAAACCCTTGTTAGGGTTACTCTCTTTGTTGTATGACTTTTATGACTATATGTTGTTTTTAATTTGTTTGAGTTGTTTGGTTGATTTAATATATATATTGATGTGCTTGGATGGATTGGAAACTTGAATGGAAGCAAATATGACTTTGCCCTCTTCCTTGAGGCTCACGTCCTTGAACCCTAAAAGTGGCAGGTTCTTGGTGAAAATTTGTAACAAGTTGAAGATATGATTAATTAAAAGGATAACATGTAATTAATTGAATGAAAATTTGGGAATCAAGATCTTAGAGAGGCTTACGGCCTCTAGGGTTATTTATGGCTCAATTCATATAACTTTATGCAACTATAACATTTAATTAATTAAGTGATTAAATGGTTAATAATGTAATGGAAGGAAATCAATTTGATAACCTAAAAGAAATCTTTGGACCTAAGAAGTAAATAAAGGTGTGTGAGAATTAGGAAAAATCTTAGAAATAATTCTCTAAGTAAATATGACTACATCTAAAGCAAGGAGCTTAATGAGCAAGAGAGATCTCATTTGAGAAGAATTCCATAAGAAATATAAGATTGAAGTGAAACTTGATAAATTAGACAATTAGGAAATAATTAGGACTTCATAAAAAGGAAAGAACCAAGAATGAAGTTTCATCCAAAAACTTAGAATAAATTTAATTAAAGCAAGACCATGAGTGCAAGTAAGAATGATAAATAATTCAATTTAAATCATTCTAAGGGAATTGGGTTTAAAAATTTAATGATGGACTTATGTAATTAAAATAATAATGATTAAATGAATAATATGAGAGAATTCTGCTAAAAGAGAAACTTATCGAGAACAATGTAGAAATCTAGGCATAATTCCATAATGTATCCTAAAGGTGTAATGCATTATTTAAGGACTTAATAATATTTATTGTGGGTCCATGAGTGGATCAAGAATATGTTGATCCTTACCTTTGCCAAAATTGTGGCATGTTATGGAAAGTATGTTGTTGTTGAATGTACATGATATATGCATTGAGTCATCATGCATTGTGGAAGTCCGATGGACTATTTGTCAAGGCCATGGGCCTAGGAATTGAATCACACCTTAGTGCGGGTGTGAATAGACTAGTGTATGTCCTGTAGTTGACCTTGGGGGCGTCGGGGCGCGGGCGTCCCACAACGGGCAGTTGGTAACCCATCTGGACCGTGGGACAGACCGATGCAAACGCACCGACGATCCTGACCGAGACACTATCCTATATCGCGATCTTGTGGGAATGCCGCTGTATAAAGCCCTGTTGTGCAAAACTATTACTGTTCTAGAAAGCACTTGATATTAAGGCTGACGAGATACTGACATGTCTCCCTGATCATTCTCTCTGATGTTTGTGTCTAGCTCCATGGAGTAGGATTTTGCTATCATGTGTATGTGTATAGTGAGTCAATACATTACTTGGCATTTAATTTATATGATAATTGGATCTGCTATCTTATTGATGAAATGCTGCCTGAAATTGTTAAACTGCTTAATATCTGGTTCTTGGTATTGTTTATTATCCTTGTAATGCTATGTGGGCATCCTATGCCGTTTATGTTTCTTACTGCCATAATTGATAATGAAGTTGGATATCTCACCTCTTGCTTGCACTGTTTTTGTTCTATGTGATATTTGGTTAAAGACTGTAGAGGGGATGAGATTGTTTTTCCTAGATTTTACTTGGTATTGATCTCCTGCTTTCGAGGATGTCATCAAGAAGGGGTTCTATCGGTTTCATCAGGATTGTGTTCACCGGGGGCGTCAATGCTAGGCGAGTTGACTGGGTCGGCGAGCGCATTCGGTATGTTAGAGACCTGATCTTGACTGTAATGAGGACCCGCGATGGAGATCTTGTCCTGACACTTACTACATCGGTACATCTGGAGTTTGCTCTGCCTATTCGGGAGCTATGGGGTGATCCGCTTCACACCCCTAGAGACAACGAAGATTCGATGGCATCAGTTGCTAGGGCACCTGCTCGCGGCACTACACTCTATCCTATTTTTATGTCTTCAGGTGACCCGGGGGAGGATCCCGAGGTGGATCCGATGGAGTGCCCAACTCCTTAGACATGGATGTCTTTATGGGTAGTTTATGTTTCCTTCTACATTACTTATATTAAGGTGTAATTTAAGTATAACTGCATTTTGAAGTCCAACTCGATGTATTTTATTTTGAGCGGTATATGAAATACGCTGCACTATGTATACTTTGAATTAATTATCTAGTCCTATGAACTGTATTTTAATAATTTGGCTTGTTGAATTTATATATGCTAACGACGACTTATGTATTATTTCATCCATGGCTCATAATTTCTGTATATGCACAATGGTTTAATTTGGATAAATATTATTTGAAAATCGTAACACGCCAAAATTTAATGACCATAGTATAATGACAATTGTGCCGTAGTTATTAAATCGAGGGGTGTTACACATATATCATGTATATTCAGCAAAAATATACTTTCCATAACATGCCACAATTTGGCTAAGATAAGCATAAACACATTCTTCTTAATAAGTTTCTCTTTTAGAGAAATTCTCTCGCATTATTCATTTGATCATTATTATTTTAATTAAATAAGTTCATCACTAAATTTTAAACCTAATTCTCTTAGAATGATTTAAATTGAGTTATTCAACATTCTTACTTACACTCATGGTCTTACTTTAATTAAAATTATTTTAAGTTTTTGGATAAAACTTCATTATTAGTTTTTTCTATTTTATAAATCCCTAATTAATTCCTAATTATCCAATTAATTAAATTTTACTTCAATTTAACATTTCTTATGAAATCCTTTTCAAGAGGAATTCTCTTGATTGTTAAGTTCCTTGTTTTAAGTTTATTTATACTCACTTAGAAAAATTATTCTAAGGTTTGCTAAGTCTCACACACTCTTATTCTTTCCCTAAGTTCCAAAATCACTCTAGGTCACCCATTTAATTTCTTTCCAAGCATAATGTTAGTTACTTAACATTTAATTACTAAATTTCCAAGGTTGCCTAAAAATTACACAATTGGGCCCAAAATGGCCCTAGAGGCCGTGAGCCTCTCTAAAGGGTAAGGACCCTGATTTTTCTTTGATCCATTAATTGTTATTTACTTGATTAATCATTTCTCCACTTGTTGCAAAATTTTAAATCTTAAACACCCTAAGGAGGGGTTATGGCCATGAGCCTCAATGGGGAAAGCAAGGAATCCTTGCCCCCAAATCATGTTTCCAATCAATCAAAGCCAATCCAAGATCATCAATATATATATACATTCAATCAAATAAATCATACATAATAAAATCAATACATAGTCATCAAAATCACACATCACAAAGAGTAACCCTAACAAGGGTTCCTCACAACCAACACACAATACAAGTCTCCTACTACCAATAGAGGTTGAAGTGGATAGTCTTCCTCTTACCTAAGGGAGAAAACAAGCAAAGAAACTCTCTTGAAGCTCCTAGTGAATTTTGGCCAAGCTCACCAAAAACCCTAAGAATCACAACTCAACAAATCAACACCAAGGCTTGGAAAATAATGGATCAATGGTCATGGTGATGGCCATGAAAGCGAAAATGAAGAAGAAAAGATGAGAGGTCAAGAATCTTACCCAAGAGTTTCAAACTTGAAGCTTGAAGAAGATGATGAAGATGGAAGCTTTCCAAGAAATCTTCAACTAGAAAGGTGTTTAGAATGTAGTGGAGATTAAGGAAATGTGGTTGCTTGAAATTTTTGTGATCAAGGAGGCATAGAGAGGGAGTGTGGCCGTGTGGGCGGTAGAGAGAAGGAAGAGAAAATGAGAGAAAGATGAGTGTAGAGAGAGAAGTTGATAGTAGAAAATGATGATGACTTTTGATTTTTGAAATTAGAATAGGAAACTTAATTAAGTGAAAGCACAATTTTGGGCTCCAAGAAGGCCATGCAGCCGTGGAGTTGGGAGGAGAGAGGGAGTGTGTGTAGCTTCCTTGAGAAGCTTGGTAGGAAGCTTCCTTGAGAAGCTTCGCACACTTCTCGATAAAATGAAAAATAAACTTATCTCCTAAAGTGAACACTCTAGAAAAGATGATTAACACTCAGAGCTATTATCCAGTGAACAAAAGTTACAGTTAATAGAAATAGTATTTATTGTTCATCGGATAATTTCTACGGTACAACGATTTTATTTATTAGATAAAATCTCAAAAAACGTAAAGCTCGTAAATTGTGCCCGACCTCGAGTTTAGTAAGATCCCTCATCGACGTTTCTACAGTTCAAAGTTTACTAGCCTCGAAAAAAATATTTCATTCTCCCAGCTCCGCTTGATGCGCACGTAAAATGAGAAATATATTAAAATATTCAATATTTCTGAAAATATTTATAAAAATTCTCAAAAATTACAAATATTAGAAAATAACTATTTATCATGAAACAAGCAATTTTTGGGGTGTTACACTGACTCTGCTCAGTGTGCATGCAAAACGAGGAATATATTAAAATTTTTGACGTTTTCGAAAAAATCTAAAAAAATTCTCAAAAATCACAAATATTAGAAAATGATTATTTATGATGAAACGAATAATTTTTGGGGTGTTACAACTCTCCTCTTCTAAAAAAAAATTTTGTCCTCGAAATTTTCATACCTTAGAACAGTTGTGGGTGTTGCTCTTTCATCTTGTCTTTTAATTCTTATGTTGCATCTCCGGTCTTTTCATTCCAGATCACTTTCACCAATGAGATTTCTTTTTCTCAGAGTTGCTTTACTCTCCTATCTTCAAAGCGAATACCACAACTGCTAACTCCAAGTCATGTGTTGGATAGTTCTCTCATGCACTCGCAACTGCCTCGAAGCGTAAGCCACGAATTTTCCATTTTGCATAAGTACACATCCTGTAAGATCTCAAAAATTACTTATTTCATGATGAATAATCATTTTATAATATGTATGATTTTTGAGAATTTTTTTGGAATTTTTGAATTGTTTGATTATTTTAATATTTTCTCAATTTACGTACGCACTGAGCGAGGCTGAGAAAATGAAATATTTTCTCCGAGGCCGAAAAAATTTTAACTGTAGAAACGTCGATGGGGGATCTTACTAAACCCGAGGTTGGACACAATTTACGAGGTTTTATTTTTTGAGATTTTATCTGATAAATAAAATCACAATATATTTTATTATCTGTGGGGAAATAAAATATTATTTCTATTGACTGTAACATTTATCCACTGAATAATAGCTCTAGTAGATTATTTCTATCTGATCACTTTTATGATAGTATCTAAGTGACATTATTACCCTTCACTTTATCGACAAGCGTTTGAAGCTTCTCAAGAAAACTTCAAGGAAGCTTCCTACCAAGCTTCTCAAAGAAGCTTTACACACTCTCTCCTCTCCTTTGAACTCCACGATTAGAGAGAAGAAAAGATGACAATATTGTCATCTTTTCACTAAAAGCCATCACTCCATTTTTCATCACAAAACCCATTTCATCTTTCTCTCTCTATTTCTCTCTTCTCCCTCACGTGTTCTCTCTTCTTCTTCCTCTCCACTCCACGGCAGCCACACTAAGGGGAGGCCATTTTCACTAGCTTGTTAAACCAATCTCATTTCTTGCTTCCTCTCGTCATCTTAAGACTTTTCTCCTTGGTGGTCAACCCCTAAATCCACCTTCATCTTCTTCCACCATTGAAGCCCAAAGCTTGAAGCTTTTGAGGTAATGTTCTTGATCTTCATTTTCTCTTCTCATTTTCGTGGTCCTTGGCCACCATTGTGATCAAGGACTCCCTTTCCAAGCTTTGATTTTTGGATTTCTTGGGTTTCACCATCTTAGGATTTTCTTGGAGGTCTTGGATGAAAATTACAAGAAAAGCACTAAGAAGGTTCCTTTTCTTGTCTTCTCTTGAGGTAAGAGGGAGATAATCCTCTTCACCCAATATTGGTGGTGAGGGAAATGTCTTTGGTGTTAATGGTGAGGAATCCATTGTGGGTTTCTCACTTTATTTGTGATTTTCGATAATGATTTGATTTGGATGTGTTGTATGATTTTCTATGCTTGTCATCATGAATCTTGATAGATTTGTATGTGTCTAAATGCTTAAATATGTATATGGATTGGTACCCATTAGATTTGGAAGCTTGGAGAAGCTCATTTTCATGGATTCTAATGTAGATTCATGGGCTGTGTGGATTTACACAGCCCAGGCCGTGTTCCCCACTGAAACCATAACTCAACGCACATGACAGAGTGTTACATGGTCTAGGCTATGTAATATTACACGGTCATGTAATTGGGCTTTTCAGTTTAGACACATTTTTAGGTACATCTAGAGGAGTACACAGCCTAAGTCGTGTAATTTGACACGGCTGTGTACTCCAGGCCGTGAAATTGGACATGGCCGTATAAATGGGATAGTGAAGAATTATTTGGTTTTTCTAGTCCCTTGGAGGCTCATAGTCTCATTGGGCACTCATTGTGAGGCTTTGTAATAAGCTAGAACTTAGCTAATTAAATGAATAGGAACTTAAGTAGTACTTCATAATGTGGAAAGGATAATGAACACAACCTTATTATACAACTTAGTGTGAGGAGGGTTATGAGGAACTCAGTAAATATTCTAAGAGAGTTAACGCAAGAACATAATGGAATTGAAGCATAACTTCATAGCAACTTTGAATAGTATGTCTTCACCTTGGAGGTTTTAATAATGACTTGAGGTGGGTCCATAATTAGGATTAAAGATTTTTGGATGAATGATTGGGCTCTTTATGGCATGTGAATTTGAATAAGTTATGTTGACATTGTGATTCTATATATATATAGATATATAGCAGAGAGCAGGGTGAAAGATCACGGGAAAGGCAGAAGAGACAGGATGAAAGAAAGTAGGAGAGTAGACGGACTACTTTACATAGTGGATGAATGCAATGCAGAAAACAATTAAAGCATTAGAACCAGAGACTGAGCTCGGTATAGAACAGATATAAAACAGAAATTATAGCATAAAAGGAAAAAGGGGAAAAACTGATTATTATTAAAGCATAAAGAAAAGATTACAAGATTGGAAGAGGGGAAAAGGGGAGAGTTTCTCTCACTAACCTCTCTCAAAAGATCTAAAAATTATACATTGGATAAAATTTTGCATGCCTAACATCATGGGCAGACATCCATTTAAAGACTAAGGTTTTACTATTACAATAGTAACGCTACAGTGTCCCGCTACAGTGTCCCGCTACAGTGAACAGTAAAATAGTATTCAGTCACACCGCTACAGTGAACAATGTTCAACAGTAGTCTTCTGCAGCTTGCTACAGGGTTCAACGAAAATCAGTCTTCGACAATGAACAGTGTTAGACAATGAATAGGTTTTGTCTATTCATCATCCTTCAGGTCGATTGCGTAGCAGTCATCTTCATTCTGGTTTGCAGAATCTTCAAACAGGGTGATTGAAGGGCAGGGAGAACCAGATTTCTTAGGGGCTGATTCTCTGCTAATAGCAACATCCATGTCCTTGTAAAGTTTGAGGACATCTTCCATGTTTTGGAATAGATGAGCTTTGTCAAAAGAGGCAGCAATAGCAGCCAAGATTTTTGCTTTCCGATTTAAGAATTGACAATCAGCTTCATCAGCAGTCTTAAGATATTTTGGGTTCTGTTGGAACCATAGTTTGATGTTGTTGGGAGATGCTCTGGAGGCGTCAAAATCAGCCCACCATTTAGCAAAAGCTTGCCTTTGCAGTGCAGGGAGAAGATTGGGGAGACCATCATGAGTCTGATATTTGTACTGCCAAGAAAATGTCCAAGCAAGAGAAAGTTTGGAGAAGAAGTGAAGCTCGACAGGAAATATGTCATCACCTGAATCAAACTTCTTCAAGAAATATTGAAATCCTTCCATAACATTTGTTGGAAGAATCTGCTGGATTGGGCCAAAGAAGTTCCACCATTGCAAGAACCAGTGAGGGGACTTATATTGGACATTTTGTTTAAAGTAGATGAGCCAAGAGTGTCGGTTGGACTTATTCTGAAGCCAAAACATGTTACTGCAAGCTTGCAAGTAATCCAAGTAATTAAACCCAGTTGGGTCGAAATGCTGAGAAAACTTCTTCAAAGTGTTTGGATTCAATCCAAATTCTGTCGGTGTCATGACCTTCAAAATCTGGACTGTCGAATGGGTTATGAAAGATTCATCTTTTGGATCCCTGTAATGCTTAAGAGAGACCGAGTCAGTATCGACAAGAATATATTCATAAAATTTTCGGGTTTTGTTAGTCGAGACTGGTTTAAAGTGAAACCCGTTTGGAAAGATTTTTTGAGGAACTTTGATTGGGTTGGGATCCCAAAATTCTGGTTCCATTTGGATCACAGGCCAAAAACTTTCTTTTGGTATGTAATGTGGTTTGGAGGAAATGGGTTGAGATTGGATGACCATTTCTTTTCTCGGTTGGTTGACAACAATGGCTTTGCCTTTAAGTGTTTGAATCATGGTTTGGATGTCGGTTCCTTCGACAAATTCTTCAGTGAAGATTTGTTTCCATGATTTATCTAGAAGATGGATTAGGCCTTGATCTTGCAGGGCTAACAGGGTTGTGATTGGCATGGCATAGTCTTCTTTTGATTGTTTTCTCTGAGTCGATGACTCAGCTTTAGCTTGGGTTGATGACCCAGATGGAAGGGTCGAAGACCCCGGTTGATAAGATGATTTGGCTGGTTATGCTAGGGGTGGATTACCAGTACCAGTACCTCTTCCCCTAGAGGAAGAAGATCTCGTCGATCTCAACATGGGGCTATTTTCCCTGTAAATATTCACGGGTAAGATAGTCAGGTAATGTGTTTGAGGTGCCTTTGATATATTCTATGTTGAAATCAAAAACACTCAAGATTGTTTGCCATCTAGCAAAAATTTGTTTAGAAGCAAGATTTTTAACATCCTTTTGTAAAATGTCTTTTGCAGATTTACAATTGACACGGACTAAAAAATTTTGATTTAATAAATCAGATTGAAATTTTGATATGCAAAGAACAATTGCTAAAATTTCTTTTTTGACTGTCGAATAATTCTGCTGTGCAGGATTCCAATGTTTTGATGCATATGCAATGACATGTTCTTTGTTGTCGATACATTGTTTGAGAATGCCACCATAACCTATGTCAGAGGCATCAGTTTTGACAATTTTGAATAGTTGAGGATTTAGAAGATAGAGGCATGGAAGAGCCTTTACCTGAGATTTTACCTGTTTGACAATGTTTGTATGAATATCCAACCAAGGAGGAGGACTCTTTTTCAGTCGATCATGTAGAGGTTTGACAAGATTACTTAGCTGAGGAAAGAAGTCAGCGACATAATTTAAACAACCAAGAAATCTTTGTAATTGGTTTTTGTCGATAAGTTGATTAGGAAACTTGTCAGTAAACTCAATTACTCGATTAATAGGATTGATAGTTCCTTGATAGATATTATGACCAAGAAATCTGATTTTAGTTTGGAAAAGATTAATCTTTGACTTGGAGACAGCAAGACCATTTCTTTTAATGACTCCAAGGAAAATATTAATATGTTTAAAATGTTGATCTATTGATTGAGAAAAGACAAGAACATAATCAATGTAGACGATGGTAAAGTTTGAGTAAGGATTGAAGATTTCATTCATAATCCTTTGAAATTCAGAAGGAGCATTCTTAAGACCGAAAGGCATTACGTTCCATTCGTATTGCCCAAAAGATACAGTGAAGGCCGTCTTGTAGCAATCACTTTCTTTGATTTGGATTTGCCAGAATCCATATTTCATATCAAATTTTGAAAAGATTTTTGTTGAGTATAGTTTTTTAAGAAGATTTTTTTTGTTTGGAATCGGATACCGAATCCATTACAGTGCTTGATTGAGCAGTTTGTAATTAATGACCAAACGAGGAGTTCCTCTTTCAATCTCAGCTTGTTTGTTGACATAGAAGGCTGAACAAGACCATGGACTCTTACTCCTCCGAATGAGTCCTTTTGACAAAAGATCTTTAATCTCCTGCTGACAATACTGAACTAGTTCTTGACTCATTTGAATTGGTCTAGCCTTTGTGGGAATTTGTCTTTCATTGAAATCTTTTTTGTGGGAAAGATCCACCATATGTTTCTTCCTTTCCCAAAAAGCATTTGGAAGATCTGAACAAATTGATCTTTGAATATGTTTAAGAAGATATTGAATCCTTTTCTGGATTTGGGGTTGACTTAGGTTGGAATCAATATTTTTAAAGGAAATTTCATTTTTTAGATAATTGATCTAGTTTTGTTTATATTGGATCAAGATCACTTCGTTTTTGAGATTCTTAACTAATAAGAAAGAAGTTTCAACTTGGAAACCTTGGTTTTCAATGATTGCAGAAGAAAGTTTGAATTTGATTTTTAGTTTTGAACCATTAGCTGTGCTAAGCTGTTCAGATGTTTTTTCAAAATACTTTGTCGGGATTAGTCCCTCCAAAATACAATTTGAATCTACCCCTGTGTCGAACAATGCGATAGTATTAAGGACAAAATCATTAATTTTGATGTTTATGTTAATAAAGAATTTTTGAATTTTCATTTGATTAATTATTTGTGCAAAAAATTCTTCATCTTCTTGATTTTCAGTCTTTTGACTTTTTTGACTCTTTTGACCAGGAATTGTTTCCTTATCAAAGTCAGTTTGAATATCCTGAAGTTGGGATATTATAATCTAATGTAAGTTTTGTTGTTCTTTAAGTAGCTTAACTTCAATTTTCAGATTATTAATCTCGTATTGAAGATCTTGAATTGTTATAGTTTTCTTAGAAGTTTTCTTTTCAAGTTTTTTAAGTGTTTCTATTAGATTGTATTTGTTTTGAACGATTGGTTCTTTAAAGGTTTTAGAAGAACTTGCTTCCATTAAAGATTTTATCTTTTCTAAATAGATTTTCCTATATTGAGGATCACTTGCTTCCATTAAAGATTTTATCTTTTCTAAATAGATTTTCCTATCTTGAGGATCATCAATTGAATTAAGGACTTCGAACAGGAGATCTAGCTCCTTTGTTAAGACATTAATTTCAGGAGAATCTGATTCTCCTTCAGATGAAATATCATTATTTTGGATTTGGTTTAAGTCTTCAGAGGACTCTTTGTCGGACTCTTCTTCAGATGATTTGACTAACAAATTATTAATTTGTTCTTCGACCGTCGGTTCAAGGTTTAAAGATTTTATCTTTCTTTTTAACCTACAATATTTACTAATGTGACCAGGTTTACCACAATTATAGCAAATTATAGGTTTCTTTAGGACTTTGATATTGTCGATTGGTGGTTTGGACTTAAATTCTTGTTTAAGTCTTCTGGGTTTGGTACTTGCTTTATGTCGGTAATATTTAGTTTTTTCAATGTGATTAGATTTAGATTTTGGTTTCAACTTCCTCCTAGCACAAGGAAGACCAAATTACTCGTAGAACGTTCCTAAGTCCCGCTTGGTTTGGGCCTTTTCTCTGGCGAGTTGGGCTTGAATTTTGTCATCTTGACAGATTTTCAGGGCTACCTTTTGGATAAAAGCAATGAGTTGTCCGTAACTCAACTGCTCATAAGGGATTTCTCCATTTGGGGATTGACTTCTGATCTTGTCGCGAACCTTGTCGCATAAGGACTTTAGAAGACCAGTAAGAAAGTTTTCTTTCCAGAAAGGCTGTTGACTATCCTCTCTAGTGTAAACCCTAGTCAGGAAGGTGTCTCTATACCACCAAAAGTCAGCTAGAGTTTTGCATTTTAAGTTTGAAAAAAGTTCGGTAGACCTATCTTTCCATAAAGACGGATCTCCTATGAAATGTTAAGCGATTGTGAAGATTAGATTGTTGACAGCGTCGGGAATTGGCTTCCCATCACTGAGGATTATATTGCCGTCGACGTCAGTTTTGACAACTTCACCAATTTCGACCTTTTGATCAACGGAGATATAGTTATCCCACCATCCTTTGAGTTGACTAGAGAATCCTGATATGAGGATTTCGACAATGACTTCTTCTAGACAGTCGTATGAGGTTTGATAAGCAGTCGACACCATGGTCATATGTTGAAGAATGTTGATGATGGCATATTCAGTCATCCCATCAATGTTCCACTCATAGATGTTGTTTGCACTGAAGCTTCTAAAGTTTGGATTTTTTTCTTCAAGCAACAGATCAGGAGCTGTCGCTCTTTGATAGTAGAGTTTCGACAGATTTCTCCAGTTAAGAGTTTGGCTAATTACAGGATTTACCTTGATGACAGAATTTGTGTCGGTTTCAGTTTCTGGGCAATCAGATCCCGATTGTGAACTAGATTGTCGAATTGTATTAACAATCATATTTTTGTCTTTAGATTTACTAGTCTTTGACTCTTGGGTTTGTAGTGTATCTGGGGCGACTAAGTTTAGTCTATCCATGAATTCATTAATAAGATTCTGGTTTGATAATTAAGGATTATCTAAAAGTTTAATACTTTCTTTGAACTGTCTGCTAACTTTGAATGGTTTGAAAAGAGGCTTTTCGACTAACTTGGGAGGTTTAGTTTCGTTGGTTTTGGTTCCCAAGGTTGAAGGTTTTTCTATAGATTGTTTGACTAGTTTTTCACCTAAAACTTGAAGGTATTTGTTCGTATAATTGTTTTGTTCCATAAGACTTTTAATGTCTTTCGGATTTATTGGCTCATCTTCTACTTTAGTTTTGAAGGGAGAAGCTAAGACAGGATTGTTATCTTTGTCTTTTACGTTTGGGATTAGATACTGACTGGAAGGAGGTAATTCAGATTTGATTAACTCACCATCTTTGCGATGCCAGACAGTAAGAACATTAGCTGATTTATCTTCAATCAGACCAATGCTCCAAGGATATTCAATCTCATTCCTAATCATGTAGGCATGAAACTAGTTGAAGAATGGAATGTGTTGTTTGACTTTGTTGAGAAATTCGTAGAACTTCTCTTGGATTTCCGTTCTGTTTGATCCCTTAAAATTTTTGAAAAACCACTTCCTTTGCGGAGTCCATTCCGTAGAATAGAAGTCTTTCCTAAAGGTTTCCTTATCTATAATGAAGTCAGATAACATGGACATCATCATTAAGAGAGGAATAGGTTGGAGATTGAATAGATCTCTATTCATCATCGTCTTCACGTTGGTATGTTGGCCTTGGGATGCTTGATGAGTATCTAGCCCTAGAAGATTGATTGTTGAAGGAGTAGATTGGATTGTGGAAAAAGATTTTCTTGAGACAGCAGATCTGTAGTCTTCAGATCTGGAAGATGAAGATTTAAAAGATTTAGAAGAGCTGAACAAATTTCTCCTACTGAAGGCTAATTCAACTCTACCTGATTGGTGTTGGGTGATTTCCTGAATTTCAGGTGTTTCTCTGGGCAAAGCTGGAGTTGCTTTATCCATAATCCATTTCTCAGGGAGGATTACATCTTCCCATCGGATTTGTTTGGGGACAACTACGTTGGCCTTTGTTATGTCTGTCAGGAATAACATTGTTACTCCCTTGTCTTTTGGTTTTAACACTTTTGAGTAAAAGGAATTCATTACTTTGTACTGAATCCTATAAATTAAGGCTAAAGGGATTGATCCGGGCTTTATGTCTAAGCCACAGACTTTGATGTTTAAAAATAATGTATCTTGAATGTTTGTGTCTTTTAAACTTGCAGTCCTATTGGGATAGCAATTAAAATAGATTGGACCATGACCAAGACTAGTTTCTACGGTTCCTAGAAGAGAATCATGGAATTGATTATGTCTTATGTCTCTTAGACAAAGCAGAACAGATGTGTTTAGTCCTTCTTTAATTAGAGGTTTGACAGCTACCTGCACACATCCGATATGTAGATAATTGTATTTGTTTGCTTGACCTTTTAAGGTCTCTTGATAAAGAAGATGAAATTCTTCATCATCTCCTTCAATGGTGATTTGTTTCTCTACGGTCCTGATAATGTAATCAGAACTCCTGAAGAATCATCCTTCAGTTTTGTAGAGTTCATTGTTTGGGATTCTGGGGATCTCCCAGTCATCCATGTCTTGATTTATGTTTTCAAAACAAATTTCTTCATTAAAGATGTTTGTTGTATATGGATTAATTTGTTGCTCAATGAGCGATGAAGAAGAAGATTGAGAAGATTTGAAAGAAAGCTTAGAAGACAGAGAATGCAACATGGTAGAGGATTTAAATGGAAATGAAGAAGACAGAAATAAAGACAGAATATAAGAAGATAGATAAAATAGCAAGAAAATAAATAGCAGATAACAGATATGGACTTAACCCCTGATATCATTACCCTCGTTTGGTTTCATGGATTTGTAAGTGAGAAATTTAAGTCAAATTTTAGCCTTTGAACTAGATCTTAAGATTATCATGCTTCATTCTTTGATCTATGTCTAGTTTAAGTATTATCTTCTAAACAATTCGTTAAAATTTAATAGATTATACCCGGATCGTTAGCCACCGTGTTTATTTATCAGTTCTTAACTATGGTCACCACCATGCCTCATCCTTCACTACCTGTGGTAACATCGTCGAATTAGTCTTACCACCTCCCCAGGTCTTACTACTACAGTCCCACAGAATAGATCCAACACTAGGCATTATGTACCGTCCAGTTAAGAAAAGATAACATATAGATGCGTACTATCCAGATCTAGATATAAACATTCCATTATTATTTAGTTCAGTTAAGATAATAAATAAAGTAGATAAAGATCAAAGCAGAATAACGATAGATCGATATAATAACATTAATATCCAGTTCAATAAGATAATAAATAACTTAAATCCACCATTTACATTCCTACTTCCCCATCAGGCTTTAATATATATATATATGTATGCATTGAATCCATATGCATTGAGGCATGATTGATACAGTTTGACATGATGAGCATGATTGAAGCATGCATTAATGTAACGCCCCTTTTTAGGAGGGAACGTCACATTACAAATTATAATGCAGAAAACAAACGTATAAATTAATACCCAGTCCATTATATTAATATTTAAACTTATTTGAGTATAGCTGTATAAATAAAATGGTGACTATTTTTTTTTTTGTTATAATTAATAAAATATAGTGACAAAACATAATCACGAGAAAGAGTAAGATAAAAGTTAAACATACATTCAAACAGTATACATAAATATAAATATTTCATTATATTAAACTTGTTTAGTTACAAAGCCCGATATACAAAAACAAAACTATGCATGCCCAAAATATTTTACATGTATAGCCCACCAAAATATTATCATCAGGCCCTAAAATAAACACAGATAACCAGCAATAGCTATCTACAATACCAGCCCCTAAGGAGAAAGAGAAGGAACCGTGTCAGGGTCCTCCTCAGGGTATTCCTTACCAGAAGAGACCCTCATCGGAGACACCGAGTTATAGGCCGGGGCTCGGGCAGTGGGGAGGAATGAATCCTCCCATAGAGTGTAGTGAGGTTCACCCCACATGTCCCTAATGGGCATGTAAAATTCTAAATGTATACGAATATTGCAGGAGAAGATCGACGGATCATAACGCCCCCAAGCCAAGGACACGGACACGTCTCCCATGTAGACACAGCAATCTGAGCTGAAGTTAACATGCCAATAGTCCAGACCTCCAAGGAATGCCAGATGCACGTATCCCAAAAATCCCTGTGGGCGGGCCATCATGATCAACAGCAAGTACTAGTCGTAGTCAAGCTAGAAACCCAAAAACTCGTGGACTTCACCCTCTTCACCGACGTCTTCAATGGAATACAAATATAGACAGAAATAATAGAAATACAGGAAAGAGGTAAGACATCCTACCATCATTACCAATTATGGCAGTAAGAAACAAAATGGCTCGAAGCACCCACATAACATTTCAAAAGTAATAATAATAAGCAGTAAATAACAGCAATAAATAATTAAGCAGTTCCAGGCAGTTATACAGTAGTAATGCAACAATTCCAATTATAATAAGAATTTCGTGCCAGAAAATATGTCAACTTACTATGCACATGTATACGATATCAAAATCCTACTCCATGGAGCTAGACACAAACAGTCAAAGAGAAAGATCAGGAGACATGTCTGCAACTCGGCTACTGCTGCCAAAGTGCTATAACTCATCAGTTTATCCATGTGCACATCAAGGCATTGTACAGACATTCTTCACTAGATCACGATATAGGACAGTGTCTCGGTCCAGATCGTCGGTGCATTTGCATCGGTCTGCCCCATGGACAGAAAAACTACCAACTGTCCATTGCGAGGTACCCGCACCCCGACGCCCCCAAGGTCAACAGTTTGACCTACACTAGTCTACTCGCACCCGTACTAACGTGTGTTCAATCTCCTAGGCAACATGGCCTTAACAACAGTCCATCGGACTTTCACAATGCATGATGACTCAATGCATACTCATGTATATTTATCATTAACATACTTTTCCATAATTGGCCAAATAAGCATCAACACAACATTGGTCCCTCTCATGGACCCACAATATCATATTATTGGAGTCTAAATGAAATAATACGCTTTCAAGGTTTATTATGAATTCTCACTTTAATGTAGCATTTCTTACAAAGTTCATCTCTAGAGGAATTCTCTTGATTAATTAAGTTCTCTAATGTAAATTTATTCACACTCACTTAAAAAATTATTCTAAGGGTCGTAAAGTCTCACACTCTCTTGTTTTTTCTTTAATTAAAATTATCCTAAGTTTTATGATAAAATTTCATTCTTAGTTCTTTCCATTTTATGAATCCCTAATTGGTTTCTAACTATCCAATTACCAATTTTTCCACCATATTATCAATAAACTAATCTCTTGGTTATTTAAGTTCCAAGATTACCTAAAGTTACATAATTAAGCCCTAAATGGTCCTAGAGGTCGTGGCCTCTCTATGGGATTAGGTACCCAAATTTTTCATCACCACATTACTTATCATATATTGGTTAATCATTTTCCTATCTTGATATAAAATTTCAATCATGGGCACCCTAATCTAGGGTTATGGCCGTGAGCCATATTGAAGGGGGTAAGGAACCCTTGCCTCCATTTCATGCTTCCAATCAATCCAAACTAATCAAGATCATCAATTTATACATACATATAAATCAAACAAATCATACATGACAAAATCAATACATAATCATCAAAATCACACATTACAAAGAGTAACCCTAACAAGAGTTTCTCACAACCAACAAGCTATACAAGTCTCCTACTACCAATAGAGGTTGAGGGGGATAATCTTCCTCTTACCTAGAGGAAAAAATAAGCAATGAAACTCCCTTGAAGCTCTAAGTGAAATTCGGATTCACTCCACCACAAACCCTAGAAATTACAACTTCATCAAATCAACACCAATGCTTGAAAAAGAGAAGATAAATGGTCATAAAGATGACCTTAAAAATGAAAATGGAGAAGAGAGGGTGAGGAACCAAGAACCTTACCCTAAAACTTCAAACTTGAAGTTTGAAGAAGATGATGAAGATGGAAGCCTTTCAAGAAATCTTCAACTAGAGAAATGTTTAGAATGTAGAGGAGATTAAGAAAATGTGGTTAGTTAAAATTTTGTGATGGTGGAAGCAAGGAGGAGGGGCTGGCTGTGTGGTATGTGTAGAGAGAAGGAGGAGAAAAAATGAGAGAAAGATAATGGTAGAGAGAGAAGTTGATAGTAAAGTGAAATGAGCTTTTAGGGTTTTTGAAATTAGAATAGATTAGTTAATTAAGTGAAGCACAATTCTTGGCTCTAAAATGAGGGGCTGCTACCGTGTGGGAGAGAGAGAGGAGAGAGGGAGTGTTTAGCTTCCTTGAGAAGCTTGGGAGCTTTTTCAATAAATAAGATTTGATTAGACATAAAGTAGATTACATTTAGATAAGATAATTAGGTGATAAAGTAATTGTTACAGTGCACAAAGTCAGTATTAATTATCCAACAGATAACAGAGCGTATCGTAAAATTTTAATTAACAGTACGTACTGAGATTTTATTTATCAGATAAAACCTCAAAAAACCAAAACCTCGTAAACTATGCCCAGCCTCAGGTTTAGTAAGATCTCCCGTGGATGCTTCCACAGTTCCAAGTTTACCAGCCTCAGGGAAAACATTTCGTTTTCCCTGCTCCGCTCAGCGCGTATGCAAAACGAGGAATATACTAAAATATTTGACGTTTCCAAAAAAAATCCACAAAAATTCTCAAAATTCACAAATATTAGAAAATGACCATTTATCATGTAATAAACAATTTCTGAGGTGGTACACTGACTCTGCTCAGTGTGCACGTAAAATGAAGAATATATTAAAATATTCAACATTTTTGAAAAATTCCTAGAAAAATTCTCAAAAATCACAAATACTATAAAATGATTATTCATGATGAAATAAATAATTTTTAGGGTGTTGTAACTCTCCTCTTCTAGAAAGAAAATTCATCCTCGAAATTTTCATATCTTAGAATGGTTGTGGGTGTTGCTCCTTCATCTTGTCTTCTAATTCCCATGTTGCATCTCCGGTCTTTTCGTTCCAGATCACTTTCACCAATGAGATTTCCTTTCCTCTAAGTTGTTTTACTCAATCTTTACAGGAGGCGCCTCATAGGATAAGTTCTCTTTCAATTGTACTGTGTCCAGTGCTATGATATGGTTTGGGTTAGGAATATATTTCCGTAGTTGTGACACATGAAAAACATTGTGAAGGTTTGAAAGAAAAGGGGGTAAAGCTATCTGATAAGCTACTGGACCTATTCGGTGAAGAATTTGGTAAGGTCCAAGGAATTTGGGAGTGAGTTTTCTAGATTTCAGAACCCCGTCGACCCCAGTCATTGGTGTGACTTTCAAAAACACATACTCGCCTTCCTCAAACTCAAGAGGCTTTCTCCTCTTGTCCGCGTAGGTCTTTTGCCGACTTTAAGTCATCCTCATCTTTTCCTGAATCATCTTGACCTTCTTAGTCATCTGTTGAATAATATCAGGTCCAATAGTAAGGCGCTCGTCGTCTTGGTGCCAACACAGAGGTGTTTGGCACCGTCGTCCATACAGAGCTTTATAGGGTGTCATCCCTATGCTTGAATGAAAACTGTTGTTGTAAGTGAACTCTACCAATGGTAGAACTTCATCCTAACTTGCAGTCTATTCTATAGCACAAGCCCCGAGCAAATCCTCCAATGATTGTATTGTCCTTTTCGATTGCCCATCAGTTTGTGGATAGGAAGCAGAACTCAATCGTAGCTTTGTTCCCAATGCTTCTTGCAAACTTTACCAAAACTTGGAAGTAAACCTTGGATTCCTGTCTGAAATAATACTGGTAGGCACGCCATGTAGCCTAACAATCTCACCGATGTACAGTTGGGTCAACTTCTCCATGTTGTATCTTATGTTGATTGGTAGGAAGTGTGCTGACTTCATGAGTCGATCAACGATTACCCATATCGAGTCATAACATTTTTGGGTCTTCAGCAATCCAACCACCAAATCCATCGCTACACTGTCCCACTTCCATTCAGGAATAGATAGAGGTTGCAATAGTCCTGATGGTCTCTGATGCTCAACCTTTGCTTTTTGGCAAACTAGACAAGAAGACACACATCTGGTAATATCGCTCTTCATTCCATGCCACTAAAATAACTTCTTCAGGTCTTAGTATATTTTAGTTATTCCCGGGTGCATACTTAACTTGCTCTTGTGAGCGTGTTCAAGTATATACTTCCTTAGCTCTTGATTCCTGGGTATACAAACCCTACCTCGGAACCTCAGAATTCCATCTGTTCCTTCCTCAAATGTTGTCATGTTGCCCTGCCTCATCAGCTCTCTTTCCTCTTGTAAGAACTTATCAATTTTCTGCTTTTCCCAGATGTCTTCCATTAATTCGCTTGAGATAGTAACCATGTTCATGCGAATTTTTCCAGGTGCTAATTCCACGAAAGACCATACATCCCTGAACTATTCTATCAGATCTTTTTCCTTAATCATCATGGCTGATATACTGAGCATCTTCCTACTCAGTGCGTCTGCCACGACGTTTGCCTTTCCTGGGTGGTACGAAAGTCAAAAATCATAATCCTTTAGAAATTTCAACCACCTGCGTTGTCTCATATTCAACTCCTTTTGATCATATAAGTACTTCAAGCTCTTATGATCACTGAAGATGTTAAACATCGCTCTATACAGGAAGTGTCTGCATATCTTCAATGCAAAAACTATAGCTGCTAACTCCAAGTCATGTGTCAGATAGTTCTTCTCATGCACTCGCAACTGTCTCGAAGCGTAAGCCACCACTTTCCCATTTTGCATAAGTACAACTCCCAATCCTTGATATGAAGCATTGCAGTACACTTTAAACTATTCATCCAGATCAGGTAGAACTAACACTGGTGAAATAGTTAGCCGTCTCTTCATTTCTTGGAAACCTTCTTCGCAAGCATCGGTCCACTCAAAAGCTTGATTCTTTCTTGTGAGTTGAGTGAGAGGTCCTGTAATTTTAGAGAATCATTCAATGAACCTCTGATAGTATCCAGCCAATCCCACAAAGCTTCGGATTTCTATCACTGTCTTCGGCCATTCCCATTGTAGAACCGCTTCCACCTTTGACGGATCCACTGTAATCCCTTCCTTCGAGATCACATGGCCCAAGAACTTGACTTCGTCCAACCAAAATTCAAACTTCAACAATTTGGCATACAACTTCTTCTCCTTCAGAATCTGGAGAACTATACTGAGGTGTTTAGCATGATCCTCCGAATTTTGAGAGTAGATCAGGATGTCATCAATGAAGACAACAATGAATCTGTCCAAGTAAGGACGAAAGATCCTGTTCATGTAGTCCATGAAGATGGCAGGTGCATTCGTTACACCAAATGGCATCACAAGATATTCGTAATACCCGTATCGGGTACGAAAAGTCATCTTGGGAATGTCCTCCACCTTCACTCGAATCTGATGGTAACCCGACCACAGATCGATCTTAGAGAACACTGCTGCTCCTTTCAGTTGATCCATTAGATCGTCTATCCTCAGAAGTGGATAGTTGTTCTTTACCGTGACCTTATTTAGTTGGCGATAGTCCACACATAATCGCGAGGTACTATCCTTCTTTCGGACTAGCAACACTGGTGCTCCCCAGGTTGACACACTAGGTCTACTGAACTGCTTTTCCAAAAGCTCTTCCAACTACTTCTTAAGCTCTGCCAATTCCGATGGTGACATTCTGTAAGGTGCTATAGACATAGGACCAAATCCTGGTACAAGATCAATAGTGAACTCTACTTCTCACTCCGGTGGTAAACCAAGTACATCATCAGGAAAGATTTTGGGAAACTCGTTAACCGCTAGAATCGTATTCACATCTGCCTCGCTCTCAACCTTCAAGGAAGACAATAGCATGTATCCCTGAGCTCCTTCTTTCAAGAAAGCTCGAACTTGATTGGCCGTCAAAAATCTAGAATCCTCATCTATGGAAAAAACTATGGTTTTACTAGAGCAATCCAATAGGATATGGTTGGAAGATAACTAATCCATTCCTAAAATTATATCTAACTGAGAAAGGGTAAACAGATTAAATCAATAGAAAAGATTTGACCCTCAACAATCAATGGACAATTCAAACAGACTTTGGTAGTAATAACATGTTTATCAATGGGAGTAGAAATAATTAAGTCAAAAGGTAAGGAAGACACAGGTAAACCAAGTTGTCACACACAGTCATATGAAATAAAAGAATGGGTTGCCCCAGAGTCATACAGTATAGTTAAAAGATTACCTCCTATGTCACCTTCTCCCTGTATTAGATCTTCGGATTTGGAGGGTTCTTCTCTGCTTATTGTGTACACTCTGCCTCCTGCTTACGGCTTTGTAGATCACGCGGCGTTGACTGAAGGCTCAGCCTTGACTTGGTTACAATCTCTGGAGACATGTCCAGGCTTCCTACATTGGAAACATATAATCCCCTTGATGGTGCAGTCTCTAGTTGCGTGATCCTTCCCGCACTTCAAGCATTTTGAAGAAAATACCACATTCTGCCCGGTTCGGTTCCCACCAGAACCTCCACTAGAACCTCCACCCGATGTCTGCTGTTGATTTCCCAGTGGTCGGGAATAAAGCTTCTTTTGGAAATGATTTACGTTGTTGTCGCCTCCTTTTTGGAACTTGGTAGGTCCAAAGTTTCGATTTCTTGTGTCTCGAGCTTGATCTAGAGCTTCCACTTGGCAACATGTATCTAGTAGTTCTGAGAATTGGTTAATTTTCAAGGTGATAATTGCTCTCTTCACCTCATACCTCAATCTTTCTTCAAACTTTTGACATTTCCACACCTCGTCTAGCTAGTGTTAGAAATACGTCGAAAACTTGGATAAGCTTTCAAACTTTGCAACGTATTCACCGACAGATAAGTTCCCTTGCCTCAAGCTGAGGAACTCCATTTCTTTCACATGTCTGGCACTTGCAGGGAAATATTTGTCCAAGAACTTATTCTTGAATACCTCCCAATTGATTGCACGACCTTCAGCTTCCAGCACTCTCTATGCTCCATTCCACCAGTCTTCGGCATCCCCAATCAGCATAAAAGTGGCATAAGTCACTTTCTTATCGTTGGCACAGTTCATGCCTTGAAATATTTTCTCCAACTCCTTGATCCATAAACTAGCCTTTTCCGGATCAAATTCTCCTTTGCATTGAGGAGGGTTGTGGTGACGAAACTCTACCAAATTTTGCGCATCAGCCGTAGCTTCGAGTTGTTGAGTAACTCTTTCTTGCTGTTGAGCAGCTCTCTCTGTTTGTTGCACAATGACTTCTTCCATTCGCTGCATCGCCTCTATCGCTGCTACCATATCTTCGCCTCGTGCCATATTATTTCTTTCAAGCAATACTAACTGAAACACACAATGAAGAATTAGATGTATCCCTTCGGAATACTAATCACAGAGAATCACACAGCACACACAAGTCAGACCTAACCACAAAGACCCAAAGAAAACATAAACCAGGGCTCTGATATCAACTTAATGTAACGCCCCTTTTTGGGAGGGAACGTCACATTACAAATTACAATGCAAAAAATAAAAGTATAAATTAAGACCCGGTTCATTATATTAATATTTAAACTTGTTTGAGTATAGTTGTATAAATAAATTGATGACTATTTTTTTATTATAATTAATAAAATATAGTGACAAAACATAATCACGAGAAAAAGTAAGATATAAGTAATACATTCGAACAGCATACATAAATATAAATATTTCATCATATTAAACTTGTTTAGTTACAAAGCCCGATATAAAAAAAAATGAAACTATGCGTGCCCAAAATATTTTACATGTACAGCCCACCAAAATAATATCATCAAGCCTCAAAATAAACACAGATGGCCATCAGTAGCTATCTACAGTACCAGCCCCTAAGAAGAAAGAGAGGGAACCGTGTTAGGGTCCTCCTTAGGGTCTTCCTCATCAGAAGAGACCCTCATCGGAGCCACCGAGTTACGGGCCGGGGCTCGGGCAGTGGAGAGGAATGAATCCTCCCGTGGGGTGTAGTAAGGTTCACCCCATATGTCCCTAATGGGCATGTAAAATTCTAAATGTAAACGAATGCTGCAAGAGAAAATCGGTAGACCATAACGCCCCCAAGCCAATACACGGACATGTCTCCCATGTAGACACAGCGATCCGAGCTGAAGTTAACATGCCAACAGTCCGTATCCCAAAAATCCTTGTGGGCGGGCCGTCATGATCAATAACAAGTACTAGTCGTAGTTAGGCCAGAAACCCGAAAACTCGTGGACTTCGCCCTCTTCGCCGACGTCTTCGATGGAATACAAATATAGATAGAAATAATAGAAATACAAGAAAGAGGTAAGACATCCTACCATCATTATCAATTATGGCAATAAAAAACAAAATGGCGCGAAGCACCCACATAGCATTTTAAAAGTAATAATAATAAGCATTAAATAACAGCGATAAACAATTAAGCAGTTCTAGGCAGTTATACAGCAGTAATGCAACAATTCCAATTATAATAAGAATTTCGTGCCAGAAAATATGTCGACTCACTATGCACATGCATATGATATCAAAATCTTACTCCATGGAGCTAGACACAAATAGTCGGAGAGAAAGATCAAGAGACATGTCTGCAACTCGGCTGTCGCGGCCAAAGTGCTATAACTCATCAGTTTATCCACGTGCTCATCAAGGCATTGTACATACATTCTTCACTAGATCGCGATATAGGACAGTGTCTTAGTCCGGATCGTCGGTGCATTTGCATCGGTCTGCCCCACGGACAGAAGAGCTACCAACTATCCATTGCGAGCGACCCGCACCCCGATGCCCCCAAGGTCAACAGTATGACCTACATTAGTCTACTCGCACCCGCACTAAGGTGTGTTCAATCTCCTAGGCAACATGGCCTTAACAACAGTCCATCGGACTTTCACAATACATGATAACTCAATGTATACTCATGTATATTTATCATTAACATACTTTTCCACAATATGCTGCAATTGGCCAAATAAGCATCAACACATCATTGGTCTCTCTCATGGACCCACAATATCATATTATCGGAGTCTAAATGAAATAATACACTTTTAAGGTTTATTATGAATTCTCACTTTAATGTAGCATTTCTTACAAAGTTCGTCTCTAGAGGAATTCTCTTGATTAATTAAGTTCTCTAATGTAAATTTATTCACACTCACTTAGAAAATTATTCTAAGGGTCTTAAAGTCTCACACTCTCTTGTTCTTTCTTTAATTAAAATTATCCTAAGTTTTATGATAAAATTTCATTATTGGTTCTTTCTATTTTATGAATTCCTAATTAGTTTCTAACCATCCAATTACCAATTTTTCCATCATATTATCAATAAATTAATCACTTGGTTATTTAAGATCCAAGATTACCTAAAGTTACATAATTGAGCCCTAAATGGCCCTAGAGGCCGTGGCCTCTCTATAGGATTAGTTACCCAAATTTTTCATCACCACATTACTTATCATACATTGGTTAATCATTTTCCCATCTTGATACAAAATTTTGATCATGGGCACCCTAATCTAGGGTTATGGCCGTGAGCCATATTGAAGGGGGTAAGGAACCCTTGCCTCCATTTCATGCTTCCAATCAATCCAAACTAATCAAGATCATCAATTTATACATACATTTAAATCAAATAAATCATACATGACAAAATCAATACATAATCATTAAAATCACACATTATAAAGAGTAATCCTAACAAGGGTTTCTCACAACCAACAAGTAATACAAGTCTCCTACTACCAATAGAGGTTGAGGGGGATAATCTTCCTCTTACCTAGAGGAGAAAACAAGTAATGAAACTCCCTTGAAGCTCCAAGTGAAATTCGGATTCATTCCACCACAAACCCTAAAAATTACAACTTCATCATATCAACACCAATGCTTGAAAAAGAGAAGATAAATGGTCATAAAGATGACCTTAAAAATGAAAATGGAGAAGAGAAGGTGAGGAACCAAGAATCTTACCCTAAAGCTTCAAACTTGAAGTTGAAGAAGATGATGAAGATGGAAGCTTTTCAAGAAATCTTCAACTAGAGAAGTATTTAGAACGTAGAGGAGATTAAGAAAATATGGTTAGTTAAAAAATTTTTGAAAGTGGAATTAAGGATGAGGGGCTGGTCTGATGCATGAAATCCGCAAGTGTACGGTTTTGTCATCAAGTAATAAAAAGATCGAATCCATAGGGACTGTGTCTATGAATACCAATTAATTAATTAATTCAATTAAATTAAACAAAAGGGAATATGATTGTTTATTAAGAAGAACATAGTAACAAGCAAATTAAATAAAAATCAAAGTGCATAATTTAGAACAAAAATAGCAAGTTATCAAGAAGGGGATTTTCAAATTCAAGAAAGCTTCCAAGATTGGGATACCACAATGATACAAGATAAATCCTAATTGACAACCATTTTATTAAATCTGAAATTCAATTGAAGGTGAATTACCCTAAATTAGTTAATGTTCTTTCTCAAGATACAAGATCCGTGCCCAATTAAACCAATTCCTACTCTCGTGGTAATTGAATTTAAATTGAACCCATTACGCTTTGTGGTAATTCATTGAATCCTCGAAAGGCTAAAACTACTCTCGTGATTTAGACCTTAAGTTCAATTCTTATAGTTCCAACACCTAGGTTCACATCTTAGTACGTCCCTAAATGCCTATGAGATGCAAATAAGTGGCCAACAATTTCACATAAATAAGAGTAATAAGAATTGAATCAAAGAACATTCAAGATCAATAAAAGGGAAAACAACGTCAATTAATCATTATCAATGTATCAAAGGGCATTGCTCAATCCTAGAAACAAAAGAAACTACTCAGACACAGAGAAAAAGGAACAAGAAAACATGTTCATAAACATCCAAACCCGTAATTCAAGAGAGAAGAAGGAAGAAAGATCAAGAACCAAAGCCTCCAATGTGCCTCTCCAAAACCAAATTAGAACCCCTTCCTTGTATTCAGAACATCTATTTATAACCTAGGGTTTTGATTGGCTAAAAAGGCCCCAAAAGAAATAAAAATAAAAACTTAAAAACTGCTGCGCACTGCGATCCACGGCCGTGGATCTCTCTGTCAATAGGCCAATTTTTGCATCATTTGAGTTTCACGGCCGTGGATGGTTCCATGGCCAGGCTGTGGAACTCTCTGGAATTCTCTTTTCCTTCTTTAAGTTGCCCCTCGATCCATGGCCGTGGTTTGATCCACGGGCATGCCGTGGATCCCTCTAGAATGGCCTTTTTGCACCTTTATTGCTATCCATTAAGCTCCAACTTCAAACATGCAAGCTTTCCATTCATTCCAAAGCCAATTCAGCATTAATCCTGCACAACAACACCAACAACACCGCAGTTATCCGAACTAAGGGAAACACAAACAAAAAGGGAAACTAAAATGCCTAAGAACAAAACATGATGTTGTTCCACACACATCAAATCCCCCAAGCTTAAGACTTTGCTTGTCCCCGAGAAAACAATATCCAAGCAATAGGCTAAGGCAAATAAAGAATTTGAGAGGTAATCAAAATCAAGTCCAATTAGAGGCTAAGTTCTCAGAAATCATGTATCCTCACTGATTGAATTAAGTTCACTCCACTAACCACACTCAAAGTGTTTAAGGGTAAAAACCATATGCTCAAAAATCCTTCAAAGAAATTGCACTTCCATATGCTTGATAGGAAACCAGATTTCCACTAATAATCAGCATGCATACAAGAATCAAAAGGCCTTATAAGGGTTGTAATGAGGCCATGGGAATTATGTTAGGTAAGGTAGAGAAAGGAAGGTTTGTACAAAAGGCTCATCAAGATTTTCAATAAATACAAGTAATCCAATACAACATAAATGGAGCAAGGACAATTTTTCAATCTAACACATAACTCCACATTTCAAAGAATTTTCTTCCTTACTTTTCCTTCTCCTCTTTCTCCTCTTTTTCAAGCTTTCATCTCATGATATTTCTTTTATTTTCTCTTTTTTTTTAAATTTTTTTATTTTTTTATTTAGAAAGAGGAAGCTCAAATATATATAATTCCTAACACAACTTTCAAATAACTTTCAAGCCCAATTTGCTCCATTTAATATTCTAAATGATTACCAACAATGTTTCAGCATAGGTATCAAGAAAACAAGTATGCAATAGGCTCAAAATGGGCAACTAGAGGATGAAAGTGTAACAATTTCAGAAGGCTAGAAAAATACCTAAAATGCCTTAATCACATTCAAGCATGCAACCAAAAATTTCGCCTCAAAAAGGTTTCAAATCAAGTTCTAGAGCACATGATCAATGAGGAATATCACTCAACACAAAGAATGGGAACAAAAATCATATAATGCATATATCCCATACAGGCTCAAAACCCACATTTAGAGGTTCAACAATTCAATGAGAAGTACAAATTCAGAGAACATTATGCTAATTATCAACTATCAAAAGATCACCTCTACTATCAATTAAAACAATGCCTGTTGCCTACCACAAGAATCAACAAATTGGGTTTCAAATCAATATCATCTCAAAATCCTCAAAAGAGAGGGGCACAAGTTCAATCAAAAACCCAAGAGATATGATGGTGTGAAAATGCAACATGAAAAATAAGAAGATGCAATGCAAAACAAGACATGAAAATGCATGAAACTAATGAAAATGAAAATGAAAATACCCCCCAAGCTTCGAATTTACATTGTCCCCAATGTAAAAATCTATAACTAGAGAAGGGAGAAAAGAAAAGGACTCACTGCGGTGGTGGGAAATCTTTTGGTGTTAAATCATGGCCATGGAATTTTTCATGGACTGGGTGTGGAACTTTTTGACTTCACTCTCCTTCTAATTTGAGCTTCAAAAAGGGTCAAACCTAAACAAGCTCAATGAGATAAAGATCAAACCAACAATCTAATACACAAAATTAGAAGAAAAAAGATGGAATAAAATAGAAAAATAAGAAAACTTGGGATCAAAGTGCAGAATTTAGAACAAAAATAGCAAGTTACAAAGAAGGGGATTCTCAAATTCAAGAAAGCTTCCAAGATTGGGATACCACAATGATACAAAATAAATCCTAATTGACAACCCTTTTATTAAATCTGAAATTCAATTGAAGGTGAATTACCCTAAATTAGTTAATGTTCTTTCTCAAGATACAAGATCCGTGCCCAATTAAACCAATTCCTACTCTCGTGGTAATTGAATTTAAATTGAACCCATTACGCTTTGTGGTAATTCATTGAATCCTCGAAAGGCTAAAACTACTCTCGTGATTTAGACCTTAAGTTCAATTCTTATGTTTCCAACACCTAGGTTCACCTCTCAGTACGTCCCTAAATGCCTATGAGATGCAAATAAGTGGCCAGCAAATTCATATAAATAAGAGCAATAAGAATTGAATCAAAGAACATTCAAGATCAATAAAAAGGGAAACAACGTCAATTAATCATTATCAATGTATCAAAGGGCATTGCCCAATCCTAGAAACAAAAGAAACTACTCAGACATAGAGAAGAAGGAACAAAAAAACATGTTCATAAACATCCAAACTTGTAATTCAAGAGAGAATAGGGAAGAAAGATCAAGAACCAAAGCCTCTAATGTGCCTCTCCAAAACCAAATTAGAACCCCCTCCTTGTATTCAGAACATCTATTTATAACCTAGGGTTTTAAATGGCTAAAAAGCCCCCAAAAGAAATAAAAATAAAAACTTAAAAACTGCTGCGCACTGCGATCCACGACAGTAGATCATTCCACGGCCAGGCCGTGGATCTCTCTGTCAACAGGCCAATTTTTGCATCATTTGAGTTCCACGGCCGTGGATGGTTCCACGGCCAGGCCGTGGAACTCTCTGGAATTCTCTTTTCCTTCTTTAAGTTGCCCGTGGATCAAATCCCCTCGATCCATGGCTGTGGTTTGATCCACGGGCATGCCGTGGATCCCTCTGGAATGGCCTTTTTGCACCTTTATTACTGTCCATTAAGCTCCAACTTCAAATATGCAAGCTTTCCATTCATTCAAAAGCCAATTCAGCATTAATCCTGCACAACAACACCAAAAACACCGCAGTTATCCGAACTAAGGGAAAAACAAACAAAAAGGGAAACTAAAATGCCTAAGAATGCATGCAAAATAAGAACAAAACATGATGTTGTTTCACACACATCATGGTCGTGTGGCATGTGTAGAGAGATGGAGGATAAAAATGAGAGAAAGATGAAGGTAGAGAGAGAAGTTGATAGTAAAGTGAAATGAGCTTTTACGGTTTTTGAAATTAGAATAGATTAGTTGATTAAGTGAAGCACAATTCTTGGCTTCAAAATGAGGGGCTGCTGTCGTGTAGGAGAGAGAGAGGAGACAGGGAGTGTTTAGCTTCCTTAAGAAGCTTGGGAGCTTTTTCAATAAATAAGATTTGATTAGACATAAAGTCGATTACATTTAAATAAGATAATTAGGTGATAAAGTAATTAAAATAATAGGATGATTAGGATTTTAATTACAAACTATTACCCAATGGATAATTATTACAGTGCAAAAAGCCAGTATTAATTATCCAACAGATAATAGAGCATATCGCAAAATTTTAATTAATAGTACGTACAAAGATTTTATTTATCAGATAAAACCTCGAAAATCTAAAACCTCCTAAATTGTGCCCGGCCTCGGGTTTATTAAGATCCCCCGTCGACGCTTCTATAGTTCAAAGTTTACTAGCCTCAGGGAAAACATTTTGTTTTCCCGACTTCGCTCAGTGCGCACGCAAAATGAGAAATATACTAAAATATTTGACATTTCCAGAAAAATCCACAAAAATTCTCAAAATTCACAAATATTAGAAAATGACCATTTATCATATAATAAATAATTTCTGGGGTGGTACACTGACTCTGCTCAGTGTGCACACAAAATGAGGAATATATTAAAATATTTGACATTTCAAAAAAATTCATAAAAATCACAAATATTATAAAATGATTATTCATAATCAAATAAATAATTTTTAGGGTGTTACAATTGACATTGTGATTATGGAACTAAAGTACCGGACCAAGAGACATCAAGTAGACGATTTAGTCAATGTGGTTTGCTTTATAACTAGAAACATCAGGTAGACAATTTAGTCAGAAAAGACTAGTTATCAGAGGAAACCCAGATAACAGTGGTACTATGTAGTCGCATGGATGGTTATATAATATCACTGACGAAAATGGTATTGAAACAATTGTATGGACGGTTGCTTTAATACCATTGGGAATGGTACAACGGTGGTTGAGCTATTGTTAAAGCCATGTTGCCTAGGAGTTGAATCACACCTTAGTGCGGGTGCGAATAGACAAGTGTAGGTTATAATGTTGACCTTGGGGGCGTCGGGGTACGGGTACCTCGTAATGGATAGTTAGTACTCTTATGTCCATGGGGCAGACCGATGCAAACACACCGATGATCCAAACCGAGACAGTGTCCTATATTGAGATCTGTGCAGAATGTCTTGTACAATTCCATGATGTGCACGTTGATAAATTTAGAATTTTAGTACTTAAAGGCCTCAGCAGCCACGATACAGACATATCTCCTGATCATTTTCTCTGATGTTTGTGTCTAGCTCCATGGAGTAGGAAATGAGTACATTGTATATGAGGATGGTCAGCATACGCATTGTGCATATGCATGGGTAGTTCACATATTATCATGACATGGTCAACATACATATTGTGGAGACATAAATATTTGATATATATATCTATAGTGGATATTTGTTGTTATAGTGTTGTTGATATTTATATTATTGTGATATATGCCTTCTGATGATGTCTATGAAATTGATAACTTAAAAATATCTGCAATATCTGCATGGATAGAATGATTTCATCATTCGTATTATTTTCCTTCGCTGCCATGTTGGTAATGATGTAGGATATCTCACCTCTTCGTTGTATTGTCCCATTTTATTTTTGTGTTCGATAAAAGCTGTGAAAAGGACACGGTTGAATTGGCTAGTTTTGGTCGAGTCGACTTTCTAATTCCTGTGATGGCGCTGAGATGAGATTTCCTTAGTTACGTGCGGGTGCAACTTCATGGGGACATTAATGCTTGGCGTGTCGATTAGGACACCGTTCGTTATATATTTAGGGGCTGCGACTCTGTCTGCTAGTAGTACCTATCCAGGGGTTACTACTTACCCTTTTGTGCTTTGGTACATGTCTTTTGTTATTTGGGTATGTAAATGCTACATTTTTATATTAAGAATACCTTGTGTTCATTATATATACATATATATATATATATATATTTAATATTTTTCATTCAGTGATTATATTTTGGGAGCTATGTAATAAACATATTTTATTCGTGACTCATATTTTCTTTATTTACACAATGATTATATTTTGGAAACTTGTTATTTGAGTTGTAGCACGCCAAAAATTTAGTGACTGTGATATAATGACGATTGTGCCATAGTTACTAGATTAAGGGGTGTTACATTAGGTGGTATCAGAGCGCAATTCATCCTGTTAAGCCGGGGTATGGATTGACTATGTTTAGACATGTTAGAAGTTTCTTTGTATGTTGTGCACTTCCTTGTCTCTTAATTGAGATGTTTGGGAAAGGAAGGCATGGCTTGTCATAGGTTGAATGTTGGTAGCTACTATTGCATAGTTATATGATATTAAGTATTGGCCCACTTAATGTGTAATGTTCTATGTTTATGGGAAACTATGACTTCACCTAGGCGTATTAAGGTAATAGAAGTTCTTTTAGAAAGAAGCTCAGCTGGTATGACTGAATTTACTTAGGATTTGTTTGCATTTACACCCTTGTTGTGTTACCTCTAGAATTGTTTGAGCCAATGGGTTAGAAAAAAGGTAGTTAAATAGGACTTGCAAGGTTTGTGGACTGAGGCATCCAAGAGGTTTTGAAGAATCGATTTTCTTGGGAAAATAATATCTGGTGTAAGTATGGTTCGAGGAGCTGGTTAGAAGTTAAAGACTTATAGGAGATCGCACCATAGGAGGCAAAATGAAGGAGCTCAAGTTAGAGTATTTTGGGTTTGGTGGTTAGGTTTGTCTTGCTGTGTTATGTGACTCTTTGTGTTTGGTTTCCGAAATGAGACAATAATGTTTGAATTTATTACTTTTGATTTTCCTTATGTTTTGATTTGTTTGTCCTTGGAGGAAGGAAATGGCTCGGGGTAGACGTAAGCATGTGAATGCGGGGAGTGACGATGATGATACGACTGTGACAGCTGAAGTAGTGCAAAGAATGGTTAATGTAACAACACACCAGGATCAGAGGGCCGCACAATAGCAGGAATTGGAAGTCGAGGTTCAAAATTTGATGGAAGAAAGTCAATTTTGGGGTAACTCTGGATTGCCTAAGTTCCAAAGGAGGAATAATAGAAAGGCTAATTAGTTTAAGTAAAAATCATGTTCGCAACGACCGAAGGAGCGACAGCAACAACAAACACAGGAAGGAGGTACGAGTGGTAGTAAATCCAATCCGACCGTAGTATCCTCATCAAAATGTAAGAAGTGTAGAAAGGACCACTCAACGAAGGAATGTAAGATCAAGAGGGTAATCTGCTTCAAGTGCAGAAAGGACCACTTAACAAGGGACTATACGATCGAAGGAATAATTTGTTCAAAGTGCGAAAAACCAGGACATGTGGCTAGAAATTGTACCTTGCATAGGACGAAGCCTTTCGTTGGAGATGTATGTACTTCAAAATCTCACAAAGAAGGGAGAGTTAATTCCTCAAGTAGAGCGAAAGTCTCTCAGACTAAAGGCCTAAATGAGGGAGCTTGTATTGCGATAGATGACCCTGTGATTTTACTGTATAATTCCAGGGGTAACCCATTTCTTTATGGCATATGACTGTATGAATCCAGTAGGGTCGTTTGTATCTTCATCATCTTTTGACTAAGTTATTTCTACTTCTACTACTAAGAACTTATTGATGGTAGCCATGTTGTTTAAATTATCCTATGACCAGTTAAAGACGGAATCTTTCCTATTAATCTGATTTGTTTACTTCTTTCACAAATTAGATATAATATTGAAAATGGATTGGTTGTTTTCCAACCCTATCCTGTTGAATTATTCTAATCAAACTTTAGCGTTTCTTAAGACAGAGATTTCTGGATTTGAATCCATAAAGCTCATTCCAAAATTTTGTTGAACCATGTCAAATTCTTCATCAGATAGATCAATGCTGAATGCAGTACAATTAGAAAAGAACATACCCTATGAGACATTTTTTATTAAGATCGAGGATGGATGATTTGATAGATCAACCAAAGAAAGCCGCTGTTTCTCTAAGATTAGCTTGTGTTCTGTACTATCATCAAGTTCGTTTGAAGGTAGAAGAATGTTTTCAAGACAGCTTTTCGGACGCGTTATGGGCACTACAAGTGTTTAGTAGTGTCATTCCATGTAATGAATGCTTCGGTAGCATTCATCGATTACGTGAATAGGATCTTCTTCTCTGTTGAAACAGATTTGTCATTGTTTTGTTGGCGATATTCTAACCTATTCTTAACGTTCGGAGGAACGTACCAAACCTCTCGTTGTGATTCTTCAAGTTCTGAAGAAGAAGAAGAAAATATGCGTGACATTGTCCGAGTACGAATTCTGGTAGGAGGCAATTCAACTTTTGGGTCATGTGATCTCAAGGGAAAGAATTGTTCTGAACCCATCGAAAGTCGAAGCATTTCTTCAATGAGAAAGACCAACAACCATAACGGAGATTCGTAGCTATATGGGATTAGTTAGTTAATACGAGAGACTCGTCGCAGAATTTTCCAATGTAGCAAGACTTCTCATCTAACTCATACGATAGAGTCAAGTTTTGTATGGACTGATGCATAAGAGAAAAAAATTTCAAGGGTTGAAGAAACACTCATCTACTTCGCCAGTGATGATTCTGACCAAATTCCAATGAACTTTTTGAGATACCTAGTGATACTTCACATTGGAAGTTTGGAACGTGTGTTTGATCAGAATAGAAGAAATAGTAACGTATGCTTCGAGACAACTGAGAGCACATGAAAAGGACTACTCTACACAAAGTCAGAATTAGCAATTGTAGTGCATTAGGTGTGGAAATAAGTTTGCCCCAAATGGTTTTATATGTTAAGTTTTGATGATGACAAATACAAGACAAAAAGAATATCTTGCTTATATTCTTTGTTGCATCATATATAGAGCATATCCATTAATAATTGATAAATATCTTATTTGGATATGTATATGAAAGTTTTATATGCATGGTAAACTAACTAGAATTATACATTTATGATTCATGCATATGAATATATTGAATTATGAATTTGGACTAACTATGCTTGTTTAAGTGAGCAATACTTTGTAGGATAGTCCAAGTATCAAGAATGAGCTTGCAACAAGAAAGCAATAGATATCTATTAAGCTCAACACAAGGAGAATGCGACTAAGCATATGTCTTTGAATATTTGTCTTGATGATAACACACATGATGGGAAGACTAAGTCCAAGATCTTTTAAGGATAGCTTTAGGACTTAGAGTCTATTTGTTCGAGGATATCTTTGGATATCTCCTAGTGCATGAAGATAAAACAAAAATGTTTTTCTTAAACTTATACCAAAACTGTTTTGATCTTGAAAATAACTTAAAAATGTTTTGGTGTTTTTGATAAACTTTCTGGGATATTTTTCAAGCTTTTATAACTGTTTTACAAACTGAGTTATTCGAATAACTCATTAGTTATTCGAATAAAGCTTTATATTTTGGATGCTGCGTAACTGTGTTTAAAAGTGTTATTCGAATAACACTCCTGTTATTCGAATAAGTGTTTTCTAAATAACTTGTTTTCACATCAGCTATTCGAATAACTCATCAATTATTCGAATAGACCCTTTTTCCGTAAGTCTTTTTTAACAAATGTTATTCGAATAAAACTATCTTTATTCGAATAACCAGTTTTCTAAAGAAAGCTTTTATGGCAGCGTTATTCGAATAACACGAAGGTTATTCGAATAACCAGTTTCAGAAACATTTTTAAAAGAACGTGTTATTCGAATAGCCAAAGGCTTATTCGAATAAACACGGTAAGCACAGATACGAATATAGAAACTAACGGACACTTTTTTCTTATTAATCACAGAATTAATTGCTACAACGGCTAATTTTCTATCTGGATCTATAAATAGAGACCGTGGGTCTCATCTGCAATAAGCCCAGCTATTTGTTTAATTTGCGCTTGCTCTGAAAAATGTGATTTATATTTTACGCTTATTTTCTGTGCTCTTTTTGCTAAAACTTTGAGATATCCTGTGAGAGCCTCTTAGCACTTCAAATTGTATAATTTGCTCTGAGTGAGAGTTTCTATCCATCTATAATTTTTATTCTTCTGTATTGAGGGTGAGGCATCCTTCAAGGTTTGTAAAGGGGGTGAGGTATTCCTCTAAGGTTTGTATAAGGGTGAGGTATCCCTGCAGGCTGAGACTTTAGCACCAGGGTAGAGTTTCCCTGTGTGTGAAAAGTGCTCTTTTATGTAACGGTTGCAAGCACCTATTGAAGCTTGTACATATAGTGGAAAATCTCGAATTGTGCTTCAGGGACTGGACGTAGACCACAAGTGGTTGGTGGTCGAACCAGGATAAATATCGTGCCTGCTCTTCTTCTCTTTATCTCTTTATTTTATGCAATCTTTATTTCACGTAATTTTATATTATTACACATTTATTTATTTGCTATTCTTAAAGCTTTTATTCTTCATCGTGCAATTCTTTCTCTTTTATTTAATAACTTAAATATTTGTATTTATTTTAAGAGCTTTTGTGAAAAGTTTTTAATACCCAATTCACCCCCCCTCTTGGGTAATGGTTGCCATGACTAACAAGTGGTATCAGAGCTTCGTGCTCTGGTGAAAGCTTAACCGCTTAGAGTTAAAAATCCTTGCTTGTTGGCAACCTTGAAAGTTTTTCAAAATGGAAGGTTTTGAAATTGATAAACCACCATTCTTTGATGGTGTAAATTTTGTTTATTGGAAAATTAAAATAGAATTTTATATACAATCTATTGATTTGGATTTGTGGGATGTTGTGCTAAATAGATTTATTTGTAAACCCAAACAAACTTGGAATGCCTATGACAAGAAATGTTTTTCTTTAAATATTAGAGCTATGCAAATTTTAAGAAGTTGTTTGAATGATGATACTTATGCTAAAATTAAAAATTGCTCTAGTGCTAAAGATATATGGGATGCTCTTGATGCTATCTATCTTGCTAACAATGATTTTGTGCATAAAGTTGTATATAGAAAGCAAGAAGAGCAAAAGCCATTGAAGGAAACTTGTCATGAAACGCATCCTCAAATAGATGTTCAAACTATTGAAGGGAGTGAAATGTCTCTTGGTGACGATAGTGCTCAATTTGAAGAAGAGGCAAAGCAAAACAAATTTGATGAGGAAAAAGGTGATTCTCTTAAAGAGGCAAGTACCCTAAAAATTGAAACTACTTTCTATATGGCTAAAAAGGACTTTGAGGTAAATAATTCTAAACTATATTTTAGTCCTTCCTATGATGAGTTGCAAAGTGCATATAATGAATTGTATGATGGTTTATTGAATTTAGAAAAGAAAAACTTATCGTGTTTGAAAAATATTTCTTTTATTGAAAATGAAATTAAAACTTTGAAAAATGAATATATTTTTCTTGATAAGGAAATTTCTTTAAAATGTAAAATCTCAACTTCTTGTGAAAAGTGCAGTAATTTAGAAAATCAAGTTGAGGACTTATATTCCGAATTTGCCAAAGCTAATGATTGTAATTGCTTAAATTCTATACTTGTTAATGAGAATAAAATTAGTGTTATTCCATGTGAAAATTCAAGCAAGGCTTATGGCAAAATTAATTTAGAATATAATAACAATAAAAAGCTTAAGTTTTTCAAAAATGATATTCAAATGATCAAGCCATCATTAAATTCAATTGTTTGTAATTTTTGTGGTCATCTAGGACATATTTCTCATTTATGTAATTATAGAAGAAATCCTTATATGAGAAATTGTATGGTATGGGTTCCTAAAAATCCTAAATGCCCTAATACTAACATTCAAGGACTCAAAATGAAGTGGGTACCAAAATGTCCTCCTAGTGTTTCAATTATGCAGAAAATTTCTCAAAAGGATGGACTTATTGGTCAAAGGAAAGAGGAATCATCACGAAGAGAGCTTCCAAAGCCCAATGAAAGAAATTTTAGTCAAAGAAGGAAGATGACTTCAACCAAAGCTTCTCAAGTACACAATGTAGAACTTGCAAAGTTCAAAACTTCAAAAGAGAAGCAATGGGTAAGAAAAAGTATTTCCTTGATTACCGAGACCAAGGTATCAAAATCTTTTACCTCTTATGGACATTCACTTAAAAATGATAATAATAAATATGAGGTATATTCCTTGTAGGCCTTAGGTAGAGGATAGAATCATGTGTACTTGATAAAATTTGAATATTATGTTTAACACATGATTATGTTCATTCTTATTATATCAAAATTCATTAATTTGTTATATATCTTGGTACATAAGGGTCTATAATGCTTATGTATGCTTTATATGCTTTAAAACTGTCTATATATCATGAAAGTAAGCATGCTATCAACTATGTGCTTAATGGTATTTATTTATTTAATTTATTGTGCTCAGCTTACATATTATGGAAAAATTGATCTTTATGATAGCATAATAAATTAATATTCAAAAACTAACACACAAGGACCCAAGAAAATTTGGGTACCAAAAGTCAAAAGTTGAAGTGTGTTGTAGGTGTGCTTGAAGGCCAAGAACTGACTTTGACATCTTGAAAGTGGTTGATCCAAGTACAAAGACCAGAAATAATTTCAAGCTCTCTTCCTTGTCTTCGTGAAGTTTGGACTTATAATTTTTGGATAAGTGAAAATTTTTATTATGCTTTTCTAGCCTTATAATTTGAAAATATTTCTATATGTTAATATGCTAGATAAAATATACTTCTTGTTTAAAATGATAATATCCTTGAGCTTGAGTTTTTTGATCAATCATATATATATTTAAATACTTGAATTTATTGCTTAAATATGTTTTATTGCTGAATATTATCTCTCTTGAATCTTTAAATCATATGAATATATATATATATATGCTTTGAATTCTTGAACGTATGCATTTGTGTTTCCTTGTTAGTTTTATAAGGTTTTTATTCGAATAAACTCCTTTGTAGCTTGTTAAATAATGTGTTGAATATCGACTTTATTCGAATAATACTTAGTTTATTCGAATAAACTGGTTCCTGTGTTCAAACCTGTGTGTATCATGCGCTCTGTCTATTCGAATAAAAGCTGATTTATTCGAATAACCTGAAACTTATTTTATCAGTTGTTTACGTTTGCTCTCTGTCTATTCGAATAGAACTCATATTATTCGAATAACCAGAGACTTGGCTTATCAATATTGATTGTTTGCTTTTCTGTCTATTCGAATAACTCTCAGGTTATTCGAATAAACCTGCTAAAATGCCAAGACGCTTGGCTTTCCAGATCCTTTATTTGAATAGGATCCTCTTCTTATTCGAATAAACACGGTTTGTTTTTAAACGTAATCTGTTCTGCTACGTTTCGTTTAATAAATTTTAAATTCTTTTGATGCTTATATATAATTGGCTTGATTGATCATGAAATATCTTTTTCCATTGTGAACTTATTTATTATTTTGAATGCTTATTTGTTTACGAGTTTGGCATAATAACTAACCTCTATGGATCCAAAATTGATGGATACCAAAGAAAATTCTTTAAATTGTATTGTAGGGTGATAACTACCTCAAGCAAGCATTTAAATGGAATAAGTTCATTCAACTTGAGGATAGTAAGGACTCAACTTTTGAAAGGGGTGCAAAAATAATTTCTATTCCCTCATGAAAGCTTAAAGCTTGGAAGTTGGTGGAAGTGAGAGTCATCTACAAAAATTCAAAGAGTACATTTTTGGTGATATCAAACTATTTTTTTTAATATACTTTAAATTTGATATCATAAGCTATTTGGAGAAGTAGAGAGTTGCGTTATACCTTTACATACTTTACATGATAATTATTTGCCTAAAAATGCCTAAATAAGTTTTGATGTTGATCATGTATTTCTCGATAAACTTGAATCATGCCTTAAATGCTTAAACTATTTTTTTCATTTATTCAAGTTCATATGTACTTCATACATTCTTGTTAAAGCTAACATTGCATGGTTGATAATGTGATACATGTTTTAAATTATATATAAATCAAAATTATGCTTATAAATGGCTTACATGATATTTGATGCTAACCTATGTTTTAGAGAATTTTTAAAGTTAGTTTTGCAAGTGTTTCTATGTGCTTCAAGTATAGCATCAAATATTAAAATGTCAAGCATATGTGGATAAATGAGAAGAGTTGAATGAAAAGGGACATGAGGAGACTTTCTTCAAGTGCAATGGAATGGAATACTCAATGGAAGAAAGCTCAAACTCAAAGGACAAATAACGAAGAACATTCTAAAGAAGCATCACTCTTTATCTAAATCAATAAGTATCTTTATCCCTTAACTTTTGTGGTATTTTATATGGTATGGATCATATGATACTTGTTAAAAAATTAATCTTCAATGATTATATGCTTTCTTTACATGAGAAGTATGCTTAGCATTGACAAAGTGCCTAATTGGATATTAACTTGCTATCTTGTCATTGCATTT
This sequence comes from Ormosia semicastrata, assembly GCA_029884595.1. Lineage (NCBI taxonomy): Eukaryota > Viridiplantae > Streptophyta > Magnoliopsida > Fabales > Fabaceae > Ormosia > Ormosia semicastrata. Next base: position 56,125,299 of record JAQQTO010000063.1, read on the forward strand.
AGGGTGAATGATATTAGTTCTATACATGCTTTGATCCTTACAGCATATTTCATCAAGGAGATGTACTTATATTCTTTTAACTTGGATTGATCTGTCTTAATGAATATGTTCTTTTTTAAATATAAAATATTTCTACCCTTCTAAAATACTTTTGAAAATATAATGTGCTCTTATAAAATTCTTTTTGAAAGGGGGAGAAACTTTAAAATAGCTTTTGTTTGAAGGATTAAGAAGATGTATATTTGCCTTACTTTTCTTTAAGGTGATGTGCTTACTGATCGGTGATGTCGCACTCGCCTCAAAATAAACTAGGATTTACAATGGAATATAGCATAGTGTATAACCTAGGTCATTTCCCAAGGACCAATTCGGATTTCTCAAGTATGTTAGCAGTTATTAATAAGTAAGGGGGGGTTTTGTTCATTTCAATAACAGAAAACGAATTCAAGTTTTAAGAAAATTCAATTAACGAAACACCAATCCAAGGTCTTCAATTCAAGTGGCAGAATTAATCATTGTTCAAGAGAATAAAATTTTGTTGCATTCACCTCTATTAATTCGAATTCAACTAGATAATCTTCTAGGATTTTATCAACTAAAACAGAATCACAATCGCAATTCTTGATTAAGATTGATTTAGGAACAGATTCGAATTAACATAGATTATCAATCGATGATCTATTCGCCATTAGATTCAAATTAATCAACCCTAATTCTAACTTCAAATTCGAAATCATATCAGAAATCAATTGAAGAAGGAGAAGAGGGAAGAACACAAACAGAATTTACAAATAGGCAAGAGAACTCAAAACTCTAACCACAATCATTGAATTCCCTTAGATTGATTGGAGCTTTAGCCTTCCATGGCCATTACGAAAATGCAGAGAAGAAATAAAAATGAAAATAGAGAAGATGAAAAGGGAGAAAAGGTTTCTGCTCCAAAAAGTAAAAACTGAACAATAACAAATCAAAAAGGTGAATTCGGAATACTGTCTTGACCTATTTGTAACTGAAAAATCTTATGTAATTCCTAATCTACCCCTGGCCCATACTGTAGCCCTCTGAATAAGCTTTTCAGAAACATATCATTTGCCTTAATTGGGTTTAAATTGAGAGAATTAGGCCCAAATCATTGAGGAAAGGTCCAAGCTTTGTGACAGCAACAACGTCCTAACTTTGAGACCCAATTTCCGCCCTGAATCCAGCTGAATTGGAAAAATTACATTAGACGAAAAATTGTGTATCTTCGTCTCAGCTTTCAGGGGACACCAAGATCATCCAAATATGATATTTGTAGCCCAAGTTATGGCCTGTACAAGATAGAAAGGTCAAAATGAGTTAAAATCCAAAAATTAATGAAGTTTTTACAATTAAGCTCAATGAAGACCAATCATCTAAAACTCATCTTCAAACATAAAATTGGGCACAATTATCATCAATTAGGCAAAAATAAAGCAATGATGAATGCCTAAAAATTGATTGATCACTTACATGGTCTTCGCATACATATTTTCTTTATCTATTATTTTGATAATATGCATATTTTGAGGGGGAGCCTAGCCCTTAACTTGTTGTTTACATTTTTTTGGCTTACATCCTTGTTTGATTACATAAAGTGTTTTATTGTCATCATATGCTAAATGTTGACATACAAAAATATGATAAGCATTCCATGAATAATCTTCTATATCTTGAAAGCATGTTTGTTTCATCTCTCTATTCTTGAATCTTATGTAGAATCTAAAGGGGAGAAAATATTACTTTTTTTTTCTTTCTAAGCGTTTTTGTTGATGTCAAATAGGGGGAGTGAAAATTAGAAATAAAAATATTCTTGTGCTTATTGTTTGATATGCTTACATGAATATCCATTCTTGTATATTGTTCAACATATTTTTCTTTGGTGATTTGTCATCATCAAAAAGGGGGAGATTGTGGAAATAAGTTTGTCCCAAATGGTTTTATATGTTAAGTTTTGATGATGACAAATACAAGACAAAAAGAATATCTTGCTTATATTCTTTGTTGCATCATATATAGAGCATATCCATTAATAAGTACCCACAGGAAGTGTGTAATCGATTACAAAGTACCCAAAAAGCTTGTAATCGATTACACCAAGCTTGTAATCGATTACCAAGTGCCCAGAAACATTCCCAACGGCTATAAACGGTTAGTTTTCATAAAAAATCATTTCTAAACACTATCAACAGTTATTTTATCATTTGGGCTCTATATATAAGTGATATTTGAAGTATTTATAACTCAAGAAACACAAGAACACTATATTTGATCCTTGAAACATCAAAATCATATTTTGAACTTTAAAGTGTGAATCCTTTATACCCATGGTGCTTTAATTTGTATTATCCACTCTTGAGAGAGTGTTCTATCATCTATACTTTGTTCTTCAAGTTGTATATCTACTCTTGTGAGAGTTTATATTCTTTCTCTTCATCTTAATCTTTGTTTTGAGAAGGTGAGATATCCCTCTTGAGTAAAGGGTGAGGTATCCCTTAGAGAGTGAGACATCTCTCAAAATTGGTAAAGGGTGAGGTATCCCTTAAGGGTAAGGCATCCCTCAAAAGTTGTAAAGGGTGAGGTATCCTTGTTTGAGGCTCAAGCACAAGGGTGAGGTATCTCAAGGTGTGTTGAGTGTTCTCAATTATAAAGGTTGTCAAGCACCTATTGAAACTTGAAGATATAGTGAAAAATCTCTAGCAGTTGCTTGAGGACTGGACGTAGGTCACAAGTAGATTGGTGGCTGAACCAGGATAAATCTTGTGTTTGCTTCTCTCAACTCTATCTTCTTTACATTTGCACTTTAATTATATATACTTGAGTTGAACTTGATATTTATCTTATTTGCTTGATTTACCATATACCTCAAGTTGTAGTTAAGTAATCTATAATAGCTATACCTTTGTTGTGCATATTCCGCTGCATTTATTAATTGAATGATTCAAAATATATAATTTGTCAAAGTTGCATTAAAACTAGCCATCACCCAATTCACCCCCCCTCTTGGGTAATGGTTGTCATGGCCAACAATCTCACTTCTTGCTTCCTCTCATTATTCTAAGACTTTTCTCCTTGGTGGTCAACCTCTAAATCCACCTTTATCTTCTTCCACCATTGAAGCCCAAAGTTTGAAGCTTTTGAAGCAATGTTCTTGATCTTCATTTTCTCTTCTCATTTTCGCGGTCCTTGGCCACTATTGTGATTAAGGACTCCCATTTCAAGCTTTGATTTTTGGATTTCTTAGGTTTCACCATCTTAGGGTTTTCTTGGAGGTCTTGGACGAAAATTACAAGAAAAGCACCAAAAAGGTTCCTTTTCTTGTCTTCTCTTGAGGTAAGAGGGAGATAATCCTCTTCACCCAATCTTGGTAGTGAAGGAAATGTCTTTGGTGTTAATGGTGAGGAATTCATTGTGGGTTTCTCACTTTGTTTGTGATTTTTGATAATGATTTTCTATGCTTGTCATTATGAATCTTGATGGATTTGTATGTGTCTAAATGCTTAAATATGTATATGGATTAGTACCCACTTGATTTGGAAGCTTAGAGAAGTTCATTTTCATGGATTCTGGTGTATATTCATGGGCTGTGTGGATTTACACGGCCCAGACCGTGTTCCTCACTGGAAACACAACTCAACGCACGTGACAGAGTATTACACGGTCTAGGCCGTGTAATATTACATGGCTGTGTAATCGGGCTTTTCAGTTTAGACACATTTTTAGGTACTTCCAGAGGAGTACACGGCCTAGGCCGTGTAATTTGACACGGCCGTATACTCCAGGCCGTGAAATTGGACATGGCCGTGTAAATGGGATAGTGAAGAATTATTTAGTTTTTCTAGTCCCTTAGACGCTCACGGTCTTATTGGGCACTCATTGTGAGGCTTTGTAACAAGCTAGAACTTAGCTAATTAAATGAACAGGAACTTAAGTAGGACTTCATAATGTGGAAAGGATAATGAACACAACCTTATTATACAACTTAGTGTGAGGTTTGGATAAAGAAAGAACATGAGTGTGAGGAGGGTTGTGAGGAACTCAAAGTAAATATTCTAAGAGAGTTAACGCAATAACATAATGGAATTGAAGCATAACTTCGTAGCAACTTTGAATAGTATGTGTTCACCTTAGAGGTTTTAATAATGACTTAAGGTGGGTCCGTAATTGGGATTAAAGATTTTTGGATGAATGATTGGGCTTTATATGGCATGTGAATTTGAATAAGTTATGTTATCATTATGATTCTATATATGTGTATTATATATATATATATATATATATGTATGCATTGAATCCATATACATTGAGGCATGATTGATATAGTTTGACATGATGAGCATGATTGAAGCATGCATTGACATTGTGATTATGGAACCGAAGTACTGGACTAAGAGATATCAGGTAGACGATTTAGTCAAATGTGGTTTGCTTTATAACCAGAAACATCAGGGAGATGATTTAGTCCAAAAAGACTAGTTATCAGAGGAAATCCAGATAACAGTGGTACTATGTAGTCGCATGGATGGTTATATAATATCACTGATGAAAATGGTATTAAAACAATTGTATGGACGGTTGCTTTAATACCATTAGGAATGGTACAGCGGTGGTTGAACTATTGTTAAGGCCATGTTGCCTAGGAGTTGAATCACACCTTAGTGCGGGTGCAAATAGACAAGTGTAGGTCATAATGTTGACCTTGGGGGCGTCGGGGTGCAGGTACATCGCAATGGACAATTAGTAGCTCTTCTGTCTGTGGGGCAGACCGATGCAAACGCACCGACGATCCGGACCGAGACACTGTCCTATATCGAGATCTATGTAGAATGGCTTGTACAATGCCATGATGTGCACGTTGATAAATTGAGAATTTTAGCACTTGAAGACCTCGGCAACCGCGATACAGACATATCTCCTGATCATTCTCTCTAATGTTTGTGTCTACCTCTATGGAGTAGGAAATGAGTACATTGTACATGAGGATGGTCAGCAAATGCATTGTGCATATGCCTGGTCAGTTCACATATTGTCATGGCATGGTCAACATACATATTGTGGAGACATAAATATTTGATATATATATCTATAGTGGATATTTGTTGTTATAGTGCTGTTGATATTTATATTATTGTGATATATGCCTTCTGATGATGTCTATGAAATTGATAACTTGAAAATATCTGCAACATCTACATAGATGGAATGATTTCGTCATTCGTATTATTTTCCTTCACTGCCATGTTGGTAATGATGTAGGATATCTCACCTCTTCGTTGTATTGTCCTGTTTTATTTTTGTGTTCAATAAAGACTGTGAAGAGGACACGGTTGAATTAGCTAGTTTTGGTCGAGTTGACTTTCTAATTCCTGTGATGGCGCTGAGACAAGATTTCCTTGGTTACGTGTGGGTGCAGCTTTATGGGTGCATTGATGCCTGACGTGTCGACTGGGACACCGTTCGTTATATATTTAGGGGTTGCGGCTCTGTCTGCTAGTAGTACCTATCCCAGGGTTACTACTTACCCTTTTGTTCTTTGGTACATGTCTTTTGTTATTTGGGTATGTAAGTGCTACATTTTTATATTAATAGTACCTTGTGTTCATTATATATACATATATACATTTAATGTTTTTCATTCAGTGATTGTAGTTTGGAAGCTATGTAATAAACATATTTTATTCGTGGTTCATATTTTCTTTATTTACACAATGATTATATTTTGGAAACTTGTTATTTGAGTCGTAGCATGCCAAAAATTTAGTGACCGTGGTATAATGACGATTGTGCCGTAGTTACTAGATCGAGGGGTGTTACACATCCTAGCCCTTGGTATGAAGTATCGCAATACACTTTGAAGGGTTCACTTGGATGGGGTAGAACTAACATTAGTGAAGTAGTTAGCCGTTTCTTCAATTCTTGGAAACCTTCTTCGCAAGCATTAGTCCATTCAAAGGCTTGGTTCTTTCTTGTGAACTGAGTGAGAGGTCCTACTATTTTAGAGAATTCTTCAATGAACCTCCGATAGTATCTAGCTAAACCCACAAAGCTTCAAATTTCTGTCACTATCTACGGCCGTTCCTATTGTAGAACTGCTTCCACCTTTCACGGATCCACTGCAATCCCTTCCTTCGAGATTACATGGCCCAAAAAATTGACTTCGTCTAGCCAAAATTCACACTTCGACAATTTGGCATACAGCTTCTTCTCTTTCAGAATCTGGAGAACTATACTGAGATGTTCAGCATGATCCTCCTGATTTTAAGAGTAGATCAAGATGTCGTCAATGAAGGCAACAATGAATCCATCCAAGTAAGGACGAAAGATTCGGTTCATGTAGTCCATGAAGATGGCAAGTGCATTCGTTACACCAAACGACATCATAAGGTACTCGTAATGACCGTATCGTGTACGAAAAGCCTTCTTGGGAATGTCCTCTGCCTTTACTCGAATCTGGTGGTAGCTCAATCGCAGATCGATCTTAGAGAACACTACTGCTCCTTTCAGTTGATCCATTAAGTTTTCTTTCCTCGGAAGTGGATACTTATTCTTGATCGTGACCTTATTTAGTTGGCGATAGTCCACACAGAGGTACCATCCTTCTTTCGTACTAGCAACACTGGTGCTCCCCAAGGTGACACACTGGGTCTAACGAACTACTTTTCCAAGAGCTCTTCCAACTGCTTCTTAAGCTCAGCCAACTCCGATGGTGACATTCTGCTAGGCGCTATAGATACAAAACCAGATCTAAGTACAAGGTCAATAGCGAACTCTATTTCCCGCTTCGGCGGTAAACTAGGTACATCATCAGGAAAGACTTCGGGGAACTTGTTAACAACTGGAATTGCGTTCACATCAGCCTCATTCTCGACCTTCAAGGAAGACAATAGCATGTATCCCTGAGCTCCTTCTTTCAAGAAAGTTTGAACTTGTTGGTCACCAAAAATCTAGAATCCTCATCCATGGGAAAAACTATGGTTTTACTAGAGCAATCCAACAGGATATGGTTGAAAGACAACCAATCCATTCCTAAAATTACATCTAACTGAGAAAGGGGTAAACCGATTAAATCAACAGAAAAGATTCGACCCTTAACATTCAAAGGACATTTCAAACAGAATTGGGTAATAATAATGGGTTTATCAGTGGGAGTAGAAACAGTCAAGTCAAAAGGTAAGGAAGATACAAGTAAACTAAGTCGTCGCACACAATCATAAGAAATGAAAAAGTGAGTTGCCCCAGAGTCATACAGTACAACTAAAAGATTACCTTCTATGACACCTTCTCCCCGTATCAGATCTTCGGATTTGGAGGCTTCGGCTCCACTCATGGTATAGACTCAGCCCCCTGCCTGTGGCTTCATAGCTTGTGTAGCGTGGACTGAAGGCTCAGCTTTAGCTTGGTTGCAGTCTCTGGAGACATGTTCAGGCTTCCCACATCGAAAACAGATGATCCATTTGATGGTGCAGTCTCTTGTTATGTGATCCTTCCCACACTTCAAGCATTTCGAAGAAAATGTCACATTCTATCCGGTTCGGTTCCTACCAGAACCTCCACTGGAACCTCCACCTGATGTCTGCTGATGATTTCCCAGTGACCGGGAATAAGGCTTCTTTTGGAAATGGTTTGCATTGTTGCCGCCTCCTCTTTGGAACCTAGTAGGTCCAAAGTTTCAATTTCTTAAGTCCCGAGCTTGATCCAGGGCTTCCACCTGGCAACACGTATCTAACAGCTCTGAAAATTTGTTGATCTTTAAGGTGATGACTGCTCTTTTCACTTCGTGCCTCAGTCCTTCCTCAAATTTTTAACATTTCCACACCTCGTCCAGCTGGTGCTGGAAATATGCCGAAAACTTAGATAACCTTTCAAACTTTGTGGCGTATTCACTGACAGACAAGTTTCCTTGCCTCAAGTTGAGGAACTCTATTTCTTTTGCATGCCTAGCGCTCGCGGGGAAATATTTCTCCAAGAACTTATTCTTGAATACCTCTTAAGTGATTGCGCGACCTTCAGCTTCTAACACTCTTTGTGTCCCGTTCCACCAGTCTTCAGCATCCCCAATCAGCATAAAAGTAGCATAAGTTACTTTCTTGTCGTTGGCACAATTCATGCCTCTGAAGATTTTCTCCAGTTCCTTAATCCATAGACTAGATTTCTCCGGATCAAATTCTCCTTTAAACTGAGGAGGGTTGTGGCGACCGAACTCCGCCAAATTTTGTGCATCAGTCGTAGCTTCGAGCTATTGAGCAGCCCTCTCCTGTTGTTGGGCAACTCTCTCAATTTGTTGGACAATAACTTCTGCCATTCTTTGCATCGCTTCAATCGCTACTGCCATATCTCCGCCTCGTGCCATTTCACTTTTTCAAGTAATACTAACTAAAACACACAATGAAGAATTAGATGTATCCTTTCAGAACACCAATCACAGAGAATCACGCAGCACAAATAAGTCAGACCTAACCACAAAAATCCAAAGAAAACATAAACCGGGGCTCTGATACTAACTTAATGTAATGCCCCTTTTTAGGAGGGAACGTCACATCATTATTTACGATGCAAAAAATAAAAGTATAAATTAAGACCCAGTTCATTATATGAATATGAACTTGCTTGATTTAAATTATATAATTAAATTAACGAATATTTTTTAAAAAAATAATATTAAAATATAGTGACGAGACGTAGTTATAGTAATGGTAAAATAAAGCAAAACATACATTCGAACAACATAGATATATATATATATATATATATATGTTTCATTATATTGAACTTGTTTAGTTACAACACCTGATATACAAAAAGAAAAACTATGCATGCCCTAAAAGATTATACATGTACAGCCTACCAAAAAGATAAATCATCAAGCCCCAAAAGAACACAGATAGCCATCAGTGACTATCAACAGTATCAGCCCCTAAGAAGAAAGAGAAGGAATTGTTTTAGGATCCTCCTCAAGGTCTTCCACGTCAGAGGAAACCCTCATCAGAGCCATCAAATTACGGGCTGAGACTCGGGCAGTAGAGAGGAATGAATCCTCCTGTGGCAAGTCATAACGTTCACCCCACATATCCCTAATGGCTAAATAAAATTCTAAATGCAGACGATCACTATAGGTAAAAATAGGCAGATCATAACGCCCCCAAACTAGTGACACCGTCATGTCTCCCAGATAAATACAGTGGTCTGAGCTAAAGTTAATGTGCCAACAATCTAGACCTCCGAAGAAAGTCAGGCGCACATATCCCAATAAGCCTTACGAACGGGTCGTCATGATCAATTAGGTACTAATCAAAGTCAGGCCAAAAATCGAGGAACTCGTGAACTTCACCCTCTTCGCCAACGTCTTCGAAGAAATATAAATATAGACAGAACAGTAGAGATACAGAAAAGAAGTAAGACATCCTACCATCATTACCAATTATGGCAATAAGGAAATAGAACGACGCGAAGCGCCCACTTAGCATTTCAAAAATAATAATAATCAGCATTAAATAGCAACAGTAAACAACTAAGCAGTTCCAGCCAGTCATGATATCAATAAAGCAACAGTTCCAATCATTATATGAATAGATAAATTCCAAATAATATGTAGACTCACTATGCATGTACACATGTTATCAAAAACCTACTCCATGGAGCTAGACACAAACATTCGGAGAGAAAGATCAGGAGATATGTCTGTAACTCGGCTACCACGGCCAAAGTGCTGTAATTCATCAAATTATCCACGTGCACATCAAGGCATTGTACAAGACATTCTTCACTAGATCGTGATATAGGACAGTGTCTCGATCTAGATTATCAGTGTGTTTGCATCGGTCTACCCCAAGAATAGAAGAGCTACCAACTGTCCATTGCGAGGTACCCGCACCCCGATGCCCCCAAGGTCAACATTATGACCTACACTAGTCTACTCGCACCCACACTAAGGTGTGTTCAATCTCCTAGGTAACATGGCCTTAACAACAGCCTATCGGACTTCCACAATGCATGATGACTCAATGCATATATCATGTATATTCAGCAAAAATATACTTTCTATAACATGCCACAATTTAGCTAAGATAAGCATCAACACATTCTTCTTAATAAGTTTCTCTTTTAGAGAAATTCTCTCGCATTATTCATTTGATCATTATTATTTTAATTAAATAAATCCATCACTAAATTTTAAACCTAATTCTCTTAGAATGATTTAAATTGAGTTATTCAATATTCTTACTTACACTCATGGTCTTACTTTAATTAAAATTATTCTGTTTTTGGATAAAACTTCATTCTTGGTTCTTTCCATTTTATGAATCCCTAATTAATTCCTAATTATCCAATTAATTAAGTTTCACTTCAATTTAACATTTCTTATGAAATCCTTTTCTAGAGAAATTCTCTTGATTGTTAAGTTCCTTGTTTTAAGTTTATTCATACTCATTTAGAAAAATTATTCTAAGTTTGCTAAGTCTCACACACTCTTATTCTTTCCTTAAGTTCCAAAATCACTCTAGGTCACCCATTTAATTTCTTTCCAAGCATAATGTTAGTTACTTAACACTTAATTACTAAATTTTCAAGGTTGCCTAAAAATTACACAATTGGGCCCAAAATGGCCCTAGAGGCTGTGAGCCTCTCTAAAGGGTAAGGACCCTAATTTTTGTTTGATCCATTAATTGTTATTTACTTGATTAATCATTTCTCCACTTGTTGCAAAATTTTAAATCTTAAACACCCTAAGGAGGGGTTATGGTCATGAGCCTCAATGGGGAAAGCAAGGAATCTTTGCCCCCAAATCATGTTTCCAATCAATCAAAGCCAATCCAAGATCATCAATATATATATACATTCAATCAAATAAATCATACATAATAAAATCAATACATAATCATCAAAATCACATATCACAAAGAATAACCCTAACAAGGGTTCCTCACAACCAACACACAATACAAGTCTCCTACTACCAATAGAGGTTGAAGTGGATAGTCTTCCTCTTACCTAAGGGAGAAAACAAGCAAAGAAACTCTCTTGAAGCTCCTAGTGAATTTTGGCCAAGCTCACCAAAAACCCTAAGAATCACAACTCAACAAATCAACACCAAGGCTTGAAAAATAATGGATCAATGGTCATGGTGATGGCTATGAAAGCGAAAATGAAGAAGAAAAGATGAGAGGTCAAGAATCTTACCCTAGAGTTTCAAACTTGAAGCTTGAAGAAGATGATGAAGATGGAAGCTTTTCAAGAAATCTTCAACTAGAAAGGTGTTTAGAATGTAGTGGAGATTAAGGAAATATGGTTACTTGAAATTTTTGTGATCAAGGAGGCATAGAGAGGGAGTGTGGCCGTGTGGGCGGTAGAGAGAAGGAAGAGAAAATGAGAGAAAGATGAGTGTAGAGAGAGAAGTTGACAGTAGAAAATGATGATGACTTTTAATTTTTGAAATTAGAATAGGAAACTTAATTAAGTGAAAGCACAATTTTGGGCTCCAAGAAGGCCATGCAGCTGTGGAGTTGGGAGGAGACGGGGAGTGTGTGTAGCTCCTTGAGAAGCTTCACATGCTTCTTGATAAAGTAAAAAGTAAAGTTGTATCCTAAGGTAAACACTCTAGAAAAGATTATTAACACTCTACTAGAACTATTATCCAGTAAACAAAAGTTACAATTAATAGAAATAGTATTTATTGTTCATCGGATAATTTTTACAGTACAGTAATTTTATTTATCAGATAAAATCTTAAAAAACGTAAATCTCGTAAACTGTGTCCAATCTCGAGTTTAGTAAGATCCCCCGTCGACGTTTCCACAGTTCAAAGTTTACCAGCCTCAGGAAAAATATTTCATTTTCCCAGCTCCGTTCAACGTGCACATAAAATGAGAAATATATTAAAATATTTGACATTTCTGGAAAAATTCACAAAAATTCTCAAAAATTACAAACATTAGAAAATGACTATTTATCATGAAACAAATAATTTCTGGGGTGTTACACTGACTCTACTCAGTGAGCACGTAAAATGAGAAATATATTAAAATATTCAACGTTTCTGAAAAAATTCAAAAAAATTCTCAAAAATCACAAATATTAAAAAATAATTATTTATAATGAAATAAATAATTTTTAGAGTGTTACATGAGCCATAATCACAACAACATGCATGTTATTATTTTGTTCATCTAAAAAAGGGGCAATTGAAAGAGTACCATGCTCTTAATTGAATGTGGAGCCCCTAACCTTAAGGATAGACCCATCATTGACTTGGGTTGGACTTTCGCATACCGATCTTTAAATAAAGTTCGTGTGCCATGCTCTGTAGAGAGTCGTTCTCAATGACCCAAAGTTTACCTTTTAGGCAAGTTGAGATGATGGGCAGATAGAGGCGCCCTGTGTTAGCATACTCGCATGACTATGCAACTGAGCTGGATCTTGTGATTTCAGGTCATGGGCTCTCCAGCAACCTCTCACTAGCTGTGGTAGTTGGTAGTGGTTGTCAGATTTACATACTTTAATTAGTTGCATCGTAGCTCAATCCAAAATATTCCACAAGCGGGAGGGAGAAGAATTCCAAGATTGGCTGAGCTGTCTTGGTATTACTGCATTGGTGACAAATAGTATAAAGATATGTCATCTTTGTTGAATAAATGGGCGTGAGAGCCTAGCCTCCAGTTTTGGACTGGTTCTAACTCTCGTTTTCTTTCAAAAGAAAAAGAAAAAGAAAAAAATAAAAAATAAAAAATAAAAAAATCGGTGTTTCTTAATTTCAAACTTTTCTGACAACACGCAGCCTACCCATATAGGTGTTATCATTACATTTTTCATTCTTTTCCCTATTTAAACACTTCATTTTCTTCATTTTCATCCAACACATAATCATTCAAAGGGAAAGTGAGTGTAGAAATGGAGGGAGCTTCTGTTCGTCGACTTGCAAATATTTGTGTCTTTTGTGGATCAAGGTTTGGGAAGGATAAAGAGTTAATAAGGGTAGAAAGTACTCTTGGAAGAGTGCTAGTTGCGAGAAAAATTTATGTAGTATATGGGGGAGATAGCTTTGGGATAATGGGGGTAGTATCAATCACTGCACATCTAGGAGGCAATCAAGTTTTAGGTATCATTCCTAAAGCTTTAACTGAAAGGAACATCATTGGCAAGACAATTGGGGAGGAACTATGAGTATCAACTATGCATGAACAAATGGCTAAAATGCTTGACAACTCTGATGCGTTCATTGCCTTACCAAGTGGCTATGGTACTTTAGAAGAAGTTTTTCAAATTGTCTCTTAGGCCAAACTGAGAATCCACCATAAACCCATAGGTTTGTTGAATGTTAATAATTTCTTTGATGATTCGTTATCTTTTCTTGACTATGCTGTGGAATAGAACTTTATCACATATTCAGCAAGACGGATCCTTATCTCTGCTTCCACTGTCGATTAATTAATTGATAAATTATAAGCTTTTGTCCATGAATCTGATCCAGCAATGGCTCAGATAGATTAGTGGGATGGAAGCAGCAAGGAACATGGCTTTGATCTGACACTTCATCTATAACTTCCCTTTACCTTTGGTTTTTGTTATCGTACTTTGTTTCTATTTGAATTTGTGCCAATTTTCTCTTTTCAGTAATTGACATAACAACTAATATCTTCTATCCTTTACCTATCTATATTTTAACATTGAGGACAATGTTGTGATCTGGTTAAGGGGAAGGATAATTGACAAAAAAAAACCAAAAAAATAGGGAAGTATGTTTATTGATATGATTGTCAACAACTTACTAATAGCAAAACCAATTAAGGATGGCAGAGTAAGGAGTAAATTATGCCCTTGAGGTAAATTTAATCATGAGACACATCTAAATTGGTGGCAGAGTAAAGAGCAATTAGGTAAATAACTATTTTGTGTTGATTTGTATAAGTAATGTAGTTTTATCGTTTAATTTCCTTTGAAAGATTCAAGTGAATGAACCCTCACATCCTTTGAAGCAATTGAAATTGAAGTTTCATAGCATGATTGAATAAATTGTCTTCTTTCTTAAATTTCACATGCTTAGTTATGGATGTTGAACTGGTGGATTGAGAATGATAAATATATGTCTTGTGAGATTTTGAGCCTATTTATGAATGAATTGAACATCTGTATCATTTTTTTCTTTCTTGTGTGATTTTTCACTCATGAAATTGTTACTCTAGAACTTGCTTTGACTCTTTTTATGGCTACATTTTTCACATGTATACATAAACATGATTGAGGCATTTTTCTTGAAATAGCTACTTTAACCAAATAACCAAGCTTGCATATTTTCTTTTGCTTAACCCCTTTGAACTTATTTAACCATTCCTTATTTCTAGCTCATTACGTGCCTTAAATGAAAAATCATGTTCTTACCCAACCTTAGGGTATCAGAGAGCATTGGCTTTGTTATTGGATAAGTTCTTGAACAAGTGTGGGGGTGTGTGCAAAATGGTTAGTGAAAAAGGAAATAGTAGCCAATTGAACAAAACAAACAAACAAACAAACAAACATAAAATAATTAATATAATAAAAAATGTATAAAGAAAGGCCAACAAGGTAAAAAGGAAAGGGAAAAGAATATGTAAAGGGAATTTGCATTATATTGTGATGAACTTTTCATGTTTGTTATTTGAACTCAACCTTAATGCTCTTTTTTCTCTTTGGTATTTAATTTGTCATATCTATATTACTCCCCTCCTTTATCTTGACCCCATTATAACCTTGAATAAAGTCTTCTTGATTTGTGCGTGCATGTGTTCTAAGTAGTGGAGAAGTAGAAGATATGCAAGCTTATAGTAGTGAAATTTTTCATGGGTTGAATTGAGTGAAATACGTACATTTTAAACACTTAATGGATTGAAAGTAAATCTTGTGAGGATCTATCATTTTTGACTCATGTTTTTCAATTGAAGTGTCCTTGCATGTTGGTTTGAGATATGAAGAAATGTTACCTCATAAATGTTTTGATCCCTTGAATTTTTAGTTACTCTTCTTGCTAATAAACTTTTGCATTCTTGAATATCATTGGAAATTGAGTCTTTTAGAGTTTTTAGCTTTTGAGTTTTTGTTGTTTTTCCTTGTTTTCAAGTTTTGGTCTTATGTGTTTTGCCTGAGAGTGCAAAAGTTAAGTGGGGGGGATTTGATAGAAATATATTTTATCCATTTAATAATCATTTCACTAGGCTTCTTAAGATTTAATTAGGCTTAATTAAGTTAGTTTTGTCACATTTAATTATTGCATGAATTGATCTTAATTTGCCTATTTGGCAGTGTTCAGTAAATTAGCTATAATTTGAGTTACAAATATTTGATTGGTGTAATTCTAGCCTCGTAAGAAAGCTAAGACAATTCTCTACAAGTTTCATGAAGATTTCAAGAGCTAATGTATACGTTTGGATAATTTAAATTGAAATGGAAGCAAGAGTCAGAATGTTGATCTAGAAAGCTTGACCTATGCACATTCATTAGCCCATTTCTTGAGCTATAGGGGTTTAATTGACACCAAATCAAGCTCAAATGAAATCTAAGACCCAAATATACAATTTTCATGATGAACACAAGAGCTCATTCGGACGTTTAATGGGTCAGATTAGGTTTAGAAGTCAGAATAGAGGTGCTGTAGCTGGAACCTGTGTAGTGTGCAAAGGTTGGGCCATATCTTCAACTGTAGGAGTCATATTGGACTGAAACTAGTGGCATTGGAAATCTAAGACAAAACCCTTCAACGTTCATGAAGACCACTTATGCAATATGTGACATTATGATAGAGTTATAGTCATGTGAAGTTGGCTGGGAGTTAGGCACCGAATTGGTTGGTGAGCATGACACATATTTTCCATGCATTCACACTCACTAACCAATTCTCATTCACTTTCAGCAACCAATTCTATTATCATCTTGTACTCTTTACGCTCTATAAAAGGAGCATTGGTTGCTTATTAATGGCAATCTTGGGTGGAGAGATTCAGACCATCTTCTTGTATCTCTTATTGTAATTTTATTTTGTTCTAAATAGAAGTTATGTTCATCTCCTTCTTCAGCTCTCTTTCTTTCTTTTTGTTCATGAGTAACTAATTCTTATTTTGTTTAGGTAAAAGGGTGAAGCTTTTGGTAATGAAATAAGGTTAGATTAATCTCTTCCTTGTTCTTCAATGTTTTATTATCAAGTGGTCATTATATGTGTTGTATTTTGTTTCCAATCAATTTAGAAACCCTCCTTGTAAAGTGGAGATCTTGATTTGTTGTAGACAAGAAATTGGCACAATGAATGCTTGAACCCATTTACAAATATTGGCGTTATTAACACTCCTTGTAAAGTGAAGATCTTGATTTGTTGTAGACAAGAGATTGGCACAATAAATGCTTAAGCTCATTTACAAGTGTTGGCGTTAGTGAATAATTAAAGGAACCATAATATAACTACATATATAATTTTGAATGAGTTTTGAATGTTATATTTTCTTATTGGAACCTCCGTTATGTGTGGATTCCAATTAAGTTATAAAAAGAGATAATCTTGTCCTTAATTTATATACTAAGAGTGGATCTCTTAACCCAAACAAATTCTTTTAAATTGTGAACAAGATTTATCACCTTTATTGTTGTGACAAATCTTTTCCTTACCTCAACAAATTTTCTTCATCAATTCCTTATAGATCGACCTCAGACTCTCGAGAATTTATAACTTGAGACAACCTGCACTTGAGTTTGCAACACATATCAATTCGCATCAGTTATCATGTAGATAAATCTTGTATAGCTGACCAAAAAACATGGTAAAGGTGTGGCAAGTTGTGACACTATGCTAGAAGTTGTCTTCACAGGAAGGAGGCAAAGCCGGATTCAAGACTTGTAGCTCCAGAGAGAGTCTACACTTGCAAGGCAAGGAGACAACACAGTATCTTGGTTCAGGAAAAGGTGAGTCTATTAATGAAATTTTGTTTCTTTAATGTTTGGTTGCACCTGTTTTTACATGTGAGTTGTATAGGACTTCCTACAATAGGTAAACCAAATTTTAGGGACAAAATTTTAAAAAAAGAGGGGAGAAATGTAACATTATCGGGAGCATGTTAGACTTATACATGGTTACAGAGGTAGCCTAATACTTGCTTAATATGCATTGTTATGAAATCGGCAAGTGCACCAAATCATAAAAATAATAAAAAGTGAGTAAGAGTATCATCCCACGAGGATTAAGTTATTAATTACTAAATTCATTGAAAGTAACACTATTTAAGCTCATGAAGAAAGAAAGTTGTTGCAAATTCAATTAAAAAGAAAAATAAATAATCAAAACAATAAATCAAAGAGGTGAAAAACAATGGTATTAAAGCATTAGGATTCAGACTTCACTTGAACTTTTTAAATGCACATTCAAATATTGGTTTAACTATGTTCTATTTCAATGATTTATGGTCAATTCCCAAAATTAATTAATATTCAATCCCTTGGTATATTAATCCTCTTACACTTTTTGGAATTAACTAATCTCTTAGTCTAACCCCAAATAGAAAGGCATTATCAAGAACGAGGGAATTAAAAGAAAGACCACACAACCCACAACGTCTATTCCTAGCGATTGCAGAAATTATAGTGTTTATCACAAGTTCTAGGCTCATGCAAATTTTTTCAAATCATACATGAACCCAAAAATCATTCTCAAATTGATCAGGTTCAGGAAAGCATTAAGAATAGAGATAAACATGTAAATTATGAAATAGAAACATAAATTAAACCTATAAAAGAAGTTACATCATCAAAGTTCAAGATTCATCATCCCCCTAATAAGGGAAAATTAGTTACACATGGATGAAGAATGAAAGAGAGGTAAAGATTTGACAAACTCCATAGAAGTTAAGTGGAAAGGATGAAGAAAATTCTTAATTTTCAAGCCTAATTGTGCCCACACTACTTTAGGGTTTATGTTGTCACTTCTCTCTTTGATGGCTGCTGAAGTGTGTCCCATTGTGTGTTGAATTTGACATAACTTTTTTATTTAAAAGAAATTCACGCTGATGTTATGCGTTCAGCACTCAAGCACTGACTGTCTAGCACTCAAGCGTTGGCTCACTTAAGTGGAACTCTCCAGCGTGCAACGCGCCCTCAGGTGATGGATACCAGTGCTTAGGTGCTGGCGTCTGGATGAAATTTCTTCTTTCTTTCTTACGCGTTTAAGCGTCCAATCTTTTCCATGCGCAATTACCTATAAAAATACATAATAAGAACATAATTAAAATAATAAAAACATAACAAAACTTAAGAACAAAACAAAATCAAAAAGATTAAAAGAGGATGAAAACCTAAGATTTTGAACCATAAAAATATGAATTTTTGTAAGTTTATCACTCTTCCAAACTTAAGCTTTTGCTTGTCCTCAAGTAAAAAAACAAAACAAAACAAAACAAAACAAAAATACTAAACAAATAAAAACTCAAAATATATAAACTCAAACATGGTACTACCAGTTAGTGAAAATCATTCATATCCTTAGAAATTACTTCATAATTTAACTTCAAATTGTCACATATGAACAATTCATTTATCACATCGTCTCTCACATGCAACTTTTATGCAAAAATAACTTCCTAAAAACATGAATGAAAGACCTAATCTCCTCATAAAATACAAGTCTAGATAGGTTCATAAAATTACAAATGCACATCAAACCCATATCCATAGGGTTGTTCTTCATCTCTCTCTCCACTAATGTAAACAACACATAACCAAGGATTAAAAGAGACTTTATAAAGCTTGTAATGTAAAGCCAAGGGTAAAGGTTAAGAACAAATGGGTAAGATAATTAAAAAAAAAGTTAAGATACAAAATCATGCATATTTCATAATTTAAGCCACAGAATGTAGAATAAGTGCAAAACGGAGCATAAGAAACAACACATCATTTTTTTTTTCTTTTTCAACAACCTACACAAACTTATTTCTTTGCAATACTTTGGGTGAACTTTTTCTTTTTTTGAAATTTTTTCTTTTTTTTTTATAGCTCCTGAAATATTTCATGCACAAAAATGACGAAGGCTTGAATAAAAAAATAATACAAGATATGCACTCAACAAATGTTATGTAAAAGAGGAATTTTTTTTAAAAAAACTTTTCATGGGTATGGGAAAAGGAAAATGTGGGTAAAGAAAAAGAGTAAAGGCCAAACAGACACAAGGCTACAAAAGGGGCCTAGGGATATACTGTGTTCATAGGTTAGCTTGAAAGGCTCAAACAGTCTAAAGAAGACCCTTATTATTTCCTTAATCATGCACTGCCTAGGATTTCACCTTAAGATAGAATCAAACAACTTCTAGATGCAAATCATTCGCACACTTGCATTCCTATGAACTTTCTCTAAGCCTGACATGCAATTAAATTTCAAGGCCTATCAAACATAAAGATGGGAAGAACATCCATACACAATTAAAACAATAGAGATAAATGCAACTCATAGATTCTCATGTGCTATCCCAAGAAAATAGATCAATCCACAATTCAAACAATCATCGGGTATTCAATTCAACACACTGGCATGCACAGTTTTAGCACAATAACTCAAAACACAAAATGGGTGATGATGACAAAATAAAATCAATAAAAATAAATGTGAAAAGAAAATATTAAAGAAAAGAAAAGAAAAATTCTTTTTGGTGGCCGATAGCCATATACATCCCCCTACAAAGGCTCGAACTCAGGGAGGAACTTAAGCCGACTCAACACTAACTTCAAAAAAAAAATAGAAAAATGTTAGTCAATGAAATAAATAAATAAATAAAATAACAAAATATGAAAAAAAAAATAAAAATAAAAGAGAAAAAAAGAGAAAATTTGGGTTACCTCCCGAAAAGCGCTTGTTCAACGTCATTAGCTTGACGTTGCCTTTTTTTATTATGGTGGCTTGAAATAGGAGAAATAGGATGACACCTTTCTTCTTGCAGATTTTTACCTCCATGCTCGGTCACTGCTCTTGGAATCCCCACAAGCATTTGGAACTTGACTTGAACCTGGTTGTTCTAAATACACCTTAGCATGCAAAATCTCATCAGGCCATGGAGGTATCAATTTTTCAATAGATTACAGATCAGGTTTCAGTTTATCAAAAGATTTCGACCCTTTGTGCAACGAATTATGAGAGATGAGAAAACCTTTTTCTTTACCAGCAATCTCTAAGGTAGGAAGACATTTCTCCTTTTCATTAACAATCTTAGAATTGAGAGAATCAGCATTAATCAATGGTGAAGAGCTCTTACCAGTTAAATCCTGTTGAGCTTTACCTTGAATGCAATTAATAGGGGCATGAAGATTTGATGTTGGGACAGACTTATCAAAAACATTTATAGTCACTTGATCTCCATCCACCCTCAAAATAAGCTCTCCTCTAGGCATATCAATTAATGCTCCTGAAATTGTTAGGAATGGTCTCCCAAGAATTAACGGGATATCAGCATCCTCATTCATATCTAAGATCACAAAGTCAACTGAGAAAATAAATTTGTCTACCTTCACTAGCAAATCTTCCACAATACCATATGGACGTCTAATTGATTGATCTACTAATTGAAGGGAGACCATAGTAGGCTTAACTTTCTCGATTCCCAGCTTGCGAAGGATGGACAATTACATCAAATTAATATTAGCGCCCAAGTCACATAAAGCCTTATCAACATTCAACTTTCCAATGGTACAAGGGATGCTAAAACATCCTGGATCCCTTAACTTTGGTTGTAGCTTCTATTGAATTATGGCACTGCACTCCTCAGTAAGTGCTACAGTCTCATTTGCTTCTAAATTCCTTTTCTTAAATAGCAAATCCTTCATAAATTTGGCATAGGAAGGCATTTGCTCAAGTTCTTCAGCAAAGGGAATATTCATTTTGTAACTTCTTAGAAACATCCAGGAACTTTAAAAATTGCCTTTCCTGCTTCTCCTAGGTGTCTTTCTTCAAACGCTAAGGGAATGGAAGTCTGGCATACAATGAAGGGTCAAATGGTTTATTCAAAACTGAATCTTTATTCTTTCTTCACATTCTCGACTATTCCTCTTTGCCTTTATCCTTCTCAATATCTTCTTCTAGAGCTTCTTTTCTTGATCAGGCATTGGAAGATCAATTCCTTCCTTGACAACATCTTCTTTCAGTTGAGGGCTAACAACTCTTTCACTTCTTAAAGAAATTTCCAGACACTACTCCTTTGAATTGACCACTGTATTACTTGGTAAGGTGCTTGGAGGTCTCTCGGAGAGCTGTTTTTCTATTTGACTAACTTGATTCTCTAAACTTTGAATAGCTGCCCCTTGATTCTGAAAATTAGCCATTGCTTCCTCCATAAAAGTGGAGGTCTGTTGCATAAAAGAATAAGTATGTTGCGAAAGCTTTTCAAGTGCAATCTCAAGAGGAGACTTCTGCTCGGGTTGAGCATTCAGTGGAATTGCTTGATTCTTCCAAGAGAAATTAGGATGGTTCCTTCAACCTAGATCATACGTATTAGAATAAGGATTATTAGAATAAGGATTATTTTGGGGTCTTGGTTCAGGAGAAATGAAACCAGAGTTGCTCGCCTCACATCCACCATTAGCATGATTGCCTCCACAAAAGTCATAGATTAACACTTGGTGGTTCACTAAATTCAGTTGCATATTCCCAATTTGCTTGGTGAGGTTGGCTAACTGTTGCATAATATTTTTATTCTAAGCAAGTAAGGCATCAAGAGTACCAAGCTCCATAACTCCCTGTTTGATCACTGCTCTCCCACTAGGTATTTGACATTCATTGTTAGCCATAGTCTTAAATAATTCCTGCGCCTCTTAAGGAGTCTTAGTATTCAAAGATCCACTTATAGATGCATCCACCTGTAGATGCATCCACCTGCAGATGCATCCACCATTAGTCTTGTGGAATGATTCAAACTGTTATAAAAGATCTGCACCTACTGCCAAACTTCGAAAGCATGATGAGGACACTTTCTAAGCAATTCTTTAAAACTTTCCCACATTTCATAGAGAGTCTCTCCTTGATTTTGAGTAAAGCAAGAAATCTCACTCCTTATCTTCATAAACATTAACGGAGGAAAATATCGAGTGAGGAACTTACTAACCAGATCATTCCAAGTAGATATGCTTCCTTGAGGCTGGGCTTGTAGTTAGCTGTTGGCCTTATCTCTCAACGAAAATGAAAAAAGTCTTAATTTGATGGCCTCATCACTAGCTCCATTATATTTGATAGTATCACAAAGTTGTAAGAAGTTAGCAATGTGCAAGTTTGGATCTTTTTCCTGACTTCCCCCAAATTAATTTTGTTGCACCAGTTGTAGAAGGTCTAGTTTAATCTCAAAATTGTTTACTTGGATAGCAGGTCGCACAATACTGTTATGGTGCGTCTTCTCTGTGCATTAGCATTCTCAGCCATCTTTTCGTCTTCAATTCTTTTTCCTTCTCTAATTGCACTTTCTATTCTTGTTATCTCTAGATCAAAGAGTAATTTTTCTAACTCCACAGAACCTTGCATAAACAAACAAACAAGCAAACCATAGTGAAGTAAATAAAAGAAATTAAAAATAAAAAAATAAAAATAAATGGCTAATAAAAATAAACAAAGAAAATCAAAAATAAGAATGAATAAAAAGAAACAAATTTAAAAGAAAATTAAATAAAGAAAAATAAAATAAAATAAAATAAAAATACTTAAATTAGTGTCTCTCCAACTACTATTTAATATTAATAACAATAATGCCCAATAACGACTCCAAAAACTTGTTGTGAAATCGACAAGTGCACTGAATCGCAAAAGTAATAAAAAGTGAGTAAGAGTATCATCCCGCGAGGATTAAGTTATTAATTACTAAATTCACTGAAAGTGACACTATTTAAGCTAACGAAGAAAGAGAGTTGTTGCAAATTCAATTAAAAAGAAATATAAATAAGCAAAACAATAAATCAAGGGGGTGAAAAATAATGGTATTAAAGCGTTAAGGTTCAGACTTCACTTGAACTCTTTAAATGCATATTCAAATATTGGTTTAACTATGTTCTATTTCAATGATTTATGGTCAATTCCCAAAATTAATTAATGTTCAATCCCTTGGTATATTAATCCTCTTACACTTTTTGGAATTAACTAATTTCTTAGTCTAACCCCAAATAGAAAGGCATTATCAAGAATAAGGAAACTAAAAGAAAGACCACATAACCCACAATGTCTATTCCTAGCGATTATAGAAATTATGGTGTTTATCACAAGTTCTAGGCTCATGCAAATTTTTCCAAATCATACAGTAACCCAAAAATCATTCCCAAATTGATCAAGTTTAGAAAAGCAGTAAGAATAGAGATAAACACGTAAATCATGAAATAGAAACATAAATTAAACCCATAAAAGAAGTTACATCATCAAAGTTCAAGATCCATCATCCCTTAACAAGGGAAACTTAGTTACACATGGATGAAGAATAAAAGAGAGATAAGGATTTGACAAACTTCATAGAAGATAAGTGGAAAGGATGAAGAAAATCCCTAATCTTCAAGCCTACTTATGCCCACACCACTTTAGGGTTTGTGTCGTCACTTCTCTCTTTGACGGGTGTTGAAGTATGTCCCAGTGTGTGTTGAATTTGGCATAACTTTCTTATTTACAAGAAATTTACACTACTGTTACGCATTCAGTGCTCAATGCTGACTATCTAGCGCTCAAGCACTGGCTCACTTAAGTGGAACTCTACAGCTCAGGTGGTGGATACTAGCTCTCAGGCACTGGTGTCTAGATGAAATTTCTTCTTTCTATCTTACGCGTTTAAGCATCCAATATTTTCCATGCGCAATTACATATAAAAACACATAATAAGAGCACAATTAAAATAATAAAAATATAATAAAACTTAAGAACAAAATTAAATCAAAAAGATTAAAAGAGGATGAAAACCCAAGATTTTGAATTGTAAAAATATGAATTTTTGCAGGTTCATCATGTTTGTTAAATTTTGTGGCCTTCTGAGCATGTTTAGTCACTTTGGTGTAACACTATGTGTGAAAAATAGTTGTTATTAGCTTTAGAATTGACTTAAACTGCTTAGTTAGTAGAAATAAATAAGAAAAATTTGTTTCTAGGTCACAAATGTGGGGTAGATGGTGTAGTTAAAATTTGAGGTTAATCAGAGTTAGTTTGATATTTTTAAGCATACTAAGTGTGTGTTTTAATACAGGATTGATTATTAATAATCACATATTTGATACATTAATAAATCCTCATTTTTAGTCATTTACACTCTCCATGTACTTAATTGATTGAGTTTGGTTATGTTTTGTAAGTTTGGACTCAAATTAGACTTAATTGAATTTTTTAGCATGATTTACGTCTTACACTATTTCTGTATTTGCGTCATATATTGGGTTATAGGTAGTCTTTTAAGGTGATTCTAGTGGCATTTGAAATATAAGAGAGAGCTCTACAACTTTCATGAATAACTCAAAGGCCTAATCATATTTTTGGATAACTCAAATTGGAGTTGAAGCAAGAACTAGGGTGCTGATCCTGACAGCTTGACCTATTCGTACTGTTCATGACATATCTCGGGCTACAGGATGTGAAATGGGCTGAAATTTTGATGGTTGATATTAAGACCTAAATCTACAACTTTCATGTTGAACACTTTTTCAGAATCAGAGGTCTAAAGGGTCATATGTGGCTTGGAAGTCAGAATAGAGGAGCTGTCACTGAGCCTGAGTGGTATACAGTAATTAGACCATATCTTGAGTTGTATAAATGCTTTTGGGCTCAAACTAACGGCATTTGAAATCTAAGATCCAGACCTACAACTTTCATGAAGACTACTTGGTGAAAAAAATGATGAATTCAATGACTTCAGAGCTAAATGATTTCAGAGACAAAGAATCTCTATAATTTTTCACTCATCAAAAGTTATTTGTAATTTTTCACTCATTTTCCACTCATCCACTCACTCATGACTCAGCCCCCTTATCATTTTATATCCCTAATCCTCTATAAAAGGGAGTCTCAGCTGATCATTTAGGGGGTTTGGTGTTAGATACCAAATTCATGCTATTTTGTTGTTTGATTATCTTCTTGTAGTTTTCTTTTGTTCTAAATTGAAGTTATGTTCTTCTTCTTTTTCTTCTCTCTTCCTATCTTCTTGTCTATGAGTAACTAAATTTTATTTTGTTTGGGTGAAAGAGTGAAGCTCTTGGTAATGAAATAAGGTTAGATTAATTTCTCTCTTGTGCTTTAATGATATATTTTCAGGTGGTCATTATACGTATTGTATTTTGTTTCCAATCAATTTAGAAATCCTCCTTGTAAAGTGGAGCTCTTAATTTGTTGTAGATAAGAGATTGACACAATAAATGCTTGAACCCATTTACAAGTGTTGGTGCTAGAAACTCTCCTTGTAAAGTAGAGATCTTGATTTGTTGTAGATAAGATTTTGGCACAATGAATGCTTGATCACATTTATGAGTGGTAGTGTTAATAGATGATTAAAGGAATCATAATATAATTACGTATATAATTTTTAATGAACTTTGAACGTTGTATTTTCTGATTGGAACCTCCGTTATGTGTGGATTCTAATTGAATTATAAAAGAAGTAATCTTGTCCTTAATTTATTTATCAAGAGTGGATCTCCTAGCCCAAGCAATTCCTTTTTATTTGTGACCAAGTTTTATCACCTTTATTGTTGTAACAAAATATTTTCTTTACGTCAAATAAATTTTTCTTCATCAATTCCCTGTGGATTAACCTCAGACTCCCGAGAAATTTATTACTTGAGATAACCTGTACTTCGGTTCGCAACTTTTAATCCGCATCAAGTTTTTGGCGCCATTGCTAGGGACTTGATTTGAAGAACAAATTTATGCTGTAAATATTTTGTATATATATATATTTATATTTTTTCCTGCGGATCTTGTATATATATATATATATATATATATATATATATACTCTTTTAATTTTTTTTTCTTTGTACTTACTAACATACTAACTTAGTGGGGAAACTCTCTCTTTTATTTTTTGTATTTTACTAATGTACTAACTTAGTGGGGAAACTCTCCCTAATCTCTCTATAATATTTAATCATTAATGAAATAATCTTTCTTCTTCTCTTCTCTCTCATTTGGAGCAAAAAATCGACTCGATTTGATTCTCGGCTTTCATATTTTAAATTTACTTTCTGCACTTTATTTTCTATACTTTAATTTCTGTACTTTACTTTCTCGTATTTTATTTCTAACTTTCTAATTTATTAACCTACTAACCTTTTTATTTTCTTGCTTACTAACTTACTAATTATCTAACTTTTTACTTTATCAACTTCTAACATTTTAATTTACTTGCTTCTAACATTTTAATTTATCTGCATACTAACTTTTTAATTTTTCTACTTATTAACTTATTTGGTGGTTGGTTTATACCACACCTTTGTTAATATTTATTTACTAAGTGTTAATATATATTTGGTGGCTGGTTTATACCACATCTTTGTTAATATTTAATGGACGGTTTATACTGCTAGTTTGTACATTTTATTTTATATTTTAAGTTTCTTGTTTATGCTTAATTAGTATCATGATTTAAATTCTGGTCATTTGGTTAAAGTTAATTCTAGTACTTTATATATTGATTTGTCTAAATCACAATCACACATATCAAACACAATGGCTGAAAATGAAAGTGTGCATCATGAACATGAAAATCAACCGTTGCGAACCATGCGTGAGTATTTGCAACCATCTCGAAATTCTAGTCCATCATGTTTTATCTTTCTACTCAATGCTAATAATTTTATATTCAAGTCAGGTATGATTTCTTTACTTCCTAATTTCCATGATTTAGAATCTGAAAGTCCATACTTACATCTAAAAGAATTTAAGGAAGTATTTACCACTTTTCATTATCAAACTTGCACTGAAGAGGTTGTTAAGCTTAAATTGTTTCCTTTTTTCTTTGAAAGATAAAGCAAAAACTTGGCTCAACACTTTGAAACTAAGATCAATTGGCACATGGCAAGAAATGCAAGGTGAGTTTTTAAAGAAATTTTTTCCAACACATAAAACTAATGCTTTGAAAAGACAAATCCAAAATTTTTCCTAAAACTCAAATGAAGCATATTTTCAAAGTTAGGATCATTTTAAAGATTTGTTAAATTCTTGTCCACATCATGGTTTTGAAAAATGGCGCACTATAAGCTTCTTTTATAAAGGGTTAACACCTGAAACTAAATAATTTGTGGAAACAATGTGCAATGGTGAATTTCTTGATAAAGAACCTGAAGAAGATTTAGACTATTTAGACCATTTGCTTGAAAATTCTTAATCTTGGCATGGTACTAATCCTTCTAAAAGTTCAATTAGATATAACCTTGCAAATGTTAGTAAACGAAAATATCATCTTAGTCAAGAAGAAGATCTAAATGTAAGGTTTGCTAGTTTGGCTAGAAAAGTTGAAGCCATGGAATTAGGAAAAGTAAAAGAAATTCAAATCTATGCAAAATGAAAAAATTTGTAGCATTTGTGATGAATTGGGACACTCAACAAATGAATGTCCAAAAATTCCTACTTTTAAAGAAGTTGTGCATGAGCAAGTAAATGCAATGAATAATTTTAAAAAGTCATTCACTTGTTCTTTTTTAGATACATACAATTCGGGATGGAGAAATCACCCAAACTTCAGTTGGAGGACCAACAATCAGGCACAATTTATGCAACCACCACCTCCTCAGGCACAGCAAGACTCTCAAAATTCTCAAGGATATGCACCCTATATCCCACCATATAGGAAACACCTTGAAGGAACATTGCATGGATTTATGGAAAAGCAAGAGGCCATTAATAACCAAAACACTCAAGTCATGATTGACATAAAAGACACTCTTGCTAAACTTTCTTTTGCACTTGCCATTCACGAGAAAGGAAAATTTCCCTCTCAATCTCAACCAAATCCCAAAAGTCAGTATAGCCTAAATGAGGGTAGTTCAGAAAGCCAACAAATAGATCAAGTCAAGTCAGTGATAGCTCTTAGGAGTGGAATGGTTGTTGAAAAATAAATTCTTGAACCTTGTGAGAAAAATGATGAGTCAAGTCCCAAATATAAGGAAGGAGTTGATAAGCCACCTAGCCAAAAGAAGACCAAACCTTTGTCTTCAGCCCCATATCCTCAACCATTAAACAATTCAAGTAAAGTGAATCATAACAGTGACATTTTTGAAATCCTTAAACAAGTGAAAGTCAATATTCCTCTGTTAGATGCTATCAAACAGATTCCTTGTTATGCCAAATTTTTGAAAGACTTGTGCACTGTTAAAAGAAAACATAATGTTAAAAAAATACATTTTTGACTGAACAGGTAAGCTCCATTATTCAGAGCAATAATGCATTGAAATATAAAGACCCTAATTGTCCTACAGTTTCATGTATTATTGGTGAGCATAAAATTGAACGAGCTTTACTTGATCTTGGTACTAGTGTTAATTTGCTTCCATATTCAGTTTATCAGCAACTCAACCTAGGTAAGTTAAAACCAACTTCTATAACTTTTTTACTTGCAGATAGATAAATTAAAATTCCGAAAGGAATAGTGGAAGATATGTTAGTACAAGTTGATAAATTCATATATCCTGTGGATTTTATTGTCTTGGAAACTAAACCTATGGAAAATAGTACCAAATCAATTCCTGTTATTTTAGGTCACCCATTTTTAGCAATCCCTTCAATTTCTTCCTTTCCATCATAAACTTCTTGCGGTTGCTTGCACATGTTAAACATTTAGAAATCAATTCCTGCTTTTTGCGACCATTATAGATGATCATCTTCAAATCAGGAGTTCTTCTGACCCATTAGAAATTTGTTTAATTAATTCATTTGATTCAGCTACACAATTAGATGATGATGTTTCTGAAATATGCTCTTTATTTGACTATACACAGGTAATGGAATACAAAGGATGGAATCCGAGATTCAAAGAGCTAAAACCCATGAATGATGATACCCATAAAGAAGTACCCACACTGAAACTAAAGCCATTACCTGCTAGGTTGAAGTACACATTTTTGGGAGAAGAACAAAGCTTTCCAGTGGTAATTTCCTCATCCCTGACCAAAGAGCAAGAAGGTATGTTGATAGAAGTACTTAAAAGGTATAAAAGTGCAATTGGATAGACATTAAAGGATATAAAAGGCATTAATTCATTAATTTGTACACACAAAATACATTTAGAGGATAACTCTAAAGCATCTCAACAACCTCAAAGAAGATTAAATCCACACATGAAAGAGGTAGTTAGAGCTGAAGTTCTTAAATTACTTGAAGTTGGAATTATCTATCCTATCTCTGATAGCC
The DNA here is from genome assembly GCA_029884595.1 of Ormosia semicastrata. NCBI lineage: Eukaryota > Viridiplantae > Streptophyta > Magnoliopsida > Fabales > Fabaceae > Ormosia > Ormosia semicastrata. Next base: position 56,154,654 of record JAQQTO010000063.1, read on the forward strand.
AATGGGTAAGCCCTATACAAGTTGTGCCTAAGAAATCTGGAATAATAGTGGTTGAAAATGAAAAAGGTGAATTAATACCTACCCGAGTCTCATCTAGTTGGCGTATGTGTATTGATTTCAGAAAATTGAATGCAGCTACCAGGAAAGATCATTTTCCCTTGCCATTTCTTGATCAAATTTTGGAAAGAGTAGTAGGACATCCCTACTATTATTTTTTTTTTATGGTTATTTAAGGTATAATCAAATATCAATTGCAGTGGAAGATCAAGAAAAGACCATTTTTACTTGCCCCTTTGGCACTTTTGCATATAGAAGAATGCCTTTTAGTCTTTGTAATGCTCCAGCAACTTTTCAAAGATGCATGCTAAGTATTTTCAGTGCCATGATTGAGCATTATTTAGAGGTTTTCATAGATGACCTGACAGTTTTTGGAAATTCTTTTAAAAATTATCTTGATAATCTGGAAAAAGTTCTTAAAAGATGCGAAAAAAAAAGGATTTGTGTTAAATTGAAAAAAAATGTCATTACATGGTTACCTCAGAAATAGTGTTAGGTCATGTGATATCTTCTAAAGGAATTGAAGTTGATAAGGCCAAAGTTGAATTAATTGCTCATTTGTCTTCCCCAAAAACAATCAGAGAAGTTCGTTCCTTTTTAGGACATGCAGGATTTTACAGAAGATTCGTAAAGGACTTTAGTGCAATATCTAGACTATTATGTAATCTTCTAACAAAAGATGCACCATTTGATTGGACCCAAGATTGTCAGAAATCTTTTGAAAGAATTAATCGGTCTTTTGACTTTTGCTCCTATCATGCAATCTCCTGACTGGTCTTTGCCTTTTGAGTTGATGTGTGATGCTAGTGATTTTGTTGTTGGCGCTGTTTTAGCCCAAAGAAAGGAAGGTAAGCCTCATGTAATTTATTACGCAAGTCGAACTTTGAATAGTGCACAAATGAATTACACCACTACTGAAAAAGAACTACTTGCTATAATTTTTGCATTGGATAAATTTTGAGCTTATTTAATTGGTTCTTCCACTGTTGTTTTCACTGATCATGCTGCTGTTAGATATTTAATGTTTAAGCAGGATGTCAAACCTAGGTTGATACGGTGGATCTTGTTGCTTCAAGAATTCAATATCATAATAAAAGACAAGAAAGGAACTAAAAATGTTATTGTAGATCATTTGTTTAGATTTACAACAGGCTCATCTTTTAATAGCACGCTTATCAATGATTTTTTTCCCAGTGAATTTTTATTTTCTGTCAATTCCATGCCTTAGTTTGCTAACATTATCAATTTTCTTGTAACAAGTAAGATGCCACCTCAATGGACACACCAAGACAGAAAAAAGTTTTTGATTGAGATGAAAAATTTCTATTGGAATGACCCATATTTGTTCAAATATTGTCCTGATCAAATCTTTCGGAGATGTGTACCCGATAGTTAGGTAAGTAGTGTCATTAAATTTTGTCATTCAAAAGCATGTGTAGGTCATTTTTCTTCAAAGAAAATAGCTGTAAAAATCTTGTAGTATGGATTTTATTAGCCCACATTATTTAAGGATAGCTATATTTTTTGCAAAAGTTGTAAAAGTTATCAGAAATTGGGTTCCATTTCTAAAAGAGACATGATGCCTTTGAACCTTATCATTGTCATTGAAATTTTTGATTGTTGGGAAATTGATTTTATGGGTCCATTTCTATCATCATTTGGATTTGTGTATATTTTGGTTGCAGTTAATTATGTCTCAAAATGATTAAGGCAATTCCATGTCGACACAATGATCACAAAACTATTCTAAAATTTTTAAAAGAAAATGTTTTGAGTCGATTTGGAATCCCTCGAGCTACCATCAGTGATGGGGGAAAATATTTTTATAATAAACCATTTGAATCTTTAATGAAGAAATATGGCATCACACACAAAATTGCTATCCTTTATCACTCTCAGACAAGTGGACAAGTAGAATTAGCAAATAGGGAGATTAAACAAATTTTGGAAAAAATGGTTAACCTAAATCGTAAAGATTGGTCTTTAAGATTAAATGAAGCACTTTGGGCTTACCGTACTGCTTTCAAAACATCTTTAGGCATATCTCCCTATTAGTTAGTTTATGGAAAACCTTGTCACTTGCCTGTAGAATTGGAGCATAAAGCATTTTGGGCCATTAAAGCTTTCAACTTAAATCTTGATGATGCTTTCAAGTTACGCAAATTGTAATTAAATGAACTTGAGGAATTGAGAAATGATGCATATGAAAACTCAAAAATTTATAAAGCTAGAACAAAAGCTTTTCATGACAAATCAATTTTGAGAAAATCTTTTGAAATTGGTCAAAATGTTCTGCTTTATAATTCTCATCTTCACCTATTCCTTGGAAAATTAAGATCTAGGTGGATTGGTCCTTTTATTGTCAAACATGTGTATCCTCATGGGGCCATAGACATTGAGAACCTTAGGAATGGTAATGTATTTAAGGTCAATGGACAAAGACTCAAACCATTTCTGGAATATCAAGTTGCTGATGTAGAATCCATCTCCCTTTCTAATCTTTGTTATGAGTAGAATTTATTTTAATTTTATTTCTTTCTTTTTGCAGTTCTTTGTGTTCTCGGTTAAGTGATGAATAACGGTACTCCATGACTCTCAAGTCAGTTTGTTTTTCAGTTGCCCATAATAACTGATTCTTTCTCCTTCAAAATGGATGTCATTCTCTCAAATCTAAGAAAACATTTCCCTTCTTTTCCTAAAAATGCTCTAACCAAAATCTACAAAGCTAGGTATGAAAGATTGAGACTGTTAATGTACAAAGGCATCCCAGAAGATATACGCTGGATAATCGAAGCAAAGGTTCGTTTAGCTGGTGAATCTTTAGATTCATTTGTCCCATACATGCCTGGTCTCCGTAAAAGTTCATTTTCAAAAAGGACAAGAGCAAAAAGAATGCAAGTTTGTTACAAATGTGCACGATGAAATTGCAACACGCGATGTCATTCTTTAGGAATGATTTTTGCAAACAGAGAAGATAAAATTTTCTTCATTAAGAATGGACTGAGTAAGGAGTCATTAGATGATATCTTATTGACTCTTGAGACGCATTCTTGTGGAGTTGTGCATCGTGAACTTCTTAGTTTGTGGAATCTCTTCAAGGATGAGCAAAAGCGTTACAGTCTTAGGAATCTGACTCAAAAAGACCCTGTTTGCCAATTTATAATAAAATTAGATGGGAAGCTTATCCTCGACTCATAGAAGATGTTTAAGTCGTTACTAGATGTAAAACCAGAGGAAGATGTGAGTCACAATCACAACAACATGTATATATTATCTTGTACATCTTCAAAAAAAATAGAAAGAAAAAAAGAGAAAAAAAATGAAAAAAGAGAAAAAAATGAAAAAAATAAAAAAGGGCAAAATTTTGATTGTACTTGGTCTTTAATTAGATTAGGAGTCCCTGCCAACGGCAGCCCCGTCATTGACTCGGGTGGACCAATGCACGCCGGTCCAAATAAGGTTCGTGTGCCATGCTCTGTAGAGAGCCACACTCTACAACCCAATGTTCACCATCTAGGCACTGTAGAGTTGATGGACAGGTAGAAGCGTCCCACTTTGGTTATTAGTGAAAAGTAACTCGTGGCTGCCAAAGCGTATGAGGCATCTAAGCTTGATCTTCTCTTTTATTGGAAGGGGCTCTCAGCGCCCTGGGATGGAGCATTCTAGATCTTGGATATTGCAAGTTTCATATTTTAGCATCTTTGTTAATGTTACGAACACAAGTGTGAGCTCTCCAGGTTCTAGACCCAAGATGGAAACCCATGATGGTTTCTTTATTCTTTTTTCTTCAAACAAGCGAGAGGGAAAAGAATTCCCAGATTGGCTGAGCCATCTTGGTATTACTGCACTCATGACGAGCAGTATAAAGATACGCCATGAAACTTGTACATAAAGGTATGTCATCATTTATTATTATTTTTTTTTCTTTGTATGATTTTATTATATTTTAGTTTTGGACAAATGATCCTTTGGGCGGGGTCCTTCAAGGGTTTCTTGACTTCTTTACCCTGATGGTTTTCTTGAAGTCAATAAAAAAAAATTAAAAAAATTAAAAGAAATTAAAAAAATTGTTTCTTAATTTCAAACTTTTCTAATAACAATCAACCTACTCATATAGGAGCTATTATTACTTTTTCTATTCTCTTCCCTATTTAAACTCCATTTTCTTCACTTTCCTGCAACTCATAATCATTCAAAGAGAGTGTGAGTGTAGAAATGGAGGGAGCATCTTCTTATGTTCGTAGATTTGTCAGTATCTGTGTAATTTGTGAGACAAGTTATGGGAATGGTTTAGAGTTTGTAAACGCAATAAGCACTGTTGGTAGAACACTTGCTGCGAGGAACATTCGTGTAGTATATGGGAGAGGTAGCATTGGGTTAATGGGGGCTGTATCACTTTCTGCATTTGTAAGAGGTAGTCAAGTTTTAGGTGTCATTTGTGAACCTTTAACTCGAAGGAACATCATTGGAAAGACAATTGGAATGAAAATTCAAGTATCATCTATGCATGGACGAATGAAGGCAATGCTTGAAAACTCTGATGCATTCATTGCCTTACCTGGTGGTTTTGGTACTTTAGAAGAAGTCTTTCAAATTATCTCTTGGGCCCAACTGAATATCCACCATAAACCTATAGGTTTATTGAATGTTAATAATTTCTTTGATAATTTGTTATCTTTTGTTGACCATGCTATAGAATAGAAATTTGTCACAGCTTCAGCAAGACGACTCCTTATCTCTGCTTCCACTGTTGATGAGTTAATTGATAAATTAGAAACTTTTGTTTATGAACCTGATCCAGTAACAGCTCAGATAGATTGGTCAGAAGGAAGCGGTGAGGGAAGCCGTATGAAAAGCAAGCCATGCCAAACACTCCAACTATTTAAATAATTACAAGCTTTGGTTTTATTTATCGTACTTTGTTTTTGTTTAAATTTGTGTGAGGTTTCTCTTTTCAGTAATTACAACAATAGGTACTATCTTCTATTCTTTACCTATCTATGTTTTAACATTGAGGACCATGTTGTGATCTAGTTGGGGGGAAGGATAGTTGTGTAAAAAAAATTTAAAAAAAAATAAAAAAAATTAGGAAGTATATGTATTAATATGTTTGTTATGTTTATATGTTTGTTAGTAACTTACTAAACCAGTTAAGGATGGCAGAGTAAAGAGTAAATTTTACTCTTGAGACGCATCTTAGTTGAGGTAGACGACTAGTTTATGTGGAAGTAGCAATTCAAATTCAGGAAAATTTGCATGATTGAGTTAATTGTCTTCTTTCTTAAAAATCACATGCTTGGTTATGGATGTTGAATTGGTGGACTGAGAATGATAGAATTATGTCTTGTGAGATTTTGAGCCTATTGATAAATGGATTGAACATTTGTACTATTCTCTTCTTTCTTGTGTGAATTTCACTCATGGAATTGTTACTCTAGAACTTGCTTTGATTTTTTTTAGACTACATTTTCATATACATATATAAATATGATTGAGGCATTTTTCTTGAAATAACTACTTTAATCAAATAGCCAGCCTTGCTTAAAAGCATGTTGTCTCAATATGATATCAAACACTTTATGACTTCTTGGAAATTCTCTGATTCCTAATATGATATCAAGCACTCTTATGACTTCTTGTAAATTCTCTTATTCCTGCTAACGTAAAGCATTAGAAATGGCCTATTTCCCCTTGCTTAACCCCTTTGAGCTTATTTGATCATTCTTTGTTTCGAACTCATTATGTGTCTTAAATAAAAAATCATGTTCTTATTTAGCCTTAGGGAATAAGAGAACATTAGCTTTGTCATTGGATGAGTTCTTGAACAAGTGTGGGGGGTGTGTGCAGAATGGTTAAAAAAATGTATATATGATGTTCTTTTTGTAAAAAAATCAAAAAAATCAAAAAAATCAAAAATCAAAAATAAAAAAAAATGAAAAAAGAAAAAGGAGGTCAACAAGGCAATAAAGGAAAGGAAAAGAATATGTAAAAGGAATTTGTATTAGGTGGAGTTGGTGTAACACCCCAACTTTTGGGATAATTACAATATAGTCCTGATTTTTACTGTTTTGTGAATTCTGTGAGCAGTAAATTTAATTTGACTGTTCCGTGAGTGTACTTGACTATTGTATGTGATTTGCTCCGACCTGGGAAATAAAAATTTTCTCGTAGGATAAATCTTATTTTAATTAATTAGAAATTTGGGGATCTTACTAAACCCAATTGATTGATATATAAATTAATATTGTAATTTTTGGATTTAATCGTGCAATAAAATAATTTTATATTTTTATAATATTATTTTATAATACGATACCTACTTGTCTCAAAAACAAGTAAAAATTGCTTGATTTGACCACAGATCTTTAAAAGTCTTTGTGGGACCGCGTTAGGAAAAACAGTCAATCGTGGCTTGACTGGACAATTTCTAACCAATGAGAGCAAGTCAACCAAGGTAGGCTTGACTTTCTAAACCAATAGGAATTGGACACCTAAGGAAGCATGTGTTTTCATTTGGACCGTTGGATGAAGACTTAATGATAAAGCCTTTAACCTAAGCCATTGATCTAATCAATGGTGAGATTAGAATGATAGGTTTATGATCAAGTGATATCTACCTTAGATCTAATCTAGGGCTAGGGATTAAAGATGAACCAAGGGTTAGGATTAAGTCAACAATTGTAGGCTTGAAAATGGTTAGTAACCTAATTAAGCTTAATTCAACTAATCTAATTACTTAATTAGCATACTAAGTGAACTAGCTTAGTTATGAATTAATTATAATCTAAATACTAATTAAATATACTAATATTGATTAAAGGTTATAATATATGTTAATATATACTAAATTAATTAGTTATGTGATTAGTATGTTAATTTAGTTTGGTTATGATAATTAACCTAACAAATTACCTAATTAACTAGCATGTAATTAGGAGTAATTTGAAAACAATTAGACCCCTAATTAGGTGAAGGAGCTGCACGGTTTTGGGCTGCCAAGGAGGAGGCAAGGTGGCTTGGTTCTACATGGTTCTAGAAGGATTCAATGACCTAAGCCATGTGCCTAACAAGTGTGAACACTTTGTGATATTTTGCATGCAAAATCAAACACTCAAGCTCCCTACATACACTCATTCACTGCCATCGCCTCCATATTCACTTTGTTCACTTTCTATTTCACCCTTATCACATTTTAACTATCCATTTCTCTCTCTAAAATACCAAAAACTCAAGCAAACATTTCTCTCTCACTTTTCTCTCTAATTTGCCAAATGACACCCTCACACACTCACCCAAGCCTTCATAATTTTATCCCATCACATTTCTTGAACCCAAATACCATTCTAAGCATCTTTCATTCACAAAGTTTTCCCAAATTCCTACTCCATCTTGCCTAAAATTCCACTTCTTGCTTACTTACTTAAGGGTAAGTTTGGTTTCTATGGTTCAAAACTGAATTTTTAATTTTTCTAACCATGTTTGTTCCATGGTTTTCCTATTTTGTACCTTGTATGTGTATTTATTAATTGTTTGAGAATTTTAGGAATTGTTTGGGAGGTCACACGAAATTTGGAGAAAAGGAAGGAATCTAACCGATTAATTTGCCTACAAGAGGTAAGAGGGAGATTTAATCTCATCAACCCTAAGTGGTGATGAGAAAATGGATTGTGTTTGTATGTAGAATCCATAAGGATTCGGTTGTATGGTTTGTTTGTGATTTTTATTATTTTTGATTGTTTAAATGCTTTACTAATTGTGATCTTAATTTGCTATGCATGATTATGGTTTTTATTATTTTTGCTATGTATGTTTATGGTTTTAAATATATTGTATGTGTATTATATGTGATTTAATAATTGTATGTGTTTGTAACTGTGTAATTATTAAAGTAGGATGTGAATAACATGTGCGATTTGCATGAGTGTTCCAAAGAACACACCATCAGGCTCACGGCCTTACATCTAAAAAGAGAACCAAAATGTTCTCAGTAATTTTCTAAATAACTGATTCAAGGAATTTAAGTAAAATAATCAAAGTTAAAAATGGTTTAGGTTAATTGTGGCCAAAATGCCATTTAGTGTATAACCAAATGCCATTTTATTTTGATTTGGCCAACATGCCATTTTATTTACTAAGATAGGTTAGGTAATTGTTTTATAACATAAATTGATTCCAAAGAATCATTGAGAAAATCAAAGGAATTAATTCTGTTCTAGAATTTTAACTTAGCAGAATTCAGTTTAAGTAAGAAATTAATCAGACACTTGAAAAGTACTAACGTAGGCCTTATACTATAAATTTTGAAGCGCGTTAGTGAATTTCAAAGTGAAATTATTGGGTAAAAATAAAATAAACTATATTTAGAGGAAAACATTAAAAATACCTTATACTGATTTTTTAGGCAAAATGCTGCCGAAATTTATTAAAATCAAATGCATAAAATGAAAAGATTCCATACTATATTTAGAACACAAGGAAAATACATTACGTATTTTAAAAGTACTAGATATAGTTTTACACATATTAAAAATGACAATTTTAAGCTATTCGGTTAAGAAAATGAATTAAAAATCCTACGCGATTGAGAAAATAACTCAAAAACAATTTACGATATTTAAAAACGTCAAAATGTCTTTACGCGATTTAAAAACGTTTGTGAAAATGATGAGATTGTGAAAATGCGATAAAATTCTTACGCGATTGAACAATACTGTGAGTTTTGCTGTCGGGCCAAAGTGGTGGACCCAGACATGTTGTAGTGTAGTACTGTCAGGTGGGACGTACTGTACTTTGTTATTTGGTGACTAGGGGTATTTTGGTAATTTCTCGTAAATATGGTAAAATTTGGTGACTAGGGGTATTTCTGCAATTCGCCTCGCGATTGAACAATACTGTGAGTTTAGCTCATGTTTAGAGTGTTGTGCCAATTTGGGTTATAATTGGTGATTGATTGACGAGGCGAATTACACCGTGTTTGGTGTGATAAGCGTAGTGTGGTTCATTTATGAACTTGGAGGCATTAGTGTGCGGAGAATTCCACATGCGGACAGTGGGTTGCTCCTCTGGGCCGTGGTAACCGGCAACACACTAATGATCTTGACAAGCACTATTCTTAGTCAAGATCTTGAGGGGACTATTAAGTACTATGCCTGTGGTACACGACATTGGACTGTGTACTGCTACACGATGTTTTTGGACTGTGGGCTATAGACACAATGATTGGACAGTGCAATAGCTTGGTTGGGCAGCCATAAAGTATTTTTAGTTTCTTTTCGGATCATTCTCTCAGATATCCGTGTTTAGCTCCATGGAGTAGGAACGAGTCAGTGTGTGTATCATTCATCATCTGCATTTTTAATGTTCATGCATTATCTGCATTTTATTGTTTATCATAATCTGTGATAAATTGTATGATTAAATGTTTTATTGTACTATGCATGATATTATTGTATATGTTATTTATATATATATCACTTGTTATCTTGTACATGATGTATTGGTATGTACTGTTGTGATAACTATTTTGTACTGTCGTTTTCTTTATTGCCATGCGGGTAGTGATGTAGATTGTCTCACCTCTCTATATGTTTTCTCGATATTACTATATTGTTTCCGTAAAGAGTTTGAGGTAGAGGAGGATCAGCCTCTTGAGGTACAGTACCCTGACGAGCAACAGTCGGGCGACTTACACGAGGAGGAGGAGCCGGTTGATCACGCTGATCGTCAAGACTGATCTTGAGATCATGGCACTGCCAGGATTCTTCGGGTTCGTGAGACTGGAGTTTCACGGGGGTTCCGAGGCGTGGCGTATGCATGCTGACCGAGGGACAGTAGCTTATGTGGGACGATTGACTGTGTCCCTATGTAGGGAGTATGACGGGGAGGTCATATTCACTACTATGCTTTATTTACATTTAGAGTTACCTTTGACCATTAGGCGTTATTGGCAGGGAGTTTTCCATGCGCCTAGTGAGTTGAGTAGCGAGTCGACAGCTCGGACTCGTGTCCGAAGTGCTGTGAGATCTCATAGATGCACACTTTTCGATGGTTATTCTGGAGGTGACGGATGGTGATTCATCGGAGGGTTTGATATCTACTGGGATGCACTTGGGCAGTACTATGTTTTAGCTTTGTGTCAACTCTTTACTGTTTTATTAAATACATGTAGTTGTAAATTATGCTTGTACTAAAAGAGAATCATATGTATATTATGGTGAGTTTATGTTTGTTATATCTTGTGTTTCGTGTTATTTTATTTAATGTTAATAATTATAAAAAGAAAAAAAAATATTCCACAAATATTATGTAAGTATCAAATGTTTTACAACTTGGGTAAGAGTTTTATTTTATTTTATTTCATTGCATTCATAAATGTGACATCCCCACAAGGGTGTTACATTAGTTGGTATCAGAGCCCAAGTTAGAGTCTTTTGGGGTTGTGGTTAGGTCTGTTTTTGCTTGTGTTGTGTGAATCTCTGTGATTTGTTTCTGAAAGGTTACATCTGACATTGTTTTATCTTGTTGAAGAAAGAAGATGTCTGGAGGAAGAGGAAGGCGTGTAAACGTGGCACCTAATGTGGATCCAATGGTTGTCGTTGCTGAGGCTATTCAGCAAATGGCAGCAGTGATTGCTCAGCAAAATCATCAAAATCAAAGAGCAGCCCAACATCAAGATACGACTGCTGATGCTTTGAATTTGTCTGAGTTCAGACGCAACAATCCACCACAGTTTAGAGGCGAGTTTGACCCTGAAAAGGCAAGTCTTTGGATTCAAGACTTGGAGTGAATATTCGAAGGAATGGGGTGCGCGGAGAATAAGAAGGTAACATTTGCTGTATATATGTTGAGAGGAGATGCCGAAAATTGGTGGAGGAATACCCGCCAGCTATTGCAAGCGGAAGGAACTGAAATCACCTGGGAGGTGTTTTGTGAAGTATTTATGGAGAAGTACTTTCCCGGTACTGCTCGACATGCCAAAGAAATGGAATTTCTTAGTCTGTGTCAAGGGAATATGACTGTGGGAGAATATGCTGCAAAATTTGAGAGTTTGTCACAATTCTCGAGGTATTTCTAGAACCAACCAGATGAGGTATGGAAGTGCCAGAAGTTTGAGGATGGGTTAAGAATGGAGTTGAGACGTGCAGTGCTACCGATGAGAATGAGGGAGTTTCCTGTGTTGATAGACACTTGTCGAAGACTCGAGGCATTGGAGCCATCCCGAGATCAAAGGAATCGTAATTTTGGGCCGACTAGGTTCCAAAGAGGTGGCAGTAGCAGTGGTGGTAGGTTTCAGAGAAAGCCTTATGCGAGACCGTCTGGGAGTCAGCCGCAACGTCCATCTGTTGGGGGAAGTTATGGTGGAAATTGACCTACTCAGAATGTGGCGTTTACGCCAACCTGTTTTAAATGTGGCAAGAGTGGCCATATATCTACAGATTGTTCGATCAGGGGAACGATCTGTTTTAACTGTAAGAAGCCTGAACATGTTTCTAGAGATTGCACTCAGCCAGAGAGGAAGCCTGCAGTGAGGAATGTCCGTGCTACTCAACCGAGATCTGGAGGGAGAGTGTATACAATGACCGGAACTGAAGCTTCTCAGTCTGAGGATCTTATACAAGGGGAAGGTGTCATTGAAGGTAATCACCTGACTTTGCTATATGATTCGGGTGCAACACACTCATTTATTGCATATGATTATGTGGAGCGTTTGAAACTGCCTGTGTCTTCTCTGAGTTTTCAATTGATTGTTTCTACACCGACTGCCAAGCCTGTTGTTACATCCAAGATATGCATGAACTGTCCTATTGTCATAAAGGATCGTAAGTTTTCGGTCAACTTGATTTGTTTACCTCTTGTTGAGATAGACATAATATTAGGAATGGATTGGTTATCTTCTAACCATATCCTTATAGACTGTGCGAGTAAGGCCATAGTTTTTCCTAAGGAAGAAAGTTCTGGATTCTTGACTGCTGTAAAGGTCAAGTCATTGTTGAGGGATGGAGCTCAAGGGTTCATGTTGCTGTCTTCTTTGGAAGTCAAATCTGAGAAGGATGTGAGCACTATTCCTGTCGTCAATGAGTTTCCAGAGATTTTTCCTGACGATGTACCTGGTTTGCCACCGGAAAGGGAGATTGAATTCTCTATCGACTTAGTACCTGGAGCAGGTCCTATTTCGATTGCACCGTACCGAATGTCACCAGTAGAGTTGGCAGAGTTGAAGAAGCAATTGGAGGAACTGTTGGAGAAGCAATTTGTGCGACCTAGTGTTTCACCATGGGGAGCACCAGTGTTGCTAGTCAAAAAGAAGGATGGAACTTCGCGCCTTTGTGTTGATTATCGACAGCTGAATAAGGTGACTATAAAGAACAGGTATCCGCTACCGAGGATTGATGACTTGATGGATCAATTGAAGGGAGCCGCTGTATTCTCTAAGATAGATCTGCGATCAGGTTATCATCAGATTCGTGTCAAGGTCGATGATGTACCCAAAACAGCTTTCCGAACTCGTTATGGGCATTATGAGTATCAAGTGATGCCGTTCGGAGTGACGAATGCTCCTGCGATATTCATGGACTATATGAATAGGATTTTTCGTCCATACTTAGACAGATTTGTCGTTGTTTTCATCGATGACATTCTGATCTATTCTCAAAGTCAAGAAGAGCATGCTGAACATCTCAGTATAGTTCTCCAGATTTTGAAGGAGAAGAAGCTATTTGCAAAGTTGTCAAAATGCGAGTTTTGGTTGGACGAAGTTCAATTTCTAGGTCACGTAATTTCTAAGGAAGGTATTGCGGTAGACCCATCAAAGGTGGAGACTGTTTTACAGTGGGAAAGGCCTAAGACTGTGACTGAGGTTCGAAGCTTTGTTGGATTAGCCGGATATTACAGAAGATTTATTGAAGGTTTTTCCAAGATAGCTGGACCACTTACACAACTCACGAGGAAGAGTCAAGCTTTCGATTGGACAGAGGAACGTGAAGCGAGTTTTCAAGAGCTGAAAAAGAGGTTAACAACTGCACCAGTGTTAATTCTGCCGGATCCTAACAAATCATTTGAGGTGTATTGTGATGCATCTTATCAGGGGTTAGGATGTGTGTTGATGCAGAATCGGAACGTGGTAGCTTATGCTTCAAGACAATTGAAGGTTCATGAGAGGAACTACCCAACGCACGATTTGGAGCTAGCTGCAGTAGTTTTTGCATTGAAAGTGTGGAGGCATTTTCTGTATGGAGCTATGTTCAATGTCTTTAGTGATCACAAGAGCTTAAAATACTTGTTTGATCAAATAGAATTGAATATGAGACAGAGGCGATGGTTGGAATTTTTGAAGGATTATGATTTTCAACTTCAATACCATCCAGGAAAAGCGAATGTAGTGGCAGATGCTTTAAGCAGAAAGGTAGTTAGTGTTTCTACTATGATGATTAAAGAGGAGGAGTTGATGAAGCAATTCAGAGATCTATGGTTATCAATAGAATTGGTACCTGGGAAGATTCGTCTAAGTAGAGTTGTGGTTTTGAATGACTTGTTGGAGATAATAAAGGAGAAACAAGATGAAGATGCGTTTTTGCAGAATGAGAAGGAATTGTTGAAGCAAGGTCATAAAGCGACGGTGGAGGAAGGATCTGATGGAATCATGAGGTTTCAAGGAAGAGTTTGTATACCTGATGATCCCGAACTCAAGAGAGCGATTTTGGATGAAGCTCATACAAGTAATTTGAGTATGCATCCGGGAATGACAAAGATGTATCAAGACCTGAAACGATTATTTTGGTGGCCAAGAATGAAGAGAGATGTAGCTGAACGTGTGGCGTCTTGTCTTGTCTGTCAGAAGGCAAAAGTGGAACACCAAAGGCCTGCTGGTATGTTACAACCTTTGACTATTCCAGAGTGGAAGTGGGATAGTATTTCGATGGATTTCGTTACTGGATTTCCAAGGACGAGGAAAGGTCATGATTCGATATGGGTTATAGTTGATAGGCTTACGAAATCAGCGCATTTCTTGCCGATCAATATTAAGTATCCATTGGAACGCTTAACCCAGATATATATCGACGAAGTTGTTAGACTTCATGGTGTGCCGGTAAGTATAGTTTCTGATAGAGATCCGAGGTTTACATCAAGACTCTGGCAAAGTTTGCAAGAAGCCATGGGGACTAAATTGCGATTGAGTTCTGCATACCATCCGCAGACTGATGGTCAGACGGAGAGAACGATTTAGTCGTTGGAAGATCTGTTGCGTGCTTGTGTGTTGGAACAGCAAGGGAGTTGGGATGAATTTCTGTCTTTGATAGAATTCACTTACAACAATAGTTTTCACTCGAGCATAGGAATGGCGCCCTATGAAGCACTTTATGGACGATGATGCCGAACACCTTTGTGTTGGTATCAGCATGGAGAGAGTATGACTATTGGTCCTGATCTTGTGCAGCAGACTACAGAAAAAGTGAAGATGATACAAGAAAAGATGCGAACGACTCAAAGCCGTCAGAAAAGTTATGCTGATAAATGAAGATGACCTTTGGAATTTGAAGAAGGTGATCATGTGTTCTTGCGAGTTACGCCTACGACTGGTGTCGGAAGAGTTCTTAAATCAAGGAAGCTTATACCTAAGTTCATAGGACCTTATCAGATTATTCATCGGATTGGTCCTATAGATTATCAGATAGCTTTACCGACTTTTCTATCCAATCTTCATAATGTATTTCATGTGTCTCAGTTGAGGAAATACATTCCCGATCCAACCCATGTGATACAACCTGATGAAGTACAGCTGAAGGATAATTTGACGTATGAAACACTTCCTGTTAGAATCGAGGATAGGAGAGTGAAACAACTTCGAGGGAAGATGATTGAACTGGTGAAGGTAGTGTGGAATGATGTAACGGGAGATGCTACATGGGAATTAGAGGATAGGATGAGGGAGCAATACCCTCAATTGTTTGATGTATGATGAATTTCGGGGACGAAATTCTTATTAGTAGGGGAGAGTTGTAACACCCCAACTTTTGAGATAATTATAATATAGTCCCAATTTGTATTATTTTGTGAATTCTGTGAGCAGTAAATTTAATTTGACTGTTCCGTGAGTGTACTTGACTATTGTATGTGATTTGCTCCGACCTGGGGAAATAAAAATTTTCTGACCGGATAAATATTATTTTAATTAATTGGAGCTAGGGGATCTTACTAAACCCAATTCTGATTGATATATAAATTAATATCGTAATTTTTTGGATTTAACTGTGCAATAAAATAA
The DNA here is from genome assembly GCA_029884595.1 of Ormosia semicastrata. Taxonomy (NCBI): domain Eukaryota; kingdom Viridiplantae; phylum Streptophyta; class Magnoliopsida; order Fabales; family Fabaceae; genus Ormosia; species Ormosia semicastrata. The sequence goes on from JAQQTO010000063.1 coordinate 56,169,973, forward strand.
TTTTATATTTTTATAATATTATTTTATAATACAGTACCTACTGTCTCAAAAATAGTAAAAATCTGTTTCGATTTGACCACAGATCTTTAAAAGTCTTTGTGGGACCGCGTTTAGGAAAAATAGTCAATCTGTCTTTGTTGGATAATTTCTAACCAATGAGAGCAAGTCAACCAAGGTAGGCTTGACTTTCTAAACCAATAGGAATTGGACACCTAAGGAAGCATGTGTTTTCATTTGGACCGTTGGATGAAGACTTAATGATGAAGCCTTTAACCTAAGCCATTGATCTAATCAATGGTGAGATTAGAATGATAGGTTTATGATCAAGTGATATCTACCTTAGATCTAATCTAGGGCTAAGGATTAAAGATGAACCAAGGGTTAGGATTAAGTCAACAATTGTAGGCTTGAAAATGGTTAGTAACCTAATTAAGCTTAATTCAACTAATCTAATTACTTAATTAGCATACTAAGTGAACTAGCTTAGTTATGAATTAATTATAATCTAAATACTAATTAAATATACTAATATTGATTAAAGGTTATAATATATGTTAATATATACTAAATTAATTAGTTATGTGATTAGTATGTTAATTTAGTTTGGTTATGATAATTAACCTAACAAATTACCTAATTAACTAGCATGTAATTAGGAGTAATTTGAAAACAATTAGACCCCTAATTAGGTGAAGGAGCTGCACGGTTTTGGGCTGCCAAGGAGGAGGCAAGGTGGCTTGGTTCTACATGGTTCTAGAAGGATTCAATGACCTAAGCCATGTGCCTAACAAGTGTGAACACTTTGTGATATTTTGCATGCAAAATCAAACACTCAAGCTCCCTACACACACTCATTCACGGCTGCTGCCCTCCATATTCACTCTTCACTTTCTATTTCACCCTTATCACATTTTAACTATCCATTTCTCTCTCTAAAATACCAAAAACTCAAGCAAACATTTCTCTCTCACTTTCTCTCTCTAATTCGGCCAGCACCCTCACACACTCACCCAAGCCTTCATAATTTTATCCCATCACATTTCTTGAACCCAAATACCATTCTAAGCATTTTTCATTCACAAAGTTTTCCCAAATTCCTACTCCATCTTGCCTAAAATTCCACTTCTTGCTTACTTACTTAAGGGTAAGTTTGGTTTCTATGGTTCAAAACTGAATTTTTAATTTTTCTAACCATGTTTGTTCCATGGTTTTCCTATTTTGTACCTTCTATGTGTATTTATTAATTGTTTGAGAATTTTAGGAATTGTTTAGGAGGCCACACGAAATTTGGAGAAAAGGAAGGAATCTAACCGATTAATTTGCCTACAAGAGGTAAGAGGGAGATTTAATCTCATCAATCCTAAGTGGTGATGAGAAAATGGATTGTGTTTATATGTAGAATCCATAAGGATTCGGTTGTATGGTTTGTTTGTGATTTTAATTGTTTTTGATTGTTTAAATGCTTTACTAATTGTGATCTTAATTTGCTATGCATGATTATGGTTTTTATTATTTTTGCTATGTATGTTTATGGTTTTAAATATATTGTATGTGTATTATATGTGATTTAATAATTGTATGTGTTTGTAGCTGTGTAATTATTAAAGTAGGATGTGAATAACATGTGCGATTTGCATGAGTATTCCAAAGAACACACCATCAGGCTCACGGCCTTACATCCAAAAAGAGAACCAAAATGTTCTCAGCAATTTTCTAAATAACTGATTCAAGGAATTTAAGTAAAATAATCAAAGTTAAAAATGGTTTAGGTTAATTGTGGCCAAAATGCCATTTAGTGTATAACCAAATGCCATTTTATTTTGATTTGGCCAACATGCCATTTTATTTACTAAGATAGGTTAAGTAATTGTTTTATAACATAAATTGATTCCAAAGAATCATTGAGAAAATCAAAGGAATTACTTCTGTTCTAGAATTTTAACTTAGCAGAATTTAGTTTAAGTAAGAAATTAATCAGACACTTGAAAAGTACTAACGTAGGGCTCATACTATAAATTTTGAAGCGTGTTAGTGAATTTCAAAGTGAAATTATTGGGTAAAAATAAAATAAACTATATTTAGAGGAAAACATTAAAAATACCTTATACTGATTTTTTAGGCAAAATACTGCTGAAATTTATTAAAATCAAACGCATAAAATGAAAAGATTCCATACTATATTTAGAACACAAGGAAAATACATTACGTATTTTAAAAGTACTAGATATAGTTTTACACATATTAAAAATGACAATTTTAAGCTATTCGGTTAAGAAAATGAATTAAAAATCCTACGCGATTGAGAAAATAACTCAAAAACAATTTACGATATTTAAAAACGTCAAAATGTCTTTACGCGATTTAAAAACGTTTGTGAAAATGACGAGATTGTGAAAATGCGATAAAATTCTTACGCGATTGAACAATACTGTGAGTTTTGCTGTCGGGCCAAAGTGGTGGACCCAGACATGTTGTAGTGTAGTACTGTCAGGTGGGACGTACTGTACTTTGTTATTTGGTGACAAGGAGTATTTTGGTAATTTCTCGTAAATATGGTAAAATTTGGTGACTAGGGGTATTTCTGTAATTCGCCTCGCGATTGAACAATACTGTGAGTTTTGCTCATGTTTAGAGTGTTGTGCCAATTTGGGTTATAATTGGTGATTGATTGACGAGGCGAATTACACCGTGTTTGGTGTGATAAGCGTAGTGTGGTTCATTTATGAACTTGGAGGCATTAGTGTGCGGAGAATTCCACATGCGGACAGTGGGTTGCTCCTCTGGGCCGTGGTAGCGGCAACACACTAATGATCTTGACAAGCACTATTCTTAGTCAAGATCTTGAGGGGACTATTAAGTACTATGCCTGTGGTACACGACGTTGGATCGTGTAATGTCTTGCTACACGATGTTTTTGGACGTGGGCTATAGACACAATGATTGGACAAAGGCAATAGCTTGGTTGGGCAGCCATAAAGTATTTTTAGTTTCTTTTCGGATCATTCTCTCAGATATCCGTATTTAGCTCCATGGAGTAGGAACGAGTCAGTGTGTGTATCATTCATCATTTGCATTTTAATGTTCATGCATTATCTGCATTTTATTGTTTATCATAATCTGTGATAAATTGTATGATTAAATGTTTTATTATACTATGCATGATATTATTGTATGTGTTATTTATATATATATCACTTGTTATCTTGTACATGATGTATTGATATGTACTATTGTGATAACTATTTTGTACTATCATTTTCTTTATTGCCATGCGGGTAGTGATGTAGATTGTCTCACCTCTCTATATGTTTTCTCGATATTACTATATTGTTTCCATAAAGAGTTTGAGGTAGAGGAGGATCAGCCTCTTGAGGTACAATACCCTGACGAGCAACAATCGGACGACTTACACGAGGAGGAGGAGCCGGTTGATCACGCTGATCGTCAAGACTAATCTTGAGATCATGGCACTGCCAGGATTCTTCGGGTTCGTGAGACTGGAGTTTCACGGGGGTTCCGAGGCGTGGCGTATGCATGCGGACCGAGGGACAGTAGCTTATGTGGGGCGATTGACTGTGTCCCTATGTAGAGAGTATGACGGAGAGGTCATATTCACTACTATGCTTTATTTACATTTAGAGTTACCTTTGACCATTAGGCGTTATTGGCAGGGAGTTTACCATGCGCCTAGTGAGCTGAGTAGCGAGTCGACAGCTCGGACTCGTGTCCGAAGTGCTGTGAGATCTCATAGATGCACACTTTTCGATGGTTATTCTGGAGGTGACGGATGGTGATTCATCGGAGGGTTTGATATCTACTGGGATGCACTTGGGCAGTACTATGTTTTAACTTTGTGTCAACTCTTTACTATTTTATTAAATACATGTAGTTGTAAATTATGCTTGTACTAAAAGAGAATCATATGTATATTATGGTAAGTTTATGTTTGTTATATCTTGTGTTTTGTGTTATTTTATTTAATGTTAATAATTATAAAAAGAAAAAAAAATTCCGCAAATATTATATAAGTATCAAATGTTTTACAACTTGGGTAAGAGTTTTATTTTATTTTATTTCATTGCATTCATAAATGTGACATCCCCACAAGGGTGTTACAGTTGGGATGAACTTTCATGCTCTTTTATTCTCTTTGGTATTTAACTTGTTATATCTATATTACCTTCTCCTTTACCTTGACCCCATTACAACCTTGATTAAAGTCCTCATGATTTGTTTGTGCATGTATTCTGAGTAGTGGAGAAGTAGAAGATAAGCAAACTTATAGTAGTGCAATTTTCATGAGTTGAATTGAGTGAAATACCTACCTTCTAAACACTTGAGGGATTAAGAGTGAATCTTGTGAAGATCTATCATTCTTGACTCATGTTTTTCAATTGAAGTTTCCTTGCTTGTTAGTTTGAGATGTGAAGAAATGTTACCTCATAAATGTTTTGATTACTTGAATGATTGGTTGCTCTTCATTCTTAAATATTATTAGAAATTGAATCTTTTAGAGTGTTTAGATTTTGAGTCTATTTTGTTTTTTTTTTTTAGTTTTGGTCTTGTGTGTTTTGCCCAGGAGTGCAAAAAGTTAAGTGTGGGAGAATTTGATAATCACATATTTGATACATTAATAAACCCTCATTTTTAGTCATTTACACTCTCCATGTACTTAATTGATTGAGTTTGGTTATGTTTTGTAAGTTTGGACTCAAATTAGACTTAATTGAATTTTTCAGCATGATTTATGTCTTACATTATTTCTGTATTTGGGCCATATCTTAGGCTGTAAGCAGTCTTTTGAGGTGATTCTGGTGGCATTTTAAATCTAAGAGAGAGATATACAACTTTCGTGAATACCTCAAAGGCCTAATCATACGTTTGGATAACTCAAATTAGAGTTGAAGCAAGAACTAGGGTGTTGATCCTGACAGCTTGACCTATGCATACTGTTCATGACATAACTCGGGTTATAGGATGTCAAATGGGCTAAAATTTTGATGGTTGATATTTAATATCCAAATCTATAACTTTCATGTTGAACACTTTTCCAGAATCAGAGGTCTAATGGGTCATATAGGCTTGGAAGTCAGAACAGAGGAGTTATCACTAGGTCTGAGTAGTATGCAGTAATCAGACCATATCTTGAGTTGTAGGAATACTTTTGGGCTCAATAACGGCATTTGAAATCTAAGATCCAAGCCTACAACTTTTATGAAGACCACTTTGTGAAAAAATGACGAATTCAATGACTTCAGAACTAAATAATTTTAGAGACATAGAATCTCTATAATTTTTTTCTCATCAAAAGTCATTTGGCATTTTTTACTCATTTTCCACTCATCCACTCACTCATGACTCAGCCCCCTTGTCATTTTGTATCCCTAATCCTCTATAAAAGGGAACTGATCATTTAGGGGGCTTGGTGTTAGATACCAAATTCATGTTATTTTATTGTTTGATTATCTTGTTGTAGTTTTCTTTTGTTCTAAATTGAAGTTATGTTCTTCTTCTTCTTCTTCTCTTTTCCTTTTTTCTTGTCTATGAGTAACTAAGTTTTATTTTGCTTGGGTGAAAGAGTGAAGCTCTTGGTAATGAAATAAGGTTAGATTAATTTCTCTCTTGTGCTTAAATGATATATTTTCAAGTGGTCATTATACGTATTGTATTTTGTTTCTAATCAATTTAGAAACCTTTCTTGTAAAGTGGAGTTCTTGATTTGTTGTAGACAAGAGATTGGCACAATGAATGCTTGAACCCATTTACAAGTATTGGTGCTAGAAACTCTCCTTGTAAAGTGGAGATCTTGATTTGTTATAGACAAGATTTTGGCACAATGAATGTTTGATCCCATGTATGAGTGGTAGTGTTAATAGATGATTAAAGGAATCATAATATAATTACGTATATAATTTTTAATGAACTTTAAACGTTGTATTTTTCGATTGAAACTTTCGTTATGTGTGGATTCTAATTGAGTTATAAAAGAATTAATATTGTCCTTAATTTATTTACCAAGAATAGATCTCCTAACCCAAGCAATTCCTTTTTATTTGTGACCAAGTTTTATCACATTTATTGTTGTAACAAAATATTTTCCTTACGTCAAATAAATTCTTCTTCATCAATTCCCTGTGGATCGACCTCCGACTCCTGAGAAATTTATTACTTGAGATAACCTACACTTGGGTTCGCAACTTTTAATCTGCATCAATTATCACCGATATGGAAAAATATGAAAATGGTGAAACAAGATTTTTTATGAATCTTACGATTTATTTTAAGTCAACAAATTAGGAAACTTGATTAGTGAAATCTAAGTGTTCTTAACAGTTTGGAAGTTACAACTTAGGTATTAAAGAGGCCAAGTACTTCACGGTTCTTTCTTATTTTTGCCCTTGACTTTCTATGCCCTTATATGGGATATTTATCTCATTTCTCATCATTTCCCATGGCTAGCCAGCAAAGAAGCAAAAGAGAAGAGGAAAGAAGGAAGCTAGAAGGAGAGGAGTAACATCCTAAGAGAAGAAGAAGAAGAGAGAAATCAAGAGACAAGGCAAGGATTGGAAGATCATCTTCATATGTGAGGTAGGGGGAAGCCTATTTTAACACTTTCTTTTCATTTTCTCCATATTATTTTTTGAGTGGCTTGAAGAAGAAATGGGTTTGAAGTGTTGTTTTGTGATCTTGGCTTGATTTTTGTTGTAGAACTTGAGGATAACCTATTTTTGATTTGTTGGATGTATGGAGATGAATTTTCATCTCTTAAACTCTTTTGTTTCCACTTGAGCTAAGAGTTGGAAATTTGGGATTTTAGGTTGATGAATGATTCATTAATCAATGTGGGAAAGAATTAAAAATGTTTAAGAGTTACAATGTGTTTTATGGACCTTGTGTGGTATTGAAAACCACTTGAATTTAAGGTTTGAGTAATTGGAAGTCCATTATTCCCAATGGAACAGTGGTTGTTTTCTATAGAATTCTACAGAAAACTGCTTCAGGTAACTAGTGCTTGAGCGCTGGGAGGCACCCACTACCAAACAAAGAGCAACTTCATGCTGCGCGAGGATCAGCTGAGTGTAACACCCCGAAAATTGTTTATTTTATCATTCATCATCATTTTATAATATTTATAATTTTTGAAAATTTTTCTGGATTTTTTCAGAAATGTCGAATATTTTAATATATTCCTCGTTTTGCATGAGTATATTTCTCGTTTCACGTGCACACTAACTAGAGTCAGTGTAACACCCCGAAAATGATTTGTTTCATCATGAATAGTCATTTTCCAATATTCATGATTTTTGGATATTTTTCTGGAATTTTTTGAAAACACTGAATATTTTAATATATTCCTCGTTTTGCATGCGCACTGAGTAGAGTCAGTCAAACGCTCCGAAAAATTGTTTGTTTTGTGATGAATAGTCATTTTTTAATATTTATGATTTTTAAGAATTTTTGTGGATTTTTCTAAAAATGTCAAATATTATAGTATATTTCTCGTTTTACGTGCGCGCTGAGCAGAGCCGGGATAACGAAATATTTTCCCTGAGGCTGGTAAACCTTGAACTTTCAACGTGTTGACGGGGATCTTACTAAACCCGAGGTCGGGCACAGTTTACGAGATTTATATTTTTTGAGGTTTTATCTGATAAATAAAATCACAGTATCGTAAAAATTATCCGATGAATAATAAAATATTATTTTCATCAACTGTAAATTTTATTCACTGAGAAAATAATTCTAACAATGTAATTAATCATCTATCAAGTGTATTTAATTAAAGAGACAAGCTTACTATACATTTTATTAAGAATTGTGCAAAACTTCTCAAGGAAGCTTCTTGGAAATTTCCTCCAAGCTTCCTATGGAAGCCACACACTCTCTCTCCCCTCCCCATGCACTCATGGCAGCAGCCCCCCTTGGGAGCACAAATTATGCTTTAATTCATTTAATCAATTATATTCAAGTTTTCAAAATTCAAAAGCTACCACTTTATTTTTCTATTCACCTTCTCTCTCTACCTTCATCTTCTTCAAGCTTTTTCTCCTCCTTCTCTCTACCAAGGCTCACGGCCAGCAGCCCCACTCCCCCTCATCCATCACAAAATTTTCATCCAACCCCATTTTCTTAATTCTCTCCATCTCCTAAACACTTTTCTAGTTGATGGTTCTTTGAAAATCCATCATTTTCACCATCTTCTTCAAGCTTCAAGCCTAGGGCTTTTTGGGTAAGCTTCTTGAATCTTCATTCCCTTTTCTTATTTTCGTTTCTATGGTCCTTTTGGTGACCATCCATGCTTTATTTTTCAAGCAATGGTGCTATTTTAATGAGTTTGAAATTTTAGGGTTCTTGGAGGAACCAAATCCGAAAATCCAAAGAGCTTCAAGGGAGTTCTTTGTTTGTTCTTCACTTAGGTAAGAGGAAGACACTCCTCCTCAACCTCTTTTAGCATTTAGAAACCTTGTTTGTGGTTGATTATCAGAAACCCTTAATGAGGGTTGTTAGTCATGGCAACCATTACCCAAGAGGGGGGTGAATTGGGTATTAAAAAACTTTTCACAAATGCTCTTAAAATAAATACAAATATTTAAGCTATTAAATAAAAGAGAAAGAATTGCGAGATGAAGAAAGAAAGCTTTAAGAACTGCAAATAAATAAATGTACAATAATATAAAATTACGTAAAATAAAGATTGCACAAAATAAAGAGATAAAGAGAAGAAGAGCAGGCACGATATTTATCCTGGTTCGACCACTAACCACTTGTGGTCTACGTCCAGTCCCCGAAACACAGTTCGAGATTTTTCACTATATGTACAAGCTTCAATAGGTGCTTGCAACCTTTACATAAGAGAGCACTTTTCACACACAGGGAAACTCTACCCTTGTGCTAAAGTCTCAGCCTGCAGGGATACCTCACCCTTATACAAACCTTGAAGGGATACCTCACCCTTATACAAATCTTGAAGGATACCTCACCCTCAATATAGAAGAATAGAAATTATAGATGAATAGAAACTCTCACTTAGAGCAAATAATACAATTTGAAGTGCTAAGAGGCTCTCAAAGGATATCTCAAAGTTTTAGCAAAAAGAGCACATAAAATGGGTGTAAAAATAAATCACATTTTTCATAGCAAGCGCAAATTAAACAAATAGCTGGGTACTTTCAGATGAGACCCACGGTCTCTATTTATAGAGCCAAAAAGAAAATAGCCATTGGAGCAAATTAATGTGATAATAAATAAGTTAACGTTTTCGTATAAATTCAAAAACGAAACAGAAATCTCGTGGTTTATTCGAATACCAACATGAGTATTCGAATGCCACTATTCCAAATCCCATAAAAAAACCAATTCAAAAGCCATTTATTCAAATACCATATTGAGTATTCGAATGCCATTATTTAAAACACGTTAGAAAGGCTGTTCTGAAGCTTATTATTTGAATATCAAAAGAGGTATTCGAATGCCTCTATTTTAAACGCATTCTGGAAAGGTTTTTAGGTTGTAGTATTTGAATACCACATTGAGTATTCGAATGCCCCATTAAAAAAACTCATCTGGAACGTTTTTTTTATGCTGTGGTATTCGAATACCACAAGCTGTATTCGAATACCCTGCTCTGATTTCGAATACTGACTTTAAAGGGTCATAACTTCTTCATTTCTTATCCGTTTAAAGCAAATGACCAGTCAATGGAAAGATCTTTGAGTCTATTTTCAAATGAAATAAGTTTCAAAACAAAACTCAAAGTAGTTTGAAAGATATGATTAAAAGAGTGACCAAAGGTCAGTTTTGCAAAACTCAAACTTTGCTATTTTTCATAGATTTGAACTATTACCAAAATTAGCTTTTCAAAACTTGTTTGTTGGATATTTTAACATAGGAAAATCATTTGTAAGGATTTGAAAAACATATTTGAGATATCCATAAGGCTTCTTACATAAAGACCCTAAGTCCTAAAAGCTATACCGTTTAATCTTCCTTTGGACTTGGTTATGTTATCAAAACCTTCATGAGATATCCATTCACATTCTCCTTGTGTTGAGCTTAATATATATCTTTTGCTTTCTTGTTGCAAGCTCATTCTTGATACTTGGACTATCCTACAAAGTATTGTTCACTTAAACAAGCATAGTTAGTCCAGAATCACAATTCAATATCTTCATATGCATGATTCATAAAAGTATAACTCTAGTTAGTTAAACATGCATATAAGACTTTCATAGATACATCCAAATAAGATATTTATCAATTACTAATGGATATGCTCTATATAGGATGCAACAGAACATAAGCAATGTGTACTTTTTGTCTTGTATTTGTCATCATCAAAACTTAACATATAAAACTATTTGGGGCAAACTTATTTCCACAATCTCCCCTTTTTTGATGATGACAAATCACCAAAGAAAAATATGTTGAACAATATACAAGAATGAATTATTCATGTAAGCATATCTAACAATAAGCATATCAAGCATATATTTTTCTTTCCAATTTTCACTCCCCCTATTTGACATCAACAAAAAGGCTTAGAAAATTTTTCTCCCCCTTATAGATTCTATATATGATTCAATAATAGAGAGATGAAATAAGCATGCTTTCAAGATATAAAAAAAAAATTATTCATGCAATACTTGTCATATTTTGGTACATCAATATTTAGCATATGATAGTAACAAGCTTAAGAAATTATGTCTAGCATATAATATCTTGTATACCACATGATAAATAAGTACCACTTGATATCACTTATTAGGATTTACAAGATATCCATATAAGGTCATGAAATTAAGATTTTCAAACAGGAAGATCATGCAACTTGTCACACATCAAGCATTTCTCAATGAAAGAATCAAAATATATGAAATTTAAGAAAGTTTACCTTCTTTCATTGATAGAGGGAAAAAGAACAAGAGATGATCTTTGTTGACATGTTGATAGTATTATCAATAAAATATTTCATGTCAAACAAGGATGTAAGTCAAAGGATATAACATGTTTACCACTTGTTAGCCAAGAAATATACCACTTGTTAGTTATAGGATATGAGCAACAATTTAAGAGATAAGCTCCCCCTCAGAATATGCATATTATCAAAATAATAGATAAAGGAAATATGTATGTGAAAATCATATAAGCACATTTCCTTAAAGAAAAGTAAGGCAAAAGATTTTTTATTTTTAATCCATCAATAAATAAAAAAACATTTCTAAAACTTCTCCCATTTCAAAAAGAATTTTACAAGAGCACATTATATTTTCAAAAGCATTTTAGAAAGGTAGAGATATTTTATATGAAAAGCATATATTCATTGAGATAGATTAAACCAAGTTAAAAGAACATAAGTACATCTCCTTGATGAAATATGCTATAGGAATTAAAGCATGTATAGAACTAATATCATTCACCCTAAATGCAATGACAAAATAGCAAGTTAATATCCAATTAGGCATTTTGTCAATGCTAAGCATACTTCTCATGTAAGGAAAGCATCTAATCATTTTAAGATCAATTTATCAACAAGTATCATATAATTCATATCATATACCATAATAGCTTAGGGATAGAGATACTTATTGAGATAGATAAAGAGTGATGATCCTTCTTTATTGGTCCTTTAACTTTGAGCTTTCTTCCTTTGAATTCTCCATTCCATTGCACTAGAAGAAAGTCTTCTTTATCTTCCTCTTCATTTGAATTCCATTCAACTTTTCTCATTTATCCACATATGCTTGTATGTAGAAATCTAATGGCTATATTTGAAACACATAGAGAGACTTGCAAAGCTAACTTTAAAAGTCCTCTAAAATATAGGTTAGCATCAAATATCATATAAGCTCATTTATAAGCATAATTCAGGTTGATATATAATTTTAAAGCATGTATCATATTATCAACCATGCAATATTAGTTGCATGAAGCACATATGCACTTGAATCTAAAAAAGAATATTTAAGCATTTTAAGGCATGATTCAAGAAATATATGATTATCATCAAAACTTATTTAAGCGTTTTTAGGCAAATAATGATCATGCAAGTCATGTAAAGGTATAACATAACTCTCTACGTCTCCAAATATCACATGATATCAAATTTAAAGTATATAAAAAAAAGGATAATAGTTTGATATCACCAAAAATATACTCTTTGAATTTTTGTAGATAACTCTCACTTCCACCAACTTCCAAGCTTCAAGCTTTCATGAAGGAATAGAAATTATTTGCATCCGTTTAAAAATCGAGTCCTTTTAACTTCACTATCCTCAAGTTGAATGAACTTATTCTATTTAAATGCTTGCTTGAGGTAGTTGACACCCTACAAAATAATTCAAAGTACTTTCATTGGTATCCATCAATTTTGGATCCATAGAGGTTAGTCATTATACCAAACTCATAAGCAAATAAGCATAATAAAATAACAAATGAGTTTACAAGGGCAAAAGAGATTTCATTTCATTAATCAAATTAGCTAAGTACATATAATCATCAAAAGAATAGCCAATTACATTTGCATTTTTCATACATATCATTAAGTGTATATTTTCAAATAAAACAAACAAAGAATTTAGCATATATTAATTATTAATGCTAGGCAGCATATACAACAATCAAATGCAGCAGAATCTTTCAAATAAAGCATGGGTAGGAAAAAAAACAGCAGTAGCAGCAGGTTAAAAAATGATAAGTATTCGAATGCTTATTTGAAAGATTAAAAACATACCAAAACGTGGTTTTAATGATGGTATTCGAATGCTTGTTGCAGTATTCGAATACTCACAGAAGAGAAGATAAGGCCAAGGAGCACGTATTCGAATACTCATACTGGTATTCGAATACTCCAGAGAAGCTGAAAGAAGACTGAAAAAGATTGGCCTCAGGGTATTCGAATGCTTCTTAGGTATTCGAATACACCAGCTTTTAGAAAAGCTGTACTGAAGTAAGGTATTCGAATAACCATCAGTGGTATTCGAATAGCCTTAACAAAAACACAAGATTGCACGTAAAACATCAATGGTATTCGAATGCCATGTGAAGGTATTCGAATAACTAAACAAGAAAACACATATCTATGTCCAGAAAAAGCATTTTTGAAAGACGAAAGCATACATTTTGATGGAGTACCTACAAAAATGATTTCGGGATAACTCCGACGCTCAAGTCAGTAATAATTCAAGAAGGATGAAATTATAATTAAGCAATAAATTCAAATATTTAATCATATGTATGATTTATCAAAAACTCAAGCTCAAGGATTTTCTCATTAGACATGTCATTTTAAGCATGGAGCATACTTTATCTAGCATATTAACGTGTAAAAAACATGTTTAAGACATAAAGCTAGAAAAGTATAACACAAGTTTCACTTATCCAAGGATTGTAAATCCATGCTTCATGGAGACAAGGAATTGAGCTTGAAATTATTTCTAGTCTTTGTACTTGGAGCAGCACTTTCAAGATGCCAAAGTCACTTCTTGGCCTTCAAGTATACCTACAACACACTTTAATTTTTGACTTTTGGTACCCAAATTTTATTGGGTCCTTGTGTGTTAGTTTTCAAATATTAATCTATTATGCTCTCATAAAGATTAATTTTTCATAGTATGTAAATCGAGCATAATAAATTAAATAATTAAATATCATTAAGCACATAGTTGATTGCATGCTTACTTTCATGATATATAGATAATTTTAAAGCATATAAAGCACACATAAGCATTATAGACCCTATGTACCAAGATATATAACAAATTAATGAACTATATAATAGAATAAATATAATCATGTGTTAAACATCATATTCAAATTTTATTAAGTACACATGATTCTATTAATCAATTAAGGCCTATAAGGAATATACCTCAAATTTATTGACTTTGCATGTGAGTGTGCATAAGAGGTAAAAAATTTTGATACCTTAGCCTTGGTAATCAAGGAAATACTTTTTCTTATCCATTGCTTCTCTTTTGAAGTCTTAAACTTTGCAAGTTCTACATTTTGTGCTTGAGAAGCTTTGGTTGAAGCCATCTTCCTTCTTTGACCAAAGTTTATACCATTAGGCTTTGGAAGCATTCTTCTTGATGATTCCTCTTTATTTTGACTAATTTGTCCATCCTTTTGAGAAATATTCTGCATAATTGAAACACTAGGAGGACATTTTGGTACCCACTTCATTTTGGGTCCTTGAATATTAATATTAGGGCCTTTAGGATTTTTAGGAACCCATACCATACAATTTCTCATATAAAGATTTCTTTTATAATTGCATAAATGAGAAATATATCCTAGATGACCACAAAAATTACAAATAATTGAATTTAATGATAGCTTGGTCTTTTGAGGATCATCTTTGAAAAACTTAAGCCTTTTCTTGTTATTACATTCTATGTTATTTTTGCCACAAGCTTTACTTGAATTTCCATATGGAATAACATTAATTTTATTTTCATTAACAAGCATAGAATGTAAGCAATTAGAATCATTAGCTTTGGAAATTTTGAAAGATAAGTCCTCAACTTGATTTTCTAAATTAATGCATTTTTCACAAGAAGATGATGTTTCATATTTCAAAGGCATTTCCTCATTAAGAAAAGCATATTCATTTTTTAAAGTCTCAATTTCATTTTCAATAGAGGAAATATTTTCCAAAGACGATAAGTTTTTCTTTTCTAAATTCAATAAACCATCATACAATTCATTATATGCACTTTGCAACTCATCATAGGAAGGACTATAATATAATTTAGAATTATTTACCTCAAAGTCCTTTTTAACCATATAGGAAGTAGTGTCAATTTCTAGGGTACTTGCTTCTTTAAGAGAATCACATTCTTCCTCATCAATTTTGTTTTGCCATGCCTTTTCTTCAAATTGAGCATCATTGTTACCAAGTGACATTTGGCTCCCTTCAATAGTTTGAGTATCTCTTTAAGGATATTTTTCATGATAAGCTTCCTTCATTGACGTTTGCTCTTCTTGCTTCCTATATACAACTTTACACACAAAATCATTGTTAGTAAGATAAATAGCATTAAGAACATCCCATATATCTTTAGCACTAGAGCAATTTTTAATTGTAGCATAAGCATCATCATTCAAACTGCTTCTCAAAATTTGCATAGCTCTAATATTCAAAGAAAAATATTTTTTGTCAAAACTATTCCAAGTTTGTTTTGATTTATAAGTAAATCCATTTAGCACAATATCCCACAAATCTAAGTCAACAGATTGCATATAAAACTCTATTCTAGTTTTCCAATAAACAAAATGCACACCATCAAAGAATGGTGGTTTATCAATTTCAAAACCTTCCATTTTGAAAAACTTTCAAGGTTGCTCACAAGTAAGGATCTTTAACTCTAAGCGGTTAAGCTTTTACCAGAGCACGAAACTCTGATACCACTTGTTAGTCATGGCAACCATTACCCAAGAGGGGGTTGAATTGGGTATTAAAAAACTTTTCGTAAATGCTCTTAAAATAAATACAAATATTTAAGCTATTAAATAAAAGAGAAAGAATTGCGAGATGAAGAAAGAAAGCTTTAAGAACTGCAAATAAATAAATGTACAATAATATAAAATTACGTAAAATAAAGATTGCACAAAATAGAGAGATAAAGAGAAGAAGAGCAGGCACGATATTTATCCTGGTTCGATCACTAACCACTTGTGGTCTACGTCCAGTCCCCGAAACACAGTTCGAGATTTTTCACTATATGTACAAGCTTCAATAGGTGCTTGCAACCTTTACATAAGAGAGCACTTTTCACACACAGGGAAACTCTACCCTTGTGCTAAAGTCTCAGCCCGCAGGGATACCTCACCCTTATACAAACCTTGAAGGGATACCTCACCCTTATACAAATCTTGAAGGATACCTCACCCTCAATATAGAAGAATAGAAATTATAGATGAATAGAAACTCTCACTCAGAGCAAATAATACAATTTGAAGTGCTAAGAGGCTCTCAAAGGATATCTCAAAGTTTTAGCAAAAAGAGCACATAAAATGGGTGTAAAAATAAATCACATTTTTCAGAGCAAGCGCAAATTAAACAAATAGCTGGGTACTTTCAGATGAGACCCGCGGTCTCTATTTATAGAGCCAAAAAGAAAATAGTCATTGGAGCAAATTAATGTGATAATAAATAAGTTAACATTTTTGTATAAATTCAAAAACGAAATAGAAATCTCGTGGTTTATTCGAATACCAACATGAGTATTCGAATGCCACTGTTCCAAATCCCATAAAAAAACCAATTCAGAAGCCATTTATTCGAATACCATATTGAGTATTCGAATGCCATTATTTAAAACACATTAGAAAGGCTGTTTTGAAGCTTATTATTCAAATATCAAAAGAGGTATTCGAATGCCTCTATTTTAAACGCATTCTGGAAAGGTTTTTAGGTTGTAGTATTCAAATACCACATTGAGTATTCGAATGCCCCTTTAAAAAAACTCATCTGGAACGTTTTTTTTATGCTGTGGTATTCGAATACCACAAGCTGTATTTGAATACCCTGCTCTGATTTCGAATACTGACTTTAAAAGGTCATAACTTCTTTATTTCTTATCCGTTTAAAGCAAATGACCAGTCAATGGAAAGATCTTTGAGTCTATTTTCAAATGAAATAAGTTTCAAAACAAAACTCAAAGTATTTTGAAAGATATGATTAAAAGAGTGACCAAAGGTCAGTTTTGTAAAACTCAAACTTTGCTATTTTTCATAAATTTGAACTATTACCAAAATTAGCTTTTCAAAACTTGTTTGTTGGATATTTTAACATAGGAAAATCATTTGTAAGGATTTGAAAAACATATTTGAGATATCCATAAGACTTCTTACATAAAGACCCTAAGTCCTAAAAGCTATACCGTTTAATCTTCCTTTGGACTTGGTTATGTTATCAAAACCTTCATGAGATATCCATTCACATTCTCCTTGTGTTGAGCTTAATATATATCTTTTGCTTTCTTGTTGCAAGCTCATTCTTGATACTTGGACTATCCTACAAAGTATTGTTCACTTAAACAAGCATAGTTAGTCCAGAATCACAATTCAATATCTTCATATGCATGATTCATAAAAGTATAACTCTAGTTAGTTAAACATGCATATAAGACTTTCATAGATACATCCAAATAAGATATTTATCAATTACTAATGGATATGCTCTATATAGGATGCAACAGAACATAAGCAATGTGTACTTTTTATCTTGTATTTGTCATCATCAAAACTTAACATATAAAACTATTTGGGACAAACTTATTTCCACAAGGGTTATTCTTTGTTTGCATGATTAGTATGTTTGCATGTTATTTATAATGTGTTTATGCTATTAGATTGTTTGTTTGCGTATATTGATATATTTGAATGAATTGGAATGCATGAAATGGAAGAAAATGATGTTGGATTGGTTCTTGGATGGCCACGGTTTTGGGGTCCAAATTTTAGGGTTCTTTGTGAACAATTATAACAATTGGAATTCATAATTAATTAAGTGTACATTAGGAAATTAATGGAATGAAAAATTTGGGAATTTAATCCCTAGGGAGGCCACGGCCTCTATGGCCTTTTTGGGGCTTAATTATGCAATTTTAGTAACCTTGAAACTTAATTAATCAAGTGATTAAATCATTGGTAATAGGATAAAAAATTAGCAAATTGGAAGAATAGGATATACTTTGAAATTCATAAATCTTAACGAACCAAGTGTGGAATTTTCATAAGACTTAGGATAATTTTAATTAGGGCAAGAATAAGAGAGTGTGAGACTTTAAGAATCTTAGAATAACTTCTTAAGTGTATAAGAATAAATTACCTAAGAGAATTTAATTTAATTAAGAGAATTCCTTTAGAGACAAACTTTATAAGAAAAGCTAAACCTAAGCAAGAATTCATAATACACCTTTAAAATGTATTAATTTATTTAATAACAATATTATGTTATTATGGGTTCATGTGAGTGACCAATGATTGTGTTGATTCTTACTTTGGCCAATTGTGGCATATTGTGGAATAGTATGTAATAATGATCATACATGATTGATGCATAGAGTCTGTATGCATTGTGAATGTCCATTGGACTATTGTTAAGGCCGAGTTGCCTAAGAGTTGAACACACCTTAGTGCGGGTGCGAGTAGATTAGTGTAGGTCATATTGTTGACCATGGGGGCGTCGGGGTGCGGGTACCTAGCAATGGACAGTTAGTAGCTCTTCTGTCCGTGGGGCAGACCGATGCAAACGCACCGATGATCCTGACTAGGCATTGTCCTATATCGTGATCTAGTGTAGACTATCTGTACAATGCCATAATGTGCACGTGGATAAACTGATGAATTATAGCACTTTGGCCGCGGCAGCCGAGTTGCAGACATGTCTCCTGATCTTTCTCTCCGACCGTTTATATCTAGCTCCATAGAGTAGGATTTTGACTTTGTATGCATGTGCATAGTGAGTCCATATATTATCTGGCATCTGTTCATTATTAGTATTATTATAATTGGAACTGTTGTATTACTATTATATATCTGCCTGTAACTGTTTAATTGTCTATTTCTGTTATTTAATAATTATGATTATTAATTGGTATGCTCTGTGGGCGCTTGGCGTCGTTTTGTTTCTTGCTGCTATAACTGGTAATGATGGTAGGATCTCTTACCTCTTTCCTGCATTTATGTTATTTTCTATCTGTACATTTTGTCCCATCGAAGATGACGGAAAGGAAGTTGGAGCTCCCGATTTCCCCGGCTTATGGCCTGATTACGATTAGCATCTACTGTGGAGCATGGAGGCACGCATGTGTGGATTTCTGAGTGATGTGCGTATGACCTTCCTTGGAGGGCCAGAATGCCGGCACATTAACCTGAATTCCGACCACTGTGTCTACCTGGGAGACGTGTTGATCGCTTTGGTCTGGAGGCATCATAAGCCACCGATCTTTACCTGCTGCATCAACTTGCATCTGGAATTTTATCTGCCCATCCGAGAGATGTGGGGTAACCGCTTCTACATCCCGCAGGAGGACTCTTTTGATTCCACTACTCGGGCTCCGGCCCGTGGCTCTGTGGCTCCTATGGAGGTTTCCTCAGATGAGGAAGACCCCGAGGATGACCTCGCGGAGGATCCTAAAGATGATCCTGATACGATTCCTCCTTATCTGAGAGACTGATATTGCTAGTAGCTACTGATGGCTGCCAGTGTTTTTATTTTGGGGGCCTGATGTCTTTTGTAGTGGGCTGTTTATTTCTGATATCTTGGGAATGTAAATGTATGATCCTTTGGGGCAGGTATAGTTTTGTTTTTTGGTATACCAGGCTTTGTAACCAAATAGTTTGATAAATATTTATATATAAATATGCAATGTTAATTCGAATGTATGCTTTACTTCTATTTGCTCTTTATTTCCATTTATGTTCTGTCACTGTGTTTATTAATTATTGTTATTGTAACAAAAAAAAAATATTCACCAATTTAATTACACGTCTATAATCAAGTAAATTTATATCATATAATAAAGAACCGGGTTTTAACTTATATAGTTTTATTTCTGCATTGTA
Organism: Ormosia semicastrata; assembly: GCA_029884595.1. Classification (NCBI taxonomy): domain Eukaryota; kingdom Viridiplantae; phylum Streptophyta; class Magnoliopsida; order Fabales; family Fabaceae; genus Ormosia; species Ormosia semicastrata. Next base: position 56,189,545 of record JAQQTO010000063.1, read on the forward strand.
ATTGACAATGTGACGTTCCCTCCCAAAAGGGGGCGTTACACTGAGTGCCAATGGTGGAGCACCTAAGCGCGCGATGACTGCTTGAGCTCCACGCAAGAAGTGCCTAAGTGCTCATCACAGTGGAAAATAAGGCAGAGCCTTTGCCTTCAGAGTGCCTGAGCGCCCTATGTGGAATGCCTGAGTGCCCTTGTGCACCCAAAGGCTAGCGCATGAGCACCTAGTCTAGTTTTTTAGTGGAGTTTTATTTGATGAATTTGAAGTGCTTAACTCGTGTAGATCTTTATTATATGCTTCTTAATGAGTGTTAAGACTCTAATGGGAGTATTTAATGAAGTGATAATGATACAAATATAAATCAAACATTATGCTAATTATTGTGATAGTTAGCATCGTTGTATTTCATATATATTTAATAGAGGATGAGGTCCTCACTCTGGTGATCATATATGATTTTGAATGAGGAGGTAACCAACCATCCCTATCATAGTGATCCTTATTGAAGACCGCATAGTTGATGAGTTCACTACCCGAGGTTGTTGAAGATCGCGTAGTTGATGAGTTCACTACTCGGGGTTATTGAAGATCGCGTAGTTGATGAAACCACTACTTGGAGAGAAGACTTCTAGAACTGGGTTCTAGTGCATGTTCAGGACTTGTGGAATTGGGTTCTTCTGTTTTGTTCAAGGCCCATAACATATCATGACACTACCACCGAATCGGGTGTTCAAAAATTGTATCATGACATTATTCATCACATTGTTAGGCTATTGCATAGGCATGAATATGAGGCGTAACTTGGCATAGTATGGCAATTGTACGAGCGGTTGCTAATCATAACATATTCATGACATGGTAAGTTTATGGGCAGTTACTTATTTATGAGATTATGATGATGATTGCGAGTATTCTGTGGAAATGAGTTTTCTATACAAACCAATAAAATAAGAATCTATTTTGGGAAGAGAAAAGAAGTATTTTTTGGCTTTTGCCACCTTTCTACTAAGAATTTGTGCTTTTACTTAATGTCTTCCCCTGAAATAGCTAGAATGATTGTGATGACATGTTTTAATTTGAATCTACTAAGAATTGTGATTCTCACCCTATGTATTGTGTTTCCATAATGATTCCAGGTGTAACACCCCTCGATTTAATGACCACGGCACAATCGTCATTATGTCACGGTCACTAAATTTTGGCGTGCTACTATTGTCAAATAATAAACTTTACAAAATTTTAGACATTTCACATATGAGGAAAATAAGAGCCACGAATGAATAGTTACATATACAACCAGTTAAAAATATAAATTATAATATATACTCAAATTACAGCATTCAAGACTGGATAATGACCTTAAAACATATATATATACCCAAAATACACTTTATATTGATAATGCAAAATAAAATATAAACTACCCATAACATATCCACAACTAAGGAGTTGGGCACTCCATCGAATCCCGAATGCGTGAGGCAACTCCGGGCTCACCGGTGTAGTGAGAAATACAGAATAAGGTCTTCAATCGCAGTCCTCTTCATGGTCAAGTCAGATCCCCAACGTATCGTATACGTTTGTCGGTCCAGTCGACTCGCCAAGTCTTGGCACCACCAGTGAACACAATTCGAACGAACCCAATAGAACCCCCTTCGTGACGACATCACCGGATGCAGTGGGTCAAACTAAGAAAGTCCAAAAGAATCCAACCTCGTTCTCACTTATAGTTTTTAACCAAAAATTGACATAGAACAAGAAAAGTACAAGAAAGAGGAAAGACATCCTACCATCATTACCAATTATAGCAACAAGAAACCAAATGGCGCAAAGCGCTCACATAGCATTTTTGACAGCAATAATGATAATAAACATTTAGTAGCAGTAATAATCAACCAAGCAGTTCCAGGCAGTTATATATATCAGTAGTACAACAATTCTAATTATAATAATCATAAATGCTAGATAATTCATGGACCTTCTATGCACATGCATACAAAGCCAAAATCCTACTCCATGGAGCTAGACACAAACGGTCGGAGAGAAAGATCAGGCAACATGTCTGCAACTAGGCTGCCGAGGCCAAAGTGCTATAATTCTCAATTTACCCACGTGCACATCATGGCATTATACAGGCAGTCTACACTAGATCACGATATAGGACTATGTCCAGTCAGAATCGTCAGTGCGTGTGTATCGGTCTACCCCACGGACAGAAGAGCCACCAACTGTCCATTGCGAGGTCCCCGCACCTTGACGCCCCCTGGTCAATAATATGACCTTCACTTGTCTATTCACACCTGCACAAATGTGTGTTCAACTCCTAGGCAACTCAGCCTTAGCATAGTCCAACGGACATTCACAATGCATACAGACTCTATTCATAATCATGTATGATCATTATTACATACTATTCCACAATATGCCAAAGCAATAATTAACACAATCATTGGTCACTCACATGGACCCACAATAACATAATATTGTTATTAAATAAATTAATACATTTTTAAAGTGTATTATGAATTCTTGCTTAGGTTTAGCTTTTCTTACAAAGTTTGTCTCTAAAGGAAACTCTCTTAATTAATTAAATTTTCTTAGGTAATTTATTCATATACACTTAGAAGGCTATTCTAAGATCTCAAAGTCTCACACTCTCTTGTTCTTAACCTAATTAAAAGTATCCTAAGTCTTATGAAAATTCCATTCTTGGTTCTTTAAAATTTATGAATCTCAAAGTATAATTTAATTTTCCAATTTGCTAATTCTTGCATCCTATTACTATTAATTTAATCACTAGGTGTTAGGTGATAAATCAATATTTTGGTTTCGACGGAGAAGATGTCTCTAGTGTACAATTGTGAGGCTACCTTTCGACGAAAAATAATCATGACAAAATGAATGTTGGTAGGAAAACATTATTTGACCGGAATGGCTAAAAGTCAAGTTCTGTCAGATGAAAATTATGTCGGGTAAAGATCAATTCTGTCGAATGATGCATAAAGCTGTCGAATATGCTAGAAGATCAGTAGAAATCCTAATTCGACGGATAGGAGTTGAGGTTGGAGAAATCTTCAAAGTGTTGAACTGATGAAAGCACTAAATGGTCAAAAATTCTAACTCAATGGATATTGACATTCTAACTCGACAGATATTGACATTGGGGAAGTTTCCCTCCTAAATGGTCAGAAATGCTAACTCGGCGGATATTGACATTGGGGAAGTTTCCCTCCTAAATGGTCAGAAATGCTAACTCGACGGATATTGACATTCTAACTCGACGGATATTGACATTGGGGAAGTTTCTCTATTAAATGGTCAGAAATTCTAACTCAACGGATTTGGAGAAGTTTCTCTACTAAATGGTCAGAAATTCTACTCGACGGATATTGACATTCTAACTCGACGGATATTGACATTGGGGAAGTTTCCCTCCTAAATGGTTAGAAATGCTAACTCGACGGATATTGACATTCTAACTCGATGGATATTGACATTGGGGAAGTTTCTCTATTAAATGGTCAGAAATTCTAACTCGACGGATTTGGAGAAGTTTCTCTACTAAATGGTCAGAAATTCTACTTGACGGATATCGACATTCTAACTCGACGGATGTTGACATTGGGCAAGTTTCCCTCCTAAATGGTCAGAAATTCTACTCGATGGATATTGACATTGGAGAAGTTTCCCTTTATTAATTACATAATGTATAGTAGATATATTTTGAATTCCAATTGTTACAATTGTTCACAAAGAACCCTAAAATTTTGGACCTCAAACCGTGGCCATCCGAGAGCCAATCCGACATCATTTTCTTCCATGTCATGCATTCCAATCCATTCAAATACATCAATATACACAAACGAACAATCTAATAGCACAAACACATTATAAACAACATGCAAAGAAAGGATAACCCTCAATAGGGTTTCCTCACAATCAATCACAGACAAGGTTTCAAAATGCTAATAGAGGTTGAGGAGGAGTGTCTTCCTTTTACCTGAGAGAAGCACAAAGAAAGGATGCTCCTTTTTGCTTAAAGATTTCATTCTTCGCCACCACCAAAACCTTGGGTGTTCAAATCCACAAAACCAAGGTCAAAGAGGGGAAAAGATAACCATAGTCATCAAGGTGACCATGGAACACGAAAATGAGGAGAAGAGGAGAAGAAAGTTGAGAGCTTTTACCTTAAAGCTTGAAGCTTTGATGTTGGGCTACCAACCACGAAAATGGAGGAATAAAGAAGAGCTCCACCAAGAAGAAAGCTTGAAGATGGTGAGGGAAAACAGTAGTTTATGTTAGCTTGAGTATGGAAAGCTTGAAATCAACAATGGAGTATTTGTGTGTGTGTAAGAAGAGGAGAAGAAAGTGAGTTGCGTGAGGGAGAAAGAGAGACCAGCGTGAATGAGAGAAAATGGGAGGGAATAATTGTGATATTCCCCTAAACTGTGCTGCACAATGAGAGGGAGGAGAGAGTATGAATAGTGGTTGGAGGAAGCTTCCTAGACGCTTCCCTCAAAGCTTCCTTGAGAAGCTTCGCGCGCTTCTCGATAAAGTGCATAGTAAGCTTGTCTCCTTAATTAAATACATCTGATAGATTATTAATTATACTGTTAGAATTATTTTCTCAGTGAATAAAAGTTACAGTTGATGAAAATAATATTTTATTATTCATCAGATGATTTTATGATACAGTGATTCTATTCATCAGATAAAATCTCGTAAAACGTAAACTTCGTAAACTGTGTCTAACCTCAGGTTTAGTAAGATCCCCCGTCGACGTTTCCACAGTCCAAAGTTTACTAGCCTCTGGGAAAATATTTCGTTTTCCCAGCTCCACTCAGTGCACACGCAAAACAAGGAATATATTAAAATATTCATCGTTTCCAGAAAAATCTAAAAAAATTCTCAAAAATCATAAATATTATAAAATAATTATTTATAATGAAATAATTAATTTTTGGGATGTTACACCAGGGAAGAAGACTTATGGATAGAGAATTGGTGACATGTATATTTTGTACCTTGAGAGGCATAGTGTATAAGTTTTGTACCTATTTTTGGAAAACATGTATATTTTGTGCCTTGAGAGGCCTAGTGTATAAGTTTTGTACCTATTTTTGTATTTATGAGAAATACAAACGTTATGTATATATTCTTTCGCTTGTGGCTCATATTTTCTATATATGTTTTTGTTATATTAGAAATGTTTTAGTAGTTAGTAGCATGCTTAGATCTAATTACTATAGTATAATATAGATTATATTGTTGTTATTAAATCTAGGATGTTACATGGATGCTCATGAAATGACAAATGTTAATGCTTATGAAATGCAATATGTTAGTGCTTATGAAATGTAATGTCCTTTGGCAAAGTATTTTCCTCACTTCTTTGCCCTTAGCAAAGTGCTTTTCTCACTCATTTGCTCTTGGCAGAGTGATTTTCTCACTTCTCTACCCTAACAATTTATCTTTGGCAAAGTGCTTTTCTTGCTCCTTTGCTCTTGGCAGAGTGCTTTTCTCACTCTTCTGCCCTGACAAGATGTTTTTCTCACTCTCTTATCTCACTTTATGTTATGCTAATGTCATGCATTCTGAATTCTATTATTCGAACAACTCAATAAGCCTTTTTCGAGTATCATCAAAAACATATCACTTGGTTATGCCTTAGAATAGCTCATATTGTCTATTCAATAGGAATGACTCTCATTGGCTATTCAATTAGAATCGAAATGATACCATTATGAATTATACCTTTAAATAACTCACATTGTCTATTCGATTAGAATCGAAATCTTACCATTCTGGAATGGCCTATTCGAATAGCTCACTTAGTCTATTTGATTGATATCGAAATGTATCATTTTGAACTATGTCATTCAAATAGCTATCATGATCTTTCGGTTAGCATCGAAATCATATCATTCGAATAGCCCTCATAATCTATTTGATTAGCATAAAAAATATGCCCTTCTAAATTATGTCGATCGAATAGCTCTCCTAGTCTATTCGATTAGCCTCAAAATTATGTCATTCAAATAGCTCTCAGTTTATTCAATTTATCATTGAAATCATGCAATTTGAATAGCTGACATATCAAACCTGGAACATTCTATGATGTTCTATTCGAAAAGATTCCTTGCCTATTTGAACAGAACAATGCAGAAAGGCATTCTTGTGCATTAGAATAACAATTTTCCTTTTTCATTTCATTTCCATGCTAACCTTTTTACTACAAACACCTATTTATACCATAAATCATGTCATAAAGTATTGGAAAATTATCAACAACAAGTACATATAGTTGTATTCATTTATATACACGTCCATACACGTCTATGCTCAAGTCTCATCAAATATATCTCTTTATACACACAACCATGATTTTATCGAGTTTTATGAAAAACTTCATGCTGTCCATTCCTTGCCAATTTTCATGAAGTAAAGAATGATAAAACATAGAAAAGAAACACAACAACCCCTACTTTAACTCCTTATAGATGGTGATGCTATGCTATTATTCTTCTTTCCTTTTCCTTGGTTCATTCTTATTTTCCTTCTTCCTTTCCTGCTTCTTTCTTTTCTTTCCTTTTGCTCTTCTTTCTCTACTGCTCCAAACTGTGTGAGAGAGACTAAGATAAGAATAAAAGAAAGTCAAAAGAACAAAAGATAGGAACGGTGGAAAGGTTGGAGAGATAAGGACATTGGACTTTCATTGCCAAATGAAAGTGTTGTATCTCTTAGGAATACTTTGATCTTTCATTATCAAGTTTTCTTACTTTCCTAAATATTATAAAAAATTCTTGGACTTCATTTAATCTTTAAACTCATTTTCTAATTATTTTTTATATACTATTAACTATCACTTAGGTTCTATTACTCTTCCTTAAGTTAAACTTAAGGAATTAAGCTAATAGGCTTATAGGGATCTGCCTATTTAATCTGCCCCTTAAGCACTTACTCAGTGTTATTAAAAATATCAAACTAACTTAGTTATTTCTCCAAAATTAATAACATCTAATCACATATTTTATTCATTAATAAGCCCTCATTTTTAGTGATTTACACTCTCCATATACTTAATTATTTGAGCTTGGTAATGTTTTATAAGTTTGGGCTTAAATTGGACTTAATTGATAATTCCTAGCATTATTGAGACTTTACACTATTTCTATATTTTGGTCATATCTTGAGTTCTAGATATCTGATAATTATGCATTTTACCTTGTAGGAAATCTGAGAGGAAGCTCTACAACTTTGATGAAGAGCTTGAAGTCTCAATCGGATGTCTAGTGGACCGAATTGGTCCTGGAAGTCAAAATACAAGTTTAATGACCCTTTGATATTGTTTTGATCATAACTTGAGTTATAGAACTCCAAATTGCTTGGGGTTTTGGCCCAATTGCTCATAATAGACCCAGATTTGTATCTAAGTGGATTCTAATCATGTGACATGAAAATAGGAGGTAGTTTTAGTAGTTTTAGGTAAAAATCCGAGGCTAGGCAGAGGGACCTCTCATTCTACATTTTTCTCTTCTTCTTTCTCGAACTTTTTCCTCCTCCTTCTCTCTAGAATTTCATTTTATCTTCTTCTATTTTTCTGAGTTCTCCCCTTCTCATGGAGAGGTAGGGCCTTTAGATCAATCCAAGAGATTGAACAACTTGATGCTTAATCTTGAGATTCTGCTTTAATTGTTATATTAATCTATTAATCAAGTCTCTCTTCTTCTTCTTCTCTTTGTTAATTCTGGTTGTTTGATTAGAATTTTCATATGTTAATTGTTTAATTATCATGTGCAAAGAGATGAACTCAGAGATTAAATAAGACATTGAAGGTGTTTGATGAAATGTTTAACTTGGTTGGATCTTGGCTTTTAAGTTAATTTCGGTTTGAATAGGTGCTTAATTTGTCTAACATTAATTAATTGAATCCTAGAAGCGTTTCTAGTAGAAGATCCGTGGATCATTGAGAGGTGTCTTAAAGTGATCTAAGACCAAGGACTTGATTGATAATTGAATGGACCTATAATAATCAAGGATGGATTAAAATCAAGTTTGGTTAATTCTCTTGGATTGGTTACTTTATTAATTCTGTTTTATCCATTTTTGTTTGAATTCTATTATTTACGTTTTCTGTATGCTCAACTCCCTTCCCAATTTAGGCTTGATTTGATCCAATTACAACTAAAATCATTGAGAAACGATTCGGTGTTGACTCCTATGCTACAAGCCATAGGTATAACTTAGTTTTAAATTTGATTGAGTTCGGCGCTCGTCAGTGACCTAGAAATAAATTTTGCATATTTATTTCCATCATCTAAGCAGTTTATGTTAGCTTCTGATCTATTAAAAACTATTTTTCACATTCAGTGTTATAGCAATATAGTACAACTAACTTAGAAAGTCACCAGAATTAACAGGTAACTCATGTTAGGGTTACTAAACTTACATAACCATGATTAAGACTAATAGGTTATGGAGGATGTTACACCATGGTGGGAGGGCAGGAATGGTTATTTACCATATTCCCATAGACAAAGCCATTGTTTTGTCCTATGGCTATCAAGCTTGCTGGGCTAGAACTGTTGTGATTATTAGCAAGTGCACCAAATCACAAAAGTAATAAATGATGAGTAAGATATCGTTCCCACGAGAAATTAGTTTACCAAGTACCACTTCTCTAATATTAATACTATCTAGGCAACCAATAATTAAGAGTGATTCAACATAATTAAAGACACAAAATTATAAAAGATAAAAACACACAAGAATGCACGAAATTAAAACACTACGGATCTAACTTCACTTAATTCAACAATCTATCATAGACAATAAATTAGCTTTGGGACCTTCATTCTGTAACACCCTCCTTAGGGCATCACATTTCCGACTCTCGACTCATAATCTGAAAACAAGTTCGCACAAAGTTTGAGTTATAATAGATGGGTTTCAAAATTTCTTCTTTACTGAAACGTAAATTTACTGAAAATATTAGGTAATATTAAAAATCATATTTCAACTATTTATTATGCAATATTGACACCAATTAATATCACAATTTAAAGAGAAATATAAAATTAACAGACTTATTTTTTTTTAACAGTAGCAAACCCCATGACGGGTCCTACTTAATAGCATGGTACAATACTAACATTAAATCTTAAGATACTCATTCCTTCTCTTGTATCAACTTGATGCATCAGAACTTTACTCCTTGTCTACCCGGCACATCTTCGAACTTGAGACAGCCACTTTTTAATGTTTCCATCAATGTCTGAGTATCTACCACTCGTTATGTCTAAGACAACTTATTCCTTCTACTGTATAATTTTAACAATACAGACAAAGCAAAATAATATAACAAAGAGGTGAGATCACCTACACCAATACCAACATGGCAGTACAGAGATAACACAAACAGTAATATCATACAGATAGATCATACCATAATCATGCTATCAGCATTAATCAACTATCATCATCTAATCATTTATCAGTTCAATCATCATCCAAGTACTCAAAACAATTGTCTTAGCCAACATTCCTCAATTAATATATCATACAGATATAAATGCTCAAATTTATGCATATGCACAAAGACTCAGTTTATCAAAAACAACTCCATGGAGGTTTTCACAATTTCGAGAAGAATGCTCGGGTTAATTGTCAGCCTTAGCCCAAAGACAATCTCCCAGTCGTTGAAAAGAATCGTGTTCTTGTCGGGTATCGTCAATGCATTGCAACGGACTGCATCGCCAAATGGCACAGGGTACTCGCCAACTATCCACTGGTCGACCGCAGCGCCTCGACGCCCCCAAGATCCATCATAGACCTCACTATCAATTCTCATTCCCTCTTCAACCACAAGGGCCATAATAGCTATTAGCTATAGTTTATACAATGCACGAATATATCAGTGTAAGTCCAACCCCAAAGGGCCAAATCTTTTCAATTTCATTTGTTCAATGTAATCATATGTTTCAACGCATATTTTTCCAATGCACGTATAATGCATCAAATCCAATCACAGATATATCTTTCCAATGCATGTATAATGCACCAAATGCTAATCACAGGCAAAATATGTCATTTTCTCACACAGCATCCATATACTGGTTCTACAGTATTTATACTATATTTTCAACAGGAAAATCATATTATCACATTTTCATAGTTATAAAACTCTTTCATCGTGTTTTCACAAAATTGCGTAACATTTCCATTTTATTTTCACAATTCCAAAACGTTTCTGTTATGTTTTCACAATACTGCAACTCTTCTGTTCCACCTTTAAATTACGTATTAAATTTCTCAACATTTTTCTCAATCGCATAAAAATATACGTTTCTCAAATCGCGTAATGATTTTCCATCGTTTTCAAAATCGCATAACTTAAAAATCATTCTTTTAAGTCGCATAAAACATTTTCCATCATTCTCAAAATATTTAAAACACTTTTCAAATCAGATAACGATTTTTTGTCATTTTCACAATCACGTAAAAATATTCTATCACATTTTAAATCACATAGTGATTTTTCAACAGTAGTTCAAATTACGTAAAATATTTAAACGTAATTCAAATCACTTAAAATGTTTCAACGCATCTCCAATCACATAGTAATATTTTATCATATTTCAAATTGCGTAAAAATATTTTACTGTATTTCCAAACACTTAGAAATATTTTACTGTATTTCAAACCACATACTTTAAAAATTATGTTTTTAAGATACGTACATAAATTTTTCACTACAATTCCATTACAGAAAATATTTCTCATTTCTTCAAAAATTCCATTTCCACTTTTCTCAAAATAATATGACTTTATACTTTATTTAACACATTTTCTTTACTCAAGAAAATCTTTTTCCACATTTCTTTACTCAAGAAATCCTTTTCCAAAATATAATTCACAAAATCACTTTTCCATTGATATAAATCAACGTTTCAAAACTTAACACTTTCTAACGTACTTCAAAACTCAAAAATAAGTTATACGTCAGTAAATTTTTAAAATACCATTATATTCTCCATTTTTCTCAAATCATTTCCAAATCAACCTTCCTCAAAATAATATAACTTTCTACTTCATTTAATATATCTTCTTACTCAAGAAAATCCTTTTTCACAGTATATTCCACAAATTTACAATTCCATTGAATTAAATCAATGTTTCTAACTTTAAAAATTACTAACGCTTTCCAAAATCCAACGGATGAGTTACACGTTAGAAAATACCAAATCACTATTGTATTCTTCATTTTTTTTAAATCAATTTTAACAAAAATAAATTCTTTTTAAAACAAATTGAGGCTCACTTGCAACCTCTCTTTTCCATTTACATAAAAATTCATTTCTCAAGTACTAAAATACTCTGATTCTCTTTTCAAATTCCTTGTATTAAATTAATTATATTTCCACTTGAAAAATCACTTTGTTTCATCAAAATCAATGCATTACAAGCCTTCGAAAATGTGGACATGACTATTGAAAATTATTAAAACATTTTTCCTTCTAAATTGATATGATTTTACACAAACAAAACCATTAAAATTTTATTTTCAAAACCGAAATATCGATGGTTATAAAAACCAAACCCATTTGTTCAAATTCATTTTTACTTTCTTTGCAAATCCTTTTTTACTTTCTTTGCAAATCCATTTTCACTTTCTTTGCAAATCATTAAAATTAATGTTTTCCCGTTTCATTCAAAACTCATGTTTAGAAAAAATACTCAGGATCTTTGTACACAAAATAAATAAATAAAAATTCTTCAAAAACCGTGTTCTTGTTCTCTTGAAAAACAAACCCTTTGTTTATTTTCCAACTCTTTAAATCATCCATTTTCATCCTTCATGAAATTATTAATTTATGAACACCTATTTAGAGGTGTCTTGGCCAAAATTCACTAAGTTCTAGGGACCAAAAATTAATTCCCTTATTCTTGAAAAATTTCAACATGAACTCTAATTTTTTTTTGGGAGCTCAAAACCGTAGCCTCCCCCTTGGCCTTTGGAGCCAAAATTTCTTGTTTTATCATACTTTCATCATAATTTATTCAATATATCTTCATCATGCATATCATAAGCATACCATATAAGCAAATAAAAATCATACTAAGCATGCATACACAAGTGAATCATGCAAAGCATATCAAGCATAGACAAAAATAATTAAAGCACATAACACACACAAATTATTACATGACCATAGATATGAATCCTCACATGGATTCACCATCCATCAAATATAAAACCATCTCTCACCACCATGCTTGATTGGTGAGATGGATCTCCCTCTTACCTCTTGAAGACAAGCTTTTCAAGTTCTTCTCCTTCTCCTTAATTTTCGTGTGGCTCACAACAATTCCTAATAATTCTAAAATAATTAGTAAAATCACAAACAAAGCTTAATAATAACAAACCATGGAACAAACATGGCTTAGAAAATCATAAACATGAATTTTAACCATAGAAATCAAAGTTTACCTCCAAGGAAGTAAGCTAAAAGTGGGATTTTGAAGCACTTAGAGTGGGATTTTGGGAAAACTTTCTAAATGAAAAGTGTTTAGAATATTGTTTAACTTTAGGAAATGATGTGAGTGAAAATTATAGGTAAGTGATAGTATATTTGGTGGTGGAGGCCGAACCAAATGGAGAGAAAAGGAAGAAAAATGGTGCTTTGGTTCTTGGAATTTTTGAGAGAAAGTGTTGTAGACTTTTTGATGAAAGAGAAAATGAAATTGTGAGAGTGAATATGGGTGGGCTGCTGCTGCCGTGAATGAGTAGGAAATTTTAGGAGATTTGCATGAAGAAAATATCTCATTTTGAGTGCACATGCTTTTCCACATGGCTTATGTCATCCACTTGACTTTCAAGGCTTTATGGATTGTTCAAGAATCATATAGAAGCCTCCCCAAGCTGCTGCCAAAATCGTGGGACTCCTTGAGTGTTTAGGGAATTAATTGTTTTTAATTTACACCTAATTGTATGCTAATTAATTAGGTAATTAGTTAAGTTAAATTTCCTAATCAATCTTAATTAACATTCTAACTATATAACTAATTAATTAAACATATTATTACATATATTATAACCTCTAATTAAAATTAGGATATCTAATTAAGAATTAAATTATAACAAATTAACAATTAAATTAGTTTGCTTAACTTGTTAATTAGGCAATTAGATTAACCAAATTTAGTTTAATTAGTTACTAATCAATTTCAAGCCATTATTTGAAGTATTTCTAGCCATTGATTAATTCAATGGTTAGGATTTAGGTAGACTTTTGATTAGAAGACTCAATCTAGGCCATTGGATCTTTCTCCTTTAAATCCTACCCATTAGATGTGTCTCCAAAATAAATAGTCAAGATTACTCCTTCTTACTTTTAATCCAAGGGTTATAATTAGTCATAACTTTTTTAGAAGACCAAATCTCCACCCTTGATTAATTTTTCATCCAATGGTCATAAATGGTCTTTGTCACTTTTTAAGACTAAGTCTCCACCCTTAATCAATTCTAAATCCAATGGTTATAAATGGTCATAACCACTTTATATAACCAATTTTACACCATCGATTAAATTTACGGTTGATATTGAAGTCTTCCTAACTAAGTTTATTCTCACACCATTGATTAAATCAATGGTGATTATCCAATGCTTCTTTATTAAGTTTGTTTCTTAACCGTTGATTAAATCAATGGTTAATCTTCAAACTAAGTATTCTCATCCAAGGGTACAAATCAAGTCAAGCCCTCTTTGTTGACTACGCAGTATAATTTTTATTTTTATCTGCTATAACCCTACAAATAATATTTTTACTGTATTTTTATCACCTGATAAATAAATACAGTACAAAACACAGTAAAAGAAAATTATAAAAACTGTTTCCAGATTCAGGTTTAGTAAGATCCCCTATCTCCGTCTAAACAGTACAAATTTTTCTATCCGTAAAAAAAATTTTACTTTGCGGGACCCACCTGGACCCACGTATGGCCACCTGGGCTCACATACACCCCCGGGCCCACAAACAGTAAAAATTTTTATAATCATATATAAAATCACAAAAATTAGAAAGCACACAAATATCAAATCAGATCACGTAAAATAATTAAAACCTAATGGTAAAAATTAAATTACGTAAAGTTTTCCCTGGCCTAAAAATTTTTATTTTCCTGACACGGAGTAAATCACTCAAAACGATCAAATACGCTGACGGAATAATCAAAATAATTTTACAGCATCTAAAAATTACTAAACAGTAAAATTCTGTTAACTGTCAAAATTACTGTTTACAAGATAGGAAATTTTGGGGTGTTACACATTCTAATTAATTTCTAGTCATTCAATTAATGGGGAGAATCCCTTAATTAATTAAAACTCAATTCCTTGGTGAGTTAATTCTCTTTAATTATTAAAACCTAGTCAATTCATTTATCTAAACCCCAACTTTTAAAGGCATGACCTTCACTCTATGGATTCTCATGGAAAATACCATAATTCTCCCACACAACATATAATCTATATTCCTAAATAATTATAAATCATGACACTTAATATTTATGGTCTAAGTCATATGCAAACCTTCTGATTCTACACACATCTCACTATATCAATTTATAAGTGACCAATTCATAAAAGCATTAAGAATCATAATAAGCACTCAAATTAAATAGAAAAGAAATTAATTAAAAATTCAATCTTAATACATGTCGATTGAATCAAGTTACATCTTCACCCTCAAAACACACGAATTTAGTTATATGTGACAAAAAAGAAGAAGAGATAGGAAGAGGAAAGAGAATTCATCGTGATAGAACTGTAGAGAAGAAACCAAAGCATCTTCAATGGTTATTCGATTTTCAACTCCATGAGAGCTCTATGACGGCTCCTTCTCCTCCTCTCCTAGGGCTCGTCCCCTCGCTGCCTTCGAAACTCTCAAAACTCTATTTTTTATGTATTTTCTGAACCAAAAGAGAGCTTCTTTGCTAAACTTGTTTTTCTCTTTTTATAGAAAAATTGACAGCTTTTATTTTTTATTTTTTCGTGATTTTTCTCACCACACCAGATAGCAAAATCTATCCTCGATCTCAACAAATAATTTGTAAGATTTTCTGTTAGCTTTTCAATACTGCAAACAGTGCGTTGATCTGATCTCTTAATTAACCTTTGACCAAATCTCTTGTTTCTTATTCCTTTTTGTTGAATCCATATAAATTAGGAAACAAATATTCCACTCAAATTAAGAAACTCCTTGAGATCCTTACATTAAACGCGGAGATACTTAGTCATCAAGTAGAGATTGTTTGCGCTCCAATTAAGAATCTAACTTGATCCTTTCTTAAATTCGTACAAAACACAATAAAAATATATTTAATTCAGTGGGCTCAGAATTTACTCAATATCATAAATAAATAGTATAATTCTTATCACAAAATATTCAAATCATTCAAATATTTATCTTTAAAAATTTCTTATTTTTTGCGCGAAATCGATGATTTATCCTAAAAATTCAAATAATCCTAGGTGAAGAGATAATTATTTAAAAAATAAATAAATAAATAAAAATAAACAAAAACTAAATAAATATAAATTAAAATCCTAATAAATAAACTCAAAAGATGAATGTATTTTACACTCATCAAATACTCCCAGACTTAAACATTACTTATCCTCAAGCAATAAAGAAAAAGAAGAATTAAAAACAAGAAAAGAAAAGAAAATAGCTAAAACTCAAAACATACGAACTCAAAAATGACAATACTAGTCATTGAAAATCATTCATATCCTCATAAATTGCTTCACAATCTAATTTCAAAGTGTCACACATGAATAATCCAATTGCCACATCGTCTCTCACATGTAACTCTTATGCATAAATGACTTCCCATAGACATGAATGTAAAATCAATTCCTACTAATAAAGTACAAGCCCGGATAGGTTTATAAAAATGCAAATGCACATCAGACCTGCATCCATAGGTTATTTTCATCTTTCTCTCTACTAATGTAAACAACACATAATCAAGGATCAAAAGGGACTTTATAAAGCTTGTAATGTAAGGCCAATATTATGGGTTAAGAAAGAAATGGTAGGATAATGAAAATAAAAGTTGAGATACAAAATCATACAAATTTCAAAATTCAAGCTACAAAATGTAGGACAAGTGCAAAACAGACCATAAGAATCAACACTTTACTATTTTTTTTCTTTTTTTCTTTTTTTTATAACCTCCACCCCCAAATTTATTTCTTTGCAATACTTTAGGTGGAGTTTCTCTCTTTTTTCTAATTTTTTTATTTTTTTATTTTTCATAGCTCCTGAAATACTTCATGCACAAAAATAACGAAGGCTTGAATAATAAAATAATACAATATACACTCAACAAAGTTTATGTAAGAGAGGAAATTTTTTTTTCATGAATATGGGAAAAGGAAAATATGGGTAAAAGAAAAAAAATAAAAGTCAAACAATAACAAGGCTTTAAAAGGGACCTAGGGATATACTATTTTCATAGGTTGGCTTGAAAGGCTCAAACGGTCCAAAGAAGGCCCTTATCATTTCCTTAATCATGCATTATCTACGATTTCGCCTCAAGAGAGAATCTAACAACTTCTAGATTCAAATCATCCACATACATGCATTCCTAGAAACTTTCTCTAACCTTGACATGCATTTATATTTCAAGGTCTATCAAACATAAAGATGGGAAATGCATTCATATATAATTGAAACAATAGAGATAAACATAACTCTCAAAATCTCATGCGATATCCCAAGAAATTAGATCAATCCACAATTCAAACAATTATTGGATATTCAATTCAACAAATTGGCATACATAGAATGACTCAAAATACAATAGGGGTGATGATGACAAAATAAAATCAATAAAAATAAATAAATAAACTTTTTTTGGCGGCCGATAACTATATACACCCTCCTACAAAGGCTCCGACCTAGGGGAGGCACCTAAGCCGACTCAACATTAGCAAACTTCAAAACAAAAATAAAAAAATGTTAGTCAATAAAATAAGAAATAATAAAATAATAACAAAAATAAATAACTAGCCTAAACCGAGAGGAAAAAAGATTAAAAAGAAAAAGAAAAAAAAACAAAGCCTAGAGTAGTATTCTTCCTAGATACTAATGATATTGATAAAAGCCTAATTCCCTAGCAATGACTCCAAAAACTTGTTGTGATTATTGGCAAATGCACCAAATCGCAAAAGTAATAAATGATGAGTAAGATATTGTTCCCACAAGGAATTAGTTTACCAAGTACCACTTCTCTAATATCAATACTATCTAGGAAACCAATAATTAAGAGTGATTCAACATAATTAAAGACACAAAATTATAAAAGATAAAAACACACAAGAATGCACGAAATTAAAACACTAGGAATTTGACTTCACTTAATTCAACAATTTATCATAGATAATAGAGTAACTTTGGGACCTTCATTCTAATTAATTTCTAGTCATTCAATTGATGGGGAGAATCCCTTAATTAATTAAAACTCAATTCCTTGATGAGTTAATTCTCTTTAATTATTAAATCCTAGTCAATTTCTTGATCTAAACCCCAACTTTTAAAGGCATAACCTTCACTCTATAGATTCTCATGAAAAATACCACAATTCTCCCACACAACATATAACCTCTATTCCTAAATGATTATAAATCATGACACTTATTATTTATGGTCTAAGTCATATGCAAACCTTCCGATTCTACACACATCTCACTATATCAATTTATGAGTGACCAATTCATAAAAGTATTAAGAACTATAATAAGCACTCAAATTGAATAGAAAAGAAATTAATTAAAAATTCAATCTTAATTCATGTCGATTGAATCAAGTTATATCTTCACCTTCAAAATACACGAATTTAGTTACACATGGCAAAAAAGAAGAAGAGATAGGAAGAGGAAAGATAATTCATCATGATAGAACTGTAGAGAAGAAACCAAAGCGTCTTCAATGGTTATTCGATTTTCAACTCTATGAGAGCTCTATGACGGCTCCTTCTCCTCCTCTCCTAGGGCTCGTCCCCTCACTGCCTTTGAGACTCTCAAAACTCTATATTTTTTATGTATTTTCTGAACCAAAAGAGAGCTCATTTGCTAAACTTATTTTTCCATTTTTATAGAAAAATTGACAGTTTTTCATTCTTTTTTTTTTTTGCATGATTTTTCTCACCACACCAGATAGCAGAATCTGCCCTCGATCTCAACAAATAATTTATAGGATTTTCTGTTAGCTTTTCAATGCTGCAAACAGCGCGTCGATCTGATCTCTTAATTAATCTTTAACCAAATCTCTTGTTTCTTATTCCTTTTTATTGATTCCATATAAATTAAGAAGCAAATATTCCACTCAAATTAAGAAACTCCTTGAGATCCTTACATTAAACACAAAGATATTTGGTCATCAAGTAGAGATTGTTTGCGTTTCAATTAAGAATCTAACTTAATCCTTTCTTAAATTCTTACAAAACACAATAAAAATACATTTAATTCAGTGGGCTTATAATTTACTCAACATCATAAATAAATAGTATAATTCTTATTACAAAATATTCAAATCCTTCAAATATTTATCTTTAAAAATTTCTTATTTTTGCACGAAATCGATGATTTATCCTAAAAATTCAAATAATCCTATGTGAAGAGATAATTATTTAAAAAATAAATAATTAATTAAAAATAAAAAGATTAAATAAATATAAATTAAAATCCTAATAAATAAACCCAGAAGATGAATGCATTTTACACTCATCAAGAACCAGGCTCTTGCTAAGCGAGAACCAGGCTCTTGCTAAGTGTCCTTCAAGCTTGGAGGTCTTGAAAATAGGGAGTTAAGTACCTGTAAAGATACTCTAACACTTAAATTAGTATAGTGAGTTAGGGTTTGTTAGGAGTAGGAAAAGATGCTTATCAACATCCTTAATATTACTGTTTATATGAAAATTTCTCTGGTGATTTACAGTGTGCAAGGAAGTTTGTACCCTAAAGGGTTCTTGCAGCAAGGGCCCACCTAGATGTACCTGTTGGAGCTGCATTGGTCTAGCTGGGATCGCCCCCTTAATATAGGGACAAAGACGGCCTCGTAATTGTTAATGGGCTCGGCCTTTAGGGACTCAAAATCTCATGATGGAACAAAAAGGATGAAGAAAAGTGTATTTTATGATCACATACTAAGCACATGCTATATCTATTAATTTTTTTTGTTATAATATCTATTAATAATTTAGATGTTTTATTAGCACAATATACAAAGTTGAGGGGTATTTTGCACCATGTACAATTTTAGGGGGTAATTCACACTCAAGGTATAGTTGAAGAGGGTTTTTTGAATTTTACCCTTTAATTTATGCCGAGTGAGAGAAGCTCGTTTTGAACATGCAACGTTTACTTTTGCTGCAGAGCGTGGAAACAAGTTGGGTTCTCCAAGGGTTTGTGTTTAATTTTTTTTATGCATAGGAGTAATATCAGATCCATGTTAAACGGAATAATCATTGCAAAAGTTATTTACGTCTTATTAATTTTATTTATTTATTTATTGTATTCTAATCAATATACTTGTAATGAATTAGTTCATCTAATAAAACTATGCATGTATCTATCCATCATATGTGATTTTTTTTCTATCCCCATTAACATTCTCTTGTTAGATTCCTCCTTCACGCAAGTGGCTTATTCGGTACTACTTTTTCTTTAACTAGATTTTGAAATTGTGCTCAAGCATATGTGCTCCTTTCTTAATTTGTTTAACTTTACACGACCTATATGTATAGAGGAGAAACGAAAAGTTGTTGTTTTTTAGGTCAAATAATATTTTTAAGAAGAAAATATTTTTTTGTAAAATACAAATTAATTATATCATTGGATAGAGTGTTAATTAAATTTAAAGGAAAGAAAGCTATTGACATCTGTACATCTTTGGTGGGTAATATTTTAAAAATAATTTTTTATATAAAAGAGGTTATTAATAAAGATTAAAGGGATTTCTATTAAATCAGTTTCGTTATTCGTCCAACTTTTATACGCCTAACTTTTTTTAACTCATTCACAAATTAATTTTGTATCTCGTGAGAATGCTACAATTACATACAACATAATTTGACATCTATCTCATGCGGATATACGATGAACATACATTTATCGTATTTTGAATGGACAAAAAACATTTCCGCTATTAAATCTGACATTAGATTAATATTTCATAGTCTATCAAAGTTCAAGAAAGTTACATTACACGCCAAATCATAAGGATAGAATATGTGCTTTTATTAACACCAAGAAAATGGTTATAAGCTAATTTGGTCAATCCGGGTCGGTTGATGGCTGTGAAGAGTTCAGGTAATTGGTATTGGCTAAGCTGTTATTGGTCTGAATACGTATTTGGCCTAGACCTCCTAGATGTTGATGGAAAGCTGCAAACTAATAGAGCGTGTTTGAAAGATAAAAAAAAAATTATTTAATTTGTAAATTAAATCTAATTAAATCTTGTGTTTAGAATGTTAAAAAATAAGAAATAATTTAATTTCTAAAATCTCATGAATTTCATTTTTTTGTTTTAAAAATTCTATCAAATTTGATAAGATTTGTTATGATTTAATTTGATTTGAAATAAATATGTTAGTCATGGCAACCATCACCCAAGAGGGAGGATGAATTGGGTGATTACAAATTTTATTGCAACTTTGAGAAATTATGCATTTTGATATTTTCAATTATCACATGCAGCAGAATAAGTCTAACAAAGATACAATTATTATAGATTACTCAAATACAACTTGGGATATATGATGAATCAAGTGAATAAACTAGATAACAAGCTAGATAACAAGTTCTTTGAATCAAAACATCAAGATAATAAGATATGCAATAGATAAATATATTTCACCAAACACTGAAATTAAAGAGTGTAGGGAAGAGAGAATCAAACTCAAGAATTTATCCTGGTTCAGCCACCAACCACTTGTGGCCTACATCCAATCCCCAAGTTTAACTTGAAATTTTCTTCACTATCTCCTAGACTTCACGGGTGCTAGGAAAACCTTTGTACAAACAAGAGCACTCCTCACACCTTGGGATACCTCACCCTTGTGCTAGAGTCTCCAATTCTTCAAGTTTCACAAGTGCTTGATGACCTTTACAATCAAGAACACTTACAACACCTTGGGATACCTCACCTTTGTGCTTGAGCCTCTACTTTCAAGGGATGACTCACCCTTTACAATTCTTGAGAGATACCTCACCCTCTTTACAGATTAAACAAGATATGAAAGAATTGAAACTCTCTCTAGAGTGGATAATACAAATTGAAGCTCTATAGGTATCAAGGATTCACACACTTATAGCTCAAAAACAAAGGATTGGAGAAATAAAATAGTGAAACACTAATTTAATGCTCAAGAGTGATTTTCATATTGTTCTCCAACATTTCTTTGGTGCTCAAAGACTTGTATTTATAGCCCATTAAGATTTAGAGTCGTTGGGTAAAGTTTGGAAATGATTTCTTTATGAAAACTAGCCGTTTTATAGCCGTTGAGAACGTTTCTAGACAAGTTTATTCGAATAATAACATTGTTATTCAAATAAATCTTGTGTTATTCGAATAAAACATTTGTTATTCGATTAAATCTTTAAAAACACGTTCTGGAACGTTTTCTGGGATGTGTTATTCAAATAACATATCCCTTATTCGAATAAACCACTCTGGTTTCAAAAATTGGCTTTAAATGGTCATAACTTCTTCATTTCTTATCTATTTAAAGCAAATGACTACTCATTAAAAAGATCTTTGAATCTATTTTCAAATGAAATAAGTTTCAGAACAAACCTCAAAGTATTTTGAGAGTTATGATCAAAAGAATAACCAAAGGTCAGTTTTGCAAAACACAAACTTAGCTATTTTTCAAAGGTTTGAATTACCACCAAGACTAACTTTTCAAAAACACTTTGTTGGGCATTTAAACATTTTAGAAACACTTATAAAGATGTTAAAACTTATTTGAACTAAGTGTGATTCCTTTTTACCTTTACACAAGATCTAAATCCTATAAGCTATTCTTGAAGAACCTTGGGACTTGATCTTTCGCCATCATCAATTCTTGATGTAGTCCAAGCTTCCAAAAAAAAATTATTCTCTTCAAATCTTGCAAATGCTTGGAACATCTTATCATTCTCATTCTTCTTGAGTTGAGCATAGTTGTGATCTTTTGCTTTATTGTTGTAATGCTCACTCTTGGTACTTGGACTATCCTACAAAGTATTGCTCACTTAAACAAACATATTTAGTCCAAATTCATAATTCAATATCTTTATATGCATGATTCATAAATGTATAACTCTAATTAGTTTAACATGCATATAAGACTTTCATAAACACATCCAAAGAAGATATTTATCAATTACTAACGGATATCTCTATAAAGGATGCAACAAATAATACTTTGCATATTTTCATTTAAATAAAGTTAAATCCAATATTAATTTAATACAACTCATATAAAGTATTATTGGATATATTATATGAAGAATGTTGCACATATCTCATTACATGATTATTAAGTGAAATATAACTAGATAAAGTACATAATCATGCATGACATAATATATCTCATTAAGCACATTTATGTAACATGATCAATATTATTTGGTAATGCATTTATCATCTATTAAGCACATCTATGAAGCATAAGTATTATTCTTTTTGTCTTGTTTTTGTCATCATCAAAACTTAATATATTAAACCATTTGGGACAAACTTATTTCCACAAAATAGACTATTTTATTTTTAATAACTACTTCTAACTACCTCTCATAAGGATTGAAATGTAAAATAATAAAATCAAATCAAATCAAACTAATTCTCATTTTAATGAATTCCAAACACAAAATTTGATTTCTAAATCAATTCAAATCTTTTTTTTTTAAGTTCTAAATATAAAATTTGATTTCAAAATTAAATCAAATCAAATTATTTCTTATTTTTATTCATTTCAAACACAACCATAAGGATGGATCAATGCAGCCATTCAAAATGGAATTGATCAAGTCAAAACTACTACACCTAAAAATTAGGAATTGATGATCAAGCTGTTGTAGGAAATTTGCACACTCAAGGAAAGCTGGTAACTAAAGATATGCATGGAGAAGCAAGCAATCAGATAGGGGATTAAGC
Source organism: Ormosia semicastrata (assembly GCA_029884595.1). Classification (NCBI taxonomy): domain Eukaryota; kingdom Viridiplantae; phylum Streptophyta; class Magnoliopsida; order Fabales; family Fabaceae; genus Ormosia; species Ormosia semicastrata. The sequence goes on from JAQQTO010000063.1 coordinate 56,212,747, forward strand.
CTTCAACTAATAGGTTCATTATATCTAAACGCATTTTGTAGAGAATTAACTAAGGCTGAGTTAATTGATTCTAGTGTTGTTAGCCATGATGGTAAACATAGGTTATATGGGTAACAAGACTTAGCAAATAAGATTAGGATAAGTTAACAACTAAATTTTGTCATATAAATAGTGTTGAGAGCTTAATTGTATAAACACACAATGACATCAATACAACAACGCATTTTCAATCTCCTTCTTCAATTCTACTTTCAACACTTGGCTTTTCAACTATTTACTTTACTTGACAGCATTACCATTTATTTGCTTTTATCATCTCTTTACATTTAGTCATTTTACTATTAGGATCTGTTTAGATAGTAGAATTAGAATTGAAACATAAAATTTTAATTTCAATTCCAATTCTTTTAGAATTATAATTGGTCCAGAATTTTAAATTTTATATTTGGTTGTTAAAGAATTAAGATAAAAAATTATAATTCTAAATTCAATTATAATTTTATCGTTTAAAGGTATGATCTAAAACATTAAAAAATTATTTATAAAATTAAAATTAATAAAAAAATTTATACAATAATATTTTTATAATATAATATAGTCATACTTTTTCATAAAGAAATTTTTCATGAATTGTTTTTAGAAAAAAAATAGTTATTATAATAATTTTTATATAAATATAAAAATAATTATTTATATAAATATAGTATCTCAATAAATATAATTGTTCACAATTAAATATGGAGAGCGAGAGAGAAAATTTAATTTTCAAGTTATGGAAATGGTAAATTCTTAAGGTATGAGATAAAAATTGAGAAAGACTTAACTTAATTTTTTTTCAATTCTATGAAATTGGTTTATGAAATTACAATTTCAATTCTAAATAGCATTCCAAACATAAAAATTAAAATTAAAAAATCTAATTCTAATTCTAAGCTCTAATTTCATATTCAATTCTAAGAACCAAACAGACACTTAACAATTAGCCTATTACCTTAAAACTTCTTTTTCACTTTTTCACTTAGCAATAGGGGTGTGCAAAAAATTCAAAACAACCAAACCAACCTTTAAACTGAACCAAACCACTCCATTATTTTTCTGAACCAGTTTTTATAACTCGAATCGTTTTATTTTTAAAAGTGATTTGGTTAACCATTTTTTATTCAGTTCAGTTTACTAGTTCACTACTAAAAACCAAACCTCTTTAGAAATCATTCTACAACCAACCTTCAATCCCTCCCTCACGTTTCTGATCTGAGTTTTAAGAACCCTAACCCCAAATCAATAATCCTAACCCCAAATCAATAATCCTAACCCCAAATCGAGCACCACGATTCGACGAGGTCGATACTCACTACGTTGCTCGCGATCTGCAATGTCGATTTGCGTAACTACGTAACTACGCTGCATAACTGCATTTTCTTCTTTCTGGGTTGATCTGCATCTTAATCTTTCTGCTTCAATTTGTGTAACTTGCTGTTGCTGCATATCCTGATATAGGTACTTTTTTTGTCGCTCGAAAAATTTTGCTATAGATTTGTTTGTTTTAGATTATGGTATTTTGGTGATTGTTGGAGTTCTAATTTCTGGGTGAGGTGATTTACAAGTGAAATCTTGTTTCTCAGTTAATGGTGATTTTTTTTATACCCATTTTCAGGAATAAGAGAGGGAAACCAATAATTATAGACCCAGGGCTTTATAGCCTCAATAAATCAAAGATTTGGTGGGTCATTAAGCAGAGGAGTCTCCCAACATCTTTTAAACTCTACACAGGTTTTTATTTTATTTATTTATTTGTTTATTTATTTTCCTTCAAACCTTTAAATTATTCAGAACTGCGCTGTTTTGTCTCTCTGTATGTATACATCCAATTCCTCCACTCTACGTATTTGTATTTTACCCTTCTCGCTAAGTAATTTAAGGATTAAATGGCTTACTTGGATGAAATCTGAATAAAGAATTGAGAACTCATATAAGAATTGTCCAATTCATGGTGCATCCATCAAGGTCATAATTTTGTTTGGTCGGTTGGGTCACATATTTCAATTCATTTGTTATGTTATTATCTCTATTTTATATTTCCCCCCTAGTGATTTCCTTTTGTACTTCATTAATTTTCTAATCTATTGAAGAGTATAGTTAGCGTTTTATAGCATTTAGCTTAACATTTGGGACACTCAAATTTTAGAGAAAATCCGATTGGAAGAGCCAAGAAATAAAGCTTTCGATATGATCAATGTCAAACTTTTGCCAAATAATGAAACACAAACCAGGCATCTGAACATATCATCAATCTATAGTTATATGATGCAGTTGAATTTAGCGATTTAAGGTTCCATCATGGATGCTCTGGATTCAAATACTTGCTGCCAAAATGTCCTTTCAGTTAGAAGCCACTAGTCATGGAAGGTAATAAAATAATACTATTATCTGAGGATTTTGAACCCCAGGTAATTTATCTTTAAGTTGGTTGGCTTTCATATTTTGAATCATTTGTACTTGTCAGGCCTCATGCTGTTCTGTTGATTTTTTACAGCTCTCTGATTTTGGACTTGCTAAATGGGCATCAACCTCGTCATCACATATAACCTGCACAGATGTTGCTGGAACCTTTGGGTTTGTACTTTCAACTCCCACATAACTGTACCATCTATTCTTATGCATACATGCTCCAGAGATAGTGTATTTGTAATGGTTCTAAATTATGTATAACACTTGTTTTTGCAGTGGTGATTATCCCAAAGGTCAAGAGAGCCTTGTCATGTGGGTATGTCTCTTGTAATCTTATGGTCTGACATCTACACAGTTACTTCTTATTTCCTATTCATATGTATTGGAGGAAAAATAATGGAAAAATATCTTTTGCAGGCAAGTCCAATTCTCCACAGTGGGAAGGTGTCACAATTGTTAGATCCTAGTTTGGGAAGGTTTACAAATCACTAATTTTCTTTATTTTATTGTTTCTTTTTGGTAACATGTAGGAGGAGGTGATCTTTGCACATCTCCAGAAAAAGAGAGAGAGAAACTCTCAAGTCTCATACGTGGATTTGGATGTTTAATTCAACCTCTCATTGTATGTGTAGGAAAGACTTACAAAACCAGAAAATTCTATTGCTAATATGCTAGCATCAGATCAGACTGAAGAAAAAAGAAGATTCTTAACTTGACTTTTATCTATCAGCATTGGTAGGATGGTCTTAGCAGCCACACTTTGTATCATACGTGCTCCAAGAGCTAGGCCTCAAATGAGCCTTGTAAGTGATCTATAATTGGCTTCATAGCAAATTGAGTCCTCTATGCCATATATAAATGGCAGGAAAAAATCATTTGGTCCATAAGTGGAGCTTTTTCTTCTGGACAACGACCTGACATTATATATCTAGCTATCATAGGCTCTTTCTTTTAGTTTCTCCCTACTGATATGAGCTGAACTTTACTGCTGTTGCTTTATGCTAAATCTTGATTTTGGCTGGTTGTTTTTATGACTGAGATAAAATTAAAATTGGGGATTGAAACTCTGTTCTAACTACTGGTATGATTGTTCTAACTACTGGTATGATTGCTAGTTAAGTGATAGAATTCATGAATGATGTTTTGGTCATGTTTATGCTCCCTAGGCTTGATGCATGTCATGGAAATGGGGTAAAAACTCAGAATTTGTTGCTGAATGAAGTAAAAACAGGGGCATGGACTTTAATTAGAGTTTAAAACATTGAAAGAGAGAATTCAAGGATAGATGAGCTCTTGGATAGATTTTATTTTGATGTTCTTTAATTTTCTGATTTTAACATGTTTAATGAAGAGTTATGGACTAATAGGTGGTACATTTAGGGAAATCTGTTCTGAATTGAAAATTTAAGTAAATAGAAATCCCAGTAAATTTCTCCCACTCGCTTAAGTGTTGAACACTTGTTTTATTTGATTTTATAAAGCCATCCAAAATTCCATTTGGGCTTCACTTTTGGTTTGTTATTACAGAGAAATTCTGTTTCAGTGCTGAATTTGGACCTGGGGCTGTTTTTGCAGGAAGATGAAGAGGTTCAAAAACCCAAACCAGTTCAGAACTGGTTTTGAACCGGTTTACCGAAACCCAAACCGGTTTATCGAAACCCAAACCGGTTTACCGAACCCAAACCGGTTTTTGAACCGGTTTACCGAACCCAAACCGGTTTCTGAATCGGTTTACCGAACCCAAACCGATTTCTGAACCGGTTCCAAACTCAAACTGGTTTCTGAACCGCTTTCAAACCCAAACCGATTTTAAACTGGTTCAAACCGGTTTTACTGAACCTAAACCGATTCGGCCTCAGAAGAAAATCGGTTTGGTTTTCAAACCAAACCGTTTTACCAGTTTGGTTCGGTTCGGTTCGGTTTTCATGCCGAATCGAACCATGCCCACCCCTACTTAGCAAGGAGTTTTCTTTTAGTCATTCTAAGAACATACAGTTGGGGAACAAAGTCCCTTCTGTAAAGTTAATCACTTAATATTTGAGAATTAAATATTGGGAGTTAGCTTTGAGGCGGAACCATATCAAGGAGTTAGGAGACGGTAATTGTTCAAAATATTTAATATTATTATAATAAATACATTGTAGATTTAACCAAAAGTATGGGAAAATCTTTTGGTTTGAAGGTGCAGCCGCCACCCTCTTTTTGAACATAGTTCCACCTGAGTTAGCCGATCATTCGGCTAAAAAAATCATAAGCAGTGTCACTGTTTTTCTTTTTCTTTTTTTCCTGACTTTGATGATCCGTAATAAGAAAAAAGACAAGTACTGAGGACTGAGGTATACGAGTACTGGACAAGAAGGTAGGAAATCAGTTCTTATATTTTTATTATTAATAATAATATATATATTTTTTTATATTTTTTTAATATTTTTTATTTTTTTTTTATTTTTTTCACTAAATTTGACATCTTTAAAAAATATGTCAATAATACACATATTCCTAAAAAAGATATATAATAATCTTTTTCCGTAAGAAATAGGACAGAGTACAAGAAAGCCGAACGGAATTTAGTCCGACATGCAAGGAGAGTAGTGACATCACGTAATCTCATATTCTTGAATGAAAAATTATCATCTTATACTTTTAAAAAAGATGTAAATATTATTCACATCTTTTTTAAGAGATGTAATTGAGTAAAAAAATAATAATAAAAAAATATGTATAATAAATAATATTAGATAAAATATAAAAATATATATATACAATATTTAATGTAAGAATATAAGAGTTGCTCTTAAACACATCCTACCCAAAAAAAAAAACTTGAATATATATACACTAATACACTTCAAAGTTCAAATTTGCAACGCCGCCCCGTCCCTATTAAAGAAAAACAAATAAATAATTGGTCTTAGTTTTAAGAATATTGATTAAAGATTACTTAATAATTTTATTACTTTACATATAAAAATTAATTACTTTAAAAATATTTTAAATATTTAATATTTATTATTCGATTTTTTTAGTAACCATTATTATAAAAGTATTTATTAACAAATTCTATAAACAAATTTTATAAACTAGCAAGTATCATGTATATTGCATAGATATTTTTAAATTCAAGTAAAATCTAAGGAATACAGATTAAAAGAAAAATATTTAAGATAAAAAAATATTTAAAATTATAAAAGATATATTTATAATTAATTTAGGTATAATCTAAAATAATATAAATTAAAAAATTATTTGAAATTATAAATAAAATATGTATAATTAATTCAAAAGAACTTGGATTCTAAGTTTAAGAGGGGACAAAATAAGAATAACTCGTACTATTTTTTAAAATAAAGTAAACTAAAAGATTAAGCATATAATTTAATAAATTGAAGGAAATATATATTATAAGAAATTCACAAATTAGCGAGAGACATTTCTAATCCCTCGCCTAGCAAAATATTTTTGCGAGATTAGAGAAGGGACACGTCCATCAAATTTTTTTCATTGCTAAGTAGTGACAAAATATATTCTCTCACTAATCTGTTGCTAAATACATGTAGCGACGAAAATTTCCCTTGCTAATCTATTGTTAACTCCTCGCAAATTAAAAAAAAATGACACCTATATTCCCTCACAAATCAGCAAGGTAAATTACGTCGCTATAGTTTGAAAATTCATACCAATTTTGAATCTAGTACATCCAAAATCCCTCGCTAATCTCTCGTTAATTTCTCTTACTACTCTCTCGCTAATCCCCGTCACAACAGCCACACAAAAAATGAAAATAAGAAATAAAGCAAAAGCCACCAAGTTCTTAGCTTAAATATAATAGTTACTTCTAACCAAAAATATAAACACGAAATGGAAATAGTACATTATGAAGGCCAATAAAGAAGAGTGACATACTTGCGTGAAAGCATATCAAAAAGACTGACTAGCCTTTGAGATGCATATGCACTCAAACGGTGAACATGAGGTGCAATGTTTGCCAAAGTTGCCAAACATGTTGTATGGAGATAGACATCCTATCATAATTCAAGACATAACAGAATGATCAAAGGAAGAGGTATATATGAATAAAATAAAAGCAGTTTTAGTAGTTCAATGCACACAATAGAACTACTAATGTAAAAAAGGATCAGAAACATTTCTAAGACTGAAATATGTCAATTCTGCCTGTATCCATTGGCATATTATTTAAGTAATCACTATCTTAAACAGACATAGGATAACACATCTCATTGCCTTCATAGTTCTTACTCCCAGGCTTGTACAAGTGCAAACTTTCTGTCTGTCCTTAAGAAATACTGTTTTCATTGAAGCCTTATGTGGCCAAGAAGTCACATTAAAAAAAAATTCAGATTCAGAAGACAGAAATTCATATTATAAAATCAAGTAACACAAATGACATCTTCCACAATGCCACACTTATGAATGCCGAATATCTCTGAACATTAAAGCACATGACAATAAAATAAGTTGATTCATATACATAAGACAAGGTACCTACAAACAAGATGAAAACAACAAATGTCGGCCATGGTATGTGAAAAATAGATAGAGCAACTGCCTCTTGCTCCTCACCTCCAGCACCAACTCCTAAATATAGAAAAGCATATAATAGTTAACCAATAGCGTCACATACATACAAAATCATAAATTAATAAAATGACACGTTGGATGGATTGAGTCCAACAAAAGACTGCAACCTTAGTTTTATTAGCAACCAGATAATAGAAAAGAGGAAAACTCCACAAAAATTTCAGTCCATTGCTCAGATGCTCAGACACACAAGTGCAGTAATTGTCACAATTACTTTACTTATATGCTGATTCAAATTTTGAACCATATGAACAGCTAGAAAATTTGTTACTCTCATCTTAATCAACAAAATGGATTGTCAAAAACTCACAATTTTTCTTATTTTAACACATTCTTATTTTTTTAAATAATTACCCCCACAACCTTGTTCCTCGTTGTGTTTAAAGGAAGCAAATGCAATTAAACTCCATGCTCTTTGGCAATTAAAAATGAGAAAAGATTGAAAGAATTGCTAGTCCACAGCCAGAAACTGGCTGGACGACAGAGACCTATATTTGAGGAAAGAAATCCACCAGGATTACCAATGTTCTCAAAAATCTAAACAAAACACTAAGAGTATGCTAAGGGTAAAGAAATCCCTTTAAATTCAGAATCATTTTTGTTCCCAATATAGGCATGGGCTAGAAGAGAACTTACTGGAGCCAGAGCCAATGCCCTTAACATCAATAATGCCCCAAATATATCCATTAGAAAACCTATGACCCAGGTTTTGTTTATAGCATAAGCCCTTATGACCTGCAAACACAATTGGGATCAGTAACCAAGCAGTGGCTTCTTGGCCACATAAGGCTTCAATGAAAAAATGTGATCTTGGAATGTTTTCAAGAGATAGAAATTCAGATTCAATTTTCAGGAATTCTACTTTGTTCAAATAAAAAAATTATACATTATAATTTGCAGCACAATGGATATATATAGTGCACTTCAAAAGAAAAAGAAAGGAGAAGACATCCTCTTCTCAAGCCTTCCTAGCCCATATTTTATAGTTTTTTTTGTGGTTTTTTTTGGGGGCCAGGGAGGGCATATATCAGCTTGAAAACAAAACCAACCATACATAAAAAAGTACCTAAAAATACAAGAAATGACGAGAGCAAAAATTAACTTTAAAATGATAGTATTATGTTTTTGACACCATAGCTTATTTGAGTACGAATAATTGAATTTCAACATAATTTGCTTACATAGGTTTGGAGATATTGATTCCTTAGATGTTGGTTGAGAACAAGTGGAGGAAGCTTTCTGAAAATGCATCACACAACATCTATATTAGCTAGTTGGCTACATGGTAAGTCCTGAATGAGAAAAGTAATTTTTTATTTGAAAATTGAAAGTTGATAATAAGAAACCAAAGTTGAAACTAGCTAGCCAATAGCCACTTACCAAAACAGGTCAAAGGTAAATTTTAACAGGTGGGATCCACAGGTACAAGTTTTCCCCACAATATCCCAAATCTAAAACTAACCCTTGTACCAAAGGAAGTGAGATACACAAATTCTATTATATATACATACACTCACATGCTTGTATAAAGGCTATTATGTATAAATGCACAAGGGCAAACACTATTTATATATGTCAAAGATATCAATAATATATAACCATTTTCTTTATACATTTTTTTTCCCAAGCAAATTACAGTCACTTCACTAGACTGTGAGTCTGTGACTCCAAAAACAGAAAGAACTATGTTCCAGTGATTATAGACAGATATATTGCAACATGATACATACAAACTAACCAGTATTTCCAGAATGCCTGAAATAAGAACAAATCAAGCATGCAACACCATGAAAGTAAGTAGCTTGATAAATACCCACCACAATAATAAGCTTGGAATGAGATGAAAGCTCATAAGCTTTAGATCGTGCAAAAAGTTGTGAGTGGAAATTCAAACTTCAAAGAGAGCCAAAGATGATAAGGGGAAATCTCATGAATGCCATATTCTTCAACAAGCAACCCAAAGTGATTGAGTTCTTCCTACTACGCTAGTAGTAGTATAAACTACGTTTTTTTTGGGGGTCTATTTTCTTTGGAACTTGGTATTGATGTTGTACCCCATTGTGTGTGTGGAAGTGTGGCTATATAAAATGACGTTGGTACGAGAAACTATAATGGGTTTATGACTTTCTTTTCTTTGTTTGAGGAAAAAAATTGTTTCCCATATAATTTTAAAGCAAGCCCCCTCAAATAGATGAAATCTGCCCCCTCTATGAAAATTTTATAGTGTATATGTGAGTAAGCATGTCTTTAGCAATCCCCCACTTAAAATTTTCTAACTCCACCGTTGCTTTCAAGCAAAAAGGGCCTTAAGAACTTATCATTGATCACTGCTTTAGCAGTAGAAGCAAAACCCAAAGCATTCCCCAACTCAGCCTTGAAAATCTCACCAAACCAAACACCGTATCCTAACTCCATGGATTAACACTTCATTAGTGTGTTCAATTCGTGAGTTGAATCCTTATCCTACATTACATTCATTAGTTTTATCTCCAGCAATTACATCTTATTAACTAGTGAGAAAATAACCCAAAACATTAACACAAAAGAGGGACCAGAAAAAAAAATAAGGAGTAAGTGCATACAATTAGTAAAAGCTAATCACATTGATAACCCAAATGTGTACAATTATCACTTGAATCGATAAAAACAAAAAGAAGGAGATCTACAATGAAAATAGATTTCCATTGGGAAAATCAGAAAACTCTTCTAAACCATACAAGACACCAGCGTACTTTGCACATCACTGATTATAAGATCATGATCCAGTATCTACATGCCACATAATTTAAAGTTTAAACTTCATGTAGCAGAAAAATAACAGCTAAAGTAGCTCACCTTCCATCTCCTCATTTAGACATTTCCTAGAACATATTGTGGGCATTCGAAATTTCACCAAGTTTACAAACAATAAAGAAACAATTCAACACAACCCAGTAGTGAATAAAAAAAATGGCATAGCTACCCTCAACAAGACAAAAAGAACTCAAATTTTGCACATCCTAAATTGTGGGTAATTACGCAGAGAACCCTATCAAGCTCGGGTTCTCTTGTTACCCATATCCGCAGAAAAAAAAAAAAAGATTTCGACAACGAATAATGCAATTACGCAAACAGCAATATGGAACCAATAAAAAGTGAAAGGAAAATAAATAAATGTAAGGATGAAAATGAATGACCTTCTTCCTGATACGGGTATGGCGGGCAGTCTTGTCTTCTCTTCAGGTTGTGGATTTGGCTTCAACCACAAAACAAAACTACGGCTTCGGATTTGGCCCTCAAGTTGTAGGAACGCGTGGCTGTGTGGCTGTGTGGCTGTGTGAGTGAACGGGTGGGAGAAGAAAACTTAAAAACTGCAGGGCTGTGGCTGGATTGGGAGAGAACGGGTGGGAGAGAACAGGTGGGAGATATTGGCCGTGCTCAGTTCGTATGGGCAAAGATTTGAGATTTTATCATCTTAAGAGAACGGTTAGGAGAGAATGGGGAAGGGATATTTTCAATTTGTAAGCTAGGGATTTTACTCTCTCTTTATTTATTAGTGCGTATTAAATTTTTATTTTTAAAATTTTATCACGTTTTTTTAAGGGATTTGCCAAGGAATTCTCTCACTAATTATTTTCCTAAAAAATGACTTAATTGATTCTTATATTAGCGAAAGACTTTTTCCTCATTAACATATTTAGCGATAGAATTTTAATAGCAAGGGAAATTTTTCTCGCAATTTCCTTGCTAATCCCTAGTTGTATTCGTCTTGAGTTTATTTTTGAAATTTAGCAAGGGATCAATTTTTCTTCAGTAATCCCTCGTTAAATTTTGTCATTAAATAGCAAATTTCTTGTAGTGATAATAATCCTCCAACTAGGACAGAATGCATTGCATAGGAAAAAGATAACAACGTAACAGAAAGTAGGTGACGGATGAAGTCTAGGTCTAAACCTGACATGTCTGCTAAAGTCCAGGCGAACAGATCTTTGTTTTTCTGTAGGACCTCGGACAATCGGGATCTTTCCTCCTGACAGAGTTGCCATCCAGTCTTGGTCACCTAGTCCGACTTGGCACCAATCTGAAGTGGCTGGAGCTCCCTGTCAAGTTGGAGACGTGTATCGCAGATCTCTTCATGTACATCCAACTCAGTCAAGAGGACGTTAATGGAGTCCATAATGATCGAAGTTGAATTGTTGCATCGGTCTGTGGTCCAGGGTTTTTTTTGGCAATTTTTAGGCTCTCATTGTAGCACTTCCTCACCATGGCTTGGTCTTCTTTGACTGCACAACTCTGTCCAGTTGGTCTAGAAACTTCATGGCCAAGTGGTGTGTGGAAATCACAACCCCAAAGGCATTAAGTGAAGGATGACCCAAGATAACATTGTAGGTCAAAAGACAATCAACCACTAGGAACCTGACCTTGACAGTTTTAAAGAAAATGTCTTTTTCCAAGGTCATGTGAGTCTCAATATACCCAACTGGGGTGATCTTGTCCCCTGTGAATCTGATCAACTCACCGATGTATGGTATGAGTTCTTTTTTTGATAATCCTAGCTTGTTGAACAAGTGTAGGAACATAATGTCAGTCAAGCTCCCCTGATCCACGAACATTCTGCGGACCTCGCATTTGTGATTATCTTGGTAATGACCATGGGGTCATCGTGATCTGAGATGGTATTTCTATAATCCTTATCAGAAAATGAGATTAGTGGGATTTTTTCGGGCACTCTGTCCGACTTAGATTTTGTGAGGGATGTCATGCTCATCATAGCCCGGAGGGCCCATTTTTCTAGCGTTTCTAGAATTGTCGCTGCCTGCGAAGCCCCCTGAGATGGTGTTTATTATTTGGGTTACCTCGGCGAGACAACGGTTATCTTTATGATCATCATCCCAAGGTTACGCCTTGTCTCGGTTTTGGGCATTCCGTGATGCGCCTAAGCCAAGATTATCATTCTTGGCTAGAGAGTGACTTTTCTAATAAGGTGGGGATGGATTTCTCCATGGGCTGTAACTCTATTTCCTATAGTTCTGCCCTCCCCTGTGGTTGCTCCGAGATTGGCGCACATCTCAGATCAGTGACTCAATGACATCTTGGAGGTTAATGCAGTTCTCTGTATTATGTTTGTGGCCACCGTGTCATGTGCAGTGCTTGGATTTATCTTTCTGCACTTGCTTCTTCAGAGGGGGAGGTCTTTACACATCTCGGAGCTCGGTGTTCATTACCTCCTGATAAATTTGAGCTCGAGACGTGTTTAGAGGAGTGTATTCCTCATATTTCCCCCTAAAAAGGTTGTTTTGGATTCTGACCCTATTGATTGGATAGTTTGAGCTTAGGTTTGGCATCCATACCCTTATCAAGATGCTTCCTAATTCGAAGGACACCTTCAGCATTGATGTATTTATCAACATGGGCACGAAACTCGTCCATGGTCTTGGGCTCCTTTTTTCCAGTGAAAAGGAGAATGGTCCTGGTCGGAGCGCTTCTCTGATGTAGTACAATCTGGGTCTTTTATCCAAGTCTCGTATGTTCACAATCTCTTTGCTGAACTGGGATATAAAGTCTCTGAGAGACTCCTCCTTTCCTTGCCTAATCTGGGAGAGGTATGAAATGGATTTAGGCTGCACTTTGTTAGTGGTGAAGTACAGCAAAGTTCTCAAGAATAGGCTCCCCCAGTTATCCACAGACCTCGGAGTTAAAGTGGTAAACCATCTCAAGACAACTTTCTTTAAAGATAGGGGGAAAGCACAACACATGATAGAGTCATCACCTCCAGGAAACAAAAGTGAATAAATGTAGGCATTCAAGTGTTCTTGAAGGTCTGTGGTCCCATTATAAGCTTCAATACTAGTGGGGTACTTGAAGTACCTAGAGATTTCGTAAGCCATTAGTTTGTCAAAGAAGGGTTGGTTTTGTGAAACCGTGTTCCTTACTCTGTGTTCATTCTCTCTTACATGAGCAGGTTCAACATTATGACCAGAATCTGTGATCCTAGAGTTTTCTAGATAGCAGTCATCCTCTTGAGTTCTGTCTCTTATATTTTCATGATTTTTCCTCAGAGATTGGTTTTCACCTTCATAGTCTTAGTTGGAAACTCTCTCTAGGTTATGGATTCTCTCCTCCTAGAGATGAATTCTTTCATCTTGAAGTCTAAACAGAGAGAGCAGTTCTGCCCTGGATAGCTCTTAATGGTCAGATTCAACACGGGCGAGGCCGAACTTCATTCTCTACTCGATCTTCGAGGCATTGCAACGCTGATACCTGTTGTCCATCGCCAGATGATGCTCTTAGGGGACCAAGATGTTGTCTCACCGAAACTCGTGGGGAAGGAGGGGGAGATTCTCTCCAGTGAAAGAAGTCTTCAGCCCATCTTGCTTAGGTTCCGATTGAGCTACAGTCGGTTCTAAGATTGACTAATGAGCAGCAGGGATAGATGTTGGATGATAATTTGCAGATGGTAGGTTGTGCATAGCAAAAGTGTGATTCTAGTTGGTTGAGGCTTGTCTCCTCCTTGTGTTAACCATGATGACGGTGGTAATGGGAATGTTGATGGTGGTGTTTGGAGTAGAAATTTATTATTTCCACAGACGGCGCTAATGTTCAAAATTGAGTTCTGAGGATTACTTGAGAAGGTAGTGATGAGTGGAAACCTCTGTGGTACAGCAGCAATAGTAGCGGTATGAGGAGGCAGGTACCTGTAAAAGGCATTTCGATGCTTAAGTAAGTTTATGTGCAAGGAGGGTAGTGTGTAGAATTGGAGATTAAATCCGTACCTTCTAGGCCTTGCAGGATATTTGTACGAGCGTGTTGGTGTATGCCCTAGAGGCTGATACATTTATCTGTATTTATATATTTTCTATTATGCTAATTTTAATATATGAGAAATTTCATTTATTGTACTCTTTTTTTATAAACATAATAAAGTCCTTAAAATAGTAAATTTGATGCCATAGGACATCAAGTGGTTGACTTGATCGTGAGATCCTATTGGATAAAATTAGAACACTACTCTTAAATGTCCCTAGTCAAGTATTATTGTTAATTAGGACAACAATAATGCATTGAGACTAGTATGTGCGTAGACTGATGACCACATCTCACGGGTCATGGATATCAAGTCTTCATATGGGTACATATTAGAGTAATGATGTACTGAATTGACCCACCATGAGAACGCTACATGGATCGTTACGTGAGTGTCATAAGCGATTCTCATAGTGACAATGGTGTCTGTGGTCCTTTGACCTAAAATCACTACGATTCCTACATGAGGAGTTATGTGTTTTAATGTCATCAAACGTCAGTAACAACAATGTGATTATAAAGTTGGTTATTGGACATACCGCGAATCATGCAGAGGGATGTGAGTGACCTAGATGGGATTTGTCACCCCTACATAACAGGAGCGATATCTTTGGGGCCCCTGATTGAGTGAGACTGCGAAATGCATGGCCATGCTCAAATGAGTCAATATGAGATATTGATTTCATTTGTTGTTACAAAGTCTACTCGAGTATTAGGAAACGAAGGATTGGACTATACAAGGGTGACGCATTCCATGCCTTGTGTTCAATCTAGATATCTTGACAAATGGACTAAACGACACGGAAACATTGGTCACGGAAAAGTTATGTCAAATCACTGACATTCTTATTACTTGGGTAGCAGCGATGTGTTGCTAGATACCGCTCACTTTGTAATATTAAAATGAGATTTTAATATTACTGCCAACATAATGAGAACCTGCAGGGTCACACACATAGAGTAGACTAAAATTAGAGCAATAAATCCAAGTTGGATTCGGATTCAAATGTGGACCAGACTCATAGAGATGAGTCTAGGGTTACACAGCTGATGCAAACCAAGAATGATGTCCAATTTAAGGCCAATTTGATTTTTGATGAAAATTTTATTTTCATTAGTGATGAACCTATTGACTTGTTTTAGCTATATCTTGCACTATAGATCTCTGATTGGTGCATTCTTTAGTGCGTTGGAAAGATAAGGAACTTATCTACAAATCTTATTTCAAGCTTTTTGACCAAATTCAGCTTCTATCATGGTGAAAAATGGGCTGGAAGTTGAAGACAAATTTTTAGACTGAATTTTCTAGTTTATTTCTATTAAATAAAGTATAATAAACTTTGTGTGTGGACGGTGCACATTTTCATTAAGCTTCTTGGGAGGGCAACCTTTGCCTTGCATGCCTAGGTAACTCCTTTTTAGAAGTCATGAACCACTTTTATTATCCACTTAATTATCATTAGTTGCTTTAATTAGTCATTTAGTTGATTAGTTATTGCATTTATGGGGAATTTGTCACAATTATGGTGACCTTTTGTATGAATATTCTATGCAATAAACTCTATATATGTACACATCTATGATGAATGAAAGAAAAAGAAAACCTTTAGATGTTCAATTTGGATTTGTTCCAATTATGAGAGTGTTTAGCATCTCTTATGTTCTTCATTGAACCAACTCCTTTGATCTTATCAAGAGTCTAAGACCCTTGTGGCGATCCTCACCTTGGCTTATTAATTCTCCTTGGAATTGTGGTGCCTACCATTCCATTTATTATCTTGTCTATTTGATTATTTTCTTCTTCTTCGAATTGTGGTTGGTCACTCAATGATAGATCCGAAAATCTTATGTTCCATTTTTAGGATCATATCATATGGTATCTAGAGTCATCCTTCCTAGAGTGATTTTTTATCTTGTTCTTCGATTTTTTTCCAAAAAAAAAAAAAATCTTCTTCCCACCACATATCATGACAACACTATTCCTTGAAATGGAAAGATTGCAAAGACAAATGAAGGAGTTCAATGAGATGTGTAACGCCCCTTTTTGGGAGGGACCGTCACATTGTCATTTACAATACGAAAAATAAAAATATAAATTAAGACTCGGTTCTTTCTTTGATTAAAATTACTTGGCTATAATCGTATTATTAAATTAGCGAGTATATATATTTTTGTTATAATTAATAAAAATAGTGATAAGATGTAGTTGCAATGAATAGTAAAATAGAAATAAAGCATACATCAAACTAACATACATGAATAATAATATATCATTATATTAAACTTGTTTGATTACAGCGCCTGAATATACAAAAAGCAAAATTATACATGTATGCCCCAAGAGATCATAAATATACAGCCCACCAAAATAATGACACATCAGACCCTCAAAATATACCCTGATAGCCATCAGTAGCTATCGACAGTATCAGTCCCTAAGATGAGGAGGAATCATGTCAGGATCCTCCTCGGGATCCTCCTCAGGATCTTCCTCATTCTAGGAAACCTCCATAGGAGCCACCGAGTTACGGGCTGGAGCCCGAGCAGTGGAATCAAAAGAATCCTCCTATGGGGTGTAATAACGATCACCCCACATCTCCCTTATGGGCAAATAAAACTCCAAACATAAACTGACGTTGCAAGTGAAGATCGGCAGTTCATAATGCCCCCAAGCTAGCGAAATTAACACGTCTCCCAGGTAGACATAGCGATCGAAATTTAGGTTGATGTGCCAGCAGTCTGGCCCTCCAAGGAAGGTCAAACTCACATCACCTAAAAATCAGCGTAAGCGTGCCGCCATGATCCAACAATAGGTGCTAGTCGCGGTCAGGCCAGAAGCTGGGAAATTCGGGAGCTTCACCCTCTTTGCCGACATCTTCAATGAAACATATTTATAAACAGGCAGAAATAACAGAAACACAGGAAAGAGATAAGACATCCTACCATCATTACCAATTATGGCAGTAGAGAAACAAAACGGCGCAAAGCCCCCATACAGCATCTCAAGAGGTAATAATAGTAAACATTAAATAACAACAATAAACAGTTAAGCAGTTCCAGGCAATTATACATCAGTACAGTGACGGTTCCAATATATTATAAGAATTAAAATGCCAGATAATATATGGACTCATTATGCACATGCATACAACACCAAAATCCTACTCCATGGAGCTAGACACAAATAGTCGGAGAGAAAGATCAGGAGACATGTCTGCAACTCAGCTGGCGCGGCCAAAGTGCTATAATTCATCAGTTTATCCACGTGCACATCAAGGCATTATACAGACATTCTACACTAGATCACGATATAGGACAGTGTCACATCCGGATCGTCAGTGCGTTCGCATCGGTTTATCTCACGGCCCAGTGGGGCTACCAACTGTCCACTGTGAGATGCCCGCGCCCCGACGCCCCAAGGTCAATAGAATGACCTACACTAGTCTACTCGCACCCGCACAAAGGTGTGTTCAATCTCCTAGGCAACATGGCCTTAACAACAATCCAACGGACTTTCACAATGCATGGTGACTCAATGCATAATCATGTATGTTTATTATTTCATATTTTTCCATAATATGCCACAATTGGTCAAAGTAAGCATCATAATATTCTTGGTCCCACACATGGACCCACATTAAATAGTCTAAGGCCTTCCAATGATACATTGCATTTTCGGTACGTTATAGATATGTTTAGTGTTCTCACTTACACTCATGTTCTTACTTTAATTGAAAATCATTCTAAGTCTTTTAGGTAAAGTTCCATCCTTAGTTCTTTCCATTTTATGAAATCCTAAATAATTCCTAATTATCCAAATTAGTTAAGTTCCACTTCAAGGTGATTTCTATGAAATTCTTTTCATATTTAGGTTCCTTACTTTAAACTTAGTCTTATTCACTTAAAGAATTATTTCTAAGTCTTACTACTGTCTCATACATCCTTATTTGTTCTTAAAGTCCAAAGAATTCCTTTAGGTTACTAAATTTATTTCCTTCCATTACATAATCCTCTTATTTATTTACTTGATTAATTAAATATCATAGTTGTATGAAATCATATGATTGAGCCATTTTTAGCCATGAAGGCCGTGAGCCTCTCTAGGTTTTAGGGTTTAAATTTTTATTCCATTAATCACATATTATCCACTTGGCTAGTTAAGTCTTCCATTTGTTATAAATTTTTCACCAAGAACCCTAATTTAGGGCCCCAAAATCATGAGCCTCATGGAAGAGGACCAAGTCATTTTTGTTTCCATTCAAGATTCCAATCCATCCAAACACATACATATACATAATCAATCAATCAAATAACTTAAACAAATTAAAAACAACATATAATCATACAAATCATACAAACAAAGAGAGTAACCCTAATAGGGTTTCTCACACCCAATCACAAATCAAAGTTCCTTACTACCAATAGAGGTTGAGGAGGAGTGTCTTCCTCCTACCTAAGAGAAGAACAAATAAAAGAACCCCCCTTGAAGCTCCTTGAGATTTCGGCCAACACCACCCAAAAACCCTAAAATTCCAACTTCAACCAATCAATACCAAGGTTTGAAAAAGAATGAATAGATGGTCACAATGAAGGCATTGAACACGAAAATGAAGAGAAAAGGGTGAGGAGTCAAGAACCTTACCCAAAAGCTTGAAGCTTGAAACTTGAAGAAAGTGGTAAAGATGAAAGCTTTTCAAGAAACCACCAACTAGAGAAGTGTTTAGATGATGGAGGGGATTAAGAAAATGGGGTTGGTTAAAATTTTTGTGATCTTCGGTGTGTATGGAGTGAGGAGGCCGTGAGCTTTTTAGAGAGAAGGAGGAGAAAAATGCAAAGGAAGATGAAGGTAAAGAGAGAATTGAATAGAAAAATAAAGATGATAGCTTTTTAGGATTTTTGAAATTTTGAATAGATTGATTAATTAAATTGATGCACAATTTTGGCTCCCAAGAAGGTGCAGCAGCCGTGTGGTTGAGGGAGGAGAGAGGGAGTGAGTAGCTTCTTTGAGAAGCTTGGGAGGAAGCTTCCTTGAAGCTTCCTTGAGGCTTTCTTGAGAAGCTTCGCACGTTTCTCGATAAATTAAAAAGTAAGGTTGTCTCCTAAATGAACACTCTAGAATAGATGATTAATTACTCTGCTAGAATTGTTTTCCAGTGGACAAAAGTTATAGTTAATGAAAATGGTATTCACTATTCATCAAAAAACTTTTCGGTACAGTGATTTTATTTATCAGATAAAACTTCGAAAAACGTAAACCTCATAAATTATGCCTGACCTCAGGTTTAGTAAGATCTCTCGTTGATAGGTCAAAAGTTCAAGGTTTACCAGTCTCAAGGAAAATATTTTGTTATCCTGGCTCCGCTCAGCGTACACGTAAAATAAGAAATATGCTAAAATATTCAACATTTTCAGAAAAATCCATAAAAATTCTCAAAAATCATAAATATTAGAAAATGGTTGTTCGTCATGAAAAAAACAATTTTTTGGGGTATTTCACTGACTCTGCTCAGTGTGCACGTAAAATGAGAAATACATTAAAATATTCAACATTTTCAAAAATTTTCAGAAAAATTTTTAAAAATCATAAATATTATAAAATGATTATCTATGATGAAATAAATAATTTTTGGGGTGTTACAAAGGAGAAATAAAAAGGAAGAGGCATGGAGGAAGAAGATATGAGAGAAAAGATAGAGAAATTGAAAAGGAGAAAAAGAAGAACAAAAAAAGGGTGAGAAAAGAGGAGAGAATGAAAAGACAAATAGAAAGTTTTGAAGCACATGTGAAGAAAATGGTTGAAGACTCCAAAATAGAAAGTGAGGTGAACAAAACAAACTTGAATGCTTGTTTTGATGCTATTCCTAATTCTTTGCCTAGTTATGTTGATTCTCTTGTGAAGGAGATTGAGTGTGTTCCTCCAAAGGAAGATTGCAAGACAGTCAATGTAATTGAAGATAAGATTCCAAAGGAAGCTTGCACAATCAATAAAATTGAAAATGAAATTCCAAAGGAATAATGCAAAGCATCAATTGGAGTTGAATTACAAGAGGAAGATAAGGAGATGAAGATGACTAGAGAGTGGCTTACACTTAAAGCTGAGAATAAATCTTCAAACTCACTTGGAAAGTCATGGAAATCTATTACTCTAATACCTACTTCTAGATTAGCTTGTGGAATCAAATGTTGGGATTCTTCTACTTTGGTTCATTTGTCTAACATTTCTCCCCTAGGTCATGAAGAAAAGAATAGTGAAGGCCAAACCAACAAAAGCAAAGAGCAAGAGAAAAATAGTGAGAAGGAAGAGAATGAAAAAGATATTGAGGAAAAAGTAGAGAGTCTCTTTATGAACAAAAGTGAGGTGGAAAAAGCATTCTTTGAAGAGGCAAAGGTTGAAAGAAAAATTGAGAGTCTTCCTATAAAAGAAAATAAGGAAGTTGAAGAAACAATTCCAAGAGAGGTGTCCCGTGATTCAAAAGAGTTGTGTTTGAATCCGGAGGATGAAGATGATTACCAAAGGCAATAAATTCGAGGTCGAATTCTCTTCAAGGGGGAGGGAATGATGCAAACCAAGAATGATGTCCAATTTAAGGCCAATTTGATTTTTGATGAAAATTGTATTTTCATTAGTGGTGAACCTGTTAACTTGTTTTGGCTATATCTTGCCCTACAGATATCTGATTGGTGCATTCTTTAGTGCGTTGGAAAGATAAGGCACTTATCTACAAATCTTATTTCAAGCTTCTTGACCAGATTCGGCTTCTATCATGGTGAAAAATGGGTTGGAAGTTGAAGATGAATTTTTGGACAGAATTTTCTAGTTTATTTCTATTAAATAAAGTGTAATAAACTTTGTGTGTGGATGGTGCACATTTTTATTAAGCTTCTTGGGAGGGCAAACTTTGGCTTGCATGCCTAGGTAACTCCTTTTTAGAAGTCATGAACCACTTTTATTATCCACTTAATTGTCATTAGTTACTTTAATTAGCCACTTAGTGGATTAGTTATTGCTTTTATGGGGAATTTGTCACAATTATAGTGACCTTTTGTATGAATATTCTATGCAGCTCCTAAACTCTATATATGTACACATCTATGATGAATGAAAGAAAAAAGAAAACCTTTGGATGTTCAATTTGGATTTGTTCCAATTGTGAGAGTGTTTAGCCTCTCTTAGGTTCTTCCTTGAACCAACCTCTTTGATCTTATCAAGAGTCCAAGACCCTTGTGGCAATCCTCACCTTGGCTTATCAATTTCCCTTGGAATTGTGGCTCCTACCATTCCATTCCTTATCTTGTCAATTTGATTATTTTCTTCTTCTTCGAATTTTGGTTGGTCACTCAAGGATAGATCCGAATTTCTACATGATCTTTTTTTTAGGATCATATCAATAGCTTACCTTGCTGCTGCTTATAGTCACTTAAGGCAGACATTATTATAAATAGTACTACTAAAGGGGCTGCTAAGACACGCATTACAAAATCCTAGCCGCACCTACATAAAAGTGAATGAGAGAGTGACAGGTTTCTTCTCTTCTCTTCGCAGCTAACACTGTGTGAAAGACGTGAGGCTCCTTTTTGTGAATGTTGGACATTCGTGAGTCTGTTCGTGTGGATACCGCTGAGACATCATCGCTATTGCAGTGTTGGTGATTCACGTCACTTCTTTTGATCACGCTTCAAGAGGTAAACATTTTTAAAACTTGGTTTATGACTTTTTCGTATGGATCCTTGGTGGGAATTCTATTGTCCGCTGCGTGATGTATCTGTGATTCCCAACAGTGGTATCAGAGCGTCTTGCGAAACCATAATTCAGTTTCTATTTTCGTTTTGCATGAGATAACATGATTGTTGTTCTTGTTTTTATAAAAGATATGATCTTTAATATGTTATTTCAGAAAAACGAATGAAACCCTTTGCAAAAACATATTCTGTTTTATGTGTTGTATGCAAAATTGTGATGTTATTTTCAAAACCCATGAAGATGTTCATATGTTCTGTGAAAACCGTTTTGTATTGAGATGTATGTTTTTGTGAAGCTTTCTGGTATGTATGTGATACGTACAACGTTATGGAATCCTTGTTCTTAATGCGCGACGTAAGGATTTAGGAAACCTTGTTCTTGGTTTACAGCAGCAAGGGTTATGGAATCCTTATTTTTGCACAAGTGGCGCAGCGCAAGGGGTTTTGGAAACCCTATTCCTATTTTGCAGCAACAGCATCAAGTGTTGATGTCAAGCCGTCAAGGAGGCGCAAGGGTTCAAGTGTTGAACAACGGCACAAGGGTTCCCCGTGGCGTATGAAGTGTTCATGTGTTTTCGGGTTTAGGGTTCAAGTGTTGATGCCCTAACCGTCAAAGGATAGCGGGACCCCCATGCTACCTCTGCGTAGAGCATCTTTTCTGAGGCGTGTAACTCAAATCCATTTTTATGACTCAAAAAATAATAATGTATTATTGTTTTGAATTTGTATGTTCTTTGTGATGCATGGCGCATGGTTATGGCCTCAGTCCTCCTTTTATGCTATTTTGGTTATTATAAATATGACCTGCATGTTGTGCCTTTCTCTCTACATTCTGATTGTACATTCTCTTCTCACCTAACTACCCTTGAATGTAAAAGAGGTTTCTATATAATGTAATCTTGATGTGGAGGCAAGAAGACGACATCAAATGAGGACGTTGGTGAGAGACGCTTGGTGAAGCTAGCTTTTTTTAATGTTACTCTCTTAGGGGGCCATAACCATGTCACTTTTATTATATGCTTTATATGTATGATGTTTATGGTATGATAAAAAAATTTAATAAATGGTGAGATCTAATAATAAAAAAAAATCCCTCAAAGCAAATATTAAGTTATTATGTGATGTCTTCCAATGCGTGGCACTCGTCAAGACTAGTATCGATCAAGTATAGGTCTGCCAAAGTAGGATGCCTTTATCTATATTAGTAAGACGCGATGGGATAAGGGTAATATCCAACTGCCAACCATTGAGTCTGACTTAACTAGGCCATTTCAATAGGATTGAAGGCTTAGAGACATGGAGTTGGGTTTTAGTCAATTAGATGGATTGGAATAAGTGTTATTCATCCAAGTATCCAAGAGTGTAATTGAAAAGTGTTTCCTACCTAAATAATTGAATTTTGGGTGATCAGTCAAAGCTGACTCAAAACTAGGTGAAATATGGATCTTGGCCCACTAGGAAATCTTTCGATGGGATTTTCTGAGTCAATGCTGAGGGTCATTGATTTGAATAAAATAGTGGGAGGCATATTTAATTAAAGACCTCATTAAATATGTTTATGGTATGATACTTATATTTTGCATATTTTTGTTGATAGATTACCATGGCAACAAACACATCAAGTAACTTATAACTGCGATCCGTCCTTGACAAGTTGTTTAGAACGAATTTTCTAGACTGGTACAGGTGTAACACCCCGAAAATTATTTATTTCATCATAAATCATCATTTTATAATATTTATGATTTTTAAAAATTTTTGTGAGTTTTTTTGGAAATATCAAATATTTTAATATATTTATCATTTTACGTGCACACTGAGCAAGGTCAGTGAAACACCCCAAAAATTATTTATTTTGTGATAAATAGTCATTTTTTAATATTTGTGATTTTTGAGAACTTTTTGAGATTTTTCTGAAAATGTCGAATATTTTAGTATATTCTTCGTTTTGCCTGCGCGCTGAGCAGAGCCGGAATAACGAAATGTTTTCCCTGAGGCTGGTAAACCTTGAACTGTGGAAGTATCGATGGGGATCTTACTAAACCCGAGGTCGGGCATAATTTACAAAGTTTGTGTTTTTCGAGGTTTTATCTGATAAATAAAATCTCTGTACATACCGTCAATTAAAATTTTACGATACGCTCTATTATTCAGTGGATAATTAATACTGGCTTTGTGCACTGTAACAATTATCCATTGGATAATAGCTTGTAGTAAAACCCTAATTACCCTATTATTTTAACTATTAAATCACATTATCTTATCCTAATGTAATCTACTTTATGTCTAATCATATCTCCTTTATTGAAAAAGCTCCCAAGCTTCTCAAGGAAGCTACTCATCTCTCTCTCCTCCCTCTCTCCTCACGGCTGCTGCACACTCTTAGAGCCAAATTTGTGCTTCATTTAATTAATCAATCTATTCTAATTTCAAAAAGAAACCCTAAAAGTTCATTCATTTTTCTATTCACTTCTCTTTCTACCTTCATCTTCTTCTCAAGTTCTTCTCCTTCTCTCTAGCCATGCCCACACGGCCAGCCCTCCTTCAAGCCCTCTACCATCACAAAATTTCTAACTAATCACATTTTCTTAATCTCCTCTACATTCTAAATACTTTGCTAGTTGGAAATTTCTTGAAAAGGCTCCATCTTCACCATCTTCTTCTTCAAGCTTCAAGCTTAGAACTTTTGGGTGAGATTCTTATTTTCTCCTACCTCTTCTTCCATTTTCATTTTTAAGGTATTCTTTGTGACCATTTATTCCTTATTTTTCAAGCTTTGGTATTGGTTTGATAAGATTGAAATTTCTAGGGTTTGTGGTGGTGTGAATCTGAAATTTCAAGGAGTTTCAAGGAGTTCCATTGTTTGTTTTCTTCTCTAAGTAAGAGGAAGATATTCCCCCTCGACCTCTATTGGTAGTAAGGAACCTTGTTTTGTGATTGATTATGAGAAATCCTATTTAGGGTTATTCTTTGTTGTATGACTTTTATGACTATGTATTGTTCTAAATTTGTTTGAGTTATTTGGTTAGTTGAATATATATATATTTATGTATTTGGATGGTTGGAATCTTGAATGGAAGCAAATATGACCTTGTTATCTTCCATGAGGCTCACGGCCTTGAACCCTAAAAATAGGTGTTCTTGGTGAAAAATTGTAACAAGATGGAGACATGATAAATCAAGAGGATAACACATAATAAAAATGATGAAAATTTGAAATCCCTAATCATAAAGAGGCCCACGGCCTCTAGGGTTAAATAGGACTAAATTATGTAACTTTATGTAACATTGACATTTAATTAATTAAGAGGTTAAGTAGTTAATAATGTGATGGGAAGGAATCAATTGGATGATCTAAAGAACACCTTTGGAGCTAAGAAACTAATAAGGAAGTATAAGACTTAGTAAAACCTTAGAAATATTTCTCTAGGTAAATATAACTAAGTTTAAAGTAAGGAACCTAATAATGAAAAGAATTTCACAAGAAACATTACATTGAAGAGGAACTTAACTAATTTGGACAATTAGAGTTTACTTAGGATTTTATAAATTGGACCTTTACCTAAAAGACTTAGAATGATTTTCAATTAAAGTAAGAACATGAGTGTAAGTGACAACACTAAACAATTCCACAATATACCAAAAGTGTAATGTGCAATTGGAGGACTTTAGACCATTTAATGTGGGTCCATGTGTGGGACCAAGAATATGATGATGTTTACCATAGCCAAATTTGTGGCATGTTATTGAAAGTATATTATTGATGAATATACATGTTATATGCATTAAGTCATCATGCATTGTGAAAGTCCGTTGGACTGTTGTTAAAGCCATGTTGCCTAGGAGATCGAATACACCTTAGTGCGGGTGCGAGTAGACTAGTGTAGGTCATTCTGTTGACCTTGGGGGCGTCTGGGTGCGGGTACCTTGCAATGGACAGTTGATAGCTCTTCTGTCTGTGGGGCAGACCGATGCAAACGCACCGACGATTCGGACCGAGACATTGTCTTATATCATGATCTAGCGTAGAATGTCTGTACAATGCCTAGATGTGCACGTGGATAAACTGATGGGTTATAGCACTTTGGCCGCGGCAGCCGAGTTACAGATATGTCTCCTGATCTTTCTTTCTGACTGTTTATGTCTAGCTCCATGGAGTAGGATCTTGATGTTGTATGCATGTGCATAATGAGTCCATCTATTATCTGGTATTTAATTCTTATGATATATTGGAACTGTTACTTCACTGATGTATAACTGTCTGAAACTGCTTAATTATTTATCACTACTATTTGATGCTTATTATTATTACTGCTGAAATGCTAAGTATGCGCTTCACGCCGTTTTGTTTCTTATTACCATAATTGGTAATGATGGTAGGATGTCTTACCTCTTTCCTGTATTTCTATTATTTTTGTCTATATTTATGTCCCATCAAAGACGTCGGCGACGGAGGTGAAGCTCACGAATTCCCCCGTTTCTGGCCCGACCACGACTAGTACCTGCTTTTGGGATCATGGCGGCATGTCCACGAGGATTCTTGGGTTATGTGCATTTGGCCTTCCTCGGAGGTCCAGAGTGCTAGCACATTAACCTTAATTCTGATCGTTGTATCTACGAGGGGGACGTGACGGTATTGCTGGCTTGGGGGCGTCATGATCCACCCATCTTCACCTGCAGCGTCAGTTTACGTTTGGAGTTTTACTTGCCCATTAGGGAGATGTGGGGTGATCGTTATTACACCCCACAGGAGGATTCTTTCATCTCCACTGCTCGAGCCCCGGCCCGTAACTCGGTGGCTCCTATGAGGGTCTCTTCTGGTGAGAAAGACCCTGAGGAGGAACCCGAGGAGGATTCTGACACGGTTCCTTCTCCTCTTAGGGGCTAATACTGTCGATAACTACTGATAATTATCAGTATACATTTTGGGGGCCTGATGTTTCATTATTTTGGTGGGCTGTATATTGATGATCTCTTGGGGCATATATGTATAATTTTGCTTTTTGTATATCAGGCGCTGTAACTAAACAAGTTTAATATAATGATATGTTATTGTACATATATGTTGATCTGATGTATGCTCTACTTTGATCTTACTCTTTCTCATGATTATGTTTTGTCACTATACTTTATTAACTGTATTTTATTATTTATAAAAAAAATATACTCGCTAATTTAATCACACGATTACAACTAAGTAAAATTATATTCATACAACGAACCGAGTCTTAACTTATACTCATATTTTTCGCATCGTAATTTAATAATATGACGTTCCCTCCTAAAAAGGGGCGTTACAACAGGAATTTGAGGATTGTCCTCAAGTAAGAGAAAAAGTTGTATGTTCTAGAACAGCCTATTCTTGAGCCACCTGCTGCTAATGTCCCTAGAACTGAAAAGGATACTTATAAGAAGCATCAAGATGATGCCTTGGACGTCGGATGTCTAATGCTAGCCACCATAAACTCTGAGCTCCAAAAGCAACACGAGAACATGGATGCCTACGATATGATCGTATACCTCAAAAAGCTCTATCAGGCTAGACATGAGATATACGAGGTCTCTAAAGCACTGTTTCAATGCAAGCTGGTAGAAGGAAGCCCTGCTGGTGCTTATGTACTCAAGATGATTAGGTACATTGAAAACCTGGAGAGACTTGGTTTTCCTTTGGGCCAAGAGTTGGGCACTGACTTAGTCCTGCAATCGTTATCGGAAAGTTTTAGTCAATTTGTCATGAACTACAACATGAACGAAATTGACAAATCACTACCAGAGCTGCTAAGCATATTGAGAACTGTTGAGCAGAGCATAGACAAAGGCAAAGGAAAAGCCATAATGATGGTCCAAAAGAATAAGGGCAAGAAACAACAGAAAAAAGCCCAAGGACAAGTAGAGGGGCAAGGACAAGGATAAGTCCAAGCCCTACACTTCTGGCTTGAAACCAATAGGCGGAGTGGCTAAGGAAGGTACATGCTTCCACTGTGGTCAAACCGGACATTAGAAGAGGAATTGTGCCAAGTACCTAGAGGAGCTCAAGAAGAAGAAAGGAAGTGAGACTTTCATTTTAGGTATTTTTGTTATAGTAGTCAATTTATCTACTTCTGCATCACGGATATTAGATACTGGATGTGGATTTCACATTTGTATAAATATGCAGGACCTAAAAAGCAGTAGACCATTGGCGAAGGGCGAAATTGACCTACAAGTGAGAAATGGAGCAAAGGTTGTTGCATTAGCCGTAGGGACTTACTTGTTATCTTTGCCCACTGGGCTTGTAATAGAGTTAGAGAACTGCAATTTTGTGCCTGCTATTAGTAGGAATATCATTTCTATTTCTTGTTTGGACAAGAAAGGCTTTTATTTTATTATAAAGGACAAATGTTGTTCCATTTATATGAATGATATTTTTTATGGTAGTGCACAATTAAGTAATGGACTTTATGTTCTTGATCTCGAAACGTCCGTCTATAACATAAATACAAAGAGGTTTAAATCAAACGATCTGAACCCAACTTTTCTCTAGTATTGTCATTTGGGCCACATAAATGAGAAACGCATCTCCAAACTCCATAAAGATGGATTCTTGGACTTGTTTGATTTTGAATCATATGAGATATGTGAATCTTGTTTATTAGGGAAGATGACAAAGGCCCCGTTCACTAGACAGTGTGAAAGGGCTAGTGATCTTTTAGGCTTTATACATAGTAATGTATGTGGGCCATTAAACACACTGGCTAGAGACAGTTTTCAATACTTCATTACATTTATTGATGATTTCAGTATATATGGATTTGTATATCTTATGAAGCACAAATCAAAATCCTTTGAAAAGTTCAAAGAGTTCAAGAATGAAGTACAAAATCAACTTGGCAAGAGTATTAAAATCATTCGATCAGATCAAGGAGGTGAATACTTAAGCCAACAATTTGATGATCATCTGAAAGAATGTGAGATAATATCTCAACTCACTCTTCCATGAACACCACAATGGAATGGTGTCTCTGAAATGAAGAATTGGACCTTGTTGGACATGGTCCAATCCATGATGAGTCATGCAGACCTTCCAGACTCCTTCTGGGGACATGCTCTATTAATAGCAGCTTTCACACTTAACCGTATTCCATCTAAGACGGTTCAAAAGACACCATATGAGATATAGACCGGGAGACAGCCCAATATGTCTTTCATGAAGATTTGGGCTGCGAAGCTTATGTGAAACATCAAGTTTCCGATAAGCTTGGACCCAAATCAGATAAATGCTTCTTTGTGGGTTATCCCAAGGAAACCAAGGGATACTATTTCTATAATCTTACCGAGGGCAAAATGTTTGTCACACGGACTGCTGTGTTTCTAGAAAGGGAGTTTATCTCCAAAGGAACCAGTGGGAGAAAAGTAGAACTTGAAGAAGTTCAAGGTTCACAGAGTAGTAACGAACCAATGATGGAAATAGAGCAGCCTCCACAAAATGTTGTGGAACAGTAACCTGCTCTAGTAGCACAAGACTTGTGTAGGACTAACAGGATATGTCATCAACCAGAGAGATATGGATTTCTCATGACCCAGCAAGGTGACGTATTGCTCATGGATCAAGATGAGCCTGTGACTTACCAGGAAGCCATTATTGACCCAGAATCTGAGAAATGGCTTGAGGCCATGAGATCTGAAATGGAATCCATGTATGCCAACCAGGTATGGACCTTGGTTGACCCACTTGAAGGGGTAAAACCCATTAGGTGCAAGTGGGTTTTCAAGAAGAAAATCGACATGGATGGTAATGTGCATACCTTTAAGGCGCAATTCGTGGCTAAAGGTTTCAAACAAATTCATGGTATAGACTATGATGAGACATTTTCCCCAGTTATAATGCTTAAATCCATTCGGATCTTGCTTGCTATTGCAGCATACCATGATTATGAAATCTGACAAATGGATGTCAAAACTAATTTCCTTAATGAAAATCTTATCGAGGATGTGTACATGACACAACTTGAGGGTTTTGCCACTCCAGAGGATGCTGGAAAGGTGTGCAAGTTGAAACGATCTATTTATGGATTAAAGCAAGCTTCCAGAAACTGGAATCTTCATTTTGATGATACAATAAAATAGTTTGGTTTAATGAAGAATGAAGAAGAATCTTGTGTTTACAAGAAAGTTAGTGAGAGCACTATTATCTTTTTGGTGTTGTATGTAGATGACATACTACTCATCGAAAATGACATCCCTACCCTACAGTCTGTAAAGATTTGGTTAGGGAACTACTTCTCTATGAAGGACTTGGGCGAAGCCACCTATGTGTTAGGTAGCAGGATCTATAGAGATAGATCACTGAGACTGCTTGGCCTAAGTTAGAGTACATACATAGATAAAGTGTTAAGACGGTTTAACATACATGAATCTAAGAAAGGACTCTTGCCTATGTCACATGGTGTAAGCCTATCTAAGGCTCAATCCCCTTCCACCCAGGATGAGAGGGATCACATGAGCAAGATTCCATATGCATTTGCAATTGGATTTATCATGTATGTCATCTTATGTACTCGACTAGACATCTCGTATGCTTTGAGCATGACGAGCAGGTACCAGTCAGATCCCGGTGAGAGTCACTGGACTGCTGTCAAGAACATCCTTAAGTACTTGAGAAGAATTAATGATTTGTTCTTAGTATATAGAACCGAGGAAGAGCTAGTTGTAAAGGGTTACACTGATGCTAGCTTCCAAACCAATAAAGATGACTCCAAATCGCAATTGGGTTATGTTTTTTGTCTAAATGGTGGGGCTGTGAGCTGGAAGAGTTCAAAGTAGGAGACAGTCACCGATTCTACCACAGAGGCTGAGTATATTGCTGCCTCCAATACAGCAAAGGAGGCCGTTTGGATGAAGAAGTTCATTGTTGAACTAGGCACTATTCCTAGCATTGTGGACCCAGTGGACCTCTATTATGATAATAATGGAGCCATTGCACAAGTTAATGAGCCTAGATCTCACCAGCGATCCAAACATATACTTAAGCGCTTCCATCTCATTTGAGAGATCATCGATAGAGGAGATGTGAAGATATGCAGAGTACCAACAGATGATAACATTGTTGATCCACTGATGAAGCCTCTTGCACAGCAGAAGCATGAGGGTCATACTAGGTCTTTAGGCATTAGATATATGCCGATTGGCTCTAGTGCAAGTGGGAGATTGTTGGTGTATGCCCTAGAGGCTGATACATTTGTCTGTATCTACATACATTCTATTATGCTAATTTTAATGTATGAAGCATTTCATTTATTGTGTTCTTTTTTAATAAACATAATAAAGTCCTTAGAATAGTATATTTGATGACATAGGACATCAAGTAGTTGACTTGATCGTGAGATCCTATTGAATAAAATTAGAACACTATTCTTAAATGTCCTTAGTCAAGTATTATTGTTAATTAGGACAACAATAATGCATTGAGACTAATATGTGCGTAGACTGATGACCACATCTCACGGGTCATGGATATGAGATATCAAGTCTTCACATGGGTACATATTAGAGTAATGATTTATTGGACTGATCCGCCATGAGAATGCTACATGGATCATTACGTGAGTGTCATAAGCAATTCTCATAGTGACAATGGTTTCTGTGGTTCTTTGACCTAAACTCACTACGATTCCTACATGAGAAGTTATGTGTTTTAATGCCATCAAACGTCATCTGTAACAATGTGATTATAAAATTCGTTATTGGACATACCGCGAATCATGCAGAAGGATGTGAGTGACCTAGATGGGATTTGTCTTTCTTACATAACAGGAGCGATGTCTTCGGGTCCCCTGATTGAGTGAGACTGCGAAATGCATGGCCATGCTCAAATGAGTCAATATGAGATATTGATTTCATTTGTTGTTACAAAGTCTACTTGAGTATCAGGAAACGAAGGATTGGACTATACAAGGGTGACGCATTCTATGCCTTGTGTTCAATCTAGATATCTTGACAAATGGACTAAACGACACGGAAACATTGGTTACGAAAAAGTTATGTCAAATCACTGACATTCTCATTACTTGGGTAGCAGCAATGTGTTGCTAGATACCGCTCACTACTTGTAATATTAAAATAGAATTTTAATATTCCTGCCAACGTAATGAGAACCTGCAGGGTCACGCACATAGAGCAGACTAAAATTGGAGCAATAGATCCAAGTTGCACTCGGATTCAAATGTGGGCCAGACTCATAAAAGATGAGTCTAGGGTTACACAGCTTACCTTGCTGCTACTCACACTTACTTAAGGCAGTCACTATTATAAATAGTACTGCTAAGGGGGCTGCTAAGATATGCATTACAGAACCCTAACCGCACCTACAGAAAAGTGAGTGAGAGAGTGACAGGTTTCGTCTTTTCTCTTCACAGCTAGCATCGTGTGAGAGACGTGATGTTCCTTTTTGTGAGCATTGGATGTTCATGAGTCTATTAATGTGGATACCACAAAGATATCGTCGCTGTTATGGTGTTGGTGATTCACGTCACTTCCTTTGATCATGCTTCAAGAGGTAAACATTTTTTAAAACTCGGATTATGGCTTTTTCGCATGGATCCTTGGTGGGAATTCTATTTTTCGCTGCGTGATGTATCCGCGATTCCCAACAGTGCGTGCTAGGGCGTTGAGAATCTAAGCATTCAATGCGAATTGAATGTTGTTGAATAATATTTAGAAGACCATTAATCCCTGTGTTCAAATCCCTATTTATGTGGGATATGATTAGCATTCATATCCCTCGAGGGAGTTATGCCTAGCAAATAGAGGGTTACGAACACACAGTAATATCTGGGTTCTATCCTAGCAGGTCAGCTTGCTCCAACATATGGACCCATAACCTAATCCAGAACAATTATTAATTTAATATTATTTTTAATTTAAAATTTTATTTTGTTAATTAAGGGATTTAATCTATTTTGTGATTAGGATTTTACGTTATCTTGGTGATAGGGTGTTAAAGGGATTCTATCAAAAGTCCCAAATCTGTTATCTTATGTATTTTAGTTATATTTGGTTGTTTTGTAAGAGAACTATAAATAATTCCTCTATCAACACTTTATGGAAAACTTTTTGATCATTAAATTTGTTATGAAATATATTTATGTTTATTAAGACCGAGTTTCTTGGCACCAAGTGCCTTCTCCTTTTGTTCTAAATCATTATATATTCCAAATTTAAAGTTATGACATTTTGTCAAATAATAAATTATCAATTTTTTCTATAATTTTGATTATATATGTTAAATAAGAATGATTACAAAATAAACCAAATACTAAACTAAACTGTTAGCTCATTTGTTTTGAAAAAGTTAGTATATTTAACATGATACCATGTATAAGGAGAATTTGTAAGCATGATGAAATGAAAGAGGATTGACTCCAATATATTTCATGGGCCAAACTACAAGACTTCATATACATAAACAGAAGAATTCTTAATTGAATTATCTGTTTGGCTTGATATAAGGAGAAAAGAAATTTAATTCTTCTATACAGTAAATAAGAGTGTTTGTTGTTCAGTTTGGATCGGTTTTGAATAAAAAATTAACAAATTCAAATAATATTATTTACATAGATTTGAATTGGATTAGCTTAATTATATTTTGAAAATCGATCCAATCCAAATCAATTAAATCGGTTTAGATTGGATTGATTTAATAAGTTTTTTACCAAAATCTTTTTAAGCTTAGAATGTTGTGAGTTAAAAGCAATTTAATTTATTAAAAATAAAAAATAAGAAATAAAGGAAATAAAAAAATAGAAAGAATTCATTTAACATGACTAAAATAATATTTGATGACATAAAGTGAGAGAATTGTGTAAGAAATTAAAGTTATTATAAGTAAAAATATAAATTAAATAATAAATAAATATATTATATATAATATTAATTGGTTTGGATTGAATTTGATCCGTTTTGGAAATCGAAATCGAAAACCGATTTAATTCAATTGATTTTCAAATAATCAAACAAAAAAGAATCAAATTTATTTAGTTTTGATTAGATTTCAATTTTTTGTTTCAGCTTTTGATTTGTTTTTTGATTTATATTAGATTTGAACACCCTTAACACCAAATAATTAAAAACATCAGGAAGAAAACAATTAAAATAGTGTTTAATTAAAGAAATGTTCTTTTAAACACTTATTTTAATACTTATTTTATTATTAATTTAAAAATAAATATTATTAATATTCTTTTACTAATCATTTTTTAAAATATATAAAATAAATTAATAATAAAATAAATATTAATTTTTTTAAAAGAGTATATTACGTGGGGTTGATCCTGGGTAGGGATGGCAATTTTCTACCATGCATAGTACATGCATGAGTAATATTAATGTGACGGGGTAGTAATACCACAAATTCCCGCGGATATAAATCTCGTTTAGTGTTATCGTTTAATAAACCAAGAAGTGTGTTTTCAGACTACATGTAAGCAGTCTCGCATAAAAATTTTATATAAATATTTTATATAAAATTATTAAAAAATTTAATTATATAAATTTAAATATTATAAAGTTATATAAATTAAAAGTATTTTAGGTGTTTGACATTATTTTTAGATTAAGTTGTATTAGAAAAATTTTAAAAAATTATAGTATTATACTTTTTTACATTTTTTATTTTTTTATTTTATTTTATTTGATTTTTTGATTTTTTTTTATAATTTATTGGATATCGCGGATATCATGATACCGCTTACCCGCATGAGAGAAAGATAAACCATGCTCGACGGATATGGAGCGGGGGGCGGGCGGATATTCTTCACGGGGGCGGGAGACGGGGGGCTACTACCCGTCCCCGCCCCGTTGCTATCCCTAATCCTGGGAACTAGTAACTCACACAAGGTCCATTGTAGTGTCTAATTATTGTCAACAATAGTGACATGACCAAAACAAAAACCAATAGTGGTCACTTTGCATTTCGAAGATGGTCTTCCGACAAGTTGGTTCCTCCTAACAACTACCAACGCCATACAAAGAGGATTAACAAATCTGAGCCTCAAGACTCTTGAAAAAGAGAGAGAGAATGACACGACACAACCCACTTGTCACATGATGCGAGTAGGCCAAGTGGGACACAGTCAATATGCTGAAACTGTAATGGTACATCGGTAATTTGGTACGCTTCCTTTCTTATTTCTTATATCAATGAAATGAAAATGCTACTAAAGCTTTTTGAATCAACTATAACGACTTTGATTTTGAGGCAGATTAAAAAAACAAAAGAGAGCTAGTACATAGAGCACTGTTTACAACTTATAATTATTCTTATTATTAGCATCATTGGGAAAAAAAATTAGGCCCAGAAAACTATGTTTTTGACACAATTAAAATAAAATAACAACTTTAAAAATAGAAGCCATTTCCCCAATTGGGTAGGTCTGGACTTTGTAACAATGTCAAACCTCCCTATATGCCTGCAGTGGAAATCAGATGGATAACCCGGCCAAAAACGCCACTCCAGTGGACGGCAACCATGCCGACCCGGATATGAATTGGGCCACCGTGAATCTGTTTGCCTCCACGGTGGATGTGATGACCCGGTATCCGGGCCATTCAACCCGTTGCCCGATGGTTGCACCCGGCCCATAATTCATGTACTCACCATAATACAATGTGTCCAATGCAAAATCTCCATTCCACTCCAACCAGCCACGAGGATGAATGTGATCACCCATGTAGGATAACAAGTACACGGTTCTGGAGTATAATTTCCATGGACGGCCCAGGTAGGTGGGGATACTGCCCTTCACTGCCGCAAGATCCGGTGCGGGCAGGATCCGAGAGTTGTGGATGGATATACCCGTGTTCTGATTCGGATCTTTCCTGTTTTGGGCCGTGATGGTGTTCTTCTGTTGGGCCATGGGCTGGCGAGCATAAAGGTTGCACTTTTGGAAAACTACGGCAGCGTTGCCAAATATGAAGTCCACAGTACCGTAAATGTCACATTCGCGGAAGAACTGACGGTTGGAGTGCACATAGCACGCGTCTTGGTAACCAATGATGCAGCAGCGGTACACCACCGCGTGGTCAGCTCCCACACGAAGCGCCACCGCTTGGTGCTTTGCTGGTCCTGCATAGTTCTCAAACGTGATGTCTCGTGCAATGAAACCAGCACCACTAGCAGCTGCGAGACAAGTCCAGTGAGAAGTATGAACTAAAATCTAAATGGAATAAGTTAAGTTAGGAAAATTATGTTAATTCTGGACATGAAGAATATTGTATTGTTAATAATTTTGGCTTGCAATGCATGATTGAGCCACAAAAAATAATTTGATTTTGACATAGAGTCATTCATTAACATTGGGGTGTATTCTATTATACTTTGAAATATAGAGGATAAGTTATCCACCAATAATTATGAACATGGTATGATGATATAAAAGTCAAGGAGTGAATGATCATTTAGTTTGATGAAGGCAGAGAATGCGTAAGACTCCTGCAGTGGCACGCTTTAATTAAAGTTTAACATAAGAAACACCGATGGCTGTTGATCCAGGTTACTTTAAACTCCAACAATCAACTACCACTTCTCTGATCACTTATATTTCAAACAATACTAAAACAGCTCGGAAGTTAATAAGTGAAATAAAGTTATTTAAAAGTATATGTTGAGTTGGCAAAACGGGTTCAACTCGTCGGGTTAATCTGCCAACCCGCATTATTTTTTCATGGTTGAGTTGCCGATTGAATCCATATTTTTTTTTTCAACTCGATTGCCCTTGCCGCATAACCCACGGGTTAAGCGGGGCGATTAGTGGCACCTATGAGTTGGCTTTTTTTTTTTTTTTTAAATGATAAGTAATACTATAAATGAAAAATTCTTTGATGTTATATAATTTATATTTGAATATTTAATTAGAGTATTTTAAAAATTATATTTTAGATATGTGGTTTGAAATTTTTTACCATTATTATTTATTATTTTTTTATAGTATTTATTGATTTTTTATATAATTTTTTTATTTTTTAGTCGGATTAAGCCGATTTACCCACCAACTCATCTATTTTTTCTCATTTTATCTTTTATGCGGACCAACCCGCCAACCCGCCAACCCACCTTAAAGCGGGGTGGGTTAGCTCTTCCAACCCATTTTTTAAAATGGGCCAACCACCCCGCCCTGCATTTTAGCGGGTTGATGCAGGTCGGGGCAGGTTGGCCCATTTTGCCAGCTCTAGATATGCTTAGAGCTGGCAAAACGGGTTCAACTCATCCGGTTAACCCGCCAACCCGCTATTTTTTTGCGGGTTGGGTTCAAGGATTGAACCCATATTTTTTTTCCAACCTGCATAACCCGGGTTAAGTTGAAGCGAAATGAGTTAGCCTGCATGGTTGACTCTTTTTTTAAAAAAAATGATAAGTAATCTATAAATGAAAAATTCTTTGATGTTATATAATTTATATTTGAATATTTAATTAGACTATTTTAAAAATTATATTTTAGATATGTGGTTTGAAATTTTTTGCCATTATTATTTATTATTATTTTTATAGTATTTATTAATTTTTTATATAATTTTTTTTTTTTTTTTAAGCGAATTCTAGGTTGACCCACCAACTCATTTATTTTTCCTCATTTTATCTTTTATGTGAGTCAACCCGCCAACCCACCTTAAAGCGGGGTGAGTTAGCTTTTCCAACCTATTTTTTAAAATGGGCCAACTCACTCCGCTCCACATTTTAGCAGGTTGATGTGGATCGAGATGGGTCGTACCGGGTTGACCCATTTTACCAGCTCTAAGTATATGGCTTGAACTGTAGTTAGTTGAATTAATTAAAAAACTTCACCAAGTCTCTCTGTTTTTTAGGCTAGAATCCACGTAGTACTTTTTACTTTTGTAATTTCGAAAGTTTGTAGTTTGTAAAGATTGCACTTACGTGTGTAAAACACATTATACGGCACAATAATGCATGCACTAATGACATACATATCACGATCAATATGCGGTTTTTGTTTATATAAAAAAAAAAAAAACAAGGAGTCGTGTATGGTTCCATCGTAAAAACTAATCACAGAAACGGTGGGGGTAATCTGGTCCAAGTAAACACTGACTAGGACTTGGAATAGACATGCGACCAGACAGCTAGCAATATTAAAAATATGACAACCTAGAATGGCATGCCACGTGCTACTTGCGCCGTGCATGGTGTTGGTTTGTGTTTTTTTTTTCATGGTTTTTACTCCTACTTTCTACAAAATGCCAAAATTAAAAAAAGTAAAATTACGAAATTTGTTGTAATTAGACAAGGGCGCACACAAGCAATAAGCAAGCAGTTGAAAAGGAATTTACCGAAGGATGCTGTGTGGAATGTCGTCATGCCATCCACAACATTTTTTCGCCCTGTGATGACCGTTTTGCCCTTCCCATCCCCTATGAACATTAGATTGGTTTTCTTTCTCCCTACCTTTAAATTATTCTCTTCATACCTGAAAATTCCATCATATCCAAAAGTCAGTGCGCATGCACGTTATTACTTTTATCTATTGCAATCATACATCAGCGTAAAACATGATTAATTTTTGTTTATTTGGTTTAAAAAATCAACAAAACTTGTTTTTCTATAAGCAATATAATTAATAATCTATTTCTTTCACTTGAGGAACAAAATGATGCTACAATATTGTCGAAAAAGGGCTCAAGATAATTTTATTTAATGTCAAAATAAATTATCTGGGGTGGAGGCATAAATACTGTATAGAAATTATAGCAGAAAAGAAAATTCATCGTCAATACATTCACATGATTACAGTTGTGAATGCATGCAGAAAGAAACCTTTTTTAAACGATAATAACTCATCACCGACCCTGTTTGCTTTTTCTTGGTACAAATCATATCACCGTCACTTCAATTATGCAGTCAGTTAAATAAAAACAATAACATGATTAAAAAGTGCGATGTTCGTTATCTCGAAAAAGA
This sequence comes from Ormosia semicastrata, assembly GCA_029884595.1. Lineage (NCBI taxonomy): Eukaryota > Viridiplantae > Streptophyta > Magnoliopsida > Fabales > Fabaceae > Ormosia > Ormosia semicastrata. The sequence continues at coordinate 56,251,265 of JAQQTO010000063.1, forward strand.
AGATAAAAAGTAACATTTCCATAAAGAAAGTATATATATATATATTTAAATTACCAAAACAAGACTAAAAAATTTACTTATTTACCTTCCTGCCCTCACGTAGATTATGAACCGGCGGCTACTTTGCTCTGGCGCCTTCTTAATCGCCTCAGCTATTGTCTTCGCCGTTCCGTTACCGTTGTTGGACACGATTATATCGGCTTGTATCGCCGAAACAGGCAAACTCAACAATTTCCTATCTCGTTTATTCAACCATCTCGGAAAATTGCCCGAGATATCGCTATTAACATTCTCTCCCTCTCCCATTAATCGTCTCTTGTTCTGTATGGGGACACCGGAGAAGTCATCACTTCCGCTCGCCGAGAATATCGCGAGACAGTTGCTCACGAGTTCAGACAAGTCCTTCAAATTATTAACCATCTGGTCCTTAACGGTCCCGCTCATGTCCTCGAACCCCTCCGCACACGTGTCTTGGTTCGTGAGCGCGGCGCTGAGCCAGGTCAGCACGTCCTCCGTCGATCCTGCAGCGACGGGCTTCATCGCCCCGTCGTCATCGGAGGACGGCTCGACGGAGGTGAGGGCCTGCTCCAGAGCGTCGACGGACTCCTCAAGGAGATCGAGGCAGTCCTCATAGGCGGAGCGCACGCGCGGGTTAGTCCCGGAATAGGAGATGCCGGTGGAGGCGTAGAATGCTCTGCTGAGGTGGCGCAGGGTCATGTTGAAGGAAATGTGGACGAGGTCCTTCTCCGAGGCGGTGGTGGAGCCCGGGAAGTCGAGGAGGGAGTTTATGCAGAGTGTGGGGAATAGGGTCTTGCTGCAGGTTTTGGAGATTGCTTGGGTGGGTTTGCTGCGGAGGTTTTGTCCGTCTTGATTGCCGACTAAAGCGCGGGAGCGGATGGCGGTGACGAGGGCGGCGGATACCGCGGCTGCGACGATTAAGACAGCAGCGAGGACGGAGAGCATGACGAGCTTCTTCTTATTGCTTGCTGAGGAGGAAGTGGAGGTTGGTTTGGTCAACGGGGTGGTGGAGCGCCGGGAGGAGCCACCTGGGTCGGAGGGTTCCAGCCTTTCGAAGTCCATTGTGTTTGTGAGGTTGGGAGTTAATGAATGTGTGTGTGTGAGAGAGAGGGTAGTTACTGGTTTTTATTGATGAGGAAGGGTACACTTTATATAAATGGCGGTGCTTAGAATAGTGGAGAGAGAGAGTGTGTGTGTGTGAGAGAGAGAGTGAGTTGAGTTTTGTAAATGTGTCCGTGTGATGTTTTCTTGTTGTAAAAAATGGGAGGTTGGTGTGAAGTCGACATCGCAGGAATTAGCTGGCTGCTACTTCCAGCATTGCCCACTGGATAGGGATCAGAAGGAGGGCTTCTGCATCTAGTTTCCAATCCTTTTTCCTCTCTATTGTCTCTTCATTTCTCTACATTATTGATCAATGTTCTGGTGTGTTCTTCAATGTTAATGATTCATGTAATGAGGTTATTATGACATCAAGAAATGTTTGTAATACAAATTTTTTAAAATATTATTTTAACATTTAATTTATTATTAAGCTAAAAGTAAGTATTATTAATATTTTTTAATAATTTTTTTAAATATATGAAATAAATTAATAATAAAATAAATATTAAATAAAATATTTAAAAAATATATTGTTAACATTCCTCTGATGACACTTATACAAATTTATGAATATATACCAATACTGTGTTGATTTAGACAAATTACACATGAAGTTAAGGCAGACCATTTATATTCTCCAACTCTAATGGCATACTTGCGAATGATGTTAATGGCAAGTAAAGTTTTTAATACCTAAATGTCAGTACTCATTTATATTCTCCGCCCTAATGGCATACTTGACAACCATTGAAATATCTGCAAATGCATCCGACGACTTGTTAATCAGCTAACGATACCCGTAATTTTTTTTATTTTTTATTCTGAAATAGATTCAGAGGGATACCTGTAAGAGGTATGATGTGGTGGTTTCTTCATTGCACAGCTACACTCAAACATGGTGATCTGGTGGGGGTAGTACTTGCAAAAAGACTCCAACACTCAAGTCAGACCGTGTGTAAGTTGAGTTTTTATGTTTAGATCACAGTTACCTTATTAGGTTGATTCAGTCTGGTCTTTATGGAGTATGATTGGAATCATGATATTAAGTGCAGATATTATTGGAATATGGATGTTATGGTTATTAATTGTGAAGAGAGGTTACAGAACCTTTAATTTCGTAAGATCTTGATTGACAGTTGCAAAAGTCTGCGCTGATTCAGTGATTCTCGTCATATGACTCAATGCTGTAGTCCAGGGTATTACAAACCTTTTTGGGGTATTAACGGAGGAGTCCGATGGAGCGCGCACCGAACTGATCCTTCTGGATGGGATCTCGGACTACGGTCTAGAATATTTTTAAATAAGGATAAGATTCATCTCATGCAAATTTAATCTTCTTAAAGATTATTTTACAAAATTAATTATTAAAATAAAAATATTTTACATGTTTATCTTTTATTAATCTACATATATATATATATATATGGGTTTTGGAACCCAAACTTTTATCCAGTTCCATGGATTTTCCCTTCATCACATAACTATAATTATAATTATTTAATGTATAAGTCTGTAATATTCATTGAGATAATGAATAACGAATGCAATTTAATTCTTAAATTATTTTGTATACTTTTTTAGTAATGAAGTTTAAACTTAAGATAACATGCATATTACCTAAACTAAAAATAATTTTTAAATTATTTTGTATACTCTTATATAATATAATATAAGATAATATAGATAGCCTAAGAATGAAGAGAACGTTAAAATTTCCTTAATTGGTGAAAAAGGGAACGTGCATGAGTTTCTTAGCTATTAAGCTAACTCTCCATCGACAACGACATCCTTGTCGTCTAAGTTTCCTCTCCTTTCTACTATATAATCATATCCAACAGTTACCACTAATTCTCCTTATTATACTGTATTTTATTTAACCTTAGAATTCGCTCTCTTTTTAATCTTTTATTAGATATATTATTATGGATTATTTTGATGTAATTCAACATAAAAGATCAAAAGTTGAGTCAGCTAACAAAACAATTGACACAACAAATGAAGTCAACTGCTTACGAATTTCAAGAACAAACAGATATTGATATTAGTCTATACAGAACTTCAAAATTCAAACACAACATAAGATGTACCAAAAAAATAACTTCAAAGTTTGTCATAACTCCCTACGAAGATAATTTTTAGGATAATAATTAATTATATGAAGAAGGAAAAAATGTTTAAAACTCAAAATTTTCTTTACCAAAATTTTTCACAAAATGAATTGACATGCCTGTTGACTTTCGTATGAGTGAGTGGTTTTCACTACTTTATTTTATCTAATATCCAACCTTGAATTAAGTGGAATTCTTTCAACATTTTAACTATTTTTTTCTGACTATATAGCATAGTTATGGAGAAAAGATGTATCAACTCAACACATTAAATTTTCATTATAACTGGGCCTTTTACCCGTTTGGTTCAAAAACAAAATTCATAACAAAATTTTGAAGACAAATTTCTATTAGTATATAAATAAATAAATTTAATTTCTATTTTAAAATTATAAAAACAATTCTATAAAAACATGGTTTAATTTCTTAAAAATCCAATATTTGTTCAATTACTCAAAATTTTAATGGATGAAAAAGAAAATAAAGGACTAAATCCAAATTCAGTACTTCAACTCAACAAGCAAAAAGAGAATAAAGGTGCATGGCCAGGCCAAGGAGGAATTAAAATGAGGTAGAATTAAAATTAGGAATAGTAAAATTATTCGTACCTGTAGAGATCTGCAAAGATTATTTGTGATGGGGCGGAGGATGAGTACTTGTTTAATAAATAGAGGCGGGACGGGGATTATAGTATCCACTCCATGAGTACTCGCAAATCCGTTAAATATACTTTTTTTATTTAATTTATATCTTATATTATGATTCTTTTTTCTTATTTACTTTGAGATGAGATGAAAAAATATATATTTTTATTATTTTAAAATGAATTTTTTATTGAATGAGCCCATAATAATAAAATTAGTTGAAAAAATATATATTATTTATATAATAGTTATTTATGTAAATTGATTATTATAAAATATAATTAAATTTAGTTTATTATTTATAATATTCTTTTAATTTTGTAAGAATTTTAAATTGTTAAACAAAACTGTAATATGTAATGTTAAAATTTATTTTATATTTTTTTATTTTTAAAATTTTATTTTAAATTATTAGTTATTTATAAATACTCATAAATACACTTATTTACTTGTAGAAATCATAAATAAGTATCCATAATGGGAGCAAGAACAAAATTAGAACGAAAGAAACACTATTTACCCTCGGTCTACCCCATTGACATCCCTAATTGAAATGATGCGTTTGGATCCTTGCATAGGGCTTTAATTGCTCACGTACCTTATCTATAGTAATTCCAATTCTTTTTGATGAGATAGTAATTCCAAAATTCATGAACAAACAAACGTAGTATTTAATTCTAGTGTTTATATATCAAATGTAATTAATTGCCTTCCATAAAACTTCTGATACTTTATAAAAACTTTTCAGAAAAATAAAAGTAATAATTGAGCTAAAGGATTAATAAATTATTTGAAAAAGTTTTAAATTCTCTTAAAAGAGTTTGAAGCATGGATATTCCATACTTTTTTTTCACCATTAATTTATAAGAATTTTACATTTATAACTAAGATTGATTATGTGCAATTTGTTCAACAAGTTAGAGTGTCAAAATTAATTTTTTTCATTCTCTTTTTTTTTTCTTCTCTTTTCTCGAGCAACACAGTTCTTCTTCCAACACTCTCTCTATTTCAAGCTCGCGTTCATGGCTGCCAACCTCGCAATCCTCCATGCTGCATTCGAAGACTAGGTGAAGCCCCTTTCCAATGTTCTCCACCCCACCCCGCAATGTATGCATTGGTGATGGCGGAAACTTTGTTGGTTGAAGGATGGGAAAAGTTCTGACACTCTGAGATCATGTTTATGGCGAGGTCACCTTGTGAAGGGGATGATTGGAGCATGGCGACGGTGAGCTGCAGGAGATTGGAAGACCACAATCGACTCCGCTGAACTCAGCCCTCCCCTCACTGCCGCTACAACCACTGTCACACCCAATCCCAGCATCCAGCTCTTTGTGCACCACCTGCGTCATATTCCAGCTACCAAGCCAAACTTCCCTGCTTTCTAGCCTTGCCATTGAATAACCCTTGTAATGGAAAAAAAAATTCTTTTACACTCAATGGCTGAGTCACAATGAGGTGAGACGTAACCCTCAAAAGCTTGAGTATCTCCATCATAGAAAAGCATTTTGAGATTTGAATTAGTGAAAAAAATAAACCACTTCAAACAATTTTTTGGGTTATGAAAAATCAATTCAACCAAGCAAAACACTCAACCAATGGAAAGGTCCAATAATCAAGTAGAATAACCAGTACCAAAAATTAACGCACTGAAACCTTGTTGCTCCTAGCCTTCACTCAACTTCCCATTTCACCACTAGATAACAAAAACAACTTCAAAAAAAAAAAAAAAGCTTGCAACTTTAACCAACCCCATTTGTTCTGTTCTTCTTTCTCACAGATATTTTTATAATTGCAGCTGAACCTTACCAGAACAACAACAACGATATTGTTATTTAAATTTATTTTTTTAAAAAAGAAATGAGTCAATGGTTTTTACCTTCTCTAAAAGGTAAAATTAATGGAGCATTAATGCTCTCAAAGTTTTTTAGAGCATTGTAAATCACTCCAAATTATTTGCTTTCTTTTTGTATCGCTAATTTACGGATCTGACATGGTTTGCAAAAGTGGTTCTTCGGAAGATTTGTCTTTTGATAAGTGGCAACCCACCCAAACACCTTTCCCTTTGTGGATTCTTTTCTTTTTCTTATTTAAAGTATATGAATTAGCTTAAAGGGTACGTTTTCACTTTTCAATAAACCAAAAGGTATCCAATCAAATGCACAAAAAAGTGATCAAGAAAGAAAAGAAGGTTATACAAGAATTAATATGTTTCATATATATGAAGAAACTAAATATATCTACATGGATCTGTATTTACGGTGTTCAATCAAGTACACAAGTGGCTTCATTCGATTTTTAGTGCATGAATTTACTTAAATTTACATTTTTTTAGTTGAACTTAAATTTACTTTTTTGTTTATATGCTTAAATTTACTTTTTTTAAACATTTGATGTTAATTATTTATAATGATGATGTAACACCCCAAATTCTGGCTATATAAATAGTAATAGCAGAATTGCACTGTTTTATATTTTCTGTGTGGTATAAAAATAATTTGACTATTCTAAGATCATATTTGATCATTTTGTGTGATTGCTCCTGGCCAGGAAAAATAATAATTTTCAGGCCGGGGAAATTCTGATCTGCCTCATTTGGAGACGGGGGATCTTACTAAACCCGAATCTGAGTGATTCAAAAAAGAATCTTTTAATTTTTAGAATCTATCTATAAAGATAAAAATATTGTACTGATAAATATCTGTGGATATATTTATAGCAATCGTTGCTATGAACGTTGGACCCGATAAGTTTTAATTAATAGAAAATGTGTTTAGAATATTTCTTGTAATTAAAATTAAAGTGAGCCAATAGGATGTAGTCAAAACAAATGGTTGGACTTTTCTAACCAATGAGAATTGGTCAAGGAAAGAAGTTTAGACTTTCTTGTGGACCATTAGATTTGAAGCTTGACTTAGAGCTTTGATCTTCACCATTGATCCAATCAATGGTGTAAAACAAATCCTACCAAAAACTATCAAGTAATATTCACCATAGATAAGATTAATGGATAAGATTGAGTCAACATTAATTGCTTGACTTTTGCTTAGAAATTAATTAACCTTAATTTAGTTGTCCTAATTACCTAATTAGGAAATTAAGTAAACTAACTTGATTAGGGATTAGTTATAACTTAATCTTTAATTTAATGCCCTAATCCTAATTAGAGGTGATGATGCATGTTAAATATGTATTAGATACAAGCTAAATATGTTAAATTAGATTAGTTATATACTTGAAGGATTAAGTAAGAATGGTTAGAAAATTAAATCCAATCAAATAGCTAATCAACTAACTAGTAATTAGGCTTGAACTAATAATTAATTAAGGACTTAAACTTACCTAAACCACCATGGACCAAGCAGAATTGGAGGCCCAACAATGACAGTAGAATTTGGACGACCAAAGAACACCTAAACATGCCACGGTCCGGTGAATTGGAGCGGCGAGAATTGAGCTTGAAATTAGCAACCAATTAAAGGGTTTAATACTTACCTAGCTCCACGGTCCAAGAGAGATTTGGAGCGAAAATTGGAACGGCCCAAAGATGCGAAATTGGACGGTCCAAAGAACGTTTTGGGAGCAAAGAGGGTGGTGAAGGTCCAGCAGAAATAGCAGCACGGTTCAGCAAATATTTGAAGCTTCTATGTAATATTTGAATGCTTAATTGTCATGCAAAGCCATGCAAAGTCAAGCTTGTGACCAATGAGAAGTGAGTGTCCTTGTGCATTTAATGCATGGCTACTTGCTCAAGCAAAATGTTCATTCACGTCATTCACAAAAACACAGCACGACAGCAGCTCATGTGGCAGCTGGAAGGAGTGGATAACCATGCAAATAATCTCTTCAAATGTCACAAATTATCACACGGTTGGCAGCTGTCTTCATGCACTCAAAATTAGATAATCACACTCAAGTAATTTTCTCAAATATCACAAGTATTACATGGCTTGGCAGCAACATTCTCACTTCCTCATTATTCACTTTTTACTTATCAAAACATAAGCTTATTCTCTCAAAGTTTCAAGGGAAACTCACGCATCTCCCATTTCCCATCTTCTTCTCCCAATCGGTCACCACCAAAAACTCACACCATCCATTCTTTTAAACACTTATCTCTTGGTTTGTTTTAACTTAAACTCTACTCTAATCATTTCTTCTTCATAAGGTTTTGTCACAAAACCCATTCTATCTTGTTCAAAGCTTCTTCAACTTTCTCCTAAAGAGGTAAGCTTTGAGTTAATGATTCAAAGTTGATTTTTAATTTTATTAACCATGATTCCTCCATGGTTTTCAACCTTGATTCTTGTATGAACCTTCACTAATTTTCTTGGAAATTTGGGGCTTGTTTAGGAGGTGAACAAAGTCTCAAGGAAAGGAGGAAAGCTTAGAAAGCTTGTCTTCAAGAGGTAAGAGGGAGACTCAACCTTACCACCCATGTTCTGGTAGTATGAGGATGGTTTATTCGGTGAAAAATCCTTAAGGATTTATTCACCTATTGTTTGAGGTTCTTGGACTGTATTAATTGGACTATATTGATTGGACTGTATTGAGATGTGCTTGATTGTATTTCTATGTTTGGATTGTATTTGGGATGTGACTGCTTGTGTTTCTATGTCTGTACGTGTAGTATCTGTGAGATATGATTTTATTTCGATTCTTACCTGTATGCTATAATGCTTAAGGAACTGATAATATGTGTGTATGTGAAATATATCTTGTAGCGAAACTTATATCTTGTATGTATGTGAAATTTACACGGTAAATTTTATGAGGAAGGGCTCAATTGGAAATGCCATGGAAATATGGGGTCATTATGTAAATATAAAATTTTGAGGGGTTATAGTGTGTATTTTGAGGGATAAAAATGTAAATTATGTGTTTTGAGGGACGAAAGTATAATTAATCTGTTTTGAGGGATGAATATGTAATTATGTATTTTAAAGGACTATTTTACAAATATGAGAAAAATACAGTAAATTTCAATATTAAAATGAGTAAAACAGTAATTCTGATTTAAAACGTATCAAAAATAGTTACGCGATTGGAAAACACTAAAAAATCACTACGTGATTTGAAAAGGCGACAGAATTGAGTCGCGAGTGAGAAAATATAAAAATATGACTACGTGATTAAATTACAGTAATACTACTGTTAAATTATTATATGAATCCTGTACATGTGATATTAATGGAAATTGTGAATAATGCATAGCACATGCATTGAAAAGGTCCAAAGGACTGTGTAAGGCAAGTTGCCTAGGAGAGATTACACCTCCTGAGTGGATGCGATAAGCGTAGTGTAGGTCACTTGTTGACCTTGGGGGCATTGGGGTGCGGGTTGCCTACAATGGACAGTTGGTAGCTCTTCTGTACCGTGGGTTAGACCGATGCAACACACCAATGATCCGGACCGAGACACTATTCCTAATCATGATTTGATACAGTTGTCATGCATATGCTAGATGTGCAGAAATTGAGCACGTGGTCTGAAGCATGTTGGTGCCGACAGATCTGTTCAATCATTCTCTCCGACTTGAGTTGTAGCTCCATGGAGTAGGATATTGAGTCAGAGTACATTTGCATTCATAGAGGATTGAGTCAGTGTACATTTGCATTCATAGAGGATATATCATTATAATTTTTGCTCATGTGTAATCCTTGCTCGTGACAATTAAAATATTAAATACTTGAGTATTGAAAATAGTATAACTGTAATTATTATTGTTTATTTCCTGTGCAATTATGATATATGATGTTAGTGGCATAACTGTAATTATAGTATGACTACTGTATGATATTTTGGATGTGATTATCTTCATTGCTACCATACTGGTACTGGCGTAGGTGATCTCACTTCTTGTATGTATATATTGTATTATGTTTACCCGCTGTTAAGACATCGAGCCAGCCGTAGAGCGAGAAGCAGAGGAAGGTCCAGATTCTGTTGAAAATCTCGAGTTTTGATGGCGGTGGAGATCCCTAGCTTTCTGGGTTACATGAGACTGACATTCATCGGAGGAGACGAGGCATGGACTGAAGATCTTGAGAGAGAGAGTATATATTATCTGGGAGATGTAAATATTAGATTGAGTAGGCTACAGTCAGGGAACCCTTACTTTTCTGTTACTATTTATGTACAATTAGAGTTCCCTATATCCATTAGGCAGCATTGGGGAGCGTACTATCGCACCCCTAGAGAGAGTAGTGTTGTATCGTCCGCTCGGACATTTCCTCCCCGGACTTTACGTAGAGTTGGAATTCCCCCACCCGGGGAATCTGAGGAGGACCCATCTGAGGGTCCGGCTACTTCTGAGGGCTCAGCTGCCTAGTTGTACTTGGGCAAAGATGTCAATGTAAATAGTGTTTAAACTTTTTGGAGTGACTAGTTTGTAATATTTATAGTATGAGAGTGTTAAAGATTTGTATATGTATAACAAGAGACTTGGATATGTATAAATGATGTAAATTATTTGTAATGATGCTGTGATGTTTTATTTTTTGCTAAGTTTATTTTCTTGTAATTAAGAAATTTTGCAACTCGTATTTTTCCCTACAACTTACGTTATCTAAATAAGGTTAATTTGGTAATTATGTAACATAAATGTGGCATCCTAAGGTGGGTGTTACATTAGTTGGTATCAGAGCCCAAGTTAGAGTCTTTTGGGTTTGTGGTTAGGTCTGTCTTGTTTAAGTTGCGTGTTTCTCTGTGTTTGTTTGTCGGAAAGGAAATCATATTACTAGAAGATTGATTTCAACTATTATTTGTGTTGTCCAGTTGACTTGAGAAAGACGGAATGGTTGGACGAGGAAGAGGGCGTGTTAATACTAGAGCAGAATATGAGAACGCCGGCAATGACAATCAGAATATGGCTGCAGCTATAGCAGCAATACAAAGGATCGCTGAAGTTGTAGTACAGCAGAATCAGAGAGCAACTGATGATGCTCATAGCTTGTCAGAATTTCAAAGGAATAATCCGCCTAAGTTTCATGGAGAGTTTGATCCAGAGAAGGCTGATCTGTGGATTAAGGAACTAGAGAAGATATTTAATGGGATGGGTTGTACTAATGAGCAAAAACTTACTTTCGCGACGTTTGTGCTAGTTGGTGATGGAGAGGCCTGGTGGGCAAGAGCTCGAAGATTAATTGAAGCTGAAGGAAGAATTGTAACATGGCAGCTCTTTAGACAGAAGTTTTTGGCAAAATATTTTCCAGCGAGTGTACAACATGCTAAGGAGATGGAGTTCCTTAGTCTGAGGCAAGGAGCAATGACTGTGAGCGAGTACGCAGCAAGGTTCGAAAGCTTATCTAAGTTTTTGAGGTACTTTCAGATGCATCTAGATGAGGAATGGAAGTGTAGGAAATTTGAAGAGGGGTTGAGGCTTGACATCAAGAGAGCTTTAGCGACGATGGATATTGATCAGTTTCCGGTGTTATTGGACAAGTGTCGCAAGATTGAGGAAATCGATAACCAACGGGCGGCAAGGACTAAGAACTTTGGACCAGCACGGTTCCAACAAGGAAGAGGTAGCGGTGGCAACCGTTATCAACAAAAGCCCTACACTAAACCAGCAGCAAGTCAAAATCGACAGCAATCAGTTGGGGGAAGTTCAAGTGGTAGTAAGGCAGCTTCAACTGGAACTTCTACACTTAAATGTTTTAAGTGTGGGAAAGGACATCTTACTAGAGACTGTCAGCATAAGGGGGTGATCTACTATAGATGTGGGAATCCTGGACATTTTTCCAGAGATTGTGATCAGTTGAAGGCAGAGCCATCAGTGGGCAATGTTCGTACTGCAAGGCCACAGGCGGGTGGTCGAGTATATACTATGAGCGGGGAGGAAGCCGCTAAATCTGAGGACTTGATAATGGAGGAGTGTGCCATTAAAGGTAACCCTTTAACAGTGTTATATGATTCGGGAGCAACATATTCTTTCATTGCATGTGATTGTGTGGAACGTTTGGGATTGACTGTGACTACATTGCCATATGATTTGACTGTGGTTACTCCTACTGATAAACCTGTGATAACTACAAAAGTATGCTTAAATTGCCCTGTTTGTGTTAGAGATAGAATCTTTCATGTGGATTTGATCTGTTTGCCTCTTTCTAAGATTAATGTAATCTTAGGAATGGATTGGTTATCCTCTAACCATATCCTGATTGACTGTTCGAGTAAGACGTTAGTTTTCCCTGAGGTTAAGGATTCTAAATTCTTAACGGCTACTCAAGTGGAAGCTTGTTTAAAGGAAGGAGACCTAGGGTACTTGTTGATATCTTCCTTGGAGGTTCACTGTGAAGATGTTCTGAAGGATATCTTTGTAGTGAATGAATTTCCCAAAGTGTTTCCTGAAGATATACCGGGATTACCACCGGAAAGGGAGATTGAATTCTCTATTGATTTGGTACCTGGAGCTGGACCTATATCTATGGCACCTTATAGAATGTCACCAGTAGAGTTGGCCGAACTGAAGAAGCAATTAGAAGATTTGTTGGAAAAGCAATTTGTGAGACCAAGCGTATCACCTTGGGTAGCTCCAGTGTTGTTGGTAAAGAAGAAGGATGGGACTTCTCGGCTATGTGTGGACTATCGGCAGCTGAACAAGATTACAATCAAGAATAAATATCCCCTACAGAGGATTGATGATCTGTTGGATCAATTGCGAGGAGCCACTATATTTTCTAAGATTGATTTACGTTCTGGTTATCACCAGATACGTGTAAAGGTGGAGGATATCCCGAAGACTGCGTTTCGGACTCGATACGGGCATTATGAGTACCAAGTGATGCCTTTTGGTGTGACTAATGCACCTGCAATATTTATGGATTTCATGAACAGACTTTTCCGTTCATACTTGGATAAGTTTATTGTTGTCTTTATTGATGACCTCTTAATTTATTCTCGAAGTCAGGAGGAACATGCTGAACACCTCAGAGTGGTTCTCCATATTTTTAAGGAAAATAAACTATATGCCAAGTTGTCCAAGTGTGAATTTTGGTTGAGTGAAGTACAATTCTTAGGGCATGTCATATCGGCAGATGGAATTGAAGTTGATGCTTCTAAAGTGGAGACAGTTGTTGAATGGGAAAGACCGAAGACTGTATCGGAGATCCGTAGTTTCATCGGATTGGCCGGTTACTATCGACGATTCATCGAAGGGTTTTCAAAGATTGCAGGACCTTTTACCCAACTTACACGAAAGAATCAACCATTTGTGTGGACTGAAGCCTGTGAGGAAAGTTTTCAGGAGTTGAAACGACGACTGACTACTTCACCAGTTTTGATTCTACCTGATCCGAATGAACCTTTCGAGGTGTACTGTGATGCTTCTTATCAAGGATTGGGTTGTGTACTTATGCAGAATCGTAAGGTTGTGGCATATGCATCGAGGCAGTTGAAAGTGCATGAGAGGAATTATCTGATTCATGACTTGGAGCTAGCAGTAGTGGTGTTTGCGTTGAAGGTATGGAGACATTTTCTCTATGGAGCAATGTTCACTGTGTTTAGTGACCATAAAAGTTTGAAGTATATGTTCGACCAGAAAGAGTTGAACATGAGGCAAAGGCGTTGGCTCGAGTTTCTGAAAGATTATGACTTTCAGTTACAATATCATCCTGGAAAAGCGAATGTCGTAGCGGATGCTTTGAGCAGAAAATCACTTGATGCTTCTATTATGATGATGAAGGAGAAGGAATTGATAGAAGAATTTTGAGATATGCGATTATCTGTGAAGTTGACACCGGGGAAGATGTGTTTGAATATGATCACCATTTCAAATGATCTGATGGATAAAATACGAGAAGGACAGAATAGTGATCAATATCTGCAAGAAGCAAAGGAAGCAAGAAGTCAAGGAGCAGAATTAGAATTCAGCGAAGGTGTTGATGGAATTTTGAAGTTTAAAGGGAGAGTTTGTGTACCAAACGATCCAGAACTTAGGAGATCGATTTTGAATGAAGCTCATAAAAGCAAGTTGAGTATGCATCTAGGAGCCACAAAGATGTACCAAGATTTGAAGCAGCTGTATTGGTGGCAAGGAATGAAGAGGGATATCGCAGAATATGTATCATCCTGTTTGACTTGTCAGAAGGCCAAGGTGGAACATCAACGGCCATCAGGAATGTTGCAACCTTTGCCTATTCCTGAATGGAAATGGGATGACATAGCAATGGATCTCGTCACGGGGCTACCAAGAACTCGGAAAGGTCACGACTCTATATGGGTAATTATTGATCGGCTTACAAAGTCGGCGCATTTTCTACCGATTAATATTAAGTACTCAATGGAGAAGTTGGCTCAGATATACATCAATGAAATTGTTAGACTTCATGGTGTACCATCCAGTATAATTTCTGATCGAGATCCGCGATTCACATCAAGATTTTGGACTAGTCTACAAGAAGCGATGGGAACAAACCTACATTTGAGTTCTGCTTACCATCCACAAACTGATGGTCAGTCAGAAAGAACAATTCGGTCGTTGGAAGACTTGTTGAGGGCTTACGTTCTAGAGCAAACTGGTTGTTGGGATGAATTTCTGCCATTGATAGAGTTCACCTACAACAATAGTTTCCATTCGAGTATAGGGATGGCACCCTATGAAGCCTTATATGGGAGAAGATGTAGGACACCATTGTGTTCGTACCAGGATGGTGAAAGTACTGTGATAGGACCTGAAATTGTGCAGCAGACAACCGAGAAGATAAAGATGATTCAAGACAAGATGAGAACAGCTCAGACGCGGCAAAAGAGCTATGCAGATAAAAGGCGAAGACCACTGGAATTTGAAGAAGGTGACCATGTATTTTTACGTGTGACGCCTATGACTGGAGTTGGACGAGTAATTAAGTCGAAGAAGCTTACTCCCAAGTTTATCGGACCGTGTCAGATACTTCGTCGGATAGGTCCGGTAGCTTATCAAGTTGCACTGTTGCCATTTTTATCAAATCTTCATAATGTATTTCACGTATCACAACTACGGAAATATATTCCAGATCCAACTCACATTATCGAACCAGACACTGTACAACTAAAGGAGAACTTGACCTATGAGACAGTTCCAGTCAAGATTGAAGACCGAAGGATAAAGCAGCTTCGAGGAAAGGACATTGCATTAGTTAAAGTAGTTTGGAACGATGTAAGTGGTGAAGCCACATAGGAGTTGGAAGAAAAGATTAAAGAGCAGTATCCGTTTTTGTGTTAAGTGTATGTCAAGTTTCGAGGACGAAACTTTATTTTAGAGGGGGAGAGTTGTAACACCCCAAATTCTGGCTATATGAATAGTAATAGCAGAATTGCACTGTTTTGTATTTTCTGCGTGGTATAAAAATAATTTGACTGTTTTGAGATCATATTTGATCATTTTGTGTGATTGCTCCTGGCCAGGGAAAATAATAATTTTGGTCGGGAAATTGATCGCCTCATTTGGAGACGGGGGATCTTACTAAACCCGAATCTGAGTAATTCAGAAAAGAATCTTTTAATTTTTAGAATCTATCTATAAAGATAAAAATATTGTACTGATAAATATCTGTGGATATATTTATAGCAGTCGTTGCTATGAATGTTGGACCCGATAAGTTTTAATTAATAGAAAATGTGTTTAGAATATTTCTTGTAATTAAAATTAAAGTGAGCCAATAGGATGTAGTCAAAACAAATGGTTGGACTTTTCTAACCAATGAGAATTGGTCAAGGAAAGAAGTTTAAACTTCCTTGTGGACCATTAGATTTGAAGCTTGACTTAGGAGCTTTGATCTTCACCATTAATCCAATCAATGGTGTAAAACAAATCCTACCAAAAACTATCAAGTAATATTCACCATAGATAAGATTAATGGATAAGATTGAGTCAACATTAATTGCTTGACTTTTGCTTAGGAAATTAATTAACCTTAATTTAGTTGTCCTAATTACCTAATTAGGAAATTAAGTAAACTAACTTGATTAGGGATTAGTTATAACTTAATCTTTAATTTAATGCCCTAATCCTAATTAGAGGTGATGATGCATGTTAAATATGTATTAGATACAAGCTAAATATGTTAAATTAGATTAGTTATATACTTGAAGGATTAAGTAAGAATGGTTAGAAAATTAAATCCAATCAAATAGCTAATCAACTAACTAGTAATTAGGCTTGAACTAATAATTAATTAAGGACTTAAACTTACCTAAACCACCATGGACCAGCAGCAGAATTGGAGGCCCAACAGCAGGAGAATTTGGACAGCCCAGAACACCTAAACATGCCACGGTCCGGTGAATTGGAGCAAGCAGAATTGAGCTTGAAATTAGCAACCAATTAAAGGGTTTAATACTTACCTAGCTCCACGGTCCAGTAGAGATTTGGAGCAAAGCAAAATTGGAACGGCCCAAAGATGCGAAATTGGACGGCCCAAAGAACGTTTGGGAGCAAAGCAGGGTGGTGAAGGTCCAGCAGAAATAGCAGCACGGTTCAGCAAATATTTGAAGCTTCTATGTAATATTTGAATGCTTAATTGTCATGCAAAGCCATGCAAAGTCAAGCTTGTGACCAATGAGAAGTGAGTGTCCTTGTGCATTTAATGCATGGCTACTTGCTCAAGCAAAATGTTCATTCACGTCATTCACAAAAACACAGCACGGCAGCAGCTCATGTGGCAGCTGGAAGGAGTGGATAACCATGCAAATAATCTCTTCAAATGTCACAAATTATCACACGGTTGGCAGCTGTCTTCATGCACTCAAAATTAGATAATCACACTCAAGTAATTTTCCCAAATATCACAAGTATTACACGGCTTGGCAGCAGCATTCTCACTTCCTCATTATTCACTTTTTACTTATCAAAACATAAGCTTATTCTCTCAAAGTTTCAAGGGAAACTCACGCATCTCCCATTTCCCATCTTCTTCTCCCAATCGGTCACCACCAAAAACTCACACCATCCATTCTTTTAAACACTTATCTCTTGGTTTATTTTAACTTAAACTCTACTCTAATCATTTCTTCTTCATAAGGTTTTGTCACAAAACCCATTCTATCTTGTTCAAAGCTTCTTCAACTTTCTCCTAAAGAGGTAAGCTTTGAGTTAATGATTCAAAGTTGATTTTTAATTTTATTAACCATGATTCCTCCATGGTTTTCAACCTTGATTCTTGTATGAACCTTCACTAATTTTCTTGGAAATTTGGGGCTTGTTTAGGAGGTGAACAAAGTATCAAGGAAAGGAGGAAAGCTTAGAAAGCTTGTCTTCAAGAGGTAAGAGGGAGACTCAACCTTACCACCCATGTTCTGGTAGTATGAGGATGGTTTATTCAGTGAAAAATCCTTAAGGATTTATTCACCTATTGTTTGAGGTTCTTAGACTGTATTAATTGGACTGTATTGATTGGACTGTATTGAGATGTGCTTGATTGTATTTCTATGTTTGGATTGTATTTGGGATGTGACTGCTTGTGTTTCTATGTCTGTACGTGTAGTATCTGTGAGATCTCGATTTTATTTCGATTCTTGCCTCGTATGCTATAATGCTTAAGGAACCGATAATATGTGTGTATGTGAAATATATCTTGTAGCGAAACTTATCTTGTATGTATGTGAAATTTACACGGTAAATTTTATGAGGAAGGGCTCAATTGGAAATGCCATGGAAATATGGGGTCATTATGTAAATATAAAATTTTGAGGGGTTATAGTGAAAATATTGTATTTTGAGGGACGAAAATATAAATTGTGTTTTGAGGACGAAAGTATAATTAATCTGTTTTGAGGGACGAATATGTAATTATGTATTTTAAAGGACTATTTTGCAAATATGAGAAAAATACAAGTAAATTTTAATATTAAAATGAGTAAAACAAGTAATTCGATTTAAAACGTATGAAAAATAGTTACGCGATTGGAAAACACTTGAAAAATCACTATGTGATTTGAAAAGCGCGACAATTGAGTCGCGAGTGAGAAAATATAAAAATATGACTACGTGATTAAATTACAGTAATACTACTGTTAAATTATTATATGAATCCTGTACATGTGATATTAATGGAAATTGTGAATAATGCATAGCACATGCATTGAAAAGGTCCAAAGGACTGTGTAAGGCAAGTTCCCTAGGAGAGATTACACCTCCTGAGTGGATGCGATAAGCGTAGTGTAGGTCACTTGTTGACCTTGGGGGCATTGGGGTGCGGGTTGCCTACAATGGACAGTTGGTAGCTCTTCTGTACCGTGGGTTAGACCGATGCAACACACCAATGATCCGGACCGAGACACTATTCCTAATCATGATTTGATACAGACTGTCGTGCATATGCTAGATGTGCAGAAATTGAGCACGTGGTCTGAAGCATGTTGGTGCCGACAGATCTGTTCAATCATTCTCTCCGACTTGAGTTGTAGCTCCATGGAGTAGGATATTGAGTCAGAGTACATTTGCATTCATAGATGATTGAGTCAGTGTACATTTGCATTCATAGAGGATATATCATTATAATTTTTGCTCATGTGTAATCCTTGCTCGTGACAATTAAAATATTAAATACTTGAGTATTGAAAATAGTATAACTGTAATTATTATTGTTTATTTCCTGTGCAATTATGATATATGATGTTAGTGGCATAACTGTAATTATAGTATGACTGCTGTATGATATTTTGGATGTGATTATCTTCATTGCTACCATACTGGTACTGGCGTAGGTGATCTCACCTCTTGTATGTATATATTGTATTATGTTTACCAGCTGTTAAGACATCGAGCCAGCCGTAGAGCGAGAAGCAGAGGAAGGTCCAGATTCTATTGAAAATCTCGAGTTTTGATGGCGGTGGAGATCCCTAGCTTTCTGGGTTACATGAGACTGACATTCATCAGAGGAGACGAGGCATGGACTGAATATCTTGAGAGAGAGAGTATATATTATCTGGGAGATGTAAATATTAGATTGAGTAGGCTATAGTTAGGGAACCCTTACTTTTCTGTTACTATTTATGTACAATTAGAGTTCCCTATATCCATTAGGCGGCATTGGGGAGCGTATTATCGCACCCCTAGAGAGAGTAGTGTTGTATCGTCCGCTCGGACATTTCGTCCCCCGACTTTACGTAGAGTTGGAATTCCCCTACCCGGGGAATCTGAGGAGGACCCATCTGAGGGTCCGGCTACTTCTGAGGGCGCAGCTGCCTAGTTGTACTTGGGCAAAGATGTCAATGTAAATAGTATTTAAACTTTTTGGAGTGACTAGTTTGTAATATTTATAGTATGAGAGTGTTAAAGATTTGTATATGTATAACAAGAGACTTGGATATGTATAAATGATGTAAATTATTTGTAATGATGCTGTGATATTTTATTTTCTGCTAAGTTTATTTTCTTGTAATTAAGAAATTTTGCAACTCGTATTTTTTCCTACAACTTACGTTATCTAAATAAGGTTAATTTGGTAATTATGTAACATAAATGTGGCATCCTAAGGTGGGTGTTACAGATGACATTACATAATGTACATACATATATAAATATTTGCACAAACTTCATTTTCACACATATATAGATAGACTCATCTGAATTATTAAAAAAAAGTTAGAAATGTAAAAAAGTTAAAAAAAAAGTAACAGTCAGGACTATATAAAGTGAAGATGATATATATTATAGATTAATGATATTTGCATATCAAAACCTCTACATTATTTTTATATCATTATTTTAAATAATAAAATAAAAAAACATATATTTCAATACACACTCTTTACCTTTATTTTCCTAAATAAGTATGATGTAAAATTGATGTATAATTTTTGATGGGTAAATATCATTATTTTATATTATATCAGGGAAATGTTATTTGCACATCAAAGTAATTACATCTTAGTTGTTTGAGAAATAAAAGAGAGAGAAAGTGTGTATTGAGATTTATGTTTATCTTGTTTTATTACTTAAAAAAAGTGATGTATAAATGATATAAACAAAATAATGTGTAAATATCATTACTCATTATAATAAACCAAAAGTGGAGAATGACTATCTGCCCACATACATAAAGTTGTAACCACACAAAACATTAATTAACATGGAAAACATTATATTATAGGGTTTTTGTTATATTATCTTAAATAAAAAAGTAAATGCATTCATTGTGTTGAGAACATAAAAATATTTAATATCTTCTTTATTTAAAAATTAAAAAAATAAAATAATAATTAAGAAGGTTTAGAATTATTCAATATTATATAGTATATATCGTCCTTGCTATACATATATTATTGGAACAAATGTACTTAAAGAATTTAGTGAAAATTGTGATGTTAAACAAGACATGATTAGACTGATAACAAATAAGATAAATACCTTAAAAAGTAGAAACCATACGGACCAATCCTCATGAAAAATAGAGATCAATAATTTAATGAGTAAAAATTGTAGGGATTGAAACCCAAATAAATGAAAATATAGAGACCGATTTCATAACGGTAAGGGCCAAAACCCAAATTAGTAAAAATATAGGGACCAAAATCTTATTTAAACATGCATGATATTTAGGTGTTGCTGGCATCCTAGTTTTAGTATCTTAGACCAACGACCCAGAAGCTGGTGAATTAACATGATGGGCTAGTGCATTTCACCCAAGAGAGTGGCCCGATTTGTTATCAAGTGGCCTCAATACTCAAGAGGAGGATGAATTGAGTATGAAAAATAAGTTTGCAAATCTTTCACAAATTGTTTGATAAACAATTTTCGTTGAAACTAATTGATGATTAGAGATGATTGGATATAAGAGATAAACACTTTTACTTATAAATGCAATAGTCAAAGGGACCAATATTCAAGCAATTCAATAAAACAATACTCAATGTAAAGAGAATGATTTAGAGAAAATAAACACAATGATTTATCCTGGTTCGATCACCAATCCACTTGTGATCTACGTCCAGTCCTCAAGCAACCGCTAGAGATTTTCCACTATTTCTTCAAGCTTCAATAGGTGCTTGATAACCTTTACAACCTTGAGCACTCAACACTTTGGGATACGTCACCCTTGGAGCTTGAGTCTTTTCAACTAAGGGATACCTCACCTTTTACACTTTTGGAGGGATGCCTCACCCTCTTTACAAAGCAATATAGATTGATTGAATGAAGCTCTCATTAGAGTAGATGATTACAAATTGAAGCTCTAATATGCTCTCAAAGATTAACCCACGTTTTTCACAAAAAATAGAGCAAGAATGGATTTGAGGATTGAATCACATTTGGAAGTATTGGTAATCAGTTTTTGGTTCAAGGTCAACCTCTAATGAAGACCCAACATTGGTATTTATAAGTTTTGCAATAAATGGAGCCGTTGGAGGGTTTTAGCCAAGCATTAAGTGCATTTAATATAGCCGTTGGACATTTTCAGGATGCGTGTAATCGATTACACAACAAATGTAATCGATTACATTATTGTTCCAACGTGTTCTTGGCTTTCTGGGCTCTGTATAATAGATTACATTATTGGTGTAATCGATTACATGGCTTCTGACTTGCTTGTAATCGATTACAATATCCATGTAATCGATTACATGACTTCTATCTTGCTGTGTAATCGATTACAATATCTATGTAATCGATTACATGACTCTTTGAACGTGTTCTTGCCTTTCTGGGCTTATTGTAATCGATTACATTATTTGTGTAATCAATTACATGGCCTCTGACTTGCTTGTAATCGATTACATTGTTCATGTAATCGATTACAAGGCCTCTGTTTGCTGTGTAATCGATTACAAACATCATGTAATCGATTACATTGGCCTTTGAACACATTTTTCAACTCCAATAAAGCTTGTAAGCCATTTCTAACACCTTAAGACAATTGATTAAACATAAATCCTTTTAAGAGTGTTAGATTTAAGATTGAAACTCAAGTTTCTTGGAAAAACATGTTTAGCTTTGAAATTTCCCATTTATTTTGAAATGATATATTGAAAAATCATTTGAGAAATCTTGAGAGCATTTAACATTAATGTTTTAAGTCTTATAACTAAATAAACCTCTTGACTTCTTTCTTTGATCTTGATCTTTCCTTTTGCACTTGATCTTCACTTTTGCACTTGATCTTCACTTTTGTCTTTGTTATCATCAAAAAACTATTTGACATGCTTTAGGGACATAAGCATTCACATTCTCCCCCTTTTTGATGATGACAAACTGATCATAGGAAAAAGAAAGAGTTTTTGCATTTGTATATAACAGAGATTTAGGCGCAGCGCTCCCCCGGAGTTTATGCATGATATTGAGTTAGTTTTTTTTCATGTAAAAAGCTTAAGAGCTCAAAAACTCAATAACTCCCCCGTACACAAGCAACCTTAATTAGATTTCATTTCATTTTTCACTATTCTCTCCCCCGTTGGCATTATCAAAAAGACATATAAGCATTTAAAAAATGGACAGCATGACAGCTATATTTCATGATTTCCCAAGTTTTGTCAGAACAAGAAATCCAAAGAGAATAATCAGTCCAATCAATTTTTCAAAAAGCCAAACATTCAGAGAATAGAATCAAAGCTAAGTCAAGTTCATATATCATTAAAAAGAAGCATGTACAATGTAACTTATCACAACCAGTATAGCCAATAACCAAAAAACACCAGAAATGTATACCAATGTTATATAACTGAGCCAAAAAAAAGAAAAAATACAATGTAGCCATAAGCAAATAACAATGAGAAGCATCAGGGCAATGGGCCATGATCACTATCAGTAGCCTCGCTATCACTGTCTGGACCCGCAGCAATGTCTCCTAGATCAACGTTATCATCGCCGGGCTTAAGATCGTCCTCAGAGTCTAGAAGCTCCTCATTATCAGCAAGGACGCCAGATGGACCAACGAAGGACAGGGGAACTGGAGAGGCAGAGGATGTGGGAGGTGCAGCAGCAGCACTCGGAGGAATATGAGGTCCACTCAGGAGGGATCGAATGGAGGCAAGCTCCTGATCTGAGTAGTCCATCCTCAACTCAAGGTGATCTATCTTCTGCTCAATGCGATCCATGCGTGTGTCTACAGTAGCGCTCAGGT
This sequence comes from Ormosia semicastrata, assembly GCA_029884595.1. Taxonomy (NCBI): domain Eukaryota; kingdom Viridiplantae; phylum Streptophyta; class Magnoliopsida; order Fabales; family Fabaceae; genus Ormosia; species Ormosia semicastrata. The sequence goes on from JAQQTO010000063.1 coordinate 56,274,170, forward strand.
TTTGTATCTCTTGGAGTAGGAGGTCAAGTGTAGCTGGAGCAGGAGCAGAAGCAGGAGCAGGGGCAGAATGCTGAGCCTCTTCATCATCATCACTATCCGGATCATGATGGATATGACCAAAAGTGTAACATCCCGAAAATTTATTATTTTGTTAAAAACGATCATTTTATAATATTTGCAATTTTTAAGAATTTTTGTGGAATTTTCTGGAGGTGATGAATATTTTAATATATTCTTCGTTTTATGTGTGTGTTGAGTGGAGTAGGAGAATAAAATATTTTCCCGAGGCCGGTAAACCTTGGTTTGTCAACGTGTCAACGGGGATCTTACTAAACCCGAGTCCAAGACACGTTTACGAGGTCTACATTTTGAGGTTTTATCGCTAGTGTAATAAATCATCGACGAGAGGTGTTTAATCAAGGAGACAAGCTTACTATGCACTTCGTAGAGAAGCGTGCGAAGCTTCTCAAGGAAGCTTCTTTGAATCATTTTTTATTATTTCTCTCTCCTCCTATTTTGTGCTGCACATTTGAATTAAGGGGCTTAATTCATTCTTCAATCCCCACATTTTCCTCCTCCTGTACGTAGCACTCATCTTTCTCTTTTTCCATTTCTCCTTCCAAAGAACACCATTTTCCCCCCCCCACCTTCATATTTTCATCCTCCAATACCATCACACTCAAAGCACCATTTCGTGTTTGGAGAAGCACCACACCGAGGGAATCATCTTCAAAGTCCTACGTCTTCTTCATCTTCTTTTCCTCCACGGTTGAAGCTTAAAGATTGGAACTTTAAGGTAAAGTCCTTAGCTTTTTCCTCATCTCTCCTCATTTTCGTAACCCACTTGTCATTTTGATGACCATGGGTATCCATTTCAACATTTGATTCGATTTTGGTGAGCTTGAATATTCAAGGATTTCGGAAAATTTGAAAATATCATTTCGACCAAAAGGAGCACCTTTCTTTGTGCTTCTCTAAGGTAAGAGGAAGACACTCCTCCTCAACCTCTCTTAGCATTTAGGAAACGTCTGTGATTTTGTTGAGGGTCTTTCTGCTTTTTATGTTGTTTGTATGGTATATGTGTTATTTGATTGTCTGAGTTTGAATGTACATATATATAAATATAAGGAGGTATTGGAATGTGTAATATTGAAGGGAATAAGTTCCAATTTGTTTTCGGATAGTTACGATGTTGAGCCCGAATGTGGAAATTAGTAATAGTATGAAATACGGCCAAACTTGTCGAATACAATAACCGATCTTTTGGTGATATGTCAAAATCCGTCGAATGAAGATTTTCGACCATTCCGTCGAATGATAAAAACTTGTCGAACGTGATAGCCTAAAAACTGTCGAACGTGATCACACGATCACTTAGTAAAATGTTAAAATCCGTCGAGTAGGGACCCATAGCCAAACTCGTCGAATGTGATAACCTAATCACCTAGTAAAATGTTAAAATCCGTCGAGTAGGGACCCATAGCCAAACCTCGTCGATTGTGATAACCTAATCACTTGGTGAAATGTTAAAATCCGTCGAGTTTAGACTCGACCCTTTCCGTCGAATGTCAAACCCGTCGAATTTAGATTTCGACCAACAGACACTAAGTGAAAATCCGTCGAGTATGAACCTCGATCATGCCCGTCGAGATTGATCTTCCGACCAAAAACCGTCGAATAGAGTCCCTGGACACTTACAAGAAAATGCCCCAAAGTCAATAATCGTCGAATTCGAGAGACAACGCCTGTCGAGTAGATGAATTTCCCTGCACCGTCGAAATTAGAGATTTCGACCAGTGTTCGTCGGTTCGACACTTGGGAGATTTTCTCCAACGTCGACACCTATACTCGTCGAATTGAGGCTTTTCTTCGACCATCCGGAGGGTCCGACAGGACGGTTTTGATCTTTGTCCGACGAGAACCCCATCCGACGTTTTGATCTTCGTCGACGTAACCCCCATCCGACAAAGACAAATGATTTCTTCGCCCAGAATCCCCATCCGACAGAAAAATGTTTTCCCCATTTTTTCCCCCTCCTGTTACATTGTTCCTCGTCGAATAGCAACTTCAATTCTTCATGAAACGTAGTCTCTGTCGAATTCAAATGTATACCTATCACCCAACACCTATTAATTGAAGTCGTGACTCAAATTGTGATTTCCGACCGTGTAGTTTCCTGGACCCAAAACCTTGGGACTAATATAGGAATATTGATCATAAATAAATGGGATGACTAGAAATTGCTTAGGGATGCATAAACAGGGAAGAACATGAGAGTGGGAGATTTTGAGATCTTAAAATAATCTTCTAAGGGCATATGAATAAATTACCTAAGAGGATTTAAGTTAACTAAAAGAATTCCTTTAGAGACAAACCCTGTAAGTAAAGCTAAATCTAAGCAAGGACTCATAATACGTTTTGAAAAGGGTATTGACCTATTTAATGACAATATTATGCTATTGTGGGTCCTTGAGAGAGACCATTGACTGTATTAATTCTTACTTTGGCAAATTGTGACATATGATGGAATAGTATGTGATAATGATCATACCGATTATGCATAGAGTTTGTATGCATTGTGATTTGTCCGTTGGATTTGTCGTAAGGCCTAGTTGCCTAGGAGTTGAACACACCTTAGTGCGGGTGCGAATAGACAAGTGGGGTCCCGTAGTTGGCCTTGAGGGCGTTGGGCGCGGGTGTTTCACAAAGGGCGGTGGTAGCCCCTCCGGGACCGTGAGACAAACCGATGCAAACGCACCAACGATCCCGACCGGCCACAGTCCTATATCGAGATCTTGTGAGAATGCCTTTGTATAAAGCCTTGTTGCGCAAAATGAGTGATTATTTTTCGGAAAGCACTTGTTTTTATGGTGACGAGATACTAGCATGTCTCCCTGATCATTCTCTCCGAGTATTTTGTGTCTAGCTCCATGGAGTAGGATCTTGGTTATTGAGGGCTCATGTGTATAGAGTCCGTGCATTATTTGCATTTATCATTATTATGGTCTCGGCATTGATATATTGTTGATATACCTATGATTTGCACTGGGAACCGTCTCGCTTGATTCATAACTGCTCTTGAATGTCTATTACTATTACTGTTGTTGTAAATGCTATGTGGGCGCTTTGCGCCGTTTGATTTCTTGATGCTATAATTGGTAATGATGGAAGGATGTCTTACCTCTTTTCCTTCCTGTCTTTCCATTTCTGTTTATCTGTACATTGCGTCTCATCGAAGACAACCGTGAGGAACCGGAAGTTCCCAACTTCCCTGGTTTTTGGCCTTACCTTGACTGAGCGACCACAGAAGACTATGGAGCCCGGTACACACAGATTTTTGGGAGATGTACGTCTGACTTTCTTAGGAGGGCCGGAGTGCTGGTATATCAACTACAGTTCTGAACGCTGTGTCTACACGGGAGATGTCTCGATATCACTAGCCTGGAGACGCCACGAACCACCTGTCTTCACCTGCTGTATCAGCCTACGCTTGGAGTTTCAGCTACCGATCCGTGAGATGTGGGGCGATCGTTACTTCACTCCGAGAGAGGACTCTTTTCGCTCTACAGCTCGGGCCCCGTCCCGTGTCTCTGCTATTCCTATGGTGATTTTCTCGATGATGAGGAAGATCCTGAGGAAGATCCCGAGGAAGTCCCTGAGGACGACCCCGAAGAGGACCCTGAAGAGGATCCTGACACGATACCTCCTCACTTGAGGGATTGATGTCACTCGTAGCTACTGAAGGCTACCAGTATTTTATTTTGGGGGCCTGATGTTTTGTTTGTAGTGGGCTGTAAATTCTGATACCGTGGGGATGTGTATATAATATTTTGGGGGCAGGTATAGCTTTGCTTTTGATGTACCAGGCTTGTAACTAAATGCTTTGATAAACTTATATATATATATATGATGATGCAGATGTTAATTTCTATGCATATTTTACTTCTGTTTGATCTTTTATTCCCATTGATGTCTCGTCAACATGGTTACTAATTGTAATTAAAAGAAAAAAAAGGGGATATATATATATATATATATATATAACATAACCGCCAATTAAAATACCCAACTATAATCTAGTGAATATACGCGTCCTATTAAAACGAACCGGGTCTCAACTCACCTAACTTTATTTCCGCATTGTAATCGACCATGTGACGTTCCCTTGGAAGAGGGGCGTGACAAAAAGTGCCATGAGCAATGTAATGCCACCTATCATCCACTTTGTAGAGCTGGATCTTCTTCAAGGTATGCAAACCAATGGATTGTGGTCCTTTCGAGCTGGTGTCCTTGGACTCCTCAGCCAGGGAAATGTGACAATGCTCTTGGATGGTTGTTACCAACATAGTAAATGGGAGAGCAGAGTTCTTCTTTTTCTTTACATCCAACATATGCTCTATAATGTAGTAACCCCAGTTTATTGGCCGCCCTGTGGTCATTGCCCATAAGGACACTACATCATCCTTGAGAACTTGGGAGTAATTCCTTCTCCTGGGAATCAACCCTCTGACCAAAAGGTAGTGGAGAACCCTGTTCTCCATAGTTAGGCCAGTGGTCATGATTCTCCTTTTGGGATCACTGGGGGGTAGTAACCAGTCCTAATCAGTGAGAGAAGAGCAGCCTTATGCTCAAACTCATGACCCTAGATATTTGCATTCCCACAGAAGTTTGCTCCATCAGGGGTGAGCTTTCGTTAGCCTATACCACTCAGCCATAGTTATCCTTATTTGTTGCTTTTTCACTTCAGATATTAAGTAATTATCTTCAAATTTCAGATTTGCATAAAAGACTCTCACTAGGTTTGGGTAGATAGCCTTCTCTATACTCAGGAAACCCAACAATCCTAAATTCTCAATGGTTCTAAAAATCTCTAGAGGTTCACTCTCACAAAAGGTGATGGGAAGATACATGGGAGAAATGATCTTGCGTAGCTGGAAGTTCTTCCGGAACAACTCAGCTCTCTTCACTGTGGAGAAGTGGCACGTGAGGTCCAGGCCAGAGATGTTGCGTGAAGTGATGATCACATATTTGATACATTAATAAGCTTTCATTCTTAGTCATTTACACTCTCTATGTACTTAATTGATTGAGTTTTATTATGTTTTATAAGTTTGGACTTAAATTGAACTTAATTGAATTTTTCAGCATGAGTCATATCTTACACTGTTTCTGTATTTGGGTCATATCTTGGGCTGTAGGTGGTTTTTGGAGGTGATTCTAGTGGCATTCGAAAAATAAGAGAGAGTTATATAACTTTCATGAAGACCTCAAAGGCCTAATCACATGAGTAGATAACTCAAATTGGGATTGAAGCAAGAACCAGAGTGTTTTTCCTGACAGCTTAACCTATGGATACTGTTCATCACATATTTCAGGATAGAAGTTGTAAAATAGGCTAAAATTTGGATGCTGAATAGTTAAGACCAATATCTACAACTTTTATGTTGAACACTTTTCCAGAATCGGACTCCTTGAAGGTGATATTGGGCTTGGAAGTCAGAACAGAGGAGCTATGACTGGGCCTGGGCAGTGTTCAGTAATTTGAACGTATCTGGAGTTAGAGAAATGATATTGGACTCAAACTAAAGCCATTTGAAAGCTAAGATCCAGGCCTACAACTTTCATGAAGACCACTTGGTTCAAAAATGACGAATACAATAACTTTAGAGCTACATGATTTCGGAGATAAGGAATCTCCATAATTTCCCACTCACCTAAAGTCATTTGGCATTTTTCACTCATTTTCCACTCATCCAACCACTAATGACTCAGCCCCCTTGTCATTTTGTATCTCTAATCCTCTATAAAAGGGGGCCTTGGCAGATCATTAAGGGTGTTAGGTGTTAGTTACCAAAATGATGCCATTTTGTTACTAGGTTTTCTTGTAGTAATTTTCCTTTGTTCTAAATTAAAGTCATGTTCTTCTTCTTCTTCTTCTCTCTTTCTTTCTTCTTATCTATGAGTAACTAAGTTTCATTTTACTTAGGTGAAAGGGTGAAGCTCTTGGTAATAAAGTAAGGTTAGATTTATTCTTCTCTTGTGCTTAAATGATTTATATTTTCTAGTAACCATTATACGTATTATAATTTGTTTCTTATAATTTAGAAACCATCTTTGTAAAGAGGAGTTCTTGATTTGTTGTAGACAAAATATTAGCACAATGAATGCTTTAACCCATTTATAAGTGGTGGTAATATTTTTAGGAAACATAATATAATTAAGTATATTATTTTAATTGGACTTTTAATGTTGTATTTTCCGATTGGAACCTCCATGTTGCGAGGATTCTAATTGAGTTATAAAAGGAATTAATCTTACCTTTATTTTATTTACCAAGAGTGAATCTTTTTATCCAAGTAAATAATTTTAATCATAGTAACAAAATATTCACTTCACCTTAATTAATCTTCAACAATTCCCTGTGGATCGACCTCGGACTCCCGAGAAATTTATTACTTGAGACAACCTGCACTTGGGTTTGCAAAGCAACAATTAAAAAGTGTGCACCAAGTTTTTGGCGCCGTTGCCGGGGACTTGATTTGAAGACTGAATTTCTGGTGTAAAAATTTTGTATATATACTAACATACTAACTAGTGGGGGAACCTCTCCCTTTTTAATTTCTGTGCATACTAACTTGTGGGGGAAACTCTCCCTAATATCTCTATAATCTTTAATTATTAATGAAATAATCTTTCTTCTTCTCTCTCTCTCTCATTTGGAGCAAAAAATCGACTTGCCGATTCTCCGCTTTTTATATTTTAAATTTACTTTCTGCACTTTATTTTTCGTATTTTAATTTCTCATACAATTGGGGTAATTCTCCATTTTATTTTCTTGTACATATTAACTTAGTGGGGGTAACTCTCCCTTTTATTTTTTTTGTACTTTATTTTTGTATTTATTTTCTGTTATTTTTTTTTGTTATTTATTTTTTGTCATTTTTTTTTTGTTTACTAACTTACTAACTATCTAACTTTTTACTTTATCAGCTACATAACTTTTTACTTTTTCTACTTCTAACATTTTAATTTATCTGTATACTAACTTTTTAATTTTTATGCTTATTAACTGATTTGGTGGTTGGTTTATACCACACCTTTGTTAATATTTAATGGATAATTTATACTGCTAGCTTGTACATTTTATTTTTTCTACTGTAAGTTACTTGTTTATGCTTAATTGGTATCGTAATTTAAATTCTAGTCGTTTGGTTAGAGTTAATCCAGGTACTTTACATATTGATTTGTTTGAATCACAATCACACACATTAAGCACAATGGCTGAAAATGAAAGTGTGCATGATGAACATGAAAATCAACCGTTGCGAACTATGCGTGAGTATTTGCAACCATCTCGAAATTCTAGTCCATCATGTTTTATCTTTCCACTCAATGCCAACAATTTTAGATTCAAGCCAGGTATGATTTCTTTACTTCCTAATTTCCATGGTTTAGAATATGAAAGCCCATATTTACATCTAAAAGAATTTGAGGAAGTATGTACCGCTTTTCATGATCAAACTTGCACTAAAGAGGTTGTTAAGCTTAAACTGTTTCCTTTTTCTTTGAAAGATAAAGCAAAAACTTGGCTTAACACTTTGAAACCAAGATCAATTGGCACATGACAAGAAATGCAATGTGAGTTTTTGAAGAAATTTTTTCCAACACATAAAACCAATGCTTTGAAAAGACAAATCCAAAATTTTTCTCAAAATTCCAATGAAGCATATTTTCAAAGTTGGGAACGTTTTAAACATTTGTTGAATTCTTGCCCACATCATGGTTTTGAAAAATGGCGCACTATATGCTTCTTTTATGAAGGGTTAACACCCGAAACCAAACAATTTGTGGAAACAATGTGCAATGGTGAATTTCTTGATAAAGAACCTGAAGAAGCTTTAGACTATTTAGACCATTTGGCTGAAAATTCTCAATCTTGGCATGGTACTAATCCTTCTGAAAATTCAATTAGATTTAACCTTGCAAATACTAGTAAAGGAAAATATCATCTTAGTTAAGAAGAAGATCTAAATGCAAGGTTTGCTAGTTTGGCTAGAAAGGTTGAAGCTATGGAATCAGGAAAAGTAAAAGAAATCAAATCTGTGCAAAATGAAGAAATTTGTGGCATTTGTGATGAATTAGGACACTCAACAAATGAATGTCCAAAAATTCCTGTTTTTAAAAAAGTTGTGCATGAGCAAGTAAATGCAATGAATAATTTTAAAAAGTCATTCACTTCTTCTTTTTCAGATACATACAATCCGGGATGGAGAAATCACCCGAACTTCAGTTGGAGGAATAGCAACCAGTCACAATTCATGCAACCACCACCTCCTCAAGCACTGAAGAAGATTCTCAAAATCCTCAAGGATATGCACCCTATGTCCCACCATATAGGAAAAACCTTGAAGGAACATTGCATGCATTCATGAAAAAATAAGAAGCCATCAATAACCACAACACTCAAGCCATGATTGACATAAAAGATACTCTTACTAAACTTTCTTCTGCACTTGCCATTCATGAGAAAGGAAAGTTTCCCTCTCAACCTCAACCAAATCCCAAGGGTCAGTTTAGCCTAAATGAGGGTAGTTCAGAAAGTCAAAAAATAGATCAAGTCAACTCAGTGATAACTCTTAGGAGTGGAAAGGTTGTTGAAAAACAAATTCCTGAACTTTTTGAGAAAGATGATGAGTCAATTCCCAAAGATGAGGAAGGAGTTGATAAGCCACATAGTCAAAAAGAGATCAAACCTTCGTCTTCACCCCCATTTCCTCAAGCATTAAATAATTCAAGTAAAGTGAATCATAACAGTGACATTTTTGAAATCTTTAAACAAGTGAAGGTCAATATTCCTCTGTTAGATGCTATCAAGTAGATTCCTTGTTATGCCAAATTTTTGAAAGACTTGTGCACTGTTAAAAAGAAACATAATGTGAAAAAGAATGCATTTTTGATGAAGGGTAAGCTCCATTATTCAAAACAATAATGAGTTGAAATATAAAGACCCTGGTTATCCTACTGAGTTTCATGCATTATTGGTGAACATAAAATTGAACGAGCTTTACTTGATCTTGGTGCGGTGTTAATTTGCTTCCATATTCGGTTTATCGACAACTCAACCTTGGTGAGTTAAAACCAAACTGTAACTCTTTTACTTGGCGATAGATCAATTAAAATTCCAAAAGGAATAGTAGAAGATGTGTTGGTACAAGTTGATAAATTCATATATCCTGTGGATTTTATTGTCTTGGAAACTGAACCTATGGTTGATAGTTCTAAGTCAGTTCCTGTTATTTTGGGTCGCCCATTTTTAGTAACATCTAATGCTTTGATAAATTGCAGAAATAGAGTGGTGAAGCTAACTTTTGGAAATATGACACTGGAGCTTAATGTTTTCAACATGTGCAAGTAACCACATGAAGTTTATGATGAAAAGGAAGAGATTGAAGGGATTGAGGCCATTATAGATGATCATATTCAAATTAGGAGTTCTTCTGACCCATTAGAAATCTGTTTAATTAATTCATTTGAATCAGCTACACAATTAGATGATGATGTTTCTGAAATATGTTTTTTACTTGACTGTACACAGGAAATGGAATACAAAGCATGGAAGCCAAGATTTGAAGAGCTAAAATCTATGAATGATGATGCCCATGAAGAAGTACCCACACTGGAGCTGAAGCCATTACCTGATGGGTTGAAGTACACATTTTTGGGAGAAGAACAAAGCTCTCCAGTGGTAATTTCCTCATCCCTGACCAAAGAACAAGAAGGTAAGTTGATCGAAGTACTTAAAAGGCATAAAAGTGCAATTAGATGGACATTAAAGGATATAAAAAGCATTAATCCATTAATCTGTACACATAGAATACATTTAGAGGATAATGCTAAAACATCTCAACAACCTCAAAGAAGATTAAATCCACACATGAAAGAGGTAGTTAGAGCTGAAGTTCTTAAATTACTTGATGTTGGAATTATCTATCCTATCTCGATAGCCGGTGGGTAAGCCCTACACAAGTTGTGCCTAAGAAATGCGGAATAACAGCGGTGGTTGAAAATGAAAAAGGAGAATTAATACCTACCCGAGTCTCATCTAGTTGGCGTATGTGTATTGATTTCAGAAAATTGAATGCAGCCACTAGGAAAGACCATTTCCCTTTGCCATTTCTTGATCAGATTCTAGAAAGAGTAGTAGGACATCCCTACTATTGTTTTCTTGATGGTTATTCAGGGTATAATCAAATACCAATTGCATTAGAGGATCAAGAAAAGACCACTTTTACTTACCCCTTTGGCACTTTTACATATAGAAGAATGCCTTTTGGTCTTTGTAATGCTCCGGCAACTTTTCAAAAATGCATGCTAAGTATTTTCAGTGACATGATTGAGCATTATTTGAGGTTTTCATGGATGATCTGACAGTTTTTGGAAATTCTTTTAAAAATTGTCTTGATAATTTGGAAAAAGTTCTTAAAAGATGCGAAGAAAAATGATTTGTGTTAAATTGGGAAAAATGTCATTACATGGTTACCTCAGGAATAGTGTTAGCTCATGTGATATCTTCTAAAGGAATTGAAGTTGATAAGGTCAAAGTTAAATTAATTGCTCATTTGCCTTTCCCAAAAATAGTCAGAGAAGTTCGTTCCTTTTTAGGACATGCAGGATTTTACAGAAGATTTGTAAAGGACTTTAGTGCCATATCTAGACCTTTATGTAATCTTCTAACGAAAGATACACCATTTGATTGGACTCAAGATTGTCAAAAATCTTTTGAAAAATTAATCGGTCTTTTGACTTCTGCTCTTATCATGTAATCTCATTCGATGGTCTTTGCCTTTTGAGTTGATGTGTGATGCTAGTGATTTTCTTTGTTAGTACTGTTTTAGGCCAAAGAAAGGAAGGTAAGCCTGATGTAATTTATTACGCAAGTTGAACTTTGAATAGTGCACAAATGAATTACACCACTACTGAAAAAGAACTACTTGCTGTAATTTTTACATTGGACAAATTTTGGGCTTATTTAATTGGTTCATCCACTGTTGTTTTCACTAATCATGCTGCTGTTAGATATTTAATGTCTAAACAGGATGCCAAACCTAGGCTGATACGGTGGATCTTGTTGCTTCAAGAATTTAACATCACAATAAAAGACAAGAAAGGAGCCGAAAATGTTGTTGCAGATCATTTGTCAAGATTGACAACAGGCTCATCTTTTGATAGCACACCTATCAATGATTCTTTTCCCGATGAATTTTTATTTTCTGTCAATTCCATGCCTTGGTTTGCTAACATTGTTAATTTTCTTATAACAGGTAAGATGCCCCCTCAGTGGACACACCAAGACAGAAAAAAGTTTTTGATTGAGGTGAAAAATTTCTTTTGGGATGACCCATATTTGTTCAAATATTGTCCTGATCAAATCTTTCGGAGATGTGTACCTGACAATGAGATAAGTAGTGTCATTAAATTTTGTCATTCAGAAGCATGTGGAGGTCATTTTTCTTCAAAGAAAACAGCTGCGAAAATCTTGGAGTGTGGATTTTATTGGCCCACCTTATTCAAGGACAGTTATACTTTTTGCAAAAGTTGTGAAAGTTGTAAAAAATTAGGGTCCATTTCTAAAAGAAATATGATGTCTTTGAACCCTATCCTTGTCATTGAAATTTTTGATTATTGGGGAATTGATTTCATGGGTCCATTTCCATCATCTTTTGGATTTGTGTACATTTTGGTTGCAGTTGATTATGTCTCAAAATGGATTGAGGCGATTTCATATTGGCACAATGATCATAAAACTGTTCTAAAATTTTTAAAAGAAAATGTTTTGAGTCGATTTGGAATTCCTCGAGCTATCATCAGTGATAGGAGAACACATTTTTGCAATAAATCATTTGAATCTTTAATGAAGAAATATTGCATTACCCACAAAATTGCAACCCCTTATCATCCTCAGACAAGTGGACAAGTTGAATTGGCAAATAGGGAGATTAAACAAATTTTGGAAAAAACGGTTAACCCAAATCGTAAAGATTGGTCTTTAAGACTAAACGATGCACTTTGGGCTTATTGTACTGCTTTTAAAACATCTTTGGGCATGTCTCCCTATCGGTTAGTTTATGAAAAACCTTGTCATTTGCCTGTAGAATTGGAGCATAAAGCATTTTGGGCCATTAAAGCTTTCAACTTAAGTCTTGATAATGCTTCCAAGTTACGCAAATTGCAATTGAATGAACTTGAGGAATTAAGAAATGATGCATATGAAAACTCAAAGATTTATAAAGCTAGAACAAAAGCTTTTCATGACAAATCAATTTTGAGAAAAACTTTTGAAATTGGTCAAAAAGTTCTGCTTTATAATTCTCGTCTTCATCTATTCCCTGGAAAATTGAGATCTAGATGGATTGGTCCTTATATTGTCAAACATGTGTATTCTTATGGGGCCATAGACATTGAGAATCCTAGGAATGGTATTGTATTTAAGGTCAATGGACAAAGACTCAAACCATTTCTGGAACATCAAGTTGTTGAGGTAGAATCCATTTCTCTTTCTAATCCTTGTTATAAGTAGAATTTATTTTAATGTTGTTTCTTTCTTTTTGCAGTTCTTTGTGTTCCCGGTTAAATGGTGGATAACGGTACTCTGTGACTCTCAAGTCGGTTTGTTTTTCAGTTTCCCATAACAACTGATTTCTTCTCCTTTTAAAATGGATGTCATTCTCTCAAATCTAAGAAAACATTTTCCTTCTCTCCCTCTAAATGCTCTAACAAAAGTCTATGAAGCTAGGTGTGAAAGATTGAGACTGTTAATGTATAAAGGCATCCCAGAAGATATACGCTGGATAATCGAAGCAAAGGTTCGTTTAGCTGGTGAATCTTCAGATTCATTTGTCCCATACATGCCTGGTCTCGGTAAAAGTTCATTTTCAAAAAGGAGAAGAGCAAAAAGAATGAAAGTTTGTTACAAGTGTGCACGATGGAATTGCAACACGCGATGTCGCTCTTTGGGGATGGTTTCCGTAAACAGAGAAGATAAAATATTGTTCATTATGAATAGACTGAGTAAGGAGTCATTAGATAATATCTTATTGACTCTTGAGACGTATTCTTGTGGAATTGTGCAACGTGAACTTCTTAGTTTGTGGAATCTCTTCAGAGACGAGCAAGAGCATTACAGTCTTAGGAATCTGACTCAAAAAGACTCTGTTTGCCAATTTATAAGAAAATTGGATGGGAAGCTTATCCTCGACTCATAGAAGGCGTTTAAGCCGTTTCTGGACGTGAAACCAGAGGAAGATGTGAGCCACAATCACAACAACATGTATATATTATCTTGTACATCTTCAAAAAAAAAAAAAAAAAAAAAAAAAAAAAGAAAAAAAAGAAAAAAAGAAGAAAAAAATGAAAAAAATGAAAAAATTTAAATTAAATAAAAAAGGCGAAACTTCGGTTGTACTTGGTCTTTAATTAGATTAGGAGCCCCTGCCAGTGGAGTGGCAGACCTGTCATTGACTCGGGTGGACCTTTGCACGCCGATCGGTAAATAAGATTCGTGTGACATGCTCTGTAGAGAGCCGCGCAAGCATTCCCAGGTTTTAACCAAAGGCTCTGCTTGCTGATGGACAGAAAGAAGCGTCCCGTGTTTGCATTCTTGCGTGACAATGCCTCTGAGCTGAATCCTGTGATTTAATGCCATGGGCTCTTCAGTGACCTCTCACTGGCTGTGGTCGTTGGTGGTAGCTGTCAGATTTACGCACTTTAATTAGTGGCATCGTAGCTCAATCCAAAATATCCCACAAACGGGAGGGAGAAGAATGCCCAGATTGGCTGAGCCGTCTTGGTATTACTGCACTAATGACGCGCAGTATAAAGATCTGCCATGAAACCTGTACATAAAGGTATGTAATCATTTGTTATTATTATTTTATCTTTGTATGATTTTGTTGAATTTTGGTTTTGGACAGACGATCCTTTGGATGGGATCCTTCGGGGGTTTCTAGACTTCTTTACCCTGATGGTTTTCTTGAAGTCAAAAAAAAACAAAAAAACAAAAAACAAAAAAAAATTATTATATTATTTTTAAATTTTCAAACTTTTCTGACACCAGCCAACCTACCTGTATAGGAGCTATTATTACTTTTTCTATTCTCTTCCCTATTTAAACACTCCATTTTCTTCACTTTCCTGCAACTCATAATCATTCAAAGAGAGTGCGAGTGTAGAAATGGAGGGAGCTTCTTCTTCTGTTCGTAGATTTGTCAGTATCTATGTATTTTGTGGGAGAAGTTATGGGAAGGGCTTATAGTTTGTAAACGCAGCAAGCACTGTTGGTAAAACACTTGCTGCGAGGAACATTCGTGTTGTATATGGGGGAGGTAGCATTGGGTTAATGGGGGCTATATCACTTTCTGCACATATAAGAGGTGGTCAAGTTTTAGGTGTCATTCCTGAACCTTTAACTCGAAGGAACATCGTTGGAAAGACAATTGGACTGGAAATTCAGGTATCATCTATGCATGGACGAATGAAGGCGATGCTTGAAAACTCTGATGCATTCATTGTCTTACCTGGTGGTTTTGGTACTTTGGAAGAAGTCTTTCAAGTTGTCTCTTGGGCCCAATTGAACATCCACCATAAACCCATAGGTTTGTTGAATGTTAATAATTTCTTTGATAATTTATTATCTTTTGTTGACCATGCTGTGGAACAGAAATTTGTCACACCTTCTGCAAGACGACTCCTTATCTCTGCTTCTACTATTGATGAGTTGATTGATAAATTAAAAGCTTTTGTTTATGAACCTGATCCAGTAACAGCTTAGATAGATTGGTCCGAAGGAAGCGGTGAAGGAAGTGGTGAAGGAAGCAAAATGAAAAGAAAGCTAGCCAAGACACTCCAACTATTTAAATAATTACAACCTTTAGTTTTATTTATCATACTTTGTTTCTGATTTATGTGAGATTTTTCTTTTCAGTAATTGCAGCAACAGGTAATATATTCTATCCTTTTTCTTATCTATGTTTTGACATTGAGGACAATGTTGTGATCTGGTTGGGGGGAAGGATGGTTGTAAAAAAAAAACCCAAAAAAAAATAATAATTAGGAAGTATGTTTGTTAATATGTTTATTGTGTTTATATTAAAAAAACCAAAAAAAAAATTCAAAAGTGTGTTTGTTAATATGTTTGTTGTGTTTGTCATCAATTTATTAACAACAAAAGTAATTAGGGATGACAGAGTAAGGAGTAATTGGGGTAATAACTAGTTTATGTGGAAGTAGCAATTCAAATTCAGGGAAATTTGCATGATTGAGTAAATTGTCTTCTTTCTTAAAATTCACATGCTTGGTTATGAATGTTGAATTGGTGGATTAAAAATGATAGAATTATGCCTTGTGAGATTTTGAGCCTATTGATGAATGGATTGAACATTTGTACCATTCTTTTCTTTCTTGTGTGAATTTCACTCATGGAATTGTTACTCTAGAGCTTGCTTTGATTCTTTTTGAGACTACATTTTCATATGCATACATAAATATGATTGAGGCATTTTTCTTGAAATAGCTACTTTAATCAAATGATCAGCCTTGTTTAGCAGCATGTTGTCTCAATATGATATCAAGTACTCTTATGACTTCTTGGAAATTCTCTGATTCTTGCTAACATAAAGCATTAGAAATGACCTATTTCCCTTTACTTAACCCCTTTGAGCTTATTTGACTATTCTTTGTTTCGAACTCATTATGTACCTTAAATGAAAAATCATGTTCTTACTTGACCTTGGGGAATAAGAGAACATTAGTTTTGTCATTCGATGAGTTCTTGAACAAGTGTGGGGGTATGTGTGCAGAATGGTTAAAAAAATGTATATATGATGTTCTTTTTGTAAAAAAAAAAAAAAATCAAAAAAATA
This sequence comes from Ormosia semicastrata, assembly GCA_029884595.1. Taxonomy (NCBI): domain Eukaryota; kingdom Viridiplantae; phylum Streptophyta; class Magnoliopsida; order Fabales; family Fabaceae; genus Ormosia; species Ormosia semicastrata. The sequence goes on from JAQQTO010000063.1 coordinate 56,290,087, forward strand.
AAAAGAAAATAAAAAAAAATCAACCAAAAAAAAAATTTGTAAAAAGAAGAGGGTCAACAAGGTAATAAAGGAAAAGAAAAGAATATGTAAAGAGAATTTGTATTAGGTGGAGTTGGGATGAATTTTCATGCTTGTTAATTGAACTCATTTCTCTCATGTTTTTTATTCTCTGGTGTTTAACTTGTCATATCTATATTACCTCCTCCTTTACCTTGACCCCATTACAACCTTAAATAAAGTCCTCATGATTTGTGTGTGCATGTGTTCTGAGTAGTGGAGAAGTAAAAGATAAGCAAGCTTATGGTAGTGCAATTTTCATGGGTTGAATTGAGTGAAATACCTACCTTTTAAACACTTGAGGGATTGAGAGTGAATCTTGTGAAAATCTATCATTCTTGACTCATGCTTTTCAATTGAAATATCCTTGCTTGTTGATTTGAGAAGTGAAGATATGTTACCTCATGAATGTTTTGATTACTTGAATGATTGCTCTTCATCTTTAAATACTATTAGAAATTGAGTCTTTTAGAGTGTTTAGCTTTTGAGTCTGTTTTTTTTTTTTTTTTTTTTTTTGTGAGTGATCTTATGTGTTTTGCTCAGGAGTGCAAAAAGCTAAGTGTGGGAGAGTTTGATGATCACATATTTGATACATTAATAAGCTTTCATTCTTAGTCATTTACACTCTCTATGTACTTAATTGATTGAGTTTTATTATGTTTTGTAAGTTTGGACTCAAATTGAACTTAATTGAATTTTTCAGCATGAGTCATATCTTACACTGTTTCTGTATTTGGGTCATATCTTGGGCTGTAGGTGGTCTTTGGAGGTGATTCTAGTGGCATTTGAAAGATAAGAGAGAGTTCTATAATTTCATGAAGACCTAAAAGGCCTAATCACACGAGTAGATAACTCAAATTGGGATTGAACCAAGAACCAGAGTGTTTTTCCTGACAGCTTAACCTATGGATACTGTTCATCATATATTTCGGGATAGAAGTTATAAAATGGGCTGAAATTTGGATGCTGAATAGTTAAGACCAATATCTACAACTTGCATATTGAACACTTTTCCAGAATCGGACTCCTTGAAGGTGATATTAGGCTTGGAAGTCAAAACAGAGGAGCTGTGACTGGGCCTGGGCAATGTTCAGTAATTTGAACGTATCTGGAGTTAGAAAAATGATATTGGACTCAAACTAAAGCCATTTGAAATCTAAGATCTAGGCCTACAACTTTCATGAAGACCACTTGGTTCAAAAATGACGAATGCAATGACTTCAGAGCTGCATGATTTTGGAGACAAGGAATCTCCATAATTTCCCACTCACCTAAAGTCATTTGGCATTTTCCACTCATTTTCCACTCATCCAACTACTAATGACTCAGCCCCCTTGTCATTTTGTATCTCTAATCCTCTATAAAAGGGGGCCTTGGCAAATCATTAAGGGTGTTAGGTGTTAGTTACCAAAATGATGCCATTTTGTTACTAGGTTTTCTTGTAGTAATTTTCCTTTGTTCTAAATTAAAGTCATGTTCTTCTTCTTCTTCTTCTTCTTCTTCTTCTTCTCTCTTTCTTTCTTCTTATCTATGAGTAACTAAGTTTCATTTTACTTAGGTGAAAGGGTGAAGCTCTTGGTAATAAAGTAAGGTTAGATTTATTCTTCTCTTGTGCTTAAATGATTTATATTTTCTAGTAACCATTATACGTATTATAATTTGTTTCTTATAATTTAGAAACCATCTTTGTAAAGAGGAGTTCTTGATTTGTTGTAGACAAAATATTGACACAATGAATGCTTTAACCCATTTATAAGTGGTGGTAATATTTTTAGGAAACATAATATAATTACGTATATTATTTTAATTGGACTTTTAATGTTGTATTTTCCGATTGGAACCTCCATGTTGCGAGGATTCTAATTGAGTTATAAAAGGAATTAATCTTACCTTTATTTTATTTACCAAGAGTGAATCTTTTTACCCAAGTAAATAATTTTAATTGTAGTAACAAAATATTCACTTCACCTTAATTAATCTTCAACAATTCCCTGTGGATCGACCTCGGACTCCCGAGAAATTTATTACTTGAGACAACCTGCACTTGGGTTTGCAAAGCAACAATTAAACAGTGTGCATCATGAAGCTCCACCAGAGGACCCTCCAATGGTAGCCCCTGTTCTTGGGCGCTTTGAGCGATGAGAGGATTCAGCCATATGATGAGAAAGAGGAGAGTGGGATGAGTGGAAAGTGGTTGGGGATGAGTGAGGAAGGAGAGAGAGGGATGAGGTTAGGGCAAATGAGTGGGGATGGTGTTCGTGAGAGGTGATGGGGAGATTTTGGTGAAGGATGTGATGGGATTAGAGAGATGGGCTATGTGGAGAGGAGTTTTTTGAGTTAGAGGGAGGTGAAATGAAGGAATTTGAGGGAGGTTTGAGTGAGAAAGGAGAGATTAGGAGGTTTGGGTTGCGTGGAGCAGAGAAGGAAGACGAGGGAGTTGAAGAGTTTCTGAGAAATAAGCTCTGCGCGCACCAGAAACCTTTTAAAAAATCCTATGTAATCGATTACATTGGGTTTGTAATCGATTACAAGCATTCTGGTTCATATGTAATCGATTACATTTTTGGTGTAATCGATTAGCATGCTTCTGGGGAACCTTGTAATCGATTACATGGTTGATGTAATCGATTACCTGAGTTCTGAGTGTATTGTAATCGATTACAAAAGTTGTGTAATCGATTACATGCTTGACAGAACCTGTGTAATCGATTACAAAGGCATTGTAATTGATTACCAGCACACTTTAACTTAGATTTTGCATTCCAATCAGTATAGAATCAATTTTAAACCATTCAAATCAGTTTCAGAGCATCTTAGATCAATTCAAATCAACATGCAAACATATAATCTAACCAAATTATGATTCAAGTCACATAATTGTTCAAAATTACTATTTTTACCAAGAATTACACTCTTTTTGGTGAAATTTTGAGGTTGTTGAGTTGCTTGGGAGTCTTGGACATGAGGGAGCACCTGCAATACAACTTAGGGGAAATCTCCGATGCTCAAGTCAGTATTGGATTCAAATATGATGAAAAATTCAGAGATTATGCAACAATGTGGCATGATTATGTAGAAAAAACACAAGTTATGCATTAGTTTTAGGATTATGCAGCAAATAGTTAATTTATGCATGATTGATCCAATATACCAAGTTCTTTTCTTATATAGAAAAATGCTTCTTTTGCTAGGGGTTTAGTAAAAATGTCAGCTAGTTGTTTAGTGGTTTTTACAAATTCAAGTATACAATCACCCTTTTGAACATGGTCTCTAATGAAATGATGCCTTATTTCAATATGTTTAGTCCTAGAATGCAAAATGGGATTTTTGGACAAATTGATTACACTAGTATTATCACATCTTATGGGGATGTGATCAAGTTCAAGACCATAGTCCAAGAGTTGTTGTTTCATCCAAATGATTTGAGAACAACAACTCCCAGCTGCAACATATTCAGTTTCAGCTGTAGACAATGCCACATTATTTTGTTTCTTGCTATGCCAAGAAACTAGTGAGCTTCCAAGCAAGTGGCATGTCCCACTAGTACTCTTCCTATCTATTTTGCATCCAGTAAAATTAGAATCGGAATGCCCAATAAGACTGCATGAGGCACCTTTAGGGTACCATAAACCCATTTGTGATGTGCCTATTAGATATTTCATTATTCTTTTAACAGCACTTAGGTGCGATTCTTTAGGATTAATATGATATCTAGCACACATGCATACACTAAATATTATATTAGGCCTACTTGCAGTGAGATAAAGGAGTGAGCTAATCATACCTCTATATTTCGTAATTTCTATTGATTTACCTCCTTCATCCTTGTCTAAATAGCAAGAGGTGCCCATAGGAGTAGCCATATGCTTGGCATTATCCATTCCAAACTTCTTGAGCAGCTCCTTGCAATACTTGGATTGGCTTATGAAAGTTCATTCTCTTGTTTGCTTGATTTGGAGACCAAGGAAGAAGTTGAGCTCACCCATCATAGACATTTCAAACTCACTTTGCATAATATTTGAGAATTCTTTACAAAGAGAGCTGTTAGTAGCTCCAAATATAATGTCATCAACATAAATTTGAACTAGAAGTATGTCATGCATTTTATGTTTTATGAAAAGGGTAGTATCAACTTTGCCTCTAGAAAAACCTTTTTCTAAAAGGAACTTACTCAACCTTTCATACCAAGTTCTAGGAGCTTGTTTCAAGCCATACAAGGTCTTTTTCAGTTTAAAAACATAGTTGGGCATTTCAAAATCCTCAAAACTAGGAGGTTGTTCTACATACACCTTTTCTTGTATAAAACCATTTAAAAAGGCTTTTTTAACATCCATTTGAGAGAGTTTGAAATCTATGATGCAAGCATATGCAAGTAACATTCTAATGGCTTCTAATCTAGCTACGGGAGCATAAGTTTCTTCATAGTCTATGCCTTCTTCTTGATTATATCCCTTAGCTACAAGCCTAGCTTTATTTCTTATTATTAAGCCCGTTTCATCAAGTTTGTTCCTAAAGACCCATTTGGTACCAATTATAGGATGATCATTGGGCCTTGGAACTAATTCCCAAACTTGATTTCTCTCAAATTGGTTTAGTTCTTCTTGTATGGCCAAGATCCAATGCTCATCATTAATGGTCTCATTTATGTCTTTAGGTTCAACTTGAGAGACAAAGGCTAAGTGATTACATGCATCTCTAAGTGAGTTTCGAGTGATTACCCCTTTTGATACATCACCTATCACCTTGTCGAGAGGGTGATATCTTGAAGTCCTCCATTCCTTGGGTAGATCCAAGATTTCTAAATCTTTTTGCCATGAGTGATCAAGGAGTCTATCTTCTTGCTTCTTGGCTCTTTCTCTTGATTTTCCAAGTGCGTTTTTGCCAAGATTTCTGTAACATCATCAACAAGCTCTTTTCTCGGCTCATTTGGGTTAGTTTCATCAAATGCAACATGTGTGGACTCTTCTATGGTCATAGTTCATTTATTATAGACTCTAAAGGCCTTACTATGTATAGAGTAGCCAATGAATATTCCCTCATCAGATTTTGCATCAAACTTCCCCAAGTTATTCTTTCCATTATTCAAAACAAAGCATTTACATCCAAAGACATGAAAATGTGACACATTTGGCTTCCTTCCTTTGTACAATTCATATGGGGTTTTCTTTAAAATTGGCCTTATTAGGGCTCTATTCATAACATAACAAGCGGTGTTAACCGCATCCGCCCAAAAGTATTTAGGAAGGTTGGCCTCATTGAGTATAGTTCTTGCCATTTCCTCTAAAGATCAATTTTTCCTTTCTACAACACCATTTTGTTGTGGTGTTCTAGGAGCAAAAAAATTATGCTCAATGCCATGTTCATCACAAAAAGTTTCAAATTCATGATTTTCAAATTCACCACCATAGTCACTTCATATGGATGCAATACAAAAACCTTTTTCATTTTGGATAACTTTGGCAAGCTTTTTAAATGATTGAAAAGCATCATTTTTGTGGACCAAGAATAATATCCATGTAAACCTAGAAAAATCATCCACAATCACTAATGCATAGTAATTCCCACCAAAGCTCATAGTTCTAGAGGGCCCAAAAAGATCAATGTGCAAAAGCTGTAAAGGTTTAGAAGTTGAAACCATGTTTTTAGCTTTAAAAGAGACCTTTACTTGTTTTCCCTTTTGACATGCATCACAAAGTTTATCTTTTTCAAATTTGAGCTTTGGAAGACCAATTACTAGTTCTTTAGAAATTAATTTGTTTAAGTGATCCATATGAATGTGAGTAATTCTTCTATGTCATAACCATGAATCATTTTCTCTACTTATAAAGCATTTAGCATCATTTGAGGAAATATCATCAAGACTAATCATATATATATTATTGACTCTATGACTAACAAACTTAACTTGCTTATCATCCTTTCCCTCAATTATGCAACAAGAAGAATCAAATATAACTCTATTGCCTTTATCACACAATTGACTAATGCTAAGCAAATTATGTTTAAGTCTTTCAACGAGCAAAACATTATCAATAGATGATGAAGGGATCTTACCAACTTTGCCAATTCCAAGAATCTTCCCTTTGTTGTTATCACCATATGTGACATGACCATGTTTCTTGTGAGTAAGGGAGGAGAACTTGGAGCCATCACCGGTGGAGCAACCACTATCAAGATACCAACTTGAGCTCTTAGTCTTCAAGCACACCTACAACACACATTCAAGTTTTAACCTTTGGTACCCAAATTGTCTTGGGTCCTTGTGTGTTAGAGTTAGGCATGGTGCCTTTAGGAACCCAAACTCTTTTTATTCCAACTTTAGTGTTTATGTTCTTTCTAACATTGCAAGTGGATGCATTATGCCCTTTCTTATCACAGTGAAAACATTTAACAAAGGGACTACTTGAAGTATTTGAGGAAATAAAGAAGTTCTTATAAGATTTTTGATGGTTGTATGGATTAAATCCCAATCCGGCTTTTTGAAACACACATTTTTGTTTCCCTAACAACACATTCAAGTTGTCTCTTCCAAAAGTGAATTTTGCAAGAGTGTTGTTCAAGTCTTCAATTTCTTTTTCAAATACTTTGCATGATGAACAAGGTAATGATATGGATGTGTTATTATCTGAGGAACAAGTCAGGCATAGTGAATTAGCATCAATAAGTCCTAAGGTCTCATTTTCATTCTTAAGCTCATTTATCTCCTTACTTAAGATAGAAACTTTGTTTACCAATAAGGAAATTATTTTGTTAGAGGACAAAACCATTTTTATAAGCCTTAAAGATTCATCATGCAATTCTTGAAAAGCATCTTGCAATTCATCATATGAAGGTAGAGATTCTGAGTTAGAAGAAGTTACCTCGGTGTCGCTCTCTTCACTTTCTTCTCCTTGAGCCATAAGACAAAGATGAGCTTCTTCATCCTCTGAATTATCGGAGGAGCTTAAGTCATTGTCCTCCCAAGCTATGTATGCTCTCTTTCCTTTCTTTTCTTTGGAAGGCCTTTTCTCAAACTTCTCCGTCTTCTTGAGATACATAGGACACTTCATTTTCATGTGCCTCGATTTTTCACATTCATAGCATTTTGGAGGAGTAGAGGATCCTTCTCCTTTATGATACACTTTCTTTTGAGAAAAGGGTGGTCTTCTTTGAAATCCCTTTTTCTTTAGGAATCTTCCAAACTTTCTCACAAGGAGACTAAGATTCTCCTCACTTAGCTCAACACTTTCAGCATCCTCTTCACCATCTTCATCATCATCTTCAATTGTAGAGGAAATGGCTTTGAGTGCGATTCCTTTCTTCTTTTTGTCATGCTCTTCATTTTGATTGAGCCTATTTAGTTCCAGCTTATGTTCTTGAAGCTTTCCGAATAAGGTGGCTAGAGACATTGTTGATAAATCTCTTGATTCCGTAATAGCCGTTACTTTGGGTTGCCAATTCCTGCTTAGACATCTTAAGACTTTGTTAATAAGATCCTCATTAGGAAATGTCTTTCCAAATGAGATAAGATGATTAACAATATGAGTAAACCTCTTTTGCATATCTTGAATACTCTCACCTTGGTTCATTCTAAATAATTCGTATTCATGAGTAAGAGTGTTTATTTGAGATCGTTTTACCTCACTGGTACCTTCATGAGTTACTTGTAGGGTATCCCACATTTCTTTTGCGGTCTTGTAATTTGACACCCTAAAGAATTCATCATACCCCAAGGATGTGGTGATGATGTTCTTGGCTCTCAAATTGTATTGAACCTTCTTTTTATCATCATCGGTCCATTCATTTCTAGGTGTATTAATTTTCACACCATCTTTAGTTTGTGTTGGAACAAAAGCATCATTTTCAACGGTGTCCCATACATGTAAATCAATAGCTTCAATGAAAATTTTCATCCTTTCTTTCCAATAGGCATAACCATCCCCATTGAAATAAGGAGGTCTGTTTATAGAAGAACCTTCATTTGAAAAATCATTTAAAGCCATCACTTCTCTTGAAGCTGCTAAGCTCTTTATACAAGAGTCTAGCTCTGATACCACTTGTTACCAAGTGGCCTCAATACTCAAGAGGGGGGGTGAATTGAGTATGAAAAATAAGTTCGCAAATCTTTCACAAATCGTTTAATAAACAATTTTCATTGAAGCTAATTGATGATTAGAGATGATTAGATATAAGAGATAAACACTTTTACTTATAAATGCAATAGCCAAAGGGACCAATATTCAAGCAATTCAATAAAACAGTACTCAATGTAAAGAGAAGGGTTTAGAGAAAACAAACACAATGATTTATCCTGGTTCGATCACCAATCCACTTGTGATCTATGTTCAGTCCTTAAGTAACCGCTAAAGATTTTTCACTATTTCTTCAAGCTTCAATAGGTGCTTGATACCTTTACAACCTTGAGCACTCAACACTTTGGGATACCTCACCCTTGGATCTTAAGTCTCTTCAACTAAGGGATACCTCACCCTTTACACTTTTAGAGGGATGCCTCACCCTCTTTACAAAGCAATATAGATTGATTGAATGAAGCTCTCACTAGAGTAGATGATTACAAATTGAAGCTCTAATATGCTCTCAAAGATTAACCCACGTTTTCACAAAAAATAGAGCAAGAATGGATTTGAGGATTGAATCACGTTTGGAAGTATTGGTAATTAGTTTTTGGGTTCAAGGTGAACCTCTAATGAAGACCCAACATTGGTACTTATAAGTTTTGCAATAAATGGAGCCGTTGGAGGGTTTTAGCCAAGCATTAAATGCATTTAATATAGCCGTTGGACGTTGTCAGGATGCGTGTAATCGATTACACAACAAATGTAATCGATTGCATTATTGTTCCAACGTGTTCTTGGCTTTCTGGACTCTGTGTAATCAATTACATTATTAGTGTAATCGATTGCATGGCTTCTGACTTGCTTGTAATCGATTACAATATCCATGTAATCGATTACATGACTTCTGTCTTGCTGTGTAATCGATTACAATATCCATGTAATAGATTACATGACTCTTTGAACGTATTCTTGCCTTTCTGAGCTTATTGTAATCGATTACATTATTTGTGTAATCGATTACATGGCCTCTGACTTGCTTGTAATCGATTACATTGTTCATGTAATCGATTACAAGGCCTCTGTTTGCTATGTAATCGATTACAAACATCATGTAATCAATTATATTGGCCTTTGAACACAATTTTCAAGTCCAATAAAGCTTGTAAGCCATTTCTTACACCTCAAGATAATTGATTAAACATAAATCCTTTTAAGAGTGTTAGATTTAAGATTGAAACTCAAGTTTCTTGGAAAAACATGTTTAGCTTTGAAATTTCCCATTTATTTTGAAATGATATATTGAAAAATCATTTGAGAAATCTTGAGAGCATTTAACATTAATGTTCTAAGTTTTATAACTAAATAAACCTCTTGACTTCTTTCTTTGATCTTGATCTTTCCTTTTGCACTTGATCTTCACTTTTGCACTTGATCTTCACTTTTGCCTTTGTTATCATAAAAAAACTATTTGACATGCTTTAGGGACATAAGCATTCACACGATTGAGTAGAAGCCTAAAACGATAATTTCAAGTGGTAAAAATAAAAAAATATTGAATTCGACTGGGTCTGACTTTGGGCACTTTGTTATCTGTTTTGCTAGATTATGCAAACGCATGTGTCGACAAGTAATAAAAATGAGTATCAAATATCGTTCCCACAAGGATTGTATTAAAAATTATGCTAAGTATCAACCAATCACTACTTAATCTTTATTCCAGGAAAACGAATTGTATGAGTGATTTAATGACAAAACAAATAAAGTAACAATTCCAAAACAAGATAAAAGTAAATCGAGAAGAAACAATGGTTTGGGCATCTAGGATCTAACTTCATTTATTATTTCATTTGACTTCATGCTAACCTTTCATTACTCTTGATCAAAAATTGGTTATGTTAGCCAACGTGTTTAAACATTTATAAACCTCTTTCGACGGCCTTGTAAACCTATGGTCCCAAATCAAAACACTATATTTCTATGTGAATTGACAAAGTTCCATGCATTGAGAACAAACATCAAACACTTGCTATGCATGACCAATATGTATATTTTTATCCTATTGGCTAATCAACTCATCCATACAATTGAATGTAACTGAACATGCATCATCTAATTCCATGGTTCAACATCCAAATCCCTATGTCTAGTTCGATGGGTTCACCAAGACATCACAAATAATGGCTAATCAAATGTGAGCACTAAGCATAGAATTAGAAAACCATAACCAAAATCATCTTAAGAGTAGGAAATGATTACAACCAATTCAAATTACATAATAAGATCCATAAGAACCCTAGAGAAGAAAATTAAAATCATGGTTACAAAGAAAAAAAACTCATGAAAGAGCAACAAAGACATCATGAAAAATAAAGAGAAGATGGAAGGAAGAACTAGGTGTCCTGATGGATGTACGGAGGTTCCTCAAGCTTCTCTAAATCTTCATCAACTTTTGCTACTCTCTCCAAGATCACTCTCTAGAAATTTTCATCCCAAATGCTCCCATGACCCTTCAATTCCATCCCATTGGACGTTAAAATACGAGGCTTTTCTGCACACTGAGGAGGCCACGACACTAATAAAGGTGCAGCCGTGGCGCTTAAGTCTCGAGAAGAAACAGGAAATGCAAATTTCAATTTAAGCCACGACACACAAAAAAGGAAGTGCTGCAGCACAAATGGATGTGCCACAACACATAATTAAGGAAGTGCTATAACACAAATGGATGTGCCATGACACATAATTGTGGAACTGCCGTGACCTCCCTATGAAGGGTCAAATTCTCACATGCCTTCATCCATCTTGTTCCCTTAATTTCTCCCTTGCTTCTCTGTATGCATGTTCCTAGAAGTAAGCAAATATCAAATTAGTCAAGCATTTATAGAAAGAGCTAGTGTGTATTTAAATTTATAAAGATGTATGAATAAGTATTCCCCATACACTTTTTTATGAAGAATTGACTGAAATCAAGGTATAACTCAAGGATCTAGCCCATAAATGCATAAGAAAATGCTTGAGTAATGACTCTATTTCACAGAGTTATCACACTTGAAGGAGATAAGGAGGATCCTAAAAAATAGAAATGAGAGTTGTGGGTATCATCTTCCACTGCCAAACATGGTGAAGGTGTTGTTTGGTAGTTTTTGGGATTGAAGCTTGCTGGAAATTCATCATGAAGCACCCCACGACTTGATCATGGCTAAAGTTACCAAGTTCATGAAGACTAGAATTCCTAAAACTAAGGAAAATGGATTTGAGGCCCGAAGGCTAGGAAGCACAGATACAAATACGGAACATGAATAGAATATGATACCAATATGTGGATAGGACAAATTCTAAAAATTACAAGGCACGCCACATCTTATATACAACATATAAAATTAACAAATGTTAATATATAAAATTTCTAAATTAGAATAAATAATTAATGTTTCATAACTCAACTTTAATGATTATAGACACTAGGGATGGCAACGGGGCGGGACGGGGATGGGTAGTAGCCCCCCGCCCCCGCCCTCGCGAATAATATCCGCCCCCGTTCCCGCCTCCATATCCGTGTGAATACCCATTTATCATTCTTCTGGGTAAACAGATACCCACGGATATTCGCGGGTACCCAATAAATTGTAAAAAAAAATCAACAAAATTAAAAAAATGAAATGAAAAAATGAAAAAAAAGTATAATACCATAATTTCTTAAAATTTGTCTAACACAACTTAATCCAAAAATAATGTTAAACACCTAAAATACTTTTGATTTATATAACTCTACCATATTTTAATTTATATAATTAATTTTTTTAGTAATTTTATATAAAATATTTGTGTACTTTTTTTGCTGGTACCCGGGGGTACGGGGGGAACCACCCTCGCCCCCGCCCCGTTTATTAATCGGGGATAGCACAAAATAGGTATTTATACCCGCAAGGGAAATTAGACGGGTATTACCAGCCCCCGTCATGGGTATTATCCGCAGGTACCCGCGGGGATGGGTAAAATTGCCATCCCTAATAGACACTATAAATTACTATCATTTATCTAATCATTGTGCTATCCCACTTATATTCTTAATAAAATTTAAAAAATAATTAAAAGATGTAGGTTAAAAGTATCAAGTAGTATCCAAGAAGTATTAGGTACGATACCTGTTGAATATCGATACGATAACTATATTGAAGTATTAGTGCTGCATAGCCTGAAGGTGTATTGAAGTAGTAGTTTTCGCAACTCTATCTCTATAAATTGGCCTTCAAGGCTCCAAAGAAAGGGTCTTGACTATCATAAACAAAAAACACTTATGTTATAGTGATTTTACCTTTAGCTTTTCAGCCTTCGAATAACTTTTCTATAATTCCTGTTGCGCGTAAAATACACTAAGAGCAAGTGCACTCTATCACCAAGTAATATAGGACTTGAGTCCAAGTTATCGATCCCACAAGGAATAAATGATAATTACTAGATTCGCAAAACCCTTTGTTATCCAGACAATCGAAAGTGTATAAAGAAATTCAAGTTAAAATCAAAATAAATAAATAAAGAAAAACTATGAACAATTAAACAAAGAAAAGATAATCAATGAGAGAAAGACTAGGGCGCAAGGTTCACTTGAATCCAATTATTCAGATTTTTTTTCAATTATGATTAAGGTAATTCTTTTGCCAATATTCTGTTATTTGCTATTGAATCCCAATTGTAACACCCCAAATTTCGTATCTCTTAAACAGTAATTTTGACAGTTAACAGAATTTTACTGTTTAGTAATTTCTGGATACTATAAAATTATTTTGTTTATTCGGTCAGCATATTTGATCGTTTTGAGTGATTTACTCCGTGTCAGGAAAATAATAATTTTTGGGCCGGAGAAAAATCTTTCTGTATTTATTTCTCTTGACTGTTAATTATTTTTAACAATCTGACTTGATTTTCATACGTTTTCTAATATTTGTGATTTTTGTGAATGATTATAAATTTTTTTGACTGTATGTGGGCCCAGGTGGTCTTAGGTGGGCCCAGGTGACCTTACGTGGGCCCATGTGAGTCCCGCAAAGTGAAATTTTTTTTACGCATAGAAAAATTTGTACTATTTAGACAGAGACAGGGGATCTTACTAAACCTGAATCCGGAAACAGTTTTAGAAATTTTCTTGTATTGTGTTTGGCACTTGTATTTAATTATCGGGCCATAAAAATACAGTAAATATATTCTTTCGTGAGATTTTTAGTAGATAAAAATAGAAATTATATTACTTAAGTCAACACTGGTGGTTTGGATATCTACCATTGATTTAATTAATGGTTAAGAAATAAACTTAATAAAGAAGCATTGGATAATCACCATTGATTTAATCAATGGTGTAAGAATAAACTTAGTTAGGCAAGCTTCAATATCAACCGTAGATTTAATCAACGGTGTAAATTTGATTATATAAAGTGACCATTTACAATCATTGGATTTAGAATTGATCAAGGGTGGAGATTTGGTCTTGTAAAGTAACAAGGACCATTTATGACCATTGGATGAAGAATTAATCAAGGGTGGAGATTTGGTCTTCTAAAAAGGTTATGACTAATTATAACCCTTGGATTTAAAGTTTGAAGGAGCAATCTTGACCCTTTATTTTGGAGACACATCTAATGGCTAGAATTTAAAGGAGAAGGATCCAACGGCTTAGATTTAGTATTCTAAAAATCAAAAGTCTACCTAAATCCTAACCATTGAATTAATCAATGGCTAGAAATGCTTCAAATAATGGCCTAATTAACAAGCCAAGTAAACTAAATTAAATGTTAAATTGTTATAATCTAATTCTTAATTAGATATCCTAATTTTAATTAGAGATTATAATATATGAAATAATATGTCTAATTAATTAGTTATGTAATTAGAAAATTAGTTAAGATTGACTAGGAAACTTAATCTAAGGAATTAACTAATCAATTAGCAAGTAATTAGACTTGAATTAAAATAAATTAAAGTCTCTAAACTCCCTTGAATGTCACGGTTTTTAGCAGCCTTGGGGAGGCATCTACATGAATTTTGAATCATCCATAATAGCCATGCAAGCCTAATTGATGACCATTATTGCTTGTCATGGTCAATATGACATTCTTCTTGACCATTATTGCTTTGTTTGCTTCCTTTTGAGTGCATGATGAAGGGGGGACGGTTTTGGAGTGTTAGGAAGGAGGAGACATATTTAGACATGCTTGTATAGCCTTTTTAGGCCAAAGAAAAAGATGACAAAGTGGAAGACTTTGTGCATCATGTGATAGCCTTCAATTATGCCAAATGAATTCATATCTCTCTATTCTTTCACTCCCACTGCAGCAGCACCTTTGGTTACACTCTCCATATTCATTTTTATACTTCACCAAAAAGCCTTCATCAAATTCTCTCAAACTCTCTCAAAAATTCCAAGAACCAAGCAACCATTTTTCCTTCCTTTTCCTTGAGTGATTCGGCCAAGCACCCTATAATCACCATCACTCACCTATAATTTTTACTCTCACTATTTTCTAAAGCTAAACAACATTCTAAACACTTTTCATTTAGAAAGTTTTCCCAAAATCACAATCTAAGAGCTTCAAATCCAAGCTTCAAGTTTCTATCAAAAATAAAAAATTCCATCTTTGTGCTTCAAGAGAAACCATTCGGTCAAGACACTCAAAACCACCATCCAATCTCTTTTAATTTCATCCAACCATAGATCTTGAATCTACATGATATTCTAAGCAACTTTCATGTTGGAGATTTTCTCTAAATCATTCATCTTCATGGACTTTCTTCGAGATCAAAGTTATTGGATTTTTGAGGTGAAGTGTAAGGAAACTTCATTTATTTTCTCTTTTTCATGATTTAAACCATGTTTGATCCATGGTTCCTCTTAATCAAGCTTAGTATACTAATTTCTATGTATTTTGTTTTGTATTTGAGAAGCCCTTGGTGGTGAAGGACTTGGAAAGAGAAACAAAACAAAGAGTTTTTGAGGATCTTCAAGAGGTAAGAGGGAGATCCATCTTATCAACCAATTATGGTGGTGAGAGATGGTCTTATATTTGATGGATGGTGAATCCTTGTGAGGATTCCAATCCATGGTCATGTAATAATTAATTATATGTTTATGAGCTTTGATTTATTTTCTTATGCTTTGATTATTTTTATCTATGCTTAATATGCTTTGCATGATTTTATGGCTTTGATAGTATACTTATAATATGCATGATGAGTATATGGCATGTTTGTGATATTTATGATGAAATATATATATGTATGCCATGATGTGTGGATGGAAAGAAAACTAATCTTGGTCCCAATGGCCAAGGAAGAGCTACAGTTTTGATGCCCTTGATTTGGGTCAATGTGGAAATTTTTTTAAGAATAAAGAAATTAAATTTTTATCTCTAGAATAATGAGAATTTCGATCAAGACAGCTCAAAATAGGTGTTCACAAATTTATATTTTCATGAATGATAAAATTGAATGATTTGAGAAGCAAAGAAAATAAACAAAAGGTTTGTGTTGCAAAAAGAATGCATACGGTTTTGGAATTAATTTAAGTTGAAAAAAAAATAATTCATGGTTTCAATGGCCATTTATAAGATTTTGATAAATTTAGAACAAATGTTTTACGTATCTTTAAATTAATATTTTCATGAAGAATGATAATGGATGATTTGAAGAGTATGGAAAATAAACAAAGGGTTTGTTTTTCAAGAGAACAAAAATACGATTTTAGAGGAATTTTTATTGATTTATTTTGTGTAAAAAGATCTAAGTATTTTTCTAAATATGAGTTTTGAATGAAATGGGCAAACATTGATTTTAAGGATTTGCAAAGAAAGTGAAAAAGGAATTGCAAAGAAAGTAAAAATGAATTTGAATAAATGGATTTGGTTTTTATAATCATCGGTACTTCGGTTTTGAAAACAAAATTTTTAATGGTTTTCTTTGTGTAAAACCATATCAATTTAGAAGGAAAAATATTTGATGGTTTCAATAGTCATGTCCACGTTTTCGAAGGCTTGTAATGCATTGATTTTGATGAAACAAAGTGATTCTCCAAGTGGAAATATAATTAATTTAATACAAGGAAATTGAAAAGGAAATCAGAGTATTTTAGCACTTGAGAAATGAATTTTTATGTAAATGGAAAAGAGAGGTTGCAAGTGAGCCTCAATTTGTTTTAAAAAGAATTTATTAAAATCCCGTTGGATTTTGGAAAGCATTGGTAATTTTTAAAGTTAGAAACATTGATTTAATTCAATGGAATTGTGAATTTGTGAAATATACTATGAAAAAGGATTTTCTTGAATAAGAAGATATATTGAATGAAGTAGAAAGTTATATTATTTTGAGGAAGGTTGATTTGGAAATGATTTGAGAAAAATGGAGAATATAATGGTATTTTAAAAATTTACTAACGTATAACTTATTTTTGAGTTTTGAAGTACGTTAGAAAATGCTAAGTTTTGAAACGTTGATTTATATCAATGGAAAAGTGATTTTGTGAATTATATTTTGGAAAAAGGATTTCTTGAAATTAAGATTGATTTATTTAAGTCCAAAATAATGTTTGGAATATTAAGGAATATTTTACGTAATTGTAAAATGTTGAAAAATATTTTATGTATCTTAAAAACGATTTGAAATATAGTAAAATATTTCTACGCAATTTCAAAAATGTTAAAATATTTCTACGCGATTTGGAAAGCGTTTAAATATTTTACACTACTGAAAATATTATTAAAAAACCAATACGTGATTAAATAATGATAGAATATTTTCGTAATTGTGAAAATGACATGTTTTGCCTGTGATTGACATTTGGTGCATTATACATGCATTGGAAAGATATGTCTGTGATTGGAATTGGTGCATTATACGTGCGTTGAAAAAAATATGCGTTGAAGCATATGATTACATTGAACAAATGAAATTGAAAAGATTTGGCCCTTTGGGGTTGGACTTGCACTGATATATTCGTGCATTGTATAAAATATAGCTGATAGCTATTATGGCCCTTGTGGTTGAAGAGAGAATGAGAATTGATAGTGAGGTCTATGATGGATCTTGGGGAAGTCAAGGCGTGGCGGTCGACCAGTGGACAGTTGGCGAGTACCCTGTGCTACTTGGCGATGCAGTCCGTTGCAACACATTGACGATACCCGACAAGAACACGATTCTTTTCAACGACTGGGAGATTGTCTTTGGGCTAAGGCTAACAATTAACCAGAGCATTCTTCTCGAAATTGGGAAAACCTCCATGGAGTTATTTTTGATAAACTGAGTCTTTGTGCATATGCATAAATCTGAGCATTTATATCTGTGTGATATATTAATTGAGGAATATTGGTTATTGGTTATGACAATTGTTTTGAATACTTGGATGATAATTGAATTGATAAATGATTGGATGATGATAGTTGATTAATGTTGATGGCATGATCATAATTGCGGTATGATCTATCGTATGATATTCTTGTTTGTGTTATCTCTGTCTTTGCCATATTGGTATTGGTGTAGGTGATCTCATCTCTTTGTTATATTGTTTTGCTTTGTCTCGTATTGTTAATTATACAGTAGAAGGAATGAGTTGTCTTAGACATAACGAGTGGTAGATACTCAGAGATTGATGGAAACATTGAAAAGTGGCTGTCTCAAGTTCGAAGATGTGCCGGGTAGACAATGAGTAAAGTTCTAATGCATCAAGTTGATACAAGAGAAGGAACGAGTATGTTAAGATTTAATGTTAGTGTTGTACCGTGCTATTAAGTAGGACCTGTCATGGGGTTTGCTACTGTTTAAAAAAAAATTAAGTCTATTAATTTTATATTTCTCTTTAAATTGTGATATTAATTGGTGTCAATATTGCATAATGAATAATTGAAATATGATTTTCAATATTACCTAATATCTTCAGTAAATTTACGTTTCAGTAAAGAAGAAATTTTGAAACCCATCTTTTATAACTCAAACTTTGTGCGAACTTATTTTCAGATTATGAGTCAGGAGTCGAAAATGTGATGCCCTAAGGAGGGTGTTACACCAATGGTCATGGATGAAACAATATTCTATTCTTAATTTAATTCACCTATTTGGTCATTTAGTTGAATTAATCAAGAATGCATTAAGTTTCAATTCAAGAGATGAACTAACATACCGTCAATTCTATTGGTAGGATAAATTGATGTTTGGTCATTCACCAATCTAATCCTAGGCTTACCATATAGATCCACTCATCGAATGCGGATGGTCACCGGCCAAACAATGAATTAACACATGCCAAAAGTGATCAAATTCTGACAAGAATACAAGCAGTATGATAAACCCAAAAAGAAATTACCATAATCAAATTAGAAATCAAATCCAAATAATTAGGAAAACAAGAACCCCCATAGCCCTAGCTATGGGTTTAGCTACTCATATTCAATAAAAACAAACTCATATCAGAATACAAACCCATAGCCAGAAAACCTAAAGGAAAAGGGAAACTAAAAAGAAAGAGAAATCAAAACCCCTTTAATGGAGATTAAGATCTTCAAACCTTCAAGAATCCTCCTTTGAATTCGCCCTCCAAGGTTTGGTACCGCAAAACAACTCTCTTAAGATTAGGAATTTTCTGTATAATGTGCTCAATGTTCTGTCTGTGTGGTGTAACTCTTTAATTTAAAGAAAGTCAGGCCTGCTGTTGCACAACTAGTGCTTAGGCGCTGGTTACTGGGCGCTTGGGCGCTCAGTCTCTTAAGCTCAAATGCTCTGCTGCTCCTCTTGCGAGCTCAGGCACTCCCTCTCAGCGCTTAAGCGCTAAAACATTAATTCACCATTGCTGCATACATTTTCAGCGCTCAAGCGCTACACACCAGCGCTCAAGCGCTGGTTTCTGGTGAAATTTTCTCTTTTTCTTGCTCCGTTATACGTCCAGCCTTTTCCCCACACAAGTACCTGACAAAAATACACAAAACACTTAATAAAAACACATTTAAACAAAACTAAAAATATAACAAAACTACAAACAAAATTTAATAAAAATAAATAAAAGAAATATGAAAAGCTAAGGAATTGAACCGTAAAAATAGGACATGTTGACGGTTCATCAACTCCCTCATATTTGAACTTTGCTTGTCCTCAAGCAAAGAATAGGAATCAACAGCAAGATCAAACTTAACATCAAGAAACATGAATCAAAGGAGAATTCCACATTTAAAAGAAATTCAAGTTCAACAATCAAATCTAGTCAAGCAAGATCATTTAACACTTAAACAATTAAAAGCTTGAGTCTAGCTTGCAACTATTCTCTTCATCAAACATCTGAGATCACTCAACTTTCCATCGCTCAAGTGTTTAAAGGACAAAGAGATCACTCAAATTTCTCTTGAAAAATACAATACCATAAGCTTGCTTATCAATCCCATCTCCACTTTCAAGTTCATATACAACACAAAAATCAAAAGGACTTTCCTTTGGTTGTAATGGGGCTAAGGGCAAAATGGACAGTAGGAAGAAAAGATAAAATAGGATAAAGAATGCTCATGAATAAATCAATACAAAGCAGAATCAGACTGAAAAGATGACAAATAGAGCATAATGCACAAGAATATAACAACTTCTCACTTTCAACCCAATATTTTCATTATTCTTCACCAACAATTCTTTCTTTTCTTTTCTTTTTATTTTTTTTCCTTTTTTCACTTTTTTTTTCACTTTCTATTTTTTATTTTTTTTAACCCTTGAAGACAAAAACAACCTTTCAAGACTTTTCAATTAACACATCAATTGCCCAAAGAATTCAACCTGATTATTTAATTGGGTATTCAAAGAAATCAATTTCAGGCTCAAATAGGGCAACTAAGGGGTTATTTAATCAATGCAAATCTGGAAGTCAAGAAAGAATTAAGGCTAATTGCCTTAATCATATTCAAGTATGCATGTGAATCATTAAAGCTTCAACAAGATATCAAAGCAAGTTCTAGCGCACATCAATCAAGAGAAAACTCACTCCAGAAGAAAAATCCAATTATTAAAGCTCAAAACTCACTTTCTGGCTAAGTTGATAAAGAGAACAATAGTAAGCAGACATGGCTAATTTCCAACTAAGATGCTAAATTTCACTTTACTTTAATGAAAAGGATTGCTTCACACATTATCAGCTCATGATCAATGGAATCCCCTTTAAAAACATATCTCCATTAGCTCAGAATAAATCAAGATATCAACACACAATTCTAGCTTAATTACCAGCAATACTTAAGTGCTTCAACAAAAAAATTTTTTTTTGACAAAAAAAAATCATAAAAGTACCACTCCCCCACACTTAAAGTAAAACATTGTCCTCAATGTAAAAGAAAAAGAAATAAAGAGGGTAAAGAAATGAATAACACAACCTGATAGACAATGACACAATGTCAGGCAAAGGAGAAGCACAAGAGTCAACGCAGCAACACAATCTGAAAAATGAAATCCCAAACACATGAGTAGAATCTAAAAGAAAAACAAAAATAACAAAAATAACTAAAATAAAATAAAGAAAGAAGAAACACAAGTTGCCTCCAATGAAGTGCTTGTTTAACGTCATTAGCTCGACATTACCTTTTCAGAAGAATCAAGGTGGCTTAAAGCAAGAGAAATAAGAGGACGTCTTTTTCTTTGCAAAACAGTTCTTCCTCCTTTCAACAATGGCCTTGGGACTGCTTCCAACAGAATTCTGAACTGGAAAAGAGCTTGACTATCCCAATTGCGCCTTAACTCCATTAGGCCAAGGTGGTTGCACTCGATCAATAGATGAAGGACCAATCTGTGAAGAAGCATGGATCTTAGGAGGACCTTTATCTGTCTCAGCAGCTTAACTTTCTAAAAGATCAACATCAAAACTGTATGATGGCGGGGGGTCTTTGATAGCTAAGATTTCTTGCTTCTTAGCTTGAACAAAATTAATAGGGGCATGGAGATTTGACACTGGGGAAGATTTATCCTCCCTAAAGACATTAATGATCACATGGTCTCCATCCACTCTCAAGATGAGCTCACCCCGAGGTACATCAATCACAGCTCCAAAAGTGGCCAAAAATAGTCTTTCAAGAATGAGAGGAATATTAACATCCTCTTCTATATCGAGCACCATAAAATCAATTGGGAAAATAAATTTGTCCACCTTCACGAAAACATCCTCCACTACACCACGCGGGTAAGCGAAGGATCTATCAGCCAACTGTAGTGAAATGTTGGTGGGCTTCGGTTCCTGCATTCCCAATTTCTTAAGCACAGAGAAAGGCATCAAATTAATACTAGCTCCCAAATCACATAATGCCTTATCAAAATATGAGTTACCAATAGTGCAAGGAATAGTAAAACTCCCTGGATCTTTCAATTTCGGGGGTAACTTCTTTAAAAGAATGGAAGAACACTCCTCAGTAAGACATACAGTCTCAAATTCCTTAAGCTTACGTTTCTTTGTAAGTATTTCCTTTAGAAACTTCGCATACTTGGGCATCTGAGAAATAGCTTCAACGAACGAAATATTAATTTGCAATTTCTTGAATATTTCTAAGAATTTGGCAAATTGCAGATCTGACTGATTATTCTTGAGCCTTTGAGGGAATGAGATCTTGGCATATGGAGACGGTTCATAAACTGCATTTTGCTCACGATCCTTCTTCACTCTCTGCCACTTTGGTGCTTTTTTCTCAACATCCTTATCTTGATTGACATCTTCAGTAAGGACATTTTCAGTTGTCTTCTCATCTTCATGCACTGACTGAACAAGAGTATCTCTAGGCTCTGATAAGTCCTTCTTCTGTGGAGACTCCCCAAGTTCCTTACCACTTCTCAGAAAAATTGCATGGGCCTGTTCCCTTGGATTAGTCTCAGTAGTGCTAGGCAATGTCCCTGGTGCCCTCGCTGTCATCAATGTAGTCAGCTGACTCATATGAGATTCCATGTTCTTCATTCTGGCATCAGAATTCTGCATGTATTTCATAACCAGATCTTCAAAACTTGGCTTCTCTATAGGTGCTTGGAAACCAGGAGGTGGTGGTGGAACTCTCTGCTGATTCTGCTGATAGCCTTGCTGATTACCCCATTTAAAATTCGAATGATCCCTCTAACCAGGATTATACGTATTTGAATATGGATTGTATTGCTGCCGGTTGGAATTACCAACAAAATTTACTACTTCAGGCTCAGGAGTAAAAGGACTACCAATTTGACAATTTGCACTTGTATGACCCTGTCCTCCACATGCTTCACAGATGATAGGTGGGGCTGCACAATTTGTTACCATCAAAGTCTCCACCTTCTTGCTCAAAGCTTCCAACTAACTCAGAATAGTAGTAGAGGAATCAACAGCATGTACACCTACTTGTTTCTTAGGAGCCTGGCGCTCATTCTGCCACTGATAACTGTTCAGCGCCATTTCTTCAATCAATGCTTGACTCTCAGTAGGTGTTTTCCTCCATATAGTACCTCCTGCAGCAGCATCAATAAGTGAACAGTTTGCAGGCGACAAACTATTGTAAAAAGTCTGAACCTGCTGCCATACAAAAAATCCATGATGTGGACATCTCCTCAATAACTCCTGAAAGCACTCCCAAGCTTCATAAAGAGTGTCCATCTCGAACTGCACAAAAGAAGATATGTCATTCCTTAACTTAGCAGATTTAGAAGGAGGAAAATACTTAGCCAGAAACTGTTGTGTTAATTGATCCCATGTAGTGATGGAACCCCTTGAAAGTGACGTTAACCACTGACTTGCTCTGTCCCTAAGAGAGAAAGGAAATAGTCACAATCGAATTGCATCATCTGTCACCCCATTATACTTGATAGTATCGCACAACTGTAAGAACCTGGCCAAATGTTGATTTGGATCATCCGAAGGCAATCCACCAAACTGAACTGAATTCTGAATCATGGAGATCAATGCTGGTTTGATCTCAAAATTATTTGCCGCCACAGCTGGTCTTATAATACTTCCTCCATACCCTTCAACAGTGGGCATAGAGTACTCAAACATGGTCCGCTCTGCGGGGATAACTTTTTCTTCACGGTTGGCCTCAACAACTGGTTGCCTCTCCATCCTGCTTATGTCTTCTGTCATAGCTACAATAAAAGTCTGCTTATTTAACCTGTGAGCCATTTTCTCAATTTCTGGATCAAAAGCCAAATCAGGACACTGAGATCGAGTGAGCATAAACAAAAATAAGAAGAAGAAAAATTAAATAAAAATAAATAAAAATAAAATAAAAATAAGAAATAAAAATAAAATAAAAAATAAAAAATTAATTAAAAAATAAAATTAAATAAAATCAGAAATAAAAATAAAAATAAAAATAAAAATAAAAATAAAAATAAAATAAGGAATAAAAGAAAATGGCATCTAAATTAACTAGAATTTTTCGCTTCTAATATTACCAATTTATTCCCCGGTAACAACGCCAAAAACTTGTTGCACGTAAAATACACTAAGAGCAAGTGCACTCTATCACCAAGTAATATAAGACTTGAGTCCCAGTTATCGATCCCACAAGGAATAAATGGTAATTACTAGATTCACAAAACCCTTTGTTATCCAGACAATCGAAAGTGTATGAAGAAATTCAAGTTAAAATCAAAATAAATAAATAAAGGAAAACTATGAACAATTAAACAAAGAAAAGATAATCAATGAGAGAAAGACTAGGGCGCAAGGTTCACTTGAATCCAATTATTCAGATTTGTTTTCAATTATGATTAAGGTAATTCTTTTGCCAATATTCTCTTATTTACTATTGAATCCCAATGGTCATTGATGAAACAATATTTTATTCCTAATTTAATTCACCTATTTAGTCATTTAGTTGAATTAATCAAGAATGCATTAAGTTTCAATTCAAGAGATGAACTAACATACCGTCAATTCCATTGGTAGGATAAATCGATGTTTGGTCATTCACCAATCTAATCCCAGGCTTACCATATAGATCCACTCATCGAATGCGGATGGTCACCGGCCAAACAATGAATTAACACATGTCAAAAGTGATCAAATTATGACAAGAATACAAGTAATATGATAAACCCAAAAAAAAATTACCATAATCAAATTAGAAATCAAATCCAAATAATTAGGAAAATAAGATCCCCCATAGCCCTAGCTATGGGTTTAGCTACTCATGTTCAATAAAAACAAGCCCATATTAGAATACAAACCCATAGACAGAAAACCCAAAGGAAAAGGGAAACTAAAAAGAAAGAGAAATAAAAACCCCTTTAATGGAGATTAAGATCTTCAAGCCTTCAAGAATCCTCCTTTGAATTTGCCCTCCAAGGTCTGCTACCGCAAAACAACTCTCTCAGGAATAGGGATTTTCTGTATAATGTGCTTAATATTCTGTCTGTGTGGTGTAACTCTTTAATTTAAAGAAAGTCAGGCTTGCTGTTGCGCAACCAGCGCTTAGGCGCTGGTTACTAGGCGCTTGGGCGCTCAGTCACTTAAGCCCAAATGTTCTGCTGTTCCTCTTGCGCACTCAGACACTCCTTCTCAGCGCTTAAGCGCTAAAACATTAATTCACCGTTGCTGTATATGTTTCCAGCGCTCAAGCGCTACACACCAACGCTTAAGCGCTGGTTTCTGGTAAAATTTTCTCTTTTTCTTACTCCTTTGCACGTCCAGCCTTTTCCCCACATAAGTACTTGACAAAAATACACAAAATATTTAATAAAAACACATTTAAACAAAACTAAAAATATAACAAAACTATAAACAAAATTCAATAAAAATAAATAAAAGAAATATGAAAAACTAAGGAATTGAATTGTAAAAATAGGACATGTTGATGGTTCATCAATTCTCGCCAGTCTATTACTTTCTTTATAGGTTTTCAAGTTTATTTTATGGACTTTATTTTTTCCATGTATTGCATTTCAATTTACATTCCTTGTACTTCAATTTCAAGTTTATGTACTTTGCCTTATTGAAGTTTATTAATGCAATTTCATTTCTTTTACATTTGCAGGTATAATTCTACCTTGAATCTTTAGTTGAGTACTTTCTTTAGTTACCTCAAGAACCCACACCAAAAAGAAACTTTTCCCTTTTAGGAGTTTCCTAAGACAAAGTGTTGGGAATTGCGGATCAAAATATCTCGCAGCGGAATAATAGGATTCCCACACAGGATCCATGCGAAAAGTCCATAATCCGAGTTTTTTTTTAATTACCTCTTGAAGCGTGATAAACACAAGCGAGGTGAATCACCAACACCGTAATAGCGACGATGTTTCTGCGGTATCCACACGAACAGACTTGCAAAAGGAGTCACGCCTCTGTTTCGCGGTGCTAGGCTGCGAATAGAAGAGAAGAACCTTTCACTTGTCTCTCACTCACTTTTTAGGTGCGGCTAGGGTTGTGATGTAACATCTATAGCAGCCCCTTAATGAGTACTATTTATAATAGTGGCTGCCTTAAGTGAGTGTGAGCGTAGCAAAGGTAAGCTGTGCAACCCTAAAACCCATCTGTCATGAGTTAGGCCCACAATTGAATCCGAGTCCAACTTGGATCCTTATTGCTCCAATTTAGTCTGTTTCTAAGTGTGTGACCCTGCAGGTTCTCATGACGTTGGTAGTAATATTAAAATCTCATTTTAATATTACAAACGATGAGCGGTATCTAGCAACACATCACTTGCTACCCAAGTAATGAGAATGTCGGTGATTTGACATAACCTATCGTGATCAATGTTTAGTGTAGTTTAGTCCCTTTGTCAAGATATCTAGATTGAACACAAGGCATGGAATGCGTCACCCTTGTATAGTCCAATCATTCGTTTCACGATACTCAAGTAGACTTTGTAACAACAAATGAGATCAATATCTCATATTGACTCATTTGAGCATGGCCATGCATTTCGCAGTCTCACTCAATCAAGGGCCCGAAGATATCGCTCTGTTATGTAGGAGTGACAAATTCCATCTAGGTCACTCACATCCCTCTGCATGATTTGCGGTATGTCCAATAACCAACTTTATAATCACCTTGTTACTGAGATGACGTTTGATGGCATTAAAACACACAACTCCTCATGTAGGAATCGTAGTGATTTCGGGTCAAAGGACCACAAACACCATTGTCACTATGAGAATCGCTTATGACACTCACGTAACGATCCATGTAGCGTTCTCATGGTGGGTCATCCAAGACATCATTACTCTAATATGTACCAATGTGAAGACTTGATATCTCATATCCATGACCCGTGAGATGCGGTCATCAGTCTCTACACATACTAGTCTCAATGTATTATTGTTGTCCTAATTAACAATAATACTTGACTAGGGACATTTAAGAATAGTGTTGTAACCAAAAGGATCTCACGATCAAGTCATCCACTTGATGTCCTATGGTATCAAACTTACTATTCTAAGGACTTTATTATGTTTATCAAAAAAGAACACAATAAATGAAATGCCTCATATATAAAAATAGCATAATAGAATATATGTAAATACAGAAAATGTATTAGCCTCTAGGGCTTACACCAACACAAAGCTTATATTATATTGGGACAATGGTAAGGATGTGGAGTTTGGTTTTGCTTCATCAGCAGAAGCTAAATTAACTATTTCCACACCAATATCTTTTTGGCATGCTCAGTATGACCCCTAGATTCAAGATCTTTAAGATCTCTAGGTGTTTTTGAACTAATTCAACATTTTGAGCATATGCACTTAATATTAAGACGTTGCATTTCTTCTGCGGCTATGAGTTCACATGCTTAAATGCTCATTATTCCCCCTTTTGGTCACTCTTGGGTGATTTTTAATGCAAATCCTAACACTATTACCACTCAAGCTGTAGGTGATCCTGCTAGCTTCGAAAATGCAACCAATTTTGTGGTGTAGAATAGTAATGTTGAACTCATATGCTATCAAATTGACCAGAGTGTAATATCCTCTTTTTAGCATGTTAGACTTGTATATAGAGGTATTATAATACTTGTTTGACATGTCTGCTTAATTTTGTGACGAACTGAGTTAATTTAGACACTTTATTGCATCTTAGACTGTGAAAAATAGTTTAAAATGACTCAAATAATAGCATAAATTACTTAGTTAAATGAAATACATATGGAGTATTTATTTCTAAGTCACAAATGTATACAGTATGATGTTGCTAAAGTTTGAGGATAATCAGAGTTAGTTTGATATTTTTAAGCACACAAAGTGAGTGTTTTAATATCAGATAGACTTGACACAGATATGAAAAATTATGAAAATGATGAAACAAGAATTGAGATGAATCCTAGGATTTATTTTAATATTGTTGGAAGTTAGGAAACTTGATTTAGTAAGATCAAAGTATTCCTAAGAGATATAAAATTTCTGCAAAATATCTTAAGTGTTTTAAGTCACCCACATTTTTAGCCTCTTTTGTTGACTTCTTCCTTGATATTTTCCTTCTATTCTCATATGATTTTCACTCTCTCTTACGTTGGAAACTAGAAACAGTAGCAGCAGTAGAAAAACAAGAAAGAAGGGAGGAAAAACTTGAAGAGGAAGAGGAAAGAAAGAAGATTAAGGCAAAGGGTAAAGTAAATGTTTGACCATCATCTACACAAGTGAGGTAAGGGTGCTTGTTTCTTAACCTCATCTTCCTACTTCACCATCTTGTTGTTTGATGCTTATTGTGTGAATTGGAAAAATGGGTTTTTGAGACAAAAATGTTTCCTTGGATTGATCTTTCATCTCCTATGGCTATGTTGGAATTGTTATGGCTTAACCTATGCATGGTTGATGTTTAAGAACTTAGAAACATTCATTTTGACGCTTGAGTTAAAAGTTGAAAAATGGGTGTGTAAGTCTTTGAATCTTGTTCATGATTCCATGTTAAGGGGTTGAGAGAGTGCATGATGATTCTCACATGTTCAGAGGCTATTTTTGGGGTTGAAAACCACCTAGAACCCATGTTTGAGAATTGGGATATGATAGGGGAATAAATGGAATAGTGTCACGACTATTTTACTGCCCAGGAAAAGCTGTTCTGTGATGCCTTATTTGAATAATGCAAAGGCTATTCGAATAAAGCACCACAGAGAGCTCTTGAGAGTGAATTTTTGAAGCTGTTATTCAAATAACACTAAGTGTTATTCGAATAAACCCAAGACAAAAACAAAGTGAATTGCTTGTTTTTAAAGTGTTATTCGAATAACCCTAGGGGTTATTCGAATAAACCTTTCCAGAATGCATTCTTTAAGGGTTCTATTCGAATAACAGAATGAGTTATTCGAATAGAATTGCTTTGTTTTGAGGTATTAGATATTCCAAAGAGCATCAAGTGATGATTATTCAGAGGTTTTTACTAGGAAAAGTGATTTAACCTAAGAATGAGCACTTTGTGCATCAATAGCTTAAGAGGACAACCTTTTATGAGGTTGCAAGTGATGTGCTAAGTACTAGTAAAAATGAACTTAGTTCTTGTGATGAACTATGAATAGCATGAGCTTAGTTTCCTTTAAGGAACTATGAAAGAAAACATCAGCTTAGTTCTTAAGTGAGTCATGGTAATCAAGACATGAGCTTGGTTCTTAAGTGAGCCATGGTAATCAAATTAGTTTGGTTCTTAAGTGAGCCATAGAAATGAACTCAGCTTGATTCTTTATTGGATCATAGTAGATTATTAGCTTGAGTCTTTATTGATTCATGGATGTGTATGTAGCTTGACTTCTTTAGATATCAAAGATGAGTCATGTAAAAGCTTTTATAACATGCTTTACTCTATACTTGTATGATTGTGTATTTAATGTTATAAATGATTGGTTTTGAAATACTTGTACTTAGGATTATGAATTCTCACCCCATTTGTATTTCCATGTAAATTCAGGTCAAGAATCTTCAAAGAAGAAGAGAAAAAAACAAATGGATTAGATAGCTAGTTTCTTTTTTTATCGAAGCATGTATTATGTCTATATTTGCTTTGAGATGTACAGAGATATTTTGTATTACAATTTGCCCTTTTGAGGCTAGTTTTGTATAAACATGTACCTTTATCCCTTTAAAGGCTCTCTATAATGACTTGTATGTTATTATGGATTATGTTTTAATGTTTATCAGTTAGAAGTAACTCGCTTAACTCTATTTACTTGCGTATACTATGAATATACTACGATATCTAGAGTTAGGGTGTTACATTATGGTATTAGAGCAGTTCATCTTGTTGAGCCGGGGTATGGACTAACTATGCTTAGGCATATTCTAGAAATTCTTATAGTATGTTGTGCTTTTCTTGTCACATAAGTGAGGTATATGATGGAATTACATGACTTGCCTTTGGTATGATTATTTTTTGCTACTGTCTCACTATTACATGATATTGAGATAGATCAACTCAATATGTATTATTTTGTGTGAACAAGAAACTATGGCATCACCAAGGTGGATTGGATGAAACAAAACTTCTTTTAGTAAGGGTTCAACTGATATGGCTTAAGCATGCATGGAAATGGCAGCTGCAATGAGGGAGCAGTCTGCTATTACTGCAACTGCTATGAGGGAGCAATTTGCTTTAACTACAAGGATGCTTGAGAGGATGGAGGCTAATCCACCTCAGCAACCAACACCACCACCTCTACAACTGGCCTCTTTCCAGCTAATTTCTATGGATATTTTAGTGGTCTGTAGATATTAAAATATACTATACAAAAATTAATTAATTTATGTTATTTTATCTATTATTGGTTAACTATTAGTCACCAATGATAAAAGAGCATAGAAACTGCTTAGATGATAAAAGTGTAGATTAAAATGCTGAATAAAAGTGTCTAATTAAATAAACAAGTTAGATAGCATGCTCATTTGATTACTCAAACTAACTAGTTAGGATAAATTAATAAAATAGTTTTTATCCAATAGGAGTGAGACACCATAGACCACACTTAGCTTAATTTTATTAGTGGATTGAAACACTAATCAACTTATGATTGGTTGATTAAGTGACTAACGGAAGCTAGCCAAATAGTAAACACTAATCTTAACTTGATTGGTTGATAATTAACCAATAGTAAGAAGACAACAATTCTAAGGTGATTGGCTAATGGATTATGTGATGCCCTAATATTAATATCCTGATATACTAAGAGTACAAGGAGATGCTTAGCATTATAATGTCACTACATACATATTAACCTGATAACATATATCTATAATGTTTATTGGAAACATTATAGAGAGCCATATGAAATGTGAAAAACATAAACTCAGAGCAAAATGCACATATCTATATACAACATTAGCCTTAGCAAAGACTTGAACTATTACATAATTCTTTTACATTACAAAAGAAGTACAAAAAGATACAATAGTTGTAATATAAAACTAAAGCTAGAACTAGTATACTCTTTTAGCTCCTTTCTCTTCTTGTTCTTTAAAGAACTTTCACTTACAGTTATATGGTAACACAACAGGGTGAGAATCAATAAATCCTCAATATGAGTAAACCAAAACCAGTCATACATATCATAAAAAAAAACATAATCTTAAAACATGCTACTAATAAGATATGTTTACATATTCAACAAGGTCTAACTTTAATACTAGATAAACCAAGCTAAACATATATTCATTCATACTTATATATTTAGTTCATTTAAGACCCAAGCATATTCTACTAGGAACTTTGGTTTCTTATGTTTCCTATTTGTAGAGAGAAGAATCGGTAACCTCATACTACATATAACCCTACCACTTGGTCAGGAATAACTTATCCCTTGAGGAACATCTGATTCATTTCCTTTTGGCCAAATGACAGTATGTCATATAAAGTCATATTCTTAGGCAAACACTACCAATCCATCCTAGTTCATTTGCATCTAATACACCATATCATCACTCATTACATCTTAAGTGATATAAACACCACAAAAAGTAGCCTAAGGTGCTAGATACCTACCTAAGGCAAACCATTATTATTGAATGCCCAAAGGTTTAAACTTTTTCATCTATGCTAGGTGATAAATTCTCTCTTGAAAATATCCCTATTTATACCTTAACACACTTTAGGAAATATATATAAATGATTCCAACTAGCCAATAACTTGAAAACATAAAAAATGACATTTTTGGAGATTCTAGGCCTCACGCCGTGGCACAAACCTGGGCATGCCACGACGCCTACTCTTGGGTTCTATGCTAATGCACCTCAGATCGCAGCACGACGTTGTCACACCACAGTGCATGTAGCAAAACAACCTCACACTATGGCGTAACCTCCTCACGCTGCAGCGCACGTAGCAAAAACCAATTTTTGCAGAATTATGCAGAACTGTGGTACTGTTCCATTAGTTTTTTAATGGATTTTGGCCATTTCAAAACAGTTTCTAAGTGATTATAAGTCCCTAAATAAGTTCATTAACACATAGGAATCATCAATTACTAACTTAAACCTCTTGATTTGGATTCAAGCACCAAATCACACATACTTTGACCTAAACCCCTCTTTTGGGAATTAATGGTCTAAATGAGATGTTCAAAGTTTCTAATTCAAACTCATGCTATGAACAAGTCATAAACAACCATGGAAATGCATTCAAGCAAGCAAAATACATCAAACACTTCTAAAATTCATTTTTACCTATTATGCACCAAGAGTGCACCTATGGTGAAAATGATGAAAAGAGATGCAAAGAAGCTCTAAATCTCCTACCTTGGCAGCTAGATTGAAGCTTCAAACTTGGTTGATCTCAAATCTTGGCTTTGCCCTTGGCTTTTCTCTTTTTCTCCTCCTCTTCCTTCTCCTTTCTTTCCTCTTGCTCTTTCACATTTTCTGTTTCTAGTTTTTGAAGCAAAGATAGCCGCGAGTGAGGCTTATAAAGGAGAAACAAAAGACTTATAAGGCCTTTAGGCCATAACTGATAAATCTCAATCTATTAAAAATACTTAGATTTAACTAAATCAATATTTCTAACTTCCAACAACTTTAAAATAAATACTAAGAATCATATAAAAAGTTATTTCACCATTATCTGATATTTTCATATCTGCTACTAGTCAATCTGGCTTTAAATGCACAACCAGTATGCCTAAAAATGTGAAACTAACTCAGTTTACCTTGAAACTTTAACTGCATCTTGTTTTATACATTTATGACCTAAAAATAAATTATCTCTATTTATTTCCCTCATCTAAGCAATTTATACTACTATCTGAATCATTTAAAACTATTTTTCTTACTTTGAATTGCAACAAAGTACCTAAACTAACTCAATTTGTCACAAAATTAAACATGCATGTTAAGCAAGTCATATGCTACCTTTTGAACACATACACATGTCTAACATGTCATTAAGGGTATTACAGATTACACTAGCTTCAATGTGATTGGTTAATAAGGAATAACCAATAGGAGTTAGGCAACTTACAAGACATTAGCTTAAATGTGATTAGTTAGTAAAAGTAGCCAATAGGAGTTAAACAACCTAGTGTGATCAACCAATAGAAATTAGATAACATACAAGACGTAAGTACTAAATTAATTGGTTAATGATTAACCAATAGGAATTTGACATTATGCAAAACATGAGTTTAAAAATGATTAGTTCTTAGAAACACTAGGTTATTTCTTATTGGTGGATTGAAGATACTAAACCCATTCTAATTGGTTGGTGAAGTGGCCAATGAAGATTAACCACCATAGAAACTCCTAACTAGATGTCCTAACTAGAAGTTAGATTAGTTTGGTTAGTTGAACTAGTTAGTTAGAAGAAAATTAAATAATGACTAACCAATGAGAACAAGGCACCAATCTAAATACTAGTTTTCCTATGGTTGGTTACTAAAAACATTAGTCTAAATTCTATTAGTTGATTAATAAAACAAGATGATACTTAATTAAACAAAAGAGAAATAAACAAGATGATACTTGATGTGGATGAAAAAAAATATATTAAAATATTTTGTACTATTTTTTATAATTTAAAAATAAAATCTTTATTAAACATAAAGAATAAACAAATAACAATAAACTCTGATATCAAAAGAATTAAACATAAAGAATAAATAAAAATAATACAAAAAAGCATTTAAATGTAATCTTCATTGTAGTAAAGAACACAAACATAAAAAAAGTAATCTTCATGACTTCATGCCTAGCCCAGCATTTAAAAAAAAACAATATTGAGACTTATATAACTAAAAGTTATTAAGAAAAAAAAACATAACATACTAAAATCTTACCCTTTTATAATTTTTTTATTTTGAATTCTAGATACAAAATGGAAAAAATTATCTATTGAGTATGGCCTGCAAAAAAAATAATTAAATTTAAATTTATATGATTTTAAATATAAAATAATTGAAAGTTGAATAAAAAACTAATTATTTAAAATAAAGAATTGCCTCAGATTTAAATCTTTTGAAACACTTTTTTGTCAACAATATTTAGAATTAAATTTTTAATATTATAATTAAAATTCAAAATCCATTGAAGTACCTTAACATGTTATAACTTACTCATTTAGTT
This sequence comes from Ormosia semicastrata, assembly GCA_029884595.1. Lineage (NCBI taxonomy): Eukaryota > Viridiplantae > Streptophyta > Magnoliopsida > Fabales > Fabaceae > Ormosia > Ormosia semicastrata. Next base: position 56,323,675 of record JAQQTO010000063.1, read on the forward strand.
TACACAATTTAATAAAAAATAATAAAACACAATTAATTTGTATTAAAATATTTTAAAAAATTAAATGAACATATTGTTGTATTTCCCAATTTTTTTATTTGTTATCCACCCCAATATACATAAACTTTATTTTAAAGTTGTTCTATATAATAAAACTCGCACTTCATCAAAATAGACATTGATTTTCATATGAATAGATAGAATTACAAACTATGGGCAATATTGGCAAGAATCCCCAACTAAACAATTAAAAGGTTCTCGATTAAAAGAAGGAATTATGAGTATTTTCAATTACAAAAAGAAAATACTGCACAATTAAAAAATTTAAGATAGAAGAGAGTTCAAAAAGCAAATTCAAGCACTCTAAGTTGACAGATGAGCAAATTGTATCTGTTGACTCGGTTACTTACATAATATATACCATGAGCAAATTGTAATCATTTTAGGCAATTTAAAATTAGAATCATGAGTCCGAGGAAACTCATATATTTTTTTAAAAAAGGACAAAAAAAGTTATATTCAAAAAGTAAATAGAAGTTTGTGTCATAAAAATTTATTTTATTGTTCCCTATTTTTTCTACAAGATACAATCAAATTATCAATGTCAGTCTCATCCTTAGATGACAAACTCTGATGAGAAGGAACAAATCTGTAGGCTTATGAATTGTCAAAAGATCTCATTAGAAGCCAGTACCTCTCCAACACAAAATGAGAGGTTGCCTCTTTGTGTTATAGTCAAATTTTATTCTTCAAACAACCGAAGCTCCACATATCTATTGCTAGTTGGTTCTATGCATCTGATAATCTTGAAAACTCACAAAATAAAAGTGAAAATCTTGATATGATAAGATATGATGGGAAGTAGCACACATCACCTAATTTTAGCTTTTGATAACATGAAAGAGTAAGTTTCTGAGCTTGAGATGCTTGAAGCCTTTAGCATGAAGTGTAACATCCCAAAAATTACCTCATTCATAATAAATAGTCGTTTTATAATATTTGAGATTTTTAAGAATTTTTCTGGATTTTTTCAGAAAAAATGAATATTTTAATATATTTCTCATTTTACGTGCATACTGAGCAAAACCGGTATAACGTTCCAAAAATTATTTGTTTCATCACAAATACTCATTTTATAATATTTTTGATTTTTGAGAAATTTTCTGTATTTTTTGAAAATGTCAAATATTTTAATATATTTTTCATTTTACGTGCACACTGCACAGAGTCAGTGTAAACACTCCGGAAATTGTTTGTTTCATCATGAATAGCCTTTTTCTAATATTCATGATTTTTGAGAATTTTTGTGGATTTTTTTGAAAATATAGAATATTTTAGTATATTTCTCGTTTTGCGTGCGCGCTGAACAGAGCCGGGAAAAAAGAAATGTTTTTCCTGAGGCTGGTAAACCTTGAACTGTGGATATGTCGACGGGGGACCTTACTAAACCCGAGGCCAGGCACAATTTACAAAGTTTACATTTTCTAAGATTTTATCTGATAAATAAAATCGCTGTATCATAAAATTATCTGATGAATAATAAAATATTATTTTCATCAACTGTAACTTTTGTTCACTGGAAAAATAATTCTAACAGTGTAATTAATCATCTGTTCAAGAGTATTTAATTAATGAGACAAACTTACTTTGCACTTTATTGAGAAACATACGAAGCTTCCCAAGGAAGCCATGCATTTTTCTCTCTCCTCCCTCCCACTCTCCACGGCAGCAGCAGCCCCAATTGGAGCCCAATATTGTGCTTCATTTAATTAGGCAATTCAATTCAAATTTCAAAGTCAAAAAGTCATCACTTTAATTTCTCCTATGAACTTCTCTCTCTAGACTTTCCTTCTCTCTTTTCTCTCAACCATTTTCTTCTCTCCTCCCTCACACACACAACACGGCAGCAGCCCCTTTATGGGTGCCAAATGTGTGCTTCATTCATTTTATTAAACAATGTCATTCTAATTTTAAAGTCACAAAAAGTTCATTCACCTTTACTATCACTTTCCCTCTCTAACCTTCATCTTATTCAAGTTTCTCCTCCTTCTCTCTACTCCCTCCATAACCACGAAAATTTTAGCCCCTCCTCCACTATTTCTCTTCATCTTTTCTCCTCCCAAACACCATTTCTATACTCCTCTCAACCTCCTCTACAACTTCTATTTGAAAGGTTTTCTTCAAAAACCAATTTTTCCTCCATTGTCATCCAAGACAAAGCTTCAAGCTTTTGGGTAAGGTTCTTAGTTCCTCACTCTTTTCTCTTCATTTTCGTGATCCATGGTCACTATGGTGACCATGGATGCCTTTTTCAAGCTTTGATTGTGATTCTTGTGAAAATTTGATGCCCTAGGATTTTGGTGTTGGTGGAATCCGAAAATTCAAGGGAGCTTCAAGGGAGTTCTATTGTTTGTTTTCTCCTCTAGGTAAGAGGGAGATAATCCTCTTCAACCTCTCTTGGTATTAAGGAACATTGTGTTGTGATTGATTGTGAGAAAATCCTATTGAGGGTTATTCTTTGTTTGTATGAATTATATGATTACATGTTATTGTTAAATTGTTTAGGTTATTTGATTGATTGATTATGTATATGTATGTGGTTGGATGGATTGGAATCTTGATTTGGAAGCAAAAATGACTTGGTCATCTTCCATGAGGCTCACGGTTTTGGGGCCCTAAATTAGGGTTCTTGGTGAAAATTTATAACAAGTGGAAGACATAGCTAATCAAGTTGACAATATGTGATTAATGGAATGAAAAATTGGGATCCTAATAATTAGTGAGGCTCACGGCCTCTAGGGTTCAAAATGGCCTAATCATGTAACTTTATACAACTATGACATTTAATTAATCAAGTAAATAAATAAGAGAATTATGTAATGGAAGGAAATAAATTTAGTAACTTAAAGGAATTCTTTGGACCCTAAAGATAAATAAGGATGTTTAAGACTTGGTAAGACAGAAATAAATTCCTCATGTGAATAAGATTAAGTTTAAAGTAAGAACCCAATAACGAAAGGAACTTCATAAGAAAAATTAAATTGAAGTGATACTTAATTAAATGATTAATTAGGAAGTAATTAGGGCTTCATAAAATGGAAAGAACCAAGAATAAAGATTTATCCAAAGACTTAGAATAAATTCTAATTAAAGTAAGACCATGAGTGCAAGTAAGAATGACAAATGATCCAATTTAAATCATGTTACGAGAATTAGGTTTAAGATTTAATGATGGACTTATGTAATTAAAATAATAATGAGTAAATAAATAATGTGATAGCATTTCTCAAAAAGAGAAACTTATTAAGAAGGGTATAGAAAGTTAAGCGTAATTTCATAATGTGCCTAAAAGTATAATGTATTAATTGAGGATTAATTGAATAAGAGAAACAAGAATTAAGAGTGTAAGTGAGAATTCATAATAAACCTTGGAAGTGTATTATTTCATTTAAATAATGATAATATGATCTTATGGGTCTATGTGAGGGACCAATGATGTGTTGATGCTTACCTTGGCCAATTGTGGCATATTGTGAAAAGTATGTAATAATAAATATTACCTGATATATGCATGGAGTCATCATGCATTGTGAAAGTCCGGTGGACTATTTGTCAAGGCCATGTTGCCTAGGAGTTGAATCACACCTTAGTGCGGGTGCGAATAGCCTAGTGTGGGTCATGCTATTGACCTTGAGGGCGTTGGGGCGCGGGCGTCTCCCAACGGGCAGTCGGTAGCCTAGCTGGACCGTGGGACAAACCGACGCAAACGCACTGACGATCCTGACCGGGCACTGTCTTATATCGCGATCTTGTGAGAATGCCACTGTATAGAGCCTATGCGCAACATTATTGATTGACCGTTTATGGTACGCACTTGGTCTAAGGCGGATGAGATACTGGCATGTCTCCCTGATCATTCACTCTGATGTTCGTGTCTAACTCCATAGAATAGGATTTGGTTATCATGCAAATGTGCATAGTGAACACACATATATTATTTGGCATTTAATTTATGCGATGATTGGATTTGCTATCTTATCGATGTTATAATTGTCTGGAACTGCTAAGTTGTTTAATATCTGCCTCTTGATACTATTTATATTTCTTGTAATGCTACGTGGGCGTCCTACGCTATTTCTGTTTCTTATTGCCATAATTGGTAATGAAGTAGGATGTCTCACCTCTTTCTTGTACTTTTCTTATTCTACGTAAATTCTTGGTTAAAGATTGTAAGTGGGAACGAGGTTGGATTCTTTTGGACTTTCTTGGTTTGACCCACTGCATCCAGTGATGTCGTCGTGAAGAGGGTTCTATTGGGTTCTTTCGAATTGTGTTCACTGGTGGTGCTAACGCGTGGCGAGTCGACTGGGCTGGAGAGCGGGTACGATATGTTGGGAATCTGAGACTGACTGTCTGGAGGACTCGTTATGGAGATCCTATCCTGACGCTTACTACATCTGTGCATTTGGAGTTTGCTCTGCCCATCCGGGAGCTATGGGGCGATCCGATTCGCACTCTCCGTGACGATGAGGATTCCATGGCATCAGCTGCTAGGGCACCTGCCCGTGGGACTGCACTCGGTCTTGTCTTTATATCTTCAGATGACCCGGTGGAGGATCTCGAGGTGGATCCGATGGAGTACCCAACTCCTTAGACATGAATGTCTTATGAGTAGTTTATGTTTTTCTTCTGCATTAATCATGTTATGATGTGTTTTCAATATATTTGCATTTTGAAGTAAAACTTGATGTATTTTATTTTGACCGGTATATGAAATGAGCCGTGCTATGTATGCTTTAAATTAACTATTCAGTACTACAAACTATATTTTGCCTTTGGCTTGTTGAATTATATGTGCTAAGAACGGCTTATGTATTATTGCATTTGTGGCTCATATTTGCTTTATATATACAAAAAAAAATTATTCAAATTTGGAAAAGTATTATGAAGAAGTTGTGGCACGCCAAAAATTTAGTGACCGCGGTATAATGACGATTGTGGCATGGCTATTAAATCGAGGGGTGTTACATGAAGCGAGTTAGAAAAGAATAATGAAGCTGAATGTAATTAACATGATCCTCAAGAAATTGAGTTATAACGCCTAAGCCCCGTAATGTTATGATCTAGAAGTCATACAGGAAGTCCAAAATATCACTAGCATCAACAACCAAAATGAAGAAAAATCCATCGCAGTAAACAGAAAGACTTGAAGTTAAAAATTCAAGACTTAAAGAAGGACTTAAAGAAGAGGAAAGTTCAAGAGGTATGAGATTTTGATGGCAAACCTACTGATCAAATTAGAATATAGAAAGAGGGAAAGTTTTAGAAGAGGAATGTACTTGGTATAGTAGGTGGTGCTGGTAGCTAAATACACAAAGTTCACCTAAATAGTAGGCTTTCCTCAATTTACATTTCTTCTAGAGTCCAAAAGAAACAATAAAAAGCCTAAATAAATGAAAACTCATAAGGCCAAAGAAGTATCTAGGAATTGCTTTCTTTTGCATTTCTGATCAAAGACAGTTGTAACATTTCAATGACAATTTTTTATCTTCATCACATTCAATAGTTGGCAAAATGGGAAAAACTTGCAAGCACACATAGATAGTAAATCACCTATCTTAAATGAGAGAGATAAGGACAAAGAAACTAACTCATCTAAAATTCTATATTCATTAAAATGATCCAAAGCTAAGATAAAAATTCTAGGCTCAAATCTAATAGAACAACAGGCCTAATATACCCAGCCTTGAAGAGAAGACACATGCAATTCACGATTGAAAATCAGTCTTCAACCAACATGAAGACAATCTCCAAAAATTCTCAAAAATTATGAAATCTTCTCCTTGCAACCTTACACGCTTCTAACAAGCAAGAAATCCAAGAAATGAGCTCAAATCTTCTTCTTTTTGTCTCTAGTAAATTATGTCTTTTGTAGCTTGGAGGATAGGTATGAATACAAACTTTTATCTTTCTTGATTTTTGATTAAATTTAGTTCTTAGATTAGAGTTTTTGATGTTATTATGGCTTCCATATACTTGTATCTTTAGTTTAGAGAACACTACTATGGTGGATTGATCTTGAGTAATTTAATGGGGTTATGGTTTTAAATTAGTTCGTGATCTTATTTATGTTTAGAATTAATTGATTTGATGAGTCTCTCTATTTTGGATTAAAAATACCTTTTGTTAGGGTTTTAACCTAGGGTTTGAGTTTTAAGGATTTAAGAACCATAAATTGAAAAGCAAAGAGTAAGATTAAACTTGAATTAAGCATTGGAAAACAAGTTGTAGAAGAAATCTCCAAGTAAGAGGTTTCAACCAAAGACTTTGAATAAGGAATTAGAGATGTATTTACTGAAGTGGAAAATTATATAATGATCAAAGATGATAATAAATTTGATTAAAAAGGTCATTGAACTTTCCTTTGGCTGAAATTCACACCAAGAAAGAAATAGGGAATCCTATTTAAATCCGTGTTTCAATTATGGTAATGTGTGATTAAATGATTTTGAGTTGATGACTTTTAGTATAGATTCCATAATTGGAAAGTAAATTGCCACGGATGACCAAGAGCTAGGTTTCACATGATTAAAGAAATGTGTTTATTTAAATGCTTGGAAACTAGAATTTGTACTATACAAGTGATGTAAGTTAGTTTGGTAGTTGATTCATCAATGGTAAATGTGAAGATGATATTATTTCAAGTTTCAAGTAATGATATAATTATGTAATGTCAAAAGATTATTGATGTTTCAATTTGACGTATGACATGATTTATGAAGAAATGATTTATGATGACATGATTTATGAAGAAATGAATTATGATGTCATGAGATATGAAGAAATGATTTATGATGAAAGGATCTATGATTTATGATCAAATGATTTTTTATAATGAAGATGATGTTTAATTATTTCTAAATCCTATTAAGGTGGCCATGGGCTAAAAGGAATCTTTATGATTTTTCCTTAGGCTAAGTGGTTCTTAATGGGAAGTTTTATCTTCAGGAACCTATTAAGGTGGCCATGGGCTAAGAGGAATCTTTATGATCTGTCCTCGGGCTAAGTGGTGCTTAATGGGAAGTTTTACAATTGGGTCAGGTCCTTTTAAGCTAGGGGACGCCCTAGAAAGTACGAGATCTCTACTTGGATAATGGCTATTGTGAGCAAGAAGAGAAAAGTAAAGCATAATGTAATGTGAAATGGTATATGAATGTAAACATTATGTGATTTGATTTATGAACGTAATTATTATTATGGTTTATATAATGAAATATGAATATGAACACTATGTGAATTGATACATGATTGTAATTATTATTATGGTTGATACAGTGAAATGTGAATATGTTTACTATGTGAATTGATATATAGACATAATTATTATTATTGTTCTTATACTCTTTTATTGTGTAAAGTGTTCTTTGTGATTGATGCAGCTGAAAGCACCATGGTTTGTATAGTAATAATTTATTTAGTTTGTTTTCCTACTGGGAATTATACAATTCTCATTATGAGTATGATGTTTTCCAAAAAAATAGTAAAGGCTGTATTCACTCTGCTGATCGATATTGGAATGTTGTCTTGTTATAGCGATCCAGAATGTTATATCTTCTATTCATGTAATGTATGGTTATGTAAGTTGATAAGACTATGTGTGTATCACTATATGAGGGCAATGTTATAAGCCCTTTGAATTTTGAATGCCTAGTTCTTTGTTTAATTAGGTAGTTTCTTGTAACTAGGCAATGTATATCAATGTAAGTGGTACATATGTAAATAAAAAAAATACATTTTGTTGCTTAGTATTTACATATAATGATTTACGTCTCATTAATCATGTTAAGTTAAATTAAAAAGAGAAAGCCAAATGAAAGGTTTCTAAAATAAATTATTTGAAAGGAAAGAATAATAAAAAAATTATTAGCACATCTTTCAAATAGAACTACATAATCTAAGTTAGAAAATAACCAATATATCCAAATTTAATAATAAAATCTCTTGATAAATATCTAAATTTCCAAGACGTTACAACCGGCATAGGAAGTACAAGTGGGAAGGAATCAAAATTTTCAAGACCTTTTAGAGTTTAGAAAGGCAAACCCTCCACCCCTCAGAGGAGAGTACAACCCAATGAAGGCAGAGGAATGGATCAGTGAGATGGAGAAAATCTTTGAGGTAATGATTTGCTCCAACGAACAGAAGGTTTCTTTCGCTTCTTATATGCTGAGAGGAGAACCAAAAAACTGGTGGAAAAGTGTCAATAGATTGCTTGAGGTATCAAAAACTCTTTTTACTTGGGAGGTGTTTAGGCCTTCCTTTATGGATAAATACTTTCCAAAAAGTTTACAGAATGCCAAAGAAATGAAGTTCCTGAAGTTGGAACAGGGTGACTTGTCTGTGGGTCAGTATGTAGCCAAGTTTGATGAGCTATCAATATTCTCCTCCTACTTCAGATTTAATCTAGATGAACAATGGAAATGTATTAAATTTGAAGAGTGTTTTAAAGATGACATCAGAAAGGCCATTCAACCTATGGAAATTCGGGACTTTCCAACTATGGTGAACAAATGTTGACTTATTGAAGACAGTGGCAGTAGATCTCAGTTAGAACAAACCCCACCATCAAAGAAGAAGAAAATGGATGAGAAGTTTAAAAAGAAAGAAAAGGACAAGCAAGTGTAGACAGACTCTAAGGGGTCTAAATGTACAAGATGTGGGAAGCGACATGCTGACAGGCCCTGCCTGGCAGGTAAATTTGTGTGCTTCATGTATGAGCAACTAGGACAATTTGCTAAGGATTGTCCATAGAAGCAGAAAGCTGTGTTCACCCCTAAACTGCAAGCTATATGAAGAGTTTACACTTTAAGCGGTAAAGAGATGACTCAGTCGTCAGATCTGATCCAAGGTAAATGCATAATCTATAATCACCTTTTAACTATTTTATATGATTCAGGAGCATTCCACTCCTTTGTTTCTTGTGATTGTGTGGAAATGCTGGGTTTACCTATGACATACTTTGCTCATGACTTATCTATTTCTACTCCCACCAGTAAATCGGTTATGACTTCTAAAGTTCATTTAGATTGTTGTATAAAGGTAGAAGATCAGATCTTCTTTTTAAATCTTATTTGTTTAGCTCTTGTAGATATTGATGTCATTCTCGGCATGGATTTGTTGTCTTCCAACCATGTGGTTTTGAATTGTTTAGATAAGACTCTCGTTGTAACATCCTCCCTAACCTAATATTTCTAATGAGGGTTATAGAAGCTCAGTAACTCTAGTATGAGCTATCTGTTAATTCGGGTAACTTTCTGGACTAGTTTGAGCCTAATTCTATAATACTGAATGTGAAAAATTAGCTAAAGTTTCTGTATAAACAGCTAATATAATGGAAATAAATATGGAAAATTTATTTCCTAGTTATAAATAGTTGATAAGAGTTGTAGTAAAATTTGGGGGATTAGATGAGTTGATTTGGTATTTTTAACGATACTAAATGCGAATTCAGCAGACCGACTAGATAGTTAAGTAACTCAAAAAATTATAAAATTACATAGAGATGATAAGTGAGACATGGAGAATATCTTAGTAAAGAATATCAATTAAGGTGTGTAGTATTCTTAATAACATGTTAGACTTGTATATGTGTACAAAAGTAGCATATGACTTGCTAAACATGCTTGTTTAATTTTGTGATAAACTGAGTTAGTTTAGACACTTTGCTGCAACACATAATGTGAAAAGCAGCTTAAAATAACTCAGATAATAGCATAAATTGTTTAGATGAAGGAAATAAATATGGATAATTTATTCCTAGGTCACAAATGTATGAAACAAGATGTGTTTAAAGTTTTAAGATAAACAGAGTCAGTTTGGTATTTTTAAGCATACTAGTTATGTGTTTTAGTACCAAATTGCCCTGTAACAGATATGAAAAATAATGAAGATGGTGAAATGAATTTTTAGATGAATCTTATGATTTATTCTAAAGTTGTTGGAAGTTAGGAAACTTGATTTGGTTAAATCTAAGTGTTCTTAATAGATGTAAAGTTTTAGCATAGAAACTTAAGTTGCCTCTCTTGCCAATTGTTTTTATCATTTTTCTTCTTTGACTTCTGGTCATTTTGTTTCTCATCTTCTAGTACGTTCCATTAGAAGGAGAAGCAGAGAATGGAAGAAAGAAGAGAAAAGAGGAGAGGAGGAAAGAAGAAGAGGGAAAGCAAGATGAAGTAGAGGAGAAAAAGAGAAAGGTCAAAAGGATAGTCAAGGTTTGATCATCATCTACACTACAAGAAGTAGAGGTGACTATGTTTATGTGTTTCTTCTCTACCTTGCTTTATCTTTGTTCATGTTTTGTTCATAGATGAAGAGTAGGTTTTTAAGGAGATATGTTGATTTTTCTTGCTTGGTTGCTATTTTCAATGGTTGAGTGGGTCTGTTTTGAGCTTAACCTATGCATGGTGGTTGTTTGGAAACTTAGAGAAATCCATTTGGATGCTTAGGTTCAAAGTTAAAAAATGGGGAACAAGCTCTTGGTTTTCTTGGTCATGAATCCATGCTAGGTGAGTTGAAGGGGAGCATTGTAACACCCTAGAAATTCCTTGTTTTCTGTTATATATGCTTTTTATAATATTTATGATTTTTATAATTTTTTGTGAATTATTTGGGTGACTTGGATTATTTTATTATATTTTTTGATTTACGTGTGAGTTAAGCGGGGCCAGAAGTATAAAATATTTTTCTAGGCCAAAAAATTTTGGACTATTAAACTGGGGCCAGGGGATCTTACTAAACCTGAAACTAGAGATAATTTTCAAAATTTTCACTGTTTGAAATTTTATCTGACAGATAAAATTTGGGTACGTCCTATTATCCGTTGGATAATAGATACTGACTTTATTAACTTTAACTTTTGTTCATCGGATAATAGCTTGTAGTAAAAATTTAGTAGATTATTACTATCTAGTCAGTTTTATGACATCATCTAAGTGACATCACCATATGACATCATTGTTGACTTTTTAGACAAAGTGTAAACCTTCTCAAGGAAGCTTTGGGAGAAACTTGCAAGAGAAGCTTGGCTTCTTCTCCCAAGGGAGTGCACGGCCATGAGGGGGGGGGGGAAAGGAGACTTTGGTTAAGTTTTCATTTCATTCTTTCACCTTACCACTTTTCTATCACTTTCTCTCTCTTCACCCAAAAGGCTTTTCTCTCATTTTCTCTCACTTTCTTCTTCCATTTTCTCTCCTCTAGGGCTCACGGCCACCACCCAAATCCCATCATCTCTCCTTCTTTAATTCTATTCAATCACATTTCTTAAATCTACATCTCCTTCTAAGACCATTTGAAGTAAAGATCTTGGCTTGTTCATCACTTTTCAAGCATCCTTCAAGTTAGGGTTTGAGGATTTCAAAGGTAAATGTTTCTCCTTTTCCACTTTTTTTTCTTTTCTTTTTTCAAGACCATGATCTTGATTCATGGTCATTCTTTTACAAAACCTAACATGTTGATTTTGGAATACCATTTTCGTTTTTCAAGAGACTCTTGGAAGTGGAGGTTTGCTTCAAAAAGTTCTTCAAGAGGTGGTTGGATACCTTCAAAGGTAAGAGGGAGATTACTCACACCAACCATTCATGGTGGTGGGGGACGAAATTGGTGTATGGAAAGTGAGGAATCCATTAAGGATTACCCACTTTATTGTATTGATTCTTGTTGATTTTGTGATTTTTGCTCTATGTGATTTTGTGGTTTGATGTTGCCTACGATCTTGATGGAATGAAAAGTTTGATGTTTGATATTTATTGTTTGCTTGAAATCTCTTGTGGAAGTTAAAAAAGTTTGAGGCCCTAACACCCTAGAGAGCTCATGGCCAAAAGGCCTAAATAGGATAGTCAAGATAAAAATGTTATATTGAATTGAAACTTAAGTGTCTAGATGAGAAAGGAAGTGGATTGAGGGTTAGCAATAATGAGTGAGTGGTAAAATAAATTTAGCCTCTTAGTTAGAGAGAGAAGTTTCAGCCATGAGAGGAAAATGGGTGAGGAAGAGAATTCATAATAAATTAAAATACCTTTAGGGCTTAAGAAAAAAGAGAAAGGAATTTATGAAATTAATACAACGTAGTTTCTTTTTAGGTTTTTCGTGAAAAATGTGAGGATATATTACCTACAAAAACGCAACTAGGAAAGTTTCAAGATTTGAGTGAATTTCCATAATGATTCTTGAAAGCATTATAATTAAATTTAAAAGTGAAAGGATGGTTCTTGAACTTGTACAAGTGAGATATCTTATGATAGAGTATAATAGCCTTGTGCTGACGGGCCGACGTACTGGACCCAGATATGTCAGTGATAACTTAAGCCCTGTTGTGGCTCCTCTTGGTGAAACTTTTGTGTTTTATGAATGTTGCTGACTATTATCATGAATCATGCATCGTGAAAGTCGGAATGACTTGTTGTTAAGGCTGTATGCCTAGGAGATGAATTACACCTTTTGTGTGGGTGCGAATTGCATAGTGTAGTTCACTTGTGGTTGAACTTGGAGGCGTCGGGGTGCGGGTATCCCACATGTGGCCAGTAGGTAGCTCCACTGGGCCGTGGTGACTGTGCAATGCACTGACGATCTCGACCAGGAACTATCCTATTCCTGATCCAGTTGAGAGTGTTACGTATAGTCATGTTGCGCATATTGATGAGATTGAGAAGCACATGATTTGAGGTTAACGAGATACAAACACTGACTCCCTGATCTTTTTCTCTAATGTTGGTTAGAACTCCATGGAGTAGATGTCAATCCATTGTGCATTCACATGGACATTGAGCATTTTATTGTAACCTGTTATACTGTGGACCTGCCAGTAGATATATTATTGTATTGTCTATTGAGAACTTTATGACTGCACTAGTTATTTTAGTATTATGTGATTTTGATTTTTTTGTTGTCTCTTGTTGCCATATTAGTATTGATGTAGAGGATCTTACCTCTTTGTATTGCTATTCCGCTTGTTTTCTCTTTTTATGTGTTCCCATTGATAAAGGTTAAGGAAGGCAGAATAAAATATATAGTTTTGTTGCTCGCTTTTGGATGGCTGCTCGTAGAGATTCTCTTGGTTTTGTTAGAGTTCTATTCCACGGAGGTTCAGACGCATGGCAGATTGACTGGGGTTTAGAAAGAATTAGATATATTGGAGAATTGACTCTGTCTATTAGTAGGACTCGTGATGGGGCCCCTTTCTTCTCTCTTAGTGTTTTTGTGCATTTAGAGCTCTTTGTTGTTGATTTTCTGCAAGCGCACGGATTGTACAAATAGTAAAATAAAGATCATTCCTACGAGGATTGGTTAATTACTAACTCTTACTGCTAATTTGATTATTTAAGCGAATAAAAATCAATAGTGAAAGTCTAATTAAATTAAGACAAAAAGCAAAGTAATAAAATAAACAATTGAAACTAGAAAAGATGAGATTTAACAAGGATTTAAAGCTCTAGGATTCAGAATCTACTACACTACCCCTACAATAAATTGTAATCCTATCTTTGTTAATGTTCAATTATGTTCTTGAAAACGATTTGTCCTAAATTATTTAAAACCCAATTTCTTGGCACTAAAAATGTGTTAAAACTTCACTAACCCCATTCTCATGGCAATTAATTCAAGTTCTAACCCATTAAGATTCATAACAATCGTTTATACCTCGAGGATTTAAGCCTATGTCTAGGTCTCAATTCCTAAGTTCAATTCTTAGATTATCAAGCAATTAGATTTCATCTTTCGATCCTTCACCTAAAGCCTAAAATCAAGTAAATATGGCGTGCAACATATTACAAGCATTAAGCATACCAAGAATGAATCAAGAACAATAATTTCATTAACAAAGAATCAATTAACAATTCATAATAGGGAAGTAAAGAGTTTCATCCTAATCCTAGAAAAAGGGTTTAGCCGCTCATGGCAATTGTAGCACAAACAAGAATAGAGGTTAAAGAAACAACCATGATTCCAAAACAAAAAGAGAAGATGGAGAAGATGAAAATAGGGGAAAAGAGTTCAATGATTGATCTTCAATGACTCTTGCTCTTGTCTTCTAAGCCTTCGCCTTTGAATCCTTGCACTTCTCCTCTCAAAACCTACCGTCACATAAGTCTCTAGCCAAAATTCTACTTAGGTTTGGTGTTTTACCCCAATTTATAATGATTTAGGGGTAAAATTTTCCTTTTTTCGCGTCAGAGGGACTCACACAGCCTTGTCTCCCTTCGACATGGCCGTGTGAGCTTTAAAAATAGTGTAATTTGCATGTTCAGGGGAGACACGGAAGCTTCGTTGAAGTTAGACAGGGCCCTGTGATTTTGATAGAAGCGTTTTCCAAGTTAGACACGGCCGTGTCTACCTCTTTAATCACTCAAAACGTCATTTTCTGGATAGGAGATCCGTATGAAAGTTGTAGATCTTTTTCTTAGCTTTCTAATGCCACAAAATCACCTCGTTTTGACATCCATAACTCAAGTTATACTCATTTTATCGAGTAAAGGTAAAAAACACTGCGAATCTTGGCCATATAAATTCTGAACTCAACTCCATTGCAATGAATCCTTCCAAAACTTCATAGAGCCATGTCAAAACATTTCTTTTGGACCTAAAAACATAGAGAAAGATCAATCATGAGATACCAAGGATAATTAAATTAAATGTAGCATAAATTCTAATATAAATCATCAAAGCACACCTAAATCCACCTCAAATTAAGCACAAGAGGTGTGTATTTCATCCACACATCAAATTACCCCACACTTGAACTTTGCTTATCCTCAAGCAAAGAATATAAATAAAAAACAAGATTAAACTCAACATCAAGAAACGTGAATCAAGGAAAATTTCACAATTTAAAAATTCAATTAAGCTCAGCAATTAAATCCAATCAAACAAGAAAGTCTAGCACTTAATACAATTAGAAGCTCTTGAGTCTTGCTTGCACCTTTTCTCTGTACCAAACAATTGCGGTCACTCATCTTCCTATCTCTCAAGTGTTTAAGGGTAAAGAGATCACTCAAATTTCTCTTAACAAATGCATGACCATAAGCTTGACTATCAATCTCATCTCCACTTTCAAGTTCACATACATAACAAGAATCAAAAAGATTTCTATTAGTTATAATGAAGCCAAGGGTACAGTTAGTGGTACAAAGAAGATGAATTAAGGTAAAGAATGTTTAAGGATAAATCTATACTAAGCAGAATCAGGTTGAAAAGATGATTAATAGAGCATAATGTATAAGGTAATTCTCACTTTCAACTAAATTATTCTCACAATTCTTCACCAGTAAACCTTTTTATTTTTTTTTCTTTTCATCATTTCATTCTTCTTCTCCTTTTTTTTTTTAACCTTTGAGGATGAAAACAATCTTTTTATGACTTCTTAATTACCACATTAGTTGCTCAGAAGAAATTCAACCTAATTAATCAATAAGGTATCTAAGAAAAAATCAATTTCAAACTCATATGGGGCAACTAAGGGATTATTTATCAATGCAACTCTGGAAGTCATGAAAGAATTAAGCCTAGGTGCCTTAATCATGTTCAAGTATGTATGTGAACCAATAAAATCTCAACAAGATATCAAATCAAGTTCTAGCATACATAAATCAAGAGAAAACACACTCCAGAAGGAAAATAGGATTCAGTTTATGATAAATCCGATCAATAAAGGCTCAAAACTCACTTCTGGCTTAAGTTAGTAAAGAGAATAAATGCAAGTAGACATGACTAATTTCTCAAATAAAATGCTAAAATATTCACATTCAATTGAAAAAGATTGCATTGCACAAAATCAGCTCATGAGCAGTGGATTCCCCTCTCAAACAAATTTATATCAGCTCAGAAATAATCAAGAAATTAATACACAATTTCCGCTAGATTCAATGCAATAAACAAGTGCTCAACAATTCCCCCCCACACTTGAAGAAACATTGTCCTCAATGTTTAAATAAGAAAAGTAATAGTACAAAGGACAATGAAACTTCCCTGAAAGTAGAAACTCAAGATCATGAAGCTGGTGGGGAAGGGTGGGAGAAAGAGGCGCATAGCCATGAACTCGAACAGTTGGTCATCATGAGCGGCTACATACATCCCCCTACAAAGACTCAGAACTCAGGAGACACTTAAGCCGCCTCAACAATAGCTAACTACAAAAAAAGAAGAAGAATGTTAATCAATAAAACAAATAATAATAAGCTAAAAACAAAATAAAAAAATAAAAAAAGTAAAGAAAAAGAGAAAAAAGTTTTAGGTTAGCTCCCAAGAAGTGCTAAATTATAGTCATTATCTTGACTCTGGTATGGTTTCTGTGCTCAGGTGATGCCAATGGAGTAGTGCTCAGTCCCTACTCCTTCTTCAAAGTGTTTCACTTTCTGGCCATTTATCAAGAATGTCTTACGACTTTTTTTCTTCACCTCAAGCACACTGTAGAATAAAACTCAAATAATCTGATATGGTCCTAACCATTTTGGCCATAACTTACTAGGACAGAAACGTAGAAGCGAGTTATTGACAAGAACTTTATCCCTAAGTTTAAATTCACGCTTCTTGGCACATTTATCATTCCGTTTCTTAGGTCCTTTCTTATAGGGCTTGGACTTCTCAAATTTTGTGGCAGCCTTGGGAAGGTCTTTTCTAGCATAGCATTAGTCACTAATTCCTTCACACCTGAAAACACAACACTATCCACAATATTAGTAGCATCTATGCGATTACATGAATTTAAGGAATTAGAATTATTTTCAAAATTAAAAACATCAAAAACTACTTCCTCATCATTCAATCGTAGAGTCAATTTCCCTTCGTGGACATCAATGATTGCCCTTCCAGTGGCGAGGAATGGACACCAGTATGATCGACATTTTATCATCAGCATCTATGTCAAGTACAGCAAAATCCACCGGCATGTAAAACTTTCCCACCTTCAAGGGAACATTCTCTGATATGCCAATAGGACGTTTGATTAACCTATCAACTAGTTGAAGAGAGATGGTGGTTGGTTTGAGCTCCTAAATATTAAGTTTCTTGCAAAGGGAAAAGGGCATCAAACTCACACTTGCCCCAAGGTCACATAAAGCATTGTTAATTTGCATAGTCCCAATCGAGCACGGAATAGAGAAACTACTCGGATCCTTAAGCTTAGGAGGAAGCTTGTTCTGAATGAGTGCACTGTATTCCTCAGTTAAAGCAATAGTTTCATAATCCTCAAGCTTCTTCTTATTAGTGAGGATCTCTTTCAAGAATTTAGCATAGGTAGGTATTTCAGGGAGCACTTCTGTAAAAGAAATATTTATATACAGCTTTTTAAGAACCTCCAAAATCTTTCCAAATTACTCATCAAGCTTTGCCCTTTGAGATTTTTGTGGGAAGGGCAAAGGTGGAACATATACTGGTGGAGGAACATACCTTTAGCGCTTTCTTCTTCTTTTTTCTTGGCCTCACTTTTCTCTTACTTCTCTTCCTTTTCTTAGGATTTCTCATCTTCATGCTTTTCTTCCCTTATGGGGCTTTTAACTTGATTGCCACTTCTAAAGAAAATTACATTTGCTTGCTTCTTTGGGTTTGTCTCCGGTTGACTTGGGATTCGCCCCTGTACCATGTTGAACAAGCTTGCTTGTTAGGCTATCTGAGTTTCAAGCATCTTAGAATGAGTCATCATTTGATCAAGGCGAGTATGAATTTGCTTGATGGACTCCTCATGTTGTTGCACTTGAGTTTGAATGACATTATTATGCTCCTTTTGAGTGACAATGAAGTTCTCCATGAGAACTTCTAAATTGAATTTCCCACCTTGAGAAGATTGTTGAACCTATTAGAAACCAGGTGGGCCCACATTATGTTGTTGATTGCCATAGGAGAGATTTGGGTGGTTTCTCTAGCCGGGGTTATATGAATTGAGAAAAGAATTACCTTGAGCTCTAAAGTTACCATTTTGCATATAACTCACTTGCTCCAAAGACGGGTCTACTGCATTACATTCTGAAGCAAGATGCCCTCCTCCACATATTTCAAAAATTATTTTAGAAGTAGTGATGGCATTGACATTCAGCTTCTTAAGTGACTTGGTCAAAGCATCAAATTTGGCATTCAGCATAGTAATAGTATCAAGCTCTATCATTACGACTTGCTTCCTTGAAGAGGATCTCTCACCTGACCACAAATAAATATTCGAAGCCACTTCATTAATTAATGCCCTTGCCTCGGTTGGAGTCTTGGCTATCAAAGCACCGCCAGCTACGGCATCAAGAGCTGCCATTGTAGAGAAAGTCAACCTAGCATAGAATGTTTGGATGACCACAAAATCCTATAAGTCATGATGTGGACATTGATGAATCAGATCACTATACCTCTCCCATGCTTCATATAGAGACTCATCATCTTTTTTAGAGAAGGTAGTGATGTCTTGATGGAGCTTATTTGTCTTCCCAATTGGGTAGTATTTATCCAAGAAGGTTTGCTCCATCAAAGCCCAAGTGGTAAGTGAATTTGGGACTTCTGAGTGAATCCATTTCTGTGCTTTCCCCCTAAGAGAAAAGGGAAAAGGTCTGATCCTTATAGCATCTGTCGAAACCCCATTCATCTTGATTGTGTCACATAGTTCCAAGAAATTGTCCAAATGTTTATTCGAGTCTTTAGTTGGTAACCCACTGAATTGCATTTTTTGGACCATCTGAATCAGTGACATCTTTAATTCAAAATTGTTGGCCTCTACCCGTGGCCTAACAATGGAAAACTGACGAGCATTATCGTTGGGAGCTCCATAATCCCTCAGACTTAGCTCTGCATTAGTAGCTTGGTCATTATTGTTTGCCATGTTGTCTTCCTCAATTCTCTGTGCTTTTCTTTCCCTTCTAATGTGACGAAGTGTCCTTTCGATCCCAAGATCAATAAAGATAGTAAGATTTCCTTGACTCCTCGTTCTACGCATAGGAAAGAAACAACACCTGAAAATTCAAAGAAAAATAAAAGAAAGTTAAAATAAAATAAGAAATAAAATAGAAATAAAATAAAATAAAAATTACCTAAATCAACCAAATTGCCGCTTGTGTTAATATTAACACGATCCTCGGCAATGGTGCTAAAAACTTGTTGTTGATTTTCTGCAAACGCACGAATCGTACAAGTAGTAAAATAAAGATCGTTCCCATGAGGATCGGTTAATTACTAACTCTTACAGCTACTTTGATTATTTAAGCGAATAAAAATCAATAGTAAAAGTCCAATTAAATTAAGACAAAAAGCAAAGCAATAAAATAAACAATTGAAACTAGAAATGATGAGATTTAACAAGGATTTAAAGCTCTAGGATTCAGAATCCACTACACTACCCCTTATAATAAATTGTAATCCTATCTTTGTTAATGTTTAATTATGTTCTCTTAGCACTAAAAATGTGCTAAAACTTCACTAACATTATTCTCATGGCAATTAATTCAAGTTCCAAGCCATTAAGATTTATGACAATCGTTTACCCCTCGAAGGATTTAAGCCTATGTCTAGGTCTCAATTCCTAAGTTCAATTCTTGGATTATCAAGCAATTAGATTTTATCTTTCGATCCTTCACCTAAAGCCTAAAATCATGTAAATATGGCGTGCAACATATCACAAACATTAAGCATACTAAGAATGAATTAAGAACAATAATTTCATTAACAAAGAATCAATTAACAATTTATAATAGGGAAATAGAGAGTTTCATCCTAATCCTAGAAAAAGGGTTTAGCCGCTCATGACAATTGTAGCACAAACAAGTATAGAGGTTAAAGAAACAACCATGATTCCAAAATGAAAAGAGAAGATGGAGAAGATGAAAATATGGGAAAAGTGTAACACCCTCCTCAGGGTATCACATGTCTGACTTCCGACTCATAATCTGAAAAGAAGTTCGCACAAAGTTTGAGTTATAAAAGATGGGTTTTAAAATTTCTTCTTTGCTGAAACGTAAATTTACTGAAAATATTAGGTAACATTGAAAATCATATTTTAACTATTCATTATGCAATGTTGACACCAATTAATATCATAATTTAAAGAGAAATATAAAATTAACAGACTTATTTTTTTTTTTGATAGTAGCAAACCCCATGACGGGTCCTACTTAATAGCACGGTACAACGTTAACGAGAAACTTTAACATACTTATTCCATTTTCTGTCCATCTTGATGTATCAGACATCTGTTCCTTTGTCAACACTGCACACCTTCGAGTGCTGAATGTCCACTCCTTATTGTTGTCACCAATCTCAGAATATCCATCGCCCGTTATGTCTAAGACAACTCGATCCTTCTATTATTTGATTTTAACAAGTCTGAGACACAACAAAACAGGATAACAAAGAGGTGAGATCACCTACACCAATACCAACATGGCAGCACAGAGATAACACAAACAGCAATATCATACAGATAGATCATACCATAATCATGCTATCAGCATTAATCAACTATCATCATCTAATCATTTATCAGTTCAATCATCATCCAAGTACTCAAAATAATTGTCATAGCCAACATTCCTCAATTAATATATCATACAGATATAAATGTTCAGATTATGCATTTGCACAAGACTCGATTTCCTACTCCATGGAGCTAAAACTTAGGTTAGAGAAATGATCGAAAAGATCTGTCGGTACCACATGCCTCAGACCACGTGCTAAAATCCTCATTTTGATTTTTGCACATCTAGCATATACACGACATTCTTTATCAAATCTTGATTAAGAATAGTGTCTCGGTCAGGATCATCGGTGTATCGCGTCGGTCTAACCCACAGTTACAGTAGAGCGACTCACTGCCCACTGTAGGCAACCCGCACCCTGATGCCCCCAAGGTCAACGAGTGACCTACACTACGCATATCGCACCCACTCAAGAGGTGTACGTTCCTCCTAGGCAATTAGCCTTATCCAGTCCCTCGGACCATTCCAATGCATGTATAATGCACCAAAAACCAAATCATAGATAGAATATCAATCACAGGTTTAACTCATAATTTTTCAAAATATATTTTATACAATGCACTAATATCTTAGTGCAAGTCCAACCACAAGGGCCATACTTTTCAATTTCATTTGTTCAATTTATATCATATGCTTCAACGCATTTTTTTTCCAATACGTAAAGTGCCCCAAATACCAAATACAGGCATCTCTTTCCAATGCATATAAAATACATCAAAAGCCAATCATAGGTAACTCGACATTTTCTCACACAGTGTTCATACACTATTTTGGCAGTAATCATCATGTTATCATGTTTTTATAGTCATAAAACACTTCTGCCGTATTTTCACAATCGCGTAACAATTTTGTTACATTTTTACAATTCAAAAACGTTTCTGTTACGTTTTCAAAATACTGCAAAACTTCTGTTGCACTTTTAAATCACGTATTTAATTTTTTTTAACGTTTTTCTCAATCACATAAAAATATACATTTCTCAAATTGCGTAACGATTTTCCACCATTTTCAAACTCGCAAAACTTAAAAATCATTCTTTTAAGTTGCGTAAATCATTTTCCATCATTTTCCATCATTCTCAAAATATTTAAAACACTTTCCAAATCACATAAGATTTTCTGTCATTTTCACAATTACGTAAAAATATTCTATCATTATTTAATCACGTAGTGATTTTTCAATAATATTTTCAATAGTGTAAAATATTTAAACGCTTCCCAAATCGCGTAGAAATATTTTAACATTTTTCAAATTGCGTAAAAATATTTTACTATATTTCCAAACACTTAGAAATATTTTACTGTATTTCAAATCATGTATTTTAAAAATTACATTTTTAAGATACGTAAATCATTTTTCACCACAATTCTATTACGAAAAATATTTCTCAACCTTCAAAAATTCCATTTCATCTTTTCTCAAAATATTATGACTTTGTATTTCATTTTTCACATTTTCTTACTCAAGAAAATCTTTTTCCACATTTCTTTACTCAAGAAATTCTTTTTCAAATATAATCCACAAAATTACCTTTTCATCAATGTTTCAAAACTTAACATTTTCTAACGTACTTCAAAACTCAAAAATAAGTTATACGTTAGTAGATTTTCATAATACCATTATATTCTCCATTTTTCCCAAATCATTTCTCAAGTGCTAAAATACTCTGATTCCCTTTTCAAATTCCTTGTATTAAATTAATTATATTTTCACTTGAAAAATCACTTTGTTTCATTAAAATCAATGCATTACAAACCTTCGAAAATGTGGACATGACTATTGAAAATTATCAAAACATTTTTCCTTCTAAATTGATATGGTTTTACACAAACAAAACCATTAAAATTTTATTTTCAAAACCGAAGGACTTATGGTTATAAAACCAAACCCATTTGTTCAAATTCATTTTTATTTTCTTTGCAAATCCTTTTTCACTTTCTTTGCAAATCCTTTTTCACTTTCTTTGCTAATTCTTAAAATCATCATTGCTATTTTCATTTAAATCTCATGTTTTGTAAAATACTTAGAAACTTTTTACACAAAATAAATCAATAAAAATTCCTCATAAACCATGTTCTTGTACTCTTTGAAAAATAAATTCTTTGTTTATTTTCCTTGTTTTTCTAAACATTCATTTTCATCATTCATGAAAATATAAATTTGTGAACACCTATTTTGAGGTATCTTGATCGAAATTCTCATTATTCTAGGGATCAAAATTTAATTTCTTTGTTCTTGAAAAATTTCCACATTGACCCAAATCAAGGGCATCAAAACCGTAACTCTTCCTTGGCCATTGGGACCAAGATTAGTTTTCTTTCCATCCACACATCATGACATACATATATATATTTCATCATAAATATTACAAACATGCCATATACTCATCATGCATATTATAAGTATACTATCAAAGCCATAAAATCATGCAAAGCATATTAAGCATAGACAAAAATAATCAAAGCATAAGAAAATAAATTAAAGCTCATAAACATAAAATTAATTATTACATGACCATGGATTGGAATCCTCACATGGATTCACCATCCATCAAATATAAGACCATCTCTCACCACCATACTTGGTTGGTGAGATGAATCTCCCTCTTACCTCTTGAAGATCCTCAAAAACTCCTTGTTTTGCTTCTTTTTCCAAGTCCTTCACCACCAAGGGCTTCTCAAATACAAAACAAAATATATAAAAATTAGTATACTAAGCTTGATTAAGAGGAACCATGGATCAAATATAGTTTAGATCATGAAGAAGAAGAGAAGAAATGAAGTCTTCTTATACTTCACCTCAAAAACCCAATAACTTTGATCTTGAAGAAAGTCCATGAAGATGAATGATTTAGAGAAAGTCTCCAACATGAAAGTTGCTTAGAATATCATGTAGATTCAAGATCTATGGTTGGATGAAATTAAAAGTGAAGGAAGGTATTTTTGGGTGAGGAGGCCGAACCTATGGAGAGAAAAAGGAAGGAAGGAATGATTGCTTGGTTCTTGGAATTTTGAGAGAATAAGATGGAGGCTTTTTGGGTGAGAGAGAAAAGTGAAAATGCATGCACAAAGTGAGTGGGCTGCCGTGTGAGTGTTGGAGAGTTTGAAGAGTTTTACTTGAAATAATATCCCATTTTGGGTTCACACTTGAAACACATGGTCTTCCACTTTGTCATCTTTTTCTTTGGCCTAAAAAGGCTACTCCAATTTGTCTCCTCCTTTCCAAGCATCTCCAACCGTCCCCCTCTTCATAATGCATGCAAAGTTGTCATCTTTTTATGCCATTATTTAAAGCATTTCTAGCCATTGATTAATTCAATGGTTAGGATTTAGGTAGACTTTTGATTTTTAGGAGACTTAATCTAGGCCATTAGATCTTTTTCCTTTAAATTCTAGCCATTAGATGTGTCTCCAAAATAAAGGGTCAAGATCGCTCCTTCAAACTTTAAATCCAAGGGTTATAATTAGTCATAGCCTTTTTAGAAGACCAAATCTCCACCTTTGATTAATTCTTCATCCAATGGTCATAAATGGTCACTTTATATAATCAAATTTACACCGTTGATTAAATCTACGGTTGATATTGAAGCTTGCCTAACTAAGTTTATTCTCACACCATTGATAATCAATGGTGATTATCCAATGCTTCTTTATTAAATTTATTTCTTAACCGTTAATTAAATCAAGATCAAGTCTTCACCGTTAAATAAATCAATGGTGGATATCCAAACCACCAATGTTGATTTAAGCAATATAATTTCTATTTTTATCTACTAAAAGCCCCATGAAAGAATATATTTACTGTATTTTTATCGCCCGATAATTAAATACAGTGCCAAACACAAAACAAGAAAATTTCTAAAACTATTTCTGGATTCAGGTTTAGTAAGATCCCCTGTCTCCGTCTAAATAGTACAAATTTTTCTATGCGTAGAAAAATTTTCACTTTGTGGGACCCACCTAGGCCCACGTAAGGTCACCTGGGCCCACCTAGGACCACCTGGACTCACATATAGTCAAAAAAATTCATAATTATCCACAAAAATTACAAATATTAGAAAACGTATGAAAATCAAGTCAGATTGTTAAAAATAATTAACAGTCAAGAGAAATAAATACAGAAAAATTTTCCCCGGCCCGAAAATTATTATTTTCCTGACACAGAGTAAATCACTCAAAACGATCAAATATGCTGAAGGAATAATCAAAATAATTTTACAGCACACAGAGATCACTAAACAGTAAAATTCTATTAGCTGTCAAAATTACTGTTTACGAGATAGGAAATTTGGGGTGTTACAAAAAGACTTCAATGTTTGATCTTCAATGACTCTTGCTCTTGCCTTCCAAGCCTTTGCCTTTGAATCCTTGCGCTTCTTCTCTCGAAACTTGCCGTCACACAAGTCTCTAGCCAAAAGTCTACTTAGGTTTGGTGTTTTACCCCAATTTATAATGATTTGGGGGTAAAATTTTCCTTTTTTCTTGTCAGAGGGACTCACACGACCGTGTCTCCCTTCGACACAGCCGTGTGAGCTTTAAAAATAGCGTAATTTACACATTCAGGGGAGACACAGAAGCTTTATTGAAGTTATACAGGGCTCTGTGAGCTTGACAGAAACATTTTCTAAGTTAGATACGGTCGTGTCTAACTCTTTCATTGCTCAAAATGTCATTTTTTGGAGAAGAGATCTTCATTAAAGTTGTAGATCTTTTTCCTATATTTCCAATGGCACTGAAATCACCTTGTTTTGACTTTCATAACTCAAGTTATGCTCATTTTATCAAGTAAAGGTAAAAAACGCTGCGAATCTTAGCCATATAAATCTCGAACTCAACTCCATTGCAATGAATCCTTCCAAAGCTTCATAGAGCAATGTCAAAACATTTCTTTTGGACCTAAAAACATAACGAAAGATCAATCATGAGATACCAAGGATAATTAGATTAAATGTGACATAAATTCTAACATAAATCATCAAAGCACACCTAAATCCACCTCAAATCAAGCACAAGAGGTGTGTATTTCATCCACACATCATTCTTCATGCCAATTAGGGAGCTATGGGGTGACCTGCATTATACCCCTCAGGAGGATCCAAACCCTATGGTATATTCCATTAGGACTCCTATCCGTGAGCTTCTGCCATAGCTGAGAGATTTGGCTGGGGATGAGTCCGAAGAGGAGGAACCAACGGAGGAGCCCGAAGAGGATCCAATGGAGGGTCCAGGGGAAGATCCTACTCCTTAGGTGTCTATACTTGGGCTAGTATATATGTATTTCATTGTCAGTGGTTGTAATGTATTTTGGGTACAGACTTTATTGTGGACTATAGTCCATGCCACTGATATGTATATGTTTTTTTGGGGTGTAATATCAAGTAACTATATCTTGTGCTATTATGGTTATTTTAAAGTTTATGCCATTAAGAAAGGAAAAATTAAAATTCGTATTTTACTACGTTACATATGTTATTCGAGAAAAGAGAAACCACAACTTTGTAATTTATGCTTTATAATATCAAATGTTTTATAACTTGGGTATTGAATTGAGGGTAGTTGGTCGAAAATGTAATGCCCAAAAAGGAGGGCGTTACATTAGTTAGTATCAGAGCCCAAGTTTAAGTCTTTTGGGGTTTGTGGTTTGGTCTGTTTTGCTTGTGTTGTGTGATTCTCTGTGTTTGGTTTCTGAAAGGAAACAAAATTATTTGAAATGATCTCGTCTGACTTTCATTTATATGTTGTTTAGTTTAACTTCAAAAAAGTAAAATGGCACGAGGTGGAGCCGCATGTGTGAACCCTGAAAGGGATAGTGAGAGTATGGCTACTGCACCAGAGGCAATGCAAAGGATGGTAGAAGTTATAATGCAACAAAATTAGAGAGCTGCCCAACAACACGAAGCTGCTGTTGAAACTCAGAATTTATCAGAATTTCATCACAATAATCCACCACAATTCAAGGGAGAGTTCAACCCGGAGAAGGTGAGTCTTTGGATCCAAGAGTTGGAGAAGATATTTGAAAGAATGGGATGCATTGATGCTCAAATGGTGACCTATGCTGCCTTTATGCTCATGGGAGATGCCGAAGACTGGTGGAAGGGAGCCCGACGATTGATGGGAGCAGAAGGAACCATAATCTCTTGGGAAGTCTTCAAGAATAAATTCTTAGAGAAGTACTTTTCGGCTAGTGCGAGAAACACAAAGGAAATGGAATTCCTAGGCCTCAAGCAAGGGAGTATGTTAGTTAACGAGTATGCTACTAAGTTTGAGAGCTTGTCAAAGTTTTCAAGGTATTTCCAGGTGCAACCAGATGAAGAGTCGAAGTGCCGCAAATTTGAAGTAAGATTGAGGCATGACTTGAAGAGAGCAGTTTTGCCTCTGGGAATTGACCAGTTCCCCGTTCTTTTGGACAAATGTCGCAGAATCGAGGATTTGGACCAGTCACGAGACATTAGAACCCGTAACTTTAGACCCACTAGGTTCCAAAGAGGAAGGAGTAGCGGTGGTAGTCTTTTAAAGCAAAAGCCGTGTGCGAGGCCATTAGGGAGCCAATCTCAACCATAATCATGTGGGGAAGGTCCTAGTAGCCACAAGTTTAGTCAGAAACGTGACATCACTGCCAAAATGCCTCAAGTGTGGAAGGGACCACTTGACGAGGGATTGCACGATCAAGGGAATCATTTGTTTCAAATGTGGGAAGCCCCGACATATTTCAAGAGATTGTAATCAACCCAAGGCAGAACCTTCTATTAGCAATGTGCAAGCTGCAAGACCTCAGGTGAGAGGAAGAGTTTACACCATGAGTGGACCAAAAGCCTCCCAATCTAAAAATCTGATACAAGGAAACTGTGAAACAGGAGGTAATCTTTTAACTATACTGTATGACTCAGGGGCAACTTATTCTTTTATTGCCTATGATAGTGTGCACTGATTAGGATTGTCTGTGTCTTCCTTACCTTTTGATTTGAGTATTTCTACTCCTATTGCTAAACCCGCTACCCAAGTTTTTTTGAACTATTCTATTTTTGTAGAAGGTGGAATCTTTTTAGTCAATTTGATTTGTTTGCCTCTTTCTCAAATAGATGTTATTCTAAGAATGGATTGGTTATCTTCTAACCATATCCTGTTAGACTGTTCTAATAAAACCTTAGTTTTTCTTGATTTTGAGATTTATGGATTTATAACTGCCAACCAAGTCGAGATTTTCTTGAGGGAAGGAGCTCGAGGATACATGATTTTGTCTTCCTTGGAGGTCAAGGTTGAGACCGATGTGAGTACTATTCCTGTGGTTAATGAGTTTCCTGAAGTCTTTTCTGATGATATACTTGGATTACCACCAGAGAGAGAGATAGAATTCTCTATCAATCTTGTGCTAGGATTTGGTCCTATATCATTGGCACTGTATCGAATGTCACCATCAGAGTTAGCCAAGCTCAAGAAACAGTTGGAGGAACTATTGGAGAGGAAGTTTATGAGACCTAGTGTTTCACTGTGGGGAGCTCCAGTGCTGTTGGTTAAGAAAAAGGATGAAACTTCTTAATTATGTATAGACTACCGTCAGTTAAACAAGATTACAATCAAGAATAAGTATCCACTTTCAAGGATAAATGATTTGATGGATCAGCTAAAGGGAGCTGCTATTTTCTCCAAGATTGATCTACATTCTGGTTAGCATCGAATTCGTGTGAAAGTAGAGGATGTTCCAAAAATGACTTTTCGGACATGTTATGGACATTATGAGTACCTTGTGATGCCATTCGGAGTAGCCAATGCGCCTGCTGTATTCATGGATTTCATGAATAGGATCTTTTATCCTTATTTAGATAGGTTTGTTTTCATCTTCATTGATGACATTCTAGTTTATTCTTGAAATCAGGAGGAACATGCTGAACATCTGTGGTTCTTCAGACTTTGAGGGAAAACAAGTTATACGCAAAGCTATCAAAGTGTGAGTTCTAGTTGAGCGAAGTTCAGTTTTTGGGTCACATGATTTTTGAAGAAGGAATCGAAGTAGATGCGTCGAAAGTCAAAACGATTTTGCAATAGGAAAGGCCGAAGATGGTCTCGGAGATCTGTAGTTTTCTCGGATTAGCTAATTATTATCGAAGGTTTATTAAAGGGTTCTCAAAGATAGCAGGACCTCTCACTCAGCTTACAAGGAAGAATCAACTTTTTACATGGACGGATGCGTGCGAGAAAAGCTTTCAGGAGTTGAAGAGACGATTGACTGATTCATTAGTGCTGATCTTACTTGATCCCAAAGAGCCTTTTGAGGTGTACTGTGATGCTTCATATCAGGGTTTAGGATGCACCCTTATGCAGAACAAAAGAGTGGTAGCATATGCCTCAAGGCAACTGAGGGTACATGAGAGGAACTATCCTACACGTGACTTGTGTAACACCCCAAAAATTATTTTTTCATCATAAATAATTATTTTTTAATATTTGTGATTTTTGAGAATTTTTGTGAATTTTTCTAGAAATGTTGAATATTTTAATATATTTCTCGTTTTACGTGTGCACTGAGTGGAGCCCGAAAAATGATATATTTTTCCTGAGACTGGTAAATCTTGAACTGTGAAAGCGTCGACGGGAGATCTTACTAAACCCGAGGCCAGACATAGTTTACGGGTTTACATTTTACGAGATTTTATATGATAACTAAAATCACAGAATTTTTTATTATCTGATAGACAACAAAATATTATTTCTTCTAACTGTAACTTTTGTCTACTGAGTAATAGCTCTAGTAGATTATTTTTATCTAGTTACTTTTATGACATCATCTAAGTGACCTCACACTTCACTTTATCAAGAAGCGTGCAAAGCTTCTCAAGGAAGCTTCAAGGGAAACTTCTAGGAAGTTTCCTATCAACCACCACACACTCTCTCCTCTCAATTGGGCTGCACGACTAGAGGGAAAGGAAACAAAAGACTTCAAGCGATCATTTTTTTTCACTTCTCCTTCTCTCCCTCACGCACACTTCTCTTTCTCTCTTCCTCCACATGGCTGCACACCACCATTGTTGAGCCTTCAAGATTTCTTGCTCAAGCCAACTTAGACTATTGTTTCTCCTTATTATCTTGAAGTTTTCCTCCTTGTTGGGCACCTCTTGACTCTTCTATTTTCGCCATTTACTACCCAGCTCCAAAGCTTGAAGCTTTGAGGTAAAGCTCTTAACTTTCTTCTCTTTTTCTCCTTATTTTTGTGGTCATTGGTCACCATTATGATCAAGGACTCCTCTTTTCAAGTTTTAGTGGTTGATTTGGTGAGTTGACCATCTTAGGTTTTCTTGTGGGTGGTGGAAGAAAAGCTTGAAAGGAGTTTAATTTCCTTATTATCTCTTAAGGTAAGAGGAAGATTATTCTCTTCAACCCATTTTGGTGGTGAGGAACCTATTGATGTGTTGATGGGGTGGAACCTATTTGGGGGGGGGTACCCATTTGTTTGAATGATTTTGGTTGTGTTTTGATTGTTTGGATAGCATGATTTTGATGTATGTTGATGGATTGGTGACTTGGTTGAGCCATAAGTGCTTGTATGATATGATTATGATGTTGTAATTGAGGTTTGATGGTTTGGTTTGGGTTAAAATGGTTTGGTTTGGGCAAGATGTAATCGATTACATCCAGCTTGTAATCGATTACAGGGCTTCTGTTAGGCTTGTAATCGATTACCAACTTTATGTAATCGATTACCAGGCCCCAAATTTGAGGATTTTAGCTTGAAAATGATGGAATTAGAGCTCTCTAACCCCGATAACTTAAATACAAACCTTAAATCTTGAATTGAATGATTCGCATTTATTAAATTGTGAAAAAGACTATTCGTCCCAACAAATCGGATAAATGACTTTATGATTTTATTGAATCATATATGATTGATTTATGAATTTGAACATTTATGGTGAGCATGATTGAAACATGCATTGAGAAAGATTTTATAAGAAAAGTATATCGTTGTTGGATATACATGAATATGCATTGAGTCATCATGCATTGTGAAAGTCCGGTGGACTATTGTTAAGGCCAAGTTGCCTAGGAGTTGAATCACACCTATGTGCGGGTGCGAATAGACAAGTATAGGTCTCTTATTGACCTTGGGGGCATCGAATTGTGGGTACCTCGCAATGGACAGTTAGTAGCTCTTCTGTCCGTGGGGCAGACTGATGCAAACGCATCGACGATCCGGACCGAGACACTGTCTTATATTGAGATCTGTGTAGAATGTCTTGTACAATACTATGATGTGCACGTTGATAAATTGAGAATTTTAGCACTGAAGGCCTCGACAGCCGCGATACAGACATATCTCCTAATCATTCTCTCCGATGTTAGTGTTTAGCTCCATGGAGCAGGATTTTGGTGTCATATGCATGTGCATAGTGAGTACACATATTACTTGACATATAATTCATATCATGATTTGGAACAGTTATTTTATTACTGTCATAACTGCCTGGAATTGCTAAGTTGTTTATTATCTATTTTTAATGCTGATTATTATTCCTGAAATATTATGTGGGCATCATGTGTCGTATTGTTTCTTTATTGCCATGATTGGTAATGAATGTAGAATGTCTTACCTCTTTTCTGTATTTTTTGCTATTTTATTTTACTTATGTGATTCTCTGAAGACGTTGGCGAAGAAGGGGAAGTACACAAGTTCTCTGGTTTCTGGCTTGACTTTGACTAGTACCTGTTCTGACCATGATGGTCCGTCCACAAGGCTTTTTGGGGTATGTGCCACTCACTTTCCTCAGAGAACCGGATTGTTGGCACATCAACTTTTGTTCGGATTGCTGTGTTTATCTGGGAGACGTGACAGTGTCACTAGCTTGGGGGCGTTATGATCCGCCTATCTTTACTTGTAGTGTTTGTTTGCACTTAGAGTTTTATCTGCCCTTTCGTGACATGTGGGGTGAGCGTTATTACTCTCCACGGGAGGATTCATTCCTCTCTACTGCCCAAGCCCCCGCCTGTAACTCGGTGGCTCCAATGAGGGTTTTCTCTGATGAGGAAGACCCTAAAGAGGATCCAACTACGGTTGCTTCTCTTTCTCAATAGGGGCTGATACTGTTGATGGTCACTGATGGTCATCTGTCTTTCTTTTGGGGCTTGATATTCTTTTTAGGGGTCTGTATATCATTTTTGGGGGCATGTAAAGTTGTTGGCTTTTTTTTATGAGCCTTGATGTAATTAATGACTTACAATCTGTACTTAAACAATATATGTAACACCCCAAATTCTAGACTATGTTACAGAACCGACAGAATTACACTATTTTGTGTTTTCTATGCAATATAAAAATAATTTGATTATTCTGATACTATTTTTGATTGTTTTGTGTAATTTGCTCCAGGTCAGGAAAATAATAATTTTCGGGCCGAGAAAATTCTTATTTTAATTAATTGGAGTTAGGGGATCTTACTAAACCAAATTCTGATTGATATATATATTAATCTTATAATTTTTAGGATTTAAGCGTGTAATAAAATAATTTTATATTATTATAATATTATTTTATTCAAAGAATTCTCTTGTCTTAAAAATAGTAGAAAACCTGTTAGTGGACCCGAAAAAGTTCGTGGGGCCCACGTTTAGCGTAGCAGTCAACGATTCTGACTGAACAGAATTCTGAACCAATAAGAATCAGTCAAAATAGGTGGCTTGACTTTTTAAGCCAATAGGAAGGAGTCAAACAAAGAAGCATAGACTTCAATGTGGACCCTTGGATGAAAAACATAATTTAGATGCTTTTGATCATAACCGTTGACCCAATCAATGGTGTAAAACGAATCCTGATAAAACCACTAAGTAATATCCACCGTAGATGAGATCAATGGATAGGAAACCAAGTTGATTTTCAATGGCTAAGATGAAGTCAACAATAGTGGCTTGAATTTGATTAGTAACTAATTAAACCTTATTTGGTTAATCTAATGGCCTAATTAACAAGCTAAGTAAACTAATTTAATTGTTAATTTTTTATAATTTAATTCTTAATTAGATATCCTAATTTTAATTAGAGGTTATAATATATGTAATTATATGTCTAATTAATTAGTTATGTAATTGGATAATTAATTAAGATTGGTTAGGAAACTAAACCTAATTAGTTAGCTATTTAATTAGCATACAATTAACCTTTAATTGAAAACAATTAAGTCCCTAATTCCATGAAGAGTCACACGGTTATGCAGCTTGGAGAGCTTCTCCAAGGTTCTTGAACAATCTTGCATGAACATTAGGTGGTCAAAAGGTGACCAAGCCATGTGCTTCAAGTGTGAACACAATTATGATCTTTTATTTCAAGTATATCTCCTATTATTTCCTACACAATTCACCTCACGGCTGCACCACTCAATATTACTTTCAATATTTACTTTTCTCTCACCTAAAGACTTAGCCATTTTCTCTCTAAATTTCAAGAACACCAAGCAACCATTTTTCCTTTCTTTTCTTTCAATAGGTTCGGCTAACACACCTAAATATACTATCACTCACCTATATTTTTCACTCTCATCATTTCCTAAAGCTTAACAACATTCTAAACACTTTCCATTTAGAAAGTTTTCCCAAAATCACACTCTAAGTGCTTCAAAATCCCACTTCTATCTTACTTCCTTAGAGGTAAACTTTGATTTCTATGGTTTAAATTCATGTTTATGATTTTCTAAGCCATGTTTGTTCCATGGTTTGTTATTATTAAGCTTTGTTTGTGATTTTACTAATTGTTTTAGAATTGTTACGAATTGTTTGTGGCTTGTACGAAAACAAGGAGAAGGAGAGGAGCTTGAAAAGCTTGTCTTCAAGAGGTAAGAGGGAGATTTTACCTCACCAACCATGTTTTGGTGGTGTGGGGATGGTTGTGTATGGTGAAAAACCCATAACGGTTTATTCACTTATTGTTTGATGTCTCTTTGTTTGTGATTTTGATGTTTATGGTTTTATATTTTTGATTGCATGTGTGATAATATGTCTAAAGCTTTAATAATATGCTTGTATGGATAATTTTGAATGCATGCAAGTGTATGAGTAATTTAGGATGTGAATAATATGATGAACCGATTTTATGAGAGCTCCAAAGAGCTTGAGGCTTACGGCCTTACTAGGGTCAAGAGGACCAAAGTCCTAAAAAATGATGGATTTAAATGAGAATTAAAGATTGAAATAAAAAAGGATTGAATTTGGAAAAGTTTGAGTATAGTAAAGTAAAATGATTTTGAGAAAACAAGTTGATTTAATAAATGAGTTATGAAATTAATTTGGGTGTAAATACTTGAAGTTTATTGACGTATGGCTCACCCTAAGGGTTTAGAGGTGCGTCTGTAAAATTTGAGCTGTAATACGTGAAGTAAATGAAAGAAATAACATTTTTGGGGAAACAATGCAAATACCGATTTTGAGAGGGGCAATATTATAATTTTTGTTTTTAAAAAGGGGCAATATTATAAATATGATTTTTAGAGGGACAATATTATAATTTTCATTTTTAAAAAGGGGCAATATTATAAATATGATTTTTAGAGGGGCAATATTATAATTTTTATTTTTAATGGGGCCATATTGAAATTATTGATTTGAAGGGCTATATTGCAAATATTTTATAAAAGAGGAACTATTATGAAATTATTATTTGAAAAAGGACTAAAACATAAATATTATGTTTTGAAAGGACTATTTTGTAAATATGAATTTTATGAAGGATTATTTTATAAATATGAATTTTATGAGGACGATTTTGTAAATATGAATTTTACGAGGGACTATTTCATAAATATAAA
This sequence comes from Ormosia semicastrata, assembly GCA_029884595.1. NCBI lineage: Eukaryota > Viridiplantae > Streptophyta > Magnoliopsida > Fabales > Fabaceae > Ormosia > Ormosia semicastrata. The sequence goes on from JAQQTO010000063.1 coordinate 56,357,953, forward strand.
TTTTATGAGGGACTGTTGTGAAAATATTATTTAAGTGAGGACTAAAATGTCAATATTATGTTTTGAGGGGTTATTATGCAAATATGGAAAATAAAATCAAATTTTGGTATTAAATGAGAAAAATAGTATTTTTGATTTAAACGTGTGAAAAATATTTTTACGCGACTGAGAAAATGCGAAAATATGGTTTCGTGATGAAATTACAGTAATGATACTATTGGGCCTATATAAGGACCCCGAATATGAGATAAAGAAATTAAATTGAAAATATGAGGTAAAGAAATTGAATTGAGAATATGATATAATGAATTGAAATTGTGAAAGGTGCATAGTACATGCATTGGAAAAGTCTAATGGACTGAATAAGGCTGATTGCCTAGGAAAGAATACACCTCCTGAGTGGGTGTGATATGCGTAATGTAGGTCACTCGTTGAACTTCGGGGCATCGGGGTGCAGGTTGCCTACAATGGACAGTTAATAGAGCTTCTGTACCATAGGTTAGACCAATGCAACACACCGATGATCCAGACCGAGACACTATCCCTAATCAAGATTTGATAAAGATTGTGGTGCATATGCTAGATGTGCAAAAATTGAGCATGTGGTCTGAGGCATGTTAGTGTAGACAGATCTTTTCGATCACTCTTTCCAATATGAATTTTAGCTCTATGGAGTAAGAAATTGAGTCTGTATGCATACATGTAGATAATGAGGGCATTATCGTAATTATAATTTATGATGATTGATTTATTGAATATTTGATCATTGATAATGGCATAATTGTAATTGTTGGTGATTACATGTGATATGATGATCAATGATGTTGGTGGCATAATTGTAATTATGTATGATATGTTGGTATGAGATATTGTATGTGTTTATCTTCATTGCTACCATACTGGTATTGGCGTAGGTGATCTCACCTCTTTCTATGTCTATTCTATATTGTATTTATAATTTTAAAGACGTTGAGCGAGAACTTAAGCGAGAAGCTGAGGAAGAGCAGATTCCTGTCGAGGACGCTGAGTTTTGAAGTGATAGAGGAGTCTTGTCTCCTTGTGTATATGAGATTGAGTAGGCTACATCTTGGACATCAGTGTGAATATTAATACTTAGAGTTCCCATTGTCAATTAGATAGTATTAGGAAGTATACTATCGTACTCCGAGTGCGATTAGTATGGTGTCGTCTATACGGACACCTGTCTGTAGGACTTCGCATCAAGTCAGACTTCTATCTTCTGAGGAGTCTGAGAAGGACCCGTCTGAGGGTTCTGCTGTGTAGTAATACTTGGGCAGTATATTAGTTTAAATTAAAGTTTAAATATTTTGAGAGTTTAGTTTGTAAATATTAAAATATGACAATACTATGACTTGTGTATATACGATGTAAATAAATTGTGACAATATTGTTATGTTTTATTTTTCTGCTAAATTTATCTTACTATCATCAAGAAATTTTATAACTCGTATTTACATCACAAAGCACGATTTTCCAATGAAGGGGTAATTTGGTAATTGAGTAACATGAAGTGTGACGCCCTAAGGAGGGTGTTACAATATATATATATATAAGGTACTTTTTGCATGGATGTATGGTTCAATCTTTATGTTTTTCTCTTACAAGAAAAAAATAATATACCTACTTGTGTATCTTTTATAAGGTTAATACATTTGAATATCTCATTAATGAGCAAGTTATTAATTGTATTTAAATAAAAAAAAGAAAAAAAGAGAACTAGGTCTTAATTTATACTTTTGATTTCCGCATCGTAAATAATGATGTAACGTTCCCTCTTAAAAAGGGGTGTTACAACTTGGAGTTAGCTATTGTTGTGTTTGTACTGAAGATCTAGAGGCATTTTCTATATGGAGCAACGTTCAATGTTTACAGTGATCATGAAAGCCTGAAATACTTGTTGACTAGAAGGAGTTGAATATGAGGCAAAGACGGTGGTTAGAGTTCTTGAAGGACTATGATTTCTAACTTCAATATCATCCCAAAAAGGCAAACGTCGTAGTAGATGCTTTGAGTAGGAAGATGCTTAGTGTTTCTGCTATGATGCTCAAAGAAAGAGAGTTGATAGAGCAGTTTAGGGATATGCGGTTATCTGTGGAGTTGACACCAGGGAGGATGTGTTTGAATATGATCACCATTTCAAGTGGGTTGATAGAAGAAATTCAAGAGAAGCAAGGAAGTGACTTGTACTTATAAGATGAGAAAGAGCTGGTGATGCAAGGTGTTATGTTTGAATTCACAGAAGGGCCAAATGGAATCCTATGATTCAGACATAGAGTTTGTGTGCCGAGTGATTCCGAACTTAGGAGGATAATTCTTAATGAAGCCCATAAGAGCAAGCTGAGTATACATCCAGGAGTTACTAAGATGTACCAAGACTTGAAACAAATATATTGGTGGCAAAAAATGAAGAGGGATGCTGCTGAGTATGTGTTATCGTGCTTAGTTTGCCAAAAAGCTAAGGTGGAACACCAAAAACCCTCCGAAATGCTACAGCCACTGGTTAATCCAGAATAGAAATGGGATAGCGTTGCAATGGATTTTGTGAGTGGACTACCAAAAACTAGAAAATGGTATGACTCGATATGGGTAATTGTTGATCGGCTTACGAAGTCAGCGCACTTCTTGCCAATTAACATAAGATATTCAATGGAGAAGTTGACTCAAGTATATGTTGGTGAGATTGTTAGATTACACGGTGTGCCCTCAAGTATTATTTCTGACAGAGACCTAAGGTTTACATTGAGATTTTGGTAGAGTTTGCAGAAAGCCAGGGAAACAAAGCTTCATCTAAGTTCTGTGTATCATCCACAGACGGACGGTCAGTCGGAAAGGACAATCCAATCACTAGAAGATCTGTTAAGGGATTGTGTTTTGGAATAGACCGGGAGTTGGGATGAATTCTTGCCTTTGATAGAGTTCACCTATAATAACAATTTTCACGCATGCATTGGGATGGCACCCTACGAATCATTGTATGGGCGACGATGTAGAACACCTTTATGTTGGTACCAAGATGGTGAAAATTCTGCAGTAGGACTTAAACTGGTGCAACAAACAACAGAGAAGGTTAAGATGATTCAGGAAAAGGATGAGAGCAACTCAGAGCTAACAGAAAAGCTATGCCGACAAGAGACGATGACCTCTTGAATTCGAGGAAGGTAAATATGTGTTCTTGAGAGTCACACCCATGCCTGGTGTCGGAAGAGTTATTAAATCTAAAAAACTTACTCTTAAATTCATCGGGCCATATCGAATTCTTCATTGGATAGGTCCGATAGCCTACCAAATAGCCTTACCACCTTTTCTTTCCAACCTTCATAATGTCTTCCATGTGTCACAATTACAAAAATATATTCCTGACCCAGCCCATGTCATAGAGCCGGATACGGTACAACTAAAAGAGAACTTGACCTATGAAACACTCCCTGTCAAGATTGAGGATAAATGAGTGAAACAACTCAAGGGCAAGGAAATTACATTAGTAAAAGTAATCTGGAATGACGTGACCGAAGATGCAACCTGGGAGTTAGAGGACAAGATAAAGGAGCAATACCCGCATTTGTTCTAAGGTATAACCGATTTCGAGGATGAAATTCTTTCTAGAAGGGGAGAGTTGTAACTCCCCAGAAATTCCTTGTTTTCTGTTATATATGCTTTTTATAATATTTGTGATTTTTGTAAATTTTTGTGAATTATTTGGGTAACTTTGATTATTTTATTATATTTTTTGATTTGCATACGCGTTAAGCGAGGTTGGAAGAATAAAATATTTTTTTAGGCCAAAAAATTTTGGACTATTAAACTGGGGTAGGTGGATCTTACTAAACCCGAAATCGCAAACAATTTTCAAAATTTTCACTGTCTAAAATTTTATCTGACAGATAAAATTTGGGTACGCTCTATTATCCATTGGACAATAGATACTGGCTTTATTAATTGTAACTTTTGTTCATCGGATAATAGTTTGTAGTAAAAATTTAGTGGATTATTTCTATCTAGTCACTTTTATGACATCATCCAAGTGACATCACCACATGACATCATTGTTGACCTTTTGGACAAAGTGTGAAGCTTCTCAAGGAAGCTTTAGTAGAACCTTGCAAGAGAAGCTTGGCTTCTTCTCCCAAAGGAATGCACGGCCATAGGGGGGCAAAATAGACTTTGGTTAAGTTTTCATTACATTCTTTGACCTTACTACTTTTCTATCACTTTCTCTCTCTTCACCCAAAAGGTTTTTCTCTCATTTTCTCTCACTTTCTTCTTCCATTTTCTCTCTTCTAGGGCTCACGGCCACCACCCAAATCCCACCATCTCTCCTTCTTTAATTCTAATTAGTCACATTTCTTGAATCTATATCTCCTTCTAAGACCATTTGAAGTGAAGATATTAGCTTGTTCATCACTTTTCAAGCATCCTTCAAGTTAGGGTTTGAGGATTTCTAAGGTAAAGGTTTCTTCTTTTCCACTTTTCTTTCTTTTCTTTTTTCAAGACCATGATCTTGATTGATGATCATTCTTTTCCAAAACCTAAAATGTTGATTTTGGTATACCATTTTCGTTTTTCAAGAGACTCTTGGAAGTGGAGGTTTGCTTCAAAAAGTTCTTCAAGAGGTGGTTGGATACCTTCAAAGGTAAGAGCGAGATTACTCACACCAACCATTCATGGTGGTGGGGGACGAGATTGGTGTATGGAAAGTGAGGAATTCATTGAGGATTACTAACTTTATTGTATTGATTCTTGGTGATTTTGTGATTTTTTGCCCTATGTGATTTTGTGATTTTTGCTCTATGTGATTTTGAGATTTTTGCTCTATGTGATTTTGTAGTTTGATGTTGCCTACGATCTTGATGGAAGGAAAAGTTTGATGTTTGATATTTATTGTTTGCTTGAAATCTCTTATGGAAGTTGAAAATTTTGAGGACCTAACACCCTAGAGAGCTCACGGCCAAGAGGCCTAAATAGGGTAGTCAAGATAAAAATGTTATGTTGAATTGAAACATAAGTGTCTAGATGAGAAAGGAAGTGGATTGAGGGTTGGTAATAATGAGTGAGTGGTAAAATAAATTTAGCCCCTTAGTTAGAGAGAGAGGTTTCGGCCTTGAGAGGAAAAATGGGTGAAGAGAATTCATAATAAATTAGAATATCTTTAGGGCTTATGGAAAAAGAGAAAGGAATTTATGAAATTAATATAACGTAGTTTCTTTTTAGGTTTTTCATGAAAAATACGAGGATATATTACCTAGAGAAACTCAACTAGGAGAGTTTCAAGATTTAAGTGAATTTCCATAATGATTCTTGAAAGTATTATAATTAAAGTTAAAAGTGAAAGGATGGTTCTTGAACTTGTACAAGTGAGATACCTTATGATAGAGTATAATAGCCTTGTGCTGACAGGCAGACGTACTAGACCCAGAAATGTCAATGATGACTTAAGCACTGTTGTGGCTCTTCTTGGTGAAACTTTTGTGTTTTATGAATATTGTTGACTATTGTCATGAATTATGCATCGTGAAAGTCGGAATGACTTGTTGTCAAGGCTGTATGCCTAGGAGATGAATTACTCCTTTTGTGTGGGTGCGAATTGCGTAGTGTAGTTCACCTGTGGTTGAACTTGGAGGCGTCAGGGCGCGGGTATGCCACATGTGGCTAGTAGGTAGCTCCACTGGGCCATGGTGACTGTGCAACGCATCGACGATCTCGACCAGGCACTATCATATTTCTGATCCAGTTGAGAGTGTCATATATAGCCATGTTGCACATATTGATGAGATTGAGAAGCACATGATTTGAGGCTAATGAGATACAGAAACTGACTCCCCGATCATTCTCTCCGATGTTGGTTAGAACACCATGGAGTAGATGTCAGTCCATTGTGCATTCACATAGACATTGAGCATTTTATTGTAACCTGTTATACTGTGGAACTGCCCATAGATATATTATTGTATTGTCTATTGAGAACTTTATGATTGCACTGGTTATTTTAGTATTTTGTGATTTTGATTGTTTTGCTATCTCTTGCTGCCATATTGGTATTGATGTAGAGGATCTCACCTCTTTGTATTACTATTCTGTTTGTTTTCTATTTTTATGTGTTCCCGTTGATGAAGATTAAGGAAGGCAGAAGAAAATCTGTAGTTTTGTTATTCGCTTTTGGATGATTGCTCGTAGAGATTCTCTTGGTTTTGTTAGAGTTCTATTCCACGGAGGTTCAGACGCATGGTAGATCAACCGGAGTTTAGAAAGGATTAGATATGTAGGAGAATTAACTCTGTCTATTAGTAGGACTCGTGATGGGGCCCCTTTCTTCTCTCTTAGTGTTTTTGTGCATTTAGAGTACTTCATGCTAATTAGGGAGCTATGGGATGACTTGCATTATACCCATCGGGAGGATCCAGACCCTGTGGTATCTTCCGCTAGGACTCCTATCTGTGAGCTTCTACCACAGCTGAGAGATTTGGCTGGGGAAGAGTCTGAAGAGGAGGAACCAATGGAGGAGCCCGAAAAGGATCCAATGGAGGGTCCAGGGGAATATCCTGCTCCCTAGGTGTCTAGACTTGGGCCAGCATATATGTATTTTGTTGTCAGTGGTTGTAATGTATTTTGGGTATAGACTTTATTATATTTTGGGTGGACTATGGTCCATGCCACTGATATGTATATTCTTTTCGGGGTGTAATATCAAGTAACTATATCTTGTGCTGTTATGGTTATTTTAAAGTTTACACCTTTAACAAAGGAAAAATTGAAATCTATATTTTACTACATTACAGATGTTATTCGAGAAAAGTGAAACCATAACTTTGTAATTTATGCTTTATATTATCAAATGTTTTATAACTTGGGTATAGAATTGAGGGGAGTTGGTCGAAAATGTAATGCCCACAAAGGAGTGCGTTACAAGCATGACATTTTAGCATGCTTAGAGATCACTTTTAGGATTGAAAACCACTTAGAACATGAGTTTAGAGGTTTGAAGATGGTTAGAAAATGAATGGAATAGTAACTGAAGTGGCAGAGCCCTAGCGACTAAGTGCCTAGCTTTTGGCCGCTTGAGTGCCCAAGGCCAGAGAGCTCGTGTTTAGGTTCTGGAAGCCACCGATTAAGTGCCCAGAAAGTGAGCGCTTAAGCATGCTAGTCCAAAGGTCTCGAGTATTGAGCGATTAAGCGCTTAAAGTATGAGTGATTAAGCGTCCAATGACAGACAGAACAGGGGAGGCTTTCTGTCATGCAGTGCTTAAGCGTTGAGAAAGTGGGTGGCTAGGCTCCCAAAGGTTGCAAGTTCTGTGATTTTTATCCTAAAGTTTTTGAGTTTCCTAAATGTTGTGATTCTTTGTACATGCTTTTTGGAGTGTGTTAAGATACTACTAGAGGTAATATGTAACACCCTAATACAAATTATCGTAAAATAAATAGTATATTTCTGGATAAAATATAATAAGCATATCACTTTCTAAAATGCATAGAAACAAAATCCATAATAACCTGTATAGTCATTATAGTGAGCCACGAAGATGAAAAAGATCACACACACACACACACACACATATATATATATCGCTGGTTAACAAGCCATATTGTAATACATAAACTTTGACAAACTATTCAGCAAAGTAAATAAATACAAGCCAATGCAAAAAGAAATAAACCAACTAAACTAAGCCTTCTGCTTCTTCTTTTTCTTGCCCTTTTCCCTTTGGAGGGACTTCACTTGAATTTACATAGAACATATAGGGGTGAGAAATCACAATTTCTTAGTATACGCATACCAAGACCAACAATAAACCATTTACAATAAATAAATCAACTGTAAACATATATACACACATTGTAACCAATTATCCAATAATCAACAATATCAAATAATCACCCATACAATCCTAAGATACTTTCGAACAAGCAACCAAGCAAGACAACTACCCATACAATTGTCAACAATGCAATGCTTTATGTCATGAGGTATGATTATGCTCAAAGAATATCCTAATATTATGATTATGCAAATGCTAATGCAGGTTTTAAATTTTGAAAACACAATCTACTTATTTATTTCCCAGAAACCTCCATTTCTTGTATATAGAAAGCAGGATATGCCTAAAAGCCTAAACCCACTTAGTAATAGGTAGACACTTTCCCCTCACCAATGCAAGAGTACTATTTCCACCCCCATACTGGTAACCCTGACCATTATAGCATAAATGCTAGGAGAATTTAGATCCAACACCTCATTCTCAGGTTATATGGTTATGCATACCATTTAGATTATAATACATAGTAAAATAGTAAATATCAAGTTTGGAAACTAAATATTCAAGCCACATTTTAAACATTAGCACATAGAAATTGTAGCCTTACTTATCCAACAAAGTAGTAAGATTCATATCACTTGCATGCCCATATCTAGAACCTCACATCACTATTTTACAAGTGATTTCCAAGACAACCTCATGTTGTGCAAGGTCCTAGACACAACCCTAAGGCACTCTAAACTCAAAGATTGCCTAAGGTTTGACAACCATCTTATATATACTAAGTGGTCATTTTCTCTAAGAATTACCCCCATTAGTGCCTCAACACACTTAGGAAAGCATATAGAAGTGATCCCATCACTTAGGAAATTTCAAAATATAAAAAACACAATGTTGGAAGATCTAGTAGCTCATGTCGTGGCACAGCGTTAGCATCCCACAGTGCCCTGCTCTTGGGTTCCAAATACTGGAGGTGCATCACTTGCACGCTGCGGCATGCAACACCTTACGCTGCGGCGCAAGCAGCAAAACATGGATATTATAGAATTCTGTAGAATTCGGGTACTATTCCATTGGAACAAGTCATGGATTTTGGACACTCCAAACCAATTTCTAGGTGATTTAAGGTCCTTAACAAGTTCACTAATACATAAGAATCATTAATCACCAACAAAAACTTCTAATTTGGATCCAAAGACCAAATCACACATCCATGACCTAACTTTCTCACATTTAGCATCAAAGGTCCAAATGACAAGTTCTAAGTTTCTAACTCAAACTCATTATATGAACAAGTCATAAACAACCAAAGAAACTCATTCAAGCAAGAAAAACACTTCAAACACCTCTAGAAACTAATTTGACCTATCATGCATCACATGTGCATCAATGGTGAAAATGGAAGAAAAGGAGCTAAAGAACACAAAAACCCCTACCTTGTGTAGCAAAGATAGTGATGATGGCTAGTGAACCACAAGCTTGCCTTTCCTTCTTGATTTCCTTTTCTTCCTTTCCCCTTTTTCTCTTTGTTCTTCTTTCTCTGCTACCTCTGTTTTCAGCCATGAGAAAGAAGTGAGAAATAAGTGAAATGAAGTAATAACAGAAGGGAAAACAATATAAGGCCTAGAAAGTGAAAGGCTTGGTCACTTAAGTGACCAAGTGATATTTTTGATCTGCTAAAAACTCATAGATTTTCTCAAATCCAGTTTTCTTAAAGCCAACAAGTTTAAAATAAATCATAGGATTCATCAAAAATCTTGTTGCACCAAAACCATCATTTCATATCTGTGGCTAGTTATTCCAGCATTAAAACATACAACCAGTATGCCTAAAAATATAGAACTGACTCCGATTATTCTTAAACTTTAACCACTTCACAAAATATACATTTGTGACTTAGAAATAAATTATTTACATCTATTTCCATTAGCTAAGCTATTTATGCTAATATCTGGGTCATTTTAAGTAACTTTTCACTTTTCGGGTTACAGTAAAGTGCCTAAATTGTGATTGACATTGACTAAAACAATGGTTTTGATGATAACAAACAAAGAAAGGAAAGAAAATGCAAAGGACAAGTCCCAAAGAGCTTCAAGCTTAGAATATAAATCTTAGATCTTGTGTAAAGGTATTTGTATAATTCACACTAAGCTCATCAATTGGTTCTTTTACTCAACCTAAATAAGTTTGCAAAATCAGGATTTATACTTGCGAAAATGATGTTTAAGTTTGAGCAAAATGGTTTTAGAAAGATTGAAAAACCCTTTGGAAATCTTGTTTTCTTGAAAAATCAATAACAAGTTATTACTGTTCATATAACATGTTATTTGCCAAAACAGAAGCATGTTAAGATTTCTTAAAAGCTCCTAACCGATTAGGCCCTTCCTCTAATCAGTTATTAGGCAAGTCAAAAGCAAATTTTAAAAGCTCCTAACCGATTAGGCATTTCCTCTAATTGGTTATTGTGAAAGTCAGGAGCCAAATTTTAAAGCTCCTAACTGATTAGGCATTTCCTCTTATCAGTTATTGTGAAAGTCAGGAGCTAAATTTTAAAGCTCCTAACCGATTAGGCACTTCCTCTAATTGGTTAGTTGATGAATCAGGAGTCAATTTTTGAGGGTCCTAACCGATTAGGATAACCTCCTAATTAGTTATTTAGGCAACTAGAAAACATGCACAACAACTATATTAAGAGCATTTAATGTTTCCAACTGCCCCCAACGACTCTTAATTACATTTGGCTATAAATTTAAGTTGTTGGGCAATTATGAAGAGTTAGAGAAACAATCTGAAAATCATTCTTAAGCATTGAATACATGTTTTTACTATCCCTTCAACCGAACTTTATTTTTGAGCTTTAAAAGTGTGAATCCTTGATATCCATAAGCTTCAACTTGTATTATCCACTCTAGAGAGAGAGTTTCAATTCATCTATATCTTGTTTAATCTGTAAAGAGGCTGAGGTATCCCTCAATGGATTGTAAAGGGTGAGGTATCCCTTGAAAGTAGAGGCTCAAGCACAAAGGGTGAGGTATCCCAAGGTGTTGAGTGCTCAAGATTGTAAAAGGTTTTCAAGCACCTGTTTGAAGCTTGAAGTTATAGTGAAAATCTCAGGTATTTACTTGAGGACTAAACGTAAGCCACAAGTGGATTGGTGGCTGAACTAGGATAAAGCTTTATGTTTGTTTTCTCTAAACTCTACTCTTTACTTTGTGCACTGTTTTATTGCATTATTTGAATTCTATCTCTCTTGGTTGATTCATTTAAGAGTGAATGGTCTCTATCTTCTCTTTCCATTTATCTCTAACAAACAATAGTTTCAACGAAAATTGATAATCAAGGTTTTTGCAAAAGAATTATGAAAATATTTTTAAAACTCAATTTATCCCCCCTCTTGAGTTTTGAGGCCACTTGGTAACATTAACTAACTCAGACTATCACAAAATTAAACAGGCATGCTAAGCGAATATTAAGCTACCTCTGTAACTATTTACAAGTCTAACATGTTGAAGAGGATGTTACATTTTCCCCCCTTTTAAAAATTTTGTCCCTAAAATTACTTACCTCATATAAACTACTACGGGTAGTCTTGCTACATGTGGGACTCCAACTCCTAAGTCGCCTCTCCGAAACCAGCACCATCCCAAAGCACCTTCATTAGAGGAATCTGCTTACCTCTAAGCTCTTTGACCCATTTATCCACAATCCTTGTTGGTCGCATAGCATAAGATAAATCCACTCTTAACTGCACAGATTCATTTCTTATGACATGTGAAGTATCTTGATTGTACTTCCTAAGCTGTGACACATAAAAGACATCATGAAGGTTTGACAAATTAGGTGGAAGGGCAATTTGGTGGGCTATTTGTCCAATTATCTTTAGGATCTAGTAGGGACCAATGAAATGAGGATTCAACTTCCGTGTTCTCAATGCTCTACCAATCCCTGTTGTAGGAGTGACTCTCAAGAATACATGATCTCCCTCACTGAACTCTGGAGGTAACATCCTAATATCGGTGCCCTAGTATATCTGACACATACCGGGATAAATAGTATCAGTCGTGCTACTTCTAACTTAATCATCAACTAATCCATAACATTTAAACAAGTAATTATGGAGAGCCATAACTAAAAGTCATACATATATACAATATTATACATACAACTTTTACATTCTCAAAGCAAATATAGATTAATACATAAGCTTTGAACTAAAAACATAACTAAACTCATCTAGTTTTTCTATATCTTTGTCTTCATACCCTCATGAAGGGCCTTGACCTGGATTTATATGGAAACATAGCGGGGTGGGAAATAAAATTCTCAATATGAGTAACCAAAACTAGTGCTAAAGCATTTATACTGAATAATTATTTTCTGAAACTAAATATACTATACTAACTTTTCTAGTCTAGTTATTCATTATCATGATATAAGTACTATATGAATATCACCTTATAATGAATGACACTATGAACATTGGATTAATAGTTGTATTAGGTAAGTAAGACTATACTCAATACCACTAGAATGTTCAAATTATGACTTTATGTAAACAATAATCTAACAATTATATAATCCTTCACTAAGCTCATATATGCAGCTTAACTATTTTTAGGAACTGAATTCCTTCATCTGGCTTATTACTTACTTATCCTTAGCCTGACATAGGATATGCTCATCCTTAGCCTAACATAGGATATACTGATCCATGTTTTATTAGGCTTAACTTTAATAAATAAAGGAACTAAGTCTTGCTAGGGTTCAACCTCATTAAGGGAACCAAGTCTTGCTAGAGTTCAACCTCATTAAGGGAACCAAGTCTTGCTAGGGTTCAACTTTAATGCATAAGGGAGCCAACTCACTAGGTTCAACCTTATTGTATAAGGGATCCAGTTCTCTAGGTTTAACCTTATTGCATAAGGGATCCAATTCACTAGGTTAAACCTTATTGCATAAGGGATCCAATCTTGCTATGGTTCAACTATGATGAACAAAGGAGCCATTCTTGCTAAACACCTTATTTACTCCTAACTTAATGAGATAATAGAGTATTCTTCTTAAAACTAGAATAATCAACTCATCTTTAACTATTAGAGAGTGAATCATGCCTATAAATTTCTTCTTAAACTTGTATCTAAACTATCTTATAATCACATCACTAATGGTATTATAAACTATGCTAATGTGATAAAAGGTTCTAGACTTCTATTCCAAACAAATCATACTCTTGAAAAGTTTGGAAACTCAAATTGTTCTCATATGTTAGATGTGTTATTTCCTTTGTGAAATATTCCTAAAAGTGTCTTACTACACTTAAGGAATCATATATAACTGATCCCAACTATTAGGGAACCTCAAAAAGTCAAGAATAACATTTTTGAGAAATTTTGGTGCTCACATTATGGCATAGCCCTTATAATGTCGTGGCGCGTTGCTCTCGGGTGAATGTACTCTACTACTCACACCATGGCGTGCTATTCTCGGTCAACCTCACACCCTGGCATGACTTCCCCATGCCGCGACGTGAGTTACAGAAACTGGATTTTGCAAAATTCTGCAGAATCTGAATTTTGTCCCTTTGGAACCTTGGTTACTTCCAATCATTCATGATTAATTTTCTTGTGATTTCTAACACTAATCTAGGCCCCTCAACTTTTTGTAACTTTTATATAACCTATTGATTCACTTAGGCATAGATTTAGGCTAGAAATCTCAATAACTCTAATCCATCTTTCTAAGTTCCTCAAGAACAAAAAATGAATTAACTTAAGCCATAAATGGCCACCTAGCACTCAATAAGTTAAAACTATCCTAACTTAATCCTTGGAATCAAGAATCAAGCTAAGAACTTGGATTTGACTCCCCAAATCCCTTTTTTCATTCATAATCCCTAACCTCATTTAAGAGAAACAAAAAGGCAAAGAATGAAAAGAACTCCCCTACCTCTTGTTGATGATCAATCTTCAAGCCTCTTGATCTTCCTTTATTCTTCATCCACTTCTCCTTCTTCCTTCCTTCCCCTTTTCTCTCTTTTCCTTTCTTTTCTTTCTTTTCTCTATTTTTTGTTTCTTTTTCTGCTGTGGAGAGGGAGAGATAAAGAGAGAAAGGAAATAAAGAAAAAAGATGGGAACTAATTTATGTATTGAAACTTATATTTGCTAAGAGCACTTGAATTATACTAATTCAAGTTTTTCAACTTCTAACAACTTTAGAATAAATACTAGGATTCATCTAAATTGTTGTTTCACCTTTATCTTATTTTTCGATATCTGCTGCTAGTCAATCGGTATTAAAACACACAACTAGTATGCTTAAAAATACCAAACTGACTCTGATTATCCTCAAAATTTAACTGCATCTTACTTAGTTCATTTGTGACCTAGAAACACGTTATCCATACTTATTTCCCTCAACTTAGCCTTTTAAGCTATTTTCTAAGTAATTTTAGGCTACTTTTCACCTTCTGTATTGCAACAAGGTGCCTAAACTAACTCAGTTTGTCACAAAACTGAACTAACATGTTAAACAAGCATTAGGCTACCTTTGTAACCCATTTACTAGTCTAACATGTTCCTGAGGGTGTTACATTCTCCTTTTAGCAGTATAGCTCTTCTACCTACTCTGAGCCATAACTAACTTATCCCGGATAATCTTAATCTAATCAGTGGTCTGCTATACCAACTTAGGTCCTAGGATGGTTCTCTCTCTAACCTCATACCAACACAAAGGGGACCTACACTTTCTACCATAAAGTGCTTCATACAATGTCATACTTATGCTGGTGTGATAACTGTTGTTGTATACAAACTCCATTAAGGGTAAGAACTTATCCCAACTCCCTTTATGCTCTAGCACACGTGCTCTTAGCATATCCTCAAGGGTTTGAATAGTTCTTTCTGATTGACCACTAGCCTATGGATGATATGCTGTATTCAAACTAAGTTTTGTTCCAAAAGCTTTTTGCAAGGCTTCCCAAAATCTAGATGTAAATCTAGGGTCTCTATCAGAAACTATACTAAAGGGTATACCGTGCATCCTAACTATCTTCTGAAGGTATAATTGGGCAAGTCTATCCATGGAGCTGTTAGCTCTAATAGGTATAAAATGGGCAGACTTGGTTAGTCTATCCACTACAACCTATATTACATCAAATCCTAACTAAGTCCTAGGCAAGCCCATCACAAAATCCATTGTGATGTTATTCTATTTCCACTTAGGGATTCCCAAAGATTGAAGAGGTCTAAAGGGGTTCTAGTGTTCTATCTTGACCTTCTGACAAGTTAGACACCTAGACAAAAACTTAGCTATGTCCCTCTTCATACCAGACCGCCAAAACAACTTCAAATATTGATATATCTTAGTGGCCCCGAGATGGATAGTGTACTAACTATTGTGAGCTTCTTCAAGGATCCTTTCCTTGATTTCGTATTCACAGGGAATGCAAAGTCTACCTTTAAACTTGATTATCCAATTATCTGACATATCAAACTTTCCAGGATTTCCTAAAAAGATCTGCTCACTTACATCACTAAGAGTCTTATCTTCCTTTTGAGCTTCCAAGATCTGAGTCCTAAAGTCACTCACTATGTTTACTCGGCTCACATTGAGACTATGTGGTAACATAGCTACCAAAAAACTCATGTCTCTAAAACTCTCAATAAGTTCACTCTCTTGGATCTTCATCTAGGACACATATAGGGATTTCCTACTTAGTGCATCAGATGTAACATCCCGAAAATTCTTTATTTCATTATAAACAATCATTTTATAATATTTATGATTTTTAAGAATTTTTGTGGATTTTTCTAGAAATGATGAATATTTTAATATATTCTTCGTTTTACGTGTACACTGAGCGGAGCCGGGGAAAATAGAATATTTTCCCTGAGGCTGGTAAACCTTGAACTGTCAACGTGTCAACGGGGGATCTTACTAAACCCGAGGTCGGGCACAATTTGTGAGGTTTGTGTTTTTCGAGGTTTTATCTGTTAGATAAAATCGCGGTATCATAAAATTATCGGATGAATAATAAAATACTATTTTTATTAACTGTAACTTTTATTCACTGAGAAAATAATTCTAATGGTGTAATTAATCATTTGTCAGATGTATTTAATTTGGAGACAAGCTTACTATACACTTTATCGAGGAGCGCGCGAAGCTTCTCAAGGAAGCTTCCTCCAACCATTTTATATTTTTTCTCTCTCCTCATTTCCTTGGGTGTAGCAAGTTTGGCTATTTGGGAGTCTAATTCATTTTCTTTCTCACCTTTTCCCCTCCTCCCTGTACGCAGCTCACTATTCACTCATCTCTCTCTCTTCTCTTTCAACCCACAGTAGCAACACCATCCACCCACACCTCTATTTTGTTCTTTAAACCGTCACAATCCTAGCACCATTTTGTGTTGGAGGACCACCATCATTGAGGAAATCATCTTCAAAGTTCTGCATTCTCTTCATCTTCATTCTCTTGCATCTTTGAAGCTTAAAGGTTGGAGCTTTAAGGTAAAGCTCTCAGCGTTTTCTACCTCTCTTCTCATTTTCGTAACCCACTATCATTTTGATGACCATGGGTATTCATTTCAATATTGGGTTCTGATTTTGCAAGTTTAAATGTTTAAGGATTTCCTGGAAGCTGAAAACGAGATCCTGACCAAAAAAGAGCAACCTTTCTTTGTGCTTCTCTAAGGTAAGAGGAAGACATTCCTCCTCAACCTATTTTAGCATTTAGGAACGTCTGTGATTGGTGTTGAGGGTCATTCTGTTTTTGCATGTTGTTTGTATTGTATGTGTGCTATTTGATTGTTTGTGTGTTTTGATATATATCTGGATGTATTGGAACGTGTGATATGGAAGGGAATGACTTCCGATTGGTTCTCGGATGGTCACGGTGTTGAGCCCAGAAATTTGGAAATTTCATGTGAAAACTAGTAACAGTATGAACCCCTGGCCAAACCCGTCGAATTTGATATCTTGATCATTTAGTAAAATGTTAAAATCTGTCGAGTATGAACTCCTGGCCAAACCCGTCGAATTTGATATCTTGATCACTTAGTAAAATGTTAAAATCCGTCGAGTATGAACTCCTGGCCAAACCCGTCGAATTTGATATCTTGATCACTTAGTAAAATGTTAAAATCCGTTGAGTATGAACTCCTGACCAAACCCGTCGAATTTGATATCTTGATCACTTAGTAAAATGTTAAAATCCATCGAGTATGAACTCCTGGCCAAACCCATTGAATTTGATATCTTGATCACTTAGTAAAATGTTAAAATCCGTCGAGTTAGAATGACAGACCTGTCGAATTAGAGTTTCTGACCAGTGTTTTCGTCGGTTTGATACTTGGGAGATTTCTCCAATGTCGACACCCACATCTGTCGAATTAGGACTTCTGCTGACCTTCTGAAAAAATTTGACAGTTTTGATCTCCATTCGACAGAACCTCCATCCGACAGAAATTGATTTTTAGCCAATCTTGTTATAAAATGTTCTCCCATCTTTCATCCTTCTGCCATGTTATTTTTCGTCGAAGGGCAGCCTCAATTTTCCACTAAATACATTGTCTCCATTGAATTCACAAGTATGGTTTATCACCCAACACCTAGCAATTAAATCTGTGACTTTATTGGTGACTCCGGCCGTGTATCTTCCTGGACTCAAAACCTTTGGACTAATAAAAGTATATTAATCATAAATAATTGGATGACTAGAAATTAATTAGGGATTCATAAACAGGGAAGAACATGAGTATGGGTGAGCTTGTGAGGCACATAATGAATTTAATGGTTGACTTCTATCATGACTATGAATGGAAATTGTGGTTATCCTTAAAATGTACTATTGGCTTGTTGTGGATCTGTGAATGGGATCAAATCTTGTTGTTAAATGATATGACATGTATTTGAAGCATGATGGACCTAGTTGGTCATGAAGAGCATGATTGAGTTATGCATTGAAAAAAAAGAATGTGATTGTCCGTTGGACTTGGTTAAGGCCGGTAGCCTAGGAGTTGAACATACACCTTTGTGCGGGTGCGAATAGACAAGTGTAGGTTACTCGTTGACCTTGGGGGCGTCAGGGTACGGGTACCTCGTAATGGGTGGTTGGTAGCTTTCTGTCCGTGGGGCAGACCGATGCAAACACACTGACGATATGGACCGAGACATTGTCCTATGTCGAGATCTGTGTAGAATGTCTTGTAAAATGCCATGATGTGCATGATGATAATTTGAGAATTATAGCACTTGAGGGCCTGGGCAGCCAAGGAATACAGACATACCTCCTGATCGTTCTCTCTGACTGTTTTGTGTCTAGCTCCATGGAGTAGGATTTTGACTATTGAGGGCACATGTGCATAGTGAGTCCATGAATTATCTGGCATACATTGTTATTATAATTGGAACTGTTGTACTTCTGATATATATATATATATATATGACTGCCTGGAACTGTTTAGTTGATTGTAACTGCTACTAAATGTTTATTACTATTATTGCTGTCATAAATGCTATGTGGGCGCTTTGCGCCATTTGGTTTCTTGATGCTATGACTAGTAATGATGGTAGGATGTCTTACCTCTTCTCTATTTCTCTATTATCATTTGTCTGTATATTGCATCTCATCGAAGACAACGGCAAGGAACCGGAAGCTCCCGACTTCCCCGACTTTTGGCCTTACCTTGACTGAGCGACTGCTGAAGAATATGGAGCCATGCACGCAGAGATTTTTGGGAGATGTGTGCTTGACATTCTTAGGAGGGCTAGAGTGTTGGCACATCAACTTTGGCTCTAAGCGTTGCGTCTATTTGGGGGATGTATCGATATCTCTAGCCTGGAGGCGCCATGAGCTGCCTGTTTTCACCTGCTGCATTAGCTTACGTCTGGAATTTCACTTTCCTATACGTGAGATGTGGGGTGATCGTTATTACACCCCACGGGAAGACTCCTTTCATTCCACTACTCGGGCCCCGTCCTGTAACTCTGCGATTCCTATGGTGATTTCCTCTGATGAGGAAGATCCTGAGGAAGTCCCTAAGGACGACCCCGAGGAGGATCCTGACACGGTTCCTCCTCACTTGAGGGACTGACTTTACTTATAGCTACTAAAGGCTACCAGTATTTTATTTTGGGGGCCTGATGTTTTGTCTGTAGTGGGCTGTATATTCTGATACCGTGGGGATTTGTATGTATGATCCTTTGGGGGCAGGTATAGTTTTGCTTTTTGATGTACCAGGCTTTGTAACTAAACAGTTTGATAAATATATATGAATATGAAATGTTAATTTCTAATGTACACTTTAATTTTGTCTTTATCCTTTATTTCCATTTATTGTCATTATCATCATGGTTATTAAATAAATAAAAAAATGTACTCGCCAATTTAATTACCCAACTATAATCAAGTAAATATACATATTATTAAAATGAACTGGGTCTTAACTTACATAATTTTATTTCCGCATTGTAATTGACAATGTGATGTTCCCTTATGAAAAGGGGCGTTACATCAGACACCACATTGGCTTTACTCGAATGGTACTTTAACTCAAAGTCGTAGTCTTTCAAAAAATCCATCCATCTTCATTGTCTCATGTTCAGCTCCTTTTGATCAAATAAGTATTTCAAACTCTTGTGATCACTGAACACCTTAAATTAGACTCCATACAAGTAATGTCCCTAAACCTTTAGGGCAAACACTACTGCAGCTAACTCCAGATCATGAGTAGAGCGATTCTTCTCATGAGGCCTCAATTGCCTTGATGCATAGGCAACAACTCTCCTATATTGCATCAAAACACAACCTAAACCCATCTTTGAAGCATCATAGTATACCTCAAAGTTCTCCAAAGGATCTAGAATTACCAACACCAGTGTAGTAGTCAACCTTAACTTTAACTCTTGGAAACTGTCTTCACAAACCTGAGTCCATTCAAAAGAACTACCTTTCCTAGTCAATCTAGTCAAGGGTAGCGCTAATTAAGAAAAATCCTTTATGAATCTTCTATAGTAACCCGCTAGGTCTATGAAGCTTCTGATCTCGATCACAGTGGTGGGTCTTGTAACATCCTAATACCAGTATCTCAATATATAGGTATACAAGGAGATACTTAGCATTACAATGTCACTACATACATACTAGTCTAATTAATATATATCCATAATGTTCGTTGGAAACATTATAGAGAGCTATATGAAATGTAGAAAATATAACTTCTATATCATAATGCATCAATATACATATACAACATTAGCCTTAGTAAAGGCTTGAAGTATTACAAAAGTCTATATGTTTCAAAAGAAGAACTAAACGATATAAAATTCAAAAATATAAACCATAGAGCTAATCTATTCTTTAACTTCTTTCTTCTTCTTACTTTTGGAAGAAGTTTCACCTGGAATTACATAATACACAGCGGGATGAGAAACAACATTTCTCAGTATGAGTAATCAAAACCAGACATACATACATAATATAATAATATAGTCTTAACAATTAAGAAAAAGAAAAGTTACATTCTCATAAGATTTAACTTTAATAACTAGCTAAACCAAGTTAAAGATTCATACTTTCATTCTTACATACTTAGCTTATTTAAGACATAGGCATATTGTACTAGGAGATTCTGACTTCTCATGTTTACCTCCTTGTAGATAGGAAAACTGAAATTTCTGCATTACATGTAATCCTAGCACTTAGTTAGGAATACTTGTCCCCTTAGGAACTTCTTGACTCCCTTCCTTCTTGGCTAAATGACCTCACGCCATATAAGTCACATTAAAAGGTAGACAATGCCAACTTATCCTAGTTTACTTATATCGAACACCCCTCATCATCACATCTATAGTGAAGCTAAGTAACATTAGGTTACCATGGGTGCTAGACTCTTATCTATAGCAAACCACCCCTTTCTTTTGGTTGCTTTAAAGATCATCCATATCTTACACATACCAAAGGATTATCTTTTCATTGATTTACCTCTAGTAGTGTCTTAATCATACCCTAGGGCCATCCATTGTACTTAGATGACCAAAGGCTTAAACTTTCTCATCCATACTAAGTGATAATTTATCTCTTGAAAAAATATCACTATTTGTGTCTTAACACACTTTAGGAAACATATATTAACGATCTCATCTAGTTCAGAACTTCAAAACATAAAAAATGACTTTTTTGGAGTTTCTGGTGCTCATGTCACAATATTACTTGGGCACACTGCAGTGCCCTAGCATCGGGTTTTCAGTACTGGATATAGCATCACTATCACGCTGTGGCACGGCGTCTTCACACTGTAGTGTAAGCAGCACATATAACGTACTCACGCCGCGACATTCATAGCAGAATCCAGATTCTGTAGAATTCTATAGAACCGTGGTAGTGTTCCATTGGTTCTTTTCTCGGATTTTGGCCATTCCAAACTAGTTTCTAAGTGATTCTAAGTCCCTAATCAGTTCTTAAATACATAGGAGTCATCAATCATAAACTTAAACCTTTTAATTTGAATTATAGATCAAAATCACCTATAGGTTAACCTAACCCCTAATTTGGGAATTAAAGGTCCAAATGAGATATTCAAAGCTTCTAACTCAACTCATGCTATGAACAAGTCATAAATGACCAAAGAAACTCAATCATGCAAGCAAAACACATCAAACACCTCTAGAATTGAAATTGGTCTATTAGGCACCTTATGTGCATAAATGGTGAAATGAGTAAAAAGAAGTGAAGATGAGCATAAAACCCCTACCTTTGGTAGCTGTGAAGAGATTCAAGCTTGGTTGGATCTCAAGCCTTGACTTTTCCTTTGGCTTTCCTCTTTCTCTCTTCCTCCTCCTTGGTCTTTGCTTTCTTTTCTTTTCTCCCTTCTCTCACATTTTCTATTTCTATTTTTAGCAGAAAATGAGTCGTGAATGAAGCTTATAAAAGATGAACTAAAGACTCAAATGACCTTCAGGTCAAAACTGATAAAATCATGATCTGTTAAAAACACTAGGATTTAGCTAATTTAAGATTTCTAATTTCTAATAACTTTAAAATAAATACTAGGATTCATACAAAAAGTTGTTTCGCCATTATCTAATATTTTCATAGCAGCTGCTAGTTAAACCGGCTATAATTAGACAACTAGTATGCCTAAAAATGCCAAACTAGCTCAGTTTACCTTGAAACTTTAATTGTAACTTGTTTCATATAATTGTGACATAGAAATAAACTATCCATATTTATTTCCATCTTCTAAGTAATTTATGCTATTATCTGAGTCATTTTAAGCTACTTTACACACCCCAATTTGTAACTAAGTACCTAAACTAACTCAGATTATCACAAAATTAAACATGTATGCTAAGCGAGTCATATGCTACCTTTTGAACACATAAACAAGTCTAACATGTCATTTAGGGTATTACAAGTCTTTCCCACTACAACACTGCATCAAACTTGCTTGGGTCTATAGAAATCCTATCCTAAGATATCACATGTCCCAAGAACTGCACTTGCGAAAGCCAAAAATCACATTTAGATAGCTTGGCAAACAATCTATTCTCCTTAAGGTTTCCAATACTATCCTCAGATGTTGTTCATGCTCCTCCATTGTCTTAGAATAGATCAAGATAACATCAATATACACCATAACAAACTGATTCAGGTAGGGTCTAAAGATTCAATTCATGTAATCCATGAACACTACCAGTGCATTCGTCAACCCAAAGGACATTACGAGATACTCATAATGCCCATACCTAATTCTAAAAGCTGTCTTAGGGATATCCTCTTACCTAACCCTTATCTGATGATAATCAGACCTAAGATCAATCTTTGAGAAAATCGCAGCTCTTCTCAGCTGATCCATAAGATCGTCTATCCTAGGCAACCGATACTTGTTTTTAATAGTCACCTTGTTCCGCTATTTGTAGTCCACACAGAGTGTTATGGTACCATCCTTTTTCTTCACTAGTAACATAGGTGCTGTCCATGGAGAAACACTCGGCCTAATGAATTTCTTGTCCAACAAATCTTTGATTTTCTTTTTGAGTTCTGCTAACTCTAGTGGTGCCATTCGATAGGGTGCCATAGAGATAGGTCTCGTCCCAGGAACTAAGTATATAGTAAACTCTATTTCTCGCTCAGGTGGCAACTCCACTATATCACTTGGGAAAACTTCAGGATATTCACTCACCATAGATATTTTACCTAGGCTTTGCTCAACCTCAGCACTTAGTGAAAAAAGAGAGAGCATATCCTAGAGCTCCCTCCTCCAAATAGAGATTAACCTGATTTGTATGGAGATATACAGACTCAGATAGAACGACTCTGGTAGGTATATCTTATAAGAAAACTAGGTATTTATCTGAACAATTCAACACTACATGGTTGGCAGACAACTAATCTATGCCAAAGATGACATCAATATCTATAAGAAGCACACAGATAAGATTTACACGAAAAATCCTATCTTCTACCTTTACACAACAATCAAGACACACTCTGGATGTTGTAATTAGATAAGAGTAGATACAAATAAGTCATATGAAAGTTCAGACATAGGTAAATCTAGCTCAATCACACAATCATTAGAAACAAAGGAGTGGGATGCTCCCGAATCATACAACACAGTAAAAAGATGATTATGAATTATGCATTTACCTTCGATAAGATTAGAAGACTGGGTCACCTCTTCACCGCCTAGAGTGTAAACTCTCCCTTTAACTTATGGTTTCTAGGTAGGCGCAGCTTCCTTCCTTGATGGACACTCCTTAGAAAAATGCCTAGGTTGTCGACAAACAAAATGCACGGAGAAAAGCTGGTCTCCGTGCTATTTCCCACACTTGGAACACTTAGGTCCCACAAAATCCTTCTGAATCTGCTTACCCTTGTCTTAAGTAAAGTTAGATTTAGAAGCTCCCTTCTTGAACTTATCGTCACCCTACTTCTTCTTTTGAAGGTCTTGTGACTTAGGCTTCTCTGAATGCTTTTGGCATGCCCTTCGATTATGCAACATTTGTTTACCAAGGTTTAAAAGTCTCAAATCTCAAATGGTTGGATGGCATTTTGAATGTCTTCCCTCAATCATTCTTCAAATTTAACACACTTCTATGAATCATTTGGGTTAAGCTTGATGCCAGATGAGAACTTAGACAATTCGTTGAATTTGACCACGTACTGGCCAACAAACATGTCTCCCTGTTCCAACTTGAGAAATTCTTTCTCTTTGGCATTCTGAAGATTTTGTTGAAAGAACTTTCTCAGAAAAGAATTCCTAAAGATTTTCTACGTAACAAGAGTTCTTGACACCTCAAGAGCTCTCCTGGAGTCCACCCACCAATCCTCTGCCTCACCTTCTAGCATGTACAAAGCAAAAAGCTCCTTTTGCTTGTCTAAGCAAGCCATGACAGTGAAAATCTTCTTCATCTCTTTAAGCCAACCCTTAGCTTTGACTGGGTTGTACTCCCCCTTGAAGGAAGACAAATTAGATTTCCTGAACTCGGAGAGGTCTTGGAAAGTCTGATTTTTCCTAACTACCTCTTGGTTTGGTTGCCCTTAGTGATGTGGTGGTGGTGTAGGTGGTTGATGTTGAGTTGTACTCATTCTCTCAAACATCCTTGTTGTCGCAGCTACTTGCTCTCTGATAGCTTCAATTGTTATGGTTGTTTGCTCTTGCATAATAGTGGCAATAGCGGCTATTTGGTCCCTCGTGGCCTCAACCATTCCCATAAAGGCTCTAACCATGTTAGGGCCTTCATTACCAGAGTTCCTACTTCCATGGGGTCGCCTTCATGCTGCCATAGTTTCTTGTAAACACAAAATAATACATATTGAGGTAGCTAATCCTAATATCATGTAACAGTGAACAACATCTAAAACAATCATATCAAAAGCAGGTCATGCAATTCAATCAAATATCTCACACAAGAGACGAAAGAAATGCACAACACAAGAGGAACTCCTAAACATGCCTAAGCATAGTCAATGCACACCTCAGCTCAATAGGATGAACTGCTCTGATACCATAATCTATCACCTTAACACAAATTATCATAAAATAAGCAATATATTTTAGGATAAAGTATATTAAGCATGCCACTTTCTAAAATGCATAAAAACAAAATCCATAATAACTTGTATAGTCATTATAGAGAGCCACGAAGATGAAAAAGATTATATATATACATCACTGGCTAACAAGTCATACTGTAATACATAAACTTTGAAAAACTATTCAGCAAAGTAAATAAATATAAGCTGATGCAAAAGGAAATAAAGCAACTAAACTTAGCCATCTGCTTCTTCTTTTTCATGCCCTTTCCTTTTGAAGGGACTTCACCTAGATTTATATGGAACACACATAGGTGAGAAATCATAATTTCTTAGTATACGCATACCAAGACTAGCAGTTAACCATTTACAACAAATAAATCAACTGTAAATGTACATACACAAGGTGTAACCAATTATCCGATAATCAACAATATCAAAGAATCATCTATACAATCCTAAGATACTGTCGAACAAGCAACCAAGCAAGACAACTGCCCATACAATTATCAACAATGCAATGCTTTATATCATGAGGTATGATTATGCTCAAACAATATCCTAATATTATGATTATGCAAATGCCAATGCAGGTTTTAAATTTTGAAAACACAAGCTACTTACTTATTTCCCAGAAACCTTCATTTCTTGTATATACAAAGCAAGATAAGCCAAAAAGCCTAAACCAACTTGGTAATAGGTAGACACTTTTGCCTCACCAATGCAAGAGTAATATTTTCACCCCTATACCAGTAACCCTGACCATCACGGCATAAATGTTTGGAGAATTTAGATCCAAAACCTCATCCTCATGTCATATAATTGTGCACACCATTTAAGTTACAATACATAGGAAAATAGTAAATATCAAGTTTAAAAACTAAATATTCAAGCCATATTTTAAACACTAGCACATGGAAATCTTAGCCTCACTTATCCAACAAAGTAGTAAGATTCATATCACTAGCATGCCTATATCTAGAACCTCACATCACCACTTTACAAGTGATTTCCAAGACAACCTCATGTTGTGCATGGTCCTAGACACAACCCTAAGGCACTCTAAACTCAAAGATTGCCTAAGGTTTAACAACCCATCTTATATATGCTAAGTAGTCATTCTCTCCAAGAATTACCCCTATTAGTGCCTCAACACACTTAGGAAAGCATATAAGAGTGATCCCATCACTTAGGAAATTCCAAAACATAAAAAATACAATGTTGGAAGATCTAGCAGCTGACGCCATCCCTGCTCTTGGGTTCCAAATATTGGAGGTGTATCACTCGCACACCGCAATATGCAACACCTTGCGCCACGACGCAAGCAGCAGAACATGGATTCTGTAGAATTTGGGTACTATTCCATTGGAACAAGTCATGAATTTTGGACACTCCAAACTAGTTTCTAGGTGATTTAAGGTCCCGAACAAGTTCACTAACACATAAGAATCATTAATCACCAACAAAAACTTCTAATTTGGATCCAAAGATCAAATCACACATCCATGAACTAACTTTCTCACTTTTAGCATCAAAGGTCCAAATGACAAGTTCTAAGTTTCTAACTCAAACTCATTACATGAACAAGTCATAAACAACCAAAGAAACTCATTCAAGAAAGAAAAATACTTCAAACACTTCTAGAAACCAATTTGACCTATCATGCACCATATGTGCATCAATGGTGAAAATGAAAGAAAAGGAGTTAAAGAACACAAAAAACCCTACCTTGTATAGCAAAGATGGTGATGATGGCTAGTGAACCACAGGCTGTGATTGTCATTAACTAAAACTGATTTTGATGATAACAAACAAGAAAGGAATGGTAATGCAAAGATCAAGTCCTAAGACTTTTCAAGATTAGCATATAGGACTTAGATCTTGTGTAAAGGTATTTTAAGAATCACACTAAGCTCATTTTATGGTTTCTATCTCAACTTAAATGACTTTGCAAAATCATGATTTATACTTATGAATATTTGATTTAACTTTGAGCAAAATGGTTTTGGAAAGGATGAAAAGGTTTTGAGAATCCTTGGTTACAAGTTCCTTTAGAAATCTTGTATTCTTGACTTTCAAATAACTAGTTATTACTATTCAATAATTGGTTATGACTGTTCATATAACTGATTATCTAAAAACCAATAAACTGATTATTACTGTTCATAATTGGTTATTTGCCAAAGTATGAAATGCGCTAAAGTATTTTTAAAAGGGAATAACCGATTATGGAAATTCTGTAATCAGTTATTCACTAAGTCAGGAGCTAATTCCTATTTTTCTAAAAAGCCCATAACTGATTATGAAATCACCATAATCGGTTATTGAATTAGTCAGGCACATGACTATGTTTTTTAATGGCCCATAACCGGTTATGCCTTGTCCTATAATTGGTTATGCCAAACCAAATAACCAGTTATTGCAAATTACTAACCAGTTATCTGGAAAAGCTAAAGACACATTCCAATGACTCTATTGGAGCATTTAATGCCCCCAACTACCTCCAACGATAATTAATTGTTTTGAGCTATAAATATTAGTTATTGGGCATTTATGAAGGTCAGAAAAATAATCTAAAAATCATTATTGAGCATTAAATTCGTATTTTCACTATCTTTTTTATCATACTCTATTTTTGAGCTAAGTGTGTAAATCTTTGATACCCATAGAGTTTCAATTTGTATTATTCACTCTTGAGAGAGTTTCTTATCATTCATACTTTGTATAATCTGTAAAAGAGAGGGTGAGGTATGCCTCAAAGTTGTAAGAGTGAGGTATCCCTTGAACGTAGAGGCTCAAGCACAAAGGGTGAGATATCCTAAGCTGTTGAGTGCTCTAATTTGTAAAGGTTGTCAATCACTTGTTTAAAGATTGAAGATATAGTGAAAATCTTGGGTGATTACTTGAGGACTGGACGTAAGCCACAAGTGGATTGGTGGTTGAACCAGGATAAAGCGTTGTGTTTGTTTTCCTAAACTCAACTCCCTTATTTTCTGCACTGTTTTATTGATCTACTTGAATATTATCTTCCTTGATTGATTCATTTATAAGTGAAAGCCCTTTATTTACTCTATCCATTCATTTCTAACAAACAATAGCTTCAACGAAAATTAATAATCAAGTGTTTTTTGAAAGACTTGCAAAAATTTCTTTACATACTTAATTCACCCGCTCTTGAGTATTGAGACCACTTAGTAACAAGTGGTATCAAAGGTAGACTCTTATGTAAAGAGCTTAGCAGCTTCAAGAAAAGAAATGACTTCAAATGGTTTTTCTAACGAAAGTTCTTTTATAAATAAACCTCCCTTTTTCAATAAGGATGGTTATGCCTATTGGAAAGAAATGATGAAAATTTTTATTAAAACTATTGATCTTGATGTGTGGGATATAATTGAAAATGGTCCTTTGTCTCTACATGCATAATTGATGATGTAAGAACCAATACACCAAGAAATGAATGGACGGATGAAGAAAAGAAAAAGATTCAATATAATTTGAGAGCCAAGAACATCATCACACTTCCTTGGGGTATGATGAATTCTTTAGGGTGTCAAATTGTAA
This sequence comes from Ormosia semicastrata, assembly GCA_029884595.1. Classification (NCBI taxonomy): domain Eukaryota; kingdom Viridiplantae; phylum Streptophyta; class Magnoliopsida; order Fabales; family Fabaceae; genus Ormosia; species Ormosia semicastrata. The sequence continues at coordinate 56,386,320 of JAQQTO010000063.1, forward strand.
GACTGCCCAAAAAATGTGGGATACCTTACAAGTAACCCATGAGAGCACAAGTGAGGTAAAAAGGACAAGAATAAACACACTCACTTATGAATATGAATTATTTTGAATGAACCAATGAGAGAACATTCAAGAAATGCAAAAGAGATGTACTCATATTGTAAACCATCTTGCTTCATTGGGAAAAATTTTTCCTAATGAAGATCTTATTAACAAAGTGTTGAGAAGCTTGAATAGGAATTGGTAACCCAAGATAACGACTATTGCGGAATTAAGGAACTTATTAATAATGACTCTAGCCACTTTGTTTGGGAAGTTCTAAGAGCATGAATTAGAGCTAAATAAGCTCAATCAACATAAGGAGTGTAACACCCCTCGAAGGGCATTACATTTCAGACTAACTCATTTTAATTCTTTACCTAAGTTATAAAATATTTAATATTATAAAATATGAGTTTCAAAATTTCTTCTTTGTGGATAATATAAACTTACGAAATTTTAGAAGCATAATATACAAGAACTGAATAATATACACCTATAGTACATAACATAGATTAGTGACATTTTAATTACATACAACTTACGTACTCCAAACAACACATAACTACCATATAAAAACTGAACCTAGCCCAAGTCCAAAAACTTGAAGAGTAGGGTCCTGAACCCGATCTTCATCAAAATCCTCTTCGGGATCCCTAACGGATAAGTTCCTCGGTCGGGGCATGTCACTACGGATGGAAGTCCGAGCAGTCGACTCCATAGAATCCTCACTAGGGGTAGTTCTACGATTACCCCATAACTCCCCAATAGGCATATAAAACTCCAAACAAACAGCAACATCCAAAGAAAACATAGTAACCCCACACTGGGTCCTACTCCAAAGCAAAGTAACATCTCTAGCATACTGAATGCATCCCGTGTCCCAATGGACATTCCATGCTTCGATGTCTCCATGAAATTGAATGCTAACGAAACCTCATGGATCTTGCCTCACCGCCATCGGAAACTTCTTAAAACATAAATATAGAACAAAACAAACAGAATAATATAATAAAGAGGTGAGATTCCCTACATCAATACCATCATGGCAACAAAGAACAATAATGACAATAATGTCATTCATATAAAACAATATCATAGAACAAACAAGTATAATCATGTTATCAATTAATAAATAATTCAACAATATATATATATATATCACAATAACACGAATACTAATCATACCACAAAATAAATATACTGACTATGCCATAACAATATGTACACTGACTATGCACATGCACAATGTGTATACTAACCATCCTTATGCACAATGCACTCATTTCCTACTCCATGGAGCTAAACACAACTTTGGAGAAAATGATCCAGAAGATATGTCTGTATGTCGGCCGCCTCAGACCAAGTGTTATAATTTTTCAATATGTACATTGTAACATCCCAAAAATTATCTCATTCATCATAAATAGTCATTTTATAATATTTGAGATTTTTGTGAATTTTTATGGATTTTTTCAGGAACGATGCATATTTTGGTATATTTCTCGTTTTACGTGCACATTGAGCAGAACTAGTATAACGCTCCGAAAATTATTTTTTTCATCACAAATATTCATTTTATAATATTTGTGATTTTTGAAAAAAATTTGTATTTTTTCAGAAACGTCGAATATTTTAATATATTCCTCATTTTACATGCACACTGTGCAGAGTTAGTGTAACACTCTGAAAATTATTTGTTTCATGATGAATAGTCATTTTCCAATATTTGTGATTTTTGAGAATTTTTGTGGATTTTTCTGGAAATATCGAATATTTTAGTATATTCCTTGTTTTATGTGCGTGCTGAGCGGAGCCGGGAAAACAAAATGTTTTCCCTGAGGCTAGTAAACCTTGAATAGTGGAAGTATCGATGGGGGATCTTACTAAACTCGAGGCTGGGTATAGTTTACGAGGTTTACATTTTTTGAGATTTTATCTGATAAATAAAATCTCTGTACGTACTGTTAAATAAAATTTTGCAGTACGCTCTATTATTCGATGGATAATTATTACTGGCTTGTGTACTACAATAATTATCCATTAGGTAATAGCTTGTAGTAAAATCCTAACCACCTTATTATTTAATTACTAAATCACATTATCTTATCCAAAGGTAATATCCTTTATGTCTAATCAAATCATCTTTATTGGAAAAAGTTACAAGCTTCTCAAAGAAGCCAAGCACACTTCTCTCTCCTCCCCCACACACCATACGGCAGCAGCCCTCAATTTGGAGCCCAAGATTTGTGCTTCATTTAATTAAGCTATTTTATTCTAATTTCAAAATCAAAAAGTCATCATCTTTTCTCCTATCAACTTCTCTCTCTAGATTTTCTTTCTCTCTTTTCTCTCAACCATTTTCTTCTCTCTCTTTCTTCCCACTCCCCACACGGCAGCATGCTCCCTCTTTGGAGCCAAAAATGTGTTTCACTTAATTAATTACACTATTCTAATTTCAAAGACCCTAAAAGCTCATTTCACTTTTCTATCAACTTCTCTCCCTACCTTCATTTTTCTCAAACTTTCTCCTCATTCTCTCTACACCCTACCTCATGGCCACCACACTCTCAAGCCCTCAACCATCACAAAACTTTTAACCAAATACATTTTCTTAATCTCCTTCATCATCTAAACACATCTCTAGTTAGTGATTTCTTGAAAAGGTTCCATTTTCATCATCATCATCTTCTTGCCTCAGGTTTGAAGCTTTAGGGTAAGGTTCTTGGTTTCCTTACCCTTTTCTCTTCATTTTCGTGTTCAAAGTCTTCTTTATGACCATTGATCCATTCTTTTTCAAGTCTCCTTGTTGATTTAATGAAGTTGTAATTTTTAGGGTTCTTGGAGGTATGAATTCAAAAATTGCAAGGAGCTTCAAGGGAGTTCCATTGCTTGTTTTCTTCTCTAGGTAAGAGGGAGATACTCCTCCTTAACCTATATTGGTAGTAAGGAACTTTGTTTTTGTGATTGGTTGCAAGAAACCCTAGTAGGGTTATTTTCTTTGTTTGTATGATTTGTATGATTACATATTATTTTTAATTTGTTTAAGTTATTTGATTGATTGGTTATGTATATTGATATACGTGGATGGATTGGAAAACTTAAAATGGAAGGAAATGACCTACATTCCCTCTAGGAGGCTCATGGTTTTGGGGCCCAAAAATTAGGGTTCTTGATGAAAAATTATAACAAGTGGAAGACATAGCAAATCAAGTGGATAATATGTAAGTAATGGAAAGGAAATTTGGAATCCTGAAGCTTGGAGAGGCTCACAGCCTCTATGGCTATTAATGGCCTAATCATGTGACTTTATACTACTATGACCTCTAATTAATCAAGTGATTAAGCAAGTGGATCATGTGATGGAAGGAAATTAATTAGGTAACCAAATAGAACTCTTTGGACTTTAAGAACAAATAAGGATGTGTGAGACTTAGTAAGACCTAGAAATAATTCTTTAAGTGAGCATAACTAAGTTTAAAAGTAAGGAATCCAATAATGAAATGAACCCCTCTAGGAAAGAATCTCATAAGAATCATTAAATCAAAATGAAACTTAATTAATTTGGGCAATTAGAAATTAATTTAGGATTTCATAAAATGGAAAGAATCAAGAATAGAGTTTTATCCAAAAACTTAGAATAAATTTTAATTAAAGCAAGACCATGAGTGCAAGTAAGAATGATAAATAATTCAATTTAAATCATTCTAAGGGAATTAGATTTAAAAATTTAATGATGGACTTATGTAATTAAAATAATAATGATTAAATGAATAATGTGAGAGAATTCTGGTAAAAGAGAAACTTATCGAGAAGAATATAGAAATTTCGGCATAATTCCATAATGTATCCTAAAGGTGTAATGCATTATTTAAGGACCTAATAATATTTATTGTGGGTCCATGAGTGAATCAAGAATAGGTTGATGCTTACCTTAGCCAAAATTGTGGCATGTTATGGAAAGTATATTGTTGTTGAATATACATGATATATGCATTGAGTCATCATGCATCGTTGAAGTCCGATGGACTATTTGTCAAGGCTATGTTGCCTAGGAGTTGAATCACACCTTAGTACGGGTGCGAATAGACTAGTGTAGGTCCTGCTGTTGACCTTGGGGCATCAGGGCGCGGGCGTCTCACAGCGGGCAATTGGTAGCCCCTCTGGACCGCGAGACAGACTGATGTAAATGCACCGATGATCCTGACCGAGACATTATCTTATATCGCGATCTTGTGGGAATGCCGCTGTATAAAGCCCTGTTGCGCAAAACTATTATATTCTGGGAAGCACTTGATTGTATGCTGACGAGATACTAGCATATCTCCCTGATCATTCTCTCCGATGTTTATGTCTAGCTCCATGGAATAGGATTTTGATATCGTGTACAGGTGCATAGTGAGTCAATATATTACTTAGTGTTTAATTTATATGATGACTAGAACTGCTATCTTATTGATGTTATAACTGCCTGAGATTGTTAAGTTGTTTAATTTCTACTTCTTGATACTGTTTATATCTCTTGTAATGCTATGTGGGCGTCCTATGCCATTTCTGTTTCTTGCTACCATGATTGGTAATGAAGTTGGATATCTCACCTCTTGCTTGTACTGTTGTTGTTCTACGTGATATTTGGTTAAAGACTGTAGAGGGGATGAGATTGTTCTTCCTAGACTTTACTTGGTATTGATCTCCTGTTTTCGAGGATATCGTCAAGCAGGGGTTCCATTGGGTTCGTTAGGATTGTATTCATTAGTGGCGCCAATGCGTGGCTAGTCGATTGTACTAGACAACGTATACGATATGTTGGAGACCTGGTCTTGACCGTAAGGAGGACCCGCAATGGAGATCCTATCCTGACACTTACTACTTCGATAGATCTGGAGTTCACCTTGCCTATCCAGGAGCTATGGGGTGATCCGATTCACACCCTAGAGAGGACGAGGATTCCATGGCATCAACTGCTAGGGCACCTGCCCGTGGGACCGCACTCAGGCCTATCCTTATATCTCACGAGCCGGGAGAGGATCCCGAGGTGGATCCTATGGAGTGCCCAACTTCTTAGACGTGGATGTATTTATGGGCAGTGTATGTTTCCTTCTGTATTACTTATATTAAGGTGTAATTTGTGTATACCTGTATTCTAAAGTCAAACTTGATGTATTTTATATTTGAGTGGTATGTGAAATGCGCCGTGCTTTATATGATTTAAACTAATTATCTAGTCCTATGAACTGTATTTTGATTTTTGGCTTGTTGAATTATATGTGCCAATGATGGCTTATGTATTATTTCATTCATGACTCATATTTTCTATATATGCACAATGGTTTACTTTGGATAAATATTATTTGAAAGTTGTAGCATGCCAAAATTTAGTATTCGCGATATAATGACGATTGTGCCGTGGTTATTAAATCGAGGGGTGTTACATTAGGTGCTATCAAAGCTCAGTTCATCCTGTTGAGCCGGGGTATGGACTGTCTATGCTTAGACATGTTAGAAGTTTCTTAGTATGTTATACACTTCTTTGTCTCTTGATAGAGATGTTTGGGAAAGGAAGGCATGACTTGTCGTAGGTTGAATGTTGGTAGCTACTGTTGCATAGACACATGATATTGAGTATTGGCCCACTCAATGTGTAATGTTCTGTGTGGATAGGAAACTAAGACTTCACCTAGGCGTATTAAGCGGGTAGAAATTCCTTTAGCAAGAAGCTCAGCTGGTATGACTGAACTTGTCTAGGGTTTACTTACATTTATACCCTTGTTGTGTTACCTCTAGAATTGTTTGAGCTAATGTGTTAGAAATGGGTAGTTAAATCGAACTTGTAAGGTTTGTGGACTGAAGCGTCGAAGACGTTTTGGAGAACTGAATTCTCTTGGGAGAAGAATATCTGGCATAAGTATGGTTCGAGGAGCTTCCTGGAAGTTAAAGACTTGCGGAAGATCGCGCCATAGAAGGCCGGATGAAGGAGCTCAAGTTAAAATCTTTTAGGTTTGGTGATTTAGTTTGTCTTGCTGTGTTGTGTGGCTTTTGTGTTTGGTTTCCAAAAGGAGACAATGTTGTTTGAAATGGTTACTTCTTGTTTCCATTGTGCTTGACTATTTGTTTTTGATGGAAAGGCAATGGCTCGTAGTAAACGTACGCGTAGGAATGTGGAACGCGACAACAAAGGGGTGAATGCGACTATGGAAGTAATGCAGGGAATGACTGGCATAATAGTATAACCGAATTAGAGGACCGTACAGTAACAGGAGTTAGAAGTCGAGGTTCAGAATTTGTTGGGAGAAAGTCAACTTTGGAGTAACTCTAAACTACCTAAGTTGCAAAAGAGGAATAATAGAATGATCAATCAGTTCAAGCAAAAAATATACTTGCAACCACTAGGGAATCAACGATGACGACAACCAATTGGGGGTAATGCTAGTGGTGGCAGACCTAGTCATCCCGTGACACTTTTACAGACGTGTAAGAAGTATGGAAAAGATCACTCAATGAGGGAATGTAAGATCAAGAGGGTAATATGCTTCAAGTGTGGAAAGGATCACTTAACAAAGGACTGTATGATCGAAGGAATAATTTGTTTCAAGTGTGAAAAGCCAGGTCATGTGGCGAGAAATTGTACCTTGCATAGGGCAAAGCCTTTCATCGGAGATGTATGCACCTCAAAATCTCACGAACAAGGGAGAATTAATTCCTCCACCCAGATTGAAGACCGAAATGAAGAGGGGGACTGTGCTACAGTAGATAACTCTGTGATTCCATTGTATAACTCTGGGGATAACCCATTTCCTTGTGACATATGATTGTATGAGTCTATTAGGATCGTTTATATTTTCGTCATCTTTTGACTAAGTTATTTCTATTTCTGCTACTAAGAACGTGTTGTTTGTAGCCTAGTTGTTTAAATTAACCTATATTTGTGAAAGATTGAGTCTTTTCTGTTGATTGAATTTGTTTACCTTCTTTGTAAATCTGATGTGATATCAAAATAAAAGGGCTGGTTATCTTCCAACCATATCCTGTTGAAATATTCCAATGAAAATTTAAGAGTTTATTTTTTGGATTAGGTTATTTGTGTATTTACTTCCTTTCGACCTGAATATTACTGTTCTGATTTACAAGCCTGCTCTCATTACACAAGTTTGTTTAAAAGTATCTTATTGTTGTTAGAAATTAGAACCCTTTTTTCAATTCAATTATCTACTTTCTTCGTGAATAGACTTGATCTCAGAAAGGGGATTGGATGTTTTCTAACTATATCTCATCATTCTGTTCTAACAGAAACATAATGTCTCTTGAGACTAAAATTTCCTAGATTTGAATCCATGACACTCATTCCTAAATTTTATTAAACCCTGCCAAATTCTTCATCGGAAGGGTCTGGTGGTAAACCAAGTGACTTCCCTACTTTTCTTTCTGATCATTATAATGTTCCTAGTATACTTCGATTGAGGAAATGTGTTCCCGAATTTGAACCATAACATTGTGTCAAGTGCAGCACAATTAGGTGAGAACTTACCCTATGAGACATTTTGTTCAGATCAAGGAAAGATGGCTTGACGAATCAATTAAAGGATGCCACTGTTTTCTCCAAGACCAGCTTATGTTCTGGACTATCATTAAGTTCGTTTGAAGGTAGAATAATGTTTTCAAGACGGCTTTTCGGACACGTTATGGGCACTACAAGTGTTTGGTAGCGTTGTTCCGTGCAACGAACACGTCAGTAACGTTCATTGATTTCGTGAATAGGATCTTCTTCCCTGTTGAAAATAGATTTGTTGTTGTCTTTGATGGCACATTCTGATCTATTCTTAATGTTCGAGGGAGCGTACCGAACCTTTCGTTGTGATCCTTCAAATTCTGAATAAGGAGAAGAAGATATGCGAGAAGTTGTCCAAGTGTAAATTCTGGTTAGAGGCAATTCAACTCTTGAGTCTCTTGATCTCAAAGAAAGGAGTTGTCGTGTATCCGTCGAATATTGAAGCAGTTCTTCAATGAGAAAGACCGAAGACCTTAACGGAGATTCGTAGCGAGATAGGATAAGTTGGTTAATACAGGAGACTCGTCGCAGAATTTTTCCAATGTGGCAAGACTTCTCATCTACCTCATACAAGAGAGTCAAATTTTGTGTGGACCGATGCATATAGGGGAAATTTTCAAGGGTTGAAGAAACACTCAACTACTTTACCAGTGATGATTCTGCCTAATCTCAACGAACATTTTGAGATACACATTGATGCCTTGCGTTAGATTTTGGAACGTGAGCTTGTGCAGATAGGAGGAGTAGTAGCGTGTGCTTCAAGATAACTGAAAGCATATGAGGAGAGTTACTCTACACAAAAACTCAAAGTTAGCATTGGGATTGCGCTGAAGATCTGGAAACGTTCTATAAGGAACCATATTCACGTGTATTCTAAGATAGATCAAATTTCAAGGACAAAATTTCTTTTTGAAGGGGAAAGTTGTAACATCCTGAAAATTATCTCATTCATCATAAATAGTCATTTTATAATATTTGAGATTTTTGTGAATTTTTGTGGATTTTTTCGGGAACGATGAATATTTTAGTATATTTCTCGTTTTACGTGCACACTGAGCAGAATCAGTATAACGTTTCAAAAATTATTTGTTTCATCATAAATAGTCATTTTATAATATTTGTGATTTTTGAAAAATTTTTTGTATTTTTTCAAAAATGTTGAATATTTTAATATATTCTTCGTTTTACGTGCACACTGCGCAGAGTCAGCGTAACACTCTGAAAATTATTTGTTTCATGATGAATAGTCATTTCCAATATTTGTGATTTTTGAGAATTTTTGTGGATTTTTCTGGAAATATCGAATATTTTAGTATATTTCTCGTTTTGCGTGCACACTGAGCGGAGCCGGGAAAACAAAATATTTTTCCTAAGGCTGGTAAACCTTAAACTGTGGAAGCGTCGACGGGGGATCTTACTAAACTCGAGGTCGAGCACAGTTTACGAGGTTTATGTTTTTGGAAGTTTTATCTGATAAATAAAATCTCTGTACACACTGTTAAATAAAATTTTGCAGTACGCTCTATTATTCGATGGATAATTATTACTGGCTTATGTACTACAATAATTATCCATTAGGTAATAGCTTGTAGTAAAATACTAACCACTTTATTATTTAATTACTAAATCACATTATCTTATCCAAAGGTAATATCCTTTATATCTAATCAAATCCTCTTTATTGGAAAAAAGTTATAAGCTTCTCAAAGAAGCCAGGCACACTTCTCTCTCCTCCCCCACACACCATACGGTAGCAACCCTCAATTTGGAGCCCAAGATTTGTGCTTCATTTAATTAAGTTATTTTATTCTAATTTCAAAATCAAAAAGTCATCATATTTTCTCCTATCAACTTCTCTCTCTAGATTTTCCTTCTCTCTTTTCTCTCAGCCATTTTCTTCTCTCTCTCTCTTCCCTCTCCCCACACAGCAGCATGCTCACTCTTTGGAGCCAAAAATGAGCTTCACTTAATTAATTATACTATTCTAACTTCAAAAACCCTAAAAGCTCATTTCACTTTTCTATCAACTTCTCTCTCTACCTTCATCTTTCTCAAACTTTCTCCTCCTTCTCTTTACACCCTATCTCACGGCCACCACATTCACAAGCCCTCAACCATCATAAAACTGTCAACCAAATACATTTTCTTAATCTTCTTCATCATCTAAACACATCTCTAGTTAGTGATTTCTTGAAAAGGTTCCATTTTCATCATCTTCTTCTTCTTGGCTCAAGTTTGAAGCTTTAGGGCAAGGTTCTTGGTTCCTCACCATTTTCTCTTCATTTTCGTATTCAAGGTCTTCTTTATGACCATTGATCCATTGTTTTTCAAGTCTCCTTGTTGATTTATGAAGTTGTAATTTTTAGGGTTCTTGGAGGTGTGAATTCAAAAATTGCAAGGAGCTTCAAGGGAGTTCCATTGCTTGTTTTCTTCTCTAGGTAAGAGGGAGATACTCCTCCTCAACCTATATTGGTAGTAAAGAACTTTGTTTTTGTGATTGGTTGTAAGAAACCCTAGTAGGGTTATTCTCTTTGTTTGTATGATTTGTATGATTACATATTGTTTTTAATTTGTTTAAGTTATTTGATTGATTAGTTATGTATATTGATATACGTGGATGGATTGGAAAACTTAAAATGGAAGGAAATGACCTAGATTCCCTCTAGGAGGCTCACGGTTTTGGGGCCCAAAAATTAGGGTTCTTGATGAAAAATTATAACAAGTGGAAGACATAGCTAATCAAGTGGATAATATGTAATTAATGGAATGGAAATTTAGAATCCTAAAGCTTGGACAGGCTCACGGCCTCTACGGCTAATAATGGCCTAATCATGTGACTTCATACAACTATGACCTCTAATTAATCAAGTGATTAAGCAAGTGGATCATGTGATGGAAGGAAATTAATTAGGTAACCAAATAGAACTCTTTGGACTTTAAGTACAAATAAGGATGTGTGAGACTTGGTAAGACTTAGAAATAATTCTTTAAGTGAGCATGACTAAGTTTAAAAGTAAGGAATCCAATAATGAAATGAACCCCTCTAGGAAAGAATCTCATAAGAATCACTAAATCAAAATGAAACTTAATTAATTTCGGCAATTAGAAATTAATTTAGGATTTCATAAAATGGAAAGAATCAAGAATAGAGTTTTATCCAAAAACTTAGAATAAATTTTAATTAAAGCAAGACTATGAGTGCAAGTAAGAATGATAAATAATTCAATTTAAATCATTCTAAGGGAATTAGATTTAAAAATTTAATGATGGACTTATGTAATTAAAATAATAATGATTAAATGAATAATGTGAGAGAATTTTGCTAAAAGAGAAACTTATTGGGAAGAATATAGAAATTTTGGCATAATTCCATAATGTATCCTAAAGGTGTAATGCATTATTTAAGGACCTAATAATATTTATTGTGGGTCCATGAGTGAATCAAGAATAGGTTGATGCTTACCTTAGCCAAAATTGTGGCATGTTATGGAAAGTATATTGTTGTTGAATATACATGATACATGCATTGAGTCATCATGCATCGTTGAAGTCCGATGGACTATTTGTCAAGGCTATGTTGCCTAGGAGTTGAATCACATCTTAGTGCGGGTGCGAATAGACTAGTTTAGGTCCTGCTGTTGACCTTGGGGGCATCGGGGCGCATGCGTCTCACAGGGGACAGTTGGTAGCCCCTTTGGACCGTGAGACAGACCGATGCAAATGCACCGACGATCCTGACCGAGACACTATCCTATATCGCGATCTTGTGAGAATGCCGCTGTATAAAGCCTTGTTGCGCAAAACTATTATATTCTGGGAAGCATTTGATTGTAGGCTGACGAGATACTGACATGTCTCCCTGATCATTCTCTCCGATGTTTGTGTCTAGCTCAATGGAGTAGGATTTTGATATCGTGTACATATGCATAGTGAGTCAATATATTACTTAGTGTTTAATTTATATGATGACTAGAATTGCTATTTTCTTGATGTTATAACTGCCTGAAATTTGTTAAGTTGTTTAATTTCTGCTTCTTGATACTGTTTATATCTCTTGTAATGGTATGTGGGCGTCCTATGCCGTTTCTATTTTTTGCTACCATGATTGGTATTGAAGTTGGATATCTCACCTCTTACTTGTACTGTTCTTGTTCCATGTGATATTTGGTTAAAGACTGTAGAGGGGACGAGATTGTTCTTCCTAGACTTTACTTGGTATTGATCTCCTGCTTTCGAGGATGTCGTCAAGAAGGGGTTCCATTGGGTTCGTTAGGATTGTATTCACTGGTGGCGCCAATTCGTGGCGAGTCGACTGGACTGGATAGCGTATACGATATGTTGGAGACCTGATCTTAACCGTAAGGAGGACTCGCAATGGAGATCCTGTCCTGACACTTACTACTTCGGTACATCTGGAGTTCACCTTGCCTATCCAGGAGCTATGGGGTGATCCGATTCACACCCCTAGAGAGGACGGGGATTCCATGGCATCAGCTGCTACGACACCTGCCCGTGGGACCGCACTCGGTCCTGTCCTTATATCTTCAGACAAGTCGGGAGAGGATCCCGAGGTAGATCCGATGGAATGCCCAACTCCTTAGACGTGGATGTCTTTATGGGCAGTTTATGTTTCCTTCTGCATTACTTATATTAAGGTGTAATTTGTGTATACCTGTATTCTGAAGTCAAACTTGATGTATTTTATATTTGAGTGGTATGTGAAATGCGCCGCACTATGTATGATTTAAATTAATTATCTAGTCCTATGAACTATATTTTGATTTTTGGCTTGTTGAATTATATGTGCCAATGACGGCTTATGTATTATTTCATTCGTGGCTCATATTTTCTGTATATGCACAATGGTTTACTTTGGATAAATATTATTTGAAAGTTGTAGCACACCAAAATTTAGTATTCACGGTATAATGACGATTGTGCTGTGGTTATTAAATCGAGGGGTGTTACATACATCAAGCATTATACTAGACATTCTATGCCAGATCGGGAATAGGAATAGTGATATCATCGAGATCATCGGTACATTTGAATCAGCTGCCACAGCACAGTAGTGCTATTCAACTAGCCTTATGTGGAATTCCGCATCCCAACGCCTCCAAGATTCATTATAGACCTCCACTACGCAATTCGTACGCGCACTTAGGTGTAATTCAACTCCTAAGCAACAATAGCCTTAACAGATACCGACTGACAAATAATGCATGATCAACGACTCTATGCATATTACAAACCTTTACTAGCTATAACTATACGTTGATATATCTGGGTTCAATATATTAGCCCAACAACAAATTACTGTATTCCTCAATCGTATAGCATTTTTATCGCATTTTCACAATCGCGTAACACCTCTGTTACATTTTCAAATCGCGTAACAATTTTGTCAACGTATTTTCAATTGTGAAAAATATTTTCTCATTATTCTAAACTCAAACTAAAACTTTTCTCATTTAATATCAAAATTGGACTTTAATTCTAATATTTCCTTAATAAATCACCTTTAAATAATATTTCTAACATTTTTATACTAAACCTCCTCCAAATAATATTTCCTAATGTTTTCCACAAAAAACTTGTATTAACTAAATTAATTCAAGATATCTCAAAATCTTTATTCTTTACTCTTAATAAAACTTTCTTAAATAAAATATTTTAAACTCCAAACTATTATTAAAAATTATTTGCTTGCTTAAACTCCTCTAAATAATATTTTCTAATACCTTTTTCAAAACTTACTTTTATTTTAATTAAATAAAACTTTTTCCATCTTCTATATTAAAAACCTGCTTAAATAAAATACTTTAAGTTTAAAACTTAATTCCCAATCCTATTTTCCACTATATTGGCTGAAAATCACATTTTAATTAGTGATAAAAATATATCCATTTCCATTTTTTTTAATTTTGTAATTCCTTAATTAAATTTAATACCACTAATCCTCTAAGTTAACATTTAATAAACATTTTTATATTGGATTTCCTCTTTGGAGGACTTGGAGGCCGTGAGCCTCTATGGCCATTGGAGCCAAAATTCCTTTCCTCTCAATCACAATTTATATGATACAACAGATATAAAACATCATAATCCTACTATATCAATTTTATGCATAATATCAAAGCAATAAAATCATATAAGGCAATTAAACACAAATCACAAAATCATACAAACAATGTGAATAATCTTCACATGGATTCATCATCTTCATACAAATTTTGTTCCTGACCACCATAATTGGTTGATGATGTTAATCTCCCTCTTACCTTAGATGTAGCTTCTTAAGCTCCTTGTATGATCCTTTGTATCAATTTCCTCCACCAAGTAATCATTGAAATCCAAATAAACACATAAAAATTAACATTTAAAGCTTGATTAAGGTAACCATAGATCAAATATGGTCTTAGAATTTCAAGAATCAAATAAGAAATCAAGTTTCAAGATCTTTACCTTGAAACCCTAGAACTTGAATCCGAAAATCAAGCTTGAAGATGATAGAATCAAGCCTTGATCACAACTTCAAAGTTGCTTGGAGTGGTGTTTAGGATTAAGTGGTAAGGTTTATTTGAATTATGAGTGATTGGATAGTGTTTTTGGGTGAGGAGGCCGTGAGCAAGAGGAGAGAAAATGAGAGAAAGTGAGAGAAAATGGTGTTTAGCTTTGAGAGAAAAGATGATAGCTTTTTAAATGTGATAGAAAAATGAAACTTAGCCACTTTAGAGACTAAGTGGCCGTGAGGCTTCATGGAGAGAGTGAGAGAGATATTTTGATTTGCTACAAGCTATCATAACCATTGATTCAATCAAGGGTGGATATCCTAAGCTTCTTCCCTAAGCTTGCCCTCACCACCATTGATTAGATCAAGGATGGATATCCAAAGCTTTCTCACTAAGCTTGCCCTCACCACCATTGATTAGATCAAGGGTGGATATGCAAAGCTTCTCCTTCAAGCTTGTTTTCTATTGGTCCATCATAAAGGTGTCATAGCCCCTTTCTTTGACTTCAAGCTAGATATTTTCTAGATATTTTTCAAAAGCTTAGATATTTTTCAAAAGCATAGATATTTTCCAAAAGCTTAGATATTTTTAAAAATTATTACCCAATGGATAATAGCTACTACTAGTTATTGTCTAATGAATAAAAGCATTACCTAATGAATAATAGCATTATCCAATAGATAATAGCATTATCCAATGGATAATAGATAGTAAATTCAGATACAAAAAATTTTCGTCAACTGTTTTCGATTTCGGGTTCAGTAAGTTCCTCTGACTCTACATTAACAGTCCAAAATTTTTTAATCTAGGAAAAATTTTTAATTTTTCGGGCCCGCCTCAACACATATACAGTCCAAAATAATATTAAAATAATCAAAATAATTTAAAAATTCTCAAAAATTCACAAAAAATCCTAAATATTATAAAACTCATAAATATCAAGAAAAATGAAAAATCGAGGTGTTACAAGGAGCATGATAAAAAGAAAAAAAGGAATGCACTCAAAGCCACCTCTTGCACAATTGAAGATGATGATGAAGATGGAATAGGAAACCTTGAGGTAAATGAAAAAAATCTTAG
Source organism: Ormosia semicastrata (assembly GCA_029884595.1). NCBI lineage: Eukaryota > Viridiplantae > Streptophyta > Magnoliopsida > Fabales > Fabaceae > Ormosia > Ormosia semicastrata. The sequence continues at coordinate 56,401,494 of JAQQTO010000063.1, forward strand.
TTTTATTGTGAGAAAGTTTGGAAGATTTCTTAAGAAGAAAGGAACTCAAAGAAGAGCACATTTTCCTCCTAAGAAGGCCTATTATAAAGGGGAAGGAAACTCGTCTACTCCAACATGTTATGAATGCAAAAAACTAGGGCACATGAAGATGGAATGTCCCGTATATCTAAAGAAGATAGAAAAGTTTGAGAAGACACCTTCCAAAGAAAAGAAAGGAAGGAGAGCTTACATAGAATGAGAAGAGAATGACATGGATTCTTCAAATAGCTCAGAAAATGAAGAAGCCCATCTATGTCTCATGGGTAGAGAAGAAAAAGAAGAAGAGAACGACACCGAGGTAACTTCTTCTAACCTAGATCCCTCACCTTCTTATAGTGAACTACAAGATGCTTTTGAAGAATTGCATGAGGAATCTATGAGACTCACAAAAATGATTTTATATTTTAACAAAACAATCTACTTATTGGTAAACAAAGTTTCAATTTTAAACAAGGAGATTAATGAACTCAAAATTGAGAATGAGACTCTAGAACTTATTAATGCTAATTCATCATGCATGATTTGTTCTTTACATGATAATGCACCCACACCCTTATCTTGCTCATCATGTAAAGCAATTGAGATTGAGGATTTGAAAAACACACTTGCAAAATTTACCTTTGGAAGAGATAACTTAAATGTGTTACTAGGAAAACAAAGATGTGTTTTTCAAAAAGTTAGTTTAGGGTATAATCCCAATAACTAACAAAAGTTTCTCAAGAATTTCTTTGTTTCCTCAAGTACATCAAGTAGTCCCTTTATCAAATGCTTTCATTGTGGTAGGAAAGGGCATAGTGCCTCAACATACAATGTTAAGAAGAATATAAACACCAAGGTTGAAACTAAAATAGTTTGGGTCCCTAAGGGTACCTTGCCTAAGTTTAACACACAAGGACCTAAGAAAATTTAGGTATCGAAAGTTAAAATTTGAATGTGTGTTATAGATATGTTTGAAGACCAAAAGCTCAAGTTGGTACCTTGATAGTGGATGCTCCAAGCATATGACGGGTAATGGCTCCAAATTCTCCTCTCTTGCACCTAAGAAACATGGTCATGTCATATATGGGGATACCAACAAAGGAAGGATCCTTGGAGTTGGAAAAGTTAGTAAGATTGCCTCTACTTCAATTGATAATGTCTTGTATATAGAAGGACTCAAACATAACTTGTTAAATATAAGTCAATTGTGTGATAAGGGAAATAGAGTTATTTTTGACTCTAATTGCTGCATAATTGGAGGTAAGGATGATAAGTGTAATACCCTAAAAATTGCTTGTTTCATGATATATATTCATTTTATAATATTTATGATTTTTTTGAATTTTTTTAGAATTATTAGAATTATTTGATTATTTTAATATATTCCTCGATTTACGTACACACTGAGTGGGACCGGGAAAATAAAATATTTTCCCCGAGACTAGAAAACCTTGGACTACGACAACGGTGACAGGAGATCTTACTAAACCAGAGGCCAGACACAGTTTACGAAGTTTTTATTTTTTGAGATTTGATCTGATAAATAAAATCATGGTACGTTTTATTATCCATTTGATAATAAATACTGATTTTGTTAACTGTAACTTTTATCCACTGGGTAATAGTTTTAGTAGAGTGTTAGTCATTTTTTCTAGAGAGCACTTTAATGACATCACCAAGATGGTATCATCAAAGTGACATTATCCTTGACTTTTTCCAAAAAATGGACAAACCTTCTCAAGGAAGCTTTGTATCAAGCTTCTCAAGGAAGCCAATTTTTCTCTCTCCTCCCTTGGAGACTCCACGACGATGAGGAGGGAAAAGATGACACAAATTGTCATCTTTTCACTTTTTCCATTTTAAAAAATTTCTATCACTTTCTCCATTTTTCCTTTCACTCTCAACTTCTTTTTTCTCTTACTTTTCTATCACATTTTCTCTCTTTCCTCTCCTCTCCAACCTCACAGCCATACCCCTTTCCTTCACCCTCCATGCTTGTTTAATTTCAAGAAATCACATTGCTTGAAACTACATCTTGTCTGAAGACCTTTTCTTATTGGAATCACCTCCTAAAGCTCTCATCTCCATTTTTCTTTCCTCACTCTCATGGTCAAGCACCACCATTGATGGCCATCCATGCTTACTTGCTCAACCAACCTTATTTCTTGCATCTACTCATCATCTAGAAGCTTTTTCCTTTTGTGACATGATAGATGAATTAGAGTAACCTATGGCCTAGCATGGGAATAGAAGAACCAGGAGACATCTCAGTTTCTCACGCCACAGCATGATAAAGTACATGCCGCGGCGTGGAGCTCTTAGGTTGTAGTGTACTGAGAAGACAAAGGCTGGCACGCCGAGGCGCAGACAAGTGCACGCCACGGCGCGTGGATGTCAGCAGCGCTTATAAATATGATGCTATCAGATCAGAAAACGACAAGAGTTCTAGGTTGTGAGAAAATGCAATTAGGGCTCATTTGCTAGCATTTTGGAGAGCTGTGAAGGGACTAGAAGTGGAATCCACCATTCTTCAAGGAGGATCATTCTTCCAAGCACCAACATTATAGTGTTTCCTCTCTTCTCTCTTTACTCTCTCTCATTCTAGGGCATGGGTATGGAAATGACTGTGGCATATTCGTGTTCCATGGCTAGCTAAGTTAATTTTAGGGATTCTTTTGGATCTTTCTATGTAAACTTGATGATTTTGTAACCTTGTGATTTATTTATGATGATATGGTTTATTCATCCATGTTTCTCTTAATGCTCATGAATGTGTGGCCAACATTTATTGTGTTTTGGTTGAATCTATTGAACTAGACATAGGGATTTAGGTTTTAGATCATGAATATGGTTAATGCACGTTTAATTTCATTCTAATGGATGAGTGAGTTAATTAGCTAACAGGATAGAAATATACCCTTTGGTCATGCATGGCAATTGTTAAGAATCAATCTTAATGAAAGCAATTTGCTCTAGTTTTCATGGACGCATAGTGAGCTGGCAAACAATATAGGGTTAATTGACCTAGACATAAGTTTTTAGCTAGTGGAGTTTCTTATGCCAACAAATTCATTCATGCATAATGCTCACATTGGTTGCATATTATGAAGTGGAAGAGTTGGTGAAGAAGGAATCCCTATTCTCCAATCCTTCACTCTTAATCTCTTATTAAAGTTTTCTAGTCTTTTAATCAATTCACACATTTTCTCCCTATTTGAATGTCTTTGAATAGAATTTCTTAAACTACTGGTTGATAATTAGTTTAGATATTAATCCTAATCCTCGAGGGAATGAACTTAACTTCTCACTTTATTACTTGTATGACTTGTACACTTGCGGTACACAAAAGTGGTCAATAAGTTTTTGGCACAGTTGATTAGTTCTAGTTCAAGTTTTTCTTTTATTTCACTTTAATTGAAGTTTCATTCTTTGTCTATTTTAGGTACACTTACAATGGCGAATCACAATGATCACACAAGGCCTTTGAGGGAGTTTGCTACTCCTTAGATGGGTAATCTTCAATCGAGTATCACAAGGCCTCCTATCCAAGCTAATAATTTTGAAATCAAGCCTGCCATTATACAGATGATACAAACATCAGTGTAATTTGGTGGCTTACCAAGTGAAGATCCAAATGCTCATCTGTCAAATTTCTTGGAGATATGCGACACCTTCAAGCATAACAGTGTTTCTGAAGACGCCATCCATTTAAGGCTCTTTCCTTTCTCTCTCAGGGATAGAGCCAAGAGCTGGTTGCAATCTTTACCAGCAGGGTCTATAAGCACTTGGAATGATGTATGTGGCAAGTTTCTGAACAAATACTTCCCACCCGCCAAGACTGTGGAGATGGTGAATGATATCACCTCATTCACACAAGCTAAATCGGAATCCTTATATGAAGCCTGGGAGAGGTACAAGGATCTTCTGAGAAGGTGTCCTCCCCATGAGATACCACCATGGCACCAGATCTATTCATTTCATAAAGGCTTGCTGCCTCACCACCATCCAATTGTGGATGCAACTTCTGGTGGTTCATTACTTAGCATATCATTTAATGAGGCATACCAATTGTTAGAGGAATTGGCCGCTAATAGCTTTCAATGGCCATCTGCAAGAAATAACCCAAAAGGGTGGCTGGAGTGCATGATGTAGACGCAATTATGTCCCTTTTTGCTCAAGTGGCTGCAATTGCTAACAGGTTGGATAGTTTAGGTGTAAGCTCTCATTAAAGCCCATTCGTGTCATGTGACTGATGTAGGGGTAACCATGCAATGGATAGATGCCCATCTAATATGGAGAGTGCTCAATATGTGGGAAACTACCATCCTCCTCAGAATAACCCCTATTCTCAATAGTATAATCCTGGGTGGAGGAATCGCCCAAACTTCTCATGGAGGGATAACTAAGGAGCAACTTCTTCATCAGTTGGAAATGAGAGACCACACTATCCTCCCAGTTTCTCTTCATAAGCAAGACCACCACCACAAGAGAAGAAACCATCACTTGAGGACATGTTCATCTAGTTTATGGTTCAATCCGATACTTATATGTCTAAAATCGATGCTCATTTGGATAGAAATGACGCAATGATTCAAAGCCAAACAGCTTCAATGAGAACATTAGAAACATAGATGGGGCAATTGGCAAATGCTATCAACAATCGACCTCTGGGGTCATTTCCAAGTGACACCGTCAGTAATCCAAAAGGTGACCTAAAGGATTACAAAGCCATTTCCCTTGGAAGTGGGAAGAACATAGAAGGGAATCCCAAGACCAAACTGCTTGTTGATAATGCTAAGGTGATACAAGAAGAAGAGATTGTGTACAAGGAAGACCAAATGAGTAAAGTGATTGCCAAGAGCAAAGATGAGCCAAATAAGGAAGAAATCAAGAAGAAAGAAAAAAGCACTACTCCTGCCTTGCCGTTTCCTAATCGCTTTGCTAAGCATAAAATGGATGCACAGTTCAAGAAATTTTTGGAAGTCTTCAAAAAGCTTCAAATAAACATTTTATTTGCAGAGGCATTAGAACAAATGCCTAGTTACGTGAAGTTCATGAAGGATATATTGTCTAAAAAGTAAAAACTGGGTGAGTTTGAGATAGTGGCATTGTCAGAAGAGTGCAGTGTTATTTTGCAACAAAGGCTTCCTCCAAAATTGAAAGATCCAAGAAGCTTCACAATTCCGTGTGCAATTGGAGAAAAATTCTGTGGACAAGCCTTGTGTGATTTGGGGGCAAGTATTAATCTCATGCCCCTATCCATTTTCCAGAAACTAGGTTTAGGGGAATGTAAGCTGACATCAGTTACCCTCCAACTAGCGGATCACTTCTACTCTTACCCAAAGGGAATTGTTGAAGATGTCTTACTCAAGGTGGACAAGTTCATATTCCTTGCCGACTTTATAATTCTGGATATGGAGGAAGATCGAAACGTGCCTCTAATCCTTGGCAGACCATTTCTAGCCACAGAAAGAACACTCATTGACGTCCAAAAAGGTGAATTGACTATGAGAGTTCAGGATCAGGAGGTAACTTTTAACAATTTTAAGACAATTAAATTTCCTCATGATCCTGAAGAGTGTTCATATATAGGCATGCTTGATAATATAATTATTGATGCATTTCAAGCTAACTTTCCTGATGACCCTCTTGCATTAACATTGATTACTTTAACTAACCATGAAGATGATACTAGGGATGTTATAATTGATTTTGTTAAATGATTTGATGCTCTTCCTAAGTATTTCAGGTCATCCAAGTTTAAGCCTCTGGAGTTCTAAGCATCTAAGGAGTTGCCTAAGCCTTCTATTGAGGAACCCCCAAAGGTTGAGTTGAAGCCTTTGCCGAATCACTTGCAATATGCTTACTTGGGAGTAATGTCTACCTTGCTAGTAATCATATCATCATCACTCACTGATGAGCAAAAGAAGAAACTTCTTCGTGTGCCCCAGAAGTACAAACATGTCATTGGATGGACTATTGCTGATATTCATGGCATTAGCCTCTCCATTTGTATGCACAAGATTCTGTTGGAGGATAATCTGAGTGGAGTTGTAGAGCACCAAAGGCGACTGAATCCAATAATGAAAGAAGTGGTGAGGAAAGAGATAATTAAATGGCTTAATGCTGGCATAGTCTATCCTATTTCTGATAGCTTTTGGGTTTCTCCAGTCTAATGTGTTCCAAAGAAAGGAGGTATGACGGTGGTTACTAATGAAAACAATGAGCTCATCCCTTCTCGCAAGGTCACTGGATGGAGGATATGCATGGATTACCAAAAACTGAATAAAGTTACTTGGAAGGATCATTTCCCGCTCTCTTTCATTGACCAAATATTGGATAGATTGGATGGAAAGGCTTATTTCTGCTTCCTTGATGGTTACTCTGGATACAACCACAGTGCCATAGCACCTAAAGATCAAGAAAAGACAACATTCACATGTCCCTATGGCACGTTTGCTTTTCAGAGAATGCCATTTGGGTTATGTAATGCACCAGCAACCTTTTAGTGTTGCATGATGGCTATCTTTGTAGATATGATTGAGCATGACCTGGAAGTCTTTATGGATGATTTTTTGGTGTTTAGAGATTCTTACAATAGCTGTTTGTGGATTCTTTCTTTTGTGTTGAAAAGATGTGAATAGACCAACCTAGTTCTAAACTGGGAGAAATGTCATTTCATGGTTCAAGAAGGCATTGTTCTTGGCCATAAGGTTTCTATCAAGGGGTTGGAGGTTGACAAGGCAAAGATTGAGGTGATTGACAAACTTCCTCCACCAAATATAGTAAAAGGAATTCACAGCTTTCTTGGTCATGCCGATTTTTACCAGAGATTCATAGAAGACTTCTCTAAGATTTCTAAGCCCCTTTGCAACTTATTAGAGAAAGACATCCAGTTCAACTTTGATGAATCATGCCTGGATGCATTTGTGGAACTAAAAAGAAGACTAATGTCAACCCCGGTGATAATCACTCCGGATTAGGAATTACCTTTTGAATTAATATGCGATGCCAGTGACTATGATGTTGATCTAGTTTTGGGGCAGAGGAAAGATAAGGTGTTTTACTCCATATACTATGCAAGCAAAACTCTTAATGATGCGCAACTAAACCACACAATAACAAAAAGGAACTTCTAGCAGTTGTCTTCGCATTTGACAAGTTTTGAGAGGCCCTAAGGTGATAGTTTACACGAATCACTCCGCAATTAAATACCTGGAGAGCAAAAAGGATGCAAAGCCACGGTTGATTCGTTGGGTCTTGTTGTTGCAAGAATTTGATTTAGAGATTCGGGATAAGAAAGGGGCAGAGAATCAAGTTACAGATCACCTCTCTAGATTGGAAAATAAGGAATATCAAGTTGAACCGATCATGATTAATGAGGCATTCCCCAATGAGCAACTATTTGCTATAGCAACTTGTCCATACCTTTGGTATGCTGACATTGTGAATCACATAGTGGGTGGTGTGTTGCCTCCAAATCTTACCTCTCATCAAAAGAAGAAGTTCTTGCATGATGTCAGGCACTATCTCTGGGATGAACCATTCTTGTTTAAACAGTGCCCTGACCGCATGTTGAGGAGATGTGTGCCTATGGAGGAAGTTGAACAAATTTTGAACCAATGCCATTTTTCTCCGTATGGTGGACACTATAGTGGGGAGAGGACAGCAGCCAAGATGTTACAATCTAGCTTTTATTAGCCATCTCTCTTCAAGGATGCGCATTTTCATGTCAGTAAATGTGATAGATGCCAAAAAGCAGGAAACATCTCAAGGAGAAATGAGATGCCCCTCAATTCCATTCTTGAGGTTGAGATTTTTGACGTGTAAGGCATCGACTTCATGGGCCCCTTTATCCCCTCCTATGGAAATCTGTACATTCTTGTGGCAGTGGACTATGTGTCCAAGTGGGTGGAAGTGTGTGCATTTCCTACCAATGACTCGAAGTAGTGATAAACTTCATGAAGAAACAAATCTTCACCCGCTTTGGTACTCTTAGGGCCATTATTAGTGACAGAGGGTCACATTTTTGCAATAAGTATTTTGATGCTCTCCTGGGCAAGTATGGGGTAACTCATCTGATTGCCACTGCGTACTATCCACAGATAAGTGGGCATGCAGAGGTGTCCAATCGTGAAGTTAAGTGAATACTTGAGAAGACGGTATGTCCATCCTGTAAGGATTGGTCAAGAAGACTTGATGATGCACTATGGGCATACAGGACAGCTTATAAAAACCCCATTGGTATGTCTCCATACAAGCTTGTATTTGGGAAGGCTTGCCATTTGCCCATTGAGTTGGAGCATCATGCTTATTGGGCCATAAAGCAGTTGAATTTTGATTTACAAGCTGTTGGTAATAAGAGATTATTGCAGCTCAATGAACTTGATGAATTTAGGCTTCAAGCCTATGAAAATGCAAACTGTACAAGGAGAAGGTGAAAAGTTGGCATGACTGGAAGATTGTGCATAAGAGATTTGAGCAAGGTCAAAAAGTTCTCCTTTACAATTCCAGGCTCAAACACTTTCCAGGAAAGCTAAAATCAAGGTGGTCAGGTCCATTTCAAGTGGAAAAGGTGTTTCCCTATGGAGTTGTCGAAGTCACAGATCTTGAGGGAAAGTCAACCTTTAAAGTCAATGGCTAAGGCTTGAAGCCTTATCTAGGAGAGAAATTGATAGGGAGAAGACCTCCCTCACATTGGCTGCCCCAGCATAGTAGTAGAAAAAGTCTTGCCTGGACTATAAAAAAGCCCTTACCTTTTTGAGAGGGAACCACCCTTATTCTTACCCCTTTGGTTTTGAGTCTAGCATAACTAATGCCTTTAATTTTAAGGTTTTATGCTATTTTGATCATGCTTACAATAGCTGTACTAGTTGGACTAATTTTGCAGGTGGTGGAGACCTCTGGAAAGCAATTGCAGTTGATGAATTAGGTTTACTACATAATTTAGCAGTCTGGTGTCTCATCCTGCGGTGTGATAATGTGCACGCCGCGGCGTGCCTGTCTCTGTTTGATTAGGATTTTGAGGCCGCAAGTAGCACGTCGCGGCACATGTATAAGCACGCCATGGCGCGACAATGTCAGATTCAAAGAAAAAGAAAAGAAAGAAAGGGGCGCTGCCCTACGTGAAATGTGCATTTCACTGAGAGCCATAGTTGCCTGAGTTAAAATGGCGTGAGCCCTCATTCTCCCATTTGCTCTTCATTTCTTCCTTTTTCTCTTCCTTTTTCCTCCACTCTCCCCACATTCTGCTCTTGATTTGCTGCATTTTTCTTCCACCCACACTCTCACTCCCCTTCTAGGTAACACTTCGGTCACCCTCTTCTCCTTTCACTTTGCATTTTTTTCCCTTTTCCTAGTTATTTCATAATTTATTTACTTTTTGTCACTTTTAATCTCTGTTTTTGATTGATAATAATGAGAGAAAATGTTTTTTTTGAGCTATTTTTGTTGGAAATTGGGGTGCTATTAGTGGCTGTACACCCCTGGAATGCCAGCCATCGCTGCACATGCACTCCGCAACACAAGAATTTTCTCGCCACGGCATGAACCCTTTTGAAAGCCTATTTCCATTTTTGTATTGGTGGCTTTGTTGTTTGCTCTAATTTACTTGTTTTATGCAATTGCCACCATATTTTGTATTTAACTTAATTATTTTTTCTAGTTTTGTACATATCTTAGGCACTTTGGCAATTTGTTGTTCTAACTTTGGCATTTTATTTTTGACAGAACTAGGTACCCTATTTTCACTGCACCATGACTCATAAGCGCCAGAAGGGTGATAGTAGCCAGCGCAATAGGGAGCCTTCTCCACCTTGCCAATTTGATAGCGGTGGTGATACTGAGATCATCCCAGATGACCTGGACAATGATGATGCGTAGTTATGGTGCAGCCAGGGCATCTTTCTATCTTATTTTTTCGTTACTTTTCAGATATTATGAGCAGTGAGGACACTGTTTCCCTCAGGTTTGGGGGAGGTGTCTAACATGCTTTATTATTTTTGTATTTGGTACTTCTTATATTTTGACTATTGCTGGTAGTAGTGTTGAATCTTTTTAATTTTGAAGTTAGATGGTGCACATGATTGTTTTGTTCTTAATGCATGTTGAAAAGTAAAAATCTTCTGGAATGCATTGTTTATGCTAATTGCTAGGACATTTATGGTTGTCTAATAATGAGTATGGATGCGTTTTGATCTCATTATTTATGTGAATCCATATGCAATCTCTAATGCATGATGAAACAATCTAGTATGAGTTACATCCCACTTGTATGCATGTGTAACTTTGAAATGGTTTGAGTGCGAATCTAGAAAATGTTTATGAATTATACATGTGGAGATTTCTTTTATCCAAAAAATTGTCTTGCAACTCTTTTGAGGCAAAATCCTAGGTTGTGCTTGATTGAGGAAATGATTAAGGCATTGTTTAGACCGATTGAGCCTAAAAAGCTTACCTTTACATGATCATATCCATAGGTCCCCTTTGAAGCTTTATAAATGTTTGGCCTTCTATTTTCTTTCATCACCTTCATTTCTCCCAACCCATGTAACCATTCTAATGCATATGAAATTTCATTGCATTTTCATCTTACCATCAATGTTGTTTGTTGAATGCATAATATGTTATTTCTTGATTTGAGTCCAATGACTAGGGTGTTTATGTTGTTTAATACAAAAGTGACTTGAAGGAACCATTTGCTGTGCAATAAATTACTTTTGTTTGTAAAGAAAAGAAAAGAAAATAGGAAAGTCAAAATCCAAAAAAAAAAACAAAAAAAAAATGCAAGAAAGGAAGTAAATGTGAAAGAGCATTAAGTGGTTCTAGATAGTGTTGTTTATATCATTTTGCATACCCTTGTTGTGGCTCAAGTCTTGAAATATTATGTTATGTTCTCAATATTTGTATGTTTTCCTTTCCCCATTGTTCTTCACCCCATCACCTTGGCCTTACATTACAAACTATTAAAGTCCCTTTTGATCCTCAGTTGTGTGTAATTTACATTAGTGGAGAAAGAGTTGAATTACAATTTTGTGAATTCTTTGATTCATATCTATGTGTATGCTCATAAATTTATCTGGATAAACATGATTTGATTGGAAAAGTTAGCTTGCATGCTTGTGGGAAAGGTGATTTACATGAAAGGAAGTTATGATTGTTAACATGATAAGGATTGTATGTGTGTGGAGTAGATTGTGAGGCATGAGCATTGTTTGAGGATTATGCAACCATTATGCACTAGGAGAGGTGAAAGTGAATTTGGAATCCATGTTAGCTGCTGATTGCATGATGGGTAGATTTTATCAATGTATGTGCGCTCATACTTGGTTTTGCTTGACGACTAGCAAAAATCTAGGTTTGGAGGTGGATAACTCCATAAAATGTAGTTATTTGTGCCCTATATCAGTGCTTTATTGATTGCTCAGTCTTTGTTCTTAGGCATAATTAGAATACTCTAGCCTTATTTTCATTCAAATGTTTGTTGATGTATTCCTCTTTGTTTTGTGAACATATTTCTGATTATTTTCTTAGATTATGTTGATTTTGTACTTGTGATTAATTGGGTGGACTATAAATTGTAGGATGAGCTAAAAAATAGATGAATTGGAGCAACCTATGGCCCAGCATAGGAAGAGAAGAACCAGGAGACATCTCAGTTTCTCACGCCGCGGCGTGATAAAGTGCACGCTGCGGCGTGGAGCTCTCAGGTTGTAGCGAACTGAGAGGACAGAGGCTGGCACGCTGAGGCTTAGACAAGTGCACGCCGCGGCACGTGGATATCAGCATTGCCCATAAATACGATGCTATCAGATCAGAAAACAACAAGAGTTCTGGGTTATGAGAAAACGCAGCTAGGGCTCATTTGCTAGCATTTTAGAGAGCTGTGAAGGGACTAGAAGTGGAATCCATCATTCTTCAAGGAGGATCATTCTTCCAAGCACCAACATTATACTGTTTCCTCTCTTTTCTCTTTACTCTCTCTCATTATAGGGCATGGGCATGGAAATGGCTGTGGCATTTTCGTGTTCCTTGGCTAGCTAAGTTAATTTTAGGAATTCTTTTGGATGTTTCTATGTAAACTTGATGATTTTGTAACCTTGTGATTTATTTATGATGATATGGTTTATTCATCCTTATTTCTCTTAATGCTCATGAATGTGTGGCCAACATTTATTGTGTTTTGGTTAAATCTATTGAACTAGACATAGGGATTCAGGTTTTAGATCATGAATATGATTGATGCATGTTTAATTTCATTCTAATGGATGAGTGAGTTAATTAGTTAACGGGATAGAAATATACCCTTTGGTCATGCATGGCAATTGTTAAGAATCAATCTTAATGAATGGAAGTTGCTCTAATTTTCATGGACACATAGTGAGCTAGGCAAACAACATAGGGTTAATTGACCTAGACATAGGCTTTCAGCTAGTGGAGTTTCTTATGCCAACAAATTCATTCATGCATAATGCTCACATTGGTTGTATATTATGAAGTGGAATAGTTGGTAAAGAAGGAATCCCTATTCTCCAATCCTTGACTCTTAATCTCTTATTAAAGTTTTCTAGTCTTTCAAGTAATTCACACCTTTTCTCCCTATTTCAATGTCCTTGAATAGAATTTCTTAAACTATTGGTTGATAGTTAGCTTAGATATTAATCCTAATCCTCGAGGGAACGAACTCAACTTCTCACTTTATTACTTGCACGACCCGTACACTTGCGGTGCACAAAAGTGGTCAACATGGTCATCACTTAATTCTTCCATCTTCATCTTCTTCTATAAAGCCCTAAACTTGAAGCTTTGAGGTAAAGTTCTTGATTTTCTATTTTCTTTCCTTTATTTTCATGATTTTTGGTCACCTTGGTGATCAAGGACTCCTCTTTTCAAGCTTTGGTTGTTAATTATGTGAGTTTGATCATCCTAGGGTTTTGGTGGAGGAGTTGGATGAATTTCAAGAGGCATAAAGGGAGTTCTTTTTCTTGTTATCTTCTTAGGTAAGAGGGAGATCATCATCTTCAACCTTTCGTGGTGGTGAAGAACTTGTTTTTGTGTTAATAATGAGGAATCCATGTGTGGGGTACTCACTTTGTTGTATGGTTTTGGTGATGCTTGATGATTTTGTGTTGGTTTTACTTTGTATGATTTTTGTTTGTTTGCTAGTGTACATTTTGATGGTGTTGGATTGATTGGAATCATGTATGAAAAAAAAAAGGACTCTTTGCCCTTATGTTTGAGGCTCACGGCCATGCCCTATAAATGGGGTGTCCAAAATTTAAAACTTTGTAATAATTTTGGGGACTCGCTAATTTAGTATTTAATGATGATTGGAATGAAGAGAATTTTAGGTTCCTAGCCTTTAGAGCTCACGGCCATAGAGTATAAAATGGTGAAATTTTTATGTAGGATGGAAACTTAATTAATTAGAGGATTAGATGTTGATTACGGATTCATAAAATGGAAAGAACATGAGTGTAAGTGAAGTTTTGAGAAAACTTGAAATAATTGCTCTAAGTGGGTTATGTTTAGAATTATGAGAAGGACTCGTTTAATTATAGTAGCAAAGATTAGGTGAAAAAAGTACTAAAGGATTTCCCTAGAGAGGCTTAGTAAGAAAAGTGATGAAGTTGAAGCATAATTTTGTATTAAACCTTGAAAGTATGTTTTCGAAAGTAAAAATTTGAATAATGAATTGTTGTGGGTCCATGAATGGGACTAAAGCTTAATGATATTGTTTTGGCCATTTGTCGCGTGTGGTTATGGAAAGGTTATGCTATTATTGCATATATATGTATATATGCATTGAGTCATCATGTATTTTGAAAGTTCGGTGGACTATGTTTTTTTAAAGGCTGTATGCCTAGGAGATGAATCATACCTTAGTGCGGGTGCGAGTAGACTAGTATAGGTCACTTGTTGACCTTGGGGGCATCGGGGTGCGGGTATCTCACAATGGGTAGTTTGTAGCTCCTCTGTACCGTGGGACAGACCGATGCAAACGCACCGACGATTTGGACCGAGACACTGTCCTATATCGCGATCTTGTGAAGAATGTCTTGTATAAGCCAAGTTGCGCAAATTGTTAATGTTGAAGCACTTGATTTGAGGCTGACAAGATACAGACATATCTCCTTGATTATTCTCTCTGAAATTGTGTTTAGCACCATGGAGTAGGATTTTGGTACCTTGTACATGTTCATGATCTGTCAGCATGTTTATATGGCATACATGCATGTATATATGATATTTAATTGTTTATTTTACTGATATTATGATTGTCTGGATTATCAAACTGTTTATTTTTGGAATCTTGATAGTGCTTATTGTTTTTGCTATACTGTATGGCGTCATCCGCCATTTCTGTTTCTTACTGCCATAATTGGTAATGATGTGGATATCTCACCTCTTTGCTTTGTTATTCTGTTTATGTCTATGCTTCTTTAAAGACCGAGGCGAGAAAGAGCCCGAGTTTCCTAATTTTTGGTCAGTTTAGTTTTCTGCTAGACATGGCATCCCGACAAGGTTTTCTAGGGTATGCCAGACTGAGGTTGCACGGAGGCATTGACTGTTGGCAAGTCGACTTGATCACTGAGCGTTTCGTCTACGTGGGAGATGTGACTTATCTTTGGCTTGGGGACTTTATGATCCACCTGTTTTCTCTTTTGATGTTATTGTATTGCTGGAGTTCTAGCTGCTGATACATGAGGTGTGGGGTGATCGCGAGTATACTCCACACGAGGATTCGTTCCTATCCTCTACACGATCTCCTGCTCATGAATTTGTTGCTCCTGTAAGGATTTCCTCTTCTGAGAAGGATTTTGAGGAGGAACTTGAGTAGGACCCTTCTGAGGCTCCTTCTCAGTAGTTGTTGGTGTAACACCCCAAACTTTCTATGTATTAAATAAGTAATTTTAACAGTTAGCAGAATTCTACGGTTTAGTGATTTCTGTGCACTGTAAAATTATTTTAAATATTCCGTCTGCATATTTGACCGTTTTGAGTGATTTGTTCCGTGTCAGGAAAATAATAATTTTTGGGCCAAAAAAATTTACGTAATTTAATTTTTACTGTTTAGTCTTAATTAATTTACGTAATCTGATTTAATATTTGTGAATTTTCTAATTTTTGTGATTTTATGTGTGATTTTGATTTTTTTACCATTTGTGGGCCCCGCGAGGTGTTTGTGGGCCCAAGTGGCCATACGTGGGCCCAGGTGGGTCCCGCAAAGTGAAAAATTTTTCTACGCACAGCAAAATTTATACTGTTTAGACGGATACAGGGGATCTTACTAAACCTGAATCCGAAAACAGTTTTAAAAAATTTCTTTTACTGTATTTTGTACTGTATTTCATTATCGAATGATAAAAATACAGTGAATGTATTCTTTTATGAGGTTATGATAGATAAAAATAAAATTCTATGCTATTAAGTCAGTATTGGTGGTTTGGATATCCACCATCGAATTAATTACCATTGGAGATTTAATCTTGATTTAATCAACGGTGGAGATTTGATCTTAAAAGTAAATAGGATCAATTATAACCGTTGGATGAAAATTAAATCAAGGGTAGAGATTTAATCTTATAAAAGACTATGACCATTATCAACCCTTGGATGTAAAATAAATCAATGGTGGAGATGGATCATTAATGACCATTGGATTTGGATTTAGATCAATGGTGGAGAATTGATCATCAAAAAAAAAAAATTTCTACAACCATTTTGGACCCTTGGATGTAAAGTTTGAAGGAGTAATCTTGACCCTTCATTTTGGAGACACATCTAATGGCTAAGATTTAAAGAAGAAAGATCCAATGGCCTAGATTTTGTCTTCTAAAAATCAAAATCTACTTAAATCCTAACCATTGAATAAATCAATGGCTAGAAAGGCTTCAAATAATTGTTTGAAAAGATGACAATTTGCATGAATCATGCAAGGGGGGGCGGTTTTGAAGAAGCAAGGAGAAAGGGAGACAAAGTTAGTATAGGCTTTTTAGGCCAAGGAAAATGATGAAGACAATGGTCAAATCTCAAGACAAGTTCCTATTGATCAATTAATGAGCATGTTTTTCAAACTTCACTTTTCATTTCTCTCCATGAAGGCCACGGCCATGCATAGTTTAGGATACCAAATAATTCATTTCTACACTTCACATTTTCATTTCTTCATTCTCTCACTTATGTTTCATGAACCAACCAAATGAAAAACTCCATTCTCTCTCCCTAAAGAGCCATTCGGCCAAGCACTCTCATCCACCCTCCATCACTCTTTAATTTCATACAACCTAATTTCTTGAATCCTTACCTTATTCTAAACAACTTTCATGTTGAAGACTTTCTCTAAATCTTCCATCTTGAAGGACTTTTACTAAGATCAAGTTCTAGAGCTTTTGTTGGTGAAGAGTAAGGAAATTTCTTTCATTCTTTTCTTTTTCATGTTCTAAACCATGTTTGATCCATGGTTCCTCTTAATCAAGCTCAATATACTAATTTTCTTGCATTTGTTTTATGTTCAAGAGACTTTTCTTGGTGGAGATCTTGTTCTAAATCCAAAGCAAGGAGCTTTTGGAGTTCTTCAAGAGGTAAGAGGGAGATTTATCTCACCAACCAAGCATGGTGGTGAGAGATGGTTATATTTGATAGATGATGAATCCATGTGAGGATTCATATCCATGGTCATGTAATAAATTATTTGTGTTATGTGTTTTTAATTATTTTGTTTATGCTTGATATGCTTTGCATGAATTAATTGTGTATGCATGCTTAGTATGATTTTTACTTGTTTATATGGTATGCTTATAATATGCATGATGATATATGTTAAATATATTATGATGGATGTATGTTGAAATAAGCAAAATTTTGGCTCCAATGGCCAAAGGAGAGGTTCGGTTTTGATGCCCAAAATTAGGGTTCATGTTGAAAATTTTTCAAGAACAAAGTAATTGATTTTTGGGTCCTTAGAACAATAAGATTTTTGGCCAAGACATCTCAAATTAGGTGTTCACCAAATTAATATTTTTATGAATAATAAAATTTTATGATTTGAGAAGTAAAGGAAATAAACAAAAGGATTTTGGTTTTGCAAAAGAATATGCACACGTTTTCTTTTTAGTTATGTTGATATTAATTAATTTTGCGTAGAAACAAAAATGTAATTCATTTAAGTTATAAGAAAAATCTTTCATGGTTCCAATGGCCATTTTTAAGGTCTTGATAATTTAGAAAAAAAATGTTTTGATGTTATAAAATATAAGAATTTTCAAATAAGGATTTTGAAAAGAGAATTAAAGTGTTGTCAAGTGGAATTTTCATAAATAAAAGAAAAAGGGAGATTGAAGGTGCTAAACTTCAAATTGTTTTCAAGGAGAATTAATTTTTGAAAGTGATTTAGAAATATAAAAGCGTTTGTAACTTAAATTTACTAACAAAGAATTTATTTATTGGGTTTTGAAAAAACGTTAGGAAATTTAAAAGTTAGAAACGGTAATTAAATAAACTAAATGTGATTTTGTAAAACTAGATCAATAAAAAGCAATTTTGAGAAAAATATATTAAAAAGGTTTTTTTACTAAGAATAGGAAGAAAATAAAGTAAAGAATTATATTATTGTAAGAAAAGTCCAAAATAATATTTTTAAAGTTAAGGAATATTTTACGAAGGGTAAAAATGGTGAAAAATGATTTATGGAACTTAAAAAAATGTAAATTTTGAGTTACGCGATTTGAAAAAGGTTAAAATATTTTTACGCAATTTAAAATGTTCAAATATTTTATACGATAGAAATGTTGTAGAAAAATTGTTATGTGATAAAAAAAATGATGAAAGAATATTTTTACGCACTTTAGAAAACAATTAGAAAATTTTTACGCAAATTTTAAACGTAATAGAAATGTTACAAAATGTTGATTACGTAATAAAATATTACGTGACTGTGAAAATGGGACAAAAATGTTTTTGTGAATGAGAAAAGTGCGATAATGCAATTGCTGTTAATTATATAGTAAACTTGACAGTTAAAAATACTATTTGAACCTGGTATGAGAAATTATGTGATTTACCATTGGTTGGTAATTGGTGCATTACACATGCATTGAAAATGGTCCGATGGACTGGATATGGCTAATTGCCTAGGAGAAACGTACACCTCTTGAGTGGGTGCGATACACGTAGTGTAGGTTACTTGTGGACCTTGGGGGCATTGGGGTGCGGGTTACTCACAATGGGCAGTTGGTAGCTCTTCTGCACCGTGGGTTAGACCGATGCAACACACCGGTGATCCGGACCGAGACACTATTCTTAATCGAGATCTGACAAAGACTGTTGTGTATGTGCTAGATGTACAAGATATAATTATAAGCACTTGGTCTGAAGCACGAAATACCAGCAGCTCTTTTCGATCAATTTCTCCGACTTGAGTATTAGCTCCATGGAGTAGGACATTGAGTCTATGTGTGCATGCATGACCCGAGCATCTATATCTATATGATGGTGTTACTGTAATTGTTGTATGATTTAAACAGTGATAGTGGCATAATGGTAATTATTATTTTGCACTATGATGATGATATAATTGTGATCATGATATGATATTTTTGCATGATGTGTTGTTTGTATTATCTCTGTATTATCATGCTTATATTGGCGTAGATAATCTCACCTCTTTGTATGTATATCTGTATATTGTATTGATAATTGGGTGAAGACGTTGAGAAAGAAACGGTACAAGAAGCAGAAGAAGAGTTACTTCTCACGGCTGGGAACGCTGAATTCTGACAGTATGACGACAAGAGCCAGTTTCTTCGGATATGTACGTCTACAATTTCACGGAGGAGCTGGAGAATGGAGGACAAGTCCCGATGAGCGAGGACTTATTTACGAGGGGTACCTGACTGTTAGTATTAGTAGACTGTTTCATGGAAATCCATTTTTCTGTGTAACTATTTTAGTTCATGTTGAATTTCCGTTGAATATCAGGCGACACTAGGACACTAGGAATTATGTCCCAACGGAAATCAGTATAGTATCGTCAGCCCGGACACCTGTCCGTAGGGCTACTCATCATAACGGATTTCTATCTGCTGAGGAATTCGAGGAGGACCCATCTGAGGGGTCCGCTGCTTTGTTAAACTTGGGCAAGTTTGAACTCTGATATGAACTATGTGTGTAATTTATTTAAGTGTGTTTTAGTTTGAGATATGGGCTGTAAAATAAATAATTCCAACACTACGTTTGTAATATGTATATGATGTAATCTATGTGTGAGGTTGCTATAATGTTTTATTTTCCGCTAAGTTTATTTTATGGTCGTCAAAAACAAAAAATTTGACTTATCTTTTTATTACAACGTCACCTTATATGAACTTGGGGGTTATTAAGTAACATAAATGTGATACCCTACGGCTTAGGGTGTTACAGTTAGGGGCATGATACTTTTTGTAGTCTTGGTAGCTGTCTGTATATATATCTTTTTGGGCATATAAAGATTCTATTTTTCTTTTGCTAAAACTGTTAGTGTGTCTAGATACTTATGTTATATATCCTCTGTATAAAAATATGGCTTGATATTCACGTTAATTTCTGTTAAGTATTTGTTTTTCGCTTGCTGAAGAAAAAAATAGAAAAAAATATATATAAAAGAGAAATTGCCAAGTTGCTATATAATTTATATATGAATAGATTATCACCTATATGTATATAAACCGAGTCTTAGTGTATGTCTTTAATATGTTTCTTTTAGTTTCGTATGCTTGGTGTGACGTCCTCCTCCTGAAAAGGGATTTGAGTTTTCTTTTAGGTTTGGTGGTTAGGTCTATCTTGTTTTTGCTGTGTGATTTTCTGTGTTGGTTTCCAAAGAATTATATCTAACTTTCCTTGTGTTTTGTTCAGTTTAACTTTGAAAGAGAGTGATGGCTCGTGGTGAAGGTATGGCTGCAGCAGTCGATGCAATGCAGCAGATGGCAGACGTCATAGTACAACAAAACGAGAGGGCTACCCAGCAGCAATAGTCGACAGCCGAAGCCCAGAATTTGTCAAATTTCACCACAATAACCCACCTCAGTTTAAAGGGGAGTTTGATCCGAAAAAAGCTAGTCTTTGGATCAAGGAACTGGAGAAGATATTCTGAGGGATGGGTTGTGCTGATGACCAGAAGGTAACTTATGCTACCTTCATGCTGGTCGGAGATGCTGAAGACTAGTGGAATGGAACGCAAAGATTGCTAGAGGCTGAGGGCAGAGCGATTACATGGGAAGCATTCAAGGACAAGTTTCTGGAGAAGTATTTTCCTACTAGTGCAAGGCATGCCAAGGAGATGGAGTTTCTTGGTCTAAAACAAGGGAACATGACGGCCAGCGAATATGCTACAAAGTTTGAAAGCTTGTCAAAGTTTTCGAGGTATTTCCAGCTCTAACCTGATGAAGAGTGGAAGTGCCGAAAGTTTGAGGAAATATTGCGACATAACTTGAAGAGAGCAGTACTACCATTAGGAATTGAGTAATTCCCAGCCTTGCTGGACAAATGCCGAAGGATTGAGGAACTAGATCAATCGTAGGACACGAAGGATCACAACTTTGGACCTTCTAGGTTCCAACGAGGAAGTAGCACTAATGTGAATCGCTTTCAGAGGAAGCCTTATTCCCGATCGCCTGGAAGTCAACAACAATCACCTGGTGGAGGCTCTAGTGGAAATTTTGGTGGCCATCGAGTTAGTCAGACCGTGGCATCTTCACCAAAGTGTTTGAAATGTGGAAAGGACCACCTGACAAGGGATTGCACGATCAAGGGAATTATCTACTTCAGATGTGGAAAGCCTGCACACATCTCTAGAGATTGCAACCAACCCAAGGCGGAGCCTTCTGTCAACAATGCATAAGTTGCAAAACCTCAAGTAGGAGGTAGAGTTTACACGATGAGTGGAGTGGAAACCTCCCAATCTGAAGATCTAATAAAGGGAGATGGTACCATAGGAGGTAATCTTTTATCTGTACTGTATGGCTCAGGGGAAACTCGTCCTTTTATTGCTTGTGACTGTGTACACCGATTAGGTTTACTTGTCTCTTCTTTACCCTTTGATTTAACTATTTCTACCCCTACTGCTAAACCTGTTGTTACTACCCAAGTTTGTTTGAACTGTCCTTTATCTATTATAGGTCGAATCTTTTCTGTTAATTTGATCTATTTACCTCTTTCTCAAATAGACGTGATCTTAAGAATGGATTGGTTATCTTCTAACCATATCCTGTTGGATTGTTCCAATAAAACCCTAGTTTCCCTAAGGCTAAAGTTTCTAGATGTTTTATGGCTAACCAATTTAAAGCTTTCTTGAAAGAAGGAGCTCAGGGATACATGCTATTATCTTCCTTAGAAGTCAAGAGTGAGATAAATATGAATGCTATTCCGGTAGTCAATGAGTTTCCCAAAGTCTTTCCTGATGATGTACCTAGTTTACCGTCGGAGTGGAAGATAGAGTTCACTATCAATCTTGTGTCTGGATCTGGTCTTGTATCCATAGCACCCTACAGGATGTCACCGTCGGAGTTAGTAGAACTCAAGAAGTAGTTGGTGGAGCTCCTGGAAAAGCAGTTTGTTAGGCCTAGTGTGTCACCCTAGGGAGCGCCAGTGTTGTTAGTCAAGAAGAAGGATGGAACTTCGTGCTTATATGTAGATTATCGTCAGCTGAATAAGGCCACGATCAAGAATAAGTATCCACTTCTGAGGATAGATGATTTAATGGATCAGCTGAAAGGAGCCGCTGCTTAATGCTAAATCTGATGAGGGAATATTCCTTCGTTATTCACTTAGTAATAAATCCTTTCGTATTTATAACAAGAGAATTATGACTGTTGAGGAATCAATACATATAACATTTAATGAAACTAACTCCATTGGGTTGGGAAAGGATAATGTTGATGGTGTTGCAGAAATTTTATCCAATACTCACTCAGGAGGCAAAGAAGAAGAGCAAAAAAAAGAAAGCCAAAGAAAGGAAGCACCACCACAATAAGATAAGGAAACTTCAAATGATCTTCCAAGAGAATGGTGAACTTCAAGATATCATCTTCTTGACAAGGTGATAGGTGATGTATCAAAAGAGGTAATAACTTGAAACTCTCTTAGAAATGCATGCAACCATATGACTGTTGTCTCTCAAGTTGAACCTAAAGACATAAATGAGACCATTGAGGATGAACATTGGATCTTGGCCATGTAAGATGAACTAAACTAATTTGAGAGAAATCAAGTTTGAAAATTGGTTCCAAGGCCTAATGATCATCCCATAATTGGAACCAAATAGGTTTTTAGGAACAAACTTGATGAAATGGACTTAATAATAAGAAACAAAGTTAGCCTTGTTGCTAAAGGTTGTAATCAAGAAAAATGCATAGATTATAAAGAAACATATGCTCCTGTAGCTAGATTAGAGGCCATTAGAATGCTACTTGCATATGCATGCATCATGGATTTCAAGTTTTATCAAATGGACATCAAAAGTGCTTTCTTGAATGGTTTTATACAAGAAGAAGTATATGTGGAACAACTTCTCAGTGTTGAAAACTTTGAACTACCCAACCATGTTTTTAAATTGAAAAAGGCCATGTATGACTTAAAACAAGTTCCTAGATCTTGGTATGAAAGGTTGAGCAAGTTCCTTTTAGAAAAAGGATTCTATAGGGCAATGGTTGACACTATTTTCATTAAGCATAAAAAGCATGATATTTTTCTTGTTCAAATATATGTCGATGATATAATATTTGGTGTTACTAGTGAATCACTTTGCAAGGAGTTTACTAATATTATGTAAAATGAATTTGAGATGTCAATGATGGGTGAGCTCAACTTCTTCCTTGGACTCCAAATAAAGTAAATAATGGATTAGACTTTCATAAGCCAATCCAAATACTGCAAGGAGCTACTCAAGAAGTTTGGAATGGATAATGCCAAACATATGGCTACACGAATGGGCACCTCTTACTATTTGGACAAGGATGAAGGAGGTAAATTTGTAGAAATATCAGGATATAGAGGTATGATTAGCTCACTCATTTATCTTACTGTAAGTAAGCCAGATATTATGTTTAGTGTATGCATGTGTGCTGGATTTCAAACTAATCCTAAAGAGTCACACTTATGTGCTATAAAACGAATTATGAAATATCTAATTGGCACCTCGCAAGTGGGTTTGTGGTACCCTAAGGGTGCCTCATGTAGCCTAATTGGTTATTCCGATTCTGATTTAGTTGGATACAAAATGGATAGTAAAAGTACTAGTGGGACATGCCATTCGCTTAGAAGCTTACTAGTTTCTTAGCATAGTAAGAAATAAAATAATGTGGCATTGTCTACAACTGAAGCTGAATATATTGTAGCTCGAAGTTTTTGTGCTCAAATCCTTTGGATGAAACAACAACTTCTAGACTATGGTCTTGAGCTTGATCACATCCCTATAAGATATGATAACACCAGTGCAATCAATTTGTCTAAAAATCCCATCTTGCACTCAAGAACAAAGCACATTGAAATTAGGCATCACTTTATAAGTGATCATATTCAGAAAGGTGATTGCATGGTTGAGTTTGTTGAAACCACTAAACAACTAGCTGATATCTCCATTAAACCTTTGAATAAAGAAGCATTCTTTTTTTATAAGAAGAGAACTTGGCATATGATAACTTCACAGAGTATAGTTAATTGTGCCCTATATCTGTGCTTCATGACATGATTAGTCCTTGTTTGTATACATGAATGGAAGATTTTAACATCATTTATATCTGATTTCATTCTGAAGACTTCCATTGTGATCCTGAGCAAATACTTTCAAAACTTTGATAAATTTAGTACATTTGCATGAGTTATTGAATTGATAATTTCTCTTATATAGGCAGGTCTCAAATTACGTAGGAAAATGAAGAATTAGAAGTAACTTTGGACCAGGAAGCCTAAGAGGAAGCCAACAATGAAGATCAGCACTCAACACCACGACGTGGGCAAGATAATGTCGTGGTACTCCCCTGCTTCAGTACAAAAAACCCGAGGAAAAAGCACCGCATTGTTAAAGAGTGGACGCCTTAGGCACTTGTGACCTAATTACACACGCACCGCGGCGTGATGTGTTGGACGCCGCAGCGTTGCCCTATTTTATTCAGCCTATAAATATGTTTGTACCCATTTTCTATGAGAGTTTTTATCATCTTTTTGGAGAGCAGCTACTGGTTTAGGGTTTTTAAACCTAGAGGAAGCAGAAAAGGCTAAGGTTGGAGGCCATCCTTCCTATGGAGGGTGAATCAAGCTTAGAGGATGAAATCTAATGAGCTTCCTTCCTTTCCTTTCTTCTTTTCTCTCTTTATTGATTCATGAACATGATTTATATGTTTATATTTTCGTGTTTCATGGCTAGCTAGGCTGTATATAAGTTTTTCTTTGTAGTCTCCTATGGATATTGATGACTTTGTAATCTTTTGAGTATATATTGAAGTTTAGTTATTTTCAATCATATGGATCTTAATACTTTTGAGGGTTTGATCAACTTTTAATTGATTTGATGAAATCTAATGAACCTAGACATAAGAATTTTGATTTTAGATCATATGTATGGTTGATGCATGTTCTATTTCATTCAATTGGCTTGGATGAGGTGATTCGTTAATAGGATAGGCATATACCTATTGGCCATGTATAGTGTGTGATTGAGAATAGATCATTAATGAGTGAAGTTTGCACTAGTTCTCAAGGAAACTTAGTGAACTGGGTAAATGAAGCTAAGGTTAATTGTCCTAGACATATGCTTTTAACTAAATTAGATTCTCAAACTAACTTAACAATTCATTGATGTTGCTTGTAAGGATTGCATGTTATGAGTTGAAATAGGAGATGAAAAAGAATTCCTTATTTCTCTATTTATCTTAGATTTATTACTTTTCAGTCTTTATATTTCTTTAAACGTTCCTTTATAAATTTAATGTCTTTAGATAGCATTAATTAGACTATTGGTTAATACTTAGCTTTTATACGAAATACATATTCCTCGTAGGAACGATATCCAACTCTTAGCTATAATACAAGTGCGACCTGTGCACTTGCGGTAAGCAAAAGAGTGATCAAGTTTTTGGCGTCGTTGCCCGGGAATTACGATTATTTCTGTTTAGCTGATATTAACAACGAGTCTAGTTAATCCTAGTTCAAATTTTCTTGTGTACATATTAATTAACTTTTCAGATTATTTTGTGATATAGGTACTTTGATGGCAGAACTTGGAATACAAGAGATGGAGGACGATAGTCACACAAGACCATTGAGGGAGTTTGCAACCCCTCACATGGAGAACTTGCAGTCCAGTATTAGACGGCCTGCCATCCGTGCTAATAATTTTGAAATCAAACCGGCCATCATTCAAATGATACAGACTTCTGTGCAATTTGGCAGTTTGCCCAAAGGGATCCCAATGCACATCTCTCAAATTTTCTAGAGATTTGTGACACGTTTAAGCACAATGGTGTCTCTGATGATGCTATTCGCTTAAGTCTCTTTCCCTTCTCTCTCAGAGATAGAGCCAAGAGTTGGTTGCAGTCTCTACCAATGGGATCCATCAGCACTTAGAATGATCTATGTGGTAAATTCCTAAATAAGTATTTTCCATCGGCCAAGACAGCTGAAATGGTGAATGATATCACATCATTCACCCAACTTGAATATGAAACTGTTGGGATTTTTTGCAGATACAATACGCAGCGAAAAACAGGGATTCCCACCGAGGATCCATGCGAAAAAGCCATAATATGAGTTTTTAAATGATTTACCTCTTGGAGCGTGAATCACTAATACCGTAATAGAAACGATGTCTCTGCGGTATCCACACAAACAGACTCACGAACGTCCAACGTCCGCAAAGAGGAGCGTCACGTCTCTCACACAGTGCTAGCTGCGAAGAGAAGAGAAGAAACCTGTCGCTCTCTCACTTACTTTTTCTGTAGGTGCGGCTAGGGTTCTGAATTGCGTATCTTAGCAGCCCCTTAGCAGTACTATTTATAATAGTGACTGCCTTAAGTGAGTGTGAGCAGCAGCAAAGTAAGCTGTGCAACCCTAGACCTATCTATTATGAGTCTGGCCCATATTTGAATCAGAGTCCAACTTGGATCCATTGCTCTAATTTTAGTTTGCTCTATGTGTGTGACCCTGCAGGTTCTTATTACGTTGGCAGTAATATTAAATTCCATTTTAATATTACAAACAGTGAACGGTATCTAGCAATACATCGCTACTACCCAAGTAATAAGAATGTCAGTGATTTGACATAACCTATCCGTGACCAATGTTTTCGTGTTGTTTAGTCCCTTTTTCAAGGTATCTAGATTGAACACAAGGCATGGAATGCGTCACCCTTGTATAGTCCAATCATTCATTTCCTGATAGTCGAGTAGACTTTGTAACAACAAATGAGATCAATATCTCATATTGACTCATTTGAGTATGGCCATGCATTTTGCAGTCTCACTCAATTAGGGGGCTCGAAGATATCGCTCTTGTTATGTAGGAGTGACAAATCTCATCTAGGTCACTCACATCCCTCTGCATGATTTGTAGCATGTCCAATAACTAACTTTATAATCAACTTGTTACAGATGACGTTTGATGGTATTAAAACACACAACTCCTCATGTAGGAATCGTAGTGATTTCAGGTCAAAGGACTACAGACACCATTGTCACTATGAGAATCGCTTATGACACTCACGTAACGATCCATGTAGCGTTCTCATGGTGGGTCAGTCCAGTACATCATTACTCTAATGTGTACCCATGTGAAGACTTGATATCTCATATCCACGACCCGTGAGATGTGGTCATCAGTCTATGCACATACTAGTCTCAATGTATTATTGTTGTCCTAATTAACAATAATAATTGACTAGGGACATTTAAGAATAGTGTTGTAACCAAAAGGATCTCACGATCAAATCATCCACTTGATGTCCTATGGCATCAAACTTACTATTCTAAGGATTTTATTATGTTTATCAAAAAAGAACATAATCAATGAAATGCCTCATATATAAAATAGCATAATAGAATGTATGTAAATACAAAAAATGTATTGGCCTCTAGGGCATACACCAACAATCTCCCACTTGCACTAGAGCCAATCAGGTATATATCTAATGCCTAAAGACCTAGTGTGACCCTCATGCTTCTGCTGTGCAAGAGGCTTCGTCAGTGGATCAGCAATGTTATCATCTGTTGGTACTCTACATATCTTCACATCTCCTTTATCGATGATCTGTCGGATGAGATGGACGCGCCTAAGTATATGTTTAGATCGCTGGTGAGATCTAGGCTCCTTAGCTTGTGCAATGGCTCCATTATTATCACAATAGAGGTCCACTGGGTCCACAATGCTAGGAATAGTGCCAAGTTCAGTAATGAACTTCCTGATCCAAACGGCCTCCTTTGCTGCATTGGAGGCAGCAATATACTCAGCCTCTGTGGTAGACTCGATGACTATCTCCTGTTTTGAACTCTTCCAGCTCATAGCCCCACCATTTAGGCAAAAAGCATAACCCGATTGCGATCTGGAGTCGTCCTTATCAGTTTGGAAGCTAGCATCAGTGTAACCTTTTACAACTAGCTCTTCCTCGCCTCCATATACCAAGAACGAATCCTTAGTCCTTCTCAAGTACTTAAGGATGTTCTTGATAGCAGTCCAGTGACTTTCATCGGGATCAGACTGGTACCTACTCGTTATGCTCAAAGCATATGAGATGTCTGGTCGAGTACATAACATGGCATACATGATAGATCCAATTGCAGATGCATATGGAATCTTGCTCATGCGATCCCTCTCATCCTGGGTGGAAGGGGATTGAGCCTTAGATAGGCTTACACCATGTGACATAGGCAAGAGTCCTTTCTTGGATTCATGCATGTTAAATCGTCTTAACACTTTGTCTATGTATGTACTCTGACTTAGGCCAAGCAGTCTCAGCGATCTATCTCTATAGATCCTGATACCTAATACATAGGTGGCTTCGCCCAAGTCCTTCATAGAGAAGTAGTTCCCTAACCAAGTCTTTACAGACTGTAGGGTAGGAATGTCATTTCCAATAAGTAGTATGTCATCTACATTCAATACCAGAAAGACAATAGTGCTCCCACTAACCTTCTTGTAGACACAAGATTCTTCTTCATTTTTGATGAAACCAAACTGTTTTATTGTATCATCAAAACGAAGATTCCAGCTTCTGGAAGCTTACTTCAATCCATAAATAGATCGTTGCAACTTGTATACTTTTCTAGCATCCTCTGGAGTGGCAAAACCCTCAAGTTGTGTCATGTAAACATCTTCGAGAAGATTTCCATTAAGGAAAGCAGTTTTGACATCCATTTGCCAAATTTCATAATCATGGTATGCTACAACAGCAAGCAAGATCTGAACAGATTTAAGCATCGCAACTGGGGAAAAAGTCTCATCATAGTCTACACTATGAATTTGTTTGAAACCTTTAGCCACCAATCGCGCCTAAAAGGTATGCACATTACCATCCATGTCAGTTTTCTTCTTGAAAACCCACTTGCACCCAATGGGTTTTACCCTTTCAGGTGGGTCAACCAAGGTCCATACCTGGTTGGCATACATGGAATCCATTTCAGATCTCATGGCCTCAAACCATTTCTCAGATTCTGGGCCAATAATGGCTTCCTAGTAAGTCACAGGCTCATCTTGATCCATGAGTAATACGTCACCTTGTTGGGTCATGAGAAATCCATATCTCTCTGGTTGATGACGTATCCTGTTAGACCTATGCAGGTCTTGTGCTACTAGAGCAGGTTATTGTTCCACAACATTTTGTGGAGGCTACTCTATTTTCACCATTGGTTCATTGCTGCTTTGTGAAACTTGAATTTCTTCAAGTTCTACTTTTCTCCCACTGGTTCCTTTAGAGATAAACTCCCTTTCTAGAAACACAACTGTCAGTGCAACAAACACTTTGCCTTTGGTAAAATTATAGAAAAAGTATCCCTTGGTTTCCTTTGGATACCCCACAAAGAAGCATTTATCTGATTTAGGTCCAAGCTTATCAGAAACTTGATGTTTCACATAAGCTTCGCAGCCCCAAATCTTCAAGAAAGACATACTGGGCCGTCTCCCAGTCCATATCTCATATGGTGTCTTTTGAACCGTCTTAGATGGAACACGATTAAGTATGAAAGTTGCTGTTAACAGAGCATGTCCCCAGAAGGAGCCTGGAAGGTTTGCATGACTCATCATGGATCGGACCATGTCCAACAAGGTCTGGTTCCTCCTTTCAGAGACACCATTCCATTGTGGTGTTCCTGGTGGAGTGAGTTGAGATATTATCCCACACTCTTTCAGATGATCATCAAATTGTTGGCTTAAGTATTCTCCTCCTCGATCTGATCGAAGGATTTTAATACTCTTTCCAAGTTGGTTTTGTACTTCATTCTTGAACTCTTTCAACTTTTCAAAGAATTCTGATTTGTGCTTCATAAGATATACAAATTGATATCTACTGAAATCATCAGTAAATGTAATGAAGTATTGAAAACCACCTCTAGCGACTGTGTTTAGTGGCCCACATACAACATTATTTATAAGGCCTAAAAGATCACTAGCCCTTTCACCTTGTCCAGTGAATAGGGCCTTTGTCATCTTCCCCAATAAACAAGATTCACATATCTCATATGGTTCGAAATCAAATGAGTCCAAGAATCCATCTTTATGGAGTTTGGAGATGCGTTTCTCATTTATGTGGCCCAAACGACAATGGCAGAGAAAAGTTGGGTTCAGATCGTTTGATTTAAACCTCTTTGTATTTATGTTATAAATGGGCGTTTTCGAGATCAAGTACATAAAGTCCATTACTCAATTGTGCACTACCATAAAAAATATCATTCATATAAATGGAACAACACTTGTCCTTTATAATAAAAGAAAAACCTTTCTTGTTCAAACAAGAAACATAAATGATGTTCCTACTAATAGCAGGCACAAAATAGCAGTTCTCTAACTCTATTACAAGCCCAGTGGGCAAAGATAATAAATAAGTCCCTACAGCTAATGCAGTAACCTTTGCTCCATTTCCCACTTGTAGGTCGACTTCGCCCTTCGTTAATGGTCTACTGCTCTTTAGATCCTGCACATTTACACAAATGTGAGATCCACATCCAGTATCTAATACCCATGATGCGTAAGTAGATAAATTGACTTCAATAACAAAAATACCAAGTGGAAGTCTCACTTCCTTCTTCTTTTGAGCTCCTCTAGGAACTTGGCACGTTCCTCTTCCAATGTCCGGTCGACCGCAATGGAAGCATGTACCTTCCTTAGCCACTCCACCCTTTGGTTTCAAGCCGAAGGCGGCCGGGCTTGGACTTATCCTTGCCCTTGCCCTTCCAGTTGTCCTTGGGCTTTTTCTGCTGTTTCTTGCCCTTATTCTTTTGGACCATCATTATGGCCTTCCCTTTACCTTTGTTAATGTTTTGCTCAGCAGTTCTCAACATGCCTAGCAGCTCTGATAGTGATTTGTCAATCTCATTCATGTTGTAGTTCATGACATATTGACTAAAACTTTCCGGCAACGATTGCAGGACTAAGTCAGTGGCCAACTCTTGGCCTAAAGGAAAACCCAGTCTCTCTAGGTTTTCAATGTACCCAATCATCTTGAGTACATGAGCACCAATGGGGCTTCCTTCTACTACCGACACCTTGAAACAAGTGCTTTAGAGACCTCGAATCTCTCATGTACGGCCTCGCTCTTGATAGAGCTTCTTAAGATGTACGATCATATCGTATGCATCCATCTTCTCATGTTGCTTTTGGAGCTCAGAGTTCATGGTGGCCAGCATTAGACATCCAATGTCCAAGGCATCATCTTGATGCTTCTTATAAGCATCTCTTTCAGTTCTAGGGGCATTAGCAGCAGGTGGCTCAGGAATAGGCTGTTCCAAAACATATATCTTTTTCTCTTAGTTGAGGACAATCCTCAAATTCCTGTACCAGTCTAGAAAATTCATTCTAGACAGCTTGTCCTTCTCAAGGACGGATCGCAATGATAAAGTACCCGATGTGTTTGTTGCCATGGTAATCTATTAACAGAAATATGCAAAATATAAGTATCATGCCATAAACATATTTAATGAGGTCTTTTAAATTAAATATGTCTCCCACTATTTTATTCAAGTCAATGACCCTTAGCATTGACTCGGAAAATCCCATCGTAAGATTTCCTAGTGGGCCAAGATCCATATTTCACCTAGTTTTGAGTCTGCTTTGGCTGATCACCCAAAATTCAGTTATTTAGGTAGGAAACACTTTCCAATTACATCACATGTAACTCTTGGATAGTTGGGTGAATAATACTTATTCTAATCCATCTAATGGACTAAAACCCAACTTCATGCCTCTAAGCCTTCAATCCTATTGAAATGGCCTAGTTAAGTCAGACCCAATGGTTGGCAGTTGGATATTACCTTTATCCCATCGCGTCTTACTAATATAGATAAAGGCATCTTGCTTTGGAGACCTGCACTTGATCGATACTAGTCTTGACGAGTGCCACACATTGGAAGGCATCACATAATGACTTAATATTTGCTTTGAGGGAATTTTTATTATTATTAGATCTCACCATTTATTAAATTATTTATCATACGATAAATATTATCCATGCATCTCATACATATAAAGCATATAAAAGTGACATGGTTATGGCCCCTAAGAGAGTAGCATTAATTAAGGCAGCTTCACCAAGCGTCTCCTATCAACGTCCTCACTTGATGCCGTCTTCTTGCCTCCACATCATAATTACATTATATAGAAACCTCTTTTACATTCGAGGGGAGTTAGGTGAGAAGAGAATGTACAATCAGAATGTAGAGAGAAAGGCACGACACGCATGTCGTATTTATTAAAACCAAAAGGCATAAAAAGAAGACTAAGGCCATAACCATGCACCATGCATCATAAAGAAGATATAAACTCATAACAATAATACATAATTATTTTTCGTGAGTTATAAAAGGATAGAAAATATTGCGCTTTCGAATAACACACTACGCGAGGTGCAGGGCAGCGCCCTGAACCGAAAAATTGGACCAAAAACAAAGAGCTGAATCTCTTGCACCTCCCTTGAGCCTTGTGCCGTGCGGAACCCTAAGCCCAAACAACATGAACACTTCATGTGCCACAGGGAACCCTTACGCCGTCGTTCAACACTTGATGCTGTTGCCGCATAACAAGAATAGGGTTTCCAAAACCCCTTGCGCCACGCCTCTTGTGCAGAAACAAGGATTCCATAACCCCTGCTGCCGCAAACCAAGAACAAGGTTTCCCAAACCCTTGCGCCGCTTATTGAGAATAAGGATTCCATAACGCTGTACATATCACATACATACCAGAAAGCTTCGTAAAAATATACATCTTAAAACAAAACAGTTTTCACAAAACATATGAACATCTTCAAGAAGTTTTTGAAAACAACATCACAGTTTTGCATACAACATAAGAAACAGAGTATGTTTTCGTAAAGGGTTTCATACGATTTTTAGAAATAACATATTAAAGATCATATCTTTTGTCAAAAAGAACAATAGAAAATATATTATCTCATGTAAACGAAAACAGAAAATTGAATCATGGTTTTGCAAGACGCTCTGATACCACTGTTGGAAATTTTTGCGGATACAACACGCAGTGAAAAACAGGGATTGCCACCGAGGATCCATGCGAAAAAGCCATAATCTGAGTTTTTAAATGATTTACCTCTTGGAGCGTGAATCACCAACACCGTAATAGAAATGATGTTTCTGTGGTATCCACACGAACAGACTCACGAACGTCCAACGTCCACAAAAAGGAGCGTCATGTCTCTCACACAGTGCTAGCTGCGAAGAGAAGAGAAGAAACCTGTCGCTCTCTCACTCACTTTTTCTGTAGGTGCGGCTGGGGTTCTGAATTGCGTATCTTAGCAGCCCCTTAGCAGTACTATTTATAATAGTGACTGCCTTAAGTGAGTGTGAGCAGCAGCAAGGTAAGCTGTGCAACCTTAGACCTATCTGTTATGAGTCTGGCCCATATTTGAATCCGAGTTAAACTTGGATCCATTCCTCCAATTTTAGTCTGCTCTATGTGTGTGACCTTGCAGGTTCTTATTACGTTGGCAGTAATATTAAAATCCCATTTTAATATTACAAGCAGTGAGTAGTATCTAGTAACACATCGCTGCTATCCAAGTAATAAGAATGTCAGTGATTTGACATAACCTTTCCGTGACCAATGTTTCCGTGTTGTTTAGTCCCTTTGTCAAGATATCTAGATTGAACACAAGGCATGGAATGCGTCACCCTTGTATAGTCCAATCATTCATTTCCTGATATTCGAGTAGACTTTGTAACAACAAATGAGATCAATATCTCATATTGACTCATTTGAGCATGGCCATGCATTTCGCAGTCTCATTCAATCAGGGGGCCCGAAGATATCGCTCCTGTTATGTAGGAGTGACAAATCCCATCTAGGTCACTCACATCCCTCTGCATGATTTGTGGTATGTCCAATAACCAACTTTATAATCACCTTGTTACAGATGACGTTTGATGGTATTAAAACACACAACTCCTCATGTAGGAATCGTAGTGATTTCAGGTCAAAGGACCACAGACACCATTGTCACTATGAGAATCGCTTATGACACTCATGTAACGATCCATGTAGCGTTCTCATGGTGGGTCAGTCCAGTACATCATTACTCTAATGTGTACCCATGTGAAGACTTGATATCTCATATCCATAACCCGTGAGATATGGTCATCAGTCTATGCACATACTAGTCTCAATGTATTATTGTTGTCCTAATTAACAATAATACTTGACTAGAGTCATTTAAGAATAGTGTTGTAACCAAAAGGATCTCATGATCAAGTCATCCACTTGATGTCCTATGGCATCAAACTTACTATTCTAAGGACTTTATTATGTTTATCAAAAAGAACACAATAAATGAAATGCCTCATATATAAAATAGCATAATAAAATGTATGTAAATACAGAAAATGTATTGGCCTCTAGGGCATACACCAACAGAAACCTTGTATGAAGCATGGGAGAGATACAATGATTTGTTTCATAGGTGCCCTCATCATGACATTCCATCGTGGCACCAAGTTTACTCATTTCACAAGGGATTGCTACCCCACCATCACCCTATAATAGATGCAGCTGCTGAAGGCTCTTTATTGAGCAAATCATTTGATGATGCATTCCAACTGCTTGAGGAATTTGCAGCCAACAGCTACTAATGGCCTTCTGAAAGAAATACTTCAAAGAAGGTGGCTGGAATGCATAATATTGATCCAATGGCAGCATTATCAGCTCAGGTGGCAACATTAGCAAGTAAGCTGGATCGTTTGGGGAACAGCTATCAACAAAGCCCATTTATGCTGTGTAACAAGTATGGAGAGACACATTCAAGCAATAGCTACCCTTTCAGTACAGAAACTACTTAATATGCTGGTAACTATCACCCGCAACAGAATAATCCATACTCGAACCAGTACAACCTAGGATGGAGGGACAATCAAGGAGCTTCCTTATGACAGACCATATAATCCTTCTGGATTCCCTTCCTAATCAAGATAACAGGGCCAAGATTGGAAACCCTCTTTGGAAGACATGTTTTCACAGTTTATGGTCAAGACGGATTCTCACATGATGAAGACTGATGCTCAGTTGGCAAAACATGAAATGATGTTTCAGAGTCAATCTACTTCTATGTGAGCATTGGAAACTCAAGTAGGGTAATTGGCTAATGCCATCAATAATAGGCCTTTAGGCACCCTCCCTAGTGACACTGTTAATAATCTGAAGGGTGCCGTAAATGAGCATTATCATGCCATCTCACTGAGAAGTGGGAAGAACATTGAAGGGAATCCGAAAACAAAGCTGCTTGAAGAGAAAACTGAAGTTGTCAAAGAAAAGGAAGCAGTGAGCAAAGATGTCAGGCAAATTTAAGATATTGCCAATAGGAATGGTGAGGAGAAGAAGAAGGAGTTCAAGCCTTATGTCCACCATTTACCTTTCCCTAATAGGCAAGTCAGCAAAAAGCTTGAGAACCAATTCTAGAAATTCTGGGAAGTGTTCAAAAAGCTGTATATCAACATCCCATTTGCAGAAGCTTTAGAACAAATGCCGAGCTATGTTAAGTTCATGATGGAAATTCTATCAAAGAAGAGAAAGCTTGGTGATTTCAAAACAGTTGCCCTGACAGAGGAATGCAGTACAATTCTGCTTAACAAACTTCCTCCTAAGCTCAAAGATCCCGGAAGCTTCACCATACCCTGCACAATTGGTGAGAAGTTCACTGGCCATGCATTGTGTGATTTAGGAGCCAGCATCAATCTCATGCCCTACTCTATTTACCAAAGATTAGGTTTGGGGGAAGTTTTGCCTACTTCAATTAAACTACAGTTGGTGGACCGAACCCTTACTCGTCTAAAGGGGGTTATTGAGGATGTGTTGATTAAAGTGGATAAGTTTATATTCCCTGCGGATTTCGTCATACTTGATATGAAGGAGGATAACAAAGTCCCATTGATTTTTGGCAGGCCATTCCTAGCAACAGGAAGAGCTCTAATTAATATGGAGAAAGGTGAACTCACCATGAGGGTTCAGGATCAAAAGGTTAATTTCAACATTTTCAATAAACTAAAAGGCCCTCAAGATCAAGAAGATTGTGCAATGGTGAGCATAATTGATGGGATGACATCCAAGGAAGGGGGTGTAAGTGAAGCCTGTGCTCATGGAGAAGGTCAAGTCATTTTTTATGGTGAAATGGACCAGCCCAAAGCTACTATGGTGGTAAATTTAATTGATGCACCTATTGAGCAAGCTCCAAATTTGGAGCTAAAAGTCATGTCATTCTAAATGCATCAAACTAATTTTGTAAATCAGGAGGAAGATCCTCCTCACTTATAGAAATGCATTTGGAGCAATGACAGACAAGTCTAGGGATCAGAATTAGGCCCTTTTTGGGAGGGAACCCAAAATTTTTATTTTATGTCTTAAATATGTAAATATATTGATTTTTAAGTTTTTATATATTTTTGCATTCCATTATGTAAATTAACCTTGTAGGCAAGTTTTGCAGGTGCTGGAGGCCACATTTGAGTAAAACTCATGGCTGAAGTAAGTTTGCTGCAGAATTCTGCAGTCAGGCTCCTAACCCCGCAGCGTCAAGATACAAAGTGTTGTGGCGTGACCTTGATTTGAGCCAAATTCCAGTGAGTATAGCGCTGCAACTCTACAGACCTTAATGTCGCGGCGTTATGTACGTTAAAAAAATAAAATAAAAAATTATTTATTATTATTAAATAGTAAATAGTAATAAATTTATAATTTAAAACTGGTGGGAATCAGTGTGCGCTGCAGCATTATTGTTGGCACATCGCGGCGTTGAGGGCAGACAGGGTTAAGTGCTGCGACGTTTCGCACACATTCCCATTCCCCCATTTTTCTCTTTTTTATGTTCCTCATTTCTCTCCTATTCTCTCTAAACATTTCTGTTACTTTCTCCCTTGTGTATTCTTCAATTCCTACTAGTACGAGGTATGTTTCTCTTATATTTTCTTTATTTTCGTAAATATTATTATTTATTTATTTTCTTAGGTTTTATTTTTATTTTTTTCCCTATTTCTGTTTGTGTATTCATGTTTGTTTTGTGTTAATCAGTTGTTTTATTTTAGGTTTTAGTTAGTTTTAGAGTTATATAGTGCCTGATTTGCATGTTGTGTTGGATTAAACGTGTTGTTTCCTGCGTACCTGGAAAAATTAGGGTTAACCACCGTGGCGTTGCGTTGAATGCCGCGGCGTTAGTATGAACAATTTGCACGCCACGACGTTAGTATGAATGTCGTGGCACTGTGTTGAATATTTGAATGCCGCGGCGCTGTAATTGTATGTCGCGACACTGACTACCAGATTTTCCACAATTGTTTATTTTTCAATATGTTTAATGCTTCCAATCATTAAATCTGACTTTTAACAATTCTTTTTTAGGTTGTTATGGCTCCAAAGAGAGGACAATTTATGCAGCATGGTTCATCTAATCGGCCGCACAGGGAGCCTTCTCCCTCTCCTATTGATTTTGATAGGAGGAGATTTATCTCAGCAGATGTTGCTGAACGATACTCGGTTCTCATCACCAGACCGCTCATTCTTGAGAGTGGTTTTGCCTTTTCTCATTCCATACACCCGGAGTTGGAGGGGCTTATAAACCACCTTAACTAGAGTCAGTTTGCCCAGCATCCAGTGTCATCTGCTGTACTCCCTTTAGTTCATGAATTTTATGCAAATGCAGCTTTTGTCGGTGAGGGAGCAACCTTGGTTAGAGTTAGAGGACGTGTGGTCTCATTTTCTCCTTCTGCTATTCGTGCTGCTCTGGGACTTCCTCCACCACCTGAGATCTGTGAATTTACTAAGTTTTGTCGTTGGGAGCCAGTGAAGGGTATTGATGTAGCTGTGGTCACCGCTCGGATATGTACGGCTGAGTCTCAGCCTGTGGTTTGGACTATGAGTGTCCAAACTAATAGGCCTAGGTACTTTCTGCGCACTTATTTGACTCTAGAAGCCCGGGTATAGTACCATTTTATTAGCTCACGCATTCTGCAATCTGCTAACCTCTTTGAGGTTACACGAGACCGAGCTATAATGATTATGCTATTCTGGAGTGTCAGTCTATTAATGCGGCTGAGCTTATTTTTCATCATATTTAGAGGTCAGCTTGAGAATATAGGAGCCTTTTCTTCCTCTCTCTCATCCATTCTTTATGCAGTCGACATCAGGTTCGCTGGGGACCCCATGAGGAGCTAGCAAATGTTCAACAGCCCCTCAATGATACTTTCATTGAGAGAGTAGGGGCAGCTCCAGCTGTAGCGCCAGCACGACAGCGGCAGGCTCGTGGAGAGCCTCGAGCAGCATCAACACCTGAGGCAGCAGTTCCTGAGCCCCAGGCCGCACCTACAGATGACACTGATTAGCGTTCTAGGATGGAGGCCATGTTAGTTTACCAGATGCAGACTCAGCGTTGGATGGCGAAACGTCTTGGACTGCCAATGGCTGATTATCTAGTTCCTGCCTTCCTACCCACAACTGTTGCTACTCCCTCCCAGGCTGGACCTTCTAGAGTGCCTGCTACAGAGGTCCCCGATAGTGATGATGATGAGGACGAGGACAGTGATGGTTTTGATGCCGAGGGCCCAGATAGTGATGATCCATCTTTTTAGCCATGGGATTACGGGCACTATTATTTCTTTCATCGTATTTCTTTTTGATATCTTTTTGTATGTATCTTTTGTACAGTGAGGACACTATTTCCCTCATGTTTGGGGGGGTGTCTTTAACTTTATGTTTTATCTCTGATATGCAATAGTATTATATTTTTAGACTATTATGTTTATATACATATGTTTTGGTATTATGAGTATATTAGTTTTATATTTCTTTTTGAAGTGTATCTATGTGTTTTAGTATTTTAGTTTAAATAATAATCATTGGAGCAGTTGTCTTGAAAAATTTGATAAAAAATCCATTCAAGATATAATTGTTGTTCCCTTTCACATTGTGTGTTGTAATGTTTAAAAACTAGTGTGAATGATTGTCCAATGATAGATATAGACGCAATATGACCTTCATTTTTCTGTGAATCTATATGCAATCTTTGGCGCATGTTGAAGCATTTTAGTTTCTTTTTATACATGGTGAGTTTCATAATTGCATGCTTTTTGAACTTTGGAAAGAATAAGAATGTTTACCTAGAGAAAGTTTATGGATGATACATGTTGAAAATTCAATTATCCTAGAAATTGTTTGGAAACTCTCTTGAGGTGAAATTCTAAGCTATGTATGATTGAGGAAATGATTAGGGCATTATTTGGACCGACTGAGCCTTAAAAAGCTTACTCTGATATGATGATATCCTTAGGTCCCCTTTTGAAGCCTTATACTGTTTGACCTTATTTGTTTTTCACCACCATTGTGATTGTTAACCTGTTAACTGTTCTAATGCATGTGAAAACATTACATTTTCTTCCTACCTTCTTTGTTTGTTGAGTGCATGATATATGTTATTTCTTGAAGTGAGTCCTATGATTATGGGTATGAATGATTCAGTACAAAATAAACCTGAAGGAACCAGATGCAATTAAAGAAAAATTATTGCTTTGCAAAAGAAAAGAATAGAAAAAGAAAAGAAATGAATGAAAAATGAATGAAAATAAAAGAAAAGAAAAGCAAAGTATAAGAAAAGTAAAGTTTGAAATGCATCGAAAATGGTTTTGGCGAGTTTTATATATTCACTATATAATACCCTGCTAATGTCATTATTGGCTTATGAATTGGAATATCATATTTATGTTTCTCAATATTTGAGTTTAATCCTATCCTTTTATTCTGTTAGCCATTACCTTTGGCCTGACATTATAAGCTAATAAAGACCCATTTGATCCTCAATCTTGCGTGATTTACATTAGTGGAGAGAGAGTTGTATTACAATCTTGTGGATTTTGTGAATTATGTTCATGTGTATGTTCATAACCTTATCTAGGTGAATATGAATTGAATGGAAGAGGTTTTCCTTGCATGATTTTGGGAAGAGTATCTTGTATGAAATGAAGCTATGAATGCTAGCATGATGAGGATTGTGTATTTGTGAAACTGATTATGAGGTATATGTATTCTTTGAGGTTTATGCAATCATCATATACTAGCCTGAGTTAGGTGAAAGTGGAATGTTAAAAATGGCTGAATGTAAGTTGATAATGTTGATCTTTGTGAATGTACTTTGTTTTGCTTGAGGACTGGTAAAAATCTAGGTTTAAACGTATGATAACTTCACAGAGTGTAGTTAATTATGCCCTATATGTGTGCTTTATGACATGATTAGTCCTTGTTTGTATGCATGAATGGAAGATTTTAACATCATTTATATCTGATTTCATTCTGATGACTTCTATTGTGATCCTGAGCAAATACTTTTAAAACTTTGATAAATTTAGTACATTTGCATGAGTTATTGAATTGATAATTTCTCTTATATAGGCAGGTCTCAAATTATGCAGAAAAATGAAGAAGTTGAAGTAGCTTTGGACCAAGAAGCCTAAGAGGAAGCCAACAATGAAGATCAGCACTCAACGCCGCGACGTGGGCATGATAACGTCGCGGAGCTCCCCTGCTTTAGTACAAAAAAACTCGAGGTGAAAGTGTCGCAACGTTGAAGAGTGGACGCCTCAGGTGCTTGTGACCTAATTGCACCCGCATCGCAGCGTGATGTGTTAGACGCCACAGCATTGCCCTGTATTATTCAGCCTGTAAATATGTTTGTACCCATTTTCTACGAGAGTTTTTATCATCTTTTTAGAGAGCAGCTGCTGGTTTAGGGTTTTTAGACCTAGAGGAAGCAGAAAATGCTAAGGTTGGAGGCCATCCTTCCTATGGAGGGTGAATCAAGCTTAGAGGATGAAATCTAATGAGCTTCCTTCCTTTCCTTTCTTCTTTTCTCTCTTTATTGATTCATGAACATGATTTATATGTTTATATTTTCGTGTTTCATGGCTAGCTAGGCTGTATATAAGTTTTTCTTTGTAGTCTCCTATGGATATTGATGACTTTGTAATCTTTTGAGTATATATTGAAGTTTAGTTATTTTCAATCATATGGATCTTAATGCTTTTGAGGGTTTGATCAACTTTTGATTGATTTGATGAAATCTAATGAACCTAGACATAGGAATTTAGATTTTAGATCATATGTATGGTTGATGTATGTTCTATTTCATTCAATTAGCTTGGATGAGGTGATTTGTTAATAGGATAGACATATACCTATTGGCCATGCATAGTGTGTGATTGAGAATAGATCATTAATGAGTAAAGTTTGCACTGGTTCTCAAGGAAACTTAGTGAACTGGGTAAATGAAACCAGGGTTAATTGACCTAATTCATTGATGTTACTTGTAAGGATTGCATGTTATGAGTTGAAATAGGAGATGAAAAAGAATTCCTTATTTCTCTATTTATCTATTTATCTTAGATTTATTGCTTTTCATTCTTTATATTTCTTTAAATATTCCTTTATAAATTTAATGTCTTTGGATAACATTAATTAGACTATTGGTTAATACTTGGCTTTTATACGAAATACATATTCCTCGTGGGAATGATATTCGACTCTTAGCTATAATACAAGTGCGACCCGTGCACTTGCGGTAAGCAAAAGAGCGATCAGCATATTAGATCAATCATGCATCTAACCCTTGCTGCATAATCTGTCATTGTGTTGCATAATTGGTCATTTTACTACACATTTTGTCATGTTGCTGCATAATATATCATCTTGCTACATAATTAAGGTCATTGCATAGTTATCTTATTTTTAATTTTTTTTAAAACCAATACTGACTTAAGCATCAGAGTTTCCCCCAAGTTTGTTTTGTAAGTGCATGATCTATGCTTAAGTCCCCAAACTCTCAAATCTCAAGTTCCTGCTGTGGAAACATGATTTCTAGTGTTTTTGAAGAAGATTAGTTTATTGTTGGGCTGCATTTATGGTGGTTAGGATTAATAAAAATGAGGTCAAGCTAAGATCATCCTCAAGATGGCATGTGTTAAAGATTGAAGGACTGAATTCTTGAAGTTTTCTTTGTTTCTGGTGATGTTATAATTAGTTATGGAAAGCAAAATAACCAATTATTGGCTCCTTGGAAGTATGATCATATGTTCTGTAAAGCTAAATAACTGGTTAGGAGAAGTATCTAACCTATTATTCACAAAATCAGTGGCTGTTGATGCTTTTCCTCTAGCAAATAAGGTCATTTGGTGCTCTCTGGAACACTCAAATAATCAGTTATGAACAAGCTATAACTGGTTACTCATCTCTGGTAGAGGCCACTCTTTTGCTGGTCCACGAAAATAACTGATTAGTATCCTCCAATAATCAGTTATTTGAATCACACAGAAGCTACATCTTTTGCTGGTCTATGAAAATAACCGATTAGGATGCTCCTATAATTGGTTATTTGAAGCAACCAGAGGCCACACGTTCCATTTCCATGCAAATAACCGGTTACCCAATACCCCTAACCGGTTATAAGGCCTCCTTATAGCAAATAACCTTTTTATTATTTTCACGAAACCCCCTTCCTCTATTTTCATCTTTTTCCTCTTCTTCCTCTCCAACATCCACTCACATCCACTCACTCAAACTTTTCTTCCACTCCAAATCCAACCAAAATCCACCACTAAAACACATTCTTCACCAAAATCCCTCACTTTTCACTGATTAAAACTCCCACTTTCTTCCAAAATTTCACCTCTGCTCACGGTTTCTCTCCTAAATTGAGCCCTAACCTTCATTTCCACCATGGCAAGCAATTCATCTCACTCCAAGAGAGAACACACAAAAAATCCCTTTGTTCCCGAAGAAACACCTACCCCTGCCAATGACCTAGACTTCTCCCTAAACCTTGACCATGGTAGGTACTTCTACCACAAGAATCAAATGAAGAAATACAAATTGGAGTTTCAAGTAAGACGCATCATTCAGCCCAAGTACATGGACTGGAACTTCTTCTTCAGAGAAGGATTCACGCCCCTCACAGAACTCTTAGAATTTTATGGGTTGAAGACTCTTGTCACTACCCACTGTGAGTACTACTACCTTGAAGCAACTATAGTTTATTTCTACAATTTAAGTATCATTGGAGCAAATCTGGTCTCTAATGTCAAAAAGCATAGAATCATTATAAGCCCCAGTCAATGGATGATGCGAATTAATATGTGTTACAAACCCAAGTGTAAGTTATCTCAAGTAATAAATTCTCAGGAGTTCGAGGTCAATCCATAGGAATTGATGAAGAAAAATTCTTTCAGGTAAGGAGAAGATTTGTCACAACAATAAAGGTGATGAAAATTGTTCACAAATGAAAAAGGATTTACTTAGGCTAGGAGATCCACTCTTGGTAATTAAATTAAGGATAAGATTAATTCTTTTTATAACTTAATTAGAATTCACGAATAACGGAGGTTCCAATTAGAAAATATAACATTCAAAGTTCATTTAAGATTATATATGTAATTATATTGTGGTTCCTTTAGTTATCTACTAACGTTAACACTTGTAAATGGGTTCAAGCATTTATAGTGCCAATCTCTTATCTACAACAAATCAAGATCTCCACCGTACAAGGAGGGTTTCCAAATTAATTAGAAATAAAATATAATACATATAATGATCATTTGATAATATATCATTCAAGTACAAGAAAGAGATTAATCTAACCTTATTTCATTACCAAAAGCTTCACCCTTTCACCTAAGCAAAATGAAAATTAGTTACTCATAAACAAGAAGAAAGAAAGAGAGAAGAAGAAGAAGAAGATAAACATAACTTCTATTTAGAATAAAAGAAAACTACAACAAGAGAAACAAATAATACAAGAACAAGATCTTGATCTCTAAACTAAGATGATTTTAATGAGCAACCTATGGCGCCTTTTATAGAGCATGAAGGGTTCAAAATGATAAAGGAGTTGTTTAATGAGTGGGTGGATGAGTGGAACATGACAATAGAGTTGTTAATGAGTGGGTGGATGAGTTGGTAAGTTATTGCCATGCTTGTCTCCCCACTTAACCAATTTAGGTGTCTTCAACTATAATTCTATCATAACGTCACCTATTGTATAAGTGGCCTTCATGAAAGTTGAAAGGTTTTGTCTCAGTTTTCCAATGTCACTAGTTTTATCATAATATGATCCCTACAGCTCAAGATATGACCCAATCTTTACACAGTATTCGGGGTTCCAGTAACAACACCTCTGTTCTACCTTCTAGGCCCAATATGACCTACTATACATTCGAATA
The DNA here is from genome assembly GCA_029884595.1 of Ormosia semicastrata. NCBI lineage: Eukaryota > Viridiplantae > Streptophyta > Magnoliopsida > Fabales > Fabaceae > Ormosia > Ormosia semicastrata. The sequence continues at coordinate 56,445,434 of JAQQTO010000063.1, forward strand.
TGCTCTTGTATTCTCATGAAAGTTGTAGATTTGAGTCTTAACTTTCATTTGAGCTTAGTTTTGTGTCAATTGAACTCCTATAGCTCATGAAATGGACAGATGAGCGCGTAGAGGTCAAGCTATTAGGATCAGAATTCTGACTCTTGCTTTCACTTAAATTGAAATTATCCAAACGTATGATTCTCTCCTGAGGTCTTCATGAAACTTGTAGAGAATTGTTTTAACTTTCCTACAAGACTAGAATCACATCAATCAAATATTTGTAACTCAGATTATAGCAAATTTACTGAACACTGCCAAATAGACAAATTAAGACCAATTCATGTAATAATTCGTTCAATGATCCAATTAGTCACAATATCATAAAATATTTCAAAACTAACTTAATTAAGCCTAATTGAATCTTAAGAAGCCTAGTGAGATGATTATTAAATGAATAAAATATATTGCTATCAAATTCCTTCACACATAGCTTTTGCACTCCCAGACAAAACACATAAGACCGAAACTTGGGAATAAGGAAACACAACACAAACTCAAAAGCTAAAAACTCTAAAAGACTCAATCTCTAATGATATTCAAGAATGTAAAAGTTTATAAGCAGATAGCAATATATTTTATTCATTTAATAATCATCTCACTAGGCTTCTTAAGGTTCAATTCGGCTTAATTAAGTTAGTTTTGTCACATTTTATGATATTGGGCCTAATTGGATCATTGAAGGAATTATTGCATGAATTGGCCTTAATTTATCTATTTGGCAGCGTTCAATAAATTGGCTATAATCTAAGTTGCAAATATTTAATTGAAGTGATTCTATTTTTTTAGGAAAGCTAAAACAATTCTCTACAAGTTTCATGTTGACCTTAAGATAGGAATCACATGTTTGGATAATTTAAATTGAAGTGAAAGCAAGAATCAGAATTCTGATCCTGACAGATTGACCTCTGCGCACTCATCAGCCCATTTCTTGATCTATAGGAGTTTAATTGACACCAAACTAAGCCCAAATCAAAGCTAAGACCCAAATCTACAATTTTCATGAAGAACAGAAAAGCATATTCGGATGGCTAGTTAGTCATATTGGGCCTTAAAGTCAGAACAAAGGTGCTATTACTGGAGCCTAAACACTATACAAAGATTGAATCATATCTTGGGCTGTATGGGTTAGATTGTGATAAAATGGTGGCATCGCAAAACTGAGAAAAAACTCTTCAAGTTTGATGAAGACCACTTATGCAATAGGTGATGTTATGATAGAGTTATATTCGTGTGAAGACAGCTGGATTGGTTAAGTGGGGAGATAAACATGGCAATAATTTTTCACTTATTCACTCACTGATTAACAACAATATTTTCATGTTCCACTCATCTACCCACTCATTAAACAACTCCCTTGTCATTTTGTACCCTTCATGCTCTATAAAAGGCACCATGGGTTGCTTATTAGAATCATCTTGGTTTAGAGATCAAGATCTTGTTCTTGTATTATTTATTTCTCTTGTTGTAGTTTTCTTTTATTCTAAATAGAAATTATGTTCATCTCCTTGTTTTTCCCTCTTTCTTTGTTCTTGTTTATGTGTAACTAATTTTCATTTTGCTTGTGTGAATGAGTGAAGCTTTTGATAATGAAATAAGGTTAGATAATCTCTTTCTTGCACTTGAATGATATATTATCAAGTGATCATTATATGTGTTGTATTTTGTTTCCAATCAATTTAGAAACCCTCCTTGTAAAGTGGAGATCTTGATTTGTTGTAGACAATAGATTGACACAATGAATGCTTGAACCCATTTACAAGTTTTAGCGTTATTAACCCTCCTTGTAAAGTGGAGATCTTGATTTGTTGTAGATAAGAGATTGGCACAGTAAATGCTTGAACCCATTTACAAGTACTGGTATTAGTGGATAATTAAAGGAATCATAATATAAGTACATATATAACTTTTAAATAACTTTGAATGTTGTATTTTTTGATTGGAACCTCTGTTATGCATGGATTCCAATTGAGTTATAAAAAGAAATAATCTTGACCTTAATTTATATACCAAGAGTGGATCTCATAGCCCAAGCAAATCCTTTTTAATTGTGAATAAGTTTTATCACCTTTATTGTTGCGACAAATCCTTTTCTTACCTCACAGAATTTTTCTTCATCAATTTCCTGTGGATCGACCTCAGACTCCTGAGAATTTATTACTTGAGATAACCTGCACTTGGGTTTGCAACAATATCAATTCGCATCAAGTTTTTGGCGCCATTGCCGGGGACTTGATTTGAAGAATAAATTTATTGAGGTTCTCTTTCTTTAAGTAAACTTAACCATTTTGTATATTCTTTTCCTACTCTTTTAATTTTCTACTTATTAATATTTGATGTCTGGTTTACACTGCCTGCTTGTACATTTTCTTTTCTATTTTAAGTCACTTATTTATACTTAATTGGTATTGTGATTCAAATTCTGGTCATTTGGTTAAAACTAATCTTGGTACTTTATATATTGATCTGTTTGAATCACAATCACACACTTAACAAGACATAACTTTGCAGCAGCCGTCAAAAAGGCACAAACCCTAAAGTGGTGTGGGTGCAACTAGGGTTGAAGATTAGGAATTCTCTTCAACTTTTTCACTTATCTATAATGTAGTTTGTTGTATTCTTTCCTTTGTTTTCTTCTTTTCCTATGTGTAACTAAGTTTCCGTCATTAGGGGGATGATGAATCTTGTTCTTTGACAATGTGAATTAATTTATGTGTTTAATTTAAGTTTCTATTTTATAATTTATGTGTTTATCTCTATTCTTAATGTTTTCCTAAACTTGATCAATTTAGGAATGATTTCTTGGGTTTATGTATGATTTGAAAAAATTTGCATGAACTTAGAACACATGATAAACACCACAATTTCTGCAATCGCTAGGAATAGACGTTGTGGGTTGTGTGATCATTCTTTTAATTCTCTCATTTTTCATAAAGCCTTCTTTATTTGGGGTTATGCTAAGCGATTAGTTAATTCTAAATTGTGTGAAGATGATTGATATACCAAGGAATTGAATATTAATTAAAATTGGGAATTGATCTTAAATCATGAAATAAAACTTAATTAAATTACTATTTTAATTTGCATCAGAAAAGTTCAAGTGAAGTCTGAACTCTAATACTTTCTCATCATCGTTTTCAACCTTTATTTAATTGCTTTGGTTTACTTTATTTTATTATAATTATTTTCTTGTTATTATTTAGTTTTTATTATTACTTTTGTCAAACTCTCATCTTTCGGTAGCTTAGATAGTGTTTCATTAACGAAATTAGTAATTGGCATTATAATCCACGTGGGACGATACTCTTTTCACTACTTTATTACTTTTGCGATTTGGTGCACTTGTCGATTTTCATAACAAGTTTTTGCCAAACCTAAGTTGATACGGTAGATTTTCTTGCTTCAAGAATTTAACATCATAATAAAAGATAAGAGGGGAGCTGAAAATGCTGTTGCAAATCATTTATCCAGACTTATGATAGACTCGCCTTTTGATATCACACCTATTAATGATTCTTTTCCCAATGAATTTTTATTTTCTGTCAATTCCATGCCTTGGTTTGCTAACATAGTCAATTTTTTTGTAACAGGAAAGATGCCGCCTCAATGGACTAACTAAGACATAAGAAAAGTTTTGACTGAGGTGAAATTTTTTTAGTAGGATGACCTATATTTATTCAAATATCGTCCTGATCAAATCATTTAGAGATGTGTACCCAACAGTGAGGTAGGTAATGTCATTAAATTTTATCATTCAGAAGCATGTGGAAGTCATTTTTCTTCAAAGAAAATAACTGCGAAAATCTTCCAGTGTAGATTTTATTAGCCCACTTTATTTAAGGATAGCTATATATTTTGAAAAAATTATGAAAACTGTTAAAAATTGAGTTCTATTTCTAAACGAAATATGAAGCCTCTGAACCCTATCATTGTCATTGAAATTTTTGATTGTTGAGGAATTGATTTCATGGGTCTATTTCCATCATTATTTAGATTTGTGTATATTTTGGTTGCAGTTGATTATGTCTCAAAATGAATTGAAGCGATTCCATGTCGACACAATGATCATAAAATTATTCTTAAATTTTTAAAAGAAAATGTCTTGAGTTGATTTGGAATCCCTTGAGCTATCATCAATGATAGGGGAACATATTTTTGTAATAAACCATTTGAATACTTAATGAAGAAATATGACATTACACACAAAATTGCAACCCCTTATCACCCTCAAACAAGTAGACAGGTAGAATTAGCAAATAGGGAGATTAAACAAATTTTAGAAAAAACAGTTAACCCAAATCATAAAGATTGATCTTTACGACTAAATGATGCACTTTGGGCTTACCGTACTACTTTCAAAACGTCTTTAGACATATCACCCTATCGGTTAGTCTATGGAAAACCTTGTCACTTGCTTGTAGAGCTGGAGTATAAAGCATTTTGGGCCATTAGAGCTTTCAACCTAAACCTTGATGATGCTTGCAAATTACATAAATTGCAATTAAATGAACTTGAGGATTTAAGAAATGATGCATATGAAAACTCAAATATTTATAAAGTTAGAACAAAAGCTTTTCATGATAAATCCATTTTGAGAAAATCTTTTGAAATTAGTCAAAAAGTTCTGCTTTATAATTCTCGTCTTCACATATTCCTTGGAAAATTGAGATCTAGGTGGAGTGACCATTTTGTTGTCAAACATGTGTATCCACATGGGGGCCATAGATAATGAGAATGTAATACCCCAAAAATTGCTTGTTTCATGATATATATTTATTTTATAATATTTATGATTTTTGTGAATTTTTTTGAAATTATTTGAATTATTTGATTATTTTAATATATTATTCGATTTACGTGTACACTGACTGGGGTCGTGAAAATGAAATATTTCCCCAAGGTGGAAAACCTTGGACTGTGGAAATGGTGACGGGGGATCTTACTAAACCCGATACCGAACATAGTTTACAAAGTTTTCATTTTCTTCGAAACTTTATCTGACAGTAAAAATCTGGGTACGCTCTATTGTCCATTGGACAATGGATACCGACTTTGTTAACTGTGACTATTATTCACCAGATATTAGCTTGAAATAAAAATTTAGTAGATTATTTCTATCTAGTCACTTTTGTGATATCATCTAAGGGACATCACTACATGACATCACAATTTGACTTTTTGGGAAAATGTGAGAAGCTTCTTGAAGAAGCTTTAGGAGAAACTTGCAAAGGAAGTTTGACTTCTTTCTCCCATGGGGCCACGGTTTTGGAGGAGTGGAAAAGATGACATGGTTGTCATCTTTTCACAAGCCATCACCTTTCACATTTTCACAAAAAACTATCACTTTCTCTCTCCACTCAAAAGTTTTCTCTAACTTTCTCTCATTTTCTCTCTTCTTCCTTCCCTCTCTAACCACACGGCCACACCTCTTCCTCCACCCTCCATGTTTGCTAAATTTCAAGAAATCAAATTGCTTGAAACTACATATTGTTTGAAGATATTTTCTTGTTGAAATCACCCCTAGAGCTCTCATCTCCATTTTCTTTCCTTCACGTCACAGCCACCACCCCAAATACCACCATCTCACCTTCAAAAAATTCTAACAACCATATTTCTTGAATCAACATCCTTTCCTAAGACCATTTGGATGAAGATTTTGGCTTGTTCAAGTGATTCTACAATCTAAGATTTGAAAGCTTCTAAGGTAAAGTTTTCATCTTTCCTAAGCTTTCCTTGCTTGTTTGTAAATGACTATCTATCAAATATTTTATTCCACCTCTTTCTCCCAAGGCTCACGGCCAAGACTACTTTGAAGGATCAAAGAATTGATTTTTATGCTATCACCTAGTTCATTCCCATTTTTCTACCAAGAATTAAGAAAACAAACTATAAAACTCTCTTCTTTTCTCTTGGAGAGCCTCACGGCCACACACTTAACCCACTCTCTTAATCTTCTTTAATTTTATCCATCCACATCCCTTGAATTAAAACCCCATACTAAGACATTTTGTTGTTGTGGGTTCTTTCAAAATCATCTTATTTCCAAACCCTAAATGTTGATGTTTGTGTGTTGCTTTGTTTTAAGGATCTCCTTGGAAGGAGAAGCTTTTCAAGAGGACTCACAAGGAGCTAGGGAGCTATACTTAAGGTAAGAGGGAGATTAACCTCATCAACCACTCATGGTGGTGAGGAACGAATGGTTATGTTGGGAGTGGAGAATCCATGTGAGGATTCATCCACTTGATTGTGTGACTTTTAAATTTATGTTTGTTTGAAATTGTATGATTATATAATGTGTTGTATGCAAGAGATGATTTTGATGGCTTAATGACTATATGTGATGATGTAATTTTGATAGTAAGCATGAACTTAATTAATTGTGATGATTAAAGTATGCAACATGCCATGATTATGCTGTAAAAGAATTGATTTTTGGTCCCCTTGATCTCTTGAGGCTCACGGCCTTCTTTGCCTAGGAAGAGGTATCCATGAAAAAAATACTTATTGATTAAGGATTTAGATGATTGGGTGACAAAAATATAATTTATGAGGTTACAAGTTGAAAGAGGAAAGAAACAAGTTTTTACCATTGAAAAGAATTGATTCTGGCCAAGGTATTTGATACTTTCATGAAATAGTGAATTCAGAGACGTAACATAGTTGTTAACAAGATGGAAGAGCAATTAGGTTGGAAAGAATTTTATTTAGAAGTTGAACAATGAAATTTTTAGAAAGAATATGAGAAGATATTGCCTAGGTGATTTGGGAGACTAGTTAGGATCAAAGGATCGATAAGTAAGGTGAGAAGATAACCACAATGTTATGATTTGATGGATAATGACTTTTAAATATATTACTAGGAATGGTTTTGAGAATAGCTTGGAATAATAATACTAATTTGTTAGTTAGGATCTAGTTGGTTGAGATAATAATAATGATTTATTAGTGGTGAATCTACTTAGTTTGGAATAAGGATAATGATTTATTGGTGGTGAATCTAATTGGTTTAAGGAAAAAGAAATAAAGATTTAGAAGATAAGAATGGAAAAGGTTTTATTAAATTAAAAATAATATAATTTTTGAAAGAATATTAGTAAATGATATTTTGAGGAGTTTTAGAAATGAAAACTTGAGGTATTTTAAGGTTTAGGGAAAGGAAAAGAATTTGTGAGCCCAAGGTGATATATGATAATTTTTTGAATTATGCAATAAAGGTATCTTGTATTTGAAAGTAACGGTAAGGTTACTGCGGTACATGAATGATGCTTCTCTGAATTTTGTGATAAAAATATCTTGTGTTTGAAAGTAACAGTGAGGTTATTGTGGGACTTGAATGATGATTTTCTGCATTATGTGACAAACACATCTTATGACTGAAAGTAACAGTAAGGTTACTGTCAAGCTGACGTACTAGACCCGAGTGGATTGTGGAACCGAAGTACTGGACCTGGATGGATCATTGGTATTATGTAATTTTATGAGTGGTTATATAATATCATTGATACTAATGGTATTAGACAATTGTATAGGCGGTTGCTTTACTACTATTAGGGAACAGTACAACGGTGGTTTGATTTTCATTATTCATGCATTGGACATTATACAGTCAGCTTTTGTGCTTAGGAGTGAACAAGATCTTACAAGATAAGTGTGATCCATGATGGATCTCAAGGGGCGTCCGGGCGAGGTGATCCACTTAGTGACCTGTTGTCACATTGTATACCCCCAGTCGTGGACACTGTTGCAATGCACGACAAGGACCCGACAAGCACTATCCTTTTCGTGGTCTGATGTACATTGTCTTTTGAGGAGGGACAGGTCTTTTGGAATGTTCATCTTTGAATTGTTAGCTCCATGGAGTAGGAATTGGTTGCATTGTACATAAAGATGGTCAGCATACACATCGTGCATATGCATAGTCAGTGTACATCTTGTTGTGGTATAGTCGGTGTTTACGTATTTTGATGTACCTTGCTGAATCATATATTAATTGATATCATGACTACACCTGTTGATCTGTCTTATACCTATTGATATGACTTATTCCTGTACTGCTATGATTATACCTATTATTTATTGATATCGTTGTGTGTGAAAGGCATTATTATCTTTCGTGATGTTTCTTACTGCCATGATGGTATTGATGAAGGGGATCTCACCTCTTCTATTATATTACTCTGTCTATTTCTATTTTTGTACTTGTGATGGAAAAGACTATGATGGTGACGAGGTAAGATTCGCGAGGTTTCACTAAGCTACAGTTCCACTAGGGCATCAGAGCGTGGAGTGTTCAGTGTGATACGGGACGCATTCGGTATGACGGAGATGTCACTTTGCTTTGGAGTAGGACTCGGTATAAGGCGACTATGTTTACCCTGGATGTAGTTGTTCACTTGGAATTCTATATGCCCCTTGGGGAGCTTTGGGATAATTGGGGAGCTTCCTGTAGGGAGGACTTTGTGGAGTCGACTGCTCGGACTCCCATCCGTAGTGACATGCCCTGACAGGGGGCTTTATCCGCTGGGGATCTAGATGAAGATCAGGTGCAGGACCCTGTTCTTCAGGTGTTTGGATTTGGACAAGGCTCAATCTTCATTTAGTAATTATATGTATATATTTATTTTTTGGAATGCTTAAGTTTTATGGTTTTGGAACATGATGTAATGTAATTATGGATGTAACATACTTTGTTTTATGAAAAGTCTATTTTATGGTTCTTATATTTTGTGTTTCTAAAATTTGACCAATTTATGTTATCCATGAAAAGAAGCTTTTGAAATACATATCTTATGCTATTAACTTTTATAGCTTGAGTAAAGATTTTAAAGAAGTCGGTTTTAAATGTAATGCCTCCTAGAAGGTGTTACATTAGGTGGTATCAGAGCAGTTCATCTTGTTGAGCTAGGGTATGGACTGACTGTGCTGAGGTAGGTAGAAATTCCTATATGTATTGTGCATTTCCTTGTCTCTTGTTTGAGATGCTAAAAGAGGACTGCATAAGTTACTTTAGGTTGGATGTTAGTAGTTACTGTTACATAGTTGTAACACCCCAACTTTTGGGATAATTAAAATATAGTCCCGAAATGTACTGTTTTGTGAATTCTGTGAGCAGTAAATTTAATTTGACTGTTCCGTGAGTGTACTTTACTGTTGTATGTGATTGGCTCCGACCTGAGAAAATAATAATTTTCTGGCCGGATAAATCTTATTTTAATTAATTAGAGCTGAGGGATCTTACTAAACCTAATTCTGATTGATATATAAATTAATATCGTAATTTTTTTGGATTTAACTATGCAATAAAAAAATTTTATATTTTTATAATATTATTTTATAATACAGTACCTACTGTCTCAAAAATAGTAAAAATCGCTTCGATTTGACCACGATCTTTAAAAGTCTTTGTGGGACCCGCGTTTAGGAAAAATAGTCAATGTCTTTGTTGGACAATTTCTAACCAATGAGAGCAAGTCAACAAAAGTAGGCTTGACTTTCTAAACCAATAGGAATTGGACACCTAAGGAAGCATGTGTTTCCATTTGGACCGTTGGATGAAAACTTAATGATGAAGCCTTTAACCTAAGCCATTGATTTAATCAATGGTGAGATTAGAATGATAGGTTTATGACCAAGTAATATCTACCTTAGATCTAATCTATGGTTAGGAATTAAAGATGAATCAAGGGTTAGGATTAAGTCAAAAATTGTAGGCTTGACTTTGATTAGTAGCTAATTAAGCTTAATTTGACTAATCTAATTACTTAATTAGCTAACTAAGTGAACTAGTTTAATTCTTAATTTATTATAATCTAAATACTAATTAGATGTCCTAATATTTATTAAAAGTTATAATATATGCTAATATATGTTAAAAAAAACTAATTAGTTATATAATTAGAATGTTAATTAAATATTATTAGGAGACTTAATCTAATTGATTAGCTATTTAATTAGCTTGTAATTAGTCATTAATTGAAATCAAATTAAGCTCCTAAATTCCTAAAGGGCACACGGTTTTCAACAGCAATTTGGAGGCTTGGTGGCTTGGTTCTACTAGCTTCTTGAACCCTCCATGTGTCATAAACCATGTGCACTACCATGTGCCTTTAATTAGATATTTATCTAGCAAATTCAATCACTCAACCTCACCCAAAACCACTCATACGGTAGCAGCCCTCCCATTTCATTCTTCAATTCTATTTCACACTTATCACAAATCAAAGCATCTATTTTCTCTCTAAAAACTACCAAGAACCCAAGCTACTTTTCTTCTATTTTCTTTCTCTCAATTTCGGCCAGCACCTATACACACACACCCAAACACCTATAATTTTATCTCTTAGCTTTTCTTGAACTCAAATCCTATTCTAAACACTTTTCATTCACAAAGTTTTTCCAAATTCCTACTCTATCTTGCCCAAAATCCAACCTTTTGCTTACTTTCTTAAGGGTAAGTTTTGTTTCTATGGTTCAATATTGGATTTTTAATTTTTCTAACCATGATTGTTCCATGGTTTTTCTATTTTGTACCTTGTATGTGTTTTTATTAATTGTTTAAGAATTTTAGGGATTTGTTTGGGAGTCACACGAAATTGGAAGGAAAGGAGGAAAACAAATCGATTAAATTGTCTACAAGAGGTAAGAGGGAGATTTAATCTCATCAACCCTAAGTGGTGATGAGAAAATGGATTTGTATGTGTGTGTAGAATCCATAAGGATTCATTTGTGTGATTGTTTTATTGTTTGTATCATTATTTGTGTGATTGTTTATGGTTTTTAATATTTTTGTGATTGTTTAAATGCTTTCCTATTTGTGAATTATTTTACTATGCATGATTATAGCTTTCATTATTTTCATTATGCATGTTTATGGTTTTAAATAATTGTATGTATTTCGTATGTGATTATATAATTGCATGTGTTTATAATTATATAATTATTAAAGTAGGATGTGAATACCATGTACGAAATGTATGAGTATTCCAAAGAATACACTATGAGGCTCACGGCCTTACATCCAAAAAGAGAACCAAAATGTTCAAAGCAATTTTCTAAATTACTGATTTGAGGAATCTAGGTAAAATAATTAAATTAAAAATGATTTAAGTTAATTATGGCCAACATGTCATTTAGTGTATAATCAAATACCATTTTATTTTTGATTTGGCCAACATTCCATTTTATTTTCTAAGATAGGATGGGTAATGATTTTATTAAACAAATCGATTCCAAAGAATCATTGAGAAAATCAAAGGAATTAATTCAGTCCTAGAATTTTAACTTAGTAGAATTTAGTTTAAATAAGAATTAAATCAGATGCTTGAAAAATACTAACGTAGAGCTCATTTTATAAATTTTGAAGCGCGTTAGTGAGTTTCAAAGTGAAATTATTGGGTAAAAATAAAATAAACTATATTTAGAGGAAAACGTTAAAAATACCTTATACCGATTTTATAGGCAAAGTGCTGCCGAAATTTAATAAAATCAGACGTTTAAAATGAAAAGATTCCATACTATATTTAGAACACAAGGAAAATACTCTACGTATTTTAAAAGTACTAGATATAGTTTTACACATATTAAAAATAATGATTCTAAGCTATTCAGTTAAGAAAATGAATTAAAAATCCTACGCGATTGAGAAAATAATTTTATGATGTTTAAAAATGTCAAAATATATTTACATGATTTAAAAACGTTTGTGAAAATAACGAGATTGTGAAAATGCGATAAAATTCCTACGCGATTAATCGATACAGTGAGTTTTTCTGTCGGGCCAAAGTGGTGGACCCGGACATGTTGTGGTGTAGTACTGTCAGGTGGGACGTACTATACTTTGGTATTTTGTTAGTACTGTCAGGTGGGACGTACTATACTTTGGTTTTTGGTGACAAGGGTATTTTGGTAATTTTTTATAATTATGGTAAAATTTGGATAATAAGGGTATTTTTGTAATTTTAGATCATGTTTAGAGTGTTGTGCCAATTTGGTTTATAATTGGCGATTGATTGATGAGGCGAATTACACCGTAATTGGTGTGATAAGCGTAGTGTAGTTCATTTATGAACTTGGAGGCATTAGTGTGCGGAGGATCCCATATGTGGACAGTGGTAGCACCTCTAGGCCGTGGTAACGGGCAACACACTAATGATCTTGACAAGCACTATTCTTAATTGAGATCTTGAGGAGCTTAATAAGTACTATGCCTGTGGTACACGATGTTTGGACTGTGTACTGCTACACGATATTTTGGACTGTGGGCTATAGACGCGATGTTTGACAGTGCAATAGTTTGGTTGGGCAGTCATAAAGTATTATTAGTTTCTATTCGGATCACTCTCTCAGATATTCGTGTTTAGCTCCATGGAGTAGGAACGAGTCAGTGTGTGTTCATGCATTACCTGCATTTTACTGTTCATGCATCATCGCACTTTACGACTTACCATATTCTGTGATAAAATATATGATGTCTTGTTTTAATATATTATGTATGATATATGTTATTTTAATATTTATTGCTTTAATATAGTATGCATAATATAATGGTATGTGTTATTTTAATATGTCTTACTTTGCTATATTATGTATGAAATGTTGGTATGTGCTGTTGGAATATTTGTTTGTATTGTCGTTTTCTTTATTGCCCTGCGGGTAATGGTGCAGATTGTCTCACCTCTCTATATGTTTTCTCGATATTACTATATTATTTCCGTAAAGAGTTTGAGGTAGAGGAGGATCAGCCTCTTGAGGTACAATACCCTGACGAGCAACAGTCGGGCGACTTATACGAGGAGGAGGAACCGGTTGATTACGCTGATCGTCAAGACTGATCTTGAGATCATGGCACTGCCAGGATTCTTCGGGTTTGTGTGACTAGAGTTTCACGGGGGTTCCGAGGCGTGGCGTATGCATGTGGACTGAGGGACAGTAGCTTATGTGGGACGATTGACTGTGTCCCTATGTAGGGAGTATGACGGGGAGGTCATATTCACTACTATGCTTTATTTACATTTAGAGTTACCTTTGACCATTAGGCGTTATTGGCAGGGAGTTTTCCATGCACCTAGTGAGCTCAGTAGCGAGTCAACTGCTCGGACTCGTGTCCGTAGTACTATGGGACCTCCAGGAGCTCTGAATTACGAGGATCTTTCTGAAGATGATCCATCGGAGGATTAGAGAGCTCTGAGGTGCACTTGGGCAATACTATGTCTTAGTTTTTTGTTGTCTTTTACTGTTTTGTCAAATGCTTGTAGATGTAAATTATGCATGTACTAAAGGAAAATCACATGTATATTATGGTGAGTTTATGTTTGTTATATTTTGTGATCCGTGTTATTTTATTTAATGTTATAATTATAAAAGGAAAAAATAGATATATATATACCACAATTATTATTTAAGTATCAAAATGTTTTTACAACTTGGGTAAGGATTTTATTTATTTTTATTTTCTGCATCATAAATGTGACATCCCCAGAAAGGGTGTTACAATAGTTACATGATATTGAGGACTGGCCAACTCAATATGCAATGTTCTATGTGGACTGGAAACTATGATTTCAACTAGACGAACTAGGAGAATAAGGGTTCTTCTAGTGAGAGTCCAATTGGATAACTGAACTCGTGTAGAATTTTTGTACTTACACCTTTTGGAGTGGTACCGCTAGTGTGAGTGAAGTCCAAGTTTGAATCTTTTGGGTTTATGGGTAAGTTTGCCTTGTTTGTGCTATGTGTTTTTCTGAAACTAAACACAGAGATGTGTTGCTTGGTCTCCGAAGGGAGGCAATATTGTTTGAAATGGTTACTCCTTGTTTCCATTGTGTTTTGACTTATCTATTTTCAAAGAAAAGGCAATGGCTCGGGTAGACGTACGCATGGGAATGTGGAGTGCGACAACGAAGAGATGGCTATGATTGTGGAAACAATGCAAGGAATGGCTGGCATGACAGTACAACAAAAGTAGAAGGTCGCTCAGCAGCATGAATTGATGACCGAGGCTCAGATTTTGTTAGAGTTGAATCAATCTCTAGACATGGGACCCCATAACATCGAACCATATTAGTTCTGAGAGGAGAAATCGTAAGGTCAAGCAATTTCAGTAGAAATTGTATTTACGACCACCGATGAATCAACATCAACAACAAGTGGTTGGAGGAAGTACTAGTCACAGCAGATTTGGTCAGACTGTGAAATTTTTACCACATTGTAGGAAGTGTGGAAGGAATCACTTAACGAGGAATTGTGCGAGCAAAGAAATAATCTGTTTCAAGTTCAAAAAGCCAAGACACATGTTTAGGAATTGTCATTCACAAAAGATGATGGCTTCTATTAGCAATGAACTTGCGATAAGAGCTTAAGCCGGAGGAGGAGTTAGTACTTTGAATGGAGCAGAAACTTTCCATCTGAAGGTTTAATCGAGGGAGATGGCACCATAGAAAGTAAGTCTTAAATTGTACTATTTGACTCAAGGGTGACTTTTTCTTCTGTTACCTTTGAATCTGTAAACCATTTGGGTTTGTTTGTGTTGACATTTTCCCTTTTGACTTAAATATCACTATTTCCTATTGCTAAACTTACTATTACTACTTAACCATGTTTAAAATTATCCTATGACCTGTTGAGGACTGAATCCTTTCTGTTGATTTGATTTGTTTATCTCTTCCGCGAATTAGACATGATCTTGAAAATGGATTGGTTATTTTCCAGCCATATCCTGTTAAATTGTTCCAATAAAATTTTAAGAGTTCGTTTCTAGAATTGGGTCATATTAAATTATTTGTGGGGTATATTTGATAACCCATCAGATAGTTTTTCTACCTTTTCTTCCTGACCTTCTTGATGTTTCTCCATGCACTGTTATTGCAAGAAAGAATATTCCTGGTCTAAATCATATCATAGTGCTGAATACAGTACAATTAGAAAAGGACTTGACCTATGAGATACTTCCTGTTAAGATCGAGAATAAATAATCTAATGGACCAACTGAAGGGAGTCGTTGTCTTCTCCAAGATCAATTTGCATTCTGGTTACCCTTAGACTCATGTAAAAGTAAAAGATGTTCCCGGAACAACTTTTTTGACACGTCATGAGCATTATGAGTGTTTAGTAATGCCGTTCGAAGTAATGAATGCTCTAGCAATATTTGTGGATCACATGAATAGGATCTTTCTTTCTTACTTAGATGGATTTGTTGTTGTCCTTATTGATGACGTTTTGACCGATTCTCAAAGCTCGGAATAACATGCTGAACCTCTCAGTGTGGTTCTTCGGATCCTGAAGGAGAAGGAGTTGTAGGCCAAGTTATCAAAATGTGAATTTTGGTTGGAGAAGGTTGAATTATTGGGGTGTATGATTTCAAAAGAACGAATTATTTTGGATCTGTTGAAAGTTGAAGCAGTTCTCCAATAGGAAAAATCGAAGACCGTAACAGAGATTCGTAGCTATGTGGGATTAATTGTGAGGAAAATTTCAAGGGTTGAAGAAGTACTCGACTACCTTGCCAGTGATGATTCTATCCAATCCCAACAAACCTTTTGAGATGTTTCATGATGTTTTACGATAGAGTTTAGAACGTGTGCTTGTTCGGAATAGAAGGAGTATTAGCGTATGCTTCAAGGCAACTAAGAGTACATGAGAAGAACAACCCTGCACAAGCTCAAAGTTAACTTTTGTAGTTGCATTGGAGATCTGGAGACTTTTCTATAAGAAGCAATATTCGCATGTGTTATAAGATATAACGAATTTCGAGGACGAAATTTCTTTCTAGAAGGGGAGAGTTTTAACACCCTGAAAATTACTTGTTTCATGATATATATATTCATTTTATAATATTTATGATTTTTGTGAATTTTTTTGGAATTATTTGAATTGTTTGATTATTTTAATAAATTCTTCAATTTACGTGCTCACTAATTGGGGCCGGAAAAATGAAATATTTCCCTGAGGGTGGAAAACCTTGGACTGTGAAAACGGTGACAGGGGATCTTACTAAACCCGATGTCGGACACATTTTACGAAGTTTTAGTTTTCTTCAAAACTTTATCTGATAGATAAAAATCTGGGTACGCTCTATTGTCCATTGGATAATGAATACCGACTTTGTTAACTGTGACTATTATCTGTTGGATAATAGCTTGCAATAAAAATCTAGTAGATTATTTATATCTAGTCACTTTTGTGATATCATCTAAGTGACATCACTACATGACATTACGATTTGACTTTCTGGGAAAATGTGAGAAGCTTCTTAAAGAAGCTTTAGGAGAAACTTACAAAGGAAGTTTGGCTCCTTTCTCCCATAGGGCCACGGTTTTGGAGGAGTGGAAAAGATGACAAGGTTGTCATGTTTTCACAAGCAATCACCTTTCACATTTTCACAAAAACTATCACTTTCTCTCTCTACTCAAAAGTTTTCTCTAACTTTCTCTTATTTTCTCTCTTCTTCCTCTCTTCTCCAACCACACAGCCACACCTTTTCCTCCACCCTCCATGTTTGCTAAATTTCAAGCAATCACATTACTTAAAACTACATATTATTTGAAGATATTTTCTTGTTGAAATCACCCCTAAAGCACTCATCTCCATTTTCTTTCCTTCACGTCACGGCCACCACCCTAAATACCACTATCTCACCTTCAAAAAATTCTAACAACCATATTTCTTGAATCAACATATTTTCCTAAGACTATTTGGATGAAGATTTTGGCTTGTTCAAGTGATTCTACAATCTAAGATTTGAAAGCTTCTAAGGTAAAGTTTTCATCTTTCCTAAGCTTTCCTTGTTTGTTTGTGAATGACTATCTATCAAATATTTTATTCCACCTCTTTCTCCCAAGGCTCACGGCCAAGACTACTTTGAAGGATCAAAGAATTGATTTTTATGCTATCACCTAGTTCATTCCCATTTTTTTACCAAGAATCAAGAAAACAAAGTAGAAAACTCTCTTCTTTTTTCTTAGAGAGACTCACAGCCACACACTCTGTAACACCCCGAAAATTATTTATTTCATCATGAATCATCATTTTATAATATTTAAGATTTTTAGAAAATTTTTTGGATTTTTCCAGAAGCGTCGAATATTTTAATATTTTTCTCGTTTTACATGCACACTGAGCAGAGTCAGTCAAACGCCCTGAAAAATTGTTTATTTCATGACAAATATTTATTTTCTAATATTTGTGATTTTTAAGAATTTTTGTGGATTTTTCTGAAAACGTCAAATATTTTAGTATATTTCACGTTTTGCGTGCGTTTTGAGCGGAGCTGAGAAAATGAAATATTTTTCGTGAGGCTGGTAAACCTTGAACTGTGAATGTGTCAACAGGGGATCTTACTAAATCTGAGGTTGGGGCATAGTTTACGAGGTTTGCGTTTTCCAAGGTTTATCTGATAAATAAAATCACTGTACTAAAATTTTTTTGATGAATAGTAAATACCATTTTCATTAACTGTAACTTTTGTTCACTGAAAAATAATTCTAGCAGAGTAATTAATCATCTGTTCTAGAGTGTTTAATTAAGGAGACAACCTTACTTTTCACTTTATCGAGAAACGTGCGAAACTTCTCAAGGAAGCATCAAGGAAACTTCTAGGAAATTTCCTCCCAAGCTTCCTTTTCCCAAGGAAGCTACTCACTTCCTCTCTCCTCCCTCTCACTCCCGGCTGCTGCACCAAAAATTGGGGGGAAAATTTGTGTTTCACAAATTTAATTATATCACATTAATTTCATAAAAAAAAACTGAAAAGCACCTTTCATTTTCCTATGCACTTTCTCTCTCTACCTTCTTCTTCATTTGCATTTTCTCCTCCTCTCTAAGAGAAGCTCACGGCCAGCAGCCCCTCAAACCCCTATCCATCATAAAAATTCCAACCAATCCCATTTTCTTGATCCCCTCCATCATCTAAACAATTCTTTAGTTGGTGATTCTTTGAAAAGCTTTCATCTTCACCATTTTCTTCAAGCTTCAAGCTTAGGGTTTTTGGGTAAGCTTCTTGATTCTTCACTCTCTTATACCCATTTTCATTTCTATGGTCTCCTTTGTGACCATCTATACCATATTTTTCAAGCATTGGTGTTATTTTGATGAGATTGAAATTTTAGGGTTCTTAGAGGTACCAAATCTGAAAATTGCATGGAACTTAAAGGGGGGTTCTCTTGTTTTCTTCTCTTAGGTAAGAGGTAGACACTCCTCCTCAACCTCTATTAGTAGTAAGGAACTTTGTTTTGTGATTGATTGTGAGAAAAACCTATTGAGGGTTATTCTTTGTTTGCATGATTGGTATGTTTACATGTTGTTTGTAATTTGTTTAAGCTATTGGATTGATTGGTTATGTATATTGATATATTTGAATGGATTGGAAGGCATGAAATGGAAGGAAATGATTTGGATTCCCTCTAGGATAGCTCACGGTTTTGGGGGCCCAAAATTAGGGTTCTTGATGAACGATTATAACAAGTGGAAAACAAAATTAATCAAGTGTACAATATGTAATTAATGGAATAAAAAAAATTTGGAAACTTAATCCCCTAGGGACGCCACGGCCTCTAGGGCCAATTAGGGCTTGATTATGCAACTTTAGGTAATCTTGGAACTTAAATAATCAAGGGATTAAATTATTGGTAATAGGATGGAAAATTAATAAACTGGAGGATTAGAAAAATAATTGGAGATTTATAAATTTGAAAGAACCAAGAATGAAATTTTTCATAAGACTTAGGGTAATTTAATTCGAAAAAGAACAAGAGAGTGTGAGACTTTGGGACTCTTAGAATAATTTTCTAAGTGTGTGTGTGTGAATAAATTGCAATAGAAAATTTAAATTAACCAAGAGAATTCCTCTAGAGACAAACTTTATAAGAAATGCTAAATTTAAGTAAGAATTCATAATAAACCTTGATCATGTATTATTTCATTTGAATTCCGATATTATGATATTGTGGGTCCATGTGAGTGACCAATGATGTGTTAATACTTACCTTGGCCAATTGTGGCATATTGTGGAAAAGCATGTAATGATAAACATACATGATTATGCATTGAGTCGTCATGCACTGTGAAAGTCCGTTAGACTGTTGTTAAGGCCATGTTGCCTAGGAGATTGAACACACCTTTGTGCGGGTGCGAGTAGACTAGTGTAGGTCATACTATTGACCTTAGGGGCATCGGGGTGCGGGTACCTAGCAATGGACAATTGGTAGCACTTCTGTCCGTGGGGCAAACCGATGCAAACGCACCGACGATCCGGACTGAGACACTGTCCTATATCGTGATCTAGCGTAGACTATCTGTACAATGTCTTGATGTGCACGTGGATAAACTTATGAGTTATAGCACTTTGACCATGGCAGCCAAGTTGTAGACGTGTCTCCTGATCTTTGACTCTGACTGTTTGTGTCTAGCTCTATAGAGTAGGATTTTGACTTTGTATGCATGTGCATAGTGAGTCCATGTATTATCTGGCATCTATTTATTATTATAATTAGAACTGTTGTATTACTAAGGTATATAACTGCCTGAAACTGCTTAATTGTTTATTACTGCTCTTTAGTGCTTATTATTATTATTGCTGTTCAAATGCTATATGGGCGCTTTGCGCCGTTCTGTTTCTTGCTGCTATAACTGGTAATGATGGTAGGATGTCTTACCTCTTTCCTGTATTTCTGTTATTTTCTATCTATATATTGTGTTCCATCGAAAACGTCAGCGACAGAGGTGAAGTTCTTAAATTCCCCAGCTTCTGCCCCGATCGCGATTAGCACCTGCTTTGGGATCATGGCGGCGCGCTCACCCGAATTTTTAGGTGATGTGCGTTTGACCTTCCTTGGAGGGCCAGACTACTGGCACATCAACCTAAATTTCGATCGCTGTGTCTACTTGGGAGACATGTCGATCTCACTGGCTTGGAGGCGTCATAAAGCGTCGATCTTTACTTGCTGTGTCAGCTTACGTTTGGAGTTTTATCTGCCCTTCAAGGAGATGTAGGGTGATCGCTATTACACCCCACAGGAGGATTCTTTTGATTCCACTGCTCGGGCTCCGGCCTGTAGCTCGGTGGCTCCTATGGAGGTTTCCTCGGATGAGGAAGATCCTGAGGAGGATCCCGAAGAGGATCCTGATACGATTCCTCCTCATCTCAGGGGTTGATACAATTGGTAACTACTGATGGCTACCAGTGTTTTATTTTGGGGGTCTGATGTGTTTGTATTTTGGTGGGCTACATATATGTATGATCCTTTGGGCAGGTATAGTTTTGCTTTTTATACATCAGGCTTTGTAACTAAACAGATTTGATATAAATATATATATATATATATATATATATATATATATATATATAAATATGCAATGTTGATCAAATGTATGCTTTACTTCTGCTTTGCTCTGTATTGCCATTTATGTTTCGTCACTATATTTTATTAATTATAATAAAAAAATACTCGTTAATTTAACTACACGTTTATAACCAAGCAAATTTATAATTATAAAAAGAACCGGGTCTTAACTTCATTTTTATTTTTCGTATTGTAAATGACAACGTGACGCTCCCTCCTAAAAAGGGGTGTTACATTAAGTTAGTATCAGAGCCCCTGTTTATGTTTCTTTGGGTCTTGTGATTAAGTTTGTCTTGTTTGTGCTGTGTGAATCTCTGTGTTTGGTATTCCTAGTGGATACAACTGACTTTCCTTGTATTTTTTAGCTAATCTGAATTGAGGAAGCAAGATGGCACGACGCGGAGACATGGCAGCTGCTATAGAAGCGATGCAAAGGATGGCTGAAGCCATAGCCTAATAGACTGAACGAGCTACTCAACAACAAGAGAGAGTTGCTCAGCAACAAGAGAGGGCTGCTCAACAGCTCGAAACTACTGTTGATGCTCAGAACTTGGCGGAGTTTCATCGCCACAATCCTCCCCAATTCAAAGGAGAGTTCAATTCGGACAAAGCTAGCCTATGGATCAAAGAGTTAGAGAAAGTCTTCTGAGGCATGAATTGCGCCAAGAATAAGAAGGTGACCTATGTTGCCTTTATGTTAGTCGGCAGTGCTGAAAATTAGTGGAGCAGAGTGCAGAGAATGCTGGAGGTTGAAAATCGCGAGATCACTTGGGATTTATTCAAGGATAAATTCTTGGATAAGTATTTTCCTGCGAGAGCGAGGCACGCGAAGAAGATGGAGTTCCTCAACCTAAGGTAGGGGAACATGACTGTGAGTGAGTATGCAGTGAGATTCGAAAACTTGTCACAATTTTTGACGTACTTTCAGAACCAACCGAATGAAGCCTAGAAGTGTCAAAAGTTTACAGAAGGACTGAGATATGAAGTGAAGAGAGCTGTGATCACACTAAAAATTCATGAATTCTCAGAGCTGCTAGATACGTGCTGTGAAGTGGAAGCTCTGGAGCAAGCTAGAATACGAGGAGCAGGAACTTTGGACCTACAAGGTTCCAAAGGGGTGGTGGCAACAGTTCTAACCATTTCCAAAAGAAGCCCTACTCCTGACCGATGGGGAACCAGTAACAGACAGCGGGTGGAAGTTCTGGTGGAGGTTCTACTGGGAACCAGACTAGCCAAAATGTGGCGTATCCCTCAAAATGCTTGAAGTGTGGGAAAGATCATCTCAAAAGGGACTGCACTATAAAGGGGATTATCTGCTTCAGATGTGGCAAGCCTGGCCACGTATCCCGAGACTACAATCAAGTGAAGGTTGAACCTTTAGTCAATGCTGCAAGAGCCAAGAAACCACAAGTAGGAAGACGGGTCTATACCATGAGCAGAGCTGAAGCCTCTGAGTCAGAAGACTTGATTCAAGGAGAAGGCACCATAGAAGGTAACCTTTTAACTGTACTGTATGACTCTGGGGCAACCCATTCTTTCATATCTTATAACTGTGTGCTACTACTAGGTTTACCAGTGTTTACCTTACCTTTTGATCTGACTGTTTCTACCCCTACTGATAAACCGGTAGTTACTACCAAAGTCTGTTTAAATTGTCCCTTGATTGTTGAAGGTCGAATCTTTTCTGTCGATTTGATCTGTTTACCCCTTTCTCAACTAGATATAATTTTAGGGATGGATTGGTTGTCTTCCAACCATATTCTATTAGATTGTTCAAGAAAAACCATAATTTTCCCTATGGATGAGGATTCTAGATACTTGACGGCCAACCAAGTTCAAACTCTCTTGAAAGAAGGAGGTCACGGATACATGCTACTGTCTTCTTTGAAAGTCGAGAGTGAAGTTGATGTGAACATAATTCCAGTGGTGAATGGTTTTCTCGAAGTCTTTCCAGAGGATGTACCTGGCTTACCACCGGTGTGAGAAATAGAGTTTGCTATTGACCTTGTACCGGGAGCTGGTCCCGTGTCTATAGCACCTTATAGGATGTCACCAACAGAATTAGTTGAACTTAAGAAGCAGCTAGAGGAGCTTTTGGAAAAGCAGTTCGTCAAACTGAGTTTATCACCTTGGGGAGCACCAGTACTGTTAGTTCAAAAGAAGGACAGTTCATCAAGGTTGTGTGTGGACTACAGACAGCTAAACAAAGTGACAATCAATAACAAATATCCACTCCCAAGAACTGATGACTTAATGGACCAACTGAAGGGAGCAGCGGTGTTTTCAAAAATTGACCTGCGATCTGGGTATCATCAGATATGAGTGAAGACGGAGGATATACCCAAGATTGCCTTTCGTACCCGATACGGCCATTACGAATACCTCGTGATGCCGTTTGGCATGATGAATGCACCTGCTATCTTCATAGACTACATGAACAGGATCTGTCGTCCTTACTTAGATAGGTTTGTTGTTGTTTTCATCGATGACATCCTGATCTATTCTCAAAATCAAGAGGATCATGCTAAACACCTCATTATAGTTCTCTAAATTTTAAAGGAGAAAGAACTGTATGCCAAACTATCGAAATGTGAATTCTGGCTGGAAGAAGTTAAATTTCTGGGTCATATAATCTCGAAGGATGGGATTGCGGTGGATCCATCAAAAGTGGAGGCAATGCTACAATGGGAAAGGCCTAAGTCAATGACGGAGATTCGTAGCTTCGTAGGTTGGCTGGATATTACCGGAGGTTCATTAAGGGATTTTCCAAAATCGTGGGACCTCTTACTCAACTCACGAGGAAGAATCAAGCTTTTGGGTGGACTGACAGCTGTGAACAGAGTTTCCAAGTGTTGAAGAATCGGCTAACTACCTCGCTAGTCTTAGTGCTACTTGATCCGAATGAGCCTTTTGAGGTGTATTGCGACGCTTCATACCAAGGACTAGGATCTGTGCTTATGCAACATGGGAGAGTGGTGGCTTACGCTTCAAGGCAATTGTGAGTACAATGAGAAGAATTACCCAACGCATGACTTGGAGTTAGCGGCTGTGGTTTTTGCTTTGAAGATATAGAGGCATTTTCTTTATGGAGCGACGCTCAACATCTTTAGTGATCCCAAAAGTTTGAAACATTTGTATGATCAGAAAGAGTTGAACATGAGACAGCGAAGGTGGTTGGAGTTCCTGAAGGACTATGATTTTCAACTTCTGTATCACCTCGGCATGGCAAACGTCGTGGCAGACGCCTTGAATAGGAAGATGATCAGTGTCTCTGCCCTGATGATCAAGGAAAAGGATCTAGTAGAGTAGTTCAGAGACATATGGTCTTTTGTGGAACTAGAACCAGGAAAGATCTGCATGAACATGGTCACCATCTCAAATTAGCTAATGGAGGACATATGAGAAAAGCAGAAGGTCGACAAGTTCTTACAAGAAGTGGGAGAGCAAATGAAGCAAGGTAACGAAACAGCATTTGCGGAAGGAATAGAAGAAATTCTGAGATTCCGAGGTAGAGTCTGTATTCCCCGTGAGCAAGAGCTTAAAGAGTATATTATCGGTCATGCTCACACAAGCCAGCTGAATATGCATCTGGGCATAACAAAAATGTATCAAGACTTGAAGAAGTTGTTTTGGTGGCATGGAATGAAGAGTGACATCACTAGACGTGTGTCGACTTGTCTGGTTTGTCAGAAAGCTAAAGTGGAGCATCAGAGACAGGCAGGATTGCTGCAACCATTGTCTATTCCTGAATGGAAGTGGGACAACATTGCAATGGATTTTGTAGTGGGTTTTCCAAGGACAAGAAAAGGTCATGACTCGATTTGGGTAATTGTGGACCGACTCACGAAATCAGCGCATTTTCTCCCAATCAACATAAGATACAAACTGGAGAGACTGACCCAGATCTATATTGGAGAGATTGTTAGACTACACGGTGTGCCTACAAGTATTATTTCGGATGGGGATCCGAGATTTACTTCAAAGTTCTGGCAGAGTCTACAGGAAGCATTAGGGACAAAGTTACGTTTAAGTTATGCTTATCACCCACAGACCGATGGCCAATCGGAGAGGACGATCCAATCATTGGAAGATTTACTCAGAGTTCACACCATAGAACAGACTGGAAGTTGGGATGACGTTCTACCATTGATAGAATTCACCTACAACAACAGTTATCATTCAAGCATAGGGATGACACCCTATGAAGCTCTGTATGGACGGCGGTGTCGGACACCTTTATGTTGGTACCAAGACGGCGAGCGCCTTACTATTGGACCAGATGTTATACAGCAGACGACTGAAAAGGTTAAGATGATTCAGGAGAAGATGAGGACGGCTTAGAGTCGGCAATAGAGTTATACATACAAAAGAAGAAAACCTCTTAAGTTTGAGGAAGGTGAGCATGTATTTCTGAAAGTCACACCTACGACTGGGGTAGGCTGGGCCTTAAAATCTAGAAAACTTACTCCAAAATTTCTTGGACCATACCAGATTATTCATTGAGTAGGTACAGTAGACTATCAAATAGCCTTACCCCCTTTCCTCTCAAACATTCATAATGTCTTCCATGTGTCACAACTACGAAAATACCTTCCTGATCTAAGTCATGTCATAGCACTAGATACAGTACAATTAAAAGAGAACTTAACCTATGAGGCACCTCTTGTAAGAATTGAGGATAGAAGGATAAAGCAATTAAGAGGCAAGGAGATCTCATTGGTGAAGGTAATCTGGATTGAGATTATGGAAATAAGTTTGTCTCAAATGATTTAATATGTTAAGTTTTGATGATGACAAATACAATACAAAAAGAACACTTTGCATATGTTCTTTGTTGCATCCTATATAGAGCATATCCATTAGTAATTGATAAATATCTTATTTGGATGTGTCTATAAAAGTCTTATATGCATGTTAAACTAACTAAAGTTATACATTTATGAATCATGCATATGAAGATATTGAATTATGAATTTGGACTAACTATACTTATTTAAGTGAGCAATACTTTGTAGGATAGTCTAAGTACCAAGAGTGAGCATTGCAACAAGAAAGCAAAAGATCTCAATTAAGCTCAACACAAGGAGAATGTGAATGCCTATTTCATGAAGGTATTAAGAACATCAAAGTCATGTCAAAGACCAAGTCTGAAGGAAGATTAAATGGTATAGCTTATAGGACTTAGGGTCTTTATGTAATAAGCCTTATGGATATCTCAAATATATTTTTACAAATGGTTTTCCTATGCTAAAATACCCAACAAACAAGTTTTGAAAAGTTATTTATGGTAATAATTCAAATCTATGAAAAATAACCAAGTTTGAGTTTTGCAAAACTGACCTTTAGTCACTCTTTTGATTATATCTTTTAAAATACTTTGAGTTTTGTTTTGAAACTTCTTTCATTTGAAAATAGACTCAAAGATCTTTCCAATGACTGGTCATTTACTTTAAACGAATAAGAAATGAAGAAGTTATGACCATTTAAAATCAGTTTTCAAAATTAGAGTAGTTTATTCGAATAAATGATATGTTATTCGAATAACACACCACAGAAATCATACCAGAACGAGTTTTTAGAGGTTTATTCGAATAACCAAAGGGTTATTCGAATAACATTACCCATAAAACATTCCAAAACATGATTTTGGAGACTTATTCGAATAACAAATATGTTATTCGAATAGAGACGTCCAGGAACGTATCTTTTGAAGGATTTATTCGAATAATACTACGTTTATTCGAATAAATATGCCCAGAATCACGCAACGACTATTTTCAGAGGTTTTAATGCTGAAATAAATGATACCCAATGACTCTTTTTCTTAGAACACTATAAATACATGTTTTTAAGACATCTTTTAGTAACACCCATTTATCTGAAATAATTATTTCTTGCTTTATTTTGTGATACATATTTTACCAAATTTCTGTACTCTTTTTCGCCAAAATTTGAGATATCCTTAGGGAGTTTCATAGAGCTTCAAATTGTATCATCTACTCTTTGTGAGAGTTTCTCTTCATCTATATTTTCTGTTCTTCTGTATTGAGGGTGATGTATCTTTCAAGATTTGTATAAGGGTGAGGTATCCCTTCAAGGTTTGTATAAGGGTGAGGTATCCTTGCAGGCTGAGACTTTAGCACAAGGGTAGAGTTTCCCTGTGTGTGAAAAGTGCTCTTTTATGTAACGGTTGCAAGCACCTATTGAATCTTGTATACATAGTGAAAAATCTCGGATTGTTTTCGAGGACTGGACGTAGACCACAAGTGGGTTAGTGGTCGAACTAGGATAAATATCGTGCCTGCTTTTCTCTTCTCAATCTCTTTATTTTATGTAATTTTATATTATCGTACATTTATTTATTTACTGTTCTTAAAGTTTTATATTTATCGAACTAGGATAAATATTGGAAAGCTAGAATAGAGTTTTATATGCAATCTATTTATTTGGATTTGTGGGATGTTGTGCTAAATGGATTTACTTACAAATCAAAACAAACTTAGAATAATTATGATAAGAAATGTTTTTCTTTAAACATTAGAGTTATGCAAATTTTGAGAAGTTGTTTGAATGATGAGGCTTATGCTAAAATTAAGAGTTGCTTTAGTGCTAAAGATATATGGGATGCTCTTGATGCTATTTATCTTGTTAACAATGATTTTGTGTATAAAGTTGTATATAGAAAGCAAGAAAAACAAACGCCATTGAAGGAAGCTTGTCATGAAAAATATCCTCAAAGAGATACTGAAACTATTAAAGGGAGCCAAATGCCACTTGGTGACGATGGTGCTCAATTTGATGAAGAAGCAAAACAAAACAAAATTGATGAGGAAGAATGTGATTCTCTTAAAGAGGCAAGTACCCTATAAATTGAAACTACTTCCTATATGGCTAAAAAGGACTTTGAGGTAAATAATTTTAAACTAGATTTTAGTCCTTCCTATAATGTGTTACAAAGTGCATATAATGAATTGTATGATGGTTTATTGAATTTAGAAAAGAAAAACTTATCATGTTTAGAAAATATTTCCCTTATTGAAAATGAAATTGAGACTTTAAAAAATGAATATGCTTTTCTTAATGAGGAAATGCCTTCGAAATATGAAACCTCATCTTCTTGTGAAAAATGCATTAATTTAGAAAATTAAGTTGAGGACTTATCTTTCAAATTTTCCAAAGCTAATGATTGTAATTGCCTAAATTCTACACTTGCTAATAAGAATAAAATTAGTGTTATTCTATGTGAAAAGTAAAGCTTGTGGCAAAAATAACATAGAATATAATAATAAGAAAAGGCTTAAGTTTTTCAAAGATGATCTTCAAAAGACTAAGCCATCATTAAATTCAATTGTTTGCAATTTTTGTGGTCATCTAGGACATATTTCTCATTTATGCAATTATAGAAGAAATCATTATATGAGAAATTGTATGGTATGAGTTCCTAAAAATCCTAAAGGCCCTAATACTAACATTCAAGGATCCAAAATGAAGTGGGTGCCAAAATATCCTCCTAGTATTTCAATTTTGTAGAATATTTCTCAAAAGGATGGACAAATTGGTCAAAAGAAAGAGGGGTCATCAAAGAAAATACTTCCAAAGTCCAATGGTAGAAACTTTGGACAAAGAAGGAAGATGACTTCAACCAAAGCTTCTCAAGTTCAAAATATAGAGCTTGTAAAGTTCAAAACTTCAAAAGAGAAGCAATGGACAAGAAAAAGCATTTCCTTGATTGCCAAGGCCAAGGTATCCAAAGTTTTTACCTCTTATGCATATTCACTTAAAAATGATAATAATGAATATGAGGTATATTCCTTGTAAGCCTTAGGTAGAGGATAGAATCATGTGTACTTGATAAAATTTGAATGTTATGTTTAGCAAATAATTATGTTCATTCTTATTGTATCAGAATTCATTAATTTATTATATATCTTAGTGCATAAGGTTCTATAATGCCTAGGTATGTTTGCTATGCTTGAAAATTGTATATATATCATGAAGTAAGCATGCTATCAACTATGTGCTTAATGGTATTTAATTATTTAATTTATTGTACTCAATTTACATACTATGAAAAATTAATCTTTATGAGAGTATAATAAATTAATATTCAAAAACTAACACACAATGACCCAATAAAATTTGGGTACCAAAAGTCAAAAATTGAAGTGTGTTGTAGGTGTGCTTGAAGGTCAAGAAGTGACTTTCGCATCTTGAAAGTGGCTACTCCAAATACAAATATCATAAATAATTTCAAGCTCTCTTCCTTGTCTCTATGAAGCATAGACTTGCAATCCTGGATAAGTGGAACTTGTGTTATGCTTTTTTAGCTTTATGTCTTGAACATGTTTCTACACGTTAATATGCTAGATAAAGTATGCTCCTTGCTTGAAATGACATGTCTAATGAGAATATCCTTGAGCTCGAGTTCTTGATCAATCATATATATATAATTAAATATTTAATTTTATTGCCTTTATGTCTTTTGAATCTTTTACTGACTTAAGCTTCAGAGATATCCTAAATCTTATTCTGCAAGCACTTTATATTTGGGTAAGTTAATTCTCACTTAAATCACTTTCTGAACATATGCTTTACTGTGCTTTTTGATTCGATCAAATATAAGCTTATTCGAATAAAGTTCTTTAAAGCTGATCAAAATTTGTGTTGGATATCATCTTTATTTGAATAACACTTAGTTTATTCGAATAAACTAGCTTCTATGTTAGTTTTGTGTTTGTAGTGTTTACTATCTATTCGAATAAATTCTTTCTTTATTCGAATAACCAGAACCTTAGTTTATCAGTCTTAACCTTTGATCTCTGTCTATTCGAATAACCAGAAACTTATTCTATCAGTCTCTTATGTTTGATCTCTACTTATTCAAATAACCCTCAGGTTATTCGAATAAATCTTGTTAAATGGCCAAAACATTTGGCCTTCCCAGATCCTCTATTCGAATAGGATCTTCTTCTATTCGAATAAAACCTATTTTATTCAAATAAACACAATCTACATGAAAAGGTTCTGTTTCTTCTTTTCTTAAGAATTTATTGTACATGTTAAATTCTTTTTAATTAGATTGAAAATGCAAATGCTTAACCAAATGTATTTGACTATTCTTTTGATGAATATATGTACTTAGCTAAATTGATCAATGAAATGAAATATCTTTTGCCTTTGTGAACTCATTTGTTGTCTTATTATTTTGAATGCTTATTTGCTTATGAGTTTGGCATAATGACTAACCTCTATGGATCCAAAATTGATGGATACCAATGAAAGTACTTTGAATTGTATTGTAGGGTGATAACTACCTCAAGCAAGCATTTAAATGAAATAAGTTCAACTTGAGGATAGTAAAGTTTAAAAGCATTCAACTTTTAAAAGAGGTGCAAAGAATTTCTATTCCCTCATGAAAGCTTGAAGCTTGGAAGTTAATGGAAGTGAGAGTCATCTACAAAAATTAAAAAAGTACATTTTTGGTGATATCAAACTATTATTATTTTCTTTTTATATACTTTAAATTTGATATCATATGCTATTTGGAGAAGTAGAGAGTTGCGTTATACCTTTACATACCTTACATGATAATTATTTTTTTCCTAAAAATGCCTAAATAAGTTTTGATGATGATCATATGTTTCTTGATAAACTTGAATCATGCCTTAAAATGCTTAAACTATTTTTTTTATTATTTATTCAAGTTCATATGTACTTCATGCATTCTTATTAAAGCTAACATTGCATGGTTGATAATGTAATATATGCTTTAAATTATATATCAATCAAAATTATGCTTATAAATGAGCTTACATGATATTTGATGCTAACCTATGTTTTAGAGGACTTTTAAAGTTAGCTTTGCAAGTCTCTCTATGTATTTCAAATATAGCCATCAGATTTTTTACGTACAAGCATATGTGGATAAATGAGAAAAGTTAAATGGAATTCAAATGAAAAGAAAGATAAAGAAGACTTTTTTCTAGTGCAATGGAATGAAGAATTCAAAGGAAGAAAGTTCAAAGTTAAAGGACTAATAAAGAAGGATCACCACTCTTTATCTATCTCAATAAGTATCTCTATCCCTAAGCTATTGTGGTATTTTATATGATATGTATTGTATGATACTTATTGATAAATTAATCTTAAATGACTAGATACTTTCCAAGGAATATATGGCTTTTTATATAAAATATCTCTACCTTTCTAAAATGCTTTTGAAAATATAATGTGCTCTTGTAAAATTCTTTTTGAAATGGGGAGAAGTTTTAAAATGATTTTTTGTTTGAAGGATTAAGAAGATGTATATTTATCTTGCTTTTTTTTAAGGTAATGTGCTTACATGGTCTTCGCATACATATTTTCTTTATCTATTATTTTGATAATATGCATATTTTGAGGGGGAGCCTAGCTCTTGAGTTGTTTATATCTCTTGCCTTACATCTTTGTTTGATTACATAAAGTGATTTACTGCTATCATATGCGAAATGTTGACATACAAAAATAGGACAAGCATTGCATGAATAATCTTCTACATCTTGAAAGCATATTTATCTCATCTCTCTATTTTTGAATCATATGTAGAATCTATAAGGGGGAGAAAATATTTTTTTTTCTTTCTAAGCCTTTTCGTTGATGTCAAATAGGGGGAGT
Source organism: Ormosia semicastrata (assembly GCA_029884595.1). Lineage (NCBI taxonomy): Eukaryota > Viridiplantae > Streptophyta > Magnoliopsida > Fabales > Fabaceae > Ormosia > Ormosia semicastrata. Next base: position 56,476,459 of record JAQQTO010000063.1, read on the forward strand.
GAAAATTGGAAAGAAAAATATATTCTTGTATTTATTATTTGATATGCTTACATGAATATCCATTCTTGTATATTTCTCAACATATTTTTTCTTTGGTGATTTGTCATCATCAAAAAGGAGGAGATTGTGGAAATAAGTTTGTCTCAAATGATTTAATATGTTAAGTTTTGATGATGACAAATACAATACAAAAAAAACACTTTACATATGTTCTTTGTTGCATCTTATATAGAGCATATCCATTAGTAATTGATAAATATCTTATTTGGATGTGTCTATGAAAGTCTTATATGCATGTTAAACTAACTAAAGTTTTACATTTATGAATCATGCATATGAAGATATTGAATTATGAATTTGGATTAACTATACTTGTTTAAGTGAGCAATACTTTGTAGGATAGTCTAAGTACCAAGAGTGAGCATTGCAACAAGAAAGCAAAAGATCTCAATTAAGCTCAACACAAGGAGAATGTGAATGCCTATTTCATGAAGGTATTAATAACATCAAAGTCATGACAAAGACCAAGTTCGAAGGAAGATTAAATGGTATAGCTTATAGGACTTAGGGTCTTTATGTAAGAAGCCTTATGAATATCTCAAATATGTTTATACAAATGGTTTTCCTATGCTAAAATACCCAACAAACAAGTTTTGAAAAGTTATTTATGGTAATAGTTCAAATTTATGAAAAATAACCAAGTTTGAGTTTTGCAAAACTGACCTTTGGTCACTCTTTTGATCATATCTTTCAAAATACTTTAAGTTTTGTTTTGAAATTTTTGAAAATAGATTCAAAGATCTTTCCAATGACTGGTCATTTGCTTTAAACGGATAAGAAATGAAGAAGTTATGACCATTTAAAGTCAGTTTTCAAAATTAAAGTAGTTTATTCGAATAAATGATATGTTATTCGAATAACACACCACAGAAATCATACCAGAACGAGTTTTTAGAGGTTTATTCGAATAACCAAAGGGTTATTCGAATAACATGACCCATAAAACATTCCAAAACATGATTTTGGAGACTTCTTCGAATAACAAATATGTTATTCGAATAGAGACGTCCAGGAACGTATCTTTTGAAGGATTTATTCGAATAATACTACGTTTATTCGAATAAATATGCCCAGAATCACGCAACGACTATTTTCAGAGGTTTTAATGCTGAAATAAATGATACCCAATGACTATTTTTCTTAGAACACTATAAATACATGTTTTTGGGACATCTTTTAGTAACACCCATTTATCTGAAATAATTATTTCTTGCTTTATTTTGTGATACATATTTTACCAAATTTCTGTGCTCTTTTTCGCCAAAATTTGAGATATCCTTAGGGAGCTTCATAGAGCTTCAAATTGTATCATCTACTCTTTATGAGAGTTTCTCTTCATCTATATTTTCTGTTCTTCTGTATTGAGGGTGAGGTATCCTTCAAGATTTGTATAAGGGTGAGGTATCCCTTCAAGGTTTGTATAAGGGTGAGGTATCCCTGCAGGCTAAGACTTTAGCACAAGGATAGAGTTTTCCTGTGTGTGAAAAGTGCACTTTTATGTAATGGTTGCAAGCACCTATTGAAGCTTGTATACATAGTGAAAAATCTCGGATTGTTTTCGAGGACTGGACGTGGACCACAAGTGGGTTAGTGGTCGAATCAGGATAAATATTGTGCCTGCTTTTCTCTTCTCAATCTCTTTTTTTTACGTAATTTTATATTATTACACATTTATTTATTTACTGTTCTTAATGCTTTTATTCTTCATATCGCAATTCTTTCTCTTTTATTTAATAGCTTAAATATTTGTGTTTACTTTAAGAGCATTTGTGGAAATTTTTAATACCCAATTCACCCCCCCTCTTGGGTAATGGTTGCCGTGACTACAAAAGAAGAAAGCCTCTTGAGTTTGAGGAAGGTGAGCATGTATTTCTGAAAGTCACACCTACGACTGGGGTAGGCCGGGCCTTGAAATCTAGAAAACTTACTCCAAAATTTCTTGGACCATACCAGATTATTCATCGAGTAGGTCCAGTAGCCTATCAAATAGCCTTACCCCCTTTCCTCTCAAACATTCATAATGTCTTCCATGTGTCACAACTGCGAAAATACCTTCCTGATCTAAGTCATGTCATAGCACCAGATACAGTACAATTAAAAGAGAACTTAACCTATGAGGCACCTCTTGTAAGAATTGAGGATAGAACGATAAAGCAATTAAGAGGCAAGGAGATCTCATTAGTAAAGGTAATCTGGAACAAGATAACTGGAGATGCAACATGGGAGCTGGAAGACAAAATGAAGGAGCAACACCCATAACTATTCTAGGGTATGAAAATTTCGAGGACAAAATTTCTTTTTAGAAGGGGAGAGTTGTAACACCCCGAAAATTATTTATTTCATCATGAATCATCATTTTATAATATTTAAGATTTTTTGGAATTTTTCTGGATTTTTCCAGAAATGTTGAATATTTTAATATATTCCTCATTTTGTGTGCACATTACGCAGAGGTAGTCAAATGCGCTATAAAATTGTTTATTTCATGATAAATATCTATTTTCTAATATTTATGATTTTATGAATTTTTGTGAATTTTTCTGAAAACGTCAAATATTTTAGTATATTTTTCGTTTTACGTGCGCATTGAGCGGAACTGGGAAAATGAAATATTTTCCTTGATGCTAGTAAACCTTGAACTGTGGATGTGTTGACGAGGGATCTTACTAAACCCGAGGCCGGGCATAGTTTACGAGGTTTGCGTTTTCCAAAGTTTTATCTGATAAATAAAATCACTGTACTGAAAATTTTTTTGATGAATAGTAAATACTATTTTCATTAATTGTAACTTTTGTTCACTGAAAAATAATTCTAGCAGAGTAATTAATCATCTGTTTTAGAGTGTTTAATTAAGGGGACAACCTTACTTTTCACTTTATCGAGAAACTTGCGAAACTTCTTAAGGAAGCCTCAAGGAAGCTTCTAGGAAATTTCCTCCCAAGCTTCCCAAGGAAGCTACTCACTTCCTCTCTCCTCCCTCTCACTCACAGCTGCTGCACCAAAAATTGGGCGAAAAATTTGTGTTTCACAAATTTAATTATATCACATTAATTTCACAAAAAAAACCTAAAAGCACCTTTCATTTTTTTATGCACTTTCTCTCTCTACCTTCTTCTTCATTTGCATTTTCTCCTCCTTCTCTCTAGGAGAAGCTCACGGCCAGCAGCCCCTCAAACCCCCATCCATCACAAAAATTCCAACCAACCCCATTTTCTTGATCCCTTCCATCATCTAAACACTTCTCTAGTTGGTGATTCTTTGAAAAGCTTTCATCTTCACCATTTTCTTCAAGCTTCAAGCTTAGGGTTTTTGGGTAAGCTTCTTGATTCTTCACTCTCTTATACCCATTTTCGTTTCTATGATCTCCTTTGTGACCATCTATACCATATTTTTCAAGTATTGGTGTTATTTTGATGATATTGAAATTTTAGGGTTCTTGGAGGTACCAAATCCAAAAATTGCAAGGAGCTTAAAGGGGGGTTCTCTATTTTCTTTTCTTAGGTAAGAGGAGCACACTCCTCCTCAACCTCTATTAGTAGTAAGGAACTTTATTTTGTGATTGATTATGAGAAAAACCGATTGAGGGTTATTCTTTGTTTGCATGATTGGTATGTTTACATGTTGTTTGTAATTTGTTTAAGTTATTGGATTGATTGGTTATGTATATTGAAATATTTGAATGGATTGGAAGGCATGAAATGGAAGGAAATGATTTGGATTCCCTCTAGGATGGCTTACGATTTTGGGGGCCCAAAATTAGGGTTCTTGATGAATGATTATAACAAGTGGAAAACATAATTAATCAAGTGTACAATATGTAATTAATGGAATGAAAAATTTGGGAACTTAATCCCCTAGGGAGGCCACGGCCTCTAGGGCCAATTAGGGCTTGATTATGCAACTTTAGGTAATCTTGGAACTTAAATAATCAAGTGATTAAATTATTAGTAATAGGATGAAAAATTAATAAATTGGAAGATTAGAAAAATAATTGGAGATTCATAAATTTGAAAGAACCAAGAACGGAATTTTTCATAAGACTTAGGGTGATTTAATTCGAGAAAGAACAAGAAAGTGTGAGACTTTGAGACTCTTAGAATAATTTTCTAAGTGTGTGTATGTGTGAATAAATTGTAATAGAAAATTTAAATTAACTAAGAGAATTCCTCTAGAGACTAACTTTGTAAGAAATGCTAAATTTAAGTAAGAATTCATAATAAACCTTGATCATGTATTATTTCATTTGAATTCTGATATTATGATATTGTGGGTCCATGTGAGTGACCAATTATGTGTTAATACTTACCTTGGCCAATTGTGGCATATTGTGGAAAAGCATGTAATGATAAACATACATGATTATGCATTGAGTTGTCATGCACTGTGAAAGTCCGTTAGATTGTTGTTAAGGCCATGTTGCCTAGGAGATTGAACACACCTTTGTGCGGGTGCGAGTAAACTAGTGTAGGTCATATTGTTGACCTTGGGGGTGTCAGGGTGCGGGTACCTAGCAATGGATAGTTGGTAGCTCTTCTGTCCGTGGGGCAAACTGATGCAAACACACCGACGATCCGGACTGAGACACTGTCCTATATCATGATCTAGCTCATACTGTTTGTACAATGCCTTGATGTGCACGCGGGTAAACTAATGAGTTATAGCACTTTGACTGCGATAACTGAGTTGCAGACGTGTCTCTTGATCTTTTTCTCTGACTGTTTGTGTCTAGCTCCATAGAGTAGGATTTTGACTTTGTATGCATGTGCATAGTGAGTCCATGTATTATCTGGCGTCTATTTATTATTATAATTGGAACTATTGTATTACTGAGATATATAACTGCCTGGAACTGCTTAGTTGTTTATTACTGCTATTTAGTGTTTATTATTATTATTGCTATTGAAATGCTATGTGGGCGCTTTGCGCCGTTCTGTTTCTTGCTACTATAATTGGTAATAATGGTAGGATGTCTTACCTCTTTCCTATATTTCTATTATTTTCTATCTATATATTATGTTCCATCAAAGACATCAGCGACAGAGGTGAAGTTCCCGAATTCCCCGGCTTCTGGCCCGATCACGATTAGTACCTGCTTTGGGATCATGGCGGCGCGCTCACGTGAATTTTTAGGTGATGTGCGTTTAACCTTCCTTGGAGGGCCAGACTACTGGCACATCAACCAAAATTCCGATCGCTGTGTCTACTGGGGAGACGTGTTGATCTCACTGGCTTGGAGGCATCATGAACCATTGATCTTTACTTGCTACGTCAGCTTATGTTTGGAGTTTTTTCTGCCCATCAGGGAGATGTGGGGTGATCGCTATTACACCCCAAAGGAGGATTCTTTTGATTCCACTGCTCGGGCTCCGGCCCGTAGCTCGGTGGCTCCTATGGAGGTTTCCTCGGATGAGGAAGATCCTGAGGAGGATCCTGATACGATTCCTCCTCATCTCAGGGATTGATACGGTTGGTAACTACTGATGGCTACCAGTGTTTTATTTTGGGGGCCTGATGTGTTTGTATTTTGGTGGGCTACATATATGTATGATCCTTTAGGCAGGTATAGTTTTGTTTTTTGTACATCGGGCTTTGTAACTAAACAGATTTGATATAAATATATATATATATATATATATATATATATAAATATGCAATGTTGATCAAATGTATGCTTTACTTTTGCCTTGCTCTTTATTGCCATTTATGTTTCGTCACTATATTTTATTAATTATAATAAAAAAAATACTCGCTAATTTAACTACACGTTTATAACCAAGCGAATTTATAATTATAAAAAGAACCGGGTCTTAACTTCATTTTTATTTTCCGCATTGTAAATGACAATGTGACACTCCCTCCCAAAAATGGGCATTACACACTCAACCCATTCTCTTAATCTTCTTTAATTTTATCTATCCACATCCCTTGAATTAAAACCCCATACTAAGACGTTTTGTTGTTGTGGGTTCTTTCAAAATCATCTTATTTCCAAACCCAAAATGTTGATGTTTGTGTGTTGTTTTGTTTTAAGGATCTCCTTTGAAGGAGAAGCTTTTCAAGAGGACTCACAAGGAGCTAGGGAGCTACACTTGAGGTAAGAGGGAGATTAACCTCATCAACCACTCATGGTGGTGAGGAACGAATGGTTGTGTTGGGAGTGGAGAGTCCACATGAGAATTCATCCACTCGATTGTGTGACTTTTAAATTTATGTTTGTTTGATATTGTATGATTATATGATGTGTTGTATGCAAGAGATGATTTTGATGGCTTAATGAATATATGTGATGATGTGATTTTGATAGTAAGTATGAGCTTAATTAATTGTGATGATTAAAGTATGCAGCATGTCGTGATTATGTTGTAAAAGAATTGATTTTTGGCCCCCTTGATCTCTTGAGGCTCACAACCTTCTTGGCCTAGGAAGAGGTATCCATGAGAAAAATACTTATTGATTAAGGCCTTAGATGATTAGGTGACAAAAATATGATTCATGAGGTTACAAGTTGAAAGTGGAAAGAAACAAGTTTTTACCATTGAAAAGAATTGATTCTGGCCAAGGTATTTGATACTTTGATGAAATAGTAAATTTAGAGACTTAACATAGTTGATAACAGGATGGAAGAGCAATTAGGTTGGAAAGAATTTCATTTAGAACTTGAACAATGAATTTTTTAGAAAGAATATGAGAAGATATTGCCTAGGTGATTTCGGAGACTAGTTAGGATCAAAGGATCGATAAGTAAGGAGAGAAGATAACCATAATGTTATGATTTGAGGGATAATGACTTTTAAATATACTACTAGGAATGGTTTTGAGAATAGTTTGGAATAATAATACTAATTTGTTAGTTGGGATCTAGTTGGTTGAGATAATAATAATGATTTATTAGTGGTGAATCTAGTTAGTTTGGAATAAGGATAATGATTTATTAGTGGTGAACCTAATTGCTTTAATGATAAAGAAATAAAGATTTAGAAGATAAGAATGGAAAAGGTTTTATTAAATTAAAAATAATATAATTTTTGGAAGAATATTAGTAAATGATATTTTGAGGAGTTTTAGTAATGAAAACTTGAGGCATTTTAAGGTTTAGAGAAAAGAAAAGAATTTGTGAGCCCAAGGTGATAAATGATAATTTTCTGAATTATGCAATAAAGGTATCTTGTATTTGAAAGTAACGGTAAGGTTACTGTGGGACATGAATGATGCTTCTCTGAATTTTGTGATAAAGATATCTTGTGTTTGAAAGTAATAGTGAGGTTCTTGTGGGACATGAATGATGATTTTCTGCATTATGTGAGAAAGACATCTTATGACTGAAAGTAATAATAAGGTTACTGCCGGGCTGACGTACTGGACCCGAGTGGATTGTGGAACCGAAGTACTAGACCCGGATGGATCATTGGTATTATGTAATTATATGGGCAGTTATATAATATCATTGATACTAATGGTATTGGACAATTGTATGGGCGGTTGCTTTACTACCATTAGGGAATGGTACAATGGTGGTTTGATTTTCATCATTCATGCATTGGACATTATACAGTTGACTTTTGTGCCTAGGAGTGAATGAGAACTTACAGGATAAGTGTGATCCACGATGGATCTCAAGGGGCGTCCAGGAGAGGTGATCCACTTAGTGACCTGTTGTCACATTGTATACCCCTGGCCGTGGACACTGTTGCAATGCACGACAAGGACCTGACAAGCACTATCCTTTTTGTGGTCCGGAGTATATTATCTTTTAAGGGGGGACAGGTCTTTTGGAACGTTGATCTCTGAATTGTTAGCTCTATAGAGTAGGAACTGGTTGCATTATGCATGAGGATGGTCAGCATACACATCGTGCATATGCATAGTTAGTGTACATCTTTTTGTGGTATAGTCGGTGTTTACGTATTTCGATGTACCTTGTTGAATAATATATTAATTGATAACATGACTACAGTTGTTGATCTGTCTTATACCCGTTGATCTGACTTATTCCTGTATTGCTATGATTATACCTGTTATTTCTTGATATCATTGTATGTGAAAGGAATTATTATCTTTCGTGGTGTTTCTTGCTGCCATGATGGTAATGATGTAGGGGATCTCACCTCTTCTATTGTATTGCTTTCTCTATTTCTATTTTTGTACTTGTGATGGAAAAGACTGTGATGGCGATGAGGCAAGATCCATGAGGTTTCACTAGGCTGCAGTTCCCTGGGGGCATCAGAGTGTGGAGTGTTCAACGGGATATGGGACATATTCGATATGACGAAGATGTCACTTTGCTTTGGAGTAGGACCCGGCATGAGGCAGCTACATTTACTATGGATGCAGTTGTTCACTTGGAATTCTACATGCCCCTTGGGGAGCTTTGGGATAATTGGGGAGCTTCCTCTAGGGAGGACTTTGTGGAGTCGACTGCTCGGACTCCCGTTCGTAGTGACATGCCCCGACTGGGGGCTTTGTCTGCTGGGGATCCCAAAGGGGATCTAGATGAAGATCGGGTGCAGTACCCTGTTCTTCAGGTGTTTGGATTTGGACAAGGCTCAATCTTCATTTGGCAATTATATGTATATATTTACTTTTTGGAACACTTAAGTTTTATGCTTTTGGAACATAATGTAATGTAATTATGGATGTAACAAACTTCGTTTTATGAAAAGTCTATTTTATGGTTCTTATGTTTTATGTTTCTAAAATTTGACCAGTTTATGTTATCCATGAAAAGAAGCTTTTGAAACTTATATCTTATACTATTAACTTTTATAGCTTGAGTAAAGGATTTTAAAGGAGTCGATTTTAAATGTAATGCCTCCTGGAAGGGAGTGTTACAGAGAACCCTAGCTATGGTAATGTATTTAAAGTGTAACACCCCCTCTGGGGCATCACATTTATAATTGCGAAATTTGGTTTATTCTTGGAAAATACAGATTATAAATTTTCTTTTCAAAACATAAACTTAAACGAAACATAAACATCATAGGACATAACTTACTAAATATTACACACCAAAAAGAATATATACAATAGTGGCATGGATCTAGGGACAGAAGCAGCAGTTTAACAGAAAATAGACTAGCCCAAGTCTAGAGTCCTAGGGAGCAGGATCTTCCCCTGGACCCTCCATTGGATCCTCTTCGGACTCCTCCATTAGGTTCTCCTCCTCAAACTCTTCCCCAACCAAGCCTCTCAATTGTGATAGAAGCTCGCAGATAGGAGTCCTAGCAGAAAATACCACAGGGTCCGGATCCTCTGCAGGGGTGTAATGCAAGTCACCCCATAGCTCCCTAATCGGCATGAAAAACTCTAGACACATAAAGACACTAAGAGAGAAGAAAGAGGCCCCATCACGGGACCTACTAATAGACAGAGTCAATTTTTCTATATATCTAATCCTTTCTATGCCCCAGTGGATCCGCCACACATTTGAACCTCCGTGGAAAAGAACTCTGACAAAACTAAGGGAATCTCTACGAGCAGCCATCCAAAAGCAAAACAACAAAAACTGTGAACTTTCTTCTACCATACTTAGTCTTTAACAATAGGAATACATAAAACAGAAAACAAACAGAATAACAACACAAAGAAGTGAGATTCTCTACATTAATACCAGTATGGCAGTAAGAGACAGCAATAACAGTCAAAAATCACAAGATGCTGAAATAATCATTACAGTCATAAAATTCTCAATAGGAATTATCATAAAATATCCACAAGCAGTTTCACAGTATAACATATTATAATAAAATGCTCAATGTCTATGTGAATGCACAATGGACTGACATCTACTTTATGGAGTTCTAACTAATATCGGAGAGAATGATCGGGGAGTTAGTGTCTGTATCTCGTTAGCCTCAAATCATGTGCTTCTCAATCTCATCAATATGCACAACATGACTATACATAACACTCTCAACTGGATCGGGAATAGGATAATGCCTAGTCGAGGTTGTCAGTGTGTTGCACAGTCACCACGACCCAGTGGAGCTACCAACTGGCCATATGTGGGATACCCGTACCCCGATACCTTTGAGTTCAACAAGTGAACTACACTATACAATCCGCACCCACACAAAGGTGTAATTCATCTCCTAGGCATATAGCCTTCACAATAAGTCATTCTGACTTTCACAATGCATGAATACATGACAAAGATAAACAATATTCATTATCAGTATAACCTCACCAAGAGGAGCCACCACAGGGCTTAAGTCAACTATTGATAATCCAAGGTCCAACACATTGGTACAACAACATAATATCATTATGTTCAATCATAAGACATCTCTATTGCACAACTCAGAAAGTCATCATTTCCAAATCATATGAAATATTCACACAAGCCTTTCTTTTTAAAACTTTCAAGAATTAAAATGGAAATCCACTTTAGTTTTAAAATTCTCCTAGCTAAGTTCTTCTAGGTAATACTTCCTCACATTTTCACAAAAGACCTAAAAGAAACCACATTGGATTTAATTTCACAAGTTCATTTCCTTTTTTCCCTAAACCCTAAAAGTACTCTAAATTTTTATGATCTCTCTCTCTAGCTTATTTGTTCTCTCAAAGCCAAAAATCTCTCTCTAACTAAGTAGCCAAGATTTTATTTTTACCACTCTTTCATGGTTATGAAGTCCCTAATTGAATCCCATTTTTATTTAAATTTCTAAGTTCCAATTCAACACTAAATTTTATCTTGGATGCCCTTTTTATGGCCTCTTGGCCGTGAGTCCTAAGGGGTCCTTGGGCCTCAACATCTTCATTTTCCACAAATAGGTTCTAAGCAAACAACATGTATTATATATCAAACTTTCCATTTTATCAAGATCACACACAACATCAAACCATTACATCACATAGAACAAAAATCATAAAATCACCAAGAATCAATACAATAAAGTGAGTAATCCTCATATGGATTCCTCACTTTCCATACAACAATTTCGTCCCTCACCACCATGCATGGTTAGTGAGAGTAATCTCCCTGTTACCTTAGAAGATGTCCAACCACCTCTTGAACGGCTTTTTGAACTAAGTCTCCTCCAAGGGTTCTTGAAAAAAATGAAAACAACAAATACAAGAGATCAACATCTAAGGCTTGGAAAGAATAACCATGGATCAAAGTTATGGTCTTAGAAGGAAGAAAAACAGGAAGAAAAGAAAAGATAAGGAAACTTTACCTTAGAAGTCACAAACCCTAACTTGAAGAAATACTTGGAAATGTGATGAACAAGCCAAGATCTTCACACTAAATGATCTTAGAAGGAGATGTAGATTCAAGAAATGTGATTAATTAGAATCAAAGAAGAAGAGATGGTGGATTTTGGGTGGTGGCTGTGAGGTAGGCAGAGAAAATGAGGGAAGAAAATAAGAGAAAAATGAAAGAAAAAGTGAGAGAGAAAGGTGCAAACTTTTTTTTTTGAGTTGAAAAGTGAAATGAAACTTAAGTGAAAAGATGACAAAATGGTCATCTTTTTTTCCCTCCAAAATCGTGTGGCTATCTCAAGGAGAGAGAAAAGAAGCTTCTCTAACAAGCTTTGATGAAGCTTCTTTCGGAAGCTTGGTTTCACCTTTTGGAAAAGTCAACAAGTGATGTCATCTAAGTGATGTCACATGGATGATGTCACATAAAGAGAACACTCTAAAAAAGATGACTAACACTTTACTAAAAGTTATTATCCAATGGACAAAAGTCACAGTTAATAAAGTTGGTATCTATTGTCCAATAGATAATAAAGCGTACCCAAATTTTATCTATCAGATAAAATCTCAGACAATGAAAACTTCAAAAATTGTCTCTGATTTCGGGTTTGGTAAGATCCCCTGGCCCCAGTTCAACAGTCCAAATTTTTTTTAAAATAATATTAAAATAATCCACGTACACCAATTTATTCATAAAAAAATTCATAAAATTCACAACATCACAAAAATCACAGATAAACTAGAAATAAGAGAAAATTGGGGCATTACAACTCTCCCCTTCTAAAAAGAATTTCGTTCCTGAAATTCATCATAGCTTAAAACAAATGCGGATATTGCTCTTTCATCTTGTCCTCTAGCTCCCACGTTGTATCTCCAGCTGCATCGTTCCAAATCACTTTTACTAATGCAATCTCCTTGCCTCTGAGTTGCTTCACTCTCCTATCCTCAATCTTGATAGGAAGTGTCTCATAGGTCAAGTTCTCCTTTAGCTGTACTGTATCCAGTTCAATGACATGGGTTGGATCAGGGATATACTTTTGCAATTGTGACACACGAAAGACATCATGAAGATTGGAAAGAAAAGGTGGTAAGGCTGTTTGATAGGCTACTGGACCTATCCGATGAAGAATTTGATATGGTCCGATGAATTTTGAAGTGAGTTTTCTAGATTTGATAACCCTTCCGACACCAGTTTTGGGTATGACTCTCAAGAACACATGCTCGCCTTCCTCGAATTCAAAAGGTCACCTTCTCTTGTCGTCATAACTTTTCTGTCGGCTCTGAGTTGCTCTCATTCTTTCCTGAATCATCTTAACTTTTTTAGTTGTCTGTTGCACAAGTTTAGATCCTACTACAAAATTTTTGCCACCAGCACAAAGGTATTCTACACTGTCGCCCATACAACGCCTCGTAGGGTGCCATCCCGATGCTTGCATGGAAACTGTTATTATAGGTGAACTCTATGAAAGGCAAGAATTCATCCCAACTCCCCGTCTGTTCCAAGACACAAGCCCTTAACAGATCTTCCAATGATTGAATTGTTCTCTCTCACTAACTGTCCATCTGCGGGTGATATACAGAACTTAGATGAAGCTTCATTCCCATTGCTTTTTACAAACTCTGCCAAAATCTCGATGTAAACCTTGGGTCTCTATCGGAAACGATACTCGAGGGTACACCATGTAGTCTAACAATCTCGCCAATGTACACTTGAGTCAACTTTTCCATCGAGTATCTCATGTTAATTGGCAAGAAGTACATTGACTTCGTAAGCTGATCAACAATTACCCATATTGAATCATATCCCTTCTTAGTCCTTGGTAACTCGCTCACAAAATCCATCACAATGCTATCCTATTTATATTCTGGAATAGTCAAAGGTTGCAGCATTCCATAAGGTCTTTGGTGTTCCATTTTAGCCTTTTGGCAAACTAGGCATGACGACACATATTTGGCAACATCCCTCTTTATTCCTTGCCACCAATACAACCGTTTCAGATCCTAATATATTTTAGTAGTTCTGGGGTGCATGCCCAACCTGCTCTTATAGGCTTCATCAAGAATCATTTTCTTAAGCTCAAAATCGCTTGGAACACAAAGTCTATCTCTGAATCTTAGGATTCCATTATGTCTCTCCGTGAATTCAGATATAGCACCTTACTTCACTAGCTCCCTCTCTTCTTATAAGTATGGGTTACTTCTCTGCTTCTCTCGGATCTCTTCCATCAATCCACTCGAAATAGTGATCACACTTAAGCATATTCTCCCTAGTGCCCACTCCACAGATAGTTGCAGATCCCTAAACTATTCTATTAGCTCACTCTCCTTGAGCATCATAGTAGCAACATTAAGCATCTTCCTACTTAAAGCATCTACTACGATGTTTGCCTTTCCGGGATGATATTGAAACTAGAAGTCATAGTCTTTCAAAAGTTCTAGCCATCGTCTTTGTCTCATATTCAACTCCTTCTGGTCAAATAGATATTTCAAACTTTTGTGGTCACTGTAGACATTGAATGTTGCTCTGTAAAGAAAGTGCCTCCAGATCTTCAATGTAACACAACAACAGTTAACTCCAAGTCGTGCGTAGGGTAATTCTTCTCATGCACCTTCAATTGCCTTGAAGCATATGATACCACTCTTCCATTCTGTATAAGAACACATCCTAGACCTTGATATGAAGCATCACAATACACTTCGAAAGGTTCACCGGGATCGGGTAGGATCAGCACTAGCGAAGTAGTCAAGCATCTCTTCAACTCTTGAAAACTTTCTTCACATGCTTTAGTCCATATGAAAGCTTGATTCTTTCTTGTAAGCTGAGTGAGAGGTCCTGCTATCTTGGAGAATCCTTCGACAATAGCCAGCTAATCCACAAAGTTACGAATTTCTATCACCGTCTTTGGCCTTTTCCATTGAACAACTGCCTCCACTTTCGATGGGTCCACTGCAATTCCTTCCTTTGAAATTATATGACCCAAAATCTAAACCTCCTCTAACCAAAACTCGCATTTAGACAGCTTGGCATATAAGTTCATCACTTTCAAAATCTGAAGAACATACTAAGGTGTTCGGCATGTTCCTCCTGACTTCGTGAAAAGACCAAAATGTCGTCAATAAAAACAACAACGAATTTATCCAGATAAGGGCGAAAGATCCAATTCAAGTAATCCATGAATACGGCAGGAGCATTCGTTACTCCAAACAGCATCACAAGATACTCATAATGCCCGTAACGCTTCTGAAAAGTCATCTTAGGTACATCCTCTACCTTCACACGAATATGATGATAGCCAGAATGTAGATCAATCTTGGAGAAAATAACAACTCCCTTAAGCTAATCCATCAAATCATCTATCCTCGGAAGTGGGTACTTGTTCTTGATTGTTATCTTGTTTAGCTGATGGTAGTCCACACATAACCGAGAAGTCCCATTCTTCTTCTTGACCAACAACACTGGAGCTCCCCATGGTGAAACACTACGTCTCATAAACTTCTTCTCTAACAATTCCTCCTGTGACTGACATTGACTAAATGCAAATGGTTTTGATGTTGACAAACAATAAAGTAATGGAAACACAACAATCAAGTCATAAGGAATTCTAGATTAGCATGTAGGTTATAGGTCTTATGTAAAGGTATATTAAGGATTCACTCTAAGCTCATCAAATGGCTTTCTTAAAATAAGTTTACAAAATGATTTTTAAGTAAGGATCAAAAGGTTTTCTGGAACACCTTTTTGAAATCTTATATCCTTTTTCAAGTCAATTTCCTTGTATGAGCCAAAACTGAAATAAGTCATTTTATGAACTAACCAGTTTATTAATGAGTATAAACTGTTATCTGTCCTGTTAGGAGCCAAATTCTAAGGCCCCTAACCAATTAGGAGTAGCTCCTAATTGGTTAGTTTGTTAAAACAGAGGCATTGCCTCGTTATATTTCATATGCCTAACCGATTAGGCAAGATGACTAATCGGTTATTTGAATAAATAGAACCATTCTTTTTGTTTTGAAACAATGCCTAACCATTAGGTGAGAGCCCTAATCGGTTATTTGCTTTCTCATAAGCCAAATTAATTAAGTCCTAACCGATTAGCATGAGGCTCTAATCGGTTATTCTTTATCTCAGAAGCAAAATGAATTAAGCCCTAACCGATTAGCATGAGGCTCTAATCGATTATTCTTTATCTCAGAAGCAAAATGAATTAAGCCCTAACTGATTAGCATGAGGCTCTAATCGGTTAGCAGCTTTCCCAGAAACCAAGCTTATGAAGTCCTAACCGATTAGGACATGAATCTAATCAGTTATTCTTTATAACAGAAGCTTTTAATTTGAGTAGAAAAGAGCCCTTAACTGATTAGGGTACTTGGCTTAACCGATTAGCGTGTTTTCTGGAAAAGTGAGAAGAAACACGTAACGACTATATTAAAGAGCATTTAATGCTCTCATCTACCCCCAACGACTATTAATGGCCCTTAACTATAAATTTGGGTGTTGGGCTTTAATGAAGGGTTAGAAAAACTGAGACTAACAATCTAAGAATCACTACTGAGCATTAAAAATGAGTTTTCTCATCATTTCATATAATCCTCTATTTTGAGCTTCAACTTGTGTGAATCCTTAATACCATAGTTCTTCAATTTGTATAATCTGCTCTAGAGAGAGTTTCTTCCATCCAAATCTTGTACAATCTATTAAGAGAGGGTGAGGTATCCCTCAAAATTGTAAGGGTGAGGTATCCCTTGAATATAGAGACTTAAACACAAGGGTGAGGTATCCCAAGGTGTGTTGAGTGCTCCAATTTGTAAAGGTTGTCAAATTCCTGCTTTCAAGCTTGAAGATATAGTGAAAAATCTCAAGTATTTGCTTAAGGACTGGACGTAGACCAAAAATGGATTAGTGATCGAACCAGGATAAACTATTGTGTTTGTTTCTCTAAACCCTTCTCTTTATATTTGTGCACTATTTATATTGTATTGCTTGAATATTGTCTCCTTTGGCTATTATATTTATAAGTGAAAGTGTTCTTCTCATTTATCCAATCATCTTTATTCATCTAATAGCATCAACAAAAATTATTTATTGAACGCTTTGTGAAAGATTTGCGAACTTATTTTACATACTCAATTCACCCCCTCTTGAGTATTGAGGCCAGTTGGTAACAAGTGGTATCAGAGCTAGACTCTTGTATAAAGAGCTTAACAGTTTCAAGAGAAGAAATGACTTCAAATGATTTTTCTAATGAAAGTTCTTCTATAAATAGACCTCCCTTTTTCAATGGGGATGATTATGCATATTGGAAAGAAAGGATGAAAATTTTTATTAAAGCTATTGACTTAGATGTGCGGGATGCCATTGAAAATGATGCTTTTGTACCCATACATACTAAAGATAGTGTGAAAATTAATATACCTAGAAATGAATGGACTGATGAGTATAAAAAGAAAGTTCAATACAATTTGAGAGCCAAGAACATCATTACCACATCCTTGGGGTATGATGAATTCTTTAGGGTGTCAAATTGCAAGACCGCTAAAGAAATGTAGGATACTTTACAAGTAACTCATAAAGGTACAAGTGAGGTAAAGCGATCTAGAATAAACACTCTTACTCATGAATATGAATTGTTTATAATGAACCAAGATGAAAGTATTCAAGAGATGCAAAAGAAATTCACACATATTGTTAATCATCTTATATTATTGGGAAAGAAATTTCCTAATGAAGATCTTATTAACAAAGTCTTGAGATATTTGAGCAGGAATTGGCAACCGAAAGTAACGGCTATTGCAGAATCAAGAGATTTATTAACAATGTCTCTAGCCACCTTATTTGGGAAGCTTCAACAACATGAGTTGGAGCTAAATAGGCTCAATCAAAATGAAGAGCATGACAAGAAAAAAAAAGAATTGCAAAGAAGAAGGGATTCCAAAGAAGACCACAATTTCCTCAAAAGAAAGCTTATCACAAAGGAGAAGGATCCTCTACTCCTCCAAAATGTTACAAATGCGGAAAATCAAGGCACATAACAATGAAGTGTCCTATGTATCTTAAGAAGACGGAGAAGTTTGAGAAAAAGGTCATCCAAAGAAAAGAAAGGAAAGAGAGCATATATAGCATGGGAGGACAATGACATAAACTCTTCCGATAGCTCGGAGAATAAAGAAGCTCATATTTGTCTCATGGCTCATGGAGAAGAAAGTGAAGAGAGTGACACCGAGGTAACATCTTCTAACTTAGAATCTCCACTTTCTTATAATGAATTGCAAGATACTTTTCAATAATTGCATGATGAATCTATAAGGCTCACAAAAATGGTTTTATCTTCTAACAAGACAATCTCCTTATTGGTAAACAAAGTTTCTATTTTAAACAAGAAGATTAATGAGCTTAAGATTGAAAATGAGACCTTAGGACTTATTGATGCTAACTCATTGTGTATGACTTGCTCCTCACATGATAATACATCCATATCCTTACCTTGCTCATCATGTAAAGCATTTGAGAAAGAAATTAAAGATTTAAACAACATTCTTGCAAAATTTACATTTGGAAGAGACAACTTGAATGTGTTGTTAGGGAAACAAAAATGTGTTTTTCAAAATGTCAATTTGGGATATAATCCAAATAACCATCAAAAGTCTTATAAGAATTTCTTTGTTTCCTCAAATACTTTAAAGTAACCCATTTGTTAAATATTTTCATTGTGGTAAGAAAGGGCATAGTGCATCCACTTGCAATGTTAGAAAGAACATAAACACCAAGGTTGGAATTAAAAGGGTTTGAGTTCCTAAAGGCACCATGCCTAACTCTAACACACAAGGACCCAAGACAATTTGGGTACCAAAAGTTAAAATTTAAATGTGTGTTGTAGGTGTGCTTGAAGACCAAAAGCTCAAGTTGGTATCTTGATAGTGGTTGCTTCAAGCACATGAATGGTGATGGCTCCAAGTTCTCCTCCCTTACCCATAAGAAGCATGGTCATGTCACATATGGTGATAACAACAAAGGGAAGATCCTTGGAATTGGTAAAGTTAGTAAGATCCCTTCCTCATCAATTGATAATATTTTTCTTGTTGAAGGACTCAAACATAATTTGTTTAGCATTAGTCAATCGTGTGATAAAGGCAATAGAGTTATATTTGATTCTACTTGTTGCATAATTGAGGGAAAGGATGACAAGCAAGTTAAGTTTGTTGGTCATAGGGTCAATAATATATATATGATTAGTCTTGATGATATTTCCTCAAATGATGTTAAATGCTTTATGAGTAAAGAAAATGATTCATGGTTATGGCATAGAAGAATTGCTCACATTCACATGGATCACGTAAACAAATTGGTTTCTAAAGAACTAGTAATTGGTCTTCTAAAACTCAAATTTAAAAAAGACAAACTTTGTGATGCATGTCAAAAGGAAAAACAAGTAAAAGTCTCTTTTAAAGCTAAAAATGTGGTTTCAATTTCTAGACCTTTACAAGTTTTGCACATGGATCATTTTGGTCCCTTTAGAACTATGAGCTTTGGTGGGAATTACTATACATTGGTGATTGTGGATGATTTTTCTAGGTTTACATGGACATTATTCCTAGCTCACAAAAATGATGCTTTTCAATCATTTAAAAATATTACCAAAGTTATCCAAAATGAAAAGGGTTTTTGTATCGCATCCATAAGAAGTGACCATGGTGGTGAATTTGAAAACCATGAATTTGAAACTTTTTGTGATGAACATGACATTGAGCATAATTTTTCTACCCCTAGAATACCACAACAAAATGGTGTTGTAGAAAGGAAAAATCGATCTTTAGAGGAAATGGCAAGAACTATACTCAATAAGGCCAACCTTCCTAAGTACTTTTGGGCGGATGCGGTTAACACCGCTTGTTCTATTATGAATAGAGCCCTAATAAGGCCAATTTTAAAGAAAACCCTATATGAATTGTAGAAGGGAAGGAAGCCAAATGTGTCACATTTTTATGTCTTTGGATGTAAGTACTTTGTTTTGAATAATGGTAAGGATAACTTGGGGAAGTTTGATACAAAATCTGATGAGAGAATTTTTGTTAGCTATTCTATACATAGTAAGGCCTTTAGAGTTTATAATAAACAAACTATGACCATAGAAGAGTCTATACATGTTACTTTTGATGAAACTAACCTAAATGAGCTGAGAAAGGTACTTGTTGATGATGTTGTAGAAATCATGGCTAGAACACACTTGGAGATTCAAGAAAAAGAGCCTAAGAAGCAACAAGAAAGACCCAATGTTCATGCAAGACAAGAGGATTCAGAAATCATGGATCTACCCAAAGAATGGAGGACACCAAGATATCATCCTCTTGACAAGGTGATTGGTGATGTATCAAAATGGGTAATTACTCAAAACATTCTTAGAGATGCATGTAATCACTTAGCTTTTGTCTCTCAAGTTGAACCTAAAGACATAAATGAGGCCATTAATGATGAACATTGGATCTTGGTGATGCAAGATAAACTAAATCAATTTGAGAGAAATCAAGTTTGGGAATTAGTTCTAAGGCCCAATGATTATCCTATAATTGGCACCAAATGGGTTTTTAGGAACAAACTTGATGAAACAAGCTTAATAATAAGAAACAAAGCCAGCCTTGTAGCAAAGGACTATAATCAAGAAGAAAGCATAGACTATGAAGAAACTTATGCTCCCGTAGCTAGATTAGAGGCCATTAGAATGTTACTCGCATATGCATGCATCATGGATTTCAAACTTTATCAAATGGATGTTAAAAGTGCCTTTTTAAATGGTTTTATACAAGAAGAGGTGTATGTGGAACAACCTCCTGGTTTTGAAGATTTGAAATGCCCAACCATGTTTTTAAACTGAAAAAGGCCTTGTATGGCTTGAAACAAGCTCCTAGAGATTGGTATAAAAGGTTGAGCAAATTTCTTTTAGAAAATGGCTTCTCTAGAGGTAAGGTTGACACTACTCTCTTTATTAAGCATAAAAAGCATGACTTTTTTCTTGTTCAATTTTATGTTGATGATATAATATTCGGTGCCTCTAACAACTCTCTTTGTAAGGAATTTGCTAATATTATGCAAAGTGAGTTTGAGATGTCCATGATGGGTGAGCTCAACTTCTTCCTTGGTCTCCAAATCAAACAAACGAAGGATGAGACTTTCATAAATCAATCCAAATACTGCAAGGAGTTGCTCAAGAAGTTTGGAATGGAGGGTGCCAAGCATATGGTTACACCAATAGGCACCTTCTGTTATTTGGACAAGGATGAAGGAGGTAAATCTGTACAAATAATAAAATATAGAGGTATGATTGGCTCACTTCTTTATCTTATAGCTAGTAAGCCGGATATCATGTTTAGTGTATGCATGTGTGCTAGATATCAAGCTAATCTTAGAGAATCACACCTAAGTGCTGTAAAACGAATCATGAAATATCTTGTCGGCACTTCACAAATGGGTTTGTGGTACCCTAAGGGTGCCTCATGTAGCCTAGTTGGTTACTCTGATTCTGAATTTGATGGATGCAAAATGGATCGAAAAAGCACTAGTGGGACATGCCACTTGCTTGAAAGCTCACTAGTTTCTTGGCATAGCAAGAAACAAAATAGTGTGGCATTGTCAACAGTTGAAGCTAAATATGTTGTAGCTAGGAGTTGTTGTGCTCAAGTCCTTTGGATGAAGCAACAACTTTAAGACTATGGTCTTGAGTTTGATCACATTCCTATTAGATGTGATAACACTAGTGCAATTAACTTATCTAAAAATCCTATTTTGCACTCTGGAACATAACACATTGAAATTAGGCATCATTTTATTAGAGATCATGTTCAAAAAGGTGATTGCATGCTTGAATTTGTGGAAACCACTAAGCAACTAGTTGATATTTTCACTAAGCCCTTAGCAAAAGAAGCATTCTTCTATATAAGAAATGAACTTGGTATATTAGATCAATCATGCATAAGTTGATTATTTACTGCGTAAATTAGCAAATTTGATGCATATATTAGTCATTTGATGCAATAAGTTAATTTTCTGTTCAATTTGGTCATTTGTTGATAAATTGGTTATCTTTGCTATATAACTAATCTTCTCTGATGACCATTTTGCTCCTCTACTGCATAATATCATTGTTTCACTGTGTAATTTTATAAGTTAATCACTTTTGAATCAAATACTAACTTGAGCGTTGGAGTGTCCCTTTATTTTGTTTTACAAGAGCTTAGTCCATGCTTAAGTCCCTAATCTTTCCCTAATCATGCTCCTGCTGAAGAAAATTATTTCTTAATCACTTGAAGAAGAAAAATTCAGTGTTTGGGATGTCTCCATAGGAATGGCAAGTGTTAATGGTCTTGAAAAGTTGAATTCTTGAAGACTTAATCTGGTATTGTTTGAGAAATAAAAAATTAGGAGATGAACATAATCTATTATGGAAAGGGTTATTGGTGGTTGAAGATGGTTTGGCAAGATAAATCTGGTCTCTGTCAAATGGTGTTAAGACAGTTATGGTTTCACATAATCAATTTTGAACTAGCATTATGTCTCCGGGAATTAAGTCAGCTTGTGGAAATGGACTCTAGAAGTACAATAAACTATCAAGAAAAGGAAAAGGACCTATTGTGTGTGACTTGGAACATTGATTGATATAAAAATTGCTTTCTGACATAGCTCTATAACTGGTTAGGACAATTATATAACCGGTTATTTTAGTTCACAGAGTCACACCTTTTTCAATTTTATACAAAGCTAACCGATTAGCCAAACTCATCTAATCGTTTATTTGACAAAACTGTGAGCTCCTCTTCCATTCTCACCACATTCTAATCAGTTAGAACTTAACCTCTAACCAGTTAGTTGACGAAACAGTGAGTTGCACCTTCATTTCCCAAAACTCTAATCGGTTACCCTGTACATTCTAATTAGTTAGACCCAATTTCCTAACCAGTTAATATACCTCTCAAAACACCAAAATAGTATCCTCCTCCCTCATTTCTCATGATGATCCCCATTCCTCAATCCTCATCCTCTTCTTCTTCCCTCAAACACCCACTCCTATCCCTTCACACCCACCTCAAATCTATCACAACTCCACCACTTAAATACCATTTCCCTCACATTCCACACTCTCCATCACCTTTTCTCTGATTAAAATTCTATTTTCTTCCAAAATTTTCATCTCCCTCATACTCTCTCTCCCCTCCAAACGTGCCCTAACCACCATTACCACTCACCATGGCTAGCAGCTCTTCCTTCCCCAAGAGGTCATGGTCCAAAAACCCAAATGTCCCAAAGGAAACACCTCCTACAGATACTGACCTAGATTTCTCCATAGCCTACCTTGGAAGATTTTTCACTGACCCTGCTCAAATGAAGAAATACCAGTTAGAATTTCATGCTCGACACATCATTTCACCTAAATGGATGGACTGGGCATTTTTCATCATAGAAGGATTCACTTCTCTTACAGAGCTCCTTGAATTCTATGGGTTAAGAACTCTCATCACTACCAATCCAAGGTATTTCTATCTTGAACCTATTAAAGTCTTTTTCTGTAATTTATCTATTATGGGCAGAAATTTGGTTTCTGAAATTAAAAAGCACAAAATTATTGTGAATCTAAGTGAGTGGGTTCCTCTATTTAGTCTTCCTCACTTTGGAGAAAAGCTTAAATTAGAAAAACATAGCTCATAGGAAAACTATAAGAGAGATCAAGTTGTCATGGGCATGCTTCAGCCTGGCGTTCAAATGCCAAAGGGGACTTTTACTACTGGCCTTTTGAAGTTACAGGATCGTCTTCTCTATTTTATTGTAACTCATATCCTAGCACCAAGGGCAAGTAACTATGCCCTGGTTGAAGAGGAAGACATCTTCCTGGTGTGGCTTCTCAAAGAATGCATAAAGATCAACTGGCCTCATTACATTATGCACTACATGATGAAAGCTAAACAAAAGGCAGTTATGGATCTTCCTTATGCCTTTTTGATTGCTCGAATCCTAGACCACTACAAGGTTCCCCTAATGGAAGATGGAATCAAAAATACTGTGGATCCCCACAAGTTTGGACTTGCCTCTCTCAATAGAATGCAAGTGAAGAACATAAATGGCGAATGGACTTATGGTCATACACGTGTGGCAGCAACACCACCAGAAGAAATTCCTGTTGATCCGAATGATGTCCCTATGGAAGAGGCACCAGAAATGAGTAGCATCTCAGAAACCACAAGTGAAGCCCGCATTCTTGCAGCCATTACGGATCTAAGAACCTACCAGGAGCACAGCAACTTAGTCATCTTTGATCGATTAAGTGCCATGGAGGATCGCCTGGATAGGCTAGAACGCCGCTTTCCAGCTCCAGATGAATATGAGGCTTAGGCATGGACTATCTGTTTCTGTTATAGCTGTATTTCTAAACTAATTGCTTACAACTCTATTTTGAGTATGATGTTGAGTTATGTCTTAAATGTTTTGGATATTATGTTAGAACCATGGTAGATTTATTTGGCATGCTTAGTTATAGGATTCTGGATATTGGTATCATGGCATGTTTAAATGTTTTTGAACGTTATCTTTGAACCATGGCATGTTTAATTGGTAACTTGGACATATTGAAATATGATTTGAATACTTGTCTAGATGGTATTGCATAACTTACCTGTGTCTGCATAGCTTAGTGAACATGCTCCCATTATAGCTCGATTACTCGTTTTATGTTGAATTTTTTTTATCATGACAAAAGGGAGAAAAGGATATAGGTTTTTTATTGAGAAAAGAAGGAAAAATAACTGAATATTTTATTTTAAGTGTTGTCTGTTAATGGTCCTAGAATTCCAAAACAAAGGGAGAGCTGTGTATCTCTGATTCAAGCACCTCTTGAACAAAAGAGGGGGAGTAAGTCTCCAAATCCTATTATGAATTTCGATTATCATTTAAACTAATCTTTTTCTCAATAATTGTTTGTCATCATCAAAAAGGGGGAGAATGTGATTGACATTGACTAAATGCAAATGGTTTTGATGTCGACAAACAAGAAAGCAATGGAAACACAATGATCAAGTCACAAGGAATTCAAGATTAGCATGTAGGTCATAGATATTGTGTAAAGGTATATTAAGGATTCATTCTAAGCTCATCAAATGGCTTTCTTAAAATGAGTTTGCAAAATGGTTTTAAAGTAAAGATCAAAAGTTTTCTGAAACACCTCTTTGAAATCTTATATCTTTTTTCAAGTCAATTTACTTGTATGAGCCAAAATTGAAATAAGTCATTTTGTGAACTAACCAGTTTATTAATGAGTGTAAACTGTTATCTGACAAGAGCCAAATTCTAAGGCCCCTAACCGATTAGGAGTAGCTCCTAATCAGTTAGTTTGTTAAAATAGAGGCATTGCCTTGTTATATTTCATATGCCTAACCGATTAGGCATGACTAATTAGTTATTTGAATAAACAGAATTCGTTTTGTTTTGAAACAATGTCTAACCGATTAGGTGAGAGCCCTAATCGATTATTTGTTTTCTTAAAAGCCAAATTAATTAAGTCCTAACTGATTAGCATGAGGCTCTAATCGGTTATTCTTTATCTCAGAAGCAAAATGAATCAAGCCCTAACCGATTAGCATGAAGCTCTAATCGGTTAACAGCTTTCCCAGAAACCAAGCTTATGAAGTCCTAACCAATTAGGACATGAATCTAATTAGTTATTCTTTATAACAGAAGCTTTTAATTTGAGTAGAAAAGAGCCCCTAACCAATTAGGGCACTTGGCTTAACCGATTAGCATATTTTCTGGAAAAGTGAAAAGAAGCACGTAACAACTATATTAAAGAGCATTTAATGCTCTTATCTACCCCTAATGGCTATCAATGACCCTTAACTATAAATTTGGGTGTTGGGCTTTAATAAAGCATTAGAAAAACTGAGACCAACAATCTGAGAATCACTACTGAGCATTAAAAGCGTGTTTTCTCATCATTTCATATAATCCTCTGTTTTGAGCTTCAACTTGTGTGAATCCTTAATACCATAGTTCTTCAATTTGTATAATCTGCTCTAGAGAGAGTTTCTTTCATCCAAATCTTGTCCAATCTATTAAGAGAGGGTGAGGTATCCCTCAAAATTGTAAAGGTGAGGTATCCTCTGAATATAGAGGCTCAAGCATAAGGGTGAGACATCCCAAGGTGTGTTGAGTGCTTTAATTCGTAAAGGTTGTCAAGCACCTGCTTTCAAGCTTGAAGATATAGTGGAAAATCTCAAGTATTTGCTTGAGGACTGGACGTAGATCATAATGTTAGCCAAGTGGCCTCAAACTCAAGAGGGGGGTGAATTGAGTTTATGAAATATTTTCGCAAATCTTTCGTAAAACGTTTGTTAAACAATTTTCATTGAAGCTATTGAATAATTGAAGTGAATAGATAAATGAGATTGAATACTTCACTCACAAATTAAATAAACCAAGATGAATAATATTCAAGCAAGTATATAAAGTAAATGCACAAATGTAAAGAGATAGGGTTGAGAGAATCAAACACAAGGAATTATCCTGATTCAGCCACCCCTTGTGACCTACGTCTAGTCCTCAAGCGAACCACTCGAGATTTTCCACTAAACTTCAAGCTTGAACGGGTGCTTGAAAACCTTTATACAATAGAGCACTCACCAACACCTTAGGATACCTCACCCTTGTGCTTTGAGCCTCAAAAACAGGGATGCCTCACCCTTTACAACCTTTTGAGGGATACCTAACCCTCAAGGGATACCTCACCCTTTTCTAACTTTGAGAGATACCTCACTCTCTAAGGGATACCTCACCCTTTCTTTTTCAGATTACACAAAGTATAGAAGATAGAAACTCTCTTAAAGAGTAGATAGATACAAATTGAAGCTCTAATAATGCCCCTTTTGAATATCTCAAGTTTTCTCACAAAAACAGGGGAAAAATGTTTTTGGATTGAATCTTGTATATGATTGTTAGATTGATGTTCTAAAATGAAGTTCAACCCCTAATGAAGACCCAAGGCAAGTATTTATAAGTTGTATGAAGAAAAGAGTCGTTAGGGGTGATAAAGCCAAGCTTTTAATGCAGTAAAAAATAGCCGTTGGGGTCTGTCAAACCGCGTGTAATCGATTACACAGCCTATGTAATCGATTACATGGATGTTTGAACGTGTTCTTGGCTTTCTGGGCTTTGTATAATCGATTACATTATTGGTGTAATCGATTACATGGCTTCTGACTTTCTTGTAATCGATTACACAATCTATGTAATCGATTACATGACTCCTTGAACGTGTTACGCGCTTTTCAGGCTTCAATGTAATCGATTACATTACTGGTGTAATCGATTACACGGCCTCTGACTTGCGTGTAATCAATTACATGAACCATGTAATCGATTACCAGCTCTCTGTTTAGCTTGTAATCGATTCCAAAACATGTGTAATCGATTACCTTGGCCTTTGAACACATTTTTCAAGTCCAATTAAGCTTGTAAGCCATTTCTAACACCTCAAGACATTTGTTTAAACATAAAACCTTTCAAGAGTGTTAGATCTAAGATTGAAAATAATGTTTCTTTGAAAAAGATGTGTAGCTTTGAATTTTCACACTTATTTTGGAAAAGATATTTGGAAAACCATTTGAGAATCATTGAGATACTTAAAGGGCATTTTACATTGATATTCTAAGACCTATATCTAATATACCTCTTTTGATCTTGGTCTATATCTTTTGATCTTGATTTTCATCTTTGGCTTTGTTATCATCAAAAACCATTTGACATGCCTTAGAGACATAAGCATTCACATTCTCCCCCTTTTTGGTGATGACAAACTGAGCATTCAACAGAATGAGAAATATATGCATTTATTTGATTATCAGATAATTAAGTGCAAGACTCCCCCGTACACATGCTCCCCCGTGCACATGCAATATATTTCACTAATCTCTCCCCCTTTAGCATTATCAAAAAGAAGACATAAGCATTCAGATTTGATATAATTATTTCAAATTTCAAATAGATCAATATAAGAGAATAAATCATTTAGCACAACAATATGTGATACCAATAGCAAATGCATATGAAGAGAAACTTAGATAGTATTTATCATTTATACCAATAGAAATCAGAGTCATATACAAGAGCAATATGGGATTAGATAAAGATTAAGCATCATGAAGGACCAAACTTGAAACAAAAAAAAAATTCCAAATCATTCCAAGACAATTTCAAACATCATTTAAGCATATATTCTAATCAGATTATGATCCAAAACACATTATTGTGCAGCAAAACAACATATTATGTAGAAGATTGTGACATTATGCAGCAAAATGTTATGCAACAAGACATTATGCAACAAGGTGACCAGTTTATGCAGCAGATAAGCATATTATGCAGTAGACCAATATATTGTACAGCAGAATTAGATGCATGATTGATCCATTATGACAAGTTCAAAGATATTGATATTATACATGTCATTTCACATGAAAAATATATTCATTTAGCATATTCAAGATATTAAACTAGTAAAACATAGAGCAAGTCTCCACTTAATCAAAGGATGCAAGTTCAAACTTCTTGGAGACAGGGAGGACAACATGAAGCATTTTCTTGTTTTATGCTTGGAGCAGCCACTTTTCAAGATATCCAAAGTTAATTCTTGGCCTTCAAGCACACCTACAACACACTTTAATTTTTGACTTTTGGTACCCAAATTTTCTTGGGTCCTTGTGTGTTAGTCATTGGTAAAGTGCCTTTGGGAACCCAAACCAATTTAGTTCCTAGCTTGTTATTGATATTCTTCCTTACATTACAATTTGATGCACTATGCCCTTTCCTACCACAATGAAAGCATTTAATGAAGGGACTACTTGATGTACTTGATGAAACAAAGAAATTCTTGAGAAACTTTTGTTGTTTATTGGGATTATACCCCAAACCAGCTTTTTGAAAAACACATCTTTGGTTCCCAAGCAATATGTTCAAATTATCTCTTCCAAAGGTAAATTTTGAAAGAGTGTTTTTTAAGTCCTCAATCTCAATTTCAAATGTTTTACATGATGAGCAAGATGAGGGTGTAGATGCATTATCAAGAGATAAACATGTCATGCATGAAGAGTTTGCATCAATCAATCCAAGAGTTTCATTTTCTAATTTAAGTTCCTCAATTTCCTTATTTAACATAGATATCTTGTTTTCAAAAGAGGAAATTGATTTCTTGGATGATGAAACAAGTTTTGCAAGTCTTATAGATTCATTATGTAATTCTTCAAAAGCATCTTGCAATTCATCATAGGAAGGGGAAGAGTTTGATTCAGAATTTGAAGATGTTACCTCTATGTCATTTTCATCTTCCTCTTCTCCTCTAGCCATGAAACATAGATTGGCTTTCTCATTATCCGAGCTATCGGTTGAGTCCATGTCATTATCATCCCAAGCTATGTAGGCTCTTCTTTCTTTCTTCTCCCTTGAGGATTTTTTGTGGTATTTTTCCACTTTACTTTGATAAATTGGGCACTCCATCTTCATGTGACCCAACTCTCCACATTCATAGCATTTAGGAGTGGATGAGGTTCCTTCCCCTTTGTGATAGACATTCTTTTGGGGAAAGAGAGGTCTTCTTTGAGCTCCACTCTTCTTGAAGAATCTTCTAAATTTCTTTACTAGTAGAGCAAGATTCTCCTCATCTATTTCCAAGTCATCCTCATCATCTTTATCATCTTCATTCACCATGGAGGAAGTGGCTTTGAGAGTAATTCCCTTCTTTTTATTGTCAACTTCTTCATTTTGTTTGAGTCTATTCAACTCCAATTCATGTTCTTGGAGCTTGCCAAAAAGTGTGGCTAAGGTCATGGTTGAGAGATTTCTTGACTCCGCAATAGCCGTCACTTTAGGTTGTCAATGCCTGCTCAAACATCTCAACACTTTATTAATAAGATCTTCATTAGGAAAAGTCTTTCCCAATGAAGCAAGATGATTTATAATATGTGTAAAACGTTTTTCCATTTCTTGAATGCTTTCATTTTGATTCATTCTAAAAAGCTCATACTCATGAGTGAGAGTATTGATCCTTGATCTTTTCACTTCACTAGTACCCTCATGAGTCACTTCTAAAGTGTCCCACATTTCTTAGGCAGATTTACAATTTGAGACTCTAAAGAATTCATCATACCCCAAGGATGTGGTAATGATGTTTTTGGCACTCAAATTATATTGGACATTTTTCTTATCATCATTGGTCCATTCACTTCTTGGTGTATTAACCATTACATCATTAGCATCTTTTATGGGGATAAAAGGACCATTTTCAATAGCATCACATACATCTAAATCAATAGCTTCAATAAAAAATTTCATTCTTTCTTTCCAATAAGCATACCCATCCCTATTGAAAAAAGGAGGTCTATAGATAGAAGAACTTTCTGAAAACTCCTTTGAGGAGACCATCACTTTCTCTTGAAGCTGCTAAGCCCTTTACACAAGAGCCTAACTCTGATACCACTTGTTAGCCAAGTGGCCTCAAACTCAAGAGGGGGGGTGAATTGAGTTTATGAAATATTTTCACAAATCTTTCGTAAAACGTTTGTTAAACAATTTTCGTTGAAGTTATTGGATAATTGAAGTGAATAGATAAATGAGATTGAATACTTCACTCACAAATTAAATAAACCAAGATGAATAATATTCAATCAAGCATATAAAGTAAATGCACAAATGTAAAGAGATAGGGTTGAGAGAATCAAACACAAGGATTTATCCTAGTTCAGCCACCCCTTGTGACCTACGTCCAGTCCTCAAGCGAACCACTCGAGATTTTCCACTAAACTTTAAGCTTGAACGGGTGCTTGAAAACCTTTAGCACTCACCAACGCCTTGGGATACCTCACCCTTGTGCTTTGAGCCTTAAAAACAGGGATGCCTCACCCTTTACAACCTTTTGAGGGATGCCTCACCCTCAAGGGATACCTCACCCTTTTCTAACTTTGAGAGATACCTCACTCTCTAAGGGATACCTCACCCTTCACTCTAGAGGGATACCTCACCCTCTCTTTTTCAGATTACACAAAGTATAGAAGATAGAAACTCTCTTAAAGAGTAGATAGATACAAATTGAAGCTCTAATAATGCCCCTTTTGAATATCTCAAGTTTTCTCATAAAAATAGGAGAAAAACGTTTTTGGATTGAATCTCGTATATGATTGTTAGATTGATGTTCTAAAATGAAGTTCAACCCCTAATGAAGACCCAAGGCAAGTATTTATAAGTTGTATGAAGAAAAGAGCCGTTGGGGGTGATAAAGCCAAGCTTTTAATGCAGTAAAAATAGCCGTTGGGGTCTGTCAGGCCGCGTGTAATCGATTACACAGCCCATGTAATCGATTACATGGATGTTTGAACGTGTTCTTGGCTTTCTGGGCTTTGTGTAATCGATTACATTATTAGTGTAATCGATTACATGGCTTCTGACTTTCTTGTAATCGATTACACAATCTATGTAATCGATTACATGACTCCTTAAACGTGTTCTGCCTTTCTGGGCTTCAATGTAATCAATTACATTACTGGTGTAATCGATTACACGGCCTCTGACTTGCGTGTAATCGATTACATGAACTATGTAATCGATCATCAGCTCACTGTTTAGCTTGTAATCGATTCCAAAACATGTGTAATCGATTACCTTGGCCTTTGAACACATTTTTCAAGTCCAATTAAGCTTGTAAGCCATTTCTAACACCTCAAGACATTTGTTTATACATAAAACCTTTCAAGAGTGTTAGATCTAAGATTGAAAATAATGTTTCTTTGAAAAACATGTGTAGCTTTGAATTTTCACACTTATTTTGGAAAAGATATTTGGAAAACCATCTGAGAATCATTGAGATACTTAAAGGGCATTTTACATTGATATTCTAAGACCTATATCTAATATACCTCTTTTGATCTTGGTCTTTATCTTTTGATCTTGATTTTCATCTTTGGCTTTGTTATCATCAAAAACCATTTGACATGCCTTAGAGACATAAGCATTCACACATAAGTGGATTAGTGATCGAACCAAGATAAACTATTGTGTTTGTTTTTCTAAACCCTTTTCTTTACATTTGTGCACTATTTTATTATATTGCTTGAATATTGTCTCCTTTGGCTATTATATTTATAAGTGAAAGTGTTCTTCTCATTTATCCAATCATCTCTTTTCATCTAATAGCTTCAACAAAAATTATTTATCGAATGTTTTGTGAAAGATTTATGAACTTGTTTTACATACTCAATTCACCCCCCCTCTTGAGTATTGAGGCCACTTTGTAACACTTCCAATTGTTTCTTGAGCTAAACTAATTCTGATGGTGACATCCGATATGGTGCCATGGATATAGGACCAGATCCTAACATAAGATCGATAGAGAATTCTATCTCTCTTTCTGGTGGTAATCTAGGTATATTATCAGAAAAGACTTCGGAAAACTCGTTGACCACGGGAATGTCATTCACGTTGGTCTCACCCTCGACCTCCAAGGAAGACAAAAGCATGTATCCTTGAGCTCCTTCTCTCAAGAAAGTTTTGACTTGGTTAGCAGATATAAATCCTGTAACACCCCCTCTGAAGGGGCATTACATTTCAGACTAACTCCTTTTTATTATCTTTACCAAAGTTATATAATATTTGATGTTATAAAATATGAGTTTTAGAATTTCTTTTTTGCGGATAATATAAACTTACTGAATCATAAAAACATAAAACATAAGAACTGAATCAAATACATTTTATATACATAACATAGATTAGTAACAACTTAATTACATAAAACTTATGCACCCCCAAAAGACATAGATGACTACCATATAAAAACTGAACCTAGCCCAAGTCCAAACACTTGAAAAGTAGGGTCCTGCACCCGATCTTCCTCCAGATCCTCTTCGGAATCCCTAACGGACAAAATCCCCAGTCGGGCCATGTCATCACGAACGGGAGTTCGAGCAGTCGACTCTACAGAGTCCTCCCTAGGGATAGTTCTACGATTACCCCATAACTCCCCAAAAGGCAAATCAAACTCCAAGGAAAACAACTACGCCCATAGTAAATGTAGCAGCCCCAAACTGGGTCATACTCCAAAATAAGGTGACATCTCCGACATACTAAATGCGCTTTGTGTCCCAACGAACATTCCACGCTACGATGCCCCCATGAAACTGTAGCCTAACAAAACCTCGTAGGTCTTGCCTTGCTGCCATCGCAGTCTTCTTAAGAACATAAAAGTGACAGAACAAATAGCACAAGATAATAAAAAGGTAAGATCCCCTACATTAATACCAGCATGGCAGTAAGAAACAATAATGACAATTGTGCCATCCATATATAGCAATATCCAAGAATAGCAGATATAATCATGTTAATACAAGTATATCACAGAGCAACAAATATAATCATGTCATCAACTGATTGATAATTTAGCAATGTACATTAAAACACATGAACATTGATTATGCCACAACAATAAGTATACTGGCTATGCTACCACAATATGCATACTGACTATGCCATGACAAGATGTACACTGATTATGCATATGCACCATATGTATGCTAACCCTTCTTGTGCACACTGCACTCATGTCCTACTCTATAGAGCTAAACACAATTTCAGAGAGAATAATCAAGTAGATATGTCTGTAACTCGGCTGTCGCAACCCAAGTGCTATAATTTCACAAGTTATCAATGTACACATCAAGGCATTGTACAAGACATTCTACACCAGATCCTGATTAGGGATAGTGTCCCATTGAGATCATCGGTGTGTTGCTCAGCTTTACTACGGCCCTGTGGAGCTACCAACTGGCCACATATGGGATACCTGCACCCTGACGCCTCCAAGGTCAATACGTGACCTACACTATGCCTATCGCACCCGCACTAAGGTGTAATTCATCTCCTAGGCATACAACCTTAACAACAAAGTCACCAAGACTTTTACTTTCACAATGCATGATGGATTGACATGATAAATCAACACTCATTAACAGCATCGTTCCATGAAAAACAAACCACCACTGAGTTAAGCCATCAACTGATATTCCTAGGTCTAGTACATCAGCCCGACAGCATAAGGCTATTATATTTAGCCACAAAGCACTTCCATTGTGCAAATTCAAGGATCATCATTTTCAAATCACATGAGGCATTCTCACAAATTTCTTTAACATGTAAGACCATTATTTCACTTTTAGGTTCTAATCATAATACTTTCAAGAATGATGTAGAAATTAACTCCAATCACCATACTCTTCTAAATGAAATCCTCTAGTGACATTTCCATATATTTTTCATGAAAAACCTAAAAAGAAACCACACTGTCTTAACCTCACCATTCTTTTCCTTTTTCCCTAAGTCTTTCAAATTTTCACTATCTCTCTCTCTAGCATGTTTTTCCCACTCAAGGCCAAAATCTCTTTCTTATTAAATGACCACAACTTATTGTGTCACTCCTTCATTATTATAAATCCTTAATCCAATTCCTTTTTCACCTAAGCTCCTAAGTTCCAAATCAACACCAAAGTTTGTCTTAGATACCCTTTTTAAAACCACTTGGCCATGAGCTTAAATTCTTGGGACCTCAAAGTTAACAACAAGATTTCAACTAAAACTCTACTAAACAAAATACTTCAAATTTCAGACCATCTTTCTATCTTACTTCTACAATTGAAACCAAAATCAATTCCTTTAATCCTAATTTAGTCCCCAAATCATCCAACTAATATTTTCTAATATTCCTTCCAAGACTTTCATTATTCTAATTCTAATTAAAATCCTTTCCACTCAACTTATCAAAAATCATCTTAAATAAAAATACTTTAAGACTCCAAGTTACTTCTTCGTCCTATTATCAAATACTATGACTGAAAATCACCTATCAAAAATCATTTCAATAAAATACCCTAAGTTCCCAAATCACTTTTCCATTCCATTATCAAATACCATGGCCAAAAGTCAATTCTTTACAATGATAAAAACTTTGTTTCTTCCATCTTTCAACTTGTAAACTCATGAATCATATTTTTGATTCCTAATCATCTAAGTTCCTAACCAATAAAATATCTTTCTCATGGATATCTCCACCTAGGCCAAAAGGCCATGAGCTTCAAGAGGTTATTGGAATCAAAAAATAATTCCTTTTTAGCACAATTTATAGCATACACATACTGTAGTAATCACCAATCTACTATATCAAGTTCTTGCATAATGTCAAAATAATAAAATCACACATAATCAATAAATAACCATAGCAATTTCATGCATACAATCAACATCTTATAATTATATATAATCAAACAAGCATACACCAATGATCACACAATTGAGTGAATAAATCCTCACATGGATTTTCTACTCACAAACTAAATATTTCATTTCTCACCATCATAACATGGTTGATGAGGTTAATCTTCCACTTACCTTAGAGGATGTCCAACCACCTCTTGAAAAACTCCTTGAAACAAGCTTTCTCTTCCAAGAGCCTCTTGAAAACAAAAATACATACCAAAAGATCAACATCAATGGCTTGGAAAAGAGTGACCATGGATCAAAATCATGGTCTTAGGAAGAAGAAAAGAATGAAAAGAAAAGAAAGGATAATGAAAATGGAGAAACTTTAACCTACGAATCTTCAAGCCCTAACTTGAAGAAATGCTTGAAAATGATGAATAAAGCCAAAATCTTCACACCAAAGGGTCTTAGAAGGAGATGTAGATTCAAGAAATATGATTTGTTAAAATTAAAAGAGATAAAAGGGTGAGGTTTGGGAGGTTGGCCGTGAGGTGGGTGGAGAGAAATGAGAGAAGAAAATGAAAGAGAAAGTGGGTAGCTTTTGGTTGATGAAAGAGAAATGGATAGAAAAGTGATAAGATGAAAAGTGAATGGAAACTTCCTCTAGAAGATCTTTGCCCCTATCATGGCCGTGTACTTCACATAGGGAGAAGCTCCAAAGCTTCTCCAACAAGCTTCTCCCAAAGCTTCCTTGAGAACCTTCCTCCTTGGGTCCCAAAAGTCAAAGATGATGTCACTTGGATGATGTCACAAAGATGATTAGATAGAAACAATTTACTAGATTTTTCTTACAAGCTATTATCCAATGGACAAAAGTCACAGTTAACAAAGTCAGTATCTATTATCCAATGGATAATAGAGCGCACCCAAATTTTATCTGTCAGATAAAATCTCAGATAATGAAAACTTCAAAAACTGTCTCTGATTTTGGGTTTAGTATGATCTCCTGGTCCCATATTAACAGTCCAATTTTTTTAAAAATAATATTAAAATAATTCACATAGCCAAGTAATTCATAAAAATTCATAACAATACAAATTAATATAGATAAACCAAAAACAAGAGAAAGTTAAGGCGTTACAACTCTAGAAATCTCAAAATCAGGAAATACTAAGGTTTTATTAGAACAATCAAGAAGGATATGGTTAGAAGATAACTAATCCATTCCTAGAATAACATCTATTTGAGAAAGGGGTAAAAAAATTAAATCAACCGAGAAGGTTCGACCTTCCACAGAAATAGGACAATTCAAACAGATTTGAGCAGTAACAATGGGTCTAGTAGTGGGAGTAGAAACAATCATATCAAAAGGTAAGGAAGACACAGATAACCCTAATCGGTGCACATAATCATAGGTAAAAAAAGAGTAGGCCGCCCCTGAGTCATACAGTACAGTAAAAAGATTACCTCCTATGGCATAATCTCCCTTAATCAGATCTTCGAATTGGGAGGCCTTTGTTCCACTCAAGGTGTAAACTCTTCCTCCCGTCTGAGGTCTTATGGCATGCACATTGTTAACAGTGGGCTCCACCTTGGGTTGATTACAATCCTTCGCAATATCTCTGGGCTTCCCGCATTTGAAGCAGATGATCCCTTTGATTGTGTAGTCCCTCGTCAAGTGGTCCCTTCCGCACTTGAGGCATTTTGGCACCGATGCGCTAGTCTGACCAAACTTGTAGCTTCTAGGACCTTCTCCACATGGTTGTGGCTGAGCTTGATTCCCTTGCGGTCTCGAATACAGCTTTTGTTGAAAGCGATTTCCACCGCCACTCCTTCCTCTTTGGAACCGAGAGGGTCCAAAGTTATAGTTCCTCGTTTCACATGATTGATCCAGATCCTTAATCCTGTGACACTTGTCCAGAAGGGCTTGGAACTAATCAATTCCCAAAGGCAGCATCGTTTTCTTCAAGTCATGCCTCAAACCTTCTTCGAACTTGCGACACTTCCACTCCTCATCAGGCTGGAGTTGGAAATACCTTGAAAATTTTGACAAACTCTCAAACTTGGCAGCATACTCACTGACCGACATGCTTCCTTACTTCAGGCCTAGGAACTCCATTTCCTTCGCATGTCTCGTACTAGCTGGAAAGTACTTCTCCAAAAAATTGTTCTTGAAGGCTTCCCAAGTGATCACTATTCCCTCAGCTTTCAACAGTCGATAGGCTCCTGCCCATCAGTCTTTAGCATCTCCAACCAATATGAAGGTAGCATAGGTTACCTTCTAAGCATCAGTGCATCCCATTCCTCGGAATATCTTCTCCAATTCTTTGATCCAAAGGCTTGCTTTCTCTAGATTGAACTCCCCTTTGAATTGTGGTGGATTGTTGCGGTGAAACTCTGATAGGTTCTGCGTTTCAGGGTAGCTTCTTGTTGTTGGGTGGCTCTTTGATTCTGCTGCATCATAGCCTCTGCCATCCTCTGCATCGCCTCCACTGTTGCAGCCATACTCTCGCTGTCTCATTCAGGGTTCACACATACTGCTCCACCTCGAGCCATCACGTTCTTTTGGAGTCAAACTAAACATTACACAAGGAAAGTTAGGTAAAGTCATATCAAATAACTTTATCTCCTTTCAGAAACCAAACACAAAGAAATCACACAACACAAGCAAGACAGACCTAACCACAAACCCCTAAAGACTCAAACTTGGGCTCAGATACCAACTAATGTAACACCCCCTAGGACGTCACTTTTATACCTTAAAATTTCTTTAACTTAACAAAATTGTGGTAAATGGTTTAATCTTGGAAAATACGGATTATAAATTTTATTTTCAAAACATAAGCTTAAACGAAACATAAACATCACAAGACATAACTTACTAAATATTATACACCAAAAAGAATATATACAATAGTGGCATGGATCATAGTCCACCAAAAATTTACAAGTTTATACACAAAAGACATAAGCAGCAGTTTAACAGAAAATAGACTAGCCCATGTCTAGAGACCTAGGGAGCAAGGTCTTCCCCTGGACCCTCCATTGGATCCTCTTCGGACTCCTCCGTTGGGTCCTCCTCGTCAGAC
This sequence comes from Ormosia semicastrata, assembly GCA_029884595.1. NCBI lineage: Eukaryota > Viridiplantae > Streptophyta > Magnoliopsida > Fabales > Fabaceae > Ormosia > Ormosia semicastrata. The sequence goes on from JAQQTO010000063.1 coordinate 56,514,067, forward strand.
TCTTCCCCAACCAAGCCTCTCAACTGTCACAGAAGCTCGTGGATAGGAGTCCTAGCGGATGATACCACAGTGTTCGAATCCTCCGCAGGGGCGTAATGCAAGTCACCCCATAGCTCCCTAATCGGCATGAAAAATGCTAGATGCACAAAGACACTAAGAGAGAAGAAAGGGGCCCCATCATAGGTCCTACTAATAGACAAAGTCAATTCTCCTACATATCTAATCCTTTCTATGTCCCAGTTGATCCGCCACGCGTTTGAACCTCCGTGGAAAAGAACTCTAACAAAACTAAGGGAATCTCTACGAATAGCCATCCAAAAGCAAAACAACAAAAACTATGAACTTTCTTCTGCCTTCCTTAGTCTTTAACAACAAGAATACATAAAATAGAAAACAAACAGAATAACAATACAAAAAGGTGAGATTCTCTACATTGATACCAGTATGGCAGTAAGAGACAGCAATAACAGTCAAAAATCATAGGATGCTGAAATAATCATTACAGTCATAAAATTCTCAACAGGAATTATCATAATATATCCACAGGCAGTTCCACAGTATAACATATTACAATAAAATGCTCAATGTCTATGTGAATGCACAATGGACTGACATCTACTTTATGGAGTTCTAACCAACATCAGAGAGAATGATTGGGGAGCCAGTGTTTGTATCACGTTTGCCTCAAATCATGTGCTTCTCAATCTCATCAATATGCACAACATGGCTATACATAACACTCTCAACCGAATCGGGAATAGGATAATGCCTAGTTGAGGTCGTCGATGCGTTGCACAGTCACCACGGCCCAGTGGAGCTACCAACTGGCCATATGTGGGATACCCGCGACCCGACACCTCCGAGTTCAACAAGTGAACTACACTACGCAATTCGCACCAACGCAAAGGTGTAATTCATCTCCTAGGCATATAGCTTTCATAACAAGTCATTCCGACTTTCACAATGCATGATTACATGACAAAGATAAATAATATTCATTATAAGAATAACCTCACCAAGAGGAGCCACCACAGGGCTTAAGTCAACTGTTGATAATCCAAGGTCGAGCACATTGGTACAACAACATAATATCATTATGTTCAATCATAAGACATCTTTATTTCACAACTCAGAAAGTCATCATTTCCAAATCATATGAAATATTCACACAAGCCTTTCTTTTTAAAACTTTCAAGAATTAATATGGAAATCCACTTTAGTTTTAAAACTCTCCTAGCTAAGTTCTTCTAGGTAATACTTCCTCACATTTTCACAAAAGACCTAAAAGAAACCATATTGGATTTAATTTCACAAGTTCATTTCCTTTTTCCCCTAAACCCTAAAAGTACTCTAAATTTTTATGATCTCTCTCTCTAGCTTATTTTCTCTCTCAAAGCCAAAAATCTCTCTCTCACTAAGTAGCCAATATTTTGTTTTTACCACTCTTTCATGGTTATGAAGTCCCTAATTCAATCCCATTTTTATTTAAATTTCCAAGTTCCAATTCAACATATAATTTTATCTTGGATGCCCTTTTTATGGCCTCTTGGCCGTGAGTTCTAAGGGGTCCTTAGGCCTCAACATCTTCATTTTTCATAATAAGTTCTAAGCAAATAACATGTATCATATATCAAACTTTCCATTTTATCAAGATCATACACAACATCAAACTATAACATCACATAGAACAAAAATCACAAAATCACCAAGAATCATTACAATAAAGTGAGTAATCCTCACATGGATTCCTCACTTTCCATACACCAACTTCATCCCTCACCACCATGCATAGTTGGTGAGAGTAATCTCCTTCTTACCTTAGAAGATGTCCAACCACCTCTTGAATGGCTTTTTGAACCAAGTCTTCTCCAAGGATTCTTGAAAAAAAATGAAAACAACACATACAAGAGATCAACATCTAAGGCTTGAAAAGAATGACCATGGATCAAAGTTATGGTCTTAGAAGGAAGAAAAATGGGAGGAAAAGAGAAGATAAGGAAACTTTACCTTAGAAGTCATAAACCCTAACTTGAAGAAATACTTGGAAAAGTGATGAACAAGTCAAGATCTTCACACCAAATGGTCTTAGAAGGAGATGTAGATTCAAGAAATGTGATTGATTAGAATTAAAGAAGAAGAGATGGTGGATTTCGGGTGGTGGCCGTGAGGTAGGGAGAGAAAACGAGGGAAGAAAATAAGAGAAAAATGAAAGAAGAGAAAAAGTTAGAGAGAAAGGTAGAAACTTTTTTTTTTAGATAGAAAGTGAAATGAAACTTAAATGAAAAGATGACAAAGTGGTCATCTTTTTTTTCCCCTCCAAAACCATGTGGCTATCCCAAGGAGAGAGAAAAGAAGCTTATCCAACAAGCTTTGATGAAGCTTCTTTCGGAAGCTTGGTTTCACGTTTTGGAAAAGTCAACAAGTGATGTCATATGGATGATGTCACATAAAGAGAACACTCTAGAAAAGATGACTAGCACTTTACTAAAAATTGTTATCCAATGGACAAAGTCACAGTTAATAAAGTTGGTATCTATTGTCCAATGGATAATAGAGCGTACCCAAATTTTATCCGTCAGATAAAATCTTAGACAATGAAAACTCCAAAAACTATCTCCGATTTCGGGTTTAGGAAGATCCCCCGGCCCCAGTTCAACAGTCCAAAATTTTCCAAAAATAATATTAAAATAATCCACATACACCAATTTATTCATAAAAAAATTCACAAAATTCACAACATCACAAAAATCACAGATAAACTAGAAACAAGAGAAAATTGGGGTGTTACATAAGGTCAATGGACAAAGACTCAAACTATTTCTGGAAACTCAAGTTTTTGAGGTAGAATCCATCTCCTTTTCAAATCCATGTTATAAGAAGAATTAATTTTAATTTTGTTATTTTCTTTTTGCAGTTCTTTGTGACCCCGCTTAAGTGGCGGATAACGGTACTCTGTGAGTCTCAAGTCAGTTTATTTTTTAATTTCCCATAATAACTAATTCCTTATTCTTTAAAATGGACGTAATTCTCTTTAATTTAAGAAAGCATTTTCCTTCTCTTCCTCAAAATACTCTAACAAAAATCTAAAAAGCTAGGTGTGAAAGATTAAGATTGTTAATGCACAAGGGCATCCTGAAAGATATACGCTGGATAATCAAAGCAAAGGTCCATTTACTAAGTGAATCTTCAAATTCATTTGCCTCATACATGCCAAGTCTCAGTAAAAGTTCGTATTCTAAAAGGAGAAGAGCGAAAAAGAATGCAAGTTTGCCATAAATGTGCGTGATGAAATTGTAATAAGTGATGTCATTCTTTGGGGTTAGTTTCCACAAACCGAGAAGATAAAATATATTTTATTAAGAATGGATTGAGTAAGAAGTCATTAGATGATATCTTATTAACTCTTGAGATGTATTTTTGTAGAATTGTGCATCTTGAATTTCTTAATTTGTGGAATCTCTTTAGGGACGAACATAAGCGTTACAGTCTTGGGAATCTGACTCAAAAAGACCTTGTTTGCCAATTTATAAGAAAATTAGATAGGAAGCTTATCCTTGACTCATAGCCATTGTTGGACGTAAAACTAGAGGAAGATGTGAGCCACAATCACAACAACATGCATGTTATTATTTTGTTCATCTCTAAAAAAAAGGGGGTGATCGAAAGAGTACCATGCTCTTAATTGAGTGTGGAGCCCCTAACCTTAGAGTTAGACCCATCATTGACTTGGGTTGGACCTTCGCACGCTGGTTTTTAAATAAGGTTTATGTGCCATGCTCTATAGAGAGCCATTCTCAGTGACCCAAAGTTTACCTTTTAGGCAAGCTGAGATAATAGGCAGATAGAAGTGCCCCGTATTAGCATACTCACATGACTATGCAACTGAGTTAAATCTTACGATTTTAGGCTATGGGCTCTCCAGCGACCTCTCCTAGTTGTGGTAGTTGGTGGTGGCTGTCAGATTTACGCACTTTAATTAGTTGTGTCGTAGATCAATCCAAAATATTCCATAAGCGGGAGGGAGAAGAATTCCAAGATTGGCTGAGCTATCTTTGTATTACTGCACTAGTGACACGCAGTATAAAGATATCCCACCAATTCCCTGTACTGATGACACACAGGTTAAAGATATGTCATCTTTGTTGAATAAACAGGCGTGAGAGCCTAGCCTCTAGTTTTAGACTGGTTCTAGCTCTCATTTTCTTTCAAAGAAATAAAAAAATAAAATAAAAAAATAATAATAATAAAAATAAAAAAAGAAAAAAAAATATGTGTTTCTTAATTTCAAACTTTTCTGACAACAACTAACCTACCCATATAGGTGCCATCATTACATTTTGCATTTTTTTCCTTATTTAAACACTCTATTTTCTTCATTTTCATCCAACTCATAATCATTCAAAGGGAGGGTGAGTGTAGAAATTAAGGGAGCTTCTGTTCGTCAATTTATAAATATCTCTGTATTTTATGGGTCAAGTTTTGGGAAGAGTACAGAGTTTATAAATGCAACAAGCACTTTTGGTCGAACACTTGCTGCGAGGAACATTCATGTAGTATATGGGGAAGGTAGCATTGGGTTAATGGGGACTGTATCAATCTCTACACTTCTAAGAAGCAGTCAAGTTTTAGGTATCATTCCTAGAGCTTTAACTCAAAAGAACATTACTGGAAAGACAATTAGGGAGGAATTACAAGTATCAACTATACATGAACGAATGGCTAAAATGCTTGACAATTCTGATGCATTCATTGCTTTACCAAGTGGCTATGGTACTTTGACAAAAGTTTTTCAAATTGTCTCTTGGGCCTAACTAAACATCCACCATAAACTCATAGGTTTATTGAATGTTAATAATTTTTTTGATAGTTTGTTATCTTTTCTAGACCATGCAGTGGAACAGAACTTTATCACACATTCGGCATGCAGATCATTGTCTCTACTTCCACTGTTGATAAGTTAATTAATAAATTACAAGCTTTTGTTTATGAACCTGATCTAGTAATAGCTTAGATATATTGGTTAGAAGGAAGCAGCAAGGAACGTGGATTTAATCTGACACTCCATTTATAACTTATCTTTACCTTTGGTTTTATTTATCGTATTTTGTTTCTATTTAAATTTGTGTCAGATTCTCTTTTCCATAATAGCACAATAGGTAATATCTTCTATCCTTTACTCATCTATATTTTAACATTAAGGATAATGTTGTGACTTGGTTAGGAGGAAGGATAGTTGACATAAAAAAAAATTGTCAGCAACTTACTAACAGCAAAACCAATTAAGTATGGCAGAGTAAGGAGTAAATTTTACCCTTGAAGTAATTTTACTCTTGAGACGCATCTAAATTGGGGAAGTAACTATTTTGTGTAGAAATAGCAATTGAAATTTAGGGATCATAGCATGATTGGATAAATTGTCTTCTTTCTTAAATTTCACGTGCTTAGTTATGGATGTTGAATTGGTGGATTAAGAATGATAGATGTATGCCTTGTGAGATTTTGAGCCTCTTGATGAATGGATTAAACATTTGTATCATTCTCTTCTTTCTTGTGTGATTTTCACTTATGATATTATTACTCTAGAACTTGTTTTGACTCTATTCAAGGCTATATTTTTCACATGCATGCATAAACATGATTGAGACATTTTTCTTGAAATAGCTAGTTTAACGAAATAGCCAACCTTGCATATTTTTCCTTGCTTAACCCTTTTGAGCTTATTTGATCATTCCATGTTTTTAGCTCATTACATGCCTTTAAAAAAAAACACATGTTCTTACCTAATCTTAGGGAATAAGAGAGCATTGACATTAGATGAGTTCTTAAACAAGTGTGAGGGTGTATGTACAAAATGGTTGATGAAAAAGGAAAGAGTAGCCATCTTGAAAAAATAAAACAAAGTGTAAAGAAAGGTCAACAAGGTAAAAAGGGGAAGCAAAAAGAATATGTAAAGGGAATTTGCATAAGGTAGAGTTGGGGTGAACTTTCATGCTTGTTATTTGAACTCAACCCTAATACTCTTTTATTCTCTTTAGTATTTAACTTATCATTTCCATATTAACCCCCTCCTTTACCTTGATCCCATTACAACCATGAGTAAAGTCCTCTTGATTTGTGTGTGCATGAGTTTTGAGTAGTGGAGAAGTAGAAGATAAGCAAGCTTATGGTAGTACAATTTTTCATAGCTTGAATTGAGTGAAATACCTACCTTTTAAACACTTGAGGGATTGAGAGTAAATCTTATGAGGATCTATCATTCTTGACTCTGCTTTTTAATTGAAGTTTCCTTGCATATTAGTTTGAGATGTGAAGAAATATTACCTCATAAATCTTTTGATTCCTTGAATCTTTAGTTGCTCTTCTTGCTTAGAAAATTTTGCATTCTTAAATATCTTTTGAAATTGAGTCTTTTAGAGTTTTTAGCTTTTGAGTTTGTGTTGTTTTTCCTTATTCCCAAGCTTTAGTCTTATGTGTTTTGCCCGAGAGTACAAAAGCTAAGTGTGGGGGGATTTGATAGCAATATATTTTATTTATTTAATAATCCTCTCACTAGGCATCTTAAGGTTCAATTAGGCTTAATTAAGTTAGTTTTGTCACATTTTATGATATTGGATCTAATTGGATCATTGAAGGAATTATTGCATGAATTAGCCTTAATTTATCTATTTGGCAGCGTTCAGTAAATTGGCTATAATCTGAGTTGAAAATATTTGATTGATGTGATTCTAGTCTTGTAGGAAAGTTAAGACAATTCTCTACAAGTTTTATGAAGATCTCAAGAAAGGAATCACACGTTTGGATAATTTCAATTAAAGTGAAAGCAATAGTTAGAATTCTAATCCTAACAGCTTATGTAACACCCCCTTTAGGGCATCACATTTGCAAATTACAAGTTACCAAATTTTAAACAAGTTATAATTTCTAATAATATTGTATGTATGTTTTTCAAATATTTTTCTTCACGGATAATTGAAAACTAACAAATTAAATAAAATATAGAATATACCAAACCAAAATAATTTACATCATTTACATGCCAAGTTTTAATACTTAAAAACATCCAGTTTTATCCTCAAAAGAATTATACAGGTGCTATAGCCCAAACATAAACTAACCTAGTACCCAACATCTAGTCAGAAGGGTACTCATCCGGATCATCTTCCGGATCTTCCTCAGACTCCTCAGATGACAACAACCCTAGATGGGTCACAAGGCTACAGACTGGAGTCCGCGCCGATGAAAGTACTGAGTTCTCCCAAAGAGTAACACGATGACTACCCTAAAGAAACTCAATAGGTAAAACAAAACTTAGATGCACATAAGCATTAAAAGTAAAAACAACATCCCCATCATGAGTCCTTCTCAGAGTTATAGTTATATTCCCAATATAACTAATACAACCAGTGTCCGCATCAATTCGCCAAGCGTCAGTGTCTCCCAGAAACTGAATCCTCATGAAACTAAGGAAACCAAACCTCGACGCCATCATAAAATACAGATAAACTAACACAAACAGAAATGAGGCGATCCTTCCTCCTCCTCTTCCTCTTCACACTCTTTATCAAACATACAAGTAAACAGAATAACATAACAAAGAGGTGAGATCCCCTACATCAATACCATCATGGCAGTAAAAAGATAGTAAAATAACATACTATTCATACATAGCATTTAAAAGATATATTCATAGCATTATGTAATCATTGCATCAAATCACAAATAATTACTACAACACACACACACACACATATATATAATAGTAAAATGATGATTGACTATGCACATGCACAATAAACCAATTTCCTACTTCATGAAGTTAAACTCAATTTCAGAGAGAATGATTCAGAAGATATGTTTGCCACCTCAGACCAAGTGCTATAATTTTTAATGTGCACATCAGGCATTATACAAGACTTTCTACGCCAAATTGTGAATAGAATAGTGCATTGTCGAGATCGTCGGAGCATTGCTCAATTAGCACGACCCAGTGGAGCTACCTATTGTCCACTTGTGGAATACCCGTGTTCCTATGCCTCCAAGTTCAACAAGTGAACAATACTACGTGTAACATCTCGATTTTTCATTTTTCTTGAAATAAATGTTTTATAATATTTATGAGTTTTTATGAATTTTTGGAAATTTTTAATTATTTTGAATATTTTAATATTTTAATATTATCTTAAAAACTGTATGCCCAAATTTCATTTTTTCTGAAAATATATGAGTTTTATGATTTTTATGATTTTTGTGAATTTTTGTAAAACTTTCTGAGTAATTAATTATTTTGAGTTATGTGTGGGCTCAAGGTGGACCCGAGTTGGGCCCGAAAAAATAAAAAATTTTCCTGAACCAAAAAGTTCTGGACTGTCAAGGCGGGATCGAGGAATCTTACTAAACCCAAAACCGGGAACAGTTGACAGAGATTTCTTTATCTGAGTTTTCCATTACCAATTGTGTAATAATAGCAGTAGCTATTGTCCATTGGGTAATATCTATTAGAAAAATATATTGATGACTCAACTAGTGACTCAGCACTACAACTCACCATACTGACTCAGTTGTTCTAGAAAATTCTACGATGGCTCATCTAGTAAATATCTAGAAATAAATATCTAACAGAAAATATCTTACTAAAATATCTTAGCAATATATCTAGTTGAAAATATCTTTTAAAAAATATCTAAGTGAAAATATCTAATCTAAATATCTTAAGTGTAATCATGAACCATCATTACTTAGCTTTTTGACTAACTAATAGGAATTGGTCAAACATAGTGGCTTGGACTTTGCTATGAACCATTGGATGGAAAACTTAATGAAAAAGCCTTAGATCTTCACTATTGATCTAATCAATGGTGTGAGAGCAATCTTGACAAAGAAGCTTATGATATCCACCTTAGATTTAATCAATGGCTAGGAGATGGAGTTAATTTTTAATAGTTAGATTTGTTAGTTGAGAAACTAGATAATCTAACTTAGTTACTCTAATAGCCTAAGTAGTAACTAAATGGAACTAACTAAGTTAGCAAATACTTAGAATCTATAGTTACAGGAAAATATCTAGAGTTTTCTAGAAACATGATCAATGCATGACAAATGCATGACATAATTATACAACTAGATAGTTAGACATGTAACTAGATGACTTAACTAGATTAGCTTAAATGTAACTAAAAAACTAATGGAAACAAAACTTAGTTAGCTTCCCATTAAGTCACACGGTTACTAGGAGGTTCTAGGATGTTCATGAAATATCTTTTATGACCAATTGATGACTACTTGATTACCTAAACCATGTGCAATCATGTTAAGCCATGTGATAGTTTTCTATCTAGTAAAATAAGTCATAGTTTTTCTTTTCTATGCATTCCATGACCAAGGCATGCAAACTTGGACTTTGTATTTCATTTCTATAACACTTTGTGAAGACAAAAGTTTATCATCTTTTCTCTCTCATTCAAGAACATCAAGAATAACCAAAGAACTTTATTCTTTCTCTCTTCTTGTAGAATTCGGCCAAGACCCATGGAAACACTTCCAAGCTTCAATAATTTTATACAACCTTAGATCTAGAACCTAGACACAATTCTAAGATACTTTGTAGTTGAGATCTTAGCCTAGTTTTATCATCTTCAACCTTGTTCTTCAAGTTGAAGATCAAAAAGCTCTTGCTTTTCTTCTTGAAGTGGCTCATAGCCAACCATCCAAACACCATCTTCCAAGTTTGTTTAATTTTATCCAACCATACTTCTTGAATCCTCTCATCAATCTAAACAACTTTCATGTTGTAATCAAGATCAAATTCCATCATCTTCAAGCTTGAATCTTGGATTTAAGTTCTAAGGTTTCAAGGTAAAAATCTTGAAACTTGGTTTTTTATTTGATTTTTAGAATCCTAAGACCATGTTTGATCTATGGTCATCTTAATAAATCTTTTGATACTAATTTGTATGTGTTTGTTTTGATTCTAAGATCTACTTGGTGGTGAAAATCTAATACAAAAAGAGTCCTACGAGGAGCTAGGAGGACATCAACCAGGTAAGAGGGAGATTAACCTTATAGGCCATATGTGGTGGTGAAAGAATGGAATTGTTTGTGTTTGTGAGTGGAAAATCCATGTGAGGATTTATTCACTCAATTGTGTAATCATTGGTTTATGCTTGTTGGATTATATTGTGTGATTGCTTTATTGCTTTGATAAGTATGCATGATTTATATATATATTTGGTATGATTATAGCTTTGATAATATGCTTACATGTATGATTTGGAAAGCATGATAATTTCTGTGTAACTTAAGATATGATTCACATGATGAGAAAATTTGTATGAAGACTCTAAAGAGCCTAGAGGCACACGGCCTCATCACTACAAAGAGGACTAAGGATTCTAAACTATTTTCCAAATTGAGGATTAAATGATTTTATGACAAGAAATTTAATTAAGGAATTTTATAAGGATTTAAAGTGCTAGGAAATGATTTATATATGAATTTTAAAGCAATATGTGAATTCGGCCAACATGCCATTTTTTATGTTCAAGATCCAAAACTATTTTATTAAGTGTAGACTTAGGTGTTTTAATAGTAAGAATTCAATTTGGTAAGTTTATGAATTTAAAATGATATTTTAGAATTAAAATTGGCTTAATTAAGGCTATGTAGTAAAATAAAAGTCAATAGTTGAAATTTACTAACGTATAGCTCACCCTCTGAGTTTTGAAGCGCGTTAAGAAATTTTGAACTATAATATCCTGAGTAAAATTAAGAAATACAATTTTTTGGGAAATAGTAGAAAATATTAATTTTAAGGGGACTATATTGTAAATATTATTTAAAGAAGGACTATTTTGAAAATATTATTTAAAGATGGACTATTTTGGAAATATTATCTGAAGAGGGACTATTATGTAAATATTATTTTAGAAGGACTGTTATGCAAATAATGAAAATAAAGTCAAATTTTGATAATAAATGAGAAAAGTATTATTTTGAGCTTAAAATATGTTAGAAATGTTTTACGTGATTGAAAATAAGTAGGAAAATCTTTACACGATTTGAAAACGTAACAGAAGTGTTACGCGATTATGAAAATACGATAATATTGCTATGCGATTGAAAAGAACAGCGAGTTTTGCTGTAAAGCCAACATATTGAACCAAGTAATTTGTGAAATTGAAGTATTGGACCTGAGTGGATCTTTGGTATTATGTAATTGTTTGGGCGGTTACATAATGTCATTGATACTAATGGTATTAGACAATTGTATGGGCGGTTGCATTAATATCATTGGGAACAGTACAACGGTACTTTGTTTCGATTAAAAGTGCTTTTGAGCATTATATGGTGGTACCGCCATATGATGGCGTGTGAATAAGAAATACTGTGTGATCAATGATGTATATGTTTGAATCAGTTATCATGCATAGAAAAGCGTATTTGCTTGATTTGTTGGGGCATTTTATGCCTAAAGAATGAATGGGAACTTATAGGATAGCGGATCGTGATACCCCTAGCCTGTGGACACTGATTGTAACGCACTGGCAAGCTTGACAACCACTGTTGCTTTTCATGATCCAGTATAAACTGTCTTTTTAGGGGGGACCGATCTTTTGGAATGTTCATCTTTGATCTTGAGTTAGCTCCATGGAGTAGGATCAGGTTGCATTGTGCATAATGATGGTCCTTGTACTCATTGAGTATGAGTATAGTTAGTGTACACATTGTTCATGAGCATACTCAGCATTTACATTATGATGATATAATATTGATATGGTATTATGTTTATGCCTGATATTATGCTGCAAAGTTATTAGATTATTTATTTGTTAACCATCAACTGATTTTATGCTTTTCAATGGATTGTATGTTATACTGTATTGGTATGCTTGTCGTTTCTTTACTGCCATATTGGTATGCAATGTAGGGGATCTCACCTCTTTGCTGTATTGTTTGTCTATTATGTTTTATGGTTATGTTTGATAAAGACAGTAAGAGGGATGGGATTGGATCGCCTAGGTTTGAGTTGGACTGGTTTTATTTGATCATTTTGTAATGGCTGCAAGGAGAGATTTCTCTGATTATATGCAAGCACAGTTCCATGATGGCATTGATGCCTGGCATGTTAATTCAGATACTCAACGTTTTAGTTATATAGGAGAAGTGACTCAATCCCAGAGTGATACCTACCATGGAAACCCTACTATTACATATAATGCTGCTTGTGTACATGTAAAGTTTTCCATGCGTATTGTAGAACTATGGGACATTGCTCACCGTTTGCCTAGTGAAAACTCTACGGAGTCAACTGCTCGGACTCCTGTCCAAAGAGACACTTCTCGACTAGAGAATGTGCCTTTAGAGGATCCGGGAGAAGATTAGGTTCAGAACCTTACTCTCTAGGTGTTTTGGCTTGGGCCAGGTCAAGTTTTTATGTGGTAATTAATAATCGCTTAGAATATAAGTTTTATTTAATGATGACGTTACGAATTTGTGTTATATGCGAAAGAGGTACTTTATTTAGTTCTTATATTATGTGTTTTTATAATTCAATAAAGTTTCTTTCATCCGTGAAAAAGAAATTTTGAAACTTGTATTTAAATGATATTAAATATTTTATAACTTGGGTAATTAATTATAAGGAGTTGGTTTGAAATGTGATACCATTCGGAGGGGGTGTTACATTACACAATTCACACTCGCACTTAGGTGTAATTCAACTCCTAAGCAACAATAGTCTTAACAGACACCGTCTGTCAAACAATGCATGTCAAATGACTCAATGCATATTATAAGCCACCATTAGCTACAATCACACAGTGATATATTTGGGTCTAGTATATTAGCCCGACAGTAAAACTTGTTGTTCATCTCAATCGCGTAGCGTGTTTATCGCATTTTCACAATCGCATTTTCAAATCACATAACAGTTTTTTAACATTTTCTCAATCATGTAGTTAAAAATCACCATTTTTAAATCGCGTAAGAGTTTTTCTATGTATTTTCAATCGCGTAAAATATTTTCTCAATATTTTAAACTCAAATTAAAACTTTTCTCATTTAATATCAAAATTGGACTTTATTTATATTATTTCCCTATTAAATTACCTTTAAATAATATTTCTAACATTTTTCTCAAAATCTACCTCATTTAATTTTTAAATAAAAATCCTTTTTCCATTTAATTTATTTAAAATACATTTAAATAAAATACTTGAAATCCCCAAATTATTCATTAGTCCTAAATTCACTATAGTGGCCGAAAATTACATTTTAATTAGTGATAAAAATATATTCATTTTTATTTTCATTTTGTAATTCCTTAATTAAATTTATTACCACTAATCCTCTAGGTTATCATTTGATAAAATATTTTGCATTGAATTTCCCCTTTGGAGGGCTTAGAGACCGTGAGCCTCAATGGCCGTTGGAGCCAAAATTTCATTTCCTCACAAGCATAATTTATGATGTAACACCCCAAATTTTAGACTATGTTACAGAAATGACAGAATTTCACTGTTTTGTGTTTTCTGTGCAATATAAAAATAATTTGACTGCTCCGAAATCATTTTTGATCGTTTTGTGTGATTTGCTCCAGGTCAGGAAAATAATAATTTTCGAGCCGGAGAAATTCTTATCTGATTTATTCGGAGGCGGGGGATCTTACTAAACCCAAATCTGAGTGATATAGAAAAGAATCTTTTAATTTTTAGAATTTATCTGTGAAATAAAAATATTTCATGGATAAATATCTGCTATTTTATTTATAGCAGTTATTGCTATAAATTATTTGACCCGATAAATTTTAGTTGACAGAAAATGTGTTTAGAATATTTTCTGTAACCTAAATCAAAACGAACCAATAGGAATCAGTCAAAATAGGTGGCTGGACTTTTCTATCGAATAGGAAGTGGTCAAATAAAGGGGCATGGACTTTATTATGGACCATCAGATGAAAAGCTTGATTAAGATGTTTTCGATCATAACCGTTGATCAGATCAATGGTGTGAAATGAATCCTGATAAAATCACTAAGTGATATCCACCTTAGATTAGATCAATAGATAGGAAACAAAGTTAAATTCAATGGCTAGGATTGAGTCAAATATAGTGGCTTGACTTTTACTTAGTAATTAATTAAACCTAATTTAGTCATCTTAATTGCCTAATTAAGAAACTAAGTAAACTAACCTAGTTATTAATTAGTTATAATCTAATTTCTAATTAGATATCCTAATTTTATTTAGAGGCTATGATATATGTAATTATATATTTAATTAATTAGTTATGTAATTAGAATGTTAATTAAGTGTAATTAGGAAACTTAACCTAATTAATTAGCTAACTAATTAACATGCAATTAGGCTTTAATTGAAGTCAAATAAAGTCCCAAATTCAAATAGGCCACACGGCCAAGCAGCCTTGGGAGACTTCTCCAAGGTTCTTGAACCATCTTGCATGACAATTTGATGACCACATAGTGACCAAGCCATGTGCTATCCATGTGAACACAAAAATAGGATATTTTGGTTCAAGTAAATCTCTTTAATCTCTCCTATGCACATCCCACGGCAGCCCACTCCAATTACTCTCTCATTATTCACTTTTTTCTCTCACCAAAAAGCAAGCATCATTTCCTCTCAAAATTTTCAAGAACACAAAGAAACTTTTCCCTTCCTTTTTCTCTCTAGAATTCGGCCCCAACACCCAAGACCACCATCTATCTTCTATAATTTTTGTTCTCATCATTTCCTAAACCTAAACTACCTCCTAAACACTTTTCATTTAGGAAGTTTTGTCAAAATCCTATCCTAAGTGCTTCAAAATCCAAGTTTCATCTTACTTCCCTAAAGGTAAACTTGTGATTCTTTGGTTTTAAATTAAGCTTATGATTTTCTACACCATGATTGTTCCATGGTTCTTCATTATTAAGCCTTGTTTGTGATTTTACTAATTGTTTAAGCATCGTTAGGGATTTGTGTTGGTTCCCACGAAATCAAGGAGAAGGAGAGGAGCTTAAGGATCTTGTCTTCAAGAGGTAAGAGGGAGATTTTACCTCACCAACTAAGTTTTGGTGGTGTGGAGATGGTTGTGTATGGTGATAAATCCATAAGGGTTTATTTACCTATTGTTTGATGTTCTTTGATTGTGTTTGTGATGTGTATGATTTTGTATTTATGATCTGCATGTGTGATAATATGCCTATAGCTTTGATATTATGTGTGTATGCATAATTATGGAAGCATGAAAATGTATGTGTAAAGTAAGATGTGAATAACATGATGGAATGAATTCATGCGAGCTCCAAAGAGCTTAAGGCTCACAGCCATACTAGGGTTTAGAGGACCAAAGTCTTGAAAATGATGAGTTCAGATTGAGGTTAATGGTTTAATTGAGAAGGAAATGAATTTGGATAAGTTTGAATGAAGCAAGTAAAATGATTTTGGGAAAACAAATTGATTTAATTAAATAGATTAGTTATGAAATAAAATGAAGGTCAACACTTGAAATTTACTGACGTATAGCTCACCCTATGGGTTTTAAAGCGCGTCTAAAAAATTTGAGCTGTATTATTTGGAGTAAAAGAAAGAATTACTAATTTCTGGGAAATAGTATAAATACCAATTTTTAGAGAGGTTATATTGTAAATATTTTTAAAGAAGAGACTAAATTATAAATATTATTTAGATGAGGGCCATTGTGTAAATATTATTTAAAGAGGGTCATATTGTAATTATTTTATAAAGAGGGGTCAAATTGCAAATATTTTATAAAAGAGAGACTATTTCATAAATATGATTTTTATGAGGGACTATTGTGAAAATATTGTTTAAATGAGGACTATAATATAAATATTATATTTTTAAGGGACTATTATGCAAATATGAAAAATAAAGTCAATTTTTGGTATTAAATGAGAAAAATAGTATTTTTGATTTAAAACGTATGAAAAATATTTTACGCGATTGAGAAAATGTTGAAAAATCGATATGCGATTTGAAAATGCGACAAAATTGTTACACGATTGAGAAAATGCGAAAATATGTTTACGTGATGAAAATACAATAATAATACTATTGGGTTATTAAGTGGACCTCAAATATGTGATAATGAATTGGAACTGTAAATAGTGCATGGTACATGCATTGGAAAGGTCCGATGGACTGTATAAGGCTAAATGCCTAGGAAAGACTACACCTCCTGAGTGGGTGCGATATGCGTAGTGTAAGTCACTCGTTGACCTTGGAGGCATTGGGGTGCAGGTTGCCTACAATGGGTAGTTGGTAGCTCTTCTGTACTGTGGGTTAGACCAACGTAACACACCAATGGTCCGGACTGAGACACCATTCTTAATCAAGATTTGATAAAGACTGTCGTGCATATGTTAGATGTGGAAAATGAAGCATGTGGTCTAAGGCATGTTGGTGCAGACAAGTCTTTTTGATCACTCTCTCCGATCTAAGTTTTAACTCCATGGAGTAAGAAATTGAGTCTAGGTGTATATGTATCGTTATTGAGTATTGATATAGGTATGGTATTTGAATTATTGAATATTTAGAAATGTTTAAGGGTATTATCGTAATTATGGTTTATGATACTTCCATTATTGAATAATTGAATATTGATAAGGGCATGATAGTAATTATTGTTTATTCCATGAGTTGTGATGATAAATGATGTTGGTGGCATAATTGTAATTATGGTGTGATGTGTTGGTATGAGATATTGTATGTGTTTATCTTCATTGCTACCATACTGGTATTGGCGTAGGTGATCTCACCTCTTTGTATGTCTATTTGCATTGTATTTATAATTTTAAAGACGTTGAGCGAGGACTTGAGCAAGAGGCTAAAGAGGAGCAGATTCCTATAGAGGAAGCTAAGTTTTGAGATGATGGAGATGCCTTGTTTCCTTGGGTATATGAGATTGACGTTTCATGGAGGATCGGAGGCGTGGCACTTTGATCTGGAACGAGAGCGTATTTACGACATAGGGGACTTAAATATTATTTTAAGTAGGCTTCATCTTGGATACCCTTACTTTAGTGTGAACGTTAATGTACATCTAGAGTTTCCTTTATCTATTAGGCAGTACTAGGGAGCTGACTACCATACTCCCAGTGTGATTAGTATTATGTCGACTACCAGATGCCTGTCCGTAGGACTTCGTGTCAGTCTGGATTCTAACTTGCTGAGGAATCTGAGGAGGACCCATCTGAGGGTTCTACTGTCTAGTAGTACTTGGGCAGTACAATAGTTTAAAATTAAAGTTTAAAGTTTAAATATTTTGAAAGTCTAGTTTGTAAATATTTAAGTATGACCGTACTAAAGACTTATTTGTATGTATGATGTAAATTATTTGTGATGATGTTGAAATATTTTTATTTTTCGCTAAGTTTATCTTATTATTATTAAGAAATTTTACAACTCGTATTTATATTACAAGCATGATTTTTCAATGAAGGGGTAATTTAGTAATTAAGTAACATAAAGTGTGATGCCCTTAAGAGGGTGTTACATATGACATACAACATACTTTAACCATCAAAATCCTACTCTAACAAGTTCATACATAATACCAAAGCAATAAATCACATAAAACAAATAATTACAAACCACACAATCACACCAAAATTTCGTGTCCTTCACTACCATAAGTGGTTGATAAGGTTAATCTCCCTCTTATCTTAGATGTAGCTTCCTAAGCTCCTTGTATGATCCTTTGTATAAACTTCCTCCACCAAGTAATTCTTAAAATCAAAGTAAACACAATATATTAACATCCAAGGCTAGAATAAGACAATCATAGATCAAATATGGTCTTAGAATTTCAAGAATCAATTAAGAAATTAAGTTTCAAGATCTTTACCTTGAAACCCTAGAACTTGAACTCAAAAATCAAGCTTGAAGATGGATGAATCAAGGCTTGATCACAACACCAACGATGCTTAGGATGATGTTTAGAGTCAAGTGGTATGGTTGGTTTAAATTATAGGAGATTGGAAGGTATTTTTGTGTAGTTTGGCCGTGAGATACAAGGAGAGAAAATGGTAAGTGTAGAAATGTGATTTTTGGTCTCCTAAGGCCCTCATGGCCGTGAGCTTCTATGAGAGGAGGAGTGTTCAATTTGCTCAATACAACCCCTCTCATCCATTGATTTGATCAAGGATTGATATCCAAAGCTTCTCCTCCAAGCTTGATTCTCAGTGGTTGTTCAAAAAGATGTCATAACCATCATCTTTGACCACTAGGATATTTTTCAAAATCTATTATTGAATGGATAATAGCTACTGCTATTTATTATCCAATAGATAATAACATTACCCAATGGATAATAACTTTACCCAATGGATAATAAAAACTCAGATAAAGAAAATTTTCGTCAACTGTTTTTGGTTTCGGGTTTAGTAAGTTCCCTTGGCCCCGCATTAACAGTCTGAAACTTTCTGGTCTAGGAAAAATTTTTATTTTTTCGGGCTCACCTCAAACACACATATAGTCCAAAATAATAGTAAAATAATTAAAATAAATTAAAAATTCTAAAAAATTCACAAATATTATAAAACTCATTTATATCAAGAAAAACAAAAAATCAGGGTATTACAGCTTGACCTCTGCGTACTCATCAGCTCTTTTCTTGATATATAGGGTTCAATTGACACCAAATTAAGGCCAAATAAAATGTAAGACCCAAATCTACAACTTTCATGAAGAACACAAGAGCATATTCGGATGTCTAATAGGTCAAATTGGGCCTAGAATTCAGAATAGAAGTGTTGTTACTGGAACCCAAATACTGTGCAAAGATTAGGCCATATCTTAGACTGTAGGGGTCAGATTATGATGAAACTAGTGGCATTGGAAAGCTGAGACAAAACCCTTCAACTTTCATGAAGACCCATTATGCAATAGGTGACGTTATGATGGAGTTATAGTCATGTGAAGACAGTTGAATTAGTTGAGTGGGGAGACAAGCATGGCAATAATTTTTCACTCATCCACCCACTCATTAACAGCTCTATTGTCATGTTCCACTCACCCACCCACTCATCCATCCATTCATTAAACAACTCCATTGTCATTTTGTACCCTTCATGCTATATAAAAGGCACCATGAGTTGCTCATTCGAATCATCTTGGTTTAAAGATCAAGATCTTGTTCTTGTATTATTTGTTTCTCTTGTTGTAGTTTTCTTTTGTTCTAAATAGAAATCATGTTCAGCTCCTTCTTCTTCTCTCTTTATTTCTTCTTGTTTATGAGTAACTAATTTTCATTTTGCTTAGGTGAAAGGGTGAAGTTTTTGATAATAAAATAAGGTTAGATTAATCTCTTTCTTGTGCTTGAATGATATATTATCAAGTGATTATTATATGTGTTATATTTTGTTTCCAATCAATTTAAAAACCCTCCTTGTAAAGTGGAGATCTTGATTTATTGTAGACAAGAGATTGATACAATAAATACTTGAACCCATTTATAAGTGTTGGCATTATTAACTATAACACCCACCATAGGGTATCATATTTAAGACTAATCCTAATAGAACTTACCCAAGTTGTAAAAGAATTAATCTTGTAAAAATGTCAATTTTAAAATTTCATTTGCAGAATAAAATAAAATAAGTAGACTGAATTAAAACATTAGTAAGACTTTGTAATAAACACACCAAAATATATATATACATTAATATTACAAACTTTGTCCGAATAATTTTCATAAATACAACCCTGCTTCAAAAGTAAAATACAAACATAACTACTAAGCAGTACTCTAAAAACAAACCTAAGGATTTGGTTCCTCGGAAGAATCATCCTCCTCCTCTACATTATCATCGAAGAACCCAGGCAGATACAGATGCCTCATGGGGGTCCTTGCCGATGATACTACAGAATTCTCTTGGGGTGTGTAGATAGACACAGTTCCACCCCAGAGTTCACGAATGGGTATCGTGAATTCCAGACGTATAGTAGCATGTTGGGTCAACACGAAAATCTCATTCAAGGTTCCATTCAAACTCATAGTCAAATCCCCGGTGTAAACAAACCTCTCATTATTATAATCGAACCTCCAGGCATCAATCCCCCCATGGAACTGTACGCCGACAAAACCTAAGACCTGACGTCTTGCCGCCATCATGGCTAATAAACAAACAGATAGCTTCTGGTGGTAAATAGATTTACCAGTTTCTTCGTCTTCCCGGTCTTTATCAAATATACACAAATAAACAGATACAGTACAATAACGAGGTGAGATCCAGTACATCAATACTAGTATGGCAGTAAAAGAAATGACATCAAGCATACAGATATAATATTAACATATTTAAATCATATTTATCACATCACATATAATGAATCTGATATATATATAATTAACACATCAATATGCTGACCGACTATGCATATGCACACAGACCCATTCATACTCCATGGAGCTAAACACAGTTTCGGAGAGAATGATCTAGAAGACATGTCTGTCACTCGGCTGTCACAGCCAAAAGTGCTATAATATATCAATTTTATCAACGTGCACATCAAGGCATTGGACAAGACATTCTACACCAGATCTCGATATAGGATAGTGTCTTGGTCCGGATCGTCGGTGTGTTTGCATCGGTCTGCCTCACGGACAGAAGAGCTACCAACCGTCCATTGTGAGGTACTCGCACCCCAACGCCCCCAAGGTCAACAAGTGACCTACACTTGTCTACTCGCACCCGCACTTAGGTGTACTTCATCTCCTAGGCATACAGCCTTAACCAAATAAGCGAATACGCTTTTCTATGCATGATATATGATTCAAACACGTATACCATTATTATTTTTACAGTACCTCATATATCCTCACTTTTCCTTGGTGGTATCAATATTCAACACAACCGGGCCCACCACAACTGCTCGACAGCAAACTGCTATTTACGCTCAATCGTGTACCGATATTATCGCATTTTCATAATCGCAGAGCATTTTCTTACATTTTTAAAGCGCATAGGGATTTTTCAATGTTTTCTAAATTGCGTACACATTTTATTGCATTTTCTCAATCGCGTAGCCTAAAATTTCCATTTTTGAGTCGCGTAAAGATTTGTCAATGTATTTTCAATCGCGTAAAATATTTCTAACATATTTGAAGTTGAAAATGAGATTTTTCTCATTTAATACCAAAAATTGACTTTATTTTCATTATTTGCATAATAGTCCTTCTATAAAATAATATTTACATAATAGTCCTTCTTTAAAAAATATTTTCAATATAGTCCCTCTTTAAATAATATTTTTAATATAATCCCTCTAAAAATCAGTATTTTTACTATTTCTCAGAAAATTGTGTTTCTTTAATTTATTTGGGATATTACAGCTCAAAATTTCCTAACGCACTTCAAAACCCATAGGGTGAGCTATACGTCAGTAAATTTCAAGTATTAGCTTTTATTTCACTACATAGCTTAATTAGGCCAATTTTAGTTCTAAAAATTTAAATTACTTTCATTTAAATTCCAAAACTTACCAAATTGAGTTCTTACTATTAAAACACCTAATTTACACTTAGTAAAATAATTTTAGATCTTGATCATCAAAAATTGGCATATTGGCCGAATTCCCATTGTGTTTCAAAATTCATATTTAAATCATTTTCTAACACTTTAATTCTTATAAACTCATTTAATTAAATTTCTTGCCATAAATTCATTTAATTCTCAATTTGGAAAAATAGTTTAGGATCCTTGATCCTCTTTGTGGTGATGAGGCCGTGTGCCTCTAGGCTCGTTGGGGCCTTCATACAATTTTTCTAACATGTTATTCACATCCAAAATTACACATAAATTTGCATGCTTTCCAATGCATATATACAAGCATATTATCAAAGCTATAATCATACCAACACACATGCAAACATAATTTCAAAACTATAAACATAACAAGCACAAACAAAGAGAGCTTAAACAAGCAAGTGAATAAATCCTTATGGATTTTTCACCACAACGAATCCATTTCCTCACCACCAACACATAGTTGATGAGGTTAATCTCCCTCTTACCTTAAGGGAGACAAAATCTTCAAGTTCCTCCTTCCTCTTGAATTCGTGAGCCTCAAACAAAAATTCCTAAAAATCTTAAACAAATTCTAAAGTCATAAACAAAGCTTAAAAATAAAGAACCATGGATCAATCATGGTTTAGAAAATAAAAAATCCAATTTAGGATCAAAGAATCAAAAGATTACCTTTAGAGTAGTAAACTAAAGCTTGGTTTTTGATGCACTTAGAGTAGGATTTTGATAAAACTCACTAAAGGAAAAGTGTTTAGAATGATATTTGGGTTTAGAAAGTATGAAGAGATGAAATTATAGAAGTGTGGAGGTTGGGTTTGAAGGTTGGGGCTGTGAGCTCCAACAAGAAAAAGGAAAGAAAAGTAGTTAGGTGTTCTTGAGTGTTCTTGAATATTGAGAGAAAAAGATGAAGGCTTGATATTACAAAGTGTGATAAAATGCAAATGGATGGCTATTATTCCCTTGCATGGCCGTGTAGTTAGTGTATAGGAAAAACTATTGTTTAATCAATGTAGTAAAATATCACATGCATTTTCACATGGCCTATGTCATTCAAGAGTCATCAAATAGTCATGTAGATGAACCTAGAACATAGTAGAATGGCCTTTATGGCCGTGTGGCTCATGGAGAAAGGAAACTAAATTGGTTCCATTCTAATTCCCTAGTTACACCTTAATTAGATAGTTAGTTCACTTAGCTAACTAAGTTAGGTATTCTAGTTACATACTAAGTAGCTAGTTACATCCTTAGGTCATTGCATAGGTCATGCTTAGTCATTAGTTCTAGATGATTTAGAGATATTTAGCTAGTAACTAGATTCTAAGTATTTAGTAACTAAGTTAGTTCCATCTACTTACAAGTTAAACTATTTAGAGTAACTTAGTTAGTTTATTCTAGTTTGTTAGTAACTAGTCCAACCATTTATTTTGACCATTTTCTATTGGTCTAGAAAAGTCTAACCATTAAACTTGACCAATTCTTATTTGTTCATTTTAAAATAAGTTACAAAAATTATTCTCAGTCTATTTTCTGACAAATAAAATATATCGGGTCCCTTATTCGGTAACAGAAGCTGCTGTTAATAAAACAGTGGATATTTTTCTGTAAAATATTTTTATTTCACAGATAAATTTTAAAAATTAAAAGATTAGTTTTCGTGTCTCTCAGATTTGGGTTTAGTAAGATCCCCCGTCTCTGAATAAATCAAATAAGATTTTTCCCAACCCGAAAATTATTATTTTCCTGACTCGGAGCAAATCTCACACAACGATCAAAAATAGTCTCAGAATAGTCAAAATAATTTTATATTACACAGAAAACACAAAATAATACAATTTAAGCATTACTATCAAATAGTATAATTTGGGGTGTTACATTAACCCTCATTGTAAAGTAGAGATCTTGATTTGTTGTTGACAAGAGATTGACACAATAAATGCTTGAACCTATTTACAAGTGTTGGCATTAGTGGATAATTAAAGGAACCATAATATAACTACATATATAACTTTAAAAGAACTTTGAATGTTGTATTTTCTAATTGGAACCTCCGTTATGCATGAATTCTAATTAAGCTATAAAAAGATATAATCTTGACCTTAATTTATATACCAAGAGTGGATCTCCTAACCCAAGCAAATCCTTTTTAATTGTGAACAATGTAAAATTGTCTTTGCCCTAATGATTTAATGGTTAAGTTTTGATGATGATAAATGCATTACAAAAGGATATTGATCATGCTACATAGATGTACTTAATAGATTAAATTGGATCATGCATGATCATGTACTCCATCTTATTATATTTTATATAAGAATTATGCATATTCTTTATAGAATCTTTTATAGAATATATCCAATAATATGTTATATGAGTTGTATTAAATTAATATTGGATTTGGTTATATGAAAATATGTAAAGTTCACTTTGTTGCATCCTACATAAAGCATATCTATTAGTAATTGATAAATGTCTTATTTGGATATCTCTATGAAAGTCTTATATGTATGTTAGACTAACTAAAGTTATACATTTATGAATTATACATATGAAGATATTGAGTTATGAATTTGGATTAACTATGTTTGTTTAAATGAATAATACTTTGTAGGATAGTCAAAGTACCAAGAGTGAGCATTGCAATAAGAAAGTAAAAGATCATAATTATGCTCAACTCAAGAAGAATAAGAATGATAAGATGTTCTAAGCATTTACAAGATTTGAAGAGAAGAAATTTATGGAAGTTTGGATTACATTAAGAAGCCTAAGGACTAAAATTGATATATTTTTCTTTTAGGCTTTCTCCTATATAAAGATAGAGGGTTTACAATAAAGAGCTCAAAATATGATTTTGATGATTCAAGGATCAAATCAAGTGTTCCAGAGTTGTAAAAGCTTCAAATATCACTTATATATAGAGCCCAAATGATAAAATAGTCATTGGTAGTATTTAGAAATAATTTTTTTATGAAAACTAGTTGTGTATAGCTGTTGGTGCTTCTGGGCATATGGTAATTGATTACGTGGATGTTGTAATCAATTACATGGCCTCTGCCAGAGTTGTAATCGATTACAAAACTTATGTAATCGATTACATGAACTCTAGTTTTGAAAATTGACTTTAAATGATCATAACTTCTTCATTTCCTATCGGTTTAAAGCAAATGATACTCATTGAAAGATCTTTGAGTCTATTTTCAAATGAAAGAAGTTTTAGGACAAAACTCAAATTATGTTGAAAGTTATGATCAAAAGAGTAACCAAATGTCAGTTTTTCAAAACTCAAACTTGACTATTTTTCATAGTTTAAAGCAAATAGTCATATCTTCTTCATTTATTATCCATTTAAAGGAAATAACCACTCATTAGAAAGATCTTTGAGTCTATTTTTAAATAAAATAGGTTTTAGGATGAAACTCAAAGTATTGTGAAAGTTATAATCAAAAGAGTAACCAAATGTCAGCTTTTCAAAATTCAAACTTGACTATTTTTCATAATTTTGAAGTACTACCATGACTAGCTTTTCAAAACATGTTTCTTAGGCATTTTAGCATATAAGAACCATTTGTAAAGATTTAAAAACATATTTGAGCTCTTTACTTGTAAACCCTCTATCTTTACATAGGAGAAAGCCTAAAAGAAAAATATATCAATTCTAGTCCTTAGGCTTCTTAATGTAATCCAAGCTTCCCCAAATTTCTTCTCTTCAAATCTTGCAAATGCTTGGAACATCTTATCATTTTCATTCCTCTTGAGTTGAGCATAATTGTGATTTTTTACTTTCTTATTGCAATGCTCACTCTTGGTACTTAGACTATCCTACAAAGTATTACTCACTTAAAATAAACATAGTTAGTCCAAATTCATAATTCAATATCTTTATATGCATGATTCATAAATGTATAACTCTAGTTAGTCTAACATGCATATAAGAATTTCATAGACACATCCAAATAAGACATTTATCAATTACTAATAGATATCCTCTATATAGGATGCAGCAAAGAACACTTTGCACATTTTCATTCAAATAGAGTCAAATCTAATATTAATTTAATACAACTCATATAATGTAACACCCTCCTTAGGGTGTCACATTTACACACTAAGACATCCAAACTACTTAACAAAACATGATGAAGGTTTAATTGTGGACAATATGGATTTCAAATTTTCTTTTCAAAAGCATAAACTTAAATGAAACATAAACAACACACCATATAACTTACTAAATATTACACACCAAAAAGAATATACAACAGTGGCATGGATCACTATCCACCCAAAATTTACGAAGTTTGTACACAGAGGACATAAATAGCTATTTAACAAAACACGACTAGCCCAAGTCTGTATACCTAGGAAGTAAGATCTCCCCTTGGACCCTCTGTTGGATCCTCCTCTGAATCCTCCATTGGGTCCTCCTCCTCAGACTCCTCCCCGGTCAAATCCCTCAGTTGGGGCAAAAGTTCGCGGACAGGTATCCTAGCAGATGACACCACAGGGTCCGAGTCCTCCCTCAGGGTGTAATACAAATCACCCCACAACTCCCTAATAGGCATAATGAACTCCAGACACACCGTGACGTCTAGAGAAATGAAAAGAGCCCCATCGCGGGTCCTATGAATAGACAAAGTCACGTCTCCTACATATCTAATCCATTCAATGTCCCAGTCGATATGCCATGCATCTACACCTTCATGGAATTGAACTCTAACAAAACCAATAGAATCCTTTCTAGCAGCCATCCAAAACCAAATCAATGAAAGACTGCAAATCCTTTTCTTCTTCATCTTAGTCTTTATCAACAGGAGCACATAAAATAGAAACAGATAGAATAATAATACAAAGAGGTGAGATTCTCTACATCAATACCAGCAAGAGACAACAATATCAATAAAATCACAGAGTACAAAAATAATAATTACAGTCATAAAATTTCTCAGCAAGTATTACAATAATATATCAACAGACAATTCCACAGTATAACAACAGGTAATTCCACATTATAAATGTATCACAATAAAATGTTCAATGACTATGTGAATGCATAATGGACTGACACCTGCTACATGGAGTTAAAACCAAACGTCAGAGAGAATGATTGGAGAGTCATGTCTGTATATCGTTAGCCTCAAATCATGTGCTTCTCCAATATAATCAATGTGCACAACATGGCTTATACAAGACACTCTCGACCAGATCAAGAATAGGAATAATGCCTGGTCGAGATCGTTGGTGCATTGCACGGTCACCACGGCCCAGTGGAGCTACCAATTGGCCATATGTGGGATACCCGCGCCCCGATGCCTCTAAGTTCAACAAGTGAACCACACTACGCAATTCGCACCCGCACAAAGGTGTAATTTATCTCCTAGGCATACTACCTTGACAACAAGTCATTCTGACTTTCATAATGCATGATCACATGACAAAAATAAAACAATATTCATAAACAGCATAAGTTCCACCAAACAGAGCCACAACAGGGCCTAAGTCAACCACTGACATCTCCAGGTCTAATATGTCAGCCCAATAGTAAACTATTATTTTTCTCAAACTTGAAACATTTTCACAGAAATTTCACAAGCATGCAACACTTTTGTCACATTACAAAGTCACAAAACATCTTTTCATAGATTTTTCAAACGCATAAACACTTTAAAACATTTTCTGTCATTTTTACTAGGAACTCACTTAAACTAAACACTTAAATTTTCAAAACATCCCTCAAAGTACCTCTCCATTATCAAAATTTATTTCTCTTTAAACAATGAAATTTTGTTCATTTTCCTTTTTATTTTGTGAATTCTCAAATCCCATCCTAGTCTCCTAATCGTTCAAGTTTCAAATAATAAAACAATTTCATCTTGAAAACCATAATTTGAGCTTCATGGCCGTGAGCCATAAGCATTCCTTGGAACCAAAAATTTTCCTTTTTCACCTAAGCATTAAAGTTCCAAATCAACACAAAAGTTTTGTCTTGGATACCCTCTCTAAGGTTTCTTGGGCCTCTAGATTTCCATATTCCACAATAAGATTCCAAGCAAACAATATATATATATCAATCATCGAAATTTCTATTCTACCAAGATCATGGACAACATCAAGCTATAAAATCACATAGGACAAAAATTGTAAAATCACCAAAAGTCAATACAATCAAGTGAACAATCCTCACATGGATTCTTCACTTTTAATACAACAAAACGTTTCTCACCACTATGAAAGATTGATGAGAGTAATCTTCCTCTTACCTTAGATGATTTCCAACCATCTCTTGGATGTCTTCTTGAACCAAACTTTCTCTTCGAAGAGACTCTTAGAAGCTTTCAAGCCCTAACTTGAAGAAACACTTGAAAAGGATGAACAAAGTCAAGATCTCCACACCAAAGTGTCTTAGAAAGAGGTTTAGATTCAAGAAATATAGATGGTTGAAATTAAAGAAGGTGAGAGGGTGGATTAAGGGGGTGTGGTTATGAGCCTTAGGGAGGGAAAATAAGATAAGAAAGTGAGAGAAACGGTGTATAGCTTTTTGATTCTTGAAAAGTGCATAGAAAAAAGATGAAATGAATTTGATGAAGCTTACTCTAGAAGCCTCCTTTGGCTCCCTTGGCCATGCACTTCATCTAGGGAGGGGGTCCAAGGCTTCTCCAACAAGCTTCACAAAGCTTCCTTAGGAAGCTTCCTTCCTATTGGTCAAAAAGTGATAAGACATAAAGGCGTGGGTCCCAAGGTGATATCATAGAGGTGACTAGCTAGGAACAATCTACTAGATCTTTACTACAAGCTATTATCCAATGGACGAAAGTTACAGTTAACAAAGCTGGTATCTATTGTCTAATGAATAATAGAGTGTACCCAAAATTTATTGATCAGATAAAATCTCAGATAATAAAAACTTCAAAAACTGTTTCTGATTTCAGGTTTAGTAAGATCCCCCGACCCCAGTTCAACAGTCCAAAATTTTTTTTAAAAAAATTAGAATAGTCCACATAAGTCAAATAATTCATAAAAATTCACAAAAAATCATAACATCATAGAAATTACAGACAATCCAGACAAGGGAAAAATTAGGGCATTACATATAACATATTATTGGATATATTCTATAAAAGATTTTATAAAGAATATGCATGATTCTTATATGAAATATAATAAGATGGAGTACATGATCATGCATGATCCAATATAATCTATTAAGTACATCTATGTAGTATGATCAATATCCTTTTGTAATGCATTTGTCATCATCAAAACTTAACACATTAAATCATTAGGACAAAGACAATTCTACAATCTCCCCCTTTTTGATGATGACAAATCACCAAAGAAAAATATGTTGAACAATATAGAAGAATAGATATTCGTGTAAGCATATCAGACATTAAACACAAGAACATATTTTTTTTCTAATTCTCACTCCCCTTATTTGACATAAACAAAAAGGTTTAAGAAGGAAAGATAATATTTTCTCTCTCCCTATAGATAAAACTTATTTTTCCAAAAAGAGTAGGATCATCAAAACTAAAAACTTCTTCAAGTTATTCAAAACAGAACTATCTCCCCCTATTTGATCCTACATATGATTCAAATATAGGGAGATGAAACAAATATGTTTTCAAGATATAAATGATTATTCATGCAATACTTTTCAAATTTTGGCACATCAACATTTAGCATATAATAGTAATAAAACGCTTTATGTAAAACATAAATGTAATCCAAGATATATAAACAACTTAAGAGCTAGACTCCCCCTCATTGAAGCACAAGATGGATAAAGTGAAATATGTATGCCAAGACCATGTGTAACACCCTCCTTAGGGCGCCACACTTCATGTTACTAAATTACCCAATTACCCTTCAATTAAAAATCGCGCTTGTATTATAAATACGAGTTATAAAATTTCTTGATGATAATAAGATAAACTTAGCAGAAAATAAAGACATAACAACATTGTCACACATAATTTACATCATATATATACATACAAGCCTTTAGTACTGTCGTACTTAAATATTTTACAAACTAGACTTCCAAAATATTTAAACTTTAAACTTTAATTTAAACTATTATACGCCTAAGTCCTACTAGAGGCAATGAGAACCCTCAGACGGGTCCTCCTCGATTCCTCAAGCATCTTGGAATCCATCATGAGGTGCGATCCCTACGGACAGTGTCCGAGCAGACGACACAATACTAATCGCACTTGGGAGTACGATAGTAAGCTCCCAATCCGCCTAATGGATATTGGGAACTCTAGTTGTACATAAATATTGAGAAAAGTAAGGGTGTCCTAAATGTTGTCTACTCAGTCTAATATTTAGGTCTCCCAAGTAATAGATACTCTCTCTCTCTAAGTCTACAGTCCATGCCTCATCTCCTCCGATGAATGTAAACCTCAGGTAGCCAAGGAAACTAGGTATCTGCATCTCTTCAAAACTCGACGTCCTCAGTAGGAATCTACTCCTCCTCAGTTTCTCGCTCTATCTCTTGCTCAACGTCTTAACAAATATAAATATAACACAGAACATACATACAAAGAGGTGAGATCACCTACGCCAATACCAGTATGGTAGCAATGAAGATAAACACGTACAATATTTCATACAGTTATCATACCATAATTACAGTTATGCCACTAACATCAATATCATCACAAGACATGTAATATACCATAATTACAATCATGCCATTATCAATGATCAAATAACCAATAAATCAATTATCATACACAGAAATTACGATAATACCCTCTATCATTATATGTATGCACACAGACTCAATTTCCTACTCCATGGAGCTACAACTCAGGTCAGAGAGAGTGATCGAAAAGAATTATCGGTACCAACATGCCTCGGACCACGTGCTCCATCTTGCACATCTAGCATATACACGACAATCTTTATCAGATCTTGATTAGGAATAGTGTCTCGGTCCGGATCATTGGTGTGTTGCGTCGGTCTAACCCACGGTACAGAAGAGCTACCATCGGCCCATTGTAGGCAACCCGCGCCCAAATGCCCCTAAGGTCAACGAGTGACTTACACTACACATATCACACCCACTCAAGAGGTGTAGTCTCTCCTAGGCAACTAGCCTCATACAGTCCATCGGACCTTTCCAATGCATGTACCATGCACTATTCACATTTCTATTTCATATCACATATTCGGGTCCCATACAATAATCTAACAGTATAATTACTGTATTTTAATCACGCGGTCATATTTCCACGTTTTCTCAATTGCGACTCAATTATGTCGCCTTTTCAAAATCGCGTAGCGATTTTTCAACATTTTCCAATCGCGTAAATATTTTTCTCACGTTTTAAATCAAAAATACTATTTTTCTCATTTTAATACTAAAATTGGCTTTATTTTCCATATTTGCACCTTAGTCCCTCAAAAACTCATATTTACACAGTAGTCCCTCAAAAATTAATATTTACGTCACAGTCCCTCAAAAATTACTATTTATGAAAAAGTCCCTCATAAAATTCATATTTACATAATCGTCCCTCTTTTATAAAATATTTACAGTTTAACCCCTCTAAAAATAATATTTATAATATTACCCCTCTAAAAATAAGTATTTACACAATGGCCCCTCTTTTTGATAAAATTTACAATTTAGTCCCCCTTTTATAAAAATTTGCGGTATAACTCCTCTAAAAATCAATAAATGGTATTATTTTTCAAAAATCGTTATTTCTTTTCTTTACTACTCATAAAATCATTTTATTTTACTATACTCAAAATTTTCCCAAATTCATTTAAATCTCTCAGTTCTCATTTTAATTCATCAGTGTAAGGACTTTGGTCCTTTTTCCATGGTATAGCCGTGAGCCTCGGTACTCTTTGGAGTACACATACAATCGATTCCTCATGCTATTCACATCCTAAATTACGCATACAGTCTCATGCTTTCATAATTACACATACACACAGAATATCAAAGCTTTAAGCATTTAATCACACATGCAAGCACAGAAACACAATCAAACATAACACAAACACAATCAAATAATTGGTGAAGAACCCTTATGGATTTTTCACCGTACAAAACCATCCTCACACCACTAAAACCTGGTTGGTGAGGTTAAATCTCCCTCTTACCTCTTGAAGACAATTTAATCGATTAGTTCTCCTCCTTTCCTTCAAATTTGTGCAATCACCCAAACAAATCCCTAAAATTCTTAAACAATTAGTAAAAACATAAACAATGTTTAATATTGAAAAACCATGGAACAATCATGGTTAGAAAAATTAGAAATCCAATTTTGACCCATAAAATCAAGACTTATCCTTAAGTAAGTAAGCAAAAGGTTGGATTTTGGACAAGCTAGAGTAGTTTTTTGGAAAAACTTTGTGAATGAAAAGTGTTTAGAATGAGATTTGGGTTTAGGAAATATGATGAGAAAAAATTATAGAGATTTGGTAGTGTAGGTGGTGATCTTGGCCGAATATGGAGAGAAAGAAAGAAAATAAAAGTGTGCTTGGTTCTTGGTAGTTTTTGGAGAAAAAATGGATGCTTGATTTTGTGATAAGTGTAACAAATGAAAGTGAAATGTAAAAAGACATGCTGCTGCCGTGAGTGAACTTTTAGTGAGGTTGAGTGATTGCATTTGCATGTTAAAATATCCTAAAGTGTTCACATTGGTGCACATGGCTTATGTCATGTTGGAGGCTTCAAGAACCTTGTAGAATCAAGCCATCCAAGCCTCCTTGTTGCAGCCCAAAACCGTGCAGCCCTCCATCTTTTTAGTGACTTAATTGTTTCCAAATTACTCCTAATTACATACTAACTAATTTGGGAATTAGTTAGGTTAAATATCCTAACCAATTTTAATTAACATACTAATCATATAACTAATTAATTTAATATATATTAGCATATATTATAACCTTTAATTAATATTAGGATATCTAATTAATATTTAGATCACAATTACTTAAGAACTAAACTAGTTCACTTAGTTTGCTAATTAAGTAATTAGATTAGTCAAATTAAGCTTAATTAGCTACTAACCAAATTCAAGCCTACAATTTTTGACTTATTTCTAACCATTGATTCATCTTTAATTCCTAGCCATAGATCACATCTAAGGTAGATATCAATCAGTCATAAAACTATCATTCTAATCTCAACATTAATTAGATCAACGACTAAGGTTAAAGCTTCTAAAGTAAGCTTTACAATCCAATGGTTCACAAAGAAGTCAATGCTTCTTTTGTTGACTCATTCTAATTGGTTTAGAAAGTCAAACTTACTTTCGTTGACTTGCTTTCATTGGTTAGAATTTGTCTAGTCAGCACATTTGACTGCTACACTAAACGTGGGCCCCACGAACTTTTTCGGGTCCACAAATAATTTTTCTACTGTTTTTGAGACAGTAGGTACTGTTGAATAGAATAATATTATAAAAATATAAAATTATTTTATTGCACAGTTAAATCCTAAAAATTACGAGATTAATATATATATATCAATCAGAATTGGGTTTAGTAAGATCCCCCAGCTCTAATTAATTAAAATAAGATTTTTCCCTGTCAGAAAATTATTATTTTCTTGACTCGGAGCAAATCACACAAAATGATCAAAAATGATCTCAGAACAGTCAAACTATTTTTATAACACACAGAAAATGTAAAATAGTGTAATTCTGCTATTACTATTCACATAGTCAGAATTTGGGGTGTTACAACTCTCCCCCTCTAAAATAAAGTTTCGTCCTCGAAACTTGACATATATATTCAAAATAAAAACGGATACTGCTCTCTTATCTTCTCTTCCAACTCCCATGTGGCTTCACCACTTACATCATTCCATACCACTTTAACCAATGCGATGTCCTTTCCTTGAAGTTGCTTTACCCTTCGATCTTCAATTTTGATCGGAAATGTCTCATAGGTCAAGTTTTCCTTTAGTTGTACAGTGTCTGGCTCAATAACATGAGTCGGATCAGAAATATATTTCCGTAGTTGTGATACGTGAAATTCATTATGAAGATTTGATAAGAACGGTGGTAGTGCAATCTGATAAGCTACCGGACCGACCCGACAAAGTATCTGATATGGTCCAATAAACTTCGGAGTGAGCTTCCTCGACTTGATTACTCGTCCAACTCCAGTCATAGGCGTCACACGTAGAAATACATGGTCACCTTCTTCAAATTCTAGCGGTCTTCTTCTTTTATCAGCATAACTCTTTTGCCGCGTCTGAGTTGTCCTCATCTTATCTTGGATCATCTTCACTTTCTCAGTTGTCTGTTGCACAAACTCGGGTCCTACCACAGTACTTTCACCATCATGGTACCAACACAACGGCGTTCTACATTTTCTCCCATATAATGCCTCATAGGGTGCCATCCCTATGCTCGAATGGAAACTATTGTTGTAGGTGAACTCTATCAACGGTAGAAATTCATCCCAACAACCAGTTTGCTCTAGAACACAAGCCCTCAACAAGTCCTCCAATGACTGAATCGTCCTTTTGATTGACCATTGGTTTATGGATGGTAAGCAGAACTCAAACGTAGCTTCGTTCCCATCGCTTCTTGCAAACTGTTCCAGAATCTCGATGTAAATTGCGAATCTCGATCAGAAATTATACTGGATGGTACACCATGAAGTCTGATAATTTCATTGATGTACACTTGAGCCAACTTCTCCATTGAGTACTTAATATTAATCGGTAAAAAGTGTGCCGACTTTGTAAGTCGATCAATAATTACCCATATAGAATCGTGACCCTTCCGAGTCTTTGGCAGTGCAGTTATGAAATCCATTGCTATATCATCTCATTTCCACTCAGGAATAAGCAAAGGTTGCAACATCCCTGATGGTCTCTGATGTTCCACTTTGGCCTTCTGACAAATCAAACAGGATGATACATATTCTGCAACATCCCTCTTCATTCCTTGCCACCAATATAGTTGTTTCAAATCCTGGTACATCTTCGTGGCTCCTGGATGCATACTTAACTTGCTTCGATGAGCTTCATCCAAAATTGATCTCCTCAGTTCTGGATCATTTGGTACACAAATTCTCCCCTTGAACTTCAAAATTCCATCAACACCCTCGTTGAATTCCAATTCCGCTCCTTGACTTCTTGCTTCCTTTGCTTCTTGCAAATACTGATCACTGTTTTGCCCTTCTCGTATTCTATCCATCAAGTTATTCAAAATAACAATCAGATTCAAACATATCTTTCCCGGTGTCAACTTCACAGATAATCGCATATCCCGAAACTTTTCTATTAGTTCCTTCTCCTTTATCATCATAACAGAAGCATTAAGTGCTTTCCTACTTAAAGCATCCGCTACGACATTCGCCTTCCCGGGATGATCAGAATTGAAAGTCATAATCTTTCAGAAACTCGAGCCAACGCCTTTGTCTCATGTTCAACTCTTTCTGGTCAAACAGATACTTCAAACTTTTGTGGTCACTAAAAATAGTGAACGTTGCCCCATAGAGAAAATGTCTCCATACCTTCAACGCAAACACCACTACTGCTAACTCTAAGTCATGAGTCGGATAATTCCTCTCATGCACTTTCAACTGCCTCGACGTATATGCCACAACCTTACGGTTTTGCATAAGTACACAACCCAATCCTTGATACGAAGCATCACAATATACCTCGAAAGGTTCGTTCAGATCAGGTAGAATCAAAACCGGTGAAGTAGTCAGTCGTCGTTTCAACTCCTGAAAACTTTGCTCACATGCTTCAATCCATGTAAACGGTTGATTCTTTCATGTAAGTTGGGTAAGAGGTCCTGCAATCTTTGAAAACCCTTCTATGAATCGTCGATAGTAACCAACCAATCCGATGAAACTACGGATCTCTGATACTGTCTTCGGTCTCTCCCATTCAACAACTGTCTCCACCTTTGAAGCATCAATTTCAATCCCATCTGCCGATATGACATGCCCCAAAAATTGTACTTCGCTCAACCAAAACTCACATTTGGACAACTTGGCATACAACTTATTTTCCCTCAAAATCTGGAGAACCACTCTGAGATGTTTAGCATGCTCCTCCTGACTTCGAGAATAAATCAAGATGTCATCAATAAAGACAACAATAAACTTATCCAAGTATGAACGGAAAATTCGGTTCATGAAGTCCATAAATATCGCAGGTGCATTAGTCACACCAAAAAGCATCATTTGATACTCGTAATGTCCGTAACGCATCTGAAACGCAGTCTTTGGGATATCCTCCACCTTCACACGTATCTGGTGATAACCAGAACGTAAATCAATCTTAGAAAATATTACGGCTCCACGCAATTGATCCATCAAACCATCGATTCTTGGTAGTGATATTTATTCTTGATCGTAATCTTGTTCAATTATCGGTAATCTACACATAGATGAGAAGTCTCATCCTTCTTCTTTACCAACAATACTGGAGCTCCCCAAGGTGATACACTTGGTCTCACAAATTGCTTCTCTAATAAATCCTCCAACTGCTTCTTAAGTTCTGCCAACTCTACTGGCAACATCCGATAAGGCGCCATAGATATAGGTCCAGCTCTAGGTACCAAATCAATAGAGAATTCAATCTCTCTTTCTGGCTGTATTCCAGGTATATCTTCAGGAAACACTTCAGGAAATTCATTCACTATGAAAATATCCTTCAAAACGTCTTCACATTGAATCTCCAAAGAAGACATCAACAAGTACCCTTGATCTCCTTCCTTCAAACAAGCTTCCACTTGCGTAGCCGTTAGGAATCTAGGATCCTTAACCTTAGGAAAAACTAATGTCTTACTAGCACAGTCTATCAAGATATGGTTGGAAGATAACCAATCCATTCCTAAGATTACATTAATCTTGGAAAGAGGCAAACAAATCAAATCCACATGAAAGATCTTATCTCTAACAGATACAGGGCAATTCAAGCATACTTTTGTAGTTATCACAGGCTTATCAGTAGGAGTACTAACACTCAAATCATACGGCAATGTAGTCACAGTTAATCCCAACCGCTCCACACAATCACATGCAATGAAAGAATGTGTTGCTCCAGAATCATATAATACTGTTAAAGGATTACCTTCAATAGCACACTCCTCCATTATCAAGTCCTCGGATTTAGCGGCTTCCTCCCCGCTCATAGTATACACTCGACCACCTGCCTGTGGCCTTGCAGTATGAACACTGCCCACTGATGGCTCCGCCTTTTGCTGATCACATTCCCTAGAGAAATGTCCAGGCTTCCCACATCAATAACAAATCACCCTCTTATGTGGACAGTCCCTGGTGAGATGTCCTTTCCCACACTTAAAACATTTAAGTGTAGATGTTCCAGTTGAAACTGCTCTACTACCACTAGAGCTTCCCCTAAACGATTGTTGCCGATTCTAACTTACTGCTGGTTTAGTATATGGTTTCTGCTGGTAATGGTTGCCACCGCTACTCTTCCCCCTTTGGAACCGTGCTGGTCCAAAATTCTTATTTCTCGCCTCACGAAGATGATCAATCTCCTCAACCTTTCGGCACTTATCTAGCAATACCGGAAACTGATCAATGTCCACAGTTTCTAAAGCTCGCTTGATGTCAAGCCTCAGCCCCTCTTCAAACTTCCTACACTTCCACTCCTCATCTGGATGCATCTGGAAGTATCTCGAAAACTTAGACAAGCTTTCGAACCTTGCTGCGTACTCACTCACAGTCATCGCCCCTTGCCTCAGACTAAGGAACTCCATCTCCTTAGCATGTCGAACACTGGCTGGGAAATACTTCCCCAGAAATTTCTGCCTAAAGAGCTGCCATGTCACAACTCTCCCTTCAGCTTGGATTAACCTCCGGGCTCCTGCCCACCAAGCCTCTCCGTCACCGACTAGCACGAACGTGGCGAAAGTAAGCTTCCGCTCATCAGTACAACCCATGCCTTCAAATATCTTTTCCAGCTCCTTTATCCACATATCAGCCTTCTCTGGGTCGAACTCTCCATGAAATTTCAGTGGATTGTTCCTCCGAAATTCGGATAAGCTATGAGCATCATCATGTGCTCTTTGATTTTGCTGTGCAACAACCTCAGCCATTCGTTGTATTGCTGCTACAACTGCAGCCATATTCTAATTATCGTCGCCGGCATTTCCAGTTGCTGCCCTCGCATTCATGCGTCCTCTTCCGCTTCCAGCCATTTCATCCTATTCAATCAGACTGAACAACACAAAGAAAAGTGAAGGTCAGTCTTCAAACAATATTGTTTTTCTTTTGGAAAACAATTACAGAGAATCACACAACTTAGACAAGACAGACCTAACCACAAACCCAAAAGACTCTAACTTGGGCTCTGATACCAACTAATGTAACACCCTCCTTAGGGGGCCACACTTCATGTTACTAAATTACCAAATTACCCTTCAATTAAAAATCGCGCTTGTATTATAAATACGAGTTATAAAATTTCTTGATGATAATAAGATAAACTTAACAGAAAATAAAGACATAACAACATTGTCACACATAATTTACATCATATATATATATACAAGCCTTTAGTACTGTCGTACTTAAATATTTTACAAACTAGACTTCCAAAATTTTTAAACTTTAAACTTTAATTTAAACTATTATACTGCCCAAGTCCTACTAGACAGCAGAACCCTCAGACGGGTCCTCCTCAGATTCCTCAGCATACTGGAATCCATCATGAGGTGTAGTCCTACGGACAGGTATCCGAGCAGACGACACAATACTAATCGCATTGGGAGTACGATAGTAAGCTCCCCAATACTGCCTAATGGATATTGGGAACTCTAGTTGTACATAAATATTGACAGAAAAGTAAGGGTGTCCTAAATGTTGTCTACTCAGTCTAATATTTAGGTCTCCCAAGTAATAGATGCTATCTCTCTCTAAGTCTACAGTCCATGCCTCATCTCCTCCGATGAATGTAAACCTCAGGTAGCCAAGGAAACTAGGTATCTGCATCTCTTCAAAACTCGACATCCTCAGCAGGAATCTGCTCCTCCTCAGTTTCTCGCTCTATCTCTTGCTCGACGTCTTAACAAATATAAATATAACACAGAACATACATATAAAGAGGTGAGATCACCTACGCCAATACCAGTATGGTAGCAATGAAGATAAACACGTACAATATTT
The DNA here is from genome assembly GCA_029884595.1 of Ormosia semicastrata. Lineage (NCBI taxonomy): Eukaryota > Viridiplantae > Streptophyta > Magnoliopsida > Fabales > Fabaceae > Ormosia > Ormosia semicastrata. The sequence goes on from JAQQTO010000063.1 coordinate 56,552,740, forward strand.
CATACAGTTATCATACCATAATTACAGTTATGCCACTAACATCAATATCATCACAAGACATGTAATATACCATAATTACAATCATGCCATTATCAATGATCAAATAACCAATAAATCAATTATCATACACAGAAATTATGATAATACCCTCTATCATTATATGTATGCACACAGACTCAATTTCCTACTCCATGGAGCTACAACTCGGTCAGAGAGAGTGATCGAAAAGAATTGTCGGTACCAACATGCCTCGGACCATGTGCTCCATCTTGCACATCTAGCATATACACGACAATCTTTATCAGATCTTGATTAGGGATAGTGTCTCGGTCCGGATCATTGGTGTGTTGCGTCGGTCTAACCCACGATACAGAAGAGCTACCATCGGCCCATTGTAGGCAACCCGCGCCCAAATGCCCCCAAGGTCAACGAGTGACTTACACTACGCATATCACAACCACTTAGGAGGTGTAGTCTCTCCTAGGCAACTAGCCTCATACAGTCCATCGGACCTTTCCAATGCATGTACCATGCACTATTCATATTTCTATTTCATATCACATATTCGGGTCCCATACAATAATCTAACAGTATAATTACTGTATTTTAATCGCGCGGTCATATTTCCACGTTTTCTCAATTGCGACTCAATTCTGTCGCCTTTTCAAAATTGCGTAGCGATTTTTCAACATTTTCCAATCGCGTAAATATTTTTCTCACGTTTTAAATCAAAAATACTATTTTTCTCATTTTAATACTAAAATTGGCTTTATTTTCCATATTTGCACCTTAGTCCCTCAAAAACTCATATTTACACATTAGTCCCTCAAAAACTAATATTTACGTCACAGTCCCTCAAAAATTAATATTTACGAAAAAGTCCCTCATAAAATTCATATTTACAAAATTATCCCTCTTTTGTAAAATATTTACAATTTAACCCCTCTAAAAATAATATTTATAATATTACCCCTCTAAAAACAAGTATTTACACAATGGCCCCTCATTTTGATAAAATTTACAATTTAGTCCCCCTTTTATAAAAATTTGTAGTATAACTCCTCTAAAAATCAGTAAATGGTATTGTTTTTCAAAAATCGTTATTTCTTTTCTTTACTACTCATAAAATCATTTTATTTTACTATACTCAAAATTTTCCCAAATTCATTTAAATCTCTCAGTTCTCATTTTAATTCATCAGTGTAAGGACTTTGGTCCTTTTTCCATGGTATAGCCGTGAGCCTCGGTACTCTTTGGAGTACACATACAATCGATTCCTCATGCTATTCACATCCTAAATTACGCATACAGTCTCATGCTTTCATAATTACACATACACACAGAATATCAAAGCTTTAAGCATTTAATCACACATGCAAGCACAGAAACACAATCAAACATAACACAAACACAATCAAATAATCGGTGAAGAACCCTTATGAATTTTTCACCGTACAAAACCATCCTCACACCACCAAAACCTGGTTGGTGAAGTTAAATCTCCCTCTTACCTCTTGAAGACAATTTAATCGGTTAGTTCTCCTCCTTTCCTTCAAATTTGTGCAATCACCCAAACAAATCCCTAAAATTCTTAAACAATTAGTAAAAACACAAACAAGGTGTAATATTGAAAAATCATGGAACAATCATGGTTAAAAAAATTAGAAATCCAATTTTGAACCATAAAATCAAGACTTACCCTTAAGTAAGTAAGCAAAAGGTTGGATTTTGGACAAGCTAGAGTAGTTTTTTGGAAAAACTTTGTGAATGAAAAGTGTTTAGAATGGGATTTGGGTTTAGGAAATATGATGAGAAAAAATTATAGAGATTTGGTAGTGTAGGTGGTGATCTTGGCCGAATATGGAGAGAAAGAAAGAAAAGAAAAGTGTGCTTGGTTCTTGGTAGTTTTTGGAGAGAAAATGGATGCTTGATTTTGTGATAAGTGTAACAAATGAAAGTGAAATGTAAAAAGACATGCTGCTGCCGTGAGTGAACTTTTAGTGAGGTTGAGTGATTGAATTTGCATGTTAAAATATCCTAAAGTGTTCACATTGGTGCACATGGCTTATGTCATATTGGAGGCTTCAAGAACCTTGTAGAATCAAGCCATCCAAACCTCCTTGTTGCAGCCCAAAACCGTGCAGCCCTCCATCTTTTTAGTGACTTAATTGTTTCCAAATTAATCCAAATTACATACTAACTAATTAGGGAATTAGTTAGGTTAAATATCCTAACCAATTTTAATTAACATACTAATCATATAACTAATTAATTTAATATATATTAGCATATATTATAACCTTTAATTAATATTAGGATATCTAATTAATATTTAGATCACAATTACTTAAGAACTAAACTAGTTCACTTAGTTTGCTAATTAAGTAATTAGATTAGTCAAATTAAGCTTAATTAGCTACTAACCAAATTCAAACCTACAATTTTTGACTTATTTCTAACCATTGATTCATCTTTAATTCCTAGCCATAGATCATATCTAAGGTAGATATCAATTGGTCATAAAACTATTATTCTAATCTCACCATTGATTAGATCAACGGCTAAGGTTAAAGCTTCTAAAGTAAGCTTTACAATCCAATGGTTCACAAAGAAGTCAATGCTTCTTTTGTTGACTCATTCTAATTGGTTTAGAAAGTCAAGCCTACTTTCGTTGACTTGCTTTCATTGGCTAGAATTTGTCCAGTCAGCACAGTTGACTGCTACACTAAACGTGGGCCCCACGAACTTTTTCGGGTCCACAAATAATTTTTCTACTATTTTTGAGACAGTAGGTACTGTTGAATAAAATAATATTATAAAAATATAAAATTATTTTATTGCATAGTTAAATTCTAAAAATTACGAGATTAATATATATATCAATCAGAATTGGATTTTGTAAGATCCCCCAGCTCTAATTAATTAAAATAAGATTTTTCCCGGTCAGAAAATTATTATTTTCTTGACTCGGAGCAAATCACACAAAATGATCAAAAATGATCTCAGAACAGTCAAACTATTTTTATAACACACAGAAAATGTAAAACAGTGTAATTCTGCTTTTACTATTCACATAGTCAGAATTTGGGGTGTTACACCATGTAAGAACATTGCCATAAAGTAAAGCAAGGCAAAAGATACTTATTCTTGATCCATCAATTAAAAACCAATTTAAGACTTCTCCTTCTTTCAAAAAGAATTTTACAGGAACACATTATATTTTCAAAAGCATTTTAGAAGGGTAGAGAGGTTTTATATTAAAAGCACATATTCCTTGAGAGTTATCAAACTCAAGTTAAAAGAATATATAAAAGTACATCTCCTCTCTTTGTCGTTGAACAAGAGCCTTGAGACAATAAAATACTTTGAAGAACAAGAGTTATCTTTTGAAGTATCAAAATGGGCTCTATAGAACATTTTAAAAGATTTATTTAGAAATTTTCTTAAACATTCTCTCAAGATTTAATAAAAATTTTCAAAGCAAAAGAAGAGAGTATTACATTTATAGCAGATATCCAATAATTTCTAAATTTTCAAGACAATTAGGAGGTGAAAATACTTTCAAGGTCTTAAGAGAAGTTTAAATGATTCTCAAGGATATGGAACTTGAAAAGTTTCTTTCAAATATGATAAGAGATTTTGCTTTTAAAAAAATATTTTAGTCAAATCCTAAACTATTTTTAAAATAAGTGCATGATTCTCATAGGTGTTATACCACTAAGAAACCATAGATCAAGAGAATCATAGATGTCAAACATTCACTTGATGAAATATGCTATAGGGATCAAAGCATGTATAGAACTAACATCATTCACCCTATATGTAATGACAAGATTAGCAAGTTCATATCCAATTAGGCACTTTGTCAATACTAAGTATACTTCTCATGTAAGGAAAGCATAAATCATTTAAGATCAAATTATCAATAAGTATCATATAATCCATAGCATATAGAATACCATAATAGCTTAGGGATAGAGATACTTATTGAGAGAGTGATGCTTCTTTAGAGTATTCTTTATTTATTTATCGTTTGAGTTTGTGCTTTCTTTCATTAAGTATTCCATTCCATTGCTCTTGAAGAAAGTCTCATCATATCCTTCTTCATCCAACTCTTCTCATTTATCTACATATGCTTGACATTTTAATATTTGATGACTATATTTGAAGCACATAGAGACACTTATAAAACTAACTCTAAAAGTTCTCTAAAACATAGGTTAGCATCAAATATCATTTAAGCTCATTTACAAGCATAGTTAGATTGATATATAATGTAAAAAATGTACCACATTATCAACCATGCAATATTAGCTCTAACAAGAATAAAGGAAGAACATATGCACTTGAATCCAAAAGCATAGTTTAAGCATTTTTAAGGCAAGAATCAAGTTTATCAAGAAAAACTTGATCATCATCAGAACATAAATAAATATTTTGGATCAAGCAATGATCATGTTATGTCAAGTAAGAAGTTCTAGTATGCACACATGTCAATCAAGAACAAAAAATCTCTTATTGTAATGCAAGAATTGAAAAGCCATGAAATTATAAATTTTAAAGCCATTTATGATTCATTTCAAGATATATTTCAATATAAGAATCATTGAAGTTCAAAGACAAGTTCAAGACACAAAATGAATATTTTACTTCTTATTTTCAAGATATGAACATATCAAGCAACTTCAAACAAGAAGACATATAACATTTAACTTTCCAATCTCTAAGAAAATATATAAGACAATTAAACATTAAAGAGAAAGGATTAGAACTACTTATGAGCATGTAAATTTTTATATTTGAACAAAGAGAATTAGTCACAAGCTCAAGAATAAAGATATTATCATAAAACATGTCATTCCAAGTAAAGTGTGTATGTATCTAGTATGTTAACATATGTAAAGATACTTTCAAGACACAATGCTAGAGAAGTACAACTTAAGGCATGTTAAGGTATAAAACAAGTCTCTAGTTCTCCAAATATCACATGATATTCAATTTAAAGCATAAATAAGGATAAGAGATTGATATCACCAATAATGTATTCTTTGGGTTTTTGTAGATGACTCCAACTTCCAAGCTTCAAGTCTTCATGAAAGAATAGAGATTCTTTGCACCCTTTTTAGAAGTTGAGTCCTTTTAAGCTTTACTAACCTCAAGTTGAATAATCTTATTCCATTTAAATGCTTTCTTGAGGTAGTTATCACCCTGTAACACATTTTATAGTACTTTATTTGATATCCACTGATTTTGGATCCATAGGGGTTAGTCATTGATTATTAATCCATTATGCTCTCATAAATATCAATTTTCCATAATATGTAAATTGAGCAAAACAAATTAAATAATCAATTACCATTAAACACATATCTAATAACATGCTTACTTTCATGATATATGGACAATTCAAAAACATAGCAAGCATACCTAGGCATTGTAGAACCTTATGTACTAAGATATATAACAAATTAATGAGTTATGGTATAATAAGAATGAACATAATCATGTGTTAAACATAATATTCAAATTTTATCAAATATATATGATTCAATCAATCAGTTAAGGCTTATAAGAAATATATCTCAAATTCATTGACTTTACAAGTGAATGTGCATAAGAGGTAAAAGTTTTTGATACCTTGGCCTTGGTAATCAAGGGAATACTTTTCCTTACTCATTGCTTCTCTTTTGGAGTCTTGAATTTTACACATGTTGTACTTGAGAAGCTTTGGTTGAAGCCATCTTCCTTCTTTCACCAAAACTTCTACCATTAGGCTTTGGAAGCATTCTCTTTGATGATTCCTCTTTCCTTTGACCAATTAGTCCATCTTTTTGAGAAATCTTTTGTATAATTGAAACACTAGGAGGACATTTTGGTACCCACTTCATCTTGGATCCTTGAATGTTAGTACTAGAACCTTTAAGACTTTTAGGAACCCAAACCATGTTATTTCTCATATAAAGATTTCTTCTATAATTGTATAAATAATAAATATGTCCTAGGTGACCACAAAAATTGTAAACAATTAAATTTAATGATGGCTTGGTCCTTTGAAAATCATCTTTGAAAAACTTAAGCCTTTTGTTGTTATTACATTGTATACTATTTTTGCCATAAGCCTTACTTGGATTTTTATGTAGAATAACATCAATTTGTTAGTCATGGCAACCATTACCCAAGAGGGGGGTGAATTGGGTGATTACAAATTTTATTGCAACTTTGAGAAATTATATATTTTAATATTTTCAATTAATACATGCAGCGGAATAAGTCTTACAAAGGCACAACTATTAAGAATTACTCAAATATAACTTGGGATATATGATGAATCAAGTGAACAAGCTAGATATCAAGTTGTAAGAATCAAAACATCAAGATATGCAATAGATAAATATATTTCACCAAATACTAAAATTAAAGAGTGTAGGGAAGAGAAAATCAAACTCAAGAATTTATCCTGATTCAGCCACTAACCACTTGTGGCCTACATCCAGTCCCCAATCTTAACTTGAGATTTTCTTCACTATCTCCTAGACTTAACGAGTGCTAAGAAAAACTTTGTACAAATAAGAACATTCCTCACACCTTGGGATACCTCACCCTTATGCTAGAGCCTCCAATTCTTCAAGCTTTACGGGTGCTTGATGACCTTTACAAACTTGAGCACTCAACACACCTTGGGATACCTCACCCTTTGTGTTTGAGCCTCTACTTTCAAGGGATACCTCACCCTTTACAATTCTTGATATATACCTCACCCTGTTTGCAGATTAAACAAGATATGGAAGAATTGAAACTCTCTCTCTAGAGTGGATAATATAAATTAAAGCATTATGGGTATTAATAATTCACACACTTATAGCTCAAAAATAAAGGATTTAATAAATAAATAGTGAAACACAAATTTAATGCTCAAGAGTGATTTTCAGATTGTTCTCCAACATTTCTTTGATGTCCAAACACTTATATTTATAGCCCATTAATATTTAGAGTCGTTTGGTAAATATTGGAAATGATTTATTATGAAATATAGCCGTTTGTGACCATTGAAATGTGTTCCGCGTTTCACCATAACTGGTTAGGAACCAAGCCTAATCAGTTAGGCCTTTAATTCTTGGCCTCCAGAAAATAGAATAATTAGTTAGGCAAGCCACTTAATCGGTTAGGCCTCTTTAAAATCCTTTTCACGTGTGTTTTGAAAATACTACTAACCGGTTAGGAAAATTTCCTAATCGGTTAGGACCTTGCAAATTTGGCCACTATGAAATGAAATAACCGGTTAGGAATTGTGTCTAACTAGTTAAAAGCTTGAAAAATGCTCTTAATTTTTACATTAACCAATTAGGTGAATTACCTAATCGGTTAGGAGCTTTTAGATCATGATAAATGCTCATTTTTATCATCCTAATCGGTTAGGACCATTCAGAACGTGAAAATGGCTCCTGACAAGGTAAATAATCGGTTAGGAAAAATCCCTAATCGGTTAGGAGCCCCTGATTTTGAAAACTGACTTTAAATGGTCATAACTTCTTCGTTTCTTATCCGTTTTAAGCGAATGACACTCATTGGAAAGATCTTTGAGTCTATTTTCATATGAAGTAAGTTTCAGAACAAAACTCAAAGTATTTTGAAATATATGATCAAAAGAGTAACCAAAGGTCAGTTTTACAAAACATAAACTTGGCTATTTTTCATAGTTTTGAACTATTACCATAATTAGCTTTTCAAAACTTGTTTGTTGGGCATTTTAGCATGTGAAAACTATTTTTAAAGATTTAAAACACATATCTGAGCTTGGTGTGATTCCCATTTACCTTTACATAAGATCTAAGTCCTATAAGCTATTCTTGAAGAACCTTGGGACTTGATCTTTTGTCATCATCAATTCTTGATGTAATCCAAGCTTCCAAAAATTTCTTCTTTTCAAATATTGCAAATGCTTGGAACACCTTTATCATTTTCATTCTTCTTGAGTTGAACATAGTTGTAATCTTTTGCTTTCTTATTGCAATGCTCACTCTTGGTACTTGGACTATCCTACAAAGTATTGTTCATTTAAACAAACATAGTTAGTCCAAATTCATAACTCAATATTTTCATATGCATGATTCATAAATGTATAACTCTAGTTAGTCTAATATACACATAAAACTTTCATAGAGATATCCAAATAAGACAGTTATCAATTACTAATAGATATTCTCTATGTAGGATGCAACAAAGTGAACTTTACATATTTTCATATAACCAAATCCAATATTAATTTAATACAACTCATACAATGCATTATTGGATATATTATATGATGAATGTTACATATATCTCATTGCATGATTATTGATGCGCACTTTTTAATTGTTGCATTGCAAACCCAAGTACAGGTTGTCTCAAGTAATAAATTTCTCGGTGAGTCCGAGGTCGATCCACAGGGAATTGTTGAAGATTAAGGTGAAGTAAATATTTTGTGACTACGGTAAAAATTATTTACTTGGGTAAAAAGATCCACTCTTGGTAAATAAAGTAAAAGTAAGATTAATTCCTTTTATAACTCAATTAGAATCCTCGCATCATGGAGGTTCCAATCGGAAAATACAACGTTAAAAGTCCATTAAAATAATATACGTAATTATACTATGATTCCTTTAATTATTACTACCACTTGTAAATGGGTTAAAGCATTCACTGTGCCAAAATCTTGTCTACAATAAATCAAGAACTCCTCTTTACAAGGATGGAGTATTCCTGTTTGTCACCCGGGATTTTAAATTATCAGAATCAAAATATAATACGTATAAAGAATACTAGAAAGATAAATCATTAAAGCACAAGAGAGGAATAAATCTAACCTTATTTTATTACCAAGAGCTTCACACTTTAACTTAAGTAGACTGAAATTTATTTACACATAGACTAAAAAAGAGAAAAAGAGAAAAAGAGAGAGAAAGGAAATTGGAGGGAGGAGGAAATTCCTCAGAATTTCTCCTCCCTCGAATGTATGTGTGTCTCCTCCGAATTGTGAAATGCCTATTTATAGGCAAATTCATGTTACTGTGCAATGCATAGTAACATGAATAGTGAAACTTAATTGTTAAGTTTCCTAACGTAAGCCATGATGTTTTATTTCTTTTTTTTTTCTTTTTTTTCAAATAACAATTGAGTAAATGTACAGTCGTGCGTCCAGTCATCTTTTCATTTTTGAGAGAAGTGGTCTTCATGAAAGTTGTAGGCCTAAATATTTGCTTTAAAATGGCTTTAGTTTTAGTCTAAAATCATGCCTAGAACTCAAGATATGGTCCAATTACTGCACAGTGTTTAGGCCCGGTTTCAGCTCCTCTATTCTGACTTCAAAGCTCAATATCACCTCCAAGGAGTCTGATTCTGGAAAAGTGTTCAACATGAAAGTTATAGGGAATTGTCTTAGCTTTCCTACAAGACCAAAATCACATTAATCAAATATTTGAAACTCAAATTATAGCCAGTTTACTAAACATTGTCAAAGAGATAATTATGGTTAATTTATGCAATAATTTATTTAATTGTCCAATTCGGCTCAAAATTATAAAATGTGTCAAAACCAACTTAATTAAGCCTAATTGAACCTCAAGAAGCCAAGTGAGAGGATTATAAAATGTATAAAATACAGTGTTATCAAATTCTCCCACACTTAACTTTTGCACTCCTAGGCAAAACACAAAAGACAAAAACCAAAGAAAAAAATGACACAGACTCAAAAATTAAAAACTCTAAAGGATTCAATGATTCAAGAAGAGCAACTAGACAATCAAGGGATCAAAATAGTCATGTGGTAACATTTCTTCGCATCTCAAACCAACAAGTAAGGAAACTTCAATTGAAAAGAATGAATCAAGAATGATAGATCTTCACAAGATTCACTCTCAATCCCTCAAGTGTTTAAAAGGTAGGTATTTCAATCAACTCAACCTATGAAAATTGCACTACCATAAGCTTGCTTGTCTTCTATTTCTCCACTACTCAAAACACATGCACACACAAATCATGAGGACTTTATTCAAGGTTGTAATGAGGTCAAGGTAAAGGAGGAGGTAATATGGATATGACAAGTTAAATACTAGAGAATAAAAGAACATGAGAACTGAGTTCAATTAACAAGCATGAAAGTTCATCCCAACTCTACCTAATACAAATTCCATTTACATATTCTTTTCCTTTCCTTTATTACCTTCTTAACCCTTTTTTTTTCTTTTCACATTTCTTTTTTTTTATTTTTTTTTATTTTTTTGATTTTTTTGATTTTTTTTTTTACAAAAAGAACATCATATATACATTTTTTTTTTACCATTCGGCACACACACCCCCACACTTGTTCAAGAACTCATCGAATGACAAAGTAAATGTTCTCTTATTCCTTAAGGCTAAGTAAGAACATGGTTTTTCATTTAAGGCACATAATGAGTTCGAAACAAAGAATAGTCAAATAAGCTCAAAGGGGTTAAGCAACGAAAAATATACAAGGTTGGCTATTTAGCTAAAGTAGCTATTTTAAAAAAAATGCCTCAATTATATTCATGTATGCATATGAAAATGTAGTCTCAAAAAGAATCAAAGCAAGTTCTAGAGTAACAATTCCATGAGTGAAATTCACACAAGAAAGAAGAGAATGGTACAAATGTTCAATCCATTCATCAATAGGCTCAAAATCTCACAAAGCATAATTCTATCATTCTCAGTCCACCAATTCAACATCCATAACCAAGCATGTGAATTTTAAGAAAGAAGACAATTTACTCAATCATGCAAATTTTCCTTGAATCCATTTGCTACTTCCACACAAACTAGTTGTCTACTCCAACTAAGATGCGTCTCAAGAGTAAAATTTACTCCTTACTCTGTCATCCTTAACTGGTTTAGTAGTTACTGACAAACATATAAACACAACAAACATATTAATACACACACTTCCTAAATTTTTTTTTTGGGTTTTTTTTACACAACTCTACATACGACAAACATACTACACATGACAAGCATAAACACACTTATTATTTTTTTTACACAACTATCCTTCCCCTCTTACACAACTATTCTTCCCCCCAACTAGATCACAACATTGTCCTCAATGTTAAAAAATAGAAAGGAAAAAGATAGAAGATAGTACCTGTTACCACAATTACTGAAAAGAGCAACCTCACACAAATATAAACATAAACAAAGTACGACCAAAGATTGAAATTATTTATACAGATGGACTGTCTTGACTGGCTTGCTTTTCTTACTGCTTCACACAACTTTTCCTTCAGACCACTTCTTGCCGAGCCAAGCTCTTGGATCGAAAGTTGTCATAAGAAGAAGATATACAAGAAAATATATACATGTAGTTGTGATTGTGACTCACATCTTCCTCTGGTTTTACGTCCAGTAACGGCTTAAACGCCTTCTATGAGTCGAGGATAGGCTTCCCATCCAATTTTCTTATAAATTGGCAAACATGATCTTTTTGAGTCAGATTCCCAAGACTGTAACGCGCTTACTTGCCTTTGAAGAGATTCCACAAATTAATAAATTCACACTGCACAAATTCACAAGAATGCGTCTCAAGAGTCAAAAAGATTTCGCCTAATGACTCCTTACTCAGCTCATTCTTTAATGAAAAATATTTTATCTTTTTTTTTTGCGAAAACCATCCCCAAAGAACAACTTCGCTTGTCACAAGAAAAATTGATAATATTAACAAATTAAACCATAAAATTGAAAATTAAAAATTCATTAGGAAAATGATCATTGATAGGTGTGATTTCAAAAGGTGAGCCTATTATAAGTATGGACAAATCAACAACAAAATTTTAGACTCATTTTGAATTCTTGAAGCAACAAAATCCACTGTATCAACCTAGATTTACAAAAACTTGTTGAGAAAATCGACACGTGACCAAATTGTCAAAATAAAGATGACACTTAAAAGGAAAATAAAAAACAAACACTAAGGCACACCATTAAAAGAGAAAACAATTTTTTTTGTTTTTATTTTTGTTTTATTTTTTTATTTTTATTTTGAAATGAAAGCACATGAAATTAGAATATTAGGGATCAGATTTCACTTGATTCAATAATCTATCATAGACAATAGAGTAGCTTTGGGACTTTTCTTTTAATCAATTTCTAATCATTCAATTGATAGGGAGAATCAGTAATTTAAAAACATTTAAAGGCATGACTTTTACTCTATGGATTCTCATGGAAAAATACCACAGTTCTTCCACACAATCTATAACCTCCATTCCTAGATGATTATAAATCATGGCACTTTATTATTTATGGTCTAGGTCATATGCAAACTTTTTGGGTTCTACATATACCCAATAGATCAATTTATGAGTGGCCAATTCATAAAAGCATTATGAACTATAATAAACACTCAAATTGAGTAGAAAAGAAATTGATTAAAATTTCAATCTTAATACATGTCAATTGAATCAAGTTACATCTTCACCCTAAAAACACACAAATTAATTATACATAACAAAATAGAAGAAGAAATAGAAAAATAAAATAAAATAAAAAAATAAAAATATATAAAAAGGTGTGGTATAAATCCAAAGCCACCAAATAAATATTTACAAAAGCGTGGTAATAAACCAACCACCAAATATATATATTAATACGTAATAAATAAATATTAACAAGGTGTGGTAATAACCAACCACCAAATAAATAATAAAACAAAGAATAACAAAGGTGGGGTAATAAACCAACCACCAAATAAAAAATTAACAAAGGTGGGGTAATAAACCAACCACCAAATAAAAAATAACAATGGTGTGGTAGAAACCAACCACCAAATAAAAAATAACAAAGGTGGGATAATAAACCAACCACAAAAAAAATAAATTAAAAATAAATTAAAAATGGTGTGGTAGAAACCAACCACCAAATAAATTAATAAGCAAAAATAAATAAAAAGTTAGTATGCGAGGTAAATTAAAATGTTAGAAGCGGGTAAAGTAAAAAGTTAGATAGTTAGTAAGAAAGTTAGTAAGTTAGTAAACAAAAATAAATGACAAAAATAAATAAATAAATAAATAACAAAAATAAATGACAAAAAATAAATGACAGAAAAATAAATAACAAAAAAAAAAAAAAAAATTAAAGTGCAGAAAATAAAATACAAAAAAATAATAAAGTGCAAAAAGTAAATTACAGAAAGTAAAAGGGAGAGATTTTCCCCACAAAATTAGTATGTACAGAAAATAAAAGGAGAGTTACCCCACTAAGTTAATATGTACAAAGATTAGAAGGAGAGGTTTCCCCACTAGACAAGAAAATAAAAGGAGAATTAACCCCACTTTGTTAAATTTTTTTATGTTTTTTTTTAATTATTTTTTTTGGTTTTTTTTGGGCACCTTCTTTTTTTTTTTTTGTTTTTTTAATTTTCATTTTTTTTATTTTTTACTTTTTACTTTTTTTTTTTACTTTTTTACTTGTTTACTATTCACACTATTCACACATCTTTCTTTTTTTAAATTTTATTATTATTTTTTATATTATTATTAAAAAAATTATTTTTTTATTTTTTTTATTTTTTACTATTTATACTATTCACACACTATTTACCCTATTCATACTATTCACATTATACACACAAATTTTTTTTATTTTTTTTATTTTTTACTATTCATACTATTCACATTACTATTCACACACTATTCACATACTATTTACTTTTTACTATATACAAAAATATTTACACCGTAAATTTATTCTTCAAAACAAGTCCCACCAAGAATCCGCGCTAAAAACTTGATGCACACTTTTTAATTGTTGCATTGTAAACCCAAGTACAGGTTGTCTCAAGTAATAAATTTCTCGGTGAGTCCAAGGTCGATCCACAGGGAATTGTTGAAGATTAAGGTGAAGTAAATATTTTTTGACTACGGTAAAAATTATTTACTTGGATAAAAAGATCCACTCTTGGTAAATAAAGTAAAAGTAAGATTAATTCCTTTTATAACTCAATTAGAATCCTCGCATCATGGAGGTTCCAATCGGAAAATACAACGTTAAAGTCCATTAAAATAATATACGTAATTATACTATGATTCCTTTAATTATTACTACCACTTGTAAATGGGTTAAAGCATTTACTGTGCCAAAATCTTGTCTACAATAAATCAAGAACTCCTCTTTACAAGGATGGAGTATTCCCGTCTGTCACCCGGGATTTTAAATTATCAGAATCAAAATATAATACGTATAAAGAATACTAGAAAGATAAATCATTAAAGCACAAGAGAGAAATAAATCTAACCTTATTTTATTACCAAGAGCTTTACACTTTAACCTAAGTAGACTGAAATTTATTTACACATAGACTAAAAAAGAGAAAAAGAGAAAAAGAGAGAGAGAAAGGAAATTGGAGGGAGGAGGAAATTCCTCAGAATTTCTCCTCCCCCGAATGTATATGTGTCTCCTCCGAATTGTGAAATGCCTATTTATAAGCAAATTCATGTTACTGTGCAATGCATAGTAACATGAATAGTGAAACTTAATTGTTTAGTTTCCTAACGTAAGCCATGATGTTTTATTTCTTTTTTATTTCTTTTTTTTCAAATAACAATTGAGTAAATGTATAGTCGTGCATCCAGTCATCTTTTCATTTTTGAGAGAAGTGGTCTTCATGAAAGTTGTAGGCCTAAATATTTGCTTTAAAATGGCTTTAGTTTTAGTCTAAAATCATGCCTAGAACTCAAGATATGGTCCAATTACTGCACAATGTTTAGGCCCGGTTTCAGCTTCTCTATTCTGACTTCAAAGCTCAATATCACCTCCAAGGAGTCTGATTCTGGAAAAGTGTTCAACATGAAAGTTGTAGGGAATTGTCTTAGCTTTCCTACAAGTCAAAAATCACATCAATCAGATATTTGAAATTCAAATTATAGCCAGTTTACTAAACATTGTCAAATAGATAATTATGGTTAATTTATGCAATAATTTATTTAATTGTCCAATTCGGCTCAAAATCATAAAATGTGTCAAAACCAACTTAATTAAGCCTAATTAAACCTTAAGAAGCTAAGTGAGAGGATTATAAAATGTATAAAATACAGTGTTATCAATTATTATGTGAAATATAACTAGATAAGGTATATAATCATACATGCTACAATATATCTCATTAAGCACATCTATGTAACATGATCAACATTCTTTTGTGATGCATTTGTCATCTATTAAGCACAACTATAAAGCATAAGCAAAATTCTTTTTGTCTTGTATTTTTTATCATTAAAACTTAATATATTAAATCATTTGGGGCAAAGCAAGCTTATTTCCACAATCTCTCCCCTTTTGATAATGATAAATCACCAAAGAAAGATATGTTGAACAATATAGAATAATAGATATTCATCTAAGCATATCAAACAATTAAGTACTAGAACATATTTTTCTTTTCGATTCTCACTCCCTCTATTTGACATCAACAAAAAGGCTTAGGAAGGAAAGGTAATCTTTTACTCTCCCCCTATAGATAAAACTCATGTTGTCAAAAAGAGTAGGATCATCAAACTTCAAAAACTTCTTCAAGTTATTCAAATCATAAAACTCATGCTTACTTTGAATACAATAAATCAAATAATCATTTACCATTACGCACATAGCTAGTAACATGCTTACTTTCATGATATATAGACAATTCAAAACATAGCAAGCATACCTAGGTATTGTAGAATTTCATGTACCATGATATATAACAAATTAATGAGCTATGGTATAATAAGAATAAACATAATCATGTGCTAAACAAAATATTCAGATTTCACCAAGTGCACATGATTCTATCTTTTACCAAAGGCCCACAAGGAATATACCTCAAATTTATTGACTTTACAAGTGAATGTTCATGAGAGGTAAAGACTTTTGATACCTTGGCCTTGTTGATCAAGGAAGCTCTTTTCCTTACCCATTGCTTCTCTTTTGGTGTTTTGAACTTTGCAAGTTCCATATTTTGTACTTCAGAAGCTTTGGCTGAAGTCATCTTCCTTCTTTGATCAAAACTTTTACTAATGGGCTTTGGAAGCATTCCCCTTGATGATTCATTTTTCACTTGACCAATTTGCCTATCCTTTTGAGAATTTTTCTGCATAATTCAAATACTAGGAGGACGTTTTGGCACCCACTTCATCTTAGGTCCTTGAATGTAAGTACTAGAGCCTTTATGATTTTTAGGAACCCATACCATACTATTTCACATATAGTAATTTCTTCTATAATTGCATAAATGAGAAATATGTCCTAGATGACCACAAAAATTACAAATAATTGAATTTAATGATGGCTTGGTCTTTTGAAGATCATCTTTAAAAAACTTAAGCCTTTTCTTGTTATTACATTCTATGTTATTTTTGCCACAAGCCTTACTTGAATTTTCATGTGAAATAACATCAATTTCATTCTTATTAACAATCATGGATTGTAAACAATTAAAATCATTTGCTTTGGCAAATTTGAAAGATAAACCCTCAACTTGATTTTCTAAATCAATGCACTTTTCACAAGAAGTTAAGGTTTCACATTTCAAAGGCATTTCCTCATCAAGAAAAGCATATTCATTTTTCAAAATCTCAATTTCATTTTCAATGGAAGAAATATTTTCTAAACAAGATAAATTTTTATTTTTTAAATTCAATAAACCATCATATAATTCATCATATGCACATTGTAGCTCATCATAGGAAAGACTGTAATCTAGTTTAGCATTATTTACCTCAAAGTCCTTTTTAGTTATATATGAAGTAGTTTCCATTTCTAGCATACTTGGCTCTTTAAGGAAATCATCATCTTCCTCATTGTTGTCCTTCAAGGATTCAAGAGCATCTTCTTGAGGACATTTTTTAATATTGTCTTCCTTGAAAGGCTTTTGCTCTTCTTGCTCTCTATATATAACTTTATGCAAGAAATCATTGTTAGCAAGATAGATAGAGTCAAGAGCATCCCATATATCTTTAGCACTAGAGCAACTTTTAATTTTAGCATAAGCATCATCATTTAAACTACTTCTCAATATTTACATTTCTCTAATGTTCAAGAAAAACCATTTTTTATTATAAGCATCCCAAGTTTGTTTTGATTTGTAAGTAAATCCATCAAGCATAATATCTCACAAATCAAGATCAATAAATTGCATATAAAATTCCATTCTAACTTTCCAATAAACAAAATTCACACCATCAAAGAATGGTGGTTTATGAATTTCAAAACCTTCCATTTTGAAAAGCTTTTAATGGTTGCCAAGCAAATAAGGATCTTTAACTCCAAGCGGTTAAACTTTTAACAAAGCACGAAGCTCTAATACCACTTGTTAGTCATGGTAACCATCACCCAAGAGGGGGGGTAAATTGGGTGATTACAAATTTTATTGTAACTTTGAGAAATTATGCATTTTAATATTTTTAATTAACACATGCAGCGAAATAAGTTTAACAAAGGCACAACTATGAAGAATTACTCAAATATAACTTGGGATACCTCACCCTTTGTGTTTGAGCCTCTACTTTCAAGGGATGCCTCACCCTTTACAATTCTTGAGGGATACCTTACTCTCTTTACAGATTAAACAAGAGATGGAAGAATTGAAACTCTCTCTCTAGAGTGGATAATACAAATTATGCATTTTAATATGTTTAATTAACATATGCAATGAAATAAATCTAACAAAGGCACAACTATTAAGAATTACTCAAATATAACTTGGGATACCTCACCCTTTGTGTTTGAGCCTCTACTTTCAAGGGATGCCTCACCCTTTACAATTCTTGAGGAATACCTCACACTCTTTACAGATTAAACAAGATATGGAAGAATTGAAACTCTCTCTCTAGAGTGGATAATACAAATTAAAGCACTATAGGTATCAAGAATTTACACATTTATAGCTCAAAAATAGAGGATTGGAGAAATAAATAGTGAAACACAAATTTAATGCTCAAGAGTGATTTTCAGATTGTTCTCCAACCTTTCTTTGATGCCCAAACACTTATATTTATAGCCTATTAATATTTAGAGCCATTGGGTAAAGATTGGAAATGATTTATTATGAAATATAGCCATTTGTGACCATTGAAATGTGTTCTGTGTTTCACCATAACTAGTTAGGAACCAAGCCTAATTAGTTAGGCCTTTAATTCTTGACCTCTGGAAAATAGAATAACCGGTTAGGCAAGCTACCTAATCGGTTAGGCCTCTTTAAAATCCTTTTCACATGTGTTTTGAAAACACTACTAACCGGTTAGGAAAATTTCCTAATCAGTTAGGACCTTGCAAATTTGGCCACTGTGAAATGAAATAACCAGTTAGGAACTGTGTCTAACCGGTCAGAGCTTGAAAAACGCTCCTAATTTTTACACTAACCGATTAGGTGAATTACCTAATCAGTTAAGAGCTTTTAGATCATGATAAATACTCATTTTTATCATGCTAATCGGTTAGGCTAATTGCCTAATTAGTTAGGACCATTCAAAACGTGAAAATGGCTCTTAAAAAGGTGAATAATCGGTTAAGAAAAATCCCTAATCGTTTAGGAGCCCCTGATTTTGAAAATTGACTTTAAATGATCATAACTTCTTCATTTCTTATCTGTTTTAAGCGAATAAGTACTCATTGGAAAGATCTTTGAGTCTATTTTCATATGAAATAAGTTTCAGAACAAAACGCAAAGTAATTTGAAATATATGAACAAAAGAGTAACCAAAGGTCAGTTTTGCAGAACACAAACTTGGCTATTTTTCATAGTTTTGAACTATTACCATAACTAGCTTTTCAAAACTTGTTTGTTGGGCATTTTAGCATGTGAAACTATTTTTAAAGATTTGAAAAATATATTTGAGATTACTGTGATTTCCATTTACCTTTATATAAGATCTAAGTCCTATAAGCTATTCTTGATGAACCTTAGGACTTGATCTTTTGTCATCATTAATTCTTGATGTAATCCAAGCATCCAAAAATTTCTTCTCTTCAAATATTGCAAATGCTTGGAACACTTTTATCATTTTCATTCTTCTTGAGTTGAACATAGTTATAATCTTTTGCTTTCTTATTGCAATGCTCACTTTTGGTACTTGGACTATCCTACAAAGTATTGTTCATTTAAACAAACATAGTTAGTCCAAATTCATAACTCAATATTTTTTTATGCATGATTCATAAATGTATAACTCTAGTTAGTCTAATATGCACATAAGACTTTCATAGAGATATCCAAATAAGACATTTATCAATTACTAATAGATATGCTCTATGTAGGATGCAACAAAGTGAACTTTACATATTTTCATATAACCAAATCCAATATTAATTTAATATTCATATAATGCATTATTGGATATATTATATGATGAATGTTACATATATCTCATTGCATGATTATTATGTGAAATATAACTAGATAAGGTACATAATCATACATGCTACAATATATCTCATTAAGCACATCTATGTAACCTGATCAATATTCTTTTGTGATGCATTTGTCATCTATTAAGCACAACTAGCATAATTCTTTTTGTCTTGTATTTATCATCATCAAAACTTAACATATTAAATCATTTAGGACAAAGCAAGCTTATTTTCACAATATTAATTTTATTCTCATTGACAAGCATAGAATGTAAGCAATGAGATTCATTAGCTTTGGCAAATTTGAAAGATAAGTACTCAACTTAATTTTCTAAATCAATACACTTTTCACTAGAAGTTGAGATTTCACATTTTAAAAGCATTTCCTCATCAAGAAAAACATATTCATTTTTCAAGGTTTCAATTTCATTTTCAATGGAGTAAACGTTTTCTAAACAACATAAGCTTTTCTTTTCTAAAAACGAAAAACTATCATGCAATTCATCATATGCACATTGTAACCCACCATAAGAAGGACTATAATCTACTTTAGCATTATTTACCTCAAAGTCCTTTTTAGTTATATATGAAGTAGTCTCAATTTCTAGCATACTTGGCTCTTTAAGGGAATCACCATCTTCCTCATTGTTGTGCATCAAAACTTCTAGAGTATATACCATTTGGTTTTGCTTTGCCACATCTTCAAATTAAGCATCATCATCATCAAGAGGTATTAGTCTCCCTTCAATAGTTTGAACATCATTTTGAGGACATTTTTCATGATAAGATTCCTTCAATGACTTTTGCTCTTCTTGCTTTCTATATACAACTTTATGCAAAAAATCATTATTAGCAAGATAGATAACATTAAGAGCATTCCATATATCTTTAGCACTAAAGTAACTCTTAATTTTGGCATAAGCATCATCATTTAAACCACTTCTCAAAATTTGTATAGCTCTAATGTTCAATGAAAAGCATTTCTTGTCATAGGCATTCTACGTTTGTTTTGATTTGCAAGTAAGTTCATCAAGCATAATATCCCACAAATTAATATCAATAGATTGCATATAAAATTCCATTCTAGCTTTTCAATAAACAAAATTCACACCATCAAAGAATGGTGGTTTATCAATTTCAAAAACTTCCATTTTAAAAAGTTTTTAAAGGTTGCCAACAAACAAGGATCTTTAACTCTAAGTGGTTAAGCTTTCAACAGAGCACGAAGTTTTGATACCACTTGTTAGCCATGGAAACCAACACCCAAGAGGGGGTGAATTAGGTGATTACAAATTTACAAAGCAACTTTGAGATATTATGCATTTTAATATTTTCAATTAACACATGCAGCGGAATAAGTTTATAAAAGATACAACTATTGTAAATTACTCAAATATAACTTAGGTTATGCGATAAATCAAGCAAATAAGCTAGATATCAAGTTCTTAGAATCAAAACATCAAGATGTCAAGATATGCAATAGATAAATGTACTACACCAAATATTGATATTAAAAAGTGTAGGGAAGAGAGAATCAAACTCAAGAATTTATCCTGATTCAGCCACCAACCACTTTTGGCTTACATCCAGTCCCCAAGCTTAACTTGAGATTTTCTTCACTATCTCCTAGACTTCATGGGTGCTAGGAAAACTTTTGTACAAACAAGAACACTCCTTACACCTTGGGATACCTCACCCTTATGCTAGAGCCTCCAACTATTCAAGCTTCATTGGTGCTTGAAAAAAATCTTTACATTCAAGAGCACCTACAACACCTTTGGGATATATCACCCTTTGTGTTTGAGCTTCACTACAAGGGATACCTCACCCTTTTCTCTCTTGAGGGATACCTTACCTTCTTACAATGATTTCAAGAAGAAGAGAAAGATTAGAAACTCTCACAAGAGTAGATATATAACTTGAAGAGTAAAGGAATAGGAGGATTTTGTAATAAAGAGCTCAAAATATGATTTTGATGATTCAAGGATCAAATCAAGTATTCAAGAGTTGTAAAAGTTTCAAATATCACTTATATATAAAGCCCAAGTGATAAAATAGCCATTGGTAGTGTTTAGAAATGATACCACTTGTCACTTATATATAGACCCTAAGTGATAAAAGCTTTAAATATCACTTATATCTCCCTCCCAGCGACACCCGGGGGACTCGAACCTGCGACCTCGCTCTAATACCATTTGTCAGGATCAAGCGCTTATCACTAGGCTAAAAGCTATAGTTATTAGTCAGGGTGTAACTTTATTTCCTTATAGCGGCAGCGCATAGCCCTGCGTCTATAACGTGTTGCGGGCGAGCATGATGGGCTTCGTAGCGCACACATGGTGCACCAGCAGGCTGGGCTATCAAGCTTCCTTGATGTACGACCATACGTATATGCGAGTCTTAGGGTGATCGCTGGACTCCCATAAATCCAACAAACAAGTTTTATCACCTTTATTGTTATGACAAATCCTTTCCTTACCTCAAAGATTTTTTCTTCATCAATTCCCTGTGGATCGACCTTGGACTTCCTAGAATTTATTACTTGAGACAACCTGCACTTGGGTTTGTAACAATATTAACTCGCATCATAAGTTAGAAGAGCAACACAAGATTCAAGGGATCAAAACATTTATAAGGTGACATTTCTTCATGTCTCAAACCAATATGCAAGGAAACTTCAATTGAAAAGCATGAGTGAAGAATGATAGATCCTCACAAGATTCATTCTCAATCCCTCATGTGTTTGAAAGGTAGGTATTTCACTCAATTAAACCCATGAAAAATTGCACTACCATAAGCTTGCTTATCTTCTACTTCTCTACTACTCAAAACACACACACACGCACACACAAATCAAGAGGACTTTATTCAAGGTTGTAATGGGATCAAGATAAAAGAGGGGGTAATATAGATATAATAATAAAAGAGCATTGGGGTTGAGTTTAAATAACAAGCATGAAAGTTCATCCCAACTCTACCTAATGCAAATTCCCTTTACATATTCTTTTTGCTTTCCCTTTTTGCTTTGTTGACCTTTTTTTACACTTCATTCTTTTTGTTCTTTTTTGTGTTTTTTTTTTAAGATGGCTACTCTTTCCTTCTTCATCAACTGTTTTGCATACTCACCCCCACACTTGTTCAAGAACTCATCCAATACTAATGTTAATGCTCTCTTATTTCCTAAGGTTGGGTAAGAACATATTTTTTTAAGGCATGTAATGAACTAAAAATAAGGAATGGTCGAATAAGCTCAAAGGGGTTAAGCAAGGAAAAATATGCAAGGTTGGCTATTTGGTTAAAGTAGTTATTTCAAGAAAAATGCCTCAATCATGTTTATGTATGGATGTGAAAATATAGCCTCAAATAGAGTCAGAGCAAGTTCTAGAGTAAGAATTCCATGAATGAAAATCACACAAGAAAGAAGAGAATGGTACAAATGTTTAATCCATTCATCAATAGGCTCAAAAATCTCACAAGGTATACATCAATTATTCTTAATCCACTAATTCAACTTCCATAACCAAGCATGTGAAATTTAAGAAAGAAGACAATTTATTCAATCATGTTATGATCCCTAAATTTTAATCACTTCAAAGGATGTGAGAGTGCGTTCACTTGAATCTTTCAAAGGAAATCAAACGATAAAACTACATTACTTCTACAAATCAACACAAAATAGTTATCTGTCTAATTACTCCTTACTTTGCTACCAATTTAGATGCGTCTCAAGAGTAAATTTACCTCAAGGGCATAATTTACTCCTTACTCTACCATCCTTAATTGATTTTTTTGTTAGTAAGTTACTAACAATCATATCAATGAACATACTTCCCTTTTTGTTTTGGTCAACTATCCTTCCCCCCAACTAGATCACAACATTGTCCTCAATGTTAAATTATGGATAAATAAAGGATAGAAGATATTACCTGTTGTGGCAATTACTGAAAAGAGAAACATGGCACAAATTTAAACAGAAACAAAGTATGATAACAAAAACCAGAGGTAAAGGGAAGTTATAAATGGAGTGTCAAATAAATCCTTGTTCCTTGCTGCTTCCTTCCCACTAATTTATCTGAGCTATTACTTGATCAAGTTCAAAAATAAAATGTTGTAATTTATCAATTAACTCATCGACATTGGAAGCAAAGATAAGGATTCGTCTTATCGTATGTGTGATAAAGTTTTGTTCTATAGCATGGTCAAGAAAAGATAATAAACCATTAAAGAAATTATTAACATTCAACAAACTTATGAGTTTATGGTGGATGTTCAGTTAGGCCTAAAAGACAATTTGAAAAACTTATTCCAATGTACCATAGCCACCTGGTAAGGCAATGAATGCATTAGAGTTGTCAAGCATTTTAGCCATTCGTTCATGCATAGTTGATACTCGAAGTTCCTCCCTAATTGTTTTGCCAATGATGTTCCTTTCAGTTAAAACTTTAGGAATGATACCTAAAACTTGACTGCCTCCTAGATGTGTAGTGATTAATACAACCCTCATTAACCCAAAGTTTCCTCCCCTATATACTATATGAATTTTTCTCGCATCTAGCACTCTTCCAAGAGTACTTACTACCCTTATAAAATCTCTATCCTTCCCAAACCTTGATCCACAAAAGACATAAATATTTATAAGTTGACGAATAGAAGCTCCTTCCATTTCTACACTTACCTTCCCTTTAAATGATTATGTGTTGGATGAAAATGAAAAAAATGAAGTGTTTAAATAGGGAAAAGAATGGAAAATGTAATGATAGCACCTATATGGTTAAGCTGGTTATTGTAAAAAAAGTTTGAAATTAAGAAACACCAATTTTTTTTCTTTTTTTTAATATTTTTTATTATTTTATTATTTTTATTTTTATTTTTATTTTTGAAAGAAAACGAGAGTTGGAACTAGTCCAAAACTAGAGGCTAGGCTTTCACGCCCATTTATTCAACAAAGATGGCATGTCTTTAACCTGTGTGTCATCAGTATAAGGAATTGGTGGCATATCTTTATACTGCGTGTCACCAATGCAGTAATACCAAGACGACTTAGCCAATCTTGTAATTCTTCTTCCTCCCCCTTGTGGAATATTTTGGATTGAGCTACGATGCAACTAATTAAAGTGCGTAAATCTGACAGCCACCACCAACTACCATAGCTAGTGAGAGGTCGCTGGAGAGCCCATGACCTGAAATCATAGGATCTAGATCAGTTACATAATCACTCGAGTATGCTAACACGGGGTGCTTCTATCTGCCCATCATCTCAGCTTGCCTAAAAGGTAAACTTTGGATCACTAAGAATGACTCTCTACAAAACATGACACACGAACCTTATTTAAAGACTGGCGTGCGATGGTCCAACCCAAGTCAATGATGGGTCTAACCCTAAGGTTAGGGGCTTCACACTCAATGAAGAGCATAGTACTCTTTCGATCACCCCCTTTTTTTAAGATGAACAAGATAATAACATACATGTTGTTGTGATTGTGGCTCACATTTTTCTCTGGTTTTATATCTAGTAATGACTTAAATGCCTTCTATGAGTTAAAGATAAGCTTCCCATCCAATTTTCTTATGAGTTGGCAAACAGGGTCTTTGTAAGTCAGATTCCCAAGACTGTAACATTTTTGTTCATCCCTGAAGAGTTCCATAAATTAAGAAGTTCACGATGCACAACTCCACAAGAATATGTCTCAAGAGTCAATAAGATATCATCTAATGACTCCTTATTCAGTTCATTCTTAATAAATTATATTTTATCTTCTAGGTTTGTGGAAACCATCCCCAAAGAATGACATCGCTTGTTACAATTCCATCGCGCACATTTTTAACAAACTTGTATTCTTTTCATTATTCTCCTTTTAGAATATGAACTTTTACCGAGACTTGGCATGTAAGAGACAAATGAATTTGAAGGTTCACCTGCTAAATGGACCTTTACTTTGATTATCCAGTGTATATCTTTCGGGATACCCTTGTGCATTAACAGTCTTAATCTTTCACACCTAACTTCGTAGATTTTTGTTAAAGCATTTTGAGGAAGAGAAGGAAAATGTTTTCTTAAATTCGAGAGAATGACATCCATTTTAAAGGAGAATGAATCAATTATTATGAGAAATTGAAAAATAAACCGACATGAAAGCCACGGAGTACCATTATCTACCACTTAACTGGTGTCACAAAGAACTGCAAAAAGAAAGAAACAAAATTAAAATAAATTCTTCTCATAATAGGGATTAGAAAGGGAGATGGATTCGACCTCAACAACTTGGGTTTCCAGAAATGGTTTGAGTCTTTGTCCATTGACTTTAAACACATTACTGCTCCTAGGGTTCTTAATGTCTATAGCCCCATATGGATACACATGTTTAACAAAAAAAGGGTCACTCCACCTAGATCTTAATTTTTCAGGAAATATGTGAAGATGAAAATTATAAAGCAGAACATTTTGACCAATCTCAAAAGATTTCCTCAAAATTGATTTGTCATGAAATGCTTTTGCTCTAGGTTTATAAATCTTTGAGTTTTCATATGCATCATTTCTCAATTCCTCAATTTTATTTAATTACAATTTGCGTACTTTACAAGCATTATCAAGGTTTAGGTTGAAAGCTTTAATGGCCCAAAATGCTCTATATTTCAGTTCTACAGGCAAGTGAAAAGGTTTTTCATAGACAAACTGATAGGGTGACATGCCTAAAGATGTTTTGAAAGTAGTACGGTAAGCCCAAAGTGCATCGTTTAATCTAAAAGGCCAATCTTTACGATTTGGGTTAACCATTTTTTCTAAAATTTGTTTAATCTCTCTATTTGCTAATTCTACTTGTCCACTTATTTGGGGGTGATAAGTGTAACACCCCTCGATTTAATAACCATAGCACAATCATCATTATACCACGGTCACTAAATTTTGGCGTGCTACAACTCAAATAACAAATTTTCCAAATTTAATCATTTTGCATATGAAGGAAATATGAGCCACGAATGAATAGTTACACATTCTGTCATTTGAAAATATGATTTAACAATATATACTCAATTTACAACACATATAAGACTGGTTAATTTTCTTAAAACATACATATACTCAAAATAACCCTTATACAGGTAATGCAAAAAAAAAAAATATAAACTACCCACAACAGCGCCACGACCAATGAGTTGGGCACTCCATCGGATCCATCTCGGAATCCTTCCCCAGTTCATCTGAAAACTCAAGGACAAGGCAGGGGTGGTCTCTCGAGCAGGTACCCTAGTAGCTGATGCCATAGAATCCTAGTCCTCTCTAGGTGTGTAAAGCAAATCGCTCCATAGCTCTTGAATGGATAAAGTAAACTCCAGAAGCACTGATGCGGTGTGAATCAGAACAACATCTTCATCGCGGTCCTCATCACGGTCAAGATCGGAATCCCCAACATGCCGTATACGCTTGCTAGCCCAGTCAATTTGCCAAGCCTTGGCACCCCCAGTGAACTCAATCATGACGAAACCAATAGAGCCCCTCCTTGCTGTCCTCACCGAACGCAGGAGATTAAACCAAGTAAAATCTAGGAGATTCAACCTTGTCTCCTTTACTAACTTTAACCTAAAAAAAAAAATCATATAGAACAAGAATAGTGCAAGAGGTGAGATATCCTACATCATTACCAACATGGCAGCAAAGGAACATAACACGAATGACGAAGTCATTCTATACATACAGGTATGACAAATATGTTCCAAGTATCAATTGCACACATATATATATATCATTAGAAAGGCATATCCCACAATAATATAACTATTAACAGCACCATAACAACATATATCCACTATAGATATACATAAGAAATAATTAAGTCACTATAATATGTATGTAGACCATGCCATGAAAATTTTTTGAACTGACCGTGCATATGTGTAACACTTCAAAAATTATTTATTTAACCATAGATAATTATTTTATAATATTTATGATTTTTAGGAATTTTTTTGAAATTTTTCAGAAACGTCAAATATTTTAATATATTTCTCATTTTACGTGCGCACTAAGCAGAGTCAATGTAATGCCCTGAAGATTGTTTGTTTCATCATGAATAGGCATTTCACAATATTCGTGATTTTTGGAAATTTTTCTGGAATTTTCTGGAAATACTAAATATTTTAATATATTTCTCATTTTACACACACACTGAGTAGAGTAAGTGAAACGCCCCGAAAAATTATTTGTTTCATGACGAACAACCATTTTCTAATATTTATGATTTTTGAGAAGTTTTGTGGATTTTTCTGAAAATGTCAAATATTTTAATATATTTTTCATTTTACGTGCGCACTGACTGGAGCCGGGATAACGAAATGTTTTCCCTGAGGCTGGTAAACCTTGAACTGTCGACCTGTCAATGGGAGATCTTACTAAACCCAAGGTTGGGCACAGTTTGTGAGGTTTGCATTTTTTGAGGTTTTATCTGATAAATAAAATCTCTGTACGTACAGTTGATTAAAATTTTGCGATACGCTCTATTATCCATTGGATAACTAATACTGCCTTTGTGCACTGTAACAATTATCCATTAGGTAATAGCTTGCAGTAAAATCCTAATTTTTATATTATTTTAACTATTAAATCACATTATCTTATCCTAATGTAATCTACTTTATGTCTAATCACATCTTCTTTATTAAAAATGCACCCAAGCTTCTCAAGGAAGCTAACCATTTCTCTCTCCTCCTCTCCACACTCACACGGCTGCTGCACAAATTTGGGAGCCAAAATTTGTACTTCAATTTAATTAATTAACCTACTCAAATTTCAAAAAGAAAACTCTAAAAGCATCTTTCATTTTTCTATTCACTTCTCTCTCTAGCTTCATCTTTCTCAAACTTTCTCTCCTCCTTCTCTCTAGCCACACCTCACGGCCACCACACCTCCAAGCCCTCCACCTTCCAAAAAATTTCAACCAACCCCATTTTCATAATCACATTCATCATCTAAACATTTCTCTAGTTAGTGGTTTCTTGAAAAGCTTTCATCTTCACCACTTTCTTCAAGCTTCAACCTTAGGGTTTTTGGGTAAGGTTCTTGATTCTTCACTCTCTTTTCCCCATTTTTGTTTTTATGGTCTCCTTTGTGACCATCTATACCTTATTTTTCAAGCATTGGTGTTATCTTGATGAGATTGAAATTTCTAGGGTTTGGTTGGGTGTGAATCCAAAAAATTGCAAAGAGCTTCAAGGGGTTCTCTTGTTTTCTTCTCTTTGGTAAGAGGAAGATACTCTTGCTCAACCTCTATTAGTAGTAAGGAACCTTGATTTGTGATTGATTGTGAGAAAATCCTATTGAGGGTTATTCTTTGTTTGTATGATTTGTATGATTACATGTTGTTGTTAATTTGTTTAAGTTATTTGATCGATTGGTTATGTATATTGATATACTTGGAGGGATTGGAACACTTGAAATGGAAGAAAATGACCTAGATTTCCTCTAGGAAGCTCACAGTTTTGGGGCCTTAAATTAGGATTCTTGGTGAAAAATTTATAACAAATGGAAGACTTAACTAGCCAAGTGGATAATATGTGATTAATGGAATAAAAATTTGAACTGTAAAACCTAGAGAGGCTCACGGCCTTCATGGCTAAAAATGGCTCAATCTTATGATTTCATACAACTATGGCATTTAATTGATCAAGTAAATAAATAAGAGGATTATGTAATGGAAGGAAATAAATTTAGTAACCTAAGGGAACTCTTTGGATTTTAAGAACAAATAAGGATGTGTGAGACATTGGTAAGACTTAGAAATAATTCTCTAAGTGAATATGACTAAGTTTAAAGTAAGAACCTAATAATGAAAGGAATTTCATAAGAAAAATTTAATTTAAGTGAAACTTAATTAAATGATTAATTAGGAATCAATTAGGGTTTCATAAAACAGAAAGAACCAAGAACGAAAATTTAATTAAAGGCTTAGAATAATTTTCGGTTAAGATGAGATCATGAGTGTAAGTGAGAATGTTAAACAATCTCATAATGTACCTTAAAAACGTAATGTATTAATTAAGAACTTAATGATATTTAACGTGGGTCCATGAGTTGACCAATAACATAATGATGCTTACTTTAGTCGAGCTGCGACATGACATGGAAAATGTATTATTGATGAATATAGATGTTATATACATTGAGTCAGCATGCATTATGGAAGTCCATTGGACTGTTGTTAAGGTCATGTTGCCTAGGAGATTGAATACACCTTTGTGCGGGTGCGAGTAGACTAGTGTAGGTCATTCTGTTGACCTTAGAGGTGTCGGGGCGCGGGCGTCTCATAGTGGACAGTAGGTAGCCCCACTGGGCCGTGGGATAAACCTATGTGAACGCACTGACGATCCGGACATGACACTGTCCTATATCGTGATCTAGTGTAGAATGTCTTTACAATGCCTTAATGTGCACGTGGATAAACTGATGAATTATAGCACTTTGGCCGCGGCAGCCGAGTTGCAGATATGTCTCCTAATCTTTATCTCCGACTGTTTGTGTCTAACTCCATGGAGTAGGATTTTGATGTTGTACGCATGTGCATAATGAGTCCATATATTATCTAGCATTTAATTCTTATTATATATTGGAACTGTTACTTTACTAATGTATAATTGCCTAGAACTGCTTAATTATTTAATTACTGTTATTTAATGCTTATTATTATTATTATTGATCTTGAAATGCTATGTGGACGCCTTGCGCCGTTTTGTTTCTCTACTGCCATAATTGGTAATGATGGTAGGATATCTTACCTCTTTCCTTTATTTCTATTATTTTCTATCTGTATATTGTGTCCCATCAAAGACGTCGACAAGGAGGGTGAGGCTCCCGAATTCCCTAGCTTCTGGCCCGATCGCGACTAGCACCTACTGTTGGATCATGGCGGCACGCCCACGCAGATTTTTAGGTTATGTGCTTTTGGCCTTCCTTGGAGGGCCAGACTGCTAGTACATTAACCTAAATTCTGAGCGTTTCATCTACGAGGGAGACGTGTCGATTTCGCTGGCTTGGGAGCGTCATGATCCGCCTATCTTCACTTGCAACGTCAGCTTACGTCTGGAGTTTTACTTGCCCATCAGGGAGATGTGGGGTGATCGCCATTACACCCCATAAGAGGATTCTTTTGTTTCCACTGCTCGAGCCCCAGGCCGTAACTTAGTGACTCCTTTGGAGGTTTCCTCGGAAGAGGAAGACCCCGAGGAGGAACCCGAGGAGGATCCTGATATGGTTCCTTCTCCTCTTAGTGACTGACTTTGTTGATAGCTACTGATGGCTATCAGTGTTTATTTTTGAGGACCTGATGTGTCATTATTTTGGTGGGCTATATATTTATGATCTTTTGGGGCATATATGTATAATTTTGCTTTTTGTATATTCAGGCGCTATAAATCAAACAAGTTTAATATAATGATATATCATTATGCATGTATGTTGGTTTGATGTATGCTTTATTCCTATTCTAATCTTTATTGCAATTATGTCTTATCACTATTTACATTAACTATAACAAAAAAAAAATACACTTGCTAATTTAATTACACGATTATAACTAAGTAAATCTATAGTTATAAAAAGAACCGGGTATTGACTTATATATTTATTTTCCGCATTGTAAATGAAAATGTGACGTTCTCTCCCAAAAAGGGGCATTACATTAAGTTGGTATCAGAGCCCCGGTTTATGTTTCTTTGGGTCTTGCGATTGAGTCTGTCTTGTTTGTGCTGTGTGAATTTCTGTGTTTGGTATTCCACGTGGATACATATGATTTTCCTTGTGTTTTTCAGCTAATCTAATTTGAGAAAGTAAGATGGCATGAGGTGGAGACATGCAGCTGCTATAGAGGCTATGCAGAGGATGACTGAAGTCATAGCACAACAGACTGAACGAGCTACTCAACAACAAGAGAGAGTTGTTCAGCAACAAGAGGGGGCTGCTCAACAGCTCGAAGCCACTGCTGATGCTCAAAACTTGGCAGAGTTTCATCGCCACAATCCTCCCTAATTCAAAGGAGAGTTCGATCCTGATAAAGCCAGTCTATGGATTAAAGAGCTAGAGAAACTCTTCCGAGGCATGAATTACGCCGAGAATAAGAAGGTGACTTATGCTACCTTTATATTGGTTAGCAATGCTGAGAACTGGTGGTGTGGGATGTAAAGAATGCTGGAGGCTGAAAATCGCGAAATCACTTGGGATTTATTCAAGGATAAATTCTTGGATAAGTACTTTCCAGCAAGCACGAGGCACGCGAAGGAGATGGAGTTTCTCAACTTAAGGCAAGGGAACATGATCGTTAGTGAATATGCAGCGAGATTTGAAAACTTGTCACAGTTTTCAACGTACTTTCAGCACCAGCCGAATGAAACCTGGAAGTGTCGAAAGTTTACAGAAGGACTGAGATATGAAGTGAAGAAAGTTGTTATCACACTGAAAATCAATGAGTTCTCAGAGCTGCTAGATACATGATGCGAAGTGGAAGCTCTGGAGCAAGCTAGAGATACAAGGAGCAGGAACTTTGAACCTACAAGGTTCCAAAGGGACGGTGGCAACAGTTCTAACCACTTCCAAAAGAAGCCCTATTTTCGACCAATGGGAACCCAGCAACAAACGGCGGGTGGAAGTTCTGGTGGAGGTTTTGTCGGGAACCAGACTGGCCAAAATGTGGCGTATCCCTCAAGATGCCTGAAGTGTGGGAAGGATCATCTCACGAGGGATTGTACTATAAAAGGGATTATCTGTTTCAGATGTGGTAAGCCTGGCCACGTATCCCGAGACTACAACCAAGCGAAGGCTGAACCTTCAGTCAATGTTGCAAGGGCCAACAAACTAAAAGTAGGAGGACGGGTCTATACCATGAGTGGAGCCGAAGCCTCTGAGTCTGAAGACCTGATTCAAGGAGAAGGCACCATAGAAGGTAACCTTTTGACTATATTGTATGACTCTGGGGCAACCTATTATTTCATATCTTATGACTGTGTGCTACGACTTGGTTTACCAGTGTCTACCTTACCTTTTAATCTGATTATTTCTACCCCCACTGATAAACCGGTAGTTACTACCAAAGTTTGTTTAAATTGTCCCTTAATTGTTGAAGGTCAAATCTTTTCTGTCGATTAGATCTGTTTGCCCCTTTCTCAGCTAGATATAATTTTAAAGATGGACTAGTTGTCCTTCAACCATGTTCTATTAGATTGTTTAAGAAAAACCATAGTTTTCCTTGTGGATAAGGATTCTAGATATTTGACGGCCAACCATGTTCAAGCCCTCTTGAAAGAACGAGCTCACGGATACATACTACTGTCTTCTTTGAAACTCGAGAGTGAGGTTGATGTGAACACAATTCTAGTGGTGAATGAATTTCCTAAAGTCTTCCTTGAGGATGTACCTGGTTTACCACCGGTGCAAGAAATAGAATTCGGTATTGACCTTATACCGGGAACTGGTCCCGTGTCTATAGCACCTTATAGGATGGCACCAACAGAATTAGCTGAACTTAAGAAGCAGCTAGAGGAGCTTTTGGAAAAGTAATTTGTCAGACTGAGTGTATCACCTTGGGGAGCACCAGTACTGCTAGTTTGAAAGAAGGATGGTTCATCAAGGTTATGCGTGGACTACAGACAGCTAAACAAAGTGACAATCAAGAATAAATATCCACTCCCAAGAATAGATGACTTAATGGACCAACTGAAAGGAGCAGTGGTGTTTTCAAAAATTGACCTGCAATCTGGGTATCATCAGATACGAGTGAAGACGGAGTATATACTCAAGACTGCTTTTCGTACCCGATACGGTCATTACGAGTATCTTGTGATGCCATTTGGTGTGATAAATGCGTCTACTATCTTCATGGACTACATGAACAGGATCTTTCATCCTTACTTGGATAGGTTTGTTGTTGTCTTTATCGACGACATCCTAATATACTCTCAAAATCAGGAGGATCATGCTGAACACCTCAGTATAGTTCTCCAGATTCTGAAGGAGAAAGAACTGTATGCCAAACTGTCAAAATATGAATTTTGACTGGAAGAAGTTAAGTTTTTGGGTTATGCAATCTCGAAGGATGGGATTACAGTGGATCCATCAAAAGTGAAGGCAGCGCTACAATGGAAAAGGCTTAAGTCAGTGACGGAGATTTGTAGCTTCGTGGGATTGGCCGGATATTATCGGAGGTTCATCGAGGGATTCTCCAAGATTGCAGGACCTCTTACTCAACTCACGAGAAAGAACCAAGCTTTTGAGTAGACTGACAGCTGTGAACAGAGTTTCCAAGAGTTGAAGAGATGGCTAACTACCTCGCTAGTGTTAATGCTACATGATCTGAATGAGCCCTTCGAGATGTATTGTGACACTTCATACCAAGGACTAGGATCTGTGCTTATGCAACATAGGAGAGTGGTGGCTTATGCTTCAAGGCAATTGCGAGTACATGAGAAGAACTACCCAACACAAGAATTGAAATTAGCGGTTGTGGTTTTCGCTTTGAAGATATGGAGGTATTTCTTCTATGGTGCGATGTTCAACATCTTTAGTGATCACAAAAGTTTGAAATATTTGTATGATCAGAAGGAGTTGAACATGAGGCAGCGGAGGTGGCTGGAGTTCCAATCATTAGAAGATTTACTTAGAGCTTGCACCATAGAACAGACTGAAAGTTAGGATGACATTCTACCATTAATAGAATTCACCTACAACAACAGTTATCATTCAAGCATAGGGATGGCACCCTATGAGGCTCGGTATGGACAGCAGTGTCGGACACCTTTATGTTGGTACCAAGACGGCGAGCACCTCACTATTGGACCAGATGTTATACAACAGACAATCGAAAAAGTTAAGATGATTTAGGAGAAGATGAGGATGGCTTAGAGCCGACAAAAGAGCTATGTGGACAAAAGAAGAAAGCCTCTTGAGTTTGAGGAAGACGAGCATGTATTTTTGAAAGTCACACCTACGACTGGGGTGGGCTGGGCCTTGAAATTTAAAAAACTTACTCCAAAATTTCTTGGACCATACCAAATTATTTACCGAGTAGGTCCAGTAGCCTATCAAATAGCCTTACCCGCTTTCCTTTCAAACATTCACAATGTATTCCATGTGTCACAACTGCGAAAATACATTCTTGACCCAAGTAATGTCATAGCAACAGATACAGTATAATTAAAAGAGAACTTAACCTATGAGGCACCTCTTGTAAGAATTGAGGATAGAAGGATACAACAACTAAGAGGCAAGGAGATCTCATTAGTAAAGGTAATCTGGAACGAAAAGACTGGAGATGCAACATGGGAGCTGGAAGACAAGGTGAAGGAGCAATACCCATAACTATTCTAAAGTATGAAAATTTTGAGGACGAAATTTCTTTTTCGAATGGGAGAGTTGTAATACCTTAAAAATTATTTATTTCATCATAGATAATCATTTTATAATATTTATGATTTTTAGGAATTTTTCTAAAATTTTTCAGAAACGTCAAATATTTTAATATATTTCTCATTTTACATGCGCACTGAGCAGAGTCAGTGTAACACCCCAGAGATTGTTTGTTTCATCATGAATAGGCATTTCCCAATATTCGTGATTTTTGGAAAATTTTCTGGAATTTTTCGAAAATGCTGAATATTTTAATATATTTCTCATTTTACGCGCACACTGAGCAGAGTCAGTGAAATGCCCCAAAAAATTGTTTATTTCGTGACGAACAACCACTTTCTGATATTTATGATTTTTGAGAATTTTTGTGGATTTTTTTGAAAATGTCAAATATTTTAGTATATTCCTCGTTTTAAATGCGCGCTGAGCGGAGTCAGGATAACGAAATGTTTTCCCTGAGGCTGGTAAACCTTGAACTGTCGACCTATCGACGGGGGATCTTACTAAACCCGAGACTAGGAACAGTTTGTGAGGTTTGCATTTTTTGAGGTTTTATCTGATAAATAAAATCTCTGTACGTACAGTTGATTAAAATTTTACGATACGCTCTATTATCCATTGGATAATTAATACTGGCTTTGTGCACTGTAACAATTATCCATTAAGTAATAGCTTGTAGTAAAATCCTAATTTTCATATTATTTTAACTATTAAATCACATTATCCTATCCTAATGTAATCTACTTTATGTCTAATCACATCTTCTTTATTGAAAATGCACCCAAGCTTCTCAAGCAAGCTAACCATTTCTCTCTCCTCCTCTCCACACTCACACGACTGCTGCACAAATTTGGGAGCCAAAATTTGTGCTTTAATTTAATTAATTAACCTATTCAAATTTCAAAAAGAAAACTCTAAAAGCATCTTTCATTTTTCTATTCACTTCTCTCTCTACCTTCATCTTTCTCAAACTTTCTCTCCTCCTTCCCTCTAGCCACACCTCGCCACCACATCTCCAAGCCCTCCACCTTCACAAAAATTTCAACCAACCCCATTTTCTTAATCACATTCATCATCTAAACACTTCTCTAGTTAGTGGTTTCTTGGAAAACTTTCATCTTCACCACTTTCTTCAAGCTTCAACCTTAGGGTTTTTGGGTAAGGTTCTTGATTCTTCACTCTCTTTTCCCCATTTTTGTTTTTATGGTCTCCTTTGTGACCATCTATACCTTATTTTTCAAGCATTGGTGTTATCTTGATGAGATTGAAATTTCTAGGGTTTGGTTGGGTGTGAATCCAAAAATTTGCAAAGAACTTTAAGGGGTTCTCTTGTTTTCTTCTCTTTGGTAAGAGGAAGATACTCCTCCTCAACCTCTATTGGTAGTAAGGAACCTTGATTTGTGATTGGTTGTGAGAAAACCCTATTAAGGGTTATTCTTTGTTTGTATGATTTGTATGATTACATATTGTTGTTAATTTGTTTAAGTTATTTGATTGATTGGTTATGTATATTGATATACTTGAGGGATTGGAACACTTGAAATGGAAAAAAATGACCTAGATTTCCTCTAGGAGGCTCATGGTTTTGGGGCCTTAAATTAGGGTTCTTGGTGAAAAATTTATAACAAGTGGAAGACTTAACTAGCCAAGTGAATAATATGTGATTAATGGAATAAAAATTTGAACCTTGAAACCTAGAGAGGCTCATGGCCTTCATGGCTAAAAATGGCTCAATCTTATGATTACATACAACTATGGCATTTAATTGATCAAGTAAATAAATAAGAGGATTATGTAATGGAAGGAAATAAATTTAGTAACCTAAAGGAACTCTTTGGACTTTAAGAACAAATAAGGATGTGTGAGACATTGGTAAGACTTAGAAATAATTCTCTAAGTGAATATGACTAAGTTTAAAGTAAGAACCTAATAATGAAAGGAATTTCATAAGAAAAATTTAATTAAAGTGAAACTTAATTAAATAATTAATTAGGAATCAATTAGGGTTTCATAAAACGGAAAGAACCAAGAATGAAAATTTAATTAAAGGCTTAGAATAATTTTCGGTTAAGATGAGATCATGAGTGTAAGTGAGAATGTTAAACAATCTCATAATGTACCTTAAAAATGTAATGTATTAATTAAGAACTTAATGATATTTAACGTGGGTCCGTGAGTTGACCAATAACATAATGATGCTTACTTTAGTCGAACTGCGACATGACATGGAAAATGTATTATTGATGAATGTACATGTTATATACATTGAGTTAGCATGCATTGTGGAAGTCCATTGGACTGTTGTTAAGGCCATGTTACCTAGGAGATTGAATACACCTTTGTGCGGGTGCGAGTAGACTAATGTAGGTCATTCTGTTGACCTTGGGGGCGTCGGGGCGCGGGCGTCTCATAGTGGACAATAGGTAGTCCCATTGGGCCATGAGATAAACCTATGCGAACACACTGACGATCCGGACATGACACTGTCCTATATCATGATCTAGTGTAGAATATATGTACAATGCCTTAATGTGCACGTGGATAAACTGATGAATTATAGCACTTTGGCCGCGGCAGCCGAGTTGCAGACATGTTTGCTAATCTTTCTCTCCGACTATTTGTGTCTAGCTCCATAGAGTAGGATTTTGATGTTGTACGCATGTGCATAATGAGTCCATATAGTATCTGGCATTTAATTCTTATTATATATTGGAACTGTTACTTTACTAATGTATAATTGCCTGGAACTGCTTAATTATTTAATTGCTGTTATTTAATGCTTATTATTATTATTATTGATCTTGAAATGCTATGTGGGCACCTTGTGTCGTTTTGTTTCTCTACTGCCATAATTGGTAATGATGGTAAGATATCTTACCTCTTTCCTGTATTTCTATTATTTTCTATCTGTATATTGTGTCCCATCGAAGACGTCGACAAGGAGGGTGAAGCTCCCAAATTCCCTAGCTTCTCGCCCAACCGCGACTAGCACCTACTGTTGGATTATGGCAGCACGCCCACATAGATTTTTAGGTTATGTGCATTCGGCCTTCCTCGGAGGGCCAGACTACTGGTACATCAACCTAAATTCTGAGCGTTTTGTCTATGAGGGAAACGTGTCGATTTTGCTGGCTTGGGGGCGTCATGATCCCCCTATCTTCACTTGCAGCGTCAGCTAACGTCTGGAGTTTAACTTGCCCATCAGGGAGATGTAGGGTGATCGCCATTACACCCTACAAAAGGATTCTTTTGTTTCCACTGCTCGAGCCCTGGCCCGTAACTCAGTGGCTCCTATGGAGGTTTCCTTGGAAGAGGAAGACCCCGAGGAGGAACCCGAGGAGGATCTTGACACTGTTCCTTCTCCTCTTAGGGACTGACTTTGTTGATAGCTACTGATGGCTATCAGTGTTTATTTTTGAGGGCCTGATGTGTCATTATTTTGGTGTGCTATATATTTATGATCTCTTGGGGCATATATGTATAATTTTGCTTTTTGTATATTCAGGCGCTGTAAATTAAAAAAGTTTAATATAATGATATATCATTGTGCATATATGTTGGTTTGATGTATGCTTTATTCCTATTCTACTCTTTATTGCAATTATGTCTTATCACTATTTACATTAACTATAACAAAAAAAAAAATACACTTGCTAATTTAATTACACGATTATAACCAAGTAAATCTATATTTATAAAAAGAACCGGTCTTAACTTATATATTTATTTTCTGCATTGTAAATGAAAATGTGACGTTCCCTCTCAAAAAGGGGCGTTACAATATGCACAATGCGTATGCTGACCATCCTCATGTACAATGTACTCAATCCCTACTCCATGGAGCTAGACAAAAACATCGGAGAGAATGATCAGGAGATATGTCTGTATCGCGACTGCCGAGGCCTTCAAGTGCAAAAAAATTCTCAGTTTATCAACGTGTACATCATGACATTGTACAAGACATTCTACACAGATCTCGATATAGGACAGTGTTTTGGTCCGAATCGTTGGTGCATTTGCATCGGTCTGCCCCACGGATAGAAGAGCTACCAACTGTCCATTGCGAGGTACCCGTACCCCGACGCCCCCAAGGTCAATAAGAGACCTACACTTGTCTATTCGCACCTACACCAAGGTGTGATTCAACTCCTAGGCAACATGGCCTTCACAATAGTTCAACCACCGTTGTACCATTCCCAATGGTATTAAAGCAATCCATCCATACAATTGTTCAATACTATTTTCATCAGTGATATTACATAACCATCCATACGACTACGTAGTACCACTGTTAACTGGGCTTCCTTTGATAACCAGTCTCATCTGACTAAATCATCTACCTGATGTTTCTTAGTCCGGAACTTCGGTTCCATAATCACAATGTCAATGCATGCTTCAATCATGCTCATTATGTCAGACTATATCAATCATGCTTCAATGCATATGGATTCAATGCATATATATATATATACATATATAGATTCACAATGATAGTATAACTTATCCAAATTCAGATACCATATAGAGCCCAAACATTTATCCAAAAGCTTTAATCCCAATCACGGACCCACATCAAGTCAATATTAAATCCTCAAAGGTGAACACAAACTATACAAAATTTTTACCAAAGCTATGCCTCAATTCCATTATGTTTTTGCGTTAAACTCTCTTAGAATATTTACTTTGAGTTCCTCACAACCCTCCTCACACTCATGTTCTTTCTTTATCCAACCTCACACTAAGTTGTATAGTAAGGTTGTATTCATTATCCTTTCCACATTATGAATCCTACTTAAGTGCCTATTCATTTAGTTAGCTAAGTTCTATCTTGTTATAAAGCCTCACAATGAGTGTCAAATGAAACTGTGAGCCTCCAAGGGACTAGAAAAACCAAACAATGCTTCAATACCCTTGATTTCACGGCCATGTCAAGTTTCACGGCCAGGAGTACACGACTATGTCAAATTTCACGGCCTAGGTCATGTACTCCTCTGGAAGAACCAGAAAACATGCAAAAATAGAGATGTTCGATTACACGGCCTAGGCCGTGTAATACTCTGTCTTGCATTTTTAGCTGTGTTTCCAGTGGGGAACACGGCCTGGGCCGTGTAAATCCATATCAGCCCATGAATTTACACCATAAACCATGAAAAAGAGGTTCTCCAAGCTTCCAAATTGAATGGGTACCAATCCATATACATATTTGAACATTTAGACACATACAAATCCATCAAAATACTTAATAACAAGCATAGAAAATCATACCACATAATCAAATCATAACATTATTAAAAATCACAACAAAGTGAGAAACCCACAATGGATTCCTCACCATCAACACTAAAGACATTTCCTCACCACCAAGATTAGGTGAAGAGGATTATCTCCCTCTTACCTCAAGAGAAGACAAGAAAAGGAACCTTTTTGGTGCTCTTCTTGAGATTTTCGTCCAAGACCTCCAAGAAAACCCTAAGATGGTGAAACCCAAGAAATCCAAAATCAAAGCTTGAAAAGGGAGTTCACAATGGTGGCCAAGGACCACGAAAATAAGGTGGAGAAATGGAAAAGCTATGATCTTTTACCTTAAAGCTTCAAGCTTTGAGCTTTAATGGTGGA
Source organism: Ormosia semicastrata (assembly GCA_029884595.1). NCBI lineage: Eukaryota > Viridiplantae > Streptophyta > Magnoliopsida > Fabales > Fabaceae > Ormosia > Ormosia semicastrata. The sequence continues at coordinate 56,593,112 of JAQQTO010000063.1, forward strand.
AGAAGTTGAAGATGGATTTAGGGGATGACCTCCAAGGAGAAGAGTCTTAGTATGATGAGAAGAAGCAAGAAACAAGGTTAGTTGAGCAAGAAAAGCTTGGTTGCTTACCAATGGTGGTGTGCCGTGTGAATGGAGGAGAAGAGAGGAGAGAGCTTGTGGGGAAAAGAGGAAGAGAGAGAAAGGTGAAATGGGCTTGAAGTGGGAAATAGGAAGTGAAAATATGATGATTTTTGTCAAATTTTTCTCCTCCCAGCCGTGGAGCCCCAAATGAGGAGAGAGGAAAATGTGTTGTTGGGTAGGAAGCTTCCTTAAGAAGCTTCGCATGCTTCTCAATAAAGTGAAGGGTGATGATGTCACTTAGATGCTATCTTAAAGTGATCAGATAGAAATAATTTGCTAGAGCTATTATTTACTAAAAAAATGTTACAGTTAGCAGAAGTAATATTTTATTATCCCACAGATAATAAAATATACTGTGATTTTATTTATCAAATAAAATCTCAAAAAATAAACTTCGTAAACTGTGTCCAATCTCAGGTTTAGTAAGATCCCCCATCGACGTTTCTACAGTTCAAAGTTTTTCGGCCACAGAGCAAACATTTCATTTTCCCAGCCTCGCTTAGTGCACACGCAAATCGAAAAAAATATTAAAATAATCAAACAATTCAAAAAATTCTAATTTTTTTTCCAAAAATCATAAATATTATAAAATGATTATTTATCATGAAATAAGTAATTTTTGGGATGTTACAACTCTCCCTTCTAAAAGGAATTTCATCCTCGAAATTCTTTATACCTTAGAATAAACGTGGCTATTGTTCTTCTATTTCATCCTCTAGTCATCAGGATGCATCTCTAGTTGCATCAATTCAGATTACCGGTACCAAGGACATTTCTTTCCATTGAGTACCCCTTTTTAATGGGCAAGAAGTGTTCTGACTACACATTTAACTCATCCAGTTCGGATAAATATTTCAGATTCTTGTGATCGCTGTAAACATTGACAGTTGCTCCTTGTAGAAAATGCCTCCATATTTTCAATGCACTACAATTACTAATTCCGAGTTTGTGTAGAGTAATCCTTCTCATATGCTCTCGGTTGTCTTGAAGCATATGTTACCACCTTCCCATTCTATACAAGCACATATCCCAAACCTTGATGTAAAACATCACAAACTCATTTGGGATCACGATGTAGTTAGTCGTCTCCTTGACTTTTGAAAACTTTCTTCACACGCCTTGGTCCATAGAAAAGCTTGATGCTTTCTTGTAAGCTAAGTGGGAGGTCTTGCTATCTTGGAAAACCCTTTTGATGAATCATCACTAATAACTGATTAATCACACAGAACTACGAACCCGTGTTACGGTCTTTGCACTTTCTCACTGAAGAGCTGTTTCACCTTTCGATGAATCCATAGCAACTCCTTCCCTTGAGATCACGTGACCTAAAAGTTGAATTGCCTTTAACTTGAATCCGAACTTGAACAACTTTACGAGTAACTTCTTTTTCTTCAGAATTTGAAGAATCATGATGAGAGGTTTCGGTACGTTCCTCTGAACTTCAGGAGTAGATCAGAATGTCGTCAACAAGGATAATGATAAGTCTGTCTCCACTGGGAAGAGAGATCTAATTCATGTAACCGATGAATACTACCGAAGTGTTCGTTGCATAGAACGAAGCTACTAAACACTTGTAGTGCCCATAACATGTTAGGAAAAAAAATTGTTTCTGAAAAGTCTCCTACCTTTGAGCAAACTTGATGATAGTCTAGAACACAAGCTGATCTTGGAGAAAACAGCATCTTCCTTTAGTTGATTCGTTAAGCCATCTATCCATGATCTTAACAAAAAACTTCACATAGGGTATGTTCTTTTCTAATTGTACTACATTCGGCACGGATCTATCTGATGGAGAATTTGACATGGTTCAACAAAATTTTGGGATGAGCTTCATGGATTTAGATCCAGAAATCTCTGTCTCAAGAAGCACAAAGTTTGATTGGAATAATTTAACAGGATATGATTGGAAAATAACTAATCCATTTTCAATATTACATCTAATTTATGAAAGAAGTAAACAAATCAGGTCAATAGAAAAGATTTCGTCTTTAATAGGTCATAGGATAATTTAAACAACTTGGCTATCATCAACAAGTTCTTAGTAGCAGAAGTAGAGATAACTTAGTCAAAAGATGATGAAGATACAAATGACCCTACTAGATTCATACAGTCATACGCCATAAAGAAATGGGTTACCCCCGAAATTATACAATAAAATCATAGGGTCATCTATTGCAGTACAAGCTCCTTCGTTTAGGCCTTCAGTCTGAGAGACTTTCACTTCACTTGAGGAATTAACTCTCCCTTCTTCATGAGATTTTGAAGTAAATACATCTCCGACGGAAGGCTTCGTCCTATGGAAGGTACAATTTCTAGCCACATGTCCTGACTTTTTGCACTTGAAACAAATTATTCCTTTGATTGTACAGTGCCTTGTTAAGTGACCTTTTTCGTACTTGAAGCAGATTACCCGCTTGATCTTACACTCCCTCGTTGAACGGCTCTTTCCACCCTTCTTACATTTTGGTAAAGATACCACAGTCGGATTGGATTGATTTCCACTAGCACTTCCTTCATGCGTTTGCTGTCGCTGTTGCTCCTTCGGTCGTCGTGTATACAGTTTCTGCTTAAACTGATTAACTTTTCTATTATTCCTCCTTTGGAACTTAGGCAATCCAGAGTTTCCCTAAAATTGACTTTCTTCCAACAAATTCTGAACCTTGACTTCCAATTCCTGCTTCTGTGCGGCCCTCTGATCCTAGCGTGTTGTTGCATCTACCACTCTTTGCATTTCCTCTGCTGCCGCAATCGTATCATCATTGTCACTCCCCGCATTCATATGCTTACATCTACCCCGAGCCATTTCCTTCCTCCAAGGACAAACAAATCAAAACATAAGGAAAGTCAAAAGCAATCAATTCAAACATTATTATCTCCTTTCGAAAACCAAACACAAAGAGTCACACAACACAGTAACACAAACCTAACCACCAAACCCAAAATACTTAACTTGAGCTCCTTCATTCTCCCTCCTATGGTGCGATCTCCTATAAGTGTTTAACTTACAAGCTACTCCTCGAACCATACTTATGCTAGATATTCTTTCCCCAAGAAAATCGGTTCTCCAAAACCTCTTGGACACCTCGGTCCACAAACCTTGCAAGTCTTATTTAACTACCCTTTTCTAACCCATTAGCTTAAACAATTCTAAAGGTAACATAGCAAGGGTGTAAATGCAAACAAATCCTAAGCAAGTTCAGTCATACCAGTTAAGCTTCTTTTTAAAAGAACTTCTATTACCTTAATACGCCTAGGTGAAGTCATAGTTTCCCGTAAACACAGAACATTACACATTGAGTGGGCCAATACTCAATATCATATAACTGTGCAACAATAGCTACTGACATTCGACCTATGGCAAGCCATGCCTTCCTTTCCCAAACATCTCAATCAAGAGACAAGGAAGTGCACAACATACAGAGAAACATCTAACATGTCTAAGCATAGTCAATCCATACCCCAGCTCAACAGGATGAACTACGCTCTGATACCACCTAATGTAACACCCCTCGATTTAATAACAAGGCACAATCATCATTATACCACGATCACTAAATTTTGGCATGCTACAACTCAAATAACAAATTTCCTAAATTTAATCATTTTGCATATGAGGGAAATATGAGCCACGAATGAATAGTTACACATTCTGTCATTTAAAAATATGATTTAACAAGATATACTCAATTTACAACACATATAAGACTGATTAATTTCCTTAAAACATACATATACTCAAAATAGCCCTTATATAGGTAATGCAAAAAAAAAAAATATAAACTACCCATAACAGCGCCATGACTAAGGAGTTGGGCACTCCATCGGATCCATCTCGGAATCCTTCCCCAGTTCATCTGAAAACACAAGGACAGGGCAGGGGCGGTCTCTCGAGCAGGTACCTTAGTAGCTGATGCCATAGAATCCTCGACCTCTCTAGGTATGTGAAGCGGATCGCTCCATAGCTCCCGAATGGATAAAGTAAACTCCAGAAGCACTGATGTGGTGTGAATCAGAATAACATCTTCATCGCAGTCCTTCAAGGTCAAGATCGGAATCCCCAACATGCCGTATACGCTTGCTGGCCCAGTCAACTTGCCAAGCCTTGGCACCCCTGGTGAACTCAATCATGATGAAACTAATAGAGTCCCTTCTTGTTGTCCTCACCGAATGCAGGAGATCAAACCAAGTAAAATCTAGGAAATTCAACCTCGTCCCCTTTACTGTCTTTAACGCAAAAAAAAAAAAACACATAAAACAAGAATAGTGCAAGCAAGAGGTGAGATATCCTACGTCATTACCATGGCAGCAAAGGAACATAACACGAATGACGAAGTCATTCCATACATACAAGTATTACAAATATGTTCTAGGTATCAATTGCACATATATATATATATCATCAGAAAGGCATATCCCACAATAATATAACTATTAACAGCACCATAACAACAGATATCCACTATAGATATACATAAGTAATAATTAAGTCACTACAATATGTATGTAGACCATGCCATGACAATTATGTGAATTGACCATGCATATGCACAATGCATATATTGACCATCCTCATGTACAATGTACTCATTCCCTACTCCATGGAGCTAGACAAAAACGTCGGAGAGAATGATCAAGAGATATGTCTGTATAGCGGCTGCCGAGGCCTTCAAGTACAAAAAAAATTCTCAATTTATCAATGTGCACATCATGGTACTATACAAGACATTCTACACAGATCTCTATATAGGATAGTATCTCGGTCCGAATCGTTGGTGCATTTGCATCGGTCTGCCCCACAGAGAAAAGAGCTACCAACTGTCTATTGCGAGGTACCCGCACCCCGATGCCCCAAGGTCAATAAGAGACCTACACTTGTCTATTCGAACCCACACCAAGGTGTGATTCTACTCCTAGGCAACATGGCCTTAATAATAGTTCAACCACCATTGTACCATTCCCAATGGTATTGAAGCAATCCGTCTATACAATTGTTAAATACCATTTTCGTAAGTGATATTATATAACCATCCATATGACTACATAGTATCACTATTAACTGGGTTTCCTTTGATAACCAATCCCATCTGACTAAATCGTCCACTTGATGTTTCTGGTTATAAAGGTAAACCACATCTGACTAAATTGTCTACCTGATGTTTCTTGGTTTGGTACTTCGGTTCCATAATCACAATGTTAATGTATGCTTCAATCATGCTCATCATATCAGACTGTATCAATCATGCCTCAATGCATATGGATTCAATGCATACATATATATATATATATATATATATATATGTAGATTCACAATGATAGTATAACTTATCTAAATTCACATACAATATAGAGCCCAAACATTCATCCAAAAGCTTTAATCCCAATCACGGACTCACATCAAGTCAATATTAAATCCTCAAAGGTGAACACAAACTATTCAAAATTGTTACCAAAGTTATGCCTCAATTCCATTATGTTTTTGCGTTAAACTCTTTTAGAATATTTACTTTGAGTTCCTCACAACCCTCCTCACACTCATGTTCTTTCTTTATCCAACCTCACACTAAGTTGTATAATAAGGTTGTGTTCATTATCCTTTCCATATTATGAGTTCCTACGTAAGTGCCTATTCATTTAGTTAGCTAAGTTCTAGTTGTTATAAAGCCTCACAATGAGTGCCGAATGAAACTGTGAGCCTCCAAGGGACTAGAAAAACCAAACAATTCTTAACTACCCTTTATTTTACGGCCATGTCAAGTTTCACGGCTTGGCATACACAGTTATGTCAAATTTCACGGCCTAGGTCATGTACTCCTCGGAAGAACCAGAAAACGTGCAAAAATGGTGATGCCCGATTACACGGCCTAGGCTGTGTAACACTCTGTCTTGCGTTTTTAGCTATGTTTCCAATGGGGAACACGGCCTGGGCCGTGTAAATCCACATCAGCCTGTGAATTTACACCAGAAACCATGAAAATGAGCTTCTCCAAGCTTTTAAATCGAATGGGTACCAATCCATATACATATTTGAACATTTAGACACATATAAATCCATCAAAATACTCAATAACAAGCATAGAAAATCATACCATACAATCAAATCATAACATTATTAAAAAATCATAACATTATTAAAAATCACAACAAAGTGAGAAACCCATAATGGATTCCTCACTATCAACACCAAAGACATTTCCTCACCACCAAGATTAGGTGAAGAGAATTATCTCCCTCTTACCTCAAGAGAAGACAAGAAAAGGAACCTTCTTGGTGCTTTTCTTGAGATTTTTGTCCAAGAGCTCCAAGAAAACCCTAAGATGGTGAAACCCAAGAAATCCAAAATCAAAGCTTAAAAAGGGAGTTCACAATGGTGGCCAAGGACCATGAAAATGAGGTGGAGAAATAGAAAAGCTATGATCTTTTACCTTAAAGCTTCAAGCTTTGAGCTTCAATGGTGGAAGAAGATGAAGATGGATTTAGAGGATGACCTCCAAGGAGAAGAGTCTTAATATGATGAGAGAAAGTAAGAAACAAGGTTGGTTGAGCAAGAAAAGCTTGGTTGCTTACCAATGGTGGTGTGTCCGTGTGAATGGAGGAGAAGAGAGGAGAGAGCTCGTGGGGAAGAGAGGAAAAGAGAGAAGAGAGAAAATGTGAAGAGAGAGAAATGTGAAATGGGCTTGAAGTGGGAAATGGGAAGTGGAAATATGATGACTTTTGTCATCTTTTTCTCCTCCTAGTCGTGGAGCCCCAAATGAGGAGAGAGGAAAATGTGTTGTTGGGTAGGAAGCTTCCTTGAGAAGCTTCACACGCTTCTCAATAAAGTGAAGGGTGATAATGTCACTTAGATGCTATCTTAAAAGTGATCAGATAGAAATAATCTGCTAGAGTTATTATTCAGTGGACAAATGTTACAGTCAGCAAACGTAATATTTTATTATCCCATAGATAATAAAATATACTGTGATTTTATTTATCAGATAAAATCTCAAAAAATAAAAATCTCATAAACTGTGTCCTGTCTCGGGTTTAGTAAGATCCCTCGTTGATGTTTCTACAGTTCAAAGTTTTTCGGCCATAGGAAAAATATTTCATTTTCCCAGCCTCGCTTAGTGCACACGCAAATTGAGAAAAATATTAAAATAATCAAGCAATTCAGAAAATTCTAGAAATATTCCCAAAAATCATAAATTTTATAAAACGATTACTTATCATGAAATAAGTAATTTTCAAGATGTTACAATAAGAGGTGGCAATTTTATGTATAATGCCATATTTCTTCATTAAGAATTCAAATGGTTTACTACAAAAATGTGTTCCCTCATCATTGATAATAGCTCGAGGGATTCCAAATCGACTTAAGACATTTACTTTTAAAAATTTAAGAATAATTTTATGCTCATTGTGTTGACATGGAATCGTCTCAATCCATTTTGAGACATAATCAACTGCAACCAAAATATACACAAATCCAAATGATGATGGAAATGGACCCATGAAATCAATTCTCTAACAATAAAAAATTTCAATGACAAGGATAGGGTTCAGAGGCATCATGTCTCATTTAGAAATGGAACCTAATTTTTGACAGTTTTCATAACTTTTACAAAATATATAGCTATCTTTAAATAAAGTGGGCTAATAAAATTTACATTGTAAGATTTTGTAGCTGTTTTCTTTGAAGAAAAGTGACCTCCATACGCTTCTGAGTGACAAAATTTAATGACACTACCTACCTCATTGTTAGGCATACATTTCTGAATGATTTGATCAGGATAATATTTAAACAAACATAGGCCATCCCAATAAAAAATTTTCATCTCATTCAAAAATTTCCTTCTATCTTGGTTCGTCCATGGCGGCTGCATCTTTCCTATTATAAGAAAATTGACTATGTTAGCAAACCAAGGCATGGAATTGACAGAAAATAAAAATTCATCAGAAAAAGAATCATTGATAGGTGTGATATCAAAAGGTGATTCTGTCGTAAGTTTGGACAAATGATCTGCAATAATATTTTTGGCTCCTTTCTTATCTTTTATTGTGATGTTGAATTCTTGAAGTAACAAGATCCATCATATCAACCTAGGTTTGGCATCCTGCTTTGACATTAAATATCTAACAGTAGCATGATCAGTGAAAATAACAGTAGAAGAACCAATTAAATAAGTTTGAAATTTGTCCAATACAAAAATTACAGGAAGTAGTTCTTTCTCAGTAGTGGTATAATTCATTTGTGCATTATTCAAAGTTTGACTTACGTAATAAATTACATGAGGAGTACCTTCCTTTCTTTGGCCTAAAACAGCGCCAACAACAAAATCACTAGGATCACAAATCAACTCAAAAGGCAAAGACCAGTCAGGGGTTTGGATGATAGAAGCAGATGTCAGAAGACCAATTAATTTTTCAAAAGATTTTTGACATTCTTGAGTCTAATCAAATAGTGTAACTTTGATTAGAAGATTGCATAATGGTCTAGATATGACACTAAAGTCCTTATCAACTTCAATTCCTTTAGAAGATATCACATGACCTAACACTATTCCTAAAGTAACCATGTAATGACATTTTTCCCAATTTAGCACAAGTCATTTTTCTTCGCATCTTTTAAGAACTTTTTCCAAATTATCAAGACAAATTTTAAATGAATTTCCATAAACTGTCAAGTCATCCATGAAAATCTCTAAATGATGCTCAACCATGTCACTAAAAATAATTAACATGCATCTTTGGAATGTTGCCAAAGCATTACAAAGGCCAAAATGCATTATTCTATATGCAAAAGTACTAAAGGGATATGTAAAAGTGGTCTTTTCTTGATCCTCTAATGCAATGGGTATTTGATGATAGCCCGAATAACCATCAAGAAAATAGTAGTAGGGATATCCTGCTACCCTTTCAAGAATTTGATCAAGAAATGGCAAGGGGAAATGATCTTTCCTAGTGGCAACATTTAATTTTCTAAAATCAATACACATACGCCAACTGGATGAGACTCGCATAGGTATTAATTCACCTTTTTCATTTCCAACCACTTTTATTCTAGATTTCTTAGGCACAACTTATGTAGGGCTTATCCGCTGGCTATCAAAAATAGGGTAGATAATTCTAACATCAAGTAATTTGAGAATTTTAGCTCTAACTACCTCTTTCATGTATGAATTTAATTTTCTTTGAGGTTATTGTGATGTTTTAGCATTATTCTCTAAATATATTCTATGTGTACAAATTAATGGATTAATGCATATTATGTCCTTTAATATCCATCCAATTGCACTTTTATGTCTTTTAAGTACTTCTATTAACATACTTCTTGTTCTCTGGTAAGGATCAAAGAAATTACCACTAGAATGCTTTGTTTTTCTCCCAAAAATGTATACTTCAACCCGACAGGTAATGAATTTAGTTCCAGTGTAGGTATTTCTTGATGGGTATTATCATTCATGGGTTTTAGTTCTTCAAATCTCAACTTCCATTATTTGTATTCTATTACCTGTGTACAATCAAGAAAAGAGCATATTTCAGAACTATCATCATCTAATTACATACCTGAGTGAAATGAATTGATTAAATAAATTTCTAATGGGTCAGAAGAACTCCTGGTTTAAAGATTCATCTATAATTGCCTCAATCCCTTCAACTTCCTGCTTTTCATCATGGACTTCCTGTGGTTGCTTGGACATATTAAAAACATTAAGCTCTGATGTCATATTTCTAAATGTTAGCTTCACCACTCTATTTTTGTAATTTATCAAAGCATTAGATGTTGCTATAAATGGGCGACCTAAAATAACAAGAATTGACTTGCAACTATAGGTGCAGTTTCCAAGATAATAAAATCCACAAGATATATGAATTTATCAACTTGTACCAACACATCTTCTACTATTCTTTTTAGAATTTTAACTAATCTATCGGCAAGTAGAAGAGTTACAGAAGTTGGTTTTAACTCACCCAGGTTGAGTTGCTGATAAACTGAATATGGAAGCAAATTAACACTAGCACCAAGATCAAGTAAAACTTGTTCAATTTTATGTTCTCCGCTAATGCATGAAATGTAGAACATCTAGGGTCTTTATATTTCAAGACATTATTATTTTGAAGAATGGAGCTTACTTGTTTAGCCAAAAAGGCTTTCTTTTTCACATTTAGTTTCCTTTTAACAGTGCACAAATCTTTCAAAAATTTGGCATAAGGAGGAACCTGTTTGATAGCATCTAATAGAGGAATATTGACCTTCACTTGTTTAAAAATTTGAAAAATTTCAATGTTGTGGTTCAATTTCCATGAATTGTTTAATGCTTGAGGAAATGAGGGTGAAAGTGAAAGTTTGGTTTCCTTTTGGACAAGTGGCTTATCGACCCATTCCTTATATTTGGGAATTGATTCATCATCTTTCTCACAATGTTCAGGAATTTGTTTTTCAACAACATTTCCACTCCTAAGAGTTATCACTGACTTGACTTGATTTATTTGTTAGCTTTCTAAACTACCCTCATTTAGACTGTACTGAACCTTGGGATTCAGTTGAGATTAAGAAGGAAATTTTCCTTTCTCATGAATGGTGAATGCAGAAGAAAGTTTAGCAAGAGTGTCTTTTATGTCAATCATAGCTTGAGTGTTTTGATTATTAATGGCCTCTTGCTTTTCCAAGAATGCATGCAATGTTCCTTCAAGGTTTTTCCTATATGGTGGGACATAAGATGCATATCCTTGAGAATTTTGAGAGTCCAATTGTTCATGAGGAAGTGGTGGCTGCACAAATTATGCATGATTATTATTCCTCCAATTAAAGTTCGGGTGATTTCTCCATCCCAGATTATATGAATCTGAAAAAGAAGAGGTAAATTGTAACATCCCGAAAATTCTTTATTTCATTATAAATGATCATTTTATAATATTTATGATTTTTAGGAATTTTTGTGGATTTTTCTAGAAATGATGAATATTTTAATATATTCTTCATTTTACGTGTACATTGAGCAGAGCCGGGGAAAATAGAATATTTTCCCTGAGGCTGGTAAACCTTGGACTGTCAACGTGTCAACGGGGGATCTTACTAAACCCGAGGCTGGGCACAGTTTGCGAGGTTTGCGTTTTTCAAGGTTTTATCTGTTAGATAAAATCGCGGTATCATAAAATTATTGGATGAATAATAAAATACTATTTTCATTAATTGTAACTTTTATTCACTGAGAAAATAATTCTAACGGTGTAATTAATCATTTGTCAGATGTATTTAATTTGGAGACAAGCTTACTATACACTTTATCGAGGAGCGCGCGAAGCTTCTCAAGGAAGCTTCCTCCAACCATTTTATATTTTTTCTCTCTCCTCCTTTCCTTGGGTGCTGCATGTTTGGCTATTTGGGGGTCTAATTCATTTTCTTTCTCACTTTTTCCCCTCCTCCCTGTACACACCTCACTATTCACTCATCTTTCTCTCTTCTCTTTCAACCCACAATAGCAACACCATCCACCCACACCTCCATTTTGTTCTTCAAACCGTCACAATCCTAGCACCATTTTGTGTTGGAGGACCACCATCATTGAGGAAATCATCTTCAAAGTTCTGCATTCTCTTCATCTTCATTCTCTTGCATCTTCGAAGCTTAAAGGATGGAGCTTTAAGGTAAACCTCTCAGCTTTTTCTACCTCTCTTCTCATTTTCGTAACCCACTGTCATTTTGATGACCATGGGTATTCATTTCAATATTGGGTTCTGATTTTGCAAGTTTAAATGTTTAAGGATTTCCTGGAAGCTGAAAACGAAATCCTAACCAAAAAGGAGCAACCTATCTTTGTGCTTCTCTAAGGTAAGAGGAAGATACTCCTCCTCAACCTATTTTAGCATTTAGGAACGTCTGTGATTGGTGTTAAGGGTCATTCTGTTTTTGCATGTTGTTTGTATTGTATGTGTGCTATTTGATTGTTTGTGTGTTTTGATATATATTTGGATGTATTGGAACATGTGATATGGAAGGGAATGACTTCCGATTGGTTCTCAGATGGTCACGGTGTTGAGCCCAGAAATTTAGAAATTTCATGTGAAAACTAGTAATAGTATGAACCCCTGGCCAGACCCGTCGAATTTGATATCTTGATCACTTAGTAAAATGTTAAAATCCGTCGAGTATGAACTCCTGGCAAACTCGTCGAATTTGATATCTTGATCACTTAGTAAAATGTTAAAATTCGTCGAGTATGAACTCCTGGCCAAACCCGTCGAATTTGATATCTTGATCACTTAGTAAAATGTTAAAATCCGTCGAGTATGAACTCCTGGCCAAACCCGTCGAATTTGATATCTTGATCACTTAGTAAAATGTTAAAATCCGTCGAGTTAGAATGACAGACCCGTCGAATTAGAGTTTCTGACCAGTGTTTTCATCGGTTCGACACTTGGGAGATTTCTTCAACGTCGACACCTGCATCTGTCGAATTAGGACTTCTGCTGACCTTCTGGAAAAATTCGACAGTTTTGATCTCCGTTCGACAGAACCTCCATCCGACAGAAATTGATTTTTAGCCAATCTTGTTATAAAATGTTCTCCCATCTTTCATCCTTCTGCCATGTTATTTTTCGTCGAATGGCAGCCTCAATTTTCCACTAAATACATTGTCTCTGTCGAATTCATAAGTATGGTTTATCACCCAACACCTAGCAATTAAATCTGTGACTTTGTTGGTGACTCCGGCCGTGTATCTTCCTGGACTCAAAACCTTTGGACTAATAAAAGCATATTAATTATAAATAATTGGATGACTAGAAATTAATTAGGGATTCATAAACAGGGAAGAACATGAGTATGGGTGAGCTTGTGAGGCACATAATGAATTTAATGGTTGACTTCTATCATGACTATGAATGGAAATTATGGTTATCCTTAAAATGTACTATTGGCTTGTTGTGGATCCGTGAATGGGATCAAATCTTGTTGTTAAATGATATGACATGCATTTGAAGCATGATGGACCTAGTTGGTCATGAAGAGCATGATTGAGTTATGCATTGAACAAAAAGAATGTGATTGTCCGTTGGACTTGGTTAAGGCCGGTAGCCTAGGAGTTGAACTTACACCTTTGTGCGGGTACGAACAGACAAGTGTAGGTTACTCGTTGACCTTGGGGGCGTCAGGGTACGGGTACCTCGCAATGGACAGTTGGTAGCTCTCTATCCGTGGGGCAGGCCGATGCAAACACACTGACGATCCGGACCGAGACACTGTCCTATGTCGAGATCTATGTAGAATGTCTTGTAAAATGCCATGATGTGCACGATGATAATTTGAGAATTATAGCACTTGAAGGCTTGGGCAGCCAAGGAATACAGACATACCTCCTGATCGTTCTATCTGACTGTTTTGTGTCTAGCTCCATGGAGTAGGATTTTGACTATTGAGGGCACATGTGCATAGTGAGTCCATGAATTATCTGGTATACATTGTTATTATAATTGGAACTGTTGTACTTCTGATATATATATATATATATATATATATATATATATATATATATATATATATATATATATATATATATATATGACTACCTGGAACTGTTTAGTTGATTATAACTGCTACTAAATGTTTATTACTATTATTACTGTCATAAATGCTATGTGGGTGCTTTGCGCCATTTGGTTTCTTGATGCTATGATTGGTAATGATGGTAGGATGTCTTACCTCTTCTCTATTTCTCCATTCTCGTTTGTCTGCATATTGCGTCTCATCGAAGAGAACAGCAAGGAACCGAAAGCTCCCGACTTCCCTGGCTTTTGGCCTTACCTAGACTGAGCGACTGTTGAAGAATATGGAGCCACGCACGCAGAGATTTTTGGGAGATGTGCGCCTGACATTCTTAGGAGGGCCAGAGTGCTGGCACATCAACTTTGGCTCTGAGCGTTGTGTCTATTTGGGGGATGTATCAATATCTCTAGCCTGGAGGCGCCATGAGCCGCCTGTTTTCACCTGCTGCATTAGCCTACGTCTGGAATTTCATTTTCCTAGACGTGAGATGTGGGGTGATTGATATTACACCCCGCGGGAAGACTCTTTTCATTCCACTGCTCGGGCCCCGTCCCGTAACTCTGTGATTCCTATGGTGATTTCCTTTGATGAGGAAGATCTTGAGGAAGATCCCGAGGAAGTCCCTGAGGATGACCCCGAGGAGGATCCTGACACGGTTCCTCCTCACTTGAGGGACTGACTTTACTTGTAGCTATTGAAGGCTACCAGTATTTTATTTTGGGGGCCCGGTGTTTTGTCTGTAGTGGGCTGTATATTCTGATACCGTGGGGATTTGTATGTATGATCCTTTGGGGGCAGGTATAGTTTTGCTTTTTGATGTACCAGGCTTTGTAACTAAACAGTTTGATAAATATATATGAATATGAAATGTTAATTTCCAATGTACGCTTTAATTCTGTCTTCATCCTTTATTTCCATTTATTGTCATTATCATCATGGTTATTAAATAAAAAAAAATGTACTCGCCAATTTAATTACCCAACTATAATCAAGTAAATATACATATTATTAAAATGAACCGGGTCTTAACTTACACAATTTTATTTCCGCATTGTAATTGACAATGTGACGTTCCCTTACGAAAAGGGGCGTTACATTAAGTTGGTATCAGAGCCCCGGTTTATGTTTCTTTGGGTCTTATGGTTAAGTCTGTCTTGTTTGTGCTGTGTGTTCTCTGAATAGTATACGTAAAGGTGTATTGTTTGGTGTTCCTAGTGAATGCAACTGGCTTTTCTATGTTTTCAGTTAATCTGATCTAAGAAAGTAAGATGGCGCGAAGGGAAGATATGGCGGTAGCTATTACAGCAATGCAGAGGATGGCTGAGGCCGTCGCACAATAAACCGAGCAAGCTGCTTAGCAGCAAGAGAGAGTTGCACAACAACAAGACCGAGTTGCTCAACAGCTAGAGGCTACTGCTGATGCTCAGAATTTAGCAGAGTTTCGACGCCACAACCCTCCTCAATTCAAGGGAGAATTTGATCTGGACAAGGCTAGTCTATGGATCAAGGAATTGGAGAAAGTCTTTCGAGGAATGAACTGCGCTGAGGGTAAGAAGGTGGATTATGCTACTTTTATGATGGTAGGCAATGCTGAGAACTGGTGGAACGGAGTGCAAAGGATGCTAGAAGCTACAAACCGAGAGATTACTTGAGAGTTATTCAAGGAAAAGTTCTTGGATAAGTATTTTCCTGCAAGCGCAAGGCATACGAAGGAGTCAGAATTCCTCAACCTGCGACAAGGAAATATGACTGTTAGCGAGTACGCAGTGAAATTCGAAAACTTATCACAATTTTTGACGTACTTTCAGAACCAACCAGATGAAGCATGGAAATGCCGAAGATTCACGGAAGGACTGAGGTATGAAGTGAAGAAGGTTGTGATCACCTTGAGGATTAATGAATTCTCATAACTACTGGATACTTGCTGTGATGTAGAGGCTCTGGAGCAATCTAGAGACACGAGGAGTAGAAACTTTAGGCCTACAAGATTCCAGAGAGGTGGCAGTAACAGTGCTAACCGTTTCCAGAAGAAGCCGTACTCCCGACCCACGGGGAATCAGCAACAAGCCATGGGTGGAAGTTCTGGTGGAAGTTCTACTGGGAACCGGACTGGCCCAAACACGGCGTATCCTTCCAGATGTCTAAAGTATGGGAAAGACCATCTCACAAGGGACTGTACCATGAAGGGATTCATCTGCTTCAAATGTGGCAAACCTGGCCACGTGTCCCGAGACTGCAATCAAGCGAAGGCCGAACCTTCAGCTGCAAGAGCCAAGAAACCACAAGCTGGAGGGCGAGTCTACACTATGAGCAAAGCTGAGGCCTCTGAATCTGAAGATTTGATACAGGGGGAAGGTACCATAGAAGGTAATCTTTTAACTGTGCTGTATGACTTTGGGGCAACCCATTCTTTCATATCATATGACTGTGTGCAAAGATTGGGTCTACCTGTGTCGTCTTTACCTTTTAACTTAACTGTTTCTACCCCCACTGATAAACCGGTAGTTACTACCAAAGTCTGTCTAAATTGTCCATTGGTTGTTGAAGGTCGAACCTTTTCGGTCGATCTGATCTGTTTACCCCTTTCCCAAGTAGATATTATCTTAGGGATGGACTGGTTGTCTTCCAACCATGTTCTATTGGACTGTTCCAGAAAGACCATAGTTTTTCCCGTAGAGGAGAATTCTAGATTTTTGACGGCTAATCGAGTTCAAGCTCTCTTGAAAAAAGGAGCTCACGGATACATGCTACTGTCTTCTTTGAAAGTCGAGAACGAGGTTGATGTGAACACAATTCTAGTGGTGAATGAGTTTCCCAAAGTCTTTCCTAATGATGTACCTGGTTTACCACCGGCTCGAGAGATAGAGTTTGCTGTCGACTTAGTACCGGGAGCTGGTCTCGTGTCTATAGTACCTTATAGGATGGCACCGACAGAGTTAGCTAAGCTCAAGAAACAGCTAGAAGAGCTTTTGGAAAAGCAATTTGTCAGACCAAGTGTGTCACCATGGGGAGCACCAGTGCTGTTAGTTCGCAAGAAGGATGGCACATCAAGATTGTGTGTGGACTATCGGCAGCTGAACAAAGTAACGATCAAGAACAAGTATCCACTCCCGAGAATTGATGACTTAATGGACCAACTGAAGGGAGCAGCGGTGTTTTCAAAGATCGATCTGCGATCTGGGTATCATCAGATATGAGTGAAGACGGAGGATGTACCCAAGACAGCTTTTCGTACCCGATACGGTCATTACGAATACCTCGTGATGCCGTTTGGTGTGACGAACGCACCAGCTATCTTCATGGATTACATGAACCGAATCTTTTATCCTTACTTGGACAGATTCGTTGTGGTCTTCATTGATGACATTCTGGTATACTCTCAAAATCGGGAGGACCATGCTGAACACCTCAGTATAGTCCTTCAGATTCTGAAGGAGAAGGAACTGTATGCCAAAATGTCAAAATATGAGTTCTGGTTGGAAGAAGTTAAGTTTCTGGGTCACATGATCTCAAAGGATGGGATTGCAGTGGATCCATCGAAAGTAGAGGCAGTGTTGCAGTGGGAAAGGCCAACGTCAGTGATGGAGATCCGAAGCTTCGTGGGTTTAGTGGGATATTACCGGAGGTTCATTGAGGGATTCTCCAAGATTGCTGGACCACTTACACAACTCACAAGGAAAAACCAAGCTTTGGAGTGGACCGACAGCTGTGAGCAGAGTTTCCAAGAGTTGAAGAATTGACTGACTACCTCACCGGTGTTAGTGCTACCCGATTCGAATGAGCAATTTGAAGTGTACTGTGACGCTTCATACCAGGGATTGGGATCTGTACTTATGCAGCATAGAAGAGTAGTGGCTTATGCTTCAAGACAGTTGCGAGTGCACGAGAAGAACTACCTTACGCATAACTTAGAGTTAGCGGCTGTAGTATTTGCCTTGAAGATATGGAGGCATTTTCTCTACGGAGCGACGTTCAACATTTTCAGTGATCACAAGAGTCTGAAGTATTTGTATGATCAGAAGGAGTTGAACATGAGGCAGCGAAGGTGGTTAGAGTTCTTGAAGGATTATGATTTCCAACTTCTGTATCACCCTGGCAAGGTAAATGTTGTGGCAGACGCTCTAAGTAGGAAGATGATCAGTGTCTCTACCCTGATGATCAAGGAAAAGGATATGCTAGAGCAGTTTAGAGATGTGTGGTCTTTTGTGGAGTTAGAACCTGGAAAGATTTGCATGAATATGGTTACCATCACAAGTGAGCTAATGGATGACATAAGGGAAAAGCAGAAGATTGACAAGTTCTTACAAGAAGTGAGAGAGCAAGTGGAGCAAGGAAATGAAACAGAGTTTGCGGAAGGAACGGATAGAATTCTGAGGTTTCGTGGAAGAGTTTGTATTCCCCGAGACAAAGAGCTTAGAGAATATATTATCAACCATGCTCACACAAGCTAGCTGAGTATGCATCCAGGCATAACAAAAATGTACCAAGACTTGAAGAAGTTGTTCTGGTGGCATGGAATGAAGAGTGACGTCACTAGACGTGTATCGACTTGTCTAGTTTGTCAAAAAACTAAAGTGGAACATTAGAGACCAGCGGGATTGCTGCAACCGTTGTCTATTCCGGAATGGAAGTGGGATAGTATTGCAATGGATTTTGTAGTCGGATTGCCAAGGATGAGAAAAGGTTATGATTCGATTTGGGTAATTATAGACCAACTTACGAAATCCGCACACTTTCTCACGATCGACATAAAATACAAACTGGAGAGATTGACTCAGATCTATATTGGAGAAATTGTTAAACTACATGGTGTGCCTACAAGTATTGTTTCAGATAGAGATCCGAGATTTACTTCAAATTTCTGGGAGAGTTTGCAAGAAGCGTTGGGGACGCAGTTACGTCTGAGTTCTGCTTATCACCCACAGACCGACGGTCAATCTGAGAGGACAATCCAATCTTTGAAAGATTTGCTTAGAGCTTGTACCATAGAGCCAACTGGAAGTTGGGATGACATTCTACCCTTGATAGAATTCACCTACAACAACAGTTATCATTCGAGCATAGGGATGGCACCCTATGAGGCTCTGTATGGACGACGGTGTCGAACACCTCTGTGTTGGTACCAAGACGGCGAGCGCCTTACTATTGGACCAGAGATTATACAGCAGACAACTAAGAAGGTTAAGATGATTCAGGAAAAGATGAGGACGACTCAGAGTCGACAAAAGAGTTATGTAGACCAAAGGAGAAAGCCTCTTGAGTTTGAGGAAGGCGAGCATGTATTCTTGAAAGTCACACCTACGACTGGGGTAGGCCGGGCTTTGAAATCTAGAAAACTCACTCCAAAATTTCTTGGACCATACCAAATCATTCACCGAGTAGGTCCTGTAACCTACCAAATAGCCTTACCTCCTTTCCTTTCGAACATACATGATGTTTTCCATGTGTCACAACTTTGAAAATACCTTCCTGATCCAAGTCATGTCATAGCACCGGATACAATACAACTAAAAGAAAACTTAACTTATGAGACATCTCCTGTAAGAATCGAGGATAGAAGGATAAAGCAATTAAGAGGCAAGGAGATCGCATTGGTGAAGGTAATCTGGAACGAAGTGACTGGAGATGCAACCTGGGAGCTGGAAGACAAGATGAAGGAGCAACACCTATAGTTATTCTAAGGTATGCAAATTTCGAGGACGAAATTCCTTTTTAGAAGGGGAGTGTTGTAACATCCCGAAAATTCTTTATTTCATTATAAACGATCATTTTATAATATTTATGATTTTTAGGAATTTTTGTGGATTTTTCTAGAAATGATAAATATTTTAATATATTCTTCATTTTACGTGTACACTGAGCGGAGCCGGGGAAAATATAATATTTTTCCTGAGGCTGGTAAACCTTGAACTGTCAACGTGTCAACGGGAGATCTTACTAAACCCGAGGCCGGACATAGTTTGTGAGGTTTACGTTTTTCAAAGTTTTATCTGTTAGATAAAATCGCGATATCATAAAATTATCGGATGAATAATAAAATACTATTTTCATTAACTGTAACTTTTATTCACTGAGAAAATAATTCTAACGGTGTAATTAATCATTTGTCAGATGTATTTAATTTAGAGACAAGCTTATTATACACTTTATCGAGGAGCGCGCGAAGCTTCTCAAGGAAGCTTCATCCAACCATTTTATATTTTTTCTCTCTCCTCCTTTCCTTGGGTGCTGCACGTTTGGCTATTTGGGGGTCTAATTCATTTTCTTTCTCACCTTTTCCCCTCCTCCCTATACGCAGCTCACTATTCACTCATCTTTCTCTCTTCTCTTTCAACCCACAGCAGCAACACTATCCACCCACACCTCTATTTTGTTCTTCAAACCGTCACAATCCTAGCACCATTTTGTGTTGGAGGACCACCATCATTGAGGAAATCATCTTCAAAGTTCTGCATTCTCTTCATCTTCATTCTCTTGCATCTTTGAAGCTTAAAGGTTGGAGCTTTAAGGTAAAGCTCTCAGCTTTTTCTACCTCTCTTCTCATTTTCGTAACCCACTGTCATTTTGATGACCATGGGTATTCATTTCAATATTGGGTTCTGATTTTGCAAGTTTAAATGTTTAAGGATTTCCTGGAAGCTGAAAACGAAATCCTGACCAAAAAGGAGCAACCTTTCTTTGTGCTTCTCTATGGTAAGAGGAAGACACTCCTCCTCAACCTATTTTAGCATTTAGGAACGTCTGTGATTGGTGTTGAGGGTCATTCTGTTTTTGCATGTTATTTGTATTGTATGTGTGCTATTTGATTGTTTGTGTGTTTTGATATATATCTGGATGTATTGGAACGTGTGATATGGAAGGGAATGACTTCTGATTGGTTCTCGGATGGTCACGGTGTTGAGCCCAGAAATTTGGAAATTTCATGTGAAAACTAGTAACATTATGAACCCCTGGCCAAACCCGTCAAATTTGATATCTTGATCACTTAGTAAAATGTTAAAATCCGTCGAGTATGAACTCCTGGCCAAACCCGTCGAATTTGATATCTTGATCACTTAGTAAAATGTGAAAATCCGTCGAGTACGAACTCTTGGCCAAACCCGTCGAATTTGATATCTTGATCACTTAGTAAAATATTAAAATCCATCGAGTATGAACTCCTGGCCAAACCCGTCAAATTTGATATCTTGATCACTTAGTAAAATGTTAAAATCCATCGAGTTAGAATGACAGACCCGTCGAATTAAGAGTTTCTGACCAATGTTTTCGTCGGTTCGACACTTGGGAGATTTCTCCAACGTCGACACCCACATCCGTCGAATTAGGACTTCTGCTGACCTTCTGGAAAAATTTGACAATTTTGATCTCCGTTCGACAGAACCTCCATCCGACAGAAATTGATTTTTAGCCAATCTTGTTATAAAATGTTCTCCCATCTTTCATCCTTCTGCCATGTTATTTTTCGTCGAATGGCAGCCTCAATTTTCCACTAAATATATTGTCTCCGTCGAATTCACAAGTATGGTTTATCACCCAAAACCTAGCAATTAAATTTATGACTTTGATGGTGACTCCGGCCGTGTATCTTCCTGGACTCAAAACCTTTGGACTAATAAAAACATTTTAATCATAAATAATTGGATGACTAGAAATTAATTAGGGATTCATAAATAGGGAAGAATATGAGTATGGGTGAGCTTGTGAGGCACATAATGAATTTAATGGTTGACTTCTATCATGACTATAAATGAAAATTGTGGTTATCCTTAAAATGTACTATTGGCTTGTTGTGGATCCTTGAATGGGATCAAATCTTGTTGTTAAATGATATGACATGCATTTGAAGCAAGATGGACCTAGTTGGTCATGAAGAGCATGATTGATTTATGCATTGAACAAAAAGAATGTGATTGTCCGTTGGACTTGGTTAAGGCCGGTAGCCTAGGAGTTGAACTTACACCTTTGTGCGGGTGCGAATAGACAAGTGTAGGTTACTCGTTGACCTTGGGGGCGTCAGGGTGCGGGTACCTCGCAATGGGCAGTTGGTAGCTCTCTGTCCGTGGGGCAGACCGATGCAAACACACTGACAATCCGGACCGAGACACTATCCTATGTCGAGATCTGTGTAAAATGCCTTATAAAATGCCATGATGTGCACGATGATAATTTGAGAATTATAGCACTTGAGGGCCTGGGCAGCCAAGGAATACAAACATACCTCCTGATCGTTCTCTCCGACTGTTTTGTGTCTAGCTCCATGGAGTAGGATTTTGACTATTGAGGGCACATGTGCATAGTGAGTCCATGAATTATCTGGCATATATTGTTATTATAATTGGAACTGTTGTACTTCTAATATATATATATATATATGACTGCCCTGGAACTGTTTAGTTGATTGTAACTGCTACTAAATGTTTATTAATATTATTGCTGTCATAAATGCTACATGGTCACTTTGTGCCATTTGGTTTCTTGATGCTATGACTGGTAATGATGGTAGGATGTCTTACCTCTTCTCTATTTCTCCATTCTCGTTTGTCTGTATATTGCGTCTCATCGAAGACAACAGCAAGGAACCGAAAGCTCCCAACTTCCCTGGCTTTTGGCCTTACCTCGACTGAGCGACTGCTGAAGAATATGGAGCCACGCACGCAGAGATTTTTGGGAGATGTGCGCCTGACATTCTTAGGAGGGCCAGAGTACTGGCACATCAACTTTGGCTCTGAGCGTTGTGTCTATTTGGGGGATGTATCGATATCTCTAGCCTAGAGGCGCTATGAGCCGCCTGTTTTCACCTGCTGCATTAGCCTACGTCTGGAATTTCACTTTCCTATACATGAGATGTGGGGTGATCGTTATTATGCCCCGCGAGAAGACTCCTTTCATTCCACTGCTCGGGCCTCGTCCCGTAACTCTGCGATTCCTATGGTGATTTCCTTTGATGAGGAAGATCCTGAGGAAGATCCCGAGGAAGTTCCCGAGGACGACCCCAAGGAGGATCCTAAAGAGGATCCTGACACGGTTCCTCCTCACTTGAGGGACTGACTTTACTTGTAGCTACTGAAGGCTACCAGTATTTTATTTTGGGGGCCTGATGTTTTGTCTATAGTGGGCTGTATATTCTTATACCGTGGGGATTTGTATGTATGATCCTTTGGGGGCAGGTATAGTTTTGCTTTTTAATGTACCAGGCTTTGTAACTAAACAGTTTGATAAATATATATGAATATGAAATGTTAATTTCCAATGTACGCTTTAATTCTGTCTTCATCCTTTATTTCAATTTATTGTCATTATCATCATGGTTATTAAATAATAAAAAAAATGTACTCGCCAATTTAATTACCCAACTATAATCAAGTAAATATACATATTATTAAAATGAACCGGGTCTTAACTTACACAATTTTATTTTCGCATTGTAATTGACAATGTGACATTCCCTTACGAAAAGGGGCATTACATAAATGACTTTTTAAAATTATTCATTGCATTTACTTGTAATTGTACAACTTCTTTAAAAATAGGAATCTTTGGACATTCAATTATTGAGTGTCCTAAGTCATCACATATGCCACAAATTTTTTCATTTTGCACAGATTTGATTTCTTTTACTTTTCCTGATTCCATGGCTTCAATCTTTTTAGCCAAACTGGCGAACCTAGCATTTAGATCTTCTTCTTGACTAAGGTGATATTTTCCTTAACTAGCACTTGCAAATTTAGATTTAATTCAATTTTCAGAAAGATTAGTATCATGCCAAGATTGAGAATTCTCAGCCAAATGGTCTAAATATTCTAAAGCTTATTCAAGTTCTTTATCAAGAAACTTGCCATTACACATTGTTTCCACAAATTGTTTAGTTTCAGGTGTTAACCCTTCATAAAAAAAGCTTATAGTGCGACATTTTTCAAAATCATGATGTGGGCAAGAATTTAACAAATCTTTAAACATTCCCAACTTTGAAAATATGCTTCATTTGAATTTTGGGACAAATTTTGGATTTGTCTTTTTAAAGTATTGGTTTTGTGTGTTGGAAAATATTTCTTTAAAAACTCACTTTTTCACTTCTTGCCATGTGCCAATTGATCTTGGTTTCAAAGCATTAAGCCAAGTTTTTGCTTTATCTTTCAAAGAAAAGGAAACAAGTTAAGTTTAACAATTTCTTCAGTGTAATTTTGATCAATGAAAGTGATACATACTTCTTCAAATTTTTTAGATGTAAATATGGGCTTTCAGATTCTAAACCACAGAAATTAGGAAGTAATGAAATCATACCCAACTTAAATCTAAAATTGTTAGCATTAAGTGGAAAGATAAAATATGATGGACTAGAATTTCGATATGGTTGCAAATATTCATGCATGGTTCGCAACAGTTGATTTTCATGTTCATCATGTACATTTTCATTTTCAGTCATTATGTTTAATGTGGGTGATTGTGATTCAAATAGATCAAAATATAAAGTATCAAGATTAGTTTTAACTAAATAATCAGAATTTAAATCACGATACCAATTAAGCATAAATAAGTGACTTAAAATAAGGGAAAAATAAAAATATATATAGAGCTCAACCTTCCATAATAAAAAAATATTAACAAGTAGGTGGTAGACCTGCCATGGTAAAAAAAATATTAACAAGTAGGCGGTAAACATGCCATTAAATACTAGAAAATTAAAAGAGTAGGGAAATAAGATACCAGATGATGAATTTTACTTAAAGAAAGAAAAACCTCAATAAATTTGTTCTTCAAATCAAGTCCCCGGCAACGACGCCAAAAACTTAATGTGAATTAATATGTGTTACAAACCCAAGTGCAGGTTGTTTCAAGTAATAAATTCTCGGGAGTCTGAGGTCGTTCCACAGGGAATTGATGAAGAAATATTCTTTGAGGTAGTGAGAGGATTTGTCACAATAATAAAGGTGATTGTTCATGTGTATCCACAAGCGTGATAACTCCATGGAATGTAGTTATTTGTGCCCTAATTCTGTGCTAGAATGAATGCTTATTCCTTGTTTAAATGCATATTTGGAGGTTTTGTGCTTATATTTATCATATTCTGATTCTAAGCCTTTCTGATGTGTTATTATGCAAAATTGTGTTTAATTGTCATTGATTAAGTAGATTTATATATGTTACTGATTTGATGCTTTCTCTATGTTAGGAAGGGCTCCAAACAAGGTTAAATATGGAGCAATTGAGCTTAAAGAGGAAGAGGAAGCCAAATTAGGCAATCAGTGGTCAACGCCACAGTGCAAACATGTGAGCGCCGCAACGCAGAGAGCATTTTCAGCCTTGCCATACTTGGACCCGAGGCAAGAGGGCCGCGGCCCAGATGAAGTGGGCGCCACGGTGTATATAGACTAACCGTGTGAGCGTCGCGGCGCGCGTATGTGGGGGCCGCTGCACTGAGGCGGCAGCTGAGCCTATAAATAGATTTTATGCATTTTTCTCTGTGTTCTGGCCATTTTTAGGCCATTTCCATTTTCTCCCTTTGTAGTTTCTTAGTTTTAGATTAGTTTTAGGTAGTTTTAGGTTAGATAGTTTGGCTAGGTCTCATTGCTGGTGGATTGGAGTCAAGGATACAGGATTGAAGGAGGATTCAAGCTTCAGAGACAAATCAATGAGCTTCCTTTTCTCTTTTCCCTTTCTCTCTTCTCTTCCTTATCTGTTGTATAGCTAAGCTTTGTTTAGGGATGATTTTGGATCCGTTTATATATATTAATGATGTGTTCTTCTCTGAGTTTGTGTGGATATTTGATTATGGTTCAATCATTATCTGAGTTTAATGCTTGTTCTTGGTTGGCCTCGATTGCATGATCTTAATATTTGCAAATGAACTAGACATAGGGATTTGTTGATATGGATATGGTATGATTGATGCATGTTCGGCGAGTTCAATTGGCTTGGATGAGTTGATTCATTAATAGGATAGAAATATACCTATTAGCCATGTATAGTGTGTGATTGAGAATAGATCATTCATGAGTAGATCTTGGATCTACCAGGGTTGATTGACCTAGACATAGGCTTTTGACTACATCAGATTCTCAAGCTAACCTAATCAATGCATTTATGTTTATGAGGAGGATTGCATGTTGTTAGTAGATGTAAGGGGGTGAAGGAGGATTTCCTGAAACCTAACTACTTTTATGTTTATTACTTTTGTAGATTTGGTTTAGTTTAGTTTAATGCTTTCTTATTTTGATGTCCTTGACTAGAATTGGTACTTAACTTTATAATCGCATATCCTTGTGGGAACGAGCTTTTACTCTGTATTTGTATTACTTGAGCGATCTGTGTACTTGCGGTAGCAATCAAGTTTTTAGCGCCGTTGCCGGGGATAGTTTTTATATTGCTAATATCAATAATGAGTTTGATTAGTTCTAATTCAAGTTGTGTATAAGTTGTATATAATCTATGTTTTGTTTCTGTTTTGTTTTAGTTTCAAATAAGAAGCTAGGTGATTTCAATCATATGAGGCCCTTGAGGAAATTCGCGACTCCTGAAAGGATAATCCTTGGATCAAGTTCTTGGAGACTACTCATCCGTAGCACTTCAATTTTGGTGACAAAGTCCTGCTGGGACTATAACTCAGGCCCTTCATGGGAGGGAATCCCCATGTTTATGTTTATTTTATTGTTTTTACTTTATGCATAAATACATAGTATGTTGTGTTGTGTATGTTTGTATATAGATATTCATGTTTCGTTAGTTTTTTAATATGTTTTAGTTAGTATGTTAGTATTTTAGTATGTTAGTTATGCTAATTTTTGTTGTTTGTTTTTGTTTTTAGGTTTTAAGTTTGTTTAGTTGTATATAGGTTATTATGTTGTTTTTGTATTTTGTTATGTTTGTGTTGTATATTTTTGTGATTTAGCTTTTTGAACAAGTTTTGTTGCAACTAGAGACCTTATGAGCCAAACCAAAGAAGAAAAAGCTGTGTTTCTTTGCTAAATTTAGTGACTTAGGTTGTCATGGCGCAAGCGCAAGGTGTTCATGCCACGGCACATGGGGCGTTTTTCTGTAGAATTCTGCAGCTTTTTGTGAGCGCCGCAGCCCAATCATAGGGGCGTCGCGGCGCTGGACCCCTATTTTTTCTTTTTCTATTATTTTCTCTATTTTTTTAGTATTTAATAATGCTCAGTACTAGTCTTAGGTTCCCTATTGACCATGTTCATTAAGGATACATTTTATTTTAGGTTGGGGGCAGTATCTTTACATGTTTAATTCCTTTATACTTAATGTTAACATGTATTAATATTTTGAGTATACAGTGGTTTTAGTCAATATATTTTCAAGATTATATCTTGTTTGGACTATCACTAATGCCCTGATGACAAGAATTTCAATTTTTAACTTTATGCAAATGATGTTGTGCATGCTTGAAATGAAAAAGTTGAATCTATTTGAATGCATGACATGTTGCAAGAATGCTAGTGTTGTTTTGGTTGTCCATGATGTGAAAGGTTGCTATTTGCCCCTTTTTCAGTGAAACCTTATGTGATCTGGAAGATGTGAAACAATTTAGTTACTTTTGATGCATGATTTACATCTCACTTAGATGCAAGTGTAACTTTGAAAATGATAAGAGTGCATGTTTTGAGAATGTTTATGGATGTACATGTAGAGTTTGATTATCCTAGAAATTATTTTTGAACTCTCTTGAGGCGAAATCCTAGGTTGTGCATGATTGAGGAAATGATTAGGGCATTGCTTGGACCGTTTGAGCCTTAAATAGCTTACCTTGATATGATGATATCCTTAAGTCCCATTTTGAAGCCTTATACTGTTTGGCCCTATTTGTTTTTCACCACCATTGTGATCGTTAACCTGTTAACAGTTCTAATGCATGTGAAAGCATGTCATTTTCTTCCTACCCTTATTGTTTATTGAGTACATGGTATGCTGTTTCCTGAAATGAGTCTGTTGATTAGGGGTTAATGAATATTCAATTTAAAATGAGCATGAAGGAACCAGATGCAAAACAAAGAAATGAAAAAAAAAATGCTTTGCAAAATAAAGAAAATCAAAAGAAAAATGAAAAAGAAAAGCAAAGCTTTAGTAAAGAAAAGTTTGAAAAGCATAGAAAAATGGTTCTGGCAAGTTTTATGATCTTACAATTGAATACCCTGTTGATATCAAATGTTATGGCTCAAATCTTGAAGTAGTATGTTGTGTGTCTTAATGTTTGTATTGCATCCTTTCCCTTCATTTCTTTCGCCCATACCGTTGGCCTAACATTATAAGCTGATAAAGTCCCTTTTGATCCTCAATTTTGTGTGATTTACATTAGTGGAGAGAGAGTTGATTTATAATCTTGTGGATTCTGTGAATCATATGCATGTATGCTTATAAACTTATCTGAATGTGTATGAGTTGATTAGGATAAGTTTATCTTGCATGTTTGTGAAAATGTGAATTGCATGAAGAGTGTTTGGATTAATAGCATGTTAAGGATTATGTTTTGTTGAACTGTTTACGGGGCATTTGCACATTTTGAGGATTGATGCAACCATTACATACTAGTGTTTGTTTTTTAATTGAAAATAAGAAGATTGAAATATATTTGCTGAATGAAAGTTATTTTGAATGTTAAATGATTTACTTAGTTCTATGTTGTTTTGCTCGAGGACTAGCAAAATGTAGGTTTGAGGTGTGATAACTCCATGGAATGCAGTTATTTGTGCCCTAATTCTGTGTTAGAATGAATGCTTATTCCCTATTTAAATGCATATTTGGAAGTTTTGTGCTTATATTTGTCATATTCAGATTCTAAGCCTTTCTGATGTGTTATTGTGCAAAATTGTGTTTAATTGTCATTGATTAAGTAGATTTATATATGTTACTGATTTGGTGTTTTCTCTATATTAGGAAGGGCTCCAAACAAGGTTAAATATGGAGCAATTGAGCTTAAAGAGGAAGAGGAAGCCAAATTAGGCATTCAGTGGTCAACGCAGCGGCGCAAGCATGTGAGCGCCGCAACACAGAGAGCATTTTTAGCCTTGCCATACTTGTACCCGAGGCAAGAGGGCTATGGCCCAGATGAAATGGGCACCATGGCATGTGGGGGCCGCGGTGCTAAGGCAGTAGTTGATCCTATAAATAGATTTTAGGTGTTTTTCTCTATGTTTTGGCCATTTTTGGGCCATTTCCATTTTCTCCCTTTGTAGTTTCTTAGTTTTAGATTAGTTTTAGGTAGTTTTAGGTTAGATAGTTTGGCTAGATCTCATTACTGGTGGATTGGAGTCAAGGATAAAGGATTGAAGGAGGATTCAAGCTTCAGAGACAAATCAATGAGCTTCCTTTTCTCTTTTTCCTTTCTCTCTTCTCTTCCTTATCTATTGTATAGCTAAGCTTTGTTTAGGGATGATTTTGGATCCAATTATATATATTAATGATGTGTTCTTCTCTGAGTTTGTGTAGATGTTTGATTATGATTCAATCATTATCTGAGTTTAATGCTTGTTCTTGGTTGGCCTCGATTGCATGATCTTAATATTAGCAAATGAACTAGACATAGGGATTTGTTGATATGGATATGGTATGATTGATGCATGTTCGGCGAGTTCAATTAGCTTAGATGAGTTAATTCATTAATAGGATAGAAATATACCTATTAGCCATGTATAGTGTGTGATTGAGAATAGATCGTTTATGAGTGGATCTTGGATCTACTAGGGTTGATTGACCTAGACATAGGCTTTTGACTATATCAGATTCTCAAGCTAACCTAATCAATGCATTTATGTTTATGAGGAGGATTGCATGTTGTTAGTAGATGTAAGGGGGTGAAGGAGGATTTCCTGAAACCTAACCGCTTTTATGTTTATTGCTTTTGTAGATTAGGTTTAGTTTAGTTTAATGCTTTCTTATTTTTATGTCCTTGACTAGAATGGATTAAGCTCTTGGTTGGTACTTAGCTTTATAATCTCATATCCTCGTGGGAACAAACTTTTACTCTATATCTGTACTACTTGAGCGATCCGTGCACTTGCGGTAGCAATCAAAGCGCACGGGTCAACAAGTAGTATATGAGAGTTAGAGTATCGTGTCCCAAATGATTGATAATTAGAGAAATGCTAAACTTAATCAATTTCTACAAAACCTTATCCAAGTAAATGAAATGTGAGAGAGGTTTGTAATTAAAATAACAACTTGAAAGCATTAAAACAAGATAGCACCCAACACTAAATTCACAAGAGAAAGATGAGAATGAAAAAAAGCCTAGGGGTCCCTATTCACTTGCTATTTCAATGAATAACTTGCAATTTACAAGCATTTAACAATGAGTTAGTTTTGTTAGCTAAAACAAGCAGTAGATAAAAGCCTATGTCTAGGACAATTACCCATGTGAAACCTAGTTAATCCACTATGTGTCCATGTGAATTAGCATAAGAATCACTCATTGAGACCAATTATCAAACACTTGTTATGCATGACTAATGAGTATGTGTCTATCCCATTAGCTAATCAACACACTCAACCTAATAGAATGTAATTAAACAAGCATCAACCATATCATATCCATATTCATAACACTCTATTTCTAGTTCAATTGAAATACTAAAATCATGCAATTGATGGCCAATCAATAACAAGCATTAAGCATAAATATGGAAGAACAAAACTAATTTCATTGAAAAAAATACTTAACCAATTTACAAGATATTCTAATCCATAGCAAGATCCTAGAGAGCCCCTACATTAGAGTTTAGTTACACATCATGAAAAAAGAGAAAACATGTGGAATCATAGAACCCATCAAGTTACAAATCAAGAGAGAAAAATGGGAAGAATGAAAAAAAGTAGAGAGAATCCAAGCTTGATCTTCCTTCCTTGATCTTGGTTCTTTACTTGAATCACCTCTATCTTGAGTGGTTTCCTCTTCCTCCCACTTTCTCTAGGAATTTCGTGCTTGGTCCAAAAATAGAAGACCCTCCAAATGCCCTCAAAAATCAGATAAAAAGGGCCAAATTTACAGACCAGGGCTTTTCCCACGCCTAGGCGCATATTTTCTATGCCTAGGCGTGGGTGTCTCTGTCTGAATTTCCTGAAAACCTGAGAAGGCCACGCCTAGCTGTGGTTTTGTCAAGCCTAGGCATGGGTTTGTCAAGCCTAGGCGTGGGTTGGCAGCAGCTTCTCCTTGTTTTCTTTTTTTTTTTTTCAAATTTGAGATCCTCTTTGAGTTCCTTGGCCCTTTCAAAGCTTTTCCATCTTGAATACCTACATCAAGACAATACCAAAGTCCATAAAATCATGATCAATCCAAATTCTTCGAATAAAATCCTCAAAGATTCAATTCTCAATCATTTGAGTTAACAAGCTTAAATCATTAAAGTCATGCATGAATTGAACCTTTGACCTATAAAACTTAAGGATAGCATGCTTATATACATTCAAATTCAAGTGAAATAACTTCGTTTCTAGAAGTTATCAGTGATGAAAATTGTTCACAAATGAAAAGGATTTACTTAGCCTAGGTGTTAGTCATAGCAATCATTACCCAAGAGGGGGGTGAATTGGGTATAAAAACTTTTTCACAAATGCTCTTAAAATAAACACAAATATTTAAGCTATTAAATAAAAGGAAAAAGAATTGCGAGATGAAGAATAAAAGCTTTAAGAATAGCAGATAAATAAGTGTGCAATAATATAAAATTACGTAAAATAAAGAGATTGAGAAGAAAGAAGCAGGCACCATATTTATCCTAATTCGACCACTAACCCACTTGTGGTCTACGTCTAGTGCTCGAAAACAATCCTAGATTTTTTACTATATATACAAGCTTCAATAGGTGCTTGCAACCGTTACATAAAAGAGCACTTTTCACACACAGGAAAACTCTACCCTTGTGCTAAAGTCTTAGCCTACAGGGATACCTCACCTTTATACAAATCTTGAAGGATACCTCACCCTCAATACAGAAGAACAGAAATATAGATGAAGAGAAACTCTCACTCAGAGTAAATTATACAAATTGAAGTGCTAAGAGGCTCTCAAAGGATATCTCAAAGTTTCAGTAAAAAGAGTACAGAAAATAGGCATAAAATATAAATCACATTTTTTAGAGCAAGCGCAAATTAAACAGATAGCTAGGCTGCTTGCAGATGAGGCCCACAGTCTTTATTTATAGAGTCAGATAGAAAATAGCCATTGGGTGTAATTAAAACTCGTAAATACGAAAGAATATGGCTGTTTGTTTCCATATCAGTATTCGTAAACATTAGTGGTTATTCGAATAGATTAAGTGGTATTCGAATAACACTGTTTATAATATCATCGTGAAAAGCAAATTGATACGGGTTATTCGAATACCAACATGGGGTATTCGAATACCACTATTTTTATTTCATATAAAAAAAACAGTTCAGAAGTAGGTTATTCGAATACCAAAGGAGGGTATTCGAATACCTCTATTTTAAACACATTTAAAAGGCTGTTTAGAAGGATGTTATTCGAATACCAAAAGAGGGTATTCGAATACCTCTGTTTAAAAACAGTTATAAATGTTTGAAAAACATCCCAGAAAGTTTATCAAAAACACCAAAACATTTTTAAGTTATTTTCAAGATCAAAACAGTTTTGGTATAAGTTTAAGGAAGCATTTTGTTTTATCCTAACGCACTGTGAGATATCCAAAGAGATCCTCGAACAAAGAGACTCTAAGTCCTAAAGCTATTCGTATAAGATCTTGGATTTAGTCTTCCCATCATGTGTGTTATCATCAAGACAAATCTTCAAAGACATATGTTTAATCACATTCTCCTTGTGTTGAGCTTAATAGATATCTTTTGCTTTCTTGTTGCAATGCTCATTCTTGCTACTTGGACTATCCTACAAAGTATTGCTCACTTGAACAAGCATAGTTAGTCCAAAATTATAATTCAATGTCTTCATATGCATGATTCATAAATGTATAACTCTAGTTAGTTTAACATGCATATAAAACTTTCATATACACATCCAAAATAAGACATTTAACAATTATTAATAGATATACTCTATGTAGGATACAATAGAACACATTGCACATTTTCATTTAAGCAAGGTCAAATCCAATATTAATTCATTTATAACTCATATAAAGCATTATTGGATATATTATATGATGAATGTTACATATATCTTATTGCATGATTATTAAGTGAAATATAACTAGATAAGGTACATATCGTGCATGATAGAATATATCACATTAAGCACATTTATCAATTATAAGCATCATTCTATTTGTCTTGTATTTGTCATCATCAAAACTTAACATATAAAACCATTTGGGGCAAACTTAGTCCCACAATCTCCTCCTTTTTTATGATGACAAATCACCAAAGAAAAAATATGTTTAGCAACATAGAAAAATAGATATTCATGTAAGCTCTGCATATCAAACAATAAGCACAAGGAACATATCTTTCTTTCCAATTCTCTCTCCCCCTATTTGGCATCAACAAAAAGGCTTAGGAAGGAAATGTGATATTTTTCTCCCCCTATAGATAAAACATATGATTCAAGAATAGAGAGATGAAACAAATATGCTTTCAAGATATAGAGGATTATTCATGTAATGCTTGACATATTTTTGTATGTCAACATTTAGCATATGATGACAATAAAACATTTTATGTAATTAAACAAAGATTTAAGGCAAGAGATATAAAAAACTCAAGAGCTAGGCTCCCCCTCAAAATATGCATATTATCAAAATAAAGCAAGGGTAAAGATATTTATTCTTACTCCAAAATTTTAAGACTTCTCCCCCTTTCGAAAAGAATTTTGTAAGAGCACATTATATTTTTAAAAACATTTTAGAAAGGTAAAGATGTTTTTATATAAAAAATCATATATTCCTTGGAAAGCATCTAGTCATTTAAGATTAATTTATCAACAAGTATCATACAATTCATATCATATACCACAAAAGCTAAGAGATACTTATTGAGTCAGATAAAGAGTGATGATCCTTCTTTATTGGTCCTTTAACTTTGAGCTTTCTTCCTTTGAATTCTCCATTCCATTGCACTAGAAGAAAGTCTTATTTATCTTCCTCTTCATTTGAAATCCATTCAACTTTTCTCATTTATCCACATATACTTATAGATACAAAATTTGATGGCTATATTTGAAATACATAGAGAGACTTGCAAAGCTAACTTCAAAAGTCTTCTCAAACATAGGTTAGCATCAAATATCATGTAAGCCCATTTATAAGCATAATTCAGGTTGATATATAATTTTAAAGCATGTATCACATGATCAATCTTGCAATGTTAACTCTAACAAGAATGCATAAAGCACATATGCACTTGAATCCAAAAAAAAATTAAGCATTTTAAAGCATGATTCAAGTTTATCAAGAAACATATGATCATCATCAAAACTTATTTAGGCATTTTTAGGAAAATAATTTTCATGTAAGACATGTAAAGGTATAACACAACTCTCTACTTCTCCATATATGATATCAAATTTAAAACATAAATAAGGATAATAGTTTGATATCACCAAAAATATACTCTTTGAATTTTTGTAGATGACTCTCACTTCCACTAACTTCCAAGCTTTCATGAGGGAATAGAAATTCTTTGCACCCCTTTTAAAAGTTGAATCCTTTTAAACTTTACTATCCTCAAGTTGAATGAATTCATTCCATTTAAATGTTTGCTTGAGGTAGTTGACACCCTACAAAATAATTCAAAGTACTTTCTTTGGTATCCATCAATTTTGGATCCATAGAGGTTAGTCATTATGCCAAACTCATAAGCAAATAAGCATTCAAAATAATAAAACAACAAATGAGTTCCAAAGATATTTCATTTCATTGATCAATTTCGTTAAGTACATAAAATCATCAAAAGAATAGTCAATTACATTTGGTTAAACATTTGCATTTTTCATACATATCATTAAGTGCATATTTTCATAAAAAACAAACAAAGAATTTAGCATATATTGATTATTAATGCTATGCAATAACAACAAATGCAACAGAACCTTTCAAATAAAGCAGGGGCAGGAATATCAGCAGTAGCAGCAGCAGGGAAAGCTAAGCGTTGTGGCCTTTAACAAATTTTATTCAAATACTATAAGATGTATTAAAATAGAACGATTAGGAAAGACTAAAGGATGCACCCTTCTGATAGAAGGTATTCGAATACCTACCCAGGTATTCAAATAGATGGGCCAAATTGGCTTGGCTGCCAGTCTATGGTATTCAAATGCTTTTTACAGTATTCGAATACCCACACACAATTATGCAAAATAAGAGCAAGTAGTCGAATAGCATCCAAGGCATTCGAATACTCTAGAGGCATGTGAAAAAAAACTGATATGCTAAGCCTCAGGCTTTTCGAATAACTATTGAGTTATTCGAATACACCAACTTGTAAGAGTATTGTACTGATGTATGGTATTCGAATAGCCATAGGTCTATTCGAATAGCCCTATCAGAAAATCACAAATTTGCACGTATAACAGCAATGGTATTTGAATACCATAGATAGGTATTCGAATAACTTAAATAAGAAATCATATATATATGTCCAGGAATTGCATTTTTGAGAGACGAAAGCATACCTTTTGATGGAGTGCCTACAAAAGCGATTTCGGGATAACTCCGATGCTCAAGTCAGTAATAATTCAAGAGTAATAAATCAATGATAAAGCAATAAACACAAATATTCAATTATATGTATAATTGATCAAAAACTCAAGCTCAAGGATATTCTCATTAGACATGTCATTTCAAGCAAAGAGCATATTTTATCTAGCATATTAACATGTAGAGATATTTTGAAGACATAAAGCTAGAAAAGCATAAAACATGTTTCCACTTATCAAAAAAATAGCAAATCCAAGCTTCTTGGAAACAAGGAAAAGAGCTTGAAATTATTTCTGCTCTTTGTAATTGGAGCAACCGCTTTCAAGATGCCAAAGTCACTTCTTGGCCTTCAAGCACACCTACAACACACTTTAATTTTTGACTTTTGGTACCCAAATTTTATTAGGTCCTTGTGTGTTAGTTTTTGAATATTAATCTATTATGCTCTCATAAAGATCAATTTTTCATAAAATGTAAACTGAGCACAATAAATTAAATAATCAATTACCATTAAGTATATAGCCGATAACATGCTCACTTTCATGATATATAGATAATTTAAAGCATATAAAGCATACATAGTCATAGAATACCTTATGATCAAGAAATATGCAAAATAGTGAGCAAAAGGGTGTAAGAATATAATCATCTGCTATATATAATATTCAAATTTTACCAAGTACACATGATTCAATTAATCACTTAAGGCCTACAAGGAATATACCTCATATTAATTGACTTTACAGGTGAGTGTGCATAAGAGGTAAAAGCTTTTGATACCTTAGCCTTGGTAATCAAGGAAATATTTTTTCTTATCCATTGCTTCTCTTTAGGAGTCTTAAACTTTGCAAGTTCTACATTTTGTATTTGAGAAGCTTTGGTTGAAGTCATCTTCCTTCTTTCACCAAAGTTTCTACCATTGGGCTTTGGAAGCATTCTCCTTGATGAATCCTCTTTCTTTTGACTAATATGTCCGTCCTTTTGAGAAATATTATGCAAAATTGAAATACTAGGAGGATATTTTGGTACCCACTTCATTTTGGATCCTTGAATGTTAATATTAGGGTCTTTAGGATTTTTAGGAACCCATACCATACAATTTCTCATATAAGGATTTCTTTTATAATTGCATAAATGTGAAATATGTCCTAGATGACCACAAAAATTACAAACAATTGAATTTAATGATGACTTGATCATTTGAATATCATTTTTGAAAAACTTAAGCCTTTTGTTATTTTTATATTCTAAATTATTTTTGTCATAAGCCTTACTTGAATTTTCACATAGAATAACATTAATTTTATTCTCATTAATAAGCATAGAATGTAAGCAATTAGAATCATTAGCTTTGACAAATTTGGAATATAAGTCCTCAACTTGATTTTCTAAATCAATGCATTTTTCACAAGAAGTTGAGGTTTTACATTTCAAAGACATTTCCTCCTCAAGAAAAGCATATTCATTTTTCAAAGTCTCAATTTCATTTTCAATAGAAAAAATGTTTTCCAAACAAGATAAGTTTTTCTTTTCTAATAATAGTAAGTCATCATATAATTCATCATATGTACATTGTAGCTCATCATAGGAAGGACTATAATCTAGTTTAGAATTATTTACCTTAAAGTCCTTTTTAGCCATATAGGAAGTAGTCTTAATTTCTAGCACACTTGGCTCTTTAAGAGAATCACCTTTTTCCTCATTAATTTTATTTTGTTTTGCCTCTTCTTCAAATTGAGCATCATTGTCACTAAGAGGCATTTGACTCCCTTCAATAGTTTGAACATCTCTTTGAGGATGCGTTTCATGACAAGCTTCCTTTAATGGCTTTTGTTCTTCTTGCTTTCTATATACAACTTTATGCACAAAATCATTGTTAGCAAGATAAATAGCATTAAGAGCATCCCATATATCTTTAGCACTAGAGCAGCTTTTAATTTTAGCATAAGCTGCTTCATCATTCAAACTACTTCTCAAAATTTGCATAGCTCTAATATTCAAAGAAAAACATTTCTTGTCATAAGCATTCCAATCATGTTTTGGTTTAGGAAAAAATCCATCAAGAACAACATCCCACAAATCCAAATCAATAGATTGTATATAAAATTCTATTTTAATTTTCCAATAAACAAAATTCACACCATCAAAGAATGGTGGTTTATCAATTTCAAAACCTTCCATTTTGAAAAACTTTCAAGGTTGCTAATAAACAAGGATTTTTAACTCTAAGCGGTTAAGCTTTCACCAGAGCACGAAGCTCTGATACCACTTGTTAGTCATGGCAACCATTACTCAAGAGGGAGGTGAATTGGGTATAAAAACTTTTTCATAAATGCTCTTAAAATAAATACAAATATTTAAGTTATTAAATAAAAGGAAAAAGAATTACGAGATGAAGAATAAAAGCTTTAAGAATAGCAAATAAATAAGTGTGCAATAATATAAAATTATGTAAAATAAAGAGATTGAGAAGAAAGAAGTAGGCACCATATTTGTCCTGGTTCGACCATTAACCCTTGTGGTCTACGTCCAGTCCTCGAAAACAATCTGAGATTTTTCACTATGTATACAAGTTTCAATAGGTGCTTGCAACCGTTACATAAAAGAGCACTTTTCACACACAGGGAAACTCTACCCTTGTGCTAAAGTCTCAGCCTACAGGATCTTGAAGGGATACCTCACCCTTATACAAATCTTAAAGGATACCTCACCCTCAATACAGAAGAACAGAAATATAGATGAAGAGAAACTCTCACTCAGAGCAAATTATACAAATTGAAGTGCTAAGAGGCTCTCAAAGGATATCTCAAAGTTTCAATAAAAAAAGCACAGAAAATAGGCATAAAATATAAATCACATTTTTCAGAGCAAGCGCAAATTAAATAGATAGCTAGGCTACTTGTAGATGAGACCCACGGTCTCTATTTATAGAGTCAGATAGAAAATGGCCGTTGGGTGCAATCAAAACTCGTAAATATGAAAGAATATGGCCGTTTGTTTCCATATCAGTATTCGTAAACATTCGTGGTTATTCGAATAGATTAAGTGGTATTCGAATAACACTGTTTATAATATCATTGTGAAAAGCAAATTGATATGGGTTATTCGAATACCAACATGGGGTATTCGAATACCACTGTTTTTATTTCATATAAAAAAATAGTTCAGAAGCAGGTTATTCGAATACCAAAGGAGGGTATTCGAATACCTCTATTTTAAACACATTTAAAAGGCTGTTTAGAAGGATGTTATTCGAATATCAAAAGCGGGTATTCGAATACCTCTGTTTAAAAATAGTTATAAATGTTTGAAAATATCCCAGAAAGTTTATCAAAAACACCAAAACATTTTTAAGTTATTTTCAAGATCAAAACAGTTTTGGTATAAGTTTAAGGAAGCATTTTGTTTTATCTTAACGCACTGTGAGATATCCAAAGAGATCCTCGAACAAAGAGACTCTAAGTCCTAAAGCTATTCGTATAAGATCTTGGACTTAGTCTTCCCATCATGTGTGTTATCATCAAGACAAATCTTCAAAGACATATGTTTAATCACATTCTCCTTGTGTTGAGTTTAATAGATATCTTTTGCTTTCTTGTTACAATGCTCACTCTTGCTACTTGGACTATCCTACAAAGTATTGCTCACTTGAACAAGCATAGTTAGTCCAAAATTATAATTCAATGTCTTCATATGCATGATTCATAAATGTATAACTCTAGTTTATTTAACATGCATATAAAACTTTCATATACACATCCAAAATAAGACATTTAACAATTATTAATAGATATACTCTATGTAGGATGCAATAGAACACATTGCACATTTTCATTTAAGCAAGGTCAAATCCAATATTGATTCATTTATAACTCATATAAAGCATTATTGGATATATTATATGATGAATGTTACATATATCTTATTGCATGATTATTAAGTGAAATATAACTAGATAAGGTACATATCATGCATGATACAATATATCACATTAAGCACATTTATCAATTATAAGTATCATTCTATTTGTCTTGTATTTGTCATCATCAAAACTTAACATATAAAACCATTTGGGGCAAACTTATTTCCACACTAGGAGATCCACTCTTGGTAGGTAAATTAAGGATAAAATTAATTCTTTTTATAACTCAATTAGAATCCACGCATAACGGAGGTTCTAATCAAAAAATGCAGCATTCATAGTTCATTTAAGATTATATATGTAATTATATTATGGTTCCTTTAGTTATCAACTAACGCCAACACTTGTAAATAGGTTCAAGCATTCATTGTGTCAATCTCTTGTCTACAACAAATCAAGATCTCTGCCTTATAAGGAGGGTTTCTAAATTGATTGGAAAAAAATACAATACATATAATGATCACTTGATAATATAGCACTAGAAAGAGATTAATCTAATATTATTTCATTACCAAAAGCGTCACCCTTTCACCCAAGCAAAATGAAAATAGTTACTCATAAACAAAAAGAAAGAAAGAACAGAAGAAGAAGGAGATAAACATAACTTCTATTCAGAACAAAAGAAAACTACAGCAAGTGAAACAAATAATATAAGACCAAGATCTTGATCTCTAAACCAAGATGATTGTAATGAGCAACCCATAGTGCCTTTCATAGAGCATGAAGGGTACAAAATGACAAGGGAGTTATTTAATGAGTGGGTGGATGAGTGGAACATGGCAATAGAGTTGTTAATGAGTGGGTGGATGAGTGGGTGGATGAGTGGGTAAACTATTGCCATGCTTGTCTCCCAGCTTAACCAATTCTGCTATCTTCACACGACTATAATTCCATCATAGCGTCACCGATTGCATAAATGGTTTTCATGAAAGTTAAAAGGTTTTGTCTCAACTTTCCAATTATAGTCTAAGATATGGCCCAATCTTTGTACAATGTTTGGGTTCCAGCAACAACACCTCTATTCTGAATTCTATGCCCAATATGACCTACTAGATATCCAAATATTCTATTGTGTTCTTCATAAAAGTTGTAGAATTGGGTCTTAGCTTTCATTTGGGCTTAGTTTAGTGTCAATTGAACTCTTATATCTCAAGAAATGAGCTAATGAGTGCGCAGAGGTCAAGCTGTCAGGATCAGAATTCTAATTCTTGTTTTCACTTAATTTTAAATTATCCAAATGTGTGATTACTCTCTTGAGGTCTTTAGGAAACTTGTAGAGAATTATCTTAGCTTTCCTAGAAGATCATAATCACATCAATCAAATATTTTCAATTCATATCATAGCCAATTTACTGAACATTACCAAGTAGACAAATTAAGGCCAATTCATGTAATAATTCCTTCAATGATCCAATTAGGCTCAATATCATAAAATGTGACAAAACTAACTTAATTAAGCCTAATTGAACCTTAAGAAGCCCAATAAAAGGATTATTAAATGAATAAAATACATTGCTATCAATGGACTCCCCTGTTTGGTCTTAATCATGCTGGGCAAACTCTTATGGTGAATAGTCACAAGGTTTGGGAAGGATATAACAGAGCAGAGGCTGCTGAGAGCATGCTTCAGCCAGGCCTCCAAGTTCCAGTGGGAACCTTCACAACTAGCCTTTTGAAACCTTTGGATTGACTTCTTCATTTTGTGGTAGCACACATATTAGTTCTAAGGGCTAGCAATTACGCCTTTGTTGAAGATGAAGATATCTTCCTGATGTGGGCAATGAAACAGAGATTGAAAATTAACTGTCCTTATTACATCATGCACTACATGATGAAAGCTCAAGATAAGTTGATGATGGATCTTCCCTATGCCTTGATAATTGCTCATATCCTAGATCAATACAAGCTCGGCCTTGCTGATGATGGAGTCATTGACACTAACGGCCACAAAAAATTTGGACAAGCCTCTATCAATCACATGCGAATAAAGAAAGTGAATGATGAATGGATATACGGCCATGGACATGAGGCAGCTACACAACAAGGAGAAATCCCCGCTGCCCCTACTGATCAACGAAGACTGCATCCTGGCAGCCCTTGCAAATATGCAAGTCAGTATACAAGCTCAGATTACGGATTTTCAAATTTATCAAGAGCATACTAATGGAGCTATATATGACCAATTACGGCCTTTGGAGGAGCGTTTGGACATAATTGAGTGTTGTCATCCACTAGCAGATGATGATGGGGCCTAGGCATGGATAATCTCTTTTTTTTAGCTTTGTTATTATGTTTTAGCCACTTTATTATGCTTAAAACTTGTCTAACTATAGTAGGTTATCTTTTGGATATGTTGTTCATTGCCTTAGCTTATGACTTTGCTTAACCTTAGTATGACTTGGGTATGTTGAAATTGATGGTTTGTTAAAATGAATCACATGTTGGTTT
Source organism: Ormosia semicastrata (assembly GCA_029884595.1). NCBI lineage: Eukaryota > Viridiplantae > Streptophyta > Magnoliopsida > Fabales > Fabaceae > Ormosia > Ormosia semicastrata. Next base: position 56,634,735 of record JAQQTO010000063.1, read on the forward strand.
GCTGAACTATTATTAAATATTTGTTGAAATGGCAATGATTTTGTATAACTTCTCTTTTTTATCTACATAAATATTGCATATCTTTTTTATCATGACAAAAGGGGGAGAAAGTTTTTGGTTTATATGTCATTGAGAAAAGTAAGGTAAAATAGCAAAAGGCATTGTTTTAATGATCTTGGGATTCCAAAATTAAAATTAAGGGGGATCTGTGCATCTCTGGTATAATCACCTCTTGAAAAATAGAGGGGGTGTAAGTCTCTAACACCTTTTGTGAATATCAATTTATTTGAACTAACTTTTTCTCAATGGTTGTTTGTCATCATGAAAAAGGAGGAGAATGTGATTAGCATTGACTAAAGCAATGGTTTTGGTGATAACAAACAAGAAAGGAATGGTAATGCAAAGATCAAGTCCCAAGACTCTTTAAGATTAGCACATAGGACTTAGATCTTGTGTAAAGGTATTTTAGGAATCACACTAAGCTCATTTTATGGTGTCTATCTCAACTTAAATGGCTTTGCAAAATCATGATTTATACTTAGGAATATTTTATTTAAGTTTAAGCAAAATGGTTTTGGAAAGGATGAAAAGATTTTGAGAATCCTTGGTTACAAATTCCTTTAGAAATCTTGTATTCTTGACTATCAAATAACTAGTTATCATTATTCAATATTTAGTTATCATTGTTCATATAACTGATTATCTGAAAACTAATAACTAATAATTACTATTCATAATTGATTATTTGCCAAAGTCTGAAACATGGCAAAGTATTTTTAAAAGGGAATAACCGATTATGGAAATTTTGTAATTAGTTATTCACTAAGTCAGGAGCCAATTCCTATTTTTCTAAAAAGCCCATAACTGATTATGATATCTCCATAATCAGTTATTGAATTAGTTAGGTGTAGGACTATGTTTTTTAATGGCCTATAATCGGTTATGGCTTGTCCCATAATCGGTTATGGCAAACCAAATAACCAGTTATTGGAAATCAATAACCGGTTTTCTAGAAAAGCTTAAGACACCTTCCAATGACTCTATTGGAGCATTTAATGCCCCCGCCTACCTCGAACGACTATTAATTATTTTGACCTATAAATATTAGTTGTTGGGCATTTATAAAGGTCAGAAAAATAATCTGAAAATCATTCTTGAGCATTAAATTCATATTTTCACTATCTTTTTCATCATACTCTATTTTTGAGCTAAGTGTGTAAATCATTGATACTCATAGAGCTTCAATTTGTATTATCCACTCTTGAGAGAGTTTCTTATCATTCATACTTAGTATAATCTGTAAAAAAAGACAGTGAGGTATCCCTCAAAGTTGTAAAGGTGAGGTATCCCTTGGAAGTAGAGGCTCAAGCACAAAGGCTAAGGTATCCCAAGGTGTTGAGTGCTCCAATTTGTAAAGGTTGTCAAGCACCTGTTTGAAACTTGAAGATATAGTGGAAATCTCGGGTGATTACTTGAGGACTGGACGTAAGTCACAAGTAGATTGGTAGTTGAACTAGGATAAAACTTTGTGTTTGTTTTTCTAAACTCAACTCCCTTATTTTGTGCACTGTTTTATTGATCTACTTGAATACTATCTTCCTTTATTGATTCATTTATAAGTGAAAGCCCTTTATCTATTCATCTCTAACAAATAATAGCTTCAACGAAAATTGATAATCAAGTGTTTTTCAAAAAAATTGTAAAAATTTCTTTATATACTCAATTCACCCCCTCTTGAGTATTGAGGCCACTTGGTAACATAAGCTTGCCTTTCCTTCTTGATTTCCTTTTCTCTCTTTCCCCTTTTCCTCCTTGTTCTTGTTTCTCTACTACCTCTATTTTCAACCATGAGAGAAAAGTGAGAAACAAGTGAAATGAAGTAATAACAAAAGGGAATACAATATAAGGTTCAGAAACATGAAAGGCTTGGTCACTTAAGTGACCAAGTGATATTTCTGATGTGCTAAAAACTCTTAGATTTCTCCAAATCCAGTTTTCTTAAAGCCAACAAGTTTAAAATAAATCACAAGATTCATTAAAAATCTTGTTACACTAAAACCATCATTTTTCATATTTGTGACTAGTCATTCCAACATTAAAACACACAACCAGTATGCTTAAAAATACTGAACTGACTCTGATTATTCTCAAACTTTAACCACATTACAGAATACACATTTATGACTTAGAAATAAATTATCCACATCTATTTCCATTAGCTAAGCCATTTATGCTAATATCATGGTCATTTTAAGCAACTTTTCACCTTTCAGATTGCAGCGAAGTGTCTAAACTAACTAAGACTATCACAAAATTAAACAGGCATGTTAAGTGAGTATTAAGCTACCTCTGTAACTATTTACAAGTGTAACATATTGAAGAGGATGTTACATAATTCAGTAAGGGAATGATCCTTTAGTATGTATATGAATTATATAAAACTTAGAGCAACCTAAAGTAAAGGCTAGTTCTAAGTAAGTGTAACTCAACAAGGTTTTGATGCTGTTTAGATTATAGTGGATAGATTAATCAAATCTACTCACTTTTTGCCAATGAAAGCTAGCTATCCACCAGAGAAATTAACTCAGCTTTATCTAAAGGAGATAGTTAGGTTGCACAGAATTCCTGTAAGTATAGTTTTAGATAGAGATCCTAGATTTACATCTAGATTTTGGGGAGCCTTACAAGAGGCGTTTGGGACTAAGTTAAGTCTTAGTATGACTTATCACCCACAAACAGATGGACAAACAGAGAGGACTATCCAAACCCTTAAAGATATGCTTAGAGTATATGTTTTAGAACAACTGGCTAGTTGAGACCAGTTCTTACCGTTAGCGGAGTTTGCCTATAACAATAGCTACCATTCCAGCATAGGTATGGCACCTTACGAGGCTTTGTATGGGAGAAAGTGTAAATCGCCTCTATGTTGGTATGAAGTAGGTGAGAGAACCATCCTAGGTCCAGAGTTTGTCCAACAGACCACAAAGCAAATCAAGATGATTCAGGATAGGTTAGTGTTACCAAGTGGCCTCAATACTCAAGAGGGGGGTGAATTGAGTATGTAAAACAAGTTCGCAAATCTTTCATAAAATGTTTGATAATCAATTTTCGTTGAAGTTATTGGATGATTAGAGATGATTGGATAGATGAGATAAACACTTTTACTTATACATATAATAGCCAAAGGAAATAATATTCAACCAATTCAATAAAATAGTGCACAATGTAAATAGATGGGTTTAGAGAAAATAAACACAATGATTTATCCTGGTTCAATCACCAATCCACTTGTGATCTATGTCCAGTCCTCAAGCAGCCACTCAAGATTTTTCACTATATCTTCAAGCTTCAATAGGTGCTTGACAACCTTTACAACCTTGAGCACTCAACACTTTGGGATACCTCACCCTTGGAGCTTGAGTCTCTTCAACTAAGGGATACCTCACCCTTTATACTTTTGGAGGGATGTCTTACCCTCTTTATAAAGTAATTTAGATTAATAGAATGAAACTCTCAAAAGAGTAAATGATTACAAATTGAAGCTCTAATATGCTCTCAAAGAATAACTCAAGTTTTTCACAAAAAACAGACTAAGAATGGATTTGAAGATTAAATCTCGTACTGAAGTATTGGTAATCAGTTTTTGGTTCAGGGTTAACCTCCATTGAAGCCCCAACATTGGTATTTATAAGTTTTGTAAGTAAAGGAGCCGTTGGGACATTTTTAGCCAAGCATTAAATGCCATTAATATAGCCATTGGACTCTGGCAGATTACTTGTAATCGATTACACAGCAAATGTAATCAATTACATTGTTGTTCCAACGTGTTCTTGGCTTTCTGGGCTCTATGTAATCGATTACATTCTTGGTGTAATCGATTACAAGGCCTCTGACTTGCTTTGTAATCGATTACCATTTCCATGTAATCGATTACATACCTTCTTGAATGTGTTCTTGCTTTTCTGGGTTCAATGTAATCGATTACATTACTGGTGTAATCAATTACAAGGCCTCTGACTTGCTTGTAATCGATTACATGCTCCATGTAATCGATTACCAGCTCTTTGTTTAGCTTGTAATCGATTACAAAACATGTGTAATCGATTACCTTGGCCTTTGAACACATTTTTCAAGTCCAATTAAGTTTGTAAGCCATTTCTAACACTTCAAGACATTTGATTAAACATAAATCCTTTCATGAGTGTTAAATCTAGGATTGAAAATAACGTTTCTTTGAAAAACATGTTTAACTTTGAATTTTCACATTTATTTTAGAAATGATATATGAAAAACCATTTGAGAAATCTTGAGAGCATTCAACATTAATGTTCTAAGTCTTATAACTAAATAAACCTCTTGACTCCTTTCTTTGATCTTGATATTTTCTTTTGCACTTGATCTTCATTTTTGCACTTGATCTTCATCTTTAACTTTGTTATCATCAAAAACCATTTGACATGCTTTAAGGACATAAGCATTCACAGTTAGTTACTGCTCAAAGTCAGTAGAAGAGTTATGCTAACAAGAGAATGAGACCTCTTGAGTTTAGTGAGGGAGATCATGTATTCTTAAGAGTTACTCCTACAACAGGGATTAGTAGAGCATTGAAAACTTGAAAGTTAAATCCTCGTTTTCTTGGTCCCTACCACATTCTAAAGAAAGTTGGACCTGTAACTTACCAGATAGCACTTCCTCCCATTTTGTTTAACCTTCATAATGTTTTTCATGTATCTTAGTTGAGAAAGTATAATCTAGATCCATTGCATATCATAGAACATGAATCAGTACAGTTAAGAGATGATTTTTCTTATGGTATACATCTGATAAGGATCGTGGACAGAGGGGTCAAAGAGCTTAGAGGTAAGCAGATTCCTCTGGTGAAGGTTATATGAGGAGGCAATGATACCGAGGAGGCTACTTGGGAGTTAGAGACCCACATGTAGAAGGATTACCTGGATTTGTTCCTTATAGGTGAGCACTTTTAGGGTCAAAAATTTATAAAGGGAAGAAATGTAATACCCTAAATAGCATGTTAGACTTGTTTATGCGTTCATAAGGTAGCATATGACTTGTTTAACATGTATGTTTAATTTTGTGACAATCTAAGTTAATTTAGATACTTAGTTGTAACCCGAACTGTGAAAAATAGCTTAAAATGGCTCAGATAATAGCATAAATTACTTAGGAGAGGGAAATAAATATGGATAATTTATTTCTAAGTCACAAATATATAGAACAAACTACAGTTAAAGTTTCAAGATAAACTGAGCTAGTTTGCCATTTTTAGGCATATTGGTTGTCTAATTATAGCTGGTTTGACTAGCAACAGATATGAAAATATCAGATAATGTTGAAACGAATTTTTATATGAATCTTAGTATTTATTTTAAAGTTGTTGGAAGCCGAAAATATTGATTTATCTAAATTTGAGTATTTTTAGAAGATCAAGATTTTATTAGTTTTGGCCTAAAGGTCATATGAGTCTTTTATTTCCCCTTTTTAAGGCCTCTCTCATGGCCAAATTGTTTCACAAGTTGAAACAAAAAACTTGCTAAGAGAAAGGAAAGAAGGAGAAGTAGAGGTCAAGGAGGAGGAAGAGAGAAAGACGAAAGCCAAAGGAAATGCTAAGGCTTGAGATCCAACTAAACTTGAATCTCTACTCAACTGCCAAAGGTAGGGGTTTTGTGGTCAAATTCAATTCTTGTTACTCTTTTCTCTATTTATGCAATTAGGTTGCTTAAAAGGCCAAATTGAGTTCTAGAGGCTTTTGATGTGTTTTGATTGCATGATTGAGTTTTTTTGGTCATTTGTGACTTGTTCAAAGCACAAGTCTGAGATAGAAACTTAGAAATTGTCATTTAGGCCTTTGAATCCCAACTTAGGGGTTAGGTCACCCTAGGTTGATTTTAGTACATTAATCCAAATTAAGAGGTTTAAGTTGGTGATTGATGATTCCAATGTGTTAGTGAACTGATTAGGGACTTATAATCACTTAGAAACTGATTTGGAATTGCCAAAAATTGAGTAAAAGAGTAATAGAACAGTACCACAGTCTACAGAATTTTGCAGAACTTGGGTTCTGCTATGCACACCGCGGCGTGAGAGATGCTATGCTACGGCGCGAAGATGAATTAGCCTCGAGTACCATGGCGTGAGAAAGTTTTACCGCAACATGAGGTTAGTTTCTGCAGCATGCATCATGGCATGAAGAACACCGAGCCGCAGTGTGAAGGATATGCTGCATCAGTACTAGAACCCATGGATTGGGCACCGCGGCGTGCCCAAGTTAGTGCCGCAGCGTGAGTACCAGGAACCTTAAAAATATCATTTGTGATGTTTTAAAGTTCTGGACTAGATGAGATCATTAGTATATGTTTCCTAAGGTGTGTTAAGACACAAATAAGGATAGTTTTCAAGAAGAGAAGTATACCTAGTATGTATGGGAAGGATTGGTAGTGTTGATTTTGTGAGTATCCTTTGATGTCATTTACGAAGGCCAAGAGAGATTGAAGAGTGTCTGATAAACTCAATTGAGGAATGACATAACCCTGATATTTTGTTAGTGCCAAGGCCAAAGGAGATAAGTAGGGGTTCATAAGGTTCTCTGGAATCTGGATTCAACCCAAACTTCTCAACGTGCCAGGATATATGTGATGTGAGGAGTGAGATCTCCCTCTATTTATCACAAAATAACATACTAAACCAGTATTTCTAAGATTTACATTTTTGGTTCTAAGTTGGACTAGATGTATGTATGAGATGTGTGTTACCTAGGTTTATCTAAAAGCTTTAGTTAGACCTTGTAGATGCTCTAAACATATCTTATTAGTAGTTGATGAGATCATATTTATCTATATTGTGTATGTATATCTAGTTTTGATTTCTCATACTAAGAATATAGTTTCTCACCCTACTGTGTATCATGTAATTCCAGGTGAAACTTCTTCCAAGAGTAAGAAGAAGAAAGAAGCTAAAGAATAGATCAATTTATGTTTTATGTTTCAATTGTTGTATTTTTAGTATCTCCTTTGAAATGTATAGAGTTATGTAATACTTCAAGCCTTTGCTAAGGCTAATGAAGTATATGTATTTTGATGTATTATGATATAAATATTGTATTTTCCATATTTCATATGGCTCTCTATAGTGTTTCCAACGAACATTATGGATATAAGTATTTCTTTAGTATATATGTAGTGACATTGTAATGCTAAGTATCTCCTTATATGATGTATATACTGAGATATTGGTATTTGGATGTTACATGAGACATTTTATTTATTGTGTTATTTATAATAAACATAATAACATTCTTAGAATAGTAAGTTTAATGTCATAGGGCATCAAGTGGATGACTTGATCATGAGATCTTATTGGATAAATTTAGAACACTAAACTTAAATGTCCCTAGTCAAGTATTATTGTTAATTAGGACAACAATAATGCATGGAGACTAGTATGTTCGTAGACTAATGACTACATCTCACGGGTTATGTATATGAGATATCAAGTCTTCATGTAGATACATATTAGAGTAATGATGTATTGGATTGAATCACCATGAGAACGCTGCATGGATAGTTACATGAGTGTCATAAGTGATTTTCAAAGTGATAATGGTGTATGTAGTTCTTTGACCTGAAATCACTACAATTCCTACATGAGGAGTTATATGTTTTAATGCTATCAAACGTCATCTGTAGCAAGGTGATTATAAAGTTAGTTATTGGACACACTGCGAATCATGCAGAGGGATGTGAGTGACTTAGATGAGATTTGTCCCTCCTACATAGTAGGAGCGATATCTTCGGGGCCCCTAATTGAGTGAAACTATGAAATGCATGGCTATGCTCAAATGAGTTAATGTGAGATATTGATATCATTTGTTATTATTAAGTCTACCCGAGGGAAATGGAAGATTGAACTATACAAGAGTGACACATGTCATACCTTGTGTTTAATCTAGATATTTGGGCAAAGGGACTAAACTGTAGAAAAACATTGGTCACGAAAAGGTTATGTCAAATCACTGACATTCTCATTACTTGGGTAGCAGTGATGTGTTGCTCGAAACTACTCACTGCTTGTAATATTAAAATAAGATTTTAATATTACTGTCAACGTCATGAGAACCTACAAGATCACACACATAGAATAGACTAAATTGGAGTAATAACAATCCAAGTTCTACTAGGATTCCATCGTGGGCCAAACTTATAACAGATGAGTCCAAGGTCGCACTGCTAACCCTACTCCGACTCTCACTCATATAAAGCAGTCACTATTATAAATAGCACTGCTAAGGGGCTATCAAGAGACACACATCAAACCTTTGCCGCACCCTAACAGAAACAGTGAGTGAGAGAGTGATAAGTTTGTCTTCTCTTCGCATTAGCACTGTGCTAGAGATGTGGGACTCCAAGATCGTAGATGTTAGACATTCGTGAGTCTGTTGTGTGGATTATGTAGAGGCATCATCGTTGCTGTGGTGTTGATGATTTGCATTAAACGTTATTCTTCTAGCTTCGAGAGGTAAACCCAAAAAATCACGAATCATGGCCCCTTTTTTCGCATGGATCCTTGATGTGAATCCTCTTTTCGCTACGATTTTGTTCACTGATTTCCCAACATATATTACATTTTTGTCACTTGAGACAAAATTGTATATATATAAGTGGATGTATATTTATGCAAGGCTCTCCATAATGATTTGTTGATATAAATGTTATCGATTAGCATAGCTAATACTACGTTTCCAAGTATATGACAGATATACTAGGATTTCAATATTAGGATGTTACATTATGGTATCAGAGTAGTTCATTATACGAGCCGGGGTATGGACGGACTAGGCTTAGGAAAGTTTAGGAGTTCTTATTAGAAAGTTTTGCTTGTGTTATGCAATCCTTGTCTCTTTTGTGAGATGTTTGTATAAAATTGCATGACTTGCCATAGGGTGGATTGTTAGTAACTACTGTTACACGATTACATGATATTGAGACTGATCACCTCAATATGTAATGTTTTGTGTGTACAAGAAACTATGACACCACCAAGGCGTACCCGAGGAAATAAGAACTTAGTAAATGAAGGACCATATATGACAGAGGTTGTTATGGCAATGACTAATGTTATGAGAGAGCAGACAAACATCACGGCTAATGCATGAAAGATTAGGAATCTATCACGGCTAGAGTGCTAGAGATTCTGGGAGCCAACCAACCTCAGCCACCAAGGCAACCTCAACTAGTACAGGAGGTGCAAGTTGTAAGAAATCATAATTTTCAAGATCTTTTAGAGTTCAGAAGTTGAATCCCCCACCTTTTAAAGGTGAATATGATCCAGTGAAATTCAAAGAGTGGTTGGCCGAAATGGAAAAGATTTTGAGGTTATGCGATGTTCAGATGAACAGAGAATTTCATTTGCTTCCTTTCTGTTAAGAGAGGAAGTAGAGTATTCGTGGAGTGTGAATGCTTATTTCTTGAAGCATATCAAATGGGTTTTTGATGATAACAAAGCCAAAGATGAAGATCAAGATCAAAAGAGAAGACCAAGATCAAAAGATAAAAGACCAAGTTCAAAAGAGGTATATTAGATATAGGTCTTAGAATATCAATGTAAAATGCCCTTTAAGTATCTCAATGATTCTCAAATGGTTTTCCAAATATCATTTCCAAAATAAGTGTGAAAATTCAAAGCTACACATGTTTTTCAAAGAAACATTATTTTCAATCTTCGATTTAACACTCATGAAAGGTTTTATGTTTAATCAAATGTCTTGAGGTGTTAGAAATGGTTTACAAGCTTAATTGGACTTGAAAAATGAGTTTAAAGGCCAAGGTAATCGATTACATATGGTTTGTAATCGATTACAAGCTAAACAGAGAGCTGATAATCGATTACATGGTTCATGTAATCGATTACACGCAAGTCAGAGGCCGTGTAATCGATTACACAAATAATGTAATCGATTGCATTGAAGCACAGAAAGGCAAGAACACGTTCAAGGATCCATGTAATCGATTACATAGATTGTGTAATCGATTACACACAAGTCAGAAACCATGTAATCGATTACACCAAGAATGTAATCGATTACACATAAGTCAGAAACCATGTAATTGATTACACCAAGAATGTAATCGATTACTCAGAACCCAGAAAGCCAAGAACACGTTCAAACATCCATGTAATCGATTACATAGGCTGTGTAATCGATTACACGCATCGACATTGACCACTAACGGCTATTTTAACTGCATTAAATGATTGGCTTTATCACCCCCAACGGCTCTTTTCTTCATACAACTTATAAATACTTGCCTTGGGTCTTCATTAAGGGTAGAACTTTGTAACACCCCAAATTTTAGACTATGTTATAGAACTGACAGAATTACACTGTTTTGTGTTTTCTGTGCAATATAAAAATAATTTGATTATTCCGATACTGTTTTTGATCATTTTGTGTGATTTGCTTCGGGTCAAGAAAATAATAATTTTCGGGCCGGGGAAATTCTTATTTTAATTAATTAGAGCTGGGGGATCTTACTAAACCCAATTCTGATTGATATATATATTAATCTTATAATTTTTAGGATTTAACTGTGCAATAAAATAATTTTGTATTATTATAATATTATTTTATTAGTCAGTACAAATAAAAGGATAACGGGCCAATAGAAACTTGACACGTGGCGTGACACCTCAGCACCATGACTCAGCAGATTCCGGAAGGTTCCAGAAGCGGTGACTCGCCCTGTGACTCACCATAGTGACTCACCTGTTCCAGAAGCTTCCTTGATGACTCACCATGATGACTCATCGCTGTGACTCACCATTGGTGACTCAGCGCAGTGACTCAGCTCTGGTGACTCGCCATGCTGACTCACCTGTTTTGGAAAATATCTACGCTGACTTATCATACTGACTCAACGTAGTGAGTCACATGTTCTAGAAATTTCTCTTTGATGACTCACTTTGTGACTCATCAAGGGCAATCAGTAGAAAAAAAAATGATGATCAATAATAATTACTACTCTGTTAGTCTAAGATAAAAATCTATGTATATTTTATTATCCATTAGACAATAAACACTGATTTTATAAACAGTAATTATTGTATAGTTATTGTTCACCAGTTAAAGTATATTAGAAAATATACAGTGTACACCAATAGAGATTGGTCAACAAAAATAGCAACCAATAGGAATCAAGTTAGTAAATATTTAACCAATAGAAATTGGTCAAGATTAATGGCTTGACTCTTTAAGAACCAATAGAAAACAAGATATCAAACAAATTTAGATTTCTTGAAATTAGATGGTGCTACGGTGAAGGAGAAGAGTAAAATTCTCTAAATAGCCAATTCACAAAGTGAATTCACGTAGAAATGCTTTAGGAAATTCATTTAAAAAGCTAAATTGAACAAATGAAGAATAGTCAATATTGATGGCTCACTTTGTTGAATGTCTACGGTCATGCTTTTAAAAAAAATAAAAAATAAAAAATAAAAAATAAAGCTAATTTTAATTTCCTAAAACTAGTCAACTTTAGTGGCTTGACTTATTTTAGACCAATGAGAATTAAGTCAACGAAGTAGGCTTGACTTGATCTACACCATTGGATAAGAAAGTTTAAGATGAAATGTCAACCCTTGATATGATCAATGGTTCTTGAAGCTTAGGTTAGTAGAATATAAATTAATTAATATGTAGCTAATTAATCTAATTAAGATAAGTTAAGTGTGCTTAGAAGCTTAATAGGATTAGTAGCTTAATTAAGCATCATTAGTGGTGGAACATTCAAGAGCTTGTGACAAGGCTTGGATTAGCCAATGGAAGACAAGCTTGGTGATCAAGTTTTAATCTTGACCCTTGGTGAATTCTAAGGTTTGGATGGAGTCTTGGAGAGTCAAACAAAGTGGCTTCTTTCCATGTGCTTCTACGGCAATTGCATGTCTTTAGGAAGACAATTCCAACACTCCAATCACTTTCACTCTCTATGCATTGACGACCATGCATTTGGAGGAGACAAAACCAAAATAATTCTCACTTTCTCTCAAAGTGATTCACGGCCATGTATAGTAAATAGGAGACTTATTTCATTTAATCAAAGTCTTCATCTTTCTTCAAAATTCTCCAAATAGCAAAAGCTCTCAAATTTCCTTCTTCTTTTCTTCTCCAACCTCATGGCCTTCCACCCTATTTCCATCAATCACTCTTCTATAATTCTAAACTACCTTATTTCTTGCTTTCCTACTTCATTTCAAAACACTTTGTAGTTAAAACCTAAGCCTAAATCATCTATTTTTTTATCTTATTCTTCAAAGCTCAAGTTTGAAGCCTTGAAGGTAGGATTCTTTAATCTTCATATTTCTCTTCATTTCAAAGTTCTAATCATGATTTTAATCCATGATTATTTTAGTTTAGAGCTTTAGGTATTAATATTGCATGTTTTCTCTGTTTTTCAAGAAACTCTTGGTGGAGGAAGTTTACTTGAAGGAGACATACAAGGAACTTTAGAGGTTCTTCAAGAGGTAAGAGGGAGATTTAACCTCACCAACCATGTTTTGGTGGTGTGGGGATGGTTGTGTACGGTGGAAAAATCCATGAGGGTTCTTCACCGATTGTTTGATGCTATTTGATTGTGTTTGTGGTGTATGGTTGTGTTTTTGTGTTTGCATGTGTGATATTATGTCTATTGTCTTGATATATGTTTGTATGTATGAAATTGTTGTTTTGATATATGTATGTATATATGAAATTGTGTGCATGAAAATATATGAGTAAAGTAAGATGTGAATAATATGATGAACCGATTTTATGAGAGTTCCAAAGAGCTTGAGGCTTACGGCCATACTAGGCTAGAAAGGACCAAAGTCCTGAAAATGAGAGATTCAATTGAGAATGAAGGATTTAAATGAAAAAGAAATGAATTTGAATAAGTTTGAAGGTTGTGGGAAAATAATCGGAATTAAACTGATGAATTAAAATGAGAACTGAGAGATTTAAATGAATTTAGGACAAATTTGAGTATAGCAAAGTAAAATGATTTTTGGGAAAATGAATTATTATAAATATGATTTTGAGGGGCAATATTGTAATTTTCATTTTTGAAAGGGGCCATATTATAAATATGATTTTTGGAGGGGCAATATTGTAATTATAATTTTTAGAGGGGTAAAATAATAATTTTCATTTTTAATAGGGTCATATTATAAATAACAATTTTTGAGGGACTAAAACGTAAATATTATTTAAGTGAGGACTAAAATGTCAATATTATGTTTTTGAGGGGTTATTATGCAAATATGAAAAATGAAGTTGAATTTTGTTGTTAAATGAGGAAAACAGTATTTTTGATCTAAAACGTGTGAAAAATATTATACGTGATTGAGAAAATGTGGAAAATATGATTTCGCGATGAAAATACAGTAATGATACTGTTGGGCCAATTTTGAGGACCCCGAATATGAGATAAAGAAAATGAATTGAGAATATGAGATAAAGAAAATGAATTGAGAATATGAGATAAAGAAAATGAACTGTGAATGGTGCATTTGTATATGCATTGAAAAGGTCCGATGGACTGGATAAGGCTATTTGCCTAGGAAGGAGAGAATACACCTCCTGAGTGGGTGCGATATGCGTAGTGTAGGTCTTTCGTTGACCTTGGGGACATTGGGGTGCGGGTTGCCTACAATGTGCAGTTGGTAGCTCTTCTGTACGTGGGTTAGACCGATATAACACACCAATGATCCGGACCGAGACACTATCCGTAATCAAGATCTGATAAAGACTATCGAGTATGTGCTAGATGTGCAAAACTGAGCACGTGGTCTGAGGCACCTTTGTACCGATATGATCTTTTCGATCACTTTCTCCAATCTGAGTTGTAGCTCCATGGAGTAGGAAATTGAGTCTAGGTGCATATGCAGAGATACTGAGAGTATTATCATAATTATTGTTTATGATAATTGAATTGTTGAACAATTGAATGTTGATAAGAACATGATCGTAATTATGGCTTATTGTATGAATTATGATGATAAATGATATTATTGGCATAATTGTAATTATGTATGATATGTTGGCATGAGAATTTGTATGTGTTTATCATCATTGCTACCATACTGGTATTGGCGTAGGTGATCTCACCTCTTTGTATGTCTATTCTGTATTGTAATTATAATTTTAAAGACATTGAGCAAGAAGCTGAGAAGGAGCAGATTTCTGTAGAAGAAGTAAAGTTCTAAAGAGATGGAGATGCCGAGTTTTCTGAGGGTATATGAGGACCGAAGGCGTAGTGCGTCGTTCTGGTTGGAAAATGTATTTACCACATAGACAGCATTAGGGAACTTACTATCGTACTCCTAGTGCGATTAGTATAGTGTTGTCTGCTCGGACACCTGTCCGTAGGACTTCGCGTCAAGTCGGACTTCTAACGTTAGACAGTGCAATAGTTTGGTTGGGCAGCCATAAGTACTATTAGTTCTTTTCAGATCATTCTCTCAGATATCCGTGTTTAGCTCCATGGAGTAGGAACGAGTCGGTGTGTGTTCATGCATTATCTGCATTTTACTATTTACCCTAATCTGTGATAAAATGTATGATCTATTGTTTTGATATATTATGCATGATATGTTGGTATGTGTTATTTTAATATTTGTTGTATTTTCATTTTCTTTATTGCCATGCGGGTAATGATGTAGATTGTCTCACCTCTCTATATGCTTTTCTCGATGTTATTATATTATTTCTGTAACGAGTTTGAGGAAGAAAAGGAACAGCCTCTTGAGATACAGTATCCGAACGAGCGACAGCTGGGCGAGCTGTACGAGGAAGAGGAACAAATAGATCATTCTCACCATCAAGACTGATCTTGAGATCATGGCATTGCCAGGATTCTTCGGTTTTGTGCGACTTGAGTTTCACGGAGGTTCGAAGGTCTGGCGCATGCGAGTGGATAGAGGAACAGTTGTCTACGTGGGACGTTTGATTGTGTCACTGTGTAGAGAGTATGATGGAGATGTCATATTTACTACTATGTTATATTTACATCTAGAGTTGTCACTGACTCTTAGGCGTTACTGGCAAGGAATATTCCATGCGCCTAGCGAGCTCAATAGCGAGTCAACAGCCCGGACTCGTGTCCGTAGCGCTGTGAGATCTCCAGGAATTCTGACCTACGATGATTTCTCTGAAGATGATCCATCGGAGGGTTAGAAATCTTTCGAGATACACTTGGGTAATGCTATGTTTTAGTTTTATGTCAACTCTTTACTGCTTTGTTAAATATTTCTAGTTGTAAATTATTTGTGTATTAAGACAAAAATCATATGTATATTATGGTGTGATTATACTTTGTTTTATTTTGTGCTCTGTGTTATTTTATTTAATGTTATAAATATAAAAGGAAAAATTTTTTACCATGAATATTATTTATATACCAAACGTTTTACAACTTGGGTAAGAGTTTTATTTTATTTTATTTTATTGCATCATAAATGTGACACTCCCACAAGGGTGTTACATTAGTTGGTATCAGAGCCTAAGTTAGAGTCTTTTGGGGTTGTGGTTAGGTCTGTTTTTGCTTGTGTTGTGTGATTCTCTGTGATTTGTTTCCGGAAGGTTACATCTGACATTGTTTTGTCTTGTTGAAGAAAGAGGATGTCTGGAGGAAGAAGAACTCGTGCGAATGTGGAACATGATGTGGATCCAATGATTGCAGCTACTGAAGCTATGCAGCGAATGGCGGAAGTGATTACCCAGCAAAATCAACGAGCAGCTCAATAGCAAGATGCGACTGCTGATGCTCTGAATTTGTCTGAGTTTATGCGCAACAACCCACCACAGTTTAGAGGCGAGTTTGACCCTGAGAATGCGAGTTTTTGGATTCAAGACTTGGAAAAAGTATTGAAAGGAATGGGGTGCGCAGAGAATAGGAAGGTAACATATGTTGCTTTTATGTTGAGAGGAGATGCTGAAAATTGGTGGAGAGGAACCCGCCAATTATTGCATGCTGAAGGGACTGAGATCACTTGGGAAGTGTTCAGTGAAGTATTTCTGGATAAGTACTTTCCTGGTACTGCTCGACATGCCAAGGAGATGGAATTTCTTGGTTTACGTCAGGAGAATATGACTGTTGGAGAATATGCTGCTAAATTTGAGAGCTTGTCGCAGTTCTCAAGGTATTTCCAAATTCGGTCAGATGAGGTATGGAAGTGCCAAAAGTTTGAGGATGGATTAAGGGTAGAACTGAGGCAAGCAGTGCTACCAATGAGGATGAGGGAATTTCCTGTTTTGATGGATACCTGTCGATGACTCGAGGAGTTGGAGCTGTCCCGAGATCCCAGAAATCGTAACTTTGGACCGACTAGGTTCCAAAGGGGAGGTAATAACATTAATAACTGGTTTCAGCGCAAGCCTTATGCAAGACCATCGGGAAGTCAGCCTCAACATCCGTCTGTTGGGGGAAGTTCTAGCGGTAACCGAGCTGGTCAAAATGTGGCGTTTACGCCGACATGCTTTAAGTGTGGAAAGAATGGCCATATATCTACAGATTGTCCGATCAAAGGAACGATCTGTTTCAACTGTAGAAAATCTGGACATGTTTCTAGGGATTGTACTCAGCCGAAAAGGAAGCCTGCTGTGAGAAATATTCATGCTACTCAGCCGCGATCTGGAGGGCAAGTATATACAATTACTGCAATTGAAGCTTCTTAATCTGAAGATCTTATTCAAAGAGAAGGTGTCATTGAAGGTAATCATCTGACTTTGCTACATGATTCGGGTGCAACACACTCATTTATTGCATATGATTGTGTGGAACAATTGAAACTGCCTGTGTCTTCTCTGAGTTTTCAATTGATTATTTCTACACTAACTGCCAAGCCTGTTGTTACATCCAAAATATGTATGAACTGTCCTATTATTATAAAGGATCGTATGTTTTTAGTCAATTTAATTTGTTTACCTCTTGTTGAGATAGATATAATACTAGGAATGGATTGGTTATCTTCTAACCATATCTTGATAGATTGTGCAAGTAAAACCATAGTTTTTCCTAAGGAAGAAAGTTATGGATTCTTGACTTCTGTTAAAGTCAAGTCATTGTTGAGGGATAGAGCTCAGGGATTTATGTTGCTATCTTCTTTAGAAGTCAAAAGCGAGAAGGATGTGAGCACTATTCCTATCGTCAATGAGTTTCCAGAGTTTTTTCCTAATGATGTACCCGGTTTGCCACTGGAAAAAGGAGATCGAGTTCTCTATTGATTTGGTGCCAGGAGCAGGTCCTATTTCGATTGCACCATACCGAATGTTGCCTGCAGAGTTGGCAGAATTGAAGAAGCAATTGAAGGAACTGTTGGAGAAGCAGTTTGTGCGACCTAGTGTTTCACCATGGGGAGCACCAGTGCTACTAGTCAAAAAGAAAGATGGAACTTCTCGACTTTGTGTTGATTATCGTCAGCTGAACAAGGTTACTATAAAGAATAAGTATCCACTACTGAGAATTGATGATTTAATGGATCAATTTAAGGGAGCCGCTGTATTCTCTAAGATAGATCTGCGATCAGGTTATCATCAGATTCGTGTCAAGGTTGATGATGTACCTAAGACAGCTTTCTGAACTCGTTATGGGCATTATGAGTATCAAGTGATGCCGTTCGGAGTGACGAATGCTCCTGCAATATTCATGGATTATATGAATAGGATTTTTCATTCGTACCTAGACAGATTTGTCATTATCTTTATCAATGACATTCTGATCTACTCTCAAAGTCAAGAAGAGCATGCTGAACATCTCAGTATAGTTCTCCAGATTTTGAAAGAAAAGAAGCTATATGCGAAGTTGGCAAAATGCGAGTTTTGGTTGGAAGAAGTTCAATTTCTAGGTCACATAATTTCCAAGGAAGGTATTGCGGTAGACCCATCAAAGGTAGAGACTGTTTTGCAGTGGGAAAGGCCTAAGACAGTGACGGAAGTTCGAAGTTTTGTTGGATTAGCTGGATATTACCGAAGGTTTATTGAAGGTTTTTCCAAGATAGCTGGACCACTTACATAACTCACGAGGAAGAGCCAAGCTTTTAATTGGACAGAGGAACGTGAAGCGAGTTTCCAAGAGTTGAAGAAGAGATTGATGATTACACCAGTGTTAATTTTACCGGATCCTAACAAATTTTTTGAGGTGTATTGTGACGCTTTTTATCAAGGGTTAGGATGCCTGTTAATGCAGAATCGAAATGTGGTAGCTTATGCTTCAAGATAGTTGAAGGTTCATGAGAGGAATTACCCGACGCACGATTTGGAGCTAGCCGCAGTTGTCTTTGCGTTAAAAGTGTGGAGGCATTTTCTGTATGGAGCTATGTTCAATGTCTTTAGCAATCACAAGAGCTTAAAATACTTGTTTGATCAAAAGGAATTGAATATGAGACAGAGGAGATGGTTGGAATTCTTAAAAGATTATGATTTTCAACTTCAATACCATCCCGGAAAGGCGAATGTAGTGGCGGATGCCTTGAGCAGAAAGGTGGTTAGTGTTTCTACCATGATGATAAAGGAAGAGGAGTTAATTAATCAATTCAGAGATCTATGGTGGTCAGTGGAATTGGTACTCGGAAAGATTCGTTTAAGTAAAGTTGTGGTTTTGAATGACTTGCTGGAAGTAATCCGAGAAAAACAAGATGAGGATTTGTTTTTACAGAATGAAAATGAATTATTGAAGCAAGGTCATAAGGCAACTGTGGAGGAAGGATCTGATGGAATCTTGAGATTTGAAGGACGAGTTTGTATACCTGATGATCCCGAACTTAAGAAAGCAATTTTGGATGAAGCTCATACTACTAATTTGAGTATGCATCCAGGGATGACTAAGATGTATCAAGACTTGAAACGGATGTTTTGGTGGCCAAGAATGAAGAGAGATGTAGCAGAACGTGTGATGTCTTGTCTTGTCTGTTAGAAGGCAAAAGTGGAACATCAACAACTTGCCGGTATGTTACAACCTTTGACTATTCCAGAGTGGAAATGAGATAGTATCTTAATGGATTTTGTTACTGAATTACTAAGGATGAGGAAAGATCATGATTCGATATGGGTTATAGTTGATAGGCTTATGAAGTCAGCACACTTCTTGCCGATCAATAATAAGTATTCGTTGGAGCGATTAACCCAGATATACATCAACGAAATTGTTAGACTTCATAGTGTACCTGCAAGTATAGTGTCTGATAGAGGTCCGAGGTTTACGTCGAGGTTTTGGCAAAGTTTGCAAGAAGCCAAGGGAACTAAACTATGATTGAGTTCTGCATATCATCCGCAAACTGATGGTCAAACAGAGAGAACAATTCAGTCGTTGGAGGATTTGTTGCGTGCTTGTGTGTTAGAACAACAAGGGAGTTGGGATGAATTCCTGTCTTTGATAGAATTCACCTACAACAATAGCTTTCACTCAAGCATAGGGATGGCACCCTATGAAGCTCTTTATGGACGACGATGCCGAACACCTTTGTGTTGGTATCAAGATGGAGAGAGTATGACTATTGGGCCTGATCTTATGCAGCAGACTACGAAAAAGGTGAAGATGATACAGGAAAAGATGCGAACGACTCAAAGCCAACAAAAGAGTTATGCTGATAAGCGAAGGCGACCTCTGGAATTTGAAGAAGGTGATCATGTATTCTTACGGGTAACGCCTACGACTGGTGTTGGAAGAGTTATCAAGTCTAGGAAGCTTACACCTAAATTCATAGGGCCTTATCAAATTATTCGTCGGATAGGTCCTGTAGCTTACCAAATAGCTTTACCGCCTTTTCTATCCAATCTCCATAATGTATTCCATGTGTCTCAGCTGAGGAAATACATTCCAGATCCAACTCATGTTATATAGCCAGATGAAGTGCAGCTGAAGGATAATTTAACGTATGAAACACTTCCTGTTAGGATTGAGGATAAGAGAGTGAAACAACTTCGAGGGAAGATGATTGAGCTAGTAAAGGAAGTATGGAATGATGTAATGGGAGATGCTACATAGGAGCTAGAAGATAGGATGAGGGAGCAATACCCTCATTTGTTTTGATGTATGATGAATTTCGGGGACGAAATTCTTATTAGTAGGGGAGAGTTGTAACACCCCAACTTTTGGGATAATTACAATATAGTCCTAAAATGTACTATTTTGTGAATTCTGTGAGTAGTAAATTAAATTTGACTGTTTCATGAGTGTATTTGATTGTTGTATATGATTTGCTCCGAGCAAGGGAAATAATAATTTTCTGGCCAGAAAAATCTTATTTTAATTAATTGGAATTGGGGGATTTTACTAAACCCAATTCTGATTGATATATATATTAACCTCTTAATTTTTAGGATTTAACTGTGCAATAAAATAATTTTATATTATTATAATATTATTTTATACTACAGTACCTACTGTCTCAAAAATAGTAGAAATCTGCTTCAAAATGACCACAGATTCTTAAAAGTCTGTGGGACCCGCGTTTAGGAAAAGCAGTCAACGATTCTGACTGGACAAATTTCTAAGCCAATGGGAGCAAGTCAACGAAAGTGGCTTGACTAATTTGAACCAATAGGAATAGGTCAACGAAAGAAGCGTAGACTTTACTATGGACCGTCGGATGAAAACTTAGTTAGGAAGCCTTTGATTTCAACCGTTGATCAAATCAATGGTGAGATGAGAATTCAAGTTTTATGACCAATCAATATCCACCTTAGATTACATCTAGGGCTAGGAGTTAAAGTTGAAATCAATGGATAGGATTAAGTCAAACATAGTGGCTTGAATTTGATTAGTAGCTAATTAAACCTAATTTGGTTAATCTAATTACCTAATTAGCAAGCTAAGTAAACTAACCTAGTTATTAATTAGTTATAATCTAAATACTAATTAGATATCTTACTTTTGTTTAGAGATTATAATATATGCTAATATATATTAAACTAATTGGTTATATAATTAGAATGTTAATTAAGTGTTAATAGGAGGTTTAACCTAATTAATTACTTATTTAATTAGCATGTGATTAGCTTGTAATTAAAATTAATCCAAGCCCCCTAAACCTAATAAACCGCACGGCCATGATGGCTAAATAGGCAAGCTTTCACAAGTTCTACTAGGTTCTTGAACCACCCAAAGTGACATAAGCCATGTGCACCATAATGTGAACACAAATAGATATCTATCTATTCAAATTAAACACTCAACCTCACCCATTATGCACTCACGGCAGCCCCCCATTTTTCACACTCAATATTTACTTTTTATACTTATCATAATCAAAGCTTTCATTTCTCTCAAAAACACCAAAAACCCAAGCACACTTTCTCTTCCATTTTCCTCTCTATATTCGGCCAACTCCCAAAACCATTGTTGGTGTATGCCCTAGAGACCAATACATTTTCTGTATTTACATACATTCTATTATGCTATTTTATATATGAGGCATTTCATTTATTGTGTTCTTTTTTATAAACATAATAAAGTCCTTAGAATAGTAAATTTGATGCCATAGGACATCAAGTGGATGACTTGATCATGAGATCCTTTTGGTTACAACACTATTCTTAAATGTCCCTAGTCAAGTATTATTGTTAACTAGGACAACAATAATACATTGAGACTAGTATGTGCATAGACTGATGACCACATCTCACGGGTCATGGATATGAGATATCAAGTCTTCACATGGGTACATATTAAAGTAATGATGTACTGGACTGACCCACCATGAGAACACTACATGGATCGTTACGTGAGTATCATAAGTAATTCTCATAGTGACAATGGTGTCTGTGGTCCTTTGACCTAAACTCACTACGATTCCTACATGAGGAGTTGTGTGTTTTAATGTCATCAAACGTCATCTATAACAAGGTGATTATAAAGTTGGTTATTGGACATACCGCGAATCATGCAGAGGGATGTGAGTGACCTAGATGGGATTTGTCACTCCTACATAACAGGAGCGATATCTTCGGGGCCCCTGATTGAGTGAGACTGCGAAATGCATGGCCATGCTTAAATGAGTCAATATGAGATATTGATCTCATTTGTTGTTACAAAGTCTACTCGAATATCAGGAAACGAATGATTGGACTATACAAGGGTGACACATTCCATGCCTTGTGTTCAATCTAGATATCTTGACAAAGGGACTAAATGACACGGAAACATTGGTCATGGAAAGGTTATGTCAAATCACTAACATTCTTATTACTTGGGTAGCAGCGATGTGTTGCTAGATACCACTCACTGCTTGTAATATTAAAATGAGATTTTAATATTACTGCCAACGTAATAAGAACCTGCAGGGTCACACACATAGAGCAGACTAAAATTGGAGCAATGGATCCAAGTTGGACTCAGATTCAAATATGGGCCAGACTCATACCAGATGGGTCTAGGGTTGCACAGCTTACCTTGCTGCTGCACATACTCACTTAAGGCAGTCACTATTATAAATAGTACTGCTAAGGGGCTGCTAAGATACACAATTTCAGAACCTTAGCCGTACCTACAGAAAAGTGAGTGAGAGAGCGACAGGTTTCTTCTCTTCTCTTCGCAGCTAGCACTGTGTGAGAGACGTGAGGCTCCTCTTTGCGGACGTTGGACGTTCATGAGTCTGTTCGTGTGGATACTACAGAGACATCGTTTTGTATTACGGTGTTGGTGATTCACGCTTCAAGAGGTAAATCATTTAAAAACTTGAATTATGGCTTTTTCGCATAGATCCTTAGTGGGAATCCCTGTTTTTCGCTGCGTGATGTATCCGCAAAAATTCCCAACAACCATACCACCAATCTTCTATAATTTTACCTCTTCACTTTTCTTAAACCAAAATCATATTCTAAACATTTTTCCTTCACAAGGTTTTGTCAAAAACCTACTCTATCTAGTTCAAAATCCAACCTTTTGTTCACTTTCCTAAGGGTAAGTTTTGATTCTTTGGTTTAAAGTTTGGTTTTTTATTATCTAAACCATGATTGTTCCATGGTTTTTCAATCTTAATCCTTGTATGTGTTTTTAATAATTATTTAAAGATTATTAGGATTTTGTGTTGATTTTAAAGAAAGCAAGGAGAAGGAGGAGACTAGCCAATCTTTGTCTTCAAGAGGTAAGAGGGAGATTTAATCTCATCAACCCTAAGTGGTGATTGGAAAATGGATTGTTTGTGTATAAAGAATCCATAAGGATTCATTTTTATTGTTGTTTATTATTTTTATTATTTGTGTGATTGTTTAAATGCTTTCCTAATTGTGATTTATTTATTTACTATGCATGTTTATAGTTTTAAAATATATTGCATGTGTTTATATATTGTATGTGTTTATAGTTGTATGATTATTAAAGTAGGATGTGAATAACATATAATGATTTGCATGAGTGTTCCAAAGAACACTATGAGGCTCACGGCCTTACCATTAAACAGAGAACCAAAATGTTCTCAACCATTTTCTAAATCAATGATTTGAAGAATTTAGGTAAATAATAAATTTAAGAATGAATTAGGTTAATTATGGCCAACATGCCATTCAACATATAATTGAATGCCATTTTATTTTCTAAGATACGTTAGGTAATTTATTTGCAAAAGAAACTGATTCCCAATGAATCCTTGAGAGATAAAATAAATAAACTTAGTTCTAGAATTCTATATTAGCAGAATTTATTTTAAATAAGAATTAAAACAAACGCTTGAAAAAAAACTAACCTAGAGCTCACTCTCTATAAGTTTTGAAGGGCGTTAGCAAGTTTCAAAGTGTAACTATTGGGTAAGATTAAAATAAATAGAATTTAGAGGAAAACGTTAAAAATAACTTATACTAATTTTATAGGCAAAATGCTGTCAAAATTTACTAAAATCAGATGAATAAAATGAAAAGATCCCATAATATATTTATAACATAAGGAAATTACTTTACATAGTTTAAAAAGTACTAGATATAGTCTGCACATATTTAAAATGATGATTTTAAGCTATTCGATTAAGAAAATGAATTAAAAATCTTACGCGATTGAGAAAATGATTTAAAAACATTACGCGATATTCAAAAATGTCAAAATATATTTACACGATTTTAAAACGTTTGTGAAAATGACACGATTGTGAAAATGAGATAAATTTTCTACGTGATTAAACGATACAGTGAGTTTTGCTGTCGGGCCAAAGTGGTGGACCTGGACATGTTGTGAGATAGTACTGTCAGGTGGGACAGGCTATATTTTGGAATATTGTGACTAAGGATATTATCATAAATATCGTAAAATATGGATATAAAGGGTATTTTTGTAATTTTAGATCATGCTTAGAGTGTTATGTCAATTTGGTTGATAATTGGCGATTGATTGATGAGACGAATTACACAGGGTTGTGGTGTGATAGGCATAGTGTGGTTCATTATATGAACTTGGAGGCATTAGTGTGCGGAGAATTCCACATGGGGACAATGGGTTGCTCCTCTGGGCTGTGGTAACGGGCAACACACTAATGATCTTGACAAGCACTGTTCTTACTCAAGGTTTTGAGAAGACTATTATGTACAATGCCTGTAGTACACGATGCTTGGACTGTGTACTGCTACACGATATTTGGACTGTGGGCTATAGACACAACGTTAGACAGTGCAATAGTTTGGTTAGGCAACCATAAGTACTATAAGTTCTTTTCGGATCATTCTCTTAGATATCCGTGTTTAGCTCCTTGGAGTAGGAACGAGTCGGTGTGTGTTCATGCATTATCTACATTTTACTGTTTACCATAATCTGTGATAAAATGTATGATCTATTGCTTCGATATATTATGCATGATATGTTGG
This sequence comes from Ormosia semicastrata, assembly GCA_029884595.1. Taxonomy (NCBI): domain Eukaryota; kingdom Viridiplantae; phylum Streptophyta; class Magnoliopsida; order Fabales; family Fabaceae; genus Ormosia; species Ormosia semicastrata. The sequence continues at coordinate 56,659,567 of JAQQTO010000063.1, forward strand.
TATGTGTTATTTTAATATTTGTTGTATTGTCGTTTTCTTTATTGTCATGCGGGTAATGATGTAGATTGTCTTACCTCTCTATATGCTTTTCTCGATGTTATTATATTATTTCCGTAAAGAGTTTGAGGAAGAAGAGGAACAACCTCTTGAGATATAGTATCCGGACGAGCGACAGCTGGGCGAGCTGTACGAGGAAGAGGAACAAATAGATCATTCTCACCATCAAGACTGATCTTGAGATCATGGCATTGCCAGGATTCTTCAGTTTTGTGCGACTTGAGTTTCACAGAGATTCGGAGGCCTAGCGCATGAGAGTGGATAGAGGAACAGTTGTCTACATGAGACGTTTGACTGTGTCCCTGTGTAGAGAGTATGATGGATATGTCATATTTACTAATATGTTATATTTACATCTAGAGTTGCTACTGACTCTTAGGCGTTACTGGCAAGGAATATTCCATGTGCCTAGCGAGCTCAATAGCGAGTCAACAGCCCGAACTCGTGTCCGTAGCGTTGTGAGATCTCCAGGAATTTTGACCTACGACGATCTCTGTGAAGATGATCCATCGGAGGGTTAGAAATCTTTCGAGATGCACTTGGGCAATACTATGTTTTAGTTTTATGTCAACTCTTTACTGCTTTGTTAAATATTTCTAGTTGCAAATTATTTGTGTATTAAGACAAAAATCATATGTATATTATGGTGTGATTATACTTTGTTTTATTTTGTGCTCTGTGTTATTTTATTTAATGTTATAAGTATAAAATGAAAAAATTTTTACCACGAATATTATTTATGTACCAAACGTTTTACAACTTGGGTAAGAGTTTTATTTTATTTTATTTTATTGCATCATAAATGTGACACTCCTACAAGGGTGTTACAGCTTTTGTCTCTCAAGTTGAACCTAAAGACATAAATGAGGCCATTAATGATGAACATTGGATTTTGGCCTTGTAAGAAGAACTAAATCAATTTGTGAGAAATCAAATTTGGGAATTAGTTCCAAGGCCCAATGATCATGCTATAATTGGCACCAAATGGGTCTTTAGGAACAAACTTGATGAAACAGACTTAATGTAACACCCCAAATTTTAGACTATGTTGCAAGAGCTGACAGAATTACACTACTTTGTGTTTTCTGTGCATTATAAAAATAATTTGATTATTCCGATACTATTTGTGATTATTTTGTGTGATTTGCTCCTGGTCAAGAAAATAATAATTTTCGGACCGGGGAAATTCTTGTCTGATTATTTAGAGACGGGGGATCTTACTTAACCCGAATCTGAGTAACACAGAAAAGAATCTATTAATTTTTAGAATTTATCTGTAAAATAATTCTATTTTACTGATAAATATATGTTGCTTGATGCATAGCTGCTATTGCAATGCATTATTCGATCCGACTATAATTTGCCATAATAATCAACCGACCAAAATTCTGGAATTCTAATTCAACCAAAATTCTGGAAATCCCAATCCGACAGAAGTTCCTCAACATTTTCTCAAATGGTTTTCATTTCAAAACCTGTTTCGACAAACCGAATTCGATAATTTCTTTTGAGAATATATTCTTGTCGATACTGACTTCATTTCAAGCCTATTCCGACAAACAAAGCTCGACAGTTTTATGAATATACTCCTGTCGATAGACTCAGTCTTTCTCAAGCCTTATAGGGATCCAAAAGATCAATCTCACGTAACTCATTCGACAATCCAAGATTTTTGAAGGTCTTGACATCGACAGAATTTGGACAAGATCCAAACACTTGAATAAATTTTCCTAACATTTTGATCCCGTCAGATTTAATTACTGAATGCAAGCATAAGTTAAATAGTGAGTTGAATTCGACACTTCCAGAGCATTTCCCGACAACATCAATCGGTAGTTCGACAAAACCCAAAATACCTCAAGACTGGATGAAACTGATTCTCAATTCTTGAATCAGAAATCAAAGATTTTGCCTATTATGGCTGCCTCTTCCGACAAAGACCATCTATTCCGACCAAGACCATCTTTCCGACAGAAGACCATCTATTCAAAACATGGGAGAAGTCCTCAGGTTCGACAAAGCGATGGACGTTCTGTTAGCAAAGAATCAGTTAAGAACAATATGGTTCTCCTTTTCCCTAAATCTTGTTGGATGATTTTACAAATCAAAAAAATGAAGATGTTTATATTCATCGAAATATACCTTTTAAAACAATGCCAAAATCCATCGAAATAGGATCTTTTAAGACAATGTCATATCCATCCATCGAATTTGGACTTCTATCCAAATACGTCGAATTTAATCTTCTTACTATTTGGTACCATGTTAAAATCCGTCGAATTGGATCTTTTAATTATTAAGTACCAAGTTAAAATTCGTCGAGTGAGGATGCTCATGTGTGTTGAGTTAGAATGTCAATTTCAGTCGAGTGGGGATACCAATGTCCGTCGAATTTGAATGATAATGTTCGTCGAGTTATGGTGCTAACGACCGTCAAGTAAGAATTCCTGATTTCAGTAGAAAAACTTCTCTAATGTCAAAATCCGTCGAATTTGATCTTCTGACCATATAATATTTTGTCGATTTGACAATTGGAAGATTTCTCCAACGTCAACACTTGTCTGACGAATTAGGATATTTGTTGACCTTTTCAAGTTTATCTGACAGCCTTTCATTTTCGTTTGACAGAATCATCATTCGACAGAGTTCTCATCTGACAACACTTGATTTTAACCATTCTTGGGGAAATGATGTTCTTCCATCTTACCGAATTTTGTTATGTCATTTTTCGTCGAAAATTTCCTTGGAAACTCACGTTCATGCAGCAATTTGGAGGGGTTCTACGTCGGCCACGTAGTAACTTGAAGGAGGTTCTACAAGGTTCTTGAACAATCCAATAACCTTGAAAGTCAAATGAATGACATCAGCCACGTGCATTCAGAATAAGATATTTTACTTCATGTAAATCCTAAACTTTATTTAAGCTTATCCCACGGCAGCAGCATTGAAAAATTTTACACTCTCACAATTTCATTTTCTCTCACATCAAACAGTATTCATCTTTTCTCTCAAATCCCACGAACCTGAGCATCATTTTTCTTCCTTTTCTCTCCATTTCATCCTCACAAATTCACCTTCTCTCACCCAAAGACTTCACTCCATTTTCTCTCAAAATGGTTTACGACCATGCATAGTCAAATTCTTTATCTTTCTTCAAAATTCTCCAAATAGCAAAAGCTCTCAAATTTCCTTCTTCTTTTCTTCTCCAACCTCCCGGCCTTCCACCCTCTTTCCATCAATCACTCTTCTATAATTCTAAACTACCTTATTTCTTGCTTTCCTACTTCATTTCAAGACATTTTATAGTTAAAACCTAAGCTTAAATCATCTATTTTTTTATCTTGTTCTTTAAAGCTCAAGTTTGAAGCCTTGAAGAAGCTCTTGGTGGAGGGAGTTTGCTTGAAGGAGACATACAAGGAGCTTTGGAGGTTCTTCAAGAGGTAAGAGGGAGATTTAACCTCACCAACCAAGTTTTGGTGGTGTGGAGATGGTTGTGTCTGGTGAAAAACTCCTAAGGGTTTATTCACTTATTGTTTAATTACTTCTTTAGTTGTGATTGTGTTGTTGGTGATTTTATGTTTGTGATTGTGGTGTTTATGGCTTTGAAATTATGATTGCATGTGTGATAATATGTTTATTGTTTTGATAAATATTGGTATGTATGAAACTGAATGCATGTAAGTGTATGTGTAAATTAGGATGTGAATAATATGATGGATTAAACTGAGAATTTAGAATTTGAAAGAAAAGGAAATTGAATTTGGAAGAGTCGAATACAAAACAAGATGAAATGATTTTGGAGAAACAATACTGATTATGATTTTATAGGAGCAATATTGTAATTTTTGTGTTTAATGGGGACATGTTGTAACTATTGATTTTTGAATGGTTATATTGTAAATATGATTTTTATAAGGGACTATTTAGTAAATATGGTTTTTGAGGGACTATTTCATAAATATAATTTATATGAGAAACTATTTCGTAAATGTGATTTTATGAAGGACTATTTCATCAATAGGATTTTTATGAGGGACTATGTTGTAAATTATGAATTTTATGAAAGATTATTTCGTAAAAAGGAATTTTATGAAAAACCATTTTGTAAATATGAATTTTTGAGGGACTATTTTGTAAATATGAATTTTATGAGGGATGATTTCATAAAATATGAATTTTTCAAGGGACTATTTCGTAAGTGTGACTTTTATGAGGGACTGTTGTGAAAATATTATTTGGATGAGGATTATAATGCAAATATTATGTTTTGAGGAGTTATTATGCAAATATGAAAAATGAAGTTGAGTTTTGGTGTTAACTGAGGAAACTAGTATTCTTGATTTAAAACGTGTGAAGAGTATTTTACATGATTGAGAAATGATGAAAAATTGATACGTGATTTGAGAAAATGTGAAAAATATGGTTTCGTGATGAAATTACAGTAATAATATTGTTGGGCCAATTTTGAGGACCCCGAATATGAGATAAAGAAAATGAATTGAGAATATGAGATAAAGAAAATGAACTGTGCATGGTGCATTTGAATGTGCATTGAAAAAGTCCGATAAATTTGAATAAGGTTGAACAATTAACCGGTAAGACTGGAGATTGTCTGTGGGCTAAGGTGGACAATTAACAGGAAAGACTGGAGATTGTCTGTGGGCTAAGGCTGAACAATTAACCAGAAGACTGGAGATTGTCTGTGGGCTAAGGCTGGATAATTAACCAGAAGACTGGAGATTGTCTGTGGGCTAAGGCTGAACAATTAACCAGAAGACTGGAGATTGTCTGTGGGCTAAGGTTGGACAATTAACCAAAGCATTCTCCTCGAAATTGTGAAAAACCTCCATAGAATTGTTTTGATAAACTGAGTCTTTGTACATATACATAAATCTGGGCATTTACATCTGTGTGATATAATAATTGAGGAATATTGATTGTGAGTTATGACAATTGTTTTGAATACTTGGAAAATAATGATGATAATGCTGAGTGCATTATCATCATTATTGTTTATGATAACTGAATTATTGAATAAGTGAATATTGATAAGGACATGGATGTAATTATGAATTATGGTATGAATTATGATGATAAATGATATGTGTTAGATAAATGATGTTGGTGGCATAATTATAATTATGTATGATGTGTTAGTATGTGTTTATCTTCATTGCTACCATACTGGTATTGGCGTAGGTGATCTCACCTCTTTGTCTGTCTATTTCTGTATTGTATTTATAATTGTAAAGAGATTGAGCAAGACGTTGAGTGAGAACGCAAGGAAGATCATATTTTCGAGAACGAAGTTGAGTTCTAAAGAGATGGAGATGCTGAGTTTTCGTAAGGTTTATGGGAACCGGAGGCATAGTGCGTCGAGCTTGCTGGAAAATGTATTTCTCACATAAACAGTAATAGGGAGCTTACTACCGTACTCTTGGTACGGTTAGTATTGTATATTTTGTGTCAAGTTGGATTCCTCCCTGTTGAGGAGTCTGAGGAGGACCCGTCTGAGAGTTCTGCATGTTTAGAGTTACTTGGGCATTATGTAATTTAATTAATGTGTAAATATTTTTAGAGTCCAATTTGTAAATATTAAAGTGTGACAGTACTACGACTTATGTATATATAATGTAAAATTTTATTGTAAGGATGCTGTAATGTTTTAATTTCCGCTAAGTTTATCTTACTATCACCAAGAAATTTTACAACTCGTATTTATATTACAAGCACGATTCATAACGAAGGGGTGATATGATAATTGAGTAACAAGAAGTGTGACGCCCTAAGGAGGGTGTTACACTTAATAATAAGAAACAAAGCTAAACTTGTAGCTACGAGCTATAATCAAGAAGAAGACATAGACTATGAAGAAACTTATGCTCCCGTAACTAGATTAGAGGCCATTAGAATGTTACTTGCATATGCTTGCATCATGGATTTTAAACTCTATCAAATGGATGTCAAAAGTGCCTTTTTAAATGGTTTTATACAAGAAGAAGTGTATATGGAACAACTTCCTGATTTTGAGGATTTTGAAATGCCCAACCATGTTTTTAAACTGAAAAAGGCCTTGTATGGTTTGAAACAAGCTCCTAGAGCTTGGTATGAAAGCTTAAGCAAATTTCTTTTGGAAAAAGGTTTTTCTAGAGGCAAAGTTGATACTACCATTTTCGTAAAATATAAAATGCATGACATACTTCTAGTTCAAATCTATGTTGATGACATTATATTTGGAGCTACTAATAACTCTCTTTGTGAAGAATTTTCAAATATTATGCAAAGTGAGTTTGAGATGTCCATGATGGGTGAGCTTAATTTCTTCCTTGGTCTCCAAATCAAGCAAACAAGAGAATGAACTTTCATAAGCCAATCTAAGTATTGCAAGGAGCTGCTCAAGAAGTTTGGAATGGACAATTCCAAGTATATGGCTACTCCTATGGGCACCTCTTGCTATTTGGACAAGGATGAAAGAGGTAAATCGGTAGAAATTACAAAATATAGAGGTATAATTGGCTCACTCCTTTATCTCACTGCAAGTAGGCTTGATATAACGTTTAGTGTATGCATGTGTGCTAGATATCAAGCTAATCCTAAAGAATCACACCTAAGTGTTGTTAAAAGAATAATGAAATATCTAATAGGCGCATCACAAATGGGTTTGTGGTACCCTAAGGGTGCCTCATGTAGCCTTATTGGGCATTCCGATTCTGATTTTGCTGGATGCAAAATGGATAGGAAGAGCACTAGTGGGACATGCCACTTGCTTGGAAGCTCACTAGTTTCTTGGCATAGCAAGAAACATAATAGTGTGACGTTGTCTGCAGCTGAAGCTGAATATATTGCAGCTGGGAGTTGTTGTGCTCAAATCCTTTGGATGAAGCAACAACTCTTGGATTATAGTCTTGAGCTTGATCACATCCCCATAAGATGTGATAATACTAGTGCAATTAATTTGTCCAAAAATCCCACTTTGCATTCTAGGACTAAACACATTGAAATAAGACATCATTTCATTAGAGACCATATTCAAAAGGGTGATTGTATGCTTGAATTTGTAGAAACCACTAAGCAACTAGCTGACATTTTCACTAAGCCCCTAGCAAAAGAAGTATTTTTCTATATAAGAAATGAACTTGGTATATTGGATCAATCATGCATAAGTTGATTAGTTACTGTATAAACTAAAAATCAATTTGCTGTATGATATACCATCTTGATACATAACATGTTGCTTTCTGCATAATTGTAACCATTTGCTGTATAATCCTTGATTTTTAATCATATTTGAATCCAATACTGACTTAGGCATCAGAGATTTCCCCTATGTTGTTTTGCAGGTGCTTTCTCATGTCAAAGACTTCCAAGCAACTCAACAACTTCATAATTTCACCAAAAAGGGTGTAATTCTTGGTAAAAGTAGTAATTTTGCATAATTATGTGATTTAAATCATAATATGATTAGATTATATGCTTGCATGATGATTTAAATTGATTTAAGATGTTCTGCAACTGATTTGAATAGTTTAAAAATGATTCCATGCTGTTTGGAATGCAAAATCTGAGTTTTAGTATGCTGGTAATCAATTACAAAGGCTTTGCAATCGATTACAAAGGTTCTGTCAAGTATGTAATCGATTACACAACTGTTGTAATCGATTACAATTAACTCAAAACTCAAGTAATCAATTACACCAACAATATAATCGATTACAAGGTTCCCTGGAAGCATGGTAATCGATTACACCAAAAATGTAATCGATTACATAAGTAACAGAAGGCTTGTAATCGATTACAATACAAATGTAATCGATTACACAGGGTTTTAAAAAAGTTTTCTGACGCGCGCAGGCTTCATTTATCAGAACCCTCTCAGTTTCTTCATCTTCCTCCTCTTCTCCCACGAAGACCCAACCTCTAAATCCCTCTTTTCTCACTCAAATCTCACCCAAATCCCTCTATTTCACCTCCCTCTTACTCGAAAATCCCTTTTGTACATAGCCTTTCTTCCAAATCCCATCACCCAAATCTCCCCATCACCTATTTCTCCTTCTCTGCCCTAAACTATCCTTCTCTCATCCCTCTCTTCACTCACTCATCTCCAAACACATTCCCTTTATCCCTTTCTCTTCTTCCTCATCAAATGGCAGAGCCTTCTCACCGTTCAAAACGCCCCAGAACAGGGGTTGTCATTGAAGAATCCTCACGTGTAGCTCCATGCAATATTTTTGGCCTGGACCTCACTCACCATTTCTCCACCGTGAAGAAAGCTGAGTTATTCAGGAAAAATTGCATCTACGGAAGATAATATCCCCCAGGTATCTCCTTATAGCTTTTTATGAGAATGAACCCCTAGAAAGTTTTAGAACCATTGAATCCTTAGGACTGTTGGGTTTCCTTAGCATTGAGAAGGCCATCTATCCAAATTTAGTGAGAGTATTTTATGCCAATCTGAAGTATGAGGATGAGTGTTTAATTTCTGAGGTGAAAAAGCAACAGATCAAGATCACTATGCTTGAATGGTATAGGCTAACCAAACTCACTCCTGATAAAGCAAAATTCTGTGGAAATGCTAACATTTGGGGTCATGAATTTAAGCAAAAGGCTACTCTTCTTTCTCTGATAAGGACAAGCTACTATCCCCCCAGTGATCCCAAAAAGAGAATCATGGCCACTGGCCTAACCATGGAGAATAGGGTACTCCACTCTCTTCTGGTCAGGGGGTTGATTCCTAGGGGAGGGAATTACTCTCAGGTTCTAAAGGATGACGTGGTGACCCTATGGGCAATGACCACTGGGAGACCAATCAACTGGGGATACTACATCATTGAGTATATGTTGGACGTAAAGAAAAAGAAAAACCCTGCTTTACCATTTGCTATGCTGGTGATAGCAATCCAGGAACACTGTCGCATTTCCTTGGCTGAGGAGTCCAAGGACACCAGATCAAAAAGGCCACAGTCTATCGGCTTTCATACCTTGAAAAAGCTTCAGATGTACAAAATAGATGATAAATGACACTACATTACCCATGGTAGCTTTGGGCATATCCATCAAGATCCGGACAGTGATGACGATGAAGAAGCTCAGCATCCTGCTCCTGCTCCTGCTCTTGCTCCAGCTACAGCCACACTGGTCCTTTTGCTCCAAGAGATACGAAACCTGAGCACTACCATGGAAACACACATGGATCGCATTGAGCAGAAGGTAGATCACCTTGAGCTGAGGATGGACTACTCAGATCAGGAGCTTGCCTCCATTCGCTCCCTCCTAACAGGACCTCATTTTACTCAGAGTGCTGCTGCTGCACCTCCCACATCCTTTGCCTCTCCTATTCCCTTGTCCTTTGCTGGTCCCTTTTGCGTTCCTGCTCATGATAAGGAGCTCCTCGGTGCTTTCATTGTTATTTTCTTATAGTTACATTGTACATGTTTTTGGCTCAGTTATATAACATTAGTATCAGTTCCTATTTTGGATATTGATTATATTGGATATGTTGCGTTACATTGTATATGTTTTTGGTGATATGTGAACTTGAATAAGCTTTGGTTATATTCTCTGAAATATTGGATATTGAATATTGGTTATATTAGATATTCTCTTGATCTGAATTTACTGGCTACATTATATTCTCTTTGGATTTCTTGTTGTGGCTATACTTGTTTACTTCCTGGGAAATCATGACATATAGCTGAAATGCTGTCCAATTTCTTTTTTCTAAATGCTTATATCTTTTTGACAATGCCAACGAGGGAGAGAATTGTGAAAAATGAAATCTAATTAATGTTGCATGTGTACGGGGGAGCTTTTTGAGCTTTTTACATGAAAAATTTTATTCTATATCATGCGTAAACTCTGGGGGAGAGTTGCGCCTAAATCTCTAATATATACAAATGCAAAAACTCTTTCTTTTTCCTATGATCAATTTGTCATCATCAAAAAGGGAGAGAATGTGAATGCTTATGTCCTTAAAGCATGTCAAATGGTTTTTTATGATAACAAAGTCAAAGATGAAGATCAAGTGCAAAAATGAAGATCAAGTGCAAAAGAAAATATCAAGATCAAAGAAAAGAGTCAAGAGGTTTATTTAGTCATAAGACTTAGAACATTAATGTTAAATGCTCTCAAGATTTCTCAAATGATTTTTCATATATCATTTCCAAAATAAGTGTGAAAATTCAATGCTAAACATGTTTTTCAAAGAAACTTTATTTTCAATCTTAGATTTAACACTCATGAAAGGATTTATGTTTAATCAAATGTCTTGAAGTGTTAGAAATGGTGTACAAACTTAATTGGACTTGAAAAATGTGTTCAAAGGCAATGTAATCGATTACATGATGTTTGTAATCGATTACACAGCAAACAGAGGCCTTGTAATCGATTACATGAGCATTGTAATCGATTACAAGCAAGTCAGAGGCCTTGTAATCGATTACACTAAGAATGTAATTGATTACACAGAGCCCAGAAAGCCAAGAACACGTTGGAACAACAATGTAGTTGATTACATTTGCTGTGTAATCGATTACAAGCAATCTGACAGAGTCCAATGGCTATATTAATGGCATTTAATGCTTGGCTAAAAGGTCCCAACGACTCTTTTACTTACAAAACTTATAGATACCCTGTTGGGGCTTCATTGGAGGTTGACCTTGAACCAAAAACTGATTACCAATACTTTAATACGAGATTTAATCTTCAAATCCATTCTTACTCTGTTTTTGTGAAAAACTTGAGTTATTCTTTGAGAGCATATTAGAGCTTCAATTATCATTTACTCTTATGAGAGTTTTATTCCATCAATCTAAATTACTTTGTAAAGAGGGTGAGGCATGCCTCCAAAAGTGTAAAGGGTGAGGCATCCCTTAGTTGAAGAGACTCAAGCTCCAAGGGTGAGGTATCCCAAAATGTTGAGTGCTCAAGGTTGTAAAGGTTATCAAGCACCTATTGAAACTTGAAGATATAGTGGAAAATCGCGAGTGGTTGCTTGAGGACTGGACGTAGATTACAAGTGGATTGGTGATCGAACCAGGATAAATCATTGTGTTTGTTTTCTCTAAACCCTTCTCTTTTACATTGTGCACTGTTTTATTGAATTGCTTGAATATTGTTTCCTTTGGCTATTACATTTATAAGTAAAAGTGTTTATCTCATTTATCCAATCATCTCTAATCATCCAATAGCTTCAACGAAAATTGATTATCAAATGTTTTGCGAAAGATTTGTGAACTTGTTTTACATACTCAATTCACCCCCCTCTTGAGTATTGAGGCCACATGGTAACAGATAACATACTAATTGAATTACATCTATCTCATGTCAAGCATGAACAACAATGATGCTAAGTATCGTAATATTTAACATACCGTTTGATTTACATTCACCACACAAACACGTCATTCAATACTCCTATTAGAGTCTTATTACTCACTAAGAAGCCTAAAAGAAGAAACTACACTAATAGGAAACTTCATTGCATCAAACAAAGCTTCCTATTTCTCCCAGGTAGTCACACCTCAGTGCAACACTGGCATGCCTTGGTGCCAGCTCTCGACCTCACTCATGCCTCAACATGGCATAGCCACGCCGTGGCGTGAAGCTCTCGGCCACCCTCACACCGCGGTGTGGCTGTGAGCCTACAATAGTAACTTCTACAAAATTCTACTGAAGGCTACCACTATTCCATTGAGGAACAATGGCTTTCCAGCCACCCAAATCTCAAATCCAAGTGATTTCCAATACCTCACAAGGTCCATACACTCATTTTAGCTCTCAAATAATTTTTAACTCAAACCAAATTGGATCAATGAATCCATCATCCATCTAAAAACCTAAACCCCCCTTCTTGGCTCAAATGAGGTCCTAAGTGTTTAAGTGATGAAAAATTCATCACCAAGCATGCAACAAACCAAAATCGTGCTATTCTTAAGTTCTACAACAAGAACCAAGCATAAAACAACAAAGAACAACACTCAAAATTCATTCCTCACATCAAACCACCTCATGGATAAGATGAAGAAAATGAAAAGAAAGTGTTAAAAATAGAGTTTTCCCCCTGCCTCAAGGTCTTGAAAATGGCCAAGGATAGATCCAAGCTCTTCTTCCTCTTTCCTTTTGTTCCTCTTTCTCCTCCTCAGTTCCCTTTCTCTTTTTTCTCTTTTCTTTCTTCTATTTTTCTTTCCTTCTGTCGTGGGAGATTTAAGAAGAGAAGTCAAATTTGGCTTCTCTTAGATAGGTACTAAAACTCTCAATTTGCTAAAAAAAATTAGATTTGATGAAATTCAATTTTCTAACTTCCAACAAGTTTCAAATAAATCCTAAGATTCATAAAAAATATTGTTTCACCATTTTCCTATTTTTCCTTATTTACTGGTAGTCAATCCGGCATTAAAACACATACTCAGTATGCTTAAAAATACCAAACTAACTCTGATTTACCTCAGATTTTAACTATGTTACTAAGTGGCCTCAAACTCAAGAGGGGGGTGAATTGAGTTTATAAAATATTTTTCGCAAATCTTTCACAAAACACTTGTAAACCAATTTTCGTTAAAGCTATTATTTGATTGAAGTGAATAGACAAATGAGATTGAGTAACTCACTCATAAATAAATAAGCTAAGATAGAAAGTATTCAAGCAAGCATATAAATTTAAAGCACAAAGTACAGAGATAGAGTTGAGAAGATCAAACACAAGATTTATCCTGGTTTAACCACCAATCCACTTGTGGCCTACGTGCAGTCCTCAAGAAATCACCTAAGATTTTATACTAATGTCTTCAAGCTTCAACAGGTTCTTGACAACCTTTACAATTGAGAGCACCCAACATACCTTGGGATACCTCACCCTTGTGCTTGAGCCTCAGACAAGGATACTTCACCCTTTACAACTTTTGAAGGATACCTCACCCTCTTTACAACCAATGGATACCTTCACCCTTTTCTCTAGAGGGATACCTTACCCTTTTCTCTAGAGGGATACCTCACTCTCTTTACAACTAAGTGATACCTCACCCTCTTTACAACTAAGTGATACCTCACCCTCTTTACAACTATGGGATACCTCACCCTTTTTCTCTAGAAGGATACCTCACCCTCTTTACAGGAAATTAAAGTGTAGATAAAATGAAACTCTCTCAGGGGCGGATAATACAAGTTGAAACTCTATGGGTATTAAGGATTCACACTTAAGCTCAAAATAGAGGTTTTTGAGAAATGAAAGTAAAACACGAATCTAATGCTCAAGAAACTTCTTCAGATTGATTGCCAACCTTTCTTTGATGTCCAAATACTTTCATTTATAGCCCAAAGAAAATAAGAACTGTTGGTGGTGGTTGGGAGTATTAAATGCCAAAATAGAGCCATTGAGCGTAAGTTCTGGTTGCCTAGATAACTGGTTAGGACATTTCTCCTAATTGGTTAGGAGTTAAAAACTGACTCCAAATTCATCTCCTAATCGATTACATGAGATTGCTAATCGGTTAAGGACTTTAGATTTTGGCTTCAGGCAATTAGAATAACCAGTTAGGAGCATTTCCTAATCGGTTAGGAACTTAGTCATTTGACTTCTATGAAATAGAATAATCGGTTAGGAAATATGCCTAATCGGTTAGCAGCTTTTATAAAAATATGAAAAATACTCCTTTCTTTTACACTAACCAATTAGGTGAATTGCCTAATCGGTTAGGAGCTTTAGAAACATGAAAAATGATCCTGACTTAGTGAATAATCGATTATGGAAAATTCATAATCAATTATTGCACTCAAGTTTTGAAAATTGACTTTAAATGGTCATAACTTCTTCGTTTCTCATCCGTTTAAAACAAATGACACTCATTGGAAAGATCTTTGAGTCTATTTTAATATTAAATAAGTTTCAGAACAAAACTCAAAGTATTTTGAAAGATATGATTAAAAGAGTAACCAAAGGTCAGTTTTACAAAACACAAACTTGACTATTTTTCATAGGTTTGAACAACCACCAAGACTAGCTTTTCAAAATATATTTGTTGGGCATTTTAGCATGTGGAAACCATTTGTAAAGATTTGAAAACATATTTGAACTTAGTGTGATTCCTATTTACCTTTACAGAAGATCTAAATCCTATAAGCTAAACTTGAAGAGTCTTGGGACTTGATTTTTGCACTTCCATTCCTTTCTTGTTTATTATCATCAAAACCATTGTTTTAGTCAATGCTAATTACAAACTACACCATTTATCACACATTTGTGACTTAGAAACAAATTCTACACATTTATTTCCATTAACTAAGTAGTTTAAGCCAATTCTGGGGCTAATAACAACTATATTTCACACATAGTGTTACAACAAAGTGACTAAATGTACTCAGAAGGCCATAAAAACTCAACAGGCATGACAAATACATATTAAGCTACCATTGTAACCATATACAAGTCTATCAGGACTTCATGGGTGTTACAGTCTCCAATGCCAGACAGAGCAAAGGGCACAGGATTTTCAGAAAAGAAAAAGTGAGGATGACAAGTATAAGAAGAGTAAGAGGAGCGCATTGAAAATTGGTTTTCTTCAAGATGAAGATGAGCAAGTTCAGAAGGAGTTAAAAGGGCCTCAGTGCCCTAAGTGTGGGAGGAATCATGGTGTCAAACCATGCCTAGTAGGACAATTAGTGTGTTATAAATGTGGACATCCAGGGCATTATCCTAAGGAGTGTCCACAAAGAGAAGAAGTAAAGTTGGATACTAAACCCATAACACCGGGGAGAGTATTTATTTTTCAAGCCAAGGTGATAGCATAACCTTGTAGGTCAGGAACAAGTGAGTGTGTGATTTTGTTTCTTTGAGATTTGGTTGAACCTGGTTTTAAATATGAGTTGCATGAGACTTCTTACATTAGGTAAACCAAAATTTGGGGACAAAATTTTAAAAAGGAGGGGAGAAATGTAACACCCTCGATAATATGTTAGGCTTGTATAGAGTTACCGAGGTAGCCTAGTACTTGCTTGACATGCCTGTGAAGTTTGGTGACAAACTGAGTTAATTTAGAAACTTTGTGATGTGAGCCCACTAAGGAGCATGGATCAAGAAGCACTACAAGGACTTGGTGGACCTATGACAAGAGTTAGGATCAAGAAAGCCCAAGAAGTCCTAAATCAAATGATGACAATTTTAATTGAAGCAAGCCCAAATTCAAGTCTTGATGGAGTGGAGCCCAAATTGGTCACTTATCTCATCCAACTTGAAGACCCATGATGGCTTGGACGTCCACTTCTCTAAAATAGCATTTTCTACTTAATTTCTATTAAATAAAGTGTAATAAACTATGAAGGATGAATAGTGCACATTTTTGGGAGGGCAACCTTTGGTTTGCATGCCTAGGTAACTTCTATTTTCTAGTTAATGCTTTAATTAGCCACTTAATGGATTAGTTATTGCTTTTTATGGGGAATTTGTCACATTATGATGACCATTTTGTATGCATATTCTATGCACCCTATTTTCCTATAAGAATGTGCCTAAAACATGAATGAAAGGACTCTTGGATGTGAATTTGGATTGAATCCATTTGTGAGAATTTCATTCTCTTTCGTTCTTGGCTGAGCCATCTTGGTTTTTATCAAAGGCTTCCTTACCTTTGTGTTGAATCTTTGCTTGACTTATCACTCTCTAAGAGTGTGGCGTCTTCTTCCTCCCATTTCTTTTCCTTTTTCCATCTTTTCTATTTTTTTACTGCTCATGCACTATTCATATGCACTATTTACATCACTGTTCATCGGTTACTGTTCATCAGGTACTGTTCATCATTTCATTCTTTGAAACACAAAATCAACTCAAGGACGATCCGTAAAAATAATATGCATCCAACTTGGATCATATCATGTGTTATCTAGAGCCCGGATTCTAGAGTTGATAGAGTTCTTGCATTTTCTTTTGTACTTGTTCTTATTGTTTTCCAAACATCAAGCACTATTGCTACAATGTCATAATTATACACAATCTTGATCATCATTGATCTCTGCCATTTCTAAGAATTGGCAACATTCTTTACTTTTCGTTCTTTTACTTTTTGCCATTTAAATTCCAGTCCTTTTATTTTCTGCCTGTAGTTTTTGTTCTTTAATTTCTACGCAATATTTATAGCTTTGATCTTATCAAGTCTATATCCATTGTTGTTATATGTTTTATAGCACCTTAATTTGAAAGGAAACTCCTAAATACACAATTGGGCATAACAATTGGAATAAAAATTGCAATAACCAATTTTTTTTTGTTAAGTGCAAAAAGAGAACAAGGGCGTGAAAAATAGTATTAAAAAAAAGAAAAAAAAAGACTGCCCATGCACTTAAGCAAGATTAAGTTTGAATGCCTTGTGAATTTCAATTAAGCGGTGCTATTCTACATACCTTGTGCATTTCTTTTCTTCTTATTTCTTTTGAGTTCTACCTTTCTTTTTAATTAGCTTTTCTTGCTTGTCTTTTAAATTCCTTTGAGTTTTGTCTAGAGTTTCATCCTTTCTTCAACTTCTGAGTGCTTACTCTTATGAGGACCGCTACCTTTGTAAGAGCTTTTGGTAATTGAAATATGAGAGGGTTCATTTAAGAACTTACAAAGAGAATTTGAGTGGAAAGAGGCAAGAGTGAAAATCACAACTTGTGTGGAAAAAGCCTATTTAAGTGAAATACACATTGTGTGCACACGTGAGGGAGTGTGGTGAGGATTTATACTATCTTGTTATTTTGATATTGTGTGTTTCAAGTGATGGCAGCCCAAGGTGATAGTCCACCTCTTTCTCCAAGGTCTGCGGTTCTTCATGCTAGGATGACTACTCAAATGCAAATCCTTGCAAGGCAAATGGAGCAAATAAATGCAAACTTCAATGAACAACTTACCAACCTCCAAAACTGAGAAAAATCTAATCATGGAAGTGGTTATGAGATTGAGGACAGACCTAGACATAGACCACGTAGAGGAAGGAGGTGTGATAGAGAGGATAGAATTGAAGGGATCAAAATCAAAGTTCCTACCTTTCATGGGAAGAGTGATCCCAAAGCCTACTTAGAGTGGGAAATAAAGATGGAGCAAGTGTTTGATTGCAACAATTTCAATGAAAGAACAAAAGTGAAGGTAGCTGCTCTTGAATTGAAAGACTATGCACTTGTTTGGTGGGATCAATTGCAAAAGGAGAGAAGAAGGTATGAGGAGGAGCCTATTGAGACTTGGGCAGAAATGAAACAAGTCATGAGAAAGAGATTTGTTCCAAATCACTACTATAGGGATCTTCACAACAAATTGCAGAGATTGACAAAAAGATCCAAAAGTGTTGATGAGTACCACAAGGAGATGGAGTTGGCCTTGCTTAGGTCCAACATTAATGAAGATAGGGAGGCAACTATGGCTCGGTTCTTACATGGGTTGTATCAAGACATTCAAGACATAGTGGACCTTCAAAACTATATGGAGCTTGAAGATTTGGTCCAACAAGCCATAAAGGTGGAGCAACAACTCAAGAGGAAGAAGTCCAAATTTCCTTCTTCTTCTAAGTTTTCATCTTCAAGTTGGAAGGACAAATTAAAGAAGGAGGGTACTTCATCTTCAAAGGAGGCTATACCTACATCTCATGGAAAGAAGCCTATGGAAGCATCTCCTAGAAACCGTGATGTGAAGTGTTTCAAGTGCTTGGGTCATGGACATATTGCATCTCAATGTCCAACTAAAAGGACAATGGTATCAAGAAATGGAGAAGTTGTTGTAACACCCTAACTTTTGGGATAATTACAATATAGTCTCGATTTGTACTGTTTTGGGAATTCTGTGAGCAGTAAATTTAATTTGACTGTTCCGTGAGTGTACTTGACTGTTGTATGTGATTTGCTCCAACCTAAGAAAATAAAAATTTTTTGGCCGGATAAATCTTATTTTAATTAATTGGAGCTGGGGGATCTTACTAAACCCAATTCTGATTGATATATAAATTAATAGCGTAATTTTTCGGATTTAACTGTGCAATAAAATAATTTTATATTTTTATAATATTATTTTATATTACAGTACCTACTGTCTCAAAAACAGTAAAAATCTGCTTTGGTTTGACCACAGATCTTTAAAAGTGCTGTGGGACCCGCGTGTAGGAAAAACAGTCAACTGTGCTGACTGTACAATTTCTAACCAATGAGAGCAAGTCAACAAAGGTAGGCTTGACTTTCTAAACCAATAGGAATTGGACACCTAAGGGAGCATATGTTTTCATCTGAACCGTTGGATGAAGACTTAATGATGAAGCCTTTAATCTAAGCCGTTGATCTAATCAATGGTGAGATTAGAATGATAGGTTTTTGACCAAGTGATATCTACCCTAGATCTAATCAATGGTTAGGAATTAAAGATGAATCAAGGGCTAGGATTGAGTCAAAGATTGTAGGCTTGAAAATGGTTAGTAACTTAATTAAGCTTAATCTAACTAATCTAATTACTTAATTAGCATACTAAGTGAACTAGCTTAGTAATGAATTAATTATAATCTAACTACTAATTAGATATATTAATATTAATTAAAGGTTATAATATATGTTAATATCTACTAAATTAATTAGTTATATTAGTAGTATGTAAATTAAGAATGGTTAGGATAATTAACCTAACTAATTGCCTAATTAACTAACATATAATTAGGTGTAATTGGAGGACAATTAAGACATTATGGAGGGGAGAGTGAGCACGGTTTTTGGGCAGCAAGGAGGCTTAGTGGGCTTGGTTCTACAAGGTTCAAGAAGGATCCAACATGACTAGGCCATGTGCTAACTAGTGTGAACACATTTGTGATATTTTTACCAAGCAAATTCACTCACTCAAGCTCACCTAAAGGTCACTCACGGCTGCTGCACTCTTCATTTACTCTTCACTTTAGTTTTTCATCTTTATCACATTTTGGCTATTCACTTCTCTCTCTAAAAACACAAGAAACTCAAGCAAACTTTTCTCTCTCATTTTCTCTCTAAGGTTCGGCCAGCCCCCTTCCATACACACCCAAGCCTTCATAATTTTATCCAATCTCATTTCTTGAACCCAAATATTATTCTAAGCATATTTCATTCACAAACTTTTCCCAAATTCCTACTCTAACTTGCCCAAAATCTCACTTCTTGCTTACTTCCTTAAGGGTAAGTTTGATTTCTATGGTTCAAAATTTAAATTCTGATTTTTCTAACCATGTTTGTTCCATGGTTTTCCTATTTTGTACCTTGTATGTGTATTTGCTAATTATTTGAGAATTTTAGGAATTTTATTGGAGGTCACACGAAATTTGGAGGAAAGGAAGGAATCTTACCGATTGTTTTGTCTACAAGAGGTAAGAGGGAGATTTAATCTCATCAACCCTAAGTGGTGATGAGAAAATGGATTGTGTTTGTGTGTAGAATCCATAAGGATTCGGTTGTATGGTTTATTTGTGATTTTTATTGTTTTTGATTGTTTAAATGCTTTAATAATTGTGATTTTAATTTGCTTTGCATGATTATAGTTTTTATTATTTTTGCTATGCATGATTATGGCTTAAAATATATTGTATGTGTTTTATATGTGATTACATAATTGTATGTAATTATAATTGTGTATTTATTTAAGTAGGATGTGAATAACATGTACGAAATGCATGAGTGTTCCAAAGAACACATTTAAGGCTCACTGGCCTACTCACCAAAAATAGAGGACCAAAATGTTCTCACAATTTTCTAAATCAAGGATTTAATGAACCTAGGTAAATAATGGATGATTTAAGTTAATTGTGGCCAAAATGCCATTTAGTGTATAACCAAATGCCATTTTACTTTGATTTGGCCAACATGCCATTTTATTTACTAAGATAGGTTAGATAATTATTTTATAACATAAATCGATTCCAAAGAATCATTGAGAAAATCAAAGGAATTAATTACGTTTCTAGAATTTTAACTTAGCGAGTAATTGAGTTTAAGTAAGAAATTAATCGACACTTGAAAAGTACTAACGTAGAGCTCATACTATAAATTTTGAAGCGCGTTAGTGAATTTTAAAGTGAAATTATAGGGTAAAAATAAAATAAACTATATTTAGAGGAAAACGTTAAAAATACCTTATACTGATTTTATAGGCAAAATGCTGCCGAAATTTATTAAAATCAAACGCATAAAATGAAAAGATTCCATACTATATTTAGAACACAAGGAAAATACATTACGTATTTTAAAAGTACTAGATATAGTTTTACACATATTAAAAATAATAAATTTAAGCTATTCGGTTAAGAAAATGAATTATAAATCCTACGCGATTGAGAAAATGATTCAAAAACAATTTACGATATTTAAAAACGACAAAATATCTTTATGCGATTTAAAAACGTTTGTGAAAACGTCGAGATTGTGAAAACGCGATAAAATTCCTACGCGATTGAACAATACTGTGAGTTTTGCTGTCGGGCCAAAGTGGTGGACCCAGACATGTTATAGTGTAGTACTGTCAGGTGGGACGTACTATACTTTGTTTTCTGGTGACTAAGGGTATTTTGGTAATTTCTCGTAAATATGGTAAAATTTGGATAATAGGAGTATTTCTGTAATTTTAGCTCATGTTTAGAATGTTGTGCCAATTTGAGTTATAATTGGTGATTGATTGACGAGGCGAATTACACCGTATTTGGTGTGATAAGTGTAGTGTGGTTCATTTATGAACTTGGAGGCATTAGTGTGCGGAGAATTCCACATGCGGACAGTGGGTTGCTCCTCTGGGCCGTGGTAACGGGCAACACACTAATGATCTTGACAAGCACTATTCTTAGTCAAGATCTTGAGGGGACTATTAAGTACTATGCCTGTGGTACACGATGTTTGGACTGTGTACTGCTACACGATGTTTTGGACTGTGGGCTATAGACACGACGTGTTGACAGTGCAATAGCTTGGTTGGGCAGCCATAAAGTATTATTAGTTTCTATTCGGATCATTCTCTCAGATATCCGTGTTTAGCTCCATGGAGTAGGAACGAGTCAGTGTGTGTATCATTCATCATCCGCATTTTAATGTTCATGCATTATCTGTATTTTACTGTTTATTATAATCTGTGATAAATTATATGATTTATTGTTTTAATATATTATGCATGATATTGTGATAGGTATTATTGTTATATATATTATTTAATATATTATGCATGATGTATTGGTATGTACTTTTGTGATAATTGTTTGTACTGTCGTTTTCTTTATTGCCATGCGGGTAATGGTGTAGATTGTCTCACCTCTCTATATGTTTTCTCGATATTCTTGTGTTACTCCGTAAAGAGTTTGAGGTAGAGGAGGATCGGCCTCTTGAGGTACAAGACTCGACGACGAACAATGGTCGGGCGATTTATACGAGGAGGAGGAACCAGTAGATCATACCGATCGTCAAGACTAATTTTGAGGTCATGGCACTGCCAGGATTCTTCGGGTTCGTGCGACTGGAGTTCCATGGAGGTTCCGAGGCATGGCGTATGCATGCTGACCGAGGGACAGTAGCATATGTGAGACGATTGACTGTGTCCCTATGTAGGGAGTATGACGAGGAGGTCATATTCACTACTATGCTTTATCTTCACTTAGAGTTACCTTTAACCATTAGGCGCTATTGGCAGGGAGTTTTCCACGCGCCTAGTGAGTTGAGTAGCGAGTCGACAGCTCGGACACGTGTCCGAAGTGCTGCGAGATCTCATAGATGCACACTTTTCGATGGTTATTCTGGAGGTGACGGATGGTGATTCATCGGAGGGTTTGTTATCTACTGGGATGCACTTGGGCAGTACTATGTTTTAGCTTTGTGTCAACTCTTTATTGCTTTATTAAATACTTGTAGTTTGTAAATTATGCTTGTACTAAAAGAGAATCTTATGTATATTATGGTGAGTTTATGTTTGTTATATCTTGTGTTTCGTGTTACTTTATTTAATGTTATAATTATAAAAAAAGAAAAAAAATATTCCGCAAATTTTATATAAGTATCAAATGTTTTATAACTTGGGTAAGAGTTTTATTTCATTTTATTTCATTGCATTCATAAATGTGGCATCCCCACAAGGGTGTTACAGTTGTCACACAATCCGAGGCTTCTAGTGAAGAAGAAAGCGGGGGAGAAGTAGTTCTGGAAGGAGGAGATTTGCTCATGGTGAGGAGACTTTTGGGAAGCCAAGCCAAGGAGCATGATGAGAGCAAAAGAGAAAATATCTTCCATACTAGATGCATGATCCAAGGGAAGGTATGTTCTTTAATAATTGATGGTGGGAATTGTACTAATGTTGCTAGTACTAGAATGGTTTCCAAATTGAATCTTGTGACTAAGCCACACCCACAGCCATATAGACTTCAATGGCTTAGTGAAGTTGGTGAGTTGACCATGAACAAGTAAGTTGAAGTTTGTTTCTCTATTGGAAAGTATCATGATAGTGTTCTATGTGATGTGGTACCCATGGAGGCAAGTCATATGTTTCTTGGGAGGCCTTGGCAATTTGATAGGAAGGCCAACCACGATGGATTCACCAACAAATTCACTTTTGTACATCATGATTGAAAGGTCACTCTTTCGCCCTTGTCCCCAAAAGAAGTAAGGTAGGACCAACTTAAGATGAGAGAAAAGAAAGAGCAAGAGCAAAAAGAAAAAGGGAGTGAAAACAAGAGTGACGACAAAGTTAAAAAGAATAAAAATAATGAGAGAAAAGAGAGTTATTTGGCAACAAAAAGTGAGGTGAAGAGGGCTTTGATTTCAAGGCAGCCCCTATATATGCTTTATTATAATGAATTCTGTTTGAATGCTAATGCTCCTAATGAACTCTCTTTGCCTAGTGGCGTTAAAACTCTTTTGCAGGAATTTGGTGGTGTGTTTCCAAAAGAAGTGCCTCACGGCCTACCTCCTTTAAGGGGGATAGAACACCACATTAACCTCATTCCGAATGCATCATTACCCAATAGGCCAGCCTATAGGAGTAATCCTCATGAGACCAAAGAAATACAAAAGCAAGTGGAGGTGTTGATGCAAAAAGGATGGGTGCAAGAAAGCTTAAGTCCATGTGCTGTCCCAGTTATCCTAGTGCCTAAAAAGGATGGAAGTTGGAGGACGTGCACAGATTGTAGGGCTGTGAACAACATCACAATCAAGTATAGACATCCTATCCCTAGACTTGATGATTTGCTTGATGAATTATATTGTGCTTATTTATTTTCTAAAATTGATTTGAAAAGTGGGTACCATCAAATTAGGATAAGGGGAGGGGATGAATGGAAAACTTCCTTTAAAACTAAATATGGATTGTATGAATGGTTGGTAATGCCTTTTGGTTTAACAAATGCACCTAGCACTTTCATGACACTTATGAACTATGTCTTAAGGGATTTTCTAGGCCAGTTTGTTGTTGTGTATTTTGATGATATCTTGATATATAGCAAAAGCCTAGATGAACATCATGAACACTTAAGGGCTGTTTTGCATGTGTTAAGAAAAGAAAAGTTGTATGCTAATTTGGAAAAATATACTTTTTGTACGGATCATGTGATCTTCCTTGGTTTTGTTGTAAATTCAAAAGGGGTTTGTAACACCCCAACTTTTGAGATAATTACAAAATAGTCCCGAAATGTACTGTTTTGTGAATTCTGTGAGCAGTAAATTAAATTTGACTGTTCCGTGAGTGTACTTGACTGTTGTGTGTGATTTGCTCGAGCCAGGAAATAATAATTTTCTAGCCAGGATAAATCTTATTTTAATTAATTGGAGTTGGGGATCTTACTAAATCCAATTGATTGATATATATATTAATCTCGTAATTTTTAGATTTAAGCGTGCAATAAAATAATTTTATATTTTTATAATATTATTTTATATTACAAGATACCTCTTGTCTCAAAAATAGTAAAAATGCTTCGGTTTGACCACAGATCTTTAAAAGTCTTGTGGGACCGCGTTTAGGAAAAACAATCAATCTGTCTTGTTGGACAATTTCTAACCAATGAGAGCAAGTCAACAAAGGTAGGCTTGACTTTCTAAACCAATAGGAATTGGTCAACGAAGGAAGCAAAGACTTTCGTGTGGACCGTTGGATGAAGACTTAGTTAGGAAGCCTTTGATTTCAAGTTGATCAAATCAATGGTGAGATTAGAATTCAAGATTTATGACTAATTCATATCTACCTTAGATCTAATCTATGGCTAGGAATTAAAGATGAATCAAGGGCCAGGATTAAGTCAAAAATTGTAGGCTTGACTTTGATTAGTAGCTAATTAAGCTTAATTTGACTAATCTAATTACTTAATTAGCTAACTAAGTGAACTAGTTTAATTCTTAATTTATTATAATCTAAATACTAATTAGATGTCCTAATATTGATTAAAGGTTATAATATATGCTAATATATGTTAAACTAATTAGTTATATAATTAGAATGTTAATTAAATATTATTAGGAGACTTAATCTAATTGATTAGCTATTTAATTAGCTTGTAATTAGTCATTAATTGAAATCAAATTAAGCTCCTAAATTTCCTAAAGGGCACACGGTTTTCAAGCAGCAACTTGGAGGGCTTGGTGGCTTGGTTCTACTAGCTTCTTGAACTCTCCAAGTGTCATAAACCATGTGCACTCCATGTGAACACACTTGGATATTTATCAATTCAAATCAAACACTCAACCTCACCTAAAACCACTCACTATAGCAGCAGCCCTCTCAATTCCCTCTTCACTTTTATTTCACACTTATCCTAAATCTAAGCTATTCATCTTCTCTCCAAAAATTCCAAGAACTCAAATAAACCTTCTCTTCCATTTTCTTTTCCATATTCGGCCATACACTCCAACCCACACCAATCAACTTCTATAATTTTATCTCATCACATTTCTTAAACCCAAATCCCATTCTAAACACTTTTTGTTCACAAAGTTTTCCCAAATTCCTACTCTATCTTGTCCAAAATCCAACCTTTTGCTTACTTCCTTAAGGGTAAGCCTTGATTCTATGGTTCAAAATTGAATTTCTAATTTTTCTAACCATGATTGTTCCATGGTTTTTCAATATTAAACCTTGTATGTGTTTTTACTAATTGTTTAAGAATTTTAGGGATTTGTTTGGGAGCTTGTACGAAATTGCAAAGAAAGGAGGAAACTAACCGATTAAATTGTCAACAAGAGGTAAGAGGGAGATTTAATCTCATCAACCCTAAGTGGTGATGGGAAAATGGATTTGATTGTGTGTACCGAATCCATAAGGATTCATTTGTGTGATTGTTTTATTGTTTTCATTATTTGTGTGATTGTTTATGGCTTTTATTATTTTTGTGATTGTTTAGATGCTTTCCTATTTGTGATTTATTTTGCTATGCATGATTATAGCTTTCATTATTTTTGCTATGCATGTTTATGGTTTTAAATAAATTGTATGTATTTTGTATGTGATTATATAATTGCATGTGTTTATAATTATATAATTATTAAAGTAGGATGTGAATAACCTGTACGGTTTGCATGAGTGTTCCAAAGAACACACTATGAGGCTCACGGCCTTACATCCAAATAGAGAACCAAAATGTTCTCAGTAATTTTCTAAATTACTGATTTAAGGAATTTAGGTAAAATAATCAAATTAAAGTTGATTTAAGTTAATTGTGGCCAATATGCCATTTTAGTGTATAATTAAATGCCATTTTATTTTGATTTGGCCAACATGCCATTTTAATTGTTAAGATAGGTTAGGTAATTGTTTTATAACATAAATTGATTCCAAAGAATCATTGAGAAAATCAAAGGAATTAATTCTGTCCTAGAATTTTAACTTAGAAGAATTTAGTTTAAGTAAGAAATTAATCAGACACTTGAAAAATACTAACGTAGAGCTCATTCCATAAATTTTGAAGTGCGTTAGTAAGTTTCAAAGTGAAATTATTGGGTAAAAATAAAATAAACTATATTTAGAGGAAAACGTTAAAAATACCTTATACTGATTTTATAGGCAAAATGCTGCCGAAATTTACTAAAATCAGACGAATAAAATGAAAAGATTCCATACTATATTTAGAACACAAGAAAAATACTCTACGTATTTTAAATATACTAGATATAGTTTTACACATATTGAAAATAACAATTATAAGCTATTCGGTAAAGAAAATGAATTAAAAATCCTACGCGATTGAGAAAATGATTTAAAAAGATTTTGCGATGTTTAAAAACGTCAAAATATATTTACGCGATTTAAAAATGTTTGTGAAAACGATGAGATTGTGAAAATGCGATAAAATTCCTACGCGATTGGACAATACTGTGAGTTTTGCTGTCGGGCCAAAGTAGTGGACCCAGACATATTATAGTGTAGTACTGTCAGGTGGGACGTACTATACTCTGTTATTTTGTGACTAAGGGTATTTTGGTAATTTTCTGTAATTATGGTAAATTTTGGATAATAAGGGTATTTTTGTAATTTTAGATCATACTTAGTGTGTTGTGCCAATTTGGGTTATAATTGGTGATTGATTGACGAGGCGAATTACACCGTGTTTGGTGTGATAAGCATAGTGTGGTTCATTTATGAACTTGGAGGCATTAGTGTGCGGAGGATCCCATATGTGGACAGTGGTAGCACCTCTGGGCCGTGGTAACGGGCAACACACTAATGATCTTGACAAGCACTATTCTTAGTCGAGATCTTGAGGGGACTTTTAAGTACTATGCCTGTGGTACACGATGTTGGACTGTGTACTGCTACATGATGTTTTGGACTGTGGGCTATAGACACGACGTATTGACAGTGCAATAGCTTGGTTAGGCAGCCATAAAGTATTATTAGTTTCTATTCGGATCATTCTCTCAAATATCCGTGTTTAGCTCCATGGAGTAGGAACGAGTCAGTGTGTGTATCATTCATCATCTGCATTTTTAAATGTTTATTATGTTCATGCATTATTTACATTTTACTATTCATGCATCCTCTGCACTTTACTGTTTACCATATTCTGTGATAAAATATATAATGTACTGTTTTAATATATTATGTATGATATGTGTTATTTTAATATTTATTGCTTTAATATATTATGCATAATATAATGGTATGTGTTATTTTAATATGTATTACTTTGTTATATTATGCATGAAATGTTGGTATGTGCTGTTGGAATATTTGTTTGTATTGTCGTTTTCTTTATTGCCATGCGGGTAATGGTGTAGATTGTCTCACCTCTCTATATGTTTTCTTGATATTATTATATTATTACCGTAAAGAGTTTGAGGAAGAGGGAGAGGAACAGCCTCTTGAGATACAGTATCCGGACGAGCGACAGTCGGGCGAGCTATACGAGGAAGAGGAGATGGTAGATCACACTGAACATCAAGACTGATCTTGAGATCATGGCATTGCCAGGATTCTTCGGGTTTGTGAGACTGGAGTTTCACGGAGGTTCTGAGGCCTGGCGTATGCATATGGACAGAGGGACAGTTGCTTATGTGGGACGTCTGACTATGTCCCTATGTAGAGAGTATGATGGAGATGTCATATTCACTACTGTGTTGTATTCACATTTAGAGTTGCCGCTGACTCTTAGGCGTCACTGGCAGGGAATATTCCATGCGCCTAGTGAGCTCAGTAGCGAGTCAACCGCTCGGACTCGTGTCCGTAGTACTATGGGACCTAGAACTATGGGACCTCCAGGAGCTCTGAATTACGAGGATCTTTCTGAGGATGATCCATCGGAAGAATTAGAGAGCTCTGAGGTGCACTTGGGCAATATTATGTCTTAGTTTTATGTTGTCTTTTACTGTTTTATCAAATGCTTGTAGATGTAAATTATGCGTGTACTAAAGAAAAATCATATGTATATTATGGTGAGTTTATGTTTCTTATATTTTGTGTTCCGCGTTATTTTATTTGATGTTATAATTATAAAAGGAAAATATATATATATATATATACCACAAATATTATTTAAGTATCAAAATGTTTTTACGACTTGGGTAAGGATTTTATTTTTATTTATTTTTATTTTTCTGCATCATAAATGTGACATCCCCAGAAAGGGTGTTACAGGGTTCATGTTGACAAAGAGAAAATTAAGGCCATTCAAGAGTGGCCAACCACCAAAAATGTGAGTGAAGTGAGGAGCTTACATGGCTTGGCTAGTTTCTATAGGAGGTTTGTTAAAAACTTTAGTACATTGGCTGCACCTCTTAATGAAATTGTCAAGAAAAATGTTGTGTTTAGATAGGGGAGAAACAAGAGCATGCATTTAATGAGCTTAAGGAAAGACTTACTCATGCACCAATACTTGCTTTGCCAAATTTGGCTAAATCTTTTGAAATTGAATGTGATGCTTCTAATGTTGGTGTTGGAGCTATTTTAATGCAAGAAGGGCATCCAATTGCTTACTTTAGTGAGAAATTAAGTGGTGTTGTCCTTAATTATCCCACCTATGATAAGGAATTGTATGCCTTGGTGAGGGCTTTGCAAACATGGCAACATTATCTTTTGCCCAAAGAGTTTGTCATCCACAGTGATCATGAGTCCTTAAAATACTTGAAAGGACAAGGAAAGTTGAATAAGAGGCATGCCAAGTGGGTTAAGTTTCTTGAACAATTCCCATATGTGATCAAGCATAAGAAAGGTAAGGCCAACATAGTGGCAGATGCACTTTCAAGAAGGTATATCTTACTCTCTACGCTTGAAACAAAATTGTTTGGGCTTGAATGCATCAAAGAATTGTATGAGCATGATAAAGATTTTTCCCATATCTATGCTAATTGTTCGCATTGGGCTCAAAATGGGTATTTTAGGAACCAAGGGTTTTTGTTTAAAGAAAAGAGATTATGTGTGCCCAAAAGTTCTACAAGAGAGTTGCTTGTGAGGGAAGCGCATGAAGGGGGACTAATGGGGCATTTTGGGGTTCAAAAGACTTTAGACATGTTGCACGAACATTTTCATTG
Source organism: Ormosia semicastrata (assembly GCA_029884595.1). NCBI lineage: Eukaryota > Viridiplantae > Streptophyta > Magnoliopsida > Fabales > Fabaceae > Ormosia > Ormosia semicastrata. The sequence goes on from JAQQTO010000063.1 coordinate 56,688,565, forward strand.
GCCACACATGAAACATGATGTGCAAAAGTTTTGTGAAAAATGCATTGTTTGTAAATAGTCTAAATCTAAAGTGATGCCTCATGGACTTTATACTCCTTTGCCTATTCTTGATTTTCCTTGGATAGATTTGTCAATGGATTTTGTTGTAGGACTACCCCGGACAAAGAATGGTAAGGATTCAATTTTTGTGGTGGTGGATAGGGTTTCTAAAATGGCACATTTTATACCATGTAAAAAAGTTAATAATGCTTGTCATGTTGCTGAATTGTTCTTCAAAGAAGTGGTAAGGCTTCATGGCCTTCCAAGAAGTATTGTTTCAGATCGTGACACAAAGTTCTTAAGTCACTTTTGGAGGACTTTGTGGGGTAAGCTGGGTACAAAGCTTATTTTCTCCACTACTTACCATCCCCAAACGGATGGGCAAACTGAAGTAGTTAATAGGACACTTTCTTCCCTTCTTAGAGCTGTAATAAAGAAGAATATTAAGTCTTAGGAGGAGTGTTTGCCTCATGTGGAATTTGCTTATAATAGGGCTGTTCATAATACTACTCAATATTCTCCTTTTGAGGTTGTTTATGGATTTAATCCTCTCACTCCTCTTGATTTATTGCCATTGCCTAACTCTTCAATTTTAAATCATAAAGATGGCAGGGCTAAAGCTAAATTTGTGAGGAAGTTACACGAATAAGTCAAGGCTCAAATTGAGAAGAAGACTGAAAGCTATGTTAGGCAAGGCAACAAAGGGAGGAGGAAGGTGGTGTTTGAACCTGGAGATTGGGTCTGGGTGCACATGAGAAAAGAGAGATTTCCTTCACAAAGGAAATCCAAGCTTCTACCAAGAAGAGATGGGCCATTCCAAGTGTTGGCCAAGATAAATGATAATGCCTACAAGATAGACCTTCCAGGTGAGTATGGTGTTAGTGCAACTTTCAATGTGGCTGATTTATCTCCTTTTGATGTAGGTGATGAAGATTTCAATTCGAGGTCGAATTCACTTAAAGAAGGAGGGGATGATGTGAGCCCACCAAGGAGCATGGATCAAGGAGCACTACAAGGAATTGGTGAACCTATGACAAGAGTTAAGACCAAGAAAGCCCAAGAAGTCCTAAATCAAATGATGACAACTTTAATTGAAGCAAGCCCAAATTTAAGTCTTGATGGAGTGGAGCCCAAATTGGTCACTTATCTCATCCAACTTGAAGACTCATGATGGCTTGGACGTCCACTTCTCTAAAATAGCATTTTCTAGTTTATTTCTATTAAATAAAGTGTAATAAACTATGAAGGATGAATAGTGCACATTTTTGGGAGGGCAACCTTTGGTTTGCATGCCTAAGTAACTCCTATTTTCTAGTGAATGCTTTACTTAGCCACTTAATGGATTAGTTATTACTTTTTATAGGGAATTTATCACATTATGATGACCATTTTGTATGCATATTCTATGCACCCTATTTTCCTATAAGTATGTGCCTAAAACATGAATGAAGGGACTCTTGGATGTGAATTTGAATTAAATCCATTTGTGAGAATTTCATTCTCTTTGGTTCTTGGCTGAGCCATCTTGGTTCTTATCAAAGGCTTCCTTACCTTTGTGGTGAATCTTCGCTTGACTTATCACTCTCTAAGAGTGTGGCGTCTTCTTCCTCTCATTCCTTTTCCTTTTTCCATCTTTTTTTTACTGTTCATGCACTATTCATGTGCACTATTCATATCACTGTTCATCGGTTACTATTCATCAGTTATTGTTCATCATTTCATTCTTTGAAACACTAAATCAACTCAAGGACGATCTGTAAAAACAATATGCATCCAACTTGGATCATATCATGTGGTATCTAGAGCCTAAATTCTAGAGTTGCTAGAGTTCTTGCATTTTCTTTTATACTTGTTCTTATTGCTTTCCAAACATCAAGCACTATTTCCTGAATTTCATAATTATACACAATCTTGATCATCATTGATCTCTGCTATTTCTAAGAATTGGCAACATTCTTTACTTTCCGTTCTTTTACTTTTTACCATTTAAATTCTAGTCCTTTTATTTTCTACCTGTAGTTTTTGTTCTTTAATTTCTACGCAATATTTACAGCTTTAATCTTATCAACTCTATATCCATTGTTGTTATATGTTTTATAGCACCTTAATTTGAAAGGAAACTCCTAAATACACAATCGGGCATAACAATTGGAACAAAAATTGCAAGAACCAATTTTTTTTTGTTAAGTGCAAAAAGAGAACAAGGGCGTGAAAAATAGTATTAAAAAAAAGAAAAAAAAAAGAAACTGCCCTTGCACTTAAGCAAGATTAAGTTTGAATGCCTTGTGAATTTCAATTAAGCGGTGCTATTCTACATATCTTGTGCATTTTTTTTCTTATTTCTTTTGAGTTCTACCTTTCTTTTTAATTAGCTTTTCTTGCTTGTCTTTTAAATTCCTTTGAGTTTTGTCTAGAGTTTCATCCTTTCTTCAACTTCTGAGTGCTTACTCTTATGAGGACCGCTACCTTTGTAAGAGCTTTTGGTAATTGAAACATGAGAGGGTTCATTTAAGATACTTACAAAGAGAATTTGTGTGGAAAGAGGCAAGAGTGAAAATTACAACTTGTGTGGAAAAAGCCTATTTGAGTGAAATACACATTGTGTGCACACGTGAGGGAGTGTGGTGAGGATTTATACTATCTTGTTATTTTGATATTGTGTGTTTCAAGTGATGGCAGCCCAAGGTGATAGTCCACCTCTTTCTCTAAGGTCCGCGGTTCTTCATGCTAGGATGACTACTTAAATGCAAATCATTGCAAGGCAAATGGAGCAAATGAATGCAAACTTCAATGAACAACTTACCAACCTCCAAAACCGAGAAGAATCAAATCATGGAAGTGGTTATAAGAGTGAGGACAGACCTAGACATGGACCACGTAGAGGAAAGAGGTGTGATAAAGAGGATAGAATTGAAGGGGTCAAAATCAAAGTTCTTACCTTTCATGGGAAGAGTGATCCCGAAGCCTACTTGGAGTGGGAAATGAAGATGGAGCAAGTGTTTGATTGCAACAATTTCAATGAAAGAAAAAAAGTGAAGGTAGCTGCTCTTGAATTCAAAGACTATGCACTTGTTTGGTGGGATCAATTGCAAAAGGAGAGAAGAAGGTATGAGGAGGACCCTATTGAGACTTAGGCAGAAATGAAACAAGTCATGAGAAAGAGATTTGTTCCAAATCACTACCATAGGGATCTTCACAACAAATTGCAAAGATTGACACAAAGATCCAAAAATGTTGATGAGTACCACAAGGAGATGGATTTGGCCTTGCTTAGGTCCAACATTAATGAAGATAGGGAGGAAACTATGGCTCGGTTCTTACATGGGTTGAATCAAGACACTTAAGACATAGTGGAGCTTCAAAACAATGTGGAGCTTGAAGATTTGGTCCAACAAGCCATAAAGGTGCAGCAATAATTCAAGAGGAAGAAGTCTAAATTTTCTTCTTCTTCTAATTTTTCATCTTCAAGTTGGAACGACAAATCAAAAAGGAGGGTACTTCATCTTCAAAGGAAGCTGTGCCTACATCTCATGGAAAGAAGCCTATGGAAGCATCTCCGAGAAACCGTGATGTGAAGTGTTTCAAGTGCTTGGGTCATGGATATACTGCATCTCAATGTCCAACTAAAAGGACAATGGTATCAAGAAATGGAGAAGTTGTTACACAATCTGAGGCTTCTAGTGAAGAAGAAAGTGGGGGAGAAGTAGTTCCGGAAGGAGGAGATTTGCTCATGGTGAGGAGATTTTTGGGAAGCCAAGCCAAGGAGCATGATGAGAGCCAAAGAGAAAATTACTTCCGTACTAGATGCATGATCCAAGGGAAGGTATGTTCTTTAATTATTAATGGTGGGAGTTGTACTAATGTTGCTAGTACTAGAATGGTTTCCAAATTGAATCTTGTGACTAAGCCACACCCACGGCCATATAGACTTCAATGGCTTAGTGAAGTTGGTGAGTTGACTGTGAACAAGCAAGTTGAAGTTTGTTTCTCTATTGGAAAGTATCATGATAGTGTTCTATATGATGTGGTACCCATGGAGGCAAGTCATATGTTACTTGGGAGGCCTTGACAATTTGATAGGAAGGCCAACCCTGATGGATTCACTAATAAATTCACTTTTGTACATCATGACCGAATGGTCACTTTTTCGCCTTTGTCCCCAAAAGAAGTAAGTGAGGACCAACTTAAGATGAGAGAAAAGAAAGAGCAAGAGCAAAAAGAAAGAGGGAGTGAAAAGAAGAGTGATGACAAAGTGAAAAAGAATAAAAATAGTGAGAGAAAAGAGAGTTATTTAGCAACAAAAAGCGAGGTGAAGAGGGCTTTGATTTTAAGGCAGCCCCTATATATGCTTTATTATAAAGAATTCTGTTTGAATGCTAATGCTCCTAATGAACTCTCTTTGCCTAGTGATGTTAAAACTCTTTTACAGGAATTTGGTGATGTGTTTCCAAAAGAAGTGCCTCACGGCCTACCTCCTTTAAGGGGGATAGAACACCACATTAACCTCATTCCGGGTGCATCATTACCCAATAGGCCAGCCTATAAGAGTAATCCTCAAGAGACCAAAGAAATACAAAAGCAAGTGGAGGTGTTGATGCAAAAAGGATGGGTACAAGAAAGCTTAAGTCCATATGCTGTCCCGGTTATCCTAGTGCCTAAAAAGGATGGAAGTTGGAGGACGTGCACAGATTGTAGGGCTGTGAACAACATCACAATCAAGTATAGACATCCTATCCCTAGACTTGATGATTTGCTTGATGAATTATATGGTGCTTGTTTATTTTCTAAAATTGATTTGAAAAGTGGGTACCATTAATTTAGGATAAGGGAAGGGGATGAAAGGAAAACTGCCTTTAAAACTAAATATGGATTGTATGAATGGTTGGTAATGCCTTTTGGTTTAACAAATGCACCTAGCACTTTCTTGACACTTATGAACTATGTCTTAAGGGATTTTCTAGGCTAGTTTGCTGTTGTGTATTTTGATGATATCTTGATATATAGCAAAAGCCTAGATGAACATCATGAACACTTAAGGGCTGTTTTGCATGTGTTAAGAAAAGAAAAGTTGTATGCTAATTTGGAAAAATATACTTTTTGTATGGATCATGTGATCTTCCTTGGTTTTGTTGTAAATTCAAAAGGGGTTCATGTTGACAAAGAGAAAATTAAGGCCATTCAAGAGTGGCCAACCCCCAAAAATGTGAGTGAAGTGAAGAGCTTTCATGGCTTGGCTAGTTTCTATAGGAGGTTTGTTAAAGACTTTTGTACATTGGCTGCACCTCTTAATGAAATTGTTAAGAAAAATATTGTGTTTAGATGGAGGAGAAACAAGAGCATGCATTTAATGAGCTTAAGGAAAGACTTACTCATGCACCAATACTTGCTTTGCCTAATTTTGCTAAATCTTTTGAAATTGAATGTGATGCTTCTAATGTTGGTGTTGGAGCTGTTTTAATGCAAGAAAGGCATCCAATTGCTTACTTTAGTGAGAAATTAAGTGGTGCTATCCTTAATTGTCCCACCTATGATAAGGAATTGTTTGCCTTGGTAAGGGCTTTGCAAACATGGCAACATTATCTTTTGCCCAAAAAGTTTGTTATCCATAGTGATCATGAGTCCTTAAAATACTTGAAAGGACAAGGAAAGTTGAATAAGAGGCATGCCAAGTGGGTTGAGTTTCTTGAACAATTCCCATATGTGATCAAGCATAAGAAAGGTAAGGCCAACATAGTGGAGGATGCACTTTCAAGAAGGTATACCTTACTCTCTACCCTTGAAACAAAATTGTTTGGGCTTGAATGCATCAAAGAATTGTATGAGCATGATAAAGATTTTTCCTATATCTCTGCTAATTGTTTGCATTGGGATCAAAATGGGTATTTTAGGCAACAAGGGTTTTTGTTTAAAGAAAAGAGATTATGTGTGCCCAAAAGTTCTATAAGAGAGTTGCTTGTGAGGGAAGCGCATGAAGAGGGACTAATGGGGCATTTTGGGGTTCAAAAGACTTTAGACATGTTGCACGAACATTTTCATTGGCCATACATGGAACATGATGTGCAAAAGTTTTATGAAAAATGCATTGTTTGTAAAAAGTCTAAATCTAAAGTGATGCCTCATAGACTTTATACTCCTTTGCCTATTCCTGATTTTCCTTGGATAGATTTGTCAATGGATTTTGTTGTAGGACTACCCCGGACAAAGAATGGTAAGGATTCAATTTTTGTGGTGGTGGATAGGTTTTCTAAAATGGCACATTTTATACTATGTAAAAAAGTTAATGATGCTTGTCATGTTGCTGAATAGTTCTTCAAAGAAGTGGTAAGGCTTCATGGCCTTCCAAGAAGTATTGTTTCAGATCGTGACACAAAGTTCTTAAGTCACTTTTGGAGGACTTTGTGGGGCAAGCTGTAACACCCTTTCTGGGGATGTCACATTTATGATGCAGAAAAATAAAAATAAATAAAATCCTTACCCAAGTTATAAAAATATTTGATACTTAAGTAATATTTGTGATATCTATATATATATTTTCCTTTTATAATTATAACATTAAATAAAATAACACGGAAACACAAAATATAACAAACATAAACTCACCATAATATACATGTAATTCTTGTCTCAAGTATACAATTAATTTACAACTATTAATATTTAATAGAAACAAGAAAAGACAAGTATACTACTAAAGCATACACCTAAGATATGAGCCCTCGTCATCGACAAATTCCTTAGTTAGGAATGTCTTGACCGATAGAAATTCGACCCAAAAGTGTATCGAAGTTCTCTCTAGGAGTATAGTGAAACTCGTCCCACAACTCCCTAATAGGTAAAATAAACTCTACAAAAGCAACCGTGTAACGTGTAGTAACCAACCCCTGCCGAGTCCTACTTATTGATAAGGTCACGTTACCACTCGTACTCTATGTGTCCCGTGTCCCAGTGGACATACCAAGCCTCGGCGCCTTCGAGAAATTGTAGCCTAAAGAAACCTAACTGTCCTTCTCTTTCCGCCATTGTAGTCTTTGATGATGTATACATAAAGTAGAAACAGACAGAACAATACAATAAAGAGGTGAGACAATCTACACCATTACCCGCATGGCAATAAAGAAAACGACAATACAAACAGATATTACAACAACAAGCAGATATTACAATAACACATACTATTTTATCATATACAGTAAAGTAATTTAATACATCATGCATAATATATCTAAGCAATAGATCATGCATTTTATCACAGTTTATAGTAAGCAGTAAAATGCAAATAATGTATGAACAGTAAAGTGCAGATAATGCATGAACAGTAAAATGCAGGTAATGCATGAACACACACTGACTCGTTCCTACTCCATGGAGCTAAACACGAATATCTGAGAGAATGATCCGAATAGAAACTAATAATACTTTATGGCTGCCCAACCAAACTATTGCACTGTCAAACGTCGTGTCTATAGCCCACAGTCCAAAACATCGTGTAGCAGTACACAGTCCAAACATCGTGTACCACAGCATAGTACTTATTAATCTCCTCAAGATCTCGATTAAGAATAGTGCTTGTCAAGATCATTAGTGTGTTGCCCGTTACCACGGCCCAGAGGTGCTACCACTGTCCACATATGGGATCCTCCGCACATTAATGCCTCCAAGTTCATAAATGAACCACACTACGCTTATCACACCAATTACGGTGTAATTCGCCTCATCAATCAATCGCCAATTATAAACCAAATTGGCACAACACTCTAAACATGATCTAAAATTACAAAAATAACCTTATAAACCAAATTTTCCATAATTACGAAAAATTACCAAAATTACCAAAATACCCTCACTCACAAAATACCAAAATATAGTACGTCCCACCGACAAGACTACATCTCAACAAGATAGCACGTCCCCCGACAAGACTATACCGCAACATGTCTGGGTCCACCACTTTGGCCCGACAAAGAAACCGATAGTATTTTTCGATCAAGCGTAGGAATTTTATCGCATTTTCACAATCTCGTTGTTTTCACAAACGTTTTAAAATCGTGTAAACATATTTTGACATTTTTAATCATCGCAAAATCTTTTAAATCATTTTCTCAATCGCGTAGGATTTTTAATTCATTTTCTTAACCGAATAGTTTAAAATTATCATTTTTAATATATGTAAAACTATATCTAATACTTTTAAAATACGTAATGTATTTTCCTTGTGTTCTAAATATAGTATGGAATCTTTTCATTTTAAGCGCCTCGATTTTAATAAATTTTGGCAGCATTTTGCCTATAAAATCAAGTATAAGGTATTTTTAATATTTTTCTCTAAATATAGTTTATTTTATTTTTTACCCAATAATTTCACTTCGAAACTTACTAACGCGCTTCAAAATTTATAGAATGAGCTCTACGTTAGTATTTTTCAAGCGTCTGAATTAATTCTTACTTAACTAATATTCTGCTAAGTTAAAATTCTAGAACTGAATCAATTTCCTTTGATTTTCTCAATGATTCTTTGGAATCAATTTTATGTTGTAAAACCATTACCTAACCTTATCTTAGAAAATAAAATGGCATGTTTGGCCAAATCAAAATAAAATGGTATTCAATTATACTCTAAATGGCATGTTGGCCATAATTAACTTAAATCATTTTTAATTTAATTATTTTACCTAGATTCCTCAAATCAGTAATTTAGAAAATTACTGAGAACATTTTGGTTCTCTTTTTGGATGTAAGGCCGTGAGCCTCATAGTGTATTCTTTGGAATACTCATGCATTTCGTACATGTTATTCACATCCTACTTTAATAAGTATACAATTATAAACACATGCAATTATATAATCACATACAATATACATACAATATATATTAAAACCATAAATATGCATAGCAAAAATAATAAAACTATAATCATGCATAGCAAAATAAATCACAAATAAGAAAGCATTTAAACAATCACAAAAATAATAAAAAACCATAAACAATCACACAATAATAATACAAGCAATAAAACAATCACACAAATGAATCCTTATGGATTCTACACACACATACAAATCCATTTTCTCATCACCATACAAGGTTGATGAGATTAAATCTCCCTCTTACCTCTTGTAGACAAATTAATCGGTAAGATCTCCTCCTTTCCTCTAAATTTCGTACAAGCTCCAAAATAATTCCTAAAATTCTTAAATAATTAGTAAAAACACATACAAGGTACAAAATAGAGAAACCATGGAACAAGCATGGTTAGAAAAATTAAAAATTCAATTTTGAACCATAGAAACCAAACTTACCCTTAAGTAAGTAAGCAAAAACTTGGATTTTAGGCAAGATAGAGTAGGAATTTGGGAAAATTTTGTGAATGAAAGATGCTTAGAATGGGATTTGGGTTCAAGAAATGTGATTGGATAAAATTATGAAGGTTTGGTTGAGTGGGTGTGAGTGTTGGCCGAATATGGAGAATGAAAAATGGAAGGAAAAGCATGCATGGGTTCTTGGCATTTTTGGAGAGAAGATGAATAGCTTAAACTAAGATAAGTGTAAAAATAAAAGTGAAGAATGAATATCAAGGGGCTGCTGCCGTGTGAGTGCTTTAGGTGAGGTTGAGTGTTGAATTTTGCTAGGTAAATATCCTAATATGTGTTCACATGATGTGCACATGATTTAAGACACTTGGAGACTTCAAGAAGCTAGTAGAACCAAGCCACCAAGCTCCCTTGGCTGCTGGAAAACCGTGGTGCCCCTTGCCATTTTAAGGGTTTAATTGTTTTCCATTTACTCCTAATTATATGCTAGTTAATTAGGTAATTTGTTAGGTTAATTATCCTAACCAATTTTAATTAACATACTAATAATATAACTAATTAATTTAGTATATATTAACATATATTATAACCTTTAATCAATATTAACATATCTAATTAGTATTTAGATTAAAATAAATTAAGAATTAAACTAGTTCACTTAGTTAGCTAATTAAGTAATTAGATTAGTCAAATTAAGCTTAATTAGCTACTAATCAAAGTCAAGCCTACAATTTTTGACTTAATCCTAACCCTTGATTCATCTTTAATTCCTAACCATAGATTAGATCTAAGGTAGATATTACTTGGTCATAAATCTTGAATTCTAATCTCACCATTGATTTGATCAACGGTTGAAACCAAAGGCTTCCTAACTAAGTCTTCATCCAACGGTTCATACTAAAGTCCAAGCCACTAAGTTTGACTTCATCTTAGCCATTGAAATCATCTTGATTTCCTATCCATTGATCTCATCTACGGTGGATATTACTTAGTGATTTTATCTAGATTCGTTTTACACCATTGATCGGATCAACGGTTAAGATCAAAAGCATCTAAATTATGCTTTTCATCCAACGGTCCTAAATGAAAACACATGCTCCCTTAGGTGTCCAATTCCTATTGGTTTACAAAAGTCAAGCCTACCTATTTTGACCATTTCCTATTGGTTTAGATTTACATACGGTCAAGATTGTTGATCTGTTACACTAAACGTGGGCCCCACAAACTTTTTCGGGTCCACAAATAATTTTTCTCTCTTGTTTTTGAGACAAGAGGTATCTTGTTGAATAAAATAATATTATAAAAATATAAAATTATTTTATTGCACAGTTAAATCTGAAAAATTACGATATTAATTAATATATCAATCAGAATTGGGTTTAGTAAGATCCCCCAGCTCCAATTAATTAAAATAAGATTTATCCGGCCAAAAAAATTATTATTTTCTTAGGTCGGAGCAAATCACATACAACAGTCAAGTACACTCACGAAACAGTCAAATTAAATTTACTGCTCACAGAATTCACAAAATAGTACATTTCGGGACTATATTATAATTATCCCAAAAGTTGGGGTATTACAACTCTCCCCTACTAAAAAGAATTTCGTCCCCGAAATTCATCATACATCAAAACAATTGAGGGTATTACTCCCTCATCCTATCTTCTAGCTCCCATATAGCTCCCCCACTACATCGTTCTAAACTACTTTAACTAATGCGATCTCCTTTCCTCGAAGTTGCTTTGTCCTTTGATCTTCAATCTTGACTGAAAATGTCTCATGGGTTGAATTCTCCTTCAATTGTACAATGTCTGATTCAATAACGTGAGTCGGATCAGAAATATATTTTCGTAGTTGTGATATGTAAAATACATCATGAAGATTCGATAAGAATGGTGGTAGTGAAATCTGATAAGCTACCAGATCTATCGATGAAGCATTTGATACGGCCCGATAAACTCCAGAGTAAGCTTCCTCGACTTAATCACTCGTCTAACTCTAGTCATAGGTATCACATGTAGATATACATGATCACCTTCTTCGGATTCAAGCGGTCTCTGTCTTTTACTAGTATAACTCTTTCGTAGCGTCCGAGTTGTCTTCATCTTGTCTTGGATCATCTTCACTTTCTCAGTTGTCTGCTGCACAAATTTTGGTCCTACAATTTTACTTTCACCAGTATGATACCAACGCAACGGTGTTCTACAGCGTCTCCTATATAATGCCTCACAGGGTGTCATCCCTATGCTCGTACGAAACTATCGTTGTAGGTGAACTCTGTCAATACTAGAAATTCATCTCAACAAGTCTTTTGAAAATTCTAACTGTTCATCTCTTCTTGATATCCAAGTCCCTCTTGATTGAACAGGTACTTCAAGCCTTTGAAATTATTATGAATTTTATAAGAAAGAAAATGTCTTTAGATTTTCCTTGCAACACAACTATCGCGTATCCTAAAATGTAAATCAGATTATTCTTCTCACGCACGTTCCACTACCTTGAAGCATACGCCACGACCTTTCTATTCGATGTCAACACTCAATCTAAATCCACGAGTTGAACTGCTTCTAACAGAATTTTGCATTTGACTAATTTCGCGCATAGCTCCTTCTTCTTCTTCAGAACTTGAAGAGTTGCATTGAGATCTTCAGCATGTTCCTTTGAATTTCGAGAATAGGTCAAAATATTGCCAATAATGACAAATTTGCCTAGATGAGAAAAAAAGATCCTATTTATACAATTCGTGAACATCGTCAAAACATTCCCTATTCCGAATGGTAGTACTGAATATTCATAACTCTTGCAACGCATCTGAAAATCGTCTTGGAACATTCTCTAACTTTATGCGAATCTGATAATAACCAGCACACAATCCGATCTTGGAACGAACAACGAGTTTCTTCATTTGATCTTCTGGCACCCCTGTTGCCACATTATTCCAGATTTTCTTCATCCAAAGAAGTTGTTCTACTTTGCCTATTTTATTTTTATTTTTATTTTTTTTTTGTCTTAACAGAAAATGTCTCATAGATCAAGTTTTCTCCTAATTGTACTGTATTTTGGTACTATAACACAAGTTGAATCAGGAATGATCCTTTTTAATTGAGATATATATGAAAGATACTATGAAGGTTAGAAGGAAAAGTAATATGACTATTCAGTAGGTTACTAGATTAGTCCAACAAAGAATTTGAGATGGTCTAATAGATTTCGAAATGAACATAGTTCAATAATTTTAGAAATGAACTTTCTGGATTCAAATCCAAAAATCTTAGGTCAAAGAAATACTAAATTGCATTGCAACAATCTAGTAGGATATGGTTGGTAAATGACCAATCCATTTAAAAAGTCAGGATCTCAGATAGATGTGATTTTGGATAAACAAATCAAATCAACAGAAAGGATTTGATATTCAATGAATATAGAGTAGAGTTAGAAAATTTGAGTATAAGCAACAAGTTTTAATCAAGAAGAATTGAAATACTCAAATCATTCTATAACAAAGGCACGGATAAATCAAATTAATTTACTCAGTCTATTTGAGAAAGAAATAGACAAACCAGATCAATAGAAAAAAATTTGAACTCTAATAATAATTGGGTAGTTTTAAACAGGCTCAAATAGTAATGGCAAGTTTAGAAGCTGAAGTAACATTATGAAAAGAAGTAAAACACAGATAACTCCAAAAGATTTGCACAATCACAGATCACAAGAGAATGAGTTACCTCATGAATTATGCAGCACAGTTTTAAGATTACTCTCTATGCCACGACTTTCTCGCTTCTTAAGTTTTTGTATTTGAACGTTCCCATTACACTCTTTGCATTGGCTCTTTCTTCGTTTCGAGATTTTGAAACACATGCATTACTAACGGAAGTTTCCATCTTCAGCTGATCACACTTCTTTGAATAAGTGTTCAGGCTTTCCACACTTCAAGCACTTCGTTGGTGATGCCACAGTCTGACCAAAATCGTTGCCACTAATACTTTCTTTTTTTCTGTTCGTTGATGCTTCTCCGATGATTGCACATATGACTTTCGCTGAAAACGATTGACCTTACGCTTCCTTCTACTTTGAATTATTGAAGATTCTAAGTTACAGCTTCTCGCATCCAAGCTATGAAGTTCGATTATCGTTCCAATTTGAACGACCATATCCGTCCCTCTGTAGTACTACTACTTCAATCGCCTTTTGCATAACGCTTCTAGCTACGGCTATACGATCTTCATCACGTTTCGCGTCCACATGCTCATGTTCGTAACATTCCATTATCTTTCTTCAAAGATAAACAAAATCAACACACAACGAACAAAACGTAGCTATTTCACACAAAAATCGTTTCCTTTCGGAAACCGAAACATATCTCTGTATTCAATTTCAGAGATTCACACAAAGACAAACAAGACAAACCTACCCACAAACCCAAAAGACTCTAACTTGGGCTCGATACCAACTAATGTAACACCCTTTCTCGGGGATGTCACATTTATGATGCAAAAAATAAAAATAAATAAAATCCTTACCCAAGTTATAAAAATATTTGATACTTAAGTAATATTTGTGATATCTATATATATATTTTCCTTTTATAATTATAACATTAAATAAAATAACACGGAAACACAAAATATAACAAATATAAACTCACCATAATATACATGTAATTCTTGTCTGAAGTATACAATTAATTTACAACTATTAATATTTAATAGAAACAAGAAAAGACAGTATACTACTAAAGCATACACCTAAGATATGAGCCCTCGTCATCAGACAAATTCCTTAGTTAGGAATGTCTTGACCGATAGAAATTCGACCCAAAAGTGTATCGAAGTTCTCTCTAGGAGTATAGTGAAACTCGTCCCACAACTCCCTAATAGGTAAAATAAACTCTACAAAAGCAACCGTGTAACGTGTAGTAACCAACCCCTGCCGAGTCCTACTTACTGATAAGGTCACGTTACCACTGTACTCTATGTGTCCTGTGTCCCAGTGGACATACCAAGCCTCAGCGCCTTCGAGAAATTGTAGCCTAAAGAAACCTAACTGTCCTTCTCTTTCCGCCATTGTAGTCTTTGATGATGTATACATAAAGTAGAAACAGACAGAACAATACAATAAAGAGGTGAGACAATCTACACCATTACCCGCATGGCAATAAAGAAAACGACAATACAAACAGATATTACAACAACAAGCAGATATTACAATAACACATACTATTTTATCATATACAGTAAAGTAATTTAATACATCATGCATAATATATCTAAGCAATAGATCATGCATTTTATCACAGTTTATAGTAAGCAAGTAAAATGCAAATAATGTATGAACAATAAAGTGCGAGATAATGCATGAACAAGTAAAATGCAGGTAATGCATGAACACACACTGACTCGTTCCTACTCCATGGAGTTAAACACGAATATCTGAGAGAATGATCCGAATAGAAACTAATAATACTTTATGGCTGCCCAACCAAACTATTGCACTTTGTCAAACGTCGTGTCTATAGCTCACAAATTCCAAAACATCGTGTAGCAAGACATAAATTCAAACATCGTGTACCACAGGCATAGTACTTATTAATCTCCTCAAGATCTCGATTAAGAATAGTGCTTGTCAAGATCATTAGTGTGTTGCCCGTTACCACGGCCCAGAGGTGCTACCACTGTCCACATATGGGATCCTCCGCACATTAATGCCTCCAAGTTCATAAATGAACCACACTACGCTTATCACACCAATTACGGTGTAATTCGCCTCATCAATCAATCGCCAATTATAAACCAAATTGGCACAACACTCTAAACATGATCTAAAATTACAAAAATAACCTTATAAACCAAATTTTCCATAATTACGAAAAATTACCAAAATTACCAAAATACCCTCACTCACAAAATACCAAAATATAGTACGTCCCACCTGACAGTACTACATCTCAACAAGATAGCACGTCCCACCTGACAAGATTTATACCGCAACATGTCTGGGTCCACCACTTTGGCCCGACAAAGAAACCGATAGTATTTTTCGATCGCGTAGGAATTTTATCGCATTTTCACAATCTCGTTGTTTTCACAAACGTTTTAAAATCGTGTAAACATATTTTGACATTTTTAATCATCGCAAAATCTTTTAAATCATTTTCTCAATCGCGTAGGATTTTTAATTCATTTTCTTAACCGAATAGTTTAAAATTATCATTTTTAATATATGTAAAACTATATCTAATACTTTTAAAATACGTAATGTATTTTCCTTGTGTTCTAAATATAGTATGGAATCTTTTCATTTTAAGCGTCGATTTTAATAAATTTTGGCAGCATTTTGCCTATAAAATCAAGTATAAGGTATTTTTAATATTTTTCTCTAAATATAGTTTATTTTATTTTTTACCCAATAATTTCACTTGAAACTTACTAACGCGCTTCAAAATTTATAGAATGAGCTCTACGTTAGTATTTTTCAAGCGTCTGAATTAATTCTTACTTAACTAATATTCGCTAAGTTAAAATTCTAGAAGCTGAATCAATTTCCTTTGATTTTCTCAATGATTCTTTGGAATCAATTTTATGTTGTAAAACCATTACCTAACCTTATCTTAGAAAATAAAATGGCATGTTTGGCCAAATCAAAATAAAATGGTATTCAATTATACTCTAAATGGCATGTTGGCCATAATTAACTTAAATCATTTTTAATTTAATTATTTTACCTAGATTCCTCAAATCAAGTAATTTAGAAAATTACTGAGAACATTTTGGTTCTCTTTTTGGATGTAAGGCAGTGAGCCTCATAGTGTATTCTTTGGAATACTCATGCATTTCGTACATGTTATTCACATCCTACTTTAATAAGTATACAATTATAAACACATGCAATTATATAATCACATACAATATACATACAATATATATTAAAACCATAAATATGCATAGCAAAAATAATAAAACTATAATCATGCATAGCAAAATAAATCACAAATAAGAAAGCATTTAAACAATCACAAAAATAATAAAAAACCATAAACAATCACACAATAATAATACAAGCAATAAAACAATCACACAAATGAATCCTTATGGATTCTACACACACATACAAATCCATTTTCTCATCACCATACAAGGTTGATGAGATTAAATCTCCCTCTTACCTCTTGTAGACAAATTAATCGGTAAGATCTCCTCCTTTCCTCTAAATTTCGTACAAGCTCCAAAATAATTCCTAAAATTCTTAAATAATTAGTAAAAACACATACAAGGTACAAAATAGAGAAACCATGGAACAAGCATGGTTAGAAAAATTAAAAATTCAATTTTGAACCATAGAAACCAAACTTACCCTTAAGTAAGTAAGCAAAAACTTGGATTTTAGGCAAGATAGAGTAGGAATTTGGGAAAATTTTGTGAATGAAAGATGCTTAGAATGGGATTTGGGTTCAAGAAATGTGATTGGATAAAATTATGAAGGTTTGGTTGAGTGGGTGTGAGTGTTGGCCGAATATGGAGAATGAAAAATGGAAGGAAAAGCATGCATGGGTTCTTGGCATTTTTGGAGAGAAGATGAATAGCTTAAACTAAGATAAGTGTAAAAATAAAAGTGAAGAATGAATATCAAGGGGCTGCTGCCGTGTGAGTGCTTTAGGTGAGGTTGAGTGTTGAATTTTGCTAGGTAAATATCCTAATATGTGTTCACATGATGTGCACATGATTTAAGACACTTGGAGACTTCAAGAAGCTAGTAGAACCAAGCCACCAAGCTCCCTTGGCTGCTGGAAAACCGTGGTGCCCCTTGCCATTTTAAGGGTTTAATTGTTTTCCATTTACTCCTAATTATATGCTAGTTAATTAGGTAATTTGTTAGGTTAATTATCCTAACCAATTTTAATTAACATACTAATAATATAACTAATTAATTTAGTATATATTAACATATATTATAACCTTTAATCAATATTAACATATCTAATTAGTATTTAGATTAAAATAAATTAAGAATTAAACTAGTTCACTTAGTTAGCTAATTAAGTAATTAGATTAGTCAAATTAAGCTTAATTAGCTACTAATCAAAGTCAAGCCTACAATTTTTGACTTAATCCTAACCCTTGATTCATCTTTAATTCCTAACCATAGATTAGATCTAAGGTAGATATTACTTGGTCATAAATCTTGAATTCTAATCTCACCATTGATTTGATCAACGGTTGAAATCAAAGGCTTCCTAACTAAGTCTTCATCCAACGGTTCATACTAAAGTCCAAGCCACTAAGTTTGACTTCATCTTAGCCATTGAAATCATCTTGATTTCCTATCCATTGATCTCATCTACGGTGGATATTACTTAGTGATTTTATCTAGATTCGTTTTACACCATTGATCGGATCAACGGTTAAGATCAAAAGCATCTAAATTATGCTTTTCATCCAACGGTCCTAAATGAAAACACATGCTCCCTTAGGTGTCCAATTCCTATTGGTTTACAAAAGTCAAGCCTACCTATTTTGACCATTTCCTATTGGTTTAGATTTCTGTACAGTCAGCACAGTTGACTGTTACACTAAACGTGGGCCCCACAAACTTTTTCGGGTCCACAAATAATTTTTCTACTGTTTTTGAGACAGTAGGTACTGTTGAATAAAATAATATTATAAAAATATAAAATTATTTTATTGCACAGTTAAATCCGAAAAATTACGATATTAATTAATATATCAATCAGAATTGGGTTTAGTAAGATCCCCCAGCTCCAATTAATTAAAATAAGATTTATCCGGCCAAAAAAATTATTATTTTCTTAGGTCGGAGCAAATCACATACAACAGTCAAGTACACTCACGAAACAGTCAAATTAAATTTACTGCTCACAGAATTCACAAAACAGTACATTTCGGGACTATATTATAATTATCCCAAAAGTTGGGGTGTTACACAAGCTGGGTACAAAGCTTCTTTTCTCCGCTATTTGCCATCCCCAAATGGATGGGCAAACTGAGGTAGTTAATAGGACAATTTCTTCCCTTCTTAGAGCTGTAATAAAGAAGAACGTTAAGTCTTGGGAGGAGTGTTTGCCTCATGTGGAATTTGCTTATAATAGGGTTGTTCATAGTACTACTCAATATTCTCCTTTTGTAGTTGTTAATGGATTTAATCCTCTCACTCCTCTTGATTTATTGCCATTGCCTAACTCTTCAATTTTAAAGCATAAAGATGGCAGGGCTAAAGCTGAATTTGTGAGGAAGTTACACAAATAAGTCAAGGCTCAAATTGAGAAGAAGACTGAAAGCTATGTTAGGCAAGGCAACAAAGGGAGGAGGAAGGTGGTGTTTGAACCTGGAGATTGGGTCTGGGTGCACATGAGAAAAGAGAGATTTCCTTCACAAAGGAAATCCAAGCTTCAACCAAGAGGAGATGGGTCATTCCAAATGTTGGCCAAGATCAATGATAATGCCTACAAGATAGACCTTCCAGGTGAGTATGGTGTTAGTGCAACTTTCAATGTGGCTGATTTGTCTCTTTTTGATGTAGGTGATGAAGATTTCAATTCGGGGTCGAATTCACTTAAAGAAGGAGGGGATGATGTGAGCCCACTAAGGAGCATGGATGAAGGAGCACTACAAGGACTTGGTGGACCTATGACAAGAGTTAGGACCAAGAAAGCCCAAGAAGTCCTAAATCAAATGATGACAACTTTAATTGAAGCAAGTCCAAATTCAAGTCTTGATGGAGTGGAGCACAAATTGGTCACTTATCTCATTCAACTTGAAGACCCATGATGGCTTGGACGTCCACTTCTCTAAAATAGCTTTTTCTAGTTTATTTCTATTAAATAAAGTGTAATAAACTATGAAGGATGAATAGTGCATGTTTTAGGGAGGGCAACCTTTGGTTTGCATGCCTAGGTAACTCCTATTTTCTAGTTAATACTTTAATTAGCTACTTAATGGATTAGTTATTGCTTTTTATGGGGAATTTGTCACATTATGATGACCATTTTGTATGCATATTCTATGCACCCTATTTTCCTATAAGTATGTGCCAAAAACATGAATGAAAGGACTCTTGGATGTGAATTTGGATTGAATCCATTTGTGAGAATTTCATTCTCTTTGGTTCTTGGCTGAGCCATCTTGGTTCTTATCAAAGACTTCCTTACCTTTGTGGTGAATCTTCGCTTGACTTATCACTCTCTAAGAGTGTGGCGTCTTCTTCCTCCCATTCCTTTTCTTTTTTTCCATCTTTTCTATTTTCATACTATTCATGCACTATTCATGTACACTATTTATGTCACTGTTCATCGATTACTGTTCATCGAGTACTGTTCATCATTTCATTCTTTGAAACACTAAATCAACTCAAGGACGATCCGTAAAAATAATATGCATCCAACTTGGATCATATCACTTTGCCGCAACACAGAAATTGGAAAGTGGGTTCAAATAACTCAGAAAATTGTTTTAAAGACTAAGTTAAGGGAAACAAATATGGACAATTTGTTTTTAGGTTAAAAATGAGTTAAGTAAGAAGTAGTTAAAGTTTGAAGGTAAACTGAGTTCGTTTGGTATTTTTAAGCACACTGAGTGAGTGTTTTAATACCGAGTGGACTTAATGTAGATATGAAAAATTATAGGATTGATGAATTTGGTAATTAGATTAATCTTAAGATTTATTCTAATACCAAAGGAAGTTAGGAAAACTTTATTTAGTAAGATCAAAGTGTTCCTAAGAGATATAAAGTATTAGCAAAGCTTAGTTATTATCCTTTAAAAAGTCATTGACTTATTTTCTTTTCTCACACTGCAAAAATAGAGACCGAAGGAAAGAAGAGAGAAGAAGAGAAGAGAAAAGAAAAGGAAGAAGAGGAGAGGAAGAGGAAGGAAAGAGGCAAGGCCAAGGTGTGATCATCCACTCCACAATGAGGTAGGGGTGTTTATTTTTCATCCTTTTCCCTTAATCTTCATCTTGTTTCATAGTTTGGCTTGATGAGGAAAAATGGGTTTTGGGTGAGAATAGGAAGTTAGAAGCTAGTTTCTTGCTCCTTTAGTTGAAATGAGTTAGATACTAGTTAGTTTGATGTTTGGTTGAGAGTTTGGAACCCTTAGAATCCATAGTTTACTTTTGGATAGTTATTTGAAAAATGGGTTTTAAGCTTGGTGATTGAGTTTTTAATGCATGTTGAATAAATTAAATGATTGTATGAGGTTTACATCATGATTAGTGGCTTGGTTTGATGATAGAAATCATCTAGGAATTGAGTTTGAGGGTGAGAATTTGTTTTAGAAATCAAGATTCTGCAAAATCCAACCTAATGCACTGGCGCCTAAGTGCCAAAGTTGGGCGACTAGGTGCCCAATGCATCGTAGAACAGGGTAGGCATGTGGTCAACTGGCGCCTAGGCGCCAGCGTTGGGTGCCTAGGTTCCCATCACCCAATATCAGTTTTCTCATAAGCAGAGGGCCTCGCACCTGGGTGCCAATTGCTGGCACCTAGGTGCCAATAAGCGCTAACTCCTCTAGAGGCCAGTGCCTAAGCACTGGGTAGAGGGCGCCTAGGCGCCTAAAGCAAAAGTCACCAGGTTTTTTCTTTTTAAGGAATTGGGCTTCCCAATTGGTTTGGATCCCTTATTTATGCCTTTTTAAGAGTATTGAGACATTAGTTGAATAATTTCTTAAAGAGAAGAATCATCTTGCATACAAGGGAATTTAAGGAAAGTTTATGCATCCATTAGATATGGATTGCCTTGGATAAAAGTTAGTTTCTTAAGCAACATAGTGTTGCATAAAAATCACTTGGGAAGTGATGAAGAAGTAGAATATTAGATACAAGTATATAAGTAAGTTTTGCAATAGTAGTGTGCCCAAGTGCATGGAATGCTCTCATAGAATTGAGGTAGAGCTAGTAATGCAAGTATAGAAAGAATACCAAGTTTGTTTGGCAATAGCAGAGTGCCATAGTGTGTGAAATGCTCTCATAGAGTTAAGGTAGAGCTAGTAGTGCAAGGATAAACTTGGTATAGAGTTTTATGTGGTAGTTATGTAAGAGTTAGACATAGCACCAGATTAGCACCACATTCATCACACACACTTGCTATTCCCATGTTGTATTTTATTATGGAATAGTCTACTCATTACAAGGTAGGTTAAGGAGGTAACACATTCCCTCCCTTCGAAGTAGGTTAAGGAGGTAACAGATTCCCTCCCTACCTGACAAGCAACTAGGTTCTTGGGAATAGCCAAGTTTCATGACATTGCATCCACACTATTGTTGACGCTTTTGCTTACCGCAAGTGCATGGATCGAACAAGTAATATAGTAAAATGTAGGATATCGCTCCCACGAGGAATAAGTAAATCTCTAAAGCCAAATATTAACCAATATCTTACTTAATACTATTCAAGAATATTAAAATTGGAAAAAAATGTTTAAGTTAATTGAAAGACTTAAATGTAGTAAATTGGGAATTAAAGTGAATGATTAGAGAATCGGGAATCCTTCTTCACCCCAAACTTCAATTGATAATAAGCAATCCTTATAAGCAACATAAATGAAAGGATTAGATTAGCTTGAGAAACTAACTTAGTTAACAACCTATGTCTAAGACAATCAACCATGTTTCATTTACCTAATTTGTAACACCCTCCTCAGGGTATCACATGTCTGACTCTTGACTCATAATCTGAAAAGAAGTTCTCACAAAGTTTGAGTTATAAAAGAAGGGTTTTAAAATTCCTTCTTTACTAAAACGTAAATTTACTGAAAATATTAGGTAATATTGAAAATCATACTTCAACTATTCATTATGCAATATTTACACCAATTAATATCACAATTTAAAGAGAAATATAAAATTAAAAGACTTATTTTTTTTTTACAGTAGCAAACCCCATGACGGGTCCTACTTAATAGCACGGTACAACACTAACGAGAAACTTTAACATACTTTTTCCTTTTTCTTGTCCATCTTGATGCATAAGACATCTGTTCCTTTGTCAACACTGCACACCTTCGAGTCCTGAATGTCCACTCCTTATTGTTGTCACCAATCTCAGAGTATCCATCGCCCGTTATGTCTAAGATAACTCGATCCTTCTATTATTTGATTTTAACAAGATCTGAGACACGAAAAAACAAAGATAACAAAGAGGTGAGATCACCTATACCAATACCAGCATGGCAGCATAGAGGTAACACAAACAGCAATATTATACAGGTAGATCATACCATAATCATGCTATCAGCATTAATCAACTATCATCATCTAATCATTTATCAGTTCAATCATCATCCAAGTAATCAAAACAATTGTCATAGCTAATATTCCTCAATTAATATATCATACAGATATAAATGCTCAGATTTATACATATGCACAAAGACTCAGTTTATCAAAAACAACTCCATGGAGGTTTTCACGATTTCGAGAAGAATGCTCTGGTTAATTGTCAGCCTTAGCCCAAAGACAATCTCCCAGTCGTTGAAAAGAATCGTGTTCTTGTCGGGTATCGTCAATGCGTTGCAATGGACTATATCGCCAAGTGGCACAGGGTACTCGCCAACTGTCCACTGGTCGACCGCCGTGCCTCGATGCCCCCAAGATCCATCATAGACCTCACTATCAATTCTCATTCCCTCTTCAACCACAAGGGCCATAATAGCTATTAGCTATATTTTATACAATGCACGAATATATCAGTGCAAGTCCAACCCCAAAGGGCTAAATCTTTTCAATTTCATTTGTTCAATGTAATCATATACTTCAACGCATATTTTTCCAATGCACGTATAATGCACAAAATTCAATCACAAACATATCTTTTCAATGCATGTATAATGCACCAAATGCAAATTACAGGCAAAACATGTCATTTTCTTACATAACATCCATATACTGGTTTTACAGTATTTATACTGTATTTTCAATAGGAAAATCATATTATCACTATATTCTTCATTTTTCCCAAATCAGTTCCAAACACAACCTTCTTCAAAATAAATTGAAGTTCAAAAATATTTTCGTTTACAAAAACTTAATTTCTCAAGTGATTAAAATGCTCTGATTCCCTTTTCAAATTCCTTGTGTTAAATCAATTATATTTCCACTTGGAAAAATTACTTTGTTTCATCAAAATCAAGGCATTACAAGCCTTCAAAAACGTGGACATGACTATTGAAAATTATCAAAACATTTTTCCTTCTAAATTGATATGGTTTTACACAAACAAAACCATTAAAATTTTGTTTTCAAAACCGAAGTACCGATGGTTATAAAAACCAAACTCATTTGTTCAAATTCTTTTTTTTTCCTTTCAAATTCATTTTTACTTTCTTTGTAAATCCTTTTTCACTTTCTTTGCAAATCCTTAAAATCAACGTTTGCCCGTTTCATTCAAAACTCATATTTAGAAAAACACTTTAATTCCCTTTTCAAAATCCTTAATTGAAAATTCTTGTGAGACTGCCTTTCGACGAAAAATAACAGGGTAGAATGATGAAAAAAAAGTTAGCCATAAAGGGGATTTGGTGACAGAATGATCGAGTTACCATTTTGACAAGAATGGTCAAGAATCAATTTCTGTCGAATGAAGGTTCTGTCGAATGAAGATAAAAAACTGTTGAATATGCTAGAAGATTAGCAGAAATCCTAATTCGATGGATGGGTGTTGACATTGGAGAAATCTTCCAGTGTTGAACCGACGAAAACTCAAAATGGTTAGAAATTCTGATTCGACGGATTTTGACATTCTTACTCGATATATTTGGCATTCTTACTCGACAGATTTTGACATTGGAGAAGTTTCTCTCCTAAGTGATCAGAAACTCTACTAGACGAATTTTGACATTCTTACTCGACGGATTTGCATTCTTACTCGACGGATTTTGACATTCTTACTCGACAGATTTAGCATTCTTACTCGACTGATTTTGACATTGGAGAAGTTTCTCTCCTAAGTGATCAGAAACTCTACTCGACGGATTTTGACATTGTTACTCGATGAATTTGGCATTCTTACTCGACGGATTTTGACACTCTTACTCGACAGATTTGGCATTCTTACTCGACGGATTTTGACATTGGAGAAGTTTCTCTCCTAAGTGATCAGAAACTCTACTCGACGGATTTTGACATTCTTACCCAATGGATTTGGCATTCTTACTCGACGGATTTTGACACTCTTACTCGACAGATTTGGCATTCTTACTCGACGAATTTTGACATTGGAGAAGTTTCTCTCCTAAGTGATCAGAAAATCTACTCGACGGATTTGGCATTCTAACTCGACGGATTTTGAGAAATTTCTCTACTAAATGGTTATTAAAAACCGTGTTCTTATTCTCTTGAAAAAAAAAACAAACCATAGTTTTGGAAGCTCAAAACCGTGACCTTCTCTTTGGTCTTTGGAGCCAAAATTTCTTATTTTATCGTACTTTCATCATAATATATTTAATATATCCTCAACATTCATATCATAAGCATACCATATAAGCAAATAGAAATCATACTAAGCATGCATACACAAGTAAATCATGCAAAACATATCAAGCATAGACAAAAATAATCAAAGTACATAACACACACAAATTATTACATGACCATGGATATGAATCCTCACATGGATTCACCATCCATCAAATATAAAATCATCTCTCACCACCATGCTTGGTTGGTGAGATGGATCTCCCTCTTACCTCTTGAAGATCCTCAAAAACTCCTTGTTTTACTTCTTTTTCCAAGTCCTTCACCACCAAGGGCTTCTCAAATACAAAACAAAATATATAGAAATTAGTATACTAAGCTTGATTAAGAGGAATCATGGATCAAACATAGTTTATATCATGAAAAAGAAGAGAAGAAATGAAGTCTACTTATACTTCACCTAAAAAATCCAATAACTTTGATCTTGAAGAAAGTCCATGAAGATGAATGATTTAGAGAAAATCTCCAACATGAAAGTTGCTTAGAATATCATGTAGATTCAAGATCTATGATTGGATGAAATTAAAAGAGATTGGAGAGTGGTTTTAGGAATCTTGACCAAATGGTTTCTCTTGAAGCACAAAGATGGAATTTTTTATTTTTGATAGAAACTTGAAGCTTGGATTTGAACCTCAAGATGAATGATTTTGGAAAAACTCATAACTAGAGATGTTCTTAGAATGGTGTTTAGGTTTAGGAAATGTGTTTAGATGAAATTTTAGAAGCTTGGAGACATGGTTTCTAGGTGTTGACCGATTAGTATTTCTTGGAGAAGAAAATAGAGTTTTTTTTTTTTTGTATTTTGCTTTGGAAAAGATGATGAATAGAAAGCAATTATGATACAAATGATAGAAACCAAAAATTTTGGTCTTCTTTGGAATGCATGGCCGTAGCTCATAGGGAGAGAAAGAAGAGAATATATTTTGCTAAGTCTTGCTTTTGGAAAATCAATGAATGATGAAGATTGATCAAGATAGGAAATTAATTGTCTTCAAACTTTTTCTTTGGCCTAAAAAGGCTACTCAAAATTGTCTCCTCCTTCCTATGCATTCTCCAAAACCGTCCCCCCTCTTCCTAATGCATTCATGAAGTAGTCATCATTATTAGTCACCATCTAGAGCATTTCTAGCCATTGATTAATTCAATGCTTAGGATTTAGGTAGACTTTTGATTTAGAAGACTTAATCTAGGCCATTAGATCTTTTTCCTTTAAATTCTAACCATTAGATGTGTCTCCAAAATGAAGGGTCAAGATTACTCCTTCTTACTTTTAATTCAAGGGTCATGATTAGTCTTTGCTACTTTTTAAGACCAAATCTCCACCCTTGACTAATTCTTCATCCAATGGTCATAAATGGTCTTTTTCACTTTTTAAGACTAAATCTTCACCCTTGATTTAATCTAAATCCAATGGTTATAAATGGTCCTTGTTACTTTACAAGACCAATTCTACACCATTGATTAAATCTACGGTTGATATTGAAGCCTTTCTTATTAAGCTTGTCTAGATTAAATCTCTACCATTGATTAGATCAATGGTTAACATCCAATGTTTCTTTATTAAATTTATTTATCAACCATTGATTAAATCAAGATCAAGTCTCCACCGTTAATTAAATCATGGTGGATATCCAAGCCACCAATGTTGACTTAAGCAATATAATTTCTATTTTTATCTACTAAAAACCTCACGAAAGAATATATTTACTGTATTTTTATCGCCCGATAATGAAATACAGTACCAAACACAATATAAGAAAATTTCTAAAACTGTTTCCGGATTCAAGTTTAGTAAGATCCCCTATCTCCGTCTAAACAGTACAAATTTTTCTATGCGTAGAAATTTTTTTCACTTTGTGGGACCCACCTGGGCCCACGTAAGGTCACCTGGGCCTACATACACCCCCTGGGCCCACAAACAGTAAAATTTTCGTAATTACACATAAAATCACAAAAATTAGAAAATTCACAAATATCAAATCAGATCTTGTAAAATAATTAAAACCTAACGGTAAAAATTAAATTACGTAAAGTTTTCCCCGACCCAAAAATTTTTATTTTCCTGACACGGAGTAAATCACTCAAAACGATCAAATACGCTGACGGAATAATCAAAATAATTTTACAGTATCCAGAAATTATTAAACAGTAAAGAAATTTTCGCAAATTGTTTTCTTGACGTACATTCCTTCATTAAGTACCTTCTTTCACATCACTTACTGCTTTTGGTTTCCTCAATGGTTGTAAATACATCTTCTGTCGAAATCAATTACTTTCTCAATATCCTAAAAAGAAATTTCAGGTTCCAAAATTATGAAATCTTATATTCCAAGACTGATTCTCTTCCATCAGATCCTAAACTTCAACTTCCAGTTTCCACTGAACAGTGGTCCTTTGTTCGTGCAATCGTCTTTCCACATTGCTCCCGTTGCTCCTGTAGCTGTAACTCCATTACTAGTAACATGTTCCACTTCCACACAAGTATAACTATCCCGAGGCGTGCGGATCGAAACACAATGGATCTAATATCCATTATAAACAACATTATTTCCTTTCGGAAAACAAACACAGAGAACACAACACAAGCAAAATAGACCTAACCACAAACCCCAAAAGACTCAAACCGTGCTCTGATACCAACTAATGTAAAACCTTCCTCAGGGTATCACATGTCTGATTCTCGACTCATAATCTGAAAAGAAGTTCACACAAAGTTTGAGTTATAAAAGATGGGTTTTAAAATTCCTTCTTTACTGAAACGTAAATTTACTGAAAATATTAAGTAATATTGAAAATCATACTTCAACTATTCATTATGCAATATTGACACCAATTAATATCACAATTGAAAGAGAAATATAAAATTAAAAGACTTATTTTTTTTTACAGTAGCAAACCCCATGACGGGTCCTACTTAATAGCACGGTACAACACTAACGAGAAACTTTAACATACTTTTTCCTTTTTCTGTCCATCTTGATGCATCAGACATCTATTCCTTTGTCAACACTGCACACCTTCGAGTCCTGAATGTCCACTCCTTATTGTTGTCACCAATCTCAGAGTATCCATCGCCCGTTATGTCTAAGACAACTCGATCCTTCTATTATTTGATTTTAACAGTACAGACACAGCAAAACAGCATAACAAAGAGGTGAGATCACCTATACCAATACCAGTATGGCAGCACAGAGATAACATAAATAGTAATATCATGCAGGTAGATCATACCATAATTATGCTATCAGCATTAATCAACTATCATCATCTAATCATTTATCAGCTCAATCATCATCCAAGTAATCAAAACAATTGTCATAGCTAATATTCCTCAATAAATATATCATACAGATATAAATGCTCAGATTTATGCATATGCACAAAGACTCAGTTTATCAAAAACAACTCCATGGAGGTTTTCATAATTTCGAGAAGAATGCTCTGGTTAATTGTCAGCCTTAGCCCAAAGACAATCTCCCAGTCGTTGAAAAGAATCGTATTCTTGTCGGGTATCGTCAATGCGTTGCAAAAGACTGCATCGCCAAGTGGCACAGGGTACTCACCAACTGTCCACTGGTCGACCGCTGCGCCTCGACGCCCCCAAGATCCATCATAGACCTCACTATCAATTCTCATTCCCTCTTCAACCACAAGGGCCATAATAGCTATTAGCTATATTTTATACAATGCACGAATATATCAGTGTAAGTCCAACCCCAAAGGGCCAAATCTTTTCAATTTCATTTGTTCAACGTAATCATATGCTTCAACGCATATTTTTCCAATGCACGTATAATGCACCAAATCCAATCACAGACATATCTTTCCAATGCATGTATAATGCACCAAATGCAAATCACAGGCAAAACATGTCATTTTCTTACATAACATCCATATACTGGTTTTACAGTATTTATACTGTATTTTCAATAGAAAAATCATATTATCACTATATTCTTCATTTTTCCCAAATCATTTCCAAACACAATCTTCTTCAAAATAAATTGAAGTTCAAAAATATTTTCGTTTACAAAAACTTAATTTCTCAAGTGATTAAAATGCTCTGATTCCCTTTTCAAATTCCTTGTGTTAAATCAATTATATTTCCACTTGGAAAAATTACTTTGTTTCATCAAAATCTAAGCATTACAAGCCTTCAAAAACGTGGACATGACTATTGAAAATTATCAAAACATTTTTCCTTCTAAATTGATATGGTTTTATACAAACAAAACCATTAAAATTTTATTTTCAAAACCGAAGTACCGATGGTTATAAAAACCAAACTCATTTGTTCAAATTCATTTTTTTCTATCCTTTCAAATTCATTTTTACAATCTTTGTAAATCCTTTTTTACTTTCTTTACAAATCCTTAAAATCAACGTTTGCCCGTTTCATTCAAAACTCATATTTAGAAAAACACTTTAATTCCCTTTTCAAAATCCTTAATTGAAAATTCTTGTGAGACTGCCTTTCGACGAAAAATAACATGGCAGAATAATGAAAAAAAAGTCATCCATAAAGGGGATTTGGTGACAGAATGACCGAGTTACCATTTTGACAAGAATGGTCAAGAATCAATTTCTGTCGAATGAAAGTTCTGTCGAATGAAGATAAAAAACTGTCGAATATGCTAGAAGATTAGCAGAAATCCTAATTCGACGGATGGGTGTTGACATTGGAGAAATCTTCCAGTGTTGAACCGACGAAAACTCAAAATGGTCAGAAATTCTGATTCGACGGATTTTGACATTCTTACTCGACAGATTTGGCACTCTTACTCGACGGATTTTGACATTGGAGAAGTTTATCTCCTAAGTGATCAGAAACTCTACTAGACGGATTTTGATAATCTTACTCGATGGATTTGGCATTCTTACTCGACGGATTTTAACATTCTTAAGCGACAGATTTGGCATTCTTACTCGACGAATTTTGACATTGGAGAAGTTTCTCTCCTAAGTGATCAGAAACTCTACTCGACAGATTTTGACATTCTTACTCGACGAATTTGGCATTCTTACTCAACGGATTTTGACACTCTTACTCGACAGATTTGGCATTCTTACTCGACGGATTTTGACATTGGAGAAGTTTCTCTCCTAAGTGATCAGAAACTCTACTCGACGGATTTTCACATTCTTACTTGACGGATTTGGCATTCTTACCCGACAGATTTTGACACTCTAACTCGACAGATTTGGCATTCTTACTCGACGGATTTTGACATTGGAGAAGTTTCTCTCCTAAGTGATCAGAAACTCTACTCGACAGATTTGGCATTCTAACTCGATGGATTTTAAGAAATTTCTCTACTAAATGGTTATTAAAAATCGTGTTCTTATTCTCTTGAAAAAAAATAAACCATAGTTTTGGAAGCTCAAAACTGTGACCTTCTCTTTGGTCTTTGGAGCCAAAATTTCTTATTTTATCGTACTTTCATCATAATATATTCAATATATCCTCAACATTCATATCATAAGCATACCATATAAGCAAATAGAAATCATACTAAGCATGCATACACAAGTAAATCATGCAAAACATATCAAGCATAGACAAAAATAATCAAAGTACATAACACACACAAATTATTACATGACCATGGATATGAATCCTCACATGGATTCACCATCCATCAAATATAAAACCATCTCTCACCACCATGCTTGGTTGGTGAGATAGATCTCCCTCTTACCTCTTGAAGATCCTCAAAAACTCCTTATTTTGCTTCTTTTTCCAAGTCCTTCACCACCAAGGGCTTCTCAAATACAAAACAAAATATATAGAAATTAGTATACTAAGCTTGATTAAGAGGAACCATGGATCAAACATAGTTTAGATCATGAAAAAGAAGAGAAGAAATGATGTCTTCTTATACTTCACCTCAAAAACCCAATAACTTTGATCTTGAAGAAAGTCCAAGAAGATGAATGATTTAGAGAAAATCTCCAACATGAAAGTTGCTTAGAATATCATGTAGATTCAAGATCTATGGTTGGATGAAAATAAAAGAGATTGGAGAGTGGTTTTAGGTGTCTTGACCGAATGGTTTCTCTTGAAGCACAAAGATGGAATTTTTTATTTTTGATAGAAACTTGAAGCTTGGATTTGAACCTCAAGATGAATGATTTTGGAAAAACTCATAACTAGAGATGTTCTTAGAATGGTGTTTAGGTTTAGGAAATGTGTTCAGATGAAATTTTAGAAGCTTACAGACATGGTTTCTAGGTGTTGACCGAATGGTATTTCTTGGAGAAGAAAATAAAGTTTTTTTTTTGTATTTTGCTTTGGAGAAGATGATGAATAGAAAGCAATTATGATACAAATGATAGAAACCAAAAATTTTGGTCTTCTTTGGAGTGCATGGCCGTAGCTCATATGGAGAGAAAGAAGAGAATATATTTTGCTAAGTCTTGCTTTTGGAAAATCAATGAATGATGAAGATTGATCAAGATAGGAAATTAATGGTCTTCAAACTTTTTCTTTGGCCTAAAAAGGCTACTCAAAATTGTCTCCTCCTTCCTATGCATTTTCCAAAACCGTCCGCCCTCTTTCTAATGCATTCATGAAGTTGTCATCATTATTAGTCACCATCTAGAGCATTTCTAGCTATTGATTAATTCAATGCTTAGGATTTAGGTAGACTTTTGATTTAGAAGACTTAATCTAGGCCATTAGATCTTTTTCCTTTAAATTCTAACCATTAGATGTGTCTCCAAAATGAAGGGTCAAGATTACTCCTTCTTACTTTTAATCCAAGGGTCATAATTAGTCTTTGCTACTTTTTAAGACCAAATCTCCACCCTTGATTAATTCTTCATCCAATGGTCATAAATGGTCTTTTTCACTTTTTAAGACTAAATCTCCACCCTTGGTTTAATCTAAATCCAATGATTATAAATGGTCCTTGTTACTTTACAAGACCAATTCTACACCGTTGATTAAATCTACGGTTGATATTGAAGCCTTTCTTATTAAGCTTGTCTAGATTAAATCTCCACCATTGATTAGATCAATGGTTAACATCCAATGTTTCTTTATTAAATTTATTTCTCAACCGTTGATTAAATCAAGATCAAGTCTCCACCGTTAATTAAATCAATGGTGGATATCCAAACCATCAATGTTGACTTAAGCAATATAATTTCTATTTTTATCTACTAAAAACCTCACGAAAGAATATATTTACTGTATTTTTATCGCCCGATAATTAAATACAGTACCAAACACAATACAAGAAAATTTCTAAAACTGTTTCCGGATTCAGGTTTAGTAAGATTCCCTGTCTCTGTCTAAATAGTGCAAATTTTTCTATGCGTAGAAATTTTTTTCACTTTGTGGGACCCACCTAGGCCCACGTAAGGTCATCTGGGCCCACATACACCCCCGGAGCCCACAAACAGTAAAATTTTTATAATTACACATAAAATCACAAAAATTAGAAAATTCACAAATATCAAATCAGATCACGTAAAATAATTAAAACCTAACGGTAAAAATTAAATTAGGTAAAGTTTTCCCTGGCCCGAAAATTTTTATTATCCTGACACGGAGTAAATCACTCAAAACGATCAAATACGCTGACGAAATAATCAAAATAATTTTACAGTATCCAGAAATTACTAAACAGTAAAATTCTGTTAACTGTCAAAATTACTATTTAAGAGATAGAAAATTTTGGGGTATTACATAATTCACTATGTTTCCATGAGAACTAGTGCAAAATCCACTCATTAAGATCTATTCTCAACAATTACGATGCATGGCAAAGATGTATATTTATATCCCATTAGCTAATTAACTCACCCCACCATTAGAATGAAATTAAACATGCATCAACCATACCTATGATCTCAAATCCAAATTCCTATGTCTAGGTTCATTAGATTTCAACAAATCATTTAAAAGCTAATTAAACAATGAAGATCATTAAAATCCATATGATTGAACAAAACCAAATCATCTATATAAACTTAAAGGATTACAAAATCATTCAATAACCATAGGAGGATCCAAAGAAATCTCTATACATAGCTTAGCTAGCTATAAAACACAAAAATATATGCATATAAATCATGCTTATGATACAACAAGAGAGAAAGTAAAGGAATAAGAGAAAGAAACTCAATAGGTGTGATCCTTTATGCTTGAATACTCCTCCAAGAGGAAAATGGCCTCTAACTTTGGTCCCTTTAGCTTCCTTTCAGCCTCACGTAGAAACCCTGGCAGCTGTGTTCTAAAAATGTCAAAACTCTCTCGTGAAATCTGATAAAATAGTATTTATAGGCTCAAAATTTTGTTTCCCGCTGCAGCATTAACATGGCTGTGTTGCAGCATGAATACAAATTAGGTCACCATGCCACAACATCCATTCCTTTGCACTGTGGCGCTCTAGCCTCAGGTTTCTGTTCTAAAGCAGGGGAATGCACCATGCCGCGACATTCACATGTCTGTGCTGCAACGTGAGATGTTGAATTTCAAACTTGGCTTTCTTTTCCAATGTTGGCCTAAATCCTCCACAAATCAGTTTGTTTAGGACCCTTCCTGAAATGTAGGAATCATCAATTTAACAACAACAACAAATGTACTCAATCATTTAAATAATATGCAAGATTTACACAAGTTTATATAGGAAGATATTAAAATGGAATTTGACAAATGTAAGCCTCAAATCTTCTATATATGCATCATAACAAGGACTAAGCTGTCAATATAGCACAGATGTAGGGCACAAATAACTACATATCATGGAGTTATCACACCCCCAAACCTAGGTTTTTGCTAGTTCTCGTGCAAAACAAAGTACACTTAAATACACTTGCACTGATTAACCTTGCTTAACCTGCATTCAATAACTTTTTACATTGCACTTTCAATTGAACCACACTAGTGTATGATGATTGCATAAAACCTTAAAGAATGCACATGCCTCACAATTAGCTTCACATAAACATAATCCTGATCATTCTAACATTCACGATTTCCTTTTATACAAAATATATTTCCCACAATCATGCAAACAAAACTTCTCCTGTTCAATTCATACTCACCCGGATAAGTTTATGAACATACATGCATAGAAATCGAATAATCCACAACATTGTCTTTAAACTCTCTCTCTACTAATGTAAATCATACATAATTGAGGATCAAAAGGGACTTCAACAACTCGTAATGTAAGGCCAATAGGTATGGGTAAAAGAAAAATAGGGAAAAGATTTAATACAAACATTGAGAAACATAAACATGTGATTTCAAGACTTGAGTCACCAAGTGATTTTAGTAGGGTATTTAAAAGTGAAAGATTAGAACTCTCTAGAACCATTCAATGCTTTTTGTATTTGACTTTTCTTATTTCATTCATTTGCTTTGCTTGTCTCTTTTCTTATTTTTCATTTTTTTTATAAGAGAAGGCAATGCTTTTTCTTTTATAAACATATACATATGATACAAACATAAACAATACCAAAATACAATAACAATAATACTACCGCATACATATACCACAAAATAAATACTTTAGACACCCCCCAAACCTAAAGAAAACAGTGTCCCTACTGTACAAAATAAAACATAATGTAAGATATGAAAGAAAATGCCCTATATGCAATAGGGCTAGTAATCATTAGTATCCTCATGTGCAGCCTCAACATCTGCATCCTCATCATCCTCTCCAATTGCTGCCTTAGGAGCCTGTTGCGGTTGGGGAAGGACATCGATGGCCTCAGGTGGGAAATGTGGGACAGGAAAGTCCTCCATAGGAAGCTGTAGGCGCTCCGCCATCCATCGTTGAGTCTGAGTGGTGTAAGTCAGCAAGGCTGTCGTATGTGCCGCTTAAGCCTCCATGTCGGTGTGCCATGCTACGTCATTTGAAGGGTCTGCCTTTGGCTCTACACGAGCCTGCCTCTATCCATCTAGTGCCAGGGTTGGAGCTTCTCTCAACCTCTCAATGAAATAATCATTAAGAGGTTATTTCACATCAGTAGTCTCCTCATGTGGCCTCATCTATACAGACTGCCTCTGACAAAGTACATGAATGAGTGAAGAGAATAAAAGACTCTTACAGTCCCTCGTCGATCTCTTAATTTGATCATGGATAATGCGGATGACATTAATTGAGCGGTGCTCAATGATAGCATAGATAAGATTTGGCCAGTCATGAGTCACCTCAGATAAGTTTGTTGATGGGAGAATCCGGGTGCAGATGAAATGGTACTAGACCATGGTCTCTGGTGTCAAGCAGGATCGGGTGAAGAACCATGGTCTATTTGTCTGCACACTCAAGGTCCAGACCACAGGCTGTGTCTCAGTAGTGTAGATCTTGGAAGTGACCATGTTGAGGTTAATCACCTCCTTCGGATCCCATCGGAGGAACTCGATATGTTGGGAATTTTTTGTGGATGCATCACGCAGCGGAAAACAGGATTCCCACCGAGGATCCATGCGAAAATGGCCATAATCCGAGTTTTTAAATGATTTACCTCTTGAAGCGTGAATCACCAACACCGTAATAGAAATAATGTCTCTGCAGTATCCACACGAACAGACTCACGAACGTCCAACGTCAGCAAAGAGAAGCCTCACGTCTCTCACACAGTGCTAGCTGCGTAGAGAAGAGAATAAACATGTCGCTCTCTCACTCACTTTTTTGTAGGTGCGGCTAGAGTTCTAAAATGTGTATCTTAGCAACCCCCTTAGCAATACTATTTATAATAGTGACTGCCTTAAGTGAGTGTGAGTAGTAGCAAGGCAAATTGTGCAACCCTAGACCCATCTGTTATGAGTCTGGCCCATATTTGAATCCGAGTCTAACTTTGATCCATTGCTCCAATTTTAGTCTGCTCTATGTGTGTGACCTTGTAGGCTCTTATTACGTTGGCAGTAATATTAAAATCCCATTTTAATATTACAAGCAGTGAGCGGTATCTAGCAACACATCATTGCTACCCAAGTAATAAGAATGTCAGTGATTTGACATAACCTTTCCGTGACCAATGTTTCCATGTCGTTTAGTCCCTTTGTCAAGATATCTAGAATGAATACAAGGCATCAAATGCGTCACCCTTGTATAGTCCAATCATTCGTTTTCTGATATTCGAGTAGACTTTGTAACAACAAATGAGATCAATATCTCATATTGACTCATTTGAGCATGGTCATGCATTTCGCAATCTCACTCAATCAGGGGGCCTGAAGATATCGCTCCTGTTATGTAGGAGTGACAATTCTCATCTAGGTCACTCACATCCCTCTGCATGATTCGCAGTATGTCCAATAACTAACTTTATAATCACCTTGTTACAGATGACGTTTGATGGCATTAAAACACAACTCCTCATGTAGGAATTGTAATGATTTCAGGTCAAAGGACCACAAACACCATTGTCACTATGAGAATCACTTATGACACTCACGTAACGATCCATGTAGTGTTCTCATGGTGGGTCAGTCTAGTACATCATCATTCTAATATGTACCCATGTGAAGACTTGATATCTCATATCCATGACCCGTGAGATATGGTCATCAGTCTATGCACATACTAGTCTTAATGTATTATTGTTGTCCTAATTAACAATAATACTTGACTAGGGACATTTAAGAATAGTGTTGTAACCAAAAGGATCTCATGATCAAGTCATCCACTTGACGTCCTATGGCATCAAACTTACTATTCTAAGGACTTTATTATGTTTATCAAAAAGAACACAATAAATGAAATGCCTCATATATAAAATAGCATAATAGAATGTATGTTAATACAAAAAATGTATTGGCCTCTAGGGCATACACCAACACGGTATACTCGCAAACAACTGGGGAGGTGGCAAGTTCATCACTGCTCTGATGACCACTAGGGAAAAAGAGACCTGGTGTCCCTGCATTATAACGGTAGTGGTCTCTGGGTCAATGAAGTCTAAGTTCGCGTAGAACTCGCGAACCAATGGAAACTCTGCCATAGAAGGGTGTTTAGCAAAATATCTCCATCCAATCTGGTGGATGATTCGCTCAACTTCATGGTGGATGGTCTCCTTAAATGAATATCCCCTCTCCATAATTACTGGTTCGGTAACTAGATTTTAGTACTTCTGTGCAACCACTGCCGATATGAATCTCCTCTAATCAAACTCTAGAGATAGCTCCCTGTTACGCTGGCTAGTAGAGCCTCATTGGCGTTTAGGAGCCATGATGGACCTGAAAAAGGAATTACAAAAAGTCAGAATTGTGTAATCAAAAGTATCAAACACATTTAAAATAGACAAGTCTGGAAAAACTGAGCCACATGTCGTGGCATTCATTGATATTCAAAGCCACGCTATGGCATTCAAACAAAATTCATGTCACATCACGGCATTGACGAGCCACGCCGCAGTGAGCATACAAAATGCACTTAGAAAACACAGGCAACACAGGGCAATCTAATAATCATGCATTCTAGGTAGAATTTTAAATAGGATAACAACAAAAACATGAAAACATTTAACATATCAACACAAATTCTTAACAAAAACTTAAAACAACAAGAAATTGAAATAGAACAAACTACACAAAATAAGAATAAAGGAGGAAAATCACAATATACCTTAAAACCGTGAAGGAGTAAGGCTGGGAGGGGGATTACGGCGTGGGGAAATGGGAGAAATGCACGAAACGTTGCAACATTTAACCCGAAATGCCACAGAGTGTCGCGATGTTTACATACACGCGCTACAGCGCGCATTAGTTTCCACCAGAATTAAAATTTAAATTATTACTATTTATTATTTATTTATTTACTATTATTATTATTATTATTATTATTATTATTAGTAGTAGCAGTAGTAGTAGTAGTAGTATTGTTATTATTATTTTTAAACAAGTATGATGTGGCATGCAACATTGTTGCGCTACGACGCTCTGCTCTCTGGATTTTGGCCTAATACACTAGGAATGCTAATCATGTCGCGACGTTAAAGGTCTCACGCCTCGGCGTGAGAGGTTTATGTGCATAATTTTGTAGAAAAATATATTCTACTTCTGTTTTTGTAGCATTCTGGCCTCTATCACCTGCAAAACTTGTGTAAAAGTCAAACTAAAGTTTGTACTACAAAAATATAATAAAATCTAAAATTCAAGGTATTAACATATTTAAGACTTAAACTAAAGAAATTGGGTTCCCTCCTAAGAAGGGCCTAATTTATAGTCCCGGCAATACTTTATCTGCAATTCCACATGCAATTGCTTATAGGAGGAAGGTCTTCCTCCTCTTCATCAAAATGAGCATGGTGCACATGCCATGGTAGGGGTTTTAAATTCAGCTGATCCAACTCATCATCTTTCCCATTACGTGTAGAGATCAAAAGAGCTTCACTAGAGGCACTGGGAACATTTGCCCAAAATGCCATAAATGTCATCTCATCAATTACATGCATCGAAGAACATTCTTCTTGATCTTGAGGATGCTTCATAGCTTTGAAAATGTTAAAAGTCACCTCTTGATCTTACACTCTCATGGTGAGCTCCCTATTTTCTACATCGATGAGCATTCTTCCTGTTGCAAGGAATTGCTAGCCTAAAATCAGAGGGACTTTACTATCTTCCTCTATATCGAGTATAAGGAAATTTGTAAGGAGGATAAACTTATCCACTTTATTTAGTACATCCTCTATGATTCCCTTCAGATAAGTAAGGGTTCGATCTACTAACTGCAAAGTAACTGAAGTAGGCATAGCTTGCCCCAAGCCTAGTCTTTGGTATATTGAATAAGTTAAGAGATTTATACTGGCGCCCAAGTCATATAATGCCTGACCACTAACTTTCTCACCAATGGTGCAAGGTATGTTGAAGCTTCCGGGATCTTTGAGCTTGGGAGGAAGTTTATTCTGCAATATAGCACTGCATTCCTTCGAAAAGGAAACAATTTCAAACTTACTAAGCTTTCTTTTCTTTGACAAGATATCTTTCATGAATTTCATATAGCTTGGTATTTGCTCCAAAACTTTCGCAAATGGGATCTTAATATGCAGTTTCTTGAACACTTCTATGAACTTTTGAAATTAATGCTCAACCTTTTTCTTAACTGGCCAGTTGGGGAAAGGGAAAGGTTTGACCTCCTTTGTCTTGTCCTCACCCTTCCTTTTGGAAAATTATTGACTCTCGCTAACCTCCTTGCTCACTGCCTCCTCATCCTAGGTTACTTCAGTATACTCTTCAAGCAGCCTTGTCTTTGGATTCCCTTTTATGTCTTTTTTCACTCTTCAATGAGATGGTTTTGCAATGCTTATTGGAGACACCCTTAGGATTGTTGACAGTGTCACTTGGGAAGTTTCCTAGAGGCCTGTTATTGATGGCATTAGCTAACTACCCTACTTATGTCTCCAATGCTCTTATTGAAGTAGTTTGGCTTTGAAACATTACATCATGCTTGTCCAACTGAGCATCTGTCATAGACATATAGGAATCTGTCTTAACCATCAGCTGCTTAAACATGTCCTCCAAAGATGGTTTCTTTTCTTGTATTGTTTGTCTTGATTGGGAGGGGAATCCAGGAGGTATATAAGGTCTCTCAATTCTAGCAGATGAAGAAGAAGCTCATTGGTTGTCCCTCCATGAGAAGTTGGGATGGTTCCTCCATTTGGGGTTGTACTGGTTTGAGTATAGGTTATTCTATTGGAGGCGATAGTTACCAACATATTATGTACTTTCTTACATAGAAGGGCATCTATTGCTTGCATGGTTATTTCCACACTTGTCACAGAGAACAAATGGGCTCTAATGAGGGCTCTACCCCATATTGTCCAATTTATTTGTAATTGCTGCCACTTGAGCTGACAGCGATGTTATAGCATCAATTTCATGCACTCCAGCCAGTTTCCTTGGATTATTTCTTGTAAAGGACCGATGTTGTGGTAAAAAGTCTCCAGCTTCTACATCCACTCTGGGATGATGTTGCGGTAGTAAGCCTTTGTAAAATGAATAGACTTGGTGCCACGATGGTATAGCATGATGTGGACACCTACGGAGCGAATCCTTGTACCTCTCCCAGGCTTCATACAAGGATTGAGATTCAGTTTGGGTAAATGATGTAATATTATTCACCATCTCAACAATCTTGGCCGGTGGAAGATATTTGTTTAGAAATTTGTTGTAGACATCGAACCAAGTTGCTATTGATCTCGCAAGCAAAGATTGCAACTAACTTTTGGCTCTATCTCTGAGAGGGAAAGGAAAGAGCCTTAGGCAAATAGCATCTTCAGAAACTCCATTATGCCTAAATGTATCACAGATCTTCAAGAAGTTAGATAGATGAGCGTCAGGATCTTCATTGGATAAACTGCCAAATTGCACTAAAGTTTGTAACATTTAGATTATGGCCGGTTTGATCTCAAAATTATTTGCACGGATGGTCGGCCATCTAATGCTAAACTGCAAGTTATCCATTTGAGGAGTTGCAAACTCCCCAAAAGGTCGCGTGTGATTATGCTCATCCGCAATCTTACCAGTACCTATATCAAATAAAAACAATGGAAACTTAAATTAATATGAACAAAAAGAAACTTGAACTAAATCTAATTAAGCTCGTTGTCAATATTAGCAAACAGAAATAAGTCGTATTCCCAGGCAACGGCGCCAAAAACTTGTTGATGCTTTTGCTTACCGCAACTGCACGGATCAAAAAAGTAATATAGTAAAGAGTAGGATATCGTTCCTACAAGGAATACATAAATCTCTAAAGCCAAATATTAACCAATAGCTTACTTAATACTATCCAAGAACATTAAAATTGGAAAAAGAGTGTTTAAGTTAATTGAAAGACTTAAATGCAATAAATTGGGAATTAAAGTGAATGATTAGAGAATAGGTAATTCTTCTTCACCTCCTACTTCAATTGATAATAAGCAATCCTTATAAGCAACATAAATGAAAAGATTAGGTTAGCTTGATAAACTAACTTAGTTAACAGCCTATGTCTAGGACAATCAACCATATTTCATTTCCTTAATTCACTATGTTTCCATGAGAACTAGTGAAAAATTCACTCATTAAGATTTATTCTCAACAATTATTATGCATAGCCAAGGGGTATATTTTTATCCCATTAGCGAATTAACTCACCCAACCATTAGAATGAAATTAAACATGCATCAACCATACCTATGATCTCAAATCCAAATTTCTATGTCTAGGTTCATTAGATTTTAATAAATCACTTAAAAGCTGATCAAACAATCATGAGCATTAAAATCTATATGATTAAAACAAAACTAAATCATCTATATAAAATCAAAGGATTACAAAATCATTTAATATACATCGGAGGATCCAAATACATCGCTATACACAGCTTAGCTAGCCATGAAACACGAAAATATATGCATATACATCATGCTCATGATACAACAAGAGAGAAAGTAAAGGAATAAGAGAAAGAAACTCAATAGGTGTGATCCTTTATGCTTGAATTCTCCTCCAATAGGAAGATGGCCTCCAACTTTGGTCCCTTTATCTTCCTTTCAGCCTCACGCACAAACCCTAGCAGCTGTGTTCTAAAAATGTCAAAACTCTCTCGTGAAATCTGATAAAATAGTATTTATAGGCTTAGAATTTTGTTTCCCACCGCAACATTAACATGCTTGCGTCGCGGCACGGGTACAAATTAGGTCACCATGCCATGAGATCCAATCCTCTTCCAAGAGGAAGATGGCCTTCAACTTTGGTCCCTTTAGCTTCCTTTCAGCCTCACGCACAAACCCTAGAAGCTGTGTTCTAAAAATGTCAAAACTCTCTCGTGAAATATGATAAAACAATATTTATAGGCTCAAAATTCTGTTTCCCACTACAACATTAACATGCTTGCGCCACGATGCAGGTACAAATTAGGTCAACATGTTGCGAGATCCACTCCTTTGCGCCACGACGCTCAGGCCTTGGGTTTCTATTTTGAAGCAGGGGATTACACCACGCCGTGGCATTCACATGCCTGCGTCATGGTGTGAGATGCTGAATTTCAAACTTTGCTTTCTCTTCCAATGCTGGCCCAAATCCTCCACAAATCAGTTTGTTTAGTACCCTTCCTGCAATAAAGGAATCATTAATTTAACAAGAACAGCAAATGTATTCAATCATTAAAGACTATGCAAGATTTACAAAAGTTTATATAGGAATATATGAAAATAGAATTTGACAAATATAAGCCTCAAATCTTCTATATATCCATCATAACAAGGACTAAGCTATAAATATAGCATAGATATAGGGCACATATAACTACATATCATGGAGTTATCAACTACCACATTGCATCTCATTATCATAAACATACATCATAACATAGCATATGCATTTTCTAGACAATTGTATGGGCAATTATCGTATTTTCTTGAATGAGTTAGATCAAAGTTATGTTTGGATGGGAACATTACATAGAGTAAGAGAATGTGAATGTTCCTTAGATAATGACTAGTAATTTGATTACTAGTTACAAATTTGTATGATGTTTATGGATTGTTTTCTTCTTGTGAATATTACAACTACTGGTATTGGTACACTTATATTGAGAATATTTGATTCTCACCCTATGTGTTGCCATGTAAATCCAGGTGGTAACTCTTACCAAGGCAAGAATTAGAAAAGATTAAAGATTAGTCTAGTTTTATGTTTTAATAGTTAAGTTTTTGTATATGCATGTATATTTGAAATTAGTTTGTATACAGATATATGTATTACTTTTTTGTCACTTGAGACAAAGTTGTATGTATATTAGTGTATAAGTTAGAAGTAGTATAGCTAATAATGCGTATCCAGGTTATGACAAATATATTAGGATGTTACATTTTCTATGTTACCCAACTCCGAAAGTATAATCTAGATCCTTCACACATTCTGAGAAATGAATCAATACAGTTAAAATATGATTTAACTTTTACAGTTCAACCCATGAGGATCATGGATAAGGCTTTGAAAGAACTCGGAAGGAAATAGATTCCTTTGGTAAAGGTGTTATGGAAGGGAGGTTACTCAGAAAAGGCCACATGGGAACTCAAATCCCACCTGATGAATGATTATCTAGAGCTTTTGAATGAGGTAAGCAAATTTTGAGGACAAAATTTATAAAAAGGAGGGGAGAATTGTAACATTCTCTCCAACCAAATAGATTTGATCAAGTTATATAAGCTCAATAAAATGTTGTATAAGATATCTGATAATTTTGGAAGTGACTTGGATTAAATTAAGTATGAATCTATAACACTGAAGCTTAAGAGACTAATATTGCAGTATAAGCAAAATGGTGAAATAGGTATATGGAAAATAGAAGTGAATCCTAGAATTTTCTATGATATCTACGAAAGTGAGAAAATTCAATTCTAAGAAATTAAAGTGTCCTTAGCATATATAAAGCATGCAGTTGGATTTTGAAATTTTGAAATCACCATACATTCCCCTACTGTAGCTTTCTATTCACTCTCACCTAAACAAATATATTTTCATTATTTTTCCATCATTTTCTCCACTCTTGCATGCTGCCATTCTTTCTTTCTTTCTCACGTTACCCATCATCTCACTCTCTCATTCTCACTTTCCACTCTCACTCACTTCCTATTCTCTCTATTTTCAAGTGGTCAGTAGAAGGAGGAGAGTGAAGTAAGAACAAGAAGGAGCACAAGGGGAAAAGGAACAAGAAAGGGAAAAGCAAAGTTACTTCAAGCTAGGTAAGGGGTGTTTTCTCAAACTTTCCATTCTAA
This sequence comes from Ormosia semicastrata, assembly GCA_029884595.1. Taxonomy (NCBI): domain Eukaryota; kingdom Viridiplantae; phylum Streptophyta; class Magnoliopsida; order Fabales; family Fabaceae; genus Ormosia; species Ormosia semicastrata. The sequence continues at coordinate 56,732,122 of JAQQTO010000063.1, forward strand.
ACTTGTTTTCTTGTGGATTTTAGAAGAATGCTTATTTGAATGATGGATTTGAACCATGATTTTCTCAAGAAATGATTTTGAAAATATGTTTGCTTTTGAACTTGAAATGATGAAGATTTTAAGCATTGAAAAGTTACAAACTTATGGATTGAGAATGACTCATGCTTGTTATATTATTCTATGATGTTTTGGTTCCAAGTTTGATGAGTTTTTTATTTGGTTTTGGCATGAGAATGGGTGGTTCACATCTAGCAAAGCGCAGATAACTAGTTATGGATGTGCCATAATAAGTTATTGTGACAAATAGAACATTTCTCAACCCTTCAATAATCGAATAAGGCTTTGCTTAACTAGTTATTGAAGCTTGGCAGAGGCTCATGGTTTAGGCCATAACCGGTTAGAGCAATTGCCTAACTAATTATTCCTTAAGGCAGGGAGCTAAAAATAAGCTCCTAACTGATTACCAAAGAGGGATAACCGATTATTGGCTTATAGAAAGGACATGTGGGAAGTCCGTAACTGGTTATCCAATGATGATAACAGGTTATGAGACATAAATTTGACTTGATTAGCCAAAGATAACTAGTTAGAACCTTGAGTTAACTGATTATTTTGATTAAAAATCAGAATTCAAGATTCATCCTTGAGCAGGGAACTTAAAAAAAACACTTGAGTTCATGAATGGTTGACTATTCTAATCTTTGACTTAGGGTATGAATGATAACATGATGGGTCAATATAATGCATAATTGATGAAATGATGAGGCTTGTGCCATGTTATGAGATTCGAAGATGAATACCATATTGCCTACTTGATTTGATACTATGCATAGCATTATATTATGAGATGATATAGTGATATTGAATGTTGAGATGATTGATGATTGAAATGAGGATTGATTTTATGAGTAACCCATTATCTAGGATATCCTTGGTCCAAGGGGGAGACTTGGAAAGGGTGGTCGAGGAAGGATTTTTACTTACCACCAAAGTAATTGAGGTTGAAGATGGATAATTCCTTCTCTCTTTACTTGAGGCCCCCTATGGATAATGTGTAGTTGAGGATGGATAATTCCCTCTCTATACTTGAGGTATTCCTAGATTAGAGATAATGTGAGGACGAAAGATACCCTCCCTACTAACATAGTTGAGGATGGATAATTCCCTCTCAACTCATAACTTGTAATAAGGATGAACAATTCCCTCATTTGTTGTGGATTGATTTGGGTTACTTGGTGTAGTCCTGTGTAACGAAAGCTATGAATGAGTTGAAATGCACTAACCTGAAAGTAGGCTACTACCAAGTGATTGGTATTGTGAGGACAAATAATTCCCTCCATACCATTGATTGTTAAAATGACACATGTGTCTTGATGATTTGAGATATGATGGATTTTGAATGATGAGACTTAATGTTATGATTTAAAATCTAGTGATTTGATAATTAGACAAAGTGATTTATGATTTGATGATTAAATGATTTTTATAATGATTAAAATGAACCGTCTATTTTGGGCAGAGGAAAGACTTACTTTGGCTTTCTGCCTCCTTCCTAAAATGACATTGAATGCTTTTAAGAGGATTTTCCTCGAAACAGCTAGAATGATTATGATGACACATTTTTTCAACTATTACTGAGAATTATGAGATTCTCACTCCATTTTTTTTATTTCCATAATGATTCCAGGATAACCCCCCTACAGCTTGTAGAGATGGAGATGGACTTGAGCTAATAAAAGCTTTATTCCTTTTGTTAGGATATTTTGTATATGGTTACACACCATTCTTCTGTGCCTTAGTGGCAAATGATGTACTTAATATATTTTGATGTACCTAGAAGTATTATTTGTATATGACTCTATTCTATAGATATGTATTAGTCTTCTACTTTAGGCTCATATTTTGTATATTACACTTGTATCTTCTCTGGAAAAAAAATTGATATTGATCTAAGTGACATTCTCTAATACGATTGTTAATGCATAATTCCAGATATGTTATTATCTTAAGTATTAGGATGTTACATATTTTCCTCGGAATCTTCAAAATGCAAAAGAAATGGAGTTCTTGAGGTTGGACCAGGGCAATATGTTGATTAGTCAATATGTGGCCAAGTTCAATGAATTGTCAAACTTCTCATCCTATATCAGATTAAACCCAAATGAGAGTTGGAAATGTGTTAAGTTTGAAGAAGGATTAAGGGAGGATATTTTTAACACCCCTCGATTTAATAACCACGGCACAATCGTCATTATGTCACGGTCACTAAATTTCGACGTGCTAACATTGTCAAATAACAAACTTTACAAATAAATTAAAACATTTCTCATATGAGGAAAATAGGAGCCACGAATGAATAGTTACATATACAACCAATTAAAATATGAATTATAGAATGTACTCAATTTACAACCTTTAAGTTTGGATAATCACCTTAAAACATACACATACCCAAAATACATTTTTATATCGGTAATGCAAAATAAAATATCAACTACCCACACCCTATCTACAACTAAGCAGTTGGGCACTCCATCGAATCCTGAATGCGTGAGGCAACTCCGGGCTCACCGGTGTAGTGAGAAATATAGAATAAGGTCTTCGATAGCAGTCCTCTTCATGTTCGCGGTCAAATCCCCAACATGTCGCATACGCTTGTCGGTCCTGTCGACTCGCCAACTCTTGGCATCACCAGTGAACACAATTCGAACGAACCCAAAAGGACTCCCGTCGCGACGGCATCACCGGATGCAGTAAGTCAAACCAATAAAATCCAAAGGAATCCAACCTTGTTCCCACTTACAGTCTTTAACCAAAGATTTACATAGAGCAAGAAAAGTACAAGAAAGAGGTAAGACATCCTACCATCATTACTAATTATAGCATCAAGAAACCAAACGGCACGAAGCGCCCACGCAGCATTTCCAAATAATAAGCATAAGCAATGAATAGCAGAAGTAAGCAAATAAACAGTTCCAGGCAGTTATATATATAACAGTAAGACAACAATTCCCATTATAATAAAATGTATGCCAGATAATTCATGAACTCTCTATGCACATGTGCCCTCAATAATCAAGATCCTACTCCATTGAGTTAGACACAAAACAATCGGAGAGAGTGATCAGGGAGACATGTCAGTATGTCATCAACCATAAAATAAGTGCTTTCCAAAAAATAATCAATCATTTTGCTCGTCAAGGCTTTATACAGCGACATTCTCACAAGATCTCGATATAGGACTGTGGCAAGTCAGGATCGTCAGTGCGTGTGTATTGGTTTATCCCACGGTCCAGAGGAGCTACCACTGCCCTCTGTGAGACGCCCGCGCCCCGACGCCTTCAAGGCCAACTACAGGACCCCACTTGTCTATTCGCACCCGCACTAAGGTGTGATCATCTCCTAGGCAACTCAGCCTTAACAAAGTGCAACGAACGTTCTCTTTCTTTTTGTGCAATGCATGACTCAATCATGCTTCTCATGACAACTCGGTCAATCATGCTTTAAATGCATGTCATATGATTTATCCATAAGTTTTGATCCCATTCACGGATCCACATCAAACCAATAACACATTTCATGGATAACCACAATCCCATTCATAGCCATGATAGAAGTCAACCATTAGGTTAATTATGTTCCTCACAACCTCACCCATACTCATGTTCTTTCTGTACTCAAAAATCTCCCTAGTTATAAGGCATGCTCATGTTCCTTTTTTTTCCCTGTTTATGAATCCTTAATTAATCTCTAGTCATTCAATTATTTATGATTAATATGCCTTTATTAGTCCATAAGTCTTAAGTCCAGGAAGATACACGGCCAGAATCACCAGCAAGGCCACAAAATTAATTGCTAGGTGTTGGGTGATAAACTATACTTATGAATTCGACAGAGACAATGTATTTAGTGAAAAATTGAGGCTGCCATTCGACGAAAAATAACATGGCAGAAGGATGAAAGATGGGAGAACATTTTATAACAAGATTGGAAAAAATCAATTTCTGTCGGATGGAGGTTCTGTCGAACGAAGATCAAAACTGTTGAATTTTTCCAGAAGGTCAGCAGAAGTCCTAATTCGACGGATGTGGTTGTCGACGTTGGAGAAATCTCCCAAGTGTCGAACTGATGAAAACACTATGGTCAGAAACCCTAATTCGACAAATCTTGACATTCTACTCGACGAATATTGACTTTGGGAAGTTTCTGTTAAATGGATAGAAAATCTACTCGACGGATATGTCACTCGACGGATATTGGCATTCTAACTCGACGAAAAATGACTTTCGGAAAGTTTCTATTAAACGGATAGAAAATATACTCGATGGATATGTCACTCGATGGATATTGGCATTCTAACTCGACGAACAATGACTTTGGGAAAGTTTCTATTAAACGGATAGAAAATCTACTTGACGGATATGTCACTCGACGGGTATTAGAATTCTAACTCGACGAATATTGACTTTGGGAAGTTTCTGTTAAATGGATAGAAAATCTATTCGATGGATATGTCACTCGATGGATATTGGCATTCTAACTCGATGAACAATGACTTTGGGAAAGTTTTTATTAAACGGATAGAAAGTCTACTTGACGGATATGTCACTCGATGGGTATTGGAATTCTAACTCGACGAATATTGACTTTGGGAAGTTTCTGTTAAATGGATAGAAAATCTATTCGACGGATATGTCACTCGACGAATATTGGCATTCTAACTCGACGAATAATGACTTTGGGAAAGTTTCTATTAAACGGATAGAAAATATACTTGACGGATATGTCACTCGATGAATATTGGCATTCTAACTCGATGAATAATGACTTTGGGAAAGTTTCTATTAAACGGATAGAAAATCTACTTGACAGATATGTCACTCGACGGGTATTGGAATTCTAACTCGACGAATATTGACTTTGGGAAGTTTCTGTTAAATGGATAGAAAATCTATTCGACGGATATGTCACTCGACGGATATTGGCATTCTAACTCGACGAACAATGACTTTGGGAAAGTTTCTATTAAACGGATAGAAAATATACTCGACGGATATGTCACTCGATGGGTATTGGTCAGGGGTTCATACTCGACAGATTTTGACATTTCACTAAATGATCAAGAAACCAATTTCGACGGGCATGGGCAGGTTCATACACGACAGATTTTGACATTTCACTGAATGATCAGAACTCAAGTTATTACAATTTCTCACCAAGAATCCTAAAATTTTAGTCTCAAAGCGTGGCCATCCGAGAGCCAGTCCGACGTCATTCCTTCCAGATTATACGTTCCAGTACATTCAGATATATCAAAACACCCAAAACAATCAACTAGCATATATACATCACCAACAACATGCAAACAAAGATGACTCTCAGTGCCAATCACAAACAACCTAAATGCTAAAAGAGGTTGAGGAGGAGTGTCTTCCTCTTACCTTAGTGAAGAACAAAGAAAGCAAGCTCCTTCTATCCTTGAAATCTGGTTCTTCACCACCACCAAAAACCTTGGTGTTCAAACCCGAAGAATCAAAATCAAAGAGTGGAATGACATCCATAATCACCAATGTGACCATGGAACACGAAAATGGGAAGAAAAGGAGAAGAAAGTTGAGAGCTTTACCTTAAAGTTCCAAGCTTTGATGCTGACTGTGGAGATACGAAAATGGAGGAATAATGAAGAATTCCACCAAGAAGAAAACTTGAAGATGGTGAGGTGAAGTAATGGTTTACGTTAGCTTGAGTATGGAAAGCTTGAAAGTTCAACAATGGAGTGTGTGCGTGGAAGAAGAGGAGAAGGTAAATGTGAGCTACGTGAGGGAGAAGGAGACCAGCGTAAATGAGAGAAAATGGGGAGGGATTAATTGTGATATTTCCCCAAAACCATGCTGCACAATGAGAGGGAGGAGAGAGAGTGAATAGTGGCAGGAGGAAGCTTCCTAGAAATTTCCTTGAAGCTTCCTTGAGAAGCTTCGTGCGCTTCTCGATAAAGTACATAGTAAGCTTGTCTTCTTAACTAAATACATCCGACAGATGATTTAATTACGTTGTTAGAATTATTTTCCCAGTGAATAAAAGTTACGATTGATGAACACAATATTTTATTATTCATCAGATGATTTTATGATACAGTGATTTCATTTATCAGATAAAATCTCGTAAAATATAAACCTCATAAACTGTGCCTAGCCTTGGGTTTAGTAAGATCCCCCATCGACACGTTGACAGTCCAAGGTTTACCAGCCTCAAGGAAAATATTTCATTTTCCCGGCTTCGCTCAGTGCACACGTAAAATGAGAAATATATTAAAATATTCATCGTTTCCAGAAAAATTCACAAAAATTCCTAAAAATCATAAATATTATAAAATGATTACTTATAATGAAATAAATAATTTTCGGGATGTTACAATATTCAGAAGGTGATTCGACCTTTTGAGATCTGGGACTTCGTAGCTTTGGTAAATAAGTGTAGAATTGTAGAGGGTCATGATGGTAAGTCTCAAGTGGAGCAAAGATCACAAGACCTTCAAAAGAGGAAAAGAGTGGATGGTAGGTATAAGGAGAGTGCTTCCAAACCTAACTATTCACAAGATGAAGACGAGCAAGTTCAGATGGAAACCGTGGAGCCTGAATGCCCTAAGTATGAAAGGCCACATGGTGACAAACCTTGTGTGGTGTGTTTTGTGTGTGGTCAACTGGGGCAATTTGCTAGAAAATGTCCAGATAGATAATGAGTTACACCCAACCTTAGACCCTAAGCTACAGGAAGGGTGTATACATTAAGCGGAATAGAGATGGCTCAATCTTTCGACCTTATACAAGGTATCCTTTTGTGTGTACCATTGGTTGGAAACTCATTGGGATATTCTTAAAGGTTTGGTATAAGTTGAGTTGTTAGATAGTTTTTAGATTCAGTAAGTTATTCTTACAAAATGAGAACCTCTAAGTTTTGTTAGAGAGTGAAGTTGATAAGGTAGTTACAATCAAGGAAGGTGAATTTCTTTCGAGTATGATATCTAATAGAAATCTCAGAACTTTTAGTACCAAGAGCCTAATTTTAATGACAAAATTTTTAAAAAGGAGGGGAGAAATATAATATCCTCTCTAACCAATTAGTCTTAACCAGTGTTATAAAAGTTTAGCAACTCTTATAAGAGTTACCTATTAAATTTGGTAACCTTTTTAAGTTAGTTGTGTTATTTTGCTATAACACCGAGTATGAAAAATAGCTACTAATAACCCAGAGAGTAGTATAAATTGCTTAGATGAGGAAAATAAATAAGGAGAATTTATTTCTAGGTTATAAATAAATAGAAAGTGATGTGATTAATTTTGGAGAATTAACTGAGTTAGTTTAGCATTTTTAATAACACTGAGTGAGTGTTTAAAGACCAAATAAAATAGTTAGATATCTTGGAAAATTATGAGAATTTGTGGAGATATCAAGTAAAGGTTGAGGAATTTTCTGGTAATGAGTACAGGTTAAGGCAAATACCTGAAAGCTTTAACACCCCTCGATTTAATAACCACGGCACAATCGTCATTATGTCACGGTCACTAAATTTTGACGTGTTACGATTGTCAAACAACAAATTTTTCCAAAGACTAATCATTTTGCATATGGGGAAATAGGAGCCACGAATGAATAGTTACATATACAACTAGTTAAAAATATGAATTATAAGATGTACTCAATTTACAACATTTAAGACTGGATAATCACCTTAAAACATACATGTACCCAGAATACACTTTATACAGGTAATGGAAAATATAGTATAAACTACCCACAACATATCCACGACTAGGGAATTGGGCACTTCATCGGATCCCGAATGCATGAGGCAACTCTGGGCACATCGGTGTAGTGAGAAATACAGGATAAGATCTTCAATCGCGGTCCTCTTCATGGTCAAGGTCATGTCCCCAACATATCGCATATGCTCGTCGGTCCAAACGACTCGCCAAGCCTTGGCACCTTCGGTGAACTCAATTACGACGAAACCAATAGGGTCCCTTCAAGGTGTCCTTACTAAATGTAGAAAATCAAAACCCAATGAAGTCTAGTAAGTTTGACCTCGCTCCCTTTTCAGAAACTTAACTGAAAACCACACAGAATAACAACAAATACAGAAAAGGGGTAAGACATTCTACATCATTACCTATTATGGCAGTAAAGAAATAAAACGGCGCATGACGCCCACATAACATTTCAAAAATGGTAAACAACATTAAAATAGGTAGTAAATAATTTAGCATATACAGGCAGTTATAGCAGTAATAAAACAACAGATTAAATTGTCATATAAATGAGTAAATGTTGAATGATATGGCGACTCACTATACACATGCACATGATACCAAAAATCCTACTCCATGGAGTTAGACACAAACAGTCGGAGAGAACGATCAGGAGGTATTTCTGTATCTTGGCTGCCGAGGCCCTCAAGTGCTAAAATTCTCAATTTATCAACGTGCACATCATGGCATTTTACAAGACATTCTACACAGATCTCGATATAGGACAGTGTCCAGTCAGGATCATCGGTGCGTTTGCATCGGTTTGTCCCACGGTCCAGCGAGGCTACCAACTGCCCGCTGTGAGACGCCCGTGCCCCGACGCCCCTAAGGTTAACTGCAGGACCTATACTAGTCTATTCGCATCCGCACATAGGTGTGATTCAACTCCTTGGCAATATGGCCTTAACAAATTATCCAATGGACTTTTTCAATGCATGACTCAATCATGCTCAATGCACATAGTTTCAATGCATACTCATATGTACATTTACAAATCCACAGTCATAGCATTTCAGGTCTAAGATTTCATGTTATGTCATTTATCATCAATATTCGATCCCGTTCAAGGGTCCATAATAAGTCGATAATAAGTTTCTAGGCATTCAGGCTCTATCCAAAGTCATCAAGTAAGTTAATTCTTAGTTTCATTATGTCGCTCGCAACCTCAATCACACTCATGTTCTATCTCTATTCAAAGTTCTTATAAGTTATAAGACACGCTTTTGTTCTTGGTTTTTCCCTCTTTATGAATCCCTAATTAGTTTCTAGTCATCCAATTATTTAAGATTATTACGCTTACATTAGTCTAAAAGCCTTAAGTCAAGTGCCCAAGGGGACCTTGAACCTCCAAGGGGCTAGAAAAGCCTCAAATCCATTACTGATCAGGTTACACGGCCGTGTGTAAAATATACGGCCCCGAGTACACGGTCGTGTAGTCATACACAGCCTAGGCCGTGTACTCCTCTGGAGTGCACCAGAGACATGTTTCAGTCACACAGAGAGATACACGGCCGTGTATCACTCTATGGATGCAGAAATCACCAGAAAACCATTCCAACCTTCATACAATCCAAGATTTATCAACATACAACTAATTCCTACTAATCAAAACACCATTAAACAACCAAAATCACTCAAACAAAGGGTTACCCAAAAATGGGTTTCACCCCATCAACACAACAAAGACGTTTCTCACTACTAAAATGGGTTGAAGAGAATAATCTTCCTCTTACCTTAGTGAAGAACAAGGAAAAGCAAGCTCCTTTTTGCTTAGAAATTTCGTGCTTCCTCACCGCAGAACCTTGGGTGTTCAAATCCATAAAAATCAAGATCAAAGAGTGGAAATGGCATCCATAGTCACCAATGTGACCATGGACCACGAAAATGGGGAGAAAAGGAGAAGAAAGTTGAGAGTTTTACCTTAAAGCTTGAAGCTTTAGTGTTAGGCTACCAACCACGAAAATGGGAGAGCCAAGAAGAGTTCCACCAAGAAGAAAACTTGAAGATGGTGAGGAAAGACAATGGCTTGAGTTAGCTTGAGCAAGGAAAGCTTGAAAGCTTAACAATGGAGTGTGTGGGTGGAAGAAGAGAGGGAGAGGAAGAGAGCTGCGTAAAAAGGAGAGAAAACGAGGAAGTGAAATGTGTTTTCCCCCTAGCCCCAACAGTGCAGCACATATGGGAGGAGAGAGAAAAGGTGGGTGGGGAAGAAGCTTCCTAGAAGCTTCCTTGAGAAGCTTCACATGCTTCTCGATAAAGTGAAGTGTGTGGTCACTTAAATGATATCATAAAAATAACTAGATAGAAATAATCTACTAGAATTATTTCTCAGTGGACAAAATTTTATAGTTAGCGTAACTAATATTTTATTATTTTATCAGATAATTAATTATTCTGTGATTTTATTTATCAGATAAAATCTTGAAAAATGAAAACCTCATAAACTATGTCCAGCCGCGGGTTTAGTAAGATTCCCTGTCGATGTTTTTACAGTTCAAAGTTTACCAGCCTCAGGAAAAATATTTTGTTTTCTCAGCTCTGCTCAGTGGGCACATAAAATAAGAAATATATTAAAATATTCAACATTTCCAGAAAATTCCACAAAAATTCCTAAAAATCACAAATATTGAAAAATAACTATTTATCATGAAATAAACAGTTTTTTGAGACATTACACTGACACTGCTCAGTGTGCACGTAAAATGAAAAATATATTAAAATATTTGACATTTTCGGAAAAATCTAAAAAATTCTAAAAAATCATAAATATTGTAAAATGATTATTTATAATGAAATAAATAATTTTTGAGATGTTACAAAAGCCTCTTAGCTTTATTCTAAAGGTTTAATGTAACTTAAGGAAGAATAATAGAACTTAAGTGATAGTTTTAGGTGTATAACAAATAAAGCAATGATGAGAATAGGATTGAGATGAATCCTAGAATTTTTCATAACACTTATAGAAGTTAGGAAACAAGGACTTGTAAGATCAAAGTATTTCTCAGAGATATAAAGTTTCCAGCTAAATATCAAGTCCACCCTTATTTTTTCACCGCCCTTCACCTTCAGCCTTTATCTTTGACTTTCTTTCATTTTTCTCTCATTTCTCACATTCTAGAGCAATAGAAAGAGAAGAGAAAAGAAAAAGGAAAGAAAGAAGAGAAGATAAGAAGGAAAGGAAGAAGGGAAATGAGGAAGAACCAAGAAAAGACAAGAGGAAAACTTAGGTATCAATCACACCATTAGAGGTAGGGATGTTTGCTTTTGCTTATCTCTTTCCCCATCTACTTCTTGATGCTTGGTGCATGATTAGTTTTGTGGAAATCGGTTTGAGAGGGATTCAATAGTTTTTGTGTTAGAATCCTGTCTTCAATTGTTGAAATGGCTTGTTTATAACTTGTTCTATGCATGGTTGTGAGTTGTGAACCTAGAGATATCCATATGACCCCTTAAGTTTGAAGTTGAGAAATGGGTATTGGAGGTTTTAGTCTTTGTTCATGAGCCCATACTTGAATGAGTTGAGAATGTGCATGATAGTTAAAAATATGCTTTGAGATCAAGTTTGTGGTTGAAAACTACTTAATATATGTGTTTGAGGGTCTAAGTGGAGTTAGAAACTCAATGGAACAGAGTATGGAGACTCTGACATTTGGTGATTAAGCACCGAAAGCTAGCCGTCTAAGCGCCCAAGGCCAGAAAGTAGAAACATGATGGGCGCTTAAGCACCTAAAGAGTGAGTGCCTAAGGGCGCAAGACCAAATGGCTCTAGTGTTGAGTGATTAATCACTCAGAAGTTGGGCGCCTAAGCGCCCAATGACAAAAGAAATAGAGGAGGTTTTGCTATCATGGAGCACCTAAGTGCTGAGATAGTGAGTGCTTAAGCGCCCATATACAGAACCTCCTAGGCTTTTTTATGTTAAGGAATTGGAGTTCCTTACTTGTTCAGTCTTTTATGCATGCTTTTTAGTGTGAGTTAAGACACTATTAGGAATATTTTATGAAGGAAATATCTACCTAGCACATATGTAAAATAATAGACCTTTGTACATCCAATGGTGGTGGACTAACATAGGTAAGTTGCTAATCATTGAAGAGCAATGATGTTGCACTTGATCTCACTTTGTGATAAGTTTTGTGGTGTGTATATGTGAGATGAATATAACAATGCATAATTCACACGCTTGCTATTCCTATGTATTGCAACCTTATATTATGTTCACAATCATTTGGCCAGAGGATTGTAGGTAATCGATCCTTGGGACTAGTCCTAGATTCTCAGAGTATGTGAGCTCCTAAGGCCAGGGTTACCGGTATTATGTGGTGGTATCAATACACTCATTGTTGTGAGAAGGAAGAGTTCACTCATTACTAGGTAGTGTTAAGAGGTTGTTGGCCTACTACCCAAAAAAATATAAGGAATCGGGTTCCTGGGAATAATAGTCAAGTTTCATGACATTGCACAACCACTATCATAACATATTTCATAATCATTATTTTAGGACATACCCTAGGCATAATCATACAACATTACATAAGCATTGCATTTAAATGACAATTGTATGGCAATTGTCTTAATATTAGAATAAGATTAGTAATTGTTTAATTATGTAATAATTGAACATTCTGCCTCGGGAAGAGAAAGGAATAGTTTTTGGCTTTTGCTATCTTTCTACATGTTATCGATATAGTTGTTGTTTAATAACCATTTTTCCCCTGAAGCAGCTGGAGTTATCATGATGTCATGTTTTTATAATCTATTATTGAAAATTGTGAATTCTCACCCCGTTTGTTATTTTCATGATAAATCCAGGTCAAGACTTTTCCAAGGAGAAGAAGAAGAAGCATATAGACTAGAATAGTTTTTATTTGCTTTTGAACAAAGCTTATATATTATTATATTTGCTTTGGTTTGTATAAAAGTTTTATGCATTACAATATGCCCTTTTGAGGCTGAGGTTTTATATTTATGATCTTTTCTTTCTCTCATGGCTCTTATAGTAACTTGTATGATTATTATAAAGCTAGTTTAATGTTTTTAGGTTAGAAGTGACATGGTTAATATTATTCATGTATATTCCAGATGTACTAGGGTATTAGGATGTTACACTCTATGTGTTTCAAATATAACCATAAATTTTTTTACATACAAGCATATGTGGATAAATGAGAAGAATTGAATGGAGTTCAAATGAAAAGGTAAAGAAGACTTTCTTCTAGTGTAATAGAATGGAATATTCAAAGAAAGAATGCTCAAAATTCAATGACTAATAAATAAAGAGCATCACTCTCTATTTAACTCAATAAGTATCTCTATCCCTAAGCTATTATGATATTCTATATGTTATGAATTGTATGATACTTGTTGATAAATTGATCTTAAATGATTAAATGCTTTTCTTACATGAGATTTATGCTTAGCATTGACAAAGTACCTAATTGGATATTAACTTGCTATTTTTATCATTGCATATAGAGTGGATGATATTAGTTCTATACATGCTTTGATCCCTATAGCATATTTCATCAAGGTGATTATTTGATATCTATGATTCTCTTGATCTATGGTTTCTTAGTGGTATAACACCTATAAGAATCATGCTATTGTTTTGAAAAAAGTTTCTAGTTTGATTAAAAAGTTTTTGAAGCAAAATCTCTTATCATATTTGAAAGAAGCTTTTCAAGTTTCATATCCTTGAGAATCTTTTGAACTTACCTTAAGACCTTGAAAGTATTTTCACCTCCTAATTGTCTTGAAATTTTGGAAATCATTAGATATATGCTATAAATGAAGTACTCTATTCTTTTGGTTTGAAAAGTTTTATTAAATCTTGAGAAAATGTTTAAGAAAGTTTCCAAATAAATCTTTTGAAATGTTTTATAAAGCCCATCTTGATACTTCCAAAGATAAGCTTTGTTTTTTAAAGTGTTTCTCAAGGTTCTTGTTCAATGAGAAAGAGAAGAGATGCACTTTCAAATGTTCCTTTGACTTGGGTTTGATCACTTTCAAGGAATATATGATTTTAATATAAACCCTCTCTACCCTTCTAAAATGCTTTTGAAAATGTAATGTGCTATTGTAAAATTCTTTTTAAAAGAGGGAGAAGTTTTAAAATAGTTTTTGATTAATGGATTAAGAATAAGTATCTTTTGCCTTGCTGTACTTTATGGTAATGTGCTTACAATGTCTTGACATACATATTTCTCTTTATTCATCTTGTGCTTCAATGAGGGGGAGCCTATCTCTTAAGTTGTTTATATTTATTGGTTTAAATCCTTGTTTGATTACATGAAGTATTTTATTACCATCATATACTAAATGTTGATGCACCAAAGCATGACAAATATTGCATGAATAATCTTTTATATCTTGAATCTAACACCTAACTCTAGATATTATAGTATATTCAAAATATACACAAGTAAATAAATTTAAGCAAGTTACATCTATTTGATAAACAATAATCATAAACCATAATAACACGCATGTCATTATAGAGAGCCTTAAAGGAATAAAGATACATGTTTATACAATATTAGCCTCAAAAAGGCAAATTATAATTCATAACATCTTTGTACATCACAAAGAAAACATAAATATAATACAGGCTTTGCAAAAAAGAAATTAGCTATCTAATCCATTTGTTTCTTCTTCTTTCCCTTAAAAGGATCTTGACTTAGATTTATATGGAAACACAAACGGGGTCAGAATTCACAATCCTCGGTAAAAGTATTCCAAAACCAATCATATACAACATTATAAACATAATCTTAACAAATAAAAAGTAAGATACATTTTAAAAGCTCTTCCATGACTCATCTTTAGTAAGTAAAGGAGCCAAGTTAAGTAAACATTCATGGATCAATAAAAGAACTAACCTAAACTCATTTTCATGGCCTATTAATGGAAACCAAGCTAAGTAAACTTCCATGGTCCAATAAGGAAACCAAGATAATAGATTACTATGGTCCAATAAGGAATCCAAGCTGATAAACTACCACGGTTCAATAAGGAAATCAAGCTGATAAACTACTATGGTCTAATAATAAGGAAAACAAGCTCTTTTCATTAGCATGACTCATTATAGAACCAAGCTCATTTCATTTCCATGGCTCATTAAAGAACCAAGATATTATTCTTCCATAGTTCATCAAAAGAAACTAAGCTCATGCTATGCATAGTTCATCACAAGAAAATGCCTAGGAGTTACTGCCTTTGGGCACTTAGGTGCCCACTTTTCCAGCGCTTAGGTGCTCCATGATAGAAAACTTCCCTTGCTTTATTTATTATTAGGTGCTTAGGCACCCAGAATCTGAGCACTTAATCACTCAGCTATAGAACTCTTTGGACTTGCACGCTTAGGAGCCCACTTTTTAAGTTCTTAGGCGCTCAGCACCAGAACTACTCGTTCTGCTTTCTGGCCTTGAGCGCTTGGGCCCTCACTTCTTGGACGCTTAGGTGCTCAAGCACCAAAAAATATTTTTTTGTTTCATTGAATTTCTAACTAAACTTAGACTCTTAATCTTAGGTTCTAAGGGGTTTTCATTCACATAGATGGTCTCTAATCATGTAGTAACCCTCATGCAAGCTCTCAAATCATCAAAACATGGATTCATGTTCAAGCTTACATCAATGAAATACCTATTTCTCAACTTCTAGCTTAAGCATATAAATGAGTGTTTCTAAAGTCACAGACAATAACCTTGCATAGGTTAGGCTAAAAGCAAACTAAACTCAGCCATTGAAGGCACTAGCCAAGCTAGAACACAACATAAGTCTCTCAAACCCACTTTTCATCCAACAACATACACCATGTATAAAAGATGGAGATAGGAAGAGATAATCATATGAGGTTCGAGTACCCCTACCTCAAGTAGTCTAGATGATCTTCAAACCTTTGATTTGCCTTTGGTCCTTCTATTTTCTTCTTCTTCTTCCTCTTGCTTCCTCTCCTCTTATTTCTTTTTCTTTTCTTTCCTCTCCTTTTTCTTTGTTTCTCCTGTTGGTTGCACATGAAAATGAGAGAGAGTGAGTGAGGAAAGTCAAGGAAAGTGGCTAAGAGAGAAAGAACGAGATGGTGGAAGCCAAAAGAAAAAGGTAGGAACTTAAGATATTTAGCTAGAACTTTATATCTATTAAGAACACTTTGATTTTACAAAATCAAGTTTCCTAACTTCCATAAGCATTATAAAAAATCCTAGGATTTATCTCAACCCCAGTTTCATCATTTTCATAAATTTCCATACATCATTCAAGTCAATCTAATGTTAAAACACTCACTCATTGTACTTAAAAATACTAAAATAACTCAATTTATCCTCAAACTTTAACTACATCCCATTTCATACATTTGTGACCTAGAAATGAATTCTCCATATTTATTTCCTTTAACTAAGTAATTTATGTCATCATTTGAGTCATTTTAAGCTACTTTTTCACATTCAATGTTACAGCAAAGTGCCTAATCTAATTCAGAATGTCACAAAACTAAACGTGCATGTCATGCAAGTATTGTGATACCTTTGTGTTGGGAATTACGGTTACATCACGCAGTGAAAAAATAAGGATTTCCACCGAGGATTCATGCGAAAAGCCATAATCCGAGTTTTTAATCATTTACCTCTTGAAGCGTGATCAAAAGGAAGGACGTGAATCACCAACACCGTAATAGAAATGATATCTTTGTGGTATCCACATGAACAGACTCATGAACGTCCAACGTCCGCAAAGAGGAGCCTCACGTCTCTCACACAGTTCTAGCTGCGAAGAGATCACTCACTCACTTTTCTGTAGGTGCGGCTAGGGTTCTGAATTGTGTCTTAGCAGCCCCTTAGCAGTACTATTTATAATAGTGACTGCTTTAAGTGAGTGTGAGCAGCAGCAAGGTAAGCTGTGAAACCCCAGACCCATCTGTTATGAGTCTGACCCATATTTGAATCCGAGTCCAACTTGGATCCATTGCTCCAATTTTAGTCTGCTCTATGTGTGTGACTCTGCAGGTTCTTATTACATTGGCAGTAATATTAAAATTTGATGCACAATTTTTAGTTGTCGCATTTGCAAACCCAATTGCAGGTTGTCTCAAATAATAAAATTCTCGGGAGTCCGAGGTCGATCCACAGGGAATTATTGAAGATTAATTAAGGTGAAGTGAATATTTTGTTACTACAATTAAAATTATTTACTTGGATAAAAAGATTCACTCTTGATAAATAAAATAAAGGTAAGATTAATTCTTTTTATAACTCAATTAGAATCCTCGCAACATGGAGGTTCCAATCAGAAAATACAACATTAAAAGTCCAATTAAAATAATATACGTAATTATATTATATTTCCTAAAAATATTACCACCACTTATAAATGGGTTAAAGCATTCATTGTGCCAATATTTTGTCTACAACAAATCAAGAACTCCTCTTTACAAAGATGGTTTCTAAATTATAAGAAACAAATTATAATACGTATAATAGTTACTAGAAAATATAAATCATTTAAGCACAAGAGAAGAATAAATCTAACCTTATTTTATTACCAAGAGCTTCACCCTTTCACCCAAGTAAAATGAAACTTAGTTACTCATAGATAAGAAGAAAGAAAGAGAGAAGAAGAAGAAGAAGAAGAACATGACTTTAATTTAGAACAAAGGAAAATTACTACAAGAAAACCTAGTAACAAAATGGCATCATTTTGGTAACTAATACCTAACATCCTTAATGATCTGCCAAGGCCCCCTTTTATAGAGGATTAGAGATACAAAATGACAAGGGGGCTGAGTCATTAGTGGTTGGATGAGTGGAAAATGCCAAATGATTTTAGGTGAGTGGGAAATTATGGAGATTCCTTGTCTCTAAAATAATGCAGCTCTGAAGTCATTGCATTCTTCATTTTTGAACCAAGTGATCTTCATGAAAGTTGTAGACCTGGATCGTAGCTTTCAAATGGCTTTAGTTTGAGTCCAATATCATTTCTCTAACTCCAGATACGTTCAAATTACTGAACACTGCCCAGGCCCAGTCACAGCTCCTCTATTCTGACTTCCAAGCCCAATATCACCTTCAAGGAGTCCGATTCTAGAAAAGTGTTCAACATGAAAGTTGTAGATATTGGTCTTAAATATTCAGCATCCAAATTTCAGCCCATTGTACAGCATCTATCCTGAAATATGTGATGAACAGTACCCATAGGTTAAACTGTCAGGAAAAACACTCTGGTTCTTGCTTCAATCCCAATTTGAGTTATCTAATCGTGTGATTAGGCCTTTGAGGTCTTCATGAAAGTTATAGAACTCTCTCTTATCTTTCAAATGCCACTAGAATCACCTCCAAAGACCACCTACAGCCCAAGATATGACCCAAATATAGAAACAGTGTAAGATATGAATCTTGCTGAAAAATTCAATTAAGTTCAATTTGAGTCCAAACTTACAAAACATAATAAAACTCAATCAATTAAGTACATAGAGAGTGTAAATGACTAAAAATGAAAGCTTATTAATGTATCAAATATGTGATCTTCAAACTCCCCCACACTTAGCCTTTTGCACTCTTGAGCAAAACACATAAGATCACTCACAAAAAAAAACGAAACAAACTCAAAAGCTAAACACTCTAAAAGACTCAATTTCTAATAATATTTAAAAATGAAGAGCAATCATTCAAGTAATTAAAACATTCATGAGGTAACATATCTTCACTTCTCAAATCAACAAGCAAGGATATTTCAATTGAAAAGCATGAGTCAAGAATGATAGATTTTCACAAGATTCACTCTCAATCCCTTAAGTGTTTAAAAGGTAGGTATTTCACTCAATTCAACCCATGAAAATTGCACTACCATAAGCTTGCTTATCTTCTACTTCTCCACTACTCAGAACACATGCACACACAAATCATGAGGACTTTATTCAAGGTTGTAATGGGGTCAAGGTAAAGGAGGAGGTAATATAGATATGACAAGTTAAACACTAGAGAATAAAAGAACATGAGAGCTGAGTTCAATTAACAAGCATGAAAATTCATCCCAACTCCACTTAATACAAATTCCCTTTACATATTCTTTTCCTTTCCTTTATTACCTTGTTGACCCTCTTCTTTTTACAATTTTTTTTGATTGATTTTTTTTTATTTTTGATTTTTATTTTTACAAAAAGAACATCATATATACATTTTTTTAACTATTCTGCACACACACCCCCACACTTGTTCAAGAACTCATCAAATGACAAAACTAATGTTCTCTTATTCCCTAAGGTCAAGTAAGAACATGATTTTTCATTTAAGGCACATAATGAGTTCGAAACAAAGAATAGTCAAATAAGCTCAAAGGGGTTAAGCAAGGGGAAATAGGTCATTTCTAATGATTTATGTTGGCAGGAATCAGAGAATTTTCAAAAAGTCATAAGAGTACTTGATATCATATTGAGACAACATGCTGCTAAACAAGGCTGGCTATTTGATTAAAGTAGCTATTTGAAGAAAAATGCCTCAATCATATTTATATATGCATATGAAAATGTAGTCTAAAAAAGAATCAAAGCAAGTTCTAGAGTAACAATTCCATGAGTGAAATTCACACAAGAAAGAAGAGAATGGTACAAATGTTCAATCCATTCATCAATAGGCTCAAAATCTCACAAGGCATAATTCTATCATTCTCAGTCCATCAATTCAACATCCATAACCAAGTATGTGAAGTTTAAGAAAAAAGATAATTTACTCAATCATGCAAATTTTCCTGAATTTGAATTGCTACTTCCACACAAACTAGTTACTACCCCAATTACCCCTTACTCTGCCACCAATTTTCGATGCGTCTCAAGAGTAAATAATTTACTCTTTACTCTGCCATCCCTAATTACTTTTGTTGTTAATAAATTAATGAAAAACACAACAAACATATTAACAAACACACTTTTGAATATTTTTTTTGGGTTTTTTTTTACAACCATCCTTCCCCCCAACCAGATCACAACATTGTCCTCAATGTCAAAACATAGATAGGAAAAAGGATAGAATATATTACTGTTCTTTGCAATTACTGAAAAGAAAAACCTCACACAAATCAGAAACAAAGTATGATAAATAAAACTAAAGTTTGTAATTATTTAAATAGTTGGAGTGTCTTGGCTGGCTTTCTTTTCATTTTGCTTCCTTCACCACTTCCTTCACCGCTTCCTTCGGACCAATCTATCTGAGCTATTACTGGATCAGGTTCATTAACAAAAACTTCTAATTTATCAATCAACTCATCAACTGTAGAAGCAGAGATAAGGAGTCGTCTTGCAGAAGGTGTGACAAATTTCTGTTCCACAGCAAGGTCAACAAAAGATAATAAATTATCAAAGAAATTATTAACATTCAACAAACCTATGGGTGTATGGTGGATGTTCAATTGGGCCCAAGAGACAACTTGAAAGACTTCTTCCAAAGTACCAAAACCACCAGGTAAGACAATGAATGCATCAGAGTTTTCAAGCATCGCCTTCATTCGTCCATGCATAGATGATACCCAATTTCCGGTCAATTGTCTTTCCAACGATGTTCCTTCGAGTGAAAGGTTCAGGAATGACACCTAAAACTTGACCACCTCTTATATGTGCAGAAAGTGATACAGCCCCCATTAACCCAATGCTACCTCCCCCATATACAATACGAATGTTCCTCGCAGCAAGTGTTCTACCAACAGTGCTTGCTGCGTTTACAAACTCTAAGCCCTTCCCATAACTTGTCCCACAAAATACACAGATACTGACAAATCTATGAACAGAAGAATAAGCTCCCTCCATTTCTACACTCACACTCTTTTTGAATGATTATGAGTTGCAGGAAAGTGAAGAAAATGGAGTGTTTAAATAGGGAAGAGAATAGAAAAAGTAATAATAACTCCTATACAGGTAGGTTGGTTGGTGTCAGAAAAGTTTGAAAATTTAAAAATAATAATAATAATAATAATTTTTTTTTGTTTTTTTTTTTTTTTTTTTACTTCAAGAAAACCATCAGGGTAAAGAAGTCTAGAAACCCCCGAAGGATCCCATCCAAAGGATCGTCTGTCCAAAACTAAAATTCAACAAAATCATACAAAGATAAAATAATAATAACAAATTATTACATACCTTTATGTACAAGTTTCATGGCAGATCTTTGTACTGCGTGTCATGAGTGCAGTAATACCAAGACGGCTCAGCCAATCTGGGCATTCTTCTCCCTCCCGCTTGTGGGATATTTTGGATTGAGCTACAACGCCACTAATTAAAGTGCGTAAATCTGACAACTACCACCAACGACCACAGCCAGTGAGAGGTTGCTGAAGAGCCCATGGCATTAAATCACAAGATCCAGCTCAGAGGCATTGTCACGCAAGAATGCAAACACAGGACGCTTCTTTCTGTCCATCAGCAAGCAGAGCCTTTGGTTAAAACCTGGGAATGCTTGCGCTGCTCTCTACAGAGCATGGCACACGAACCTTATTTACCGACGGCGTGCGAAGGTCCACCTGAGTCAATGACGGGTCTGCCACTCCACCGGCGGGGGCTCTAATCTAATTAAAGACCAAGTACAACCGAAGTTTCGCCACTTTTTATTTAATTTAAATTATTTCATTTTTTTCCATTTTTTTTTCATTTTTTCTTCTTTTTTTTTTTCATTTTTTCTTTTTTTTTTTTTTTGAAGATGTACAAGATAATATATACATGTTGTTGTGATTGTGGCTCACATTTTCCTCTGGTTTCACGTCCAGAAACGGTTTAAACGCCTTCTATGAGTCGAGGATAAGTTTCCCATCCAATTTTCTTATAAATTAGCAAACAGGGTCTTTTTGAGTCAGATTCCCAAGACTATAACGCTCTTGCTCGTCCTTGAAGAGATTCCACAAACTAAGAAGTTCACGCTGCACAACTCCACAAGAATGCGTCTCAAGAGTCAATAAGATATTATCTAATGACTCCTTACTCGATCCATTCTTAATGAAGAATATTTTATCTTCTCTATTTACGAAACCATCCCCAAAGAGTGACATCGCGTGTTGCAATTCCATCGTGCACACTTGTAACAAACTTTCATTCTTTTTGCTCTTCTCCTTTTTGAAAATGAACTTTTACCGAGACCAGGCATGTATGGGACAAATGAATCGAAGATTCACTGACTAAACGAACCTTTGCTTCGATTATCCAACGTATATCTTCTGGGATGCCCTTATACATTAACAATCTCAGTCTTTCACACCTAGCTTCATAGACTTTTGTTAGAGCATTTAGAGGGAGAGAAGAAAAATGTTTTCTTAGATTTGAGAGAATGACATCCATTTTAAAAGGAGAAGAATTCAGTTATTATGGGAAACTGAAAAACAAACCGACTTGAGAGTCACGAAGTACCGTTATCCGCCATTTAACCGGGAACACAAAGAACTGCAAAAAGAAAGAAACAACATTAAAATAAATTCTACTCATAACAAGGATTAGAAAGAGAAATGGATTCTACCTCAACAACTTGAT
Organism: Ormosia semicastrata; assembly: GCA_029884595.1. Taxonomy (NCBI): domain Eukaryota; kingdom Viridiplantae; phylum Streptophyta; class Magnoliopsida; order Fabales; family Fabaceae; genus Ormosia; species Ormosia semicastrata. The sequence goes on from JAQQTO010000063.1 coordinate 56,754,413, forward strand.
GTTCCAGAAATGGTTTGAGTCTTTGTCCATTGACCTTAAATACAATACCATTCCTAGGATTCTCAATGTCTATAGCCCCATAAAAATACACATGTTTGACAATATAAGGACCAATCCACCTAGATCTCAATTTTCCAGGGAATAGGTGAAGACGAGAATTATAAAGCAGAACTTTTTGACCAATTTCAAAAGTTTTTCTCAAAATTGATTTATCATGAAAAGCTTTTGTTCTAGCTTTATAAATCTTTGAGTTTTCATATGCATCATTTCTTAATTCCTCAAGTTCATTCAATTGTAATTTGCGTAACTTGGAAGCATCATCAAGACTTAAGTTGAAAGCTTTAATGGCCCAAAATGCTTTATGCTCCAATTCTACAGGCAAATGACAAGGTTTTTCATAAATTAACCGATAGGAGACATGCCCAAAGATGTTTTAAAAGCAAGATGCGGTAAGCCCAAAGTGCATCGTTTAGTCTTAAAGACCAATCTTTACGATTTGGGTTAACCGTTTTTTCCAAAATTTGTTTAATCTCCCTATTTGCTAATTCAACTTGTCCACTTGTCTGAGGATGATAAGGGGTTGCAATTTTGTGGGTAATGCAATATTTCTTCATTAAAGATTCAAATGATTTATTGCAAAAATGTGTTCCCCCATCACTGATGATAGCTCGAGGAATTCCAAATCGACTCAAAACATTTTCTTTTAAAAATTTTAGAACAGTTTTATGATCATTGTGCCGACATGGAATCGCCTCAATCCATTTTGAGACATAATCAACTGCAACCAAAATGTACACAAATCCAAAAGATGATGGAAATAGACCCATGAAATTAATTCCCCAACAATAAAAAATTTCAATGACAAGGATAGGGTTCAAAGGCATCATATTTCTTTTAGAAATGGACCCCAATTTTTGACAACTTTCACAACTTTTGCAGAAAGTATAATTGTCCTTGAATAAAGTGGGCTAATAAAATCCACACTGTAAGATTTTCACAGCTGTTTTCTTTGAAGAAAAATGACCTCCACATGCTTCTGAATGACAAAATTTAATGACACTACTCACCTCATTGTCAGGTATACATCTCCGAAAGATTTGATCAGGACAATATTTGAACAAATATGGGTCATCCCAAAAGAAATTTTTCACCTCAATCAAAAACTTTTTTCTGTCTTGGTGTGTCCACTGAGGCGGCATCTTACTTGTTACAAGAAAATTGACAATGTTAGCAGACCAAGGCATGGAATTAACAGAAAATAAAAATTCATCGGGAAAAGAATCATTGATAGGTGTGCTATCAAAAGATGAGCCTGTTGTCAGCCTTGACAAATGATCTGCAACAACATTTTTGGCTCCTTTCTTGTCTTTTATTGTGATGTTAAATTCTTGAAGTAACAAGATCCACCGTATCAACCTAGGTTTGGCATCCTATTTAGACATTAAATATCTAACAGCAGCATGATCAGTGAAAACAACAGTGGACGAACCAATTAAATAAGCTCAAAATTTGTCCAATGCAAAAATTACAGCAAGTAGTTCTTTTTCAGTAGTGGTGTAATTCATTTGTGCACTATTCAAAGTTCAACTTGCATAATAAATTACATGAGGCTTACCTTCCTTTCTTTGGCCTAAAACAGCGCCAACAGCAAAATCACTAGCATCACACATCAACTCAAAAGGCAAAGACTAGTCAGGAGGTTGCATGATAGGAGCAGAAGTCAAAAGACCGATTAATTTTTCAAAAGATTTCTGACAATCTTAAGTCCAATCAAATGGTGTATCTTTTGTTAGAAGATTACATAAAGGTCTAGATATGGCACTAAAGTCCTTTACAAATCTTCTGTAAAATCCTGCATGTCCTAAAAAAGAACGAACTTCTCTGACTATTTTTGGGAAAGGCAATTGAGCAATTAATTCAACTTTGACCTTATCAACTTCAATTCCTTTAGAAGATATCACATGACCTAACACTATTCCTGAGGTAACCATGTAATGACATTTTTCTCAATTTAACACAAATCCTTTTTCTTCGCATCTTTTAAGAACTTTTTCCAAATTATCAAGACAATTTTCAAAAGAATTTCCAAAAACTGTCAGATCATCCATGAAAACCTCTAAATAATGCTCAATCATGTCACTGAAAATACTTAGCATGCATCTTTGAAAAGTTGCCGGAGCATTACAAAGACCAAAAGACATTCTTCTATATGCAAAAGTGCCAAAGGGGTAAGTAAAAGTGGTCTTTTCTTGGTCCTCTAATGTAATTGGTATTTAATTATACCCTGAATAACCATCAAGAAAATAATAGTAGGGATGTCCTGCTACTCTTTCTAGAATCTGATCAAGAAATGGCAAAGGGAAATGGTCTTTCCTAGTGGCTGCATTCAATTTTCTGAAATCAATACACATACGCCAACTAGATGAGACTCGGACAGGTATTAATTCTCCTTTTTCATTTTCAACCACTGTTATTCCAGATTTCTTAGACACAACTTGTGTAGGGCTTACCCACTGGCTATCAGAGATAGGATAGATAATTCCAACATCAAGTAATTTAAGAACTTCAGCTCTAACTACCTCTTTCATGTGTGGATTTAATCTTCTTTGAGGTTGTTGAGATGTTTTAGCATTATCCTCTAAATATATTTTATGTGTACAGATTAATGGATTAATGCCTTTTATATCCTTTAATGTCCATCCAATTACATTTTTATGCCTTTTAAGTACTTCTATCAACTTACCTTCTTGTTCTTTGGTCAAGGATGAGGAAATTCCCATTGGAGAGCTTTGTTCTTCTCCCAAAAATGTGTACTTCAACCCATCAGGTAATGGCTTCAGCTCCAGTGTGGGTACTTCTTCATGGGTATCATCATTCATGGATTTTAGCTCTTCGAATCTTGGCTTCCTTCCTTTGTATTCTATTTCTTGTGTACAGTCAAGCAAAGAGCATATTTCAGAAATATCATCATCTAATTGTGTAGCTGAATCAAATGAATTAATTAAACAGATTTCTAATGGGTCAGAAGAACTCCTGATTTGAAGATGATCATCTATAATGGCTTCAATCCCTTCAATCTCTTCCTTTTCATCATAAACTTCTTGTGGTTGCTTGCACATGTTGAAAACATTAAGCTCCAGTGTCATATTTCCAAAAGTTAGCTTCACCACTCAATTTCTGCAATTTATCAAAGCATTAGATGTTGCTAAAAATGGGCGACCCAAAATAACAGGAACTGACTTAGAACTATCAACCATAGGTTCAGTTTCCAAGACAATAAAATTCGCAGGATATATGAATTTATCAACTTGTACTAACACTTCTTCTACTATTCCTTTTGGAATTTTAATTGATCTATCAGCAAGTAGAAGAGTTACAGAAGTTGGTTTTAACTCACCAAGGTTGAGTTGCTAATAAACTGAATATGAAAGCAAATTAACACTAGCATCAAGATCAAGTAAAGCTCGTTCAATTTTATGTTCACCAATAATGCATGAAACTGTAGGACAACCAGGGTCTTTATATTTCAACTCATTATTATTTTGAATAATGGAGCTTACCTGTTCAGTCAAAAATGCATTCTTTTTCACATTATGTTTCCTTTTAACAGTGCACAAGTCTTTCAAAAATTTGGCATAACAAGGAATCTGTTTGATAGCATCTAACAGAGGAATATTGACCTTCACTTGTTTAAAGATTTCAAAAATGTCACTGTTATGATTCATTTTACTTGAATTGTTTAATGCTTGAGGAAATGGGGGTGAAGACGAGGGTTTGATCTCCTTTTGGCTAGGTGGCTGATCAACTCCTTCCTCATCTTTGAGAATTGACTCATCATCTTTCTCAAAAAGTTCAGGAATTTGTTTTTCAACAACCTTTTCACTCCTAAGAGTTATCACTGAGTTGACTTGATCTATTTTTTGACTTTCTGATCTACCCTCATTTAGGCTAAACTGACCCTTAGGATTTGGTTGAGGTTGAGAGGGAAACTTTCTTTCTCATGAATGGCAAGTCCAGAAGAAAGTTTAGCAAGAGTGTCTTTTATGTCAATCATGGTTTGATTGTTGTGGTTATTGATGGATTCTTATTTTTCCATGAATGCATGCAATGTTCCTTTAAGGTTTTTCCTATATAGTGGGACATAAGGTGCATATCCTTGAGGATTTTGAGAATCTTGCTGTGCCTAAGGAGGTGGTGGTTGCATGAATTGTGGCTGGTTGTTATTCCTCCAACTGAAGTTCGGGTGATTTCTCCATCCCGAATTGTATGTATCTGAAAAAGAAGAAGTGAATGACTTTTTAAAATTGGTCATTGCATTTACTTGCTCATGCACAACTTTTTTAAAAATAGGAAGTTTTGGACATTCATTTGTTGAGTGTCCCAATTCATCACAAATGCCACAAATTTCTTCACTTTGCACAGATTTGATTTCTTTTACTTTCCCGGATTCCATGGCTTTAACCTTTCTAGCCAAACTACCAAACCTTGCATTTAGATCTTCTTCTTGACTAAGATGATATTTACCTTTACTAGCATTTGCAAGGTTAAATCTAATAGAATTTTCAGAAGGATTAGTACCATGCCAAGATTGAGAATTTTCAGCCAAATGGTCTAAATAGTCTAAAGCTTCTTCAGGTTCTTTATCAAGAAATTCACTATTGCACATTGTTTCCACAAATTGTTTGGTTTCGGGTGTTAACCCTTCATAAAAGAAGCTTATAGTGCGCCATTTTTCAAAACCATGATGTGGGCAAGAATTCAACAAATCTTTAAAACGTTCCCAACTTTGAAAATATGCTTCATTGGAATTTTGGGAAAAATTTTGGATTTGTCTTTTCAAAGCATTGGTTTTATGTGTTGGAAAAAATTTCTTCAAAAACTTACATTGCATTTCTTGCCATGTGCCAATTGATCTTGGTTTCAAAGTGTTAAGCCAAGTTTTTGCTTTATCTTTCAAAGAAAAAGGAAATAATTTAAGCTTAACAACCTCTTCAGTGCAAGTTTGATCATGAAAAGCAGTACATACTTCCTCAAATTCTTTTAGATGTAAATATGGGCTTTCATATTCTAAACCATGGAAATTAGGAAGTAAAGAAATCATACCTGGCTTGAATCTAAAATTGTTGGCATTTAGTGGAAAGATAAAACATGATGGACTAGAATTTCGAGATGGTTGCAGATACTCACGCATAGTTCGCAATGATTGATTTTCATGTTCATCATGCACACTTTCATTTTCAGCCATTGTGCTTAATGTGTGTGATTGTGATTCAAATAAATCAATATGTAAAGTACCTGGATTAACTCTAACCAAACGACTAAGAATTTAAATCACGATACCAATTAAGCATAAACAAGTAACTTACAATAGAAAAGAAAATGTACAAGCTAGTAATATAAACTGTCCATTAAATATTAACAAAGGTGTGGTATAAACTAACCACCAAATAAGTTAATAAGCATAAAAAATTAAAAAGTTAGTATACAGATAAATTAAAATGTTAAAAATAGAAAGAGTAAAAAGTTAGATAGCTAATAAAGTAAAAAGTTAGATAGTTAGTAAGAGAGTTAGTAAGTTAGTAAAAAAATGATAGAAAATAAATAAATAAAAAAAATGAGAAAATAAATACGAGAAAATAAAGTATAGAAAAATAACAGGGAGAGTTACCCCCACTAAGTTAATATGTTACAAGAAAATAAAATGGAGAATTACCCCCACTATACATAAATTAAAATACAGAAAATAAAGTTCAAAAAGTAAATTTAAAATATGAAAACTGGAGAATCGGCAAGCTAATTTTTTGCTCCAGCGAGAGAGGAGAGAAAAAGAAAGATTATTTCATTAATGATTAAAGATTATAGAGAAATTAGGGAGACTTTCCCCCACAAGTTAGTATGCACAGAAATTAAAAAGGGAGAGGTTCCCCCACTAGTTAGTATGTTAGTATATATATACAAAATTTTTACACCAGAAATTCAGTCTTCAAATCAAGTCCCCGGCAACGGCGCCAAAAACTTGATGCACAATTTTTACTTGTCGCATTTGCAAACCCAAGTGCAGGTTGTCTCAAGTAATAAAATTCTCGAGAGTCCGAGGTCGATCCACAGGGAATTGTTGAAGATTAATTAAGGTGAAGTGAATATTTTGTTACTACAATTAAAATTATTTACTTGGGTAAAAAGATTCACTCTTGATAAATAAAATAAAGGTAAGATTAATTCTTTTTATAACTCAATTAGAATCCTCGCAACATGAAGGTTTCAATCGGAAAATACAACATTAAAAGTCCAATTAAAATAATATACGTAATTATATTATGTTTCCTAAAAATATTACCACCACTTATAAATGGGTTAAAGCATTCATTGTGCCAATATTTTGTCTACAACAAATCAAGAACTCCTCTTTACAAAGATGGTTTCTAAATTATAAGAAACAAATTATAATACGTATAATGGTTACTAGAAAATGTAAATCATTTAAGCACAAGAGAAGAATAAATCTAACCTTACTTTATTACCAAGAGCTTCACCCTTTCACCCAAGTAAAATGAAACTTAGTTACTTATAGATAAGAAGAAAGAAAAAGAGAAGAAGAAGAAGAAGAAGAACATGACTTTAATTTAGAACAAAGGAAAATTACTACAAGAAAACCTAGTAACAAAATGGCATCATTTTGGTAACTAATACCTAACATCCTTAATGATCTGCCAAGGCCCCCTTTTATAGAGGATTAGAGATACAAAATGACAAGGGGGTTGAGTCATTAGTGGTTGGATGAGTGGAAAATGCCAAATGACTTTAGGTGAGTGGGAAATTATGAAGATTCCTTGTCTCTGAAATAATGCAGCTCTGAAGTCATTGCATTCGTCATTTTTGAACCAAGTGGTCTTCATAAAAGTTGTAGGCCTAGATCTTAGCTTTCAAATGGCTTTAGTTTGAGTCTAATATCATTTCTCTAACTCCAGATACGTTCAAATTACTGAACACTGCCCAGGCCCAGTCACAACTCCTCTGTTCTGACTTCCAAGCCCAATATCACCTTCAAGGAGTCCGATTCTGGAAAAGTGTTCAACATGAAAGTTGTAGATATTGGTCTTAACTATTCAGAATACAAATTTCAGCCCATTGTAAAGCCTCTATCCCAAACTATGTGATGAACAGTACCCATAGGTTAAGCTATCAGGAAAAACACTCTGGTTCTTGCTTCAATCCCAATTTGAGTTATCTACTCGTGTGATTAGGCCTTTGAGGTCTTCATGAAAGTTATAGAACTCTCTCTTATCTTTCAAATGCCACTAGAATCACCTCTAAAGACCACCTACAGCCCAAGATATGACCCAAATACAGAAATAGTGTAAGATATGAATCATGCTGAAAAATTCAATTAAGTTCAATTTGAGTCCAAACTTCAAAACATAATAAAACTCAATCAATTAAGTACATAGAGAGTGTAAATGACTAAAAATGAAAGCTTATTAATGTATCAAATATGTGATCATCAAAATTCCATTTTTATATTACAAGCAGTGAGCAGTATCTAGCAACACATCGCTGCTACCCAAGTAAAAAGAATGTCAGTGATTTGACATAACATTTCCGTGACCAATGTTTCCGTGTTGTTTGGTCCCTTTGTCAAGATATCTAGATTGAACTCAAGGCATGGAATACATCACCTTTGTATAGTCCAATCTTTCATTTCCTGATACTCGAGTAGACTTTGCAACAACAAATGAGATCAATATCTCATATTGACTCATTTGAGTATGGCCATGCATTTCGCAGTCTCACTCAATCAGGGGACCCGAAGATATCCCATCTAGGTCACTCACATCCCTCTGCATGATTCGCGGTATGTCCAATAACTAACTTTATAATCACCTTGTTACAGATGACGTTTGATGGCATTAAAACACACAACTCCTCATGTAGGAATCATAGTGATTTCAGGTCAAAGGACCACAAACACATTGTCACTATGAAAATCACTTATGACACTCACGTAACGATCCATGTAGCATTCTCATGGTGGGTCAATCCAGTACATCATTACTCTAATATGTACCCATGTGAAGACTTGATATCTCATATCCATGACCCGTGAGACGTGGTCATCAATCTATGCACATACTAGTCTCAATGTATTATTGTTGTCCTAATTAACAATAATACTTGACTAGGGACATTTAAGAATAGTGTTATAACCAAAAGGGATCTCACGATCAAGTCATCCACTTGATAACCTATAGCATCAAATTTACTATTCTAAAGACTTTATTATGTTTATCAAAAAAGAACATAATAAATGAAATGCCTCATATATTAAAATAAGCATAATAGAATGTATGTAAATACAGACAAATGTATCAGCCTCTAGGGCATACACCAACACTTTGTAACCATATACAAGTCTAATATGTCAAAAAGAGAATGTTATATTTCTCCCCTCCTTTTTAAAATTTTGTCTGGAAAATTGCTTACCTTATACAAACAACGCTGGGTAGTCATGTTGCATGTGAGACTCCAGTTCCCAAGTAGCCTCCTCAAAACCAACTTCATCCCAAAGCACCTTCACTAGAGGAATTTGCTTACCTCTAATCTCTTTGACCCCTCTGTCCATGATCCTTACAAGTTGCATTACATAAGACAAATCATTCATTAACTGTACAAATTCATTTCTTATGACATGTGAAGGATTTGGATTGTACTTTCGAAGTTGTGACACATGAAAGACATTGTGAAGGTTTGACAAATTGGGAGGAAGGGCTATTTGATAGGCTACAAGTCCAATTCTTTTAAGGATTTGGTAGGGACTAATAAAACGAGGATTTAAATTCCTTATTCTTAATGCTCTACCAATCCTTGTTGTAGGAGTGACTCTCAAGAAAACATGTTCCCCCTCTTTGAATTCTAGAGGTCTTCCCCTTCTATTAGCATAACTCTTCTGCCTACTCTGAGCCATAACTAACCTATCCCTACGATAAACATAATTTTTATATATTAGTTAACTCACATATTTAGTCTCTTAGACCTCTTATATTCTTAATTGATTGATTTTAGTCATATTTTATAAGTTTGGGTTCAAATTGGGCTTAATTGTATTTTTTAGCATTATTAAAAAGTTTACACTATTTTTGTATTTTGAGCATAACTTGAGTTCTAGACATCTAAAAGTTTTGAATTTTACCTTATAGAAAAGTTGAGAGAAATCTCTACAATTTTCATGAGTGATAAAAGGCTAAATTGGATGTCTAGTGGGTTATATTGAGCCATGAAGTCAGAATAGAGATGTTGTCACTGTAACCTGGATGATGTACAAAGATTGGGCCATAATTTGAGCTGTAGGTGTGATATGGACCTGAAACCTATGGAATTTGAAAGCTAAGACAATTATCTTAAATTCTCATGAAGACCACTTATCTAAACGGTGATGTATTAATAGTATTTTCATCCTTTGAAGTTGGCTGAAAAGTTCAAAGAGCTATTAAGAATGTTTTGGGCATAACTTTCTCATCCTAAGCCCAAATTATGCAAATTATATAACATCCTAATACAGATATCTAGATATATCTTAGATATACAGAGATATATAAAGATAAACAGTACAAGAGACATCACTTTAACTAATACATATATCCATAATTACAGTAAGTAATTATAGAAAGCCTTGAGAGAATGCAAAAAAACTTAAACTCATACATATATATACAACTCTAGTCACAAAAAGGCATATTGTAATATATACAACTAGAAACATACAAAGCAAATATACACTTTATACATAAGCTTTGTTTACTAAAGCATATAAAAACTATACTAGTCTTCATGCTTCATCTTCTTTCCCTTAACAGGGTCTGTACCTTTGTACTTGGATTTACATGGAAGAACAATTGGGGAGAGAATTACCATTCTCAGTAAAAGTAATTCCAATACCAGCTAGCTATAACATTGTATAACAAATATAATAATTACTATAACTACAAACATAGGAGTTTCCTCCACTAATACTCATAACTGCACACTACTATATAGTGTGGTCTAAACTAATTGCCTACATACCATTAAATATAAACAATTGCCTATACAATTGTAAATACCAACAGCAACAGATAATGCCCATGCAACTTTCTATAAATGCAACGAGGATGATATGCAATATGATTATGCCTAAGAAGATCCTAAAGATATGCTCGTGCATTGTTTTGTTTTGAAATACATGTAGAGTTTTATGTTGAAAACAAAGAAGTTCATTAGGAACTAGTTTAGTATATTATCCTATGGTAAATAGAGGGAAAGCTCATCATCACATTACATGTATCCTGGTACACTAATAAGTTCGGTCTTCATTCTTCCTCAAAGAGGCTTTCAGATTTCCTATTTATCTCCTTTGGCCTTAGCACTGTCGAGATGTCAAGGTTATGTCCTTACTCAAAAGAGTCTTTCAGACACCCATCTACCTCCCTTGGACTTCATGAATGGGCATCAAAGGATACTCATTAAGATCAATACTACTAAACCATTTCCATTTGTATACATACATACTTATATACCTAGTTTATTTAAGAGCTAAGCATATTCTACTAGGAACTTTGGCTTCTTATGTTTACCCTTTCTAGAGAGGATAATTTGTAACCTCATTCTACATGTAACCCTAGCACTTGGTTAGGAATACTTGTTCACTTAGAAACTTCTTGACTCCCTTCCTTCTTGGCCAAATGACCTCATATCATATAAGTTACATTCTTCGGTAAACCCTAACAATCCATCCTAGTTCATTGGATCTAACATACCCCATCATCACTTATTACATTCTAACTGATCTCTATGTAACACTATGTTGCTAAGGTGCTAGATACTCACCTATGGAAAACCATTACTCCTGGTTGCACTAAGGTTCTCATAGCTTTCACATACAAGCTAGATTTACTAACTAGTGTGTAAAAAGTGTAGTGTTATGTTTATCTCCTATATAAACACCATCTTAACTTTTCCATAGACTCAACTTATCCTAGTGAAAGCGCAATGTCCTCATTCAACCCTACTTAAGGAAATAAATAAGCATTTCTCTAGAATTTTGGATACTTAATGAATACGACAAGCTTATAAGCCAACATTCATCCTTTTGTGCAATCTACAATGCATAAAGTCCTGTTAGTAACACCCCTAGATCTAGTAACTATGGCACAATCGTCATTATATTACGATCACTAAATTTTTGGTGTGCTACGACTCAAATAACAAGTTTCTAAAATTTAATTATTGTGCATATAAAGAAAATACGAGTCACAAATGAATAGATACACATGCCGTCATTTGAAAATATAATTTAATAAGATATACTCAAAATACAGCACATAAGACTGGATAATTATCTTAAAACATACATAGCGCGGCGCATTGCTCATACCGCTCAGAAACACTTAGATGTACATCAAAATGTAGTTATACTCAAAAGAACCCTTATACAGATAATGCAATAGAAACATAAACTACCTATAATGACACCACGACTAAGGAGTTGGGCACTCCATCAGATCCATCTCGGGGTCTTCTCCTAGCTCATCTGAAGACCCAAGGACAAGACAGAGTGCGATCTCACGGGCAGGTGCCCTAGCAACTAATGCCATAGAATCCTCGTCTTCTCTGGGGGTGTAAAGCGGATCACCCCAAAGCTCTCGAACGGGGAATGCAAACCCCAGATGCACTGATGTAGTGAGAGTCAAAATAAGATCTCCATTGCGGATCTTTCTCATGGTCAAGATCAAATCCCTAACATACCGTATACGCTCACTGGTCTAGTCGACTCGCCAAGTATTGGCACCCCCAGTGAACACAATCTTGACGAAACTAATAGAACCCCTCCTTGACGCCATCACTAAACGCAGGATATCAAACCAAGTCAAATCTAAGAGAATCAACCTCGTCCCCTCTACATTCTTTAACCAAAATCACGTAGAACAAAAATAGTACAAACAAGAGGTGAGATATCTAACATCATTACCAATTATGGCAGTAAGAAACAGAAATGGCGTAGGACGCCCACATAGCATTACAAGAATAATAAACAGTGTCAAGAAGTAGATATTAAACAACTTAACAATTCCAGGCAGTTATAACATCAATAAGGTAGCAGTTCTAATCATCATATAAATTGAATGCCAAATAATATGTTGACTCACTATGCACATATACATGATATCGAAATCCTACTCCATGGAGCTAGACACAAACATCGGAGAGAATGATCAGGGAGACATACCAATATCTCGTCAGCCTAAAACTAAGTGCTTTCCAGAAAAATCAATCATTTTGCACAATAAGGCTTTATACAGCGGCATTCCCACAAGATCGCGATATAGGACAGTGTCTCAATCTGGATCGTCGGTGCGTTTGCATTGGTTTGTCTCATGGCCTAGAGGGGCTACCAACTGTCCGTTGTGAGACGCCCGTGCCTCGATGCCCCCAAGGTCAACATTATGACCTACACTAGTCTATTCGCACCAGCAATAAGGTGTGATCCAACTCTTAGGCAACATGGCCTTAACAATAGTTCAATGGACTTTCTCAAAGCATGCTCAATTAAATCAACCCCTGGTGTACCATTCCCAATGGTATTAAAGCAACCGTCCATACAATTGTTTCAATACCATTTGCATCAATGATATTATATAACTGTCCATACGACTATATAATACCACTGGTATCTGGGTTTCCTCTGATAACCAGTCCCATCTGACTCGATCGTTTGTAACACCCTCCTTAGGGCGTCACACTTCGTGTTACTCAATTACCAAATTACCCTTTCATTGGAAAATCATGCTTTGTGATGTAAATATGAGTTATAAAATTTCTTGATGATAGTAAGATAAACTTAGTAGAAAATAAAAACATAACAATATTGTCACAAATTATTTACATTGTATATACACAAGTCATAGTATTGTCATATTTTAATATTTACAAACTAGACTCTCAAAATATTTAAACTTTAATTTAAACTAACATACTGCCCAAGTATTACTACACAGCAGAACCCTCAGACGGGTCCTCCTCAAACTCCCCAGAAAATAGAAGTCCGACTTAACGCGAAGTCCTACGAACAAGTGTCCGCGTAGATGATGCGTGAGGATATAGTGATTAAAATTTAGATAAAAATTAGTTGTTAGGCCCACCAGAAAATAAAAACCTTACAACTAGTTGTAGTTAGTAAGGATCGATCCACAGAGAACCAATTCAATTAACACTATTAAACAATTCCTAATTTAGACTCTGATTGATAATAAACAGTAAATAGGAGGGTTTTGGAGTTTTGATGAACAATGAACAACTTCAAAGACAATAACAATAAACAAACTGAAATCAACAATATAAGAAAATTGGTTAAGAGATTGAATCCACCATTAGATTTATATGATAATGTAAATCCACATATCATTTTATTCCAACATGCTCAATTATGTTTTTACGCAATTGTGGGAGTAAATCTCTGTTTTCCTTACGTGTTGGCTAATTCAACAACTGCTCAAATCAACTCCTAATCACTAATTAGTCATAAAGCAACCGCTCTTACAACTATCTAACAATTGCATTAAGATTTAGAAAACCAATTACACTAAGATCTAATCACACACCGGGATTAAATTACTTAGAACATATATTTCTCTAGATCTATTACCGCAACTGCGCATAATAAACCCAGATCTACCACTTTTATAACTGGCAAATAGCACAAAGATAATTGTACCCACATGAACATTATACATTCCACCAAGACTCCCCTCTCCTTCTCCAAGGAGTTGTAGCTGCTCTCCTAGGTCAGAACTCCCTTCAAAACGTGCCAAGAGTGTCAATATATAGGCCTCCAACACAAACTTCGCGTAGAAGTCTCAATAATTGAGTTTCTGGCATGAATACACGGCTGTGTATGCATACACGGCCTAGGCCATGTATGACACTGAGTTTGGGGGCAAAATTTCACTATTTCAATTGTAAAGTCAGTAGCGTACACGACCGTGTATTTTCACGTAACTTAGGCCCTGTATTCTGACGCAGGCCCTGTATTCTGACTCTGGTCCTATAATCTGACTTCCAAGCTCAATATGACCCCTTAGACCTCCAAATCTAGAACAATGTTCAACATGAAAGTTGTAGATTTGGATCTTAACTATCAACCATCAAAATTTCAACTCATTTGACAACTTGTAGCTCGAGATATGCCATGAACAGTATGCAAAGGTCAAGCTGTCAGGATCAGCACCCTTATTCTTGCTTCAACTCCAATTTGAGTTATCCAAACGTGTGATTGGGCCTTTGAGGTCTTCATGAAAGTAGTAGGGAATTGTCTTAGCTTTCCTACAAGACTAAAATCACATCAATCAGATATTTAAAACTCAAATTATAGTTAGTTTACTGAACATTGTCAAAGGGATAAATTGAGGCTAATTCATGCAATAATTCCTTCAATGATCCAATTAGGCTCAATATCATAAAATTTGTCAATACCAACTTAATTAAACCTAATTAAACCTTAAGAAGCCCAATGACTGAAAAGCATAATTCAATTATGAGTGCAAATGAACACATTTAAGCAAAGTTTCACAATAATGCTCTAATTAGGGTTTGATATCAGAAACTATGCTAAATGATGACAATTTAGTACAAATGGAGTTCAATGAATCAATTATAAGGCAACTAAAATATAGGAATAATCAACAGATCAATTACCCCCACACTTAGCCTTTTGCACTCCTGGGCAAAAATATACAGTTCAACACAGTTTCACAACAAGCCAAGCAAATGCAGAATAATGAGCAAATACCTTTGTGCATTTAGTTTTCAAAGAATTTAAACAATTCAAAATTCCCTTTCTTAGCAATCCAAGTTGACAAGTAAAATCAATCAAATTTCAGGGTTCAATCAACATGATAAATCCTCACTGAAATGCTCTCTCACTCAAGTGTTTCAGGCTTGTGTTTTCACTCAACCAACTCATGAGAATATGCTTTACCATAGGCTTGTCAAGCCTCTACTTCTCCACTACTCAGACCATATGCAAACAGAGATCAAGAGGACTTTATTCAGGTTGTAATGGGGTCAGGGTTAAGGTAGGATACATCAAAGATAGACAAAGCTAGACCATAGGAACTAGAAGAACAAAATGGAGAGATATTCAATCATTACACAGAATTTCCCAATAGTCTTCAAATTCAAATTCCTATTCTGTACCTTTTCCTTTTTCTGACTTCTCTTTTTCTTTTCTTTTCTTTTTTTAATATATATATATACACCTTGCATCCTATTCACAATGATATTTTGCTAGCATGAGACTTTTATATACAAACATAGCTAGGCAAAAACATCATTAATTCAAATACCCCCACACTTATTCAAGAACTAATTTCCATCATAATCATAAAGCTCTTCTACTCCCTAAGGTAGGGTAGTAAAATAGTTTTTTACTTTTAGGTTTAAATTGAGCTTAGATAGAAGGAAATTTAGTCAATTAGGCTCAAAGGGGTTAATCAATGGGAAAAAAATGCAAGGATGGCTATTTGGCCAGTAGTTATTAAAAAGAAAATTGCCTTTATAATTTCAAATGTATGCAGTGGTCATTAGCAGCTTAAAAGAGAACCAAGACAAGTTCTGAAAAACACAATAACCATGAGTGAAATCACACAATCAAGGATCCAAAATGGCCTAAAGTTAGCCATTTACAACAAAGCCCAAAACTCACTATGTTTCGATTCATCATTTTCAATTAAACCCTTTAATTTTTAGAATTTCACCCGACAAGATCACTAACCAGAAAGTTCATTCAATCATGCTCAAAGTTTTTTTTTTTTGGGTCAATTGTTCACTAATCACATCACTTGAAAGCTTATCGGAAACTTTAAAAGCCCAATGGAGAAGTATCAAAAGAAGAACAACACCATCAAGATCAAATACACTCACCCAAATAAAGTTCAATCAGTCATTCAATTCCCAGGAGAACAATTCAGAATGTCAATAGTATTCACAATAAAACATCAAAGTATCCACACCCCCACACTTAAAACAAGCATTGTCCTCAATGCTGCACACATCCAGAAAAGTAAAAATAATGACAAAGAGAATGCTACACACATCCAGAAAAGGAAAACAAGCAAAAACAGCTATACCACAATCGAAAGCAGAAACAAGGCAGCCAGTAAATCAATAGTGCAAACCAAATCCCAAATGTACACAATACAAGAGAATGAAAATACAATGGAAACTAAGGGGGTACATTTACTCATCATTCTTGAGGGAATGTCAAAAATCTACGAAGTTCATAAGGCACAAGTTCATATGAATGCGTCTTAAGAGTATAATTCTTTACTCAGTCCATTCGTCATGAACTTAAAATTTAACTTCTCAATTGAATGAAATCATTCCCAAAGAACATGATTCAGCATTCAGAAGAACAAAACAACAATTTACAAATGAACTAATTCCTAAAGTTTCGCTTGGTTTCCACTGTACTTAATCCACGCAAATATCAAACAAACAATTCATGCATACACACAATTAATCAAACAAAACACAAGGTTTTTTTTTTAAAGATTCAAATGCTTACAACCAACAAACAGATAAAAACATAATCTAAGAAACTAATAAAAACGCAAAATAAAAAGGATAAAGAAAGCAAATCTGGTTGGGTTGCCTCCCAATGAGCGCTTAGTTTATTGTCCTCAGCCCGACGTTGTGACACCCTCATTGATCTTTATAATGTGGATGGTAAAAGGTCAACACTTTCACTTCCACACTTTCCGAAAGCTCATAGAAAGACTTAAAATGGTGTTTATTGGCCTTATCAAGTGAGGTAGGTGAAAAGACTCCACCAGGATCCCATTGGTTGAAACATGATGACCAAGCTATAGTTAAGACAATATGATAGCTTTCACCGGGGTCCCATTGATTGAAGTGTGATGACCAAGCTGTAGTTGAAACAATATGAGAGCTTTCACCAGGATCCCATTGGTTGAAGTGTGATGAACAAATTAAGCTTGCAGCATAAGGGCTTCCACCAGGGTCCCATTGGCCCTTATTTTCCTTGGCTTCACCACTGAAAAGTAATATGTGCACTTTATTAGCTTCATGTGCATTGTTTCTACTGAACGATGGCCCAAAAACAAAGTCCACTTCAGTAGTGATCGTCATTGGGTGCTCTTCTTCCTTTTCTAAAAATTCTTCCATGGCCTGTAATTCCACCTCCCTTTGGGTCTTAGATTCTGCTTTGTAAACAGAATCATCAACTTTCAAATCTGCAGAAACCTCAGCACGACTAGCACATATGATATCAGTACATGAGTGACAATGAATATAATTATTGAAACCAATAAAATCAGGAAATTCATCACATAACTCATCATGTTGCTCCTCCACTACATTAAGAAGGGGTTCAGGATTACTTACCTTGGGGGCTTCAAAGTTTTTCCCTTCATCATTTACCTATTTAGGCTCTTGGTCTTTCTCTGTAGTGGTTTGTGGAGGAGAGGTGGGTTCATCCAACGTCTTTCCACTTTGCAATGTGACAGCACTAGGATCTTCCATCACATCCTCTTCGGGTTGTGAGGGAAGTCCTTTAGAATTTAGGCTCTGCATATTGCTGAGTTCTATGGCTAACTACTCCAAAGAGTTTTGCATGTCATTAATTGCGGCCCTTGTTGCTTGTTGGAACTGCATAGTATTAATGGCAAATTGTCTTATTAGTTCCTCCAATGAAGGTTCTAGTTGCCAAGGATCTTGGACTTGCTGCTGTCCTGGAAGGAAAGGTGTTTGCCTATGCTGAAATTCTGAAAATTCATACACTAGAGGTTGATTTTGAGGCTGCTGTCCAAAACTCAAGTTAGGATAGTCCCACCACTCTGGATAATATGTATTGGAGTAAGGGTTGTAGTTGTCGGAAGGTTCAGAATATCCCCATACTGCCTCTACTTCTTCATTTGTGTCCACTAGGAAAGTGGGACACAAATCAGTGATATGTCCAGGTGATAAGCAAATCCCACAAACATCCATGATCAATGGACATCAACACCTACAAGACACTCATAAAGAAAGCATCAAAAATTAAAAGTAAAATAAAAACAAAAATAAAAATAGAGTAAAAATAGAAAATAAATTAATAGTATAATTGGAAAATTGGTTCCCCAGCAACGGCGCCAAAATTCTGATGCGTGAGGATATAGTGATTAAAATTCAGATAAAAATCAGTTGTTAGGCCCACCAGAAAATAAAAACCTTACAACTAGTTGTAGTTAGTAAGGATCGATCCATAGAGAACCAATTCAATTAACACTATTAAATAATTCCTAATTTAGACTCTGATTGACAATATATAGTAAATAGGGGGTTTTGGAGTTTTGATGAACAATGAACAACTTCAAAGACAATAACAATAAACAAACTGAAATCAACAATATAAGAAAATTGGTTAAGAGATTGAATCCACCACTAGATTTATATGATAATGTAAATCCACATATCATTTTATTCCAACATGCTCAATTATGTTTTTACGCAATTGTAAGAGTAAATTTCTGTTTTCCTTACGTGTTGGCCAATTTAGCAACCGCTCAAATCAACTCCTAATGACTGATTAGTCATAAAGCAACCGCTCTTACAACTATCCAACAATTGCATTAAGATTTAGAAAACCAATTACACTAAGATCTAATCACACACCGGGATTAAATTACTTAGAACATATATTTCTCTAGATCTATTACCACAACCGCGCATAATAAACCCAGATCTACCATTTTTATAACTGGTAAATAGCACAAAGATAATTATACCCACATGAACATCATACATTCCGCTAGATCTACTACCACAACCGCGTATAATAAACCCAGATCTACCACTTTGAAAGTGGGAACAAATACAAAAACCTTCATACCAACAATAGATTCAGAAATATATGAATAAAAACATAACTGTGTTAAAAAAATCAAATATGCAAGATTCACAACATCAATACTAGTGGTTTCATCACCCCCTTAACCAAGGGAGGTTTAGTTACACATAGCTAGAAGAAAATCACAAGAAAAACTGAGAAAGAACAACATGAGAAACAAAGTGCAGAAGAAAAACTAAAGCAAACGAGTTTATGAGGATTGAGGATGATGGATCTCCGATTGCTCGAACCCGAGACTCCAATCTTTAATCCAAGACTCCCCTCTCCTTCTCCAAGGAGTTGTAGCTGCTCTCCTAGGTCAGAACTCCCTTCAAAACGTGCCAAGAGTGTCAATATATAGGCCTCCAACACAAACTTCGCGTAGAAGTCTCAATAATTGAGTTTCTAGCATGAATACACGGCCATGTATGCATACACAGCCTAGGCCGTGTATGACATTGAGTTTGGGGGCAAAATTTCACTATTTCAATTGTAAAGTTAGTAGCGTACACGGCCTAGGCCGTGTATTCTCACACAGGCATGTATTTTCACGTAACTTAGGCCCTGTATACTGACGCAGGCCCTGTATTCTGACTCTGGTCCTATAATCTGACTTCCAAGCTCAATATGACCCCTTAGACCTCCAAATATGGAAAAATGTTCAACATGAAAGTTGTAGATTTGGATCTTAACTATCAACCAGCAAAATTTCAACTCATTTGACAACTTGTAGCTCAAGATATGCCATGAACAGTACACAAAGGTCAAGCTGTCAGGATCAGCACCCTAGTTCTTGCTTCAACTCCAATTTGAGTTATCCAAACGTGTGATTGGGCCTTTGATGTCTTCATGAAAGTAGTAGGGAATTGTCTTAGCTTTCCTACAAGACTAAAATCACATCAATCAGATATTTGAAACTCAAATTATAGTTAGTTTACTGAACATTGTCAAAGGGATAAATTGAGGCTAATTCATGCAATAATTCCTTCAATGATCCAATTAGGCTCAATATCATAAAATGTGTCAATACCAACTTAATTAAACCTAATTAAACCTTAAGAAGCCCAATGACTGAAAAGCATAATTCAATTATGAGTGCAAATGAACACATTTTAGCAAAGTTTCACAGTAATGCTCCAATTAGGGTTTGATATCAGAAACTAAGCTAAATGATGACAATTTAGCACAAATGGAGCTCAATGAATCAATTATAAGGCAACTAAAATATAGGAATAATCAACAGATCAGTAGACAACACTATACTAATCGCACTTGGAGTACGATAGTATACTCCCCAATACTATCTAATTGACAATGGGAACTCTAGGTATTAATATTCACACTAATGTCCAAGATGTAGCCTACTCAAAATAATGTTTAAGTCCCCTATGTAATAAATACGCTTTCTTTCCAGGTTAACGTGCCACGCCTCCAATCCTCCACGAAACGTCGATCTCGTATACCCAAGGAAACAAGGCACCTCTATTTTCTAGAACTCAGTATCCTTTACCAGAATCTACTCTTCCTCAACTTCTTGCTCAAGTTCCCGCTCAGCGTCTTTAAAATTATAAATACAATATAGAATAGACATAGAAAGAGGTGAGATCACCTACGCCAATACCAATATGGCAGCAATGAAGATAAACACATACAATATCTCATACCAGCACATCTTACATAATTACAATTATGCCACCAACATCATTTATCATCATAACTCATGTAATAAGCAATAATTACAATCATGCCATTATCAATAATCAAATATTCAATAAATCAATTATTATAAATCATTATTACGATAATGCCCTCACTGTCTACATGTATGCATACAGACTCAATTTCCTACTCCATGGAGCTAAAACTCATATCGAAAAGAGTGATTGAAAAGATCTGTCTGCACTAATATGCCTCAGACCACGTGCTCAATTTTTGCACATCTAGCATATGCACCACTGTCTTTATCAAATCTTGATTAGGGATAGTGTCTCGGTCCGGATCATCGGTGTGTTGCATCGGTCTAACCTACGGTACAGAAGCACTGCCATCTGCCCATTGTAGGCAACCCGCACCCCGATGCCCCCAAGGTCAATGAGTGACCTACACTACGCATATCACACCCACTCAGGAGGTGTATTCTTTCCTAGACAATCAGCCTTATTCAATCCATCGGACCTTTCCAATGCATGTACTATGCACCTTTCACAATTTGAATTCATTATATCATATTCTCAATTCAATTTCTTTACCTCATATTTTCAATTTAATTTCTTTCTCATATTCGGGGTCCTCATATAGGCCCAATAGTATCATTACTATAATTTCATTGCGAAACCATATTTTCGCATTTTCTCAATTGCGTAAAATATTTTTCACACGTTTTAAATAAAAAATATTATTTTTCTCATTTAACACCAAAATTTGACTTTATTTTCCATATTTGCATAATAACCCCTCAAAACATAATATTTACATTTTAGTCCTCACTTAAATAATATTTTCACAACAGTCCCTCATAAAATTCATATTTACGAAATAGTCCCTCATAAAATTCATATTTACGAAATCGTCCATCATAAAATTCATATTAATGAAATAGTCCCTCATAAAATAATATTTACAAGATAGTCCCTCTTTTATAAAATATTTACAATATAGTCCCTCTAAAATCAATAATTACAATATGACCCCATTAAAAATGAAAATTACGATATTGCCCCTCAAAAAAATCAGTATTACAATATAGCCCCTTTAAAAATGAAAATTATAATATTACCCCTCTAAAAATCATATTTATAATATGGTCCCCTTTAAAAATGAAAATTACAACATTACCCCTCTTAAAATCGGTATTTACATTGTTTCCCCAAAAATATTATTTCTTTCATTTACTCCACATATCACAGCTCAAATTTTACAGACACACCTCTAAACCCGTAGGGTGAGCTATACGTCAGTAAACTTCAAGTATTGACATCCAATTTTATTTCATAACCCATTTACTTAATTATATCAAATTGTTTTTCCAAAATCATTTTACTTTGCTATACTCAAACTTTTTTTCAAATTCAATTCCTTTTCATTTAAATCTTTAATTCTCATTTGAATCCATCATTTTTAGGACTTTGGTACTCTTTTTCATGTTAAGGCCATAAGCCATCAAGCTCTTTGGAGCTCTCATAAATTCGTTTCCACATGTTATTCACATCTTACTTTACTCATACATTTTCATGCATTCAATTTCATACATACAAACATATATCAAAGCAATAAACATAATATCACACATGCAAACACAATTATAAAACCATAGACACCAAAATCACAAACAAAGAGACATCAAACAATAAGTGAATAAACCCTTATGGGTTTTTCACCATACACAACCATTCCCACACCACCAAAACATGGTTGGTGAGGTAAAATCTCCCTCTTACCTCTTGAAGACAAGCTTTTTAAACTCCTCTCCTTCTCCTTGTTTTCATACAAGCCACAAACAATTCCTAACAATTCTAAAACAATTAGTAAAATCACATACAAAGCTTTATAATAACAAACCATGGAACAAACATGGTTTATAAAATCACAAACATGAATTTAAACCATAGAAATCAAAGTTTACCTTTAGGAAAGTAAGATAGAAGTGGGATTTTGAAGCACTTAGAGTGGGATTTTTGGAAAACTTTCTAAATGGAAAGTGTTTAGAATGTTGTTAAGCTTTAGGAAATGGTGAGAGTGAAAATTATAGGTGATGGATGGTGTTTGTAGGGTGCTTGGCCGAACCATATGGTGAGAAAAGGAAGGAAAATATGCTTTGGTGTTCTTGGAATTTTTTAGAAGAAAAGATGAAAGCTTTTTGGGTGAGAGAGAAAATGAAATTTGTGAGATTGAATTATGGAAGGCTGCTGCCATGAATGGGTAGGGAATTTTAGGAGATTTGCATGAAGAAAATATCCCATTTTGAGTGCACATGGTGTAGCACATGGCTTATGTCATTCACTTGACTTGCATGGCTTTATTGGATTGTTCAAGAACCATGTAGAAACCTCCTCCAAGCTGCTGCAAACCGTGGGACTCCTTGGGGTTTTAGGGACATTAATTTGTTTTAATTCAAGTCTAATTACTTGCTAATTGATTAGTTAATTCATTAGGTTAACTTTCCTAATCAATCTTAACTAATTATCCAATTACATAACTAATTAATTAGACATATAATTACATATATTATAACCTCTAATTAATATTAGGATATCTAATTAAGAATTAAATTATAACCAATTAACAATTAAATTAGTTTACTTAGCTTGTTAATTAGGCCATTAGATTAACCAAATTAGATTTAATTAGTTACTAATCAAATTCAAGCCACTATTGTTGACTTCATCTTAGCCATTGAATTCAACTTGGTTTCCTATCCATTGATCTCATCTACGGTGGATATTACTTAGTGGTTTTATCAGGATTCGTTTTACACCATTGATCGGATTAACGGTTATGATCAAAAGCATCTAAATTATGCTTTTCATCCAAGGGTCCATATTGAAGTCTATGCTTCTTTGTTTGACTCATTCTCATTGGTTTAAAAAGTCAAGCCACCTATTTTGACTTGTTCTTATTGGTTCAGAATTCTTTTCAGTCAGAATCGTTGACTGCTACACTAAACGTGGGCCCCACAAACTTTTTCGGGTCCACTAACAAATTTTCTACTATTTTTGAGACAGTAAGTACTATTGAATAAAATAAAATAAAATTATTTTATTACACAGTTAAATCCTAAAAATTATAAGATTAATATATATATCAATCAGAATTGGTTTAAGTAAGATCCCTCAGCTCCAATTAATTAAAATAAGAATTTCCCCGGCACGAAAATTATTATTTTCCTAACCTGGAGCAAATCACACAAAATAATCAAAAACAATATCGGAATAATCAAATTATTTTTATATTACACAGAAAACACAAACTAGTGTAATTCTGTCAGTTCTGTAACATAGTCTAAAATGTGGGGTGTTACATCGTCTATCTGACATTTCTAGTTATAAAAGCAAACTACATCTGACTAAATCATCCATCTAATGTTTCTTGGTTCGGTACTTCGATTCCAAAAGCACTATGTTGATGCATGCTTATCATGTTAGACTTTCTTAATCATGCCTCAATGCATGTGGATTCAATGCATATATGTATAATCAACAATAATATACCTTTCCATAACATGCCACAATTTGACTAAGATAAGCATCAACACATTCTTGGTCCCACTCATGGACCCACAATAAATATTATCAAGTCCTCAAATAAAACATTACACTTTTAGGGTACATTATAGAATCATGTCTTAATTTCTACATTCATCTTAATAAGTTTTCTATTTAGAGAAATTCTCTCACATTATTCATTTAATCTTTATTATCTTAATCAAACAAGTTCGTCAATTAATTTTAGACTTAATTCCCTTAAGATAATTTAAATTGAGTTATTCAATATTCTTACTTACACTCACAATCTTCCTTTAATGAAGAATTACTCTTAGTTTTAGGATAAGATCTCATTCTTGATTCTTTTTCATTTTTATGAATTTCTAATTAATTTCTAATTATCCAATTAACTAAGTTTCACTTTAATTTAGCATTTCTTATAAAATCCTTCTCTAGAGGAATTCTCTTGATTATTAAGCTCCTCACTTTAAGTTTATTTATACTCAATTAGAAAATTAATCTAAGATTTTCCAAGTCTCACACACTCCTATTCTTTTCTTAGGTCTAAAGAATCACTTTAAGTTATCAATCATATTTTTTTCTATCACATTGTTAACTACTTAATCACTTGATTATTTAAATTTCAAGGTTCCATAAAGTTACATGGTTGGACGCCAAAATGGCCCTAGAGGCCGTGGGCCTCCCAAGGGTAGAAACCCTAAATTTTCCTTTACTCATTTACATGTTATTCACTTGATTAGTTGTGTCTCCCCTTGTTACCAAAATTTCAACCTTGAATACCCTATTCAAGGGTCATGGCCGTGAGCCACAATAAAGAGGGCAAGGAACCCTTGCTTCTATTTCATGTTTCCACTCCACCAAAATCAATCCAAGGTCATCAATATACATATATATTCGATCATATAAATCATACAAGGTAAAATCAACACATATGCATGAAAATCATACATCAAAGAGAGTAACCCTAACAAGGGTTTCTCACAACCAACACAAAATAAAGTCCCTCACTACCAATAGAGGTTGAAGTGGACCATCTCCCTCTTACCCAAGAGAAATCAAGAAAAGGAATCTTCTTGTTTGCTCCTTGTGAAATTCGTCCAAGCACCTTCAAAACCATAGAAATTACAACTTCATCAAATCAACACTAAGGCTTGAGAAAAAGAGGGCAAATGGTCATCACAATGACCATTAAAATGAAAATGAAGAAGAGAATATGAGAGATCAAGAATCTTACCCTAAAGCTTTAAACTTTGAAGCTTGAAGAAGATGATGAAGATGAATGAATCAAGTGATGCTTACCAAAGAGAAAAGGTTAAGGGTGATGAAAGGGTTTAAGAAATGTGATTAGTTGGAGCAAACAAAGGAAAAATGGAGGGTTGATGATGGTGTGTGGCCGACAGTTTTGGAGAGAAAAGAAGAAGAGAAAAGTTAAGTTCTTTGTAGGAGATTTTAACAAGATGAGAAAAGCTTCAATGGAGAGGTGGATTCAAGTAAAGTGGTTGCTTGAAATTAAGCAATAATGGGGGAGGAAAGGAGTGGTGCAGTCATGGAAGAGGAGAGAAGGAGGAGAAAATGGTTGAGAGAAAAGAGTGTAGAGAGAGAAAGTGATAGTAAAAGTGTTGTAGCTTTTTATGGTTTTTGGAATTAGAATGATTAAGTGTTAATTGGAAAGCCTATTTTTGGCTCCTAAGAGGCCTCATGGCTGTGTAGTGTGGGGAGAAAATGGAGGGAAAATTGCCACCAAAATTAGGACAACACTTGTTAGATTTATCAAAAACAAATTTAATTAGACATAAAGTAGATTCCCTTTAGATAAGGTGAAAAAGTGATAAACTAATAAAATAATAAGGTGATTAGCATTTTCACTACAAGCTATTGCCCAATGGACAGTATATATTGTCCAATGGATAATAGAGTATACTGCAGAATTTTATTTAACAGAACGTACTGCAATTTTATTTATCAGATAAAATTTCAAAAAATATAAACCTCATAAATTGTGCCAAGCCCCGGGTTTAGTAAGATCCCCCGTCGACGTTTCCACAGTTCAAGATTTACCAGCCTCGAGGAAAATATTTCATTTTTTCGGCTCCGCTCAGCGTACACGTAAATCAATAAATATATTAAAATAATCAATGTTTCTGGAAAAATCCAAAAAAATTCTCAAAAATTATAAATATTAGCGAATGACTATTTATCTTGAAACAAATAATTTTTGAGGTGTTACACTGACTCGGCTCAGTACACACGCAAAAAGAGAAATATATTAAAATATTCAACATTTTTTGAAAAATTCAGAAAAATTCTCAAAAATCATAAATATTATAAAATGACTATTTATGATGAAACAATTAATTCTCGGGGTGTTACAACTCTCTTTCTAAAAAGAAATTTTATCATCAAAATTTTCATACCTTAGAATACATGCGTATATTGTTCCTTATAGAATGTTTCCAGATCTTTAACGCAATCCCAACGACTAACTTTGAGTTTTTTTGTGTAGAGTAACTCTTCTTATGTGCTTTTAGTTGTTTTGAAGCATACGCTACTACTCCTTCTATCTGCACAAGCTCACGTTCCAAATTCTAACGCGAAGCATCAATAGGTATCTCAAAAGGTTCATTAAGATTAGGCAAAATCATCATTGGTGAAGTAGTTGAGTGTTTCTTCAACGCTTGAAAATTTTCCCCGTATGCATCGATCCATACAAAACTTGACTCTCTTGTATGAGTTAGATGAGAAGTCTTACCATATTGGAAAATTCTATGACGAGTGTCTCGTTACGAATCCCATATGGCTACAAATCTCCATTATGGTCATCGGTCTTTCTCATTGAAGAACTGCTTTGACTTTCGACGGATCCTTAGCAACTCCTTCCTTAGAGATCATATGACCTGAAAGTTGAATTGCCTCTAACTAGAATTTGCACTTGGACAACTTCACGCATATCTTCTTCTCCTTCTTCAGGATTTGAACAATCACAATGAGAGGTTTGGTACGTTCCTCCGAATGTTATGAATGGGTCAGAATGTCGCCAACAAATACAATGACAAATCTATTTTCAACAAGGAAGAAGATCCTATTCACGAAATCGATGAATGCTACCGAAGTGTTCCTTGCACGAAATGACGCTACAAAACACTTGTAGTGCCCATAATGCGTTCAAAAAGCTGTCTCAAAAACATTCTTCTACCTTCAAATGAACTTGATGATAGTCCAGAACACATGCTAATCTTGGAGAAAACAGTGGCTTTCTTCAGTTGATCTATCAAACCATCTATCCTCAATCATAACAGAAAATGTCTCATAGGGTAAGTTCTTACCTAATTGTACTGTATTCAGTGTTATTTTATGGTTTGAATTCAGGAACACATTTCCTCAATCAAAGCACACTAGAATCATTATAAAGGTTAGAAGGAAAAGATAGTTAAGTCATTTGGCATACTACCAGACTTTCCGACGAAGAATTTGACATAGTTTAATAAAATTTAGGACTGAGCTTCATGGATCCAAATCCAAAAATCTCTGTCTCAAGAAACACTAAAGTTTGATTGGAGCAATTTGACAGGATATGGTTGGAAAATAACCAATCCTTTTTCAAGATCACATCAAATTTAAGAAGAAGGTAAACAAATCCAATCAACAGAAAAGATTCAGTCTTTAACAGGTCATAGGATAATTTAAGTGACTTGGCTATCATCAATAGGTTCTTAGTAGCCGAAGTAGAGATAACTTAGTCAAAAGATGACGAAGATACAAACGACCCTAATGGACTCATACAGTCATATGTCATAAAGGAATGGGTTACCCCCAGAATTATACAATAAAATCACAGGGTCATCTATTGTAGTACAATCTCCCTCGTTTAGGTCTTTAGTTTGGGATGCTTTTACTCCACTTGAAGAATTAACTCTCCCTTCCTCGTGAGATTTTGAAGCACATACATCTCTAACGGAAGGCTTCGTCCTATGCAAAGTACAATTTCTAGCCACATGTCCTAGCTTCTCGCACTTGAAATAAATTATTCCTTCGATCGTACAGTCCCTTCTTAAGTGGCCCTTTTCACACTTGAAATAGATTACCCTCTTGATCTTACATTCCCTCATTGAATGGTCCTTTACACACTTCTTACATTTTGGTAAGGATACCACAGTCAGATTGGATTTACTACCACTCGCACCTCCTTCTTGTGTTTGTTGTTGATGTTGCTTCCTCGGTAGTCATGAATACGGTTTCTACTGAAACCAGTTGGCTTTACGCTTCTTCCCATTTTGGACCGTCGATGGCCAAAAATTACAAGGTCTCGCATCCGAAGATTGATCCACCTTTGACAGATTCTAAATCTCCACTATCAGCTTCTGCTGTCGGGCAGCTCTCTATATTACTCCTGCTGCTGCAGTCATATCATCATCTTCACTCCTTGTATTCACATGCTTACGGCTACCCCGAGCCATTGCCTCTCTTCAAGGACATACAAGTCGAAACATAAGGAAAATTAAAAGCAATCGATTCAAACATTATTGTCCCTTTTCGAAAACCAAACACAAAGAGTCACACAACACAACAAGACAAACCTAACCACCAAACCCAAAAAGCTCTAACTTGAGCTCATTCATTCTGCCTCTGTGGTATGATCTCTTGTAAGTCTTTAACTCCCATGCAGCTCCTTGAACCAAACTTACGCCAGATATTATTTTCCCAAGAAAATCAATTTTCCAAAACCTTTTGATGCCTCAGTCCAAAAACCTTACAAGTCCTATTTAACTACCCTTTTTTAACCCATTGGCTTAAACAATTCTAGAGGTAACACAACAAGAGTGTAAATGCAAATAAATCCTAAATAAATTCAGTCATACTAGCTGAGCTTCTTATTAAAAGAACTCCTATTCCCTTAATACGCCTAGGTGAAGTCATAGTTTTCTGTCCACATAGAACATTACACATTGAGTGGGCTAATACTCAATATCATGTAACTATGCAACAGTAGCGACCAACATTCAACCTATGGCAAGCCGTGCCTTCCTTTCCCAAACATCTCTATCAAGAGACAAGGAAGTGCACAACATACAAAGAAACTTCAAACATGTCTAAGCATAGTCAGTCCATACCCCGACTCAACAAGAAGAATTGCTCTGATACCACTTAATGTAACACCCCTAGATCTAGTAACCATGGCACAATTGTCAGTATACTATAGTCACTAAATGTTTGGCGTGTTACGACTCATATAACAAGTTTCCAAAATTTAATTATTGTGCATATAAAGAAAATATGAGCCACGAATGAATAGATACACATGCCATCATTTGAAAATATAATTTAATAAGATATACTCAAAATACAGCACATAAGGCTGGATAATTACCTTAAAACATACATAGTGCAGCGCATTGCTCATACCACTCAGAAGCACTTAGATATACATCAAAATACACTTATACTCAAAAGAAATCTTATATAGATAATGCAAAAGAAACATAAACTACCCATAATGACACCACGACTAAGGAGTTGGGCACTCCATCGGACCCATCTCGGGGTCCTCTCCTGGCTCATTTGAAGACACAAGGACAGGACAGAGTGCGGTCTCATGGGCAGGTGCCCTAGCAACTGATGCCTTAGAATCCTCGTCCTCTCTAAGGGTGTGAAGCGGATCACCCCAAAGCTCCCGAATGGGCAATGCAAACTCCAGATGCACTAATATAGTGAGAGTCAAAATAGGATCTCCATCGTAGGTCCTCCTCACGATTAAGATCAGATCCCCAACATACCGTATATGCTCACCGGCCCAGTCGACTCGCCAAGCATTGGCACCCCTGATGAACACAATCTTGACGAAACTAATAAAATCCCTTCTTGATGCCATCACCGAACACAGGAGATCAAACCAAGTCAAATCTAAGAGAATCAACCTCGTCGCCTCTATATTCTTTAACTAAAATCATGTAGAACAAAAATAGTACAAACAAGAGGTAAAATATCCAACATCTTTACCAATTATGGCAGTAAGAAACAGAAATGGCATAGGATGCCCACATAGCATTACAAGAATAATAAACAGTATAAAGAAGCAGATATTAAATAACTTAACAATTCCAAGCAGTTATAACATCAATAAGGTAGCAGTTCCAATCATCATATAAATTGAATGCCAAATAATATGTTGACTTACTATGCACATGTACATGATATCAAAATCCTACTCCATGGAGCTAGACACAAACATCGACGAAAATGATCAGGGAGACATGCTAGTATCTCGTCATCCTAAAACCAAGTGTTTTCTAGAAAAATTAATCATTTTGTGCAATAAGGCTTTATACAGCGGCATTCCCACAAGATCGCGATATAGGACATTGTCTCAGTTCGGATCGTCGATGCGTTTGCATCGATTTTTCCCACTGCCAAAGGGGTTACTAATTGTCCACTGTGAGACGCCCGCACCCCAACGCCCCCAAGGTCAACATTATGACCTACACTAGTCTATTCGCACCCGCACTAAGGTGTGATTCAACTCCTAGGCAATAAAGCCTTAACAATAGTTCAACGAACTTTCTCAAAGCATGCTAAATGAAATCAACCCCCATTGTACCATTCTCAATGGTATTGAAACAACCGTCCATACAATTGTTGTTACCAAGTGGCCTCAAACTCTAGAGGGGGTGAAATGAGTTTATCAAATATTTTCACAAATTTTTCGTAAAACGTTTGTTTATCAATTTTTGTTGAAGCTATTGGATAATTGAAGTGAATAGATAAATGAGATTGAATACTTCACTCACAGATTAAACAAGCCAAGATGAATAATATTCAATCAAGCATATAAAAGAAATGCACAAATGTAAAGAGATAGGGTTGAGAGAATCAAACACAAGGATTTATCCTGGTTCAGCCACCCCTTATGACCTACGTCCAGTTCTCAAGCGAACCACTCGAGATTTTCCACTAAACTTCAAGCTTGAATGGGTGCTTGAAAACCTTTACAGATTGGAGCACTCGACAACACCTTGGGATACCTCACCCTTGTGCTTTGAGCCTCAAAACAGGGATGCCTCACTCTTTACAACCTTTAAGGGATACCTCACCCTCTTTACACCTTTAAAGGATACCTCACCTCCTTTTCAACAAGGATACCTTACCTTTTTCACTAGAGGGATACCTCACCCTATTTACAGAATAAACAAAGTGTTTGAATGATAGAAACTCTCTCAAAGAGTAGATTGATACAAATTGAAGCTCTAACAATGTCCATTTTCAATATCTCAAGTTTTCTCACAAAAATAGGGCAAAAACTTTTTCAGGATTTGATTCTCATATATGAGTGTTAGATTGATGTTCTAAATTGAAGTTCAACCCTTAAAGAAGCCCCAAGGCAAGTATTTATAAGTTTTGTAAGTAAAGGAGCCGTTGGGACATTTTTAGCTAAGCATTAAATGTCATTAATATAGTTGTTGGACTCTGTCAGATTGCTTGAAATCGATTACACAGCAAATGTAATCGATTAAATTGTTGTTCCAACGTGTTCTTGGCTTTCTAGGCTCTGTGTAATCGATTACATTCTTGGTGTAATCAATTACAAGGCCTCTGACTTGCTTTGTAATCGATTACCATTTCCATGTAATCGATTACATACCTTCTTGAACGTGTTCTTGCCTTTCTGGGTTTAATGTAATCGATTACATTACTAGTGTAATCGATTACAAGGCCTCTCACTTGCTTTGTAATCGATTACATGCTCCATGTAATCAATTACCAGCTCTTTGTTTAGCTTGTAATCGATTACAAAACATGTGTAATCAATTACCTTGACCTTTGAACACATTTTTCAAGTCCAATTAAGTTTGTAAGCCATTTCAAACACTTCAAGACATTTGATTAAACATAAATCCTTTCATGAGTGTTAAATCTTAGATTGAAAATAATGTTTCTTTGAAAAACATGTTTAGCTTTAAATTTTCAAGCTGACTTTGAAAATGATATTTGAAAAATCATTTGAGAATCATTGAGATACTTAAAGGGCATTTTACATTGATATTCTAAGACCTATATCTAATATACCTCTTTTGATCTTGATCTTTTCTTTTGCTCTTGATCTTCTCTTTTTGATCTTGATCTTCTCTTTTTGCTTTTGTTATCATCAAAAACCTAATTGATATACTTCAAGACATAAGTATTCACATTCTCCCCCTTTTTTTATGATGACAAACTAAACATTCAATAAAAAGAGAAATATTTGCATTTATTTGAATATCAGATATTTAAGCGCAACTCTCCCCCGTAATGTATGCATGAGATAGAATATGTGAAAACATAAATCTCCCCCATACACATGCAATATATTTCACTAATCTCTCCCCCGTTGGCATTATAAAAAAGAAGACATAAGCATTCAGATTGGATATAATCATTTCAGCCCAGTAGGATCAATATCAGAGTATACACTATTTAGCACATCAATATGTGATACCAATAGCAAATGCATATGAAGAAAAGCTTAGATAGTATTTATCATTTATGCCAACAGAATTCAGAGTCATATCCAAGAGCAATTATGGGGTTAGATAAAGATTAAGCATAAGGAAAGTATCATGAAAGAACAGAACGTCAAGATTAAGTAAAATTATGAAAAAAAAGTTTTGTAATCGATTACACTTTTGTTGTAATCAATTACATGCGTTCTGTTTTCCTTGTAATCAATTACAAAATTTGTGTAATTGATTACAAGATTTCTGACTTGGCTTGGAATGCTTGACAGAGCCTTTGTAATCGATTACAAAGATCTTGTAATCGATTACAAGCTTGCTGAAATCAGTTTTTGCATTTCAAACAGTAATTAATCAATCTCAAAGCCTTCAAATTAGTTCCAAAACATTCCAAATCAATTCTAAACATCATTTAAGCATATAGTCCAATTAGATTATGATCCGAAACACATTATTGTGCAGTAAAACAATATATTATGCATCAAGATATCATACTATGCAGCAAGATATCATATTATGCAGCAAAACAATATATTATGCATCAAAATAGCATATTATGCAGTAAGTTGTGTATTTTACGGCAAAATTAGATGCATGATTGATCCATTATGTCAAGTTCAAAGATATTGATATTATATATACCATTTCACACAAGAAGCATATTCATTTAGTATATTCAAGATATATAGAGATATTTTTCAAGATGTTAAACTAGTAAAGCATAGAGCAAGTCTCCACTTAACCAAATGATGCAAGTTCAAGCTTCTTAGAGACAAAGAAGAGAGCTTGAAGTATTTTCTGGTTTTGTTCTTAGAGCAGCCACTTTTCAAGATATCCAAAGTCAATTCTTGGCCTTCAAGTACACCTACAACACACTTCAATTTTTGATTTTTGGTACCCAAATTTTCTTGGATCCCTGTGTGTTAGTTTTTGACAAAGTGCCTTTGGAAACCCAAACCATTTTAGTTCCTAACTTATTATTGATATTCTTCCTTGCATTGCAAGTTGATGCACTATGCCCTTTCCTACCACAATGAAAGTATTTAATAAAGGGACTACTTGATGTACTTGATGAAACAAAGAAATTCTTGAGAAACTTTTGTTGTTTATTGGGATTATACCCCAAACCAGCCTTTTGAAAAACACATCTTTGGTTCCCAAGCAATATGTTCAAATTATCACTTCCAAAGCTAAATTTTGAAAGAGTGTTTTTCAAATCCTCAATCTCAATTTCAAATGCTTTGCATGATGAGCAAGATAAGGGTATAGATGCATTATCAAGTGATAAACATGTCATGCATAAAGAATTTGTATGTATCAATCCAAGAGTTTCATTTTCTAATTTTAATTCCTCAATTTCTTTGTTTAAAGCAGAAATTTGATTTTCAAATAAGGAAATTGATTTCTTGGATG
Organism: Ormosia semicastrata; assembly: GCA_029884595.1. Lineage (NCBI taxonomy): Eukaryota > Viridiplantae > Streptophyta > Magnoliopsida > Fabales > Fabaceae > Ormosia > Ormosia semicastrata. Next base: position 56,788,447 of record JAQQTO010000063.1, read on the forward strand.
ATGAAACAAGTTTTGTAAGTCTTATAGATTCATTATGCAATTCTTCAAATGCATCTTGCAATTCATCATAGGAAGGGGAAGAGTTTGATTCAGAATTTGAGGATGTTACCTCCATGTCGTCTCCATCTTCCTCTTCTCCTCTAGCCATGAAACATAGATTGGCTTTCTCATTATCCGAGCTATCAGTTGAATCCATGTTATTATCATCTCAAGCTATGTAGGCTCTTCTTTCTTTCTTCTCCCTTGAGGATCTTTTGTGATATTTTTTCACTTTACTTTGATAAATTGGGCACTCCATCTTCATGTGACCTAATTCTCCACATTCATAGCATTTAAGAGTGGATGAAGTTCCTTCCCCTTTGATATAGACATTCTTTTGGGGAAAGGGAGGTCTCCGATGAGCTCCATTCTTCTTGAAGAATCTTTCGAATTTCTTAACTAATAGAGCAAAATTTTCTTCGTTTATATCCAAGTCATTCTCATCATCTTCATCATCTTTAATCATGGAGGAAGTGGCCTTGAGAGCTATTCCCTTCTTTTTCTTATCAATCTCCTCACTTTGGTTGAGTCTATTTAATTCTAATTTATGTTCTTGGAGCTTGCCAAAAAGTGTGGCTAAGGTCACGGTTGAGAGATTTCTTGACTTCGCAATAGCCGTCACTTTAGGTTGCCAATGCCTGCTCAAACATCTCAACACTTTGTTAATAAGATCTTCATTAGGAAAATTTTTTGCCAATGAAGCAAGATGATTTACAATATGTGTAAAACGTTTTTACATTTCTTGAATGCTTTCATTTTGGTTCATTCTAAAAAGCTTATACTAATGGGTGAGAGTATTGATCCTTGATCTTTTCACTTCACTGGTACCCTCATGGGTTACTTGTAAAGTATCCCACATTTCTTGGGCAGTTTTACAATTTGACACCCTAAAGAATTCATCATATCCCAAGGATGTGGTAATGATGTTTTTGGCACTCAAATTATATTAGACCTTTTTCTTATCATCATCGATCCTTTCACTTCTTGGTGTGTTAACCTTTACACTATCAACAACTTTTATGGGGATAAAAAGACCATTTTCAATAGCATCCCACACATTTAGGTCAATAGCTTCAATAAAAATTTTCATTCATTCTTTCCAATAAGCGTATCCATCCCTATTGAAAAAGGGAGGTCTGTAGATGAAAGAACTTTCTGAAAAATCATTTAAGGAGACCATCACTTTCTCTTGAAACTGCTAATCCCTTTACACAAGAGCCTAGCTCTGATACCACTTGTTACCAAGTGGCCTCAAACTCAAAGGGGGGTGAATTGAGTTTATGAAATATTTTTGCAAATCTTTCGTAAAACATTTGTTTATCAATTTTTGTTGAATCTATTGGATAATTGAAGTGAATAGATAAATGAGATTGAATACTTCATTCACAAATTAAAAGAGTCAAGATGAATAACATTCAATCAAGAATATAAAATAAATGCACAAATGTAAAAAGATAGGGTTAAGAGAATCAAACACAAGGATTTATCCTAGTTCAGCCACCTCTTGTGACCTACGTCCAGTCTTCAAGCTAACCACTCGAGATTTTCCACTAAACTTCAAGCTTGAATGGGTGCTTAAAAACCTTTACAGATTGGAGTACTCAACAACACCTTGGGATATCTCACCCTTGTGCTTTGAGCCTCAAAACAGGGATGCCTCACCCTTTATAACCTTTGAGGGATACCTCATCCTCTTTACACCTTTGAAGGATACCTCACCTCCTTTTCAACAAAGAATACCTCACCCTTTTTCACTAGAGGGATACCTTATCCTCTTTACAGAATAAATAAAGTGTTTGAATGATAGAAACTCTCTCAAAGAGTAGATTAATACAAATTGAGGCTCTAACAATGCCCCTTTTGAATATCTCAAGTTTTCTCACAAAAATAGGGCAAAAATGTTTTCAGGGTTTGATTATCATATATGAGTGTTAGATTGATGTTCTAAATTGAAGTTCAACCCTTAAAGAAGCCCCAAGACAAGTATTTATAAGTTTTGTAAGTAAAGGAGCCATTGGGACATTTTTAGCCAAGCATTAAATGCCATTAATATAGCCGTTGGACTCTGTCAGATTGCTTGTAATCGATTACATAGTAAATGTAATCGATTACATTGTTGTTCCAACATGTTCTTGGCTTTCTAGGCTCTGTGTAATCGATTACATTCTTAGTGTAATCAATTACAAGGCCTCTGACTTACTTTGTAATCAATTACCATTTCCATGTAATCGACTACATACCTTCTTAAACGTGTTCTTGCCTTTTTGGGTTCAATGTAATCGATTACATTACTGGTCTAATCGATTACAAGGCCTCTGACTTGCTTTGTAATCGATTACATGTTCCATGTAATCGATTGCCAGCTCTTTGTTTAGCTTGTAATTGATTATAAAACATGTGTAATCGATTACCTTGGCCTTTGAACACATTTTTCAAATCCAATTAAGTTTGTAAGCCATTTCTAACACTTCAAGACATTTGATTAAACATAAATCATTTCATGAGTGTTAAATCTAAGATTGAAAATAACGTTTCTTTGAAAAACATGTTTAGCTTTGAATTTTTAAGTTGAATTTGAAAATGATATTTGGAAAATCATTTGAGAATCATTAAGATACTTAAAGGGCATTTTACATTGATATTCTAAGACCTATATCTAATATACATCTTTTGATCTTGGTCTTTTCTTTTGCTCTTGATCTTCTCTTTTTTATCTTGATCTTCTCTCTTTGCTTTTGTTATCATCAAAAACCCAATTGATATGCTTCAAGATATAAGCATTCACAATTGTTTCAATACCATTTGCATCAATGATATTATATAACTAACCATACGACTACATAATACCACTGGTATCTGGGTTTCCTCTGATAACCAGTCCCATCTGACTCGATCGTCTATCTGACGTTTCTGGTTATAAAAGCAAATCACATCTGACTAAATCATTCATCTAATGTTTCTTGGTCCGGTACTTCGGTTCCAAAAGCACAATGTTGATGCATGCTTATCATGTTAGACTTTCTCAATCGTGACTCAATGCATGTGGATTCAATGCATACATATATAATCAACAATAATATATCTTTCCATAACATGCCACAATTTGACTAAGATAAGCATCAACACATTCTTGGTCCCACTCATGGACCTACAATAAATATTATCAAGTCCTCAAATAAGACATTACACTTTTAGGGTACAATATGGAATCATGCCTTAATTTCTACATTCTTCTTAATAAGTTTTTATTTAGAGAAATTCTCTCACATTATTCATTTAATCTTTATTATCTTAATCAAACAAGTTCATCAATTAATTTTAGACATAATTCCCTTAAGATAATTTAAACTGAGATATTCGACATTCTTACTTACACTCATGGTCTTCCTTTAATTAAGAATTACTCTTAGTTTTAGGATAAGATCTCATTCTTGATTCTTTTCCATTTTTATGAATTCCTAATTAATTTCTAATTATTCAATTAACTAAGTTTTACTTTAATTTAGCATTTCTTATAAAATCCTTCTCTAGAGGAATTCTCTTGATTATTAATTTCCTCACTTTAAGTTTATTTATACTCACTTAGAAAATTAATCTAAGGTTTTCCAAGTTTGACACACTCCTATTCTTTTCTTTAGTCTAAAGAATCACTTTAAGTTATCAACTAGATTTCTTTTCATCACATTGTTAACTACTTAATCACTTAATTATTTAAATTCCAATGTTGCATAAAGTTACATGGCTGGACCCCAAAATGGCACTAGAGGCCGTGGGCCTCCCAAGGGTAGAAACCCTAAATTTTCCTTTACTCTTTTACATATTATTCACTTGATTAGTTATGTCTCCGCTTGTTACCAAAATTTCAACCTTGAATACCCTACTCAAGGGTCATGGCCGTGAGCCACAATAAAGAGGGCAAGGAACCCTTGCTTCCATTTCATGTTTCCACTCCACCAAAATCAATCCAAGGTCATCAATATACATATATATTTGATCAAATAAATCATACAAGGTAAAATCAACACATAGCCATTAAAATAATACATCAAAGAGAGTAAACCTAACAAGGGTTTCTCACAACCAACACAAAATAAAGTCCCTTACTACCAATAGAGGTTGAAGTGGACCATCTCCCTCTTGTAACACCCACCTTAGGATACCACATGTATATTACATAATTACCAAATTAACCTTATTTAGATAACGTACTTTGTAGGTAAAAATACGAGTTGTAAAATTTCTTAATAACAAGAAAATAAACTTAGCAGAAAATAAAACATCACAGTACCATTACAAATAATTTACATCATTTATACATATCCAAGTCTTTTGTTATACATATACAAGTCTTTAGCACTATCATACTGTAAATATTACAAACTAGTCACTCCAAAAATTTTAAACACTATTTACATTGACATCCTGCCCAAGTACTACTAGGCAGTTAAACCCTCAGAAGTAGCCGAACCCTCAGATGAGTCCTCCTCAGATTCCCCGGGTGGGGGAATTCCAACTCGACGTAAAGTCCGGGGATCAAATGTCCGAGCGGACGATACGACACTACTCTCTCTAGGGGTGCGATAGTACGCTCCCCAATGCTGCCTGATGGATATAGGGAACTCTAATTGTACATAAATAGTAACAGAAAAGTAAGGGTTCCCTGACTGTAGCCTACTCAACCTAATATTTAAAACTCCCAGATAATATATACTCTCTCTCTCTCAAGATCTTCGGTCCATGCCTTGTTCCCTCCGATGAATGTCAGTCTCATGTAACCCAAGAAACTAGGGATCTCCACCGCCATCAAAACTCGAGGTTCTCAACAGAATCTGGGCCTTCCTCTACTTCTCGCTCTACGTCTGGCTCAGTGTCTTAACAACACATAAACATGATACAACATATGCATACAAGAGGTGAGATCACCTACGCCATTACCAGTATGGTAGCCATGAAGATAATCACATCCAAAATATCATACAGATGTCATACTATAATTACGATTATGCCACTAACATTATATATCATCATTACCCAGGGAATAAAACAAGAATTACGATTATGCTATTTTCAATACTCAAGTATTCAATATTTTAATTATCACGAGCAAGAATTACATATGAGCAAGAATTACAATGATATATCCTCTATATATACAAATATACACTGACTCAATATCCTACTCCATGGAGCTACAACTCAAGTCGGAGAGAATGACCGAAAAGATCTGTCGGCACCAACATGCTTCAGACCACGTGCTCAATTTCTGCCCATCTAGCATATGCACGACAGTCTGTATCGTATCATGATTAGGGATAGTGTCTCGGTCCGGATCATTGGTGTGTTGCATCGGTCTAACCCACGATACAGAAGAGCTACCAACTGTCCATTGTAGGCAACCCGCACCCCAATGCCCCCAAGGTCAACAAGTGACCTACACTACGCTTATCGCACCCACTCAGGAGGTGTAGTCTCTCCTAGGCAACTTGCCTTACACAGTCCTTCGGACCTTTCCAATGCATGTCCTATGCACTATTCATAATTTCCATTAATATCACATATGCAGGGTTCATATAATAATCTAACAGCATTATTACTGTAATTTAATCGCGTAGTCATATTTTCGTATTTTCTCACTCGCGACTCAATTCTGTCACCTTTTCAAATCACGTAGTGATTTTTCAATGTTTTCCAATCGCGTAAATATTATTATTATTATAATTATTATACGTTTTGAATCAGAATTTCTGTTTTACTCATTTTAATACTAAAATTCATTGCATTTCCTCATATTTACAAAATAGTCCCTCATAATAGAATAATTACTTTCTTGTCCCTCAAATCATATTAATTACATTTTCGTCCCTTAAAATATAACAATTACTTTCTTATCCCTCAAAACATAATAATTTACATTTTAGTCCCTCAAATTTTATATTTACATAATGGCCCCGTATTTATATAATTTTTTTTTTACAATTTAGTCCTCATAATCACACATAATTTTTTTTATGCATTCTAACTTACGGCCACATACATAATATCAAGTCTGTAAATATTTCATCACACAAGCTCACATTGAAATAAGTTACACATAACACAAATACTACACATACAAGCATAAAAAAAAACAATATTATACATCACAAATACAATCAAAGAACCTCAAACAACAGGTGAATAATCCTTATGGATTTTTGACCGAACAGAACCATCCTCACACCACCAGAACTTGGTTGGTGAGGTTGAATCTCCCTCTTACCTCTTGAAGACAAGCTTTCTAAGCTTTCCTCCTTTCCTTGAAACTTTGTTAACCTCCCAAACAAACCCTAAAATTTTCAAGAAAATTAGTAAATGTTCATACAAGAATCAAGATTGAAAAACCATGGAGAAATCATGGTTCACAAAATTAAAATTAAACTTTGAATCATTGAATCAAAGCTTACCCTTTAGGAAAAGGTTGGAGAAGTTTTGAACAAGATAGGATAGGTTTGTGACAAAACCTTGTGAAGGAGAAATGGTTAGAATATATCTTGAGTTAAAACAAAACCAAGAGATGAATTTTTAAAGAATGGATGGTGTGGGTTTAAGGTGGTAGCCGATTGTGGAGAAAGAAGATGGAAGAGAAGTTTGCTTGATTTCCTTGGCACTTTGAGAGAAATAAGACTTATGTATGATAAGTATAAAAGTGAAGAGTGAGGACGTATGAGAAGGCTGCTGGCCGTGTGATAGCTTGTGAAATTTGGAAGGAATTACTTGAGTAATTATCCAATCTTTGAATGCATATGGACAGCTGCTGCCGTGTGACTTGTGAGGAAATAATAAAGAGATTTCTTGAGTAATTATTCATTACTTTACAGCTGCTGCCTTGAGGGAATTGTGAGGATAAAATAAAGAGAATTACTTGAATAATTATCCACATTTTCCAGCTGCTACCGTGAGTGACTTGTGAGAATAAAATAAAGAGATTTATTTGAATCATTATCCAATTTTACAGCTGCTGCCCTGCTGCCTTGAGTGACCGTGAGTGACTTTGTGATTGAGTGACCGTGAGTGACTTTGTGAGGAAATAATAAAGAAATTTACTTGAGTAAGCATCCAAACTTTAAATGCACATGGACAATCACTTGTCATTGGTCACCAACTTGACTTTGCATGACTTTGGAGTGTTCAAATATCACTTAAAAGCTCCTCCATTCTGCTGGACCGTGGCTGCCGCTGGACCGTCTCCATTCTGCTGCTGAACCGTGGAGCTTAGGTGAGTTTAAACTCCTTAATTTGTTGCTAATCCAACCCTAATCACTAGTTAATTAATTAGCTAATTATTTAGGTTTAATTTCCTAACCATCCTTACTTAATCATCCAAGTATATAACTAATTAGTTTAACATATTTAGCATGTATCATAACCTCTAATTAGAATTAGGATATTAAATTAAGGATTAAATTATAACTAATTCCTAGTTAAGTTAGTTTACTTAGTTTCTTAATTAGGCAATTAGATCAACTAAATTAAGGTTAATTAGCTCCTAAGCAAAAGTCAAGCCATTATTGTTGACTCAATCCTATCCATTGAAAATCAACTTAATTTCCTATCCATTAATCTTATCTATGGTGGATATTACTTGATGGTTTTGTTAGGATTCGTTTTACACCGTTGATCGGATCAACGATGAAGATCAAAGCTTCTAAATCAAGCTTCAAATCTAATGGTCCAAAAGGAAGTCTAAGCTTCTTTCCTTGACCAATTCTCATTAGTTAGAAAAGTCCAACCATTTATTTTGACTATTTCCTATTGGTTCATTTTAATTTTGATTACAGGAAATATTCTAAGCGCATTTTCTGTTAGTTAAAACTTATCGGGTCCAACATTCATAGCAACGGCTACTATAAATATAACCACAGATATTTATCAGTACAATATTTTTGTTTTTATAGATAGGTTCTAAAAATTAAAAGATTCTTTTCTGAGTCACTCAGATTCGGGTTTAGTAAGATCCCCCGTCTCCAAATGAGGCAGATCAGAATTTCCCCGGCCTGAAAATTATTATTTTTCCTGGCCAGGAGCAAATCACACAAAATGATCAAATATGATCTCAGAACAGTCAAATTATTTTTATATCACACAAAAAATACAAAACAGTGTAATTCTACTATTACTATTCATATAGTCAGAATTTGGGGTGTTACAACTCTCCCCCTCTAAAATAAAGTTTCATCCATGAAACTTGACATACACTTAACATAAAAACGGATACTGCTCTCTAATCTTTTCTTCCAACTCCTATGTGGCTTCACCACTTACATCGTTCCAAACTACTTTAACTAATGCAATGTTCTTTCCTCGAAGCTGCTTTATCCTTCGATCTTCAATCTTGACTGGAACTGTCTCATAGGTCAAGTTCTCCTTTAGTTGTACAGTGTCTGGTTCGATAATATGAGTCGGATCTGGAATATATTTCCGTAGTTGTGATACGTGAAATACATTATGAAGATTTGATAAAAACGGTGGCAGTGCAACTTGATAAGCTACCGGACCTATCCGACGAAGTATCTGATACGGTCTGATAAACTTGGGAGTAAGCTTCCTCGACTTGATTACTCGTCCAACTCCAGTCATAGGCGTCACACGTAAAAATACATGGTCACCTTCTTCAATTTCCAGTGGTCTTCGTCTTTTATCTGCATAGTTCTTTTACCGCGTCTGAGCTGTCCTCATCTTGTCTTGGATCATCTTTACCTTCTCAGTTGTTTGTTGCACAAATTCAGGTCCTACCACAGTACTTTCACCATCCTGGTACCAACACAATGGTGTCCTACATCTTCTCCCATATAAGGCTTCATAGGGTGCCATCCCTATACTCGAATGGAAACTATTATTGTATGTGAACTCTATCAATGGCAGAAATTCATCCCAACAACCAGTTTGCTCTAGAACGCAAGCCCTCAACAAGTCCTCCAACGACTGAATTGTTCTTTCTGATTGACCATCAGTTTGTGGATGGTAAGCAGAACTCAGATGTAGATTGGTTCCCATGGCTTCTTGTAGACTAGTCCAAAATCTTGATGTGAATCGCGGATCTCGATCAGAAATTATACTGGATGGTACACCATGAAGTCTAACAATTTCATTGATGTATATCTGAGCCAACTTCTCCATTGAGTACTTAATATTAATCGGTAAAAAGTGTGCCGACTTTGTAAGCCGATCAATAATTACCCATATAGAGTCGTGACCCTTCCGAGTTCTTGGTAGTCCCGTGACGAGATCCATTGCTATGTCATCCCATTTCCATTCAGGAATAGGCAAAGGTTGCAACATTCCTGATGGTCGTTGATGTTCCACCTTGGCCTTCTGACAAGTCAAACAGGATGATACGTACTCAGCTACATCTCGCTTCATTCCTTGCCACCAATACAGCTACTTCAAATCTTGGTACATCTTCGTGGCTCCTGGATGCATACTCAACTTACTTCTATGAGCTTCATTCAAAATCGATCTCCTAAGTTCTGGATTGTTTGGTACACAAACTCTCCCCTTGAACTTCAAAATTCCATCAACACCTTATTTGAATTCCATTCGCTCCTTGACTTCTTGCTTCCTTTGCTTCTTTGAGATATTGATCACTATTCTGTCCTTCTCGTATTTTATCCATCAGATCATTTGAAATAGTGATCATATTCAAACACATCTTCCCCGGTGTCAACTTCACAGATAATCGCATATCCCAAAATTCTTCTATCAATTCCTTCTCCTTCATCTTCATAACAGAAGCATTAAGCGATTTTCTACTCAAAGCATCCGCTACGATGTTCGCCTTTCCGGGATGATATTGTAACTGAAAGTCATAATCTTTCAGAAACTCGAGCCAACGCCTTTGTCTCATGTTCAACTCTTTCTGGTCAAACAGATACTTCAAACTTTTATGGTCACTAAATACAGTGAACGTTGCCCCATAGAGAAAATGTCTCCATACCTTCAACGCAAACACCACTGCTGCTAGCTCCAAGTCATGAGTCGGATAATTCCTTTCATGCACTTTCAACTGCCTCGACGCATATGCCACAACCTTACGGTTCTGCATAAGTACATAACTCAATCCTTGATAAGAATCATCACAGTACACCTCGAAAGGTTCGTTCGGATCAGGCAGAATCAAAACTGGTGAAGCAGTCAGTCGTCGTTTCAACTCCTGAAAACTTTCCTCACAGGCTTCAGTCCACATAAACGGTTGATTCTTTCGTGTAAGTTGGGTAAGAGGTCCTGCAATCTTTGAAAACCCTTCTATGAATCGTCGATAGTAACTGGCCAATCCGATGAAACTACGGATCTCTGATACAGTCTTTGGTCTTTCCCACTCAACAACTGTCTCTACTTTTGAAGCATCAACTTCAATTCCATCTGCCGATATGACATGCCCCAAGAACTGTACTTAGCTCAATCAAAATTCACACTTGGACAACTTGGCATATAGTTTATTTTCCTTCAAAATCTGGAGAACCACTCTGAGGTGTTCAGCATGTTCCTCCTGACTTCGAGAATAAATCAAAATGTCATCAATAAAGACAACAATAAACTTATCCAAGTATGAACGAAAAATTCTGTTCATGAAGTCCATAAATATTGCAGGTGCATTAGTCACACCAAAAGGCATCACTTGGTACTCATAATGCCCGTATCGAGTCCGGAACGCAATCTTTGGGATATCCTCCACCTTTACACGTATCTGGTGATAACCAGAACGTAAGTCAATCTTAGAAAATATGGTGGCTCCTCGCAATTGATCCAGCAGATCATCAATCCTCGGTAGGGGATACTTATTCTTGATTGTAATCTTGTTCAGCTGCCGATAGTCCACACATAGCCGAGAAGTCTCATCCTTTTTCTTTACCAATAACACTGGAGCTCCCCAGGGTGATACACTTGGTCTCACTAATTTCTTTTCCAATAAATCTTCCAATTGCTTCTTCAGTTCGGCCAACTCTACTGGCGACATTCTGTAAGGTGCCATAGATATAGGTCCAACTCCAGGTACCAAATCAATAGAGAATTCAATCTCCCTTTCTGGTGGTAGTCCCGGTATATCTTCAGGAAACACTTCAGGAAATTCATTCACTACAAAGATATCCTTCAGAACATCTTCACAGTGAACCTCCAAAGAAGATATCAACAAGTACCCTAGGTCTCCTTCCTTTAAACAAACTTCCACTTGAGTAGCCGTTAAGAATTTAGAATTCTTAACCTCAGGGAAAACTAACGTCTTACTCGAACAGTCGATCAGGATATAGTTAGAGGATAACCAATCCATACCTAAGATTACATTAATCTTAGAAAGAGGCAAACAGATCAAATCCACATGAAAGATTCTATCCCTAACACATACAGGGCAATTCAAGCATACTTTTGTAGTTATCACAGGTTTATCAGTAGGAGTAACCACAGTCAAATCATATGGTAATGTAGTCACAGTCAATCCCAAACGCTCCACACAATCACATGCAATGAAAGAATGTGTTGCTCCCGAATCATATAACACTGTTAAAGGGTTACCTTTAATGGCACACTCCTCCATTATCAAGTCCTCAGATTTAGCGGCTTCCTCCCCGCTCATAGTATATACTCGACCACCCGCCTGTGGTCTTGCAGTACGAACACTGCCCACTGATGGCTCTGCCTTCGACTGATCACAATCTCTGGAAAAATGTCCAGGCTTCCCACATCTATAACAGATCACCCCCTTATGCTGACAGTCCCTAGTAAGATGTCCTTTCCCACACTTAAAACATTTAAGTGCAGAAGTTCCAGTTGAAACTGCCTTACCACCACTTGAACTTCCCCCAACTGATTGTTGTTTATTCTGACCTCCTGCTGGTTTAGTGTATGGTTTCTGTTGATAACGGTTGCCACCGCTACCCCTTCCTCGTTGGAACCGTGCTAGTCCGAAGTTCTTAGTCTTTGCCGCCCGTTGGTTATCGATATCTTCAATCTTGCGGCACTTGTCCAATAACACCGGAAACTGATTAATATCCACCGTCACTAAAGCTCTCTTGATGTCAAGCCTCAACCCCTCTTCGAATTTCCTACACTTCCATTCCTCATCTGGATGCATCTGGAAGTACCTTGAAAACTTAGACAAGCTTTCGAACCTTGCTGCGTACTCGCTCACAGTCATTGCTCCTTGCCTCAGACTAAGGAACTCCATCTCCTTAGCATGTCGCACATTCGCTGGAAAATATTTTGCCAAAAACTTCTCTCTAAAGAGCTGTCATGTTACAATTCTTCCTTCAGCTTCAATTAATCTTCGGGCTCTTGCCCACCAGGCTTCTCCATCACCAACTAGCACAAACGTCGCAAAAGTAAGCTTTCGCTCATCAGTACAACCCATACCATCAAATATCTTCTCTAGTTCCTTAATCCATAGATCAGCCTTCTCTGGATCAAACTCTCCATGAAACTTAGGTGGATTATTCCTTTGAAATTTTGACAAGCTATGAGCATCGTCAGTTGCTCTCTGATTCTGCTGTACAACAACCTCAGCGATCCTTTGTATTGCTGCTACAGCTGCAGCTATATTCTGATTGTCATTGCCGGCGTTCTCATATTCTGCTCTATTATTAACACGCCCCCTTCCTCGTCTAGCCATTTCGTCTTTCTCAAGTCAACTGGACAACATAAATAAGAGTTGAAATCAATCTTCCAGTAATGTGGTTTCCTTTCAAACAAACAAACACAGAGAAACACGCAACTTAAACAAGACAGACCTAACCACAAACCCAAAAGACTCTAACTTGGGCTCTGATACCAACTAATGTAACACCCACCTTAGGATACCACATGTATATTACATAATTACCAAATTAACCTTATTAGATAACGTACTTTGTAGGTAAAAATACAAGTTGCAAAATTTCTTAATAACAAGAAAATAAATTTAGCAGAAAATAAAACATCACAGCATCATTACAAATAATTTACATCATTTATACGTATCCAAGTCTTTTGTTATACATATATAAATCTTTAACACTCTCATACTATAAATATTACAAACTGGTCACTCCAAAAAGTTTAAACACTATTTACATTGACATCTTTGCCCAAGTACAACTAGGCAGCTGAGCCCTCAGAAGTAGCCGGACCCTCAGATGGGTCCTCCTCAGATTCCCCGGGTGGGGGAATTCCAACTCTACGTAAAGTCCGGGGAACAAATGTCCGAGCAGACGATACGACACTACTCTCTCTAGGGGTACGATAGTACGCTCCCCAGTGCTGCCTGATGGATATAGGGAACTCTAATTGTACATAAATAGTAACAGAAAAGTAAGGGTTCCCTGACTGTAGCCTACTCAACCTAATATTTACATCTCCCAGATAATATATACTCTCTCTCAAGATCTTCGGCCCATGCCTCGTTCCCTCCGATGAATGTCAGTCTCATGTAACCCAAGAAACTAGGGATCTCCACCGCCATCAAAACTCGAGGTTCTCAACGGAATCTGGGCCTTCCTCTGCTTCTCGCTCTACGTCTGGCTCAGTGTCTTAACAACACATAAACATGATACAACATATGTATACAAGAGGTGAGATCACCTACGCCATTACCAGTATGGTAGCCATGAAGATAATCACATCCAAAATATCATACAGATGTCATACTATAATTACGGTTATGCCACTAACATTATATATCATCATTACCCAGGGAATAAAACAAGAATTACGATTATGCTATTTTCAATACTCAAGTATTCAATATTTTAATTATCACGAGCAAGAATTACACATGAGCAAGAATTACAATGATATATCCTCTATGTATACAAATATACACTGACTCAATATCCTACTCCATGGAGCTACAACTCAAGTCGGAGAGAATGACCGAAAAGATCTGTCGGCACCAACATGCTTCAGACCACGTGCTCAATTTCTGCACATCTAGCATATGCACGACGGTCTGTATCGAATCATGATTAGGGATAGTGTCTTGGTCCGAATCATTGGTGTGTTGCATCGGTCTAACCCACGGTACAGAAGAGCTACCAACTGTCCATTGTAGGCAACCCGCACCCCAATGCCCCCAAGGTCAACAAGTGACCTACACTATGCTTATCGCACCCACTCAGGAGGTGTAGTCTCTCCTAGGCAACTTGCCTTACACAGTCCTTCGGACCTTTCCAATGCATGTCCTATGCACTATTCACAATTTCCATTAATATCACATATGCAGGGTTCATATAATAATCTAACAGCATTATTACTTTAATTTAATCGCGTAGTCATATTTTCATATTTTCTCACTCGCGACTCAATTCTGTTGCCTTTTCAAATCACGTAGTGATTTTTCAATGTTTTCCAATCGCGTAAATATTATTATTATTATTATTATTTTTATACGTTTTGAATCAGAATTTCTGTTTTACTCATTTTAATACTAAAATTCATTGCATTTCCTCATATTTGCAAAATAGTCCCTCACAATAGAATAATTACTTTTTTGTCCCTCAAAACATATTAATTACATTTTAGTCCCTTAAAATATAACAATTACTTTCTTGTCCCTCAAAACATAATAATTTACATTTTAGTCCCTCAAAATTTATATTTACATAATGGCCCCGTATTTATATAATTTTTTTTTTTTACAATTTAGTCCTCATAATCACACATAATTTTTTTATGCATTCTGACTTACGCCCACATACATAATATCAAGTCTGTAAATATTTCATCACACAAGCTCACATTGAAATAAGTTACACATAACACAAATACTACACATACAAGCATAAAAAAAAACAATATTATACATCACAAATACAATCAAAGAACCTCAAACAACAGGTGAATAATCCTTATGGATTTTTCACCGAACAGAACCATCCTCACACCACCAGAACTTGGTTGGTGAGGTTGAATCTCCCTCTTACCTCTTGAAGACAAGCTTTCTAAGCTTTCCTCCTTTCCTTAAAACTTTGTTAACCTCCCAAACAAACCCTAAAATTTTCAAGAAAATTAGTAAATGTTCATACAAGAATCAAGATTGAAAAACCATGGAGAAATCATGGTTCACAAAATTAAAATTAAACTTTGAATCATTGAATCAAAGCTTACCCTTTAGGAAAAGGTTGGAGAAGTTTTGAACAAGATAGGATAGGTTTGTTGTAACACCCACCTTAGGATGCCACATTTATGTTACATAATTACCAAATTAACCTTATATAGATAACGTACATTGTAGGGAAAAATACAAAATTCAAAATTTCTTAATAACAAGAAAATAAACTTAGCAGAAAATAAAACATCACAGCATCATTACAAATAATTTACATCATTTATACATATCCAAGTCTCTTGTTATACATATATAAATCTTTAACACTCTCATACTATAAATATTACAAACTGGTCACTCCAAAAAGTTTAAACACTATTTATATTGACATCTTTGCCCAAGTACAACTAGGCAGCTGAGCCCTCAGAAGTAGCCGGACCCTCAGATGGGTCCTCCTCAGATTCCCCGGGTGGGGGAATTCCAACTCTACGTAAAGTCCGGGGAGGAAATGTCCGTGCGGACGATACAACACTACTCTCTCTAGGGGTGCGATAGTACGCTTCCCAGTGCTGCCTGATAGATATAGGAAACTCTAACTGTACATAAATAGTAACAGAAAAGTAAGGGTTCCCTGACTGTAGCCTACTCAGTCTAATATGTACATCTCCTAAATAATATATACTCTCTCTCTCAAGATCTTCAGTCCATGCCTCGTCCCCTCCGATGAATGTCAGTCTCATGTAACCCAGAAAGCTAGGGATTTCCATCGCCATCAAAACTCAAGATTTTCAACAGAATCTGGACCTTCCTCTGCTTTTCGCTCTACGTCCAGCTCAGTGTCTTAACAACACATACACATGATACAATATATACATACAAGAGGTGAGATCACCTATGCCAATACCAATATGGTAGCAATGAAGATAACCACATCCAAAAATATCATACAGATGTCATACTATAATTATAGTTATGCCATTAACCCTATATATTATCATTACACAAGAAATAAAAGAATAATTACGATTATGCTATTTTCAATACTCAAGTATTCAATATATTAATTTCTACAAACAAAAATTACAATGATATCTTATCTATGAATGCAAATGTAAATGCAATGTACACTGACTCAATATCCTACTCCATGGAGCTACAACTCAAGTCGGAGAGAATGACTGAAAAGATCTGTCGGCACCAACATGCTTCAGACTACGTGCTCATTTTCTGCACATCTAGCACATGCACGACAGTCTTTAACAAATCATGATTAGGGATAGTGTCTCGGTCCGGATCATTGGTGTGTTGCATCGGTCTAACCCACGGTACAGAAGAGCTACCAACTGTCCATTGTAGGCAACCCGCACCCCAATGCCCCCAAGGTCAATCAGTGACCTACACTACGCTTAACGCACCCACTCAGGAGGTGTAATCTCTCCTAGGCAACTTGCCTTACACAGTCCTTTGGACCTTTTCAATGCATGTACTATGCACTATTCATAATTTCCATTGATATCCCATGTGCAGGGTTCATATAATAATTTAACAGTAATGTTACTGTAATTTAATCGCATAATCATATTTTCGTATTTTCTCACTCGCGACTCAATTCTGTCACCTTTTCAAATCACGTAGTGATTTTTCAGTGTTTTCCAATCGCATAACTATTTTTCATACGTTTTAAATCAGAATTACTGTTTTACTCATTTTAATATTAAAATTTACTGTATTTTTCTCATATTTGCAAAATAGTCCTTTAAAATACATAATTACATATTCATCCCTCAAAACAGATTAATTATACTTTCGTCCCTCAAAACACATAATTTATATTTTCGTCCCTCAAAATACAGTATTTTCACTATAACCCCTCAAAATTTTATATTTACATAATGACCCCATATTTCCATGGCATTTCCAATTGAGCCCCTTCCTCATAAAATTTACCGTGTAAATTTCACATACATACAGTATAAGTTTCGCTACAGTATATATTTCACATACACACATATTATCAGTTCCTTAAGCATTACAGCATACAGGCAAGTATTGAAATAAAATTATACCTCACAGATATTACACATACGAACATAGAAACACAAGCAGTCACATCCCAAATACAGTCCAAACATAGAAACACAATCAAGCACATCTCAATACAGTCCAATCAATATAGTCCAATCAATACAGTCCAAGAACCTCAAATAATAGGTGAATAAATCCTTAAGGATTTTTCACCGAATAAACCATCCTCATACTACCAGAACATGGGTGGTAAGGTTGAGTCTCCCTCTTACCTCTTGAAGACAAGCTTTGTAAGCTTTCCTCCCTTGCCTTGAAACTTTGTTAATCTCCTAACAAGCCCTAAAATTTTCAATAATAGTGAAGGACCATACAAGAATCAAGGTTGAAAACCATGGAAAAATCATGGTTAAAAAAAAATTAAAATCAAACTTAGAATTCTTGAATCAAAGCTTACCTTTTTAAGAAAAGATTGAAGAAGCTTAGGACCTTGTGAAGAAGAAATGTTTAGAGTAGAGTTTGAATTAAAACAAACCAAGAGATGAGTGTTTTAAAGAATGAGTGGTGTGATTTCAAGATGGTGACCGATTGGAAGAAGAAAGGAGAATGGGAGATGCGTGAGTTCTTCCTTGGTGTTTGAGAGAAATAGATTTATATCTTGATAAGTAGAAAAGTGAAGAATGAATACGTTTTGGGAAGGCTGCTGGCCGTGTATATTTGGGAGATAATTGGCTTATATTTGAGAAGTAACAAGTGAATAATGAGGAAGGGATAATGCTGCTGCCCAGCCGTGTAATAACACGTGAAATGTGGATAATTTTACTTGAAAAATTATCCAATTTTGAGTGCATAATACAGCTGCCAACCGTGGATGAAATTATGACATTTGGAGAGATTCATTTGCATGGTTATCCACTCCATCCAGCTGCTCCATGTGCTGCTACCGTGTTGTGTCTTTGTGAAAGACGTGAGTGACATTTGCTTGAGCAAATAGCCATGCATTAATTGCACAATGACTCTCTCTTCTCATTGGTTACACACTTGACTTTGCATGACTTTGCATGACTTTGTGATATTCAAATATCACTTGGAAGCTTCTTCAAATTCTGCTAGACGGTGGGCTACTGCTGGACGTCCATTCTGCTGCTCCAAAATTTGCTAGACCGTGGAGTTTAGGTGCTGCTAGGCCGTCTCCAATTTTGCTGCTGCTGGGCCTCAAATTCTGCTGCTGTCCATGGTGGTTTTAGGTGAGTTTATGTCCTTAATTCATGATTAGTTCAAGCCTAATTACTAGTTAGTTGATTAGCTATTTAATTGGGCTTAATCTCCTAACCATTCTTACTTAATCCATCAAGTATACAACTAATTTAGTTTAACATATTTAGCATGCATCATCACCTCTAATTAGAATTAGGATGTTAAATTAAAGATTAAGTTTTAACTAATCCCTAATTAAGTTAGTTTACTTAATTTCTTAATTAGGTAATTAGGACAACTAAATTAAGGTTAATTAGTTTCGTAAGTAAAAGTCAAGCAATTATTGTTGACCCAATCTTATCCATTAATCTTATCTATGGTGAATATTACTTGATAATTTTGGTAAGCTTTGTTTTACACCATTGATTGGATCAATGGTGAAGATCAAAGCTCCTAAGTCTAGCTTCAAATCTAATGGTCCACAAGGAAGTCTAAACTTCTTTCCTTGACCAATTTTCATTGGTTAGAAAAGTCCAACCATTTGTTTTGACTACATCCTATTGGTTTACTTTAATTTTAATTACAAGAAATATTCTAACACTTTTTCTATTAATTAAAACTTATCGGGTCCAACATTCATAGCAACGACTGCTATAAATGCAATCACAGGTATTTATCAGTATAATATTATTCTTTTATAGATAGATTTCTAAAAATTTAAAAGATTCCTTTCTGAGTCACTCAGATTCGGGTTTAGTAAGATCCCCCGTCTCCAAATGAGGCAGATCAGAATTTCCCCGGCCTGAAAAATTATTA
The DNA here is from genome assembly GCA_029884595.1 of Ormosia semicastrata. Classification (NCBI taxonomy): domain Eukaryota; kingdom Viridiplantae; phylum Streptophyta; class Magnoliopsida; order Fabales; family Fabaceae; genus Ormosia; species Ormosia semicastrata. The sequence continues at coordinate 56,807,573 of JAQQTO010000063.1, forward strand.
TTTTTCCTAGCCAGGAGCAAACACACAGAGTGATCAAATATGATCTCAGAACAGTCAAATTATTTTTATACAATGTAGAAAATGCAAAACAATGTAATTCTGCTATTACTATTCATATAGTCAGAATTTGGGGTGTTACATTTGTGACAAAACCTTGTGAAGGAGAAATGGTTAGAATATATCTTGAGTTAAAACAAAACCAAGAGATGAATTTTTAAAGGATGGATGGTGTGGGTTTAAGGTGGTAGCCGATTGTGGAGAAAGAAGATGGAAGAGAAGTTTGCTTGATTTCCTTGGCACTTTGAGAGAAATAAGACTTATGTATGATAAGTATAAAAGTGAAGAGTGAGGACGTATGAGAAGGCTGCTGGCCGTGTGATAGCTTGCGAAATTTGGAAGGAATTACTTGAGTAATTATCCAATCTTTGAATGCATATGGACAGCTGCTGCCGTGTGACTTGTGAGGAAATAATAAAGAGATTTCTTGAGTAATTATTCATTACTTTATAGCTGCTGCCTTGAGGAATTGTGAGGATAAAATAAAGAGAATTACTTGAATAATTATCCACATTTTCCAGCTGCTACCGTGAGTGACTTGTGAGAATAAAATAAAGAGATTTATTTGAATCATTATCCAATTTTACAGCTGCTGCCTTGAGTGACCGTGAGTGACTTTGTGATTGAGTGACTGTGACTGACTTTGTGAGGAAATAATAAAGAAATTTACTTGAGTAAGCATCCAAACTTTAAATGCACATGGACAATCACTTGTCATTGGTCACCAACTTGACTTTGCATGACTTTGGAGTGTTCAAATATCACTTAAAAGCTCCTCCATTCTGCTGGACCGTGGCTGCCGCTGGACCGTCTCCATTCTGCTACTCCATTCTGCTGCTGAACCGTGGAGCTTAGGTGAGTTTAAACTCCTTAATTTGTTGCTAATCCAAGCCTAATCACTAGTTAATTAATTAGCTAATTATTTAGGTTTAATTTCCTAACCATCCTTACTTAATCATCCAAGTATATAACTAATTAGTTTAACATATTGAGCATGTATCATAACCTCTAATTAGAATTAGGATATTAAATTAAGGATTAAATTATAACTAATTCCTAGTTAAGTTAGTTTACTTAGTTTCTTAATTGCAATTAGATCAACTAAATTAAGGTTAATTAGCTCCTAAGCAAAAGTCAAGCCATTATTGTTGACTCAATCCTATCCATTGAAAATCAACTTGATTTCCTATCCATTAATCTTATCTATGGTGGATATTACTTGATGGTTTTGTTAGGATTCGTTTTACACCGTTGATCGGATCAACGATGAAGATCAAAGCTTCTAAATCAAGCTTCAAATCTAATGGTCCACAAGGAAGTCTAAGCTTCTTTCCTTGACCAATTCTCATTAGTTAGAAAAGTCCAACCATTTATTTTGACTATTTCCTATTGGTTCATTTTAATTTTGATTACAGGAAATATTCTAAGCACATTTTCTGTTAGTTAAAACTTATCGGGTCCAACATTCATAGCAACGGCTGCTATAAATATAACCACAGATATTTATTAGTACAATATTTTTGTTTTTATAGATAGGTTCTAAAAATTAAAAGATTCTTTTCTGAGTCACTTAGATTCGGGTTTAGTAAGATCCCCCGTCCCCAAATGAGGCAGATCAGAATTTCCCCGGCCTGAAAAATTATTATTTTTCCTGGCCAGGAGCAAATCACACAAAATGATCAAATATGATCTCAGAACAGTCAAATTATTTTTATATCACACGAAAAATACAAAATAGTGTAATTCTGCTATTACTATTCATATAGTCAGAATTTGGGGTGTTACACCTCTTACCCAAGAGAAATCAAGAAAATGAATCTTCTTGTTTGCTCCTTGTGAAATTCAGCCAAGCACCTTCAAAACCCTAGAAATTACAAATTCATCAAATCAACACCAAGGCTTGAGGAAAAAAGGCTAAATGGTCATCATGATGACCATTAAAACGAAAATGAAGAAGAGAAGATGAGAGATCAAGAATCTTACCCTAAAGCTATAAACTTTGAAGCTTGAAGAAGATGATGAAGATGGATGAGTCAAGTGATGCTTACCAAAGAGAAAATGTTAAGACTGATGAGAGGGTTTAATAAATGTGATTAGTTGGAGCAAACAAAAGAAAAATGGATGGTTGGTGGTGGTGTGTGGCCGGCGGTTTTGGAGAGAAAAAGAGAAGAGAAAGGTTGAGTTCTTTGTAGGAGATTTTAACAAGAAGAGAAAAGCTTCAATGGAGAGGTGTATTCAAGCAAAGTGGTTACTTGAAATCAAGCAATAATGGGGGAGGAAAGGAGTGGTGTAGCCGTGGAAGAGGAGAGAATGAGGAGAAAATGGTTGAGAGAAAAGAGTGTAGAGAAAGAAAGTGATAGTAAAAGTGTTGTAGCTTTTTAGGGTTTTTGGAATTAGACTGATTAAGTGTTAATTGGAAAGCCCATTTTTGGCTCCTAAGAGGCCTCATGGCCATGTAGTGTGGGGAGAAAAGGGAGGAAAAATTGCCACCAAAATTTGGGTAACACTTGTTGGATTTATCAAAAGCAAATTTAATTAAACATAAAGTGGATTTCTTTTAGATAAGGTGATAAGGTGATAAGGTGATAAACTAATAAAATAATAAGGTGATTAGCATTTTCACTACAAGTTATTATCCAATGGACAATTGTTACAGTACACAAAGCCAGCATATATTGTCCAATGGATAATAGAGCGTACCGCAGAATTTTATTTAACAGAACGTACTACGATTTTATTTATCAGATAAAATCTCAAAAAATATAAATCTCGTAAATTATGCCCAGCCCCGAGTTTAGTAAGATCCTTCGTCAACGTTTTCACAATTCAAGGTTTACCAGCCTCAGGGAAAATATTTTATTTTCCTGACTCCGCTCAATGCGCACGCAAATTGAAAAATATATTAAAATAATTAACATTTTTGGAAAATCCAAAAAAATTCTCAAAAATCACAAATATTAGAAAATGACTATTTATCATGAAACAAATAATTTTTAAGGTGTTACACTGATTCGGCTAAGTGTGCACGTAAAATGAGAAATATATTAAAATATTAAACATTTTCTAAAAAAATATAAAAAAATTTCAAAAAATCATAAATATTATAAAACGACTATTTATGATGAAATAATTAATTCTCGTGGTGTTACAACTCTCCCCTTTTAAAAAGAAATTTAGTCCTTGAAATTTTCATACCTTATGTAACACCCCAAACTTTCTATGTATTAAATAAATAATTTTAACAGTTAGCAGAATTCTACTGTTTAGTGATTTCTGTGCACTGTAAAATTATTTTAAATATTCCATCTGCATATTTGACCGTTTTGAGTGATTTGTTCCGTGTCAGGAAAATAATAATTTTTGGGCCAGAAAAATTTATGTAATTTAATTTTTACTGTTTAGTCTTAATTAATTTACGTAATCTGATTTGATATTTATGAATTTTCTAATTTTTGTGATTTTATGTGTGATTTTGATTTTTTTTACCATTTGTGGGCCCCGCGAGGTGTTTGTGGGCCTAGGTGGCCATACGTGGGCCCAGGTGGGTCCGCAAATTGAAAAATTTTTCTACGTACAGAAAAATTTGTACTGTTTAGACGGAGACAGGGGATCTTACTAAACCTGAATCTGGAAACAATTTTAAAAAATTTCTTTTACTGTATTTTGTACTGTATTTAATTATCGAATGATAAAAATACAGTGAATGTATTCTTTTATGAGGTTATGATAGATAAGAATAAAATTCTATATTGTTAATTTAATATTAGTGGTTTGGATATCTACCATTGATTAATTACCATTGAAGATTTAATCTTGATTTAATCAAGGGTGGAGATTTGATCTTAAAAGTAAATAGGATCAATTATAACCAAGGGTAGAAATTTAATCTTATAAAAGACTATGACCATTATCAACCCTTGGATGTAAAATAAATCAATGGTGGAGATAGATCATTAATGACCATTGGATTTGGATTTAGATCAATGGTGGAGAATTGGTCATCAAAAATGATTACAACCATTTTGGACCCTTGGATGTAAAGTTTGAAGGTGTAATCTTGACTCTTCATTTTGGAGACACATCTAATGGCTAAGATTTAAAGGAGAAAGATCCAATGGCCTAGATTTTGTCTTCTAAAAATCAAAAATCTACTTAAATCCTAACCATTGAATAAATCAATGGCTAGAAAGGCTTCAAATAATGGTGTGTAAAGATGACAAACTTTGCATGATTCATGAAGGGGGGGCGGTTTTGAAGAAGCAAGGAGAAAGGGAGACAAAGTTAGTATAGGCTTTTTAGGCCAAGGAAAATAATGAAGACAATGGTCAAATCTCAAGACAAGTTCCTATTGATCAATTAATGAGCATGTTTTTCAAACTTCACTTTTCATTTCTCTCCATGAAGGCCACGGCCATGCATAGTTTAGGATACCAAATAATTCATTTCTACACTTCACATTTTCATTTCTTCATTCTCTCACTTATGTTTCATGAACCAACCAAATGAAAAACTCCATTCTCTCTCCCTAAAGAGCCATTCGGCCAAGCACTCTCATCCACCCTCCATCACTCTTTAATTTCATACAACCTAGTTTCTTGAATCCTTACCTTATTCTAAACAACTTTCATGTTGAAGACTTTCTCTAAATCTTCCATCTTGAAGGACTTTTACAAAGATCAAGTTCTAGAGTTCTTGTTAGTGAAGAGTAAGGAAATTTCTTTCATTCTTTTCTTTTTCATGTTCTAAACCATGTTTGATCCATGGTTCCTCTTAATCAAGCTCAATATACTAATTTTCTTGCATTTGTTTTATGTTCAAGAGACTTTTCTTGGTGGAGATCTTGTTCTAAATCCAAAGCAAGGAGCTTTTGGAGTTCTTCAAGAGGTAAGAGGGAGATTTATCTCACCAACCAAGCATGGTGGTGAGAGATGGTTATATTTGATGGATGATGAATCCATGTGAGGATTCATATCCATGGTCGTGTAATAAATTATTTGTGTTATGTGTTTTTAATTATTTTGTTTATGCTTGATATGCTTTGCATGAATTAATTGTGTATGCATGCTTAGTATGATTTTTACTTGTTTATATGGTATGCTTATAATATGCATGATGATATATGTTAAATATATTATGATGGATGTATGTTGAAATAAGCAAAATTTTGGCTCCAATGGCCAAAGGAGAGGTTCGGTTTGATATCCAAAATTGGGGTTCATGTTGAAAATTTTCAAGAACAAAGAAATTGATTTTTTTTGGGTCCTTAGAATAATAAGATTTTTGGCCAAGACATCTCAAATTAGGTGTTCACCAAATTAATATTTTCATGAATAATAAAATTTTATGATTTGAGAAGTAAAGGAAATAAACAAAAGGATTTTGGTTTTGCAAAAAAGAATGCACACGTTTTCTTTTTAAGTTATAAGAAAAATCTTTCATGGATCCAATGGCCATTTTTAAGGTCTTGATAATTTAGAAAAAAAAATGTTTTGATGTTATAAAATATAAGAATTTTCAAATAAGGATTTTGAAAAGAGAATTAAAGTGTTGTCAAGTGAAATTTTCATAAATAAAAGAAAAAGGGAGATTGAAGGTGCTAAACTTCAAATTGTTTTCAAGGAGAATTAATTTTTAAAAGTGATTTAGAAATATAAAAGAAAACATTTGTAACTTAAATTTACTAACAAATAATTTATTTATTGGGTTTTGGAAAAACAATAGGAAATTTAAAAGTTAGAAATGGTAATTAAATAAACTAAATGTGATTTTGTAAAACTAGATCAATAAAAAGCAATTTTGAGAAAAATATATTAAAAAGATTTTTTTACTAAGAATAGGAAGAAAATAAAGTAAGGAATTATATTATTGTAAGAAAAGTCCAAAATAATATTTTTAAAGTTAAGGAATATTTTACGAAGGGTAAAAACGGTGAAAAATGATTTATGGAACTTAAAAAAAATGTAAATTTTGAGTTACGCGACTTGAAAAAGGTTAAAATATTTCTATGCAATTTAAAATGTTCAAATATTTTATACGATCGAAATGTTGTAGAAAAATTGCTATGTGATAAAAAAATGATGAAAGAATATTTTTACGCACTTTAGAAAATAGTAGAAAATTTTTACGCGAATTTTAAACGTAATAGAAATATTACAAATCGTTGATTTCGTAATAAAATATTACGTGACTGTGAAAACGGGACAAAAATGTTTTTGTGAATGAGAAAAGTGCGATAATGCAATCGCTGTTAATTATACGATAAACTTGTGATGAGTTAAAAATACTATTTGAACCTGGTATGAGAAATTATGTGATTTACCATTGGTTGGTAATTGGTGCATTACACAAGCATTGAAAATGGTCCGATGGACTGGATATGGCTAATTGCCTAGGAGAAACGTACACCTCTTGAGTGGGTGCGATACGCGTAGTGCAGGTCACTTGTGGACCTTGGGGGCATCGGGGTGCGGGTTGCTCACAATGGGCAGTTGGTAGCTCTTCTGCACCGTGGGTTAGACCGATGCAACACACCGGTGATCCGGACCGAGACACTATTCTTAATCGAGATTTGACAAAGACTGTTGTGTATGTGCTAGATGTGCAAGATATAATTATAAGCACTTAGTCTGAAGCACAAAATACCAGCAGCTCTTTTCGATCAATTTCTCCGACTTGAGTATTAGCTCCATGGAGTAGGACATTGAGTCTATGTACGTATGCATGAAACTGAGCATCTATATCTATATGATGGTGTTACTGTAATTGTTGTATGATTTAAACAGTGATAGTGGCATGATAGTAATTATTATGATGATGGTATAATTGTGATCATGATATGATATTTTTGCATGATGTGTTGTTTGTATTATCTCTGTATTATCATGCTTGTATTGGCGTAGACAATCTCTCCTCTTTGTATGTATATCTGTATATTGTATTGATAATTGGGTGAAGACGTTGAGAAAGAAATGGTACAAGAAGCAGAAGAAGAGTTACTTCTCATGGCTGGGAAAGCCGAATTCTGACAGTATGATGACAAGAGCCAGTTTCTTCGGATATGTACATCTACAATTTCACGGAGGAGCTGAAGAATGGAGGACAAGTCCCGATGAGCGAGTGTTAGTCATGGCAACCATTACCCAAGAGTGGGGTGAATTGGGTAATTATTAATTTTAATACAACTTTATCAAATTATGCAATTTGATATTTTCAATCAACACATGCAGCGGAATAAGTCTAACAAATGTGTAATTATTAGATATTTCACAAATATCACTTGGGCTTATAGGATAAATCAAGCAAATAAGTTAGATATTAAATTCAACTCAATCATATATAATTAAAGCACAAATATAAATGAGATAGAGTTGAGAAAAGCAAACACTAAGATTTATCCTGGTTCAGCCACCAACCACTTGTGGCCAACATCCAGTCCCCAAGCTTAATTTGAGATTTTCTTTACTATCTCCTAGACTTCACGGGTGCTAGGAAAACCTTTGTACAAATAAGAGCACTCCTCACACCTTGGGATACCTCACCCTTGTGCTAGAGCCTCCAATTCTTCAAGCTTTACGGGTGCTTGATGACCTTTACAAACTTGAGCACTCAACACACCTTGGGATACCTCACCCTTTGTGTTTGAGCCTCTATTTCCAATGGATACCTCACCCTTACAATTTTGAGGGATACCTCACCCTCTCTTTTACAGTTTATACAAAGGTAGAATTGATAGAAACTCTCTCAAGAGTGGATAATACAAATTGAAGATCAATGGGTATCAAGAAATCACATTTTTAAGCTCAAAAACAGATATTTGGAGAAATAGAGAGTGAAAAATGAATTTAATGCTCAAGAGTAATTTTCATATTATTCTCCAACTTTTCTTTGATGCCCAAACACTTATATTTATAGCCCAATAATATTTAGAGCTGTTGGGTAAAGATTGGAAATGAATTATTATGAAAACTAGCCGTTTTATGACCATTGGGAACGTTCTGATCAAGTGTTATTCGAATAAGAACTCTGTTATTCGAATAAATATTGTGTTATTCGAATAACACATTTGTTATTCGAATAATTCCATTTATTTCACTGTTTTCTACAACTTGTTATTTGAATAAGACTTGTGTTATTCGAATAACACTTTGGTTATTTGAATAAATCATCAAAAACACGTTCTGAAACTTTTTCTAAGTTGTGTTATTCGAATAACACATTTGTTATTCGAATAAGGCTTTGGTTATTCGAATAACACTTTGATTATTCGAATAAATCTTCAAAAAAACAAGTTTTGGAATGTTTTCTCGGGTGTGTTATTCGAATAAGAACTCTGTTATTCGAATAAATCTTGTGTTATTCGAATAACACATGTGTTATTCGAATAAATCACTCTGGTTTTGAAAACTGACTTTAAATGGTCATAACTTCTTCGTTTCTTATCCGTTTTAAGCAAATGACCACTCATTGGAAAGATCTTTGAGTCTATTTTCATATGAGACAAGTTTCAGAGCAAAACTTAAAGTATTTTAAAAGATATGATCAAAATAGTAACTGAAGGTTAGTTTTACAAAACACAAACTTTGCTATTTTTCATAGAAATGATCTACCATCATGACTAGCTTTCCAAAATAAGGTTTGTTGGGCATTTAAACATTTTAGAAACATTTTTAAAGATGTTAAAACATATTTTGAGCTTAGTGTGATCCCCATTTACTTTTACACAAGATCTAAGTCCTATAAGTTATTCTTGAAGATGTTGGACTAGATCTTTTGCCACCATCACATCTTGATGTAATCCAAGCTTCCAAAAAAAATCTTCTCTTCAAGACTTGCAAATGCTTGGAACATCTTTTCTTTTTCATTCTCCTTGAGTTGAGCATAGTTGTGATCTTTTGCTTTCTTGTTGCAATGCTCACTCTTGGTACTTGGACTATCCTACAAAGTATTGCTCACTTAACTAAACATAGTTAGTCCAAATTCATAACTCAATATCTTCATATGCATGATTCATAAATGTATAATTCTAGTTAGTCTAACATGCACACAAAACTTTCATAGACATATCCAATATTAATTCATTTATAACTCATATAAAATATTATTGGATATATTATATGATGAATGTTACATATATCTCATAGTATGATTATTAAGTGAAATATACTTAGATAAAGTACACAATCATGCATGATACAATATATCTCATTAAGCAAATTTATGTAACATGATTAACATTCTTTTGTGATGCATTTGTCATTTATTAAGTACAACTATAAAGCATAAGCATCATTCTTTTTGTTTTATATTTGTCATCATCAAAACTTAACATATTAAACCATTGGGGCAAACCTATTTCCACAATCTCCCCCTTTTTGATGATGACAAATCACTAAAGAAAAATATGTTGAACAATGTAAAATAATAGATATTCATGTAAGCATATCAAACAATTAAGCACAAGAACATATTTTTCTTTCTAATTTTCTCTCCCCCTATTTGACATCAACAAAAAGGCTTAGGAAGGAAATGTGATATTTTTCTCTCCCCCTATAAATAGAACTAATGTTGTCAAAAAGATGAAACAAGCATGCTTTCAAGATATAAAAGATTATTCATGCAATACTTGTCACATTTTGGTACATCAACATTTAGCATATGATAGCAATAAGCTTAAGAAATTATGTCTAGCATATAATATTTTGCATACCACATGATAAATAAGTATTACTTGATATCACTTATTAGGAGTTACAAAATATTCATGTAAGATCATGGAATTGAGGTTTTCAAATAAAGGATCATACAACTTGTCATATATCAAGCATTTCTCAATGAAAGAATTGAAAGATATGAAGTTTAAGAATGTTTACCTTTTTTCATTGATATAGGGAAAGAGAATAAGAGAGGATCTTTGTTGACATATTGATAGTATTAACAATAAAATACTTCATGTCAAACAAGAATATAAGCCAAGAGTTATAAACAACAATTTAAGTGCTAGGCTCCCCCTCAAAATATGCATATTATTAAAAAATAAAACATAATAACTCAACATAGATATGCATATATTTAATCAATAAGGATATGAAAGAAAGATATGTAAGAGAAGTAAGATAAGCTCCCCCTTATTGAAGCACAAGATAGATAAAGGGAAGTATGCATGCCAAGATCATGTAAGCACATTATCAAAAAGCAAGGCAATGATACATATTCTTCATCCATCAATCAAAAACCATTTTTAAGACTTATCCCTCTTTCAAAAAGACTTTTATAATAACACATTACATTTCCAAAAGCATTTTAGAAGGGTAGAAAGATTTTATATTAAAACCATATATTCCTTGAGAGTGATCAAATCCAAGTCAAAAGAGTATTTGAAAGTACATCTCCTCTTTTTGACATTGAACAAGAGCCTTGAAAAGATAAAACACTTTTGAAGAACAAGACTTATCTTTTGAAGTATGAAGATTGATCTCTATAGAACATTTCAAAAGATTTATAAATTTTCTTAAATACTCTCTCAAGATTTAATAAACATTTCAAAGCAATGAAGAGAGTACTACATTTATAGCACAATTCGAATGATTTCTAAATTTTCAAGACAATTAGGAGATGATAATACTTTTTAAATCTTAAGACAACTTCAAAAGATTCTCAAGGATATGGAACTTGAAAAGCATCTTTTTAAAAAAAATTAATCAAACTAAAAATTCTTTTCAAAACAGGCGCATGATTCTCATAGATGTTATATAACTAAGAAACCATAAATCAAGAGAATCATAGATATCAAACATTCATCATGATGAAATATGCTATATGTATAGAGCTAATGTCATCCACCCCATATGCAATGACAGAACTAGCAATTTAATGTCCAATTAGGCACTTTGTCAATGCTAAGCATACTTCTCATGTAAGGAAAGCATCTAATCTTTTAAGATCAATTTATTAACAAGTATCATATAATCCATAACATATAGAATATCACAATAGTTTAGGGATAGAGATACTTATTGGGTTAGATAGAAAGTGATGCTTCTTTAGAATGTTCTTCATTTATAAGTCCTTTGAGTTTGTACTTTCTTCCATTGAGTATTTCATTCCATTGCACTTGAAGAAAGTCTCCTCATGTCCCTTTTCATTCAACTCTTCTCATTTATCCACATATGCTTGACACTTTAATATTTGATGGCTATACTTGAAGCACATAGAGACACTTGCAAAGCTAACTTTAAAAATTCTCTAAAACATAGGTTAGCATCAAATATCATTGAATCTCATTCAAGCATAATTTAGATTGATATATAATGTAAAACATGTATCACATTATCAACCATGAAATATTAGTTCTAACAAGAATGCATGAAGCACATATGCACTTGAATCCACAAATATGATTTAAGCATTTTAAGGCATGATTCAAGTTTATCAAGAAATACATGATCAACATCAAAACTTATATTAGCATTTTGGGGCAAACATTGATCATGTAGGGCATGTAATATCAAGTGAAGAATTCTAGTGCGCACATATGTCAATCAAGAATAAAAAGTCTCTTATTGTAATGCAAAAATTGAAAAACTATGGAATTATAACTTTTGAAAACGTTTACTTCTTGTTTTCAACATAGGAATATATCAAGCAATTTCAAACAAGAAGACATATAACATTTTACTTTCTAATCTCCAAGTGAGTATGTAAGACAATTAGGCATCAAAGAGAAAGGATTAGAATGACTTATGAGCATGTGAATTTGTATATTTGAACAAAGAGAATTGGTCACAAGCTCAAGATTTTACCATAACATGTCATTCCAAGCAAAAATGTATGCATATCTAACATGTTAGCATATGTAGAGATACTTTCAAGACATAATGTTAGAAAAGCACATCTTAAAACATGTTAAGGCATAAAAACAAATTTCTACTTATCCAAATATCACATGATATTCAATTTAAAGCATAGATGAGGATAAGAGATTGATATCACCAAAAGTATACTTTTTGTGTTTTTATAGGTGACTCTAACTTCCATGCCTCAAGGCTCCTTGAGAATGTTGTGGTTCTCCATGCCATTCTTTTTATGTTTTCATCACTCTTGGAGAACTTTAACCATTTCAAATTTTTGAATCTTAAGTGGCATAGTTTCACTTCACTTCAATGCATGCTTGAGCCAATAGTCACCCTACAACGCAATTCATAGTACTTTTCTTGGTATCCATCAATTTTGGATCCATAGAGGTTAGTCATTATTCCAAACTCATAAGCAAATAAGCATTCAAAATAATAAACAACAAATGAGTTCATAAGGGCAAGAGATATTTCATTTTATTGAACAATTTAGCTAAGTACATATATTCATCAAAAGAATAGCTAATTACATTTGGTTAAGCATTTTCATTTTCAGTCCAAAAAAGAATTTAATATGTTCAACAAATTCTTCAGAAATGAAGGGGAAAAGCAGCAAAAACGTTCATTCAATCTGTGTTTATTCGAATAAGATGTCATTTATTCGAATAAACTTATAGAAAACAACTAGACTTGGTTGTCTGTCAAGCTTTATTCGAATAGCAGTGCTGTTATTCGAATAACACAGCATTCAAAAAAGTTTTTCTATTAGGCTTTATTCGAATAACATTGTTGTTATTCGAATAACAACGTAGTAGCTCAAAGGTCGTGGGTTTCTGTCACCCTTTATTTGAATAACATAATGTGTTATTCGAATAACACGATTTTTCTAAAATCCTCTGGAAGGCTTTATTCGAATAACATAACTTGTTATTCGAATAACAAGAAAAGCTTTTTAGCCTCTATCATGTCTTATTCGAATAACTAGTTGGTTATTCGAATAACCAGTTGATATCAGATTATTGTACCATTTTCTGTGACGTGATATTCGAATAAGGGGATCCTTATTCGAATAATGCTTACATTTTAGAATATTAATGAGGCATTACTGTGAGGCTTTATTTGAATAAATCATTTGATGAAAAATAGTTTTACGCATCAATTAGTAAAGGATCAATTTTTCATAGTATGTAAATTGAGCAAAACAAATTAAATAATTAATTACCATTAAGCACACAGCTAATAGCATGCTAGCTTTCATGATATATAGACAATTCAAGACATAGCAAGCATACTTAGGCATTGTAGAACCTCATGTACCAAGATATATAACAAATTAATGAGCTATGGAACAATAAGAATAAACATAATCATGTGCTAAATAGAATATTCAGATTTTACCAGGAGCATATGATTCTATTATTCACTTAAGGCCTACAAGGAATATACCTCAAATTTATTGACTTTACAAGTAAATGTTCATGAGAGGTAAAAACTTTTGATACCTTGGCCTTATTGATCAAGGAAACTCTTTTCTTTACCCATTGCTTCTCTTTTGGTGTTTTAAACTTTGCAAGTTTCACATTTTGTACTTGAGAAGCTTTGATTGGAATCATCTTCCTTTTTTGATCAAAACTTCTACCAATGGGCTTTGGAAGCATTCCCCTTGATGATTCTTCTTTCCTTTGACCAATTAGTCCATCCTTTTGAGAAATTTTCTGCATAATTGAAGCACTAGGAGGACATTTTGGTACCCACTTCATCTTGGGTCCTTGAATGTTTGTACTAGAGCCTTTATGATTTTTAGGAACCCAAACCATGTTATTTCTCATATAAGAATTTCTTCTATAATTGCACAAATAAGAAATATGTCCTAGATGACCACAAAAATTGTAAACAAGTGAATTTAATGATGGCTTGATCCTTTGAAGATCATTTTTGAAAAACTTGAGCCTTTGATTGTTATTACATTCTATGTTATTTTTTCCATAAGCCTTACTTGAAATTCCATGTGGAATAGCATCAATTTCATTCTTATCAACAACCATGGATTGTAAGCAAATAGAATCATTAACTTTAGCAAATTCATAATATAAGTTCTCAACTTGATTTTCTAAATTAATGCATTTTTCATAAGAAGTTGAGGTTTCACATTTTAAAGGCATTTCCTCATCAAGAAAAGCATATTCATTTTTCAAAATCTCAATTTCATTTTCAATGGAGGAAATGTTTTCCAAACAAGATAAATTTTTATTTGCTAAATTTGATAAACCATCGTACAATTCATCATACGCACATTTTAGCTCATAATAGAAAGGACTATAATATGGTTTAGCATTATTTACTTCAAAGTCCTTTTTAAGGGAATCACTATTTTTCTCATTGTTGTCCATCAAGAATTCGAGAATATCTTCCTTCTCAATTTTGTTTTGCTTTGCCTCTTCTTCAAATTGAGCACCATCATCATCAAGAGGCATTGAGCTCATTTTCTTGCTTTGAATGTATTCTTGAGGACATTTTCCAATGTTGTCTTCCTCTAGAGGTTTTTGCTCTTCTTGCTCTCTATATACAACTTTATACACAAAATCATTATTAGCAAGATAAATAAGCATCCCATATATTCTTAGCACGAGAGCAACTCTTAATTTTAGCATAAGCATCATCATTTAAACCACTTCTCAAAATTTGCATAGCTCTAATGTTCAAGGAAAAACATTTCCTATTATAGGCATTCCAAGAATATTTTGATTTGCAAGTAAATCCATCAAGCATAATATCCCACAAATCAATATTAATAGATTACATATAAATTTCCATTCTAGCTTTCCAATAAACGAAATTCACACCATCAAAGAATGGTGGTTTATTAATTTCAAAACCATTCATTTTGAAAAGCTTTTAATGGTTGCTAAACAAACAAGGATCTTTAACTTCAAGTGGTTAAGCTTTTACCAGAGCACGAAGCTCTGATACCACTTGTTAGTCATGGCAACCATTACCCAAGAGGGGGGTGAATTGGGTAATTATTAATTTTAATACAACTTTATCAAATTATGCAATTTGATATTTTCAATCAACACATGCAGCGGAATAAGTCTAACAAATGTGTAATTATTAGAGATTTCACAAATACCACTTGGGCTTATAGGATAAATCAAGCAAATAAGTTAGATATTAAATTCAACTCAATCATATATAATTAAAGCACAAATATAAAGGAGATAGAGTTGAGAAAAGCAAACACTAAGATTTATCCTAGTTCAGCCACTAACCACTTGTGGCCTACATCCAGTCCCCAAGCTTAACTTGAGATTTTCTTCACTATCTCCTAGACTTCACGGGTGTTAGGAAAACCTTTGTACAAATAAGAGCACTCCTCACACCTTGGGATACCTCACCCTTGTGCTAGAGCCTCCAATTCTTCAAGCTTTACGGGTGCTTGATGACCTTTACAAACTTGAGCACTCAACACACCTTGGGATACCTCACCCTTTGTGTTTGAGCCTCTATTTCCAAGGGATACCTCACCCTTACAATTTTGAGGGATACCTCACCCTCTCTTTTACAGTTTATACAAAGGTAGAATTGATAGAAACTCTCTCAAGAGTGGATAATACAAATTGAAGATCAATGGGTATCAAGAAATCACACTTTTAAGCTCAAAAACAGACATTTAGAGAAATAGAGAGTGAAAAATGAATTTAATGCTCAAGAGTAATTTTCATATTGTTCTCCAACTTTTCTTTGATGCCCAAACACTTATATTTATAGCCAAATAATATTTAGAGCCGTTGGGTAAAGTTTGGAAATGAATTATTATGAAAACTAGCCGTTTTATGACCGTTGGGAACGTTTCTGATCAAGTGTTATTCGAATAAGAACTCTGTTATTCAAATAAATATTGTGTTATTCGAATAACACATTTGTTATTTGAATAATTCCATTTATTTCACTGTTTTCCGTAACTTGTTATTTGAATAAGACTTGTGTTATTCGAATAACACTTTGGTTATTTGAATAAATCATCAAAAACACGTTCTGAAACTTTTTCTAAATTGTGTTATTCGAATAACACATTTGTTATTCGAATAAGGCTTTGGTTATTCGAATAACACTTTGATTATTCGAATAAATCTTCAAAAAACAAGTTCTGGAACATTTTCTCGGGTGTGTTATTCGAATAAGAACTCTGTTATTCGAATAAATCTTGTGTTATTCGAATAACACATGTGTTATTCGAATAAATCACTCTAGTTTTGAAAACTGACTTTAAATGGTCATAACTTCTTCGTTTCTTATCCGTTTTAAGCGCATGACCACTCATTGGAAAGATCTTTGAGTCGATTTTCATATGAGACAAGTTTCAGAGCAAAACTCAAATTATTTTAAAATATATGATCAAAATAGTAACCGAAAGTTAGTTTTACAAAACACAAACTTTGCTATTTTTCATAGAAATGATCTACCATCATGACTAGCTTTCCAAAATAAGGTTTGTTGGGCATTTAAACATTTTAGAAACATTTTTAAAGATGTTAAAACATATTTTGAGCTTAGTGTGATCCCCATTTACCTTTACACAAGATCTAAGTCCTATAAGTTATTCTTGAAGATGCTGGACTAGATCTTTTGCCACCATCACTTCTTGATGTAATCCAAGCTTCCAAAGAAAATCTTCTCTTCAACACTTGCAAATGCTCAGAACATCTTTTCATTTTCATTCTCCTTGAGTTGAGCATAGTTGTGATCTTTTGCTTTCTTGTTGCAATGCTCACTCTTGGTACTTGGACTATCCTACAAAGTATTGCTCACTTAACCAAACATAGTTAGTCCAAATTCATAACTCAATATCTTCATATGCATGATTCATAAATATATAATTCTAGTTAGTCTAACATGCACACAAAACTTTCATAGACATATCCAATATTAATTCATTTATAACTCATATAAAATATTATTGGATATATTATATGATGAATGTTACATATATCTCATAGTATGATTATTAAGTGAAATATACTTAGATAAAGTACACAATCATGCATGATACAATATATCTCATTAAGCAAATTTATGTAACATGATCAACATTCTTTTGTGATGCATTTGTCATTTATTAAGTACAACTATAAAGCATAAGCATCAATCTTTTTGTTTTGTATTTGTCATCATCAAAACTTAACATATTAAACCATTGGGGCAAACCTATTTCCACAGCAAGGACTTATTTACGAGGGATACCTGACTGTTAGTATTAGTAGAATATTTCGTGGAAATCCATTTTTCTGTGTAACTATTTTTGTTCATGTTGAATTTTCGTTGCATATCAGGCGACACTGGGACACTAGGAATTATGTCCCAATGGAAATCAGTATAGTATTCTCAGCCCGGACACCTGTCCGTAGGGCTACTCATCATAACGGATTCTTATCTGCTGAGGAATTCGGGGAGGACCCATCTGAGGGGTCCGCTGCTTAGTTAAACTTGGGCAAGTTTAAATTATGATATAAACTATGTGTGCAATTATTTAAGTGTGTTTATTGTTCCGAGACATAGTCTGTAATAAATAAGCCTGACAGCACTTGTGTAATATGTATATGATGTAAATTATGTGTGAGGTTGTTGCATAATAGTTTTATATTTTGCTAAGTTTATTTTATGGTCGTCAAAAAAAAAATTTACAACTCGTATTTTTATCACAACATCCCATTTTATAACTATTGAGGGTATTTTGGGTAATAAAGTAACATAAATGTGACACCCTACGATGGGTGTTACATTAGTTGGTATCAGAGCCCAAGTTAGAGTCTTTTGGAGTTGTGGTTAGGTCTGTCTTGTTTGTGTTGTGTGATTCTCTATTATTATTTTCTGAAAGGAAACAATATTGTTTGAAGATTGATCTTACTTTCTTTGTATTCAGTTTGAGTGGAGAAAGTAATGACTGGACGAGGACGTGGACGTAGAATTGAAAGCACAGATATGGAACTTAATGGGAATGATAATTTGAACATGGCTACAGTTGTAGTAAGCAATGCGAGAGAATGGCGGAAGTGGTTGCACAACAAAATCAATGGGCTAATGAGAATGTGCACGTTTGTCCGAGTTTTGAAGGAATAATCCACCGAAGTTTCGGGAGAGTTTGATCAGGAGAAAGTGAACTTTGGATCCAAGAACTTGAAAAGATATTTGATGGTATGGGTTGTCTTTGATGAACGGAAGCTTACGCCGGCAACGTTTATGCTTGGTAGGAGATGGTGAATGTTGGTGGGCAGGAGCTAGAAGACTGTTGGAAGCCGAAGGAAGGATGGTGACATGGCAAGTTTTTAAGTAAAAGTTTCTGGAGAAATATTTTCCAGCAAGTGTGAGGCATATGAAGGAAATGGAATTTCTGAGCTTACGACAAGGATTGATGTCCGTAAGTGAGTATGCGGTAAAATTTGAAAGTCTGTCTCAGTTTTCGAGATATTTGCAGATGAATCCAGATGAGGGTTGGAAATGCAGGAAATTTGAGGAAGGATTAAAGTTGGATATTAAGAGAGCTGTATCGATGTTGGAGATTAATCAAATTCCAACTTTGATTGAAAAATGTCATAAAATTGAAGAGATTGATCATCAACGAGCGGCAAGAAACAAGAATTTTGGACCTGCAAGGTTCCAAAAAGGAAAGAGTACTCAAGCAAGTCGCTCTCAGCAAAAGCCATATATGAAACCTGCAGGAAGTCAGACTAAGAAGCAATTTGTGGGTGGAAGTTCTAGCGGCAATAAAACAAGTCAAGCTGGGACTCCTATTCGATGTTTCAAATGTGGGAAGGACCATCTCACGAAAGATTGTCAACATAAAGAAATTGTTTGTTTTAAGTGTGGAAAGCTTGGACATTTCTCTAAAGACTGTGATCAGATAAAGAAGGAATCCTTTGTGGGAAATGTTTGAACTGCAAGACCACATGTGGGAGGTCGTGTCTATACAATGAGCGGAGAAGTAGCTGCTAAATCTGAGAACTTGATAATGGAGGAGGGTACTACTGGAGGTAATCCTTTAACCATACTCTATGATTCAGGAGTAACACATTCTTTCATTGCATGTGATTGTGTTGAACGTTTGGGATTGACTGTGACTGCTTTGCCATATGATCTGAATGTTGCTACTCCTACTGATAAGTTTGTAGTTACATCAACAGTATGCCTGAATTGTCCTGTCTGCATTAGGGATAGAATCTTTTATGTGGATTTGATTTGTTTGCCTCTTTCCAAGATTAATGTAATCTTGGGAATGGATTGGTTGTCTTCTAACCATATCCTAATTGATTGTTCGAATAAGACGTTAGTGTTTCCTGAGGCTAAGGATCCTAGATTCCTAACGGCTACTCAAGTGGAAGCTTGTTTGAAGGAAGGAGATCATGGGTATCTATTATTATCTTCTTTAGAGGTGCAACGTGAAGATGCCTTGAAGGATATTTTCGTAGTTAACGAATTTCCTGAGTGTTTTCGAAGATATACCAGACTACCACCGGTAAGGAAATCGAGTTTGCTATTGATCTTGTACTGGAGCTGGACCGATATCTATAGCGCCTATCGGATGTCACTTAGGTAGAATTAGCCGAACTAAAGAAACAATTTGGAGGAATTATTAGAGAAACAATTCGTGAGACCTAGTGTGTCACCATGGGGAGCTCCAATATTATTGGTCAAGAAGAAGGATGGAACTTCACGTCTATGTGTAGACTATCGATAACTAAATAAAATCACGATTAAGAATAAATATCCACTTCCAAGGATAGATGATCTGATGGATCAATTGCGAGGAGCCGCAATATTTTCCAAGATTGATCTACGTTCTGGGTATCACCAAATACGTGTGAAAGTGGAGGATATTCCCAAAACAGCTTTTCGAACTCGTTATGGGCATTATGAATATTTAGTGATGCCGTTTGGTGTGACAAATGCACCAGCCATATTCATGGACTTCATGAACAATTTTGTTCATACTTGGATAAGTTTGTTGTTGTCTTTATAGATGACATTTTAATTTATTCTCAAAGTCAGGAGGAACATGCTGAACATCTTAGGGTAGTTCTTCAAATTTTGAAGGAGAATAAGTTATATGCCAAGTTATCCAAATGTGAATTTTGGTTGAGCGAAATTCAATTTTTGGGACACGTGATATCGGAGAAAGGAATTGAAGTTGATGCTTCAAAGGTGAAGACAGTTTTGGAATGAGAAAGACCAAAGACTATAACAGAAATCCGTAGTTTTGTCGGATTAGCTGGTTATTATAGACGTTTCATTGAGGGGTTTTCAAAGATTGTAGGACTTCTTACCCAACTTACACGAAAGAATCAACCGTTCGTGTGGACTGATGCATGCGAAGAAAGTTTTGAAGAATTGAAAAGACGATTGACTACTTCACCAGTGTTGATTCTACCTGATCCAAACGAACCTTTCGAGGTATATTGTGATGCTTCATACCAAGGATTGGGTGGTGTACTTATGCAAAACCGTAAGGTGGTGGCTTATGCTTCAAGACAGTTGAAAAATCATAAGAAGAATTATCCGACTCATGACTTGGAGTTGGCAGCTGTGGTGTTTGCGTTGAAAGTATGGAGACATTTTTTTTATGGAGCTACGTTCACTGTTTTTAGTAATCATAAAAGCTTGAAGTACTTGTTTGACCAAAAAGAGTTGAACATGAGGCAGAGGCGTTGGTTAGAGTTTCTGAAAGATTATGATTTTCAATTGCAGTATCATCCCGGAAAGGCGAATGTTGTAGCAGATGCATTGAGTAGAAAAATACTTAGTGCTTCTGTCATGATGATCAAAGAAAAGGAGTTGATAGAAGAATTTCGGGATATGCGACTATCTGTGAAATTGACGCCGGGCAAGATGTGTTTAAATATGATCACTATTTCAAATGATTTGATGGATAGAATCCGTGAAGGACAAAATAATGACCAATATTTGCAAGAAGCAAAAGAAGCAAAGAGTCAAGGGGCAGTGTTGGATTTTAGCGAAGGTGTTAATGGAATTTTGAAGTTTCAAGGAAGAGTTTGTGTGCCAAATGATCCGAATCTTAGAAGATTGATTTTGGAGGAAGCTCACAGGAGTAAGTTGAGTATGCATCCAGGAGCCACAAAGATGTATCAAGATTTAAAACAATTATATTGGTGGCAAGGAATGAAGAAAGATGTTCTTTGAGTATGTATCATCCTGTTTAATCTGTCAGAAAGCTAAGGTGGAACATCAAAGACCTTCGGGAATGTTGCAACCTTTGCCTATTCCCGAATGGAAATGGGATGACATAGCAATGGATTTTGTGATGGGACTACCAAAGACTCAGAAGGGTCATGATGCCATTTGGGTAATTGTTGATTGGCTTACTAAGTCAGTGCACTTTTTGCCGATTAATATTAAATACTCAATGGAAAAGTTGGCTCAAGTGTACATCAGTGAAATTGTTAGACTTCATGGTGTACCATCCAGTATCATTTCAGATCGAGATCCAAGGTTTACATCGAGATTTTGGGATAGTTTGCAAGAAGCGATGGAACAAAGCTACGTTTAAGTTCTGCTTACCATCCACAGACTGATGGTCAGTCAAAAAGGACGATTCAATCGTTAGAAGACTTGTTGAGATCATGTGTTCTGGAAGAAACTGGAGGCTGGGATGAATTCTTGCCATTGATAGAATTCACATATAATAATAGTTTCCATTCAAGTATAGGGATGGCACCCTATGAGACATTATATGGAAGACGATGTAGAACACCGTTATGTTGGTATCAAGACGGTGAGAGTATTATGTTAGGACCAGAGATTTTTCAACAGACAACTGAGAAAGTGAAGATGATACAAGACAAAATGAGAATGAGTCAAACTCGGCAAAAGAGCTATGCTGATAAAAGGAGAAAATTTCTCGAGTTTGAAGAAGGTGACCATGTATTTTTACGAGTGACGCCTATGACGGGTGTTGGGCGAGTGCTTAAATCTAAGAAGCTCACTCCAAAATTTATTGGATCATATCAGATTTTACGTCGGGTAGGTTTGGTGGCATATCAGATTGTATTACCACCTTTTCTGTCAAATCTTCACAATGTATTTCATGTATCACAACTACGGAAATATATTTCTGATCCTACTCATGTTATCAAGCTAGACACAGTACAGCTGAAGGAAAATTTAACCTATGAAACTGTTCCAGTAAAGATTGAGGATCGAAAGACAAAGCAACTTCGAGGTAAGGAAATTTCATTGGTTAAAATTATTTGGGATGATGTAAGCGGGGAAGCTACATGGGAACTAGAAGAAAAGATAAAAGAACAGTATCCCTTTTTATTTTAAAGATGTGAAATCAAGTTCGTCAAGTTTCGAGGACGAAACTTTTGTAGAGGGGGAGAATTGTAACACCCCAAACTTTCTATGTATTAAATAAGTAATTTTAACAGTTAGCAGAATTCTACTGTTTAGTAATTTTGCCTTTGTAAAATTATTTTAAATATTCCATCTGCATATTTGACTGTTTTGAGTGATTTGTTAAAGTGTCGGAAAATAATAATTTTTGGGCCAGAAAAATTTACGTAATTTAATTTTTACTGTTTAGTCTTAATTAATTTATGTAATCTGATTTGATATTTGTGAATTTTCTAATTTTTGTGATTTTATGTGTGATTTTGATTTTTTTACCATTTGTGGGCCCCGCGAGGTGTTTGTGGGCCTAGGTGGCCATACGTGGGCCCAGGTGGGTCCCGCAAAGTGAAAAATTTTTCTACACACAGAAAAATTTGTACTGTTTAGACGGAGACAGGGGATCTTACTAAACCTGAATCTGGAAACAGTTTTAGAAAATTTCTTTTACTGTATTTTGTACTGTATTTAATTATCGAATGATAAAAATACAGTGAATGTATTCTTTTATGAGGTTATGATAGAAAAGAATAAAATTCTATACTGTTAAGTCAATATTGGTGGTTTGGATATCCACCATCGATTAATTACCATTGGAGATTTAATCTTGATTTAATCAACGATGGAGATTTGATCTTAAAAGTAAATAGGATCAATTATAACCAAGGGTAGAAATTTAATCTTATAAAAGACTATGACCATTATCAACCCTTGGATGTAAAATAAATCAATGGTGGAGATGGATCATTAATGACCATTGGATTTAGATTTAGATCAATGGTGGAGAATTGGTCATCAAAAATGATTACAACCATTTTGGACCCTTGGATGTAAAGTTTGAAGGTGTAATCTTGACCCTTCATTTTGGAGACACATCTAATGGCTAAGATTTAAAGGAGAAAGATCCAATGGCCTAGATTTTGTCTTCTAAAAATCAAAAATCTACTTAAATCCTAACCATTGAATAAATCAATGGCTAGAAAGGCTTCAAATAATGGTGTGTAAAGATGACAAACTTTGCATGATTCATGAAGGGGGGGCGGTTTTGAAGAAGCAAGGAGAAAGGGAGACAAAGTTAGTATAGGCTTTTTAGGCCAAGGAAAATGATGAAGACAATGGTCAAATCTCAAGACAAGTTCCTATTGATCAATTAATGAGCATGTTTTTCAAACTTCACTTTTCATTTCTCTCCATGAAGGCCACGGCCATGCATAGTTTAAGATACCAAATAATTCATTTCTACACTTCACATTTTCATTTCTTCATTCTCTCACTTATGTTTCATGAACCAACCAAATGAAAAACTCCATTCTCTCTCCCTAAAGAGCCATTCGGCCAAGCACTCTCATCCACCCTCCATCACTCTTTAATTTCATACAACCTAGTTTCTTGAATCCTTACCTTATTCTAAACAACTTTCATGTTGAAGACTTTCTCTAAATCTTTCATCTTGAAGGACTTTTACTAAGATCAAGTTCTAGAGTTCTTGTTGGTGAAGAGTAAGGAAATTTCTTTCATTCTTTTCTTTTTCATGTTCTAAACCATGTTTGATCCATGGTTCCTCTTAATCAAGCTCAATATACTAATTTTCTTGCATTTGTTTTATGTTCAAGAGACTTTTCTTGGTGGAGATCTTGTTCTAAATCCAAAGCAAGGAGCTTTTGGAGTTCTTCAAGAGGTAAGAGGGAGATTTATCTCACCAACCAAGCATGGTGGTGAGAGATGGTTATATTTGATGGATGATGAATCCATGTGAGGATTCATATCCATGGTCATGTAATAAATTATTTGTGTTATGTGTTTTTAATTATTTTATTTATGCTTGATATGCTTTGCATGAATTAATTGTGTATGCATGCTTAGTATGATTTTTACTTGTTTATATGGTATGCTTATAATATGCATGATGATATATGTTAAATATATTATGATGGATGTATGTTGAAATAAGCAAAATTTTGGCTCCAATGGCCAAAGGAGAGGTTCGGTTTGATACCCAAAATTGGGGTTCATGTTGAAATTTTTTCAAGAACAAAGAAATTGATTTTTTTGGGTCCTTAGAACAATAAGATTTTTGGCCAAGACATCTCAAATTAGGTGTTCACCAAATTAATATTTTCATGAATAATAAAATTTTATGATTTGAGAAGTAAAGGAAATAAACAAAAGGATTTTGGTTTTGCAAAAGAGAAAGCACACGTTTTCTTTTTAGTTATGTTGATATTAATTAATTTTGCGTAGAAACAAAAATGTAATTCATTTAAGTTATAAGAAAAATCTTTCATGGTTCCAATGACCATGTTTAAGGTCTTGATAATTTAGAAAAAAAATGTTTTGATGTTATAAAATATAAGAATTTTCAAATAAAGATTTTGAAAAGAGAATTAAAGTGTTGTCAAGTGGAATTTTCATAAATAAAAGAAAAAGGGAGATTGAAGGTGCTAAACTTCAAATTGTTTTCAAGGAGAATTAATTTTTGAAAGTGATTTAGAAATATAAAAGAAAACATTTGTAACTTAAATTTACTAACAAAGAATTTATTTATTGGGTTTTGGAAAAACGTTAGGAAATTTAAAAGTTAGAAACGGTAATTAAATAAACTAAATATGATTTTGTAAAACTAGATCAATAAAAAGCAATTTTGAGAAAAATATATTAGAAAGATTTTTTTTTACTAAGAATAGGAAGAAAATAAAGTAAGGAATTATATTATTGTAAGAAAAGTCCAAAATAATATTTTTAAAGTTAAGGAATATTTTACGAAGGGTAAAAACGGTGAAAAATGATTTATGGAACTTTAAAAAAATGTAAATTTTGAGTTACGCGATTTGAAAAAGGTTAAAATATTTCTACGCAATTTAAAATGTTCAAATATTTTATACGATCGAAATGTTGTTGAAAAATTGCTATGTGATAAAAAAAAATGATGAAAGAATATTTTTACGCACTTTAGAAAACAATAGAAAATTTTTACGCGAATTTTAAACGTTATAGAAATGTTACAAATCGTTGATTACATAATAAAATATTACGTGACTGTGAAAACGGGACAAAAATGTTTTTGTGAATGAGAAAAGTGCGATAATGCAATCGTTGTTAATTATACAGTAAACTTGATAGTTAAAAATACTATTTGAACCTGGTATGAGAAATTATGTGATTTACCATTGGTTGGTAATTGGTGCATTACACATGCATTGAAAATGGTCCGATGGACTGGATATGGCTAATTGCCTAGGAGAAACGTACACCTCTTGAGTGGGTGCGATACGCGTAGTGTAGGTCACTTGTGGACCTTGGGGGCATCGGGGTGCGGGTTGCTCACAATGGGCAGTTGGTAGCTCTTCTGCACCATGGGTTAGACCGATGCAACACACCGGTGATCCGGACCGAGACACTACTCTTAATCGAGATCTGACAAAGACTGTTGTGTATGTGCTAGATGTGCAAGATATAATTATAAGCACTTGGTCTGAAGCACGAAATACCAGCAGCTCTTTTTGATTAATTTCTCCGACTTGAGTATTAGCTCCATGGAGTAGGACATTGAGTCTATGTACGCATGCATGAAACTGAGCATCTATATCTATATGATGGTGTTACTGTAATTGTTGTATGATTTAAACAGTGATAGTGGCATGATGGTAATTATTATGATGATGGTATAATTGTGATCATGATATGATATTTTTGCATGATGTGTTGTTTGTATTATCTCTGTACTATCATGCTTGTATTGGCGTAGATAATCTCACCTCTTTGTATGTATATCTGTATATTGTATTGATAATTGGGTGAAGACGTTGAGAAAGAAACGGTACAAGAAGCAGAAGAAGAGTTACTTCTCACGACTAGGAAAGCCGAATTCTGACAGTATGACGACAAGAGCCAGTTTCTTCAGATATGTACATCTACAATTTCACGGAGGAGCTGGAGAATGGAGGACAAGTCCCGATGAGCGAGGACTTATTTACGAGGGATACCTGACTGTTAGTATTAGTAGAATATTTCGTGGAAATCCATTTTTCTGTGTAACTATTTTAGTTGATGTTGAATTTTCGTTGCATATCAGGCTACACTAGGACACTAGGAATTATGTCCCAACGAAAATCAGTATAGTATCGTCAGCCCGGACACCTGTCCGTAGGGCTACTCGTCATAACAGATTCTTATCTGCTGAGGAATCTGAGGAGGACCCATCTGAGGGGTCCGCTGCTTAGTTAAACTTGGGCAAGTTTAAATTATGATATAAACTATGTGTGTAATTATTTAAGTGTGTTTATTGTTTCGAGACATGGTCTGTAATAAATAAGCCTGACAGCACTTGTGTAATATGTATATGATGTAAATTATGTGTGAGGTTGTTGTATAATAGTTTTATTTTCCGCTAAGTTTATTTTATGGTCGTCAAAAAAAAATTTACAACTCGTACTTTTATCACAACATCCCATTTTATAACTATTGAGGGTATTTTGGGTAATAAAGTAACATAAATGTGACACCCTACGGTGGGTGTTACACCTTAGAATACATGCGGATATTGTTCCTTGTAGAATGTTTCCAGATCTTTAACGCAATCCCAATGGCTAACTTTGAGTTTTTTCGTATAGAGTAACTCTTCTCATGTGCTTTCAGTTGTCTTGAAGCATGCGCTACTACTCCTTCTATGCGCACAAGCTCACGTTCCAAATTCTAATGCGAAGCATTAATAGGTATCTTAAAAGGTTCATTGATATTAGGCAGAATCATCACTGGTGAAGTAGTTGAGTGTTTGTTCAACCCTTGAAAATTTCCCTCGTATGCATCGGTCCATACAAAACTTAACTCTCTCGTATGAGTTAGATAAGAAGTCTTGCCACATTTAAAAATTCTGCGATAAGTCTCCCGTATTAACTAACTAATCCCATATGGCTACGAATCTCCGTTACGGTCGTTGGTCTTTCTCATTGAAGAACTACTTTGACTTTCAACAGATCCTTAGCAACTCCTTCATTTGAGATCATGTGACCCGAAAGTTGAATTGCCTCTAACCAGAATTTACACTTGGACAACTTCACGCACATCTTCTTCTTATTCTTCAGGATTTGAAGAATCACAACGAGAGGTTTGGTACGTTCCTCTGAACGTTATGAATGGGTCAAAATATCGCCAGCAAAAGACAACGACAAATCAAGAAATATATTACAATAATTAACATTTTCAAAAAATCCAAAAAAATTATCAAAAATCACAAATATTAGAAAATGACTATTTATCATGAAACAATTAATTCTCAGGGTGTTACACCATTTAACTAGAGATGTAGTCCATAACATTCCCTCTTTGGAACTAAATACACAACCTTATTTCCACTTAAGTGAATCAAACTGAAAGTGGTTCTTACTTATAACTCTTTGTTGCTTAGGTTCTAGGTACCTTCCCAAGGTAATCCACTACTCTTGGATATCATAAGGCTCATAACTTCCTTATTCTTACTAGAGTGAACCCTAGAACTCATCCTAGTATACTTGTCTCCATTGCACCATCTCATCACATCTTGAGTGATATCTAATGCAACACTAGGTTGCCTAAGGTGCTATGTCCTTACCAAGGGCAATCCTTCACTTTTGAATGCTCAAAGGCTTAAGATTTCTCACACATGCTAAGTGATAATTTCCCTATTGAAAATTTTCCCATTTGTTCCTTAACACACTTTAGGAAACATATACTAATAATCCCATCTAGTCCACAACTTCAAAACATCAAAAATCACATTTTTTTAAAGATTCTGGCCTCAATCACGGGTCATGTCTGATGACACGCCCCCCAGTGTCTTGCTCTGTGAGCACTGTTCACGAATTAGAACAAGCAGAGAGGGACATGACCCCCCACTATGTTTTCAGACACGGGCCGTGTCTCTGAACCAAACACCCTGCAGCTCACTCTGCAGAATTGTGGCACTATTCCATTAGTTCTTTTCTTGGATTTTGGCAATTCCAAATCAATTTCTAAGTGATTCTAAGTCCCTAATCAGTTCTTAAACACATAGGAATCATCAATCACAAACTTAAACCTTTTAATTTGAATTATGAATCAAAACCCCTCTTGCTTGACCTAACCCCTCTTTTGGGCATCAATGGCCTAAATGAGATGTTCTAAGCTTCTATCTTCAACTTATGCTATGAACAAGTCATAAATGACCAAAGAAACACATTCATCCAAGACAAACTCATCAAACACCTCTAGAACTCATTTTGACCTCTTAAGCACCAAAGGTACATCTATGGTGAAAATAGAGAAAAGAGATGAATATGGACATAAACCACTACCTCTTGGCAGCTGAGATGGTCTATGTTCAAGCTTGAACTTGATCCTTGATCTTCCTCTCCTCCTTCTCCTTCTTCCTCTCTTCTCTTCATTTTCTTCATTCTCTAACATTTTCTATTTTTCTTCTCATTTTACAACAACAGCTGCTTATACGTGAGAGGGAAAGGAAATGAGAGTTTTCCAAAATATCCTTAGGATATTTTGTTATAACTTTCTAATCTAGTAAGAACACTTGAATTATGTTAATTCAAGTTTTTTGGCTTCCAACAACTTTAGAATAAATTATAAGATTCATCTAAATTATTTTTTCACCATTTTCATCATTTTTCATATTTGCTTATGTTGATTCGGTATTAAATGCATAACCAGTATGCCTAAAAATAACAAACTAACTCAGATTCTCTTGAAACTTTTACTACATCTTACTTAGCTCATTTGTGACCTAGAAACAAGTTCTTCATACATGTTTCCCTCAACTTAACCTTTTAAGCCATTATCTGAGTCATTTTAAGCTACTTTTCAACTTCTGTGTTACAATTAAGTGCCAAAATAAACTCAGATTGTCACAAAACTTCACTAGCATGTTAAGCAAGTTATATGCTACTTTTGGAACACATAAACAAGTCTAACATGTTACTAAAGGTATTACATTTCTCCTTTCCTTTTTAAAATTTTGTCTCCAAAATTACTTACCTTATGCAAGCAACTCCGGTTAAACTCTTTTAACAAGGAATTCTTACTACCATGTAGTCATTTTTTCAACACCAGCTTCTCCCAACTGCACCTTTATTAGAGGAAATATGCTTATCTCTAAGCTCTTGACCCCTCTGTTTGTGGATGGTAAGCTGAACTAAATCATAACTTAGCTTTGAACTCCTTCTTGTAAGGCTTTTCAAAACCAGATGTGAATATAGTATCTCTATCAGACACCACCCTCACTAGAACTCCATGCACTCTAACTATCTCCTTCAAAAGTAGTTGAACTACTTTATCTAGAGAATAACTAACTTTACTTAGGGAAAGGTGGGCAGATTACTTAACCTCTCCACCCTTACCTATAGCTTAACATATTCTGCTATGTTCTTTAACATACTAGGTCACCATACATATTTCTTAATTATTGAAAAACCTTAGTAGCCTCTAGATAGATGTATACATTCTCTTATGAGCTTGTTCTAGAATCTCTTCCTTGATTTTTGACTTACTTGGAATACAAAGTTTGTCTCTAAACCTTGTCATTCCATCATTTATTATTTCAAAAATCCTTTTGGGTTCTAAAGAAGATCTACTCACTCTTGTCTCTTAAAGTTTTATTCTCGCTCCAAACTTCTAAAAATTTGAATCCTTAGGCCTTTTACTATGTCCATCTTGCTCACTAAGAGACTATCTGGAATCATAGTCACCGCGAGACTCAAATTCTCAAAACTCTCAAGAAATTCACCCTCTCTTAGACTATCATCTGGGACACCTATAAGAATCTCCTACCTAGTGCATCAACCACTACTTAGGTCTTACCCAAATGATATTACAACTCAAGGTTATAAGCCTTGAAAAACTCCATCCATTTATTTTGCTTCATGTTTAGGTTCCTCTTATCAACAAGCATTCTTGAGCTATCATGATCACTGAGCACCTCGAACTAGACTTCCCATGAATTATGTCTCTATGGCTATAGGGTAATCACCACTGTGGCTAATTCCAAATCATACCTAGGCTAGTCCTTTTCGTGTAGGTTTAACTACCTAAATGCATAGGTATCTACTTACCTCTTTTGCATCTGAACACACCCCAGTCTTTTCTTTGAAGTATAACTGACTACCTTAAAGTTTTCACTAGAATCTGGAATTGCCAACACTAACATACTAATCTACCTCCTCTTCAACTCTTGGAAATCATACTCACTTTCCAGAGTCCATTTCTAAGTATTACCATTCTTAGCTAGCCTAATATGGGTAGCACTAACTGAGAAAGTCTACTTATAAACTCTCAACCATTAGTTACAACAATTGTTCTTCCCATTGTACCTCTGCTTAAACTTTACTAGGGTTCTATGCAATTTCTTCCTTGAGAAATTACATAGCCCTTAAATTGTACCACTTGTAGCCTAAAACTGACTTTGGGCTTACTTGGCACTTAACCACTTTCTTTCTAAAAGTTTCCAAAACCACCCTTAATATACTCTTCATGTCCTCTCGTAATTTTGGAAAACTCTTCGAGATCTACTCTTCTTGACTTTACTTCTCTGACAACTAGGTCTTAGATCATCTCATGAGAAAATCCAAAGCTTCTCTAAACTAATCTACCTGATTATCCTTTCTAGACAAAGACATTTAGTCTCGATAGTTCCTTCGTTCGACTGCCTAACATGAGCACAGTCTCACACTTAAACTAAACAAGAACATAACATCATTTGTCTCTTTTAGCAACTAAACCATACTAACAAGGTAAGCAAGCTAGATTCACAAAGTAAACTAACATGATTTACAAAGTAAATCCATACTCTCCTTATACATAGCTTAAAAGATTTTTCTTTACATGTGCTCTTACCTCATACCAAGTTGGAAGATTTCATCGCCTCCACTGCGCACTCTGATCTATATTCTGCTTGCGCATCTTGGTACCTTGGAGTCTAATTTACCTCTTTCCTTTAAGGTTACTCATCTTAAAAGCACCTTACTCATACTCATCATCACCCCAAGCTACCACCTGAACCTGTGTTCCTTTGCCTGGTAAAAATTCAGACCAAGAGACACCCTCACTGATCTTAACATCTAATCTTTTCCTCTTTAGGGAACATTCTAACTTTTGTTCTATCGAGGCTCTGAGATTATCTGCTGCTTCACCTCTACACTCACTGACTAGAGCAAAGAAGTCCTTAACCTCCTTTTTGCTTCACAACCCTTTTGATGCCCTCTCCAAGTTCTACTTCAAATTTTACTCACTTCTAGTCTTCATCTGGATTGGACTTAAAATAAGAAAAGAACTCCTGACATTCCTTAAATTGCTCCACATAATGGTCCTCAGTAATATCCCCTTGCTCAAACTTGAGAAATTTCAAAATTTCCCTTGCCTCTCATAACTCAAGGGAATAATATTTGTCTAGGAAAGTAGCTCTAAACACCTACCAGGTGATTTGAGTACCAACCATCTCAAGAAATCTCTCAGCTTCAACTCAATAGCTTTTAGCTTAACCTACTAACTCATAAGAAGCATGGTCACTTTCTATCGATCAGCGCACTCCATGACCTCAAAGATCTCTTACATAAAATGAAGCCATCTTTTGGCTCTGATTGAACCAAACTCTCCCTTGAAAAATAAAGAAGTAACTTTCCTGCACTCTGAAAAATACTGGTCTCTCATAAGTTCCTTCTAGTTCCCGCAACATACTACGCGAGTCCTATACTATCGCTTCTGATAGATTTCTACTAATGGCGTCTGTTCTCTTAATACAGCAGCCATTACTCTAAGAGCTCTGGTTATTTCCTCTTTTACCAGTTTCCTAGTGTCATAGGTTCGCCCAGTAGTTGCCATTGTTTCCTGTACATATAGAACATTACATATTGAGTTAGCTAGGCTCAATATCATGTAATTGTGTGACAGTAGCCAATAGCATCCATACCTAAGCCTACTCATGCAATTCCATATGCATATCTCAAAAAGAGATAAAATAATGCATAACATTCTACTAAACTGCTACTAATGCTTAAGCATAGTCAGTCCATACCTCGGCTTAACAAGATGAACTGCTCTGATACCATAATGTAACATCCTAATATAGATATCTAGATATATCCTAGGTATACAGAGATATATAAAAATAAATAATACTTGAGACATCACTTCTACATATTATGTAATGCCCTTTTTTGGGAAGGAACTTCACATTGTCAATTAAAATGCGGAAAATAAAATTTATAAGTTAAGACCCGGTTCTTTTTATTATTTAAATTTATATGGTTAAAGCTGTATAAATAAAATGGTGACTATTTTTTTTTGTCATGATGATAATTAGTAAAATATAGTGATGAAACGTAAATGGCATAAAGAGCAAGACAGAAGTAAAGCATACATTTAATCAACTTTGCATATTCATATATATATAATTATATCAAATCTGTTTGATTACGAAGCCCGATATACCAAAAAGCAAAACTATACCTTCCCAAAGGATCATACATATACATCCCTAAGATATCAGAAATATACAGCACACTATAATTAAGACATCAGGCCCCGAAAATAAAACACTGGTAGCCATCAGTAGCTACTAGCAATATCAGTCCCTCAGATGAGGAGGAATCGTATCAGGATCCTCTTCAGGATCCTCCGCGAGATCCTCCTCGGGGTCTTCCTCATCTGAGGAAACCTCCATAGGAGCCACAGAGCTATGGGCTAGAGCCCAAGTAGTGGAATCAAAAGAGTCCTCCTGCGGGGTGTAATAGCAGTGTTGGGAATTGCGGATACAACACGTAGCGAAAAACAGGGATTCCCACCGAGGATCCATGCGAAAAAGCTATAATCCGATTTTTAAAAGATTTACCTCTTGAAGCGTGAATCACCAACACCGTAATAGAAATGATGTCTCTGCGGTATCCACACGAATAGACTCACGAATGTCCAACGTTTGCAAAGAGGAGCCTCACGTCTCTTACACAGTGCTAGCTACGAAGAGAAGAGAAGAAACTTGTCGCTCTCTCACTCACTTTTCTGTAGGTGTGGCTAGGGTTCTGAATTGTGTATCTTAGCAGCCCCCTTAGCAGTACTATTTTTAATAGTGACTACCTTAAGTGAGTGTGAGTAGCAGCAAGGTAAGCTGTGTAACCCTAGACCCATCTGTTATGAGTCTGGCCCATATTTGAATCCGAGTCCAACTTGGATCCATTGCTCCAATTTTAGTCTGCTCTATGTGTGTGACCCTGCAGGTTCTTATTACATTGGCAGGAATATTAAAATCCCATTTTAATATTACAAGTAGTGAGCGGTATCTAGCAACACATCGTTGCTACCCAAGTAATAAGAATGTCAGTGATTTGACATAACCTTTTCGTGACCAATGTTTCCGTGTCATTTAGTCCCTTTGTAAAGATATCTAGATTGAACACAAGGCATGGAATACGTCACCCTTGTATAGTCCAATCATTGGTTTCCTGATACTTGAGTAGACTTTGTAACAACAAATGAGATCAATATCTCATATTGACTCATTTGAGCATGGCCATGCATTTCGTAGTCTCACTCAATTAGGGGGCCCGAAGATATCGCTCCTGTTATGTAGGAGTGACAAATCCCATCTAGGTCACTTACATCCTTCTGCATGATTCACGGTATGTCCAATAACCAACTTTATAATCACCTTGTTACAGATGACGTTTGATGGCATTAAAACACACAACTCCTCATATAGGAATCGTAGTGAGTTCAGGTCAAAGGACCACAGACACCATTGTCACTATGAGAATCACTTATGACACTCACGTAATGATTCATGTAGTGTTCTCATGGTGAGTCAGTCTAGTACATCATTACTCTAATATATACTAATGTGAAGACTTGATATCTCATATTTATGACTCGTGAGATGTGGTCATCAGTCTATGCACATACTAGTCTCAATGTATTATTGTTATCCTAATTAACAATAATACTTGACTAGGGACATTTAAGAATAGTGTTGTAACCAAAAGGATCTCACGATCAAGTCATCCACTTGATGTCCTATGGCATCAAACTTACTATTCTAAGGACTTTATTATGTTTATCAAAAAAGAACACAATGCCTCATATATAAAATAGCATAATAGAATGTATGTAAATACAGAAAATGTATTGGCCTCTAGGGCATACACCAACAATCTCCCACTTGCACTAGAGCCAATCAGGCATATATCTAATGCCTAAAGACCTAGTGTGACCCTCATGCTTCTATTGTGCAAGAGGCTTCGTCAGTGGATCAGCAATGTTATCATCTGTTGGTACTCTGCATATCTTCACATCTCCTCTATCAATGATCTCTCGAATGAGATGGAAGCCCTAAGTATATGTTTGGATCGCTGGTGAGATTTAGGCTCCTTAGCTTGTGCAATGGCTCCATTATTATCACAATAGAGGTCCACTGGGTCCACAATGCTAGGAATAGTGC
Organism: Ormosia semicastrata; assembly: GCA_029884595.1. Classification (NCBI taxonomy): domain Eukaryota; kingdom Viridiplantae; phylum Streptophyta; class Magnoliopsida; order Fabales; family Fabaceae; genus Ormosia; species Ormosia semicastrata. The sequence continues at coordinate 56,842,322 of JAQQTO010000063.1, forward strand.
TAAGTTCAGTAATGAACTTCCTGATCCAAACGGCCTCCTTTGCTGCATTGGAGGCAGCAATATACTCAGCCTCTGTGGTAGAATCGGCGACTGTCTCCTGGTTTGAACTCTTCCAGCTCATAGCCCCACCATTTAGGTAAAAAACATAACCCGATTGTGATCTAGAGTCATCCTTATCAGTTTGGAAGCTAGCATCAGTGTAACCTTTTACAACTAGCTCTTCCTCACCTCCATATACTAAGAACGAATCCTTAGTCCTTCTCAAGTACTTAAGGATGTTCTTGATAGTTGTCTAGTGACTCTCACAGGGATCAGACTGGTACCTACTCGTCATGCTCAAAGCATACGAGATGTCTGGTCGAGTACATAATATGGCATACATGATAGATCCAATTGCAGATGCATATGGAATCTTGCTCATGCAATCCCTCTCATCCTGGGTGGAAGGGGATTGAGCCTTAGATAGGCTTACACCATGTGACATACGCAAGAGTCCTTTCTTGGATTCATGCATGTTAAATTGTCTTAACACTTTGTCTATGTATATACTCTGACTTAGGCCAAGCAGTCTTAGTGATCTATCTCTATAGATCCTGATACCTAATACATAGGTGGCTTCGCCCAAGTCCTTCATAGAGAAGCAGTTCCCTAACCAAGTCTTTACGGACTGTAGGGTAGGGATGTCATTTCCAATAAGTTGTATGTCATCTACATATAATACCAGAAAGACAATAGTGCTCCCACTAACCTTCTTGTAGACACAAGATTCTTCTTCATTCTTGATGAAACAAAACTATTTTATTGTATCATCAAAACGACAATTCCAGCTTCTGGAAGCTTGCTTAAATCCATAAATAGATTGTTGCAACTTGCATACTTTTCTAGTATCCTCTGGAGTGGCAAAACCCTCAGGTTGTGTCATGTACACATCTTCGAGAAGATTTCCATTAAGGAAAGCAGTTTTGACAACCATTTGCTAGATTTCATAATCATGGTATGCTGCAACAGCAAGCAAGATCCGAACGGATTTAAGCATCGCAACTAGGGAAAAAGTATCATCATAGTCTACACCATGAATTTGTTTGAAACCTTTAGCAACCATGTCGGTATGCACATTATCATCCATGTCGGTTTTCTTCTTCAAAAAACCACTTGCACCCAATGGTTTTTACCCCTTCAGGTGGGTCAACCAAGGTCCATACTTGACAACTGTCGAGATTACTAAATTTAAATCAATTTATAACCGATTTACCAAAACTACTTGTAGCATAAGGTAACACCGGGTCAAGCCCATAGATCACTCTAATTATGAAGTCAGATTAAGAGGTTAATAAACAGGAGGGAAAAGTTTTGCAAGATTAAACAACAAAGAATAATTAAAATGAGTAAACAAGATTGAGAAAACAACCAATCCAAGAGAATTAACAAATCTTGATTTTAATCCATCCTTGATCTTTATAAATCCGTTCAACTATCAACCAAATCTTTGGTCTTAGATCACATCAAGACGCCTCTCAATGATCCATGGATCTTCTACTAGAAACGCTTCTAAAATTTAATTAATTAAGGTTAGACAAATTAAGCATCCATCCAAAACCCAAATTAACTTAAAAACCAAGATCCAACCAAGCTAAATATTTCATCAAACACCTTTGATGCATTATTTAGCCTCTGAATTCATCTCTTAGCACATGATAATTACGCAATTAACATATACAAATCCCAATCAAATTAAGCATTAAATCAGAATTTAAACAAGAGAAGAAGAGAAAGAGAAACTTGATTAATAGATGAACGTATAACAATTAAAACAAGATCTCAAGATTAATCATCAAACTTGTCAATCTCTTGGATTGATTAAAGAAGTTTAGCTCTCCATAGCCATCACCATTGGATAACCTTCAAGAACCATACAAAAATGAAAATAACAAAGAGAGAGAAGGAGAGAAAAAGAAGAAGAGAAATCTTCAAAATAAAAAACTAACACTTTAATTATAACAATACTTCTATATAGAAGCTCTACATACTTCAATGATTTGCATAGCCTCCCTTTTATAGAGAGTTAGAGGTACAAAATGTCAAAGGGGGCTGAGTCATGGTGGTTGGTGGAGTAGGTGGAGTAGTGGAAAATGTTGAATGACTTTTGGTGAGTAGAAAATTCTGGAGATTCTTTGTCTCCAAAATCATACAGCTCTGAAGTCATTGCATTCGTCATTTTTGAGCCAAGTGGTCTTCACTAAGATTGTAGGTCTGGATCTTAGATTTCAAATGGCTTTGGTTTGAGTCCAATATCATTTCTATAGCTCCAGAAATGTTCAAATTACTGCACACTGCTCAGGCCCAGTCGCAGCTCCTCTGTTCTGACTTCCAAGCCCAATATCACCTCCAAGAAGTCTGAATCAGGAAGAGTGTTCAACATGAAAGTTGTAGATTTGAGTCTTAACTATCAACCATCAAAATTTCAGCCTATTCTACAACTTTCACTACGAGCAGTGTAATGAACAGTACACGAAGGTCATTCTGCCAGGAGCAACACTTCAGTTCTTGATTCAATGCCAATTTGAGTCATCCAAACGTGTGATTGAGTCTTTGATGTCTTCATGAAGATTGTAGAGCTCTCTATTATCTTAAAATGACATAAGATTCACCTTAAACATCCACCTACAGCCCAAGATATGACCCAAATACAAGATTAGTGTAAGATGTCAATCATGCTGAAAAATTCAATTAAATCCATTTTGAGTTCAAAACATACAAAACACAACCAAACTTAATTTATTAAGTGCATGGAGAGTGTAAATGACTAAAAATGAAGGCTTATTAATGCATCAAATATATGAATATCAAATTCCCCTACACTTAGCTTTTTGCAGTCCTAGGCAAAACACACAAAAACAAAATGAAACAGACTCAAAAGTTAAACATTCTAAAAGACTCAATTTCTAATAATATTTAAGAATGAAGAGCAATTAATAATTCAAGTAATCAAAACATTTATGAGGTAACACATCTCCACATCTTAAATCAACAAGCAAGGATACTTCAATTGAAAAGCATGAGTAAAGAATGATAGATCCTCATAGAATTCACTCTCAATCTCTCAAGTGTTTAAAAGGTAGGTATTACACTCAATTCAACTCATGAAAATTGCACTACCATAAGCTTGCTTATCTTCTACTTCTCCACTACTCAGAACACATGCACACATAAATCATGAGGACTTTATTCAAGGTTGTAATGGGGTCAAGGTAAAGGAGAAGGTAATATGGATATGACAAGTTAAACACCAAAGAGAATAAAAGAACATGAAAGCTGAGTTCAATTATCGATCATGAAAGTTCATCCCAACTTCATCTAATACAAATTCCCTTTACATATTATTTTCCATTCCTTTATTGCCTTGTTGACCCTTTTTTTTTTTACATATATATATATATTTTTTGAATTTTATATATATATATATTTTTTCTTTTTTTTTTTTTTTTTTACAAAAAGAACATCATATATACATTTTTCAACCATTCTGCATACACACCCCCACACTTGTTCATGAACTCATCCAATGACAAAGCTAATGTTCTCTTATTCCCTAAGACTAAGTAAGAACATGGTTTTTTTTTTCATTTAAGAAACATAATGAGTTCGAGACAAAGAATAATCAAATAAGCTCAAAGGGGTTAAGCAAGGGGAAATATGGAAGGTTGGCTATTTGGTTAAACTAGCTAATTAAGAAAGAGGGCCTCAATCATGTTCATGCATGCAAGTGAAATGTAGCTTCAAAAAAATCAAAGCAAGTTCTAGAGTGATCATTAACATGAGTGAAAATCACACAAGAAAGAAGAGAATGGCATAAATGTTGAATCCATCCATTAGGCTCAAAATCTCACAAGGTATGTATCCATCAAACTCAATTCATCAATTCAATCATCCATCACCAAGCATATCAGTTCAAGAAGGAAGAAAAGTTATTCAATCATGCAATGAACCCTTTTTTTTTTTTAACAACAAAACAAAACAAAACAAATGCTAAAATCTCTTCCCCACACTTAATATAACATTGTCCTTAATGTGAAAGAGAGAAATAGAAAAGAGCAACACAACCTGATAAGAAGTGAATCAATGCCAAGCAGGAAAAGAAGCACACTGTCAGTGCCACATCAGACCCTAAAAAGAAATCAAATAATAAAACTTAAGTACTTCCACAATTTAATACTAATTAATTACTACCTAAAAACACTCCTTACTCTGCCACCAATTAAGATGCGTCTCAAGAGTAGAATTACTCCTTACTCTGCCATCAAAATTGGTTTAATAAGTCCATGACAATCATATCATACTTTTCCAAACAAAACAACAAAATTTTTTTTTTTTGGGTCAACTATCCTTCCCCCCCAACTAGATCACAACATTGTCCTCAATGTTAAAATATAGATAAGTAAAGGATAGAAGATATTACCTGTTTGAGAAAGCAGACACAAATTTAAACAGAAATAAAGTACAATAAAATCAAACCGATTAAAGAGAAAGTGTCAGATCGCTTGCTTTTCTTGTTACTTCCTTATTTGCTTCTGTTGACCAATTTATCGAGCTAATACCTTATCGGTACATACTCAAAAGCTTCCAATTTATCAATGAGCTCATCAATAGTGGAGGCAGAGATAAGAAGTTGTCTTCTTAAGGAGTGATAAATTTTTGTTCACCATGACTTTGTCAAGAAAAAATAACAAAAGATCGAAGAAATTATTAACATTCAACAAACCAATGGGTTTATGGTGGATGTTCAGTTCAGCCCAAGAGACAATTTGAAAAATTTCTTCTAAAGTACCAAAACCACCTGGTAAGACAAGAAAGGCATCAAAATTGTCAACCATTGTTTTCATTCGTCCATGCATGGATGTTACACAATTTCTTCTCCAATTGTCTTTCAAGTGATGTTATGTTCACTAAAGGTTTAGGAATAACACCTAAAACCCGATTGCCTCCTATAAAAGCAGAAAGTGAGACAACCCCCCATTAACCCACGACAACCGCCCCATATACAAGATGAATATTCCTCGCAGCAAGTGATCGACCAAGAGTGCTAGCTGCGTTTACAAACTCTAATCCCTTCCCATAACGCGACCCACAAAAACACAGACATTTTTGAGGTTACGAATAGAAGGCCCCATTCTATACTCTTCCTCTCTTTGAGTGTTTCGAGTTAAAGGAAAATGGAGAAAATGGAGTGTTTAAATAAGAAAAAGAATGGAAAGGGAATAAATGCACCTATAAGGGTAGGTTGACGATTGTCATCGAGAAAAGGTTGAATTGAAGAAACACAGAATCTTTTTTTTTTTTGTTTTGTTTTTTTTTTTTTTTTTTTGTTTTTTGTTTTTTGTTTTTTTATTTTTTATTTGGTAAGATGATGAAGAAGAAGAAGAGGATGATACGTACTGATTATTTATGGATATGGCTCACATCGCCTCTAGTTTAACGTCCGAGAACGGCTTAAACGTCTTCTATGAGTCGAGGATAAGCTTCCCATCCAATTTTCTTATAAATTGGCAAAATGGTCTTTTAGAGTTAGATTCCCAAGACTGTAGCGTTTTTTTTCATCCTTGAAGAGATTCCACAATTTAAGAATTTCACGATGCACCAATCCACAAGAATGCGTCTCAAGAGTCAATAAGATATCATCATCTAATGACTCCTTACTCAATCCATTCTTAATGAAGAAAATTTTATCTTCTCTATTTGCGGAAACCATCCCCAAAGTACGACATCGCTTGTTACAGTCCATCGTCCACATTTGTGACGGACTTGTAACCTTTTTGCTCTTCTCCTTTTAGAATATGAACTTCGCCAAGACCAGGGCATAAATGAGTCAAATGAAATTGAGGATTCACCGCTAATCGGACCTTTGCTTCAATTATCCGGCGAACATCTTCTCGGCATACCTTTATGCATTAACGGTCTCAATCTTTCACATCGAACTTTGTAGATTTTTCTCGAGCATTTTGAGGAAGAGAAGGAAAATATTTGCTCAGGTTTGAAAGAATGACATCCATTTTGAAGGAGAAGAAGGGTTCGTTATTTTGGGAAAGTGAAAAATAAACCGACTTGAGAGCCACGAGTACCGTATCCGCCACTTAATCGGTAACACAAAGAACTCAAGAACTTGGTTTTCCAGGAATGGTTGAGTCTTTGGCCATTAACTTTAAGCGCATTACCATTCCTAGGATCCTCAATATCTACGGCCCCACGTGTTTGACAACCAAAGAACCGCGCCACCTAGATCTCAATTTTCCAAGGAGTAGGTGCAGATGATAATCTCAAAGCAGAACTTTTTTGACCAATTTTCGCAGACTTTTGTAAAAGGTGTAATGATGACCTTGCATAAAGTAGGCCAATAAAATCCATACTGCAAGATTTTCGCAGTTGTTGTCGTTGAAGAAGAAAAATGACCTCCACATGCGTCCGAGTGACAAAATTCAATGACACTACTTTCCTCATTGTCGGGTACAAATCTCCAAAAAATTTGATCAGAACAATAATTGAACAAATATGGGTCATCACAATAAATTTTTTTTTTTTTACCTCAATCAAAAACTTTTTTTTTTGTGTCTATTGAGGCGGCATCTTACTTATCAAGTGGGGTAGACGACTTCTTGCAAGTGGACCTCCTCCAAAATATCCTCTTGAGCTCCCTCATAAAATGGTTTGAGGCGATGTCCATTGACTGTGAAAGCTTTTGTAGTAGTCTCACTTGTAACATGACAAACACCATAAGGAAAAATCTTAGTAACAACAAATGGACTAAGCCACCTAGATCTGAGCTTTCCGGGCATGAGTTTGAGGCGGGAGTTATAAAGGAGAACTTTTTGACCAATCTTAAATGTTTTTCTCATGATCTTCTTATCATGGAAGGCTTTAGTCTTCTCTTTATAAAGTTTGGAACTCTCATAAGCCTCTAAGCGGATCTCCTCCAATTCCTGCAACTGCAGCTTCCGCTCCATGCCTGCTTGATTTAGGTCCAAGTTACACCTTTTTACTGCCCAAAATGCACGATGCTCAATTTCCATTGGCAAGTGGCATGCTTTGCCAAAAACAATCCGATAAGGAGACATCCCAATCGGAGTCTTATAGGCGGTCCTATAAGCCCATAAAGCATCCTCAAGCCTTTTGCTCTAGTCATTTCTGTTAGGTTGAACTGTTTTCTGAAGTATCTGCTTGATCTCTCTGTTGGAAACCTCGGCTTGCCCATTAGTCTGGGGATGGTAAGGTGTAGAAACTCTATGCAAAACTCCATACTTTTTCATCAAGGCTTCCATGCTTCGATTACAGAAATACGAACCCTGATCACTAATGATGGCTTTTGGGACTCCAAACCTGCAGAAAATATTTGATCTAACAAAATTCACAACAACCTTGGAATCATCAGTCCGAGTGGCTTTTGCCTCCACCCATTTAGATACATAATCCACAGCAAGCAGAATGTAAACAAAACCAAATGACACAGGAAAAGGACCCATAAAATCAATACCCCAAACATCAAATATTTCACAGAACAACAAAGGTTGTTGGGGCATCTCATTCCTACGAGAAATATTCCTGTTCTCTCGGCATTATTCACAAGATTTACAAAACAAATATGCATCACGAAATAGAGTGGGCCAATATAATCCGAGTCCAAAACTTTCCTAGGCATGCACGAGTAGGTCCAAAATGTCCCCCACAGGCAAGTGCATGACAAAAACTAAGAACAGAATCAAACTCATGATCAGGAATACATCTCCTAATGACTTGGTCACTACAAAATCTCCACAAATAAGGGTCATCCCACACATAATATTTTGACTCACTTTTTAGTTTATCAATCTGTGCCTTAGTGAAATGTGCAGGTAGTGCTCTAGCAACCAAGAAATTAACCAAATCTGCAAACCAAGGGATGTTACCTTGCATCTTGAAAAGTTGCTCATCAGGGAAGGCATCATGGATAGGAGAAGAATCTGCCTCTTTTTCAATCCGACTCAAGTGATCTGCCACCAGGTTCTCTGCTCCACTCTTATCTCTGATATCAATATCAAACTCCTGTAAGAGCAACATCCATCTAATCAACCTAGGCTTTGCATTGGGCTTTTTCAGGAGAAACTTCAAAGCTGCATGATCTAAAAATACAACCACTCTAGAACCAAGCAAATATGATCGAAATTTATCTAAAGCAAAAACAATTGCTAAAAGTTCCTTTTCGGTTGTAGTGTAGTTGGCTTGTGCAGCATCTAAAGTCCTCGAAGCATAGGAAATGACATAAGGTACTTTGCCGACTCTCTGTGCAAGGACAGCTCCCAATGCATAATTAGAGGCATCACACATGAGTTCAAATGGAAGTGTCCAATGGTGGTGGATGATAGGTGTATTGGTCAATGCTTGCTTCAAGTGATTGAAGGCATCCTTACATCTCTGTCAAAGTGAAACTCTACATCCTTTTGCAATAAGTTGGACAAGTGGAAGGGTAATTTTGCTAAAATCCTTTATGAACCGCCGATAGAAACCTGCATGACCAAGGAAAGAACGAACCTCCCGCACGCATGTGGGGTAAGATAGGCATGAAATGATATCTATTTTTGCAGGATCTACCTCAACACCCTTGCTAGATACTATATGCCCTAAAACTATACCCTGTTCTACCATGAAATGACATTTCTCAAAATTCAGGACAAGGTTAGTTTCAATGCACTTATGCAAAACCCGATCCAAACTATCCAAACATGCATCAAAGGAAGAGCCATAGACAGTAAAATCATCCATAAACACATCCATGCAACTCTCTAAAAATTCAGAGAAGATACTAACCATACACCTTTGAAAGGTTCCCGGAGCGTTGCACAGACCAAAGGGCATTCTCCTGTATGCTAATGTTCCAAATGGACAGGTGAAAGTGGTCTTCTCTTGGTCTTTTGGGGCTATATGAATCTGGAAATAGCCCGAATATCCATCCAAGAAACAATAATGCGATTTGCCAGCCAGTCTCTCCAACATCCGATCAATGAAAGGCAATGGAAAATGATCTTTCCTAGTGGCCTGGTTAAGCCGCCTATAATCAATGCACACCCGCCAACTATTACGGATTCTTGTGGGAAGGAGCTCATTGTTACGATTTGCAATTCTCTTGTGACTCGATTTCTTTGGAACCACTTGCACTGGGCTCACCCATTTACTGTCAGATATAGGATAAAAAATACCAGCTTGCAACAGCTTGGTCACTTCCTTCTTCACCACATCCAGAATCAGGGGATTTAGTCTCCTTTAGGGTTGCCTCACTGGCTTGGTACCTTCCTCCAATAAAATCCTATGCATACATGTGGAGGGACTAATACCAGGAATGTCTGCAAGTGTCCATCCGATGGCTCGCTTATGCTGCCTCAAAACCTGCAGTAATTTTTCTTCTTGTTCAGGTTGTAGATTCTTAGCGACAATCACTGGCAGCTTCTCACCATCTTCCAAATATGCATATTTAAGGTGGTCTGGCAAAGTCTTTAGCTCTAAGGATGGGGGATGCACAATAGAAGGCAGCAAGCTATTTGAAATAAGCAACTCAGCAGCATTAAATTCGATATAATTTTGACTCATATTTTCATATGCTGCATCAGTCAAATAAGCACCGCATCATCACTCACAACTGCATAAATCTGAGCACATAAAGACATGGTTCAGTATCACAGCTAACACATGTATCATAAGTGACAGAATCCAAAAAGTCAGCAATATCAGGGAATTCAGCACTCATATCAGCATAAGTATCATCAACCAGCATTTCAATCACATCAACATAAAAAACTGAATGCTCCTCAAAAGGATGTCTCATGGCATAAAAAATGTTAAACTGTACCACATCTTCACCAAATTCCATAGAAAGGGTGCCAGCATGCACGTCTATCTTGGTTTTGGCTGTCTTGAGGAATGGTCTTCCTAGAATCAATGGAGCATGATTTGTTGAAGACTCATCTTCCATGTCCAGAATGTAGAAGTCCGTTGGAAAAATCAGCTCATTCACCCGCACTAACACATCTTCCAGCACTCCTGCAGGATGAGCAGTGGTCCTGTTTGCCAACTGAATCACTATACCAGTGGGTTGTAAGGTGTCAATGTTCAAAGACTTATACACTGACATAGGCATGACATTGATAAAAGCACCCAAATCTAGCATTGCATGGCCAAATCTAGAATTGCCTATAGTGCAAGGGATTGTGAAAGTTCCAGGATCTTTGCATTTCTTTGGCATGCTTGGCTGAATCATCGCAGAAACATTTCTGCCCATACTGACCTTCTCAGTACCCTTAAGTCTTCTCTTATGAGTACACAACTCCTTGAGGAATTTGGCATACTTGGGAATTTGCTTGATTGCATCTAGGAGGGGAATATTGATGTCCACCTTCTTGAATGTCTCCATGACTTCCTTTTCCATTTCTACTTGTGCTATCTGCTTGGATTGTGTCACTCTGTTTGGGAAGGGTAGTGGAATGTTCAAGTCTGAATTCTCTGCACATTTCTTCTGGGCTGGGGCATCTAGTTCTTGCGAATTTTGTTGTGTCTGATCAATCTCTGGCTGTTGCAATGGGAGCTCTAGTTGTGGCAGACTAGGACCATCAATTTCTTTGCCACTTCTCAAGGTAATGACACTTACATTGCCTCTTGGGTTACTGACTGTTTGTGAAGGCAATTGGCTTGATCCTTGGCTTTTCAATTCACTCACGGTGATGGCCAGCTGCCCAATCTGAGTTTGCAGGTTCTGAATGGTGGCATTGACATTTTGTTGGAACTGAACATTATTTGTAGCCATCTGTTTCATCAAATCTTCCAATGATGGCTCGGATGGAGTGGTTGCTGGACTTGGCAACATGAGGGGCTGCCGCATGTGTGGTTTACGCACGGTTTGTTCTTTGTCTCGAATGCGAGTGGTTGGTATTTGTTACTAGGACCTACAACTTGGTATCTAAATTGCTGCTTTGTTGGGGTTGTTGTTCCTGACTAGAATTCCCATATCTTAAGTTAGGATGGTCCCTCCAACCAGGGTTATAAGTATTAGAAAATGGATCATATCTTGGGCTTGGGACTAACGATATTGAGGTCTACTAGGAAAAATGCCGCCTTTAAGCCGACTATTTCGGAAATGCGGAACCACCATCCTGAAGTATGGGGCATGCATCAGCAGGATGAGATGAGCAAGAGCAAATGCCACACACCCTTGCAGGCTCTTGTACAGAACCTGGTACATGTTGTCCCACTACTAATTGCCTCACCAAAGAAGTCAATTCATCAAGTCTGTGTTCCATTCTCTGTTGATCGACTTGAGATGATTGAACTTCATTAACTCCTCTGGTTGAGGTAAGGACTCTTGTGCCAAATTGTTGAGCATTGGCCGCCATATTTGCTATCAAATCTCTTGCTGCAGTAGGGGTTTTATCCACCGATGCACCTCCAGATGCGGCATCCACCATACTTCTATCCATCGGCGGCAAGCCCTCATAGAAATATTGAATCAAGAGCTGATCACTAATTTGATGGTGGGGACAACTCGAACACAGCTTTTTGAATCTCTCCCAATACTCATGCAAGGTCTCACCAGTCATTTGCCTTATACCACAAATGTCTTTTCTAATGGCAGCTGCTCTGGATGCAGGGAAGAACCTCTCCAAGAATAATTTCTTCATATCATCCCAACTCGTGACAGAACCTGGTGAAAGGTAGAACAACCAATCCTTGGCTACATCAGCAAGAGAGAAAGGGAATGCCCTTAACTTGATATGCTCCTCAGAGATTCCATGTGGCTTCATGGTTGAACAGACCACATGGAACTCCTTTAAGTGCTTATAGGGATCTTCACCTGTAAGACCATGAAACTTGGGCAACAAGTGTATCAATCCAGATTTTAACTCGAAGTCAGCATCAAGGTTAGGATATTGAATGCACAAAGACTGGTAAGTTACATCAGGAGCAGCAAGTTCTTTAAGGGTCCTATTTTTCCTGTTATCAGCCATGATTTTAAAATCACTTAAGATCTCAAGTGCACTTTCAGATTCAATGTCACAACTAAATTCAGACTCAATTCTTTCACTTAGCCTACGAGTTCTAATCAACCTATGCAATGTTCTATCAATCTCAGGATCAAATTCAAGCAAGATATCAGGATTAGACCTAGTCATGCACTAATCAAAACACAAAAATAAAATAAATTAAAATAAGTAAACAAGTAAAATACACTAGACAATTCTAAAAATATACCAAAATAAATCTAATTGACTAATGAAATGATTTTTAAAAATTATAAGACTTGTACAGCATGAAAACTACACAAAAATGAAACTAAAAAATGTAATGAAAAATATTAAAAAAATTGAAAAACTGGTCTAAACGATGGATTTTGGAAAAACCAGGGGTGACCTCACAATTCACTGTGAGTCTTGTTTATTAGGTTGTTTTCCTTCAACTGACCAAGTTTCAGCTCATTCTGGGCACATTTTCTGTCAATACGAAATTCTTGTAAAATGACCCGTAATCACCCGTTTTCGCCTGAAATCCACAAAAACACAGCAAAATAAAGGTTAGTGAGAGATTAGTAGTTAAATAAACTCTTAATAAGATTGAACAAAATCAGAATGATCCCCGGCAACGGCGCCAAAAATTTGACAACTGTCGAGATTACCAAATTTAAATCAATTTATAACCGATTTACCAAAACTACTTGTAGCATAAGGTAACACCGGGTCGAACTCGTAGATCACTCTAATTATGAAGTCAGATTAAGAGGTTAATAAACAGAGGGGAAAAGTTTTGCAAGATTAAACAACAAAGAACAATTAAAATGACTAAACAAGATTGAGAAAACAAACAATCCAAGAGAATTAACAAATCTTGATTTTAATCCATCCTTGATCTTTATAAATCCGTTCAACTATCAACCAAATCTTTGGTCTTAGATCACATCAAGACACCTCTCAATGATCCATGGATCTTCTACTAGAAACGCTTCTAAAATTTAATTAATTAAGGTTAGACAAATTAAGCATCCATCCAAAACCCAAATTAACTTAAAAACCAAGATCCAACCAAGCTAAATATTTCATCAAACACCTTTGATGCATTATTTAGCCTCTGAATTCATCTCTTGGAACATGATAATTGCGCAATTAACATATGCAAATCCCAATCAAATTAAGCATTAAATCAAAATTTAAACAAGAGAAGAAGAGAAAGAGAAACTTGATTAATAGATGAACGTATAGCAATTAAAACAAGATCTCAAGATTAATAATCAAGCTTGTCAATCTCTTGGATTGATTAAAGAAGTTTAGCTCTCCATAGCCATCATCATTGGATAACCTTCAAGAACCATACAAAAATGAAAATAACAAAGAGAGAGAAGGAGAGAAAAAGAAGAAGAGAAATCTTCAAAATCAAAAACTAACACTTTAATTATAACAATACTTCTACATAGAAGCTCTACATACTTCAATGATCTGCATAGCCTCCCTTTTATAGAGAGTTAGAGGTACAAAATGTCAAAGGGGGCTGAGTCATGGTGGTTGGTGGAGTAGGTGGAGTAGTGGAAAATGTTGAATGACTTTTGGTGAGTAGAAAATTCTGGAGATTCTTTGTCTCCGAAATCATGCAGCTCTGAAGTCATTGCATTTGTCATTTTTGAGCCAAGTGGTCTTCACAAAGATTGTAGGTCTGGATCTTAGCTTTCAAATGGCTTTAGTTTGAGTCCAATATCATTTCTATAGCTCCAGAAATGTTCAAATTACTGCACACTACTCAGGCCCAGTCACAGCTCCTCTGTTCTGACTTTCAAGCCCAATATCACCTCCAAGAAGTCTGAATCGAGAAGAGTGTTCAACATGAAAGTTGTAGATTTGTGTCTTAACTATCAACCATCAAAATTTCAGCCTATTCTACAACTTTCACTACGAGCAGTGTAATGAACAGTACACAAAGATCATTCTGCCAGGAGCAACACTTTAGTTCTTGATTCAATGCCAATTTGAGCCATCCAAACGTGTGATTGAGTCTTTGATGTCTTCATGAAGATTGTAGAGCTCTCTATTATCTTAAAATGACATAAGATTCACCTTAAACATCCACCTACAGCCCAAGATATGACCCAAATACAAGATTAGTGTAAGATGTAAATCATGCTGAAAAATTCAATTAAATCCATTTTGAGTTCAAAACATACAAAACACAACCAAACTTAATTTATTAAGTGCATGGAGAGTGTAAATGACTAAAAATGAAGGCTTATTAATGCATCAAATATATGAACATCAATACCTGGTTGGCATACATGGAATCCATTTCAGATCTCATGGCCTCAAGCTATTTCTCAGATTCTGGGCCAATAATGGCTTCCTGCTAAGTCACAGGCTCATCTTGATCCATGAGCAATATGTCACCTTGTTGGGTCATGAGAAATTCATATCTTTCTGGTTGATGACGTATCCTATTAGACCTACGCAGATCTTATGCTACTAGAGCAGGTTGTTGTTCCATAACATTTTGTGGAGACTGCTCTATTTCCACCATTGGTTCATTGCTGCTTTGTGAAACTTGAATTTCTTCAAGCTTTACTTTTCTCCCACTGGTTCCTATAGAGATAAACTCTCTTTCTAGAAACACAGCTGTCCGTGCGACAAACACTTTGCCCTCGATAGGATTATAGAAAAAGTATCCCTTGGTTTCCTTTGGATACCCCACAAAGAAGCATTTATCTGATTTAGGTCCAAGCTTATCAAAAACTTAACGTTTCACATAAGCTTCGCAGCCCTAAATCTTCAAGAAAGACATACTGGCCGTATCCCAGTCCATATCTCATATTGTGTCTTTTGAAATGTCTTAGATGGAACACGGTTAAGTGTGAAAGCTGTTGTTAACAGAGCATGTCCCCAGAAGGAGCCTGGAAGGTTTGCATGACTCATCATGGATCGGACCATGTCCAACAAGGTCTGGTTCCTCCTTTCAGAGACACCATTCCATTGTGGTGTTCCTAGTGGAGTGAGTTGAGATATTATCCCACACTCTTTCAGATGATCATCAAGCTGTTGGCTTAAGTATTCTCCTCCTCGATCTGATCGAAGGATTTTAATACTCTTGCCAAGTTGGTTTTGTACTTCATTCTTGAACTCTTTGAACTTTTCAAAGGATTCTAATTTGTGCTTCATAAGATATACAAATTCATATCTACTGAAATCAGCAGTAAATGTAATGAAGTATTGAAAACCGCCTCTAGCGAGTATGTTTAGTGGCCCATATACATAACTGTGTATAAGGCCTAAAAGATCACTAGCCCTTTCACCTTGTCCAGTGAATGGGGCCTTTGTCATCTTCCCCAATAAACAAGATTCATATATCTCATATGGTTCGAAATCAAATGAGTCCAAGAATCTATCTTTATGGAGGTTGGAGATGCGTTTCTCATTTATGTGGCCCAAACGACAATGCCAGAGAAAAGTTGGGTTCAGATCGTGTTATTTAAACCTCTTTGTATTTATGTTATAGATGGGTGTTTCGAGATCAAGTACATAAAGTCCATTACTCAATTGTGCACTACCATAAAAAATATCATTCATATAAATGGAACAACACTTGTCCTTTATATTAAAAGAAAAACCTTTCTTGTCCAAACAAGAAACAGAAATGATATTCCTACTAATAGCAGGCACAAAATAGCAGTTCTCTAACTTTATTACAAGCCTAGTGGGCAAAGATAATAAATAAGTCCCTACAGCTAATGCAGTAACCTTTGCTCCATTTCCCACTCGTAGGTCGACTTCGCCCTTCGTCAATGGTCTACTGCTCTTTAGATCCTGCACATTTACACAAATGTGAGATCCACATCCAGTATCTAATACCCATGATGCAGAAGTAGATAAATTGACTTCAATAACAAAAATACCTGAAGTGGAAGTCTCACTTCCCTTATTCTTTTTGAGCTCCTCCAGGAACTTGGCACAGTTCTTCTTCCAATGTCTGGCCTGACCACAATGGAAGCATGTACCTTCCTTAGCCACTCCACCCACTGGTTTCAAGCCAAAAGTGCTGGGCTTGGACTTATCCTTACCCTTGCCCTTCCAGTTGTCCTTGGGCTTTTTCTGCTGTTTCTTGCCCTTATTCTTTTGGACCATCATTATGGCCTTCCCTTTGCCTTTGTCAATATTCTGCTCAGCAGTTCTCAACATGCCTAGCAACTCTGGTAGTGATTTGTTAATCTCATTCATGTTGTAGTTCATGACAAATTGACTAAAACCTTTCAACAACGATTGCAGGACTAAATCAGTGGCCAACTATTGGCCCAAAGGAAAATCGAGTCTCTCTAGGTTTTCAATGTACCCAATCATCTTGAGTACATGAGCACCAACAGGGCTTCCTTCTACCAGCTTGCACTGAAACAATGTTTTAGAGACCTCGAATCTCTCATGCCTGGCCTGCTCTTGATAGAGCTTCTTAAGGTGTATGATCATATCGTATGCATCCATGTTCTCATGTTGCTTTTGAAGCTCAGAGTTCATATTGGCCAGCATTAGACTTCCGATGTCCAAGGCATCATCTTGATGCTTCTTATAAGCATCTCTTTCAATTCTAGGGGCATTAGCAGCAGGTGGCTCAAGAATAGGCTATTCCAAAACATACAGCTTTTTCTCTTGCTTGAGGACAATCCTCAAATTCTTGTACCAGTCTAGAAAATTCATTCCAGACAACTTGTCCTTCTTAAGGACGGATTGCAATGATAAAGTACCCGATGTGTTTGTTGCCATGGTAATTTATTAACAGAAATATGCAAAATATAAGTATCATGCCATAAACATATTTAATGAGGTCGTTTAATTAAATATGCCTCCCACTATTTTATTCAAGTCAATGACCCTCAGCATTGACTCAAAAAATCCCATCATAAGATTTCCTAGTGGGCCAAGATTCATATTTCACCTAGTTTTGAGTCAGCTTTGGCTGATTACCTAAAATTCAGTTATTTAGGTAGGAAACACTTTCCAATTACATCGCATGTAACTCTTGGATAGTTGGGTGAATAACACTTATTTAAGTCCATCTAATGGACTAAAGCCCAACTTTATGCCTCTAAGCCTTCAATCCTATTGAAATGGCCTAGTTAAGTCAGACCCAATGGTTGGCAGTTGGATATTACCTTTATCCTATCGCGTCTTACTAATATAGATAAAGGCATCCTGCTTTGGTAGACTTGCACTTGATCGATACTAGTCTTGGCGAGTGCCACACATTGGAAGGCATCACATAATGACTTAATATTTGCTTTGAGGAAATTATTATTATTATTATTACTAGATCTCAACATTTATTAAACTATTTATCATACCATAAACATTATCCATGCATCTCGTATATAAAAGCATATAATAAAAGTGACATGGTTATGGCCCCTAAGAGAGTTGCAATAACTAAGCCAGCTTCACCAAGCATCTCCCATCAACGTCCTCACTTGATGTCGTCTTCTTGCCTCCACATCATAATTACATTATATAGTAACCTCTTTTACATTCGAGGGGAGTTAGGTGAGAAGAGAATGTATAATTAGAATGTAGAGAGAAAGGCATGACACACAGGTTGTATTTATTAAAACCAAAAGGCATAAAAAAAGCACTAAGGCCATAACCATGCACCATGCATCACAAAAAGAACATATAAAACTCATAACAATAATACATTATTATTTTCACGAGTCATAAAAAGGATATAAAATATCATGTTTTCAAAAAACACCTTACGCAGAGGTAGCACAGGGGTCCCGTTGCCCGGTAAGCAAGCGAGGGTCAAGGGGAGGCCGCCCCTTGCGGGGTGCGGGGCAGCACCCCGGCCCAAAAAATTAGACCAAAACCAAGAGTTGAATCTCTTACGCCTCCCTTGAGCCTTTGTGCCGCGCGGAACCCTAAGCCTGAACAAAGCCACGGGGAATCCTTACGCCGTCGTTCAACACTTGAACCTCAGGCACCTCCTTGACGACTTCACATCAACACTTGATGCTACTGCCGCAAAACAAGAATAGGGTTTCCAAAACCCCTTGCGCTGCGCCTCTTGTGCAGAAACAAGGATTCCATAACCCCTGTTGCCGCAAACCAAGAATAAGGTTTCCCAAACCCTTGCACCGCGCATTGAGAATAAGGATTCCATAACGTTGTACGTATCACATACATACCAGAAGCAGTCACCCCACATCTCCCGGATAGGTAGATAAAACTCCAAACGCAGGCTGATGTAGGAGGTAAAGATCGGCGGCTCATGACACCTCCAGGCTAAAGAGATCGACATGCCTCCCAAGTAGACACAGCGATTGAAATTCAAGTTGATGTGCCAGCAGTCTGGCCCTCCAAGGAAGGTCAGACACACATCACCTAGGAATCTATGCATACATGCCTCCATGCTCCACAGTAGATGCTAATCGTGATCAGGCCAGAAGCCGGGGAAATCGGGAGCTCCAACCTCCTTGCCGTCATCTTCGATGGGACATAATGTACAGATGGAACATAATGGAAATACAAAAAAGAGGTAAGACATCCTACCATCATTACCAATTATAGCAGCAAGAAAACAAATGGCGCAAAGCGCCTACGTAGCATTTTAACAGCAATAAAAATAATAAACATTAAGTAGTAGTAATAAACAACCAAGTAGTTCTAAGCAGTTATTTATATCAGTAGCACAACAGTTCCAGATAGTATATATATCAGTAATACAACAATTCCATTTCTAAAAATAAATAGATGCCAGATAACACATGGACTCACTATGCACATGCATACAAAGTCAAAATCCTACTCTATGGAGCTAGACATAAACAGTCAGAGAGAAAGATCAGGAGACACGTCTGCAACTCGGATGCCGTGGCCAAAGTGCTATAACTCATCAGTTTATCCACGTGCACATCAAGGCATTGTACAGACAGTCTACACTAGATCACGATATAGGATAGTGCCTGGTAAGGATCGTCGGTGCGTTTGCATCGGTTTGCCCCACGAACAGAAGAGCTATCAACTGTCCATTGTGGGGTACCCGCACCCTAATGCCCCCATGGTCAACAGTATGACCTACACTAGTCTACTCGCACCCGCACTATGGTGTGTTCATCTCCTAGGCAACTCGGCCTTAACAACAGTCCAACGGACATTCACAATGCATGACAACTCTATGCATAAACATGTATGATCATCACTACATACTATTCCACAATATGCCACAATTGGCCAAACTAAGCATCAACACATCATTGGTCACTCACATGGACCCACAATATCATAATATTGGAATTAAATGAATTAATACACTTTTAAGGTTTATTATGGATTCTTACTTAAATTTAGCCTTTCTTACAAAGTTTGTCTCTAGAGGAATTCTCTTAATCAATTAAATTCTCTATTGTAATTTATTCTTATACACTTAGAAAGTTATCCTACGAGTCTCAAAGTCTCACACTCTCTTGTTCTTGCCCTAATTGAAATTACCCTAAGTCTTATGAAAAATTTCATTCTTGGTTCTTTAAAATTTATGATTCTCAAAGTATATCCAATTCTTCCAATTTGCTAATTTTCTATCCTATTACCAATGATTAAATCACTTGATTTATTTATGATCCGAGGTTACCAAAGTTACATAATTAAGCCCCAAAAGGCCCTAGAGGTCGTGGCCTCCCTAGGGAATTAAGTTCCCAAATTTTTCTTTCCATTAATTATATTATGTACACTTGATTAATTATGTTTTCCACTTGTTACAATTGTTCACAAAGAACCCCAATTTTTGGCCCCCAAAACCGTGGCCATCCAAGGGAGAATCCAATGTTATTTTCTTCCATTTTATGCCTTCCAATCCATTCCAATATATCAATATACACAAACAATCAATTTAATAGCATAAACAAATTACAAACAACATGTAAACATACTAATCATGCAAACAAAGAATAACCCTCAATAGGGTTTTCTCACAATCAATCACAAACAAGGTTTCTTAGTGCAAATAGAGGTTGAAGAGGAGTGTCTTCCTCTTACCTAAGAGAAGAAAATAAGAGAAGCCTCCTAGAATTTCCTTGTAATTTTCGAATTGGACACCACCAAGAACCCTAAAATTTCAATCTTATCAAAACAACACCAATGCTTGAAAAATAAAGCATGGATGGTCACAAAGAAGACCATAGAAACGAAAATGAGTAAAAGGAAGTGAAGAATCAAGAAGCTTACCCAAAAGCCCTAAGCTTGAAGCTTGAAGAAAATGGTGAAAATGGAAGCTTTTCAAAGAACCACCAACTAGAGAAGTGTTTAGGAGATGGAGAGAATTAAGAAAATGGGATTGGATGAAATTTTTGTGATGGATGAGGCAAGAATGGAGGGCTGGCTGTGTGGCTTCTAGAGAGAAGGAGGAGAAAAAGCTTGAAAAAGATGAAGGTAGAGAGAGAAGTGAATAGAAAAATTAAAGGTGATAGCTTTTGAATTTTGAAAACTTGAATAGATTTGATTAAATGAATTGAAGCACAATTTTTTGTGCTCCCAAGTGCTGCAGCCGTGAGTGTGTGGAGAGAGGAGAGAGGGTGAGTAGCTTCCTTGGAAAGCTTAGAGGAAATTTCCTAGAAGCTTCCTTGAGAAGCTTTGTACATTTCTCAATAAAGTGCAAAGTAAGCTTGTCTCCTAAATTAAATACTCTTGAACAAATGATTAATTATACTGTTAGAATTATTTTTTTAGTGAATAAAAGTTACAGTTGATGAAAATAATATTTTATTATTCATCAGATAATTTTATGATACAGTAATTTTATTTATCAGATAAAACCTCGAAAAAAGTAAACCTCGCAAACTGTGCCTGGCCTCGGGTTTAGTAAGATCCCCCGTCGACACATTGACAGTTCAAGGTTTACCATCCTCAGGAAAAACATTTCGTTATTCCGGCTCGCTCAGCGCGCATGCAAAACGAGAAATATACTAAAATATTCAACGTTTTCAAAAAAATCCATAAAAATTCCTAAAAATCATAAATATTAGAAAATGGATATTTGTCATGAAACAAACAATTTTTCAGGGCGTTTGACTGACTCTGCTCAGTGCACATGTAAAACGAGAAATATATTAAAATATTCATCGTTTCCAAAAAATTCCAAAAAAATCTCTAAAAATCATGAATATTGGGAAATGACTATTCATGATGAAATAAATCATTTCCCAGATATTACACTGACTCTGCTCAGTGTGCATACAAAACGAGGAATATATTAACATATTCGACGTTTCCAAAAAAATCCACAAAAATTATCAAAAATTATAAATATTATAAAATGATAATAAATAATAAAATAAATAATTTTCGGGGTGTTACATATTAACTAATACATATATCCATAATTACAGTGAGTAATTATAGAAAGCCTTGAGAGAACGCGGAAAAACTTAAACTCATACATATATATATACTACTCTAGCCATAAAAGGGCATATTGTAATACATACTACTACAAACATACAAAACAAAGCTTTGTCTACTAAAGCATATAAAAACTATACTAGTTTTCATGCTTCATCTTTTTTCCCTTAACAGAGTCTGTACCTCTATATATTGATTTATATGGAAGAACAATTGGGGAGAGAATTATAATTCTCAGTAAAAGCAATTCCAATACTAGCTAGCTATAACATTGTATAACAAATATAACAATTGCTATAACTACAAACATAGGATTTTCCTCCACTAATACTCATAACTGCACACTACTACATAGTGTGGTCTAAACCGATTGCCTACATACCATTACATATAAATAATTACCTATACAATTATAAATACCAACAGCAACAGACAATGCCCATACAATTTTCTGTAAATGCAATGAGGATGATATGCAATATGATTATGCCTACGAAAATCCTAAAGATATGCTTGTGCAATGTTTTGTTTTGAAATACATGCAGAGCTTTATATTGAAAACAAAGAAGTTCATTAGGAACTGGTTCAATTTATTATCCCATGGTAAATAGAGGGAAAGTTCATCCTCACATTACACGTATCCTAGCAAACTGAGAAGTTCAGTCTTCATCCTTCCTCAAAGAGGCTTTCGAATTTCCCATTTCTTTCCTTTGGCCTTAGAACTATTGAGATATCAGGGTTATGTCCTTACTTAAAAGAGTATTTTGGACACCCATCTATCTCCTTTGGCCTTCATGAATGGGCATCAAAGGGTACTCACTAAGATCAATACTACTAAATCATTTCCATTTGCATACATACGTACTTATATACCTAGTTCATTTAAGAGCTAAGCATATTCTACTACGAACTTTGGCTTCTTATGTTTACCCTTTCTAGAGAGGATAATTTGTAACCTCATACTATATGTAACCCTACCATTTAGTTTGGAATACTTGTCCCCTTAGGAACTTCTTGACTCCCTTCCTTCTTGTCCAAAAGACCTTATGTCATATAAGTCACATTCTTCGGCAAACACTACCAATCCATCCTAGTTCATTACATCTAATACACACCATCATCACTCATTACATTCTAACTGATCTCTATGCAACACTATGTTGCTAAGGTGCTAGATACTCACCTATGGCAAACCATTACTCCAGGTTGCACTAAGGTTCTCATAGCTTTCATATACAAGCTGGATTTACTAACTAGTGTGTAAAAGCATAGTGTTATGTTTACCTCTTACATAAACACCATCTTAAATTTCCTATAGACTCAACTTATCCTAGTGAAAGAGCCTATCTTAGCTAATGCCTTATTCAACCTTACTTAAGGAAATAAATAAGCATTTCTCTAGAACTTTGCATACTTAATGAATATGACAAGCTTACAAGTCAACATTCATCATTTTGTGTATTCTACAGTGTATAAGGTCCCATTTAACTAGAGACTTAGTACATAACATTCCCTATTTAGAACTAAATACACAACCTTATCTCTAATTGAGTGAATCTAATTCAAAGTGGTTCTTACTTGCAACTCTTTGTTACTTAAGGTTCTAGGTACATTCCCAAGGTAATTGATCAGCGATGTCGCACTCACCTCAAAATAGACTAGGATTTACAATGGAATATAGCATAGTGTATAACCTAGGTCATCTCCCAAGGACCAATTCGGATTTCTCAAGTATGTTAGCAGTTATTAATAAGTAAGGGGGGTTTTGTTCATTTCAATAACAGAAAATGAATTCAAGTTTTAAGAAAATTCAATTAACGAAACACCAATCCAAGGTCTTCAATTCAAGTGGCAAAATTAATCATTGTTCAAGAGAATAAAATTCTGTTGCATTCACCTCTATTAATTCGAATTCAACTAGATAATCATCTAGGATTTCATCAACTAAAACAGAATCACAATCGCAATTCTTGATTAAGATTGATTTAGGAACAAATTCGAATTAACATAGATTATCAATCGATGATCTATTCTCCATTAGATTCAGATTAATCAACCCTAATTCTAACTTCAAATTCGAAATCATATCAGAAATCAATTGAAGAAGGAGAAGAAGGAAGAACACAAACAGAATTTACAAATAAGCAAGAGAACTCAAAACTCTAACCACAATCATTGAATTCCCTTGGATTGATTGGAGCTTTAGCCTTCCATGGCCATTACTAAAATGCAGAGAAGAAAGAAAAATGAAAATAGAGAAGATGAAAAGGAAGAAAAGGTTTCTGCTCCAAAAAGTAAAAACTGAACAATAACAAATCAAAAAGGTGAATTCGGAATACTGTCTTGACCTATTTGTAACTGAAAAATCTTATGTAATTCCTAATCTACCCCTGGCCCATACTGTAGCCCTCTGAATAAGCTTTTCAGAAACATATCATTTGCCTTAATTGGGTTTAAATTGAGAGAATTAGGCCCAAATCATTGAGGAAAGGTCCAAGCTTTGTGACAGCAACAACGTCCTAACTTTGAGGCCTAATTTCCGCCCTGAATCCAGCTGAATTGGAAAAATTGCATTAGACGTAAAATTGTGTATCTTCGTCTCAGCTTTCAGGGGACACCAAGATCATCCAAATATGACATTTGTAGCCCAAGTTATGGCCTGTAAAAGACAGAAAGGTCAAAATGAGTTAAAATCCGAAAATTAATGAAGTTTTTACAATTAAGCTCAATGAAGACCAATCATCTAAAACTCATCTTCAAACAGAAAATTGAGCACAATTATCATCAATTAGGCCAAAAATAAAGCAATGATGAATGCCTAAAAATTGATTGATCAAATTCCCCCACACTTAAACCTTTGCACTCCTGGGCAAAATTCAAAATTGAACCAAAAGGGGTTTCATCACAAGAACACAAAATCAACATACCTTCCAATGAATTACAAGAATACAAGGTAGTGATCAAGATTCAAACATCCAAAGTATCAAGGAGTCAAGACAAACATGAATATATCTCTCAACATCTCAAGCAAGCAAGAAGACAAATCGAATCAAATGATGAACCAAAAGTGATAAGATCCTCACTAGGCATACTCTACTCTCAAGTGTTTAGGATTGTATTTACACTCAAGGCACCCATGAAAGCAAGTATTACCATAAGCTTGACAAGTCTCTAATTTTCACCACTTGAAACACATGCAAATAAAGATCAAAAGGACTTTATTCAAGGTTGTAATGAGGCCAAGGTAAGGGAAAGAACAATATGGATATGGCAAGTTAAGCACCCAAGAGAATAAAAGAGCAATGAGAGGAACTCAAATGACAAGTAATGCACATTCTCTTACTTTGATCACCTTTCCTTTTGCCTTTCACAACCTTTCTAGAACCCCTTTTGATCTTTATTTTTTTTTTTTACTTATTTCTTCCTTTTCTTTTTCTTCTTTTTTTTTTTTTGGCTTTCTCTTTCTTTTTCTTAATTCTGTTTTTTTTTTTTAAACATCTTGCACATTGCAAATCAATTACACAACCCCCACACTTGAACTTCTACCCACAAGCCAAAAGAACTCCTCCAATGAAATGATCCAATGCTCTCCTATTCCCTAAGATGAAGGTAAAAACATGGTTTTTCACATAAGGTATAAAATGAGCTAAAACAAAGAATAGGCAAGTAGGCTCAAGGGGGTTAAACAAAGGGAAATGATGCAAGGTTGGCTATTTGGCCAAAGTAGCTAAACAAAGAAAGAAGGCCTCAATCATCTCAATACATGCATGTGAATAAGAAGCTTCAAAAAGAATCAAGTCAAGTTCTAGAGTACCAACAATCATGAGTGAGATCACACAAGAAAGAACAGAGAATGGCATAATGCAATCCATCCATTATAAGGTCCAAAATCTCACCAAGGACAAGCCTATCACAAATGATGCAACACTTTAATTCTCAATGCCAGCTTGCAAAACCAAAAATGCAAGAAAAATATTATATCATGTCAAGAAACCCTCTAACTAAGAATGATGAAATTATTCACAACCTGTACAAACCAAGATATTCAATGAAAGACATACAAAAATGGATCAAAAGCAATTAAAACAAATAAAAACAAAATTAAAAATAGCAAAATGAAAATAGAAACAGAAAATAGAACAGAAAACAACAAAACAGAAAACAAATCAAAACAAAAAACAGCAAAAATTAGAAAATAGCATAAAATAGCAAAAAACAAACAACAGAAAAAAATAGCAAAAATAGAAAAAATGAGAAATTAGCATGACAAGAAATGGAAAACAAAGAAAACAAAGCATGACAACAGAACGAGAAAATAGCAGTAAACAGAAAAACAGGAAAATGAAAACAAAAACAAAATAGAAAATAACAAAACAGAAAAATGAAAATGTAAAAAACAAAATTCCCTCCCCCACACTTAAATCACACATTGTCCTCAATGGCAAACAAATCAAAAGACAAGTGAAATAAAAGAGCAAAGGAAGAAAACACCCTTATCATGGTGGGAAGATTTGCACTTGGGGAAAGATGGGCTTTGCCAAGGAGAGTTCCTCTGGTCTTTGGGCTTGCAGGGCTCTCGAGGAAGGGCTTAAGACGGTGGCCATTAACCTTGAAACTCTTATTGGTGGCTTCATGCGAAATCTCCACTGCACCATAAGGGAAGATGCTAGTGACAACAAAAGGACCATCCCACCTAGAACGGAGCTTTCCGGGCATGAGTTTAAGGCGAGAATTGAACAAAAACACCTTTTGGCCAATGGACAACTCCTTCCTAGAAATCAGCTTATCATGGAAATGCTTAGTCTTTTCCTTATAGATCCTTGAATTCTCATAAGCCTCCAAGCGTAGTTCTTCCAGTTGTTGCAATTGAAGCTTCCTCTCTGAACTGGCTTGGTCAAATGCTAAGTTACAACTCTTCACTGCCCAGTATGCACGATGCTCTATTTCCACCGGAAGGTGACATGGTTTACCAAAGACAACCCTGAAAGGAGACATCCCTATAGGTGTCTTGTAAGCGGTACGATGAGCCCAAAGAGCATCTTCTAACCGGTGGCTCCAATCTTTCCTATTTGGCTGCACCATCTTCTCCAAAATCTGCTTAATCTCTCTATTAGAAATCTCGGCCTGCCCGTTAGTTTGGGGATGATATGCAGTAGACACTCTATGCACGACCCCATACTTCCGAAACAAAGCCTCCAAAGTCCGGTTACAGAAGTGAGTCCCTTGGTCACTAATGATAGCGCGAGGCACTCCAAACCTGCAAAATATGTTAGACCTGACAAAATCCACAACAACTCGAGCATCATTAGTCCTGGTGGCCTTAGCCTCCACCCATTTAGAAACATAATCAACTGCAAGCACAATATAAGAGAAACCAAAAGAAACAGGGAAAGGGCCCATAAAATCGATACCCCAAACATCAAAAACCTCACAAAACAAAATGGGTCTTGGGGCATCTCTGTCGGCGAGTGATAGCCACTCTGCTCTCGGCACCGCTCACAAGTCGAAGACACGATAGGCATCTCTGAAAATGGTAGGCCAGTAGAATCCAGAATCCAACACCTTCCTAGCGGTCCATTTGTGGTCCAAAGTGACCTCCAACCGGAGAGGCATGAGAAATGAAGAACAGTTGGATCTCATGGTCGGTATGCATCTGCGAATCACCTGGTCACTACAAAACTTCCACAAATATGGATCATCCCACACATAATATTTAGCATCACTCTTAAGTTTAGCTTTTTGTGATCTAGATGCATGAGGAGGAAAACAGATGCAACCAAGTAATTAACTAAATCAACAAACCAGGGAGAAAGTGGGGGTATCATGTACATGCATGAGTCGCTCATCCGGGAAATCATCTCTCGATAGGAGAAGGGTCAACAACTCCTTCTATCCTGCTCAAATGATCGCCACCAAGTTCATTTCGCGCCACTCCTATCTCTAATCTCCAAATCAAACTCCTGGAGAAGCAGCATCCATCTAATCAATCTAGGCTTCGAATCTGCCTTCTTCAACAAGAATTTTAATGCTGCATGATCAGTAAAAACAACCACTTTAGAGCCAAGCAAATATGATCTAAACTTATCAAGTGCAAATACAATGGCAAGCAACTCTTTTTCAGTGGTAGTATAGTTAGCCTGTGCAGCATCTAAAGTCCAAGAAGCATATGAAATGACATGAGGCGATTTGCCAATTCTCTGTGCAAGGATAGCTCCCAATGCATAGTTAGATGCATCACACATGAGTTCAAAAGGAAGCGTCCACAAAGGTGGCTGAATGATGGGAGTGGTGGTCAAAGCTCCTTTGAGGCAATCAAAAGCCTCTACACTTGCCATCAAAATCAAAAGCAACATCTTTATGCAACAAGTTGGACAGGGGAAGGGCCTTTTTCTTTGAAATCTGAATGAACCGCACTTTGTAGAAACCTGCATGGCCAAGAAAAGAACGAACCTCTCGCACGCAAGAGGGTAAGGCAATTGGGAAATAACATCAATTTTAGCGGGATCTACTTCTATTCCCTTCGAGAGATGATATGGCCTAAGACTATGCCTGTTCTACCATAAAATGACACTTCTCATAATTAAGAACAAGGTTAGTCTCAATGCATCGATGCAAGACTCTATCCGGACTATCAACGGGCATCAAAGGAGGAACCATAAACGGTAAAATCATCCATAAATACCTCAATGCAATCCTCTAAAAAGTCGAAAAGATACTTACCATGCATCATTTGGAAAGTTCCAGGGGGCATTACATAGGTGAAAGGCATCCTCTGTAGGCAAAAGTGCCAAAAGGGCGGTGAAGGTGGTCTTCTCCGGTCCTCGGGTGCTATATGGATCTGGAAGTACCCGAAAAGCCATCAAGAAAGCAAGAGAACAGACTTTCCGGCCCAAGCGCTCAAGCATCCGATCAATAAAGGGCAAAGGAAAATGATCCTTTCTTGTCGCTTGGTTGAGCCGCTGTAATCAATACAAACTCTCTACTACCGGACTCGGTAGGAATCACTCATCACGATCATTCTTCACTACTGTGATTCCTGATTTCTTTGGAACCACTTGAACTGGACTCACCCAAGTACTATATGAGATAGGATAGATGATCCCTGCTTGCAGAAGCTTGGTCACCTCTTTCTTTACCACATCAAGGATCAAAGGGTTGAGTCGCCTCTGTGGTTGTCTCACTAGTTTAGCACCATCCTCAAGTAGTATTCTGTGCATGCACATGGAAGGACTAATGCCAGGAAGGTCAGCCAAGGTCCAACCTATAGCTTTCTTATGCTTCCTCAGAATTTGTAGCAGCCTCTCCTCCTGGTCAGCATGAAGGGCAGTAGAAATGATCACTGGCAGTTGCTTATCCTCCTCTAAGTATGCATACTTAAGGTGCTCTGGGGGTGGCTTAAGCTCTAGTGTAGGTGGCTGCACTATAGATGGAAGGATCCTGGTGGAAGTAACTGTATTTACAGCCTGCAATCCAATGAAATCTGATTCGGAGGTACTTGCTGTAATCAAGCTACTACATTCTGACTCCACATAATCTGTATCCACACAATCTATATCAGAATCACCATTTAAACAGGATGCAATCTCACTACAAACACTGCACATTTCTGAAACAGTACAAGCATCACATGTGTAGGTATCAACAAAATCAGAAAAGAATGGAAGATCATCAGCAAAGAGCTCAGAAAAGCCATCATCAACTATATCACCAAAGACAAATCTATATGGAAAATGAATGTTCTTCCATGGGGTGCTTCATGGCATCCAAAATATTAAATCGAACCACATTATCTCCAAACTCCATAGAAAGAGTGCTCGCATGGACATCAATTTTGGTTACGGCGTTTTGAGGAAGGGTCTACCAAGAATGATGGGAGCCTTGCTTTGGATTGATTCTCCATCCATATCCGAATGTAGAAGTACGCAGGAAAAATCGGATCATTTACTCTAACAAGGACATCCTCAATGAGTCCAAGCAGGGTATGCATTACTCCTGTTTGCCAACTGAATGATGACTCCTGTATTCTGTAAGGGTCCAAGAGCAAGAGAGTTGAACACTGACATAGGCATAACATTAATTGAAGCTCCTAAATCCAACATGGCATTTTCGAACTTGCTATTGCCTATGATGCATGGGATAGTAAAAATCCCTGGATCCTTGCATTTCTGGGGTATTGTAGGCTGTGTAAGTGCAGACACATTTCTTCCCATGCTGATCCTCTCATTGCCCTTTAGTCTCCTTCTATGAGTACACAAATCCTTAAGAAACTTGGCATATCTTGGAATTTGCTTGATTGCTTCAATGAGAGGAATGTTCACCTCAACCTTCCTAAATGTCTCCAGGATCTCCCTATCTGTGTCGGGTCTCAAAACTCTTCTTAGGTGCATAACTCTCGAGGAATGGTAATGGGATGGACCGCTCGGCGGTGACTACAGGAATGGGGCCAGAATCTGTATCTGTATTTTTCCTGCTACATGAAATTGCTGGTATGGCTTGCTTCTTCTTATCTGATTCAGGTTGCAACCCACAGTTTGGTGCATCAACATTCTTACCAGATCTTAGAGTGATGACACTCACATTTCTTGGATTTACCACAGTTTGTGCAGGAAGTTTATCAGAATCTTGGGACTGTAATTAATTCATAGAACTAGCAAGTTGCCCAATCTGGTTCTCCAAATTCTGAATGGTAGCTTCTGTCCTCTGCTGGAATTGTAAATTATTCACAGCCATCTGTTTCATCAATTCTTCCAAGGTTGGCTCGGATTTAGGAGGGGCATTATTTGGCTGTTGCAAATTTTGCTGCTGGAAAGGTGGCTGGTATGGTCTGCTAGGTCCTGCAGTGGGCTGGAAGGGTAGCTGCTGCTGCTGCCTAAACTGAGTAGGGGCAGGCTGTGTAGAGGTATTTCCCCACCTCAGATTTGGATGATTTCTCCAGCCTGGGTTATATCTGTTGGAGGACAGATCATAGCTCTGTGGTTGCTGCTGCTGAGGCCTATTATTGTAGATGTTTGCTGCATAGGCTTGGGGGGTACCATCAGTATCAACCTCTTGCAATGTAGGGCAGGCATCTGTTAGATGATCAGCAGAAATACAGATTCCACACACTGGCAGAGCTACTGCAGCAGGCTGCTGCTGTTGAGTCACAGCCAATTGCCTCACCAAGGATGCAAGGTCATCAATTTTGCTTTCCAATTTTCTATGATCTGCAGCATAAGTTGCCTCAATTTCGTGGACACCTCTACTCAATACCACTGAGTTACTTCTGGTGCCAAACTGTTGGGAGTTAGTGGCCATATTCTCAATCAATTCTCTTGCAGCCATAGGGGTCTTGTCTACCAATGCTCCTCCACTAGCAGCATCAATCATGCTCCTATCCATAGGCAACAAACCTTCATAAAAATCTTTGGATTAGTAACTGGTCACTAATCTGATGGTGAGGACAGCTAGCACACATCTTCTTGAATCTTTCTCAGTATTCAGACAAGGGTTCTCTATCAAACTGCCTGATGCCACATATCTCTTTTCGGATTGACGCAGCCCTTGATACAGGAAAGAATTTCTCCAAAAACAGCCTCTTAAGATCATTCCAGCTAGTGACAGATCTGGGATGCAAATAATAAAGCCAGTCCTTAGCAGCATCCTGTAATGAGAAAGGGAATGCTCTAAGTTTGATGTGATCTTCTCAGATGCCTTGAGGCTTCATGGTAGAACACACAATGTGGAACTCCTTGAGGTGCTTATGAGGATCTTCTCCTGCATGACCATTAAACTTAGGCAGCAAATGAATCAATCCAGATTTAAGCTCAAATGGAACATCAACATCAGGATACTGAATGCATAAAGACTGATATGTAACATCAGGAGCAGCCAGCTCCTTCAAGGTTCTATTATCCATAATCTCAGTATGCTCAGTATGCTCAGTATGCTCAGTATACTCAGTAGAATCAGAATTGAAAGATGGATTAATGACAGAAAGTGCAGAATCAGAAATTTCAGAAGTAGAATCACTAGTATGATAAGTATGTGTAGAATCACTACTTCCTATATGCTCAACAAATGCAGAATCAGATCTATTGAACCTATGCAAGGTATGAAAGGTCCTATCTATCTCAGGATCAAAATTATGCAAATAACCAGGATTAGACCTAGTCATATAACATGCAAAACTTGAAAACAACAAAACAGCAAAATGGAAAATCCAACACTAGAAATACACCAAAATAAATCTAGTTGACCTACCAAATGATTTTTAAAAAATATGGGACCACCACACACTTAAAACTACACTAAAATGGAACTCAAAAATGCAATGAAAAAACTTCAAAAAATGAAAAAGTGGTCTAAATGAAGGAATTAGAGCAAACCAGGGTGGACCTCACAGTGAAACTGTGAGCCTTGTGGAGAAGGACATTTTCCTTCAGCCCACCAATTTTCAGCTCATTCTGAGCATGTTTGATCAGCCAAAAATTACAAAAATGCCATTATCTCACCTAAATATGCTCAAAAACCCTACCAAATGATGGAATTTGGCCAAATTATGCAGGAATGATCCTTTTAGGATCAGTTTGCTTAGAATGATGGTTTACCTTTGGGGACAAAGTTTCAGCTCAAAACTCCAATGCAAGTACAATTCCTGTCTACTAGTCCCTTTTTGGATTCAAAAATTTGGGAACAAAGTGAAACTCAAAAGTGAAAATGGGGATAAAACTCAGGAATGAAGATGAGAACTTTCATATGTCAATAATGAAGTATATGGATGCTCAAATGCAGCAAAATGACATGCAAAAGCCGATTGTGGTGCAAGGGAACCAATGGAACAGTAACCGGGTTATGCAGCAAACAGGCTATGCATCAGCAGATTATGCAGGGAATTTGGTAGCAGATGAATGTGTTATTTGTGCCACAGAAGTATCAATGGTGTTGAGTGGAGCAATGCACATTCACAGGAGTCATCAATTGCAGCAAAAATTCAATGGAACAGTAAGTAAACCAATGGAACAGTAACAGTAACACGAAAATTCAATGAACTGCAAAATGCAATGCAACAGATTGGTGTGTTATACCAGAATTGAACAATGGTGTGTTATGCAGATTTATACCAATAGAAAAACACAATAGACAAACAACAAAACAGCAGAATCGGAATCAGAATTCTGCAGCAGAATGACAACAGCAGAATGACAATTATGCAGCAGAATCAGACTTTTGCATCAGATCAGAATTATGCAACACAACAGACTCAAATTATGCAGAATCACGCAAAGATGTGATGAGAATCGTAATTCAGTGCAGCAAAGACTTGAATTTTACAGTGCACAATTACACTTCAGAATCAATAGCAGAATCAGCAAAATGCACTTAATAACAAGAAATGTAAATTTCAACGAGACGGATTTTGCGAGACTCACAAGAAATGTAATTATGCGTGAGACAGAATCGCAGAATCAGTAGAGTAGCAGAATCAATCATTGAATTCCCTTGGATTGATTGGAGCTTTAGCCTTCCATGGCCATTACTAAAATGCAGAGAAGAAAGAAAAACGAAAATAGAGAAGATGAAAAGGAAGAAAAGGTTTCTGCTCCAAAAAGTAAAAACTAAACAATAACAAATCAAAAAGGTGAATTCGGAATACTGTCTTGACCTATTTGTAATTCCTAATCTACCCCTAGCCCATACTGTAGCCCTCTGAATAAGTTTTTCAGAAACATATCATTTGCCTTAATTGGGTTTAAATTGAGAGAATTAGGCCCAAATCATTGAGGAAAGGTCCAAGCTTTGTGACAGCAACAACATCCTAACTTTGAGGCCTAATTTCCGCCCTGAATCCAGCTGAATTGGAAAAATTGCATTAGATGTAAAATTGTGTATCTTCGTCTCAGATTTCAGGGGATACCAAGATCATCCACATATGACATTTGTAGCCCAAGTTATGGCCTGTAAAAGACAGAAAGGTCAAAATAAGTTAAAATCCAAAAATTAATGAAGTTTTTACAATTAAGCTCAATGAAGACCAATCATCTAAAACTCATCTTCAAACAGAAAATTGAGCACAATTATCATCAATTAGGCCAAAAATAAAGCAATGATGAATGCCTAAAAATTGATTGATCAGTAATCCACTACTCTTGGATATCTTAAGGCTTATACCTTCCTTATTCTTACTAGAGTGAAACTTAAAATTCATCCTAGTACACTTGTCTCCATTGCACCATCTCATCACATCTTGAGTGATATCTAATGCAACACTAGGTTGCCTAAGATGCTATGTCCTTACCTAGGGCAATCCTTCACTTTTGAATGCTCAAAGGCTTAAGATCTCTCATACATGCTCGGTGATAATTTTCCTCTTGAGAATATCCCCATTTGTGCCTTAACACACTTTAGGAAACATATACTATTGATCTCATCTGGTCCATAACTTTAAAACATCAAAAATAACATTTTTGAATATTCTGGCCTCAGACACGGGCCATGTCTGATGACACCCCCCCGTATCTTGCTCTGTGAGCATTATTCACGAATTTGAATAAGCAGAGAGGGACATATCCCCCCCTATGTTTTCGAACATGGGCCATGTCTTTGAACTAGACACCCTACAACTCACTCTATAGAATCGTGGCACTGTTCCATTAGTTCTTTTCTTTGATTTTGGCTGTCCAAATTAGTTTTTGTAGAAGCTTTACATGCCCAAAATGATATATACAGACAACCACCATGACTACAAAAAGTATCATGCCCCAATAGCTACTGAGAAGGAGCCTTAGAGGGGTCCTCCTCAAGTTCCTCCATAGGATCCTCCTCAAAAGAGGAAATCGTCACAGGAGCGACAGACTCACGAACAGGGGCTCGTGCAGAGGACAAGAACGAATCTTCCTGTGGAGTATACTCACGGTCACCCCACACCACACGTATGGACATGTAGAACTCCAGCGATACAGCCACACCAAAGATATAGTCAAATCTCCCACGTAGATGAAACGCTCGGTGATCAAGTTGACGTGCCAAGAGTCACCTCCTCCATGGAACCTCAGTCTGGCATACCCAAGAAAACCTCGTCGGGATGCCATAGCCAAGTAGAAGACTAACTCGCCCCAAAACTAGGAAACTCAGGATCTTTCTCGCCTCAGTCTTTTAAAAAGCGTAGATATAAACAGAATAGCAGAATACAGAAAAGATGTGAGATATCTAACATCAATACTAGTTATGGCAGTAAAGAACCAGAAATGGCGCAGGATGCCATACAGCATGGCAAACATAATAAACAACATCAAGATTCAAATGATAAACAATTTGATAATACAAATAGTCATAACATCATTAAAAGAAACAATTCCATAATCATATATATTTATGCCAGATAAATATGTTGCCAGACTATGCACATGCACAAGGTACCAAAATCCTACTCCATGGAGCTAAACACAACATCAGAGAGAATGATCAAGGAGACATGCCTATATCTCATCAGTGTTAAATCAAGTGCTCTCAATATCAACAAATTGCGTAACATGGCTTATACAAGGCAATCTTCACGAGATCGCAATATAGGACAGTGTCTCGGTCTGGATCGTCGGTGCATTTGCATCAGTCTGTCCCACAGCACAAAGGAGCTACCAATTGTCCATTGTGAGATACTCGCACCCCGATGCCCCCAAGGTTAACAAGTGACCTACACTAGTCTAGTCGCACCCGCATGTAGGTGTGATTCATCTCCTAGGCATACAACCTTACTAACAGAGTCCAACGGACTTTCACAATGCATGATGACTCAATGCACATATATACAAATATTCAATAATAGTATGACTTGTCCATGATTACACGCCACATTAGGCTTAATCAATTATCAACAATCCTTGGTCCCACTTATGGACCCACAACAAGTCATTGTCCAAATCTCAAGGGTGAAAACATACTTTTTAAAGTTTGATATGAAAGTTATGCCTCAATTTCATTATTATTTTTTATTAACCTCTCTAGGGAAATTCTCTAGTATTTTTCATTCAATCGTTATTACTTTTAATTAAATAAATTCTTTCCTTTGTTTTAGACCAAACTCATTTAGAATAATCATTTTAATTTTCTCAAAACCTAACTCACACTCATGTTCTTTCTTTGGCCCAAAAATCACTTTAGGCTATAGGATAAAGTTTTGTTCTTTATTCTTTCCATATTATAAATTTCTAAATAAGTGTCTACTCATTTAATTAACTAAATTTTAGCTTGATACAAAAGTCTTACATTGAGTGTCCAATGAGGCCGTGAGCCTCCAAGGGACTAGGAATCCAACATTTTTCATCACCTCTCTAACCACTCATCATTTAATTACTTAAGTCCCAAATTAGCATAAAAGTTTCATCTTGGACCCATCAAAAAGCCTCTTGGCCGTGAGCCTCCAAACCAAAGGGGCAAGAATCCTTTGCTTTTCATACATACGTCCAAGTATCCAATGCATTCCAAATCCATCAAGTTACACAATAGCAAGTATTAAAGTCATACAACACAACCAATCACAACATTACCAAAATCACACAACAAAGTGAGCAACCCACACATGGATTCCTCACCATCAACACAAAAATATGTTCCTCACCACCATGATAGGTTGAAGAGGATGATCTCCTTCTTACCTAAAGAGACAACAAAAGAAAGCAAACTCCTTGATGATTCCTTGCAATTTTCATCCACCACCACCAATGAAACCCTAGGATAGTCAAACTCACACAATCAACAACCAAAGCTTGAAAAGAGGAGTCCTTGATCACAAAGGTGACAAAGGATCACGAAAATGAGAAGAGAAAAGATGAAAATTAAGAACTTTACCTCAAACTTCAAGTTTTAGGGCTTGGTAGAGAATGATGAAGATGAAAGAATCAAGAGATAATCACCAAAGAGGAAAGCTATAAGATGATGAGAGGATTCAAGAATCTAGATTGGCTTGAAGAAGCAAGCTTGGGTGGCCAACAATGGTGTTGAGGCCGTGGTAGTGGAGAGAGAATGGAGATGAGAGAAAAAGTGAGAGAAAAGAAAAAAATGAGAGAATGAAAAGTGAAACTTTGTTTGAAATGAAAAAGTGATGGGTAAGTGAAAAAGATGACAATTTTTGGTCATCTTTTCCCCCTAAATTGTCATGGGGTCACAAAGGGAGGAGAGAGAAAAGGTGAAGCTTCCTTGAGAAACTTAGTATAAAGCTTCCTTGAGAAGTTTCGCACACTTTTTGAAAAAGTCAAGGGTGATGTCATAGTGATGATGTCATCTTGGTGATGTCATTAAAGTGCTCTCTAGAAAAGATGACTAACGCTCTACTAAAGCTATTATCCAGTCGGCAAAGGTTACAGTTAGCAAAAATAGTATTTATTGTCTGATGGATAATAAGATGTTATCGCGATTTTATTTATCAGATAAAATCTTAAGAAATGAAAACTTCGTGAACTGTGTTTGGCCTCGGGTTTAGTAAAATCCCCTATCGATGTTTCCAAAGTCCAAAATTTTTCGGCCTCGGGGAATATTTTTTATTTTGCCGGCCCTGCTCGG
The DNA here is from genome assembly GCA_029884595.1 of Ormosia semicastrata. Taxonomy (NCBI): domain Eukaryota; kingdom Viridiplantae; phylum Streptophyta; class Magnoliopsida; order Fabales; family Fabaceae; genus Ormosia; species Ormosia semicastrata. The sequence continues at coordinate 56,879,269 of JAQQTO010000063.1, forward strand.
TGCACACGTAAAATGAGAAATATATTAAAATAACCAAAATCACTAAAATAATTCACAAAAATCACAAATATTATAAAAATATATATATAATAAAAAACAAGAAATTTTTGGCGTATTACATAAATTATCCGAAGACAATCCACTAGACAACAAAAGTTTAAATCATGGAGATCAATGCCAATTTGATCTCAAAGTTATTGGCCGCCACGACTAGTCTTGTAATACTCCCTTCGTATCCTCTAGTCATGGGCATAGAATATTCAAGCATTGTCCACTCTGTTGGGATAGCTATTTCTTCACGAGTGCCTTCAACTGTCTGTCTCTCCATCCTCCTTATATCTTCTTTAGCCAGAGCTTCAGTATTAGATAGCTTCCTTAACCTGTGAGTTGTTTTCTCAATTTCTATATCAAATTATAGATTGCGAGATTGAGAACAAGTAAGCATAAATAAGAAATATAAGTAGGGAGATAAAGTGACAAATGAATTAAAAATAAAAAGAAAATAAGAAATATATTAAAAATTTGTTTAAATTAACTAGAGCTTTTTGCCTCTAATATTACCAAATTTATTCCCCGACAACGACACCAAAAACTTGATACACATAAAATACACTAAGAGCAAGTGTACTCTATCATATAGTAATATAGGACTTAAGTCTCAGTTGTCGATCCCATGAGGAATAAGAGGTAATGATTATATTCGCTAAACCCTTGGTTATTTAACCAATCGTATGTGTAAAGAGAAACTCAAAATAAAATCAAAAAATAAATAAAATAGAATGATGGACAATTAAACAATATAGAGATAAATCATTCTATTCTTGATTAATCACCTATTTGGTTATTTAGTTGAATTAATTAGGAATGCATTAAGCCCCACTTTAAGAGATGAACTAACATAATCGTCAATTCAATTGGTAGAAAAAATTGATGTTTGGTCATTCACCAATCTAATCTAATCCTAGGTTTAATATATTAGCCCACTCATTGGTTGAGGATGGCCACCAACAAAACAAGGAATTAAATCATGCCAAAATTGATCAAGTCTTGATAAGAATTCAAACAATACAATAAATTCAATTGAAATTACCTTAATCAAATTCGAATTAAAAATCAATTAATTAGGAAAACAAGATTATCAATAACCCTAGCTATGGACTTTGTTACTCATGTTCAATAACAAACCCAAATTATAATACAAATCCATGGAAAGAAAAACCCAAATAAAAGGGGAAAACTAGAGGGAAGAGAAACCAAAACCCCTTTAATGGAGATTGTGATCTTCAAGCCTTTAAGAATTATGTCTTGTCTTTATAGCCATCTTCCAGAGACTCCTGATCGTCTCTCTTCTGAATTATCTCTCCAAAGTCTGCCGTCCCAAAAGTTATTTTCAAGTTTTGAGATACACTTCTGTTTATAATGGTGTGGGGGAAAAAGTCCATTTTTAAGCATAGAAGACCTTACACGGTCGTGTTTAAGCTTGACACGGCCGTGTGAGCATAAAATAGCGTAACTTCAATGTAAGGGAGACACGGCCATGTGACTCAGAGACATGGCCATTTTTCTAAGTCAGAAGCTTTCTTCAAGTTAGACAGGGTCATATCTAACTCAAGAATCATTGCTGAGTTGACACAGGGCTCTGTCTAAGCCAAAATAATCTTCTTTTGCTCTAAAAATGCAGTGTCTTCGCCTGCTTTCACTCCAAATGTGATAAATCCCATTCAATCTGTAAAAATGAAGACAATGATAAGGATCCATCTAAAATTCATCAATAAACACAAGTAAATGACCACAATTTATCCGATTGGAGACTACAAAATATGGACTTATCAACATAATCAGCCCAAAATCTAACCAATTTCTCATTCAATCCATCATCACAATTCAATACAACATTCAATATAAAATAAAACACAAATTGGAGACAACGAAATTCGTTTAGCCATGAGTTATGCAACCATAATATAACCAAGTCAAATTTAAAGTGTGAACATGTGAAACACACATCTATACACACAGCTTCTTCCATCAAAATCAAACAAATTCAAAGTCAATAAAACAACAAACACAAGGTAGCTCAATACATGTCATGGCCGTGAATGCTAGCACTAAAAGTCAATAAAGGTTGCTTCAGAAAGTTTTAATTATGAACATAAAAATTGAAGTATACGGTACTTAATTTGGTCATGAATATCAAAACACAACACTAACTCCATGTATAGTCAACAAAGAATTTTCTATTGTCCTAGCCTTCGCTGTGAGTTATAGACATCAAAACATCAATCAAACTCTCAAACTTTTGCTTAAGAATTTATACAAGAATTAAAACTAGAGCAAGGTAGAAATAGAAGCACAAAAATGATCAAAACACATGTTGTTTTTCTTAATTCTGGCCGTGAGCCTCATGAGCTCCAAGGACCATTTTTTTCTCAAAAATAGTGGGAAAGGAAGAGCAAGATGATGGTGAAGAACCCCACCTTTACTCCTAGCCTTGAGCCCTTGAACTTCCGTGCTTTTTCTCTTGTGTTTCATTCTTTTCTTTTCTTTTTTTTCCTTTTCTTCCTCATGGTGCTACTGCAGTTTCTTGCCCTATTTCTCCTCTGTTTTGCCGTGCAAAAACATAAGAGAAAAGTGAGTAATAGTCTAGACAAATCTAGAAATAAAGTGGCGGTGGAGTGGTCAAAGTTTGTGACCAAATTTTAAGGCTGGAACTTTTATATCTATTAAGCACATTTTAATCTTCAAAAGCCAAGTTTTCAAATGTCCATAAGTATTGTGGAGAATTTTAGAATTCATCTTAGTCCTTGGATTCATTCTTTCAGGATTTTTCATATACTGCTATTTATCAGTTAAGCTTCATTACTCTATCTTAAGTTAAGTTAAACCTAGGAATTAAGTAAATATACTTACTGATATTTATCTTTGTCTATATTATATACCAAAATATTCTCCATATCTTACTTATCATCTCCATGTAATTTCATAATTTTTTGAATTACTTAACTGTTCTATTATTGTTCCCTTAATTCCTCTTTGGTATCCTTTAAAATACCAAACTGGCTCAGTTGCTTCTCCAAAATTTACTATAACTTTTATCTATTGTTTATAGCTAGGAAATAAATTTTTCATATTTATTCTCATTATATCAATTGTTTACGCAAAAACTTTGGTTATTTCATTGTATTAAGTGTTATAGAATTACGCTCAAACTAGTTTAAAAAATTACCTGAATTAATAAATAATTCTTATAAGTATTACTAAACTTCGATAACCCTGATTAAGACTATTAGGTTAGGGCAGATGTTACACAAAGACCTTCCAGACTTCTTCAATCCTTGGAAATTCCCAAATGAAAATGGGAAAGTATATCAATAGACTTTGTAATAGGATTTCTAAGGACTCAATCAGGCCATAATGCCATTTGGGTTATAGTGGACAAATTAACAAAATCTACACACTTTTTAGCCATAAAGGCTAACTGACCATTAGATAGATTAGCCCAGCTGTATCTCCAATACATAGTAAGATTACATGGAATCCCCTCTAGTATAATATCATATAAAGACCATAGATTTACATCTAGATTTTGAGGAGCCTTGCAAAAAGATTTTGGGACAAGGTTGAATTTCAGCACAGCCTATCATCCGCAAATAGATGGCCAAACTAAGAGAACCATCCAAACTCTAGAAGATATGCTAAGAGCATGTGTACTATATCAACAAGGAAGTTAGCATAGGATTTTACCCTTAATAGAATTTGCCTATAACAATAATTATCATACCAACATAGGAATGGCACCTTATGGAGCCTTGTATGGCAGAAAATGTAAATCACCTTTATGTTGGTATGAAGCAGGAGAACAAACTATCCTAGGACCAGATTTAGTACATCAGACCACAGAGTAGATTAAAATGATCAAGGATGGGATGTTAACAACCCAAAGTAGGCAGAAAAGTTATGCAGATGAGAGAAGAAGACCTTTCGAATTCAAACAAGGAGAACATGTGTTCCTCAAAGTCACTCCTACTACGGGAGTTGGTAGAGCTATTAAAATTAGAAAGTTGAATCCTCGATTTCTTGGTCTTTTTCAAATTTTGAAAGAATTGGACTAGTTGCCTTAGCTTTACCCCCCAGTTTGTCAAACCTGCATGATGTTTTTCATGTTTCCCAACTCTGAAAGTATAATTCGGATCCTTCACATAGTTTAGAGAATGAATCAATACAATTAAAAGATGATTTAGCTTATGTGGTTAAACCTGTAAGGATCATGGGTAAGGTTGTGAAAGAAATCAGAGGGAAATAAATTCCTTTGGCGAAGGTGTTATGAGAGGGAGGTGACTCAAAAGAGGCCACGTAGGAACTCAAATCCAACTTGATGAAAGATCATCCGAAGCTTTTTGCTTAAGGTAAGTAAATTTTGAGGACAAAATTTATAAAAAAAGAGGGAGAATTGTAACATTCTCTCTAACTCAATGAATCTAATCAAGGTTGTAGAAGCTCAACCATACTAGTATAGGTCACCTGTTAATTTTGGAAACTATCTGGATTCGTTTGAGCATAAATCTATAACACTATATGTGAAAAATAGCTCATATAAACTTGGATTTTTGTTGAAATAGTTGAGGAAATAGAAATAAATATGGAGGATTTATTTCTAAGCTTTGAATAATTGGAATGGATATTTCAAAGCTTCTAAATTCAATTCAATAGGTATGATTTAACCCAAGAAAGAATAATAAAGCTTAAAGACTAATAATAGAGCATAAGGAAAATGGTTGAACGATAAAAGAGAGAAAAGAATGAAATCCTAGAATTTTCTACGATACCTATGAAGGGTAGAAAATTTAATACTGAAAGATTAAAGTGTTCTTAGTAGATATAAAGTTTCCAGTTGGATTTTATTTTTTAAAACTCTCTTTTATCCTTCTCTATTGTTTTACTCTGTCATACTTATCTCCTTTGTTGACTTTTATGATATATTGCTTTCTCACTCTCCCTATTCCCTCATTCTCACGTCTCAACAGAAGAGAGAAAAGAGAATAAGGGTAAGAAAAATCAAAGAGGAAATAAGAGACAAGATGAAGAAGAAGAAAAGAAAGACAAGAAAGGGAAGAAGAAAGCATCTACAAGCTAAGTAGGGGTTGTTTTTCTTAAAACTCTTCCTACCTTACTTGACCTCTTAGAGTTTTAAATGAAAACTTTAGTTAGATTATGAATTTTAAACCATGAAATTCATGAATATGAAATGGCTTTTCTAATAGTATGATTATGATTCAAGTTTACCTCTTGAACTTGAAATGATAATGATTTGAGTGTATAAAAGAGGTAAATATATGAGTCGAGAACTACCTATGCTTGCTATGTCATTTTGTGATGATTTTGATTTAATGTTTGTGAAGTTTCTGGTTGTTTCTAACATTTATGAGATGGTTTTGGGGTGTTGTTGTGTGAAACTCTATTTTCTATTGAAAAACTCCCAGATAACCGATATGGACAATGCATAACTAGTTATTTGTGTGTAATAGAACTTCAAATGCCTAGAATAATCAGTTAAGGCCAGGCCTAGCCAATTATTGAAATATGACAGAAAGCACATTAGGTAATAACCGATTAAAGCTAAGGCCTAACCGATTATTCCCTCGTGATAGTAAGGCATATCAACTAATAATCAATTACCCAAAGAGTGGTAATCGATTATTGGTCTTTGATTTTAAGCTATAGGAAGTCCATAACCAATTAGCCAATTATGGTAACCGATTATGGAACATAAAAAAAGAAAAATAAACTAGCTTGTTAGCCAATGATAATTGATTAGCACTAAGTGCTACCCGATGATTTTGTTTTAAAATGTGAATTTGAGATTGGTCCTTGATCAAGATATCTTAGGACCACTTTGAATTTATGAAGGTTTAGTTATGCAATGCATGATACTATGAAATGAAATGATATGATAGAATATTCTATTACATGTATAATGAGATATTGATGCATTATGCTATGAGATGAGACGATATGATGAAATATCCTATTACATGCATGATGAGATTGATGGTTGAGATTATCAATCGAGAGTAATATTTGATTTTCAAGAGTAACCCATTATCTAGGAAACTATCCTCATATCTAGGATATGGCTTGGATAATGGTGGTTAAGGATAGACACTCCCTTACCACCAGAGTAATTGATGTTGAGAATGGACATTCCCTCCCTCTTTACCTGAGTTCTTCCTAGATGAAAAGTAGTTGAGGATGGACATTCCCTCTCTACTTGAGGTGATCCTAGATCTTAAGATAGTGTGAGGAAGGATGATACCCTCCCTATCGAAGTAGTAGATGTAATACCCTAGAAAGTCATGTTAGGCTTGTATATGGTTACAGAGGTAGCCTAATACTTACTTAACATGTTTGTGAAGTTTTATGGCTTTCTGAGTATGTTTAGACACTTTGCTGTAACACTATGTGAGAAATATAGCTGTTATTTGCTCTGAAAGTGGCTTAAACTGCTTAGTTAATGGAGATAAATGTCGAAAGTTTATTTTCAAGTCATAAATGTGGGGGAACTGTGCTCCGATTAAAGTTTGAGAATTTTCGGAGTTAGTTCGGCATTTTTAAGCATACTGGTTATGTGTTTTAGTGCTGGTTTGACCCACAGCTGATATGGAAATATCAATTTTTTGTGACAAAGAATTTTTAATGAATCTTAGGATTTATTTTGAATATGTTGGAAGCTAAGAAACTAGATTCGGTGGAATCTAGGTGTTCTTAGCAGTTTGGGTTTTGGTACCCAAATAAGAGAAGTCTAAATAGACTTCCCTTCTTGTGAAAATATCCCACGGTGGGGATATTTTATGGGCAGAAACAGAAGAGCAAAAACATGATAAAGAAGAGAAGAGAAAAGAAAGAAAAGAGAGGAGAGAAAGAGAAGGAAAGGAGAAGGAAGAGAAGGATCAACCATCCAAGCAGAGGATCCGTGTGAAAGCCTTGCTTCATCTTCATCATCTTGATCTTGAGGTAGGGGGAAATCTGTTTTTACTTGTTTGTGTTCATTCTTTTCTTTTGGTTTAAGAAAAGCTTGAAGAGGAAATGAGGTTGATGGCTGATTTGATGTTTTGTAAGTTGAATCTTGATGTGGTTAGTATGGTTGAGTTAGAAACTGAATTATGAATGTGTTTAGATGAATTTTTCCTCATTTGGAGCCTTAATTCCAATTCTAGGTCATTTTTGGGGATTTTGGTCAAGTTGGAGATTTTGAATCATAAGTGTTGATTTAAATGAAATTGATGTTGTTTGAGAGTTAAAATGTGTAGTTGGACCTTATTAGAGGTTGAAAATTACTTGAAAATGGATTTTCAGTGATTGGAAGTGGTTTTAGTTCTAATGGAATAATAACCCATAGCTGCAGAATTATGCAGATTTTGAGTTTTGCTGTTCACGCCGCAACGTTGGGAAGAACATGATGAATGCCGCAATGTTGGACTTTGAATGCCGCAACGTTGGGTAGAGAAAGGGATGTGCGCCGCAACGTTGAATGTTTATGCCGCAACGTTGAATGTTTGCGCCGCAACATTGAATGTTTACGCCGCAACATTGAATGTTTACGCCGCAATGTTGGCAATTTTTCCTGCCAGTACTTGAACCCGAGACTTAGGTGCCGCAATATGGAATAGGGGACGCTGCAACGTTGGTGCCAGAAAACAACTATGAGTTGTGTTTGATGCTCTGGATCATTCTAGTAGCATAGTTTTCTTCTTTTATACTTCTTAATGAGTGTTGAGACACAAGTAGGAGTATTTAATGAAGTGAGAACATATTAAATCATATTGATTTGTGACGCTAATTATGTGAGATAATTAGACATGAATATATACATATATGGTGTATTATGATGAATTGAGGAAATGAGTTTCTCCTAAGTATTAGGATCACTCATGTATGCTCTTTTAAGAGTGTTAAAGTACTTCTATAAGTATTTGATTAAGAGTTGTGAATTAAACCTGAAATGCATATAAATCAATTGTTAAACTAGTTATGGAAAGTAATTGGTAATTGTTTTGCATAAGATGTTTGAGAAGCATATATTGGTGAGTAATATCCTTTCTATGTCTTTGTATAATAGATTGGTGAGTAATATCCAACTCTATTGTATGTGAAATACCTTGAGGTTTATAATATCCTTTTAGTATTGTTGAGAATCATAGATTGGTGAGTAATATCCTCTCTATGTTGTGAGTAGTAAGGTGAGTAATATCCTTATTACATTGTGAAGTAAGGAGGTGAGTAATATCCTCTTTGCTTTGTTTGGCCCCGTGAAAGTGGGTGTTCTATATCAGGTAAGGCGCTTAGTACCCTTCCTAATATAGTAAAGTATGAAAGGATAAAATTCCTTGTTCATTATTGTTAACCGTGTAGTTGATGAGACTTCACTACCCGGGGGGGAATGAGACTTCCTCTGTGATAATGATACATGCTGGATGAGACTCCCAGTGCTTGTTCAAGGTTATGGATGAAACTATGGACTTCCATTACTTTGTTCAAGTTTCATGCATTCATGACATTGCCATGGGATTGGAGTCCTAAATGTGGTATCATGCATTATGCATTTTCATACTTAGGAATCTGCATAGACATAATCATTAGTCATAATTAAGCATAACATGGCGATTGTATGGGTGGTTGTTATCATGACATTTTCATGCATTGCAATTGTATGGGCGGTTACTTGTTGTTGAAATGAGGAGTTGTTACTTCTATTATTGAAGTATCAACGAGATAATTATAAATATTATCTGTTTGTATATATTTATATACTGGTATTGGAATACTTCTACTGAGATATTTTTTTCTTACCCCGATTGTATTGCCATGTAAATCCAGGTGCGAGCTCTTCGAAAGGGAAGAAGAAGATGTATGAAGACTAGCATAATATAGATGCTGTTTTGAGCTGAGCTTATAAATGTTTTATATTTGCTTAGTTGTTGCAAGTTATGTATAACAGTACGCCTTGAGGCTGTGATATATATATATATATAACTTTTGCTATCGTGGCTTTCCATATTTATTAATTACGTATGAACGATATGGATAAGATGTTATTTTATGTTAGTAGTAGCAGGGTCAATATTGGGTTATTCACTTATATGACGATATATTTGGGTAGCAAATATTGGGCTGTTACATTTTGGTATCAGAGACGGGACCTCTCCTAGTACGGTGTGATTCGACGATGAACCAAGCGGAAGTTGGTGGGCATGTGGCGTCCCGTGGCCGACGAGGGCGGGGAGTGATTGCCGGTGCAATGAAGCATGGACAAGGAGCGGCTCCTGGCAGGCTTCTAGGCGGAGGGTCTGCATGAATGACCTAAATACGCACCGGAATGAGAAGGATTCAGAGACTGTGTAGGCATGGGACTGCATAGTTGAGGATGGCTTAAAGGAATTGATTTGATGTAGCCATATCAACAAATTGCAACTTCTTTTCGGGAGCCTAGAACATAAGAACTCTATGGTTAAACGTGCTTGACCTGGAGCAATTGTGGGATGGGTGACCTCCTAGGAAGTTTCCTAGGATGTGTGTGAGTGAGGACAAAGCACGCTGAAAAGACCCGTGTTGATTTGTGGAGACACTCTTCAATCCTGCAGGCAGTCCCAGGTCGTTACAGTAGAGGATGGACAATCCCTCTCTACTCATAACTTTAAAATGAGAATGGACATTCCCTCACTAGTTGTGGTTGTTTGGGTTACTTGTAGTAGTTCTATGTAACAATATGAGACTGTTACTGTAACACCCTTGTGGGGATGTCATATTTTAATGCAATAAAATAAAATTTACCCAAGTTGTAAAACGTTTGGTACATAAATAATATTAGTGGTAAAATTTTTTCCTTTTTATACTTATAACGTTAAATAAAATAACACAGAACACAAAATAAGACAAAACATAAACACACCATAATATACATATGATTTTTGTCTTAAGTATATAAATAATTTACAACTACAAATATTTAACAAAATAGTAAAAAGTCAGCATAATACTATAACATAACATTGCCCAAGTGCACCTCAAAAGATTTCTAACCCTCCGATGGATCATCTTCAGAGAGATCATCGAATAACAGAAATCCTGGAGGTCCTACAGCTCTACAGACCTGAGTCCGAGCTATTGACTCACTACTAAGCTCACTAGGCGCATGGAAAATCCCTCCCCAATAACACCTAAGAGTCAAAGGCAACTCAAGATGTAAATACAAAGTAGTAATAAATATAATCTCCCCATCAAACTCTCTACTCAGGGACACAGTCAGACGTCCCACGTAGACTACTAATCATCTATCCTCACGCAGTCGCCAAGCCTCCGAACCTCCATGAAAATCAAGTCTCACAAAATCGAAGAATCCCGGCAATGCCATGATCACAGAATCAATCCAGATGGTAGGGGTGATCTATCAGCTCGCCGTCCTCGCACTGTTCACTTTGCTGGCGCTCGTCCAGATACTGAATCTCAAGAGGCTGTTCCTCTTCCTCTTCCTCTTCCTCAAACTCTTTATGGAAATATAATAATAATATAGAGAAAAGCATATAGAGAGGTGAGACAATCTACATCATTACCAGCATGGTAATAAAGAAAACAACAATACAAACAAATATCACAATAATACATACCATCATGTCATATACAGTATATCAAATCAACACATCATACATTCTATCACAGATTATAGTAAACATTAAAATGCAGATAATGAATGATAACACACACTGACTCGTTCCTACTCCATGGAGCTAAACACAGATATCTGAGAGAATGATCCGAAAAGAACTAATAGTACCTCAAGCTGCCCAACCAAACTATTACACTGTCCAACATCGTGTCTATAGCCCACAGTCCAAAACATCGTGTAGCAGTATACAATCCAATACATCGTGCACTATAGGCATTGTACTAAATAGTCTCCACAAGATCTGGATTAAGAATAGTGCTCGTCGAGATCATTAGTGTGTTGCCCGTTACCACGGCCCAGAGGAGCTACCCACTGTCCACATGTGGAATCATCCGCACACTAGTGCCTCCAAGTTCAATAAATGAACCACACTACGCTTATCACACCCATAACACGGTGTAACTCGTCTCGTCACCCAATCGCCAATTATCAACCAAATTGACACAACTCTCTAAGCATGATCAAGAATTACCAAAATGCCCTTAGTTCCAATATATTACCATATTTATGAAAATACCCTCAGTCTCAATATTCCAAAATATAGTATGTCTCCACTTGACAGTACTATCACTCAACATGTCCGGGTCCACCACTTTGGCCCGACAGCAAAACTCACTGTTCCATTTAGTCGCGTAGAAATTTTATCGCATTTTTCATAATCGTGTTGCTTTTACAAACGTTTTAAAATTGCGTAATGTTTTTAAGTCATTTTGTCAATCGCGTAGGATTTTTAAATCATTTTCTTGACCATAAGGCTTAAAAATCATTATTTCGAATATGTGTAAGCTATTTCTAGTACTTTTAAACTACGTAAAATATTTTCCTTACGTTATATACATATTATGGAACCTTTTCATTTTATTTGTCTGATTTTAGTAAATTTCGGTAGCATTTTGCCTAGAAAATCCCTTAAATGTTATTTCCCACGTCTTTCTCTAAATACTGTTCATTTTAACCTTAACCATTATTTACACCTTGAAACTTGCTAACGCGCTTTAAAACTCAAAGAGTGAGCTCTACGTTAGTATTTTTCAAGTGTTCTCTTTAATTCTTACTTATAATAATTTCTGCTAATTTAGAATTCTAAACTAAGTTTATTCATTTTATTTCCCAAAGATTCATTAGAATCAATTTTTTTTGTAGATTAGTTACTTAACCTACCTTAGAAAATAACTTTGGAATCCAAATGTACACTAAATGGCATGTTGGCCAATTCTCATTGTTTTACCTAGATTCATTAATCATTGTTTTAGAAAATGGTTGAGAACATTTTGGTTCTCTTTTTCTTGGAGAAGCTGTTTGCCTCTTTGTGTTCTTTGGAACACTCATACAATCCTTACCTATTATTCACATCCTACATTAATAATCATATATTTATAAGCACGTGCAATATATTTTAAAAACTATAAACATGCTTGCAAACAAAATCAACCACAAATAGGAAAAACAATAAACAACCACACAAATGAATCCTTATGGATTCTTCACACACATACAATCCATTTTCTCATCACCACACAAGGTTGATGAGATTAAATCTCCCTCTTACCTCTTGAAGACAAGGATCTCCTAGTCTCCTCCTCTCTTTTGATTTTCGTGTAGCCCTTAAAATAAATCCCTAAAATTCTTAAACAATAAGCAAAATCATATACAAGGCTTCATATAGAAGAACCATGGAACAAACATGGTTTAGAAAATCACAAACTAAATTTTAAACCATAAAAACCAAAGTTTACCTTTTGGGAAGTAAACAAAAGCTTGGATTTTGAAGTAGAAGGAGTAGGTTTTTGACAAAACCTTCCAAACAAAAAGTGTTTAGGATGTTATTTAGGTTTAGGAAAAGCTAAGAAGAAAAATTATAGAAGATGTATGGTGTGTTTGGGTGTGTGAGCCGAAATACTAGAGAGAAAATAGAAGAGAAAAGATGCTTGGTGTTCTTGGGAATTTGAGAGAAAATAAAGTAAAGTCTTTAGGTAAATGAAAAGTGAATATTAAGTGTGAAATGAGAGGGGGCTCCCGTGAGGTTGCTTGTAGGAGAGATTGAGTGATAAACTTGGATAGTAAATATCCATTTATGTTCACATTTGAATGGCACATGGCCTATGTCACCAAGTGGTCACCTAATGGTCACTTGGATGGTTTAGGAAGCTTGTGGAACTTGTGAGAACTTGGCCTCTTGGCCGTGTGACTTAAGGGGATTAGGGGCTAAATTTGATTTCAATTAAAGCCTAATTGCATACTAATTAAATAGCTAATTAATTAGGTTAGGTTTCCTAATTATACTTAATTAACATTCTAATTACATAACTAATTAATTAAACATATAATTGCATATATCATAGCTTCTAAATAAAATTAGGATATCTAATTAGTAATTAGATTATAACTAATCAATAACTAGGTTAGCTTATTTAGTTTCTTAATTAGGTAATTAGATAAACCAAACTAGGTTTAATTAGCTACTAAGTGAAAGTCAAGGCACTATATTTGACTCAATCTTGGCCATTGAAACTAACTTTAACTCCTAGCCCTTGATGTAATCTAAGGTGGATATCACTTAGTGATTTAATTAGGATTGCTCTCACACCATTGATTTGATCAACGGTTATGATCAAAGGCATCTAAAACAAGCTTTACATCTAATGGTCCTTAATGAAGTCCATGCTTCATTATTTGACCAATTCTTATTGGTTTAGAATCTTCAAGCCACTTTCGTTGACTGATTCCTGTTAGTTCAAAATTTAGTCCAGTCAGAATCGTTGACTGCTACTCTAAACGTGGGTCTCACAGACTTTTCAGGGTCCATGGTCATTTTGAAGCAGATTTCTATTATTTTTGAGATAGTAGGTACTGTCAAATAAAATAATATTATAATAATATAAAATTATTTTATTACACAATTAAATCCTAAAAATTAACCCTTTGTTTAGATATGGAGAGAAAATGGGAAGAGAGAAAATAGAGAGAAGAGAAAATGAAGAGAAAAAGGAGAGAAAGAAAATAAATTTTTTTTTTCTCTTGCTTGGCTGGAAAGAAAAGTGAGAAGAAAGAAAATGACCTTATATTAAATGACTTTTATACCCTTATTATAATGTAATTAAATGTAATTTTTTTTACATGTGTGATCCATTTTCTCTCGTCCAAATACATTCAATAGTGGAAATAAACAATTTTCTACGCCCAAATACATTCAATCACTGTTCTGATGCTCACAATGGTGATAAAAGGATATGCACAACTTGACAAAATACTTGATACAATAACTAATGGTAGATGTAGCACCTTGATCTAGAAAAACCCCTACTTCTACCTTCAAAATGGCTTCTAGTTTGCCTAAACAGAAATCATTACTCATGCACCACAAAATGAAAACAGAACCTTGTCCGGAAAATAATAGCATGCATAACCATCACTTTGGCACAACAAATTTGATATATGGCTAGGCCTAGCTTGTGGTGTTATAAAAGCTGGAAAAGTAGCCTATTTCTCACATCTAAACAAAAAGAGATGTACTCAATCGAGCTGAAGGTTACACATGAAACAATAATAACATTTTATTACCTGTACAAACTCCAATTCATTATCAAGGATCTAATATGTAGCCTTACTGCATATCACTAGAACCAATGCTGACACTTCATATATATCCTTCATGTAATGTAAATGAATTTATTTCTTACTATTTGTTTTACCTCCTTGCATATTATTCGGAGACCAATAACATGAATGTTACCACTCTTTACTTATAAAGAAACTATGCATATTGTAGCACACACAGAATAGGCACAACAATAAATCATAAACCAGAAAATCAAAGCCAACCCCCAGAAATTGAAACACACTACAGCTAAAAATTCAACAGCATATTGCTAATGTCTTAACATACACATCTGGAAAAAAAGAATTGTACAACCATATAGCAAAATCTCCAACAAAAACAATAAGTTTGACAAATTTTGATTCAAACTGAGTACTTCTATCATTAGTAATTTCAATCATATGTATTCCACAAAAAACCATGTCAACTGGTGCGTGAAATCCGCAAGTATACGGTTTCATCGTCAAGTAATAAAAAGATCGAATCCACAGGGACTGTGTCTATGAATACCAATTAATTAATTAATTCAATTAAGTTAAACAAAAAGGAATATGATTGTTGATAAAGAAGAATGTAGTAACAAAACAATTAAATAAAATCAAGAAAATAGAATTTAGAACAAAAATAGCGAATTATCAAGAAAGGGATTTTCAAATTCAAGAAAGCTTCCAAGATTGGGATACCACAATGATACAAGATAAATCCTAATTGACAACACTTTTATTAAATCTGAAATTCAATTGAAGGTGAATTACCCTAAATTAGTTAATGTTCTTTTTCAAGATACAAGATCCGTGCCCAATTAAACCAATTCCTACTCTCGTGGTAATTGAATTTAAATTGAACCCATTACGCTTTGTGGCAATTCATTGAATCCTCGAAAGGCTAAAACTACTCTCGTGATTTAGACCTTAAGTTCAATTCTTATAGTTCCAACACTTAGGTTCACCTCTCAGTACGTCCCTAAATGCCTATAAGATGCAAATAAGTGGCCAGCAAATTCACATGAATAAAAGCAATAAGGATTGAATCAAAGAACAATCAAGATTAATAAAAGGGGAAACAACATCAATTAATCATTATCAATGTATCAAAGGGCATTGCCCAATCCTAGAAACAAAAGAAACTACTCAGACATAGAGAAGAAGAGACAAGAAATCAAACTTAAAAACATCCCAAACCCGTAACAATGGAAGAAGAAGGGAGAAAGATGAAGAACCCAAGCCTCCTTTGTGCCTCCTTTTTAACCAAACTAGAACTCCCTAATTCTATTCAGAACATCTATTTATAACTTAGGGTTTTAATTGGCTAAAAAGCCCTCAAAAGAAACAAAAAGACAAACATAAAAACTACTGCGCACTGCGATCCACGGCCGTGGATCATTCCACGGGCTGGCCATGGATCTTACTGTCAGAATTCCATGGCCATGGATCATTCCATGGCCAGGCCGTGGATCATTCCACGTCTAGGCCATGGAACTCCCTGGAATCTCTATTTTCTTCCTTCAAGTTGCTGCTCGATCCATGGCCGTGGTTTAATCCACGGGCAGGCCGTGGATCCCTCTAGAATGGCCTTTTTGCACCTTTTTGCTATCCATAAAGCTCCAACTTCAATCATGCAAGCTTTCCATCCATTCAAAGGCCAATTTAGCACCAATCCTACACAGGAACACCAAAAACACCGCAGTTATCCGAACTAAGGGAAAAACTAACTAAAAAAGGAAACTAAAATGCCTAAAATGCTCAAGAATGCATGTAAAACAAGAACAAAATATGATGTTGTTTCACACACATCAAATCCCCCCAAGCTTAAGACTTTGCTTGTCCCTAAGCAATAACTAATGCCAAACCAAGAAGTGGGATCAAGAGACAATAATGAATGAGGAACCCGAGAAAACAATATCCAAGTAATAGGCTAAGGTAAACCAAGAATCTGAGAGGTAATCAAAATCAAGTCCAATTAGAGGCTAAGTTCTCAGAAATCATGCATCCTCACTGATTGAATTAAGTTCACTCCACTAACCACACTCAAAGTGTTTAAGGGTGAAAACCATACGCTCAAAATCCTTCAAAGAAAATGCACTTCCATATGCTTGATAAGAAACCAAATTTCCACTAATAATCAGCATGCGTACAAGAATCAAAAGGTCTTTCAAGGGTTGTAATGGGGCCATGGGAATGATGTTAGGTAAGGTAGAGAAAGGAAGATATGCACAAAGGGCTCATCAAAATTTTCAATAAGCACAAGAAATCCTATAGAACATAAATGGAGCAAAGGCAATATTTCAATCTAAAACATAACTCCACATTTCAAAGAATTTTCTTCCTTACTTTTCCTTCTTCTTTTTCTCCTCTTTTTTTTTTTCAAGCTTCTTATGATTTTTTTTTATTTGCACTTTTTTTTTTAGAAAGAGAAATGTCATTCACATATGATTCCCAACACAACTTTCAAACAACTTTCAAGCCCAATTCGCTCCATTTAATATTCTAAATGATAACTAACAATGTTTCAGCATAGGTATTAAGAAAACAATTATGCAATAAGCTCAAATTGGGCAACTAGTGGATGAAAGTGTAACAAATTCAGAAGGCCAGAAAAATACCTAAGATGCCTTAATCATATTCAAGCATGCAACCAAAAATTTCGCCTCAAAATGGTTTCAAATCAAGTTCTAGAGCACAACATCAATGAGGAATATCACTCAACACAAAGAATGGGAACAAAAATCATACAGTGCATAAGTCCCAAATAGGCTCAAAACTCACATTTAGAGGTTTAAAAATTTAATAAAAAGCACAAATTCAGAGAACATTATGCTAATTATCAACTATCAAGAGATCACCTCCACCAACAATTAAAACAATGCCTGTAGCCTACCACAAGAATCAACAAATTGGGTTCCAAAATAATATCATCTCAAAATCCTCAAAAGAGAGGGGCACAAGTTTAACCAAAAATCCAAGAGATATGATGGTGTGAAAATGCAACATGAAAATGCAATGCAATATGAGAATGCATGAAACTAATGAGAATGAAAATAAGAAAATGAAAATAAAAATACCCCCCCAAGCTTAGAACTTACATTGTCCCCAATGTAAAAATCTATAACAAGAGAAGGGAGAAAAGAAAAGAACTCACTGCGGTGGTGGAAAATCTTCTGGTGTTCAATCCATGGCCATGGAATTTTCCATGGGTTTGGTGTGGAACCTTCTGACTTCACTCTTCTTCTAATTTGAGCTTCAAAAAAGGTCAAACCTAAACAAAATCCAAAAGACAAACATCAAAACAACAATCTAACACACAAAATCAAAAGAATAAAAATAAAAATAAAAAGGAAAATAAAATAAAAAAAAATACGAAGCTTGGGTTACCTCCCAAGAAGCGCTTGTTTAAAGTCATTAGCTTGACTTTGGTCTGGTTTCTGTGCTCAGGTGATGTCAACGGAGTAGTGCTCAGTCCCTACTCCTTCAAAATGTTTCACTCTCTGGCCATTTATCATGAAAGACTTATGGCCTTCTTTCTTCACCTCAAGCACACCGTAGGATAAAACTCGAACAATCTCATATGGTCCAGACCATTTCGACCATAACTTACTAGGACAGAAACGTAGAAGTGAGTTATTAACAAGGACTTTATCCCCGATTTTAAATTCACGCTTCTCGTCACACTTGTCACTATGCTTCTTAGGTCCTTCCTTGCAGGGCATAGCATTAGTCACTGATTCCTGTATACCTGAAAGCACAACACTATCCACAACTTTAGTAGCATCAATGCGATTACATGAATTTAAGGAATTAGAATTATTTTCAGATTTAAAAACATCAAAAACTACTTCTTCATCATTCAATCGCAAAGTCAATTTTCCTTCATGGACATCAATGATCGCCCTTCCAGTGGCAAGGAATGGGCGCCCAAGTATGATCGGCATTGTAGCATCAGCTTCCATATCAAGCACAACAAAATCCACAGGCATATAAAATTTACCAACCTTAATGGGAACATCCTCCAAGATGCCTATGGGGTACTTGACTGACCGATCTACCAATTGAAGAGAGATAGTTGTGGGTTTCAGCTCACCCATTTCTAACTTTTTACACACAGAAAGGGGCATAAGACTAACACTAGCCCCCAAATCACACAGAGCTTTATCAAAACTGGTATTCCCAATCAAGCAAGGAATAGAGAAGCTGCCAGGATCTTTGAGTTTAGGAGGCAACTTATTTTGAATTAAAGCGCTACACTCCTCAGTTAACGCTACGGTCTCATACTCCTCTAGCTTTCTCTTATTAGACAAAATGTCCTTAAGAAATTTAGCATAGGTAGGCATTTGTTGCAACGCCTCAGTGAAGGGTACATTAATGTACAACTTCTTAAGGACCTCAAGAAACTTCCCAAACTGCTTATCTAGCTTGGCCTTGGCCAATCTTTGAGGGAAGGGAACTGGGGGTTGGTAAGGTTCAGGGGGTACATACGTAGACACTTTCTTATTTGTTTCCTCCTCACCTAAGGGCTGTGTCTTAGTCTCTTTTTCCTCAGTACCCTCATCTTTGTCACTCTCCCCCTTACCCTTGGGATTCTCTAACTTCTCTCCACTCCTCAAACTCACAGCCTTACAATGTTCATTCCTTGGGTTTATTTCTGGTTGACCAGGAAACTTACCTTGTTGCCTATGTGAAGTGCTCGCTTGGTGGGCAATCTGGGTTTCCAACATCTTATTATGAATGGCCAAATTGTCAACCTTAGTAGTGACAACTCTCTAATGGCCTCAGTAACAACTTGACCATGGTGCCTAAACTCTTCATTTTGCTTGGTTTGACTCTCTACAAAATTTTCAAGGAGAGTTTCGAGTTTAGACTTTTGTACCTAGGGGAATCCAATAGAGGGTTGAGCACTACCTTTTCCAGCTTGATTTTGATTGTTTCGATAGGAGAAGTTGGGATGAGACCTCCAACCGGGGTTGTAAGTTTGGGAATATGGATCATTCCTCCCCTTTTGGTTGAAGTCATGGAAATTGTGGCAGGATTCCACTTGCTTCACTGGTGCACCATGTGAGGATCCTATTCCAACTTGGCATTCAGCACCAATATGTCCCTGTGCTCCACAAATCTCACAAAAATTGTTAGAGGCACCTATGGCATTTACATGAACTTTCTCAAGCATGTCAAAACGTTTATTCAAAGAATCAAACTTTGACATAATTAAATCAACACCATCTACCTCAAACTTACCTCTTGAGAGCTTTCTCGGGTTGTTACCTCTTTCATTGGCCCATTGGTGATGATTCGAAGCAACACTCTCAATAATCTCATAAGCCTTTATTAGCCTTCTGTTCATCAAAGCTCCACCAGCTGCGGAGTCAAGAGACACATTCGAAGAATATTCCAAACCATTGTAAAAGGTGTGGACAATCAACCACTTCTCTAGTCCATGATGCGGGCAAGCTTCCAACAGCCCCTTGTATCTATCCCAAGCTTCTGATAATGATTCTCCGTCTCTTTGAACAAAGCTTGTTATTTGAGTTCTAAGATGTGCAGTCTTGGAAGGAGGAAAGAACTTATTCAAGAATGCTTGCTCCAATTGATTCCATGTGGTTAATGTATCGGTGGGTACCGATTTCAACCAAGCTCTAGCCTTGTCCCTTAATGATAATGGAAACAATCGGAGGCGAATGGCATCAACTGAGGCACCTTCAATTTTGAGAGTCTCACAGAATTCTAAGAACATCTCCACATGATCATTTGGGTCCTCCAAGGGTAATCCTCCAAACTGGTTCTGCCTTATCATGGAAAGTAAGGCAGGAGGTATAGTGAATTGCCTAGCTTCAATGTCTGGCCGAGCAATCCCAGATCGCAAACCCCGAGCATTAGGGGCTGCATACTCCTTTAAAGGTTTATTATCTTCAGCTGCTGCCATGACAAGTGTTGGTTTAGATATTTCCCTTACTCTTTGCCTTTGTTGTCTTCTCCTTCTACGTAAAGTTCTTTTAATTTCTGGATCTGCTTCAACAAGAGTCCCAGAATGTCTAGTACTTTGCATAAACCAGAGAAATTACCTGCAGAGAGTCAAAGAGAAAACAAGAACGTAATAATATGGTAAAAATAAAAAGGTTTAAAATAATTAAATTAAAAATTAAACTGATATTCAAGAAAAACACAATCCCCGGCAATGGCGCCAAAAACTTGGTGCGTGAAATTCGCAAGTGTACGGTTTCGTCGTCAAGTAATAAAAAGATCGAATCCACAAAGACTGTGTCTATGAATACCAATTAATTAATTAATTCAATTAAGTTAAACAAAAAAGGAATATGATTGTTGATAAAGAAGAACGTAGTAACAAAACAATTAAATAAAATCAAGAAAACAGAATTTAGAACAAAAATAGCGAATTATCAAGAAAGGGATTTTCAAATTCAAGAAAGCTTCCGAGATTGGGATACCACAATGATACAAGATAAATCCTAATTGACAACCCTTTTATTAAATCTGAAATTCAATTGAAGGTGAATTACCCTAAATTAGTTAATGTTCTTTCTCAAGATACAAGATCCGTGCCCAATTAAACCAATTCCTACTCTCGTGGTAATTGAATTTAAATTGAACCCATTATGCTTTGTGGCAATTCATTGAATCCTCGAAAGGCTAAAATTACTCTCGTGATTTAGACCTTAAGTTCAATTCTTATAGTTCCAACACTTAAGTTCACCTCTCAGTACGTCCCTAAATGCCTATGAGATGCAAATAAGTGGCCAGCAAATTCACATGAATAAAAGCAATAAAGATTGAATCAAAGAACAATCAAGATTAATAAAAGGGGAAACAACGTCAATTAATCATTATCAATGTATCAAAGGGCATTGCCCAATCCTAGAAACAAAAAAAACTACTCAGACATAGAGAAGAAGAGACAAGAAATCAAACTTAAAAACATCCCAAACCCGTAACAATGGAAGAAGAAGGGAGAAAGATGAAGAACCCAAGCCTCCTTTGTGCCTCCTTTTTAACCAAACTAGAACTCCCTAATTCTATTCAAAACATCTATTTATAACTTAGGGTTTTAATTGGCTAAAAAGCCCTCAAAAGAAACAAAAAGAAAAACATAAAAACTGCTGCGCACTGCGATCCACGGCCGTGGATCATTCCACGGGCTGGCCGTGGATCTTGCTGTCAGAATTCCATGGCCATGGATCATTCCATGGCCAGGCCGTGGATCATTCCACGTCTAGGCCGTGGAACTCCCTGGAATCTCTCTTTTCTTCCTTCAAGTTGCTGCTCGATCCATGGCCGTGGTTTAATCCACGGGCAGGCCGTGGATCCCTCTAGAATGGCCTTTTTGCACCTTTTTGCTATCCATAAAGCTCCAACTTCAATCATGCAAGCTTTCCATCCATTCAAAGGCCAATTTAGCACCAATCCTACACAGGAACACCAAAAACACCACAGTTATCCGAACTAAGGGAAAAACTAACTAAAAAAGGAAACTAAAATGCCTAAAATGCTCAAGAATGCATGTAAAACAAGAACAAAATATGATGTTGTTTCACACACATCATCAACATCATCACGTTAGATACATGATAACAACATGTACATAAATAATACCCAATATAAAGTTCTAAATATTGTTAAGACCATAATTAATACAGACGAAAAACATGGCACATTTCCACAGTCTATTTAATCAACAATTAACCATACACTTGGAGAAAAAGCTGTAACATAGACAAAATAAGACCCTTCTTGTCATCGGCTGTTCAACAAAAACCTAGCACCTTTGCGAGTGTCATCCACTAAAATATTTGCTTCAAAATCATGGAGAAACATTGAAAGTTCTGCATAAGTTAAAAACTACAATTAATATAAATAAATGGTTGTGCAACAAGCTGAGAGTCATAGTGGTGAAGGGCTTACGATGAAACAAACCGAATACCAGCTTCATTCATAATTTGAAAAAAAGCCTCTAATCGCATTTCAAGAGGCACTCCAAAATGTTCTCGTTTCTTTTGTTCATTTCCATAGAGAAATCGATAACATTGCATTCGATATGGATCTAACACACCCAACTCAGCCAATAAATCCCATACATCTGATTCAGAATAATGGCGAGGCCTGCTTTGCTGCATGATGGTTAGCCCTTTCTCAGCAATTTCAACTTGCCTTTCAACAACTGCAACTTGCCTTTCAGCCACTGCAACCTGCCTTTCAGCCACTTCATGTAGTTTATCCGAAATAAAGTTCCCCTCCTTCATAGCTTCAACTAATGAATTAATTCCCAAGGCAACCGTCTCATACTGAGTGTCCACCAAATCAACCATATGAGCTTTATGCTTAATACCCCTTGAGGTTGAAGTCCCACCTAATTGATTAGATTGACCATAAGTAGGACTGAATTGATTCGAATTGGCAGCAGAGTATGGGGTGTCATTTCCCATATTTACATCAGCCTTAGACCTCCCAACAACTTCAAATGAGTCATTTAAATCAATAGTTTGCCTTTCCCATTGTTGGAGCCTCTCTTTTGCAGTTGTGGCATATTTACCGGTAGCTCTGTCAGTCCCAAACATCTCCTTCAGCATGTCATAATGCTTGATTTGCATTTTTTTCCATTTTGCTGCATATGGTTTATCCTAAGAATAATGAAAAAAAGTTATGTTTAGACAAATAATTACAATAAATTAAGAATTTCATAAGTTGAATGAACATGAATAACTACAAAAAATAAATGAATAACATTTCGTAATTACCTTGATGAAATCCTCCCAACCTTCGTCCTCAACTTTAAATTTTTTTGTTATAGGACTCCATGAAAACCCACTTCAGCTGTTAAATAGATCATATGCCTCTGCAAAATGATCTTTCAATGTCTTCATCCTATTTTTTATATGTTTCTTTATAATGTGTGGACCAATTTCTATTCTTAGAACCTGCACCACATTGGCATAGGCTTCAGTCGTCCATGAGCCATCCTGTTTATTGCCTTTCGTAAATTGTTCCATGAATGCATTCAACAATGCGTTGTCCATATCATCCGACCATCGCATATTGTCTTTAGAAGGATGATCAATGTCTGTTGCAACCTTTTTTCCCCTAGTCATTTTTTAACCTGTACAATACCTCAAAAGACACATAAATAACAATATACAACGACCATCGTTTCAATTACAAGGTATATCCAAATTACTTTGACCAAAAAATTTAATTCACACAAAATATTAAACCAACCAAATATAATAATAGCATTCAAATTACAAGTCATAACCTAATTGTTAAAGTAAACACAGTACATAATACTTCACCATATACACATCATGTAACAACTATAACATGGTACATTAAAGTATACATTTAAAACTAATAGTCACACTTAAGCTTGATAAGCATTCCACGTTTTAGCTGCAATGTTATCTCTTAAAATTGCTCCTTGCCTATAGTCCCCATCACGTGGTTGGTGCGAAAGTTGTTGTGATCTATCTATATCTTGTTGTAGTAACTCCCGATCTACTTCAGCAATCAAGGACTCATCAATATCAATACCCATTAAAAAGTTATGCAATATACAACAAGCAAGCACTATGTCTATCATGGTTTTAAATGAGTAACATGGTTCAGTGCCACTAGCTATAATTGGGAATCTTTTCTTTAGAACTCCAAAAGTTCTTTCAATAACATTTCGTAGTGAAGCATGTCGGTGATTGAATAGTTCTTTAGTATTTTGTGGCCCACGCGATGAATACTCCTTTAAATGATAACGAACACCTCTGTATAGTGTAAGTATCCTACGTTTTAGCATAAATCCACCATCCCCTAGATAGAATTTCCCTACAAACATTATATACACATTATGTACCAACATGTCACATAATTTGATCCTTATTTAATATATTATATTTAATAAATACATTAATGTGCCACTAACCTTCAAGAAGTCTAAGTGGATCTTCCTTACTTAAAGCATTTTTTAAAATTCTTGAGTCAGATGCTGTTCCTTCCCATCCAGGTAACACATATGTGAATTTCATATCAAAATTACATACAGCAAAAACATTTTGGGTGAGATAGTCTTTTCTTCCATGAAATCGAGGGGCCTCGGGCCTTGATACCTTCATGCGAATATGTGCTCCATCTATAGCTCCAATGCTATCCTTTTTTAGTCAATAATTTCAAAAGTTAGCAATATACTTCCATGTTGACTACATGGTTGAGGGTAATTATAAGTAAATAAAATAATCAGTACCTTAAAGTAAGGATAAAATCTGCTATTGCTAAGTATTTGTGGAGGGACATCCCTACCAGAAGGTTGCAAAAGAAACTCTTCCTCTAGTGAAATGACAGCACGTAAAACATTGTGAAAATGGTAACTAATTGTCTCCCCTGAATGATGGAAGAAGAAAGAGACAGTTCTATTTTTTACGTTATGGCCTAAAATGTGTAAGAATTTAGCAACTTGCTCCTCAACTGTAGAGCGTATTGAATCTTTTACTCTACCAGTTGCTCTTAATTTCTCACATAAATGCATAAATGCTCGAGGGCCCATACGTATGACATCCTGACATTTTTCTGTCTTTAGTAGTTGTCTCATTAATTGAAGACGCCTACTTTCTCTTTCAGGATTTCCATCAATAATTTGAGTGGGTCTAAACCTTGACAACTGCAACAAATACAATGCATGCACAATATAACATAATAGAACTACAGCACAAATTCGTTGCCTCTTATCCAACTCTTTTCTAACATGACTTAAGATTTGCACCTCGGGAGGCAAAGCAAAATTAATCATTCGCTTTACTTGCAACTCTATGTCATTTATGTCTTCTGTGCCACCTTCAAAATTGACTTCTTCAATATTTTTGGAAGTCATTTCTGTCTCTCTATATATAAAAAACCATGATTATGTATTGTGATATCAATACGCAAAAACAACAATCAAATAGTCGATATCAACAAACAATTATAAGTAAATTAGCAAGTTTAATATACATTAGGATAAGCATCCCAACAGAAGTCTATTATCAATGTCAGAACAGTTATCAAGATTCAACTCAGATATATGCAGCCCCTAATACAACATCAACAGCGTAGGAAAAAACAAAGGAACAACACATTATAAAATTTCAACCTCAGAAAATAGGCATATTATTAATTCCATTTGTTACATTGTAGCAAGAGAATAAGTTTTATCCTTTTTCTCTGACCCTAGCCATAACTTCAATTATTGCACTAAATTCATGTTGGTCGTCTCCTTTACCATTTTCTCTTTAATCCTTTCAGGTACAAATTTCAATCCTGATTTTTTTTTTCACAATACTTTTTACACATTTTTTCATATCATTAATCATGAATATTTTTTTATCACTTTTTTGTATTTAATTATAAATTTTAAAAAAAGTATAAATAATAATGCATCTTTAAAAAATATAAGACTAATATTTTTCTACAAATATAGGTAAACAATTATCGTCTTTTCTATTGCAGTTTAGCTTGACTATCTAACCAAGAAACTTGGTCCATTTCAAGTTCCAGGCTTTAATTTTTCCATTTTTGGGGTATAGAAACCTGCAGATCAGAAAGGGAAATATAAGTTGCACAAGTTAAGCTCTGTTTTTAGGAGCACTCATTGGGTCAAAATTGTAATGTCCATGTCTACTACTGTGTCACTCTGCGCATGCTTCTTTGATGATGACCAATGAATTCACAGTAAAGTGACCCATTTTCAGAAGGAAAAAAAATCAAACTCCAGAACAGTAATGCAACATTATATCATCAAACAGTCTCATAAAGCAAAACAAATAACAAAAAAAAAAGCATTTTCATCTTACCAAAAATCTTACCAGAAAAATGAAAAAAAAATGAAAAATCTTACTAAATCAACCTATCAATGAAGTGGGTGAAGAACAAAGAGAATCATCTTACCAGAAAGTGAAAATCAGTGGTTGAGAGACACGAGCACGACTGGCCTGAGCGGAGGGCCTCGATCTAAACTCCGCGGCTGGATCTGAGCAGAGATGACGAAGGATCCACGATGCTGTAGGGGAGGAGACACGCGGTCGGTGGTGCACGATCTGACCGGCATCCCAAGAGTGGATGACCGGAGAGACAGCGCCAGCGGGAGCAGTGGCGGAGGACACACCAGGGATGACTTCCCACGGCTGGATGCAAGGAGAGAAGAGGGAAATGAGGTCCCGGATGGGTTTTAGGAAAATGAGATGGCTGAAATGAATTTGGGGGGTATAAGGGTAATTGTGCAATATTATCACACCATCTCTCCCATTTTCTACGCATAAGGGAGGAGAAAAAATTTTGTTTGGGTCCCACACCTTAATTTTCTATCTTCCCTATTTTCTCTGCACTGCCAAATGAGAGAAAATGGAATATTCCACTCGTTTTCTCTCTTCCTATTTTTTTCCACTCATTTTCTCTTGAAACAAACAGAGTGTAAAAGATTAATATATTTATCAATCGAAATTGGGTTTAGTAAGATCCCCCAGCTCCGAATAATTAAAATAAGATTTTTCTAGCCAGAAAATTATTATTTTCTTGACCCGGAGCAAATCACATACAACAGTCAAATATCGTATTTATCCCAAAAGTTGGGGTGTTACAGTTGCAAATAGGTTGAAGTACACCAGCCTAAAAGCATACTACTACCAAGTGAATGATATTGTGAGGATAGATATTCCCTCAATACCATTTAATGAATGATGAATGATGATTACTAATGAATGATGAATAATGATTACTGATGATTGATGAATGATGATTATTGATGATTGATCGTTATGAGATAGCTTAATACATGAGCTTATCATTGATTGAATCCTTGATACTATATTGAGTTTATCATATAATTTGATGATTCACTTCGACTATACAAATGATTTTGATGATTGATCATTTGAGATAGCTTAATACATGAGCTTAACATTGATTGAATAATTGATACTATATTGAGATTATGATCTAATTTGATGATTCACTTCAACTATCCAAATGATTTTGATAAATGATATAAAATGAATCTCTGTTTTAGGAAGAAAAAAGACTTGATTTGGGTTTGGCCACCTTTCTACTGGTTATAATTAATGATTTGAAATGATTTTTCTTTGAAACAACTGAAATTATTATGATAACATGATTTTATAATTATTATTGAGAATTGTGAAATTTTCACCCTCTACTTGAATATCCATAATGGTTCCAGGACAACCTCCTGCAAATCATAGACAAGAAGAATGACTTGATCTTAAAGAAGATTTGTTTTTTTTTGTTTTGATATTTGTACATAGTTGTATACCATTTTTGTGCCCTTTGTGGTAACTGATGTATATATTGTACCTTGAAGTATAATTTTGTATAGAACATAGTTCTAAAGATATGTATTATGTACTTCCTCTAGAGGCTCATATTTTGTATATTTTATATGTACATCTTTTTAAAAATTGATATTGATCTAAGTGACATACTCTAATATGATTGCTAATGCATAATTCCGGATATGTCATTAGTTATAATATTAAGACGTTACAGGGACCGCCACCATCTAGTCTTATTACTTAAAAGAAATTGAAGAACATGTGAATTGAGTATAGCAAGTCCAAATGATGGTGTAATAGCTAATATGCTTGGACGTAGGCCCAAGCATTGGGGTGTAGTTGTGTTGGCACTAATAGAAGATCGTTCAACATGTCCATCTTGAAGAATGAGGAGGGAAATCGGATTTCAAGCTTGACAAACATTGTCTCATACAAGTATATTGAAATGTTTTTCACCCGAAGTCTGCATGGAGCAGATCCTCTTTTCTTTGCTAATGAGATATACCTTAAATTCTTATCCCTTACGCTTTCTTCCACCAATCATAAATATGCTCTCAAATTGGTAACCTCTACCTTGGACGTATAACGAGATCCAATATCCTTCACTTTCGAACTCACCCATCTATAAATGTCTAGGGTAGAAGATGTGTTGGGTGAAGGAGTGGCGATTGTGACTGCAATTGGAGCTTTTCTTTTTCTCGTCATGTCCCGAACCACAGATGGACAATTTACAGAGGCCAAACTTTCATAAGAAATAAAAAGAGAAATGTTCTTTTGTCTTAGTTCTTTCATGATCTCAGAATGCAGATGCGAAGGTTTAAGCCTAGCCACTTCCCACACGGCCTCTGCTCTCCAGATCGCACCCCGAATCTCATAACTTGAAAGTGACCTCTGCACCCTAATGGTGTCCCTGCAGAAACCCTCTACCACACCTTTAACATGCAAGGAGGCGGCACTACAAAAAGTGTCTCCATGGAGTTACTACCCCCCTCACTATGGTTTTCACTCATTTTAACCCCATGACAAAAGGAAACCGATGGAAAATAAGGATGTGAAGTTGGGGGTAGTACCTTAAAGGGTTTTAAAAAGGAGGAAACTTGGAGAAGGATGCTATGAAAAAAGAAGGTAGAAGCACCACCACCGTGGACCACTGCAACTAACTACCACCATCATGGCAAGGATATGCTCGTCCTTTCCAAAATTTTCAAATGATGCAATACGAAACCCTAACGACGGCTTCCACTAACCATTTGCCATGTGTCCTTAAAAAGTTACACACAGTAAGTTAAGTGACTGTGCTCACAGATGAAACATTGCAGACAAGCCATGCGTCAATCAACCCTCACACATAGTCACGAATCATGGCCTCATGTTGTAAAGCCCCCAAACTATTTCTCTTTATATATCCGGATTTACACAAAAGTAATCAAGTTTAGGGATGTCACAACTAAACGAACATCATTCTTTGATAATAAACATACTATATATATATACATATATATATATACATATATATATGAGCCTTGTGAATGAAAAGTAATATATACATATAAATGGAAAGTCTATTCCATACTGATATGAATAGTTCATACAAACTAATACATCAATGTACAAATAATACAAACTAAGCATGTTCAAGTGAAAGTACATAGAATATATTTAGTAAAATAACTACTTAACTATAAAAACAAAGCAATGGTCAAAACTAGCAAATAATCTTATTCTACATTAACATCTTCACTTCTACTCTTTGGGAGGATCCCACACTGGAATTATCATGGAAATAAAAGATACAAGGTGTGAGAATTTTAAAATCCTTAGTAAGTATACATATAACATGTCATCATAATAACTCTAGTTGCTTTGGGAAATAAAATCATAATTGTAAATAACACATTGAAATATGGCTAAAGCCAAAAGGGTTTTCTTTCTCTTCTCGAGTCAGAAATTCAATTATTATCATTGAATAATAATTTACATTCAATAATTATATCTTAATATTGGTGTAAGCCCTAGAGGCCAATTTATTTTGACCGTACTTACTTACATTGTATTATGTTATTTATTTAATACATGAGGCATTTTATTTATTGTGTTATTTTTATAAACATAATAAAGTCCTTAGGATGGTAAGTTTAATGCCATAGGACATCAAGTGGATGACTTGATCGTGAGATCCTATTGGATAGAATTAGAACACTATTCTTAAATGTCCCTAGTCAAGTATTATTGTTAATTAGGACAACAATAATGCATTGAGACTAGTATGTGAGTATACTAATGGCCACATCTCACTAGTCATGGATATGAGATATCAAGTCTTCACATGGGTACATATTAGAGTAATGATGTATTAAATTGACCCCCATGAGAAAGCTGTGTAGATCATTATATGAGTTTCATAAGTGATTCTCAAAGTGGTAATGGTGTATATGATCCTTTGACCTAAAATCACTATGATTCCTACATGAGGAGTTGTATGTTTTAATGCCATCAAACATCATCTGTAACAAGGTGATTATAATGTTAGTTATTAGATATACCGCAAATCATGCAAAGGGATGTGAGTGACCTAGATGAGATTTGTCCCTCCTACATAACAGAAGCAATATCTTCGGGCCCCTGATTGAATGAGACTACGAAATGTATGGCCATGCTCAAATAAGTCAATATGATATATTGATCTTATTTGTTTTTACTAAGTCAACTCGAGTATCAGGAAACAGAAGATTGAACTATACAAGGGTTTCACAATCCATGCCTTGTGTTCAATCTAGATATCTAGACAAAAGAACTAAACTATGTGGAAACATTGGTCACGAAAAGGTTATGTTGGAAAGGTTATGTCAAATCACTGACATTCTCATTATTTGAGTAGCAGTGATGTGTTGCTAGATACCGCTCATTACTTGTAATATTAAAATAAGATTTTAATATTACTACTAATGTCATGAGAACCTGCAAGGTCACACATATAGAATAGACTAAATTGGAGCAATGAGAATCCAAGTCGGATCAGAATTCTATCGTGGGCTAGACTCATAACAGATGAGTCCAAGGTTGCACTATTAACCCTGCTACTACTCTCACTCGCATAAGGTAGTCACTATTATAAGTAGCACTACTAAGGGGCTATCAAGGATTATTCCAAACCCTAGCTGTAGCTTAACAGAAATGATGAGTGAGGGAGTGATAAGTTTCTCTTCTCTACATAGCTAGCACTGTGCTAGAGACATGGGACTCCAAGATTGCAGACGTTGGATGTTCGTGAGTCTATTCTTATGAACAACGTAGAGGCACCGTCATTGCTATAGTGCTAGTGATTTAACTTGATCGTTTTTCATCTGGCTTCTAGAGGTAAATTCAAAAACTCACGAATCATGGCTCCCCTTTTCACATGGATCCTTGGTGGGAATCTTTTTGCTGCTGTGCTTTTTGTTCATGAATTTCCTAACAGTGGTATCAAAGCCACTTACAAAACCATGATTTGATCTTTTCTATTTACGTGTTGTATGAAATAACATGATTAGTTGTTCTCTTTTTAGTAAAAAATATGATCTTTAATGTGCTATTTCAGAAATCGAAAGAATCCTTTTTGAAAACATAATCTGTTTGATATGTTGTATGTGAAAACATGATGATGTTTTCAAAACCATGAAGATGTTCATATGTTGACTGTGAAAACTGATTCATATGCATGTATATTTTTGTGAAGTTTTCTGGTATATATGTGATATATATAGTGCAGTGGCACAAGGGTTCTAGAAACCTTATTTTTGGTCTACGACGGCATCAAGCATTAATGTCAAGCAAACCTTGTTTCTAGACAACAGTGCAATGGTTCCCCACAACATGAAGTGTTCATGTCCTCACAGCTGTGAGGGTTCAAATGTTGATTTCCTAGCTGTCAAGGAGGTATAAGAGGTTCAACCCGAGCTATTTTTGCATAAAGTGTTTTTCAAAGGCGTGAAATTCAAATCCATTTTTATGATTCACAAAGATAATAATGTATTATTATTTTGACCTTTTGTGTTCTTTGTGGTGCATGGTTATGGCCTTAGTCCTCATGTTTTGCCTTTTTAGGTTATTTTTAAAATGCGGCCTGCATGCGTGCCTTTCTCTCTACATTCTGGTTATACATTCTCTTCTCACCCAACTCCCCTTGTATGTAAAATGAGGTTTCTTTATACTTTGTAATGTAATCTTGATGTGGAGGCAAGAAGACGATATCAAATGAGGACGTTAGTGGGAGACGCTTGGTGAAGCTAGTTCGCTCTCTAGGTTTAGTTATTAATACTCTCATTACCTTAGGAGGATCAATGCGTTAGGGGCCATAACCATGTCACATTCCTTTTATGCTTTATATGTATGAGATGCATGGATGTTGGTGGTATGTTAAATAGTTTAACAAATGGTGAGATCTAATTAAAAAAAATCCCTCATAGCAAATATTAAGTCATTATGTAATGCCTTCCAATGCGTGGCACTTGTCAAGGCTAGGATCGATTAACTGTAGGTCTGCCAAAGTAGGATGCCTTTATCTATACTAGTAAATCGCAATAGGGTAAAAGTAATATCCAACTGCTAACCATTGGGTCTGACTTAACTAGGCCATTTAAATAGGACTGGAGGCTTAGAGGCATAAAGTTAGGCTTTAGTCCATTAGATGGATTAGAATAAGCGTTATTCACCTGACTATCCAAAAGTTTCATGTGATGTAATTGGAAAATGTTTCCTACCTAAATAACCAAATTTTGAGTGATCAGCTAAAACTGACTCAAAGCTAGGTGAAATATGGATCTTGGCCCATTAAGAAATCTTACGATAGGATTTTCAGAGTCAATGTTAAGGGTTATTGATTTGAATAAAATAGTGGGAGGCATATTTAATTAAATACTTTGTTAAATATGTTTATGGCCTGATACTTATACTTTACATATTTCTATTGATAGATTACCATGGTAGTAAACACTTTGAACAACTTGTCATTGCGATCCATCCTTGAGAAAGACAAATTATCTAGAATAAATTTCCTAGACTGGTACAGGAATCTGAGGATTGTCCTCAAATATGAGAAAAAGTTGTATGTTCTAGAGCATTCCACTCTTGAGCCACCTGCTGCAAATGCTCCTAGAGCTGAAAAGGATGCTTATAAGAAACATCAAGATAACGCTTTGGACATCGGTTGTCTCATGCTAAGCAACATGAAAACATGGATGCTTACGATATGATCGTATACCTGAAAAGGCTCTATCAAGAGCAGGCTAGGCATGAAAGGTACGAAGTCTCAAAGGCACTATTTCAGTGCAAATTGGTAGAGGGAAGTCCTGTTGGTACTCATATACTCAATGATTAGATATATTGAGAAACTAGAAAGACTTGATTTCCTATTGGGTCAAGAGTTGGCCACCGATTTAGTCCTGTAATCGTCGTCAGAGAGTTACAATGATTTCGTCATGAATTACAATATGAACAAAATTGACAAACTTTTGCCAAAACTGTTAAGCAAGTTAAGAATTGCTAAGAAGAATATTAATAAAGGAAAGAGAAAGGCCATTATGATGATTCAAAAATGTAAGGGCAAAAGGTAGCTAAAGAAGCCCAAGGACAAATGAAAGGGCAAGGGCAAGGATAAATCCAAGCCCAACACTTCTAGCTTAAAACCTGTGGGCGGAGTGGCTAAGGAAGGTGTGTGCTTCCACTGTGGTCAAACCGGACATTGGAAGAAGAACTGCGGCAGGTACCTGGAGGAGCTTAAGAAGAAGAAGGGAAGTGAGACTTATACTTTAGATATTTTTGTTAAAGAAGTTAATTTTTCTACTTCTACATCTTGGGTATTAGATACTAGATATAGGTCTCACAATTATGTAAATGTGTAGGATCTAAAAATGAATAGACCGTTGGCTAAGGGTGAAATCAACCTACGGGTTGGAAATAGAGTAAAAGTTGTTGTTTTAGCCGTAGGAACTTATATTTTATCTTTGCCCACTAGGCTTGTTATTAAGTTGAAGAACTATTATTTTGTATCTAGTATTAGTAGGAATATCATTTATGTTTCTTGTTTGGACAAGAAAGGTTTTTCTTTTATAATAAAGGATAGAAGTTGTTCTATTTATTTGAATGATATTTTTTATGGTAGTGCACAACTGAGTAATGGACTTCATGTCCTCGATCTCGAAATGACCATATATAACATAAATACTAAGAGGTTCAAATCAAATAATATGAATCCAACTTATCTCTAGCATTGTCGTTTGGGCTACATAAATGAGAAACACATCTCCAAACTCCATATAGATGGATTATTGGACTCATTTGATTTTGAATCATATGAGATATGTGAGCCTTGTTTATTGGGGAAGATGACTAAAGCCCCATTCACTGGACAAGGTGAAAGAGCTAGTGATCTTTTGGGCCTCATACGTAGTGATGTATGTGGACCCCTAAACACACCGGCTAGAGGTGGTTTTCAATACTTCATTACATTTACTGATGATTTTAGTAGATATGGGTTTATGTATCTTATGAAACATAAATCAGAATTCTTTGAAAAATTCAAGGATTTCAAGAATGAGGTACAAAACCAAATTGGCAAGAGTATTAAAGTCCTTCGATTAGATCGAGGTGGTGAATACTTAAGCCAACAATTTGATGATCATCAAAAAGAGTGTGGGATAATATCTCAACTCACTCCTCCTGGAACACCACAATAGAATGGTGTTTCTGAAAGGAGGAATCGAAGCTTGTTAGACATGGTACGATCCATGATGAGTCATGTAGACCTTTCAGACTCCTTCTAGGGACATGCTCTATTGATAGCAGCTTTTACACTTAACTGTGTTCCATCTAAGATGGTTCAAAAGACACCATATAAGATATAGACTAGAAGACGACCTAGCATGTCTTTCATGAAGATTTGGGGTTGTGAAGGTTATGTGAAACATCAAGTTTATGATAAGCTTGGACCCAAATCAAATAAATGCTTCTTTGTGAAGTATCCCAAGGAAACCAAGGGATACTATTTCTATAATCCTACAGAGGGCAAAATGTTTGTCGCATGGACTGTTGTGTTCGTAGAAAAGGAGTTTATCTCCAAAGGAACTAGTGGGAGGAAAATAGAACTTGAAGAAATTCAAAATTCATAGAGTAGCAACAAATCGATAGTGGAAATAGAGCAACCTCCACAAAACAATGTGGAACAATAATCTGCTTTAGTAGCACAATACCCGCATAGGTCTAATAGGATATGTCATCAACTAGAGAGATATGAATTTCTCGTGATCTAACAAGGTGACGTATTGCTCATGGATTAAGATGAGTCTGTGACTTACCAAGAAGACATAATAGGCCCAGAATCTGAGAAATGGTTTGAGGCTATAAGATCTGAGCTGGAATCCATGTATGCCAACTTGGTATGCACCTTAGTTGGCTTACCTAAAGGGGTAAAACTTATTAGGTGCAAGTGGGTTTTCAAAAGGAAAACTGACATAGATGGTAACGTGCATACCTTTATGGCATCATTAGTGGCTAAAGGTTTCAAGCAAATTCATGGTGTAGACTATGATGAGACTTTTTCCTCAATTGCTATGCTTAAATTCATTTGGATCTTGCTTGCTATTATAGCATACCACGATTATGAAATTTGGAAAATGGATATCAAGACTGCTTTCCTTAATAGAAATCATCTCCAAGATATGTACATGACACAACTTGAAGGTTTTTACATTCCACTGAATGTTGAAAAAGTGTGCAAGTTGCAACGATCTATTTATGGATTGAAGCAAGCTTCTAGAAGCTGGAATCTTCGTTTTGATGATACAATAAAATAATTTGGTTTCATCAAGAATGAAGAAGAATCTTGTATCTATAAGGTTAGTCGGAGCACAATTGTCTTTCTGGTGTTGTATGTAGATGACATACTACTCATCAGAAATGACATCCCTACCCTACAGTCTATAAAGACTTAGTTAGGGAAATGTTTTTCCATGAAGGACTTAGGCGAAGCCACCAATGTATTAAGTATCAAGATCTATAGAGATAGATCACAGAGACTGATTAGCCTAAGTCAGACTACATACATAGACAAAGTGTTAAGATCGTTTAACATGTGTAACACCCTAGATAAACATGTTAGACTTTTAAATGGTTACAGCAGTAGCTTAATACTTGTTTAACATGTCTAAGTATGTTTAGTCACTTTGCTGTAACACTATGTGTGAGATATAGCTGTTATTAGCCCCAGAACTGGCTTAAACTGATTAGTTAATGGAAATAAATGTGAAGACTTTATTTCTAGGTCACAAATGTTTAAACTGTGCTATAGTTAAAGTTTGAGGATAGTCAGAGTTAGTTTGACATTTTTAAGCATCTAGTTATGCATTTTAATGTCGGTTTGACTAACAGCTGATATGGAAAAATAGAGAAATGGTGAAATCAGATTTTTAATGAATCTTAAAATTTATTTTAAATTTGTTAGAAGTTAGGAAACTAGATTCAGTGGAATCTAAGTGTTCTTAGCAGTATTGGAATTTTGCTATAAATAGCAAAGTGAGACTTTGCTTTGCTACTCACGACAGAGAAAGAAAGAAAATATAGAAAAGAGAAGAGAAAAGGGAACCAAATGAGAAAGAGGAAAACTAGAGGAGCAATGATCAAAGCTTGAAGGAGGATCCAAGAGCAAGTTCAAGGCTTCAATATCTTCATTTTTCCTGCACAAAAGGTAGGATTTCTTGAATCTTTTTAGCCTTTTTTTTTCTCATCTCTTTCTTTTATGCCAAAGTTGAGGTATACTCGGTCAAAATGAGATTTTGAGGTGTATGGAGTGTTTTTCTTGCTTGGATTTGTTTCAAGGGTTGTTTATGGGTTATTCATGGTATGAGTTTGAGTTAGAAACTTAGAACTCCCTATTTGAACCCTTGATGGCCAAAGTGAGAAATTGGGGTTTGGATGAGTGATTTAGTTCATTGATCCAAATTGGATGGTTTGAGTTAGTGATTGATGATTCCTACATGTTAGGAAAAATGTTAGGAACATGAAACTACTTTGAATAGTTTGATTTTGTTATTGCTTCTTAATGGAATAGTGCAGAATTCTGTAGAATCTGCATCAGGCGATGAGCGCCTAAGCGTTGGGAGTTAGGTGCCTGAGCACCCAATGCCCAGCAAACTTATATGTGTTGCTAAGCGACCAGCGTTTAAACACCCTGTGGGAGCGCCTAGGCATATGGAGAGCACCTAAGTGCCCTTGTATGAGTGCTTGAGCGCCCGTCACCCAGCAAGAACAAGGTAGCGCTCTGCCTCTTCAGATCCTGAGTGGGGGAAAAGCTGGTGCCATGGCGCCAGTAGCTGAGGGTGACAAAGTGATGTTTTTGAGGAAATATGTTTCCCTAAGCAGTGGGATCACTCATATATCCTTATTGAAGTGTGTTGAGGCACTAACAGCGGTATTTCATGCAGGAATTTACCACCTTGCAAGTGTAAGAACTTGGAAAACCCTTAGGCACCCAAAGAGTGGGAATTTGCCTTAGGATGAGGTTGGAGAACCTTTATGCATCCAAAGTGTGGCAAATGCATTGAAATAGAATTGAGGGACACTTTAGGCTTCCAATATTAAGGTGGAATGCCATAGGATAGTATTGATTACCTTGGGCGTCCAAGTATGTTGGAATACAACAAGGAAGTGTTTAGAACCTTGTTCAACATGAGGTTGACTTCAAATTCACTTGTAAAGTGATGGTGTGAGGTTCTAGATACAAGTATATTAGTGTTGAGACACAACTAGTGGGACTTCTTGGAGAGAATAATCACTTGCCTTATGTGAAGGGATTCAAGATATGAAGACATGGTGTACTAGGACCAACTAGTTTGGGATTGTTTAGTATGGTATGCCTATCCATATGCAGAGATTACTCCTTTAAAGTTAAAATTGAGTTTGAGATCCATAGTTGGTGTGTGCTTCCTTGTTTATCAAGGTTAAGCATTGAGTTTCACTAGAGACATGGGTTGGTTCCTTTATGTGATAGAGTCGATCCAAGAGAGCATGTATTCTAGCTTAAGCCTTTCACTTAGTTAGGATGAACCTTGTGATAGGATTTGAGAAACCTTAGGCATCTTGATGTGGAATGACATGGGTAAATACCTAGAACCTTAAACAATATGAGGTTACCTTGTGAATCACTTACGAAATGATGAAGTGAGGTACTAGGTGTTGAAAGCTAAGTGTGCTTAGCTAGTTGTATTTGTTATCATACATTAGTTAGTTCTTTGTATGGAAAGTAGAGCTGGAGATGCATGGATGACATTTACTCCCTTGAGAGACGAGGTTGAGGTATAGAAAGTACTTGAAATGAGACTTTGCTCATTATGTGATAAGTGAGCTTAGTTATGAGGTTCGCTAGCTTTCCTTTGTCACTTGGTTAAGAAGGACCTAGTGATGATTATATATATTTGTGAAATACATTGCTTACCTTCTTTTTAAACTTGTTATTTATTATTTTCCTATGTATTGTAATCTTAGATGATGTGCACAACTATATGGCTTAAGAACAAGGTGTTGGATCTAGATTCTCGTAGCGGGTAATGCTATTATGGTCAAGGTTACCACTATGAGGGTGGTAGTAGTACTCTTACGTTTGTGAGGGAAAGGTATTCACCTATTACCAAGTAGGGTAAAGGCTTTTAGGCCTAACCTAGTAGTATATACAAAGGAATAGAGGTTCTTGGTGAATAAGTAAGTGGCATGTGTTTTCAAAACCAAAACCTATATAAGCATTACATAATCATAATATTAGGATATCGTGTGAGCATAACCATACATCATACCATGAAGCATTGCATTTATTGGTGGCTGTATGGGCAGTTGCCTTACTTGCTTGTTGCTTACTCGATGATATCTTATGATTGTATGGAAGGTTGTTTGATATCATTAATTACCGTTTATATGTGAAGTAAGATTGTTGCTTGCTAAGAGAATGTTACATAGTGTGTATATATATATTCTGATAGTGATGAGCAGTGGCTCATTTATCTGTTGCAGGCATAGTCTTATGTGTATACTATGGTTTATTCTTTATGAATGTTTAAACTCTAGTATTGGTTACTTATATTAAGAAATTGTGATTTCTTACCCCGTTGTGTTTCCATGTAAATCTAGGTTCAAGAAAAGGGAAGCAGAAGAACTAGCGTAGTTTATTTTGTTTCTTTTAATAAATATGTTGTATATTTATTTCCTACTGCTTTGAGATTGCAGAAAGTTATATGTTACAGTATGCCTTCGAGAGGCTAGTGATGTATATATATAGCTTTTGTTGTTCATGCTCTCCATAATTATTTATGTGAAAGAATGTTATGGGTTAGTTTGTTGTTATAGATTAGAAGTAGCATTGCTTTAAGCAAGACGAGCAGGTACCAGTTTGATCTTGGTGAGAGTCACTGGACTTGTAACACCCTCCTTAGGGCATCACATTTCTGACTCCTGACTCATAATCTGAAAAGAAGTTCGCACAAAGTTTGAGTTATAAAAGATGAGTTTCAAAATTTATTCTTTACTAACACGTAAATTTACTAAAAGTATTAGGTAATATTGAAAATCATATTTCAACTATTCATTATGCAATATTGACACCAATTAATATCACAATTTAAAGAGAAATATAAAATTAACAAACTTATTTTTTTTTTGACAGTAGCAAACCCCATGACGGGTCCTACTTAATAGCACGGTACAACACTAACGAGAAACTTTAACATACTTATTCCTTTTTCTGTCCATCTTGATGCATCAGAACTTTACTCCTTATCTACCCGGCACATCTTCGAACTTAAGACAGCCACTTTTCAGTGTTTCCATCAATCTCTGAGTATCTACCACTCGTATGTCTAAGACAACTCATTCCTTCTACTGTATAATTTTAATAATACAGACAAAGCAAAATAATATAACAAAGAGGTGAGATCACCTACACCAATACCAACATGGCAGCACAGAGATAACATAAACAGTAATATCATACAGATAGATCATACCGCAATTATGATCATGCCATCAACATTAATCAACTATCATCATCCAATCATTTATCAATTCAATTATCATCCAAGTATTCAAAACAATTGTCATAACCAATAACCAATATTCCTCAATTAATATATCACACAGATATAAATGCTCAGATTTATGCCTGTACACAAGACTCGATTTCCTACTCCATGGAGCTAAAACTCAGGTCGGAGAAATGATCGAAAAGATCTGTCAGTACAACATGCCTCAGACCACGTGCTATAATTCTCATTTTGATTTTTGCACATCTAGCATATACACGACAGTCTTTATTAGATCTTGATTAAGAATAGTGTCTCGGTCAGGATCATCGGTGTGTCGCGTCGGTCTAACCCACAGTTACAGTAGAGCGACTCACTGCCCACTGTAGGCAACCCGCACCCCGATGCCCCCAAGGTCAACGAGTGACCTACACTACGCATATCGCACCCACTCAAGAGGTGTACGTTTCTCCTAGGAAATTAGCCTTATCCAGTCCATCGGACCATTCCAATGCATGTATAATACACCAAAAACCAAATCATAGATAGAATATCAATCACAGGTTTAACTCATAATTTTTCAAAATATATTTTATACAATGCACTAATATCTTAGTGCAAGTCCAACCACAAGGGTCATATTTTTCAATTTCATTTGTTCAATTTATATCATATGCTTCAACGCATATTTTTCCAATACGTAAAGTGCCCCAAATACCAAATACAGGCATCTCTTTCCAATGCATATAAAATACATCAAAAGCCAATCATAGGCAACTCGTCATTTTCTCACACAGTGTTCATATACTGTTTTGGCAGTAATTATCATGTTATCATGTTTTTATAGTCATAAAACACTTCTGCCGTATTTTCACAATCGCGTAACAATTCTGTTACGTTTTTACAATTCAAAAACATTTTTGTTATATTTTCACAATACCATAACACTTTTTTTACATTTTCACAATACCGTAAAAATATTCTATCATTATTTAATCACGTAGTGATTTTTTAATAATATTTTCAATAGTGTAAAATATTTAAACGCTTTCCACATTGCATAGAAATATTTTAACATTTTTCAAATTGCGTAGAAATACGTTAACAATTTTCAAATCTCGTAGAAATACGTTAACAATTTTCAAATCTCGTAGAAATATTTTATGGTATTTCAAATCATTTTTAAGATACGTAAAATATTTTTCAACATTTTACAATTATGTAAAATATTCCTCAATATTCCAAACATTATTTTGGACTTAAATAAATCAATCTTAATTTCAACACATTCTTCAAATTGCGTAGTTAAAAATAACATTTTTAAGATACGTAAAACATTTTTCATCACAATTTCATTACAGAAAATATTTCTTAACCTTCGAAAATTCCTTTATAATTTTTCTCAAAATAATATAACTTTGTATTTTATTTTTCATATTTTCCTTATTCAAGAAAATCTTTTTCCACATTTCTTAATTCAAGAATTCCTTTTCTAAAATATAATTCACAAAATCACTATTCCATTGATATAAATCAATGTTTCAAAACTTAACATTTTCTAACGTACTTCAAAACTCAAAAATAAGTTATACGTTAGTAGATTTTCATAATACCACTATATTCTTCATTTTTCTCAAATCATTTCCAAACACAACCTTCTTCAAAATAAATTGAAGTTCGAAAATATTTTCGTTTACAAAAACTTAATTTCTCAAGTGATTAAAATGCTCTGATTCCCTTTTCAAATACCTTGTATTAAATTAATTATATTTTCACTTGAAAAATCACTTTGTTTCATCAAAATCAATACATTATAAGCCTTCGAAAATGTGGACATGACTATTGAAAATTATCAAAACATTTTTCCTTCTATATTGATATGGTTTTACACAAACAAAACTATTAAAATTTTATTTTCAAAATCAAAGGACTTATGTTTATAAAATCAAACCCATTTGTTCAAATTCATTTTTATTTTCTTTGCAAATCCTTTTTCACTTTCTTTGCTAATTCTTAAAATCATCATTACTATTTTCATTTAAATCTCATGTTTTGTAAAACACTTAGAAACTTTTTACACAAAATAAATCAATAAAAATTCCTCAAAAACCATGTTCTTGTACTCTTTGAAAAATAAATTCTTTGTTTATTTTTCTTATTTTTCTAAACATCTATTTTCATTATTCATGAAAATATTCATTTATGAACACCTATCTTGAGGTGTCTTAACCGATATTCACCATGTTTCTATGGATCAAAAATTAATTCCTTTGTTCTTGAAAAATTTTAATATGAACCCTAATCAAGGGCATCAAAACCGTAGTCCTTCCTTGGCCATTGGAACCAAAATTAATTTTCTTTCCATCACCAAATCATGGCATACACATACATACACATCATATATATATATCAAAAGCATGCCATATTATCATCATGCATAGTATAAGCATACCATCAAAATCATAAACTCATACAAAGCATATTAAGCATAGGAAATTAATCAAAGTTCATAAACACATATAAATTATTACATGACCATGGATATGAATCCTCACATGGATTCACCATCCATCAAATATAAGACCATCTCTCACCACCATGCTTGGTTGGTGAGATGGATCTCCCTCTTACCTCTTGAAGAACCTCAAAAGCTTCTTGATTTGTTTCTTTTTCCAAGTCCTTCACCACTAAGGGCTTCTCAAATACAAAATAAAATATATAGAAATTAGTATACTAAGCTTGATTAAGAGGAACCATGGATCAAACATGGTTTAGATCATGAAAAAGAAGAGAAGAAATGAAGTCGTCTTATACTTCACCTCAAAAACCCAATAACTTTGATCTTGAAGAAAGTCCATGAAGATGAATGATTTAGAGAAAATCTCCAACATGAAAGTTGCTTAGAATATCATGTAGATTCAAGATCTATGGTTGGATGAAATTAAACAAACTTGAAGGGTGGTCTTAGGGTGGTTGACCGAATTCCTCACAAGAAGGAAAACATAAGCTTTTTGATTTTTAACTTGAAGGACAAGGTTGTAGATGATAGAATTTTGAGAAGTTCCTAACAATTCTAAAACAATTAGTAAAATCACAAACAAAGCTTAATAATAACAAACCATGGAACAAACATGGCTTAGAAAATCATAAACATGAATTTAAATCATAGAAATCAAAGTTTACCTCCAAGGAAGTAAGCTAAAAGTGGGATTTTGAAGCACTTAGAGTAGGATTTTGGGAAAACTTTCTAAATGAAAAGTGTTTAGAATGGTGTTTAGCTTTAGGAAATGATGAGAGTGAAAATTATAGGTGAGTGATGGTGTATTTGGGTGCAGAGACC
This sequence comes from Ormosia semicastrata, assembly GCA_029884595.1. NCBI lineage: Eukaryota > Viridiplantae > Streptophyta > Magnoliopsida > Fabales > Fabaceae > Ormosia > Ormosia semicastrata. The sequence continues at coordinate 56,922,271 of JAQQTO010000063.1, forward strand.
AAACCAATGGAGAGAAAATGGAAGGAAAAATGGTTGCTTGGTTCTTGGAATTTTTTAGAGAAAAGATGAAAGCTTTTTGGGTGAGAGAGAAAATGAGATTTGTGAGATTGAATTATGGAAGGTTGCTGCCGTGGGAGTCTTGGAGAGATTAAGTGATATCCTTGAAGTAAAATATTCTATTTTGAGTGCACATGGACTAGCACATGGCATAGGTCATCAATTTGACTTGCATGGCTATTATGGATGGTTCAAGATTCATGTAGAAGCCTCCCAAGCTACTGCCAAAACCGTGGGACACTTTGGGATTTTAGGGAATTAATTATTTTCAATTTACACCTAATTGTATGCTAATTAATTAGGTAATTAGTTAGGTTAAATTTTCTAATCAATCTTAATTAACATTCTAACTATATAACTAATTAATTAAACATATTATTTCATATATTATAATCTCTAATTAAAATTAGGATATCTAATTAAGAATTAAATTATAACCAATTAATAATTAAATTAGTTTACTTAGCTTGTTAATTAGGCAATTAAATTAACCAAATTAGGTTTAATTAGTTACTAATCAATAATGACCAAGACAACATATAATTAATGTCTTGAAACTTGGCTAAGCTATTAAGCCACCAAAATCGTGCCCCCCTCCAAGCATTCTCCTAAGGAAGCAAACAAAGTAATAATGGTCAAGAATGATGTAATATTGACCATGACAAGCAATAATGGTCATCAAATCACCTTTAGCTCCAAAATACTACAAGAACCGTCCCCTCCTTGCTTTATGCATGCAATAATATTGTCATCTTTATTAGTCACCATCTAGAGCATTTCTAGCCATTGATTAATTCAATGATTAGGATTTAGGTAGACTTTTGATTTAGAAGACTTAATCTAGGCCATTAGATCTTTTTCCTTTATTTTCTAACCATTAGATGTGTCTCCAAAATAAAGGGTTAAGATTGCTCCTTCAAACTTTAAATCCAAAGGTTATAATTAGTCATAGCCTTTTTAGAAGACCAAATCTCCACCATTGATTAAATCCAAATCCAATGGTCATAAATGATCCTTGTTACTTTATAAGACTAAATCTCCACCCTTGATCAATTCTAAATCCAATGGGTGTAAATGGTCATAGCCACTTTATATAACTAATTTTACACCGTTGATTAAATTTATGGTTGATATTAAAGCTTTCCTAACCAAGTTTATTCTCACACCATTGATTAAATCAATGGTGATTATCCAATGCTTCTTTATTAAGTTTGTTTCTTAACCGTTGATTAAATCAATGGTTAATCTTCAAACTAAGTATTCTCATCCAAGGGTACAAATCACGTCAAGCCCTCTTTGTTGACTACGCAGTATAATTTTTATTATTTTTATCTGCTATAACCCTACAAATAATATTTTTATTGTATTTTTATCACCTGATAAATAAATACAGTACAAAACACAGTAAAGGAAAATTATAAAAATTGTTTCCAGATTCAGGTTTAGTAAGATCCCCTGTCTCCATCTAAATAGTACAAGTTTTTCTATCCGTAGAAAATTTTTTCACTTTGCGGGACCCACCTGGGCCCACGTATGGCCACCTGGGCCCACAAAGGACCACCTAGGCCCACATATAGTAAAAATTTTCATAATCACACATAAAATCACAAAAATTAGAAAACTCACAAATATCAAATCAGATCACGTAAAATAATTAAAACCTAATGGTAAAAATTAAATTACGTAAAGTTTTTCCCCAACCCGAAATTTTTATTTTCCTGACTCGGAGTAAATTACTCAAAACGATCAAATATGCTAATGGAATAATCAAAATAATTTTACAGTATCCAAAAATTACAAAACAGTAAAATTCTATTAACTGTCAAAATTACTGTTTAAGAGATAGAAAATTTTGGGGTGTTACATTATTCCCCCTCTAAAAAGAAATTTCGTCCTTGAAATTTAATAACCATGATTTCACACCCTCAGAAAAAATATGAACATTACTGTTTTATCTTATTTTCCAATTGTAATGAAGCTTCCTCTCTTACATCTTGCTATACTATTCTAACCAACAAAATCTCTTTGCTGACGTTCTACTTCTCCTGATCAAACAGATATCTAAGACTCCTATAATTACTGAAGATGCTGAATGTTACTCCAGAAAGAAAGAATTTCCATATCTCTGATACCAACATAACGACAACCAATCTTCATTCATGCTTAGAATAGTTTTTCTCAAATAACTTCCAACTAATGTAATGTATTACTTAAAATTTCCTTATTCTCATATCACTACATATTCCAGCTTTTGCTTTTAACAGGAAATGTCTCACTAACCGAATTCTCCTTTCCACAGCACGATACCAGATACTTCCGTAAATTTTTTTTTTCTACGGTTTTCCATTACCATCTTAAATTTTCCCATAGAAGAATTGTTCCAATCTTTTGAAGAATTCACCATGCTTCTATTGCGTTACTCAGATACGTTAACATGGATACAAATATAGAAATATCCTTTCCTGTAAGATATTCCTTCAATTGTAGGAGATGAAAGAAAACATCATGGAAGATAATAAAATGAATCAAACCTGTTATCGAACATATCCAGCAAAGAATTGGATGTAACCCGATTTTCAAAAATGAATTTTCTCTGGATTACTCACACACTGTTGAAATAATCTCATTGGATATGGTTGGAAAATAACCAATCCATTTTCAAAGACCACGTCTGTTTATGAAACAGATCAAACTAACACAAAAATTTTGAACAACAAATCAAACTAATATAAAGATTTGATCCGCAACAACAATTTGAATAACTTGAATAGCTCGATCAGCTAAGAATAGAAACAGAAGTAAACAAATCAGAGGATAACGAATAACTCTAACATATAATTGATCTACTCAATCATATGTTATAAAGAATAGGTCACTCACAGAAATATTCAGTATGGTTTATAGGATTAGCTCCAATGACACAATCTCCATTGATTAAATTTTTAAATTTCGAACACTCCGTTCCATTCAGAGTAACAACTTCCCTTACTATCTAAAATTTTACTAATAGAAAACTCTGTTTTCAAAGAGCATAACCTCTGGGAAAATGTGTCCAACTTTTCCACAATTTGTTTCCTTGACGTACATTCCTTCATTTAAGTACTTTCTTTCACATCCTTTACTATTTTTGGTTTCCTCAATGGTTGTAAATACATCTTCCGTCGAAATCAATTACTTTCTCAATATCCTAAAAAGAAATTTCAGGTTCTAAAATTACGAAATCTTATATTCCAAGACTGATTCTCTTCCATCAGATTCTGAACTTCAAATTCTAGTTCCCACTAAACAGCGGTCCTTTGTTCTTGCAGTCGTCTTTCCACATTGCTCCTGTTGCTCCCGTAACAGCAACTACAATACTAATAACATGTTTCACTTCCACACAAGTATAACTATCCCGAGCCTTTTTTTTTTTTGAGACGTGCAGATCGAAATACAATGGATCTAATATCCATTATAAACAACATTATTTCCTTTCGAAAAAACAAACACAGAGAACACAACACAAGAAAAATAGACCTAACCACAAACCCCAAAAGACTCAAATTGTGCTCTGATACCAACTAATGTAACACCCTCCTTAGGGCATCACATTTCTGACTCCTGACTCATAATCTGAAAAGAAGTTCACATAAAGTTTGAGTTATAAAAGATGGGTTTCAAAATTTCTTCGTTACTAACACGTAAATTTACTGAAAATATTAGGTAATATTGAAAATCATATTTCAACTATTCATTATGCAATATTGACACCAATTAATATCACAATTTAAAGAGAAATATAAAATTAACAAAATTATTTTTTTTTACAGTAGCAAACCCCATGACGGCTCCTACTTAATAGCACGGTACAACACTAACGAGAAACTTTAACATACTTATTCCTTTTTCTGTCCATCTTGATGCATCAGAACTTTACTCCTTATCTACCCTAAGCACATCTTCAAACTTGAGACAGCCACTTTTCAATGTTTCCATTAATCTCTGAGTATCTACCACTCGTTATGTCTAAGACAACTCATTCCTTCTATTGTATAATTTTAACAATACAGACAAAGCAAAACAATATAACAAAGAGGTGAGATCACCTACACCAATACCAACATGGCAGCACAGAGATAACACAAACAGTAATATCATACAGATAGATCATACCGCAATTATGATCATGCCATCAACATTAATCAACTATCATCATCCAATCATTTATCAATTCAATTATCATCCAAGTATTCAAAACAATTGTCATAACCAATAACCAATATTCCTCAATTAATATATCACACAAATATAAATGCTCAAATTTATGCACGTACACAAGACTCGATTTCCTACTCCATGGAGCTAAAACTCAGGTCAGAGAAATGATTGAAAAGATCTGTCGGTACAACATGCCTCAGACCACGTGCTATAATTCTCATTTTGATTTTTGCACATCTAGCATATACACGACAGTCTTTATCAGATCTTGATTAAGAATAGTGTCTCGATCAGGATCATCGGTGTGTCGCATCGGTCTAACCCACTGATTACGGTGAGAGAGCGACTCACCGCCCGTAGGCAAGGCAACCGCACCCCGATGCCCCCAAGGTCAACGAGTGACCTACACTACGCATATCGCACCCACTCAAGAGGTGTACGTTTCTCCTAGGAAATTAGCCTTATCCAGTCCATCGGACCATTCCAATGCATGTATAATGCACCAAAAACCAAATCATAGATAGAATATCAATCACAGGTTTAACTCATAATTTTTCAAAATATATTTTATGCAATGCACTAATATCTTAGTGCAAGTCCAACCACAAGGGTCATATTTTTCAATTTCATTAGTTCAATTTATATCATATGCTTCAACGCATATTTTTCCAATACGTAAAGTGCCCCAAATACCAAATACAGGCATCTCTTTCCAATGCATATAAAATACATCAAAAGCCAATCATAGCAACTCGTCATTTTCTCACATAGTGTTCATATACTGTTTTGGTAGTAATTATCATGTTATCATGTTTTTATAGTCATAAAACACTTCTGCCGTATTTTCACAATCGCGTAACAATTCTGTTACATTTTTACAATTCAAAAACATTTTTGTTATATTTTCACAATACCATAACACTTTTTTTACATTTTCACAATACCGTAAAAATATTCTATCATTATTTAATCACGTAGTGATTTTTTAATAATATTTTCAATAGTGTAAAATATTTAAACGCTTTCCAAATTGCATAGAAATATTTTAACATTTTTCAAATTACGTAGAAATACGTTAACAATTTTCAAATCTCGTAGAAATACGTTAACAATTTTCAAATCTCGTAGAAATATTTTATGGTATTTCAAATCATTTTTAAGATACGTAAAATATTTTTCAACATTTTACAATTACGTAAAATATTCCTCAATATTCCAAACATTATTTTGGACTTAAATAAATCAATCTTAATTTCAACACATTCTTCAAATTGCGTAGTTAAAAATAACATTTTTAAGATACGTAAAACATTTTTCATCACAATTTCATTACAGAAAATATTTCTTAACCTTCGAAAATTCCTTTTTAACTTTTCTCAAAATAATATAACTTTGTATTTTATTTTTCATATTTTCCTTATTCAAGAAAATCTTTTTCCACATTTCTTAATTCAAGAATTCCTTTTCCAAAATATAATTCACAAAATCACTGTTCCATTGATATAAATCAATGTTTTAAAACTTAACATTTTCTAACGTACTTCAAAACTCAAAAATAAGTTATACGTTAGTAGATTTTCCTAATACCTCTATATTCTTCATTTTTCCCAAATCATTTCCAAACACAACCTTCTTCAAAATAAATTGAAGTTCAAAAATATTTTAGTTTACAAAAACTTAATTTCTCAAGTGATTAAAATGCTCTGATTCCCTTTTCAAATACCTTATATTAAATTAATTATATTTTCACTTGGAAAATCACTTTGTTTCATCAAAATCAATGCATTACAAGCCTTCGAAAATGTGGACATGACTATTGAAAATTATCAAAACATTTTTCCTTCTAAATTGATATGGTTTTACACAAACAAAACCATTAAAATTTTATTTTCAAAACCGAAGGACTTATGGTTATAAAATCAAACCCATTTGTTCAAATTCATTTTTATTTTCTTTGCAAATCCTTTTTCACTTTCTTTGCAAATCCTTTTTCACTTTCTTTGCTAATTCTTAAAATCATCATTACTATTTTCATTTAAATCTCATGTTTTGTAAAACACTTAGAAACTTTTTACACAAAATAAATCAATAAAAATTCCTCAAAAACCATGTTCTTGTACTCTTTGAAAAATAAATTCTTTGTTTATTTTCCTTATTTTTCTAAACATTCATTTTCATCATTCATGAAAATATTCATTTATGAACACCTATCTTGAGGTGTCTTAACCGATATTCACCATGTTTCTAGGGATCAAAAATTAATTCATTTGTTCTTGAAAAATTTTAATATGAACCCTAATCAAGGGCATCAAAACCGTAGTCCTTCCTTGGCCATTGGAACCAAAATTAATTTTCTTTTCATCCCCAAATCATAGCATACACATACATACACATCATATATATATATCAAAAGCATGCCATATTATCATCATGCATAGTATAAGCATACCATCAAAATCATAAACTCATACAAAGCATATTAAGCATAGGAAATTAATCAAAGCTCATAAACACATATAAATTATTACATGACCATGGATATGAATTCTCATATGGATTCACCATCCATCAAATATAAGACCATCTCTCACCACCATGCTTAGTTGGTGAGATGGATCTCCCTCTTACCTCTTGAAGAACCTCAAAAGCTTCTTGATTTGTTTCTTTTTCCAAATCCTTCACCACTAAGGGCATCTCAAATACAAAACAAAATATATAGAAATTAGTATACTAAGCTTGATTAAGAGGAACCATAGATCAAACATGGTTTAAATCATGAAAAAGAAGAGAAGAAATGAAGTCTTCTTATACTTCACCTCAAAAACCCAATAACTTTGATCTTCAAGAAAGTCCATGAAGATGAATAATTTAGAGAAAATCTCCAACATGAAAGTTGCTTAGAATATCTCCAACATGAAAGTTGCTTAGAATATCATGTAGATTCAAGATCTATGGTTGGATGAAATTAAACAAACTTGAAGGGTGGTCTTAGGGTGGTTGACCGAATTCCTCACAAGAAGAAAAATATAAGCTTTTTGATTTTTAACTTGAAGGACAAGGTTGTAGATGATAGAATTTTGAGAAGTTCCTAACAATTCTAAAACAATTAGTAAAATCACAAACAAAGCTTAATAATAACAAACCATGGAACAAACATGGCTTAGAAAATCATAAACATGAATTTAAACCATAGAAATCAAAGTTTACCTCCAAGGAAATAAGCTAAAAGTGGGATTTTGAAACACTTAGAGTGGGATTTTGGAAAAACTTTCTAAATGAAAAGTGTTTAGAATGGTGTTTAGCTTTAGGAAATGATGAGAGTAAAAATTATAGGTGAGTGATGGTGTATTTGGGTGTAGAGACCGAACCAATGGAGAGAAAATGGAAGGAAAAATGGTTGCTTGGTTCTTGGAATTTTTTAGAGAAAGGATGAAAGCTTTTTGGGTGAGAGAGAAAATGAGATTTGTGAGATTGAATTATGGAAGGTTGCTGCCGTGGGAGTCTTGGAGAGATTAAGTGATATCCTTGAAGTAAAATATCCTATTTTGAGTGCACATGGACTAGCACATGGCTTAGGTCATTAATTTGACTTGCATGGCTATTATGGATGGTTCAAGATTCATGTAGAAGCCTCCCAAGCTGCTGCCAAAACCGTGGGACACTTTGGGATTTTAGGGAATTAATTGTTTTCAATTTACACCTAATTGTATGCTAATTAATTAGGTAATTAGTTAAGTTAAATTTTCTAATCAATCTTAATTAACATTCTAACTATATAACTAATTAATTAAACATATTATTTCATATATTATAATCTCTAATTAAAATTAGGATATCTAATTAAGAATTAAATTATAACCAATTAACAATTAAATTAGTTTACTTAGCTTATTAATTAAGCAATTAAATTAACCAAATTAGGTTTAATTAGTTACTAATCAATATGACCAAGACAACATATAATTAATGTCTTGAAACTTAGCTAAGCTATTAAGCCACCAAAACCGTGCCCCCCCTCCAAGCATTCTCCTAAGGAAGCAAACAAAGTAATAATGGTCAAGAATGATGTAATATTGACCATGACAAGCAATAATGGTCATCAAATCACCTTTAGCTCCAAAATACTACAAGAACCGTCCCCTCCTTGCTTTATGCATGCAATAATATTGTCATCTTTATTAGTCACCATCTAGAGCATTTCTAACCATTGATTAATTCAATGGTTAGGATTTAGGTAGACTTTTGATTTAGAAGACTTAATCTAGGCCATTAGATCTTTTTCCTTTAAATTCTAACCATTAGATGTGTCTCCAAAATAAAGGGTCAAGATTGCTCCTTCAAACTTTAAATCCAAGGGTTATAATTAGTCATAGCCTTTTTAGAAGACCAAATCTCCACCATTGATTAAATCCAAATCCAACGGTCATAAATGGTCCTTGTTACTTTATAAGACTAAATCTCCACCCTTGATCAATTCTAAATCCAATGGGTGTAAATGGTCATAGCCACTTTATATAACTAATTTTACACCGTTGATTAAATTTATGGTTGATATTGAAGCTTTCCTAACCAAGTTTATTCTCACACCATTGATTAAATCAATGGTGATTATCCAATGCTTCTTTATTAAGTTTGTTTCTTAACCATTGATTAAATCAATGGTTAATCTTCAAACTAAGTATTCTCATCCAAGGGTACAAATCAAGTCAAGCCCTCTTTGTTGACTACGTAGTATAATTTTTATTATTTTTATCTGCTATAACCCTACAAATAATATTTTTACTGTATTTTTATCACCTGATAAATAAATACAGTACAAAATACAGTAAAGGAAAATTATAAAATCTGTTTACAGATTCAGGTTTAGTAAGATCCCCTGTCTCCGTCTAAACAGTACAAATTTTTCTATCCGTAGAAAATTTTTTCACTTTGCGGGACCCACCTAGGCCCACATATGGCCACCTAGGCCCACATAGGACCACCTGGGCCCACATACAGTAAAAATTTTCATAATCACATATAAAATCATAAAAATTAGAAAACTCACAAATATCAAATCAGATCACGTAAAATAATTAAAACATAACGGTAAAAATTAAATTACGTAAAGATTTATCCCGGCCCGAGAATTTTTATTTTCCTGACTCAGAGTAAATTACTCAAAACGATCAAATACGCTAATGGAATAATCAAAATAATTTTACAGTATCCAGAAATTACTAAACAGTAAAATTCTATTAACTTTTAAAATTACTGTTTAAGAGATAGAAAATTTTGGGGTGTAACAGGACTACTGTCAAGAACATCTTTAAGTACTTAAGAAGGACTAAGGATTCGTTCTTAGTATATAGAGCCGAGGAAGAGCTAGTTGTAAAGGGTTACACTGATGCGAGCTTTCAGACTGATAAGGACGACTCTAGATCGCAATCGGGTTTTTTTTTTCCTGAATGGTGGGGCCGTGAGCTGGAAGAGTTCAAAGCCAGAGATAGTCATTGATTCTACCATAGAGGCTGAGTATATTACTGCCTCCAATGCAGCAAAGGAGGACGCTTGGATCAGGAAGTTCATTACTGAGTTTGGTGCATTTCCTAGTATTGTGAACCCTGTGGACCTCTATTATGATAATAATGGAGCCATTGCACAAGCTAAGGAGCCTAGATCTCACCAGCGATCTAAACATATACTTAGGTACTCCCATCTCATTCGTGAGATCATCGATAAAGGATATGTAAAGATATACAGAGTACCAATGGATGATAATATCATTGATCCACTGATAAAGCCTCTTTTGTAGCAAAAGCATAAGGGTCACACTAGATCTTTAGGCATTAGACATATGCCTAATTGGCTCTAGTGCAAGTGGGAGATTGTTGGTGTATGCCCTAAAGGCCAATTTATTTTGACCATACTTACATATATTGTATTATGCTATTTATTTAATATATGATGCATTTCATTTATTGTGTTATTTATTATAAACATAATAAAGTCCTTAGAATAATAAGTTTAATGTCATAGGACATTAAGTGGATGACTTGATTATGAGATCCTATTAGATACAATCAGAACACTATTCTTAAATATCCTTAGTCAAGTATTATTGTTAATTAGGACAATAATAATGCATTGAGACTAGTACGCGCATAGACTGATGACCACATCTCACGGGTCATGGATATGAGATATCAAGTCTTCACAATGGTACATATTAGAGTAATGATGTATTAGATTGACCCACCATAAGACTGCTGCGTGGATTGTTACGTGAGTGTCATAAGCGATTCTCAAAGTGACAATGGTGTATGTGGTCCTTTGACCTAAAATAACTACGATTCATACTTGAGGAGTTGTGTGTTTTAATGTCATCAAACATCATTTGTAATAAGGTGATTATAAAGTTAGTTATTCAACATACCACAAATCATGCAGAGGGATGTAAGTGATCTAGATGGGATTTGTCCCTCCTATATAACAAGAGTGATATCTTTGGGCCCCCTAATTGAGTAAGACTACGAAAAGCATGGTCATGCTCAAATGAGTCAATATGAGATATTGCTCTCATTTGTTTTTACTAAGTCTACTCAAGTATCAAGAAATAGAAGATTGAACTATACAAGGGTGACACATTTCATACCTTGTGTTCAATCTAGATATTTGGACAAAGGGACTAAACTAGATGGAAACATTGGTCATGAAAATATTATGTCAAATCACTGATATTTTCATTACTTGGTAGCAGCGATGTATTTCTAGATACCACTCACTGCTTATAATATTAAAATAGGATTTTAATATTATTGCCAACGTTATGAGAACCTGCAGGGTCTCACATGTAAAACAGATTGAATTAGAGAATTGAGAATCCAACTTACTATTATGGGCCAGACTCATAATAAATGAGTCCAAGGTTGCACTGCTAACCCTATTGCTACTCTCACTCACATAAGGTAGTCACTATTATAAATAACACTGCTAAGGGGTTGTCAAGGATTATTACAAACCCTAGCCACACTCTAACAGAAATAGTGAGTAAGGGAGTGATAGGTTTCTCTTCTTTTCACAGCTAGCACTGTACTAGAGACATTGGACTCCAAGATTGCGGGCATTGGATGTTCGTGAGTTTGTTCGTGTGGACAACATAGAGCCACCATCATTGCTGCAGTGCTGGTGATTTAACTTGATCGTTTTTCATCTGACTTCAAGAGGTAAACTCGAAAACTCATAAATCATGGCCCCCTTTTCGTATGGATCCTTGGTGAGAATCATTTTTCTGTTGTGCTTTTTGTTCATAGATTTCCCAACACTAAATCCAACACATCACCAATATATCATAGAATACCTTAACAATATCAATTATGAGTCATATCTCACTATCACTAGAATATTCATATTATCTCATAATGCAAATATTCATTAACAATTCCATGATCTATATAATTAATATATTCATGATAATGTGATAGTGTTTAATCATGTGTGATTATCTTACTAGTGCTCATTAATCATCATCTTTCTAAACATATTCCTAGCTTATATCACTTAGTAGGGAGGGAATGTTATCTCTTCACACGATCGTTAACTCTGGCCATATCTGATAAGGAAACTAATGAGAAGTCCCATACTAAGAATTTAGAATCACCTTCCCCATCGAGGTTGATCTCCTGAAACTCACGTTTATGATAAGGAAACTAATGAGAAGTCTCATACTAAGAATTTAGAATCATCTTCCTTATCGAGGTTTATTTCCTGAAATTCATTGGCCACAAGATTGTGCACATCATACTAAGGGTTACAATACTAAGGGAATAGCAAGTATGAATCACCTATATTCAAGGATCATATCCATTTCTTTTAGCTTGAGTATATTCTTATCAATACAATTCTAGCTCAACTTTAACAATTTAAAGGAGCAAAATTATCATTCAATATCCAATACTAACTTAACTTTACTTTGATAAAAGAGCAAAAAAATTTATAGTACACCTCGTAAGCATAACAAGTGTACAATCTCAATTTATCCCATCACATAGACATATTTAGTGCACTATATCATCTTTCGGAGAGTAGACAGGCTGACCCTTGCCTTGCCAGCTCATCCTAGTCAATGAAATCAGACCCCATCAGAATCCCCATTGTGAGCTTGATGCTCCTGCTGTGGCTTAGGCTATAGGGATGACAAAGCACTCAAAATCTCTACAGATGTGTACTATTTTGTACTATTTCCTCAATACTCTTTGGCATTTTCCTCTCACAATAGCGTGTTTTCAAAAAGAAAAAAAACTTAGAAAAGGAGAGTACCTTGAGTTTAAATGGTGAGAAAAGCTTTAAGAAAGCTGAAAACCACTAACAAATGCCATAGGTACTAGCCGAAAATCGCCTTGGTTTACCGAAGAAGAAAAGTGATAGCTACTGAGAATATCAAATTATATCAATTTATAAGTTGATTCACCAAATTATTTGTAGTATAAGGCACAACCGAGTTGAGCCTTTGGATCACTCTAATTAAGCAATCAAATTAAGAAGTTAACAAAAGAGGGAAAAAGTTACAAAATTAATTAAACGAAAGCAATTAAAAATTGTAAACAGAATTAAGTAAGCAACTAATCATAGGAAATAACTAATCTTGAATTTAATCCATCATTGATCACTAGGAATCCATTCAATTGCTAATCAGATTCTTGGTCTTAGATCACATCAGGAAGACTTAAGATGATCCATGAATTCTCTTCTAGATAAGTATCCAGAATTTAATTAGTCAAGGTTAAATGAATTAAGCATCTTATCCTAAATTAACCTAAAACCCATAATTCAACCAAGCTTAACAATCCATCAAACACCTTTGATACATTGTTTAGTCTCTATAATCCTCATTAAACATGTTGTAATTATGTAATTATCATATCAACATCAGAATGAAATTAAGCGATTCAATCCAAATTTTAAAAAAAATCAAAAAGGGTACAACAAAAACTTGATTAACAATTAAATTTAAAACAATCAAAACAAGATCTCAGAATTAAACATCAAGATTGTAAATCCTTAGGATTAATTAAAAAGGATATAGCCCTCCATGAATGGAAGGGAAGAAAAATAGAAAAGAAAGAAACCTAGAGAGAAGGGGGAGGAAAAGAGATGAAGAGAGAAAGTGCAAACAAGAGTGACTAAGTGAAAATTAGGATTAAGTTCGTGGTTATTGTTGTTGCTTAAATATCTGCCTCTAAAATTAAAAATCCAAGTTCGTTAGCTTAGGATTAATCCTCTTTGTAACATTCTCTCTGACCTAATAAATTCTGATTAGTGTTATAGAAGCTCAATAATATAGGTATGAGTTACTTGTTAAATTTGGTAATCTTTCGGATAAGATTGAGCACAATTTTATAACACAGAAAGTGAATAATAGCTCATATTTTGAGATAAATAGCTTAAATGAAGGAAATAAATATGAAAAAATGTGTTCCCAAGATGAAGATATTTGGTATAAGCTATAGTGAATGCTGGAGGATTAAATGGATTAGTTTGGTGTTTTTAATAACACAAAGAAAGTGCTAAAAAGTTAAATTAAATAGCTAGAAAGCTCAGAAAATTATGAAACAATTTGGAGATGATAAATGGAATATGAAGAATGTTTTGGTATGGAAAATAAGTTAAGGAAGATATATTTACCTAACTTATAGGTTTGATTTAATTTAAGAAAAGTAGTTGATGAATAGCAATGTATGGAGAATTTTGGAAATTTGAAAATAATAATCTAGTTGAGACCAGTAATTTTCTGGAAGACTTATGGAGGTTGGAAAATATGATTTTGGAGGATTAAAGTGTTCCTAAGAGATATAGAAGTTCCATATGGAATCTCATCTTTATCTTAAGTTGGCAAAAAGGAAAGAATAAAAGAAAGAAAATAGAGAAAGAAGAAAGAGAGAGAGAAGTGAGAAACGAAACAGAGAAAAGAGAAATGGAGAAAGAGAGAAGGAAAAATAAAAAGAGAGGAAGAAGAAGTAGAAAATGAAAAAGAAAGAGGAAAAGAGGAAATGAAGGAAAGGAAAGCTAGGAGGAAAGAGGGAGAATCAAGCTTCAAGGCAAGAAAGAAAGAAGAGAAGGAAGAAAAGAACTCTAAGTAGCTTAAGGAAAGAGGTAGGGGGAATGCTTTCTTCCACTATTTTTATGTTTATGAGTTATTTGTATGAGTTTGAAAGTATTTCCATGGATTTCCATGATTTTGAATGAATGATTTAAGTATTTAAGATTTTGATTTTTTGGTATATGAGTTTTAGGGTTTGAAAAAGGGATTTCATAAACCCATTGAATTTAATGTTTTATAAGTAATTTGGATGCATGTTTATGTTGATTTGATGTTGATATTGATTTGTATGGGTTTGATTTGGGTTGGGATGGTTTAAATACTCTAATTTCTGCATATTTTTGCGTGGTAATTGATTACATAGCCCCTGTAATCGATTACCAAGCTTCTAAAATTGAAAATCATGTTTCTGGGAAACTTGTAATTGATTACATCCTGCTTGTAATTGATTACATGGGTTCTATTAAGCTAGTAATCAATTACTAGGGTCATGTAATCGATTACCAGACCTCCAAAATGAGTATTTTGAATTGAAAATGATGGAAATAGAGTTCTTCACTCCCTAGGATCTAAATAGAAACCTTAAACCTTGAATTAAGTGATTGAAATTCACTACATACTAGAATGAATATGCATCCAAACCATTTTGTGAAATGATTTCTATAATGAGTTTGAATTAAAGGATGAATGAGGAATTGAATTATTTATGATATGAATCTTTGTATATATTTTGTATGGAATGAGAAGATTAAGATGAATTAAATGTACGAATGATGTTGAAAAGACATAATAATGTATACTATTGAGAAGCATATTAATATATGCATATTGATGAATGATATTGACGAGTATGAAAATAAAAGCATAAGAGTGCATGTATAATGAATTGGATGAACACGAAAATGAATAGTATGGGTAACCCAATATCTAGGATTATCCTCACACTTGGGGAGAGACTTTGAAAATAGTGGATAAGGATGGTATTTCCCTCCCTCCTTACTTGAGTTTTCTCCCTATGTGAAAGGTAGTCAAGGATGGTTATTTCCTCTTCTATTAGAGGTAATCTTGGATTGAGTATAGAAAAAGGAAAGGACCCTCACTCTGGTTAGAATGGGAGGTTAAGGATGGTATTTTCCTTCCTTCTGGAGTAGTTGAGGATTGAGGATGGATGATGCCCTATTCATTTTCCCTCATGTTCTTCCTAGTTAGGAAAGGTGATCTTGATATGTATGGTATTGTGAGGATGATATTTCCTTCACTTACCAAGAGCATGTATAACTATGAAATGATAGAGTGAGGATGGTATTTCCCTCACACCCACAACTCTGAAATAAGGATGGTATTTCCCTAATAAGTTATGGTTTGGGTTACCCTAAATATGGGGTAGTTTTGTGTGACATACCTAGTAGTGTCACGAATAGGTTGAAGTGCACCAACTTGAAAGTAGACTAGTATTAAGCGAATAAGAATGAGAATGAAATGATAGAGTGAGGATAGTATTTCCAACCCTATCATTAGTACATGAGAACTGGATATAAACTAGGGTAGGAGAATATCCAGAGAACGATGAGATATACTCGGGTAAGAGAATATCTCTGTATATGAGAATTAGGATATAACCTCGAGTATGAGAGTATTCCAAATTGATTATGAAATAAAGAGAAAATATGAGGAATAAATGAGTATAATGAATGCAAGAAATGATGAGAATTTCCAAAGAATGAGAGTTGAAGAATTATGAATATTGAATGACGATAATAAGAGACAAAAGGAAATGCATATGAATGATAAATAAGATACATTAAAGAATGAAGAAGTGAAATATGAATAAATATGATGAATACACATTATGAATATATATATATATTGTTATGATATTTAATCTGGATATACAAATGAATTGAAAAAGAATTGGATTTGATTTTATAAGATGCATTGAGTTATGCAAAGGATTTTATAAAGAATAATAATTGAACCTCTCTTTTGGGAAAAGAGAGGACCGGTTTTGGCAATCTACAACCTCTCAACTTATTAATGTGTGTGTGTGTGTGTGTGTGTGTGTGTATAATGAGTTTTTAAAGAAATGTATTTTTTCTTGAAACAGCTAGAAATAATATGATGCCATGTTTTTATAAACTATTGAGAATTCTTTGAATTATCATCCCGCACCTTTGTATTTCCATTTTATTTCCAGAGGTGATGAAGGCACCAGCAAGCAGAAGTAAAGGTTGAAGTTAAGAATGAAGAGTATAGCTAAAGAGATCAGAAGGGTATTATGTAGAAATTTGTATAAGTAATGCCATGGAGGCAAATAATGTAGTATTTGTATTAGATTGAATGTATTTGTATAGAAATTTATTTCGATATATGTATGTTATCACACCTGTATCAGTCTCATATATTTTTGTACATGTTCTAATTATTTTCACAAATTTAGAATTATTATGAAAGTGACATCATGAATGCTAGTTACTCAGGCATGATCCTGGGCATGTTATTAGTACTAGTATTAGGGTGTTACACTCTTCCTCTTAGCTTTAGTTGGACACCTAATTTACCGAATTTGGGCTTAGGATGAGAGAATTGTTGATGTATGCCCTAAAGGCCGATACATTTTATCTGTATTTACATACATTCTATTATGCTATTTTAATATATGAGGCATTTCATTTATTGTGTTCTTTTTAATAAACATAATAAAGTCCTTAGAATAGTAAGTTTGATACCATAGGACATCAAGTGGATTGCTTGATCGTGAGATCCTATTGGATAAAACATTGTTCTTAAATGTCCGTAGTCAAGTATTATTATTAATTAGGACAACAATAATGCATTGAGAATAGTATGTGCGTAGATTGATGACCACACCTCACGGGTCATGGATATAAGATATCAAATATTCACATGTGTGCATATTGGAGTAATGATGTACTAGACTGACCCGCCAAGAGAACACTGCATGGATCATTATGTGAGTGTCATCAGCGATTCTTAAAGTGATAATGGTGTTTGTGGTCCTTTGACCTGAAATCACTACGATTCCTACATGAGGAGTTATGTGTTTTAATGCCATCAAACGTCATCTGTTACAAGATGATTATAATGTTGGTTATTGGATATATCACGAAGCATGCAGAGGGATGTGAGTGACCTAGATGAGACTTGTCACTCCTACATAACAGGAGCGATATCTTCGGGCCCCTTGATTCAGTGAGATTGCGAAATGCATGGCCATACTCAAATGAGTTAATATGATATATTGATCTCATTTGTTGTTACAAAGTCTACTCGAGTATCAGGAAACGAAGGATTGGATTATACAAGGGTGACGCATTCCATGCCATGTGTATAGACTAAAATTGGAGCAATAGATCCAAGTTGGACTCGGATTCAAATGTGGGTCAGACTCATAACAAATGAGTCTAGGGTTACACAGCTTACCTTGCTACTGCTCACACTCACTTAAGGCAGTCACTATTATAAATAGTACTACTAAGGGGGCTGCTAAGACACATATTACAGAACCCTAGCCGCACCTACAGAAAAATTGAGTGAGAGAGTGACAGGTTTCTTCTCTTCTCTTCGCAGTTAGCACTGTGTGAGAGACGTGAGGCTCCTTCTGCGTACATTGGACATCCATGAGTCTGTTCATGTGGATACCACAGAGACATCGTTGCTGTTACAGTGTTGGTGATTCACGTCACTTCCTTTTGATCACGCTTCAAGAGGTAAACAATTTTAAAAACTCGGATTATGACTTTTATACATGGATCCTTGGTGGGAATTCTATTTTTCACTGCGTGATGTATCTGCGATTCCCAACAAGAATTATGCCTAGAATATTCTTAACAGCTCTCTAGACCCATTAGCTGACTTCAAAAGGCGAGAACACTATCAAAACAATGCAGTTTTGATAAGTGGCCTTCATAAGAGTTGATAAGGGAGAGAACACTCACAAGGTATGCTTCTATCAAACTTGATCTACTAATTTAATTTTCATTGCCAAACTAGTTAATTTCAAGATGAAAGACAATTTATTCACTTATGTTATAAACCTCTGACTTCAATTGATGCATGCTCACAACTTTCACATATCTCAAAATTTTATTGGAAAGCAATTAAAAACACGTTTCCTTATATATATATATATATATTTATTTATTTTTTTTTAAAACAAAAAAAAATAGAATTTAAAAACAAAACAAAATCATAATTTGAAACAGAAAAATAATATTTTGAAACAAAACAGAAAATAGAACAAAAAACAATAGCGAGAATAAAAACAGAAACACTAATAGTAAAATTATAATAGAAAATAGAAACAAAAAATAAAAAAATTAAAATAGAAATAGAAACAGAAATAGTAATATAACAAATAGAGTTTAAAATAGAAATAGTAAACAAAATGTAAATTCTTCCCCCACACTTAAAATTCTACATTGTCCTCAATGTAAAGCTTATAAAACATCAAATCATCAATATCCCATAAATATCATCAACAAATTTAGGGAAAGTAAAATAAAGGAAAGAAAGAAGAAGCATCCTTATCAAGTGATGTATATAGCCGCTTGTAAGTGGACCTCTTCCATTGTGTCCTCATAGAATTGCTTGAGGCGATGTCCATTGACTTTAAAAGCTTTGTTAGTTGCCTCACTTGTGATCTCCACTGCATTATAAGAAAAAACTTTAGTGACTATAAAAGGACCTAGTCACCTAGAACGGAGCTTGTCGGGCATGAGCTCGAGGCGAGAATTGTAAAAGAGAACTTTTTAACTAATCACAAATTCTTTTCTTGTCAACATCTTATCATGAAAAATCTTAGTCTTTTCTTGGTAAATCCAAGAGTTATCATAGGCTTCCAACTGAATCTCTTCAAGTTCTTAGAGTTGGACTTTTCTTTGGGATTCAACTCGGTTTAGGTCAAGGTTGCACTTTTTTACCACCCAATAGGCCTTGTGCTCAATCTCCACCAAAAGGTAGAATGCCTTGCCAAAGACTATCCTACAGGGATACATGCTTAAAGGAGTCTTGAAGGTAATCCTATATGCCCATAATGCGTCCTTAAGCCTCTTGGTCCAATCTTTTCTATTCGATTGGACTATTTTTTTGAAGATTTGTTTCAACTCCCTGTTCGAAACTTTGGCTTGCTCATTAGTTTGTGGATGGTAGGGAGTCAAAACCTTATGCATCACACCATATTTCTTCAACAACTGATGAACCTTCAAAATCTTATATTTTTATGGTTCAATTTCATAGTTTTCTTATCCTCTTTTGATATTTCTGATTGAACTTTGTTATCAAGTTTTACTATGTTTCTATTATTTTTAATTGTGTTCTTATTATGGGTTTTAATTGTTTTTTATAGGCAAATTTACATGGAAGAAGACTGGACAATTTTTACAAGGATGAAAACCATAAATTCTCTCTGGTGGTTCAGTGCCTAAGCGTCCAAGAACCAGCGCTTGAGCGTTGGAATGGCAGAAACCTTCCAATTTCTCTAGTGACCCAGTGCCTAAGGTAGCGCCTGAGCATACAACGCGTTACACAACATGTTTTTGGTTTAGTGACTTATTACTTGAGCGCCTAGAAGCCAGCGCCTAGGCACCGGTCGCGTAACAGCACACGTTATTTTTCATAAATCGAAGAATTATGCCATTATTCAAGGGAGCGCAAAAAATCCCTAATCCTGAGAGACATTTTTGAGACAACAGACTTTGAGAGACAGATCAAAAGAGATAATTGCCACAAATCCTTGGAGGACGGCATCGAAGGGAAGATTTAATTCTTGAAGGCTTGAAGATCATAATCATTGTAAAACGGGTTTTGATTTCTCTTTTCCCCTAGTTTTTCCCTTTCTTTGGGTTTTCTTTTCATGGATTTGTATTGTGATATGAGTTTATTTATTTTGAACATGAGTAGCTAATCCCATAGCTAGGGCTATGGGGGATCTTATTTTCCTAATTAATTGGGTTTGATCTCAAATTTAATTAAGGTAATTTCTTTTAGGGTTTATTATATTACTTGTATTCTTGTCAGCACTTGATCTCTTTAAGCATGCAGTAATTCATTGTTTGACTAGTGACCATCCGCACTTAATGAATGGACCTATATGATAAACCTAGGATTAGATTGGTGAATAATCAAACATCAATTTATTCTAACAATGGAATTAATGATTATGTTAGTTCATCTCTTAAATTAGGGCTTAATGCATTCCTAATTAATTCAACTAAATGACCAAATAGGTGATTAAATTTAGGAATAAAATATTATTTTATCCATGATCATTGGGATTCAATAGCAATTAAGAGAATATTGGCAAAAGAATTACCTTACATCATAAATGACTGAAAATCTGATTAATTGGATTCAAGTGAACCTTGCGCCCTGGTTTCTCCCTATTTGATTATCTCTACATTATTTAAATGTCCATTATTCTTCTTTATTTGTTTTCTGGTTTTAATTTGAATTTCTCTTACACTTTCGATTGTCTAAATAATCAATAGTTTTACGAATCTAGTAATTACCACTTATTTCTCGTGGGATCTACAATTGGGACTCAAGTCCTATTTTACTTGCGATAGAGTGCACTTGCTCTTAGTGTATTTTACGCATATCAATAATATGTCCATGTTTTTAATATAGAAATGGGAGCCTTGGTCACTTATTATGACTCTCAGAACTCCAAACTTGTAGAAAATATGAAACTTAACAAAGTCCAAAATAACATGAGAATCAATAGTCCGAGTGGCTTTTGCCTCCACCCACTTAGATATATAATCAATAGCTAATAGAATATAAACAAAATCAAAGGAATTGGGAAAGGGACCCATGAAATCAATGCCCCACACATCAAATATCTCACAAAATAATAATGGTTATTAAGGCATCTCATTACTATGAGAAATGTTATCTGTCCATTGGCATTATTCACAATTGTTACAATAATTGTAACCATCATGAAATAAGGTGGGCCAATACAATCTAGAGTCTAAAATCTTCCTAGCAGTACGTTGCGGTCCAAAGTGACAACCATATGCAAGGGTATGACTAAAATGCAAAACAAACTGAAACTCATAATCAAACACACAACGTCTAATCACTTGGTCACCACATAGTCTCCATAGATAAGGATCACCTCATACATAATATTTAGCCTTAAGCTTATCAATCTGATGCTTCTTAAAATAAGCAGGTAACTCGTATGCAACTAAATAATTCACTAAATCAACACACCAAGGGTCCTTACCTCATAGCTAAAAAAGCTACTCATTTGGGAAGGTCTCTCGATAGGAAGAGTGTCCACTGCCTGTGGGATCTGACTCAAATGATCTGCCACCAAGTTCTTAGCTTCGCTCTTATCTCTGATCATAATATCAAACTCCTACAAAAGCAACATCCACTAAATGAGTCTAGGCTTCGCCTTGGGCTTCTTTAACAAGAACTTCAAGGTTGTATGGTAAGAGAAAACAATCATTTTAGTGCATAGCAAATAGGAACAAAATTTATCTAAAGCAAAAATAATGACTAAAAGCTTCTTTTTAGTGGTGATGTAATTGGCTTGGTCAAAATCCAAAGTACGAGAGACATAAGATATCACATGAAGTTGCTTGCCAACTCATTGAGAAAGGATGGCGCCAACTGCAAAGTTAGACGTGTCACACATTAGCTCAAAAGGAAGCTCCCAATTTGGCGATTGAATAACAGGATAAGAGGTCAAGTTCTTCTTCAACTGATTGAATACCTTCTTGCAATGCTCATCAAATTTGAACTCTACTTCTTTTTGAAGAAGCTTGGACAATGGAAAGGTAATTTTGCTAAAGTTCCTGATGAAACACCTATAGAACCCTGCATAACTAAGAAAGGAACACACTTTCCACACACAAGTAGGGTAGGGTAAAGTGGCAATAACATTGATCTTTGCCCTATCTACTTCAATGCCTTTGCTAGAAACTATATCCTTAAGACTATGCCTTGTTCTACGATGAAATGACATTTCTCAAAATTTAGAACAAGATATGTCTCAATGCACCTATCATGCATCGTAGCAAGGCTATCTAACCATGCATCAAAAGAAGATCCATAAACTATGAAGTCATCTATAAAGAATTCCATGTAGTGTTCTAACAAGTCAGAGAAAATGCTCACTATACATTGTTGAAATGTACTTGAGGCATTACAAAGCTCAAAAGGCATCCTTATGTCTGTAAACGTGCCAAATGGACAGGTGAAGGCTGTCTTCTCTTAGTCCTCTAGGGCTATATGAATCTAAAAGTAGCCTGAAAATCTATCGAGGAAGCAATAGTGTGACTTGCCAGCCAACCTCCCCAACATTTGACTAATGAAAGGCAAGGGAAAGTAATTCTTCCTAGTGGCTTGGTTGAGCTTCCTGTAATCAATATAGACTTTCTAGTTGTTCTGTACTCAAGTGGGAATCAGCTCATTCTTCTCATTGACAACCACTCTCATCCTAGTCTTCTTGGGAACTACTTGCACCAAACTCACCTACTTGCTATCTAAAATAAGGTAAATGATGTCAGCTGATAACAATTTGCTCATTTCTTTCTTCACCACATCCAAAATCAAAAGGTTAAGCCTTTTTCAGGGTTGCCTCACTGGTTTGGCTTCCTTCTCCAATAAAATTCGACGTATGCATGTAGAAGGGCTAATCCCAAGAATGTCTGCAAGCGTCCATCCAATGGCCTTATTATGTTGTATCAAGATCTGCAACAATTTCTCTTCTTGTTCAAGCTGAAAATTCTTTGCTATTATCACTAATAGCTTTTCATCTGCTTCCAAGACCATATACTTCAAATGTTCTAGTAAAGGCTTTAACTCAAGGGTAGGTGGTTGTTGTAGTGAAGGTATGAATCTAGTTAAAGAAACTAATTCTTCTTATTTAACTGTAACATCTCCTGCAATCTGTGTACAATCTTCCAAAATAACATTATCATATCACATATAATCAAAAAGTTCAGAACATGCATTATCATCTCCTATATACGTAGAAATCTCAAAACATGTGGCACACATACTAGTCTCATCACAAACAAAAACAAAACATCCAAAACATCCAAAAAAATCAACACTACCCAGAAATCCAACAATCTCGGGAAATTCAACTAGTATATCAACATGCATATCATCAATAAGCAAATCAATGACATCTAATTGAAAAATAGAATGCTCTTTTAAGGGATATTTAATGGCATCAAAGATATTAAATTGAACTATTTTATCCCCAAATTCCATGGAAAAGATACAAGTATGCACATCAATCTTAGTTTTTACAATTTTCAAGAAAGGTCTACCTAAAATCAATGGGGGTTGACTAGATGCAAATTTATCTTCCATGTTCAGAACATAAAAATCTATTGGGAATATTAAATTATTTACCCTTACCAAAACATTCTAAACCACTCTTGTAGGATAAGCTATGCTCCTATTTGCTAGCTGAATGATAACTCTAGTTGGCTTCAACTCTCCAATCTATCAAGATTCATAAACTGATTTTGGCATCACATTAATTAAGGCATCCAAATCCAACATTGCATGTGTATACTGCTTGTTGCCTATTGTGTAAGGAATGGTGAATGTTCTAGGATCCTTGCATTTAGGAGGCATATTTGGTTGGATCAAGGCAAAAACATTTCTTCCTATGCTCACTTTCTCATTTCTTTTCAATCTCCTCTTGTGAGTGCACAATTCCCTTAAAAACTTTGCATACTTTGGAATCTACTTCACTGCTTCCAAGAGAGATATATTGACTTCTACCTTCCAAAAGGTCTCCATAATCTCCCTGTCTAATTTAGGTTCAACTATCTTCTTTGATTGAGTCATTATGTTGGGAAAAGGAATAGGAATGTTCAATAATATTGAATCTTCTGCAAAATTCTAGTTTGCTAGATCTGATTTTTCTGCACAATCCTACTGTACAATCTCTTGTTGGAGTTGGGTTAGGCCACTCATTTCTTTGCCACTTCTCAAGGTTATGGCACTCAAATTGCCTCCTAGATTATTAATTGTGTAGGAAGGCAATTGACTGGAATCTTAAGTTTTTAACTCATTGATGGAAGTTACAAGTTGACCAAATTAAGTCTCCAATGATGGTCTCGATTTTCTATTTAAAATGAAGGTTATTGGTTGCTACCTATTTCACCAAGTCTGCCAAGCTATGTTCTGAATTACTACTTTACTACATGGGTTGTTTCACTTGTTGTTGAAATTGTCAGTTGCTCGGGCCTGTTGTATTATATCTAGTCTACTATTGCTATTACTGCTAAAATTGATCATATCGCAAATTTGGATGATCTCTCAATACAGGGTTATATGTGTTAGAATAAGGGTCATACTTTAGCTTCTGCTGGTATGGTTTGCTAGGAAAGATGCTAGCCACTACTTTATTGCTTTCTTGCAGTGCAAGACACTGGCCTGTTGGGTGATTTATAAAGGAATAGATTCTACATGGTTTTGCTAGGGACTAAATTTGCCTTTATCCTAATGCTAGTTGCATAATCAAGGAGGTCAGCTCCTCCAATTTGTTCTCCATTCTCCATTGATCAACATCAGAAACCCTTACTTCATTGACTCCTCTAGTTTAGGTAATGACTCATGTGCCAAATTGTTGTGCATTACATGTCATGTTTACTGTTAAATCTCTTGCTGCAGTATGGGTTTTGTCCACTAAAGCTCGTCTAGAGGCAGCATATACCATGCTTCTATCCATGGGTAAAAGTCCCTCATAGAAATACTGGATTAGCAACTGGTCATTGATCTAGTGATGAGGACAGATTGCACACAACTTCTTGAATCTCTCCCAATACTCATGCAGAGTTTATCCTGATATCTGCCTTGTGCCACATATATCCCTCCTAATGGCAGTAGCTTTGGAAGTAGGGAAAACTTCTCTAGGAACTGCCTATTCTTATCATTCTAGCATGTTATAGTAGCTAGCTGTAAGTAATATAGGCAATCCTTGCCTACTCCATCTAATGAGAAAGGGAAGACTCTTAATTTGATATGTTCTTCTAGAATTCCCCGAGGCTTCAAGGTTGAACAAACCACATAGAACTCCTACAAGTGCTTATGAAGGTCTTTACCTACAAGTTCATAGAACTTTGGTAGCAAGTGTATCAATCTAGATTTCAATTCAAAATCAGCATTTAAATTAGAATATTGAATGCACAAAGGCTGGTAATTCACATCAGGTGCAATAAGTTCCTTTAGAGTCCTATTATGCATATTATCAGCCATATTTACAGTGTTATTTGTATTCTCAGGTTCAGTTTCAATTTCAATGTCATTTTCAATTTTAGAAACTATCTTTTTGTAACACCCTCACCTGGGCATTACATTTCGGACTAACATTTTTTATTATTTTAAAACTTTACCCAAGTCGTAATTAAGATTTAATATTATAACATACGGGTTTTAAAATTCTTTTTCACGGATAACATAACTTAATAGAACATCAATAACTCAAGATATGGAGAACTGAACAAAGCATTCCATATATATATATATATAAGGGACTGAATTAAACATAAGTACATAATATTTTACATACCAAAAGGACATAAATACAACTTAACAACAAAGTCAAACTAGCCCAAGTTCATTACACCTAAGGGACGGGTCTTCCACTGGATCCTCCTCAGGATCCTCACTAGACGAATTCCCTAGCCAGGGAATATCTCGATGAAAGGGAGTTTGAGTAGAAGAAATCTCTAAATCCTCCCTAGGAGAATAGTGAAGATCACCCCACAAATCCCTTAAAGGCATATGAAACTCTAGATAAACTATAGCAGAAAAAGAAAAAATAGTGACCCTATGGCGGGTCCTACTCAGGGATAGAGTAATGTCTCCAGGATACTCTACTCACTCCGTGCCGAAATGGATATGCCAGGCATCAGTGCCTCCGTGGAACTGGACTCTGAC
The DNA here is from genome assembly GCA_029884595.1 of Ormosia semicastrata. NCBI lineage: Eukaryota > Viridiplantae > Streptophyta > Magnoliopsida > Fabales > Fabaceae > Ormosia > Ormosia semicastrata. The sequence goes on from JAQQTO010000063.1 coordinate 56,948,540, forward strand.
GTAACCTAGCAGATATCCCCTTATCGCCATCACAGTCTTTATAGAGCTTAAACATAAAACAGAATAGGCAGAATAATACATAAAGAGGTGAGATCCCCTACGTCACATACCAGCATGGCAGTAAGAAACTAAAATAACAATGAAGTCATAGAGTACAGAAATAACAATCACAGACATGATATTTATCAATAGATAGTTCAACAATATAACTATATCACCACAAAATGTTTACTGGCTATGTAAATGTATAATGAACTAACACCTACTCCATGGAGCTAAAACCAAACATAGGAAAGAATGATCAGGGAGTCATGTCTGTATATCGTTAGCCTCAAACGTGAAACATTTTCACTATTTTATCACAACCGCGTAACACTTCTTGTTACGTCGCAAAACCACATAACATCTTTACATCGTTGTTCAACCTCCTAAACATTTTAAAACATTTTCTCAATCGCGTAAACATTTTGAAACATTTTCCTTTACTTTTACTAAAAACTCACTTAAATAAAACATTGTAAATTTCAAATCATCCTTCATAGCTCATTTTCCATTTCATTACTGAAAATCATTCTTTCTTAAATAACAAAATTGTGTTCATTTCCTTTTTAATTTGAAAACCCTTTGGTCATATTATTATTACCTAATCACCTAGGTTTTCACTTCATAAAACATTTTTGTCTTGGATACCCTATTTTAAACTAAATGGTTATCAGCCATAAGTGCCTTTTGGAACCAAAAAGCTTACCTTTCACATATGATTCAAATCATACAAAATATTTCAATCATCAATTCATGTAATAGCAATCTCATGCACACCATAAAAATCACATAATCACATATAGCCAAATGAATATAAATCACAAAAATACAAACAACCAGGTGAATAAATCCTCACATGGATTATTCACCAACAAATCACAAAATTCGTTCCTCACCACCAAGATGGTTGATGAGGTTAATCTCCCTCTTACCTTAGATGATGGTCAAAGCTCCTTGATGTCCTCTTGAAAAAGCTTCTCCTTCCAAAAAGATCCTTAAAACAAAACAAACATACGAGCATTAACATCTAGGGCTTGAAATAAGATGACCATGAATCAAGATTATGGTCAAGAACTTGAGAAGAAAACTTAGAAATGGAGATAAGAAACTTCACCTAGAACCTTCAAACTTCAAGCCTTGAGAAAGAGATTGAAGATGGATGATCTTGAAGAAACTCACAACAACAAAGTGTCTCAAAAAGGTGTTTAGATTCAAGAAATGAGGTTAGTTGGAATTAAAGAAAGCTTGAGGGGGTTTGGAAGGTGTTGGCCGTGAATCACAAAGGAGAGCAAAAGAGAGAGTTTTGGTATATTGGTTCCCAAAAACAAAACAAGAAAGGCTTAAGAGAGATAAGAAACTAATTTTGGTCACAAAGCTTCTCCAAGAAGCTCCCTTGGCCGTGGGCCACAAGGGCATTTTGGGCAAAGCTCCTCCTACAAGATTCACTCAAAGCTTGTTTAGGAAGCTCTCCTTCCAAGCTTGTCCTATAAGATTGCTTTCCAAGCTTGTCTTGGAAGCTTTCTTCCTATTGGTGCAACATAAAAAAAATTCAAAGTCATTAAACTTGACTCCAACAAGCTTCTCTTGGAAGCTTTCTAGTCATCTAACTAGATAATTACTGGTAGCTATTACCCAATGTGTAACACCCCAACTTTTGGGTTAATTACAATATCATCCTGAAATGCACTGTTTTGTAATTTCTGTGAGTAGTAAAATGAATTTGACTGTTTCGTGAGTGTATTTGACTGTTGTGTGTGATTTGCTCCGAGTCAAGAAAATAATAATTTTCTGGCCGAAAAAATCTTATTTTAATTAATTAGAGTTGGGGATCTTACTAAACTCAATTCTGATTGATATATATATTAATCTTATAATTTTTAGGATTTAACTGTGTAATAAAATAATTTTATATTATTATAATATTATTTTATTTGACAGTATCTACTGTCTTAAAAATAGTAGAAAATTTGCTTGTGGACCCGAAAAAGTTCGTGGGGCCCACGTTTAGTGCAGCAGTCAACGATTCTGATTGGAAAGAATTCTGAACCAATTAGAACAAGTCAAAATAGGAGGCTTGACTTTTCTTTGAACCAATAGGAAAAGGTCAACAAAAGGAGCATGGACTTTAATATGGACCGTTGGATGAAAACTTAGTTAGGAAGCCTTTAACATTAACCGTTGATCAAACCAATGGTGAGATTAGAATTCAAGTTTTATGACTAATCAATATCCATCTTAGATTACAGCTAGGGCTAGGAATTAAAGTTGAAATCAATGGTTAAGATTAAGTCAAACATAGTGGCTTGAATTTGATTAGTAGCTAATTAAACTTAATTTGGTTAATCTAATTACCTAATTAGCAAACTAAGTAAACTAGCTTAGTTATTAATTAGTTATAATTTAATTCTTAATTAGATATCTTAATTTTAATTAGAGGATATAATATATAGAATTATATGTCTAATTAATTAGTTATGTAATTGGATGATTAATTAAAATTGGTTAGGAAACTAAACCTAATTAATTAGCTATTTAATTAGCAAGTAATTAGACTTGAATAAAAGTAAATTGAGTCCCTAAATGCCCTTGGACCACACGGTTTGCAGCAGCCTTGGGAGGCAAATTTTGACAAGTTCTACATCATTCTTGAACCATTTTGCATGCACACTAGGTGGCCAAATGATGACATAAGCCATGTGCACCTAAATTGGATATTTTGTTTAAGTAAATCTCTTCATTTTCCACAAGCCACTCACGACAGCAGCCCCTCCCATTTCACTCTTGATATTCACTTTTATACTTACTAAAAACTTAGCCTTTTATTCTCTCCAAAATTCCCAAGAACACCAAGCATATTTTCTCTTTTATTTTCTCTTCTATTTTCCTACTAGAATTCGGCCAAGCACCAAAGTACCACCACCAATCTTCTATAATTTTACCTCTTAGCTTTTCTTAAACCCAAATCATATTCTAAACACTTTTCCTTCACAAAGTTTTGCCAAAAACCTACTCTATCTAGTCCAAATCAAACCTTTTGCTTACTTTCCTAAGGGTAAGTCTTGATTCTATGGTTCAAAGTTTAATTTTTAATTTTCCTAACTATGATTGTTCCATGGTTTCTCAATCTTAATACTTGTATATGTTTTTACTAATTGTTTAAGAATTTTAGGGATTTGTTTTGGAGGTTACATGAAATTTCAAGGAGAGGAGGAGACTAACCGATTATTGTCTTCAAGAGGTAAGAGGGAGATTTAATCTCATCAGCCTTGTATGGTGATGAGAGAATGGATTTGTATGTGTGTGAAGAATCCATAAGGATTCATTTGTGTGATTGTTTATGGTTTTTATTATTTTTGTGATTGTGTAAAAGCTTTCCTAATTGTGATTGATTTAATTGCCATGAATGTTTATAGTATTTATTATTGATTTTAATTGCTATGCATGTTTATAGCTTTAAAATATATTGTATGTATAGTGTATGTGATTATATAATTGCATGTGTTTATAATTGTCTAATTATTAATGTAGGATGTGAATAACATGTAACGATTTGCACGAGTGTTCCAAAGAACACAGAATGAGGCTCATGGCCTTACATCAAACAGAGAACCAAAATGTTCTCAACAATTTTCTAAATCAATGATTTAATGAATCTAGATGAAATAATAAGTGTAAGAATGATTTTGATTAATTATGGCCAACATGCCATTTAGTATATAATTGAATGCCATTTTATTTTCGATTTTGGCCAACATGCCATTTTATTTTCTAAGATAGGTTAGGTAATGGATTTACAAAATAAATTGATTCCAATGAATCTTTGAGAAAACAAAAGGAATAAATTTAGTTCTAGAATTCTAAATTGGTAGAATTTATTCTATGTAAGAAATAAAGCAAACGCTTGAAAAATACTAACGTAAAGCTCATTTTATGAATTTTGAAGCGCGTTAGCAAGTTTCAAAATGTAATTATTGGGTAAAAATAAAATGAACTATATTTAGTGGAAAAATGTCAAAAATACCTTATACTGATTTTACAGGCAAAATGCTGCCAGAATTTACTAAAATCAGGTGAATAAAATGAAAAGATTCCATACTGTATTTATAACACGAGGAAAATACCCTACGTATTTTAAAAGTACTAGATATAGTTTACACATATTTAAACTGATGATTTTAAGCTATTCGGTTAAGGAAATGAATTAAAAATCTTACGCGATTGAGAAAATGATTTAAAAACATTACGCAATGTTCAAAAATGTCAAAATATATTTACGTGATTTAAAAACGTTTGTGAAAACAACGAGATTGTGAAAATGCTATAAAATTCCTACGCGATTAAACGATATAGTGAGTTTTGCTGTCGGGCCAAAGTGGTGGATCCGGACATGTTGTGAGGTAGTATTGTCAGGTGGGACGTACTATACTTTGGTATTTTGTGACTAAGGGTATTTTCGTAATTGACTAAGGGTATTTTCGTAAATATTGTAAAATATGGATATTAAGGGTATTTTTGTAATTTTAGATCATGCTTAGAGTGTTGTGTCAATTTGGTTGATAATTGGCAATTGATTGATAAGGCGAATTACACCGTGTTTTGGTGTGATAAGCGTAGTGTGGTTCATTTATGAACTTGGAGGCATTAGTGTGCGGAGAATCCCATATGTGGACAATGGTAGCACCTTTGGACCGTGGTAAAGGGCAACACACTAATGATCTTGACAAGCACTATTCTTAATCGAGATCTTGAGGAGACTATTACGTATTATGCCTGTAGTGCACGGTGTATTGACTGTGTACTACTACATGATGTTTGGACTGTGGACTATAGACACGATGTTTGACAGTACAATAGTTTGGTTGGGCAGCCATAAAGTATTTTTAGTTTCTATTTGGATCATTCTCTCAGATATAAGTGTTTAGCTCCATGGAGTAGGAACGAGTCGGTGTGTGTTCATGCATTATCTGCATATTACTGTTCATGCATTATCTACATTTTACTATTCATGCATTATTTGTATTTTACTGTTTACCATAATCTGTGATAAAATGTATGATTTATTGCTTTAATATATTATGTATGATATGTTGATATGTGTTATTTTAATATGTATTGTTTTGCTATATTATGCATGATATGTGGGTAAGTACTAATGTGATAATTGTTTGTGTGTCGTTTTATTTATTACCATGCGGGTAATGATGTAGGTTATCTCACCTCTTTATTGTATTATTCTATCTGTTTCTACTTTATGTTTATATCATCGAAGACTATAATGGCGGCAAGAGGAGGTCAATTAGGTTTCTTTAAACTTCAGTTTCTCGAAGGCGCTGAGGCTTGGTATGTCCACTGGGACACAGGACACATAGAGTACAGTGGTAACGTGACTTTATTAGTAAGTAGGACTCGATAGGGGTTCGTTACTACACGTTACACGGTTGCTTTCGTAGAGATTATTTTACCTATTAGGGAGTTGTGGGACGAATTTCACTATACTCCTAGAGAGAACTTCGACATAGTTTTGGGTCAAATTTCTATCGGTCAAGACATTCCTAACTAGGGAATTTGTCTTCTGACAAGGGCTCATGCCTTAGGCATTATGTCTTAGTATCATACCGACTTTTTACAGCTTTATTAAATATTTGTAGTTGTAAATTAATTGCGTACTTCAGACAAGAATCATATGTATATTATGGTATGTGATTATGTTTGCTTTATTTTATGCTTCGTGTTATTTTATTTAACGTTATAAATATAAAAAGCAAAAATTTTACCACTAATATTATTTATGTACCAAACGTTTTACAACTTGGGTAAAAATTTTATTTTATTTTATTTTACTGCATCATAAATGTGACATCCCCACAAGGGTGTGACACAATGGATAAAAGCTACTGCTAGAAAATCAGTGGTTATTGTCCAACAGATAATAGAACGTACTTAGATTTTATCAATCAGATAAAATCTCATAATAGAAAATTTTTGAAATCTGTTCCCAGTTTCGGGTTTAGTAAGCTCCCCCGGCCCCGCGTGAATAGTCAAAAAATTTCCATCCCTGAATAAATTTATTTTTCCAGCACCACCTCAAACACACAGAAGCTCAAGAAAAATAATAAAATAATCAAAATAAATTAAACAATTCACAAAAGTCACAAAAACACATAAAAACACAGATAACAGGAAAAAGCATTTCAGGATGTTACACTTTTCACTAAGCCTATGAGCTCTATTAAGCGTATACAAGGTCCTCTCAATATCAGGGTCAATGTCAAGCAAATGATTACTAGAAGGCCTAGTCATATAACATGTAAAAGTGCAAAAACTCAAGATATACAAAATGGACTACACAACACTAAAAATCTACAAAAATAACACTAGTTACTCTATCTACACAATTTTAAAAATTATGGGACCACCATAGGGTGACCACTAAAAAATGTACCCAAAAATACAATAAAAAATCTTCAAAAAATGGAAAAGTGGTCTAAACGATGGAATTTGGCCGAGATAGGGTGGACCTCATCGCAACGTAGTGAACCTTGTACAACACATTATTTTCCTTCAACTGACCAATTTTTCGGGCCAATCTAAGCTTCTTTGTTCGTACAAAATTCTATTTGGAGGCTAAAATTAAGTTAGAAACTACTTGAAACAAAGAAAATAGAGGTTAGTGAAGGGTTAGTAGCTAATTATACTCCTAATATGATTGATTTAACTTAGATTCATCCTTGATAATGACACCAAAATTTGATAGCTACCGAGACTATTAAATTATATTAATTTGTAAGTCAATTCATTAAATTACTTGTAGTATAAGGCACAACTGGATCGAGCCCTTAGATCACTCTAAGAAATTAGATTAAGAAGTTAACAAAGCAGGGGAAATTATAGAATTAATTAAATGATAGTAATTAAAAATTGTAAACAGAATTAAGTAAATAACCAATCCTAAGAAATCAATTAATCTTGAATTTAGTCCATCATTGATCACTAGGAATTCATTCAATTGCTGTGTAGATTCTTAGTCCTAGATCACTTCAAGAAGCCTTAAGATTATCTATGAAATCTCTACTCGATAAGCATCCAAAATTTAATTAATCAAAGTTAAATGAATTAAGCACCCATCTAATCTTAATTAACCTAAAACCCATAATTCAACCAAGCTTAACAATCCATCAAACACATTTGATGCATTATTTAGTCTCTATAATCCTCATTAAAGACATGATAATTATGCAATTATCACATTAACATCTAAATCAAATTAAGTAATAAAATCCAGATTTAACAAAATCAAAAGAGGTAAAAAAGAAACTTGATTAACAAGTAAAAGAGAAACTTAATTAACAATTAAATGTAAAATAATCAAAACAAGATCTCAGAATTAAACATCAAGATTTTCAATCCCTATGATTGATTAAAAAGGGTCTAGCCTCCATGGATGGAAGGAAAGAAAAACAGAAAAGAAAGAAAACTAGAGAGAAGGGAGAGGAAGAGAGATGAAGAGAGAAAGTGCAAGTAAGAGTGGCTAAGAAAAAATTAGGGTTAAGTTCGTGATTGCTACTACTACTTAAATAGCTATCTCTAAATTTAAAAATCTAAGTTTACCCTTAGCATAGGGTTTATCCTTTTCCTCTTAGCTTTAACTGGGCACCTAATTTGCCTAATTTGGACTTAGAATAAGAGAATTATGCCCAGAATATTCTTAACAACTCTCTAGCCCCATTAGCTAACTTCAAAGGGAAATAACACCTCCAAAACGTCACAATTTTGATAAATGGTCTTCATAAGAGTTGAAGATCTGTGTCTCAGATTTCCAATGGCACTAGTCTCAGCTCCATATGACTCATACAACCCAAATTATAGTCCAATCTCAACATATTGTCCAGGTTCCAGTGACAACATCTCTATTTTGAATTCTAGGCCCATTCTCACCAACTAGACATCAAATTCAACCTTCAATCTCTTCATCAAAGTTGTAGAAATTTCTCTCAGCTTTCCTACAAGGTAAAATTCATAATTTTTAGATGTCTAAAACTCAAGTTATACCCAAAATATAGAAATAGTGCAAAATTCTCAATAATGTTAAAAAATACAATTAAATCCAATTTGAACCCAAACTTTTAAAATGTGGCCAAGACCAATCAATTAAGCACATAAAAAGTCTAAGAGACTAAACACAGGGGTTAACTAATATATGAAAATTGTGTTTACTAAAGACTCAGAAATGTGAGAGAAGGAGAAAATTGGAAAGGGAAAACCCCTACTCCTATTTATTAGTGAGGAAAACCTCCCCAACCATTGTCATGAATAGGGGCAAAAGCATTTCTTCTGTTTCGTTTTGAAATTTGAAAACGGCTAATCATAACATTATGAATGCCAAATGATAGCTTCCATTGTTTTTCAACCACGTGGCATAATGTTTCTAAACAAGAGCAGATGAAAGGACAACACTCAGATTGTTCAGAATTGAAGCGCCACATGAAGTTTTAGAAGACACTTAAGCCAGATCATGGACTTTCATCATGGCATCATGATAATTCATAACACAGATCTCGATTCTAGACTAAATCACACTCAAATTAGATGGGCTCCACAAACAAATTTGTATGGGGGTAACCTACTACATATCCCAGACAATGGTATGATGACTTAAGCAAAGTGATCCATTTTGGATCCTAGTCTTATTCATTAACACCAGGGACATATTATGATACATCACAGATCTCGACCTTTTGGAAAAAATATTACGAGATCTAACATTTATATTATGACTTGGATCTCTTTATCCTATGCATGTTGTGTGCTCCTACTGAACTCGGATATCTTGATACTTAGCTATCACATCTAAGCGCTAAGTTGGGGACAATTGTTCTAGACTGAGTTTTTGGTTAGATGTTTAGGAGCAACTCGACCCACCATAATATTATCCAGATATTTGTGCGCACTATCAGATAAGTACATCTACCTATTTATGAGGCACAAATCTTTCATAGAATCCCTCAAAGATTTGGACACTAATTATATCTCACATAAATAAGAAAATTAGTTATAAAAGATAACAATCTCATGGATTTTGATCGTAAATAATAGCATTCAATTCAGAGTGAACTACGATTCCTATCACTCAAGATGCTCCTATAAATATCTTACAATGTTACACAAGTATGCATCTAATTCTAAACACTACCATCCTTGTGCACGGTCTAACTTGAGCGTTGGAGTACCTTTTGCAGGTACCCACCCCCTCGCACCACTGTTATTGCTGTTGTGCCATAGAAGTTTTCTCCTTCAACCACTAATTAAGATATTCCTCTTAACCTTGTTCAGAACAGTTGGAAATTGAAAAGGTCACTAATGGTAGATTTTCAAATCATATTAAATTTCATCATTATATATAGATGCTTATATTATTTGTCTTTGTTTTAAGGATGGATGTTGCAAGTAGTTTTGCTGGTGTCAAAAGATACAAGGGGTTACATATCATGTTGGATCCTGCATCTGTATTAACTTCATTCTATTAGTGTTTTTAATTATCATTTTCTGACATCTACATTATGATTTGATTTTTGACCTTCTGATATCTTACAGTCTTAAATTTAACAAGTATGTGCTGAAATTCTAGCCCTGTTCTATAAAGATTTTGGTAAAGAGTTAGGTAGGCGAGTTACTTTTAAGGATCCTGCAGGAAATGTTTTTGAGATGGTTATGCAAAAGGTAGATTATAAAAATTTGTTTGCAAGCTGAAGTGAACTGGAAGAAGGAATGGGACAAAAATTTTCATTACCAATGGGTGGGTGGAGTCTTGCAAGGCCAATAATAACTTGAAGGGTGGCACTGTACTTGAAATAACTGTGGATGTGGAGGATGACGCTTTATTTTATTCCAGTGTTAAGAAGCAAGGACTATTTCAGACGTAATGTTTTGGATTTAAATGTGTTTTTTTGTTTATTCATATGTGTATTTGATTATGCAAGAGGAATGTAATTTTTTGGTTTGCCAAGTTTAAGGGGAACGTGGTAATTTTATTCCCCTTTGGACGTGGGTGTTTCTTTATTGACTTGCTTTATATTTGCATGATGTTTAAAATTATGTATATGGTCCAAGTTAGACATATGTGCAGTTCTGGGCTTTTTCAAATATTAATGTTTGGGTACATTAATTACAAAATAGATATCATATCTACTGTATTACTATTTTTTATTAAAGTTAATTTATCCTAAACAATAATAGAAAAAATCAAAATGCATTCCATGTTATTCTTTATTCAATTCATAAAAACGTTATGTATTTTTTAAACAAATGTATATTCTGTTGCAATTTTATAGTTCATTTAATTTTCTTCATTCCAAGAATTTTTGGAATATTTTTTACTTTTCTCTCAATTTACTAAATCTTAAATTTTTGTCAATTAAAATAATTTGTTCAAATAACATATTGCTGATTGTAATTATAAAGATTTTTTTAAATAGAATTTATGCACTAAAATCTTTTGCATATCAATACTGAATTGTTAAATGAACAATGAATTCAAACCAATAACCAAGAATTACGAGACAAGCTTTTGTATACTGCTCTGGACCATGATCCGGGATCCCCTCCAGTTGGATCAATCTAGCGCATGTATAACCAGATTTCACCTTGGATGATGTAGCTAAGGCCTTGAAGGCAGTCTAGACTTCGAAGCCATGCACATTAAGCGACATTGGGCCAAAATATCAAGATTGCTAGATACGTGTAGAGGATATATCCCTAAATATCCGTAACTACCAATCTTCTACTTATGGTAGTATAGGATCCATAACTACCTCAAATTGATAAATAGATCTCGTATCAAGAGTTCCTAACTTATATGGATTCACCCCAACAATAATGGGAAGGTAATCTTTACCAGGATACTAATTCTAAATATCTGCATTCAACACAAATTGCATGAGAATTCTATACACGCTCTATAAATACCAGGCTAAGTAGCCTTAATTAGGTATAAGTAAATTACTCACTTTACACTGCCCTACTTGTGCACAGCCTGACTTGACCATTGGAGTCCCTTTGTAGGTACCCACCCCCTTGTTTCAACACGCTCGACCGCTGCTGCTCAAGGAGGAAACCATCGTTACATGCCTATCTCAAGTACCATCTGAATCCACTTCAGAACATTGACACCGTCTGTGGGGATCTGATAAACTTCTAATCCCACACAATAATGGTGAACACATGTCAACATTCAAGGAGGAATGCTGAGCAGTCCCCTACAGAACCAAGACAGGAGCCAGCAGCGCAGCCCCCTCCTCATTTAGCTCCACCACCTGCGGTTGAAGCTTCTGCCGTAAGAAACCAAGCACACGTCTCAGAACGTTTGCGCTATGGACATGAGACTTCACCTTCCAACGAAAGTCCACATCCATCGTGCAGAACTCCTATTATGGATAGGCTTGGCCGACCTGGAGAAAGAGCTAATAATGTCGTTCAAGGGTCCAGGGCTCTAGTGCAAACCCGCCTAGGCCCCCTAAACAATGTTGCTGCTAATCGTGCTTCTAGCCGAAACACCATCCACTCCGAGATGACTAAAAATCATCTTCCGGAGCTAGTGGCCCAACAGATGCTGCAGATTGATGAACAACGTCGTCAATTGGACAACTAACATCACCGAATAGACGAGCTGGAATGATTTGTACGTGTTGAGAATGATAACGGAAGAAGGGATGCAACCCACAACATAAGAAGGCCGCCCCATAATCAGGGCAGCATAGTTGTTGGAAACAATGCCCCAGTTCTTGGTGTCCAACATCAACCCTTCTCGAACGAACTAATGACGTACAGGACTCAGAGAAACTTTAAGCCTCTCTCCAATTTGGAGCCCTATGATGGGACAACGGACCCTCCAAAACACCTAGACTCATATGTTCAGTCTATGCAGTTCCATGGGGGATCCACAGAGCTACTGTGTCGTGCTTTCCCTCTCTCTTTAAAGAAAGGTGCTCTTTGTTGGTTTATAACCTTACCTACCAAATCTGTCATCAGATGGGATGACCTCGCGACTCGCTTCTTGCTACAATATACCACTGCCAAGGAATAACATAAATCAGTTGACTCCTTTTCTGGAATTCACCAAGGGAGCAATGAACCTCTTCGCGAGTACATCAAAAGGTTCAATGATGCCCTAGCTCGTGTGGCTAGCCCGAATTACTAGATTAGCCTTCACTATGCCCGAAGTGGTCTCCAAACTGGTTCTAAATTCTTCCAGTCCTTGGCAAAAAAGAAGCTGGCAACCATGAATGAATTCCATGCCTACTCCATGAAATACATTGACCTTGAGGAGACCATAAAGGATAAAGAGACTCTAGGGAAAGGTGAGCCCACTCACCAAAAGAGTAACCAGAGCTCTAACCAAACTGAGAGTTCTTCGAAGGGTGAAGTGTACTGGCTTAAGTATTTTGATTACACTCCTCTAAACACCCTACGAGAAATAATTCTCAAAAAAGTGCTCCAGACCGAGTTCCAGAATATTAAAAGGCCGTCTCCTCTGAGAAAAGTGAAAGACCACTCGAAACACTGTAAATGGCATAAAAGCTATGGCCATGAAATAGAAGAGTGTTACCAGCTTCGTGATGTCATTGAGTCCCTAATGAAAGAGGGATGACTGCAGAAATATATTGCTGGAATCTGAAGTAATGATAACTAGGGAGGACGGAGGGACCGAAGATGCAGTCGTAGTCCACAGCGAAGTCCAACTCCACACCAGAGGAGATGGATTCGCAGCCCTACTACAAAATGTAGGACTCCATCTCGCCGTGACACTAATAATCGACAGGATGGGAACCAAGAGACTTAAAATGGGGCCAACAAAACTGATCGGCTTGTTAGTATTCTAGGGGATTTGCAAGTGAGGGATCATCCAGCAATTCCCGAAAGAAAATACTACAGACTATGGTATTGAGCGTTTCTGGCTCTACTCGCAAACCTCGTGATGAAGACAGGGAAGAACCACCGATCTCCTTCACCGCCAAGGACTATGGTGGTATTATCCGGGATCACGATGATCCACACGTAATCTTCGGGATAACATCTAACGCCAAGGTCCGACGTATTTTCGTTGACCAGGGTAGTTTGGCAGACATAATGTTGATGGACGCTTTTGAAATGTTAGAATTCCCCATATCCGCATTAACCCCCTATGAAGGCAAGCTCATTGGCTTCTCTAGAGAGAAAATCACCTTGCTGGATTATTTTGAAACATTCTTGACCCTTGGAGATGACAGAGTTTACAGAATCGTGAAAGTCAGATTCTTAGTGGTAGATTGCTTATAGACATACAACATTATTTTGGGATGACCTATGTTGAACGACATCGCCGCTGTAGTATCCATCACCCACCTGGCCATGAAATTCCCTAACAAAAAAAATGAGCTGGTCACAGTCAAGGGTGATCAGATCACAGTGCACAACTGTTATAACGAGAGCCTCAGGATCTGCAAAACCCCCAGGAAGACTAGAACACGCACATTCGGCCCAGCTTTAAACCAAGTCAATATCCTTATGACCGAACTAGATGTTCGTGAAGAGATCTGAGGTACCAGACCCCAGCCAGAAGGAGAACTGTTGCCACTCCAGCTGTAACACCCTTGTGGGGATGTCACATTTATGATGCAATAAAATAAAATTAAATAAGACTCTTACCCAAGTTATAAAATGTTTGGTACATAAATAATATTAGTGGTAAATTTTTTCTTTTTTATATTTATTAACATTAAAAAATTAAATAAATAACACGGAATCCAAAATAAAACAAAACATAATTACACCATAATATACATATGATTCTTGTCTGAAGTATACAATTAATTTACAACTATTAATATTTAATAAAAATAGTAAAAAAATAGCATACTACTCAAATATAATACCTAAGATATGAGCCATCGTCATAAGACAAATTCCCTAGTTGGGAATGTCTTGACCGATAGAAATTCGACCCAGAAGTATATTGAAGTTCTCACTAGGAGTATGGTGAAATTCATTCCACAACTCCCTAATAGGTAAAATAATCTCTACGAAAGCAACCGTATAACGTGTAGTAACGAACCCATGTCGAGTTCTACTTACTGATAAAGTCACGTTACCACTGTACTCTATGTGTCCTGTGTCCCAGTGGACATACCAAGCCTCAGCGCCTTCGAGAAATTGAAGTCTAAAGAAACCTAATTGACCTCCTCTTGCCGCTATTGTAGTCTTCAATGATATAAACATAAAATAAAAACAGATAGAAAAATACAATAAAGAGGTGAGACAATCTACATCATTACCCGCGTGGCAAATAAGAAAATGACAATACAAAACAATTATCACAATAGTACATACCGACATATCATGCATAATGTAACATAGTAATATATACCATTATATCACATACACTATAACAATTTAATACCTCATGCAAGTTATCACAGATTATAGTAAGTAGTAAAATGCAGATAATGCATGAACACACACCGACTCGTTCCTACTCCATGGAGCTAAACACGGATATCTGAGAGAATGATCCGAATAGAAACTAATAATACTTTATGGCTGCCCAACCAAACTATTGCACTGTCTAACGTCGTGTCTATAGCCCACAGTCCAAACATCGTGTAGTAGTACACAGTCCAACATCGTGCACTACAAGCATAGTACTTAGTAGTCTCCTTAAGATCTCGATTAAGAATAGTGTTTGTAAATATCATTAGTGTGTTGCCCATTACCACGGCCCAGAGGTGCTACCACTGTCCACATATGGGATTCTCCGCACACTAATGCCTCCAAGTTCAATAAATAAACCACACTATGCCTATCACACCAAAACACGGTGTAATTCGCCTCATCAATCAATCACCAATTATCAACCAAATTGGCACAACATTCTAAGCATGATCTAAAATTACAAAAATATCCTTAATATTAATATTTTATAATAATTACGAAAATACCCTCAATCTCAATATACCAAAATATAGCATGTCCCACCGGACAGTACTATCTCACAACGTGTCTGGGTCCACCACTTTGGCCCGACAGTAAAACTCACAGTATCATTTAATCGCGTAGAAATTTTAGCGCATTTTCACAATCTCGTTGTTTTCACAAATGTTTTTAAATCGCATAAATATATTTTAACATTTTTGAACATCGCGTGATGTTTTTAAATCATTTTCTCAATCGCGTAAGATTTTTAATTCATTTTCTTTACTGAATAGCTTAAAATCATCATTTTAAATATGTGTAGACTATATCTAGTACATTTAAAATACGTAGAGTATTTTCCTTGTGTTATAGATATAGTATGGAATCTTTTCATTTTATTCACCTAATTTTAGTAAATTTTGGCAGCATTTTGCCTACAAAATCAGTATAAGGTATTTTTCAACGTTTTCCTCTAAATTCTATTTATTTTAATCTTACCTATCAGTTACACATTGAAACTTACTAACGCGCTTCAAAACTTAGAGAGTGAGCTCTACGTTAGTATTTTTCAAGCGTTTGCTTTGATTCTTACTTAAACTAAATTATGCTAAGTTAGGTTTCTGGAACCACATTTATTCCTTTTGTTTTCATAAAGATTCATTGGAATCAGTTTATTTTGTAAATCTATTACCTAACCTATCTTAGAAAATAAAATGGCATTCAATTATACATTAAATGGCATGTTGGCCACAATTAATCAAAATCATTCTTAAACTTATTATTTTACCTAGATTCTTTAAATCATTGATTTAGAAAATGGTTGAGAACATTTTGGTTCTCGGTTTAATGATCAGGCCGTGAGCCTCTTTGTGTTCTTTGGAACACTCATGCAAATCGTTACATGTTATTCACATCCTACTTTAATAAATATACAATTATAAACACATACAACTATAAACACATACAATATACATACAATATATTTTAAAGCTATAAGCATACATAGCAATCAAAATCAAAACTAAAAACTATAAGCATGCATAGCAATCAAATCAATCACAATTAGGAAAGCATTTAAACAATCACATAAATAATAAAAAAACAATAAACAACCACACAAATGAATCCTTATGGATTATTCACAGACATATAAATCCATTTTCTCATCACCATACAAGGTTGATGAGATTAAATCTCCCTCTTACCTCTTGAAGACAAGCTTTTCAAACTCCTCTCCTTCTCTTTGTTTTCGTGTGAACCACAATCATTTCCTAACAATTCTAAAACAATTAGTAAAATCACATACAAAGCTTAATAATGATAAACCATGGAACAAACATGGTTTAGAAAATCACAAACTAAATTTTAAACCATAAAAACCAAAGTTTACCTCTAGGGAAGTAAGATAGAAGTTGGATTTTGAACTAGATAGAGTAGGTTTATGGCAAAACCTTGTGAAGGAAAAGTGTTTAGAATATGATTTTGATTTAGGAAATATGAAGAGGTAAAATTATAGAGGTTTGATGGTGGTGTTTTAGGTGTTAGCCGAAATATAGAGGAGAAAATAAAAGAGAAATGGTGCTTAGTGTTCTTGGTATTTTTGAGAGAAAAAGATGAATGCTTTCGATGTGAGAGAAAGTAAATATTGTGTGAGTGAAAAATAAGTGGGCTGCTGTACCGTGGGATAAGCATAGAGAAATTAGGATTTACTTGAAGTAAAATATCCTATTTGAGTGCACATGGCTTATGTCACCTTTTGGCTACCTAGTGTGCATGCAAGATGGTTCAAGAACCATGTAGAACTTGTCAAATTTGCCTCCCTAAGCTGCAGCAAAACAGTGTGGTTCAAGGGCATTTAGGGATTCAATTTGTTTTTAATTCAAGTCTAATTACTTACTACTTAAACAGCTAATTAATTAGGTTTAGTTTCCTAACCAATCTTAATTAATTATCCAACTATATATGCCTCTAGTGTACAATTTGTGAGGCTACCTTTTGACGAAAAACAACATGATAGAATGATGTAAGATGGGAGAACATTATTTCACAAGAATGGCTAAAAGTCAAGTTCTGTCGAATGAAGATCAAAAACTGTCGAATATACCAGAAGGTCAGCAGAAATCCTAATTCGACGGACGGGTGTTGACGTTGGAGAAATCTTCCAAGTGTTGAACCGACGAAAGTACTATATGGTCAAAAATTCTAATTCGACGGATACTGACATTAGAGAAGTTTCTCCACTGAATGGTCAGAAATTCTAACTCGACGGACATCGACATTCTAACTCGACGGATAATGACATCCTAACTCGACAGATATTGACATTGTACTAAATGGTCAGAAGATCAATTTCAACGGATATGAGCAGAAGTTCAAATTCAATGGATATGGGCAGAAGTTCAAATTGTTACAATTGTTCACAAAGATTAATTAATTAGTTTACTTAGCTTGTTAATTAGGCCATTAGATTAACCAAATTAGGTTTAATTAGTTACTAATCAAATTCAAGCCACTATGTTTGACTTAATCTTAACCATTGATTTCAACTTTAATTCCCAGCCCTAGATGTAATCTAAGGTGGATATTGATTAGTCATAAAACTTGAATTCTTATCTCACCGTTGATTTGATCAACGGTTGAAATCAAAGGCTTCCTAACTATGTTTTCATCAAACGGTCCATATTAAAGTCCAAGCTCCTTTTGTTGACCTATTCCTATTGGTTCAAAATAGTTAAGCCACTTTCGTTGACTCGCTCCCATTGGTTTAGAATTTTTCTTGTCAGAATTGTTGACTGCTTTTCCTAAACGCGGTCCCACAGACTTTTAAGGATCCGTGGTTATTTTGAAGCAGATTTCTATTATTTTTGAGACAGTAGGTACTGTAATATAAAATAATATTATAATAATATAAAATTATTTTATTGCACAGTTAAATCCTAAAAATTACAAGATTAATATATATATATATATATCAATCAAATTAGGTTTAGTAAGATCCCCCAACTCTAATTAATTAAAATAAGATTTCTTCGGCCAAAAAATTTTTATTTTCTTGACTCGGAGCAAATCACACATAACAATCAAATACACTCACGAAATAGTCAAATTTAATTTACTACTCACAGAATTCACAAAACAGTGCATTTCAGGATGATATTGTAATTAACCCAAAAGTTGGGGTGTTACAACTCTCCCCTACTAATAAGAATTTCGTCCCCGAAATTCATCATACATCAAAATAATTGAGGGTATTGCTCCCTCACCTATCTTCTAGCTCCCATGTAGCATCTCCCGTTACTTCATTCCAAACTCCTTTAACTGTTGCGATCTCCTTTCCTCGAAATTGCTTTGTCCTTCGATCTTCAACCTTGACTGGAAACGTCTCATAGGCTAAATTCTCCTTCAGTTGTACAGTGTCTGATTCGATGACGTGAGTCAGATCAAAAATATATTTTCGTAATTGTAATACGTGAAATACATTATGAAGATTCGATAAGAATGGTGGTAGTGAAATCTGATAAACTACCAGTCCTACCAGATGAAGTATCTGATATGGCCCAAAAAACTTTGGAATGAGTTTCCTCAACTTGATCACTCGTCCAACTCCAGTCATAGGTGTCACACATAGAAACACATGATCACCTTCTTCAAATTCAAGCAGTCTTCATCTTTTATCAATATAACTCTTTTGCCGCATCTGAGTTGTCCTCGTCTTGTCTTGAATCATCTTCACTTTCTCAGTTGTCTGCTGCACGAATTCTGGTCCTACAATATTACCTTAACCAGCATGATACCAACACAACGATGTTCTATAGCGTCTCCCATATAATACCTCATAGGGTGTCATCCCTATACTTGAACGAAACTATTGTTGTATATGAACTCTATCAATACTAGAAATTCATCCTAACAAGTCCTTTGAAAATTCTAACTATTCGTCTCTTCCTTGTATCCAAGCCCCTTCTTGATTGAACAGGTACTTCAAGCCTTTAAAATTATTGTGAATTTTATAGGAAAGAAAATGTCTTCAGATTTTCCTTGCAAAACGACTATCGCGTATCCTAAAATGTAAATTCGCCACCTGGAAGTATACGCCACAACCTTCCTATTTGATCCCAATACTCAATCTAAATTCACGAGTTGAACTTCTTCTAACAGAATTTGCATTTGACTAGTTTCGAGCATAACTCCTTCTTCTTCTCCAGAAATTGAAGAATTGTATTGAAATCTTTAGCATGTTCCTTTGAATTTTGAGAATAGGTCAAAATATTACCAATAAGGATAATGACAAATATGCCTAGATGAGAAAGAAAGATCCTATTTATATAGTTCGTGAACATCGTCAAAACATTCCCTACCCCGAATGTTAGTACTAAATATTCATAGTGCCTGCAACGCATCTAAAAAAACTATCTCGGAACATTCTCTACCTTTACACGAATCTGATAATAATCAGCACGCAAATCAATCTTGGAGCAAACAGCGATTTCCTGCATTTGGTCTTCTAGTTCCCCTGTCGTTACATCATTCCAGATTTTCTTCATCAAGATAAGTTGTTCTACTTGCCTATTTTTAATCTTAACAGAAAATGTCTCATAGATTAAGTTTTCTTCTAATTGTATTGTATTTGGTACTATGACATAAGTTGAATTAGGAATGATCCTTCTTAATTGAAATACATGAAAAATACTATGAAGGTTATAAGGAAAAGTAATAAGACTATTCAATAGGTTACTAGATTAGTCCAACAAAGAATTTGAGATGGTCTAATAGATTTCAAAATGAACATATTCCAATAATTTTAGAAATGAACTTTCTGGATTCAAATCCAAAAATCTCAAGTCAAGGAAACACTAAAATTGCATTGCAACAATCTAGTAGGATACGGTTGGAAAATAACCAATCCATTTAATCAAGATCTCAATTAGATGTGATTTCAAATAAACAAATCAAATCAACCAAAAAGATTTGATATTCAATAGATGTAGGGTAGAATTAGAAAACTTGAGTATAAACAACAAGTTTAATCAAGAAGAGTAGAAATACTCAGATCATACTATAACAAAGACACAGATAAATCAAATTGATTTAATCAGTCTATTTGAGAAAGAAAATAGACAAACTAGATCAATAGAAAAATTTCAAACTCTAATAATAATAGGATAGTTTTAAATAGGCTCAAGTAGGAATAACAAGTTTAGAAGTTGAAGTAACATTATGAAAAGAAGTAAAACACATATAACCCCAAAAGATTTACACAGTCACAAATCACAAGAGAATGGGTTACCTCACGAATTATACAACACAGTTTTTAAGATTACCCTCTATGGCATAACTTTCTCACTTCTTAAGTCTTTGCATTTGAACGTTCTCATTACACTCTTTGCACCAACTCTTTTCTTCTTTTTGAGATTTTGAAACACGTGTATTACTAATGGAAATTTTCATCTTCAGCTGATTACATTCTTTGGAGGAGTGTCCAGACTTTTCATATTTATAAGAAACTATACTCTTAATCATGCAGTTTCTTGTCATATGATTCTTTCCACATTTCAAGCATTTCATTGGTGATGCCACAGTCTGACCAAAATCGTTGCCACTAGTACTTCCTCTCTTTGTTCGTTGTTGCTTCCCCGGTGGTTGTACAAATGACTTTCACTAAAAACGATTGACCTTACGCTTCCTTCTATTTTGGATTATCGAAGGTTCTAAGTTACAGCTCCTCGCATCCGATGGCTGCTTCAATCCTAATAAGTTATGAAATTCGATTATCAGCTCCTACTGCTGAGCGATCATCTGTCTCTGTTGTACTGCTACTTCAATCACCCTTTTCCATCACTCTTTTAGCTGCGGCTATACGATCTTCATCACGTTTCACGTCCACATGCTCATGTTCGTAACGTTCCATTATCTTTCTTCAAAGATAAACAAAACCAACACACAACGAACTAAACGTAGCGATTTCGCACAAAATCGTTTCCTTTTGGAAACCAAAACATATCTTTGTGTTCAACATCAGAGATTCACACAGCACAAACAAGACAAACCTACCTACAAACCCAAAAGACTCTAACTTGGGCTCTGATACCAACTAATGTAACACCCTTGTGGGGATGTCACATTTATGATGCAATAAAATAAAATAAAATAAGACTCTTACCCAAGTTATAAAATGTTTGGTACATAAATAATATTAGTGGTAAATTTTTTCTTTTTTATATTTATTAACATTAAAATATTAAATAAATAACACGGAATCCAAAATAAAACAAAACATAATCACACCATAATATACATATGATTCTTGTCTGAAGTATACAATTAATTTACAACTATTAATATTTAATAGAAATAGTAAAAAAACAGCATACTACTCAAATATAATACTTAAGACATGAGCCCTCGTCATAAGACAAATTCCCTAGTTGGGAATGTCTTGACCGATAGAAATTCGACCAAGAAGTATATCGAAGTTCTCTCTAGGAGTATGGTGAAATTCATTCCACAACTCCCTAATAGGTAAAATAATCTCTACGAAAGCAACTGTATAACGTGTAGTAACGAACCCATGTCGAGTCCTACTTACTGATAAAGTCACGTTACCACTGTACTCTATGTGTCCTATGTCCCAGTGGACATACCAAGCCTCAGCGCCTTCGAGAAACTTAAGTCTAAAGAAACCTAATTGACCTCCTCTTGCCGCCATTGTAGTCTTCAATGATATAAACATAAAATAGAAACAGATAGAAAAATACAATAAAGAGGTGAGATAATCTACATCATTACCCGCGTGGCAAATAAGAAAACGACAATACAAAACAATTATCACAATAGTACATACCAACATATCATGCATAATGTAACAAAGTAATACATACGATTGTATCACATACACTATAGCAATTTAATACCTCATGCATGTTATCACAAATTATAGTAAGCAGTAAAATGCAGATAATGCATGAACACACACCGACTCATTCCTTCTCCATGCAGCTAAACACGAATATCTAAGAGAATGATCCGAATAAAAACTAATAATACTTTATGGTTGCCCAACCAAACTATTGCACTGTCTAACGTCGTGTCTATAGCCCACAGTCCAAACATCGTGTAGTAGTACACAGTCCAACATCGTGCACTACAGACATAGTACTTAGTAGTCTCCTCAAGATCTCGATTAAGAATAGTGCTTGTCAAGATCATTAGTGTGTTGCCCGTTACCACGGCCCAGAGGTGCTACCACTATCCACATATGGGATTCTCCGCACACTAATGCCTCCAAGTTCAATAAATAAACCACACTACGCGTATCACACCAAAACATGGTGTAATTCGCCTCATCAATCAATCACCAATTATCAACCAAATTGGCACAACACTCTAAGCATGATCTAAAATTATAAAAATATCCTTAATATTAATATTTTACTATAATTATGAAAATACCCTCAATCTCAATATACCAAAATATAGTATGTCCCACCTGACAGTACTATCTCACAACGTGTCTGGGTCCACCACTTTGGCCTGACAGTAAAACTCACTATATCATTTAATCGCGTAGAAATTTTATCGCATTTTCACAATCTCATCATTTTCACAAATGTTTTTAAATCGCGTAAATATATTTTAACATTTTTGAACATCATGTAATGTTTTTAAATCATTTTCTCAATCGCGTAAGATTTTTAATTCATTTTCTTAACCGAATAGCTTAAAATCATCGTTTTAAATATGTGTAGACTATATCTAGTACATTAAAAATACGTAGAGTATTTTCCTTGTGTTATAGATATAGTATGGAATCTTTTCATTTTATTCGCCTGATTTTAGTAAATTTTGGCAGCATTTTGCCTATAAAATCAGTATAAGGTATTTTTTAATGTTTTCATCTAAATTCTATTTATTTTAATCTTACCCATCAGTTACACATTGAAACTTACTAACGCGCTTCAAAACTTAGAGAGTGAGCTCTACGTTAGTATTTTTCAAGCGTTTGCTTTGATTTTTACTTAAACTAAATTATGCTAAGTTAGGTTTCTAGAACCAAATTTATTCCTTTTGTTTTCACAAAGATTCATTGGAATCAGTTTATTTTGTAAATCCATTACCTAACCTATCTTAGAAAATAAAATGGCATTCAATTATACATTAAATGGCATGTTGGCCACAATTAATCAAAATCATTCTTAAACTTATTATTTTACCTAGATTCTTTAAATCATTGATTTAGAAAATGGTTGAGAACATTTTGGTTCTCGGTTTAATGATCAGGTCGTGAGCCTCTTTGTGTTCTTTGGAACACTCATGCAAATCGTTATATGTTATTCACATCCTACTTTAATAAATATACAATTATAAACACATACAACTATAAATATATACAATATACATACAATATATTTTAAAGCTATAAACATACATAGCAATCAAAATCAATAATAAAAATAATAAGCATGCATAGCAATCAAATTAATCACAATTAGGAAAGCATTTAAACAATCACATAAATAATAAAAATAATAATAATAAACAACCACACAAATGAATCCTTATGGATTATTCACACATATACAAATCCATTTTCTCATCACCATACAAGGTTGATAAGATTAAATCTCCCTCTTACCTCTTGAAGACAAGCTTTTCAAACTCCTCTCCTTCTCCTTGTTTTCGTGTGAACCACAATCATTTCCTAACAATTCTAAAACAATTAGTAAAATCACATACAAAGCTTAATAATGATAAACCATGGAACAAACATGGTTTAGAAAATCACAAACTAAATTTTAAACCATAAAAACCAAAGTTTACCTCTAGGAAAGTAAGATAGAAGTTGGATTTTGAACTAGATAGAGTAGGTTTATGGCAAATCCTTGTGAAGGAAAAGTGTTTAGAATATGATTTTGGTTTAGGAAATATGAAGAGGTAAAATTATAGAGGTTTGATGGTGGTGTTTTAGGTGTTGGCCGAAATATAGAGGAGAAAATAAAAGAGAAATGGTGCTTAGTGTTCTTGGTATTTTTAAGAGAAAAAGATGAATGCTTTCGATGTGAGAGAAAGTAAATATTGTGTGAGTGAAAAATAAGTGGGCTGCTGTACCGTGGGATAAGCATAGAGAAATTAGGATTTACTTGAAGTAAAATATCCTATTTGAGTGCACATGGCTTATGTCACCTTTTGGCCACCTAGTGTGCATGCAAGATGGTTCAAGAACCATGTAGAACTTGTCAAATTTGCCTCCCTAGGCTGCTGCAAAACCGTGTGGTTCAAGGGCATTTAGGGATTCAATTTGTTTTTAATTCAAGTCTAATTACTTACTACTTAAACAGCTAATTAATTAGGTTTAGTTTCCTAACCAATCTTAATTAATTATCCAACTATATATGCCTCTAGTGTACAATTTGTGAGGCTACCTTTCGACAAAAAACAACATGATAGAATGATGTAAGATGGGAGAACATTATTTCACAAGAATGGCTAAAAGTCAAGTTCTGTTGAATGAAGATAAAAAACTATCGAATATACCAGAAGGTCAACAGAAATCCTAATTCGACGGACGAGTGTTGACGTTGGAGAAATCTTCCAAGTGTTGAACTGACGAAAGTACTATATGGTCAAAAATTCTAATTCGACGGATACTGACATTAGAGAAGTTTCTCTACTGAATGGTCATAAATTCTAACTCGACGGACATCGACATTCTAACTCGACGGATATTTACATCCTAACTCGACAGATATTGACATTGTACTAAATGGTCAGAAGATCAATTTCGACGGATATGAGCAGAAGTTCAATTTCAATGGATATGGGCAGAAGTTCAAATTGTTACAATTGTTCATAAAGATTAATTAATTAGTTTACTTAGCTTGTTAATTAGGCCATTAGATTAACCAAATTAGGTTTAATTAGTTACTAATCAAATTCAAGCCACTATGTTTGACTTAATCTTAACCATTGATTTCAACTTGAATTCCCAGCCCTAGATGTAATCTAAGGTGGATATTGATTAGTCATAAAACGAATTCTTATCTCACCATTGATTTGATCAACGGTTGAAATCAAAGGCTTCCTAACTAAGTTTTCATCCAATGGTCCATATTAAAGTCCAAGCTCCTTTTTGTTGACCTATTCCTATTGGTTCAAAATAGTCAAGCCACTTTCGTTGACTCGCTCTCATTGGTTTAGAATTTGTCCAGTCAGAATTATTGACTGCTTTTCCTAAACGCGGTCCCACAGACTTTTAAGGATCCGTGGTTATTTTGAAGCAGATTTCTACTATTTTTGAGACAGTAGGTACTGTAATATAAAATAATATTATAATAATATAAAATTATTTTATTGCACGCTTAAATCCTAAAATTACAAGATTAATATATATATATATATATATATATATATATCAATCAGAATTGGGTTTCGTAAGATCCCCTAACTCTAATTAATTAAAATAAGATTTTTTCGGCCAGAAAATTTTTATTTTCTTGGCTCGGAGCAAATCACACAAAATAATCAAATACACTCACGAAATAGTCAAATTTAATTTACTACTCACAGAATTCACAAAATAGTGCATTTCAGGACGATATTATAATTAACCCAAAAGTTGGGGTGTTACACCGGCTAGGTGACAAGCCTAATCAAGTCACCAAGATAGGCGCAAATCTGGAGGAACAAAAGAGACACTAGCTAATAAAGCTCTTAAAGAAGAATAAAGACATATTTTCCTGGATATCCTCTGACATGCCTAGGCTTGGCCCTACTTTCATCTGCCATCGTTTATCTATTAAATATGATGCGAAGCCGGTCTCCTAGAAGAAGAGTAAAGTGGGCCCCGAAAGACAACAAATCATTGAAGAGCAAGTCAAGGAGCTGCTCAGTGCCAGATTTGTTAGAGAAATCTTGCACACCACATGGCTCTCCAATGTGGTCTTAGTAAAAAAATTCAAACTGGAAGTGGAGGATGTGCGTCGATTACACAAACCTGAACAAGGCATACCCCAAAGATCCATACCCCCTCCCTAACGTTGATAAACTCGTAGATGGCTCCTCCAACTTTTGGCTATTGTCTTTCATGGATGCTTACTCCGAGTACAACCAAATCCCGATGTGCCCTGAGGATGAGGATAAAACTGCATTCATCACTGAAAAGGCTAGCTACTGCTACAAGGTAATGCCCTTTGGTTTGAAAAATACAGGAGCTACCTACCAGTGGACGATGAATAGAGTTTTCGAGGATCAAGTAGGAAAAATGCTGGAGGTTTACATTGATGACACGATAGTCAAAACCCCACAATTCGGATTGCATACCACAGACCTCGGAGAAGTGTTCGCGCAACTAAGAAAGCACAATATGAGACTTAACCCAGAAAAATGCACATTCGGGGTCTAGGCTAGGAAGTTCGTGGGCTTCATGTTGACTCATTGTGGAATTGAGGCGAATCCTAGCAAATATCAGCCGGTGCTCAATATGCGTAACCTTCAAAATGTGAAAGAAGTTCAGCAGTTGACAGGGCGGATAGTAGCCCTCACACGATTCCTCGCTAAAGCTGCTCATAAATCTTTCCCTCTCTTTAAGCTGCTAAAAAAGGGGAAAAGTTTTAAGTGGACCTAAGAATGTGAGGACGCCTTCACATCACTAAAAGGGCTACTATCCTCTCCCATTATTTTGATGAGCCCGGAACCTGGAGGGACACTATTTGTATACTTCTCGGTCCATGGGGAGGTCATAAGCTCAGTACTGATCTGGGAAATGGTGAAAGGCCAAAAATCAACTTATTTCATGAGCAAAGTGTTACAGGGTTCTGAGCTCTATTATCAAAAGATCAAGAAGGTTGCCTTTGCCCTAATCGTTACAACTAGGAGGCTAAGGCAGTACTTCCAGTGCCATCCTGTTATGGTGAGAACGGACTAACTGATTCACTAAATATTGCATAAGCTAGACCTAGTAGGGGGGATGATTGTTACCAAGTGGCTTCCAGTACTCAAGAGGAGGGTGAATTGAGTATAAAACTTTTTCGCAAAACCTCTTTTTAATTAATATGAATATCAAAAGCTTAATAAATAAATGCACAGAAAGAATGAGAAGAAGAAAGGAAACAATAAAGAACAACGAAAAATAAATGTGCAGTAAATTAAATTGCATAAAATAAAGAGATTAGGGAAAAGAGAAGCAGGCACAGTATTTATCCTGGTTCGACCACTAACCCACTTGTGGTCTACGTCCAGTCCTCGAAAGCCGAGATTTTTCTCTAAGTATACAAGCTTCAATAGGTGCTTGCTACCGTTACAAAAAAGAGCACTTTTCACACACAGGGACACTCTACCCTTGTGCTAAAGTCTCACTGCATGAGGATACCTCACCCTTATACAAACCTTGAGGGATACCTCACCCTCGATACAGAATATCAGAAAATAGAGATGAAGAGAAACTCTCACTCAGAGTAAGTAGTACAAATTGAAGTGCTAATGGAGCTCTCACAAAATATCTCAAAGTTTCTAAACAATAAGAGCGTAGAAAAATAGTTTTCACAAAAACAGAGTAATCAAAAAATAGTTCAGAATTATGGGCACTGAAAAACGTGACCCAGACTTGCTATTTATAGGGAAAACCAGATGAATTAGCCGTTGGGTATAATTAATAGTAATTAACACAGATTGAAAACCTTGTCTGTTTCCATTTATGTAAGCACAAGTTCCATGTTTATTCGAATAAAGCAAACACTTATTCGAATAACACTATTTCTGAAAAACTCATCTGAAATGGGTTATTCGAATAACCAACCCGTTATTCGAATAACTTTGTTAAAACCAGAGTTGTGAAAACGAACGTTTATTCGAATGATAGCTTATCTATTCGAATAACATATTTAAAAGAAGTTCAGATAGAAAGGTTTTATTCGAATAACGTATGAGTTATTCGAATAACTCACTTAAAGCATAGTTCTGAAAAACCTCATTTATTCGAATAAGGGAAGGTTTATTCGAATAACCACTTACAAAACAGTTCTCTGGAAAGCCTTGGTTATTCGAATAACAGGGTAGTTATTCGAATAACAGGGTAGTTATTCGAATAACACCTTTTAGAAAACAAACCACGTGAGGATGTTTATTCGAATAAGCAAAGCTTTATTCAAATAACTCAGTTCAAAAAGGGTTTTGAAAAAGATGTTTTCAAAGATACTGAGTTTAAAACCTAGTTTTTTTCTTTTCTTTCAAAAACAAAGAGATATCAATGTGAGCTCCGTACAATAAATCCTAAGTCCTAATGCTAATCAAATATAAACTTGGACTTGGTCTATTTATCATCTTCATTTATACTTCGCGTTTGTTATCATCAAAACAAGTCTTCAAAGGTATGCATCCAAACACATTCTCCCCCTTTTTGATGATGACAAACTATCAATGAGACTATCAATGAGAAAAGCGTTAGTGCATATAATTGGAATTCACAAAAAGGTATAAAAGCTTACTCCCCTTCTTTAATTATAAGAGGTAATGTATATCAGATATGTGCGCAGCTCCCCCTTTCAATTTGAATCCAATCCCATGTTAAATTTACCTGTCTTTTCTCAATTAAAGTCAAATGATCAAATATTTCTCCCCCTTTTGTCATGAGCAAAAAGGTGGGGTAAGTCTCATCAGATATCATAGTGCATAACAAGAGACATACTCATATCAAAAGATCAATAGGAAATATTATTTATTCATTAATAAAAAAAGTCAAATACACAAGCTAGAAAATAAAACAACATAAAGTCAAAAATAAACAACCTAAGAACAGAAGATCCTAAAAGTAAGCATCCGGAGGTGGTGGAGAAGAAGCTGGTGTAAGAGCAGGTGAAGCAGATCGAAGTGCCGCAACCTCACGTTCAACGCCTTCTATTCTGTCAAACAGAATAGAGAATGTATGTTCCATGTAAGCTCGATTGTCTTGCAAGGTGGCCATGATCTGTTCCAGAGTGACAGGAGCAGGAGCAGCAGCAGGTACGTCAGCAGGAGCAGCAGGGGCATCAGCAGGAGCATCAGCAGGGTCGAGCTCATCCTCAGCAACCTCATCTGGGTACACCCAACCTTCATCGGTTTGGATCATCTTCATCTTCCGTAAGGTGTGAGCTCCAAAGATATTGTGGTGCATCAGAGCAATGGCCCGCTCAGTCTCCAAGACCAGAGGAAACTTGCTCAGCAAGGTTGTGACAAGAATGCCATAAGGCAAGTCAGACTTCTCCTTGCCCTTGGCCCTCATCATGTGCCTCATGATGAACACAGGCCAGTTGACCTGATGGCCATTCTTCAGAAACCACAGCATGAAAACATCTTCCTCGCTGAGATAGGCGTAGTTACCACTGCGAGGAGCCAGGATATGAGCATAGGCGTAATGCAGAAGCCTATCTTGGCTCTTCAACATTCCACCCTTGAGACCCTTATCGTGCGGGGCTATACCGGGTTTCAAAGAAGTCCTCAACTGCTTGAAGTTTGTTGAAGTCTTCAAGAAAGGGCATGTCACCATCTTCAACAAGGGCGCCAGAGAAATGCAGCCCGAACAAAGTCGACCAGTCCAGCGGTGTGATCACGATGTTCTAATCACATACCTCAGAAAGAAGATTCTGGCCATCGAAAGCCAGATTGCAGAAGAACATCTTCACCAAAGCTGGATAGATGGTGGCCAGGTGAGAGCAGAGTTGAAGAACTCCCTGGTTTTGTAGTAGGGTCAGGAAGTCGAAGCTGCGGTGCGGCTGGAAGAAAGAGAGATCCAGGTACTTGGGTTGAACCAAGTTGCGCTCCCAGAAGTGCGAGATGAACTGTGCACGATGCTCTTCATTGGAGGAGAGCCTTCTCAGATCAAGAGGGTTGGTGCCTGGAGTATTCTTCGTGCGAGGACGTTTACTGGAGGAGGAGGCCATGGAGGAGAGTGAGAGAGAGTGAAAAGACGTAGGGGTGAAAGAGTGAAATAGTGTATGAGAGGCAGGAGCAAAGGAGTAGAGAAGAGTAGAGAGGATGGAGGGTGAAAAAATGTTTTAGGCGCGCAGGGTTTATTTAAAGGAAACCCGTGTTTATTCGAATAAACTGAGGTTTATTCGAATAAACTTACCGGAAATTTGAATGCATGAGCGGCGCGCAGGAACTTGAACAGGTGAAAACGGCTAGGGTTTATTTGAATAGGAAGGGTTCTATTCGAATAAAACAACTTGGAAAGCCAAACATTTTGGCTAGCGGATAGGGTTTATTCGAATAACTATGGGAATTATTCGAATAGACTGAGGTCAATCAGTCAACACTGATAGAAACAGGTTCAGGTTATTCGAATAACCTGGGGATTATTCGAATAAGCAGAGGACAGAAGGAAACACTGATAAACGAAGGTTTCTAGTTATTCGAATAGAGAGGGGGTTATTCGAATAAATAGAGACTAAGAACAAAACCTGATAGAAGAGGGACTCTGGTTATTCGAATGAAGAGGGACTTATTCGAATAGACAGAGATGAAAAACAAGCAGTTTGTAACTCAGGGGCTAGTTTATTCGAATAAACTATGTTTTATTCGAATAAAACTGATATCCAACATAAATTTAACAAGAAGTAAAAGGAGTTTATTCGAATAAAGCCTTGCTTATTCGAATAAAACTAACACAGAAGCATAGAAAAGGCATACGTTTATGAGATTGAAAGCATATAACCATGAAAATAATCAGCAATAAATAAGCAAATAAGCAATTCAAATATTTGATTGATCAATTATGCCCAATTCTCCTCGAATATAAAAGAATGCTTCTTTTGCTAAGGGTTTAGTAAAGATATCTGCAAATTACTTAGATGTTTCAACAAACTCAAGAACGTCCCTTTTTGTACATGATCTCGATAAAGTGATGTCTTATCTCTATATGCTTTGTTCTAGAATACAAGTATGGGATTTTTAGAGATATTTATTGCACTAGTGTTATCACATCTTATCGGGATGTGATCAAGCTGAAGACCGTAGTCTAAGAGTTGTTGCTTCATCCAAAGGATTTGAGCGCAGCAACTCCCTGCTGCAACATATTCAGCCTCAGCGGTAGACAAAGCCACACTATTTTGTTTCTTACTATGTCAAGAAACTAAAGAACTACTAAGCAAGTGGTATGTCCCACTAGTACTTTTTCTGTCCAATTTGCACCCAACAAAATCAGAGTCAGAATAGCCTATTAGGCTACAAGAGGCACCCTTAGGGTACCACAAGCCCATTTGTTAAGTGCCTACTAGGTATTTCATTATCCGTTTAACAGCACTTAAGTGAGATTCCTTAGGGTTTGCCTGATATCTAGCACACACGCATACACTAAACATAATATCTGGCCTACTAGCAGTTAGATAAATGAGAGATCCGATCATACCTCTATATTTCGTTATTTCTACTGATTTACCTCCTTCATCTTTGTCCAAGTAGCAAGACGTGCCCATCAGAGTGGCCATGTGTTTAGCGTTTTCCATTTCGAATCTCTTGAGCAATTCCTTGCAGTATTTTGTTTGACTTATGAAAGTCCCTTCGTTCGTTTATTTGATTTGAAGTCCGAGGAAGAAATTCAATTCTCCCATCATTGACATTTCAAATTCATTCTGCATTGACTTAGCAAAATCTTTGCAAAGGGATTCATTAGTAGCACCGAAGATAATATCATCCACATATACTTGCACAAGAAGAATGTCATGCTTTTTATTTTTAATAAAAAGAGTAGTATCGACTTTTCCTCTTGAAAAACTATTTTCCAAAAGAAACTTACTCAACCTTTCATACCAAGCTCTAGGAGCTTGCTTTAAATCATATAAAGCCTTTTTAAGTTTAAAAACATGGTTGGGCAGTTCATGTTTTTCAAAACCTGGAGGTTGTTCAACATATACCTCCTCTTGAATAAAACCATTCAGAAAAGCACTCTTGACATCCATTTGATATAATTTGAAATCCATGATGCAAACATAAGCAAGTAACATTCTAATAGCTTCTAATCTAGCTACAGGTGCATAGGTTTCTTCATAATCTATTCCTTCTTCTTGATTATACCCTTTAGCAACTAATCTAGCTTTGTTTCTAGTTATTAACCCATTTTCATCAAGTTTGTTTCTAAAAACCCGTTTAGTTCCAATTATAGGGTGATTATTAGGTCTAGCAACTAATTCCCAAACTTGATTTCTTTCAAACTGATTTAATTCCTCATGCATAGCTAAGATCCAATGTTCATCATCAAAAGCTTCAATTAAATCCTTAGGTTCAATTTGAGAAACAAAAGCTAAGTGATTACAAGTATTTCTAAGGGAGTTACGAGTACTTACACCTTTAGATACATCACCGATAATTTGATCAAGGGAGTGATATTTTGAAGTTCACCATTCTTTGGGAAGTTCCAAAGCTTGTGAATCTTCTTATCTTTGTTTATCCTCTTTCTCCTTGATTTCCTTTTTTTTATTGCCTAAATGTGTTTCCGCCAAGATTTCTGCAACATCATCAACAACAAGATCCTTTCTCGATCCACTTGGGTCAGTTTCATCAAATGCAACATGTATAGATTCTTCAATAGTCATAGTTCTTTTATTGTAAATGCAAAAAGCTTTACTATGATTTGAATAGCCAAGAAATATACCTTCATCAGACTTAGCATCAAACTTGCCTAAATTATCTTTTCCATTGTTTAAAACAAAACATTTGCAACCAAAAACATGAAAGTGTGAGACATTTGGCTTTCTTCCCTTATACAATTCATATGGGGTTTTCTTTAAAATAGGCCTTATAAGAGCCCGGTTCATTATATAACAAGCTGTACTTACAGCATCCGCCCAAAAGTATTTAGGAAGAGCAACCTCATTAAGCATAGTTCTCACCATTTCTTCTAAAGAATGGTTTTTTCTTTCTACAACTCCGTTTTGTTGCGGAGTTCTAGGGGCAGAGAAATTATGATTAATTCCATGTTCATCATAGTAATTTTCAAAAACATTATTTTCAAATTCGCCACCGTGATCACTTCTTATAGAAAAGATTTGAAAACCTTTTTCATTTTGAATAACTTTGGCAAGTCTTTTAAAAGCTAGAAATGCATCATTTTTATTTGCAAGAAATAAAGTCCATGTAAACCTAGAAAAATCATCCACAATCACTAAAGCATAGTAATTCCCACCAAAGCTCATAGTTCTAGAAGGTCCAAACAGATCCATGTGCAAAAGTTGTAAAGGTCTAGAAGTTGAAACTATATTTTTTGCTTTAAAAGAGACCTTTATTTGTTTACCCTTTTGACATGCATCACATAATTTATCTTTTATAAAATTAAGCTTGGGTAGTCCAATTACTAGCTCTTTAGAGACCAACTTCTTTAAGTGATCCATATAAATGTGTGCAATTCTCCTATGCCATAGCCATGAATCATCATTCTTACTTAAAAGGCTTTTTGCATCATTTGAAGATATATCATCAAGACTAATCATATAGATGTTGTTTACTCTATGACCAATGAATTTAACATGCTTGTCATTTTTATCTTCAATTATGCAACAGTTTGAATCAAATATAACTTTATTTCCCTTATCACATAATTGGCTAATACTAAGCAAGTTATGTTTCAAACCCTCAACAAGCAGCACATTTTCAATAGAGGAGTTGGGGTTCTTACCGACTTTGCCGATTCCAAGAATTTTACCCTTGTTGTTATCGCCATAAGTGACGTGTGAATTTTGAGTCGTCCCTGGTCATGTGCTTGGAGCAGCCGCTATCAAGATACCAATTTGAACTCCTGGCTTTCAAGCACACCTAC
Source organism: Ormosia semicastrata (assembly GCA_029884595.1). Classification (NCBI taxonomy): domain Eukaryota; kingdom Viridiplantae; phylum Streptophyta; class Magnoliopsida; order Fabales; family Fabaceae; genus Ormosia; species Ormosia semicastrata. Next base: position 56,982,303 of record JAQQTO010000063.1, read on the forward strand.
AACACAAGTTTAGTTTTTAACTTTTGGTACCCAAACTTTCTTGGGTCCTTGTGTGTCAGTTTTGGGTATAGTACCCTTGGGAACCCAAACCATTTTTGTTCTAACTTTTGTATTTATATTTTTCCTTGCATTACATGTTGAAGCACTATGTCCTTTTCTTCCATAGTAAAAACATTTAATAAAAGGACTACTTGAAACATTAGAATGCACGAAGAAATTTTTATAGAGTTTTTGTTGATTTTTCAAGTTATAACCTATCTCGGCTTTTTGAAAAACCACTCTTTGTCTTCCTAATAAAATATTTAAGTTATCCCTTCCAAAGGTGAATTTAGAAAGAGTGTTTTTTAGATCTTCGTTTTCTTTTTCAAGTATATGACATGAAGAACAAGATGGAGAAGTAGAAGCATGTGAAGAATGATTTGTGCATACATCAATGATTCCTAAATTTTCATTTTCAATTTTCAATTCTTCTATTTCTTTATTTAGAACAAGAATTTGATTTTCTAAAGAAGAAATTGTTTTCTTAGATGAAGAAATAATTTTTGTGAGTTTTAAAGATTCTTCATGTAGTTCTTCAAAAGCATCTTATAACTCATCGTAAGAGGGCAATAAAGTAGTATTAGAACTTACCTCGTTTTCACTTTCTTCTTCATCTCCTTTTACCATGAGACATAGTTGAGCCTCTTCGCTATCTGAGCTGTCAGTTGAGTCTATGTCGTTTTCATCCCATGCTATATAGGCTTTTCTTCCTTTCTTTTCCTTGAAGGGTTTCTTTTCAAATTTCTCCTTCTTCTTTTGGTAAACAGGACACTCCATTTTCATGTGACCAGGTTTGCCACATTCATAGCAAGTTGGGGTCGATGAAGTTCCTTCGCCTTTGAAGTGAGTCCTTTTCGGAGGGAAGGGAGGTCTTCTTTGCGTTCCCTTTTTCCTGAGAAATTTACCAAACCTTTTAACCAACAAACTCAGATTTTCTTCACTTACCTCTATGTTTTCTGAACTTTCTTCATTTTCTTCATCATCATTGTCGAATGTTGATGAAGTGGCTTTGAGCGCTATCCCCTTTTTCTTTTTATCGTTCTCTTCGCTTTGGCTTAATCTGCTCAACTCCAACTCGTGCTCATGAAGTTTTCCAAAGAGGGTAGCTAAAGCCATTGTGGACAAATCCCTTGATTCGGATATTGCTGTCACTTTGGGTTGCCAAATCCTGCTAAGACATCTCAAAACTTTGTTAATCAAATCTTCATTAGAAAAACTTTTGCCTAAAGATGCAAGATGATTAATTATGTGGGTGAACCTCCTTTACATTTCCTGAATGCTTTCTCCTTGGTTCATTCTGAATAATTCATATTCACGAGCTAGAGAATTTATTCTCGATCTCTTAACTACACTAGTACCCTCATGAGTAACTTGCAAAGTATTCCACATTTCTTTAGCAGTTTTACAATTTGAAATTCTAAAAAATTCATCATATCCTAAAGCAGTAGTAATAATATTTTTGGCTTTTAAATTAAATTGAACTTTTCTTTTGTCTTCATCAGACCATTTATTTCGTGGTGTTTCGGTCCTTACACCATCGACCTCATGTGTGGGTATAAAAGCGCCGTTTTCGACAGCATCCCAAACATCTAGATCAATAACTTCGATGAAGATTTTCATTCTTTCCTTCCAATATGCGTAACCATCCCCATTGAAAAAGGGTGGTCGGTTTATGGAAGATCCTTTTGAAAAACCATTTCAAGAAGCCATATATACTCTTGAAGTTGCTAAGCTCTTTATATAAGAGTCTAGCTCGATACCACTTGTTACCAAGTGGCTTCCAATACTAAGAGGGAGGGTGAATTGAGTATAAAACTTTTTCACAAAACCTCTTTTTAATTAATATGAATATCAAAAGCTTAATAAATAAATGCACAGAAAGAATGAGAAGAAGAAAGGAAACAATAAAGAACAACGAAAAATAAATGTGCAGTAAATTAAATTGCATAAAATAAAGAGATTAGGGAAAAGAGAAGTAGGCACAGTATTTATCCTGGTTCGACCACTAACCCACTTGTGGTCTACGTCCAATCCTCGAAAGCTGAGATTTTTCACTAAGTATACAAGCTTCAATAGGTGCTTGCTACCGTTACAAAAAAGAGCACTTTTCACACACAGGGACACTCTACCCTTGTGCTAAAGTCTCAGCCTGCAGGGATACCTCACCCTTATATAAACCTTGAGGGATACCTCACCCTCGATACAGAATATCAGAAAATAGAGATGAAGAGAAACTCTCACTCAGAGTAAGTAGTACAAATTGAAGTGCTAATGGAGCTCTCACAAAATATCTCAAAGTTTCTAAACAATAAGAGCGTAGAAAAATAGTTTTCACAAAAACAGAGTAATCAAAAAATAGTTCAGAATTATGGGCACTGAAAAACGTGACCCAGACTTGCTATTTATAGGGAAAACCAGATGAATTAGCCGTTGGGTATAATTAATAGTAATTAACACAGATTGAAAACCTTGTCTGTTTCCATTTACGTAAGCACAAGTTTCGTGTTTATTCGAATAAAGCAAACACTTATTCGAATAACACTGTTTCTAAAAAAACTCATCTGAAATGGGTTATTCGAATAACCAACCCGTTATTCGAATAACTCTGTTAAAACCAGAGTTGTGAAAACGAACGTTTATTCGAATGATAGCTTATCTATTCGAATAACATATTTAAAAAAAGTTTAGATAGAAAGGATTTATTTGAATAACGTATGAGTTATTCGAATAACTCACTTAAAGCATAGTTCTGAAAAACCTCATTTATTCGAATAAGGGAAGGTTTATTCGAATAACCACTTACAAAACAATTCTCTGGAAAGCCTTGGTTATTTGAATAACAGGGTAGTTATTCGAATAACACCTTTTAGAAAACAAACCACGTGAGGATGTTTATTCGAATAAGCAAAGCTTTATTCGAATAACTCAGTTCAAAAAGGGTTTTAAAAAAGACGTTTTTAAAGATACTGAGTTTAAAACCAAGTTTTTTTCTTTTCTTTCAAAAACAAAGAGATATCAATGTGAGCTCCGTACAATAGATCCTAAGTCCTAATGCTAATCAAATATAAACTTGGACTTGGTCTATTTATCATCTTCATTTATACTTCGCGTTTGTTATCATCAAAACAAGTCTTCAAAGGTATGCATCCAAACACAATGATCGCCTGGTCCATTAAACTCTCTGAGTTTAGAATAGCGTACGAGCCCAGAATGGAAATCAAGGCACAAACACTATTAGATTTCCTTGCTGAACTAGCATCGGACCCCGGTGATACCGAGGAAGTATTGTGGACTGTGTTCATTGACAGATCCTCTAACCCTAACGATAGTGGTGCCGGGGTAATCCTTGAAAACCCGGAAGGTGTGACTATTAAGAGCTCCCTAAAGTTTGAATTCTCTACTTTGAATAATCAAGCGAAATATAAGGCAAGCATTTCCAGATTGACAATGGCTAGGGAACTAGGAGCAAAAATGATCATGCTTTGTAATGACTCCCAGTTAGTAACCTCCTAGATTTGGGGTGACTATCAGGCCAAGGAGCCCTTCTTGCAAAAGTACCCAGCAAAGGTATAAGGGTTCCTCCGAAATTTTTGAAGTGTCAAGGTGAAGCATATACCCCAGGAGCAGAATTCAAGAGCTGACCTCTTATCTAAGTTGGCTAGCACAAAAAGTCTGGGTAACAACCGCACTGTGGTCCAAGAAACCCTTTTGCTGCCTTCTATCATGGATTACCATCTTGAAAACCACTCAAAACCATTTTTCAAGTAGAGGAGCATAGAAAAACTTGGATCACTCCGATAATGGAGTATCTATAGTTCGGGATCCATCTCGAAGACCCAAAAGAAGCCTCCAAATTAGCTAAGGTCACGGTCTGTTACACCATTTATGATGGGCAGTTATACCGGCATGAATACTTTTCACCTTTTCTTAAATGCCTCGCGTCGAAGGAAATTTGAATACATACTAGCGAAGGTCCATAGGGGGAGTTGCGAACACCATATGGGAGGCAAAGCCTTAGCTCTAAAGGAACTCAGAGCTGGATATTATTGACCTACAATGGAAGCTAGTTCTATGGCACACATCTTGGTCTATGATAAGTGTCAGAGGCACTCAGATCACTATAATGCTCCACCAGAGGAACTCTTCACAACATCCATACCCTGGCCATTCTACAGGTGAGGTATGGATATCTTGGGTCTGTTCCCTCAAGCAACCGGGTAACTGAAGTTCCTAGTGGTAACTATGGACTATTTTACTAAATGGATCGAGGCCGAACCTTTAGTCACCATTACTTCAGTGCGGATCCAAAGTTTCACATGGTGCCACATTATTACAAGGTTCAGAATCCCAGAATCCATTGTGATAGATAACGGGACACAGTTCAGGGATAAGGGGTTCGAAGAGCTACTCGCTGGTTTAAAATCAAGCATCAATGTAGTTCTATAGAAAACCCCTAGACAAATGGACAAGCTAAAACTGCTAACCTAGTTATTGTTCAAGGACTTAAAAGAAGGTTGGATGAAACTAAAGAAAACTGGGCTGAACAGCTAGATCGCGTCCTTTGGGCCTACCAAACTACTCCCCATTCCATAACAGGCGAGACTTCTTTTAATCTCACTTATGGATGTGAGGCGATGATTCTGATAGAGATTAGACAACCCGGCTGGCGCCTCTAACATTTCTCACCAGAAAGTAACCCCAGACTAATCAGGGACGACCTAGACCTCTTGGAAGAAAGAAGGTACATTGTTCATATACGCGACGCTGCTATCAAAAAAAAGATGGTAGCACGTTACAACCTAAAGGTTGTCGCCATGAGATTCCATCCAAGAGACCTCATACTCCACAGGGCTGACATCGGCAGTAGGAACACCTCCCAGGGGAAGTTAGCTCCTAACTGGGAAGGCCCCTACCAGATCGTGATCAACACTAGCAAAGGAGCCTACATGTTGGAAACGCCAATAGGAAAGCTGGTGAAAAACTTCTGGAATGCCGACAAACTTAGAAAATACTATAGCTAAGTGCTTTTTAAGGCCTAGTCTTAGTTTACTTTGAGTTTAATATGCCCCAATTATTACGGGAGCACTTTGTATGGACTTGGTCCTCTTTTGCATTAATAAAACAAAGTGATTTTTATTCCATGATCATTGCCAGCGTGGATAGACTATTATGGTACCCACCGTGAGTGCCTCGTGTTAAATAGGTTGTGTAGTAGGAAAATCCTAACTCCTGGAAAAATCCTCACACTAAGCCATAAACACGAAAGACCCTGGCAAGGACAACTTATGCCAAAGTCAAGAGGAGTCTTAAAAGTCAAACTGATTGGCAACTAACCCTAGACAAGGTGTCTCTTCTTTTATGCTTAAGTCCTAAAGGGATTCCCAAGTCCTCAAAGGGTGCCAGACCCCGGACAAGGCTTTAATTAAACCAAAGTAACGTGAGATCCTAAAAGCTAAGGTAATTGGAAAAGGACACTGGGCAAGGTTTCTTTACTCTAATACCTAAGTCATAAAGGGGACCACAAGTACATAGCGTATGTCAAATATACAAGTCCACAAAGGGCTTTGGACCCAAGATGGACTATGAAGGTAAACAAGCATACAACAAAATTAAAGGCAAGTAAATTAAAACCTCGGATGCTGGAGAAACAGTAAAGTGAAGGGAAAATTAAACCCTTATTTTTAGGGACCAGATGGTTAGGGGGTAATTCTGTCTTAGCAACCCAGATTTGAAAAGATACTCATTATGGTGCGCACAGCACTAGACACGTTCGCCCGATTAAAACGTTCCATGTGGCCCTCACATCTGTCATGGCAGTTGAGGGGACAGTTAAGTAGCAGGCCAAGGGACACGCAACCTCAGCTAACAAACCCTGGATATTTCCCATGGATCATAAATTTTGGCAGTGAACTTCAACAAATTAAGGAGCCCTTAAAAGAGAAACTTTGATATGGACTGCAGCGCCTCCCATGAGGGTCATGGTTGGTGTAAAAGGTCGAAGTCCTCAATCACATAAGGAACCAAGAACTCGAACAGGAAGCTTCAGCTTACCACTTTGTTGTCCTAACCAAGCGCCGAGCTGGGGGCAACTTAGTATAGCTACAAGGTAAGCGTTGGACTCACCCCAGACTGTATAAAGCGGAAAGAAAAAAAGAAAAAAGGGAGATGCAAGATAGAATTCAAAAATAGAGAATTTATTTATTGATCTTATTCCATACATCATTAACCTTCACGGGAGGAAAGAGAAAAAAGTATACTAAAAGGAAAGTGAAAACAGTATCCATAGGAGAATTTGAGGACAAAATCGACATCATTGTTGGGGCACCTAGCTGCATTGTCACATCCACAGTTCCTCCACTCTCTTCACCAGATTAAATTGAAGCCACTCTATCCTACTTCTTCTTCCTTGCCTCCTTCACAGTGATAATAAAAGGTTGGCAACCACCCTAAGAGCAAGTCCAAGAAATCAGATCACCCCAAGTTGCTCCAAGATGATTTTCCCTTCCAAAGGGGCCGTATTCTTGCATATCCAACCGCTCTACGAAGAAGACCGGCCTGGTGCCTCCAAATCACTCAAGAAGGAAGAAGGAGAGGAACAGAGTGCCCTCTAGTGTCCTTATGCACTGGTTTACAGAAGCATCGCTCCATCCTAACAACACATCGGATCACAGGCCCCCATGTATGCCAAGAGAGAAAGGCTTTCGCCTCCCTAAATGCATAGTGATTTAACGTTACGCAAGGAAAGAAAAGCTCCTATGAAGGAAGAAGTTGTTTGTAGAAGGTCGAACACCTTCAGAAATTTAGAAAAAGCAAGAAGATAATCTTTGCAGAGGATGAAACCCTCCACGCAAATGCAAAAAGTGAAAGAACCACTCTCTCAAAGAGAATCATCCTCGTATGGAACTACAAGGCAAAAGGGATACAAGAGAATACCAGTGTCAGTGCAAATATTGCCTATTTATAGAGAGAATGAAACACTCTGATTAGTCCCATAAAAGGTGAACCGATCCCATGATGGCAGCCACATTAAACGCTCTCAGCTTCTGATTAGTCACGGGAGCAACGGGCAGTTAGGAAACAGTACGAAACTGAAATCCTCTTTAAGGGATATTTAATTCCAAATAAATTCAAAGCAACAATTTCTCAAAGAGTCACAGACTGTTACCATCTGCAGCTTTAGAGATTGAATTTAGAGTTTCTGCAGAAGGGAATCTCAAGAATTAATACTTGGGGGCAATGAACTTGAGGAACGTAATAGTATACCACAGACACCAACATTTAGCGTAAAACATCCAAGATTCGATATTAATTTTTTAGACTCTTATGTTAATCACATGCTTGGGTGATCCTGTTGAAACTTGACACTTGGCTATCCTTCTAAGCGCCAAGCTGGGGGCAACTATTGTGGACTGTGATCCGCGATCCTGCCTAGTTGGATCAACCCAGCGCAAGTATAACTGGACTTTGCCCTAGATGATGTAGCTAAGGCCTTGAAGGCAGTCCGGACTTCGAAGCCATGCACATTGAACGACGTCGAGCCATAATATCAAGATTTCTAGATACGTGGAGAGGATGTATCCCTAAATATCCGTAACTGCTAATCATCTACTTAGGATATTATAGAACCCATAACTGCCTTAGATTGATAAGTAGTTCTTGTATCAAGAGTTCCTAACTTATAATGGGAAGGTAATCTTTACCAGGATACTAATTCTAAATACTTGTATTTAACACATATTACACGAGGATTCTATAAACACTCTATAAATACCAAGTTAAGTAGCCTTAATCAGGTATCAGTAAAATGTTCACTTTACACTGCCCTACTTGTGCACAGCTTGACTTGAGTATTGGAGTCCCTTTGTAGGTACTCACCCCCCTTGTTTTAACACTCTCGACCGTTGCTGCTCAAGGAGGAAACCATCATTACGTGTCTATCTCAGGTACCCTCTAAATCCACTTCAGAACATATACCCACATAAAACTCTTGGCCCATTATTATGGTATCAACAATAATGTTAGTTGGCAAAACCTATTTCTTTGCTCTCTTTCTAATTTTTGTCCATTTTCTTCCTTTATGCTTTCTTAAAGCTAAAACCAAATACGAACGAGGTTCTAAGAAAAAGACAACATTTTTCTATTACCTTATGTTGTTTTGTTATTTCATAATAGGATTAGTTGCTGGATTGTGGATGGTTGGGAAAATGTAGTTATCTATGGCCAATTTTTTGTCCAAAACTCAATACCTTTTTTGGGAATATCAAAAGTGGTGTTTATTATTTTTTTTTGCAAGTCATTATAGTTATAGGGATATGGGTACTCCCATTAGGACATAGTATCTATTACTCTCTTTGTAACATAGAGTTGCCGACACGTATTAATTACTATATATGTATTATTTTCATTTTTTTTTGTTTTTCCTTTTTGACTATCAGAATGTCTTTCAATAACCCTAACTGCTTTTATTATTATCGTTGTTTATTTTTCCTTTGGTTCAACACAAGCTACTCAATTCCTGATGATGTAGAAATATACTCCAGATCAGTGCAAGTATACGAGGTTGAAAAGATAAAGAGACCTCCAAGCAAGAAGATGGAGGAACAAAGAAAATGATGGAGAGGACTTTTCTTCAATTTGTTCCACATTCCTACTTCATCAAGTTACTGATGTCATTTGTTATTGTTGTAGAAAGTTCATTGGAAAGATTGGATTCTAAATTTGACAACTTTAAGGCTTCAACAAGAAAACTACATTCCCAAATTAACTCTCCTCATTCTGTTACAACTCCTTTATCTTCAATTCCAAATGGTTAGTCTTTTTTGCCTTTATCTGTATTATTCATTTGTCTTCATTCCTATCAATTTAATGCATCTGATTCCCATCTTGACAAAGGTAATACAGAAACAATGGCTGTCAATATCTCTGTTCCTGCTCCTTCGACAATACTCCAAAGCACTCGTTCATCGAGCATTAAGTAAAGCAAATCCTGTAGTTGGTAATTTACTACATATAATGACTTCTTGAACATTATACTTGTTATTGTTGATATGTTTTATAATATTTAGTTAGCTGATATTACATAATATTGTATATTAATTATAGAAGCAGGCTTTTTTTTTAATATATTTGTTTAAAATTGTGGTATCTTTTATTGAAACTTTGTTGTGCTATCACAACTTCCACTCATCATCCAATGAACCTATCCACATTTCCTTTCAAAGGGTGTTCCTTCAGTGGAACTCCTTTAACAAATATAACAAACTGTGAGTGCCTAAGTTATTAATGTAATATCCGAACCTTTAAAATATGATGTTATATTGCATTTTGAACTGAAATTGAAATTAAGAAAAGGGGTAGGCAAACCTATAAGTCAATTAATTTGAATTGCAAAGACATTACTGTTATATCTAAATATAAATTAAGGATTTTGTGTGCATTTCAAGAGTTAGATTTATTGTTGGTATTCATGTAGGTACTATTACTCCTTAGTTTATTGCTATTGATCCTATATCCAAGAATTTGTGTAGAAGCAAGTTAGACTGTGCACATAGTAGGTAGTCTGTATATTAGAGGAGATGCATATCTTTGAGACCTGATATAACATATATAGGAGCGTCTTAGGATGAGTGCAATCTATATTAAATGTAGTTATTTAAGATTAGAATCTGTTAGGGATTGTGATCCTTTTTAACTAATTTCCCTATTTATGTGGGATATAATTAGCTTTCATATCCAACAATGATACTTAAGAGATTTATGCCTAATAAATAGGTTGATATACTCATCAAGATAATGCATAGTAATATTTGAGTATTATTCTGGTGGGCCGGGTTGCTCCTAATTGATAACCCAAAATCTCAGTCCAGAACAGTTGTCCCCAACTTGGTGCTTAGATGGAACAACTAAGTGTCAAGGTACCCATGTTTAGTAGGAGCACACGGCACGCAGTGAACAAAGGGATCCAAGTAAGACTTAATGCCAGATATCACAATGTTTCCTAAAGGGCCGAGGTCTGTGATATATCATAGTATGCCTCTGGGGTTGATGTATAAGACTAGGGTCCGAGTCAAATCGCTCTGCTTGTGTTGTTATACCATCGTTCGAGGTGTGTCACACGTTGCCCCCATGTGCTCAGGGGGTCTCGACCGTACGTTGAGTGAATTCCTGCCAGGGCTTCTATGACGGACTTTGGTCGAGTGTGTGTCAGATTGACTCGTGGGATAAGATTCCGAATCATGGTCCAGAACAATTGCCTCCAGCTCGGCATTTGGCCAGTACAGCAAAGTAGCAAGTCTCGATGCCCTTGGGCAACAAAATTCATGTTTTACTTGAAGCCGTAATCCATGCTTCTCCGTTGGGTTATAAGCTCTAATCTAGAGGCATTTGCGCCGTAGTCTGGACAGGGTCCATGTGTCAGTTGGCTATAAGTGGCCCGATTCTGCAGAATGAGTCAAAATGTTTTCCATGTTTACTTCTTTTTCCATGGTCCATACTGGTCCAACACCCATTGTGTTGCTTTTGACAACCATTTTACGGACTTAGGAAATTGTTTCCTTATGGAAAAACCATGGTCTGGGATCCCACACCCATAATATCGAGTGCATGGCATTCCACTTGACTTAGGTAGAAATAATGCCCCAGTCCATGATCCAATGCCTATCATAATCAAGTGTTTTGGAATTTAAGACTTAGGCAAAAATAACACCCTAATCCATACTCCAAGGCTCATAATATTGAGCATTCGGAATCTTTAGATTTAGGCAAATATAAAATCTTAGCTAAGGGTTTAATGTCCAAGAAAATTTGGCACCTAAGACCCCTTCTACCTTAGGTTTAATTATTATTAAACCTTACCCGGGGTCCTTGACTAACCATAAAGATTTTTTGGAACCCACCTGGCCTAGGTATAGAGTAGAAACCTTGTCCGGGGTCCATTACTAATCGCTTTGGTATTCAGGATCCCTTGTGACTTTGGTATAGAAACCTTATCCGAGATCCATTACCATTCACTTTTGTATTTAGGATCCCTCGGGACTTTGGTTTAGAATCCTTGATTAGGGTCCGTCACAAACTATTTGGGTGTTTAGGATCTCTCTTAGGACTTAGGCACAAAATAAACTGTGTCCGTGGTCCATCACCAACTATTTGGGCATTTAGGATCCCTCTTAGGACTTAGGCATAAAAGAAATCGTGTTCGGGGTCCGTCACCAACTATTTGGGCGTTTAGGATCCTTCTTAGGACTTTGGTTTTAAGTGGTTCTTGCTGGGGTCCTTTATGTTTACAGCTTAGTGTGCGAATTTTCCTAAGACTTGGGATTTTTTTGTTGCACAACCTATTTAACGTAATACAACTCTCGGTGAGTACCATAATGGCTTATGCATGGATTTCACTATCCATGCTACCAATAACTGCGTAATGGATTTGGCCAAGTGTCGAGGTTTTACAACTCTCAACTAACCCGCTGGAACGTAAGGCACTTCCTGATCTCATTGGTGGCTCCCTATTTGACCGTTTAAGGTACAACTCACATGGGCATGGGTTAAGACCCTTGAATGCGCTACTTGCCCCTAAAGGGTGGTAAAGTGGATTCCCTTGTTTGGCCTTCATGTATAGCTGATCCTCTTCGGACCTTATACTCCTCGGATCTCGCTAAAATGTGGCAACCTTACGAGTTGTGTCAGGCCAAAGTACCCGTGGACTCGAGGTCTTCTGATGGAACAAGTGAACTTTGGGCTTTGTGAGAAGGTCATCCATATTTGTTGTGTGGGATGATCTGTTGTCTCTCAGAGCCAACTTTTTTTTTCTTTTGGGAGACCAACTTTAAATCTCGTTAAATAGATAAACAATGACAGATGAAAGAGTCCCGCCCTGGCATATCGAAGGATGTCCAGGCAAAGAGGTCTTTGTTTTTCCTCAAGAGCTCTATAAGCTGGCGTTTCTCTTGTTCTTCCAGATTTGTGCCTATTTTGGTGACTTGGTCAGGCTAGTCATATGTGCTTTTGCTTTCTTAGGAGCCCTACGAATTTTGAGGCTCTCATTATAGCACTTATGTGCTATGATTTGATCACCCTTGACCGTGACCACCTTATTATTTTTGTTAAGGAATTTCATGGCTAGGTAAGCGGTGGGCACTACAACAGCAATATTGTTCAGGGTAGGCGCCCCAGAATAATGTTGTAAGTAGACGGGCAGTCCACGACCAAAAATTTGACTTTGACTATTCTGTAAGCCTTGTTGTCCCTGAGGGTTAGGAATGTTTCAAAATAGCTTACTGGGGTGACTTCCTCTCTAGAGAACCTAGTGAGCTCGCCCTCATAGGGGATTAAGGCGGACATGGGGAACTCTAATTTTTCGAAAGCATCCATGAACATTATGTCTGTAGAGTTACCTTGGTCTACGAAAATACGCCAAACTTCAGCATTACATATTTTTCCAGAGATGAGAAGTGGATCATCCAGATCCTAGACAATATCACTATAGTCCTTAGTGGTGAAAGACATCAGTGGTTCTTCCTTATCATCAACACGAGGCTTGCGCGTAGAGCTAGAAATGCTCAATACCCCAACCTATAGCATTTTCTTTTGGGAATTACTAGATGAACCTCCTCTTGCAAATACTCCAGAGATAGTACTGACTAATCGATCTGTTCTGTTGGCTTCGTTCTGAGTATCCTGATTTTGATCCTGTCGGTTATCAGCGTCATGGAGGTGTGGAGTCTGGATTTTTTGATAGGGCTGCATGTCCTCCTCCTTTATCGTGGGGTCGGACTTCACCGGGAGCTACGGCTACGTCTTTGCTCTCTCCGTCTTCTGGGGTTGTCATTGTTCTGGATCCCGGTAATCTACTTCTAAAGTCGTCATTCCTTAATTAAGGACTCAATGACATATTGGAGCTGACAACATTCTTCTGTTTCGTGGCCATAGCTTTTGTGCCACTTGCAGTGCTTAGAGTAGTTCTTCACCTTTTTCAGATGAAGCGACCTTTGGTTATTATAGAACTCAGTTTGAAGCACCTCTTTGAGAATCGTTTCCCTTGGGGTGTTCAAAGGAGTGTAGTCAGAGTACTTAAGCCGGTATGCTTTGACATTAGAGGAGCTTTGAGGCTGGTTAGAGTTCTAGTTATTTTTCAAGCAAGTGGGCTCACCTTTTTTCAGACTCTCTTTAGCCCTAGTTACTTCTTCTAATTCAATATATTTCTAAGAGCGTAAGTAAAATTCATCCAAAGTCTCTGGATTTCTTTTTTCCAAAGACCGAAAGAAGTTTGAATCAGTTCGGAGGCCGCTCCGGGCATAATGAAGGGCAATCCTATCATCCAGGCTTTCTATATAAATGCAAGCATCGCTAAATCACTTGATGTATTCACGAAGGGGGTCATTGCTTCCTTGGTGAATTCCAGAAAGAGAATCAACTGACTTGGGTCACTCCTTGGTGGTGGTGTAATGTAGTAGGAAGCGTTGGGTGAGATTATTCCATCCAGTGATGGATTTTGCTCGTAAAGTTACGAACCAGTGGAGGGAGCCCTTCTTTGAAGAAAGGGGGAAGGCGCGGCACAACAATTATGAGGATCCCCCATGGAACTACATAGACTAGGTGCAGGTGTCTAAGTGTTCCTGAGGGTCCGTTGTCCCATCATAGGGCTCTAAGTTGGAAACTTGAAGTTTCTTGGGACTTTATATGCCGTTAATTCATCTGAGAAGGGCTGTTGTTAACTGACAGTGGCCGGGGTGTTGTTTCCAACAGTGTTATTGGCTTTGTCATGTTACGACCTTCTCTGGTTGTGGGCTGCATTCTGCCTTCCGTTATCATTCTCTTCATGCACAAATCTCTCGAGATTTTCTAGCCAAAGGCGCTAGTCATCCAACTGACGTCATTGGTCATTGATCAGTGCTGTTTGTTAGTGCACCAATTCTTAAAGGCAATTTCTCATCATTTTTGACTGGATAACGTCCTCATGGTGGGAGTCGTGATCTGTGTCGTTATTCAAGGGCCCTAGGCGAGCATGCACTGGGATTCCAGGCCCTTGAACGACATTATTAGCTCCTTCACCATGGAACAAAAGTATCTCTCAAATGAGGACTCTTTGCGAGGGGTGAGTGATAATCACATATTTTATACGTTAATAAATCATCATTTTTAGCCACTTACATTCTTCATGTACTTAATTGATTGGGCTTGGTCATGTTTTCTAAGTTTGGGCTTAAATTGGGCTTAATTGATTTTTTCTAGCATCATTGAAGTTTGACACTATTTCTGTATTTTGGCCATATCTTGAGTTCTATATGTCTAAAAATTATGTATTTTACCTTGTAGGAAAGATGAGAGAGAGCTCTACAACTTTCATGAGAGCTCCAGAGAAGAATCCAACATCTAGTAGAGCTAATTGGGCCTAGAAGTCAGCACACGAGTTTAGAGATCCTTTGAGAATGTTTTGTCCATAACTTGAATTGTAGACTTGCAAATGGTATGGGGGTTAGGCCCAATTACTTATAATGGACCCAACTTTGTAACTAATAGAATTCTAATAATGTGAGGCTCAAATAGGAGTTTGTTTACAGCTATAGAAAGAGAAATCCGGATCAATTTTTTCATTCCACACTTTTCTCACCTTCTCTCTCTACATCTAGATTTTTCTCTTTTCTTCCTTCTTCTTCCTTAAGCTCCTTAGTGGTGATGGCCATGGAGAGCTAAACTTTTATAATTAATTCAAATATTCTTGAAGAAATTGTGGTTTGAATTCTTGAGATCTTTGTTTTGTTTTTGTATTTGAATTGTAATTAGATTCCTCTTCTTCTTCCTCTTCTTCTTGATCTTGAATGTATGAATGGTGATTCTTTTTATATTTGATCTGATTGGATCCTAATTTAAGATTGAGAATTATGATGAATTCAGGTTGATGTATCTGAATAAATCACGGAATTAAAGAGGTTAGACTACTGATTTGTGCCTAGGTTAATTGAATTCGGAGATCAAATTAACATAGATCCTAACATAAATTATGCGATTATGAATTTATGTGTCAATTGTTAATTGAATTCTAGATGATTATCTAGTATGAATTCTGAATTTCATGCAGGGATTCCGGTTGGATCCAAATTAACCATTCAATTGCACGTCAAATATTTGTTGAAAGATCTATGATAGAATCAACTCAATTTTGGATTGGTTTCTAAATTAATTGTTCTTTTAATTGAATTTATTTCACTTTAATTCTATTATTTTCATATTTTGAATTCTCAAATCCTTTTCCCCAATCTTGGCTTGGTTTGATTAAATTGCATTTACAATCCTTGAGAGACGATTTAGTGTTGTTTCCTATGCTACAAGCTATAGGCGTAACTCAGTTATAATTTTGATTGAGTTCGGTACTCGTCAGCGAGTGCTCTTAGCAGAACTCGAAATCCCATGCCCTTCATTAAGAGTCTTAATGATAACTGCTCGGCTCCTAGCAGTGGAGGTTTCAACATGCACTGGTGGTGCAACAGGTAGAGGATTGCATTGCACCGTCGGGCCTTGTCCTTGACTGGGGGCTGTGTGCGCAACACCATCTCTTCTTGAATGCTATTTTGTACTCACAATGGTTGAATGGGAATAAAAGTTTATCATTTCCTACAGACGGCACCAATTTTCTAAAGTAAATTTAGAGGGTACCTGAGATAGACACGTATGTAGTGGATTCCTCCAGCGGTGGTGCGAGGGGGTGGGTACCTGCAAAAGGTACTTTGATGCTCAAGTTAGACTATGCACATAGTAGGTAATTTGTATATTAGAAGAGATGCATACCTTTGAGACCTGGCATAGCATATATGGGAGTGTCTTAGGATGAGTGCAATATGTATTAAATGCAGTTATTTAGAATTAGAATCCATTAAGGATTGTGATCCATTTTAACTAATTTCCCTATTTATGTGGGATATAATTCGCTTTCATATCCATTAAGGATACTTGAGAGATTTATGCCTAATAAATAGGCTAATATACTCATCAAGATGACGCGTAGTAATATCTGGGTATTATTCTGGGTTACTCTTGACTGATAACCCAAAATCCCAGTTCAAAATAGTATGGTGAATGTTGTTCCTTTCATTAATATTTTAATTCTTATAGGTGAGTTTACTCTTCATTCCATTATCATCGATCCTTCTTTGATATTATTGTCTGGAAAGCATGTTAAGTAGAGAGTTCAGTTATTGAGGAGGTTAGATGGAATAGTTTATGTTTTGAAGTAAATTCATAGGGTACTTGAGATAGGCATGTATATGGTGGTTTTCTCCTTGTGCAGTTGTAGTCAAGCGTACTAAACTAGGGGGTGGATACCAGTAAAGGGACTCCAACGTTCAAGTTAGGCAGTGCACCAATAGGATTTATGCAATGAGATAATTCATACCTGATTAGGGTGACTTTGCCTAATATTTATAGAGGTTGGAAAGATGTGTTCTCTTAATGGAGAGATATATTCCTATAATAATTACAGGAGAAGATATGATCCTTGTTTAGTTATAGAGAATCCCGATATTATCGTAACGTTGGTGTGGTAGTTACAGTGCTATTATTCTGTAAGATCATGATTATCAATTAGGAGATATTATAAGATTTATCCATTGCACAGATCTCTCGGTAAAACTATTACTATCCAAGATTGGGATCTCATGATAAGATGGATCTACTAAGGACGTGAAGAATGGACCACGACATGTATGTGCACTGAGTTGGACTACATATTGAGTTTGGATTACGGTCTAGAACAGTTACCCCCAGCTTGGTGCTTAAGTGGAACAGTTAAGTGTCAAGATTCCAAATTTGAGAAGAACCTGTGCCACATAATAGATATAAAAATTCATTAAGGTCGAGGTCCATTATTATCGAATACCTCCGGGGTTGGCATACAACACCATCCTGTCATCTAAGGTGTGACCTTTGTCCCCGTGTATGGTTTCACAGGGTTTTTTTTTGTCTTTTTACATGTTTCTCAATAATACTGAGCTTTCTTGGGAAACTGTTGCCTTGACTTTATTAGGAATTAAAGATCCTTCAAAGAGATATTAATTCCATGTTTTTTCCCAACTGCATGCTTACCTCATAACTAATCAAAAGTGAGGAGCATTAAAATGTAATTTATCTCATATGATTAATTCATTTTCCCTAGAACTAATCAGAATGCTTCATTTCATCTATAAAATAGGGAATGTTTATGTTGAAGGTAGCATTTCCTTCATTATATTTTTCTTTCTTTGCAACTCTGTTTGAGAGTGCAGTCTTTATTGTTTTCTTTTCACTTTATTCATATTCAAAGAGGGTTTTGCCCTCTGTAAAAACCATTTTTCTGTTCTTCCTAAAATCTTTAAATATGTTCCACTTCTTCTCGCAAATAATCCTTCTAATGGAGACTTTTCTTTTACAGCGTAATGATGGCAGGAACTTTTCTTTCCTAGCGTACGAGAGAGTGTTTGATTTGCGCTCTGTTGTTAGGGAAATCTGTGATACCTGTCATGTTGGAAAAAACTCCTTAGAGAAACAGAGTCTACACTCCTCCTCCTTTCTAAGAACTTAGCAAGTGCTTCATCCCAAACTTTGTAAGTTTTCAAATAAGTAGGAGGGACTATTAAAGCTGCTTCATGATTTGAAGCAACTTGGGGTGATCATGAAGCTGGTGGAATGATCTCCTTCATGAAAGGATGTATCCCGTCCAATGAAGGAAAGTGTAATCTGACCTGTGTTATCATTGTGGAGGAGGCAGTGAAGAAGAATTAGTATTAGCTAACAATTTAGGAACCGTACTTCGTTCTGATCTGTCAAAGTTCTTCAAAGCCTATCCACTTTTTCAAAATGCTAATGCTCTTTCCTTATACATTTTATATCTCAATATTTTCTTTTCCCTCTCCTCCAGATGTATAACGATGTATGGAATGAGAACCGATCAATACAAATTCTTATATCATGAACTTTGTCTTGTATTTTCTTTTTCTCTTTCCTTTTTTCTATTGTTTATGCTTTTATTTTTTACCTGGGTAAGTCCAACACTTACTTTGGCATAACACTGCGATGCCCCTAACTTGGTGCTTGGTTTAAGAAACAAAGTGGCAAGCTTCAAGTCTTTAGTCCGGGGTCTGTGTACTTTGCTAATCGCTAAACGTTCTTTAATAGTCGTGGTCCAAACTAATAACTACAAACCAAACAGATACACTGGTTAAAGTCGGGGTTCATGAAAAGAATTCGTACTTAACTTTCAGAAGTTGTGTGATGTTTGAGTTGTAGTGCAACTGTCCTTTCAACTGCTCAAGAGCTATGAGGGCCACGTGGTGCATTTTAACCTGAGGGATGTGCCCAGTGCTTCACGCACCATGATGAGTTTTCTTTTGAAAATTGGGTCGTAAAGACAAGAATGCCCCCTAACTGCTTAGCCTTTAGAAATAGGGGTTAAGGATGCATTGTTCTAACTTCACTGTTTCTACGTATTTTGTAAGAACTTCATGCAGTAGAGAAGTGTGAGTTTCAAGCGATTTTCAACCATTTTCATCTTCTATAACCAAGACCTTTTTCTACATAGTATATCTTTTTCTTTTAACTTCATTACTGTTTTTCCTTTTGGTTACTTCTACTATTGTTGAGTAATTGAGTAGTTATACGCTCCTCGCTAGAATGCATTTCTGTCTTTCATTTTTCACGAAGTAGGTTGAAGACTTTTAACCCTCTTCACATGGCTTTGTCCTCTCAGAACACCATCTCTGTCGCACTAAGCATGGTGGAGGTGTCCTTTTGAATGTTCGGGCTTTGGAAGGATAGGAGGCCGATATGTGGGTGTGAATTACTTTGTTTTCCCCTCTCCATGTTTGAATCTTTGATTTGATTGATTCTGACAATTACTTACTGTCCTCTTTAGGTGTTCTTAAGATCTTCAAGGCCAAAGTAAAAGAAGAACTAGAGCCCAAGTACCAGTTTTTGAAGTTCATGAACTGGTTGAAGAGGAGCCAATCCGGATTCAGCGCGGTTTGGGACTAGTATACCCATGGGTTGGGGACGATGTCTGGGATCACTTATCTACACTTTCTTTCGAAAATGAACTCAGAAAATTGTTGTAATATTTGGAGTTGATAGAGAAAAAAGCCCAGGATGGAGAGTTCCAAGTCTTATGTCTGGAGTAGAATGAGAGGGTATGTTCCTGTCAGGAAGCAGGTTCACACTTCATGTTTCTCTACGATGCTCTCTTTGTTAAATTAGGACTTCGGTTGTCTTTTGTAGACTTCTAGATTTCAATCCTCCAGACTTTGCACATAGCCCCTACTCAGATCCACCCTAATGGGTGGGGCTATATCATTGCTTTTGAGAGGTTCTATCGGATAATGGGGCTACGCTATTCAACAAATGTTTTTTTTGTATTTTTATGCCTGGATAAATCCTCAAGGTTCAGCAACCCAGAAGAATTGGCACACTATTCGGTCCAGAGCTGGTCGTAAATCCTTTGATGTATTTCAAGATAGTTTCAAAGGATTTAAGACTAGATTCTTTAAACTTATGGTAGTAGAGGGATTTCATCCCTTTTTCCTGAAAGATGATGGGGAGCCAAAGTTCCCACTGTATTGGACGCAAGATGCTTGGAGTATTCCCACCGCATTACTTGAAAAATAAGATAAGGATCTCACTTCAAACGAGCTTGATTGTGTCAAGTTTAAAGTCTAATATTTCGAGGAACACGGGTTTATCAAAATCAAAGATGTTCTTCGCACCCCTGGTGATGATATTCTCTTTGTTTTGTTAAGTAGGAATTAGGATATTATTACCCGTAGTTTGCCTTAGGCTTTTTGTCCTTTAACTTTTTTATATTTTGTTATTTTGTTTGTCTGACTTCAGTCTTACTTTTTTATCTTATTTCAGTAAGCAACATGGCATCGAGACCCTCTCTTGCTGCTCTGCAGGCTTCGAGATCTAGGAGGAAAGGAGCAGGATCCTCAAGTGTTCCCACGACTGTCACTCTAGCATCCTCAAGCCAGGGTGTTGTTTTGAAGAAACCCCTGGACAACCGGACTCCCATATTCAAGATCTTCAAGGGAGGAAAAGAAGGGCAACTGAGAGCTCCATTGACCAGGGTAAAAAGGGGGCTTCAGAGGGCGACAATGAAGAAAGGGCTGATCCTTTGCCTATTATCTTGGGCATTCTAAAGCTGGGCCGTTTATTGATGAGCGGCTACTGAGCAATGAAGTGATGGGGCATATTTCTGAGTGGAATATGGCCCAACTCTAGCCAAGCTTCAGACTCTTACACTTCGGGCCGCTGCTGAAATCTATTATATTAAAAGATCTATAGAGGAAACTGATAGGAAAATAGCAAATGAAATCAAGAAGAAAGATGAAGAAGCTGCCCGGAAGCTTACTGCGGTCCTTAAACTGAATGAGGCACTCAAGCACAGATCACCGATCTGGAGATGGCGTTGGCCACCTCTGATTTGGCCAAAAAGGCGCTCGAAGCAAAGGGACTCCAGGCTAACAATACCATCAGTACCCTCTAAGCTCGTATAATTCAATTGGAAAAGGATATGGAGGAGTTGGACACAATTTTTGGAAACATTGGTGGAAAGCAGTTCCAAAATGATGTGGCCCAAATTCAACACTTCAACCTCGGCATTAACCTTGCCTTCAAAAACCTTAACTCAAAAAAAAAAATTTCATGATGGTCAGCTTGTCTTGGCGAGGGACCTTGCTCAATCCGATTCCAGTGCTGCCCAGAACACCACTCAGACTCTGGAAGAAGGGGAAGCTGAAACTTAAGTTTTTCCTTCTTCCTCCTTTTTACCCCCTGGCGAGGCTTTTCATCTTTGTAAAGACAATTGCCCAGTAACCGGGGTTTTAATTTAACTTTATTTTGCTATTTGCTTTACCTTGCTAATTTTTTTTCTTTCCATAGTCCGTTTTGGGTCCAATGCTCATTATGGTATTTATCATTACCATTCCGTGGACTTAGGAAATTGTTTCCTTATGGAAAAACCATGGTCCAAGATCCCACACCCATAATATCGAGTGTATGGCTTTCCACTTGACTTAAGTAGAAATAACGCCCTAGTCTATGGTCCAAATGCCTATCATAATCAAGCGTTTTGGAATTTTAGACTTAGGCAAAAATAACACCTTAATCCATAATCCAAGGCCCATTATATCAAGCATTCAGAATTTTGCACTTAGGCAAGAATAACACCATAGCTCTGGGTTTAATGTCCAAGAAAAACTAGCATAAAAGATCCCTTCTGCCTTAGGTATAATTATTATTAAACATTACCCGGGGTCCTTTACTAACCATAAAGACTTTTTGGGATCCCACCTGGCTTAGGTATAGGGGAGGACCACGGATGTTGAATCCGCACTACCTTTTGATTTCTTGACCTTTAGATGGTCAATGCCAAGTATCGAGGATGGGTATTGAACCTATAACTTACTACTAAAGCTTGGTGTGTTCTACCTCTTGATATGGGCTTTTTTTAACATATCCCATATGAAAATTAATGTCTGAATAACTCTATTTTATTGATAATTTTAAGGGACGAAAGTCCATATAGAGCATACAATTCAACGTTGGGGACAAATCAAACATTAGTTTACTAAAGGACTAGGCCGTCATGGGCATCTAGCTATAGTATTTTCTAAGTTTATCTGTGTTCCAATAATTCTTGATTAGGGTTCCTGTTAATTATTTCAATGTGTAAGCTCCTTCGCCAGTGCTGACAACAATATGGTAGGAGCCTTCCCAGTTGGGGGCTAACTTCCCTTAGAAGGCATTTTTTCCTCTGATGTCCACTCTCCTGAGTACCAAGTCTCCTGATTGCAACCTCTTAGAAACTACTTTTCGATTGTATCTGGCCGCTGTCCTTTGTTTGAGGGTGACATCACATATGTGGGCCACGTGTCTTCTTTTTTTTATTAGATCTAGGTCTTCCTCAATCAGACCGGGGCTATTATTAGGTGAAAACTGCTGGTGGTACTAGCTTGGTTCTCCTATCTCTACCAGAATCATGGCTTCACACCCGTAAGTAAGTTTGAAAAGAGTTTCGCTAGTGGTAGAGTGGGGTGTAGTCCAATAGGCCCAGAGAACATGATCAAACTGTTTGGCCCGATTTCCCTTAGCTTCATCCAGTCTCCTTTTAACTCCCTAGACAATAATCCTATTAGTTGCTTTGGTTTTTCCATTTGTTCTAGGGTTCTCTATAGAACTACAGTGGTGCTTTATTTTTAAGTCTGCCAGTAGTTCTTTAAAGCCCTTTATCCTTGAACTGGGTTCCGTTGTCCGTTACAATGGACTCTAGAATTCCAAACCTAGTGATAATGTGGTGCCAAGTAAACTTTTGAATCTACAACAAAGTAATTGTGAACAAGGGTTCTGCCTTAATTCACTTCGTAAAATAATCCACTGCTACTACCAAGTATTTTAATTAACCCGGGGCTTGAGGAAATAGGCCCAGGATATCCATACTTCATCTGTAGAATGGACAAGGTACTAACATAGTGGATAACTCTTCTGAGGGAGCCTGATATTGATTTGAGTGGTGTTGACACTTATCACAGATTTGGACATGCGCATGAGAATCAACTTCCATCATTAGCCAGTAATACCCTACCTTTAGTGCTTTTAGGGCTAAGGCTTTGCCTCCCAAATGATGTCCGCAGCTTCCCTCATGAACCTCGGCCAAAACATACACTGCTTTTTTCAGAGTGAGGCATTTGAGGAGGGAAGATGAAAAATCACGACGGTATAATTGACTATCGTAAATGGTGTACCTCACAGTTGTCTTGACTGACTTAGAAGCTTCTTTGGGATCTGAAGGTACAGCTCCAAATTGCAAGTACTCCATCATAGGGGTGATCCAAGATGGTTCCTTCTCTTTCACTTGAAATATGACATGATCCATGATGGAGGGCTAAGAGAGGGTTTCTTGGATTACTGACCAGTTATTACTAGGGCCTTTAGTACTAGCAAGCTTAGACAAAAGTTTACCCTGGAGTTCTGTTCTCTCGTAATGTGCTCAATCTTTGTCTTTTCAAAGCTCTTAAGGAGTTCCTGTACTTTGACCAAATATGTATGCATGAGAGGCTCATTAACTTAATATTCACCTCGAATTTAGGAGGTTGTGAGTTAGGAATCACTATAGAGTGTGATCTTGGTTGCCCCCATATCCTTAGCCATTACTAGCCTGGTAATACACGCTTCATACTCAGCTTAGTTATTCAAGGTTGGGAACTCAAATTTTAGGGAGTGCTCTAGTTTCAGTCCCTCTGAGTTTTCCAGAATTACCTCGGTGCCACTTCCCTTGGGATTCGAGGATTCATCAACAAAGATGGTCCAAGAAATTCCTTTTGGGTTGTCGGGGTCCAATGTGAGTTCTGCTAAGAAGTCAGATAATGCTTGGGCCTTTATTGCAAGTCATGGTTCATATGCAATTCCAAACTCAGAGAGTTCAATCGACCAAGCAATCATTCTTCCAGCCAAATCTGATTTGTGCAACAACTGGTAGATGGGCTAGTTCATTCTTACTACCACCAGATGACATTGAAAGTATTGCCACAATCTTCTTGTCATGGTAATTAATGTGAATGCAACCTTTTTAACTTTCTAATAATGAAACTCAGGCCCTACAGAACTTTGCTTACAAAGTAAACTAGCTTCTGTCCTTCGTTCGTCTCCCAGATTAAGACTGAGCTCACAGCCTCCTCGTGAACTGAGAGGTATAAGTAGAGCATCTCACTAGGCTCTGATCTTGTCAAAATAGAAGGGGAAGATAGAAGGTTCTTCAAGGATAGAAAAGTATATTCACATTCTTGGGTCAATTCAAAGTTCTTCCCCTTCTTGAGTAGCTTGAATAGGGGAAGACATTTGTGGGCTACTTTAGCTAGGAATCTTGTAAGAGCCTTTATCCGACCTGTAAGCTGTTGTACTTCTTTAACATTTTGAAGGCTTCTCATGTTAAGTACTGTAACGCCCCAATTTTCTCTTGTTTCTAGTTTATCTATCATTTTTGTGATGTTCTGAATTTTGTGAATTTTTTTATGAATAAATTGGTGTATGTAGATTATTTTAATATTATTTTCAAAAAAATTAGACTGTTGAACCGAGGCTGGGGAATCTTACTCAACCCGATACTGGAGACAGTTTTCAGAGTTTTCATTATTTGAGATTTTATCTGACGGATAAAATTTGGGTACGCTTAATTATCTATTGGACAATAGATACCGACTTTATTAACTGTGACTTTTGTCCATTGGATAATAGCTTTTAGTAAAGTGCTAGTCATCTTTTCTAGAGTGTTCTCTTTATGTGACATCATCCATGTGACATCACTTAGATGACATCACTTGTTGACTTTTCCAAAAGGTGAAACTAAGTTTCCTAAAGAAGCTTCATCAAAGCTTGTTGGAGAAGCTTCTTTTCTCTCTCCTTGGCATAGCCACATGGTTTTGGAGGGAGAAAAAAAAGATGACCACTTTGTCATCTTTTCACTTAAGTTTCATTTTACTTTTCATCTCAAAAAAAAGTTTCCACCTTTCTCTCTCACTTTTTCTCTTCTCTCATTTTTCTCTCATTTTTTCCCTCATTTTCTCTCCCTACCTCACGGCCACCACCCAAAATCCACCATCTCTTCTTCTTTAATTCTAATCAATCACATTTCTTGAATCTACATCTCCTTCTAAGACCATTTGGTGTAAAGATCTTGCCTTATTCATCACTTTTCTAAGTATTTCTTCAAGTTAGGGTTTGTGACTTCTAAGGTAAAGTTTCCTTATCTTCTCTTTTCTTCCCATTTTTCTTCCTTCTAAGACCATAACTTTGATCCATGGTCATTCTTTCCAAGCCTTAGATGTTGATCTCTTGTATGTGTTGTTTTCATTTTTTTCAAGAACCTTTGGAGGAGACTTGGTTCAAAAAGCCATTCAAGAGGTGGTTGGACATCTTCTAAGGTAAGAGGGATATGACTCTCACTAACCATGCATGGTGGTGAGGGACGAAATTGGTGTATGGAAAGTGAGGAATTCATGTGATGATTACTCACTTTATTGTATTGATTCTTGGTGATTCTGTGATTTTTGTTCTATGTGATGTTATGGTTTGATGTTGTGTATGATCTTGATAAAATAGAAAGTTAGATATATGATACATGTTATTTGCTTAGAACCTATTGTGGAAAATGAAGATTCTGAGGCCCAAGGACTCCTTAGGGCTCATGGCCAAGAGGCCATAAAAAAGGCATCCAAGATAAATTTTTGTGTTGAATTGGAACTTGGAAATTTAAAAAAAAAAAGGGAATGAATTAGGGACTTCATAACCATGAAAGAGTGGTAAAAAAAATCTTGGCTACTTAGTTAGAGAGAGATTTTCGGCCTTGAGAGAGACAATAAGCTAGAGAGAGAGATCATAAAAATTTAGAGTACTTTTAGGGTTTAGGGGGAAAAGGAAATGAACTTGTGAAATTAAATCCAATGTGGTTTCTTTTAGGTCTTTTGTGAAAATGTGAGGAAATATTACCTAGAAGAACTTAGCTAGGAGAGTTTTAAAACTAAAGTAGATTTCCATATTAATTCTTGAAAGTTTTAAAAAGAAAGGCTTATGTGAATATTTCATATGATTTGGAAATGATGACTTTCTGAGTTGTGCAATAGAGATGTCTTATGATTGAACAAAATGATATTATGTTGTTGTACCAACATGTTGGACCTTGGATTGTCAATAGTTGACTTAAGCCCTATGGTGGCTCCTCTTGGTGAGGTTATGCTGATAATGAATATTGTTTATCTTTGTCATGTAATCATGCATTGTGAAAGTCGGAATGACTTGTTGTGAAGACTATATGCCTAGGAGATGAATTACACCTTTATGCGGGTGTGAATTGCGTAGTGTAATTCACTTGTTGAACTCGGAGGCGTTGGGCGCGGGTATCCCACATGTGGCTAGTTGGTAGCTCGACTGGGCCGTGGTGACTGTGCAATGCACCGACGATCTCGACCAGGCACTATCTTATTCCCAATCCGGTTGAGAGTGTCATGTATTGTCATAGTGCGCATATTGATGAAATTAAGAAGCACATGATTTGAGGCTAACAAGATACAGATACTGGCTCCCCGATCATTCTCTCCGATGTTAGTTAAAACTCCATGGAGTAGATATCAGTCCATTGTGCATTCACATAGACATTGAGCATTTTATTTTAATATGTTATACTGTGGAATTGCCTGTGGATATTTTATGATAATTCTTATTGAGAGTTTTATGATTGTAATGATTATTTCAACATCGTATGATTTTTTACTATTATTGATGTCTCTTACTGCCATACTGGTATCGATGTAGAGAATCTCACCTCTTTGTATTGCTATTCTGTTTGTTTTCTATTTTATGTATTCCTGTTGTTAAAGACTAAGGAATCCAGAAGAAAGTTCGTAGTTTTTGTTGTTTTGCTTTTTGATGATTGCTCGTAGAGATTCCCTTAGTTTTGTCAAAGTTCTTTTCCATAGAAGTTCAGACACATGGCGGATCGACTGAGGCATAGAAAAGATTAGATATGTAGGAGAATTAACTCTATTTATTAGTAGGACCCGTGATGGGGCCCCATTCTTCTCTCTTAGTGTCTTTGTGCGTCTAGAGTTTTTCATGCCAATTAGGGAGCTATGGGGTGACTTGCATTACACCCCTACGGAGGATTCGGACCCTGTGGTATCATCCGCTAGGACTCCTATTTGCGAGCTTCTGCCACAGTTGAGAGGCTTGGTTAGGAAAGAGTCTGAGGAAGAGGACCCAATAGAGGAGTCTAAAGAGGATCCAATGGAGGGTCCAGGGGAAGATCCTGCTCCCTAGGTCTCTAGACTTGGGCTAGTCTATATTCTGTTAAACTGTTATTTATGTCTTTTGTGTATAAACTTGTAAATTTTGGGTGGACTATGATCCATGCCACTGTTGTATATATTCTTTTTAGTGTGTAATATTTAGTAAGTTTTGTCCTATGATGTTTATATTTCGTTTAAGCTTATATTTTGGAAAGAAAATTTATAATCCATATTTTCCAAGATTAAACTATTTTTCATGATTTTGTTAAGTTAAAGCAGTTTTAACGTATAAATGTGACGCCCTAGGGCGGTGTTACAAGTACCACCTGACATTTATCAGGGTTAGTCTCAATTCTATGGTAGGTTAGCATAAATCCTAGGAATTTCCTTGCTTGGACCCCAAAGGCACACTTTTCCGGGTTTAGCCTCATGTTATACTTCCTAACTTGTGCAAATACTTCTTCAAGGTTTGTTGTATGCGATTCACCTTATGGGGTTTTCACTATCATTTCATCTATATAGACTTCTAGCATCCCCCCCACTTGGTTTTCAAAGACCCTATTCATCATCCTCTGATAGGTGGCTCCTGCATTTTTCAGACCGAAGGGCATAACCCTATAATAGTAGCTCACCCTATCAATGATGAAGGCAGTTTTATCCTTGTCTACGGGGTACATGGGAATTTGGTTATATCCAGAATATGCATCCATAAATGATTGCCACCTGAAACCTGAAGAGTTGTCCACCAACTTATCCATATTGGAGAGTGGGTATGGATCCTTTGGACAAGCTTTGTTCAAATCTATATAATCCACACACATTCTCCACTTCCCATTGGATTTCATTTCTAGAACCACATTGGATAGCCATGTGGTATAAGAAATTTCCTTGATGAAGTTGCCACTTAGTAACTTCTTAATCTGTTCTTCAATGACTTGTTGTCTTTCTAGGCTGACCTTCCTTTTCTTCTGAACGACCAACTTCATGCCTTCTCTGATGGATAAGCGGTGACAGATAAAGGTGGGGTCGAGTCTCGACATATCGGATGATGTCTATTCCAAAAGGTCCTTGTTCTTCAACAAGAGTTCTGCTAGTTATTATTTTTCTTCTTCTTCTAAATGTGCTCTAATCTTGGTAACCTGATCTAGCTTGACTCCAAGTTGGAGAGGTTACAACTCATCCTCTGGCTAGGGTCTGGCACCACAAATTTCTTCCCTAACATCCAACTCAATCATAAGTATGTTGACCTGATCCAAGACTGGGCCGGGAGTGACAGGTTTTCTATTTATGGGTATCTTACAAATTCTCAGGCTCTCGTTGTAGCATTTCCTGGAAGCAACTTGATTGCCTTTAATGGTGACAACCTCATTGTTCTTATTCAAAAATTTCATTACGAGGTGAGTGGTAGACACTACGACACTGAGTATTTAGAGAAGGCCGGCCTAAGATGATGTTGTAAGCCAAAGGACAGTCCACAACCAAAAACCTCACCTTGACCATCTTGAAAAGTTTAGAGGATCCTAAGTCAGGTGGGTTTTGTAGTTACCTACTGGGATAATCTTTTCACCTATGAAACCCGTCAGTTCCCTATCATGGGGAGTCAAGTCAGATCGCGGGAGCTCTAGCTTCTGATAAAGATCCAGGAACATAGTGTCTGCTGAACTTCCTTGATCCACGAAAATATAGCATACCTCAACATTGGATATTATTCCCGAGATGACAAGTGGATCATTGTGATCTAGGATAATTCCGCCGTAGTCCTCATCTGAGAAAGTGATGGAAGATGTTTTCCTTTCTATAATCTTCAATCTAGGTTTGGAATGGGATATACTAAATACCGCCATCCTGAAGGCTTTCTTCCGCACTCTATTTGATGATCCTCCACTAACAAAACCACTTGGTTTAGAATGTTGGTCACCATTGTCATTAGTCGATGTGTCCTTGCTCTTATCCTTCCAGTCATTGTTATCCTGGTGAGGTGGAGTCTGGGATCTTCTCCTGGGACTTCGAGTCTTTCTTTTGCAATGAGGGGATGGGTTGCGTCATGGACTGTGTTTGTCATCTCTATGCTTACCACGATGCTCGTCGTTCTAAACGCGGAGGATATATTGTCGTAGTTGTCAGGCCTTAATTAAAAACTCAATGGCATCGTGGAGTTAGTAGTAGTCTTCCGTATCATGGCCATAACCTTTATGCCATGTGTAATGCTTAGAATGATCTTTCAGCTTGTGTTTCTTTATAGGAGGTGGCCTCCGTATATTCTGAAACTCAATCTGCATCACTTCCCTCAAGATTGTGTCTCCTGGGGTGTTTAGTGGAGTATAATTGGAATATCCTCCCTGAGCTGGGCTACCTTTGGAATATCGAGACCGTGAGGAATTACAATTAGGCTTCTAGTGAGAAGGCTCACCTTTATCCCACCTCCTCTGGTCTTTTTTTGCTTCCTCAAGGTTCACATACTTCTGGGATCCTCTCTGAAACTCACCCAAATTCTTTAGTTTCTTTTTTACTAAGGATGCGAAAAGCTCAGAACCTACTCGAAGACCACTTCTGGCATAATTAAAAGCTATTCTGTCATTGAAATTCTCCATGTTAGTGCATGATACCATAAACTGCTTAACATAATCATAGAGGGGCTCTTCCTGCCCTTGGAGAACCATTGCTAGGGATTCGATAGATCTGGGTTGTTCCTTGTTGATGGTATATTGGAGCAGAAAATGATGTTTAAGATCTGACTAATCAACAACGGACGCTCGTGGTAAGCTTGAAAACTATTTGAGGGCTCCTTTCCTCAGGGAAAAAAGGAAAGCACAGCATAGCAACTCCGTAGATCCTTCATGAAAACACAGGGATTGGTCATAGGCATTTTACATGCACTTAGGGGTCCGTGGTCCCATCATAAATTTCCAAGCTTGTTGGAAACTTAAAATTTCTGGGAGCGCAGTATTCCATAAGTTGATCAGAAAAAATGGTGTTCCTAAAATTTGTGATTCAGATTATTATTCCCAACTTTGGTCATTGAAGCATCAACATGTGCCCTCCTCTGGTTATTTTTCACTGTAAGTCTTCCATTGCGACGGTGTAACCTAGGTCAATTTTCAAGCATAGCTCGTTGCATGTCCTCCAACCTCTGATATTGTTCGTTCATCATAACCATATGTTGTTGCAGTATGTCCTGGAATTGACGTTGTGATGCCTGGCACTGATTCATGTGTCGAGAGTGAGACGCACGATCGTCAATTTCATTATATGGCATTCCCAAATATTGATGTACTGAGATTCAACGTTCTTGAACATTAGGGTTACCTCCTTGGGCTGGGATTCCAAGTTTATCTCTTACAGAAACCCTGTGCGATGGGTTAGGGCTTTCGTTAGAGATCGAAGTGAGGTGCCCATCATATTCATTTTCTACGTTGAGTGCCTAGTTTCTCACAGCAGAGGTTTCAACAGTAGGTGGTGGGACAGGAAGGGGAGGACGTTGGGCAGCAGGATCCTGCCTTTGGTTGGCAGAGGTTTACCTAGTGTCTCTCCTTGAATTTTGTCTCGTGTTCACTATGATTCAAATGGGATTGGAAGTTTAGAGGTTCCCACAGACGGCGCCAATGTTTTGAAGTAAATTCAGAGGGTGCCTGAGATAAGCACGTATGTGGTGGTTTTCTCCTTGTACAATTGTAGTCAAGTGTATTGAACCAGGGGGGTGGGTACCTGCAAAGGGACTCCAATGCTCAAATCAGGCAGTGCACCAAGAAGATTTATGCAATGAGATAATTCATACCTAATTAGGGTGACTTAGCCTGATATTTATAGAGGTTGAAAAGATATGTTCTCTTAATGGAGAGATATATTCCCATAATAATCGCAGGAGAAGATATGTTCCTTGTTTAGTTACAAAGAATCCCTATATTATTAAAACACTGGTGTGGTAGTTACAGTGCTATTATTCCATAAGATCATGATTGGAAATTAGGAGACATCATAAGATTTATCCATTGCACAGATCTCTTGGTAAAATTGTTATTATCCAAGATTGGGATCTCATGATAAGCTGACTCTACTAAGGACGTGAAGAATGGACCACAGCGAGTATGTGCACCGGGTTGGAATACATATTGAGAGTTAGGATTATGATCCAGAGCAGTTCAGTTCCTTCAAATGAAATTGCAAGGGATTTATTACTATTAACAAATACTGATAAAGGTATGTTTAGACCTAAAGTTTGAATTTCTTATTTAATGTTCATACTTCTTGATTGGTTTTATTAAATTAATTAGTAAAATTACTCTCAGACATTATTACAATTGAGGATTTAAATGAGTGTTGAAGAAGTCATTTTTTGTTTCAAGAACCAAGTAGTTCTTTTGATCATCCTTTATTCGATGAAAGTGAGCATCAAGTTATGTTACTTGCCATCATTTTTTTAAGTTAAAGAATAAGACTTACAAGCAAACCACAAATTAATCACTCGATTTATTTTTGGTATTCTTGAAGGTTGTTTGGATTTTGGAGATTGTGATCATGTTGAGGTTTCCGTGGGGCTTCAGCATGGCATGAAGAAAGACATGAAAAATCCAAAAAATCCTTTAATGCAGAGTTTTCAATATTTTGCATGAAAGGAAAAGTTCACTTGCCCTTGCTTAGAAGGCCTCCTTAATTTAATGAATTACAAAACAAAGACAGGAGCCAACAGCGTAACCCTTTCTTCATGCAGCTCCACCACCCACAGTTGAAGCTTTTGCCAAAAGAAACCAAGCATATGTCCCAGAACATCTGCGTGATAGACATGAGACTTCACTTTTCGATGAAACTCCACATCTGTCAAGTAGAGTATCTGTCATGGATAGGCTTGGCCACCCTGGAGAAAAAGCCAAGAATGTCGTTCAAGAGTCCAGGGCTCCAGTGCAAACACGCCTAGGCCTCCTGAATAATGTTGCTGCTAATCATGCTTCTAGCCGAAACACCGTCCGCTCTGAGATGACCAGAAACCATCTTCAGGAGCTGGTAACCCAACAAATGCTGTAGATTGATGAACAACATCGTAAGTTGGATAACCAATGTCACCAACTAGACGAGTAGGAAAGGTTTGTACATGTCGAGAATGACAATGAAAGGAGGGATGCAGCCCACAACATAAGAAGGCTGCCCCACGATCAAGGCAGCATTTCTTTGGAAACAGTGCATCGGTCCCCAGCGTCTAACAGTAACCCTTCTCAAATGAACTAATGATATACAGGACTCCAAGAAACTTTAAATCTTCCTCCAACTTAGAGCCTAATGATGGGACAATGGACCCAACTTAGAGCCCAATGATGGGACAATAGACGCTCAGGAACGCCTAGACTCTTATGTTCAGTCTATGCAGTTCCATAAGGGATCCCCAGAGCTACTGTGTCATACCTTCCCCCTCTTTTTAAAGAAAGGCGCTCTCGGCTGGTTCACAACCTTACCTTCAAAATCTATCACTGGATGGGATGACCTCGTGACTCGCTTCCTACTACACTATACCACCACCAAGGAGCAGCCCAAATCGGTTGACTCCCTTCATGGAATTCGCCAAACGAGCACTGAATGCATTCACAAGTACATCAAAAGGTTCAGTGACGCCCTAGCTCATGTAGCTAGCTCGGATGACCAGATTACTCTTCATTATGCCTAGAGTGGCCTCCGGACTGATTTTGAGTTCTTCTGGTCCCTGCGGAAAAAAAAGTCAGTAACCATGAATGAATTTCATGTCTGCTCCACGAAATACATCGACCTAGAGGAGACCATTAAGGATAAAGAGATTTTAGAAAAAGGTGAACCCACGCGCTAGAAGAATAACTAGAGCTCTAACTAACTTAAAAGCTCTTCGAAGGGCGTAGCGTATTGGCCTAAATATTCTAATTACACTCCTTTGAACACTCCACGAGAAACAATTCTCAAAGAAGTGCTTCAGACTGAGTTCCAGAATATTAAAAGGCCACCTCCTCTGAAAAAGGTGAAAGACCACTTGAAACACTATTAATGGCATAAAAGTTATAGCCATGAAATAAAAGAGTGTTACTAGCTCCGTGATGTCATTGAATCCCTAATTAAAGAAGGAGGGTTACAGAAATATATCGTTGTAATCTGAAATAACGATAATCGCGGAAGACGTAGGGACCGAAGAAGTAGTCCCAGTCCTTGGCAAAGTCCAACTCTATGCTAAGGAGATGGACACGCAGCCCTGCTAGAAAATCCAGGACTCCACCTCACCATGTCACTGATAACTAGTAGGATCGAAACCAAGAAACTCAAAACAAGACCAACAAAACAAATTGGCTTGTTAGTACCATAGTAGAAGGATTTACAAGTGGAGGCTCATCTAGCAATTCCCAAAAG
This sequence comes from Ormosia semicastrata, assembly GCA_029884595.1. NCBI lineage: Eukaryota > Viridiplantae > Streptophyta > Magnoliopsida > Fabales > Fabaceae > Ormosia > Ormosia semicastrata. Next base: position 57,015,491 of record JAQQTO010000063.1, read on the forward strand.
AAGGCACTACAGACTGCGGTATTGAGCGTTTCTATCTCTACATGCAAGCCCCGCACTGAGGACAAGGACGATGCTGTCAAGGTCAAATTCTTGGTGGTGGATTGTCCATCATCCTACAACATTATTTTGGGTCACCCCACGTTGAATGAAATTTTCACTGTAGTGTCAACCACCCACCAGGCAATGAAATTCCTTAATAAAAATAATGAGGTAGTCACAGTTAAGGGCGATCAGATCGTAGCACGGAAGTGTTATAACGAGAGCCTTAGAATATGCAAGACTCTCAGGAAGACCAAAACGTGCACATCTGGCCTAACTTTAGACCAGGCCAACATCCTTATGACCGAGCTAGATGTTTATCAAGAGATCTAGCGTACCAGACCCCAGCCAAAAGGGGAACTTCTTCCGCTCTAGTTAGGTGATAAGCCTGACCGGGTCACCAAGATAGGTACAAATCTAGAAGACTAAGAGAGACGCCAGCTAATAAAGTTCTTATAGAAAAATAAGGACCTATTTTCCTGGACGTCTTCTGACATGCTTGGGCTTGACCCCACTTTCATCTATCATCGTTTATCTATTAAACGAGATGCGAAGCCAGTCTCCCAGAAGAAAAGGAAAGCGGGCCCTGAAAGACAACAAATCATTGAAGAGTAAGTCAAAGAGCTGCTCGGTGCCGGATTTATCTGAGAGATCTCGTACACCACATGGCTCTCCAATGTGGTCCTAGTGAAAATGTCAAATGGAAAGTGGAGGATGTGCGTGGACTACACAGACCTGAATAAGGTGTGCCCCAAATATCCATACCCCCTCCCTAACATTGATAAAGTTGTTGATAGCTCATCTGGCTTCCAGCAACTGTCTTTCATGGATGCTGAGAGGGAAGTAGGTACAAAATAAAAGCAGAAGGTAAAGATGGATATTATAACGCCCCTTTTTGGAAGGGAACGTCACATTATCAATTACAATGCGGAAATAAAAATATATAAGTTAAGACCTGATTCATTTTAATATAATATATATTTACTTGATTATAGTTATGTAATTAAATTGGTGAATATTTTTTTTGTTATAATAATAATAACAATACTTAATAAACCCAGTGACGAAACATAAATGGAAATAAAGAATAAAAATAGAGGTAAAGCGTACATTGGAATTAACATTACGTATTCATATATATATTTATCAAACTGTTTGGTTACAAAGCCTAGTATACCAAAAAGCAAAACTATACCTGCCCCCAAAGGATTATACATATACATCCCCACGGTATCAGAAATATATAACCCACTACAAAAGACATCAGGCCCCCAAAATAAAAACACTAGTAGCCATCAGTAGTTACAAGCAATATCAGTCCCTCAGATGAGGAGGAATTGTGTCAGGATCCTCTTCAGGATCCTCCGCGAGGTCATCCTCGAGGACCTCCTTAGGGTCTTCCTCAACCGAGGAAACCTCCATAGAAGCCACAGAGCTACGGGACGGGGCCCGAGCTATGGAATCAAAAGAGTCCTCCTGCGGGGTGTAGTAGCGGTCACCCCACATCTCTCGTATAGGCAGATAAAACTCCAGATGCTGGCTGATGCAGCAAGTAAAGGTCAACGGTTCATGATGCCTCCAGGCTAAAGCTATCGACACGTCTCCCAAGTAGATGCAGCGCTCAGAATTCAGGTTAATGTGCCAGCACTCTGGCCCTCCTAAGAAGGCTAGACGCACATCTCCCAGAAATCTGCGCATGCGTGCCTCCATGCTCTACGATAGTCGCTAATAGTGATCAGGCCAGAAGCCGGGGAAATCAGGAGCTTCCGTTTCCTTGCCATCGTCTTCGATGGGACGCAATATACAGACAAACAGTAATGGAAAGACAGGAAAGAGGTAAGACATCCTACCATCATTATCAGTTATAGCAGCCAGAAACAAAATGGCGCAAAGCGCCCACATAGCATTTTTGACAGCAATAATGATAATAAACATTAAATAGCAATAATAATCAACCAAGCAGTTCCAGGAAGTTATATATATCAGTAATAGAATAGTTCTGATTCTAATAATCATAAATGCCAGATAATTCATGGACCCACTATGCATATTCTTACAAATTCAAAATCTTACTCCATGGAGCTAGACACAAACAGTCGGAGAGAATGATCAGGGACACATGCCAGTATCTCGTCAGCCATAAAAACAAGTGCTTTCTAGAAATATAATCAGTCATTTTGTGCAACAAAGCTTTATACAGCGGCATTCCCACAAGATCTCGATATAGGACAGTGCCATAGTCAGGATCGTCGGTGCATTTGCATCGGTTTGTCCCACGGTCCAGAGGGGCTACCAACTACCCACTGTGAGACACCCGCGCCCCGACACCTCCAAGGTCAACTACAGGACCACACTTGTCTATTCGCACCCGCACTAAGGTGTGATCAACTCCTAGGTAACTCGGCCTTAACACAGTCCAACAAACATTCACAATGCATACAGACTCTATGCATAATCATGTATGATCATTATTACATACTATTCCACAATATGCCACAACTGGCCAAAGCAAGAATCAACACAATCATTGGTCACTCACATGGACCCATAATATCATAATATTAGAATTAAATGAATTAATGTATTTTTAAGCTATATTATGAATTTTTGCTTAGGTTTAGCTTTTCTTACAAAGTTTGTCTCTAAAGAAATTTTCTTAATTAATTAAATTCTCTTAGGTAATTTATTCACATACACTTATAAGGTTATTCTAAGATTCAAAGTCTCACACTCTCTTGTTCTTACCCTAATTAAAATTATCTTAAGTCTTATGAAAATTCCATTCTTGGTTCTTTAAAATTTATGAATCTCCAGGTATAATTTAATTTTCCATTTTGCTAATTCTTGCATCCTATTACCATTAATTTAATCACTAGGTGTTAGGTGATAAATTTTAAATTTTGGATTCGATGGAGAAAAATGCCTCTAGTGTACAAATGTGAGGCTACCTTTCGACGAAAAATAATATGACAGAATCAATGTTTGTAGGAAAACATTATTTGACCAGAATGGCTAAAAGTCAAGTTCTGTCGGATAAAGACTAATTCTGTCGAATGAAGATCAATTCTGTCGAATGATGCATAAAGCTGTCGAATATGTTAGAAGATCAGCAGAAATCCTAATTCGACAGATAGGTGTTGACGTTGGATAAATCTTCTAAGTGTTGAACCAACGAAAGTACTAAATGGTCAAGAAATTCTAATTCGACGGATATTGACATTGGAGAAGTTTCTCTTGTGATGAACTGACGAAAGTGCTAAATGGTCAGAAATTCTAATTCGACAGATATTGACATTGGAGAAGTTTTTCTCATGTTGAACCGATGAAAGTACTAAATGGTCAGGAAATTCTAATTCGACGGATATTGACATTAGAGAAGTTTCTCTTGTGTTGAACTGACGAAAGTACTAAATGGTCAGGAAATTCTAATTCGACTGATATTGACATTAGAGAAGTTTCTCTTAATTAATTACATAATGTACACTTGATTTATTATGAATTCCAATTTTACAATTGTTCACAAAGAACCCTAAATTTTGGGCCTCAAAATCGTGGCCACCCAAGAACCAATCCGACATCATTTTCTTCCATTTCATGCATTCCAATCTATTCAAATACATCAATATACATAGCCAAACAATCTAATAGCACAAACACATTATAAACAACATGCAAACATACTAATCATGCAAACAAAGAATAACCCTCAATAGGATTTTCTCACAATCAATCACAGACAAAGTTTCTAAATGCTAATAGAGGTTGAGGAGGAGTGTCTTCCTCTTACCTAAGAGAAGCACAAAGAAAGGATGTTCCTTTTTACTTAGAAATTTTGTTTTTCACCACCACCAAAACCTTGGGTGTTCAAATCCACAAAACCAAGATCAAAGAGGGGAAATGGTAGCCATAGTCACCAAGGTGACCATGGAACACAAAAATGAGGAGAAGAGGAGAAGAAAGTTGAGAGCTTTTACCTCAAAACTCCAAGCTTTGATGTTGGGTGTGGAACACGAAAATGATGGAGCCAGGAGGAGTCCCACAAAAAGGAAAGCTTGAAGATGGAGAGGGGAAACAATGGTCTCTATTGGGTTGAGCAAAGGAAGCTTAAAATCAACAATAGTGGTTGTGGGTGTGTGCAGTTGTGTGAAGAAGAGAGAAAGAGGGGTGAGCTGCATATGGGAGGAGAGGAAATGAGAGAATGAAAATGTAATATCCCTCTTAGCCAACCGTGCAGCACCAAAAAGGGAGGAGATAGAAAAGTGGTTGGGAAGGAAGCTTCCTAGAAGCTTCCCTCAAAGCTTCCTTGAGAAGGGAACGTCACATTGTCAATTACAATGAATCTCCAAGTATAATTTAATTTTTCATTTTTCTAATTCTTGCATCCTATTACCATTAATTTAATCACTAGGTGTTAGGTGATAAATTTTAAATTTTGGATTCGACAGAGAAAAATGTTTCTAGTGTACAAATGTGAGGCTATCTTTCGACGAAAAATAATATGACAGAATCAATGTTGGTAGGAAAACATTATTTGACCAGAATGGCTAAAAGTCAAGTTCTGTCGGATAAAGATTAATTTTGTTGAATGAAGATCAATTTTGTCGAATGATGCATAAAGTTGTCGAATATGTTAGAAGATCACCAAAAATCCTAATTCAACGGATGGGTGTTGACGTTGGAGAAACCTTCTATGTGTTGAACCGACGAAAGTACTAAATGGTCAAGAAATTCTAATTCAACGGATATTGACATTGGAGAAGTTTCTCTCGTGTTGAACCGACAAAAGTACTAAATGGTCAGGAAATTTAATTCGACAGATATTGACATTGGAGAAGTTTCTCTCGTGTTGAACCGATGAAAGTACTAAATGGTCAGGAAATTCTAATTCGACAGATATTGACATTGGAGAAGTTTCTCTCGTGTTGAACTGACGAAAGTACTAAATGGTCAAGAAATTCTAATTCACCAGATATTGACATTGGAGAAGTTTCTCTTCATTAATTACATAATGTACACTTGATTTATTATGAATTCCAATTGTTACAATTGTTCACAAAGAACCCCAAATTTTGGGCCTCAAAACCGTGGCCACCCAAGAACCAATCCAACATCATTTTCTTCCATTTCATGCATTCCAATCCATTCAAATACATCAATATACAATAGGCTACAGTTTCTTGAAGGCACTGAGGCTTAGCGTGTTCATTGGGACTCAAAGCATATAGAGTATTGTGGTGACATTACTTTATCAGTAAGTAAGACTCGCCATGGGGTCATTACTTCATTTTATATGGTTGCTTATGTAGAGGTTATTTTATCTATCAGGGAGTTGTGGAATGAATTTCACTATACTCCTAGAGAGAACTTCGATATATCTTTGGGTCAGATTTCTATCCATCGAGATATTCCCAGTTATGGAATTTGTCTTCTGAGGAGAACTCTTGTTCCTAGATGTTGTGAACTTGGGCTAGTCTTGGTTGGTTACGTTTTGGGGTATATAAGTATTATGGACGTGTATTGTAGTAATTTTTGTTAATATGTAAAGTATGTTATTCAATGCTTGTATCTTGTGTACTTTGTTTAATAAGTTTATATTATCCGAGAAAAAGAAATTTTGAAAATCAGTATTGCAATCATTTTTAAATATTTTACAACTTGGGTAAAGAATTATTAAGAAGTTGGTTTGAAATGTGATACCCTAACGAGGGTGTTACAGAAGAGCTATGCGGACAAAAGGAGAAAGCCTCTTGAGTTTGAGGAAGGCGAGCATGTGTTTTTGAAAGTCACGCCTATGACTTGGGTCGGTCGAGTTCTAAAATCTAGAAAACTTACTCCCAAATTCCTTGGACCTTACCAAATTCTTCGCCAGATAGGTCCAGTAGCTTACCAAATAGCCCTACCACCTTTTCTTTCTAACCTTCACAATGTCTTTCATGTGTCGCAATTGCAAAAATATATTCCTAATCAGAGCCATGTGTAACATCCCAATTTTTCATTTTTCTTGAAATAAATGAGTTTTATAATATTTTTGAATTTTTGGGAATTTTTGAGAATTTTTAATTATTTTGAATATTTTAATATTATTTTGATTATTTTAATATTATTTTGATATTTTAATATTATCTTGAAAACTGTATGTCCGAACTTCATTTTTTCTAAATATATATGAGTTTTATAATTTTTATGAATTTTAGGAATTTTTTTGAAATTTTTTGAGGTTGTAATTATTTTAATATTATTTTAAACTGTATGTTTGTTCGAACTGTCAAGGCGGAATCAGGGGATCTTACAAAACCCGAAACCAGAAACAGTTGACTGAGATTTTCTATATCTGAGTTTTCTATTATCCATTGTGATATAATAGCAGTAGCTATTGTCGATTGGGTAATATCTGTTAGAAAATATCTAAGCTAAATATCTTAAGGGTAATCATGAACCATCATTACTAAGCTTTATGACTAACTAATAGGAATTGGTCAAACATAGTGGCTTGGACTTTGCTATGAATCGTTGGATGGAAAACTTGATGAATAAGCCTTAGATCATCACCATTGATCTAATCAATGGTGTGAGAATAATCTTGATAAAGAAACTTATGATATCCACCTTAGATTTAATCAATGGTTAGGAGATGAAGTTAATTTTAATGGTTAGATTTGTTAGTTAAGTAACTAGATAATCTAACTTAGTTACCCTAATAGCTAAATTAGTAACTAAATGAACTAATTTAGTTGCTAAATAATTAGAAGCTAGTTACTAGATAAATATCTATTATCCAGAAACATGACATAATCATAACCTAGACAATGACATAATAATGTAACTAACTAATTAGAATGTAAATAGAAATCCTAACTAAATTAGTTTAAGAGAAACTAGATGAACTAACTACTTAATTAAGGTGTAACTAGGAGTTATAACTAAAACAAACTTAGTTACACTCACCATAGAGCCACACGGCCAACATGGCTATTCTACCATGTTCTTGATTATTCTAAATGACCAAGTGATGACCATTATGTGACATAGACCATGTGAGAGCCATGTGAACACCATGTGATGTTTTATTATCTTGAATAAAAAATTATATCTCCTACACACTACATCACATGGCCATGCACTTCAATAATAACTATTCATTTCATTTTATCACACTTTGAAATAATCAAGTCTTCATCTTTTTTCTCTCAAAACTCAAGAACACAAAAACACTTCCTTTCTTTCTCTCTTGAACTCCACGGCCTCCCTACAAAAATCCCACTTCCACACTTCTATAATTTCATCTAACCTTACTTTCTAAAGCCAAACATCATTCTAAACACTTTTCCTTTAGTGAGTTTTGTCTAAATCTCTCTCTAAATGCTTCAAAAATCAAGCTTTGATTTCCTACATCAAAGGTAATTTCTTGAATCTTTGATTCTAAGTTGGATTTTTTATTTTCTAGACCATGATTGATCCATGGTTCTTTGTTCTTAAGCTTTGTTTATGACTTTTAAAATTGTTTAAGTATGATTAGAGTTTTATTTGGTGCCAGACGAAATCAAGAGGAGGAGAAGCTTGAAGTTCATTGTCTTCCTTGAGGTTAGAGGGAGATTAATCTCATCAACTATGTGTTGGTGGTGAGGAAATGGATTGTTTGTGATGAAAAATTCATTAGGATTTATTCACTTGATTCTCTTTGTTTTCTTTGTTTGTATTTGATAAGTCTTTGGTTTTGAAAATATGCTTGCATGTGTGTTTAATATGCTTATCGCTTTAATAGTATACTTGTCTATATGAATTTGAAAGCATGATGATATTTGTGTAATTTAGGATGTGAATCACATGAAGGGAATGTGTATGAAGGTTCCAAAGAACCTATGAGGCATTCGGCCTCCACACCACAAAAAAGGAATCAAGGATCCTAAATTGTTTTCTTAAACAAGGATTAATGGATTTTATGATAAATAATTAACTTAAGAGTTTTTATAAAGAATAAATGATGGAAATAATCAAAGAATGATTTATGAAATATATATATATATATATATATATATATATATATATGAATTTTAGCCAAGATGCCAAAGTTGATAAATTAGATCAAAATTTATTTTGCAAAGGATTGTACGATTAAGGGAATGATCTGCTTCAGATGCAGGAAGCCTGGTTATATTTCAAGAGACTGTACAAATTTAAAGATGGAGCCTTCCGTGAGTAATGTACTTGCTTCAAGACCTCTAGCAAGAGGGAGAGTCTATATGACGAGTGGAGCTGAAGCCTCCCATTCCGAAGGTCTAACTAAGTGAGATTGTACCATAGGAAGTAAGCCTTTATTTGTACTACTTAACTCAGGGGTGACCCATTCTTTTGTTGTCTATAACTGTGTGAACCAATTTGGGTTTATCTGTGTTTTCATTTTCTTTTGACTTGAATATTACTATTTCCCATTGCTAAATCTATTATTACTACACAATTCTACTTAAACTATCCTATTACTGTTGGAAATCGAAACCTTTCTGCCAATTTGATTTGTTTACCTAATTCACAAATAGACAAAATCTTAAGGATGGATTGGTTATTTTCCAACCATATTCTGTTATATTGTTCAAATAAAACTTTAGTGTTCCTTGAGACTCAGATTTTTGGATTTGAATCTAGAAAGTTCACTCCTAAATTCATTAGACCATATCAAATTCTTTATCGGATAGGTTCGGTAGCCTACCAAATAGCTTTACCACATTTTCTTTCTAACCTTCATAATGTCTTCTATATATCTCAATTGCGAAAGTATATTCTGATTCAACCCATGTCATAGCATCAAATACAATACGATTAAAAGAGAACTTGTTCTATAAGACACTTCTTGTTAACATCGAAGATAGGTGAGCAAAACAACTCGGAGGAAAAGGAATTGCCTTGGTAAAAGTAATCTAGAATGATGTGATTAGAGATGCAACATGGGAACTAGAAGACAAAATGAAAGAGTTCTAAGGTAAGATAATTTTGGGGATGAAATTCTTTTTAGAGGGGGAGTATTGTAATACCCCGATTTTTCTTTCTCTTTGTTATATATGTTTTTTTCTAATTTTTGTGAATTTTTGGGAATTTTTTTAAATTATTTTAATTATTTTAATATTATTTTGGATTGTATGTGTTTGAAGCGGGCCTGGAAAAATAAAAATTTTTCTGGACTAGAAAGTTTTGGATTATTAATGCGAGGCTGGGGGAACTTATTTAATCGAAATCGAAAAATAGTTTTCAAAAATTATCTTTATCTGAGTTTTTGTTCTATTCTATTTTTCATTGGATAATGCTATTATCCATTGGGTAATGTTATTATTCATTGGACAATAAATAGTAGTAACCTTTGTCCATTGGATAATAGCTACTGGAAAATATCTAGATAGCTAGTCAAACTTGATGGCTATGACATCTTTATGGTGAACTAATGAGAAACAAGCTTACTTGAGAAGCTTGCTTGGAGTCAACAAAAGGGGCTATGACTCATTGTGAAGGACCAATAGGAAACAAGCTTAGAGGAGAAGATTTGTTCTCTACCCTTGATCTAATCAATGGTTGTGAGGAGTTGTAGTGATCAAATTGATCACTCCTTCTCTCCATCAAACCCACGGCCATGAAGGGCCTTAGGAGACAAAAGCACATTTTGCTATCACATTTCAAAGCTATCATCTTTTTCATGCAAAACTAAAAAAAAAAAAAACACAAAAACTCTCTCTTCCATTTTCTCTAAAAAATCCCACGGCGAAGGTGCCAAAAATTGCCCTCCAACCTTTTATAATTCAAACCAACCTTACTACTTGATTCTAAACACCATTCTAAGCACCTTTGGTGTTGTGATCAAGACTTAGTTTAACCATTTTCAAGCTTGATTTTCGAATTCAAGTTTTAGGGTTCCAAGGTGACGTTCTTGATTTTTCATTTCTTGTTTCATTTTTGAAGTTCTAAAACTATATTTAATCTATGGTTGTCTTAATCAAGCTTTAGATGTTAATATGTTTATGTTTACTTTGATTTTTAAGAGCAACTTGGTGGTGAAAGTTGACACAAAGAGTCCTACAAGGAGCTAGGAGGCTACATCTAAGGTAAGAGGGAGATTAACCTCATCAACCAATTATGGTAGTGAGGGACACAAAATTTAGGCGATGAATCCATATAAGGATTTATTCACCATATGTGTGTGATTGTGTGATTTGTAATTATTTGTTCTATGTGATTTTATTGCTTTGATATTATGCATGAACTTGTTATAGTAGGATTGTGATGCATAAAGTTGTGTTGTATGCTATAAATTGTGATTGAGAGGAAACAATGTTTAGTTCCAAAGACCAAGAGGCTCACCACCACTATGCCTTCAAATGGGTAATCCAATGCAAAAATTCTTTATTCAATGTTAACCTAGAGTATTAGTGATAATAAATCCAATTAAGGAATTGCAAAATAAAAATGGAAATGAATAATTTTTTTCACTAAATAAAAAGTGGATTTCGACCAATATATTGAAATTAAGACTAAGAAGTAATTTTGAGAATTAAAGTATTTTATTTAAGATATTTATTAATAAGTTAAATGGAAAAGGATTTTATTTAAAATTATAATAATGCAAATTTTGGGGTACATATTAGAAAATATTACTTAGAAGAATTTTAGTGAGAAAAGTTGGAAGAAGAATATGAACAAAGTTTTTATCATTTGAAAAAGAATTGATTTTTGGCCATAAGAATGGAAATAGGTTGGAAAGATGGTTTGAAATTCAAGGTATTATCTTTAAAGAATTTTTAGTCAAGGAAATAGAAATATATTTTGGAGAGGTTTGAGTAAATCAAAATAAATGTAGTCTTTTTGAACAACGTTTGAAAATATTATTTAAAAGAGATTTGATAAGAAAACGTTGGAATCATGGTTTAATTTTACATTAAACATGGAAAGTTTTCATTTAGAATAATGAACAAAAAATTTAAGATATCTTGAATTAATATAAGTTTTTCAGAAATAAAAACGTTAGAAAATATTATTTAGAGGAGGTTTTGTAATAAATGTTGGAATTAATGTCCAATTTTTATATTAAATGAGAAAAATTTTAAATTGAGCTTAGAATATTAAGAAAATATTTTACGCGAAATAAAATAAGCAGAAAAACTCTTACAGGATCTAAAAATGGTGATTTTTCCCTACGTGAATAAGAAAATGTTTTAAAATCTTTACGCGATTGAGAAAATGTTGAAAAATTGTTACGCGATTTGAAAACATAGCAAAAGTTTGCGCAATTGTGAAAACGCGATAAAGATGTTACACATTTGAGAGGAATAGTAAGTTTGCTGTCGGGCCGATGTACTGGACCCAGATGTATTAATGTTTGGTGGTAGCCAGTAGTGGCTTGTGATATGCATTGAGTCGTTGATCATTCACTGTTTTATAGACGGGTGTCTGGAAAGGCTATTATTGCCTAGGAGATTGAATTACACATTTGTGCGGGTGTGAATTGCATAGTGAAGATCTATGAATGATCTTGGGGGCGTCGAGGTGCGGAATTGCACAAATGGCCAGTTAGTAGCACTACTGTTCTGTGGCAATCGATGCAAACGCACCAACAATCTCGATGAGACATTATTTCTATTCTCAATCTAGCTTAGAATGTCCTGTATAAGCCCTGATGCGTACGCTGACTAATGACTAATGACTCAATGCATATCACATGGCCAATAACATACCATATACTGTAATTAGTGCTTGAGTGCTCAACTCTTGAACTCTCTGGGCTTGGGTGATTAATTGCTCACTTTTTGGGCGTTTGAGCACCCAGCACACTGGTGCTCTCTAGGCTTGGGCGATTAAGCGCTAACTTTTTGGGCGATTAAGCACCTAGCACCAAAAACTTTTGCAAAAACTAGGTTTCTGCTATAATTGATTCCCAATCAATTTCTAATCTCCAAAACATGGATTACAAGTGATTTCCAATCCTAAATATGGTCTCTAACATGATAGAATCATCAAACACTAACTAATTAATCTAATCTAGAATCATGATCAAAGATCAATCATCCAAAAACCCTTTTTCGTATCCTTAACTTCATAAGTTCTATGGATGTTCTTGTGTGAAAAACTAACACCCTTGAGTTGATTAAACTTCATCCTAACTAATCTCAATCATTGAATGCACTAGAAAAGTGTAACACCTTAGATAAAGTGTCTCATCAGGATATTCTTGTAGGTTACATGTTCACTGAGTTGTTAGTTTGTGTTTAAGTTCAGTGAGATATCACTAAGGAAATGTGAGATCTTTTTGAGTATGATATCGTGTCTGATTTGTGGTAATCTAAATTTTGAGGACAAAATTATTAAAATGGAGGGGAGAATGTAATATCCTAGATAAACACGTTAGACTTGTAAATGGTTACACAGATAGGCTAATACTCGTTTAACATGTTTGTTGAATTTTGTGGCTTTCTGAGCATGTTTAGTCACTTTGTCGTAGCACTATGTGTCAGATATAGCTGTTATTAGTCCTGAAATTGGCTTAAACTGCTCAGTTAGGAAAAATAAATATGGAGACTTTATTTCTAGGTCGCAAATTTGTGAACTATGCTACAGTTAAAATCTGAGGATAATAAGAGTTAGTTTGACATTTTTAAGCATACTGGTTGGGTATTTTAATGCCAGATTGACTAGTCACAGATATGGAAAAATGTGACAATGGTGCAACAAGATTTTTTATGAATCTCAGGATTTATTTTGAAACTAGATTTGGTAAAATCTAAGTGTTCTTAGCAGTGTGGGAATTTTTCTATAAAACAAAAAAGAGAAAAGAAAAGAAAAAAGAAAACTGAAGGGGGAAGAAGGAGAAAAGAGGGAAAACCTAGAGGAGTTGGAATCAAAGCTTGAAGGAGGATTCAAGAGCAAGATCAAGGCTTCGAGATCTTCATCTTTCCTACACAAGAGGTAGGAGTTTTTGAGTTCAAAATGGTTTTTCTTTCTCATCTCCATTTCTATGCCTAGTTGAGGTTTAATGGACCAAAATGAGATTTTGAGGTGTTTGGAGTGTTTTTCTTGCTTGGATGTGTTTTAAGGGTTGTTTATGGCTTGTTCATGGCATGAGTTTGAGTTAGAAACTTAGAACTCCCCATTTGAACCCTTGATGGCCAAAGTGAGAATTTGGGGTTTGGATGAGTGATTAGGTTCATGAAACCAAATTTGGTGGTTTGAGTTAGTGATTAATGATTCCTTTGGGTTAGTGAACTTCTTAGGGACTCAAAATCACCTAGAAACTGTTTTGGAGTAGTTGAATCTTGTGAGATTAACTAATGGAACAGTGGCAGTTTCTGTAAAATTCTGTAGAAACTGCATCAGACAACCAATGCCTAAGCGCTGGGAGTTGGGTGCTTGAGCGCCCAATGCCCAGCAAGCTTATATGTGTTGCTGAGTAACCAGAGCCTAAGCACCCGTGTGGGAGCACCTGAGCGTGCGTCGAGTGCCTAAGCGCCCTTATGTGAGCGCTTGAGCACCCATCGCCTAGCAAGAATAGGGCAGCACTTTGCCTCTTCAGTGCCAGAGTGGTGGAGAAGTTGGCACCTGAGTGCCAAAGTGTTGTTTTGTAGGAAATAAGCTTCCCTAAATGATGGGATCACTCATATATCCTTTTTCAAATGTGTTGAAGCACCAATGAGGGTATTTCATGGAAGGATTTACCACCTTCAAGTGTGTGAACTTGGAAAAGTCTTAGGCACCTAAAGAGTAGGAGTTCACCATAGGATGAGGTTTGAGAACCTTTAGGTATCCAAAGTATGGGAAATTCCTTAAGATAGAATTGAGGGTCCCTAGACAACCATAGTGAGGTGGAGTGTCAAGTGGTAATGTGATGGGACACCTTAGGCTTCTATAGTATGGTGGAATGCCATAGGATAATCTTGATAACCTTTGGCATCCAAGTGTGTTGGAATGTAACAAGGAAGTGTTTAGAACCTTGCTCAACATGAGTTTGACTTTGGATTCACTTATGAAGTGATGGTGTAGGGTTCTAGATACAAGGATATTAGTGTTGAGACACAACTAGTCGTATTTCTTGGAGAGAATAACCACCCAGTGAATATATGGTTTTGAGAGACCCTAGGCATCCTTTGAGAAATTGAATGCCATAGGTCAATACCAAGGACCTTGAGGAACATGAGGTTTCCCTGTGAATCACTTGTGAAGTGATGAAGTGAGGCACTAGGTGTTGTAAGCTAAGTGTGCTTGGCTTGTTGTATTTGTTATCATGCATAGGTTACTTCTTTGTATGGAAAGTAGAGCCGAAGATGCATGGATAACATTTGCTACCTTGTGAGACAAGGTTGATATATAGGAAGAACTAGAAACGTGACCTTGCACCTTATATGATAAGTGAGCTTGGTTGGGAGGTTTACTAGTTTTCCTTAAGTGTCTGGAACATTGAGCAACCTGAGGTTGCCTTTTAATCACTTGTGAAGTGATTATGAAAGGTGCTAGATACAACAATGCTAGCGACATAGGATTTACTACTTATATGATAAGTTGAGGTAAAGTCCTAAGTCATTAGTGAAGCTTTGTCACTTAGTTTGGAAGAACCTATTGATGATTGTATGTATTTGTGAAATACATCACATGTTTTGTTTTGTAAACTTGCTATTTGATGTTTCCTATGTATTGTAACCTTAGATGGAGTGCACAACCATATGACCTGAGAATGAGGTGTTGGATCTAAATTCTCCTAACATTTATGCTTTTATAGTTAGGGTTACTGGTATAGGGGTGTAGTAGTACTCTTACTGTGGTGAGGGGAAAGAATCCACTTATTACTTGGTAGTGTCAGGGCTTAATTGCCTATCCTACCCAGTTTATACAAGGAAACAAAGGTTCTTGAGAAACAAATAAGTGGCATGTGTTTTCTAAAAACTAAAATTTGCATTAGCATTGCATAAACATATTATTAGGACTTTGTGTGAGCATAACTATACATCATATCATAAAGCATTGCATTGTTGGCAGTTGTATTGGCGGTTGCCTTGCTTGTTGATTGCTTAATGATGTCTTACGATTGTATGGGCGATTGTTTGATATCATTAATTGTAGTATACTTGTGAGTTAAGGTTATTGCTTGCCTTGTGAATGTTACATAGAGTGTATGTATTCTGATAGTGTTGAGTAGTGGCTCATTTATTTGTTGTAAGCATAATCTTATGTTTATAATATTGTTTGCTCATTGTGAATGAATAAACACTAGTTTTGGAATGCTTATATTGAGAAATTGTGATTTCACACCCGTTTGTGTTTCCGTGTAAATCTAGGTACATGAAAAGAGAAGCAAAAGAAGCAGAAGAACTAGCGTAGTTTATTTTGTTTCTTGTAAATAAAAATGATGTATTTAGTTTATGCTACTTTGAGGTTGTACAAAGTTATGCATTATAGTATGCCTTTGTGAGGCTGATGATGTATATATGTAGCCTTTCGGTTGTTTAGACTCTCCATAATTATTTATGTGAATGAATGTTAAGGGTTAGTTTGTTGTTATAGGTTAGAAGTAGCATAGCTAGTACCATGTGCCTTATATTTAGCAAATATAGCAGGTTCTCGATATTAGGATCTTACAGTATAGTATTAGAGTAGTACATCTTGTTGATTCGGGGTATGGAATGACTATGGCGAGGCTTGTTTAGGAATTCCTATATGTGTTTTTGTGCATTTCTCTATCTCTTGTGTGAGATGTGTGATAGAACTGCAGACTTGCCTTTGGTATGACTATTTTTAGCTACTGTTGCACGATTACATCATATTGAGACTAATCATCCCAATATGTATTGTTCCGTATGTAGAGGAAACTATAACGTCTCCAAGGCGAACCCGTGGAAATAGGAAGTTAGCTAATGAAGGCCTAAACATAGTTGGAGCCTTTATGGCTATGGCGAATGTTATGTGGGAGTAGCCAACCGCTTCTGCTGATGCAATGCGGGAGTAGACAGCAGCTACTGTTAAGGCTATCAGAGAGAAAACAATTGTGACTACAAGGATTTTCGAGAGGATGGGTGTCACCCAAAGTCAACAGCCTACATTACCACCATATCAATCAGGGCATCCAAGCCCAGCGGTGCTAGTGGGGAGAAATCAAACTTTCCAAGACCTCTCGGAGTTCAGGAAGACTAATCCATCATCCTTTAAGGGGGAGTATGACCCGATGAAAGCTGAGAGTTAGCTAAAGGAGATGGAAAATATCTTCACTGTTATGGCTTGCTCGGATGGGCAGTGAGTGCTCTTTGCTTCTTTCTTGTGGGAGGGAGAAATAAGGGATTGGGAGATGGACATCAAGAGATCTTTCTATGTGTCTGGGACTCTTGTTATGTGGGAAATTTTCAAGATTTCGTTTCTTGAGAAGCATTTTCTACAAAAATCTGCGGGATGCAAAGGAAATGAAATTTCTAAGGTTGGAGCAAGGCAAGATGTCTATTAGTCACTATGTGGCCAACTTCAATGAATTGTCGTTGTTCTCATCCTATATCAGACTTAACCCAAGCCAATGTTAGAAGTGTGTTAAATTTGAGGAGCGATTGAGAGAGGACATTTAGAGAGTAATCCAGCTTTTTGAGATCCAGGATTTCACGAGTTTAGGTGAAATACCTATGTTGAGTGAATATCCTGAAGTTTTCCCAAGTGATATAGTGGAGCTACCACCCGAGCGAGAAATAGAGTTCTCTATAGACTTAGTTCCTATGGTAGGACCTATCTCTATAACACCCTATAGGATGGCACCACTAGAGTTAGTAGAACTCAAACAACAAATCTAGGATTTTTTGGACTAATAATTCATTAGGCCGAGTGTTTCTCTATGGGGATCAACTGTGTTTTTAGTGAAGAAAAAAGGTGGCACCATGAGGCTTTGCGTGGATTATAAATAGTTGAAAAAAGTGACCATCAGAAACAAGTACACGTTACTTAGCATAGATGATCTAGTTGATCAACTGAGAAGAGTTGCGGTTTTCTCAAAGACTGATCTTAGGTCTGAGTATCATCAAATAATGGTTAGGGAAGAGGGTATCCCTAAAACTGCTTCAGAACTAGGTATGGACATTATGAGTGTCTCATGATGCCTTATGGGTTGGCAAATTCATCGACAGTGTTCATGGGATATGTGAACAGGATCTTTAGACCCTACCTGGATCGGTTTAATATGGTGTTTATCGATGATATTCTAATCTACTCTAAGTAAATGGAGGAGCTTGAACAATATCTGAGGATAGTGTTGGAAACCCTTAAGGAGAATAGATTATTTTTCAAGCTATCTAAATGTGAGTTCTGGCTTTCACAAGTATGATTTTTGGGATATGTGATATCTCAGGGTGGGATTTCTATGGACCCAAGTAGAGTTGATGCAGTGTTATAGTGGGAGGGACCCACCACTGCGACTGAGATTTGAAGCTTCATAGGCCTAGTAGGATACTATAGAAGGTTCATAGAGGGGTTTTCTCGGTTAGCGCTACCCTTGCCTAGATTGACTAGGAAAGGTAGTACTTTTGAGTGGACTCAGGATTATGAGAATAATTTCTAAGTGTTAAAGTTGAGGTTAACTACTACACTAATGTTGGTAATTCGGGATCCTTTGGAGAACTTTGAGGTATATAGTGATGCTTCAAAGATGGGTTTAGGGTGTGTTTTGATGCAATATAGGAGAGTTGTTGCTTATGCATTAAGATAGTTGAGGCCTCATAAGGAGAACTACCTCACTTATGATCTGGAGTTAGCAACAGTAGTGTTTGCCCTAAAAGTTTGGAGACTTTTCTTATATGGAGTCTTTGAAAGTCTACAACTTTGAGTTAAAGTATCATCCGGGTAAGCTAGTGTGGTGACTGATGCACTAAGTAGGAAATCCCTACATGTGTCCCAGATGATGATCCAGGAGAGTGAACTTCTTGAGAGTTTTAGAGACACTAGCCTTTCAGTAACTGTGTTACCCCAGTCTCAATGTGAGTCGAGTGGACATAATGAGTGATGTAACATCCCTTCTAAAGTAAATATGACAGTATTTATTTTGTATTCAATATTTATAGGAGACACATGTACTTTATTAAATTATTATTAAGGGACGTACAAGGAATTAAAAATTTCTGTCTATAAGGGACGTACGTGGAATTAAAAATTTCTACGTACAAATTGAATTATTTATTTATAGCGATTCCAAAAGACCGACAAAAGATTTTCTAGAGTGTTGGAATTTATCAAAAACATTATTAAGATATGTTATATGAAAATTTAAGAAAAATTAAGTAAAATAAAGGTTTAAACCCTAAGTAACTAAGCTAACTAATTAGTTAGTAACCTAGTTAGTTTGTGGAACTATATTAGCAACTAAGTTAGACTAGTTTGGTTCGAATAACAAAGTGTCATCATGAACCAACATCAACCAATGGAAACATAGACATTTGGTAAACTTCTAATTGGTTAGAAAAGTAAGTCATCATGAATTAACTAAGAACTAATGAAAATCTAGACATTTGGCAAGTCTTCTATTGATTAGAAGCTTAGAAAAGTCATACTTGTTACATTTATCATTGGATGTCATCATAGACTAACTAAGAACCAATCAAAATCTAGCCATTTGGTAAGCTTTCTGTTAGTTAGAAACTTTGAGAAAGGCCACTTGTTTCAAATTCTATTGGTTAGTTAGAAAATATAAAAGAAAAAGAATTGAAGAGAAAAAAAAAAGATGACCATTTGAGCTCCTAGAGGTTCGGACCAAGAGAGAACCAAGGAGAAGGAAAGAAGAAAAAATTGAAGAAAAAGAAGAAAAGCTAAGGAACAAGGAGGATCAAGGGTTTCCAAGTTCATCCACCAAGAGATTAGATCAAGAATCTTACTTTTTTTATCCTAGTTTCATCTATCTTGAGGTAGGGAGTCATACCTTTTCTCTAAAGCTTTTCTAAGTTGTTTTTGTTTCTAAAAGTGTTTTAGTATGCCTTTCACCATGTATTTGAATCAAGGAGTCTTGTTCATAACCATTTTGGTTAGATTGAAACCCTAGGCTAGTAAGCTTTAATATTTGCTCTTGAGAATTTGTTTGGGTTTTCTATGGAATTTATTGAAGAATAAGGTTGTTGTTGGGGAAAGAATCATAAAGATGATGTTAATTTTGAGAAAATATGGTTAAGAAATGAAGATTTAAGAACTAGGGTTTTGTCTAAATTAATTTGGGGATTTTGATCTAAACTTTGATTTTAAATGAAATTGAAGCTATAAATGATCTTTTGATGCTAGAAATAGTCTAGAAATGATGAGAATGAGAAGAAAATGTTCTTTGTTACAATTTAGTGTTTTTGGCCAAGCATGCATATTAAGATTAGATTTACTTGTTAATGAGTTTTATTGTATTCTATTGCTATAATTATAGAAAAAAATGATATAAATTTTATTGATAATGAAATCCTGAGTAAATGATTGATTATGTTAATGTCAAAAATTATGAACTACTGATGTAGTTTTTATGAAAGAATGATAATCAAAGTTGTGAAATTTTATCAACTGGCTTTGAGCCTAAAGATGTGACATCAATAAATTGACAAAAGATGTATATCTTCTAGTACCCATTAAGGTGAGTCCATTGGCTAATGCACAGTGAAACTGAATGGGAAATCTTACATGGGTCACTTTTATTGAGCTCCATATCTCCTTTCCCAGGGCATGTGGGGTGATCACTTTTACTGGATTCCCGGAGTGGGAATAACCATTGAGCTAAGGGACGCCCTAGAAAGTTTGAGATCTCAACTATATGGTATGTTATTGGCCATGCGAGCAAGAAGAGAAAGTAAGATATGATGGAATATGAAATGATACTATTATATGAGCAAGAATAGAAAGATAACAGTGAATATGCAATAATATTATTATATGAGGAAAAAGAGAAAGTAAAATTTAATGGAATGCGAAATGATACTATTTAGTATGTATTTTATTGATATAAAGTATAATTATGTAGTACTCTGTTTGCAAAGTATTTTTTGCAGTGAATGTAGTTGGACATAGCATAGATCAAAATAAATGATTTTATTAACTATATGATTTTCCTATTGAGAATTATAAATTATCACCCTTTATCTATTATGCTCAGAAAAATAGGATGGTACACATCACACTGTTGATTGGCATTGATGCTCACTTTGTGTTTCACCTTGCTACTAAAGAAAATCATTTGGTTATAAATACATGTATATAGCTGACTTGGTTGTATTGTGGGTGTGCACTGTCTACTGATGTACCAACCTTATTTATTTATTCAGACATTTAAGATGTCTTCTCTTTGTAGTTTTGTAACTTTTGAGATTTTGTAAATATTCTAGACAAATATACTAGCACACCAGATGTAAATACTAATTATAAATGCAGTTAGTATGATACTAAAAATTTTCTATTTGTAAACTGTTAGAATTATATTCTAGTGATACATGAGTCTCATAGTTTTACAGCTACAAATAATAATTTCAACTTAATTAATTTAAGTATCACATTAATTCCATTACTTATTTAACTGTTGCACATATTCAATTAAATCTTAAATAAATATGGAAATACATAATATTCTATCAGGGTTAAGTAAATATAAATTTAAATGGGGTACGTAGCAATAATTTAGTATATTAGGATGTTACAATATGGTATCAGAGCAAAAGTCCTAGTGTGCCTAGGATAATAGGTCAAAATTTTTATTATGCAAGGTGCATAGGTTAGATAGATATTTCTAGAATTATACTTTTACATATTTGCTTATATGTGACAATATGGATATATATCCATGAGTGCTGTGATATTAAGACTGATCATCTCATTATGGCAGTTAAGGTAGGAAGAAATATTGGACCAATATGTGGTCGAAATTTAGGAAACTGTAGATAATGCAGTAGGGATTTTAGTAAGTAAGAATTATCAGGTATAAAAAAATGTATAAAATAGTAAAGAAGAATTCACTCAAAAAGAATATAAATAATAATAATAATAATAAATAAATAAATAAATAAACTTAGCACTATATTGTTTGACCCTGGAGTTATTCACTCCTTGTGATTGTAAATTGTGTAATTTAATTAAATGAACTTGTGTTTGGATTACTATGTGATCTTTAAAGTATGATTGTTATGTTCTATTTATGTTACTACCTCTTATGTAAGTAGAACATTATTTGTTAATTGTGGATTTGGTTTGTTACTAATGTTTGGTCTTGTTGTGCTTGAAGTGAGTCTGACCTTAGATATAGCTTAAATGGGTTTTGTTGTTCTATTTTATATGAAATTTTGGTGAAGATGTACTTGACAAGCTGTTAGAATATTTTTTTAATAGGTTAGGATTGCTTACTGCCATGGTTGGTTCAATTCTTAGATGTCTAACATACTTTAATAATAGTAGTTTCTTGATAGGATTTGTCTGAACTGTGACTGCCCTGTTATGAACAAGTTTTCATCATTTAAATGACTTATAATGTCACAAAGTTAGTTTAGATGTAGGCGAATGGATACTACCCTAATAGAACCAAATTATTTGAGTACCATAGAGCAAACTCTGCATTATGAACTTGTTCTAAGATCCTCTCAATGCTATCTTGTTTGTGTAAAAAAGAATAATAATAATAATTAACTAGTGATTGAGATGTTGTGGAGATGAGATAGATAATGATAAACTTTTTAAGTGCCAACTAGAGTCTATGATCTAAGTTCTAATTAAGGAAAAATGATAAGGACAAACTAAAATATTGTTGTTGGAATGGATTGGAAGTCTTAAAAAATTAAGTTATTCTCAATTATTCTAAGAATTCTGTGAATTTTGTTGAAACATTTATGCCTAAATCTATTACAAATGAGTCTGTTTATTGCTTTGCCATTCAAGTTGGGGAATGCAACAACCTAGATAGTCATGATAGACCTGCATAAGGTTACTGAGGTAGCCTAATACTAGTTTGTGATGCCTGTAAAATTTTTTGACCGTCTGAGCACGTTTAGTCACTTTGCTGTGGCACTATATGTGAAATATAGTTGTTTTTAGCCCTGGTTTTGACTTATATTGCTTAGATAATGGAAATAAGTGTGGAGAAATTGTTTCTATGTCACAAATGTGTGAAAGTAGATGTGGTTAAAGTTTGAGAATTATTAGAGTTAGTTTGGCATTTTTAAGCATACTTGTTATGTGTTTTAGTGTCAAATTAACCCCTAGCAAATATGGAAAATTGTGGAAATGATGAAACAATATTTTTAATGAATCTTAGGATTTATTTTAAGCTTGTTGGAAGTTAGGAAATTTAGTTTGGTGAAATCTAAGCATTCTTAATAGATCAGGGTAAAGTAGTGTAGTCACTTAAGTTACTAAGTGATCACACTGCTGTTAGAGACTGCCCTAGCCTTTTTAAATGACCAAAAGTGAGACTTTTCTCTCATTTCTCTCATCTCTCTCATGGCTACAATAGGGGTGCACCAAAGGAAAACCAACCAAGGAGTTTTAGGAGATCCATCTTCAAGCAAAGAGGAGGAAGAGTTTAGTGGAGGAGAGGAGCTGCTTTCAGAGTTCTTTTCTGGCCTTTGAGGTAGGGGGAAGCTTAGTTTGATAGCTTGTATTCATTTCTTTCATGTTTGGTTTTTGAGGGACTTAATGAAGGAATTTAGGTTTAAGAGTGATTTTGTGATTCTTGAGTTGAATCTTGATGTGGTTAGTATGGTTGAGTTAGAGACTGAATTATGGATTTGTTAGGATGAATCTTTCATCATTTGGAAGCCTTAATTCCCTTAAGGTCAGTTTTGGGGATTTAGGTTAGATGTTGGTTTTTGACTCCAAAAATGGTTGAATTAAATGAAATTGAAGTGGTATAAGAGTTGATTTGTGTAGTTGAACCTTGTTTGAGGTTAAAAAATCACTTGAAAGTAAATTTGAGTGATTGGAGGATCACTTGTTCCCAATGGAACAATGATAGAAATTGATTCTGTGTGTGAGCGCTTAAGCGCTGAAGAGCTGGGCACTCAAGCACCTAATGCCCAGGAAGAACTGGTGATGCTTGTAGCGCGCTTGAGTGCGTAGAAGTTGATCGCCTAAGCGCCCTTCACTGGACAGAATAGAATAGAGCCCTTATTTGAGGAAATTGAAGGGGATCACTTGTGTGATGCTTTCTTCTATGCTTCTTAATGAGCAGTGAGACTCTTTTAGGAGTATTTGATGAAGTGTGAGTGAAATGAGTTTGAGATGCAAATAAATCAATTATGATGCTAATTATAGAAAATAATTAGTGATTATTTTGCATGAGATGTTTGTGAAACATAATGAGGTGAGTAATATCCTCTTTGTGTTGTTTGAAGCATATTGGGGTGAGTAATATCCTCTTTATGTTGTGTGTAATAAGGTGAGTAATATCCTTATTACATTGTTGAATAGTGAGGTGAGTAATATCCTCTCTATTGTTTATGAAGCACATTGAGGTGAGTAATATCCTCTTTGTGTTGTTTGAAGCATATTGGGGTGAGTAGTATCCTCTCTATGTTGTGTATAATAAGGTGAGTAATATCCTTATTACATTGTTGAGTAAGGAGGTGAGTAATGTCCTTTTTGCTTTGTTTGACCAATGGAGGTGAGTAATATCCTCTGTTTGTTTTGATGGGTAATGTTGGTGAGTCATATCCTCACTATGCTTGATAAATCATAACATATCATAACATATCCTAGAGTAGTTGAGGTGGGTAATATCCTCAATATGTCAGAGGGCTCATTGCATCTTGAAACTACATTCATTCCTAGGACTTGCATAGACATACACATTAGACAAAATTAAGCATAGCATGTTGATTGTATGGGCGATTGCTAATCATAACATAATTATACATTGCAATTGTATGGGCAATTATGTACTTCTGTGATTGAAGTGTTAACTTTATGGTTAAATAATCTGTATAATTGTATAAAGTACTGGTATTGAAATATTTCTATTGAAATATGTTTTTCTCACCCCAATTGTGTTGCCATGTAAATCCAGGTACAAGTTCTTCGAAAGGGAAGAAGAAGATGTATGAGGATTAGCATGGTATAGATGTTGTTTTGAGCTGAGCTTATATATGTTTTATATTTGCTTAGTTGTTTGAGTTATGTATAACAGTATGCCCTTTTGAGGCTGTGATGTATATATATAGCTTTTGTTTTATCGTGGCTCTCCATATCTACTCATTGTGTATGAATAATATGAGTTTAGTTTGATGTTGTATGTCAGAAGTAGCATGGTCAATATTGATTATTCTTTTATATAATGATATATCTGGATAGTAAGTATTGAGATGTTATAGGGAATATTTAAAGGAAGGTGCACAAGCATATGTTCTCTTGTTTTCTTTAAATTTAGTGGAACAATAAAAATTAGGAACTATCATGTAATCAGAGAATTAATAGAAGTATTCCCTCAAAAATAAATGAATTACCTCCAAAAAGGGAAATTTCTTTTTCTATTGATTCGATACTAGGAACAGGCCCTATCTCAATAGCATCTTATAGGATGTCCCCATTAGAACTAAGTGAACTTAAAAAGCAAATAGAGGAACTCCTGAACAAGAAATTTATTAGGCCTAGTGTGTCACCCTGGGGAGTCCCTATGCTCTTTGTAAAGAAGAAGGATGGAAGTTTAAGGTTGGGTGTGGATTATAGACAATTGAATAAAGTAACCAATAAAAATAAATACCCACTTCCAAGAATTGATGATTTGTTGGATCAGCTTAGGGGAGCATCAATATTTTTGAAGATAGATTTGAGACCAGGATACCATCAAATTAGGATTAAGCCAGAAGACATTCCTAAAACTACTTTTAAAACTAGATATAGACACTATGAATATCTAGTCAAGCCTTTTGGGTTAACCAATGCTCTAGCAGTATTTATGGATTATATGAATCACATTTTTTGACCTTATTTGGATAAATTTGTGGTTGTTTTCATAAATGATATTCTCATTTGTTCGAAAACAGCAGAAGAACATGAACAATATCTTAGACAAGTCCTTCAAATCTTAAAAGAAAAAAATAATTGTTTGCCAAGTTAGAAAAATGTGAATTCTGGCTTCAAGAAGTAAATTTTTTAGGACATTTAATATCACAAGAAGGAGTTTCAGTTGATCTTAGTAAAGTGCAGGCAGTGATGCAATGGGAGAGACCAACAACTATCACTGAAATTAGAAGTTTTCTAGGATTAGTCAAGTATTACAGAAGATTCATTAAAGGGTTTTCTCAATTGGTATTACCTTTGACTAGATTAACTAGGAAAGAAAAGCCTTTTGGGTGGACTGATGAGCGTGAAAATTGTTTTCAAGAATTAAAAAGTTAAGTTAACAATAGCTCCTATATTAATTATCCTTGATCCTTAAGAAAAAATCACCACACATAATGATGCATCCAAGAAGTGTCTCAGATGTGTTTTAATGCAAAATAAAAGAGTAGTGACTTATGCTTCAAGACAATTCAGACTACATGAGGAAAAATTACTAACCCATGATTTAGAATTCGCAGCAATGGTTTTTGATTTGAAAATATGGAAGCATATTTGTATTGAGTTAAATTTGAAGTATTCGGTGATCACAAGAGTTTGAAATATCTTTTTGATCAGAAAGAACTTAACATGAAGTAAAGAAGGTGGGTATACTTTTTGAAAGATTATGATTTTGAATTGAAATATCACCCAAGAAAAACTAATGTGGTAGATGATGCCCTTAGCAAAAAGTCACTACATGTATCCTACCTGATGATTCAAGAGTTTGAGTTGTTAGAAAAAATTGAGATTTGAATCTCTCAATAACCCTGCAACCTAAAATTTTGTGCATGAGTCAAATAGAAATTGTCAGTGAAATTAAATCACAAGTTAGGCAAAAACAAAACCTTGATCAATTTTTGCAAATGATCAAAGATCAAGTTGCTCAAGGAAAACAAGGTGAATTTCAAGTAACAAATGACGGGACTGTGATGTATAGGGATAGGCTATATATTTCAGATGATAAAGAATTAAGAAATCAAATACTAGAGGAAGCCATTGTAGTAAATATACTATTCATCCAGGAACCACAAAATATACCAAGATCTTAGGAAAATTTTCTGGTGGCCAAAAATGAAAGAGGAAATTGCAAGATTTGTAGCTAAGTGTTTAATATGTCAGGAAGTTAAGATAGAATACCAAAGACCAACTGATCTGCTTCAACCATTAGAAATCCTTGTATACAAATGGGATAGTGTAGCAATGGAGATTGTGATGGGATTGCCACGAACGTCTTCTGGGTATAATGCTATTTGGATCATTATAGATAGATTAACCAAAATAACCCAACTTTTAGCAATCAAGGCTACTTATTCATTAGATAGACTTGCTCAATTGTATGATATTGAGATTGTCAGATTACATGGTATTCCGTATAGTATTATATCTGATAGGGACCCTAGGTTTACCTTTAGATTTTGGGGAACACTACAGCAAGCATTAGGCACTAAACTTTGTTTTAGTATAGCCTATCACCCTAAACTGATGGACAAACTAAAAGGACCATTCAAACATTAGAAGATATGTTGAGAGTTTGTGTCCTAGAACAAACAAGAAATTAAGATTAATATTTACCAATAATAGAGTTTGCATACAATAACAGATAGTATTCTAGTTTTAGGATGACACTTTATGAAGTTCTATATGGAAAAAAATGTAAATCACCACTATGTTGGTATGAAGCTAGAGAGAGAACTTTATTAGGACCAGACATAGTACAAAAAACTTTAGAAAAAAAAATTCATCAAGGATAAACTGCTTACTACACAAAGTAGATAGAAAAGCTACACTGATTAAAGAAGAAGACCTCTAGAATTTCAAGACAGAGAACATGTATTTCTGAAAACTTCTCCTGTAACTGGAATAGGCAGAGTACTTAAATCTAAGAAACTAAGTCCTCGATTCCTAGGTCCATTTTAAATTCTCAAGAAAGTAGGGTGAGTAGCTTACTAGATAGCTCTTCCACCCAATCTGTCAAATCTTCATAATGTCTTCCATGTATCTAGCTTAGAAAATTTTTTCAGATCCTTCTCACATCCTATCCAGTGAACCAATACAATTAAGAAAAGACTTGACCTATCCTATCAAACCTGTTCAGATTTTGGACACTTCTGACAAATAATTAAGAGGAAAATCAATCCCTTTGGTCAAGGTGTTATGGGAAGAATTAACACCAGAATAAGAAACATGGGAAAAGACAGAAGAAATGCAATGCAAGTATCCAGAGTTATTCTCACTAGGTAAAATTTTGAAGACAAAATTTTTATAAAGGAGGGAGAAATGTAACAACCCTTCCAAATTAAATATGAAAGTATTTATTTTGTATTTTGTATTTATAGGACATACGTGTAATTTATTAAATTATTATTAAGGGACGTATGTGGAATTAAATTTTTTACGTACAAGGTATGTACGTGGAATTAAAAATTTCTACGTACAAATTGAATTATTTATTTACAGCAATTCTAAAAAATCGAAAGAAGATTTTCTGGAACGTTGGAATTTCTCAAAAGCATTATTACGATATGTTAAATGAAAATTTAAGAAAATTTAAGTAAAATAAAGCTTTAAACCTTAAGTAACTAAGCTAACTAATTAGTTAGTAACTTAGTTAGTTTGTGGAACTATATTAGCAACTAAGTTAGACTAGTTTGGTTCGAATAACAAAGTGCTATCATGAACAAACCATGAACCAATGGAAACCTAGACATTTGGTAAGCTTCTAATTGGTTAGAAAACTAAGTCATCATGAATTAACTAAGAACCAATGAAAATCTTGACATTTGGCAAGTCTTCTATTGGTTAGAAGCTTAGAGAAGTCACACTTGTCACATTTATCATTGGATGTCATCATAGCCTAACTAAGAACCAATCAAAATCTAGCCATTTGGTAAGCTTTCTATTGGTTAGAAACTTTGAGAAAGGCCACTTGTTTCAAATTCTATTGGTTAGTTAGAAAATATAAAAGAAAAAGAATTGAAGAGAAAAAAAAAGAAAAGAAAAGATGACCATTTGAGCTCCTACAGGTTTCGACCAAGAGAGAACCAAGGAGGAGGAAAGAAGAAAAAGTTGAAGAAAAAGAAGAAAACCTAAGGAACAAGGAGGATGAAGGGTTTCCAAGTTCATCCACCCAGAGATTAGCCTAAGAATCTTACCTTTTTTAATCCTAGTTTCATCTATCTTGAGGTAGGGAGTCATACCTTTTCTCTAAAGCTTTTCTAAGTTGTTTTTGTTTCTAAAAGTGTTTTAGTATGCCGTTCACCATGTATTTGAATCAATGAGTCTTGTTCATAAATATTTATATTAGATTGAAACCCTAGGCTAGTAAGATTTAATTTTTGCTCTTGAGAATTTCTTTGGGTTTTCTATGGAATTTGTTGAAGAATAAGGTTATTGTTGGAGAAAGAATCATAAAGATGATGTTAATTTTGAGAAATTATGGTTAAGAAATGAAGATTTAAGAAGTAGGGTTTTGTCTAAATTAATTTGGGGATTTTGTTCTAAACTTTGATTTTAAATGAAATTGAAGCTATAAATGATCTTTTGATGCTAGAAATAGTCTAGAAATGATGAGAATGAGAAGAATTTGTTCTTTGTTACAATTTAGTGTTTTTGGCCAAGAATGCATATTAAGATTAGATTTACTTGTTAATGAGTTTTATTGTATTCTATTGTTATAATTATAGAAATAAATGATATAAATTTTATTGATGATGAAATCTTGAGTAAATGATTAATTATGTTAATGTCACAAATTATGAACAACTGATGTAGTTTTTATGAAAGAATGATATTCAAAGTTGTGATATTTAATCAATTGCCTTTGAGCCTAAAGATGTGACCTTAATAATTTGAGAAAAGATGTATATCTTCTAGGGCCCATTAAGGTGAGTCCATGGGCTAACACATAGTGGAACTTAGTAGGAAATCTTATGTGGGTCACTTCTTTTGATCTCAATATCTCCCTTCCCACGGCATATGGGGTGATCACTTTTATTGGATTTTCGGAGTGGGAAAAACCATTGACCTATTTGAGATGTCAACTATATGGTATGTTGTTGGCCATGTAAGCAAGAAGAGAAAGTAAGATATGGTGGAATATGAAATAATATTATTATGTGAGCAAGAAGAGAAAGTAAGATATGATGGAATATGAAATAATATTATTATATGAGCAAAAAGAGAAAGTAAAATTTAATGGAATATGAAACGATACTATTTAGTATGTATTTTATTGATATAAAAAATAATTATGTAGCACTCTGTTTGTAAATTATTTTCTATAGTGAATGCAGTTGGATATAGCACAGTTCTAAATAAATGATTTTATTAACTATATGATTTTCTTTTTGAGAATTGTAAATTCTCACCCCTTATCTATTATATTCAGAAAAACAGGATGGTACGTATCACGTTGTTGATTGACATTGATGCTCACTTTGTGTTTCACCTTGCTATTGAAGAAATTCGTTTGGTTGTAAATAGATGTATATAGCTAACTTTGTTGTATTGTGAGTGTGCACTGTCTACTGATGTACCGACCTCATTTATTTATTCAGACATTTGAGATGTCTTCTCTTTATAGTTTTGTAACTTTTGGGATTTTGTAAATATTCTAGACAAATGTACTGGCACACGAGAAGTAAATACTAATTATAAATGCAGTTAGTGTGATACTAAAAATTTTATGTTTGTAAGCTGTTAGAATTATATTCCAGCGATACATGAGTCTCATAGTTTTACAGCTACAAATAATAATTTCAACTTAATTAATGTAAATATCACATTAATTCCATTACTTATTTAACCATTGCACATATTTAATTAAATCTTAAATAAATAAAGAAATACTTAAAATTCTATTAGGGTTAAGTAAATATAAATTTAAATGAGGTGCATAGCAATAATTTAGTATATTAGTAAAATATAATTAAGTTACTAGTAGAATGTTACATTATGATATTCGTGCAATGGTCCTGGTGTGCCTCGAATAATGGGTCAAATTTTTTACTATGCATGGTGCATAGGTTAGATAGATATTTCTAGAATTATACTTTTACATATTTGCTTATGTGTGACAATATGGATTTATATCCATGAGTGCTGTGATATTGAGACTAATCACCTCAATATTGAAGTTAAGGTTGGAAGAAATATTGGACCAATATGTGGTTGAAATTTGGGAAGCTGTAGATAATGCAGTAAGGATTTTAGTAAGTAAGAATTATCAGGTATAAAAAAGTGTATTAAACAGTGAAGAAGAAATCACTTGAAAAGAATATGAAGTCACTATTTTTCGGCTTTACATTCACAGGGCGAAAGCCAAAAGAAACCTTAAGCTAACAAAGAGACAGTACGGGGCAAAAAAACCCCTGAAATATCAGCTAAGAGAAGCCTTGATAGAGCCTCCGGTGGTGAGTTCCAAATCTACAGATTTGTGTCATGATTGAGACCCCATTTTGCCAGCCAATCTGCACAGCAATTTCCTTCCCTATAGGTGTGACAGAAGACCTTTAGGAACCCTAATCCTTGAGGGTTGCTTGGTCGCTCATGGCGGCTGCGCCACCTCCGATCTGCCCTTGGGGCTTTATGTACTCCCCTCCGTCTTCTCCAACTCGTCAACCCTCGTCTCTCTCTCAACCCCATTCTTTCGCTCAAGCTTTAAACGCCCATCTCGACATTTCTACCTCTCAACTGCCTAAACCTTGCATTAAGGGTGATACCATGACCATCAAGATATCTGAGGAGGAATACCACAAAGGTATTGATGCATGTAAGTTAAACCTTCATGGCCGCCTTCTCCTTGCCAAAGGTGACAAACCTTTAAAATTTAATGACTTGCGGAGCAAGCTAGCCTCACTATGGAAACCCTCCGGGCAATGGCGCATGACCTCCTTAGGTAAGGGTTACTTTGAATTTAGGTTCTCTAATCAAGAGGATATGAGGAATGTTTGGTCGATAGGAACATGGAATCTAAAGCCTGGTCTGATGAGGCTCTCCTAGTGGACAGCGGATTTCAATCCAAGAAACCAGAAGCAAACACATTCTCAGTGTTGGATTAGGCTTTATGATCTTCCCCAGGAATATTGGCGATCCAGAATCTTATTCGAAATAGCCTCGGGTATTGGAGTTCCTATTTCAATCGATGACATGACGCGTAGAAGATTGTATGGGCACTACGCTAGAATTTTAGTTGACTTAGATCTTTCCAGGGATTTGGCTTATGAGCTTATGGTTGAAAGGGAGAACTTTGCTTTTATTGTCAATGTGGAATATGAGAGGCTTCCCCTTTTTTGCAGCTTCTGTCAAAACATAGGTCATACTGTTGATGTTTGTGGCAAAAAAGGTGGTCAGGTAGCATCAAAGATTCCTTTAAAGAAGGCTGCACTGGGCGCAAAAGTCTATGTGCCAAAGCAGGTTGGTCAACACCCGATAAGCAATAACATTGGCATGGAAGGAAACGTGATTAATGATTCTGTTGAGGATCCATAAATTAATAATGAAAATGCTGCTCCTTTTTTAGACAAAGGCAAATCTGTGGCTACTGAGGAAGCTACAGTGGAAGTTGCTCATCAAGAGGCTCACTCTGGTAGGAATGGTAAAAATATGCTTTTATCCAAGAACCTTCCTTATGTGGTGGAAATGATATCTGAGGCTGACAGATTAATATATGCTGACCAATCCAATCAGATGAATGCTCAGGATCCAGTTTTGGATGGTTGTCCCTTTGAGCAGATGCAGCAAGATAATTCTAGTGAGGTCCAGACAGACAATGAATCTGTGGAAAATGTTTATGATGAGACTCTAGCTAACATTCATGATAAAGATGAAGATTTTGTCCCTGAATCAGAAAACTGTGGTGGCTTTCTTGGTAATAATGTAGCTCCAGGAAGTTGGTTGCATACAGGTCAGGACTCTCAGGTCCAGAAAGAAGTCCGGATTGCCTCTAAATTTTGGGGTGTTTGCGCAGAGGAAGAAGACCTCTCTGCACCAGAAGATCATAACAATGAGGATGACACCTTTGAAGTTGTTTTATCTAGATCTCAAAGGAAAAAATTAAAGCAAAAGGAAAGGAAGCAACTTCCTAAGCAAGGTACTAGAAACACCAGATCAAGGGCTAGTGCGACCAGTAACCTTGTCTAATGAAGATCCTCTATTGGAATGCTAGAGGGCTTGCCAATCCCCCCACAAGGTTGGTGCTTAAAAGTCTCTGCCAAAATCAAAGACCTGATTTCGTATTCATTGCTGAACCTTGGTCACACTTCGATTCTTTCCCTCCATCCTTTTGGAGTTCTTTAAACATGAAGCTCTTTGCAGTAAATGATAGGCAATCCAGGATTCCTAACTTATGGTGTCTTTGTCTAAGACATCTAAATCCCTCCTTGGTTGCAGTAACTTCTCAGCAAATGGCTTTTTCTTTACACATCGATAACAATGTTGTTTTTATCTCAACTGTTTATGCCAGTACTTTGGTTGCCAATAGGAGAACTCTCTGGTCTGATTTGAATGCTTTGCAACTCAATCATGTTGGTCCCTGGTGCTTTATTGGAGATTTTAACACAGTGATGGGAGCTCATGAGCAAAGAGGTGGGAATCTTCCTAGCCAAGCTTCCTGTGATGATTTCATAAACTAGACTGATTATAACCATCTTACCCATTTAGTGACTAGAGGGCCTAAGTTTACCTGGGCTAATAACAGAAGAGGTGATGCTTTAGTGGAAAAGAGGCTGGATAGGAGTATTTGCAATGATGCTTGGCTACACTTTTGGGATAGCTCAGTTTGCTGTTCTCTCACCAGGAATAGATCGGATCATTACCCTCTGCTTCTTAGTTTGGACAAAGGTGTACAGGGTCATCCCTCTTCTTTTAAGTTCATGCATATGTGGCCTGAACACCATGACTGCTATAGGTTGGTCGAAGAGGTCTGGAAAAGGCCTGTTTCTGGTTGTGCAATGCTGGTTCTAGCTCAAAAGCTTAGGAATCTTAAAGGTGAATTGAAAATTTGGAACAAGCAGGTTTTTGGGGATGTGCACAATAAAGTCAAGCAAGCACAACTAGAACTTGACAGTATTCAATCCCTTCTTCAATCTCAGGGTCAGTGTGATGATTTGTTGAAAAAAGAAAAGGATGCTCAGATAGCTTGGCAGAAAGCCTTATTAGTTGAAGAATACTTCTGGAGGGAAAAATCTAGGCTGAATTGGCATAACTATGGAGATAGGAATATAGCCTTTTTCCACAAGGTTGCTAGAATTAGACAAACTTGAAAAAGGATGACTATCCTAAAAGATGGCAACTCTATTCTTGATAGGCAAGAGGACATTGAGCATCATGTGATCAGCTACTATGAGAGTCTCTTTGCTTTTGAAAATACCTGCTCTAGTAATGATCTCATTAATAATGTTATTCCTTCCTTGGTAACTGATGGAGACAATCATTTGTTAACTGCTATGCCCACTAAAGAGGAAGTCAAAGCTGCTGTTTTTGACATGAACAGCCAAGGAGCTCCAGGACCTGATGGTTTTGGTGCTTGCTTCTATCAGAAGTTTTGGCCTATCATTGAGGAGGATGTCTTTAAGTCTATTTTCCAGTTCTTTAGCCAGGGCTGGATTCTCCCTAACCCCAACTCCAATGTTATTGTCCTCATTCCTAAGTTAGTTGGAGCTGATAAAATTGAAGACTTTAGACCTATTGCCCTTGCTAATTTTCAGCTCAAGATCATAACCAAGGTCCTTGCTGAAAGGCTTGCCTCTATTGCTCGGAGAATTATTTCAGAAAATCAGAGATGCTTCATCAGGTCTAGACAAATCTAGGACTGCATTTGTATCACCTCAGAAGCTATTAACATATTGGACAAAAAGATTTTTGGAGGTAATTTAGCCATCAAGATTGATGTAAGGAAGGCTTTTGACACTGTGGATTGGACTTTCTTGCTAAAAGTCCTCTCTTCCTTTGGTTTTCATGATACCTTCTGCAAATGGATTACAACTATTCTTCAGTCAGCAAAACTTTCAGTTGCTGTTAATGGTAAGTCATGTGGTTTCTTTCAGTGCAAGAGGGGGGTGAGGCAAGGAGACCCCCTCTCCCCTATTCTCTTCTGTATTGCTGAGGAGGCTCTCAGCAGAGGTATCTCCAAATTAATCCAGGATGGTTCCTTACTCCCTATGGCAGGCCCTACAGGTTTTAATACTCCTAGCCATGTTTTGTTTGCTGATGACATTATGATTTTTTGTAGAAGGACGCGTAGGAACTTGCATAATCTAAAAAAGCTGTTCAAGGACTATGAAGAGGCTTCAGGCCAGGTTATCAATCCGAGTAAAAGTAAATTCTTTGCTGGAGCTATGCCTGATTGGAAAGTTAGTAGGATTGCTTCCATATTGGGTTTTTCTGCTGGTAGACTTCCTTTTGTCTATCTAGGGGTCCCTATCTTCAAGGGAATCCCAAGGAAAACTCACCTCCAGCCCATTGCGGATAAGATTAAAAGCAAGCTAGCTAGTTGGAAAGGTGCTCTCCTTTCCATCATGGGTAGAGTCCAATTAGTCAAATCTATTATTCATGGTATGATTGTCTACTCTTTTCATTGTTACGCCTGGCCAAAAGGATTGCTGAAAATGATTGATAGCTGGATCAAGAATTTCATTTGGTCTGGGGACTTAACTGCGAGAAAGATAGTCACAGTGGCTTGGCACTCGATCTGCTCCCCGTTTGATGAGGGTGGCCTCGGTTTGAGATCAGTCACGGACATTAATGAAGCTACTGCTATCAAGCTTTGCTGGAATATTGTGACCTCAAGAAGCCAAGGTCCAGATTTCTTAAAAGCCAGATTCTTCAAAAATGGTGCCCCCAGGTCGCATTTTATCAGATCGGTTATTTGGAGTACCATTAAGCCCCATCTGCAAACTGTCATTGATAACTCTAAATGGGTGCTTGGAGATGGGAAAAGCATAAATTTTTGGTTAGATAGTTGGCTGCCTGATCACCCTACTATTGCTGACATGATAAACCTGCCCAATTCAGTCCTGCATCAGTTTGAATCTACTCTCAGCTCCTACATCAGTAATAATTCTTGGAGTCTGCCTTCAGAATTCACCTCTCATTTTCCTGGCATTGCGGAGATAATTTCTAAAGTTGCTATTCCTATTTCTGCTCAGCAGGATGTCCTAGCTTGGTCTGGATCAGACTCAGGAACTCTGCCCTTGAAAGTGGCATATAAATATGTCAAACCTAAGAAGCAAGTCCAGCAATGGTGCAAGCTGATTTGGAGGCCTTGCATACCACCCTCTAAATCTTTCCTTCTCTTGAGATTGCTTCTCCACAGGGTTCCTACTGATGAAAAGCTGCAAGCTAGAGGATGCCTCTTGGCCTCAAGGTGCAGTCTCTGTGGTCATAGTTCTGAGACTATTAATCACTTATTTCTCAACTGTTCTTTTGCTAGATGTCTTTGGAGTTGGCTCGAAGGAATTATTGGTTGTGCCCTGGATCTGTCCTCAGTAAGCAGCCTGCTTAAAGTTTGCACTAGAGACTGGGGCTCCCAAATTAGGGACACTGTCCTGGCTGCTGTCATCAACACTATCTACATGATTTGGCACTGTAGGAATAAGTTGAGGTTTGACAACAAGTCAATCACTATTAGTTCCTGTACTTCCAATATCGTTGCTGCTGTGCATCTGTTTGGCACGTCTTCTAAAGGCTATATGTCTTCATCTATTAATGAATTCACTATATTAAAAGCCTTTAATATTTCTGGCCAATATCGTTTGATGAGGGTGGCCTCGATTCGAGATCAGTCACGGACATTAATGAAGCTGCTGCTATCAAGCTTTGCTGGAATATTGTGACCTCAAGAAGCCAAGGTCTAGATTTCTTAAAAGCCAGATTCTTCAAAAATGGTGCCCCCAGGTCGCATTTTATCAGATCGGTTATTTGGAGTACCATTAAGCCCCATCTGCAAACTGTCATTGATAACTCTAAATGGGTGCTTGGAGATGGGAAAAGCATAAATTTTTGGTTAGATAGTTGGCTGCCTGATCACCCTACTATTGCTGACATGATAAACCTGCCCAATTCAGTCCTGCATCAGTTTGAATCTATTCTCAGCTCCTACATTAGTAATAATTCTTGGAGTCTGCCTTCAGAATTCACCTCTCATTTTCCTGGCATTGCGGAGATAATTTCTAAAGTTGCTATTCCTATTTCTGCTCAGCAGGATGTCCTAGCTTGGTCTGGATCAGACTCAGGAACTCTGCCCTTGAAAGTGGCATATCAATATGTCAAACCTAGGAAGCAAGTCCAGCAATGGTGCAAGCTGATTTGGAGGCCTTGCATACCACCCTCTAAATCTTTCCTTCTCTGGAGATTGCTCCTCCACAGGGTTCCTACTGATGAGAAGCTGCAAGCTAGAGGATGCCTCTTGGCCTCAAGGTGCAGTCTCTGTGGTCATAGTTCTAAGACTATTAATCACTTATTTCTTAACTGTTCTTTTGCTAGATGTCTTTGGAGTTGGCTCGAAGGAATTGTTGGTTGTGCCCTGGATCTGTCCTCAGTAAGCAGCCTGCTTAAAGTTTGCACTAGAGACTGGGGCTCCCAAATTAGGGACACTGTCTTGGCTGTTGTCATCAACACTATCGACATGATTTGGCACTGTAGGAATAAGTTAAGGTTTGACAACAAGTCAATCACTATTAGTTCCTATACTGCCAATATCGTTGCTGCTGTGCATCTGTCTGGCACGTCTTCTAAAGGTTATATGTCTTCATCTATTAATGAATTCACTATATTAAAAGCCTTTAATATTTCTGGCCATACTCGAAAAGCTCCTAAGATCACTGAGGTAATTTGGACATCTCCTCCTTGTAATTGGGTTAAGTGCAACTCGGATGGTGCTTCTCGCGGTAATCTGGGCTGGTCTTCTTGTGGAGGAATTTTCAGAGGCTATAGAGGTGCAGCTCTTGGGGCCTTTGCTTGCAACCTGGGAGTTAGGTCAACCTTTGTGGCTGAGCTAATGGGAGCCATCATTGCCATTGAGTAAGCCTTTTTGCGTGGTTGGAAGGACTTATGGCTTGAATGTGATTCTAATCTTGTGGTGACAACTTTCAAGAGCAAAGCCGAAGTGCCTTGGAGGATAAGAAATAGATGGCATAACTGCCTCAGGATGGTCAACAGCATGAATTTCACAGTTACACATATCTATAGAGAGGCCAACACCTGTGGGGATAAACTAGCGTCTCATGGGATGCATGTGAGTGAATTTGTTTGGTGGGACTCTATTTCCTCTTTTATCTGGGAGGATTTCAATAGGAATAGGTATAGTCTTCCTTCCTACAGGTTTAGATGATACTGTCATGGGTCAGGTTAATGCCCCCCCATGAGTCTTTCTTCCTTTTCTCTCTTGTATTTTTTATTTTTTTTATTTATTAATAATATGATTGGCACTCTTTCTCCTAAAAAAAAAAGAAAAGAATATAAAATAATAATAATATTAAATAAACTTAGCACTGTATTATTTGACGCAAGAATTATTCACTCCTTGTGATTGTAAATTGTGTAATTTAATTAAATGAACTTGTGTTTGGATTATTCTGTGATCTTTCAAGTATGATTGTTATGTTCTATTTATGTTACTGCCTCTTATGTATTTTGAACATTATTTGTTAATTGTGGATTTGGTTTGCTACCAATGTTTGGTCTTGCTGTGCTTGAAGTGAAGCTGACCTTGGGTACAACTTAAATGGGTTTTGTTGTTCTATTTTATATGAAATTTTGGTGAAGATGTACTTGACAAGCTGTTAGAATATTTGTTAATAGGATAGGATTGCTTACTGCCATGGTTGGTTCAATTCTTATATGTCTAACATACTTTAATAATAGTAGTTTCTTGAAAGGATTTGTCTAAACTGTGACTACCCTGTTATGAAAAATTTTTCATCATTTAAATGGCTTATAATGTCACGAAGTTAGTTTAGATGTAGGCGAATGGATACTACCCTAATAGAACCAAATTAATTGAGTACCATAGAGCCTGAGTGACCTGTGTGTGTGATGCGGATTAAAAGTTGTAAACCCAAGTGCAGGTTGTTTCAAGTAATAAATTCTTGGGAGTCCGAGGTTGATCCATAGGGAATTGATGAAGAAAAATTCTTTGACGTAAGGAAAATATTTTATCACAACAATAAAAGTAATAAAACTTAGTCACAAATAAAAAAGATTTACTTGGGTTAGGAGATCTTCTCTTGGCAAATAAAATAAGGATAATATTAATTCTTTTTATAATTCAATTAGAATCCACACATAATGGAGGTTCCAATCGGAAAATACAACATTCAAAGTTCATTAAAAATTATATACGTAATTATATTATGATTCCTTTAATCATTTATTAACATCAATACTCCTAAATGGGATCAAGCATTCATTGTGCCAAAATCTTGTTTACAATAAATCAAGAACTCTACTTTACAATGAGGGTTTCTAAATTGATTGAAAACAAAATATAATATGTATAATAATTAATTGAGAATATAAATCATTAAAGCACAAGAGAGGAATAAATCTAACCTTATTTCATTACCAAGAGCTTCACTTTTTCACCCAAGTAAAATAAAACTTAGTTACTCATAGGTAAGAAGAAAGAAAGAGAGAAGAAGAAGAAAACCAAGACATCAATTTAGAACAAAGGAAAATTACTACAAGAAAACCTAGTAACAAACTAGCATCATTTTGCTACCTAACACCTAACACCTTCAATGATTTGCTAAGGCCTCCTTTTATAGAGGATTAGAGACACAAAATGACAAGGGGCTGAGTCATTAGTGAGTGGATGAGTGGAAAATGACTTTAGTGAGTGGAAAATTATGGAGATTCTTTGTCTTTGAAATCATTCAACTTTGAAGTCATTGCGTTCATCATTTTTGAATCAAGTGGTCTTCATGAAAGTTGTAGGCTTTCAAATGCCATCAGAATCACCTCATTTGGCTACCTATAACCCGAGATATGTCTCAATTAATGTAGAGTGTTTAGGCCCAGTTCCAGCTCCTCTGTTCTGGCTTGCAAGCCCAATATGACCTCCAAGTTGTCCGATCTGGGTTTTGTGTTCTTCATGAAAGTTGTAGATATGGGCCTCAACTAGCACATATCAAAATTTCAGCCTAATACAGATCTTACAACCCAAATTATACTCTGATTACTGCACACTATTTAAGTTCCAATCACAAAACTCGTATTCTGACTTCCAAGCCCAATTAGTTCTACTAGATGTATGACTTTGATCTCAAGATCTCATAAAAGTTGTAGAGCTCTCTCTTATCTTTTCAACAAGATAAAATACATAATTAGTAGACATCTAGAACTCAAGATATGGCCAAAATACAGAAATAATGTAAGACATAAATCATGCTAAAAAATTTAATTAAGTCCAATTTGAGTCCAAACTTACAAAATATAACCAAACTTAATCAATTAAGTACATCGAGAGTGTAAATGACTAAAATTGAGAGTTTATTAATGTATCAAATATGTGATTATCAAATTCCTCTACACTTAGCTTTTTGCACTCCTAGGCAAAACACACAAGACTAAAACTAGGGAAAAAATGACACAGACTCAAAAGCTAAACACTCTAAAAGACTCAATTTCTAATAATATTTAAGAATGAAGAGAAACTAATCATTCAAGTAATCAAAACATTTATGAGGTAACATTTCTTCACATCTCAAGCCAACAAGCAAGGATATTTCAATTGAAAAACATGAATCAAGAATGATAGATTTTTACAAGATTCACTCTCAATCCCTCAATTGTTTAAAATGTAGGTATTTCACTCAATTCAACCCATGAAAATTGCACTACCATAAGCTTGCTTATCTTCTACTTCTTCACTACTCAAAACACATACATACACAAATCATGAGGACTTTATTCTAGGTTGTAATGGGGTCAAGTTAAAGGAGAAGGTAATATGGATATGACAAGTTAAATACCGGAGAATAAAAGAGCATGAGAGTTGAGTTCAATTAACAAGCATGAAAGTTCATCCCAACTCCACCTAATACAAATTCCCTTTACATATTTATTCCTTTCCTTTATTGCATTGTTGACCCTTCTTTACACAATTTTTTTTTTGTGTTTTTTTTAAAGATGAACGTAATATATACATTTAAATAATTTTTTTTCTCATCCATTCTACACACACCCCCACACTTGTTCAAGAACTCATCAAATGACAAAGCTAATGTTCTTTTATTCCCTAAGGCCAAGTAAGAACATGGTTTTTCATTTAAAGCACATAATGAGTTCGAAACAAAGAATGGTCAAATAAACTCAAAGGGGTTAAGCAAGGGGAAATAGGCCATTTCCAATGCTTTACGTTGGCAGGAATCAGATAATTTCCAAGAAGTCATAAGAGTGTTTGATATCATATTAGGAATCAGAGAATTTCCAAGAAGTTATAAGATTGTTTGATATCATATTAAGATAATATGCTGCTAAGTAAGGCTGGCTATTTGATTAAAGTAGCTATTTCAAGAAAAATGCCTTAATCATATTTATGTATGCATATGAAAATGTAGTCTAAAAAAGAATCAAAGCAAGTTCTTGAGTAACAATTCCATGAGTGAAATTCACACAAGAAAGAAGAGAATGGTACAAATGTTCAATCCATTCATCAATAGGCTCAAAATCTCACAAGGCATAATTCTATCATTCTCAGTCCACCAATTCAACATCCATAACCAAGCATGTGAATTTTAAGAAAGAAGACAATTTACTCAACCATGCAAATTTCCATGAATTTGAATTGCTACTTCCACACAAACTAGTTGTCTACCCAATTACTCCTTACTCTGCCACTAATTTTGATGCGTCTCAAGAGTAAATAATTTACTCCTTACTCTATCATCTCTAATTACTTTTGTTGTTAATAAATTACTGACAAACATATAAACACAACAAACATATTAACAAACACACTTCCTAATTTTTTTTTTTACACAACTATCCTTCCTCCCAACCAGATCACAACATTGTCCTCAATGTCAAAACATAGATAAGCAAAGGATAGAAGATAGTACCTATTGTTGCAATTACTAAAAAGAGAAATTTTACACAAATTAAAATAGAAACAAAGTACGATAAATAAAACTAAAGATAAAGGAAAGTTATAGATGAAGTGCCAGATCACACTCTTGTTCCTTGCTGCCTTCCTTGCTGCTGTCTCCCTTGCTGTTGCCTTTTGACCAATCTATCTGAGCTATTACTGGTTCAGGTTTGTAAACAAAAGCTTGTAATTTATCAATTAGTTCATCAACAGTAGAAGCAGATATAAGGAGTCGTCTTGCCGAAGGTGTGATAAAGCTCTGTTCCACAGCATGGTTAACAAAAGATAATAAATTATCAAAGAAATTATTAACATTCAACAAACCTATGGGTTTATGGTAGATGTTTAGTTGGGCTCAAGAGATAATTTGAAAAACTTCTTCCAAAGTACCAAAACCACTCAGTAAAGCAATGAATGCATTAGAGTTTTCAAGCATTGTTCTCATTCGTCCATGCATAGATAATACTTAAATTTCTAGCCCACTGTCTGTTAAATTTCTAGCCCAATTGTCTGTCCAATGATGTTTCTTCGGGTTAAAGGTTCAGGAATGATACCTAAAACTTGACCACCTCTTATATGTGCAGAAAGTGATACAGCCCTCATTAACCCAATGCTACCTCCCCCATATACAACACGAATGTTCCTCGCAGTAAGTGTTCTACCAATAGTGCTTGCTGCGTTTACAAACTCTAAACCCTTCCCATAACTTGTCCCACAAAATACACAGATACTGATAAATCTACGAGCTGAAGAAGAAGCTCCCTCCATTTCTAGACTCATACTCTCTTTGAATGATTATGAGTTGCAGGAAAGTAAAGAAAATAGAGTGTTTAAATAGGGAAGAAGTCTAGAAACCCCTGAAGGATCACACCCAAAGGTTTGTTTGTCCAAAACCAAAATTCAATAAAATTATATAAAGATAAAATAATAATAACAAAAGATTACATACCTTTATGTACAGGTTTCATGGCAGATCTTTATACTGCGCGTCATGAGTGTAGTAATACCAAGATGGCTCAGCCAATCTGGGAATTCTTCTCCCTCCTGTAACACCCCAAAATTTTCTATCTCTTAATCAGTAATTTTGACAGTTAACAGAATTTTACTATTTAGTAATTTCTGGATGCTGTAAAATTATTTTGATTATTCCGTCAGCATATTTGATCGTTTTGATTTATTCTGTGTCAGGAAAATAATAATTTTCAGGCCGGGAAAAATCTTTCTGTATTTATTTCTCTTGACTGTTAATTATTTTTAACAATTTGACTTGATTTTCATACGTTTTCTAATATTTGTGATTTTTGTGGATGATTATGAAATTTTTTTGACTGTATGTGGGCCCAGGTGACCTTACGTGGGCCTAGGTGGGTCCCGCAAAGTGAAAATTTTTCTACGCATAGAAAAATTTGTACTGTTTAGACGGAGACAGGGGATCTTACTAAACCTAAATCCAGAAATAGTTTTAGAAATTTTCTTGTATTGTGTTTGGTACTGTATTTAATTATCGGGCGATAAAAATACAGTAAATATATTCTTTCGTGAGGTTTTTAGTAGATAAAAATAGAAATTATATTGCTCAAGTCAACATTGGTGGTTTGGATATCTACCATTGATTTAATTAACGGTGGAGACTTGATCTTGATTTAATCA
Source organism: Ormosia semicastrata (assembly GCA_029884595.1). Classification (NCBI taxonomy): domain Eukaryota; kingdom Viridiplantae; phylum Streptophyta; class Magnoliopsida; order Fabales; family Fabaceae; genus Ormosia; species Ormosia semicastrata. The sequence continues at coordinate 57,058,293 of JAQQTO010000063.1, forward strand.
ACAGTTGAGAAATGAATTTAATAAAGAAACATTGGATGTTAACCATTGATCTAATCAATGGTAGAGATTTAATCTAGACAAGCTTAATAAGAAAGGCTTCAATATCAACCGTAGATTTAATCAACGGTGTAGAATTGGTCTTGTAAAGTAATAAGGACCATTTATAACCATTGGATTTAGATTAAATCAAGGATGAAGATTTAGTCTTAAAAAGTGAAAAAGACCATTTATGACCATTGGATGAAGAATTAATCAAGGGTGGAGATTTGGTCTTAAAAAGTAGCAAAGACTAATTATGACCCTTGGATTAAAAGTAAGAAGGAGTAATCTTGACCCTTCATTTTGGAGACACATCTAATGGTTAGAATTTAAAGGAAAAAGATCTAATGACCTAGATTAAGTCTTCTAAATCAAAAGTCTACCTAAATCCTAACCATTGAATTAATCAATGACTAGAAATGCTCTAGATGGTGACTAATAATGATGACAACTTCATGAATGCATTAGGAAGAGGGGGGACGGTTTTGGAGAATGCATAGGAAGGAGGAGACAATTTTGAGTAGCCTTTTTAGGCCAAAGAAAAAGTTTGAAGACCATTAATTTCCTATCTTGATCAATCTTCATCATTCATTGATTTTCCAAAAGCAAGGCTTAGCAAAATATATTCTCTTTTTTCTCTCCATATGAGCTACGGCCATGCACTCCAAAGAAGACCAAAATTTTTGATTTCTATCATTTGTATCATAATTGCTTTCTATTCATCATCTTCTCCAAAGCAAAATACAAAAAAAAAACTCTATTTTCTTCTCCAAGAAATACCATTCGGTCAACACCTAGAAACCATGTCTCCAAGCTTCTAAAATTTTATCTAAACACATTTCCTAAACCTAAACACCATTCTAAGAACATCTCTAGTTATGAGTTTTTCCAAAATCATTCATCTTGAGCTTCAAATCCAAGCTTCAATTTTCTATCAAAAATTAAAAAAATTCCATCTTTGTGCTTCAAGAGAAACCATTCGGTCAAGACACCTAAAACCACTCTCCAATCTTTTTTAATTTCATCCAACCATAGATCTTGAATCTACATGATATTCTAAGTAACTTTCATGTTGGAGATTTTCTCTAAATCATTCATCTTCATGGACTTTCTTCAAGATCAAAGTTATTGGGTTTTTGAGGTGAAGTGTAAGGAAACTTCATTTCTTTTCTCTTTTTCATGATCTAAACCATGTTTGATCCATGGTTCCTCTTAATCAAGTTTAGTATACTAATTTCTATATATTTTGTTTTGTATTTGAGAAGCCCTTGGTGGTGAAGGACTTGGAAAGAGAAGCAAAACAAAGAGTTTTTGAGGATCTTCAAGAGGTAAGAGGGAGATCCATCTCACCAACCAAGCATGGTGGTGAGAGATGGTCTTATATTTGATGGATGGTGAATCCATATGAGGATTCATATCCATGGTCATGTAATAATTTATATGTGTTTATGAGCTTTCATTAATTGCCTATGCTTAATATATACTTTGCATGAGTTTATGATTTTGATGGTATGCTTATACTATGCATGATGATAATATGGCATGCTTTTGATATATATATATGATGTGTATGTATGTGTATGCCATGATTTGATGATAGAAAGAAAATTAATTTTGGTCCCAATGGCCAAGGAAGGACTATGGTTTTGATGCCCTTGATTAGGGTTCATATTAAAATTTTTCAAGAACAAGGGAATTAATTTTTGGTCCCTAGAAACATGGTGAATATCGGTTAAGACACCTCAAGATAGGTGTTCATAAATGAATATTTTCATGAATGATGAAAATGGATGTTTAGAAAAACAAGGAAAATAAACAAAGAGTTTATTTTTCAAAGAGTACAAGAACATGGTTTTTGAGGAATTTTTATTGATTTATTTTATGTAAAAAGTTTCTAAGTGTTTTACAAAACATGAGATTTAAATGAAAATAGCAATGATGATTTCAAGAATTTGTAAAGAAAGTGAAAAAGGATTTGCAAAGAAAGTGAAAAAAAGATTTGCAAAGAAAATAAAAATGAATTTGAACAAATGGGTCTGGATTTATAACCATAAGTCTTGCGGTTTTGAAAGCAAAATTTTTAATGGTTTTGTTTGTGTAAAACCATATCAATTTAGAAGGAAAAATATTTGATAATTTCAATAGTCATGTCCACGTTTTCGAAGGCTTGTAATGCATTGATTTTGATGAAACAAAGTGATTTTCCAAGTAGAAATATAATTAATTTAATACAAGGAAATTGAAAAGGGAATCAGAGTATTTTAGCACTTGAGAAATGAATTTTTATGTAAATGGAAAAGAGAGGTTGCAAGTGAGCCTCAATTTGTTTTAAAAAGAATTTATTAAAATCCCGTTGGATTTTGGAAAGCGTTAGTAATTTTTAAAGTTAGAAACATTGATTTAATTCAATGGAATTGTGAATTTGTGAAATATACTATGAAAAAGGATTTTCTTGAATAAGAAGATATATTAAATGAAGTAGAAAGTTATATTATTTTGAGGAAGGTTGATTTGGAAATAATTTGGAAAAAATGGAGAATATAATGGTATTTTGAAAATTTACTAACGTATAACTTATTTTCGAGTTTTGAAGTACGTTAGAAAATGTTAAGTTTTGGAACGTTGATTTATATCAATGGAAAAGTGATTTTGTGAATTATATTTTGGAAAAGGATTTCTTGAGTAAAGAAATGTGGAAAAAGATTTTCTTGAGTAAAGAAAATGTGTTAAATAAAGTATAAAGTCATATTATTTTGAGAAAAGTGGAAATGAAATTTTTGAAGAAATGAGAAATATTTTCTGTAATGGAATTGTGGTAAAAGAAAAATTATTTACGTATCTTAAAAACATAATTTTTAAAGTACGTGGTTTGAAATACAGTAAAATATTTCTAAGTGTTTGGAAATATAGTAAAATATTTTTATGCGATTTGAAATATGATAAAATATTACTACGCGATTGGAGATGCATTGAAAACATTTTAAGTGATTTGAATTACGTTTAAATATTTTACGTAATTTGAACTACTGTTGAAAAATTACTATATGATTTAAAAGTGATAAAATATTTTTACGTGATTGTGAAAATGACGGAAAATCACTATGTGATTTGGAAAGTGTTTTAAATATTTTGAGAATGATGGAAAATATTTTATGCGACTTAAAAGAATGATTTTTAAGTTATGCGATTTTGAAAATGATGAAAAATCATTACGCGATTTGAGAAACGTATATTTTTATGAGATTGAGAAAAATGTTAAAAAAATTTTAATATGTGATTTAAAGGTGCAATAGAAGAGTTGCAGTATTGTGAAAACGTAACAGAAACATTTTGGAATTATGAAAATGAAATGAAAATGTTGCGCAATTTTGTGAAAACACGACGAAAGAGTTTTATAACTATGAAAATGTGATAATATGATTTTTCTGTGGAAAATACAATATAAATACTATAGAACCAATATATGGATGCTGTGTGAGAAAATGACATGTTTTTCCTATGATTGGCATTTGGTGCATTATGCATGCATGGGAAAGATATGTCTGTGATTAGATTTGGTGCATTATACGTGCATTGAAAAAATATGCGTTGAAGCATATGATTACATTGAACAAATGAAATTGAAAAGATTTGGCCCTTTGGGGTTGGACTTGCACTGATATATTCGTGCATTGTATAAAATATAGCTAATAGCTATTATGGCCCTTGTGGTTGAAGAGGGAATGAGAATTGATAGTGAGGTCTATGATGGATCTTGGGGGCGTCAAGGCGCGGCGGTCGACCAGTGGACAGTTGGCGAGTACCCTGTGCCACTTGGCGATGCAGTCCATTGCAACGCATTGACGATACCCGACAAGAACACGATTCTTTTCAACGACTGGGAGATTGTCTTTGGGCTAAGGCTGACAATTAACCAGAGCATTCTTCTCGAAATTGTGAAAACCTCCATGGAGTTGTTTTTGATAAACTAAGTCTTTGTGCATATGCATAAATCTGAGCATTTATATCTGTATGATATATTAATTGAGGAATGTTGGCTATAACAATTGTTTTGAGTACTTGGATGATGATTGAACTGATAAATGATTAGATGATGATAGTTGATTAATGCTGATAGCATGATTATAGTATGATCTATCTGTATGATATTGTTGTTTGTGTTATCTCTATGCTGCCATGTTGGTATTGGTGTAGGTGATCTCACCTCTTTGTTATATTGTTTTACTTTGTCTGTATTGTTAAAATTATACAGTAGAAGGAATGAGTTGTCTTAGACATAACGAGTGGTAGATACTCAGAGATTGATGGAAACATTGAAAAGTGGCTGTCTCAAGTTCGAAGATGTGCCGGGTAGACAAGGAGTAAAGTTCTGATGCATCAAGTTGATACAAGAGAAGGAATGAGTATGTTAAGATTTACTATTAGTGTTGTACCGTGCTATTAAGTAAAACCCGTCATGGGGTTTGCTACTGTCAAATAAAAAAAATAAGTCTGTTAATTTTATTTTTCTCTTGAATAGTTGAAATATGATTTTTAATATTACTTAATATTTTCAGTAAATTTATGTTTCAGTAAAGAAGAAAAATTGAAACCCATCTTTTATAACTTAAACTTTGTGCGAACTTCTTTTCAGATTATGAGTCAGAAGTTGGAAATGTGATGCCCTAAGGAGGGTGTTACACCTCCTGCTTGTGGGATATTTTGGATTGAGTCACGACGGACCTAATTAAAGTGCGTAAATCTAACAGCCACAACCAATGACCACAGCCAGTGAGAGGTCGCTAGAGAGTCCATGGCATTAAATCACAGGATCCAACTCAGAAACATTGTCACGCGAGAATGCAAGCACGGGATGCTTCTATCTGTCCATCAGCAAGCAGAGCCTATGGTTGAAACCTGGGAATGCTTGCGTGGCTCTCTACAGAGTATGGCACACAAACCTTATTTACGGACTGACGTGCGAAGGTCCACCCGAGTCAATGACGGGTCTAACCCTTAAGGAATTGATCTGAGGCCCTAAGGTTAGGTGCTCTCCATTTGATTTGAAGCCATAAGGTTAGGGGCTCTCCATCCAGTTAAGGACAGAGTACACAAAAGTTCGCCCTTGTTTCTTTTTTTTTCTTTTTTTTCTTCTTTTTTTCTTCTTCAAGAAATGTACAAGATAATATATACAAATTGTTGTGATTATGGCTCACATCTTCCTCTAGTTTCACGACCAGAAACTGCTTACGTGCCTTCTATGAGTCGAGGATAAGCTTCCCATCCAATTTTCTTATAAATTGGCAAACAGGGTCTTTTTGAGTTAGATTCCCAAGACTGTAACGCTCTTACTCGTCCCTGAAAAGATTCCACAAACTAAGAAGTTCACGCTGCACATATCCACAAGAATGCGTCTCAAGAGTCAATAAGATATTATCTAATGACTCTTTACTCAGTCCATTCTTAATGAAGAAAATTTTATCTTCTCTATTTGTGGAAACCATTCCCAAAGAAAGACATTGCATAATACAATTCCATCGCGCACATTTGTAACAAATTTTCATTTTTTTTGCTCTTCTCCTTTTTGAAAATGAACTTTTACCGAGACCCGGCATGTATGGGACAACTGAATTTGAAGATTCACCAGCTAAATGAACTTTTGCTTCGATTATCCAGCGTATATCTTCTGGTATACCCTTATACATTAACAGTCTCAGTCTTTCACACCTAGCTTCGTAGACTTTTGTTAGAGCATTTAGAGGGAGAGAAAGGAAATGCTTTCTTAGATTTGAGAGAATGACATCCATTTTAAAAGGAGAAAGAATAAGTTATTATGGGAAACTGAAAAACAAACCGACTTGAGAGTCACGGAGTACCATTATCCGCCACTTAACCGGGAATAAAAAGAACTGCAAAAAGAAAGAAACAAAATTAAAATAAATTCTACTCATAACAAGGATTAGAAAGGGATATGGATTCTACCTCAACAACTTGATGTTCCAGAAATGGTTTGAGTCTTTGTCCATTGAACTTAAATACATTACCATTCCTAGGGTTCTCAATGTCTATGGCCCCATGAAGATACACATGTTTGACAATAAAAGGACCAGTCCACCTAGATCTCAATTTTCCAGGGAATAGGTGAAGACGAGAATTATAAAGAAGAACTTTTTGACCAATTTCAAAAGATTTTCTCAAAATTGATTTGTCATGAAAAGCTTTTGTTCTAGCTTTATAAATCTTTGAGTTTTCATATGCATCATTTCTCAACTCCTCAAGTTCATTCAGTTGCAATTTGCGTAACTTGGAAGCATCATCAAGACTTAAGTTAAAAGCTTTAATGGCCCAAAATGCTTTATGCTCCAATTCTACAGGCAAGTGACAAGGTTTTCCATAAACTAACTAATAGTGAGAAATGCCTAAAGATGTTTTGAAAGTAGTACGGTAAGCCCAAAGTGCATCGTTTAGTCTTAAAGACCAATCTTTACGATTTAGGTTAGCTATTTTTTCCAAAATTTATTTAATCTCCCTATTTGCTAATTCAACTTGTCCACTTGTCTGAGGATGATAAGGGGTTGCAATTTTGTGGGTAATGCAATATTTCTTCATTAAGGATTCAAATGGTTTATTGTAAAAATATGTTCCCCCATCACTGATGATAGCTTGAGGGATTCCAAATCGACTCAAAACATTTTCTTTTAAAAATTAAAGAACAGTTTTATGATCATTGTGTCGACATGGAATCGCCTCAATCCATTTGAGACATAACCAACTGCAACCAAAATATACACAAATCCAAATGATGATGAAAATGGACCTATAAAATCAATTCCCCAACAATAAAAATTTCAATGACAAGGATAGAGTTCAAAGGCATTATGTTTCTTTTAGAAATGGACCCCAATTTTTAATAATTTTCACAACTTTTGCAAAAAGTATAACAGTCCTTGAATAAAGTGGGCCAATAAAATCAACACTGAAAGATTTTCGCAACTATTTTCTTTGAAGAAAAATGACCCTCATATGCTTCTGAATGACAAAATTTAATGACACTACTTACCTCATTGTCGGGTACACATCTTTAAAAGATTTGATCAGGATAATATTTGAACAAATATAGGTCATCCCAATAAAAATTTTTCACCTCAATTAAAAACTTTTTTCTGTCTTGGTGTGTCCATTGAGGCGGCATCTTACCTGTTATAAGAAAATTAACAATGTTAGCAAACCAAGGCATGGAATTGACAGAAAATAAAAATTCATCAAGAAAAGAATTATTGATAGGTGTGCTATCAAAAGATGAGCCTGTTGTAAGTCTGGACAAATGATCTGTAATAACATTTTCAGCTCCTTTCTTGTCTTTTATTGTGATGTTGAATTCTTGAAGCAACAAGATTCACCATATCAACCTAGGTTTGACATCCTGCTTAGACATTAAATATCTAACAGCAACATGATCAGTAAAAATAACAGTGGAAGAACCAATTAAATAAGCTCAAATTTTGTCCAATGCAAAAATTACAGCAAGTATTTCTTTTTCAGTAGTGGTGTAATTCATTTGTGCACTATTCAAAGTTCGACTTGCGTAATAAATTACATGAGGCTTACCTTCCTTTCTTTGACCTAAAACAGCGCCAATAGCAAAATCACTAGCATCACACATCAACTCAAAAGACAAAGACCAATCAGGAGATTACATGATAGGAGCAGAAGTCAAAAGACCAATTAATTTTTCAAAAGATTTCGGATAATCTTGGGTCCAATCAAATGGTGCATCTTTTGTTAGAAAATTACATAATGGTCTAGATATGGCACTAAAGTCCTTTACGAATCTTCTATAGAATCCTGCATGTCCTAAAAAAGAATGAACTTCTCTGACTGTTTTTGGGGAAGGCAAATGAGCAATTAATTCAAATTTAGCCTTATCAACTTCAATTCATTTAGAAGATATCACATGACCTAACATTATTCCTAAAGTGACCATGTAATGACATTTTTCCCAATTCAATACAAATCCTTTTTCTTCGCATCTTTTAAGAACTTTTTTCAAATTATCAAGACAATTTTCAAAAGAATTTCCAAAAACTGTCAGGTCATCCATGAAAACCTCTAAATAATGCTCAATCATGTCACTGAAAATACTTAACATGCATCTTTGAAAAGTTGCTGGAGCATTACAACGACCAAAAGGTATTCTTCTATATGCAAAAGTGCCAAAGGGACAAGTAAAAGTGGTATTTTCTTGATCCTCTAATGCAATTGGTATTTGATGATACCCTGAATAACCATCAAGAAAATAATAATAGGGATGTCCTGCTACTCTTTCTAGAATTTGATCAAGAAATGGCAAAGGGAAATGATCTTTCCTAGTGACTGCATTCAATTTTCTGAAATCAATTCACATACGCCAACTAGATGAGATTTGCGTAGGTATTAATTCTTCTTTTTCATTTTCAACCACTATTATTCCAGATTTCTTAGGTACAACTTATGTCGGGCTTACCCACTGACTATCAGAGATAGGATAGATAATTCCAACATCAAATAATTTGAGAACTTCAGCTCTAACTACCTCTTTCATGTGTGGATTTAATCTTCTTTGAGGTTGTTGAGATGTTTTAGCATTATCCTCTAAATGTATTCTATGTGTACAAATTAATGGATTAATGCCTTTAATATCCTTTAATATCCATCTAATTGCACTTTTATACATTTTAAGTACTTCTACTAATATACCTTCTTGTTCTTTGGCCAGGGATGAGGAAATTACCACTGGAAAACTTTGTTCTTCTCCCAAAAATGTGTACTTTAACCCAGCAGGTAATGGCTTTAGTTCCAGTGTGGGTACTTCTTCATGGGTATCATCATCCATGGTTTTTAGCTCTTCAAATCTCGGCTTCCATCCTTTGTATTCCATTACCTGTGTATAGTCAAGCAAAGAGCATATTTCAGAAACATCATCATCTAATTATGTAGCTGAATCAAATGAATTAATTAAACAAATTTCTAACGGGTTAGAAGAACTCCTGATTTGAAGATGATCATCTATAATGGCCTCAATTCCTTCAATTTCTTCATTTCCATCATAAACTTCTTGTGGTTGCTTGTACAAGTTGAAAACATTAAGCTCCAGTGTCATATTTCCAAATGTTATCAAAGCATTAGATGTTGCTAAAAATGGGCAACCTAAAATAACAGGAACTGACTTAGAACTATCAACCATAGGTTCAGTTTCCAAGATAATAAAATCCATAGGATATATGAATTTATCAACTTGTACCAACACATCTTCCACTATTACTTTTGGAATTTTAATTGATCTATCGGCAAGTAGAAGAGTTACAGAAGTTGGTTTTAACTCACCAAGATTGAATTGCTGATAAACTGAATATAGAAGCAAATTAACACTAGCACCAAGATCAAGTAAAGCTCGTTCAATTTTATGTTCTCCAATAATACATGAAACTGTAGGACAACCAGGGTCTTTATATTTCAACTCATTATTTTTTTGAATAATGGAGCTTACCTGTTCAGTCAAAAAGGCATTCTTTTTTACATTATGTTTCCTTTTAATAGTGCACAACTCTTTCAAAAATTTAGCATAACAAGGAATCTGTTTGATAACATCTAACAGAGGAATATTGAACTTCACTTGTTTAAAGATTTCAAAAATATCACTATTATGGTTCACTTTACTTGAATTGTTTAATGCTTAAGGATATGGGGGTGAAGGTGAGGGTTTGGTCTCCTTTTGGCTAGGTGGCTTATCAACTCCTTCCTCATCTTTGGGACTTGACTCATCATTTTTCACACAAGGTTCACGAATTTATTTTTCAACAACCTTTCCACTCCTAAGAGCTATCACTGACTTGATTTGATCTATTTGTTAGTTTTCTGAACTACCTTCATTTAGGCTATATTGACTCTTGGGATTTGGTTGAGGTTGAGAGGAAAATTTTCCTTTTTCGTGAATAGCAAGTGCAGAAGAAAGTTTAGCAAGAGTGTCTTTTATGTCAATCATGGCTTGAGTGTTTTGGTTATTAATGGCCTCTTACTTTTCCATGAATGCATACAATGTTCCCTCAAGGTTTTTCCTATATGGTGGGACATAATGTGCATATCCTTGAGAATTTTGTGAATCCTGTTGTGCCTGAGGAGGTGGTGGTTGTATGAATTGTGCCTGATTGTTAGTCCTTCAACTGAAGTTTGGGTGATTTCTCTATCCTGGATTATATGTATCTGAAAAAGAAGAACTAAATGGCTTTTTAAAATTATTCATTGCATTTACTTGCTCATGCACAACTTCTTTAAAAATAAAAATTTTTAGACATTCATTTATTGAGTGTCCTAATTCATCACGAATGCTACAAATTTCTTCATTTTGCACAGATTTGATTTCTTTTACTTTCCCTGATTCCATGGCTTCAACCTTTCTAGCCAAACTAGCAAAACCTAGCATTTAGATCTTCTTCTTGACTAAGATGATATTTTTCTTTATTAGCATTTGTAAGGTTATATCTAATTGAATTTTCAGAAGGATTAGTACCATGCCAAGATTGAGAATTTTTAGCCAAATGGTCTAAATAGTCCAAAACTTCTTCAGGTTCTTTATCAAGAAACTCACCATTACACATTGTTTCTACAAATTGTTTAGTTTCGGGTGTTAACCTTTCATAAAAGAAGCTTATAGTGCGCCATTTTTCAAAACCATGATATGGGCAAGAATTCAACAAATCTTTAAAATGTTCCCAACTTTGAAAATATGCTTCATTTGAGTTTTGGGAAAAATTTTGGATTTGTCTTTTCAAAGCATTGGTTTTATGTGTTAGAAAAAATATCTTTAAAAACTCATCTTGCATTTCTTGCCATGTGCTAATTGATCTTGGTTTCAAAGCGTTAAGCCAAGTTTTTGCTTTGTCTTTCAAAGGAAAAGGAAACAATTTAAGCTTAACAACCTCTTCAGTGCAAGTTTGATCATTAAAGGTAGTACATACTTCCTCAAATTCCTTTAGATGTAAATATGGACTTTTAGATTCTAAACCATGGAAATTAGGAAGTAAAGAAATCATACCTGACTTGAATCTAAAATTGTTAGCAGTGAGTGGAATGATAAAACATGATGGACTAGAATTTTGAGATGGTTGCAAATACTCACGCATGGTTCACAATGGTTGATTTTCATGTTCATTATGCACACTTTCATTTTCAGCCATTGTGTTTGATGTGTGTGATTGTGATTCAGACAAATCAATATGTGAAGTACTAGGATTAACTTTAACCAAACGACCAAAATTTGAATCACGATGCCAATTAAGCATAAATAAGTAACTTAAAATATAAAATAAAATGTATAAGCTAGTAGTATAAACCGTCCATTAAATATTAATAAAGATGTGGTATAAACCAGCCACCAAATATATATTAATAAGGGTGTGGTATAAACCAACCACTAAATAAATATTAACAAGAGTGTAGTATAAACTAACCACCAAATATATATTAACACTTAGTAAAAAATATTAACAAAGGTGTGGTATAAACCAACCACCAAATAAGTTAATAAGCAGAAAAATTAAAATGTTAGAAGTAAGAAAATTAAAAGGTTAGTAGGTTAATAAGTTAGAAAGTTAGAAATAAAATACAAAAAGTAAAGTACAAAAATTAAAGTGTAGAAAATAAAGTGCAGAAAGTAAATTTAAAATATAAAAATTGAAGAATCAACAAGTCAATTTTTTACTCCAGTGAGAGAGAAGAGAAGAAAAAGATTATTTCATTAATGATTGTAGATTATAGAGAGATTAGAAAGAGTTTCTCCCACTAAGTTAGTAAGTTAGTAAGTACAAAGAAAAAAAATTAAAAAAGTAGAAAAAAAAAAAAATATATATATATATATATATACAAAATATTTACACCATAAATTTGTTCTTCAAATCAAGTCCCCGGCAACAGCGCCAAAAACTTGATGCAGATTAAAAGTTGCAAACCCAAGTGCAGGTTGTTTCAAGTAATAAATTCTCGGGAGTTCGAGGTCGATCCATAGGGAATTGATAAAGAAAAATTCTTTGACGTAAGGAAAATATTTTATCACAACAATAAAAGTAATAAACTTAGTCATAAATAAAAAAGATTTACTTGAGTTAGGAGATTTACTCTTGGCAAATAAAATAAGGATAATATTAATTCTTTTTATAACTCAATTAGAATCCACACATAATGGAGGTTCCAATTGGAAAATACAACAATCAAAGTTCATTAAAAATTATATACGTAATTATATTATGATTCCTTTAATCATTTATTAACAACACCACTCATAAATGGGATCAAGCATTCATTGTGCCAAAATCTTGTCTACAACAAATCAAGAACTCTACTTTACAAGGAGGGTTTCTAAATTGATTGAAAACAAAATACAATACGTATAATAATTAATTGAAAATATAAATCATTAAAGCACAAGAGAGGAATAAATCTAACCTTATTTCATTACCAAGAGCTTCACCCTTTCACCCAAGTAAAATAAAACTTAGTTACTCATAGACAAGAAGAAAGAAAGAGAGAAGAAGAAGAAGAAAATCAAGACATCAATTTAGAACAAAGAAAAATTACTACAAGAAAACCTAGTAACAAACTAGCATCATTTTGCTACCTAACACCTAACACCTTCAATGATCTGCTAAGGCCTCCTTTTATAGAGGATTAGAGATACAAAATGATAAGGGGGATGAGTCATTAGTGAGTGGATGAGTGGAAAATGAGTGAAAAATGCCAAATGATTTTAGTGAGTGAAAAATTATGGAGATTCTTTGTCTCCAAAATTATTCAGCTCTGAAGTCATTATATTTGTCATTTTCAAACCAAGTGGTCTTCATAAAAGTTGTAGGCTAGATCTTAGCTTTTAAATCCCACCAGAATCACCTCATTTGGCTACCTATAACCCAAGATATGTCCTAATTACTGTAGAGTGTTCAGGCCCAATTCCATTTCCTCTATTCTGACTTGCAAGCCCAATATGACCTCCAAGGAGTCCGATCCAGGTTTTGTATTCTTCATAAAAGTTGTAGATATGAGTCTCAGATAGCACATATAAAATTTTCAGCCTAATACAAATCTTACAGCTCAAATTATGCTCTGATTACTACACACTATTCAAGTTCCAATCACAAAACTCATATTTTGACTTCCAATCCCAATTAGTTCCACTAGATATCTGACTTTGATCTCAAGATCTCATGAAAGTAGTAGAGCTCTCTCTTATCTTTCCAACAAGGTAAAATTCATAATTAGTAGACATCTAGAACTCAAGATATGACCAAAATATAGAAATAATGTAAGACATAAATCATGCTAAAAAAATTAATTAAGTCCAATTTGAGTCCAAACTTACAAAACATAACCAAACTTAATCAATTAAGTTCATAGAGAGTGTAAATAACTAAAATTGAGGGTTTATTAATGTATCAAATATGTGATTATCAGTGTGGAAGGCCACAAGGCAATAGACCTTGTGTGGTTTGTTTTGTGTGTGGTCAACCGGGGCATTATGCTAGGCTGTGTTCGCAGAGACAAGGAGTTTTGCCCGACCCAAGCCTGCAAGCTCCAGGAAGGGTGTATACTCTAGTCAAAACAGTGGAGACTTCATCTTCTGATCCTATACAGGGTATCCTTTTGTGTGTGCCATTTGTTGGAAACTCATCAGGATATTCTTGTAGGTTATATGCTAGTTGAGTTGTTAGTTTGTGTTTAAGTTTAGTGAGATATCACTAAGGTAAGGTGAGATCCATTCGAGTATGATATCGTATCTGATTTGTGGTAATCTGAATTTTGGGGACAAAATTCTTAAAATGGAGGGGAAAATGTAACACCCTAGATAAATATGTTAGTCTTATAAATGGTTACAAAAGTAGCCTAATACTCGTTTAATATGTCTGCCAAAATTTGTGGCTTTCTGAGTATGTTTAGTCACTTTTCTGTATCACTATGGGTGAGATATAATTGTTATTAGTCCCAGAATTGGCTTAAACTACTCAGTTAGTGGAAATAAATGTAGAGACTTTATTTCTAGGTCACAAATGTGTAAACTGTGCTATAGTTAAAATATGAGGATAATCAGAGTTAGTGTGACATTTTTAAGCGTACTGGTTGTGAGTTTTAATACCAGATTGATTAGTCACATATATGGAAAAATATAATAATGGTGCAATAAGATTTTTAATGAATCTCAAGATTTATTTTGAATCTGTTGGAGGCTAGGAAACCAAATTTGGTGAAATCTAAGTGTTCTTAGAAGTATGGGAATTTTGTTATAAGTAACAAAGTGAGACTTTGCTACTCACGATAGAGAAAGAAAGAAAAAAATAGAAAAGAGAATAGAAAAGAAAGAAAGAAACCATAGGGCGAAAAAGGAGAAAATGGGGTAAAGCTAGAGGAGTTGGAATCAAAGCTTGAAGGAGGATCCAAGAGCAAGATCAAGTGTTCAAGATCAACATTTTTCCTGCACAAGAGGTAGGGGTTTTTGAGTTCAAAATGGCTTTTCTTTCTCATCTCCATTTCTATGCCTAGTTGAGGTTTAATGAACCAAAATGAGATTGAGGTGTTTGGAGTGTTTTTCTTGCTTAGATGTGTTTCAAGGGTTGTTTATGGCTTTTCATAGTATAAGTTTAAGTTAGAAACGTAGAACTACCCATTTGAACCCATGATGGCCAAAGTGAGAATTTGGGGTTTGGATGAGTGATTTGGTTCATGAATCCAAATTTGATGGTTTGAGTTAGCGATTGATGATCTTGTTAAGGACTTGAAATCACCTAGAAACTATTTTGGAGTGGTTGAATCTTGTGAGATTAACTAATGGAACAATGGCAATTTCTGTAAAATTCTACAAAAACTACATCTGGAAACTAGTGCCTAAGCGCTGGAAGTTAGGCGCTCAATGCCCAGCAAGCTTATGCGTGTTACTGAATGACCAGCCCCCGTGTGGGAGTGCTAAAGCATGTATTGAGTGCCTAAGCACCCTTATGTGAGCGCTTGAGCGCCCATCGCCCAGCAAGAACAGGGTAGCATTCTGCCTCTTTAGCGCCCGGGCGGTGGAGAAGCGCCAATAGCTAAGAGTGTCAAAGTGTTGTTTTGTAGGAAATAAGCTTCCCTAAGTGATGGGATCACTCATATATCCTTTTTAAAGTGTGTTGAGGCACTAATGAGGGTATTTCATGAAAGGATTTACCAGCTTGTAAGTGTGAGAACTTGGAAAAGTCTTAGGCACCAAAAGAGTGGGAGTTTGCCTTAGGATGAGGTTGGAGAACCTTTAGGCATACAAAGTGTGGGAAATGCCTTAAGATAGAATTGAGGGACCCTAAACAACCATAGTGAGGTGGAGTGTCAAGGGGTAATGTGTTGGGACACCTTAGGCTTCTACATGTAGAATTGTCTTTGCCCTAATGATTCAATGTGTTAGGTTTTGATAAGGCCAAATGCATTACAAAAGGATATTGATCATGCTACATAAATATACTTAATAGATTATATTGGATCATGCATGATCATGTACTCCATCTTATTATATTTCATATAAGAATCATACATATTCTTTATAGCATCTTTTATAGAATATATCCATTAATATATTATGAGTTGTATTAAATTAATATTGGATTTGGCTTTATTTTAATAAAAATATGCAAAGTATTCTTTGTTGCATCTTATGTAGAGCATATCGATTAGTAATTGATAAATGTCTTATTTGGATGTGTCTATGAAATTCTTATATGCATGTTAGACTAACTAGAGTTATACATTTATGAATCATACATATGAAGATATTAAATTATGAATTTGGACTAACTATGTTTGTTTTAAGTGAGTAATACTTTGTAGGATAGTCCAAGTACCAAGAGTGAGCATTGCAAAAAGAAAGTAAAATATCACAATTATGCTCAACTCAAGAAGAATGAGAATGATAAGATGTTCCAAGCATTTGCAAGATTTGAAGAGAAGAAATTGTGGAAGCTTGGATTACATCAAGAAGCCTAAGGACTAGAATTGGTATATTTTCTTTTTAGGCTTTCTCCTATGTAAAGATAGAAGATTTGCAAGAAAAGAGCTCAAATAAGTTTTTAAATCCTTACAAATGGTTCTTACATGCTAAAATACCCAAGAAACATGTTTTGAAAAGCTAGTCATGGTAGTACTTTAAAACTATGAAAAATAGTCAAGTTTGAGTTTTGAAAAGTTGACTTTTGGTTACCATTTTGATCATAACTTTCAAAATAATTTACATTTTGTTATGAAACTTGCATATAAAAATAGACTCAAAGATCTTTCCAATGAGTACTCATTTGCTTTAAACGGATAAGAAATGAAGAAGTGATGACCATTTAAAGTTAGTTATGACCTTTGGTTATTATTTTAATCATAACTTTTAAAATACTTTGATTTTTGTTGTGAAACTTATTCATTTAAAAATAGATTCAAAAATCTTTCCAATGAGTGGTCATTTGCTTTAATCAGATAAGAAATGAAGAAGTTATGAACTTTTAAAGTCAGTTTTCAAAACTAGAGGTGATGTAATCGATTACACAAGTCCTGTAATCGATTACAACTCCGCCAGAGCCATATAATCATTACAACATCCATGTAATCAATTATCACATGCCCAAAAATGTTCCCAACAACTATAAATAGCTAGTTTTCATAAAAAATCATTTCTAAATACTACCAATGACTATTTTATCACTTGGGCTCTATAAATAAGTATAGATTGAAGCATTTACATCTTTAGAAACTCTTGAACACTTGATTTGATCCTTGAATCATCAAAATCATATTTTGAGCTCTTTATTGTAAAATCCTTCTATTCCTTTGTTCTTCAAGTTGTATATCTACTCTTGTAAGGGTTTCTAATTTTTCTCTTCATCTTGAAATCATTGTAAAAGGGTAAGGTATCCCTCAAGAGAGAAAAGGGTGAGGTAATCCTTGTAGTAAGGCTCAAACACAAAGGGTGAGGTACCCAAAGGTGTTGTGAGTGCTCTTGAATGTAAAAGTTTATTCAAGCATCTGTGAAGCTTGAAGAGTTTGAGGCTCTAGCACAACGGTGAAGTATCTCAAGGTGTAAGGTGTACTCTTGTTTGTACAAAGGTTTTCCTAGCACCCGTGAAGTCTAGGAGATAGTGAAGAAAATCTCAAGTTAAGCTTTGGGACTAGATGTAGGCTACAAGTGGTTGGTGGCTGAACCAGAATAAATTCTTGAGTTTGATTCTTGTAACATCCACTGTAGAGTATCACATTTAAGACTAATCCTAATATAACTTACCCAACTTGTAAACAAATTAATCTTGTAAAAATGTCAATTTTAAAATTTTGCTTGCGTAATAAAATAAAATTAGTAAACTAAATTAAAACATTAATAAAACTTATAATGAATACACCAAAATATAAATATACATTAATATTACAAACGTTGTTCCAAATAATTTACATAAATACAAACCAAATTCCCAAAAGCAAAACTACAAACATACTAATAAACAAAACTCTAAATAGACCTAAAGATTTGGTTCCTCAGAAGGATCCTCCTCCTCCTCTACATTATCATCGAAGAATCCACACCTCACAGAAGTTCTTGCCGATGATATGATAGATTCCTCTTGGGGTGTATAAACAGACACCAGTCCACCCCAGAGTTCACGAAGAGGTATCATGAATTCCAGCCGCACAGTTGCATGTTGAGTTAACACGGAGATCCCATCCAGGGTTCCACTGAAGGTCATAGTTAAGTCCCCGGTATAAACAAATCTTTCATTATTATAGTCTAATCTCCAAGCGTCAGCTCTGCCATGGAACTGAACCCTAATAAAACCTAAGACTTGACGTCTTGTCGCCATATTAACAAATAAAGGAAACTGCTACTGAAAATAGACTGGGTCCCTTGCTTCCTCATTCTCTCGGTCTTCAGTACATATATACAATGAAACAAATATAACATAATAACAAGGTGAGATCCCCTACATCAATACTAGTATGGCAGTAAAGGAAATGATAATAAATAAACAGCATATAATATTAAAACATTAATCATATTGTCATATCACAGGTAATAAGTTAAATAAACATACAATAAACGAGTATAAATTCAGTAGATATATTCATGATATTTAAAAAATAAATAATCCAATAAACTTGTAACATAATATATGACCTAATGATAATATCACAATAGTATTATATCACAATAATACTATATCACAATAGTATAATGCTGACTATGTATATGAACAATATGTACACTAACTATGCACATGCCCAACGAGTATACTGACCATCCTTATGCACAATGCACCCATTTCCTAATTCATGGAGCTAAACTCAAACTCAGATGTGAACATTCCAGAAGATCTGTCCCCCCTCAAAAGACAATCTACACCAGACCACGAAAAGAAATAGTGTTTGTCAGGCTGTCAGTGCGTTGCAACGATTTTTCATGGCCAGGGGTATACGATGTGACAACATGGTCACCAAGTGAATCACCTCACCCTGACGTCCCCTAAGATCTATAAAAGATCCCACTATCCTGTAAGTTCTCGTTCACTGCTAGGCATAAAATGCCACTACAGTCACCAACTGTATAATGTTCAAATGCATATTCAATGAAATCAAACCACCGATGTATTGTTCCCAATGATATTAAAGCAACCGCCCATACAATTATCTAATACTATTAGTATCAATGATATTATATAATTGCCTGTACAATTACATAATACTAATGATCCACTCGGGTCCAATACTGCGGTTCCACAATCCACAATCCACTTGGGGTCTAGTACGTCGGCCCTACAGCACAACTCACTGTTCTTCTCAATCGCGTAGCGATATTATTGCATTTTCACAATCACAAAAAACTTCTGTTACGTTTGCAAATAGCATAATGATTTTTAAACATTTTCTTAATCGCGTAGCTAAAAATCATTATTTTTAAATCGCATAATAGTTTTTCTGCGTATTTTCAATCACATAAAATATTTTCATAATATTCTAAACTCAAATTAAAACTTTTCTTATTTAATATCAAAATTGGACTTTCATTCAAATATTCCCTTAGCAAACCACCTTTAAATAATATTTATAACATTTTCCACAAAACTTAAATCATTTAAAATTAATTCTAGATACCTCAAAATCTTTATGCTCTACTTTTAATAAAACTTTCTTAAATAAAATATTTTAAACTCCAAATTATCATTAAAAATTATTTTCTTGCTAAAACTCCTCTAAATAATATTTTTTAACATTCTTTCTGAAAACTTACATTATTTTAATTTAATAAAACCATTTTCCATGATTTAATCAAATATTATAGCTCAAAATTTTCTAACGAGCTCAAAATCCAAAGGTGAGCTGTACGTCAGTAAACTTTAACTTATAAATTTATTTCCCATCATGACCTCAATTCATTAAATTAATTAATTCCAAAAATTAGTTTACTTTCTTTTTATATCTCAAAATTCACTAAAATAAGTTCTTGATAATTAATCCTTTAAGACTACACTTAAAAAAATATCTTTGGTCTAAAATATCAATTCTTGGCATGTTGGCCGAAAATCAATTTATATACCACAACCAAATATTTATTCATTTCCTAACTCATTTTTCTTTTGTAAAAATCTTTAATCCAATTACTTGTTACATAATCATCTAAAATTCACAATTAGTAAAATATTTCAAGTGAATTGCTTCAAAATACTCATTAAGGCCGTGAGCTTATTGGTTCTTTGAAACCAAAATAGTTTTCCTTTCCACTTCCACATGATTCTTATCATGTACAACATATCACTCAAAATATTTCTACTACAACATATTCATGCTTACTATTAAAGCAATAACATCATACTAAGCATCTAATCACAATTCAATCAAAATCATACCATCTCACATAGTAATCACTTAATAAAAATCATGCATAATTATTAAAGCAATGAAATCACATATAACCATATAGCACTTAAACATACTCAATCAAATGAATAAATTCTTTAAGGGATTTTTCATTCACAAACACAAACAAATCCATTCCCTCACCGTCACATATGGCCGATGAGGTTAATCTCCCTCTTACCTTAAGGAAGACAAAATCCTTCAAGTTGCTTCTCCTAGGGATTTTCGTGAGTCTCTAAAGAAAAACCCGAACAAGCTTAAACCGAAACCAAGTCATAAACTAAGCTTGAAAAAGAGAAACCATGGATCAATCATGGCTTAGAAATTCAAGAATCAACTTAGAACCAGGAAACAAGAATTTTACCTTAAGTAGTAGAAAACCTTAACTTAATTTTGAAGCACCAAAAGGATGAACTAGGTGAAACTTATAAGATGAAAGATGTATAGAATCTTGTCTAGGTTAAGAAAATGGTGTTGGATGAAATTATAGGAGATTGGAGGTAGGCGTTGGGTGTAGGGGCTGAATGCTTCAAGAAGGAAGAAAATGGAGTTCTTTAGTTATTCTTGGATGAGAGAGAAAAGTTTGTGCCACAAAGTGATAGAAAATGAAATAGAATATCCTATTTCTCAAGTATATGGCCATGTAGATGCATGGACAGAAAAATCAAAACGTGTTCAATAAGATAGAAATTAAGCACATGTCTTCACATGGCTTAGGTCACTAAATGATTATCCTTTGGTCATAATAGATGACTAGCATGTTCAAGAACCTCCTAGAAACTACTAGGTAGCCGTGGAGCACATGGAGAAAGTAACTAAGTTTTGATTCAATTTATTTCCTAGTTACACTTAAGTTAACTTAGTTAGTTCAGTTTGTTATATAGCTAACTATTTAGTTAGAAGTTTAGGTCATGCATTGGTCATGCATTCTAAAAGACTCTAGAATCACCTTGAAACTATAGACTCTAAGGAATAGCAAACTAAGTTTGTTTCAATTAGCTTCTAGCTAGACTTAAGTTAACTTATTTAAGTCATCTCGTTACTAGCCATTTTTATTAACTTTTTAACAAGCAAGCTTGATTCTAATTAGTTGGTCATAAAGCTATGTAATGATGGTTCATGATTACACTTAAGATATTTAGCTTAGATATTCTCACTTAGATATTTTACGTAGATATTTTACTAAGATATTTTCCATTTGATATTTATTCTTAGATCTTTATCCTTAGATATCTGCTTCGTAAATGGCTCACACAAAGTGAGACAAGTCAGTATTATTTACTTGCTTTTATTTGGGTAACAACTATTATTGATCATTTTCTACTAGTTACCCTTGATGAGTCACAATGCGAGTCATCAAAGAGAATTTTCTAGAACATTCGAGAGTGAGTGACTAAACTGGCGTCTAGAACTATCACACTAGATATTTACAAAGAGATATTTCCAAGAAGATATTTTCAAAAAGATATTTTCCAAAGAAGGAGCATCCAACTTCTCCACCATAGCCTCCAAGCTTAGCCACCAAGCAACCTCTCCGTTGGTCCACCTTTGAGCAAGCCACCTTTGTTGACTTTTTCAATAACTTGCTAAGCAAGCAAGGTCTCCTATTGGTGCAATACAAAAGCTTATCATGATTACTCATGATGAGCTCTAAGATATTTTGGCTTATGGATAACCATTCACTAGATATTTCTGAAAGTTACTATCCAATGGATAGAGTATATTGCTGAAATACCAGTGATTACTATCCAATGGATAATAAAATACAAAAAAAATTTATAGGCCAGATAAATTCTAAAAATTAAAAGATTGGGTAACGTATCTTTCGAATTCGGGTTTAGTAAGATCCCCCGACTTCAAATAAATCAGTAAAGATTTTCCCCAGTCTGAAAATTATTATTTTCTAGGCTCGGAGTAAATCACACACAAAGATCAAAAATAGTCACAGAATAGTCAAAATAAATTTACAGCACACAGAAATCACAAAAATAGTACAATTCAGACATTATTGAGAATCAGCAAAATTTTGGGGTGTTATAACTCTCCCCCTCTAAAAAGAATTTCGTCCTCGAAATTTGTCTTACATTTGAAACAAAAAAAGATATTGCTCCTTTATCTTGCCTTCAAGCTTTCACGTAGCGTCTCCAGTTATTCTACTTCTCTTGAATTTCTTCATCAGACTATTCGAAACAATAATCATTTTCAAACAGATCCTCCCCAGTGTGAAATCCACAGACAACCGCATATCCCTGAATTGTTTTATCAATTCACTCTCCTTAATCATTATAGCAGATACACTAAGTTTTTTTTTTCTATTCAAGGCATCCACTACGACATTCGCCTTTTTGGGATGATGTTGAAGTTGAAAATTGTAGTCTTTCAAGAATTCTAACTATCGTCTCTATCTCTTATCCAACTCCTTCTAACCTCAAGCTTTTTTGATCACTGTATACATTGTTGGTTAATACATAAAGAAAATATTTCTAGATCTTCAACGCAAACACAACTACCACAAATTCTAAACCACGAGTAGGATAATTCCTCTCATGCATTTTCAACTAGCTTGAAGCATACGCTGCAACCTTTCCATTTTGCATCAACACACAACCTAACCCAAAAGTTGAACTTACTTTAACCAAAATTCGTAATTAGACAGCTTCGCATATAACTTCGTCTTCTTCTTCTTCAGAATTTGAAGAACCGCATTGAGATGTTCAGCATATTCCTTCGAACTTCGAGAATAGATAAGAATATCATCAATAAGGACAACGACAAATCTGTCTAAATAGGGATGAAAGATCCTATTCATGAAATTTTTGAATATCGCAGGACCATTTGTTACCCCGAACGGTATTACTAAATACTCGTAGTGCCCATAATGTGTCTAAAAAATTGTCTTGGAATATCTTCTACTTTCACATGAATTTGATGATAACCAGAACGCAAATCGATCTTGGAGAAAATAGTGACTCCTTTCATTTGATCTTCTAATTCCCATGTTGTATCTCCCGTCACATCATTCCAAATTACCTTTACCAAGACAAGTTGTTTCACTCGCCTACCTTTAATCTTAACAGAAAATGTCTTATAGATCAAGTTCTCTTTTTAATCGTACTATATCTGGTGCTATGACATGGGTTGAATCAGGAATATATTTTCTTAATTGAAATATATGGAAGACACTATGAAGGTTAGAAAGAAAAGAGATAAGGCTATTCGGTATGCTATCGGATTTATCTAACCAAGAATTTGATATGGTCTAATAAATTTAGAAATGAACTTTCTAGATTCAAATCCAAAAATCTCAATCTCAGGGAACACCAAAGTTTTATTGAATTAATATAACAGGATATGGTTAGAAAGTAACCAATCCATCCCTAAAATTTTGTCTATTTGTGAAAGAAGTAGACAAATCAAATCAACAGAAAAGTTTCGATCTCGAATAATAATAGGATAGTTTTATACAGGCTTAAGTAGTAATAACAAGTTTAGCAATCGAAGTAGCGATATTCAAGTCAAGAGAAAATGAAAACACAGATAAACCCAAATGGTTCACACAGTCACAGGCCATAAAAGAATGGGTTGTCTTCCGAGTTATACAGTATAGTCAAAGGATTTCTTGCTATTACACAATCTCCCTCAATAAGACCTTCAGATTGGGAGGCTTCTGCTCCACTTAACGTATAGATTCCTTCTCTTGCTTGAGATCTTGTTGCACATTCATTACTCATGAAAGGTTTCATCTTTGGTTGTGTACAGTCTCTAGAAAAGTGTCCGGGCTTCCCGCATCTGAAACAAATAAATCCCTTGGTCGTACATTTCTTTGTCAAGTGAGCCTTTTCGCACCTCCAACATTTTGATGTTGATGCTACAGTCTGACCAAATCTGTTGCCACTAGTACTTCCTCCTTTTGTTCATTGTGGCCATTGATTCCTCGATGATCGTAAGTATGATTTCCACCGGAATCGATTGACCTTACATTTCCTCCTTTTTTTGGATCCTCAATGGTCCAAAGTTACGAAACGTCACATCTTGAGACTGCTCCACTTTAACAAGTTCTGAAGTTCGGTTATCAGTTCCTGCTGCTGAGCGACCTTTTGACTCTATTATACCAATACGTCAGTCATCCTCTCCATTACACTTTTAGCTGCGACCATACGATCATCATCATGTCTCGCGTCCACATGCTTAAGTCTACTACGATCTACTGTCTTTCTTCAAAGACAAACAAATCAAAACACAAAGAAACCTAACGTAATATTTCAAACAAGGTTGTCTCCTTTCGGAAACCAAACAATATATCTCTGTGTTTGGTGTCAGAGAAACACACAGTATAAACAAGACAAACTTACCCACAAACCCAAAAGACTCTAACTTAGGCTTTGATACTAACTAATGTAACACCCTCCTTAGGATATCACATTTCAAACCAACTTCTTTATAATTCTTTACCCAAGTTATAAAATATTTAATATTATTGTAATACTGATTTCAAATTTTTTTTTTTGCGGATAACATAAACTTACTGAATTAGAGAAACACAAGATATAAAGACTGAATAAAACACATCCCATATACACGTCATGGATTAGTAACAACTTAATTACATAAAACTTATGTACTCTAAAACAATATATAATTACCATATAAAAACTCGACCAGGCCCAAGTTCACAACATCTAAAGACAAAAGTCCTCCTCAGAAGATAAATTCCCTAGCCAAGAATGTCTCGACGGATAGAAATTAGAGCAAAAGATATTTCGGAGTCCTCCCTAGGAGTATAGTGAAGATCATTCCACAAATCCCTGATAGGTAAAACAAACTCTATATACGCAACTGTAAAAGAAGAAGTAATGACCCCATGACGGGTCCTACTTATGGATAGAGTAATGTCACCACAATACTCTATATGCTCTGAGTCCCAATGGACACGCCAAGCAACGGCGCCTTCAAGAAACTGTAGTCTAAAGAAACCTACCTGGTCTTTCCTTGCCGCCATCGTAGTCTTCACAATCGTAAGCATAAAATAGAAACAGACAGAACAATACAGCAAAGAGGTGAGATCTCCAACATCGCATACCAATATGGCAGCAAATAAACGATAAACATACCAACCCAGCTCGACATACAATCCATAAAATAGCATAAATTCAGCAGATATATTCGTGATATTTAATAAATAAATAATCCAATAAACTTGTAACACAATATATGACCTACTGATAATATCACGATAATATTATATCACAATAATACTATATCACAACAGTATAATGCTGACTATATATATGAACAATATGTACACTAACTATGCATATGCCCAATGAGTATATTGACTATCCTTATGCACAATGCACCAATTTCCTAATCCATGGAGCTAAACTCAAACTCAAAGGTAAACGTTCCAGAAGATCTGTCCCCGCTCAAAAGATAGTCTACACCAGACCACGAAAAGAAATAGTATTTATCGGGCTGTCAGTGCGTTGCAACGATTTTTCACGGCCAGGGGTATACGATGTGACAACATGGTCACCAAGTGAATCATCTCGCCCTGACGTCCCCTATGATCTATCAAAGATCCCACTATCTTGTAAGTTCTCATTCACTCCTAGGCATAAAATGCCACTATAGCCACCAACTGTATAATGCTTAAATGCATATTCAATGAAATCAAACATCCGTTGCACTGTTCCTAATGATATTAAAGCAACCACCCATACAATTGTCTAATACCATTAGTATCAATGATATTATATAACCGCCTATGCAATTATATAATATCAATGATCCACTCGGGTCCAGTACTCCGGTTCCACAATCCACAATCCACAATCCACTTGGCTACGTCGGCCCTACAGCACAACTCACTGTTCCTGTCAATTGCGTAGCAATATTATCACATTTTCACAATCACAAAAAACTTCTGTTATGTTTTCAAATCGCATAATGATTTTTCAACATTTTCTCAATCGTGTAGCTAAAAATCATCATTTTTAAATCGCATAATAGTTTTTCTGCATATTTTCAATCGCGTAAAATATTTTCTTAATATTCTAAGCTCAAATTAAAACTTTTCTTATTTAATATCAAAATTGGACTTTATATCCAATATTTCCTTAATAAACCACCTTTAAATAATATTTATAACATTTTCCACAAAACTTAAATCATTTAAAATTTATTTTAGATACCTCAAAATCTTTATGCTTTACTTTTAATAAAACTTTCTTAAATAAAATATTTTAAACTCCAAATTATCATTAAAAATTATTGTCTTGCTAAAACTCCTCTAAATAATATTTTCGAACATTCTTTCTGAAAACTTACATTATTTTAATTTAATAAAACCATTTTCCATGATTTAATCAAATATTATAGCTCAAAGTTTTCTAACGCGTTCCAAACCCAAAGGTGAGTTATACGTCAGTAAACTTTAACTTATAAATTTATTTCCCATAATGGCCTCAATTCATTAATTTAATTAATTCCAAAAATTAGTTTACTATCTTTTTATATCTCAAAATTCACTAAATTGAGTTCTTGATAATTAATCCTTTAAGACTACACTTAAGAAAATATCTTTGGTCTAAAATACCAATTCTTGGCATGTTGGCCGAAAATCAATTTATATACCACAACCAATTATTTGTTTATTTCCTATATCATTTTTCTTTTGTAAAAATCTTTAATCTAATTACTTGTTACATAATCATCTAAAATCCACACTTAGTAAAATATTTCAAGTGAATTGCCTTAAAATACTCATTGAGGCCATGAGCCTATTGGTTCTTTGAAACCAAAATAGTTTTCCTTTCCACTTCCACATGATTCTTATCATGTACAACATATCACTCATAATATTTCTACTACTACATATTCATGGTTACTATTAAAGTAATAAAATCATACTAAGCATCTAATCACAATTCAATCAAAATCATACCATCTCACATAGTAATCACTTAATAAAAATCATGCACAATTATCAAAGCAATGAAAACACATATAACCACATAGCACTTAAACAGATTCAATTAAATGAATTAATCCTTTAAGGAATTTTTCATTCACAAACACAAACAAATCTATTCCCTCACCGTCGCATATGGCCGATGAGGTTAATCTCCCTCTTACCTCAAGGAAGACAAAATCCTTTAAGTTGCTTCTCCTAGGGATTTTTGTGAGCCTCCAAAGAAAAACCCTAACAAGCTTAAACCAAAACCAAGTCATAAACTAGGCTTGAAAAAGAGAAACCATGGATCAATCATGGCTTAGAAATTCAAGAATCAACTTAGAGCCAAGAAACAAGAATTTTACCTTTAGAAGTAGAAAACCTTAACTTGATTTTGAAGCACCAAAAAGATAAACTAGGTGAAACTTATAAGATGAAAGATGTATAGAATCTTGTCTAGGTTTAGAAAATGGTGTTCGATGAAATTATAAGAGATTGGAGGTAGGTGTTGGGTGTAGGGGCCGAATGCTTCAAGAAGGAAGAAGATGGAGTTCTTTGGTTGTTCTTGGATGAGAGAGAAAAGTTTGTGTCACAAAGTGATAGAAATGAAATAGAATATCCTATTTCTCAAGTATATGGCTGTGTAGGTGCATGGACAGAAAAATCAAAACTTGTTCAATAAGATAGAAATTAAGCACATGTCTTCACATGGCTTAGGTCACTAAATGATCATCCTTTGGTCAAAATAGATGACTAGCATGTTCAAGAACCTCCTAGAAACTTCTAGGTAGCCGTGGAGCACATGGAGAAAGTAACTAAGTTTTGATTCAATTTGTTTTCGAGTTACACCTAAGCTAACTTAGTTAGTTCACTTAGTTACAAAGCTAACTATTTAGTTAGAAGCTTAGGTCATGCATTGGTCATGCATTCTAGATGACTGTAGAATCACCTCGAAACTATAGACTCTAAGGAATAGCAAACTAAGTTTGTTTCAATTAGCTTCTAGATAGACTTAAGTAAACTTATGTAAGTCATCTAGTTACTAGCCATTTTTATTGACTTTTTAACAAGCAAGATTGATTCTAATTGGTTGGTCATAAAGCTATGTAATGATGGTTCATGATTACACTTAAGATATTTAGCTTAGATATTCTCACCTAGATATTTTACTAAGATATTTTACTGAGATATTTTTCATTAGATATTTATTCTTAGATATTTATCCTTAGATATCTGCTTCGTAACTGGCTCACACAAAGTGAGACTAGTCAGTATTATTAACTTGGTCTTATTTGGGTAACAACTATTACTGATCATTTTCCACTAGTTACCCTTGATGAGTCACAAAGCGAGACATCAGAGAGACTTTTCTAGAACTCCAGAGTGAGTGACTAGACTGGCATCTAGAACTATCACACTAGATATTTACAAAGAGATATTTCCAAGAAGATATTTTTAAAAACATATTTTCCAAAGAAGGAGCATCCAACTTCTCCACCATAGCCTCCAAGCTTAGCCACCAAGCAACCTCTCCATTGGTCCACCTTTGAGCAAGCCAACTTTGTTGACTTTTCCAATAACTTGATAAGCAAGCAAGGTCTCCTATTGGTGCAATGCAAAAGCTTATCATGATTACTCATGATGAGCTCAAAGATATTTTGGGTTATGGATAACCATTCACTAGATATTTTTGGAAGTTACTATCCAATGGATAGAGTATACTGTCGAAATACCAGCGATTACTATCTAATGGATAATAAAATATAGAAAATTTTTATTGGCCAGATAAATTCTAAAAATTAAATGATGGGTTAACGCATCTCTCGGATTCGAGTTTAGTAAGATCCCCCGGCTCTGAATAAATCAGTAAAGATTTTCCCCGTCTCGAAAATTATTATTTTCCTGGCTCGGAGTAAATCACACACAAAGATCAAAAACAGTCATAGAATAGTCAAAATAAATTTACAGCACACAGAAATCATAAAATTGTATAATTCAAACATTACTGAGAAACAGCAAAATTTTGGGGTGTTACATTTTGGCCTTGAGTGGAAAAATAAGCTTGAGAGAAAGATAATGAAAACTTAAGGTACTTTTAGGGCTTAGGGAAAGGAGAAGAATTTATGAGATTAAGATAATGTGGTTTCCTTTTTATGTTCTTCGTTAAAAATATTAGGAGGTATTATCTAGGGGAGCCTAGCTAGAAGAGTATTGGAACTAAAGTTAATTTCTATATTAAGCCTTGAAAGTTTCAAAAACAATGTAAGCTTAAAAGTGAAAAAAAAAGTTTTACATTCTAGAAAAATTTGTGATAATGTTTCATCTAATTTAAAAATGATGATTCCTAAATTTACGCGATAAAGATGCCTTGTGACTGAAAATAACAACAGTGTGCTGTCAGGCTCTCGAACGAGACCCGGAGATGTTGATGACTGGTTTGGCTCATAAGTAGCTCATGTTTATGGAAAATCATGATATTAATATGTATGCATGCATTGAGTCATTGATCATGCATTATATCGACGATGTCGATTGAGGATTTTTTCCTAGGAGTTGAATTACACCTTAGTGTGGGTACGAATTACGTAGTGTGGTTCACTTGTTGAACTTGGAGGCGTCAGGGCATAGGTAACCCATAAGTGGCTAGTTGGTAGCTCCACTGGGCTGTGGTGACTGAGCAACGCACCGACGATCTTGACTAGGCACTATTCTATTCATGATCTGATGTAGACTGTCTTGTATAAGTCATGATGTGCAAATTGAGAAACTATAGTACTTGACTTGAGGCTGACGAGATACAGATATATCTTCTCGATCATTCTCTCTAAATTTGTGTTTAGCTCCATGGAATAAGGAATTGGTCCATTGTACATATGCGTAGTCTATCTACATATCATCGTGATATTTTATATTTGCTAAATTATCTTATACTTGATGCCATAACTGCAATTACTATTCTTTATTGTTTCTATGCTGCCTTATCGGTATTGATGTAGGGAATCTCACCTCTCTATTATGTTATTCTATTTTATGTGTACATGTTGATAAAGACTGAAAGGAAGATGAAGAAGATTACAGCTTTCCTATTATTTTGTTTTCTGTGATGGCGACTAGAGGAGAGTTTATTGGTTTTGTTAGAGTTCAGTTCAATGGGGGTACAGATGCTTGGTGTATCGATTAGGATACTGAACGAGTTAGATATATAGGAGATGTGACCCTGTCAATTCGTAGGATCCACGATGGGGATCCTTTCTTTTCTCTTGATATCTTGGTACATCTGGAGTTCGTTATGCTTTTTAGGTAGTTGTGGGGTGATTTGCATTACACCCCAAGGGAGGATCAGGACTTTATGGTGTCATCTGCTAAGACACCTATCCATGAGATCTTGCCCCAGCTGAGGGATTTGTCTCGTGAGGAGTCCGAGAAGGAGGACCCGATGGAGGATCCAGAGGAGGATCCAATAGAGGATCCAATGGAGAACCCTACTCTCTAAGCATATAGACTTGGGCTAGTTTTTGTTTTGTCAAATAGTTGTATATGTCTTTTGAGTACAAATCTTGTGTATTTTGGGTGGACTGTGATCTATGCCACTTATGTGTATATATTCTTTTTGATATGTGTTATTCAGTAATTACATCCTATGCTGTTTATGTTTTGTTTAAGTTTATGCCTTTGAGAAAGAAAATTTGAAATTCATATTTTTTTTCAAGATTAAACCTTTACCATGATTTGTTAAGTTTTTTATGTTTTAGTGTGTAAATGTAGTACCCTAAGAAGGGTGTTACATTAGTTGGTACTAGAGCCCAAGTTTGAGTCTTTTGGGGTTTGTGGTTAGGTCTGTCTTGCTTGTGTTGTGTGATTCTCTGTGTTTGGTTTCTAAAAGGAGACAAAATTGTTTGAAATGATTTCACCTGACTTTTATTGTGTATTATTTAGTCTAACTTCAAAGGAATGTGATGGCTTGTGATGGAGATGTACGTATGAACCCTAGACGAGACAGCGAGAGTATGGCTATAGCAGCTAAGGCGATGCAGAGGATGGCGGAGGTTATAGTGCAACAGAACCAAAGAGCTGCCCAACAACAAGAAGCTACCGCTAAAACTCAGAATCTATCGGAGTTTCACCGTAACAATCCACCACAATTTAAGGGAGAATTCGATTCGAAGAAAGCAAACCTTTAGATTAAAGAGTTGGAGAAGATATTCAAAGGAATGGGAAGTACTTATGCTTAGAAGGTAACCTATGCTACCTTTATGCTTGTTGGAGATGCTGAAGACTGGTGGGTAGGAGCCCAATGATTGATAGAAGCTGAGGGAACAATGTTTACCTAGGAAGTATTCAAGAACAAATT
This sequence comes from Ormosia semicastrata, assembly GCA_029884595.1. Classification (NCBI taxonomy): domain Eukaryota; kingdom Viridiplantae; phylum Streptophyta; class Magnoliopsida; order Fabales; family Fabaceae; genus Ormosia; species Ormosia semicastrata. The sequence goes on from JAQQTO010000063.1 coordinate 57,089,540, forward strand.
CCTAGAGAAGTATTTTCTAGCCAATGCAGGGCACACGAAAGAAATGAAGTTTCTAGGCCTAAAACAAGGAAGCATGTCAGTCGGTGAGTATGCTGCTAGGTTTGAAAGCTTGTCATAGTTCTCAAGGTATTTCCAGCTACAGCCTGATGAGGAGTGAAAGTGTCGCAAGTTCGAAGAAGGATTGAGGCATGACTTGAAGAGAGCGGTATTGCCTTTGGGAATTGATCAGTTCCCAGCTCTTTTGGACAAATTTCACATGATTAAGGAAGTGGATCAATAACAAGAAACAAGAAACCGTAACTTTGGACCCTCTCAGTTCCAAAGGGGGAGGAATGGCGGTCGCAATCATTTTCTGCAAAAGCCATATCGAGGCCACCAGGGAATCAATCTTAGCAACAATCACATGGAGGAGGTTCTGGTAGCCACAAGTTTGGTCAGATTGTGGCATCGTTGCCAAAATGCTTCATGTGTGGAAAGGACCACTTAACGAAGGAGTGTACAATCAAGGAGATCATCTATTTATGATGCGGGAAGCTCAGACACATCTCAAACGATTGCAATCAACCCAAGGTGGAGTCCTCTGTAAGCAATATACATGTTGGAAGACCTCAGGTAAGAGGAAGGGTTTACACCCTGAGTGGAGAAGAAGCCTCCCAATCCGAAGGTATAATTAAGGGAAATTGTGCCATAAGAGGTAATCTTTTAACTGTACTATATAACTCAGGGGTGACGCATTCTTTTATTGCCTATGATTGTGTGCATCGATTAGGATTATCTGTGTCTTCCTTACCTTTTGATTTGAATATTTCTACTCCCACTGCTAGACCCATTGTTACTGCTCGAATTTGTTTGAACTTTCATATTTCTATTGAAGGTTGAATATTTTCGGTCGATTTGATTTGTTTGCCTCTTTCTCAAATAGACGTTAATCTAGGAATGGATTGGTTATCTTCTAACCATATCCTATTAGACTGTTCTAATATAACCTTAGTATTTCCTGATTATGAGATTTCTAGATTTATAACTACTAACCAAATCAAAATTTTCTTGAGGGAAGGAGCTCAAGGATACATGCTTTTATCTTCCTTGGAGGTCAAGGGTGAGACAAATGTGAATGCTATTCCTATGGTCAATGAGTTTCCTAAAGTCTTTTCTGATGATATACCTAGATTACCATCGAAAAGAGAGGTAGAATTTTATATCGATCTTGTCCCAAGATCTAGTCCTATATCCATGGCACCATATCGGATGTCACCATCAAAGTTAGCCGAACTCAAGAAGCAGTTGGAGGATCTATTGGAGAAAAAGTTTGTAAGACCTAGTGTTTCACTGTGGGGGCCCCTAGTGCTGTTGGTTAAGAAGAACAATGGAACTTCTTAGTTATGTATGGACTATCATAATTTAAACAAGATTACAATCAAGAACAAGTATCCACTTCTGATGATAGACTATCATAATTTAAACAAGATTACAATCAAGAACAAGACTCAGTTATGTAAGGTAGCCGCTGTTTTCTCCAAGATTGATCTACGTTCTGGCTATCATCAGATTCGTGTGAAAGTAGAGGATGTTCCTAATATGGTGCTTCAGATGTGTTATGAGCATTATGAGTATCTTGTGATGTCATTCGGAGTAACAAATGCCTCTACTATATTCATGGATTACATGAATCAGATCTTTCGTGCTTATCTAGATAGATTTGTTGTTGTCTTTATTGATGACATTTTGATTTATTCTCAAAGTCAGGAGGAACATACTGAACATCTCAGTGTGGTTCTTTAGATTCTAAAGGAGAAGAAGTTATATGCTAAGTTGTCTAAATGTGAGTTCTGGTTAAGCGATGTTCAGTTTTTGGGTCACATGATTTCAAAGGAAGGGATTGAAGTGGATGCATCGAAAGTTGAAGCAGTTCTTCAATGGGAAAAACTAAAGATAGTATAAGAGATTTGTAGTTTTCTTGGATTAGATGGTTACTATCGAAGGTTTATTGAAGGGTTTTCCAACATAGCAGGACCTCTCACCCAGCTTACATGAAAGAATTAAACTTTTGCATGGACAGATACGTGTGAGGAAAGTTTTCAAGAGTTGAAGAAACGATTAACTAATTTGCTAGTACTGATTTTACCTGATCCTAATGAACCTTTTGAGGTGTATTATGACGCTTCATATCAAGGTCTAGGTTGTGTGCTTATGCAAAATCGAAAGGTTGTGGCATATGCTTCGAGACAATTAAAAGTGCACAAGAGGAATTACCCTACTCATGATTTAGAATTAGTTGCTGTTGTGTTTGCATTGAAGATCTGAAGACATTTTCTTTATGGAGCAACATTTAACATCTACAGTGATCACAAGAGTCTGAGATACCGATTTGATTAAAAGGAGTTGAATATGAGGCAAAGACGGTGGTTAGAGTTTTTGAAAGACTATGATTTCCAACTTCAATATCATCCTAGAAAGGCGAACGTCGTAGTAGATGCTTTGAGTAGGAAGATGCTAAGTGTTTCTACTATGATGCTCAAATAAAGTGAGTTAATAAAATAGTTTAGGGATATGCAATTGTCTGTGGAGTTGACACCGAGAAGAATGTGCTTGAATATGATTATTATTTCAAGTGGATTGATGAAAAAGATTTGAGAGAAACAAGGAAGTGACTCATACTTACAGAATGAGAAGGAGCTAGTGAAGCAAGGCGCTATATCTGAATTCACGGAAGGACCGAATGAGATCCTAAGATTCAGAGATGGAGTTTGTGTACCTAGTGATTCTGAGGTTAGGAAGATGATTCTTGGTGAAGCCCATAAGAGCAAGTTGAGTGTGTACCCAAGAACTACTAAGATGTACTAGGATCTGAAATGATTATATTGATGGCAAGGAATGAAGAGGGATGTTGTCAAGTATGTGTCATCTTGTTTAGTTTTCCAAAAAGCCAAAGTGGAACACCAAAAGCCTTCCGGAATGCTACAACCTTTGACTATTCCAAAGTGGAAATAGGATAGCATTGCAATGAATTTTGTGGGTAGACTTCCAAGGACTAGAAAGGGGTATGATTCAATATGGGTAATTGTTGATTGACTTACGAAGTTAGCGCACTTCTTGCCAATTGACATAAGGTATTCGATAGAGAGATTAACTCAAGTATATATCGGTGAGATTGTTAGACTACATAGTGTGCCCTCAAGTATTGTTTCTGATAGATACCTAAAGTTTAGCAGAGTTTGCAAGGAGCCATAGGAACGAAGCTTCATCTAAGTTCTGCATATCACTCGCAAACAGTTGGTCAGTCAGAAAAGACAATCCAATCATTGGAAGATCTGTTAAGAGCTTGTGTCTTTGAACAGAATGGGAGTTGGGATGAATTCTTGCCTTTAATGGAGTTCACCTAAAATAATAGTTTCCACACAAGCATTGGGATGGCACCCTATGAGGTATTGTATGGACGACAGTGTAGAACACCCTTGTGTTGGTACCAAGATGGTGAAAGTTTCACGGTAGGACCTGAACTTGTACAACAAATAATTGAAAATGTTAAGATGATTTAGGAAAGAATGAGGGCAACTCAGAGCCGATAGAAAAGCTATGCCGACAAAAGACGACGACCTCTTGAATTTGAGGAAAGTGAGCATGTGTTTTTGAGAGTTACATCTATGACTGGTGTTGGAAGGGTTAGTAAGTCTAGAAAACTCACTCCTAAATTCATCGGACCATATCAAATTCTTCGTCGAATAGGTCCGGTAGCCTACCAAATCGCTTTACCACCTTTTCTTTCCAATCTTCATAATGTCTTCCATGTGTCACAATTGCGAAAGTATATTCCTGATCTAGTCCATGTCATAAAACTGGATACAGTACAACTAAAAGAGAACTTGACCTATGAAACACTTCCTATTAAGATTGAGGATAGGAGAGTGAAGCAACTCAGAGGCAAGGAAATTGCATTGATAAAAGTGATCTGAAATGATGTGATTAGAGATGCAACATGCGAGCTAGAAGACATAATGAAAAAGCAATATCCGTATTTGTTCTAAGGTATAATGAATTTTGATGACAAAATTCTTTTAAGAAGGGGAAAGTTTTAAGACCCCAATTTCTTTTCTTTCTTGCTTTTCGGTTATTTGTGATTTTTGTGAATTTTTGTGAATTTTTATGAATTATTTGACTTATTTTGAATATTTTAATATTATTTTTGAAAAAAATTGGATTGTTGAAACGGGGCCAGGGGATCTTACTAAACCCAAAATCGGAGACAGTTTTCAAAGTTTTCTTTGTCTAAGATTTTATCTGACAAATAAAATCTAAGTACGTTCTTTTATCCATTGGACGATAAATACTAGTTTTGTTAACTGTAACTTTTATCCATTGGATAATAGCTTTTAGTAAAATCTACTAGATGGTTCTAGATATAAGCCTATTCACCTTTTTCTAGAGGTTTCCCTTTATGACATCACCCTTGGGACCCAAACCTTTATGTCTCATCAAATATGGACTAATAGAAAACTAGCTTCCTAAAGAAGCTTTGAGGATGCTTGTTGGAGAAGCTTGTCTCCCTCTCTGCTTGGGAAGTCCACGGCCAAGCCCACTCAAGGAGGGTTCTAGGAATTTATTTTTTACTTATTCACTTCTCTTAGTTTCACTTTCATCGTTCTACCAACAACCAAAAGCAAAACTCTTTCTTCTCTCTCTCTTATTGAAGCTCACGGCCACACCCTCAAAACCTACTCTCCAATCTTCTTTAATTCTAACCATCCATATTTCTTGAATCCAAACCTCATTCTAAGATACTTTTATGTTGTGATCTTGACCTTGTTCATCCATTTTCAGGTGCTTCTTCAAGTTAGGGTTTGAAAGCTTTCAAGGTGAAATTCCTTCATTTTCATCTTTCTCTTCATTTTAAATTTCTAAGACCATGATTTTGATCTATGGTCATTCTATTCCAAGCCTTAGATGTTAACTCTTTTGCATGTTGTTTTCATTTTTCAAGAGCCTCTTGGAAGAGAAAGTTTGATTTAAGAAAGAACCCAAGAAGTGGTTGGTCAATATCTAAGGTAAGAGGGTGATTACTCTCATCAACCTTTCATGGTGGTGAGAAATGAATTGATGTATTGAAAATGAAGAACCCATGGGAGGGTTGTTCACTTGGTTGTATGGATTTTAGTGGTTTAGTAACCATTTTCCCTGTATAATTTTATAGCTTAATGTTATGCATAACCTTGGTAGAATAAAAAAATTTGATCATTGAAATATGTTGTTTGCTTGGAATCTTGTTGTTGAAGATGAAAATTTTGAGGTCCAAAGATCTTAGGGCTCACAGCCAAGTGACCCTAAATAGGGTATCCAAGACAAAACTTTTGTGTTGATTTGGAACTTAGATTCTTAGGTGAAAAAGGAATTGGATTAAGGATTTATAATAACGAAGGAGTGATAAAACAAGATTTAGTTATTTAATCAGAGAAACATTTCGGCCTTGAGTGGAAAAATAAGCTTGAGAGAGAGATAATGAAAACTTAAGGTACTTTTAGGGTTTAGGGAAAGGAAAATAATTTATGAGATTAAGATAATGTGGTTTCCTTTTTATGTTCTTTGTGAAAAATATTAGGAGGTATTATCTAGGGGAGCCTAGCTAGAAGAATATTGGAACTAAAGTTAATTTCTATATTAAGCCTTGAAAGTTTCAAAAAAAAAAGTTTTATATGTTAGAAAAATTTGTGATAATGTTTCATGTAATTTAAAAATGATGATTCCTGAATTTGCGCGATAAAGATACCTTGTGACTGAAAATAACAGCAGTGTGATATTGGGCTCTCAAACGGGACCCGGAGATGTTGATGACTAGTTTGGCTAATAAGTAGCTCATGTTTATGGAAAATCATGATATTAATATGTGTGCATGCATTGAGTCATTGATCATGCATTATACCGATAGTGTCGATTGAGGCTTTTTGCTTAGGAGTTAAATTACACCTTAGTGCAGGTGCGAATTTTATAATGTGGTTCACTTGTTGAACTTGGAGGCGTCGGGGCATGGGTATCCCATAAGTGGCCAATTGGTAGCTCCACTGGGCTGTGGTGACTGAGCAATGCACCGACGATCTCGACCAGACACTATTCTATTCACGATCTGGTGTAGACTTTCTTGTATAAGCCATAATGCACAAATTGAGAAACTATAGCACTTGACTTGAGGCTGACAAGATACAGACATGTCTTCTAGATCATTCTCTTCGAATTTGTGTTTAGCTCCATGGAGTAGGAATTGGTCCATTGTACATATGCATAGTCTGTCTACATATCATTGTGATATTTTATATCTGTTGAATTATCTGATACTTGATGCCATAACTGCAATTATTGTTCTTTATTATTTCTATGCTGCCATGTTGGTATTGATGTAGGGAATCTCACCTCTCTATTATGTTATTCTATTTTATGTGTACACGTTGATGAAGACTGAAAAGAAGACGAAGAAGATTGCAGCTTTCCTATTGTTTAGTTTTCTGTGATGGTGATTAGAAGAGAGTTTGTTGATTTTGTTAGAGTTCAGTTCCATGGGGGTACGAATGCTTAGCGTATCGACTGGGATGCTGAACGAGTTAGATATGTAGGAGATGTGACCCTGTCTATTCGTAGGACCCACGATGGGGATCCTTTCTTTTCTCTTGATGTCTCGGTACATCTGAAGTTCGTTATGCCGATCAGGGAGTTGTGGGGTGATTTGCATTATACCCCGAGGGAGGATCAGGACTCTATAGTGTCATCTGCTACGACATTTGTCCATGAGATCTTGCCCTGGCTGAGGGATCTTTCTGGTGAGGAGTCCGAGGAGAAGGACTCGATGGAGGATCCAGAGGAGGATCCAATAGAGGATCCAGTGGACGACCCTACTCCCTAGGCATATAGACTTAAGCTAGTTTTTGTTTTGTCAAATAGTTGTATATGTCTTTTGAGTACAAATCTTGTGTATTTTGGGTGGAATGTGATCCATGCCACTTATGTATATATATTCTTTTTGATGTGTATTATTCAGTAATTACATCCTGTGTTATTTATGTTTTGTTTAAGTTTATGCCTTTGAGAAAAAAAATTTGAAATTCGTATTTTTTTTCAAGATTAAACCTTTACCACGTTTTGTTAAGTTTTTGACGTTTTAGTGTGTAAATGTGGTATCCTAAGGAGGGTGTTACAAATTGCATATCTTCTTGCTCCCAGGTTGTTTTTACATGAGACCAGTGGAATTTTAAAGTTAACATATAAGGCTATGAGTGCTTAAAATTTTAAGAATTTATCACTTTTTATGCATTCCTAGTTTCTATTTAAAGTAAGGTCAGAATCTAGTAAATTAGCTAATTGCCCGGTTTCAGCTATTACATTTTGTGGCATATATTTAGCTATACTAAGCCAAATGAAGTGGGGCTTATTTCATTTGAAAGATATGAAATAAGGCTATGATTTTATAAAATTTCAGAATTTTTGTAGTTAGGATGTACATTTGGTGCATTCTTGAAAATCAGCCTTTTTAGGCAAGTATTGAGCTATTTAGAGATGGTTCCCTTATGTATTAAGATTGAACCATAGCAAGAGTTAGTTCCCTTATGCAATAAGGTTGAACCCTAGCAAATTGGCTCCCTCTTACAATAAGGTTGAAGCCTAGTAAATTGGCTTCCTTATGAAATAAGGTTGAACCCTAGAGAAATAGATCCCTCAACAAATAAGGTTGAACCCTAGATAAATAGATCTCTTAAGCAATGAGGTTGAACAATAGAGAAATGGATTCCTCAAGTAATAAGGTTAAACCCTAGAGAAATGGATCCCTCAAGCAATGAGGTTGAACCATAGAGAGATGGGTCGCTTATGAATAAGGTTGAACCATAAGAGATGGATCCCTTATGAATAAGGTTGAACCATTGTTGTTCACGATTCCTAACTAAAGGAGTGAGGCAAGGCCTTTGACTTGGCAAAGTAGTGAGAAAAACACTTTGCTAAAGGTGAAGTTGTGACGAGTTAAGTCTTAAGATAGGTGATAGAAGAGTCAAGTCCTATGCCAGGCGGTGGATGAGTTAAGTCCTATGCTAGGCTAAGGATGAGTATGTCCTATGCTAAGCTATAGATGAGCATATCCTATGCTAGGCTAAGGATGAGTTAAGTCCTATGCTAGGTTATGGATGAGCATATCCTTTGCTAGGCTAAGGATGAGTACATCCTATGCTAGGCTATGGATGGGTATATCCTCTGTTAAGCTATGGATGAGTATATCCTATGCAAGGTTAAGGATAAACATATCCTATGTTGGGCTAAGGATGAGTATATCCTGTGGTAGGCTATGGATGAGTATATCCTATGCTAGGCTATGGATAAATTAAATCCTATGCCAGGTGAAGGACGAGATGTGATGTTGTGGAAGTAGTACATGGAACAATCCACTCGTCATGAGATATGATGTTGTGGAAGTAGTACATGGAATAGTCCATTCGTCATGAGAGATGATGTTATGGAAGTAGTACATGGAATAGTTTACTCGTCATTAGAGATGATATTATGGAAGTAGTACATGGAATAATCCACTTATCACTAGATATAAAGTGGAAGTAGTACACACACTATGGCGTAATGGAACAATCCACTCATTACAAGGTACTCTAAGGGCTATTTAGCCTAGTTTACCTAGAAAAATATAAAGGAATGCAGTTCCTATGAACAACTAAGTTAAGTGTATGAGTATAGTGTTGGATTATAATATTGCTAGATGAACATTTACATAAGTCAGAATGTGAATGTTCTCATGGTAATAAGTAGAGTCTCTTTTATGTGTGGCAATTATTAATCTAATGCTAGTAATGTTATTCATTATGAATTGATATTTGTATAGTACTTATATCATATTAATGAATAACTAGACTAGAGAAGTTAGTATGGTCTACCTACTTTAAAGAGTAAAGATAAGGCATGAGAAGACTTTTGATATTTTACAATTGTGTAGACACTTGTTTGATATCGATAGTAAGATATCAGTTATAGTTTGTAAATGTACTCTTGTGTATATTTATATTAGTGCCATGAGATAAATGTGTATTACTGAGAATTTTTATGTTCTCACCCCTTTATGTTTCATGGTTAGCAGGTCAAGGCCCTACAATAGGGTAAGAAGATAAAGAAAACAAAAGAATAGTTTTCAATTCAAAGCTTATGTATTTATTTATATTTGCTTTGAGGATGTAAAAGTTGTATATATGTATGACTTCTAGTTATGGCTCATCCCATGGCATGCAGCACCGCCCTGCTCTCGAGTTTTTGCATGACGCACCTTACGCCATGACACACGAAGCAAAAATAGCCTCACGCTTCGGAGTGACCACCCTCACGTCGTGGTGCACATAACAGAAAAGGGTTTCTATAGAATTCTACAGAAACTATGCACTATTCCATTGGAACAAGTCATGGATTTTGGCCACTCTAATTCAATTTCTAGGTGAGTTAAGGTCTCTAACTAGTTCACTAACACATAGGAGTCATTAATCACCAACAAAAACCTCTAAATTGGATCCAAGGACAAAATCTCTCATCCATGACCAAACTTTCTCACTTTTAGCATCAAAGGTCCAAATGACAAGTTCTAAGTTTCTAACTCAAACTCATTCCATGAACAAGTCATAAACAACCATTGAAACTCATCCAAGTAAGAAAAAAACATCAAACACCTCTAAAACCCAAAATGACCTATTATGCATCACATATGCATAAATGGTGAAAATGAAGAAAAGGTGAAGAGAACACAAAACCCTACCTCTTATGCATCAAAGATGGAGATCTAGAAGATAAAGCTAAGACTCCACTTGATTCCCCCTCCTTCTTCCTCTTCCTTCTCCTTGCTCTTCCTCAGTTTCCTATTTCTGTCGTGAGGAAAAGAGTAGCAAAATCTAACTTTGCTACTTAAAGGCAACCACTAAAGTGGTACTAAAATGCCTGGTCTATTAAGAATGATTAGATTTCTCCAAATCCAATTTCCTAACTTCCAAGAAGACTATAGTAGATCCTGAGATTCATTAAAAATCTTGTTTCACCATTGTCACATTTTTCCATATTTATGACTAGTCAATTCGGTAAAAACACGCACAACTAGCATGATTAAAAATACCAAACTAACTTTAATTATCCGCAGATTTTAACTGTAGCATAGTTCACACTTTTGTGACCTACAAATAAAGTCTCCACATTTATTTTTACTAACTGAGCAGTTTAAGCCATTTCTAAAACTAATAACAGGTATTTCTCATGTATAGTGTTATAGCAAGGTGACTAAACATGCTCAGAAAGCCACAAAATTCAACAGACATGTTAAGCGAGTAGTAGGCTACCTCTATAACATCTTAGGCTTGTAAACAGGTTACAAAGGTATCCTAACACTTACTTAATATGTCAGTTCATTTTCGTGATAAACTGAGTTATTTTAGGCACTTAGTTGTAACTTAGAAGTTAAAATATAGCCTCAAATGACTCAGAAAATGGATTTAAAGGCCAAATTGAGGGAAACAAGTATGGATAACTTGTTTCTAGGTCATAAATGAGTTAAGTATGGTGTAATTAAAGTTTGAGAGCAATCGAAGTTCATTTGGTATTTTTAGGCATACTGGTTTTGCTTTTAATGCCAGATTGAACCCCAGCAGATATGGAAAAATAAAGAATTAGTGAAACATGATTTTAAATAAATCATAGGATTTATTTCAAATTTGTTGGAAGTTAGAGAAATTGATTTGGTGAGATCTAGGTGTTCTTAAGAGATCAAGAAGTTATAGCAAAATGACAAAATTACCATTGTTCTTATCTCTTTTATCTCTCCCTCTCTACGGTTACAGAAGGCATAAAAATAGAAAAAGAAAAGAGAGAGAAAGGAGAGAAGAAAGAAATGAGGGGAAGAGGAAGAGAAGAAGAAGGACCCAAGGAAGATCAAGAGCAAGATCAAGAGACTCTAAGATTGGTCATCACCACAAGGTAGGGGAGTTCTTACCTTCGTTTTCCTGTTTGTGTCTCTTGAAAGAAATTAGGGATTTGAATGGTGGAAATGGATTTGGAGAGTCAAATTCTAGTTCTTAGCTTGATTCTTGATTTCACGGATTAAGTTAGGATAGTTTTAGCTTAATGAGTGCTTGTTGGTCAGTTATGGCTTAAGTTAATCCATTTTTGGTTCATAAGGAACTTGGAAAAATGGATTAGAGTTATTGAGATCTCTAGCCTAAATCTGTGCCTAAGTGAACCAATAGGTTGTAAAAGAGTTATAACAAGTTTAGGAGCCCAGATTGGTGTTAGAAATCAGTTAGAATCCACGATTAGAGGTTTAGGGATTGGTTTGGAACTAAGAATTCTGCAGAACACGTTTTGCAGAACTCAGTCTGATCTACGAGTGCTCAGGTGCTGGAACTTGAGCATCTAGGCACCCAGAGACCTGAGAGGAATTACTGGGCACTACCCAGTGAGTGCCTAGGCACTAAAAAACGGGCGTCTAGGTGCCCAAATATCATCAGAAACCAGAACAGGGGAAGCATCCTGACAGGCTGTGGTTTTAGATGCATAACTTGAGCTATGATTATCAGAATGACCTGCTTCTTATTATATTTGAAAGCTAAGATACAAGGCTTTATGTGGAAAAGATTTTAGATTTTTACCACAACCTAGTTAGGCCCATTTTAGGTTTGAACTTTGTGGAAATAAGTTTGCCCCAAATGGTTTTATATGTTAAGTTTTGATGATGACAAATACAAGACAAAAAGAATATCTTGCTTATATTCTTTGTTGCATCATATATAGAGCATATCCATTAATAATTGATAAATATCTTATTTGAATATGTATATGAAAGTTTTATATGCATGGTAAACTAACTAGAATTATACATTTATGATTCATGCATATGAATATATTGAATTATGAATTTGGACTAACTATGCTTGTTTAAGTGAGCAATACTTTATAGGATAGTCCAAGTATCAAGAATGAGCTTGCAACAAGAAAGCAATAGATATCTATTAAGCTCAACACAAGGAGAATGCGACTAAGCATATGTCTTTGAAGATTTGTCTTGATGATAACACACATGATGGGAAGACTAAGTCCAAGATCTTTTAAGGATAGCTTTAGGACTTAGAGTCTCTTTGTTCGAGGATCTCTTTGGATATCTCCTAGTGCATGAAGATAAAACAAAAATGTTTTTCTTAAACTTATACCAAAATTATTTTGATCTTGAAAATAACTTAAAAATGTTTTCGTGTTTTTGATAAACTTTCTGGGATGTTTTTCAAGCTTTTATAACTATTTTACAAACTGAGTTATTCGAGTAACTCATTAGTTATTCGAATAAAGCTTTATATTTTGGATGCTGCATGACTGTGTTTTAAAGTGTTATTCGAATAACACTCCTGTTATTCGAATAAGTGTTTTCTAAATAACTTGTTTTCACATCAGCTATTCGAATAACTCATCAGTTATTCAAATAGACCCTTTTCCCAGAAGTCTGTTTTAACAAATGTTATTCGAATAAAACTATCTTTATTTGAATAACCAGTTTTCTAAAGAAAGCTTTTATGGCAGCGTTATTCGAATAACACAAAGGTTATTCGAATAACCAGTTTCAGAAACGTTTTTAAAAGAACGTGTTATTTGAATAGCCAAAGGCTTATTCGAATAAACACGGTAAGCACAGATACGAATATAGAAACTAACAGACACTTTTTTCTTATTAATCACGGAATTAATTGCTACAACGGCTAATTTTCTATCTGTCTCTATAAATAGAGACCGTGGGTCTCATCTACAACAAGCTCAGCTATTTGTTTAATTTGCGCTTGCTCTGAAAAATGTGATTTATATTTTACGCTTATTTTCTGTGCTCTTTTTGCTAAAACTTTGAGATATCCTTTGAGAGCCTCTTAGCACTTCAAATTGTATAATTTGCTCTGAGTAAGAGTTTCTATCCATCTATAATTTCTATTCTTTTGTATTGAGGGTGAGGTATCCTTCAAGGTTTGTAAAGGGGGTGAGGTATCCCTCTAAGGTTTGTATAAGGGTGAGGTATCCCTGCAGGTTGAGACTTTAGCACAAGGGTAGAGTTTCCCTGTGTGTGAAAAGTGCTCTTTTATGTAACGGTTGCAAGCACCTATTGAAGCTTGTACATATAGTGAAAAATCTCGAACTGTGTTTCGGGGACTGGACGTAGACCACAAGTGGTTGGTGGTCGAACTAGGATAAATATTGTGCCTGCTCTTCTTCTCTTTATCTCTTTATTTTATGCAAATTTTTTTTACGTAATTTTATATTATTGCACATTTATTTATTTACTATTCTTAAAGCTTTTATTCTTCATCTTGCAATTCTTTCTCTTTTATTTAATAACTTAAATATTTGTATTTATTTTAAGAGCTTTTGTGAAAAGTTTTTTAATACCCAATTCACCCCCCCTCTTGGGTAATGGTTGCCATGACTAACAAGTGGTATCAGAGCTTTGTGCTCTGGTGAAAGCTTAACCGCTTAGAGTTAAAGATCCTTGTTTATTAGCAACCTTGAAAGTTTTTCAAAATGGAAGGTTTTGAAATTGATAAACCACCATTCTTTGATGGTGTGAATTTTGTTTATTGAAAAACTAGAATAGAGTTTTATATGCAATCTATTGATTTGGATTTGTGGGATGTTGTGCTAAATGAGTTTACTTACAAATCAAAACAAACTTGGAATAGTTTTGACAAAAAATATTTTTCTTTGAATATTAGAGCTATGCAAATTTTGAGAAGTAGTTTAAATGATGATACTTATGCTGAAATTAAAAATTGTTCTTGTGCTAAAGATATATGGGATGCTCTTAATGCTATTTATCTTGCTAACGATGATTTTATGCATAAAGTTGCATATAGAAAGCAAGAAGAGCAAAAGTCATTGAAGGAAGCCTGTCATGAAACGCATGCTCAAAGAGATGTTCAAACTACTGAAGCAAGCCAAATGTCTCTTGGTGACGATGGTGCTCAATTTGAAGAAGAGGCAAAGCAAAATAAAATTGATGATGAAGAAGGTGATTCTCTTAAAGAGCCAAGTGTACTAGAAATTGAGACTACTTCCTATATGGCTAAAAAGGACTTTGAAGTAAATAATTCTAAACTATATTATAGTCCTTCTTATGATGAGTTGTAAAGTGCATATAATGAATTATATGATGGTTTGTTACATTTAGAAAAGAAAAACTTATCGAGTTTGGAAAACATTTCCTCTATTGAAAATAAAATTGAGACTTTGAAAAATGAATATGCTTTTCTTAATGAGGAAATGCCTTTGAAATATGAAACCTCACCTTCTTGTGAAAAATGCATTAATTTAGAAAATCAAGTTGAGGACTTATCTTTCAAACTTTCCAAAGCTAATGATTCTAAATGCTTACATTTTATGCTTGTTAATGAAAATAAAATCAATGTTATTCCACATGGAAATTCAAGTAAAGCTTGTGGCAGAAATAACATAGAATGTAATAATAAGAAAATGCTTAAGTTTTTCAAAGATGATCTTCAGAAGACCAAGCCATCATTAAATTCAATTGTATGTAATTTTTGTGGTCATCTAGGACATATTTCTCATTTATGCAATTATAGAAGAAATCCTTATATGAGAAATTGTATGGTATGGGTTCCTAAAAATTATAAAGGCCCTAATATTAACAATCAAGGACCCAAAATGAAGTGGGTACCAAAGTGTCCTCCTAGTATTTCAACTGTGCAGAAAATTTCTCAAAAGGATGGACTTATTGGTCAAAGGAAAGAGGAATCATCACAAAGAGCGCTTCCAAAGCCCAATGAAAGAAATTTTAGTCAAAGAAGGAAGATGACTTCAACCAAAGCTTCTCAAGTACACAATGTAGAACTTGCAAAGTTCAAAACACCAAAAGAGAAGCAATGGGTAAGGAAAAAAGTTTCCTTAATTACCAAGGCCAAGTCAAAAATTGAAGTGCGTTGTAGGTGTACTTGAAGGCCAAGGAGTGACATTGACATCTTGAAAATGGCTGCTCCAAGTACAAAGATTAAAAATAATTTCAAGCTCTTTTCCTCGTTTCCAAGAAGCCTGGACTTGCAAATTTCGGATAAGTGGAAATTTTTATTATGCTTTTCTAGCCTTATAATCTGAAAATATACTTCTTGTTTGAAATAATAATATCCTTGAACTTGAGTTTTTGATCAATCCAATATATGATTGCATGTTTTATTGTTGAAGATTATCTCTCTTTAAATCATATATATATATATATATATATGCTTTGAATTCTTGAACGTATTCATCTCTGTGTTTCCTTGTTAGTTTTATAAGATTTTTATTCGAATAAACTCCTTTGCAGCTTGTTAAATAATGTGTTGAATATCGACTTTATTCGAATAATACTTAGTTTATTCGAATAAACTAGTTCCTGTGTTCAAGCCTATGTGTATCATGCGCTTTGTCTATTCGAATAAAAGCTGATTTATTCGAATAACCTGAAACTTGTTTTATCAGTTGTTTACGTTTGCTCTCTGTCTATTCGAATAGAACTCATATTATTCGAATAATCAAAGACTTGGCTTATCAGTATTGATTGTTTGCTTTTCTGTCTATTCGAATAACTCCCAGGTTATTCGAATAAACCTGTTAAAATGCCAAGACGCTTGGCTCTCCAGATCCTTTATTCGAATAGGATCCTCTTCTTATTGGAATAAACACGGTTTGTTTTTAAACGTAATCTGTTCTGCTACGCTTCGATTAATACATGTTAAATTCTTTTGATGCTTATATATATTTGGCTTGATTGATCATGAAATATCTTTTGCCATTGTGAACTTATTTATAGTTTTGAATGCTTATTTGTTTATGAGTTTGGCATAATAACTAACCTCTATGGATCCAAAATTGATGGATACCAAAGAAAATTCTTTGAATTGTGTTGTAGGGTGATAACTACCTCAAGCAAGCATTTAAATGGAATAAGCTTATTCAAGTTGAGGATAGTAAAAGAATTCAACTTTTGAAAGGGGTGCAAAGAATCTCTATTCCCTCGTGAAAACTTGAAGCTTGGAAGTGAGAGTCATCTACAAAAATTCAAAGACTACACTTCTGGTGATATCAATCCTTATTTATGCTTTAAATTTGATATCATATGATATTTGGAGAAGTAGAAAGTTATGTTATACCTTCACATGCCTTACATGAAAATTATTTGCCTAAAAATGTCTAAATAAGTTTTGATGATAATTACATGCTTCTTGATAAACTTGAATCATGCCTTAAAATGCTTAAACAATTTTTTTTGGATTCAAGTGCATATGTGCTTCATGCATTCTTGTTAGAACTAATATTGCATGGTTGATAATGTGATACATGCTTTAAATTATATATCAACCTAATTTTATGCTTGTAAATGAGATTAAATGATAATTTGATGCTAACCTATGTTTTAGAGGACTTTTAAAGTTAGCTTTGCAAAGTCTCTCTATATGTTTCAAATATAGCCATCAGAATTTTTTTCATACAAGCATATGTGGATAAACGAGAAAAGTTGAATGAAATTCAAATGAAGAGGAAGATAAAGAAGACTTTCTTCTAGTGCAATGGAATGGAGAATTCAAAGGAAGAAAGCTCAAAGTTAGAGGACCAATAGAGAAGGATCATCACTCTTCATCTATCTCAATAAGTATCTCTATCCCTTAACTTTTGTGGTATTTTATATGATATGGATCATATGATACTTGTTGAAAAATTGATCTTCAATGATTATATGCTTTCTTTACATGAGAAGTATGCTTAGCATTGACAAAGTGCCTAATTGGATATTAACTTGCTATCTTGTCATTGCATTTAGGGTGAATGATATTAGTTCTATACATGCTTTGATCCCTATAGCATATTTCATCAATGAGATGTACTTATGATATTTTGACTTGGATTGATCTGTCTTAATGAATATGTTCTTTTTTAAATATAAAATATTTCTACCCTTCTAAAATGCTTTTGAAAATATAATGTGCTCTTATAAAATTCTTTTTGAAAGGGGGAGAAATTTTAAAAGAGTTTTTGTTTGAAGGATTAAGAAGATGTATATTTGCCTTACTTTTCTTTAAGGTGATGTGCTTACATTGTCTTCGTATACATATTTTCTTTATCTATTATTTTGATAATATGTATATTTTGAGGGGGAGCCTAGCCCTTAACTTATTGTTTATATTTTTTTGGCTTACATCCTTGTTTGATTACATAAAGTGTTTTATTGTCATCATATGCTAAATGTTGACATACAAAAATATGATAAGCATTCCATGAATAATCTTCTATATCTTGAAAGCATATTTGTTTCATTTCTCTATTCTTGAATCTTATGTAGAATCTAAAGGGGAGAAAATATTACTTTTTTTTTCTTTCTAAGCCTTTTTGTTGATATCAAATAGGGGGAGTGAAAATTAGAAAGAAAAATATTCTTGTGCTTATTGTTTGATATGCTTACATGAATATTCATTCTTGTATATTGTTCAACATATTTTTCTTTGGTGATTTGTATCATCAAAAAGAGGGAGATTGTGAAAATAAGTTTGCCCCAAATGGTTTTATATGTTAAGTTTTGATGATGACAAATACAAGACAAAAAGAATATCTTGCTTATATTCTTTGTTGCATCATATGTAGAGCATATCCATTAATAATTGATAAATATCTTATTTGGATATGTATATGAAAGTTTTATATGCATGGTAAACTAACTAGAATTATACATTTATGATTCATGCATATGAATATATTGAATTATGAATTTGGACTAACTATGCTTGTTTAAGTGAGCAATACTTTGTAGGATAGTCCAAGTATCAAGAATGAGCTTGCAACAAGAAAGCAATAGATATCTATTAAGCTCAACACAAGGAGAATGTGACTAAGCATATGTCTTTGAAGATTTGTCTTGATGATAACACACATGATGGGAAGACTAAGTCCAAGATCTTTTAAGGATAGCTTTAGGACTTAGAGTCTCTTTATTCGAGGATCTCTTTGGATATCTCCTAGTGCATGAAGATAAAACAAAAATGTTTTTCTTAAACTTATACCAAAACTTTTTTGATCTTGAAAATAACTTAAAAATGTTTTGGTGTTTTTGATAAACTTTCTGGGATGGTTTTCAAGCTTTTATAACTGTTTTACAAACTGAGTTATTCGAATAACTCATTAGTTATTCGAATAAAGCTTTATATTTTGGATCTTTGCGGATTTGTGTTTTAAAGTGTTATTCGAATAACACTCCTGTTATTCGAATAAGTGTTTTCTAAATAACTTGTTTTCACATCAGCTATTCGAATAACTCATCAGTTATTCGAATAGACCCTTTTCCCAGAAGTCTGTTTTAACAAATGTTATTCGAATAAAACTATCTTTATTCGAATAACCAGTTTTCTAAAGAAAGCTTTTATGGCAGCGTTATTCGAATAACACGAAGGTTATTCGAATAACCAGTTTCAGAAACGTTTTTAAAAGAACGTGTTATTCGAATAGCCAAAGGCTTATTCGAATAAACACGGTAAGCACAGATACGAATATAGAAACTAACGGACACTTTTTTCATATTAATCACGGAATTAATTGCTACAACGGCTAATTTTCTATCTGGCTCTATAAATAGAGACCGTGGGTCTCATCTGCAACAAGCTCAGCTATTTGTTTAATTTGCGCTTGCTCTGAAAAATGTGATTTATATTTTACGGTTATTTTCTGTGCTCTTTTTGCTAAAACTTTGAGATATCCTTTGAGAGCCTCTTAGCACTTCAAATTGTATAATTTGCTCTGAGTGAGAGTTTCTGTCCATCTATAATTTCTATTCTTCTATATTGAGGGTGAGGTATCCTTTAAGGTTTGTAAAGGGGGTGAGGTATCCCTCTAAGGTTTGTATAAGGGTGAGGTATCCCTGCAGGTTGAGACTTTAACACAAGGGTAGAGTTTCCCTGTGTGTGAAAAGTGCTCTTTTATGTAACGGTTGCAAGCACCTATTGAAGCTTGTACATATAGTGGAAAATCTCGAACTGTGTTTCGGGGACTGGACGTAGACCACAAGTGGTTGGTGGTCGAACCAGATAAATATCGTACTGCTTCTTCTTCTCTTTATCTCTTTATTTTATGCAATCTTTTTTTACGTAATTTTATATTATTACACATTTATTTATTTACTATTCTTAAAGCTTTTATTCTTCATCTTGCAATTCTTTCTCTTTTATTTAATAACTTAAATATTTGTATTTATTTTAAGAGCTTTTGTGAAATGTTTTTTAATACCCAATTCATCCCCCTCTTGGGTAATGGTTGCCATGACTAACAAACTTGGGTCAGATTCTGCAGAAATAAGCAAACTGACACCTGTTAAACCAGATTGCAGAACTTTCGCCTCTAAGGTTATATTTGCATGACACCAGTGGCATTTTAAAGCTTACTTGTAAAAATTTCAAGAATTTATCATTCTTTATGCATTCCCAGCTTCTATTTAAAGTAAGATCAGAATCTAGTAAGTTAGCCAATTGCCCTGTTTCAACTGCTACATTTTGTCACATATCTTCAGTTATACAAAGTCAAATGAAGTGAAGCTTATTTCATTTGAAACATATAAGATAAGGCTATTTGACTATAAAATTTTAGAATTTTAGAAGTTAAGATGTACATTTGGTGCATTCTTGAAAATAAGCCTTTTTGGACAAGAATTGAGGTACTTTGAGATGGTTCCCTTGTGCAATGAGGTTGAGCCATAGAGATAGGTTCCCTTATGCAATGAGGTTGAGCCATAGAAATAGTTTCCTTATGCAATGAGGTTGATCCACAGAGATAGGTTCCCTTATGCAATGAGGTTAAGCCATAGAAATGGTTCCCTTATGCAATGAGGCTGAGCCATAGAGATAGGTTCCCTTATGCAGTGAGACTGAGCAATAGAAATGGTCCCTTTATGCAATGAGGTTGAGCCATAGAAATGGTTCTCTTATGCAATGAGGTCGAGCCCTAGCAATGGATCCCTCATGCATGTAATGTAACACCCCCTCCGAAGGGTATCACATTTATACCAACTAATGATAATTAATTAATTTCCCAAGTTATAAAGTATTTAATTTCATTTAAATATGAGTTTCAAAATTTCTTTTTCGCAGAAAATATAAATTGATCAAATTGAAGTAACTCAAAATATAATAATTTAATAAAATACATTTCATTTAAACAGAGTTTACTACCACTATACACTCATTATCTTTACATACCCAAAGACATAACACCTAAAACATGAGCCCTTGTCAGAAGACAAATTCCCTAGCTGGGAATGTCTCGACGGATAGAAATCTGAGCCAATGATAAATCGAAGTCCCCTCTAGGAGTATAGTGAAAATCATTTCATAACTCCTTGATTGGTAAAACAAACTTAGCATAAGCGATTGTAAAAGATGTAGTAACAACCCCATGATGAATCCTACTTGCGAATAAGGAAATGTCGCCACAATACTCTATATACTCAGAGCTCCAATGGACCCGCCAAGCCTCGGCACCTTTGAGAAACTGTAGTCTAAAGAAACCTAGTTGACCCCTCCTTGTCACCATTTCAGTCTTTACAGATGTATACATAAAATAGAAATAGATAGAATAAAACAGCAAAGAGGTGAGATCCCCTACAACGCATACCAACATGGCAGCAAAGAAACGATACGAACAACAATGTCGTTCCATACATACAATCCATAAAAATCAGTAGATATATTTAGAATAATAAATAAATAAACAATGTAATAAACTTGCAACGCAATATTAGGTATAATGATAATACCACAATCAAATTATATTACAACAGCTTAAATGCTGAATATGCATATGCTCAATGAAATCAGTTCCTACTCCATGGAGTTTACTCAAATTCAGAGATGAATGCCCAGAAGATCTATCCCCCCTAAAAAGACAGTCTATGGTGGATAATGAAAAGCAATAGTGTTTGTCGGGATGTCAGTGCGTTGTAATCGGTGTTCACGGCTAGGGGTATATATATATAGCTGACTCAATGTCAACAAGTGAATCACCGCGCCCTAACATCCCCCAGGATTCCTCCCACTATCCTATAAGTTCTCGTCCACTCATTAGGCATAAAACGCCACAACAAATCAAGCGAATACGCTTTTTTATGCATGATAAATGATTCAATCATATACTGTCATTGATCACACAGTATTTCTTATTCACAGGCCGTCATATGGCAGTATCACCATATAATATTCAAAAATACTTTTATTCAAAACAAAGTACCGTTGTACTATTCCCAATGATATTAACGCAACTACACATGCACATATAGTTGTCCAATACCATTAGTATTTATGATATTATATAACCGCCCATACAATCGATAATATCAGAGATCTATTCGGGTCCAATACTCTAGTTTCCACAATTATGAAATCACTTGATTAAATATGTTGGCCTTACGGCACAACTCGTTGTTCCTTTCAATCGAGTAACAATATTTTTGAATTTTCACAATCGCGTAACACTTCTGTTTTGTTTTCAAATCGCGTAAAGATTTTTTAACGTTTTCTCAATCGTGTAAAGATTTTAAAACATTTTCTCAATTGCGTAACTAAAAATTACTATTTTTAAATCGCATAAGAGCTTTTCTACATATTTTCAATCGCGTAAAATATTTTTAAGCTTAAAATAAGATTTTTCTCATTTAATACTTAAAATTGACTTTATTTTCATTATTTGCTTAATATTCCTTTTAGAAAATAATATTTACATAATAGTCCATCTTTAAATAATATTTCCAAAATAGTTCATTTTAAAAGAATATTTTCAATATAGTCCCTCTAAAAATTAATATTTTTATTGTTTCTAAGAAAATTGTGTTTCTTTAATTTACTTGGAATATTACAGCTCAAAATTTTTTAACACACTTCAAAACTCATAGGGTGAGCTATACGTCAGTAAATTTCAAGTATTGGCTTTTATTTTACTACATAGCCTTAATTGGATCAATTTTAATTCTAAAATATCATTTTTAAAATTCATAAACTTACCAAATTGAATTCTTACTATTAAAACACCTAAGTTTACACTTAGTAAAATAGTTTTGGATCTTGAACATCAAAAATTGGCATGTAGGCCGAATTCACATAGTGCTTCAAAATTCATATATAATTCATTTCATAACGCTTTAAATCCTTATAAAATTTTTTAATTGAATTTCTTATCATAAAATCATTTAATTCTCAATTTGAAAAATAATTTAGAATCCTTAGTCCTTTTGGTAGTGATGAGACCGTGTGCCTCTAGCCTCTTTGGAGTCTTCATACAAATTTTCTCATCATGTGAATCACATCTTAAATTACACAAGTATCATCATGCTTCCAAATTCACATAGGCATGTATACTATCAAAGCTATAAGCATATCAAACACATATACAAATCATGCATACTTTTCAAAGCAATAAAACAATCACACAATATAATCCATCAAGCACAAACCAATGATTACACAATCGAGTGAATAAATCCTCACATGGATTTTTCACTCACAAACACAAATAATTCCATTCCTTCACCGCCACATATGGCCGATGAGCTTAATCTCCCTCTTACCTGGTTGATGCTTCCTAGCTCTTTGTAAAACTCTCTTTGTATCAATCTTTTCACCATCAAATAGATCTTAAAATCACAACAAACACATACAAATTAGTATCTAAAGCTTGATTAAGATGACCATAGATCAATCATGGTCTTAGGATTCTAAAAATCAAATAAAAAGTCAAGTTTCAAGATTCTTACCTTAAAACCCTAGAACTTAAATCCAAGATTCAAGCATGAAGATGATGGATTTTGACCAAAGTCTCAACATCAAAGAGTCTTAGAATGATGTGAGGATTCAAGAAGTATGGTTGGTTGAAATTAAACAAACTTGGAAGGTGATTTATGGAGTGAGGCCATCAGCTTCTTGGATGAGCAAGGTAGGAACTTTTTGATCTTCAACTTGAAGAACAAGGTTGAAAATGATAGAACTAGGCTAAGATCTTAACTACAAAGTACCTTAGGATTGTGTATAGGTTCAAGATCTAAGGTTGTATAAAATTATTGAAGATTGGAAGTGTTTCTATGGATCATGGCTAAATACTCAAAGAAGAGAGAAAGTATGGAGTTCTTTGGTTTTCTTTGGATGAGAGAGAATAGATGATGGAGGTTTATGATTACAAAGTGTAGAAAATGAAGTGAAATAGTCTATTGTTTAAGACTTGGCCATGTGGTGCCTTTGGAGAAAATATAAGATAGTTTGTTGTCTCTCAAAGTAATAGAAATGAAATGAAAAGCCCATCCTTTCTATGCATGGTCGTGGGAATGAGTGTGTAGGAGAATTATGACTTGTTTTGCAAGATTAAGTATAAGCACATGGGCTCACATGGGTGCACATGGCCTTGGTCATCAAGTGGTCATCATTTGATCATAAAATGAATCTAGAAATTGGTAGAATGGCCTTATGACCGTGTGGTTGCTTAGGATAGATAGTTTAAGGCTTGTTCAATAAGCTAAACAAATGCACATGTCTTAATAAGTGCTTCACATGGCTTAGGTAATCAAGTAGTCACCAATTGGTCATAAAAGATGATTTATGAATCTCCTAGAAAAGCCTAGTGGCTGTGTGAGCTATTAGGAAAAATAACTAAATCTTAATTTAATTATATTTCTAATTACACTTAGTTAATTCAATTAGTTACCTAACTAACCATCTAGTTACATTTGAATTAATTTAGTTAAGCCACTTGGTTGCATTCTAACTAGCTAATTACTTTATTATGTCATTACATATGTCATGGTTATGTCATATTTCTAGATAATTTAAATATTTATTTAGTAACTAGCTTCTAATTATTTAGCAACTAAATTAGTTCATTTAGTTATTAATTTAGCTATTAGGGTAACTAAGTTAAATTATTTAGTTTCTCAACCAACAAATCTAACCATTAAAATTAACTTTCTCTCCTAACCGTTGATTAAATCTAAGGTGGATATCATAAGCTTCTTTATCAAGATTGCTCTCACACCATTGATTAGATCAATGGTGATGATCTAAGGCTTCTTTATCAAGTTTCCCATCCAATGGTTCATAATAAAGTCTAGTCACTATGTTTGACCAATTCTTATTGGTTAATCAAAAAGCTTAGTAATGATGGCTCATCATTACGCTTTGATATTTTCTGCTTTCATAATTACACTTAAGATATTTAGCTTAGATATTTTCTGATTAGATATTTTCACCTAGATATTTATCCTTAAATATTTATAGCTAGATATTTATGTCTTAGATATTTACTAGGTGAGTCATTGCTTCTAGAAAAAGAATGACAAAACAAGTTTAAAATATCTTGAATGAGTAAGTAGTCAAATTAGATTTGTCTTCTAGTCTAAGAAGTCAATTTGGATTTGTCCTTTTCAACTTGAGTGTCCAGTTTGCCTTCTTCCTGCTTGCCATTGGTCCATCACTTTGACTCATTGCCATTAAGATATTTTTTAATAGATATTACCCAATGGACAATAGTTACTGTTATTATTACACAATGGATAATAGAAAATCAGATATTGAAAATCTTAGTCAACTGTTCCCGATTTCGGGTTTAGTAAGATCCCCCGATCTCGCCTTGATAGTTCAAAACTTTCTGATCCAGGAAAAAATTTTATTTTTCCAGGCTCGCCTCAAGCACACATATAGCTTAGAATAATATTAAAATAATCACAGACTCAGAAAAATTTACAAAAATTCTCAAAAATCATAAAAATTATAAAAACTCATATATTTTCAGAAAAAACTAAATTCGGACATATATTTCAAAAAAAATATTAAAATATTCAAAATAATATTAAAATATTCAAAATAATTAAAATTTTCTAAAAATTCACAAAAACTCATAAATATTATAAAACTTATTATTTCAAGAAAAATGAAAAATTGGGATGTTACATGTGAGGTCGAACCCTAGCAATGAATCCTTCATGCAAGTGAGGTTGAACTTAGTGAATTGGATCCCTTATGTAATAAAGTTGAACCTAGTGAATTGGATCCCTTATGCAATAAGGTTGATCCATAGAAACAAGATATATCCTATGCTAGATTATGGATGAGTATATCCTATGCTAGGCTATGGTTGCGTAACTGGTCCATTTACTTTAATAGGTAGAGATGAGACATGAGAAGGCTATTGATATTTTACAATTGGGTAGACACTTGTTTAATGTCGATAGTGTATTTATGAGTTATAATTTATAAGTGTACCTCTGTGTATATTTGTCTTTAGGTCAAGAGATATATGTTTTTACTGAGAATTTTTATATTCTCACCCCGTTATGTTTCATGGTTAGCAGGTCAATGCCTTGCAAGAGGGTAAGAAGATGGAGTAATAGAAGAACTAGAAGAGTTTAGTTATAAAATTTTCAACTAAAAGATTATGTATTAATTTATATTTTCTTTGAGAATGTATAAAGTTGTATGTATAATATTCAAATGTATGACTTTTAAACTTTGGCTCTCCATAATTATTTGCTCAAATGTTATGGATTAATTGATGTTTAAGTTAAAGTAGCATGACCGATACTATTTATCCAGGTGCATATACAATATACTAGGATATCGATATTAAGGATGTTACAAAATTCTCGTAGCGAGCAAGTCTATTATGGTCAAGGTTACCGATATAAGGGCGGTAGTAGTACTCTTACAGGGGTGAGGGGAAGGAATCCACTTATTTCCAAGTAGTGTTAGGGCTTTGGTTCCTATCCTACCCAGCTTGTATAAGGGAACGCGATTCTTGGGAAATAAGTAAGTGGCATGTGTTTTTCTGAAACTAAAATCTGCAGTAGCATTGCATCATATTATTAGAACATTATGTGAGCATAATCATACATCATATCATAAAGCATTGCATTTGTTGTCAGCTGTATGGGCGATTACCTTACTTGTTGGTTGCTCAATGATATCTTATGATTGTATAGGTGGTTGTTTGATATTATTGATTGTTATTTGTGGGTTAGGATTATAGCTTGCCGAGTGAATGATACATAGAGAAATGTGTATTTTCTGATAGCACTGAGCGATGGCTCATTTATCTATTGCAAGCGTAATCTTATATGTATAGTGTGGTTTATTCATTATGAATGATTAAACTCTGGGTTTGGAATGCTTATACGGAGAAATTGTGATTTCTCACCCCGTTTGTGTTTCTATACAAAATCCAAGTCCAGGCAACAGGAAGCAAAAAAAGCATAAGAACTGGTGTAGTTTATTTTGTTTCTTATAATAAATATGTTGTATATTTACATTACACTACTTTAAGTTTGTATAAAGTTATGTATTACAGTATGCCTTTGTAAGGCTAATAATGTATATATATGGCTTTTTGTTGTTCAGGCTCTCTGTAATTATTTTTGTGAATGAATGTTATGGGTTAGTTTGTTGTTATAGATTAGAAGTAGCATTGCTATTCTTGGTTATTCCTATATATGTCGGATATATCAGGATTCTCAGAATTAGGATGTTACATCACTCATCCATGATCTAACTTCTCACTTTTAGCATCAAAGGCCCAAATGAAAAATTCTAAGTTTCTAACTCAAGCTCATTCCATGAATAATTCATAAACAACCTATGAAACTCATCCAAGCAAGAAAAACACTCAAAACACCTCTAAAATCGAAAATGGCCTTATTATGCATCAAAATGCACTAATCACAAAAATGGAGAAAAGAAGCTAATGAGAACACAAAACCCCTGCCTCTTGTGCAGCAAGGATGGATATTCAAGCCTCACTCTTTGATCTTGATCTTCCGTTTCCCCTTTGCTCCTCATGCTCCTCCTCTTTCTCCTTCGGTTCCCCTTTCTCTCTTTTCTCTTCTCTTTTTTATTTTCTCTGTCGTATGCTACTTATAAAGAGAAGTCAAATTTGGCTTGTCTTAAATAAGTACTAAAACCCTCGATATGCTAAGAACATATAGATTCCACCGAATTCAGTTTCTTAACTTCTAATAAGTTTAGAATAAATCCTAAGATTCATCAAAAATCTTGTTGCACCACTATCACTTTTTTTTCATATCTGTGACTAGTCAATTCGACATTAAAACACATAACCAGTATGCTTAAAAATACTAAACCAATTCAGATCATTCTCAAACTTTAAATATAGCACAGTTCACACATTTGTGACCTAGAAACAAACTCTCCACATTTATTTCCACTAACTAAGCAGTTTAAGCCAATTCTGAGGCTAATAAGAGCTATTTCACACACAGAATGTTATAGCAAAGTGACTAAACATGCTCAGAAAGTCACAAAATTTGACAAACATGTTAAGCAAGTATTAGGCTACCTCTATAACCATTTACAAGTCTAACATGTTTTCTAGGGTGTTACACTTGGAGCATGTGTGCTAGAGGAAAAGGGTAGTTGGGACAAGTTCTTACCTTTAGTGGAGTTTTCCTACAATAACAATTATCATTCCAGCATAGGTATAACACCGAATGAGGCACTTTATGGTAGGAAGTGTAGGTCCCCTTTATGTTGTTATGAGATTGGAGAGAAGACCATCCTAGGACCAGGAGTTGTATAATGTGACAATCAGTTAGCTAACATGCTAACCAATTATTCCAGCAACTAGAAAACAAATTTAAGATGTCCTAACTAATTACAATAGGGTAATAATCAATTATGGACTACTTCAAAACTCAAATTCAAGGGTCCTAACTGATTGGGCAAGGAAATAACTAGTTAGTGACCTTTGAAAAATAGAGTTGTGTACTCTTTGGGCTAAGATTAACATAAGTTAGGCTATGTATCGGTTATCAATAATCCAATTGATTTAGTCTATGGAAGTTAAGAGCCCTAAAGTCCTTAGTTCTTCTTTAAGTGTTAAAGTTTAGCTATTTTCTTCCTTTTTAGTTAGAATTGAACTTGATTGGTATGTGAACCATGTTTTGTTCTCTTGTTCCTTAAGGTTGAACTTGAGGATATGCTAGCGACATGCGATTGGTTTCTTTATGAGATAAAGTTGAGTAAAGAGTGAAAGTTTTCTAGTTTTAACTTTTTCACTTGGTTAGGGTGAACCTTGTGGAGGGTTTGTGTTATGTAAATTCTTTGCATGTTTTTAAACTTGCTATAGTATTGTGACCTTATATGATGTGCACAACCATTTGGCCAGAGTATAAGGATTAGTCCTAAATTATTGTAGCTAGAGAGCTATTGTGGTCAGAGTTACCGGTACATGGGGTGGTAGTAGTACTCTTACTTTTGTGAGGGGAAGGAATCCACCGATGGCCAGGTAGTGTAAAGGCTCTTTTGCCTATCCTACTGAGAAAAATACAAGGGAACATTGTTCCTTGGAACTAAGTGAGTATCATGTTTTTCTAAGACAAAAACATAAATAAACATTGCATGACCATACTTTTAGAACATTTCTCAGGCATAATCATAATACATATATTACATTGCATTGTTTGACAATTGTATGTGCAACACCCCAACTTTTGGGATAAATATGATATTATCTTGAAATGCATTGTTTTGTAATTTCTATGAGTAGTAAAATGAATTTGACTATTTCGTGAGTGTATTTGACTGTTGTGTGTGATTTGCTCCGAGCCAGGGAAATAATAATTTTTTGGCCGGAAAAATCTTATTTTAATTAATTGGAGCGGGGGGATCTTACTAAACCAAACTCTGATTGATATATATATTACTTTTTTAATTTTTAAGATTTAACTGTGTAATAAAATAATTTTATATTATTATAATATTATTTTATTTGACAGTACCTACCGTCTCAAAAATAGTAGAAATTTACTTCAAAATGACTATGGACCCAAAAAAGTCTATAGGACCCACATTTACAGTAGCAGTCAACGATTCTGATTGGACCAAATTTTGAACTAATAAGAACAAGTCAACAAAAGTGTCTTGACTATTTTAAACCAATAAGGTTTAGTCAAACAAAGAAGCATGGACTTCATTAAGGATCGTTGGATGTAAAGCTTGTTTTAGATGCTTTTGATCATAACTGTTGATCAAATCAATGGTGTGAGAGCAATTCTAGTTTAATCACTAAGTAATATCCACCTTAGATCAAATCAAGGGCTAGGAATTAAAGTTAAAATCAAAGGTTGAGATTGGGTCAAACATAATGGCTTGACTTTACTTAGTAACTAATTAAACTTAATTTGATCATTTTAATTGCCTAATTAACAAACTAAGTAAACTAACCTAATTATTAATTAGTTATAATCTAATTACTAATTAGATATCCTAAATTTATTTAGAGGCTATGATATATGTAATTATATATTTAATTAATTAGTTATGTAATTAGAATGTTTGTTAAGTGTAATTAGGAAACTTAACCTAATTAATTAGCTATATAATTAGCATGCAATTAGACTTTAATTGAAAACAAATTAAGCCCCTAAATTCCCTTGAGTCCCACGGCCAAGGAGGCTAAATTGTCAAGTTCCACAAGTTTCTTGAACCATCCAAGTGACATAAGCCATGTGCTTCAAGTGTGAACACAAATGGATATTTACTATCCAAGCTTATCACTCAATCTCTCCTACAACTCACTCACGGAAGCCCACTTTCATTTCACTCTCAAATTTTCACTTTCACACTCATCTAAATCTAAGCCTTCTATTCACTCAAAAATACCAAGAACACCAAGCATCATTTCTCTTCTATTTTCTCTTTAGTATTTCAGCTCACACACCCAACACCACCATCTATCTTCTATAATTTTTCTTCTTAACTTTTCTTAAACCCAAACAACATCCTAAACACTTTTTGTTTAGAAGGTTTTTCCAAAAACCCACTCTATCTACTTCAAAATTTAAGTTCTACCTTGCTTCCTTAAGGGTAAGTTTTTGATTCTTTGGTTTAAAATTTGATTGTTAATTTTCTAAACCATGTTTGTTCCATGGTTTTTCATCATGAAGCCTTGTATATGATTTTGCTTATTGTTTAAAAATTTTAGGGATTTGTTTTGGAGTCCAAACGAAAATCAAAGAGGAGGAGGAGACTAGGAGATCTTTGTCTTCAAGAGGTAAGAGGGAGATTTAATCTCATCAACCTTGTGTGATGATGAGAAAATGGATTATATGTGTGTGAAGAATCCATAAGGATTCATTTGTGTGGTTCTTTATTGTTTTTCATATTTGTGGTTAATTGTGTTTGCAAGCATGTTTATAGTCTTTAAAATATATTGCATGTGTTTTTAGTTTATAAAATATATTGCATGTGTTTATAGTTTTTAAAATATATTGCATGTGTATATAAATATATAATTATTAATGTAGGATGCGAATAACATGTAAGGATTGCATGAGTGTTCCAAAAAACACAATAGAGGCTCATGGCATCTCCAAGAAAAAGAGAACCAAAATGTTCTCAACCATTTGCTAAAACAATGATTTAAAGAATCTAGGTAAAATAATGAGTTTGGAAATAATTTAGAAGTTAGAAAAGGATTTAACAATTAGTTGTGAAGGATAGGTTAATTATGGCCAACATGCCATTTAATGAACAATTAAATTCCTAAGTTATTTTCTAAGGTAGGTTAAGTAACTAATTTACAAAAGAATTTGATTCCAATGAATCTTTGAGAAATAAAATGAATGAACTCAGTTCTAGAATTGTAAATTAGCAGAATTTATAAAGAAACAATTGAAAAGTGCTAACGTAGAGCTCACTTTCTGAGTTTTGAAGCGCGTTAGCAAGTTTCAAGGTGTAACTGTTGGGTAAAATTAAAATGAACCGAATTTAGAGGAAAATGTCAAAAATACCATATACTAATTTTCTAGGCAAAATGCTGCCAAAATTTACTAAAATCAAATAAATAAAATGAAAAGATTCCATAATATATTTATAATGTAAAGAAAATATTCTACGTAGTTTAAAAGTACTAAATAAAGCCTATGCATTGTTAAAATAAAGACTTTAAGCTATATGGTTAAGAAAATGATTTAAAAATCTTACGCGATTGAGAAAATGATTGAAAAACATTACACGATGTTTAAAAATGTCAAAATATATTTATGCGATTTAAAAACATTTGTAAAAGTGACGCAATTGTGAAAATGCGATAAAATTTCCACGCTACTAAATGGAATAGTGAGTTTTACTATCAGGCTGAAGTGCTGGACCCGGATATGTTGTGAGATAGTACTGTCAAGTGGAGACATACTATATTTTGGCATATTGAGATTGAGAGTATTTTTGTAAATATGGTAATATTTTAAGACTAATGGTATTTTGGTAATTCTTGATCATGCTTAGAGAGTTGTGTCAATATGGTTGATAATTGGCGATTGGTTGACGAGACGAATTACATCGTGTTATGGGTGTGATAGGGGTAGTGTGGTTCATCAATTAAACTTGGAGGCGTTAGTGTACGGAGAATCCCATATGTGGACAGTTGGTAGCGCCTCTGGGCCGTGGTAGCGGGCAACACACTAATGATCTCGACAAGCACTATTCTTAAACGAGATCTTGTGAAAACTATTATGTACAATGCCTATAGTACAAGATGTATTGGACTGTGTACTACTACACAATGTTTTGGACTGTGGGCTATAGACACAACATTTGACAGTGTAATAGTTTGGTTGGGCAGCCTGAGGTACTATTAGTTCTCTTCGGGTCATTCTCTCAGATATCTGTGTCTAGCTCCATAGAGTAGGAATGAGTCAATGTGTGTATCATTCATCATCTGCATTTTTAATGTTTATTATAATCTGTGATAAAATGCATGATATATTGATTTGCTATACTGTATATGATATAATGGTATGTATTATTGTGATATTTGTTTGTATTGTCATTTTGTTTATTGCCATGCTGGTAATGATGTAGATTGTCTTACCTCTTCATTGTATTGTTCTGTCTGTTTCTATTTTACGGTTATATCTTTGAAGACTACAATGGCGGCAAGGAGAGGTCAATTAGGTTTCTTTAGACTACAGTTTCTCGAAGGCGCTGGGGCTTGGTATGTCCACTGGGACAAAGGACACATAGAATACAGTGATGACGTTACTTTATCAGTAAGTAAGACCCGCCATGGGTTCGTTACTTCATTTTATATAGTTGCTTTCGTAGAGGTTATTTTACCTATTAGGGAGTTATGGAATGAATTACGCCACACTCATAGAGAGAACTTCGATATAATTTTGGGTTGAATTTCTATCGGTCAAGACATTCCCAACTAGGGAATTCATCTTCTGACAAGGGCTCATGTCTTAGGTGTTATGTTTTAGTATGATACTGAGTTTTTACTGCTTTGTTAAATATTTGTAGTTGTAAATTATTTGTATACTTAAGACAAAAATCATACGTATATTATGGAGTATGATTAAGTTTCATCTGATTTTGTGTTCTGTGTTATTTTATTTAAGGTTATAAATATAAAAGGAAAATTTTTTTACCACTAATATTACTTATGTACCAAATATTTTACAACTTGGGTAAGAATTTTATTTTATTGCATTAAAATGTGACATCCCCACAAGGGTGTTATATTAGTTGGTATCAGAGCCCAAATTAGAGTCTTTTGGGTTTGTGGGTAGGTTTGTCTTGTTTGTGCTGTGTGAATATCTAATATTGAATACAGATATATGTTTCGATTTCTGAAAGGAAATGATTTTGTGTGAAATTGCTACGTTTAGTTCGTTGTGTGTCAATTTTGTTTGTCTTCGAAGAAAGATAATGAAATGTTACGAACATGAGCACGTGGGTGCAAAACGTGATGAAGATCGTATAGCCGTAGCTAGAAGTGTGATGCAAAAGATGATTGAAGTAGCAGTACAATAGAGACAGATGATCACTCAGTAGCAGGAACTGATAATCGAACTTCATAGCTTATTAGGATTGGAGCAACCATTGGATGCGAGAAGCTGTAACTTAGAACCTTCGATGATCCAAAATAGAAGGAAGCGTAAGGTCAATCGTTTTCAGTGAAAGTCGTATGTACAACCATCGGGGAAGCAACAACGAACAAAGAAAGGAAGTACTAGTTGGTAATGATTTTGGTTAGACTGTGGCATCACCAACAAAGTGCTTGGAGTGTGGAAAGAATCATATGACAAGAAACTGCATGATTAAGAGTATAATTTACTATAAATATGGAAAGCTTGGACACTTCTCCAAAGAATGTGATCAGCTGAAGATGGAAACTTGCATTAGTAATACACGTGTTTCAAAATCTCAAAAAGAAGAAAGAGCCGGTGCAAAGAGTGTAATGAGAACGTTCAAATACAAAAACTTAAGAAGCGAGAAAGTTGCGCTATAGAGGGTAATATTAAAACTGTGCTGTATAATTTACGAGGTAACCCATTCTCTTGTGATCTGTGACTGTGTAAATCTTTTGGGGTTATCTGTGTTTTACTTCTTTTCATAATGTTACTTCAACTTCTAAACTTGCTATTACTACTTGAGCCTGTTTAAAACTATCCTATTATTATTGGAGTTTGAAACTTTTTATTGATCTGGTTTGTCTATTTCTTTCTCAAATAGACTGAGTAAATCAATTTGATTTATCCATGTCTTTGTTATAGTATAATCTAAGTATTTCTACTCTTCTTGTTAAACTTGTTGTTTATACTCAAGTTTTCTAACTCTACCCTATATCTGTTGAATATCAAATCTTTTCTGTTAATTTGATTTGTTTATCTAAAATCACATCTATTTGAGATCCTGACTTTTAAATGGATTGGTTATTTTCTAGCCATATCCTACTAGATTGTTGCAATGCAATTTTAGTGTCTCCTTGACCTGAGATTTTTGGATTTGAATCCAGGAAGTGCATTTCTAAGATTATTGAACTATGTTCATTTCGAAATCTATTAGATCATTTCAAATTCCTTGTTGGACTAATCTAGTAACCTACTGAATAGTCTCATTACTTTTCCTTACAACCTTCATAGTGTCTTCCATGTATCTCAATTAAGAAGGATTATTCTTGATTCAACTTGTGTCATAGTACTAAATACAGTACAATTAGAAGAAAACTTGATCTATGAGACATTTTCTGTTAAGATTAAAAATAAGCAAGTAGAACAACTTATCTTGAAGAAGAAAATTTGGAATGATGTGACAATAAGGAAACTAGAAGACCAAATGAAGGAAATCACTGTTTGCTCCAAGATCGATTTGCGTGCTGGTTATTATCAGATTCGCGTAAAGGTAGAGAATGTTCCAAGACAGTTTTTCAGATGCATTGCAGGCACTATGAATATTTAGTACTACCATTCGGGGTAGGGAATGTTTTGGCGATGTTCACGAATTATAAATAGGATCTTTCTTTCCCATCTAGGCAAATTTGTCATTATCCTTATTATCAATATTTTGACCTATTCTCAAAATTCGAAGGAACATGCTGAAGACCTCAATGCAGTTCTTTAATTTTTAAAGAAGAAAAAGGAGTTATGCGCGAAACTAGTCGAATGCAAATTCTATTAGAAGAAGTTCAACTCGTGGATTTAGATTGAGTGTTGAGATTAAATAAAAAGGTGGTGACGTATACTTCAAGGCAGTGGAACGTGCATGAGAAGAATTATTCGATTTACGTTTTAGGATACGCGATAATTGTTGTGCAAAGAAGATCTGAAAATATTTTATTTCCTATAAAATTCATAATAATTTCAAGGGCTAAAGTACCTGTTCAATCAATAGGGGTTTGGATACAAGGAAAAGACGAATAGTTAGAATTTTCAAAGGACTTGTTGGGATGAATTTCTAGTATTGATAGAGTTCATATACAACAATAGTTTCATTCAAGCATAGGGATGACACCCTATGAGGCATTATATGGGAGATGCTATAGAACGTCATTGTGTTGGTATCATACTGGTGAAAGTAATATTGTAGGACTAGAATTCGTGTAGCAGACAACTGAGAAAGTGAAGATGATCCAAGACAAGATGAGGACAACTCAGACGTGGCAAAAGAGTTATGCTGATAAAAGATGGAGACCGCTTGAATTTGAAGAAGGTAACCATGTGTTTCTATGTGTGACACCTATGACTGGAGTTGGACAAGTGATCAAGTTTAGGAAACTCACTTCGAAGTTTATCGGGCCATATTAGATACTTCGTCGGGTAGATCCGGTAGCTTATTAGATTGCACTACCACCATTCTTATCGAATCTTCATAATGTATTTCACGTATCACAACTACGGAATATATTTTTGATCTGATTCGCGTCATCGAACTAGACACTGTACAATTGAAGGAGAATTTAACCTATGAGACGTTTCTAGTCAAGATTGAAGATCGAAGGACAAAGCAACTTCGAGGAAAGGAGATCGCATTAGTTAAAATAGTTTGGAACGATGTAAGTGGTGAAGTCACATAGGAGTTGGAAGAGAAGATAAGAGAGTAGTATTTGTTTTTATTATAAGTATGTGTCAAGTTTTGAGGACGAAACTTATTTTTAGAGGGGGAGAGTTGTAACACCCCAACTTTTGGGATAAATACGATATTATCCTAAAATGTACTGTTTTGTAATTTCTGTGAGTATTAAAATGAATTTGACTGTTTCATGAATGTATTTGATTGTGTGTGTGATTTGCTCTGAGCCAGGGAAATAATAATTTTCTGGTTGAAAAAATCTTATTTTAATTAATTAGAGCTAGGGGATCTTACTAAACCCAATTCTGATTGATATATATATATATTAATCTTTTAATTTTTAGGATTTAACTGTGCAATAAAATAATTTTATATTATTATAATATTATTTTATTTGACAGTACCTACCATCTCAAAAATAGTAGAAATCTGCTTCAAAATGACCATGGACCCGAAAAAGTCTATGAGACTCGCATTTAAAGTAGCAGTCAACGATTCTGACTGGACCAAATTTTGAACCAATAGGAACAAGTCAACGAAAATGGCTTGACTATTTTAAACTAATAAGGTTTAGTCAAACAAAGAAGCATGGACTTCATTAAGGACCGTTGGATGTAAAGCTTGTTTTAGATGCTTTTGATCATAACCGTTGATCAAATCAATGGTATGAGAGCAATTCTAGTTTAATCACTAAGTAATATCCACCTTAGATCAAACCAGGGCTAGGAATTAAAGTTAAAATCAAAGGTTGAGATTGAGTCAAACATAGTGGCTTGACTTTACTTAGTAACTAATTAAACTTAATTTGACCATTTTAATTGCCTAATTAACAAACTAAGTAAACTAACCTAATTATTAATTAGCTATAATCTAATTACTAATTAGATATCCTAAATTTATTTAGAGGCTATGATATATGCAATTATATATTTAATTAATTAGTTATGTAATTAGAATGTTAGTTAAATGTAATTAGGAAACTTAATCTAATTAATTAGCTATTTAATTAACATGCAATTAGACTTTAATTGAAAACAAATTAAGCCCCTAAATTCCCTTGAGTCCCACGGCCAAGGAGGCTAAATTGTCAAGTTCCACAAGTTTCTTGAACCATCCAAGTGACATAAGCCATGTGCTTCAAGTGTGAACACAAATGGATATTTACTATCCAAGCTTATCACTCAATCTCTCCTACAACTCACTCACGGAAGCCCACTTTCATTTCACTCTCAAATTTTCACTTTCACACTCATCTAAATCTAAGCCTTCTATTCTCTCAAAAATACCAAGAACACCAAGCATCATTTCTTTTCTATTTTCTCTCTAGTATTTCAGCTCACACCCAACACCACCATCTATCTTCTATAATTTTTCTTCTTAGCTTTTCTTAAACCCAAACAACATCCTAAACACTTTTTGTTTAGAAGGTTTCGCCAAAAACCTACTCTATCTACTTCAAAATTTAAG
This sequence comes from Ormosia semicastrata, assembly GCA_029884595.1. NCBI lineage: Eukaryota > Viridiplantae > Streptophyta > Magnoliopsida > Fabales > Fabaceae > Ormosia > Ormosia semicastrata. The sequence continues at coordinate 57,126,409 of JAQQTO010000063.1, forward strand.
TTCTATCGTACTTCCTAAAGGGTAAGTTTTTGATTCTTTGGTTTAAAATTTGATTTTTAATTTTCTAAACCATGTTTGTTCCATGGTTTTTCATCATGAAGCCTTGTATGTAATTTTTCTTATTGTTTAAGAATTTTAGGGATTTATTTTGGAGTCCAAACGAAAATCAAAGAGGAGGAGGAGACTAGGAGATCTTTGTCTTCAAGAGGTAAGAGGGAGATTTAATCTCATCAACCTTGTGTGGTGATGAGAAAATGGATTGTATGTGTGTGAAGAATCCATAAGGATTCATTTGTTTGGTTCTTTATTATTTTTCCTATTTGTGGTTGATTTTGTTTGCAAGCATGTTTATAGTCTTTAAAATATATTGCACGTGTTTATAGTTTATAAAATATATTGCATGTGTTTATAGTTTTTAAAATATATTGCATGTGTTTATGAATATATAATTATTAATGTAGAATGTGAATAACATGTAAGGATTGCATGAGTGTTCCAAAGAACACAATAGAGGCTCACGGCTTCTCCAAGAAAAAGAGAACCAAAATGTTCTCAACCATTTTCTAAAACAATGATTTAAAGAATCTAGGTAAAATAATGAGTTTGGAAATAATTTAGATGTTAGATAAGGATTTAATGATTAGTTGTGAAGGATAGGTTAATTATGGCCAACATGCCATTTAATGAACAATTAAATTCCTAAGTTATTTTCTAAGGTAGGTTATGTAACTAATTTACAAAAGAATTTGATTCCAATGAATCTTTGAGAAATAAAATGAATGAACTCAGTTCCAGAATTCCAAATTAGCAGAATTTATAAAGAAACAATTGAAAAGTACTAACGTAGAGCTCACTCTCTGAGTTTTGAAGCGCGTTAGCAAGTTTCAAGGTGTAACTGTTGGGTAAGATTAAAATGAACAGAATTTAGAGGAAAACGTCAAAAATACCATATACTAATTTTTTAGGCAAAATGCTACCAAAATTTTCTAAAATCAAATAAATAAAATGAAAATATTCCATAATATTTTTATAATGTAAATAAAATATTCTACGTTGTTTAAAAGTACTAAATAAAGCCTATGCATTGTTAAAATAAAGACTTTAAGCTATATGTTAAGAAAATGATTTAAAAATCTTACGCGATTGTGAAAATGATTTAAAAACATTACACGATGTTCAAAAATGTCAAAATATATTTACGCAATTTAAAAACATTTGTAAAAGCAGTGCGATTGTAAAAATGCGATAAAATTTCTACACAACTAAATGGAACAGTGAGTTTTACTGTCGGGCCAAAGTGGTGGACCCGGACATGTTGTGAGATAGTACTGTCAAGTGGAGACATGCTTTATTTTGGTATATTGAGATTGAGGGTATTTTCGTAAATATGATAACATTTTGAGACTAAGGGTATTTTGGTAATTCTTGATCATGCTTAGAGAGTTGTGTCAATTTGGTTGATAATTGGCGATTGGTTGACGAGACGAATTACAACGTGTTGTGGGTGTGATAGGCATAGTGTGGTTCATTAATTGAACTTGGAGGCGTTAGTGTGCGGAGAATCCCATATGTGTGCAGTTGGTAGCGCCTCTGGGCCATGGTAACGGGCAACACACTAATGATCTCGACAAGCACTATTCTTGATCGAGATCTTGTGGAAACTATTATGTACAATGCCTGTAGTGCACGGTGTATTGGACTGTGTACTACTACACGATGTTTTGGACTGTGGGCTATAGACACAACATTGGACAGTGTAATAGTTTGGTTGGGCTGCCTGAGGTACTATTAGTTCTCTTCGGATCATTCTCTCAGATATCTGTGTTTAGCTCCACGGAGTAGGAACGAGTTAATGTGTGTATCATTCATTATCTGCATTTTTAATGTTTATTATAATCAGTGATAAAATGCATGATGTATTGATTTGCTATACTGTATATGATATGATGGTATGTATTATTGTGATATTTGTTTGTATTGTCGTTTTCTTTATTGCCATGTTGGTAATGATGTAGATTGTCTCACCTCTTCATTGTATTGTTCTGTCTGTTTCTATTTTATGGTTATATCGTTGAAGACTACAATGGCGGCAAGGAAAGGTCAATTAGGTTTCTTTAGACTATAGTTTCTCAAAGGCGCTGAGGCTTGGTATGTCCACTGGGACACAGGACACATAGAATACAGTGGTGACATTACTTTATCAGTAAGTAGGACCTGCCATGGGTTCGTTACTTCATTTTATACGGTTACTTTCGTAGAGGTTATTTTACCTATTAGGGAGTTGTGGAATGAATTTCACCACATTCCTAGACAGAACTTCGATATAATTTTGGGTCGAATTTCTATCGGTCAAGACATTCCCAACTAGGGAATTCATCTTCTAACAAGGGCTCATGTCTTAGGTGTTATGTTTTAGTATGATACTGACTTTTTACTGCTTTGTTAAATATTTGTAGTTATAAATTATTTGTATACTTAAGACAAAAATCATCCTTATATTATGGAGTGTGATTAAGTTTCATCTGATTTTGTGTTCTGTGTAATTTTATTTAAGGTTATAAACATAAAAGGAAAAAAATTTTACCACTAATATTATTTATCTACCAAACGTTTTACAACTTGGGTAAGAATATTATTTTATTGCATTAAAAATGTGACATCCCCACAAGGGTGTTACAGTATGGGCAGTTGTCTCGCTTGGTGGAAATAAATTTGTGATAGGGTTATGCTTGCTTTATGAGTATGCATATATTCTTATAGTGAAGTGTAAAGTCTCTATTATCTATTACAAACATATTTTATTGTAACTAAGTTTGTTTATACATTGAGAAGGCTATAAATGCTGGTTTTGGTATATCTATACTTCCGATTTGTGAATTCTGTTGGTGTATGCCTTGGAGGCCAATTGATTTTGACCGTACTTACATACATTATATTATGCTATTTATTTAATACATGAGGCATTTCATTTATTATGCTATTTATTATAAACATAGTAAAGTCCTTAGAATAGTAAGTTTAATGCCATAGGACATTAAGTGGATGACTTGATCATGAGATCCTTTTGGATAGAATCAAAATACTATTCTTAAATGTCTCTAGTCAAGTATTATTGTAAATTAGGACAACAATAATGCATTGAGACTAGTAAATGCGTAGACTGATGGCCTCATCTCACGGGTCATGGATGTGAGATATCAAGTCTTCACATGGATACATATTAGAGTAATGATGTATTGGACTAACCTACCATGAGAATGTTGCATGGATCTGTATGTGAGTGTCATAAGCGATTTTCAAAGTGACAATGATGCATGTGGTCCTTTGACCTGAAATCACTACGATTCCTACATGAGGAGTTATATGTTTTATGCCGTCAAACATCATTTGTAATAAGGTGATTATAAAGGTGGTCATTGGATATATCACGAATCATGCAGAGGGATGTGAGTGGCCTAGATGGAATTTGTCTCTCCTAAATAACAGGAGCGATATCTTCAGGCCCCCTGATTGAGTGAGACTATGAAATGCATAGCCATGCTCAAATGAGTCAATATGAGATATTGATCTCATTTGATATTACTAAATCTACTCGAGTATCAGGAAATAGAAGATTGAACTATACAATGGTCACACATTGCATGCCTTGTGTTCAATCTAAATATCTGGACAAAGGGACTAAACTATACGGAAACATTAGTCATAGAAAGGTTATGTTAAATCATTGACATTCTCATTACTTGGGTAACAACAATGTGTTTCTAGATACCACTCACTGCTTGTAATATTAAAATAGGATTTTAATATAACAGCTAACTTCATGAGAACCTGTAGGGTCACACACATAGAACAGACTGAATTAGAGCAATTAGAATCCAAGTCTAGCTAGGGTTCTATAGTGGGCCAGACTCATAACATATGAGTCCAAGGTTGCATTAATAACCTTACTGCTACTCTCACTCATATAAGGCAGTCACTATTATAAATAGTAGTGCTAAGGGGCTATCAAGGTGTATCGATTAAAAAACCCTAGCCACACCCTAACAGAAACAGTGTGAGAGAGAGTGAGAAGTTTCTCTTCTCTTTGCAGCTAGCACTGTGCTGGAGACATAGGACTCCAAGATCACGAACATTGGATGTTTGTGAGTCTATTCGTATGGACAACGTAGAGGTGTCCTTGTTGTTGCGGTGCTAGTGATTTGTTTGAAAGCTTTTCATCTGGCTTCAAGAGGTAAACTCAAAAAATCATATTTCATGGCTCTCTTTTTCGCATGGATTCTTGGTAGGAATCCTTTTTCTGCTATTTGTAACACCCTCCTTCGGGTATTACATTTATGACTAAAACATTCTAAAACTAAAACCCAAGTTATAATTAATTATTCATTATAAATTATGAGTTATAAAATTCCTTTTTGCTGAAAACATAAAATTACCCAAATATTAAAACACAAAGCACAATGACGGAATAATATACATCTCACGTACATAAAATAGATTAGTAACAACTTAATTTCATAAAACTTACATACTCCAAATAATATGTATAATTACCATATCAAAACTGAACCTAGCCCAAGTCTAAAAACTTAAAGAGTAGGGTCCTACACCCGATCCTCTTCGGGATCCTTAACAGACAAATTCCCCAATCGAGGCATGTCACTACGGGTGGGAGTCCGAGCAGTTGACACCTCAGAATCTTCCCTAGGAGTGTTATGAAGATTACCCCATAACTCTCCAAAAGGCATACAAAACTCCAAGTAAACAGCAGCATCAATGAAAAATGTAGTAACCCCATGCTGGGTTCTACTCCAAAGCAAAGTAACATCTCCAACATACTGAATGCATCCCGTATCCCAATGGACATGCCATGCTTTGTTGCCCCCATGAAATTGTAAACTAACAAAATTCTAAAGATTCTACCTTGCCACCATCGCAGTCTTCTCAAAATATAAATATAGAACAGAACAAACAGAACAATACAATAAAGAGGTGAGATCCCCTACATCAATACCATCATGGCAGCAAAGAAATAATAATGACAATAATGTCATTCATATACAGCAATATCACAGAACAATAGGTATAATCATGTTATCAACTAACAGATAATTTAACAATATATATCACAATATATGGATACTGATCATACCACAAAAATAAATATACTGACTATGTCACAATAATATGTACATTGAATATGCACATGCAAAATGTTTATACTAACCATTCTTATGCACAATGCACCATTTTCGTACTCCATGGAGCTAAAACACAATTTTGGATAGAATGATCCAGAAGATATGTCTGTATATCGGCCGTCTCAGACCAAGTGTTATAATTTCTCAACGTGTACATCAGGCATTATACAAGACATTCTATGCCAGATCGGGAATAAGAATAGTGTCTCATCGAGATCGTCGGTACGTTTGCATTAGTTGTCACGGCATAGTAGTGTTATTTCAACTGGCCATATATGGAATTTCGTGCCCCGACGCCTCCAAGATCATTCATGGACCTTCACTACGCAATTCGCACCTGCACTAAGGTGTAATTCAACTCCTAGGCAACAATAGCCTTAACAGACACCGTCTGACAAATAATGCATGATCAATGACTCAATGCATATCACAAGCCTTTATTGGCTATAACTATACGTTAATATATCCAGGTTCAATACATCAGCTCGACAACAAATTACTATATTTCTCAATCGCGTAACATTTTTATTGCATTTTCATAATTGCGTAACACTTTTGTTATGTTTTTAAATTGCATAATATTTTTTCAACGCTTTCTTAATCACGTAGCTAAAAATCACCATTTATAAATTGTGTAAGAGTTTTTCTATGTATTTTCAATCGCGTAAAATATTTTCTCAATATTCTAAGTTTAATTTAAAACTTTTCTTACTTAATATAAAAATAGGACTTTAATTTCAACATTTTCTCACTAATCCACCTCTAATAATATTTCTGAATGTTTTTCACAAAAATTTATAATATTTAAATTAAATCAAGATATCTCAAAAATCCTTCTTATTAAATAAAATACTTTATCTTCAAAACATCATTCTAACTTTATTTCCATACTAAAGCCAAAAAATCACTCTTTGTTCATTACTCTAAATAAAAAATTTCTCAAATAAAATATTTTAAATTCCAAACCATCCTTGAAAATTATTTCCATTAACATAACCAAAAATCATTACTTCTTAAATTATAAAAATGTGTTCATGTTCTTCTTACTTGTAAATCCTTTAATCCTATTTTAGTTCCTAAATTATCTAAGTAATATTTTATAACATTCTTTCCAAAATTTATATTATTTTAATTTAATAAAATCTTTTCCATTTACCTTACTAAAATCCTCTTAAGTAAAATACTTTAAGTCTCCAAATTAATTCTCATTCCTATTTTTAATCTCTTGACTGAAAATCACTTTTGATTTAATGATAAAAATATATTCATTTCCATTTTTATTTTGTAATTCCTTAATTAAGTTTCTTATCACTAATCCTCTAGGTTAACATTTAATAAACCATTTTTGCATTGGATTCCCCTTTGAAGGGCATGAAGGTTGTGAGCCTCTATGGTCACTGGGACCAAAAATTCTTTTCCTTTCTAGCACAGTTTACAGCATACAACATATTCTAGTCGTCACAATTCTACTATATCAAGTTCATACATAATATCAAAGCAAATAAAAGCACATATAATTAATAAACAATCATGGTAATTTCATGCATACAATCAACATCATATAATTATACAAAATCAAACAAACATAACCAATAATCACACAATTGAGTGAATAAATCCTCACATAGATTTTTCACTCACAAACACAAATATTTCATTCCTCGCCACCATAATTGGTTGATGAAGTTAAACTCCCTCTTACCTTAAGGTGATGCTCCAAGAGCTCCTTAGTTGCCTCCTTAGAGAACTCCTACCACCAAAAGCTCCTTAAAAATAAATCAAACACACAAATATTAAGATTTAAGGCTAGAGATAAGATAACCATGGATCAAAATCATGGTGTAGAACTTTGAAATGAATTTACAAGTGAAGATCAAAACTTCACCTAAGAACCTTCAAACTTTGAGCTTGAAGAAAGAGGTTGAAGATGGATGATTTTGGAAAAACTCCCAACTAGAAAGTGTCTTGAAATGGCGTTAGGATTCAAGATATATATTTAATTTAGATGAAACAAAGTTGTAAGGTGTTTAGAGAGGGGTGTCCATGAGCTTTCAAGAGGAAAATGAAAGAGGGTTTTATGTTCTTGTTTTATGAAAAGATGATAGGTAAGTAATGAATAAGCAAAACTAATTTTCTTGGCTCTCCAAATGACTATGGCCGTGGGATTCGAAGGGAGAGAGAATGAGACGGTGTTTTATGATATCTCTTGATATTTTCTTCATGAAAGCTAAACAAGATAGACATAGAGGAAGAAGTAACCAAATTGATCACTCGAGCTCCTCCTAAGAGATCTTGATCATGAACTTCATCAAGGGTGGAGATCAAGGCTTCTCCTCCAAGCTTGCTTCTCATTAGTGCATCACAATGAGTCACCCACCATTGTGTCACAAGTGCATCACAAAAGTGTCATGGTGTGAGTCATCTAGGTGAGTCATAAGAAGAAAGTTCTAGACTTGGAAGGTGGTCAAGTGAGTCATCCACCATTGTGTCACAAAGGAGTCATCAAGTTGTCATGCAATGACTCACTAGGTGAGTCACCTACCTAGTCACAAGGAAGAATATTCTAGGTTCATGACTAAGCTTCCTCTAAGATATTTACGGGTTGGTTATTAACTAATGGACAAAAGATACTGCTTTTTATTATCTAATGGATAATAGAACGAATCAAAATCTTAGATAAAGAAAATTTTTGAAAACTACTTTCGGTTTTAGGTTTAGTAAGTTTCCTCGCACCTGCATTAATAGTCCAAAATGTTTCGGCCCCAAAAAAATTTTATTTTTCCAGAACCATCTCAAAGACATACAATCCAAAATAATATTAAAATAATCAAAATAATTAAAACTTCCCAAATATTCACAAAAAATCACAAAAATTATAAAACTCATAAATATCAAGAAAAATAAAAATTTGGGGTATTACACTGTTCCTTTGTCCACGTATTTCCCAACAGTGGTATTAGAGACACTTGTAAAACCAAGATTCGATCCTTTATGTTTATATGTTGTTTGATATAACATGATTAGTTGTTCTCTTTTTAGTGAAAGATATGATCTTTAATTTGTTATTTCAGAAATTGAAAGAATCTTTTGCGAAAACATAATCTGTTTGATATGTTGTATGCGAAACCATGATGATGTTTTCAAAACCATGAAGATTTTCATATGTTCTGTGAAAACTGATTTGTATACATGTATTTTTTTTTTTTGGCTAAGTTTTCTAGTATATATGTGTTATATATAGCGTAGCGCCGCAAAGGTTCTAGAAACCTTATTTTTGGTCTGTGGTAGCATTAAGTGTTGATGTGAAGCAAACCTTATTTCTAGACAGCATCGCGATGCAAGGGCTCTGGAAACGTTAGTTTTGGTTTACTGTGGCATCAAGCATTGATGTCAAGCAAACCTTATTTTTGGACAATGGCTCAAGGGTCCCTTGCTACATGAAGTGTTCATGTCCTCGTAGCTATGAGGGTTCAAGTGTTGATGCTCTAGCCATTAAGAAGGCGCAAAAGATTCAACTCTTATTTATGATTCAAAATTTTGGGGTGCGGGACCCCCGTGCAACCTCTGCATAGAGCACTTTTTGAAGGCGCAAATTCAAATCCTTTTTATGATTCATAAATATAATAATGTATTATTATTTTGACCTTTTGTGTTCTTTATGGTGCATGGTGCATGGTTATGGCCTTAGTCCTCTTTTTTCCTTTTAGGGTTATTTTTGAAATGCGTTCTGCATGTCGTGCCTTTTTTTCTACATTCTGGTTGTACATTCTCTTCTTACCTAACTCCCCTCGCATGTAAAACGAGGTTTCTTTATACTTTCTTATGTAATCTTGATGTGGAGGCAAGAAGACGACATCAAATGAGGACGTTAGTGGGAGACACTAGATGAAGTTATTCGCTCTCTAGGTTTAGTTAATGATAATCAAATTGGCTTGAGAGAATCATTGCGTTAGAGGCCATAATCATGTCACATTCTTTATATGCTTTATATTTATGAGATGTATGGATGTTGATGGTATGTTAAATAGTTTAACAAATTGTGAGATCAAATTAAAAATATCCCTCAAATCAAACATTAAGTTGTTGTGTGATGCCTTCCAATGCGTGGCACTCATTAGAGCTAGTATTGATTAAGTGTAGGTATGCCAAAGTAGCATGCCTTTATCTATATTAGTAAAATGCGATAGGATAAAGGTAATATCCAACTACCAACCATTGGGTCTGACATAACTAGGCTATGTCAATAGGATTGAAGACTTAGAGGCATAGAGTTGGGCTTTAGTCCATTAGATGGATTAGAATAAGTGTTATTCACCCAACTATTCAAGAGTTGCATGTGATGTAATCGGAAAATGTTTCCTACTTAAATAACCAAATTTTGAATGATCAGCCAAAGTTGACTCAAAGCTAGGTGAAATATGGGTCTTGGCCCACTAGAAAATCTTGCGATGGGATTTTTTGAGTCAATGTTGAGGGTCATTAATTTGAATAAAATAGTGGGATGCATATTTAATAAAACACCTTGTTAAATATGTTTATAGTATGATACTTATACTTTGCATATTTCTGTTGATAGATTACCATTACAGGAAACATTTCGAATAACTTATCATTGTGATCAATCCTTGAGAAGGACATATTGTCTAGAACAAACTTTCTAGACTGGTATAGGAATATGAGGATTGTCCTCAAACATGAGAGAAAACTGTATATTCTAGAGTAGCCCATTCCTAAGCCACTTGCTGCAAATGCCCCTAGAACTGAAAATGGATGCTTACAAGAAGCGTCAAGATGACGCCTTGGATGTTGACTGTCTCATGCTAGGCACCATGAACTCTGAGCTTTAGAAGTAACATAAGACCATGGATGCTTATAATATGATTGTACACCTAAAAAGGCTCTATCAAGAGTAGACTAGGCATGAAAGGTATGAAGTCTCAAAGGCACTATTTCAGTGAAAACTAGTAGAGGGAAGCCTTGTTGGTAATCATGTTCTCAAAATGATTGGGTACATTGAGAACCTAGAGAGGCTTGGTTTCCTACTAGGTCAAGAATTGGCCACTAATTCAGTCTTACAATCATTACGGAAAAGTTATAGTCGATTCATTATAAATTACAACATGAACGAAATTGACAAACCTCTGTCAAAGTTGCTAAGCATGTTAAGAACTACTGAGAAAAATATAAACAAAGGAAAGGGAAAGGCCATTATGATAAGGGCAAAAAGTAGCTAAAGAAGCCCAAGGACAAATGGAAGGGCAATGGCAATGATAAATCCAAGCCCAATACTTCCAGCTTGAAACCTATGGGCAGAGTGGCTAAAGAAGGTATGTGCTTCCGCTGTGGTCAGACTGGACATTGGAAGAGGAATTGGGGGAGGCACTTGGAGGAACTTAAGAAGAAGAAAGGAAGTGAGACTTCCACTTTAGCTATTTTTGTTATAGAAGTCAATTTATCTACTTCTGCATCTTGGGTATTAGATACTGGATATGGGTATCACATTTGTGTAAATGTGCAAGATCTCAAAAAGAGTAGACCATTGGCTAAGGGTGAAGTCAACCTACGAGTTAGAAATGGAACAAAAGTTGCTACTATAGCCATAGGGACTTACTTTTTATCTTTGCCTATTGGGCTTGTTATTGAGTTAGAGAACTGTTATTTTTTGCCTGCTGTTAGTAGGAATATCATTTATGTTTTATTGTTTGGATAAGAAAGGTTTTTCTTTTATAATAAAGGACAAAAGTTGTTCTATTTATTTGAATAATATTTTTTATGGTAGTGCACAACTGAGTAATGGATTTTATGTCCTCGATCTTGAAATGCCCGTCTATAACATAAATACTAAGAGGTTCAAATCAAATAATATGAACCCAACTTATCTCTGACATTTTCCTTTGGGCCACTTAAATGAGAAATACATCTCTAAACTCCATAAAGATGGATTCTTTGACTCATTTGATTTTGAATTATATGAGATATATGTGCCTTGTTTATTGGGGAAGATGACAAAAGCACCATTCACTGGACAAGGTGAAAGGGCTAGTGATCTTTTGGGCCTCATACATAGTGATGTATGTGGACCCGTAAACACACTGGCTAGAGGTGGTTTTCAATACTTCATTACATTTACTGATGATTTCAGTAGATATGGGTTTGTATATCTTATGAAACACAAATCAGAATCTTTTGAAAAGTTCAAGGAATTCAAGATTGAAGTACAAGACCAACTTAGCAAGAGTATTAAAGTCTTTCAATCAGATCGAGGTGGTGAATACTTAAGCCAACAAAGTGATGATCATTTGAAAGAGTGTGAGATAATATCTCAACTCACTCCTCTTGGAACACCACAATGGAATGGTGTTTCTAAAAGGAGGAACCAAACCTTGTTGGACATGGTTTGATCTATGATGAGTCATGCAGACCTTTTAGGCTTCTTCTGGGGGCATGCTCTATATGAGATATGGACTGGGAGATAGCCCAGTATGTCTTTCATGAAGATTTGAGGTTGTGAAGCTTATGTGAAACGTCAAGTTTTTGATAAGCTTGGACCCAAATCAGATAAATGTGTCTTTGTGGGGTATCCCAAGAAAACTAAAGGATACTATTTCTATAATCCTACTGAGGGCACAGTGTTTGTTACACGGACTATTGTGTTCCTATAAAAAGAGTTTATCTCTAAAGGAACCAGTAGGAGGAAAATATAACTTGAAGAAATTCAAAGTTCACTGAGTAGTAATGAACCAATGGTGGAAATAAAGTAGCCTCCATAAGACGATGTGGAACAATAACCTACTCTAGTAGCACAAGACCTATGTAGGTCTAACAAGATGCGTATCAACCAGAGGGATATAGATTTCTCATGCCCCTACAAGGTGATGTATTGCTCATTGATCAAGATAAGCCTGTGACTTACTAGGAAGCCATTATGGGCCCAAAATCTGAGAAAAGGCTTGAGGCCATGAGATCTGAAATGGAATCCATGTATGCCAACTAGGTGTGGACCTTGGTTGACCCACCTGAAGGGGTAAAACCCATTAGGTGCAAGTGGGTTTTCAAAAAGAAATCTGACATGGATGGTAACGTGCATACTTGTAAGGGCGATTGGTGGCTAAGTGTTTTAAGCAAATTCATGGTATGAGACTTTTTCCCCAGTTGTGATGCTTAAATCCATTCGGACCTTGCTTGTTATTACAACATACCATGATTATGAAATCTAGCAAATGGATGTTTAAAACTACTTTCCTTAATAGAAATCTTCTCGAGGATGTGTACATGACACAACCTGAGGGTTTTGCCACTCCACAAGATACTAAAAGATGTGTAAGTTGCAACGATCTATTTATGGATTGAAGCAAGCTTCTAGAAGCTAGAATCTTCATTTTGATGATACAATAAAAAAATTTGGTTTCATTAAGAATAAAGAAGAATATTGTGTCTACAAGAAGGTTAGTAGGAGCATAATTATTTTTCTGGTGTTATATGTAAATGACATACTACTCATCAGAAAATGACATTTCTGCCCTACAATCTGTAAAGACTTAGTTAGGGAATTGCTTTTCCATGAAGGACTTCAATGAAGCCACCTATGTATTAGATATCAGGATCTATAAAGATAGATCACTGAGACTACTAGGCCTTAATCAGAGTACATGCACAGATAAAGTGTTAACATAATTTAACATGTATGAATCTAAGAAAGGACTCTTGCCTATGTCACATGGTGTAAGTCTATCTAAGGCTCAATCCCTCTCCACCTAGGACGAGAGGGATCGCATGAGTAAGATTTCATATGCATCTGCCATTAGATCCATCATGTATGCCATGTTATGTACTCAACCAGACATCTCGTATACTTTGAGCATGATGAACAGGAACCTATTTGATCTCGGTGAGAGTCACTGAACTATTGTCAAGAACAACCTTAAGTACTTGAGAAGGACTAAGGATTCGTTCTTGGTATATGGAGCTGAGGAAGAGCTAGTTGTAAAGGGTTACACTGATACTAGCTTCTAGACCAGTAATGATGACTCCAAATTATAGTCGGGTTTTGTTTTTTTCTTGAATGGTGGGTATATTACTGAGCTTGGTGTCTCCAATGTAGCGAAAGAGGCCATTTGGATCAGGAAGTTCATTACTGAGCTTGGTGCAGTTACTAGCATTGTGGAACTAGTGGACCTCTATTATGATAATAATGGAGCCATTGCACAAGCTAATGTGCCTAGATCTCACCAATGATCTAAACATATACTTAGGCACTTTCATCTCATTTGTGAGATCATTAATAGAGTAGATGTCAAGATATGCAGAGTACTAACAAATGATAATATCGCTGATCTACTTACAAAGCCTCTTGCACAGCAAAAGCATGAGGGTCACACTAGATCTTTAGGTATTAGACATATGACTGATTAGCTCTAGTGCAAGTGGGAGATTGTTGGTGTATGCCCTAGAGGCCAATTTATTTTGACCGTACTTACATACATTGTATTACGCTATTTATTTAATACATGAGACATTTCATTTATTTTGTTATTTATTATAAACATAATAAAGTCCTTAGAATAGTAAGTTTAATGCCATAAGATATCAAGTGGATGACTTGATCATGAGATCCTATGGGATAGAATGAAAACACTATTCTTAAATGTCCCTAGTCAAGTATTATTGTTAATTAAGACAATAATAATGCATTGAGACTAGTATGTGCAAAGACTGATGGCCACATCTCATAGGTCATGGATATGAGATATCAAGTCTTCACATCGATACATATTAGAGTAATGATGTATTGGACTGACCTACCATGAGAACACTGCATGGATTGTTATGTGATTGTCATAAGTGATTCTCAAAGTGACAATGGTGTATGTGGTCCTTTGACCTAAAATCACTATGATTCCTACATGAAAAGTTGTATGTTTTAATGGCACCAAATATCATCTATAACAATGTGATTATAAATGTGGTTATTGGGTATACCACGAATCATGCAGAGGCATGTGAGTGACCTAGATGAAATTTGTCCATCCTACATAACAGGAGCGATATCTTCTGGCCCCTTGATTGAGTGAGACTACAAAATGCATGTCATGCTCAAATGAGTCAATATGAGATATTAATCTCATTTGTTATTACTAAATCTACTCGAATATCAGGAAATGGAAGATTGAACTATACAAGGGTGACATATTCCATGCTTTGTGTTCAATCTAGATATCTAGACAAAGGGACTAAATTATATGGAAACATTAGTCACAGAAAGATTATGTCAAATCACTAACATTCTCATTACTTGGGTAACAGCAATGTGTTGCTAGATACCGCTCACTGCTTGTAATATTAAAATAGGATTTTAATATTACTGCTAACATCATGAGAACCTGGATGGTCACACACATAGAACAAACTGAATTGGAGCAATTAGAATTGAAGTTAGACTAGGGTTCTATAGTGGGCTAGACTTATAACAGATTATAACAGATGAGTCCAAGGTTGCACTGATAACCCTACTTCTACTCTCACTCGCATAAGGCAGTCACTATTATAAATAGTAGTGTTAAGGGGCTGTCAAGGTGTATCAATTAAAAAACCCTAGTCGTACCCTAACATAAAGAGTGTGTGAGAGAGTGACAGGTTTCTCTTCTCTTCACAACTAGCACTGTGCTAGAGACGTGAGACTCCAAGATCACGAACGTTGGACGTTTGTGAGTCTGTTCATGTGGATAACGTAGAGGCACAGTCGTTGTTGTAGTGCTAGTGATTCACTTAAACATTTTTCATCTAACTTCAAGTGGTAAACTCAAAAAATCACGTTTCATGGCTCTCTTTTTCGTATGGAACCTTGGTAGGAATCCTTTTTCCGTTGTGCCTTTATTCATAGATTTCCCAACAAATTCTTACCCTGTTTTATATTTCCATATAAATCTAAGTCAAGACCATAAAAAGGAAAAGAAGAAAAAGAATAAGCAAAAGACTTAGAGTAGTTTATTTTGTTTCTTGTAGAACTAAGCATGTATTTATTTATATAGATTATTGTATGTAAAGTTTGTATATGACAATGAGCCCGTTTATGGCAAATGATGTATATCTTAAACTTTTTCTTCCTCTTGGCTCTTTTTAATAGCTTATATAGTTATTATGGAATACTTTATCGATATGTTAAAGTGAAAGTGACATGCTTAACTCTTTTACTATGGTATATTGTAAATATACTACTGCATTAGGGTCAGGGCG
Organism: Ormosia semicastrata; assembly: GCA_029884595.1. Lineage (NCBI taxonomy): Eukaryota > Viridiplantae > Streptophyta > Magnoliopsida > Fabales > Fabaceae > Ormosia > Ormosia semicastrata. Next base: position 57,141,840 of record JAQQTO010000063.1, read on the forward strand.
TTACATTATGGTATCAAAGTAGTTCATCCTATTGAGCCAGAGTATGGATTGACTATGCTTAGGCATATTAGGAATTCCTATTGTGTGTGTTATGTTTTTCTTGTCTCTTGTGTGAGATACTTGGAATGAATTGCATGACTTACCTTAGGTTAGAATGTTATTGGCTTCCATTGCACTATTACATGATATTGAGATTGATCAACTTAATATGTATTGTTCTGTGTGTATAGGAAACTGTGGCTCCTCCTAGGTGAACTTGAGTGAACAGGGATTGTAATGAAGGCCCAGACATGGCTGGAGCCTTTATGGCTATGGCAGATGCAATGAGGGAGTAGACCGCCATGAATGCAAGAATGCTTGAGAGGATGGGGGCAACTCCACCTTCGCCGCCACCACTTGTCGGGCCGGAGCAACCAGTCCAAGAGGTGTAACACCCATGAAAACATGTTAGAATTGAAAATTGTTACAAAGGTAACCTAGTACTTTCTTAGCATGCCTATTTAATTATGTGGCCTTTTGAGCGTTTGTCACTTTGTTGTAGTACTATATGTGAAACATAGTTGTTATTAGCCCCAAAATTAGCTTAAACTACTTAGCTAGTAGAAATAAATGTGAATAATTTATTTCCAGGTCACAAATACGTGGAAAAGGGTGTAGTTAAAATTTGTGGTTAATCAGAGTTGATTTGGTATTTTTAAGCATACTGAGTGTGTGTTTTAATATTGGATAGTAGCAGATATGAAAAAGTGTGGAAATGGTGAAACAAGACTTTTTATGAATCTTAGGATTTAGTTGAAACTTGTTGAAGGTTAGGAAACTTGATTTGGTGGAATCTAAGTGTTCTTAACAAATCAGAAGTTTTAGTACCACATTAGTGGTTATATTTAAGAAACCAAATTGTGTTTAACAAATCTAAGTGAAAGTGACATGCTTAACTCTTTTACTATGGTATATTTAAGAGGAAGGGAAGAAGAGGAAGAAGGAGGAGGAATCAAGTGGAAGGTTGACTTCATCTTCAAGACCTTGAGGTAGGGAGACTTTGTGTTTAACACTTTTCTTCTTTTCCTTCATTTTGTTCATGAGAAGACTTTATGTGGAAGAGGTGTTGAGTGTGATTTTTGGTGTTCTTGGCTTGATCTGGTTGTAGAACTTGAGGATGACCTGTTTTTAGTTTGTGGTATACTTAGTGATGTGTTTTTTATCTCTTAAACACCTATAACCTCACTTGAGCTAAGGGAGGGGTTTTAGGTTTTTAACGTGATGAATGATGCATTGATTCATATGGGAGTGTTTTTGAAAATTGTTTGAGAGTTGCAATATGCTTATGGACCTTGTGAGGTGTTGGAAATCACTTGAGATGGAGGTTTGAGTGGTTGGAAGGCCACTTATTCCAAATGGGATAGTGGCTACCTTCTACAGAATTTTATGGAAAACTCTGTTGCAAGGCCCCGCTGCAGTGTGACTGAACCATGCCTAGGCATAGGTGAGGCAGAGAGCGTAGTGCCGAGACGTGACAGAGCTGCGCCTAGGCAGGGCTGCCTAGGAGAAACAGGGACTTTTGTTTGATGCAATGGAGTTTCCTATTGGGGTAGTTTCTTTTTTTATGCTTCTTAATGAGTGTTGAGACTCTAATAAGGGTTTTTAATGAAGTGTTTGTGTGGTGAATGTAAATCAATTGGTATGTGGTTTATTATGATATTTAGCATCATTATTGTTCATATTTGAGATGATGGATGTAATTCAATTAGTATGCTATCTATTGAGATAATTGACATCATTGTATTTCACTCTTGTAGTTATGATTATAAACCAATTGACAGGGTAGTTATTGTAATAATTGGCATTATTATTTTTCATGACTATGTTGATAAGGTTGAGGTCCTCATTGTTGATGATCAAATATGATTTTGAATAAGAAAGTAACTAACCCTTCCTATCATAGTGATCTTTGTTGAAGATCGTGTAGTTGATGAGTTCACTACCCAGATTTGTTGAAGACTACATAGTTGATGTGTTCACTACCCGGATTTGTTGAAGACCGCATAGTTGATGAGACCACTACTCGAAGGGAAGACTTCTAGAACTAGGTTCTAGTACTTGTTCAAAGTTTATCGAACCGGGTTCCTCTGTAATTTTCAAGGCTCACTTATATCATACATTTTCCTATGGGATTAAGGATGAGTTCCTTCGCTAAGTCTAAGGAATCATAATATTATCCACATTTATTTTTAGGATGTTGCATAGGCATGAACATAAGGCATAATTTGGCATAGCATGACAATTGTATGGGCAGTTGCTAAGCATAACATATCCATGCATGACAATTGTATAGACAATTGCCTTTTATTGAGATGATGATTTGTGAGTTGTGTTTATGGAAATGAGTTTTCTATACAACTTATAAAATGAGAACTTATTTCAGGAAGAGAAAGGACATGGTTTTGGCTTTTGCCACATTTCTAACCTGTATATGTATGTGATTTGATTTAGAATTTTGTTTTTCCCCGAAATGCCTGGAATGATTGTGATGGCATGTTTTATGAATTTAACTACTGAGAATATGTGATTCTCACCCTATTTGTGGGTTTCTATGATGATTCCAGGGAAGAAAACTTATGGATAGTGAAGTGCAGACAGGAGCTTGGAGAGTTTAGCTTAGTGTAGCTTTGTAGTTTCGTTTGAAATTATATATATATATATTATATTTGTGAGAAATACAAATATTGTGTATTATTTGTTCATTACAAGGCTAATACTTTTTGTATATACATAACTGTTATATTTGAAAATGTTGTTTAGTAGGAAGTAGCATGTTTGAATTCAACTACTATGGTATAATATAGAATATACTATCGTTATTAAATTTGGGATGTTACAAGAGGTACCTATAGGAAGAAATCAGAACTTCTAGGACCTCTTAAAATTCAGGAAATCTAATCTCTTATACTTCAAGGGGAAGTATGACCCATTCAAAGCTGAGGATTGGTTAAAGGAAATAGAGAAGATTTTTGCTATTATAGCTTGCTCAGACAAGCAAAAAGTGTTATTTGCTTCCTATATATTGGAAGGGGAAGCGAAAGATTGGTGGACAGACGCCTAGAGGTTGTTTGATGCTTTGGGGACTCTAGTTACATAGGAGATCTTCAAAGGTTCATTCCTGGAGAAGTATTTTCCCCAAATTTTCAAAAATATAAAAGAGATGGAGTTTCCGAGGTTAGAGCAAGGCGACATGTCTGTTGTTCAGTATGTGGCCAAGTTTAATGAGTTGCCCAAATTCTTGTCCTATATCATATTCAACACCGATGAGAGATTGAACTGTGTGAAATTTAAAGAATGACTGAGAGAGGATGTCCAAAAAGCTATCAGACCATTCGAGATTTGAGATTTCATAACCTTAGTGAACAAATGTAGGATAATTGAATGGCATCATGGGAAGCCTTCAATGGAACAAAAGTCACAAAGCTCTTAGAAGAGGAAGCATGGTCATGAGAAGTTCATGAAGGGGTCTTCTAAACCTAGTTTTCCTCAAGGTAAAGGCAAGCAGGTTCAGAAGGAGTTTGAGGGGCCTAAATGTCCTAAGTGTGGAAAATAGTATGGAGATCGACCTTGTTCGGTGTGCTATATTTGTAGGCATCCCAGGCATTTTTCTAAGGATTGTCCTCAAAGAAAAGAAGTTATGTTTGCCCCGAGACCTCAATCCAAGGGAAGAGTATCCTTGGCATGGGTTGGTTGTCCTCCAACCATGTAGTTTTGAATTGTTCAGATAAAACCCTTGTGTTCTTATCAGAAATACCTTCTAGAGTTGTTTCTTTTGAATCAATATATCTCAATGCAAATCAGGTGAATCACTGTTTAGTGGAGGGAGCTCTAGGATATGTTCTCCTTTTCTCTCTAAGTGATGAGGTTGAGCAAAGCATAGAGGATATACCTGTGGTGAAAGAATATCTTGAGGTACTCCCGAGTGAAATAGTTGAGTTACCACCCGTGTGAGAAATAGAGTTTACTATAGACTTAGTGCCTAGGACAAGACCTATATCTATCGCATCCCATAGGATGATTGTAACACACCAAATTTCTCATCTCTTAAACAGTAATTTTGACTGTTAACAGAATTTTATTGTTTAGTAATTTCTGGATACTATAAAATTATTTTGTTTATTCCGTCAACATATTTGATCGTTTTGAGTGATTTAATCCATGTCAGGAAAATAAAAATTTTTGGGCCGGGGAAAACTTTACTTAATTTAATTTTTATCATTAGGTAATTATTTTACGTAATCTGATTTGATATTTGTGTGTTTTCTAATATTTGTGTTTTTGTGGATGATTATGAATTTTTAACTGTATGTGGGCGCAGGTGGTCTTAGGTGGGCCCAAGTAACCTTACGTGGGCCCAGGCGGGTCTCGCAAAGTGAAAATTTTTCTACGCATAGAAAAATTTGTATTGTTTAGATGGAGACAGGGGATCTTACTAAACCTGAATCTAGAAATAGTTTTAGAAATTTTCTTGTATTGTGTTTGGCACTGTATTTAATTATCGGGCGATAAAAATACAGTAAATATATTCTTTCGTGGGGTTTTTAGTAGATAAAAATAGAAATTATATTGCTTAAGTCAACATCGGTGGTTTGGATATCCACCATTGATTTAATTAACGGTGGAGACTTGATCTTGATTTAATTAACGGTTAAGAAATAAACTTAATAAAGAAGCATTGGATAATCACCATTGATTTAATCAATGGTGTGAGAATAAACTTAGTTAGGCAAGCTTCAATATCAACCATAGATTTAATCAACGGTGTAAATTTGATTATATAAAGTGACCATTTACAACCATTGGATTTAGAATTGATCAATGGTGGAGATTTGGTCTTGTAAAGTAACAAGGATCATTTATGACCATTGGATGAAGAATTAATCAAGGGTGGAGATTTGGTCTTCCAAAAAGGTTATGACTAATTATAACCCTTAGATTTAAAGTTTGAAGGAGCAATCTTGACCCTTTATTTTGGAGACACATCTAATGGCTAGAATTTAAAGGAGAAGGATCCAATGGCTTAGATTTAGTCTTCTAAAAATCAAAAGTCTACCTAAATCCTAATCATTGAATTAATCAATGGCTAGAAATGCTTCAAATAATGGCCTAATTAACAAGCCAAGTAAACTAAATTAAATGTTAAATTGTTATAATCTAATTCTTAATTAGATATCCTAATTTTAATTAGAGATTATAATATATGAAATAATATGTCTAATTAATTAGTTATGTAATTAGAAAATTAGTTAAGATTGATTAGGAAACTTAATCTAATGAATTAACTAATCAATTAGCAAGTAATTAGACTTGAATTAAAATAAATTAAAGTCTCTAAACTCCCTTGAATGTCATGGTTTTCAGCAGCCTTGGGGAGGCATCTACATGAATTTTGAATCATCCATAATAGCCATGCAAGCCTAATTGATGACCATTATTGCTTGTCATGGTCAATATGACATTCTTCTTGACCATTATTGCTTTGTTTACTTCCTTTGGAGTGCATGATGAAGGGGGGGACGGTTTTGAAGTGTTAGGAAGAAGGAGACATGTTTAGACATGCTTGTATAGCCTTTTTAGGCCAAAGAAAAAGATGACAAAGTGGAAGACTTTGTGCATCATGTGATAGCTTTCAATTATGCCAAATGAATTCATATCTCTCTATTCTTTCACTCCCACGGCAGCAGCACCTTTGGTTACACTCTCCATATTCATTTTTCTACTTCACCAAAAAGCCTTCATCAAATTCTCTCAAAATCTCTTAAAAATTCCAAGAACCAAACAACCATTTTTTTCTTCCTTTTCCTTGAGTGATTTGGCCAAGCACCCTATAATCACCATCACTCACCTATAATTTTCACTCTCACCATTTCCTAAAGCTAAATAACATTCTAAACACTTTTCATTTAGAAAGTTTTCCCAAAATCACACTCTAAGAGCTTCAAATCCAAGTTTCAAGTTTCTATCAAAAATCAAAAATCCCATCTTTATGCTTCAAGAGAAGCCATTCGGCCAAGCAACCAAAGTCCATCCTCCATCACTCTTTAATTTCATACAACCTAGTTTCTTGAATCCTTACCTTATTCTAAACAACTTTCATGTTGAAGACTTTCTCTAAATCTTCCATCTTGAAGGACTTTTACTAAGATCAAGTTCTAGAGTTCTTGTTGGTGAAGTGTAAGGAAACTTCATTTATTCTTTTCTTTTTTCATGTTCTAAACCATGTTTGATCCATGGTTCCTCTTAATCAAGCTTAGTATACTAATTTCTATGTATTTTGTTTTGTATTTGAGAAGTCCCTTGATGGTGAAGGACTTGGAAAGAGAAGCAAAACAAAGAGTTTTTGAGGATCTTCAAGAGTAAAGAGGAGATCCATCTCACCAACCAAGTATGGTGGTGAGAGATGGTCTTATATTTGATGGATGGTGAATCCATGTGAGGATTCCAATCCATGGTCATGTAATAATTAATTGTGTGTTTATGAGCTTTGATTTATTTTCTTATGCTTTGATTATTTTTGGCTATGCTTAATATGCTTTGCATGATTTTATGGCTTTGATAGTATACTTATAATATGCATGATGAGTATATGGCATGTTTGTGATATTTATGATGAAATATATATATGTATGCCATGATGTGTGGATAGAAAGAAAACTAATCTTGGTCCCAATGGCCAAGGAAGAGCTACGGTTTTGATGCCCTTGATTTGGGTCAATGTGAAAATTTTTCAAGAACAAGAAAATTAAATTTTTATTCCTAGAATAATGAGAATTTCGATCAAGACACCTCAAAATAGGTGTTCACAAATTTATATTTTCATGAATGATAAAATTAAATGATTTGAGAAGCAAAGAAAATAAACAAAAGGTTTGTGTTGCAAAAAGAATGCATACGGTTTTGGAATTTATTTAAGTTAGAAAGAAAAAATAATAATAATTCATGGTTTCAATGACCATTTATAAGATTTTTGATAAATTTAAAACAAATGTTTTAAGTATCTTTAAATTAATATTTTCATGAAGAATGATAATGGATGATTTGAAGAGTATTGAAAATAAACAAAGGGTTTGTTTTACAAGAGAACAAAAATACGATTTTAGAGGAATTTTTATTGATTTATTTTGTGTAAAAAGATCCTAAGCATTTTTCTAAATATGAGTTTTGAATGAAATGGGCAAATATTGATTTTAAGGATTTGCAAAGAAAGTGAAAAAGGAGTTACAAAGAAAGTAAAAATGAATTTGAACAAATGGGTTTGGTTTTTATAACCATCGGTACTTCGGTTTTGAAAATAAAAATTTTAATGGTTTTGTTTGTGTAAAATCATATCAATTTAGAAGGAAAAATATTTGATGGTTTCAATAGTCATGTCCACGTTTTGAAGGCTTGTAATGCCTTGATTTTTATGAACAAAGTGATTTTCAAAGTGGAAACGTAAATTTATTTAATACAAGGAATTTGAAAAGGGAATCAGAGCATTTTAATCACCTGACAAATTAAGTTTTTGTAAACGAAAATATTTTTGAACTTCAATTTATTTTGAAGAAGGTTGTGTTTGGAAATGCTTTGAGAAAAATGGAGAATATAATGGTGATTTGAGAATTTACTAAAGTATAACTTATTTTCAAGTTTTGAAGTACGTGTGAAAATTTTAAGATTTGAAACATTGATTTATATCAATGGAAAAGTAATTTTGTGGATTATATTTGAAAAAGAATTTCTTGAGTAAAGAAACGTGGAAAAAGATTTTCTTGAGTAAGAAAATGTGAAAAATGAAATACAAAGTCATAATATTTTGAGAAAAAATGAAATGGAATTTTTGAAGGTTGAGAAATATTTTTTTGTAATAGAATTATGGTGAAAAATTATTTACGTATCTTAAAAATGTGTTGAAAATGATATTGACTTATTTGAAAGTCCAAAATAATGTTTGGAATATTGAGGAATATTTTACATGATTGTAAAATGGTGAAAAATGATTTACGTATCTTAAAAATGATTTAAAATATAGTAAAATATTTCTACGCAATTTGAAATATGTTAAAATATTTCTACGTGATTTGAATTACGTTTAAATATTTTATGTAAGTTTAAATATTTTACGTGATTTGAAAATATAGTTAAAAAATCACTACGTGATTGAACAAACGATAAAACATTTTTACGCGATTATGAAAAATAGTAGAAAATTGGTGAAAAATTGTTATGAGATTTGGAAAGCATTTAAATATTTTACACTATTGAAAATATTATTGAAAAATATACGCAATTTTGAAATAATGGAAAAATAATATGCGATTTGAGAAATGTATATTTGTACGCGATTGAGAAAGACATTGAAAAATTAATACGTGATTTAAAAGTGCAACAGAAGAGTTGCGACATTTTGAAAACGTAACCGAAACATTTTGGAATTGTGAAAACATAATGGAAATGTTACGCAATTTTGTGAAAACACGACGAAAGTGTTTTATAACTATGAAAACATGATAGCATGATTTTGTGTTGAAAATATAGTATAATTACTGTTGAACCAGTGTATGGACACTATATGAGAAAATGACGTGTTTTGCCTATGACTGGTATTTGGTGCATTTTATATGCATTGGAAAGAGATGCCTGTGATTGGATTTGGTGCATTATACATGCATTGGAATGGTCTGATGGATTGGATAAGGCAAATTGCCTAGGAGAACATACACCTCTTGAGTGGGTGCGATATGCGTAGTGTAGGTCACTCGTTGACCTTGGGGGCATCGGGGTGCGGGTTGCCTCACAAAGTGGGACAAAGTGAGTCACTCTCATCAGTAACCGTGGATTAGACCGACGCGACACACCGATGATCCTGATCGAGACACTATTCTTAATCAAGATCTGATAAAGACTGTCGTGTATATGCTAGATATGTAAAAATCAAAATAAGGATTATAGCACGTGGTCTGTGGCATGTGGTATCGACAGATCTTTTCGATCATTTCTCCAACCTGAGTTTTAGCTCCATGGAGTAGGAAATCGAGTCTTGTGTATATGCATAAATCTGAACATTTATATCTGTATGATATATTAATTGAGGAATATTGGTTATGACAATTGTTTTGAATACTTGGATGATGATGATGATAATGTTGAGGGCATTATCATAATTATTGCTTATGATAATTGAATTAATAAATGATTGGATGATGATAGTTGATTAATGTTGATGACATGATCATAATTGTGGTACGATCTATCTCGTATAATATTGTCAAGTTTGTGTTATCTCTATTTGCCATGTTGGTATTGGTGTAGGTGATCGACCTCTTTGTTATATTGTTTTTCGTAATCAGTCTTGTTAAAATCAAATAATAGAAGGATCGAGTTGTCTTAGACATAACGGGCGATGGATACTCTGAGTTTGGTCACAACAATAAGGAGTGGACATTCAGGACTCGAAGGTGTGCAGTGTTGACAAAGGAACAGATGTCTGATGCATCAAAATGGATAGAAAAAGGAATAAGTATGTTAAAGTTTTTCGTTAGTGTTGTACCGTGCTATTAAGTAGGACCCGTCATGGGGTTTGCTACTGTAAAAAAAAAATAAGTCTGTTAATTTTATATTTCTCTTTAAATTGTGATATTAATTGGTGTCAATATTGCATAATGAATAGTTAAAATATGATTTTCAATATTACCTAATATTTTCAGTAAATTTATGTTTCAGTAAAGAAGAAATTTTGAAACCTATCTTTTATAACTCAAACTTTGTGCGAACTTATTTTCATATTATGAGTCGGAAGTCAGAAATGTGATGCCCTAGCTAGGGTGTTACATTAGTTGGTATCAGAGCTAGGGTATTACATTAGTTGGTATCAGAGCTAGGGTGTTACAATGATGCTGTTATAACTTAGTGGAACTCAAAAAGCAAATTGAGGACTAGTTGGACAAACAATTCATTTGACCAAGTGTTTCTTCATGGGGAGCACCTGTGTTACTAGTGAAAAAGAAGGATGGTACAATGAGGCTTTGTATGGATTACAGGCAGTTGAACAAGGTAACCATAAAAAATAAGTATTCATTGCCTAAGATAGATAATCTAATGGACCAACTGAAGGGAGCTCCAGTTTTGTCAAAGATTGATCTTAGGTCAAGGTATCATCAAACAAGGGTTAGGGAAAAGAATATCCTTAAGGCCACTTTTAGTACTAGGTATGGACATTATGAGTACCTTTTGATATCTTTTGGGTTGACGAATGCACCACCAGTGTTCATGGATCATATGAACAGGATCGTTAGACCCTACTTAGGTCAGTTTGTAGTAGTGTTTATTAATGATATCTTAATCGATTCCAAGGCAATGGAGGAATATAAGCAACACATGAGGATAGTGTTGGAAACCCTTAAGCAGAAGAGGTTGTTTGGTAAGCTATCTAAATGTGAGTTTTGGCTTAACAAAATGCAATTTTTAGGCCCTGTGATTTCTTAGGATGGGATTTCAGTGGACCCAAGTAAAGTTTAAGCAATGTTACAATGAGAGCTATAACACCCTGGAAAATATATTAGACTTGTAAATGGTTACAAAGGTAGCCTAATACTTGCTTAACATGTCTGTTGAATTTTATGACTTTCTAAGCATGTTTAGTCACTTTGTTGTAACACTATATGTGAGATATGTGAGATATAATTGTTATTAGCCCCAAATTTGACTTAAACTGCTTAGTGGAAATAAATGTGAAGAGTTTGTTTATATATCACAAATATATGAACTGTGCTACAGTTAAAATCTGAGGATAATCAGAGTTAGTTTGGTATTTTTAAGTATACTAATTGCGTGTTTTAATACCAGATTGACTAGTCACAAATATGGAAAAATGTGACAATAGTGCAACAAGATTTTTAATGAATCTTAAGATTTATTATAAGTCTGTTGGAAGTTAGAAAAATGGATTCGGTGAAATTAAAGTGTTCTTAGCAGTATCAAAATTTTGCTATAAGTAGCAAAGAGAGACTTTGCTACTCATGGCAGAGAAAGGAAAAACATAAACAGAAAAGAAAGAAGGAAACTGTAGGGGAGAAGGAGAAAAGGGGGGGAAACTAGAGGAGCAAGGACCAAAGCTTGAAGGAGGATTCAAGAGCAAGTTCATGGCTTCAAGATCCTCATATTTCCTACACAAGAGGTAGGGGTTCTTGAGTCCTTTTAGCCTCTTTTTCTCATCTCTTTCCTTTATGCCTAGCTGAGGTTCAATAGGTCAAAATGATATTTTAAGGTGTTTTGAGTGATTTTCTTGCTTAGATGTGTTTTAGGGGTTGTTTATGACTTGTTCATGGAATGAGTTTGGGTTAGAAACTTGGAACACTTCATATGCACCTTTGATGCACAAAGTGAGAAATGGATGGTTTGGATGTGTGATTTGAGTCATGGATCCAAATTTGATGGTTTGAATTGGTGTTTTATGTTTCCTTCATGTTAGTGGACTTTTTAGGGACTTTAAATTACCTGGAAACCAAATTGAAGTGGCTGAAATTTGTATTTTGCACTAATGGAATAGTGCAACAAATATGCAGAACTCTACAAATTTGCTGCTGGGCGTTCAACGCTTAGGCACTTAGGGCTTTCCTGCTCAAGCGCCAAATGCCCAGAGAGCTGCGCCTAAAGTTACCTGTAGCGAACTTAAGCACCCGGGCAATGCGCTTGAGCATTGAGATAGGGCAAAGACTAAAATTTAGCATGTGTTGCTAATTAAATTTCCTACTTGATGGGATCATTTGTGCAAGTCTTTTAGGGTGTAATAAGACACTTTTGGGGATATTCCATGAAAAGAATTATCAACTTGCATATGTGAAAAGTTTTAGAATTTTAGACATTCAAAGTGTGATAGAATGCCTATGTTAGTGTTTAGAACCTTGTTCAACATGAGGTTGACTTTGGATTCACTTGTGAAGTGAAGGTGTGAGGTTCTAGATACAAGAGTATTAGTGTTGAGACACAACTAGTGGCATTTCATGGAGAGAATAACCACTTACTTTATGTGAGGAGACTTTGAAAAGTAAAGACATGGAGTATTAGGAACAAATAATTTGGGTTTTTTTGATATGGTATGCCTATCCATATGCAGAAATTACTACTTTAGAGTTAAAGTTGAGTTTGAGATGCATAGTTGGAATGTGCTTCCTTATTTATCAAGGTTAAGCTTTGTGAATTACTAGAGACATGAGTTGGTTTCTTTATGTGATAGAGTTATGCCAAGAGGGCATGTATTATAGTTTAAGTCTTTCACTTGGTGAAGGTGAACCTTGTGATAGGATTTGTTAAACCTTAGGCACCCTTGAGAAGTATAATTTCGTAGGTCAATACCTAGAACCTTGAGCAACATAAGCTTGCCTTGTGAATCGTTTGTGAAGTAATGAAATGAGGTACTAGGTGTTGTAAGCTAAGTGTGCTTGGCTTGTTGTATTTGTTAACATGCATAGGCTACTTCAATGTGTGGAAAGTAGAGAAGGAAATGCATTGATGACATTTTCTCCCTTGTTAGATGAGGTTAAGATATAGGAAGAACTAGAAACGTGACCTTGCACCTTATGTGATAAGTGAGCTTGGTTGGGAGGTTTACTAGTTTTCCTTAAGTATTTGGAAACTTGAGCAACATGAGGTTGTCTTTTAGTAACTTGTGAAGTGATTATAAAAGGTGCTAGATACAACAATGCTAGTGACATGGGATTTACTACTTATGTGATGAGTTGAGGTAAAGTCCTGAGTCATTGGTGAAGCCTTGTGACTTAGTTTAGAAGGACTTTGTGATGATTGTATGTATTTGTGAAATACATTGCATATCTTTTTTTCAAACTTGTTGTTTCCTATTTTCCTTTGTATTGCAACCTTTTATGGTATGCACAACCATATGATATATTTATTTTATACTACTTTGAGGTTATACAAAGTTATGTATTACAATATGCCTTTATAAGGCTGATGATATATATATTTAGCTTAAATTTGCTCAGGCTATCCATAATTATTTATATGAATGAATGTTATGGGTTAGTTTGTTGTTATAGGTTAGAAGTGGCATAACTAGTACTGTGCACCTTATATATAGCAGATATATCAGGTTTTGAGTATTAGGATGTTACATTATGGTATCAGAACAGTTCGTCCTATTGAGCCGAGGTATAGACTGATAATGCTGAGGCATTTTTAGGAGTTCCTATGTGTGTTGTTATGCATTTCTCTGTCTCTTGTGTGAGATGTGTGATAGAACTGCATGACTTGCCTTTGGTATGACTATTTTTAGCTACTGTTGCATGATTTCATCATATTGAGACTGATCATCCAAATATGTATTGTTCTGTGTGTACAGGAAACTATAGCGTCTCCAAAGTGAACCCATGGAAATAGGAACTCAGTTAATGAAGGCATGGATGTGGTTAGAGCCTTTATAGCTATGGCGGATGTAATGTGGGAGCAGACAGTCGCTACAGTTGAGGCTATCAGGGAGCAAGCAGCTACAGCTACTAGGAGGTTTGAGATTATGGGTGCGATCCAACGTCAATAGCCTTCACCACCACCACATCAATCAGGGTAACCAAACCAAGAGCTACTAGTGGGGAGAAAACAGAACTTCCAAGACCTCTCACAGTTCAGGGAGACTAATCCATCATCCTTCAAGGGGGAGTATAACCCATTGAGAGCTGAGAGTTAGCTAAAGGAGATGGAGAAGATCTTCACTATTATGGCTTGCTTGAATGGGTAGTGAGTGCTCTTTGCTTCTTACTTGTGGGAAGGAGAAGTAGACGATTAGTGGATGGATATCAAGAGATCTTTCGAGATGTCGAGGACTCTTGTTGTGTGGGAAATCTTCATGAATTCATTTCTGCGAAGTATTTTGCACAAAATCTGTGAAATGCAAAGGAAATGGAATTTCTGAGGTTGGACCAAGGCGAGATGTCTGTTGGTCAGTATGTGGCCAAGTTCAACGAATTATCGAGGTTCTCATCCTATACGAGACTTAACCCAAGCCAATGTTAGAAGTGTGTTAAATTTGAAGAGGGATTGAGAGATGACATTCAGAGAATGATCTAGCCTTTTGAGATTCGAAACTTTGCAAGATTAGGTGAAATATCTATGATGAGTGAATATCCTGAAGTATTCCCAAGTGACATAGTATAACACCTTAATACAAATTATCGTTAAATAAGTATTTTTATTTCAAAATAAAGTATATTAAGCATGCCACTTTCTAAAATGTCACTGGCTAACAAACCACATTGTAATACATAAACTTTTACAAACAAACTAGCAAACTAAATAAATAGAAGCTGATGCAAAATAAAGTAAAGCAACTAAACTAAGCTTTCTGCTTCTTCTTTTTCTTGCTCTTTCTCTTTGGAGGGTCTTCACCTAGATTTACATGGAACACACAGGGGTGAGAAATCATAATTTCTCTGTATAAGCATACCAAGACCAACTGTTATTTATTTAACAACAAATAAACCTATTGTACACATATTTACACTTTATGTAATAGAATAAATGATAATTAACTATATCAAAGAATTACTCATACAATCCTAAGATACTATCGAACAAGCAACCAAACAATCAACCGACACAACTGCCCATACAATTGTCAATAATGCAATGCTTTATATTATGAGGTATGATTATGTTCAAACAATGCCCAATATTATGATTATGCAATGCCATTGCAAGTTTTAGTTTTTTTTTAAAGCATAAGTTACTTACTTATTTCCCAAGAACCTCTTTCCTTATATATACAGAGTAATATAAGCCTAAAAGCTCAATCAATACTTAGTAATAGGTAAACACTTTCCCTTCACTAATGTAAGAGTACTACTTCCACCTCCATATACCGGTAACCCTGACCATAATAAGCCTCAGCTTTGAGAATTTGGATCAAACACCTCATTCTCTAGCCACATGGTTGTGCACACCATCTAAGGTTGCAATACATAGGAAAATAGCAAATACCAAGTTTGAAAACTGAATATTCAAGCCACATTTTAAACACTAGTACATAGGAATCTTAGCCTCACTTAACCAACAAAGTAGCAAGATTCATGTCCCTAGCTAAACACTATCTAGAACATCACACAACCACCTCACAAGTGATCAACCTCATGTTGATGAAGGTTCTAAACACTAATATAGGCATGTTGTCACACTTTGAATGTCTAAGAATTCCTAAACTTTTCACATATGCAAGTTAATAATTCTCTCAAAGAAATATCCTTAAAAGTGCCTCATTACACCCTAAAAGACTTACACAAATGATCTCATCAAGTAGGGAATTTAATTAGAAACACATGCTAAATTTTGTCTCTGCCTTGTCTCAGTGCTTGAGCACATAAAGTCTAAGCGCTCGAGTGCGCTACTGCTATCACGCGCAGTTCTTCTGGGTGATGGGTGTTGGTATATGCCCTAGAGGCTAATACATTTATTTGTATTTACATACATTCTATTATGCTATTTTAATATATAAGGCATTTCATTTATTGTGTTCTTTTTAATAAACATAATAAAGTCCTTAGAATAGTAAGTTTGATGCCATAGGACATCAAGTGGATGACTTGATCGTGAGATCCTTTTAGTTAGAACACTATTCTTAAATGTCCCTAGTCAAGTATTATTGTTAACTAGGACAATAATAATGCATTGAGACTAGTATGTGCATAGACTGATGACCACATCTCACAAGTCATGGATATGATATATCAAGTCTTCACATAGGTACATATTAGAGTAATTATATACTGGACTGACCCGCCATAAGAACGCTAAATGGATCGTTATGTGAGTATCATAAGTGATTCTCATAGTGACAATGGTGTCTGTGGTCTATTGACCTGAAATCACTACGATTCCTACATGAGGAGTTGTGTGTTTTAATACCATCAAACGTCATCTGTAACAAGGTGATTATAAAGTTAGTTATTGGACATACCGCAAATCATGTAGAGGGATGTGAGTGACCAAGATGGGATTTGTCACTCCTACATAACAGAGCAATATCTTTGGGCCCCCTGATTGAGTGAGACTGCGAAATGCATGGCCATGCTCAAATGAGTCAATATAAGATATTGATTTCATTTGTTGTTACAAAGTCTACTCAAGTATCAGGAAACGAATGATTGGACTATACAAGGGTGACGCATTCCATGCCTTGTGTTCAATCTAGATATCTTGACAAAGGGACTAAACGACACGGAAACATTAGTCACAGAAAGGTTATGTCAAATCACTGACATTCTTATTATTTGGGTAGCAGCGATGTGTTGCTAGATACCACTTACTGCTTGCAATATTAAAATAAGATTTTAATATTACTGCCAATGTAATGAGAACCTGCAGGGTCACACACATAGAGCAGACTAAAATTGGAGCAATAAATCCAAGTTGGACTCAGATTCAAATATGGGCCAGACTCATAACAGATAAATCTAGGGTTGCACATCTTACCTTGTTGTTGCCCACACTCACTTAAGGCAGTCACTATTATAAATAGTGCTGCTAAGACACACATATTACAGAACCTTATCCGCACCTACAGAAAAGTGAGTAAGAGAGCGACAGGTTTCTTCTTTTCTTTTTGTAGCTATCACTGTCTGAGAGACGTGAGGCTCCTCTTTGCAGATGTTGGACGTTCGTGAGTCTATTTGTGTGGATACCGCAGAGACATCGTTGCTATTACGGTGTTGGTGATTCACGTCACTTCCTTTTGATCACACTTCAAGAGGTAAATATTTAAAACTCAGATTATGCCTTTTTCGCATGGATCCTTGGTGGGAATCCTATTTTTCGCTGCGTGATGTATCCGTAATTCCCAACAATGGACACTTGAGCGTACAAACCCGAGCGCCTAAGTAGTGAATGCCTAGAGGCAAATTTGTAGAATTTTACAGATTTATGTAGTGTTCCATTGGTGCCAAATATGAAATTCAATCACTTCAATTTAGTTTGTAGGTAATTTTAAGTCCCAAACAAGTCCACTAACATGAAGGAACATAAAACACTAACTCATTTCATCAATTATAGATCCTTGAATCAAATCACTCATCCAAACATTAAAATCCTCATTTCGAGCAATAATGGTCCAAATGGAGAGTTTTTAGTTTCTAATCCAAACTCTTAGCATGGGCAAATGATAAACATCCTTTAAAACTTATCCAACCAAGAAAATCACTCAAAATACCTCAAGATCTCATTTTGACATATCAAACCTCAAATAAACCTAAACATAAAAATGAGAAGAAATGAGGTTTTAAGCTCAAGAACCCCTACCTCAAGCTGCTATGATGCTCATATTAGAGCCTCAATCTCTGACCTTGGAATTTCCTTTCTTCTTGTGCTTCTTGTTTCCCTTTTCACCACTTGAAACCTTCACCCTTGCTGCTATTTTTGAGCTCAACTGTGAAGAGAAGAGAGAAAAGTGAGAAATAAAACACAAAGCAACCAATAAAAAGCCCAAGTAAGTGGCCGTAACCTAGAGAGTTAAACGCCTTAAGTTATAACACTGGTACTTCCTGATCTACTAAAAATACTTAGATTTAGGTAAATCAAGTTTTTCAAGTTCCAACAACTTTAAAAAAAATACTAAGATTTGTAACACCCTAACTTTTGGGATAAATACGATATTGTCCTGAATGTACTGTTTTATAATTTCTGTGAGTAGTAAATTGAATTTGACTGTTTCGTGAGTGTATTTGACTGTTGTATGTGATTTGCTCCGAGTTAAGAACATAATAATTTTCTGGCCGAAAAAATTTTATTTTAATTATTCGAAACTGGGAGATCTTACTAAACCCAATTTCGATTGATATATATATTAATCTTTTAATTTTTAGGATTTAACTGTGTAATAAAATAATTTTATATTGTTATAATATTATTTTATTTGACAGTACCTACTATCTCAAAAATAGTAGAAATCTGCTTCAACATGACCATGGACCCTGAAAAGTCTGTGGGACCCACGTTTAGAGTAGCAGTCAACGATTCTGACTGGACTAAATTTTTAACCAATAGGAATCAGTCAACGAAAGTGGCTTGAAGATTCTAAACCAATAAGAATTGGTCAAATAAAGAAGCATGGACTTCATTAAGGACCATTTGATGTAAAGCTTGTTTTAGATGCCTTTGATCATAACCGTTGATCAAATCAATAGTGTGAGAGCAATCCTAATTAAATCACTAAGTGATATCCACCTTAGATTACATCAAGGGCTAGGAGTTAAAGTTAGTTTCAATGGCCAAGATTGAGTCAAATATAGTGGCTTGACTTTCACTTCGTAGCTAATTAAACCTAATTTGGTTAATCTAATTACCTAATTAAGAAATTAAATAAGCTAACCTAGTTATTGATTAGTTATAATCTAATTACTAATTAGATATCCTAATTTTATTTAGAAGCAATGATATATGCAATTATATATTTAGTTAATTAGTTATGTAATTAGAATGTTAATTAAGTGTAATTAGGAAACCTAACCTAATTAATTACCTATTTAATTAGTATGCAATTAGGCTTTAATTGAAATCAAATTAGCCCCCTAATCCCCTTGAGTCACACGGCCAAGAGGCCAAGTTCTCACAAGTTCCACAAGCTTCTTGAACCATCCAAGTGACCATTAGGTGACCACTTGGTGACATAGGCCATGTGCCATTCAAATGTGAACATAAATGGATATTTACTATCCAAGTTTATCACTCAATCTTTCCTTCAAGCAACCTCACGGCGGCCCCCTCTCATTTCACACTTAATATTTACTTTTCATTCACCTAAATACTTTACTTCATTTTCTCTCAAATTCCCAAGAACACCAAGCATCTTTTCTCTTTGATTTTCTCTCTAGTATTTCGGCTCACACACCCAAACACACCATACATCTTCTATAATTTTTCTTCTTAGCTTTTCCTAAACCTAAACAACATCCTAAACACTTTTTGTTTGGAAGGTTTTGTCAAAAACCTACTCCTTCTACTTCAAAATCCAAGCTTTTGTTTACTTCCCTAAAGGTAAACTTTGGTTTTTATGGTTTAAAATTTAGTTTGTGATTTTCTAGACCATGTTTGTTCCATGGTTTTCCATTATGAAGCCTTGTATGTGATTTTGCTTATTGTTTAAGAATTTTAGGGATTTATTTTGAGGGCTATACGAAAATCAAAGGAGAGGAGGAGACTAGGAGATCCTTGTCTTCAAGAGGTATGAGGGAGATTTAATCTCATCAACCTTTTGTGGTGATGAGAAAATGGATTGTTTGTGTGTTAAGAATCCATAAGGATTCATTTATGTGTTTGTTTAATGCTTTCCTATTTTGTGATTGATTTTAATTGCAAGCATGTCTATAATTTTAAAATATATTGCATGTGTTTATAGATATATGATTATTAATGTAGGATGTGAATAACATGTAAGGAATTGTATGAGTGTTCCAAAGACCACAAAGAGGCACATGACTTCTCTAAGAAAAAGAGAACCAAAATGTTCTCAACCATTTTCTAAAATAATGATTTAATGAATCTAGGTAAAATAATGAATTTGAGAATGATTTAGATTGATTTTGGCCAACATGCCATTTAATGTACATTTGAATTCCAAATTTATTTTCTAAGGTAGGTTAAGTAGCTAATCATAATTCTTAATTAGAAGAATTTATTATGAGTAAGAATTAAAGAGAACACTTGAAAAATACTAACGTAGAGCTCACTCTCTGAGTTTTGAAATGCGTTAGCAAGTTTCAAGGTGTAACTATTGGGTAAGGTTAAAATGAACAATATTTAGAGAAAAACATCAAAAATACCATATACTGATTTTCTAGGCAAAATGCTATCAAAATTTACTAAAATCAGTGAAATAAAATGAAAAGATTCCATAATATATTTATAACGTAAAAAAAATATTCTACATAGTTTAAAAGTACTAAATAAAGCCTATGCATTGTTAAAATAAAGACTTTAAGCTATATGGTTAAGAAAATGATTTAAAGATCTTACGCGATTGAGAAAATGATTTAAAAACATTACGCGACGTTCAAAAACATCAAAATATAGTTATGCGATTTAAAAACGTTTGTAAAAGCAACTCGATTGTGAAAATGTGACAAAATTTCTATGCGACTAAATGGAACAGTGAGTTTTACTGTCGGGCCAAAGTGGTGGACCCAAACATGTTGTGAGATAGTACTGTCAAGTGGAGACATACTATATTTTGGTATATTGAGATTGAGGGTATTTTTGTAAATATGGTAATATATTGAGACTAAGGGTATTTTGGTAATTCTTGATCATGCTTAGAGAGTTGTGTCAATTTGGTTGATAATTGGTGATTGGTTGACAAGACGAATTACACCGTGTTGTGGGTGTGATAGGCGTAGTGTGGTTCATTATATGAACTTGGAGGTATTAGTGTGCGGAGAATTCCACATATGGACAATGGGATGCTCCTCTGGGCTGTGGTAACGAGCAACACACTAATGATCTCGACGAACACTATTCTTAATCGAGATTTTGTGGAGACTATTTAGTACAATGCCTGTAGTGCACGATGTATTGGACTGTGTACTGCTACACGATGTTTTGGACTGTGGGCTACAGACACGACGTTGGACAGTGTAATAGTTTGGTTGGGCAGCCTGAGGTACTATTAGTTCTTTTCGGATCATTCTCTCAGATATCTGTGTTTAGCTCCATGGAGTAGGAACGAGTCAGTGTGTGTTATCATTCATTATCTGCATTTTAATGTTTACTACAATCTGTGATAGAATGTATGATGTATTAACTTGATATACTGTATATGATATGATGGTATGTATTATTGTGATATTTGTTTGTATTGTCATTTTCTTTATTGCTATGCTAGTAATGATGTAAATTGTCTCACCTCTCTATACATATTTCACTATTTTGTTATTATATTCTGTAAAGAGTTTGAGGAAGAGGAAGAAGAACAGCCTCTTGAGATTCAGTATCCGGACGAGCGCCAGCCGAGTGAGCAGTGCGAGGACGGCGAGCCGATAGATCACCCCTACCATCTGGATTGATTCTGTGATCATGGCATTGCTGGGATTCTTCGATTTTGTGAGACTTGATTTTCTTGGAGGTTCAAAGGCCTGGCGACTGCGTAAGGATAGAGGATCAGTAGTCTACGTGGGACGTCTCATTGTGTCCCTGAGTAGAGAGTTTGATGGGGAGATTATATTTATTACTGCTTTGTATTTACATCTTAAGTTGCCTTTGACTCTTAGGCGTTATTGGGGAGGGATTTTCCATGCGCCTAGTGAGCTTAGTAGTGAGTCAACAGCCTGGACTCAGGTCCGTAGAGCTGTGCGACCTTCAGGATTTCTGTCATTCGATGATCTCTTTGAAGATGATCCATCGGAGGGTTAGAAATCTTTTGAGGTGCATTAGGGCAATGTTATGTTGTAGTATTATGCTGACTTTTTACTATTTTGTTAAATATTCGTAGTTGTAAATTATTTGTATACCTAAACAAAAATCATATGTATATCATGGTGTGTTTATGTTTTGTCTTATTTTGTGTTCTGTGTTATTTTATTTAACATTATAAGTATAAAAAGGAAAAAAATTTACCACTAATATTATTTATGTACCAAACGTTTTACAACTTGGGTAATATTTTGTTTTATTGCATTAAAATGTGACATCCCCACAAGGGTGTTACATTTGTTGGTATCAGAGCCCAAGTTAGAGTCTTTTGGGGTTGTGGTTGGGTTTATTTTTGCTTGTGTTGTGCGATTCTCTGTGATTTGTTTCCGAAAGGTTACATCTAACTTTGTTTGTTATAATTGAAGAAAGAAATGTCTGGCGGAAGAGGAACGCGTGCAAATGCAGCACGTAATGTGGACCCAATGATTGCAGCTACTGAGGCTATGCAGCGAATGGCGGAAGTGATTACCTAGCTGATCTGTTAATAATTTCAGCTCTTGAATGTTCTTTGTTTGATCTAATTGGATTCCAAATGTGTTTAATTGTTGACATTTAGCTAAGTTTCTGATTTAGAGTTGTCTTTGGATGTTTATTGTGAAACTTTGCTTAAATGTGGTTATAGACACTCAGAAACGTATTGTGATTTTCAGGAGATCTATGAGTGATGGAGTCCATTAGTATTGAGCTGTTAAGAAGAGAGTTAAGAGACTTAAGGGAATCAGTGTCAACCCCTAGAAGCAAAGGAAGAAGAATGTTCATGAAGAATCAAGGCTGGATTTGAAGAATGTGAAGAACACGGCCTGTAACACCCCTCGATTTAATAACCAATGCACAATCGTCATTATGTCACGGTCACTAAATGTCGGCGTGCTAACATTGTCAAACCACAAATTTACCATAAATATTAAACATTTCTCATATGAGGAAAATAGGAGCCACGAATGAGTAGTTACATATACAACCAGTTAAATTATGAATTATAATATGTGCTCAATTTACGACATTTAAGTCTGGATAATTGCCTTAAAGCATACATGTACTCAAAATACACTTTATATAGGTAATGCAAAATAAAATATTAACTACCCATAATATATCTACGACTAAGGAGTTGGGCACTCCATCGTATCCCGAATGCGTGAGGCCATTCCGGGCTCACCGGTGTAGTGAGAAATACAAGATAAGGTCTTCAATCGCAGTCTTCATTGTCAAAGTCAGATCCCCAGCATGTCACATACGCTTGTCGGTTCAGTCGACTCTATAGGTCTTGGTATCACCAGTGAACACAATTCGAACAAACCCAAAAGAGCTCCCTTCGCGACGGCATTACCAGATGCAGTAGGTCAAACCAATAAAATCCAAAGGAACCCAACCTCGTTCCCACATACAGTCTTTAACCAAAAATTGACATAGAGCAAGAAAAGTACAAGAAAGAGGTAAGACATCCTACCATCATTACCGGTCATAGCATCAAGAAACCAACGGCAAGAAAGCGCCCACATAGCATTATATGACAAGAATAATGGTAATAAACATTTAGTAGCAATTATAATCAACCAAACAGTTCCAGTAGTCATATATATATAGATATATCAAAAATACAACAGTTCCAATTATAATAACAATGTATGCCAGATAATTCATGGACTCACTATGCACATGTGCCCTCGATAATCAAGATCCTACTTCATGGGAATAAATCCAAAGTACATCCGACTCGATCGTCAACCAGATGTTTCTCAAAGTACATCCGACTCAATCGTCAACCAGATGTTTCTCAAAGTACATCCGACTCAATCGTCAACCAGATGTTTCTCAAAGTACATTTCATCGACCCAATGTCACAATGATAATGCACATTTAAATGCATATGGGTTCAATGCATGACTCAATCATACTTCTCATACCAAACTAGGCCAATCCTATTTCAAATGCATATCATATCATTTAACAATGAAGTCTGATCCCATTCACGGATCCACGTAAAATCAATAGCGCATTTTAAGGATAATCATAATCTCATTCATAGTCATATTAGAAATCAATCATTAGATTCATTATGTGCCTCACCTGGTCACCTATACTCATGTTCTTCCCTGTTTATGAATCCTAATTAATTTCTGGTCATCCAATTCTTTATAATTAATATATCTTTTATTAGTCCAAAGGTTTTGAGTCCAGGAAGATACACGGTCGGAATCACCAATAGATTCACAAATTTAATTATTAGATGTTGGGTGATAAACAGCACTTGTAAGTTCGACAGAGACATATATTTAGTGAAAAACTGAGGCTGCCATTCGACGAAAACAACATGGTAGCAGGATGAAAATAAATGAGGGACATTTTATAACAAAATTGGCAACAGATCATTTTCTGTCGAACGGGAGTTCTGTCGAACGAAGGACAGAACTGTCGAACCCTCCAGAAGGTCAGCAAAAGCCTCAATTCGACGGGTATAGGTGTCGACGTTGGAGAAAATCTCCCAAGTGTCGAACCGACGAAACACTGGTCGAAATCTCTAATTTCGACGGGTCTGGAGAAATTCATCTACTCGACAGGCATTGTCTCTCAAACTCGACGATTATTAACTTTGGGGCAGTTTCTCCTAAGTGTCCAGGGACTCTATTCGACGGGTTTTGGTCGGAAGATCAATCTCGACGGACATGATCGGGGTTCATACTCGACGGATTTTGACATTGTGTTTAGTGGTCAAAGATCTAAACTCGACGGATTTTCACTTTGTGTTTGGTGGTCAGAAATCTAAACTCGACGGGTTTTGACATTCGACGGAAATGGTCAGAAGTCTAAACTCGACGGATTTTAACATTTTACTAAGTAATTAGGATATCAAATTCGACAGGTTTGGCCAGAAGTTCATACTCGACGGATTTTAACATTTTACTAAGTAATTAGGATATCAAATTAAATGATTTGGCGAAGTTCATACTCGACGGATTTTAACATTTCACTAAGTAATTAGGATATCAAAATCGATGTGTTTGGCAGAAGTTCATACTCGACGGATTTTAACATTTTACTAAGTAATTAGGATATCAAATTCGATTGTGTTTGGCGTAAGTTCATACTCGAAGGATTTTAACATTTTACTAAGTAATTAGGATATCAAATTCGACGAGGTTTTCACATTCGACGTATTTTGGCCAGATTTCACACTATTACCAGTTTTCTCATTAAGTTTCCAAATTTCTTGGCCTACACCGTAACTATCCGAGAACCAATCGGGACTCATTCCCTTCCTTATTCCACGTTCCAATACATCCAGATATATATATATATATTCAAAACTCAAACAATCAAATAACACAGATGCAATACAAAACAACATACAAAAGTAGAATGACTCTCAACACAATCACAGACGTTTCCTAAATGCTAAGAGAGGTTGAGGAGGAGTGTATTCCTCTTACCTTGGAGAAGCACAAAGAAAGGCTGCTCCTTTTTGGTCAGAAATCACGTTTTCAGTTTCCAGGAGATCCTTAAAGTTCTAACCTTTAAACTTCAACAGTGGAGAAGATGAAGATGAAGAAAATGTAGGACCTTGGAGATGTTTTCCTCAGATATGGTAGTTCTCCAAACACGAAATGGTGCTAGGATTGTGACGGTTTTGGAAGATAAAAAAATGTAAATGTGGGTGGATGGTGTTGCTGCTGTGGGGTGAAAGAGAAGAGAGAAAAATGAGTGAATAGTGATCTGCGTGAGGGAGAGTGACCAGCGTGAATGAGGAGAATGGGAGAGAAATGAATTAGACCCCTTAATTCAAACGTGCTGCACAAAATAGGAGGAGAGAGAAATAACAAAATAATATTTGGAAGAAGCTTCCTTGAGAAGCTTCGCGCGCTCCTCGATAAAGTGTATGGTAAGCTAGTCTCCAAATTAAATACATATGATAGATGATCAATTACGCTGTAGAATTATTTTCTCAGTGAATAAAATTACAAGTGATGAAAATAATATTTTATTATTCATCCGATAATTTTATGATACCGCGATTTTATCTAGCAGATAAAACCTTGAAAAATGCAAACCTCGCAAACTGTGCCTGGCCTCGGGTTTAGTAAGATCCCCCGTCGACGCTTCCACAGTCTAAAGTTTACCAGCCTCAGGGAAAATATTTCATTTTCCCGGCTCCGCTTAGCACACATGCAAAACGAGGAATATATTAAAATATTCAACGTCTCTAGAAAATTCCACAAAGATCACCAAAAATCACAAATATTATGAAATGATTGTTTATAATGAAATAAGAAATTTTTGGGATGTTACACGGCCCGTGTCAAATAACACGGGGTAGGCCGTGTATCATTCTGACTTTGGAGCTGGAAGGTTCTGATCAACACGGCCCGTGTCAAATAACACGGGGTAGGCCGTGTACTCCTCTGACTTCACAAGGAAGGGTAATTTCAAGCCTTGACCGATAACACGGCCCGTGTCAATTGACACGGGGTGGGCCGTGTTCCTTTCTGACCTTGGAATAGCTAGAAATTTGTCTCCAGAATCAGACACAGGTTGGGCCGTGTCACATGACACGGCCCGTGTCATCGGCTCAGAAGTTTAATTTCGTGTTTTAATGCTAAATTAGGTTCCCAAACCTATAAATAGGGTTGCTTAGAGCCTTTAAAGAGGTCTGGACAGAGAGAGCCATGAAGGAAACTGAGAGAAACACAAAGACCAAGAAGGGGAAGGATTCGATTGAGGATTGGAGACTCGGATTCGAGCGATCAAAGATCAATCACCCTCAAGCTTTGGAAACTAGTTTGATCTTTAGTTTTTCTTTTCTTCTTTTGTTCTGAACAATGTTTTCTTTTAATTCTTCTTCTATTTTTGAATTTGCCATGTGTGGCTAAACTTCTTAATTGGTTAAGGGAGGATGAAACTCTAGTTTTGATTATGTGAATCTTGCATATCTCTTTATATCAATACAATTATGTTTTTATTCATATGTTTCTATTCTTAAATTAATATAAAGGTTTTTATATTCTTGCCAAACTTCGAAAGTGGTAAAACTAGGATTGCTATGTGATTTGCGGTGGTATGACTAGTGAGACATATGATCTAAGTAATTTAATCCGGTGTGTGATTAGACCTTAGTGTGATTGGTTTTCTAATTCTTAATGCAATCATTAGGTAGGTGTAAGAGCGGTTGCTTTACAAATAACTAATGGTTAGGGTTTGATTTGAGCGGTTGCTGAATTAAGCGAAACTTAAGGAAAACACGGGATTTATCTCATAATCACATAAGAACATAATTGATCATGTTGGTATAAAGGGTATGTAAGTTGGCATAATCATATAAATCTAGTGGTGGATTCCATCTCTTAACCAATATCTTTAACTTCATAATTCAATTTGTGTTTACGGCTTTGGTTTAAGTTTAATTTCTTTTGTTAGTTTTAATTAACAAAACCCCCCTTTTAATTTTACTGTTTATTTTTCATCAGAGTTTAATTTAGGAATTAAATTGATAGTGTTAATTGAATTGGTTCTCTGTGGATCGACCCTTGCTCACTACAACTAGTTGTAAGGTTTTTATATTTTTGGTGGAACTTAGCAACTATTTTTGATATTTATTTTTAATCACATTCCACATCACACCAAATTTTGGCGCCGTTGTTGGGGAACCAATTTTCCAATTGTGCTAATAATTTGTTTCCTATTTTTCTCTCTGTTTTTGTTTTAATTTTGATAGTTTTAATTGTTCTCTTCAACTATCTTGCAGGTGTTCATGTCCGGTGAAGAGGTGAACGAGCAATTGAGGAATTTGAGGCATTACTTTGAACAAATCAGCTCGCAATTCACATCTGCTGACGTTGAAGCTGCCCGTCACATAGATCTTTCCAGTTCTGCGGCATCTGAGATATCTGAGCCGCCTGAAGAAGAAGTGATGGCAGAAAATACACTAAGGATGTTGGGTGCTCCGGACTTAGACCAACAACCTCTGTGCATAGAAATTCCCGAGAATGAGGAGGCATTTGAGTTGAAATCTGGTCTCATTCATCTTTTGCCATCTTTTAATGGACTAGCCGGAGAAGATCCTAACAAGCATCTGAAGGAGATCCATGTTGTGTGTTCTAGCATGAAGCCTGCGGGAATTTCAGTGGAGCAAGTCAAGCTGAGAGCTTTTCCGTTTTCCTTGAAGGAGTCTGCAAAGGAGTGGTTGTACTACTTGCCACCCGGATCAATTCAGACATGGCAGGACATGGCTCGGGCTTTCCTAGACAGATATTTCCCTGCATCAAAGGCCGCAACCATCAGAAAAGAAATTTGTGGCATCCAACAAAGACATGGGGAATCACTTCATGAGTACTGGGAGAGATTCAAGAGATTGTGTGCTAGCTGCCCTCAGCATCAGATTAGTGAACAACTTCTGATACAGTACTTTTATGAAGGTTTGCTAGTGATGGACCGCAACATGATTGATGCTGCCAGTGGAGGAGCCTTGGTTGATAAGACTCCTCGAGAAGCTAGGAACTTGATATCTAGAATGGCTGCGAACACTCAACAATTCTTCACTCGGAATGATACAAGGGTGAGAGCAATTAAAGAGGCTGACACTACTAGTTTGCAGCATCAAATGACTCAGTTGACTGCCATGGTTCAGAAGCTGATGGATAATGGGAAAGCACCAGTACAGGCATGTGGGATATGTTGCTCTTCAGGACATCCCACTGATATGTGTCCCACTTTGCAAGAGGACACAAATGAAGAAGCCAAGGCAGTGGGGGGATTTTCTGCTCCATCTAAGAATTACAACCCCTACTCCAACACATATAATCTGGGGTGGAGAGATCACCCTAACTTTAGCTATGCGAAGCAGCCCTAAGCTCATGGACCTCCAGGGTTTCAGCAAAAGCAAGTACCCTTTCCTCCAAGACAACCACAAGTTCAGGCCCCTAGGCAACCTGAACCTTCGTTGGAAGATCTAGTGAGGCAAATGGCCACTAGCAATATTCAGTTTCAGCAAGAAACAAGGGCCACTATCAAGTATTTTTGCTGAGAACCAAGTGGGACGGGTTGGCTCGAGATCAACAAGGTGCAGAGTCAGATTTCAGGGAAACTTCCCTCGCAGCCAGAGGTGAACCCAAGAGAAAATGCTAGTGCTGTCACCTTGCGAAGTGGGAAGACACTTGGAGAACCCGTATCTTCCCAAGTCAATGAAGACAAAGCTCCAAATTCTAAGGAAGTAGATGAGGAGGGGATCAATTCTAAGACCCCTAAGGTAAGTGTTTCTGACCCACTTTCTAAATATGTCACTAAGGCTCCTTTCCCGAGTAGGTTGGTTAAAAATAAGAAAGAAGAAGCAGATAAAGAGATCTTAGAGACTTTCAGGAAAGTTGAAGTTAACATTCCTCTGTTGGATGCAATAAAGCAAGTGCCTAGATATGCTAAATTCTTAAAAGACTTATGCACTAACAAAAGGAAGTTGAAAGGTAATGAACGGGTCCAAGTGGGAGCAAATGTTTCAGCTATTTTTAATAAGAAACTCCCAACTAAATGTAAAGAGCCTGGCACATTCACTATACCATGCACTATCGGTAATGCCAGGTTTAAGAGAGCTATGCTAGATTTAGGTGCATCCATTAATGTTATGCCCTTTTCTATTTATGCATCTTTACATCTAGGACCTTTAGAACCTACTGGAGTTATCATTCAACCGGCATGGGTCTAATGCATACCCTAAAGGGGTTGTTGAGGATGTTTTGGTGCAGGTCAACGAATTGGTGTTTCCGGCAGATTTCTATGTGCTGGACATGGAGGAGGACAAATCCCCTAACTCTGCCCCCATTCTGTTGGGGAGGCCTTTCCTCAAGACTGCCCGAACTAAAATTGATGTGCATTCGGGAACTTTGACTATGAAATTTGATGGAGAGTTGATTAGATTCAACATCTTCGAGGCCATGAGATACCCGAGTGATGTGCACTCTGCTTATGTTATTGATTCTTTTGATGTTTTTGAATCTCTAATTTCTACTGTTCTTGAGTCTGATCAACTTGATGCCATTGATACAGTTCTGACTCGCAGTTTAGATTTTCAGGATTCAAAAGAAGTGGTGGCAGCCTTGCATACACTCTCTTCCACCTCAGAAGGGCATGAGGTATCATATGTTGAATTACCTTTTACCACTGATGTACCTAAACCTTCTGTTGTGCAGGCACCAGAGCTGGAGTTGAAGGAATTGCCCTCCTATTTGAAATATGTTTTTCTGGGTGAGAAGGAGACACTTCCGGTAATAATTGCTAAATCCCTCACCAAAGAGCAAGAGGAGAGCTTGATTTCTGTGTTGAAAGAACATAAAACAGCCATCGGGTGGACTATTGCAGATATCAAAGGTATTAGCCCCTCCATTTGCATGCATCGAATCTTAATGGAGGAGGGGGTTAAACGAGTGAGAGAACCATAGAGGAGGTTAAATCTCCTGATGATGGATGTTGTGAAGAAGGAGATACTGAAGCTCCTAAGTGTGGGGGTCATCTACCCCATTTCTGATAGCAAGTGGGTAAGCCTGATCCAAGTAGTACCAAAGAAATCTGGCATTACTGTGGTAAGAAATGCTGAGAATGAGCTTATTCCCACTAGATTACAAACAGAGTGGCGTGTTTGTATAGACTATAGGAAATTGAATGCTGCCACCAGAAAAGACCACTTCCCTTTACCCTTTATTGATCAAATGTTAGAGAGGTTAGCTAGTCATTCTCATTATTGTTTCTTAGATGGATTTTCAGGATATAACCAGATTGCGATCGCTCCAGAAGATCAGGACAAAACCACTTTCACTTGTCCTTTTGGCACCTTTGCTTATAGGCGAATGCCTTTTGGACTTTGCAATGCGCCAGGGACCTTTCAGAGATGTATGGTGAGTCTTTTTCTCGATTACATAGAAAACATCATTGAGGTCTTCATGGATGATTTTAGTGTATTTGGGAATGGTTTTGAGAAATGCTTGAAACATCTGACTTTGGTTTTAAAGAGATGCATTGACACTAACCTTGTTTTAAATTGGGAAAAGTGCCATTTCATGGTAGAAGAAGGTATTGTGTTAGGTCATGTAATCTCTGCTAGGGGCATTGAAGTTGATAAAGCTAAGGTAGAACTTGTGCGTTCATTACCCCCGCCCACTAGTGTGCGGGATATTCGCTCTTTTCTTAGTCATGCAGGTTTCTATCGACGCTTCATCAAAGATTTCTCCAAGATATCAGCCCCCCTCTGCACACTTCTCCAAAAGGATGTGCCGTTTCAATTCAATG
The DNA here is from genome assembly GCA_029884595.1 of Ormosia semicastrata. Taxonomy (NCBI): domain Eukaryota; kingdom Viridiplantae; phylum Streptophyta; class Magnoliopsida; order Fabales; family Fabaceae; genus Ormosia; species Ormosia semicastrata. Next base: position 57,172,587 of record JAQQTO010000063.1, read on the forward strand.
AGAAGTGTATGAAGGCTTTCCTTACACTTAAGGAGTTGATGACTGAGGCACCTATCATTAGGCCACCAAATTGGGAGCTTCCATTCGAATTAATGTGTGATGCGAGTGACTTTGCGGTAGGGGCTGTCTTAGGACAGCGAGTTGATAGGGTTCCTTATGCTATTTACTATGCATCAAGGACCCTAAATGATGCTCAACTGAATTATTCCACAACTGAGAAAGAACTTCTTGCTGTTGTTTTTGCTTTAGAGAAATTTAGATCATATTTAATTAGTTCTAAAGTAATTATTTTTTTTTTATCATGTAGCATTGAAGTACCTATTGGCAAAGAAGGAGGCAAAGCCAAGATTGCTCCAATGGATTCTGTTGCTCCAAGAGTTTGACTTGGAGATTAAAGATAAAAAAGGGAGCGAAAACTTGGTGGCAGACCATTTGAGTAGATTGGTGACTGACGAGGAGGATATACCTATTCAAGAGAGCTTTCCGGATGAGCAGTTAATGACTATCGCAACCACTATTCCGTGGTATGCTGATATTGCCAATTATTTGGCCACCAAGGATTTTCCGGCAAGCCTCAACAAGGCACAGCGAGATAAGCTGAGGAGTGATTGCAAGTACTATATTTGGGATGATCCTTACCTTTGGAAGCATTGCGCAGATCAAGTGATTCGGCGATGTATCCCAGATTCCGAGACTCACTCCGTTCTCTCTTTTTGCCATACCTATGCCTGTGGAGGACATTTCAGCATGAAGAGGACAGCCACTAAAGTACTTGACAGTGGATTTTACTGGCCTACCATCTTTAAGGATGCTTATCATTTCTGTAAGTCATGTGACCGCTGTCAAAGAAGAGGTAATATTGGTCCACGAAATCAAATGCCTCAAACTCCAATAATTTTTGTGGAAATCTTTGATGTTTGGGGCATTGACTTCATGGGACCATTTCCTCCTTCTTTTGGTTACTCCTATATTCTCTTAGCTGTGGATTATGTTTCAAAATGGGTGGAAGCTAAAGCCACTAAATCGATGATTCTAAGACATGTTGTGGATTTTGTGAAGTCCTTTATTTTTTCCAGGTTTGGTACTCCCAGAGCCATTATCAGTGACCAAGGAACATATTTTTGCAACAGAATCTTTGAAGCCCTGTTGAGGAAATATGGGGTGGTGCACCGGACCTCTACTCCTTATCATCCCCAGACGAATGGCCAGACTGAGGTATCCAATAGGGAGATCAAGTCTATCCTTGAAAAAACTGTGAATCCCATGCGCAAGGATTAGAGTACTAGACTTGCTGATGCCTTGTGGGCTATCGGCTGCATACAAGACCCCTATTGGTATGTCCCCTTTCCGATTGGTTTATGGGAAGCCTTGTCACTTGCCAGTGGAGCTGGAACATCGATCTTACTGGGCTATCAAACAAGTTAACTTAAACTTGGAAGGTGCTGGCAAGCAGAGAAAACTCCAAATTCAGGAGTTGGAAGAATTGAGGAATGAGGCCTTTGAGAGTGCCCTCATTTACAAGGCAAAAACCAAAGCATTTCATGATCACATGATCTCTAGGAAAAGTTTCCACTAAAGCCAAAAAGTGCTACTGTACCAATCCAGACTCAAATTATTTCCAGGTAAGTTACGCTCTAAATGGACTGGCCCATTTGTAGTAACTACTTTTTTTTCCTTCAGTGCAGTGGAAATCATGAACGAGGCTTCTGGGAAGGCGTTTAAGGTTAATGGGCACCGTCTCAAGCCTTACCATGAACTTCCGGAGAATGCAGAAGTTGAAGACATGCATCTTCTATATCTATCTTATGAAGAATCCTGAGGAGCATCACAATGTCTGGCTGAGGACAATAAACCAAGCGCTTATTGGGAGGCAACCCAATCAGATTTGCTTTCTTTTTCCTTTCTGTTTTGTGTTATTTAGTTCCTTAGTTTACCCTATTTTTAAGTGTTTCTTGCTTGATGATATCTGTCTCCGTGCTGATAATTGTGTTTTGACTTGCTCAGTTTTAGTTTGATTGCTTGAGTTCATGGTTTGTTGGTGCATGCAGTTCTGAGGAAAAGTTTAGAGTGCTTCTTGTTTTCCAGAGAGGTACACGGGGTGGGCCGTGTCATATGACACGGCCCGTGTCCTCATGACAGCAACCCCATTACTGCAGAAAACTACACGGGGTGGGCCGTGTCATATGACACGGCCCGTGTTTTTGAGGATGGGACGTTTGTGATGAGTCCAGAGAAGTACACAGGGTGGGCCGTGTCCCATGACACGGCCCGTGTTGTCATGATACTCAGAACTCCTATTTTCTAGATAGGTACACGGTGTGGGCCGTGTCATATGACACGGCCCGTGTACTCGTGTCAGCGTCCCACTTAAACCCTCATTTAGGGTTTTCTGCCCTAATTTTTGCCCCAATTTCCCTTTTCCTCTTCTTCTTCTCTCAGTTTTCTCTGCACCGTACCCACATCTTTCCCTTCAATCTCTTCTACCCACCACCATTCACCACCATTTTCCTCCCTTCTTCACTATTTTCACCATTCTTACCTCTCCCCATACGCATTTCTCACCATCCACCACCTAATCACCACGCATTTCTCATTGTTCCTCCCCTTCCACCATTTTCTCCCTGTTCCTCCTTCCATCCTCCACGGTCTCATCCCATTTCTTTTCTTGTTCTTCATTTCTTCTGCTTCCTCCAGTTATGGGTCCTAAAAAGCGTGTCAAGACAACTGCTGCGTCCTGCTCGCTCCATCCCCATCGTTCTAGCTCTAGGCGTGCTCGGTCTCCATCACCCCCGCGTGAGCCCTCACCCCTCGGTGCCAGTCAACCCTATTGACAGAAAGGTAGTGGTTCCCACTCGCTTTTTAGATGTAGATACCCTTAGGGCTATAGGGTTATATGATGAGGTGTTTGTTCTGTTGGGTAGAATTGGTTGGGTTGATTTTGCATTGTTACATAAGCCTACTTTTGCTGCATTGACTAGGGAGTTTGTTTCTAGTTTTAATTGTAAGCTTTATCCTCTGTCTGATCAAACTAGATGGCCTGGTGAAATCACCTTTAGGTTGCTCGGTAATTCTCATTCTGTTGATATTCATATGTTTAGGGTTATTTTTGGTTTTCCTGAGGGGGAAAATATGTTACCCCGTGATTTTAATGCTGATCATGTGTGGTCTGCCCTCACTGTGCCTGGGTCTGATGAATATGATCCTAAGGTGTCTAAAGCTTCTAGGCTTAGGTCCCCTGCCCATCGCTATATTCAGAAATGGTTAGCTAATACTCTGTGTGGTCGGGGGGAAAGTCAAGGGACAATTAGCCGTTCTGAGTTATTTTTCTTGCACTGCATGATTGAGGGAGTGCCTGTTAATGGGGGGTATTGGCTCTGTAATCAGTTTCATCATGTCGGGACCACTTTAGCTGGCCGTATTGTGATAGGAGGGTATGTGACTGCCATTGCTGATCACTTTGAGTATTTGGATTTGGTGGAGGAGGCACCGGTTCAGGGTCCCAATGCTATTGATGGGCCATTTTGGTGTCTATGAAGCTCTACACTCGTCTCAATGGTGCTCTCGTCTTGCTTGGCGCTGATGGAGCTGCCTTGCCTAGGGCTGATCCGACCCTTGAGCCACATGAGGATATCGCTGTCTCCCCTCCCCCCGAGTTTGCTGATGATGCGGCCCTTCCACTCAGCCAGGCGCAGCTTCTTAAGATGCTATCTTGGCCCGTATTGACTGCTTGGAGCTGGACCATGCTTGGAGCTTCCAGCGCTTAGAGGATCACTTTCAGGCTATGGAGGTTGCGCGCGATCAGAAGATGGATGCCATTAATGGCAAGCTTGATCTTCTGCTTCAGCGTTTTTCATATCCCCCTCCCCCATCTTGATGTATTTTCATTTTGAGGCTGTGTCCTTCATTTTGCTGGCTTCATGGACATTGTTTTGGTTACTATTGGTTTATCTTTTGTATTTGCTTGAGTTTCCTGATGCCAGACTCAATTCTTCATATATACTTTGCTTATTACTGTGGATTCCTTTTATGTTGTGTATGCTTTGACATTGAGGACACTGTCTATTTTAAGTGTAGGGGGAGTTTGAAGTTTGGATTTGACCTTAATTGCACATTCTGATCTTAATGGCATTTCTGGTGCATGTCTTTCTAACTGGTTTTGCGAGTATATTGAGCAATGAGCAAGCGATTGATTTTTATTGACAGGTTTTTAAACCTTAAGGAATTAACTTTCTTGATTCTAAACTTGCACTGAGAGGTTTTGAAAATTGAAAGGGTTTTGAGAATATGATAAAATTGGACCTAGTGAGTTTTTGGGCCTTGATGTGAATGACTAATCTTAAGTCATTTCTGTTCTTTGTTGTGTGATTCCACTTGTGATTATATGCTTTTAATTTGATTTGACTCTCTTTTAAATTGCAAATGATCACTTGCACATTTTTGAGATGATAAAGGCATTTCTTTCTTTCAACCACTTGGCCAAATAGCTAGCCTTGTATTTTGATCCATTGTTTCACCCCTTTGAGCCTGAATTATATCCTTTCTTTTTATTATAGCTCAATACAAGCCTAATAGTGAAAAACCATTGCTACCCTACCGTAGGGAGTAGAAGAGCTTAATAATTATGTTGGGAATTGTGTTTGAATAAGTGTGGGGGTGATTACACTATTTTGCCTTGGTTATTCAAAAAAAAAAAGGGCTCTCAAAGGAGAAAAGGAAGAAATATATATAATAAAAAAAGAAAAAAGAAAAAAAAAAAAGAAAAAAAAATTTGACAAGTTGGTTGATGAATGGAGAAAGTCAAGTAAAAGATGAAGATGGATTGAAAAGTATTGGGGTAATTGTGCAAAAGTATTTGATTTTTATTCCCCTTGGCTCTTCTATTTCCGATGGTCTAACTTTGTTTATCCTAGATATATCTTACCTTGACCTTGACCCCATTACAACCTGATTAAAGACCTTTTGATCTTTGTGTGCATGTGATTTAGGTGGTGGAGAAGTAGAGGCTTGTCAAGCCTATGGTAAGGCATGTTTTCATGAGTTGGTTGAGAGTAAATACAAGCCCAAAATACTTGAGTGAAATAGAGTACATCTGTGAGGATTTATCATGTTGACTTAACCCTGATATTGGAATGACCTTGCTTGCTGATTTGGATTGTTGAGGGAGGAAATTCCTGAATGCTTAGATTCCTTGAAAGAACTAATGTGTGTAAATCTTTGCTCATTGTTCAGCACTTTTGTTACTTTTTGGAAAACATGTGCTTGGTTTTATGTTTTTGCCCAGGAGTGCAAAAGGTTAAGTGTGGGGGTATTTGATCTGTTAATAATTTCAGCTCTTGAATGTTCTTTGTTTGATCTAATTGGATTCCAAATGTGTTTAATTGTTGACATTTAGCTAAGTTTCTGATTTAGAGTTGTCTTTGGATGTTTATTGTGAAACTTTGCTTAAATGTGGTTATAGACACTCATAAACGTATTGTGATTTTCAGGAGATCTATGAGTGATGGAGTCCATTGGTATTGAGCTGTTGAGAAGAGAGTTAAGAGACTTAAGGGAATCAGTGTCAACCCCTAGAAGCAAAGGAAGAAGAATGTTCATGAAGAATCAAGGCTGGATTTGAAGAATGTGAAGAACACGGCCCGTGTCAAATAACACGGGGTAGGCCGTGTATCATTCTGACTTTGGAGCTGGAAGGTTCTGATCAACACGGCCCGTGTCAAATAACACGGGGTAGGCCGTGTACTCCTCTGACTTCACAAGGAAGGGTAATTTCAAGCCTTGACCGATAACACGGCCCGTGTCAATTGACACGGGGTGGGCCGTGTTCCTTTCTAACCTTGGAATAGCTGGAAATTTGTCTCCAGAATCAGACACGGGTTGGGCCGTGTCACATGACACGGCCCGTGTCATCGGCTCAGAAGTTTAATTTCATGTTTTAATGCTAAATTAGGTTCCCAAACCTATAAATAGGGTTGCTTAGAGCCTTTAAAGAGGTCTGGACAGAGAGAGTCGTGAAGGAAACTGAGAGAAACACAAAGACCAAGAAGGGGAAGGATTCGATTGAGGATTGGAGACTCGGATTCGAGCGATCAAATATCAATCACCCTCAAGCTTTGGAAACTAGTTTGATCTTTAGTTTTTCTTTTCTTCTTTTGTTTTGAACAATGTTTTCTTTTAATTCTTCTTCTGTTTTTGAATTTGCCATGTGTGGCTAAACTTCTTGATTGGTTAAGGAAGGATGAAACTCTAGTTTTGATTATGTGAATCTTGCATATCTCTTTATATCAATACAATTATGTTTTTATTCATTTGTTTCTATTCTTAAATCAATATAAAGGTTTTTATATTCTTGCCAAACTTCGAAAGTGGTAAAACTAGGATTGCTATGCGCGGTTGCGGTGGTATGACTAGTGAGACATATAATCTAAGTAATTTAATCCCGGTGTGTGATTAGACCTTAGTGTGATTGGTTTTCTAATTCTTAATGCAATCATTAGGTAGGTGTAAGAGCGGTTGCTTTACAAATAACTAATGGTTAGGGTTTGATTTGAGCGGTTGCTGAATTAAGTGAAACTTAAGGAAAACACAGGATTTATCTCATAATCACATAAGAACATAATTGATCATGTTGGTATAAAGGGTATGTAAGTTGGCATAATCATATAAATCTAGTGGTGGATTCCATCTCTTAACCAATATCTTTAACTTGATAATTCAATTTGTGTTTACTGCTTTGGTTTAAGTTTAATTTCTTTTGTTAGTTTTAATTAACAAAACCCCCCTTTTAATTTTACTGTTTATTTTTCATCAGAGTTTAATTTAGGAATTAAATTGATAGTGTTAATTGAATTGGTTCTCTGTGGATCGACCCTTGCTCACTACAACTGGTTGCAAGGTTTTTATATTTTTGGTGGAACTTGGCAACTGTTTTTGATATTTATTTTTAATCACATTCCACATCACACCACCAGCAAAATCAACGTGCAGCTCACAGGCAAGATGCAACTGCTAATGCTCTAAATTTGTCTGAGTTTAGGTGCAATAACCCGCCGTAGTTTAGAGGCGAGTTTGACCCCGAGAAGGTGAGTCTTTGGATCCAAGACTTGGAAAGCGTGTTTGAAGGAATGGGGTGCGTAGAGAATAGAAAGGTAATGTATGCTACTTTTATGTTGAGAGGAGATGCCGAAAATTGGTGGAGAGGAACCCGCCAATTATTGCAAGCTAAAGGGACTGAAATCACTTAGGAGGTATTTAGTGAAGTATTTTCCTGGTAGTGCTAGATATGCCAAGGAGATGGAATTTCTTGGTTTACGTCAAGGTAACATGACTGTTGGGGAGTATGCTGCTAAGTTTGAGAGCTTGTCACAGTTCTTAAGGTATTTTAAAATTCAACCTGATGAGATATGGAAATGTCGTAAGTTTGAGGATGGACTGAGGGTAGAACTGAGGCGAGCAGTGCTACCTATGAGAATGAGGGAATTTCCTATTTTGATGGATACTTGTCGACGACTCGAGGAGTTGGAGCCATCCCGAGATCCCAGAAATTGTAACTTTAGATCGATAAGGTTCCAAAGGGGAGGCAACAACAGCAATAACCGGTTTCAGCGCAAGCCATATTCGAGACCATCGGGAAGTCAGCCTCATCGTCCGTCTGCTGGGGGAAGTTCTAGTGGTAACAGAATTGGTCAAAATTTGGCGGTTACGCCAAGATGTTTTAAGTATGGAAAAAGTGGCCATATATCTATGGATTGTTCGATCAGAGGAATGATCTGCTTCAATTGTAGAAAACTTGGACATGTTTCTAGGGATTGCACTCAACCAGAAAGGAAGCCTGCTATGAGTAATGTTTGTGCTACTCAGCTGCAATCTGGAGGGCGAGTATATACGAAGACTGGAACTGAAGCTTCTCAGTCTGAAGATCTCATTCAAGGGGAAGGTGTCATTGAAGGTAATCTTCTGACATTGCTATATGATTCGAGTGCAACACACTCATTTATTGTATATGATTGTGTGGAACGATTGAAACTGCTTGTGTCTTCTCTGAGTTTTCAATTGATTGTTTCTACACCGACTGCCAAGCCTGTTGTTACATCCAAAATATGTATGAATTGTCCTATTGTTATGAAGGATCATGTGTTTTTGGTCAATTTCTATTTGTTTACCTCTTAATGAAATAGACCTAATATTAGGAATGGATTGGTTATCTTCTAACCATATCCTAATAGATTGTGCAAGCAAAACCATAGTTTTTCCTAAGGAGGAAAGTTTTGGATTCTTGACTGCTGTTAAAGTCAAGTCATTATTGAGGGATGGAGCTCAAGGATATATGTTGCTATCTTCTTTAGAAATCAAGAGTGAGAAAAATGTGAGTGCTATTCCTATCGTCAATGAGTTTCTAGAGATTTTTCCTAATGATGTACCCAGTTTGCCACTGGAAAGGGAGATCGAATTCTCTATCGATTTGGTGCCGGGAGCAGGTCCTATTTCGATTGCACCATATCGAATGTCGCCTGCAGAGTTGGTAGAATTGAAGAAGTAATTGGAGGAACTATTGGAGAAATAGTTTGTGCGACCTAGTGTTTCCTCATGGGGAGCACCAGTACTACTAGTCAAGAAGAAGGATGAGACTTCTCGACTTTGTGTAGTTTATCGTCAGCTGAACAAGGTTACGATAAAGAATAAGTATCCACTACTGAGAATTGATGATTTGATGGATCAGTTGAAGGGAGCAGCTGTTTTCTCTAAGATAGATCTGCGATTAGGTTATCATCAGATTCGTGTCAAGGTAGATGATGTACCTAAGATAGCTTTCCGAACTCGTTATGGACATTATGAGTATCAAGTGATGCCGTTCGGAGTGATGAATGCTCCTGTAATATTCATGGATTATATGAATAGAATTTTTCATCCGTACCTAGACAGATTTGTCGTTGTCTTTATCGATGACATTCTGATCTACTCTCAAAGTCAAGAAAAGCATGCTGAACATCTCAGTATAGTTCTCCAGATTTTGAAAGAGAAGAAGCTGTATGCGAAATTGGCAAAATGTGAGTTTTGGTTGGAAGAAGTTCAATTTCTAGGTCACGTAATTTCCAAGGAGGGTATTGCGGTAGACCCGTCGAAGGTGGAGACCGTTTTACAGTGGGAAAGGCCTAATACAGTGACTGAGGTCTGGAGTTTTATTGGATTGGCCGGATATTACCGAAGGTTTATTGAAGGTTTTTCAAAAATAGCTGGACCACTTACATGACTCACAAGGAAGAGTCAAGCTTTTGATTGGACGGAGGAACCTGAATCAAGTTTCCAATAGTTGAAGAAGAGATTGACGACTACACCAGTGCTAATTTTACTGAATCCTAACAAATCTTTTGAGGTGTATTGTGACGCTTCTTATCAAGGGTTAGGATGTGTGTTGATGCAGAACCGGAATGTAGTAGCTTATGCTTCAAGACAATTGAAGGTTTATGAAAGGAACTACCCAATGCACGATTTGGAACTAGCTGTGGTAGTCTTTGCGTTGAAAGTGTGGAGGCATTTTCTGTATGGAGCTATGTTCAATGTCTTTAGCGATCACAAGAGCTTAATACTTGTTTGATCAAAAGGAATTGAGCATGAGGCAGAGGCGATGGTTGGAATTCTTGAAGGACTATGATTTTCAGTTTCAATACCATTTAGGAAAGGTGAATGTGGTGGCGGATGCCTTGAGTAGAAAAGTGGTTAGTGTCTCTACAATGATGATAAAGGAGGAGGAGCTGATTACTCAATTTAGAGATCTATGGTTTTCAGTGGAATTGGTGCCAGGAATTATTCGTCTAAGTAAGGTTGTGGTTTTGAATGACTTGCTAGAAGTAATCCGAGAGAAACAAGATGAGGATTCGTTCTTACAAAAAGAAAAAGAATTTTTGAAGCAAGGTCATAAGGCAACGGTGGAGGAAGGATCTGATGGAATCTTAAGATTTGAAGGAAGAATTTGTATACCTGATGACCTCGAACTTAAGAAAGCAATTTTGGATGAAGCTCATACTAATAATTTAAGTATGCATCTAGGGATGACTAAGGTGTATCAAGACTTAAAGCGGATGTTTTGGTGGCCAAGAATGAAGAGAGATGTAGCAAAACGTGTGACGTCTTGTCTTGTTTGTCAAAAGGCAAAAGTGGAACATCACCGACCTGCCGGTATGTTACAACCTTTAACTATTCTAGAGTGGAAATGGGATAGTATCTCGATGGATTTTGTTACTGGATTGACAAGGACGAGGAAGGGTCATGATTCTATATGGGCCATAGTTGATAGGCTTACGAAGTCAGCACACTTCTTGCTAATCAATATTAAGTATTCGTTGGAACGATTAACCCAGATGTACATTAGTGAAATTATTAGACTTCATGGTGTGCCCGCAAGTATAGTTTCTGATAGAGATCCGAGGTTTACGTCAAGGTTCTGGCAAAGTTTGCAAGAAGCCATGGAAACTAAACTGCGATTGAGTTCTGCTTATCATCCGCAGACTGATGGCCAAACGGAGAGAACAATTCAGTCGTTGGAAGATTTGTTGCGTGCTTGTGTGTTAGAACAACAAGGGAGTTGGGATGAATTCTTGTCTTTGACAGAATTCACCTATAACAATAGTTTTCACTCGAGCATAGGGATGGCACCCTATGAAGCCCTTTATGGATGACGATGAAGAACACCTTTGTGTTGGTATCTTGATGGAGAAAATATGACTATTGGGCCTGATCTTATGCAGCAGACTACGGAAAAGGTGAAAATGATTCAGGAGAAGATACGAATGACTCAGAGCTGACAGAAGAGTTATACTGATAAGCGAAGGCGGCCTCTCGAATTTGAGGAAGGTGAGCATGTATTCTTAAGAGTAACGCCTATGACTGGTGTCGGGAGTGTTATCAAATCTAGGAAACTTACTCCTAAATTTATAGGGCCTTATCAAATTATTCGTCGGATAGGTCCTGTAACCTACCAAATAGCTTTACCACCTTTTCTATCCAATCTACATAATGTGTTCTATGTGTCTCAGTTGAGGAAATACATTCCAGACCCAACGCATGTTATACAGCCAGATAAAGTACAACTGAAGGATAATTTGACATATGAAACACTTCCTGTTAAGATTGAGGACAAGAGAGTGAAACAACTTCGAGAGAAGATGATTGAGCTGGTAAAGGTGATATGGAATAATGTGTGGATATAAGTTTGCCCCAAATGGTTTTATATGTTAAGTTTTGATGATGACAAATACAAGACAAAAAGAATATCTTGCTTATACTCTTTGTTGCATTCTATATAGAGCATATCCATTAATATTTAATAAATATCTTATTTGGATGTGTCTATGAATGTCTTATATGCATGTTAAACTAACTAAAGCTATATATTTATGATTCATGCATATGAAGATATTAAATTATGTTTTTGGACTAACTATGCTTGTTTAAGTGAGTGATACTTTGTAGGATAGTCCAAGTACCAAGAGTGAGCTTGCAACAAGAAAGCAAAAGATATCTATTAAGCTCAACACAAGGAGAATGCAACTAAGCATATGTCTTAGAAGAATATTGTTTTTAATGATAACAAATATGAAGACAAAATGAAGATGATGGGAAGACCTAGTCCAAGATCTTTAAAGGATAACTTTAGGACTTAGAGTCTCTCTGTTCCAGGATCTCTTTGGATATCTCCTGTTGCATGAAGATAAAACAAAAATGTTTTTCTTAAACTTATACCAAAACTGTTTTGATCTTGACAATAACTTAAAAATGTTTTGGTGTTTTTGATAAACTTTTTGGGATGTTTTTCAAGCTTTTATAACCGTTTTACAAACTGAGTTATTCGAATAACTCATTAGTTATTCGAATAAAGCTTTATATTTTGGATGCTGCGTGACTGTGTTTTAAAGTGTTATTCGAATAACACTCCTGTTATTCGAATAAGAGTTTTCTAAATAGCTTGTTTTCACATCAGCTATTCGAATAACACTCCTGTTATTCGAATAGGACCTTTCCCAGAGATATGTTTTAACTAATGTTATTCGAATAAAGCTATCTTTATTCGAATAACCAGTTTTCTAAAGGAAGTTTTTATGGCAGCGTTATTCGAATAACACGAAGGTTATTCGAATAACCAGTGTTTAAAAGAAAGCTTTTGTGGCATCGTTATTCGAATAACACGATGGTTATTCGAATAACCAGTTTCAGAAATGTTTTTAAAAGAACGTGTTATTCGAATAGCCAAAGGCTTATTCGAATAAACACGGTGAGCACAGATACGAATATAGAAACTAACGGACACTTTTTTCATATTAATCACGGAATTAATTGCTACAACGGCTAATTTTCTATCTGGCTCTATAAATAGAGACCGTGGGTCTCATCTGCAACAACCCCAGTTATTTGTTTAATTTGCGCTTGCTCTAAAAAATGTGATTTATATTTTACGCCTATTTTCTGTGCTCTTTTTGCTAAAACTTTGATATATCCTTTGAGAGCCTCTTAGCACTTCAAATTGTATAATTTGCTCTGAGTGAGAGTTTCTATCCATCTATAATTTCTATTCTTCTGTATTGAGGGTGAGGTATCCTTCAAGATTTGTATAAGGGTGAGGTATCCCTTCAAGGTTTGTATAAGGGTGAGGTATCCTCATGGCAGAGACTTTAGCACAAGGGTAGAGTTTCCTGTGTGTGAAAAGTGCTCTTTTATGTAACGGTAGCAAGCACCTATTGAAGCTTGTACATATAGTGAAAAATCTCGAATCGTGTTTTGGGATCGGACGTAGACCACAAGTGGTTGGTGGTCGAACCAAGATAAATATTCTCCTGCTTCTTCTTCTCTTTATCTCTTTATTTTATGTAATTTTATTTTATTACACATTTACTTTCCATTTGTTCTTAAAGTTTCTTTTCTTCATCACGTTCCTTCGTGCTTTTATTTAAATAGCTTAAATATTTGTATTTATTTTAAGAGCATTTGTGAAAAAGTTTTTATACCCAATTCACCCCCTCTTGGGTAATGGTTGCCATGACTAACAAGTGGTATCAGAGCTTCGTGCTCTGGTAAAAGCTTAACTGCTTAGAGTTAAAGATCCTTGCTTGTTGGCAACCTTGAAAGTTTTTCAAAATGGAAGGTTTTGAAATTGATAAACCACCATTCTTTGATGGTGTGCATTTTGTTTATTGGAAAGCTAGAATAGAGTTTTATATGCAATCAATTGATTTAGATTTGTGGGATGTTGTGCTAAATGGATTTATTTACAAATCAAAACAAACATGGAATAGTTTTGACAAAAAATGTTTTTCTTTGAACATTAGACCTATGCAAATTTTGAGAAGTAGTTTGAATGATGATGCTTATGCTAAAATTAAAAATTGCATTAGTGCTAAAGATATATGGGATGCTCTTGATGCTATTTATCTTGTTAACAATGATTTTGTGTATAAAGTTGTATATAGAAAGCAAGAAGAGCAAACGCCATTGAAGGAAGCTTGTCATGAACAATATCCTCAAAGAGATACTCAAACTATTGAAGGGAGCCAAATGTCTCTTGATGACGATGATGCTCAATTCGAAGAAGAGGCAAAGCAAAATAAAATTGATGAGGAAGAAGGTGATTCCCTTCAAGAGCCAAGTGTGCTAGAAATTGCGACTACTTCTTATATGGCTAAAAAGGACTTTGAGGTAAATAATTCTAAATTATATTATAGTCCTTCCTATGATGAGTTACAAAGTGCATATAATGAATTGTATGATGGTTTATTGAATTTAGAAAAGAAAAACTTATCGAGTTTGGAAAACATTTCCTCTATTGAAAATAAAATTGAGTTTTTGAAAAATGAATATGCTTTTCTTGATGAGGAAATGTCTTTGAAATGTGAAACCTCAACTTCTTGTGAAAAATGTATTGATTTAGAAAAACAAGTTGAGGACTTATATTCTGAATTTTCCAAAGCTAATGATTCTAATTGCTTACATTCTATGCTTGTTAATGAGAATAAAATTAATATTATTCCACATGAAAATTCAAGTAAAGCTTGTGGCAAATATAACATAGAATGTAATAACGAGAAAAAGCTTAAGTTTTTCAAAAATGATATTCAAATGATTAAGCCATCATTAAATTCAATTATTTGTAATTTTTGTGGTCATCTAGGACATATTTCTCATTATTGCAATTATAGAAGAAATCATTATATGAGAAATTGTATGGTATGGGTTCCTAAAAATCCTAAAGGCCCTAATACTAACATTTAAGGACCCAAAATGAAGTGGGTACCAAAATGTCCTCCTAGTATCTCAATTATGCAGAAAATTTCTCAAAAGGATGGACTTATTGGTCAAAAGAAAGAGGAATCATCACGAAGAGCGCTTCCAAAGCCCAATGAAAGAGATTTTAGTCAAAGAAGGAAGATGATTTCAACCAAAGCTTCTCAAGTACAAAATGTAGAACTTGCAAAGTTCAAAACACCAAAAGAGAAGCAATGGGTAAGGAAAAGAGTTCCCTTGTTTACCAAGGCCAAGGTATCAACAGTTTTTACCTCTCATGAGCATTTACATGCAAAGTCAATAAATTTGAGGTATATTCCTTGTAGGCCTTAGGTAGAGGATAGAATCATGTGTATTTGATAAAATTTGAATATTATATTTAACACACGATTATGTTCATTTAAAATTCATTAATTTGTTATATCTTGGTACATAAAGTTCTATAATGCTTATGTATGCTTTATATGCTTTAAAACTGTCTATGTATCATGAAAGCAAGCATGTTATCGATTATATGCTTAATAGAAAATGATTATTTAATTTATTGTGCTCAATTTACATATTATGAAAAAATTGATCTTTATGAGAGCATAATAGATTAATAGCCAAAAACTAACACACAAGGACTCAAGAAAATTTGGGTACCAAAAGTCAAAAATTAAAGTGTGTTGTAGGTGTGCTTGAAGGCCAAGAGCTGACTTTGACATCTTGAAAGTGGTTGCTGCAAGTACAAAAAACAGAAATAATTTCAAGCTCTCTTCCTTGTCTCCGTGAAGTTTGGACTTACAATTTTCGGATAAGTGAAACCTTTTATTATGCTTTTTTTTAAAATATTTCTACATGTTAATATGCTAGATAAAGTATAATTCTAGTTTGAAATGACATGTCTAAATGATAATATCCTTGAGCATGAGTTTTTGTTTAATCTTAAGTTTTTGATCAATCATATATATAATTAAATATTTGAATTTATATGATTATTATCTCTCTTTAAATCACATCTATGTATATATGCTTTGATTTCTTGAATGTATGCATCTCTGTGATTCTTTGTCAGTTTATAAGGTTTTTATTCGAATAAAACTCGTTACTGCTTGTCAAATAATGTGTTGCATATCACTTTATTCGAATAAAACATAGTTTATTCGAATAAACTGATTCCTGTGTTAAAAACTATGTTTAATATGCTCTGTCTATTCGAATAACTTTTTAGATTATTCGAATAACCTGAAACTCATTTTATCAGTTGTTTACGTTTGCTCTCTGTTTATTCGAATAGAACTCATATTATTCGAATAACCAGAGACTTGGTTAATCAATCTTGATCATTTGTTTCGTCTATTCGAATAACCCATAGGATTATTCGAATAAAATATGTTAAAGGCCACAATGCTCAGCTTTTCCTACTCATCTATTCGAATAAAACCCAGATCTTCTTCTATTCGAATAAAACACTTTTTATTCGAATAAAACATAATATGTTCTGCTACGTTTCATTAATACATGTTAAATTCTTTTGATGCTTATATATAATTAGCTTGATTGATCATGAAATATCTGTTGCCATTGTGAACTTATTTATTACTTTAAATGCTTATTTGTTTATAAGTTTGACATAATAACTAACCTCTATAGATCCAAAATTGATGGATACCAAAGAAAATTCTTTGAATTGTGTTGTAGGGTGATAACTACCTCAAGCAAGTATTTAAATGGAATTTATTCAACTTGAGGATAGTAAAGCTTAAAAGGACTCAACTTTTAAAAGATGTGCAAAAAATTTCTATTCCCCCACGAAAGCTTGAAGCTTGGAAGTTGGTGAAAGTGGGAGTCATCTACAAAAACTCAAAGAATACACTTTTGGTGATATCAAACTATTATTGAATATCATGTGATATTTGGATAAGTAGAAATTTGTTTTTATGTCTTACCAAGTTTTAAGTTGTGCTTTTCTAGCATTATGTCTTGAAAGTATCTCTACATGTGCTAACATGCTAGATATGCATACATTTTTGCTTGGAATGACATGCTATGGTAATATCTTTGTTATTAAGCTTGTGATCAATTCTCTTTGTTTAAATATGAAAATTCACATTCTCAGAAGTCATTCTAATCCCTTCTCTTTGATGCCTAACTGTCTTATATACTTACTTGGAGATTGAAAAGTAAAATATTACATGTCTTCTTGCTTGATATGTTAAATTTTGAAAACAAGAAGTAAATAATTTCAAAAGTTACAGCTCCATGGCTTTTCAATTCTTTCATTGCAATAAGGGACTTTTTGTTCTTGGTATGTGTGAGTACTAAAATTCCTTACTTGATATTACATGCCTAACATGATCACTGTTTGCCCCAAAATGCTTATATAAGTTTTGATGTTGATCATGTATTTCTTAATAAACTTGAATCATGCCTTAAAATGCTTAAACATTTTTTTTTGGATTCAAGTGCATATATGCTTCATGCATTCTTGTTAGAACTAATATTGCATGGTTGATAATGTGATACATGCTTTAAATTATATATCAACCTAATTTATACTTGTAAATGAGATTAAATGATATTTGATGCTAACATATGTTCTAGAGGACTTTTAAAGTTAGTTTTGCAAGTCTCTCTATGTGTTTCAAATATAGCCATCAGATTTTTACATACAAGCATAAACGAGAAAAGCTGAATGGAATTCAAATGAAGAGGAAGATAAAGAAGACTTTCTTCTAGTGCAATGAAATGTAGAATTCAAAGGAAGAAAGCTCAAAGTTAAAGGACCAATAAAGAAGGAGCATCACTCTTTATATGACTCAATAAGTATCTCTATCCCTTAACTTTTATGGTATTCTATATGTTATAAATTGTATGATACTTATTGATAAATTAATGTTAAATTACTAGATGCTTCCAAGGAATATATGGCTTTTTATATAAAATATCTCTACCTTTCTAAAATACTTTTGAAAATATAATGTGCTCTTGTAAAATTCTTTTTGAAAGGGGGAGAAGTTTTTAAAGTGGCTTTTTTAATTGAAGGATTAAGAAGATGTATTTTTGATAATATGCATATTTTGAGGGGGAGCCTAGCTCTGAAGTTGTTTATATCTCTTGCCTTATATCTTTATTTGATTACATAAAGTGTTTTATTACTATCATATGCTAAATGTTGGCATACAAAAATATGACGAGCATTGCATGAATAAACTTCTATATCTTGAAAGCATGTTTATTTCATCTCTCTTTGAATCATGAGTTTTATCTATAAGGGGAGAGCAAATTTTTATCTTTCCTTCTTAAGCCTTTTTGTTGATGTCAAATAGGGGGAGAGAAAATTAGAAAGAAAAATATGTTATTGTGCTCAATTGCTTGATATGCTTACATAAATATCAATTCTTGTATATTGCTCAATATATTTTTCTTTGGTGATTTGTCATCATCAAAAAGAGGAAGATTGTGGATATAAGTTTGCCCCAAATGGTTTTATATGTTAAGTTTTGATGATGACAAATACAAGACAAAAAGAATATCTTGCTTATACTCTTTGTTGCATTCTATATAGAGCATATCCATTAATATTTAATAAATATCTTATTTGGATGTGTCTATGAATGTCTTATATGCATGTTAAACTAACTAAAGCTATATATTTATGATTCATGCATATGAAGATATTAAATTATGTTTTTGGACTAACTATGCTTGTTTAAGTGAGTGATACTTTATAGGATAGTCCAAGTACCAAGAGTGAGCTTGCAACAAGAAAGCAAAAGATATCTATTAAGCTCAACACAAGGAGAATGCGACTAAGCATATGTCTTAGAAGAATATTGTTTTTCATGATAACAAATATGAAGACAAAATGAAGATGATGGGAAGACCTAGTCCAAGATCTTTAAAGGATAACTTTAGGACTTAGAGTCTCTCTGTTCTAGGATCTCTTTGGATATCTCCTATTGCATGAAGATAAAACAAAAATGTTTTTCTTAAACTTATACCAAAACTATTTTGATCTTGAAAATAACTTAAAAATGTTTTGGTGTTTTTGATAAACTTTCTGGGATGTTTTTCAAGCTTTTATAACCGTTTTACAAACTGAGTTATTCGAATAACTCATTAGTTATTCGAATAAAGCTTTATATTTTGGATCTTTAGCGTATGGATGTGTTTTAAAGTGTTATTCGAATAACACTCCTGTTATTCGAATAAGAGTTTTCCAAATAGCTTATTTTCACATCAGCTATTCGAATAACACTCCTGTTATTCGAATAGGACCTTTCCTAGAGATATGTTTTAACTAATGTTATTTGAATAAAGCTATCTTCATTCGAATAACCAGTTTTCTAAAAGAAGTTTTTATGGCAGCGTTATTCGAATAACACAAAGGTTATTCGAATAACCAGTGTTTAAAAGAAAGCTTTTGTGGCATCATTATTCGAATAACACGATGGTTATTCGAATAACCAGTTTCAGAAACGTTTTTAAAAGAACGTGTTATTCGAATAGCCAAAGGCTTATTCGAATAAACACGGTGAGCACAGATACGAATATAGAAACTAACGGACACTTTTTTCATATTAATCAAGGAATTAATTGCTACAACGGCTAATTTTCTATCTGGCTCTATAAATAGAGACCGTGGGTCTCATCTGCAACAACCCCAGTTATTTGTTTAATTTGCGCTTGCTCTGAAAAATGTGATTTATATTTTACGCCTTTTTCTGTGCTCTTTTTGCTAAAACTTTGATATATCCTTTGAGAGCCTCTTAGCACTTCAAATTGTATAATTTGCTCTGAGTGAGAGTTTCTATCCATCTATAATTTCTATTCTTCTATATTGAGGGTGAGGTATCCTTCAAGATTTGTATAAGGGTGAGGTATCCCTTCAAGGTTTGTATAAGGGTGAGGTATCCCTGCGGGCAGAGACTTTAGCACAAGGGTAGAGTTTCCCTGTGTGTGAAAAGTGCTCTTTTATGTAACGGTAGCAAGCACCTATTGAAGCTTGTACATATAGTGAAAAATCTCGAACTGTGTTTCGGTGACTAGACGTAGACCACAAGTGGTTGGTGGTCGAACCAGGATAAATATTGTGCCTGCTCTTCTTCTCTTTATCTCTTTATTTTATGTAATTTTATTTTATTGCACATTTACTTTCCATTTGTTCTTAAAGTTTCTTTTCTTCATCACGTTCCTTCTGTGCTTTTATTTAAATAGCTTAAATATTTGTATTTATTTTAAGAGCATTTGTGAAAAAGTTTTTATACCCAATTCACCCCCCCTCTTGGGTAATGGTTGCCATGACTAACATAATGTAACGGGAGATGCTACATGGGAGCTAGAAGATAAGATGAGGAAGCAATACCCTCACCTATTCTGAGGTATGACGAATTTCGGGGATGAAATTCTTATTAGTAGGGGAAAGTTGTAGCACCCTAACTTTTGGGATAAATACGATATTGTCCTGAATGTATTATTTTGTAATTTCTGTGAGTAGTAAATTGAATTAGACTGTTTTGTGAGTGCATTTGATTGTTGTATGTGATTTGCTCCGAGTCAAGAAAATAATAATTTTCTGCCTGAAAAAATCTTATTTTAATTATTCGGAGCTGGGGGATCTTACTAAATCCAATTTCGATTGATATATATATATTAATCTTTTAATTTTTAGGATTTAACTGTGTAATAAAATAATTTTATGTTATTATAATGTTATTTTATTTGACAGTACCTACTATCTCAAAAATAGTAGAAATCTACTTCAAAATGACCATGTGTAACACCCCTCGATTTAATAACCAATGCACAATCGTCATTATGTCACGGTCACTAAATGTCGGCGTGCTAAGTTTGTCAAACAATAAATTTACCATAAAATTCTTAACATTTCTTATATGAGGAAAATAAGAGCCACGAATGAGTAGTTACATATACAACCAGTTAAATTATGAATTATAATATGTACTCAATTTACAACATTTAAGTCTGGATAATTGCCTTGAAGCATACATGTAATCAAAAATACACTTTATATAGGTAATGCAAAATAAAATATAAACTACCCATAATATATCTACGACTAAGGAGTTGGGCACTCCATCGTATCCCGAATGCGTGAGGCGATTCGGGTTCACCGGTGTAGTGAGAAATACAAGATAAGGTCTTCAATCACAAAGTCCTCTTCATGGTCAAAGTCGATCCCAAAGACATGCCACATACGCTTGTCGGTCCGGTCGATTTTACTGGTCTTGGTATCAAAGTGAACACAATTCGAACAAACCCCAA
Organism: Ormosia semicastrata; assembly: GCA_029884595.1. Lineage (NCBI taxonomy): Eukaryota > Viridiplantae > Streptophyta > Magnoliopsida > Fabales > Fabaceae > Ormosia > Ormosia semicastrata. Next base: position 57,193,125 of record JAQQTO010000063.1, read on the forward strand.
TAATGAGCTCCCTTCGCGACGCACAAATACACCGGTGCAGTAGGTCAAACCAATAAAATCCAAAGGAATCCAACTTCGTTCCCACTTATAGTCTTTAACCAAAATTTAATATAGAGCAAGAAAAGTACAAGAAAGAGGTAAGACATCCTACCATCATTACCAATTATAGCATCGAGAAACCAAACGGCGCAAAGCGCCCACATAGCATTTATGAAAGCAATAATGATAATAAACATTTAGTAGCAATTATGATCATCCAAACAGTTCGGCAGTCACATACATATATATATAGATATATCAAAAATGCAACAGTTCCAATTATAATAACAATGTATGCCAGATAATTCATGGACTCACTATGCACATGTGCCCTCAATAATCAAAATCCTACTCCATGGAGCTAGACACAAAAACACTCGGAGAGAATGATCAGGGAGACATGCCAGTATCTCGTCAGCCATACAAGTGCTTTCCATATAATATAATCAGTCATTTTGCGCAACAAGGCTTTATACAGCGGCATTCTCACAAGATCTTGATATAGGACTGTGGCCAGTTAGGATCGTCGGTGCGTGTGTATCGGTCTGTCTCCACGGTCCAGAGGAGCTACCACTGCCCTCTGCGAGACGCCCGCGCCCCGACGCCCTCAAGGTCATCTACAGGACCCCACGTGTCTATTCGCACCCGCACTAAGGTGTTATTCAACTCCTAGGCTAAAATCCTCAACAAAGTCCAACAGACATTCTTTTTCTCTTTTGTGCAATGCATGACTCTATCATGCTTCTCATGACAACTCGGTCAATCATGCCTCAAATGCATGTCATATAATTTATCCACAATGCATACAGACTCTATGCATAATCATGTATGATCATTATTACATACTATTCCATCATGCGTCACAATTTGCCCAAGTAAGAATTAACCCAATCAATGGTCACCCAAATGGACCCACAATAGCATGATATTGTTGTTAAATAAAGTAATACCTTTTAAAGCGTATTATGAATTCTTACTTAGGTTTAGCTTTACTTACAGAGTTTATCTCTAAAGGAATTCTCTTAGTTAACTTAAATCCTCTTAGGTAATTTATTCATATGTCCTTAGAAGATTATTCTAAGATCTCAAAATCTCACACTCTCATGTTCTTCCTTTATTCCAAGTTCTCACTAGTTGTAAGGCTCAATCACGCTCCTTGTTTTTCCTTCATTATGTGTCCCTACTTTGTTTCTAGTCATCTGATGTTATTTATGATTAATATAGTGTATATTAGTCCCAAAAGTTGAATTCAGGAGGTCACAAGGCCAGAATCATCCATTCGTTTGCTAGGTAAAAGAATTGAGATATACTTATAATTTCGATTTTAACAGTGTATCGTGAGAATCGGAGGCGCCGTTCGACGAGTAGCAACACGACAGATCAAGGTAAATGGAAAACAATCCGGCGGGGGATAAACTCTAAGTCTTTGTCGAATTGGGAACGAACTTCGACCGGATGAAGTATATAACTCGTCGAATATGCTACCACATTTACGAAAACATGATTCGACGGACACTGACATTAGGTCGGTTCCTCTATTAAACCTTCAGAATTCTACTCGACGAATTTGGAGAAAATCTCTCTATTTAATAATCAGGAACTCCACTCGACGGGCATTCACATCCTAACTCGACGGATTTCCACACTTTAGTTCGACGGATATTCTCATTGGGTAAGTTTCTCCATTAAACCTTCAGAACTCTACTCGACGGGTTTTCACACCTTAACTTCGACGGATATTCCCATCCTAACTCGACAGATTTTCACATCTTAACTTCGACGGATATGATCCTCACCTAACTCGACAGATTTTCACATCTTAACTCGACGGAAATGATTCACAGCCTGACTCGACAGATTTTCACATCTTAACTCGACGGAAATGATTCACAGCCTAACTCGACAGATTTTCACATCTTAACTCGACGGAAATGATTCACAGCCTGACTCGACAGATTTTCACATCTTAACTCGACGGAAATGATTCACAGCCTAACTCGACGAATTTTAACTTTGAAGGAGTTTCACTCGTGTACAACCGACGAATACGCTAAAAGTTCAATTCTAACTCGACAGATTTTGGATAATGGGAAAAGTCCCGTTCCTGTCGAACCGACAAGAATGTTAGGGTTACAAGGTTCTAATTCGACGGGTTCTGGAAACGTTGAGATTTCACTCCTACTGATTCGACAGATGCAACTCGACAGATCCTGGAAAATGCTAAGGTTTCACTCATGCTAATTCGACAAATACACTCGACAGGTTTTGACATTCAACGGAAAAGTAAGAAGTCTAAACTCGACAGATTTTCACATTGTGTTTTAGTGGTCAGAAATCTAAACTCGACAGGGATGTCACTCGACGGATTCTGACTTTGGGAAAATGTTGAGGTTTCACCTATACCAGTCCGACAGACACTAAGAGGGCCACTCTTTCTAATTCGTCGAATTCACCGACGGAGGTGTTAATGGGGGGGGTCACTAGCTTCGACAACTTTTGACATGATGAAGGGCCCCACTTGTCGATGTGTTTGGCCGAGAGCTCATACTCGATGTGTTTTAACATCTTAATTCGACGGACATGGCTTACTCACTCTTGACGGATTTTAACATTTACTTTAGGATGGATCAAAGAAACCAAGTCATTACCATTTTCAATATAGGATCTCTGTTTTCGGGTTCAAAACCGTGACCATACGAGAACCAAAACGGGGCTCATTTCTTTCCATATTACACATTCCAAATATATATATATATACATACAAAACTCCAAGAATCACTAGCATCTATACATCACAAACAACATTTAAAAACAGAAAGACCCTAAACACAAATTCCTGACGTTCCTAAATGCTAAGAGAGGTTGAGGAGGAGTGTCTTCCTCTTACCTAAGTGAAGAACAGGGATAAAGAAGCTCCTTTTATGCTTGAAAATCTGATTTTCTTCACCACCACCAGAACCTTGGGCGTTCAAGATCCACAAAATTTAAGGTCAAGAGAGAGAATGGCAGCAGGAAACCAGAATGCACGAAAATGAGGAGAAGGGAAAAAGTTAAGAACTTTACCTTAAAGGTCCAAGCTTTGGGGCTGTTTTGAGCAGAAAGAAAAATGAAGACACAGGGAGGAGTTCTAGCAGAAGCAAGGTGTGAAGGTGGAGAGGGGAAAATGGTCTCTGTCGGGTTGAGTAAAGGAGGCTTGAAGGATCAACAATGGTGAATGTGGGTGGTGTGCAGCCGTGAAGAAGAAGAGAGAAAAGAGAGTGAGAGCTGCGTGAGGGGAGGAGCAAAGCGTGAATGAGAGAAAATGGGAGAAATGAAATGGAAAATGTGAATGAGCGACGCAGACGTGGGGGAGTGGGAAAAATGGAATAGTCAATGTAATAATTCCCTCAACAGTAGCCGTGCAGCATAAATTGGGGAGGAGAGAGGAAAGGTTGATTAGATGGAAATAGGAAGCTTCCTTGAGAAGCTTTGTGCGCTTCTCGAGGAAATAAAGTGTAAGGTTGTCACCTTAATTAAATTCATCTGACAGATAAATAATTAAGCTGCTAAAATTATTTTCTCAATGAAGTAAAATTACAATTGATGAAAATAATATTTTATTTTCCAGGCTCAGCAAAATATACACGTAAAACGAAAAATATATTAAAATATTCATCGTTCACAGAAAAAAATCTAGAAAATTTCCTAAAATTCACAAATATTATAAAATAATTATTTATAATGAAGTAAAGAATTTTCAGGATGTTACAATACTCCCCTTCTAAAAGGAATTTCGTCCTCGAAATTAATCATATCTTAAAAATAAATGCTCCTTGAGTCTTCACCCCTTTCGATAGCTAACTCCCCAAACAACTGTACATTACTAAGTGGTTCTATCGAACTTATTCTCCTTGCTTACTGCAGTAGACAACTAAGCTTGTTTACTTCTAAATGCTTCTACTACAACATATGCTTTTTCCGGGATTATACCAACACGAAAAAATCAAAATCTTTTTAATTTCTAATCACTTTGTTCTCGCTTCATATTTCAACTTATTCCGATCGACGAAATACTTCTGACTCTTACGATCACTACAGACAATGAAAATTTCCCTTGTAGAAAATGTTTCTAGATCTCTAATACAACTACAAGCTAACTCTAAGTTGTGTGAGGTAGTTCTCCTCATGTATTTTCAATTTGTCTCTAAGTATACGTCATCATTCCTCCTATTATAATCAAGCACACGCTCTAAACTTCCAATGCGAAACATCACTGGGCATCCCTAAAAGTTCATTAGGACTTGGACAAAATCATCCTTGGCGAAGAAATCAAATGTTTCATCATTCTTTGAAAGTTTTCGCCCGTATACATCAGTCCATACAAAACTTGACCCTCATATATGAGTTAGGTGAGAAATCTTGTCACTTGAAGAATTCTCATGTGAGTCTCCGTATCAACCAGCCTAATCCAAAATTACAATTCTTCATTACGGTCGTCGGTTCCTCTCGCTGAATAAATGTTTCGAGTTTCGATGGTTCACAGCAATCTTCTTCCCTTGAGATTGCGTAACCCAAAAGTCGAATTGTCTCCAACTAGAATTCATACTTAGACACCTTCACGCATAACCTCTTCTTCAGGGTTTTAAGGATCACTCCGAGAAATTCAATACGTTCCTCCAAGCATCACGAATAAATCAAAATGCCGTCAATCAAGGACAACGATAAATCTTTGAGCGAACTCGATGATAGTCCATAATATAAGTTGATCTTGGAGAAAATAGCGTCGTCCTTCAATTGATTTGTCAGATCATTTTTCCTTGATTCGAACAGAATGTCCCATAGGGTAAGCTTTCACCTAATTGTGCTACACTTGTCGTGTCGTTAAGGTTCAGATTCGGGAACACAGATACTTAATTGAAGTATACTAGAAACGTTATAAAGGTCAGAAAGAAAAATAGGGAAGTCACGTGATTTACCACTGGACCCGCCTAACGAAGAATACGATATGGTCTAATAAAACTTAGGAGTGAGTTTCACGGATTCGCATCTAGAAAATTTCTGTCTCAAGAATCACTAAGTTTCCCTCAAAACTGAGTGACGAGACCCGTTCAGAAAACGATCAATCTCCTTCCTGAGATCAAGCCCATTCACGAAGAAAGCAAATGATGGAATTGGCATAAAGGGTTCCAATATCTAACAACATTAGGATAGTTCTTTAAATAGACTTGTTGTAACAAGAGCAGGCTTACAAACGAGGATAATATCATTCGAGTTGAAAGAAAGTAAGTACACAGACGATTCAACTCCATAGGTGAATTCTCAGAACTTCATTGGAATATTTCAACAGGATATGGTTGGAAGATAACCAATCCCTTTTGTTAACCTTACATCTGATTTTGCAAAAGAAGTAAACGAATCAGATTACCAAAGGATTTAGTCTTTAACAGGTCGTAGGATAATTTAAACAACTTGGCTACCATCAACAAGTTCTTAGTAGCCAAAATAGAAATAACTTAGTCAAAAGATAACGAGGGTATGAATATCCCTATTGAATTCATACATTCATACGTCATAAAGAAACGGGTTACCCAGGAATTATACAAGATATAATCACAGGGTCATCCACCGTAGTACAAGCTTCCTCGCTTAGGCCGTCAGTCTTGGACGCTTCCACTCCACTTGAGAAATTAACTCTCCTTTCTTCGTGAGATTGTGAAGTGCGTGCATCACCAACAAAAGGCTTCGTCCTTTGCGAAGTACAATTCTTAGCCACATGTCCTAACTCTGTGCATCTGAAACAAATTATCCCACCGTTCGTAGCAGTCCTTGGTTAAATGGTCCTTTCCACATTTGAAGCGATTGCCCTTTTGACCGCAGATGGAGGTTTTGTCTCATGTAAAACACAATCTTTTGACACATGTCCTGGTTTTCTGCACTTGAAACAAATTCTTCCTTCGATCTTACAGTCCCTCGTGAAGTGGTCCTTTCCGCACTTCTTACACATTGACAATGGTACCCCAGTTGGATTGGACTTACTACCACTCGTACCTCCTTCAGGTATTGGTCGTCGCTGTTGTCCCCTTGGTCGTAGCATATATGGTTTCTGTTTAAACTGTTTGGCCTTCCCACGGTTCCTCCTTTGGAACTTCGGTAATCCAGAGTCACCCCAAAATCGACTTTCTTCCTTCAAATTTCGAACCTCAACTTCAATTCCTTGTTGTGCAGCTCTCTGATCTTGGCGTGTAGTTACATTGGACTAACCATTCTTTGTATTTCCTCGGTTGCCTCGGTTTGTGTCATCATTGTCACTCCCCTGCGTTCACGCGCTTATATTTACCTCGAGTCATTGTCTTCCTTCAAGAACAAACAAGTCAAGTAATAAAGGAAAATCAAAAGCATTCATTCCAAACAATATTATCTCTTTTTGGAAACCAATCACAAAAGTCACATAACCCAATCAAGACAACCCAAAAGACTATAATTCGAGCTCCTTCATCCTGCCTTTCGCGGCGCGATCTCCAGTAAGTCTTTGCCTCCTATGCAGCTTCTCGAACCAAGCTTATGCCAGATACTCCTTTCCAAAGAGAATCGATTTTCGAAAACCTCTTGGACACCTCAGTCCACTAACCTTGCAAGTCTTATTCAACTACCCTTTTTCTAACCCATAGGCTCAAACAATTCTAGGGATAACACTACAAGGGTATAAATGCAAACAAGTCCTAAGCAAGTTCAGTCATCTTAGCTAAGCTTCTTTCTAAAGAACTCCTATTACCTTAATATGCCAAGGTGAAATCATCGTTTCCTGTAGTCACAGAACATTACACATTGAGTGGGCCAGTACTCAATGTCACGTAATTGTGCAACAGTAGCTACCAATACTCAACCTATGGCAAGCCATGCCTCCCTTTCCCAACATCTCAATCAAGAGACAAGGAAGTACACAACAACTTCTAATATGTCTAAGCATAGTCAGTCCATACCCCGGCTCAACAGGATGAACTGCTCTGATACCATTAATGTAACACCCCTCGATTTAATAACCAATGCACAATCGTCATTATGTCACGGTCACTAAATGTCGGCGTGCTAAGTTTGTCAAACAATAAATTTACCATAAAATTCTTAACATTTCTTATATGAGGAAAATAAGAGCCACGAATGAGTAGTTACATATACAACCAGTTAAATTATGAATTATAATATGTACTCAATTTACAACATTTAAGTCTGGATAATTGCCTTGAAGCATACATGTAATCAAAAATACACTTTATATAGGTAATGCAAAATAAAATATAAACTACCCATAATATATCTACGACTAAGGAGTTGGGCACTCCATCGTATCCCGAATGCGTGAGGCGATTCCGGTTCACGGTGTAGTGAGAAATACAAGATAAGGTCTTCAATCACAGTCCTCTTCATGGTCAAAGTCGATCCCCAAAGATGCCACATACGCTTGTCGGTCCAGTCGATTTTACAGGTCTTGGTATCAAAGTGAACACAATTCGAACAAACCCCAATAATGAGCTCCCTTCGCGACAGCGTCACCGGGTGCAGTAGGTCAAACCAATAAAATCCAAAGGAATCCAACTTCGTTCCCACTTATAGTCTTTAACCAAAATTTAATATAGAGCAAGAAAAGTACAAGAAAGAGGTAAGACATCCTACCATCATTACCAATTATAGCATCGAGAAACCAAACGGCGCAAAGCGCCCACATAGCATTTATGAAAGCAATAATGATAATAAACATTTAGTAGCAGTTATGATCATCCAAACAGTTCCAGGCAGTCACATACATATATATATAGATATATCAAAAATGCAACAGTTCCAATTATAATAACAATGTATGCCAGATAATTCATGGACTCACTATGCACATGTGCCCTCAATAATCAAAATCCTACTCCATGGAGCTAGACACAAAAACACTCGGAGAGAATGATCAGGGAGACATGCCAGTATCTCGTCAGCCATACAAGTGCTTTCCATATAATATAATCAGTCATTTTGCGCAACAAGGCTTTATACAGCGGCATTCTCACAAGATCTTGATATAGGACTGTGGCCAGTTAGGATCGTCGGTGCGTGTGTATCGGTCTGTCTCCACGGTCCCAGAGGAGCTACCACTGCCCTCTGCGAGACGCCCGCGCCCACGCCCTCAAGGTCATCTACGGGACCCCACGTGTCTATTCGCACCCGCACTAAGGTGTTATTCAACTCCTAGGCTAAAATCCTCAACAAAGTCCAACAGACATTCTTTTTCTCTTTTGTGCAATGCATGACTCTATCATGCTTCTCATGACAACTCGGTCAATCATGCCTCAAATGCATGTCATATAATTTATCCACAATGCATACGGACTCTATGCATAATCATGTATGATCATTATTACATACTATTCCATCATGCGTCACAATTTGCCCAAGTAAGAATTAACCCAATCAATGGTCACCCAAATGGACCCACAATAGCATGATATTGTTGTTAAATAAAGTAATACCTTTTAAAGCGTATTATGAATTCTTACTTAGGTTTAGCTTTACTTACGAGTTTATCTCTAAAGGAATTCTCTTAGTTAACTTAAATCCTCTTAGGTAATTTATTCATATGTCCTTAGAAGATTATTCTAAGATCTCAAAATCTCACACTCTCATGTTCTTCCTTTATTCCAAGTTCTCACTAGTTGTAAGGCTCAATCACGCTCCTTGTTTTTCCTTCATTATGTGTCCCTACTTTGTTTCTAGTCATCGATGTTATTTATGATTAATATAGTGTATATTAGTCCCAAAAGTTGAATTCGGGAGGTCACAAGGCCGAGAATCATCCATTCGTTTGCTAGGTAAAAGAATTGAGATATACTTATAATTTCGACGAACAAGTGTATCGGGTGAGAAATCGGAGTGCCGTTCGACGAGTAGCAAGACACGACGAGGATCAAGGTAAATGGAAAACAATCTCGCGGGGGATAAACTCTAAGTCTTTGTCGAATTGGGAACGAACTTCGACCAGATGAAGTATATAACTGTCGAATATGCTACCACATTTACAGAAAACATGATTCGACGGACACTGACATTAGGTCGGTTCCTCTATTAAACCTTCAGAATTCTACTCGACGAATTTGGAGAAAATCTCTCTATTTAATAATCAGGAACTCCACTCGACGGGCATTCACATCCTAACTCGACGGATTTCCACACTTTAGTTCGACGGATATTCTCATTGGGTAAGTTTCTCCATTAAACCTTCAGAACTCTACTCGACGGGTTTTCACACCTTAACTTCGACGGATATTCCCATCCTAACTCGACAGATTTTCACATCTTAACTTCGACGGATATGATCCACAGCCTAACTCGACAGATTTTCACATCTTAACTCGACGGAAATGATTCACAGCCTGACTCGACAGATTTTCACATCTTAACTCGACGGAAATGATTCACAGCCTAACTCGACAGATTTTCACATCTTAACTCGACGGAAATGATTCACAGCCTCGACTCGACAGATTTTCACATCTTAACTCGACGAAAATGATTCACAGCCTAACTCGACGAATTTTAACTTTGAAGGAGTTTCACTCGTGTACAACCGACGAATACGCTAAAAGTTCAATTCTAACTCGACAGATTTTGGATAATGGGAAAAGTCCCGTTCCTGTCGAACCGACAAGAATGTTAGGGTTACAAGGTTCTAATTCGACGGGTTCTGGAAACGTTGAGATTTCACTCCTACTGATTCGACAGATGCAACTCGACAGATCCTGGAAAATGCTAAGGTTTCACTCATGCTAATTCGACAAATACACTCGACAGGTTTTGACATTCAACGGAAAAGTAAGAAGTCTAAACTCGATGATTTTCACATTGTGTTTTAGTGGTCGAAATCTAAACTCGACGGGGATGTCACTCGACGGATTCGACTTTGGGAAAATGTTGAGGTTTCACCTATACCACCGACAGACACTAAGAGGGCCACTCTTTCTAATTCGTCGAATTCACCGACGGAGGTGTTAATGGGGGGGTCACTAGCTTCGACAACTTTTGACATGATGAAGGGCCCCACTTGTCGACGGTGTTTGGCCAGAGCTCATACTCGACATGGTTTTAACATCTTAATTCGACGGACATGGCTTACTCACTCTTGACGGATTTTAACATTTACTTTAGGATGGATCAAACAAACCAAGTCATTACCATTTTCAATATAGGATCTCTGTTTTATGGGTTCAAAACCGTGACCATACGAGAACCAAAACGGGGCTCATTTCTTTCCATATTACACATTCCAAATATATATATATATACATACAAAACTCCAGCAATCAGCTAGCATCTATACATCACAAACAACATTTAAAAACAGAAAGACCCTAAACACAAATTCCTGACGTTCCTAAATGCTAAGAGAGGTTGAGGAGGAGTGTCTTCCTCTTACCTAAGTGAAGAACGGGGATAAAGAAGCTCCTTTTATGCTTGAAAATCTGATTTTCTTCACCACCACCGAACCTTGGGCGTTCAAGATCCACAAAATTTAAGGTCAAGAGAGAGAATGGCAAATAGGAAACCGAGAATGCACGAAAATGAGGAGAAGGGAAAAAGTTAAGAACTTTACCTTAAAGGTCCAAGCTTTGGGGCTGTTTTGAGCGAAAGAAAATGAAGACACAGGGAGGAGTTCTAGCGAAGCAAGGTGTGAAGGTGGAGAGGGAAAATGGTCTCTGTCGGGTTGAGTAAAGGAGGCTTGAAGGATCAACAATGGTGAATGTGGGTGGTGTGCGGCGTGAAGAAGAAGAGAGAGAAAAGAGAGTGAGAGCTGCGTGAGGGGGAGGAGCGGCGTGAATGAGAGAAAATGGGAGAAATGAAATGGAAAATGTGAATGAGCAAGCAGACGTGGGGGAGTGGGAAAAATGGAATAGTCAATGTAATAATTCCCTCAACAATAGTGCATAAAGCATAAATTGGGGAGGAGAGAGGAAAGGTTGATTAGATGGAAATAGGAAGCTTCCTTGAGAAGCTTTGTGCGCTTCTCGAGGAAATAAAGTGTAAGGTTGTCACCTTAATTAAATTCATCTGACAGATAAATAATTAAGCTGCTAAAATTATTTTCTCAATGAAGTAAAATTACAATTGATGAAAATAATATTTTATTACTCATCAGACGATTTTATGATACAGTGATTTCATGTATCAGATAAAGTCTCGTGAAGCGTAAACCTCGTAAACTGTGTCCAACCTCGGGTTTAGTAAGATCCCCGTCAACGTTTCCACAGTCCAAAGTTTATCAGCCTTAGGAAAAAAAAATATTTTATTTTCCAGGCTCAGCAAAATATACACGTAAAACGAAAAATATATTAAAATATTCATCGTTCACAGAAAAAAATCTAGAAAATTTCCTAAAATTCACAAATATTATAAAATAATTATTTATAATGAAGTAAAGAATTTTCAGGATGTTACACCATGAACCCTGAAAAGTCTGTGGGACCCACGTTTAGAGTAGCAGTCAACGATTCTGACTAGACTAAATTTTGAACCAATAGGAATCAGTCAACGAAAGTGGCTTGAAGATTCTAAACCAATAAGAATTGGTCAAATAAATAAGCATGGACTTCATTAAGGAACATTAGATGTAAAGCTTGTTTTAGATGCCTTTGATCATAACCGTTGATCAAATCAATGGTGTGAGAGCAATCCTAATTAAATCACTAAGTGATATCCACCTTAGATTACATCAAGGGCTAGGAGTTAAAGTTAGTTTCAATGGCCAAGATTGAGTCAAATATAGTGGCTTGACTTTCACTTAGTAGCTAATTAAACCTAATTTGGTTAATCTAATTACCTAATTAAGAAACTAAATAAGCTAACCTAGTTATTGATTAGTTATAATCTAATTACTAATTAGATATCCTAATTTTATTTAGAAGCTATGATATATGTAATTATATATTTAATTAATTAGTTATGTAATTAGAATGTTAATTAAGTGTAATTAGGAAACCTAACCTAATTAATTACCTATTTAATTAGTATGCAATTAGGCTTTAATTGAGTTGAAATTAAGCCACTAATCCCCTTGAGTCACACGGCCAAGAGGCCAAGTTCTCACAAGTTCTTCAAGCTTCTTGAACCATCCAAGTGACCATTAGGTGACCACTTGGTGACATAGGCCATGTGCCATTCAAATGTGAACATAAATGGATATTTACTATCCAAGTTTATCACTCAATCTCTCCTACAAGCAACCTCATGGCAGCCCCCTCTCATTTCACAATTAATATTCACTTTTCATTTACCTAAAGACTTTACTTCATTTTCTCTCAAATTCCCAAGAACACCAAGCATCTTTTCTCTTCTATTTTCTCTCTAGTATTTCGGCTCACACACCCAAACACACCATACATCTTCTATAATTTTTCTTCTTAGCTTTTCCTAAACCTAAACAACATCCTAAACACTTTTTGTTTAGAAGATTTTGTCAAAAACCTACTCCTTCTACTTCAAAATCCAAGCTTTTGTTTACTTCCCTAAAGGTAAACTTTGGTTTTTATGGTTTAAAATTTAGTTTGTGATTTTCTAAACCATGTTTGTTCCATGGTTTTCCATTATGAAGCCTTGTATGTGATTTTGCTTATTGTTTAATAATTTTAGGGATTTATTTTGAGGGCTACACAAAAATCAAAGGAGAGGAGGAGACTAGGAGATCCTTGTCTTCAAGAGGTAAGAGGGAGATTTAATCTTATCAACCTTGTGTGGTGATGAGAAAATGGATTGTTTGTGTGTTAAGAATCCATAAGGATTCATTTATGTGTTTGTTTTATGCTTTCCTATTTTGTGATTGATTTTAATTGCAAGCATGTTTATAATTTTAAAATATATTGAATGTGTTTATAGATATATGATTATTAATGTAGGATGTGAATAACATGTAAGGAATTGTATGAGTGTTCCAAAGAACACAAAGAGGCACACGACTTCTCCAAGGAAAAGAGAACCAAAATGTTCTTAACCATTTTCTAAAACATTGATTTAATGAATCTAGGTAAAATAATGAATTTGAGAATGATTTAGATTGATTTTGGCCAACATGCCATTTGATGTACATTTGAATTCCAAATTTTTTTTCTAAGGTAGGTTAAGTAGCTAATCAGAATTCTTAATTAGAAGAATTTATTATGAGCAAGAATTAAAGAGAACACTTGAAAAAAACTAATGTAGAGCTCACTCTCTGAGTTTTGAAGCGCGTTAGCAAGTTTCAAGGTGTAACTGTTGGGCAAGGTTAAAATGAACAGTATTTAGAGAAAAACGTCAAAAATACCATATACTAATTTTCTACGCAAAATGCTGTCAAAATTTACTAAAATCAAACAAATAAAATGAAAAGATTCCATAATATATTTATAACGTAAGGAAAATATTCTACATAGTTTAAAAGTACTAAATAAAAGCCTATGCATTGTCAAAATAAAGACTTTAAGCTATATGGTTAAGAAAATGATTTAAAAACCTTACGTGATTTGTAACACTCCTCGATTTAATAACCAATGCACAATCGTCATTATGTCACGGTCACTAAATTTCGGCGTGCTAACATTGTCAAATAACAAACTTTACAAAAATATTAATCATTTCGCAATATGAGGAAAATAGGAGCCACGAATGAATAGTTACATATACAACTAATTAAAATATGAATTATAAGATGTACTCAATTTACAAGATTTTAGACTGAATAATCACCTTAAAACATACATATACTCAAAATACACTTTATACAGGCAATGCAAAATAAAATATAAACTACCGATAACATATCCACGACTAAGGAGTTGGCCACTCCCTCAGATCCTGAATGCGTAAGACAACCCCGGGCACACCGGTGTAGTGAGAAATACGAGATAAGGTCTTCCATCGCAGTCCTCTTCACGGTCAAGGTCAGATTCCCAACAAATCACGTAACTCTTGTCGGTCCAATCGACTCGCCAAGCCCTAGCACCTTCGGTGAACTCAAATACGACGAAACCAATAGGGTCCCTTCAAGGTGTCTTACTGAACGCAGAAAATCAAAACCAATATCTCTAGTAGATTCGACCTCGCCCCCTTTTCAGACTTTAACCAAAAATCATACAGAATAACAACAAATACAAAAAAGAGGTAAGACATTCTACTTTCATTACCTATGATGTCAGCAAAGAAACATAACACGAATGACGAAGTCATTCCACACATACAGATATTACAAATATGTCCAAGTTTTCAATTGCATAGATATCTTCAGAAAACATATATCACGACAATACAATTATCAACAGCACTATAACAACAAGTGTTCACTATAGATATATAACAGTATTTATATTTCCACAATATGTATGTTAGCCATGCCATGATAATATGTGGACTAACCATGCATATGCACAATGCGTATGTTAACTATTCTCATGTACAACGTACTCATTTCCTACTCCATGGAGCTAAACTCAAAGTTTTCAGAGATGAACGCCCTAGAAGATCTGTCCCCCCTCAATAGAAAGTCTACACCGGGCCATGGAAAGTAATAGTGCTTTGTCGGGCAGCCAGTGCATTGCAATAGTGTTTCACAGCCAGGGGTATATATATATAAGGTGATAACCGGATCACAGGTGAAACACCGTGCCCTGACATCCCCTAGGTCTAAAAAGTCCCCACTATCCTCCAAATCCTCGTCCACTCCTAGGCATAACACGCCATAACTGTATAATGCTCAATTGCATATCCAATGAACTCAAATCACATCAGACTCAGTAGTCTATCAGATGTTTCCAGGGTCTAGTTCGTCGGCCCAATGTCACAATGACAATGCACATGGATTCAATGCATACATATGTATATATGCATATATATATATATATATATATATATATATATATATGTATGTATTCACAATGATAGCATAACTTATTCAAATTCACACACCATAACGAATCAATACTAAAATCTCATAGATGAACACATGCTATTCAAAGTCACTATGCAAGTTATGCTTTAGGTCCATTATGTTCTCGCGTTCAACTCTCTGAGAATATCTAGTCTAAGTTCCTCACAGCCCTTCTCACACTCTTGTTCTTCCTTTATTCCAAATATTGCTCTAACTATAAGGCAGACCGTCCTTCTTGGTTCTTTAAAATTTATGAATCTCAAGGTTTTCAGTTAAGTCTTCAAATTTACTAATCCTTGCATCCTATTCCCATTAATTTTATCACTAGGTGTTAGGTGCTAAATTTTAATTCTGGATTCGACGGATATTGGTAGAAGATCAAACTCGACGGGTATAGTCAAATTTCTCTACTAAATAGTCAGGAACTCTACTCGACGGATTTGGAGAAGTATTTCTATTACATGGTTAGAAATTCTTACTCGACGGGTTTTAGCATTCTAACTCGACGGGAATTGACATTGGAGAAGTGTCTCCACTAAATGGTCAGAATTCTTACTCGACGGATATTAGCATCCCATTCTATGGATGTTAACATTCTACTCAACGAAAATTGACATTGGAGAAGTGTCTCCACTAAATGGTTAGAATTCTTACTCGACGGATATGGGCATCCTAACTCGATGAAAATTGACATTGGAGAAGTATCTCCACTAAATGGTCAGAATTGTTACTCGACAGATATTAGCACCCCATTCGACGGATGTTAACATTCTACTCGAAGAAAATTGACATTGGAGAAGTGTCTCCACTAAATGGTCAGAATTCTTACTCGACGGATATAGGCATCCTAACTTGACGGAAATTGACATTTGGAGAAGTATCTCCACTAAATGGTCAGAATTCTTACTCGACGGATATGGGCATCCTAACTCAACGAAAATTGACATTGCACTAAATGATTAGAATTCAGATTGTTATAATTATTCACAAGACTCCCTAATTTCTTGGCTCAAAACCGTGGCCATCCGAGAACTAATCCGACGTTATTTTCTTCGTGTTTTAAATTTCAATCCGTTCAGATAAATGAGCATACACAAACAAGCAATCTAAAAGCACAAACTCATTATAAACCACATGTAAACAAAGGTAACCTTCAACAGGTTTTCTCACAATCAATCACAAACAGAAAGTTTCTCACTACCAAAACAGGTTGAAGAGAATAATCTTACTCTTACCTTAGTGAAGAACAAGGAAAATCAAGCTCCTTTTTGCTAGGAGATTTTGTGCCTCACCACCACAGAAACCTTGGTGTTCAAATCCATAAAAATAAAGATCAAATGGTGAAAATGGCATCCATAGTTACTAATGTGACCATAGAATACGAAAATGGGGAGAAAAGAGAAGAAAGTTGAGAGCTTTACCTTAAAGCTCCAAGCTTTGATGCTGGCTGTGGAGATACGAAAATGGAGGAATAATGAAGAACTCCACCAAGAAGAAAACTTGAAGCTGGTGAGGTGAAATAATGGTTTATGTTAGCTTGAGTATGGAAAGCTTGAAAGTTCAACAATGGAGTGTGTGGTGGAAGAAGAGGAGAAGGAAAATGAGAGTAGACGTGAGGGAGAGTGACCAACGTGAATGAGAGAAAATGAGGGGGAATAAATGTGATATTACCCCCAAACCGTGCTGCACAATGTGAGGGAGGAGAGAGAGTGAGTAGTGGTTGAAGAGGAAGCTTCCTAGAAACTTCCCTCAAAACTTCCTCGAGAAGCTTCACGCGCTTCTCGATAAAGTGCATAGTAAGCTTGTCTCCTTGATTAAATACATCTAACAGATGATTAATTTCACTGTTAGAATTATTTTCTCAGTGAATAAAGTTACAGCTGATAAAAATAACATTTTATTATTCATCAGATGATTTTATGATACAATGATTTTATTTATCAGATAAAATCTCATAAAACGCAAACCTCACAAACTGTGTCCAGCCTCAGGTTTAGTAAGATCCCCCATTGACATTTTCACAGTCCAAAGTTTACCAGCCTCAGGAGAATATTTTATTTTCCTGGCTCTGCTCTATGGGCACACAAAACGAAGAATATATTAAAATATTCAACATTTTCCATAAAATTCCACAAAAATTCCTAAAAATTATAAATATTATAAAATGATTATTTATAATGAAATAAATAATTTTCGGGATGTTACAACAGTCCCCTTCTAAAAAAGAATTTTGTCCTCGAAATTCATCATATCTTAGAATAAACGCGACTATGTTTCTTTCATTTTGTCTCCAAGTTCTCGTGTTGTTTCCTCAGCTGCATCAATCCAAATCACCGGCAATAAGGTTGCTTCCTTCCACTGAGCATCTTATATTAACGAGCAAAAATGCATTGACGTCATAGGCTGATCAATAAAAAAAATTTTATGCTCTTTGTGTCTTTAGCCATCCAACAGTCAACTCTCCAAACAACTGTACATCGTGGAGTGGCTCTATCGAACTTATTCTTCTTGCTCACTTAGTAGACAACTAAGCTTATTTTCTTCTTAAGGCATCTGCTACGACATTCGCCTCTTCTGGGATTTAACCGAAACAAAAAATCAAAATCTTTCGGAACTTCTAATCATCATCTCTTCAATTTTTAAAAATTTCCCTCGTATACATCAGTCCATACAAAACTTGACCCTCACGTATGAGTTAGATGAGAAGTCTTGCCACTTTAGAGAATTTTGTGACGAGTCTCCCATATTAATCAGCTAATCTTATATAGTTATGAATCTTTGTTACAGTCGTCGGTCTATCCCATTAGAGAAATGTTGCGAGTTCTATTGGGTTTACAACAATTCTTTCCCTCGAGATTGCGTAACCCAAGGGTTGAACTGCCTCCAACTAGAATTCGTACTTAGATATGTTTACGCATAACTTCTTCTTCTTCTTCAGGATTTTATGAATCACTCCGAGAGATTTGGTACGTCCCTCTAAACGTCAAGAATAGATCAGAATGTCGCCAACAAGGACAACGACAAATCTTTAAGCGAACTCGATGATAGTCCAGAACATAAGCTGACCTTGGAGAAAATAGTGGCGTTCTTCAATGGATTTGTCAAACCATCTTTCCTTGATTCGAACCAATTGTCTCATAGGGTAAGTTCTCACCTAATTGTGCTGCTCTTGGCATAATGATATGGTTCAAATTTGGGAACACATTTACTCAATCGAAGTATACTAGAACGTTATGAAGGTTAAAAGAAAAATAGGGAAGTCATTTGATTTACCACTGGATCTGTCCAGCGAAGAATACGATATGGTCCAATAAAACTTAGGAGTGAGTTTCATGGATTCACATCTGGGAAATTTCTGTCTCAAGAAACACTAAGTTTCCGTTGAAATTGAATGATGAGACCTGTTTAGAAAATGATTAATATCTTTCCTGAGATCAAGCCTATTCATGAAGTGGATAATTGAATTGGAAAAAGGATTCCAATTTTCTAACAAGATTAGGATAGTTTTAAAATAAACTTGATGCAATGAGAGCAGGCTTACAAACGAGAATGATATCATTTGAGTCGAACGGAAGTAAATACGCAGACAACTCAATTCCATAAACGAACTCTTAGAATTTCATCAGAATATTTCAATAGGATATGGTTGGAAGATAACCAATCCCTTCGTTAACATTACATCTAATTTGTAAAAGAAGTGAACAAATCAGATCAACAGAAGAATTCAGTCTTTAACAGGTCATTGGATAATTTAAACAACTTAGCTACCATCAACAAGTTCTTAGTAGCCAAAATAGAAACAACTTAGTCAAAATATAATGAAGGTACGAACATCCCTACTGGATTCATATATTCATACGTCATAAAGAAACGGGTTACCCCCGGAATTATACAATGAAGTCACAGGGTCATCCACTGTAGCACAGTCCCTTTCCTCATTTCGATCTTCAGTCTGGGTGGAGGAATCAACTTTCCCTTCTTCATGAGATTTCGAAGTACGCACATCCGCAACGTAAGGCTTTATCCTTTGCGAAAATATAGTTCCTCGCCACATGTCCTTGCTTCCTGCACTTGAAACAGATTACTCCTTCAATCTCACAGTCCTTTATTAAGTGGTTCTTTCCGCACTTGAGGCAGATTGCCCTCTTGATCGCATATGGAGGCTTCGTCCCATGTAAAGCACAATCCCTCCACACATGTCCTTGCTTTCCGCACTTGAAACAAATTATTCCTTCGATCATGCAATGCCTTGTTAAGTGGTCCTTTCCGCATTTCTTACATCTTGATGATGGTACCATGGCTGAATCAGACTTGCTACCACTCGCACCTCCTTTATGCGTTCACTGTCGCTGTTGCTCCTTCGATTGTAGTGTATACGATTTTTGCTTAAACCGATTGGTCTTCCTATTATTCCTCCTTTGAAACTTCGGTAATCCAGAGTTACCCCAAAGTTGTCTTTCTTCCATCAAATTTTGGACCTCAACTTCCAATTCCTGTTGTTGTGCAGCCCTCTGATCCAGGTGTGTTGTTACATCAACCATTCTTTGCATTTCTTCAGCTATCGCAGTTGTACCATCATTTTCACTCCCCGTATTCTTACGCTTATGTCTACTCTAAGTCATTGGCTTCCTTCAAGGGCAAACAAATCAAACCATAAGGAAAAATCAAAAACACTCAGTCCAAACAATATTGTCTCCTTTCGGAAACCAAACGCATAAAGTCACACAACCCAATCGAGACAAACCCAAAAGATCATAACTTAAGCTCCTTCATTCTGCTTTCTGCAGCGGGATCTCCTGTAAGTCTTTGACTCCTACGTAGCTCCTCGAACCAAACTTACACCAAATACTTTTACTTTTTTTTTCCAAAGAGAATCGATTTTCGAAAACCTCTTGGATACCTCAGTCCACAAACCTTGTAAGTCTTATTCGACTACCCTTTTTCTAACCCAATGGCTCAAACAATTCTAGAGGTAACACAACAAGGGTATAAATGCAAACAAATCCTAAGCAAGTTCAGTCATACCAGCTGAGCTTCTTTCTAAAAGAATTCCTATTACCTTAATACGCCTAGGTGAAGTCATAGTTTCCCGTAGACACAGAACATTACACATTGAGTGGGCCAGTACTCAATATCATGCAACTGTGCAACAGTAGCTACCAACACTCAACCTATGGCAAGCTATGCCTTCCTTTCCCAACATCTCAATTCAAGAGACAAGGAAGTACACAACATACAAATAAACTTCTAACATGTCTAAGCATAGTCAGTCCATACTCCGGCTTAACAGGATGAACTGAGCTCTGATACCACCTTAATGTAACACCCCTCGATCTAATAACCAATGCACAATCGTCATTATGTCACGGTCACTAAATTTCGGCGTGCTAACATTGTCAAATAACAAACTTTACAAAAATATTAATCATTTTGAAATATGAGGAAAATGAGAGCCACGAATGAATAGTTACATATACAACCAATTAAAATATGAATTATAAGATGTACTCAATTTACAAGATTTTAGACTGAATAATCACCTTAAAACATACATATACTCAAAATACACTTTATATAGGTAATGCAAAATAAAATATAAACTACCCATAACATATCCACGATTAAGGAGTTGGGCACTCCCTCGGATCCTGAATGCGTAAGACAACCCCGGGCATACCGGTGTAGTGAGAAATACGAGATAAGGTCATCCATCACAGTCCTCTTCATGGTTAAGGTCAGATTCCCAACAAATCATGTAACTTTTATCGGTCCAATCGACTCGCCAAGCCCTAGCACTTTCGGTGAACTCAAATACGATGAAACCAATAGGGTCCCTTCAAGGTGTCCTTACTGAACACAGAAAATCAAAACCAATATCTCTAGTAGATTCAACCTCGCCCCCTTTTCAGACTTTAACCAAAAATCATACAGAATAACAACAAATACAGAAAAGAGGTAATATATTCTACTTTCATTACCTATGATGGCAGCAAAGAAACATAACACGAATGACGAAGTCATTCCACACATACAGATATTACAAATATGTCCAAGTTATCAATTGCATAGATATCTTCAGAAAACATATATCACGATAATACAATTATCAACAGCACTATAACAACAAGTGTTCACTATAGATATATAACAGTATTTATATTTCCATAATATGTATGTTAGCCATGCCATGATAATATGTGGACTAACCATGCATATGCACAATGCGTATGCTGACTATTCTCATGTGCAACGTACTCATTTCCTACTCCATGGAGCTAAACTCAAAGTTTTCAGAGATGAACGCCCCAGAAGATCTATCCCACCTCAATAGACAGTCTACACCGGGCCATGGAAAGTAATAGTGCTTTGTCGGGCAGCCAGTGCATTGCAACATTGTTTCACGGCCAGGGGTATATATATATAAGGTGATAACTGGATCACAGGTGAAACACCGCGCCCTGACATCCCCTAGGTCTAGAAAGTCCCCACTATCCTGCAAGTCCTCGTTCACTCCTAGGCATAACATGCCATAACTGTATAATGCTCAATTGCATATCCAATGAACTCAAATCACATCAGACTCAGTAGTCTATCAGATGTTTCCAGGGTCCAGTTCATTGGCCCAATGTCACAATGACAATGCATGTTTCAATGCACATGGATTCAATGCATACATATGTATATATGCATATATATATATATATAGAGGAGGGATCAGCTTACACCAGTGTAAGTATTTTTTCTCTTACACCTATTTTCAACTGTTAGTTTCACTTTCATCTAATGGTTGAGATTATTTCATTAAAAGTAGCCATTAGATGAAAGTGAAACTAATGGTTAAAAATGAGTGTAAGAAAAAAAAGACTTACACTGGTGTAAGTTGATCCTTCCTCATATATATATATATATATATATATATTCACAATGATAGCATAACTTATTCAAATTCACACACCATAACTAATTAATACTAAAATCTCATAGATGAACACATGCTATTCAAAGTCACTATGTAAGTTATGCTTTAGGTCAATTATGTTCTCGCGTTCAACTCTCTGAGAATATCTAGTCTAAGTTCCTCACAAATTTCTTCTCACACTCTTGTTCTTCCTTTATTCCAAATATTGCTCTAACTATAAGGCAGACCGTCCTTCTTGGTTCTTTAAAATTTATGAATCTCAAGGTTTTCAGTTAAGTCTTCAAATTTACTAATCCTTGCATCCTATTCCCATTAATTTTATCACTAGGTGTTTGGTGCTAAATTTTAATTCTGGATTTGACGGATATTGGCAGAAGATCAAACTCGACAGGTATGCAGAAATTTCTCTACTAAATAGTCAGGAACTCTACTCGATGGATTTGGAGAAGTATTTCTATTACATGGTCAGAAATTCTTACTCGACGGGTTTTAGCATTCTAACTCGACGGGAATTGACATTGGAGAAGTGTCTCCACTAAATGATCAGAATTCTTACTCGACAGATATTAGCATCCCATTCGACGGATGTTAACATTCTACTCGACGAAAATTGACATTGGAGAAGTGTCTCTACTAAATGGTCAGAATTCTTACTCGACGGATATGGGCATCCTAACTCGACAGAAATTGACATTTGGAGAAGTATCTCCACTAAATGGTCAGAATTCTTACTCGACGGATATGGACATCCCAACTCGACAAAAATTGACATTGGAGAAGTATCTCCACTAAATGGTCAAAATTCTTACTCGACGGATATTAGCACCCCATTCGACGAATGTTAACATTCTACTCGACGAAAATTGACATTGGAGAAGTGTCTCCACTAAATGGTCAGAATTCTTACTCGATGGATATGGGCATCCTAACTCGACAAAAATTAACATTTGGAGAAGTATCTCCACTAAATGGTCAGAATTCTTACTCGACGGATATGGGCATCCTAACTCGATAGAAATTGATATTGCACTAAATGATTAGAATTCAGATTGTTATAATTATTCACAAGACTCCCCAATTTTTGGGCTTAAAACTGTGGCCATCCGAGAACCAATCCAACGTTATTTTCTTCATGTTTTACATTTCAATCCATTCAGATAAATGAGCATACACAAACAAGCAATCTGAAAGCACAAACTTATTATAAACCACATGTAAACAGAGGTAACCTTCAACAGGTTTTCTCACAATCAATCACAAACAGAAAGTTTCTCACTACCAAAACAGGTTGAAGAGAATAATCTTCCTCTTACCTTAGTGAAGAATAAGGAATAGCAAGCTCCTTTTTTCTGGGAGATTTCGTGCCTCACCACCACAGAAACCTTGGTGTTCAAATTCATAAAAATAAAGATCAAAGGGTGGAAATAGCATCCATAGTTACCAATGTGACCATAGAATACGAAAATGGGGAGAAAAGAGAAGAAAATTGAGAGCTTTACCTTAAAGCTCCAAGCTTTGATGCTGGCTGTGGAGATACGAAAATGGAGGAATAATGAAGAACTCCACCAAGAAGAAAACTTGAAGATGGTGAGGTGAAATAATGGTTTATGTTAGCTTGAGTACGGAAAGCTTGAAAGTTCAACAAAGGAGTGTGTGGTGGAAAAAGAGGAGAAGGAAAATGAGAGTAGATGTGAGGGAGAGTGACCAGCGTGAATGAGAGAAAATGGGGGGGGGGAGAATAAATGTGATATTACCCCCAAATCGTGCTGCGCAATGTGAGGGAGGAGAGAGAGTGAATAGTGGTTGAAAAGGAAGCTTCCTAGAAACTTCCCTCAAAGCTTCCTTGAGAAGCTTCGCGCGCTTCTCGTTAAAGTGTACAATAAGCTTGTCTCATTGATTAAATACATCTGACAGATGATTAATTTCACTGTTAGAATTATTTTCTTAGTGAATAAAGTTACAGCTGATGAAAATAATATGTTATTATTCATCAGATGATTTTATGATACAATGATTTTATTTATCAGATAAAATCTTGTAAAATGCAAACCTCACAAATTGTGTCCAGCCTCAGGTTTAGTAAGATCCCCCATCGATGTTTTCACAGTCCAAAGTTTACCAACCTCAGGAGAATATTTTATTTTCCTGACTCTGCTCAATGGGCACACAAAACGAAGAATATATTAAAATATTCAACATTTTTCAAAAAATTCCACAAAAATTTGTAAAAATTATAAATATTATAAAATAATTATTTATAATGAAATAAATAATTTTTGGGATGTTACACGATTGGGAAAATGATTTAAAAACATTATGCGACGATCAAAAACATCAAAATATAGTTATGCGATTTAAAAATGCTTGTAAAAGTAATGCGATTGTGAAAATGCAGTAAAATTTCTACGTGACTAAATGGAATAGTGAGTTTGACTGTCGGGCTAAAGTGGTGGACCCAGACATGTTGTGGGATAGTACTGTCAAGTGGAGACATACTATATTTTGGTATATTGAGATTGAGGGTATTTTTGTAAATATGGTAATATATTGAGAGTAAGGGTATTTTGGTAATTCTTGATCATGCTTAGAGTGTTGTGTCAATTTGGTTGATAATTGGTGATTGGTTGACAAGACGAATTATGTGACGCCCCTTTTTTTAAACTCCAAGGGAACATCTCACTTTCAATTACAATGCGAAAATAAAAATTTTGTGAGTTAAGACCCGATTCATTTTAATAATATATACATTTACTCAATTGTAGTTGGGTAATTAAATTAGCAAGTATATTTTTATTTTCCTTTTTCTACATTTACGTTAACGATAATCAATATCCACGGTGACGAAACATACATGGGAAATTAACATTTCATTCATATATATATATATAATTATCAAACTGTTTAGTTACAAAGCCTGGCATATCAAAAAGCAAAACTATACCTGCCCCCAAAGGATTATACATACATATCCCTACGGTATCAGAATATACAGCCCACTACGAGACAAAACATCGGCCCCCAAAATAAAATACTTGGTAGCCCTCGTAGCTACAAGTAAAGTCAATCCCTCAAGTGAGGAGGAATCGAGTCAGGGTCCTCTTCAGGATCCTCTTCGGGGTCGTCCTCAGGAACTTCTTCGGGATCTTCCTCAGGATCTTCTTCGTCAGAGGAAATCACCATAGGAATCACAGAGTCACGGGACGGGGCCCGAGCTGTGGAACGAAAAGAGTCCTCCCGCGGAGTGAAATAACGGTCACTCCACATCTCGCGTATCGGTAGCTGAAACTCCAAACGTAAACTAATACAACAGGTGAAGACAGGCGACTCGTGACGCCTCCAGGCTAGAGATAACGACACATCCCCCGTATAGACGCAACGCTCAGAACCATAGTTGATGTACCAGCACTCTGGCCCTCCCAAGAAGGTCAGGCGCACATCTCCCAAAAATCTTTGCGTGCGTGGCTCCATACGCTCATCGCTCAGTCGAGATGAGGCCAAAAACCAGGGAAGTCGGGGGCTTCCGGTTCCTTGCAGTTATCTTCTATGGAACGCAGTATACGGACAAAACAAAAATGGAGAGACAGAGAAGAGGTAAGACATCCTACCATCATTACCAATCATAGCATCGAGAAACCAAATGGTGCAAAGCGCCCACATAGCATTTATGATAGCAATAATGGTAATAAACATTCAATAGCAATTATGATCAACCAAACAGTTCCAGGCAGTCGTATACATATAGATATATCAGAAGTACAATAGTTCCAATTATAATAACAATGCATGCCAGATGATTCATGGACTCACTATGCACACGTGCCCTTAATAACCAAAATCCTACTCCATGGAGCTAGACACAAAACAGTCGGAGAGAACGATCAGGAGGTATGTCTGTATTCTTGGCTGCCCAGGCCCTCAAGTGCTAAAATTCTCAAATTATCATTTTGTACATCATGGCATTTTACAAGACATTCTACACAGATCTCGACATAGGATAGCGTCTCGGTCTGGATCGTCAGTGTGTTTGCATCGGTCTGCCCCACAGACAGAGAGCTACCAGCTGCCCATTGTGAGGTACCTGCACCCTGACGCCCCCAAGGTCAACAAGTAACCTACACTTGTCTATTCGCACCCGCACAAAGGTGTAAGTTCAACTCCTAGGCTACTGGCCTTAACCAAGTCTAACAGACAAACTCTTTCTTTTGTTCAATGCATGACACAATCATACTCCTCATGACCAACTAGGCCCATCATGCTTCAAATGTATGTCATATCATTTATCAACAAGATCTGATCCCATTCACGGGTCTACAACAATCCAATAGTACATTTTAAGGATATCCACAATTTCCATTCATAGTCATGATAAAAGTCAACCATTAAATTCGTTATGTGCCTCAAAAGCTCACCCATACTCATGTTCTTCCCTGTTTATGAATCCCTAGTTAATCTCTAGTCATCTAATTATTTATGATTTATGTGCTTTTATTAATCCAAGGGTTTTGAATCCAGGAAGATACATGGCCAGAATCACCAACAACGTCACAGATTCAATTGCTAGGTATTGGGGATAAACCATAGTTGTGAATTCGATGGAGACTATGCATTTAGTGGAAAATTGAGGCTGCCATTCGACGAAAACTAACATAGTAGGAGGATGAAAGATGGGAGAACATTTTTTTAACAAGATTGGATAAAAACCAATTTCTGTCGGATGGAGGTTCTGTCGAACAGAGATCAAAACTGTCAAATTTTTCCAGAAGGTCAGCAGAAGTCCAATTTCGACGGATGTGGGTGTCGACGTTGGAGAAATCTCTTAAGTGTCGAACCGACGAAAAAACTGTGATCAGAACTCTAATTCGATGGATCTTGACATTCTACTCGACGAATATCAACTTTGGGAAGCTTCTGATAAATGGACAGAAGATCCACTCGACGGGTATGTCTCTCAATGGGTATTGGCATTCTAACTCGACGAATATGTCACTCGACGGATGTGGTTATTCAAATTCGACGGATTTTGCATTGGAGGAGTTTCTCTCCTAAGTGGTCAGGAGTTCATACTCGACGGTTTTTGATATTGCACTAAATGACCAGGAATCAAATTCGACGGGCATGGCTAGGGGTTCATACTCGACGGATTTTAACTTTACTAAGTGATCAAGACATCACATTCAACGGGTTTGGCTAGGGGTTCATACTCGACAGGTTTTGACTTTATTAAGTGATCAAGACATCACATTCGACGGGTTTGGCCAGGGGTTCATACTCGACAGGTTTTGACTTTATTAAGTGATCAAGACATCACATTCGATGGGTTTGGCCAGGGGTTCATACTCGACAGGTTTTGACTTTACTAAGTGATCAGACATCAAATTCAACGGATTTGGCCAGAGGTTCATACTCGACAGGTTGTGACATTACACTTAATGGTCAGAAACCTAAGTCATTACCACTTCTCACCAATAATCCCAAAATTTTAGTCTCAAGGCGTGGCCATCCGAGAGCCAGCCCGACAGCGTTCCTTTTAGATTATACGTTCCAGACATATATATCAAAACACACAAACAATCAAATAGCATATATATATGCATCACCAGCGGCATACAAACAAAAATGAATCACAGTACCAATCACAAACAACGTCCCTAAATGCTAAAAGAGGTTGAGGAGGAGTGTCTTCCTCTTACCTTGGAGAAGCATAAAGAAAGGTGGCTCCTTTTTGGTCAGGATTTCGTTTTCAGCTTCCAGGAAATCCTTAAATATTTAAACTTGCAAGAATCAGAATCCTAATATTGAAATGGACACCCATTGTCATCAAAATGACAAGTGGTTTACGAAAAAAGAGAAGAGAGGAGAAAAAGCTAAGAGCTTTACCTTAAAGCTCCAACCTTTAAGCTTCAAAGACGTAGGAGAATGAAGATGGAGGAAATGGCAGAACCTTGAAGCTGATTTCCTCAATGATGGTGGTTCTCCAAACACGAAATGGTGCCAAGATTGTGACAGTTTGAAGAACAAAATGGAGGTGTGGGTGGATGGTGTTGCTGCTGTAGGGTGAAAGAGAAGAGAGAAGATGAGTGAATAGTAGCTGCGTATTGGGAGGAGAGGAAATGTGAGAAAAGGAAATGAATTAGACCCCTTAATTTCAAACGTGCAAAGACAAATTTGGGAGGAGAGAGAAATGATAAAAATAATGGTTGGAGGAAGCTTCCTTGAGAAGCTTCGCGCGCTCCTCGATAAAGTACATAGTAAGCTTGTCTCCAAATTAAATACATCTGACAGATGATTAATTACACTGTGGAATTATTTTCTCAGTGAATAAAATTTACAATTGATGAAAATAATATTTTATTATTCATCAGATGATTTTATGATACCGAAATTTTATTTAACAGATAAAACCTCAAAAAATGTAAACCTCGCAAACTGTGCCCGGCCTCGGGTTTAGTAAGATCCCCCGTTGACACGTTGACAGTTCAAAGTTTACCAGCCTCAGGGAAAATATTCTAGTTTCCCCGGCTCCGCTCAGTGTACACGTAAAACGAAGAATATATTAAAATATTCATCATTTTCAGAAAAATCCACAAAAATTCCTAAAAATCATAAATATTATAAAATGATCATTTATAATGAAATAAAGAATTTTTGGGATGTTACAAATTACACCGTGTTGTGGGTGTGATAGGCGTAGTATAGTTCATTATATGAACTTGGAGGCATTAGTGTGCGGAGAATTCCACATATGGACAGTGGGTTGCTCCTCTGGGCTATGGTAACGGGCAATACACTAATGATCTTGACGAGCACTATTCTTAATCGAGATCTTGTGGAGACTATTTAGTACAATGCCTGTAGTGCATGATGTATTGGACTGTGTATTGCTACACGATGTTTTGGACTGTGGGCTATAGACACGGCGTTGGACAGTGTAATAGTTTGGTTGAGTAGCCTGAGGTACTATTAGTTCTTTTCGGATCATTCTCTCAAATATTTGTGTTTAGCTCCATGGAGTAGGAACGAGTCAGTGTGTGTTATCATTCATTATCTGTATTTTAATGTTTACTACAATCTGTGATAAAATGTATGTTGTATTAACTTGATATACTGTATATGATATGAAGGTATGTATTATTGTGATATTTATTTGTATTGTCGTTTTCTTTATTGCCATATTGGTAATGATGTAGATTATCTCACCTCTCTATATGTATTTCTCTGTATTGTTATTATATTCTGTAAAGAGTTTGAGGAAGAGGAGGAGGAACAGCCTCTTGAGATTTAGTATCTGGACGAGCGCCAGCCGAGTGAGCAGTACTAGGACGGTGAGCCAATAGATCACCCTTACCATCTGGATTGATTCTATGATCATGGCATTGTCGTGATTCTTCGGTTTTGTGAGACTTGATTTTCATAGAGGTTCGGAGGCCTAGCGACTGCGTGAGGATAGAGGATCAATAGTCTACGTGGGATGTCTGACTGTGTCCCTGAGTAAAGAGTTTGATGAGCAGATTATATTTATTACTACTTTGTATTTACATCTTGAGTTGCCTTTGACTCTTAGGCGTTATTGGGGAGGGATTTTCCATGCGCCTAGTGAGCTTAGTAGTGAGTCAACAGCCCGGACTCAGGTCCGTAAAGCTGTGCGACCTCCAGGATTTCTGTCATTCGATGATGTCTCTAAAGATGATCCATCGGAGGGTTAGAAATCTTTTGAGGTGCACTTGGGCAATGTTATGTTGTAGTATTATGCTGACTTTTTACTGTTTTGTTAAATATTTGTAGTTGTAAATTATTTGTATACTTAAGACAAAAATCATATGTATATTATGGTGTGTTTATGTTTTGTCTTATTTTGTGTTCTGTGTTATTTTATTTAACGTTATAAGTATAAAAAGGAAAAAAATTTATCACTAATATTATTTATGTACCAACGTTTTATAACTTAGGTAAGATTTTATTTTATTGCATTAAAATGTGACATCCCCACAAGGGTGTTACAAGATTCATTAAAAAAGTCATCTCACCTGTATCATATTTTTCCATATTTCTGACTAATCAATTTGGCATTAAACACACAACTATTATGCCTAAAAATACCAAATTAACTCTAATTATTCTCAAATTTAAACGACATCGTAGAATATACATTTGTGACTTGGAAATAAATTATCCACGTTTATTTCCATTAGCTAAGCCATTTTTGGTAATATCTGGGTCATTTAAAGTTATTTTTCACATTTTGGGTTGTAGCAAAGTACCTAAACTAACTCAGATTGTCAAAAAATTAAACATGCATGTTAAGCAAGTATTAAGCTACCTCTATAACAATTTATAAGCCTAACATGTTGAAGAGGATGTTACACATAGTGGAGTTTCCACCCGAGCAAGAAATAGAGTTTTCTACAGAGTTAGTGCCTGGGACGGGACCTATCTCTATAGCACTCTATGGGATGGCACCACTAGAGTTAGCATAACTCAAAAAGCAAATCGAGGATTTGTTGGTTAAATAATTCATTAGGCCGAGTGTTTTTCCATGGGGAGCACTTATGTTCTAGTGAAGAAAAATGATGGCACCATGAGGCTCTGTGTGGATTATAGATAACTGAATAAGGTGACTATCAGAAATAAGTATCTGTTACCTAGGATAGATGATCTAATGGATCAATTGAGAGGTATTGTGGCTTTCTCAAAGTAGGAATAATACTTTTGAAAATACTTTGTATTTACATCTTCTAGAATTCTGACCATTTAGAAAATACTTCTCCAATGTCAATTTTCGTCGAGTAGGATGTCAATATCCGTCGAGTAAGAATTCTGACCATTTAGTAGAGACTTCTGCAATGTCAATTTCCGTTGAGTAGGATGCCAATATTCGTCGAGTAAGAATTCTGACCATTTAGTAGAGACACTTCTCCAATATCAATTTTCGTCGAGTAGGATGCCAATATCTATCTAATCCAGAATTAAAAATTTATCACCAAACACCTAGTGATTAAATTAATGGTAATAGGATGCAAGGATTAGTAAATTTGAAGACTTAACTGAAAACCTTGAGATTCATAAATTTTAAAGAACCAAGAAGGACGGTCTGCCTTATAGTTAGAGCAATATTTGGAATAAAGGAAGAACAAGAGTGTAAGAAGGGCTGTGAGGAACTTAGAGTAGATATTCTCAGAGAGTTGAACGCGAAAACATAATGGACCTAAAGCATAACTTACATAATGACTTTGAATAACATGTGTTCATCTATGAGATTTTAGTATTGATTCGTTATGGTGTGTGAATTTGAATAAGTTATGTTATCATTGTGAATACATATATATATATATATATATATATATATATATATATATATATATATATATATATATATGCATATATACATATGTATGCATTGAATCCATGTGCATTGAAACATGCATTGTCATTGTGACATTGGGCCGACGAACTGGACCTTGGAAACATCTGATAGACTACTGAGTCTAATGTGATTTGAGTTCATTGGATATGCAATTGAGCATTATACAGTTATGGCGTGTTATGCCTAGGAGTGGATGAGGACTTGCAGGATAGTGGGGACTTTTTAGACCTAGGGGATGTCAGGGTGCGGTGTTTCACCTGTGATCCGGTTATCACCTTATATATATATACCCCTGGCTGTGAAACACTGTTGCAACGCACTGGCTGCCCGACAAAGCACTATTACTTTCCATGGCCCGGTGTAGACTGTCTATTGAGGGGGAACAGATCTTCTGGGGCGTTCATCTCCGAAAACTTTGAGTTTAGCTCCATGGAGTAGGAAATGAGTACGTTGTACATGAGAATAGTCAGCATACGCATTGTGCATATGCATGGTTAGTCCACATATTATCATGGCATGGCTAACATACGTATTGTGGAAATATAAATACTGTTATATATCTATAGTGAACACTTGTTATTATAGTGCTGTTGATAATTGTATTGTCGTGATATATGTTTTCTGAAGATATCTATGCAATTGATAACTTGGACATATTTGTAATATCTGTATGTGTGGAATGACTTCGTCATTCGTGTTATGTTTCTTTGCTGCCATCATAGGTAATGAAAGTAGAATGTCTTACCTCTTTCCTGTATTTGTTGTTATTCTGTATAATTTTTGGTTAAAGTCTGAAAAGGGGGCGAGGTTGAATCTACTAGAGATATTGGTTTTGATTTTCTGTATTCAGTAAGGACACCTTAAAGGACCCTGTTGTTTTCGTCGTATTTGAGTTCACCGAAGGTGCTAGGGTTTGGCGAGTCGATTAGAGCGACAAGAGTTATGTGATTTGTTGGGAATCTGACCTTGACCGTGAAGAGGACTGCGATGGAAGACCTTATCTCGTATTTCTCACTACACCGGTGTGCCCGGGGTTGTCTTACGCATTCAGGATCCGAGGGAGTACCCAACTCCTTAGTAGAGGATATGTTGTGGGTAGATTATACTTTATTTTGCATTATTTGCATTAAGTGTATTTTTGGGTATATGTATGTTTTTAAGGTGGTTATTCAGTCTAAAATCTTGTAAATTGAGTACATCTTATAATTCATATTTTAATTGGTTGTATATGTAACTATTCATTCGTGGCTCCTATTTTTCTCATATTACGAAATGATTAATGTTTTTGTAAAGTTTGTTATTTGACAATGTTAGCACACTGAAATTTAGTGACCGTGACATAATGATGATTGTGCATTGGTTATTAAATCGAGGGGTGTTGCACCTTCAGTAAAATGTTAGGCTGGTAAACGGGTTATAGAAGGTAGCCTAATACTCGATTAATATGACAGTTCAATTTGTGACAAACTGAGTTCATTTAGGCACTTTGTAGTAACCTAGAGTGTGAAAAGTAACTTAAAATCACTCATATATTAGCATAAAAGGCTAAGTTAAGGGAAACAAGTATGGATAATTTGTTTCTAAGTCATAAATGAACTAAGCATAGTGCAGTTAAATTTTTAGAGCATTCAGAGTTCGTTTGGTATTTTTAGGCATACTAGTCTTGCTTTTAATGTCGGATTGAACCTTAGCAGATATGGAAAAATAGAGAATTGGTGAAACATGATTTTTAATGAATCTTAGGATTTATTTCAAATTTGTTGGAAGTTAGAAAACTTGATTTGGTGAGATCTAAGTGTTCTTAATAGATCAAGAAGTTAAAGCAAAATGTCAAAATGACAAAATTACCCTTTTTCCTATCTCTTTTATCTCTCCTTCTCTATGGTTACAGAAGGCAGAAAAATAGAAAAAAAAAAGAGAAAGGAGAGAAGAGAGAAAGGGAAAGAGGAAAAAGAAGAGGATCCAAGGTAAAATCAAGAGCAAGGCTTCAAGGATCAAGTGTTTACAAGAGGTAGGGAATTTCTATTCATCTTTTCCTTTTGTTTCTTTTTTAATGGAGATGGTTGTATTTTACTAGAAAAGGCATTTGGATAGACAAATCCATGTTCTAATCTTGATTCTTGTTTACAAGGATTAAGTTAGGACAATTTTAGCTTAGTGAGCGTTAGATGGTCATTTATGCCTCAATATAAACCATTTTGGCTCATGATTGAGGAACTTGGAAATGGTTTGGAAAAGATAAGATTTTGGTTGTGATTAATTAATTTTGATCATAATCTAAGTTGATTGAGTTAAGTTTAGTGTTAGCAGATCCTAAGATGATTAGTGTAGCACCTCGAAATTATCTTTTTTTCAGTTAATTATGATTTTTATGATTTTTACGATTTTTGTGATTTTTGTGAATTATTTAATTTATTTTGATTATTTTATTATTAATTTTAGACTTTCGTGTGTTTGAAGCGGTGCCAGGAAAATAAAGAATTTTTGGGGCTGGAAAAATTTTGACTATTAACGCAGGGTCAGGGGGAGCTTACTAAACCCGAAACCGGAAACATATTTCAAAATTTTTCTTTTTTTGATATTTTATCTTATCGATGAAATCTAGGTACATTCTATTATCCATTAGACAATAAACACTGGTTTTGCTAGCAGTAACCTTTGTCCATTGGTTAATATCTACTGGAAAATATCTAGTTAGATGACTAGTCATGAGCCTCATCATAAACCTAATCATTACCACTTATGACTCACTTTATTGTTGAGCCAATGGGAAGCAAGCTTCCAAGGTAAGCTTGAAGTAAGTCAAGCTTTGTGGCTATGACTCACAGTGTTCAACCAATGGGAAGCAAGCTTCCAAGGCAAGCTTGAAGAGAACTTGGAGGAGAAGTTTTGTTCACCCTACGCCCTTAGGTGTACACAGCCAAGGTAGCTTATGGGACAAGCTTAAAAGACAAAATGGTTACTTAATCTTACTTGAGTTTATCTTGTTTTTTTTTAGAAACAAAAATACCAACTCTCTCAATTCTCTCTTTAGTAATATTCGGCCAACACATCACAATTACTCTCAAATCTTGTTCAATCCAAACTAACCATATATCCTGAATCTAGAAACAATTTGGAGACACTTTCATGTTGTGAACTTCTTCAAATTAATCCATCTTCAATCACTTTCTCCAAGCCTAAGTTTGAAGGTTTTTAGGTGAAATTCTTGATCTTCACTTCTAATTTTATTCTCAAGTTCTAGACCATAAACTTGATCCATGGTCATCTTATTTCAAGCCTTAGATTTTTATAATTGTATGTTTAATTTGTTTTAAGGATCTATTTGATGGCAGAAGTTTACTCCAAGAAGGCAATTAAGGAGCTTTTTTTATTATCACCTAAGGTAAGAGGGAGATTAACCTCATCAACCAACTTGGTGGTAAGAAATAGAATTTGTGGCTATTGGTGAAAAATCCATATGAGGATTTATTCACTTGATTGTGAGAATTTAATGGTTTATGCTTGTTGGTTATATGTGATTATATGACTTTGATAGTATGCATGAAATTTCTAAGGTAGGAATTGATGATTGGAATGTTTTACATACTTTGAATCATGTGTGAATGGCAAAATTTTTGGTCCCAATGACCATATATGGCTCACGGCCATTTAGCCCAAGATGGGGTATTCAAGACAAAATTATTTTATTGATTGTGAACCTAGATGATTAGGTGACAAGAATATGATTTAAGGATTTACAAGTTGAAAAGGAGATGAACAAAATTTTATCATTTGAAAAGAATTGATTTTTGGCCATGATAATGGAAATAAGTTTGAAAGATGATTTGAAATTTAAAGTATGTTATTTAAGAGAGTTCTTAGTACAAGTAATGGAAAAAAGATTTTTGAAATTTTTTGATTAAATCAAAATAACATAGATTTTGTGAGAAACGTTAGAAAATATCACTTAGAGGAGATTTAGTAATAAAATATTGGAATTAAGGTTCAAATTTTATATCAAACATGAAAAGTCTCAAAATTAAGCTTAGAACGTCAATAAAATGTTTTATGAGAATGAAAAGTATTGATAAAACCTTATGCTATTTAAAAATGTTGATTTTGAGTTACGCAATTAAGAAAATGTTTTAAAATTTTTACGCGATTGAAAAATGATGTAAAAATGTTACGTGATTTAGAGATGTAACAAGAAGTGTTACGCGATTGTGATAATATAGTAACAAAATACTTTGCAATTGAGAAAAATAATAGATTATTGTCGAGTCAATGTACTAGACCCAGAGACGTCAGTTAACGGCTTAGCCTAGTGGTGGCTTGATTTTCGTGGAAGTCACGTAGTTAATAATTATTGGTTCATAAAGTCATTCGATCATGCATCGTGAAAGTCGTAGTGATTTTGTTTGTTAAGGTTGTATGCCTAGGAGATTGAATTACACCTTAGTGCGGGTGCGAATTGCATAGTGAAGGTCAATAATTGATCTTGGGGGCGTCGGGCCGCGATAATTCCATAAGTGGCTAGTTAATAGCTCTACTGTGCCATGGTTATTGATGCAAACATTTCGACGATCTCGATGAAACACTATTCCTATTCATGATCTGGTGTAGAATGTATTGTATAAGCCATGATGCATACGCCGAGAAAGTTGGAGCACTTGAATTGAGGCTAACGATATACAAACATATCTCCCAATCATTCTCTCCGATATTGGTTTTAGCTCCATGGAGTAGGGGTCGGTCCATTGTACATATGCATAGTCAGCAGACATGATATTGTCATATACATTCGTTGAATTATCTATTAATTAAATATCATAATTGTAATTGTTGATTCTGTACTGAATGGCATTATGGTTATTACTGTTTCTTTACTGCCAAATTGGTATGTGATGTAGGGGATCTCACCTCTTTATGGTATTGTTCTGTTTGTTTTGTTTTGTGTTTATGTTCTATGAAGACTGTGATGGCGACGAGCAGTTCCATGGAGGCACTGAAGCATGGCGCGTCCAACTGGACACTGAGCGTATTGAGTATTATGGGGATGTTACCCTATCTTTAAGTAGGACCCGCCACGGGGTTTTTACTTTTTCTTTTGATGCTACTGTCTATCTGGAGTTTTATATGCTTGTCAGGGAGTTATGGGGTAATCCTCATTACACTCCATGGGAGGATTCTGAGGTATCATCTGCTCGGACTCCCGTCTATCAAGACATACCCTAGCTAGGGGATTTGTCTGTTGAGGATTCTGAGGAGGATTCGGAGGAGGATCCAGTGGAGGACCCTTTCCTCTAGGTGTTTGGACTTGGGCCAAAATAGGTTTTGTTATGGTAGTTGTACTTATACTTTTAAGAATGTAAATGTTATGTATTTATGTTGTCAGTAAACTATGTTATATATATGAAAGGTGTATTATTCAGTTCACTATGTCTTGTGTTCTATATATTCTGTTAAGTTTATGTTATTCGCGAAAAGAAATTTTAAAACCCGTATATTACAATATTAAATCATTTATGACTTGGTTTTAGCTTTAAAATTGTTAGTTTGAAATGTAATTCCTAAAGGAGGGTGTTACTTAGGTCTGTCTTGTTTGTGTTGTGTGTTTCTGACGAGCATCGAACTCAATCAAAATTAAAACCGAGTTATACCTATGACTTGTAGTATAGGAGTCAACACAGGATCATCTCTCAAGGATTTTAGTTACAATTTAACCAAATCAAGCCGAAATTGGGAAGGGGGTTGAGCATGCAGAAAACGTAAATAACAGAATTCAAACAAAAATGGATAAAACAAAATTAATAAAGCAACCAATCCAAGAGAATTAACCAAACTTCATTTTAATCCATCCTTGATTGTTATAGGTCTATTCAATTATCAATCAAGTCCTTGGTCTTATATCACTTCAAGACACCTCTCCATGATCCATGAATCTTCTACTAGAAACGCTTCGAGAATTCAATTAATTAAGATTAGACAAATTAAGCACCCATCCAAACCGAAATTAACTTAAAAGCCAAGATCCAACCAAGTTAAACATTTCATCAAACACCTTTAATGCCTTGTTTAATCTCTAATTTCATCTCTTTACACATGATAATTAAGCAATTAACATATGAAAATTCTAATCAAACAACCAGAATTAACAAAGAGAAGAAGAAGAAGAGAAACTTGATTAATAGATGAATATAACAATTAGAGTAGAATCTCAAGATTAAGCATCAAGTTCTTGAATCTCTTAGATTATTCTAAAGGCCCTACCCTTCCATGAGAATGGGAGAACTCAAAAAAATAAAAGAAGAGAAAATGAAATTCAAGAGAGAAGGAGGAGGAAGAAGTTCTACAGAGAAGAAGAGAAAGTGTAGAATGAGAGGTATATTTGCCTAGCCTAAGATTTTTGCCTAAAACTCCTAAAACTACCTCCTATTTTGGCCTCACATGATTAAAATCCACTTAGATACAAAGTTGGGTCCATTATGAGCAACTGGGCCCAAACCCAAAGTAATTTGGAGTTCTACAACTCAAGTTATGATCAAAACAATATCAAAGGGTTACTAAACTCGTGTTCTGACTTCCAGGCCCAATTTGGTCCACTACACATCCGATTAAGACTTCAAGCTCTTCATCAAAGTTGTAGAGATTCCTCTCATCTTTCCTACAAGGTAAAATACAAAATTATCAGATATCTAAAACTCAAGATATGGCCAAAATACAGAAATAGTGTAAAACCTCAACAATGCTAAAAATTATCAATTAAACTTAATTTGAGCCCAAACTTATAAAACATGATCAAGCTCAAACAATTAAGGACATGAAAGGTGTAAATGACTAAACATGAGGGTTTATTAATATATAAAATATATGATTATCAAATTCCCCCACACTTATCTTTTTGCACTCTTAGGCAAAACACATAAGACCAAAAATAGGGAGCAAGGGATCAACATTAAAAATAAAAATAAACTAAAAACTCTAAACGACTCAAATTTCAATGAAATTCAAGAATGCAAAAGTTTACAAGTAAGAAGAGCAGTAAAAGATTCAAGGGGACAAAACATTCATGAATTAAAATTTCTTTACATCTTAAACCAACAAGCAAGGTAGCTTCAAATTGAAAAGCATGAATCAAGAATGATGGATCCTCACACAAGATACACTCTCAAACCCTCAAGTGTTTATAAGGTAAGTGTTTCACTCAATTCAACTCATGAACAATTGCACTACCAAAAGCTTGCTTATCTTCTATTTCTCCACTACTCAAAACACATGTACACACAAATCAAGAAGACTTTATTCAAGGTTGTAATGGGGCCAAGGTAAGGGAAGGAAACAATATGGATATGTCAAGATAAATACCAAAGAGAATGAAAGAGCATTGGAGAGGAACTCAAATGACAAGTAACAAACATGAAATTTTATCTCTCAACTCCAAATAATGCACATTCTTTTTATATATTTCCTTCTCTTATTTTTTTTAAATTTTTTCTTTCACAACCTTTCTTGAATTTATTCTTTTTCTCTTTTTTTTTTCCTTTACATCCTATTTTTTTTCTTTTTTTTTTTTTTTTCATTAGGCTCTTTTTGTTCTTTCTTCTTTTCTTTCTTTCCTTTCTTTAATCACCAAACATCTTGCATATTGCACATCAAATTACACAACCCCCACACTTGAACTACTAATTACCCACAAGCAAAAGAGCTCCTCTTATGAAAATGAACCAATGCTCTCTCATTCCCTAAGGTAAGGCAAAAACATGATTTTTCACATAAGGCATATAATGAGCTAAGACAAAGAATAGCCAAATAGCTCAAGAGGGGTTAATCAAAGGAAACTAATGCAAGGTTGGCTATTTGACTAAAGTAGCTAATAAAAGAAAGAATGTCTCAATCATGTTCATGCATGCAAGTGAAAATGTAGCCTAAAAAAGAATCAAAGCAAGTTCTAGAGTGATCAATTTACATGGGTGAAAATCACACAGGAAAGAGGAGAATGGTGCAAATGTTAAATCCACCAATAGGCTCAAAATCTCATAAGGTATGCATCCATCAAACTTAATTCACCAATTCAAACATCCACCACCAAGCATATCAAATTCAAGAAGAAAGAAAATTTATTCAATCATGTTATGAACCTTGAATTTCAGTTGTCTCAAACTCTTAAACTTCACAAACTTCAAAACATTGTTGGAAAATAATTAAAAACATAAACACATTTTAAAAATAGAAAATAGAATTTAAAAATAGCAAAAATAGAAAAATTAGAAATAGAAATCAGAAATAGCAAAATTCAATAACAAAGAAAATTTAGCAAAGAAGAAGAGAAAATCAAAGCATAGCGAGAAATTAAAATAGCAAAAAATTATCGAAATAGCAGAAATTAAAAATAGGAAATAGTAAAAATAGAGACATGACAAACAAAATCAGAAATAGTAAAAATAGAATTTAAAAATAGTAAAAACAGAATGCTAAAAATTCCTCCCCCACACTTAAATTCCACATTATCCTCAATATAAAGCACGAAAGAAAAATAACATCCATCAAAATCATCAATGAATGAAGGACATGGACAAGTAAAATAAAAGAGAGGGAAAGGAAAGAAACATCCTTATGAAGTAGGCTCGACGTCTTCTTGCAAGTGGACCTCCTCCACAATGTCTGCTTGAGCTCCCTCATAAAATGGTTTCAAGCGATGTCCATTCACTGTGAAAGCTTTGGTGGTATTCTTACTTGTAACTTGCACAACACCATAAGGGAAAATCTTAGTAACAACAAATAGACCAAGCCACCTAGATCGGAGCTTTCCAGGCATGAGTTTGAGATGGGAGTTATAGAGGAGAACTTTTTGACCAATCTCAAATGTTTTTCTCATAATCATCTTATCATGGAAGGCTTTGGTCTTCTCTTTATAGAGTTTGAAACTCTCATAAGCCTCCAAGCGGATCTCCTCCATTTGCTGCAACTGTAATTTTCTCTCCATGCCCGCTTGATCTAGGTCCAAGTTACACCTCTTCACCACCCAAAATGCGCGATGCTCAATTTCCATTGGCAAGTGGCATGCTTTTCCAAAAATAATCTAATATGGAGACATCCCAATCGGTGTCTTACAAGCAGTCCAGTAAGCCCATAAAGCATCCTCAAGCCTCTTACTCCAATCCTTTTTGTTAGGTTGAACTATTTTATGAAGTATCTGCTCGATTTCTCTGTTGGAAACCTCGACTTGCCCATTAGTTTGGGGGTGGTAAGGTGCAGCAACTCTGTGCAAGACTCCATGCTTTTTCATCAAGGCTTCCATGCTCTGATTGCAGAAATGCGAACCCTGATTAGTAATGATTGCCCTCGGGACTCTAAACCTAGAGAAAATCTGTGATCTAACAAAATTCACAACAACTTTGGAATCATCAGTCCGAGTGGCCATAGGCTCCACCCATTTAGATACATAATCCACAGCAAGAAGAATGTAAACAAAACCAAATGATACAGGAAAAGGACCCATAAAATCAATGCCCTATACATCAAATATCTCACAGAATAATAAGGGTTGTTGGGGCATCTCATTCCTACAAGAAATATTTCCTATTTTCTGTAACACCCCAAAATTTCTTTTCCTATTATTTGTGTTGTTTTCTATGATTTTTGTGAGATTTGTAAATTGTTTGCCTTATTTTGATTATTTTATTATTATTTTTGGACTTCTATGTGTTTGAGACAGTGCTAGAAA
This sequence comes from Ormosia semicastrata, assembly GCA_029884595.1. Classification (NCBI taxonomy): domain Eukaryota; kingdom Viridiplantae; phylum Streptophyta; class Magnoliopsida; order Fabales; family Fabaceae; genus Ormosia; species Ormosia semicastrata. Next base: position 57,234,055 of record JAQQTO010000063.1, read on the forward strand.
AATAAAAAAAATTTTGGGGCCAAAAAAATTTTCACTGTTCACGCAGGCCGGGGGAGCTTATTAAACCCGAAACTGGGAACAAATTTTGAAATTTTGTACGTTCTATTATCCATTGGACAATAAATACTAATTTTGCTAGCAGTAGCCTTTGTCCATTGGATAATAGCTACCAGTAAATATTTAGTTAGATAAGTAGTCATGAGCCTAGTCATAACCTTTCATTTTTTCTTTTCATGACTCGCTTATTTTTGAGCCAATGAGAAGAAAGCTTCCAAGGGAAGCTTGTTGGAGTCAAGTTTAGTGGCTTTGACTCTTTGTGTTGCACAAATAGGAGGAAAGCTTCCAAGGCAAGATTGGAGAGAATATTGGAGGAAAAGCTTTGACCACCAACACCCCATGAAGGACTCACGGCCAAGAGGAGCTGCTAGGACAATTTTTATGACCAAAATAGTTACTTATCTCTCTTAAGTCTATTTGTCTTGTTTTTGAGAAACAAAGTATCAAAACTCTCTCTTTTTCTCTCCTTTGTGAGTTTTTGCCAACGCCCCTAAATCACTCTCAAATCTTGATTAATTCAAAATAACCACTTATCTTGAATCTAAACACCATCTTGAGACACTCTCATGTTGTGAGTTTCTTCAAAATCATCCATCTTCAATCTCTTTCTCAAAGCTTAACGTTTGAAGGTTCTTGGTGGTGAGGAACAAAATTTGTGATTTGTTGGTGAAAAATCCATTTGAGGATTTATTCACTTGATTGTGTGAATTTAATGATTTATGTTTGTTTGGCTATATATGACTATATGATTGTTATAGTATACATGAGATTGTTATAGTAGGAATTGATGATTGAAATGCTTTGTATGCTTTGAATCGTGTGTGAAAGGCAAGCTTTGTGGTCCCAAAGACCACCTATGGCTCACGACCATCTAGCCCAAAGAAGGGTATCCAAGGCAAAAATGTTTGATTAATTGAGAACTTAGATGATTAGGGGACTAGAATAGGATTTAAGGATTTATAAGTTAAAAAGAAGATGAATAAAGTTTTATTATTTGAAATGGATTGATTTTCGGTCATGATGATGGAAATAAGTTTCGAAGGATGATTTGAAATTTAAAGTATTTTGTTTAAGTGATTTTTTAGTAAAAGGAATGGAAAAAGATTTTTGTAATGTCTTGATTTAATTAAAATAATATAGATTTTTATGAAAAATGTTAGAAATATCATTTTGGTAAGAAAATATTGAAATTAAGGTTCAAATTTTACATTAAACATGGAAAGTTTCAAAAAGTAAGCTTAGAACATTTTATGGAATTGAAAATTATTGATAAAACCTTATGCAATTTAAAAACATTGGTTTTTGAGTTACATGTTTAAGAAAATGTCTTAAAATTTTTATGTGATTGAAAAATGATGTAAAATGTTACGTGATTTAGTGATGTAACAAAGAGTGTTACGTGTTTGTGATAAAATGGTGAAAATACTTTGCGTTTGAGAAAAATAGTAGTTTTGCTGTCAGGCCAACGTATTGGACTCAGAGATGTTAGTTGACAGCTTAAGCCCAATGGTGGCTTGTTTTGAATTGAAATTGATGTAGTAATGATTATTGATTTATTAAGTCATTTGATCATGCATTGTGAAAGTCATGGTTATAACACCCCGATAATTTTTCTCTTTTACAACTGTGATTTATAATGAGACTAAATTTAAATGAGTGGATTAAAGAAGCCAAGAATCTTTAATAACGGCTAGCTATTCTCATTATGCCAAGTCATCATAGAATTACAAAAAAAGAAACTTTCTATATAATTCTCATGTTTGTAAGAAAATATTTTCATGCCTAGAATTTCTTTACCAACGTGTGACACTTAAAGTATTAAGAATTAAAAAGTTAATTAGGAGTCTTGCACAACCAGAAAAATTAACTAATAACTATAAGATTTAGTATTGAATAGAAGAAAAATCTTGGAATCTAAGTCAAACACGGCTAAAACATGTGGCAAGGTACATCATTTGCCAGCCATGCAAGGTGACATCTCAAAGTAACATGATTCCTTATCATTCTAAGACAGCCACGGTTGGAAACATTTGGCTTGCTGCATGACCTCAATCAAGACTCCTTTGACACCTTTCGAACTCTTAATTAACCCCAAGACAAGTGTGCAAACCGAGCACACCTTTTGCATCATGTAGTGGCACGGCTACCATGGAGATTCCAAGACATAGTTTCTTTTCAACTGGTTATGCATAACGTGTTTAGCTGCATGTCTTCGAGGAACATAATGAATGACACTTCACTTTGAGCATCTCAAAACCGCAAGACACTTGGCCTCCATGCAATCCATTTCTTCATGCCATGACATCTCTCAAGACTTAAGAATCACTTGATTCATGATGGAAACAGGAGGTAGCAGAAACCTCACATTCTTCATCTCATCTTTTCCATTTCACTTCAAACCTGCAGATCTTGAGTTATCAATGTGATGTTCATTCCAAGTACCCAACAAAGACACTCTTCCATTAATGAAAATTACCACCAAGCTATCCCTAGGCCTAGCCTAGCCATGAAGGTAATGATGGCAATCTTAATTCTGCACAAGAAAACTATGGATGGTATTTTAAGAGGCTTTAAGTCTTTGAAGCTCTCCTTGGACAGCATACCTCTTTCACTTCTATCCTCACATAGCCGTGAATCTCCCAACTCACTCTCTAACTTTCTATATCCACAAACACTCTCCATTCTTGTCTTCATCACCCATGGATCCTTGAAGAAGCATCATCTACCTTTCTTTCTATTAGGGAAGTGGTCAAGGTAGGAAAAACAAATAGGGAAATCACTTCTCTACAACTCTTCCTCATGAATTTTTTTTTATCTTCTTAAATCTTCATTCTTCTTTAACAAGAACAATTTCTGTTTCAGCCCTTAATTTATGAGGGAGTACTCTAAATTAAATATATTGTAGTACTAACAATTTATTATAAGCCTTGTTTATGTAAGTTGCTGTTTTGGATTTAATTAACTACTTTGCTAATCTAAACTCTATGCTGTCTACAATTGTCATTAACATCAAGTTTGGTTATCAGTTCTTGCTGCTAAGCTATCATTTGTCTCTGTTGTACCGCTACTTTAGTCATCTTCTACATCACACTTTTAGTTGTGGCTATACGATCTTCATCACGTCTCTTGTCCACATGCCCACATCTATTATGATCTATTGTCTTTCTTCACAAACCAAACTCAAATCACAACAAAACTACACGTAACTATTTCAAACAACATCATCTCTTTTCAAAAAATAAACAATATATCTCTGTATTTAATGTCAGAGAAAAACACAGCACAAACAAGACAAACCTACCCACAAACCCAAAAGACTCTAACTTGGGCTCTGATACCAACTAACGTAACACCCCCTCCGAAGGGTATCACATTTCAAATTAACTCCCTATAATAATTAATTACCTAAGTTATAAAATAATTAATATCATTCTAAATATGAATTCCAAAATTTCTTTTTTTGTGGAAACATCAATTGATTAAATTAAAGTAACTCAAAATATAATAACTGAATAAATTATTTTTCATTTAAATAGAGTTTATTACAACTACACATTCATTATTTTTTTATATACACAAAAACGTAATACCTAAGATATGAGCCCTTGTCAGAAGACCAATTCCTTAGCTGAGAATGTCTCGACCGATAAAAATTTGACCTAAGGATATATCGAAGTTCTCTCTAGGAGTATAGTGAAATTCATTCCACAACTCCCTAATAGGTAAAATAATCTCTTCATAAGCAACTGTATAAAATGAAGTAACGATTTCATGGCGAGTCCTACTTACTAATAGAGTAATATCACCACAATAATTTATGTGCACCGTGTCCCAATAGACACGCCAAGCAACAGTGCCTTCAAGAAACTGTAACCTAAAGAAATCTAGCTGACCCCTCCTTACCGCCATCATAGTCTTTACAGACGTAAACATAAAATAGAAATAGACAGAATAAAACAGCAAAGAGGTGAGATCACCTACACCAATACCAATATGGTGGCATAGAGATAAACACATTCAATATATCATACAGATACATCATACCATAAATACAATTATACCATCAACATTATTTATCATCACAACAAATGTAATAACAATAATTACGATCATGCCCTCAACAATATCCAAATATTCAATAATTCAATTATCATAAATAATAATTACGATAATACCCTCAATATCTTCCAAATATTCAACAGTTCAAATATCACACCGATATCAATACTCAATAATTATGCATATGCACATAGACTCAATTTCCTACTCCATGGGGCTAAAACTCAGGTCGGAGAGAGTAATCGAAAAGATCTGTCTGTACCAACATGCCTCAGACCACGTGCTATATGTATTTGCACATCTAGCATATACACGACAATCTTTATCAGATCTTGATTAAGAATAGTGTCTCAGTCAGGATCATCGATGTGTTGCGTCGGTCAAACCCACGGTACAGAAGAGCTACCAGCAGCCCATTGTAGGCAACCCGCACCTCGATGCCCCCAAGGTCAACAAGTGACTTACACTACGCATATCGCACCCACTCAAAAGGTGTATTCTCTCCTAGGCAATTAGCCTTATCTAGTCCATCAGACTTTTCCAATGCATGTACAATGCACCATTCTCAGTTCAAATTCATCATCTCATATGCAGGGTTCACACATTGGTCCAATAGTATCTTTACTGTACTTTCATCACATAATCATATTTTTACATTTTCTCAATCGCATAACATTTCTATCGCATTTTCAAATCACATATTGATTTTTCAACGTTTCAAAAATTCCATTTCAACCTTTCTCAAAATAATATAACTTTTCACTTCTTTTTCCACATTTAATATCAAAAATTAACCTTATTTTCATTATTTACATAATAGTCCTTCTATAAAATAATATTTACATAATAGCCCTTCTTCATAGAATAATATTTACATAATAACCCCTCTTCAAATAATATTTCCAAAATAGTCATTTATTAAATAATATTTACAATAAAGTCTATTTTTAAAGAATATTTTTAATATAGTCCCTCTAAAAATTAGTATTTCCACTGTTTCCCAAAAAATTTAATTTCTTAAAGTTACTTGAGATATTACAGTTCAAAATTTCCTAACGCGCTTCAAAACCCAGAGGGTGAGCTATACGTCAGTAAATTTCAAGTTACCAACGTATCCTTCTTAATTCTCAAAACAATTCAAAAAATCAATCCACTTAAAAAATAAATTGAGGTTCAAACACTTTCAACCTCTCTTTTCCATTCATATACGAAAATTTCATTTTTCAAATGACAAAACACTTTGTTTCCATTTCTTTAATTATTGTACTTAATCAATTGTATTTTCACTTTAAAATCACTTTGTCTCACAAAACCAAGCCAATATAGGCCTTCAAAAACCATGGTACATGGCCATTGAAACCATTATATATTTTTCCTTCTAAATCAACTGAGTTCCCTTCATATTTTTACACAAACAAAACTATTAAAATTCCTTCAAAAATCGTGAACACTTGGTCTTTGAAATCAATTCATCTTTTCTTTTTTCTTTCCTTTCTAATCATCAAATCATGGTATATTTATATGTATTCATCATATCATATAATCAAGCATACGTTAAAGCAATAAAAATCACATAAAGCAAGCAAACACAAACAAATAATTTAAAACACATAAACACCCACAAATAATTACAAAACCAAAGATATGAATCCTCACATGGATTCACCATCCATCAAACACAAGATTCATCTCTCACCACTATACTTAGTTGGTGAGATGGATCTCCCTCTTACCTTAAAGAAGACAAGATCTTCAACCTCCTCCTCTTTCTTGATTTCGTGTCAACCAAACAAAATCCCTAAAAATTCTTAAACAAACACTAAAGTCATAAACAAAGCTTAAGAACAAAGAACCATGGGATCAATCATGGTCTAGAAAATTAAAAACTTAACTTAGAACCATAGAATCAAAAGTTTACCTTGAGAGTAGCAAGCTAAAGCTTGAATTTTGAGGTACTTGGAGTATGATTTTAACAAAACTTTCTAAAAGAAAAGTGTTTAGAAGGAGGTTTAGCTTTAGAAAGTGTAGAGAAGTAAAATTATAGAAGATTGGAAGTAGGATTTGGGTGGTTGGCCGAAACTCCAAGGAAGAAAAAGAAAGGAAAGGAGTTCTTGTGTTCTTGAAAGTTTTGAGAGAAGATGAAGGCTTTAGCTTTTTGGTGAGAGAAAATGAATATGGATAGTAAACTTGGAGAGTAAAAACCGTGCAGGAGTATAGGAAAATTAGAAGATAATTATGATAGTAAGAATATCACCTTTGTGTTCACATTAAACATCACATGGTGTTCATATGGCTCCCACATGGTCTATGTCACATAATGGTCATCACTTGGTCACTTAGAAGAAGCAAGAACATAGTAGAAAGCCATGTTGGCCATGTGGCTCTATGGTGCATGGAACTAAATTGGTTGTATTTTAATTACTTAGTTACACCTTAATTAAATAGTTAATTCATCTAGTTTCTATTAAACTAGTTTAGTTAGGATTTCTTATTACGTTCTAATTAATTAGTTACATTATTATGTCATTGCATATGTCATGCTTAAATCATGTTTCTAAATAATTAGATATTCATTTAGTAACTAACTTCTAATTATTTAGCAACTAAATTAATTTATTTAGTTACTAATTAAGCTATTAAGGTAACTAAGTTAGCTTATCTAGTTACTTAGTAACTAATGTAGCCATTTTTATTAACTAAATCCTAACCATTAAAATCAACTTCATTTCCTAGCCATTGATTAAATCTAAGGTGGATATCATAAGCTTCTCTATCAAGATTGCTCTCACACCATTGATTAGATCAATGGTGATGATCTAAGGCTTCTTAATCAAGTTTTCCATCCAACGGTTCACAACAAAGTCCAGCCACTATGTTTGACCAATTCCTATTGATTGTCATAAAGCTTAGTAATGATGATCCATCATGATCTTTAAGATATTTAACTGAGATATTTTCAGTTTTCATGATTACACTCGAGATATTTTATTAAGATATTTTCTCGGTAGATATTTATTCTTAGATATTTATCCTTAGATATTTACTAGGTGAGTCATCATAGAATTTTCTAAAACAACTGAGTCAATATGGTGAGTCGTAGTGTAGAGTCACCAGCTGAGTTAACAAGATATTTTTCTAACAGATATTACTGATTGCTACCGCAAGTGCACGGGTCGCTCAAGTAATACAGATACAGAGTAAAAGTTCGTTCCCACGAGGATATTACAATATAAAGCTAAATACCAACTAATAGCTTAATCAATTCTAGACAAGGACATAAAAATAGGAAAATAATATAAAAACTATCTAACCTACAAAAGCAATAAACCTAAAAGCGGTTAGGTTTCAGGAAATCCTCCTTCACCCCCTACATCTATCAACAACATGCAATCCCCCTCATAAACACAAATGCATTGATTAGGTTAGCTTGAGAATCTTCATTAGTCAACAGCCTATGTCTAGGTCAATCAACCTTGGTTTCTACTTGCCTAACTCACCAAGTTTCCTTGAAAGCTAGTACAACATCCACTCATGTACGATTTATTCTCAATCACACACTGTACATGGTCAATAGGTATATTAAACCTTATTAACGAAACAGCTCATAGCCGAACATGTATCAACCACACCATATCCATATCAACAAATCCCTATGTCTAGTTCATTTGCCAATATTAAGATCATGCAATTGAGGCCAACCAAGAACAAGCATTAAACACAGATAATGATTGAACCGTAATCAAACATCCACACAAACTCAGAGAAGAACACATCATTAATATAAATAAAAGGATTCAAAGTATCCTAAACAAAGCTTAGCTATACAAAAGATAAGGAAGAGAAGAGAGAAAGGGAAAAGAGAGAAAGAAGCTCATTGATTTGTCTCTTTGAAGCTTGAATCCTCCTTCAATCCTTTAAACCTTTGCTCCAATCCACCAGCAATGAAGATCTAGCTAAACTATCTAACCTAAAACTAACCTAAGAACTGAAAATGGAAAGAACAAACTAAAAACCTAAAATGGAAATAGCCAAATGGCCAGAACCCAGAGAAAAATGTAACAAAATCTATTTATAGGCTCAGCAGCCGCCTCAGCGCCACAGCCCCCACATATGCGCGCCGCGGCCCTCACAGGGTCGGTCTTATTACGCTGTGGCCCTCACTCATCTGCGCCGCGGCCCCCTCGCCTCGGGTCCAAGTATGGCATCTCCATTTTGCCTATGCGCGCCGCGGCGCTCAACACCTTGCGCCGCGGCCCTGACCACTGAAATGGCTGATTTGGCTTCTCTTCCTCTTTAAGCTTATTTGCTCCATATTTAACCTTGTTCGGAGCCCCTCCTAACATAGAGAATACACCAAATCAGTAACATATATAAATCTACTCAATTCATAACAATTAAACAAAGTTTTGCTATAAACATACAAGAAAGGTTCAGAATAAGAATATGACAAATATAAGCACAAAACCTCCAAATATGCATTATAAACAAGGATCCAGCATTCATTTTAGCACAAGAATAGGGCACAAATAACTGCATTCTGTGTAGTCATCAATTACCCAATGGACAATAGCTACTACTATTATTACACAATGGATAATAGGGAATTCAGATATGGAAAATCTTTGTCAACTGTTCCCATTTTCGGGTTTAGTAAGATCCCTCAATCCCGTTTTGACAGTCCGGAACTTTCTAGTCTTAGAAAAACTTTTATTTTTTTGGGCCCGCCTCGGGTCCACCCCAGGCCCACATACAACTCAAAATAACACTAAAATAATTTAAAACTCAGAAAGTTCTATAAAAATTCACAAAAATCATAAAAATTATAAAACTCATATATTTTTTGAAAAAAATGAAATTTGGACATACAGTTTTCAAGGTAATATTAAAATATCAAAATAATATTAAAATATTCAAAATAATTAAAAATTCTTGAAAATTCACAAAAACTCTTAAATATTATAAAACTCATTGATTTCAAGAAAAATGAAAAATCAGGATGTTACAGTTATGACTCAAAGTAGGAAAAAAAGTTATACTTATAAGAATAGAAGACCTCTAGAGAACAATGAGGGAGATCATGTTTTCTTGAGAGTCACTCCTACGACGGGGATTGGTAGAGCATCGAGAACACGAAAGTAGAATCCTTGTTTAATTGGTCCCTACCAAATCCTAAAAAGAATTGGACATGTAGCTTACCAAGTTGCCCTTCCTCCCATTTTGTCTAACCTTCATGATGTCTTCCATTTGTCACAACTTTGGAAGTACAATCCAGATCCTTCACATGTCATAAAAAATGAATCTGTGTAGTTAATGGATGATTTGTCTTATGTTATGCTTTCGGTAAGGATCATGGATAGAGGGGTCAAAGAGTTTAGAGGTAAGCATATTCCTCTGGTGAAGGTGCTTTAGGATGATGTTGGCTTTGAGGAGGCAACTTGGGAGTTGGAGTCCCATATACAACAAGACTAACCGCAGTTGTTTATTTGAGGTAAGCAATTTTGGGGACAAAATTTTAAAAAGGAGGGAAGAAATATAACATCCTCTAAAATATGTTAGACTTGTAAATAGTTACAGAGGTAACTTAATACTTGCTTAACATGTCTATTTTAATTTTTTAACAATCTGAATTAGTTTAGGTACTTTGCTACAACCTAAAAGGTTAAAGTTGCTTAAAATGACCCAGATATTAGCATAAATTGTAACACTCTAATACTGATAACCTAGTATATCATGCATACTCTAGGATAAACAATATTAGTTATGCTACTTCTAACTTAACATCATACTAATCCATATCAATTTAGCAAATCATAATGGAGAGCCTTGCGGAAAACTAAAAGTCATATACATACATATTGCCACAAAAGGGCTCATTATATATATAAACTTTTCTATAACTAAAAGCAAAGTAAATAAATACAAAGCTTTACAACTAAGCATAAAAATTAAACTACTCTAATCTTTATACTTTTTTTCTTATCTTTGGAGAGCTTCCCCCTAGATTTATATGGCAACAAATGGGGTGAGAAATCACATTTCTCAGTATAAGTAACTAAAACCAATAGTTTAAACATTCGAATTGAATAAACTAACTTAAACTGATAAACATACTAATACTTTCTGCATAAGAAACAAACACAAACTTCTATGTAACGTTCCTAAGCAATCTATACTTCTAATCTAATAATCGAAACCACGATGATTACAAACAACTTCCCATACAATCATTTGTAATCATCTACTAGACAACCGCCCATACAGCTTTCATCAAAGGCACAAAGCAATAACAAAACACACACAACAAGAACACAAAATTCTAATCAAAACAAACAAAAAATTCCAATCAAAACAAGTATTAAATTATGAAATAATGAGATAATGTATGTTTAAAGAAAAGTGTATGCAGTGTACGTGTAGTATCGTGATACTTAACTATTCTCCCTGTGTAATAAGGTATTCTGCCATAATAATGTGTGACCTCTTATAGTCTACCTCGTAGGGGCAAAGTCTGTTATTATAACATATATCCTCCTGATCCTACTAAGTAGTCTACCAAGTATTCTACCATAAACTGGGTGGATATCGCCACCAAACTGAGTGGATGCCTTCACTCACTGATTTCTAGGGATAACAAGTATATGTGAAGTGAAGTGTGTGAAAATGCAGAGTTATATCCTAACTCTAACATAACTACCACATAACCCTATACTAAGTTCATCTTGCACTACTAATACTACCTCTTTTCTATAAGAGCAGTTCATACACTACAACACTTATCCAATGCCAACTAGACTTACTACACTACCATCCTTCCATTACTAACTTCATTTCACTCTTTAAGAGCTTTCATGCACTATGGCATTCACCCTTGTCAACTAGTGTCTAAGGCACTCAACTCTTGCCATCTAGCTCCTTAACTCTTTAATCACCTCTGATGTGATATCTATGCAACACTAGGTTGCTTAAGAGACTAACTCTTGGTCTATGCAATCCACGTCCAATGGATGCACAAGCTTAACTCATTTTCTCTTATATTATTAATCATCTATCTCTCTAGGAATTACCCTCACTAGTGTCTAAAGACACTCTACTAGGCATAAAAAGGGAATGCTAACAAGTAGGATATCTCAAAACATCATTAAAAACATGTTTTCTGGTGCTTGGGCGCTTAAACGCCCCTTCCTGAGCGCCTGAGTGCTCTATGTTCTATTCTGCTATGCGACGCGTGCCTAAGCACTCATTGCTCAACATCACGCGTCTCTCTAGTGTTGAGTGTCTAGGCATTCTACAACGAGTGCTTGAGCATTCATACACCAGAATGGATTCTGCAGAATTCTATAGAACCCGTGAGTGATTCTTTTGAAGGATCACTCACCTCCAACCAATCTAGATCAACTTCCTTATTATTTCTAACACCAAAAATACCCCCTAATCTTATTGCAAACCTCTTACAACTCATTAAAAACATCTAGGCATATTACTGGATCCAAAACCACTTTTATCCCAAAATAAATTTCAAGCTCCTCATTGAACCAAAACTGATTTCCTTAAGCCATAAATGGTCACTTTGATCTTACTAGACTAAAGCTATCCTAATCTAATCCTTGAAATTCAAGAATCAAGCTAAGAACTCAATTTGGTATATCCAAACTCCTATTTCTATTCACAAAAACCAAGTTCATACTAGATGAACATCAAGGAATAAAGATGAATAGAACCCCTACCTCTTGTCTTGGATGGAGATCTTCAAGCTTGGCCTTTGTCCTTGAGCTTCTTCCCTTCCTCTTTCTCTCTTACGGCTGCTGCCCCTTCTCCCTCTCTTTCTCCCTTTTCTATTTTGGTTTCCTTCTGTTGTGGGAAAAATGAGTTCCAAAGTCTCACTTTGCTTCTCATTAGATAACCACTAAAGTGGTACTGAAAAAACCAATCTACTATGAACACTTAAATTCCTCCAAATCAAGGTTCCTAACACCCAACAGATTCAAAATAAATCTTAAGATTCATTAAAAATCATGTAGCACTTTTTCTTTATTTTTCCATATCTGCTAAGGGTCAATCCGGCATTAAAAGCACAATCAGTATGCCTAAAAATATGTAATTAACTCCGATTGTCCTAAAACTTTAACTACACCTTACTAAAGGGAAGGCCAAGGTTTGAGATCATCCAAGACCTGAACTCCATCTCAACTACTAAAGGTAGGGGATTTGTGTCTTTTGTTGCTTCTTTCTTCTATTTTCACCATTTATGCATGCTTGATGCACAATAGGTCATTTTGGATTTTTGAGGTATTTGGAGTGTTTTTCTTGTTTGAATGTGTTGCAATGGTTGTTTATGACTTGTTCATGGAATGAGTTTGAGTTAGAAACTTAGAACTTGTCATTTGGACCTTTGATGCATAAAGTAAGAATTTAGGTCATGAATGGGAAATTTTGTCCTTGAATCCAAAGTTAATGATTTGAGTTAGTGATTAATGATTCCTATGTGTTAGTGAACTAGATAGGGACCTTAAATCACCTAGAAATTGACTTGAAGTGGCCAAAATCCATGACTTGTTCCAATAGAATAGTACACGGTTCTGTAAAATTCTACAAAACCCAGTTTCTGTGATTTACACTGTAGCATGGGAAGATCACGTCGAGGCGTGAGGTGCATCACATGAATACCCGAGAACAGGGCACCGCGGCATGCCAAGGCCGTGCCACACTGTGAGCTCTAGGATTTTCCAACATTGTGTTTTTGACTTTTTGGAATTTTCTAAGTGATAGGATCACTCATATATGTTTTCCTAAGTGTGTTGAGGCACTAATAGGGGTAATTCTTGGAGGGAATAACCACTTAGCATAAATGAGGAGTTATGAAACCTTAGGCTTTTTTTAGTTTGAGAATGCCATAAGGGGTATCTAGGACCTTATACAACATGAGGTTGTTTTCAAAATCACTTGTGAAGTGATGATGTGAGGTTCTAGGTATGAGAGTGCTAGTGACCTGGTTCTTACTACTTTGTTGGATAAGTGAGGTTAAGATTCACATGTACTAGTGATTAAAATGAGGTTTGATGATACTTTGGCATTTTGTTTTCAAACTTGATATTTGCTATTTTTCCTATGTATTATAACCTTGGATGGTGTGCACAACCATATGTCCAGAGAATAAGGTCTTGGATCTAAGTTCTCCTAGCATTTATGCTATAATGGTCAAGGTTACCGGAATTGGGGTGGTAGTAGTACTCTTATGTTTGAGAGGGGAAAGTATTTCACTTATTACCAAGTAGGGTATGGGCTTTTAGGCTTATCTTGCTTTGTATATACAAAGAACGGAGGTTCTTGGAAAAGATGTAAGTATCTGTGTTTTTAAAAAACTAAACCTATATTGGCATTGCATAATCATATTACTAGGACTTGTGTGAGCATAGCCATATATCATTGCATAAAGCATTGCATATGTTGACGATTATATTAGCGGTTGTCTTGCTTGTTCGATGATGTCTTAGGATTGTATGAGCGATTCTTTGATATTATTGATTATCATGTAATCTGTTATATAGTGTGTATGCATGTTTTTAGTTGGTTTATTTGTTGTAAATAAATAACTGCTAGTTTTGGTATACTAATACTGAGAATTTTGTGAGTTCTCACCCCTGTATGTTCCTTGTAAATCCAAGTGAAGACCCTCCAAAGAGAAAGGGCAAGAAAAAGAATAAGCAAAAGGCTTAGTTTAGTTATTTTGTTCTTTTTTGCATAAGCTTGTATTCGTATACTTTGCTTTATAGTTCGTAAAAGTTTATGTATTATAATGTGACTATTAGCCAGTTATGTATATATATGAACTTTTTCATCTTCGTGGCTCTCTATAATAACTTTATAGGTTGTTATAGGTTTATCTTTTATGCATATTAGAAAGTGACATTCTTACTACGTTTTATCTTGAAATATTCTGATTATTTTATGATAAATTGTACTAGAGTGTTACACTTTTTACCTTCTATGTTGCAGTAAAATGCCTAAACTAACTCAATTTATCACAAAGTTAAACTGACATGTCAAGCAAGTATTATGCTACCTCTATAACCATAAACAAGACTAACATGCTAAAGAGGCTGTTACATGTAAAATCACATGGGCCATGTAATTTTCTAGAGTGTGAAACAAGCTCTCGGTCAACATGAAATTGTACCTATGTTTTATCTTTCCAACGCCACTAAATCACTCAATTTACACCTCTATAGCTCAAGTTATGCATGTTTTACTACACAGAGGTCAAAAAACAAGCGAATCTGCCACCAATTTGATAATGAACTCAAATCTCTTCAACTCGCTCATAAAATATTTAATGAATTTGCTCCAAATATTCTATTTTAAACTTAAAATAGTAAAGAAAGGAAATAAATGTTAAAGGATGAGATTTTATCAAAATATAGCACTAAAAGCATACATTATTTTAAAATTTATTACCAAATTTATATCAAATCAATCATTAAATATATGTATAATCTACAAAGCAATAATGAAAAATATTTTAAAATGGAGGAAGTACTTAATTCATCATTTATAGTCCATCTGTTTCAAAATATTTGTTGTTTTAGACAATAAATTTTGTCTCATTTTATTTATCATTTTAGAAAACTAAAATAGCATTAATTTTTTTTTTCAAACTTTATCCTTGACTCTTAGTATCTCCACTAAGTGGAATGAAAAAGAGCATTAATAAAGTGAGAAGATAATTTAGTCAAATAGTGTTATATTTCTCTAAAATTGATTATATTTAATACCTTTCTTAATTATTAAACAAAAACCTTAAACACAGATATTTTGAAACGAATGGAGTACTTGACACTTTCTTCATTCAAGCCCTCATTATTTACTGTTAAGTTTATTCCAGATTATATCTTCCTAAATTATCACCATTAATCTTCATTAATTCATTGATTACCCCTCCGTTTTAAAATATCTGTCATTTGAGGTTTTTGAACACGAATTAAGAAAACTATTAAATATCCTCAATCTTGTAAAATATAACAACATTTGACAAAATTAACTTCTCACTCCATTAATGCTCTCTTGTTCCATTTAGTAGAGATGACAAGAGACAAAGATAAAGTTAGAAAAAAAATTAAAGCTCTCTTGGTTTTCTAAAACGACAAATAAAATGAAACAAAATTTATTCTCTAAAACAAAAGATATTTTGAAATGAAATGAGTATATCATATAACACTACTCTCCTGCTCAAATATGTGCATAACAATGCTCCCTCATGATTTTAGTAAGTTATAACCCGCGCAAATTATTTCTTAATTAATTAAGATTAATCTTGATTAATCATATGACAAATTAATTTATAACTCATCACTACTAGAAAATCATCTTTTAGAGACCAATTTAGTGACTAGAAATAATCAATCTCAGCAACAACTAATACAGAGATCAATATGAGAGAGGAAAAAAATTTCCAACTGAAATTAAATCAGTTCGCTAAATCAGTTTCTAAATTATTTAGCGATCAAATTAGCGACTGATATATATGGGACAAAAGGAAACTAAAAAAATCATTATTTTTTTTCTTTTGAGACCGATATTTCGATCACAACTTTAATTATTTTTTCATTTTGATATTTATGTTGTAAAGGAAAAAAATTAAATATAGCAACTGATTTTTTAGTAGCTGAACTTACTGATTTTAAAAACTTATTTTATTTTGTTGAAAAGAATAGCGACTAAAACTTAGGTCGCTAAATCAATCAATTTTTAAAATTAATTTTTTTATAAAATATTAAAAATAGAAACCAAAAAATTAGTTGCTATATTTATCAATTTTAAAAATTGTATATCATTTTGAAAAGAAAATTAAAATAATAAGGTAAAAAAACACAAACCCCCTTGAGGTTTGTTGAAATTGCACCAAACCACATTCTTTTGCGAAATTGACACTGTAACACCCCTCGATTTAATAACCATGGCATAATCATCATTATACCACGAATACTAAACTTTGGTGTGCAATAACTTTGAAATAATATTTATCCAAAGTAAACCATTGTGCATATACGGAAAATATGAGTCACAGATGAAATAATACATAAGCCGTCATTAGCACATATAATTCAACAAGCCAAAATCAAAATACAACTCATAGGACTAGATAATTAATTTAAAGCATACATAGTGCGACGCATTTCACATACCACTCAAATATAAAATACATCAAGTTTGACTTCAGAACGCAGGTATACACAAATTACACCTTAATATAAGTAATCCAAAAGAAAACATACACTACCTATAAAGACATCCACGTCTAAGGAGTTGGGCACTCCATCGGATCCACCTCGGGATCCTCTCCCGACTCATCTAAAGATATAAGGACAGGACTGAGTGCGGTCCCACGGTGAAGTGCCCTAGCAGCTGATGCTATGGAATCCTCGTCCTCTCTAGGGGTGTGAATCGGATCACCCTATAGCTCCCGGATAGGCAAGGCGAACTCCAGATGTACCGAAGTAGTAAGTGTCAGGATAGGATCTCCATCACGAGTCCTTCTCACAGTCAAGATCAGGTCTCCAACGTACCGTATACGCTCTCCAGCCCAGTTGACTCACCATGCATTGGCGTCACCAAGGAATACAATCCTAACGAACCCAATGGAACCTTTTCTTTACGACATCCTCGAAAGCAAAAGACCAATACCCAGTAAAGTCTAGGAAAAACAATCTCGTCCCCCGTACAGTGTTTAACCAAATATGACATAGAATAAGAACAGTGCAAGAAAGAGGTGAGATATCCAACTTCATTACCAATTATGGCAGTAAGAAACATAAATGGCATAGGACGCCCACATAGTATAACGAAAATAATAAATAATATCAAGAAGTAGATATTAAGTAGTTTAACAGTTTCAGGCGGTATATCATCAATAAGATAGCAGATCCAATTATCATATAAATTAAATGCAAAGTAATGTATTGACTCACTATGCACATATACATGATATCAAAATCCTACTCCATGGAACTAGATACAAACATCGGAGAGAATGATCAGGGAGACATGCCAGTATCTCGTCAGCCTACAATCAAGTGCTTCCCAGAATAATAATAGTTTTACGCAACAGCACCTTATACAGCGGCATTCCCACAAGATCGCGATATAGGACAGCGTCTCGGTCAGGATCGTCGGTGCGTTTGCATCGGTTTGTCCCACGGTCCCAAGGGGCTACCAACTGCCAACTGTGGGACGCCCGCGCCCCGAAGCCCCCAAGGTCAACTACAGGACCTACACTAGTCTATTTGCACCCGCACAAAGGTGGGATTCAACTCCTAGGCCACATGGCCTTGACAAATAGTTCATCGGACTTCCACAATGCATGATGACTCAATGCATATATCATGTATATTCAACAACAATATACTTTCCATAACATGCCACAATTTTGGCTAAGGTAAGCATCAACCTATTCTTGATTCACTCATGGACCCTCAATAAATATTATTAGGTCCTTAAATAATGCATTACACCTTTAGGATACATTATGGAATTATGCCTAAATTTCTATATTCTTCTCGATAAGTTTCTCTTTTAGCAGAATTCTCTCACATTATTCATTTAATCATTATTATTTTAATTACATAAGTCCATCATTAAATTTTTAAACCTAATTCCCTTAAAATGATTTAAATTGAATTATTTATCATTCTTACTTACACTCATGGTCTTGCTTTAATTAAAATTTATTCTAAGTTTTTGGATAAAACTCTATTCTTGATTCTTTCCATTTTATGAAATCCTAAATTAATTTCTAATTGCCCAAATTAATTAAGTTTCACTTTGATTTAGTGATTCTTATGAGATTCTTTCCTAGAGGGGTTCATTTCATTATTTCCTTACTTTTAAACTTAGTCATGCTCACTTAAAGAATTATTTCTAAGTCTTACTAAGTCTCACACATCCTTATTTGTTCTTAAAGTCCAAAGAGTTCTGTTTGGTTACCTAATTAATTTCCTTCCATCACATGATCCACTTGCTTAATTACTTGATTAATTAGAGGTCATAGTTGTATGAAGTTACATAATTAGGCCATTATTAGCCATAGAGGTCATGAGCCTCTCCAAGTTTTCAGATTCTAAATTTCCATTCTGTTAATTACATGTTGTCCACCTGATTAGTTATGTCCTCCACTTGTTATGATTTTTCATCAAGAACCCTAATTTTGGGCCCCAAAACTGTGAGCCTCCTAAAAGGAATCTAGGTCATTTCCTTCCATTTTAAGTTTTCCAATCCATCCAAGTATATCAATATACATAACCAATCAATCAAATAACTTAAACAAATTAAAAACAATATATAATCATACAAATCATACAAACAAAGAGAGTAACCCTACTAGGGTTTCTCACAACCAATCACAAAAATAAAGTTCCTTACTACCGATATAGTTTGAGAAGGAGTATCTCCCTCTTACCTAGAGGAGAAAATAAGTAATGGAACTCCCTTGAAGCTCCTTGCAATTTTCGGATTCACACCTCCAAGAACCCTAAAAATTACAACTTCATTAAATCAACAAGGAGACTTGAAAAAGAATAGATCAATGGTCATAAAGAAGTCCTTGAACACGAAAATGAAGAATGGTTATAAAGCTTCAAACTTGAGGCAAGAAGAAGAAGATGATGAAAATAGAACATTTTTAAGAAATCACTAACTAGAGATGTGTTTAGATGATGAAGGAGGTTAAGAAAATGTATTTGGTTGAAAATTTTGTGATCATTGGTGGGTTGGGAGTGTGGTGGCCATGGGTTTTCTAGAGAGAAGGAGGAGAGAATTTCTTTTGAGAGAAATGGATAGTAAAGTGAATGAACTTTTAGGGTTTCTTTTTGAAACTAGAATAGATTGATTAATTAAATGGAGCACAATTTTGGCTCCATAAAATGGGGCTGCTGCTTGTTGGGAGAGGGAGAGAGAGAGAGAGAAGAAAATGGTTGAGAGAAAAGAGAGAAGGAAAATCTAGAGAGAAAAGTTGATAGGAGAAAAGGTGATGACTTTTTGACTTTGAAATTAGAATTGATTAGTTAATTGAGTGAAGCACATTTTTAGCTCCCAAAATGGAGCATGGAGCCGTATGGGAGTGTGAGGGAGGAGAGAGAAGATGAAGCTTCTTTGTGAAGCTTATAGCTTTTTCCAATAAAGAGGATTTGATTAGACATAAAGGAGATTACCTTTGGATAAGATAATGTGATTTAGTAATTAAATAATAAGGTGGTTAGGATTTTACTACAAGCTATTACCCAATGGATAATTGTTGTACTACACAAGCCAGTAATAATTATCCATCGAATAATAGAGCGTACTGCAAAATTTTATTTAACAGTGCGTACAGAGATTTTATTTATCAGATAAAACCTCAAAAAACGTAAACCTCATAAACTGTGTGCAAACTCGGGTTTAGTAAGATCCTCCGTCGATGCTTCCACAGTTCAAGGTTTACCAGTCTTAGGAAAAACATTTTGTTTTCCCGGCTTCGCTCAGCGCACACATGAGAAATATATTAAAATATTCGACGTTTCCCAAAAAATTCACAAAAATTCTTAAAAATCAAAAATATTGGAAAATGTCTATTCATCATGAAACAAACAATTTTTCGGAGTGTTACACTGACTCTGTGCAGTGTGCACGCAAAATGAAGAATATATTAAAATATTCGACATTTCTGAAAAAATACAAAAATTTCCCAAAAATCACAAATATTATAAAATGACTATTTGTGATGAAACAAATAATTTTCGGAGCGTTATACCAGTTTTGCTCAGTACGTATGCAAAACGAGGAATATACCAAAATATTCATCGTTCTCGGAAAAATCTACAAAAATTCACAAAAATCTCAAATATTATAAAACGACTATTTATGATGAATGAGATAATTTTCGGGATGTTACAACTCTCCCCTTCAAAAAGAAATTTCGTCCTCGAAATTTGATCTATCTTAGAATACACATGGATATTGTTCCTTGCAGAATGTTTCCAGATCTTCAGCGCAATCCCAACGGCTAACTTTGAGTTTTCGCGTAGAGTAACTCTTCTCATGTGCTGTCAGTTGTCTTGAAGCATACGCTACTACTTCTATCTGCACAGGCTCACGTTCCAAAATCTAATGCAAGACAGCAATGGGTATCTCAAAATGTTCGTTGAGATTAAGCAGAATCGTCACAGGTAAGGTAGTAGAGTGTTTCTTCAACTCTTGAAAATTTTCTCCGTATGCATCAGTCCATACAAAACTTGACTCTCTCGTATGAGTCAAATGAGAAGTCTTGCCACCTTCGAAAAATTCTATGACAAGTCTCCCGTACTAACCAACTAATTCCATCTGGCTACGAATCTCCATTATAGCTAGCTAATCCCATACAGTGACGAATCTCCAATACAGTCTTTGATCTTTCCCATTGAAGAACTGCTCCAACTTTTGATGGATCTCCAATAATTCCTTCTTTTAAAGATCAAGTGACTCAAAAGTCAAACTACCTCAAATCAAAATTCACTCCTGGACAGCTTCTTGCGTAACTCCTCATTCTTCTTCAGAATTTGATGAACAACACGATACTTCTGTCTCAATAGAAAAGAAAGATCATGTTCATGTAGTCGACGAGTACTACAGAAGCGTTCATTACATGGAACGACATTATGAAATACTCGTAGTGTTCACAACGCGTCAAAAAAAGTTGCTTTGGAAATATCTCCTACCCTTAGGTGATCTTGATGATAGTCAAGAACTCAAGCTGATCTTGGAGAAAATAGCAGCGTTCTTCAATTGATTTGTCAAACTATCTTTCCTTGATCCGAACAAAATGTCTCATAGGGTAAGTTCTCACCTAATTGTGTTGCACTTGGCACAATATTATGGTTCAAATTCAAGAACACATTTCCTCAATCAAAGTATACTAGGAACATTATAATGATCAGAAAGAAAGGGTAGGGAAGTCACTTGGTTTACCACCGGACCCTTCCGATGATGAATTTGGCAGGGTTTAATAAAATTTAGGAATGAGTGTCATGGATTGAAATCTAGAAATTTTTTTTTCTCAAGAGACATTACGTTTCTGTTAGAACAGAATGACGAGACATAGTTAGAAAACATCCAATCCCCTTTCTGAGATCAAGTTTATTCACGAAGAAAGTAGATAATTGAATTGGAAAAAGGGTTCTAATTTCTAACAACAATAGGATCGTTTTAAACAAACTTGTGTAAGGATAGCAAGCTTGTAAACCAGAACAGTAATATTCGAGTCGAAAGGAAGTAAATACATAGACAACCCAATCCCAAAAATAAACTTTTAATTTTTCATTGGAATATTTCAACAGGATATGGTCGGAAGATAACCAACCCTTTTGTTTTGATATCACATCAGATTTACGAAGAAGGTAAACAAATCCAATCAACAGAAAAGACTCAGTCTTTAACAGACATAGGTTAATTTAAACAACTAGGCTACCAACAACATGTTCTTAGTAGCAGAAATAGAAATAACTTAGTCAAAAGATGATGAAGATACAAATGATCCTAATAGACTCATACAATCATATGTCACAAGGAAATAGGTTATCCCCAGAGTTATACAATGGAATCACAGGGTTATCTACTGTAGCACAGTCCCCCTCTTCATTTCGGTCTTCAGTCTGGGTGGAGGAATTAACTCTCCCTTGCTCGTGAGATTTTGAGGTGCATACATCTCCGATGGAAGGCTTTGTCCTATGCAAGGTACAATTTCTCGCCACATGTCCTGGCTTTTCGCACTTGAAATAAATTATTCCTTCGATCGTATAGTCCTTTGTTAAGTGGTCCTTTCCACACTTGAAGCAGATTACCCTCTTGATCTTACATTCCCTCGTTGAGTGATCTTTTCCAAACTTCTTACACATCTGTAAAAGTGTCACGGGATGACTAGGTCTACCACCACTAGCATTACCCCCAGTTGGTTGTCGTCGTCATTGATTCCCTAGTGGTCGCGAGTACAATTTCTGCTTGAACTGATTGATCATTCTATTATTCCTCTTTTCCAACTTAGGTAGTTCAGAGTTACTCCAAAGCTGAATTTCTCCCAACAAATTCTGAACCTCGACTTCTAACTCCTGTTGCTGCACTGTCCTCTGATTCAGTTGTACTGTTACGGCAGCCATTCCCTACATTGCTTCCATAGTCGTATCCACCCCTTTGTTATTGAGTTCCATATTCTGACACGTACATCTTTTGCTAGCCATTGTCTTCCTTTGAAAACAGACAGTCAAGCACCATGGAGACAAGAAGTAACCATTTCAGATAATATTGTCTCCTTTCGGAAACCAAACACAAAAGACACACAACACAACAAGACAAAACAAATCACCAAACCCAAAAGATTCTAACTTGAGCTCCTTCATCTAGCCTTCTATGGCGCGATCTTCCGCAAGTCTTTAACTTCCAGGCAGCTCCTCAAACCATACATACGCCAGATATTCCTCTCCCAAGAGAATTCAGTTCTCCAAAACATCTTGGACGCTTCAGTTCACAAACCTTACAAGTCCTATTTAACTACTCATTTCTAACCCATTGGATCAAACAATTCTAGAGGTAACAGAACAAGGGTATAAATGCAAGTAAACCCTAAACAAGTTCAGTCATACCAGCTGAGCTTCTTACTAAAAGAACTTCTATTCACGTAATACGCCTAGGTGAAGTCATAGTTTTCCGTCCACACAGAACATTACACATTGAGTGGGCCAATACTCAATAGCATGTATCTATGCAACAGTAGCTACCAATATTCAACCTATGGCAAGTCATGCCGTCCTTTCCCAAACATCTCAATAAAAAGACAAGGAAGTGCACAACATACTAAGAAACTTCTAACATGTCTAAGCATAGTCAGTCCATACCCCGGCTCAACAGGATGAACTGAGCTCTGATACCACCTAATATAACACCCCTCGATTTAATAACCACAGCACAATCGTCATTATACCGTGAATACTAAATTTTGGCGTGCTACAACTTTCAAATAATATTTATCCAAAGTAAACCATTGTGCATATACAGAAAATATGAGCCATGGATGAAATAATACATAAGCCATCATTAGCACATATAGTTCAACAAGCTAAAATCAAAATACAGCTCATAAGACTAGATAATTAATTTAAAGCATACATAGCATGACGTATTTCACATACCACTCAAATATAAAATACATCAAGTTTGACTTCAGAACGCAGGTATAAACAAATTACACCTTAATATAAGTAATGCAGAAGGAAACATAAACTACCCATAAAGACATCCACGTTTAAGGAGTTGGGCACTCCATCAGATCCACCTTAGGATCCTCTCTCGGCTCATCTGAAGATATAAAGACAAGACTGAGTACGGTCCCACGGGCAGATGCCTTAGCAGCTAATGCCATGGAATCCTTGTCCTCTCTAGGGGTGTGAATTGGATCACCCCATAGCTCCCGGATAGGCAAGGCGAACTCCAGATGTACCGAAGTAGTAAGTGTCAGGACAAGATCTCCATCACGAGTCCTTCTCACAGTCAAGATCAGGTCTCCAACGTACCGTATACGCTCTCCAGCCCAGTCGACTCGCCACGCATTGGCGCCACCAGTGACTACAATCCTAACGAACTTAATGGAACCTCTTCTTGACGACATCCTCGAAAGCAAGAGATGAATACTTAGTAAAGTCTAGGAAAAACAATCTCGTCCTCTCTACAGTCTTTAACCAAATATCGCATAGAATAATAACAGTGCAAGAAAGAGGTGAGATATCCAACTTCATTACTAATTATGGCAGTAAGAAACATAAACGGCGTAGGACGCCCACATAGCATGACGAAAATAATAAACAGTATCAAGAAGTAGATATTAAGCAGTTTAACAGTTTCAGGCAGTATATCATCAATAAGATAGCAGATCCAATTATCATATAAATTAAATGCCAAGTAATGTATTGACTCACTATGCACATGTATATGATATCAAAATCCTACTCCATGGAGCGAGACACAAACATCAGAGAGAATGATCAGGGAGACATGCTAGTATCTCGTCAGCCTACAATCAAGTGTTTCCCAAAATAATAATAGTTTTGCGCAATAGGGCTTTATACAGCGGCATTCCCACAAGATCGCGATATAGGACAGCGTCTCGGTCAGGATCATCGGTGCGTTTGCATCAGTTTGTCCCACGGTCCAGAGGGGCTACCAACTGCCCGCTGTGGGACGCCCGCGCCCCCAAGGTCAACTACAGGACCTACACTAGTCTATTCGCACCCGGACTAGGGTGTAATTCAACTCCAAGGCCACATGGCCTTGACAAATAGTTCATCTGACTTTCACAATGCATAATGACTCAATGCATATATCATGTATATTCAACAACAATATACTTTCCATAACATGCCACAATTTTGGATAAGGTAAGCATCAACCTATTCTTGATTCACTCATGGACCCTCAATAAATATTATTAGGTCCTTAAATAATGCATTACACCTTTAGGATACATTATGGAATTATGCCTAAATTTCTATATTCTTCTCAATGAGTTTCTCTTTTAGCAGAATTCTCTCACATTATTCATTTAATCATTATTATTTTAATTACATATGTCCATTATTAAATTTTTAAACCTAATTCCCTTAGAATGATTTAAATTGAATTATTTATCATTCTTACTTGCACTCATAGTCTTGCTTTAATTAAAATTTATTCTAAGTTTTTGGATAAAACTTTATTCTTGATTCTTTCCATTTTATGAAATCCTAAATTAATTTCTAATTGCCCAAACTAATTAAGTTTTACTTTGATTTAGTGATTATTATGAGATTCTTTCCTAGAGGGGTTCATTTCATTATTGGGTTCCTTACTTTTAAACTTAGTCATGCTCACTTAAAGAATTATTTCTAAGTCTTACCAAGTCTCACACATCCTTATTTGTTCTTAAAGTCCAAAGAGTTCTATTTGGTTACCTAATTAATTTCCTTCCATCACATGATCCACTTGTTTAATCACTTGATTAATTAGAGGTCATAGTTGTATGAAGTCACATGATTAGGCCATTATTAGCCATAGAGGCCGTGAGCCTCTCCAAGTTTTAGGATTCCAAATTTCCTTTCCGTTAATTACATATTGTCCACCTGATTAGTTATGCCCTCCACTTGTTATGATTTATCATCAAGAACCCTAATTTTGGGCCCCAAAACCGTGACCCTCCTAGAGGGAATCTAGGTCATTTCCTTCCATTTTAAGTTTTCCAATCCATCCAAGTATATCAATATACATAACCAATCAATCAAATAACTTAAACAAATTAAAAACAATATGTAATCATACAAATCATACAAACAAAACAAGTAACCCTACTAGTGTTTCTCACAACCAATCACAAAAACAAAGTTCCTAACTACCAATATAGGTTAAGGAGGAGTATCTTCCTCTTACCTAGAGGAGAAAACAAGCAATGAAACTTGCAATTTTCGGATTCACACCTCCAAGAACCCTAAAAATTATAACTTCATTAAATCAACAAGGAGACTTGAAAAAGAATGGATCAATGGTCATAAAGAAGACCTTGAACACGAAAATGAAGAGAAGAGGGTGAGGAACCAAGAACCTTACCCTAAAGCTTCAAACTTGAGGCAAGAAGAAGAAGATGATGAAAATGGAACCTTTTCAAGAAATTACTAACTAGAGATGTGTTTAGATGATGAAGGAGGTTAAGAAAATGTATTTGGTTGAAAATTTTGTGATCATTGGTGGGTTGGGAGTGTGGTGGCCGTGGGTTTTCTAAAGAGAAGGAGGAGAGAATTTCTTTTGAGAGAAAAAGATGAAGCTTAGAGAGAGAAATGGATAGTAAAGTGAATGAACTTTTAGGGTTTCTTTTTGAAATTAGAATAGATTGATTAATTAAATGGACCATAATTTTGGCTCCATAAAATGGGGCTACTGCCGTGTTGGGGAGAAGGAGGGAGAGAGAGAAGAAAATGGTTGAGAGAAAAGAGAGAGGGAAAATCTAGAGAGAAAAGTTGATAGGAGAAAAGGTGATGACTTTTTGACTTTGAAATTAGAATTGATTAGTTAATTGAGTGAAGCACATTTTTGGCTCCCAAAATGGAGCATGCAGCCGTGTGGGAGTGTGAGGGAGGAGAGAGAATATGAAGCTTCTTTAAGAAGCTTATAACTTTTTCTAATAAAGAGGATTTGATTAGACATAAAGGATAAGATAATGTGATTTACTAATTAAATAATAAGGTGGTTATGATTTTACTATAAGCTATTACCCAAAGGATAATTGTTATAGTGCACAAGCCAGTAATAATTATCCATTGAATAATAGAGCGTACTGCAAAATTTTATTTAACAGTGCGTACAGAGATTTTATTTATCAGATAAAATCTCAAAAAATGCAAACCTCGTAAACTATGCCCAGTCTCGGGTTTAGTAAGATCCCCCATCGACGCTTCCACAGTTCGAGATTTACCAGTTTCAGGGAAAATATTTTGTTTTCCTGGCTCCTCTCAGTGCGCACGCAAAATGAAGAATATATTAAAGTATTCGACGTTTCCATAAAAGTCCACAAAAATTCTCAAAAATCACAAATATTGAAAAATGACTATTCATCATGAAACAAACAATTTTTTGGATTGTTACACTGACTCTGTGTAGTGTGCACACAAAACGAAGAATATATTAAAATATTTGATATTTTTAGAAAAATACAAAAAATTTCTCAAAAATCACAAATATTATAAAATGACTATTTGTGACGAAACAAATAATTTTTGGAGCGTTATACCGGTTCTGCTCAGTGCGCATGCAAAACGAGGAATATACCAAAATATTCATGGTTCCCGGAAAAATTCACAAAAATTCACAAAAATCTCAAATATTATAAAATGACTATTTGTGATGAATGAGATAATTTTCGGGATGTTACAGACACCACACCCCATTTAAGTAATGATGTTAGAGGATAAGTGGGGTGCAACATTATTGATCAATGTTCTGGAAAAAGCTCATAAGAAAATGGAAAAACCAAGTTAGCTTGGAGATCATGTATGAGATAGATTGTGTGCACATTGGGAAAGTGAGGCTTTTAAGAAGAAAAGTATGATTGCCAAAGTAAATCGAGCATTTGATTATGGAGGATTTGGAGGTTCATATCACACCTGTAACACCCCCTCTGAAGGGTCTCACATTCATACCAATTCCTTATAATTAATTTTTCAAGTTATAAAATATTTAATCTCATTTAAATATGGGTTTAAAAATTTCTTTTTTCGCTGAAAACATTAATTGATCAAATTAAAATAACTCAAAATATAATAATTGAATAAAATACTTTTCATTTAAACAGAGTTTACTACAACTATACATTCATTATATTTATATACCCAAAACATAACACCTAAGATATGAGCCCTTGTCAGAAGACAAATTCCCTAGCTGGGAATGTCTCGACGGATAGAAATTCGACCCATAGATATATCGAAGTTCTCTCTAGGAGTATAGTGAAATTCATTTCACAACTCCCTAATAGGAAAAATAACCTCTTCATAAGCAACCGTATAAAATGAAGTAACGATCCCATGGTGAGTCCTACTTACTGATAGAGTAATGTCACCACAATACTCTATGTGCCCTATGTCCCAATGGACACGCCAAGTAGTAGTGCCTTCAAGAAACTGCAGCCTAAAGAAATCTAGTTGATTCCTCCTTGTCTCCATTTTAGTCTTTACAGATGTGGACATAAAATAGAAACTGTAACACCCTCCTTAGGGCGTCATATTTCATGTTACTTTATTTCCAATTTTCCCTTCGTTATCAAATAGTGCTTTGTAATGTAATTACGAGTTATAAAATTTCTTAATAATGATAAGATAAACTTAGTGGAAAATAAAAACATAACAACATTGTCACAAATAATTTGCATCGTATATACATATACAAGTCTTAGTGCTATCATATTTTAATATTTATAAACTAGACTCTCAAAATACTTAAGCATTAATTTAAAACTAACATACTGCCCAAGTTCTACTACTCAACAGAACCCTTAGACGGGTTTTCCTCAGACTCCTCAGCAGATAAGAGTCCAGACTGACGCGAAGTCCTACGGACAAGTGTCCGTGCAGACGACACAATACTGACCTCACTAGGGGTACGGTAGTAAGTCCCTCAGTACTGCCTAATAGATATTGGAAACTCTAGGTGTACATAAATATTAACAGTAAAGTAAGGATGTCCTAGATGTAATCTCTCTATCCAAATCAACATGCCACGCCTCCGATTCTCCAAGAAACGTCAACCTCATATAGCCAAGGAAACAAGGCATCTCCATCGTATCAGAACTCAGCTTCCCCTACTGGAATCTGCTCTTCCTCAACTTCTTGCTCAAGTCCTCGATCAACGTCTTTAAAATTATAAATACAATACAACATATGCATACAAAGAAGTGAGATCATCTACGCCAATACCAATATGGTAGCAATGAAGATAAACACATACAATATCTCATACAACTATCATACCATAATTACCATTATGCCATCAACATCATTTATCATCACAACGCATGTAATAAACAATAATTACAATCATGCCACTAGCAATATCCAAATATTCAATACTTCAATTTTCATAAATAATAATTACGATAATGCCCTCAATAACTATGCAAATGCACCTTGACTTAATTTCCAACTCCATGGAGCTAAAACTCAGGTTGGAGAGAGTGATCGAAAAGATCTGTCTGTACCAACATGCCTCAGACCACGTGCTCAGATTTGCACATCTAGCATATACACGATAGTCTTTATCAAATCTTGATTAAGAATAGTGTTTCGGTTAGGATCATTGGTGTGTTGCATCGGTCTAACTCACGGTACAGAAGAGCTACCAACTACCCATTGTAGGCAACCCGCACCCCAATGCCCCAAAGGTCAACGAGTGACTTACACTACGCATATCGCACCCACTCAAGAGATGTATTCTCTCCTAGGCAAATAGCCTCATACAGTCCATCAGACTTTTCCAATGCATGTACTATGCACCAATCACAGTTCCAATTTATTATCTCATATTTGGGGTTCACACATCGACCCAACAGTATTTTTACTGTATTTTCATTGCGTAGTCATATTTTTGCATTTTCTCAATTGTGCAACAATTCTGTTGCATTTTCAAATTGCATAGTGATTTTTCAATGTTTCTTAGTCGCGTAAAATATTTTTCATACGTTTTAAATCAAAAATACTATTTTTTTCATTTAACACTAAAATTTGACTTTATTTTCCATATTTGCATAATAGTCCCTCAAAAATATAATAATTACATTATAGTCCTCATTTAAATAATATTTTCACAATAGTCCCTCATAAAATTCATATTTATGAAATAGTCCTCTTTTATAAAATATTTATAATATGACCCCTCATTTATAAAATATTTGTAATATGACCCTCTTTATAAAATATTTACAATATAGTCCTTCTTAAAATTTTAATTACCATATAGTCCCTCTTTTTATAAAATATTTGCAATATGACCCCTTAAAAATCAGTATTTATACTATTTCTCCAAAATTGGCAATTCTTTCTTTTACTACAATTAATACAGCTCAAATTTTTTGGACGCGCTTCAAAACCCATAGGGTGAGCTATACGTCAGTAAACTTCAAGTATTGTCACTCATTTTATTTTCATAACCTCATTAGTTAATTGTACTAATTTATTTCCCAAAACCATTGTGCTTACTACTAAATTCAATCTCTTTCAAAATCATTTCCTTCTTAATTAAAACTTTCATTCTCAATCTGAATCCATCATTTTCAGGACTTTGGTCCTCTTGACCCTAGTATGGCCGTGAGCCTCAAGCTCTTTGGAGCTCTCATGAAATCGTTTCATCATGTTATTCACATCCTAAATTACACATACACTTGCATACATTCAAAATTATACAGACAAGCATATATCAAAGCAATAATCATAAAATCACACATGCAATCACAAAAACAAGACCATAAACACCATAAACAAAATCAAAGAAGCATAAACAACAAGTGAATAAACCCTTATGGGTTTTTCATCGTACAAAACCATCCCCACACCACCAAAACTTGGTTGGTGAGGTAAAATCTTCCTCTTACCTCTTGAAGACAAGATCCTCAAGCTCCTCTCCTTCTCCTTGATTTCGTGGGAACCAACACAAATCCCTAACAATTCTTAAACAATCAGTAAAATCACAAACAAAGTTTAATAATGATAAACCATGAAACAATCATGGTTTAGAAAATCATAAACTTAATTTAAAACCAAAGAATCACAAGTTTACCTTTAGGGAAATAAGATAAAACTTGGATTTTGAAGCACTTAGGATAGGATTTTGACAAAATCTCCTAAATGAAAAGTGTTTAGGAGGTGGTTTAGGTTTAGAAAATGTTGAGAGGAAAAATTATAGAAGATTAATGGTGTATTTGGGTGCTAGGGCCGAAACCCAAAGAGAAAAGGGAAGGGAAAATATTCTTGGTGTTCTTGGGAAATTTGAGAGAAAATGAGACTAAATCTTTAGGTGAGAGAAAAAGTAAATATTGAGAGTAAAATGTGAGGGTGCAGCCGTGAGGTGAGTATAGGAGAGATTAAAGGATAAACTTTGATAGTAAACATCCCATTGTGATCACATTTGAAAGGCACATGGCCTATGTCACAATTGGTCATGCAATGGTCACTTGGATGGACCTAGAACATTAGAGAACATGGTAGAATTTGGCCTCTTGGCCGTGGGACTCTAGTGGATTTAGGGACTTTGTTTGACTTCAATTAAAGATTAATTACATGCTAATTAAATAGGTAGTTAACTATGTTAGGTTTCCTAATTACACTTACTTAATTATCTAATTACATAACTAATCAATCCAAGAGGTCATTGCATATATCATGCTTTGTCATGACTTCTAGATGAAATTAGGATATCTAATTAGTAATTAGATTATAACTAATTAATAACTAGGTTAGTTCACTTAGTTTCATAATTAGGCAATTAGGTTAACTAAGTTAAGTTTAATTAACTACTTTGTAACTAGTCAAGCTATTATATTTGACTAAATCCTAACCTTTGAATTTAACTTTAACTCCTAGCCCTTGATTTAATTTAAGGTGGATATCACTCGGTGATTTTATTTGAATTGTTCTCACACCATTGATCTGATCATGGTTATGATAAAAAACATCTTAATCAAGCTTTTCATCCAATGGTCCACAATAAAGTCCTTGCCCCTTTATTTGACCAATTCCTATTGGTTTAGAAAAGTCCAGCCATCGATTTTGACTAGTTCCTATTGGTCCATTCTAATTTAGGTTACAGAAAATATTCTAAGCACATTTTCTGTCAACTAAAATATATCAGGTCAAATAATTTATAGCAGTAACTGCTATAAATAAAATAGCAGATATTTATCCATGAAATATTTTTATTTCACAGATAAATTTTAAAAATTAAAAGATTTTTTCTGTGTCACTCAGATTTGGGTTTAGTAAGATCCCCCGCCTCTGAATAAATCAGATAAGAATTTCCCCGACCTGAAAATTATTATTTTCCTGACCCGGAGCAAATCACGTAAAATAATCAAAAACAGTATCAGAACAGTCAAATTATTTTTATATCGCACAAAAAACACAAAATAGTGTAATTCTGTCATTACTGTAATATAGTCAAAAATTTAGGGTGTTACAGAAATAGACAGAATAAAACAGCAAAGAGGTGAGATCCCTTACATCTTTTTTTTTTTAAGTAAAAGAAGGCCTCATTAAAACCTTATGATGCAAAACCCTCCTTAGGGATAAAAGCATCACAAGGAGAAAGAGAGCCAATCATATTATTAATAAAAAAAAATTAAAAAATACAAGAGAGAAAAGGAAGAAAGACTCATGGGGGGCATTAACCTGACCCATGACAGTATCATCTAAACCTGTAGGAAGGAAGACTATACCTATTCCTATTGAAATCCTCCCAGATAAAAGAGGGAATAGAGTCCCACCAAACAAATTCACTCACATGCATCCCATGAGACGCTAGTTTATCCACATTGGTGTTGGCCTCTCTATAGATATGTGTAATTGTGAAATTCATGTTGTTGACCATCCTGAGGCAGTTATGCCATCTATTTCTCATCCTCCAAGGCACTTCAGCTTTGCTCTTGAAAGTTGTCACCACAAGATTAGAATCACATTCAAGCCATAAGTCCCTCCAACCACGCAAATAGGCTTGCTCAATGGCAATGATGGCTCCTATTACCTCAGCCACAGAGGTTGACCTAACTCCTAGGTTGCAAGCAAAGGCCCCAAGAGCTGCACCTCTATAGCCTCTGAAAATTCCCCCACAAGAAGACTAGCCTGGATTGCCGCGAGAAGCACCATCCGAGTTGCACTTAACCCAATTGCAAGGAGGAGATGTCCAAATTACCTCAGTGATCTTAGGAGCTTTTCGAGTATGGCTAGAAATATTAAAGGCTTTTAATATGGTGAATTCATTAATAGATGAAGACATATAGCCTTTAGAAGACGTGCCAGACATATGCACAGCAGCAACGATATTGGCAGTACAGGAACTAATAGTGACTGACTTGTTGTCAAACCTCAACTTATTCCTACAGTGCCAAATCATGTAGATAGTGTTGATGACAGCAGCCAGGACAGTGTCCCTAATTTGGGAGCCCCAGTCTCTAGTACAAACTTTAAGCAGGCTGCTTACTGAGGACAGATCCAGGGCACAACCAATAATTCCTTCGAGCCAACTCCAAAGACATCTAGCAAAAGAACGGTCGAGAAATAAGTGATTAATAGTCTCAGAACTATGACCACAGAGACTGCACCTTGAGGCCAAGAGGCATCCTCTAGCTTGCAGCTTCTCATCAGTAGGAACCCTGTGGAGGAGCAATCTCCAGAGAAGGAAAGATTTAGAGGGTGGTATGCAAGGCCTCCAAATCAGCTTGCACCATTGCTGGACTTGCTTCTTAGGTTTGACATATTGATATGCCACTTTCAAGGGCAGAGTTCCTGAGTCTGATCCAGACCAAGCTAGGACATCCTGTTGAGCAGAAATAGGAATAGCAACTTTAGAAATTATCTCTGCAATGCCAGGAAAATGAGAGATGAATTCTGAAGGCAGACTCCAAGAATTATTACTGATGTAGGAGCTGAGAGTAGATTCAAACTGATGCAGGACTGAATTGGGCAGGTTTATCATGTCAGCAATAGTAGGGTGATCAGGCAGCCAACTATCTAACCAAAAATTTATGTTTTTCCCATCTCCAAGCACCCATTTAGAGTTATCAATGACAGTTTGCAGATGGGGCTTAATGGTACTCCAAATAGCCGATCTGATAAAATGCGACCTAGGGGCATCATTTTTGAAGAATCTGGCTTTTAAGAAATCTGGACCTTGGCTTCTTGAGGTCACGATATTCCAGCAAAGCTTGATAGCAGCAGCTTCATTAATGTCCGTGACTGATCTCAAACCGAGGCCACCCTCATCAAACGGGGAGCAGACCGAGTGCCAAGCCACTGTGACTAACTTTCTCGCAGTTAAGTCCCCAGACCAAATGAAATTCTTGATCCAGCCATTAATCATTTTCAGCAATCCTTTTGGCCAGGCGTAACAATGAAAAGAGTAGACAATCATACCATGAATAATAGATTTGACCAATTGGACTCTACCCATGATGGAAAGGAGAGCACCTTTCCAACTAGCTAGCTTGCTTTTAATCTTATCCGCAATGGGCTGGAGGTGAGTCTTCCTTGGGATTCCCTTGAAGATAGGGACCCCTAGATAGACAAAAGGAAGTCTACCAGCAGAAAAACCCAATATGGAAGCAATCCTACTAACTTTCCAATCAGGCATAGCTCCAGCAAAGAATTTACTTTTACTCGGATTGATAACCTGGCCTGAAGCCTCTTCATAGTCCTTGAATAACTTTTTTAGATTATGCAAGTTCCTACGCGTCCCTCTACAAAAAATCATAATATCATCAGCAAACAAAACATGGCTAGGAGTATTAAAACCTGTAGGGCCTGCCATAGGGAGTAAGGAACCATCCTGGATTAATTTGGAGATACCTCTGCTGAGAGCCTCCTCAGCAATACAGAAGAGAATAGGGGAGAGGGGGTCTCCTTGCCTCACTCCCCTCTTGCACTGAAAGAAACCACATGACTTACCAACAGCAACTGAAAGTTTTGCTGACTGAAGAATAGTTGTAATCCATTTGCAGAAGGTATCATGAAAACCAAAGGAAGAGAGGACTTTTAGCAAGAAAGTCCAATCCACAGTGTCAAAAGCCTTCCTTACATCAATCTTGATGGCTAAATTATCCCTAAAAATCTTTTTGTCCAACATGTTAATAGCTTCTGAGGTGATACAAATGCAGTCCTGGATTTGTCTAGACCTGATGAAGCCTCTCTGATTTTCTGAAATAATTCTCGGAGCAAATAGAGGCAAGCCTTTCAGCAAGGACCTTGCTTATGATCTTGAACTGAAAATTAGCAAGGGCAATAGGTCTAAAGTCTTCAATTTTATCAGCTCCAACTAACTTAGGAATGAGGACAATAATATTGGAGTTGAGGTTAGGGAGAATCCAGCCCTGGCTGAAGAATTGGAAAACAGACTTAAAGACATCCTCCTCAATGATAGGCCAAAAGTTCTGATAGAAGAAAGCACCAAAACCATCAGGTCCTAGAGCTCCTTGGCTGTTCATGTCAAAAATAGTAGCTTTGACTTCCTCTTTAGTAGGCATAGCAGTTAACAAATGATTGTCTCCATCAGTTACCAAGGAAGGAATAACATTATTAATGAGATCATTACTAGAGCAGGTATTTTCAGAAGCAAAGAGACTCTCATAGTAGCTGATCACATGATGCTCAATGTCCTCTTGCCTATCAAGAATAGAGTTGCCATCTTTCAGGATAGTCATCCTTTTTGAAGTTTGTCTAATTCTAGCAACCTTGTGGAAAAAGGCTGTATTCCTATCTCCATAGTTATGCCAATTCAGCCTAAATTTTTCCCTCCAGAAGTATTCTTCAACTGATAAGGCTTTCTGCCAAGCTATCTGAGCATCCTTTTCTTTTTTCAACAAATCATCACACTGACCCTGAGATTGAAGAAGGGATTGAATACTGTCAAGTTCTAGTTGTGCTTGCTTGACATTATTATGCACATCCCCAAAAACCTGTTTGTTCTAGATTTTCAATTCACCTTTAAGATTCCTAAGCTTTTGAGCTAGAACCAGCATTGCACAACCAGAAACAAGCCTCTTCCAGACCTCTTCGACCAACCTATAGCAGTCATGGTGTTCAGACCACATATGCATGAACTTAAAAGAAGAGGGATGACCCTGTACACCTTTGTCCAAACTAAGAAGCAGAGGGAAATGATCCAATCTATTCCTGGTGAGAGAACAGCAAACTGACCTATCCCAAAAGTGTAGCCAAGCATCATTGCAAATACTCCTATCCAGCCTCTTTTCCACTAAAGCATCACCTCTTCTGTTATTAGCCCAGGTAAACTCAGGCCCTCTAGTCACCAAATAGGTAAGATGGTTATAATCAGTCCAGTTTATGAAATCATCACAGGAAGCTTGGCTAGGAAGATTCCCACCTCTTTGCTCATGAGCTCCCATCACTGTGTTAAAATCTCCAATAAAGCACCAGGGACCAACATGATTGAGTTGCAAAGCATTCAAATCAGACCAGAGAGTTTTCCTATTGGCAACCAAAGTACTGGCATAAACAGCTGAGATAAAAACAACATTGTTATCGATGTGTAAAGAAAAAGCTACTTGTTGAGAAGTTATTACAACCAAGGAGGGATTCAAATGTCTTAGACAAAGACACCATAAGTTAGGAATCCTGGATTGCCTATCATTTACTGCAAAGAGCTTCATGTTTAAAGAACTCCAAAAGGATAGAGGGAAAGAATCGAAGTGTGACCAAGGTTCAGCAATGAATACGAAATCAGGTCTTTGATTTTGGTAGAGACTTTTAAGCACCAACCTTGTGGGGGGATTGGCAAGCCCTCTAGCATTCCAATAGAGGATCTTCATTAGACAAGGTTACTAGTCGCACCAGCCCTTGATCTGGTGTTTCTAGTACCTTGCTTAGGAATTTGCTTCCTTTCCTTTTGCTTTAATTTTTTCCTTTGAGATCTAGATAAAATAACTTCAAAGGTGTCATCCTCATTGTTATGATCTTCTGGTGCAGAGAGGTCTTCTTCCTCTGCGCAAACACCCCAAAATTTAGAGGCAATCCGGACTTCTTTCTGGACCTGAGAGTCTTGACCTGTATGCAACCAACTTCCTGGAGCTACATTATTACCAAGAAAGCCACCACAGTTTTCTGATTCAGGGACAAAATCTTCATCTTTATCATGAATGTTAGCTAGAGTCTCATCATAAACATTTTCCACAGATTCATTGTCTGTCTGGACCTCACTAGAATTATCTTGCTGCATCTGCTCAAAGGGACAACCATCCAAAACTGGATCCTGAGCATTCATCTGATTGGATTGGTCAGCATATATTAATCTGTCAGCCTCAGATATCATTTCCACTACATAAGGAAGGTTCTTGGACAGAAGCATATTTTTACCATTCCTACCAGAGTGAGCCTCTTGATGAGCAACTTCCACTGTAGCTTCCTCAGTAGCCACAGATTTGCCTTTGCCTAAAAAAGGAGCAGCATTTTCATTATTAATTTGCGGATCCTCAACAGAATCATTAATCACGTTTCCTTCCATGCCAATGTTATTGCTTATCGGGTGTTGACCAACCTGCTTTGGCACATAGACTTTTGCACCCAGTGCAGCCTTCTTTAAAGGAATCTTTGATGCTACCTGACCACCTTTTTTGCCACAAACATCAACAGTATGACCTATGTTTTGACAGAAGCTGCAAAAAAGGGGAAGCCTCTCATATTCCACATTAACAATAAAAGCAAAGTTCTCCTTTTCAACCATAAGCTCATAAGCCAAATCCCTAGAATGATCTAAGTCAACCAAAATTCTAGCGTAGTGCCCATACAATCTTCTATGCGTCATGTCATCGATTGAAATAGGAACTCCAATACCCGAGGCTATTTCGAATAAGATTCTGGATTGCCAATATTCCTGGGGAAGATCATAAAGCCTGATCCAATACTGAGAATGTGTTTGCTTCTGGTTTCTTGGATTGAAATCCGCTGTCCACTGGGAGAGCCTCATCAGACCAGGCTTTAGATTCCATGTTCCTATCGACCAAACATTCCTCATATCCTCTTGATTAGAGAACCAAATTCAAAGTAACCCTTACCTAAGGAGGTCATGCGCCATTGCCCAGAGGGTTTCCATAGTGAGGCTAGCTTGCTCCGTAAGTCATTAAATTTTAAAGGTTTGTCACCTTTGGCAAGGAGAAGGCGGCCATGAAGGTTTAACTTACATGCATCAATACCTTTGTGGTATTCCTCCTCAGATATCTTGATAGTCACGATATCACCCTTAATGCAAGGTTTAGGCAGTTGAGAGGTAGAAACGTCGAGATGGGCGTTTAAAGCCTGAGCGAAAGAATGGGGTTGAGAGAGAGACAAGGGTTGACGAGTTGGAGAAGACGGAGGGGAGTACATAAAACCCCAAGGGCAGATCAGAGGTGGTGCAGCCGCCACGAGCGACCAAGCAACCCTCAAGGATTAGGGTTCCTAAAGGTCTTCTGTCACACCTACAGGGAAGGAAATTGCTGTGCAGATGAGATCCCCTACATCGCATACCAATATGGCAGCAAAGAAACGATACGAACAACAATGTCGTTCCATATATACAATCCATAGATTAATATAAAATCATCAAATATATTCATGACATTTAATAAATAAACAATCCAATAAACTTGCAACACAATATCAGCCATAATGATAATACCACAATCGTACAATAAATACTATATCACGATAGTAAGAAATGCTGACTATGCATATGCCCGATGCAACCAGATCCTACTCCATGGAGATTCAAATTCAGAGATGAACGCCCAGAAAATCTATCCCCCCTAAAAAGACAATCTATGCTGGATAGTGAAAAGCAATAGTAGTTGTCAGGCTTGCCAGTGCGTTGCAATCAGTGTCCACAGGCCAGAGGTATTATGTGATATAATAATTACGGGTGGTAACAACTCCACCGTGTGAATCACCACGCCCTGATATCCCCCAAGATCTATCCCGATCCACTATCCTGTAAGTTCTCGCTCATTCTTTAGGCATAAAACACCCTAATAAATCAAGCGAATATGCTTTTCTGTGCATGATAAATGATTCAAACATATACTACCATTGATCACACAGTATTTCTTACTCACGTGCCATCACATCGCAGTATCACCGTATAATGCTCAAAAGCATATTTAAGCGAATCAAAGTACCGTTGTACTGTTCCCAATGATATTAACGCAATCGCCCATACAATTGTCTAATACCATTAGTATCAATGATATTATGTAACTGCCCATACAACTACATAATACCAAAGATCCATTCGAATCCAATACTTCAGTTTCACAAATTACTTGGTTTAATATGTTGGCTCTACAGGAAAACTCGCTGTTCTTTTCAATCAGGTAGCAATATTATCGTATTTTCACAATCGCGTAACACTTCTGTTATGTTTTCAAACTACGTAAAGATTTTCCAACGTATTTTCAATCGCGTAAAATATTTCTAACATATTTTAAGTTCAAAATAATACTTTTCTCATTTATTATCAAAATTTGACTTTATTTTCATTATTTGCATAATAGTCCTTCAAAAATAATATTTATATAATAGTCTCTCTTTAACTAATATTTTCAAAATAGTCCCTCTTTAAATAATATTTGTAATATAGTCCCCTTAAAATTAGTATTTTCTTCTATTTCCTAGAAAAATGTATTTCTTAATTTTACTCAGGATATTACAGCTCAAAATTTCCTAACGCGCTTCAAAACCCAGAGGGTGAGTTATACATTAGTAAATTTCAACTATTGGCTTTTATTTTACTATATAGCCTTAATTAAGCCAATTTTAATTCTAAAATATCATTTTAAATTCATAAACTTACCAAATTGAATTCTTACTATTAAAACACCTAAGTCTACACTTAGTAAAATAGTTTAGGATCTTGAACATAAAAAATGGCATATTGGCCGAATTCACATATTGCTTCAAAATTCATATATAAATCATTTCCTAACACTTTAAATCCTTATAAAATTACTTAATTAAATTTCTTGTCATAAAATCATTTTATCCTCAATTTGGAAAATAATTTAGAATCCTTAGTCTTCTTTGTAGTGATGAGGTCGTGTGCCTCTAGGCTCTTTAGAGTCTTCATACAAATTTTGTCATCATGTGAATCACATCTTAAGTTACACAGAAATTATCATGCTGTCTAAATCACACATGTAAGCATATTATCAAAGCTATAAGCATACCAAATATATATATAAATCATGCATACTTATCAAAGCAATAAAACAATCACACAATATAATCCAACAAGCACAAACCAATGATTACACAATCAAGTGAATAAATCCTCACATGAATTTTCCACTCACAAACACAAACAATTCCATTCCTTCACCACCACATATGGCCAATGAGGTTAATCTCCCTCTTACCTGGTTGATGTCCTCCTAGCTCCTCATAGGATTCTCTTTGTATCAAACTTTCTCCACCAAGTAAATCTAAGAATCAAAACAAACATATATAAATTAGTATCTAAGGTTTGATCAAGATGACCATAGATCAATCATGGTCTTAGAATTCTAAAAATCAAATAAGAAATCAAATTTCAAGATCTTTACCTTGAAATCTTAGAACTTAAATTCAAGACTTAAGCTTGAAGATGACGGAATTTGATATTGATCACAACATGAAAGTTGCTTAGATTGATGAAAGGATTCAAGAAGTATAGTTGGTTGAAACAAAACAAACTTGGAAGATGGTGTTTAGGTGGTTGGCCGTGAGCCACTTCAAGAAGAAAAGTAGGAGCTTTTTGATCTTCAACTTGAAGAACAAGGTTGAAGATGATAGAACTAGGCTAAGCTCTCAACTACAAAGTATTTTAGGATTGTGTATAGGTTCTAGATCTAAAGTTGTATAAAATTATTGAAGTTTGGATGTGGGGTTTAGGTGTAGGGGCCGAATGTCTCAAGAAAGGAATAAGATGGAGTTCTTGGTGTTTGTTCTTGGTGTTCTTGAATGATAGAAAAGATTATAGAATCTTGTGGTCACAAAGTGTTTAGAAATGATGTGAAGTAGTCCATTTTGCAAGAGTTGGCCGTGTGGTGTCTTGGAGAAAAGATGAGAGAATTAGTTGCATCTCTAAGTAATGGAAATGAAATGAAATTGGCTAATATCCAAGTGTATGGCTGTGTGATGTTTAGAATAGATAGTTTAAGGCTTGTTCAATAAGCTAAAGCAAATGCACATGTCTTAATAATTACTTCACATGGCTTAGGTAATCAACTAGTCATCAATTGGTCACAAGATGAATCATGAACATACTAGAAGCACCTAGGTGGCCGTGTGACTCACTAGGGTAGCTAACTTAGTTTTGTTTCCAACTAAATTCTAGTTACACTTAGCTTAGATAGTTAATTCATCTAGTTGCATTTAAACTAATTTAGTTAGATCATATAGTTACCTAATTTACTATCTAGTTACATGCTTAAATCATACTCTTGTCATGCATAGGTAATGATTCTAGAAACTCTAGATATTTTCTAGTAACTAAAGACTCTAAGTATTAGCAGACTAGATTAGCTCTGTTTAGTTACTACTTAGTCTACTAGAGTAACTAAGTTAGATTATCTAGTTACTCAATTAAAAAATCTAACCATTAAAATTAACTTCGTCTCCTAACCATTGATTAAATCTAAGGTGAATATCATAAGCTTCTTTATCAAGATTTTTCTCACACCATGGATTAGATCAATGGTGATGATCTAAGACTTCTTCATCAAGTTTTTCCATCCAATGGTTCATAACAAAGTCCAAGCCACTATGTTTGACCAATTCCTATTAGTTAGTCGTAAAGCTTAGTAATGATGGTTCGTGGTTACCCTTAAGATATTTAATTTAGATATTTTTAGCTTTCATGATTACACTTGAGATATTTAGCGTAGATATTTTCTGATTAGAAATATCTTAGATATTTTCTGCTTAGATATTTTCACCTAGATATTTGTATTCAAATATTTGTCTAAGATATTTTCCTGTTAGATATTTACTAGGTGAGTCATCATAGAATTATCTAGAACAGCTGAGTCATCATGGTGAATCGTAGTGCTGAGTCACCAGCTGAGTCATCAAGAGAAACTTCTGGAATGTGCGACTCATCGTGACAAGTCACTGGGTGGGTCAGCATTCCACATCCTTCTAGAATATGGCGAGTCACCATTTTAGAATTTGGCGAGTCATCGCTTCTAGAAAAGAATGACAAGACAAGCTTAAAATATCTTGAAAGAGTAAGTAGTCAAATTAGATTTGTCTTCTAGCTTGAGTAGTCAAGTTGAATTTGTCCTCTTCTAGTTGAGTATCCAATTTGCTTTCTTCCTGCTTACCATTGGTCCATCGCTTTGACTCATCGCCATCAAGATATTTTTCTAATAGATATTACCCAATGGATAATAGTTACTGCTATTATTACACAATGAATAATAGAAAACTCAAATACAAAAAATCTTTATCAACTATTCCCGGTTTCAGGTTTAGTAAGATCCCTCGATCCTGCCTTGATAGTCCAAAACTTTCTAGTCTAGGAAAAATTTTTATTTTTCCAGGCTCGCCTCAATCACACAAACAGTTTAGAATAATATTAAAATAATCAAAACCTCAAAAAATTCCACAAAAATTTTCAAAAATCATAAAAATTCATAAATATTATAGAAAGTATTTATTTTCAAGAAAAACAAAAAATCGGAGTGTTACAACTCTCCCCCTCGAAAAAGAATTTCGTCCTTGAAATTTCTCAAAAAAAATATTACGTCTTTATCTAGTCTACCAGCTCCCACGTAGCATCTCCAGTTACTTGTTTCAGTTGATCCTCCAGCTTTTCTTGAATTCCTCCATCAGATTATTCGAATCATAATCATAGTCCTTTCAAAATTCTAACTGCCATCTCTTCCTCGTATCCAACTCCTTCTTGATCGAACAGGTACTCCAAGCTCATGTGATTTACCGTAGACATTGTAGAAAAGAAATGTCTTTAGATCTTCAACGTACTACAGCAATCGTAAAATCCAAAACATGAATCGGCTAATTCTTCTCATGCACTTCCTTGTCTTGAAGCATACATCACTACCATTCCTTAAATCAAAATTCGCACTTGACCAGCTTCGTGTATAACTTCTTCTTCTTCAAAAATTTGAAGAACTGCATCCAAATGTTCAGCATACTCCTTTAGATTTTGATAATAGATCATAATGTCATCAATAAAGACAATGACAAATCTGTCTAAATAGGAAAGAAATATCCTTATTTATGTAATTCGTGAATATCACAAAAAAATTTGTTACTCCGAATTGATCTTGAAGAAAATAGCGACATCTATTCATTTTGTCTTCTAATTTCCATGATGTATCTCCCGTCATATCATTCCAAATTACCTTTTCCATGATAAGTTGTTGCACTCGCTTATCCTTAATTTTAACAGAAAAAGTACCATAGATCAGGTTCTCTTTCTAATTGTACTGCATTTGATACTATGACATGGGTTAAATCAAGAATATAGTTCCTCAATTGGGGTATATGGAAGACACTGGGAAGATTAGAAAGAAAAATGGTAAGACTATTTAGTAGATTACCAAATTTATCCAATAAAGAAATTAATATGGTCTAATAAATTTAGAAATGAACTCTCTGGATTCAATTTCTGGATTCAAATCCAAAAATCTTAGATCAAGGAAACACTAAAGTTTCATTGAAACAATCTAGTAGGATATAGTTGGAAAATAACCAATCCATTTATAAAGTCAAGCTCTCAAAAGATGTGATTTTAGATAAGTAAATCAAATCAACAGAAAAGATTTGATCTTTAACAGATATAAGGTAGAGTTAGAAAACTTGAGTATAAACAACAAGTCTAACAAGAAGAGTAGAAATACTCAGATCAAACGATAACAAAGACATGGATAACTCAAATCGATTTACTTAGTCTATTTGTGAAAGAAATAGATAAAGCAAACCAACAGAAAAGTTCCAAACTCCAATAATAATAGGATATGTTTTAAGCAGGCTTGAGTAGTAAATAGAAAGTTTAGAAGTTAAAAGTAGCACTATCCAAATCAAAAAGAAATAGAAACACAGATAACCCGTCACACAGTCATAGATAACAAAAGAATGGGTCACCTTGCAAGCCATACACTACAGTTTTAAGATTACTCTCTATGGACAGCTTCCTTGTTTCTTAAGTCTTTATATTTGAACGTTCCCATTCCACTCTTTGTATTGACTCCTTCTCCTACGTGAGATCTTAAAATACGTGCATTACTAATGAAAGATTCCATCTTTAGTTGCGTATAGTTTTTAGAAACGTGTTTGGGCTTCCCACATCTAAAACAAATTCTACCCTTTATCGTGTAATCTCTTGTCATATGGCTCTTTCCATACTTCCAACACTTCATTGGCGGTGCCACAGTCTGACCAAATTCGTTGCCATAAGTACTTCCTCTATTTGTTCATTGTTGCTTCCCTGGTGGTTGTATATATGGCTTTTGTTGAAATCAGTTGACCTTACATTTCCTTCCCTTTTGGATTATCGAAGGTTAAAAGCTACAGCTTCTTGCATCCTGAGACTGATTTGATTCTAACAAGTCTTGAAGTTCGGTTATCAGTTCCTACTGCTGAACTATTTTCTGACTCTGTTGTACCGCTACGTCAGTCATTCTCTGCATCACACTTCTAGCTGTGGCTATATGATCATCATCACGTCTCGCGTGCTCATGCTTACGTCTACTATAATCCATTGTCTTTCTTCAAAGACAAACAAAACTCAAAACA
Source organism: Ormosia semicastrata (assembly GCA_029884595.1). Classification (NCBI taxonomy): domain Eukaryota; kingdom Viridiplantae; phylum Streptophyta; class Magnoliopsida; order Fabales; family Fabaceae; genus Ormosia; species Ormosia semicastrata. The sequence continues at coordinate 57,278,229 of JAQQTO010000063.1, forward strand.
CAACGAAACTAAACGTAACCATTTCAAACAACATTGTCTCCTTCTGGAAATCAAACAATATATCTTTGGGTTCGGTGTCAAAGAAAAACACAATACAAACAAGACAAACCTACCCACAAACCCAAAAGACTCTAACTTGGGCTCTAATACCAAAGAATGTAACACCCCCTCCAAAGGGTCTCACATTCATACCAATTCCTTATAATTAATTTCCCAAGTTATAAAATATTTAATCTCATTCAAATATGGGTTTCAAAATTTCTTTTTTCACAGAAAACATTAATTGATCAAATTAAAATAACTCAAAATATAATAACTGAATAAAATACTTTTCATTTAAACAAAGTTTACTACAACTATACATTCATTATATTTACATACCCAAAACATAACACCTAAGATATGAGCCCTTGTTAGAAGACAAATTCCCTAGTTGGGAATGTTTCGACGGATAGAAATTCAACCCATAGATATATCGAAGTTCTCTCTAGGAGTATAGTAAAATTCATTCCACAACTCCCTAATAGGAAAAATAACCTCTTCATAAGCAACTGTATAAAATGAATTAATGATCCCATGGCGAGTCTTACTTACTAATAGAGTAACGTCACCACAATACTCTATGTGTCCTGTGTCCCAACGGACACGCCAAGCAGCAGTGCCTTCAAGAAACTGTAGCCTAAAGAAATCTAGCTGATTCCTCATTGTCGCCATTTCAGTATTTACAGAAGTGGACATAAAATAGAAACAGACAGAATAAAATAGCAAAGAGGTGAGATCTCCTACATCACATACCAATATGGCAGCAAAGAAATGATACGAACAACAATGTCATTCCATACATACAATCCATAGAGTAATATAAAATCAGCAAATATATTCATGAAATTTAATAGATAAACAATCCAATAAACTTGTAACACAATATTAGCCATAATGATAATACCATAATCGTACAATAAATACTATATCACGATAGTAAGAAATGCTTAATATGCATATGCACGATGCAACCAGATCCTACTCCATGGAGATTCAAATTCAAAGATGAATGCCCAGAAGATCTGTCTCCCCTAAAAAGACAATCTATGCTGGATAATGAAAAGCAATAGTGGTTGTTAGGCTTGCTAGTGTGTTGCAATCAGTGTCCATAGGCCAGGGGTATTACGTAATATAATAATCACGGGTGTTAACAACTCCACCGTGTGAATCACCGCGCCCTAACATCCCACAAGATCTATCTCGATCCATTATCCTATAAGTTCTCGTTCATTCTTTAGGCATAAAACGCCCCAACAAATCAAGCGAATATGCTTTTCTATGCATGATAAATGATTCAAACATATACTGTCATTGATCACACAGTATTTTTTATTCACAAGCCGTCACATAGCAGTATCATCGTATAATGCTCAAAAGCATATTTAATCGAATCAAAGTACCGTTGTACTGTTCCCAATGATATTAACGCAACCGCCCATACAATTGTCTAATACTATTAGTATCAATGATATTATGTAACCGCCTATACAACTACATAGTACCAAAGATCCATTCGGGTCCAATACTTCAGTTTCACAAATTACTTGGTTCAATATGTTGGCTCTACAGTAAAACTCACTGTTCCTTTCAATCGCGTAGCAATATTATTGCATTTTCACAATTGCGTAACACTTCTGTTACATTTTCAAACCGCATAAAGATTTTTCTATGTATTTTCAATCGCATAAAATATTTCTAACATATTTTAAGCTCAAAATAATACTTTTCTCATTTATTATCAAAATTTGACTTTATTTTCATTATTAGCATAATAGTCCTTCAAAAATAATATTTACAAAATAGTCTCTCTTTAAATAATATTTACAATATAGTCCCCTTAAAATTAGTATTTTCTACTGTTTTCCAAAAAATTGTATTTCTTAATTTTACTCAGGATATTACAGCTTAAAATTTCCTAACGCGCTTCAAAACCCAGAGGGTGAGCTATACATTAGTAAATTTCAAGTATTGGCTTTTATTTTACTATATAGCCTTAATTAAGCCAATTTTAATTCTAAAATATCATTTTAAATTCATAAACTTACCAAATTGAATTCTTACTATTAAAACACCTAAGTCTATACTTAGTAAAATAGTTTTGGATCTTGAACATAAAAAATGGCATATTGGCCGAATTCACATATTGCTTCAAAATTCATATATAAATCATTTCCTAACACTTTAAATCCTTATAAAATTACTTAATTAAATTTCTTGTCATAAAATCATTTAATCCTCAATTTGGAAAATAATTTAGAATCCTTAGTCCTCTTTGTAGTGATGAGGTCGTGTGCCTCTAGGTTCTTTAGAGTCTTCATACAAATTTTGTCATCATGTGAATCACATCTTAGGTTACACAGAAATTATCATGCTTTCTAAATCGCACATGTAAGCATATTATCAAAGCTATAAGCATACCAAATATATATATAAATCATGCATACTTATCAAAGTAATAAAACAATCACACAATATAATCCAACAAGTACAAACCAATGATTACACAATCGAGTGAATAAATCCTCACATGGATTTTCCACTCACAAACACAAACAATTCCATTCCTTCACCACCACATATGGCCAATGAGGTTAATCTCCCTCTTACCTGGTTGATGTCCTCCTAGCTCCTCATAGGATTCTCTTTGTATCAAACTTTCTCCACTAAGTAAATCTTAGAATCAAAATAAACATATATAAATTAGTATCTAAGGTTTGATTAAGATGACCATAGATCAATCATGGTCTTAGAATTCTAAAAATCAAATAAGAAATCAAATTTCAAGATCTTTACCTTGAAATCTTAGAACTTAAACTCAAGACTTAAGCTTGAAGATGACGGAATTTGATATTGATCACAACATGAAAGTTGCTTAGATTGATGAAAGGATTCAAGAAGTATAGTTGGTTGAAACAAAACAAACTTGGAAGATGGTGTTTAGGTGGTTGGCCGTGAGCCACTTCAAGAAGAAAAGTAGGAGCTTTTTGATCTTCAACTTGAAGAACATGGTTGAAGATGATAGAACTAGGCTAAGCTCTTAACTACAAAGTATCTTAGGATTGTGTATAGGTTCTGGATCTAAGGTTGTATAAAATTATTGAAGTTTGGATGTGGGGTTTAGGTGTAGGGGCCGAATGTCTCAAGAAAGGAATAAAATGGTGTTCTTGGTGTTTGTTCTTGGTGTTCTTGAATGATAGAAAATATGATAGAATCTTGTGGTCACAAAGTGTTTAGAAATGAAGTGAAATAGTCTATTTTGCAAGAGTTGGCCATGTGGTGTCTTGGAGAAAAGATGAGAGAATTAGTTGCATCTCTAAGTAATGGAAATGAAATGAAATTGCCTAATATCCAAGCGCATGGCCATGTGATGTTTAGAATTGATAGTTTAAGGTTTGTTCAATAAGCTAAACCAAATGCACATGTCTTAATAATTACATCACATGGCTTAGGTAATCAAGTAGTCATCAATTGGTCACAAGATGAATCATGAGCATACTAGAAGCACCTAGGTGGCCGTGTGACTCACTAGGATAGCTAACTTAGTTTTGTTTGCAACTAAATTCTAGTTACACTTAGCTTAGATAGTTAATTCATCTAGTTACAATTAAACTAATTTTGTTAGATCATATAGTTACCTAATTAACTATCTAGTTACATGCTTTTATCATACTCTTGTCATGCATAGGTAATGATTCTAGAAACTCTAGATATTTTCTTGTAACTAAAGACTCTAAGTATTAGAAGACTAGATTAGCTCCATTTAGTTACTACTTAGTCTATTAGAGTAACTAAGTTAGATTATCTAGTTACTCAATTAACAAATCTAACCATTAAAATTAACTTCATCTCCTAACCATTGATTAAACCTAAGGTGAATATCATAAGCATCTTTATCAAGATTGTTCTCACACCATTGATTAGATCAATGGTGATGATCTTAGGCTTCTTCATCAAGTTTTTCCGTCCAAAGATTCATAGCAAAGTCTAAGCCACTATGTTTGACCAATTCCTATTGGTTAGTCATAAAGCTTAGTAATGATGGTTCATGATTACCCTTAATATATTTAACTTAGATATTTTTAGCTTTCATGATTACACTTGAGATATTTAGCATAGATATTTTCTGATTAGAAATATCTCAGATATTTTCTGCTTAGATATTTTCACCTAGATATTTGTATTCAAATATTTGTCTAAGATATTTTTCTGTTAGATATTTACTAAGTGAGTCATCATAGAATTTTTTAGAACAGCTAAGTCGTAGTGCTAAGTCACCAGCTGAGTCATCGAGAGAAACTTCTGGAATGTGCGACTCATTGTAACAAGTCACTGGGTGAGTCAGCATTCCACAGCCTTCTAGAATATGATGAGTCACCATTTTAGAATATGGCGAGTCGTCACTTCTAGAAAAGAATGACAAGACAAGCTTAAAATATCTTGAAATAGTAAGTAGTCAAATTGGGTTTGTCTTCTAGCTTGAGTAGTCAAGTTGAATTTCCTCTTCCAGTTGAGTATCCAATTTGCCTTCTTCCTGCTTACCATTGGTCCATCGCTTTGACTCATTGCCATCAAGATATTTTTCTAACAGATATTACCCAATGGATAATAGCTACTACTATTATTACACAATGAATAATAGAAAACTCAGATACAGGAAATCTCTGTTAACTATTTTTGGTTTCGGGTTTAGTAAGATCCCCTGATCCCACCTTGACAGTCTGAAACTTTCTGGTCCAGGAAAAAATTTTATTTTTTCGGGCCTGCCTCAATCACACATACAGCTTAGAATAATATTAAAATAATCACAACCTCATAAAATTCCACAAAAATTTTTAAAAATCATAAAAATTCATAAATATTATATAATGTATTTATTTTCAAGAAAAACGAAAAATTGGAGTATTACAACACCAGTAGATCTATTGCCTCATCTCAACATAGAGCTAATTTAGTTAAGTTTAGTATTATCTTGCATTATTATAGATGTTGTCTAATATGGTTAAATTAACTAATTTGTTGCTTTATTATGTAGCTAATATGTTCTTTGTATTTTTTTCTTTTAGTTGCAATTGCTACAAACTCAGTTGAATGATGTTGCTCCTTCTCAATCGAATTTGTTTCGTCACACACATCAACATAAGGATCATACATGGGTGAACAAGAGATCAACTCATATAGATGTAAGTAACTTTCATATATGCTTAATAGTTGTTTTATGCATTGGCTTTTAGTATACTAGTCCTACAAATATACAACAAGTTGTGATTAAGGTTCATAAAAATATCATATATACTTTACATCTTGGCTTTTAGTATAATGAATTGTTTACTAAGCATAAATGTTTCATAATCTAATTTATTTTATTGGGTTTGGTATCATGATGTTCAGTAATTGTATTCATGTTGTTTGATGAAATTCCTGAGTCAAGGATCTTCTTTGATTTATAGTAGGTGACTTGAATTGCTTGATTAGTTTGTGGGCCATTTTACTCTAAATCTAATATATAATCTTTTTTAGAAATGTGTTAATTCGTGGCTGAATTGCTTTGGTTTTATTGTTACTTGTGATTCTTGTGAGTTAGGGGGTCATCAAATTTCTCCAAAATAGACATGTTTTAATCCAAAGAAGAATTATCAGTTGTTAAGTTTGTGTGGAATCTTAGGTGAGATTTTATGTATTTGAAAATAATTTACGTCCATGATTTATTTTGTAGAAAGGATAGATGTGTGGCATATGTCAATTTTTGTTCTGTTTTCTTTAGATATAAACCTATGTGTGAATTGATGATGTAACATGGGTAGTAGAAGGATGAACAAGTTGTTGTCTTGATGTTCAAAGGGGAGTCTAAATATAAGCTTGAATCTCTTTTATTTGTGTGCTTGTAATACCATGCTTAGATTCCACTTTATTGTCTTTTGATAAATCATAGGAACTTGCTCTGAACTTGTGATTGAAATCATGTTTATTCTTATGCTGACCCTGTAACACCCTTGTGGGGATGTCACATTTATGAATGCAATGAAATAAAATAAAATAAATCTCTTACCCAAGTTGTAAAACATTTGATACTTACATAATATTTGTGGTAATATTTTTTTCCTTTTATAATTATAACATTAAATAAAATAACACGAAACACAAAATATAACTGAGTAAAACTCACCATAATATACATATGATTCTCTTTTAGTACACACATAATTTACAACTACATGTATTTAATAAAGCAGTAAAGAGTTAACACAAAGCTATAACATAGTACTGCCCAAGTACATCTCAAGATATATAACCCTCCGATGGATCATCTTCCAGAACCTCCAGAATAACCATCGAAAAGTTCACATCTAGGAGATCTCAATGCACGACGGACACGAGTCCGAGCTGTCGACTTGCTACTGAGCTCACTAGGCACATGGAATATTCCCTGCCAATAACGCCTAATGGTCAGAGGTAACTCTAAATGTAAATAAAGCATAGTAGTGAATATGACTTCTCTGTCATACTCTCTACATAGGGATACAGTCAAACGTCCCACATAAGCAACTGTCCCTCGGTCCACATGCATACGCCATGCCTCAGAACCCCCATGAAACTCTAGTCTCACGAACCCGAAGAATCCTGGCAATGCCATGATCTCAAGATTAGTCTTGACGATCAGTGTGATCTACCGGCTCCTCCTCCTCGTATACTTCACCCGACTGTTGCTCGTCAGGATACTGTATCTCAAGAGGCTGATCTTCTTCTTCCTCTAACTCTTTACGAATATAATATAATAATTTCGAGAAAACATATAGAGGGGTGAGACAATCTACATCACTACTCGCATGGCAATAAAGAAAACGATAGTACAAAACAGTTATCACAACAGTACATACCAATATATCATGCATAATATATCAAGCAATATATAACAATAATACATACCATTATATCATGCATAATATATTAAAGTAATAAATCATACAATTTATCACAGATTATGGTAAGCAGTAAAATGCAGGTAATGCATGAACACACACCGACTCGTTCCTACTCCATGGAGCTAAACACGGATATCTGAGAGAATGATCTGATTAGAAACTAATAATACTTTATGGCTGCCCAACCAAACTATTACACTGTCCAATCTTTGTGTCTATAGCCCACAGTCCAAAACATCGTGTAGTAGTACACAGTCTAACAATGTGTACCACAGGCATAGTACTTAATAGTCCCCTCAAGATCTCGACTAAGAATAGTGCTTGTCAAGATCATTAGTGTGTTGCCCGTTACCACAGCCCAGAGGAGCAACCCACTGTCCGCATGTGGAATTCTCCGCACACTAATGCCTTCAAGTTCATAAATGAACCACACTACACTTATCACACCAAAACACGGTGTAATTCGCCTCGTCAATCAATCACCAACTATAACCCAAATTGGCACAACACTCTAAGCATGATCTAAAATTACAAAAATACCCTTATTATTCAAATTTTACCATAATTATGAAAAATTACCAAAATACCCTTAGTCACAAAATAACAAAGTATAGTACGTCCCACCTGACAATACTACACTGCAATATGTCTGGGTCCACCACTTTGGCCCGACAGCAAAACTCACAGTATTGTTCAATCGCGTAGGAATTTTATCGCATTTTCACAATCTCATCATTTTCACAAATGTTTTTAAATCGCGTAAAGATATTTTGACATTTTTAAAGATCGTAAAATGTTTTTAAATCATTTTCTCAATCGCGTAAGATTTTTAATTCATTTTCTTAACCGAATAGTTAAAAATCATCATTTCTGCTATGTGTAAAACTATATCTAGTACTTTTAAAATACGTAGAGTATTTTCCTTATGTTCTAAATATAGTATGGAATCTTTTCATTTTATGCGTCTAATTTTAATAAATTTTGGCAGCATTTTGCCTATAAAATCAGTATAAGGTATTTTCAACGTTTTCCACTAAATATAGTTCATTTTATTATTACCCAATTATTACGCTTTGAAACTTGCTAACGCGCTTCAAAATTTATAAAATAAGCTTTACGTTAGTATTTTTCTAGCGTCTATTTTATTCCTTACTTAAACCAAATTCTGCTAAGTTAAATTTCTAGAACTGAATTTTTTCCTTTTATTTTTCTCAATGAATCATTGGAATCCATTTATGTTGTAAATCACTTACCTAACCTATCTTAGCAAATAAAATGGCATGTTGGCCAAATCAAAAATTGATTATACACTAAATGGCATATTGGCCACAATTAACTTAAACAACTTTTAACTTGATTATTTTACTTAGTTTCCTTAAATCAGTGATTTAGAAAATTGCTAAGAACATTTTGGTTCTCTATTTTGATGTAAGGTCGTGAGCCTCATAATGTGTTCTTTGGAACACTCATGTAAATCGTTACATGTTAATTCACATCCTACTTTAATAATTATACAGTTATAGACACATACAATTATTTAATCACATATAATATACATACAATATATTTAAAGCCATAAACATGCATAGCAAAAATAATAAAAACTATAATCATGCATAGCAAAAATAATCACAAATAGGAAAGCATGTAAACAATCACAAAAAAAATAATAAAACCATAAACAATCACACAAATCGAATCCTTATGGATTCTTCATACACAATCAATCCATTTTCTCATCACCACTTAGGGTTGATGAGATTAAATCTCCCTCTTACCTCTTGTAGACAATTTAATCGGTTAGTTTTCCTCTTTTCCTTCAAATTTCGTGTGACTCCCAAACAAATCCCTAAAATTCTTAAACAATTAGTAAAAACACATACAAGGTACAATATTGAAAAACCATGGAACAATCATGGTTAGAAAAATTAGAAATGTAATTTTGAACCATAGAAACAAAACTTACCCTTAAGTAAGTAACCAAAAGGTTGGATTTTGGACAAGATAGAGTAGGAATTTGGGAAAACTTTGTGAATGAAAAGTGTTTAGAATGGGATTTGGGTTTAGGAAATATGATGAGATGAAATTATGAAGGTTTGGTTGTGTGGGTGTGGGTGTTGGCCGAAACTAGGGAGAGAAAGTGAAAGAGAAGTGTGCTTGAGTTTTTGGTATTTTAGAGAGAGAAAAGATGACTTTAATTTGTGATAAGTGAAAAGTAAATATTGAAGGTGTAATTTGAGGGGCTGCAGCCGTGAGGTTGAGTGTGTAGGGAGTTTGAGTGTTTGATTTTGCATGTAAATATCCTAAAGTGTTCACACTAGATAAGCACATGGCTTAGGTCATTGGATGGTTCAAGAACCATGTAGAACCAAGCCACCTTGCCTCTTTATTTGCAGCCTAAAACCGTGTGCTCCTTCATCTTTTTAGGGGTTTAATTGCTTTCCAATTACTCCTAATTACATGCTAGTTAATTAGGGAATTAGTTAGGTTAACTATCCTAACCAAACTTAATTAACATACTAGCCATATAACTAATTAATTTAATATATATTAACATATATTATAACCTTTAATCAATATTAATATATCTAATTAGTATTTAGATTATAATTAATTAATAACTAAGCTAGTTCACTTAGTTTGTTAATTAAGTAATTAGATTAGTCAAATTAAGCTTAATTAACTACTAACCAAATTCAAGCCTACAATTTTTGACTTAATTCTAACCATTGATTCATCTTTAATTCTTAGCCCTAGATTAGATCTAAGGTAGATATCAATTGGTCATAAATCTATCATTCTAATCTCACCATTGATTAGATCAATGGCTTAGGTTAAAGGCTTTCTAACTAAGTCTTCATCCAATGGTCCAAATAAAAGTCTATGCTCCCTTCGTTGACCAATTCCTATTGGTTTAGAAAGTCAAGCCACTTTTGTTGACTTGCTCTCATTGGCTAGAATTTGTCTAGTCAGCACAGTTGACTGCTTTTCCTTAACGCGGGTCCCACAGTACTTTTAAAGATCTGTGGTCAGATCGAAGCAGATTTTTACTGTTTTTGAGACAGTAGATACTGTTATATAAAATAATATTATAATAGTATAAAATTATTTTACTGCACAGTTAAATCCAAAAAATTACGGGATTAATATATATATCAATCAGAATTGGGTTTAGTAATATCCCCCAGCTCCAATTAATTAAAATAAGATTTATCCGGCCAGAAAATTATTATTTCCCTAGGTCGGAGCAAATCACACACAATAGTCAAGTACACTCACAAAACAGTCAAATTAAATTTACTGCTCACAGAATTCACAAAACAGTACATTTCAGGACTATATTATAATTATCCCAAAAGTTGGGGTGTTACAACTCTCCCCTACTAATAAGAATTTCGTCCCCGAAATTCATCATACATCAAACAATTGAGGGTATTGCTCCCTCATCCTATTCTCTAATTCCCATGTAGCATCTCCCGTTACATTGTTCCACATTACCTTCACCAGCTCAATCATCTTCCCTCGAAGTTGTTTCACTCTCTTGTCCTCGATTCTAACAGGAAGTGTTTCATACATCAAATTATCCTTTAGCTGTACTTCATCAGGTTGTATCACATGGGTTGGATCGGGAATGTATTTCCTCAACTGAGACACATGAAATACATTATGAAGATTGGATAAAAAAGGCGGTAAAGCTATTTGGTAAGCTACAGGACCAATCCGATGAATAATCTGATAAGGCCCTATAAACTTAGGTGTAAGCTCCCTTGATTTAAGAACTCTTCCAACACCCGTCGTAGGCGTAACTCGTAAGAATACATAATCGCCTTCTTCAAATTCCAGGGGTCATCTTCGTTTATCAGCATAACTCTTCTGACGGCTCTGAGTCGTTCGCATCTTTTCTTGTATCATCTTCACCTTTTCCGTAGTCTGCTGCACAAGATCAGGACCAATAGTCATACTCTCCCCATCCTGATACCAACACAAAGGTGTTCGGCATCGTCGTCCATAAAGTGCTTCATAGGGTGCCATCCCTATGCTCGAGTGAAAACTATTGTTGTAAGTGAATTCTATCAAAGACAGAAATTCATCCCAACTCCCTTGTTGTTCTAACACACAAGCACGCAACAGATCTTCCAACGACTGAATCGTTCTCTCTGTCTGACCATCAGTCTGCGGATGATATGCAGAACTCAATCGCAGTTTAGTCCCCATAGCTTCTTGCAAACTTTGCCAGAGTCTTGACGTAAACCTCGGATCTCTATCAGAAACTATACTTACAGGCACACCATGAAGTCTAACAACTTCGTCTATATATATCTGGGTTAAGCGTTCCAACGAGTACTTAATATTGATCGGTAAGAAATGCGCTGATTTCGTAAGCCTATCAACTATAACCCATATCGAATCATGCCCCTTCCTTGTCCTCGAAAATCCAGTAACGAAATCTATCGAGATACTATCCCACTTCCACTCTGGAATAGTCAAAGATTGTAACATACTAGCAGGCCTTTGATGTTCCACCTTTGCCTTCTGACAGACAAGACAAGACGTCACACGTTCAGCTACATCTCTCTTCATTCTTGGCCACCAAAACAGTCGTTTCAAGTCTTGATACATCTTCGTCATCCCCGAATGCATACTCAAATTACTTGTATGAGCTTCATCCAAAATCGCTCTCTTGAGTTCGGAATCATCAGGTATACAAACTCTTCCTTCAGACCTTAAGACTCCATCAGATCCTTACTCCACCGTTGCTTTATGACCTTACTTCAACAACTCCTTCTCATTCTGTAAAAACACATCTTCATCTTGTTTCTCTTTTATTATCTCCAACAAGTCATTCAAAACCACAACTCTACTTAGACGAATCTTTCCAGGTACCAATTCTATCGATAACCATAGATCTCTGAATTGATTCATCAGCTCTTCCTCCTTTATCATCATAGTAGAAAAGCTAACCACCTTTCTGCTCAAGGCATCTGCCACCACATTCGCTTTTCCTGGATGGTATTGAAGCTGAAAATCATAGTCCTTCAAAAATTCCAACCATCGTCTCTGTCTCATATTCAATTCTTTTTATCAAACAAGTATTTTAAGCTCTTGTGATCACTAAAGACATTGAACATAGCTCCATACTGAGAAAATGCCTCCACACTTTCAACGCAAAAACTCGCAGCCTAGCTCCAAATCGTGCGTTGGGTAGTTCTTCTCATGAACCTTCAACTGTCTTGAAGCATAAGCTACTACATTCCGATCCTGCATCAACACACATCCTAACCCTTGATAAGATGCATCACAATACACCTCAAAAGATTTGTTAGGATCCGACAAAATTAACACTGGTGCAGTCATTAATCTCTTCTTTAGCTCTTGAAAACTCGCTTCACATTCTTCTGTCCAATCAAAAGCTTGGCCTTTCCTTGTGAGTTGTGTAAGTGGTCCAGCTATCTTGGAAAAACCTTCAATAAACCTTCGGTAATATCCGGCTAATCCAACAAAACTTCGAACCTCAGTCATAGTCTTTGGCCTTTCCCACTGTAAAACAGTTTCCACCTTCGATGGGTCTACCGCAATACCTTCTTTGGAAATTATGTGACCTAACAATTGAACTTCTTCCAACCAAAACTCGCACTTTGCCAACTTCGCATACAGCTTCTTCTCCTTCAAAATCTGGAGAACTATACTGAGATGTTCAGCATGCTCTTCTTGACTTTGAGAATAGATCAGAATGTCATCGATAAAAACAACGACAAATCTATCTAAGTGCAGATGAAAAATCCTATTCATATAGTCCATGAATATCGCAGGAGCATTCGTGACTCCGAACGGCATCACTTGATACTCATAATGTCCATAACGAGTTCGGAAAGCTGTTTTAGGTACATCTTTGACCTTGACACGAATCTGATGATAACCTGATCGCAGATCTATCTTAGAGAATACAGCGGCTCCCTTCAATTGATCCATCAAGTCATCAATCCTCGGTAGTGGATATTTATTCTTTATAGTGACCTTGTTCAGCTGTCGATAATCCACACAAAGACGCGAAGTTCCATCCTTCTTCTTGACTAGCAGCACTGGTGCTCCCCATGGTGAAACACTAGGTCGCACAAACTGCTTCTCCAACAGTTCCTCCAATTGCTTCTTCAACTCTGCCAATTCTACAGGCGACATTCGGTACGGTGCAATCGAAATAGGACCTGCTCCTGGTACTAAGTCGATAGAGAATTCGATTTCCCTTTCCGGTGGCAAACCAGGTACATCGTCAGGAAAAATCTCTGGAAATTCATTGACGATAGGAATAGTGCTCACATCCTTCTCACACTTGACTTCTAAAGAAGATAGCAACATAAACCCTTGAGCTCCATCCCTCAACAATAACTTGACCTTAACAGCAGTTAAGAATCCAGAACTTTCTTCCTTAGGAAAAACTATGGTTTTGTTCGCACAGTCTATAAGGATATGGTTAGAAGATAACCAATCCATTCCTAATATTATGTCTATCTCAACAAGAGGTAAACAAATCAAGTTGACCGAAAATTTATGATCCTTTATAACAACAGGACAGTTCATACACATCTTGGATGTAACAACAGGCTTAGCAGTCGGTGTAGAAATAATCAATTGAAAACTCAGAGAAGACACAGGCAGTTTCAAACGTTCCACACAATCATATGCAATAAATGAGTGTGTTGCACCCGAATCATATAGCAAAGTCAGGTGATTACCTTCAATGACACCTTCTCCTTGAATAAGATCCTCAGACTGAGAAGCTTCGGTTCCGGTCATCGTATACACTCGCCCTCCAGATCTCGGCTGAGTAGCACGGACATTCCTTACAGCAGGCTTCCTCTCCGGCTGAGTGCAATCCCTAGAAACATGTCTAGGTTTTCTGCAGTTAAAACAGATTGTTCCTCTGATCGGGCAATCTGTAGAGATATGGCCACTCTTGCCACATTTAAAACATATCGGCGTAAACGCCACATTCTGACCAGCTCGATTTCCGCTAAAACTTCCCCCAATAGATGGACGTTGAGGTTGACTCCCTGACGGTCTCGCGTAAGGCTTTCTCTGAAATCGACCACTACTACTACTACCTCCTCTTTGGAACCTAGTAGGTCCAAAATTATGATTTCTCTGATCTCTGGACGGCTCTAATGCTTCAAGTCGTATACAAGTATCCATCAACACAGGAAACTCCCTCATTCGCATTGGTAGAACTGCACGTCTCAATTCCATCCTTAACCCATCTTCAAACTTCTGGCACTTCCATACCTCATCGGGTCGGTTTTGGAAATACCTTGAGAATTGTGACAACTCTCAAATTTTGTAGCATATTCTCCAACAGTCATATTCCCTTAACGTAGACCAAGAAATTCCATTTCCTTGGCATGTCGAGCAGTACTAGGAAAGTACTTCTCCAGAAATACTTCACAAAACACCTCCCAGGTGATCTCAGTTCCTTCAGCTTGCAACAATTGGCGGGTATTTCTCCACCAATTCTCAGCATCTCCTCTCAACATGTACACAGCATATGTTACCTTCTTATTTTCCACGCACCCCATTCCTTCGAATACTCGCTCCAAGTCTTGAATCCAAAGACTTGCCTTTTCAGGGTCAAACTGGCCTCTAAACTGTGGCGGATTGTTGCGCCTAAACTCAGACAAATTCAAAGCATCAGCAGTTGCATCTTGATGTTGAGTTGCTCTTTGATTTTGCTGGGTAATCGCTTCTGCCATTTGCTGTATAGCCTCAGCAACAACAATCATTGGATCCACATTTTGTGCCACGTTTGCACGTCTTCCTCTTCCTCCAGACATCTTCTTTCTTCAACAAGACAAAACAATGTCAGATGTAACCTTTCGGAAACAAAACACAGAGATTCACATAACACAAGCAAAAACAGACCTAACCACAACCCCAAAAGACTCTAACTTGGGCTCTGATACCAACTAATGTAACACCCTTGTGGGGATGTCACATTTATGAATGCAATGAAATAAAATAAAATAAATCTCTTACCCAAGTTGTAAAACATTTGATACTTACATAATATTTGTGGTAATATTTTTTTTTCCTTTTATAATTATAACATTAAATAAAATAACACGAAACACAAAATATAACTGAGTAAAACTCACCATAATATACATATCATTCTCTTTTAGTACACACATAATTTACAACTACATGTATTTAAGAAAGTAGTAAAGAGTTGACACAAAGCTATAACATAGTACTGCCCAAGTGCATCTCAAGATATATAACCCTCCGATGGATCATCTTCCAGAACCTCTAGAATAACCATCGAAAAGTTCACATCTAGGAGATCTCACAGCACGACGGACACGAGTCCGAGCTGTCGACTCACTACTGAGCTCACTAGGCGCATGGAATACTCCCTGCCAATAACGCCTAATGGTCAGAGGTAACTCTAAATGTAAATAAAGCATATTAGTGAATATGACTTCTCCGCCATACTCTCTATATAGGGACATGGTCAAACGTCCCACATAAGCAACTGTCCCTCGGTCCACATGCATATGCCATGCCTCAGAACCCCCATGAAACTCTAGTCTCACGAACCCGAAGAATCCTGGCAATGCCATGATCTCAAGATCAGTCTTGATGATCAGTGTGATCTACCGTCTCCTCCTCCTCGTATACTTCGCCCGACTGTTGCTCGTCAGGATACTGTATCTCAAGAGGCTGATCTTCTTCTTCCTCTAACTCTTTACGAATATAATATAATAATTTCGAGAAAACATATAGAGAGGTGAGACAATCTACATCACTACCCGCATGGCAATAAAGAAAATGACAGTACAAAATAGTTATCACAACAGTACATACCAATATATCATGCATAATATATCAAGCAATATATAACAATAATACATACCATTATATCATGCATAATATATTAAAGCAATAAATCATACAATTTATCACAGATTATGGTAAGCAGTAAAATGCAGGTAATGCATGAACACACACCGACTCGTTCCTACTCCATGGAGCTAAACACGGATATCTGAGAGAATGATCTAATTAGAAACTAATAATACTTTATGGCTGCCTAACCAAACTATTACACTGTCCAATCTTTGTGTCTATAGCCCACAGTCCAAAACATCGTGTAGTAGTACACAGTCCAACATTGTGTACCATAGGCATAGTACTTAATAGTCCCCTCAAGATCTCGACTAAGAATAGTACTTGTCAAGATCATTAGTGTGTTGCCCGTTTCCACAGCCCAGAGGAGCAACCCACTGTCCACATGTGGAATTCTCTGCACATTAATGCCTTCAAGTTCATAAATGAACCACACTACGCTTATCACACCAAAACACGGTGTAATTCGCCTTGTCAATCAATCACCAATTATAACCCAAATTGGCACAACACTCTAAGCATGATCTAAAATTACAAAAATACCCTTATTATCCAAATTTTACCATAATTATGAAAAATTACCAAAATACCCTTAGTCACAAAATAACAAAGTATAGTACGTCCCACCTGACAGTACTACACTGCAATATGTCTGGGTCCACCACTTTGGCCAGACAGCAAAACTCACAGTATTGTTCAATCGCATAGGAATTTTATCGCATTTTCACAATCTCATCATTTTCACAAACGTTTTTAAATCGCGTAAAGATATTTTGACATTTTTAAACATCGTAAAATGTTTTTAAGTCATTTTCTCAATCGCGTAAGATTTTTAATTCATTTTCTTAATCGAATAGCTAAAAATCATCATTTCTGCTATGTGTAAAACTATATCTAGTACTTTTAAAATACGTAGAGTATTTTCCTTATGTTCTAAATATAGTATAGAATCTTTTCATTTTATGCGTCTGATTTTAATAAATTTTGGCAGCATTTTGCCTATAAAATCAGTATAAGGTATTTTCAACGTTTTCCACTAAATATAGTTCATTTTATTATTACCCAATAATTACGCTTTGAAACTTGCTAACGCGCTTCAAAATTTATAAAATGAGCTTTACGTTAGTATTTTTCTAGCGTCTATTTTATTCCTTACTTAAACCAAATTCTGCTAAGTTAAATTTCTAGAACTGAATTTATTCCTTTTATTTTTCTCAATGAATCATTGGAATCCATTTATGTTGTAAATCACTTACCTAACCTATCTTAGCAAATAAAATGGCATGTTGGCCAAATCAAAAATTGATTATACACTAAATGGCATATTGGCCACAATTAACTTAAACAACTTTTAACTTGATTATTTTACCTAGTTTCCTTAAATCAGTGATTTAGAAAATTGCTGAGAACATTTTGGTTCTCTATTTTGATGTAAGGCCGTGAGCCTCATAATGTGTTCTTTGGAACACTCATGTAAATCGTTACATGTTATTCATATCCTACTTTAAAAATTATACAGTTATAGACACATACAATTATTTAATCACATATAATATACATACAATATATTTAAAGCCATAAACATGCATAGCAAAAATAATAAAAACTATAATCATGCATAGCAAAAATAATCACAAATAGGAAAGCATGTAAACAATCACAAAAAAAATAATAAAACCATAAACAATCACACAAATCGAATCCTTATGGATTCTTCATACACAATCAATCCATTTTCTCATCACCACTTAGGGTTGATGAGATTAAATCTCCCTCTTACCTCTTGTAGATAATTTAATCGGTTAGTTTTCCTCCTTTCCTTCAAATTTCGTGTGACTCCCAAACAAATCCCTAAAATTCTTAAACAATTAGTAAAAACACATACAAGGTACAATATTGAAAAACCATGGAACAATCATGGTTAGAAAAATTAGAAATGTAATTTTGAACCATAGAAACAAAACTTACCCTTAAGTAAGTAACCAAAATGTTGGATTTTGGACAAGATAGAGTAGGAATTTGGGAAAACTTTGTGAATGAAAAGTGTTTAGAATGGGATTTGGGTTTAGGAAATATGATGAGATGAAATTATGAAGGTTTGGTTGTGTGGGTGTGGGTGTTGGCCGAAACTAGGGAGAGAAAGTGAAAGAGAAGTGTGCTTGAGTTTTTGGTATTTTAGAGAAAGAAAAGATGACTTTAATTTGTTATAAGTGAAAAGTAAATATTGAAGGTGTAATTTGAGGGGCTGCAGCCGTGAGGTTGAGTGTGTAGGGAGTTTGAGTGTTTGATTTTGCATGTAAATATCCTAAAGTGTTCACACTAGATAAGCACATGGCTTAGGTCATTGGATGGTTCAAGAACCATGTAGAACCAAGCCACCTTGCCTCCTTATTTGAAACCCAAAACCGTGTGCTCCTTCATCTTTTTAGGGGTTTAATTGCTTTCCAATTACTCCTAATTACATGCTAGTTAATTAGGGAATTAGTTAGGTTAACTATCCTAACCAAACTTAATTAACATACTAGTCATATAACCAATTAATTTAATATATATTAACATATATTATAACCTTTAATCAATATTAATATATCTAATTAGTATTTAGATTATAATTAACTAATAACTAAGTTAGTTCACTTAGTTTGTTAATTAAGTAATTAGATTTGTCAAATTAAGCTTAATTAACTACTAACCAAATTCAAGCCTACAATTTTTGACTTAATTCTAACCATTGATTCATCTTTAATTCTTAGCCCTAGATTAGATCTAAGGTAGATATCAATTGGTCATAAATCTATCATTCTAATCTCACCATTGATTAGATCAACAGCTTAGGTTAAAGGCTTCCTAACTAAGTCTTCATCCAACGGTCCAAATAAAAGTCTATGCTCTCTTCGTTGACCAATTCCTATTGGTTTAGAAAGTCAAGCCACTTTTGTTGACTTGCTCTCATTGGCTAGAATTTGTCCAGTCAGCATAGTTGACTGCTTTTCCTAAACGCGGGTCCCATAGTACTTTTAAAGATCTGTGGTCAAATCGAAGCTGATTTTTACTATTTTTGAGACAGTAGGTACTGTTATATAAAATAATATTATAATAATATAAAATTATTTTATTGCACAGTTAAATCTGAAAAATTACGGGATTAATATATATATCAATCAGAATTGGGTTTAGTAAGATCCCCCAGCTCCAATTAATTAAAATAAGATTTATCCGGCCAGAAAATTATTATTTCCCTATGTCGGAGCAAATCACACACAACAGTCAAGTACACTCACGAAACAGTCAAATTAAATTTACTGCTCACAGAATTCATAAAACAGTACATTTCAGGACTATATTGTAATTATCCCAAAAGTTGGGGTGTTACAGACCCATTTTTTAATTTGTTGAAATTTTGGTTTATTGCATGCCAAAAGTCGCTATTCTATTTCCAATGGGGAATATGCCTTAGGTTTGAAGATTTGTAATTGACCTTTGCATATTTTAACTATGTAGTCATATTGGTGCTGATAGGGAGAATTTATAGAGCAAATGCAACAAAGGACCCAAAAAGTATCTAAGCAAGGAGCTCCTCCCCCAAATGAGTTAGATACGTGGTGCGAGGTAGTTGGAGTGAAAAAAGATAGAATCTGTGGTCTTGGATTGGAGTCAACCATATTGGCTGGAAGACCACAATATCGTAGCTCAAGTTTTTCATTATCTCAGTGGATATGAAGGGAAGAACTTAAATAATTAAGAAATGAGAAAGATAAGTTTTAGGCCAGATTGGACAATAATGAGAGACATGTTGACTCGATAAATCAGTTGATATGAGAGATGATGACAAGGGTGAACTTCTAGCCTTCGCAACCATTTCTAGGGTATTAGTCATTTCCTGAGACAGAAGGAGTAGAAAAAGAGGAAGGATATGAGGAGGAGGAGGAAGAGGACTAGGTTTTTATGATTATAGTTTAGTTTGTGTTGAACCTTTTTACATTTGAAATATTTTAAGAACGATATATTCTAAACAATGCATAATATTTTAAGTTATTTTAATTTATGTGTTTATATATATATATATATATACACACACACACACACATTAAGTATTTTAAAAAAATTAGATTTTAATAAATTTAAAAATAATTACAAATTCATAACACAAATTAGAGATCAGGTTTATAAAAAAAATGGGAATTTAGAGACCAATTTTAAAAATATAATATATTTAGACTTTAGCGACCGATTTAAAGACCACATTTAGAGACTAAATTAGGGATTGATTTTTCAATCTCTAATTTAGAGACTGGATTAGTGTCTAATTTTAAAAAATACATAATTTATTCAGCGTTTAGAGACTGAATAAGCGACTAAATTAAAGATCAGTTTAGAGAATAATTTTTCAATTTCTAAAAATCAATCTCTATTTCAGTTTCTAATTTTTTTTAAATTACCAAAATTAGCAACCGATTATTTTAATTAGTCAGTCACTAAATCAATCTCTAATGCTAGCATTCAAGTCAAATCAGTCACTAAATATTAGCGACCAAGGGTTTTGCGACCAATTTTTTAGTCACTAAAATCCTTTTTTTAGTAGGGCATACTCCCATGATCAAACAGGGATTAGTCCCATGAGCAGTTCAATTGAGTTGTTCCTTTGGGGATAACTCATGGTCTCACCAAAAAAAAATATCTTCCTTAAGTATCACTCTTAAAGGGGTATTAATACCTTGATTTTATTATCTTGTTTAATTTTAGAATAATTCCATATCATCATAATGAGTCCTCCTAATTATTAAGAGAAAAAAATTAAATATTTTTAAAATTTTCCAAATATTAAATACTATTACTTTTTTATTTGTTACTTACCATTTTAACATTTAACACTTTTTATTTAATTTTATTATAGTATTAATTATCATCATCAATACCATTAATGGGGCATAAATACTATTATTTTTTTATTTGATACTTTATTGTTTTAATATTTAATACTTTTTATTTAATTCTTACTTGAGTAATTTATTAAATTCTAAATCTTTGAGAATTATCACCATTAATGGGTCATAAATACTATTACTTTTTTATTTGATACTTACAATTTCAATATTTTGTAATTAAAATTGACTAAAGCAATGATTTTAATGATAACAAATAAGAAAGAAATGGTAATGCAAAGATCAAGTCCCAAAACTCTTCAATATTAACATATAGGACTTAAATCTTGTGTAAACGTATTTTAGAAATCACACTAGGCTCATTGTCTGGTTTTTACCCAACTTAAATGGCTTTGCAAAATCATGATTCATTCTTGTGAAAATGTTGTTTAAGTTTGAACAAAAAGGTTTTAAAAGGATTAAAAAGCTTTTGGGAATCTTCGCTTATAAAATCCTTACAAATCTTGTTTTTCTTGACAAACCAATAACAGGTTATCACTGTTCAATAACAGGTTATTTGACCAAAACAGAAGCACGCCAAAGTGTTTTTAAAAGGTCATAACCGGTTATGATTTTTCCCATAATCAGTTATTGTGAAAGTCAGAGGTGCTGGCTTCATTTTAAGTGGCCAATAACCGGTTATGCCTTTTCCCATAACCAATTATTGTGAATAATAGAGGTGTGGATTCTGTTTTAATGTGTCATAACCAGTTATGGCTTTACCAATAACCGGTTATGCTTATCCAAATAATCATTTATTAGAAATTAATAACCAGTTATTTGGGAAAGCATAAAGCATGTTTCAACAGCTCTATTAGAGCATTTAATGCCCCCAACTACCTCCAACGGCTATTAATTGGTTTGAGCTATAAATGAAAATGATTGGGCATTAAAATCAAGTTAGAGAACTATTTGAAAATCATTCTTGAGCATTAAATTCGTGTTTCACATTCACTTTCTCCAAACCCCTATTTTTGAGCTTTAAAGTTTGAATCCTTGATACCCATAGAACTTCAATTTGTATTATCCACTCTTGAGAGAGTTTCTATTCATATATACTTTGAGTAATCCGTAAAGAGGGTGAGGTATCCCTCAAAGAATTTGTAAGGGTAAGGTATCCCTTTGTTGTTAAGGCTCAAGCACAAAAGGTGAGGTATCTCAAAGTGTGTTGAGTGCTCTAATTTGTAAAAGTTACAAGTGTAACACCTCTTTTTAAGAGGGAACGTCACACCATTACATACAATGCGAAAAAATAAGATTATAAATTATGACCCGGTTCATTAAACCATGATTAAACTTATTTGACTATAGTTGTGTAAATAAAATAATGAATATATATATATTCTCTTTACATGTATATATATGTGTACTCAATAACCTGTTCATCAATGAAGTATTCAAACGTACTAACACTTATAAAAGATTCATAAATATGTATATGTATTTTTGTTTAATTTTAAGCAGAGAAACATAAAGACTAATCCATACATCCATACAAAAGATACATCATATATATATATATATACTGTTTAGATACAGGCTATGAATCATTAATTACATCATGGCTCATAAAAAAGAAGCCTAAGCTTTACAAGCCCCTAAAAATGATATACAGACCCCCAAAAAGAATATCAAGTCCCAAAAGACAGATAGCCATCAGTGACTATCGACAGTATCAGCCCCTAAGAAGAGAAGGAAGGAACTGTGTCAGGATCCTCCTCGGGTTCCTCCTTAGGGCCTTCCTCATCCGAGGATACCCTCATTGGAGCCACCGAATTACGAGCCAGGGCTCGGACAGTGGAGAGGAATGAATCCTCCTATGGGGTGTAATAATGATCACCCCACATGTCCCTAATGGGCATGTAAAACTCTAAATGTAGACGAACGCTGCAGGAGAAGATCGGTGAATCATAATGCCCCCAAGCCAATGATACCATCACGTCCCCCGCATAGACACAGCAATCCGAGCTGAAGTTAATGTGCCAGCAGTCTGGACCTCCGAGGAAGACTAAAAGCACATAACCCAAAAATCCTCGTGGACGTGCCGCCATAATCCAAAAGCAAGTACTAGTTGAAGTCGGGCCAAAAGCCAGGGAACTCGTGAACTTCACCCCCTTCGCCGACGTCTTCGATGAAACATAAATATAGACATAATAGCAGATAATACAAAAAAGAGGTAAGACATTCTATATTCATTACCTATTATGGCAGTAAAGAAATAATACAGTGTATGATGCCCATATAACATTTCAGAAATGTTAATCAGTATTAAGAATAGATAATAAACAACTTAGCATTTTCAGGCAGTTATAATAGTAACAAGATAACAGATTAAATTGTCATATAAATAAGTAAATGTCAAATGATATGGCGACTCACTATGCACATGCATATGGTACCAATAATCCTACTCCATGGAGCTAGACACAAAACTTTCAGAGAGAATGATTAGGAGATATGTCTGTATCGCAACTGCCGAGGCCTTCAAGTGCTAAAATTCTCAATTTATCAAAGTATACATCATGGCATTGTACAAAATATTCTACACAGATCTCGATATAGGACAGTGTCTCGGTCCGGATCATCGGTGCGTTTGCATCGGTCTGCCCCATGGACAAAAGAGTTACTAACTCTCCAATGCAAGGTACCCGCATGCCGACGCCTCCAAGGTCAACAAGTGACCTACACTTGTCCATTCACACTCGCACATAGGTGTAATTCAACTCCTAGGCAACTTGGCCTTAACAATAGTCCAACGGACTTTTCAATGCATGATAACTCAATGCATATTCATGTATATACAACAATGATATACTTTTCTTATAAAATCTTTCTCAATGCATGTTTCAATCATGCTCACCATAGATGTTCAAATTCATAAATCAATCACATATGATTCAATAAAATCATAAAGTCATTTATCCAATTTGTTGGGACAAATAATCTTTTTCACAATTTAACAAATGCTAATCATTCAATTCAAGACTTAAGGTTTGTGTTTAAGTTATCAGGGTTAGAGAGCTCTAATTCCATCATTTTCAAGCTAAAATCCTCAAATTTGGGGCTTGGTAATTGATTACATAGACTTGATAATCGATTACAAGCCTAACAGAACCCTGTAATTAATTACAAGCTGGATGTAATCGATTACATCTTGCGCAGAAGCCTTGTAATCGATTACAAGCTGTCCAGAAATCTTGTAATCGATTACATTTGCTATGTAATCGATTACAAGCTATGCAAAGCACATTTCGCAGTTCCAGAAGCTTGGTAATCGATTACATGAGCCATGTAATCAATTACAAAGCGAAAATTTGTAGAAAATAGAGTCTCTAAATCATTTTAACCCAAACCAAACCATCAAACCTTAACTACAACATCATAACCATATCATTCAAGCACTTATGGCTCAACCAAGTCACCAATCCATCAATAAACATCAAAATCATGCTATCCAAACAATCAAAACATAATCAAAATCCTTCAAACAAATGGGTACCCCACAAATGGGTTTCACCCCATCAACACAACAAAGAGTTTCTCACTACCAAAATGGGTTGAAGAGAATAATCTTCCTCTTACATCAAGAGACAATATGGAAAGTGAGCTCCTTTCAAGCTTTTTGTCCACCACCCTCAAGAAGAAAGCTTGGAGATGATGAGGGGGACTAATGGTCTAAGTTGGCTTAAGCAAGGAAGCTTGAAGGTTCAACAATGGTGTGTGTATGTGTAGCCGTGTGGGAGAAGAGAGAAAAAGAGAGGTGCATGAGGGAGGAGAAAATGAGAGAAATGAAATGTGATTTTTCCTTCCCCCAACCGTGCCGCACAAAAGAGAGGAGAGAGAGAGAGGAGTGGTTGGGAGGAAACTTCCTTAAGAAGCTTCGCATGTTTCTCGATAAAGTAAAGTGTGAGGTCACTTAGATGATGTCATAAAAGCAACTAGATAGAAATAATCTACTAGAGCTATTACTCAGTGGACAAAATTTACAGTTAGCAAAAATAATATTTTATTGTCTCTCAGATAATTAAATATTCTGCGATCTTATTTATCAGATAAAATCTTGTAAAACATAAACCTTGTAAACTGTGCTCAACCTCGAGTTTAGTAATATTCCCCGTCGATGTTTTCACAGTTCAAAGTTTACCAGCCTCAGGGAAAATATTTCATTTTCCTGGCTCCGCTCAGCACGCACGCAAAATGAGGAATATATTAAAATATTTAACATTTCCAGAAAATTCCACAAAAATTCTCAAAAATCATAAATATTATAAAATGATTATTTATGACAAAACAAATAATTTTTGGGGTGTTACAACAAGCACCTGTTGAAGCTTGAAGATATAGTGAAAATCTCAGGTGATTACTTGAGGACTAGTGTAGGCCATAAATAGATTGGTGGCTGAACCAGGATAAACTTTGTATGTGATCTTCTAAACTCTACTCCTTTACTTTTGTGCACTATTTTACTAGATTGCTTGAATACGTTCTTGCTTGGGTGTTTTATTTGTGAGTGAAAGCTTTCAATCCTATCTATTCATTCATCTCTATCAATCAATAGGTTCAACAAAAATTGATAATTAAACATTTTGTGAAATATTTGCGAAAATATTTTATAAACTCAATTGACCCCCCCTCTTGAGTATTGAGGCCACTTGGTAACAAGTGGTATCAGAGGTAGACTCTTATATAAAGAGCTTTGCAGCTTCAAGAGAAGTGACGGCTTCAAATGGTTTTTCTTCTAAAAGTTCTTCTATAAATAGACCTCCCTTTTTCAATGGGAATGGTTATGCTTATTGGAAAGAAAGGATGAAAATTTTTATTGAAGCTATTGATCTTGATGTGTGGGATGCCATTGAAAATGGCGTCTTTGTTCCCACATGTATAGTTGTTGGTGTAAGAACTAATACACTAAGAAGTGAATGGACCGATGAGGATAAAAAGAAGGTTCAATACAACTTGAGAGCCAAAAACATTATTACCACATCCTTAGGATATGATAAATTTTTTAGGGTGTCAAATTGTAAGACCACCTAAGAAATGTGGGATACCTTACAAGTAACCTATGAAGGCACAAGTGAGGTAAAAAATCAAGAATAAACACTCTCACTCATGAATATGAACTATTTAGAATGAACCAAGGAGAAAGCATTCAAGAAATGCAAAAGAGATTTACACACATCATAAATCACCTTATTTCATTGGGAAAGACTTTTCCTAATGAAGACCTTATTAACAAAGTCTTGAGATGCTTAAGTAGGAATTAGCAACCTAAAGTGACAGCTATTATGGAATCAAGGAATCTATCAACAATGACACTAGCCACTTTATTCGGGAAGCTCCAAGAGTATGAATTGGAGCTAAATAGGCTCAATCAAAATGAGGAGCATGATAAGAAGAAGAAGGGGATTGCATTCAAAGTCACCTCTTGCACAATTAAAGATGATGATGAAGATGATGAAGATGGTATACAAAATCTAGAGCTAAATGAGGAGTATCTTAGTCTCCTTGTAAGAAAATTTAGAAGATTTCTCAAGAAGAAGTGATTTCAAAGAAGGCCACCTTTCCCTCCAAAGAAGGCCTATCACAAAAAGGAAGAAACGTCATCTACTCCAACATGCTACGAACGCAGAAAACCAGGACACATGAAGATGGAATGTCCTGTGTATCAAAAAAAGACAGAAAAGTTTGAGAAAAGACCTTCTAAGGAAAAGAAAGGAAGGAGAGCCTACATAGCACAAGAGGACAATGATATGAACTCTACTGATAGCTCAGAAAATGAAAAAGCCCAGCTATGTATCATGGCTAGAGGAGAAGAAGAAAAAGAAAGTGACACCGAGGTAACTTCTTCAAACCTAGATTCTTCACCTTCCTATAGTGAATTACAAGATGCTTTTCAAGAATTGCATGATGAATTAACGAGGCTCACAAAAATGATTTTATTTTCTAATAAAACAATCTCCTTATTAGTAAACAAACTTTCTATTTTGAACAAGGAGATTAATGAACTCAAAATTGAGAATGAGACTCTAGGACTTATTGATGCTAGTTCATCATGCATGATTTGTTCTTCACATGATAATGCACTCATACCCTCATCTTGCTCATCATGTAAAGCATTTGAAAATGAAATTGAAAATTTGAAAAACATTCTTCTAAAATTTACTTTTGTAAAAGACAACTTGAATGTATTGCTAAGGAAACAAAAATGTGTTTTTCAAAAAGTCAGTTTAGGGTATAATCCCAATAACCAATAAAAGTCTTATAAGAATTTATTTGTTTCCTCAAGTACATCAAGCAGCCTTTTTTTCAAATGCTTTCATTGTGGGAGGAAAGGGCAAAGTGTAACACCCCAAAATTTCCTATCTTGTAAACAGTAATTTTGATAGTTAACAGAATTTTACTGTTTAGTAATTTTTGGATGCTGTAAAATTATTTTGATTATCCCGTCAGCGTATTTGATCGTTTTGAGTGATTTACTCCATGTTATGAAAATAAAAATTTTTGGGTCGGGAAAAACTTTACATAATTTAATTTTTACCATTAGGTTTTAATTATTTTACGTGATCTGATTTGATATTTGTGATTTTTGTGGATGATTATGAATTTTTTTACTGTATGTGGGCCTAGGTGGTCCTATGTAGGCCCAGGTGGCCATACGTGGGCCCAGGTGGGTCCCGCAAAGTGAAAATTTTTTCTACGGATAGAAAAATTGTACTGTTTAGACGGAGACAGGGAATCTTACTAAACCTGAATCTGGAAACAATTTTTATAATTTTCTTTTACTGTGTTTTGTACTGCATTTATTTATCAGGTGATAAAAATACAGTAAAAATATTATTTGTAGGGTTATAGCAGATAAAAATAATAAAAATTATACTACGTAGTCAACAAAGAGGGCTTGACTTGATTTGTACCCTTGGATGAGAATACTTAGTTTGAAGATTAACCATTGATTTAATCAACAGTTAAGAAACAAACTTAATAAAGAAGCATTGGATAATCACCATTGATTTAATCAATGGTGTGAGAATAAACTTAGTTAGGAAGGCTTCGATATCAACCGTAAATTTAATCAACGGTGTAAAATTGGTTATATAAAGTGGTTATGACCATTTATAACCATTGGATTTAGAATTGATCAAGGGTGGAGACTTAGTCTTAAAAAGTGACAAAGACCATTTATGACCATTGGATGAAGAATTAATTAAGGGTGGAGATTTGGTCTTCTAAAAAGGCTATGGCTAATTATAACCCTTGGATTAAAAGTAAGAAGGAGTAATCTTGACCCTTTATTTTGGAGACATATCTAATGGCTAGGATTTAAAGGAGAAAGATCCAATGGCCTAGATTGAGTCTTCTAATCAAAAGTCTACCTAAATCCTAACCATTGAATTAATCAATGGCTAGAAATGCCTCAAATAATGGCTTGAAATTGATTAGGAACTAATTAAACCTAATTTGGTTAATCTAATGGCCTAATTAAAAAGTTAAGCAAACTAATTTAATTATTAATTTGTTATAATTTAATTCTTAATTAGATATCCTAATTTTAATTAGAGGTTATAATATATGTAATAATATGTTTAATAAATTAGTTATATAGTTAGAATGTTAATTAAGATTAATTAGGAAATTTAACCTAACTAATTACCTAATTAATTAGCATGCAATTAGGTGTAAATTGAAAACCATTAATTCCCTAAACACTCAAGGAGTCCCACGGTTTTGGCAGCAGCTTGGGGAGGCTTCTACATGATTCTTGAACAATCCATAAAGCCTTAAAAGTCAAGTGGATGACATAGGCCATGTGGAAAAGTATGTGCACTCAAAATGAGATATTTTCTTCATGCAAATCTCCTAAAATTTCCTACTCATTCACAGCAGCAGCAGCCCACCCATATTCACTCTCACAATTTCATTTTCTCTATCATCAAAAAGTCTACAACACTTTCTCTCAAAAATTCCAAGAACCAGAGCACCATTTTTCTTCCTTTTCTCTCCATTTGGTTCGGCCTCCATCACCAAATATACTATCACTCACCTATAATTTTCACTCACATCATTTTCTAAAGCTAAACAATATTCTAAACACTTTCCATTTAGAAAGTTTTCCCAAAATCGCACTCTAAGTGCTTCAAAATCCCACTTTTACCTTACTTTCCGAGAGGTAAACTTTGGTTTTTATGATTTAAATTCATGTTTATGATTTTCTAAGCCATGATTGTTCCATTATTTGTTATTATTGAGCTTTGTTTGTGATTTTACTAATTATTCTAGAATTGTTAGGAATTGTTTGTGGCTTGTACGAAAACAAGGAGAAGGAGAGGAGTTTAAAAAGCTTGTCTTCAAGAGGTAAGAGGGAGATTCATCTCACCAATCAAGCATGGTGGTGAGAGATAGTTTTATATTTGATGGATGGTGAATCCATGTGAGGATTCATATCCATGGTCATGTAATAATTTGTGTGTGTTATGTGCTTTAATTATTTTTGTCTATGCTTGATATGCTTTGCATGATTTACTTGTGTATGCATGCTTAGTATGATTTTTATTTGCTTATATGGTATGCTTATGATATGCATGATGAAGATATATTGAATAAATTATGATGAAAGTATGATAAAACAAGAAATTTTGGCTCCAAAGGCCAAGGGGGAGGCTACGGTTTTGAGCTTCCAAAAAAAAATTAGAGTTCATGTTGAAAATTTTCAAGAATAAGGGAATTAATTTTTGGTCCCTAGAACTTAGTGAATTTCAGCCAAGACACCTCTAAATAGGTGTTCATAAATTAATAATTTCATGAAGGATGAAAATGGATGATTTGAAGAGTATGAAAAATAAACAAAGGGTTTGTTTTTCAAGAGAACAAGAACACGATTTTTGAAGAATTTTTATTTATTTATTTTGTGTACAAAGATCCTGAGTATTTTTCTAAACATGAGTTTTGAATGAAATGGACAAACGTTGATTTTAAGGATTTGCAAAGAAAGTGAAAAAGGATTTGCAAAGAAAGTAAAAATGAATTTGAAGGGTTTGGTTTTTATAACCATCGATATTTCGGTTTTGAAAATAAAATTTTAATGGTTTTGTTTGTGTAAAACCATATCAATTTAGAAGGAAAAATGTTTTGATAAATTTCAATAGTCATGTCCACATTTTTGAAGCCTGGTAATGCATTGATTTTGATGAAACAAAGTGATTTTCCAAGTGGAAATATAATTAATTTAATACAAGGAATTCGAAAAGGGAATCAGAGTATTTTAGCACTTGAGAAATGACTTTTTATGTAAATGGAAAAGAGAGGTTGCAAGTGAGCCTCAATTTGTTTCAAAAAGAATTTATTTTTGTTAAAATTGATTTAAGAAAAAAAAATGAAGAATACAATAGTGATTTGGTATTTTCTAACGTGTAACTCATCCGTTGGATTTTGGAAAGCGGTAGTAATTTTTAAAGTTAGAAACATTGATTTAATTCAATGGAATTGTGAATTTGTGGAATATACTGTGAAAAAGGATTTTCTTGAGTAAGAAGATATATTAAATGAAGTAGAAAGTTATATTATTTTGAGGAAGGTTGATTTGGAAATGATTTGGGAAAAATGGAGAATATAATGGTATTTTGAAAATTTACTAACGTATAACTTATTTTCGAGTTTTGAAGTACGTTAGAAAATGTTAAGTTTTGAAACGTTAGTTTATATCAATGGAAAAGTGATTTTGTGAATTATATTTTGGAAAAAGATTTCTTGAGTAAAGAAATGTGGAAAAAGATTTTCTTGAGTAAAGAAAATGTGTTAAATAAAGTATAAAGTCATATTATTTTGAGAAAAGTGGAAATGGAATTTTTGAAGAAATGAGAAATATTTTCTGTAATGGAATTGTGGTGAAAAAATTTATTTATGTATCTTAAAAATGTTATTTTTAAAGTTTGTGGTTTGAAATACAGTAAAATATTTCTAAGTGTTTGGAAATACAGTAAAATATTTTTATGCGATTTGAAATATGATAAAATATTACAACGCGATTGGAGATGCGTTGAAACATTTTAAGTGATTTGAATTACGTTTAAATATTTTACGTAATTTGAACAACTGTTAAAAAATCACTATGTGATTTAAAATGTGATAGAATATTTTTACGTGATTGTGAAAATAACAGAAAATCGTTATGTGATTTGGAAAGTGTTTTAAATATTTTGAGAATGATGGAAAATATTTTATGCGACTTAAAAGAATGATTTTTAAGTTACATAATTTTGAAAATGATGGAAAATAATTGCGTGATTTGAGAAACGTATATTTTTATGCGATTGAGAAAAATGTTGAAAATTTTAATACGTGATTTAAAGGTGCAACAGAAGAGTTGTAGTATTGTGAAAACGTAACAGAAACATTTTGGAATTGTGAAAACAAAATGGAAATGTTACGCAATTTTGTGAAAACACGACGAAAGAGTTTTATAACTCTGAAAATGTGATAATATGATTTTCCTGTTGAAAATACAGTATAAATACTGTAAAACCAGTATATGGATGCTGTGTGAGAAAATGACATGTTTTGCCTGTGATTACCATTTGGTGTATTATACATGCATTGGAAAGATATGTCTGTGATTGGATTTGGTGCATTATACGTGCATTGGAAAAATATGCGTTGAAGCATATGATTACATTGAACAAATGAAATTGAAAAGATTTGGCCCTTTGGGGTTGGACTTGCAATGATATATTCGTG
The DNA here is from genome assembly GCA_029884595.1 of Ormosia semicastrata. Classification (NCBI taxonomy): domain Eukaryota; kingdom Viridiplantae; phylum Streptophyta; class Magnoliopsida; order Fabales; family Fabaceae; genus Ormosia; species Ormosia semicastrata. Next base: position 57,309,742 of record JAQQTO010000063.1, read on the forward strand.
CATTGTATAAAATATAGCTAATAGCTATTATGGCCCTTGTGGTTGAAGAGGGAATGAGAATTGATAGTGAGGTCTATGATGAATCTTGAGGGCGTCGAGGTGCGGCGGTCGACCCGTGGACAGTTGGCGAGTACCCTGTGCCACTTGGCGATGCAGTCTGTTGCAACGCATTGACGATATCCGACATGAATAAGATTCTTTTCAACGACTGGGAGATTGTCTTTGGGCTAAGGCTGACAATTAACCAGAGCATTCTTCTCGAAATTGTGAAAACCTCCATGGAGTTGTTTTTGATAAACTGAGTCTTTGTGCATATGCATAAATCTGAGCATTTATATCTGTGTGACATATTAATTGAGGAATATTGGTTATGACAATTGTTTTGAATACTTGGAAGATGATGATGATGATAATCTTTGAGGCATTATCATAATTATTGTTTATGATAATTGAATTGATAAATGATTGGATGATGATAGTTGATTAATGTTGATGGCATGATCATAATTGTGGTATGATCTATCTGTATGATATTGCTATTTGTGTTATCTCTGTGCTGCCATGTTGGTATTGGTGTAGGTGATCTCACCTCTTTGTTATATTGTTTTGCTTTGTCTGTATTGTTAAAATTATACAGTAGAAGGAATGAGTTGTCTTAGACATAACAGGTGGTAGATACTCAGAGATTGATGGAAACATTGAAAAGTGGCTGTCTCAAGTTCGAAGATGTGCCGGGTAGACAAGGAGTAAAGTTCTGATGCATCAAGTTGATACAAGAGAAGGAACGAGTATGTTAAGATTTAATGTTAGTGTTGTACCGTGCTATTAAGTAGGACCCATCATGGGGTTTGCTACTGTTAAAAAAAAAATAAGTTTGTTAATTTTATATTTCTCTTTTAAATGTGATATTAATTGGTGTCAATATTGCATAATGAATAGTTGAAATATGATTTTCAATATTACATAATATTTTCAGTAAATTTACGTTTCAGTAAAGAAGAAATTTTGAAACCCATCTTTTATAACTCAAACGTTGTGCAAACTTCTTTTCAGATTATGAGTCAAGAGTCGGAAATGTGATGCCCTAAGGAGGGTGTTACATTAATTGGTATCAGAGCACAGTTTGAGTCTTTTGGGGTTTGTGGTTAGGTCTATTTTGCTTGTGTTGTGTTCTCTGTGATTGATAGTGAGGGAACCCTATTGAGGGTCACCCTTTGTTTGCATTTTGCTTGTTAGGTGTTTATGCTATTAGAATGTCTGTCTGTGTATATTGATATATTGGATTGGATTAGAATGCCTGAAATGGAAGAAATGATGTCGGATTGGTTCTCGGATGGCCACGATTTTGAGCCCAAACTTTGGGGTGCCTTGTGAACAATTGTAACAATTAGAATTTCAAAATAGAATCAACTTTACATTATGTAATAAAGGTAGAGAAACTTCTCCAATGCCAAATCCGTCGAGTTAGAATTCCAAACCCGTCGAGTAGAGTTTCTGACCATTTAGTAAAGAAACTTCTCCAAATCCGTCGAGTAGAGTTTCTGACCATTTAGTAGAGAAACTTCTCCAAATCCATCGAGCAGAGTTTCTGACCACTTAGGAGAGAAACTTCTCCAATGCCAAATCCGTCAAGTTAGAATGTTAAATCCGTCGAGTTAGAATGCAAAATCCGTCGAGTTAGAATGCCAAACCCGTCGAGTAGAGTTTCTGACCATTTAGTAGAGAAACTTCTCCAAATCTATCGAGCAGAGTTTCTGACCATTTAGTAGAGAAACTTCTCCAAATCCGTCGAGTAGAGTTTCTGACCACTTAGGAGAGAAACTTCTCCAATGCCAAATCCGTCGAGTTAGAATGCCATATCCGTTGAGTTAGAATGCAAAATCCGACGAGTTAGAATGCCAAACCCGTCGAGTAGAATTTTTGACCGTTTAATAGAGAAACTTCCCCAAATGTCAATATCCATCGAGTGACATGTCCATCGAGTAGAATTTTTGACCGTTTAATAGAGAAACTTCCCTAAATGTCAATATCCGTCGAGTGACATGTCCGTCGAGTAGAATTTTTGACTGTTTAATAGAAAAACTTCCCCAATGTCAACATCCGTCGAGTTTGAATGTCAATATCCGTCGAGTGACATGTCCGTCGAGTAGAATTTCTGACCGTTTAATAGAAAAACTTCCACAATATCAACATCCGTCGAGTTTGAATGTCAATATCCGTCGAGTGACATATCTGTCGAATCAGAATTTCTGACCATTTTGTGTTTTTGTCGGTTCAACACTGGAAGATTTCTCCAACGTCAACACCCATCCGTCGAATTAGGATTTCTACTAATCTTCTAGCATATTCGACAATTTTTTATCTTAATTCGGCAGAACCTTCATTCGACAGAAATTGATTTTTTTAACCACTTTTGTCAAAATTGTGACTCGGCTCTTTCCGTCACCAAATCACCTTATGACTGACCTCTTTCATCATTCTGCCATGTTATTTTTCGTCGAAAGGCAGCCTCAATTTTTTTTACTAGATACATTGTCTCTGTCGAATTCAAAAGTATAATTTATCACCCAACACCTAGCTATTAAATTAAAGGTTTTGCTGGTGATTCCGGCCATGTATCTTCCTCGACTCAAGGCTTTTGGACTAATATAAGCATATTAATCATAAATAATTGGATGACTAGAAACTAATTAGGGATTCATAAAAAGAGAATGGCTCGGGATAGTTATACTTGTGTGGAAGTGGAACATGTTACTAGTAATGCAGTTGTAACTACGGGAGCAATGTGGAAAGACGACTGCACGAACAAAGGACCGCTGTTCAGTGGAAACTGGAAGTTGAAGTTTAGGATCTGATGGAAGAGAATCAGTCTTGGAATATAAGATTTTGTAATTTTGGAACCTGGTATTTTTTTAGGATATTGAGAAAGTAATTGATTTTGATGGAAGATGTATTTACAACCATTGAGGAAACCAAAAGCAGTAAGTGATGTGAAAGAAGGTACTTAATGAAGGAATGTACGTCAAGAAAACAATTTGTGGAAAAGTTGGACACATTTCCCCACAGATTATGCTCTTTGAAAACAGAGTTTTCTATTAGCAAAATTTTAGATAGTAAGGGAAGTTGTTACTCTGAATGAAACGGGAGTGTTCTGAGCGGAAGATTTAAATAATGGAGATTGTGTCATTAGAGCTAATCCTATAAACCATACTGAATATTTCTATGAGTGACCTATTCTTTATAACATATGATTGAGTAGATCAATTATATGTTAGAGTTATTCATTATCCTCTGATTTGTTTACTTCTGTTTCTATTCTTAGCTGATCGAGCTATTCAAGTTATTCAAATTATTGTTGTGGATCAAATCTTTGTATTAGTTTGATCTATTGTTCAAAATTTTTGTGTTAGTTTGATCTGTTTCATAAACAGACGTGGTCTTTGAAAATGGATTAGTTATTTTCCAACCATATCCAATGAGATTATTTCAACAAAGTATGAGTAATCCAAAGAAAATTTATTCTTGAAAATCGGGTTACATCCAATTCTTTGCTGGATATGTTCGATAACAGGTTCGATTCATTTTGTTAATCTTCCATGATGTTTTCTTTCATCTCCTGCAATTGAAAGAATAAGAAATGATATTCTTATTTAACTTTATGTCATAGTATTTGGTATAGTGCTGTGGAAAGGAGAACTCGGTTAGTGAGACATTTCCTGTTAAAAGCAAAAATCTAGAATATGTAGTGATACGAGGATAAGGAAACTTTAAGTAATACATTACATTAGTTGGAAGTTATCTGAGAAAAAAACTATTCTAGGCATGAATGAAGATTGGTTGTCGTTATGTTGGTATCAGAGATATGGAAATTCTTTCTTTCTGGAGTAACATTCAACATCTTCAGTAATTATAGGAGTCTGAGATATTTGTTTGATCAGGAGAAGTTGAACATCAGCAAAGAGATTTTGTTGGTTAGAATAGTATAGCAAGATGTAAGAGAGGAAGCTTTATGAGAATTGGAAAATAAGATAAAAGAGTAATGTTCATATTTATTTTGAGGGTGTGAAATCATGGTTATTAAATTTCGAGGACGAAATTTCTTTTTAGAGGGGGAGTAATGTAACACCCGAAAATTTCTTATCTTGTAAACAATAATTTTGATAGTTAACATAATTTTACTGTTTAGTAATTTTTGGATGCTGTAAAATTATTTTGATTATCCCATCAGTGTATTTGATCGTTTTGAGTGATTTACTCCGTGTTAGGAAAATAAAAATTTTTGGGCCAAGAAAAACTTTACGTAATTTAATTTTTACCATTAGGTTTTAATTATTTTACATGATCTGATTTGATATTTGTGTGTTTTCTAATATTTGTGATTTTTGCGGATGATTATGAATTTTTTATTACTGTATGTGGGCCCAGGTGGTCCTATGTGGGCCCAAGTGGCCATACGTGGGCCCAGGTGGGTCCTGCAAAGTGAAAAAATTTTCTACGGATAGAAAAATTTGTACTGTTTAGACGGAGACAGGGGATCTTACTAAACCTGAATCTGGAAATAATTTTTATAATTTTCTTTTACTATGTTTTGTATTGTATTTATTTATCAGGTGATAAAAATACAGTAAAAATATTATTTGTAGGGTTATAGCAGATAAAAATAATAAAAATTATACTATATAGTCAACAAAGAGGGCTTGACTTGATTTGTACCCTTGGATGAGAATACTTAGTTTGAAGATTAACCATTGATTTAATCAACGATTAAGAAACAAACTTAATAAAGAAGCATTGGATAATAACCATTGATTTAATTAATGGTGTGAGAATAAACTTAGTTAGGAAGGCTTCGATATCAACCGTAGATTTAATCAACGGTGTAAAATTGGTTATATAAAGTGGTTATGACCATTTATAACCGTTGGATTTAGAATTGATCAAGGGTGGAGATTTAGTCTTAAAAAGTGACAAAGACCATTTATGACCATTGGATGAAGAATTAATCAAGGGTGGAGATTTGGTCTTCTAAAAAGACTATGAGTAATTATAACCCTTGGATTAAAACTAAGAAAAAGTAATTTTGACCCTTTATTTTCGAGACACATCTAATGGCTAGGATTTAAAGGAGAAAGATCCAATGACCTAGATTGAGTCTTCTAATGAAAAGTCTACCTAAATCCTAACCAATGAATTAATCAATGGCTAGAAATACTTCAAATAATGGCTTGAAATTGATTAGTAACTAATTAAACTTAATTTAGTTAATCTAATGACCTAATTAACAAGTTAAGCAAACTAATTTAATTGTTAATTTGTTATAATTTAATTCTTAATTAGATATCCTAATTTTAATTAGAGGTTATAATATATGTAATAATATGTTTAATTAATTAGTTATATAGTTAGAATGTTAATTAAGATTGATTCAGAAATTTAACCTAACTAATTACCTAATTAATTAGCATGCAATTAGGTGTAAATTGAAAATAATTAATTCCCTAAACACTCAAGGAGTCCCACGATTTTGGCAACAGCTTGGGGAGGCTTCTACATGATTCTTGAACAATCCAAAAAGTCTTAAAAGTCAAGTGGATGACATAAACCATGTGGAAAAGCATGTGCACTCAAAATGAGATATTTTCTTCATGCAAATCTCCTAAAATTTCCCACTCATTCACGGCAGCAGCAGCCCACCCATATTCACTCTCACAGTTTCATTTTCTCTTTCATCAAAAAGTCTACAACACTTTTTCTCAAAAATTCCAAGAACCAAAGCACCATTTTTCTACCTTTTCTCCCCATTTGGTTCGGCCTCCACCACCAAATATATTATCACTCACCTATAATTTTCACTCACATCATTTCCTAAAGCTAAACAATATTCTAAACACTTTCCATTTAGAAAGTTTTCCCAAAATCCCACTCTAAGTGCTTCAAAATCCCACTTTTACCTTACTTTCCTAGAGGTAAACTTTGATTTTTATGGTTTAAATTCATGTTTATGATTTTCTAAGCCATGATTGCTCCATGGTTTGTTATTATTGAGCTTTATTTGTGATTTTACTAATTATTTTAGAATTGTTAGGAATTGTTTGTGGCTTATACGAAAACAAGGAGAAGAAGAGGAGTTTGAAAAGCTTGTATTCAAGAGGTAAGAGGGAGATCCATCTCACCAATCAAGCATGGTGGTGAGAGATGATTTTATATTTGATAGATGGTGAATCCATGTGAGGATTCATATCCATGGTCATGTAATAATTTGTGTGTGTTATGTGCTTTAATTATTTTTGTCTATGCTTGATATGCTTTGCATGATTTACTTGTGTATGCATGCTTAGTATGATTTTTATTTGCTTATATGGTATGCTTATGATATGCATGATGAAGATATATTGAATAAATTATGATGAAAGTATGATAAAATAAGAAATTTTGGCTCCAAAGGCCAAGGGGGAGGCTATGGTTTTGAGCTCTCAAAAAAAAAAATAGAGTTCATGTTGAAAATTTTCAAGAATAAGAGAATTAATTTTTGATCCCTAGAACTTAGTGAATTTTGGCCAAGACACCTCTAAATAGGTGTTTATAAATTAATAATTTCATGAAGGATGAAAATGGATGATTTGAAGAGTATGGAAAATAAACAAAGGGTTTATTTTTCAAGAGAACAAGAACACGATTTTTGAAAAAATTTTATTTATTTATTTTGTGTACAAAGATCCTAAGTATTTTTCTAAACATGAGTTTTGAATGAAACGGGCAAACGTTGATTTTAAGGATTTGCAAAGAAAGTGAAAAAGGATTTGCAAAGAAAGTAAAAATGAATTTGAACAAATGGGTTTGGTTTTTATAACCATCGATATTTCAGTTTTGAAAATAAAATTTTAATGGTTTTGTTTGTGTAAAACCATATCAATTTAGAAGAAAAATGTTTTGATAATTTTCAATAGTCATGTCCACGTTTTCAAAAGCTTGTAATGCATTGATTTTGATGAAACAAAGTGATTTTCCAAGTGGAAATATAATTAATTTAATACAAGGAATTTGAAAAGGAAATCAGAGTATTTTAGCACTTGAGAAATGAATTTTTATGTAAATGGAAAAGAGAGGTTGCAAGTGAGCCTCAATTTATTTTAAAAAGAATTTATTTTTGTTAAAATTGATTTAAGAAAAAAAATGAAGAATACAATAGTGATTTGGTATTTTCTAACGTGTAACTCATCCGTTGGATTTTGGAAAGCGTTAGTAATTTTTAAAGTTAGAAACATTGATTTAATTCAATGGAATTGTGAATTTGTGGAATATACTGTGAAAAAGGATTTTCTTGAGTAAGAAGATATATTAAATGAAGTAGAAAGTTATATTATTTTGAGTAAGGTTGATTTGGAAATGATTTGGGGAAAATGAAGAATATAATGGTATTTTGAAAATTTACTAACGTATAACTTATTTTCGAGTTTTGAAGTACGTTAGAAAATGTTAAGTTTTGAAACGTTAGTTTATATCAATGGAAAAGTGATTTTGTGAATTATATTTTGGAAAAAGATTTCTTGAGTAAAGAAATGTGAAAAAAGATTTTCTTGAGTAAAGAAAATGTGTTAAATAAAGTATAAAGTCATATTATTTTGAGAAAAGTGGAAATGGAATTTTGAAGAAATGAGAAATATTTTCTGTAATGGAATTGTGGTGAAAAAATTTATTTATGTATCTTAAAAATGTTATTTTTAAAGTATGTGGTTTGAAATACAGTAAAATATTTCTAAGTATTTGGAAATACTGATAAAATATTTTTATGCGATTTGAAATATGATAAAATATTACTACGCGATTGGAGATGCGTTGAAACATTTTAAGTGATTTGAATTACGTTTAAATATTTTACGTAATTTGAACTACTGTTGAAAAATCACTATGTGATTTAAAATATGATAGAATATTTTTACGTAATTGTGAAAATAACAGAAAATCGTTATGTGATTTGGAAAGTGTTTTAAATATTTTGAGAATGATGGAAAATGTTTTATGCGACTTAAAAGAATGATTTTTAAGTTACATAATTTTGAAAATGATGGAAAATCATTGCGTGATTTGAGAAACGTATATTTTTATGCGATTGAGAAAAATGTTGAAAAATTTAATACGTGATTTAAAGGTGCAACAGAAGAGTTGTTGTATTGTGAAAACGTAACAGAAACATTTTGGAATTGTGAAAACGAAATGGAAATGTTACGTAATTTTGTGAAAACACGACGAAAGAGTTTTATAACTCTGAAAATGTGATAATATGATTTTCCTATTGAAAATACAGTATAAATACTGTAGAACCAGTATATGGATGCTGTGTGAGAAAATGACATGTTTTGCCTGTGATTACCATTTGGTGCATTATACATGCATTGGAAAGATATGTCTGTGATTGGATTTGGTGCATTATACGTGCATTGGAAAAATATACGTTGAAGCATATGATTACATTGAACAAATGAAATTGAAAAGATTTGGCCCTTTGGGGTTGGACTTACAATGATATATTCGTGCATTGTATAAAATATAGCTAATAGCTATTATGACCCTTGTGGTTGAAGAGGGAATGAGAATTGATAGTGAGGTCTATGATGGATCTTGGGGGTGTCGAGGTGCGGCGGTCGACCCGTGGACAGTTGGCGAGTACCCTGTGCCACTTGGCGATGCAGTCTGTTGCAACGCATTGACGATACCCGACAAGAACACGATTCTTTTCAACGACTGGGAGATTGTCTTTGGGCTAAGGCTGACAATTAACCAGAGCATTCTTCTCGAAATTGTGAAAACCTCCATGGAGTTGTTTTTGATAAACTGAGTCTTTATGCATATGCATAAATCTGAGCATTTATATCTGTGTGACATATTAATTGAGGAATATTGGTTATGACAATTGTTTTGAATACTTGGAAGATGATGATGATGATAATGCTGAGGGCATTATCATAATTATTGTTTATGATAATTGAATTGATAAATGATTGGATGATGATAGTTGATTAATGTTGATGGCATGATCATAATTGTGGTATGATCTATCTGTATGATATTGCTGTTTGTGTTATCTCTGTGTTGCCATGTTGATATTGGTGTAGGTGATCTCACCTCTTTGTTATATTGTTTTGCTTTGTCTGTATTGTTAAAATTATACAGTAGAAGGAATGAGTTGTCTTAGACATAACGGGTGGTAGATACTCAGAGATTGATGGAAATATTGAAAAGTGGCTGTCTCAAGTTCAAAGATGTGCCGGGTAGACAAGGAGTAAAGTTCTGATGCATCAAGTTGATACAAGAGAAGGAACGAGTATGTTAAGATTTAATGTTAGTGTTGTACTGTGCTATTAAGTAGGACCCATCATGGGATTTGCTACTATTAAAAAAATATAAGTCTGTTAATTTTATATTTCTCTTTGAAATGTGATATTAATTGGTGTCAATATTGCATAATGAATAGTTGAAATATGATTTTCAATATTACATAATATTTTCAGTAAATTTACGTTTCAATAAAGAAGAAATTTTGAAACCCATCTTTTATAACTCAAACGTTGTGCGAACTTCTTTTCAGATTATGAGTCAGGAGTCGGAAATGTGATGCCCTAAGGAGGGTGTTACACATAGTGCCTCAGCATGTAATGTTAGGAAAAACTTAAACACCAAGGTTAGGACTAAAGTGGTTTGGGTCCCTAAGGGCACCTTACCTAAATCTAACACACAAGGACCCAAGAAAAGTTGGGTACTAACGGTTAAAATCTGAATGTGTGTTATAGGTGTGCTTGAAGACCAAAAACTCAAGTTGGTATCTTGATAGTGGATGCCCCAAGCATATTATTGGTGATGACTCTAAGTTCTCCTTTGTTGCACCTAAGAAGCATGGTCATGTCACATATGGGGACAATAACAAAGGAAGGATCCTTGGAGTTGGAAAAGTTTGTAAGAATCCCTCTACTTCAATTGATAATGTCTTGTATGTAGAATGACTCAAACATAACTTGTTACACATAAGTCAATTGTGTGACAAGGGAAATAGAATTATTTTTTACTCAAATTGTTGTATAATTGAAGGAAAGGATGATAAGTAAGTTAAGTTTGTTGGCCATAGAGTTGATAACATATATATGATTAACTTTGATGATATTATCTCTCAAGATGCAAGATGTCTTATAAGTAAAGAGAGTGATTCATGGCTATGACATAGGAGAATTGCCCACATTCATATGGATCACCTAAACAAACTTGTTTCTAAAGATTTAGTAATTAGTCTTCCAAAGCTCAATTTTGAGAAAAATAAACTTTGTGATGCATGTCAAAAAGTAAACAAGTAAAGATCTCTTTCAAAGCTAAAAATGTTGTTTATACTACTAAACCATTACAACTTTTACACATAAATCTTTTTGGACCATCAAGAACTATGAGCTTTGGGGGTAATTACTATGCTCTTGTGGTTGTGGATGATTACTCTAGATATATGATAACTCCACAAAATGAAGTTATTTGTGCCCCATATCTATGTGATATTGGTTGCTTAGTCCTTTTTTTATGCATGAATGGAAAAAATTAGCATCATATACATCTGATTTAATCTTGATGACTTCCATTATGTTTCTGAGAAAATACTTCCAAAACTTTGATAAATTGAGTACATTTGTATTTGTTATTAAAGTGGTTATTTCTTTATTATAGGAAGGGTTCCAATCAAGCATAAATTTCGAGAATTTGGATAAACATTGGACTAGGAAGCTCAAGAGAAAGCCAAGTTTAAAGTAAGAATTCAATGCCGCGGTGTAGGCATGTCAATACCGCTGCATGGTGCATCCCCTGCTTCAGTACATGAAACCCGAGGCTAGATCACCGTAGTGAAAATCAATAGGCACCATGACATTTGTGACCTAATTGAATGCACGCCGCGGCGTGATGTGTTTAATGCCACGATGTGACTTTGTTTTTTATGTGAACCCTTGGGTAACAAAGTCCCAAAAACCCAACAACAAGATTTGATCAGCCCTGGAAATCTATAACAGGTTTGCAAAAGCAAAACTTAGACTCATTGATTATAGAGAATCAAGAACCTAAGCTATAAAAAGATAAACGCCACAAGGAAGGATCCTTGATAAGTTTGAGAAGAAGTTCTCAGAATAACTTGAGAGAAAATAACCTCAAAGGCATTTCAATTGATCAAAAGATATCCCCCTCTATAACTCTAAAGAAGGCATTTTATAGACTAATAAGTGAGTAGGCCTTAAAATAAACAAAAATACAATAAAAATAGAGAAATATGAAAGGTCCCTAAAATATGACATAAAATAATACGAAAACAACAAAATAAATTGAAAAGAGCACTTATTTATACCTAATTATGACTAAGTGGGTGTAACATTTAATGACATTAGATACAATTCTTTGAATGAGAGCTTCCACTAGCTTTAGCCTTTCATTGAATCTGGATTAGATTAACTAATCCTCTTGAATGCTTTTCAACTCCTTTATTTTTCACCAAGCCTTGAATCTAACCATTAACTCCTTGGTTTGCAACTAAGTCTTGAATAAGTCCATTTAATGCCTCTTTGAACCTTCTTGCTCTTGTTCTTGTAATTGGACCGGTTGGAAGGTCCAATGGGTTACTTGAAGCTGAATTATTTGCATCATTTCCTCTTTCCCCAAAAAGATTCGTCCTCGAATCTTCATCACCTACATTAAATGGAGTAAGATCAGATACATTAAAGGTAGCACTAAAAAGAGGATATTATACCTTTGTAGCCATAAACTAGCCTAATATACTAAAAAGAGGATATTATATTTCTACCCTCCTATTTAAAATTTTGTCCTCAAAATTGCTTACCTCATGAGAACAACTCTAGATAATCTTATTACATCAAGGACTCTAGCTCCCATGTAGCTTTCTTTGCACCTGTCTCATCCCAAAGTACCTTCACTAGAGGAATTTGCTTACCTCTGAGCTCCTTAACTCCTCTGTCTACAATCCTCACCGGTTTCACTTCATAAGACAAATCATCTTTTAACTATATAGATTCATCTCTTATGATGTGTGAAGGGCCTGAATTATAATTTCTGCACTGAGATACGTGAAAAACATTGTGAAGGTTTGATAAACTAGGAGGAAGGGTTATCTAGTAGGCTACAAGTCTGACTCTTTTGAGAATTTAGTAGGGACCAATGAAACGAGGGTTTAACTTTCGTGTTCTCGATGCTCTACCAATTCACGTTGTAGGAGTGGCTCTCAAGAAAACATGTTCTCTTTCTTCAAACACTAGAGGTTTCCTCCTTTTATTAGCATAACTCTTTTGCCTACTCTGAGCTATGGCCATCCTATCCCTAATTTTTCTAATTTGATCTGATGTTTGTTGCACTATTTTAGGTCCTAGAATAGCTCTCTCTCCAACTTCATACTAACATAATGGTGACCTATATTTTCTACCATAAAGGGCTGGTATGGTAACTATTGTTGTAGGCAAATTCCACTAAGGGTAAGAGTCTATCCTAACTACTTCGTTGATAAAACACACATGCTCTAAGCATATCTTCTAGAGTTTGGATAGTCCTCTATGACTGCCCATCTGTCTATGAATGGTATGTTGTACTAAAACTGAGCTTAGTCCCGTATGCCTTCTATAAGACTCCTCAAAATCTAGATGTAAATCTAGGATCTCTATCTAAAACTATGCCAAGGGGAATACCATGTAATTTAACTATCTCTTGTAAATATAACAGAGCTAGTTTATCTGAGTAGTTAGCTCTAATTAGTAAAAAGTGGGAAGACTTGGTTAGTCTATCTACTATGACCCATATTACGTCATTACCTAACTGAGTTCTAGGTAGACTTGTCACAAAATCCATTGTGATATGATCCCATTTCCATTCGGGAATTTCTAAAGATTTGAGTGGTCCTGAAGGTTTTTGGTGCTCTATCTTAACTTTTTGACACACCAAACACCTAGATACAAACTCCGTTATCTCTTTCTTCATTCCCGGCCACCAAAACAACAGTTTTAAATATTGATACATTTTAATGCCACTTGGATGGATGATGTATTGACTCCTATGAGTCTCTTCTAGGATCTTTTCTTTTATTGCAGAATATCCTGGAATGTAAAGTCTATCTCTAAACTTAATCATTCCATCATTTGTCATATCAAACTCAGTTTGATACCCTAAAAGGATTTTCTCTTTTACCTTGTTTAGGGTTTCATCCTCACTTTGGGCTTCTAGAATTTCAGCTCTCAGTTCACTAACTATGTCCACCCTACTCATAAAGAGACTTTGTGGTGCCACAACTACTCTAAGGCTCAAATCCCTCAACTTCTTAAGAAGCTGACTCTCTTGAATCATCATCTGGGACCCATCTAGGGATTTCCTACTTAGTGCATTGGCCACTACATTGGCCTTACTTGGGTAATATCTAAGCTCAAAGTCATAATCCTTTAGGAACTCCATCTATCTCCTCTATCTCATGCTTAGCTCCTTTTGATCAAATAAGTATTTTAAACTCTTATGATTGCTAAACACTTCAACTTGAACTCCATAAAGATAATGTCTCCAAATCTTCAAGGCAAATACTACTACGGCTAATTCCAGATCATGAGTGGGATAGCTCTCCTCGTGAGGCCTCAACTATCTCGATGCATAAGAACTACTTGTCTATGTTGCAAGAGAACACACCCTAAACCCATTCTAGAAGCGTCACAAAACACCTCAAAACTCTCTTGAGAATCCAGAATTACCAAAATTATCGTAGTTGTCAACCTCCTCTTAAGCTCATGAAAATTATCTTCACACTCTTGAGTCCATACAAAAGTACTACCTTTCCTAGTTAATCTAGTCAAGGGTAGTGCTATCTGAGAAAATCCATTAATGAATTTCCTGTAGTACCTAGCCAAACCTATGAAACTTCTTATCTCAGTCATAGTGGTGGGTCTTTCCCACAACAACACTACTTCCACTTTAATGGGGTCTACTGAAATTCATTCTTTAGAAATCACATGCCGTAGAAACTGAACTTTTGATAGACAAAATTCACACTTTGAAAGTTTAGCATACAATTTCTTTTCTCGGAGGATCGCTAAAACTGTTCGGAGATGCATCTTATGCTCTTCTGTTGTCTTAGAATAGACTAGGATATCATTTATGAATTCCACTAAAAACATATCTAGGTAGGGTCTAAAAATCCTATTCATATAATCCATGAATACCGCTGGTGCATTTGTTAACCCAAAGAACATCACGAGATATTCATAATACCCGCACCAAGTTCTGAAAGTGGTCTTAGGGATATCCTCTTCCCTTACCCTTATTTGGTGATATCCAAATCTTAGGTCAATTTTTTAGAACACTGATGCTCCTCTCAATTAATCTATCAGATAATCTATTCTAGGTAATGGATACTTTTTTTGTATGATTACCTTATTTCATTGCCTATAATCTACACAAAGCCTCATGGTACCATCTTTCTTCTTCACTAACAATACAGGTGCTCCTCAAAGAGAATGAAATATTTTTCCCAAGGCCGGAAAACCTCAGACTGTGGAAACGGTGACAGAGGATCTTACTAAACCCGAGGCTAGACTCAGTTTATGAAGTTTTCATTTTTTGAGATTTGATCTAATAAATAAAATCGCGGTATGTTTTATTATCCATTAGGCAATAAATACTGGTTTGTTAACTGTAACTTTTGTCTAGTGGGTAATAGTTTTAGTAGAGTGTTAGTCATCTTTTCTAGAGAACACTTTACTGACATCACCAAGATGACATCATCAAAGTGACATTATCAAAGTGACATCATCCTTGACTTTTTTTTAAAAAGTGGACAAAGCTTCTCAAGGAAGCTAACTTCTCTCTCTCCTCCCTTGGAAACCCCACGGCAATGAAGGGGGAAAAGATGACACAAATTATCATCTTTTCATCTAAACATCCATTCACCTTTTCACATTTTCACCTTTTACATTTTCAAAAGTTTCAATCACTTTCTCTCTCTACTTTTCCTTTCTCTCTCAACTTCTCATTTTTTCTCACTTTCTACCACATTTTCTCTTCTTCCCCTCCTCTCCAACCTGCCATCCTCCCTTCAAGCACCCATTCATTTTCTTTAATCTCAACTATCTACATCCTTGAATCTAAACCACCATCCTAAGGTATTTTGGTGAAGAGATCTTGGTTTTCTCTCTTTTTCTTCTCTCTTTTTCTCTCCTGAATCTCACGGCCAAGCACCGCCATTGATGGCCATCCATGCGTACTTGCTCAACCAACTTTATTTCTTGCATCTACTCATCACCTAGAAGCTTTTTTTTTATGACCATCACTTGATTCTTCTATTTTCATCTTCTTCCATAAAGCCCTAAACTTGAAGCTTTGAGGTAAAGTTCTTGACTTTCTATTATCTTTCCTTCATTTTTGTGATTCTTGGTCACCTTGGTGATCAAGGACTCCTCTTTTGAAGCTTTGGTTGTTAATTATGTGAGTTTCATCATCCTAGGATTTTGGTGGAGGAGTTGGACGAATTTCAAGAGACATAAAGGGAGTTCTTTTTCTTGTCATCTCCTTAGGTAAGAGGGAGATTAACCTCATCAACCACTCATGGTGGTGAGGAACGAATTTCTTGTGGGTGATAAATCCATGTGAGGATTTATTCACCTTGATTGCATGACTTTGTGGCTTGTGGTTATATGCTTTATGTGACCTTATTATTTGATATTATGTATGAATTTGTTATAGTATGATTTTGATGCTTAAAAATTATATTGTATGCTTTAAATGGTGCTAGAAAGGAAAAATAATATTTTAGTCCCAATAGCTATTGAAGCTCATGACCATGATGTGGAAAAATAGGGTTTCAAGGCTAAAATACTTCATTGTTTAAGAACTTTAGATGATTAGGTAGCAAGAATATGATTTATGAAGTTACAAGTTGAAAGAGGAAAAGAACAAAGTTTTCCCATTGAAGAAAATTGAAATTTTGTCATGATATTTGATAATTGGATAGAGAAGCAATTTAGAGACTTAAGTATTTTGTCTAAGGTGATTTTTGATAAGTTAAATGGAAAGGATTTTATTTGGAAGTTGAATAATGTTGGGAATTTTGCGGATACAACACGCAGCGGAAAATAGGGATTCCCACCGAGGATCTATGTGAAAAAACCATAATCCGAGTTTTTAAATGATTTACCTCTTGAAGTGTGAATCACTAATACCGTAATAGAAACGATGTCTCTGCGGTATTCACACGAACAGACTCACGAACATCCAACGTCCACAAAGAGGAGCCTCACGTCTCTCACACAGTGCTAGCTGCGAAGAGAAGAGAAGAAACCTGTCGCTCTCTCACTCACTTTTCTGTAGGTGCGGCTAGGGTTCAGAATTATGTCCCTTAGTAGCCCCCTTAGCAGTATTATTTATAATAGTGAGTGCCTAAAGTGAGTGTGAGCAGCAGCAAGGTAAGCTGTGCAACCCTAGACCCATCTGTTATGAGTCTGGCCCATATTTGAATTCGAGTCCAACTTGGATCCATTGCTCTAATTTTAGTCTGCTCTATGTGTGTGACCTTGCAGGTTCTTATTACGTTGGCAGTAATATTAAAATCCCATTTTAATATTACAAGCAGTGAGCGGTATCTAGCAACACATCACTACTACCCAAGTAATAAGAATGTCAATGATTTGACATAACCTTTTCGTGACCAATGTTTTCGTGTCGTTTAGTCCCTTTGTCAAGATATCTAGATTGAACACAAGGCATGGAATGCGTCACCCTTGTATAGTCCCATCATTCGTTTCCTGATACTCGAGCAGACTTTGTAACAACAAATGAGCTCAATATCTCATATTGACTCATTTGAGCATGGCCATGCATTTCGCAGTCTCACTCAATCAGGGGGCCCAAAGATATCGCTCCTATTATGTAGGAGTGACAAATCCCATCTAGGTCACTCACATCCCTCTGCATGATTTGCGGTATGTCCAATAACCAACTTTATAATCACCTTGTTACAGATGACGTTTGATGGCATTAAAACACACAACTCCTCATGTAGGAATCGTAGTGATTTCAGGTCAAAGGACCACAAACACCATTGTCACTATGAGAATCGCTTATGACACTCACGTAATGATCCATGTAGCATTCTCATGGTGGGTCAGTCCAATACATAATTACTCTAATATATACCCATGTGAAGACTTGATATCTCATATCCATGACCCGTGAGATGTGGTCATCAGTCTCTGCACATACTAGTCTCAATGTATTATTGTTGTCCTAATTAACAATAATACTTGACTAGGGACATTTAAGAATAGTGTTGTAACCAAAAGGATCTCACGATCAAGTCATCCACTTGATGTCCTATGGCATCAAACTTACTATTCTAAGGACTTTATTATGTTTATCAAAAAAGAACATAATAAATGAAATGCCTCATATATAAAATAGCATAATAGAATATATATAAATACAGAAAATGTATTAGCCTCTAGGGCATACACCAACAATCTCCCACTTGCACTAGAGCCGGTCGGGCATATATCTAATGCCTAAAGACCTAATGTGACCCTCATGCTTCTGCTTTGTGCAAGAGGCTTCGTCGATGGATCAAAGCAATGTTATCATCTGTTGGTACTGCATATCTTCACATCTCCTCTATCGATGATCTCTCGAATGAGATGGAAGCGCCTAAGTATATGTTTGGATCGCTGGTGAGATCTAGGCTCCTTAGCTTGTGCAATGGCTCCATTATTATCACAATAGAGGTCCACTAGGTCCACAATGATAGGAATAGTGCCAAGTTCAGTAATGAACTTCCTGATCCAAACGGCCTCCTTTGCTGCATTGGAGGCAGCAATATACTCAGCCTCTGTGGTAGAATCGACGACTGTCTCTTACTTTGAACTCTTCAAGCTCACAGCCCCACCATTTAGGCAAAAAATATAACCTGATTGCGATCTAGAGTCATCCTTATCGGTTTGGAAGCTAGCATCAGTGTAACCTTTTACAACTAGCTCTTCCTCGCCTCCATATACCAAGAACGAATCCTTAGTCCTTCTCAAGTACTTAAGGATGTTCTTGATAGCGATCAGTGACTTTCAGGGATCGGATGGTACCTACTCGTCATGCTCAAAGCATACGAGATGTCTGGTCGAGTACATAACATGGCATACATGATAGATCCAATTGCAGATGCATATGGAATCTTGCTCATGCGATCCCTCTCATCCTGGGTGGAAGGGGATTGAGCCTTAGATAGGCTTACACCATGTGACATAGGCAAGAGTCCTTTCTTGGATTCATGCATGTTAAATCATCTTAACACTTTGTCTATGTATGTACTCTGACTTAGGCTAAGCAGTCTCAGTGATCTATCTCTATAGATCCTGATACCTAATACATAGGTGGCTTCGCCCAAGTCTTTCATAGAAAAGCAGTTCCCTAACCAAGTCTTTACGGACTGTAGGGTAGGGATGTCATTTCAAATAAGTAGTATGTCATCAACATACAATACCAGAAAGACAATAGTGCTCCCACTAACCTTCTTGTAGACACAAGATTCTTCTTCATTCTTGATGAAACCAAACTGTTTTATTGTATCATCAAACGAAGATTCCAAATTTTACGGAAGCTTGCTTTAATCCATAAATAGATCGTTGCAACTTGCATACTTTTCTAGCATCCTCTGGAGTGGCAAAACCCTCAGGTTGTGTCATGTACACATCTTCGAAAAGATTTCCATTAAGGAAAGCAGTTTTGACATCCATTTGCCAGATTTCATAATCATGGTATCTTTGCACAATGACAAGTAAGATCCGAACGGATTTAAGCATCGCAACTGGGGAAAAAGTCTCATCATAGTCTACACCATGAATTTGTTTGAAACCTTTAGCCACCAATCGCGCCTTAAAGGTATGCACATTACCATCCATGTCGATTTTCTTCTTGAAAACCCACTTGCACCCAATGGGTTTTACCCCTTCAGGTGGGTCAACCAAGGTCCATACCTGGTTGGCATACATGGAATCCATTTCAGATCTCATGGCCTCAAGCCATTTCTCAGATTCTCGGGCCAATAATGGCTTCCTGGTAAGTCACAGGCTCATCTTGATCCATGAGCAATACGTCACCTTATTGGGTCATGAGAAATCCATATCTCTCTCAGTTAATGACGTATCCTGTTAGACCTACGCAGGTCTTGTGCTACTAGAGCAGGTTACTGTTCCACAACATTTTGTGGAGGCTGCTCTATTTCCACCATTGGTTCATTGCTGCTTTATGAAACTTGAACTTCTTCAAGTTCTATTTTTCTCCCACTGGTTCTTTTGGAGATAAACTCCTTTTCTAGAAACACAGCTGTCCGTGCGACAAACACTTTGCCCTCGGTAGGATTATAGAAAAAGTATCCCTTGGTTTCCTTTGGATACCCTACAAAGAAGCATTTATCTGATTTAGGTCCAAGCTTATCAGAAACTTGACATTTCACGTAAGCTTCGCAGCCCCAAATCTTCAAGAAAGACATACTGGGCCGTCTCCTAGTCCATGTCTCATATGGTGTCTTTTGAACCGTCTTAGATAGAACACGGTTAAGTGTGAAAGCTGCTGTTAACAGAGCATGTCCCCAGAAGGAGCCTGGAAGGTTTGCATGACTCATCATGGATCGGACCATGTCCAACAAGGTCCGGTTCCTCCTTTCAGAGACACCATTCCATTGTGGTGTTCCTGGTAGAGTGAGTTGAGATATTATCCCACACTCTTTCAGATGATCATCAAACTGTTGGCTTAAGTATTCTCCTCCTCGATCTGATCGAAGGATTTTAATACTCTTGCCAAGTTGGTTTTGTACTTCATTCTTGAACTCTTTGAACTTTTCAAAGGATTCTGATTTGTGCTTCATAAGATATACAAATCCATATCTACTAAAATCATCAGTAAATGTAATGAAGTATTGAAAACCGCCCCTAGCGAGTGTGTTTAGTGGCCCACATACATCACTATGTATAAGGCCTAAAAGATCACTAGCCCTTTCACCTTGTCCAGTGAATAGGGCCTTTGTCATCTTCCCCAATAAACAAGATTCACATGTCTCATATGATTCGAAATCAAACGAGTCCAAGAATCCATCTTTATGGAGTTTGGAGATGCGTTTCTCATTTATGTGGCCCAAACGACAATGTCAGAGAAAAGTTGGGTTCAGATCATTTGATTTAAACCTCTTTGTATTTATGTTATAGACGGGCGTTTCGAGATCAAGTACATAAAGTCCATTACTCAATTGTGCACTACCATAAAAAATATCATTCATATAAATAGAACAACACTTGTCCTTTATTATAAAAGAAAAACCTTTCTTGTCCAAACAAGAAATAGAAATGATATTCCTACTAATAGCAGGCACAAAATAGTAGTTCTCTAACTTTATTACAAGCCCAGTGGGCAAAGATAATAAATAAGTCCCTACAGCTAATGCAGCAACCTTTGCTCCATTTCCAACTCGTAGGTCGACTTCGCCCTTCGTCAATGGTCTACTGCTCTTTAGATCCTGCACATTTACACAAATGTGAGATCCACATCCAGTATCTAATACCCATGATGCAGAAGTAGATAAATTGACTTCAATAACAAAAATACCTGAAGTGGAAGTCTCACTTCCCTTCTTCTTTTTGAGCTCCTCTAGGAACTTGGCACAGTTCCTCTTCTAATGTCTGGTCTGACCACAATGGAAGCATGTACCTTCCTTAGCCACTCCACCCACTGGTTTCAAGCCAGAAGTGCTAGGCTTGGACTTGTCCTTGCCCTTGCCCTTCCAGTTGTCCTTGGGCTTTTTCTGCGGTTTCTTGCCCTTATTCTTTTGGACCATCATTATGGCCTTCCCTTTGCCTTTGTTAATATTCTGTTCAGCAGTTCTCAACATGCCTAGCAGCTCTGGTAGTGATTTGTCAATCTCATTCATGTTGTAGTTCATGACAAATTGACTGAAACTTTCCAGCAACGATTGCAGGACTAAGTCAGTGGCCAACTCTTGGCCCAAAGGAAAATCGAGTCTCTCTTGGTTTTCAATGTACCCAATCATCTTGAGTACATGAGCACCAACAGGGCTTCCTTCTACCAGCTTGCACTGAAATATTGCTTTAGAGACCTCAAATCTCTCATGCCTGGCTGCTCTTGATAGAGCTTCTTAAGGTGTATGATCATATCGTATGCATCCATGTTCTCATGTTGATTTTGGAGCTCAGAGTTCATGGTGGCCAGCATTAGACATCCAATGTCCAAGGCATCATCTTGATGCTTCTTATAAGCATCTCTTTCAGTTCTAGGGGCATTAGTAGCAGGTGGCTCAGGAATAGGCTGTTCCAAAACATACAGCTTTTTCTCTTGCTTGAGGACAATCCTCAAATTCCTGTACCAGTCTAGAAAATTTGTTCCAGACAACTTGTCCTTCTCAAGGACAGATCGCAATGATAAAGTACCTGATGTGTTTATTTCCATGGTAATCTATTAACAGAAATATGTAAAATATAAGTATCATGCCATAAACATATTTAATGAGGTCTTTTAATTAAATATGTCTCCCACTATTTTATTCAAGTCAATGACCCTCAGCATTGACTCGGAAAGTCCTATCGTAAGATTTCCTAGTAGGCCAAGATCCATATTTCACCTAGTTTTGAGTCAGCTTTGGCTGATCACCCAAAATTCAGTTATTTAGGTAGGAAACACTTTCCAATTACATCACATGTAACTCTTGGATAGTTGGGTGAATAACACTTATTCAAGTCCATCTAATGGACCAAAGCCCAACTTCATGCCCCTAAGCCTTCAATCCTATTGAAATGGCCTAGTTAAGTCAGACCCAATGGTTGGCAGTTGGATATTACCTTTATCCTATCGTGTCTTACTAATATAGATAAAGGCATCCTGCTTTGGCAGACCTACACTTGATCGATACTAGTCTTGACGAGTGCCACACATTGGAAGGCATCACATAATGACTTAATATTTGCTTTGAGGGAATTATTATTATTATTATTAGATCTCACCATTTATTAAACTGTTTATCATACCATAAACAATATCCATGCATCTCATACATAAAAGACATATAATAAAAGTGACATGGTTATGGCCCCTAAGTGAGTAGCATTAACTAAGCCAGCTTCATCAAGCATCTCCCACCAACGTCCTCACTTGATGTTGCCTTCTTGTCTTCACATCATAATTACATTATATAGAAACCTCTTTTACATTCGAGGGGAGTTAGGTGAGAAGAGAATGTACAATCAGAATGTAGAGAGAAAGGCACGACACGCATGTCGTATTTATTAAAACCAAAAAGCATAAAGAGAGGACTAAGGCCATAACCATGCACCATGCATCACAAAGAACATATAAACTCATAACAATAATACATAATTATTTTTCGTGAGTTATAAAAGGATAGAAAATATTGCGCTTTCGAATAACACACTACGCAGAGGCAGCACGGGGGTTCTCTTGCGCCTCCCTTGGTGCAGCATGTGCCGCGCGAAACCCTAAGCCCGAACAACATGAACACTTCATGTGCCGCAGGGAACCCTTGCGCCGTCGTTCAACACTTGAACCTCAGGCGCCTCGTTGGCGGCTTGACATCAACACTTGATGCTGCTGCCGCAAAACAAGAATAGGGTTTCCAAAACCCTTTGCGCTGCGCCTCTTGTGCAGAAACAAGGATTCCATGACCCCTGCCGCCGTAAGCCAAGAATAAGGTTTCCTAAACCCTTGCGCCGCGCATTGAGAATAAGGATTCCATAACGCTGTTTGTATCACACACATACCAGAAGGCTTCGCAAAACATATATCTTAATACAAAACGGTTTTCACAGAACATATGAACATCTTCATGAAGTTTTGAAAACAACATCACGGTTTTGCATACAACATAAGAAACAGAATATGTTTTCGCAAAGGGTTTCATACGGTTTTCAGAAATAACATATTAAAGATCATATCTTTTGTCAAAACAAGAACAGAAAACATGTTATCTTATGTAAACGAAAACAGAAAACCGAATCATGGTTTCGCAAGACAATCTGATACCACTATTGGGAATTTTGCGGATACAACACGCAGCGGAAAACAGGGATTCCCACTGAGGATCCATGCGAAAAAGCCATAATCCGAGTTTTTAAATGATTTACCTCTTGAAGAGTGAATCACTAACACCGTAATAGAAACGATGTCTCTACGGTATCCACACGAACAGACTCACGAACGTCCAACATCCGCAAAGAGGAGCCTCACGTCTCTCACACAGTGCTAGCTGCGAAGAGAAGAGAAGAAACCTGTCGCTCTCTCACTCACTTTTCTGTAGGTGCGGCTAGGGTTCAGAATTATGTCTCTTAGCAGCCCCCTTAGTAGTACTATTTATAATAGTGAGTGCCTAAAGTGAGTGTGAGCAGCAGCAAGGTAAGTTGTGCAACCCTAGACCCATCTGTTATGAGTCTGGCCCATATTTGAATCCGAGTCCAACTTGGATCCATTGCTCCAATTTTAGTTTGCTCTATGTGTGTGACCCTGCAGGTTCTTATTACGTTGGCAGTAATATTAAAATCTCATTTTAATATTACAAGCAGTGAGCGGTATCTAGCAACACATCACTGCTACCCAAGTAATAAGAATGTCAGTGATTTGACATAACCTTTTCGTGACCAATGTTTTCATGTCGTTTAGTCCCTTTGTCAAGATATCTAGATTGAACACAAGGCATGGAATGCGTCACCCTTGTATAGTCCAATCATTCGTTTCCTGATACTCGAGCAGATTTTGTAACAACAAATGAGCTCAATATCTCATATTGACTCATTTGAGCATGGCCATGCATTTCGCAGGCTCACTCAATCAGGGGGTCCGAAGATATCGCTCCTGTTATGTAGGAGTGACAAATCTCATCTAGGTCACTTACATCCCTCTGCATGATTTGTGGTATGTCCAATAACCAACTTTATAATCACCTTGTTACAGATGACGTTTGATGGCATTAAAACACACAACTCCTCATGTAGGAATCGTAGTGATTTCAGGTCAAAGGACCACAAACACCATTGTCACTATGAGAATTGCTTATGACACTCACGTAATGATCCATGTAGCGTTCTCATGGTGGGTAGTCCAGTACATCATTACTCTAATATGTACCTATGTGAAAACTTGATATCTTATATCTATGACCCGTGAGATGTGGTCATCAGTCTCTGCACATACTACTCTCAATGTATTATTGTTGTCCTGATTAACAATAATACTTGACTAGGGACATTTAAGAATAGTGTTGTAACCAAAAGGATCTCATGATCAAGTCATCCACTTGATGTCCTATGGCATCAAACTTACTATTCTAAGGACTTTATTATGTTTATCAAAAAAGAACACAATAAATGAAATGCCTCATATATAAAATAGCATAATAGAATATATGTAAATATAGAAAATGTATTAGCCTCTAGGCATACACCAACAAATAATGAAAGTTTTAGAAAGAATGTTAGAAAATAATATTTAGGTGAATTGGAAGACTAATTAGAATTAAAGGATTTATAAGTAAAAGAGGAGATAATTATAATTTTTTGATTTGGGGAGTAATGACTGTTGGATATACCCATGGAAATAATTTTGGGGTTAATTGGAATAATGAAAAGTGATTTGATAGTGGTGAATCTAGTTGACTTGATAACCGAGAAATTTAATTAAGGATTCATAAGATAAGAATGGAAAAGAATAAATTTTATCATTTAGCAAAAGAGCAATTTTTAGTTTTGAGAGGGAAAAACAAGCTTGAGAAAGGAACAATGAAAACATAAAAGACTTGGAGGAAAAGGAAAAAAATTGTGAAGTTAAGACATTGTGGTTTCTTTATAAGTTTTTCGTGAATGATTTGAGGAGAGGTCACTCAAGGAACTTAGTTAGGAGAGTCTGGTGATTAGGATTGATTTCTATCTTTATTCTGGAAAGTGTTATAATTAAAGCTTAAAGATGAAACAATGGTTCTATATGCTAGAGAAATTTGTGAGAATGCTTTATATGATTTGATAGTGATGACTTTTGAATTTGCACGACTGAAATACCTTGTGAAAGAATGCATTAGCATTGTGCTTTTGGGCTGACGTATTGGACCCGAGTGGATCAATTGTTTTTAGCATTGTGCTTTTGGGCCGACGTACTGGACCCAAGTGGATTAGTGGTATTATGTAATTGTATGGACAGTTATATAATATCATTGATACTAATGGTATTAGATGATTGTATGGTCGATTGCTTTAATACCATTGGGAACAGTCCAACAGTGGTTTGGTTTTCATTGATCATGCACTTGAGCATTATACTGTCGGCTTTTGTTGCCTAAGAGTGGGCGAGAATTTGGATAGTGTGATCCCTGATGGATCTCAGGAGGCGTCAGGGTGAGGTGATTCACTTAGTGACCTTTTGTCACATTGTATATCCCTAGCCATGGAAAACCATTGTAATACACTGACGAGGACCCGATAAACACTATCCTTTTCGTGGTCTGGCGTAGACTGTCATTGAGTGGGGCAGATCTTCTGGAATGCTCATCTTTGATCTTGTGTTTAGCTCCATGGAGTAGGAACTGGTTGTATTGTGCATAAGAATGGTCAGCATACACATCGTGCATATGCATAGTCAGTATATCTGTTATTGTGGCATGGTCCATACTTATGTATTCTGATGTACATTGCCGAATTATTTATCAGTTGATAACATGATTATGCTTGTTGTTCTGTAATATTCCCGTATTGACATGATCATATCTTCTATTATTTAATGTTGTTATGTATGAAAGGCATTAGTGTATTTGTTATTGTTTCTTACTGCCATGATGGTATTGATGTGGGGGATCTCACCTCTTTCATTGTATTATCCTGTTTGCCTCAGTTTTATGCTCATGTCTATAAAGACTGCAATGGCGGTAAGACAAGATCTGCGAGGTTTCACTAGACTACAGTTCCAATGGGGCATCAATGCGTGGACTATTTATTGGGATATAGGGCACATGCAGTACATCGGAGAGGTAACCTTACTTTAGAGTAGGACCGGGCATGACGCTGCTATGTTTACTGTGGACATAGCTGTTCACTTGGAGTTTTGCATGCCTCTTGGGGAGCTTTGGGATGATTGGAGAGCTTCCTCTAGGGAGGACTCTATGGAGTCGACTGCTCAGACTCCCGTTCGTAGAGACATGCCCTGACTGGGGGTTTTGCCTGCTAGGGATCCCGAAGGGGATCTAGAGGAAGATCGGGAACAGGACCCTACTCTTCAAGTGTTTGGAATTGGACTAGGCTCAGTCTTCATATGGTAGTTATATATATATTTATTTTTAGAGTATGTGAGTTTTATGCTTTTGGGACAAGAGATAATATATTCATGGATGTAGTAAACTTTGTTTTATGAAAAGTCTATTTTATGGTTCTTATGTTTTGTGTCTCTATAATTTGATAAGTTTATGTTATCCACGAAAAGAAGTTTTGAAACTCGTATTTTATAATATCAATTTTTATAACTTGGGTAAAAAGTTTATAAGGGAGACGGTCTTAAATGTAATGCCCTCTCGGAGGGGGTGTTACAAACTCTATCTTTCTTATGGGTGGCAACTTAACTGCATCCTTTGGGAACACTTCTGGATACTCTTTTACTATTGGTATATTTTCCAAACTCTGCTTAACCTCTGTTGTTAGAGAGAAAAGGAGAACATACCCTTAAGCTCCCTCATCTATACAGTGATGCACTTGGTTTGCATTGAGAAACATTGACTTAGAAAGGGTAACTTTGGTAGATATATCTGACATAAAAGCAAGGGTTTTATCTACCGAATTTAAAATCACATGGTAAGAGGACAACTAATCTATGCCAAGAATGACGTCAATATCTATAAGAGGTAAACAGATAAGATTTAAAAAGAAAATCCAACGTTTTATCTCAATACAACAATCTAAGCAAACTTTAGAAGTTGTAACAGATTTACTGGTGGGAGTGGAAACAACAAGGTCATATGGGAGGTCTATCATAGGTAAACTTAACATCTTCATATAATCACAAGAAACAAAGGAGTGTGTTGCTCCTGAATCATATAAAATAGTTAATAGGTGATTATGGATTATGCATTTACCTTGGATCAGATCCATAAACTGAGTCACCTCATTACCACTCAGAGTATACACTCTTCTTGGAGCTTGCGATCTTAGGGTGAACACAGATTTCTACTTCGGTGGGTACTCCTTAGATATATGTCCCGACTGACCACATGTATAGCGAATAGATTTCCCTGCCAAGCAAGTCTTGTCCCCATGGAACCTCTCACACTTAGGACACTTAGGTCCCTTCATTCCTCCTTTAACTTGTTTACCCTTATTTTGTGGGTGACCTGTCTTAGAAGTACTCTTTTTCTCATCCATCTTCTTCCTCTTAAGGGAATTTACTATTTTCTGCTCTAGTTGGAATTGGAGACAACCCCTGTCCACTATTCTGCACTTATTCACTAGTGAAGGGAAGTCTCTAATCTCCAAAGGTTGTATCATCCTCTTAATGTCTTCTCTCAATCCGGATTCGAACTTAGCACACATTGAGTTCTCATCCGGGGTGAGCCTATACTAAGGTGAGAACTTTGATAACTCGTCAAACTTCGCCTTATACTCTCCCACGGTCATGCTTCATTGTTCGAACTTCAATAACTTAACTTCTTTTACTTATTGCACTGACTTAGGGTAGTGCCTCTTGACTCTCATGAATCATCATCCAGGACACATGTAGAGATTTCCTACTCAGTGCATCGGCCACTACATTGGCCTTACCCGAGTGATATCTAAGCTCAAAGTCATAATCCTTTAGGAACTCCATCCATCTCCTTTCTCTCATGTTTAGCTCATTTTGATCAAATAAGTATTTTAAACTTGTATAATTGCTAAACACTTCAAATTGAACTCTATAAAGATAATGTCTCCAAATTTTCAAGGTAAATACTACTGCGTCTAATTCTATATCACAGGTGGGATAGTTCTCCTTGTGAGGCCTCAACTGTCTTGATGCATAAGCAACTACTCGTCTATGTTGCATGAGAACACACCCTAGACCCATTTTAGAAGCATCACAAAACACCTAAAAACTCTATTGAGGATCCAGAATTACCAAAATTATCGTAGTTATCATCCTCCTCTTAAGCTCTTGGAAACTATCTTCACACTCTTGAGTCCATAAAAAAGTACTACCTTTCCTAGTTAATCTAGTCAAGGGTAATGCTATCTGAGAAAATCCATTAATGAATCTCCTCTAGTACCCAGCTAGACCTATAAAACTTCTTATCTCAATCACAGTGGTGGGTTTCTCCCACTACAACACTGCTTCCAATTTACTAGGGTCTATTGAAATTCCTTCTTTAGAAGTCACATGCCCTAGAAACTGAACTTCTGATAGCCAAAATTCACACTTTGAAAGTTTAGCATACAATTTCTTTTCTCTGAGGATCTCTATAACGGTTCAGAGATGCATCTCATACTCTTCTGTTGTCTTATAATAGAGTGAGATATCATCTAAGAATACCACTACAAACTTATCTAGGTAGAATCTAAAAATCCTATTCATGATATCCATGAATACCACTGGTGCATTTAACCCAAAGGACATCACGAGATATTCATAATGCCCGTTGTAACATCCTAATATCGATAACCTAGTATATTTAACATATACTTGAAAAAGTAGTATTAATCATGCTACTTCTAACTTATACTTCAACTAATGCATAACATTTAAACACATAATTATGGAGAACCATATCTAAAAGCCATACATATACATGCAACTTATACATACAACTTTACATCTTCAAAGCAAATATAAATTAAATTACATAAGCTTTGAACTAAAAACATAAAAACTATACTACACTGGTTCTTCTATTTCCTTCATCATTTTACCCTCTTGTAGGGCCTTGACTTAGATTTACATGGAAACACAGTGGGGTGAGAAATAAAATTCTAAGTATGAGTAACCAATACCAATATATAAGCATTTATACTAAATAAATGATCTCTAAACTGAAAATACTATACTAACTTTCCTAGTCCAGTTATTCATTATCATGATATAAGTACTATACGAATATCACCTTACAATGAATAACGCTATGAACATTGGATTAACAGTTGCACTAGGTAAATGAGACTATACTCACTACCACTAGAAAGTTCATATTCTGACTTTATGTAAATATTCATCTAACAGCTATATAATCTGTCACTAAGCTCATACATGTAGGTTAACTATTTCTAGGAATTGAATTCCTTCATCTGGCATATTACTTACTTATCCTTAGCCTGACATAGGATAAACTCATCCTTTGCCTAGCATATAATATATTGATCCATGTTTTATCAGGATCAACTTTAATAAATAAAGGAACCAAGTTTTTTTAGGGTTCAACCTTATTGCATAAGGGAGCTAATTCACTAGGGTTCAACCTTATCATATAAGGGAGCCAATTTATTAGGGTTCGACCTTATTGCATAAAGGATCCAATTCACTAGGGTTTGGCATTATTGCATAAGGGATCTAATTCACTAGGTTCAACATTATTGCATAAGGGATCCAATTCACTAGGTTCAACCTTATGACATAAGGGATCCAATTCACTAGGTTTCGACCTTATTGAATAAGGGATCCAATTCAGTAGGTTCAACCTTATTGAATAAGAGATTCAATTCACTAAGTTCAACTTTATTGCATAAGGGATCCAATTCATAAGGGATCCAATTCACTAGGTTCAACCTTATCGCATAAGGGATCCAATTCACTAGGTTCAACCTTATTGCATAAGGGATCCAATTTCTAGCTATCTAGGCCCTATGGCACTCAACTCAAACTAATAAAGAAGCTACTAGTATTTTTGGGGTTCAAACTATTCCAAAAATACCTCAACTTTTGCCTTTGAAGGATGATTTTCATAGATGCACCAAATGTACATCCTAACTTACAAAATTCTAGAATTTTTACTATATAAAGCCTTGTGTCATAGATTTTAAATGTCATAAGAATTAGGTCAATCTAATAACTACAACTCAAGTTATGCGACAAACACCACAAGCTGTTCGAGTGTTGTCCAGTTTATGCATTCTACTAGTCTAAGATGCCCATCTTTCAGTGCCTGGGTGCTCACTGGGCAATGCCCAATAATTTCTCTTAGGTCTCTAGGAACCTGGATGCCTAAATGCAACCGCCTGAGCTCCCGTACATCAAATTGAGTTCTGTCGAACGTGTTTTGTAGAATTCTTAGTTCCCAACCAAGATTCCTCACTCAAAATCAATTCCTAGGTGATTTTCAACATCACATAAAGTCTCAAATCACCTATAAACCTCAACTACCTCTTGATCTAACCAAGCATCGATCAAAACTCAAGTTTCAAACTAAAACCCCTTTTTCTTAACTTTAATCTCAATAAAAAACTAAGGGTTCTAGAAAACCAAAACTAAACTCAAACTCAATCCTTGAAACCAAGAATGAAGCAAAGAAAATAGATTTGCTTCTCAAATTCATTTTTTTCTTCCCATACAACCTAGTTTCATACAAAATGAAATAAAGGAAAAAATGAGAAAGAAGCTCCCCTACCTTATGGTGATGACCAATCTTAGAGTCTCTTGATCTTGCTCTTAATCTTCCTTGGGTCCTTTTTCTTCTCTTCCTCTTCCCCTCCTTTCTCTCTTCTCTCATTTCTCTCTCATTTCTTTTTTTTTTCTGCCTTCTGTAACCGTAGAGAGGGAGAGATAAAAGAGATAGGAACAAGGGCAATTTTATCATTTTGACATTTTGCTATAACTTCTTGATCTGTTAAGAATACTTAGATCTTACCAAATCAAGTTTTCTAACTTTCAACAGATTTGAAATAAATCCTAAGATTCATTTAATATCTTATTTCACCAATTTTCCATTTTTCCATATCTGCTGGGGTTTAATCCGGCATTAAAAACACAACCAATATGCTTAAAAATACCAAACAAACTCTGATTCCTCTCAAACTTTAACTGCACCAAACTTAACTTATTTATGACTAGAAATAAGTTATCTATACTTGTTTCCCTCAATTTGGCCTTGAAAGCCATTTTCTGAGTCATTTTAGGCTACCTTTTAACTTTTGGGTTGCAACTAAGTGCTTAAACTGACTCAATTTGTCACAAAATTGAACTAACATGTTAAACAAGTATCAGGCTACTTTGGTAACCCATTTACTAGCCTAACATGTTATTGAGAGTGTTACATTTCTCCCTCCTTTTTAAAATTTTGTCCTCAAAATTACTTCTTTATTACCACAACTCTAGGTAATCTTACTTTGTATGGGACTCCAACTCCCAAAAAGCTCCTTAGTGCCAACTTCACCCTATGCTATCTCTGGCAAAAGGCACCTGGACACATATTCTGTTATGTCCTCTTTCATGCTAGGCCACCTAACATTATCCGAAGATCTTAGTACATTTTAGTAGCCTCTGGACAGATGGTATACCTTCTCTTGTGAGCTTCCTCTGGAATCTTTTCTCTGATTCTTGACTCTCTTAGAACACAAAGTTTACCTCTCAACTTCGTCATTCCATTCTCAGTCATAACAACATCCTTTTGGGTTCTTAAGAGGATCTGTTCATTGAATCCCCTTACAGCTTCATCCTTCTTGTGAGTTTTTAAAATCTGAGTCCTCAAGTCACTACCATGCCCACTCTGCTTAGTATAAAACTATGTGCCATCATAGTCACTATGAGACTCAAATTTCTGAAACTCTCAAGAAGTTCATTCTCTTATACCATCATCGGGGATGCATGTAGGACTTTCTTACCTAGTGCATCAGCCATTACAGTGACTTTACCCAGCTGATACTATAACTCAAAGTCGCGATCCTTTCATCACAACCGAGTTCTGCTTAGCATTTCATCCATCATCTCTACTTCATGTTCAGCTTCTTTTGATCAAATAAGTGTTGCAAACTCATATGATCATTGAACACCTTAGCTAACTTAACTTGTACTATACCTATAAAGAATTCTACTTCTCTCTTTGTGGTACTCAATTACTTCCTAGGAAATATCTCTGGATGACTTCTTATCATAGGTATATTCCCTAAGTCTTTCTCAACTTCTACATTTGAGGAGAAAAAGGAGAATGAACCCTTAAGCCTCCTCTACTGAGGAGTTGTTCACTTGTTTAACTCTTAAAACATAGGCTTGAAAGAAATAGGCACAGAAGAATCATCAAATATAAACCTCAATGTCCAATTTGATTAATCCAAAATCATGTCTAGTCTAACGTCCATGTTAAGGAAAGATAAACTGACAAGATTCTCCAAAGGAAATCTTATCTTTAACTGTACACAATAATCCAAACTTACGAAGGAAGTTGTGACTAGCTTTGTTGTTTGTGTAGATAAGGATAAAACATGGGAAAACTCAAACATAGATAAATCTGATCCCTTTCTATACTCATATGAAATCAATGAGTGGAAATACTCCTAAATCATATACTAAAACTTAGTGATTATATTTAATTATGTTCTTACCTCATATGAGATCGAGAGTTTAGGTCACCTCCTTATTATTCAGAGTATATACTCTTACTTTAACTTAAACTTTGAGGTTAGACACTGCTCCCAACTTCTGCACTCACTTATTTAAAAGTGTTCTGGTCATCCACAAGTATAACATACTATTTGACCAACTTAACTAGGTTTGCCCCCATGTTAACTCCCACATTTATCATACTTTGGTCCTTCACTTCTACTAAAGCTCACTCATGTCCATGTAATAGCTTCCCTCTACTCCTAAGGGGTCGTTAACATCTACTTAGGTATTATATGGAATTGGCACAATATTTGATTCCCACCTTCGGTCTGTAGCCCTTCCTAGGAATTGAACCCGCGACCAAGCCCTTTTTTTTGTTGAAGGAAAATCCTCTAACCAATTAAGCTACAGCTTAACTAGTCTTTATCTTGAGGATGACTAGGCCTAGAAACACACTTTATATACCTATCATCCTCTCACTTCCTCTTGTGAAAACCTTACAACTTCTGTTCCACTTGAGGCTAGTCATAGGGTCCCTCAACTGTGCTCTTTGATTGACACTAACAGCACCATTCTGCCTTTCTCGATCAATAAAAAATAAGCCTCTCTTTGCCTATTTCGACCAATCAAAACTATGCTAACCAAATAACTTTTATAGTATACTCGATTAACCTTGAACTCTTGCCAAATGAATAGCCCTATTTGTCTGCTCAATTAGCTTAACATACCATTTTGTAATGGTCTACTCAAATAGTTCTTCATCTATTCTATTTGAACTACCACTCCGGTCTGATTCAAAAAGAATATATAACGAGGACAAACTGAAAACTTCCAAAACAAAAACTTTCTTACTCTTTCACTTCTCTACCAATTCTTTGTTCTACAAGAATCTAACGACACCATAACTCATGTAGAAAAGAATTGGAAACTCAACTTTATTTATTCATGATTTTACTTCGAGTATCATGAAGAACTTGATACTATCCATTCTTCGTTAGCCTTCAGAAACAAAGAATGATGAGCACAGAAAAA
Organism: Ormosia semicastrata; assembly: GCA_029884595.1. Taxonomy (NCBI): domain Eukaryota; kingdom Viridiplantae; phylum Streptophyta; class Magnoliopsida; order Fabales; family Fabaceae; genus Ormosia; species Ormosia semicastrata. Next base: position 57,343,363 of record JAQQTO010000063.1, read on the forward strand.
TGAACACCACAACCCCTTAACTCTGAGTTCTATGGGTTGAAGTTCGATTCTGTAGTTTGCTCTATACTAAACTCTTACTTCTTCAAACATAGCTACATACTGGCCTGCTAATATGCCTACTTGTTCAGGTCTTGAGAACTCTACTACTTGGCATTCTGCTCACCAAAACTCTACCCCCTTTACCAACATCTAAGAGACAACCAAAACTCTAAAGTCATCTGTACAAACCTTAACTGTAGAGATTTTCTCCACCTTCTTAAGCCATCTCCCTATTCCAAAAGGGTCTTATTTTTCCATAAAGGATACAGGGTTGGCCTTTCCAAACTTTGAGAGATTTGGGGAGTTTTGGTCTTTTACTACCACCGCTTTATACATTGACTCTACTAGTAGTAATAGCTACTGATATGAAATTACTTCCATCTCTTCTCAAACTTTGCTTGTGATAGCAATTTGCTTCCTTTTAGTAGTTGCTATCTCTCAGAACTTCTTCAGCTATTTTCACTGAATCTTCACTAAAAGAATTCTCGCTTCTCCTAGTTTGCCCTGGTGAAGTAATGGTACCCCAATCACACTATGTGTAATGGAAACCATTAACACTCCAACCTAAGGCCTGTCATGCAATCCTATCCATATACCCGGCATAAGGGACAAGAAATGCACAACACTTAGCGAAAAGCTCTAAACTTGGCTAAACTTAGTCAGTCCATACCCTGGCTCACAACATGAACTGCTCTGATACCATAATGTAACATCCTAATATTGGTAACTTAGTATATTTGACATATACTTGGATAAGCAGTATTAATCATGCTACTTTTAACTTATGCTTCAACTAATCCATAACATTTAAACAAATAATTATGGAGAGTCATATCTAAAAGTCATACATATACATGCAACTTATGCATACAACTTTTACATCTTCATAGCAAATATAAATTAAATTACATAAGCTTTGAAATGAAAACATAAAAACTACATAACATTGGTTCTTCAATTTCTTTCATCTTCTTACTCTCTTGTAGGGCCTTGACCTGGATTTACATGGAAATGCAGCGGGGATAGAAATAAAAATCTCAGTATAAGTAACCAATGCCAGTATATAAGCATTTATACTAAATAAATGAACTCTAAACTGAAAATACTATACTAACTTTCCTGGTCTAGTTATTCATTATCGTGATATAAGTACTATACGAATATCACCTTACAATGAATAATGCTATGAACATTGGATTAATAGTTGCACTAAGTAAATGAGACTATACTCACTGCCACTAGAACGTCCATATTCTGAATTTACATAAACATTCATTTAACAACTATAAAATCCATCACTAAGCTCATACATGTAGCTTAATTATTTCTAGGAATCGAATTCCTTCATCTGACATATTACTTACTTATTCTTAGCCTAGCAAATGATATACTGATCCATATTTTATTAAGCTCAACTTTCATAAATAAAAGAACCAAGTCTTGCTAGGGTTCAATCTCATTAAGGGAACCAAGTCTTGCTATGGTTCAACCTTATTGCATAAGGGAGCCAATTCACTAAGGGTCAACCTTATTGCATAAGGGGTCCAATTCACTAGGTTCAACCTTATTGCATAAGGGATCCAATTTACTAGGTTCAACCTTATTACATAAGTAATCCAATTCACTAGGTTCAACCTTATGGCATAAGGGATCCAATTCACTAGATTCAACCTTATTTCATAAGGGAACCAATTTTTAGCTGTCTAGGCCCTATGACACTCAACTCTAACTAATAAAGAAACTGCTAGTATTTTGGGGCTTCAAACCATTCCAAAAATACCTCAACTTTTGCCTAAAAAGGATGATTTTCATGGATGCACCAAATGTACATCCTAACTTATAAAATTCTACAATTTTTATTACATAAAGCCTTGTGTCTTAGTTTCAAATGTCACAAGAATCAGGTCAATCTAATAACTACAGCTCAAGTTATGCGACAAACACCACAAGTTGTTCGGGTGCTATCCTGTTTCTCCATTCATCTAGTCTTAGGCGCCCATTTTTCAGTGCTTGGGTGCTCACTAGGCAGTGTCCAGTAATTTCTCTCGGGTCTCTGGGCGCCTAGACGCCCGAGTACCATCGCCTGAGCACCCATAGATTTTTCTAAGTTTTGCAGAACGTGTTCTACAAAATTCTTGGTTCCGAACCAAGATTCCTCACTCAAAATCAATTGCTTTGTGATTTTTAACATCACCAAAAGGCTCAAATCACCTATAAACCTCAACTACCTCTTGATCCAACCAACCATGGATCAAAACTCAAGTTTCAAACTAAAGCCCCTTTTTCTTAACTTTAATCTCAATCAAAAACTAAGGGTTCTAGGAAGCCAAAACTAAACTCAAACTCAATCCTTGAAACCAAGAATGAAGTAAAAAAAACATATTTGCTTCTCAAATCCATTTTTTTCCTTCCCATACAACTTAGTTTCATACAAAATGAAACAAAGGAAAAGATGAGAAAGAAGCTCCCTTACCTTGTGGTAATGACCAATCTTGGAGTCTCTTGATCTTGCTCTTAATCTTCCTTGGGTCCTTCTTCTTCTTTTCCTCTTCCCCTCCTTTCTCTATTCTCTCCTTTCTCTCACACTTCTTTTTTTATTTTTTTGCCGTCTGTAACTGTAGAGAGGGAAAGATAAAAGAGATAGGAACAAGGGTAATTTTATCATTTTGACATTTTCTTGTAACTTCTTGATTTGTTAAGAACATTAGATCTCACCAATTCAAGTTTTCTAACTTCCAACAGATTTGAAATAAAATCCTAAAATTTATTTAAAATAGTGTTTCACCAATTTTGTAACACCCCCTTCCGAGAGGCATTACATATTATGACCGACTCTTACATTTTAAAATTCTTTGCTCAAGTTATAAAAGTGAATAATGTAATATATGAGTTTCAAAAGCTTCTTTTCATGGATAGCATAAACTAGTCAAATTTTGGGAACACAAAACATAAGAAACATAGAATAAATAAAAGACTCAAGTCATAGGAACTAAAAAGGCTTTTCATAAAGCAAAGTTTACTACATCTTTAAGTACATCATTTGCATATCCCAAAAACATAAAACTTAAGTACTCCAAAATAAACATACCTATACGTATGACTACCAAGCAGTTGACTCCACAGAGCCCTCCCTATAGGAAGCTCTCCGATCATCCCAAAACTCCCCAAGAGGCATGTAGAACTCCAAGTGAACATCGGCGTCCAGAGTAAAGGTAACCGCATCATGTCGGGTCCTGCTCTAACTCAAAGTGGCATTTCTGTCTTACCGGACACGTCTCGTGTCCCACTGGACACTCCATGCTCCGATGCCTCTATGGAACTGTAGCCTAATGAAACCTCACGGGTCTTGCCTTGTCGCCATCATAGACTTTTCCATCGTAAATATGAAACAGAAGTAGACAGAATAATACAATAGAAGATGTAACACCCCAACTTTTGGGTTAAGTACAATATTATCCTAAATGTACTATTTTATATTTTCTGTGAGTTATAAATTGAATTTGACTGTTCTGTGAGTATATTTGACTGTTGTGTGTGATTTGCTTCGAGCCAAGAAAATAATAGTTTTTTGGATGAAAAATCTTATTTTAATTATTCGGAACTGGGGGATCTTACTAAACCCAATTTTGAGTGATATGTATATTAATCTTTTAATTTTTAGGATTTAACTGTGCAATAAAATAATTTTATATTATTATAATATTATTTTAATTAACAGTACCTACTGTCTCAAAAATAGTAGAAATCTGCTCCAAAATGATCATGGACCTGGAAAAGTCTGTAGGACCTGCGTTTAAAAATGCAGTCAACGTTTCTGACTAGACTAAATTCTAAACCAATAAGAGTTGGTCAAATAAAATGGCATGGACTTTATTGTGGACCATTGGATGAACAACTTGATTTAGAAGCCTTGATCATAACCATTGATCAGATCAATGGTGTGAGAACAATCCTGATAAAATAATTAATGATATCCACCTTAGATTAAATTAATAGATAGGAAGTGAAGTTAATTTCAAGGGCTAGGATTTAGTCAAATATAATGGCTGGACTAGTTACTAAGTAACTAAATAAACCTAATTTAGTTAGCTTAATTGCCTAATTAAGAAACTAAGTGAACTAACCTAGTTACTAATTAGTTATGATCTAGTTACTAATCAAATATCCGAATTTCATCTAGAAACCATGACTAAGCATGACATATGCAATGACCTAATTAACTAGTTAGCTATGTAACTAGATAATAATCAAGTAATTAGAAAACCTAAGCTAGTTAATAAGTATTTGATTAAAGTGTAACTAGATTAAAAATTAAAACAAACCTAGTTACCTTTCCTAGAGGGGCCACACGGCCAAGAGGGGCAAGGGAACTTCTCCAAGCTTCTTGAACACTCTTGCATGACCATTGCATGACCAATTGGTGACGTAGGCCATGTGCTTTGCAAATGTGAACACAATGTGATATTTACTATCAAAACTTATCTCCTAATTTCCCTACACACTCACTCACGGCAGCACCACTTCACATTCACTCTCAAATTTCACTTTTTCTCTCACCTAAAAGCTCAGCTTTATTTTCTCTCAAATCTCTCAAGAACACCAAATACTTTTCCTTTTCTTTTCTCCTTGGAGTTTCGGCCCCAACACCTAGAATTACCACCCATCTTCTATAATTTTTCCTCTTTACATTTCTTAAACCTAAACCACCTCCTAAACACTTTTCATTTAGAAGATTTTGTCAAAATCCTACTCCTTCTACTTCAAAATCCAAACTTTTGTTTACTTCCCTAAAGGTAAACTCTTGATTCTTTGATTTTAATTTAAGTTTTTTATTTTCTATACCATGATTATTCCATGGTTCTTCAATATTAAGCCTTGTTTGTGATTTTGCTAATTATTTAAGAATTTTAAGGATTTGTTTTGAATTCACAAGAAAATCAAGAGAAGGAGGAAAAAGCTCGAAGATCTTGTCTTCAAGAGGTAAGAGTGAGATTTAATCTCATCAACCTAGTGTGGTGATGAGGAAATGGATTGTATGTGTGTGAAGAATCCATAAGGATTCACATATGTGATTGTTTAATGCTTTCCTATTTGTGGTTGATTGTATTCGCAAGCATGTCTATAGCTTTAAAAATATATGGTATGTGTGTATAGATTTATGAATGTTATGGTATGATGTGAATAACATGCAAGGATTGCATGAGTGTTCCAAAGAACACAAAAGAGGCCACGGCTTCTCCAAGAAAAAGAGAACCAAAATGTTCTCAACCATTTTCTAAAACAATGATTAATGAATCTAGGTAAGACAATGAGTTTGGAAATGATTTAGAAGTTAGAAAAATAATTTAATGATTAATTTTGAAGGATATGTTGATTTTGGCCAACATGCCATTCAATGTATATTTGATTTTCAAAATTATTTTCTAAGGTAGGTTAAGTAGATAATCTACAAAAGAATTTAATTTCAATGAGTCTTTGGGAAATAAAATGAATTAACTTAGTTTTAGAATTCTAAATTAGAAGAATTAGTTATAAGTAAGAAATAAAGAAAACACTTGAAAAATACTAACGTAGAGCTCACTCTTTGAGTTTTGAAGTGCGTTAGCAAGTTTTAAGGTATAAATAATGGTTAAGGTTAAAGAAAGCAGTATTTAGGGAAAAACGTAGAAAATATCATTTAATAGCTTTTCTAGGCAAAATGCTGCCAAAATTTACTAAAAATTAGACAAATAAAAAGAGAAGGTTCCATAGTATGTTTATAACGTAAGGAAAATATACTATGTAGTTTAAAAGTACTAGATATAGTTTATGCATTTTTAAAATAAAGATTTTAAGCTATATGGTTAAGAAAATGATTTAAAAATCGTATGCGATTGAGAAAATGATTTAAAAAATTTATGCAATATTTAAAAATGTCAAAATATATTTACACAACTTAAGAACGTTTGTAAAAGTGACGCGATTGTGAAAATACGATAAAATTTCTACGCGACTAAATGGAACAGTAAGTTTTACTGTCGGGCCAAAGTGGTGGACCCGGACATGTTGAGAGATAGTACTGTCAAGTGGAGACATACTATATTTTGGAATATTGAGACTGAGGGTGTTTTCGTAAATATGGTAATATATTGAGACTAAGGGTATTTTTGTAATTATAATTCTTAATCATGCATTGAGAGTTGTGTCAATTTGGCTGAAAATTGGCGATTGATTGACGAGATGAATTACACCGTGTTGTGGGTGTGATAGGCGTAGTGTGGTTCATCAACTGAACTTGGAGGCGTTAGTGTGTGGAGAATTCCACACGCGAACAGTTGGTAGCTCCTCTGGGCCGTGGTAATGGGCAACACACTAATGATCTCGACAAGCACTATTCTTAATCGAGATCTTGTGGAGACTATTTGGTACAATGCATGTAGTGCACGATGCATTTGGACTGAGTACTACTACACTATGTTTTGGACTGTGGGCTATAGACATGACGTCGGACAGTGTAATAGTTTGGTTGGGCAGCCTAAGGTACTGATAGTTCTTTTCGGATCATTCTCTCTAATGTCTGTGATTAGCTCCATGGAGTAGGAACGAGTCGGTATGCATTAGCATCTATGATCTGTATTTTAAATGTTTACTGTATCTTATGGTAGCATGTATGATGTGTTAATTTGAGGTACCATATATGATGTAATGGTATGCATTATTGTGATATTTGCTTGTATTGTCGTTTTCTTTATTGCCATATGGGTAATGATGTAGATTGTCTCACCTCGTTATATGTATTTTTTTGCATTATTATTATATTCTGTAAAGAGTTTGAGGAAGAGGAGCAACCCCTTGATATTCAGTATCCAGAGGATCGCTAGCCGAGTGAGCAGTGCGAGGACGGCAAGCCATTGGATCACCCCTACCATCTGGATTGATCTTGTGATCATGGCGTTGCCTGGATTCTTTGGTTTTGTGAAACTTGATTTTCAGGGAGGCTCAAATATCTAGCGACTGCGTGAGGATAGAGGATAGGTAGTCTACATGGGACATCTGACTGTGTCTTTGCGTAGAGAGTTTGACGGGGAGCTTATTTTCACTACTACTCTGTATTTACATCTTGAGTTGCCTTTAACTCTTAGGCGTTATTGGGGAGGGATTTTCCATGCACCTAGTGAGCTTAGTAGTGAGTCGACAGCATGGACTCACGTCCATAGAGCTGCGAGGCATTCAGAATTTCTGCCATTCAATGATCTCTCTGAGAGTGATCCTTCAGAGGGTTAGGAATCTTTGATGTGCACTTGGGCATGTTATGTTTTAGTATTATGCTGACTTTTTACTGTTTTGTTAAATATTTGTAGTTGTAAATTATTTGTATACTTAAGACAAAATCATATATATATTATTGTGTATGATTATGTTTTGTCTTAATCTATGTTCCGTGTTATTTTATTTAATGTTATCAAGTATAAAAGGAAAAATTTTACAACTCATATTATTTATGTATCAAACATTTTATAACTTGGGTAAGATTTTATTTTCTTGCATTAAAAATGTGACATCCCCACAAGGGTGTTACAGAAGAGGTGAGATCCCCTACATCAATACCATCATGGCAGTAAGAAACAAAACGAAAGACAGTAATGCCTCTCATACACAACAACATCAAATAATAGCAGATATAATTATGTCAATACAGGGATGTTATAGAACAACAACATAATCATGTCAATATAGGATTATTATAGAGCAACAACATGATCATGTTATTAACTGATAAGTAATTCAGTAGTATACATCAAGATATATATATATGTCTGGATTATGTCACAATAACAGATATGCTGACTATGCATATGCATGATGTGTATGTTGATCATCCTTATACACAATGCAACCAAATCTTGCTCTATAGAGTTAAGGTTCAAAGATGAGCGTTCCAGAAGATCTATTCCCCCTTAAAAGACAGTCTAAGCCGGATCACGAAAAGGATAGTGCTTGTCGGGTCCTCGTTGTGCGTTGCAACAGTTTTCCACGACAGGGGTATACAATGTGAGAGTGGTCATAGGTTGATCACCTCGCCTTGACGCCCCTTGAGATCCATCCGGGATCACACTTATCCAAATTCTCGCTCACTCCTAGACATCACAAGCCGACAGTCTAATACTCAAGTGCATGCTCAAGAAATCAAACCACCGTTGTACCGTTCCCAATAGTATTAAGGCAACCGGCCATACAATTGTCCAATACCATTAGTATCAATGATATTATATAGCCGCCCATACAACTACATAATATCAATGATCCACTCGGGTCTAGCACTTCGGCCCAAAAGCATAAGGCTAAATTCATAATCCACTTGGGTCTAGTACGTTGGCCCAAGGCACAATGTCAAATTCATAACCCACTTGGGTCCAGTACGTCGGCCCAAGGCACAATGTTAATGCATGCTATCACAAAGGATTTCAGTCGTGCAAATTCAAGAATCATTATTATCAAATCACATGGAGCATTTTCACAATTCCTCTAGTATATAGAAACATTAGGTCTTCTTTAGTCTTTAATTATCATACTCTCAAGAATGAAGATAGAATTTAATCCAAATCATCAGTTTCTTCTAACTAAGTTCCTCGAATGACCTATCCTCATATCATTTATGAAAACCTAAAAAAAAAACACAATGTCTTTACCTCACTATTCTTTTCCTTTTTCATCTAAGTATTTCAAATTTTCTCTATTTCTTTCTCAAGCTTGTTTTTCCTCTCAAGACCAAAAATCACTCTTTTACTTAAAGATCAAATTTATTCTTTTCCATTCTTATCTTATAAATTCTTAATTAATTTTCTCGATTGTCAAGTTACCTAGATTTACCACTGATAAATCATTTTCCATGATTCCGATTATCTCCAAATTTGTTTTCATTTAGTACATCCAAAAGTTATTACTCCTCAAATTATGAAATTATAATTATCTTCAATCTTACTCATAAATCTCTAAATCCTAATTTGTCTTCCAAATCACCCAAACAATATTTCCTAACATTCTTTCTAACACTTCCATTATTCAACTTCTAAATAAAATTATTTCCATCCTAATTACTCTTCCCCCTCATTATCAAATATTTTAGGTCGCCAATTCACTCTTACTTCTAATGATCAAGTATCATGGTCAAAAATCAATTTCTTTTCAATGGTAAAATTTTATTTCCTCTCTAATTCAACTTGTAACTTTATAGATCATGTATTTATCACCTAATCATCTAAGTCCTTGATAACAAAATATTTTTCTCATGGATGTCTCTTCTTGGGCTATAATGGTTGTGAGCCTCAAAGGCCAAAGGAAACCAAATAGATCATTCTTTGCATACGACAACAACATATAACCATACCAAATCAAGCAAACACAAATCAAAGTCACACAATCGAGTGGATGAATCCTCACGTGGACTCTCCACTCCCAACACAACCATTCATTCCTCACCACCATAGTATGGTCGATGAGGTTAATCTCCCTCTTACCTTAACTGTAGCCGCCTAGATCCTTGTAAGTCCTTGTGTAGCAAACTTTTTCCACCAAGAGGTTCACAGAATCAAAGCAAACACACAAGAATTAGTACTTAGGGCTTGAACAAGATCACCATAAGTCATGTAACACCCCTCGATTTAATAACCACAGCACAATCATCATTGTACCACAGTCACTAAATTTTGGCATACTACCACTCAAATAACAAATTTTCCAAAATTTAACCTTTGTGTATATAAAGAAAATATGAGCCACGAATAAATAGTTACACATACTCTCATAAAAAAATATATAATTATAATTCAATGGGACATACTCAAAATACAGCATATCAGACTGGATAATTACCTTAAAACATACATATACTCAAGAGAACCCTTATATGGGAAATACAAAAGAAACACAAACTACCCTTGACAACGCCACGTCCAAGGAGTTGGGTACTCTATCGAATACTCCTCAGGATCTTCCCTCGATTCATCTGAAGACACAAAGACAGGACAGGGTGTAGTCTCACGGGGCAGGTGCCCTAGTAGCTGATGCCATAGAATCCTCGTCCTCTCTAGGTGTGTGAATCAGATCACTCCATAGCTCCCGAACGGATAAGGCAAACTCTAGATGCTCTTATATGGTGGGAATCAGGATAGGATCTTCATCACGGTCCTCCACACGGTCAAGATCAAATCCCCAACTTATCGCATACGCTTGCCGGCCTAGTCGACTCGCCAAGTATCGGCACCCCCGGTGAACACAATCCTGACGAAACTAATAGAACCCCTTCTTGTTGCCGTCACCGAATGCAGGAATCCAATCAAGTAAAGTCTAGGAGATTCAACTTCGTTCCCTTTACAGTCTTTAACCAAAAATCACATAGAACAAGAATAGTGCAAGCAAGAGGTGAGATATCCTACATCATTACCAACATGGAAGCAAAGGAACATAACACGGATGACGAAGTCATTCCATCCATACAGATATTACAAATATATTCAAGTTATCAATTGCATAGATATCATCAGAAAGCATATTCTATAATATTATAAATGTTAACAGCGCTATAGCAACATATATCGATCATAGATATATAATAATATTTATGTTTCCACAATATGTATATTGACCATGCCATGACAATATATGAACTGACCATGCATATGCACAATGAGTATACTGAACATCCTCATGTACAATGTACTCATTTCCTATTCCATGGAGCTAGACTCAGTTTTCAGTGATGAACATCCCATAAAATCTGTCCCCCCTCAATAGACAGTCTACGCTGGGCCACGAAAAGTAATAGTAGATTGTCAGGCTTCCAGTGCGTTGCAATAATGTTCATGGCCACAGGTATACAATGTGATAGCATAATCACAAGTGAATCACCGCACCCTAACGCCCCCATAGGTCTATTCAAGGCCCCACTATCCTATAAGTTCTCGTTCACTCCTAGGCATAAAACGCCTGTTAGAAAATTATGCTGGGAAGTCCTCGTGTTGCACCTCTTTTAAATTGAATGATCAGATTATTTGTGACACCCGCAGTAGCACATTGGAAAATTCTAAACTTCAATTCAGTTTTTGATTTCTGTGTCTCTCAGATTAGGGTTTAGTGAAGCTTTTGTTGGTCGTCAATGGCTCTACTAGGGTTTCTTCACGTGTAATCTTTGTTTTGCATGGTTTTTTGCAATGTCTACTGCCATGCCATTCATTCCTTGGAGTTTTCTTGACTCCGGTTCTCCTTCTGTTTCTTCCAAGTCCTCTTTTCCTATGCCTCCACGTACGAAAACTTTTGCACAAGCGTTGAATAATGCATGTGACATCCCTTTGAGTCAATTACCAGTTCCATGCTTGAAGGGTGGTGATCTTGCAGTACAAATTCATGAAGATGAATATCGTGTAGGTTTGGACTCTTGCAAAACCAATCTTCATGGGAGATTAATGTTGTCCAAAGGTGATACTCCTTTGAAATATGATGACCTGCGTGCGAAGTTATCCAAACTCTGGAATCTTATTGGTCATTGGAGAATGGTACCAATTGGAAAAGGTTTTTATGAATTTTTTTTTCCTCAGTTGAGGATTTGCGCAAGATTTGGTCCTCTGGTTCGTGGAATTTAGAGCCTGGAATCTTACGTTTATTCTCATGGTCTCCTGATTTTAATCCTTCAATGGTTAAACAAACGAACACACAGTGTTGGATAAGGATTCATGGCCTTCCTCAAGAATATTGGAGACCAAAGATATTGTTTGCTATTGCCAGAGCCATTGGTGTTCCTTTGTCTTTGGATGATACTACAATCAACAAAACTCTTGGTTATTATGCACGTGTTTTAGTGGACATTGACCTTGCTTGTGATCTGCGAGATCAAGTTCTGGTTGAGAGGCAGGGTTTTGCTTTCTTCGTTGGTATTCAATATGAAAAGCTGCCGTCTTTCTGTTCTTCTTGCAAAATTATTGGCCACTCGTTAGACACATGCACTAAAAATAGTAAGAAGGTGCATGGACAATTCCAAGATCATCAAATTCCGTGAGGAAATAATATTTATGGGGGTCTTAAAAATCAAACTATGAAATTTATCCCTAAAGATAAGGGATTGGAAAATCTTAATACTCCTAAAGTTTTGAATAAGAATTCTGCTGAACCTCCTTCGGAAGATGTCGAGGTTAATAATCTTGATAATCAAGATAATGTGTTAATTCAAGGAGAGGAAGCTTTGGATAATGTTGCTGATGAGGAGGCACATTCGGTTTCTTCTAAGAATTCATCTCAGCATAACTTTAATGCTGATACTCATGATCCCAATCCTTTGATGGGATCTGTTAATGTTTTTAATCATTCTCCTATTATAAAAGTTGATGCCAATACTAATCTGAATGCTGCTTTACATGATGACCTTTCAATAAATGGTTCTAATCACGATTTTTGTATTGTGAATGATGTTGATCATGTCTCGACCACCCTTCCTGTTAATGATAACAATATTGATGTTTTAGATAAGGTGGTAGATATGACTGACCCAAATAATTTTGAGACTCCTTTGGTTCATCCTAACCCAAATGTCAACAAGGATTTGCATACTATGAGTAAATTCTGGAGGACAATCAATGATGCAGATGATTCTATAGAATTACAGGATTCTTCTTGTGATTCTGGGAATATTGCTGAAGGAAATCCAAGTAAATATCTTGCTAAGGTTGAAAATTTGTTGGATTCTCAAGGTTTTTCTAAAGTCTTGTCTAAGTCACAGAGGAAGAAACTCAGGAAGAAAAATTTTCAAATACAAAAATCTAGTGGTTATGCAACCCGTTCTAAGGGAGGTTTTAGTCATGGTGATCAATGTTGAAAATTCTTTATTGGAATCTTAGGGGTCTTGGTAACCCAAACACAAGGTCTTTTCTTTAAAAGCTTTGTAGTATGCATAAACCGGATTTTCTTTTTGTGTCTGAACCTTGGATTAGTTCTGATCAGGTTCCTTTTAGTTTCTTTAATAGTTTGAATATGAAGATTTTTGCTGAAAACAATAGGGGTGATCTTCCCTCTAATATGTGGTGCCTCTGTACAAATTATTTTTCTCCTACCATTATTGCCTGTTCAAAGCAACATGTTTCTTTTTCGGTTGGTGTTGGTAATCATCTGATTTATATCTCAGCTATTTATGCTGCTGTTAATTATATTGCCAGGAGAGATCTCTAGTTTGATTTGGAGAGGTTACAGCATTCTTATAAAGCTCCTTGGTGTTTTATAGGAGATTTTAATGCTGTCTTGGGTGCTCATGAACACAGAGGTAAAAATTTGCCCCCTCGAATTTCTTGTGAGGACTTTAGAAACTGGTCTGATTCTAATCATTTGATCCATCTTCCTACTCGAGGCTCTCCTTACACATGGTCTAATGGCAGAGTTGGCACTAATTATACTGAGCGAAGGCTAGATAGATCAATTTTCAATTCTGATTAGATCAATCTCTGGAGTAGTGTTACTTGTAGCACCTTAACTCGTAGTCAGTCAAACCATTTTCCCATAGTGCTTAAAATGAACATGGTTAATAGGGAGCATGCTTCTTCTTTTAAATTCATGAAAATGTGGTCTAGGCATCCTTCTTGCATAAACATTATTAAAGATGTTTGGAAAACTACTGTTGTTGGCTGTCCAATGCATATCTTATCCTAGAAATTAAAATTGTTGAAAGTTAAGCTCAAAGATTGGAATAAAAATGTTTTTGGGGATGTCCATAAAAATGTCAGCTCTGCCTTATCTAATGTGGACGAAATTCAAGAGCTGATTACTCTTAATGGAGGTTCTGATGAGTTATTAAAACAGGAAATAGAAGCTCAATTATTGTTGCAGCAGGCTTTATGCTATGAAGAAGATTTCTGGATGGAGAAGTCTAGGCTTGATTGGCATTTGCAGGGTGATAGGAACACTGAATTCTTCCATAGATCTGCTAAAATCAGGTCTGTTACAAAGCAAATCTCGGTTTTGAAAAAAGGTGATCAGGTTTTAGACACCTCTGATGATATTGAGTAGCACATTTTGGCATATTATAAGGATTTGTTTGCTTCTGGGAATGCTTGTCAGCCTAATGATCTTATTCAAAGTGTCATTCCTTCTATGGTCACTCTTCAAGATAATGTTATGCTCACTAATCTTCCCTCATTGGAAGAAGTTAAAGCTGCAGTTTTTTCTTTAAATGGCAATAGTGATCCTGGTCCTGATGGGTTTGGTGGTTTTTTCTTTCATCAATACTGGGATATAATTGCTCAAGATGTTCATAATGTTGTTCTTTAGTTTTTTTAGCAAGGTTGGATTCTTCCAAATTTGAATTCTAATGTTGTTGTCTTGATTCCAAAAGTCTCTGAGGCAGATAAGATTGATCAATATAGACCTATTGCATTAGCTAACTTTCAGTTCAAGATTATAACCAATGTGTTGGCTGATAGACTAGCCACTGTTGCCTCTAGGATTATTTCTAAAAACCAAAGAGGCTTTGTTAAAGGGAGGCAGATTTCTGATTGTATTTGCAATGCTTCTGAAGCCATTAATTTAATTGATAAAAAATCTTATGGTGGACAAGTTGCTATAAAGATTGATATTAAAAAAGCTTTTGATACCTTAGATTGGAATTTCCTTATCTAAGTGCTTCATTCTTTTGGTTTCGATGACAAGTTCTGTAATTGGATTAGTCAAATTTTACATTCTGCTAAACTCTCTATTTCAATTAATGGCAAGGCTGTTGGTTTCTTCAATTGTAAAAGAGGGGTTAGGCAAGGTGATCCCTTATCTCCTATTCTTTTTTGTCTTGCTGAGGAAGTGTTAAGTAGAGGCATAACAAAACTGGTCATGGATGGTCAGTTACAACTCATGTCTGGTCCCAGAGGTGTTGTCATGCCCAGTCATATATTGTATGTGGATGATGTACTGGTTTTCTGCAGAGCTACTAAAAGGAGCCTTCTAAACTTAATGAATCTGTTCAAGGATTATGAGCAAGCTTCTGGTCAGGTTGTTAGCAAGGAAAAATCCAAATTCTATTTGGGTACTACTTCCATATCAGATGGTATTTCTCCAATTCTTGGTTTCAATGCTGGTTGTCTTCCCTTCACCTATCTTGGGGTGCCCTTATTTAAGGGAAAGCCCAAACGTGCTCACTTAATGCCTACTGCTGACAGAATTAAAAGTAAACTCTCCTCTTGGAAAGGATCTTTGCTGTCTACAATGGGGAGAATTTTACTGGTTAAATCAATTATTCATGGTATGCTATTTTATAGTTTCAGGATCTATGCTTGGCCTGCTAATCTCATTAAAATGATGGATGGTTGGATTCGAAACTTTGTTTGGTCAGGAGATATAAATAATAGGAAGTTGGTTACTGTTGCTTGGAGCAAAGTTTGTAAACCTGTGTTGGAGGGTGGCCTTGGCATAAGGTCCATTAAGTCTATCAATGCTGCAGGCATGCTTAAATTGGGTTGGGAATTTCTTTCTTATAATGAGCAATGGAATACTCTTTTGAAAGCTAGAGTTTTCAGGAAAAATAAACCCGTTAGTTACCACATTTCTTCTTCGATCTGGTCTGGTATTAAGCCCTTTATTCATATCATTCAAGAACACTCCTTGTGGTAGCTTGGTAATGGGGCTACTATTAATTTTTGGACTGATCCCTGGTTATCTAGTCCAATTGTGGATATCATTGGTTTTCCTGCTGTTTTGCATTGCTCTCTGAAATCAAAAGTTAAAGATTTCATTGACAATGGCAGGTGGTCAATTCCTAGTGATCTGGTTTCCAAGTTTCCAGTTTTGAAATCCAAAATTCAGCAAGTTACAATTCCTTTTCAATCTTGTAATGATTCTCTGATCTGGTCTAAATCAGATTCTGGTAAATTGAGTTTTAAGGATGCTTACTCTTTTCAAAATCCCATTGAATTCGTTGTTCCTTGGGCTAAGCACATATGGAGTAATTGCATTCCTCCTTCTAAATCATTTTTGCTTTGGAGAATTATTCATGACAAAATGCCAACTGATGACAAGCTTTGGTCTAAAGGGTGTACTATCGTTTCTGTTTGTTGTCTCTGTGGTCATGCAGCTGAAACCATTCATCATCTATTTCTTGAGTGCATTTTTGCAAAGCATATTTGGAACTAGTTTGGCAACATTATTGATATGCATGTGGACTGTTCCAGCTTTCTTTCTGTCCTTTCTTTATGCAGCAGAGGATGGAGCTCTCAGGCCCGAGATGTTGTCCTTGCTGCCATCATTTTCACTCTTTGGGCTATTTGGTTCTACAGAAACAGGGCTCGATTCCACAACAAAAATATATCTGTGCAATCAGCCATTGGTTTAATAGTGGCTAATGTTTCTCTCTCTGGTAACTCGAGTGATGGCAACTTGTCTTCATCAGTAACAGAATTAAGGATTCTCCAAGCCTTTAAGGTTGCTTCTCATCAGAAGAAAATGCCTGTTATTAAGGAAGTTAATTAGTTTCCTCCTTCCAGTTATGTGATCAAATGCAATGTGGATGGTGCTGCCAAAGGGTGCCCTAGTCCAGCCGGCTGTGGTGGTATTTTTAGAGACAGTAGAGCAGCTTCTCTTGGCTGTTTTGCTTCTAACCTTGGTATTAAAACCGCCCTCTTTGCTGAATTATCAGCAGCTATTCTAGCTATTGAGATAGCTCACAAAAATTGTTGGTTTAACCTTTGGCTTGAATGTGACTCTCTTTTGGTTGTTTCTGCCTTCAGCAATATAAATATTATTCCTTGGCAACTTCAGAACAGATGGAAGAATTGTTTATTCTTATCTAAGCAAATGAGATTCTCTTGCTCTCACATTTATAGAGAAGGAAATACTTGTGCAAACAAACTTGCTTGTCATGGCTCTTCTATTTGTGGTTTTGTTTGGTGGAATTCAATCCCTTCTTTCATTGTAGAAGATTTCTCTAAAAATAGGTACTGTGCTACTAGCTTTAGATTTACAAATTTGTAACTCTTTCATGGGTTTGGTTTATGTCCCCCCATGTTTTCTTTTGTTTTCTTTTTTCTTTATTAATATATTCATGGTTTGCTGCAAATGATTACTATTGGCAGGGTGCCAACTTAGTTGGGATGTCTGCCTTTAGAGTGATGCCTTTGCAAACCATTTTCTTAAAAAAAAAATCCTAGGCATAAAACGCCATAATTGTATAATGCACAAATGCATATTCAACGGGACCAACCCTCTATTGTACCATTCCCAATGGTATTAAAGCAATCGTCCATACAGTTGTTTCAATACCATTTGCATCAATGATATTATATAACTGTCTATACGACTACATAGTGCCACTGATATTTTGTTTCCTCTGATAACCAGTCCTTTCTGACTAAATCGTCTACCTGATGTTTCTGGTTATAAGAGCAAACCTTATCTGACTAAATCGTTTACTTGATGTTTCTGGTTCTGGTACTTTAGTTTCCAAAAGCATAATGCTCATCATGTTGGACTTTCGCAATGCATGTTTCAATCATGCTCATCATAGATGTTCAAATTCATAAATCAATCACATATAATTCAATGTAATAATGAAGTCATTTCTCAAATTTGCTAGGACGAATAGTCTTTTCATAATTTCATGAATGCTAATCAATTAATTCAAGATTTAAGGGTTGTATTAAAGTTATCAGGGTTAAAGAGCTCTAATTCCATCATTTTCAGACTAAAATCCTCAATTTAGGGGACTGGTAATCGATTACATAGTCTTGGTAATCGATTACAAGCATAACAGAAGCCATGTAATCCATTACAAGCTGGATGTAATTGATTACATCAAGATGTAATCCATTACATGCTGCCCAGAAGCCTCGTAATCGATTATAAGTTCCCTGTAATAGATTACAAGATGCCCAGAAGCCTTGTAATCGATTACATGAGCCATGTAATCGATTACAAACTTCCCAGAAACATATTTCGCAGCTCTAGAAGCTTGGCAATCGATTACATGAACCATGTAATTGATTACAAAGCACAAATTTACAGAAAACAGAGTCTCTAAACCATTTTAACCCAAACCAAACCATCAAACCTCAACAACAACATCATAATCATGCTATACAAGTACTTATAGCTCAACCAACTCATTAAGTCATACCATACCAAATATTAAAATCATACAACACAACTAATCACAACTTTACTAAAGAAAATCACACAATAAAGTGAGTAATCCACACATGGATTCCTCACCATCCACACATGGCCTCTAATGGTGGTGTGCGGCCGTGTGGGAGAAGAGAGGAAGGGAGGAGTGGGTGTGAGAGAGGTGAGAGAAAATGGAAGAAGAGAAAGAGAGAAATGAAAGATGAGAGAGAAAGTGATAAGTGAATGGGAAAGTAGAAAAAAATGATAATTGGTCACCATTTTTCCCTTCATAGCCGTGCAACACCAAGGGAGGAGAGAGAAAATATGATGTTGGGTAGGAAACTTTCTTGAAGTTTCCTGGAGAAGCTTTGCACGCTTCTCGATAAAATAAAGGATGATGATGTCACTTAGATGCTATCATAAAAGTAACCAAATAGAAATAATCTGCTAAAACTATTATCCAGTGGATAAAAGTTACAGTTGACAGAAATAATATTTTATTATCCCAAAGATAATAAAATATTCTGCGATTTTATTTATCTGATAAAATCTCAAAAAATAAAAACCTCGTAAACTGTGCTCGACCTCGAGTTTAGTAAGATCCTCTGTCAATGGTTCCACAGTTCAAAGTTTTTCGGCCTTAGGGAAAATATTTCATTTTTCGGGCCTCGCTCAGTGTGCACGCAAATTAAGAAATATATTAAAATAATCAAATAATTCAAAAAATTCTAGAAAAATTCCCAAATATCTTAAATATTATAAAATGAATATTTATCATGGAACAAGAAATTTTTGGGTTGTTACAGGTCAAAGTATGGCTTTACACTCTTTAAAAATGAAGCATGAGAGAAGATTCAAGAACTTTACCTTAAGATTCTTGAACTTGAGATTTGAAGTAAAGCTTAAAGAAATACTTGAAGATGGATGAACTAGAGATTGATTTCCACACAAAAGTGTCTTAGAATGATGTAGAGACTCAAGATCCAAGGTTATCTTGAATTATTGAAGATTTGGTGGTGTATTTTGGAAGTTGGTCGTGAGCTTCAAATGGGAAAAGTTAGAGTTTTGTGTTTAGCCTTTGGTTGCTTGGATGAAAGGATGAATAAGTGATGAACTAAGTATAGGGTGGTCCTCCAAAAATGGTCTTAGCCGTGGGGATGTAGAGAAAATGAGAGGAAAAAATAGAAATCAAAGTCTCACCTTAGAAGCTTCGAGTTAGGGTTTTTGAAAGAAGATGATGAAGATGAGAGAACTAGATGATGATCTTAACTTAGAAAATTATCCATAGAGTGTGTAGATTCTAGAAATGTGATTGAATGGAGGAAACAAAAATGGAAGATACAAATAGAGTGTGGTGGCCGTGAGGTTGAGAGAAAATGGATGAGAGAAAATGAGATAGAAGCTTTAGGGTAGAGAGAGAAAGTGATAAAAATTTTGGATGATCAAAAGATGATAGCTTTTGGTGAAAAGATGACATCTTGTAATCTTTTCCTCTGCCTTCAAAATCGTGTACACCTTTGGAGAAGTAGCAAGACTTCTTTTGCAAGCTTCTCCCAAAGCTTCTTTGAGAAGTTTCGCACGTTTCCTAAAAAGCTCAAATCATGTTGTCATATGGTGATGTGGCGATGTCACTAAGATGATATCATGAAAGAGACTAGATAAAAATAATCTACTAAATTTTTACTGCAAGCTATTACCCAATGGATAAAAGTTACAGTTAACAATGTTGATATCTATTGTCCAATGGACAATAAGGCGCACCTAAATTTTATCCATCAGATAAAATTCCAAAAAATGAAAACTTTATAAACTGTGTCCGGCCTCAGGTTTAGTAAGATCTCCTATCACTGTTTTCACAGTCCAAGGCTTTTTGGCCTCGGAAAAAATATTTCATTTCCCTGGCTTCGCTCAGTATGTACGTAAATCGAGAAATATATTAAAATAATCAAACAATTCAAATAATTCTAGAAAATATCACAAAAATCACAAATATTATAAAATGAATATATATTATGAAACAAGTAATTTTTGAGGTGTTACAAATTCTCTATTTTTTCATATTTGCTGGGGTTCAATCCGGCATTCAAAGCACAACCAGTATGTCTAAAAATATCAAATGAATTCCGATTGTTCTCAAACTTTAACTGCGCTATACTTAACTCATTTATGACCTAGAAACAAGTTATCCATACTTGTTTCCCTTAACTTGGCCTTTAAAACCATTTTTTGAGTCATTTTAGGATAGTTTTTAACATCTGGGTTGCAACTAAGTGCCTAAACTGACTCAATTTGTCACAAAACTGAACTGACATACTAAGGAAGTATTAGGCTACTTTTGTAGCTTGTTTACTAGCCTAATATGTTACTGAGGGTGTTACACTCATATGTTAGCCATGGCAACCATCACCCAAGAGGGGGTGAATTGGGTGATTACAAATTTTAATGCAACTTTGAGAAATTATGCATTTTGATATTTTCAATTAACACATGCAGCAGAATAAGTCTAACAAAGGCACAACTGTTAAGGATTACTCAAATACAACTTGGGATATATGATGAATTATGTGAATAAGCTAGATATTAAGTTGTAAGAATCAAAACATCAAGATATGCAATAGATAAATATATTTCACTAAATACTGAATTCAAAGAGTGTAGGGAAGAGAGAATCAAACTCAAGAATTTATCCTGGTTCAGCCACCAACAACTTGTGCCCTACATCCAGTCTCCAAGCTTAACTTGAAATTTTCTTCACTATCTCCTAGACTATACGGGTGGTAGGAAAACCTTTGTACAAGCAAGAGCACTCCTCACACCTTGGGATACCTCACCCTTGTGCTAGAGCCTCCAATTCTTCAAGCTTCATAGGTGCTCAAAAAACCTTTATAACCAAGAGCACTCAACACACCTTGGGATGCCTCACCCTTTGTGCTTAAGCCTCTACTTTCATGGGATGGCTCACTCTTTACAATTCTTGAGGGATATCTCACCCTCATTACAGATTAAACAAGATATGAAAGAATGGAAACTCTCTCTCTAGAGTGAATTATACAAATTGAAGCTCAATGGTATCAAAGAATCACACTTTGAAGCTCAAAATAGAGTATGATAGAAGATAAGAGAGAAAACTCGTATTTGATGATCAAGAGACTTGTTTAGATAGTTTTTCCAACTTTTCTTTGATGCCCAGACACTTGTATTTATAGCCCAATGAGTTTTAGAGCCGTTGGGGGGTTTTTAGAAATGATTTATTATGAGAAACTAGCTGTTTTATAACCGTTAGGAACATTTCAGTCTTGTGATAATCGATTACATGGATATTGTAATTGATTACAATGCTCTTAGAACACATTCTGGGCTTTCTGGGCACTTAGTAATCGATTACACACTTCTAGTAATCGATTACATGGCTTCTGCCAAAGTGGTAATCGATTACAGGACTTGTGTAATCGATTACAGCATTTCTAGTTTTGAAAACTGACTTAAAAAGGTCATAACTTCTTCATTTCTTATCCGATTAAAGCGAATGACCACTCATTGGAAAAATATTTGAGTCTATTTTCATATAAAATATATTTCAGAACTAAACTCAAAGTAGTTGAAAGATATGATCAAATTAGTAACTAAAGGTTAGTTTTGCAAAACTCAAACTTGACTGTTTTTGAAAACTAACTTTAAATGATCATAACTTCTTCATTTCTTATCTGTTTAAAACAAATGATACTCATTGGAAAGATCTTTTAGTCTATTTTTATATGAAATAAGTTTCAAAGAAAAACTCAAAGTATTTTGAAAGTTATGATCGAAAGAGTAACTAAATGTTAGTTTTGAAAAACACAAACTTGACTAATTTTCACAGATTTGAAATACCACCAAGGCTAGCTTTCCAAAAACATTTTGTTAGGCATTTAAGCATTTTAAAAACACTTGTAAAGATGTTTAAAACTTATTTGAGTTTAGTGTGATTCTCATTTACCTTTACACAAGATCTAAGTCTTATAAGATATTCTTGAAAATGTTGGACTTGATCTTTTGCTACCATCAATTCTTGATGTAATCCAAGCTTCCAAAGAAAATCTTTTCTTCAAAAATTGCAAATACTTAGAACATCTTTTCATTCTCATCCTTTTTGAGTTGAGCATAGTTGTGATCTTTTTACTTTCTTGTTACAATGCTCGCTCTTGGTATTTGGACTATCGTACAAAGTATTGCTCACTTAAACAAACATAGTTAGTCCAAAATCATAACTCAATATTTTCATATGCATAATTTATAAATATATAAATCTAGTTAGTTTAACATGCATATAAGACTTTCATAGACACATCCAAAGAAGATATTTATCAATTACTAATAGATATGCTCTATGTAGGATGCAACAAAGAACATTTTGCACATTTTCATTTAAGTAGAATCAAATCCAATATTAATTCATTAAGACTCATATAAAGCATTATTGGATATATTGTATGAAAAATGTTACATATATCTCATTGCATGATTATTATGTGAAATATAACTAGATAAAGTACATAATCATACATGCTACAATATATCTCATTAAGAACATCTATGTAACATGATCAATATTCGTTTATAATGCATTTGTTATCTATTAAGTACAACTATAAAGCATAAGCATCATTCTTTTTGTCTTGTATTTCTCATCATCAAAACTTAACATATTAAATCATTGGGGCAAACCTATTTCCACAATCTCCCCCTTTTTGATGATGACAAATCACTAAAGAAAAATATGTTGAGGAATAGACAAGAATAAATATTCATGTAAGCATATCAAACAATAAGCACAAGAACATATTTTTCTTTTCAATTTTCACTCCCCCTATTTGACATCACCAAAAAAGACTTAGGAAGGAAAGATACTATTTTCACTCTCTTTATAGATAAAACTCATATTGTCAAATGGAGTAGGATCATCAAAACCAAAAACTGTTGCATGTTATTCAAAACATAATTATCTCCCCATATTTGATTCTACACATGATTCAAGAAGAGAGAGATGAAACAAGCATGCTTTCAAGATATAAAATATTATTCATGCAAAGCTTGTCATATTTTGGTACATCAACATTTAGCACATGATAGCAATTAGCTTAAGAAATTATGTATAGCATATAATATCTTACATATCACATGATAAGTAAGTACCACTTGATATCATTTGTTAGGAGTTACAAAATATTCATGCAAGATCATGGATTTGAGGTTTTCAAATGAAAGATCATACAACTTGTCACATATCAAGCATTTCTCAATGAAAGAATCAAAAAATATAAAGTTTAAGAATGTTTACCTTCTTTCATTGATAGAGGGAAAGACAATAAGAGATGATCTTTGTTGACATGTTAATAGTATTAATAATAAAACACTTCATATTAAATAAGGATGTAAGCCAAGAGATATAAGCAACAATTTAAGAACTAGGCTCCACCTCAAAATATGCATATTATCAAAATATCAAACATAATAGTTTAACATAGTTATGCATATATTCTTAGTCAACAAGGATATGGAAGAAGGATATGTAAGATAAGCTCCCCCTTATTAAAGCACAAGATAGATAAAGGGAAATATGCATGCCAAGACCATGTAAGCATATTACCATAAAGTGAAGTAAGACAAAGATATATATTCTTAATCCATCAATCACAAACCATCTTAAAATTTCTTCCCCTTTCAAAAAGAATTTTATAATAACACATTACATTTTCAAAAGCATTTTAGAAGGGTAGAAGGGTTTTATATTGAAACCACATATTCCTTGAGAGTGAACAAATCCAAGTCAAAGGAATATTTGAAAGTATATCTCCTCTCTTTCTCATTAAACAAGAGCCTTGGAAAGATAAAACATTTTTGCAAAACAAGGCTTATCTTTTGAAGTATTAATATGGTCTCTATAGAACATTTCAAAAGATTTATTTAGAAACTTTCTTAAATACTCTCTCAAGATTTAATAAAACATTTCAAAGCAATGAAGAGAGTACTACATTTATAGCACAAATCAAATGATTTCCAAATTTTTAAGACAATTAGGAGGTGAAAAATACTTTCAAGTTCTTAAGACAAGTTCAAAAGATTCTCAAGGATATGGAACTTGAAAAGTTTCTTTCAAATATGATAAAAGATTTTTCTTAAGAAAATTTTTTAGTCAAACCATAAACTCTTTTCGAAATAAGTGTATGATTCTCATAGGTGTTATACAACTAAGAAACCATAGATCAAGAGAATCATAGATATTAAACATTCACGTTGATGAAATATACTATAAGGAGCAAAATATGTATAGAACTAATATCATCCACCCTATATGCAATGAAAAAAATTAGCAAGTTAATATCCAATTAAGTACTTCGTCAATGCTAAGCATACTTCTCATGTAAGGAAAGCATCTAATCATTTAAGATCAATTTATCAATAAGTATCATATAATCCATAGCATATAGAATACCACAATAATTTAGGGATAGATATACTTATTGGGTTAGATAGAAAGTGATGCTCCTTTAGAATGTTCTTCATTTATAGGTCCTTTGAGTTTGTACTTTTTTCCATTGAGTATTTCATTCCATTGCACTTGAAGAAATTCTCCTCATCTTCCTCTTCCTTCAATATTTCTCATTTATCCACATATGCTTGACATTTCAATATTTGATGACTATATTTCAAAAGTTCTCTAAAACATAGGTTAGCATCAAATATCATTTAAACTTATTTACAAGCATAATTTAGGTTGATATACATTGTAAAACACGTACTACATTATCAACCATGCAATATTAGCTCTTACAAGAATAAAGGAAGAACATATGCACTTGAATCCAAAAGCATAGTTTAAGCATTTTCAAAGCAAGATTCAAGTTGGTCAAGAAAGACATGATCATCATCAAAACATATACAAGCGATTTGGGGTAAATAATGATCATGTAAGGCATGTAAAATCAAGTAAGGAAGTCTAATATACACACATGTCAATCAAGAACAAAAAGTCCCTTATTGTAATGAAAGAATTGAAAAACTGTGGAACTATAACTTTTGAAATCATTCATGATTCATTTCAAGATATACTTCATTGTAAAAATCATTGAAGTTCAAATACAAGTTCAAGACACAAAATGAATCATTTACTTCTTATTTTCAAGATATGAACATATCAAGCAATTTCAAACAAGAAGACAAATAACTTTTAACTTTTCAATCTCCAAGTAAGCATATAAGACAATTAAGCATCAAAGAGAAAGGATTAGAACTACTTATGAGCAAGTGAATTTTCATATTTGAGCCAAAAGAATTGGTCACAAGCTCAGGAATAAAGATATTACCATAACATGTCATTCCAAGCAAAATGTGTGCATATTTAGCATGTTAGCATATATAAAAATATTTTTAAAACATAATGCTAGAAAAACACAACTTAAGGCATGATAAGGGATAAAAACAAATCTCTACTTATCCAAATATCACATTATATTCAATTTAAAGTATAAGTGAGGATAAGAGATTGATGTCACCAAAAGTGTACTCTTTGAGTTTTTGTAGGTGATTCCAACTTATATGTATCAAGGCTCCTTGAGAATGTTATGGTTCTCCATGCCATCCTTTTATGTTTTCATTATTCTTGGAGAACTTGAACCAATTCAAATTTTTCCTACCTCAAGTGGCGTAGTTGTATTTCACTTCAATGCATGCTTGAGTTAATAGTCACCCTACAACACAATTCAAAGAACTTTCTTTGGTATCCAGTAATTTTGGATCCATAGAGGTTAGTCATTATACCAAACTCATGAGCAAATAAGCATTAAAAATAATAAATGAGTTCAAAAGGACAAAAGATATTTCATTTCATTGATCATTAAGCACATACTAAGAGAAAGGGTGAGTAACAGAAGAAATAGGCTTTTTGCGCATTGTATATCATTTTTAAAGCCTGTATAATCGGTTACAATGTGTGTGTAATTGATTACCAGTCCTCTAGAATCCATGTAATCGATTACATAATTGATGTAATCAATTACCAACTTTATGGGAACCTTGTAATCGATTATAGGGTTAGTGTAATCGATTACCACCCTTGACAGAACCTTTATAATCGATTACAAAGGTCTTGTAATCAATTACCCGTTTACTAAAATGCATTTTTTTTGTACTTTTGATAGTAAAAGGCTAATCTCAAAGCATTGTGAAAATAAGTTTGCCCTAAATGGTTTAATATGTTAAGTTTTCATGATGACAAATACAAGACAAAAAGAATGATGCTTATGCTTGATAGATGTACTTTATAGATGACAAATACATCACAAAAGAATATTGATCATGTTACATAAATGTACTTTTAATGTGATATATTATATCATGCATGATTATGTAGTCTATCTTGTTATATTACACTTAATCATCATGCAATGAGATATATGTAACATTCATCATATAATATATCCAATAATATTTTATATGAGTTATAAATGAATTAATATTGGATATGTCTATGCAAGTCTTGTATGCATGTTAGATTAATTAGAGTTATACGTCTATGAATCATGCATATGAAGATATTGAATTATGAATTTGGACTAACTATATTTGATTAAGTGAGCAATACTTTGTAGGATAGTTCAAGTACTAAGAGTGAGCATTGCAACAAGAAAGCAAAAGATCACAACTAATCTCAACTCAAGAACAATGAAAATGATAAAGATGTTCCAAGCTTATGCAAGTCTTGAAGAGAAGATTTTCTTTGGAAGCTTGGATTACATCAAGAAGTGATGGTGACAAAAGATCTAGTCTAATATCTTCAAGAATAACTTATAGGACTTAGATCTTGTGTAAAGGTAAATGGGATTCACACTAAGCTCAAAATATGTTTTAACATCTTTACAAGTATTTCTTACATTCTAAAATGCCCAACAAACTATTTTTGGATAGCTAGTCATGGTGATAGTTCATTTCTATGAAAAATAGTAAAGTTTGTGTTTTGTAAAACTGACCTTTGGTTACTCTTTTGATCATATCTTTTAAAATACTTTGATTTTTGGCTGAAACTTTTTTCCTATGAAAATAGACTCAAAGATCTTTCCAATGAGTGGTCATTTGCTTAAAGTGGATAAGAAACGAAGAAGTTATGACCATTTAAAGTCAGTTTTCCAAATCAGAGTGTCCTAACCGATTAGGGACTTTCCCTAACCGATTATTCACTCTACCAGAAGCCATTTTCACATTTCTGAAATGTCCTAACTGATTAGGAACTTGTCCTAACCGATTAGGATGATATAAATGACCATTTTTCATGATTTAAAAGGCTTCCTAACCGATTAGGAAGCTTTGCTAACCGGTTAGCATATGTTTTTGAAGGAAATAACATTTGGCCATCAAAATGGCCTAACTGATTAGGCCATTTGCCTAACCGGTTATTCTAAATGTCAGAGGAAAATATTTGGACCTCCTAACCAATTAGGAAAAGTTCCTAACCGGTTATGATAAAACCAGAAATGCACCCAACAGTCACAAACGACTATATTTCATAAATAAATCATTTCCAAACTTTACCCAACAGCTCTAAATATTAGTGGGCTATAAATACAAATGTTTGGGCATCAAAGAAATGTTGAAGAACGTTCTGAAAATTACCCTTGAGTATTGAAAATAAATTTCATCATCTTTTTCTCCAAATCTTTATTTTGAGCTAAGTGTGTAAATCCTTTATACCAATAAGCTTCAAGTTGTATTATCTACTCTTCAAGAGAGTTTCTATCTTCTACACTTTGTGTAATCTATAAAGAGAGGGTGAGGCATCCCTGGAGAGTGAGGCATCTCTCAAAGTTAGTAAAGGGTGAGGTATCCCTTGAGGGTGAGGCATCCCTCAAAAGTTGTAAAGAGTGATATATCCCTATTTGAGGCTCAAGCACAAGGGTGTGGTATCCCAAGGTGTGTTGAGTGCTCTCAATTGTAAAGGTTATCAAGCACCTGTTGAAGCTTGAAGATAGTGAAAAATCTCTAGCGGTTGCTTGAGGACTGGACGTAAATCACAAGTAGATTGGTGATCGAACCAGGATAAACTATTGTGTTTAATCTTCTAAACTCATCTCTTTACATTTGCACCTTAATTATATATGCTTGAGTTGAACTTGATATTTAGCTTATTTGCTTGATTTATCCTATATCTCAAGTTGTAGTTGAGTAATCTATAATAGTTGTACATTTATTGTGCATATTCCATTGCATTTATTTATTGAGTGATTTAAAATGCATAATTTGTCAAAGTTGCATTAAAACTAGTCATCACCTAATTCACCCCCCCTCTTGGGTAATGGTTGCCATGGCTAACAAGTGGTATCAGAGTTTCGTACTCAAGTGAAAGCTCAACTGCTTAGAGTTAAAGATCCTTATTTGTTTGGCAACCATTAAAAGCTTTTCAAAATGAATGGTTTTGAAATTAATAAACCACCATTCTTTGATGGTGCGAATTTCGTTTATTGGAAAGCTAGAATAGAAATTTATATACAATCTATTGATATTGATTTGTGGGATATTGTGCTTGATGGATTTACTTGCAAATCAAAACAACCTTGGAATGACTATGATAAGAAATGTTTTTCATTGAACATTAGAGCAATGCAAATATTGAGAAGTGGTTTAAATGATGATGCTTATGCTAAAATTAAGAGTTGCTCTAGTGCTAAAGATATATGGGATACTCTTGATGATATCTATCTTACTAACAATGATTTTTTACATAAAGTTGTATATAGAGAGCAAGAAGAGCAAAAGTCATTGAAGGAATCTTGTTGTGAAAAATATCCTCAAAATGATGCTCAATTTGAAGAGGTGACAAAGCAAAACCAATTAGTATGTACTCTTGAAGCCTTGATGCATAATAATGAGGAAAATGGTGATTTCCTTAAAAAGGACTTTGAGGTAAATAATGCTAAACTAGATTATAGTCCTTCCTATGATGAGCTACAATGTGCATATAATGAATTGTTTGATGGTTTATCGACTTTAGAAAACAAAAATTTATCTTGTTTGGAAAACATTTCCTCTATTGAAAATGAAATTGAGTTTTTGAAAAACGATTTTGCTTTTCTTGATGAGGAAATACCTTTGAAATATAAAACCTCAACTTCTTGTGAAAAATGCATTATTTTAGAAAATCAAGTTGAGGACTTATCTTTTGAATTTGTCAAAGCTAATGATCCTATTTGCTTACAATCCATGTGTGTTAATAAGAATACAATTGATGTTATTTCACATAGAAATTCAAGTAAGGCTTGTGGCAAAAATAACATAGAATATGTTAATAACAAAAGGCTTAAGTTTTCCAAAGATGGTCTTCAAAGGACCAAACCATCATTGAATTCAATTGTTTGCAATTTTTGTGGTCATCTAGGACATATTTCTCAGTTATGCAATTATAGAAGAAATTCTTATATGAGAAATAATATGATATGGGTTCCCAAAAATCCTAAATGCCCTAGTACTAACATTGAAGGACCTAAGATGAAGTGGGTACCAAAACGTCCTCCTAGTGTTTCAATTATGCAGAAAAATTTTCAAAAGGATGGACAAATTGGTCAAGTGAAAAAGGAATCATCAAGGGGAATGCTTCCAAAGCCCATTGGTAGAAGTTTTGATCAAAGAAGGAAGATGACTTCAACCAAAGCTTCTCAAGTACAAAATGTGGAACTTACAAAAATCAAAACAATAACAGAGAAACAATGGGTAAAGAAAAGAGTTTCCTTGATTACCAAGCCCAAGGTATCAAATATTTTTACCTCTTATGCACATTCACTTAAAAAGACAATGAATATGAGGTATATTCCTTGTAGGCCCTAGGTAAATGATAGAATTATGTGTGCTTGGTAAAATTTGAATATTATGTTTAGCACATGATTATGTTTATTCTTATTGTACCATAGCTCATTAATTTGTTATATATCATGGTACATGAGGTTCTACAATTCCTAGGTATGCTTGCTATGATTTGAATTGTCTATATATCATGAAAGTTAGTATGCTATAAGCTATGTGCTTAATGGTAATTGATTATTTGATTTATTGTACTCAATTTATATACTATAAAAAAATTGATCATTATGAGAGTACAATGGATTAATATTCAAAAACTAACACACAAGGACCCAAGAAAATTTGGGTACCAAAAACCAAAAATTGAAGTATGTTGTAGGTATGCTTAAAGGCCAAAAGTTGACTTGGGATATCTTGAAAAGTGGCTGCTCTAAGCACAAAACTAGAAAATACTTCAAGCTCTCTTCCTTGGCTCCAAGAAGCTTGGACTTGCAACTTTTGGTAAAATGGAGACTTGGTTTATGCTTCTCTAGCTTAATTTCTTGAACACATCTTTACATATGCTAGATTAGTTTGATTCTTGCTTGAAATAACATATTTGATGAAAATATCCTTGATCTTGGCATATTGAATAAATCATGTATCTAACTCCTGCTAAAAATATTTTTTTTGCATAACTTGTCATGTTGAGTTACATTTATGGTTTGAGTAAATGAAAAATAAAGCTAATCTAAAAGAATGATCTTCAAGGAGGCATGATTTGGTTTGTTTAAGTGATATTTTCATGAAAGTTCAATAGCTATGGAAGTGAAACAATCAATCCAAGAAGGGAACAATTTGGTTTTGGCCTTTGAAAATTTCTGGTACATTGAAGGTGTCTCTGTTAAGCCAAAATAATTAGTTAGGCTAAGCCTCTAACCGGTTACCCTGTATTTGGAAGAAAGTTCGTGCTCTCTGTCAAGCAAAATAACCGGTTAGCCAATTGCCCCTAATCGGTTACCCTGTTTCTGGATTTCATTTGTGCGCTCTGACTTAGCACAATAACTGGTTAGCCACCCATCCTAACCGGCTATTGGAGAAAATAGTGGCTTACCTCCAATAGCCGTAACCGGTTAGAACAAAACAACTAACCGGTTACCCACTTTACCTAACCTGTTAGGACAACCCAAATAAACACCTCCCAGCAGCATTCATGTCCATTTACGCACCCCCTCCATTTCCATAGCCATCTTCCTCCTCTCAAATCATCCATACCACCACTCACCACAAGTTTGAACTAGCCTTCCTCAATCGAATGCATCTAAACTCTTAATGCATAATTCTATCTTGTTGCACACAATTCTCTCTTGCTGCATAAAGTCACATTTTTCTGCATAATATGTTTTCTTTGCTGCATAATGAGCAATTTTACTGCATAACTTCATTTGTTATACCATTTGATGTTTGATGCATAATCCACTTTTGTTGCACAATGTGTCATTTAAGTTTTTGGATCTATTTTATCTCGAACTTGCCTTTGAATGTTAATTATTCTTCCATTGAAGTATATCTTGAAATGAATTATAAATGGTTTTAAAATTTACAATTCCAAGGTTTCTCATTTCTTGCTTTACAATAACAGAATTCTTTTTGTTCTTGATTAGCATGTATGCATACTAGAATTCTATACTTGATACTACATGTCTTGCATGATCATTGTTTGCCCCAAATTGTTTATTTATATTTTGATGATGATCAAGCTTTTCTTGATAAACTTGAATCTTGCTTCGAAAATGCTTAAACTATGCTTCTAGATTCAAGTGTATATGTTCTTCCTTTATTCCTGTAAGAGCTAACTTTGCATGGTTGATAATGTGAAACATGATTTTTCATTATATATCAACCTAAATTATGCTTGTAAATGAGCTTAAATGATATTTGATGCTAACATATGATTTCGAGAACTTTTAGAGTTAGTTCTACAAGTGTCTCTATGTGCTTCAAATATAGTCATCAAATATTAAAATGTCAAGCATATATGGACAAAGAGAAGAGCTGGATGAAAAGGGACATGAGTAGACTTTCTTCAAGAGCAATGGAATAGAATACTCAATGGAAGAAAGCCCAAACTCAAAGGTCCAATAAATGAAGAACATTCTAAAGGAGCATCACTCTCTATCTAACTCAATAAGTATCTTTATCCCTAAACTATTGTGGTATTCTATATGCTATGGATTATATGATACTTATTGATAAATTGATCTTAAATGATTAGATGTCTTCCTTACATGAGAAGTATGCTTAGCATTGACAAAGTGCCTAATTGGATATTAACTTGTTAATTTTGTCATTGCATATAGGGTAGATGATATTAGTTCTATACATATTTTGACCTCTATAGCATATTTCATTAAGGTGAATGTTTGATATATGTGATTCTCTTGACCTATGGTTTCTTAATGGTATAACACTTATGAGAATCATGCTCTTTTTGAAAAGAATTTCTTGTTTGATTAAAAAGTTTTTTTTCAATCTCTTATCATATTTGAAAGAAGTTTTTTAAGTTCCATATCCTTGAGAATCTTTTGAACTTGTCATAAGAACTTGAAAGTATTTTCACGTCATATTTGTCTTAAAAATTTGGAAATCATTTGATTTGTGCTATAAATGTAGTATTCTCTTCTTTTGCTTTGAAAATTGTTTATTAAATCTTGAGAGAGTATTTAAGAAAGTCTTCCAAATAAATCTTTTGAAATATTCTATAGAGATCAATCTTCATACTTCAAAAAATAAGTCTTGTTCTTCAAAAGTGTTTTATCTTTTCAAGGCTCTTGTTCAATGTGAAAAAGAGAAGATGTACTTTCAAATACTTTTTTGACTTGAATTTAATCAATCTCAAGGAATTTGTGGTTTAATGTAAAATCATTCTACCCTTCTGAAATGCTTTTAGAAATGTAATGTGTTACTATAAAATTCTTTTTGAAAGGGGAAGAAGTCTTAAAAATGGGTTTTTTTTTGTTGATGGAAGAAGAATATGTATCATTGCCTTACTTTTTGATAATGTGCTTACATGATCTTGACATGCATACTTCCCTTTATCTTACTTATCTTACATATCTTTTTTCCATGTCCTTGTTGACTATAAATATATGTATAACTATGTTGAATTATTATGTTTTATTTTTTGATAATATGCATATTTTGAGGGGGAGCCTAGCTCTTAAATTGTTGCTTATACCTCTTGGCTTACATCCTTGTTTGACATAAAGTATTTTATTGTTAATGCTATCAACATGTCAACAAAGATCATCTTTTATTCTCTTTCCCTCTATCAATGAAAGAATGTAAACATTCTTACACTTCATATCTTTTGATTCTTTCATTGAGGAATGCTTGATATATGACAAGTTGTATGATCCTTCATTTGAAAACCTCAATTCCATAATCTTACACGAATATTTTGTAACTCCTAACAAGTGATATCAAGTAATACTTATTTATCATGTGGTATGCAAAATATTATATGCTAGACATAACTTCTTAAGCTTATTACTATCATATACTAAATGTTAATGTACCAAAATCTGACAAGTATTACATGAATAATCTTTTATATCTTGAAAGCATGCTTGTTTCATCTCTCTAACAACATAGGTTCTATTTATAGGCGGAGAGAAAAATATTATCTTTCCTTCCTAAACCTTTTTGTTAATGTCAAATAGGGGGAGAGAAAATTGGAAAGAAAAATATGTTCTTGTGCTTATTGCGTAATATGCTTACATGAATATCTATTCTTGTATATTACTAAACATATTTTTCTTTAGTGATTTGTCATCATCAAAAAGGGGGAGATTGTGGAAATAAGTTTACCCTAAATGGTTTAATATGTTAAGTTTTGATGATGACAAATATAAGACAAAAAGAATGATGCTTATGCTTGATAGATGTGCTTTATAGATGACAAATACATCACAAAAGAATATTGATCATATTACATAGATGTACTTAATGTGATATATTATATCATACATGATTATGTAGTCTATCTTGTTATATTACACTTAATCATCATGCAATGAGATATATGTAACATTCATCATATAATATATCCAATAATATTTTATATGAGTTATAAATGAATTAATATTAGATATGTTTATGCAAGTCTTGTATGCATGTTAGATTAATTAGAGTTATACATTTACGAATCATGCATATGAAGATATTGAATTATGAATTTGGACTAACTATGTTTGATTAAGTGAGCAATACTTTATAGGATAGTCCAAGTACTAAGAGTGAGCATTGCAACAAAAAAGCAAAAGATCACAACTATGCTCA
Source organism: Ormosia semicastrata (assembly GCA_029884595.1). Classification (NCBI taxonomy): domain Eukaryota; kingdom Viridiplantae; phylum Streptophyta; class Magnoliopsida; order Fabales; family Fabaceae; genus Ormosia; species Ormosia semicastrata. The sequence goes on from JAQQTO010000063.1 coordinate 57,377,647, forward strand.
ACTCAAGAACAATGAAAATAATAAAGATGTTCCAAGCTTGTGCAAGTCTTGAAGAGAAGATTTTCTTTGGAAGCTTGGATTACATCAAGAAGTAATGGTGACAAAAGATCTAGTCCAACATCTTCAAGAATAGCTTATAGGACCTAGATCTTGTGTAAAGGTAAATAGGATTCACACTAAGCTCAAAATATGTTTTAACATCTTTAAAAGTTTTTCTTACATTCTAAAATGCCCAACAAACTATTTTTGAAAAGCTAATCATGGTGATAGTTCATTTCTATGAAAAATAGCAAAGTTTGTGTTTTGTAAAACTGACCTTTGGTTACTCTTTTGATCATATCTTTTAAAATACTTTGATTTTTGCCTAAAACTTATTTCATATGAAAATACACTCAAAGATCTTTCCAATGAGTGGTCATTTGCTTAAAACGGATAAGAAACGAAGAAGTTATGACCATTTAAAGTCAGTTTTTCAAATCAGAGTGTCCTAACTGATTAGGGACTTTCCCTAACCGATTATTCACTCTACCAGAAGCCATTTTCATGTTTTTGAAATGTCCTAACCGATTAGGAACTTGTCTTAACCGATTAGGATGATATAAATGACCATTTTTCATGATTTAAATGGCTTCCTAACTGATTAGGAAGCTTTGCTAACCGGTTAGCATATGTTTTTGAAGGAAATAACATTTGGCCATCAAAATGGCCTAACCGATTAGGCCATTTGCCTAACCGATTATTCTAAATGTCAGAGGCAAATATTTGGACCTCCTAACCGATTAGGAAAAGTTCCTAACCGGTTATGATAAAACCAGAAACGCACTTAACAGTCACAAATGGCTATATTTCATAAATAAATCATTTCCAAACTTTACCCAACAACTCTAAATATTAGTGGGCTATAAATACAAATGTTTGGGCATCAAAGAAATGTTGGAGAACATTCTGAAAATTACCCTTGAGCATTGAAAACGAATTTCATCATCTTTTTCTCCAAATCTTTGTTTTGAGCTAAGTGTGTAAATCCTTTATACCCATAAGCTTCAAGTTGTATTATCTACTCTTCAAGAGAGTTTCTATCTTCTACACTTTGTGTAATCTATAAAGAGAGGGTGAGGTATCCCTAGAGAGTGAGGCATCTCTCAAAGTTAGTAAAGGGTGAGGTATCCCTTGAGGGTGAGGCATCCCTCAAAAGTTGTAAAGGATAAGGTATCCCTATTTGAGGCTCAAGCACAAGGGTGAGGTATCCCAATGTGTGTTGAGTGTTCTCAACTGTAAAGGTTATCAAGCACTTGTTGAAACTTGAAGATAGTGGAAAATCTCTAGCGGTTGCTTAAGGACTGGACGTAGATCACAAGTGGATTGGTGATCGAACCAGGATAAACTATTGTGTTTGATCTTCTAAACTCATCTCTTTACATTTGCACCTTAATTATATATGCTTGAGTTGAACTTGATATTTAGCTTATTTGCTTGATTTATCCTATATCTCAAGTTGTAGTTGAGTAATCTATAATAGTTGTACATTTATTGTGCATATTCCGCTGCATTTATTTATTGAGTGATTTAAAATGCATAATTTGTCAAAGTTGTATTAAAACTAGTCATCACCCAATTCACCCCCCCTCTTGGGTAATGGTTGCCATGGCTAACAAGCATTCAAATTGATTTCAAAATGTCTTAAGGTAATTTCAAATATCATGCAAGCATACCTAGGCATTTTAGAACCTTATGTTACAAAAGAATAAACATGATCATATGCTAAACATAATATTCAAGTTTTATCAAACACACATGGTTCTATCCTTTACCAAAGGCCTATAAGGAATATACCTCATATTCATTGTCTTTACAAGTGAATGTGCATAAGAAGTAGAAACTTTTGATACCTTGGCCTTGGTGATCAAGGAAACTCTTTTCCTTACCCATTGCTTCTCTTTTGGTGTTTTGAATTTTGCAAGTTCCACATTTTGTACTTGAGAAGCTTTGGTTGAAGCCATCTTCTTTCTTTGACCAAAACTTCTACCAATGGGCTTTGGAAGCATTCCCCTTGATGATTCATTTTTCACTTGACCAATTTATCCATCCTTTTGAGAAATTTTTTGCATAATGAAACACTAGGAGAACATTTTGGTACCCACTTCATCTTGGGTCCTTGAATGTTAGTACTAAGGCATTTAAGATTTTTAGGAACTTATACCATATTATTTCTCATATAAGAATTTCTTCTATAATTGCACAAATGAGAAATATGTCCTAGATGACTACAAAAATTACAAATAATTGAATTCAATGATGGCTTGGTCCTTTGAAGATCATTTTTGGAAAACTTAAGCCTTTTGTTGTTTTTATATTCTAAAATATTTTTGCCATAAGCCTTACTTGAACTTTCATATGGAATAACATTAATTTTATTCTCATTAACAAGCATAGAATGTAAGCAATTTGAATTATTAGCTTTGGCAAATTTACAAGATAAGTCCTCAACTTGATTTTCTAAATTAATGCATTTTTCATAAGAAGTTGAGGTTTTATATTTAAAAGGCATTTTCTCATCAAGAAAAACATATTCATTTTTCAAGATTTCATTTTCATTTTCAATGGAGGAAATATTTTCTAAACAATGATTTTTTCTTTTCTAAATTCAACAAACCATTATATAAGTCATCATATGCATATTTTAGCTCATCATAGGAAGGAATATAATCTAGTTAAGCATTATTTACCTCAAAGTCCTTTTTAAGGGAATCACCATCTTCCTCATTGTTGTCCATCAAAGATTCAAGAGCATCTTCTTGAGGATATTTTCCATGACAAGCTTCCTTCAATGGCTTTTTCTCTTCTTGCTCTCTATATACAACTTTATGCACAAGATCTTCATTAGCAAAATAGATAGAATCAAGAGCATCCCATATATCTTTAGCACTAGAGCAACTCTTAATTTTAGCATAAGCATCATCATTTAAGCCACTTCTCAAAATTTGCATAGCTCTAATGTTAAAAGAAAAGCATTTCTTATCATAAGCATTCCAACTTGGTTTTGGTTTGTATATAAATCCATCAAGTACAATATCCCATAAATCAAGATCAATAGATTGCATATAAATTTCCATTCTAACTTTCTAATAAACAAAATTCACATCATCAAAGAATGGTGGTTTATCAATTTCAAAACCATTCATTTTGAAAAGCTTTTAATGGTTGCCAACAAATAAGGATCTTTAACTCCAAGCGATTAGGCTCTGATACCATTTGTTAGCCATAGCAACCATCACCCAAGACGGGGGTGAATTGGGTGATTACAAATTTTAATGCAACTTTGAGAAATTATGCATTTTGATATTTTCAATTAACACATGCAGCGTAATAAGTCTAACAAAGGCATAACTGTGAAGGATTACTCAAATACAACTTGGGATATATGATCAATCAAGTGAATAAGCTAGATATCAAGTTGTAAGAATCAAAACATCAAGATATGCAATAGATAAATATATTTCAGTAAATACTGAATTCAAAGAGTGTAGGGAAGAGAGAATCAAACTCAAGAATTTATCCTAGTTCAGCCACCAACCATTTGTGGCCTACATCCGGTCCCCAAGTTTAACTTGAGATTTTCTTCACTATCTCCTAGACTTTACAGGTGGTAGGAAAACCTTTGTACAAGCAAGATCACTCCTCACACCTTGGGATACCTCACCCTTATGCTAGAGCCTCTAATTCTTCAAGCTTCATAGGTGCTCGAAAAACCTTTACAACCAAGAGCACTCAACACACATTGGGATGTCTCACCCTTTGCGCTTAAGGCTCTACTTTCAAGGGATGCCTCACCCTTTACAATTCTTGAGGGATACCTCACCCTCTTTATAAATTAAACAAGATATGAAAGAATTGAAACTCTCTCTCTAGAGTGGATAATACAAATTGAAGATCAATGGTATCAAAGAATCACACTTTGAAGCTCAAAATAGAGTATGATAGAAGATATGAGAGAAAACTCGTATTTGATGATCAACAAACTTGTTTAGATAGTTTTTTCAACTTTTCTTTGATGCCCAAACACTTGTATTTATAGCCCAATGCGTTTTAGAGCCGTTGGGGTTTTTGGAAATGATTTATTATGAGAAACTAGTCGTTTTATGATAGTTAGGAATGTTTCAGACTCGTGGTAATCGATTGCATGGATGTTGCAATCGATTATAATGCTCTTAGAACTCATTCTGGGATTTTTAGGCACTTGGTAATCAATTACACACTTCTGGTAATCGATTACATGGCTTCTACCAAAGTGGTAATCGATTACAGGACTTGTGTAATCGATTATAGTATTTCTAGTTTTGAAAACTGACTTAAAAAGGTCATAACTTCTTCATTTCTTATCCGATTAAAGCGAATGACCACTCATTGGAAAGATATTTGAGTTTATTTTCATATGAAAAAGTTTCAGAACTTAACTCAAAGTATTTTGAAAGATATAATAAAATTAGTTACTAAAGGTCAGTTTTGCAAAACTCAAACTTGACTATTTTTTAAAACTGATTTTAAATGGTCATAACTTCTTCATTTCTTATCCGTTTAAAACGAATGACCACTCATTAGAAAGATCTTTGAGTCTATTTTCATATGAAATAAGTTTCAAAGAAAAATGCAAAATATTTTGAAAGTTATGATTGAAAGAGTAACTAAATGTCAGTTTTGAAAAATACAAACTTGACTAATTTTCACAGATTTGAAATATCACCAAGGCTAGCTTTCAAAAAATATTTTGTTAGGCATTTAAGCATTTTAGAAATACTTGTAAAGATGTTTAAAACTTATTTGAGTTTAGTGTGATTCTCATTTACCTTTACACAAGATTTAAGTCCTATAAGCTATTCTTGAAGATGTTGCACTTGATCTTTTGCTGCCATCAATTCTTGATGTAATCCAAGCTTCCAAAGAAAATTTTCTCTTTAAAACTTGCAAATGCTTGGAACATCTTTTCATTCTCATCCTTCTTGAGTTGAGTATAGTTGTGATCTTTTTACTTTCTTGTTGCAATGCTCGCTCTTGGTATTTGGACTATCCTACAAAGTATTCCTCACTTAAACAAACATAGTTAGTCCAAAATCATAACTCAATATCTTCATATGCATGATTTATAAATATATAACTCTAGTTAGTCTAACATGTATATAAGACTTTCATAGACACATCCAAATGAGATATTTATAAATTACTAATAGATATGCTCTATGTAGGATGCAACAAAGAAAATTTTGCACATTTTCATTTAAGTAGAATCAAATCCAATATTAATTCATTAAGAATCATGTAGAGCATTATTGGATATATTGCATGAAGAATGTTACATATATCTCATTGCATGATTATTATGTGAAATATAACTAGATAAAGTACATAATCATACATGCTACAATATATCTCATTAAGCACATCTATGTAACATGATCAATATTCTTTTGTAATGCATTTGTCATCTATTAAGCACAACTATAAAGCATAAGCATCATTCTTTTTGTCTTGTATTTGTTATCATCAAAACTTAACATATTAAATCATTACGGCAAACTTATTTCCACACCATACCTAGTTCTGAAAGCTGTCTTAGGGATATCCTCTTCCCTTACCCTTATTTTTTGATATCCTGATCTTAGGTCAATTTTTGAGAACACTGATGCTCCTCTCAATTGATCGATTAGATCATCTATTCTAGGCAATAGATACTTGTTTTTTATGGTTACCTTGTTTAATTGCCTGTAATCTACACAAAGCCTCATGGTACCATTTTCTTCTTCACTAACAGCACAGGTGCTCCTCAACAAGAAACACTAGGTCTTATGAATTATTTTTCTAACAATTCCTCTATTTGTTTTTGAAGCTCAGATAGTTCTAGAGGTGCAATCCTAAGGTGCTATAGAAATAGGTTTCGTTCTCGGTACTAAATCTATAGTAAACTCTATCTCTCTTATGGGTGGCAACTCAACTTCATCCTTTGGGAATACTTCCGGATACTCTCTTACTATTGGTATATTTTCCAAACTCTACTCAACCTTTGTAGTTAGAGAGAAAAGGAGAACATACCCTTGAGCTCCCTCCTCTATACAATAATGCACTTAGTTTGCATTGAGAAACATTGACTCAAAAGGGGTAACTTTAGTAGATATATCTGACATAAAGGCAAGGGTTTTATCTACACAATTTAAAACCACATGGTTGGAGGATAACCAATCCATGCCAATAATGATGTCAATATCTACAAGAGGTAAACAGATAAGATTTACAAAGAAAATCCTACCTTCTATCTCAATACAACAATCTAAGCAAACTTTAGAAGTTGTAACAGATTTGCTGGTAGGAGTGGAAACAACTAGGTCATATGGGAGGTCTATCATAGGTAAACTTAACATCTTCACATAATCACAAGAAACAAAGGAGTATATTGCTCCCGAATCATATAAAACAATTAACATGTGATTATGGATTATGCATTTACCTTAGATCAGATTCGTAGACTGAGTCACCTCATTGCCACTCTGAGTATACACTGTTCCTGGAGCTTGTGATCTTGGGCTGAACACAAATTTCTTCTTTTGTGGGCACTCCTTAGATATATGTCCCGGCTAGCCACACGTATAGCAAACTAATTGCCCTTCCAAGCAAGGCTTGTCCCTATGGAACCTCTCACACGTAGGACACTTAAGTCCCCTCGTTCATCCTTTAACCTGTTTACCCTTATTTTGTGGATAACCTGACTTAAAAGTACTCTTTTTCTTGTCCATCTTCTTCCGCTTAAGGGAATCTTCTATTTTTTGCTCTAGTTGGAATTGGAGATAACCCCTCTCTTCTATTCTACACTTATTCACTAGTGAAGGGAAGTCTCTAATCTCCAAAGGTTGTATCATCCTCTTAATGTCTTCTCTCAATCTGGATTCGAACTTAACACACGTTGAGTTCTCATCTGGGTTGAGCCTGTACTAAGGTAAGAACTTTGATAACTCGTCAAACTTCGCCTCATACTCTCCCACGGTCATGCTTCCTTGTTCGAGCTTCAAAAACTTAACTTCTTTTGCTTCTTGCACTGACTTAGGGTAGTACTTCTCTAAGAAAGTGCATCTGAACACCTCGCAAGTAATCTATGTTGTTGCAGCTTCTAGTAACCTTCTAGTATTCCTCCACCAATGCTCCGCTTCTCCATTATACATAAAAGTAGCAAAAGATACTCTTTGTTCATCAGAGCATTGCATGGCTTCAAAAATATTCTCCATCTTAGTCAACCACTCCTCAGCTTTCATCAGATTATACTCACTTTTAAATGAAGAAGGGTTTAACCGTCTAAATTCTGCAAGACCCTGAAAATTCTGATTTCTCCCTGCCTATACCTCATGCACTGGAGGGGGTACTAGTTGAGGCTCGGGCTGTTGAGGTTGATTGGCTTGCAACCTCTCCAACATCCTATTTGTAGCAGTTGTTTGTTCATGCATAGCCTTGGCCATTGCTATTACTACTTCGGCCATGCTAAGGCTCTCACCAAAAGAATGTTCATTTCCTCTAGTGCACCTCAAAGAAGCCATAGTGTCCAGTATACACACAACATTAAATATTGAGTTAGTTAGTCTCAATACAATGTAATAGTTTAACAGTAGCTATTAACATTCAACAAGAGGCAAGTCATGCAAACATCTCACTAAAGAGACATGAAATGCCCAATACTAAGTAGAATTCTAACTTCCCTAAGCCTAATCAGTCCATACCCCGACTCAACAGGATGAACTGCTCTGATACCGTAATGTAACACCTTAATATAATTATCTCAATATTTTTAAAATATACATAAAGATAATTAGTATTAGTTATGCTACTACTAACTTATATGATAAACTAGTCCTATATCATTTATAGAAATAAATATGGAGAGCCAAGTTAAAAGAAAGTTATACATATTTACATCCAAAAGCCTCAAGGGCAAATGTAATATATACAGCAAAACACAACTCAAAGTAACTAAATTACAAGAGTTGTTATCAAAATATGTAACTAAACTATTTATTCTTGAGTCTTTTTCTTCTTTTCCCCCTATTCTTCTCGATTCCCTCAAATGATTCTTATCCTGCTATTCATGAAACATAAAACGGGGTGAGAATATAATATTCTCAGTAATAACATACATTTCATGACTTTAAATTAAGTACAATTAATATATACAACTATAAATTATAACTCATAGATTCACTATTGATATTTAACAAATGATTACTAAATTGTAGAATATCAATTTCACTTGTATACAATGGTTTAACTTTAATTAATAAGGAACCAATTTACTAAGGTTCAACCTCATTGCATAAGGGAGCCAATTTACTAGAATTCAACCTTATTGTATAAGGGAGCCAATTTATTATGGTTCAACCTTATTGCATAAGAGAACCAATTCTCACAAGTTTTACCCTTAAAGAGCTTGAGAACTCAACTTGTTCTTATATACTCGTTGGATTATTTCCTTTATGAAATATTGCTAGAAGTGTTGCATTACACTTAAGGAAGCTTTAATAAGTGATCACAACTAATAGGGAACATCAAAATATCAAGAGTAACATTTTTGGAGAATTCTGGTGCTCACACCTTGGCGCACGCTTCTCATGCTGTGACGTGTAGCCCTCGGTCTCACTCACACCTTGATGTGAATCTCAGTCACGCTACAGCGTGCTACTCTCGGCCACTCTTACGCCTCGGCGTGACTTTCCCACGTCACGGCATAAGTGTGTTTTTTGCAAAATTCTATAGCAAATCTGAGCCTCTGTTTTATTAACCCAAAAATGATTTCTAACCATCAATTCTTAGATTCTAAGTGTTTTCTAGCCCTAATCATGGTATCTAATCATATTAGAATTAGTAAACATTCAAAATAACTAATCAAACTTAGGTTATGAACAAAATATAATCATTCAAAAAACCTAAATCTCAACTTTGAATTCTAACACTCAAAAGAGTGTTTCTAAAATCACCACCAACAACCAAGCATAGGTAAAGCTCTAACCAACTAAACTTAGCCATTGATAGCAAGTTTTAACTAAGAAACCACTTATACCTCAAATACCTATTTTTCCCAAAGCATTCATATGAGTAAAAATCATAAGAAATGGAGAGAAAGTTAGGTATAGGAAGGAACTCCCCTACCTCAAATGCATAAATGATCAAACTTGACCTTTGTCTTCTCTTCTTCCTCTTCCCTTTTCTCCTTTCCCTCTATCTTCTTCGTTTTCTCTTCTTTTTTTCATTTCTTTCCTTTTGATTTTGATAGCAAGAAACGTGAGAGGAAAGGAGAATAATTGATAAGGTCAAACCACTTAAATCTTGTACTGGAAATTCCATATCTGTTAAGAACATTTAGATTTTTCTAAATCAAGTTTCTTAAATTTCAAAAACTTTCAAATAAATCAAGGATTCATCCAAAATATTGTTTCACCATTTTCTCTAATATCCATATATGCTACTGGTCAATTCGGCATTAAAGCACACTCGCAGTATGCTTAAAAATACCAAATCAACTCAGTTTGCTCTCAAAAATTTACTACATCCTCTTCCACTTATTTGTGACCCAGAAATAAAGTTTCTTTATTTATTTCACATAACTGGCCAATTTATGCAACTTTCTAAGTTATTTTAAGCTACTTTTTGCATTCTCTATTGCAACAAAGTGCCTAAATCAACTCAGTTTGTCAAGAAAATAAGCGGAAAAGTCAAGCAAGTGTTATGCTACCTTTGTAGCCATAGACTAGCCTAACATGCTAAAAAGAGAATATTACATAGGTCACCTTTGTGTTGGTATGAGGCTGTAGAGAAAACCATCCTCGGACAAGAGTTGGCTCAATAAACCACAGATCAGATTAAAATGATCAATGATAGGTTGGTTATTGTAACACCCCCTCCGAAGGGTATCACATTTCAAATTAACTCCTTATAATAATTAATTACCAAGGTTATAAAATAATTAATATCATTCTAAATACGAATTCCAAAATTATTTTTTTTCGCGGAAACATCAATTAATTAAATTAAAGTAACTCAAAATACAATAACTAAATAAATTCATTTTCATTTAAACAGAGTTTATTACAACTACACATTCAATATTTTTTTACATACCAAAAACATAATACCTAAGATATGAGCCCCTGTCAGAAGACAAATTCCTTAGCTGGGAATGTCTCGACTGATAGAAATTCGACCCAAGGATATATCGAAGTTCTCTCTAGGAGTATAATGAAATTCATTCCACAACTCCCAAATAGGTAAAATAATCTCTTCATAAGCAACTGTATAAAATGAAGTAACGATTCCATGACGAGTCCTACTTACTGATAGAGTAATATCACCACAATACTTTATGTGCCCTGTGTCCAAATAGACACGCCAAGCAACAGCGCCTTCAAGAAACTGTAGCCTAAAGAAATCTAACTGACCCCTCCTTGCCGCCATCGTAGTCTTTACAGACGTAAACATAAAATAGAATTAGACAGAATAAAACAGCAAAGAGGTGAGATCACCTACACCAATACCAACATGGTGGCATGGAGATAAACACATTCAATATATCATACAAATACATTATACCATAATTACAATTATACCATCAACATTATTTATCATCACAACAGATGTAATAACAATAATTACGATCATGCCCTCAACAATATCCAAATATTCAACAATTTAATTATCATAAATAATAATTATGATAATGCCCTCAATATCTTCCAAATATTCAACAGTTCAAATATCACACTGATATCAATACTCAATAATTATGCATGTGCACATAGACTCAATTTCCTACTCCATGGAGCTAAAACTCAAGTCGGAGAGAGTAATCGAAAAGATCTGTCTGTACCAACATGCCTCAGACCACGTGCTATATGTATTTGCACATCTAGCATATACACGACAGTCTTTATCAGATCTTGATTAAGAATAGTGTCTCAGTCAGGATCATCGATGTGTTGCGTCGGTCAAACCCATGGTACAAAAGAGCTACCAACTGCCTATTGTAGGCAACCCGCACCTCAATGCCCCCAAGGTCAACAAGTGACTTACACTATGCATATCGCACCCACTCAAGAGGTGTATGCTCTCCTAGGCAATTAGCCTTATCTAGTCCATCAGACCTTTCTAATGTATGTACAATGCACCATTCTCAGTTCAAATTCATCATCTCATATGCAGAGTTCACACATTGGTCCAACAGTATCTTTACTGTACTTTCATCACATAATCATATTTTCACATTTTCTCAATCACACAACATTTCTGTCGCATTTTCAAATCACATATTGATTTTTCAACGTTTCAAAAATTCCATTTCAACATTTCTCAAAATAATATAACTTTTCACTTCTTTTTCCACATTTAATATAAAAAATTAACCTTATTTTCATTATTTACATATTAGTCCTTCTATAAAATAATATTTACATAATAGCCCTTCTTCATAGAATAATTTGTACATAATAGCCCTCTTCAAATAATATTTCCAAAATAGTCATTTATTAAATAATATTTACAATAAAGTCCATTTTTAAAAAATATTTTCAATATAGTCCCTCTAAAAATCAGTATTTCCACTGTTTCCCAAAAAATTAAATTTCTCCCAAAGGGTAAGCTATACGTCAGTAAATTTCAAGTTACCAATGTATCCTTCTTAATTCTCTAAACAATTCTAAAAATCAATCCTCTTTAAAATAAATTGAGGTTCAAACACTTTCAACCTCTCTTTTCTATTCATATACGAAAATTTCATTTTTCAAGTGACAAAACACTTTATTTCCATTTCTTTAATCCTTGTACTTAATCAATTGTATTTTCACTTTGAAATCACTTTGTCTCACAAAACCAAGCCAATATAGGCTTTCAAAAACCGTGGTACATGGCCATTGAAACCATTATATATTTTTCCTTCTAAATCAACTAAGTTCCCTTCATATTTTTACACAAACAAAACTATTAAAATTCCTTCAAAAAACCTTAAAAACACTTGGTCTTTGAAATCAATCCATCTTTTCTTTTTCCTTTCCTTTCTAATCATCAAATCATGGCATATATATACATATTCTCATATCATATAATCAAGCATACCTTAAAGCAATAAAAATCACATAAAGCAAGCAAACACAAACAAATAATTTAAAACACATAAACACCCACAAATAATTACACAACCAAGGATATGAATCCTCACATGGATTCACCATCCATCAAACACAAGATTCATCTCTCACCACCATACTTGGTTGGTGAGATGGATCTCCCTCTTACCTTAAAGAAGACAAGATCTTCAACCTCCTCCTCTTTCTTGATTTCGTGTCAACCAAACAAAATCCCTAAAAATTCTTAAACAAACACTAAAGTCATAAACAAAGCTTAAGAACAAAGAACCATGGATCAATCATGGTCTAGAAAATTAAAAACTTAACTTAGAACCATATAATCAAAAGTTTACCTTGAGAGTAGCAAGCTAAAGCTTGAATTTTGAGGTACTTGGAGTATGATTTTAACAAAACTTTCTAAAAGAAAAGTGTTTAGAAGGAGGTTTATCTTTAGAAAGTGTGGAGAAGTAAAATTATAGAAGATTGGAAGTAGGATTTGGGTGGTTGGCCGAAACTCCAAGGAAGAAAAAGAAAGGAAAGGTGTTCTTGTGTTCTTGAAAGTTTTGAGAGAAGATGAAGGCTTTAGCTTTTTAGTGAGAGAAAATGAATATGGATAGTAAACTTGAAGAGTTAAAATCGTGTAAGAGTATAGGAAAATTAGAAGATAATTATGATAGTAAGAATATCACCTTTGTGTTCACATTAAACATCACATGGTGTTCACATGGCTCTCACATGGTCTATGTCACATAATGGTCATCACTTGGTCACTTAGAAGAATCAAGAACATGGTAGAAAGCCATGTTGGCTGTGTGGCTCTATGGTGCGTGGAACTAAATTGGTTCTATTTTAATTACTTAGTTACACCTTAATTAAATAGTTAATTCATCTAGTTTCTATTAAACTAGTTTAGTTAGGATTTCTAATTACGTTCTAATTAATTAGTTACATTATTATGTCATTGCATATGTCACGCTTCAATCATGTTTCTAAATAATTAGATATTCATTTAGTAACTAACTTCTAATTATTTAGCAACTAAATTAATTTATTTAGTTACTAATTAAGCTATTAAGGTAACTAAGTTTGATTATCTAGTTACTTAGTAACTAATTTAGCCATTTTTATTGACTAAATCCTAACCATTAAAATCAACTTCATGTCCTAGCCATTGATTAAATCTAAGGTGGATATCATAAGCTTCTTCATCAAGATTGCTCTCACACCATTGATTAGATCAATGGTGATGATCTAAGGCTTCTTAATCAAGTTTTCCAACCAACGGTTCACAACAAAGTCCAGCCACTATGTTTGACCAATTCCTATTGGATGTCATAAAGCTTAGTTATGATGATCCATCATGATCTTTAAGATATTTAACTGAGATATTTTCAGTTTTCATTATTACACTTGAGATATTTTATTAAAATATTTTCTCGATAGATATTTATTGCTAGATATTTATCCTTAGATTTTATTAGGTGAGTCATCATAGAATTTTCTAGAACAGTTGAGTCAATATGGTGAGTCGTAGTGCAGAGTCACTAGCTAAGTCATCAAGATATTTTTCTAACAGATATTACCCAATGGACAATAGCTATTACTATTATTACACAATGGATAATAGGGAATTCAGATATAGAAAATCCCTGTCAACTGTTCTTGTTTTCGGGTTTAGTAAGATCCCTCGATCCCGCCTTAACAGTCCAGAACTTTCTGGTTCAGGAAAAAATTTTATTTTCTGGACCCGCCTCGGGTCTACCCTGGGCCCACACACAACTCAAAATAACACTAAAATAATCAAAAACTCAAAAATTTTTATAAAAATTCACAAAAATCGTAAAAATTATAAAACTCATATATTTTCAGAAAAAATGAAATTCGGACATACAGTTTTCAAGATAATATTAAAATATCAAAATAATATTAAAATATTCAAAATAATTATAAATTCCCAAAAATTCACAAAAACTCTTAAATATTATAAAACTAATTGATTTCAAGAAAAATAAAAAATCAGGATGTTACAATTCCCTCTAAAAAAATTTCGTCCTCGAAATTTCTCTTACTTAACCCACAAAAAGTTATTACTCCTATACCTTGTCTTCAAACTTCCACGTAGCATTTCCAATCATGTCATTTCAGATGATCCTTCTATTTCTCTTGGATTTCCTCCATCAGATTGTTCGAATATTAATCGTACCCCTTTGAAAATTCTAACTATCATCCCTTCTTCGTATCAAACTCCTCTTGATCGAACAAGTACTCCAAGCTCATGTAATCATCGTAGACATTATAGAAAAGAAACGTCTTTAGATCTTCAACGTAAAACAGCCATCGAAAAATCTAAAACATAAATTCGGATAATTCTTCTCATGCGATTTCCTTGCCTTGAAACATACATCACTACCACTTCTTTAATCAAAATTCACACTTGAACAGCTTCGCGTATAACTTCTTCTTCTTCTTCATAAATTTGAAAAACTGCATCCAGATATTTAGCATGCTCATTCGGACCTCGAGAATAGATCAAGATATCGTCAACAAGGACAATGACAAATCTGCCTTAAAATATTTTCTTCTTTCACGTAAGTCTAATAATAGTCGGAATGTAAATCGATCTTTAGAGACAGGGGCTTCCTTCATTTGATCTTCTAGTTTCCATGTTGTATCTCCCGTCGCACTGTTCTAGTTTTCCTTCTCCAAGGTAAGTTGTTTCGTTTGCCTATCTTTAATCTTAACAGAAAATGTCTCATAGGTCAAGTTCTCTTCTAATTGTACTGCATTTAATACTATGACGTGGTTTAAATCAAAAATAATTTCCTCAATTAGGATTCATGGAAGACACTATGAAGATTAGAAAAAAATGATAAGACTATTTGGTAGATTACCGAATTTATCCAACAAAGAGTTTGATATGGTTTGATAGATTTAGAAATGAACATGGTCCAATAAGTTTAGAAATGAACTTTTTGGATTCAATCTCTGGATTCAAATCCAAAAATCTTAGTTCAAGGGAACACTAAAATTTCATTGAAACAATCTAGTAGGATATAGTTGGAAAATAACCAATCCATTTATAAAGTCAGGCTCTTAAATAGATATGATTTTAGATAAGCAAATTAAATCAACATAAAATATTTGATCTTTAACAAAAACAAGGTAAATTTAGAAAACTTGAGTATAAACAACAAGTTTAACACGAAGAGTAGAAATAATCAGATCAAAAGATAACAAAGACACGGATAACTCAAATTGATTTACTCAGTCTATTTGTGAAAGAAGTAGACAAACCAAACCAACAGAAAAGTTCCAATCAAAGATAGCAATAGGATAGTTTTAAATAGGCTGAGTAGTAATAATAAGTTTGGAAGTTGAAGTAATACTTATAAAAAGAAACAAAACACAAATAACCCCAAAAGATTTACACAGTCACAGGCCACAAGAAAATGGGTTATTTTGCAAGTTATACAACATAGTTTTAAGATTACTCTCTATGGTACAGCTTCCTTGTTTCTTAAGTCTTTAAATTTGGATGCTTCCATCGACTCTTTCTTCTTCTAGAGATTTTGAAACACGTGTATTACTAACGAAAGGTTCCATCTTCAGTTGATCACAATCTTTCGAGACATGACCAGGCTTCCCACATCTAAAGCAAATTATACCCTTGATCGTGCAGTCTCTCGTCTTATGGCTTTTTTTATACTTCAAACACTTCATTGGTGATGCCACAGTCTGACCAAAATCGTTGCCACTAGTACTTCCTCCCTTTGTTCGTTGTCGCTTCCCCAGTGGTCGTACGTACGGCCTTTGCTGAAATCGGTTGCCCTTACATTTCCGTCATTTTTGGATTATCGTAGGTTCTAAGTTACAGCTTCTCACATCCTGAGACTACTCTGGTCCTAACAAGTTGTAAAGTTCGGTTATCAGTTCTTGCTGCTAAGCTATCATTTGTCTCTGTTGTACCGCTACTTTAGTCATCTTCTGCATCACACTTTTAGCTGCGGCTATACGATCTTCATCACGTCTCTTGTCCACATGCCCACATCTATTATGATCTATTATCTTTCTTCACAAACCAAACTCAAATCACAACAAAACTACACGTAACTATTTCAAACAACATCATCTCTTTTCGAAAAACAAACAATATATCTCTGTATTTAATGTCAGAGAAAAACACAGCACAAACAAGACAAACCTACCCACAAACCCAAAAGACTCTAACTTGGGCTCTGATACCAACTAACGGAACACCCCCTCCGAAGGGTATCACATTTCAAATTAACTCCCTATAATAATTAATTACCCAAGTTATAAAATAATTAATATCATTCTAAATATGAATTCCAAAATTTCATTTTTTGTGGAAACATCAATTGATTAAATTAAAGTAACTCAAAATATAATAACTGAATAAATTATTTTTCATTTAAATAGAGTTTATTACAACTGCACATTCATTATTTTTTTATATACACAAAAACATAATACCTAAGATATGAGCCCTTGTCAGAAGACTAATTCCTTAGCTGAGAATGTCTCGACCGATAGAAATTCGACCTAAGGATATATCGAAGTTCTCTCTAGGAGTATAGTGAAATTCATTCCACAACTCCCTAATAGGTAAAATAATCTCTTCATAAGCAACTGTATAAAATGAAGTAACGATTTCATGGCGAGTCCTACTTACTAATAGAGTAATATCACCACAATAATTTATGTGCCCTGTGTCCCAATAGACACGCCAAGCAACAGTGCCTTCAAGAAACTGTAACCTAAAGAAATCTAGCTGACCCCTCCTTGCCGCCATCATAGTCTTTACAGACGTAAACATAAAATAGAAATAGACAGAATAAAACAACAAAGAGGTGAGATCACCTACACCAAAACCAACATGGTGGCATAGAGATAAACACATTCAATATATCATACAGATACATCATACCATAATTACAATTATACCATCAACATTATTTATCATCACAACAAATGTAATAACAATAATTACGATCATGCCCTTAACAATATCCAAATATTCAATAATTCAATTATGATAAATAATAATTACGATAATACCCTCAATATCTTCCAAATATTCAACAGTTCAAATATCACACTGATATCAATACTCAATAATTATGCATATGCACATAGACTCAATTTCCTACTCCATGGGACTAAAACTCAGGTCAGAAAGAGTAATCGAAAAGATCTGTCTGTACCAACATGCCTCAGACCATGTACTATATGTATTTGCACATCTAGCATATACACGACAGTCTTTATCAGATCTTGATTAAGAATAGTGTCTCAGTCAGGATCATCGGTGTGTTGCGTCGGTCAAACCCACGGTACAAAAGAGCTACCAACAGCCCATTGTAGGCAACCCGCACCCCGATGCCCCCAAGGTCAACAAGTGACTTCTACTACGCATATCGCACCCACTCAAGAGGTGTATTCTCTCCTAGGCAATTAGCCTTATCTAGTCCATCGGACCTTTCCAATGCATGTACAATGCACCATTCTCAGTTCAAATTCATCATCTCATATGCAGGGTTCACACATTGGTCCAACAGTATCTTTACTGTACTTTCATCACATAATCATATTTTCACATTTTCTCAATCGCACAACATTTCTGTCGCATTTTCAAATCACATATTGATTTTTTAACGTTTCAAAAATTCCATTTCAACCTTTCTCAAAATAATATAACTTTTCACTTCTTTTTCCACATTTAATATAAAAAATTAACCTTATTTTCATTATTTACATATTAGTCCTTCTATAAAATAATATTTACATAATAGCCCTTCTTCATAGAATAATATTTACATAATAGCCCCTCTTCAAATAATATTTCCAAAATAGTCATTTATTAAATAATATTTACAATAAAGTCTATTTTTAAAGAATATTTTCAATATAGTCCCCCTAAAAATTAGTATTTCCACTGTTTCCCAAAAAATTTTATTTCTTAAAGTTACTTGAAATATTACAGTTCAAAATTTTCTAACGCGCTTCAAAACCCAAAGGGTGAGCTATACGTTAGTAAATTTCAAGTTACCAACGTATCCTTCTTAATTCTCAAAACAATTGAAAAAATCAATCCTCTTAAAAAATAAATTGAGGTTCAAACACTTTCAACCTCTCTTTTCCATTCATATACGAAAATTTCATTTTTCAAGTGACAAAACACTTTGTTTCCATTTCTTTAATCCTTGTACTTAATCAATTGTATTTTCACTTTGAAATCACTTTGTCTCACAAAACCAAGCCAATATAGGCCTTCAAAAACCATGGTACATGGCCATTGAAACCATTATATATTTTTCCTTCTAAATCAACTAAGTTCCCTTCATATTTTTACACAAATAAAACTATTAAAATTCCTTCAAAAATCGTGAACACTTGGTCTTTGAAATCAATCCATCTATTCTTTTTCCTTTCCTTTCTAATCATCAAATCATGGCATATTTATACGTATTCATCATATCATATAATCAAGCATACCTTAAAGCAATAAAAATCACATAAAGCAAGCAAACACAAACAAATAATTTAAAACACATAAACACCCACAAATAATTACACAACCAAGGATATGAATCCTCACATGGATTCACCATCCATCAAACACAAGATTCATCTCTCACCACCATACTTGGTTGGTGAGATGGATCTCCCTCTTACCTTAAAGAAGACAAGATCTTCAACCTCCTCCTCTTTCTTGATTTCGTGTCAACCAAACAAAATCCCTAAAAATTCTTAAACAAACACTAAAGTCATAAACAAAGCTTAAGAACAAAGAACCATGGATCAATCATGGTCTAGAAAATTAAAAACTTAACTTAGAACCATATAATCAAAAGTTTACCTTAAGAGTAGCAAGCTAAAGCTTGAATTTTGAGGTACTTGGAGTATGATTTTAACAAAACTTTCTAAAAGAAAAGTGTTTAGAAGGAGGTTTATCTTTAGAAAGTGTAGAGAAGTAAAATTATAGAAGATTGGAAGTAGGATTTGGGTGGTTGGCCAAAACTCCAAGGAAGAAAAAGAAAGGAAAGGTGTTCTTGTGTTCTTGAAAGTTTTGAGAGAAGACGAAGGCTTTAGCTTTTTAGTGAGAGAAAATGAATATGGATAGTAAACTTGGAGAGTTAAAACCGTGTAGGAGTATAGGAAAATTAGAAGATAATTATGATAGTAAGAATATCACCTTTGTGTTCACATTAAACATCACATGGTGTTCACATGGCTCCCACATGGTCTATGTCACATAATGGTCATCACTTGGTCACTTAGAAGAATCAAGAACATGGTAGAAAGCCATGTTGGCCGTGTGGCTCTATGGTGCATGGAACTAAATTGGTTGTATTTTAATTACTGAGTTCCACCTTAATTAAATAGTTAATTCATCTAGTTTCTATTAAACTAGTTTAGTTAGGATTTCTAATTACGTTCTAATTAATTAGTTACATTATTATGTCATTACATATGTCATGCTTAAATCACGTTTCTATATAATTAGATATTCATTTAGTAACTAACTTCTAATTATTTAGCAACTAAATTAATTTATTTAGTTACTAATTAAGCTATTAAGGTAACTAAGTTAGATTATCTAGTTACTTAGTAACTAATCTAGCCATTTTTATTGACTAAATTCTAACCATTAAAATCAACTTCATTTCCTAGCCATCGATTAAATCTAAGGTGGATATCATAAGCTTCTTTATCAAGATTGCTCTCACACCATTGATTAGATCAATGGTGATGATCTAAGGCTTCTTAATCAAGTTTTCCATCCAACGGTTCACAACAAAGTCCAGCCACTATGTTTGACCAATTCCTATTGGTTGTCATAAAGCTTAGTAATGATGATCCATCATGATCTTTAAGATATTTAACTGAGATATTTTCAGTTTTCATGATTACACTCGAGATATTTTATTAAGATATTTTTTCGGTAGATATTTATTCTTAGATATTTATCCTTAGATATTTACTAGGTGAGTCATCATAGAATTTTCTAGAACAACTGAGTCAGTATGGTGAGTCGTAGTGCAGAGTCACCAGCTGAGTTAACAAGATATTTTTCTAACAGATATTACCCAATGGACAATAGCTACTGCTATTATTACACAATGGATAATAGGAAATTCAGATATGGAAAATTTTTGTCAATTGTTCCCATTTTCGGGTTTAGTAAGATCCCTCAATCCCGTCTTGACAGTCCGGAACTTTCTGGTCTAAAAAAATTTTTTATTTTTTTGGGCCCGCCTCGGGTCCACCCCAGGCCCACACACAACTCAAAATAACACTAAAATAATTTAAAACTCAGAAAGTTCTATAAAAATTCACAAAAATCATAAAAATAATAAAACTCATATATTTTCAGAAAAAAATAAAATTTGGACATACAGTTTCAAGGTAGTATTAAAATATCAAAATAATATTAAAATATTCAAAATAATTAAAATTCCCAAAAATTCACAAAAACTCTTAAATATTATAAAACTCATTGATTTCAAGAAAAATGAAAAATCAGGATGTTACAGTTATGACTCAAAGTAGGAAAAAAAGTTATGCTTATAAGAGGAGAAGACCTCTAGAGTTCAATGAGGGAGATCATGTTTTCTTGAGAGTCACTCCTACGATGGGGGATTGGTAGAGCATCGAGAACACGAAAGTAGAATCCTTGTTTAATTGGTCCCTACCAAATCCTAAAAAGAATTGGACATGTAGCTTACCAAATTGCCCTTCCTCCTATTTTGTCTAACCTTCATGATGTCTTCCATGTGTCACAACTTTGGAAGTACAATCTAGATCCATCACATGTCATAAAAAATGAATCTGTGCAGTTAATGGATGATTTGTCTTATGTTATGCTTTCGGTAAGGATCATGGATAGAGGGGTCAAAGAGTTTAGAGGTAAGCATATTCCTCTGGTGAAGGTGCTTTAGGATGATGTTGGCTTCGAGGAGGTAACTTGGGAGTTGGAGTCCCATATATAACAAGACTAACCGTAGTTGTTTATTTGAGGTAAGCAATTTTGGGGACAAAATTTTAAAAAGGAGGGAAGAAATATAACATCCTCTAAAACATGTTAGACTTGTAAATAGTTACAGAGGTAGCTTAATACTTGCTTAACATGCCTATTTTAATTTTTTAACAATTTGAATTAGTTTAGGTACTTTGCTGCAACCCAAAAGGTTAAAGTAGCTTAAAATGACCCAGATATTAGCATAAATTGTAACACTCTAATACTGATAACCTAGTATATCATGCATACTCTAGGATAAACAATATCAGTTATGCTACTTCTAACTTAACATCATACTAATCCATATCAATTTAGCAAATCATAATGGAGAGCCTTGCGGAAAACTAAAAGTCATATGCATACATATTGCCACAAAAGGGCTCATTATATATATAAACTTTTCTATAACTAAAAGCGAAGTAAATAAATACAAAGCTTTACAACTAAGCATAAAAATTAAACTACTCTAATCTTTATACTTTTTTTCTTATCTTTAGAGAGCTTCCCCCTAGATTTACATGGCAACAAATGGGGTGAGAAATCATATTTCTCAGTACAAGTAACTAAAACCAATAGTTTAAACATTCGAATTGAATAAACTAACTTAAACTGATAAACATA
Organism: Ormosia semicastrata; assembly: GCA_029884595.1. Classification (NCBI taxonomy): domain Eukaryota; kingdom Viridiplantae; phylum Streptophyta; class Magnoliopsida; order Fabales; family Fabaceae; genus Ormosia; species Ormosia semicastrata. Next base: position 57,399,454 of record JAQQTO010000063.1, read on the forward strand.
CTAATACTTTCTGCATAAGAAACAAACACAAACTTCTATGTAACGTTCCTAAGCAATCTATACTTCTAATCTAATAATCGAAACCACGATGATTACAAACAACTTCCCATACAATCATTTGTAATCATCTACTAGACAACTGCCTATACAGCTTTCATCAAAGGCACAAAGCAATAACAAAACACACACAACAAGAACACAAAATTCTAATCAAAACAAACAAAAAATTCCAATCAAAATAAGTATTAAATTATGAAATGATGAGATGATGTATGTTTAAAGAAAAGTGTATGCAGTGTACGTGTAGTGTCGTGATACTTAACTATTCTCCTTGTGTAATGAGGTATTCTGCCATAATAATGTGTGACCTCTTATAGTCTACCTCGTAGGGGCAAAGTCTGTTATTATAACATATATCCTCCTTATCCTACTAAGTAGTCTACCAAGTATTCTACCATAAACTGGGTGGATATTGCCACCAAACTAAGTAGATGCCTTCACTCACTGATTTCTAGGGATAACAAGTATATGTGAAGTGAAGTGTGTGAAAATGCGGAGTTATGTCCTAACTCTAACATAACTACCACATAACCCTATACTAAGTTCATCTTGCACTACTAATACTACCTCTTTTCTATAAGAGCAGTTCATACACTACAACACTTATCTAATGCCAACTAGACTTACTACACTACCATCCTTCCATTACTAACTTCATTTCACTCTTTAAGAGCTTTCATGCACTATGGCATTCACCCTTGTCAACTAGGGTCTAAGGCACTCAACTCTTGCCATCTAGCTCCTTAACTCTTTAATCACCTCTGATGTGATATCTATGCAACACTAGGTTGCTTAAGAGACTAACTCTTGGTCTATGCAATCCACGTCCAATGGATGCACAAGCTTAACTCATTTTCCCTTATATTATTAATCATCTATCTCTCTAGGAATTACCCTCACTAGTGTCTAAAGACACTCTACTATGCATAAAAAGGGAATCCTAACAAGTAGGATATCTCAAAACATCAATAAAAACATGTTTTCTGGTGCTTGGGGCACTTAAATGCCCCTTCCTGAGCGCCTGAGTGCTCTATGTTCTATTCTGCTATGCGATGCGTGCCTAAGCACTCATTGCTCAACATCACGCGTCTCTCTAGTGTTGAGCGTCTAGGCATTCTACAACGAGTGCTTGAGCGTTCATACACCAGAATGGATTCTGCAGAATTCTACAGAACCCGTGAGTGATTCTTTTGAAGGATCACTCACCTCCAACCAATCTAGATCAACTTCCTTATTATTTCTAACACCAAAAATAGCCCCTTATCTTATTGCAAACCTCTTACAACTCATTAAAAACATCTAGCCATATTACTGGATCCAAAACCACTTTTATCCCAAAATTAATTTCAAGCTCCTCATTAAACCAAAACTGATTTCCTTAAGCCATAAATGGTCACTTTGATCTTACTAGACTAAAGCTATCCTAATCTAATCCTTGAAATTCAAGAATCAAGCTAAGAACTCAATTTGGTATATCCAAACGCCTATTTCTATTCACAAAAACCAAGTTCATACTAGATGAACATCAAGGAATAAAGATGAATAGAACCCCTACCTCTTGTCTTGGATGGAGATCTTCAAGCTTGGCCTTTGTCCTTGAGCTTCTTCCCTTCCTCTTTCTCTCTTATGGCTGCTGCCCCTTCTCCCTCTCTTTCTCCCTTTTCTATTTTGGTTTCCTTTTGTTGTGGGAAAAATGAGTTCCAAAGTCTCACTTTGCTTCTCATTAGATAACCACTAAAGTGGTACTGAAAAAACCAATCTACTATGAACACTTAAATTCCTCCAAATCAAGGTTCCTAACACCCAACAGATTCAAAATAAATCTTAAGATTCATTAAAAATCATGTAGCACTTTTTCTTTATTTTTCCATATCTGCTAAGGGTCAATCCGGCATTAAAAGCACAATCAGTATGCCTAAAAATATGTAATTAACTCCGATTGTCCTAAAACTTTAACTACACCTTACTTAACCCATTTGTGACCTAGAAACAAGTTATCCACACTATGTGTTACAGCAAAGTGCCTAAACTAACTCAGTTCATCACAAAACTTTAGTGGCATGTTAAACAAGTCATATGCTACCTTTGTACACATTTAAAAGTCTAACATGTTTTTCCAGGATGTTACATAAATGGATTAGCTAATGGAAATAAATGTAGATAATTTGTTTCTAGGTCACAAATGTGTAGACTATGATATGAGTAAATTTGGAGATTAATTGGAGTCAGTTTGATATTTTTATGCATACTAGTTGTGTGTTTTAATGACAGAATGAGTAGTCACAAATATGAAAAAATGTGATAATGGTGCAACAAGATTTTTCATGAGTCCTAGGATTTATTTTAAACTAGTTGCAAGTTAGAAAACTTGATTTGGTGAAATCCGAGTGTTTTTAACAGTTTGGAAATTATCAGTTGGTCACTTAAGTGACCAATGTAACACCCTCCTTAGGGCATCACATTTCTGACTCCTGACTCATAATCTGAAAAGAAGTTTGCACAAAGTTTGAGTTATAAAAGATGAGTTTCAAAATTTCTTCTTTACTAACACGTAAATTTACTGAAAATATTAGGTAATATTGAAATTCATATTTTAACTATTCATTATGCAATATTGACACCAATTAATATCACAATTTAAAGAGAAATATAAAATTAACAAACTTATTTTTTTTTATGGTAGCAAACCCCATGACGGGTCCTACTTAATAGCACGGTACAACACTAACGAGAAACTTTAACATACTTAATCCTTTTTCTGTCCATCTTGATGCATCAGAACTTTACTCCTTATCTACCCGGCACATCTTTGAACTTGAGACAGCCACTTTTCAATGTTTCCATTGTAACAGCCCAATATTTGCTACCCAAATATATCGTCATATAAATGAATAACTCAATACTGGCCTGCTACTACTAACATTTACCAACATCTAACCCATATCGTTCATACATAATGAATAAATATGGAAAGCCACGATAGCAAAAGTTATATATATGCATTACAGCCTCAAGGCATACTGTTATACATAACTTAAACAACTAAGCAAATATAAAACATATATAAGCTCAGCTCAAAACAGCATCTATACTATGCTAGTCTTCATACATCTTCTTCTTCCCTTTCGAAGAGCTCGCACCTGGATTTACATGGCAATACAATCGGGGTGAGAAAACATATCTCAATAGAAGTATTCCAATACCAAAGATATATACATATATGTACAATCGATAATATCACAATTATCAAGTTGACACTTCAATCATGGAAGCAACAACTCCTCATTTCAACAACACGCAATCGCCCATACAATTGCAATGCATGAAAATGTCATGAATGCATGAAACTTGAACAAAGTAATGGAAGTCCATAGTTTCATCCACAACCTTGAACAAGTACTGGAAGTCTCATCCAAAGATACATCATTATTCCAGAGGACATCTCATCCCCCCCGAGTAGTGAAGTCTTATCAACTACAAGGTTATCGATAATGAACAAGAAAGTCCATCCTTAAGAATTTCACTATATTAGGAAGGTTACCATGTGCCTTACCTGATATAGAACACCCACTTTCACGGGGCTTACACCTTTCAAAAAGGCAAAAATCATACCGTTAAGTATATCATCATATCTAATTCACTTCTCATAATTAGCATTACAAACCTCAATAGGTTTCACTTATCATCATGTCTAATTAACTTCTCATAATTAGCATTACAAACCTCAATAGGTTTCACAACATCTCATGCATTTATAGCCATGTATAATTACCTCTCATAATTAGCATTTCAAGTCAACTTGACCTAATACATCCTCACTTCTTAAATTACTCCTATTAGAGTTTCAACATACTCTACTAGGCATAAACAAAGTATCCTAGCAATTAGGAACTTCAAAACATCAAAATAGAAATTCGATGAAATCTTCTCTAGGCACCCTAAAAAGGATGTTTTTCAAGATTTTGCACCAAACATGCATCATAACCTCTAAAATTCTGAAATTTTATGAGTACATAGCTCTTTCTCATATCTTTCCAATTCCATAAACCTTGCTTCATTTGGTTAAGTGTAGCCAAAGTTACGCAACATTTTGCAGAGGCCAAAACAGAGCATTCTCTGTTGTACCCATTTCTGACCTAACTTTAAATTGAAACTGGGAACAAACTACATGTGGGAAAATTCTGAAATTTTTACCACATGAAGCCTCATGTCTTAGCTTTCAAATGGCACCGGTTTCATGTCCATACGACATCGGACCAAGAAATTATGCAATCTGGTTTACTGACTGCCAGAATGCCTTTTTCTTCAGAATCTGCCGTGGATTCAAACAGAAACTGGTATTGATTGGCTTGCTCCAAAATTATGAAATTTTTACTACATGAAGCCTTATGTCTTAGCTTTCAAATGGCTCTATAATTAGGTCATTCCGATATCGGTAGCTCGAGTTATGCAGCAAACATCGCTGACTGCTCACTGGATTCTGCAGAATTCTGCAGAATCCGAAAATGGTTCCTTTGAAACAATTCTCAATTTCAATCATTCAAGATCATTTTCTATGTGATTTTAAGTTCCTAACTAGTTCATTAACACTTAGGAAACATTAATCACTAACTTAAACCTCTTGATTTGAATCAAACCCAAAAATCACTCTCTTAGTTGTTCATGACCTAGGTTCAAACTCAAGAACCAACTAGCTCCAATCTATGGATAAATCCATCTATTTTATTCTCAATAAACTAAAAACATACTAACTTAGTCCTTGAAATCAAGAACCAATCCAAAAACATGGATTTGACTACTCAAACTCCTATTTCCATCCACAAAACCTATGTTCATTCAAGATGAATCAAAGGAATAGATGAATAGAAATCCCCTACCTCTTGAAGATTCTTGATCTTGAATCCTTGAGCTTGATTTTGGATCTTCTTGCTTGGGTCCTTCTTCTTCCCCCTTCGTTTTCCCCTTTCTCTCTTCTCCTTTCTTTTTCTTTTCTTTCCTTCTCTATTTTTCTTCATTCTGCCGAGAGAGAACTTATAAATAGGGGGTGGGACATGGAGGGAATTAAGGGAAAAGATTAACTTAAGTTTCTACACTGAAACTTATATCTGCTAAGGACACTCGAATTATGCTAATTCAAGTTTTTCAGCTTCCAACAACTTTAGAATAAATATTAGGATTCATCTAAATTGTTGTTTTACTTTTATTCTATTTTTCCATATCTGCTGGGGATCAATCCGGCATTAAAAGCACTACCAGTATGCCTAAAAATACCAAACTGACTCCTATTGTTCTCAAATTTTAACTGTAGTACAGTTTCCACATTTGTGACTTGGAAACAAACTCTCCACAGTTATTTTCACTAACTAAGCAGTTTAAGCCACTTTCAGAGCAAATAACAACTATATTCCTCACTTAGCGTTACAGAAAAGTGCCTAAACGTGCTCAGAAAGTCACAAAACTTCACAAACATGTTAAGTAAGTATTAGACTACCTCTGTAACCATATACAAGCCTAACATGATTTTCTAGGGTATTACATTCTCCCCACCTTTTTAGAATTTTGTCCCCAAAATTGGTTTACCTTGTGTATCAAATTCTAACAACCAATATACAACAACAGATATAATCCAGTTTTTAAGAAAACCAAGATAATAAGCAAAATTACCAAATTTTCTAAAACTAGGAGATGGTGATGTCTCCTCGCCTCGTACAACATAAACTCTACCCCCAGCGATAGGTCCATCTTCAGTCTTTTTCTCTTGCCCCTGAGAACAACTCCTAGCATAGTGTCCCTTCTCTCCACACTTATAACAAGTTATTTGGTTCCCCCAACATACCCTGTTTCCGTGATACCTACCACACTTATTACAAGTTTCTTGCTGATCTTCTTTTTGAACTTTATGGTCTTTTTCTTGTGGGTGACTGGATTTAGGATTACCTTTCCCATTTCCACCATCCACTTTCCTCTTCTTCTGAAGACTTTGCAAATTCCGCTCTGCTTGAATTTGGAGATTTTCAGACTCCACAATTCTACACTTGTTCACTAAGGATGGAAAATCCCTGATTTCAAAAGGTCTCACAACCCTTCTTATATTTCCCCTCAGCCCGGACTCAAACCTGACACACCTCCAGCTCTCATCCGGATTCTGCCTAAACTGTGAAGAAAACTTGGACAACTCATGAAATTTTGCTTCATATTGTCCAACCGTCATGTCCTCTTGTTGAAGATTCAAAAACTCCTTTTCTTTGTCATCTTGTAAACTCTTTGGAAAATGTTTCTCCAAAAAGATCCCTCTGAACACATCCCACGTGATCAAAGTCCTTGCTGTCTCCAGCAGCCTTCTGGTGTTTCGCCACCATTGTTCTGCTTCCCCTCTCAGCATGAAAGAAGCAAAAGAAACTTTTTGCTCTTCAGAGCAAACCATGACCTCATAGATCTTCTCTAATTCAGTCAACCACTCTTCCGCTTTAACCGGATCACAATCACCCCTATATATCGGAGGATTCATATTTCTGAATTCTGCAATGTCGAGAAAGTTCTGATTTCTCCCGACTGGTACTTCTTGTACTGGTGGTGGTACCGGTGGTGGTACTTGTTGCTGAGGTACCAACCTCTCTAAAACTCTAGTAGTTGCCGCTGCTTGTTCAGTCTGCTGCCTCATGGCATTGGCCATGGCCATCATAGCTGCAGCCATCTCAGTACCTTCATTATCAGAGTCTCTATTTCGGCTCCCACGTGGTCGCCCTCGTGTTTCCGGTCGCCCTCGTGCTGCCATAGTCTTCTGTAAACACAGAACAATCCATATTGAGTTAGCTAGGCTCAATATCATGTAACCGTGTCACAGCAGCTAAAGCAAACATCTCAAAGGCAAAACATGCAATTCCACTCAAACAATCACATGTAAGAGATAAGAAATGCATAACCATCATTACACATTCATAAGCATAGTCAGTCCACACCCCGGCTCAACAGGATGAACTGCTCTGATACCAAAATGTAACAGCCCAATATTTGCTACCCAAATATATCGTCATATAAATGAATAACTCAATACTGGCCTGCTACTACTAACATTTACCAACATCTAACCCATATCGTTCATACATAATGAATAAATATGGAAAGCCACGATAGCAAAAGTTATATATATACATTACAGCCTCAAGGCATACTGTTATACATAACTTAAACAACTAAGCAAATATAAAACATATATAAGCTCAGCTCAAAACAGCATCTATACTATGCTAGTCTTCATACATCTTCTTCTTCCCTTTCGAAGAGCTCGCACCTGGATTTACATGGCAATACAATCGGGGTGAGAAAACATATCTCAGTAGAAGTATTCCAATACCAGCATATATACATATATGTACAATCAGATAATATCACAATTATCAAGTTGACACTTCAATCATGGAAGCAACAACTCCTCATTTCAACAACACGCAATCGCCCATACAATTGCAATGCATGAAAATGTCATGAATGCATGAAACTTGAACAAAGTAATGGAAGTCCATAGTTTCATCCACAACCTTGAACAAGTACTGGAAGTCTCATCCAGAATACATCATTATTCCAGAGGACATCTCATCCCCCCCGAGTAGTGAAGTCTTATCAACTACAAGGTTATCGATAATGAACAAGAAAGTCCATCCTTAAGAATTTCACTATATTAGGAAGGTTACCATGTGCCTTACCTGATATAGAACACCCACTTTCACGGGGCTTACACCTTTCAAAAAGGCAAAAATCATACCATTAAGTATATCATCATATCTAATTCACTTCTCATAATTAGCATTACAAACCTCAATAGGTTTCACTTATCATCATGTCTAATTAACTTCTCATAATTAGCATTACAAACCTCAATAGGTTTCACAACATCTCATGCATTTATAGCCATGTATAATTACCTCTCATAATTAGCATTTCAAGTCAACTTGACCTAATACATCCTCACTTCTTAAATTACTCCTATTAGAGTTTCAACATACTCTACTAGGCATAAACAAAGTATCCTAGCAATTAGGAACTTCAAAACATCAAAATAGAAATTCGATGAAATCTTCTCTAGGCACCCTAAAAAGGATGTTTTTCAAGATTTTGCACCAAACATGCATCATAACCTCTAAAATTCTGAAATTTTATGAGTACATAGCTCTTTCTCATATCTTTCCAATTCCATAAACCTTGCTTCATTTGGTTAAGTGTAGCCAAAGTTACGCAACATTTTGCAGAGGCCAAAACAGAGCATTCTCTGTTGTACCCATTTCTGACCTAACTTTAAATTGAAACTGGGAACAAACTACATGTGGGAAAATTCTGAAATTTTTACCACATGAAGCCTCATGTCTTAGCTTTCAAATGGCACCGGTTTCATGTCCATACGACATCGGACCAAGAAATTATGCAATCTGGTTTACTGACTGCCAGAATGCCTTTTTCTTCAGAATCTGCCGTGGATTCAAACAGAAACTGGTATTGATTGGCTTGCTCCAAAATTATGAAATTTTTACTACATGAAGCCTTATGTCTTAGCTTTCAAATGGCTCTATAATCAGGTCATTCCGATATCGGTAGCTCGAGTTATGCAGCAAACATCGCTGACTGCTCACTGGATTCTGCAGAATTCTGCAGAATCCGAAAATGGTTCCTTTGAAACAATTCTCAATTTCAATCATTCAAGATCATTTTCTATGTGATTTTAAGTTCCTAACTAGTTCATTAACACTTAGGAAACATTAATCACTAACTTAAACCTCTTGATTTGAATCAAACCCAAAAATCACTCTCTTAGTTGTTCATGACCTAGGTTCAAACTCAAGAACCAACTAGCTCCAATCTATGGATAAATCCATCTATTTTATTCTCAATAAACTAAAAACATACTAACTTAGTCCTTGAAATCAAGAACCAATCCAAAAACATGGATTTGACTACTCAAACTCCTATTTCCATCCACAAAACCTATGTTCATTCAAGATGAATCAAAGGAATAGATGAATAGAAATCCCCTACCTCTTGAAGATTCTTGATCTTGAATCCTTGAGCTTGATTTTGGATCTTCTTGCTTGGGTCCTTCTTCTTCCCCCTTCGTTTTCCCCTTTCTCTCTTCTCCTTTCTTTTTCTTTTCTTTCCTTCTCTATTTTTCTTCATTCTCGCCGAGAGAGAACTTATAAATAGGGGTGGGACATGGAGGGAATTAAGGGAAAAGATTAACTTAAGTTTCTACACTGAAACTTATATCTCCTAAGGACACTCGAATTATACTAATTCAAGTTTTTCAGCTTCCAACAACTTTAGAATAAATATTAGGATTCATCTAAATTGTTGTTTTACTTTTATTCTATTTTTCCATATCTGCTGGGGATCAATCCGGCATTAAAAGCACTACCAGTATGCCTAAAAATACCAAACTGACTCCTATTGTTCTCAAATTTTAACTGTAGTACAGTTTCCACATTTGTGACTTGGAAACAAACTCTCCACAGTTATTTTCACTAACTAAGCAGTTTAAGCCACTTCCAGAGCAAATAACAACTATATTCCTCACTTAGCGTTACAGAAAAGTGCCTAAACGTGCTCAGAAAGTCACAAAACTTCACAAACATGTTAAGTAAGTATTAGACTACCTCTGTAACCATATACAAGCCTAACATGATTTTCTAGGGTATTACATCCATCAATCTCTGAGTATCTACCACTCGTTATGTCTAAGATAACTCATTCCTTCTACTGTATAATTTTAACAATACAGACAAAGCAAAATAATATAACAAAGAGGTGAGATCACCTACACCAATACCAACATGGCAGCACAGAGATAACACAAACAGCAATATCATACAGATAGATCATACCATAATCATGCTATCAGCATTAATCAACTATCATCATCTAATCATTTATCAGTTCAATCATCATCCAAGTACTCAAAACAATTGTCATAGCCAACATTCCCCAATTAATATATCATAAGATATAAATGCTCAGATTTATGCATATGCACAAAGACTCATTTTATCAAAAACAACTCCATGGAGGTTTTCACAATTTCAAGAAGTATGCTCTGGTTAATTGTCAGCCTTAGCCCAAAGACAATCTCCCAGTCGTTGAAAAGAATCGTGTTCTTGTCGGGTATCGCCAATGCGTTGCAACGGACTGCAACGCCAAATGGCACAGGGTACTCGCCAACTGTCCACTGGTCGATCGCCGCACCTCGAGGCCCCCAAGATCCATCATAGACCTCACTATCAATTCTCATTCCCTCTTCAACCACAAGGGCCATAATAGCTATTAGCTATATTTTATACAATACACGAATATATCAGTGCAAGTCCAACCCCAAAGGGCCAAATCTTTTCAATTTCATTTGTTCAATGTAATCATATGCTTCAACGCATATTTTTCCAATGCACATATAATGTACCAAATCCAATCACAGACATATCTTTCTAATGCATGTATAATGCACCAAATGCCAATCACAGGCAAAACATGTCATTTTCTCACACAAAGATCCATATCTTCGGTTCTACAAGATATTTATATCGTATTTTCAACAGGAAAATCATATTATCACATTTTCATAGTTATAAAACTCTTTCATCGTATTTTCACAAAATTGCGCAATATTTCCATTTCATTTTCACAATTCCAAAACATTTCTATTACGTTTTCACAATTCCAAAATGTTTCAATTATATTTTCACAATACCATAACACTTCTTTTACGTTTTTAAAATTTTGTAACATTTCTGTTATATTTTCAAAATACTGCAACACTTCTGTTGCACTTTTAAATCACGTATTTAATTTTTTAATGTTTTTCTCAATCACATAAAAATATACGTTTCTCAAATTGCGTAACGATTTTCCACCATTTTCAAAATCGCATAACTTAAAAATCATTCTTTTAAGTTGCGTAAATCATTTTCCATCATTCTCAAAATATTTAAAACACTTTCCAAATCACATAAGATTTTGTCATTTTCACAATTACGTAAAAATATTCTATCATTATTTAATCAAGTAGTGATTTTTCAATAATATTTTCAATAGTGTAAAATATTTAAACGCTTTCCAAATCACGTAGAAATATTTTAACATTTTTCAAATTGTGTAGAAATATTTTACTTGTATTTCAAATCATTTTTAAGATACGTAAAATATTTTTCAACATTTTACAATTACGTAAAATATTCCTCAATATTCCAAACATTATTTTGGACTTAAATAAATCAATCTTAATTCAAGAAATCCTTTTCCAAAATATAATTCACAAAATCACTTTTCCATTGATATAAATCAACGTTTCAAAACTTTGCATTTTCTAACATACTTCAAAACTCAAAAATAAGTTATACATTAGTAAATTTTCAAAATATCATTATATTCTTCATTTTTCTCAAATCATTTCCAAACACAACCTTCTTCAAAATAAATTGAAGTTCGAAAACATTCTTGTTTACAAAAACTTAATTTCTCAAGTGATTAAAATGCTCTGATTCCCTTTTCAAATTCTTGTATTAAATCAAGTTACGTTTCCACTTTGAAAATCACTTTGTTCATAAAAATTAAGGCATTACAAGCCTTCAAAAACGTGGACATGACTATTGAAACCATCAAATATTTTTCCTTCTAAATTGATATGGTTTTACACAAACAAAATCATTTAAAATTTTGTTTTCAAAACCGCAAGACTTATGGTTATAAAACCAAACCCATTTGTTCAAATTCATTTTTATTTTCTTTGCAAATCTTTTTTTTTTCACTTTCTTTGCAAATCCTTAAAATCATCATTGCTATTTTCATTTAAATCTCATGTTTTGTAAAACACTTAGAAACTTTTTACACAAAATAAATCAATAAAAATTCCTCAAAAATCATGTTCTTGTACTCTTTGAAAAATAAACTCTTTGTTTATTTTACTTGTTTTTCTAAACATCCATTTTCATTATTCATGAAAATATTCATTTATGAACACCTATCTTGAGGTGTCTTAACCGATATTCACCATGTTTCTAGGGACCAAAAATTAATTCCATTGTTCTTGAAAAATTTTAATATGAACTCTAATTTTTGGGAGCTCAAAATCGTAGCCTCCCCCTTGGCCTTTGGAGCCAAAAATTAATTTCCTTTCCATCACCACATCATGACATACACATATATATATTTCATCATAAATACTATAAGCATACCATATACTTATCATGCAAAATATAAGCATATCATCAAAGCCATAAAATCATGCAAAGCATATCAAGTATAAGCAAATAAATCAAAGCTCATAAACACACATAAATTATTACATGACCATAGATTGGAATCCTCACATGGATTCACCATCCATCAAATATAAGACCATCTCTCACCACCATACTTGGTTGGTGAGATGAATCTCCCTCTTACCTCTTAAAGATCCTCAAAAACTCCTTAATTTGCTTCTTTTTCCAAGTCCTTCACCACCAAAGGCTTCTCAAATACAAAACAAAATACATAGAAATTAGTATACTAAGCTTGATTAAGAGGAACCATGGATCAAACATGGTTTAGATCAAGAAAAAGAAGAGAAGAAATGAAGTCTTCTTATACTTCACCTCAAAAACTCAATAACTTTGATCTTGAAGAAAGTCTATGAAGATGAATGATTTAGAGAAAATCTCCAACATGAAAGTTGCTTAGAATATGATGTAGATTCAAGATCTATGGTTAGATGAAATTAAAAGAGATTGGAGAGTGGTTTTAGGTGTCTTGACCGAATGGTTTCTCTTGAAGCACAAAGATGGAATTTTTGATTTTTGATAGAAACTTGAAGCTTGGATTTGAAGCTCAAGATGAATGATTTTGGAAAAACTCATAACTAGAGATGTTCTTAGAATGGTGTTTAGGTTTAGGAAATGATGAGAGTGAAAATTATAGGTGATGGATAGTGTATTTGGTGGTGGAGACCGAACCTATGGAGAGAAAAAGGAAGGAAGGAATGGTTGCTTGGTTCTTGTAATTTTGAGAGAATAAGATGGAGGCTTTTTGGGTGATAGAAAAAATGAATATGCATGCTCAAAATGAGTGGGCTGCCATGAGAATGAAAGAATGGAGAGATAGAAATTTCTTTAGCATAATTGAAGGCTATCACATGCATGCAAAAGTCTTCCACTTTGTCATCTTTTTCCTTAGCCTAAAAAGGCTACTCCAATTTGTCTCCTCCTTTCCAAGCATCTCCAACTGTCCCCCCTCTTCATAATGCATGCAAAGTTGTCATCTTTTTATGCCATTATTTGAAGCATTTCTAGCCATTGATTAATTCAATGGTTAGGATTTAGGTAGACTTTTGATTTTTAGGAGACTTAATCTAGGCCATTAGATCTTTTTCCTTTAAATTCTAGCCATTAGATGTGTCTCCAAAATAAAAGGTCAAGATTGCTCCTTCAAACTTTAAATCCAATGGTTATAATTAGTCATAGCCTTTTTAGAAGACCAAATCTCCACCTTTGATTAATTCTTCATCCAATGGTCATAAATGGTCTTTGTCACTTTTTAAGACTAAATCTCCACCCTTGATCAATTCCAAATCCAATGGTTGTAAATGGTCATTTTATATAATCAAATTTACACCGTTGATTAAATCTACGGTTGATATTGAAGCTTGCCTAACTAAGTTTATTCTCACACCATTGATTAAATCAATGGTGATTATCCAATGCTTCTTTATTAAATTTATTTCTTAACCATTAATTAAATCAAGATCAAGTCTTCACCGTTAAATAAATCAATGGTGGATATCCAAACCACCAATGTTGACTTAAGCAATATAATTTCTATTTTTATCTACTAAAAATCTCACGAAAGAATATATTTACTGTATTTTTATCGCCCGATAATTAAATACAGTGCCAAACACAATACAAGAAAATTTCTAAAACTGTTTTCGGATTCAGGTTTAGTAAGATCCCCTGTCTCCGTCTAAACAGTACAAATTTTTCTATGCGTAGAAAAATTTTCACTTTGCGGGACCCACCTGGGCCCACGTAAGGCCACCTGGGCCCACATACACCCCTTGGGCCCATAAACAGTAAAAAAATTCATAATCATCCACAAAAATTACAAATATTAGAAAACACACAAATATCAAATCAGATCATGTAAAATAATTAAAACCTAACGGTAAAAATTAAATTACGTAAAGTTTTCCCCGGCCCGAAAAATTTTATTTTCCTGACACAGAGTGAATCACTCAAAACGATCAAATACGCTGACAGAATAAACAAAATAATTTTACAGCATCCAAAAATTACTAAACAGTAAAATTCTGTTAACTGTCAAAATTACTGTTTAAGAGATACGAAATTTGGGGTGTTACAATACTCCCCCTCTAAAAAGAAATTTTGTCCTCGAAATTTGAGAAACATGATTTCACACCCTCAGAATAAATATGAACATTACTTTTTTTTTATCTTATTTTCCAATTCTCATTAAGCTTCCTCTCTTACATCTTGCTATACTATTCTAACCAACAAAATCTTTTTGCTGATGTTCAACTTCTCCTGATCAAACAGATATCTCAGACTCCTATAATTACTGAAGATGTTGAATGTTACTCCAGAAAGAAAGAATTTCCATATCTCTGATACCAACATAACGACAACCAATCTTCATTCATGCCTAGAATAGTTTTTCTCCGATAACTTCCAACTAATGTAATGTATTACTTAAAATTTCCTTATCCTCGTATCACTACATATTCTAGATTTTTGCTTTAACAGGAAATGTCTCACTAACCGAGTTCTCCTTTCCACAGCACTATACTAAATACTTCTGTAAATTTTTTCTACTATTTTCCATTACCGTCTTAAATTTTCCCATAGAAGAATTGTTCTAATCTTTTGAAGAATTCACCACGCTTCTGCTGCGTTACTCAGATACGTTAACACGGATACAAATATAGAAATATCCTTTCTTGCAAGATATTCCTTCAATTGCAAGAGATGAGAGAAAACATCATGGAAGATAACAAAACGAATCAAACATGTTATCGAACATATCCAGCAAAGAATTGGATGTAACCCGATTTTCAAAAAATGAATTTTTGCTGGATTACTCACACTCTGTTGAAATAATCTCATTAGATATGTTTGGAAAATAACCAATCCATTTTCAAAGACTATGTCTGTTTATGAAACAGATCAAACTAACACAAAAATTTTGAACAACAGATCAAACTAATACAAAGATTTGATCTGCAACAACAATTTGAATAACTTGAATAGCTTGATCAGCTAAGAATAGAAACAGAAGTAAACAAATCAGAGGATAACGAATAACTCTAACATATAATTGATCTACTCAATCATATGTTATAAAGAATAGGTCACTCACAGAAATATTCAGTATGGTTTATAGGATTAGCTCCAATGACGCAATCTCCATTGATTAAATCTTCCGCTCAGAACACTCCCGTTCCATTTAGAGTAACAACTTCTCATACTATCTAAAATTTTACTAATAGAAAACTCAATTTTCAAAGAACACATCAGAGATTATACTCTTTGGAAATGTGTCCAACTTTTCCACAAATTGTTTTCTTGACGTACATTCCTTCATTTAAGTACTTTCTTTCACATCACTTACTGCTTTTGGTTTCCTCAATGGTTGTAAATTCATCTTCCGTCGAAATCAATTACTTTCTCAATATCCTAAAAAAATACCAGGTTCCAAAATTACGAAATCTTATATTCCAAGACTGATTCTCTTCCATCAGATCCTAAACTTCAACTTCCAGTTTCCACTGAACAGCGGTCATTTGCTCGTGCAGTCATCTTTCCACGTTACTCCCATAGCTGCAACTGCATTACTAGTAACATGTTTCACTTCCAAGCGTGCAGATCGAAATACAATGGATCTAAATCCATTATAAACAACATTATTTCCTTTTGAAAAACAAACACAGAGAACACAACATAAGCAAAATAGACTTAACCACAAACCCCAAAAGACTCAAACCGTGCTCTGATACCAACTAATGTAACACCCTCCTTAGGGGCATCACATTTCTGACTCCTGACTCATAATCTGAAAAGAAGTTCGCACAAAGTTTGAGTTATAAAAGATGGGTTTCAAAATTTCTTCTTTACTAACACGTAAATTTACTAAAAATATTAGGTAATATTGAAAATCATATTTCAACTATTCATTATGCAATATTGACACCAATTAATATCACAATTTAAAGAGAAATATAAAATTAACAAACTTATTTTTTTTTTACAGTAGCAAACCCCATGACGGGTCCTACTTAATAGCATGGTACAACACTAACGAGAAACTTTAACATACTTATTCCTTTTTCTCGTCCATCTTGATGCATCGAACTTTACTCTTATCTACCCTAAGACATCTTCGAACTTGAGATGCCACTTTTCAATGTTTCCATCAATCTCTGAGTATCTACCACTCGTTATGTCTAAGACAACTCATTCCTTCTACTGTATAATTTTAACAATACAGACAAAGCAAAATAATATAACAAAGAGGTGAGATCACCTACACCAATACCAACATGGCAGCACAGAGATAACACAAACAAGAATATCATCATACGATAGATCATACCATAATCATGCTATCAGCATTAATCAACTATCATCATCTAATCATTTATCAGTTCAATCATCATCCAAGTACTCAAAACAATTGTCATAGCCAACATTCCCCAATTAATATATCATAAGATATAAATGCTCAGATTTATGCATATGCACAAAGACTCATTTTATCAAAAACAACTCCATGGAGGTTTTCACAATTTCAAGAAGTATGCTCTGGTTAATTGTCAGCCTTAGCCCAAAGACAATCTCCCAGTTGTTGAAAAGAATCGTGTTCTTGTCGGGTATCGCCAATGTGTTGCAACAGACTGCATCACCAAGTAGCACAGGGTACTCGCCAACTGTCCACTGGTCGACTGCCGCACCTCGACGCCCCCAAGATCCATCATAGACCTCACTATCAATTCTCATTCCCTCTTCAACCACAAGGGCCATAATAGCTATTAGCTATATTTTATACAATGCATGAATATATCAGTGCAAGTCCAACCCCAAAGGGCCAAATCTTTTCAATTTCATTTGTTCAATGTAATCATATGCTTCAACGCATATTTTTTCAATGCACGTATAATGTACCAAATCCAATCATAAACATATCTTTCCAATGCATGTATAATGTACCAAATGCCAATCACAGGCAAAACATGTCATTTTCTCACACAGCATCCATATACTGGTTCTACAGTATTTATATTGTATTTTCAACAGGAAAATCATATTATCACATTTTCATAGTTATAAAACTCTTTCATCATATTTTCACAAAATTGCGTAACATTTCCATTTCATTTTCACAATTCCAAAACATTTCTGTTACGTTTTCACAATTCCAAAACGTTTCTGTTATATTTTCACAATACCATAACACTTCTTTTACGTTTTTAAAATTTTGTAACATTTCTGTTATATTTTCAAAATACTGCAACACTTCTGTTGCACTTTTAAATCACGTATTTAATTTTTTAATGTTTTTCTCAATCACATAAAAATATACGTTTCTCAAATTGCGTAACGATTTTCCACCATTTTCAAAATTGCATAACTTAAAAATCATTCTTTTAAGTTGCGTAAATCATTTTCCATCATTCTCAAAATATTTAAAACACTTTCCAAATCACATAAGATTTTCTGTCATTTTCACAATTACGTAAAAATATTCTATCATTATTTAATCACGTAGTGATTTTTCAATAATATTTTCAATAGTGTAAAATATTTAAACGCTTTCCAAATCGCGTAGAAATATTTTAACATTTTTCAAATTGTGTAAAAATATTTTACTATATTTCAAATCATTTTTAAGATACATAAAATATTTTTCAACATTTTACAATTACGTAAAATATTCCTCAATATTCCAAACATTATTTTGGACTTAAATAAATCAATCTTAATTCAAGAAATCCTTTTCC
Source organism: Ormosia semicastrata (assembly GCA_029884595.1). Taxonomy (NCBI): domain Eukaryota; kingdom Viridiplantae; phylum Streptophyta; class Magnoliopsida; order Fabales; family Fabaceae; genus Ormosia; species Ormosia semicastrata. Next base: position 57,417,536 of record JAQQTO010000063.1, read on the forward strand.
AAAATATAATTCACAAAATCACTTTTCCATTGATATAAATCAACGTTTCAAAACTTTGCATTTTCTAACGTACTTCAAAACTCAAAAATAAGTTATACATTAGTAAATTTTTAAAATACCATTATATTCTTCATTTTTCTCAAATCATTTCCAAACACAACCTTCTTCAAAATAAATTGAAGTTCGAAAACATTCTTGTTTACAAAAACTTAATTTCTCAAGTGATTAAAATGCTCTGATTCCCTTTTCAAATTCTTGTATTAAATCAAGTTACGTTTCCACTTTGAAAATCACTTTGTTCATAAAAATCAAGGCATTACAAGCCTTCAAAAACGTGGACATGACTATTGAAACCATCAAATATTTTTCCTTCTAAATTGATATGGTTTTACACAAACAAAACCATTTAAAATTTTGTTTTCAAAACCGCAAGACTTCTGGTTATAAAACCAAACCCATTTGTTCAAATTCATTTTTATTTTCTTTGCAAATCTTTTTTTTTTCACTTTCTTTGCAAATCCTTAAAATCATCATTGCTATTTTCATTTAAATCTCATATTTTGTAAAACACTTAGAAACTTTTTACACAAAATAAATCAATAAAAATTCCTCAAAAATCATGTTCTTGTAATCTTTGAAAAATAAACTCTTTGTTTATTTTTCTTATTTTTCTAAACATCCATTTTCATTATTCATGAAAATATTCATTTATGAACACCTATCTTGAGGTGTCTTAACCGATATTCACCATGTTTCTAGGGACCAAAAATTAATTCCCTTGTTCTTGAAAAATTTTAATATGAACTCTAATTTTTGGGAGCTCAAAACTGTAGCCTCCCCCTTGGCCTTTGGAGCCAAAAATTAATTTCCTTTCCATCACCACATCATGACATACACATATATATATTTCATCATAAATACTATAAGCATGCCATATACTTATCATGCAAAATATAAGCATATCATCAAAGCCATAAAATCATGCAAAGCATATCAAGTATAAGCAAATAAATCAAAGCTCATAAACACACATAAATTATTACATGACCATGGATTGGAATCCTCACATGGATTCACCATCCATCAAATATAAGACCATCTCTCACCACCATACTTGGTTGGTGAGATGAATCTCCCTCTTACCTCTTGAAGATCCTCAAAAACTCCTTGATTTGCTTCTTTTTCCAAGTCCTTCACCACCAAAGGCTTCTCAAATACAAAACAAAATACATAGAAATTAGTATACTAAGCTTGATTAAGAGGAACCATGGATCAAACATGGTTTAGATCATGAAAAAGAAGAGAAAAAATGAAGTCTTCTTATACTTCACCTCAAAAACTCAATAACTTTGATCTTGAAGAAAGTCCATGAAGATGAATGATTTAGAGAAAACCTCCAACATGAAAGTTGCTTAGAATATCATGTAGATTCAAGATCTATGGTTGGATGAAATTAAAAGAGATTGGAGAGTGGTTTTAGGTGTCTTGACCGAATGGTTTCTCTTGAAGCACAAAGATGGAATTTTTGATTTTTGATAGAAACTTGAAGCTTGGATTTGAAGCTCAAGATGAATGATTTTGGAAAAACTCATAACTAGAGATGTTCTTAGAATGGTGTTTAGGTTTAGGAATGATGAGAGTGAAAATTATAGGTGATGGATAGTGTACTTGGTGGTGGAGACCGAACCTATGGAGAGAAAAAGGAAGGAAGGAATGGTTACTTGGTTCTTGTAATTTTGAGAGAATAAGATGGAGGCTTTTTGGGTGAGAGAAAAAAATGAATATGCATGCTCAAAATGAGTGGGCTGCCGTGAGAATGAAAGAATGGAGAGATAGAAATTTCTTTAGCATAATTGAAGGCTATCACATGCATGCAAAAGTCTTCCACTTTGTCATGTTTTTCCTTAGCCTAAAAAGGCTACTCCAATTTATCTCCTCCTTTCCAAGCATCTCCAACTGTCCCCCCTCTTCATAATGCATGCAAAGTTGTCATCTTTTCATGCCATTATTTGAAGCATTTCTAGCCATTGATTAATTCAATGGTTAGGATTTAGGTAGACTTTTGATTTTTAGGAGACTTAATCTAGGCCATTAGATCTTTTTCCTTTAAATTCTAGCCATTAGATGTGTCTCCAAAATAAAGGGTCAAGATTGCTCCTTCAAACTTTAAATCCAAGGGTTATAATTAGTCATAGCCTTTTTAGAAGACCAAATCTCCACCTTTGATTAATTCTTCATTCAATGGTCATAAATGGTCTTTGTCACTTTTTAAGACTAAATCTCCACCCTTGATCAATTCCAAATCCAATGGTTGTAAATGATCACTTTATATAATCAAATTTACACCGTTGATTAAATCTACGGTTGATATTGAAGCTTGCCTAACTAAGTTTATTCTCACACCATTGATTAAATCAATGATGATTATCCAATGCTTCTTTATTAAATTTATTTCTTAACCGTTAATTAAATCAAGATCAAGTCTTCACCATTAAATAAATCAATGGTGGATATCCAAACCACCAATGTTGACTTAAGCAATATAATTTCTATTTTTATCTACTAAAAACCTCACGAAAGAATATATTTTTGTATTTTTATTGCCGATAATTAAATACAAGTACAAACACAATACAAAAAAATTTCTAAAATGTTTTCGGATTCGGGTTTAGTAAGATCCCCTGTCTCCGTCTAAACAAGTACAAATTTTTCTATGCGTAGAAAAATTTTCACTTTTGGGACCCACTTGGGCCCACGTATGGCCACACTGGCCCACATACACCCCTTGGGCCCACAAACAGTAAAAAAATTCATAATCATCCACAAAAATCACAAATATTAGAAAACACACAAATATCAAATCAGATCACGTAAAATAATTAAAACCTAATGGTAAAAATTAAATTACGTAAAGTTTTCCCTGGCCCAAAAAATTTTATTTTTCTGACACAGAGTGAATCACTCAAAACGATCAAATACGCTGACAGAATAAACAAAATAATTTTACAGCATCCAGAAATTACTAAACAGCAAAATTCTATTAACTGTCAAAATTACAGTTTAAGAGATACGAAATTTGGGGTGTTACAACCAAAGTGCCTCACGTGCTTCTTAGTTTTCTGCCTTGACTTTGCGCTTTTATATGGGATATTTTCTAATTGTTTTTCTCATAACATCCACGACTGAAATAGCTTCGGTAGAAGGAGAGGAAAATAAGCAAAGAAATGAAGAGGAAGAAGAGAAGAGGAAGAGGAAGGCAAAAGGGAAGGCCAAGGTTTGAGATCATCCAAGACCTGAACTCCATCTCAACTACTAAAGGTAGGGGATTTGTGTCTTTTATTGCTTCTTTCTTCTATTTTCACCATTTATGCATGCTTGATGCACAATAGGTCATTTTGGATTTTTGAGGTATTTGGAGTGTTTTTCTTGTTTGAATGTGTTGCAATGGTTGTTTATGACTTGTTCATGGAATGAGTTTGAGTTAGAAACTTAGAACTTGTCATTTGGACCTTTGATGCATAAAGTAAGAATTTAGGTCATGAATGGGAAATTTTGTCCTTGAATCCAAAGTTAATGATTTGAGTTAGTGATTAATGATTCCTATGTGTTAGTGAACTAGATAGGGACCTTAAATCACCTAGAAATTGATTTGAAGTGGCCAAAATCCATGACTTGTTCCAATAGAATAGTACACAGTTCTGTAAAATTCTACAAAACCCAGTTTCTGTGATTTACACTGTAGCATAGGAAGATCACGTCGAGGCGTGAGGTGCATCACATGAATACCCGAGAATAGGGCACCGCGGCATGCCAAGGCCGTGCCATACCATGAGCTCTAGGATTTTCCAACATTGTGTTTTTGACATTTTGGAATTTCCTAAGTGATAGGATCACTCATATATGTTTTCCTAAGTATGTTGAGGCACTAATAGGGGTAATTCTTGGAGGGAATAACCACTTAGCATAAATGAGGAGTTATGAAACCTTAGGCATTTTTTAGTTTGAGAATGCCATAAGGGGTATCTAGGACCTTATACAACATGAGGTTGTTTTCAAAATCACTTGTGAAGTGATGATGTGAGGTTCTAGGTATGAGAGTGCTAGTGACCTGGTTCTTACTACTTTGTTGGATAAGTGAGGTTAAGATTCACATGTACTAGTGATTAAAATGTGGTTTGATGATACTTTGGCATTTTGTTTTCAAACTTGATATTTGCTATTTTTCCTATGTATTATAACCTTGGATGGTGTGCACAACCATATGTCCAGAGAATAAGGTCTTGGATCTAAGTTCTCCTAGCATTTATGCTATAATGGTCAAGGTTACCAGAATTGGGGTGGTAGTAGTACTCTTACGTTTGAGAGGGAAAAGTATTTCACTTATTACCAAGTAGGGTATGGGCTTTTAGGCTTATCTTGCTTTGTATATACAAAGAACGGAGGTTCTTGGAAAAGATGTAAGTATCTTGTGTTTTTAAAAAACTAAACCTATATTGGCATTGCATAATCATATTACTAGGACTTATGTGAGCATAGCCATATATCATTGCATAAAGCATTGCATATGTTGACGATTATATTAGCGGTTGTCTTGCTTGTTTGATGATGTCTTAGGATTGTATGAGCGATTCTTTGATATTATTGATTATCATGTAATCTGTTATATAGTGTGTATGCATGCTTTTAGTTGGTTTATTTGTTATAAATAAATAACTGCTAGTTTTGGTATACTAATACTGAGAATTTTGTGAGTTCTCACCCCTGTATGTTCCTTGTAAATCCAAGTGAAGACCCTCCAAAGAGAAAGGGCAAGAAAAAGAAGAAGCAAAAGGCTTAGTTTAGTTATTTTGTTCTTTTTTGCATAAGCTTGTATTCGTATACTTTGCTTTATAGTTCATAAAAGTTTATGTATTATAATGTGACTATTAGCCAGTTATGTATATATATGAACTTTTTCATCTTCGTGGCTCTCTATTATAACTTTATAGGTTGTTATAGGTTTATCTTTTATGCATATTAGAAAGTGACATTCTTACTACGTTTTATCTTGAAATATTCTGATTATTTTACGATAAATTGTACTAGAGTGTTACACTTTTTACCTTCTATGTTGCAGTAAAGTGCCTAAACTAACTCAATTTGTCACAAAGTTAAACTGACATGTCAAGCAAGTATTATGCTACCTCTATAACCATAAACAAGACTAACATGCTAAAGAGGCTGTTACATGTAAAATCATATGGGCCATGTAGTTTTCTAGAGTGTAAAACAAGCTCTCGGTCAACATGAAATTGTACCTATGTTTTATCTTTCCAGCGCCACTAAATCACTCAATTTACACCTCTATAGCTCAAGTTATGCATGTTTTACTACACAGAGGTTAGAAAACAAGCGAATCTGCCACCAATTTGATAATGAACTCAAATCTCTTCAACTCGCTCATAAAATATTTAATGAATTTGCTCCAAATATTCTATTTTAAACTTAAAATAGTAAAGAAAGGAAATATATGTTAAAGGATGAGATTTTATCAAAATATAACACTAAAAGCATACATTATTTTAAAATTTATTACCAAATTTATATCAAATCAATCATTAAATATATGTATAATCTACAAAGCAATAATGAAAAATATTTTAAAATGGACGAAGTACTTAATTCATCATTTATAGTCCATCTGTTTCAAAATATTTGTTGTTTTAGATAATAAATTTTGTCTCATTTTATTTATCATTTTAGAAAACTAAAATAGTATTAATTTTTTTTTCAAACTTTATCCTTGACTCTTAGTATCTCCACTAAGTGGAATGAAAAAGAGCATTAATAAAGTGAGAAGATAATTTAGTCAAATAGTGTTATATTTCTCTAAAATTGATTATATTTAATACCTTTCTTAATTATTAAACAAAAACCTTAAACACAGATATTTTGAAACTAATGGAGTACTTGACACTTTCTTCATTCAAGCCCTCATTATTTACTGTTAAGTTTATTCCAGATTATATCTTCCTAAATTATCACCATTAATCTTCATTAATTCATTGATTACCCCTCCGTTTTAAAATATCTGTCATTTGAGGTTTTTGAACACGAATTAAGAAAACTATTAAATATCCTCAATCTTGTAAAATATAACAACATTTGACAAAATTAACTTCTCACTCCATTAATGCTCTCTTATTCCATTTAGTAGAGATGACAAGAGACAAAGATAAAGTTAGAAAAAAAATTAAAGCTCTCTTGGTTTTCTAAAACGACAAATAAAATGAAACAAAATTTATTCTCTAAAACAAAAGATATTTTGAAATGAAATGAGTATATCATATAACACTACTCTCTTGCTCAAATATGTGCATAACAATGCTCCCTCATGATTTTAGTAATTTATAACCCACGCAAATTATTTTTTAATTAATTAAGATTAATCTTGATTAATCATATGACAAATTAATTTATAACTCATCACTACTGGAAAATCATCTTTTAGAGACCAATTTAGTGACTAAAAATAATCAATCTCAACAACAACTAATACAGAGATCCATATGAGAGAGGAAAAAAATTTCCAACTAAAATTAAATCAGTTCGCTAAATCAGTTACTAAATTATTTAGCGATCAAATTAGCGACTGATATATATGGGACAAAAGGAAACTAAAAAAATCATTATTTTTTTTTCTTTTGAGACCGATACTTCAATCACTACTTTAATTATTTTTTCATTTTGATATTTCTATTGTAAAGGAAAAAAATTAAATATAGCAACGAATTTTTTAGTTGCTGAACTTACTGATTTTAAAAACTTATTTTATTTTGTTGAAAAGAATAGCGACTAAAACTTAGGTCGCTAAATCAATCAATTTTTAAAATTAATTTTTTTATAAAATATTAAAAATAGAAACCAAAAAATTAGTTGCTATATTTATCGATTTTAAAAATTGTATATCATTTTGAAAAGAAAATTAAAATAATAAGGTAAAAAAACACAAACCCCCTTGAGGTTTGTTGAAATTGCACCAAACCACATTCTTTCGCGAAATTGACACTGTAACACCCCTCGATTTAATAACCACGGCATAATCATTATTATACCACGAATACTAAATTTTGGTGTGCTGTAACTTTGAAATAATATTTATCCAAAGTAAACCATTGTGCATATACAGAAAATATGAGCCATGGATGAAATAATACATAAGCCGTCATTAGCACATATAGTTCAACAAGCCAAAATCAAAATACAGCTCATAGGACTAGATAATTAATTTAAAGCATACATAGTGCGACGCATTTCACATACCACTCAAATATAAAATACATCAAGTTTGACTTCAGAACGCAGGTATACACAAATTACACCTTAATATAAGTAATGCAAAAGAAAACATACACTACCCATAAAGACATCCACGTCTAAGGAGTTGGGCACTCCATCGGATCCACCTCGGGATCCTCTCCCGACTCATCTGAAGATATAAGGACAGGACTAAGCGCGGTCCCACGGGCAAGTGCCCTAGCAGCTGATGCCATGGAATCCTCGTCCTCTCTAGGGGTGTGAATCGGATCACCCTATATCTCCTGGATAGGCAAGGCGAACTCCAGATGTACCGAAGTAGTAAGTGTCAGGATAGGATCTCCATCACGAGTCCTTCTCACAATCAAGATCAGGTCTCCAACGTACCGTATATGCTCTCTAGCCCAGTTGACTCGCCATGCATTGGCGCCACCAGGGAATACAATCCTAATGAACCCAATGGAACCTCTTCTTTACGACATCCTCGAAAGCAAGTGACCAATACCTAGTAAAGTCTAGGAAAAACAATCTCGTCCCCCCTACAGTCTTTAACCAAATATCACATAGAATAAGAACAGTGCAAGAAAGAGGTGAGATATCCAACTTCATTACCAATTATGGGAGTAAGAAACATAAACGGCGTAGGACGCCCACATAGTATAACGAAAATAATAAATAGTATCAAGAAGCAGATACTAAGTAGTTTAACAGTTTCAGGTGGTATATCATCAATAAGATAGCAGATCCAATTATCATATAAATTAAATACCAAGTAATGTATTGACTCACTATGCACATGTACATGATATCAAAATCCTACTCCATGGAACTAGATACAAACATCGGAGAGAATGATCAAGGAGACATGCCAGTATCTCGTCAGCCTACAATCAAGTGCTTCCCAGAATAATAATAGTTTTACGCAACAGGGCTTTATACAGCGGCATTCCCACAAGATCGCGAAATAGGACAGCGTCTCGGTCAGGATCGTCGGTGCGTTTGCATCGATTTGTCCCACGGTCCAGAGGGACGACCAACTGCCCGTTGTGGGACGCCCGCGCACCCAAGGTCAACTACAGGACCTACACTAGTCTATTCGCACCCGCAATAGGGTGTAATTCAACTCCAAGGCCATATGGCCTTGACAAATAGTCCATCTGACTTTCACAATGCATAATGACTCAATGCATATATCATGTATATTCAACAACAATATACTTTCCATAACATGCCACAATTTTGGCTAAGGTAAGCATCAACCTATTCTTGATTCAATCATGGACCCTCAATAAATATTATTAGGTCCTTAAATAATGCATTACACCTTTAGGATACATTATGGAATTATGCCTAAATTTCTATATTCTTCTCGATGAGTTTCTCTTTTAGCAGAATTCTCTCACATTATTCATTTAATCATTATTATTTTAATTACATATGTCCATTATTAAATTTTTAAACCTAATTCTCTTAGAATGATTTAAATTGAATTATTTATCATTCTTACTTGCACTTATGGTCTTGCTTTAATTAAAATTTATTCTAAGTTTTTGGATAAAACTCTATTCTTGATTCTTTCCATTTTATGAAATCCTAAATTAATTTCTAATTGCCCAAATTAATTAAGTTTCACTTTGATTTAGTGATTCTTATGAGATTCTTTCCTAGAGGGGTTCATTTCATTATTAGGTTCCTTACTTTTAAACTTAGTCATGCTCACTTAAAGAATTATTTCTAAGTCTTACCAAGTCTCACACATCCTTATTTGTTCTTAAAGTCTAAAGAGTTCTATTTGGTTACCTAATTAATTTCCTTCTATCACATGATCCACTTGTTTAATCACTTGATTAATTAGAGGTCATAGTTGTATAAAGTCACATGATTAGGCCATTATTAGCCATAGAGGCCGTGAGCCTCTCCAAGTTTTAGGATTCCAAATTTCCATTCCGTTAATTACATATTGTCCACCTGATTAGTTATGTCCTCTACTTGTTATGATTTTTCATCAAGAACCCTAATTTTGGGCCCCAAAACCGTGAGCCTCCTAGAGGGAATCTAGGTCATTTCCTTCCATTTTAAGTTTTCCAATCCATCCAAGTATATCAATATACATAACCAATCAATCAAATAACTTAAACAAATTAAAAATAATATGTAATCATACAAATCATACAAACAAAGAGAGTAACCCTACTAGGGTTTCTCACAACCAATCACAAAAATAAAGTTCCTTACTACCAATATAGGTTGAGGAGGAGTATCTCCCTCTTACCTAGAGGAGAAAACAAGTAATGGAACTCCCTTGAAGCTCTTTGAAATTTCGGATTCACACCTCCAAGAACCCTAAAAATTACAACTTCATTAAATCAACAAAGAGAGTTGAAAAAGAATGGATCAATGGTCATAAAGAAGACCTTGAACACAAAAATGAAGAATGGTCATAAAGCTTCAAACTTGAGGTAAGAAGAAGAAGATGATGAAAATAGAAGATTTTCAAGAAATCACTAACTAGAGATGTGTTTAGATGATGAAGGAAGTTAAGAAAATGTATTTGGTTGAAAATTTTGTGATCATTGGTGGGTTGGGAGTGTGGTGGCCGTGGGTTTTCTAGAGAGAAGGAGGAGAGAATTTCTTTTGAGAGAAATGGATAGTAAAGTGAATGAACTTTTCGGGTTTCTTTTTGAAATTAGAATAGATTGATTAATTAAAAGGAGCACAATTTTGGCTCCATAAAATGGGGCTGCTGCTTGTTGGGAGAGGGAGAGAGAGAGAGAAGAAAATGGTTGAGAGAAAAAAGAGAAGGAAAATCTAGAGAGAAAAGTTGATAGGAGAAAAGGTGATGACTTTTTGACTTTGAAATTAGAATTGATTAGTTAATTGAGTGAAGCACATTTTTAGCTCCCAAAATGGAGCATGGAGCCGTATGGGAGTGTGAGGGAGGAGAGAGAAGATGAAGCTTCTTTGAGAAGCTTATAACTTTTTCCAATAAAGAGGATTTGATTAGACATAAAGGAGATTACCTTTGGATAAGATAATGTGATTTAGTAATTAAATAATAAGGTGGTTAGGATTTTACTACAAGCTATTACCCAATGGATAATTGTTGTACTACACAAGCCAGTAATAATTATCCATCGAATAATAGAGCGTACTGCAAAATTTTATTTAACAGTGCGTACAAAAATTTTATTTATCAGATAAAACCTCAAAAAACGTAAACCTCGTAAACTGTGTGCAAACTCGGGTTTAGTAAGATCCCTCGTCGATGCTTCCATAGTTCAAGGTTTACCAGTCTTAGGAAAAACATTTTGTTTTCCGGGCTCCGCTCAGCGCACACGCAAAATGAGAAATATATTAAAATATTCAATGTTTCCAAAAAATTCACAAAAATTCTCAAAAATCAAAAATATTGGAAAATGTCTATTCATCATGAAACAAACAATTTTTCGGAGTGTTACACTGACTCTGTGCAGTGTGCACATAAAATGAAGAATATATTAAAATATTTGACATTTCCGAAAAAATACAAAAATTTTTCCAAAAATCACAAATATTATAAAATGACTATTTGTGATGAAACAAATAATTTTCGGAGCATTATACCAGTTTTGCTCAGAGCATATGCAAAACAAGGAATATACCAAAATATTCATCGTTCTCGAAAAAATCTATAAAAATTCACAAAAATCTCAAATATTATAAAACGACTATTTATGATGAATGAGATAATTTTCGGGATGTTACAACTCTCCCCTTCAAAATGAAATTTTGTCCTCGAAATTTGATCTATCTTAGAATACACGTGGATATTGTTCCTTGTAGAATGTTTCCAGATCTTCAGCGCAATCCCAACGGCTAACTTTGAGTTTTCGCATAGAGTAACTCTTCTCATGTGCTGTCAGTTGTCTTGAAGCATACGCTACTACTCCTTCTATCTGCACAGGCTCACGTTCCAAAATCTAACGCAAGACATCAATGGGTATCTCAAAATGTTCGTTGAGATTAAGCAGAATCGTCACAGGTAAGGTAGTAGAGTGTTTCTTCAACTCTTGAAAATTTTCTCCATATGCATCAGTCCATACAAAACTTGACTCTCTCGTATGAGTCAAATGAGAAGTCTTGCCACCTTCGAAAAATTCTGCGACGAGTCTCCTGTACTAACCAACTAATTCCATCTGGCTATGAATCTCCGTTATAGCCAGCTAATCCCACACAGTGATGAATCTCCAATACAGTCTTTGATCTTTCCCATTGAAGAACTGCTCCAACTTTTGATGGATCTCCAATAATTCCTTCTTTTAAAGATCACGTGACTCAAAAGTCAAACTACCTCAAATTGAAATTCGCTCCTGGACAGCTTCTTGCGTAACTCCTCATTCTTCTTCAGAATTTGATGAACAACACGATACTTCTGTCTCAATAGAGAAGAAAGATCATGTTCATGTAGTCAACGAGTACTACTGAAGCGTTCATTACATGGAACGACATTACGAAATACTCGTAGTGTTCACAACGCGTCAGAAAAAGTTGCTTTGGAAATATCTCCTACCCTTAGGTGATCTTGATGATAGTCAAGAACTCAAGCTGATCTTGGAGAAAATAGCGGCGTTCTTCAATTGATTTGTCAAACCATCTTTCCTTGATCCGAACAAAATGTCTCATAGGGTAAGTTCTCACCTAATTGTGTTGCACTTAGCACAATATTATGGTTCAAATTCAAGAACACATTTCCTCAATCAAAGTATACTAGGAACATTATAATGATCAGAAAGAAAGGGTAGGGAAGTCACTTGGTTTACCACCGGACCCTTCCGATGATGAATTTGGCAGGGTTTAATAAAATTTAAGAATGAGTGTCATGGATTCAAATCTAGGAATTTTTTTTCTCAAGAGACATTACGTTTTTGTTAGAACAGAATGACGAGACATAGGTAGAAAACATCCAATCCTCTTTCTGAGATCAAGTTTATTCACGAAGAAAGTAGATAATTGAATTGGAAAAAGGGTTCTAATTTCTAACAACAATAGGATCATTTTAAACAAACTTGTGTAAGGATAGCAGGCTTGTAAACCAGAACAGTAATATTCGGGTCGAAAGGAAGTAAATACACAGACAACCCAATCCCAAAAATAAACTTTTAAATTTTCATTGAATATTTCAACAGGATATGGTCGGAAGATAACCAACCCTTTTGTTTTGATATCACATCAGATTTATGAAGAAGGTAAACAAATCCAATCAACAGAAAAGACTCAGTCTTTAACAGACATAGGTTAATTTAAACAACTAGGCTACCAACAACACGTTCTTAGTACCAGAAATAGAAATAACTTAGTCAAAAGATGATGAAGATACAAATGATCCTAATAGACTCATACAATCATATGTCACAAGGAAATAGGTTATCCCCAGAGTTATACAATGGAATCACAGGGTTATCTACTATAGCACAGTCCCCCTCTTCATTTCGGTCTTCAGTCTGGGTGGAGGAATTAACTCTCCCTTGTTCTTGAGATTTTGAGGTGCATACATCTCCGATGGAAGGCTTTGTCCTATGCAATGTACAATTTCTCGCCACATGTCCTGGCTTTTCACACTTGATACAAATTATTCCTTCGATCGTACAGTCCTTTGTTAAGTGGTCCTTTCCACACTTGAAGCAGATTACCCTCTTGATCTTATATTCCCTCATTGAGTGATCTTTTCCAAACTTCTTACACATCTGTAAAAGTGTCACGGGATGACTAGGTCTGCCACCACTAGCATTACCCCCAGTTGGTCGTCGTCGTCGTTGATTCCCTAGTGGTCGCGAGTACAATTTCTGCTTGAACTGATTAATCATTCTATTATTACTCTATTGCAACTTAGGTAGTTCAGAGTTACTCCAAAGCTGACTTTCTCCCAACAAATTCTGAACCTCGACTTCTAACTCCTGTTGCTGCACGGTCCTCTGATTCAGTTGTACTGTTACGACAGCCATTCCCTACATTGCTTCCATAGTCGTATCCATCCCTTTGTTGTTGTGTTCCATATTCTAACACGTACATCTTTCGCGAGCCATTGTCTTCCTTTGAAAATAGACAATCAAGCACCATGGAGACAAGAAGTAACCATTTCAAACAATATTATCTCCTTTCGGAAACCAAACACAAAAGATACACAACACAACAAGACAAAACGAATCACCAAACCCAAAAGATTCTAACTTGAGCTCCTTTATCTAGCCTTCTATGGCGCGATCTTCCGCAAGTCTTTAACTTCCAGGCAGCTCCTCAAACCATACTTACGCCAGATATTCCTCTCCCAAGAGAATTCAGTTCTCCAAAACGTCTTGGACGCTTCAGTTCACAAACCTTACAAGTCCTATTTAACTACTCATTTCTAACCCATTGGATCAAACAATTCTAGAGGTAACAGAACAAGGGTATAAATGCAAGTAAACCCTAAACAAGTTCAGTCATACCAGCTGAGCTTCTAACTAAAAGAACTTCTATTCACTTAATACGCCTAGGTGAAGTCATAGTTTTCTGTCCACACAGAACATTACACATTGAGTGGGCCAATACTCAATAGTATGTATCTATGCAACAGTAGCTACCAACATTCAACCTATGGCAAGTCATGCCTTCCTTTCCCAAACATCTCAATCAAAAGACAAGGAAGTGCACAACATACTAAGAAACTTCTAACATGTCTAAGCATAGTCAGTCCATACCCCGGCTCAACAGGATGAACTGAGCTCTGATACCACCTAATGTAACACCCCTCGATTTAATAACCACAGCACAATCGTCATTATACCGTGAATACTAAATTTTGGCGTGCTACAACTTTCAAATAATATTTATCCAAAGTAAACCATTGTGCATATACAGAAAATATGAGCCACGGATGAAATAATACATAAGCCATCATTAGCACATATAGTTCAACAAGCTAAAATCAAAATACAGCTCATAGGACTAGATAATTAATTTAAAGGATACATAGCACGACGTATTTCACATACCACTCAAATATAAAATACATCAAGTTTGACTTCAGAACGCAGGTATAAACAAATTACACCTTAATATAAGTAATGTAGAAGGAAACATAAACTACCCATAAAGACATCCACATTTAAGGAGTTGGGCACTCCATCAGATCCACCTTAGGATCCTCTCCCGACTCGTCTGAAGATATAAAGACAGGATCGAGTACGGTCCCATAGGCAGGTGACCTAGCAGCTGATGCCATGGAATCCTCGTCCTCTCTAGGGGTGTGAATTGGATCACCCCATAGCTCCCGGATAGGCAAGGCGAACTCCAGATGTATCAAAGTAGTAAGTGTCAGGACAAGATCTCCATCACGAGTCCTTCTCACAGTCAAGATCAGGTCTCCAACGTACCGTATACACTCTCCAGCCCAGTCGACTCGCCACGCATTGGCGCCACCAATGAATACAATCCTAACGAACCTAATGGAACCTCTTCTTGACGACATCCTCGAAAGCAAGAGATCAATACTCAGTAAAGTCTAGGAAAAACAATCTCATCCTCCCTACAGTCTTTAACCAAATATCACATAGAATAATAACAGTGCAAGAAAGAGGTGAGATATCCAACTTCATTACCAATTATGGCAGTAAGAAACATAAACGGCGTAGGACGCCCACATAGCATAACGAAAATAATAAACAGTATTAAGAAGCATATAAATTAAATGCCAAGTAATGTATTGACTCACTATGCACATGTACATGATATCAAAATCCTACTCCATAGAGCGAGACACAAACATCGGAGAGAATGATCAAGGAGACAAGCCAGTATCTCGTCAGCCTACAATCAAGTGCTTCCCAGAATAATAATAGTTTTGTGCAACAGGGCTTTATACAACGGCATTCCCACAAGATCGCGATATACGATAGCGTCTCGGTCAGGATCGTCAGTGCGTTTGCATCGGTTTGTCCCACGGTCCAGAGGGGTTACCAACTGCCCGCTGTGGAACGCCCGCGCCCCCAAGGTCAACTACAGGACCTACACTAGTCTATTCGCACCCGCACTAGGGTGTAATTCAACTCCAAGGCCACGTGGCCTTGACAAATAGTCCATCCGACTTTCGCAATGCATAATGACTCAATGCATATATCATGTATATTCAACAACAATATACTTTCCATAACATGCCACAATTTTGGCTAAGGTAAGCATCAACCTATTCTTAATTCACTCATGGACCCTCAATAAATAATATTAGGTCCTTAAATAATGCATTACACCTTTAGGATACATTATGGAATTATGCCTAAATTTCTATATTCTTCTCGATGAGTTTCTCTTTTATCAGAATTCTCTCACATTATTCATTTAATCATTATTATTTTAATTACATATGTCCATTATTAAATTTTTAAACCTAATTCCCTTAGAATGATTTAAATTGAATTATTTATCATTCTTACTTGCACTCATGGTCTTGCTTTAATTAAAATTTATTCTAAGTTTTTGGATAAAACTCTATTCTTGATTCTTTCCATTTTATGAAATCCTAAATTAATTTCTAATTGCCCAAATTAATTAAGTTTCACTTTGATTTAGTGATTCTTATGAGATTCTTTCCTAGAGGGGTTCATTTCATTATTGGGTTCCTTACTTTTAAACTTAGTCATGCTCACTTAAAGAATTATTTCTAAGTCTTACCAAGTCTCACACATCCTTATTTGTTCTTAAAGTCCAAAGAGTTCTATTTGGTTACCTAATTAATTTCCTTCTATCACATGATCCACTTGTTTAATCACTTGATTAATTATAGGTCATAGTTGTATGAAGTCACATGATTAGACCATTATTAGCCATAGAGGCCGTGAGCCTCTCCAAGTTTTAGGATTCCAAATTTCCATTCCGTTAATTACATATTTTCCACCTGATTAGTTATATCCTCCACTTGTTATGATTTTTCATCAAGAACCCTAATTTTGGGCCCCAAAACCGTGAGCCTCCTAGAGGGAATCTAGGTCATTTCCTTCCATTTTAAGTTTTCCAATCCATCCAAGTATATCAATATACATAACCAATCAATCAAATAACTTAAACAAATTAAAAACAATATGTAATCATACAAATCATACAAACAAAAAAAGTAAACCTACTAGTGTTTCTCACAACTAATCACAAAAACAAAGTTCCTAACTACCAATATAGGTTAAGGAGGAGTATCTTCCTCTTACCTGGAGGAGAAAACAAGCAATGGAACTCCCTTGAAGCTCCTTGCAATTTTCGGATTCACATCTCCAAGAACCTTAAAAATTATAACTTCATTAAATCAACAAGGAGACTTGAAAAAGAATGGATCAATGGTCATAAAGAAGACCTTGAACACGAAAATGAAGAGAGGAGGGTGAGGAACCAAGAACCTTACCCTAAAGCTTCAAACTTGAGGCAAGAAGAAGAAGAAGATGAAAATAGAACCTTTTCAAGAAATTACTAACTAGAGATGTGTTTAGATGATGAAGGAGGTTAAGAAAATGTATTTGGTTGAAAATTTTGTGATCATTGGTGGGTTGGGAGTGTGGTGGCCGTGGGTTTTCTAGAGAGAAGGAGGAGAGAATTTCTTTTGAGAGAAAAAGATGAAGCTTAGAGAGAGAAATGGATAGTAAAGTGAATGAACTTTTAGGATTTCTTTTTGAAATTAGAATAGATTGATTAATTAAATGGACCATAATTTTGGCTCCATAAAGTGGGGCTACTGCCGTGTTGGGGAGAGGGAGGGAGAGAGAGAAGAAAATGGTTGAGAGAAAAGAGAGAAGGAAAATCTAGAGAGAAAAGTTGATAGGAGAAAAGGTGATGACTTTTTGACTTTGAAATTAGAATTGATTAGTTAATTGAGTGAAGCACATTTTTGGCTCCCAAAATGGAGCATGCAGCCGTGTGGGAGTGTGAGGGAGGAGAGAGAAGATGAAGCTTCTTTAAGAAGCTTGTAGCTTTTTCCAATAAAGAGGATTTGATTAGACATAAAGGATAAGATAATGTGATTTACTAATTAAATAATAAGGTGGTTAGGATTTTACTATAAGCTATTACCCAATGGATAATTGTTGTAGTACACAAGCCAGGAATAATTATCCATCGAATAATAGAGCGTACTGCAAAATTTTATTTAACAGTGCGTACAGAGATTTTATTTATCAGATAAAATCTCAAAAAATGTAAACCTCGTAAACTATGCCCAGTCTCGGGTTTAGTAAGATCCCCCATCGACGCTTCCACAATTCAAGATTTACCATTTTCAGGGAAAATATTTTGTTTTCCCGGCTCCGCTCAGTGCGCACGCAAAATGAAGAATATATTAAAATATTCGACGTTTCCATAAAAATCCACAAAAATTCTCAAAAATCATAAATATTGGAAAATGACTATTCATCATGAAACAAATAATTTTTTGGATTGTTACACTAACTCTGTGCAGTGTGCACACAAAACGAAAAATATATTAAAATATTTGACATTTTTAGAAAAATACAAAAAATTTCTCAAAAATCACAAATATTATAAAATGACTATTTGTGATGAAACAAATAATTTTTGGAGTGTTATACCGGTTCTGCTCAGTGCGCATGCAAAACGAGGAATATACTAATATATTCATCGTTCCCGGAAAAATTCACAAAAATTCACAAAAATCTCAAATATTATAAAATGACTATTTGTGATGAATGAGATAATTTTCGGGATGTTACAGACACCACACCCCATTTAAGTAATGATGTTAGAGGATAAGTGGGGTGCAACATTATTAATGAATGTTCTGGAAAAAGCTCATAAGAAAATGGAAAAACCAAGTTAGCTTGGAGATCATGTATGAGATAGATTGTGTGCACATTGGGAAAGTGAGGCTTTTAAGAAGAAAAGTATGATTGCAAAAGTAAATCAAGCATTTGATTATGAAGGATTTGGAGGTTCATATCACACCTGTAACACCCCCTCTGAAGGGTCTCACATTCATACCAATTCCTTATAATTAATTTTCCAAGTTATAAAATTTTTAATCTCATTTAAATATGGGTTTAAAAATTTCTTTTTTCGCTGAAAACATTAATTGATCAAATTAAAATAACTCAAAATATAATAACTGAATAAAATACTTTTCATTTAAACAGAGTTTACTACAACTATACATTCATTATATTTATATACCTAAAACATAACACCTAAGATATGAGCCCTTGTCAGAAGACAAATTCCCTAGCTGGGAATGTCTCGACGGATAGAAATTCAACCTATAGATATATTGAAGTTCTCTCTAGGAGTATAGTGAAATTCATTCCACAACTCCCTAATAGGAAAAATAACCTCTTCATAAGCAACCGTATAAAATGAAGTAACGATCCCATGACGAGTCCTACTTACTGATAGAGTAATGTCACCACAATACTCTATGTGCCCTGTGTCCCAATGGACACGCCAAGTAGTAGTGCCTTCAAGAAACTGCAGCCTAAAGAAATCTAGTTGATTCCTCCTTGTCGCCATTTTAGTCTTTACAGATGTGGACATAAAATAGAAACTGTAACACCCTCCTTAGGGCGTCATATTTCATGTTACTTTATTACCAATTTACCCTTCGTTATCAAATAGTGCTTTGTAATGTAATTACGAGTTATAAAATTTCTTAATAATGATAAGATAAACTTAGTGGAAAATAAAAACATAACAACATTGTCACAAATAATTTACATCGTATATACATATACAAGTCTTAGTGCTGTCATATTTTAATATTTACAAACTAGATTCTCAAAATACTTAAGGATTAATTTAAAACTAACATATTGCCCAAGTTCTACTACTCAGCAGAACCCTTAGACGGGTCTTCCTCAGACTCCTCAGCAGATAAGAGTCCAGACTGACGTGAAGTCCTACGGACAAGTGTCCGTGCAGACGACACAATACTGACCTCACTAAGGGTACGGTAGTAAGTCCCTCAGTACTGCCTAATAGATATTGGAAACTCTAGGTGTACATAAATATTAACAGTAAAGTAAGGATGTCCTAGATGTAATCTACTCAATCTAATATTTAAGTCTCCCATGTAATAAATACTCTCTCTATCCAAATCAACATGCCACGCCTCCGATTCTCCAAGAAACGTCAACCTCATATAGCCAAGGAAACAAGGCATCTCCATCGTATCAGAACTCAACTTCCCCTACTGGAATCTGCTCCTCCTCAACTTCTTGCTCAAGTCCTCAATCAACGTCTTTAAAATTATAAATACAATACAACATATGCATACAAAGAGGTGAGATCACCTACGCCAATACCAATATAGTAGCAATGAAGATAAACACATACAAT
This sequence comes from Ormosia semicastrata, assembly GCA_029884595.1. Lineage (NCBI taxonomy): Eukaryota > Viridiplantae > Streptophyta > Magnoliopsida > Fabales > Fabaceae > Ormosia > Ormosia semicastrata. The sequence goes on from JAQQTO010000063.1 coordinate 57,437,168, forward strand.
ATCTCATACAACTATCATACCATAATTACCATTATGCCATCAACATCATTTATCATCACAATGCATGTAATAAACAATAATTACAATCATGCCACTAGCAATATCCAAATATTCAATACTTCAATTTTCATAAACAATAATTAAATAATGCCCTCAATAACTATGCAAATGCACCTTGACTCAATTTCCTACTCCATGGAGCTAAAACTCAAGTCAGAGAGAGTGATTGAAAAGATCTGTCTGTACCAACATGCCTCAGACCACGTGCTCAGATTTGCACATCTAGTATATACACGATAGTCTTTATCAAATCTTGATTAAGAATAGTGTCTCGGTTAGGATCATTGGTGTGTTGCGTCGGTCTAACTCACGGTACAGAAGAGCTACCAACTACCTATTGTAGGCAACCCGCACCCCAATGCCCCCAAGGTCAACGAGTGACTTACACTACGCATATCGCACCCACTCAAGAAGTGTATTCTCTCCTAGGCAAATAGCCTCATACAGTCCATTAGACCTTTCCAATGCATGTACTATGCACCAATCACAGTTCCAATTTATTATCTCATATTTGGAGTTCACACATCGACCCAACAGTATTTTTACTGTATTTTCATTGTGTAGTCATATTTTTGCATTTTCTCAATCGCGCAACAATTCTGTTGCATTTTCAAATTGTGTAGTGATTTTTCAATGTTTCTTAATCGTGTAAAATATTTTTCATACGTTTTAAATCAAAAATACTATTTTTTTCATTTAACACTAAAATTTGACTTTATTTTCCATATTTGCATAATAGTCCCTCAAAAACATAATAATTACATTATAGTCCTCATTTAAATAATATTTTCACAATAGTCCCTCATAAAATTCATATTTATGAAATAGTCCCTCTTTTATAAAATATTTGCAATATGACCCCTCATTTATAAAATATTTGTAATATGACCCCTCTTTATAAAATATTTACAATATAGTCCTTCTTAAAATTTTAATTACCATATAGTCCTTCTTTTTATAAAATATTTGCAATATGACCCCTTAAAAATCAATATTTATACTATTTCCTCAAAATTGGCAATTCTTTCTTTTACTACAATTAATACAGCTCAAATTTTTTGGACGCGCTTCAAAACCCATAGGGTGAGCTATACGTCAGTAAACTTCAAGTATTGTCACTCATTTTATTTTCATAACCTTATTAGTTAATTGTACCAATTTATTTCCCAAAAGCATTGTGCTTACTACTAAATTCAATCTCTTTCAAAATCATTTCCTTCTCAATTAAAACTTTCATTCTCAATCTGAATCCATCATTTTCAGGACTTTGGTCCTCTTGACCCTAGTATGGCCGTGAGCCTCAAGCTCTTTGGAGCTCTCATGAAATCGTTTCATTATGTTATTCACATCCTAAATTACACATACACTTGCATACATTCAAAATTATACAGACAAGCATATATCAAAGCAATAATCATAAAATCATACATGCAATCACAAAAATAAGACCATAAACACCATAAACAAAATCAAAGAAGCATAAACAACAAGTGAATAAACCCTTATGGTTTTTCATCGTACAAAACCATCCCCACACCACCAAAACTTGGTTGGTGAGGTAAAATCTTCCTCTTACCTCTTGAAGACAAGATCCTCAAGCTCCTCTCCTTCTCCTTGATTTCGTGGGAACCAACACAAATCCCTAATAATTCTTAAACAATCAGTAAAATCACAAACAAAGCTTAATAATGATAAACCATGGAACAATCATGGTTTAGAAAATCATGAACTTAATTTAAAACCAAAGAATCACAAGTTTACCTTTAGGGAAATAAGATAAAACTTGGATTTTGAAGCACTTAGGATAGGATTTTGACAAAATCTCCTAAATGAAAAGTGTTTAGGAGGTGGTTTAGGTTTAGAAAATGTTGAGAGGAAAATTATAGAAGATTAATGGTGTATTTGGGTGCTAGGGCTGAAACCCAAAGAGAAAAGGGCAGGGAAAATATTCTTGTTGTTCTTGGGAAATTTGAGAGAAAATGAGACTAAGTCTTTAGGTGAGAGAAAAAGTAAATATTGAGAGTAAAATGTGAGGGTGCAGTTGTGAGGTGAGTATAGGAGAGATTAAAGGATAAACTTTGATAGTAAACATCCCATTGTGTTCACATTTGAAAGGCACATGGCCTATGTCACAATTGGTCATGTAATGGTCACTTGGATGGACCTAGAACATTAGAGAGCATGGTAGAATTTGGCCTCTTGGCCGTAGGACTCTAGTGGATTTAGGGACTTTGTTTGACTTCAATTAAAGATTAATTACATGCTAATTAAATAGGTAGTTAACTAGGTTAGGTTTCCTAATTACACTTACTTAATTATCTAATTACATAACTAATCAATCCAAGAGGTCATTGCATATATCATGCTTTGTCATGACTTCTAGATGAAATTAGGATATCTAATTAGTAATTAGATTATAACTAATTAATAACTAGGTTAGTTCACTTAGTTTCATAATTAAGCAATTAGGTTAACTAAGTTAGGTTTAATTAACTACTTAGTAACTAGTCAAGCCATTATATTTGACTAAATCCTAACCCTTGAATTTAACTTTAACTCCTAGCCCTTGATTTAATCTAAGGTGGATATCACTCGGTGATTTTATTTGAACTGTTCTCACACCATTAATCTGATCAATGGTTATGATAAAAAAATCTTAATCAAGCTTTTCATCCAATGGTCCACAATAAAGTCCTTGCCCCTTTATTTGACCAATTCCTATTGGTTTAGAAAAGTCCAGCCATTGATTTTGACTAGTTCCTATTGGTCCATTCTAATTTAGGTTACAGAAAATATTCTAAGCACATTTTCTGTCAACTAAAATATATCAGGTCAAATAATTTATAGCAATAACTGCTATAAATAAAATAGCAGATATTTATCCATGAAATATTTTTATTTCACAGATAAATTTTAAAAATTAAAAGATTTTTTTCTGTGTCACTCAGATTTGGGTTTAGTAAGATCCCCCGCCTCTGAATAAATCAGATAAGAATTTCCCCGACCTGAAAATTATTATTTTCCTGACCCGAAGCAAATCACGTAAAATAATCAAAAACAATATCAGAACAGTCAAATTATTTTTATATCGCACAAAAAACACAAAATAGTGTAATTCTGTCATTACTGTAACATAGTAAAAAATTTGGGGTGTTACAGAAATAGACAGAATAAAACAGCACAGAGGTGAGATCCCCTACATCGCATACCAATATGGTAGCAAAGAAACGATACGAACAACAATGTCATTCCATATATACAATCCATAGATTAATATAAAATCATCAAATATATTCATGACATTTAATAAATAAACAATCCAATAAACTTGCAACACAATATCAGCCATAATGATAATACCACAATCGTACAATAAATACTATATCACGATAGTAAGAAATACTGACTATGCATATGCCCAATGCAACCAGATCCTACTCCATGGAGATTCAAATTCAGATATGAACGCCCAGAAGATCTATCCCCCCTAAAAAGACAATCTATGCTGGATAGTGAAAAGCAATAGTGGTTGTCAGGCTTGCCAGTGCGTTGCAATCAGTGTCCACAGGCCAGAGGTATTATGTGATATAATAATTATGGGTGATAACAACTCCACCGTGTGAATCACCACGCCCTGACATCCCCCAAGATCTATCCCGATCCACTATCCTATAAGTTCTCGCTCATTCTTTAGGCATAAAACACCCCAACAAATCAAGCGAATACGCTTTTCTGTGCATGATAAATGATTCAAACATATACTATCATTGATCACATAGTATTTCTTACTCACGTGCCATCACATGCAGTATCACCGTATAATGCTCAAAAGCATATTGAAGCAAATCAAAGTACCGTTGTACTGTTCCCAATGATATTAACGCAATCGCCCATACAATTATCTAATACCATTAGTATCAATGATATTATGTAACTGCCTATACAACTACATAATACCAAAGATCCATTCGAATCCAATACTTCAGTTTCACAAATTACTTGGTTCAATATGTTGGCTCTATAGCAAAACTCGTTGTTCCTTTTAATCAGGTAGCAATATTATCGCATTTTCACATTCGTGTAACACTTTTGTTATGTTTTCAAACTACGTAAAGATTTTCCAACGTATTTTCAATCGCGTAAAATATTTCTAACATATTTTAAGTTCAAAATAATACTTTTCTCATTTATTATCGAAATTTGACTTTATTTTCATTATTTGCATAATAGTCCTTTCAAAAATAATATTTATATAATAGTCCCTCTTTAAATAATATTTTCAAAATAGTCTCTCTTTAAATAATATTTGTAATATAGTCCCCTTAAAATTAGTATTTTCTTCTGTTTCCTAGAAAATTGTATTTCTTAATTTTACTCAGGATATTACAGCTCAAAATTTCCTAACGTGCTTCAAAACCCAGAGGGTGAGCTATACGTTAGTAAATTTCAAGTATTGGCTTTTATTTTACTATATAGCCTTAATTAAGCCAATTTTAATTCTAAAATATCATTTTAAATTCATAAACTTACCAAATTGAATTCTTACTATTAAAACACCTAAGTCTACACTTAGTAAAATAGTTTTGGATCTTGAACATAAAAAATGGCATATTGGCCGAATTCACATATTGCTTCAAAATTCATATATAAATTATTTCCTAACACTTTAAATCCTTATAAAATTACTTAATTAAATTTCTTGTCATAAAATCATTTTATCCTCAATTTGGAAAATAATTTAGAATCCTTAGTCCTCTTTGTAGTGATGAGGTCGTGTGCCTCTAGGCTCTTTAGAGTCTTCATACAAATTTTGTCATCATGTGAATCACATCTTAAGTTACACAGAAATTATCATGCTGTCTAAATCACACATGTAAGCATATTATCAAAGCTATAAGCATACCAAATATATATATAAATCATGCATACTTATCAAAGCAATAAAATAATCACACAATATAATCCAACAAGCACAAACCAATGATTACACTATCAAGTGAATAAATCCTCACATGAATTTTTCACTCACAAACACAAACAATTCCATTCCTTCACCACCATATATGGCCAATGAGGTTAATCTCCCTCTTACCTGGTTGATGTCCACCTAGCTCCTCATAGGATTCTCTTTGTATCAAACTTTCTCCACCAAGTACATCTAAGAATCAAAACAAACATATATAAATTAGTATCTAAGGTTTGATCAAGATGACCATAAATCAATCATAGTCTTAGAATTCTAAAAATCAAATAAGAAATCAAATTTCAAGATCTTTACCTTGAAATCTTAGAACTTAAAATCAAGACTTAAGCTTGAAGATGATGGAATTTGATATTGATCACAACATGAAAATTGCTTAGATTGATGAGAGGATTCAAGAAGTATAGTTGGTTGAAACAAAACAAACTTGGAAGATGGTGTTTAGGTGGTTGGCCGTGAGCCACTTCAAGAAGAAAAGTAAGAGCTTTTTGATCTTCAACTTGAAGAACAATGTTGAAGATGATAGAACTAGGCTAAGCTCTCAACTACAAAGTATCTTAGGATTGTGTATAGGTTCTAGATCTAAGGATGTATAAAATTATTGAAGTTTGGATGTGGGGTTTAGGTGTAGGGGCCGAATGTCTCAAGAAAGGAATAAGATGGAGTTCTTGGTGTTTGTTCCTAGTGTTCTTGAATGATAGAAAAGATGATAGAATCTTGTGGTCACAAAGTGTTTAGAAATGATGTGAAATAGTCCATTTTGCAAGAGTTGGCCGTGTGGTGTCTTGGAGAAAAGATGAGAGAATTAGTTACATCTCTAAGTAATGGAAATGAAATGAAATTGCTTAATATCCAAGTGTATGGCTGTGTGATGTTTAGAATAGATAGTTTAAGGCTTGTTCAATAAGCTATAGCAAATGCACATGTCTTAATAATTACTTCACATGGCTTAGGTAATCAACTAGTCATCAATTGGTCACAAGATGAATCATGAACATACTAGAAGCACCTAGGTGGCTGTGTGACTCACTAGGATAGCTAACTTAGCTTTGTTTCCAACTAAATTCTAGTTACACTTAGCTTAGATAGTTAATTCATCTAGTTACATTTAAACTAATTTAGTTAGATCATATAGTTACCTAATTTACTATCTAGTTACATGCTTAAATCATACTCTTGTCATGCATAGGTAATGATTCTAGAAACTCTAGATATTTTCTACTAACTAAAGACTCTAAGTATTAGCAGACTAGATTAGCTCTATTTAGTTACTACTTAGTCTACTAGAGTAACTAAGTTAGATTATCTAGTTACTCAATTAACAAATCTAACCATTAAAATTAACTTCGTCTCCTAACCATTGATTAAATCTAAGGTGAATATTATAAGCTTCTTTATCAAGATTTTTCTCACACCATTGATTAGATCAATGGTGATGATCTAAGACTTCTTTATCAAGTTTTTCCATCCAATGGTTCATATCAAAGTCCAAGCCACTATGTTTGACCAATTCCTATTAGTTAGTCATAAAGCTTAGTAATGATGGTTCGTGGTTACCCTTAAGATATTTAACTTAGATATTTTTAGCTTTCATGATTACACTTGAGATATTTAGCGTAGATATTTTCTGCTTAGATATTTTCACCTAGATATTTGTATTCAAATATTTGTCTAAGATATTTTCCTGTTAGATATTTACTAGGTGAGTCATCATAGAATTTTCTAGAACAGTTGAGTCATCATGGTAAATCGTAGTGCTGAGTCACCAGCTGAGTCATCAAGAGAAACTTCTGGAATGTGGGACTCATCGTGACAAGTCACTGGGTGAGTCAGCATTCCACATCCTTCTGGAATATGGCGAGTCACCATTTTAGAATTTGGCGAGTCATCGCTTCTAGAAAAGAATGACAAGACAAGCTTAAAATATCTTGAAAGAATAAGTAGTCAAATTGGATTTGTCTTCTAGCTTGAGTAGTCAAGTTGAATTTGTCCTCTTCCAGTTGAGTATCCAATTTGCTTTCTTCCTGCTTACCATTGGTCCATCGCTTTGACTCATCGCCATCAAGATATTTTTCTAATAGATATTATCCAATGGATAATAGTTACTGCTAGTATTACACAATGAATAATAGAAAACTCAGATACAAAAAATCTTTATCAACTATTCCCAGTTTCGAGTTTAGTAAGATCCCTCGATCCCGCCTTGATAGTCTGAAACTTTCTAGTCTAGGAAAAAATTTTTATTTTTTCAGGCTCGCCTCAATCACACATATAGTTTAGAATAATATTAAAATAATCAAAACCTCAAAAAATTCCACAAAAATTTCCAAAAATCATAAAAATTCATAAATATTATAGAAAGTATTTATTTTCAAGAAAAATAAAAAATCGGAGTGTTACAACTCTCCCCCTCAAAAAATAATTTCGTCCTTGAAATTTCTCTTACATATAAAAACAAAAAAAATATTACGTCTTTATCTAGTCTACCAGCTCCCATGTAGCATCTCCAGTTACGTTGTTTCAGATGATCCTCCAGCTTTTCTTGAATTCCTCCATCAGATTATTCGAATCATAATCATAGTCCTTTGAAAATTCTAACTGCCATCTCTTCCTCGTATCCAACTCCTTCTTGATCGAACAGGTACTCCAAGCTCATGTGATTTACCGTAGACATTGTAGAAAAGAAATGTCTTTAGATCTTCAACGCAAAATAGCAATCGTAAAATCCAAAACATGAATCGGCTAATTCTTCTCATGCACTTCCTTGTCTTGAAGCATACATCACTACCATTCCTTAAATCAAAATTCACACTTGACCAGCTTCGCGTATAACTTCTTCTTCTTCAAAAATTTGAAGAACTGCATCCAGATGTTCAGCATACTCCTTTAGATTTTGAGAATAGATCATAATGTCATCAATAAAGACAACAACAAATCTATCTAAATAGGAAAGAAAGATCCTTATTTATGTAATTCATGAATATCACAAAAAAATTCGTTACTTCGAATTGATCTTGAAGAAAACAGCGACATCTATTCATTTTGTCTTCTAATTTCCATGATGTATCTCCCGTCATATCGTTCTAGATTACCTTTTCCACGATAAGTTGTTACACTCGCTTATCCTTAATTTTAACAGAAAAGTACCATAGATCAGGTTCTCTTTCTAATTGTACTGTATTTGATACTATGACATGGGTTAAATCAAGAATATAGTTCCTCAATTGGGATATATGGAAGATACTGGGAAGATTAGAAAGAAAAATGGTAAGACTATTTAGTAGATTACCAAATTTATCCAATAAAGAAATTAATATGGTCTAATAAATTTAGAAATGAACTCTCTGGATTCAATTTCTGGATTCAAATCCAAAAATCTCAGATCAAGGAAACACTAAAGTTTCATTGAAACAATCTAGTAGGGTATGGTTGGAAAATAACCAATCCATTTATAAAGTCAAGCACTCAAAAGATGTGATTTTAGATAAGTAAATCAAATCAACAGAAAAGATTTGATCTTTAACAGATATAAGGTAGAGTTAGAAAACTTGAGTATAAACAACAAGTCTAACAAGAAGAGTAGAAATACTCAGATCAAACGATAACAAAGACATGGATAACTCAAATTGATTTACTTAGTCTATTTGTGAAAGAAATAGACAAACCAAACCAACAGAAAAGTTCCAAACTCCAATAATAATAGGATATGTTTTAAGTAGGCTTGAGTAGTAAATAGAAAGTTTAGAAGTTAAAAGTAGCACTATCCAAATCAAAAAGAAATAGAAACACAGATAACCGGAATGGCTCACACAGTCATAGATAACAAAAGAATGGGTCACCTTGCAAGCCATACACTACAATTTTAAGATTACTCTCTATGGATAGCTTCCTTGTTTCTTAAGTCTTTATATTTGAACGTTCCCATTCCACTCTTTGTATTGACTCATTCTCCTACTTGAGATATTAAAATACATGCATTACTAAGGAAAGATTCCATCTTCAGTTGCATACAGTTTTTAGAAACGTGTTTGGGCTTCCCGCATCTAAAACAAATTCTACCCTTTATCGTGTAATCTCTTGTCATATGGCTCTTTCCACACTTCCAACACTTCATTGGCGGTGCCACAGTCTGACCAAATTCATTGCCATAAGTACTTCCTCTATTTGTTCATTGTTGCTTCCCTGGTGGTTGTATATATGGCTTTTGTTGAAATCAGTTGACCTTACATTTCCTTCCCTTTTGGATTATCGAAGGTTCAAAGTTACAGCTTCTTGCATCCTGAGACTGATTTGATTCTAACAAGTCTTGAAGTTCGGTTATCAGTTCCTACTGCTGAACTATTTTCTGACTCTGTTGTACCGCTACGTCAGTCATTCTCTGCATCACACTTCTAGCTGTGGCTATATGATCATCATCACGCCTCGCGTCCTCATGCTTACGTCTACTATAATTCATTGTCTTTCTTCAAAGACAAACAAAACTCAAAACACAACGAAACTAAATGTAACCATTTCAAACAACATTGTCTCCTTCTGGAAACCAAACAATATATCTCTGGGTTTGGTGTCAGAGAAAAACACAGCATAAACAAGACAAACCTACCCACAAACCCAAAAGACTCTAACTTGGGCTCTGATACCAAATAATGTAACACCCCCTCCGAAGGGTCTCACATTCATACCAATTCCTTATAATTAATTTTCCAAGTTATAAAATATTTAATCTCATTCAAATATGGGTTTCAAAATTTCTTTTTTCACGGAAAACATTAATTGATCAAATTAAAGTAACTCAAAATATAATAACTGAATAAAATACTTTTCATTTAAACAAAGTTTACTACAACTATACATTTATTATATTTACATACCCAAAACATAACACCTAAGATATGAGCCTTGTTAGAAGAAAAATTCCCTAGCTGGGAATGTTTCGACGGATAGAAATTCGACCCATAGATATATCGAAGTTCTCTCTAGGAGTATAGTAAAATTCATTCCACAACTCCCTAATAGGAAAAATAACCTCTTCATAAGCAACTGTATAAAATGAAGTAATGATCCCATGGTGAGTCTTACTTACTGATAGAGTAACGTCACCACAATACCCTATGTGCCCTGTGTCCCAACGGACACGCCAAGCAGCAGCGCCTTCAAGAAATTGTAGCCTAAAGAAATCTAGCTGATTCCTCATTGTCACCATTTCAGTCTTTACAGAAGTGGACATAAAATAGAAACAGACAGAATAAAATAGCAAAGAGGTGAGATCTCCTACATCATATACCAATATGGCAGCAAAGAAATGATACGAACAACAATGTCATTCCATACATACAATCCATAGATTAATATAAAATCAGCAAATATATTCATGACATTTAATAGATAAACAATCCAATAAACTTGTAACACAATATCAGCCATAATGATAATACCACAATCGTACAATAAATACTATATCACGATAGTAAGAAATGCTTAATATGCATATGCACGATGCAACTAGATCCTACTCCATGGAGATTTAAATTCAAAGATGAATGCCCAGAAGATCTATCCCCCCTAAAAAGACAATCTATGCTGGATAATGAAAAGCAATAGTGGTTGTTAGGCTTGCCAGTGTGTTGCAATCAGTGTCCATAGGCCAGGAGTATTACGTAATATAATAATCACGGGTGTTAACAACTCCACCGTGTGAATCACCGCGCCCTGACATCCCACAAGATCTATCTCGATCCACTATCCTGTAAGTTCTCGTTCATTCTTTAGCCATAAAACGCCCCAACAAATCAAGCGAATATGCTTTTCTATGCATGATAAATGATTCAAACATATACTGTCATTGATCACACAGTATTTTTTATTCACACGCCGTCACATAGCAGTATCACTGTATAATGCTCAAAAGCATATTTAATCGAATCAAAGTACCGTTGTACTGTTCCCAATGATATTAACGCAACCGCCCATACAATTGTCTAATACTATCAGTATCAATGATATTATGTAACCGCCCATACAACTACATAATACCAAAGATCTATTCGGGTCCAATACTTCAGTTTCACAAATTACTTGGTTCAATATGTTGGCTCTACAGCAAAACTCGCTGTTCCTTTCAATTGTGTAGCAATATTATTGCATTTTCACAATCGCGTAACACTTCTGTTACGTTTTCAAACCGCATAAAGATTTTCCTACGTATTTTCAATCGCATAAAATATTTCTAACATATTTTAAGCTCAAAATAATACTTTTCTCATTTATTATCGAAATTTGACTTTATTTTCATTAATAGCATAATAGTCCTTCAAAAATAATATTTACATAATAGTCTCTCTTTAAATAATATTTGCAATATAGTCCCCTTAAAATTAGTATTTTCTACTATTTTCCAGAAAACTGTATTTCTTAATTTTACTTAGGATATTACAGCTTAAAATTTCCTAACGCGCTTCAAAACCCAGAGGGTGAGCTATACGTTAGTAAATTTCAAGTATTGACTTTTATTTTACTATATAGCCTTAATTAAGCCAATTTTAATTCTAAAATATCATTTTAAATTCATAAACTTACCAAATTGAATTCTTACTATTAAAACACCTAAGTCTACACTTAGTAAAATAGTTTTGGATCTTGAACATAAAAAATGGCATATTGGCCGAATTCACATATTACTTCAAAATTCATATATAAATTATTTCCTAACACTTTAAATCCTTATAAAATTACTTAATTAAATTTCTTGTCATAAAATCATTTAATCCTCAATTTGGAAAATAATTTAGAATCCTTAGTCCTCTTTGTAGTGATGAGGTCGTGTGCTTCTAGTCTCTTTAGAGTCTTCATACAAATTTTGTCATCATGTGAATCACATCTTAAGTTACACAGAATATATCATGCTTTCTAAATCACACATGTAAGCATATTATCAAAGCTATAAGCATACCAAATATATATATAAATCATGCATACTTATCAAAGCAATAAAACAATCACACAATATAATCCAACAAGTACAAACCAACGATTACACAATCGAGTGAATAAATCCTCACATGGATTTTTCACTCACAAACACAAACAATTCCATTCCTTCACCACCACATATGGCTAATGAGGTTAATCTTCCTCTTACCTGGTTGATGTCCTCCTAGCTCCTCATAGGATTCTCTTTGTATCAAACTTTCTCCACCAAGTAAATCTTAGAATCAAAATAAACATATATAAATTAGTATCCAAGGTTTGATTAAGATGACCATAGATCAATCATGGTCTTAGAATTCTAAAAATCAAATAAGAAATCAAATTTCAAGATCTTTACCTTGAAATCTTAGAACTTAAAATCAAGACTTAAGCTTGAAGATGATGGAATTTGATATTGATCACAACATGAAAGTTGCTTAGATTAATGAGAGGATTCAAGAAGTATGGTTGGTTGAAATTAAACAAACTTGGAAGATGGTGTTTAGGAGGCTAGCCATGAGCCACTTCAAGAAGAAAATCAAGAGCTTTTTGATCTTCAACTTGAAGAACATGGTTGAAGATGATAGAACTAGGCTAAGCTCTTAACTACAAAGTATCTTAGGATTGTGTATAGGTTCTGGATCTAAGGTTGTATAAAATTGTTGAAGTTTGGATGTGGGGTTTAGGTGTAGGGGCCGAATGTCTCAAGAAAGGAATAAGATGGTGTTCTTGGTGTTCTTGAATGATAGAAAATATGATAGAATCTTGTGGTCACAAAGTGTTTAGAAATGAAGTGAAATAGTCTATTTTGCAATAGTTGGCCATGTGGTGTCTTGGAGAAAAGATGAGAGAATTAATTGCATCTCTAAGTAATGGAAATGAAATGAAATTGCCTAATATCCAAGTGCATGGCCATGTGATGTTTAGAACAGATAGTTTAAGGTTTGTTCAATAAGCTAAAGCAAATGCACATGCCTTAATAATTACTTCACATGGCTTAGGTAATCAAGTAGTCATCAATTGGTCACAAGATGAATCATGAGCATACTAGAAGCACCTAGGTGGCCGTGTGACTCACTAGGATAGCTAACTTAGTTTTGTTTGCAACTAAATTCTAGTTACACTTAGCTTAGATAGTTAATTCATCTAGTTACATTTAAACTAATTTAGTTAGATCATATAGTTACCTAATTAACTATCTAGTTACATGCTTTTATCATACTCTTGTCATGCATAGGTAATGATTCTAGAAACTCTAGATATTTTCTACTAACTAAAGACTCTAAGTATTAGAAGACTAGATTAGCTCCATTTAGTTACTACTTAGTCTATTAGAGTAACTAAGTTAGATTATCTAGTTACTCAATTAACAAATCTAACCATTAAAATTAACTTCATCTCCTAACCATTGATTAAATCTAAGGTGAATATCATAAGCATCTTTATCAAGATTGTTCTCACACCATTGATTAGATCAATGGTGATGATCTTAGGCTTCTTCATCAAGTTTTTCCGTCCAACGATTCATAGCAAAGTCTAAGCCACTATGTTTGACCAATTCCTATTGGTTAGTCAGAAAGCTTAGTAATGATGGTTCATGATTACCCTTAATATATTTAACTTAGATATTTTTAGCTTTCATGATTACACTTGAGATATTTAGCATAGATATTTTCTGATTAGAAATATCTCAGATATTTTCTGCTTAGATATTTTCACCTAGATATTTGTATTCAAATATTTGTCTAAGATATTTTTCCGTTAGATATTTACTAAGCGAGTCATCATAGAATTTTCTAGAACAGCTGAGTCGTAGTGCTAAGTCACCAGCTGAGTCATCGAGAGAAACTTCTGGAATGTGCGACTCATTGTGACAAGTCACTGGGTGAGTCAGCATTCCACAGCCTTCTAGAATATGATGAGTCACCATTTTAGAATATGGCGAGTCGTCACTTCTAGAAAAGAATGACAAGACAAGCTTAAAATATCTTGAAAGAGTAAGTAGTCAAATTGGGTTTGTCTTCTAGCTTGAGTAGTCAAGTTGAATTTCCTCTTCCAGTTGAGTATCCAATTTGCCTTCTTCCTGCTTACCATTGGTCCATCGCTTTGACTCATCATCATCAAGATATTTTTCTAACAGATATTACCCAATGGATAATAGCTACTGCTATTATTACACAATGAATAATAGAAAACTCAGATACAGGAAATCTCTGTTAACTATTTTTGGTTTCGGGTTTAGTAAGATACCCTGATCCCACCTTGACAGTCTGAAACTTTCTGGTCCAGGAAAAAATTTTATTTTTTGGGGCCTGCCTCAATCACACATACAACTTAGAATAATATTAAAATAATCACAACCTCATAAAATTTCACAAAATTTTTTAAAAATCATAAAAATTCATAAAAATTATATAATGTATTTATTTTCAAGAAAAATAAAAAATTGGAGTATTACAACACCAGTAGATCTATTGCCTCATCTCAACATAGAGCTAATTTAGTTAAGTTTAGTATTATCTTGCATTATTATAGATGTTGTCTAATATGGTTAAATTAACTAATTTGTTGCTTTATTATGTAGCTAATATGTTCTTTGTATTTTTTTCTTTTAGTTGCAATTACTGCAAACTCAGTTGAATGATGTTGCTCCTTCTCGATCGAATTTGTTTCGTCACACACATCAACATAAGGATCATACATGGGTGAACAAGAGATCAGCTCATATAGATGTAAGTAACTTTCATGTATGCTTAATAGTTGTTTTATGCATTGGCTTTTAGTATACTAGTCCTACAAATATACAACAAGTTGTGATTAAGGTTCATAAAAATATCATATATACTTTACATCTTGGCTTTTAGTATAATGAATTGTTTACTAAGCATAAATGTTTCATAATCTAATTTATTCTCTTAGGTTTGGTATCATGATGTTCAGTAATTGTATTCATGTTGTTTGATGAAATTCCTGAGTCAAGGGTCTTCTTTGATTTATAGTAGGTGACTTGAATTGCTTGATTAATTTGTGGGCCATTTTACTCTAAATCTAATATATAATCTTTTTTAGAAATATGTTAATTTGTGGCTGAATTGCTTTGGTTTTATTGTTACTTGTGATTCTTGTGAGTTAGAGGGTCATCAAATTTCTCCAAAATAGACATGTTTTAATCCAAAGAAGAATTATCAGTTGTTAAGTTTGTGTGGAATCTTAGGTGAGATTTTATGTATTTGAAAATAATTTACGTCCATGATTTATTTTGTAGAAAGGATGGATGTGTGGCATATGTCATTTTTTGTTCTGTTTTCTTTAGATATAAACCTATGTGTGAATTGATGATGTAACATGGATAGTAGAAGGATGAACAAGTTGTTGTCTTGATGTTCAAAGGGGAGTCTAAATATAAGCTTGAATCTCTTTTATTTGTGTGCTTGTAATACCATGCTTAGATTCCACTTTATTGTCTTTTGATAAATCATAGGAACCTACTCTGAACTTGTGATTGAAATCATGTTTATTCTTATGCTGACCTATTTTGTAATTTGTTGAAATTTTGGTTTATTGCATGCCAAAAGTCGCTATTCTATTTCCAAAGGGGAATATGCCTTAGGTTTGAAGATTTGTAATTGACCTTTGCATATTTTAACTATGTAGTCATATTGGTGCTGATAGGGAGAATTTATAGAGCAAATGCAACAGAGGACCCAAAAAGTATCTAAGCAAGGAGCTCCTCCCCCAAATGAGTTAGATACGTGGTGCGAGGTAGTTGGAGTGAAAAAAGATAGAATCTGTGGTCTTGGATTGGAGTCAACCATATTGGCTGGAAGACCACAATATCGTAGCTCAAGTTTTTCATTATCTCAGTGGATATGAAGGGAAGAACTTAAATAATTAAGAAATGAGAAAGATAAGTTTTAGGCCAGATTGGACAATAATGAGAGACATGTTGACTCGATAAATCAGTTGATATGAGAGATGATGACAAGGGTGAACTTCTAGCCTTCGCAACCATTTCTAGGGTATTAGTCATTTCCTGAGACAGAAGGAGTAGAAAAAGAGGAAGGATATGAGGAGGAGGAGGAAGAGGACTAAGTTTTTGTGATTATAGTTTAGTTTGTGTTGAACCTTTTTACATTTGAAATATTTTAAGAATGATATATTCTAAACAATGCATAATATTTTAAGTTATTTTAATTTATGTGTTTATATATATATATATATACACACACACACACATTAAGTATTTTTAAAAAAATTAGATTTTAATAAATTTAAAAATAATTACAAATTCATAACACAAATTAGAGATCAGGTTTATAAAAAAAATGGGAATTTAGAGACCAATTTTAAAAATATAATATATTTAGACTTTAGCGACCGATTTAAAGACCACATTTAGAGACTAATTTAGGGATTGATTTTTCAATCTCTAATTTGGAGACTAGATTAGTGTCTAATTTTAAAAAATACATAATTTATTTAGTGTTTAGAGACTGAATAAGCGACCAAATTAAAGATCAGTTTAGAGAATAATTTTTCAATTTCTAAAAATCAATCTCTATTTCGGTTTCTAAAGTTTTTTTTAAATTACCAAAATTAGCAACCGATTATTTTAATTAGTCAGTCACTAAATCAATCTCTAATGTTAGCATTCAAGTCAAATCAGTCGCTAAATATTAGTGACCAAGGGTTTTGCGACCAATTTTTTTGTCACTAAAATCCTTTTTTTAGTAGGGCATGCTCCCATGATCAAACAGGGATTAGTCCCATGAGCAGTTCAAATGAGTTGTTCCTTTGGGAATAACTCATGGTCTCACCAAAAAAATATATCTTCCTTAAGTATCACTCTTAAAGGGGTATTAATACCTTGATTTTATTATCTTGTTTAATTTTAGAATAATTCCATATCATCATAATGAGTCCTCCTAATTATTAAAGAAAAAAATTAAATATTTTTTAAATTTTCCAAATATTAAATACTATTACTTTTTTATTTGATACTTACCGTTTTAACATTTAACACTTTTTATTTAATTTTATTATAGTATTAATTATCATCATCAATACCATTAATGGGGCATAAATACTATTATTTTTTTATTTGATACTTACTTGTTTTAATATTTAATAATTTTTATTTAATTCTTACTTGAGTAATTTATTAAATTCTAAATCTTCGAGAATTATCACCATTAATGGGTCATAAATACTATTACTTTTTTATTTGATACTTACAGTTTCAATATTTTGTAATTAAAATTGACTAAAGCAATGATTTTAATGATAACAAACAAGAAAGAAATGGTAATGCAAAGATTAAGTCCCAAAACTCTTCAATATTAACATATAGGACTTAAATCTTGTGTAAACGTATTTTAGAAATCACACTAGGCTCATTTTCTGGTTTTTACCCAACTTAAATGGCTTTGCAAAATCATGATTCATTCTTATGAAAATATTGTTTAAGTTTGAACATAAAGGTTTTAAAAAGATTAAAAAGCTTTTGGGAATCTTCGCTTATAAAATCCTTACAAATCTTGTTTTTCTTGACAAACCAATAACAGGTTATCACTGTTCAATAACAGGTTATTTGGCCAAAACAGAAGCACGCCAAAGTGTTTTTAAAAGGTCATAACCGGTTATGATTTTTCCCATAATCGGTTATTGTGAAAGTCAGAGGCGCTGGCTTCATTTTAAATGGCCAATAACCGGTTATGCCTTTTCCCATAACCAATTATTGTGAATAACAGAGATGTGGATTCTGTTTTAATGTGTCATAACCAGTTATGGCTTTACCAATAACCGGTTATGCTTATCCAAATAATCAGTTATTAGAAATTAATAACCAGTTATTTGGGAAAGCATAAAGCATGTTTCAACGGCTCTATTAGAGCATTTAATACCCCCAACTACCTCCAACGGCTATTAATTGGTTTGAGCTATAAATGAAAATGATTGGGCATTAAAATCAAGTTGGAGAACTATTTGAAAATCATTCTTGAGCATTAAATTCATGTTTCACATTCACTTTCTCCAAACCCCTATTTTTGAGCTTTAAAGTATGAATCCTTGATACCCATAGAACTTCAATTTGTATTATCCAATCTTGAGAGAGTTTCTATTCATATATACTTTGAGTAATCTGTAAATAGGATGAGGTATCCCTCAAAGAATTTGTAAGGGTAAGGTATCCCTTTGTTGTTAAGGCTCAAGCACAAAAGGTGAGGTATCTCAAAGTGTGTTGAGTGCTCTAATTTGTAAAAGTTACAAGTGTAACACCCCTTTTTGGGAGGGAACGTCACACCATTACATACAATGCGAAAAAATAAGATTGTAAATTAAGACTCGGTTCATTAAAGCATGATTAAACTTATTTGACTATAGTTGTGTAAATAAAATAATGAATATATATATATATATATATTTTCTCTTTACATGTATATATATGTGTACTCAATAACCTGTTCATCAATGAAGTATTCAAACGTACTAACACTTATAAAAGATTCATAAATATGTATATGTATTTTTGTTTAATTTTAAGCAGAGAAACATAAAGACTAATCCATACATCCATATAAAAGATACATCATATATATATATATATATATACTGTTTAGATACAGGCTATGAATCATTAATTACATCATGGCTCATAAAAAAGAAGCCTAAGCTTTACAAGCCCCTAAAAATGATATACAGACCCCCAAAAAGAATATCAAGCCCCAAAAGATGGATAGCCATCAGTGACTATCGACAGTATCAGCCCCTAAGAAGAGAAGGAAGGAATTATGTCAGGATCCTCCTCGGGTTCCTCCTCAGGGTCTTCCTTATCCGAGGATACCCTCATTGGAGCCACCGAATTACGGGCCAGGGCTCAGACAGTGGAGAGGAATGAATCCTCCTGTGGGGTGTAATAATGATCACCCCACATGTCCCTAATGGGCATGTAAAACTCTAAATGTAGACGAACGCTGCAGGAGAAGATCGGTGAATCAGAATGCCCTCAAGCCAATGATACCATCACGTCCCCCGCATAGACACAACGATCCGAGCTGAAGTTAATGTGCCAGCAGTTTGGACCTCCAAGGAAGACCAAAAGCACATAACCCAAAAATCCTTGTGGACGTACCGCCATAATCCAAAAGCAAGTACTAGTTGAAGTAGGGCCAAAAGCCAGGGAACTCGTGAACTTCACCCCCTTCGCCGACGTCTTCGATGGAACATAAATATAGACATAATAGCAGATAATACAAAAAAGAGGTAAGACATTCTACATTCATTACCTATTATGGCAGTAAAGAAATAAAATAGCGTATGACGCCCATATAACATTTCAGAAATGTTAATCAGCATTAAGAATAGATAATAAACAATTTAGCATTTTCAGGCAGTTATAATAGTAACAAGATAACAGATTAAATTGTCATATAAATAAGTAAATGTCAAATGATATGGCGACTCACTATGCACATGCATATGGTACCAATAATCCTACTCCATGGAGTTAGACACAAAACTTTCAGAGAGAATGATTAGGAGATATGTCTGTATCGCAACTGCCGAGGCCTTCAAGTGCTAAAATTCTCAATTTATCAAAGTATACATCATGGCATTGTACAAAACATTCTACACAGATCTCGATATAGGACAGTGTCTCGGTCCGGATCGTCGGTGCGTTTGCATCGGTCTGCCCCATGGACAGAAGAGCTACCAACTGTCCATTGCAAGGTACCCGCACCCCGACGTCTCCAAGGTCAACAAGTGACCTACACTTGTCTATTCGCACTCGCACATAGGTGTAATTCAACTCCTAGGCAACTTGGCCTTAACAATAGTCCAACGGACTTTTTAATGCATGATAACTCAATGCATATTCATGTATATACAACAATGATATACTTTTCTTATAAAATCTTTCTCAATGCATGTTTCAATCATGCTCACCATAGATGTTCAAATTCATAAATCAATCACATATGATTCAATAAAATCATAAAGTCATTTATCCAATTTGTTGGGACAAATAATCTTTTTCACAATTTAACAAATGCTAATCATTCAATTCAAGACTTAAGGTTTGTATTTAAGTTATCAGAGTTAGAGAGCTCTAATTCCATCATTTTCAAGCTAAAATCCTCAAATTTGGGGCTTGGTAATCGATTACATAGACTTGATAATCGATTACAAGCCTAACAGAAGCCCTGTAATTAATTATAAGCTGGATGTAATCGATTACATCTTGCGCAGAAGCCTTGTAATCGATTACACGAGTCATGTAATCGATTACAAGCTGTCCAGAAACCTTGTAATCGATTACATTTGTCATGTAATCGATTACAAGCTATCCAAAGCACATTTTGCAGTTCCAGAAGCTTGGTAATCGATTACATGAACCATGTAATCAATTACAAAGCGAAAATTTGTAGAAAATAGAGTCTCTAAATCATTTTAACCCAAACCAAACCATCAAACCTTAACAACAACATCATAATCATATCATTCAAGCACTTATGGCTCAACCAAGTCACCAATCCATCAATAAACATCAAAATCATGCTATCCAAACAATCAAAACACAATCAAAATCCTTCAAACAAATGGGTACCCCACAAATGGGTTTCACCCCATCAACACAACAAAGAGTTTCTCACTACCAAAATGGGTTGAAGAGAATAATCTTCCTCTTACATCAAGAGACAATATGGAAAGTGAGCTCCTTTCAAGCTTTTTGTCCACCACCCTCAAGAAGAAAGCTTGGAGATGATGAGGGGGACTAATGGTCTAAGTTGGCTTGAGCAAGGAAGCTTGAAGGTTCAACAATGGTGTGTGTGTGTGTAGCCATGTGGGAGAAGAGAGAAAGAGAGAGGTGCACGAGGGAGGAGAAAATGAGAGAATGAAATGTGATTTTTCCTTCCCCCAACTGTGCAGCACAAAAGAGAGGAGAGAGAGAGAGGAGTGGTTGGGAGGAAACTTCCTAGAAGTTTCCCTTGAAACTTCCTTGAGAAGCTTCGCATGTTTCTCGATAAAGTGAAGTGTGAGGTCACTTAGATGATGTCATAAAAGCAACTAGATAGAAATAATCTACTAGAGCTATTACTCAGTGAACAAAATTTACAGTTAGCAGAAATAATATTTTATTATCTATCAGATAATTAAATATTCTGTGATCTTATTTATCAGATAAAATCCCGTAAAACATAAACCTTGTAAACTGTGCTCAGCCTCGAGTTTAGCAAGATTCCCCATCGATGTTTCCACAGTTCAAAGTTTACCAGCCTCAGGGAAAATATTTCATTTTCCTGGCTCCACTCAGCATGCACGCAAAATGAGGAATATATTAAAATATTCAACATTTCCAGAAAATTCCACAAAAATTCTCAAAAATCATAAATATTATAAAATAATTATTTATGACAAAACAAATAAATTTTGGGGTGTTACAATAAGCACCTGTTGAAGCTTAAAGATATAGTGATTATCTCAGGTGATTACTTGAGGACTGGATATAGGCCATAAATAGATTGGTGGCTGAACCAGGATAAACTTTGCGTTTGATCTTCTAAACTCTACTCCTTTACTTTTGTGCACTATTTTACTAGATTGCTTGAATACTTTCTTGCTTGGGTGTTTTATTTGTGAGTGAAAGCTTTCAATCCTATCTATTCATTCATCTCTATCAATCAATAGGTTCAACAAAAATTGATAATTAAACGTTTTGTGAAATATTTGTGAAAATATTTTATAAACTCAATTCACCCCCCCTCTTGAGTATTGAGGCCACTTGGTAACAAGTGGTATCAGAGGTAGACTCTTATATAAAGAGCTTTGCAGCTTCAAGAGAAGTGGCAGCTTCAAATGGTTTTTCTTCTTAAAGTTCTTCTATAAATAGACCTCCCTTTTTCAATGGGAATGGTTATGCTTATTGGAAAGAAATGATGAAAATTTTTATTGAAGCTATTGATCTTGATGTGTGGGATGCCGTTGAAAATGGCGCCTTTGTTCCCACATGTATAGTTGTTGGTGTAAGAACTAATACACCAAGAAGTGAATGGCTTGATGAGGATAAAAAGAAGGTTCAATATAACTTGAGAGCCAAAAACATTATTACCACATCCTTAGGATATGATAAATTTTTTAGGGTGTCAAATTGTAAGACTGCCTAAGAAATGTGGGATACCTTACAAGTAACCCATGAGGGCACAAGTGAGGTAAAAAATAAAGAATAAACACTCTCACTCATGAATATGAACTGTTTAGAATGAACCAAGGAGAAAGTATTCAAGAAATGCAAAAGAGATTTACACACATCATAAATCACCTTATTTCATTGGGAAAGACTTTTTCTAATGAAGACCTTATTAACAAAGTCCTGAGATGCTTGAGTAGGAATTAGCAACCTAAAGTGATAGCTATTATGGAATCAAGGAATCTATCAATAATGACACTAGCCACTTTATTCGGGAAGCTCCAAGAGTATGAATTGGAGCTAAATAGGCTCAATCAAAATGAGGATCATGATAAGAAGAAGAAGGGGATTGCACTCAAAGTCACCTCCTACACAATTAAAGATGATGATGAAGATGATGGAGATGGTATAGAAAATCTAGAGCTAAATGAGGAGTATCTTAGTCTCCTTGTAAGAAAATTTAGAAGATTTCTCAAGAAGAAGTGATTTCAAAGAAGGCCACCTTTCCCTCCAAAGAAGGCCTATCACAAAAGGGAAGAAACGTCATCTACTCCAACATGCTACGAACGCAGATAACCAGGACACATGAAGATGGAATGTCCCGTGTATCAAAAGAAGATAGAAAAGTTTGAGAAAAGACCTTCTAAGGAAAAGAAAGGAAGGAGAGCCTACATAGCATAGGAGGACAATGATATGAACTCTACTGATAGCTCAGAAAATGAAAAAGCCCAGCTATGTATCATGGCTAGAGGAGAAGAAGAAAAAGAAAGTGACATCGAGGTAACTTCTTCAAACCTAGATTCTTCACCTTCCTATAGTGAATTACAAGATGCTTTTCAAGAATTGCATGATGAATTAATAAGGCTCACAAAAATGATTTTATCTTCTAATAAAACAATCTCCTTATTAGTAAACAAAGTTTCTTTTTTGAACAAGGAGATTAATGAACTCAAAATTGAGAATGAGACTCTAGGACTTATTGATGCTAGTTCATCATGCATGATTTGTTCTTCACATGATAATGCACTCATACCCTCATCTTGCTCATCAAGTAAAGCATTTGAAAATGAAATTAAAAATTTGAAAAACATTCTTCTAAAATTTACTTTTGTAAAAGACAACTTGAATGTATTGCTAAGGAAACAAAAATGTGTTTTTCAAAAAGTCAGTTTGGGTTATAATCCCAATAACCAATAAAAGTCTTATAAGAATTTATTTGTTTCCTCAAGTACATCAAGCAGGCCTTTTTTCAAATGCTTTCATTGTGGGAGGAAAGGGCAAAGTGTAACACTCCAAAATTTCCTATCTTGTAAACAGTAATTTTGACAGTTAACAGAATTTTACTGTTTAGTAATTTTTGGATGCTGTAAAATTATTTTGATTATCCCGTCAGCGTATTTGATCGTTTTCAGTGATTTACTCCGTGTTATGAAAATAAAAATTTTCGGGCCGGGAAAAACTTTACATAATTTAATTTTTACCGTTAGGTTTTAATTATTTTACGTGATCTGATTTCATATTTGTGTGTTTTCTAATATTTGTGATTTTTGTGGATGATTATGAATTTTTTTTACTGTATGTGGGCTCAGGTGACCATACGTGGGCCCAGGTGGGTCCCGCAAAGTGAAAATTTTTTCTACGGATATAAAAATTTGTACTGTTTAGACAGAGATAGGGAATCTTACTAAACCTGAATCTGGAAACAGTTTTTATAATTTTCTTTTGCTGTGTTTTGTACTACAATTATTTATCAGGTGATAAAAATACAGTAAAAATATTATTTGTAGGGTTATAGCAGATAAAAATAATAAAAATTATACTACGTAGTCAACAAAGAGGGCTTGACTTGATTTGTGCCCTTGGATGAGAATACTTAGTTTGAAGATTAACCATTGATTTAATCAACGGTTAAGAAACAAACTTAATAAAGAAGCATTGGATAATCACCATTGATTTAATCAATGGTGTGAGAATAAACTTAGTTTGGAAGGCTTCGATATCAATCGTAGATTTAATCAACGGTGTAAAATTGGTTATATAAAGTGGTTATGACCATTTATAACCGTTGGATTTAAAATTGATCAAGGGTGGAGATTTAGTCTTAAAAAGTGACAAAGACCATTTATGACCATTGGATGAAGAATTAATCAAGGGTGGAGATTTGGTCTTCTAAAAAGGCTATGACTAATTATAACCCTTGGATTAAAAGTAAGAAAGAGTAATCTTGACCCTTTATTTTGGAGACACATCTAATGGCTAGGATTTAAAGGAGAAAGATCCAATGGCCTAGATTGAGTCTTCTAATCAAAAGTCTACCTAAATCCTAACCATTGAATTAATCAATGGCTAGAAATGCTTCAAATAATGGCTTGAAATTGATTAGGAACTAATTAAACCTAATTTGGTTAATCTAATGGCCTAATTAACAAGTTAAGCAAACTAATTTAATTGTTAATTTGTTATAATTTAATTCTTAATTAGATATCCTAATTTTAATTAGAGGTTATAATATATGTAATAATATGTTTAATTAATTAGTTATATAGTTAGAATGTTAATTAAGATTGATTAAGAAATTTAACCTAACTAATTACCTAATTAATTAGCATGCAATTAGGTGTAAATTAAAAACAATTAATTCCCAAAACACTCAAGGAGTCCCACGGTTTTGGCAGCAGCTTGGGGAGGCTTCTACATGATTCTTGAACAATCCATAAAGCCTTAAAAGTCAAGTGGATGACATAAGCCATGTGGAAAGCATGTGCACTCAAAATGAGATATTTTCTTCATGCAAATCTCCTAAAATTTCATACTCATTCACGGCAGCAGCAGCCCACCCATATTCACTCTCACAATTTCATTTTCTCTTTCATAAAAAATTCTACAACATTTTCTCTCAAAAATTCCAAGAACCAAAGCACCATTTTTCTTCCTTTTCTCTCCATTTGGTTCGGCCTCCACCACCAAATATACTATCACTCACCTATAATTTTCACTCACATCATTTCTTAAAGCTAAACAATATTCTAAACACTTTCCATTTAGAAAGTTTTCCCAAAATCCCACTCTAAGTGCTTCAAAATCCCACTTTTACCTTACTTTCCTTGAGGTAAACTTTGGTTTTTATGGTTTAAATTCATGTTTATGATTTTCTAAGCCATGATTGTTCCATGGTTTGTTATTATTGAGCTTTGTTTGTGATTTTACTAATTATTTTAGAATTGTTAGGAATTGTTTGTGGCTTGTACGAAAACAAGGAGAAGGAGAGGAGTTTAAAAAGCTTGTCTTCAAGAGGTAAGAGGGAGATCCATCTCACCAATCAAGCATGGTGGTGAGAGACGATTTTATATTTGATGGATGGTGAATCCATGTGAGGATTCATATCCATGGTCATGTAATAATTTGTGTGTGTTATGTGCTTTAATTATTTTTGTCTATGGTTGATATGCTTTGCATGATTTACTTGTGTATGCATGCTTAGTATGATTTTTATTTGCTTATATGGTATGCTTATGATATGCATGATGAAGATATATTGAATAAATTATGATGAAAGTATGATAAAATAAGAAATTTTGGCTCCAAAGGCCAAGGGGGAGGCTACGATTTTGAGCTCCCAAAAAAAAATTAGAGTTCATGTTGAAATTTTTCAAGAGTAAGGGAATTAATTTTTGGTCCCTAGAACTTAGTGAATTTCAGCCAAGACACCTCTAAATAGGTGTTCATAAATTAATAATTTCATGAAGGATGAAAATGGATAATTTGAAAAGTATAAAAAATAAACAAAGGGTTTGTTTTTCAAGAGAACAAGAACACGATTTTTGAAGAATTTTTATTTATTTATTTTGTGTACAAAGATCCTGAGTATTTTTCTAAACATGAGTTTTGAATGAAATGGGCAAACGTTGATTTTAAGGATTTGCAAAGAAAGTGAAAAAGGATTTACAAAGAAAGTAAAAATGAATTTGAACAAATGGGTTTGGTTTTTATAACCATCGATATTTCGGTTTTGAAAATAAAATTTTAATGGTTTTGTTTGTGTAAAACCATATCAATTTAGAAGGAAAAATGTTTTGATTTTCAATAGTCATGTCCACATTTTCGAAGGCTTGTAATGCATTGATTTTGATGAAACAAAGTGATTTTTCAAGTGAAAATATAATTAATTTAATACAAGGAATTTGAAAAGGGAATCAGAGTATTTTAGCACCTGAGAAATGAATTTTCATGTAAATGGAAAAGAGAGGTTGCAAGTGAGCCTCAATTTGTTTCAAAAAGAATTTATTTTTGTTAAAATTGATTTAAGAAAAAAAAATGAAGAATACAATAGTGATTTGGTATTTTCTAATGTGTAACTCATCCGTTGGATTTTGGAAAGCGTTAGTAATTTTTAAAGTTAGAAACATTGATTTAATTCAATGGAATTGTGAATTTGTGGAATATACTGTGAAAAAGAATTTTCTTGAGTAAGAAGATATATTAAATGAAGTAGAAAGTTATATTATTTTGAGGAAGGTTGATTTGGAAATGATTTGGGAAAAATAGAGAATATAATGATATTTTAAAAATTTACTAACGTATAACTTATTTTCGAGTTTTGAAGTACGTTAGAAAATGTTAAGTTTTGAAACGTTGATTTATATCAATGGAAAAGTGATTTTGTGAATTATATTTTGGAAAAGGATTTCTTGAGTAAAGAAATGTGGAAAAAGATTTTCTTGAGTAAAGAAAATGTGTTAAATAAAGTATAAAGCCATATTATTTTGAGAAAAGTGGAAATGGAATTTTTGAAGAAATGAGAAATATTTTCTGTAATGAAATTGTGGTGAAAAAATTTATTTATGTATCTTAAAAATGTAATTTTTAAAGTATGTGGTTTGAAATACAGTAAAATATTTCTAAGTGTTTGGAAACACAATAAAATATTTTTACGTGATTTGAAATATGATAAAATATTACTACGCGATTGAAGATGCGTTGAAACATTTTAAGTGATTTGAATTATGTTTAAATATTTTAAGTAATTTGAACTACTATTGAAAAATCACTATGTAATTTAAAATGTGATAGAATATTTTTATGTGATTGTGAAAATGACAAAAAATCGTTATATGATTTGGAAAGTGTTTTAAATATTTTGAGAATGATAAAAAATGTTTTATGCGACTTAAAAGAATGATTTTTAAGTTACGCAATTTTGAAAATGATGGAAAATCATTACGCGATTTGAGAAACATATATTTTTATGCGATTGAGAAAAATGTTAAAAAATTTAATATGTGATTTAAAGGTGCAACAGAAGAGTTGCAGTATTGTGAAAACGTAACAGAAATGTTTTGGAATTGTGAAAATGAATTGGAAATGTTACGCAATTTTGTGAAAATACGACAAAAGAGTTTTATAACTATGAAAATGTGATAATATGATTTTCCTGTTGAAAATACAGTATAAATACTGTAGAACCAGTATATGGATGCTGTGTGAGAAAATGACATGTTTTGCCTATGATTAGCATTTGGTGCATTATACATGCATCGGAAAGATATGTCTGTGATTGGATTTGGTGCATTATACGTGCATTGGAAAAATATGCGTTGAAGCATATGATTACATTGAACAAATGAAATTGAAAAGATTTGGCCCTTTGGGGTTGGACTTGCACTGATATATTCGTGCATTGTATAAAATATAGCTAATAGCTATTATGGCCCTTGTGGTTGAAGAGGGAATGAGAATTGATAGTGAGGTCTATGATGGATCTTGGGGGCGTCGAGGCGCGGCGGTCGACCAGTGGACAGTTGGCGAGTACCCTGTGCCACTTGGCGATGCAATCTGTTGCAACGCATTGACGATACCCAACAAGAACACGATTCTTTTCAACGACTGGGAGATTGTCTTTGGGCTAAGACTGACAATTAACCAGAGCATTCTTCTCGAAATTGTGAAAACCTCCTTGGAGTTGTTTTTGATAAACTGAATCTTTGTGCATATGCATAAATCTGAGCATTTATATCTGTGTGACATATTAATTGAGGAATATTGGTTATGACAATTGTTTTGAATACTTGGAAGATGATGATGATGATAATGCTGAGGGCATTATCATCATTATTGTTTATGATAATTGATTTGTTAAATGATTGGATGATGATAGTTGATTAATGTTGATGGCATGATCATAATTGTGGTATGATCTATCTGTATGATATTGCTGTTTGTGTTATCTCTATGCTGCCATGTTGGTATTGGTGTAGGTGATCTCACCTCTTTGTTATATTGTTTTGCTTTGTCTGTATTGTTAAAATTATACAGTAGAAGGAATGAGTTGTCTTAGACATAACGGGTGGTAGATACTCAGAGATTGATGGAAACATTGAAAAGTGGCTGTCTCAAGTTCGAAGATGTGCCGGGTAGACAAGGAGTAAAGTTCTGATGCATCAAGTTGATACAAGAGAAGGAACGAGTATGTTAAGATTTAATTTTAGTGTTGTACGTGCTATTAAGTAGGACCTATCATGGGGTTTGCTACTGTTAAAATAAAAATAAGTCTGTTAATTTTATATTTCTCTTTAAAATATGATATTAATTGGTGTCAATATTGCATAATGAATAGTTGAAATATGATTTTCAATATTACATAATATTTTCAATAAATTTACGTTTCAGTAAAGAAGAAATTTTGAAACCCATCTTTTATAACTCAAACGTTGTGCAAACTTCTTTTCAGATTATGAGTCGAGAGTCGGAAATGTGATGCCCTAAGGAGGGTGTTACATTAATTGGTATCAGAGCACGGTTTGAGTCTTTTGGGGTTTGTGGTTAGGTCTATTTTGCTTGTGTTGTGTTCTCTGTGATTGATAGTGAGGGAACCCTATTGAGGGTGACCCTTTGTTTGCATTTTGCTTGTTAGGTGTTTATGCTATTAGAATGTTTGTCTGTGTATATTGATATATTGGATTGGATTAGAATGCCTGAAATGGAAGAAATGATGTCGGATTAGTTCTCGGATGGCCACGGTTTTGAGCCCAAACTTTGGGGTCCCTTGTGAACAATTGTAACAATTAGAATTTCAAAATAGAATCAACTGTACATTATGTAATAAAGGTAGAGAAACTTCTCCAATGCCAAATCCATCGAGTTAGAATGCCAAACCCGTCAAGTAGAGTTTCTGACGATTTAGTAAAGAAACTTCTCCAAATTCGTTGAGTAGAGTTTCTGACCATTTAGTAGAGAAACTTCTCCAAATCCATCGAGTAGAGTTTCTGACCACTTAGGAGAGAAACTTCTCCAATGCCAAATCCATCGAGTTAGAATGCCAAATCTGTCGAGTTAGAAAGTAAAATCCGTCGAGTTAGAATGCCAAACCCGTCGAGTAGAGTTTCTGACCATTTAGTAGAGAAACTTCTCCAAATCCGTCGAGTAGAGTTTCTGACCAGAGAAACTTCTCCAAATCCATCGAGTAGAGTTTCTGACCACTTAGGAGAGAAACTTCTCCAATGCCAAATCTATCGAGTTAGAATGCCAAATTCGTCGAGTTAGAATGCAAAATCCGTCGAGTTAGAATGCTAAACCCGTCGAGTAGAATTTCTGACCGTTTAATAGAGAAACTTCCCCAAATGTCAATATCCGTCGAGTGACATGTCCGTTGAGTAGAATTTTTGACCGTTTAATAGAGAAACTTCCCCAAATGTCAATATCCGTCGAGTGACATGTCCGTCGAGTAGAATTTCTGACCGTTTAATAGAAAAACTTCCCCAATGTCAACATCCGTCGAGTTTGAATGTCAATATCCGTCGAGTGACATGTCCGTCGAGTAGAATTTCTGACCGTTTAATAGAAAAACTTCCACAATATCAACATCCATCGAGTTTGAATGTCAATATCCGTCAAGTCACATATCCGTCGAATTAGAATTTTTGACCATTTTGTGTTTTTGTCGGTTCAACACTGGAAGATTTCTCCAACGTCAACACCCATCCGTCGAATTAGGATTTATGCTAATCTTCTAGCATATTCGACAGTTTTTGATCTTCATTCGACATAAATTGATTTTTTTAACCACTTTTGTCAAAATTGTGATTCAGCTCTTTCCGTCACCAAATCACCTTATGACTTACCTCTTTCATCATTCTGCCATGTTATTTTTTGTCGAAAGGCAGCCTCAAATTTTTTTTACTAGATACATTGTCTCTGTCGAATTCAAAAGTATAATTTATCACCCAACACCTAGCTATTAAATTAAAGGTTTTGCTGGTGATTCCGGCCATGTATCTTCCTCGACTCAAGGCTTTTGGACTAATAGAAGCATATTAATCATAAATAATTGGATGACTAGAAACTAATTAGGGATTCATAAAAAGGGAATGACTCGGGATAGTTATACTTGTGTGGAAGTGAAACATGTTACTAGTAATGCAGTTGCAGCTACGGGAGCAACGGGAGCAATGTGGAAAGATGACTACACGAACAAAGGACCGCTGTTCAGTGGAAACTGGAAGTTAAAGTTTAGGATCTGATGGAAGAGAATCAGTCTTGGAATATAAGATTTTGTAATTTTGGAACCTGGTTTTTTTTAGGATATTGAGAAAGTAATTGATTTCGATGGAAGATGTATTTACAACCATTGAGGAAACCAAAAGCAGTAAGTGATGTGAAAGAAGGTACTTAATGAAGGAATGTACGTCAAGAAAATAATTTGTGGAAAAGTTGGACACATTTCCCCAGAGATTATGCTCTTTGAAAACAGAGTTTTCTATTAGCAAAATTTTAGATAGTAAGGGAAGTTGTTACTCTGAATAAAACGAGAGTGTTTTGAGCAGAAGATTTAAATAATGGAGATTGTGTCATTGGAGCTAATCCTATAAACCATACTGAATATTTCTGTGAGTGACCTATTCTTTATAATATATGATTGAGTAGATCAATTATATGTTAGAGTTATTTGTTATCCTCTGATTTGTTTACTTCTGTTTTTATTCTTAGCTGATTGAGCTATTCAAGTTATTCAAATTGTTGTTGTGGATCAAATCTTTATATTAGTTTGATCTGTTGTTCAAAATTTTTGTGTTAGTTTGATCTGTTTCATAAACAGATGTGGTCTTTGAAAATGGATTAGTTATTTTCCAACCATATCCAATGAGATTATTTCAACAGAGTATGAGTAATCCAAAGAAAATTTATTCTTGAAAATCGAGTTACATCCAATTCTTTGCTGGATATGTTCGATAACAGGTTCGATTCGTTTTGTTAATCTTCCATGATGTTTTCTTTCATCTCCTGCAATTGAAAGAATAAGAAACGATATTCTTATTTAACTCTATGTCATAGTATTTGGTATAGTGCTGTGGAAAGGAGAACTCGGTTAGTGAGACATTTCCTATTAAAAGCAAAAATCTAGAATATGTAGTGATACGAGGATAAGGAAATTTTAAGTAATACATTACATTAGTTGGAAGTTATCTGAGAAAAAAACTATTCTAGGCATGAATGAAGATTGGTTGTCGTTATGTTGGTATCAGAGATATGAAAATTCTTTCTTTCTGGAGTAACATTCAACATCTTCAGTAATTATAGGAGTCTGAGATATCTGTTTGATCAAGAGAAGTTGAACATCAGCAAAGAGATTTTGTTGGGTAGAATAGTATAGCAAGATGTAAGAGAGGAAGCTTTATGGGAATTGGAAAATAAGATAAAAGAGTAATGTTCATATTTATTTTGAGAGTGTGAAATCATGGTTATTAAATTTCGAGGACGAAATTTCTTTTTAGAGGGGGAGTTATGTAACACCCCAAAAATTCCTATCTTGTGTGATAATTTTGAGTTAAGCAATTTTCTTGTTTAGTAATTTTTAGATGCTGTAAAATTATTTTGATTATCCCATCAGCATATTTGATCGTTTTGAGTGATTTACTCCGTGTTAGGAAAATAAAAATTTTTGGGCCGTGAAAAACTTTACGTAATTTAATTTTTACCATTAGGTTTTAATTATTTTACGTGATCTGATTTGATATTTGTGTGTTTTCTAATATTTGTGATTTTTGCGGATGATTATGAATTTTTTTTTACTATATGTGGGCCCAGGTGGTCCTATGTGGGCCCAGGTGGCCATACGTGGGCCCAGGTGGGTCTCGCAAAGTGAAAATTTTTTCTACGGATAGAAAAATTTGTACTGTTTAGACGGAGATAGGGGATCTTACTAAACCTGAATCTGAAAACAGTTTTTATAATTTTCTTTTACTGTGTTTTGTATTGTATTTATTTATCAGGTGATAAAAATACAATAAAAAAATTATTTATAGGGTTATAGCAGATAAAAATAATAAAAATTATATTGCATAGTCAACAAAGAAGGCTTGACTTGATTTGTACCCTTGGATGAGAATACTTAGTTTGAAGATTAACCATTGATTTAATCAACGGTTAAGAAACAAACTTAATAAAGAAGCATTGGATAATCACCATTGATTTAATCAATGGTGTGAGAATAAACTTAGTTTGGAAGGCTTCGATATCAATCGTAGATTTAATCAACGGTGTAAAATTGGTTATATAAAGTGGTTATGACCATTTATAACCGTTGGATTTAAAATTGATCAAGGGTGGAGATTTAGTCTTAAAAAGTGACAAAGACCATTTATGACCATTGGATGAAGAATTAATCAAGGGTGGAGATTTGGTCTTCTAAAAAGGCTATGACTAATTATAACCCTTGGATTAAAAGTAAGAAAGAGTAATCTTGACCCTTTATTTTGGAGACACATCTAATGGCTAGGATTTAAAGGAGAAAGATCCAATGGCCTAGATTGAGTCTTCTAATCAAAAGTCTACCTAAATCCTAACCATTGAATTAATCAATGGCTAGAAATGCTTCAAATAATGGCTTGAAATTGATTAGTAACTAATTAAACCTAATTTGGTTAATCTAATGGCCTAAATAACAAGTTAAGCAAACTAATTTAATTGTTAATTTGTTATTTAATTCTTAATTAGATATCCTAATTTTAATTAGAGGTTATAATAT
The DNA here is from genome assembly GCA_029884595.1 of Ormosia semicastrata. NCBI lineage: Eukaryota > Viridiplantae > Streptophyta > Magnoliopsida > Fabales > Fabaceae > Ormosia > Ormosia semicastrata. The sequence continues at coordinate 57,470,384 of JAQQTO010000063.1, forward strand.
ATGTAATAATATGTTTAATTAATTAGTTATATAATTAGAATGTTAATTAAGATTGATTAGGAAATTTAACCTAACTAATTACCTAATTAATTAGCATGCAATTCGGTGTAAATTGAAAACAATTAATTCCCTAAATACTCAAGGAGTCCCACGGTTTTGGCAGTAGCTTGGGGAGGCTTCTACATGATTCTTGAACAATCCATAAAGCCTTAAAAGTCAAGTGGATGACATAAGCCATATGGAAAGCATGTGCACTCAAAATGAGATATTTTCTTCATGCAAATCTCCTAAAATTTCCTACTCATTCACGGCAGCAGCAGCCCACCCATATTCACTCTCACAATTTCATTTTCTCTTTCATAAAAAAGTCTACAACATTTTCTCTCAAAAATTCCAAGAACCAAAGCACCATTTTTCTTCCTTTTCTCTCCATTTGGTTCGGCCTCCACCACCAAATATACTATCACTCACCTATAATTTTCACTCACATCATTTCTTAAAGCTAAACAATATTCTAAACACTTTCCATTTAGAAAGTTTTCCCAAAATCCCACTCTAAGTGCTTCAAAATCCCACTTTTACCTTACTTTCCTAGAGGTAAACTTTGGTTTTTATGGTTTAAATTCATGTTTATGATTTTCTAAGCCATGATTGTTCCATGGTTTGTTATTATTGAGCTTTGTTTGTGATTTTACTAATTATTTTAGAATTGTTAGGAATTGTTTGTGGCTTGTACGAAAACAAGGAGAAGGAGAGGAGTTTAAAAAGCTTGTCTTCAAGAGTGTCGCAACCGTCCCGAAGGACGCCGCGAAAATAAAAAAGAAAGAGGCGAGTAGGACCTCGGGGTGTTGGGAGTCGCCACCAATCGCTTTATCCATTAAATGGAATGGCGCAATTGGACACCTAAAAGATGGTCTACGTTTCAGAGTTTGAGGTTCGGGGGTTGATTACGGGTTGGGAAGGTGTTAGCACCCTACACCATCCATTCTAAGAACGGTTACCTATTTAATCTAATGTTATTTGCAAGATTAATTTAATTGGTCCTTTATTAATTAAAAGAAAAGAATTTTTTTATTTTTTTATTTTGACATGTCCCATTTTGTCAAGCATAATATCAAGAATGATAAATGACTAAGACAAGCAATGTGTGGCTAAATAGCCATTATTTTAGAACAAATTCTAAGTCTACAACATATTATATAAAAGTGGTGAATCAAAATTTTTTTTTTTTGAAGAGAAGTAATTTTCAAAATAAATGGCCAAATAAAACATTATTTCAATGAATAAATTTTAATTCAAAGAAATTTGTTTGAGGTAAGAGAAAATTTTTTTTTAAAGTAAATGGCCAAATAAAATCTCAAGAAAAAAAAATATTTTTAAGCATAAAGAGATTTTTGTAGTAATTTTCAAAAAAAGGTCTTCATAAAAAAAAAGTTTTAATTCACCACAATCATGATGTTGAAACTATATGAAATTGTTCACTTTTATTTGAGGATTTTTTTTTATTTTACAAAATGATTTTTATTTTTGTATATTTTTTATTTTAAAAAAATTATTTAATTTAGTGTGAGAATTAGACTTCGCCGGCGCTCCTAGCAAAATCCAATATAAAGCCTCAATATTATCGGGAAGAGTGTAATTTGATCGGCGCTCCGATCCTCTCCCAATTTTTCCGTCATAGGCTAGTTTCAATAAAAAATTCACAAGTTATAAAGAGACAGATAAACTATAATCAAATCAAATCACAAGCTCACTTTCATTACATTTTTATTTATTTATGATTCTTTTTATATTTTATGTATTTTTATTTTATTTATTTATTTTTAATAATCACAAAACATAATATAAAACATATCATCAAGTAAAATAAATATGATCAAACAAGTACTAAATCCTAGAATTCAAAACACATTTGGATTTTATTTCACATCGTTTTCTATTATAGTAAAAAGAAAATGGGTTTGTAAGCCCATCGAAAAAAAAAAATGAAATGGGTAAGCCCATCGAAGGAAAAAAAGGTTCTAAAAAAAAAAAGTAGCAGAAATAAAAGGAAAGAACTTCTCAGATCAGAGGCATACGAAACAAGAAAAGAAAGAAGAAAGAAAGGGGAGGGGAAGAAGAAAACTCACGGTGCTGACGGTGGGTGTAGGTGGGTGTAGGTGGGTGAGGGACGGACGGTGCGGGGCAGCAGCGTCGCGGGTTCGCGTTGGGTGGAGCCGGTGCAGTGGCGGGTAGCAGAGGGACGAACGGTGCGGTGCGGGCGACGGTGGAGAGAGAAAGGAACGATGCGCGGGTTGCGGGGGCCCAGCGAGGCTCGCTTGGGGCGGTGCGCTCGGATCGAGCGACGATGGGGAGTTCGGTGGTTGGGGAGGCCGTGCGAGGATGGTGGGTTGTGGTGGAGCTCTTGTTTCTATTTTCTTTTTTTGGTGGTGGAATTTGAGAATAAAAGTGGCTGAAAGGTGAAGACGAAAGATGGTTTTAGGAAGGTGATGAATAATGGTGGTTATGGGTTTGTGACGGTGAAGGAAGAAGTGTGGGGTGGATGCTGGAAAATGATGAAAGCTTTGTTTTTGGATGAGGAGAAATGGTGAGTTATATGGATGGTGGCTGTAAGTGGAAGCTGAATATGAAGATGAATGAACGAAAATTGGAGATGGGAGTGAGCAGTTTTTTTTGGGACCACTGAAGTGTGATTTTCAGTTTGTGATTTTTCCTTTCTTCCAAATAATTCTCCCTGAACGATTGAATCCTCCCCCTTGTATTTTTCTTTTCCTTTTTATTCTGCTTGAGATGCCATTACCAATTGATTTGCACTAATTTTCATTCAATTTGCAACGATTGGAATACAAATGGGAAAGAAAACTGACAAAAGTTTTTAATCCAATTTAGTGTAGATTTGTTTGTGGAGGCTAGGGCAGCAGCACTGGAAGGGGAAAGGGAAAGGTTGAGATGGAAAATGGGTTATGGGTTAAAAACGAAAATGGGTTACGGGTTGAGATGGAAATTGGGTTGGGTTGACTCGTAGTGACAATTTTTTTTCCTCTTTTTTTTTCTTTTTTTTGTTTTGTAAAGAAAGAAATTAAATAAAATAAAATAAAAAAATAAAAAATGGATAAAATTGGGTATCAACAAAGAGGTAAGAGGGAGATCCATCTCACCAATCAAGCATGGTGGTGAGAGATGATTTTATATTTGATGGATGGGGAATCCATGTGAGGATTCATATCCATGGTCATGTAATAATTTGTGTGTGTTATGTGCTTTAATTATTTTTGTCTATGCTTGATATGCTTTGCATGATTTACTTGTGTATGCATGCTTAGTATGATTTTTATTTGCTTATATGGTATGCTTATGATATGCATGATGAAGATATATTGAATAAATTATGATGAAAGTATGATAAAACAAGAAATTTTGGCTCCAAAGGCCAAGGGGGAGGCTACGGTTTTGAGCTCCCAAAAAAAAAAAGATAGAGTTCATGTTGAAATTTTTCAAGAATAAGGGAATTAATTTTTGGTCCCTAGAACTTAGTGAATTTCAGCCAAGACACCTCTAAATAGGTGTTCATAAATTAATAATTTCATGAAGAATGAAAATGGATGATTTGAAGAGTATGGAAAAAAAACAAAGGGTTTGTTTTTCAAGAGAACAAGAACACAGTTTTTGAAGAATTTTTATTTATTTATTTTGTGTACAAAGATCCTGAGTATTTTTCTAAACATGAGTTTTGAATGAAACGAGCAAACGTTGATTTTAAGGATTTGCAAAGAAAGTGAAAAAGGATTTGCAAAGAAAGTAAAAATGAATTTGAACAAATGGGTTTGGTTTTTACAAACATCTATATTTCGGTTTTGAAAATAAAATTTTAATGGTTTTGTTTGTGTAAAACCATATCAATTTAGAAGGAAAAATGTTTTGATAATTTTCAATAGTCATGTCCACGTTTTCGAAGGCTTGTAATGCATTGATTTTGATGAAACAAAGTGATTTTCCAAGTGGAAATATAATTAATTTAATACAAAGAATTTGAAAAGGGAATCAGAGTGTTTTAGCACTTGAGAAATGAATTTTTATGTAAATGGAAAAGAGAGGTTGCAAGTGAGCCTCGATTTGTTTTAAAAAGAATTTATTTTTGTTAAAATTGATTTAAGAAAAAAAAATGAAGAATACAATAGTGATTTGGTATTTTCTAACGTGTAACTCATCCGTTGGATTTTGGAAAGCATTAGTAATTTTTAAAGTTAGAAACATTGATATAATTCAATGGAATTGTGAATTTGTGGAATATACTGTGAAAAAGGATTTTCTTGAGTAAGAAGATATATTAAATGAAGTAGAAAGTTATATTATTTTGAGGAAGGTTAATTTGGAAATGATTTGGGAAAAATGGAGAATATAATGGTATTTTGAAAATTTACTAACGTATAACTTATTTTCAAGTTTTGAAGTACGTTAGAAAATGTTAAGTTTTGAAACGTTGATTTATATCAATGAAAAAGTGATTTTGTGAATTATATTTTGGAAAAGGATTTCTTAAGTAAAGAAATGTGGAAAAAGATTTTCTTGAGTAAAGAAAATGTGTTAAATAAAGTATAAAGTCATATTATTTTGAGAAAAGTGGAAATGAAATTTTTGAAGAAATGAGAAATATTTTCTATAATGGAATTGTGGTGAAAAAATTTATTTATGTATCTTAAAAATGTAATTTTTAAAGTATGTGGTTTAAAATACAGTAAAATATTTCTAAGTGTTTGAAAATATAGTAAAATATTTTTACGCGATTTGAAATATGATAAAATATTACTACGCAATTGGAGATGCGTTGAAACATTTTAAGTGATTTGAATTATGTTTAAATATTTTACGTAATTTGAACTACTGTTAAAAAATCACTATGTGATTTAAAATGTGATAGAATATTCTTACGTGATTGTGAAAATGACGAAAAATCGTTATGTGATTTGGAAAGTGTTTTAAATATTTTGAGAATGATGGAAAATGTTTTATGCGGCTTAAAAGAATGATTTTTAAGTTACGCGATTTTGAAAACGATGAAAAATCATTATGCTATTTGAGAAACATATATTTTTATGCGATTGAGAAAAATGTTGAAAAATTTAAGACGTGATTTAAAGGTGCAACAGAAGAGTTGCAGTATTGTGAAAACGTAACAGAAATGTTTTGGAATTGTGAAAACGAAATGGAAATGTTACACAATTTTGTGAAAACACGACGAAAGAGTTTTATAACTATGAAAATGTGATAATATGATTTTTCTGTTGAAAATATTGTATAAATACTGTAGAACCAGTATATGGATGCTGTGTGAGAAAATGACATGTTTTGCCTGTGATTAGAATTTGGTGCATTATACATGCATTAGAAAGATATGTCTGTGATTGGATTTGGTGCATTATACGTGCATTGAAAAAATATGCGTTGAAGCATATGATTACATTGAACAAATGAAATTGAAAAGATTTGGCTTTTTGGGGTTGGACTTGCACTGATATATTCGTGCATTGTATAAAACATAGCTAATAGCTATTATGGCCCTTGTGGTTGAAGAGGGAATGAGAATTGATAGTGAGGTCTATGATGGATCTTGGGGGCGTCGAGGCGAGGCGGTCGACCAGTGGACAGTTGGCGAGTACCCTGTGCCACTTGGCGATGCAGTCCGTTGCAACGCATTGACGATACCCGACCAGAACACGATTCTTTTCAACGACTGGGAGATTGTCTTTGGGCTAAGGCTGACAATTAACCAGAGCATTCTTCTCGAAATTGTGAAAACCTCCATGGAGTTGTTTTTGATAGACTGAGTCTTTATGCATATGCATAAATCTGAGCATTTATATCTATGTGACATATTAACTGAGGAATATTGGTTATGACAATTGTTTTGAATACTTGGAAGATGATGATGATGACAATGCTGAGGGCATTATCATAATTATTGTTTATGATAATTAAATTGATAAATGATTGGATGATGATAGTTGATTAATGTTGATGGCATGATCATAATTGTGGTATGATCTATCTGTATGATATTGCTGTTTGTGTTATCTTTGTGCTGCCATGTTGGTATTGGTGTAGGTGATCTCACCTCTTTGTTATATTATTTTGCTTTGTCTGTATTGTTAAAATTATACAGTAGAAGGAATGAGTTGTCTTAGACATAACGGGTGGTAGATACTCAGAGATTGATGGAAATATTGAAAAGTGGCTGTCTCAAGTTCGAAGATGTGCCGGGTAAACAAGGAGTAAAGTTCTGATGCATCAAGTTGATACAAGAGAAGGAATGAGTATGTAAGATTTAATGTTAGTGTTATACTGTGCTATTAAGTAGGACCCGTCATGGGGTTTGCTACTATTAAAAAAAATAAGTCTGTTAATTTTATATTTCTCTTTAAAATGTGATATTAATTGGTGTCAATATTGCATAATGAATAGTTGAAATATGATTTTCAATATTACATAATATTTTCAATAAATTTACGTTTCAGTAAAGAAGAAATTTTGAAACCCATCTTTTATAACTCAAACGTTGTGCGAACTTCTTTTCAGATTATGAATCGGGAGTCGGAAATGTGATACCCTAAGGAGGGTGTTACACATAGTGCCTCAACATGTAATGTTAGGAAAAACTTAAACACCAAGGTTAGGACTAAAGTGGTTTGGGTCCCTAAGGGCACTTTACCTAAATCTAACACACAAGGACCCAAGAAAAGTTGGGTACTAGCGGTTAAAATCTGAATGTGTGTTATAGGTGTGCTTGAAGACCAAAAACTCAAGTTAGTATCTTGATAATGGATGCCCCAAGCATATTATTGGTGATGACTCTAAGTTCTCCTTTGTTGCACCTAAGAAGCATAGTCATGTCACATATGGGGACAACAACAAAGGAAGGATCCTTGGAGTTGGAAAAGTTTGTAAGAATCCCTCTACTTCAATTGATAATGTCTTGTATGTAGAATGACTCAAACATAACTTGTTACACATAAGTCAATTGTGTGACAAGGGAAATAGAATTATTTTTTACTCAAATTGTTGTATAATTGAAGGAAAGGATGATAAGTAAGTTAAGTTTGTTGGTCATAGAGTTGATAACATATATATGATTAACTTTGATGATATTATCTCTCAAGATGCAAGATGTCTTATGAGTAAAGAGAGTGATTCATGGCTATGACATAGGAGAATTGCCCACATTCATATGGATCACCTAAACAAACTTTTTTCGAAAGATTTAGTAATTAGTCTTCCAAAGCTCAATTTTGAGAAAAATAAACTTTGTGACGCATGTCAAAAAGTAAACAAGTAAAGATCTCTTTCAAAGCTAAAAATGTTGTTTATACTACTAGACCATTGCAACTTTTACACATAAATCTTTTTGGACCATCAAGAACTATGAGCTTTCGGGGTAATTACTATGCTCTTGTGGTTGTGGATGATTACTCTAGATATATGATAACTCCACAAAATGAAGTTATTTGTGCCCCATATCTATGTGATATTGGTTGCTTAGTCCTTTTTTTATGCATGAATGGAAAACATTAGCATCACATACATCTGATTTAATCTTGATGACTTCCATTATGTTTTTGAGAAAATACTTCCAAAACTTTGATAAATTGAGTACATTTGTATTTGTTATTAAAGTGGTTATTTCTCTATTATAGGAAGGGTTCCAATCAAGCATAAATTTCGAGAATTTGGATAAACATTGGACTAGGAAGCTCAAGAGAAAGCCAAGTTTAAAGTAAGAATTCAACGCCGCGGTGTAGGCATGTCAATACCGCTGCATGGTGCATCCCCTGCTTCAGTACATGAAACCCGAGGCTAGATCACCGTAGTGAAAATCAATAGGCACCATGACATTTGTGACCTAATTGAATGCACGCTGCGGCGTGATGTGTTTAATGCCACGGCGTGACTTTGTTTTTTATGTGAACCCTTGGGTAACAAAGTCCCAAAAACCCAACAACAAGATTTGATCAGCCCTGGAAATCTATAACAGGTTTGCAGAAGCAAAACTTAGACTCATTGATTATAGAGAATCAAGAACCTAAGCTATAAAAAGATAAACGCCACAAGGAAGGATCCTTGATAAGTTTGAGAAGAAGTTCTCAAAATAACTTGAGAGAAAATAACCTCAAAGGCATTTCAATTGATCAAAAGATATCCCCCTCTATAACTCTAAAGAAGGCATTTTATAGACTAATAAGTGAGTAGGCCTTAAAATAAACAAAAATACAACAAAAATAGAGAAATATGAAAGGTCCTTAAAATATGACATAAAATAATACGAAAACAACAAAATAAATTGAAAAGAGCACTTAGTTATACCTAATTATGACTAAGTGGGTGCAACTGTTAATGACATTAGATACAATTCTTTGAATGAGAGCTTCCACTATCTTTAGCCTTTCATTGAATCTGGATTAGATTAACTAATCCTCTTGAATGCTCTTCAACTCCTTTATTTTTCACTAAGCCTTGAATCTGACCATTAACTCCTTGGTTTGCAACTAAGTCTTGAATAAGTCCATTTAATGCCTCTTTGAACCTTCTTGCTCTTGTTCTTGTAATTGGACCAGTTGAAGGTCCAATGGGTTACTTGAAGCTGAATTATTTGTATCATTTCCTCTTTCCCCAAAAAGATTCGTCCTCGAATCTTCATCACCTACATCAAATGGAGTAAGATCAGATACATTAAAGGTAGCACTAAAACTATACTCACCGAGAAGATCTAATTTATAGGCATTATCATTGATCCTCTCAAGGACTTAGAAAAAGCCATCTCCTCTTGGTTGAAATTTTGATTGCCTCTTTGTTGGAAACCTTTCCTTCTTCATGTGAACCCAAACCTATTCACCAGGTTGGAAAATGACCTTCTTCCTTCCTTTGTTTATTTTTGATGTTGTCTTTGCATTGGATTTCTCAATCTGCCACTTTACATTTTCATGCAATTTGCGCACAAACTCAACTTTTTTCCTTCCAGCTAGATTTTCCCTTTCTTGCACAGGTAAAGGTATTAAATCCAAAGGAGTTAGTGGATTAAAACCATAAATAATTTCAAATGGAGAATAACCTGTAATTGTGTGGACAAATCGATTATATGCAAACTCAATAAATGGCAAGCACTCTTCCCATGACTTCAAATTTTTTGAGATGAGAGCACACAACAATTGGGTTATAGTTCTATTCACAACTTCTGTTTGCCCATTTGTTTATGGGTGACATGTAGTAGAAAAGAGCAATTTCATTCCTTTCCCCCCCCCCACAAAACCCTCCAAAAGTGGCTAAGAAATTTAGCATCTGTATTAGACACAATGCTTTTTGGAACTCCATGTAGTCTAACAACTTCATTAAAAAATAAATCAGCTATGGACGTAGCATCAGTAGTTTTGTTACATGTAATAAAATGTGCTATTTTAGAAAACCAATCTAGTACTACAAAGATGCAATCTTTCCCTTTCTTAGACCTAGGCAACCCCAAAACAAAATCCATGGATAAATCAACCCAAGGTTCACTGGGTACAGGCAATAGAGTGTAAAGACCATGAGGCATAACTCTAGATTTGGCCTTTCTACATTGAATGCATCTAGAACAAATTATTTCTACATCTCTTTTCATCTTAGGCTAAAAGAAATGTTCATGCAACACATCCAAGGTTTTTTGAACGCCAAAATGTCCCATTAAACCACCCCCATGTGCTTCCCTCATAAGTAATTCTCGTATGGAACAAGATGGAATGCAAAGCTTATTTTCCTTAAACAAGAAATCATCATTTCTATAAAAATTCCTAAAAGAACCTTTCTCACATGCAACATACACATTGCCAAAGTCATTATCACTTGGATATAACTCTTTCACATACTCAAAACTAAGTAATTTTGCATTAAGAGTAGAAAGAAGGGCATACCTTAAAGATAGTGCATCAGCCACTATGTTTTCTTTGCCTTGCTTGTACTTGATAACATAGGGAAATGTCTCAATGTATTCCACCCATTTGGTATGTCTCATATTTAACTTGCCTTGTCCCTTTAGGTACTTCAAGGACTCATGGTCTGTGTGAATGACAAACTCTTTGAACCAAAGATAATGTTGCCAAGTCTCCAATGCCTTCACCAAGGCATATAGCTCTTTGTCATATGTGGGGTAATTCAAAGTTGCCCCATTAAGTTTTTCACTGAAATAAGCAATTGGTTTGTTCTCTTGCATGAGAACGGCCCCAATACCTACATCTGAGGCATTACACTCAATTTCAAAGGTTTCAGCAAAATTAGGTAATGCTAATAAAGGAGCTGCATATAGTTTATTTTTAAGCTCATTGAAAGCAAACTCTTGCACCTTTCCCCATTTAAAACCAACATTTTTTTTTACAATTTCAATAAAAGGTGTAGCAATTGTGCTAAAGTCTTTTAGAAACCTCATATAGAAACTTGCTAAACCATGGAAACTTCTTACCTTAGTGATAGTTTTAGGTGTGGGCCAATCTTTGATTGCCTTAACCTTTTCTTCATCCACCTCAATGCCCTGTGCACTAATAACATATCCGAGAAAAACTATTTTTTCTATGCAAAAATCAAACTTTTTAAGATTGGCATATAATTTTTTGTGCTTCAAAACTTCCAACACACTCTTCAAATGTTCAATATGATCATCCAAACTTTTACTATAAATCAGACTGTCATCAAAGTAAACATTAACAAATTTTCCTATGAATAGCCTAAATAGCATGACCAACTATTCATACAATCCATGCTTTGTTTTGAAAGCAGTTTTCCACTTATCTCCCTCTTTCATTCTTATTTGGTTATAACCACTTTTCAAATCAATTTTTGAAAAAATAACAGATCCATGTAACTCATCCAACATATCATCTAGCCTAGGAATAGGATGTCTATACTTTACCGTGATGTTGTTGATAGCTCTACAATCTATACACATTCTCCAAAAGCCATCTTTCTCAGGTATAAGTATGACTAGTACTGCACATGGACTCATGCTTTCTGTTCTGGACCGTGATCCGGGATCTCGCTCCATGGGATCAACCCGGCATGCACACTACCGGACTCCTCCTAGCTGGCGTAGAGGAAGACTCATGACATATTCCGGACCACGGATTACGGTCCTCAAGTAGTGTTGGGATACGACATCGTGGTTGATAGATTCACGCAGAGGATGAATCCCTAAATATCCGTAACTGCCAATCATCAACTTGCGATATTATAAGATTTATAGATATCTTTGATGGCTAGATACTTTCCATATCTTAATCCCAGATTAACAGGGACGTATCCTATAATAATGGAAAGATGATCCTCATCAGGATACTAATCCTAAATTACCTGCATTCAGTAAGGATCCTATTAGGATTCTGTATATGCTCTATAAATACATGGTTGAGCCATCCTAAGAAGGTAACTTTTGACCCAATCTCTTAAACCTCCTTGTGCACTGCCTAACTTGAGCGTTGGAGTCCCTTTGCAGGTACCCACCCCCCTGTGCTACGCGCTCAACTGCTACTCAAAGGAGAAATCACCGTAACGTGCCTACCTCAAGTACTCTTTGAACCCGATTCAGAACATTGGCGTCGTCTGTGGGAAATCCATAAAATTCTAATCCCACCCAATCATGGTGAATACGAGGCAAAACTTGAGAAGAGAGGTTGCACAAACCTTTGTCAACCAGAGACAGGATCCTGACATGCAACATCCACCACCACCACTGCCTCCACTTCTGGCTCAAACCTCCTCTGTGAGAAATCAGGCACCCGGATCAGGAAGCCGACGTGATGGGCACTCCACCTCCTTTTCTGAGGAGTCTCCTAACCCATCACGCAGGATTTCTGTCAGGGAAAGACTTGAATTCCCAGCTCAGAGAGGTGACCAGAGCCTTCAAGAGTGCAGGATTCCGGTACATCAACGTTTGGGAATCTCGAACAATGAGTTCGATGATCGTGCATCCCGCTCTGAATGCATACATCAATCTCGGGGTTCCCAATGCCAATTTCAAGACATGTTGCAGCAACATATGGATTTGCTCAATGACCAATTCAGGAGGCTGGAAGATATGCAGCGCGCCATGCATGAAAACCAACCAAAGCCGCGCCGCTGTGATAGACGGACCAAAGTGGAAAATAATAAAAGGAGGGCCCACGACGATGAGGGAATTCCCAATACTGGGGACAATAACCGGAATCGCGGAATCATGGAACAACATTTCTCCGATCAACTCATGGAGTTCCGGGTTCCGAGAAATTTCAAGTTTCCTCCAAACCTAGAAATTTACGACGGAACCACGGACCCCCATGAACATATAAATGCCTACGAGCAGTCCCTATGTTTCTACGACAGATCCATGGAATTGTTGTGCCGAGCTTTCCCTCTCTCCCTCAAAAAGGGAGCCCTCAAATGGTTTACCAGCCAACCACGGGGGACCATCGTGGATTGGTCGGACCTTAAACAGTGTTTTCTGCTGCAATACACCACGAGCAAGGAACAACCTAAATCCATCGAATCTCTAGCTAAGATCAGCCAGGGAAAGGACGAGAGCATCCAGGATTACGTTAGGCGTTCTATGGCTGCCTGCACCAATGTAAAAAAATTTGAAGATAGAATAGCCTTACATTATGCCAGGAGCGGCCTCCGGATAGGCTCCGAATTCTTCAAGTCCCTGGCAAAAAAGAAACCAGACAATCTGACCGACTTCCAGAAACGATCCGAGAAGTATGTCTACTTGGAGGAGGCAACAGAAGACTATAGGAGGTGGGACAAAGGCGAGCCCCCTCACCACAAGCCCAACCAGAATTCCTCAAGGTCACGACCCTCAAAGGGTAGCCCACCACGGAGGAATTATTCCGACTGCACTCCTTTGAACACGCCTTGGGAAATAATCTTGAGGGAAGTGATGCACATGGAGTTCCAGAACATCCGGAGACCACCCCCTATCAAGAAACACAAGCAGAAGGATCACTCTAAACATTGCACATGGCATAAGGCCTATGGCCACGATACAGAAGATTGCTATCAGCTGTGCGATGCCATTGAATTTTTAATCAAGGCCAGACGCCTGTAGCAGTACATCCTTCGTGTACAAAACAACGAGGGGGACAATAAACACAGAGATAGCAGACGTACCCTGCGTCCGAGTCCATCCCCTCTGCGTAAAAAAAGGACAAGAAGTCCCAAGAGAAGATCCCGGACTCCACCTCGCTGAGATAACAGCGATCGACAGGGTCAGACCAGGAACACTCCCCCCATTGATAACGATGACCATCGCACTGAGCCCAACAGGACGATCCATACCATTGCCGGTGGCTTTGCCGGAGGGGGATCTTCCAATGGAGCTAGAAAGAAAGCCCTTAGAATGGCAGTTTTTAGCGTGGTCCACTCAGAACTAAGAACACAAGCGGAGAATAGAAAAATGCCTCTCATCACCTTCTCAGACGAAGACTACAGCGGAATAATCCCGGACCATGACGATCCACTCGTCATCTCTAGGGTAATTTCCAATGCTGAGGTCCACTGAATTTTCGTCAATCAAGGGAGTTCAGCGAACATTATGTTCCTAGATCTCTATCAGAAGTTGGAGCTCCTGCAATCTGACTTAACTCCCCACGTAGGAGAATTGACGGGTTTCACCGGTGAGAAGATCACCCCGATCAGATATTACGAAACCCACCTGACCCTCGGATCATCTAAACTCTTCAGGACTGTCAAGGTAAAGTTCTTGGTTATGGACTGCCCCTCGGCTTATAACATTATCCTAGGCCGTCCTTCTCTCAACGCCCTTGGAGCAGTAGTATCCACCACCCACCTCGTGATGAAGTTCCTCAATAAAAACAATGACGTCGTCACTGTAAAAGGCGACCAAGTTGCTGCCAGAAAATGCTATAATGAGAGCTTGAAGATTTGTAAAGTACCCAGGAGGTCGAGCCCTGCCGTCTCCACCCGGGCTATTGACCAGGTTAATATTTTAATGACCGAGTTGGACATCAGAGAAGAGATCCGAGGTACTCGACCCTATCCCGAAGGCGAACTGGAGTCTCTTCAGCTCGGGACCAATCCAGAACAGGTCACCAAGATCGGAGCTCGTTTGGGTGAAAAAGAAAAACAACAACTCTTGGAACTCTTGTTGAGGAACAAGGACCTTTTCGCTTGGACTTCCTTCGACATGCTCGGACTTGACCCCAGCTTTATTTGCCACTGATTGTTAATTAAAGAAGGTACCAGGCCGGTCGCTCAAAAGAAGAGGAAGGTTAAACCCGAGAGGCAGCAAGTCATTGAAGACCAAGTTAAAGAGCTACTAAATGGTAACTTCATCAGAGAAATTTCCTATACCACATGGCTTTCCAACGTGGTTCTGGTGAAAAAGTCCAATGAAAAATGGAGAATGTGCGTAGACTATACTAACCTGAATAAAGCTTGTCCCAAGGACCCATACCCACTCCCCAATGTGGACAAATTAGTGGATGGCTCCTCGGGGTTTAGATGGCTCTCGTTCATAGATGTATATTCCAGATACAACCAGATTCCCATGTACGCCGGGGATGAGGATAAAACTGCTTTCATTACTAACAGGGCGAGCTACTGCTACAAGGTCATGCCTTTCGGCCTAAAGAACACCAGGAGCCACCTACCAGAGGATGATGAACAAGGTTTTTGAAAACCAAGTGGGAAAGATGGTAGCCGGGGTGGAGACGGCGGGGCTCGACCTCCGGGGCACTTTACAAATCTTCAAGCTCTCATTATAGCATTTTCTGGCAGTAACTTGGTCGCCTTTTATAGGGACGACGTCATTGTTTTTATTGAGGAACTTCATCACGAGGTGGGTGGTGGATACCACCGCTCCAAGGGCGTTGAGAGAAGGACGACCTAGGATAATGTTATAAGTTGAGGGGCAGTCCACAACCAGGAACTTTACCTTGACAGTCCTGAAGAGTTTAGATGATCCGAGGGTCAAGTGGGTTTCGTAATATCCAACCGGGGTGATCTTCTCACCGGTGAAACCCGTCAATTCTCCTAAGTGGGTGATCTTCTCACCAGCGCCATGCAGATCATTTTCAAGCCCTTTCTGAAGAACTATTCACGACGTCGGTTCCTTGGCCCTTTTACAGGTGCGGTATGGACATTTTAGGTCCGTTCTCCCAGGCCCCAGGGCAATTTAAATACTTGGTGGTAGCGGTAGACTATTTTACTAAGTGGATCAAGGCCGAACCTCTGATCACTATCACCTTGGTGCGAATTCAGAGGTTTACTTGGCACCATATTATCACCAGGTTCGGCATACCAAAATCTGTCATCATAGATAACGGTACCCAGTTCAAAGATAAAACTTTTGAAGAGCTACTAGCCGGATTGAAAATAAAGCACCACTGCTGCTCAGTAGAGAACCCCAGGACAAATGGACAAGCCGAGGCCGCCAACAAAATCATCGTGCGAGGCTTAAAAAGGAGGTTAGATGAAGCCAAAGGGAACTGGGTCGAGCAACTCGATCATGTTCTCTGGGCATACCGGACCACTCCACATTCCACCACGGGAGAGATCCCTTTCAAATTGACCTATGGCTGCAAGGCCATGATCCCGGTGGAGATAGGGGAGCCCAGCTGGCATTACCAACAGTTCTCATCTGACAGCAACCCCGGTCTAATCAGAGAGGACCTGGACTTACTCGAAGAAAGAAGAAACGTTGCTCACATACGGGATACCGCCCTTAAGCAGAAGACAGCGGCCAGGTACAACAAGAAAGTGGTCCCAAGGAAATTCCAGCCGGGTGACCTAGTGCTCAGGAGAGCCGACATAGGAGGGAAAAATGCCTCCTAAGGGAAATTAGCCCCTAATTGGGAAGGCCCCTACCGTGTTGTCACCAGTACGGGTAAGGGAGCTTACACCCTTGAAACATTATCTGGAACCCCGGTTAAGAATTATTGGAATGCGAATAAACTAAGAAAATACTATAGCTAAATGCCCGTAGTGGCTTAGCCCTCTAGTAGAATTATCTTTGATCCGTCCTTGTTTTGAATAAATATGCTCTGTACGGATTTTCGTCCTCCCAATATCATCAATAAAATAATTATTCAGATACCAAGTTTGGTCCAACGTGTTAGTCATGGCAACCATTACCCAAGAGGGGGGTGAATTGGGTATTAAAAACTTTTCACAAATGCTCTTGAAATAAACACAAATATTTAAGCTATTAAATAAAAGAGAAAGAATTGTGAGATGAAGAATAAAAGCTTTAAGAACAGCAAATAAATAAATGTATAATGATATAAAATTATAGAAAATAAAGAGATTGAGAAGAGAAAAGCAGGCATGATATTTATCCTAGTTCGACCACTAACCCACTTGTGGTCTACGTCCAGTCCTCGAAAACAATCCGAGATTTTTCACTATGTATACAAGCTTCAATAGGTGCTTGCAACTGTTACATAAAAGAGCACTTTTCACACACAGGGAAACTCTACTCTTGTGCTAAAGTCTCAGCCTGCAAAGATACCTCACCCTTATACAAACCTTGAAGGGATACCTCACCCTTATACAAATCTTGAAGGATACCTCACCCTCAATACAGAAGAACAGAAATATAGATGAAGAGAAACTCTCACAAAGAGTAGATGATACAATTTGAAGCTCTATGAAGCTCTCTAAGGATATCTCAAATTTTGGCGAAAAAGAGCACAGAAATTTGGTAAAATATGTATCACAAAATAAAGCAAGAAAGAATTATTTCAGATAAATGGGTGTTACTAAAAGATGTCCCAAAAACATGTATTTATAGTGTTCTAAGAAAAAGAGCCATTGGGTATAATTTATTTCAGCATTAAAAGCATAGAAAATAGTCGTTGCGAGATTCTGACCATGTTTATTCGAATAAACGTAGTCCTATTCGAATAACCCACTTATAACACATCAGGAAGTATTTTCTAGAACCTTTTATTCGAATAAACCTCTAGTTATTCGAATAAACATTTAGTTATTCGAATAAAACATCAAAAACATGTTCTGCAATGTTTTTTGGGTCGTGTTATTCGAATAACCCTTTGGTTATTCGAATAAACCTTTAAAAACTTGTTATGGTATGATTTCTGTGGTGTGTTATTCGAATAACATATCATTTATTCGAATAAACCACTCTGCTTTCGAAAACTAACTTTAAATGGTCATAACTTCTTCATTTCTTATCTGTTTAAAGCAAATGACCAGTCATTGGAAAGATCTTTGAGTCTATTTTCAAATGAAATATTTCAAAATAAAACTCAAAGTATTTTGAAAGATA
The DNA here is from genome assembly GCA_029884595.1 of Ormosia semicastrata. Lineage (NCBI taxonomy): Eukaryota > Viridiplantae > Streptophyta > Magnoliopsida > Fabales > Fabaceae > Ormosia > Ormosia semicastrata. The sequence goes on from JAQQTO010000063.1 coordinate 57,487,680, forward strand.
TGATCAAAAGAGTGACCAAAGGTCAGTTTTACAAAACTCAAACTTGGCTATTTTTCATAAATTTGAACTACCAACATAAATAACTTTTCAAAACTTGTTTGTTGGGTATTTTAGCATGTAAAAAACATTTTTAAAGATTTGAAAAATATATTTGAGATATCCATAAGGCTTCTTACATAAAGACCCTAAGTCCTAAAAGCTATACCATTTAATCTTCCTTTGGACTTGGTCTTTCACATGACTTTGATGTTATCAATACCTTCATGAAATAGACATTCACATTCTCCTTGTGTTGAGCTTAAATGAGATCTTTTGCTTTCTTATTGCAATGATCACTCTTGGTACTTGGACTATCCTACAAAGTATTGCTCACTTAAACAAGCATAGTTAGTCCAAATTCATAATTCAATATCTTCATATGCATGATTCATAAATGTATAACTTTAGTTAGTTTAACATGCATATAAGACTTTCATAGACACATCCAAATAAGATATTTATCAATTACTAATGGATATGCTCTATATAGGATGCAACAAAAAACATATGCAAAGTGTTCTTTTTTGTATTGTATTTGTCATCATCAAAACTTAACATATTAAATCATTTGAGACAAACTTATTTCCACATTCTCCCCCTTTTTGATGATGACAAATCACCAAAGAAAAAATATGTTGAGCAATATACAAGAATGGATATTCATGTAAGCATATCAAACAATAAGTACAAGAACATATTTTTCTTTCCAATTTTCACTCCCCCTATTTGACATCAACAAAAAGGCTTAGAAAGAAAAAAAATATTTTCTCCCCCTTATAGATTCTACATATGATTCAAGAATAGAGAGATGAAATAAGCATGTTTTTCAAGATATAGAAGATTATTCATGCAATGTTTGTCATATTTTTTGTATGTCAACATTTTGCATATGATAACAGTAAAACACTTTATGTAATCAAAAGATGTAAGGCAAGAGATATAAACAACTTAAGAGCTAGGCTCCACCTCAAAATATGCATATTATCAAAATAATAGATAAAGGAAATATGTATATGAAGATCATGTAAGCACATTACCTTAAAGAAAAGCAAGGCAAGTATACATCTTCTTAATTTCTCAAACAAAAACCATTTTAAAACTTCTCCCCCTTTCAAAAAGAATTTTACAAGAGCACATTATATTTTCTAAAGAATTTTAGAAGGGTAGAAATATTTTATATTAAAAAAAATATTCATTAAGACAGATTAATCCAAGTCAAAAGAACATAAGTACATCTCCTTGATGAAATATGTTATAGGGATCGAAGCATGTATAGAACTAATATCATTCACCCTAAATGCAATGACAAAATAGCAAGTTAATATCCAATTAGGTACTTTGTCAATGCTAAGCATACTTCTCATGTAAAGAAAGCATATAATCATTTAAGATCAATTTTTCAACAAGTATCATATGATCTATACCATATAGAATACCATAAACGCTAAGGGATAGAGATACTTATTGAGTTAGATAAAGAGTGATGCTTCTTTAGAATGTTCTTCGTTTATTTGTCCTTTGAGTTTGAGCTTTCTTCCATTAAGTATTTCATTCCATTGTACTTGAAGAAATGCTTCTTTATCTTTCTCTTCATTTGAATTCCATTCAACTTTTCTCGTTTATCCGCATATGCTTGTATGTAAAAATCTGATGGCTATATTTGAAACACATAGAGAGACTTGTAAAGCTAACTTTAAAAGTCCTCTAAAACATAGGTTAGCATCAAATATTGTGTAAGCCCATTTATAAGCATAGTTTAGATTGATATATAATTTTAAAGCATGTATCACATTATCAACCATGCAATGTCAGCTTTAACAAGAATGTATGAAGTACATATGAACTTGAATAAAAAATTAGTTTAAGCATTTTAAGGCATGATTCAAGTTTATTAAGAAACATATGATCATCATCAAAACTTATTTAGGCATTTTTTAAAAAGAAAAAAAATAATTATCATGTAAGGTATGTAAAGATATAACACAACTCTCTACTTCTCCAAATAGCATATGATATCAAATTTAAAGTATATAAAAAGAAAATGATAATAATTTGATATCACCAAAAATGTATTCTTTGAATTTTTGTAGATGACTCTCACTTCCACCAACTTCCAAGCTTCAAGCTTTCATGAGGGAATAAAAATTCTTTGCACCCCTTTTAAAAGTTGAATCCTTTTAAACTTTTACTATCCTCAAGTTGAACTTATTCCATTTAAATGCTTGCTTGAGGTAGTTATCACCTTACAATACAATTCAAAGTACTTTCATTGGTATCCATTAATTTTGGATCCATAGAGGTTAGTCATTATGTCAAACTCATAATAAGACAACAAATGAGTTCACAAGGCAAAAGATATTTCATTTCATTGATCAATTTAGCCAAGTACATATATTTATCAAAAGAATAGTCAAATACATTTGGTTAAGCATTTGCATTTTCAGTCTACTTAAAAAGAATTTAACATATACAAAAAATTCTTAAGAAAAGAAGCAACAGAACCTTTTCATGCAAATTGTGTTTATTTGAATAAAAAGGGTTTTATTCGAATAGAAGAAGATCCTATTCGAATAGAGGATCTGGGAAGGCCAAACGTTTTGGCCATTTAACAAGAGTTATTCGAATAACCTAGGGGTTATTCGAATAAACAGAGATTAGCCAAGATAAAACTGATAAACCAGGTCTCTGGTTATTCGAATAAGCTTGATTTTATTCGAATAGACAGAGATCAGTCAAATAAGACTGATGAAACAAGCTTTTGCTTATTCAAATGATCTAAAATTCATTCGAATAGACAGCGAACACCGAACTGACATAGAAGTTAGTTTATTTGAATAAACTTAGTTTTATTCGAATAAAGCTATTAAAAAACATACGTTCAGAATGTGATTTAAAAGAGAATTGACTTACCCAAATATAAGATACTTGCAAAATAATGGTTGGGATATCTCCAACGCTCAAGTTAGTGATAATTCAAGAGAGATAAAAAACCATGTTTAAACAATAAATTCAAATATTTAATTATATGTATGATTGATCAAAAACTCAAGTTCAAGGATATTATCATTAATCATGTCATTTCAAACAATGAGCATACTTTTATCTAGCATATTAACATGTAGAAATATTTTCAAATTATAAGGCTAGAAAAGCATAACACAAGTTTTACTTATCCAAGGATTGCTAGTCTATGCTTCATAGAAACAAGGAAGAGAGCTTGAAATTATTTTTTGTCTTTGTACTTGGAGCAGCCACTTTCAAGATGTCAAAGTTAGTTCTTGCCCTTCAAGTACACCTACAACACACTTTAATTTTTGACTTTTGGTACCCAAATTTTATTGGGCCCTTGTGTGCTAGTTTTTAAATATTAATCTATTATGCTCTCATAAAGATTAATTTTTCATAGTATGTAAATCGAGCACAATAAATTAAATAATTAAATACCATTAAGCACATAGTTGATAGCATGCTTACTTTCATGATATATAGACAATTTTAAAGCATAGCAAACATACATAGTCATAGATTATCTTATGATCAATAAATATACAAGACAGTGAGCAAATGGTGTAACAGGAATATAATCATGTGCTATATTTAATATTCAATTTTTACCAAGTACACATGATTCAATCAATCACTTAAGACTTACAAGGAATATACCTCATATTCATTATTATCATTTTTAAGTGAATGTGCATAAGAGGTAAAAGCTTTTGATACCTTGGCCTTGGTAATCAAGGAAATACTTTTTCTTATTCATTGCTTCTCTTTTAGAGTCTTGAACTTTGTAAGTTCTACATTTTGTATTTGAAAAGCTTTGGTTGAAGCCATCTTCCTTCTTTGACCAAAGTTTCTACCATTAGGCTTTGGAAGCATTCTCCTTGATGACTCTTCTTTCTTTTGACCAATTTGTCCATTCTTTTGAGAAATATTCTGCAAAATTGAAATACTAGAAGGATATTTTGGTACCCACTTCATTTTGGGTTCTTGAATGTTAGTATTAGGGCTTTTAGGATTTTTAGGAACCCAAACCATACAATTTCTCATATAAGAATTTCTTCTATAATTGCACAAATAAGAGATATGTCCTAGATGACCACAAAAATTACAAATAATTGAATTTAATGATGGCTTAATCATTTGAATATTATTTTTGAAAAACTTAAGCCTTTTGTTATTTTTATATTCTAAATTATTTTTGCCGTAAGTTTTGCTTGAATTTTCACATGGAATAACACTAATTTTATTTTCACATAGAATATCATAAGTTTTGTTAGAATTTAAGCAATTACAATCATTAACTTTGACAAATTTGGAATATAAGTCCTCAACTCGATTTTCTAAATCATTGCACTTTTCACAAGAAGTTGAGGTTTTACATTTTAAAGATATTTCCTCATCAAGAAAGGCATAACATTTTTCAAAGTTTCAATTTCATTTTTAATAAAGGAAATGTTTTTCAAACACGATAAGTTTTTCTTTTCTAAATTCAACAAACCATCATATAATTCATTATATGCACATTGTAACTTATCATAGGAAGGACTATAATTTAGTTTAGAATTATTTACCTCAAAGTCCTTTTTAGCTATATAGGAAGTAGTCTCAATTTCTAGCATACTTGGCTCTTTAAGGGAATCACCTTCTTCCTCATCAATTTTATTTTGCTTTGCCTCTTCTTCAAATTGAGCACCATCATCACCAAGAGGCATTTGGCTCCCTTCATTAGTTTGAGCATCTCTTTGAGGATATTTTTCATGACAAGCTACCTTCAAAGACTTTTGCTCTTCTTGCTTTCTATATACAACTTTATGCATAAAAATATTGTTAGCAAGATAGATATCATCAAGAGCATCCCATATATCTTTAGCACTAGAGCAACTTTTTATTTTAGCATAAGCATCATCATTCAAACTACTTCTCAAAATTTGCATAGCTCTAATGTTTAAAGAAAAACATTTTTTGCAAAAACTATTCCAAGTTTGTTTTGATTTATAAGTAAATCCATTTAGCACAATATCCCACAAATCCAAATCAATAGATTGCATATAAAACTCTATTCTAGCTTTCCAATAAACAAAATGCACACCATCAAAGAATGGTGGTTTATCAATTTCAAAACTTTTCATTTTGAAAAACTTTCAAGGTTGCTAATAAACAAGGATCTTTAACTCTAAGCGATTAAGCTTCCACCAGAGCACAAAGCTCTGATACCACTTGTTAGTCATGGCAACCATTACCCAAGAGGGGGATGAATTAGGTATTAAAAACTTTTCACAAATGCTCTTGAAATAAACACAAATATTTAAGCTATTAAATAAAAAAGAAAGAATTGCGAGATGAAGAATAAAAGCTTTAAGAACAGCAAATAAATAAAAGTGTAATGATATAAAATTGCATAAAATAAAGAGATTGAGAAGAGAAAAGCAGGCACGATATTTATCCTGGTTCGACCACTAACCCACTTGTGGTCTACGTCTAGTCCTCGAAAACAATCCGAGATTTTTCACTATGTATACAAGCTTCAATAGGTGCTTGCAACCGTTACATAAAAGAACACTTTTCACACACAGGGAAACTCTACCCTTGTGCTAAAGTCTTAGTCTGCAGGGATACCTCACCCTTATACAAACCTTGAAGGGATACCTCACCCTTATACAAATCTTGAAGGATACCTCACCCTCAATACAGAAGAACAGAAATATAGATAAAGAGAAACTCTCACAAAGAGTAGATGATACAATTTGAAGCTCTATGAAGCTCTCTAAGGATATCTCAAATTTTGGTGAAAAAGAGCACAAAAATTTGGTAAAATATGTATCACAAAATAAAGCAAGAAAGAATTATTTCAGATAAATGGGTGTTACTAAAAGATGTCCCAAAAACATGTATTTATGGTGTTCTAAGAAAAAGAGCCGTTGGGTATAATTTATTTCAACATTAAAAGCATAGAAAATAGCTGTTGCGAGATTCTGACCGTGTTTATTCAAATAAACGTAGTCCTATTCGAATAACTCACTTATAACACATCAGTAAGTGTTTTCTGGAACCTTTTATTCGAATAAACCTCTAGTTATTCGAATAAACATTTAGTTATTCGATTAAAACATCAAAAACATGTTCTGCAACATTTTCTGGGTCATGTTATTCGAATAACCCTTTGGTTATTTGAATAAACCTTTAAAAACTCGTTTTGGTATGATTTCTATGGTGTGTTATTCGAATAACATATCATTTATTCAAATAAACCACTCTACTTTCAAAAACTGACTTTAAATGGTCACAACATCTTCATTTCTTATCCCTTTAAAGCAAATGACTAGTCATTGGAAAGATCTTTGAGTCTATTTTCAAATGAAATAAGTTTCAAAACAAAACTCAAAGTATTTTGAAAGATATAATCAAAAGAGTGACCAAAGGTCAGTTTTACAAAACTCAAACTTGGCTATTTTTCATAAATTTGAACTACTAACATAAATAACTTTTCAAAACTTGTTTGTTAAGTATTTTAGCATGTAAAAAACATTTTTAAAGATTTGAAAAACATATTTGGGATATCCACAAGGCTTCTTACATAAAGACCCTAAGTCCTAAAAGCTATACCATTTAATCTTCCTTTGGACTTGGTCTTTCACATGACTTTGATGTTATCAATACATTCTTGAAATAGACATTCATATTCTCCTTGTGTTGAGCTTAAATGAGATCTTTTGCTTTCTTATTGCAATGATCACTCTTGGTACTTGGAATATCCTACAAAGTATTGCTCACTTAAACAAGTATAGTTAGTCCAAATTCATAATTCAATATCTTCATATGCATGATTCATAAATGTATAACTTTAGTTAGTTTAACATGCATATAAGACTTTCATAGACACATCCAAATAAGATATTTATCAATTACTAATGGATATGCTCTATATAGGATGCAACAAAGAACATATGCAAAGTGTTCTTTTTTGTATTGTATTTGTCATCATCAAAACTTAACATATTAAATCATTTAAGACAAATTTATTTCCACACAACGCGCAGCACTGACTATTAAAATGTCAAATGGATAGGAGGCAGTACGGATCATATGTACACACTCCTTCTTTATACCTAAACTAAGAAGAGGTCCCAAAATCTATTTGATTATTAGGGTACCTACCCCAGGCAAGGTTAAATAATGTTGATGCCTTAGGTAAAAGGATTTTCGCGTAAAATACCCTGAGCCAGGGCGTTACTCTTACCTATATCTGCAATTCCAAACGCTTCCCATAACAAGCACTGGAATATAGATTAAAATTTTACTTTGCCTAAGTTTAAAATTTTATGACGTTTGATTGTTATAAGCGTTAGATTACAGACCAAGGCATTATTCCTGCCTAAGTCAAGTGGAATGCCATTCACTCAACGGTATGAGCGAAAGATCCCGGACCATGGCTTTCTACAATAAACAGTTTTTTAAGTCCATTAAAACGATTATAAAAATGGACGTTGGACCCAAGTCGGACCATGAAAAACAAGGATGAATGGTGAAACAAAGTAATTAATTATAAAACCCCAAACACGGGGCAATTATCCTTACAAGTAACAAAACCCCACACAGGGGGCAGAAAACAGGAAACAAAAAAAGCAAGACAAAAGTTTAAACGATGACCTCTTCTCCTTCCGGGATCTAAATAACCTCCGGATTGCCACTAGGAGCATTCGGGGCTAACTCCTCTGCAGCTACAAGTTGGCCCTCCGACGACCTTCCATCATGTTCAGAAGGCCCTTCGACAGCCTGCCTTTTCCTCCCTTTAAAATTGTGGGTAGGGGAACCCGGCTGATCTTTTTCTCCGATAACAACACCTTGGTCGGAGGAGGCCAGAACGGCTGCGGAGGAAGAAGTCATGGTCTTCTTCCCCTTCCTTCGGTTCCTTGAAAAGTGCAGGGTAACCATGGAAGACCCAGAAGTCATGTTGCTAACTGAAAGAAAATAGAAACATGTACAATCAGCACATCATGAAACATTGTTATATGAAGACAGAGCAAACACCTAGGGATACTATGGGTAATAACGCCCTAATTCCTACCTAATAAAGCATAAAGAAGATCATCACCAAGGATACAGAGAACATCTCTAATATTGATGTTCCCATGCTTCTCGACGTACCGGTTATGAACCGGACATACCTGAGCTCCTCGGGGTCGAGGTCTCCCTCCTCTTTTTCAATTAAATCGATGGGTACATCCCAACAGCCTTGCGTCCAGTAAAGTGGAAATTCTGGCTCCCCGTCCGGCTTAAGGAAAAATGGTTGACATCCCTCCTTGGCTTTCACCTTGAAGAATGCAGTCTTAAACCCTTTGAAGCTTTCTTTGAAAACGTCAAAGGACTTGCAACCAAGCCGCGACCGGATGACAAGCCAACTCGTTTGCCTTACCGTCCCCTGGGTGTTTATTCTTGTATAAAAATAAAAAAAGGGTATTCACTAAGCACTTAAGGCTCATTAATCGGTAAAACCTCTCGAACGAGATGATGTAGCCCCAACCGTTAGGATGGATCTGCGAAGGGGCCACATGGAGAGTACGGAGGACGGCCATTTGAAAGTCAGAAAATGGCATCCTAAGCCCCAGCTTGAGGAAAAGGGGCTCGTACAAGAACATAAAATGTAAACCGGCTTCTCGGCAGGAACATACTCTCTCACTCCAGCTTGGACAGACAACTTGGAATTCGTCGTCCTGAGCTTTGTTCACGGTTAACTCCAAGGCAAATAAGGATTCTCAGAGTATGGCTTCGCTCTAAAACTTGGACTGATAATTCTATACGTCATCCACCACCCAGGGGCATACCAGCCCGGGACCCTGCTGAATTGGAATTAGCTCGTCCTCTGCTGGGTCACGGACGTCGTGGAGTGGGGGCTGGACTCTAGCTTTTTTTTCCTTTGGCCATGAAGATCCTGAGAACATCCAAAGAAGTCGATGAGCAACTGTCAGAATCAATAATCTCATAGATTCAGACACAGGGAGAGCAAAGTACTCCAAACCTCCCCTACCGACCTCCTGTCTTACCGGAAACAAAGAATTCAGGGGAACTCCTCCACCGTGCACGGCGTGGCGAAGATGGTGTTTCAGGGAGGCGACAAAATCTACCTAAATCACTACGGTCTGCTTAAAGGAAAGCAAAACCAGAAATGCAAAGCTACTCTACTCTTTAAAAAGTTATTAACATACTGAAAGCACAAATAACGAGAGGGTTGAGAGAAAGCTACTCACTGTGTAAAGGCAGAATGCTCGGACGATGGAGAAGTTGCGAATGGTTGGAAAGCACCCAAAAGAAGCCAAAGCTTTCGTCGCATGGTGTTTTCAGTGAAGGAGGCCAAAAATGGTAAAGTGAGAAAGACGAACCTTTGACTCTTATTTATAAAGGTTTGAATGGTTATGGGGCATTTCTGTCCTCTCTATCGCAAGTTCAAAAGGTGCTCATTATGGCTCGCAGAGCTCTAGGCACGTCTCTCGGATGAAATCACACCACGTGGCCCACACAGCTGTAATAGCAGTTAAAAGGATGGTTACACAGTAATCCAAAGTGTCGTACGAATGTTAAATGAGAACCCGGGTTTGTATCACGGATCCCAGCTTCAAATCACTGTTTACAAGACAGACTACGAACTAACGCCGAGGTGCAATTGTTGTGGTGATTATGCCGGGTTGGCTTTGGACTTATCCCAGCAATGTCTTTATGGGGTTATACCGGGATAAGCGTTAGACTCATCCCGGCAGCATTACCTAGGTGGAAAAAATATATATATAATGAAAGTCCAGAACAAATATAGAGAAGGTAAAACCTATTAAATCATCTTCATTCCATACATCATCATACATTCGAAAAGGAGGAAAAATAAAATATTGAGACATAGAATGTATAAAGGTATCCCGGGAAAGAGGGTAAACATCTCCAGCCACCTGAATCATACCCCATCCACATCTCCAAACCTCGGTCTCTTCAAAAAGTGGATTGGCTTTGAAGAACATTGGCAAACTGGGATCGTAATCCCAGAGAAAATACCAAAGTTCCTTGGACTGCTTCTCCACGATGCAACTAAAGACCAAAATCTTCTCTCGCTTATTGGAAGGGGTACGACCTCTCTAGCTGAAGAATCCTCCGCCGGTATCAATCATTCCAAGTTGCCTTAAGTGACGGAGCAGCTATAGTGGCCTTTCCACCCCGGAACAGACTGAAGCCACTCCGGAGTAGAAATCCTCCGCTCACTCGTTCCCCTCCCACCTTCTCAATAGATAACGGCAGATACGGATACCCGCTGCTTCCTTGAAAGCAAGTCAAAGAAAGCAGACCACCCCTGTTTGCTCCAAGGGGGTCCTCGCTTCCTTCGATCCGGCATCCTTGCATATCCGGCCATACTACAAAGAAGACCGGCTAAGTGCTTTCAAATAGCCCGCCAAGAAGATAGAAAGAGGAACGATATGCTCCGTCGGGTCCCCATGCAATAGTAGACGAAGGCCTTCTCTCATCCTGGCAACACTTTAGATCAGACACCACCATGTACGCTAGGAGAGAAAGGCTTCCACCTCTCTAAATGCATAGCAACCTAGTTTTATGCCAAGAAAAAAAGGCCCCTATCAAAAGGAAAAAATGCTCAGGGAAGATCAAACATTTTCAAGAACTTTAGAAAAAATAAAAGTATAATCTCTGCAGATGATGAAGATCTCTTCACAAAAGTGGGAAATGAAGAAAGAACTACACTCATTCTCCTGGAAGAAATCATCTCTATTCGAGAACAAAAAAGAAGGGAATGCAAGCTCACGGAGAAATATTCTCTACTTATAACATACATGAGAGGTCCTGATTGGTCCCGTAAAAGGTGACCTGATCCCATGAAGTCAGCTGAAATAAATGCTTCTAATCTCTGATTGGTCACAAAGATAAGGAGCAGTTGAAAAAATCTGTATGAAACTGACATTGGGAATTAAAGAATCATTACTCCCCAATAAAGTCCAAGTATCAGTTTCCCAAAGAATCGTAGTCTATTACCACTAGAGATCACGTTTAGAATTTATGTTGAACATATCTCCAAGAATTCCTAGTACTCTTACTTGGGGACAAATATCTTTACTCGTAACTGAATAGGACGAGGACATCGGTAATAGCCCAGGGTCTAACACCTATCCGTCGAAAATCGTGTTAGCCATGTGATGGTTGATCCATTCTAAACTTGACTCTGGTCTGTCTCATCCTAGAGTCAAGTTGGGGGCAACTGTTCTGGACCGTGATCCGGGAACTCGCTCCATGGGATCAACCCGGCATGCACACTACCGGACTCCTCCTAGCTGGCGTAGAGGAAGACTCACGACATATTCTGGACCACGGATTACGGTCCTCAAGCAGTGTTGGGATACGACATCATGGTTGATATATTCACGCAGAGGATGAATCCCTAAATATTCGTAACTGCCAATCATCAACTTACGATATTATAGGATTTATAGATATCTTTGATGGCTAGATACTTTCCATATCTTAATCCCAGATTAACAGGGACGTATCCTATAATAATGGAAAGATGATCCTCATCAGGATACTAATCCTAAATTACCTGCATTCAGTAAGGATCCTATTAGAATTCTGTATACGCTCTATAAATACATGGTTGAGCCATCCTAAGAAGGTAACTTTTGACCCAATCTCTTAAACCTCCTTATGCACTGCCTAACTTGAGCGTTAGAGTCCCTTTGCAGATACCCACCCCCCTGTGCTATGCGCTCAGTTGCTGCTCAAAGGAGAAATCACCGTAACGTGCCTACCTTAGGTATTCTCTGAACCCGATTCAAAATACTTTCTCTTACCCATCCTCTGGAAAGCAAATCCTCATCTTACTTTTGAATCTCTTTTGTCTCCTCTGGGTTAGTTCTATAAGTTAGTCTGTTGGGAATAGAAGCTCCAAGAATAAAGTCTATTTGATGCTCAATGCATTTGAGTGGTGGTAATCCAATGAGAGCTTCTTCTGGAAAGACATCGTCATATTCCTGCAACAAAGAAACACAAACACTAGGAAGAGATTTGTTAAGTTCGTTAGTGATGAGACAGGCTTCTTTGTACAAAAGTACGAACATTGGCCTTTTTGCTAAAAGAGTATTCCTCACTTCACTTCCTTTTGTATAAAAGTTCACCTCTTTTTTCTTTTTTTTTTTGCTTTTTATCTTCACTCTCCTCATTTTTTTCTTCCTTTTCACTCTCTTTTTCCTTTGAACTCCCTCCATTATTTTTTTCTTTTTCTCTTTCTCTTTATGAAGTTTTAATTGATCTTCATGCACTTGTGCTGGAGTCAATGGAGCAAGTGTAATGGATTTTCCATCTTTAACAAATGAGTACCTATTCTTAAAGCCATCATGAATGACTTTTCTATCATACTGCCAAGGCCTCCCCAACAAAATATGCCCTACTTGCATAGGCACCATATCATATAGAACTTAATCAGTATATTTGCCAATAGAAAAAGTGATCATTACTTGCTTGTTAACCTTCACTTCATAACAATCATTCAACCATTGCAACTTATATGGTCTAGGGTGTTTTCTTGTTGACAAGTTCAATTTCTCAACCAAGGTAGCGCTAGCAACATTTGTACAACTACCTTCATCTATGATTATACTACATACCTTATTTTGGATATGGTATCTAATATGGAAAATGTTCTCCCTTTACTGGTCATCATCCTCTTATTTGGCTTGAGTATTCAATGACCTTCTCACCACAAGAGCTTCTCCTTCCACACCATATTCCACGTCACTAGCATCTTCAACCTTTGGCATATCTTCACAATCTTCACTTTTAGTCTCAACCTTGCCATTGTGTTTCAAAATCATAGTCATATGGCCTGTTCCTAAACACTTGAAACACTTAATGTTACTACTCTTAGAAGACTTGGATTCAAGATTTCCTTTTGATTTAGAAGATGGTTCGGGCATGGCCTTTGGATTGAATTTGACATCTTTCTTCCAACTTGACCTCCAAAAGGAATCGGTAGTGGAAGAAGGCCTTGCTGCCCCCTTTAGCTTTAGTTGCCTCTCCACCTTCATGGCCATGTGCACCATGTCTTCTAACTCCGCATAGTGTTGCAGCACCACAATATTTGCTATTTCCCTATTCAATCCACTAAAAAATCTAGACATAGTAGCCTCGCTATCTTCCTCTACATTAGCCCTTATCATGGCCACTTCTATCTCTTTGTGGTAATCTTCCACACTTTTGGAACCTTGTCTAAGACTTTGGAGTCTTAGATATAGGTCCCTATAATAATGCCCCGGTATGAATCTCCTCCTCATGAGAGCTTTAAGCTCATCCCATGTCTCCACTGGTCTCTCCCGGTTTCTTCTTCTGCTAGTCACCAATTGATCCCACCATATAATAGCATAGTCAGTAAATTTAATAACTGCTAGCTTTACCTTCTTTTCCTCAATGTAGTTGTGACATTCAAAAATCAGTTCAATCTTCTTCTCCCACTCTAGATAGGCTTCAGGATCATTCCTTTCATGAAATGAAGGAATCTTCATCTTAATGTTGCCAAGATTGCCATCACTTTGTCTTCCTCTATGAGCATTTCTTCTATGAAATCTTCCTCTTCAGGTTTTGAAATTTTCTCTTGAGAATTCAGATCCTCCATCATGTTCTCTATCCATTGAGAATTTAGATTCTCTATCACTTGAATTGGTTTCTCTTCTATTAGGCTCTCTTGAATTTTGTCTCCCTCGCAGCCTTTGAATCTCTTCATTTTGCCTCTCCATTCTATCCTGCATGCTTTCAAGAACTATATTCAATCTCTCAAATTATTGCTGTATAGCTTGTAAAACTAAGGGATTATCTTCCCTTCCTGTATTAGAAGTCATGATCTTTCAGGAAAAATGTTAGTAGCAAATAGATAGGACCTCACAATAATTCCTCACGTGTATGTACTCAATCACACACACTCGTGTTTCACATTTATATTGGCTTTTTTTTAACACTCTTTCCTTTTACCTCTCAAAATTTCCTCTCCTTATTTCTTAAAAGAACTACAACAACTTAGTCAAGGAAATTCTAAAAATAGATTGGCAGAATAGTAAGAGTAACCCAGTTCACTATATAGTGATAAGATAGGTAAAAGAGATACATGTAAAAGACACTTAGAACAATTATATTAAAATTGATAGGAGCTTAGAACCAAAGGGAATATATTCGGATTTTTATTTATTAAAACACTAAACTGCAAAGCTCTTTTTTTTCACCTTTTTTTTGCACGATCAATTTTTTCACTTTTTTTTTGTTGCAGAGCACCTCTTTTTTATTTTTTTTATATTTTTTTAATAACAATTGAACAAATTGAAATAAGATAATAGAGTCTCAATAGAAAATGAATAGACAATGAAGTAAAAGAAAAAGAAGGAGATGATAAGGATCAAAGAGATGAAGACAACACAAAAATGAAAAATTAAGAAAAGGAAACAAGACAATAAGAACACAAATTGATAATCAAACCTGTATAGAGACAATCTCTGGTACCAAACTGATGTAAACCCTTCGGTAACAAAGTCCCAAAAACCCAACAACAAGATTTGATCAGCCCTGGAAAGTTATAACAGATTTGTAAAAGCAAAACTTAGACCCGTTGATTATAGAAAATCAAGAACCTAAGCTATAAAAAGATAAACACCACAAGGAAGGATCCTCGATAAGTTTGAGAAGAAGTTCTCAGAAGAACTTAAGAGAAAATAACCTCAAAGGTATTTCAATTGATCAAAAGATATCCCCCTTTACAACTCCAAATAAGGCCTTTTATAGACTCATAAGTGACCAGACCTTAAAATAAACAAAAATACAACAAAAATAGAGAAATATGAAAGCTCCCTAAAATATGACATAAAATAATACGAAAATAACAAAACAAATTGAAAAGAGCACTTAGTTACACTTAATTATAACTAAGTGGGTGCAACTTTTAATGACATTAGATGCAATTCTTTGAATGGAAGCATCCACTAGCTTTAGCCTTTCATTGAATCTAGATTAGATTAACTAATCCTCTTGAATGCTCTTCAATTCTTTTATTTTCCACTAAGCCTTGAATCTGCCCATTAACTCCTTAGTTTGCCACTAAATATTGAATAAGTCCATTTAATGCCTCTTTGAGCCTTCTTGCTCAAGTTCTTGTAATTAGACTAGTTGGAAGGCCCAATGGGTCACTTGAAGCTGAATTGTTTGCATCAAATTTTCTTAGCCTATAAATACTGTTGTATTAATTTTATATAGGAGATTTTAGCATTTTTAGAACACAGCTGTTAGGTTTTGGGTTTTAAGACCTAGAGGAAGCTAGGGAAGCCAGGATTGGAGGCCATCTTTTACATGGAGGATGATTCAAGCATAGAAGATCACATCTGTTGAGCCTTCTTCATTTCCTTTCATCTTTCTCTCATTATTGATTCGTGAACATTATATATATGTTTCTATTTTCGTGTTTCATGGCTAGCTAAGCTGTGTATAGGGTTTTCTTTGGATCCTCCTATGGATATTGATGATTTTGTTTTCTTTTGAGTTTATATAGATGTCTGGTTTTGTTTGATCATATTGTTCTTAATGTTCTTGATTGTTTGATTAACTTTTAAGTGATTTGATAAAATCTGATGAACCTAGATATAGGAATTTGGATTTGAGATCATATGTATGGTTGATGCATGTTCGATTTCATTCAATTGGCTTGGATAAGTTGATTCGCTAATAAGATAGAAATATATCTCTTAGCCATGTATAGCATGTGATTGAGAATAGATCTTAATGAGTGGATTTTGCATCTAACTAAGGAGTAAGGTAAATGAAACTATGGTTAATTGACCTAGATATAGTCATTTAACTAAGTTAGATTCTCAAGTTAACCAAATCATTTCACTTATATTACTCTTAAGGATTACATGTTATTAATTGAAGTAAGAGGTGAAAAAGGATTCCCTATTTTCCAATTATCAACTTTAATTCTCAAGTTATTGCATTTAAGTCTTTAGTTTACATTAAACACTCATTTCTCAATTTTAATGTTCTTGAATAGTCTTAATTGAACTATTGGTTAATAGTTTGCATAAGAAGTAGCATATTTCTCGTGGGAATGATATTCGACTCTTGACTATATTACAAGTGCATCCTATGCACTTGCGGTAAGCAAAAGAGCGAACAAGTTTTTGGTGCCGCTGCTAGGGATTACGACTTATTTTTGTTTTGCTAATATTAACAACAAGTTTGATTAGTTCTAGTTCAAGTTTCTTTTTGTTCATATTAATTAAATTTTCTTTTTTTTCTTGTGATATAGGTACTAAGATGGTAGCAGATCACAACTATACGAGGCTTTGAGGGAGTTTGCAACCCCTCAAATGGAGAACTTACAGTCTAGTATTAGACGGCCTGCCATTTGTGCCAACAATTTTGAGATAAAGCCTGTCATAATCCAAATGATTCAAAATTCTGTACAGTTTGGCAGCTTATCTAACGAGGATCCCAATGCGCATCTCTCTAACTTTTTGGAGATTTGTTACACTTTTAAACATAATGGTGTCTATGAAGATGCTATTCACTTAAGGCTCTTTCCTTTCTCTCTTAGAGATAGAGCCAAGAGTTGGTTGCAATCTCTGCTTGCGGGATCCATAAGCACTTGGACCGATGTCTTTAGTAAATTCCTGAACAAATATTTTTTGCTAGCCAAGACAGTTAAAATGGTGAATGACATCACATCATTCACCTAAACTAAATTTGAGTCCTTGTATGAAGCATCGGAGAGAAACAAGGATCTGATCCGAAGGTTTCCTCACCACGAGATCCCATTGTGGCACCAAGTCTACTCCTTTCACAAAGGCTTACTGCCACACCATCGCCCCATAGTGGATGTAGTCGCTGGAGGCTCTCTATTGAGCAAATCATTTGATGATGCCTTTCAACTGCTGGAGGAATTGGCGACCAACAGCTACCAATGGCCTTCTGTAAGAAACACTCCAAGGAATGTGGCTAGAGTGCATGATATTAATGTAATAGCAGCATTATTAGCTCAGGTGGCAGCATTAGCAAGTAAGTTGGATCGTGTGGGACATAGCCATCACCAAAGCCCATTTGTGTTGTGTGACAAGTGTGGAGACAATCATTCAACTGATAGTTGCCCTTCCTATTCTGAAAGTGCACATTATATTGGTAACTATCGTCCAAAACAAAATAATCCATACTCAAACCAATATAACCCAAGATGGAGGAACCATCCCAACTTCTCCTGGAGGGATAACCAAGGAGCTTCTTCCTTAGCTCTAGGAATGACAGACCTTACAATCCTCCTGGATTCCCCTCCCAATTAAGGCAACCAATGCAAGATAAGAAACCCTCTTTGGAGGACATGTTTATGCAGTTGATGGTTAAGACAGACTCCTATATGACGCAGAATGATGCTCAGTTGGAAAAGCAAGATGTAATGATTCAGAGCCAAAATGTTTCAATGAAAGCATTGGAGACACAGGTGGGGCAGTTGGCAAAAGTAATAAATAATAGGCCCCCAAGCACTTTTCCAAGTGACACTGTCCCCAATCCCACTGGAGCATCTAATGAGCATTGCAAGGCCATCTCACTGAGGAATGGAAAGGAAATAGAAGGGAATATAAAGATAAGGTTGCTTGATGTGGATACTGAAGTTGCCCAAGAAAAAGAGGCAATGAGTAAAGATGTCGAACAAAATCAAGATAATGCCAACAGGAATGGTAAGGATAAGCGCAAGAGTTCAAACCTTATATACACCCTCTACCTTTCCCCAGTCGGCAAGTAAAGAAAAAGCTTGAGCACCAATTTCAGAAGTTCTTGGAAATGTTCAAAAAGATACACATCAACATCCCATTCGTAGAAACTTTGGAGCAAATGCCAAGCTATGTAAAATTCACGAAAGAAATCTTATCAAAGAAGCGAAAGCTTAGTGAGAAGTTCACTGGTCAGGCATTGTGTGATTTAGGAGCCAGTATCAATCTCATGCCCTACTTCATATATGAAAGATTAGGTTTGGGAGAAGTTACATCTACTTCTGTTACCTTACATTAGCAGACCGAACCCTTACTCATCCGAAGGGGGTTATTGAGGATGTATTGATGAAAGTGGATAAGTTTATCTTTCCTGCCGATTTTGTCATACTTGATAAGAAGGAGGATAGTAAAGTCCCTTTAATATTAGGTCGACCATTCCTTGCAACAGGGAGAACTTTAATTGATGTGGAGAAAGGAGAACTCACCATGAGGGTTCAAAATCAAGAGGTCACTTACAATATTTTCAAAGTAATAAAGTTTCCTCAACAGTAATATAATAGTTCCAATTCTAATAATAAATAGATGCCAGATGATACATGGACCCACTATGCACATGCATACAAAGTCAAAATCCTACTCCATGGAGCTGTACACAAACAGTCAGAGAGAAAGATTAGGAGACACGTCTGCAACTCGGTTGCCGTGGCCAAAGTGCTATAATTCATCAGTTTATCCATGTGCACATCAAGGCATTGTATAGACAGTCTACGCTAGATCACGACATAGGACAGTGCCCGGTCAGGATCGTCGGTGCGTTTGCATCGGTTTGCCCCACAGACAGAAGAACTACAAACTATCCATTATGGGGTACCCGCATCTCGACGCCCCCATGGTCAACAATATGACCCACACTAGTCTACTCGCACCCGCACTAAGGTGTGTTCATCTCCTAGGAAACTCGGCCTTAACAACAGTCCAATGGACATTCACAATGCATGACAGCTCTATGCATAACATGTATGTTCATCATTAAATACTTTTCCACAATATGCCACAATTTACCAAACTAAGTATTAACATTGTTAGCCATGGCAACCATTACCCAAGAGGGGGGGTGAATTGGGTGATAACTAGTTTTAATGCAACTTTGACAAATTATGCATTTTGAATAACTCAATTAATAAATGCAGCGGAATAAGTCTAATAAATGTACAACTATTGAGGATTACTCAAATACAACTTGGGATATATGATGAACTAAGTGAATAAGCTAGATATCAAGTTGTAACAATCAAAACATCAACATATGCAATAAATAAATATATTCTACCAAATACTTGAATTTAAAGAGTGTAGGGAAGAGAGAATCAAACTCAAGAATTTATCTTGGTTCACCACCAACCACTTGTGGCCTACATCCAAATCCTCAAGCTTAACTTGAGATTTTCTTCACTATCTCCTAAACTTTACGGGTGCTAGAAAAACCTTTGTACATACAAGAGCACTCCTCATACCTTGGGATACCTCACCCTTGTGCTAGAGCCTCCAATTCTTCAAGCTTCACGGGTGCTTGATGACCTTTACAATGAAGAGCACTCACAACACCTTTGGGATACCTCACCCTTTGTGTTTGAGTCTCACTACAAGGGATACCTCACCCTTTTCTCTTTTGAGGGATACCTCACCCTCTTACAATGATTTCAAGGTGAATAGAAAGAATATAAACTCTCTTGAAGAGTGGATATACAAATTGAAGAACAAAGTATAGATGATAGAAAACTCTCTCAAGAGTGGATAATACAAGTTGAAGCTCAATGGGTATCAAGGATTTACACTCTTAGCTCAAAAACAAAGATTTGGAGAAAAAGATGATGAATTTAGTTTTCAATGTTCAAGGGTAATTTTCAGAATGTTCTCCAATATGTTTTTGATGCCCAAACACTTTTATTTATAGCCCAATGAGTTTTAGAGCCGTTGGAGGTGTTTAGAAATGATTTTCTATGAAAACTAGCCATTTATAGCCGTTAGAAACGTTCCTGGGCACTTTGTAATCGATTACAAGCTTCATGTAATCGATTACAAGCTTTCTGGGCACTTTGTAATTGATTACATACTCCGTGTAATCGATTACACGGCTTCTGTCAACGTTGTAATCGATTACATGACTTGTGTAATCGATTACACCATTTCTGGTTTTCAAAACCGACTTTAAAAGGTCATAACTTCTTCATTTCTTATCCAATTAAAGCAAATGACCACTCATTGGAAAGCTCTTTGAGTCTATTTTCATATGAAAGAAGTTTTAGAACAAAACTCAAAGTATTTTGAAAGATATGATCAAAATAATAACCAAAGGTCATATTTTCAAAACTCAAACTTTAATTAGTCATAACTTTTTCGTTTCTTATCCATTTAAAGCAAATGACCAGTCATTGGAAAGATCTTTGAGTCTATTTTCAAATGAGATAAGTTTCAAAGTAAAACTCAAAGTATTTTAAAAGTTATGATCAAAAGAGTAAGTATATGTCAGTTTTGCGAAACACAAACTTGACTATTTTTCATAGATTTGAAATACCACCAAGACTAGCTTTCCAAAAATAGTATGTTGGGCATTTAAACATTTTAGAAACACTTATAAATATGTTTAAAACTTGTTTGAGCTTAGTGTGATTCCTTTTTACCTTTACACAAGATCTAAGTCCTATAAGCTAAGCTTGAAGATGTTGGACTAGATCTTTTACCACCATCACTTGTTGATGTAATCCAAGCTTCCAAAGAAAATCTTCTCTTCAAAACTTGCAAATGCTTGGAACATCTTTTCATTTTCATTCTCCTTGAGTTGAGCATAGTTGTGATCTTTTGCTTTCTTGTTGCAATGCTTACTCTTGGTACTTGGACTATCCTACAAAGTATTGCTCACTTAACCAAACATAGTTAGTCCAAATTCATAACTCAATATCTTCATATGCATGATTCATAAATGTATAACTCTAGTTAGTCTAACATGCATACAAGACTTTCATAGACATATCCAATATTAATTCATTTATAACTCATATAAAATATTATTGGATATATTATATGATGAATGTTACATATATCTCATTAAACACATTTATGTAACATGGTCAACATTCTTTTGTGATGCATTTGTCATTTATTAAGCACTACTATAAAGCATAAGCATCATTCTTTTTGTCTTATATTTGTCATCATCAAAACTTAACAGATTAAATCATTGGGGCAAACCTATTTCCACAATCTCCCACTTTTTGATGATGACAAATCACCAAAGAAACAATATGTTTAACAATATATAAGGATAGATATTCATGTAAGCATATCAAACAATTAAGCACAAGCACATATTTTTCTTTCCAATTTTCTCTCCCCCTATTTGACATCAACAAAAAGGCTTAGGAAGGAAAGATAATATTTTTCTCTCCCTCTAAAGATAAGAACCATGTTGTCAAAAAGAGTAGGATCATCAAAACCATAAACTTCTTCAA
Organism: Ormosia semicastrata; assembly: GCA_029884595.1. Taxonomy (NCBI): domain Eukaryota; kingdom Viridiplantae; phylum Streptophyta; class Magnoliopsida; order Fabales; family Fabaceae; genus Ormosia; species Ormosia semicastrata. The sequence continues at coordinate 57,509,008 of JAQQTO010000063.1, forward strand.
GTTATTCAACTCATCATTATCTGTCCTTATTTAATTATATACCTAATTCAAGAAAGGAGAGATGAAATAAGTATGCTTTCAAGATATAAAAGATTAGTCATGCAAAACTTGTCATATTTTGGTACTTCAACATTTAGCATATGATAGCAATAAGCTTAAGAAATTATGTCTAACATATAATATCTTGCATACCACATCATAAATAAGTACCACTTGATATCACTTGATAGGAGATACAAAATATTCATGTAAGATCATGGAATTAAGGTTTTCAAATAAAAGATCATACAACTTGTCACATATCAAGCATTTCTCAATGAAAGAATCAAAAGATATGAAGTTTAAGAATGTTTACCTTCTTTCATTGATATAGGAAAAGAGAATGAACGATGATCTTTGTTGACATGTTGATAGTATTAACAATAAAACACTTCATGTCAAGTAAGGATGTAAGCCAAGAGATATAAGCAATAATCTAATAGCTAGGCTCCCCCTCACAATATGCATGTTATCAAAATATCAAATATAATGGTTTAACATAGTTATGCATATGTTCTTAGTCAACAAGGATATGGAAGAATGATATGTAAGATAAGTTCCCCCTTATTGAAGCACAAGATAGATAAAGGAAAATATGCATGCCAAGATCATATAAGCACATTACTATAAAGAAAAGCAAGGCATAGATACATATTCTTAATCCCTCAAACAAAATCATTTTAAAAAACTTCTCCCCTTTCAAAAAGAATTTTATAATAACACATTACATTTTCAAAAGCATTTTAGAAGGGTAGAAGAGATTTATATTGAAATCACATATTCCTTGAGAGTGATCAAATCTAAGTCAAAAGAGTATTTGAAAGTACATATCCTCTTTTTCACATTAAACAAGAGCCTTGAAAAGATAAAATATATATATATATATATATATATTTAAACAAGGCTTATCTTTTGAAGTATGAAGATTGATCTCTATAGATCATTTCAAAAAATTTATTTAGAAAACTTTCTTAAATACTCTCTCAAAATTTAATAGACATTTTAAAGCAATGTAGAGAGTACTACATTTATAGCACAAATTGAATGATTTCTAAATTTTTAAGACAATTAGGAGATGATAATACTTTTTAAATCTTAAGACAAGTTCAAAAGATTCTCAAGGATGTGGAACTTGAAAAGCTTCTTTTTAAAAGGAATATTAATCAAACTAGAAATTCTTTTCAAAACAAGAGCATGATTCTCATAAGTTTATACCACTAAGAACCATAGATCAAGAGAATCATATATATATCAAACATTTACCTTGATGAAATATGCTATAGAGATTAAAACATATATAGAACTAATATCATCCACCCTATATGCAATGACAAAACTAGCAATTTAATGTACAATTAGGCACTTTGTCAATGCTAAGCATACTTCTCATGTAAGGAAAGCATATAATCTTTTAAGATTAATTTATCAACAAGTATCATATAATCCATAGCATATAGAATACCACAATAGTTTAGGGATAGAGATACTTATTGGGTTAGATAGAAAGTGATGCTCCTTTAGAATGTTCTTCATTTATAGGTCCTTGTACTTTCTTCCATTGAGTATTTCATTCCATTGCACTTGAAGAAAGTCTCCTCATGTTCCTCTTCCTTCAACATTTCTCATTTATCCACATATGCTTGACATTTCAATATTTGATGACTATATTTCAAAAGTTCTCAAAAAAAAGGTTAACATCAAATATCATTTAAACTTATTTACAAACATAATTTAGGTTGATATAAAATGTAAAACATGTACCACATTATCAACCATGAATTGTTAGCTCTAAAGAGAACAAAAGAATGATATATGCACTTGAATCCAAAAGCATAGTTTGAGCATTTTCAAGGCAAGATTCAAGTTTATCAAGAAACACATGATCAACATCAAAACTTATATAAGCATTTTGGGGTAAACAATGATCATGTAAGGCATGTAATATCAAGTAAGGAATTTTAGTATGTACACATGCCAATCAACAACAAGAAAACTCTTATTGTAGTGAAAGAATTGAAAAACCATGGAACTATAACTTTTGAATATTTATGATTCATTTCAAGATATACTTCATTGTAAAAACCATTGAAGTTCAAATACAAGTTCAAGACACAAAATGAATCATTTACTTCTTGTTTTCAAGATATGAACATGTCAAGCAATTTCAAACAAAAGACATATGACATTTTATTTTCCAATCTCCAAATAAATATATAAGACAATTAAGCATCAAAGAGAAAGGATTAGAACTACTTATGAGCATGTGAAATTTTCATATTTGAATAAGGAGAAATGGTCACAAGCTCAAGAATAAAGATATTACCATAATATGTCATTCCAAGCAAGTTGTGTGCATATCTAGCATGTTAGCATATGTAAAGACACTTTTAAAACATAATGCTAGAAAAGCACAATTTAAGGCATGTTAAGGCATAAAACAAATATCTACTTATCCAAATATCACATGATATTCAAATTAAAGCATAAGTAAGGATAAAATATTGATATCACCAAAAGTATACTCTTTGAGTTTTTGTAGGTGACTCCAACTTCTATGCCTCAAGGCCCCTTGAGAATATTGTGGTTCTCCATGTCTTTCTTTTTATGTTTTTCATCACTTTTGGAGAACTTGGACCATTTTAAGTTTTCCCAACCTCAAGTAGCACGGTTGTTTTTCACTTCATTTGCATGCTTGAGCTAATGGTCACCCTACAACACAATTCAAAGAAATTTCTTTGGTATCCACCAATTTTGGATCCATAGGGGTTAGTCATTGATTATTAATCCATTATGCTCTCATAAAATTTTTTTTTTATAGTATGTAAATTGAGCACAACAAATTAAACAATCAATTACCATTAAGCTCATAGCTAATAATATGCATACATTCATGATATACAGACAATCTTAAGTAAAAATGATCATTTTAGCATTGAAAACCATTTTTAAAGCCTGTGTAATCGATTACAATATGTGTGTAATCGATTACCAGCCCTCTGGAATCCATGTAATCGATTACATGTTTGGTGTAATCGATTACACGAGTTCTGGAGACGTTGTAATCGATTACATAGTATGTGTAATCGATTACACGCTCTCTGACTTTGCTTGGAACGCTTGGCAGAGCCTCATGTCGACATTGAGGTCTTGTAATCGATTACAAGCTTCTTTGAATTCAGTTTTTGCACTTCAAACAGTAAGGGTCCGAACTCAAAGCTTTCAAATTAATTCCAAAACTTTCCAAAACAATTCCAAACATCATGTAAGCATAAAAACTGACCAGTTCTTGATCCAAAGCTCATGTTTATGCAAAAACTACAAATTATGCAGAAAAATGTAACTTTATGCAGCAAAAGTTATGATTTTTAGCAAGAGTTATGTTTTATCCAATATGCCAAGTTCTAAAATATTTTTATCAAATGTGCTACTTCAAACAAGAAGTGAACTTATCTAGCATATTATCACATGTAGAAATGTATAGAAAATTTAAAGCATAGAAAGCATCCATAATCATAGAATATCATATGATCAAGAAATATGCAAAATAGTGAGCAAAAGATATAACAAGAATGAATGTAATCATGTGTTAAACATAATATTCAAATTTTACCAAGTGCACATGATTCTACCCTTTACCTAAGGCCTATAAGGAATATACCTCAAATTCATTGATTTTACAAGTGAATGTTCATGAGAGGTAAAAACTCTTGATACCTTGGCCTTGTTGATCAAGGAAACTCTTTTCTTTACCCATTGCTTCTCTTTTGATGTTTTGAACTTTGCAAGTTCCACATTTTGTACTTGAGAAGCTTTGGTTGGAGTCATCTTCCTTCTTTGATCAAAACTTCTACCATTGGGCTTTGGAAACATTCTCCTTGATAATTCCTTCTTTACTTGACCAATTTGTCCATCCTTTTGAGAAGTTTTCTGCATAATTGAAACACTAGGAGGACTTTTTGGTACCCACTTCATCTTGGGTCCTTGAATATTAGTACTAGAGCATTTAAGATCTATAGGAACCCATTTCATATTATTTCTCATATAAGAATTTCTTCTATAATTGCATAAATGAGAAATATGTCCTAGATGACCATAAAAATTGCAAACAATTGAATTTAATGATGACTTGGTCCTTTGAAAATCATTTTTGGAAAACATAAGCCTTTTGTTGTTTTTATATTCTATGTCATTTTTGCCACAAGCCTTACTTGAATTTCCATGTGAAATAGCATCAATTGCATTCTTATTAACACACATGGATCGTAAGCAAATAGAATCATTAGCTTTGGCAAATTCACAATATAAGTTCTCAACTTGATTTTCTAAATTAATGCATTTTTCACAAGAAGTTGAGGTTTCACATTTCAAAGGCATTTCCTCATCAAGAAAAGCATAATCATTTTTCAAAATCTCAATTTCAGTTTCGATGAAGAAAATGTTTTCCAAACAAGATAAATTTTTATTTTCTAAATTCAACAAATCATCATATAATTCATCATATGCACATTGTAACTCATCATAGGAAGGACTATAATCTAGTTTAGCATTATTTACCTCAAAGTCCTTTTTGGCCATATATGAAGTAGTCTCCATTCCTAGCATACTTGGCTTTTCAAAGGAATCATCATCTTCCTCATTGTTGTCTTTCAAGGATTCAAGAACATCTTCTTGAGGACATTTTTCAATATTGTCTTCCTTTAGAGGCTTTTGCTCTTCTTGCTCTCTATATACAACTTTTTGCAAGAAATCATTGTTAGCAAGATAAAAATTATCAAGAGCATCCCATATATCTTTAGCATTAGAGCAACTCATAATTTTAGCATAAGCATCATCATTTAAACCACTTCTCAATATTTGCATTGCTCTAATATTCAATGAAAAGCATTTCTTATCATAGTCATTCCAAGTTTGTTTTGATTTGCATGTAAATCCATCAAGCATAATATCCCACAAATCAATATCAATAGATTGCAAATAAATTTCCATTCTAGCTTTCCAATAAACGAAATTCGCACCATCAAAGAATGGTGGTTTATTAATTTCAAAACCATTCATTTTGAAAAGCTTGTAATGGTTGCCAAACAAACAAAGATCTTTAACTCCAAGCTGTTAAGCTTTTACCAGAGCACGAAGCTCTGATACCACTTGTTAGCCATGGCAACCATTACCCAAGAGGGGGGGGTGAATTGAGTGATAACTAGTTTTAATGCAACTTTGACAAATTATGCATTTTGAATAACTCAATTAATAAATGCAGCGGAATAAGTCTAATAAATGTACAACTATTGAGGATTACTCAAATACAACTTGGGATATATGATGAACTAAGTGAATAAGCTAGATATCAAGTTGTAACAATCAAAACATCAACATATGCAATAAATAAATATATTCTACCAAATACTGAATTTAAAGAGTGTAGGGAAGAGAGAATCAAACTCAAGAATTTATCCTGGTTCAGCCACCAACCACTTGTGGCCTACATCCAGTCCTCAAGCTTAACTTGAGATTTTCTTCACTATCTCCTAAACTTTACGGGTGCTAGAAAAACCTTTGTACATACAAGAGCACTCCTCACACCTTGGGATACCTCACCCTTGTGCTAGAGCCTCCAATTCTTCAAGCTTCACAGGTGCTTGATGACCTTTACAATGAAGAGCACTCACAACACCTTTGGGATACCTCACCCTTTGTGTTTGAGTCTCACTACAAGGGATACCTCACCCTTTTCTCTTTTGAGGGATACCTCACCCTCTTATAATGATTTCAAGGTGAATAGAAAGAATATAAACTCTCTTGAAGAGTGGATATACAAATTGAAGAACAAAGTATAGATGATAGAAAACTCTCTCAAGAGTGGATAATACAAGTTGAAGCTCAATGGGTATCAAGGATTTACACTCTTAGCTCAAAAACAAAGATTTGGAGAAAAAGATGATGAATTTCGTTTTCAATGTTCAAGGGTAATTTTCAGAATGTTCTCCAACATGTTTTTGATGCCCAAACACTTTTATTTATAGCCCAATGAGTTTTAGAGCCATTGGAGGTGTTTAGAAATGATTTTCTATGAAAACTAGCCGTTTATAGCCGTTAGAAACGTTCCTGGGCACTTTGTAATCGATTACAAGCTTCATGTAATCGATTACAAGCTTTCTGGCACTTTGTAATCGATTACATACTCTGTGTAATCGATTACACGGCTTCTGTCAACGTTGTAATCGATTACATGACTTGTGTAATCGATTACACCATTTCTGGTTTTCAAAACTGACTTTAAAAGGTCATAACTTCTTCTTTTCTTATCCAATTAAAGCAAATGACCACTCATTGGAAAGCTCTTTGAGTCTATTTTCATATGAAAGTTTTAGAACAAAACTCAAAGTATTTTGAAAGATATGATTAAAATAATAACCAAAGGTCATATTTTCAAAACTCAAACTTTAATTGGTCATAACTTTTTCATTTCTTATCCATTTAAAGCAAATGACCAGTCATTGGAAAGATCTTTGAGTCTATTTTCAAATGAGATAAGTTTCAAAGTAAAACTCAAAGTATTTTAAAAGTTATGATCAAAAGAGTAAGTATATGTCAGTTTTGCGAAACACAAACTTGACTATTTTTCATAGATTTGAAATACCACCAAGACTAGCTTTCCAAAAATAGTTTGTTGGGCATTTAAACATTTTAGAAACACTTATAAATATGTTTAAAACTTGTTTGAGCTTAGTGTGATTCCTTTTTACCTTTACACAAGATCTAAGTCCTATAAGCTAAGCTTGAAGATGTTGGACTAGATCTTTTACCACCATCACTTCTTGATGTAATCCAAGCTTCCAAAGAAAATCTTCTCTTCAAAACTTGCAAATGCTTGGAACATCTTTTCATTTTCATTCTCCTTGAGTTGAGCATAGTTGTGATCTTTTGCTTTCTTGTTGCAATGCTTACTCTTGGTACTTGGACTATCCTACAAAGTATTGTTCACTTAACCAAACATAGTTAGTCCAAATTCATAACTCAATATCTTCATATGCATGATTCATAAATGTATAACTCTAGTTAGTCTAACATGCATACAAGACTTTCATAGACATATCCAATATTAATTCATTTATAACTCATATAAAATATTATTGGATATATTATATGATGAATGTTACATATATCTCATTAAACACATTTATGTAACATGGTCAACATTCTTTTGTGATGCATTTGTCATTTATTAAGCACAACTATAAAGCATAAACATCATTCTTTTTGTCTTATATTTGTCATCATCAAAACTTAACAGATTAAATCATTGGGGCAAACCTATTTCCACAAACATATCATTGGTCACTCACATGGACCCACAATATCATAATATTAGAATTAAATGAATTAATACATTTTTAAGGTTTATTATGAATTCTTACTTAGATTTAACATTTCTTACCAAGTTTGTCTCTTGAGGAATTCTCTTGATTAATTAAATTCTCTAAGGTAATTTATTCTCATACACTTAGAAAGTTATTCTAAGGGTCTTAAAGTCTCACACTCTCTTGTTCTTGCCCTAAGTAAAATTACCCTAAGTCTTATGAAAAATTTCATTCTTTGTTCTTTAAAATTTATGAATCTCAAAGTATATCCAAATCTTCTAATTTGCTAAATTTTCTATCCCATTACCAATAATTTAATAACTTAATTACTTATGTTCCAAGGTTACCAAAGATGCATAATCAAGCCCCAATAGGCCCTAGAGGCCGTGGCCTCCCTAGGGGATTAAGTTCCCAAATTTTTTATCCCATTAATTACACATTGTACACTTGATTAATTATGTATTCCACTTGTTACAATTGTTCATCAAGAACCCTAATTTTGGGCCCACAAAACCATAGCCATTCAAGAGGGAATCCAAAATTATTTCCTTCCATTTCATGCCTTCCAATCCATTCAAACATATCAATATGCATAATCAATCAATCCAATAGGTTAAATAAATTACAAACAACATGTAAACATACCAATCATATAAACAAAGAATAACCCTCAATAGGGTTTTCTCACAATCAATCACAAACAAGGTTTCTTATTGCTAATAGAGGTTGAGGAAGAGTGTCTTCGTCTTACCTAAGAGAAGAAAACAAGAGAAGCCTCCTAAAATTTCCTTGCAATTTTCAGATTGGACACCACCAAGAACCCTAAAATTTTAATCTCATCAAAACAACACAAATGCTTGAAAAATAAAGCATGGATGGTCACAAAAGAGACCATAGAAATGAAAATGAGTAAAATGAAGTGAAGAATCAAGAAGCTTACCCAAAAATCCTAAGCTTGAAACTTGAAGAAAATGGTGAAGATGAAGGTTTTTCAAAGAACCACCAACTAGAGAAATGTTTAGAAGATGGAGAGGATTAAGAAAATGAAGTTAGATGAAATTTTTGTGATGGATAAGGTATGGAAGGGGCTGCTGGCCGTGAGCTCCTAGAGAGAAGGAGGAGAAAATTTCAAATGAAGAAGAAGGTAGAGAGAGAAAGTGCATAGGAAAACAAAGAAGATAGCTTTTTAGGTTTTTGAACTTAATGTAGTATAATTAATTGTGTGAAAGCACAAATTCCCCCACCCCAAAAGTGTGCAGCAGCCGTGAGCCAAGGAGAGAGGAGAAAGAGAGTGCATGGCTTCCTTGGGAAGCTTGGAGGAAATTTCCTAGAAGGTTTCTTGAAGTTTCCTTGAAAAGTTTTGCACGTTTCTCAATAAAGTGTAAAGTAAACTTGTCTTCTTAATTAAATACACTTAAATAGATGATTAATTACACTGTTAAAATTATTTTTCCAGTGAATAAAAGTTACAGTTAATAAAAATAATATTTTATTTTTCATCAGATAATTTTATGATACAGCGATTTTATTTATCAAATAAAACTTCAAAACACGTAAACCTCGCAAACTGTGCCCGACCTCGGGTTTAGTAAGATCACCCGCCGACACATTGAAAGTTCAAGGTTTACCAGCCTCAGGGAAAATATTTCGTTATCCGAGCTCCGCTCAGCGCGCATGCAAAATAACAAAAATACTAAAATATTCGATGTTTTTAGAAAAATCCACAAAAATTCCTAAAAATCACAAATATTAGAAAATAGATATTTTTCATGAAATAAACAATTTTCTAAGGCATTTGACTGACTCTGCTCAGAGTGCACGTAAAATGAGAAATATATTAAAATATTCAACATTTTCGAAAAATTTCAAAAAAATCTTTAAAAATCATGAATATTGAGAAATGACTATTCATGATGAAATAAATCATTTTTGACGTGTTACACTAACTCTGCTCAGTGCGCACGTAAAATAAAAAATATATTAAAATATTCGACATTCCCGAAAAAATTCACAAAAATTTCCAAAAATTATAAATATTGTAAAATGGTGATTAATGATAAATTAAACAAATTTTGGGGTGTTATAACTCTCCCATTCTAAAAAGAAATTTCATCCTCGAAATTTGTATACCTTAGAATAATTGTAGGTGTCGCTCCTTCATTTTGTCTTCCATCTCCCATGTCGCATCTCTAGTTGTTTCGTTCCAGATTACCTTCACTAATGAGATCTCCTTGCCTCTTAGTTGTTTTATCCTTCTATCATCAATTCTTACAGGAGGTGCCTCATAGGTTAAGTTCTCTTTTGATTGTACTGTATCCAGTGCTATGACATGACTTAGGTCAAGAAGGTATTTTCACAGTTGTGACACATGGAAAACATTGTGAATGTTTGAGAGGAAAGGAGGTAAGCCTATTTGATAGGCTACAGGACCTACTCGGTGAATAATTTGGTATAGTCCAAGAAATTTTGGAGTGAGTTTTCTAGATTTCAAGGCCCGGCCTACCCTAGTCGTAGGTGTGACTTTCAGAAATACATGCTCACCTTCCTCAAACTCAAGAGGCTTTCTTCTTTTGTTTGCATAACTCTTTTGTCGGCTCTGAGCCATCCTTATCTTCTCCTGAATCATCTTAACTTTCTCAATTGTCCATTGTATAACATCTGGTCCAATAGTAAGGTGCTCGCCATCTTGGTACCAACATAAGGGCGTCCAACACTGCCGTCCATACAGAGCCTCATAGGGTGCCATCCCTATGCTCGAATGGTAACTGTTGTTGTAGGTAAATTCTATCAATGGTAGAACGTCATCCCAACTTCCAGTCTGTTCTATGGTGCAAGCTCTAAGTAAATCTTCTAATGATTGGATCGTCCTTTCTGATTGACCATCGGTCTGTGGGTGATAAGCAGAACTTAGACGTAACTTCGTCCCTAATGCTTCTTGTAGACTCTGCCAGAAATTTGAAGTAAATCTCGGATCCCTATCCGAAACAATATTTGTAGGCACACCGTGTAGTCTAACAATTTCTCCAATGTACAGCTGGGTCAGTCTCTCCAGTTTGTATCTTATGTTAATCGAGAAAAAATGTGCTGATTTCGTGAGTCGGTCCACGATTACCCAAATTGAGTCATGACCTTTTCTTGTCCTTGAAAAACCTACTACAAAATCCATTGCAATGCTGTCCCACTTCTATTCAGGAATAGACAAGGGTTGTAGCAATCCCGCAGGTCTTTGATGTTCCACCTTAGCTTTCTGACAAACCAGACAAGTCGATACCCGTCTAGTGACGTCACTCTTCATTCCAAGCCACCAAAACAACTTCTTCAAGTCCTGATACATTTTCGTTATACACAGATGCATATTCAGCTGACTCGTGTGAGCATGGTTAATAATATACTCTCTAAGCTCTTGGTCACGGGGAATACAGACTCTACCTCAGAATCTCAGAATTTCGTCTGTTCCTTCCGCAAATGCTATTATGTTGTCATGCTTCATTTGCTTTCTCACTTCTTGTAAGAATTGTCAACCTTTTGCTTTTGCTGTATGTCATCCATTAGCTCGCTTGAGATGGTAACCATATTCATACGGATCTTTCCTGGTTCTAACTTCATAAAAGACCATACATCTCTGAACTACTCTATTAGATCCTTTTCCTTGATCATCAGGGCAGAGACACTGATCATTTTTCCACGCAAGGCGTCTACCACGATGTTTGCCTTGCTAGGGTGATACAGAAGTTAGAAATCATAGTCCTTCAGGAACTCCAGCCACCTTCGCTGCCTCATATTCAACTTCTTCTGATCATACAAGTACTTCAGACTCTTGTGATCACTGAAGATGTTGAACGTCACTCCGTAGAGAAAATGCCTCTATATCTTCAGAGCAAAAACCACAGCCGCTAACTCCAAGTCGTGCATTAGGTAGTTCTTCTCGTGCACTCGTAATTACCTTGAAGCATAAGTCACTACTCTTCCATGCTACATAAGTACAGATCCTAGTCCTTGGTATGAAGCGTCACAATACACCTCAAACTGTTCATTCTGATCGAGTAGCACTAACACTGGCGAGGTAGTCAGCCAATTCTTTAACTCTTGAAAACTTTGTTCACAACTGTCAGTCCACTCAAAAGCTTGGTTCTTTCTCGTGAGTTGAGTGAGAGGTCCTGCAATTTTAGAGAATCCCTCGATGAACCTCTAGTAATATCCGGCTAAACCCACGAAGCTACGAATTTTCGTTATCGACTTAGGCTTTTCCCATTGTTACACTACCTCCACTTTCGATGGATCCACCGCAATCCCTTCCTTCGAGATTACGCGTCCCAAAAACTTAACTTCTTCCAGCTAAAATTCACATTTTGACAGTTTGGCATACAGTTCCTTCTCCTTCAGAATCTGAAGAACTATACTGAGGTGTTCAGCATGGTCCTCCTAATTTTGAGAGTATACCAGAATGTCATCAATGAAGACCACAACGAATCTGTCTAAGTAAGGACGAAAGATTCGATTCATGTAGTCCATAAAGATAGCTGGTGCATTTGTCACGCCAAACGGCATCACGAGGTATTCATAATGGCTGTATCGGGTACGAAAAGCAGTCTTAGGTATATCCTCCGTCTTTACTGGTATTTGATGATACCCAGATCGCAAATCGATTTTCGAAAACATCGCTACTCCCTTCAGTTGGTCCATTAAGTCGTCAATTCTTGGAAGTGCATATTTATTCTTGATCGTCACTTTGTTCAGCTGCCGATAGTCCACACATAATCTTGATGAACCATCCTTCTTGTGAACTAATAGTACTGGTGCTCCCCACGGTGACACACTCAGTCTGACGAATTGCTTTTCTAAAAGCTCATCTAGCTGCTTCTTAAGCTCAGCTAATTCTGTTAGTGCCATCCTATAAGGTGCTATAGACACGAGACCAGCTCCCGGTACAAGGTCAATAACAAATTCTATTTCTCGCGCTGGTCGTAAACCAGGTACATCCTCAGGAAAGACTTCGGGAAACTCATTCACCACTGGAATTGTATTCACATCAACCTCGCTCTCGACTTTCAAAGAAAACAGTAGCATGTATCCGTGAGCTCCTTGTTTCAAGAGAGCTTTAACTCGGTTGGCCATCAGAAATCTAGAATCCTGATCTATGAGAAAAACTATGTTTTTTCTTGAACAATCTAATAGAACATGGTTGGAAGACAACCAGTCCATCCCTAAAATTATATCTAGTTAAGAAAGGGGTAAGCAGATCAAAACGACAGAAAAGATTCAACCTTCAACAATCAAAGGATAATTTAAATAGACTTTGGTAGTAACTACCGGTTTATCAGTAGGGGTAGAGACAGTTAAGTCAAAAGGTAAGGTAGACACTAGTAAATCAAGTCTTTGCATATAGTCATATGATATGAAAGAATGGGTTGCCCCAGAGTCATACAATACAGTTAAAAGGTTACCTTCTATGATGCCTTCCCACTCATGGTATAAACTCGCCTTCCTGCATATGGTTTCTTGGCATTGATTGAAGGTTTAGCCTTCGCTTGATTGCAGTCTCGGGATACGTGGCCAGGTTTGCCACATCTGAAGTAGATGATCCCCTTTATAGTGCAGTCCCTTATGAGATGATCTTTCCCACACTTCAGGCATCTTGAAGGATACGCCACGTTCTGGCCAGTCCGGTTCCTAGTAGAACCTCTACCAGAGCTTCCACCAGTGGTCTGTTGCTGATTTCCCATTGGTCAGGACTAGGGCTTCTTTTGGAAGCGGTTAGGACTGTTGCTACCACCCCTTTGGAACCATGTGGGTCCAAAGTTCCTGCTCCTCGTATCTCTAGATTGCTCCAGAGCTTCTACTTCACAGCATGTATCTAGCAGTTCTAAGAACTCATTGATCTTCAAGGTGATAACAGCCTTCTTCACCTTTTTTTTTTGGCAAAATTCATTCAATAACCAGGTAATCTAAAGCTCCAAACACAGGTTTGATAACAGCCTTCTTCACCTCATATCTCAATCCTTCTGTAAATCTCCAACACTTCCAGGCTTCATTCGATTGGTGTTGAAAGTATGTTGAAAACTGTGACAAGTTTTCGAATCTTGCTGTATACTCACTAATGGTCCTTACCGTAAGTTGAGAAACTCCGATTCCTTTGCTTGCCTTGCGCTTGCAGGAAAATACTTATCCAATAATTTGTCCTAGAATAAATCCAAAGTGATCTCGCGGTTTGCAGCTTCCAACATTCTCTGCACTCCATTCTGCCAGTTTTCAGCATTGCCCACCAACATAAAGGTAGCATAGGTCACCTTCTTGTTCTCAGCACAGTTCATGCCTCGAAAGACTTTCTCTAACTCCTTGATCCATAGACTAGCCTTGTCCGAATTGAACTATCTTTTGAATTGTGGAGGGTTGTGGCAACGAAACTCCGCCAAGTTCTGAGCATCTGCCGTAGCTTCGAGCTATTGAGCAGCCCTTTCTTGTTGTTGAGCAACTCTCTCTTGCTGTTGAGTAGCTCATTCAGTTTATTGTGCGATGGCCTCTGCCATCCTCTGCATCGCCTCTATAGCAGCTGCCATTTATTCGCGTCATGCCATATTATTGTCTCAAGTCAGAGTAACTGAAAGACACAAGGAAAGTCAGTTGCATCCACTAGGAATACCAAACAATACATCTCTGTGTTTCGTTTTCAGAGAAATGCACAGCACAAGCAAGACAGACTCAATCACAAGACCCAAAGAAACATAAATCGGGGCTCTGATACCAGCTTAATGCAACGCCCCTTTTTAGGAGGGAACGTCACATTGTCATTTACAATGCGGAAAATAAAATTTATATTAGGACCCGGTTCTTTTGATTACGATTAAATTTATCTAGTTAAAGTTGCAGAAGTAAAATGGTGACTATTTTTTTTAATAATTAATAAAATGTAGTGAAGAAATGTAAATGGCAATAAAGAGCAAGACAGAAGTAAAGCATACACTTAAATCAACATTGCATATTCATATATATATATATATATATATATATATATATATATATATATAATCAAATCTGTTTAGTTACAAAGCCTGTTATACCAAAAAGTAAAACTATACCTGTCCAAAGGATCATACATATATATCCCTAAGATATCAGAAATATACAGCCCACTACAATAAAGACATCAGGCCCCCCAAATAAAATACTAGTAGCCATCAGTAGCTACCAGTAATATCAGTCCCTCAGATGAGGAGGAATCATATCAGGATCCTCCGCGAGGTCCTCCTTGGAGTCTTCCTCATCCGAGGAAACCCACATAGGAGCCACAGAACCACGGACCGGTGTAACGCCCCTTTTTGGGAGGGAACGTCACATTGTCAATTACAATGCGAAAATAAAATTATATAAGTTAAGACCCGGTTCTCCATAATATAATATAAATTTACTTGATTATAGTTATGTAATTAAATTGGTGAATATTTTTTTATTATAATTAATAAAATTTAGTGATAAGGCATAATAATGATGATTACCGTAAATGACAATAAAAGAGCAAGACAGAAGTAAAGCATACATTGGATCAAACATTGCATATTCATATATGTATATATACTTATATCAAATCTGTTTGGTTACAAAGCCTGGTATACTAAAAAGCAAAACTATACCTGCCTCAAAGGATCATACATATACATCCCCAAGATATTAGAAATATACTGCCCACGACAAAAGACATCAGGCCCCAAAAATAAAAACACTGGAAGCCATCAGTAGCTACCAGCAATATCAGTCCCTCAGATGAGGAGGAATCGTATCAGGATCCTCCGCGAGGTCCTCCTCGGGGTCTTCCTCATCAGAGGAAACCTCCATAGGAGCCACAGAACCACGGGCCGGAGCCCAAGCAGTGGAATCAAAAGAGTCCTCCATAAGGGTCTTCCTAGAAGCTTCCTTGTAGCTTCCTTGAGAAGCTTCGTGCGCTTCTCGATAAAGTGCATAGTAAGCTTGTCTCTTTAATTAAATACATCTGACAGATGATTTAATTACACTGTTAGAATTATTTTTCCCAGTGAATAAAAGTTACAATTTGATGAAAATAATATTTTATTATTCATCAGATGATTTTATGATACAGTGATTTTATTTATCAAATAAAATCTTGAAAAACAAAACCTCGTAAATTGTGTCCAACCTCGGGTTTAGTAAGATCCCCCGTCGACGTTTTCACAGTCCAAAGTTTACCAGCCTCAGGAAAATATTTTATTTTCCCGGCTCTGCTTAGTGGGCATACAAAACGAAGAATATATTAAAATATTTAACGTTTCTAGAAAATTTCACAAAAATTCCTAAAAATTATAAATATTATAAAATGATTATTTATAATGAAATAAATAATTTTTGGGATGTTAAAACACTCCCCTTCTAAAAAGGAATTTCGTCCTCGAAATTCAACATATCTTAGAACAAACACGACTGTGTTTCTTTCATTTTGTCTTCTTGTTCTCGTGTTGTATCTTCAGCTGTATCAATCCAAAATCACCGGCAATAAGGTTGCTTCCTTCCACTGAGCATCTTATATTAACGAGCAAAAATGTGTTGACGTCATAGGCCGATCAATAAAAGATTCTACGCCATTTGAGTCTTCAGCCATCCAACAGCCAACTCTCCAAACAACTGTACATTGCTGAGTGGCTCTATCGAACTTATTCTCCTTGCTTACTGTAGTAGACAACTAAGCTTATTTTCTTATTAAGGCATTCGCTACGACATTCGCCTCTTCTGAGATTATACCAACACGAAAAATCGAAATCCTTCAGAGCTTCTAGTCACCGTCTCCGCCTCATGTTCAACTCATTCCGATAGGGCAAAATACTTCTGACTCTTGAGATTACCATAGCCGTTGAGAATTTCTCCTTGTAGAAAATGCTTCTAGATCTTCAATGCAACTACAAAGCTAACCCTGAGTTGGTGTAAGGTAATCCTTCTCATGTATTCTCGATTTGTCTCTAAGCGTACGTTACCATTCCTTCTATTCTGATCAAGCACACATTCTAAACTTCCAATGCGAAGCATCACTAGGCATCCCAAAAAGTCCATTAGGATTTGGGCAAAATCATCTTTGGCGAAGAAATCGAGTGTCTTTTCAATATTTGAAAATTTCCCCCCGTCTACATCTGTCCATACAAAACTTGACCCTCATACATGAGTTAGATGAGAAGTCTTGCCACTTCAGAGAATTTTTTTGTGACGAGTCCCCCGTATTAACCAGCTAATCCTATATAGCTACGAATCTCCGTTGCAGTCGTTGGTCTTTCTCATTAAAGAAATGCTGCTAGTTCTGATGGGTTTACAACAATTCCTTCCCTTGAAATCGCGTAACCCAAAGGTTGAACTGCCTCCACTAAAATTCGTACTTAGACATCTTTATGCATAACTTCTTCTCTTCTTCAGGATTTGAAGAATCACAACGAGAGGTTCGATACGTTCCTCCAAACGTCAAGAATATATCAGAATGTCGCCAACAAGGACAACAACAAATCCTTGAGTGAACTCGATAATAGTCCAGAACGCAAGCTGACCTTGGAGAAAATAATGGCGTTCTTCAATTGATTTGTCAAACCATCTTTCCTTGATTCGAACAAAATGTTTCATAGGGTAAGTTATCACCTAATTGTGCTGCTCTTGGCATAATGATATGGTCAAATAAAACTTAGGAGTGAGTTTCATGGATTTACATCGAGGAAATTTCTGTTTCAAGAAACACTAAGTTTCCGTTGAAACCGAATGACAAGACCCGTTTTGAAAACGATCAATCTCTTTCCTGAGATCAAGCCTATTCATGAAGTGGATAATTGAATTAGTAAAAGGGTTCCAATCTCTAACAACATTAGGATAGTTTTTAAATAAACTTGATGCAACGAGAGCAGGCTTACAAACGAGAATAGGATCATTCGAGTCGAAAGGACGTAAATACACAGACAACTCAATTCCATGAACGAATTCTTAGAATTTCATTGGAATATTTCAACAGGATATGGTTAGAAGATAACCAATCCCTTCGTTAACATTACATCTAATTTGTAAAAGAAGCGAACAAATCAGATCAACAGAAGAATTCAGTCTTTAACAGGTCATAGGATAATTTAAACAACTTAGCTACCATCAACAAGTTCTTAGTAGCCAAAATAAAAACAACTTAGTCAAAAGATAACGAAGGTATGAACATCCCTATTGGATTCATACATTCATACGTCATAAAGAAACGGGTTACCCCCAGAATTATACAATGAAGTCACAGGGTCATCCATTGTAGCACAGTCCCTTTCCTCATTTCGATCTTCAGTCTAGGTGGAGGAATCAACTTTCCCTTCTTCATGAGATTTTGAAGTACGTACATCTGCAACATAAGGCTTCATCCTTTGCGAAATATAGTTCCTCGCCACATGTCCTTGCTTCCCGCACTTGAAACAGATTACTCATTCAATCTCACAGTCCTTTGTTAAGTGGTTCTTTCCGCACTTGAGGCAGATTGCCCTCTTGATCGCATATGGAGGCTTCATCCCATGTAAGGCACAATCCCTCCATACATGTCCTTGCTTTCCGCACTTGAAACAAATTATTCCTTCGATCATGCAATGCCTTGCTAAGTGGCCCTTGCCACACTTCTTACATTTTGGTAAGGATACCACAGTTGGATTAGACTTGCTACCACTCGCACCTCCTTCATGCGTTCGCTGTCGCTGTTGCTCCTTCGGTCGTAGTGTATATGGTTTCTGTTTAAACCGATTGGTCTTCCTGTTATTCCTCCTTTAAAACTTCGGTAATCCAGAGTTACCCCAAAGTTGTCTTTCTTCCATCAAATTCTGGACCTCAACTTCCAATTCCTGCTGTTGTGCGGCCCTCTGATCCTGGTGTGTTGTTACTTCAACCATTTTTTGCATTCCTTCAGCTGCCGCAGTCGTACCATCATTGTCATTCCCCGCATTCACACGCTTATGTCTACTCCGAGTCATTGGCTTCCTTCAAGGGCAAACAAATTAAACCATAAGGAAAATCAAAAGCATTCAGTCCAAACAATATTATATCCTTTCAGAAACCAAGCACATAAATTCACACAACCCAATCGAGACGAACCCAAAAGACTCTAACTTGAGCTCCTTCATTCTGCCTTTTGCGACGCAATCTCCTGTAAGTCTTTGACTCCTACGGAGCTCCTCGAACCAAACTTACGCCAGATACTCTTTTCCAAAGAGAATCGATTTTCTAAAACCTCTTGGATACCTCAGTCCACAAACCTTGTAAGTCTTATTCGACTACCCCTTTTCTAACCCAATGGCTCAAATAATTCTAGAGGTAACACAACAAGGGTATAAATGTAAACAAATCCTAAGCAAGTTCAGTCGTACCAGCTGAGCTTCTGTCTAAAAGAATTCCTATTACCTTAATACGCCTAGGTGAAATCATAGTTTCCCGTAGACACAGAACATTACACATTGAGTGGGCCAGTACTCAATATCATGTAACTGTGTAACAGTAGCTACCAACACTCAACCTATGGTAAGCTATGCCTTCCTTTCCCAACATCTCAATTCAAGAGACAAGGAAGTACACAACATACTAAGAACTCCTAACATGCCTAAGCATAGTCAGTCCATACCCCTGCTCAACAGGATAAACTAAGCTCTGATACCACCTTAATGTAACACCCCTCGATTTAATAACCAATGCACAATCGTCATTATGTCACGGTCACTAAATTTTGGCGTGCTAACATTGTCAAATAACAAACTTTACAAAAATATTAATCATTTCGCAATATGAGGAAAATAGGAGCCACGAATGAATGGTTATATATACAACCAATGAAAATGTGAATTATAAGATGTACTTAATTTACAAAATTTAAGACTGAATAACCACCTTAAAAACATACATATACCCAAAAATACACTTAATGTAGATAATGCAAAATAAAGTATAATCTACCCACAATATATCCTCAACTAAGGAGTTGGGCACTCCCTCGGATCCTGAATGCGTAAGACAACCCCGGGCACACCGGTGTAGTGAGAAATACGAGATAAGGTCTTCCATTGCAGTCCTCTTCACGGTCAAGGTCAGATTTCCAACAAATCACGTACTCTTGTCGGTCCAGTCGACTCGCCAAGCCCTGGCACCTTCGGCGAACTCAAATACGATGAAACCAATAGGGTCCCTTCAAGGTGTCCTTACCGAATGCAGAAAATCAAACCAATATCTCTAGTAGGTTTGACCTCGCCCCCTTTTCAGACTTTAACCAAAAACTATACAGAATAGCAACAAATACAAAAATGAGGTAAGACATTCTACTTTCATTACCTATGTTGGCAGCAAAGAAACATAACACGAATGACGAAGTCATTCTACACATACAGATATTATAAATATATCCAAGTTATCAATTGCATAGATATCTTCAGAAAACATATATCACGACAATACAATTATCTACAGCACTATAACAGTAAGTGTTCACTATAGATATATAACAATATTTATATTTCCACAATATGTATGTTAGCCATGCCATGATAATATGTGGACTAACCATGCATATGCACAATGCGTATGCTGACTACTCTCATGTACAATGCACTCATTTCCTACTCCATGGAGCTAAACTCAAAGTTTTCAGAGATGAACGCCCCAGAAGATCTGTCCCCCCTCAATAGACAGTCTACGCCGGGCCATGGAAAGTAATAGTGCTTTGTCGGGCAGCCAGTGCATTGCAACAGTGTTTCACGGCCAGGGGTATATATAAGGTGATAACCGGATCATAGGTGAAACACTGCGCCCTGACATCCCCTAGGTCTAAAAAGTCCCCACTATCCTGCAAGTCCTCGTCCACTCCTAGGCATAACACGCCATAACTGTATAATGCACAAATGCATATTCAATGGGATTCAACCCTCCATTGTACCATTCCCAACGGTATTGAGGCAACCATCCATATAATTGTTTCAATACCACTTGCATCAGTGATATTATATAATCGCCCATACGACTACATGGTATCACTATTAACTGGGTTTCCTTTGATAACCAGTCCTTTCTGACTAAATCGTCTACCTGATGGTTCTGGTTACAAAAGCAAACCACCTCTGACTAAATCGTCTGCCTGAGGTTTCTCGGTCCGGTACTTCGGTTCCATAATCACAATGTCGATGCATGCTTCAACCATGCTCAATGTATATGGATTCAATGCATACATATATATTTATATATAGATTCACAATGATAGTATAACTTATTCAAATTCGCAAACCACAACGAATCAATACTAAAATCTCATAGGTGAACACATGCTATTCAAAGTTGCTATGAAAGTTATGCTTTAAGTCCTTTATGTTCTCACGTTAACTCTTTGAGAATGTCTAGTCTAAGTTCCTCACAGCCCTTCTCACACTCTTACTCTTCCTTTATTCCAAAAAATTGCTCTAAACTATAAGGCAGACTATCATTCTTGGTTCTTTAAAATTTATGAATCTCAAAGTTTTCAATTAAATTTTCCAATTTACTAATCCTTGCATCCTATTCCAATTAATTTAATCACTAGGTGTTAGGTGATAAATTTTTAATTCTGGATTCGATGGATATTGGCATCCTACTCGACGGAAAATGACATTGGAGAAGTGTCTCCACTAAATGGTCACAATTCTTACTCGACGGATATTAGCATCCTACTCGACGGAAATTGACATTGGAGAAGTGTCTCTACTAAATGGTCAGAATTCTTACTCGACGGATATTGGCATCCTACTCGACGAAAATTGACATTGGAGAAGTGTCTCCACTAAATGGTCAGAATTCTTACTCAACGGATATTAGCATCCTACTCGACGAAAAATGACATTGGAGAAGTGTCTCTACTAAATGGTCAGAATTCTTACTCGAGGGATATTGGCATCCTACTCAACAGAAATTGACATTGGAGAAGTGTCTCTACTAAATGGTCAGAATTCTTACTCGACGGATATTGGCATCCTACTCGACGAAAATTGACATTGGAGAAGTGTCTCCACTAAATGGTCAGAATTCTTACTCGATGGATATTAGCATCCTACTCGACGAAAAATGACATTGGAGAAGTGTCTCTACTAAATGGTCAGAATTCTTACTCGACGGATGTTGGCATCCTACTCGATGAAAAATGACATTGGAGAAGTGTCTCTACTAAATGGTCAGAATTCTTACTCGACGGATATTGGCATCCTACTCGACGAAAAATGACATTAGAGAAGTGTCTCCACTAAATAGTCAGAATTCTTACTCGATGGATATTAGCATCCTACTCGACGGAAAATGACATTGGAGAAGTGTCTCCACTAAAGGGTCAAAATTCTTACTCAACGGATATTGACATTGTGCTTAATGGTCAGAAGATCAAATTCGACGAAATATGGTCATAAGATCAAATTCAACGGATATGGTCAGAAATCAAATTCGACGGATATGGTCAGAAATCAAATTCGACGGATATTGACATTATACTAAATGGTCTGAAGTTCAAGTTGTTACAATTTTTTCACAAAGAATCCCTAGGTTTTTGGTCTCAAAACCGTGGCCATCCGGGAACCAATCTGACATCATTTTCCTCCATGTCATACGTTCCAATCCACTCAGATACATGAATATACACAAACAAGCAATATAATAGCACAACCACATTATAAGCAACATGTAAATAGAGGGTTTCTCACTACCAAAACAGGTTGAAGAGAAATAATCTTCCTCTTACCTTAGTGAAGAACAAGGAAAAAGCAAGCTCCTTTTTGCTGGGGAATTTCGTGCCTCACCACCACAGAAACCTTGGTGTTCAAATCCATAAAAATAAAGATCAAAGGGTGGAAATGGTATCCATAGTCACCAATGTGACCATGGAACACGAAAATGGGGAGAAAAGAGAAGAAAGTTGAGAGCTTTACCTTAAAGCTTGAAGCTTTGGTGTTGGGCTGCCAACCACGAAAATGGAGGAGCCAAGGTGAGTTCCACAAAGAGGAAAGCTTGAGGATGGAGAGGGGAAGAAATGGTTTGAGTTAGCTTGAGTATGGAAAGCTTGAAATCAACAATGGAGTATTCAGGTGTATGGAAGAAGAGAGGAAGAGAAATGAGAGCTGCGTGAGGGAGAGAGTGACCAGCGTGAATGAGAGAAAATGGGAGGGAATAATTGTGATATTACCCCCAAAATCGTGCTGCACAATGAGAGGGAGGAGAGAGAGTGAATAGTGGTTGGAGAGGAAGCTTCCTTGTAGTTTCCTTGAGAAGCTTCGTGCGCTTCTCGATAAAGTGCATAGTAAGCTTGTCTCTTTAATTAAATACATCTGACAGATGATTTAATTACACTGTTAGAATTATTTTTCCCAGTGAATAAAAGTTACAATTTGATGAAAATAATATTTTATTATTCATCAGATGATTTTATGATACAGTGATTTTATTTATCAAATAAAATATTAAAAAATAAAAATCTCGTAAACTGTGTCCAGCCTCGGGTTTAGTAAGATCCCCCATCGACGTTTCCACAGTCCAAAGTTTACCAGCTTCAGGAAAATATTTTATTTTCCCGACTCTGCTCAGTGGGCACACAAAACGAATAATATATTAAAATATTTAACGCTTCCAAAAAATTCTACAAAAATTCTTAAAAATTATAAATATTATAAAATAATTATTTATAATGAAATAAATAATTTTTGGGATGTTACAGATGAGGTATGGAAGGGGCTGCTAGCCGTGAGCTCCTAGAGAGAACGAGGAGAAAATTTCAAATGAAGAAGAAGGTAGAGAGAGAAAGTGTACAGGAAAATAAAGATGATAGCTTTTTAGGTTTTTGAACTTAATGTAGTATAATTAATTGTGTGAAAGCACAAATTCCCGCCCCCCCCCAAAGTGTGCAGCAGCCGTGAGCTAGGGAGAGAGGAGAGAAGGAGTGCATGGCTTCCTTGGGAAGCTTGGAGGAAATTTCCTAGAAGCTTCCTTGAGAAGCTTCGTACGTTTCTCAATAAAGTGCAAAGTAAGCTTGTCTCCTAATTAAATAATCTAGAACAGATGATTAATTACACTGATAAAATTATTTTCCCAGTGAATAAAAGTTACAGTTGATGAAAATAATATTTTATTATTCATCGGATTATTTTATGATACAGCGATTTTATTTATAAGATAAAACCTCAAAAAATGAAAATCTCGCAAACTGTGCCCTGCCTCGGGTTTAGTAAGATCCCCCATTGACACGTTGACAGTTCAAGGTTTACCAACCTCAGGGAAAACATTTCGTTATCCCAGCTCCGCTCAGTGCACACGTAAAACGAGGAATATACTAAAATATTCGACATTTTCAGAAAAATTCACAAAAATTTCTAAAAATCACAAATATTAGAAAATGGATATTTGTCATGAAATAAACAATTTTTCGGGACGTTTGACTAACTCTACTCAATGCGCACGTAAAATGAGGAATATATTAAAATATTTAGCATTTCTGAAAAATTTTAGAAAAATCTCCAAAAATCACAAATATTGAGAAATGACTATTCATGATGAAACAAATCATTTCCGGCATGTTACACTGACTCTGCTCAGTGCGCACGTAAAATAAAAAATATATTAAAATATTTGACGTTCCCGAAAAAATTCACAAAAATTCCCAAAAATTTTAAATATTGCAAAATGATGATTAATGATAAAATAAACAATTTTCGGGGTGTTATAACTCTCCCCTTCTAAAAAGAAATTTCGTCCTCAAAATTTGCATACCTTAGAATAATTGTGGGTGTCGCTCCTTCATTTTGTCTTCCATCTCCCATGTCGCATCTCCAGGGTTTTCGTTCTAGATTACCTACACTAATGAGACCTTATTGCCTCTTAGTTGTTTTATTCTTCTATCCTCAATTCTTACAGGAGGTACCTCATAGGTTAAGTTTTCTTTTAATTGTACTGTATCCGGTGCTATGACATGACTTGGGTCAGGAAGGTATTTTCGCAGTTGTGACACATGGAAAACATTGTGAATGTTTGAGAGGAAATGAGGTAAGGCTATTTGATAGGCTACAAGACCTACTCGATGAATAATTTGGTATGGTCCAAGAAATTTTGGAGTGAGTTTTCTAGATTTTAAGGCCCGGCCTACCCTAGTCATAGGTATGACTTTCAGAAATACATGCTCGCCTTCCTCAAACTCAAGAGGCTTTCTTCTTTTGTCTGCATAACTCTTTTGTCAACTCTGAGCCGTCCTCATCTTCTCCTGAATCATCTTAACCTTCTCAGTTGTCTGTTGTATAACATTTGGTCCAATAGTAAGGCGCTCGCCGTCTTGGTACCAACATAAGGGCGTCCGATACCGCCGTCCATACAGAGCCTCATAGGGTGCCATCCCTATGCTTGAATGGTAACTGTTATTGTAGGTAAATTCTATCAATGGTAGAACGTCATCCCAACTTTCAGTCTATTCTATAGTGCAAGCTCTAAGCAAATCTTCTAATGATTGGATCGTCCTTTCTGATTGACCATCGATCTGTGGGTGATAAGCAGAACTTAGACGTAACTTCGTCCCTAATGCTTCTTGTAGACTCTGCCAGAAATTTAAATTAAATCTCGGATCCCTATCCGAAACAATACTTATAGGCACACCATGTAGTCTAACAATTTCTCCAACGTACAGCTGGGTCAGCCTTTCCAGTTTGTATCTTATGTTAATCGGGAGAAAATGTGCTGATTTCGTGAGTCGGTCCACAATTACCCAAATCGAGTCATGACCTTTTCTTATCCTTGGCAAACCTACTACAAAATCCATTGCAATGTTGTCCTACTTCTATTCAGGAATAGACAAGGGTTGTAGCAATCCCGCTGGTCTTTGATGTTCCACCTTAGCTTTCTGACAAACTAGACAATTCGATACCCGTCTAATGACGTCACTCTTCATTCTATGCCACCAAAATAACCTCTTCAAGTCCTGATACATTTTCGTTATGCCCGAAGGCATATTCAGTTGACTCGTGTGAGCATGGTTGATAATATACTCTCTAAGCTCTTGGTCACGGGGAATACAGACTCTACCTCAGAATCTCAGATTTCATTTGTTCCTTCCACAAATGTTGTTTCGTTGTCATGCTTCATTTGCTCTTTCACTTCTTGTAAGAACTTGTCAACCTTTTGCTTTTCCCGTAAGTCATCCATTAGCTCGCTTGAGATAGTAACCATATTTATACGGATCTTTCTTGGTTCTAACTCCACAAAAGACCATACATCTCTGAACTGCTCTATTAGATCCCTTTTCTTGATCATTAGGGCAGAGACACTGATCATTTTTCTACTCAAGGCGTCTGCCACGACGTTTGCCTTGTCGGGGTGATACAGAAGTTAGAAATCATAGTCCTTCAGGAACTCCAGCCACCTTCGCCGCCTCATATTCAACTCCTTCTGATCATACAAGTACTTCAGACTCTTGTGATCACTGAAGATGTTGAACGTCGCTCCGTAGAGAAAATGCCTCTATATCATCATAGCAAAAACCACAGCCGCTAACTCTAAGTCGTGCATTGGGTAGTTCTTCTCGTGAACTCGCAATTGCCTTAAAGCATATGCCACTACTCTTCCATATTGCATAAGTACAAATCCTAGTCCTTGGTATGAAGCATCACAGTACACCTCAAACTGTTCATTCGGATCGGGTAGCACTAACACTAGCGAGGTAGTCAGTCGATTCTTCAACTCTTGAAAACTTTGTTCACAGCTGTCGGTCCACTCAAAAGCTTAGATCTTTCTCGTGAGTTGAGTGAGACGTCCTACAATTTTGGAGAATCCCTAGATGAACCTCCTGTAATATCCGGCTAAACCCATGAAGCTATGAATTTCTGTTACCCACTTAGGCCTTTCCCATTGTAACACTGCCTCCACTTTCGATGGATCCACTGCAATCCCTTCCTTCTTGCGAACTAACAGTACTAGTGCTCCCCACGGTGACACACTCGATCTGACGAATTACTTTTCTAAAAGCTCCTCTAGCTGCTTCTTAAGCTCAGCTAATTCTATTGGTGCCATCCTATAAGGTGCTATAGACACGGGACCAGCTCCTGGTATAAGGTTAATAGCAAATTCTATTTCTCACATCGGTGGTAAACTAAGTACATCCTCAGGAAAGACTTTGGGAAACTCATTCACCACTGGAATTGTATTCACATCAACCTCGCTCTCGACTTTCAAAGAAGACAGTAGCATGTATCCGTGAGCTCCTTCTTTCAAGAGAGCTTGAACTCGGTTAGCAGTCAGAAATCTAGGATCCTCATCTATGGGAAAAACTATGGTTTTTATTGAACAATCTAATAGAACATGGTTAGAAGACAACCAGTCCATCCCTAAAATTATATCTAGTTGAGAAAGGGGTAAATAGATCAAATCGACAAAAAAGATTCGACCTTCAACAATCAAAGGACAATTTAAACAGACTTTGGTAGTAACTACTGATTTATCAGTAGGGGTAGAAATAGTTAAGTCAAAAGGTAAGGTAGACACTGGTAAATCAAGTCTTTGCACATAGTCATATGATATGAAAGAATGGGTTACCCCAGAGTCATACAGTACAGTTAAAAGGTTACCTTCTATGGTGCCTTCCCCTTAAATCAAGTCTTCGGACTCGGAGGCTTCAGCTCCGCTCATGGTATAAACTCGCCCTCCTGCTTATGGTTTCTTGGCTCTTACAGTATTGATTGAAGGTTCAGCCTTCGCTTGAATGCAGTCTCGGGATACGTGGCCAGGTTTACCACATCTGAAGCAGATGATCCCCTTTATAGTGCAGTCCCTTGTGAGATGATCTTTCCCACACTTCAGGCATCTTGAAGGATACGCCACATTCTAGCCAGTCTGGTTCCCAGTAGAACCTCCACCAGAGCTTCCACCCGTGGTTTGTTGTTGATTTCTTGTTGGTCGGGAATAGGGCTTCTTTTGGAAGCAATTAGGACTATTGCTACCATCCCTTTGGAACCGTGTGGGTCCAAAGTTCCTGCTCCTCGTATCTCTAGATTGCTCCAGAGCTTCTACTTCACATCATGTATCTAGTAGTTCCCAGAACTTATTAATCTTCAAGGTGATAATAGCCTCCTTCACCTCATATCTCAATCCTTCTGTAAATCTCTAACACTTCCAGGCTTCATTCGGTTGGTGCTGAAAGTACGTTGAAAACTATGACAAGTTTTCGAATCATGATGCATACTCACTAACGGTCATATTCCCTTGCTGTAAGTTGAGAAACTCCGACTCCTTCGCGTGCCTTGCGCTCACAGGAAAATACTTATCCAAGAATTTGTCCTTGAATAAATCCTAAGTGATCTCGCGGTTTACAGCTTCCAACATTCTCTGCACTCCATTCCACCAGTTTTCAGCATTGCCTACCAACATAAAGGTAGCATAGGTCACCTTCTTGTGCTCAGCGCAGTTCATGCCTCAAAAGACTTTCTCTAACTCCTTGATCTATAGACTAGCCTTGTCCGTATCGAACTCTCCTTTGAATTGGGAAGGGTTGTGGTGATGAAACTCCACCAAGTTCTGAGCATCTGCCGTAGCTTCGAGCTGTTAAGCAGCCCTTTCTTATTGCTGAGCAACTCTCTCTTGCTGTTGAGTAGCTCATTTAGTTTGTTGTGCGATGGCCTCAGCCATCCTCTGAATCGCCTCTATAGCAGCTGCCATTTCTTCGCATCGTGCCATCTTACTGTCTCAAGTCAGAGTAATTGAAAGACACAAGGAAAGTCAGTTGCATCCATTAGGAATAGCAAACAATACATTTCTATGTTTAGTTTTCAGAGAAACACACAGCACAAGCAAGACAGACTTAATCACAAGACCCAAAGAAATATAAGCCGGGGCTCTGATACCAACTTAATGCAACACCCCTTTTTAGGAGGGAACGTCACATTGTCATTTACAATGCAGAAAATAAAATTTATATTAAGACCCAGTTCTTTTGATTACGATTAAATTTATCTGGTTAAAGTTACAGAAGTAAAATGGTGACTATTTTTTTTAATAATTAATAAAATGTAGTGACAAACGTAAATGGCAATAAAGAGCAAGACAGAAGTAAAGCATACATTTGAATCAACATTGTATATTCATATGTATATATTTAATCAAATCTGTTTACTTACAAAGCTTGTTATACTAAAAAGCAAAACTATACCTGCCTAAAGGATCATACATATATATCCCCAAGATATCAGAAATATACAGCCCACTACAATAAAGACATCAGTTGTAGGTAGACATAGTGATCGGAATCTAGGTTGATGTGCCAATAGTCTGGCCCTCCAAGGAAAGTTGATGTAGCACGTAAAAATTGGCGGCTCGTGACTCCTCTAGGCTAAAGAGATCGACACGTCTCCTAGGTAGACATAGTGATCGGAATCTAGGTTGATGTGCCAATAGTCCGGCCCTCCAAGGAAAGTCAGACGCACATCACCTAGAAATTCGTGTGAGCGTGCCTCCATGATCCACAGTAGATACTAGTCTCGATTAGGCCAGAAGTCGGGGAAATCGGGAGCTCTAACCTCCTTGTCGTCATATTCGATGGGACACAATATACAGATAGAAAATAACAGAACTACAGGAAAGAGGTAAGACATCCTACCATCATTACCAATTATAGTAGCAAGAAACAAAACGGCGCGAAGCACCCACAGAGCATATCAAATGATAATCATAAGCATTAAATAGCAGAAATAAACAAATAAGTAGTTGCAGGCAATTATATATCAGTAATACAATAGTTCCAATTATAATAATAAATAGATGCCAGATGATACATGGACCCACTATGCACATGCATACAAAGTCAAAATCCTACTCCATGGAGCTATACACAAACAGTCGGAGAGAAAGATCAAGAGACACGTCTGCAACTCGGCTGCCGTGGCCAAAGTGCTATAATTCATCAATTTATCCACGTGCACATCAAGGCATTGTATAGACAGTCTACGCTAGATCACGACATAGGACAGTGCCCGGTCAAGATCGTCGGTGCATTTGCATCGGTTTGCCCCACGGACAGAAGAGCTACCAACTGTCCATTGCTGGGTACCCGTACCCCGATGCTCCCATGGTCAACAATATGACCTACACTAGTCTACTCGCACCCGCACTAAGGTGTGTTCATCTCCTAGGCAACTCGGCCTTAACAACAGTCCAACGGACATTCACAATGCATGACAGCTCTATGCATAACATGTATGTTCACCATTACATACTTTTCCACAATATGCCACAATTGGCCAAACTAAGTATCAACACATCATTGGTCACTCACATGGACCCACAATATCATAATATTGGAATTAAATGAATTAATACATTTTTAAGGTTTATTATGAATTCTTACTTAGATTTAACATTTCTTACAAAGTTCGTCTCTAGAGAAATTCTCTTGATTAATTAAATTCTCTAAGGTAATTTATTCTCATATACTTAGAAAGTTATTCTAAGGGTCTCAAAGTCTCACACTCTTTTGTTCTTGCCCTAATTAAAATTACCCTAAGTCTTATAAAAAATTTCATTCTTGGTTCTTTAAAATTTATGAATCTCAAAGTATATCCAAATCTTCCAATTTGCTAAATTTTCTATCCCATTACCAATAATTTAATCACTTGATTATTTATGTTCCAAGGTTACCAAAGATGCATAATCAAGCCCCAATAGGCCCTAGAGGCCGTGGCCTCCCTAGGGGATTAAGTTCCCAAATTTTTTATCCCATTAATTACACACTGTACACTTGATTAATTATGTATTCCACTTGTTACAATTGTTCATCAAGAACCCTAATTTTAGGCTCCCAAAACCGTAGCCATTCAAGAAGGAATCCAAAATTATTTCCTTCCATTTCATGCCTTCCAATCCATTCAAACATATCAATATGCATAATCAATCAATCCAATAGCTTAAATAAATTACAAACAACATGTAAACATACCAATCATACAAACAAAGAATAACTCTCAATAGGGTTTTCTCACAATCAATCACAAACAAGGTTTCTTATTGCTAATAGAGGTTGAGGAGGAGTGTCTTCTTCTTACCTAAGAGAAGAAAACAAGAGAAGCCTCCTATAATTTCCTTGCAATTTTCGGATTGGACACCACCAAGAACCCTAAAATTTCAATCTCATCAAAACAACACCAATGCTTGAAAATAAAGCATGGATGGTCACAAAGGAGACCATAGAAACGAAAATGAGTAAAAGGAAGTGAAGAATCTAGAAGTTTACCCAAAAACCCTAAGCTTGAAGCTTGAAGAAAATGGTGAAGAAGAAGGTTTTTCAAAGAACCACCAACTAGAGAAGTGTTTAGAAGATGGAGAGGATTAAGAAAATGAAGTTGGATGAAATTTTTGTGATGGATGAGGTATGGAAGGGGCTGCTGGCCATGAGCTCCTAGAGAGAAGGAGGAGAAAATTTCAAATGAAGAAGAAGATAGAGAGAGAAAGTGCATAGGAAAATAAAGATGATAGCTTTTTAGGTTTTTGAACTTAATGTAGCATAATTACTTGTGTGAAAGCACAAATTCCCCCCCCCCCCAAAAGTGTGCAGCAGCCATGAGCTAGGGAGAGGGGAGAGAGGGAGTGCATGGCTTCCTTGGGAAGCTTGGAGGAAATTTCCTAGAAGCTTCCTTGAGAAGCTTTGCACATTTCTCAATAAAGTGCAAAGTAAGTTTATCTCCTTAATTAAATACTTTTGAACAGATGATTAATTACACTGTTAGAATTATTTTCCCAGTGAATAAAAGTTACATTTGATGAAAATAATATTTTATTATTCATCGGATAATTTTATGATATAGTGATTTTATTTATCAGATAAAACTTCAAAAAATGTAAACATCGCAAACTGTGCTCAATTTCAGGTTTAGTAAGATCCTCCGTTGACACGTTGACAGTTCAAGGTTTACCAACCTCAGGGAAAACATTTCGTTATCCAGGCTGCGCTCAGTGCGCACGCAAAATGAGAAATATACTAAAATATTCGACATTTTCATAAAAATCCATAAAAATTTCTAAAAATCACAAATATTAGAAAATGGATATTTGTCATGAAATAAACAATTTTAAGAGGCGTTTGACTGACTCTACTCAGTGCGTATGCAAAACGAAGAATATATTAAAATATTCAGCATTTCTGAAAAATTTTAGAATAATCTCCAAAAATCACGAATATTGGGAAATGACTATTCATGATGAAACAAATCATTTCCGGTTGTTACATTGATTCTGCTCTGTGTGCATGCAAAACAAGGAATATATTAAAATATTCGACGTTCCCGAAAAAATTCACAAAAATCCTCAAAAATTATAAATATTGTAAAATGATGATTAATGATAAAATAAATAATTTTCGGGGTGTTTCAATTTGTAATATGATTATTTGGGAGCAACCTCTACTTTGTCGGTAATCATATCATCATCCCTCTGGGATGATCAAGAGGAGAAACTTCTGCGTGTACTCCGCAAGTACAAGCATATCATTGGGTGGACTATTGCTGATATTCATAGCATTAGCCCCTCTATCTGTATGCACAAGATTTTGTTGGAGGACAGTCAGAGTACGGTTGTGGAGCACCAAAGGCGGCTCAACCCAATTATGGCGGAAGTGGTAAGTAAAGAAATAATTAAATGGCTTGATGCAGGCTTTGTTTATCCTATTTCTGACAGCCCTTGGGTTTCTCCAATTCAATGTGTTCCAAAGAAGGGTGGCATGACAGTTGTCACCAATGAAAACAATGAGCTCATCCCTTCTCGGAAAGTCACAGGCTGGAGGGTATGCATGGATTACCACAAATTGAATAAGGCCACACGAAAAGATCATTTTTCGCTTCCTTTCATAGACCAAATGTTGGATAGATTGGCTAGAAAGGAATTTTATTTCTTCCTTGATGGTTATTCTGGATATAACCAAATTGCCATAGTGCCTGAATACTAAGAAAAGACAACAATCACTTGTCCCTATGGTACATTTTCTTTTCAGAGGATGCCATTTGGGTTATGTAATGCACCAGCAACTTTTTAATGGTGCATGATGGCCATTTTTGCTGATATGATTGAGCATGGCCTTGAAGTTTTTATGGATGATTTTTTAGTGTTTAGAGACACTTACGAGAGCTGTTTATTGATACTCTCATCCGTGCTGAAAAGATGTAAAGAGATAAACCTTGTCTTAAATTGGGAAAAATGTCACTTTATAGTCCAAGAAGGTATAGTTCTAGGTCATAAAGTCTCTATCAAAGGGATGGAGATGAACAAGGCAAAAATAGAGGTCATTGACAAACTTCCTCCTCCAAATTCAGTTAAAGGAATCTGTATTTTTCTTGGCCATGCAGGTTTCTATCGGAGGTTTATTAAAGATTTTTCTAAGATAGCCAAGCCTCTTTGTAACCTGTTAGAGAAAGACGTTCAGTTTACCTTTGATGAATCATGTTAGGTTGCATTTGAGGAACTAAAGAAGAAGCTAGTTTCAGCTCTAGTAATCATTACTCCAAATTGGGACTTACCTTTTGAACTCATGTGCAATGCCAGTGATTATGCTATGGGTGTAGTGTTGGGGTAGAGAAAGGACAAGGTGTTTCACTCTATTTATTATGCGATTAAAACACTTAATGATGCACAACTAAATTACACCACAATGAAAAAAGAGCTGCTAGCTGTTGTGTTTGCATTCAATAAGTTTCGAGCGTATTTGGTGGGTACCAAGGTGATAGTTTATACAGATCTCTCTGCCATTAGATACTTGGTGAGCAAGAAGGATGCAAAACCACGGTTGATTAGGTGGGTCTTGCTTTTGCAAGAGTTTGATCTAGAGATTGGAGATAAGAAAGGTGTAGAGAATCAAGTTGCAGACCACCTTTCTAGGCTGAAAAATGAAGATTATCAAGCAGATCCGATCACAATTAAAGAGACATTTCCTAATGAGCAGCTTTTTGCAACCACAACTCAATTTTGTCCATGGTATGCTAACATAGTAAATTACATAGTGGGTGGGTGTGTTGCCCCCTGATTTGACTTCTTACCAAAAGAAAAAATTATTGCATGATGTCAGGCACTATATTTGGAGCCGTTTTTGTTTAAATAGCTTCCTAACCATATGTTGAGAAGGTGTATGCCTATGGAGGAAGTGGAGCAAATTTTGAATCAATGTCATGCCTTTCCATATGGTGGGCATTATAATCGTGAGAGGACAGCTACTAAGGTTCTACAGTCTGGCTTTTATTGGCCATTTCTCTTTAAGGAAGCGTATTTTCATATGCAAAGATGTGATCAGTGCCAAAAGTTAGGGAATATATCAAGAAGGAATGAGATACCCCTCATTCCCTCTTTCGGGAATCAATTCATACTTGTGGCAGTGGACTACGTGTCCAAGTGGTAGAGGCATGCGCATTTCCTACCAATGATTCAAAGATAGTGATTAATTTCATGAGAAAGCAAATATTCACCCGGTTTGGGACACCTAGGGCTATTATCAATAACGGAGGGTCACATTTTTGTAATAAGTATTTTGATACTCTCCTAGCCAAGTATGGGGTAACACATCAGATAGCCACTGCTTATCACCCACAGACAAGTGGGCAAGCAGAGGTATCCAATCGTGAAATCAAGTGGATATTAGAAAAGACGATGTATTCAACCAAAAAGGATTAGTAAAAAAGATTAGATGATGCACTGTGGGCATATAGGGCCGCCTATAAGAGCCCCATTAGTATGTCTCTATACAAGCTGGTATTTGGGAACGCTTGCCATCTACTGGTTGAGATTGAACTTAAGGCTTACTGGGCAATAAAGCAGTTCAACTTCAACTTGCAAGCTACTGGTGAAAAAAGACTTTTGCAGCTTAATGAATTGAATGAATTTAGGCTGCAAGCCTATGAAAATGTAAAATTGTACAAGGAGAAAGTGAAATTTTGACATGATCGAAAGATTGTGCAAAAAAGGTTTGAAGAAGGCCAGCAAGTCCTCCTTTACAATTCTAGGCTCAAACTGTTTCCTGGAAAGCTTAAATCGAGGTGGTCGGGGCCTTTTATGGTGATAAAAGTGTTCCCCCACAGAGTAGTGGAGATTGATCCACTAGATGGTTTATCAAGTTTTAAGGTTAATGGCCAGCACCTAAAACCTTACCTGGGTGGTGAGATTCATAGGGGGAAGACCTCCCTCACATTAACAACTCCATTTTGATGTCTGAAAAGTCTTGTCGGGACTATAAATTAGGCCCTTCTTGGGAGGGAACCCAAGTTATTTATTTTAGGTCTTAATTACGTTAATACTTTAATTTTTTAGTTTTTTTTATATTTTTGTATTATATTTTGTAATTTGGCCTTATAGGTATGTTTTGCAGGTGCTGGAAGCCATATTTGAGCAGAAGTCCCGGTTAAAGTGAATTTGCTGCAGAATTCTACAGATAAACTCTTCACACCATAGCGTCAAACATGACACACTGCGGCGTTATGCTAATTTGGGCTAAAATCCAGTGAGCACAGCGTCGTGACACACCAGACCATAACATTGCAGCATTCCTGCATGTTTAAAAAAAAGGTAAATAGTAAATAGTAATTATTTAAATAATTAATTTAGGAGGGAATTAAATACATGCCACGACGCATGTATGTGAACGTCGCAGTGCCCTGTGGCATTTAGGGTACATGCCGCAATGTTTTACTCCCACTTCTCACTCATTTCTTCTGCTCTCTCTATCTTTTTCTCTCATATTTTTCTTGTTTTTCCACCTTGTAATCTCCCTTTCAGTTTTACGCTTTCTATATTTCAAGGTATGTTCTTCTTTATCTTAATTTTTGTAAATTTATTATTTATCTTCTCGGTTTATTTTCTTTTTCCTTTTCTCCATTTGTATTTTAGTTGTTTTTGTTAAGAATGTTTGTTGATAGTTAGATATTTTTACATTTTTTGTTAGTTTTTGTTTATTTTTTTGCCTGCAATGCATGAAAGGTTAGGTGTAATCAGCTATTGCCTGTGTTTCTGGGTGGATTAGGTTTGTGCGTCGCGGCGTTGATCATGAATGTCGCGACGCTTGCATGAATGTCACAGCGTTGATGATGAATGTTGCAACGTTTGCATGAATGCCATGACATTGATCATGAATGTCACGGCGTTGGCTTGAATGTCGCAATACTGGACTCCAGATTTTCCAGATTTGCTCTATTTTAAATGTGTTAGACACTTATAATTACTTACTTTTAACACTTTGTCATTCTTTTTCAGGTGTCATGAGTCCTAAAAGAGGGAGGTTCATTCAGCGTGGTTCATCTAGTCAGCGTAGCAGGGAGCCTTCTCCCCCTCCTCTAGATTATGATAGGGGGAGGTTTGTTTCAGAGGATGCTATAAGAGGTATACTATATTGATTACCAGACCGCTCATTCTGGAGCGTGGCTTCTCCTTTTCAAGTGCCATTCATCAGGAGTTAGAGGGGTTTATTAACCAGCTCAACTGGAGTATGTTTTCCTGACACCCGGAGTCTTCGGCTGTTCTTCTTGTGGTTCGCAAGTTCTACGCGAATACAGCCTACTCTGGTGAAAGAGCTACTACATTTTGAGTAAGAGGGCGCATGATCTCCTTTTTTATGGCATCCATTTGTGCAACTTTGAGCTTACCTAAGCCTCTTGAGATCTGTGAGTATACAGAGTTTTGATATTAGGATCCAAATGAGGGTATTGACCATAATGCAGTCACGGCCAGGATCTGCACAGTTGAATCTCAGCCTATATTATGGACTATGAGCATGCAGACCAACAGGCCTAGATACTTCCCTCGCACCTATTTGAGACCCGAGGCTAGAGCTTGGTACCACTTTATCTGCACTCGGATCTTGCCATCAACAAACCTTTCTGAGGTGACATATGACTGGCCTATACTTATTTATGCTATCTTGGAGCACCAGTCTATTGATGTTACCCAGCTTATCTTTAAGCAAATCACGAGGTCAGTACAGGAGTACAGCAGCCTCTTCTTCCCTTTTATCATCCACACCGTGTGCAGCAGGCATCATGTGCATTGGGTGCCCCATGAGGAGCTTATTGATGTTTGATAGCCTCTTAATGATCATCCATTGAGAGGGTGGGAGTAGCTCTATCCCCTGCACCAGCTAGACAAAGGCAGGCTTGCAGAGAGCCCAAGGCAGCAGCGCCTGATCCAGCAGTACCTGCAAATGATACAACATGGCGCGCACGCATGGAGGCCATGCTATCTTGCACTATTTAGACTCAGCGGTGGATGGCGGAGTGCCTACAGCTTCTGATGGAGGACTTTCCAATCCCAGATTTCCCGCCCACTGTTGTAGCTAACCCTCCCCAGCCTAGGCCTGTAGATGGACATGGCGATGCAGAGGATGATGCGCAGCCCATTCCTGAAGACGAGGATGCCGATGCTGAGACCACAGACACTGATGATGCAATTATCTAGCCCTTACTACATTCAGGGCATTTTCTTTCGTTGTATTTTCTTTCTTGTATTACTGTATGCTTTCTTTTATATAGTGAAGACACAATTTCCCTCAGGTTTGGGGGTGTATCTTTGACTTTATATTTTAGTATCATATTCATGTTAGTATTATACTTTTTGTAGTATATGTATGTGTTTTAATATGAATAGTTAGTTTTGATAATATCCATAGGAGCAAGTATCTTGATAAAATTGTTTGAATATCCCATTCAAGATACAATTGTCGTTCCCTTTCACATCATGGTTGCAATGTTTGCTATGCATGATGGATAATTTTGAAAAATTTTAAAGAATATCATGTTGCCAAAAGCTAGTGTAAATGATTGTCCAATGATGTAAATGGATGCAAAATGACCTACATATTTCTGTGAATCCATATGCAATCTTTAACGCATGTTGAAGCAATCTAGTTTCTTTTTATGTATGATGTGTTTCCCACTTGTATGCTTGTTTAACTTTGAAAAGAATAAGAATTTTTGTCTAGAGAAAGTTTATGAACTGTACATGTGAAAAATTCAATTGTCCTTGAAATTATTTTCCAACTCTCTTGAGACGAAATCCTAGATTGTGCATGATTGAGGAAATAATTAAGGCATTTTTTAGACTGATTGAATACATAATATGTTATTTCTTGAAGTAAGTCTTATGATTAGGGGTATTAATCATTCAATATAAAATGAGCTTGAAGGTACCAGATGCAGTCAAAGAAAAGAAGCAATGTTTTGAAAAATGAAAAGAAAAAAAAAAGAAAATCAATTCAAAAAGAGAAAAGAAAAGAAAAAAATCAAAAGAAAAATAAAAAGCAAAGTATAAGAAAAGAAAAGTACGAAAAACATCGAATGGTTCTGGTGAGTTTTCTTCTTTCACTGTTGAATACCTTGCTAATATCAGTTAGAGACTAAAGACTTAGAATAACATGTTTATGTTCCTCAATATTTGTGTTAAATCCTTTCCCTTTGTTCTTTCACTCATTACCCTTGGCCTTACATTACAAGCTACTAAAGTCCCTTTTGATCCTCAATTTTGTGTGATTTATATTAGTGGAGAGAGAGTTGTATTGTAATCTTGTGGATTCTGTGAATTATATTCATGTGTATGCTCATAACCTTATCCGGGTAAGTATGAAGAGAATAGAAGAAGTTTTGTTTGCATGATTTTGGGAAAAATATCTTGTATGAAAGGAAACTGTGAGTGTTAGCATGATGAGGATTATGTATGTGTGAAACTGATTGTGAGGCATGTGCACTCTTTGAGGTTTTATGCAATCATCATACACTAGTTTGGTTTATGTGAAAGTGGAATGTTAAAAGCCACTGAATGAAGGTTGAAAAAGTTGATCAATGTAAGTGTACTTTGTTTTGCTCGAGGACTAGTAATAATCTAGGTTTAGGGGTGTGATAACTCCACAAAATGAAGTTATTTATGCCCTATATCTGTGTGATATTAGTTTTTTAGTCATTATTTTTATGCATGAATGGAAGACTTTAGCATCATATACATCTAATTTAATCTTGATGACTTCCATTATGTTTTTGATATAATACATCCAAAACTTTGATAAATTGAGTACATTTGCATTTGTTATTAAAATGGTTATTTCTCTATTATAAGAAGGGTTCCAATCAAGCATAAATTTGGAGAATTTGGACAAACATTGGACCAGGAAGTTCAAGAGAAAGCCAAGTTTAAAGATCGGAATTCAACATCACGGCATAGGCATGTCAATGTCACGACGTGGTGCAACCCCTGCTTCAGTACATGAGACCCGAGGCTAGAACGCCGCAGCGCAACTCAATAGGCGCCACGGCGTCTGTGACCTAATTGAACGCGTGCCGCGGCGTGATGTGTTTAATGCCATGGTGTGACTCTATTTTTCTCAGCCTATAAATATCGTTGTATCAATTTTATATAGGAGCTTTTATCATTTTTAGAACACAGCTGCTAGCTTTTGGGTTTTGAGACCTACAAGAAGCTAGGGAAGCCAGGGTTGGAGGCCATCTTCTACATGGAGGATGATTCAAGCATAGAAGATCACATCTATTGAGCCTTCTCCCTTTCCTTTCATCTTTCTCTCTTTATTGATTCATGAACATGATATATATGTTTTTATTTTCGTGTTTCAGGGCTAGCTAAGCTGTGTATAGGGTTTTCTTTGGATCCTCCTATGGATATTGATGATTTTGTATTCCTTTGAGTTTATATAGATGTTTGGTTTTGTTTAATTCTATTATTCTTAATGCTCTTGATTGTTTGATCAATTTTTAAGTGATTTGATATAAAATCTGATGAACTTAGACACAGGAATTCAGATTTGAGATCATATGCATGGTTGATGCATGTTCAATTTCATTCAATTGGCTTGAATAAGTTGATTCGCTAATAGGATAGAAATATACCTCTTAGCCATGTATAGCATGTGATTGAGAATAGATCTTAATGAGTGAATTTTGCATCTAACTAAGGAGTTAGGTAAATAAAACTATGGTTGATTGACCTAGACATACGCTTTTAACTAAGTTAGATTCTCAAGCTAACGTAATCATTTCATTTATATTACTGTTAAGGATTGCATGTTATTAATTAAAGTAGGAGGTGAAAATGGATTCCCTATTTTCCAATTATCAACTTTAATTCTCAAGTTATTGCATTTAAGTCTTTAGTTTACATTAAACACTTGTTTCTCAATTTTAATGTTCTTGAATAGTCTTTATTGAATTATTGGTTAATAATTTGCATAAGAAGTAGCGTATTCCTCGTGGGAACGATATCCGACTCTTGACTATATTACAAGTGCATCCCGTGCACTTGCGATAAGCAAAAGAGCGAACAATATACATGGACTCTATTCCTTGCTCATAAGAATGATGTCTTTCATGCATTTAGAAAAATTGCAAAGGTTATTCAAGATGAGAAAAATTGTAGTATTGCATCCAGAAGAAGTGATCATGGTGGGGAATTTGAAAACCAATAATTTAAAATGTTTTGCAATGAAAATTGCATTGAGCATAATTTTTTTGGTCCTAGAACTCCATAACAAAATGGAATGGTTAACAGGAAAAATAGATCTTTAGAGGAGTTAGCAAGAACTATGCTCAATGAAACAAACCTTCCTAAATAATTTTGGACGGATGTGGTTAGTACTGCTTGTTATGTTCTGAATAGGGCTTTAATAAGGCCAATTTTAAAGAAAATCCCCTATAAAATATACAAAGGAAGGAAACCAAACATTTTCCACTTTCATATCTTTGGTTGCAAATGCTTTGTTTTAAACAATGGAAAAGATAACCTAGGCAAGTTTGATGCTAAATCCAAAGAGGGAACATTTCTTAGTTATTCTCTTAGTAATAAATCCTTTAGAGTTTATAATAAGAGAACAATGACCATTGAGGAATCAATTCGTGTTGCATTTGATGAAACTAACCCAAATGATCCGAGAAAGGATTTGGTTGATGATGTTGCAGAAATCTTGTCAAGAACACACTTGGAGAACTAAGAAATAGTGTGGAAAAAGCAAGAAGAAAGTCTATTTGACCCCCCCAATGCAAGATAATTCACAGATCATGGATCTTCCCAAAGAATGGAGGGCATCAAGATATCATCCTCTTGACAAGGTGATAGGTGATGTATCAAAAAGGGTAACCAACTCTCTTAGAGATGCATGTAACCATATGACTTTTGTCTCTCAAGTTGAACCTAAAGACATAAATGAGGCTATTAATGATGAACATTGAATCTTGGTCATGCAAGATGAACTAAACTAATTTGAGAGAAATCAAGTTTGAGAATTAGTTCCAAAGCCCAATGATCATCCCATAATTGGCACCAAATGGGCCTTTAGGAACAAACTTGATGAAATAGGCTTAATAATAAGAAACAAAGTTAGGCTTATTAGTAAAGGTTATAATCAAGAAGAAGACATAGATTATGAAGAAACATATGCTCCCATAGCTAGATTAGAAGCCATAAGAATGCTACTTGCATATGCATGCATCATGAATTTCAAACTTTATTAAATGGATATTAAATGTGCTTTTTTAAATGGTTTCATACAAGAAGAGGTGTATGTGGAACAACCTCCTGGTTTTGAAAACGTTGAACTGCTCAACCATGTTTTTAAATTGAAAAAGGCCTTGTATGGCTTGAAACAAGCTCTTAGAGCTTGGTATGAAAGGTTGAGCAAGTTCCTTTTGGAAAAGGACTTTTCTATAGGGAAGGTTAACACTACTCTCTTTATCAAGCATAAAAAGCATGGCATACTTCTTATTCAAATATATGTTGATGATATTATATTTGGTCCTACTAATGAGTCTCTTTGCAAGGTGTTTGCTAATATTATGCAAAGTGAGTTTAAGATGTCTATGATGGGTGAGCTCAAGTTCTTCATTGGTCTCCAAATCAAGCAAACAAGGAATGAGACTTTCATAAGTTAATCCAAGTGTTGCAAGGAATTGCTCAAGGAGTTTGGAATGGACAATGTCAAGCATATGGCTACACCAATTGGCACTTCTTGTTATTTGGACAAGGATGAAGGAGGTAAATTTATAGAAATCTCAAAATATAGAAGTATGATTGGCTCACTCCTTTATCTTACTGCAAGTAGGCCTGATATTATGTTTAGTGTGTGCATGTGTGCTAGATTTCAAGCAAATCCTAAAGAATCACACCTAAGTGTTGTAAAAAGAATTATGAAATATCTAATAAGCACATCACAAATGGGTTTGTGGTACCCTAAGGATGCCTCATGTAGCCTAATTGGTTATTCTAATTCTAATTTTGTTGGATGCAATATGGATAGGAAGAGCACTAGTGGGACATGTCACTTGCTTGGTAGCTCACTAGTTTCTTGACATAGCAAGAAACAAAATAGTGTGGTATTATCTATAGCTGAAGCCGAATATGTTACTATTGGGAGTTGTTGTGCTCAAATCCTTTAGGTGAAGCAATAACTTCTAGACTATGGTCTTGAGCTTGATTACATCCTAATAAGGTATGATAACACTAGTGCAATCAATTTGTCTAAAAATCTCATTTTGCACTTAAGAACAAAGCACATAGAAATAAGGCACCATTTCATAAGAGATCATGTTCAAAAAGGTGATTGCTTGCTTGAGTTTGTTGAAACCACTAAACAACTAGCTGATATCTTCATTAAACATTTGAATAAAAAAGCATTCTTTTATATAAGAACTGAACTTGCCATATTGGATCAATTATGTATGTAATTTGAAAAATAGCCTTGCTGCATAATGGCCTGTTGCATAATAATTTGCTACATAATTTCTCTTGTATTCTTTATCTCTTGAATCGAATACTGACTTAAACATCGGAGTTTTTTCCAAGTTTGTTTTGCAGGTGCTTGATCCATGTTTAAGTCCCCCAAATCTCAAATCTCAAGTTCCTGTTGTGGAAAAATGATTTCTAGCATTTTTGAAGATGAAAAATCTATTTTTGGGATTTATTTATGGTGATTAGAGTGGATGAAAATGAGGCCAAGCTAAGATCACCCTCAAGATGGCATGAGTTAGTATTTTAAGAGCTGAATTCTTGAAGGATTTCTAGTTTTGGCAGTGAAATAACCAATTAGGAGGAGAAAATAACTTGTTATTGGTTTTTGGAATTGGTATGGCACATTGGAATTGCTCTTTGCCAAGACAAAAATAATCGGTTATGAGATACTGGCAATCAGTTATTGAGCAATAAGGGTATTCAATGCTCTCTATAACACTCAACTAACTGGTTATGAATAAGCCATTACCGGTTATTCACTTCTGACAGAGGCTATAATTTTTATTGTCCATGAAAATAACTAGTTAACAAACTTCTCTAACTGGTTATTAAAACACTACAGTCATGTGTGTTTGTGCACTACTCACCATAATCGGTTATAAAATAACCATAACCAGTTATTAGGCCATTATATCAGAAAATTATGATTCTCCCCTTACCATTCACGACCGAGCCTCTCCTCTATCTTCATCTTCTTTCTCTCATCTCTCACCAACACCCACTTCAAACTTAACCAAAATTCACCACTAAAACATATTTTCCACCAAAATCCTTCACTTTCCACTAACTAGAACTCTCATTTTCTTCCAAATTCTCACCTCCTCTCATAGTTTCTCTCTCCTAAATCAAGCCCTAAACTCCATTTCCACTATGGCCAGCAGCTCCTCTCACTCCAAATGGTCACGTTCCAAAAATCTCACTGTACCTAAAGAGACACCTACCGCAGCTAGCAAACCATACTTTTCCATGAATCTGGACCATAGCAGATACTTTTCCCGTCCAAATCAGATGAAGAAATATAGACTGAAATTTCAAGCTTGAAATCTGATCTAGCCTAAGTACATGAATTGGAATTTCTTTGTCAGGGAAGAGTTCACATTCCTCACTGAACTATTGGAGTTTCATAGGTTGAAGATGTTCGTTACTACCTACAGTGAGTATTACTATCTTGAACCAACCAAAGTTTATTTCTGCAACTTGAGTATTATTGGAGGAAATCTGGTCTCAGATTTCAAGAGGCATAGGATTGTAGTGACCCCTAGTCAATCGACTCCCCTATTTGGCATCACTCATTCTAGAGAAAAGTTTACAATGGATAGTCACAGCTCATAGGAAAGATATGATAGAGATAAGGCTGTAGAGAGCATGCTTCAGCTGGGCATTCAAGTGCCAAAATGGTCATTCACTTCCAACCTTCTGAATCCATAGGATCGTCTCCTTCATTTTGTGGTGGCACATATCTTGGTTCCAAGGGCTAACAACTATGCCTTGGTTGAAGAAGAAGACATCTTCCTAATGTGGGGCCTTAAATAGCTAATGCACATCAATTGGCCCTATTATATCATGCATTACATGATGAAAACTAAGGAAAAGATGATGGTGGATCTTCCATACACATTGATCATTGCTAGAAGCCTCGAGCAATACAAGGTGAAATTAGATGATGATGGAATCATTCACACTACCGGTCACAACAGGTTTGGGAAAACCTCCATCAATTGAATGCAAATCAGGAAAGTCAACGATGAATGGATTTATGGTCATGGATGTGAGGCAGCTCCACCAAAAGGAAACATGCCTGCTGCCCCTACTGATGTGCCTGTGGAAGAGGCACCTACCACCAATGAAGACCGCATCCT
The DNA here is from genome assembly GCA_029884595.1 of Ormosia semicastrata. Taxonomy (NCBI): domain Eukaryota; kingdom Viridiplantae; phylum Streptophyta; class Magnoliopsida; order Fabales; family Fabaceae; genus Ormosia; species Ormosia semicastrata. The sequence continues at coordinate 57,553,019 of JAQQTO010000063.1, forward strand.
AGCCACGCTAGCAAGCATCCAAGCCCAACTTGTAGATCTTCGAGCTTATCATGAGCATAGCATTGGAGTCATCTATGACCACTTGAACAACATTGAGCGTCGTCTTCCACAACTGCAAGATGATGGGGCTTAGGCATGGATCACTTATTTCTGTTCTATGTGATTTTGTTTTAGCTACTTTATTGTGCTTAAAGCTTATCTAACCATAATAGGTTATCTTTTGAATATTCTGTTTTAATATGACTTGGATATTTTGAAATGGATGGTCTGTTGGAATGACTTTTATGTTGGTTTGCTTATCTTGTTGCTGAACTAGTATTGAATATTTGTTGAATGGCAATGGTTTTGTGCACCCTCTCTTTTTATCCATATATATATTGCATATCTTTTTATCATGACAAAAGGGGGAGAAGGTTTTTGGTTTATATGTCATTGAGAAAAGTAAGGTAAAATAGAAAAGGCATTGTTTTAATGATTTTGGGATTCCAAAATTAAGGGGGAGTTATGCATCTCTAATATAATCACCTCTTGAAAAATAGAGGGGGAGTAAATCTCTAACACCTTTAGTGAGTTCCAATTTTTTTAAGCTACCTTTTTCTCAATGGTTGTTTGTCATCATCAAAAAGAGGGAGAATGTAATTGGCATTGGTTGAAGCAATGATTTTGATGATAACAAATAAGAAAAGAATGGTAATAGAGAGATCAAGTCCCAAGACTCTTCAAGATTAGCATATAGGACTTAGATCTTGTGTAAAGGTATTTTAGAAATCACACTAAGCTCATTTCTTGGTTTTTACCTAACTTAAATGGCTTTGCAAAATCATGATTCTTTCTTGTGAAAATGTTGTTTAAGTTTGAACAAAAAGGTTTTAAAAAGATTAAAAAGCTTTTGGGAATCTTTGGTTGTAAAATCCTTAGAAATCTTGTTTTTCTTGACAAACCAATAACAAGTTATCACTGTTCAATAACAGGTTATTTGACCAAAACAGAAGCACACCAAAGTGTTTTTAAAAAGTCATAACTGGTTATGGCTTTTCCCATAACCGATTATTGTGAAAGTCAGAGGTGCTGGCTTCTTTTTAAGTGGCCAATAATCAGTTATGCCTTTTCCCATAACCGATTATTGTGAATAACAGAGGCGTGGATTCTGTTTAAATGTGTCATAACCAGTTATGACTTTTCCAATAGTCGATTATCTAAGAAAGCATAAAGCATGTTTCAACGGCTCTATTGGAGCATTTAATGCCCCCAACTACCTCCAACGGCTATTAATTGGTTTGGGTTACAAATGAAAGTGGTTGGGCATTAAAATTAAGTTGGAGAACTATCTGAAAATCATTCTTGAGCATTAAATTCGTGCTTCACATTCACTTTCTCCAAACCCCTATTTTTGAGCTTTAAAGTGTGAATCCTTGATACCTATAGAACTTTAATTTGTATTATTCACTATTGAGAGAGTTTCTATTCATATATACTTTAAGTAATCTATAAAATGGGTGAGGTATCCCTCAAATAATTTGTAAGGGTGAGGTATCCCTTTGTTGTTAAGGCTCAAGCAAAAAGGGTGAGGTATCCCAAAGTGTGTTGAGTGCTCTAATTTGTAAAGGTTACACGCACTTGTTGAAACTTGAAGATATAGTAAAAATCTCGAGTGATTACTTGAGGACTGGACGTAGGTCACAAGTAGATTGGTTACTGAACCAGGATAAACTTTGTGTTTGATATTCTAAACTCTACTCTTTTATTTTTGTGCACTGTTTTATTAGATTGCTTGAATACTTTCTTACTTGGGTGTTTTATTTGTGAGTGAAAGCTTTCAATCATATCTATCCATTAATCTCTATCAATCAATAGTTCCAATGAAAATTGATAATCAAACGTATTGTGAAAGATTTGTGAAAATATTTTAGAAACTCAATTTACCCTTCCTCTTGAGTATTGAGACCACTTGGTAACATATTTAATACTTTTGTTTAATACTTATTCAAGTAATTTATTAAATACTAAATCTTTTAAAATTTTCCCCATATATTAATAGCATTAATGGGCATTAATTTATTAATTTTATTATAGTTTATTAATGCGAGTTTATTTTCTATTATCAAATTATCACCTTATTCATTAGTTTTATTAGGTTTCAGGAATGTGGTCCTTTTCTTTTTGGTAAACATTTAATGTGGTACTTTTGATACATTACGCTTTCTTCATTCAACGTCTCTTTCTTTGTATTCATTTTTTTTTATCTATCGTTTTTGGTAGTTGTACAAGAATTAGAAAAGTCATTAAAATAGTTCGATTACAAGCAAAAATAACTAAATTTGACTTAATTATCTTATATTGAAATATTTAAAATATTATTATCACTTTATTAATCTTCTCTCTCACTTATTAATACCAATCTAAAATTGGAAAAATAATTAATATCTCATCAATTTTTTACAATGACCAATAAAATGAAACCCATAAAACAAAATATAAAAAGAAACAAGGGAGTAGACTGATAAATTGGGTAGATGAGTTTGAGGGGGGAAAAAAAGTATATAACTTAGTTTCCTTTAGTTTTGTTTGCCAACATAAGAAAATTTTACCGCAAAAGTTTTAAAAAATGCTGAAAAAAGAAGAAGAAGAAATTGAACTCTCTAAATTCAAGCAATTGGAAATAGAATAATCAGTAAGGTGAATAGTGAATTGTCGCTAAAATTAGATAAATGAATAATTGTAGGTTAAGGCAATTTTTTAACAGTGCAACGAATTATTTTAGGGAAAAAATTAAAAGCTTTCCATTAACTATGAAAAATAGAACCAAACAGTTGGTCGCAATAGAAATAAATTATAATTTTAGACGAATTTTACTTACAATTTCAGAAGTTTGAAATCTTTTCTTCAAAGTACTTGATATCAAAGGACTTCGGATCAAATCATATTTTCACTTGTTCCATAATGTGTATGAGTCACTTATTAATTGAAATTTTTAGAGATTTTGAAAACAACTATTGTTCATATTTAACATATATGTCGGTTAATAGACAGGTGCTTCACGTCAGAGGATGCCAAATTTTTTGGAGCGAAATCTTTGGTAAATAGCAATGTTTCTTATACATATTCTCCAAATTTTATAGGAGAACACACCTTGTTTTCAATTAAAGTCATTCGATAGAGCGAGTAGGAAGATTGGAACGCGAGTATTATACACATTCCAGCAATGCCACGTAATTCGTTGTATTATTTAGCAATTTAATACAAAAATGTCAGATTTCGAAATGGAATATACTAAATCAATCTCATGCAATTGTTTTTGGAAAAGATAAAAGTTGTTAGAACAATAAAACCAGGATGAGGTCATGCGTGATTCATATACTATTTGTTGATTTTGTAACCAAAAGTTTTCCTTAAATATTATTTAATTTCCTTTTTGTCCTTCAAAAGTTTAGGAGGAACTGGAGGAAGGTTACCTCATTTTAAAATTAAGACATACCACAAACTTCAGCCAAATTTTATAAAAATGATCACCTACTAATAAAAAAACCCTTTTAGATGAACCCAGTTCGATCCAATCAATAGATTCAATAGTCATTAGCATTACGATTTAATTTTTAGTAATCAATTTAAAATTTCTACATTATCATTTAATGTTTTTATGTCATTTAAAAAGTTTAATTATGATTGACAAAACTCTTAAAGTTAAAATACGTTATTTTTCATTTTGGGGTTTGAATATGCATATGCTTTTGTTGAATGATATATTACTATCTCTCATATTTGTTAACCATCTAAGCTGGTAAGTATCCCATCTCTTCCATAATCAACGCCAAATCGCCTGGACCACAATAGAGAACGTGGTTTGCCAATAAAGAGTAACAACTCCGAGAGTGTTCGCGATTCGATTTGTATCAATTTTGAATCAAAAAACTAATTAATTCAAACAATATTATTTACTGTTCTGAACCAGATTTAAAGGATTATCTGAGAAAATAGTTGATGGTGGATACCTTCATGGCACAGCAGCAACAACAATGTTGTGAGGGGTTTGTATCTGTAAAAGACACTCTGACGTTCAAATCATTTTGTTTGCAAGGGAGCTAGTGTATAGAATAGGAGATTAGATTCGTACTTTCTTGACATTGTTGGGTATATGTATGAGTGTTTTAGGGTGTAACGGATCGTAACATTCAATCTGGATTGAATGTTGTTGACTAGAATTTGGGAAATAGTTATTACCTACCATTAATCCCCTATTTATGTGAAGTATGATTGACATTCATATCTCTTAAAGAGATTTTGAGGGATTTATGCCTTGCGGATGGGCAGTTACGGGTGTGCAGTAATATCTGATGAGTTCCATTCTGGTGGGTCGAGTTGCTCCAGACCTATAGACCCATAACGTAGTCCAGAACAGTTTTTCCCAACTTGGCGCTTAGGTGGCACAACTAAGTGTCAAGATATGAGTTTAACTGAAGCACATGATGCATAGTGGGCAAAGGGATGCGATTCATAGTGTTAATGTTGGATCTCGCAATATTTTTTTTTTCTAATTTTCCAAGGGCTGAGGTTCATGATGTATTACAGTATGTCCCCGGGGTTAATGAGTAAGGGCGGGATCCGAGTTGGATCGCTCTGCTTAAGTCATCTATGAACACCCAATTTTGTCTGGTTCATGTTAAGTTTTTCTAAAAGAAAAAAAAACTTTCAAAAAAATAAAGTAGATCAATTCTTAATTCTCATGACCCAATAAGAGCCTCAATGCCCAATGAATATTTAAATTGTATATATATATATATATATATATATATATATATATATATATATATATATATCTATATATAAGGATATGCTTTTAATGAGAAGTCATGATTTAATATTCTTGAAAAATAAGAATATGCTTTTAATGAGAAATCATGATTTGATTTTCTTAAAAGATAATAAAGGATATGCTTTTAATGAAAAATCATGATTTGGTATTTTTCAAAAATAGAGGTATGCTTTTAATTAAAGATTATGATTTGATTTTCTTAAAAAATAATTGAAGGGTATTCTTTTAATGATAAATCATGATTTGATATTCTTGAAAAATAAAGGATATGTTTTTAATAAGAAATCATGATTTGATTTTTTTTTAAAAATAATTGAAGGATGTGCTATTAGTGAGGAATCATGATTTGATACTTTTAAAAATTAAATTCAAGATTTAAAAGGAAAGCCTCAAAATATGAGATTGTGATGCTTTAATAAAAAAGGAAAAAAGAAAATGTGTTTTAAATGAGTGATCATGATTTGATTTTCTTAAAATAAATAAATCATGGAATAATTTAGGAGAGTAATTTTGTTAGGATTTTTTGGGATCAATTATCATTTACTGGGAATTAAAGCTTTAATAATTTCCTATAAATAGAGCCTTTACTCATTCACAAGAGAAGAATGACACACAATTACAGACAAGAGGAGAGCTTGCTGCGTGAAGAGTTAGAGTTAGAGATAGAGATTAGGAGAAGGTAAGATGTAACATCCTAATACCAATAACCTAGTATACCATGCATATGTCTGGATAAGCAGTATTAGCTATGCTACTTCTAACTTAAACATCATACTAATCTATATCATTTAAACAAATAATAATTGAGAGTCTTATGGAAACTAATAGTCATATACATACATCTTGCCTCAAAAAGGCTCATTGTATACATAAACTTTTTATACAAACTGAAGGCAGTGTAAATAAGCACAAGCTTTAAAACTACTAAGCATAAAAACTATCCTAGTCTTCATACTTTTTCTTCTTGCCTTCGGAAGAGCTTTCACCTGGATTTACATGGTAACACACGAGGTGAGAATTCACAATCCTCAATATAAGTAACCAGTACTAGCAGTTTAAACATTCGCAATGAATAAACTAAACTATTACATAAGAATATCTGCCTCAACTCTATGCAATATTCCAAAATGCAATCTAAAACCTTTAACTTATACTATAAGAACAACGATATCAAATAACTGCCCATACAATCATATGATATCATCAAGAAAGACAACCACCCATACAGCTGTCACGGAAGGCAAAATGCAACACAAACACGAAAAAAACATAAAACACAACAAAGACAAATAACAAAAGATGCAATGAGCAAATGATGTATGATTATGCTCAAAGAAAAGTGTATGATAGTGTAGATACAATGTCATGAAACTTAACTATTCCTCTGAGTAGGGAGGGAATCTGCGATAATAACATGTAACCTCCTATAACCTACCAAGTAGGGAGGGAATCTGTTATCATAACATGTAACCTCCTATAACCTACTAAGTAGTCTACTATAACTGAGTGGACAAGTCCACTAAAAACTGAGTGGATGCCTCCGCTATCTCAACACTAGGAATAATAAGTATGTGAAAAATGTTGTATGTTTGTGAAAATGTGGTATTATGTCTAACTCTAACATAACCACCACATAACTCTATACTAAGTCCATTTTTTCATTACTAAATCTTCCTCAACTCTATGAGAGTATTTCATGCATTATGGCACTCTTTTACTGCCAAACTATGTTAGTTGTGGCTTCTGATTACTCAAGAAGGGGGGTTGAATTGAGTATTATAGGTTTTTGAAACTTTTTCCCTTTTTGAAAAAATTGATTCTTTTCTTTAATCAAAGAAAGAGATTTTGTCAACCAACAAACCAAAATGTGTTTTTGCAAGATGTATTGCAATCAAGAATTGAAATTTATAAAGAAATATTCACAATAAGATTGATTTCATATTAAAACATGGTCATTAACAAATCAGATCATACAAGCATCCCTAACATATTGCTTAATTCATACATTCATTAGTAAAGCAAATAAAGAGTTAAGGGATAGAGAAAATTGCAAACCGAGATTTATCCTAGTTCAGCTACCTCCTCGGGTAACCTACATCCAGTCCCCACACCACTGTGAGATTTATCCACTATAGAAAATCAATATACAAGATTCTTTACAAAAGCTCCACTTCTTGGTTCCTTCTACCCAAATGACAGCTTTTCAGTCAAAGCAATCTTGCAATTCCCACAAGAATTCCTTCTATTCTTGCACAGCACCAAGAGTCCCTTCTACTCTTGATCTAACTAGTGAGAGAACCTTCTCTCTTATCTCTCTTTTACAAAATTTGAAGAGATTCAAATCAGATTCCAAGAAATCAGAAATTACAAATTGTAGCTCTAGAGAAAAATAATACTCTATTTTTCTTCAATGAAAAGCTCTCTGAATTTTGAGTGTATGATTTCGTATATTGAACCAATTGTCTTTGAAAAAGTGTTTGCCAATGTCCTTATATAGGTATATCTCAAAATAGATCCGTTGGATACACTTCACAAGTCAGTTGAAATCATAACAGACTTAACAGAAAAATTCTGTTATTGGTTAATCGATGTGTACACAGATGTATTATACAAGTTTTCACTTTTATAACATATGTACATTAATTGACTAATCAATTGTTTTCTTGGAAGTTCTTGATCTTGAATGATACACATATGAATACATCGATGTTGTTCTTCAAAAGCACTTTAAATTTCAACCCAGAAGATTATACATCAATTAACTAATTGATTGTATAGTTATTTTAAAACGTTCTTTCTTCTGTTTTGGCTTATACATCGATGTGTCAATAGATGTATTAAAGTAAAATGCTTCTATTTTGACTTATACATAGATGTACTAATCAATGTATATATATGTCAAATGTATTCAAGCCTCTGTTTTATTTATACATCAATGTACTAATTGATGTATATATGCAAACGTGCATATTGATCAAGTAAGTCCAAAATCAATCGATGTATATATAGATGTATAACATTTATACATAGATGTACACATAGGTTTTTATCAAAAGTTAGTTAATTAAATAAAAGTACATTGATGTACACATAGATGTACAAACTTATTAATTAACCTTTTTCATTCTTAGTCTATTTATTCTTTTGAAAAACCATTTTTACTTATTTGAGAGAGCTTAATCAAAGAATTAAACTGAGTCTTTTCTTTACAACATGTTCTTAATGATCTTCATTGTATTGCTTCTTCATGATGCTTCTTCTTCAAGTAATCCTTCTTGATCCTTGCATTGACTTTACTTGCTCCTTTAAATCTCATTGAAAAATTCAAGCTTGGCAAGTAGTTAGTGACTCAAAATAATAATCATATTAAGTTTAGTCATTAATCAAAACATATTAGGGTCATTTATCCACAAACTTCTCCTTTTTGATTGATGACAAACTTGCCATACATAACATGTTTAACATTCAATTGCTTCTCCTTTTAGAGTAATATTGCCATTTACTCCCCTTATCTAATTGACAGTTCTTTAATATGTAAACATGTATAGGATCATATCATCATTATTTATATTTTAGATCATTAGTTTAAGTTGATTTAGTATGTATGTAGTATATTTGTATGGTACCTATTTCTCCCCCTTTGTCATTATCAAAAAAATATATAAAAGGGAGAATCAAAGTGCAAAAGTATATAAAACAAAGTACATTCTTAAAATTCAATCATTCATTTATATCCATCATTCATTCAGTCATATTAACATGATCAAAGCAAGTCATACAGTCATTTATCATCATCATTGTTCAAAACAGAATTGAAAATAGTTTAATTAATATCAAAAGCAACATTACAGACACACTTAAGACATCCTAAGACCTAAATATCTTCATTGGTTCTAGGTTCTTCTGTGTGCTGTGAAGCTTGACTTGCTTGCCCTTCAGGATTAACTTCCTCTTCAGGTGTAGCAGCAGCAACAGTAGCTTCTCTAGCTATGTTCATAACATCTTCAGAAGTAGGATGAACTTCTAGAGGTGCAGTGATAGAAATGCCTAGATGTTGATGTAGAGTGGCCATTTGGCCTTCTAAAATATTAAGTCTAATACTTAAGTAGTCAATATATTGTTTTTGCATCATATGATGTTTTGTTTGCCTAGCCTCAAAGCCTTCAAACATTTGTATTAACTTGTCCATTTTGCTATTCAGCTCTGAATTTTCCTCAGTAGCTCTTGTTGGTTCTTCACTAGCTATTCTGACCCATTCTCCATCTACTTTAGCAAGCTTCATCTTGCTAATTGTTCCTTCACCAAATTTGTGAGTTACCTTAGTGGCATCAAATTTCTCTTCATTTTTTAGAGAAACACCAAAATGTTCCAGCAGACACACCACCAATCCAGAATAGGGTAGGGTAGCTCCACTGATTTTACAGTCCAACATGTGTCTAGCAATTATGTAGCTCCAACTTAGTTGCTTCTTTTGTAGCATAGCCCAGAGCATTAAAATGTCATTGTTACGCACCACAAAGATGATTTCACGATCGTGGTAGCAGATATCTGCAAAGACATATTACGAGAGCCTATCTTTGAATGTGTATTGAACTGATATTAATCGGTCTCCTTGGTGCATTTTCAATTAGAAGCACCTTCTTTGCTTCTTCCCTATCAAAGGTCTTAATCCAAATACTGTCTATTCCAGTACCAGCAAAATTACTTCCTTTGTAATCTAATCCAGTAAATTGAGCAAATTCTTCAAAAGTCATCTCAATTTTAGTGTTCTTTACTTCAGTAGAGAATCCCTCATTCTCCATTTCATATGTACAATAAAATGCTTTGATCAATGTAGGGTAAATGTCACTCTTAATCTGCAGAAATTGACTCAGATTGTTCTCTTCTAAAATTTTGTAAAAAGTAAATTCATGAGCTTCAAAATAATTGAAATCTACAGTTCTAGCTTCATGAGTATCTCTGTACTTAAAATTGTTCTTATAAAGCATAATGTGCTCTTTATCAGAGAAATACCTCCTGAGAAGTTCAATCTCAGTAACTCTTTCATCATTTTCTTCTTCTTCCTCTGTCCTCTTTCTTTTCTTTTGGACAGTTTTCTTTTTGGGTGTGTCCTTTACCACCTTCTTCTTCTTTTCTTGTTTCATAGGTGTTGGTCTTGAAGATTCAGCAATCTTCTTTCCTTTGTCTTATGTTTTCTTCTTCAAGCTTTTGATTTGAAGCTTGTCAATTCTTTGAGAAGGCTAAGCTTTCTCAGTCCCTTTTTCTTTTAGGACGAACAGGGGTTGCTGTGGGCGATACATATTGAGGGGTGGAGGATTGAGTTGAGAAGGAAGATGTAGAGTTAGAGGGAACAGGAGTATAGGGTTGAGGTTGCTTCACACGAGCCATTGGAGACGTTCACGAGCTCTGCTAGGGTTTTGATTTTTTGAAAGTTTGGTTTAGACGAGTGGAGATTTTGGAGGGAAGTTGAAATTAATAAACCCAGAACAGTCAATCGATTTCCCAATCGATGTATTAAGGGTTTTTTAACTCCAATAGACATGCTAATCGATGTACTTAGCATTAAGATTTTAATTTTAAATCATATACATCGATGTGTCAATCGATGTATAAGCTAAGTTAGAGAGTACCAAATTTTTAACTTCAATGCAATCGATGTGTGAATCGATGTATAAACAATGTCAGAGAGTCTAATAATTGCAGCAAATATTCAATTGATGTATAAATCGATGTATAGAGTAAGTCAGTGAGTTCTAAATTTTGGATTTATCACTCAATCAATGTTACAATCGATGTATATACAGGGTTAGTGATTTAAAACCATTCTAATCGATGTGTCAATCGATGCATAATCTCTTACAGTAAGTAGTGTATTTAAGATTAGTTATTCAATCAATGTGTAAATCGATTTTTATCATATACTGGACCTATTTAATTAAAAGTAATCAATTGTCCAATCGATTAATAAAATGTCCTATACTTATTTTATCACAATAATCGATTATCTAATCGATGTATAATGACTTCCAGAGAGTCATGTATACAGTTCATACTTATATCAATCGATTGTATAACATCAAACATCAAAATGTCACACATTTAACATTCAAAACATCAAGTATAGGTAGGATCAATTATTCCTAGCTCTCTTCTTATGTAGAAAAAGCTTTCTTTAGCCAATGGTTTAGTGAAAATATCAGCTAATTATTTAGATGTATCAATATATTCAATGATTATATCTCCACTTTGAATGTGATCCCTTATGAAATGATGTCTTGTCTCAATGTGTTTGGTTCTGGAATGCATTATAGGATTCTTAGTGAGATTTATAGCACTAGTATTCTCACATTTGATTAGTACTTTCTCTAAGAGAACACCATAATCAATAAGTTGTTGTTTCATCCATAGGATTTATGCACAACAACTTCCTGCTGCAACATATTCTGCTTCAGCAGTTGATAAAGTCATACTTGTTTGTTTCTTACTAAACCAAGAAACTAATGAGTTTCCTAGAAGGTGGCAATTTCTACTAGTACTTTTCCTATCTAACTTGCATCCAGCAAAGTCAGAATCAGAATATCCTACTAAGTTACATGTTGATCCTTTAAGATATCATAATCCCATTTCTTTGGTTCCTAACAAGTATTTCATGATTCTTTTTAAAGTAGTTAAGTGTGATTCCTTAGGATTGAATTGATATCTAGCACACATACAAACACTGAACATTATATCAAGTCTACTAGCGGTTAAATAAAGTAAGGAACTAATCATACCTCTGTACTTGAAAACATCTACTGATTTACCTTTCTCATCTTTGTCCAAGTAACATAATGGACTCATTGGAGTAGCCAATTCCTTTGCATTCTCTATTCCAAACTTCTTCAATAGTTCTTTGCAGTACTTAGTTTAGCTTATAAAAGTTCCATCATTACATTGTTTGATTTGTAGTCTAAGGAAGAATGTTAGCTCTCCCATCATAGACATTTCAAACTCGTTTTGCATTAATTTGGCAAATTCCTTGCACAAAGATTCATTAGTAGCACCAAATATAATATCATCAACATAAATTTGAACAAGTAGTATATTTTGTGCTTTTCTTTTTGTAAATAGTGTTATGTCAACTTTTCCTCTTATGAATCCCTTTTGAAGTAAGAAATTACTTAGCCTTTCATACCAAGCTCTTGGAGCTTGTTTAAGTCCATACAAGGCTTTAGTGAGTTTATACATATGATTAGGAAATTCATTTATTTCAAATCTAGGGGGTTGACCAACATACACTTCTTCTTGAATATATCTATTTAGGAATGCACTCTTAACATCCATTTGATACAATTTAAAATCCATAATATATGCATATGCTAACAACATTCTAATAGCCTCTAATCTAGCCACAGGTGCATATGTTTCATCATAGTCAATTTCTTCTTCTTGATTATAGCCTTTGGCTACTAATCTTGCTTTATTTCTTATTATTATATCATTTTCATCAAGCTTATTCCTAAACACCCATTTTGTACTAATTATTTGTTTATCCTTGGGTTTAGGAACAAGTTTCCAAACTTTATTTTTTTTAAACTGATTAAGTTCTTCTTGCATTGCCATTATCCAGTTTTCATCAATAATTGCTTCATCTATAGTTTTAGGTTCAACTTGTGATACTAAAGCTATATTATTGCATGCATTTCTTAAGGAATGTCTAGTGGTTTTGGATATTTCACCAATTATGTTATCCAAAGGGTGATTCCTTGCAGTTTTCCATTCTTTAGGTAGATATTCATGTTGAGCATCTTCTGGAATTTTCATTGCTTTATCCACTTTAGCATTGTCTTGATTTTCTTCAAGTTAAATCTCTTCTAAAACTTCTGCAACATCATCAACAGATTCCTTTCCCAACCTTTTGGGGTTAGTTTCATCAAATGTAACATGTACAAATTCTTCAATTGTTTGTGTTCTTTTATTGAAAATTCTAAAAGCTTTACTAGATGATGAATAGCCTAGAAAAATTCCTTCATCAGCTTTAGGATTAAACTTTCGTAGATTGTCCTTTCCATTATTTAGTACAAAGCATTTATAACCAAAAATATGGAAATGTGAAACATTTGGTTTTCTACCTTTATAGAGTTCATATGGAGTCTTTTTCAGAATTGGTCTAATTAAGTATTCATTAAATAGCAAGCTATGTTTATAGCATCTGCCCAAAAATATTTTGACATGTTTGAGTCATTCAACATAGTTCTTGCTATTTCTTCTAAGGATTTGTTTTTCCTTTCTATAACTTCATTTTGTTGTGGAGTTCTTGGAGCAGAGAAATTATGTTGAATTCCCAGCTCTTCACAGAAATTATCAAATTCTTCATTTTGAAATTCTCTACCATAATCACTCCTTATAGTAGTTATTTTCATGTCTTTTTCATTTTGTACTAACTTAGCCATTTTCTTAAAGGCTGTAAAAGCTTCATTCTTATGTGCTAAGAAGAAGGTCCATGTAAATCTAGAGTAATCATTAATTATAACTAATGCATACAAATTTCCTCCAAAATTTTTGGTCCTAGAAGGTCCAAATAAATCCATGTGCAGTAGTTGTAAAAGTATTTCAGTTGAAACTATATTCTTAGCCTTAAAAGATACTTTAGTTTGTTTGCCCTTTTGGCATGCATCACATAAACCATCTTTTGAGAATTTGGTTTTAGGAAGTCCAATTACCAATTCTTTAGAAATAAGTTTGTTCAGATGATCCACGTGAATATGTCCTATTCTTCTATGCCATAGTCAATTTTCCTCTTCCTTAGATATCAAACAACATATATCACTAGTAAAAATACTTTCTAAATCTATCATGTATATGTTATTCAATCTATTACCTATCAGCTTTGCATTTCTATCATGCTTGTTTTCTATAATACAACTACTAGAGTTAAAGAATACATTATAACATTTATCACATAGTTGGCTAATGCTTAATAAATTGTGCTTGAGCCCTTCAACATATAGTACACCTTCTATGTTGGTAGTTGTGCTTCTTCCAATTATTCCAATTCCTATGAATCCTTCCTTTATTGTTATCACCATAGGTGACACTTCCACTATGTTTAGGAGTGAAGGATGAGAACTTAGTGATATATCCAGTCATATGTTTAGAGCAGCCACTATCAAGATACCAATTTGAACTTTTGGCTCTCAAACACACCTACAAAATAGATTTAAGCATTTCTCTTAGGTACCCATATTTTGTTGGGTCCTATAGTGTTAGTCATAATATATGTTCCCTTGGGAACCCAAATTTGTTTAACACTAATCCTTGAAGGATTTCTAAAATAGCATGTTGAAGCTGTATGTCCTTTTTCTGCATAATAGATGTTAGTGTATGCCCTAGAGGCCAATACATTTTCTGTATTTACATACATTCTATTATGCTATTTTTATATATGAGGCATTTCATTTATTGTGTTCTTTTTTTATAAACATAATAAAGTCCTTACAATAGTAAGTTTGATGCCATAGGACATCAAGTGGATGACTTGATCGTGAGATCCTTTTGGTTACAACACTATTCTTAAATGTCCCTAGTCAAGTATTATTGTTAATTAGGACAACAATAATACATTGAGACTAGTATGTGCATAGACTGATGACCACATCTCACGGGTCATGGATATGAGATATCAAGTCTTCACATGGGTACATATTAGAGTAATGATGTCTTGGGTGACCCACCATGAGAACGCTACATGGATCGTTACGTGAGTGTCATAAGCGATTCTCATAGTGACAATGGTGTTTGTGGTCCTTTGACCTGAAATCACTACAATTCCTATATGAGGAGCTGTGTGTTTTAATGCCATCAAACGTCATCTGTAACAAGGTGATTATAAAGTTGGTTATTGGACATACCGCGAATCATGCAGAGGGATGTGAGTGACCTAGATGGGATTTGCCACTCCTACATAAGAGGAGCGATATCTTCGGGGCCCCTGATTGAGTGAGACTGTGAAATGCATGGCATGCTCAAATGAGTCAATATGAGATATTGATCTCATTTGTTGTTACAAAGTCTACTCGAGTATCAGGAAACGAATGATTGGACCATACAAGGGTGATGCATTCCATGCCTTGTGTTCAATCTAGATATCTTGACAAAGAGACAAAACGACACGAAAACATTGGTCACAGAAAGGTTATGTCAAATCACTGACATTCTTATTACTTGGGTAGCAGCGATGTGTTACTAGATACCGCTCACTACTTGTAATATTAAAATGGGATTTTAATATTATTGCCAACGTAACAAGAAACTGCAGGGTCACACACATAGAGCAGACTAAAATTGGAGCAATGGATCCAAGTTGGACTCAGATTCAAATATGGGCCAGACTCATAACAGATGAGTCTAAGGTTGCACAGCTTACCTTGCTGCTGCTCACACTCACTTAAGGCAGTCACTATTATAAATAGCACTGCTAAGGGGCTGCTAAGATAGATAATTTCAAAACCCTAGCCACACCAACAAAAAAAGTGAGTGAGAGAGCGACAGGTTTCTTCTCTTATCTTCGTAGCTAGCACTGTGTGAGAGACGTGAGGCTCCTCTTTGCGGACGTTGGACGTTCGTGAGTCTGTTCATGTGGATACTGCAAAGACATCATTTCTATTATGGTGTTGATGATTCACGCTTCAAGAGATAAATCATTTAAAAAAAACTTGGATTATGGCTTTTTCGCATGGATCCTCGGTGGGAATCCCTGTTTTTCGCTGCGTGATTTATCCGCAATTCCCAACAATAAAAACATTTATCAAAAGGACTAGTAGAGGATTTAGGTGCAACAAAGAGTTTCTTAAAAGCCTTTTCATGCATTACTGGTTTATAGCCTATTCCAGCTTTGTCATATACTCCTTTTTGCTATCCTAGCATGGCATTTAGATTATCTCTTCCTAAAACAAATTTAGATAGAGTGGTTTCTAGTTTTTTAACTTTTTTTTCCAAAATTTTGTAATTAGAACATATAGAACTAGATGTACTTAGCTTAATGTTTTTAGCTTCTAATTCTTTAATCTTAATTTGAAGAGATGCATATTCACTACATTGTTTAGCAATGATTTTCCTAGATGACATTAATTGCTTAGCAATTTTTAGATATTCACTATGCAATTCATCAAAAGCATCTTGTAGTTCATCATAGGTAGGGGGATTTCATTTACCTCATCTTTAATGTCACTTTGATGGTTAGTCATTAGACAAAGATTGACCTCTTCTTCCTCAGAATGTTCAGAGGAATCCATATCATTTTCTTCCCAAGCTATGTATGCTCTTCTTGGCTTTCTATTCTTCTTGTCCTTGGACTCATGATTGTCATGCTTATCCTTCTTTTCAAGTTTAGGGCACTCATTCTTATAATGTCCAGGTCTGCAACATTTATAGCACTTCACATTTGATGTTAAACTTTCAGCTTTTGATGTGTTTTTCTTGGAAAAGAAATTTAAGGGCCTTTTGTTGAAGGTTTTCTTCTTTTTGAGGAATCTTTTAAACTTTCTTACGAGCAGTCCCATATCTTCTTCAGATTCATCTTCATCTTCAACTTCTTCATCTCATCACTATCAAGACTTTCTTTAGAGACAATTGCTTTAAGTGACAAGCCTCTTTTCTTCTTCTCTTTCTCTTCATGATCATTCAATCTATGCAGCTCCATCTCATATTCTTTGAGTTTGCCAAATAGTGTATCAATATTCATGGTTTTCAAGTCTTTTGATTCAGCTATAGCAGTAATCTTTGGTTGTCATTCTCTTGTCAAACATCTCATGATCTTGTTGATTTGTTGTTCATCTGAAATTCTCTTTCCTAGTCCATTCAACTGATTCACTATGTGAGTGAACCTTCTTTGCATATCATTGATGTCTTCACCATTCATCATGTGAAAGAGTTCATACTCGTGCATGAGTGAGTTCATTTTTGCTCTCTTTACATCACTAGTAAAAATACTTTCTAAATCTATCGTGTATATGTTATTCAATCTATTACATATCAGCTTTGCATTTCTATCATGCTTGTTTTCTATAATACAACTATTAGAGTTAAAGAATACATTATAACATTTATCACATAGTTGGCTGATGCTTAATAAATTGTGCTTGAGCCCTTCAACATATAGTACACCTTCTATGTTGGTAGTTGTGCTTCTTCCAATTATTCCAATTCCTACGAATCCTTCCTTTATTGTTATCACCATAGGTGACACTTCCACTTTGTTTAGGAGTGAAGGATGAGAACTTAGTGATATATCCAGTCATATGTTTAGAGCAGCCACTATCAAGATACCAATTTGAACTTTTGGCTCTCAAACACACCTACAAAATAGATTTAAGCATTTCTCTTAGGTACCCATATTTTGTTGGGTCCTATAGTGTTAGTCATAATATATGTTCCCTTGGGAACCCAAATTTGTTTAACACTAATCCTTGAAGGATTTCTAAAATAGCATGTTGAAGCTGTATGTCCTTTTTCTGCATAATAGATGTTAGTGTATGCCCTAGAGGCCAATACATTTTCTGTATTTACATACATTCTATTATGCTATTTTTATATATGAGGCATTTCATTTATTGTGTTCTTTTTTTATAAACATAATAAAGTCCTTACAATAGTAAGTTTGATGCCATAGGACATCAAGTGGATGACTTGATCGTGAGATCCTTTTGGTTACAACACTATTCTTAAATGTCCCTAGTCAAGTATTATTGTTAATTAGGACAACAATAATACATTGAGACTACTATGTGCATAGACTGATGACCACATCTCATGGGTCATGGATATGAGATATCAAGTCTTCACATGGGTACATATTAGAGTAATGATGTACTGGACTGACCCACCATGAGAACGCTACATGGATCGTTACGTGAGTGTCATAAGCGATTCTCATAGTGACAATGGTGTTTGTGGTCCTTTGACCTGAAATCACTACGATTCCTACATGAGGAACTGTGTGTTTTAATTGTGGAAATAAGTTTGCCTCAAATGGTTTTATATATTAAGTTTTGATGATGACAAATACAAGACAAATAGAATGATGATTATGCTTGATAAATGTGCTTAATGTGATATATTGTATCATGTATGATATGTACCTTATCTAGTTATATTTTACTTAATAATCATGCAATATGATAGATGTAATATTCATCATATAGTATATCCAATAATGCTTTATATGAGTTATAAATGAATTAATATTGGATTTGCCCTTGTGCAATATGTTCTGTTGCATCCTACATAGAGCATATCTATTAATAATTGTTAAATGATTTATTTGGATATGTCTATGAAAGTTTTATATGCATGTTAAACTAACTAAAGCTATATATTTATTAATCATGCATATGAAGACATTGAATTATGTTTTTGGACTAACTATGCTTGTTTAAGTGAGCAATATTTTACAGGATAGTCCAAATACCAAGGGTGAACTTGCAACAAGAAAGCAATAGATATCTATTAAGCTCAACACAAGGAGAATGCGACTAAGCATATGTCTTTGAAGATTTGTCTTGATGATAACACACATGATGGGAAGACTAAGTCCAAGATCTTTTAAGGATAGCTTTAGGACTTAGAGTCTCTTTGTTCGAGGATCTCTTTGGATATCTCCTAGTGCATGAAGATAAAACAAAAATGTTTTTCTTAAACTTATACCAAAACTGTTTTGATCTTGAAAATAACTTAAAAATGTTTTGGTGTTTTTGATAAACTTTCTGGGATGTTTTTCAAGCTTTTATAACTGTTTTACAAACTGAGTTATTCGAATAACTCATTAGTTATTCGAATAAAGCTTTATATTTTGGATGCTGCGTAACTGTGTTTTAAAGTGTTATTCGAATAACACTCCTGTTATTCGAATAAGTGTTTTCTAAATAACTTGTTTTCACATCAGCTATTCGAATAACTCATCAGTTATTCGAATAGACTATTTTCCCAGAAGTCTGTTTTAACAAATGTTATTCGCATAAAACTATCTTTATTCGAATAACCAGTTTTCTAAAGAAAGCTTTTATGGCAGTGTTATTCGAATAACACAAAGGTTATTCGAATAATCAGTTTTAGAAACGTTTTTAAAAGAAGGTGTTATTCGAATAACCAAAGGCTTATTCGAATAAACACGGTAAGCACAGATACGAATATAGAAACTAATGGACACTTTTTTCATATTAATCACGGAATTAATTGCTACAATGGCTAATTTTCTATCTGGCTCTATAAATAGAGACCGTGGGTCTCATCTGCAAAAAAGCCCAGCTATCTGTTTAATTTGCGCTTGCTCTGAAAAATGTGATTTATATTTTATGCCTATTTTCTGTGCCCTTTTTGCTAAAACTTTGAGATATCCTTTGAGAGCCTCTTAGCACTTCAAATTGTATAATTTGCTCTGAGTGAGAGTTTCTATCCATCTATAATTTCTATTCTTCTGTATTGAGGGTGAGGTATCCTTCAAGGTTTGTAAAGGCTGTGAGGTATCCCTCTAAGGTTTGTATAAGGGTGAGGTATCCCTGCAGGCTGAGACTTTAGCACAAGGGTAGAGTTTCCCTGTGTGTGAAAAGTGCTCTTTTATGTAACGGTAGCAAGCACCTATTGAAACTTGTACATATAGTGAAAAATCTCGAACTGTGTTTTGGGGACTGGACGTAGACCACAAGTGGTTGGTGGTCGAATCAGAATAAATATCGTGCCTGCTCTTCTTCACTTTATCTCTTTATTTTATGCAATCTTTATTTTACGTAATTTTATATTATTGCACACTTATTCATTTGTTGTTCTTAAAGCTTTTATTATTCATCTCGCAATTCTTTCTCTTCTATTTAATAGCTTAATTATTTGTGTTTATTTTAAGAGCATTTGTGAAAAGTTTTTAATACTCAATTCACCCCCCCTCTTGGGTAATGGTTGCCATGACTAACAAGTGGTATCAGAGTTTCGTGCTCTGGTGAAAGCTTAACCACTTAGAGTTAAAGATCCTTGCTTGTTGGCAACCTTGAAAGTTTTTTCAAAATGGAAGGTTTTGAAATTGATAAACCACTATTCTTTGATGGTGCGAATTTCGTTTATTGGAAAGCTAGAATAGAGTTTTATATGCAATCAATTGATTTAGATTTGTGGGATGTTGTGCTAAATGAATTTATTTGTAAACCAAAACAAACTTGGAATGCCTATGACAAGAAATGTTTTTCTTTAAACATTAGAGCTATGCAAATTTTGAGAAGTAGTTTGAATGATGATGCTTATGCTAAAATTAAAAATTGCTCCAGTGCTAAAGATATATGGGATGCTCTTGATGCTATTTATCTTGTTAACAATGATTTTGTGTATAAAGTTGTATATAGAAAGCAAAAAGAGCAAACGCCATTAGAGGAAGCTTATCATGAAAAATATCCTCAAATATATGCTCAAACTATTGAAGGGAGCCAAATGCCTCTTGGTGACGATGGTGCTCAATTTGAAGAAGAGGCAAAGCAAAATAAAATTGATGAGGAAGAAGGTGATTCCCTTCAAGAGCCAAGTGTGCTAGAAATTGCGATTACTTCCTATATGGTTAAAAAGGACTTTGAGGTAAATAATTCTAAACTATATTATAGTCCTTCTTATGATGAGTTGTAAAGTGCATATAATGAATTATATGATGGTTTGTTACATTTAGAAAAGAAAAACTTATCGAGTTTGGAAAACATTTCCTCTATTGAAAATAAAATTGAGACTTTGAAAAATGAATATAATTTTCTTAATGAGGAAATGCCTTTGAAATATGAAACCTCATCTTCTTGTGAAAAATGCATTAATTTAGAAAATCAAGTTGAAGACTTATCTTTCAAACTTTCCAAAGCTAATGATTCTAAATGCTTACATTCTATGCTTGTTAATGAAAATAAAATCAATGTTATTCCACATGAAAATTCAAGTAAAGCTTATGGCAGAAATAACATAGAATGTAATAACAAGAAAATGCTTAAGTTTTTCAAAGATGATCTTCAGAAGACCAAGCCATCATTAAATTCAATTGTATGTAATTTTTGTGGTCATCTAGGACATATTTCTCATTTATGCAATTATAGAAGAAATCCTTATATGAGAAATTGTATGGTATGGGTTCCTAAAAATCCTAAAGGCCCTAATATTAACATTCAAGGACCCAAAATGAAGTGAGTACCAAAGTGTCCTCCTAGTATTTCAACTGTGCAGAAAATTTCTCAAAAGGATGGACTTATTGGTCAAAGGAAAGAGGAATCATCACGAAGAGCGCTTCCAAAGCCCAATGAAAAAGATTTTAGTCAAAGAAGAAAGATGACTTCAATCAAAGCTTCTCAAGTATAAAATGTAGAACTTGCAAAGTTCAAAATACCAAAAGAGAAGAAATGGGTAAGGAAAAGAGTTCTCTTGATTACCAAGGCCAAGGTATCAACAGTTTTTACCTCTCATGAGCATTTACATGCAAAGTCAATAAATTTGAGGTATATTCTTTGTAGGCCTTAATTGGTTGATAGAATCATGTGTACTTGATAAAATTTGAATATTATGTTTAACACATGATTATATTCATTTTTTTATTGTACCATAGTTCATTAATTTGTTATATATCTTGGTACATAAAGTTCTATAATGCCTATGTATGCTTTATATGCTTTAAAATTGTCTATGTATCATGAAGCAAGCATGTTATCGGTTATATGCTTAATGGAAAATGATTATCTAAATTTATTGTGCTCAATTTACATCTTATGGAAAAATTGATCTTTATGAGAGCATAATAGATTAATAGCCAAAAACCAACACACAAGGACCCAATAAAATTTGGGTACCAAAAGTCAAAAATTGAAGTGTGTTGTAGGTGTACTTGAAGACCAAGAAGTGACATTGACATCTTGAAAATGGCTGCTCCAAGTACAAAGATTAAAAATAATTTCAAGCTCTTTTCCTCGTTTCCAAGAAGCCTGGACTTGCAAATTTCGGATAAGTGGAAATTTTTATTATGCTTTTCTAGCCTTATAATCTGAAAATATACTTCTTGTTTGAAATAATAATATCCTTGAACTTGAGTTTTTGATCAATCCAATATATGATTGCATGTTTTATTATTGAAGATTATCTCTCTTTAAATCACATATATATATATGCTTTGAATTCTTGAACGTATTCATCTCTGTGTTTCCTTGTTAGTTTTATAAGGTTTTTATTCGAATAAACTCCTTTGTAGGCTTGTTAAATAATGTGTTGAATATCGACTTTATTCGAATAATACTTAGTTTATTCGAATAAACTGGTTCCTGTGTTCAAACCTGTGTGTATCATGCGCTCTGTCTATTCGAATAAAAGCTGATTTATTCGAATAACCTGAAACTTATTTTATCAGTTGTTTACGTTTGCTCTCTGTCTATTCGAATAGAACTCATATTATTCGAATAACCAGAGACTTGGCTTATCAATATTGATTGTTTGCTTTTCTGTCTATTCGAATAACTCCCAGGTTATTTGAATAAACCTGCTAAAATGCCAAGACGCTTGGCTCTCCAGATCCTTTATTCGAATAGGATCCTCTTCTTATTCGAATAAACACAGTTTGTTTTTAAACGTAATCTGTTCTGCTACGTTTCGATTAATACATGTTAAATTCTTTTGATGCTTATATATAATTGGCTTGATTGATCATGAAATATCTTTTGCCATTGTGAACTTATTTATTATTTTGAATGCTTATTTATTTATGAGTTTAGCATAATAACTAACCTCTATGGATCCAAAATTGATGGATACCAAAGAAAATTCTTTGAATTGTGTTGTAGGGTGATAACTACCTCAAGCAAGCATTTAAATGGAATAAACTTATTCAAGTTGAGGATAGTAAAAGAATTCAACTTTTGAAAGGGGTGCAAAGAATCTCTATTCCCTCGTGAAAACTTGAAGCTTGGAAGTGAGAGTCATCTACAAAAATTCAAAGACTACACTTCTGGTGATATCAATCTTTATTTATGTTTTAAATTTGATATCATATGATATTTGGAGAAGTAGAAAGTTATGTTATACCTTCACATGCCTTACATGAAAATTATTTGCCTAAAAATGTCTAAATAAGTTTTGATGATAATTACATGCTTCTTGATAAACTTGAATCATGCCTTAAAATGCTTAAACAATTTTTTTTTTTGATTCAAGTGCATATGCGCTTCATGCATTCTTGTTAGAACTAATATTGCATGGTTGATAATGTGATACATGCTTTAA
This sequence comes from Ormosia semicastrata, assembly GCA_029884595.1. NCBI lineage: Eukaryota > Viridiplantae > Streptophyta > Magnoliopsida > Fabales > Fabaceae > Ormosia > Ormosia semicastrata. Next base: position 57,576,084 of record JAQQTO010000063.1, read on the forward strand.
ATTATATATCAACTTAAATTATGCTTATAAATTGGCTTACATGATATTTGATGCTAACTTATGTTTTAGAGAACTTTTAACGTTAGATTTGCAAGTCTCTCTATATGTTTCAAATATAGCTATCAGATTTTTACATACAAGCATATGTGGATAAACGAGAAAAGTTGAATGGAATTCAAATGAAGAGGAAGATAAAGAAGACTTTCTTCAAGTGCAATGGAATGGAATACTCAATGGAAGAAAGCTCAAACTCAAAGGACAAATAAACAAAGAACATTCTACAGAAGCATCACTCTTCATCTATCTCAATAAGTATCTTTATCCTTTAACTTTTGTGGTATTTTATATGGTATGGATCATATGATACTTGTTAAAAAATTAATCTTCAATGATTATATGCTTTCTTTACATGAGGAGTATGCTTAGCATTGACAAAGTGCCTAATTGGATATTAACTTGCTATCTTGTCATTGCATTTAGGGTGAATGATATTAGTTCTATACATGCTTTGATCCTTACAGCATATTTCATCAAGGAGATGTACTTATATTCTTTTAACTTGGATTGATCTGTCTTAATGAATATATTCTTTTTTAAATATAAAATATTTCTACCCTTCTAAAATGCTTTTGAAAATATAATGTGCTCTTATAAAATTCTTTTTGAAAGGGGGAGAAATTTTAAAAGAGTTTTTATTTGAAGGATTAAGAAGATGTATATTTGCCTTACTTTTCTTTAAGGTGATGTGCTTACATGGTCTTCGCATACATATTTTCTTTATCCTTTATTTTGATAATATGCATATTTTGAGGGGGAGTCTAGCTCTTAAGTTGTTTATATCTCTTGCCTTACATCCTTGGTTGATTACATAAAGTGTTTTATTGTTGTCATATGCTAAATGTTGATATACAAATATATGACAAGCACTGCATGAATTATTTTCTATATCTTGAAAGCATGATCGTTTCATCTCTCTATTCTTGAATCATATGTAGAATCTATAAGGGAGAGAAAATATTTTTTTTTCTAAGCCTTTTTGTTGATGTCAAATAAGGGGAGTGAAAATTGGAAAGAAAAATATGTTCTTGTACTTATTGTTTGATATGCTTACATGAATATCCATTCTTGTATATTGCTCAACATATTTTTCTTTGGTGATTTGTCATCATCAAAAAGGGGGAGATTGTGGAAATAAATTTGCCCCAAATGGTTTTATATATTAAGTTTTGATGATGACAAATACAAGACAAATAGAATGATGATTATGCTTGATAAATGTGCTTAATGTGATATATTGTATCATGCATGATATGTACCTTATCTAGTTATATTTTACTTAATAATTATGCAATATGATAGATGTAACATTCATCATATAGTATATCCAATAATGCTTTATATGAGTTATAAATGAATTAATATTGGATTTGACCTTGTGCAATATGTTCTGTTGCATCCTACATAGAGCATATCTATTAATAATTGTTAAATGATTTATTTGGATATGTCTATGAAAGTTTTATATGCATGTTAAACTAACTAAAGCTATATATTTATGAATCATGCATATGAAAACATTGAATTATGTTTTTGGACTAACTATGCTTGTTTAAGTGAGCAATATTTTACAGAATAATCCAAATACTAAGGGTGAACTTGCAACAAGAAAGCAATAGATATCTATTAAGCTCAACACAAGGAGAATGCGACTAAGCATATGTCTTTGAAGATTTGTCTTGATGATAACACACATGATGGGAAGACTAAGTCCAAGATCTTTTAAGGATAGCTTTAGGACTTAGAGTCTCTTTGTTCGAGGATCTCTTTGGATATCTCCTAGTGCATGAAGATAAAACAAAAATGTTTTTCTTAAACTTATACCAAAACTGTTTTGATCTTGAAAATAACTTAAAAATGTTTTGGTGTTTTTGATAAACTTTCTGGGATGTTTTTCAAGCTTTTATAACTGTTTTACAAACTGAGTTATTCGAATAACTCATTAGTTATTCGAATAAAGCTTTATATTTTGGATGCTGCGTGACTGTGTTTTAAAGTGTTATTCGAATAAGTGTTTTCTAAATAACTTGTTTTCACATTATCTATTCGAATAACTCATCAGTTATTCGAATAGACCATTTTCCCAGAAGTCTGTTTTAACAAATGTTATTCGAATAAAACTATCTTTATTCGAATAACCAATTTTCTAAAGAAAGCTTTTATGGCAGCGTTATTTGAATAACACGAAGGTTATTCGAATAACCAGTTTCAGAAACGTTTTTAAAAGAACGTGTTATTCGAGTAACCAAAGGCTTATTCGAATAAACACGGTAAGCACAGATACGAATATAGAAACTAACAGATACTTTTTTCATATTAATCACGGAATTAATTGCTACAACGGCTAATTTTCTATCTGGCTCTATAAATAGAGACCGTGGGTCTCATCTGCAAAAAAGCCCAGCTATCTGTTTAATTTGTGCTTGCTCTGAAAAATGTGATTTATATTTTACGCCTATTTTCTGTGCCCTTTTTGCTAAAACTTTGAGATATCCTTTGAGAGCCTCTTAGCACTTCAAATTGTATAATTTGCTCTGAGTGAGAGTTTCTATCCATCTATAATTTCTATTCTTCTGTATTGAGGGAGAGGTATCCTTCAAGGTTTGTAAAGGGGGTGAGGTATCCCTCTAAGGTTTGTATAAGGGTGAGGTATCCCTGCAGGCTGAGACTTTAGCACAAGGGTAGAGTTTCCCTGTGTGTGAAAAGTGCTCTTTTATGTAACGGTAGCAAGCACCTATTGAAGCTTGTACATATAGTGAAAAATCTCGAACTGTGTTTTAGGGACTGGACGTTGACCACAAGTGGTTGGTGGTCGAACCAGGATAAATATCGTGCCTGCTCTTCTTCTCTTTATCTCTTTATTTAATGCAATATTTATTTTACGTAATTTTATATTATTGCACACTTATTCATTTGTTTTTCTTAAAGCTTTTATTATTCATCTTGCAATTCTTTCTCTTTTATTTAATAGCTTAATTATTTGTGTTTATTTTAAGAGCATTTGTGAAAAGTTTTTAATACCTAATTCACCCCCCTCTTGAGTAATGGTTGCCATGACTAACATTAATGCCATCAAACGTCATCTATAACAAGGTGATTATAAAGTTAGTTATTGGACATACCGCGAATCATGCAGAGGGATGTGAGTGACCTAGATGGGATTTGCCACTCCTACATAACAGGAGCGATATCTTCGAGGCCCCTGATTGAGTGAGACTGCGAAATGCATGGCATGCTCAAATGAGTCAATATGAGATATTGATCTCATTTGTTGTTACAAAGTCTACTCGAGTATCAGGAAATGAATGATTGGACCATACAAGGGTGACGTATTCCATGCCTTGTGTTCAATCTAGATATCTTGACAAAGGGACTAAACGACACGAAAACATTGGTCACAGAAAGGTTATGTCAAATCACTGACATTCTTATTACTTGGGTAGCAGCGATGTGTTACTAGATACCGCTCACTACTTGTAATATTAAAATGGGATTTTAATATTACTGCCAACGTAATAAGAACCTGCAGGGTCACACACATAGAGGAGACTAAAATTGGAGCAATGGATCCAAGTTGGACTCAGATTCAAATATGGGCCAGACTCATAACAGATGAGTCTAAGGTTGCACAGCTTACCTTGCTGCTGCTCACACTCACTTAAGGCAGTCACTATTATAAATAGTACTGCTAAGGGGCTGCTAATATAGATAATTTCAGAACCCTAGCCGCACCTACAAAAAAAGTGAGTGAGAGAGCGACAGGTTTCTTCTCTTCTCTTCGTAGCTAGCACTGTGTGAGAGACGTGAGGCTCCTCTTTGCGGACGTTGGACGTTCGTGAGTCTGTTCGTGTGGATACCGCAAAGACATCATTTCTATTATGGTGTTGATGATTCACGCTTCAAGAGGTAAATCATTTAAAAAAAACTCGGATTATGGCTTTTTCGCATGGATCCCCGGTGGGAATCCCTGTTTTTCGCTGTGTGATTTATTTGCAATTCCCAACAATAGAAACATTTAACAAAAGGACTAGTAGAGGATTTAGGTGCAACAAAGAGTTTCTTAAAAGCCTTTTCATGCATTACTGGTTTATAGCCTATTCCAGCTTTGTCATATACTCCTTTTTGCTATCCTAGCATGGCATTTAGATTATCTCTTCCTAAAACAAATTTAGATAGAGTGGTTTCCAGTTTTTCAACTTTTTTTTCCAAAATTTTGTAATTAGAACATATAGAACTAGATGTACTTAGCTTAATGTTTTTAGCTTCTAATTCTTTAATCTTAATTTGAAGAGATGCATATTCACTACATTGTTTAGCAATGACTTTCCTAGATGACATTAATTACTTAGCAATTTTCAGATATTCACTATGCAATTCATCAAAAGCATCTTGTAGTTCATCATAGGTAGGGGGATTTCATTTACCTCATCTTCAGTGTTACTTTGATGGTTAGTCATTAGACAAAGATTGACCTCTTCTTCCTCAGAATGTTCAGAGGAATCCATATCATTTTCTTCCCAAGCTATGTATGCTCTTCTTGGCTTTCTATTCTTCTTGTCCTTAGACTCATGATTGTCATGCTTATGCTTCTTTTCAAGTTTAGGGCACTCATTCTTGTAATGTCCAGGTCTGCCACATTCATAGCACTTCACATTTGATGTTAAACTTTCAGCTTTTGATGTGTTTTTCTTGGAAAAGAAATTTAAGGGCCTTTTGTTGAAGGTTTTCTTCTTTTTGAGGAATCTTTTAAACTTTCTTACTAGCAGTCCCATATCTTCTTCAGATTCTTCTTCATCTTCAACTTCTTCATCTCATCACTATCAAGACTTTCTTTAGAGACAATTGCTTTAAGTGACAAGCCTCTTTTCTTCTTCTCTTTCTCTTCATGATCATTCAATCTATGCAACTCCATCTCATATTCTTTGAGTTTGCAAAATAGTGTATCAATATTCATGGTTTTCAAGTCTTTTGATTTAGCTATAGCAGTAATCTTTGGTTGCCATTCTCTTGTCAAACATCTCATGATCTTGTTGATTTGTTGTTCATCTGAAATGCTCTTTCCTAGTCCATTCAACTGATTCACTATGTAAGTGAACCTTCTTTGCATATCATTGATGTCTTCACCATTCATCATGTGAAAGAGTTCATACTCGTGCATGAGTGAGTTCATTTTTGCTCTCTTTACATCACTGGTTCCTTTATGAGTAATTTGTAGTGTATCCCACATTTGCTTGGTTGTCTTACAATTTGAAATCCTGAAAAATTCATCATAACTCAAGGCAGCAGTTATAATATTTTTAGCTTTAGCATTATAACCTACTTTTTTTTTGTCCTCATCATCCCAATCACTTCTAAGTTTTTCTTTCTTGTTGCCATTTGCATCAAGAGAGTGAGGAATGTATGGGTCATTCTCAACAGTATCTAAAACATCAATGCCACTTGCCTCAAGAAATATTAACATCCTTTCTTTCCAATACATATAGGCAGTGCCATTGAAAGTAGGGGGTCTTGCCAATGAAGCCCCTTCTCCCAAGATATCATTTGAAGCCATCCTCTTAAGCTGTTAAGGTTTACATAAGAGTGAAAGCTCTGGTACCATTTGTTGGTTGTGGCTTCTGATTACTCAAGAAGGGGGGTTGAATTGAGTATTATAGGTTTTTGAAACTTTTCCCTTTTTTGAAAAAACTGATTCTTTTCTTTAATCAAAGAAAGAGATTTTGTCAACTAACAAACCAAAATGTGTTTTTGCAAGATGTATTGCAATCAAGAACTAAAATTTATAAAGAAATATTCGTAATAAGATTGATTTCAGATTAAAATATGATCATTAACAAATCAGATCATACAAGCATCCCTAACATATTGCTTAATTCATACATTCATTAGTAAAGCAAATAAAGAGTTAAGGGATAGAGAAAATTACAAACCGAGATTTACCCTGGTTCAGCTACCTCCTCTGGTAACCTACATCTAGTCCCCACACCACTGTGAGATTTATCCACTATAGAAAATCAATATACAAGATTCTTTACAAAAAGCTCCACTTTTTAGTTCCTTCTACCCAAATAATAGCTTTTCAGTCAAAGCAATCTTGCAATTCCTACAAGAATTCCTTCTATTCTTGCACAGCACAAAGAGTCCCTTCTACTCTTGATCTAACCAGTGAGAGAACTTTCTCTTTTATCTCTCTTTTACAAAATTTGAAGAGATTGAATCCGATTCCAAGAAATCAGAAATTACAAATTGAAGCTCTAGAGAAAAATAATACTCTATTTTTCTTCAATGAAAAGCTCTCTGAATTTTGAGTGTATGATTTCGTATATTGAATGAATTGTCTTTCAAAAAGTGTTTGCCAATGTCCTTATATAGGTATATCTCAAAATAGATCTGTTGGATACACTTTACAAGTCAGTTGAGATCATAACAAACTTAACAGAAAAATTTTGTTATTAGTCAATCGATGTGTACACAGATGTATTAAACAAGATTTTACTTTTATAACATGTGTACATCGATTGCCTAATTAATTATTTTGTTGGAAGTTCTTGATCTTGAATGATACACATATGAATACATTGATGTTATTCTTCAAAAACACTTTAAATTTCAGCCCAGAAGATTTTACATTGATTAACTAATCAGTTGTATAGTTATTTTAAAACGTTCTTTCTTCTATTTTGGCTTATACATCGATGTATCAATAGATGTATTAAAGTAAAATGCTTCTATTTTGACTTATACATAGATGTACTAATCGATGTATAGATATGTCAAATGCATTCTAGCCTCTGTTTTATTTATACATCGATGTACCAATCGATATATATATGCAAACGTGCATATTGATCAAGTAAGTCCAAAATCAATCGATGTATATATAGATGTATAACATTTATACATAGATGTACACATAGGTTTTCATCAAAAGTTAGTTAATTAACTTAAAGTACATTGATGTCCACATAGATGTACAAACTTATTAATTAACCTTGTTCATTCTTAGTGTATTTATTATTTTGAAAAACCATTTTTACTTATTTGAGAGATCTTAATCAAAGAATTAAACTGAGTCTTTTCTTTACAACATGTTCCTAATGATCTTCATTGTATTGCTTCTTCATGATGCTTTTTCTTCAAGTAATCCTTCTTGATCCTTGCATTGACTTTACTTGCTCCTTTAAATTTCATTGAAAAATTTAAGCTTGGCAAGCAGTTAGTGACTCAAAATAATAATCATATTAAGTTTAGTTATTAATCAAAACATATTAGGGTCATTTATCCACAAACTAGACTTAGTACACTTTTATCTTGCAATACTAGCTCTACCTCAATTCTATGAGAGCATTTATGCACTATGGCATATAATTAATGCCAACTAGGCATTATGGCACTCAACTCTTGCCAACTAGCCTGTATACTTGTATTTAACTTTCTCATCACTTCCCAAGTGATATCTACGGAATACTTCGTTACTCAAGAACTAAATTTTGATCAATGGTAATCCATGCTTAATGGATGCACAACCTTTCCTTTATTTTCCCTTGTATGCCATATGGCCTTTCTATCTAAGAAATACCCTTATTAGTGTCAACGAACTTTATAAGGCATATGAAAGGGATCCTAACAAGCAGGGAAACTCAAATCATCAAAATAACGATTCTGACGAATCCTGTTTTGGGAGCTTGAGTGCCCCTTGCTTCAGTGCCTGGGCTCTTGAGTGCTCTCTGCCCAGCGCTTGGGCCCTAGCTGGGCAGAGCATAGCTCTATTCTATTTTGTGACACGCACCTAAGCGCTCTGCACTGAGCACCTGAGCACTCAATGCCTTGATGCATGCATCACTCTCTAGTGTGTGAGTGCCTAAGTGCTTCACACACAGTGCCTGAGCACTCCCTGCATAACAGCAAATTTACAGAATTTGTAGATTGCTGCCACTATTCCATTGGAACAAGGCAGTGATCCAATCTTCCAAAAATGGTTTCTAGGTGATTTCTAACACCACTAACAGCCTCTAAAAATGTTGTAACACTTTTACAACCTATTGATTTGCGTAACTTGGATCAATCACTGAAAACCTCAAACTTGGTCATTCAAAACCTAGGTTCTAACTCAAAAACCAACTAGTTCTATTTATAGATAAAACTAACTATCTTGTTCTCATTAAGTTGAAACAACCAATTCCAATCAATGAAAATAAGAATTAAGCTAAGGAAACTAGTTTTCCCTCTTTCAAAACCTATCTTCTCCATCTAAAAACCTAAATTCAAGCATAGAAAAGATGAATGAACAAAGATAGAAAACACCCCTACCTCTTGTAAACAATATGATCTTCAAGCTTGGTCTTTAGCTTTCCCCTTTTTCCTTTCTTTTTCTCCTCTTTCTCTTCTTTCTTCTCTTCTTTAGTTTCCCTCTTCTCTTTTCTCTCTTTTCTTTCTTTTGGTTTCTGCTGTGAAGTAGCAAAGATAGACTTTGCTACTTACTTATACCAAAATTCCCGATCTGCTAAGAATACTTAGATTTGACCATATCCAATTTTCTAACTTCCAACAGATTTAAATTAAATCCTAAGATTCATTAAAAATCTTGTTTCACTAATATCTTATTTTTTCATATCTGCTGGTAGTCAATCTAGTATTAAATGCACAACCAGTTTGCTTAAAAATACCAAATTAACTCCAATCCTCCTCAAACTTTAACTATACCATACTTAGCTCATTTGTGACTTAGAAACAAATTATTCATATATATTTCCCTCAACTATGCAATTTATGCTATTATATGAGGCATTTTAAGTCATTTACCACATTCTATGTTGCAGCAAAGTGCCTAAACTACCTTAGTTTGTCACAAAACTTAACTGACATGTCAAACAAGTATTAAACTACCTATATAACCATATACCAGCCTAACATATTATCGAGGGTGTTACATAAGAGGTGTGTGGGGGTTAACTAAATTGAAGTCTCTAATTTCTTTTATTGCCAATAGGTAAGTTTTCCTATTATACATTATTCAAGCTTGTATTGGATTAAATGCTAGTGAAATTGATTTTATATGCTACGGTATTCTAGTGAAATGTCATGATTATGATGTTGAATACATTTTGATATTTGTTTGGTCTTAGTTGAATTTTGTTTCTTTGTTTTTTTTTTAAAACCAAAAGCTCTTTTTATGTATATTTTTCTCCTTTTACTTCTTTAACATGAGCTATTACAATTAACTCACACACATAAAGCACTCTTCACCACGCTATATCACATTCATCCTTTTTGTTCCTATGTGACTTTGGATTCTTGGGAATTAAATCGAGTTTGAATTAATAGGATAAAGTCTATTCTTATTTTTTATCAGCTCGGGCTACATCGCATGATTATGTATTATTGGTGTATATTTTAATTGACTATTAAATGTGGCATTGGAAACTAACTGAGTTGTGATAGCTTATTGATTCAAATTTTAAAAATTACTTTTTTAAAAAAATATATAAAAAAGACAAATTTTTAAATAATTAAACAAACCAACCAATAAATATTTTTTAGAAATGACGTGGTTTTAAGTTCCTCATTACACTAGAGGATACGTAGGAGCAGGAATTCATTTATGTCAAGCCAAAAATTATATTTTTATAATTTATTTATCTATTTAGTTTATCTTTTAACTAAAGGGGTAAAACAAATATTTTTAAGAGTTGTATAAAATTTGCACAATTGACTTAAGGTAACCGTCTTAGGACGGATGTATTAGGTGTACTGTGGGATTAAGTTTTCACCATTCCTTACACATAATCGACTCCTGAATCTAATCTGATTTCAAAGACTATTTTTTAAGAAAGGTTTTCTAATTTTTCCTAATTCAAATAAAATTAGTGGCGACTCCATTTTCTATTTTTATATTTTTAAAAAAATTTCATTTTGTTCGCCACTCCCATTGTAGATCTCGGTCACGATAGATGGAGACTGCACTGGGGATATTTAGAGAGTCAAGCCTATTATTGTTAGTTGTGCAAATTATTAATAACCTTTATTTATTTATTTTACCCCTTTTTGTCTTTGTTTTTGTTTTCTTATTTGGTTGTAAATATATCTTTTTTTTTATCTAGTACCTTCATGTAAATTTCTGATAGTGTTCTCCTGTGTTAACTATGATGCTTATGATCTACTTGTATATATTTTTGTTTTAATATTTTGTGCTTGATTGTTGAAACCCTAAAGTAGATGATTGCTGGCTGACTGTTGTATGTATGTTTGACTGTTATTTTTGTAGGTTGGGGGGTAGTTTTATCTTTTTAAACTTTTGTACAAGTTTGTATGCTCCCTTACACACATCACTATCACTTACCTCACACACTTTTTAGGCTCTATACCCGAGTCTGTGCAAACCTGAGGAGTAGGAGGAATCTCGACTTTTGTTATTGAGGGGCCTTATGCTCACTTGACATTTGTTGAGACACCACTCATATTGTTACCAGTATCATGGATTAGTCATATTGAGAGGGTTTATCCCTACTTGTAATTAATTCATGAGTTGAGTCTTTGTCTTTCGAGATAGGGGCAATCTGGGGACCATGGCTTTTTAGAAGTCTAAATCTGTCTTGAAAAATCTTGCACTAATAGATTAAACATAATGGCCGCCAAAGTTAGAGTCTTGACGTTAAGAAGATCCAACCATTAGGCTCCACCTAACTAGGACACGAAGGGAGCGTACTTCTTTATCTTTATATTCTTCATGTCATTCATTCTTGCATTCTTTGTTTTTTTAAAAAATCAGCATTAAAAAGAAAGAAAAAGATACATCATCTTGCATTTTCATGACATTCCTAGCATTTTTTTTAAAAAGAAAAAAAATACATCATCTTACATTTTCATAGCATTCCTAGCATTTAAAAAAAAAAGTGAAAATATTTTTATCACAAAGTTCATTCATTTCATCTTATGTATCTCATACATCTTATTCTTTGTTTAATGTTATTTTGTTTTAATAAATCAAACTGGTTCAAGAACTATTGCGTGGTCTAAGAAAGAAGAGACCAATCAAACCCGAGTTCACAATAGCAGATCTCAGACTAGAATGGCTACTAGCAATCTTCAGGCAGGGAGAAATTTAAGCATGGAAGTTGATGAAATGACAGGGCGGATGAATGAGATGTTTGAGACCCAAGCAAGGTTAGAAGCAATACTACAAGATATGAGGGAGTCTCTCAGCTTAATAAGTGGAAATAGGGGTGCAAATGGGGTTGAAGCATATGTGAGTGTGTCACCAATCTCCTCCATGATAATAGCCCTGTCATTCTCAACTGTAACTTCGGGCATCGCTATGGGGATGAGCAACTTTCATGAGCAACCACATCAAACAACATTGATAGTCATGCCTATTGGGGAGGGGTATCGCGCCTTGGAAGGTGTTTATAATAAAATTCCCAGTTATGCTGGACCTACCTGGGAACAGCCTCATGTGTCCATTCTAGGGCAGGCAATAATGCCTCACTCTAGAATAGTCACACCATGATTAAGAAACACAAGATGAAGGAAGAACGGATGGAGAAAATGGAAGAGTAGATCAAGGCAATCAAGGGCCCTAGTGCTTATGGACCTCTCAAAATAGAAGAAGTGTGTCCAACCACAGATGTCGTGATCCTTAAAGACTTCAAGATTCCTAATTTTGCCAAGTATAGCGGGAGTGGCAACCCTCAGTTCTATTTGATCTGTTATGGAACCAAGATGGCTATTTGGTCTAGGGATAATAAGTTCCTCATTAGCTTTTTCCACGATAATCTTACAGGCCTCGCTTCAGAGTGGTATCTTCAATTAGACCACTCTACGATTTCTCGCTAGACGGAATTTGATGATCTATTCAGGGATCAATACAAGTTCAATCTAGATGCAGCTCCTACCTAGGAATAGTTGAGCTCAATACAGAAAAAAAAATGAGAAGTCTTTCAAACAGTATACACAAAGGTGGAGAGCCTTGGCGGCTCAAGTTCAACCCCCATTGACATTGTCCGAGACATGTTCATATTTCTTCGGAACCTTAGGAAATCCTTTTATTTGGGCATTATCTGAAGCAATCTACAAAGATTTTTCTGACTTGATTACTGCGGGAGAAAGAATCGAGATTTTAGCCAAAGTTGGGAAGTTGTCAGTAAATAATGCAGAGAATACTGCTCATAAGAAGGGATTCCAACTGAAAAAGAAAGAACCCGAAGTGAATTATGTCCAACACCAACAGACCTTTAGACCTCGATATTCACCACAATACCCAAGTCATCAACCACTATATAATCCTAACCTTTAATTTCTATACGAAACACCTACACCACCTTATTACCCACTCCATCAAATTGTGCCAACCACTAACATCACCCCAACTCCACAATTACAAATCAATAATGAACCCACACCACAGCCATATGTACTAACTCGCCCAACCTATACCCAATATCCACTTGCACCTTTGCAAAATTACCCAAGCCACCCACAACATTGGCCAAACTTCCAAAATCAAGGTCACTTTCATCCTTAAAACCTACCTCATTTCCTAAGATTATCTATTTCAAACGCAAATTTATTCCAAAGGCTGTTTGATGCTCACTTCATCTCAAGAAATCATGTACATGCTCTAAAACCACCATTCCCAACATAGTGTAACCCGAATTTAATTTAAAAATACCACATGGATATCCTAGGGCACTTAATCAAAGATTTTGAATCTTTCAAGACTTTAGTAAAGAAGCTAATTGCTTATAGAAATGTTGACATTCAAGAGGAGGCTGGACCCAGTATTATCAATAACCCAATTCCTAATAATGGTAGAAGGAATGGGGTAAGTGCTTTGAAGATAGAAGGATCACCCATAAGAAAGGTCATGAGCTTGCATACACTGATGGCTGAAATATTCAAGGGGTTGAAGAAAGCAAGTTATAGTATCATTGCACTAGACGTAACGATGAAAGAAGAGGAGAAGCAAGATGAAGAGTCAAGTTGTGCTTATCATTATGGGGAATGAGACATGATATCGAGAATTATTAGGACTTTAAGGGATTTCTCACTCTAGGAGTAATACAAGCTAGACAAGGGGTAGCTTCCTCTGAAGAGGTCAATGTGGTTGAATGCTTTGTGCTTAAGGTGCCACTTCTCAACCAAGCTTCAATGCCAGGAAAGGTAATAGTGACATTCAAGAAGCCAACACCATTTTCTTATACTGATACTCACACAGTGCCATGGAATTATGAAACTAAGGTAGAGACAAAGGGAGTTAGGGAAGAGACTTCAAGGGCTCGAGTTACTGAGATACATCCAGAAGAAGAGTCGGTGACTAATATAGTTAGCGTAGGAGGAATTACAAGGAGTGGGTGATGTATAACTCAAAAGAAGTGGAGAAGAGGAAGAATATTAATGAAAGGAGTAGGGATGAAACCTCAAGAAAAAAAGGAGAAAGGGAAGGAAGAGAAAGAAGAATTCTTGAAGATCATGAAGCAAAGTGAATATGACGTGATGGAACAGTTGAAGAAGACTCCAGCTAGAATATCTCTATTGTCACTCATCTTGACATCTGAGTTGCATCAGAAGGCATTACTAAGAGTTTTGAATGAGGCCTATGTCAAACCTGATGTTACCCTTGAAAATGTTGTCAACATGGTGGACTCGGTGAAACACGTCAACATGATCACATTTACTGATGAAGAGATCACCTCTTGGTCTGAGAAAAATCCATGAGCCTTGCACATAACCCTTAAATGTAAAGGGTATATAATTATAAAGGTTTTGATTGATGGGCACTAAATATCCTACCCAAGTTAAGTCTAACCTCATTATCAATAAGTGAGGATTAACTGGCACCTCGAGAAATAGTGGTGCGAGCCTTTGACAGAAATAGGAGAGACATTTTGGGAGAGATGACATTGCTACTAGAGATTGGTCTAGGTAATTTTCAAGTGTTGTTCCAAGTCATGGATATTGAGTCAGGTTACACCATGATCTTGGGGAGACCATGGATCCATGTCGCTGGTACTGTACCTTCCACCCTACATCAGAGTGCTAAATACATCGAAAATGGGTCAGTCATTACCATACATAGAGAGGAAGAAACTATGTTGTCAAAACCAGTTTCAATGTCGTATGTGGAGAGTTCAAAGAACAATGAGGAGAATTTGTGGCATAGTTTTGAAGTAGTTGAGACTAGACTTAGTAGGAATGAATCCCTAACACAAAGTGTAAATCAGGTGGTGGCTCATATTATGGCTGATAGTGGATACTATGAAGGAAAAGGCTAGGGCTCACAACTGCAAGGTACTCAGTTGCTAGTTTCATTCCCAAAAAAGTTAGACAAGTTTGGGTTGGGGTACGAAGCATCTCTGGAGGAAAGAATAGGGAGCATGACTTTGGAAAAAAAGAGTGATAAGGGTAAAATGAAGCACATTCCTCACCTGAGAGAAACATTCCCAACACCAGCTGAGATAATCATATCTGAAAAAGTCATTCATCCCAAATTCCATCTCACTATTAATGTATTGCATGAAAAAGGCCTAGAAGAGTGCAAGTCAATCTGTCATTTTACTGATGAGGAGCCACTGAAGAATTGGCAATCTAAACTAATGATTGATGTGATTGTTTCCAAATAATTGTTTGGTTATACTGTACTAAGCAGATATTTAAGATTAGTTATGTTTTGAGATTATATTTATATTACTTGAGATATTAACTAAATAAATTTGCATGAATATTCATAATTCCTCCTCGTTGCACTTTTGGCTTGTCCTTTTACAATTATCAGTTTTCTTTTTATATTTTTGTATAATATCTTGTTGTTGGTTCTTTTATGTAATTCTTGTTTTGTCATTCCTACTCTCTTTTACCTTTCCAAATCCATACAAATTACTTTCTAGGGATTTGAGTCTTGTAGAAAGTTCGCTTCATGAAAGGGACCTCGAAAACTCATAAATTGATTCCCCTGCAACATTTGATCCAGTGAAGAGGAAGAAGTTATTGAAAAATTTACAAAATTAATGGAATATTCAAAGAAGGGATTTGACTTGAATGGCGAGGTAGCAGAGGTGATCAACATAGGGACAGAGGAAAAGAAAAAAATAGTTGAAAATAGTGGAAAATCTGGAGCATGAAGAAATGATTACACTATTCAAAAAGTATATGGATGTCTTTGCTTGGTCTTATCGGGATATGTCAAGATTAGATATGGAGATAGAGTCACATAAAATATCACTATATCTGAATGTTGAGGCAAAGAAGTAAAGTTAGAGGAATCTGAATGGGTGAAGACTCGATATGAGCAGTTGAATATGATAGAAGGAAAAAAGACTGGTAGCTATTTGTAATGGATAATTATATCAAAGCATAATGGCCAGAGCCTTTAACAAGAAAGTTTGTCCCAGAGAATTTTGTTCAAGAGATTTAGCATTGAAGAAGATTCTTCCTAATCAAGAGGATGGTAGAGGAAAATGGGCTCCAAGTTATAACATGCTAACACTTAAGCTAATAACATATTCGAAATTATGCATTAACAATCGTAATAGAGTATGTCACTTAGATTAATATCAAATTTAAATGAAAAGCATTTATATAATATACAAAATATGAGCCTGAAGTGGAAGTACATAATACATATTTATAGAACGGAGTCATATACAAGAGTACATCAAGGTACATTAAATACATCATAGGCCACAATGGCACAAAATAATGGTATACAACCAATTATAAAAAGAATCAAAATAAAGCCAATTAAAAGATCTAAAAGATTAAATCCTTCATCGCCTCTGAGATCTGCATGTAGACATCTTGGAATCATTACGGGAAAGAAAAAAATGGGGTGAAAATCTTACAATTCTCAGTATCAGTTATGAAAATGTGTCATCATAATCATTCCAACTATTTCGGGGAAAATCCATTATAAAACATTCAATAACATTCTAGGAAGGTGGCAGAATGCCACACCCATGTCCTTCCTGTGACGCCCCTTTTTGATCCAAGGGAACGTCTCACTTTCAATTACAATGCGGAAATAAAATTTATATGAGTTAAGACCCGATTCATTTTAATAATATATATATTCACTCGATTATAGTTGGGTAATTAAATTGGCGAGTATATTTTTTTTTCTTTTTGTTACATTTACGTTAACGATAATCAATATCCACGGTGACAAAACATACATGGGAAATTAACATTTCATTTATATATATATATATATATATATATATATATATATATATATATATATATATATATATATATATATATATATATATATATATATATATATATAATTATCAAACTGTTTAGTTACAAAGCCTGGCATATCAAAGAGCAAAACTATACCGCCCCAAAGGATTATACATACATATCCCTACGGTATCGAATATACATGCCCACTACAGACAAAACATCAGGCCCCCAAAATAAAATACTGGTAGCCCTCAGTAGCTACAAGTAAAGTCAGTCCCTCAAGTGAGGAGGAATCGAGTCAGGATCCTCTTCAGGATCCTCTTCGGGGTCGTTCTCAGGAACTTCTTCAGGATCTTCCTCAAGATCTTCTTCGTAAGAGGAAATCACCATAGGAATCGCAGAGTCGCGGGACGAGGCCCGAGCTGTGGAACAAAAATAGTCTTCCCGCGGAGTGAAATAACGGTCACCCCACATCTCGCGTATCGGTAGTTGAAACTCCAAATGTAAACTAATACAACAGGTGAAGACAGGCGGCTCGTGACGTCTCCAGGCTAGAGATAACGACACATCCCCCGTATAGACGCAATGCTCAGAACCATAGTTGATGTACCAGCACTCTGGCCCTCCCAAGAAGGTCAGGCGCACATCTCCCAAAAATCTTTGCGTGCGTGGCTCCATACTCTTCTACAGTCACTCAGTCGAGATGAGGCCAAAAACCAGGGAAGTCGGGAGCTTCCGGTTCCTTACAGTTATCTTCTATAGAACGCAGTATACAGACAAAACAGAAGTAGAGAGACAGAGAAGAGGTAAGACATCCTACCATCATTACCAATCATAGCATCGAGAAACCAAACGGCGCAAAGCGCCCATATAGCATTTATGACAGCAATAATGGTAATAAACATTCTATAGCAATTATGATCAACCAAACAGTTCCAGGCAGTCATGTACATATAGATATATCAGAGGTACAATAGTTTCAATTATAATAACAATGTATGCTAGATAATTCATGGACTCACTATGCACACGTGCCCTCAATAACCAAAATCCTACTCCATGGAGCTAGACACAAAACAGTCGGAGAGAACGATCAGGAGGTATATCTGTACTCTTGGCTGCCCAGGCCCTCAAGTGCTAAAATTCTCAAATTATCATTGTGTACATCATGGCATTTTACAATACATTCTACATAGATCTCGACATAGGACAGTGTCTCGGTCCGAATCGTCAGTGTGTTTGCATCGGTCTGTCCCACAGACAAAGAGCTACCAGCTGCCCATTGTGAGGTACCCGCACCCTGACGCCCCCAAGGTCAACAAGTAACCTACACTTGTCTATTCGCACCCGCACAAAGGTGTAAGTTCAACTCCTAGGCTACCGGCCTTATCCAAGTCCAACGGACAATCTCTTTCTTTTTTTTTTGTTCAATGCATGACACAATCATACTCTTCATGACCAACTAGGTCCATCATGCTTCAAATACATGTCATATCATTTTACAACAAGAATTGATCCCATTCACGGATCCACAACAACCAATAGTACATTTTAAGGATAACCACGATTTCCATTCATAGTCATGATAGAAGTCAACCATTAAATTCATTATGTGCCTCACAAGCTCACCCATACTCATGTTCTTCCCTGTTTATGAATCCCTACTTAATCTCTAGTCATCCAATCATTTATGATTTATGGGCTTTTATTAATCCAAGGGTTTTGAATCTAGGAAGATACATGGCCAGAATCACCAACAACATCACAGATTTAATTGCTAGGTATTGGGTGATAAACCATAATTGTGAATTCGACGAAGACAATGCATTTAGTGGAAAATTGAGCCTGCCATTCGACAAAAACTAACATGGGAGAAAGATGAAAGATGGGAGAACATTTTATAACAAAATTGGATAAAAACCAATTTCTGTCGGATGGAGGTTCTGTCGAACAGAGATCAAAACTTTCAAATTTTTCCAGAAGGTCAGCAGAAGTCCTATTTCGACGGATATGGGTATCGACGTTGGAGAAATCTCCCAAGTGTCGAACCGATGAAAAATACTATAGTCAGAAACTCTAATTCGACGGATCTTGACATTCTACTCAACGAATATTAACTTTGGGAAGCTTCTGATAAATGGACAGAAGATCTACTCGACAGGTATGTCTCTCGATGGGTATTGGCATTCTAACTCGACGAATATGTCACTCGACGGATGTGGTCATTCAAATTCGACGAATTTTGCATTGGAGGAGTTTATCTCCTAAGTGGTCAGGAGTTCATACTCGACGGATTTTGATATTGCACTAAATGACCAGGAATCAAATTCGACGGGCATGGCCAGGGGTTCACACTCGATGGATTTTAACTTTACTAAGTGATCAAGACATCAAATTTGACGGGTTTGGCCAGGAGTTCATACTCGATGGATTTTAACTTTACTAAGTGATCAAGACATCAAATTCGACCGGTTTGGCCAGGAGTTCATACTCGACGGATTTTAACATTTCTAAGTGATCTAGACATCAAATTCGACGGGTTTGGCTAGGAGCTCATACTCGACGGATTTTAACATTTCATTAGATGGTTAGGATATCATACTCGACGGGTTTGGCCAGGAGTTCATACTGTTATTAGTTTTCACATGAAATTTCCAAACTTCTGGGCTCAACACCGTGACCATCCGAGAACCAATCGGAAATCATTCCCTTCCATATTACACGTTCCAATACATCCAGATATATAAAACACACAAACAATCAAATAACATATATACATCACCAACAGCATGTAAACAAAGATGACTCTCAGTACCAATCACAAACAACGTCCCTAAATGCTAAAAGAGGTTGAGGAGGAGTGTCTTCCTCTTACCTTGGAGAAGCACAAAGAAAGGTGGCTCTTTTTTGGTCAGGATTTCATTTTCAGCTTCCAGGAAATCCTTAAACATTTAAACTTGCAAGAATCAGAATCCTAATATTGGAATGGATACCCATTGTCATCAAAATGACAGTGGGTCACGAAAATGAGAAGAGAGGGAGAAAAAGCTAAGAGCTTTACCTTAAAGCTCCAACCTTTAAGCTTCAAAGACGTAGGAGAATGAAGATGGAGGAAATGGCAAAACCTTGAAGCTGATTTCCTCAATGATGGTGGTTCTCCAAACACGAAATGGTGCTAAGATTATGACGGTTTGAAGAACAAAATGGAGGTGTGGGTGGATGGTGTTGTTGCTATAGGGTGAAAGAGAAGAGAGAAAGATGAGTGAATAGTGAGCTGCGTACAGGGAGGAGAGGAAATGTAAGAAAAGGAAATGAATTAGACCCCCTTAATTCAAACGTGCTGCACAAATTGGGAGGAGAGAGAAATGATAAAAATAATGGTTGGAGGAAGCTTCCTTGAGAAGCTTCGCGCGCTCCTCGATAAAGTACATAGTACGCTTGTCTCCAAATTAAATACATCTGACAGATGATTAATTACACTGTGGAATTATTTTCTCAGTGAATAAAATTTACAATTGATGAAAATAATATTTTATTATTCATCATATAATTTTATGATACCGTAATTTTTTATTTAACAGATAAAATCTCAAAAAAATGTAAACCTCGCAAACTGTACCCGGCCTCGGGTTTAGTAAGATCTCCCGTTGACACGTTGACAGTTCAAAGTTTACCAGCCTCAGGGAAAATATTCTAGTTTCCCCGGCTCCGCTCAGTGTACACGTAAAATGAAGAATATATTAAAATATTCACCATTTCCAAAAAATCCACAAAAATTCTTAAAAATCATAAATATTATAAAATGATCGTTTATAATGAAATAAAGAATTTTCGGGATGTTACAACACTCCCCTTCTAAAAAGGAATTTCGTCCTCGAAATTTGCATACCTTAGAATAACTGTGGGTGTTGCTCCTTCATCTTGTCTTCCAGCTCCCAAGTTACATCTCCTGTCACCTCGTTCCAGATCACTTTCACCAATGCGATCTCCTTGCCTCTTAGTTGCTTTATCTTCCTATCCTCGATTCTTACAGGAGACGTCTCATAAGTTAAGTTTTCTTTTAATTGTATTGCATCCGGTGCTATGACATGACTTGGGTCAGGGAGGTATTTTCGAAGTTGTGACACATGGAAAACATTATAAATGTTTGAAAGGAAAGGAGGTAAGGATATTTGGTACGCTACAAGACCTACACGATGAATGATTTGGTATGGTCCAAGGAATTTAGGAGTGAGTTTTCTAGATTTTAAAGCCCGGCCTACCCCAGTCGTAAGTGTGACTTTCAGGAATACATGCTCGCCTTCCTCAAACTCAAGAGGTTTTCTCCTTCGGTCTGCATAACTCTTTTGCCGACTTTGAGTCATTCTCATCTTTTCCTGAATTATCTTAACCTTCTCAGTTGTCTGCTGTATAATCTCTGGTCCAACAGTAAGGCGCTTGCCGTCTTGGTACCAACACAGAAGTGTTCGACACCGTCGTCCATACAGAGCTTCATAGGGTGCCATCTCTATGCTCAAATGATAACTGTTGTTGTAGGTGAATTCTATCAAAGGTAGAATGTCATCCCAACTTCCAGTTTGCTCTATGGTACAGGCTCTAAGCAAATCTTCCAAAGATTGGATCGTCCTTTCTGATTGACCGTCGGTCTGCGGATGATAAGCAGAACTCAAACGTAGCTTCGTCCCCAACGCTTCTTGCAAACTCTCCCAGAGATTTGAAGTAAATCTCGGATCTCTATCCGAAACAATACTCGTAGGCACACCGTGTAGCCTAACAATTTCTCCAATATAGATCTAAGTCAATCTCTCCAGTTTGTATTTTATGTCGATTGGGAGAAAGTGTGCCGACTTCGTGAGTCGGTCCACAATTACCCAAATCGAATCATGACCTTTTCTTGTCCTTGGCAATCCGACTACAAAATCCATTGCAATACTGTCCCACTTCCATTCCGGAATAGACAACGGTTGCAATAACCCCGCTGGTCTCTAATGTTCCACCTTAGCTTTTTGACAAACTAGACAGGTCGATACACGTCTAGTGACGTCACTCTTCATTCCATGCCACCAGAACAACTTCTTTAAGTCTTGGTACATTTTTGTTATGCCTGGATGCATACTCAGCTAGCTTGTATGAGCATGGTTAATAATGTATTCTCTAAGCTCCTTGTCACGGGGAATACAAACTCTTCCACAAAACCTCAGAATTCCATTCGTTCCTTTCGCAAACTCTATTTCATCTCCTTGCTCTACTTGCTCTCTCACTTCTTGTAAGAACTTGTCAATCTTCTGCTTTTCCTTTATGTCATCCAGTAGCTCACTTGTGATGGTAACCATATTCATGCAAATCTTTCTAGGTTCTAACTCCACAAAAGACCACACATCTCTAAACTGCTCTAGCATATCCTTTTCCTTGATCATCAGGGCAGAGACACTGATCATCTTCCTACTTAGAGCATCTGCCACAACATTTGCCTTGCCTGGGGTGATACAGAAGTTGGAAATCGTAATCCTTCAGGAATTCTAACCACCTTCGTTGCCTCATGTTCAACTCATTCTGATCATACAAATACTTCAGGCTCTTGTGATCACTGAAAATGTTGAACGTTGCTCCGTAGAGAAAATGCCTCCATATCTTCAGAGCAAAAACTACAGCCGCTAACTCCAAGTCGTGCGTCGGGTAATTCTTCTCGTGCACTCGCAACTACCTTGAAGCATAAGCCACAACTCTTCCATGCTGCATAAGTACAGATCCTAGCCCTTGGTATGAAGCGTCGCAGTACACTTCAAACTGCTCATTCGGATCAGGTAGCACTAACACCGGTGAGGTAGTCAGTCGATTCTTCAACTCTTGGAAACTTTGCTCACAGCTGTCGGTCCACTCAAAAGCTTGGTTTTTCCTCGTGAGTTGTGTAAATGGTCCAGCAATCTTGGAGAATCCCTCAATGAACCTCCGGTAATATCCAGCTAAACCCACGAAGCTTCAAATTTTCGTCATGGACGTTGGTCTTTCCCATTGCAACACTGCCTCCACCTTCGATGGATCCATGGCAATCCCATCCTTCGAGATCACGTGACCCAGAAACTTAACTTCTTCTATCCAGAACTCACATTTTGACAGCTTGGCATACAATTCCTTCTCCTTAAAAATCTAAAGAACTATACTGAGGTGTTTAGCATGGTCCTCCTAATTTTGAGAGTATACCAGAATGTCATCAATGAAGACCACAACGAATCTGTCCAAGTAAGGATGAAAGATTCGGTTCATGTAGTCCATAAAGATAGCTGGTGCGTTTGTCACACCAAACGGCATCACTAGGTATTCGTAATGACCGTATCGGGTACGAAAAGCTGTCTTGGGTATATCCTCCGTCTTTACTCGTATCTGATGATACCCAGACCGCAGATCGATCTTCGAGAACACCGCTGCTCCCTTCAGTTGGTCCATTAAGTCATCAATTCTCGGGAGTGGATACTTGTTCTTAATCGTTACCTTGTTCAGCTGCCGATAGTCCACACATAATCTTGAGGTGCCATCCTTCTTGCGAACTAACAGCACTGGTGCTCCCCATGGTGACACACTTGGCCTAACAAATTGCTTTTTCAAAAGCTCTTCTAGCTGTTTCTTGAGCTCAGCTAACTCTGTCGGTGCCATCCTATACGGTGCTATAGACACGGGACCAGCTCCCGGTACTAGGTCGATAGCAAACTCTATCTCTCGAGCCGGTGGTAAACCAGGTACATCATCAGGAAAGACTTCGGGAAACTCATTCACCACTGGAATTGTGTTCACATCAACCTCGTTCTCGACTTTCAAAGAAGACAGTAGCATGTATCCGTGAGCTCCTTCTTTCAAGAGAGCTTGAACTCGGTTGGCCGTCAAAAATCTAGAATTCTCCTCTATGGGAAAAACTATGGTCTTTCTGGAACAGTCTAACAGAACATGGTTGGAAGACAACCAGTCCATCCCTAAGATAATATCTAGTTGGGAAAGGGGTAAACAGATCAGATCGACTGAAAAGGTTCGACCTTCAACAACCAATGGACAATTTAGACAGACTTTGGTAGTAACTACCGGTTTATCAGTGGGGGTAGAAACAGTTAAATCAAAAGGTAATGATGACACAGATAGACTCAGTCTTTGCACACAGTCATATGATATAAAAGAATGGGTTACCCCAGAGTTATACAGCACAGTTAAAAGATTACCTTCTATGGTACCTTCCCCCTGTATCAAATCTTCGGATTCAAAAGCCTCAGCTCCGCTCATAGTGTAGACTCGCCCTCCAGCCTGTGGTTTCTTGGCTCTCGCAGCATTCACTGAAGGTTCGGCCTTCGTTTGATTGCAGTCTCAGGACACGTGGCCAGGTTTGCCACATTTGAAGCAGATGAATCCCTTCATGGTACAGTCCCTTGTGAGATGGTCTTTTCTACACTTCAGACACCTAGAAGGATACGCTGTGTTCTAGCCAGTCCGGTTCCCAGTAGAACCTCCACCAGAACTTCCACCCATGGCTTGTTGCCGATTCCCCGTGGGTCAGGAGTACGGCTTCTTCTGGAAACGGTTAGCACTGTTACTGCCGCCTCTCTGGAATCTCGTAGGCCCAAAGTTTCTGCTCCTCATGTCTCTAGATTGCTCCAGAGCCTCTACATCACAGCAAGTATCCAGTAGTCGTGAGAATTCATTGATCCTTAAGGTGATCACAGCCTTCTTCACTTCATACCTCAGTCTTTTCGTAAATCTTCGGCATTTCCATGCTTCATCTGGTTGGTTCTGAAAGTACGTCGAAAACTGTGACAAGTTTTCAAATTTCGCTGCGTACTCGCTAATAGTCATATTTCCTTGTCGCAGGTTGAGGAATTCCGACTCCTTCGCATGCCTTGCGCTTGTAGGAAAATACTTATCCAAGAACTGTTCCTTGAATAAGCCCTAAGTAATCTCTCGGTTTACAGTTTCCAACATTTGCTGCACTCCATTCCACCAATTTTCAGTATTGCCTACTAGCATAAATGTAGCATAGTTCACCTTCTTGTCCTCAGCGCAACTCATTCCTCGAAAGACTTTCTCCAATTCCTTGATCCACAGACTAGCCTTGTCCGGATCAAATTCTCCTTTGAATTGAGGAGGGTTATGGCGTCGAACCTCTGCTAAATTCTGAGCATCAGCAGTGGCCTCTAGCTATTGAGCAACTTACTCTTGTTGTTGTGCAACTCTCTCTTGCTGCTGGGCAGCTTGCTCGGTTTGCCGTGCGACGGCCTCAACCATCCTCTGCATTGCTGTAATAGCTGCTGCCATATCTTCCCCTCGTGCCATCTTACTTTCTTAGATTAGATTAGCTGAAAACGTAGAAAAGTCAGTTGCATTCACTAGGAACACCAAACAATACACCCTTACGTATACTACTCAGAGAACACACAGCACAAACAAGACAGACTTAAACACAAGACCCAAAGAAACATAAATCGGGGCTCTGATACCAACTTAGTGTGACGCCCCTTTTTGATCCAAGGGAACGTCTCACTTTCAATTACAATGGGGAAATAAAATTTATATGAGTTAAGACCCGGTTCATTTTAATAATATATATATTCACTCGATTATAGTTGGGTAATTAAATTAGCGAGTATATTTTTTTTTCTTTTTGTTACATTTACGTTAACGATAATCAATATCCACAGTGACAAAATATACATGGGAAATTAACATTTCATTTATATATATATATATATATATATATATAATTATCAAACTATTTAGTTACAAAGCCTGGCATATCAAAGAGCAAAACTATACCTGCCCCCAAAGGATTATACATACATATCCCTACGGTATCAAAATATACAGCCCACTACAAATAAAACATCAGGCCCCCAAAATAAAATACTGGTAGCCCTCAGTAGCTACAAGTAAAGTCAGTCCCTCAAGTGAGGAGGAATCGAGTCAGGATCCTCTTCGGGGTCGTCCTCAGGAACTTCTTCGGGATCTTCCTCAGGATCTTCTTCGTCAGAGGAAATCACCATAGGAATCGCAAAGTCGCGGGACGGGGCCCAAGCTGTGGAACGAAAAGAGTCTTCCTGCGGAGTGAAATAACGGTCACCCCACATCTCGCGTATCAGTAGTTGAAACTCCAAATGTAAACTAATACAGCAGGTGAAGACAAACGGCTCGTGACGTCTCCAGGCTAGAGATAACGACACATCCCCCGTGTAGACACAACGCTCAGAACCATAGTTGATGTACCAGCACTCTGGCCCTCCCAAAAAGGTCAGGCGCACATCTCCCAAAAATCTTTGCATGCGTGGCTCCATACTCTTCTGCAGTCGCTCAGTCGAGATGAGGCCAAAAACCAGGGAAGTCGGGAGCCTCCCGTTCCTTGCAGTTATCTTCTATAGAACGCAGTATACAGACAAAACAAAAGTGGAGAGACAGAGAAGAGGTAAGACATCCTACCATCATTACTAATCATAGCATCAAGAAACCAAACGGCGCAAAGCGCCCACATAGCATTTATGACAGCAATAATGGTAATAAACATTCTATAGTAATTATGATCAACCAAACAGTTCCAGGCAGTCATGTACATATAGATATATCAGAGGTACAACAGTTCCAATTATAATAACAATGTATGCCAGATAATTCATGGACTCACTATGCACAAGTGCCCTCAATAACCAAAATCTTACTCCATGGAGCTAGACACAAAACAGTCAGAGAGAACGATCAGGAGGTATGTCTGTACTCTTGGCTGCCCAGGCCCTCAAGTGCTAGAATTCTCAAATTATCATTGTGTACATCATGGCATTATACTAGACATTCTACACAGATCTCGACATAGGACAACGTCTCGGTCCGGATCGTCAGTGTGTTTGCATCGGTCTGCCCCACAGACAGAGAGCTACCAGCTGCCCATTGTGAGGTACCCACACCCTGACGCCCCCAAGGTCAACAAGTAACCTACACTTGTCTATTCGCACCCGCACAAAGGTGTAAGTTCAACTCCTACGCTACCAGCCTTAACCAAGTCCAACGGACAATCTCTTTCTTTTTTTTTTGTTCAATGCATGACACAATCATACTCTTCATGACCAACCAGGTCCATCTTGCTTCAAATGCATATCATATCATTTTACAACAAGAATTGATCCCATTCACGGATCCACAACAACCAATAGTACATTTTAAGGATAACCACGATTTCCATTCATAGTCATGATAGAAGTTAACCATTAAATTCATTATGTGCCTCACAAGCTCACCCATACTTATGTTCTTCCCTGTTTATGAATCCCTACTTAATCTCTAGTCATCCAATCATTTATGATTTTGGGCTTTTATTAATCCAAGGGTTTTGAATCCAGGAAGATACATGGCCAGAATCACCAATAACGTCACAGATTTAATTGCTAGGTATTGGGTGATAAACCATAATTGTGAATTCGACGAAGACAATGCATTTAGTGGAAAATTGAGCCTGCCATTCGACGAAAACTAACATGGCAGGAGGATGAAAGATGGGAGAACATTTTATAACAAGATTGGATAAAAACCAATTTCTGTCGGATGGAGGTTCTGTTGAACAGAGATCAAAACTGTCGAATTTTTCCAGAAGGTCAGCAGAAGTCCTATTTTGATGGATGTGGGTGTCGACGTTGGAGAAATCTCCCAAGTGTCGAACCGACGAAAAACACTATAGTCAGAAACTCTAATTCGACGGATCTTGACATTCTACTCAACGAATATTAACTTTGGGAAGCTTCTGATAAATGGATAGAAGATCTACTCGACAGGTATGTCTCTCGGTGGGTATTGGCATTCTAACTCGACGAATATGTCACTTGATGGATGTGGTCATTCAAATTCGACGGATTTTGCATTGGAGGAGTTTATCTCCTAAGTGGTCAGGAGTTCATACTCGACGGATTTTGATATTGCACTAAATGACCAGGAATCAAATTCAACGGGCATGGCCAGGGGTTCATACTCGACGGATTTTAACTTTACTAAGTGATCAAGACATCAAATTCGACGGGTTTGGCTAGGAGTTCATACTCGACAGATTTTAACTTTACTAAGTGATCAAGACATCAAATTCGACGGGTTTGGCCGGGAGCCCATACTCGACGGATTTTAACATTTCATTAGATGATTAGGATATCATACTCGACGGGTTTGGCCAAGAGTTCATACTGTTATTAGTTTTCACATGAAATTTCTAAATTTCTGGGCTCAACACCGTGACCATCTGAGAACCAATCAGAAATCATTCCCTTCCATATTACACGTTCCAATACATCCAGATATATATATCAAAACACACAAATAATCAAATAGCATATATGCATCACCAACAGCATGTAAACAAAGATGACTCTCAGTACCAATCACAAACAACGTCCCTAAATGCTAAAAGAGGTTGAGGAGGAGTGTCTTCCTCTTACCTTGGAGAAGCACAAAGAAAGGTGGCTCCTTTTTGGTCAGGATTTCGTTTTCAGCTTCCAGGAAATCCTTAAACATTTAAACTTGCAAGAATCAGAATCCTAATATTGGAATGGATACCCATTGTCATCAAAATGACAGTGGGTCACGAAAATAAGAAGAGAGGGAGAAAAAGCTAAGAGCTTTACCTTAAAGCTCCAACCTTTAAGCTTCAAAGACGTAGGAGAATGAAGATGGAGGAAATGGCAGAACCTTAAAGCTGATTTCCTCAATGATGGTGGTTCTCCAAACACGAAATGGTGCTAAGATTGTGACGGTTTGAAGAACAAAATGGAGGTGTGGGTGGATGGTGTTGCTGCTGTAGGGTGAAAGAGAAAAGAGAAAGATGAGTGAATAGTGAGCTGCGTACAGGGAGGAGAGGAAATGTGAGAAAAGGAAATGAGTTAGACCCCCTTAATTCAAACGTGCTGCACAAATTGGGAGGAGAGAGAAATGATAAAAATAATGGTTGGAGGAAGCTTCCTTGAGAAGCTTCACACGCTCCTCGATAAAGTACATAGTACACTTGTCTCCAAATTAAATACATCTGACAGATGATTAATTACACTGTGGAATTATTTTCTTAGTGAATAAAATTTACAATTGATGAAAATAATATTTTATTATTCATCAGATAATTTTATGATACCGTAATTTTTTATTTAACTGATAAAATCTCAAAAAAATGTAAACCTCGCAAACTGTGCCCGGCCTCGGGTTTATTAAGATCCCCCGTTGACACGTTGACAGTTCAAAGTTTAATAGCCTCAGGGAAAATATTCTAGTTTCCCCGGCTCCACTCAGTGTACACGTAAAACGAAGAATATATTAAAATATTCATCATTTCCAAAAAAATCCACAAAAATTCCTAAAAATCATAAATATTATAAAATGATCGTTTATAATGAAATAAAAAATTTTCGGGATGTTACACTTCCTCTTCCCGAAATAGACAATTCATTTTTTTCATTATGAAAATCATTTAAGTCATCAAAACTCAAGTCATTAAATTAGAAATCACACCATCAAATCTCATGTCATCAAATCATCAAGACACGTGTGTGAACACCCAATTTTGTCTGGGGCATCTTTTTTAAAAAAAAAAAAGAAAGAGAAAAAATAGAGGCTCAGTTTCCAATCTATGACCCATTAACCTATAACCTGACCCTTTGACCCATTATCCATTTCATAACCCATATGCCATAAAACGTATCCTCAACAAACTCATCCATAAAACTTATCCAGAACAAACTCATCCTTTAAACTTATATTGAATAAACTCATCCTAAACCAACTCATCTTAAACAAACTCATCATAAACCAACTTATCCTAAACAAAGTTATCAAACTCTTCTTAAACAAACTTATCACCATCACTCTCCAAACCTTATAAATACCCATCCCTACACACACTTTTAGACACACACACTTCAAACTAAAAAACTATCAATCTAGCCCCCAAACATACTTCTACAACACCTTAGCCATATTCTTTCTTTTTTCTTACGCAACCACCATCTTCACCTTCATTATCCTTCCATAGCCACCTACTTCACCAACAAAATCCCTCCCTTTATCAACCTCTATTTTCTTCTCTGTCAACCATAATTACCATTCTAATATAATACTAAATGACCCAAATTTTCATCTTTAACCCCTACACATCAACCATAAATGACCACCATCTTCGTCACCTTAACCCATTGCCCTTGGACCCAAACACAAAACCTCCACCAAGCACACAACCCATTCACGGTCAACCCTCTAAACCAACCATCACCACCTTCCTCACCATAAACCTCATTCCACAACAACCAAGCACATAGCCACAGCTCCATCTTCCATAACCTTTCAATTTCATCACTGTCCCACACAATACCTAAGCACCACAACCACCCCTGTACCTTGCAGACCCGAAAACTAGAAACTTAAATCTGTTCACACCTCTTCCCTCACAACCAGAACCGCCTTCGCTACCAGCATCCACCGTCACGTCGTTAACAAAGCTACACGACCTAGATCTGACCCCAACTATGCGAATCTGCGTCACCCCTGTAGATCCATGAACTGCTACCCAACAGCCCCACACGAACCAGACAGTCATGACCATTTCCGTCCAACAGTTCCACCATGTAGAACTACAACAGCAGCACCCCGCAATCCTGCTTTGTGCGCAATGCTCACCGTAGCCGTCGAAATTAGCGCCTTCGAACTAGCTCCACTATGCCATCCACCAGTAATCCATATCCGTGAAACAAGACACCAACCACCAGCCTCCCTTCCTATACTCTTCTTCCTTATCTACAACTAAAAAGAAATCCTTTTTTCCCTTTTTTTTCGTAAGCTTTTTTTTTTCTTTCATTAGGTTAGTTTTCTTTTTTTTTTGTTTTTTTTTTGTTTAAGTGGAGTTAGACCAAAAAAGGGGTAGTTTGTCTAAGTTTTGTTTGAAAAGTAATAAGGATAGTAAACAAAAAAGGTAAAAAAATGATAAAGATGAAAAGATAAAAAAATTTGAAATAGTTCTTTTTTGAGAAGAATAAAGCAGGATTATCTGAGTTGTGACAACTTATTAATCTTGTATTTTTTTAATCATCTGAGTTGTGATAGCTTGATGATTCATTTTTTTTGGTTTGTTTTACCTTCAAATTTTTATTTTTTGAAATAAAATAAATCACCACTTAATAAAGACTAAAAATTCATTTTTTTCTAGATAATTTTAAATAAAAAAATTTCATAACAAACTTGATAATCAATAGGGTGGGATTAAGTTTTCACCCTTTCTTACGCATAACAGATTCTCGAATTCAATTTGGTTTTAAAGACTATTTTTCCTGAGTTTTCTAATTTTTCCTAATAAAAAATAAAATTAGTGCGACTCCTAATAATAATATTTTTAATTTAAGTTGTTATTCCGCCGCGAGAAACGGTCGCAACAGATGGCGACTCCACTAGGGATACTTGAGAATCAAGCCTATACAAGTTTTGTATACAAATATTGTGATCTTTATGTGTTTGTTTTACCCCTTTTTTTTTTTTTTTATTTTTTTTATGATTTTATTTTTTTTTAGTGTTAATTGTTTTATTTTCTAAACCTTAGGGTAGAAAACTTTTGGAGTTTTTTTGTGTTTGCTTTATTTTTTAGAATATGGAAAGTCTTTAGGATTGTAAATGTTTGTATGTTCCCTACACACACCGCACCTACACATTTATCACACACATTAGAGTGGGGCCTTATACCCGAGTTTGAGTGAAGCCTAAGTTAGGTAGAGGTTGCGTAGTGGTAGTCATTTTAGATTTACATTATGTTTGGTTATCGCGAAAACCTCATCTAGAGTGTGTCTTTTTCACGAATGTCCCACACCTAGTGGTTTACCCATTGTTTGTGGTCAACACTCTGAAATGGGACTTAGCTCTAGAGGCCTTTAGAATAGAAGAGCAACCCAATGAAAGTTCTCACGAGTCAGAAAGACTCATAGATCCTTAGGATGGAAATCCCCAAATTTAAGGCAATCCCATTAGGACATAAAGGGAGCGTACTTCTTCTTTCCTCATGTCATTCATTCTTGCATTTAAAAAAAAAAGCTTCAAAAAAAAGAAAAAAATACATCATCTTGCATTTTCATGGCATACCTAGCATTCTTAATATATATATATATATATATATATATATATATATATATATATATATATATATATATATATATATCATCTTGCATTTTCATGACATTCCTAACATTTAAAAAAGAAAAAGAAAAAAAGAGGAAATGTTTTCATCATAAAGTTCATTCATTTCATCTTATGTGTCTCATTCATTTAATCTCATTCTTTGTCTAATGTTATTCGATTTTGATAAATCAAATAGAAGGAACCATTACGCGACCAAGGAAAGAAGACACTAATCAAACCCAAGTTCACAACACAAGAGCTCGAGCAAAGCTTGCAACAATGGCAGTTGAGAACGAAGGAAGAAATTTGAGTACGGAAGTGCATGAGATGAAAGAGAGGATGAATGAAATGGCAGAGTCTCATAGAAGAATGGAAAAAATGTTATCAGCCATGAGGGAGACCCTCACCTTGATTGGGCCAGCCAAAAATATAGGAATGACTGGGGCACATTTGTGCCCGCCAACTATAACTTCCACGGGGACAAACCCTAGGGTCACCACTGAGATGCATTTTGTGGAAGAAAACTCAAATACTTCATCGCTAGTGATTCCTATCGGAGAAGAGTATCGTTCATCGAAAGGTATCCGAAATGAGGTTCATGGTAACACTGAGTTCACATGGGAACAACCGCATGCGTCCATCCAAGTGTCAACAAGATTTCTTACTAGGACTGGCCATGCAGTAATTCAAGATGATGAGATGAAGGAATAATGGATGGAAAAGATGAAAGAACAAATCAAAGCAATCAAGGATCCCAACACCTATGGTCCCTTTGAGGTAGAAGAGTTGTGCCCTACTATTAACATTATCATCCCAAAGGACTTTACGGTTTCAGGATTCGACAAATATGATGGGAGCATCAACCCATTTTTCCATCTAAATACATACATTACCACAATGTCAATTTGGTCAAAGGACTGAAAGTTCCTTGTTAGCTTCTTTCATGAAAGCTTGACTGGGCCTGTTTTAGAATGATGTATCCAACAAGACCTCTCTAAAATCTCTTCTTGAGATGACTGGGCAAACCTATTTATGGGATAATATCTATTCAACCTGGAAATGGTCCCAACTCGGGAACAGTTGAGCACAATGCAGAAAGAAATGAGGAATCTTTAAAACAATATGCACAAAGGTGGAGAGCCTTGGTGGCTCATGTTCATCCCTCATTGACACCGTCTGAGATGTGTTTATATTTCTTGGGAACCCTGGGAAATCCTTTTATCGGGGCAATGGCCGGAGCAGCCTATAAAGATTTTGCTGACTTGGTCACTGTGGGAGAAAGGATCGAGATTTTAGCCAAAGCTGGAAAGTTGTCAATGAGTAATACAAAGGATATCGCTCCTAAGAAAGGATTCCAGCCGAAAAAGAAAGAATCTGAAGTGAATTATGTCCAACACCAACAGACTTTCAGACCTCGATATTCACCACAATACTCAAGTCATCAACAACCATATAACCCTCACCTTCATTTTCCATACCAAACATCTACACCTACACCTCCTTATTACCCACCCCACAAAAAAATTGTGCCAACCACAAATATCACCACAATCCCACAATTCCACATCAACAATGTTCCTACACCATAACCATATGTACTAACTAGCCCAACCTATACCCAATATCCACTTGAACTTTCACAAAATTTCCTAAATCACCCACAACCTCGGTTAAACTTCTAAAATTAAGGCCGCTTTCATCCCTAAAACCTACTCCCTTTCCCAAGATTATCTATTTCAAATGCAGACTTATTCCAAAGACTGCATAATGCTCACCTTATATCTGGAAATCCTATACGTCCCCTAGAACCACCATTCCCAATGTGGTATAACCCAAATTTAACTTGTAAGTACCACAAGGACATTCCAGGGCACTCAATTAAAGATTGTGAATCTTTCAAGACTACAGTAAGGAAGCTAATTGCTTATGGGAAGCTTAACATTCAAGAAGTGGATGGACCAAGTATTGTCAATAACCCAATTCCTAATCATGATGGAAGGAATGAGGTAAATGCTTTGGAGATGGAAGGATCACCCATAAGAAAGATCATGAGCTTGCGTACGCTAATGGCTAAAATATTCGAGGGATTGAAGAAAGCAAGTTATAGTATTACTGCACCGGTTGTAACGATGAAAGAAGAGGAGAAGCAGGATGAAGACTCAAGTTGTGCCTGTCATTATGGAGGAATAGGACATGATATCAAGAACTAACAGGACTTTAAGTTTCGGATCCAAGAATTGCTCGCTTCAAGGGTAATACAAACTAGACAAAAGGTAGCTTCCTCTTAAGTGGTCAATGTAGAGTTGAAGGAATTAATGAGGTGCATAACTCTGGGAAAAGAAAATGATGCAGCACATTCCTCACCTGAGGAAAATATTTCTAGCACTAGTCAAGATAATCATATACGAAGAAGTCATTTGCCTTCCAGCAACTCGAAACCTCTGAACAATTGGAGATCTAAGGCGTTTAATTGAAGTGATTGCCATAAAATAATTAGTGATGTTGAACTCATGTTAACTTTCTTGAAGCATTAATGTAATGAATTTGTATGGGTACCTTGTTTCCTTTAATTTTTATCACATTGCCTTTCTTGACATTTATTCTCTTTCATTTCTTCAAAGTGTCTTCCGTGTATTTGGACCCTATTGGACTTCAATTCTTGGTAATTCTCAGTTTGGTAGATGTTAATAAAGTCTGCATATGCAACTGCCTTTTGCAAAAATGCAAAAAAAAAATGAATAAAAAAAGGAGCAAAGA
This sequence comes from Ormosia semicastrata, assembly GCA_029884595.1. NCBI lineage: Eukaryota > Viridiplantae > Streptophyta > Magnoliopsida > Fabales > Fabaceae > Ormosia > Ormosia semicastrata. Next base: position 57,610,215 of record JAQQTO010000063.1, read on the forward strand.
AGTAATCACTTGGTGTGCATTATCTTTTTGTCTCAAAATTAAAGTTTTGAAAATAAACAATCATGATTTGAAAATGAAGACTGACCATTTTTCTCTATCTTTTACAAAATTTCATCATCTTTATCCCTTATTACCCCTTTTGAGCTTGAAAATTTCTTCAATAAACACTAGATAAGGATCACTCCTACATTGGGAGATAGCACAAAACAAAGGTTGATTGTCATGGTGACTATTTTGAGGCACAATGCAAAAGGAAGAAAACGTGAAAGGAGCAAAAAGTAAAAGAAAATGATGAAAAACTAAAAAAAAAACAAAAAAGAAAGAAAAAAGAGAAGGGAAAGAAAGAAGAAAGAAAATAAAATGAAATGAGTCATGACAAAGGGGAATGAAAGAAAATGAAATGAAATAAGGAAGAAATGGAGAATAATCAGAGAAAAGTGTGCTTGAAAATGCAAAAGTAGTTGACAAAGTTTAATTTTGAACAAGGATCCTTAGTTATTTTACAAGCCTCAAAAAGTCCATTCTGATCAATGAAGGGTTGTTGTCATTTTCATTAACTTTAATTTTGAGACAAATGTTATGCTCATCTAAGTATCTAGTTCATTACTTCTTAAAAAAAAGAAAAAAAGAAAAAAAGAAACTTACACTAAGGCAAGTTTCTACCCTGTTCGAGCTGACCCTACAGTGGGGCATTCTTTTCCCTAGTTCAATTTAACCTACATTGAGGTAAATCTTTTGGTCACTAAGGCGAGTTCCTGCCCTGCTCAATTCAGTCCTAGACTGGGACAAATTTCTCTTTGGTTCAATTTGGCCTTACACTAGGATAAGTTTCTACCTTGCTCGATTTGACTCTAAACTGAGGTAATTTTTCTTGGTTCAATTTGACCTACACTGGGACAAATCTTTTGGTCACTAGGGTGAGTTCCTACCCTATTCAATTTAGTCCTAGACTGGGGTAAATTTCTCTTTGGTTCAATTTAGCCTTACATTAGGACAAGTTGTCACCCTATTCTATTCTCTCTTAGACTATGGCAAATTTCTCTTTGGTTCAATTTGGCTTGATGTAGATGCTCAGCAGAAGAAGAACATTGGTCATTGTGTCTAGTAGGCAAATTTTCATGAAGATCAAACTAATTCATATTGGGTCAACACCTCTTTAAATCCCATACCATCGTTTGTGTCCTTTTCCATATATATACCCTTTTGTGTAGTCAAACTTCCAAAACCAATCTAGAAGTTGTTCACTTAGTAAATTTCTTTTATGGTGTACTCTTGAATTCATGTCTGTCTATTACGTAATGCTTCAAGTAAGGTGAACATGAATACAACATTATGATTTGACCATCTGGTGGTAATCCCTTAATGAACAATTCAGACTAAAAAAAACTTAGAAGTCCCAATTAATGGCAAAAATGATATCTCAATGGATAATCTAGGAATAAGAGGTACCCGACCAAAAAGAAAAAGAACTCATTAGACTGAAGACCCGAAAGGGCACTTTAAGTAAAAGCTAGGGCAAATAAATTGGCATAACTCAAACTGGGGCAATTTTTTTTGGCAATTTTTATTTGCGTTCGATTGCCCATATTGGGGCAAATTTTATGAAGGATTAAGGAGAATATATGTTGAAAGAAGTAGTAATAGAGTTACAGCAGTTGAGTTATCAAGCAGTTGTAGGGAATCAATTAGATGAAGGACAAAGTTAAATACTAGAGTAAAATTTTCTCTCAAGGACTCAGCCAAGCAAGGGTTCATGACAAGAGATGATCATCTCATTTCTCAAAAGGAGAGTTGAGAACGAAAAATAGGAAAAAAAAAAAAAGAGAGAAAGAAGAAGAAGAATGAGGGAAAGGATGGGTAAGTAGGATCGAGGCTAAAGCACGTGAACAAGGGGTTTGATTGGTCAAAGCTTTCCAAAGTTGTCATTGGTTCAAAGGATTTTTGAAAAATAAAATTTTGAAAAAAAGAAAAAAAAGAAAAAAAAAAAGGAGAGATGAAAAGAGAGAGAGAAAAAGAGAAGGAAAAGAGAGAGAGAGAGAAAAATAAAAAAAAAGGAAAAAGAGAAAAAAAAACGAAGAAAAAATCTTTTTAGGTCAAGATGCCTATTGCCTTTTAAAATTTTTGTCTTTTAATTTTCAGGGTGCAGTAATCCATTGTATTTTAATTTTCAAGACGCAGTAACCCATTATTTTTTAATTTTTGAGAAGCAATAGCCCATTATTTTTTTTTAATTTCTGGGATGTAGTGGCATATTGTTTTATTATTTTCAAGACGCAATAATCTATTGTCTTTTAAATTTTGAGACACAGTAGCCCATTGTCTTTTAATTTTAGGACGCAGTAGCCCATTATTTTTTAAATTTTGGGACGCAATAGCCCATTGTCTTTTAAATTTTGGGACGCAGTAGCCCATTATTTTTTTTAATTTTTAGGACGCAGTAGCCTATTGTCTTTTAAATTTCAGGATGCAGTAACCCATTGTCTTTTAATTTTTGGGATGCAATAGCCCATTGTTTTTTAAGTTTTGAGATGTAGTAGCCCATTATTTTTTAATTTTTGGGACATAGTGGCCCATTATTTTTAAATTTTCGAGACGCAGTGGCCCATTATTTTTTAATTTTTAGGACGCAGTAGCCCATTGCCTTTTAATTTTCAGGACACAGTAGCCCATTGTCTTTTAATTTTTGGGACACAATAGCCCATTGTCTTTCAATTTTTGGGACATAGTAGCCCATTGACTCTTAATTTCTGGGATACAGTAGCCCATTGCCTTTTAATTTTTGAGACGCAAAAACTCATTATCTTTTAAAATTTGAGACACAGAAGCCCATTGTCATTCCATGCATTTTGAGCGCATCGGCTCCACGCATCATTGAGCTCATCAGCTACATCCATCATTGAGTGCATTAGCTCCATGCATTTTGAGCGCATCGGCTCCATGCATTTTGAGTACATCGGCTCCATGCATCATTGAGCGCATCAGCTCCATCCATCATCGAGTGCATCAACTCCATGCATTTTGAGCACATCGGCTCCATCCATCATTAAGCACATTAGCTCCATGTATTTTAAATTCTTTTGAGCATATCAGCTCTTGTCATTTACTTTTGAGTGCATCGGCTCATGTCTTTTACTTTTGAGCACATCGTTTCCTATCTTTTAGTTTTGAGCGCATCAGCTCCTGTCATTTACTTTTGAGCGCATCGGCTCTTGTCATTTATTTTTTGAGCGCATCGGGTCCTGTCTTTTACTTTTGAGTGCATCAGCTCCTGTCATTTAAATTTTTGTCATCTACCTTTGAGCGCATCGCTTTTCGTACTTTTGTTCTCACATTGTTTTGTTTTTGTTGCTGCCGAACAAAATTCGAGTTCATGTCTTTACTCATTCCTTACAATGATAAAATGAAAAACTATGATTATTCTTTTTATCTAGTAAGAAATAAGTAAAGAGGGGCAACTGTGAACACCCAATTTTGACTGGGGCATTTTTTTTTAAAAAAAAGGGAAAAAAGAAAGAGAAAAAAAAAAGAGACTCAGTTTCCAATCCATGACCCATTAACCCATAACCTGACCCTTTGACCTATTATCCATTTCATAACCCATATGCCATAAAACTTATCCTGAACAAACTCATCCTTTCAACTTATCCCGAAAAACTCACCCTAAAACAAACTCATCCTAAACTAACTCATCTTAAACAAACTCATCCTAAACCAACTAATCCTAAACAAAGTTATCAAACTCTTCCTAAATAAACTTATCACCATCACTCTCCGAACCTTATAAATACCCATCTCTACACACACTTTCGACACACACACTTGACCTAAAAAACTATCAATCTAGCCCCCAAACATACTTACGCAACACCCTAGCCATATTCTTTGTTTTTCTTAAGCAACCACCATCTTCACCTTCATTATCCTTCCATAGCCACCCACTTCACCAACAAAATCCATCCCTCCATCATCCTCTATTTTCTTCTCTCGTCAACCGTAATTACCATTCTAATACAACACTAAACCACCCAAATTTTCAACTTCATTTCTTGCCCATCAACCATAACAACCACCATCTTCATCACCTTACCCCACTGCCCTTAGACCCAAACACGAAACTTCCACCAAGCACATAACCCATTCACGGTCAACCTTCTAAACCAACCATCACCACCTTCCTCGCCATAAACCTCCTTCTACAACAACTAAGCACCTAGACACAGCCCCATCTTCTAAAACCTTTAAATTTCATCACTATCCCATATAATACCTGAGCACCACAACCACCCCTATACCTCATAGACCCGCAAACCAGAAACTCAGATCTGTTCGCTCCTCTTCCCTTACAACCAGAACCTCCTTTACTTCCAGCATCCACCGTGACACCGTCAACATAGCTGCGCAACCTAGATCTAACCCCAACTATGCGAATCCGCGTCACCCCTGCAGATCCACGAACTGTGACCCAACAACCCCATATGAACCAGACAACTGTGACCCATCTCCATCCAATAGTTCCACCACGTAGAATCGCAACAGCAGCACCCCGCAACCCTGCTCCGTGCGCGACGCTCACCATAGCCATCAAAACCAGCACCTTCGAACTGTTACCAAGTGGCTTCCAGTACTCAAGAGGGGGGGTGAATTGAGTATAAAAACTTTTTCGCAAAACCCTTTTTAAAATAAAATACAAATATAAACTTGATAAATAAAAGCACAGAAGGAACAAGAAGAAGAGAATAAACAGTAAAGAGCAGCGTAAAATAAATGTGCAGTAAATTAAATTGCTTAAATTAAAGAGATTAGGGAAAAGAGAAGCAGGCACAGTATTTATCCCTGGTTCGACCACTAACCCACTTGTGGTCTACGTCCAATCCTCGAAAGTCGAGATTTTTCACTAAGTATACAAGCTTCAATAGGTGCTTGCTACCGTTACAAAATAGAGCACTTTTCACACACAGGACACTATACCCTTGTGCTAAAGTCTCACCACAGGATACCTCACCCTTATACAAACCTTTGAGGATACCTCACCCTCGATACAAATAATCAGAAAATAGAGATGAAGAGAAACTCTCAAACAGAGTGTGTAATACAAGTTGAAGTGCTAATGGAGCTCTCACAGAAATATCTCAAAGTTTTTAAGCAAGAAGAGCGTAGGGAAAAGTTTTCACAAAGACAGAGTAATCAGAAAAAAATTCAGAATAATGGGTAATGGAAAACGTGACCCAGGCTTGCTATTTATAGAGAAAATTAGGTTAAACAGCCGTTGGGTGTAATAAAAGACATTAAACGCTGATTGAAAACAAATTGAAATTTGTCTGTTTCCATTTTTAAATGCGAAGGTTCGTGTTTATTCGAATAGGCAGCAGCTTATTCGAATAAAGCTCAACGTGAAAAAAGCTCATCTGAAAGGGTTATTCGAATAGCAACTTGGTTATTCGAATAACGTATTTAAAACGAAGTTCAGATAGAAATCTTTATTCGAATAACATATTTAAAACGAAGTTCAGATAGAAATCTTTATTCGAATAACAGATGAGTTATTCGAATAATTCATTTAAAACGAAGTTTCTGAAAAGCTTAGTTATTCGAATAAACGAATGTTTATTCGAATAGCCACTTTGAAAACAGGTTTCTCATGAAGACATTTATTCGAATAGGCAATGTTTTATTCGAATAATTCAAGTTAAAAACTGTTTTGAAAAAGATTTTCAAAGATGCTGAGTTCAAAAACAAGTTTTAACTTTTCTTTCAAAAAAAAACGAAGAGATATTAAATGTGAGCTCCGTACAATAGATCCTAAGTCCTAAAACTAATCAAATATAAACTTGGACTTGGTCTATTACTCATCTTCATTTAATCTTCTCATTTGTTATCATCAAAACAAGTCTTCAATGGTAAGCATCCAAACACATTCTCCCCCTTTTTGATGATGACAAACTATTAAAGAGACTATCAAAGAGAAAAGCGTTAGTGCATATAATTGGAATTCACAAAAGGTATAAAAGCTTACTCCCCTCTTTAATTATAAGAGGTAATGTATATCGATATGTGCGTAGCTCCCCTTTCAATTTGAATCCAATCTTATTTCAATTTTAATTGTCTTTTCTCGATTAAAGTCAAATGATCAAATAAATATTTCTCCCCCTTTTGTCATGAGCAAAAAGGAGGGTAAGTCTCATAAACGAGATAAGAATGCATAATAAGTCTCATAAACATACTCATATCATTTAGAACAACAGGAAACTTTATTTATGCATTAATAACAGGAGAGATAATTACAAGCCAGAAAACAAATTACACAAAGTCAAAAACATAGAAAGCCTAAGAACTACAGTTCCTAAAAGTAAGCATCCGGAGGTGGTGGTGAAGACGCTGGTGCAGAGGCAGGTGAAGCAGATCGGAGGGCAGCAACCTCACGTTCAACACCTTCTATTCTATCAAACAGAATAGAGAAGGTATGTTCCATGTAAGCTCGGTTATCCTGTAAGGTGGCCATGATCTGTTCTAGAGTGACCGAAGCTGGAGCAGCAGCAGGTACATCAGCAGGAGCAGCAGGGGCAGCAACAGGGTCAAGCTCGTCCTCAGCAACCTCATCTGGGTACACCCAGCCTTCATCGGTTTGGATCATCTTTATCTTTCTTAAGGTGTGAGCTCCAAACACGTTGTGGTGCGTCAGGGCGATAGCTCGCTCAGTCTCTAGGACCTGAGGGTACTTACCCAACAAGGTAGTGACGAGGAAGCCATAAGGTAGGTCTGATTTGTCCTTGCCCTTGGCCCTCATCATGTGCCTCATGATGAACACGAGCCAGTTGACCGATGGCCATTCTTGAGAAACCACAGCATGAAGACATCTTCCTCGCTGAGATAGGTGTAGTTTCCACCGCGAGGAGCCAGAATGTGAGCATAGGCGTAATGCAAAAGCCTATCTTGGCTCTTCAAACATTCCACCCTTGAGACATTTATCGGAAGGGCCGGGCCAAGCTTCGGCGGGTCTTCAAGTGCTTGAAGTTTGTTGAAGTCTTCAAGAAAGGGCGTGTCATCATGTTCAATAAGGGCGCCGGAGAACTGCAGCCCGAACAGCGTCAGCCAGTCCTGCGGTGTGATCACAACCTGCTGATCACAGACCTCAGTGAGAAGATTCTGGCTGTCAAAAGCCAGATTGCAGAAGAACATCTTCACCAGAGCTGGATAGATGTTGGCCGGTGAGAGCAAAGTCGAAGAACTCCTTGGTTTTGCGGTAGAGTCGGGAAGTCGGCCGCGTGTCTTCTTGGAAGAAGGAAAGATCCGGATACTTGGGTTGAACCAAGTTGCGCTCCCGAGAAATGAGAGATGAAGCGTGCACGGTACTCATCATTTGAGGAGAGCCTTCGAAGATCAAGCGGGTTGGTGCCTGGAGCATTTTTCGTGCGAGGACGTTTGCTGGAGGAGGAAGCCATGGAGGAAGGTGAAAAAGAGGTGAAAAGACACAGATGGTGAGACGGTTTGAGAGGAAGAAGTGAGAAGTCAGAAAAGAGTAGAGAAGATGGAGGGTGAAAGACTTGGGCGCGTAGGGGGTTATTTAAAGAACCCCATGTTTATTCGAATAAACTGAGGTTTATTCGAATAAACCTTGCTGGAAAGCTGAACAGACAAGCGCGCAGGAAACTGGAGGGTTAAAAACGGCTAGGGTTTATTCGAATAGAAGAGGATCCATTCGAATAAACTAACTTGGAAAGCCAAGCGTGTTGGCTGGCTGGAAAGGTTTTATTCGAATAACTATAGAATTATTCGAATAGGCAGAGACCCATCAGTCAAAACTGATAAAATGAGGTTCAGGTTATTCGAATAACTTGGGGTCTATTCGAATAGCGAGAGATCAAGACCGAGCCTGATAAAGAGGGACGCTGGTTATTCGAATAAGAAGGGGCTTATTCGAATAAGCAGAGGGCAGAAGGAAGCACTGATAAACGCAGGTTTCTGGTTATTCGAAAAAGGAGAGGAGCTATTCGAATAAACAGAGACGAGAAGCACACAGTGTAAAGCAAAGGAGTCAGTTTATTCAAATAAACTAAGTTTTATTCGAATAAAGCTGATGTTAAACACATATATTAACGAGCAGCAAAGAATTTTATTCGAGTGAAGGCATGCTTATTCGAATAAAACTAACACAGATACATACGTTTATAACATTTAAAGCATATATTCATGTGAAAACAACCAGCAATCAAACATGCAATTTAAACATTAGATTGATCAATTATGCCCAATTCTCCTCGAATATAAAAGAATGCTTCTTTTGCTAAGGGTTTAGTGAAGATATCGCAAGTTGCTTAGATGTTTCAACAAACTCAAGAATGCAATCCCCTTTTTGTACGTGATCTCGATAAAGTGATGTCTTATCTCTATATGCTTTGTTCTTGAATGCGGTATGGGATTCTTAGAGATATTTATTGCACTAGTGTTATCACATTTTATCGGGATGCGATCAAGCTGAAGACCATAGTCTAAAAGTTGTTGCTTCATCCATAGGATTTGAGCACAACAACTCCATTTGCAACATATTGGCCTCGTGAGAGACAAAGCCACACTATTTTGTTTCTTACTATGCCAAGAAACTAAAGAGTTACCAAGCAAGTGGCATGTCCCACTAGTACTTTTTCGTCAATTTGCACCCAAAGCAAAATCGAGTCGAATAACCTATTAGGCTACAAGAGGCCCTTAGGGTACCACAAGCCCATTTGTGAAGTGCCTACTAGGTATTTCATTATACGTTTAATGACACTTAAGTGAGATTCCTTAGGGTTTGCCTGATATCTAGCACACATGCATACACTAAACATAATATCGGGCCTACTAGCAGTAAGATAAAGGAGAGATCCAATCATACCTCTATATTTCATTATTTCTACTGATTTACCTCCTTCATCTTTGTCCAAGTAGCAAGACGTGCCCATCGGAGTGGCCATGTGTTTAGCGTTTTCCATATCGAATCTTTTGATCAACTCCTTGCAGTATTTGGTTTGACTTATGAAAGTCCCTTCGTCCGTTTGTTTGATTTGAAGTCCGAGGAAGAAGTTCAATTCTCCCATCATTGACATTTCAAATTCATTCTGCATTGACTTAGCAAAATCCTTGCAAAGGGATTCATTTGTAGCACCAAATATAATATCATCCACATAAACTTGCACAAGAAGAATGTCATGCTTTTTATTTTTAATAAAAAGGGTAGTATCAACTTTTCCTCTTGAAAAACCATTTTCCAAAAGAAACTTACTCAACCTTTCATACCAAGCTCTAGGAGCTTGCTTTAAACCATATAAAGCCTTTTTAAGTTTGAAAACATGGTTGGGCAGTTTATGATTTTCAAAACTTGGAGGTTGTTCAACGTATACCTCCTCTTGAATAAAACCATTTAGAAAAGCACTCTTGACATCCATTTGATATAATTTGAAATCCATGATGCAAGCATAAGCAAGTAACATCCTAATAGCTTCTAATCTAGCTACAGGTGCATAGGTTTCTTCATAATCTATCCCTTCTTCTTGATTATATCCTTTAGCAACCAATCTAGCTTTGTTCCTAGTTATTAACCCATTTTCATCAAGTTTGTTTCTAAAAACCCATTTAGTTTCAATTATGGGGTGATTATTAGGTCTAGCAACTAATTCCCAAACTTGATTTCTTTCAAACTGATTTAATTCCTCATGCATAGCCAAGATCCAATGTTCATCATCAAAAGCTTCATTTAAATCCTTAGGTTCAGTTTGAGAGGCAAAAGCTAAGTGATTACAAGTATTTCTAAGGGAGTTACGAGTACTAACACCTTTAGATACATCACCGATGATCTGATCAAGAGAGTGATATTTTGAAGTCCGCCATTCTTTGGGAAGTTCCAAAGCTTGCGAATCTTCGTGTCTTTGTTTATCCTCTTGCTCCTTGATTTCTTTTTCTTTGCTATCCAAGTGAGTTTCCGCTAAGACTTCTGCAACATCATCAATAGCAAGATCCTTTCTCGATCCACTTGGGTCAGTTTCATCAAAAGCAACATGAATAGATTCTTCAATGGTCATAGTTCTTTTATTATATATACGAAAAGCTTTACTATGATTTGAATAGCCAAGAAAAATACCTTCATCAGACTTAGCATCAAACTTGCCTAAATTATCTTTTCCATTGTTTAAAACAAAACATTTGCAACCAAAAACATGAAAGTGGAGACATTAGGCTTTCTTCCCTTATACAATTCATATGGGGTTTTCTTTAAAATAGGCCTTATAAAGGCCCGGTTCATTACATAACAATTTGTATTTCTGAAGATCTCGCCCAAAAGTATTTAGGAAGAAGCGACCTCATTAAGCATAGTTCTCGCCATTTCTTCTAAAGAACGGTTTTTCCTTTCTACAACTCCGTTTTGTTGCGGAGTTCTAGGGGCAGAGAAATTATGATTAATGCCATGTTCATCACAGTAATTTTCAAAAACATTGTTTTCAAATTCGCCACCATGATTGCTTCTTATAGAAGAAATTTGAAAACCTTTTTCATTTTGAATAATTTTGGCAAGTCTTTTAAAAGCTAGAAATGCATCATTTTTATTTGCAAGAAATAAAGTCCATGTAAACCTAGAAAAATCATCCACAATCACTAAAGCATAGTAATTCCCACCAAAGCTCATAGTTCTAGAAGGTCCAAACAGATCCATGTGCAAAAGTTGTAAAGGTCTAGTAGTAGAAACTATATTTTTCTTTAAAAGAGACCTTTATTTGTTTACCCTTTTGACATACATCACATAATTTATCTTTTATAAAATTAAGCTTGGGTAGTCCAATTACTAGCTCTTTAGAGACCAACCATTTTAAGTGATCCATGTGAATGTGTGCAATTCTCCTGTGCCATAACCATGAATCATCATTTTTGCTTAAAAGGCATTTCGCATCATTTGAAGATATATCATCCAGGCTAATCATATAGATGTTATTAACTCACTGACCAATGAATTTAACATGCTTATCATTTTTATCTTCAATTATGCAACAGTTTGAATCAAATATTACCCTATTTCCTTTATCACATAATTGGCTAATACTAAGCAAGTTATGTTTCAAACCTTCAACAAGTAGCACATTTTCAATAGAGGAGTTAGGGTTCTTACCAACTTTGCCGATTCCAAGAATTTTACCCTTGTTGTTATCGCCATAAGTGACGTGTCCATGATTCTTGGGAATAAGCATTGTGAACTTTGAGTCGTCCCCAGTCATGTGCTTGGAGCAGCCGCTGTCGAGATACCAATTTGAACTCCTGGCTTTCAAGCACACCTACAACACAAGTTTAGGTTTTAACTTTTGGTACCCAAATTTTCTTGGGTCCTTGTGTGTCAGTTTTGGGTATGGTACCCTTGGGAACCCAAACCATTTTTATTCCAACTTTAGTATTTATGTTTTTCCTTGCATTACATGTTGAAGCACTATGTCCTCTTCTTCCACAATAAAAACATTTAATAAAAGGACTACTTGAAACACTAGAATGCACAAAGAAATTTTTATAGAGTTTTTGTTGATTTTTCAGGTTATAACCTATCCCGGCTTTTTGAAAAACCACTCTTTGTCTTCCTAATAAAATATTTAGGTTATCCCTTCCAAACGTGAATTTAGAAAGAGTGTTTTTTAAATCCTCTATTTCTTTTTCAAGTATATGACATGAAGAACAAGATGAAGAAGTAGAAGCATGTGAAGAATGATTTGTGCAAGCATCAATGATCCCTAAAGTTTCGTTTTCAATTTTTAATTCTTCTATTTCTTTATTTAAAACAAGAATTTTATTTTCTAAAGAAGAAATTGTTTTCTTAGAAGAAGAAATAATTTTTGTGAGTTTTAGAGATTCTACATGTAGTTCTTCAAAAGTATCTTGTAACTCATCATACGAGGGTAATAAAGAAGTAGTATTAGAACTTACCTCGTTTTCACTTTCTTCTTCATCTCCTTTTGCCATTAGACACAATTGAGCTTCTTCGTTATCTGAGCTGTCAGTTGAGTCCATGTCGTTTTCATCCCACGCTATGTAGGTTTTTCTTCCTTTTCTATCCTTGAAGGGCTTCTTTTCGAATTTCTCCTTCTTCTTTTGATAAACTGGGCACTCCATTTTCATGTGTCCAGGTTTCCCACATTCATAGCAAGTTGGAGTAGATGAAGCTCCTTCGCCTTTAAAGTGTGTCTTTTTCGGAGGGAAGGGAGGTCTCCTTTGCGTTCCCTTTTTCCTGAGAAATTTTCCAAATTTTTTAACTAATAAACTAAAATTTTCTTCACTTACCTCAATGTTCTCTGAGCCTTCTTCATTTTCTTCATCATCGTTGTCGAATGTTGATGAACTGGCTTTAAGAGCTATCCCCTTTTTCTTTTTATCATTCTCTTTACTTTGATTCAGTCTGCTCAGTTCAAGTTCGTGCTCATGAAGTTTTCCAAAGAGGGTAGCCAAAGTCATTGTAGACAAATCCCTTGATTCTGATATGGCTGTTACCTTGGGTTGCCAAATCCTGCTAAGACATCTCAACACTTTGTTAATCAAATCTTCATTAGAAAAACTTTTACCTAAAGATGCAAGATGATTAACTATGTGGGTGAACCTCTTTTGCATTTCCTGAATGCTTTCTCCTTGGTTCATTCTAAAAAGTTCATATTCGCGAGTTAGAGAATTTATTCTCGACCTCTTAACTTCACTAGTACCCTCATGGGTAACTTGTAAAGTATCCCACATTTCTTTAGCAGTTTTACAATTTGAAATTCTAAAAAACTCATCATAACCCAAAGCAGTAGTAATAATATTTTTGGCTTTTAAATTAAATTGAACTTTTCGTTTGTCTTCATCAGACCATTTATTTCGAGGTGTTTCGGTCCTTACACCATCGATCTCATGTGTGGGTATAAAAGCACCGTTTTCAACAGCATCCCAAACATCTAGATCAATAGCTTCGATGAAGATTTTCATTCTTTCCTTCCAATATGCGTAACCATCCCCATTGAAAAAGGGTGGTCGGTTTATGGAGGATCCTTTACGAAAAACCATTTGAAGAAGCCATATACTCTTGAAGTGCTAAGCTCTTTATACAAGAAGTCTAGCTCGATACCACTTGTTACCAAGTGGCTTCCAAGACTCAAGAGGGGGTGAATTGAGTATAAAAACTTTTTCGCAAAACCCTTTTTAAAATAAAATACAAATATAAACTTGATAAATAAAAGCACAGAAGGTACAAGAAGAAGAGAATAAACAGTAAAGAGCAGCGTAAAATAAATGTGCAGTAAATTAAATTGCTTAAATTAAAGAGATTAGGGAAAAGAGAAGCAGGCACAGTATTTATCCTGGTTCGACCACTAACCCACTTGTGGTCTACGTCCAGTCCTCGAAAGTCGAGATTTTTCACTAAGTATACAAGCTTCAATAGGTGCTTGCTACCGTTACAAAATAGAGCACTTTTCACACACAGGGACACTATACCCTTGTGCTAAAGTCTCAGCCTGCAGGGATACCTCACCCTCGATACAAATAATCAGAAAATAGAGATGAAGAGAAACTCTCAAACAGAGTGTGTAATACAAGTTGAAGTGCTAATGGAGCTCTCACAGAAATATCTCAAAGTTTTTAAGCAAGAAGAGCGTAGGGAAAAGTTTTCACAAAGACAGAGTAATCAGAAAAAAATTCAGAATAATGGGTAATGGAAAACGTGACCCAGGCTTGCTATTTATAGAGAAAATTAGGTTAAACAGCCGTTGGGTGTAATAAAAGACATTAAACGCTGATTGAAAACAAATTTAAATTCTGTCTGTTTCCATTTTCGTAAACTGAAGGTTCGTGTTTATTCGAATAGGTGCACTTATTCGAATAAAGTTCAACGTGAAAAAAGCTCATCGAAAGGGTTATTCGAATAGCAACTTGGTTATTCGAATAACGTATTTAAAACGAAGTTCAGATAGAAATCTTTATTCGAATAACATATTTAAAACGAAGTTCAGATAGAAATCTTTATTCGAATAACAGATGAGTTATTCGAATAATTCATTTAAAACGAAGTTTCTGAAAAGCTTAGTTATTCGAATAAACGAATGTTTATTCGAATAGCCACTTTGAAAACAGGTTTCTCATGAAGACATTTATTCGAATAGGCAATGTTTTATTCGAATAATTCAAGTTAAAAACTGTTTTGAAAAGGATTTTCAAAGATGCTGAGTTCAAAAACAAGTTTTAACTTTTCTTTCAAAAAAAACGAAGAGATATTAAATGTGAGCTCCGTACAATAGATCCTAAGTCCTAAAACTAATCAAATATAAACTTGGACTTGGTCTATTACTCATCTTCATTTAATCTTCTCGTTTGTTATCATCAAAACAAGTCTTCAATGGTAAGCATCCAAACACACGAACCATCTCCACCGCGCCATCCACCAGAAATCTATATCCGTGAAACAAGCCACTAACCGTTGGCCTCCCCTCCTTCCTTATCTGCAACTACAAAGAAACCCCTTCTTTCCCATTTTTTTCTTAAGCTTTCTATTTTTTTAAAATTCTTTCATTCTATTAGTTTTGTTTTGTTTTGTTTTGTTTTTTGTTTTTTGTTTTGGGGTTTAAGTGGAGTTAGACAAAAAAAAGGTAGTTTTGTCTAAAAAGTAATAAGGATAGTAAACAAAAAAGGGTAAAAAATGATAAAGATGAAAAGATAAAAAAATTAAAATAATTCTTTTTTGAGAAGAATAAAGCAGGATTATCTGAGTTGTGACAACATGTTAATCTTGTATTTTTTTAATCATCTGAGTTGTGACAACTTGATGATTCATTTTTTTTGTATGTTTTGTCTTCGAATTTTTATTTTTTGAAATAAAATAAATCACCACTTAATAAAGACTAAAAATTCATTTTTTTAGATAATTTTAAATAAAACATTTTGTAATAAACTTGATAATCAATAGGTTTCATCTCTAGCGTGATGCCGAGCTTCACCTATTCAGATCTTAACAGCCTTAACTAAGTCATGATGACTTGTTAATTCAAATTTTCAAAAATTAATTTTTTTAAAATTAAAATCAACCAACCCACACTTATTTTCTAGAGAACTACGTGAATTTGAGTTCCTCATTACACTTGGGGATACGTAGGAGCGGAACTCCTATTCCGTCAAGCCAAAAATTAAATTTTCACAAATTATTTATTTATTTTTAGTGTTTTTAATAAAAGGGGTGAAACAAATATATTTTAAGATTATCAATTTTGCACAACTAATTTAAGGTACTGTCTTAGGACGGGTGGGGTGTTGTGGGATTAAGTTTCCACCCTTCCTTACACATAATCTACTCTCGAATTCAATCTAGTTTCAAAGACTATTTTTCCTAGGTTTTCCAATTTTTTCTAATAAAAAATAAAATTGGTGGTGACTCCTGATAATAATATTTTTAATTTAAGTTGCTATTCTGCCGCGATCAATGGTCGCGATAATGTGTCATCCTGAAATCAAAGTATGAAGAGAATGTCTTTCCTCACAATACCAATCACTTTGTAGTAGTCTACTTTTGAGTTAGTGCAATTCAACCCATTTGTAGCGGTCTATCACGCTACATAGAACTACTCTGAGTAACCCAAATCAGTCATAACACTAAGGGAACGTCCATCCTCTTTATAGTTGTGAGTAGAGAGGGAATTTCCATCCTCAACTATTGTTGATAGGGAGGGTATCATCCTTCCTCACACTATCCTTCAACTAGGAATGCCTCAAGTGTAGAGAGAGAATGTCCATCCCCAACTACAAATCAACCAAGGAGAACTCAAGTAAAGAAGGATGGAATGTCCAACCTCAACCTCAATACTCAACTGGCAAGGGAATGTCCATCCTCAACCGCCATTTCCAAGTCACCTCCTAGGTCCAAGGATATCCTAAGTAATGGATTACCCATGAAAAATCAACCATTTATCAATCATCATTCTCATCATGCATATAATAATTCATCTCATCATATCATCTCATATTATAGCACGATGCATTGATAACTCATCAATCAATCTCAAGTCATAGCATATTGCATTTCTCAAATCATAGCATAATACATCTCTCATTAATCAATCATGCATCCAAGCATTATCCATTCCATTTCATATCCTTGTTCAATACATAATCATTTCACAAATCTTAGTATTCATAAATAAACTCATGCATAATCATACTTTGTGTAACACCCTGAATTTTTCTAACTTTAAGATAAATGACAATTGCGTCCCCAATATACTGTTTTGTAATTTTTATGAGTAGTAAACTGAATTTGACTGTTTCGTGAGTGTATTTGATTGTTGTATGTGATTTGCTCGAGTTAGGGAGATGAAAATTTTCTAAATGGGAAAAATATTATTTTAATTAATTAGAGTGGGGATCTTACTAAACCCGGATTCGATTAATATATGTATTAGTTTCGTAATTTTTAGAATTTAAGCGTGCGATAAAATAATTTTTAGTATTATTTTATTACTCAAGTATAAATTTTGACAAATGGACGACATCTTTGTGTGTGTGCGGGACCCACGTATAAATAAAGTAACCAATGGATAGATTAGAAACTTGGACCAATAGAAATAAGACACTTAGAAGTCAAACTAATAAAGAGAAGTCAACAAAAGTGGCTTGACCATTTTGGACCATAGATTTGATGAATGGCTAGGATTGAAACTTGGTGAGCAAGCTTGAATGATGACCATAGATTTGATGAATGGCTAGGATTGAATCTTGGTGAGCAAGCTTGGATGATGACCATAGATTTGATCAATGGCTAGGATTTAAAGATGAATTAGTGGCTAGGATTAAGTCAAAATTTGTAGGCTTGACTTTGGGTTAGTAGCTAATTAAGCTTAGTTTAACTAAGTTAATTATCTAATTAGCAAACTAATTAAACTAGCTTAGTTATTAAATAATTACAATCTAAATATTAATTAGATGTGCTAATATTGTTTAGAGATTATAAATTATGTAATTATACGTCTAATTAATTAGTATTGTAATTAGATAATTGATTAAAATTGGTTAGGAAATTAAACCTAATTAATTAGCTACCTAATTAGCAAGTAATTAAACATGTAATTAACATAAATTGGTTCCTTAAATGGCCTTGGGTAACACGGCTGGGCAGCAGCTTGGAGAGGCTTGGAGGACAAGTTTTTCAAGGCTTCCTAAGCACTCCAACAAGGCAACATCTCAACCATTGAATGGATGGATGGCTAGGATGATTTCCATGCAAATTTAATCCCTTTAGCCTCACTCAAAGCCACCCACGGCAGCGAGCCTTTGATATTCACTTTTCACTCTTATTTTCATTCTTCTTTACGTTGAAAGCCTTCCATTTTCTCTCCAAATATACCAAGACTCCATGTACTTTTTTTTCTTCTTTTCTTTCACTCTATTCGGCCAAGCTTCCCACCATACTATCCACTCACTTAAAAATTTTCCTTCTTTGTTTTTCTAACTCTAAACATCTACCCAAACTCATCTCTAGTTGGAGGTTTTTGCAAATTCCATCATTTGCAAGCTTGAATGTTCATCTTGAAGTTTCTTCCTTAAAGGTAAAACTCATTGTTTTTCCTTTCTATTTTTATTTTCAAGTTTCCAAGCCATGATTGATCCATGGTATGGTTTTCTTTTCTAGTAGTAACTCTTAAAAAAATTTTATTTATTTTCTTAGGTATTTGAAGGAGCTAAAAACTGAAATTTCAAGGAAGGATAAAAGAAGAATTTTCTTTATTTTAAGGTAAGAGGAAGACTATAACCTAATTATTCTTGAGTGGTAGTAAGAAAATGGAATTTTGTGTGTTTGTAGAATCCATGAGGATTCATTTATATGTTGATTGTAATGATTTTCTATGTATGTTTTGTATTGTTAAATTGATTTGTTAATTTTATAATGTTGCTAGTTTTTATAATTTTGTATGTATTAGTATAATGTTAGAAATGCATGAGTATTCCAAAGAATACAACACCCTAGGTTCGGTCATAACCACGAAAAGTGGATTTTGGATGTTTTTAAATTAATTTCAAAGAGTGTTTAAGGGTATTGAATGGAATTAATAATGTTTAAATGTTGTTCGTATTTACATTAATGCAAAAATATTTCTGATTACTTGAAAAATATTTTAAGCGATTTTAAACTATTTAATAAATTTTTCTCGCTAGAAAAATAAACATGTTTATTTAAGGAAAATATTGGGATTTTAAAACGCAATAAAAATTTTACGCGATTGATGAGAACAAACAAATTTTCTTGTTGGGCCAAAATGGTGGACCGGATATGTGGAAAGTTATAGTGCGCCAAGTGGGTGCGTATTATAACCTGGTTATATGGAAAATATAGTGCGCCAAGTGGGAGCGTACTGTATTTTGAGATTTGTCCACTTGAGGGCATTTTTGTAAATATTTAAAGTTTGAGGGTATTTTTGTAAATATTTGAATTTTGAGGGCATTTTTGTAAATATTTGAATTTTGAGGGCATTTTTGTAAATATTTAAAGTTTGAGGGTATTTTTGTAAATATTTGAAATTTGAGGGTATTTTAAGTAAATAATTAAAGTTTGAGAGGTCTATTTTCTCGCTGTAGTTACACGATGTTTTGATTTGTGTACTACGCCATGGTGTTTTAGTGGGCTATAGACACAAAGTATTATTAATCAGTCTAATAAAGCAATCACAACGATCGTTATAGACACAAAGTCTTGACAGATCTGAATAGTGGTCGGGATAGCCAAGCTATAGACACAAAGTCTTGAAGTCAATAGTGGTCGGGGTAGTCAAGCTATAGACACAAAGGGTGGACAAGTCTGATAGGCCAATTTGGGCGTATTATTAGAACTTTCAAATCATTCTCTCGATATCGTTGTGTGTGTTATAGCTCCATGGAGTAGACTCGTGAGTCATTTTATGGTTTTGGCGTATTTATCGTGTATTTATAATTTATTGTGATGGATTCTATTCTTTTCCATAATTAGTTATTGTTAATGTTTATTATATGTGTTGATATTAATTGCTATTTTCGTTGTATTATCGTTTTCTTATGCGCCACACTTGTGATATATTGGGTTGTCTTACCTCTTTGTTGTTGTATGTATTGTTTGTATTATTGTGTTATATATATATATAGACGAAAATGAAGAGATTGAAGAACAAGTATTAGGCGAGTGAATATCATATAGAGGAGGAGCCACTGATCTCTGATTTCCGGTCGAATATTTGGAGCCTTCAGATCATCCGTCTTAGGTTGAATTGACTTAAAGAAGATGACTACGCCAGGATTCTTAGGTTTTGTAAGAATAGAGTTCCATAGAGGAATAGAAGGTTGGCGTACTCGTGAAGAAAGCAATGGTGTAGTATATACGGGAATCATTACCTTATCTTTGCGTCCAGGAATATGATGATTTGATCCCTGTTGTTACTTTTGACTTGTATGTACAGTTAGAGTTGCCTTTGGAGATCCGACGTCATTGGAATGGACTTTTCCATGTTCCCAATGAAAATAGTGTGGTATCTACTGGCCGGACTCTGTCAGTAGAAAGCAGCCCAGGATCCCTGCTCGTAGAGCTATTTGTGAGACATCCTGGTTATCTGTCACACTGAAGAGTTATCTAGGAATGATTCCCAGTGAACTAGATATCCATGATGTGCACTTGGGCACTTTTTGTTTTTTTTGATGTTGTACTTGTATATAAAACTTATGTTTTGTCTTTTAGCGTAGTTGTAAATGTTTTGGTATGTATTTTCTTTATTTGTAAATTATTTGTATAACTGATGACAACAAAACTATATGTAAATTATATGTTAGTTTTTTTTTTATATTTGTGGAATTTTGTATGTATGTAGATAATGCATAGATGTGAAATACTGGTGAATTGATATGTATGTTAACACTTGTATTAGGTGTGATGATGTGTGGTAGTTTATACGTTTTATAAACAAAATATACGTACTAATTATAATATTTATTTTATAACTTGGGTAATATTTATTATCTTTATTTTCTTTTTATCTCAAAATGTGACATCCCAAAGGGTGTTACATTAGTTAGTATCGAGCCCAAGTTAGAGTCTTTAGGGGTTGTGGTTGGGTCTGTTTGTGCTTGTGTTGTGTGAATTCTCTGTGATTTATTTCCGAAAGGAAGAATCTAACTCTTATGTTTGATGTATTTGGAAAGAAAGAAAAGAATATGTCTAGAGGAAGAGGAAGACGTGCGAATATCCTTGGAGAAGAGGACCCTTTGGTAGCTTTTGTAGAGGCTATGCGGTGGATGGCGGAAGTAATAACTCAACAGAACCAGAGAGCAACTCAAAGCCACGATCTTTGTAGAGGCTATGCGGCGGATGGCGGAGGTAATAACTCGGTGAGAACCGCAGAGAAGCGGCTCAACAAAGAAGATGCTATCTGCGGATGCCCTAAATTTATCGAATTTAGACGTAGTAACCCGCCATGATTCGAGGCGAGTTCAATCCGAGAAAGCAAGTTTGTGGATACAGGAGTGGAAAAGATATTCGAAGGGATGGGATGCCCAGATGACAAAAAGGTAACATATGCTACCTATATGCTAAGAGGAGACGGAGAAAGTTGGTGGAGAGGAACCCGCCGGTTGTTGCAAGTGAAGGCACTGTGATAACTTGGGAAGTGTTTTCTACTGCGTTTATGGACAAGTATTTTCCTACCGGTGCTCGATATGCCAAGGAAAGAGAATTTCTTGGTCTACGTCAAGGAAATATGACAGTCCATGAGTATGCGTCCAAATTTGAGAGTTTGTCTCAATTCTCAGATTATGCTCAGACCAGGCCAAATGATGAGTGGCGATGTAGGAAGTTTGAAGAAGGATTGCGAGTGGAGTTAAGACAAGGAGTACTGCCTTTGAAAATGACTCAATTCCATGCTCTGGTAGATATATGTGCACAATTGGAGGAATTGGAACAGTTACGGGATCCAAGGACTCGTAATTTTGGACCAATGAGATTTCAAAGGGGAGGTAGCAGTCATAATAATCGGTTTCAACGTAGGCCATACTCGAGACCATCGGGAAACCAACTTCAACGACCATCTGTTGGAGGAAGCTCTGCTAGTACTACTCCTAGTCAGAAAGCGGCGTTTGTACCAACATGTTTCAAATGTGGGAAAAAGGGTCATATTTCTTCAGGATGTCCAATTAAAGGGACAATTTGTTTCAATTGTCGACAACCTGGACATTTCTCTAAGGATTGTCCTCAGTTGGAAAAGAAACCTGCATTGAAGACTGTTCGGGCAAGTCAGCCAAGATCCGGAGGACGAGTCTATACTATGACAGGAACTGAAGTTTCTCAGTCTGACAATCTTATTCAAGGGGAAGGAACCATAGGAGGTAAGCCTTTGATTGTCTTGTATGATTCAGGCGCAACACATTCTTTTATTGCCTATAGTTGTGTTGAGAGATTAAAGCGCACTGTGTCTTCTTTGGATTTTCCATTGGTTGTTTCTACACCAACTACTAAGCCTGTAGTCACATCCAAAATATGTTTGGATTGTCCTGTTGTTGTGAAGGACCGTATGTTTATAGTCAACTTGATTTGTTTACCCCTAGTGGAGATAGATGTGATATTCAGAATGGATTGGTTATCTTCTAACCATATCCTGATAGATAGTGTGCAATTAAATCCATAGTCTTTCCGAAGGAAGAGAACTCTGGATTCTTGACCTTGTTAAAGCTAAGTCATTACTGAAAAGTGGAGCGCAGGGATTTGTATTATTATCTTCTCTAAAAGTTGAGAATGAGAAAGATGTACATACTATTCCTGTTGTCAATGAATTTCCAGAAGTTTTTCCAGACGATGTACCTGGTTTGCCGCCGGAAAGAGAAATTGAATTTTCTATCGATTTGGTACCAGGAACAGGTCCTATTTCAATTGCACCGTATAGAATGTCACCAGCCGAGTTGATGGAGTTGAAAAAGCAACTAGAGGAACTATTGGAGAAGCAGTTTGTGCGACCGAGTGTATCACCATGGGGAGCACCAGTGCTTCTAGTCAAGAAGAAGGATGGAACTTCTCGACTCTGTGTGGACTATCGTCAGTTGAATAAGGTCACCATAAAGAATAAATATCCACTCCCACGGATTGATGATTTGATGGACCAGTTGAAGGGAGCAGAAGTATTCTCTAAAATAGATCTGAGATCAGGTTACCATCAAATCCGTGTTAAGACAGAGGATGTACCCAAAACAGCCTTTCGAACTCGTTATGGGCATTATGAATATCAAGTTATGCCTTTTGGAGTGACAAATGCTCCTGCTATATTCATGGATTATATGAATAGGATTTTTCGCCTGTACCTTGATAGATTTGTTGTTGTCTTTATAGATGACATTCTAATCTATTCTCGGTCTAAAGAAGAGCATGCCGAACATCTCGGTATAGTTCTTCAGGTTTTGAAGGACAAGCAGTTGTATGCAAAGTTGGCTAAATGTGAATTTTGGCTGGAAAAAGTGTAATTTCTAGGTCACGTAATTTCTAAAGAAGGTATTGCAGTGGATCCATCCAAGATAGAAACTATTTTGCAATGGGAAAGACCTAAAACAGTAACCGAAGTCCGAAGTTTTGTTGGATTGGCCGGATATTATCGAAGATTCATAGAAGGTTTTTCTAAGATCGTCGGACCACTTACACAACTTACAAGGAAAAGTCAAGCTTTTGAATGGACGGATGAACGTGAAGCCAGTTTTCAAGAGTTGAAGAAAAAGCTAACAACCGCACTAGTGTTGATCTTACCAGATCCTAACAGATCTTTTGATGTGTACTGTGATGCTTCGTATCAAGGATTGGGATGTGTGCTGATGCAAGACCGAAATATGGTAGCTTATGCTTCGAGGCAATTGAAGGTTCATGAGAGAAATTACCTAACCCATGATTTGGAACTAGCAGCGGTGGTGTTTGCATTAAAGATATGGAGGCATTATCTGTATGGAGCCATGTTCAATGTCTTTAGTGATCACAAGAGTTTGAAATACTTGTTTGATCAGAAAGAATTGAATATGAGACAAAGACGATGGCTTGAGTTTCTCAAAGATTATGATTTTCAACTCCAATATCATCCAGGAAAAGCTAATGTGGTAGCAGATGCTTTAAGTAGAAAAGTACTTAGTGTTTCTACAATGATGATAAAGGAAGAGGAATTACTCAACGAGTTCAGAAATTTAGAAGTATCAGTGGAATTAGTGCCTGGGAAGATTCGTTTAGGCAGAATGGTAATCTTAAATGACTTGCTTAATATAATTCGAGATAAACAGGAGGAAGATGCATTTTTGCAAAATGAAAGAGAACTGTTAAAGCAAGGTCGCAAGGCAACAGTGGAAGAAGGATCAGATGGAATTTTAAGATTTCAAAGGAGAGTTTGTATACCCAACGATGCTGAACTAAAGACGGCAATATTGGATGAAGCCCATACTAGTAATTTAAGTTTGCATCCAGGAATGACTAAGATGTATCAAGATTTAAAGAAATTGTTTTGGTGGCCAAGGATGAAAAGAGACGTAGCGGAACGTGTGGCGTCTTGTTTGGTTTGTCAAAAAGCGAAAGTGGAATGTAACATCCCGAAAATTTCTTATTTCATTATAAATAATCATTTTATAATATTTGTGATTTTTGGTGATTTTTGTGAAATTTTCTGGAAACGTTGAATATTTTAATATATTCCTCGTTTTGCGTATGCACTGAGCGGAGCCGGGATAACGAAATGTTCTCCCCGAGGTTGGTAAACCTTGACCATCAACGTGTCAACGGGGATCTTACTAAACCCGAGGCCAGGCACAGTTTGCGAGGTTTGCATTTTTTTTTCAAGGTTTTATCGCTAGATAAAATCAACGCATCATAAAATCATCGATGAGTAATAAAATATTATTTTCATCAATTGTAATTTTATTTCATTGAGAAAATAATTTTAGCAGCTTAATTATTCATTAATTATTCATCTGTCAGATGAATTTAATTAAGGTGACAACCTTACACTTCATTTCCTCGAGAAGCGCACAAAGCTTCTCAAGGAAGCTTCCTATTTCCATCTAATCAACCTTTCCTCTCTCCTCCCCAATTTATCTTTGCACGGCTACTGTTGAGGGAATTATTACATTGACTATTCCATTTTTCCCACTCCCCCACGTCTGCTGCTCATTCACATTTTCCATTTCATTTCTCCCATTTTCCCTCATTCACGCTGCTTCTCCCCCTCACGCAGCTCTCACTCTCTTTTCTCTCTTCTTCTTCACGGCTGCACACCACCCACATTCACCATTGTTGATCCTTCAAGCCTTCTTTACTCAACCCGACAGAGACCATTTTCCCCTCTCCACCTTCACACCTTGCTTCTGCTGGAACTCCTCCCTGTGTCTTCATTTTTCTTTCTGCTCAAAACAGCCCCAAAGCTTGGACCTTTAAGGTTCGGTGGTGGTGGTGAAGAAAATCAAATTTTCAAGCATGAAAGGAGCTTCTTTATCCCCTGTTCTTCACTTAGGTAAGAGGAAGACACTCCTCCTCAACCTCTCTTAGCATTTAGGAACGTCAGTAATTTGTGTTGAGGGTCTTTCTGTTTTTAAATGTTGTTTGTGATGTATAGATGCTAGCTGATTGCTGGAGTTTTGTATGTATATATATATATATTTGGAACGTGTAATATGGAAAGAAATGAGCCCCGTTTTGGTTCTCGTATGGTCACGGTTTTGAACCCAGAAAACAGAGATCCTATATTGAAAATGGTAATGACTTGGTTTGCTGATCTATCCTAAAGTAAATGTTAAAATCCATCGAGAGTGAGTAAGCCATGTCCGTCGAATTAAGATGTTAAAACCTGTCGAGTATGAGCTCTGGCCAAAACGTCGACAAGTGGGGCCCTTCATCATGTCAAAAGTTGTCGAAGCTAGTGACCCCCCCATTAACACCTCCGTCGGTGAATTCGTCGAATTAGAAAGTGTGGCCCTCTTAGTGTCTGTCGGACTAGTATAGGTGAAACTTCAACATTTTTCCAGAAATCGGTCGAGTTAAATCCGTCGGATCAGCTTAAGTGAGACCTCAACATTTTCCCAAAGTCAGAATCCGTCGAGTGACATACCTGTCGAGTTTAGACTTCTTACTTTTCCGTTGAATGTCAAAACCCGTCGAGTGTATTTGTCGAATTAGCATGAGTGAAACCTTAGCATTTTCCAGGATCCGTCGAGTGTATTTGTCGAATTAGCATGAGTGAAACCTTAGCATTTTCCAGGATCTCGTCGAGTGTATCGTCGAATCGCATGAGTGAAACCTTAGCGTTTTCCAGGATCTGTCGAGTTGCATCCGTCGGATCGGTAGGAGTGAAATCTCAACGTTTCCGAATCCGTCGAATTAGAACCTTGTAACCCTAACATTCTTGTCGGTTCGACAGAACAGGACTTTCCCCCATTATCCAAATCCGTCGAGTAGAATTCGAAGGTTCAATAGAGAACCGACCTAATGTCGGTGTCCATCGAATCATGTTTTCGTAAATGTGGTAGCATATTCGAGCAGTTATATACTTCATCCGGTCGAAGTTCGTTCCCATTCGATATCACTTAGAGTTTATCCCCCGCGATTGTTTTCCATTTACCTTGATCTGTCGTACTCGCTTTGCTCGTCGAGCAGCGACTCCAGTTTCTCACTAGATACACTTTGTTCGTCGAAATTATAAGTATGTTTCAATTCTTTTTACCTAGCAAACGAATGGATGATTCTCGGCCTTGTGACCTCGATTTCAACTTTTGGGACTAATATACACTATATTAATCATAAATAACATCGATGACTAGAAACAAAGTAGGGACACATAATGAAGGAAAAACAAGGAGCGTGATTGAGCCTTACAACTAGTGAGAACTTGGAATAAAGGAAGAACCAGAGTATGGGTGAGGTAGTAAGGAACATAATGAACCTAATGTTTGACCTTAATATTGTGATGCTAAGGGTCCACGTGAATGACCACTTGTATATTGATGCTCTCTTGGCCAATTGTGGCATATTATGAAATTGTATGGGATTTTGAATCATACATATTATGCATTGTAAATGTCTTGTGGATCCAAGAATGGAAACAAACCTGATTGTTAAATCATATGAGATGCATTTGAGGCATGATTGACTTAGCTTGTCATGAGGAGCATGATTGAGTCATGCATGGCATAAAAAAAAAAAGAAAGAGAATGTCTGTTGGACTTTGTTGAGGATTTTAGCCTAGGAGTTGAATAACACCTTAGTGCGGGTGCGAATAGACACGTGGGGTCCTGTAGACGACCTTGAGGGCATCGGGCGCGGGAGTCTCACAAAGGGCGAGATGGTAGCCCCTCCGGGGACCGTGGGGATGACCGATGCAAACGCACCGACGATCTGGACCGGCCACAGTCCTATATCGAGATCTTGTGAGAATGCATGTTGTATAAAGCCTTGTTGCGCAAAATGAGTGATTATATTATATGGTAAGCACTTGTATGGTGACGAGATACCGGCATGTCTCACGATCATTCTCTCCGATTGTTTTGTGTCTAGCTCCATGGAGTAGGATTTTGATTATGGAGGGCACATGTGCATAGTGAGTCCATGAATTATCGGCATACAATGTTATTATAATTGGAATCTGTTGCATTTTTAATATATCTATATATATATGTATATGTGATCGCTGGAACTATTTGGATGATCATAATCTGCTACTAAATGCTTATCTCCATTATTGTCATAAATGCTATGTGGGCGCTTTGCGCCGTTTGGTTTCTTGATGCTATGTACCGGTAATGATGGTAGGATGTCTTACCTCTTTCTTGTACTTTCTTTATTCTATGTAAATCTTTGGTTAAAGACCGTAAGTGGGAACGAGGTTGGTTTTCCCTTGGACTTTATTGGCTTGCCCCGTTGTACCCGGTGACGCTGTCGCGAAGGGAGCCTCTTTTGGGTTCTGGTTCGAATTGTTTCACTTGGTGATACCAAGACCTACTGAGTCGACCGGACCGACAAGCGTATGTGACATGCTCGGGATCGACTTTGACCATGAAGAGGACTATGATGGAAGACCTTATCTTGTATTTCTCACTACACCGATGAACCTAATTGCCTCACGCATTCGGGATACGATGGAGTGCCCAACTCCTTAGTCGTAGATATATTATGGGTAGTTTATATTTTATTTTGCATTACCTATATAAAGTGTATTTTTGAGTACATGTATGCTTCAAGGCAGTTATCCAAACTTAAATGTTGTAAATTGAGTACATATTATAATTCATAATTTAACTGGTTGTATATGTAACTACTCATTCGTGGCTCTTATTTTCCTCATATAAGAAATGCTTAAAATTTTATGGTAAATTTGTTGTTTGACAAAGTTAGCACGCCGACATTTAGTGACCGTGACATAATGACGATTGTGCATTGGTTATTAAATCGAGGGGTGTTACATGGAACATCAGAGGCTAGCTGGAATGTTACAACCGCTCTCTATTCCAGAATGGAAGTGGGATAGTATTTCTATGGATTTCGTTACTGGACTGCCAAGAACGAGAAAAGGTCATGACTCAATATGGGTTATAGTTGATAGGCTTACAAAGTCAGCTTATTTCCTGCCCATTAACATTAAGTATTCATTGGAAAAATTAGCCCAAATCTATATTAATGAGATTGTTAAATTACATGGAGTACCTATTTCCATAATTTCTGATAGGGATCCAAGGTTTACATCAAGGTTTTGGCCAAATCTACAAGAAGCGATGGGGACTAAACTACATTTAAGCTCTGCTTATCATCCACAGACTGATGGCCAAACTGAAAGAACTATACAGTCTTTAGAAGACCTGTTGCGTGCTTTTGTGCTGGAGCAACAAGGGAGTTGGGATGAATTTTTATCTTTGATAGAATTCACCTACAACAATAGTTTTCACGCAAGTATAGGGATGGCACCCTATGAAGCATTGTATGGACGACGATGCCGAACACCTTTGTGTTGGTATCAAGACGGTGAAAGTATGACTATTGGACCAGAGTTAGTGCAAACGGACTACGAGAGAAGGTGAAAATGATCCAAGAAAAGATGAGAACTACTCAAAGTAGACAAAAGAGCTATGCTGAAGAAGAAGGCGACCCTTGGAATTCGAAGAAGGCGAGCATGTATTTTTTAGGGTGACTCCTACGACTGGTATTGGAAGAGCTATCAAGTCTAAGAAGCTTACGCCTAAGTTTATTGGGCCTTATCAGATTATCCGTAGGATAGGTCCTGTAGCTTATCAAGTTGCTTTACCGCCGTTTTTGTCTAATCTGCATAACGTATTTCATGTGTCCCAGTTAAAGAAATATATTCCAGATCCAACACATGTGATACAACCTGATGAAGTACAGTTAAAGGAGAATCTGATGTACGAGACACTCCCTGTAAGGATTGAAGACAGAAAAGTGAAGCAGCTTCGAGGAAAGATGATTGAGCTGGTCAAAGTTATATGGAACGATGTGACAGGAGATGCTACACTGGGAATTGGAGGATAAGATGAGGGAGCAATACCCTCAATTGTTTTAAGTACGACAAATTTCGAGGACGAAATTTTTGTTTGTTGGGGAGAGTTGTAACACCCGAATTTTTCTAACTTTAAGATAAATGACAATTGCGTCCCCAATATCTTGTTTTGTAATTTTTATGAGTAGTAAACTGAATTTGACTTGTTTCGTGAGTGTATTTGATTGTTGTATGTGATTTGCTCAGTCGGGAAATGAAAATTTTTCGTAGAAAAAATATTATTTTAATTAATTAGAGTGGGGATCTTACTAAACCAGTTCGATTAATATATGTATTAGTTTCGTAATTTTTAGAATTTAAGCGTGCGATAAAATAATTTTTAGTATTATTCTATTACTCAAGTATAAATTTTGACAATGGACCCGACATCTTGTGTGTGTGCGGGACCCACGTATAAATAAAGTAACCAATGGATAGATTAGAAACTTGGACCAATAGAAATAAGACACTTAGAAGTCAAACTAATAAAGAGAAGTCAACAAAAGTGGCTTGACCATTTTGGACCATAGATTTGATGAATGGCTAGGATTGAAACTTGGTGAGCAAGCTTGAATGATGACCATAGATTTGATGAATGGCTAGGATTGAATCTTGGTGAGCAAGCTTGGATGATGACCATAGATTTGATAAATGGCTAGGATTAAATCTTGGTGAGCAAGCTTGGATGATGACCATAGATTTGATCAATGGCTAGGATTTAAAGATGAATTAGTGGCTAGGATTAAGTCAAAATTTGTAGGCTTGACTTTGGGTTAGTAGCTAATTAAGCTTAGTTTAACTAAGTTAATTATCTAATTAGCAAACTAATTAAACTAGCTTAGTTATTAAATAATTACAATCTAAATATTAATTAGATGTGCTAATATTGTTTAGAGATTATAAATTATGTAATTATATGTCTAATTAATTAGTATTGTAATTAGATAATTGATTAAAATTGGTTAGGAAATTAAACCTAATTAATTAGCTACCTAATTAGCAAGTAATTAAACATGTAATTAACATAAATTGGTTCCTTAAATGGCCTTGGGTAACACGGCTGGGCAGCAGCTTGGAAAGGCTTGGAGGACAAGTTTTTCAAGGCTTCCTAAGCACTCCAACAAGGCAACATCTCAACCATTGAATGGATGGATGGCTAGGATGATTTCCATGCAAATTTAATCCCTTTAGCCTCACTCAAAGCCACCCACGGCAGCAGCCTTTGATATTCACTTTTCACTCTTATTTTCATTCTTCTTTACGTTGAAAGCCTTCCATTTTCTCTCCAAATATACCAAGACTCCATGTACTTTTTTTTTCTTCTTTTCTTTCACTCTATTCGGCCAAGCTTCCCACCATACTATCCACTCACTTAAAAATTTTCCTTCTTTGTTTTTCTAACTCTAAACATCTACCCAAACTCATCTCTAGTTGGAGGTTTTTGCAAATTCCATCATTTGCAAGCTTGAATGTTCATCTTGAAGTTTCTTCCTTAAAGGTAAAACTCATTGTTTTTCCTTTCTATTTTCATTTTCAAGTTTCCAAGCCATGATTGATCCATGGTATGGTTTTCTTTTCTAGTAGTAACTCTTAGAAAAATTTTATTTATTTTCTTAGGTATTTGAAGGAGCTAAAAACCGAAATTTCAAGGAAGGATAAAAGAAGAATTTTCTTTATTTTAAGGTAAGAGGAAGACTATAACCTAATTATTCTTGAGTGGTAGTAAGAAAATGGAATTTTGTGTGTTTGCAGAATCCATGAGGATTCATTTATATGTTGATTGTAATGATTTTCCATGTATGTTTTGTATTGTTAAATTGATTTGTTAATTTTATAATGTTGCTAGTTTTTATATTTTTGTATGTATTAGTATAATGTTAGAAATGCATGAGTATTCCAAAGAATACAACACCCTAGGTTCGGTCATAACCCTGAAAAGTGGATTTTGGATGTTTTTAAATTAATTTCAAAGAGTGTTTAAGGGTATTGAATGGAATTAATAATGTTTAAATGTTGTTCGTATTTACATTAATGCAAAAATATTTTACTGATTACTTGAAAAATATTTTAAGCAATTTTAAACTATTTAATAAATTTTTCTGCTAGAAAAATAAACTGTTTATTTAAGGAAAATATTGGGATTTTAAAAACGCAATAAAAATTTTACGCGATTGATGAGAACAGCAAATTTTACTGTTGGGCCAAAATGGTGGACCCGGATATGTGGAAAGTTATAGTGCGCCAAGTGGGTGCGTATTATAACACTGGTTATATGGAAAATATAGTGCGCCAAGTGGGAGCGTACTGTATTTTGAGATTTGTGCCACTGAGGGCATTTTTGTAAATATTTAAAGTTTGAGGGTATTTTTGTAAATATTTGAATTTTGAGGGCATTTTTGTAAATATTTGAATTTTGAGGGCATTTTTGTAAATATTTAAAGTTTGAGGGTATTTTTGTAAATATTTGAAATTTGAGGGTATTTTAAGTAAATAATTAAAGTTTGAGAGGTCTATTTTCTTGCTGTAGTTACACGATGTTTTGATTGTGTACTACGCCATGGTGTTTTAGTGGGCTATAGACACAAAGTATTGATGAGTGCAATAGCAATCACAACGATCGATTATAGACACAAAGTGCTGACAGTGCAATAGCTGGTCGGGATAGCCAAGCTATAGACACAAAGTCTTGTCGACAGTCTGCAATAGTGGTCGGGGTAGTCAAGCTATAGACACACAAAGGGTGGACAGTCAATATATTTGGTCAAGGCGATATTATTAGAACTTTCAAATCATTCTCTCTGATATCGTTGTGTGTGTTATAGCTCCATGGAGTAGGACTGAGTCATTTTATGGTTTTGGCATATTTATCGTGTATTTATAATTTATTGTGATGGATTCTATTCTTTTCCATAATTAGTTATTGTTAATGTTTATTATCTGTGTTGATATTAATTGCTATTTTCGTTGTATTATCGTTTTCTTATGCGCCACACTTGTGA
The DNA here is from genome assembly GCA_029884595.1 of Ormosia semicastrata. Taxonomy (NCBI): domain Eukaryota; kingdom Viridiplantae; phylum Streptophyta; class Magnoliopsida; order Fabales; family Fabaceae; genus Ormosia; species Ormosia semicastrata. The sequence goes on from JAQQTO010000063.1 coordinate 57,641,734, forward strand.
TATATTGGGTTGTCTTACCTCTTTGTTGTTGTATGTGTTGTTTGTATTATTGTGTTATATATATATATAGACGAAAATGAAGAGATTGAAGAACAAGTATTAGGCAGTGAATATCATATAGAGGAGGAGCCACAATCTACAGATTTCCAGTCTGAATATTTGGAGCCTTCAGATCATCCGTACCGGTTGAATTGACTTAAAGAAGATGACTACGCCAGGATTCTTAGGTTTTGTAAGAATAGAGTTCCATAGAGGAGCATAGCATTATTTATGCTTATCTTCATTTAATATAGCTTAAAATAGCATTGCATTGCATTAGAAAACAACTTACCATGTTTTTGGGTTGCTGGGAGCCTAAACTCTAGCACCGCAAGCGGCATTGCGTCTGATAGTTGGGTTTCGGGTTCTTTCGCATGCACCGTGGCACCACACTTCAAGACACTGCAATGTGGCGTAGCGCCTTGTAAATCGAAACTAGTTCCTCTATTTTTCTGAATCCAAATCCAAAATTTCCAAAAACAAACCCCAAAATCATCAACAATCACCTCAAATAATCATACTAAGGGTTCAAAATAGATTTCAAAACAACCAATCCAATGTGGGTTTCATACCCATTTTCCAAGCTCAATATTCATCAAGATCCAAAAACAAAGCTTAAGGCTTTAACTTATAATCAAACATCAAAACACATATCTTTCATTAGCAACTCAAGATTTCCACCAAAAATCATCAACCCATCAATTTTACCAAAATGGAAAAGATGAACAAAGTTAAGAAAATCCCTACCTAGCTTGAAGTGGTTTTCTTCTTTCTTTTCTTGCATTGCTTCCCTTCTTCTTCCTCTTGCCTTTTCTTCCCTCTATGGCTCTTATTGGTCCTTGTTTCTCTTTTTCCCTTTGCCAATAGCGTGACAGTGAGAGAATTGAGAGTGAGCAACTGAAATTGGGAGGATGAGAGAATGAAAAAAAAAATAAAGAATGAGAGAATAGGAGGGGGTAGTGTGAGTGAGTGTAAAAATGAGGGAAAATGTTTATCTTGGGTTTGGTAAGTGAGTAGTAGCGTGAAATAGTATGGAGGATGAGATTTTTGAGTTTCAATATTGAAACTCAACTGATAATCTTATATCTGTTAAAGACACTTTATTGTCTCAAAAATGAATTTTCCAACTTTCATAAGTATCGTAAAAAAATTATAAGATTTCCTTCTATTTTCTATATTACCATCCCACCACTTTTCTTATACTGCATTATCAGGCTTTTAGGCTTCAGTATTCTTTTCTCAGCTTGCTTAACTATATTTAAAGCATGAAATAGTTATTTCTCATATACAATGTTATAGATTTATGCTCAATTTAATCCAAATCATATTCCAAAATTATCAAAAATCTTATACTAATATTGTTAAGCCCCTATAACCTGATTAAGTTTATTGGGCTGGAGAGAATGTTACATGAGTTATGAAGGCCTTTACATAGTTAAGCAAGCGTTTTCAGGAAGAGCATTAATGTTGCATAATATGGATGGAGAAGAATTGCCAAGGCCCATAAACACTAATGTTGTCAAGATATTCTATGCCTAAAAAAAGAAAAAGAAAAGAAAAAAGTTCATTAGGTTGAAAACTTGAAAGGGTGGCCTAAGCAAAAGTTAGAGCAATAATAATTAAAAAATGAAAAAAAGAGAGGAAAAGAGCCCATTAGACTGAAAACCCAAAAGGGAGATCTAAGTAAAAGTTAAGGCAATTAAATAAGAATATCTCAAAGAAAGTTGGTTTGAAATTCCTTAAAGGGTTCAATAAACTAGGGCAATTTTTATTTGCGTTCGATTGGATACACAGGGGCAAATTTGTTTGCATTCAATTGGCTATACTGGGGGAAATTTTCTAAAAGATTAAGGAGAAAATATGTTGAAAGAAGTAGCAACAGAGACAATGGTTGAGTTATTAAGCAGTTGCAGGGAAATCATTTGATGAGGGACAACGAACGAATACTGGGGCAATTTTTTTTTAAAATCCTTGCAACTTTCTTTTGTTTCTACGTTTTCATTTTTCAAGTATGTGTCTGACCAAATGTTCATGTACTATTAGATTACCAGAGTAATGGAAGGAAGTTTGTTTATTCAACAAATTTTTGTCCATTCATGAATGCATGTTTACTCATTAGATATTATCTCAAATAAGATAAATTTAAGGTCAACAGTTTGATTTGACAACTCTATCACTAATCCTTCAATGATTAAGTTGGACTAAAAGATTTTAGTAGTTCAAAGCACAAATTGTAATGTGGCTTTTGTTGGAAATTATTACAATGCTAGTCATATAAGCTTTCGTTGCCAAGAAGAAAAGGGGGGGCGGGGCAAAAAAAATGAATTGAAGAAAGATAAAGAGCAGGTCAAGAGGATTCCAAGTCAACCGAAGGGTCTGATAAAGAAAAGCACACAACAAGGGTTTGATTAGTCAAAGCTTTCCAGAGTTGTCATTGGTTCAAAGGATTTTAAGTCCAAGTTTAACTAGCATAAATGTTTTTATGTCATTTATTTTGATCGCATCAACTCTATGCATTTTAAATTCCTGTCATTTATTTTGAGCACATTGGCTCCTTGCATTTTAAATTCCTGTCATTTACTTGAGTGCATTGGCTCCCTGCATTTTAAATTCCTATTATTTACTTTTGAGAGTATCAGCTCCTTGCATTTAAAATTCCTGTCATTTATTTTTGAGTGCATTGGTTCCCTACAATTTAAATTCTTGTCATTTATTTTGAGTGTATCGGCTCCCTACATGTTAAATTCCTATCATTTACTTTTGCTCCTTGCATTTTAAATTTATGTCATTTACTTTTGAGCGCATTGACTCTTGTCATTTATTTTGAGCACATCGACTCTCTACATTCTAAATTCTTGTCATTTACTTTTGAGTGCATCGGCTCTTCGCATTTAATTGTTCTTACATTGTTTTGTATTTATTTTTCTTTTTGTATTATCTTATACATTTCCAAACAAAATTCGAATTCATGTCTTTACTCGTTCATTTACAATGATAATATGAAAAATTGTGATTATTCTTTTTATCTAGTAAGAAACAAGTATAAAGGGACAACTGTGAACACCCAATTTTGTTCGAGTCATGTTAAGTTTTTCTAAAAAAGAACTTTTGGAAAAATAAAGTAGCTCAAATCTCAATTCCCATAACTCATCTTCCAAGTCTAATTCTTGACCCAATAAGGGCCTCAATGTCTAATGAATATTTAAATTATATATATATATATATATGGAGAGAGAGAGGGAGAGAGAGAGAGAAGGATATGCTTTTAATGAGAAGTCATGATTTGATATTCTTGAAAAATAGGAATATGCTTTTAATGAGAAATCATGATTTGAATTTCTTAAAAGATAATAAAGTATATTATTTTAATGAGAAATCATGATTTGATTTTCTTAAAAATAATAAAGAATATGTTTTTAATGAGAAATCTTGATTTGATATTTTTGAAAAATAGAGGTATGCTTCTAATTAAAAATTATGGTTTGATTTTCTTAAAAATTAATTGAATGATATTCTTTTAATGATAAATCATGATTTGTTATTCTTGAAAAATAAGGAATATGTTTTGAATAAGAAATCATGATTTGATTTTCTTAAAACATAATTGAAGGATGTGCTTTTACTAAGGAATCATGATTTGATACTTTTAAAAATTAAATTCAAGATTTAAAAGGAAAGACTTGACATAGGAGATTGTCATTGTTCAATAAAAAGGGAAAACGGAAAATGTGTTTTAAAGGAGTGATCATGATTCAATTTTCTTAAAATAAATAAATCATTGAATAGTTTAGGAGGCTAATTTTGTTAGAAATTTTTGTGATCAATTATCATTTAATGAGTTGATATTTACATGGGAATTAAAGCTTTAATAATCGCCTATAAATAGAACCTTTACCCATTCACAGGAGAAGAATGACACACAATTACAGACAAGAGGAGAGTTGGTCATGTGAAGAGTTAGAGTTAGAAATAGAGATTAGGAGAAGGTAAGAGGTGTGTGCAGGTTAACTAAATTGAAGTCCCTGATTTCTTTTATTGCCAACAAGTACGTTTTTCTACCATACATTATTCAAGCTTGTGTTGGATTAGATGCAAGTGAAGTTGATTTTATAAACTACTATATTCTAATGATATGTTATGATTATGATGTTGAATGCATTTTGATATTTGTATGGTCTCAATTGAATTTTATTTCTTTGTATTTTTTTAAACCAAAAGCTCTTTTTTTAATATATTTTTCTCCTTTTACTACTTCAACATGAGTTATTACAATTAACTCAGACACGCAAAGCACTCTTCACCACGCTATATCACATTCATCCTTTTTGTTCCTATGTGACTTTAGATTCTTGGGAATTAAATCAAGTTTAAATTAATAGAATAAAGTCTATTCTTATTTTTCTATCAACTTGGGCTACATGGCATGATTATGTATTATTGGTGTATATTTTAATTGACTATCAAATGTTTCATTGAAAATTAACTAAGTTATGACAACTTGTTAATTCAAATTTTAAAAATTATTTTTTAAAAAAACAATAAAAAAGAAAAAAATTTAAATAATTAAAAAAAACCAACCAACAAATATTTTTTAGAGAATGACATGACTTTAAGTTCCTCATTGCACCAGAGGATATATAGGAGCGGGAATTCATTTCTATCAAGCCAAAAATTAAATTTTCATTATTTATTTATCTATTTAGTTTATCTTTTAACAAAAGGGGTAAAATAAATATTTTCAAGAGTTGTCAAAATTTGCACAACTAACTTAAGGTAACCGTCTCATGATGGATGTATTAGGGGTGTTGTGAGATTAAGTTTTCACCCTTCCCTATATATAATTAACTCCTGAATCTTATCTAGTTTCATAGACTATTTTCTAAGAAAGGTTTACTAATTTTTCTTATTTCAAATAAAATTTGTGGTAACTCCATTTTTTAATTTTTATATTTTTTAAAAGTATCATTTTGTTCGCCGCTCCCATTGCAGATATTTGTCGTGACAATCATCATTCCACTATCCATGATATGTAATAGGTTACCCCCGTGTGTAGTTTGTGGGATCCGTGTTATAAGTGTAGTTCAATTTTTAGACTAAGATCCGTGGTGTTGTTTTACCGTAGTGTCTCGTTGAAAATCTGTGGTCCGACTTAGGTGTTCTTTTGGAATGTCACGCGTCATTTCAATTTTGAAAATTCTGTGCATTGTCCTTTTTACTGCCTTTGTTCAAAAATAATGTGACATGTGGTTAAAGGATAGTGGAAGCCTCCGTTTGGGATGCGCAACGTCATAATTAGCCATTTTCAAATTTCAAGAAGAAGGCATCATGATTAGCCGCTTTAAAGTTTTGAAATGAATGAAAAGACGCATCTGCCCCCATTAATTATAGTGGTTGAGGAGGTTTTTCCTCACTTATAAATAAGAATGGGGTTTAACCTTTCTCACTTTTTACCTCTCCTGACATTCTAGGCTTTCTTCTTTAGTGAACTAGGCAATTTCTAGCAATCTCCTGCGACGTTTATTGGTGGTTTTAGGCTCTTTCCAAGCTTTCTTTACTGTTCAAAGTTCTTCTCATCGTCTATGTAACACACACCGTAGGGTATCACATTTAAGACTAAACTGAATATAACTTACCCAAGTTGTAAAAGGTTTAATCTTGTAAAAACATTGATTTTAAATTTTCTTTCGCAGAATAAAAGAAGATAAATAAAATAATTGAAAACCATAGATATAACTTGTAACTAAAATCACACCTATATTATGCATAATACTGAAAACCTTGTTCACCGATAATTTACATAACCCTTACATTCCAAAAAGATAAAATATACAACAGACACTACAAAACATAACTACTAAACTAAAACTTCTAAAAACTAAACTAAGGATTTGGGCCCTCAGAAGGATCCTCCTCCTCCGTATCATCGAAGAACCCAAGCGGGTACATCACTCACCTAACGGGGGTTCTCGCCAAAGATACCATCAAGTCCTCTCGTGGTGTATAGACAGTGCCACCCCAGAGCTCTCGAATAGGCATCATGAACTCCAGACGGACAGACGCATGTTGCGTTAAAACAGGGATCCCATCATGAGTCCCACTCAGATTCAAAGTCAAGTCCCCGGTATACATAAACTGTTCATTATCAAAGTCAAACCTCCAAGCATCAGTCCCACCATGGAACTGCACCCGGACAAAACCTAAAACTTGGCGCCTCACCACCATCTCAACAAACAAAGAGTAATTTCACTAATAGTAAACAGAATTATCAGCTCCTTCGTCTCCTCAGTCATCATCAGACATACACAGTAAAACAAATATAATACAACAAAGAGGTGAGATCCCCTATATCAATACCAATATGGCAGTATAGAAAATGACAGTAGATAAACAGATATAACATTGACATATTTAAATCCTATTATTATATCATAGATAATAAATCAGATAAGCATAATTATCATGTCAATATGCTGACTAACTATGCATATGCACGACGCCCAATTCTTACTCCATGGATCTAAACACAATTTCAGAGAGAAAGATAGGGAGCTCATATTGTATATCGTCAACCTCAAATCATGTGCCAATATATCATATCAATGTGCACAACATGGCTTATACAAGACACTCTTAACCAATCATGAAAAGAGTAGTAACTCCGTCAAGATCATTGGTGTGTTTGTATAGGATACCACGGCACAGAGGTGCTACCATCTGGCCACATATGACATTCCACACCCGACGTCTCCAAGATCACTGAAGATCGTAACTACGTGATTCTCACCTGCACGAAGGTGTAATTTCAAACTCCTAGGAAAATACCCTTAACAAATAAGTGGACACGTTTTTCACTGCATGATGTATGATTCCAATACACATTCAATCATTATTCTCACAGTATTTCACATACTCATGCCTTTTCTTGGCAATATCACTTTTCAACATAACCGGGCCTACCACAACAGCTCGACAGCAACCCGGTGTTATTTCCGTTCGCTTAAACATTTTGTCATGTTTTCACAATCGCAAAACATTTTTCTTATGTTTTCGAATTGCGTAAGTATTTTCCAACATTTTTATAATTGCAAAAATATTTTCAAATGTTTTCTAAATCACATAGGAATTTTTAAACATTTTCTCAATCGCATAGTAATTTTAAATCATTTTCTCAATCTAATAGCTTAAAAATCACTATTTTGAGAACAAATGACATTTCTCTAATATTTTTCACATAAATATTTATTTTAGCTTTATTTACCATATTTTACTATTAAAAATCCTTTAAGTGGCATTTTCCATCATTTCTTACAAAATTACATTTCTTTGATTTAATTGGGATATTACAGCTCGAAATTCTCTAACGCGCTTCAAAACCCAAAGGGTGAGCTATACGTTAGTAAATTTCAAGTTTTGACTGTTACCTTACTTCATAGTATAATCATACTAACTTAATTTCAAAAATTAGTTCCTTTCCCTTTTTAATTCAAAGAAACCCATTTAGTTAAATTCTCATTACTTAATTACCTAAGTCTACACTTAGTAAAATAATTTTTTAATCCAAAATGTCAAAACTTGGCATGTTGGCCGAATTTCATCATATAATTCATAAAGTTTATTTAGTTATTTTCTATTATTTTATTCTTTGTAAAAACTCTTAATCCAATTTCTTACTATTAAATCATTTAATCCTTGATTAGGAAAATAATTTAGAGCATTTGACTCCTTTGGTGGTGTTGAGGCCGTGAGTCTCTAGGTTCTTTGGAACCATCATACATTTTCCCATCATGTAAATCACATGCAACTTTACACAAAAATCATCATACTTTCTTAATCACATATTCATGTATAATAAGCATACCAATCACATATTCAAACATATTTTCTAAGCTATCAAGCATACCAATCACAATCAATCATAAACAATGAAAGCTTAAACAATCAAATGAATAAATCATTATGGATTTTTCACCACAAACAAGTCATTCCCTCACCACCAACACTTGGTTGATGAGGTTAATCTCCCTCTTACCTCGAGGAAGACAAAAACTCTTCAAGTTCCTTCTCCTTTAAATTTTGTGAGCTTCCTCAAGCAATCCTAACAAGCTTTAACAAATCTTAAAGTCATAAACCAAGCTTGAAAATAAGAAACCATGGATCAATCATGGTTTAGAAATTCAAGAATGCAACTTAGGATCAAGAAATCAAGAAGTTACCTTTAGGAGTAGAAAATCTAAGCTTGATTTTGAAGCACTTAGGAGATGAAGTAGATAAAACTCTCAAGATAAAAAGTGTTTAGGATCTTGTATAGGTTTAGGAAATAGGATTGGATAGAATTATGAAAGCTTGGAAGTAGGTTTAGTGTGTGGTGCCGAAACCTTCAAGAGGAGGAAGATGAAGTGTTCTTTGTGTTCTTGGAAGAGAGAGAATGGAGAGAATAGGTTTTTGTGTCACATAATGTTAGCAAAAAGAAATGATAAGTTTATTTCTCTATGCATGGCCGTGTAGTTGCTTAATAGGAAAGTTTAAGACTTGTTTAGCAAGATAAAATTTGATTACATGGATTCACATGGCCTAAGTCATCATGTAACACCTTGAAAATTGTTTATTTTATCATTTATCATCATTTTATAATATTTTTAAATTTTAAGAATTTCAGTGGATTTTTCCAGAAATGTCAAATATTTTAATATATTCTTCGTTTTGCGTACACGCTGAGCAGAGTCGGGACAACGAAAATATTTTCCCTGAGGCTGGTAAACCTTGAATTGTCAACGTGTCGACGGGGGATCTTACTAAACCCGAGACCGGACACAGTTTGCGAGGTTTGCATTTTTTGAGGTTTTAACTGATAAATAAAATCGCTCTATCGTAAAATCATCCGGTGAACAATAAAATATTATTTTCATCAATTGTAACTTTTATTCACTGGAAAAGAAAATAATTTTAATAGCGTAATTAATCATCTGTTCTAGAGTGTTTAATTAAGGAGACAACTTTGCTTTTTACTTTATCGGGAGGCGTGCGAAGCTTCTCAAGGAAGCTTCAAGGGAAACTTCTAGGAAGCTTCCTCCCAACCACCTCTTCTCTCTCCTCCTATGTGCTGCACGGTTGGGGCTTAAGGGGGGAAATATCACATTTTCATCCTCTTATTTCTCTCCTTCACGTCTGCACTTTTTCTACTCCTCCCTCTCATATCTTCTTATCCTTTTTACTTCACTGCAGCCTCACCCTTTCCACCCACACATCCATTTGATTTCTTCAAGCTCTCACACTCCTTACACCCACATTGTGATTGGAAAACCACTCTCTTTGAGGGAGTCATCTTCAAGAATTCACCATTCTCACCATTCTCTCCATTTTCATCTTCTTCCACTAAGCTCCAAAGTTTAAAACTTTGAGGTAAATATCTATAAACTCTTTCATTTCTCCATCTCATTTTCGTATTCCATGATCATATTGGTGACCATGGATGTTTTATCCAAGCTTGGGTAGTGATACTAGTAAGTTTGAATGTTTTAGGACCTTGAGGTGGTGAGAAAAATGAATTTCCTAAAGGAAAGGAGAGTTCTTTAATGGTTCTTCACTTAGGTAAAAGGAAGACTATCCACTACAACCTCTCTTGGTAGTGGAAAATTTGTTTGTGTTGATATTATGAAATGTGTTGATGGATTGGGGTTTTGATTGTGCCATAAGTGATTATGTGTATAATATTGTTGTTGGTTTAGTTAGAAATGATTGAATGATGATATGTTGGTGATTAAAATGAGATATAATGCTTTGGTTTGGATTACATGGCTTAAGACTCTGTTTTTCTGCCAAATTCGAGCTATGTAATCAATTACATGGGTGATGTAATCGATTACAAAGCGTCTAGAACTGCAAGATTATGTTTCTGGGAAGCTTGTAATCGATTACACGATTTATGTAATTGATTACAAGGCTCCTGGACTGCATGTAATCGATTACACGAACCATGTAATCGATTACCAAGCTCCTGGAATTGAATGTAATCGATTACATGATCCATGTAATCGATTACTAGGCTACTGGAAAACGTGTAATCGATTACACACTGCATGTAATCGATTACATTGATTCTGTTGAGTCTGTAATCGATTACCAAGACCTTGTAATTGATTACCAAACCCCAAAAATGATGATTTTCGCCTGAAAATGATAGGATTGAGTTTCCTTAACCATGCTAACCCAAGTATAACTTGTAAATACCGAGAATTGAAGGATTGAAATCATTATGACAGTGAAAAAGACTATGTTCTAACAAAATTTGAGAAATGATTTCATTATTGATTTGAATCATATTGATACATGAACTTGAATAATTCATAATGAGCATGATTAAAGCATGCATTGAAAGTCCATTGGACTATTGTCAAGGCCAAGTTGCCTAGGAGTTGAATTACACCTATGTGCGGGTGCGAATAGACTAGTGTAGGTCGTTGATTGACCTTAGGGGCGTCGGGGTGCGGGTACCTCGCAATAGACAGTTGGTAGCTCTTCTGTCCGTGGGGCAGACCGATGCAAATGCACCGACGATCCGGACCGAGACACTGTCCTATGTCGTGATTTGTGTAGAATGTCTTGTACAATGCCATGACGTGCACGATGATAAATTAAGAATTACAAAGCACTTGTTGGCCATGACAGCTGAGTTACAGACATGTCTCCTGATCATTCTCTCTGAATGTTTGTGTCTAGCTCCATAGAGTAGGATTTTTGGTACCATAAGCATATGCATATGGAATTAACACATCATTTGACATTTATTTATTTATATGACGATTATATTCTATTATTTTGTTAATATGTTATAACCAAAATTTGCCTATTATTCTGCTTATTGATGATGTTTATTATTCCTAAATGTTAGGTGGGCGTCATACGCCATTTTATTTCTTTACTGCCATAATTGGTAATGTAAGTTGGATGTCATACCTCTTTCCTATATTTCTGTTATTTTCTATTTATATATCGTGTCCCATCGAAGACGACAACAAGGAGGTTGGAGCTCCTGATTTTCTCAGCTTCTGGCCTGATTACGATTAGCATCTATAGTGGAGCATGGAGGCACGTATGCGTGGATTTCTGGGCGATGTATATCTGACCTTCCTCGGAGGGCCAGAATGCTGGCACATTAACTTGAATTCTAACCGCTATGTCTACCTGGGAGACGTGTAGATCTCTTTGGCTTAGAGGCGTCATGAGCCGCCAATTTTTACCTGCTGCATCAGCTTACGCTTGGAATTTTATCTGCCTATCCAGGAGATGTGGGGTAACCGCTTCTACACCCTGCAGGAGGACTCTTTTGATCCACTGCTCGGGCTCCGGCCCGTGGCTCTGTGGCTCCTATGGAGGTTTCCTCTGATGAGGAAGACCCCGAGGATGACCTCGCGGAGGATCCTGATACGATTCCTCCTCATCTGAGGGACTGATATTGCTGGTAGCTACTGATGGCTGCCAGTGTTTTTATTTTGGGGACCTGATGTCTTTTGTAGTGGGCTGTATATTTCTGATATCTTGGGGATGTGTATGTATGATCCTTTGGGGTAGGTATAGTTTTGCTTTTTGGTATACCAGGCTTTGTAACCAAACAGTTTGATAAATATATATATATATATATATATATATATGTGTGTGTGTGTGTGAATATGCAATGTTAATTCCAATGTAGGTTTTACTTCTCTTTGCTCTTTATTTCCAATTATGTACTGTCACTGTGTTTATTAATTATTGTAACAAAACAAAATTCTCCAATTTAATTACATGTCTATAATCAAGTAAATTTATATTATATTATAATGAACCGGGTCTTAACTTATATAATTTTTATTTTCGTATTGTAATTGACAATGTGACGTTCCCTCCCAAAAAGGCGTGTTACATTAAGTTAGTATCAGAGCCCCGGTTTATGTTTCTTTGGGTCTTGTAATCGAGTCTATCTTATTTATGTTGTGTGTTCTCTGAAAATCAAACACAGAGATGTATTGTTTGGTATTTTCCCAGTGGATGCAATTGATTTTCCTTATGTCTTTCAGTTACTCTAACTTGAGAAAGTAAGATGGCGCGAAGGGAAGACATGGCAGCAGCTATTGCGGCGATGCAGAGGATGGCTGAGGCTGTCATACAACAAATCGAACAAGCCACTCAGCAGCAAGAGAGAGTTGCGCAACAACAAGAATGAGCTGCTCAATAGCTCGAAGCTACTGCAGATGCTCAGAACTTGGCGGAGTTTCGACGCCACAAACCTCCTCAGTTAAAAGGAGAATTTGATCCGGACAAGGCTAGTCTGTGGATCAAAGAGTTAGAAAAAGTCTTTCGAGGGATGAACTGCACTAAGAACAAGAAGGTGACCTATGCAACTTTTATGCTAGTGGGCAATACTGAAAACTGGTGGAACGGAGTGCAGAGAATGTTGAAAGCTACAAACCGCGAGATTACTTGGGACTTATTCAAGGAGAAATTCTTGGATAAGTATTTTCCTGCAAGCGCAAGACATGTGAAAGAGTCAGAATTTCTCAACTTACAACAAGGGAATATGACCGTTAGTGAGTATGTGGCCAAATTTGAAAACTTGTCACAGTTTTCAACATACTCTCAGCATCAACCAAATGAAGCATAGAAATATTAAAGATTCACAGAAGGACTGAGGTATAAGGTGAAGAAGGCTATGATCACCTTGAAGATCAATGAGTTCTCAGAACTACTGGATACATGCTGTGATGTAGAGGCTCTAGAGCAATCTAGAGATACAAAGAACAGAAACTTTGGGCCTACGAGGTTCCAGAGAGGCGGCGGTAACAGTTCTAACCACTTCCAGAAGAAACCCTATTCCCGACCAATGGGAAATCAGTAACAAACCACGGGTGGAGGTTCTGCTGGGAACTGGACTGGCTAGAACATGGCGTACCCTTTGAAATGTCTAAAGTGTGGGAAAGATCATCTCACAAGGGACTGCAACATAAAAGGGATCATCTGCTTCAGATATAGCAAACCTGGCCACGTGTCCCGAGATTGCAATCAAGCGAAGGCTGAACCTTCGATTAATGCTGCGAGAGCCAAGAAACCACAAGCTGGAGGGCGAGTTTACGCCATGAGCGGAGCTGAAGCCTCCGAATCTGAAGATTTAATTCAAGGGGAAGGCACCATAGAAGGTAATCTTTTAACTGTACTGTATGACTCTGGGGCAACCCATTCTTTCATATCATATGACTGTGTCCAAAGACTTGGTTTACCAGTGTCTACCTTACCTTTTGACTTAACTGTTTCTACCCCCACTGATAAACCTGTAGTTACTACTAAAGTCTGTCTAAATTGTCCATTGATTGTTGAAGATCGAACCTTTTCAGTCGATCTGATCTGTTTACCCCTTTCCCAACTAGATATAATTTTAGGGATGGACTGGTTGTCTTCCAACCATGTTCTATTAGATTGTTCAAGAAAAACCATAGTTTTTCCCATAGATGAGGATTCTAGATTTTTGACGGCCAACCAAGTTCAGGCTCTTTTGAAAGAAGGAGCTCACAGATACATGCTACTGTCTTCTTTGAAAGTTGAGAGCGAGGTTGATGTAAACACAATTCTAGTGGTGAATGAGTTTCCCGAAGTCTTTCCTGAGGATGTACCTGGGTTACCACCGGCTCGAGAGATAGAGTTTGCTATCGACCTAGTACCGGGAGCTGGTCCCGTGTCTATAGCACCTTACAGGATGGCATCGACAGAGTTAGCTGAGCTCAAGAAATAGCTAGAGGAGCTTTTGGAAAAGCAATTTGTCAGACCGAGTGTGTCACCGTGGGGAACACCAGTACTGTTAGTTCGCAAGAAGGATGGTATGTCAAGATTATGTGTGGACTACCAACAGCTGAACAAAGTGACTATCAAGAACAAATATCCACTCCCAAGAATTGACGATTTAATGGACCAACTGAAAGGAGCAGCGGTGTTTTCAAAGATCGATCTGCGATCTGGGTATCATTAGATACGAGTGAAGATGGAGGATGTACCCAAGACTGCTTTTCGTACCCGATATGGTCATTATGAATATCTCATGATGTCGTTTGGCATGACGAATGCACCAGCTATCTTTATGGACTACATGAACTGAATCTTTCGTCCTTACTTGGACAGATTCGTTGTGGTATTCATTGATGACATTCTAGTATACTCTCAAAATCAGGAGGACCATGCTGAACACCTCAGTATAGTTCTTCAGATTCTGAAGGAGAAGGAACTGTATGCCAAACTGTCAAAATGTGAATTTTGGCTGGAAGAAGTTAAATTTTTGGGGCACGTAATCTCGAAGGAAGGGATTGTGGTGGATCCATCGAAAGTGGAGGCGGTGCTGCAACGAGAACGACCAAAGTCAGTGACGGAGATCCAAAGCTTTCTGGGTTTGGCTGGATATTATAGGAGGTTCATTAAGGGATTCTCCAAGATTACTGGACCTCTTACTCAACTCACGAGGAAGAACCAAGCTTTTAAGTGGACCGATAGCTGTGAGCAGAGTTTCCAAGAGTTGAAGAATCGGCTAACTACCTCGCCAGTGTTAGTGCTACCCGATCCGAATGAACAGTTTGAGGTGTACTGTGACGCTTCATACCAAGGGCTAGGATCTGTACTTATGCAGCATGGAAGGGTAGTGGCTTATGCTTCGAGGCAATTGCGAGTGCACGAGAAGAACTACCCGACGCATGACTTGGAGTTAGCGGCTGTAGTTTTTGCTCTGAAGATATGGAGGCATTTTCTCTACGGAGCGACGTTCAACATCTTCAGTGATCACAAGAGTATGAAGTATTTGTATGATCAGAAAGAGTTGAACATGAGGTAGCGAAGGTGGTTAGAGTTCCTGAAGGATTATGATTTCCAACTTCTATATCACCCTGGCAAGGCAAATGTTGTGGCAGACGCTCTAAGTAGAAAGATGATCAGTGTCTCTGCCCTGATGATCAAGGAAAAAGATATGCTAGAGCAGTTCAGAGATGTATGGTCTTTTGTGGAGTTAGAACTAGGGAAGATCTGCATGAATATGGTTACCATCTCAAGCAAGCTGATGGATGACATAAGGGAAAAGCAGAAGGTTAACAAGTTCTTATAAGAAGTGAGAGAGCAAGTGGAGCAAGGAGATGAAACAGAGTTTACGGAAGGAACGGATGGAATTCTAAGGTTTCGTGGAAGAGTTTGTATTCCCCGTGACAAGGAGCTTAAAGAATATATCATCAACCATGCTCACACAAGCCAGCTGAGTATGCATCCGGGCATAACAAAAATGTATCAAGACTTGAAGAAGTTGTTCTAGTGGCATGGAATGAAGAGTGACGTTACTAGACACGTATCGACTTGTCTGGTTTGTCAGAAAGCTAAAGTGGAACATTAGAGACCAGCGGGATTGCTGCAACCATTATCTATTCCTGAATGGAAGTGGGACAGCATTGCAATGGATTTTGTAGTCGGTTTGCCAAAGACAAGAAAAGGTCGTGACTCGATTTGGGTAATTGTGGACCGACTCACAAAATCAGCACATTTTCTCCCAATCAACATAAGATACAAACTGGAGAGACTGACCCAGATCTATATTGGAGAGATTGTTAGACTGCACGGTGTGCCTACAAGTATTGTTTCAGATAGGGATCCGAGATTTACTTCACAATTCTGGAAGAGTTTGCAAGAGGCGTTAGGGACAAAGCTACGTCTGAGTTCTGCTTATCACCCACAGACCGATGGTCAATCGAAGAGGACAATCCAATCTTTGGAAGATTTACTTAGAGCCTACACCATAGAACAGACTGGAAGTTGGGATGACGTTCTACCGTTGATAGAATTCACCTACAACAACAGTTATCATTCGAGCATAGGGATGGCACCCTATGAGGCTCTGTATAGACAATGGTGTCAAACACCTCTGTGTTGGTACCAAGATGGCGAGCGCCTTACTATTAGACCATATATTATACAGCAGACAATGGAGAAGGTTAAAATGATTCAGAAGAAGATAAGGACGGCTCAGAGCCGACAAAAGAATTATGCAGACCAAAGGAGAAAGCCTCTTGAGTTTGAGGAAGGCGAGCATCTATTCCTGAAAGTCACACCTACGACTGGGGTAGGCCGGGCCTTGAAATCTAGAAAACTCACTCCAAAATTCCTTGGACCATACCAAATCATTCGCCGAGTAGGTCCTGTAGCCTATCAAATAGCCTTACCCCATTTTCTTTCAAACATTCATAATGTTTTTCTTGTGTCACAACTTCGAAAATACCTTCCTGACCCAAGTCATGTCATAGCACCAGATATAGTACAATTAAAAGAGAACTTAACTTATGAGGCATCTCTTGTAAGAATCGAGGATAGAAGGATAAAGCAATTAAGAGGCAAGGAGATCTGTAACACCCATGTGGGGATGTCACATTCATGATGCAATAAAATAAAATAAAATAAAATTTTTACCCAAGTTATAAAACGTTTGGTACATAAATAATATTAGTGGTAAATTTTTTTTCCTTTTATACTTATAACATTAAATAAAATAACACAGAACACAAAATAAAACAAAGTATAATCACCCATAATATACATATGATTTTTGTCTTAAATACACAAATAATTTACAACTACAAACATTTAACAAAGCAGTAAAAAAACAATATAGTACTAAAACATAACATTGCCCAAGTGCACCTCAAAGATTTCTAACCGTCCGATGGATCATCCTCAGAGAGATCATCGAAGGACAGAACTCCTAGAGGTCCTATAGCTCTACGAACACGGGTCCGGGCTGTTGACTCACTACTGAGCTCGCTCAGCGCATGGAAGATTCCTTCCCAGTAACGCCTAAGAGTCAGAGGCAACTCTAGATATAAGTATAAAGTAGTAGTAAATATAACATCTCCATCAAACTCTCTACATAGGGACACAGTCAGACGTTCCACGTAGACTACAGATCCTCTATCCTCTCGCATATGCCAGGCCTCCGAACCTCCGTGAAACTCAAGTCTCACAAACACGAAGAATCCCGGCAATGCCATGATCTCAAGATCAGTCTTGATGGTGAGGGTGATCTATCTGCTCACCTTCCTCATATAGCTCGCCCGGCTGGTGCTCGTCCAGATACTGTATCTCAAGAGACTGTTCCTCTTCTTCTTCCTCAAACTCTTTACGAAAATAATATAATAATATCGAGAAAAGCATATAGAGAGGTGAGACAATCTACATCACTACCAGCATGGCAATAAAGAAAATGACAATACAACAGATATCACAACATTACATATCATCATACCACATACAGTATAGCAAAGCAATATATCATACATTTTATCACAGATTATAATAAACATTAAAATGCATATAATGAATGATACACACACTGACTCGTTCCTACTCCATGGAGCTAAACACGGATATCTGAGAGAATGATCCAAAAAGAACTAATAGTACCTCAGGCTACCCAACCAAACTATTACACTGTCAAAAGTTGTGTCTATAGCCCACAGTCCAAAACATCGTGCACTACAGGCATTATACATAATAGTCTTCTTAAGACCTCGATTAAGAACAATGCTTGTCAAGATCATTAGTGTTGCCCGTTACCACGGCCCAGAGGAGCAACCCACTGTCCCCATGTGGAATTCTCCGCACATTAATGCCTCCAAGTTCATATAATGAACCACACTATGCCTATCACATCATAATACGGTGTAATTCGTCTCATCAATCAATCGCCAATTATCAACCAAATTGACACAACACTCTAAGCATGATCTAAAATTACAAAAATACCCTTAATATCCATATTTTACCATATTTATGAAAATACCCTTAGTTACAATATTCTAAAATATAGCCTGTCTCCACTTGACAGTACTATCTCACAACATGCGCGGGTCCACCACTTTGGCCCGACAGTAAAACTCGCTATATCATTTAATCGCGTTAAAATTTTATCGCATTTTCACAATCGCGTCACTTTTACAAACTTTTTAAAATTGCGTGAATATATTTTTGACGTTTTTGAATATCGCGCAATGTTTTTAAATCATTTTCTCAATCGTGTAAGATTTTTAAATCATTTTCTTAACCTTATAGCTTAAAATCATCATTTTAAATATGTGTAAACTATTTCTAGTACTTTTAAACTACGTAAGGTAATTTCCTTATGTTATAAATATATTATGGAATCTTTTTTATTTTATTTATCTAATTTTAGTAAATTTCGACAGCATTTTGCCTATAAAATCAATATATGGTATTTTTAGCATTTTCCTTTAATTACTGTCAATTTTAATCTTACCCAATAGTTACACTTTGAAACTTGCTAACGCGCTTCAAAACTTATAGAGTGAGCTCTACATTAGTATTTTTCAAGCATTTGCTTTAATTCTTACTTAAAATAAATTCTGCTAATTTAGAATTCTAGAACTAAGTTCATTCCTTTTATTTTCTTAAAGATTCATTGGAATCAAATTCTTTTGTAAATTAATTTCCTAACCTATCTTAGAAAATAAAATGGCATTCAATTATACATTAAATGACATGTTGGGCATAATTAACCTAAATCATTCTTAAATTTATTATTTTACCTAGATTCTTTAAATCATTGATTTAGAAAATGGTTGAGAACATTTTGGTTCTCTGTTTAATGGTAAGGTCGTGAGCCTCTTTGTGTTCTTTGGAACACTCATACAAATCGTTACATGTTATTCACATCCTACTTTAATAGTCATATAATTATCAACACATACAACTATAAACACATACAATATACATACAATATATTTTAAAGCTATAGACATGCATAGCAAATAAAATAAATCACAAATAGGAAAGCATTTAAATAACCACACAAATAAGAAAAATAATAAACAATCACACAAATGAATCCTTATGGATTCTTCACACACATACAATTTCATTTTCTCATCACCATACAAGGTTGATGAGATTAAATCTCCTTCTTACTTCTTGAAGACAAAGGTCTCTTAGTCTTCTCCTTCTCCTTACTTTCTTGAAAATCAACACAAAATCCTAATAATTCTTAAATAATTAGTAAAAACACATACAAGGATCAAGATTGAAAAACCATGGAACAATCATGGCTTAGAAAATCACAAATCAAATTTCAATTCATAAAATCAAAACTTACCCTTAGGGAAGTGAACAAAAGCTTTGATTTTGAACTAGATAGAGTAAGTTTTTGACAAAACCTTGTGAAGAAAAAGTGTTTAGAATATAATTTTGGTTTAGGAAAAGTGAAGAGGTAAAATTATAGAAGATTGGTGGTGGTATTTGGGTGTTGGGCCGAAAATTGGAAAGAAAAGGGAAGAGAAATGTGTTCTTGAGTTTCTTGGAAATTTGAGAGAATATGAAAGCTTAGATTTGGATAAGTGTAAAATGAATATTGAGTGTAAAAATGAGGGGGGCTGCCGTGTGGTTATTGTGAGTGAGGTTGAGTGTTTAATTTGGATAGTAAATATCCATTTGTGTTCACACTAAGTAAGCACATGGCTTATGTCATTTGGATGGTTCAAGAACCACGTAGAACTTGTGAGGACTTGGCCATTTAGCCTTCATGGCCGTGGGACTCCTTGGGTTTAGGGGGCTTAATTTGTTTCAATTAAAGACTAATTCCATGCTAATTAAATAGGTAATTAATTAGGTTAAACCTCCTATTAACACTTAATTAACATTCTAATTATATAACCAATTAGTTTAATATATATTAGCATATATTATAACCTCTAAACAAAATTAGGATATCTAATTAATAATTAGATTATAACTAATTAATAACTAAGTTAGCTTACTTAGTTTGCTAATTAGGTAATTAGATTAACTAAATTAGGTTTAATTAGCTACTAAGCAAAGTCAAGCCACTATGTTTGACTTAATCTTAACCTTTGATTTTAACTTTAATTTCTATCCCTTGATGAAATCTAAGGTGGATATTGCTTGGTGATAAAACTTGAATTCTTATCTCACCATTGATTTGATCAATGGTTACGATCAAAGGCTTCCTAGCTAAGTCTTCATCCAACGGTCCATATTAAAGTCCATGCTTCTTTCTTTGACCTATTCCTATTGGTTAGAATTTTTCAAGCCACCTTTGTTGACTTGCTCCCATTGGCTTAGAAATTTGTCCAGTCAGAATCGTTGACTGCTTTTCTAATCGCGGGTCCCATAGACTTTTAAGGGTCCATGGTCATTTTGAAGCAGATTTCTACTATTTTTGAGACAGTAGGTACTGTCAAATAAAATAATATTATAATAATATAAAATTATTTTATTGCACAGTTAAATCCTAAAAATTAAAAGATTAACATATATATCAATCAGAATTGGGTTTAGTAAGATCCCCCAACTCCAATTAATTAAAATAAGATTTTTCCGGCCAGAAAATTATTATTTCCCTGGCTCGGAGCAAATCACATACAACAATCAAATACACTCACAAAACAGTCAAATTTAATTTACTACTCAAAGAATTCACAAAACAGTACATTTCAGGACAATATTATAATTATCTCAAAAGTTGGGGTGTTACAAGATCTCATTGGTGAAGTTAATCTGGAACGAGATTAGGGATGGCAAAATTATCCGTACCTGTGGGGATCCGCGGGGATTACCCGCGATGGGGCGGAGGATGGGTACCCGTTTAATAAATGGGGGCGGGGGCGGGGATTATAGTACCTGCCCCACGGGTACCCGCAAACCCGTTAATTATACTTTTTCATCTAATATATATCATATATTATTTTTCTTTTTTCTTTTTTACTTTGAGATGAGATGAAAATACATATCTTTTTATTATTTTGAAATGATTTTTTATTGAATGAGTCCATAATGATAAAACTTGTTAAAAAAATATATACTATTTATGTAATAGTTATTTATGTAAATTGATTATTACAAAATATAATTGAATTTAGTTTGTTATCTATAATATTATTTTAATTTTGTAAGAATCTTAGATTGTTGAACAAAGTTGTAGTATATGGTGTTAAAATTTATTTTCTTTATATTTTTTTTTATAATTTTTAAGATTTTATTTTAAATTATTAACTATCCGCAGATACCCCCGCCTACCCGTGGGGATCATAAATGGGTACCCATGATGAGACGGGGATGGGGGCGGGGGAAGCACTATCCACCCCCGCCCCGCCCCCCTGCCATCCCTAAACGAGATGACTGGAGATGCAACCTGGGAGCTGGAAGACAAGATGAAGGAGCGACACCCACAATTATTCTAAGGTATGCAAATTTCGAGGACGAAATTCCTTTTTAGAAGGGGAGTGTTGTAACACCCCGAAAATTGTTTATTTTATCATTTATCATCATTTTATAATATTTGTAAATTTTGGGAATTTTTATTAATTTTTTCAGAAATATCGAATATTTTAATATATTTCTCATTTTACGTGCATGCTGAGCAGATCCAGGACAACGAAAATGTTTTCCCTAAGGCTGGTAAACCTTGAACTGTCAACATGTCGATGGGGGATCTTACTAAACCTGAAGCCGGACACAGTTTGCGAAGTTTATGTTTTTTGAGATTTTATCTAATAAATAAAATCGATGTATCGTAAAATCATCTGGTGAACAATAAAATATTATTTTCATCAACTGTAACTTTTATTCACTAGAAAAGAAAATAATTCTAACAACGTAATTAATCATCTGTTCTAGAATGTTTAATTAAGGAGACAACTTTGCTTTTCACTTTATCGGGAGGCGTGTGAAGCTTATCAAGGAAGCTTCAAGGGAAACTTCTAGGAAGCTTCCTCCCAACCACCTCTTCTCTCTCCTCTTATGTGCTGCACGGTTGGGGCTTAAGGGGGAAATATCACATTTTCATCCTCTCATTTCTCTCCCTCACGTCTGCACTTTTTCTCCTCCTCCCTCTCATATCTTCTAATCCTTTTTACTTCACTGCAGCCTCACCCTTTCCACCCACACATCCATTTGATTTCTTCAAGCTCTCACACTCTTTACACCCACATTGTGATTGGAAAACCATTCTCTTTGAGGGAGTCATCTTCAAGAACTCACCATTCTCTCCATTTTCATCTTCTTCCACTAAGCTTCAAAGTTTGAAACTTTGAGGTAAATATCCATAAACTCTTTCATTTCTCCATCTCATTTTCGTATTCCATGATCATATTGGTGACCATGGATGTTTTATCCAAGCTTGGGTAGTGATACTAGTAAGTTTGAATGTTTTTGGACCTTGAGGTTGTGAGAAAAATGAATTTCATAAAGGAAAGGAGAGTTCTTTAATGGTTCTTCACTTAGGTAAGAGGAAGACTATCCACTACAACCTCTCTTGGTAGTGGGAAATTTGTTTGTGTTGATATTATGAAGTGTGTTGATGGATTGGGGTTTTGATTGTGCCATAAGTGATTATATGTATAATATTGTTGTTGGTTTAGTTAGAAATGATTGAATGATGATATGTTGGTGATTAAAATGAGATATAATGGTTTGGTTTGGATTACATGGCTTAAAACTCTATTTTTCTGCCAAATTCAAGCTGTGTAATCGATTACATGGGTGATGTAATCGATTATAGAGCTTCTAGAACTGCAAGATTATGTTTTTGGGAAGCTTGTAATCGATTACACGATTTATGTAATCGATTACAAGGCTCTTGGACTGCATGTAATCAATTACATGAACCATGTAATCCATTACCAAGCTCCTGGAATTGAATGTAATTGATTACATGATTCATGTAATCGATTACCAGGCTACTGGAAAACATGTAATCGATTACACACTGCATGTAATCGATTACATTGATTCTGTTGAGTGTGTAATCGATTACCAAGACCTTGTAATTGATTACCAGACCCCAAAAATGATGATTTTCACTTGAAAATGATAGGATTGAGTTTCTTTAACCATGCTAACCTAAGTATAACTTGTAAATACCAAGAATTGAAGGATTGAAATCATTATGACGGTGAAAAAGACTATGTTCTAACAAAATTTGAGAAATGATTTCATTATTGATTTAAATCATATTGATACATGAACTTGAATAATTCATGATGAGCATGATTGAAGCATGCATTGAAAGTCCGTTGGACTATTGTCAAGGCCAAGTTACCTAGGAGTTGAATTACACCTATGTGCGGGTGTGAATAGACTAGTGTAGGTAGTTGATTGACCTTGGGGGCGTTGGGGTGCGGGTACCTCGCAATAGACAATTGGTAGCTCTTCTGTCCGTGGGGCAGACCGATGCAAATGCACCGACGATCCGGACCGAGACACTGTCCTATGTCGCAATCTGTGTAGAATGTCTTGTGCAATGCCATGACGTGCACGATGATAAATTAAGAATTAAAAAGCACTTGTTGGCTGCGGCAGTCGAGTTACAGACATGTCTCCTAATCATTCTCTCTGAATGTTTGTGTCTAGCTCCATGGAGTAGGATTTTTGGTACCATAAGCATGTGCATATGGAATTAACACATCATTTGACATTTATTTATTTATCTGACGATTATATTCTGTTATTTTGTTAATATGTTATAACCAAAATTTGCCTATTATTCTGCTTATTGATGATGTTTATTATTCCTAAATGTTATGTGGGTGTCATACGCCGTTTTATTTCTTTACTGCCATAATTGGTAATGTAAGTTGGATGTCTTACCTCTTTCCAGTATTTCTGTTATTTTCTATCTGTATATCGTGTCCCATCGAAGACAACAGCAAGGAGATTGGAGCTCCTAATTTCCCCGGCTTATGGCTTGATTACGATTAGCATCTACTGTGGAGCATAGAGGCACGCATGCATGGATTTCTGGGCGATGTACGTCTGACCTTCCTCGGAGGGCCAAAATGTTGGCACATTAACTTGAATTCTGACCGCTGTGTCTACCTGGGAGATGTGTCGATCTCTTTGGCCTGGAGGCGTCATGAGCCTCCGATTTTTACCTGCTGCATCAGCTTACGCTTGGAATTTTATTTGCCCATCTGGGAGATGTGGGGTAACCGCTTCTACATCCCGCAGGAGGACTCTTTTGATTCCACTGCTCGGACTCCGGCCCGTGGCTCTGTGGCTGCTATGGAGGTTTCCTCTGATGAGGAAGACCCCGAGGATGACCTCGCGGAGGATCCTGAAGAGGATCCTGATACGGTTCCTCCTCATCTAAGGGATTGATATTGTTGGTAGCTACTGATAGCTGCCAGCGTTTTATTTTGGGGGCCTGATGTCTTTTGTAGTGGGCTGTATATTTTTGATATCTTGGGGATGTGTATGTATGATCCTTTGGGGCAGGTATAGTTTTGCTTTTTGGTATACCAAGCTTTGTAACCAAACAGTTTGATAAATATATATATATATGAATATGCAATGTTAATTCCAATGTAGGCTTTACTTCTCTTTACTCTTTATTTCCAATTATGTACCGTCACTGTGTTTATTAATTATTGTAACAAAAAAAAATATTCGCCAATTTAATTACATGTCTATAATCAAGTAAATTTATATTATATTATAATGAACCGAGTCTTAACTTATATAATTTTTATTTCCGCATTGTAATTGACAATGTGACGTTCCCTCCCAAAAAGGGGCATTACACATCATGTAGTCATCCTTTAGTCATAAGATAGTTCATGAACATCCTAGAATGGCCTTGTTGGCCGTGGAGCACATGGATGGACATAACCAAGTTTTGTTTCATTTTAATTCCTAGTTACACTTAGCTTAGGTAGTTTAGTTCATCTAGTTACATCTAAACTAACTTAGTTAGATCATTTAGTTACATAACTAACCATCTAGTTACATGATTAGATCATGCATTTGTCATGCATTAATCATCCTTCTAGAAAATCCTAGATATTTTCTTGTAGCTATAGACTCCAAGTATTAGTTAACTTAGTTTGTTGCAATTAGTTACTAATTAGGCTTTTAGAGTAACTTAGTTAGATTATCTAGTTACTTAGTAACTAGTGATGTGTGTGAAACAACATCATGTTTTGTTCTTGTTTTGCATGTATTCTTAGGCATTTTAGACATTTTAGTTTCCCTTTTTGTTTGTTTTTCCCTTAGTTCAGATAACTGCGGTATTTGTGGTGTTATTGTGTAGGATTGGTGCTAAATTGGCCTTGGAATGGATGGAAGCTTGCATGATTGAAGTTGGAGCTTGATGGATAGCAAAAAGGTGCAAAAAGAGACTTCTAGAGAGTTCCACGGCCTGGCCGTGGAACCAACCACGGCCGTGGAACTCAACAACATGCAAAATTGGCCTGTGGCAGAGAGAACCACGGCCTGGCCATGGAATGATCCACGGCCCCATGGAATTCTGACAGCAAGTTCACGGCCTGGCCGTGGAATGAATCACGGCGGTGGTTCGCAGCGCGCAGCAGAATTTTAGTTTTTATTTTTATTTCTTTTGGGGCCTTTTAGACAATGAAAACCCTAGGCTATAAATAGATGTTCTGAATAGAATGAGGGGGGTTCTAATTGGGTTTTGGAGGAGGCACATTGGAGGCTTTGGCTCTTAATCTTCATCTTTCTCCCTTCTTCTTCCATTGTTACGGGTTTGGGATGTTTTTAAGTTTGATTTCTTGTCTCCTCTTCTCTATGTCTGAGTAGTTTCCTTTGTTTCTAGGATTGGGCAATGCCCTTTGATACTTTGATAATGATTAATTGACTTTGTTTTCCCTTTTATTAATCTTGATTGTTCATTGATTCAATTCTTATTACTTTTATTCATGTGAATTTGTTGGCCACTTATTTGCATCTCATAGGCATTTAGGGACGTATTGAGAGGTGAACCTAAGTGTTGGAACCATAAAAATTGAACTTAAGGTCTAAATCACGAGAGTAGTTTTAGCCTTTCGAGGATTCAATGAATTACCACAAAGCGTAATGGGTTCAATTTAAATTCAATTACCACGAGAGTAGGAATTGGTTTAATTAATTGACACGGATCTTGTATCTTGAGAAAGAACATTAACTAATTTAGGGTAATTCACCTTCAATTGAATTTCAGATTTAATAAAAGGGTTGTCAATTAGGATTTATCTTGTATCATTGTGGTATCCCAATCTTGGAAGCTTTCTTGAATCTGAATATCTTTCTTGATAAATTACTGTTTTTGTTCTTAATTTTGCACTTTAATAATTATTTACTTAATTGCTTGGTTACTACATCCTTATCAATCAACAATTTTATCCCTTTTGTTTAATTGAATTGAATTAATTAATTAATTGGTATTCATAGACACAGTCCCTGTGGATTCGATCTTTTTATTACTTGACGACGAAACCGTACACTTGCGGATTTCATGCATCAACTAGTCTAACCACTTTTGTTGACCATTTTCTATTGGTTAAGAAATTCAAGCCATTTATGTTGACTAATTCCTATTGGTTCATCAAGAATAGGTCACAAAGATTTTTCCCGGTCTATTTTTCGACAGTTAATAGATACAGGATCTATTATTCAACTAGCAGAGACTAATGTTTTCAAAACAGCAGATATTATTCGATAGATAATAAATTATGAAATATTTTTATTTTACAGATAAATTCTAAAAATTAAAAGATCGGGTAACGTATCTCTTAGATTCGGGTTTAGTAAGATCCCTCGGGTCTGAATAAATTAGTAAAGATTTTTCCCGGCTTGAAAATTATTATTTCCCTGACTGGGAGTAAATCACACATAACGATAAAAAATAGTCACAAAATAGTCAAAAGAAATTTACAGCTCACAGAAAACATAAAACAGTACAATTCAGACATTATTGAGAAACTTTAAATTTTGGGGTGTTACAGTCTAACTTCAAGGTATTCTTCATTTTCACCCATTTTTCATTATGTAGATATTTAATGGGGGAAATGTTAGGGAATGAGGAGACGGTGCATAACAGTAGCCTATCAGTGGAGGTTTTGAGTCCTCCATCATCCCCATCACCTCAGCCACGACAGAGGCTTCAAGCCCATGATGGGGACTTTGACGGGGGTCTGAGCTTCTTGGTTAGGATGAG
Source organism: Ormosia semicastrata (assembly GCA_029884595.1). Classification (NCBI taxonomy): domain Eukaryota; kingdom Viridiplantae; phylum Streptophyta; class Magnoliopsida; order Fabales; family Fabaceae; genus Ormosia; species Ormosia semicastrata. The sequence continues at coordinate 57,668,780 of JAQQTO010000063.1, forward strand.
GATCTTAGAAGTATTCTAGAGAGCGAATCAAGCCAGAGAGCTGGCAAGGCATGGGCCTGCTTGTCTTCTCTCTGAGCTTATGATGGTACTAGGAGACTTGAGTGATTCTTCAAAGTCTAATATGGGTGTGTCCTTTGTAGGTATGGCACGAAACCGGAGGGTAGCACCTACGGAATAGAGGGAACTCACTCTTCCCCGAGATGTGGGTTTATACTAATAGGTGGACTGAGAAGTCCTGGGCACCTTTTCTAACGTGAAGACAGCCAAAGATGCCCATGAGAAGTAGTAGTACATACAGCTGACTGTGGACGGGCTTAGAGATCGAGAGTACACAACTCTGCATCTGCTTGAGGAGGAGAGGGTGTGCTCAGTCTGTACAGAGGGCAAGCATTTTATGTACATATACGAGGCACTCTTCACTGGAATTGGAGTATGCCTACCCTTTACCAAGTTCAAGACGGGTGTCCTCAACCGCCTTCATGTGGTGCCTACCCAACTCCACCCAAATGCTTAAGGATTCATCTGGGCATTTGAGCTCATCTATCGAGTTTTTGAATTGCCTTACTTAATCAACTCCTTTTCCTTTCTTTTTTCCTAGTTCTCAACCTCTAGGAACAACCATCCTAAGGGGTGTGTTACTATAAGCACAGAATGGGTGCAAGGTCTTCAAACCATACCAAGAGTCCTTTAAGAATTTCAAAAAGGATTTTTTCAGGATAGAAAGGGCTCTGGGGTCAACTCCTTTTTTCATCACCTCGGAAGGCTAACCATGCTTCTATCTATATTGGACCTATGCTAGTTGGGAGCAGGGGAATGAATAGATAGAGACTCTGATCTCTAAGCTCTTCAATTTTGAGGTCGAGGTCTTGTACTTCCTGGTAGATTAGGATGATAAAAATGGGCTATCTCCTATAAGGACAGCTTGGATGAGCCCAATGATTCTGTGAAAGCTTTACCAGGTATCTCATCTTGTATATTTCTTTCTATTGAATTTTATATTTGTCTAAGTGTTGTAATACTTTTTCTCTTTTTACAGAAAGCATAGCTCTATAAGATGGACTTTAGCGTTTAGCTCAAAAATTAGCATCCAGGAAGGTTGGGGTATTCAGATCACGAGCCCCGGTGGCTGCCCTAAGGGTGATCATTGCTGTTTCATCGACTTTAAGCAGTGCATCCCCCTACCTTCGGCCGATGTAGCCCCTCCACCTCCCACAAACACCGAGGTTCGAGATGTTGGGAATAATTCTCCTGCTCCACCACTATGATCTCAAAAGAAGTGGGCCAAAAGTAGCAGAGATCCACTGGGGAAAAGGTTGGCCAGTGAGGTGATCTCATAGGAGTCGAAGGTGTTCGAGATCCCATCCGACCCAGCGTCTACTATCTCGGAGGGTGCTCCACTTCATTTCCCAACTGGATTAGTATGGACTCATGGGGCTGATGTAATACCCTTAATAACTTGTTAACTTGTGTAAGGTTACAGAGGTAGCGTAATACTTGCTTAACATGCCTGTTTAATTTTGTGACAAAATGAGTTAGTTTAGGCACTTTGTTGCAACATAGAAGATAAAAAGTAGCGTAAAATGACTCAAATAATAGTATAAATTGCTTAGATGAGGGAATTAAATATGGATAATTTATTTCTAGGTCACAAATGTATGAAACAAGATGTAGTTAAAGTTTCAAGATAATTAGAGTTAGTTTGATATTTTTAAGCATACTAGTTGTGTTTTAATACCGGATTGACTTATAACAGATATGTAAAATCATGTTTTTGGTGGAACAACAATTTTGATGAATCTCAATATTTATTTTAAAGTTTTTGGAAGTTAGAAAACTTAATTTGGTCAAATCTAAGTGTTCTTAACAGATATAATGTTTTAGTGAAATATTTGGGTCACTTAGTGACTCATTGTTCTCGTATGTTCCAACCACTATTTTTTTACTTTTCCTTCGTTATTCCTTCTTCTTTTCACACTTCAACTCATTCACACTCTTGTAACGACCCGGGACTGGCTGCAGGATTGATGAGTGTCTCCACAAACCAACACGGGTCTTTTCAGCGTGCTTTGTCCTCACTCACACGCATCCTAGGAAAATTCCCAGGAGGTCACCCATCCCACAATTGCTCCAGGTCAAGCACGCTTAACCATGGAGTTCTTATGTTCAAGGCTCCCGAAAAGAAGTTGCAACTTGTTGATATGGCTACACCAAATCAATACCTTTAAGCCATCCTCAACTATGCAGTCTCATACCTGCACAGTCTCTGAATCCCTCTCATTCCGGTGCATATTCAGTTCATTCATGTAGACCCTCCGCCTAGAAGCCTGCTAGGAGCCGCTCCTTGTCCGTGCTTCATTGCACCGGCGATCACTCCCCGCCCTCGTCGGCCCCGGGACACCACATGCCCACCAACTTCCGCTTGGTTCGTCCCCGAACCACACCGTACTGGGAGAGGTCCCGTCTCTGATACCATTAATGTAACGACCCGGGACTGCCTGCAGGATTGATGAGTGTCTCCACAAACCAACACGGGTCTTTTCAGCGTGCTTTGTCCTCACTCACACGCATCCTAGGAAAATTCCCAGGAGGTCACCCATCCCACAATTGCTCCAGGTCAAGCACGCTTAACCATGGAGTTCTTATGTTCAAGGCTCCCGAAAAGAAGTTGCAACTTGTTGATATGGCTACACCAAATCAATACCTTTAAGCCATCCTCAACTATGCAGTCTCATACCTGCACAGTCTCTGAATCCCTCTCATTCCGGTGCGTATTCAGTTCATTCATGTAGACCCTCCGCCTAGAAGCCTGCCAGGAGCCGCTCCTTGTCCGTGCTTCATTGCACCGGCGATCACTCCCCGCCCTCGTCGGCCCCGGGACACCACATGCACTAATGTAACACCCTTGTGGGGGTGTCACATTTAAAATTAAAATAAAACAACGATAACGAGAAAACTTAAATAATAAAACTTGTACACGTACTTTGTTTGAAAACATGAAAGTTGTATCCTCAAGATATTACACCTATAAAAATATTCATACACACACACATAGATAATATCGGCACACCCCTGTACAATATACATTATATCCATAAACATATCCATTCATATACATATCCACCAGATACTAATATACAAAAATTTACATAAGTTTTGTTTTCATAAGTTGTACAAATAATTTACACATAATTTACAACCCAAATAAAAAAAAACGCATACCAAAAGAAAAGAAAGCATAAAAGGTTTATATTTACAACCCAGCATCAGAAAGGATAACAAACCCAAGTGCACGTCACACATTTTTAGTCACTTAGAGAAACATTCCTGGATGATTCCTCCAATGACATAAATGCATGACGTCTCCCAGAGGACCTATGAGCAGGAACTCTGGGTGCTCTGTGGACCAGAATATAATTAGGGGTTCTAACAGAAGGTGTCCGAGCAGAAGACACAAAACTATACTCATTGGGAACCCGAAAAAGACCGTTCCAGTGACGGCGAATCCCCAATGGTAGTTCCAACTGAACATATAAATCTGCTACAAAAACTGGGGCAGAAATAGACTCTGGTCGCAAAGACAAAGTAATTACTCCTGTATAAGCAACAACGTTACGTTCTCCATAGATGCGCCAACTGTCAGCTCCTCCGTGAAATTCCAAACTGATAAAACCCAAAAATCCGGGTGTCGACATCTCACCCTATCAATACTAACACTAGGGATGATCTAAGGCTCCGGGTCTTTGGACTGAAAATCTGTGGATCGTGGTTCTTCCTCTGCTATGTATTCACTGCCTAACACTGTTTCTTCGACCCCTTCTTCATAATCTATATATATATATATATACATACAACAAACAAAACAAACAATATATACCACAAATAGAGAGGTAAGACAACTCGAAATAACCAATAAATGTCACATATGAAATAATAATACAACATTAACATAAATAAAATCCATAATGTACATAAATCCTATAACAGTTCAAAATACTCACCACACAATATAATGAATTTAAAATGAATATGTCAAAGTGTAAAATGACTCATTCCTACTCCATGGAGCTACAACACATACTCAGATATCGAGAGAATGAGATGAGATTTCTATTAGTCTTGCTTGACCAATCCGGCTATTGACCTTGTCCACCCTTTGTGTCTATAGCTTTGGCTACCCCGACCAGCTATTGCACTGTCAATACTTTGTGTCTATAGCTGACCATTGTGATTGCTATTGCACTGTCAATACTTTGTGTCTATAGCCCACGAAAAATAAATATAATGGCATAGTACACAACCCAGACACACAGTCAATTAATTGTGTACTACAGGCAGTCAGATAGTCCTCTCAGATAGTCCTCTCAAAACTTGATTAAGGATAGTGCTCGTCGAGAACATAAGTGTGTTATCACGCACCACGGCCCAGAAGGAGCTACCTCCTGTCCACATATGGAATAGTGCACACTATGAACTCCAAGTCCATATCAGAAAGTGAACACACTAAGCCTATCACATCGACAACACGATGTTATTCATCTCGTCAATCAAATCACCAATTTTTAATTTTGGCATGACTCAGTGCATGAACAAATGCATAATTACCAAAATATCCTCAGGTTTCAACTATTTATATAAGTGCCATCAATTTTCAATTATTTACAAAAATACTATCAAATCTCCATTATTTACAAAAATGCCATTAAATTTTGAATAATTACAAAAATGCCCTCAAATTTCAAATATTTTCAAAAACGCCCTCAATGGCTAAAATAATTACATAAATGCCCTCAGTGGCAAAAATCTCCAAATACAGTACGCTCCCACTTGGCGCACTTAGACAGTCCACACATCCGGGTCCACCACTTTGTCCAGACAGAAAAATTTGTTGTTTTCATCAATCGCGTAGAAATTTTATTTCATTTTCAAAAATCTTGCCGTTTTCACAATATACATCACATTTCCAAATTGTATAAATATATTTTGCTATTTTCTCAATCGCGTAAGCTTTTTAAATCATTTTCTCGTCTGATTTACTCAAATAAATATTTCTTAACTATATAAAAAAAATAATTATTAAGTTATTTAAGACCACTAAAATATATTTTTTTCAATTCTTGTAAAATATTTTAAATTACTATGTTTTCTTTGTAATTATTAACAACACTTAAATTGGCTTCAAAAATTCATTTGGTATTCATTAATCAACATTGTAAAACATTTTAATTCCTCCCATTCAATAATGTGACCGAACCTAGGGTTTTTGCATTCTTTAGAATGCTCATGCATTTCTAACATTAATCTAACACATACAATGTATAACATATACAATGCATCAAAGCTTAAACAAGTAAATAAAAAGCTATAAAAATCAACACATAGAAGAATCCTTAGGGATTTTATAAATATAATCAAACCCTAATTTCTTAATACCACTTTAATTTAATTAAATTTTTGTCTTCCTCTTACCCTAAATGAAGAAAATCTCTTCTCTTTCTCTTCCTTGTGGTTTCGGTTCTTCTCCTTAGAATCTAGGAAAAATGAACAAAATTTTCTAAAGGTTAATATTAGAAAATAGAACCATACCATGGTTCAATCATGGCTTGGAAGCTTAGAAATGAAAATAGAATTGAAAAACAAGAGATTTTACCTTTGAAGAAGAATCTCCAAAGTGATCTTCAAGCTTGAAAATGGAAGAAATAGAAGAAGCTTTCAACTAGAGATAGTCTTATAGTGATGTTTAGGAGTAGAAAAATAAGAAAAGAGAAATTTTGAGTGAAAGGATGATAGAGAATGAAGTTTTGACCGAATAGTCTCTTTGGGGTCTCCAATGGTGGACGGTGAAAACGAAGGAGAGAATGAAGGAATTAGTTGGATAATTACTTGAAGTGTTGGCCATAGAAGTGAATAGAAAATGGTCTTAATGCATGTGTTAAAATTCAAGAACAAATCTAGGCCATCCAATAGTTCAATGGCTATGATTAAGTCTTGCAAAAGAAGCTTGTTTCCTATTGGTTGAATGGTAATGAGTCATGGCATGACTAGGCTTGGTCTAGAATTTTCTTGGGTGGTTTTTCCTTGCTTTGGCCGAATTCCCTAACTAGATGGCCAACTTGGTTTGCTTTCTTTAACTAGCTAGTTACTTGCTTAGGTGAAGGCTTGGTTACTCCATTAACTAATTAGTTACCTTCTAGTTACATTATGGTAACTTAGTTAGTTTAAAGTTTCTAGTTAATTAGGCATAACTAGATTACTAAACTAGTTATTATCATTTAGTTATTTACAAGGTTGTAGTAATTAACTTAGTTAAATTTCAAGGTAACTAGACTAACTAAATTAAATGTTCTAGTTCCAATCTAACTAGCTTAGCCACTTTTGTTGACTTGTCTTGATTAGTTTGACTTCTAGGTGTCTTGTTTTTATTGGTCCAAGTTTCTAATCTATCCATTGGTTACTTTACTTGTACGTGGGTCCCGCAAACACGATGATCGGGTCCATTTGTCAAAATTTATCTTGAGTAATAAAATAATACGAAAATTATTTTATCGCACACTTAAATTCTAAAAATTAAAATATTCATAATAGTGTCTTTCAGAATTGAGTTTACCAAACTCCTTCTGCTCTAAAAGACCAAAACAAAATTCTTCTAACCAGAAAAATTCACATTTTCCTTACTCGAAGTAATACATAGAACATTTCAGTTAAATAAAGACACAGACAATAAAACAAAAATAACATTTTATACAGACAAGCATAAAATAGTACATTGGGGACATAATTGTCATTTACCCTAAAGTCAGAATTTTTAGGGTGTTACAACTCTCATATGGTCTACAACACATGCAGCAGAGCAGGAAAGAAAAGAACAAAGAGGAAGAGGGAGGAAGAAGAACGTCAAAGGGAAAGCTAAGGTTTGAAGCTCATCTAGACTACAAGTAAGGTAGGGGTGCTTGAACTTACATAACCAACTCTCTTTATTTTTCATCTTCTATCAAGGGCTTATGGTTGAATGAAATATAGGTTTTTGGGTGGTTTATGTTGTGTTCTTGCTTGTTTAGTGCCTTTGATGGCTGAGTTGGTTAGGATGAAGTTTAAACAACTCAAAGGTAGGTTGAAGATAGAAAATGGATATGTTGGATGATTAAACCTTGTTCATTATTCTAAGCTAAATGGACTTAAGGTAGGGTTTGATGATTTTATTATGGTTAGAGATCATATTTAAGATTGGAAATCACTTAAAATCCATGAGCTGATGGAGAAGATGAAGGGTCACGTGTTGTGCTCTGTATTTTTTATACAGAACATCACTAGATAACCGGTTAGTAGAATGGCTAATCGATTATCCTTGGTTGGCTGAAAATCCCTTCCTCATGAATAATCGGTTATCCACTTGGATAATAGGTTATTCTCGTGTGACATAGGATAACACCACGGCAATAACCAGTTAGCATGAGATGCTAACCGATTATTGTGTTATGGTGGGAAGACCATTTAAGCCATAACCGATTAGGGGAAAGGCCCTAACTTGTTATTATGCACTTCCAGAACAGCTTTTTAGACCTTGTAATAGGTTATCTCAAGCAATAACCGATTATTAAGGTCCTTTAACCGATTATGGGCAATTCCAAAGTTAGAATTTGGCTTGTCATAATCATCTTTTTATGAGGGATAAGGGTTAGGAACTTAAGGAAGTACAGTTACTCAATCTTGGGCTTCATGTAAAGTAAAGCTTGTTTAGGCTAGATAATGGATACCCATGATTGAATAGAGACTCTTATGTATATTCTTTGTATGTATAGAAAATATGTATATCTTAGAGCAACCAAAAGTGATGGTTTGCCTTGAGTAAGTGTCTAGCACCTTTAGCAACTTAGTGTTGCTTTAGTTATCACTTACGATGTGATGATGTGGTGTATTAGATACAAGTAAACTAGGATGGATTAGTAGTTTTTTTCTTATGAGTGTGACCTTACATGGCATATATTGTCATTTGGCCAAAAGGAAGGGAGTCAAAAGTTCCTCAAGGAGCAAGCCATTCCTGACCAAGGGCTAGGGTTACATATAGTATGGGGCTTCAGTCTTCCTAACTACAACAAGTAAACGTGAGAATCCAGAGTTTTTAGTAAAACATGCTTGGGTCTTTAATGAGCAAAGTATGTAAGTATGAATATATGTATGTTAACTTGGTATATAAGCCAGAATATATGTATGCTTAAATCAACCTTGTAGTTGATTTAAGCATATCTTACTCTTTAACTGTTAAGATTATGTTTTGTATGTTATGTATGACTGGTTTTGGTTTACTCATATTGAGAATTGTTGATTCTCACCTCGCTGTGTTTCCATGTAAATCCAGGTGAAGGCTCTTCAAAAAGAAAGAAGAAAAAGGAAGCTAAAGGATTAAACTAGTTCTAGTTTTATTTGCTTTTATTACAAACCTTGTATCTAGATATACTTCTTTTGTAATGTATCACTCTATGCCTTTAAGAGGCTATTGTTGTATATATATGTATGCATGTTTTCGCATTTCATAAGGCTCTCTATGATGACTCCTGTGTGCATTATGGATATATTATCATGTTATTACGTATGTAGAGATGTTATAATGCTCTTTATCTTGGTAAATGTTATATATATCGAGATATCAGTATTAGGGCGCACGTTACAGCTAATCCTACCATTTCATTGATGGCACCCAATTGAGTCTTGCTGAATCCAACTTGTTAACCGAGCATAACATGGAGGTGCTCCTCTGCAAAGTCCAACTTTTAAATTTATGCATTGCCTCCTTCCTCTAGTTTATGGAGGAAGCTTAGTAGTCAATTTGAGAGGCTTCTAGCTTAGAAAGGGAGCTTAACACCCTTTGAGGTGAAAAGCAAAATCTTGAGTTGGAAGTTGCCCAGAAGGATGTGCAACTGGCTCAGGCAGTAAAGGAGCTCGAGTTACATTATACCAAGATCAATAGGCTCTAGGCCGAGGTCACTCGACTCATCGTAGAGACTACTGAGGTGACAACTCTTCGAGCACAGATTATCAAGGTGGTCATACTTCGAGCTAAGGTTGTTAAGGCCGACGCGCTCTGAGTCCAACTTGGCAAGGCAATCACTTGGGAGAATTCACTTAAAGAACTGTTAGCCTCCTCTGAAGCTCTCCTCGCCTGTGTACAGGCTGAATGCGAACTTTTTCGATAGACTGCGACTAGTCTGAATGAGGAAATTACACAAATAGTAGATGACTGGTCGAGGTCCATGGAGGAGTCATTCAAGAATGCTCTTAACTAACTTTGCCTTCTTAACCCTAGCTTAAATGAAGAAGGAATTAGTGCTTTGAAGATAGTCCGAGATGGCCAAATTGTTGATGTTGTTATTCCCGAGACTACACCACATGACCAAGTGGGCCAAGGGGATGATGACGGGTGTCGCAACCGTCCCGAAGGGCACCGCGAAAATAAAAAGGATAGAGGAGGAGAAGACCTCGGGGTGTTGGGAGTCGCCACCAATCGCTTTATCCATTAAATGGAATGGCGCAATTGGACACCTAAAAGATGGTCTACGTTTCAGAGTTTGAGGTTCGGGGGTTGATTACGGGTAGGGAAGGTGTTAGCACCCTACACCGTCCGTTCTAAGAACGGTTACCTATTTAATCTAATGTTATTTGCAAGATTAATTTAATTGGTCCTTTATTAATTAAAAGAAAAGAATTTTTTATTTTTTATTTTGACATGTCCCATTTTGTCAAGCATAATATCAAGAATGATAAATGACTAAGACAAGCAATGGGTGGCTAAATAGCTATTATTTTAGAACAAATTCAAAGTCTACAACATATTATATAAAAGTGGTGAATTAAAATTTTATCTTTTTGAAGAGAAGTAATTTTCAAAATAAAATGGCCAAATAAAAAAAATATTTCAATGAATAATTTTAACTCAAAGAAATTTGTTTAAGGTAAGAAAATGATTTTTAAAGTAAATGGCCAAATAAAATCTCTTTTGTAATCAAGGAGAAAAATATTTTTAGGCACAATGAGATTTTTGCATTAATTTCTAAAAAATGTCTTCATGAAAAATAAAGTTTTAATTCACCACAATCATAATGCTAAAACTATATGAATTTGTTCACTTTTATTTGAATACTTTATTTTACAAAAAGAAAAGTTTATTTTGGTTTATTTAAAAAAAATTATATTTTAATTTACATAATTATTTTAATTTTTATGTGGGGATTAGACTTCGCCGGCGCTCCTGGCAAAATCTAATATAAAGCCTCAAGATTATCGGGAAGAGTGTAATCTGATCGGCGCTCCGATCCTCTCTCAATTTTTCCGTCATAGGCCAGTTTTAAATTATCTAATTTACAATAATTAAATTAAAGTCACATATCAACCTCATAATAACAAACAAGATACTTAATATAAAAAAAAAGTATTAAATACAAACAATGTAAACCTCAAATTAGTAAATACAAATCAATCCAAAATAATAAATAAATAAAATTAAATTAAAATAAAAAAACAGAGGCCAAAAAAAAAAAAAAAAGAGAGGCCCAAATAAAGCTCCTAACTTAAAAAGCCCAAGGTGTAAGTAAAAAAAAAAAAAAGGAATAGCAAGAATAAAGAGGCTAAAAGCCTCTGCAAATGCAAACTCAAAACAGAGAACGAAAAGAAGAAAACAGGGATTTCAAGTTTGCTCACAAATTGAGAGGTGGTTCGGCGAGAGAGATGGTGGCCTCAGTACCGATCCGGCCGGATCGAGTCTTGGAAAGCGACGGCGGTTCACGGCTGGGGCGCGGCACCTGTTCGAGCTCGAGCAAGACGCCAGTGACGCGCAGCGAGTTCCAGATCCGACCGGGAACTTCCGACTCGGGTTGTGCAGCTACGGCAATGGAGGAGAGAGCGGCGCGCGGGTTGCGAGGGGGGTCGCGATGGAGATACCGGCGATGGATCTGTACTAGCCGGACTGGTGCGGTATGGGCCGACGGAAATGTGCGGGTCAGACCAGTGCGGTGCTGGGAGGCGCGGTCCGTGTGGTGGTTGGGAGGTGGCTTCACGTGGGTTGTTGGTTGTGGGGTGATGAGCTTGAAGATGGGTGGTGCAGGAAGTGATGAAGTTGATGGGCTTGGTGGGATAGAGGAGTTGTTGGAGATTGAGGAAGAAAGAAAAAAGATGAAGCTCTGTTTTTGGATGAGGAGAAATGGTGGTCCACGTAAATGGAAGATAGTGGAATGGAGGAGTTGTTATGGGTGAAGGAAATTTTTTTTGTGATTGCTAACTATGAACAAATTTTTCTGTGTAGCAATCGCAGCTGTGTGGCTTATGGTTGCTCCTGTTTTTTGCTTTCTGAATTCCCCTGAACGATTCCCCCTTCTGAATGATTCAATTCCCCTTTTTATTCTTGCTTTGATTCACATTCACAATTAATTTGCTTTTCCGTTTTTGAAATGCAAACAGGCAAGATAATGATTGGAAATAATGGTAGAAATGCCAAAGGGAAAAAAAACTGATAGAAGCTTTAATCCAAATCAATGCAAGCTTTGCAGCAGCAGGAAGGGGAAAAGTTGAGAAAATGGGTTATGGGTTGAGAAGAGAAATGGGCCATTGGTTGACCCATACAACAGGAAATTAAATTAAATAAATAAATAAAAATGAAAATAAAGAAAATGGATAAAATTGGGTATCAACAGCTGCCCCCCTTTGTTTTACATTTAGAATAAATGAAAAACAAAGGAATTGATTCAATTTTATCCATGAGACAGTAAAAACCTGTGGATTCACGTGTCCATTTGAAACTTAACAGAACACTTCAAAGCAATGGGTACGGAGACCCGAAAGCTTGCAGAGTCAGGTATCTGCTGAAGCTTAACAGAAAACTTAAAACAATGGGTACGAGGACCCAAAAGCTTGCAGAGTCAGGTATCTGCTGAAACTTACCAAAAACAACGTAAGAAGCTTACGGAGTCGGGTATCCATTGAAGCTTAACAGAAAACTTAAAGGCAATGGGTACGAGGACCCGATAACATAAACAATGGGTACGAGGACCCAAAAGCTACAGGTACGGGCACCCAAAAAGAGGTAAAAAGCTTGCGGAGTCAGGTATCCGCTGAAGCTTTACAGAAACAAGGTAAGAAGCTTACGGAGTCGGGTATCCGTTGAAGCTTAACAGAAAACTAGGTAAGAAGCTTACAGAGTCGGGTATCCGTTGAAGCTTAACAAAAACAAAGAAGCAATGGGTACGGGGACCCAAAAACAAACAATGGGTACGAGGACCCAAAAGGTAAAAAGCTTACGGAGTCAGGTATCCGCTGAAGCTTAACAGAAAACTTAAAAGCAAGAAGTTTACGGAGTCGGGTATCCGTTGAAGCTTAACAAAAACAAAGAAGCAATGGGTACGGGGACCCAAAAACAAACAATGGGTACGAGGACCCAAAAGGTAAAAAGCTTACGGAGTCAAGTATCCGCTGAAGCTTAATAGAAAACTTAAAAGCAAGAAGCTTACGGAGTCGGGTATCCGTTGAAGCTTAACAGAAAACTTAAAGGCAATGGGTACGGGGACCCAAGAACATAAAAACAATGGGTGTGGTGACCCAAAAACTAAAAGACAATGGGCGCGGGGGCCCAAAAAGGAAAAGACGATGGGCGCGAGGGCCCGGAAAGGAAAACACAATGGGCGCAGGAGCCCAGAAACGAGAAAACAATGGGTGTAGGAACCCAAAAACTAAAAGACAATGGGCGCGGGGGCCCAGAAAGGAAAACAAGGGTGTAGGAACCCGGAAAGGAAAACACAATGGGCGCAGGGGCCCGGAAAGGAAAACACAATGGGCGCGGGGGCCCAAAAACGAGAATACAATAGGTACAGGGACCCAAAAAAGTAAACAGCAACTTGGACCTTTGTAGGTCAAGGCTAGCAAAATGAGAACAAATGTACTTATGCAATGCATGCTTCAAATGTATGAGAGTATGAAAAAAATTTCTTTTTTTTTTCTTTTTTTGTTTGTTTTTTTTGTTTTTTGTTTTTGTCTCCACGACCCTTGAGGACATGATTGCAATCATTTTCAAAGATGAACTGGAATAGGATTTAATGGCATCCTTTCATTTGTCTATTCAGCCGATGGTTGAAATGTCCAACCAGAATGACCCTTGAAGTGTGCATTAGATGTGACACACAAGGGCAATAGGAAAACTCTTTAGATGACCCTTGAGGTGACCTGATTGTCCTTTTATCAACATTCTTATCAGGAATCATTGTGTTTCCCATACCTTTTAAGTCATTAGCAATTCTTAATGGTCAGACAACAATGTCGCACATTTTATTTTCCGATATATGATTATTTAGAAAAATGCATATTGAGTCAAAGAAGAGGCAAAGGTAAAAACATGACGATATTGTATTGAAATGGGAATGGTGAAAAGAAAGCAATATTATGGTCATCAACATAAAATTTACAAGGGGATGATAAGGGCAAAGGTCTTCAGTTCTTCCAATGAAACCCTTTATCGTAAAACAGCCAATTCTCGCATACCCGATTTTGAACATCCATTAACCAACCTATGAAGACTTTGATTGCCCCAGTTGGGATCATTTGGCTGCCCTAATATGGAAACTTAGTTTGCTCTAAAGCGAGTAGATTTGCTTCTCCCTAGCATGGAGACTCAAGCAATATTGTCTCACTTCCTTTGTCATATCAAGCACTCTTGTCCTTTTATTTTGGACCTTAACTTTTGCCTAGGTCGCTCTTTCAAGTTTTCAACCTACCTGGTCGCTCTAACTTTTGCCTAGGTAGCCTTTCCGGGTTTTCCACCTAGCGAGCCATGTTTTTCTTTTTTTTTTTTTTTTTTTTTTTTTTTTTATTTTTTATTTTTGACAAGTAGTGCTTTTATGCATAATATTTCTTGATTGCATCCGAATTTACAGGAAGTGGTAGATCTTCACCATCCATTCTTGTGAGAATCAAGGACCCTCCAGAGAAAGCCTTCTTCACGACATAAGGTCCTTCATAATTTGGAGTCCATTTTCCACGGTGATATTTTTGCATTGGCAGGATCTTTTTGAGCACTAAGTCTCCTTCTTGAAATTGTCGAGGGCGCACTTTTTTTGCATAGGCTTTCATAAGCCTCCTTTGATATAACTGGCCATGACATAGTGCAGTTAACCTTTTACCTTCAATAAGATTCAACTGATCTAGTTGAGCTTGGACCCATTCGGCCTCTTCCGTTTTGTCTCCATCGGTACTCTTAATGAGCGGATCTCTACCTCAATAGTATGACTTCCATTCCGTAAACTAAAGAGAAAGGGGTTGCCCCAGTTGAGGTACGGACAGACGTGCGATAACCATGCAGAGCAAAGGGAAGCATCTCATGCCAATCTTTATATGTCACAACCATTTTTTGGATGATCTTCTTGATGTTTTTGTTTCTTTGCCTCCTCAATGCCCCATTCATCTTTGGGCGGTATGGCGAGGAGTTATGATGTTGGATCTTGAAATTCTCGCACATTTCTTTCATCATTTTGTTATTCAAGTTAGTTGCATTATCGGTGATGATCTTATTTGGTAGACCATAACGACATATCAACTCTCTTTTAATGAACTTGATCACCACATTCCTGGTCACATTGGCATAAGAAGCAGCTTCAACCCATTTGGTGAAGTAGTCTATCGCGACAAGGATAAAGCGATGCCCATTTGAGGCCTTAGGTTCAATAGGACCTATGACATCCATACCCCACATGGAGAATGGCCAGGGTGCTGCTAGGACATTCAAGGGGACTGGCGGCGCATTGATCTTATCAGCATATATTTGGCACTTGTGGCACTTCCTCACATGATTGAAGCAGTCAGTTTCCATGGTTAACCAATAATAACCAGATCTTAGGATTTTTCTTGCCATTGCATGTCCATTGGAGTGAGTTCCAAAGGAGCCCTCATGTACTTCTTCAATAATCTTTTCTGCTTCCATTGCATCAACACATCTTAGAAGCACCATATCATGGTTTCTTTTGTAAAGTATTTCCCCACTCAGAAAATAACCCATTGCGAGCCTCCTCAGGGTCCTCTTGTCATTTTCTGAAGCACCTGCAGGGTACTCCCTATTCTTGATGAAACATTTGATGTCATGGTACCATGGCTTCCCATCAGGCTCATCTTCAACCACTTGACAATATACAGGATAGCCACGACTTTCCATTTTTATAAGTGGTAGGTCCCTTTCATGACTTACTTGGAACATTGATGATAGTGTGGCCAAAGCATCAGCCAACTAGTTCTCTTCTCGAGGAACATGATGAAAAGTGACTTCATCAAATTGCTCGATCAATTCTTTGATGTAAACATGGTATGGGATCAATTTGGCATCACGGGTCTCCCATTCTCCTTTTAGTTGATGAATGACCAAGGCAGAGTCCCCATATACTTCCAAGATCTTTGCTTTTGATTCTATTGCTGCCTGAATACCCAAAGCACATGCTTCGTATTCTGCTATATTGTTAGTACAGTCAAAACACAACCTTGCTGTGATTGGGATGTATTTATCTTCAGGGGAGATCAAGATGGCTCCAATGCCATGCCCCAGTGCATTAGAGGCTCCATCAAACCACATAGTCCATTTTTCTTTTCGAAGATTCTTCATTTTTAAACAGAGCCATTATATCTTCATCAGGGAACTCACATTGCATCGACCCATAATCTTCTATAGGCTGGTTAGCCAGATAATCTGCAAGGGCACTTCCCTTAATTGCCTTTTGGGTGACATAAATAATTTCATACTCCGATAATAGAACTTGCCATCGCGCGATTCTCCCAGTGAGAGCGGGTTTCTCAAAGATATACTTGATAGGATCCATTTTGGACACCAACCAAGTAGTGTAACACAACATGTATTGCCTCAATCGATGGGCAGCCCATGCCAAGGCGCAACATGTTCGCTCTAACAATGAGTACTTTGCCTCATAATCGGTGAACTTTTTACTTAAGTAATAAATGGCGCGTTCTTTTCTACCGGATTCACCATGCTGCCCCAGTATGCAGCCCATAGACTCATTAAGCACCGTCAAATACATAATGAGAGGTCTCCTGCACCTGAGGCACCAAAACGGGGGTTCTTGTAAATACTGCTTGACTTTTTCAAAGGCTCTTTGGCAATCATCATTCCACTTGACTGGCTGATTCTTGCGTAACAACTTGAAGAGTGGCTCACATGTTGCTGTGAGCTGGAATATGAATCGAGCGATGTAATTCAACCTTCCCAAAAATCCCGAACTTCCTTTTCAGTGGGGACCGGCATGTCCAAGTATTGCTCGAACCTTGTCAGGATCAACTTCTATTCCTTTCTGGCTCACCACAAACCCCAATAGTTTGCCTGATCTGATACCAAAAGTGCATTTTGCAGGGTTCAGTCTGAGTTTGAACTTCCTCAATCGCTCAAAAAGCTTTTGCAGATTGATTATATGATCTTCTTCTGTTTTTGACTTCGCAATCATATCATCCACATAAACTTCTATTTCTTTGTGCATCATGTCATGGAACAATGTCACCATAGCTCTTTGATACGTTGCGCCAACATTTTTTAAGCCAAAAGGCATCACTTTGTAGCAGAAGGTGCCCCATAAAGTGACGAATGTGGTCTTCTCCATGTCTTCCGGTGCCATCTTGATCTGATTGTATCCCGAGAAACCATCCATAAAGGAAAAAAATGAATGCTGAGCAGTGTTGTCCACCAAAACATCAATGTGAGGTAACGGGAAGTCGTCTTTAGGGCTGGCCCTATTTAAGTCTCGATAGTCTACACACATTCGGACTTTCCCGTCTTTCTTTAGGACAGGAACAATGTTGGCAACCCATTGTGGGTATTTTGCAACTGCAAGAAATCCAGCATCAAACTGTCTTTTTACTTCATCTCTGATTTTTAGGGACATCTCAGGTTTCATTCGTCTCAATTTTTGCTTAACCGGAGGATACCCAGGTTTTAGTGGCAATTTGTGCTCAACTATGTCAGTGTCTAGCCCAGGCATATCTTGGTATGACCATGCAAAAACATCACTATAATCAAACAAGAGCTTAATCAACTTGTTACGCTCATCCTCTTTCATCGAGGTGCCAATTTTGA
Source organism: Ormosia semicastrata (assembly GCA_029884595.1). Lineage (NCBI taxonomy): Eukaryota > Viridiplantae > Streptophyta > Magnoliopsida > Fabales > Fabaceae > Ormosia > Ormosia semicastrata. Next base: position 57,685,875 of record JAQQTO010000063.1, read on the forward strand.
TTTCTTTCTTATCATTTTCAGTCCCCAAGTTAATTACTTCAATTGGTTCCTCATGGGGTTGGATTTCTTTAGCTTCTTGTTCAAGTAATCTCATTAACTCAGGTGAAGTTTCCCAATCATCCTCATTATCCTCATCAGCATGATTAACAGGGTGTTCAAAATTATATGATGAGATATTGACATTGTTACTTTCAAGAGAGTCATTTTCAGATCTGCAATAAATGATGTTGACACAAGAAAGATGAAATGAATAGAAGGCCATGATAATAGAGGGATGAAAGCTAATGGAATGAAAAGTGAAAGAACTCAAAAATGCATTTTATTAATAACAGTTATTGAAAATGAAACATGTGAGCCCATTTACAAATGAAAATCCTAAAGCCTTGGGCAGAGCTAAAAGAAAAGCACTACAGAATTACTTTGAAAGAGACTCTAAGGTTATGGAAAACTCGGAGATCTCCCAATTGTCGAGTCTTGTATCTGAAGAACATGCATACACCAGGTCCGTATGACTGACAAAATCGTCATCTTCAACTGCGGTCACTTGGTCTACGAACATAATTCCCGCGCTCCGGAAGCTTTGTCGTATATCACAGATGGGGACTTCCTTCACTTTGGGTTCTCGATTTTCCAAGCGAGCCAACCTTTTCTCTTTTTTCTCTTCCATTATCCTCCACTTATCGGCCTTGGTTGGTTTATACCCCAGCCCAAATCTATCTTTATTTTCAAAGGGTTGAAAAAGTCCTGTGGCACCTTGTCGTTTCTTGCCCAGCCCTTCTCCATGCTGATAACCCCTTCTAGCATAACTTTAGCCATCATTACAGATGCAAATGAAGGTGCGGTTTAGGAATTGGAGCTCCTTCTTTTATATAAATGGTATTGACAACCTCGAGTGCTTGAAAGGCAGTCTCAAAGCCTCTTCTGTAGCTTCAATATAAGGGGTGTCTAGCGGCTTACTCACCAGTAGGTCCTCTTCACCAAAGACAGTAATCATCTTGTTATCAACTATGAATTTGACTTTTTGGTGCAATGTGGAAGGCACAGCTCCAGCAGAATGAATCCATGGTCGTCCTAGGAGACAACTGTATGATGGTGCAATGTCCATCACTTGAAAGAGTATGTTGAAAGTGCAAGGACCAATTTGAATTGGTATTTCGATTTCCCCTATGACTTCTCTCCTTGTGCCATCAAATGCCCTTACTATCATCGCACTTAATTTCATGTGTGACCCATCAAAAGGTAATTTGGAGAGTGTTGACTTTGGCATCACATTCAAGGAAGAGCCATTGTCCATCAGTACTCTAGCCATGATATGGTCTTGACATTTTACTGAGATATGAAGTGCTTTATTATGTCCTCTTCCCTCATTGGGTATTTCATCATCGGTGAAAGTGATGTAATTATCTCTTTGTGATGTTGCTGATAACGCCATTCAACTTGTCAACCGTGATGTCATGAGAAACATGGGCTTGATTAAGCACTTTCATTAGCACCTTCCTGTGTGGCTCAGAGTTCATTAATAAGGATAAAAGTGATATTCTTGCAGGGGTGCGGTTCAGTTGATCTACCACCTTGTATTCACTTTGCTTTATAAAGTTTAAGAACTCACAAGCTTCTTCTTCGGTCACTTCTTTCTTATAGAGCTCTTGCTGTGTTGCCTTTGGTTCTTCTTTTTCTTTCAAGGCTTTTTCAGTAGAAGTTTCCCCCATCTTGCCTTTCCCTTTCCGAATTCTTTCCACTTCCTCCACTTGGTCTTTACGCAGATCCTCAGGTGTATAAATACGACCACTCCGAGTCATTCCACCAATCCCAGATATGCTAGAGATAGCCGATGGGATTTTCATTTGATTGTCCTGAAAATCATTTACAACGACTTGCACATCATATTTCCAAGGCACAGCTCTGGTATCCTTATAGGGAAAAGGATTCGGCACTTGGATAGTGATAGGATTCCGACCAAAAGAGACTTGCGGAGACACCTCTTTGCTATAATGAATCGTCAATGGCCTTGGTATACCTGGACCTTGCCCTATGATTGGTTGCGTTGCATAGGTATTTGCAGCCTCTTGAACTGGTCGAGGTGTAACTTCCTTGATCATATAGACGTCACCATTATCGTACTGATTGCTTATTTGCACTAGGTGACTGTCCATTAAACTTTGGAGGATCTGCTTGAATTCATCACATTCCTAAATAGAATGCCCAACTTCCCCATGGATCTTGCACACTGTTTCATCTTCATTGGCCTTTTTAAACTCAACTTGGTTTTGTATCAACCTATATTTGCAAAGCTCTTGAAAAATTATTCTCATGGGAGTTTTCACATCAGCTACCTGACTTATGAGGCATCATCCAAAAGACTTCTCTATGGCATTAACTACTGGACCTCCATGATCAGGTAAGGGATTGCGGCCTACATTAGGAGTTTTTTCCTTAAAGTTTAACCATTTGGCATTAATCAAGTCTTGCACTTTGAATTTCAAGGCTCTGCAATTTTCTGTTGAGTGACCTACAGCCCCAGCATGGTACTCACATTTAGCATTCTGGTCAAACCCTCTTGGGTAGGGGGGTTCCAATGGCTTCATTGGGCAAGGAGCCAATAAGGAATTTTGGAAGAGTTGTGGTAGTAGTTCAGTATAGGTCATGGGAATTGGGTCAAATTGGACAGGTTTCTTTTCTTGATTAGCTGGCGGCCTTCTTTGGTTGGTATTTGGGTTTTGGGCCCATGGTTGGGTTGGTTGATATGACATGGTAGGGAGTGTTTGGTTTGGGATAGGAGATGGTGCACGATAAGGGATCATTGGGTGATAAGGTTGAGGGTATGGAGCTTGAGAGGCATTAGCAATGTATGGATAGTAAGGCATGTAGGGAGGTTGGAAGGATGGTTGAGGGTTAACAGGTGCCTGGCTATGTCTCCCTTGGGCAAAACTCCTTTGATCGAAAGTCACAGCATGGGCTTCTCCTTCTCTTTTCTTCCCTGCTGGGGGCTTTTTGGCACTAAATGTCCCCATTGAGCTTTCAATCTTTCCACTTCTCATTCCTCCTTCGATTCTTTCCCCGATGATAACCATGTCTGAGAAATTCGACGACACACTTCCTATCATCTTGTCATAGAAGGGTGATTTGGAGAGTGTCAATGAATGTGGCCACCATTTCTCTTTTCTGTCAATGGGGTTCAACCTGAGCAACTATTTCTCTCCACCGCTGAGCATATTCTTTAAAGGTTTCAGCTCCTTTCTTAGCCATATTTTGCAACTGTAGCCTATCTGGTGCCATATCGATGTTGTACTTATATTGCTTTAAGAAAGCATCAGCCAAGTCCTTGAAACATCGTATATGAGCACGTTCCAGGTGTGTATACCAATTAGAAGCTGCCCCAGCTAAGCTATCCTGGAAGAAATGAATCAACAGGTTATCATCATGAGCATGGGATGCTATCTTGCGAATGTACATGGTCAGATGATTCTTTGGGCAAGTGGTTCCCTTATATTTTTCAAAATCTGGGACCTTAAACTTTGGAGGGATTACCACATTCGGGACAAGACAGAGCTCTGCAGCATCCAGAAGACCATAGCTACTTGCTCCTTCTATGGCTCGTAATCTTTCTTCCAGAACTTCTAATTTTCCCTTGGATTGAATGCCTTCAGTTGAAGGGTTCAGCGGAGAAGTTCCAGTGACTTTATGGGGAAAAAACTGTGGCATGTAGAAAGGAGTTGGGCCTGAGTCGAACCTTGTGGCCCTGAAGTAGGTATTACCAATGAAGAGCCGCTCTCAAGAGGGTTGGTAATTTGGGATGGCATAAAACCAGGAGAAATGCCATAAGGTGGAATAGAAACCGGGTACTGAGGAATCTCACTGGTATTTGGTTGAGATCCTTGGAGAGGGTTTGAACTCGTTGGGACTGTCGGTGCACTGCCCTCAGGAATATTGGTGGATAATGGTGGCACATAACCAGGTGGAAGGCCATATGGTGGGAATGAAGATGCCTGTGCTTCAGGATTATTTGAGTAAATTGTGAGTGGCATCATGGCCCCTTGAGAGGTGACACTAGGATTGCCAAGGGCGGCGTAAAGCCGGGCGGGTGTGCAGGCGTGGCAGAAGGATCATCATTTGCCTTTAAAGGAGTCCCCTCTGTGTTCTTCGTTTTTTCTAGAATTTCCAAAATCTTAGCCATTTGTTCCTTTAGCTGACTTACTTCACTTCTCAACTCCTCTTGTGACTGACCCAGTTCATCCATGACTCTTGATTGAGAGCGAGTCCTATATGGGTGTCGTAGAGACAGTTTTCCTTTCTGTATTCATTTTTTTATTATTAGAAAATATGAAAAAGGAAAAGAAAATGCAAACAAAAATAAAACTATGCATGTAGAGACGTGATCCAAAGCAGCAAGCGATATCGATAAACCTCATTTATTCAAAGGGAAAAAGCTCTATGGTCATAGAGAGTTTTACACATGTTGATTCTTGCTACTCCTCAAGTCAGATGGAGGAATTAGCTTTACAAAATAAGATGGAAAGAGTCATTACATCAGCATTCCTAGAACAAGAAACTAATTTCAGTGAAATTTTCCTAGGAAGTCAAGGTCCTTTCTAACCCGAGTCAGAATATCTTGGTTTTCTCCTGGTGCTAGCTTGGCTTCCACTTTGATGATTTCTCTTGCCCTCTTTCTTGAATGGTTGGAGATTTCCCTCATATTATCAAGAACCATTTCGGCTTTCCGCTCCATTTCTTGGCTTGTATTACGATAGAAATTCTTTTCATTAGTCAAGAAAAGAACGTCATCCTCTAACCGATTTTTCTTATTTTCCAAGAAAGTAGACCATTCAACATGCTTTTCCAAATGTTGATTCAAGATTTTAACTTCATTCTTGAATTCTTGAAGTTGACCATCCTTCCCCTGAATGATTATTTCGAGGGCTTGACATGTTTTCCTTAACCTTTCTATTTCAATATCTTTAGAGGCCATTTGTTCTTGGCTTTGGATTTTTCTTCTTGCAGTGCTAAGTTGATCTTCCAAGGACCTTCTCTCAGTAGTCCACTGCCGATAAATGATTTCGTACCGCCCCTCTGCTTCAGCATAGTAGTCATTGGGTTCATTAAATTGGTGCATTGGTAACTCTGGACCTTGTACCTTGGGAGCAAGAAACCCCTTCTTCCTACTAGCACTGCCAAATTGGGTATTCTCGGTGTCGTTTCAGATGATGGGAGACCAGGGCTTCACACTTCTTGTGTCCTTCCAATCTTCAATGACTTCTTTTATTTTATGATTTGGTTCCTTCATCGTCATACGAGAATTCAAATTTGGACAGTCCATGAGTCATCGGAATGAATTGCAAGAGATGCCATTTGTCTTCGGCCCATAGCGGAGCATAGCCCACTACTCCCCATGGGCCAATAAGTGGAACCCAAGGTTTGCTTCCACATCTATATATGGTATAAGTGTGAGGAAACCACTTGGCCCTCTAGACCACTTCTTTTATTTCCATGAAAAAACTGATCCATTGCCTCATCGTCGGAGTTCGGGGAGGCCAATTGTCACGACCATATAGAGAGAGCGGGTGCTTAGGTATGACATATTGTTTCGAGATCAATTTCTGGATGGTTAAAGCACTTCAACGTTGGCATATGACTAAGCATCCATACTGCAAGTAATGGTGCACATCCCCAAAACCTTCCTTTTTGATGGACTCGGCAGTAGTTCAGAGATCGAATTGTCTCGGCTAAAATTGGTGGGGCTGGGTGTACCCCATGCTCAATCTGCTCGAACAAATTGATCACATGTCCATCTATTTGATTTTTCCATCTCGGAAAAATTACTAACCCATAAATAGCAAGGGCTAGTGCTACCAAACCAAACCTTTGATCAATTTGAGCTTCAACCAGCCTAAGCAAGAACTCTGAATCTAGACTTCGTCCTTCATCCACCATGTACTTGTCCAGTTCATTGGCATGAATCCCTATCAATTTGGACAGCATCCTTCTGGGCGTCTTCTTAGGGTCATGTGAGTACACTTTGTCCTTTGGCACGTCATCTCTATTAAGAAGCCTAGCATACTCCTTAATCGTGGGTACCAAGTCAAATTGTTGGAAAGTAAAACACCGATATGAGGGGTCCCAAAAATGGAGCATAGCTTTCAACATTTGGAGGTCAGGGGTGATGAACATGAGAGCTGCAATATCTCCATACTTGTTATTGAACTCTTCTTGTCTTCTCATGCTATACCACACATTACGGAGCCTCCTTAGGTCGTTTTGCTCAAAGTCATGGCTCCCCTTTAAGAGAGGTAAAGGAACATCCTCGCAATGCAAACTATTTCCTTCCTTGGCTTGAATTCTTGTAGACTCTTCACCGACAACCCTGATACTCTCTGCCACCTCAGACATTAGAGTCATCTTTCCCTTATTCATGCTTGAGGTTTATCGATATCTTCACAGGATTGGACCACATATGCAAATACAAGATAAAAGAAAAGTTAACAACTACAAAATAAAAGACAAACAGAAATTCCTCATATGTTAGAGGAAAAGGGGTACCTAATCTTGGTACCCGATCAGCAGGATAAGTTCTATGGACAATGGTAGCTCTAAGATTATATCTACAAGTGAGAGCTTTGGTTCTAGACCCCTATCGGACAAAAGGTCCCAAATTGTCCCTTGCTGTCACCAACACTTTGGCTAGCAAGGGTCCTCCATCCTCACCCATGATAGGTTACAAGCGGAAAGAGTTCAATTTGAGCGAGGGGTTTTCATGTGCCTAAACGGAGACCAACGGTCCCACAAAGCAACACTACTTCACCCTCTGTCTAAGCCTACAAGGTACTGAGCTCGGGTAGAGAGCTTGTGTGTGGAAGTGTACATGAGAGAACTTATTTACAAAGCATAAATATAATAAATATAATATAAACAAAATGTACAATAATATGAAATAAATAACAAATAAACAAACAAAAATAAATGGACCAATATAATTAAAGAGCAAATAACATGAAATTAAAACAAGGCTTAACCCTCTAGAGTCCCCAGTGGAGTTGCCAGCTGTCGCAACCGTCCCGAAGGGCGCCGCGAAAATAAAAAGGAAAGAGGAGGAGAAGACCTCGGGGTGTTGGGAGTCGCCACCAATCGCTTTATCCATTAAATGGAATGGCGCAATTGGACACTTAAAAGATAGTCTACGTTTCAGAGTTTGAGGTTCGGGGGTTGATTACGGGTAGGGAAGGTGTTAGCACCCTACACCGTCCGTTCTAAGAACGGTTACCTATTTAATCTAATGTTATTTGCAAGATTAATTTAATTGGTCCTTTATTAATTAAAAGAAAAGAATTTTTTATTTTTTTATTTTGACATGTCCCATTTTGTCAAGCATAATATCAAGAATGATAAATGACTAAGACAAGCAATGGGTGACTAAATAGCTATTATTTTAGAACAAATTCAAAGTCTACAACATATTATATAAAAGTGGTGAATTAAAATTTTATCTTTTTGAAGAGAAGTAATTTTCAAAATAAAATGGCCAAATAAAAAAAAATATTTCAATGAATAATTTTAACTCAAAGAAATTTGTTTAAGGTAAGAAAATGATTTTTAAAGTAAATGGCCAAATAAAATCTCTTTTGTAATCAAGGAGAAAAATATTTTTAGGCACAATGAGATTTTTGCATTAATTTCTAAAAAATGTCTTCATGAAAAATAAAGTTTTAATTCACCACAATCATAATGCTAAAACTATATGAATTTGTTCACTTTTATTTGAGTACTTTATTTTACAAAAAGAAAAGTTTATTTTGGTTTATTTAAAAAATTATATTTTAATTTACATAATTATTTTAATTTTTATGTGGGGATTAGACTTCGCCGGCGCTCCTGGCAAAATCCAATATAAAGCCTCAAGATTATCGGGAAGAGTGTAATTTGATCGGCGCTCGATTCTCTCCCAATTTTTCCGTCATAGGCCAGTTTTAAATTATCTAATTTACAATAATTAAATTAAAGTCACATATCAACCTCATAATAACAAACAAGATACTTAATATAAAAAAAAAGTATTAAATACAAACAATGTAAACCTCAAATTAGTAAATACAAATCAATCCAAAATAATAAATAAATAAAATAAAATTAAAAAAAAAAACAGGCCCAAAAAAAAAAAAAAAAAAATAAAGAGAGGCCCAAATAAAGCTCCTAACTTAAAAAGCCCAAGGTGTAAGTAAAAAAAAAAAAAAGGAATAGCAAGAATAAAGAGGCTAAAAGCCTCTGCAAATGCAAACTCAAAACAGAGAACGAAAAGAAGAAAACAGGGATTTCAAGTTTGCTCACAAATTGAGAGGTGGTTCCGGCAGAGAGATGGTGGCCTCAGTACCGATCCGGCCGGATCAGAGTCTTGGAAAGCGACGGCGGTTCACGGCTGGGGCGCGGCACCTGTTCGAGCTCGAGCAAGACGCCAGTGACGCGCAGCGAGTTCCAGATCCGACCGGGAACTTCCGACTCGGGTTGTGCGGCTACGGCAACGGAGGAGAGAGCGGCGCGCGGGTTGCGAGGGGGGTCGCGATGGAGATACCGGCGATGGATCTGTACTAGCCGGACTGGTGCGGTATGGGCCGACGGAAATGTGCGGGTCAGACCAGTGCGGTGCTGGGAGGCGCGGTCTGTGTGGTGGTTGGGAGGTGGCTTCACGTGGGTTGTTGGTTGTGGGGTGATGAGCTTGAAGATGGGTGGTGCAGGAAGTGATGAAGATGATGGGCTTGGTGGGATAGAGGAGTTGTTGGAGATTGAGGAAGAAAGAAAAAAGATGAAGCTCTGTTTTTGGATGAGGAGAAATGGTGGTCCACGTAAATGGAAGATAGTGGAATGGAGGAGTTGTTATGGGTGAAGGAAATTTTTTTGTGATTGCTAACTGTGAACAAATTTTTCTGTGTAGCATTCGCAACTGTGTGGCTTATGGTTGCTCCTGTTTTTTGCTTTCTGAATTCCCCTGAACGATTCCCCCTTCTGAATGATTCAATTCCCCTTTTTATTCTTGCTTTGATTCACATTCACAATCAATTTACTTTTCCGTTTTTGAAATGCAAACAGGCAAGATAATGATTGGAAATAATGGTAGAAATGCCAAAGGGAAAAAAAACTGATAGAAGCTTTAATCCAAATCAATGCAAGCTTTCGGTGGCAGCAGCAGGAAGGGGAAAAGTTGAGAAAATGGGTTATGGGTTGAGAAGAGAAATGGGCCATTGGTTGACCCATACAACAGGAAATTAAATTAAATAAATAAATAAAAATGAAAATAAAGAAAATGGATAAAATTGGGTATCAACAACGGGGGAGAGGAAGGAACAACATTGTTGGATGTGAAGGAAGAGGTTTAGGTTGCAGTGGCTAAGATGACCGAGACCGAGGTGGTCGCAGAAATCCCGAAGGCGCAAGCCTCACCTTCTAATGCCTAGTTTTATTTTTTATTTCATTGCCCCCTGCGTGGGGTTTTATTAATGTATGTGGACAAGTTCCAATCTTGGGCATTTTTATTTATGCAAATGGTATTCATTTCCTATTGTTAGCTGTCTTCGCTGAGATGAGCCCAACGTTCAATCTCAGTGACTATTTTATAATCGTATTTTTTTCCTTTGTGATGCCGAGATGGGTCCAACACTCAATCTTGATGTTCATTTTGCACTTAGCAATTTGCTTGCGTGGCGTACCGAGATGGGTCCAATGCTCAATCTCAGTGGCTATTAATGATCACTCATTTTGCCTAGCCAAGATGAGTCCAATGCTCTATGTTAGAGGTTGAGTTCATTTAAGAATAGTTGGAACTTAGTCAGACTTTAGGCGTAAAGTGATACAGAAGCCTCTTGGTGTGGAGTCCACTGTCCCGAGCTACGGTCAACTACACTTAACCTCTATAAACCTAGTCGGTTTATGGGTTAAGGTCAGGTCATAAGGGTACGAGTGAAAACCTTTTAATGCGCTCCTTGACCTCGGTCAATAGTCAAGTGGATTCCCTTATCTAGCCATCATGTATGGATACCAGAATAGCTGATGCTCTTCAGACCTTGTATTCCTCGGGTCTCTTTTAAGGTGTGATAACTTTGTAGGTTGTAATAACATGATGGGGGGAAGCATTCGTGGACGTGAAGTCATAGGCGAGGTACTGGCTTAGATGAAAATGAGTTAATCCTCTTCGAACCTTGTATTCCTCGGGCCCCTTTTGAGGTGTAATAACTTTGTAGGTTGTAATGAGATGATGGGGGTGAAAAGTACTCGTGGACGTGAAGTCATAACCGAGGTACTGGCTTAGATGAAAATGAGCCAAAGTACTTATGGACCTAAGGTCTCAACCGAGGTATTGGCTTGGACAAAAAAAAATAATACTTGGGAAAATAACTGATTTATTGATATCAAAAGATGTTTCTTACATAGGAGTAAAATTAAAAAGCAATACAATATTGTTCAGGTTACTTGGTGCGATGACGATTGTCCTCATGGTTGTCATTCTAGGGTTGTGCCTTATCTTGATTTTGGGCATTGATCCAAGGTGAGCATGGGTCGAGGTTGTCTTTCCTAGCCAGAGAATGTCTTCTTTGTTAAGGAGGAGAGGGACTCCAGGGGCTATAGCTCCACTTCCTGTAATGGCCTCCCCTCTAACTGTTGCTCTAGGTTTGGCGCATATGCTGGCCTAAACGCCTGTCCCATATGAGAGACTCGATGACATCTTAGAGGTTGATACAATCCTCCGTATTGTGACCATGGCTGTCATGCCAAGCACAGTGCTTAGATTTGTCCCTCTACAAATGCTTCTTCAAAGGGGGAGGTCTCTGCACATCTCAAAGCTCAGTGTTTATGACCTCTTGATAGATTTGAGCCCGTGGTGCATTGAGAGGAGTATAGTTCTCATACTTCCCCTTGAAAGGTGGCTTCGAATTCTGACCTTGTTGGTTTCGTTGCTCCCCGAACTTAGGCTTAACATCTTCTTTCTCAAGATGCTTTTTATCTCGAAGAATGTCTTCATCATTGATGTATTTATCAACACGGGCACAGAACTCATCCATGATCTTGGGATCCTTCTTTACAAGTGAAAAAGAGAATGGTCTTGGTCGGAGCCCTTCTCTGATGTAGTACAATCTGAACCTTTCATCCCACTCACGCACGTTCACAATCTCCTTGTTGAACTAGGATATAAAGTCTCGAAGAGACTCATCTTTTCCTTGCTTAATCTAGGAAATGCATAAAATGGATTTAGGCTACACCTTGCTAGTAGTGAAGTGCAGCAAAAATCTTAAGGACAGACCCTCCCAGTTAATAACAGATTTTGGAGCTAAGGTGGTGAACCATCTCAAGGCAGCTTTCTTTAGTGACAGAGGGAAAGTTCGACATATGAGAAAGTCATCACCCCTAGTGAATAAGAGTGTAGAGACGTAGGCATCTAGATGCTCTTGAGAGTTTGTGGTCCCATCATAGGCTTCAATATTGCTGGGATACTTGAAATACCTAAGGATCTCGTATGCCATCAATTTATCAGAGAAAGACTGGCTCTGAGAAATCAAGTTCGTTACTTCATGTTCCTACTCTCTTGCATGGATGGGTTCAGCATTATGACCAAGATCTGCGATCCTAGAATTTTTAGGATGGCGGTCATCCTCTTGAGTTTTGTCTCTTCTATTTTCACGATTCCTTCTCGGAGATCGGTTCTTGGCTTCGTAGTCTCGGTTAGCAGCTTTATCCAGCTTATGAATTCTTTCTTCCAGGAAATGAATTCTTTCATCTTGAAGTCTAACCAGAGAAAGCAATTCTACTTTAGATAGCTCCTGATGATCATATTCAGCACGGTAAGACCAGACTTTATTCTCCACTTGATCTCTAAGGCGTTACAGCACTAATACCTGTTGTCCAATATCCGCAGAAGGTGCTCTTAGAGGACCTAGACGTTTCCTCACCAGAACTCGCAAGGAAGGAGGGGGAGATTCTCTCTAGTGAAATAAGTGTCCAACCCATCTTGCCTAGGTTCTGGTTGAGCTACGACTAGTTCTAGAAGTGGCTTATGAGCGACGGGGACAAATGTTGGATGGTGATATGCAGACAGTGGGTTATGTGCAGCAGAAATGCGATCCTAGTTGGTTGAGGTTTGTCTCCTCCTCGTGTTAACCATGATGTTGGTGGTAATGGGAGTATTGATGGTGGTGATGGAGTAGAATTTTATCTTGTTCTCATAAACGACAGCAATGTTCTGAACTAGATTTAAAGGGTTACCCGAGAAGGTAGTTGATGGTGGATACCTTTGTGGCACAACAACAACAGCAATGTCACAAGGATGTGGATACCTGCAAAAGGTACTCAAAGCTCAAGTCAGTTTATGCAAGGAAGGTAGTGTATAGAATTGGAGATTAGATCCGTACCTTCTTGATCATGCTGGGTATATGTATGATTATTTTAGGGTGTAACGAATCGTAGCATTCAATCTAGATTAAATGTTGTTGACTAGAATTCGGGAAACCATTATTTCCTACTATTAATTCCCTATTTATATGGGGTATGATTGGCATTCATATCTCTTAAAGAGATTCTAAGGATTTTATGCCTTATGGATGGGCAGTTACGGGCGCGCAGTAATATCTGGGTTCTATTCTGGTGGGCCGGGTTGCTCCAGACCCATGGATTCATAACCCGGTCCAGAACATTTTATATTGGTTTTAATTTGATTAGATCGGTTTAAACGAATTTTAACTAGGAATTTTTAAATTTATAATGTTATGACTTAAAAGAAATTTAACATTTTAAAATGAAAAATATTAAATAAAGGAAATAAAAAATAAAAATAGTCCATTTCATATGCTTTAAAAAATATTTAATCACATAAAATGATAGAAGTTCATGAGAAATTAGAATTATTATAAGTAAAAATATAAACTAAATAATAAATAAATATATTATATAATGTTAATTGGTTTGGATTAGATTGGATTGGTTGAAAATCAAAATCGAAAACCAATCTAATAAAAAAATATTCTATTTTGATTATATTTCAATTTTTGGTTTGAATTGGATTTGAACACCCCTAATAATAACCATGTATGAAATTCCATTTACTGCATATTGGAGTGGAATTTATAACATTTGATATTTTTCATATTAGGAATAAAAACAAAGAGTGTTTGCATTCCTTTTTAAGGAAAACAAAAAAACCATCAAATTTATATCTTAGTTTATGGTGCAACGGGCTTAAGTCAAGGTGTTTTGGTTTATAAAAATGTTATTTGCACACAATTTTGGATACAATATTTTTACATAGGTTAATGTTGTACAAGTTTCTAGTTAACAACGTGTATTGTTTGGTTAATGGACTAATATTCAAATGCACTAATGGCGTATATGTATCTCACTTTGCACTAATTAAATTCTTTAAATATTTTTAAATTGTTGAATGCCACTAATTGTCCATAGCTTTGGGAGCTCAGGTCCTAATTAGGGGATAGAATTGTGGGTTTGGGCTTGGGCTTTTTTCACCTTAGTTGAAATTATAGGGTTGTAGATAATGGTATAGGCCTAATCTTGCAATAGCCCATGGTAAGAGAGCCAATGAGGATTAAGATTATATAAACGTCATAGGCCTATTCCTACATTGATGTAGTTCTTTGCTCCATACCCTAATAATATTCAAGTCTTTCTGCCTTTGAGAGTGCCGCCGCTTCTGACAAAACAACTGAGAAAAACCTAGCTACACACCGAGTTCATTGCTAATCAATTCAAGAGGACCAAAACAGGTATACAATTTGAACTCTATTTAATTTTGTGTTCTAATTCATATATGATTTCATTATGTCTTTACATAAACAACTTGATTTGATCTTGATACATAGCGATCCCTTTGTCTATCTAAAATGGAAGGATAAAGAATGAGAAATATCTAGAAATTGATGGATCACTCGTGCTCAAAGACAAAAGATCTTATCTTTCTTTTTCTGAGGTTAATTTAGATGGAAGTGTTGTTCAAATCACTAGTTAAAATGCTAAGGAAAGTAAGTTTATTTTTTGAGATATGGGGATTTGAATTACAAGCTCTGAGGTGTGTCTATGCAAAATAGCAAGGGGACAATATTACAACCAATTAACTGGCCACTTGACCAATCCATATATATATATATATATATATATATATATATATATGGTTTCTAGGGTTTTGAGTCATAGGGCTCCAAGGTATTTAGATTTGAGGAGGGCTCTTAGATCTTTCTTGCAAAAGAACAAGGGACAATATTATCAAACTCGGCTCAAATCGGCCGGTCAAACTGATTAATCGGCCTCTTGACCAATCTAAATTGGCCTTTAACTCAATCTTGTTATCAAACCTATATGAACCTAGTTGAATCGTTCGATTTGTATACAACTCGATTAACTTGGCTAGTAGGGATTAATTGCTAGAATTGTGAAAATTAATTGTTTTCAATTTAATTACTTTTAGTAATGTTTTCTATTATTATTATTATTATTATTATTATTAAATGTTTATATATTTGTTTTTTTTAAAATGGTTCAACTAGCAACTCACTGGTGAAATTGGTGACCCATGGTATCTCTCCTAAGTTGATGATCAATCCAAGCTTTATAAATACCAATTTAACAATTAGTGGTCAACTGAGGCTTGTCATTGTCTAAATTTATTTCTATCGTTGTTAATTAAAGTTTGGGATAAAATAGGTCAAAAAAACAAAGTTTGGGATACAAATTTAGTTGGAGAGAGAAGGTCATAGAAAAAGAGATTGTGATCCTCTACATGGAGGTAGAAATGTCAATTTACTGGATTTAGGTCAAATCCAACCCGACCCAAACTGATCCATCTCAAAGCCTTATATGTGGATATCTGATTCAGATCTAGACCTGATCTAAACATTTTGGATCAGGTCAAACCCAATCTGACCCATTTTGCAAAAAAATAAAGTAAATATTAGTTGAAATCAGACATGTAATATGAAGAATGAAAATACCTGGAAGGGATGCATCTGATGAAGAGGCAGGTGCTACAAGGGAAGACTTGATTCTTTGATAAATATTGATGACGATGAAAATCCGTTAGGGCCACCACTAATGAGACTGAGATGACAACGTTCATGGAGGAACACTGCATGCGAAGGGTGAAAAGCAAGGAGGTGGGATGGAGATTTATAAACGAATCTCTAGTGTTCTCACATGGCCTTCATTGAGGATTTCGATGGAGACCTATGAATTGAAAGGGTTGGAGAAGAGACCTTGGGGTTGAGGTGGTGATGGATGATTTGGATGGAGATCAATGAAGGGAAGATGAAGAAGTGACAATAGGATTTGTGTAGTGAGTTTCATATATGAAAATAATTGGGTATCTTTGGACATCCAAATATCTATTGGATTTTAAAGAACAACTATGATTTTCTTACCACTTTTTTCTCTCACATCACTTTTTACATCTCTTTCTATATCATCAATCATATCACTTTTTTTCTATCACTTTCTCTCACTTAATCACAACCCTTCAAAAAGGTTATAGAAAGGGATGTATCACCAAAAAGGGTATAGAAATATCATTTTCCTTTATAGAACTGGATCTGACTTGCTCCAAGTTATATTTGGATCAGAAAAAAGTTTGACCCATTGGATCAAGTTGATTTGGATCAAATTAAATATCCGATCCATTGACATCACTTCATGGAGGGTGAGACTCTTGTTTGGGTATCATGTAATGTTACACAATGAGAAAAATTTGACGGAATTTAGTCAAAGTTTATCAAGTTTTAAGAGAAATTGTTTAGATAAATCAAACTAGTAAGAACTACTCCTCAATTTAAGAGTCAATAACAATGTCCACACATTGCGGCCAAAATTCTCAGCATCTAGTATTTTCTTTTGGGATTTACCAGCCATAATTAGTGGGCACAACCGGTCATAGGAGGTTACTTGACAGTTTATACGTGGGCCATAAGCATTCTTTGTTTATAAGTATTATTTTGGACTTTGGGCTTGGGCCCATTTGTCTTGAATTAGTGTATGAAATGCCTAGACGTATATATACCCTTCAAAATTTCTCTACTGCCGCCGGTGATCCACGGATTGCATGTTCATGACCGAAAAAAGAAAAGAAAAAAAACATTGGATCGCTATATGCATCATTATGGCAATGTATTAACATCCCTTTGTTAATTTCTTATTTCATAGTTTGTTTCTGATTAATTGCTATATTATCATCATTAATTGCTATATTTGCCTCGTTTTGTTTTGTTTTGTTTTTTTAGACGTGCTATATGTGCCTTCTTTAATTATTAGTTAAATTCTTTATATACAAATCAAGGAATAAATACCCATTTTAATTTGGCTTTGGACACCAACCTTAGCAAAGCCTAAAATTACGCATACAAGTAGTACTTCCTTACGTGCCCTGCACACCCACGTACACAATTGACTGTTTTGGCTGTCATGGCCATTTTTTGTCTAGACATGTATTTAGAGGATTTAAGTTTTTAACCATTTTATTACTGTTCACGATCTCCCTTAGCAAGCTAGTATCCAAACTCTCCATGATCAAAATGGAGGACAAAATGTTCAAAAGAGAAGCCAAATTAAGTAATTGATGACGTAGCCCATTTAATTTACTTGAATAATAATTACCATCTTGAAATTGAAAGAATACATTGCTACCAAAAGTTTGGCCACAACCCACAATCTTAGTTAGCAAATAGCTAGCGATGTTCCAGCAAAAACAAGTGTACAATTACTAGTATACATTTCCTAACAGTTGTCCCTTCAATTGCAGGCCCAAAGCGGCAGTTCATCTAATGCGAGGTTTCTGAATCACCAGGTACTTGAAAACGACTTGACAGATCCAAATTGATAAAAGCAGATTGAGCATTGCCATATATATTGTCTTGAAGCGCTCTTGGCTTCCTTTCCTTTACTTCGACCAAACAGGTAATTAATTTAATTATAGATTGGTGTATCTGCAGACTTTTCTACACGTATTAAAATAGCATACTTAGTTTAAGTAATTAGAGTGAATAAATATCTAAGTAGATACTGTAAATTTAAACCATGCGAACTAATTTGGAATGCATTATAAAGTAAAGAGCAGCATTTTTTTTTATAAAAAGTAAAGAGTAGCATTAACAAATAATTAACTGGTCAATTATTACTTATTAGGCATGTATACCTTATTTTTCCTTTCTATACATCTGATTTATGTTTTTATTATTCCTCGTTTTGAATTTTACTGTTAATTAATTACAGTTTATTAGACTCCCCAATCATTTTCGGGCATGGTATCCATGACTAGTTTACACACGCACACGAAGATGATCATTGCCCTGGTACGAAGGCCCCGGGCATGCATATCCATGGGTAGTTTAGCCTTTAGGAATAAGAAGTAACATTAGGATAATAAATCACTTCAAAATGACCAACAGGGAAATGCATTGCCGGGAAGTGCAGTATTAGTATTCCAAATAAGATTAGTCTCACATCCTAAATATGAAGTAATACTTCCAAGTTACAAGGAAAAAGAAAATACTTCACAATCCACTGAAATTTTCACTTCAGTGGAAGATTTTTAATGTATCTATAAGGGAGAATGAACAAAAGAAATAAAATAGCTAACAACGAATATACAATAATTATATCTGCAGTGTAGAAGAGTATATGGTATATAATTTTATTGCTTCAAGCAGGCACGGTGAAAGAATACAAAGGTGCCATCCTATCGAACATCGATCGGTGAAGTTTGAGTCGGTATTATTTAGGGAAGTTTCTCAAGCACCCTCCATAGTCCATACTGGGACTTTGTTCCATGATAAATCCCAATCCAGCTAACAGCTAATTATACTTTGATGAGTAAAATACAACTTATACAAGTAATTGTTAAATCAAATGTTAATTTTCCACAACCATCTTTTTATATTATATATTAAATTATTTCATAACATGCATGACAGGTAAAGTGAATGAGATTTGTTCCTTTCTTAACGTATAATTCGTGGATTGGCTAGCAGTAAGTGTCGTAGAACCAGAAGGTACGTGATATTAGATTATTTTGGTGCTATACTGCTTAGATAAATGCTTATATATTGCAATAGTTATTAAAATCAATTGCATGCTGAGACTCTTCATGTCACAGTTTTCGAAGATTGATAATATTCATATTCATAGATCCACTTTTCTTTAGGTTAATTTGTATGATAGATATAGTTTAATTAGCTTGTACTAATTAGGCTGATATATATTTATAGAATATATAGTTGCATGCCGACACCATATATTATTCATCAATAGCGCAGATGTATAGCTAGTTATTGGGAGGTTAAATGAGAATCATCTGACGCAAAGGTATACACATTAAAGTTGGTCGAGAAAAAGCATTAGATTCCACTGAATTTATTAACCATTATCAAGCAAAAAATAAAAGGATTGGGTTACATGGATAGGTATTTTTATTTGGGTATAATATATATGATGGTACGTGGGGTGGGTGAAGTGGAGGGTTCGTACAAGCGTGAATTTTTGTTCAGACATTTTTTTTTCTTCCTTGGTTTCATATCAATGACCACATGGGTCATGCAGAAACTTCCTTATACTCAACATTATTTCTTTATTAAATCCTTGTTTATATGTGTGTGTTTCTCTCCCTGTATGGGAAGGTCAAGCTACCTCTACCATATATATTTATGTGTGCTTGTGTGTTTTTTTTTCACTTAACTACCAAATTCAACACAAACATATCAATCTCTTTTGTACACACTGACCCATGAAAGCAAATATATATATGGAAATGAAAGATATGCTCCAGCTATGATATAATAGAACAGAGCGACCAATCAATACTCCATAGTAAAGTTCTCCTAATTAAGAAAATCAATTAGAATACCCAGCTTGAACAACTTTTAATTACTGAGATTGATCTGATGTAGTTTCTCTTTTCCTTCAGAAAGAATCTCTTTTCTGACTGTTGGGTGTGTTATTATTATTTATTTACTTTTTGGGGGGGGGGGGGCATTTTTTTATATGTTTCTCTTTTTTTGATATGTTTTGGGGGCCATTTTGATGCAGGGGAAATTAAGGTCATTCTCAAATCCTGTAGCTTTTATGCATGACTATTAATGAAACGTATATGAATGTCAATGTCACATACAGATAAGAAACTTGCATTGGAATTGACACTGATTTATTCTTTTGTCACCTTTCAAAGCAAAACAATGCTCATAGTAAATAAACTTTTGGAGGAAGTAAATTCCTAGATATAGCATCTCGTTTTGCTATTACATAAAAAGAAAAAAAAATGTGTTCTACTTAATTATGGTCACCTATACTCGGTTATAGGCCCTTCTTTCAGCAAATATTATCCTCCTTATCAAGCCCACATTGATTCAAACAAAAAATGAAAAGAAGAGTGAGATATATAGATGGCATAGTCTGAAGTTGGAAACGTTCCTTTTATTAGAAGATTCATACACTCGATTATAATTTTACTGGTCTAACATGTCATTTCAAGAATCAAAAGTATAGTTAAACCAAAAAGTATGGGAATTTCTTTTTGTATGATTAGTAGGAAAAAAAAGTTTTTGGTTATCTGTGTAATTATCTAAAAAATTGTGAGCAAAGATGCCCAACCATTTACACACACATATAAATTTTGGCCTATAACATAGATGTCTAATAATGAAAATTAGGTTTAGAAATTTTTAGAATTAAATTGTGTAGCTGAAGTAGTATAGGGAAGAAAAACGAAAAGAAGAAGAAAAATGGAAACCACGGTTTAATGGAAACTACCTTACAATGTGCCACCTACCACATCCTTATTTCCATTCCTTTTATTTCATATTTCATAACGCTCATACGTTTTTTTTTTTTTTTTGTTATTTCCATCCAAATTAGCATGATGTATGTTACATGCCAAATCCGATTCTCATAATTGTGCACAGATTTAAAATTTGACACATGTCATTCATGCATTTATACGATTTATACACACACATATACACTGTATCTAGTAGGTATTATAATTATTACAGCACTTCAATACAATATCAAAAAATTGAAATTCTCCATACCTGAAAAACTAAATTTGGAGAATGTCATTGTTATCATCGAAACGCAAACTCTTCTCCTCTTGTAACGCTAGGGTTACGTACCCTTGCCATCCCTCCGTTTTACCTTCCATTAAAAGAGACCTAGGGTTTAGAATGGCAGTCCACCTCCACTCTCCAAGGTAGTCAGTATCAAACACGCACCAATGCGAATCGTTGTATGTGCAATGTCCGGGAGCACCTTTTCAAGCCTTGGTGGACACGACAGGCACAAATTATGAAATGGAGCACCAAAAAGGAGCGCGTGGAAACCTCGCGCGAACATTGTGCCCACCATTTTTTTACCCTTCCGTCTAGGGTTTCCTTGCCATCATCATCCACCCGCAATTATAAATAGCCACTGATAAGAACAGCAAGTTCCCGCCACTTGGCACTCTCCCATTGGTTCTTTTCTCTCTTTCCACCCTTTCTCTCTCTACATTTATAATTTTTTATGTCTGTTAGAAATGGATATCAGACGATACTATGTTGTTTTTTTTTAATACAACAACGCACAACACAACACCATCTTCTAAGAAGATAAAAATTCTCTCTTTCTCACTTACTTTCTCTCTCCTCCCGAAAGAATCGAAAACCCCTCTCTCTCTAGGGTTTCTGGCTTTTCGCACTCAAATTGTGTTTGTTGAGTTGGGAATCCAATTTCTGAGTTTCGCTCTGTGGATTCTCTGTCGAGTGCTCTATCTGTTGGTGTCGTTTCTTTGAGGAGCCGTTTAGAATCGGTGCCCCAGCGGGGAGGGATGGCCTGGGTTGCTCCTCTGGTGAGTTCTGGTGGTCCTTCTTCTTCTTCGGATTGTTTTATCTCGCATTCAACTCGGTGTTTGGTTCCGTTTTGATTGGGACCAGTGTTTGGATTCTTTTGAGCTTGTTTTTGTTTGAGATATTTAGGTCACTGTACTGTTTATGGTGGGTGTGTGTCCACTTCAGCTTTTGCTTTGCATTTTTTTCTTATCTGGGTTTTGCTTTATTGTAGTTCTTTTTTTCTCGGATTTTCTTTGCCAGCTGGGTTGTTTTCCTTGTGATTTGAGTTTAGTTAATTTGCTTGTGTCTTGATGAGAGGTGAATTAATGTAGGACACTGAACCCTAAGATTTTGTTGCTGTGGGTTGATATGCTTCATTTTATCATCTTGTTTGGACTCAATGGATGTGTTTGTGAGGTGGGTTTTTGGCCTGGCATTAATTCTTATACTGAGATAGCATTTTCGCTACAAGATGACTAGTTCACAATGGAATTTGAAAAACCCTAGTATGTACTTTATATTGTTAGCTATCTGTATGTATCCATTTGTGAGCTAATTATATGGGTGGACTGGCTGCTTTTTTGTAGGGTTTTAATTCAAACATTGGATTATTAACATTGAGCATCTGTGTGGCTGAATTTATTGAATGGAAAACTAGGGTTTATGTGCTTTCATAATGCTGGAGGTTGTTATTTTATGTGACTAATCACTGTGTATGGAGGTTTCATTGGTTTTATATTACTTTAGCTTTAATTTTTACATTGTTTAACTTGTCTTTCCTTTTCATTTGGTAGCAGCTTTGCATAAACCCTAATAGGTTACAAGGAAGTTTGCTTAAGATGTTCTCATATATTTCTGGTGTTTTCCTTACTTGAGCATGAACCTGATACAATCATTTGATTAATGGTAGCTGGACTTGATTCTTAGAACCCTTTCTTTTCATTTTAAATTTTAATATTTGATTTTTTAAATTTTTTTATTATTAATTTTTTTCTTTGGTGAACGGGGAAACTCTATTTGTGCTTATAGCTCTAGTTGCTTGTTCTGTACTGCAGACAGGCACGCTTAGTTGTGGAGTATAACTTTCAAGCTGATTCTAGTATACTGTCATCAAGTTCATGGGATCATACATCCAGATTGACTCAATCTCTATAGATCTTGCCAATTCAATGGATAACACTGATACAGGAAAATGTGAACATTTCTCAATACGGTAAGCCTTATGCTGCATATTCCTACTAGTTTTGTTACAGATCAGATTATAGTTTCTTAGACTAAATAGCTTTATCTGATTCTGTCTCATTTTTTTTTTAACATTTTGTTGGTGTTGGGGGAGCGGAGCAGATCAATGAGTAATACAGTTTATATCTTCCTTCACTTAGTTTATGGTATCTTATTGCTGATGTCTGCAGTTGATTTACATTATTCTTATAACAAGAGATGCTGATGTAATTTTTTTCATTATAGGAAATTTAAAGATTTACAAATACTAGCATTTTATAGTTAGGGAGCCAATTAATTTATACGTGCCAGTATAGGACTATCATAAAAATCAAATGGTCAGTGATACCTAAACAAAGAAGTTGTGGATATTACAGAATTATGTGTGAAAGAGTTCAGTTTGATAAAGATTGTTTGTAATTGGGAACATGATGTGTATAATTTATTTATTCTTTTAAAATTCTGACAAACCTTTTCTTATGTGGAATTCAGAATCCTTAACTCATATCTTTATTGTTAATTCAGTGGTTATGTATCTGAAATTCGCAAAAAAGACTGGAAAAAATGTTGGCCATTTTCAGTAAATGAGTCTGAGGAGCAACCATCACTTCCACCATTAGATGTGCCGAAATTTAGATGGTGGAGTTGTCAAAACTGTCGACAAGCAACTGCTGCTGAAGGCATTGATAAAAATGACCAATCAGATTTTAATTGTTGCAGTACTGGATGCGAATCTGATAGCAACTGTAGTAATGCGGTTGTCAGTTCTGGTATTCAGCAAGCTCCAATGACTGACAGTATTCTCGTGAGGAGAGAAATTGATCTTAATAAATCAATTGATCTGAGCAGTGGCAGTGATTGTTTACCAATTAGTAATGAGATAGAAAATAATGCCGAAGTTGTACTCAGCAGAATAACAGGTAACATCAAGGTCAGTTCTATAAGAGTATCTTGTTTACTATTTTACAGTAGTGACTTGATTTTCTCTGTTTTCTCCAGACCCTGAGATTGGCCTGGAGAATAATCTCAATCATCAAGTATCAAGAGTTCCATCGCCAGAAGTTTGTCCAGGCCTTGTGCAAGAAGTGCAAACAAATAAAAGAGGTAGGTTTAACTGAATAGAATGTGTCACAGTCAGGCAGTTGTTACTTATATTGAAGTGACTTATAGTAATAATGTTTTGATTTCAGAGAGTCCAACTGAGAATTTTTTGGAGACAGGTTGTGAAGGTAATGAAGTTTCTAAGGTTGAGCTTGTTACTAGCAATCTCAAATGCATGGAAAAGAGTTCTTCTGAGATTTATAATGAAGGGACAACTATTTCTGCCGATAACCAATGCCAGAAAGAATTAAGAAAATCCTGTACAATATTGAGGGAAGGTACAGTAGTTACTGAAGAAGATAATGTAACTGATCACACAACTGGACATCTTCCTCCAGAGTCAGTTGCTTGTAATCATGCTGTGCCTGCGAGCAATACAGACAACATTGTTAAAAATGATTTTCAGGATCATCATCCAGAAAAGTCCACTGGTTTGTCTTGTAAGAGACCTCGAAAGATGCGCTTGCTGGCTGACTTATTAAGTGAAAATGGTGAGCCAAAGACTGAGAGAATCACTAGACAAGGATCAGCATCCCGTTGTCCTTCCAATGCATCTGCAGCTTCACAGACACTGTCAATTTTACCGGATAAGGTGGATGTTCAAGGAGACATAACTTTGACAAATAGGGGTCAAGGTAGAAAAAGGAAGTTTCTTGTGGATGAAGAGAGGAAGAGGCCTGCAGATATGTGCTTCCAGAGGATTGAAAATGAAGTTCAAAACCTAGAGGGAGATGCCAAAACAATTGATACCGTTCCGGATAATAGATCTAAAGATGTACTTGTGGGAATAGGTTTACAAGATGCCATGAAGGGCCACCGGCGTAACCCTGAAATTGAAAGAAGTCATACCATGGGTAAGAAGAAGAACAGAAAGATTCAACATGTTGACAATCACTTGATTTCTGAGCCACACCAAGGACAGCATAGAGAAAATAAGGACACTGTGGATGTTGCAAACAAGGAATATGCATCTAAAACTCTTTCTTCTGAATTCTTTCCTCGTGCATCCACTGAGAAAGGAATGGATAATTTTCCTTTACATGCCCTAAGAACAGAATATTTTCTCAATTTTTCCAAAGGAAAAGGGAAGATGCAGCAAGCTGATGAGGAGTTGGATTCTTTTTCCTGCTGGAAAAATGACAAGCTATTTGAAGATTCATTTGCACATACAGGGGCAAAAAGTATGTCAAATATGCCTGTATCTGTTCCAATTCCTTCAGCACAAGGTGCAGCAAATGGGGAAGGACTGGAGGAGGGACTGCATCATTCTTTAAACTCCTATTCTTCAGCAGAGGTTTGCAACAAAAAAAGTATCCATCAAACAGAAAATTGGCTACCTTTTTCATTGCCTTTGCAAGAGGGAACTTCAAAACATCAGCTTATAAGGATAGGCAATGAAACCAATTTTTTCAGAGAACGAAGCATTCCTTCCAAGCACATAACAAATGCTATTTCTGGAAAAGGAAAAGGAGTTCATCTTGAAGTAAGTAGCAATAAAAATCCCCTTTCCAAATTCTTTTTCTTAATGAAAAGAATAAGTATACCTTTCAGTATTAACACGGGATTCACTTCCATGACCAGCAAATGGTGTTATTTCTTTGTTTTTCATTTTATTTTTGAATATTAAGAGTATCACGTTAAGTTGTTATGGAGATTGGTTTTAGTTGTTTCCATTTGATTCCAGTGGCCCTGCCTATAATTTTCATTTTGTGAACATTTTGTTGTGTGAGCATCAACCAGATCTTAGTATTTTAATCAATTATGTACTTCTATAGTTTCTTGAAACGTTTACATTGTGAACCATTTTGACTTCTTGAAACAGAAATTGAATACTTAGCTAGCTGCATATTAAGCTACTTTGTAAATCGATCTAATTCTTCAAACAAGCAGAATTAATCCAGTAGACCATCAAGCATTTATGCAGATATTGTTTATTGAGATTCTCTTATGCATCCCTATGTAGTTTAATTGTTTGTTAATAACTTCTTTAATTGTCCAGGTAGGGGAGAAAATAGTTTATGTATTCTTCAAGCAATGGTCTTCTTCAGTTTATTTGTTAGCGATGAACCATAACTGTGAAAATGAAGTCCTTACCTCTGAAATTTCCATTGCATGAATGTCTTCTTGTTTAGAGTCTTGAGACAATCAACTTTTCATAGAAAACAGGTTTCCAAGAAGGTAATCATTTTCCTTTTGCAGGCAATAAATGGGGCCAGAAACAAGGACAAAACTGCTGTAGTCGTGGAACTAGGTAATATGAATAGATACTGTGATCAGACAGTGGAGAAGGAGTCTGAGCAGGGCACATTTGATGATGTACCCATGGAAGTTTTAGAGATCATGGCAAGGAACCAATACGAGAGGTCTCTACCTGATGTGGAAAACGTAAGCAGCCTGCTGGAAAAGTCCACCCAGAAGGAAAAACCTCAGGCAGGTGACGGGAAAAATGGAATGATCACAAGGGGAGAAAATGTGTTCCCTAGAAAAGGAAACTCAATTAATGACTTTTACCCATTTGATGGAAACCGATTTGGAATGAATAATCTATGTAAAACTCAGTCCCCGTTTGGGTTTGAAGTTTTACAATCAAAAAATAAGCCATCAAGTGGAGTTCATTTTTCACCAATCCAGCTTGGTCCTGCTCCATCTTCCAAGTTTAATAGGAGTATTGCAGAGTATGGGTCCTATGATGCTACCTTGCAAGCCAAGGGAGGATCTAACCTGCACAAGACTATTCTGCAACAGGTTCATGAAGCTTCTCACCCATGGACATCATCATCCAAAAGTAATGCATCCTTGGGATATGATGCTGTTTCTCAGCCTACAGGTACCAACATGGACATGATTTCCCTTCGATCTGGCTCACTGCATAAGCAGAACAAGAAAAGGGATATTGATCTTAACTGCACAAATTTTAATGCTACTAACCTTGAGAAGCTAAGTAGGAATATTGGTCCTGGAACCTTGAGCAGGACGAATGCAGAATACCTATTTCCTGGAAAACATAATGTTATGGAAGCTGATCAAAATCTGAGGGGATCTCTGGATATGTATTCGAATGAGACCATACCAGCCATGCATTTACTTAGCCTTATGGATGCAGGCAGGCGGTCAGCTACATCCTTCAATGCAGGTGTCAGAGCTCAAATACTTAAGAGACCCTACTATCCAGGTGATTGCAGTACTAAGTTGGAGATTGGTACATCTAAGACCCGTGGTTCTCCGAAAAGGCAATCTTCGGATTATTACAGCAAAAGGTACTTATCAGATAAATCACATGACTATTTTCCTGACTCTCCAATCTTTAGTGCATCTTCATCAATTCAGCATGGTGTGAAATTTATAAGTTCTATTGATTTCAGTGATCGAAATTTGACAAAGTCCGGAAAGACAGAAAAGATGAATAGCTCCAACTCAGTCGTGCAGAATAAAGATAGTAAGCAGTTTAGCTGGCTTCATCCTGAAAGAGAAACTCCAGTGCAACAAAGATTGGATGTTCGTGGTACTCGTGGAACTTCAGAGCCCTTGATCAGTATCTCTGAAAGCTCATGTGTGGTTAACAGAAATCCTGCTGATTTCACCGTGCCAGAAGCAGGGAATGCCTACATGATCAATGGAGAAGATTTGAAATTCGAGGAGAGTTTCCCAAAGAAAAGGCCTGGCTCACCTACTCCTTGTGGATGCAGGCAGAAGAGGAATTTGAAGGGGGGTAAAATGAAAGAACATGAAAAACATTGAAACCCTTCATTATTCCTTAATCTGATAGCTTTTCAGAATCTCTCTTTGAGTACTATTATAAAGCTATGCAGTTATGCTCAGCTTTTCATTGATACCTTCTTCATGTTACAGCTTTTCTTTAATACTTCCTCCTTCCTTTCCTTTTGTTTTTGATAAATAATTTCAGCAGGTAGACTCTCTTACATTGAGCATGAGAATAGCAAATGATTTTTCATTTTCAGTGTACAAGCAAATCTTTGGCTTAGAAACTGAAGTTCATTGCTTGAGGAGTTGCCCAGATGCCATGTTCAAATCTGACCGAGTGATATATCAAGCGGGCATCGAAGGGCTCGTATTTAATTAACTTGTAGTAAGGGGATGTAAGATAATTTTATGTTATGGTATATTATGTTGGTGTCGTAAAGTTCGTGGGAAGGCTCAAAATAGCCTCTAATAGACGTAAAATGGAAGAATGTGTCAGTCAATCTATTTTCAGTGGGGTCGGCAATGAGTTCATTCATATTGTTAACATTGTGGTTATAATTCATACAAGTGCCCAAAAATCAAGATAAAAGATATAATTTGTCGCTGAGATGCTAGTTCCTTCCTCTTCATATTTCTAACTATGTCACATACTTGCTTATCAGACATACACAATGTCACTTAGCTTTTAGTTTGTTGCAGTTATTTTTTGTTTATCCGCAAAAAAACTTACAATTATTAAAAATATTGACAAAGTCACTTTTCTCGGATTATTTTGAGTTGAATGCGTTTTTCTTTTCCTCTTCCATTCGAGTTTCCAAAATATAATTTGAAGCATTACACAGACACTGAGACACAAGGCAGATCCAAACAGCAATTCGTTCCTTGACTAAGTTTTGCTGACTGCAAAAACTAGGACATCTCAACATTTCTGTTCCTCATAATGCACAGTTTCTTTACTGGCTGTAGCTGCCATCCTCCTTGTTCATCTTATGTTATGGAAACTGCCATCCCTTTTCCTTGGTTGGTACAATACAGTGAAATCCAGAGGAACAGGCACGTGCATCCAACTGATATAAAATAAAATATTTCGTCATTTAACAGCTTAGCATCTAATTAGTTTAGATTTTGGCTTTTTGATTCCCCCCCCCCCTCACTCATTGTAGTATTATTTATTCGAAGTTCATCAAAAGCATTTAATCAATTGTAATATTTAGTGATACCAAATTTATTCTCCCTTTGTATATCAACGGTTTAAGGTGATGCGAATACATACATACATACATATATATATATATTAAAGATATAAGGACTATCAAACTGAATTTGGAAGGCCTCAAATTTCATGCCACCACCTCTGGTGGTGTCTCTCTCATTCTAATACACCTGCTGCAGTTTCCTCATAGATTTCTTTTTTTCGAGAATAGATCTTCTCTATACGTTTTTCACATATGTTTTTCACATGACAGAGTTAGAGAAATGAACATAAATGTTTTAAATAGAGCATCAGTGAGATCCTCACAAAATTTGTGGAGCCTTGTATTTGGAGCTTGTGTCTATGTCAATATGTCTCTATCACATAACCCTATTTGGTGAAAAGCACAAATGAGATCATCCATAGAAAGAAGTTCCAACTAAATCAGAGAACAATTTTCATCTCTTGTAAAGGAGTATGCCACACGCCCCAACTGGAATAATTTGCCTGGTTAACCTGGCCAAGAAATCTGCATTCTGCTGGTTTCTGTCACGAAGGACATGTTGAATATCAATTTCCCAATCCTGGTTAAGGAGGCTCTTAATATCCTCGAAGGACATGTTGAATATCAATTTCCCGATCCTGGTAAAGGAAACTCTTAATATCCTGGCCAAAAAATCAGCATATTGATGATTGTCATGATTCATGTGACGATTAGCCTTAACTGCATCCAAGGAATCAGAAGTTTCCTCATAGTTCCTCTTGCGGTTGATTGCACATTTATGTCCAAAATACAGTAATGACTTTCGTTCTGCAAATGAGGTCGACCTTTCTTATGTCTTTCCGAGTTTTGTAACTCAATTAATACTGCTAATTATCAAGAACAAAATAAAAATTGTTTTTTTTTATTTTTTCTGATAAAAATTGTTTTTTTATTTTTTTCTGATTGTTTTCGTTTAAAATTTAATAGCTTGAGTTTTCAAGTTATTTTTTATTTTTTATTTATCTAGAGTTTTTAAGTTAATGTTTATAACTATGATTTTCTTACATCACTTTTCTCTCACATTATTTTTTACACTACTCCTCGTACTATTGATTACATCACTTTCTTCCTATCACTTTCTTTCACTTAATCACAATCATTAAAAATTATGGTAAAAAGTGATGTAAGATGAAAAATTATGTAAGAACATCATTTTCCTAATGTTTAATACACTATTAGTGTTTGAGAATATTTACATTAATTATATGGAAGTCATATTAACTTAGAGCACAATGAATAAATATTAAATATGATAACATAATTGTTCTCTCTGTACTTTTGAAGTCTTAGAAGAAAAATTAATTGTAATGTTAAAATGTATTTTAAGTCAAAACATAATTGAAAAGCTTAAACATAAATTTTATCAAAATTAAAACTAATAACAACCAAACAACGTGTGTTGGTTCTAATGAAAAGAGTTCGAGTCTCTTAAACATGTGGTCATAGGTTCGATTCATGAATTTATGTGTATGAAAATAACATTGTTAGAAGAGATTTTCACTTAAGTGTTTGACCGTATCTCAAGAGATTTGTCTCTCACTTATCATGTGAATGAATACTCTAAAAAAAAACCTAATAATAGCCGTGTACCAAAAAAATAATAATAACCTTAATTGAAAATATAATACTTTATTATACGTCACAATTATATAATATGTTTAGTTGCTCAATATATATATATATATATAGTGCCCATTCATGTAAAACTAAACTACACACTAATAATGTATTACATATATATATAGCCCTAAGTTTCCCTTCGTATTGCTAATCTCCTGCTTTCCCAAAAGACCATAGAAAGTGAGTTAAAAAAACTACACAAAGGAAAGTAGTAGAAATAAATGAATGGAGAACAAATAAGACAGAATAAGCAACATTGGTTATGCAATGGAGATAGAGAGGATGTAAAAGAGGGACAAGATTAAAGTCAATTAAAGGACAAAACGCTACCCATAAAGAGTGATCGAAATGATAAGCAACCTCAACTACATGTTATGAGGATGTGAGTTCAAATTTTAGGAAAATAATTTTTTTAAAAATACCACATAACTATTGTGTTTCTATAGTCAAAGGCCTGACAATAAAATCTATTAATTTTTAATTCATTGAATTTATTTATATTAAAACAAATTCAATCTATCCAATTAAAATACTATATCTTATTGGATTGGATCTAATGAATTAAATTTAATTATGGGTGGTTAGTAATCTAACTAAAATATGTATTGGATATCCAATTAAAAATCAATTCAATAGATATCCAATATATCTTATATTTTTTTAGAGAGAAAAACATATTTTAGAGAGAGAATAACATTTTTCAAAGAGAAAATATTTTTTTTAAATGAGTGAATTAGATATCCATCCATCCAATCCATTAAAATGGATTAATGGATGGATTGAATATCCATCCATTAAATTGGGTCATGAATGGATTGGATAATATTAAACATTTTGTAATAGATTTTAAATAAATTAATGATTTATTTTGAATCAATCCACTACGATCCAATCCAAAATCAATCCAATCCATCCATTTGACACCCTCGAATGGGAATTAATCCTATAAACAATTCAAATAGATCAAATATGTGAAGATACCATGAAACCAAATATATGGAGATGCCTCATAGAAATATATGGAGATACCTTGTGGTATGAAAAAAATAAAGTATAAATCGCTGGTATTTTTCCTTTTTACCCTTTTATTCACTTTTTTGGTTTTACTTTCCCATGAACTTTCTAAGCTTTGGTTGTAAAACTAATTAATCTCATCCATTGAACTGAGTTCACTAGCAGATTGAGTGACTTCGACATATATATGTCTAAAGAAGTTAAGGGGTCTAATAGAGACTTAACGGGATGGGCACTGCAACTGTTTTTCACTATTTTCTGCATAATTGCTGTAGGGTATCTATATGAAGTAACTTATGGAGAAAAATGAGTAGGTCAGAACACAGAAATACCCTCGCACCCTTACCCCAATGGACAAACTTTTATCATGGATATAGCACCATTAATCCCATGCATTATATTTATGTACCGCACAAAAAAAAAAAATCTAATTATGTTGCGACACTACCATTGCATGACTGAGATATCATACAAGTGCCACCAGACCATAATAATTAATTGATGTACATTAATAGGGATAATGGCGTATGGAGGATCGCAGACACGCGGTCTTCAGCTTCTGGTTTAGGCCATTCGGCATGCATGCAACCACTGTGGCTCTTTAATTTGAGTTTTCTTTCATTTCTGATTCTCTTTTCTCTCTTTCTTCTCCACTTTTGTTCAATCTTTCGGGAATCAAACCCACGAAGATTAGTTCATCAAGCAACTGGTTTGTTTTACAGTTCCCTGAATTTCTATTTTCTTTGATATTTATTTATTTTTGTGAGACCAGAAGTTATTCTTACATGTTCCCTCCATTTGAACCTCTTATAAGATTAATATCTATTTGATCACGGGAGTAAAAAATTATGCAATCTTCTCATAAGTGTTGTTTTCCTAGAATTTAAATTTACATCATCATCCAAAGAGATTAATATTACTTACCATATTAACTCACCCTTTGTGGGTTTTTTTATATTTAATTTCCCACAAGCTAATTTGGCATGAAATAATTTAGGGTTTATCCTTAGAACATTTATTAAAGAATCAAAATAACATTTATTATTCTTGATTAATTATTTAAAAAAATTTATTAAATATTTTAAATTTTTATTATATTAAACATTTTTACTTTTCATTTAATAAATTATATTTTTTTATTTTTTAACATGTTTCTTATACTCACTTGTTAACCAAATCCAATAATTTATTCAACTAATAGTGATACATGCATTAATGCAAACACATTTTTTTGTATTTAATAAGTTTAGAATTAACTAATGCAACACAAATAAAATCATAAATGTAATTGAATATGGTTGTACATAAGTAGGTATTCTTTATTGTTTAAGTGGCCTACTTATACTCAGATAGACCCACTTGCACAATTATGAAAAACTGTAAATATATAAAAATTATTTAAATAACAATAACAATTTTTTGAGTGGGAATTTGTCCCACACGCAAAGAAGGTAAAAGACATCTTATCTTACCAAAAAAATAAAAAAGGCACAATTCGTGGAAATTGCTAATAAAATAAATTCATGAGGATATACCAAAAAAAAAAATCATGTGGATATTATATATGAGTGAGCTAAATTATCCCCAAGTTATCATATTGGAAAGTCGTGGCAAATTTTTTAAATGGACTGTAAATTACAGGCTTTAGAAGAACAACACCATATTCTTTTTCGGGTAGAATGAGATTCGTGAAAATCAGTAGGGCTGCTTGTTTTTCAGTACGAAAAATGATTTGATTTAAAGAATCAGTATTAACCTATTGCTTAGAGACTTTCAGCTGAACCTGATCCACTACTTAGTTGCACTCTTGTATATAGATTTAACTACCATACAAGTGAGATTCACATCTAGCATAATACATGTAGGATTTACAGTTACAAGCAGTACTCCAATTAATTAGGGTTCACGACCACGTGATGGATCAAATTATTTTTCCATGTGGGAAGATTGGCAAATTCTTAGTAAAATTCAATCTCTGCAGAACTCTATTCTTAAAGCTTTTGGAATCATGTGTAATGTCAAGAATGATCTGGAAGTGGTCTGGTCTCCTCCTATGGAGAATGTCATTAAGATCAATGCTGATGGTAGCTCCTTTGGCAACCCAGGTAGATCTAGTTTTGGGGAGCTTCTTAGGAACATGAATGGTGATTGGATTGTTGGTTTTTCTAGTTCCTGCAACCTGTCAAACAACATGAATGTTGAATTACTAGCCATTGCTCATGGTCTCAGAATTGCTTGGAATGCTGGTCATGGTGAAGTTATTTGTGAAACCGATTCAAAAACTGCAGTGTCTTTGATCTCAGATGGTGTTTCAAAATTCCATCCTTATGCTCCTCTTGTAGACCATATCAGAAACTTCACTACCTATTCTTGGAAGTTGAGCTTCAAGCATACTTTCAGAGAAGGTAATGCTTATGCAGATTGGTTGGCAAAACATGATGCATCTTCTGAGCAAGCCCTGCATCTTTGGAATTCTAGCCCTCCTCAGCTTTCTTCTGTCTTGCTAGCTGATGCTATGGGGGTGCCTAGAATTCATACTTAGTTGTTTCTTTTTCTCTTTCCTCTATTGCTGTTGCCTTTCTTTCCCTCTGATAAAAAAAAAGTGCAACAAATCTAATGAAATATAACTTTATTAAGATATAAATAAAATTTTGGTCCCTATAATTTCTACTCATTTAAGTTTTGCTCCTTGTAATTTCTTTTTTTAATGAATATTAATCCTATATTTTTACGCATTTGAGCTTTGGTTTGTGATGTTTTAATAAGTAAAAATTATACGAATTAGTACTCCATAAAAAATATAGACAAATACTTTAATAAGTAAAAAACTATATGAACTTTATTTAAATAAGTGAAAATATAGATATAGACAATATATATATATATATATATATATCGAAAGAAATAAAAAATATGGGACCAAAACCTTTTATTGAAAACTATAGGAACAAAATTTTATAAAACCTTTTCTTAAGAAAATAAGAGATTATTATTGTGACGTGTTTGCCTATTGCAATTGATGCTATGCAAACCCCCAAAAGAAACTTCCACGCCTTCGCAAGCGTAATGCCGATGGTAACGTCATGTTGTTGCTTGTAAGAATAGCATGGTTCAAATAAATTTGTTGCTTGATTATGTAGTAAAAGAACCTTTTTGATGTATCTAGTTTTCTTCGTTAATCTTTTTTTTTTTTCTGCTGTGAAGTTTCTTCCTTCATCAGTCAAATTAAAACTCAATAGACCATTTGGATTCTAAAACAGAAATAGAATTGAAGAGGAACCATGTAAACTTGAGTAAGCACTGGTATGTGAACATTGACGAGAACCCATATTTAATTTCAGACCATCAATTGTTGGGTAAACAAGAAGGGGGAATGAGGGAATTATGCTCTCAGCACCAAAAATAAAGCTGAGTACTATAAAAGGCACATCATGCTATAGAGGATGGTGAATACCTACATACTCTAGCTTCCTTGTAGACAAGGCCTTGGCTGCAGTAATACCCCATTTGTGGGCTGCAATGCCTGTCTTCGGCACATATGCATAGTCCCTCCAGAGCACACCCATCAGCTTTTTCTGATTCTTTTCCATACAGTATCTCTTCTGACCATATACTAGAGAACACATTGTGTGGATCCAATTGTTGTTTGGCTGCAATAAACAGGTTAAACTTGGGATACTTATGCTGCACCCCTAAGAATGCTAAGTTCCTGTTCTTAGCCCAATGTGGCTTAGCCCCATACTTGAAGAATGCCAATTGCTCCGCTTCCTCCCACACATCCTCGTTTAATCTAGGAGTTGATGGGTCGTTTGCACGATAATAGTTGAAATCAATCACTACAGAGTCTTCAGATTGTCCTAGATATGCATCTGAGGCTTTGATAAAGCGTATTAGAATTCCATTATAGTTGTCCACCCCACAGAAATTTTTTGGCTTTAGGTCTCTCAGTTTTCTCACATCACCGATGAAGTCTCCAAATCTAGAAGCAGGGAAGATTGCTGTACTCTCATAGAAGAAAAGCCCTTTGATTCTTGGATCCCAAGCACATGCGGTATCAATTCTTGTTGAATATAAGCATGAACCTGAGGTTTGCATTTTGCCTTGATAACCCACTACAGGATAGCCAGTGAAGATTAGGCCATTATTCTTCAACCCATTGGCAACTAATTTCTTGTATCCTAAAGTAGTAGCTGCCGTTAAGCATTTCCCATCCACGTTTCTTACATTTTCCAGCAATTTCTCTGCATGTCAACGTTTATGGCATTCATTAAAACTTTTAGGCTTCGTTATTGTATGCTCAAAGAAGAACAATATGCCACACCACATGTCTACCAAGTTAGAACTTAGAAGAGTTCAAGAGATCATTACCTGCTGTTCTAACTGATTCGGAGATCAAAATGGAATTGGCTTGAAATCCAATGAAGTCATAGACTCCATCACCCGAGGCATTTAAGGAAACCCTGGAATCATATCTATACACAACCGTGTGTCTTGATGGATACCAAGTTATGTCTGCAAACTCATACTGCTTTGCATGGTCTATGTACACATCTTCAATATGATTATCATCCGTGAAATTGTAGGTTATGCTTCTTTTGAACCTGTGCTCAAGTGATAACCTTACCTGTAGATTAACGTTGATGATTCATCAAACATAAGAAAACAAGAATACCACTTCGAACATGTACTAGGTAGTATATATATATATGACACTTTATCTTTGTGTTTTTGACGTAGCATATATGTGTGACATTAGTTTCAGGTAGATCAATAGCAATAAACAAGTTCGGGTAGATGTATAAATATAATTATAAGAGGAATATTTGCGCGAAAATACAAGCATTTAATAATTCATAAACTGCAATGATAAAAAAAAAAAATCATAAACTGTATTAAAATTTGACACTTCCTTATTTGATTTAGAAGATCTGCATCAAAAGGAGGGGGAAGATTTTTCCCTTTTTGGTACAAAAGATTAATTGTTTTTAAGACTTATCAAATTAATCATGCCACATATGGTTCCGCTTATTAAGGATAATTAATGTACATGTGATATTCATGATTCTCTTTGAAAGGATTGGTCATCCAAATTAAGCAAGCTCTAATTTTTTTCCGGTACTACAAGAACAAGCTCGGAGTTGAACACTGGGTTTTCACTTTTCAGTTGCAGTTAGGACTTAACGTGAATAGGCACCCAATTCCAGGCAAATCATTAAACAACGAAATTATATGCTAATATATACTGACCTTGGAGATGGCACCCAACACTCCTAGTGATAATTTGGCTGCATTAAGTAGAGGATCTTGTGCTTCCAGCCTTAAAATCTTGGCATACCCTTCAGATTTTGAAGCAGGGACAACAATACTCATGCCCAGAACATGATCATGAACAGCACCACCTTTCCCCCACCAAGAACTACCATGTGCTCCAGTGCTAATAAGCCCTCCAACACTGACACCCTCCCAATAAGGCGCAGCCACCAGGCTGAACCCAGCTCGTTCAACTTCATCAATCAATTGACGAAGCCCCACACCTGCATCAGCAGTGACAGCCAAATTGGCAGC
The DNA here is from genome assembly GCA_029884595.1 of Ormosia semicastrata. Taxonomy (NCBI): domain Eukaryota; kingdom Viridiplantae; phylum Streptophyta; class Magnoliopsida; order Fabales; family Fabaceae; genus Ormosia; species Ormosia semicastrata. The sequence continues at coordinate 57,722,155 of JAQQTO010000063.1, forward strand.
ATCAATTTGGATGCCAGAATCATACTTTTCTGTGCTGATAAGCAAAGCATTATTCCCTTGTGGGCAAGCCAGCTTGGGAATGGTGTGTGAGAATCTGGTGACAACCTTGGCTTTGAGGTTGTTCTGAACAGCATAGGACACAGCCAAACGAAGCTGCCCTTCAGTTGATGGGTATGTCACGTTGAGAGCATAGCACTCCTTGCGGTCCCCCCATGTGCCATAGGAGTTGTAGAAGGTGCAGCCAGATTGGTTGCAATGAACTGGGGACTGTGGGGTCCTGGCATGGATGGTTTGGATCAGAGGGTTTGAACCGAAGAATGAAAGTAAGTGAATGACACCCAGAAGCCACCAAATCCAATAGCTACCCATGTGGATGATGATGGTACTGGTTGTGCTGGTGGTGAGTTGAATTATGAGTAACGGATTGGATGGCTTATGTTTTTGTTTGGTTTGTTGGGGGCTTGTATGTCAGTTACAAATATACTACTATCTACTACATGCGGAGATGGCTGCATAGAAAGGTAAAGCTTTGAAGGGAAAGAAGAAATAGGAGTAAACGCAAAAGTTTCTTGAATTGCAAATCAAGATGTGGTCCTGCCCTTCCTTTTTATGCTAAAAATAAAAATAAAAGTACAGAAATGCCAATTCACACCAAAGTATTTTTGCTTACAAACGTGAAATATGAAATGTGGAAGTTAAATATGGAAGTTGTCAAAAGTTGTCAAACGCAGAGCATTTGATTGATAAAAAGGGAGAGCAAAATTGACATTTTGGTTTTTTTTTTTTTTTTCCAAAGTATTCATTTACCAAACTTACCTGTACCGTGTTATTTAATGCATAACATTTGATCGATAAAAGAAGAAAGCTAAAAGAATATTTTTGTCTTTTATTTTTCTCCTAAAGTATATCTCATCAAATTTAAGATCATATGTTTAAGAAATTTATTTATTTTTTACTCAAATCAATACACATTGATTTATATTTTAGTCTCTAGAGTTTAATTAAAGTTTTAATTTAGTCCTAGATATTTTATTTCTGTCAATTTCTTCTTAAAAATTATTATATCGTCTCAATGTTATCCTTTTTACTAATTACATTTATTTTGTTAACGGAAAATGATTACGTAAATTCAATGTGGCTAACTGGAATCATATTATTTCATATTAGTCTTAGATGTTATTTTAATTATTTTAAAATAATATTTTATGTTTATAACAATTATTTTAAAATAGTCTTATTTCACCAAGATTTATATGAGGTGTTGAGCACAATTTTAAGGATTATTTTCTATATACAATTCTATAATTCTTTTTACCAATAGATTTATTTCAAGTTTTTGTAGAATCACTTAAAAAAAATTATACAGAAATATATTAATAATTTTACATATACAAAAACAAACTTCAAGGGGTTGGCTTAACGAACATGTGATGTGTTAATAGATACATTGTTATAAGTTTAAACTAGTATTTTAGACCATGCGTTGCACGAGTTATTGTTAAACTAAAATTAACATTTAATAATTTATATTTAATATTATTAATTTTAGTTATTATTTTTTAATTTTTTTGAATTCGTAATAGAATATAAGTTTAAAATTTGAAGGAAATCAAGTATAAAAGTGAACACTAGTAACAAAGATATTAAATTTGATTAAACTCTAAAATATAAAACTGTACAGAAATTGATTTGTTTGGATAAAGTTTGAGTTTTAAAAACAATCATTTTATATGTCACTAATGCAAAAAACCTAATGAAACAAAATGTAACAGTTTAAAATAACCAAGTATTATCAAATATGACTTAAGTTACCTAAATTAAAAATTAAATGTTATAGGGTGACATAAAATAATAATAATAAAATAACTATAGCTAAAAAAAATAGGACATTGTATGTCAATCTTTTCATATCTGTATATGGAGATAGTAAAAACAAGTACAAAGTGAAGGATTAAAACTTTCAATACAATCAACTCTTGAAACCAAACCATGTTCATGCTGAAAGCAAAAGCTGATGTTATAATTGTATTTGAAAAGATAATTACCAAGTATATAATGCGGAAAAACTTACCTTCAAGATATTTTTTATATTGATTTTTCTCGTGTAAGTAGAGAAGATTAACTCATCTAAGAATGACAATGTAATGAATTAAAATTAGTGGTATATAATTTTTCTATGTAGCAAATGTAGTTAAATCAATTGTTGAAAGTAAATGTAATAGTCATACTTACCAATCATATTCTATAAACAACTTCTTTATAAACAACATTAGTGGTAATACTTGATACTTCATCTTCGTCTGATTTGATCAGTATCTTTATTCCACTTCTACTTTTGACTCTTGACAGTGCCATATACATTTGATCATGACTAAAAATAGCCTTCGACAGGCAGTCCAACATGTGACAACGTTTGGCCTTGACTTTTGTTGATTGTCATGGCAAAAGAAATGACCTAAGGAAACTGCCTTCTTTGAAATCTAATAAGTAAGTCTTCCTTCACCATCATTTGGCTCTCCAACATCACTGTTCCCAACATTCAAAATCCACTATGAGAACTCCCTAATTTCTTCTGCATTAGACGAAGAAGAACATGATTGGAGTCTCATGTTTTTCGTTAAGAACAAAACTTTACAATATTTCCACAATGAAGAAGAGTTTATCGTAGCATGAACAATGTCTTACCTAGATGCTTTTTAAATAACAAGCAAGATTTGTTTGAAATCTCCTCCAAGCACAATTACCTTACCCCTAAAAGGCTTGTCTTTTCTTAAAATGTCTTGCATAGTCCTGTCCAATGCTTCAAAGTAATGCTTGTGCATCATTGGGACCTTGTCCCATATTATCAGCTTTTCCTTCAACAACAACTCTGCTTGAGGGCTTCCTTGCCTTATGTGGCGTCCCAGGGTCGACGAGAGCGGGGAGTGATCGCTGGTGCAATGAAGCACAGACAAGGAGCGGCTCCTGGCAGGCTTCTAGGTGGAGGGTCTACATGAATGAACTGAATACGCACCGGAATGAGAGGGATTCAGAGACTGTGCAGGTATGGGACTGCATAGTTGAGGTTGGCTTAAAGCAATTGATTTGGTGTAGCCATATCAACAAGTTGCAATTTCTTTTCGGGAGCCTAGAACATAAGAACTCCATGGTTAACCGTGCTTGACCTAGAGCAATTGTGAGATGGGTGACCTCTTGGGAAGTTTCCTAGGATGCGTGTGAGTAAGGACAAAGTACATTGAAAAGACCCGTGTTAGTTTGTGGAGACACTCATTAATCCTATAGGCAGTCCCGGGTCGTTACACCTTATGTTGCAGATGGATCATTAATTGATATTGATGAGAAGGGAGAATCTAGAATGGGCAGTTCTACCTCCAGGAAGTAAAAGAGCATCAATTTCACTCGATTTAACATTGATAACAATTTCTCCTTTTGAACGAATAGCTGCAGATAATGTTTTCCAAATAAAAGTCTTTCCCGTGCCACCATGACCGTAGAGAAAGTACAATCCACCTTTGTTATTTGATACAACGTTAATGATTGTATCAAATATGTTTTTTTGCTCAACTGTGATAGAGGAAAGATATTTTTCAAGCTTTGCACTCATCTGGTATCTGTCATAAGCTAGTTCATCAAGAACTAACCTATTTGTTTCTTATTCACTTCGTGATGCAACAGGGATTGACATTGATTCAAAATTGTGTAAACTCTGTTACCAAGTGGCTTCCAGTACTCAAGAGGGGGGTGAATTGAGTATAAAAACTTTTTTCGCAAACCTCTTTTAGAGAAAACTCAAATATTAAAACTATTAAATAAAAGCATAGAAATAACGAGATGTAGATGAAAAGCTTAAAAAAAATAGCAAAGGATAAATGTGCAATAAAATAAAGCTGCGTAAAATAAAGAGATTAAGAATAGAGATGCAGGCACAATATTTATCCTAATTCGACCACTAACCCACTTGTGGTTTACGTCTAGTCCTCGAAACAATAGCCGAGATTTTTTACTATGTATACAAGCTTCAATTGGTGCTTGCAACCGTTACACAAAAGAGCACTTTTCACACACAGGGAAACTCTACCCTTGTGCTAAAGTCTCAGCTTACAGGGATACCTCACCCTTACACAAACCTTAGAGGGATACCTCACCCCCTTTACAGTATAGTAGAAAATAGATGAATAATAAACTCTCACAAAGAGTAAATATCACAAGTTAAAGCACTATAGAACTTTCTAAGGATATCTCAGAATTTTTCCAAAAGAATACAGAGAATAAGAGAGAATTTTGTAAACAATGTTTTAGCATAAGCAAAATGATTTCAGAATTTTCGGGTTTTGCAGAAGTGACTCAAGGTCTCTATTTATAGAGCCTTTGATCAGAAATGCCCATTGGAAGAAATTAATATGATAATAAATGCTAACATGTATACGTATGAATTCAAAATATGAAACAGGGTCTCCACTACAAGAAATTTATGAATTAGCGACGGAAGTTAGCGAGGGATTTTTTCCCTCGCAATTCCCTCTCTAATTAGCTAGCAAATTGCGAGGGATAAGCGAGGCCAACACTTTCCCTCGCTAAAATTCATAACAAAATCCAAATGGGGATACAACTAGTAAATAGCGAAGCAATAGCGAGTAAATTATTGCCCTCGCTAAATTTAGCAAGGGAAGTGAGAGGGAATATTTCCCTCACAAAAATTAGCGAGGGAATTGAGAGGGAAAACGTTACCCTCGCTAAAATCAGCGAGGGATTTGCGAGGTAATAGGTTCCCTCGTTAAAATCAGAGAGGGAATTGCGAGGTATGATATTCCCTCGCTAAATTCAGAGAGAGAATTGCGAGGGATTAGCGACGGGAATAATTTCCCTCGCTAAATTTAGAAATCCCGCCCACTCAGAAAAGGGCCAAAATGTCTCGTTTAGGTTACAGAAATCAAATCTCCCCCCAACAGCCGTACGACCTTCCCCTTCACCACCCAAGCCCTTCCCCGGAGCTGAGCATAGCAGCCACGCGACGCGAGTGACTTCCCCTCCTTCTGCAGGTAAGCCCTTCCATTATTTCTTTCTTCCATCATTCTGCCTCCTTCTTCGTCTGTTTCTATTTTTGGTACCGTTCTCCTGGCTAGTTTTATGTGGGATTTTAGCTACTGGAGTTTGATAACTATTGGGATTAGGATTTTGGCCATACAGACACTAGTTGCTTCTGGTCACTCCTTTTTTTTCGGTGGAAAAATTTAATAGAATATTTGGGTAAGGTTCTTCGGAGAAGTAGCTTTTCTTCTTTGCTTCAAATGTTTGAGCGCCCCCTCCCCCCAACTTCCCCCTAAATTCTGGAAAATATTGGATAAAATTATTCATATTTTTTATTTCAGCTGAAAATATTGAATAATAAGAAAAACTATTAGTTGTTATTGAAACGTATGGCCTGGTTCCTGCCCTGCAAAGAAAGAGCACATATCAAAACAGTATGACTTTAAGCAGCTGATGCCATTTTTTTGATTTTGTTTTGGTCTTAGTTATTATTGGTGTTTACATGACAAAATATATTGATATAAAAGCATATGAGTCATTTTATATTGGAACAGTTGATTTATGTTTTATTCCTATTGTTTGGTCGCAGTTCTTTGTTTTTAAAGCAAAACTTCTAACTATACTGTATACACACGTATATGAGTAAAAGTTCAGCTGATCAAGAAGATAAGATAATTATGAAAAGGGGTTTTGTTTGTGCTGTCTGATACAATGATGCCAAGTTAGGATGCCAGCATAGAGGAAAAAATATGAAAAAGTAATTAATCCAAAGTTATATATAAAAAAAATTGAATAATCAAGCACATAAGGAAGTGGGTAGTTGGAATTCAACTTGTTTTCACTTCAATTAGTATTATCACAAATCACTATGTTAATTAAGGATAAGTGGAATTAAAAGGTTCTCTTTTGTTATCATTTAGGATTTGGCTTTAATCTGATTCTAGTAGGTTATTCAATCACATATGATTTTCAATTAGACAAATGACATAGCATCCTCTGTTGATCCAATTGTATTTTCCCTAATTAAAAGAGTCAACACAAATTTTCCTTATAATTTCTTTGATTTTAACTAATAATCCCCCAATGATTATATAACTAGACTATTAATCAGGTGACTTCACATTACAGTTTGAGGGGGGAAAAAGCTTGAATTACTAAAGCATTCTATTCTTGTGCGCCAATGGAAATTATAAGCCATATATCAAATCATCATTCTAAGCGATCAAGTTGAAGGAGGTTCAATAATTTTAAGCTTGTTTTTTCTTTTGTCCCTGTTCTATGATTTTTATTTTCTTTTGTATATCATGGAAAATCTTTTATTGTCTGTACGTAGAATAGAAAGTATGTACCTTTTGATTCTTATCTTGCTTTTTGGTCACGGAGGGAGAAGGCAATTGTGGGATTGGTAGGCAATTGTGGGATTGGGAGGCAATTCTGCTGATAGAGTACGCTAAAAATCTCTGTGCAACATTTCTGAGTAATGCGGAACCCATCCTCTTTACTGGTTTCTTATAATTATGTTCTTATTCTACTGCCCGGATTCATTCAATTCTTGTTGGATGCAAAAACAGGTTCTTTGTACCAGTACCAGGATCTGTAGCCCAAATTCAGTTTCCCTTTCAATTAAGGGCAGAAATTTTCCATCCATTACTTTGCAGTCCAGAGGACCTCGGTTTCAAGTTATATGAACTGTAAGTTTCCCAACCACATGTTTCTCCTTGCCTCAACATATATAACTAGGTATTGGAGGACTATTGATAGAATAAATTTAGTCTTAATTAATTACAAAAAGAATTTTGAATGCTAGTGTAAATTTTTGGCTTTGTTAACTGTTGCAGCACTATATGACATTGATAGGTATATTATTTTTTGTCTTTTGCTTATATATTTCTTTTTTGTTCTATACGCTCTTCTAGATGGTTGTTATAGTTTTCTATGAGCCTATTGTGTACAGATTCTATAGCATAAATCTCTTTACTCGATCCTCATGAGACAAGTATAAATCAGTCTTGGCATTTTCTATTAGTTGCCTCTAGACATAAACTATAAATGTCATGCTTTTTTATCACTGTATGAGCAGATATGTCAATAATTTTGTCAAATAACACATAAGTAAATTAATAATACATATTTGATTGTGTTATAATTTATTTTGTAAATGTTCTATCAAATATCAACCGTGAACCAACTCTAGGTTCAACTCGTAGGGAACTCACTCTAGGTTCGACCCGTAGGGAACCAACTCTAGGTTCGACCTCACTTGCTTGAGGGAACCAACTCACTCGACTCAACCTCACTTACCTGAGAGAACCAACTCACTAGGCTCAACCTCACTTGCTTGAGGGAACCAATTCACTCTTGCTACTACCCTATCTCAATTCAACTTATTGAGAGAGTAAAACATTTACAACAAAACTTGCATATCTAACTCAACTTTAACTATTAAAGGAGTTACTAGTATTTCTAGGACTCAAACCATCCTAAAACACCTCCAAATCTTGCCTAAAAAGGCTGATTTTCAAGATTGCACCAAATGTGCATCAAATTTCAAAAAATTCTGAAATTTTATGGGTAAATAGCTCTCTCTCGTATCTTTCCAATGCCACAAACCTTGCTTCATTTGGATAAGTGTAGCCAAAGTTATACGACATTTTACAGAAGCTGAAATAGGAGATTTATTGGTTCACCCATTTATGCCCTGACTTTAAATTGTAACTGGGAACAAATTACACATGGAAAAATTCTGAAATTTTACAGGCATGAAGCCTTATATGTTAGCTTCAAATTATCAAAATTTCATGTCAAAAGGACATCGGAGGAGGAAGTTATGCAATCTGGTTTACTGGCTACCAAAATGCATGTTCTGCAGAATCTGCCTCGGATTCAAACAGAAACTGGTGCTAATTGGCTTGGTGAAAAATTTTAAAATTTTACAGGCATGTAGCCCTATGTATTATCTTTAAAACGACAAAAAACCATGTCATTTCGAGACCTGTAACTCAAGTTATACGACAAAAACTGCAGACTGTTCAGAATGCATTTTCTGCTGTATACAATGGGAGTGCCAATGCTCCCCTACTTTGGTTCACTACTCTTCTTCCATAGCTTACTAGGGTTACTTATAATCCAAAAGGGTGTTAAACTCCACATTTACTAGGCCTATAACCAATTATGCTATTTAGATAACTAGTTTAAGCATTTGAATCCTATAACACCCTGTTTATCATACTCTTGATAAACTTGTAACTCAACTTGTACTCATGCCTAGTTCTTCATTTCTAATACTTCTCAATTTTTATTTTATGCAATTCCATGTTAATTGAGATTCTAGATACTCAATCAATGCCAAACACCACGTAGAATTGCATAAAAACTTGAAAATGGGGATTACACATTTGTGCTGTGACACAAAACTTGGAGTGCCATGGCCTCAGCTTCTCTGCCCCATAATTCTTGCGCAGCTGCAACTGGAGTGTCGCGACATGCACTCCCTTGGGTCTGCATGAACAGTTCCAAATTCTGGTTTTCCAGCATTGCAGCAGGAGCTTCATCCTTTTGAACCCAAATCGAAATTTCAATCATTCTACACTAACTCATCTTTACTCAACTCAATCAAGCTTCAACTATACTATATCTTCCTATTCTCACCCAAAACCATTATTCCTCATCAAGTCTCTCAAAGAATCTCAAAGAACAATGTTAAAAAGATGGAAAAGAGTAAGAATCAAGAACCCCTACCTTTAGGTGATGACCAACCTTGGAGCCTTGCTCTTTTTCTTTTCCACTTCCCTTCCTTTCTTTATTTTCCTTTCTCTCTTTCTCCCCTTCGTTTCTCTGTTTCTGTTCTGTTTTTGCTGAGTTCGTGAGTGAGAGAAGAGAAAATGAAGAGAAAAGGTCAAACTTGGAAACTTAACTTTCAGTACTGAAACTTATATCTGCTAAGGACACTTTAATCACTCTAATTCAAGTTTTTTAGCTTCCAACAACTTTAGAATAAATACTAGGATTCATCTAAATTGTTGGTTCACCATTATTCTATTTTTTAATATCTGCTAAGATCAGTCGGGTATCAAAATACACAACCAGTGTACTTAAAAATACCAAACTAACTCCAATTCTTCTCAAATTTTAACTATACCTTACTTAGCTTATTTATGACCTAGAAACAAGTTATTCATACTTGTTTCTCTCAACTAAGCCTTTAAAGCTATTTTTTGAGTAATTTTAAGTTACTTTTCAACTTCTGTGTTGCAACTAAGTGCCTAAACTAACTCAATTTGTCACAAAACTGAACTGACATGTTAAGCAAGTCTTAGCCTACCTTTGTAACCCGCTTACAAGCCTAAAATGATACTAAGGGTGTTACAAAACATACCAGTGTTGAAGCCTGGTTTTTGGTATCATGGTAGGACTTGTATATTTTACATTGCCACAATTATTTAAAAGATTTATTCAATTCATAATTTCAAGAAAACTTCACTGTTGGAACGTTCTTACAAGGATGAAGTGTACTCTATATCTGAGGTTACCAAATAACTAATAAAAAAATTGGATGAGAAATGTAAGATGCACCCTAAGATTAATCTATGCTTACTTAAACAAGGCACTAATGATTATTGCAGTAGTAATGAAGTTATACAATATCTATCTATAATTTTTACTATTGTCCACTAGTGCTCAAGAAAATCATTGGAACTACTGCTTTTGAACTCATGGCATTTGTTATTAGATCATTATTTATACACTAATTTGAATTCATGGCATTTGTTATTAGATCATTATTTTCGAATAAACTACATAGAGATATGGACAAGTTGATACTTAATCATCGTACTGTTCACCGTTTTGGCAGAGTATAAAACTTTAGGAAAAGAACGTGCAACTTTTTCCTTTTCTTTTTCTTTTTCATCTTTTGATTCACATTTGAATATTTGATCCCTATTCAAACTATGCACCCATTAATTGGATTACACATGCATATAGAATACTGGTTGCAGAAGTTGTTTGTATTATATCATTATTTATAACAATGCTGTGTGTATTATATCATCGTTTCTTCATAGAAGGATGTCCTGATTTGAAGCCACTTGTCTTCTCATGTTGCCAGGTTGATCATAGTAACCAATTATCCACTGCTATCCCTTTTTTTTGTTTCATTTCATTGTTTGAAATACATGGACAAATATATGAAACTTCTCTAAAATCCATACAATGACCTTGGATGTTTTAATCTCTCTGCGCAAGACAAGCAGATCTTATTCATCATTGTATCACAATCCCCATAACAAGGTTGTGAAGAGAGGTGTGAGATGTTGGGTACATGGTCATTTAGTTATTGTGTATATCCTAATGATGAAAATGCAACTGCATGTGATCATGGCTGATATATGTGTTTTTTCATTAAATGTATAGGGATAATTACTTAAACTCACATCTTTAGCACATTCTGGTGTTGGTTGTTCTATTGAGCTTTTACATTTCTTCTTCTCTGGGACCCACTTATAAAGGCCACCTCAGTTGTACTACTGTTAGAGGTAGTTATCTTAAACTCAAGTCACTTTTTTGTACACAACTCAATTATATTTTTTTTAAACCAATTGTTTCTATAAAACTTATGGTTTTATGGTTAGAATGTACATGTTTATGGAAATTGAACAGAAGTAAGATCCTTACCTAGTTTAAGTTTCCGTGATTACTTGTTCAATTTATTTGTTGAATATTGTACCCCTATGGGATTATAAATGACATTTGTATTTTGAGTCCTCTGTGGAAAGTCACTCAATTGGTGTAAGCATTGGTATTTATCAATTCCAGAGCACTTCAACAGGCAGTGTTATATTAAATATAACAAAATTTAACTAATTAAAAATATGTGTCATATGTATGTTATATCATATATGCCATACTTAATCATGATATGTGACCCAATAGGAGTGGAGTCCACCTTTTCTCATTGACATGTAATTTACCAAACACTATTTTGTCCTAACTTGAATCCACCTTTGTTTTAGTTAGCAAAGAAAATTAATGTAAAAAAATTGTCTTCCTCTGAAATTGAGTTTTCAATATTGTAACTCAAGTGCTCATTTCATTTCCAACTGAGTGCACAACTGTACCAAACCCGTTAAGCATCACATTAGCATCATCGCTGGTCTGCTCTTAAAAGGCATAAAGAATACCATTAATCAGAAGATCTTCTAATCAGGCATCTATATCATATGCTCCCAAGTTAGTGGCCACCTTCTCAATAGTTTCCATAACCATTCGTGGAAAGGTTCACTCTCATCTTTAAGATCCTCAACAATTCTCCCAACAATATCGGCAATGCCAACTTTGTTTGCCATCTCTACAGTAGTCTCCACAAGTTGCTTATAGTTTATTCAATCCAAAGTCATCCTCCTAACCCAGACGTTCTCAAAAAATCAGGGAGAATATCATTTCTAATATAATCACTATGCACACCCTCAAGTAATTACACACTGCTTCACCACATTTAGAACAATTTTCTTCATTTCTTCCTCAGGCGACTGAAATTCACGAATCAAAATAATCATAACTTCCTTAGTATAGTAACTAGCATATAGGGCTTCCATCAATGGAATTGTAAAACCAATTGCCTTTAAGAAATGCTTTTGTCTCCTATCCCAGTACATTTAGGACTATCTAAATATGACATAAATTTTGGATGTTGAAAATAAAAGTTACGAATTTCTAGCGAATTATGTGTTAAGAATATTGGTTTGATTTAATTTTCCATGATTGTGCTTTAACATATGCTTAAATTTTTATTTTCTTATTCGAGTAAAAGTTTAATTAAAACCTTAGTTTCCCATTTGAGATTCTATATTAATGAGTATGCATACCTTTTCAAGGTACTGCTCATTGTATTGAATCTTGAATTGTCCAAGTGGGACAGTTTGGTAAGAAATTTTATCTTCGCTTGGTTAATAGTTATTCTTTAAATCTCATATGTTATATTTGTTGAAATTTCGGTCTGCAATATTTCTTTTTGCTCTCTGGGTGTATACTTAAACGCAATAGATCTCACTGTGTTCAAGTCATGCACTTGGAGACCAATGGAAAATGTTGCCAAAATTTCGTCAAGTATAAAATATGAGATTTAAGGAATAACTATTAACCAAGTATTGAAAATGTTTCTTATCGAATGGGATAGGGCCATACCATGTTACGAATGAGATGGGGATATAAGGGTTGTGTTAATGTGCTAAATCAATTTTAGCAATGATGAGATCCGATCGAAGTTGGATGTCACAAAGAAATGATCCTACTGGCTATGTAAGTGAAGAATTCAAGGATGGAGTTGATGATTTCAGTAGGGTTGCTCAAGGAGACCCGACAGTTATTGATGCATTAAATCGCATCATTTGTCCATGTGCTAGATGTAAGAATCGTGCTTGGAGGGAGGTATTTGGGGTAGAACAACATCTGTATAAGTACGGATTTATAGATGGTTATGTAAATTGGATCATTCATGGTGAGGACAGATGGGGGGATAGCAGCTCAACATCCATTATCCATGATGATGAAGTGGAGCCTAGGAATCCATACGTGGATATGGTTATGGATGCCGCAGGTGATAGGTTAAATCCAGAAGCTCAATATTTAGAAGAGGATCCAAATCCGTCAGCTACGAAGTTTTATGATTTGCTTAGAGACACTGACGAACCTTTATGGGATGGTTGCCACAAGCACACGAAATTGTCAGCTGTAACTCAACTTTTGAACTTGAAGTCGGAGTTTAACATGAGTGAGAGTTGTTATGATAGAATGATTGTCATAATTAAGAGCATGCTTCCAGAGTCTGAAAGGTTACCCGAAAACTTCTACAAATCAAAGAGAATGGTTCGTGAGTTGGGATTAGGATATGAGAAGATAGATGCATGTCTTAATTAGTACATGTTGTATTATAAAGAATACAGTGACAAAAGACTCTACTCAGTTTGCTTAGTATGTGGACACCCACGATTCAAATCGAAGGCGGGACGTTCATCGAATGAGAAGGATGTGTCGCATTCAGTGTTGTGATATTTTCCCATTATGCCAAGACTCCAACATCTGTTTATGTCCAAAAACACTGCACAATATATGACTTGGCATGCGGATGGAGTGCGTCAAGATGAAATAGTGATCAGGCATCCAGCTGATAATGAGGCTTGGAAACGATTTGATGATACCCATTCTACATTTGCGCTAAATGCTTGAAATGTTAGGCTTGGCCTGTGTACAGACAATTTTAATCCATTCAGTGGTTCAGCCACACCATATTCATGTTGTCCTATTTTTGTCACACCGTACAATCTGCCTCCAAGTATGTGTATGAAAAGGGAATACATATTCCTCACTCTTGTAATTCCTGGACCAAAGTCACCAGGTAAAAGTTTAGATGTCTATCTTAGACCTCTAATTAACGATCTAAAGATATTGTGGGATGATGGGGTGCAAACTTATGATGCCTGGAAGAAGCAAAATTTTGATATGAAAGCGGCTTTGTTGTGGACAATAAGTGACTTTCCAGCCTATGGAATGCTGTCTGGGTGGAGCACTCATGGAAAACTTTCTTGTCCACTTTGTATGAATCACAGTAAGTCATTTGTGTTGAAGCACGGTAGGAAATGTTGTTGGTTTGATTGTCATCGCCAAATTTTGCCTTTTGATCCTCCATTTCGCCATGATCGAAACTCTTTTAAGAGATCAATAGTGGAAAAATCTAATCCACCGCAACGGCTGAGTGGGACAGATGTCTTGAATAGAGTGACTCAACTTAAGGAAGTCATTTTCGGCTTGAATTCAGGTAAACAAAAACAAGATGGCTTTGGTATACACCACAATTGGGTGAAGAAGAGCATATTCTGGGAATTGCCTTATTGGTCCACTAATATAATATGACATAATTTAGATGTTATGCATGTCGAGAAGAACGTGTTTGACAATATCTTCAACACTGTCATGGGCATAAAGGGCAAGACAAAAGACAATGCAAATGCAAGAGAAGATTTGAAGATGGTATGCAAACGTCCTACCTTGGAGCTAATAGTTGAGAATGGCAAATGTAAAAAATTAAAGGCGACATATGTCTTGGATGCCAATCAAAGAAGGATGGTGTGTGAGTGGATAAAACAGTTGAAATTTCCTGATGGGTATGCGTCGAATATCGCACGTTGCATCAATGTAGATGACGGGAAGATATATGGAATGAAAAGTCACGATTGTCATGTTTTTATGCAAATATTAATTCCTCTGGCATTTCGTGATATCTTGCCAAAACCTATATGGGGACCGTTAACAGAACTAAGCTTGTTCTTTAAAGAAGTTTGTGCAATTGAAATTCGTGCTTCCACCATGGAGAATGTAGAGCTTTCTATCATTGAAACAATTTACAAGTTAGAGAAGATTTTTCCTCCAGCATTCTTTGACGTGATGGAACATCTAGTCGTGCATCTCCTTTATGAAGCTAAGGTTAGAGGCCCAGTGCATTATAGGTGGATGTACCCCTTTGAGAGGTGTATGCTGTACTTGAAAAGAAAGGTTCAAAATAAGGTGAAAGTTGAAGGATCTATTTGTGAAGCGTATATTTTAGAATAAATTTCCAATTTTGCTTCCATGTATTTTGATCCCCACCTACAGACCAGGTGCACTCAAGTTCCTCGGAATGACGACGGTGGGGAAGATACAATTAATGAACGATTGTCTATTTTTAAACATCCATGTCGTCCTATCAGGAGAAGTCGAAATAGATTCCTGACAGATGTGGAACTTCAGATTGCTGAGACATATGTGCTTGTAAATTGTGGAGAAGTAGAACCTTATCTCCAGTAAGTTTACTCTCTATCTAGTGAATTTGTTACTAATGTGCTTAATTTATAGTTCCATATTAATTAATGTATTGATTAGACAATTCGAAGATTCATTAAGGGAAACAGATCCCAATATCACTGATGATCAAATATTGGAAGCTCGAGATAAGGACTTTAGTAGGTGGCTAAAACATCTAGTAAGTCCTTTTATCCATAATTATGATTTATCATATTAAATTCAATGTTCATTATGCTAGATGTTACAAAATTTCTACCGTCTATGTAATGATACAGGTTAATATAGGCCAAGTCGAGGATCAAATGATACGAGAGATAAGTTATGGTCCATCCAAGTCTGTGACTTCTTACTGTGGCTTAATAGTTAATGGGTACAGATTTCATACTAAGGTGTATGGACAAAATAAAGCTACCATGAATAGTGGCGTATGTGTTAGAGGTAGTATATATGGTGAGAATGACTTCGACTATTACGGCATCATTGAAGATACATTGGAATTATCATATGTAGGAAATCAGAACAGAGTATTTCTGATCAAATGTCATTGGTTTGACCCGATAAATGGAGTCAATGTTGATGAGAGATATGGGTTGGTTGACATCAAGCATAAATCAAGACTTCACTTAAATGAGCCATTCGTCTTAGTCGAACAAGCACAACAAGTGTACTATACAAGATATCCACAAGCGGGAATAGAGCTAATGGTGAATGGTGGGCAGCTTGCAAGGTCAGAGCAAAACTCTTCATAGCTGAGACATTGAATGACGAAGGTGATGAATTGAATGACCTAACTGCCACTGATTATTACCAAGATGATGGATCCCTTGGAACACATAATCTTGTCATAGATGATGAAGCAGTCTCATTGTTTGATACACATGCCCAAATGGAAGAAGTGAACATACGTGATATACATTATCCAACGGACGTTCTATTTGATGATGAGTTCATTGATGACAATGAAAATAATGAAATTAATGAATTCTCAGATGAAGATGACGAATCTTTTGCTTCAGACTCAAGTAGTTAAAATTGAAGCTTATTCAATAAAATTCGTTCATGGTATTTACATTGGAATATCATTATTCTCCAACGTCTATTTTTATTGACATATAGTTTCTTAACTCCTCATGTTTCATTATGTTTCCTTATGCAGATATTCATCATGACCATTCGAGGTAGAGGTGCTGGACACGGTCGTGGGAGAGGCCGTAATGTTTCATCTGCCCATGATTCTCCACCACTACAGCATTCTCAGCCCTCTCCAGGTATATACCTGTAGGATGTTTCATTTTAATTATTGTTAACTCGTAGTTTATATAAATGTAATATACATGTATTTTTTTGTTTATGTATAATTATGTTAGGTGCAACTTCAGCTATTGGCCCATCGACCAGTGCAGGCCTACCAGCGTCTAGTCCATTGACCATTGGAGGCGCATCAACTTCTGTCCCACCCTTTATTGACCCAGCGATTTCTATGCCACCTCCTGCTGACCCACCCACTAGCGGCCCGAATGTGGTGCCTTCATGTGGAGAATCCAATGTAGAAACAGATAGCAGGGAACTTATATATGTGGCACCTGTCCCTGAACCGTAAGTAATAATGATATATCACCTTTTATTACATATATTTACTTTTAGATTACCAACATTACCTTCTTGTACTTACAGGAGGAGGTTTCTCCCGTCGAGGGTGACACGTGACATTATATACAATGTCATGACATGGATGCCTATTCCAGCTAGTACGTGGTGAGGTTATCCAGCTGAGATGAAGGAAATACTATTTACCAACTTTATGGTAAGTAATTGTGTTTATAGAATTATATATTATACGCTTATTGAAAAATTAATATACATACATATCATTTGTGTAGGCTAAGCATCGGTTCACATCTGATGCTGATCGCGGCATGGTGAGAACTGTCTGGGAACGGACTATCTTGGACCGTTATCCAGACCATTTGAACAAAGCACGAGATAAGGCCTTTGAGAAGGAAAATTCAAACAACTTGGCTGATGTTAAGGGCCATGGGCCCAGAGGAATGAGGACGGAAGTGTGGGATGGCCTGGTCGACATTTGGCTGATAGATAAATAGATGACAAGGTCTGCAGCTGCCCAGAGGAACAGGGCAGCCATGCCTGATGCCTTGAAGCATACCGGCGGGTCGATAAGCTTTGGTCAACACAAGAGCAAGATGGTAATATAACTTCCTCATTTAAAGTTTTAATGATAAGCATTTGTGTATTAACATGTTGTAATTACTTGAGTTATTTGCCTATCTTGAGTATGACATAGTATTTTAGAGGGATTGCCTTACTTTTGATATGTGTTTATTATATAATATTCTTCCATATGGGATTACAGGAGGCAGAGTTAAAGCATCCGGTTTCTTACAGAGATCTGTATGCTAAAGTTCATAAGAAGAAAGACGGAAGCTATGTTTCTGAGCACTCGAGGAATTTCATTGTAGGTGTCTTATTCTTATTCAAAAGTCATATATATTTTAGTTTATTTTTTTTGTTAATACTTTTCTTGTTTTGTTATTTTCAGGAGTCATATGACACCGTAATGACAGAAAAATATGGAGAAAACTCTTCCTCTCACCCTATGGTTGACCCGGAGGTCTGGTTGGATGCGGCGGGTCCCAACAAGAAGGGACGTGTGCATGGCATAGGTAATAGCTTGCACATTGGTAATAACACCGTGCAAGCTTCATCCTCCTCAGTTGCAGGTCCTTCCCGCTCTACACCATTGACACAGGACATATCTGAAGCTGTAGATACAATAGTGGTAGCAGCGATGGCTTCGTTTGTCCAGAGTCAACTTGTCCCTATGTTGGCGCCCTTCCAATCATTCCTATCTACGACCGGATCAACAAATGTTGCTCCACAACCACCATCGCAAGGTTTTGGTAGGGAGGGTCGAGAGGAAGAGGAAGAGGAAGAGGAAGACGACGACTTAAACTGATTACCATTTTTCTTATTGTCTACTTTGTATAACTTTCAACTATATTGATTGATTATTTGTATAATAACTTTTAACTATATTATTACATTATTTGTACAAGTTTTTTTTATAGCAGTTTACAATTATTTGATTGTTTGGTGTTGGATTTCTGTTTGCTGTGGTTTGAAACGCAGGTTTTGGGAAAGTAGTCATATATATAGGTTATTAAAAAAAAACTACCTGATTACCGAGGGATTAGCGATGCAATAGGGACGAATATGGATTAGCGAAGGAATAACAAGGTATTAGCGAGAGAAATTTACAAATATGGTATATCATGTTAAAGAGGGATTAACGAGGGTTTAGCGAGGGAAATTAGCGAGGGAATAGCGAGGAAATAGAGAGGGAATAGCGAGGGAACAGAGACGAAAATTTATGACTATGGTATAACATGTTAGAGAGGGATTAGCGAGCGTTTGGCGAGGGAAATTAGCGAAGGAATAGCGAGGAAATAGAGAGGGAAATGTTAGAGAGGGAATAGCGAGGGAACAGAGATGGAAATTTACGAATATGGTATATCAGTTTAGAGAGGCATTAGCGAGGGTTTAGCAAGGGAAATTAGTGAGGGAATAGTGAGGAAATAGAGAGGGAAATTTTAGAGAAGGAGTAGCGAGGGAATAGCGAGGAAATTGACAGCGAAGCAATAGTGACGGAATTTCCCTCGCAGAATAGCGACGGAATAATGTAGTATATTACCGAGGGATTAGAGAGCGGTTAACGAGGGAAATGAATTATCTTGAGACGGATTAGAGAGGGAATTCTTTCCCTTGCTAATTAACGATGAAAAAAAAGTGACTAACTTATCCCTCGCTAATCCCTCTCTAATCCCTCGCTAATTTAATTAGCGAGGGATTAGAGAGGGATTAGCAAGGGAAATTTCTCTCTCTAATTTCTTGTTTTCTTGTAGTGCTCGTGGGTTATTCGAATACTATCATGGGATATTTGAATACCACTGTTTTCATTTCTTATATAAGAAAAAGTTCAGAAGCAGGTTATTCGAATACCACAAGGGTGTATTCGAATACCTTTATTTTAAACACATTGTAAAAGCTGTTTAGAAGGATGTTATTCGAATACCTCTGTTTAAAAATAGTATTCTGTAATCAGGTATATTCGAATGCCTCTTACGAAAATATGAAAATGTATTAAAATAGAAGCAGGTTATTCGAATACCTTAATAGGTTATTCAAATACCTCTGTTGAAAGTCATTTAAAAACACTTTAGAAAACAGATCAGGTGATTTCTGAAATTCCACAAACTCTTTGATTTTTCAAAGCCATATTAAAACTTTAATTTAGTTTGTAAGAAAACATGTTTTTAGATCTTTTAAGTTAAACAATGAGATATCCTATAAAAGCTCTGTACAAGAGAGATCCTAAGTCCTAAAGCTAATCTTGAAGATCTTGGACTCGGTCTTCTCATCATCTTCATGTTTGTTATCATCAAAACTCATTTTCATTATCGCATGGTAATCACATTCTCCCCCTTTTTGATGATGACAAACTATCATTAAGAAAAGCATTAGTTCATATAAATTGGAATTCAAAAAGATAGGAGACTTACTCTCCTCTTTTTTTAAAAAGAGGCAATTTAATATCAAAGACAAGCACATTCTCCCCCTTTCTTTTGGAATCCAATAGCTAGTGTTAATCCAGTTTAACCTGTCTTCTCTCAAATAAGATTGATTAATTTTCTCCCCCTTTTGGCATGATAAAAAAGGATGCACACATACAATTTGTATGTAATAAATAATAAACAATTTTAATTGGCAATAGATTGATCAAAGTACTCAGTGCATTAAATATAATAGGCCAAGTACATATACAATTTTATCAAAAACAGCCAATACAATAAATAGAAAACAGCCAAAAACTAGAACTAAGCAACAGATCCTAAGACGAAGCGAGTCTTAGAAATAGGCATCTGGTGGCTGAGGAGGAGAGGTAGGTTCGTTTCTAGACAGTAGAGCTCGAAGTGCATCCTGTTCACACTCAACACCAGTTATTTTGTCAAACAAAATAATGAAGGTGTTCTCCATGTAAGCTCTGGTATCCGATAGAGAAGCCAGGATTTTCTCATTTGTGACAGGAGCAGGAGCAGGAGCAGGAGCAGGAGCAGGAATATTAGTAGCAACAGCAGTAGGGGCAGCAGGATCGCCTTGAGGGTCGTCCTCATCAACATCAACTTCAACTAGGAACACCTAGCCTTCATCGGTCTTGATCATCTTCATTTTGTTGAGGGTAAAGGACCCAAACACGTGATGATGGGTTAGCGAAGTCGCTCGCTCAATTTCTAGAATATGAGGGTACTTGCCTAGGAAGGCAGTGATGATCACTCCATAGGGTAGCTCAGACCGCTCTTTACTTTTTGCCTTCATCATATGTTTCATGATGAAGACAGGCCAATTAATCTGGTATCCTTTCTTTAGGATCCACCGCATGAACACATCATCTTCACTCAGGTAGGCGTAGTTCCCACCTCTAGGAGCTAGGATGTGGACATAAGCATAATGTAGGAGCTTGTCTTGGCTCTTCATCATGCCTCCTTTGACTCCCTTTTGAGTTGAAGGTAATGCCAACTCAGGTCTTAGAACATCTTCAATTGCTCTGTTCTTGTTGAAGTGCTGGATAAGCGATTCTTCATATTCTTCAACGTTGCATCCAGTTGACTGCATCCCAAACATCTGAACCCAATCGTCGGAAGTGATCACAATGTGTTAGTCGCAGACATCAGAGTGTAGCTCCTGACCTTCAATCTTCAGGTTACAATAGAACATCTTGACTAGGTCGGGATATAGAATGACTTTGTAAGAGTAGAACCAAAGTACGCCTTAGTGATTTAGCTGGTTCAGAAAGTCAAAACCACCTTCTCTTTCGAAGAACCCCAAGTCGAGGTACTTCGGTTGCACTAGGTTGCACTCCTAAAAGTGTGTAATAAAGCGCCCAAGCTCTTGCTGGTTGGAGGAGAGCCTTCGAAGGTCCAGCGGATTGTTGCATGGAGCCGTCTTCGTGCGAGGATGCTTTGGGCGAGAAGAAGACGAAGCCATTGATGGAAAAAAGATGGTACAAAAGGTGGGGAGGGAACGAAGTGAGATACAAGAGAAAAAAGGGGGTTATGGAGAGAAGAGGGAAACTAGAGGATTTGAACATGGAGAGAAATTAGAGAAGCCTGTTCGGATACGAAGGGGGGTATATAAAGAATACCCAAAGTCTATTCGAATACCATGAGATGTATTCGAATAGAACGGTTGGGAAAAACTAAAGGACGCACCTTTCTGATAGAAGGTATTCGAATAACTTCCCAGTTATTCGAATAGATGGGCTAGTTTGGCTTGGCTGCCAATCTATGGTATTCGAATACTTATTCCTATATTCGAATACCCACTAAAAAAATAAGCAAGACAAGAGCAAGTATTCGAATAGCTTCCAAGGCATTCGAATACTCCAGAGGCATGTGAGAAACACTGATATTGATAAGCCTCAGTTTATTCGAATAACTACTTAGTTGTTCGAATACACCAGCTTATGAAAACATAAGAATGCTGTACTGATATATAGTATTCGAATAGCCATAGGTCTATTCGAATAGGCCTATCAGAAAATCACAGATTTACACGTATAAAAGCAATGGTATTCGAATACCATAGGGAGGTATTCGAATAACTTAAACAAGAAAGCATATATATTATGTCCAGGATTTTCATTTTGAGAGACGAAAGCTTACCTTTTGATGGAGTACCTGCAAAAATGATTTCGGGATAACTCCGATGCTGAAGTCAGTAATAATTCAAGAAGGACAAAATCATAATTAAGCAAATAATTACAAGTAATTATATGTTGGATTGATCAATTATGCCCAATTCTCCTCTAATATAAAAGAATGCTTCTTTTGCTAGGGGTTTAGTGAAAATATCTGTAAGTTGCTTAGATGTTTCAACAAATTCAAGAATGCAGTCCCCTTTTTGTATATGATCTCTAATAAAATGATGTCTTATCTCTATATGCTTTGTTCTAGAATGAAAAATGGGACTCTTAGAGAGATTTATTGCACTAGTGTTGTCACATCTAATCGGGATATGATCAAGCTGAAGATCATAGTCTAGAAGTTGTTGCTTCATCCATAGAATTTGAGTACAACAACTCCCGACTATAACATATTCAGCCTCAGCGGTAGATAAAGCCACGTTATTTTGTTTCTTGCTATGCCAAGAAACTAAAGAGCTACTAAGCAAGTGGCATGTCTCACTAGTACTTTTCCTATCCATTTTGCATCCCGCAAAATCAGAGTCAGAATAGCCTATTAGGCAACATGAGGCACCCTTAGGGTACCACAAGCCCATTTGTGAAGTGCCTACTAGGTACTTCATTATTCATTTAACAACACTTAGATGAGATTTCTTAGGGTTTGCCTGATATCTAGCACACATGCATACACTACACATAATATCTAGCCTACTAGCAGTAAGATAAAGGAGAGATCCAATCATACCTCTGTATTTCATCATTTCTACTGATTTACCTCATTCATCTTTGTCCAAATAGCAAGAAGTGCCCATTGGAGTGGCCATGTGTTTAGCATTTTCCATTTCGAACCTTTTGAGCAATTCTTTGCAGTATTTGGTTTGACTTATGAATGTCCCTTCATTTGTTTGTTTGATTTAAAATCCGAGGAAGAAATTCAACTCTCCCATCATTGACATTTCAAATTCATTCTGCATTGTCTTAGCAAATTCTTTGTAAAGGGATTCATTAGTAGGACCAAAGATAATATCATCCACATATACTTGCACAAGAAGAATATCATGTTTTTTATTTTAATGAAAAGGGTAGTATCGACTTTTTCTCTTGAAAAGTCATTTTCTAAAAGAAACTTACTCAACCTTTCATACCAAACTCTAGGAGCTTGCTTTAATCCATATAAAGCCTTTTTTAAGTTTAAAAACATGGTTGGGTAGTTCATGATCTTCAAAACCTGGAGGTTGTTCAACGTATACCTCCTCATGAATAAGGCTATTTAGAAAAGAACTTTTAACATCCATTTGATATAATTTGAAATCCATGATGCAAGCATATGCAAGTAACATTCTAATAGCTTCTAATCTAGCTATAGGTGCATAGATTTCTTCATAATCTATTCCTTTTTCTTGATTATAACCTTTAGCAACCAACCTAGCTTTGTTTCTAGTTATTAAATCATTTTCATCAAGTTTGTTTCTAAAAACTCATTTTGTGCTAATTATAGGATGATCATTAGGTCTAGCAACTAATTCCCAAACTTGATTTCTTTCAAATTGATTTAATTCCTTATGCATAGCTAAGATCCAATGTTCATCATCAAAGGCTTCAATTATATCTTTAGGTTCAATTTGAGAAACAAAGGCTAAGTAATTACAAGCATTTCTAAGGAAATTTTGAGTACTTACACCTTTAGACACATCACCTATTATTTGGTCAAGGGAATGATATTTTGAAGTCCGCCATTCTTTGGGAAGTTCCAAGACTTGTGAATCTTCTTGTCTTTGTTTATGTTCTTGCTCCTTGACTTCTTTTTCTTTGCTGCCCAAGTGAGTTTCCACCAAAATTTCTGCGACATCATCAATAACAAGATCCTTTCTCGATCTATTTGGGTCAGTTTCATCAAATGCAACATGAATAGATTTTTCAATAGTCATAGTTCTTTTATTATATATACGAAAAGCTTTACTATAGTTAGAGTAACCAAGAAATATACCTTCATTAGACTTAGCATCAAACTTGCCTAAGTTATTTTTTTCATTATTTAAAACAAAACATTTGTAACCAAAAACATGAAAATGTGAGACATTTGGCTTTCTTCCCTTGTATAACTCATATGGAGTTTTCTTTAAAATAGGCCTTATAAGGGTCTTGTTCATTACGTAAAAAGCTGTACTTACAGCATCTGCCCAAAAATACTTAGGAAGAGCAGCCTCGTTAAGCATAGTTCTCGCCATTTCTTCTAAAGAATAATTTTTTCTTTTTACAACTCCATTTTGTTGCGGAGTTCTAGGGGCAGAGAAATTATGATCAATGCCATATTCATCAGAATAATTTTCAAAAATATTATTTTCAAATTCGCCACCATGATCACTTCTTATTGAGGAAATTAAAAAACCTTTTTCGTAGTGAATAACTTTGGCAAGTCTTTTAAAAGCTAGAAATGCATCATTTTTATTTGTAAGAAATAAAGTCCATGTAAACCTAGAAAAATCATCCACAATCACTAAAGCATAGTAATTCCCACCAAAGCTCATAGTTATAGATGGTCCAAAAAGATCCATGTGCAAAAGTTGTAAAGATCTTGTAGTTGAAACTAAATTTTTTGCTTTAAAATAGACCTTTATTTGTTTACCATTTTGACATGCACCACATAATTTATCTTTTACAAAATTAAGCTTGAGTAGTCCAATTACTAGCTCTTTAGAGACCAACTTCTTTAAGTGATCCATGTGAATGTGTGCAATTCTCCTATGCCATAACCATGAATCATCATTCTTACTAAAAAGACATTTCGCATCATTTGAAGATATATCATCAAGAGTAATCATATAAATGTTGTTTACTCTATGACCAATAAACTTAACATGCTTATCATTTTTATCTTCAATTATGCAATAATTTGAATAAAAAATTACTTTATTTCGTTTATCACATAATTGGCTAATACTAAGCAAATTATGTTTCAAGCCTTCAACAAGCAATACATTTTTAATAGAGGAACTAGGATTCTTACTAACTTTGCTGATTCCAAGAATTTTTCCTTTGTTGTTATCACCATATGTAATGTGTCCATGATTCTTGGGAATAAGCAAGGTGAATTTTGAGTCGTCCCCGGTCATGTGCTTGGAGCAGCCGCTATCGAGATACCAATTTGAACTCCTGGCTTTCAAGTACACCTACAACACATGTTTAGTTTTTAATTTTTTGTACCCAAACTTTCTTGGGTCCTTGTATGTCTGTTTTGGGTATAGTACCCTTGGGAACCCAAACCATTTTCGTTCCAATTTTTGTATTAATGTTTTTCCTTGCATTACATGTTGATGCACTATGTCCTTTCTTTCCACAGTAAAAATATTTAATAAAAGGACTACTTGAAACACTAGAATGCACAAAAATTTTTTTATACAGTTTTTGTTGATTTTTCGGGTTATAACCTATCCCGGCTTTTTGAAAAACTACTCTTTGTTTTCCTAATAAAATATTTAAATTATCCCTTCCAAATGTGAATTTTGAAAGAGTGGTCTTTAAGTCTTCAATCTCCTTTTCAAGCATATGACATAAATAATAGGATGAAGATGTAGAAGTATGTGAAGAATGATTTGTGCATGCATCAATAATTCCCAAAGTTTTATTTTCAATTTTCAATTCTTCTATTTCTTTGTTTAAAATTAGAATTTGATTTTCTAAAGAAGAGATTGTTTTCTTAGAAGAAAAAATTAATTTTGTGAGTTTTAAAGACTCGTCATGCAATTCTTCAAAGGCATCTTGTAACTCATCGTAAGAAGGCAATAAAGTAGTATTAGAACTTACTTTATTTTCGCTTTCTTCTTCTTCTCCTTTGGCCATGAGACATAGTTGGGCTTCCTCGCTATCTGAGCTGTCAGTTGAATCCATGTTATTTTCATGCCATGCTATGTAGGCTTTTCTTCCTTTTCTTTCCTTGAAGGGCTTCTTTTCAAATTTATCCTTCTTCTTCTAGTAAACTGGGCACTCCATTTTCATGTGACCTGTAACATCCCGAAAATTGCTTATTTCATTATAAATAATCATTTTATAATATTTATGATTTTTGGTGATTTTTGTGAAATTTTCTGGAAACGTTGAATATTTTAATATATTCCTCGTTTTGCGTATGCACTGAGCGGAGCCGGGATAACGAAATGTTCTCCCTGAGGCTGGTAAACCTTGGACTGTCAACGTGTCAACGGGGGATCTTACTAAACCCGAGGCCAGGCACAGTTTGCGAGGTTTGCATTTTTTCAAGGTTTTATCTGCTAGATAAAATCGCGGTATCATAAAATTATCGGATGAATAATAAAATATTATTTTCATCACTTGTAATATTATTCACTGAGACAATAATTCTACAGCGTAATTGATCATCTATCAGATGTATTTAATTTGGAGACTAGCTTACCATACACTTTATCGAGGAGCGTGCGAAGCTTCTCAAGGAAGCTTCTTCCAACTATTATTTTATTATTTCTCTCTCCCCCTATTTTGTGCTGCACATTTGAATTAAGGGATCCAATTCATTTTTCATCCACACATTTTCCTCCTCCTGTACGTAGCAGATCACTATTCACTCATCTTTCTCTCTTTCCATTTCTCCTTACAGCAGCACCATCCACCCACATTCACATTTTTATCTTCCAAAACCGTCACACTCCTAGCACCATTTCGTGTTTGGAGAAACACCATATCTGAGGGAATCATCTTCAAAGTTCTACATATTCTTCATCTTCATTTTCCTCCACGGTTGAAGCTTAAAGGTTGGAACTTTAAGGTAAAGTCCTTAGCTTTTTCCTCATCTCTCCTCATTTTCATAACCCACTGTCATTTTGATGACCATGGGTATCCATTTCAACACTTGATTCTGATTTTGGTGAGCTTGAATGTTTAAGGATCTCCTGGGAACTGAAAACGTGATTTCTGACCAAAAAGGAGCAGTTTTTCTTTGTGCTTCTCCAAGGTAAGAGGAAGATACTCCTCCTCAACCTCTCTTAGCATTTAGGAACGTCTGTGATTTGTGTTAAAGGTCTTTCTGCTTTTGTATGTTGTTTGGGTTGTATATGTGCTATTTGATTGTTTGAGTTTTGAATGTATATATATATATATAAATATAACTGGATGTATTGGAATGTGTAATATTGAAGGGAATGAGTTCCGAGTGATTCTCGGATAGTTACGGTGTTGAGCCTTAATTTGGAAACTTCATGTGGAAACTAGTAATAGTATGAAAACGGCCAAACTCGTCGAATACAATACCTTGATCTTTTGGTGATATGTCAAAATCCGTCGAATGAAGATTTCTGACCATTTTCGTCGAATGTTAAAACCCGTCGAGTAAGGACTCATGGCCAAACCTGTCGAATTTAATATCCTAATTACTTAGTGAAATGTTAAAACCCGTCGAGTAAGGACTCATGGCCAAACCTGTCGAATTTAATATCCTAATTACTTAGTGAAATGTTAAAACCCGTCGAGTAAGGACTTATGGCCAAACCTGTCGAATTTAATATCCTAATTACTTAGTGAATGTTAAAATCCGTCGAGTAAGGACTCATGGCCAAACCTGTCGAATTTGATATCCTAATTACTTAGTAAAATGTTAAAATCCGTCGAGTAAGGACTCATGGCCAAACCTGTCGAATTTGATATCCTAATTACTTAGTAAAATGTTAAAATCCGTCGAGTTTTGACTTCGACCATTTCCGTCGAATGTCAAAACCCGTCGAATTTAGATTTTTGACCACTAAACACAATGTCAAAATCCGTCGAGTATGAACCCCGATCATGTCCGTCGAGATTGATCTTCCGACCAAAACCCGTCGAATAGAGTCCCTGGACACTTGAGAGAAAATGCCCCCAAAGTCAATAATCGTCGAGTTTGAGAGACAATGCCTGTCGAGTAGATGAATTTCTTCAGACCCGTCGAAATTAGAGATTTCGACGAGTGTTTCGTCGGTTCGACACTTGGGAGATTTTCTCCAACGTCGACACCTATACCCGTCGAATTGAGGCTTTTTCGACCTTCTGGAGGGTTCGACAGTTTTGATTTTCGTTCGACGAACCCCCATCCAATCCGACAGAAATTGATTTCTTGCCAATCCCATTATAAAATGTTTTCCCCATTCCTCTTGTTACATTATTTTCCGTCGAATGGCAGCTTCAATTATTCATAAAACGTATTGTCCTTGTCGAATTCAAAAGTATACCTATCACCCAACACCTAGTAATTGAAATATCTGACTCAGTTTGTGATTCCGACCGTGTATTCCCCTGGACCCAAAACCTTGGGACTAATAGGGGCATATTGATTATAAATAAATGGGATGACTAGAAATTACTTAGGGATGCATAAACAGGGAAGAACATGAGAGTGTGAGATTTTGAGATCTTAGAATAACCTTCTAAGGGCATATGAATAAATTACCTAAGAGGATTTAAGTTAACTAAGAGAATTCCTTTAGAGACAAACTCTGTAAGTAAAGCTAAACCTAAGTAAGAATTCAAAATACGCTTTAAAATGTATTAATTTGTTTAACAACAATATCATGCTGTTGTGGGTCCATGTGGGTGACCATTGATTGGGTTAATTCTTACTTGGGCAAATTGTGACGTATGATGGAATATTATGTAATGATGATCATACATGATTATGCATAGAGTCTGTATGCATTGTGGATAAATCATATGACATGCATTTGAGGCATGATTGACCGAGTTGTCATGAGAAGCATGATAGAGTCATGCATTGCACAAAAGAACGAGAATGTCCGCTGGACTTTGTTAAGGCCGAGTTGCCTAGGAGTTGAATCACACCTTAGTGCGGGTGCGAATAGACACGTGGGGTCCTGTAGATGACCTTGAGGGCGTCGGGGCGCGGGCGTCTCGCAGAGGGCAGTGGTAGCTCCTCTGGACCGTGGAGACAGACCGATACACACGCACCGACGATCCTAACTGGCCACAGTCCTATGTCGAGATCTTGTGAGAATGCCGCTGTATAAAGCCTTGTTGCGCAAAATGACTGATTATTTTCTGGAAAGCACTTGTTTTTATGGCTGACGAGATACTGGCATGTCTCCCTGAATCATTCTCTCCGACTGTTTTGTGTCTAGCTCCATGGAGTAGGATCTTGATTATTGAGGGCACATGTGCATAGTGAGTCC
The DNA here is from genome assembly GCA_029884595.1 of Ormosia semicastrata. NCBI lineage: Eukaryota > Viridiplantae > Streptophyta > Magnoliopsida > Fabales > Fabaceae > Ormosia > Ormosia semicastrata. The sequence goes on from JAQQTO010000063.1 coordinate 57,750,940, forward strand.
ATGAATTATCTGGCATACATTGTTATTATAATTGGAACTGTCGTATTTCTGATATATCCATATATATATGATTGCCTGAAACTGTCTGGTTGATTATAACTGCTACTAAATGTTTATTACCATTATTGCTATCATAAATGCTATGTGGGCGCCTTGCGCCGTTTAGTTTCTTGATGCTATGACTGGTAATGATGGTAGGATGTCTTACCTCTTTCTTGTACTTTTCTTGCTCTATGTTAATTTTTGGTTAAAGACTATAAGTGGGAACGAAGTTGGATTCCTTTGGATTTTATTGGTTTGACCTACTGCATTCGGTGATGCCGTCGCGAAGGGAGCTCTTTTTGGGGTTTGTTCGAATTGTGTTTGCTTTGATACCAAGACCTGTAGAGTCGACTGGACCGACAAGCGTATGTGACATGCTGGGGATCTGACTTTGACCATGAAGAGGACTGTGATTGAAGACCTTATCTTGTATTTCTCACTACACCTAGGTGAGCCGGAATTGCCTCACGCATTCGGGATACGATGGAGTGCCCAACTCCTTAGTCGTAGATATATTATGGGTAGTTTGTATTTTATTTTGCATTACCTATATAAAGTGTATTTTTGAGTACATGTATGCTTCAAGGCAATTATCCAGACGTAAATGTTGTAAATTGAGTACATATTATAATTCATAATTTAACTGGTTGTATATGTAACTACTCATTCGTGGCTCTTATTTTCCTCATATGAGAAATGTTTAATATTTATGGTAAATTTGTTATTTGACAATGTTAGCACGCCGACATTTAGTGACCTTGATATAATGACGATTGTGCATTGGTTATTAAATCGAGGGGTGTTACATTAAGGTGGTATCAGAGCAGTTCATCCTGTTGAGCCGGGGTATGGACTGACTATGCTTAGACATATTAGAAGTTGTTATGTACTTCCTTGTCTCTTGATTGAGATGTTGGGAGAGGAAGGCATGGCTTGCCGTAGGTTGAGTATTGGTAGCTACTGTTGCACAATTACGTGACATTGAGTACTGGCCCACTCAATGTGTAATGTTCTGTGACTACAGGAAACTATGATTTCACCTTGGCATATTAAGGTAATAAGAGTTCCTTAGAAAGAAGCTCAGCTAAGATGACTGAACTTACTTAGGACTTGTTTGCATTTATACCCTTGTAGTGTTACCTCTAGAATTGTTTGAGCCTATGGGTTAGAAAAAGGGTAGTTGAATAAGACTTGCAAGGTTAGTGGACTGAGGTGTCCAAGAGGTTTTCGAAAATCGATTCTCTTTGGAAAGGAGTATCTGGCATAAGTTTGGTTCGAGGAGCTACATAGGAGTCAACGACTTACTGGAGATCGCGCCGCAGAAGGCAGAATGAAGGAGCTCAAGTTATAGTCTTTTGAGTTTGTCTTGATTGGGTTATGTGACTTTTGTGCTTGGTCTCCAAAAAGAGATAATATTGTTTGGAATGAATGCTTTTGATTTTCCCTTATTACTTGACTTGTTTGTTCTTGAAGGAAGACAATGACTCGAGGTAAATATAAGCACGTGAACGCAGGGAGTGACAATGATGGCACAACTGAGGCAACCGAAGAAATACAAAGAATGGTTAATGTAACTACACGCCAAGATCGTAGAGCTGCACAACAAACAGGAATTGGAAGTTGAGGTTCGAAATTTGAAGGAAGAAAGTCGATTTTGGGGTAACTCGGATTACCGAAGTTCCAAAGGAGGAACCGTGGGAAGGCCAAACAGTTTAAGCAGAAACCGTATATACTACGACCAAGGGGACAACAGCGACAACCAATGCCTGAAGGAGGTACGAGTGGTAGTAAGTCCAATCCAACTGTGGTACCATTGTCAATGTGTAAGAAGTGCGGAAAGGACCACTTCACGAGGGACTGTAAGATCGAAGGAAGAATTTGTTTCAAGTGCAGAAAACCAGGACATTTGTCAAGAGATTGTCCTTTACATGAGACAAAACCTCCATATGCGATCAAAAGGGCAATCTGCTTCAAATGTGGAAAGGACCATTTAACCAAGGACTGTACGAACGGTGGGATAATTTGTTTCAGATGCAGAGAGCTAGGACATGTGGCTAAGAACTGTACTTCGCGAAAGACGAAGCCTTTTGTTGGTGATGCACGCACTCCACAATCTCACGAAGAAAGGAGAGTTAATTTCTCAAGTGGAGTGGAAACGTCCAAGACTGACAGCCTAAGCGAGGAAGCTTGTACTACGGTGGATGACCCTGTGATTATCTTTGTATAATTCCGGGGGTAACCCGTTTCCTTATGACGTATGAATGTATGAATTCAATAGGGATATTCATACCCTCGTTATCTTTTGACTAAGTTATTCCTATTTTGGCTACTAAGAACTTGTTGATGGTAGCCAAGTTGTTTAAATTATCCTACGACCTGTTAAAGACTGAATCTTTTGGTGATCTGATTTGTTTACTTCTTTTGCAAAATCAGATGTAATGTTAACAAAAGGGATTGGTTATCTTTCAACCATATCCTGTTGAAATATTCCAATGAAATTCTAAGAGTTCGTTTATGGAATTGAGTTGTTTGTGTATTTACTTCCTTTCGACTCGAATGATACTGTTCTCGTTTGTAAGACTACTCTCATTACAATAGGTCTGTTTAGAACTATCCTATTGTTGTTAGACATTGGAACCTTTTTACCAATTCAATCACTTACTTTCTTCATGAATAGGCTTGATCTCAGGAAAGAGATTGATCGTTTTTAAAATGGGTCTCGTCATTCGGTTTCAACGGAAACTTAGTGTTTCTTGAGACAGAAATTTCCTAGATGTGAATCAATGAAAATCACTCCTACGTTTTATTAGACTATATCATACTCTTCGTTAGGCGGGCCCAGGGGTAAATCAAGTAACTTCCCTATTTTTCTTCTGACCTTTATAACGTTTCTAGTATACTTCGATTGAGTAAATGTGTTCCCGAATCTGAACCATAACAATGTGCTAAGCGTAGCACGATAAAGTGAGAACTTACCCTATGAGATATTTGTTCGAATCAAGGAAAGACGATTTGGCAAATCAATTGAAGGACGCCGTTATTTTCTCCAATATCATTTTGGGTTCTTAACTATCATTAAGATCATTTGAGAGAAGGGTATATTTCCAAGGTAACTTTCTCTGATACGTAGTGAATACCACGGGTATTTCGTAAGGTCGTTCTGAGTAATGAACACTTCGGTAGTAACCATCGACTACACAAACAAGACCTCTCTTCCCTATTGAGACAGAATTGTCATGTTGTTCTTCAAATTCAGAAGAAGAGCGAGGAGTTACGCTAGAAGCTGTTCAAGTGAGAATTTCGGTTTAAGGCAGTTTGACTTTGAGTCAAGTGATCTTTAAAAAGCAGGAACTATTGAAGATCCGTCGCGAGTTGGAGCAACTCTTCAATGGGACAGACCAAAGATTGTATTGCAGGTTTGTAACTTTAAAGGATCAGCTGAATAGTACGGGGGACTCACTGCAGAATTCTTCAGAATGGTTTTGTATGGACTGATGTATACGAGGGAAATTTTCAAAGATTGAAGAGACACTCGATTTCTTTGCCAAAGACGATTCTGCCCAACCCCAATGAACTTTTTGGGATACCTAGTGATGCTTCGCATTGGAAGTTTAGAACGTGTGCTTGATCAGAATAGAAGGAATGGTAACGTGCGCTTAGAGACAATCGAGAATACATGGGAAGGATTACCTTACACCAACTCAGAATTAGCTCTGTAGTTGCATTGAAGGTCTAGAGGCATTTTCTACAAGGAGAAATTCTCAATGCCTATAGTAATCGTAAGAGCCAAAGGTATTTTGGTTTATTAGAATGAGTGAATATAAGGCAGAAATGATGATTAGAAGTTCCAAAAGATTTTGATTTTTGTTTTGGTATAATATCGGAAGAGGTGAATGTCGTAGAGGACGCCTTAGGAAGAAAATACGTTTAGTTGTCTACAACAGTGAGCAATAAGAGTTAGTTCGATAGAGACACTCAGAGGTGTACAATTGTTTTGGGAATGGGCTGTTGGATGTCTGAAGACTCAAGGAGCGTAAAATCTTTTGTTGATCGGCCTATGACGTGAACGCATTTTTGCTCGTTAATGTAAGATGCTCAGGGGAAGGAAGCAACCTTATTGCCTGTGATTTGGATTGATGCAACTGAAGATACAACACGAGAACTAAGAGACGAAATGAAAGAAACACAGTTGCGTTTGTTCTAATATATGATGAATTTCGAGGACGAAATTCCCTTTTAGAAGGGGAGTGTTGTAACATCCCGAAAATTGCTTATTTCATTATAAATAATCATTTTATAATATTTGTGATTTTTGGTGATTTTTGTGAAATTTTTCGGAAACGTTGAATATTTTAATATATTCCTCGTTTTGCGTATGCACTGAGCGGAGCCGGGATAACGAAATGTTCTCCCTGAGGCTGGTAAACCTTGGACTGTCAACGTGTCAACGGGGGATCTTACTAAACCCGAGGCCAGGCACAGTTTGCGAGGTTTGCATTTTTTCAAGGTTTTATCTGCTAGATAAAATCGTGGTATCATAAAATTATCGGATGAATAATAAAATATTATTTTCATCACTTGTAATATTATTCACTGAGACAATAATTCTACAGCGTAATTGATCATCTATCAGATGTATTTAATTTGGAGACTAGCTTACCATACACTTTATCGAGGAGCGTGCGAAGCTTCTCAAGGAAGCTTCTTCCAACTATTATTTTATTATTTCTCTCTCCCCCTATTTTGTGCTGCACATTTGAATTAAGGGATCCAATTCATTTTTCATCCACACATTTTCCTCCTCCTGTACGTAGCAGATCACTATTCACTCATCTTTCTCTCTTTCCATTTCTCCTTACAAAGAAGCACCATCCACCCACATTCACATTTTTATCTTCCAAAACCGTCACACTCCTAGCACCATTTCGTGTTTGGAGAAACACCATATCCGAGGGAATCATCTTCAAAGTTCTACATATTCTTCATCTTCATTTTCCTCCACGGTTGAAGCTTAAAGGTTGGAACTTTAAGGTAAAGTCCTTAGCTTTTTCCTCATCTCTCCTCATTTTCATAACCCACTTTGTCATTTTGATGACCATGGGTATCCATTTCAACACTTGATTCGATTTTGGTGAGCTTGAATGTTTAAGGATCTCCGGGAACTGAAAACGTGATTTCGACCAAAAAGGAGCAGCTTTTTCTTTGTGCTTCTCCAAGGTAAGAGGAAGATACTCCTCCTCAACCTCTCTTAGCATTTAGGAACGTCTGTGATTTGTGTTAAGGGTCTTTCTGCTTTTGTATGTTGTTTGGGTTGTATATGTGCTATTTGATTGTTTGAGTTTTGAATGTATATATATATATATATAAATATAACTGGATGTATTGGAATGTGTAATATTGAAGGGAATGAGTTCCGAGTGATTCTCGGATAGTTACGGTGTTGAGCCCGTAATTTGGAAACTTCATGTGGAAACTAGTAATAGTATGAAACCGGCCAAACTCGTCGAATACAATACCTTGATCTTTTGGTGATATGTCAAAATCGTCGAATGAAGATTTTCGACCATTTTTGTCGAATGTTAAAACCCGTCGAGTAAGGACTCATGGCCAAACTGTCGAATTTAATATCCTAATTACTTAGTGAAATGTTAAAACCCGTCGAGTAAGGACTCATGGCCAAACCTGTCGAATTTAATATCCTAATTACTTAGTGAAATGTTAAAACCCGTCGAGTAAGGACTCATGGCCAAACCTGTCGAATTTAATATCCTAATTACTTAGTGAATGTTAAAATCCGTCGAGTAAGGACTCATGGCCAAACCTGTCGAATTTGATATCCTAATTACTTAGTAAAATGTTAAAATCCGTCGAGTAAGGACTCATGGCCAAACCTGTCGAATTTGATATCCTAATTACTTAGTAAAATGTTAAAATCCGTCGAGTTTTGACTTCTGACCATTTCCGTCGAATGTCAAAACCCGTCGAATTTAGATTTTTGACCACTAAACACAATGTCAAAATCCGTCGAGTATGAACCCCGATCATGTCCGTCGAGATTGATCTTCCGACCAAAACCCGTCGAATAGAGTCCCTGGACACTTGAGAGAAAATGCCCCCAAAGTCAATAATCGTCGAGTTTGAGAGACAATGCCTGTCGAGTAGATGAATTTCTTCAGACCCGTCGAAATTAGAGATTTCGACGAGTGTTTCGTCGGTTCGACACTTGGGAGATTTTCTCCAACGTCGACACCTATACCCATCGAATTGAGGCTTTTGCTGACCTTCTGGAGGGTTCGACAGTTTTGATTTTCGTTCGACAGAACCCCCATCCAATCCGACAGAAATTGATTTCTTGCCAATCCCATTATAAAATGTTTTCCCCATTCCTCTTGTTACATTATTTTCCGTCGAATGGCAGCTTCAATTATTCATAAAACGTATTGTCCTTGTCGAATTCAAAAGTATACCTATCACCCAACACCTAGTAATTGAAATATCTGACTCAGTTTGTGATTCCGACCGTGTATTCCCCTGGACCCAAAACCTTGGGACTAATAGGGGCATATTGATTATAAATAAATGGGATGACTAGAAATTACTTAGGGATGCATAAACAGGGAAGAACATGAGAGTGTGAGATTTTGAGATCTTAGAATAACCTTCTAAGGGCATATGAATAAATTACCTAAGAGGATTTAAGTTAACTAAGAGAATTCCTTTAGAGACAAACTCTGTAAGTAAAGCTAAACCTAAGTAAGAATTCAAAATACGCTTTAAAATGTATTAATTTGTTTAACAACAATATCATGTTGTGGGTCCATGTGGGTGACCATTGATTGGGTTAATTCTTACTTGGGCAAATTGTGACGTATGATGGAATATTATGTAATGATGATCATACATGATTATGCATAGAGTCCGTATGCATTGTGGATAAATCATATGACATGCATTTGAGGCATGATTGACCGAGTTGTCATGAGAAGCATGATAGAGTCATGCATTGCACAAAAGAACGAGAATGTCCGCTGGACTTTGTTAAGGCCGAGTTGCCTAGGAGTTGAATCACACCTTAGTGCGGGTGCGAATAGACACGTGGGGTCCCTGTAGATGACCTTGAGGGGGCGTCGGGCGCGGGCGTCTCGCAGAGGGCGTGGTAGCTCCTCCGGGACCGTGGAGACAGACCGATACACACGCACCGACGATCCTAACCGGCCACGATCCTATATCGAGATCTTGTGAGAATGCCGCTGTATAAAGCCTTGTTGCGCAAAATGAGTGATTATTTTCGGAAAGCACTTGTTTTTATGGTCGACGAGATACCGGCATGTCTCCCGAATCATTCTCTCCGACTGTTTTGTGTCTAGCTCCATGGAGTAGGATCTTGATTATTGAGGGCACATGTGCATAGTGAGTCCATGAATTATCGGCATACATTGTTATTATAATTGGAACTGTCGTATTTCGATATATCCATATATATATGATTGCCTGAAACTGTCGGTTGATTATAACTGCTACTAAATGTTTATTACCATTATTGCTATCATAAATGCTATGTGGGCGCCTTGCGCCGTTTAGTTTCTTGATGCTATGATGGTAATGATGGTAGGATGTCTTACCTCTTTCTTGTACTTTTCTTGCTCTATGTTAATTTTTGGTTAAAGACTATAAGTGGGAAGAAGTTGGATTCCTTTGGATTTTATTGGTTTGACCCATCGCATTCGGTGATGCCGTCGCGAAGGGAGCTCTTTTTGGGGTTTGTTCGAATTGTGTTTGCTTTGATACCAAGACTGTAGAGTCGATTTGGACCGACAAGCGTATGTGACATTTGGGGATCGACTTTGACCATGAAGATTTGTGATTGAAGACCTTATCTTGTATTTCTCACTACACCGGTGAGCCCGGAATTGCCTCACGCATTCGGGATACGATGGAGTGCCCAACTCCTTAGTCGTAGATATATTATGGGTAGTTTGTATTTTATTTTGCATTACCTATATAAAGTGTATTTTTGAGTACATGTATGCTTCAAGGCAATTATCCAGACGTAAATGTTGTAAATTGAGTACATATTATAATTCATAATTTAACTGGTTGTATATGTAACTACTCATTCGTGGCTCTTATTTTCCTCATATGAGAAATGTTTAATATTTATGGTAAATTTGTTATTTGACAATGTTAGCACGCCGACATTTAGTGACCTTGACATAATGACGATTGTGCATTGGTTATTAAATCGAGGGGTGTTACATTAAGGTGGTATCAGAGCAGTTCATCCTGTTGAGCCGGGGTATGGACTGACTATGCTTAGACATATTAGAAGTTGTTATGTACTTCCTTGTCTCTTGATTGAGATGTTGGGAGAGGAAGGCATGGCTTGCCGTAGGTTGAGTATTGGTAGCTACTGTTGCACAATTACGTGACATTGAGTACTGGCCCACTCAATGTGTAATGTTCTGTGACTACAGGAAACTATGATTTCACCTTGGCATATTAAGGTAATAAGAGTTCCTTAGAAAGAAGCTCAGCTAAGATGACTGAACTTACTTAGGACTTGTTTGCATTTATACCCTTGTAGTGTTACCTCTAGAATTGTTTGAGCCTATGGGTTAGAAAAAGGGTAGTTGAATAAGACTTGCAAGGTTAGTGGACCGAGGTGTCCAAGAGGTTTTCGAAAATCGATTCTCTTTGGAAAGGAGTATCGGCATAAGTTTGGTTCGAGGAGCTACATAGGAGTCAACGACTTACTGGAGATCGCGCCGCAGAAGGCAGAATGAAGGAGCTCAAGTTATAGTCTTTTGAGTTTGTCTTGATTGGGTTATGTGACTTTTGTGCTTGGTCTCCAAAAAGAGATAATATTGTTTGGAATGAATGCTTTTGATTTTCCCTTATTACTTGACTTGTTTGTTCTTGAAGGAAGACAATGACTCGAGGTAAATATAAGCACGTGAACGCAGGGAGTGACAATGATGGCACAACTGAGGCAACCGAAGAAATACAAAGAATGGTTAATGTAACTACACGCCAAGATCAGAGAGCTGCACAACAGCAGGAATTGGAAGTTGAGGTTCGAAATTTGAAGGAAGAAAGTCGATTTTGGGGTAACTCTGGATTACCGAAGTTCCAAAGGAGGAACCGTGGGAAGGCCAAACAGTTTAAGCAGAAACCGTATATACTACGACCAAGGGGACAACAGCGACAACCAATGCCTGAAGGAGGTACGAGTGGTAGTAAGTCCAATCCAACTGTGGTACCATTGTCAATGTGTAAGAAGTGCGGAAAGGACCACTTCACGAGGGACTGTAAGATCGAAGGAAGAATTTGTTTCAAGTGCAGAAAACCAGGACATGTGTCAAGAGATTGTCCTTTACATGAGACAAAACCTCCATATGCGATCAAAAGGGCAATCTGCTTCAAATGTGGAAAGGACCATTTAACCAAGGACTGTACGAACGGTGGGATAATTTGTTTCAGATGCAGAGAGCTAGGACATGTGGCTAAGAACTGTACTTCGCGAAAGACGAAGCCTTTTGTTGGTGATGCACGCACTCCACAATCTCACGAAGAAAGGAGAGTTAATTTCTCAAGTGGAGTGGAAACGTCCAAGACTGACAGCCTAAGCGAGGAAGCTTGTACTACGGTGGATGACCCTGTGATTATGCTGTATAATTCCGGGGGTAACCCGTTTCCTTATGACGTATGAATGTATGAATTCAATAGGGATATTCATACCCTCGTTATCTTTTGACTAAGTTATTCCTATTTTGGCTACTAAGAACTTGTTGATGGTAGCCAAGTTGTTTAAATTATCCTACGACCTGTTAAAGACTGAATCTTTTGGTGATCTGATTTGTTTACTTCTTTTGCAAAATCAGATGTAATGTTAACAAAAGGGATTGGTTATCTTTCAACCATATCCTGTTGAAATATTCCAATGAAATTCTAAGAGTTCGTTTATGGAATTGAGTTGTTTGTGTATTTACTTCCTTTCGACTCGAATGATACTGTTCTCGTTTGTAAGACTACTCTCATTACAATAGGTCTGTTTAGAACTATCCTATTGTTGTTAGACATTGGAACCTTTTTACCAATTCAATCACTTACTTTCTTCATGAATAGGCTTGATCTCAGGAAAGAGATTGATCGTTTTTAAAATGGGTCTCGTCATTCGGTTTCAACGGAAACTTAGTGTTTCTTGAGACAGAAATTTCCTAGATGTGAATCAATGAAAATCACTCCTACGTTTTATTAGACTATATCATACTCTTCGTTAGGCGGGCCCAGGGGTAAATCAAGTAACTTCCCTATTTTTCTTCTGACCTTTATAACGTTTCTAGTATACTTCGATTGAGTAAATGTGTTCCCGAATCTGAACCATAACAATGTGCTAAGCGTAGCACGATAAAGTGAGAACTTACCCTATGAGATATTTGTTCGAATCAAGGAAAGACGATTTGGCAAATCAATTGAAGGACGCCGTTATTTTCTCCAATATCATTTTGGGTTCTTAACTATCATTAAGATCATTTGAGAGAAGGGTATATTTCCAAGGTAACTTTCTCTGATACGTAGTGAATACCACGGGTATTTCGTAAGGTCGTTCTGAGTAATGAACACTTCGGTAGTAACCATCGACTACACAAACAAGACCTCTCTTCCCTATTGAGACAGAATTGTCATGTTGTTCTTCAAATTCAGAAGAAGAGCGAGGAGTTACGCTAGAAGCTGTTCAAGTGAGAATTTCGGTTTAAGGCAGTTTGACTTTGAGTCAAGTGATCTTTAAAAAGCAGGAACTATTGAAGATCCGTCGCGAGTTGGAGCAACTCTTCAATGGGACAGACCAAAGATTGTATTGCAGGTTTGTAACTTTAAAGGATCAGCTGAATAGTACGGGGGACTCACTGCAGAATTCTTCAGAATGGTTTTGTATGGACTGATGTATACGAGGGAAATTTTCAAAGATTGAAGAGACACTCGATTTCTTTGCCAAAGACGATTCTGCCCAACCCCAATGAACTTTTTGGGATACCTAGTGATGCTTCGCATTGGAAGTTTAGAACGTGTGCTTGATCAGAATAGAAGGAATGGTAACGTGCGCTTAGAGACAATCGAGAATACATGGGAAGGATTACCTTACACCAACTCAGAATTAGCTCTGTAGTTGCATTGAAGGTCTAGAGGCATTTTCTACAAGGAGAAATTCTCAATGCCTATAGTAATCGTAAGAGCCAAAGGTATTTTGGTTTATTAGAATGAGTGAATATAAGGCAGAAATGATGATTAGAAGTTCCAAAAGATTTTGATTTTTGTTTTGGTATAATATCGGAAGAGGTGAATGTCGTAGAGGACGCCTTAGGAAGAAAATACGTTTAGTTGTCTACAACAGTGAGCAATAAGAGTTAGTTCGATAGAGACACTCAGAGGTGTACAATTGTTTTGGGAATGGGCTGTTGGATGTCTGAAGACTCAAGGAGCGTAAAATCTTTTGTTGATCGGCCTATGACGTGAACGCATTTTTGCTCGTTAATGTAAGATGCTCAGGGGAAGGAAGCAACCTTATTGCCTGTGATTTGGATTGATGCAACTGAAGATACAACACGAGAACTAAGAGACGAAATGAAAGAAACACAGTTGCGTTTGTTCTAATATATGATGAATTTCGAGGACGAAATTCCCTTTTAGAAGGGGAGTGTTGTAACATCCCGAAAATTGCTTATTTCATTATAAATAATCATTTTATAATATTTGTGATTTTTGGTGATTTTTGTGAAATTTTCTGGAAACGTTGAATATTTTAATATATTCCTCGTTTTGCGTATGCACTGAGCGGAGCCGGGATAACGAAATGTTCTCCCCGAGGTCGGTAAACCTTGGACATGTCAACGTGTCAACGGGGATCTTACTAAACCCGAGGCCAGGCACAGTTTGCGAGGTTTGCATTTTTTCAAGGTTTTATCTGCTAGATAAAATCGTGGTATCATAAAATTATCGGATGAATAATAAAATATTATTTTCATCACTTGTAATATTATTCACTGAGACAATAATTCTACAGCGTAATTGATCATCTATCAGATGTATTTAATTTGGAGACTAGCTTACCATACACTTTATCGAGGAGCGTGCGAAGCTTCTCAAGGAAGCTTCTTCCAACTATTATTTTATTATTTTTCTCTCCCCTATTTTGTGCCGCACATTTGAATTAAGGGATCCAATTCATTTTTCATCCACACATTTTCCTCCTCCGTACGTAGCAGATCACTATTCACTCATCTTTCTCTCTTTCCATTTCTCCTTACAAAGAACACCATCCACCCACATTCACATTTTTATCTTCCAAAACCGTCACACTCCTAGCACCATTTCGTGTTTGGAGAAACACCATATCTGAGGGAATCATCTTCAAAGTTCTACATATTCTTCATCTTCATTTTCCTCCACGGTTGAAGCTTAAAGGTTGGAACTTTAAGGTAAAGTCCTTAGCTTTTTCCTCATCTCTCCTCATTTTCATAACCCACTGTCATTTTGATGACCATGGGTATCCATTTCAACACTTGATTCTGATTTTGGTGAGCTTGAATGTTTAAGGATCTCCTGGGAACTGAAAACGTGATTTCTGACCAAAAAGGAGCAGTTTTTCTTTGTGCTTCTCCAAGGTAAGAGGAAGATACTCCTCCTCAACCTCTCTTAGCATTTAGGAACGTCTGTGATTTGTGTTAAAGGTCTTTCTGCTTTTGTATGTTGTTTGGGTTGTATATGTGCTATTTGATTGTTTGAGTTTTGAATGTATATATATATATATATAAATATAACTGGATGTATTGGAATGTGTAATATTGAAGGGAATGAGTTCCGAGTGATTCTCGGATAGTTACGGTGTTGAGCCCAGAATTTGGAAACTTCATGTGGAAACTAGTAATAGTATGAAAACTGGCCAAACTCGTCGAATACAATACCTTGATCTTTTGGTGATATGTCAAAATCCGTCGAATGAAGATTTCTGACCATTTTTGTCGAATGTTAAAACCCGTCGAGTAAGGACTCATGGCCAAACCTGTCGAATTTAATATCCTAATTACTTAGTGAAATGTTAAAACCCGTCGAGTAAGGACTCATGGCCAAACCTGTCGAATTTAATATCCTAATTACTTAGTGAATGTTAAAATCCGTCGAGTAAGGACTCATGGCCAAACCTGTCGAATTTGATATCCTAATTACTTAGTAAAATGTTAAAATCCGTCGAGTAAGGACTCATGGCCAAACCTGTCGAATTTGATATCCTAATTACTTAGTAAAATGTTAAAATCCGTCGAGTTTTGACTTCGACCATTTCCGTCGAATGTCAAAACCCGTCGAATTTAGATTTTTGACCACTAAACACAATGTCAAAATCCGTCGAGTATGAACCCCGATCATGTCCGTCGAGATTGATCTTCCGACCAAAACCCGTCGAATAGAGTCCCCTGGACACTTGAGAGAAAATGCCCCAAAGTCAATAATCGTCGAGTTTGAGAGACAATGCCTGTCGAGTAGATGAATTTCTTGAGACCGTCGAAATTAGAGATTTCGACGAGTGTTTCGTCGGTTCGACACTTGGGAGATTTTCTCCAACGTCGACACCTATACCCATCGAATTGAGGCTTTTGCTGACCTTCTGGAGGGTTCGACAGTTTTGATTTTCGTTCGACAGAACCCCCATCCAATCCGACAGAAATTGATTTCTTGCCAATCCCATTATAAAATGTTTTCCCCATTCCTCTTGTTACATTATTTTCCGTCGAATGGCAGCTTCAATTATTCATAAAACGTATTGTCCTTGTCGAATTCAAAAGTATACCTATCACCCAACACCTAGTAATTGAAATATCTGACTCAGTTTGTGATTCCGACCGTGTATTCCCCTGGACCCAAAACCTTGGGACTAATAGGGGCATATTGATTATAAATAAATGGGATGACTAGAAATTACTTAGGGATGCATAAACAGGGAAGAACATGAGAGTGTGAGATTTTGAGATCTTAGAATAACCTTCTAAGGGCATATGAATAAATTACCTAAGAGGATTTAAGTTAACTAAGAGAATTCCTTTAGAGACAAACTCTGTAAGTAAAGCTAAACCTAAGTAAGAATTCAAAATACGCTTTAAAATGTATTAATTTGTTTAACAACAATATCATGCTGTTGTGGGTCCATGTGGGTGACCATTGATTGGGTTAATTCTTACTTGGGCAAATTGTGACGTATGATGGAATATTATGTAATGATGATCATACATGATTATGCATAGAGTCTGTATGCATTGTGGATAAATCATATGACATGCATTTGAGGCATGATTGACCGAGTTGTCATGAGAAGCATGATAGAGTCATGCATTGCACAAAAGAACGAGAATGTCCGCTGGACTTTGTTAAGGCCGAGTTGCCTAGGAGTTGAATCACACCTTAGTGCGGGTGCGAATAGACACGTGGGGTCCTGTAGATGACCTTGAGGGCGTCGGGGCGCGGGCGTCTCGCAGAGGGCGTGGTAGCTCCTCCTGGACCGTGGAGACAGACCGATACACACGCACCGACGATCCTAACTGGCCACAGTCCTATATCGAGATCTTGTGAGAATGCCGCTGTATAAAGCCTTGTTGCGCAAAATGACTGATTATTTTCTGGAAAGCACTTGTTTTTATGGCTGACGAGATACTGGCATGTCTCCCTGAATCATTCTCTCCGTCTGTTTTGTGTCTAGCTCCATGGAGTAGGATCTTGATTATTGAGGGCACATGTGCATAGTGAGTCCATGAATTATCCGGCATACATTGTTATTATAATTGGAACTGTCGTATTTTCGATATATCCATATATATATGATTGCCTCGAAACTGTCTCGGTTGATTATAATCGCTACTAAATGTTTATTACCATTATTGCTATCATAAATGCTATGTGGGCGCCTTTGCGCCGTTTAGTTTCTTGATGCTATGATGGTAATGATGGTAGGATGTCTTACCTCTTTCTTGTACTTTTCTTGCTCTATGTTAATTTTTGGTTAAAGACTATAAGTGGGAACGAAGTTGGATTCCTTTGGATTTTATTGGTTTGACCTCGCATTCGGTGATGCCGTCGCGAAGGAGCTCTTTTTGGGGTTTGTTCGAATTGTGTTCGCTTTGATACCAAGACCAGTAGAGTCGACCGGACCGACAAGCGTATGTGACATCTTTGGGGATCGACTTTGACCATGAAGAGACCTGTGATTGAAGACCTTATCTTGTATTTCTCACTACACCGGTGAGCGGAATTGCCTCACGCATTCGGGATACGATGGAGTGCCCAACTCCTTAGTCGTAGATATATTATGGGTAGTTTGTATTTTATTTTGCATTACCTATATAAAGTGTATTTTTGAGTACATGTATGCTTCAAGGCAATTATCCAGACGTAAATGTTGTAAATTGAGTACATATTATAATTCATAATTTAACTGGTTGTATATGTAACTACTCATTCGTGGCTCTTATTTTCCTCATATGAGAAATGTTTAATATTTATGGTAAATTTGTTATTTGACAATGTTAGCACGCCGACATTTAGTGACCTTGACATAATGACGATTGTGCATTGGTTATTAAATCGAGGGGTGTTACATGACCCAGTTTGCCGCATTCATAGCAAGTTAGAGTTGATGAAGCTTATTCGCCTTTGTAATGATTCTTCTTCGAAGGAAAGGGAGGTCTTCTTTGTGTTCCCTTCTTCCTGAGAAAATTTCCAAATTTTTTAACTAAAAGACTAAGATTTTCTTCGTTTACCTCGATATTTTCTGAGTCTTCTTTGTCTTATTTATCATCATTGTCGATTGTTGAGGAAGTGGCTTTGAGCGCTATTCCCTTTTTCTTTTTATCATTTTCTTCGCTTTGACTTAATCTGCTTAGATCCAGTTCATGCTCATGAAGTTTTCCAAAAATGGTAGCTAGAGTCATTGTCGATAAGTCCCTTGATTTTGATATGGCTGTTACCTTGGGTTGCCAAATCCTGCTAAGACATCTCAATACTTTGTTAATTAAATCTTCGTTAAAGAAACTTTTCCTAAAAATGCAAGATGATTAACTATGTGGGTGAACCTCTTTTGCATTTCTTAAATGCTTTCTTCTTGGTTTATTCTGAATAATTCATATTCACGAGTTAGAGAATTGATTCTCGACCTCTTTACTTCACTAGTACCCTCATGGGTAATTTGCAAAGTGTCCCACATTTCTTTAACAGTTTTGCAATTTGAAATTCTAAAAAACTCATCATATCCCAAAGCAGTAGTAATAATATTTTTTTCTTTTAAATTATGTTGAACTTTTCTTTTGTCCTCATCAGACCATTTATTCCTTGGTGTTTCGGTCCTTACACCATCGACCTCATGCGTAGGTATAAATGCGCCATTTTTGACAGCATCCAACACATCTAGATCAATAGTTTCGATGAAGATTTTCATTCTTTCCTTCCAATATGCATAACCATCCCCATTGAAAAA
The DNA here is from genome assembly GCA_029884595.1 of Ormosia semicastrata. Lineage (NCBI taxonomy): Eukaryota > Viridiplantae > Streptophyta > Magnoliopsida > Fabales > Fabaceae > Ormosia > Ormosia semicastrata. The sequence continues at coordinate 57,767,498 of JAQQTO010000063.1, forward strand.
GGGTAGTCGGTTTATGGAAGATCCTTCTGAAAAACTGTTTGAAGAAGTTATGTTCTCTAGAAGCTGCTAAGCTCTTTATACAAGAGTCTAGCTCTGATACCACTTGTTACTAAGTGGCTTCCAGTACTCAAGAGGGGGGTGAATTGAGTATAAAAACTTTTTTTGCAAACCTCTTTTAGAGAAAACTCAAATATTAAAACTATTAAATAAAAGCACAGAAATAACGAGATGTAGATGAAAAGCTTTAAAAAAATAGCAAAGGATAAATGTGTAATAAAATAAAGCTGTGTAAAATAAAGAGATTAAGAAGAGAGAAGCATGCACAGTATTTATCCTGGTTCGACCACTAACTCACTTGTGGTCTATGTTCAATCCTCGAAACAATAGCCGAGATTTTTCACTATGTATATAAGCTTTAATTGGTGCTTGCAACGGTTACACAAAAGAGCACTTTTCACACACAGGGAAACTCTACCCTTGTGCTAAAGTCTCAACTTGTAGGGATACCTCACCTTTACACAAATCTTAGAGGGATACTTCACCCCTTTTACAGTATAGCAGAAAATAGATGAATAATAAACTCTCACAAAGAGTAAATATCACAAGTTGAAGCACTATAGAGCTCTCTAAAGATATCTTAGAATTTGCCAAAAGAATACAGAGAATAAGAGAGAATTTTGTAAACAACGTTTTAGCACAAGCAAAATGATTTCAGAATTTTCGGGTCTTGCAGAAGTGACTCAAGGTCTCTATTTATAGAGCCTTTGATCAGAAATGCCTGTTGGAAGAAATTAATATGATAATAAATGCTAACATGTATACGTATGAACTCAAAATACGCAACAAGGTCTTGTGGGTTATTCGAATACCATCATGGGGTATTTGAATACGACTGTTTTCATTTCTTATATAAAAAAAGGTTCAGAAGTATGCTATTCGAATACCACAAGGGTGTATTTGAATACCTTTATTTTAAACACATTGTAAAAGCTGTTTAGAAGGATGTTATTCGAATACCTTCAAGGTTATTCGAATACCTCTGTTTAAAAATAGTATTCTGTAATCAGGTATATTCGAATACCTCTTATGAAAATATGACAACGTATTAAAATAGAAGCAGGTTATTCGAATACCTTAATAGGTTATTTGAATACCTCTGTTGAAAGTCATTTAAAAACACTTTAGAAAACAGATCAAGTGATTTCTGAAATTTCACAAACTTTTTGATTTTTCAAAGCCCTATTAAAACTTTAATTTAGTTTGTAAGAAAACACGTTTTTAGATCTTTTAAGTCAAACAATGAGATATCCTATAAAAGCTCTGTACAAGAGAGATCCTAAGTCCTAAAGCTAATCTTGAAGATCTTGGACTCGGTCTTCTCATCATTTTTATGTTTGTTATCATCAAAACTCATCTTCATTGTCGCATGGTAATCACAAATTCTTGCCATTACTTTGCAAGAGCTTTTCAATTTCAAGTAGCGCAAGGTTTTTCAAACTATTATCTGATAACCAGAATTTTGAAAAGCAATAACAAAAAAGATAGATTATTTTATTTCTTAAAAACTATTATTTAATAGTAATAAAATTAATTAATTAAAAATTAATAAACTATGTATATATATATATATATATATATATAGAGAGAGAGAGAGAGAGAAAGAGAGAGAGAATATAGCAGTTGAGTAATGTTTTTAAACATGATTTAATACTCATTTACATAATAGTTTATCACATCATATATTATTTATCAGCTAAAACAATTTATATGATCAATAGTTGTTATATAATCTATAACTATTAAAGACAGATTGTATATGTTATAAATGTGGAAGAACTAATTAAATATATTATCAAATTAGACACGCACACACATATGTAAAGGTAAAAAGGGTTCACATTTAGCTCTAAATATGTTTTTCTAAAAAAAAACCCAAGATTGCTCAATGAGTCAATGTGTTTTCAAGTTGTTAAAAATGATTTTAAAATCAAATGAAATGACTTTTAAGTGCTTGAAAGTATGTTGGAACAATTAGAGGTATTTGGCTTAAAATGGCTAAGTTTCTTACTACAAGAAATTAATCAATTTGCTACGAAAAAATCCGTAGCTAATCAATTTAGCTACGGAATAGCTATGTATTAGTCTGTAGTCAAATTCTCATAGCTAATTAGCTACCAAAAATTTTTATAGCTAATCTGTAACTAATTTTTAAATTTTTGTAACTAATCTGAAGCTAATCTGTAGCTAATTTTCATTAAGAACTTCTTTCATTTTCGCAAGTAATTAGTTATAGAATATTCCGTAGCTAATTTCGTAGCTAATTTTTAACAATCTGTAGCAAGTTTGTAGCAAATCCGTAGTTATTTCCTAGCTATTGTGTTGCTAAATCTATAGCTACTTCCTAGCTATTATGTTGTTAAATCCGTAGCAATTTCGTAACAATTTCTTAACTATTGTATTACTAAATCCCTAATAATTCTGTAGCTATTCTGAAGCTAATCCAAATTAATTTTATAATGATAATTAGTATATTTTAAAATTATACATGTATAAATATTTCAATCTAAATAGAAAAATCCAACAAATAAGTTGTGCAAAGCAACAAAACATCATAATTGTATTAGTAAGTTAAAACATGTTTTACAAAGAAAGTATAGCTAATTAATAAGTCTAAGTTAATACAAATAGTTCAAAACAAGTTATCCCCATCATCAATAAACACAACTAATCAATTCAAGTTAGCCCCATCATCATCAACTTCATGATCCTCCCCAACTACGTCACCTTGTGATGGTGCATGCGGCACAACACTTCTTGCTTGGGAGCCAACAATCCTATATAAGATGGGCTCCAACACAGACACCAGTTGCGTTTAGACAACAGACACCAGTTGTGTTTGGACAATAGACATCAACTGTGTATAGACAAAGGAAGTCATCACTTCATTACAACTTCCTTTATAGCTTCCTGTGTCAAAGCAGTGCTGGAGGAACCAGCAACCGGTGAGGATGAAGTAAAGCTAGATCCATGAATGTCAATATCTAAGTTGTGACTCATGTCATGGACTTGTCCTTTTTTGTTGGGACCCGTCACCTCTAGCCACACCTCCTGATCAACCATATGATGCATTGAAGAGTCTTCTCCATACTTCTCTAACATTGTGGTGTCATAAGAGTCCTGAAACGAAAAATGTAGAAAACTTTATCAAAATAATCAACAACTTAACAAATATGATTAGTTTTAATTTTAAAGACACCTACAATTCATACAAATCTCTTAAAGGGACTAGACACTTCATCTCTACCTCCTACAATCAACATATATTAGAATATAAAATTCTAAAATCTTTACTACAAGAAACCTTGTGTCTTATTTATAAAATGGGACCTCGTGTAATTTAGAATCATACAGCCAAAGCTATAGTACAAAACATACAAGCTTCCAGAACCTTAACTCACTTGTACTATAATTATATAATAGTATAAGATAGAATTATTAGGATGTTGCAACAATCACATAAGAAATTCTATATTACCATCTTCTTCTTATGTTGACTAAAGCTTGAGCCTGTAGTGTGCAGTATAGCAACAGGTAAGGCTGATTTATTGCTTCAGCTAGCAACGGACTTCTTTTGCCACTCTAGTGTCAACCAAATGTCAACTAGGCCATCCTACACTTCTGACTTCAAAGCTGGGGGCCCATGACCCTTAAAGTCAGCCATGTTTGATGACTTTAACTTTGTCATGATTTCATTTCTACAATTCTTCAAATCATCTGAATAAAGGTCTATGCATGTTCTTTCCCAAATAGTTCTTTCCATGCAACGATCATAATTTGATGCAAATTGATATTTATTCTAAAACAAAGTCATGTTAGTATATTTCTCTATATAGATAATTGTATACTACAATGAGGCTAGAAACATAATTACTTACCATAAAATCCTGAAATAGTTCATTCTTCATGTTGACAGTATAATTTTTCCAATTTTCAACTGGAATGGGCATCCACATGATCACAGTGGCCATAATCTCACGGGTCACAGATTGCGGGATAAACCTTCTCCTATAAGTCCAAGATATCTTAATAATCTAAAAGTAAAATAAATGTAATAAAACATGACATTCACTATTACTCATGGTTGAAAGATGTCCTCCACAGATATAATTGGCCTTCTATCAGTTTCTGTTTGGGATGCTCCACTTGAAGGCATCAAAATTAGGTTGCTAGTTGGAGGCACAGTGGGGGGTGGGACAAGGACAGAGACAGTGGGGGTGGGACAGGGATAGGGACAATGGAGGGTGGAATAGTTGTTGATGGGTCACCAGTGGTCTTAGGGCTAGTAGCTGAAATAGCACCTAACATAATTATAGGCAATTTGATCTCATAAATACATATAAATCAAGAGTTAACAATAAAAAGATTATTATATAGGTATACCTAGGGAGTGCGGAGAAGGCTGTAATGGTGGTGAACCAGTGGGCGATTGAGAACACTGGGGTGGATTATTGCGACATTTTCCTCGACCTCGTCCATTGCCCCTACCTCAGATTGCCATGATAAATGTCTGTCATAATGAAACATAACATATTAACAAAGTATATACATCAATATTGTGAAAAATCTCATAAAATATAAAAAATGACATTTCAATGTAAATACCATAAACAAAGTTCAACTGCTACTACTTGAGTCTGAATCATATAACTCCTCATCTTCATCTATGAACTCAGTATTTTTTTCATCTTCTTTGTTGTCATCAATGAATTGGTCAACAAACGAAACATCATTTGGATTATGTATATCATTTATGTCCACTTCTTCTGTTGGGGCATGTGCATTAAACAAGGAAACCACTTCATCATTTGTGATGATATTGTGTGGTCTCAAGGATTCATCATCTTGGTAGTAATCGATAGCAGCTAGCTCATTCAATTCATCACATTCATCATTAAACGTCATAGTCATAAAGAGTCTTGCTCTAACCTTACAAGCTGCCTACCATTCCCCACTAGCTCGACCCCCGCATTGTGGGTATACTGTATAATATACTTGTTATGCTTGTTCAGCTAATACAAATGGCTCATTTGAGTGAAGCATTCTATAAATCAAGAGTTAACAATAAAAAGATTATTATATAGGTATACCTAGGGAGTGTGGAGAAGACTGTAGTGGTGGTGAACCAGTGGGCGATTGAGAACACTGGTGTAGATTGTTGCGGTGTATTCCTCGACCTCATCCATTGCCCCAACCTTAGATTGCCATGATAAATGCCTACCATAATGAAACATAACAAGTTAACAAAGTATATACATAAATATTGTGAAAAATCTCATAAAATATAAAAAAGACATTTCAGTGTAAATACCATAAACAAAGTTCAACTACTACTACTTGAGTCTGAATCATATAGCTCCTCATCTTCATCTATGAACTCAGTACTTTTTCATCTTCTTTGTTGTCACTAATGAATTGGTCAACAAACTGAACATCATTTGGATTATGTATTTCATTTATATCCACTTCTTCTATTGGGGCATGTGCATCAAACAAGGAAATCACTTCATCATTTGAGATGATATTGTGTGTTCTCAAGGATCCATCATCTTGGTAGTAATCAATAGCAGCTAGCTCATTTGATCTATCACATTCATCATTGAATGTCTCAGTCGCAAAGAGTCTTGCTCTAACCTTACAAGCTGTCTACCATTCCCTACTAGCTCAAGCCCCACATCGTGGGTATACTGTATAATATACTTGTTGTGCTTGTACAGTTAATACAAATGGCTCATTTGAGTGAAGCCTTGATTTGTGCTTGACGTCAATCAATTCATATCTTTCATCAACATTGACTCCATTAATCGGGTCAAACCACTGGCACCGTAAAAGAAATACTTTATTTTGACCTAGATATGATAATTCCAATATCTCTTCAAGGATGCCATAATAATCTAAGTCATTCTCGCCATATATTCTTCTTCTAATGCAAACCCCATTGTTCATAGTAGCTTTATTTATTCATACTCCTTTGTATAGAACCTATACCTATTAACAATTAAGCATTGTAAGAAGTAACAAACTTGGATGGACCATAACTCATCTGTTGAATTATTCGATCCTCAATTTGACCTATATTTACCTGTGAATCATTAGAAAGAGAACAGATAGTTATAACATTTAGTATTGGTATAACGAACATTACATTTTATATGATATATATGATTATGGATGAAAGGACTCACTAGATGTTTTACCCACCTATTGAAGTCCTTATCCCAAAGTTCCAATATTTAATCTTCAGAGACACTAGAATTTGTTTTTCTTAGCAAATCCTCAAATTGACTAATCAATACAATAATTAATATTGAACATAATGTAATTAAAAATTTATTAAATAGCTAAGTTAGTGAATAGACTTACTGGAGATAGGGTTCTACTTCTCTATAATTTACAAGCACATAAGTCTTAGCAATTTGAAGCTCCACATCTATCAAGAACCTATTACGACCTCTCCCGATAAAGCAGCATGGATGTTTAAAAATATTCATTAGTCATATCTTCCCCACTATCATCATTTCGAGGAACTTGATTGCACCTTGTCTGTATTTGTGGATCAAAATACATAAAAGCAAAATTAAAAATGTCTTCTAATTTATATGCTTCACAGATAGACCCTTTAACTCTTGCCTTATTTCGAACCTTCCTTTTCAAGTATAGCATACACCTCTCAAATGGATACGTTCATCTATATTGCACGGGTCCAACAACCTTAGCTTCATAGGGGAGTGATAATCACAAATTTCATACATTAATAAACCCCCATTTTTAGTCCTTTATACTCTCCATATACTTAATTGATTGAGCTTGGCCATGTTTTGTAAGTTTGGGTTCAAATTGGGCTTAATTGATCTTTCTAGCATTATTAGAATTTTACACTATTTCTGTATTTCGGCCATATCTTGAGTTATAGACATCTAAAAATTATGTATCTTACCTTGTAAGAAAGATAAGAGAGAGCTCTACAACTTTTGCGTAGAGCCCAAGAGCTGAGTCAGATATCAAGTGGACCGAATAGAGCTTGGAAGTTAAAACATGGGTACTGTCACTGGAACCCAAGCAACATGCACTAATCAGTATATGACTTGGGTTGTATCGGTCTTTTGGATTAGAAACCAGTGCCATTAGAAAGCTTACACATAAGGGTAAAACTATTATGAAGACCACTAATTGAAAATACAATGTTTTGATGGTGTTCTACCCCTGTGAATTCGGTTGATGAGTCTAGAGACCCATTGAAAGTGATTTTTGCATAACTCTCTCATCTTAAGTTCAAATCAAGTGATTTTGGTAGCTAAGGAAAGCTAAGAGGCAGAGGATTAACTTTAACCTAGGGGAAAATTAGGATTTTTAATTTTAGGTCAGTTATTTTTGTTAAATAGGGGGCTCGAGATAGATAGAAACCCTAAGTCGTATTACTTGATCCTTCTACCCATAATTTCTCCTTTCTTTTGCAAACCTTGTGCTGCGGCCATGGAAAGCTAAATATTTGAGATCAATACAAGGATCTTAAGGAAATTCTGGTTTGACTTTAAGATTCTATAGCTAATTTTGATTTTGAATTGAATTAATTATCTTCTTCTACTCTTGATTTGGATTTCGAATTGCACGATTAGAGATTTCTATTGTGTGATGTGATCTGATTGGATCCTTAATCCTAATTGAGATTTGTGATTAAATTGTGATTAATTAATTATGGTTTAGTCACATGAACTGAAGACGAATAGGTTGGTAGATTTGTTAATCTAGGTTAATTGAATTCTGATTGTTAAACTAGCACAGGTTGCATGAATCTAGCGATCACATGTTTATGAATCGTTTGTTAGTTAAATTCGAACTGGTTATATAGTGTTGAATTCTATGTGTTTGATGTAGAGATTTTGGTCAATCATAGATTAACTAATTAATTCAATCCAGATGTATGTTTAGTGATCGATGACAAGCCAACTAGGATTCTGACGGTTTCTTAGATTGGTTGCTTTGCAATTTGATTTTTCTCATATTTAATTTTTAAGTTTCATTTTACTTACATGACTCCCTCCTGTTTGACCTTGATTTGGTTTGATTGGTACCGTGATCCTCAAGAGAAGACTCGGTTCGCTGCCTTGTGCTACAAGTTAACGATAGAACTAAAATTTTGTTATTTGGTTGAGCTTGGCACTAGAATTAAATTTGGCGCCGTTTTCGGGGATCATTAGGTGCTAATTAATCATGTCAAGACTTTCACTAACCCACTAACCTCTTTGTTGCTATGTTTTAGTGGTTTTCAAGTGAAAAGAAGTTATTTTAAGTGATTTTTCTAAAAAATGTACGAACAAGCTCAGAATGAGCTAAAATTTGGTCAATTGAAGGACAATAGCCTAATAAACAAGGGTCACATACTGTTTGCCCAAATTCCAACATTTAGACCACCTTTTCAATTTTTTAAGATTTTTTATTTTACTATTTGGTAGTATTTTTGACTAGTTTTCACCTTGTGGTGGTCCTACAATTTTTAAAAATCTGTAGATATAGTTTCTATTGAGTTTTTATGTGATTTTTACCATTGCTTTGTGTTTTTGTGCTTTGAGTCCCTGTCATCCTATCTGATGCAAGACTAGGTCCTATGATAATCATATACTTGACATTGATCTTGAAATTGAAAGAACCTTGCATGTATTGAATAAGACTGATAGGACTAGTGAAAAAATAACATCTGATGTTGAGACTGACATTGAAATTGAAACTGAAGGTGAGCATATAGATAACACTACACCTATGGCTGATAATAATCAAAATAGGACCTTAAAGGAACAAGCTGTGGAAATAGGTTTGCCCCAATGGTTTAATATATTAAGTTTTGATGATGACAAATACAAAACAAAAAGAATGATGCTTATGCTTTATAGTTATGCTTAATAAATGACAAATGCATCACAAAATAATGTTGATCATGTTACATAAATTTGCTTAATGAGATATATTGTATCATGCATGATTATGTAGTTTATCTAGTTATATTTTACTTAATAATCATGCAATGAGATATATGTAACATTCATCATATAATATATCCAATAATATTTTATATGAGTTATAAATGAATTAATATTGGATATGTCTATGAAAGTCTTGTATGCGTGTTAGACTAACTAGAGTTATACATTTATGAATCATTTATATGAAGATATTGAGTTATGAATTTGGACTAACTATGTTTGGTTAAGTGAGTAATACTTTGTAGGATAGTCCAAGTACCAAGAGTGAGCATTACAACAAGAAAGTAAAAAGATCACAACTATGCTCAACTCAAGAATGATGAAAATAATAAAGATGTTCCAAGCTTGTGCAAAACATGAAGAGAAGAAAATTTTGGAAGCTTGGATTACATCAAGAAGCCAAAGGATTGAAAGTGCAAAGATTAAGTCCCAAGGTTCTTCAAGAATAGCTTATAGGACTTAGATCTTGTGTAAAAGTAAAAAGGAATCACACTAAACTCAAATAAGTTTGAAACATCTTTATAAGTGTTTCTAAAATGCTTAAATGCCCAACAAAATATTTTTGGAAAGCTAGCCTTGGTGGTATTTCAAATTTGTAAAAATTAGTCAAGTTTGTGTTTTATAAAACTAACATTTAGTTACTCTTTTGATCATAACTTTCAAATTACTTTGAGTTTTGTTTTTAAACTTACTTCATATGAAAATATACTCAAATATCTTTCCAATGAGTGGTCATTTGCTTTAAACGGATAGGAAACAAAAAAGTTATGACCAATTAAAGTTTGAGTTTTGAAAATCTGACCTTTGGTTACTATTTTCATCATATCTTTCAAAATACTTTGCATTTTGTTCTAAAACTTCTTTCATATGAAAATAGACTCAAATATATTTCCAATGAGCAGTCATTCGCTTTAATCAGATAAGAAATGAAGAAGTTATGACATTTTAAAGTCAGTTTTCAAAACCAGAAAATGCTATAATCGATTACACAGGCCATGTAATCGATTACAACATTGACAGAAGCCGTGTAATCGATTACAGGAAGTGTGTAATCGATTACAAAGTACCCAGAAAGCTTGTAATCGATTACATGAAGTTTGTAATTGATTACCAAGTGCCCAGGAATGTTTCTAACGACTATAAACGGCTAGTTTTCATAGAAAATCATTATAAAACACTACCAATGGCTATTTTATTACTTGAGCTCTATATATAAGTGTTGTATGAAACTTATACGCCTCTTAAACACTAGAATTGATCCTTGAATTATAAAAATCATATTTTGAGCTTTAAAGTGTGAATCCTTTATGCCCATTGAGCTTTAACTTGTATTATCCACTCTTGAGAGAGTTTTCTTATTATCCATACTTTGTTCTTCAAGTTGTATATCTACTCTTGTGAGAGTTTCTATTCTTTCTGTTCATCTTGAAATCATTGTAAGAGGGTGATGTATCCCTCAAGAATTATAAAGGGTGAGGCATCCCTTGAAAGTAGAGGCTCAAGCACAAAGGGTGAGGTATCCTAAGGTGTTGAGTGCACAAAATTGTAAAGGTCATCAAGCACCTGTGAAGCTTGAAGAATTGGAGGCTCTAACACAAGGGTGAGGTATCCCAAGGTGTGAGGAGTGCTCTTGTATGTACAACGGTTTTTCTAACACCCGTGAAATCTAGGAGATAGTGAAGAAAATCTCAAGTTAAGCTTGGGGACTGGATGTAGGCCATAAGTGGTTGGTGGCTGAACCAGGATAAATTCTTGAGTTTGATTCTCTCTTACTTATACACTTTAAATTCAATATTTGGTTAAATATATTTATCTATTGCATGTCTTGATGTTTTGATTGATACAACTTGATATCTAGCTTATTCACTTAGTTCATCATATATCCCAAGTTGTATTTGAGTAATCCTCAATAGTTGTACATTTATTAAACTTATTCCGCTGCATTTATTAATTGAGTTATTCAAAATGCATAATTTGTCAAAGTTGTATTAAAATTTGTAATTACCCAATTCTCCCCCCTCTTGGGTAATGGTTGTCATGACTAATAAGTGGTATCAAAGCTTCGTGCTCGAGTAAAAGCTTAATCGCTTGGAGTTAAAGATCCTTATTTGTTTGGTAACCATTGAAAGCTTTTCAAAATGAATAGTTTTAACATTAATAAACCACCATTCTTTAATGGTGTGAATTTCGTTTATTGGAAAGCTAGAATGGAAATCTATATGCAATCTATTGATCTTGATTTGTGGGATATTATACTTGATGGATTTACTTGCAAATCAAAACAAACTTGGAATGCCTATGATAAGAAATACTTTCCCTTGAACATTAGAGCAATGCAAATCTTGAGAAGTGGTTTAAATGACGATGCTTATGCTAAAATTAAGAGTTGCTCTAGTGCTAAAGATATATGGAATGCTCTTGATGATTTTTATCTTGTTAACAGTGATTTCTTACAAAAAGTTGTATATAGAGAGCAAAAAGAGCAAAAGCCTCTAAAGGAAGACAATATTTGTAACACCCACCTTAGGGTAACACATTTATTGTTACTTAATTACCAAATTACCCTTCAATTAAAATCATGCTTGTACTTTAAATACGAGTTATAAAATTTCTTAATGATAATAAGATAGACTCAATAGAAAATAAAAACATAATAACTTTGTCACAAATAATTTACATCATATATATACATACATAAGCCATAGTATTGTCACACTTAGTTATTTTACAAACCAGACTTCCAAAATATTTAAACTTTAAACTTTAAAACTAACATATAGCCTAAATCCTACTAGACAGCAGAACCCTCAGACGGGTCCTCCTCAGATTCCTCAGCCTGTAGGAATCCATTATGATGTGCAGTCCTACGGACAGGTGTCCGAGCAGACGACACAATACTAATTCCACTAGGAGTACGATAGTAAGCTCCCCAATACTGCCTAATGGATATTGGAAACTCTAGTTGTACAAAAATATTAACAGAAAAGTATGGGTGTCCTAAATGTTGTCTACTCAGTCTAATATTTAGGTCTCCCATGTAATATATACTCTCTCTCTCTAAATCTACAGTCCATGCCTCATCTCCTCCAATGAATGTAAACCTCAGGTAGCCAAGGAAACTAGGTATCTGCATCTCTTCAAAACTCAACGTCTTCAGCAAGAGTCTGCTCCTCCTCAACTTCTCACTCTATCTCTTGCTCGACGTCTTAACAATTATAAACATAATACAGAACATGCATATAAAGAGGTGAGATCACCTACGCCAATACCAGTATGGTAGTAATGAAGATAAACACATACAATATCTCATACAACTATCATACCATAATTATCATTATACCACTAACATCATTATCATCACACAACATGTAATACACAATAATCATAATCATGCCATTATCATAAATCAAATAACCAATAAATCAATTATCATAAACAGGAATTATGATAATACCCTCTATCATTATATGTATGCACACAGACTCTATTTCCTACTCCATGGAGCTACAGTTCAGGTCGGAGAGAGAGATCGAAAAGATTTATCGGTACCAATATGCCTCGGATCACGTGCTCAATCTTGCACATCTAGCATATACGCGACAGTCTTTATCAGATCATGATTAGGAATAGTGTCTCGGTCTGGATCATTGGTGTGTTGCGTCGGTCTAACCCACGGTACAGAAGAGCTACCAACTGCCCATTGTAGGCAACCCGCACCCCAATGCCCCCAAGGTCAACAAGTGACTTACACTACGCTTATCACACCCACTTAGGAGGTGTAGTCTCTCCTAGGCAACTAGCCTCATACAGTCCATCGGACCTTTCCAATGCATGTACTATGCATTATTCACATTTTTAATTTATATCACATATTCAGGGTCCACACAATAATCTAACAGTATTATTACTGTATTTCAATCGCGTAGCCATATTTTCGTGTTTTCTCAATTGCGACTCAATTCTGTCACCTTTTCAAAATCGCTTAGCGATTTTTTAACGTTTTCAAATCGCGTAAATATTTTTCTTACGTTTTAAATCAAAAATACTATTTTTCTCATTTTAATACTAAAATTGGCTTCATTTTCCATATTTGCACACTAGTCCCTCAAAAACTCATATTTACATATTAGTCCCTCAAAAATTAATATTTACGTCATAGTCCCACAAAAATTAATATTTATGAAATAGTCCCTAAAAAACTAATATTTACGAAAAAGTCCCTCATAAAATTCATATTTATAAAATCATCCCTCTTTTATAAAATATTTACAATTTAACCCCTCTAAAAATAATATTTACAATATGACCCCTCTAAGAACAAGTATTTATACAATGGCCCCTCATTTTGATAAAATTTGCAATTTAGTCCCTCTTTTATAAAAAATTGCGGTATAACTCCTCTAAAAATCAGTAAAAGGTATTGTTTTTCAAAAATCATTATTTCTTTTATAAAATCATTTTATTTTACTATACTTAAATTTTTTCCAAATTCATTTAAATCTCTCAGTTCTCATTTTAATTCATCAGTGTAAAGACTTTGGTCCTTTTTCCATAGTATGGCCGTGAGCCTCGGTACTCTTTGGAGTACACATACAATCGATTCATCATGTTATTCACATTCTAAATTACACATACAATCTCATGCTTTCATAATTACACATACACACATAATATCAAAGCTTTAAGCATTTTATCACACATGCAAGTATAGAAACACAATCAAACACAACACAAACACAATCAAATAATTGGTGAAGAACCCTTATGGATTTTTCACCGTACAAAACCATCCTCACACCACCAAAACTTGGTTGGTGAGTTTAAATCTCCCTCTTACCTCTTGAAGACAATTTAATCGGTTAGTTTTCCTCATTTCCTTCAAATATCGTGCAACCCCCCAAACAAATCCCTAAAATTCTTAAACAATTAGTAAAAACACAAACAAGGTTTAATATTGAAAAACCATGGAACAATCATGGTTAGAAAAATTAGAAATCCAATTTTGAACCATAAAATCAAGACTTACCCTTAAGTAAGTAAGCAAAAGATTGGATTTTGGACAAGATAGAGTAGTTTTTTGGAAAAACTTTGTGAATGAAAAGTGTTTAGAATAGGATTTAGGTTTAGGAAATATGATGAGATAAAATTATAGAGGTTTGGTTGTGTGGGTAGTGAGCTTGGCCGAATAGAGAGAAAAGAAAATAGAAGAAAAAGTGTTCTTGCTATTTTTGGAGGGAAAATGGAAGCTTGATTTGTGATAAGTGTAATAAATGAAAGTGAAGAGTAAAAACAAGGGCTGCTGCCGTGAGTGAGCTTTAGGTGAGGTTGAGTGTTCAATTTTGCATGGTAAATATCCTAGAGTGTTCACATGGAGGTGCACATGGCTTATGTCATGTTGGAGGGTTCTTGAACCTTGTAGAATCAATCCATCCAAGCCTCCCAAGCTGCTGCCCAAAACCGTGTGACTCTCCATCATTTTAGGGACTTAATTATTCTCAAATTACTCCTAATTGCATGCTAATTAATTAGGGAATTAGTTAGGTTAAATATCCTAACCAATCTTAATTAACATCCTAATCATATAACTAATTAGTTTAATATATATTAGCATATATTATAACCTTTAATCAATATTAAGATATCTAATTAATATTTAGATCATAATTAATTAAGAACTAAACTAGTTCACTTCGTTTGCTAATTAGGTAATTAGATTAGTCAAATTAAGCTTAATTAGCTACTAACCAAATTCAAGCCTATTATTTTTGACTTAATTCTAACCATTGATTCATCTTTAATTCCTAGCCATAGATTACATCTAAGGTAGATATCAATTAGTCATAAAACTAGCATTCTAATCTCACCATTGATTAGATCAACGGCTAAGGTTAAAGGCTTCCTAACTAAGTCTTCATCCAACGGTCCTAAGTAAAGTCTATGCTCCCATCGTTGACCTATTCTTATTGGTTTAGAAAGTCAAGCCACTTTTGTTGACTTGCTCTTATAGGGTAGAATTTGTCCAGTCAGAATCGTTGACTGTTACACTAAACGTGGACCCCACGAACTTTTTTGGGTCCACAAATAATTTTTCTACTATTTTTCAGACAGTAGGTATTGTTAAATAAAATAATATTATAATAATATAAAATTATTTTATTGCATAGTTAAATCCTAAAAATTATAAGATTAATATATATATCAATCAGAATTGGGTTTAGTAAGATCCCCCAGCTCTAATTAATTAAAATAAGATTTTTTCCGGTCAGAAAATTATTATTTTCTTGACTCGGAGCAAATCACACAAAATGATCAAAAATGATCTCAGAACAGTCAAATTATTTTTATAACACACAGAAAATGTAAAACAGTGTAATTCTGCTATTACTATTCACATAGTCAGAATTTGGGGTGTTACAACTCTCCCCCTCTAAAAATAAGTTTCGTCCTCGAAACTTGATATACATATTCAAAATAAAAACGGATACTGCTCTATTATCTTCTCTTCCAACTCCCATGTGGCTTCACCACTTATATCATTCTATACCACTTTAACCAAATGCGATGTCCTTTCCTCGAAGTTGCTTTACCCTTCGATGTTCAATTTTGATCGAAAATGTCTCATTGGTCAAGTTTTCCTTTAGTTGTACCGTGTCTGGCTCAATAACATGAGTCAGATCAGAAATATATTTCCATAGTTGTGATACGTGAAATACATTATGAAGATTTGATAAGAACGGTGGTAGTGCAATCTGATAAGCTACCGGACCCACCCGACGAAGTATCTGATACGGTCCAATAAACTTCGGAGTGAGTTTCCTCGACTTGATTACTCGTCCAACTCTAGTCATAGGCGTCACACGTAGAAATACATGGTCACCTTCTTCAAATTCTAGCGGTCTTTTTCTTTTATCTACATAACTCTTTTGCCGCGTCTGAGTTGTCCTCATCTTATCTTGGATCATCTTCACTTTCTCAGTTGTCTGCTGTACAAATTCGGGTCCTACCACAGTACTTTCACCATCATGATACCAACACAATGGTGTTCTACACCTTCTCCCATATAAAGCCTCATAGGGTGCCATCCCTATGCTCGAATGGAAACTATTGTTGTAGGTGAACTCTATCAACGGTAGAAATTCATCCCAACAACCAGTTTGCTCTAAAACACAAGCCCTCAACAAGTCCTCCAATGACTGATAGAGAAAATGTCTCCATACCTTCAATGCGAACACTACTGCGGCCAACTCCAAGTCATGAGTCGGATAATTCCTCTCATGCACTTTTAACTGCCTCGATGCATACGCCACAACCTTACGATTCTGCATAAGTACACAACCTAACCCTTGATACGAAGCATCACAATATACCTCGAAAGGTTCATTGGGATTAGGTAGAATCAAAACCGGTGAAGTAGTCAGTCATCGTTTCAACTCCTGAAAACTTTCTTCACATGCTTCAGTCCATGTAAACAGTTGATTCTTTCGTGTAAGTTGGGTAAGAGGTCCTGCAATCTTCGAAAACCCCTCTATGAATCGTCGATAGTAACCGGCCAATCCGATGAAACTACGGATCTCCGATACAGTCTTCGGTCTCTCCCATTCTACAACTATCTCCACTTTTGAAGCATCAACTTCAATTCCATCCGCCGATATGACATGCCCCAAAAATTGTACTTCGCTCAACCAAAACTCACATTTGGACAACTTGGCATACAACTTATTCTCCTTCAAAATCTGGAGAACCATCCTGAGATGTTCAGCATGCTCCTTCTAACTTCGAGAATAAATCAAGATGTCATCAATAAAGACAACAATAAACTTATCCAAGTATGAACGAAAAATTCGGTTCATGAAGTCCATAAATATCGCAGGTGCATTAGTCACACCAAAAGGCATCACTTGATACTCATAATGTCCATATCGGGTCCGAAACGCAGTCTTCGGGATATCCTCCACCTTCACACGTATCTGGTGATATCCAGAACGTAAATCAATCTTAGAAAATATTACGGCTCCTCGCAATTGATCCATCAGATCATCGATTCTTGGTTACGGATATTTATTCTTGATTGTAATTTTGTTCAATTGTCGGTAGTCTACACATAGACGAGAAGTTCCATCCTTCTTCTTTACCAACAATACTGGAGCTCCCCATGGTGATACACTTGGTCTTACAAACTGCTTCTCCAATAAGTCCTCTAACTGCTTCTTAAGTTCTGCTAACTCTACTGGTGACATCCGATAAGGCGCCATAGATATAGGTCCAGCTCCAGGTACCAAGTCAATAGAAAATTCAATCTCTCTTTCCAGAGGTAGTCCAGGTATATCTTCAGGAAACACTTCAGGAAACTCATTCACTACAAAAATATCCTTCAAAATGTCTTCACATTGAACCTCCATAGAAGACATCAACAAGTACCCTTGGTCTCCTTCCTTCAAACAGGCTTCCACTTGAGTAGCCGTTAGGAATCTAGAATCCTTATCCTCAGGAAAAACTAACGTCTTACTAGCACAGTCTATCAAGATATGGTTGGAAGATAACCAATCCATTCCTAAGATTATATGAATCTTGGAAAGAGGCAAACAGATCAAATCCACATGAAAGATCCTATCTCTAACAGATACAGGGCAATTCAAGCATACTTTTGTAGTTATCACAAGCTTATCAGTAGGAGTACTAACACTCAAATCATACGGCAATGTAGTCATAGTTAATCCCAAACGCTCCATACAATCACATGCAATGAAAGAATGTGTTGCTTCCGAATCATATAATACTGTTAAAGGATTACCTTCAATAGTATACTCCTCCATTATCAAGTCCTCAGATTTAGCGGCTTCCTCCCCGCTCATAGTATACACTCGACCACCTGCCTGTGGCCTTACTGTGCGAACACTGCCCACTGATGTCTCCGTCTTCTGCTGATCACATTCTCTAGAGAAATGTCTAGGCTTCCCACACCAATAACAAATCACCCCCTTATGCTGACAGTCCTTAGTGAGATGTCCTTTCCCATACTTAAAACATTTAAGTGCAGAGGTTCCAGTTGAAACTGCTTTACTGCCGCTAGAGCTTCCCCCAAATGATTGTTGCCGATTCTGACTTACTGCTGGTTTAGTATATGGTTTCTGTTGGTAACGGTTGCCACCGCTACTCTTCCCCCTTTGGAACCGTGCTGGCCCAAAATTCTTCTTCCTTCCCTCTCGCAAATGATCAATTTCTTCGACTTTGCGACATTTATCCAACAATTCCGGAAACTGATTGATGTCCACGGTTGCTAAAGCTCGCTTGATGTCGAGCCTCAATCCCTCTTCAAACTTTCGGCACTTCCACTCCTCATCTGGATGCATCTGGAAGTACCTCAAAAACTTAGACAAGCTTTCGAACCTTGCTGCGTACTCACTTACAGTCATCACCCCTTGCTTCAGACTAAGGAACTCCATCTCCTTAGCATGTCGAACACTGGCTGGGAAATACTTCCCCAAAAACTTCTGGCTAAAGAGCTGCATGTCACAACTCTCCCTTCAGCTTGGATTAACCTCCGGGCTCCTGCCCACCAAGCCTCTCCGTCACCGACTAGCACGAACGTGGCGAAAGTAAGCTTCCGCTCATCAGTACAACTCATGCCTTCAAATATCTTTTCCAGTTCCTTTATCCACATATCAGCCTTCTCTGGGTCGAACTCTCCATGAAATTTCGGTGGATTGTTCCTCCGAAATTCTGACAAGCTATGAGCATCATCATGTGCTCTTTGATTCTACTGTGCAACAACCTCAGCCACTGGTTGTATTGCTGCTATAGCTGC
Source organism: Ormosia semicastrata (assembly GCA_029884595.1). Classification (NCBI taxonomy): domain Eukaryota; kingdom Viridiplantae; phylum Streptophyta; class Magnoliopsida; order Fabales; family Fabaceae; genus Ormosia; species Ormosia semicastrata. The sequence continues at coordinate 57,786,338 of JAQQTO010000063.1, forward strand.
AGCCATATTCTGATTGTCGCCACCGGCATTTCCACCTGCTGCCCTCGCATTCATGCTTCCTCTTCTGCGTCCAGCCATTTCGTTCTATTCAATCAAACTGAACAACACAAAGAAAAGTGAAGGTCAGTCTCCAAACAATATTGATTTTCTTTCGGAAAATAATTACAGAGAATCACACAACTTAGACAAGACAGACCTAACCATAAACCCAAAAGACTCTAACTTGGGCTCTGATACCAACTAATGTAACACCCACCTTAGGGTGCCACATTTATTGTTACTTAATTACCAAATTACCCTTCAATTAAAATCGTGCTTGTACTTTAAATACGAGTTATAAAATTTCTTAATGATAATAAGATAGACTCAACAGAAAATAAAAACATAATAACTTTGTCGCAAATAATTTACATCATATATATACATACATAAGCCATAGTATTGTCATACTTAGTTATTTTACAAACCAGACTTCTAAAATATTTAAACTTTAAACTTTAAAACTAACATATAGCCTAAATCCTACTAGACAGCAGAACCCTCAGACGGGTCCTCCTCAGATTCCTCAGCCTGTAGGAATCCATTATGATATGCAGTCCTACGGACAGGTGTCCGAGCAGACGACACAATACTAATCGCACTAGGAGTACGATAGTAAGCTCCCCAATACTGCCTAATGGATATTGGAAACTCTAGTTGTACAAAAAGATTAACAGAAAAGTATGGGTGTCCTAAATGTTGTCTACTCAGTCTAATATTTAGGTCTCCCATGTAATATATACTCTCTCTCTCTAAATCTACAGTCCATGCCTCATCTCCTCCAATGAATGTAAACCTCAGGTAGCCAAGGAAACTAGGTATCTGCATCTCTTCAAAACTCAACGTCTTCAGCAAGAGTCTGCTCCTCCTCAACTTCTTGCTCTATCTCTTGCTCAACGTCTTAACAATTATAAACATAATACAGAACATGCATATAAAGAGGTGAGATCACCTACGCCAATACCAGTATGGTAGTAATGAAGATAAACACATACAATATCTCATACAACTATCATACCATAATTATCATTATACCACTAACATCATTATCATCACACAACATGTAATACACAATAATCATAATCATGCCATTACCAGAAATCAAATAACCAATAAATCAATTATCATAAACAGGAATTATGATAATACCCTCTATCATTATATGTATGCACACAGACTCTATTTCCTACTCCATGGAGCTACAGTTCAGGTCGAAGAGAGAGATCGAAAAGATTTATCGGTACCAACATGCCTCGGATCACGTGCTCAATCTTGCACATCTAGCATATACGCGACAGTCTTTATCAGATCATGATTAGGAATAGTGTCTCGGTCTGGATCATTGGTGTGTTGCGTCGGTCTAACCCACGGTACAGAAGAGCTACCAACTGCCCATTGTAGGCAACCCGCACCCCAATGCCCCCAAGGTCAACAAGTGACTTACACTACGCTTATCACACCCACTCAGGAGGTGTAGTCTCTCCTAGGCAACTAGCCTCATACAGTCCATCGGACCTTTCCAATGTATGTACTATGCACTATTCACATTTTCAATTTATATCACATATTCAGGGTCCACACAATAATCTAACAGTATTATTACTGTATTTCAATCGCGTAGTCATATTTTCGCATTTTCTCAATTGCGACTCAATTTTGTCGCCTTTTCAAAATCGCTTAGCGATTTTTCAACGTTTTCAAATCGCATAAATATTTTTCTTATGTTTTAAATCAAAAATACTATTTTTCTCATTTTAATACTAAAATTGGCTTTATTTTCCATTTTTGCACACCAGTCCCTCAAAAACTCATATTTATATATTACTCCCTCAAAAATTAATATTTACGTCATAGTCCCTCAAAAATTAATATTTATGAAATAATCCCTAGAAAAACTAATATTTACGAAAAAGTCCCTCATAAAATTTATATTTACAAAATCGTCCCTCTTTTATAAAATATTTACAATTTAACCCCTCTAAAAATAATATTTACAATATGACCCCTCTAAGAACAAGTATTTATACAATGGCCCCTCATTTTGATAAAATTTATAATTTAGTCCCTCTTTTATAAAAATTTGCAGTATAACTCCTCTAAAAATCAGTAAAAGGTATTGTTTTTCAAAAATCATTATTTCTTTTCTTTACTACCCATAAAATCATTTTATTTTACTATACTCAAATTTTTCCCAAATTCATTTAAATCTCTCAGTTCTCATTTTAATTCATCAGTGTAAAGACTTTGGTCCTTTTTCCATAGTATGGCCGTGAGCCTCGGTACTCTTTGGAGTACACATACAATCGATTCATCATGTTATTCACATCCTAAATTACACATACAATCTCATGCTTTCATAATTACACATACACACATAATATCAAAGCTTTAAGCATTTTATCACACATGCAAGTATAGAAAAACAATCAAACACAACACAAACACAATCAAATAATCGGTGAAGAACCCTTATGGATTTTTCACCGTACAAAACCATCCTCACCACCAAAACTTGGTTGGTGAGGTTAAATCTCCCTCTTACCTCTTGAAGACAATTTAATCGGTTAGTTTTCCTCCTTTCCTTCAAATATCGTGCAATCCCCCAAACAAATCCCTAAAATTCTTAAACAATTAGTAAAAACACAAACAAGGTTTAATATTGAAAAACCATGGAACAATCATGGTTAGAAAAATTAGAGAATCCAATTTTGAACCATAAAATCAAGACTTACCCTTAAGTAAGTAAGCAAAAGGTTGGATTTTGGACAAGATAAAGTAGTTTTTTGGAAAAACTTTGTGAATGAAAAGTGTTTATAGAGGTTTGGTTATGTGGGTAGTGAGCTTGGCCGAATAGAGAGGAAAGAAAATAGAAGAAAAAGTGTTATTGGTTCTTGCTATTTTTGGAGAGAAAATGGAAGCTTGATTTGTGATAAGTGTAATAAATGAAAGTGAAGAGTAAAAACAAGGGCTGCTGCCATGAGTGAGCTTTAGGTGAGGTTGAATGTCCAATTTTGCATGGTAAATATCCTAGAGTGTTCACATGGAAGTGCACATGGCTTATGTCATGTTGGAGGGTTCTTGAACCTTGTAGAATCAAGCCATCCAAGCCTCCCAAGCTGCTGCCCAAAACCGTGTGGCTCTCCATCATTTTAGGGACTTAATTATTCTCAAATTACTCCTAATTGCATGCTAATTAATTAGGGAATTAGTTAGGTTAAATATCCTAACCAATCTTAATTAACATCCTAATCATATAACTAATTAGTTTAATATATATTAGCATATATTATAACCTTTAATCAATATTAAGATATCTAATTAATATTTAGATCATAATTAATTAAGAACTAAACTAGTTCACTTAGTTTGCTAATTAGGTAACTAAATTAGTCAAATTAAGCTTAATTAGCTACTAACCAAATTCAAGCCTACTATTTTTGACTTAATTCTAACCATTGATTCATCTTTAATTCCTAGCCATAGATTACATCTAAGGTAGATATCAATTAGTCATAAAACTAGCATTCTAATCTCACCATTGATTAGATCAACGGCTAAGGTTAAAGGCTTCCTAACTAAGTCTTCATCCAACGGTCCTAAGTAAAGTCTATGCTCCCATCGTTGACCTATTCTTATTGGTTTAGAAAGTCAAGCCACTTTCGTTGACTTGCTCTTATTGGCTAGAATTTGTCCAGTCAGAATCGTTGACTGTTACACTAAACGTGGGCCCCACGAACTTTTTTGGGTCCACAAATAATTTTTTTACTATTTTTGAGATAGTCAGGTACTGTTGAATAAAATAATATTATAATAATATAAAATTATTTTATTACATAGTTAAATCCTAAAAATTATAAGATTAATATATATATCAATCAGAATTGGGTTTAGTAAGATCCCCCAGCTCTAATTAATTAAAATAAGATTTTTCCCTTTCAGAAAATTATTATTTTCTTGACTCGGAGCAAATCATACAAAATGATCAAAAATGATCTCAGAACAGTCAAATTATTTTTATAACACACAGAAAATGTAAAACAGTGTAATTCTGTTATTACTATTCACATAGTCAGAATTTGGGGTGTTACAATATTGAAAAATGTCCTCAAGAAGATGTTCTTGAATCTTGGATGGACAATAATGAGGAAGATGGTGATTCCCTTAAAAAGCACTTTGAGGTAAATAATGCTAAACTAGATTATAGTCCTTCCTTTGATGAGCTACAATGTGGATATGATGAATTGTATGATGGCTTATTGAATTTAGAAAAGAAAACTCATTTTATTTGGAAAACATTTCCTCTATTGAAATTGAAATTGAGGCTTTGAAAAATGAATATGCTTTTCTCAATGAGGAAATGCCTTTGAAATTTGAAACCTCAACTTCTTGTGAAAAGTGTATTGATTTAGAAAATCAAGTTGAGGACTTATCTTCTAAATTTGCCAAAGCTAATGATTTTAATTACTTACATTTTATACTTGTTAATGAGAATAAAATTAATGTTATTCCATATGAAAATTCAAGTAAGGCTTATGGCAAAAATAGTTTAGAATGTAATAACAACCAAAGGCTCAAGTTTTTCAAAAATGATCTTCAAAGGACCAAGCCATCATTGAATTCACTTGTTTGCAACTTTTGTGGTCATCTAGGACATATTTCTCATTTATGCAATTATAGAAGAAATTCTTATATGAGAAATAATATGAAATGGGTTCCTAAAGATCCTAAATGCCCTAGTACTAACATTAAAGGACCAAAGATGAAGTGGGTACCAAAAAGTCATCCTAGTATTTCAATTATGCAAAAAACTTCTAAAAAAGATGGACTAATTGGTCAAAGGAAAATGGAATCATCAAGGGGAATGCTTCCAAAGCCCATTGGTAGAAGTTTTGATCAAATAAGGAAGATGACTTCAATCAAAGCTTCTCAAGTACAAAATGTGAAACTTGTAAGATTCAAAACATCAAAAGAGAAGCAATGGGTAAGGAAAAGAGCTTCCTTGATCAACAAAGCCAAGGTATCAAAAGATTTTACCTCTCATGAACATTCACTTGTAAAGTCAATAAATTTGAGGTATATTCCTTGTAGGCCTTAAGTGATTAATAGAATCATGTGCTCTTAGTTCAAAACAGCAAAAGAGAAGCAATGGGTAAGGAAAAGAGTTTCCTTGATCACCAAGGCCAAGGTATCAAAAGTTTCTACCTCTTATGCACATTCACTTGTAAAGTCAACGAATTTGAGGTATATTCCTTGTAGGCATTATGTAACACCCTCCATAGGGCGTCACATTTTTTTTTAAAACATAAAACCAAATTAAATCATTTTATAAAAGCTTTGAATTCTAAAAGATAAATTTTAAAGATTTTTTTTTATTTGCGGAAATATAAACTTACCAAAAATTATAAGTAAAACAGAAATTTAAATTAAATTGATTAATACACATATTATATATACCACAAAATATTCAACAACAATTTAAAACATAACATTTACAGACTCAGAGAAACAGTAGCAAACCCAATGAAGGTTACTACTAATAGCACGGTAACAACACTAACGAGAAAAAAAAACCCAACCTACATGTCCTGCTTCTTCACCAACTGCATCCTATTGAAGTCTGGAAGACCACTCCTTGACGCCGTCACCGTCTTCAGAATATTGTCTCCCATAGGTTTAAGAATGTGCTCCGCCTACTATACAATTTAACGAATACAAACACAACAAGTAATACAGTAAAGAGGTGAGATCCCCTTTCACCAATACCAGATTGGTAGCAAAGAATGATTCGAATGACAAGGTCATTCCATACACACAGATATCACAAATTTAGTCATGTTATCAATTTACAATTAATTCTAATAAGCATATATTGTAATTAAATAAACAGCAATAACATTATCAGGATAGATATAACAATTCATACCATATAAAATGCCATAACAGTAAATCATAATAATATAAAATAAAGATTAAATACAATAACAACATATAATATCACAAATAAAAGATCACAGATAAAAGATCACCAATAAACAATAATAATGTACCACATATAGACATATGCAATATGACACGATCCTACTCCATGGAGCTACAACACACACATCAATATCAGAGGGAATGATCTGAAAGTTCTAATAATATCTGCCTAGCCACCTATTGAATTGTCCACCCTTTGTGTCTATAGCTTGACTACCCCAACCAGCTATTGCACTGTCAACACTTTGTGTCTATAACTGATCGTTGTGATTGCTATTGCACTGTCAATACTTTGTGTCTATAGCCCACTAAAACACCATGGCGTAGTACACAGTCACAACATCGTGTAACTACAGGCAGTAAAAATAGTCCTCTCAAATCTCGATTAAGTATAGTGCTTGTCGAGAACACTAGTGTGTTACCACGTACCACGGCCCAGAAGGAGCTACCCTCTGACCACATATGGAATAATGCACACCAATGTCTCCAAGTCCATATCAGAAATGAACCCACTACGCTCATCACATCGACAATACGATGTGATTCATGTAACACCCCAAATTTTAGACTATGTTGCAAGAGCTGACAGAATTACACTACTTTGTGTTTTCTGTGCATTATAAAAATAATTTGATTATTTCGATACTATTTGTGATTATTTTGTGTGATTTGCTCCTGGTCAAGAAAATAATAATTTTCGAGTAGGGAAATTCTTGTCGATTATTTAGAGATGGGGGATCTTACTTAACCCGAATCTGAGTAACACAGAAAAGAATCTATTAATTTTTAGAATTTATCTGTAAAATAATTCTATTTTACTGATAAATATATGTTGCTTGATGCATAGCTGTTATTGCTATGAATTATTTTGACCCGGTATAGTATAATTTGCCATAATAATCAACCGACCAAAATTCTGGAATTCTAATTCGACCAAAATTCTGGAAATCCCAATCCGACAGAAGTTCCTCAACATTTTCCCAAATGGTTTTCATTTCAAAACCTGTTTCGACAAACCGAATTCGATAATTTCTTTTGAGAATAGATTCTTGTCGATACTGACTTCATTTCAAGCCTATTCCGACAAACAAAGCTCGACAGTTTTATGAATATACTCCTGTCGATAGACTCGGTCTTTCTTAAGCCTTACAGGGATCCAAAAGATCAATCTCACGTAACTCATTCGACAATCCAAGATTTTTGAAGGTCTTGACATCGACAGAATTTGGACAAGATCCAAACACTTGAAGAAATTTTCCTAACATTTTGATCCCGTCGGATTTAATTACTGAATGTAAGCATAAGTTAAATGGTGAGTTGAATCCGACACCTTTAGAGCATTTTCCCGACAACATCAATCGGTAGTTCGACAAAACCCAAAATACCTCAAGACTGGATGAAACTGATTCTCAATTATTGAATCAGAAATCAAAGATTTTGGCTGTTATGGCTGTCTCTTCCGACAAAGACCATCTATTCCGACTAAGACCATCTTTCCGACAGAAGACCATCTATTCAAAACATGGGAGAAGTCCTCAGGTTCGACAAAGTGATGGACGTTCTGTTAGCAAAGAATCAGTTAAGAACAATATGGTTCTCCTTTTCCCTAAATCTTGTTGGACGATTTTACAAATCAAAAAGAAGATGTTTATATTCATCGAAATATACCTTTTAAAACAATACCAAAATTCGTCGAAATAGGATCTTTTAAGACAATGTCATATCCATCGAATTTTGATTTCTATCCAAATACGTCGAATTTAATATTCTTACTAGTTGGTACCATGTTAAAATCCGTCGAATTGGATCTTTTGATTATTAGGTACCAAGTTAAAATTTGTCGAGTGAGATGCTAGTATCAGTTAAGTGAAAATGTCAATATTCGTCGAGTGAGGATGCTCATGTCTGTTGAATTAGAATGTCAATTTCCGTCGAGTGGGGATACCAATGTCCATCGAATTTGAATGATAATGTTTGTCGAATTATGGTGCTAACGACCGTCAAGTAAGAATTCCTGATTTCAGTAGAAAAACTTCTCTAATGTCAAAATCCGTCGAATTTGATCTTCTGACCATATAGTATTTCATCGATTCGACAATTGGAAGATTTCTCCAACATCAACATCTGTCCGACGAATTAGGATATTTGTTGACCTTTTCAAGTTCATCCGACAGCCTTTCATTTCGTTTGACAAAATCACCATTCGACAGAGTTCTCATCCGACAACACTTGATTTTAACCATTCTTAGGGAGATGATGTTCTCCCATCTTACCGAATTTTGTTATGTCATTTTTTGTCAAAAATTTCCTTGGAAACTCACGTTCATGCAGCAATTTGGAGGGGTTCTACGTCGGCCACGTAGCAGCTTGAAGGAGGTTCTACAAGGTTCTTGAACAATCCAATAACCTTGAAAGTCAAATGAATGACATCACCACGTGCATTGAGAATAAGATATTTTACTTCATGTAAATCCTAAACTTTATTTAAGCTTATCCCACTGAAGAAGCATTCAAAAATTTCACTCTCCCACAATTTCATTTTCTCTCTCATCAAAAAGCATCCATCTTTTCTCTCAAAAATCTCACGAACAGAAGTATCAGTTTTCTTCCTTTTCTTTTCTTTGGTTCGGCCAAGCATCCTACCGATACCATCTATTACCTATAATTTTCATTCTCACCACTTCCTAAAGTCAAATAACCTTCTAAACACTTTTCATGTAGAAAGTTTTCCCAAAATCACATCCTAAGTGCTTCAAAATCCAATTTCTATCTTACTTCCTTGGAGGAATTATTGTGGCTTGTACGAAAACAAGGAGAAGGAGAAGAGCTTAAAAAGCTTGAATCATCTATTTTTTTTATCTTGTTCTTCAAAGCTCAAGTTTGAAGCCTTGAAGAAGCTCTTGGTGGAGGGAGTTTGCTTGAAGAAGACATACAAGGAGCTTTGGAGGTTCTTCAAGAGGTAAGATGGAGATTTAACCTCACCAACCAAGTTTTGGTGATGTGGAGATGGTTGTCGGTGAAAAACCCCTAAGGGTTTATTCACTTATTGTTTAATTACTTCTTTAGTTGTGATTGTGTTATTGGTGATTTTATGTTTGTGATTGTGGTGTTTATGGCTTTGAAATTATGATTGCATGTGTGATAATATGTTTATTGTTTTGATAAATATTGGTATGTATGCTGAATGCATGTAAGTGTACGTGTAAATTAGGATGTGAATAATATGATGGATTAAATTGATAATTTAGAATTTGAAAGAAAAGGAATTGAATTTGGAAGAGTCGAATACAAAGACAAGATGAAATGATTTTGGAGAAACAATACAGATTATGATTTTATAGGAGCAATATTGTAATTTTTGTGTTTAATAGAGACATGTTGTAACTATTGATTTTTGAATGGTTATATTGTAAATATGATTTTTATAAGGGACTATTTAGTAAATATGGTTTTTGAGGGACTATTTCATAAATATAATTTGTATGAGAAACTATTTCGTAAATGTGATTTTATGATGGACTATTTCGTCAATAGGATTTTTATGAGGGACTATGTTGTAAATTATGAATTTTATGAAAGATTATTTCAAAAAAAAGGAATTTTATGAAAAACCATTTTGTAAATATGAATTTTTGAGGGACTATTTTGTAAATATGAATTTTATGAGGGATGATTTCGTAAAATATGAATTTTTCAAGGGACTATTTCGTAAGTGTGACTTTTATGAGGGACTGTTGTGAAAATATTATTTGGATGAGGATTATAATGCAAATATTATGTTTTGAGGAGTTATTATGCAAATATGAAAAATGAAGTTGAGTTTTGGTGTTAACTGAGGAAACTAGTATTCTTGATTTAAAACGTGTGAAGAGTATTTTACGTGATTGAGAAATGATGAAAAATTGATACGTGATTTGAGAAAATGCGAAAAATATGGTTTCGTGATGAAATTACAGTAATAATATTGTTGGGCCAATTTTGAGGACCCTGAATATGAGATAAAGAAAATGAATTGAGAATATGAGATAAAGAAAATGAACTGTGCATGGTGCATTTGAATGTGCATTGAAAAAGTCCGATTAAATTTGAATAAATTTGGACAATTAACGTAAGACCTGGAGATTGTCTGTGGGCTAAGGCTGGACAATTAACCAGTAAGACTGGAGATTGTCTGTGGGCTAAGGTTGGACGATTAACCAGAGTATTCTCCTCGAAATTGTAAAAAAACCTCTATAGAATTGTTTTGATAAACTGAGTCTTTGTACATATGCATAAATCTGAGCATTTACATCTGTGTGATATAATAATTGAGGAGTATTGATTGTGAGTTATGACAATTGTTTTGAATACTTGGAAAATAATGATGATGATAATGCTGAGTGCATTATCATCATTATTGTTTATGATAACTAAATTATTGAATAAGTGAATATTGATAAGGACATGGATGTAATTATGAATTATGGTATGAATTATGATGATAAATGATATGTGTTGGCATAATTGTAATTATGTATGATGTGTTAGTATGTGTTATGTATGATGTGTTAGTATGTGTTTATCTTCATTGCTACCATACTGGTATTGGCGTAGGTGATCTCACCTCTTTGTCTGTCTATTTCTGTATTGTATTTATAATTGTAAAGAGATTGAGCAAGACGTTGAGTGAGAACGCAAGGAAGATCATATTTTCGAGAACGAAGTTGAGTTCTAAAGAGATGGAGATGCTGAGTTTTCGTAAGGTTTATGGGAACCGGAGGCATAGTGCGTCGAGCTTACTGGAAAATGTATTTCTCACATAAACAGTAATAGGGAGCTTACTACCGTACTCCTGGTACGGTTAGTATTGTATATTTTGTGTTAAGTTGGATTCCTCCCTATTGAGGAGTTTGAGGAGGACCCGTCTGAGGGTTCTGCATGTTTAGAGTTACTTGGGCATTATGTAATTTAATTAATGTGTAAATATTTTTAGAGTCCAATTTGTAAATATTAAAGTGTGACAGTACTATGACTTATGTATATATATAATGTAAAATTTTATTGTAATGATGCTGTTATGTTTTAATTTCCACTAAATTTATCTTACTATCACCAAGAAATTTTACAACTAGTATTTATATTACAAGCACGATTCATAAAGAAGGGGTGATATGATAATTGAGTAACACGAAGTGTGACGCCCTAAGGAGGGTGTTACACTAGTTGGTATCAGAGCCCAAGTTAGAGTCTTTTGGGTTTGTGGGTAGGCTTGTCTTGTTTGTGCTGTGTGAATCTCTGATGTTGAACACAGAGATATGTTTTCGTTTCCGAAAGGAGACGATGTTTTGTGAAATAGTTACGTTTAGTTCATCGTGTTTTGATTGTATTTATCTTTGAAGAAAGATAATGGAATGCAGTGAACATGAGCATGTGGACGCGAGACGTGATGAAGATCGTATAACCGCAGCTAGAAGTGTAATGCAAAAGATGATTGAAGTAGCAGTACAACAGAGATGGATGATCACTCAGCAACAGGAACTGATAATCGAACTTCATAGCGTACTAGGATTGGAACAGCCATCGGATGTGAGAAGCTGTAACTTAGAACCTTCGATAATCCAAGATGGGAGGAAGCGTAAAGTCGATCGTGTTCAGCAAAAGTCGTATGCACGACCATTGGGGAAGCAACAACAAGCAAAGAGGGGGAGTACTAGTGATAACGATTTTGGTCGGACTGTGGCATCAACCATGAAATGTTTCAAGTGTGGAAAAAAAAAATCATCTTACCAAAGATTGTCAGCATAAAGAGTTATTTGTTATCGATGTGGGAAGCCTGGACATTTTTCCAAAGATTGTGATCAATTGAAGATGGAACTTTCCATTAGTGATGTACGTATTTCAAAATCTCAAGAAGAAGAAGAAGAAAGAGCTGGTGCAAAGAGTGTAGTGAGAACGTTCAAATACAAAAGACTTAAAGAGTGAGGAAGTTGTGCCATAGAGGGTAATTTTAAAACTATACTGTATAATGTGGAAGCTAACCCAGTCTCTAGTGATCTGTGACTGTTTAAATCTTTTGGGGTTATCCGTGTTTTGTTCTTTTCATAATACTACTTCAACTTCTAAACTTGTTATTACTACTCGAGTCTGTTTGAAACTATTCTCTTATTATTGGAGTTTGAAGCTTTTGTATTGATCTGGTTTGTCTATTTTTTTTTCAAATAGACTGAGTGAATTAATTCGACTTATCCGTGTCTTTGTTATAATGTGATCAGAGTATTTCTATCCATCTTGTTAAACTTGTTGTTTATACTCAAGTTTTCTAACTCTACCCTATATCTATTGGATATCAAATCTTTTCTATTGATTTGATTTGTTTATCTAAAATTACATCTATTTGAGAACCTGACTTTATAAATGGATTGGTTATTTTCCAACCATATCCTACTAGATTGTTACAATGTAACCTTAGTGTTTCCTTGACCTAAGATTTTTGGATTCGAATCCAGAAAGTTCATTTCTAAAATTTTTGGACTATGTTCATTTCGAAATCTATCAGACCATTTCAAATTCTTGTTGGACTAATCTAGTAACCTATTGAATAGTCTTATTATTTTTCCTTATGACTTTCAAAGTGTCTTTCATGTATCTCAATTAAGAAAGAGTTATGCGTAAAACTAGTCGAATGCAAGTTCTGTTAGAAGTTCAACTTGTGAATTTAGATTGAGTGTTAAGATAAAATAGAAAGATGGTGACGTATACTTCAAGGCAGTGGAACATACATGAGAAGAATCATTCGATTTACATTTTAGAATATGCGATAGTTGTTTTGTCACGAAAATTTGAAGATATGTTCTTTCCTATAAAGTCTACCATAATTTCAAGGGTTTGAAGTACTTGTACAATCAAGAGGGGCTAGGATATAAGGAGAAGACGATAACTAGAATTTTCAAAGGACTCGTTGAGAGCTTGTGTTCTAGAACAAGCTGGTTGTTGGGATGAATTTCTACCATTGATAGAATTCACATACAACAATAGTTTTTGTTCGAGTATAGGGATGGTACCCTATGAAGTATTATATGGAAGAAGATTTAGAACGTCATTGTGTTAGCATCATGATTCTGAAAGTACTGAGGTATGACCAGAATTTGTGTAGTAGATTACTGAGAAAGTGAAGACGATTCAAAGCAAGATGAGGACAACTCAGACGCGGCAAAAGAGTTATGCAGATAAAAGACGAAGACCGCTTGAATTTGAAGAAGGTGACCATGTGTCTCTACGTGTGACACCTATGACAAGAGATGGACGAGTGATTAAGTCAAGGAAACCCACTCTGAAGTTTATTAGACCGTATCGGATACTCTGTTGGACATCGTATAAATGAAGGAAAATTCAACCTACGAGACGTTTCTAGTCAAAATTGAAGATCAAAGGACAAAGCAACTTCAAGGTAAAGGAATCGCATTGATTAAAGTGGTTTGGAATGATATATGTGGTGAAGCAATTTGGGAATTGGAAGATAAGATAAGAGAGTAGTATCCATTTTTATTTTAAGTGTGTTAAGTTTCGAGGACGAAACTTATTTTAGAGGGGAGAGTTGTAACACCCCAAATTTTAGACTATGTTGCAAGAGTGATTGTAATTACACTACTTTGTGTTTCTCGTGCATTATAAAAATAATTTGATTATTTCGATACTATTTGTGATTATTTTGTGTGATTTGCTCTGGTCAAGAAAATAATAATTTTGGTGGGGAAATTCTTGTCGATTATTTAGAGACGGGGATCTTACTTAACCCGAATCGAGTAACACGAAAAGAATCTCTTAATTTTAGAATTTATCTGTAAAATAATTCTATTTTACTAATAAATATATGTTGCTTGATGCATACATTTGTTATTGCTATGAATTATTTTGACCCAGGTATAGTATAATTTGCCATAATAATCAACCGACCAAAATTCGGAATTCTAATTCGACCAAAATTCGGAAATCCCAATCCCGATGAAGTTCCTCAACATTTTCCCAAATGGTTTTCATTTCAAAACCTGTTTCGACAAACCGAATTCAACAATTTTTTTTTAGAATAGATTCTTGTCGATACTGACTTCATTTCAAGCCTATTCTGACAAACAAAGCTCGACAGTTTTATGAATATACTCCTGTCAATAGACTCGGTCTTTCTTAAGCCTTACAGGGATCCAAAAGATCAATCTCACGTAACTCATTCGACAATCCAAGATTTTTGAAGGTCTTGACATCGACAGAATTTGGACAAGATCCAAACACTTGAAGAAATTTTCCTAACATTTTGATCCCGTCGGATTTAATTACTAAATGTAAGCATAAGTTAAATGGTGAGTTGAATCCGACACCTTCAGAGCATTTTCCCGACAACATCAATCGGTAGTTCGACAAAACCCAAAATACCTCAAGACTGGATGAAACTGATTCTTAATTATTGAATCAGAAATCAAAGATTTTGGCTGTTATGGCTGTCTCTTCCGACAAAGACCATCTATTCCGACCAAGACCATCTTTCCAACAGAAGACCATCTATTCAAAACATGGGAGAAGTCCTCAGGTTCGACAAAGCGATGGACGTTCTGTTAGCAAAGAATCAATTAAGAACAATATGGTTCTCCTTTTCCCTAAATCTTGTTGGACGATTTTACAAATCAAAAAGAAGATGTTTATATTCATCGAAATATACCTTTTAAAATAATACCAAAATCCGTCAAAATAGGATCTTTTAAGACAATGTCATATCCATCGAATTTGGATTTCTATCCAAATACGTCGAATTTAATATTCTTACTAGTTGGTACCATGTTAAAATCCGTCGAATTGGATCTTTTGATTATTAGGTACCAAGTTAAAATTTGTCGAGTGAGATGCTAGTATCAGTTAAGTGAAAATGTCAATATTCGTCGAGTGAGGATGCTCATGTCTGTTGAGTTAGAATGTCAATTTCCGTCGAGTGGGGATACCAATGTCCGTCGAATTTGAATGATAATGTTCGTCGAATTATGGTGCTAACGACCGTCGAGTAAGAATTCCTGATTTCAGTAGAAAAACTTCTCTAATGTCAAAATCCGTCGAATTTGATCTTCTGACCATATAGTATTTCGTCGATTCGACAATTGGAAGATTTCTCCAACATCAACATCTGTCCGACGAATTAGGATATTTGTTGACCTTTTCAAGTTCATCCGACAGCCTTTCATTTCGTTTGACAAAATCACCATTCGACAGAGTTCTCATCCGACAACACTTGATTTTAACCATTCTTGGGGAAATGATATTCTCCCATCTTACCAAATTTTGTTATGTCGTTTTTTGTCAAAAATTTCCTTGGAAACTCACATTCATGCAGCAATTTGGAGGGGTTCTACGTCGGCCACGTAGCAGCTTGAAGGAGGTTCTACAAGGTTCTTGAACAATCCAATAACCTTGAAAGTCAAATGAATGACATCAGCCACGCGCATTCAGAATAAGATATTTTACTTCATGTAAATCCTAAACATTATTTAAGCTTATCCCACGGCAGCAGCATTCAAAAATTTCACTCTCCCACAATTTCATTTTCTCTCTCATCAAAAAGCATCCATCTTTTCTCTCAAAAATCTCACGAACAGAAGTATCAGTTTTCTTCCTTTTCTTTTCTTTGGTTCGGCCAAGCATCCTACCGATACCATCTATTACCTATAATTTTCATTCTCACCACTTCCTAAAGTCAAATAACCTTCTAAACACTTTTCATGTAGAAAGTTTTCCCAAAATCACATCCTAAGTGCTTCAAAATCCAATTTCTATCTTACTTCCTTGGAGGAATTGTTGTGGCTTGTACGAAAACAAGGAGAAGGAGAAGAGCTTAAAAAGCTTGAATCATCTTTTTTTTTATCTTGTTCTTCAAAGCTCAAGTTTGAAGCCTTGAAGAAGCTCTTGGTGGAGGGAGTTTGCTTGAAGAAGACATACAAGGAGCTTTGGAGGTTCTTCAAGAGGTAAGAGGGAGATTTAACCTCACCAACCAAGTTTTGGTGATGTGGAGATGGTTGTGTCTGGTGAAAAACCCCTAAGGGTTTATTCACTTATTGTTTAATTACTTCTTTAGTTGTGATTGTGTTGTTGGTGATTTTATGTTTGTGATTGTGGTGTTTATGGCTTTGAAATTATGATTGCATGTGTGATAATATGTTTATTGTTTTGATAAATATTGGTATGTATGAAACTGAATGCATGTAAGTGTACGTGTAAATTAGGATGTGAATAATATGATGGATTAAACTGATAATTTAGAATTTGAAAGAAAAGGAATTGAATTTGGAAGAGTCGAATACAGCAAGATGAAATGATTTTGGAGAAACAATACAGATTATGATTTTATAGGAGCAATATTGTAATTTTTGTGTTTAATAGAGACATGTTGTAACTATTGATTTTTGAATGGTTATATTGTAAATATGATTTTTATAAGGGACTATTTAGTAAATATGGTTTTTGAGGGACTATTTCATAAATATAATTTGTATGAGAAACTATTTCGTAAATGTGATTTTATGATGGACTATTTCGTCAATAGGATTTTTATGAGGGACTATGTTGTAAATTATGAATTTTATGAAAGATTATTTCGAAAAAAAGGAATTTTATGAAAAACCATTTTGTAAATATGAATTTTTGAGGGACTATTTTGTAAATATGAATTTTATGAGGGATGATTTCGTAAAATATGAATTTTTCAAGGGACTATTTCGTAAGTGTGACTTTTATGAGGGATTTGTTGTGAAAATATTATTTGGATGAGGATTATAATGCAAATATTATGTTTTGAGGAGTTATTATGCAAATATGAAAAATGAAGTTGAGTTTTGGTGTTAAGCGAGGAAACTAGTATTCTTGATTTAAAACGTGTGAAGAGTATTTTACGTGATTGAGAAATGATGAAAAATTGATACGTGATTTGAGAAAATGCGAAAAATATGGTTTCGCGATGAAATTACTGATAATAATATTGTTGGGCCAATTTTGAGGACCCACGAATATGAGATAAAGAAAATGAATTGAGAATATGAGATAAAGAAAATGAAGCTGTGCATGGTGCATTTGAATGTGCATTGAAAAAGTCCGATAAATTTGAATAAGGCTAGACAATTAACGTAAGATGGAGATTGTCGTGGGCTAAATTTGGACAATTAACGGAAAGACCGGAGATTGTCTGTGGGCTAAGATGGACAATTAACGTAAGACCGGAGATTGTCTGTGGGCTAAATTTGGACAATTAACGAAAACCGGAGATTGTCTGTGGGCTAAATTTGGACAATTAACGTAAGACCTGGAGATTGTCTGTGGGCTAAGGTTGGACGATTAACCAGAGTATTCTCCTCGAAATTGTAAAAAAACCTCTATAGAATTGTTTTGATAAACTGAGTCTTTGTACATATGCATAAATCTGAGCATTTACATCTGTGTGATATAATAATTGAGGAATATTGATTGTGAGTTATGACAATTGTTTTGAATACTTGGAAAATAATGATGATGATAATGCTGAGTGCATTATCATCATTATTGTTTATGATAACTAAATTATTGAATAAGTGAATATTGATAAGGACATGGATGTAATTATGAATTATGGTATGAATTATGATGATAAATGATATGTGTTGGCATAATTGTAATTATGTATGATGTGTTAGTATGTGTTATGTATGATGTGTTAGTATGTGTTTATCTTCATTGCTACCATACTGGTATTGGCGTAGGTGATCTCACCTCTTTGTCTGTCTATTTCTGTATTGTATTTATAATTGTAAATAGATTGAGCAAGACGTTGAGTGAGAACGCAAGGAAGATCATATTTTCGAGAACGAAGTTGAGTTCTAAAGAGATGGAGATGCTGAGTTTTCGTAAGGTTTATGGGAACCGGAGACATAGTGCGTCGAGCTTGCTGGAAAATGTATTTCTCACATAAACAGTAATAGGGAGCTTACTACCGTACTCCTGGTACGGTTAGTATTGTATATTTTGTGTTAAGTTGGATTCCTCCCTGTTGAGGAGTCTGAGGAGGACCCGTCTGAGGGTTCTGCATGTTTAGAGTTACTTGGGCATTATGTAATTTAATTAATGTGTAAATATTTTTAGAGTCCAATTTGTAAATATTAAAGTGTGATAGTACTACGACTTATGTATATATATAATGTAAAATTTTATTGTAATGATGCTGTAATGTTTTAATTTCCGCTAAATTTATCTTACTATCACCAAGAAATTTTACAACTAGTATTTATATTACAAGCACGATTCATAAAGAAGGGGTGATATGATAATTGAGTAACACGAAGTGTGACGCCCTAAGGAGGGTGTTACAATTCACCTCATCAATCAATCCACCAAAATTGGCATTAACTCAATGCATGATCAAAAATAAGAAATTACCAAAATACCCTCAATGGTATAAAATATGCGTATTTACGCAAATGCCCTCATAGCATATAAAAATTTGCCCTCATGGCTTGCCCTCATGGCAAAAATATACATTAAGTCCCACCGGACAAATACTGTTTCAAAGCACATGACGGGTTCACATTTTCCGACAAAGAAAGATATATCTGATATGGGTCAATCGCGTAGAAATTTTATCGCATTTTCACAATTCCGTCATTTTTATAATCGTTTATAAATCGCATAAATTTATTTAGTTTTTTTTTTATCTTCTAAATAAATGTCAAATTTATTGTATTATCTAAATTCATTAAATCATTGTTTTAGATAATGGTTTGGAAATAATTTTAGAAATCATCATTGCTTGGCTTTGGCATGTTGGCTGAAATCTATATTTATGCCATTTGATCTCTAATTTCATTTTTCCTTGATCTAAACAAATGTATATCTTATTAATTTTCCTAAGTTAATTAAATTTCACTTTAGAAAAATAATGAGAACATTTTGGTTTTCTTCTTTGCCTTGAGGCCGTGAGCTTGGATTTGTGTTCTTTGGATCACTCATGCAAATCCTTGTATGTTATTTACATGCTACAATATTTATCATGCATCTATGAACACATACCATATTTCAAAGTGATCATAAAACACATACAAACCATTAAATGAACACATACCATATTTTAAAGCGATCATAAAACACATACAAACCATTAAAGCTATTAGACATACTTACACATATAATCAATCTCAATTAGGAAAAACAATAAACAATATTAGACATGCTTGCACATGTAATCAATCTCAATTAGGAAAAAAAACAATAAACAATCAAGTGAATGAATCCTTATGGATTTCTTCACCACAACAAAAACATTCCTCACCACCAACACATGGTTGATGAGGGTAATCTCCCTCTTACCTCTTGAAGAACCTCCAAGTTCCTTGTATGTCTCCTTCAATCAAATTTTCTCCACCAAGAGCTTCTTAAAAAAAAACAAAGAAAACATACAATATTAGTACCTAAGGCTCTAAACTAAAATAATCATGGATTAAAATCATGATTAGAACTTTGAAATGAAGAGAAACATAAAGATTAAAGAATTCCACCTTCAAGGCTTCAAACTTAAGCTTTGAAGAACAAGATAGAAAATAGATGATTCAAGCTTTTAAGCTCTTCTCCTTCTCCTTGTTTTCGTACAAGCCACAACAATTCCTCCAAGGAAGTAAGATAGAAATTGGATTTTGAAGCACTTAGAGTGGGATTTTGTGAAAACTTTCTAAATGAAAGTGTTTAGAATGGTGTTTGGCTTTAGGAAGTGGTGAGAATGAAAATTACAGGTGATGGATAGTGTTCGTAGGATACCTGGCCGAACCAATGAAGAGAAAAAGAAGAAAATGATTGCTCAGGTTCGTAGGATTTCTGAGAGAAAAAGATGAATACTTTTTGATGTGAGAGAAAATGTAATTTTATGAGAGTAAAATTATGAGGCGGTTGCCATGGGATAAGCTTAAATAAAGTTTAGGATTTACATGAAGTAAAATATCTTATTCTGAATGCACGTGGCTGATGTCATTCATTTGACTTTCAAGGTTATTGGATTGTTCAAGAACCTTGTAGAACCTCCTTCAAGCTGCTATGTGGCCGACGTAGAACCCCTCCAAATTGCTGCATGAACGTGAGTTTCCAAGGAAATTTTCGATGAAAAACGACATAACAAAATTCGATAAAATGGGAGAACATCATTTCCCCAAGAATGGTTAAAATCAAGTGTTGTCGGATGAGAACTCTGTCGAATGGTGATTCCGTCAAATGAAAATGAAAGGCTGTCGGATGAACTTGAAAAGGTCAACAAATATCCTAATTCGTCGAACAGATGTTGATGTTGGAGAAATCTTCCAATTGTCGAATCGACGAAATACTATATGGTCAGAAGATCAAATTCGACGGATTTTGACATTAGAGAAGTTTTTCTACTGAAATCAGGAATTCTTACTCGACGGTCGTTAACACCATAATTCGACGAACATTATCATTCAAATTCGATGGACATTGGTATCCCCACTCGACGGAAATTGACATTCTAACTCAACAGACATGAGCATCCTCACTCGACAAATATTGACATTTTCACTTAACTGATACTAGCATCCTCACTCGACAAATTTTAACTTGGTACTTAATAATTAAAAGATCCAATTCGACGGATTTTAACATGGTACCAAATAGTAAGAAGATTAAATTCGACGTATTTGGATAGAAGTCCAAATTCGATGGATATGACATTGTCTTAAAAGATCCTATTTCGACGGACTTTGGCATTGTTTTAAAAGGTATATTTCGATGAATATAAACATCTTCATTTTGATTTGTAGAATCGTCCAACAAGATTTAGGGAAAAGGAGAACCATATTGTTCTTAAGTGATTCTTTGCTAACAGAACGTCCATCGCTTTGTCGAACACGAGGACTTCTCCCATGTTTTTAATAGATGGTCTTCATCGGAAAGATGGTCTTGGTCGAATAGATGGTCTTTGTCGGAAGAGGCAGCCATAATGACCAAAATCTTTGATTCGATTCAAGAATTGAGAATCAGTTTCATCGATCTTGAGGTATTTTGGGTTTTGTCGAACTACCGATTGATGTTGTCGGGAAAATGCTCTGAAGGTGTCGGATTCAACTCACCATTAGCATATGCTTACATGTAGTCTTATTAATTAAATCCGACGGGATCAAAATGTTAGAAACATGTCTTCAAAAGTATTTGGACCTTGTCCGAATTCTGTCGGTGTCAAGATCTTCAAAAATCTTGGATTGTCGAAATAGACTTGTCGAAATAGACTTGAAATGAAAACAGTTAGAGGAAATCTTGAGGAACTTCTGTCGGGTTGGGATCCTATCCCAAGAATTTTGGTCGAATTGGGAATTCCAGAATTTTGGTCGGTTGAGTATAATGGCAAATTAAACTATACTAGGGTCAAAATAATTCATAGCAATAACAACTATGCATCAAGCAACATATATTTATCGGTAAAATAGAATTATTTTACAGATAAATTCTAAAAATTAAGAGATTCTTTTCTGTGTTACTCAGATTCGGGTTAAGTAAGATCCCCCGTCTCTAAATAATCAGACAAGAATTTCCTACCGAAAATTATTATTTTCTTGACCGAGAGCAAAACACACAAAATAATCACAAATAGTATCGGAATAATCAAATTATTTTTATAATGCACGAGAAAACACAAAGTAGTGTGATTCGTCGACTCTTTGCAACATAGTCTAAAATTTGGGGTGTTACAACTCTCCCCCTCTAAAATAAGTTTCGTCCTCGAAACTTGACACACTTAAAATAAAAATGGATACTACTCTCTTATCTTATCTTCTAATTCCTATGTTGCTTCACCACGTATATTATTCCAAACCACTGTAACCAATGCGCTTTCTTTTCCTTGAAGTTGCTTTGTCCTTTGATCTTCAATCTTGACTAGAAACGTCTCGTAGGTTGAATTTTCCTTCATTTGTACGATGTCCAACAGAGTATCCGATACTGTCTAATAAACTTCGGAGTGGGTTTCCTCGACTTAATCACTCGTCCATCTCTTGTCATAGGTGTCACACGTAGAGACACATGGTCACCTTCTTCAAATTCAAGCGGTCTTCGTCTTTTATCTGCATAACTCTTTTGCTACATCTGAGTTGTCCTCATCTTGTCTTAGATCGTCTTTACTTTCTTAGTAGTCTGCTGCACAATTTCTGGTCCTACCTCTATACTTTCAGCATCATGATGCTAACACAATAACGTTCTACATCTTCTTCCATATAATACTTCATAGGGTACCATCCCTATACTCGAACAAAAACTATTCTTGTATGTGAATTCTATCAATGGTAGAAATTCATCCCAACAACCAGCTTGTTCTAGAACACAAGCTCTCAATGAGTCCTTTGAAAATTCTAGTTATCGTCTCTTCCTTATATCCATGCCCCTCTTGATTGTATAGGTACTTCAAACCCTTGAAATTATTGTAGACTTTTCAGGAAAGAAAATGTCTTCAGATTTTCCTTGCAAAACGACTATTGCATATCCTAAACATAATTTGAATAATTCTTTTCATGCACGTTTCACTGCCTCGAAGTATACGCCACTACCTTTCTATTTGATCTCAACTCTCAATTTAAATTCACGAGTTGAACTTCTAACAGAATTTGTATTTGACTAGTTTTTACATATAACTCCTTCTTAATTGAGATATATGAAAGACACTTTGAAAGTGATAGGGAAAAGTAACAAGACTATTTGGTAGGTTACTAGATTAGTCCAACAAGAATTTGAAATGGTCTAATAGATTTCGAAATGAACATAGTCCAAAAATTTTAAAAATGAACTTTCTCGGATTCGAATCCAAAAATCTCAGGTCAAGGAAACACTAAGGTTACATTGTAACAATCTAGTAGGATATGGTTGGAAAATAACCAATCCATTTATAAAGTTAGATTCTCAAATAGATGTAATTTTAGATAAACAAATCAAATCAATAGAAAAGATTTGATATCCAATAGATATAGGGTAGAGTTAGAAAACTTGAGTATAAACAACAAGTTTAACAAGAAGGATAGAAATACTCTGATCACATTATAACAAAGACACGGATAAGTCGAATTAATTCACTCAGTCTATTTGAAAAAGAAATAGACAAACCAGATCAATAGAAAAACTTCAAACAAACTCGAGTAGTAATAACAAGTTTAGAAATTGAAGTAGTATTATGAAAAGAAACAAAACACAGATAACCCCAAAAGATTCACACAATCATAAATCACAAGAGTGGGTTACCTTATGGATTATACAGCACAATTTTAAGACTACCCTCTATGGCACAACTTCCTCGCTCGTTAAGTTTTGTATTTGAACGTTCTCACTACACTCTTTGCACCAACTCTTTCTTCTTCTTCTTCTTGAGATTTTGAAATACGTGTATCACTAATGGAAAGTTCCATCTTCAATGGATCACAATCTTTGAAGAAATGTCCAAGCTTCCCACATCGATAACAAATAAACCCTTTATGCTGACAATCTTTGGTAAGATGATTTTTTTTTCCACACTTGAAACATTTCAGTGATGATGCCACAGTCTGACCAAAATCGTTGCCACTAGTACTCCCCCTCTTTGTTCGTTGTTGCTTCCTCAATGGTCGTACACACTGCTTTTGCTAGACACGATCGACTTTACGCTTCCTTCCATCTTGGATTATCGAAGATTCCAAATTTGCTTCTCGCATCGGCTGCTCCAATCCTAATAAGCTATAAAGTTTGATTATTAATTCCTGCTGCTGAACGATCATCTGTCTCTGTTGTACTGCTACTTCAATAATTTTTTGCATCACACTTCTAGCTACGACTATACGATCTTCATCACGTCTCGCGTCCACATGCTCATGTTCGCTTCATTCCATTATCTTTCTTCAAAGATAAACAAAATCAAAAACACGTCGAACTAAATATAATTATTTCACACAACTTTGTCTCCTTTCGAAAACCAAAACATATCTCTGTATTCAACATCAGAGATTCACATAGCACAAACAAGACAAACCTACCCACAAACCCAAAAGACTCTAACTTGGGCTCTGATACCAACTAATGTAACACCCTCCATAGGGCGTCACATTTTTTTTTTAAAACATAAAACCAAATTAAATCATTTTATAAAAGCTTTGAATTCTAAAAGATAAATTTTAAAGATTTTTTTTATTTGCGGAAATATAAACTTACCAAAAATTATAAGTAAAACAGAAATTTAAATTAAATTGATTAATACACATATTATATATACCACAAAATATTCAACAACAATTTAAAACATAACATTTACAGACTCAAAGAAACAGTAGCAAACCCAATGAAGGTTACTACTAATAGCACGGTAACAACACTAACGAGAAAAAAAAAACCCAACCTACATGTCCTGCTTCTTCACCAAGTGCATCCTATTGAAGTCTGGAAGACCACTCCTTGGCCGTCACCGTCTTCAGAATATTGTCTCCCATAGGTTTAAGAATGTGCTCTGCCTACTATACAATTTAACGAATACAAACACAACAAGTAATACAGTAAAGAGGTGAGATCCCCTTTCACCAATACCAGATTGGTAGCAAAGAATAATTCGAATGACAAGGTCATTCCATACACACAGATATCACAAATTTAGTCATGTTATCAATTTACAATTAATTCTAATAAGCATATGTTGTAATTAAATAAACAACAATAACATTATCAGGATAGATATAACAATTCATACCATATAAAATGTCATAACAGTAAATCATAATAATATAAAATAAAGATTAAATACAATAACAACATATAATATCACAAATAAAAGATCACAGATAAAAGATCACCAATAAACAATAATAATGTACCACATATAGACATATGCAATATGACACGATCCTACTCCATGGAGCTACAACACACACATCAATATCAGAGGGAATGATCTGAAAGTTCTAATAATACTGCCCAGCCAGCTATTGCACTGTCCACCCTTTGTGTCTATAGCTTGACTACCCCAACCAGCTATTGCATTGTCAACACTTTGTGTCTATAACTGATCGTTGTGATTGCTATTGCACTGTCAATACTTTGTGTCTATAGCCCACTAAAACACCATGGCGTAGTACACAGTCACAACATCGTGTAACTACAGGCAGTAAAAATAGTCCTCTCAAATCTCGATTAAGTATAGTGCTTGTCGAGAACACTAGTGTGTTACCACGTACCACGGCCCAGAAGGAGCTACCCCCTGACCACATATGGAATAATGCACACCAATGTCTCCAAGTCCATATCAGAAATGAACCCACTACGCTCATCACATCGACAATACGATGTGATTCACCTCATCAATCAATCCACCAAAATTGGCATTAACTCAATGCATGATCAAAAATAAGAAATTACCAAAATACCCTCAATGGTATAAAATATGCGTATTTACGCAAATGCCCCCATAGCATATAAAAATTTGCCCTCCTGGCTTGCCCTCATGGCAAAAATATACAGTAAGTCCCACCGGACAAATACTGTTTCAAAGCCTGTATGGGTTCACATTTTCCCGACAGCAAAGATATACAGTATGGGTCAATCGCGTAGAAATTTTATCGCATTTTCACAATTTCATCATTTTTATAATCGTATAAATTTATTTAGTTTGTTTTTTTATCTTCTAAATAAATGTCAAATTTATTGTATTATCTAAATTCATTAAATCATTGTTTTAGATAATGGTTTGGAAATAATTTTAGAAATCATCATTGCATGGCTTTGGCATGATGGCCGAAATCTATATTTATGCCATTTGATCTCTAATTTCATTTTTCCTTGATCTAAACAAATGTATATCTTATTAATTTTCCTAAGTTAATTAAATTTCACTTTAGAAAAATAATGAGAACATTTTGGTTTTCTTCTTTGCCTTGAGGCCGTGAGCTTGGATTTGTGTTCTTTGGAACACTCATGCAAATCCTTGTATGTTATTTACATGCTACAATATTTATCATGCATCTATGAACACATACCATATTTCAAAGTGATCATAAAACACATACAAACCATTAAATGAACACATACCATATTTTAAAGCGATCATAAAACACATACAAACCATTAAAGCTATTAGACATGCTTACACATATAATCAATCTCAATTAGGAAAAACAATAAACAATATTAGACATGCTTGCACATGTAATCAATCTCAATTAGGAAAAAAAACAATAAACAATCAAGTGAATGAATCCTTATGGATTTCTTCACCACAACACAAACATTCCTCACCACCAACACATGGTTGATGAGGGTAATCTCCCTCTTACCTCTTGAAGAACCTCTAAGTTCCTTGTATGTCTCCTTCAATCAAATTTTCTCCACCAAGAGCTTCTTAAAAAAAAACAAAGAAAACATACAATATTAATACCTAAGGCTCTAAACTAAAATAATCATGGATTAAAATCATGATTAGAACTTTGAAATGAAGAGAAACATAAAGATTAAAGAATTCCACCTTCAAGGCTTCAAACTTAAGCTTTGAAGAACAAGATAGAAAATAGATGATTCAAGCTTTTTATGCTCTTCTCCTTCTCCTTGTTTTCGTACAAGCCACAACAATTCCTCCAAGGAAGTAAGATAGAAATTGGATTTTGAAGCACTTAGAGTGGGATTTTGTGAAAACTTTCTAAATGAAAGTGTTTAGAATGGTGTTTGGCTTTAGGAAGTGGTGAGAATGAAAATTACAGGTGATGGATAGTGTTCGTAGGATACCTGGCCGAACCAATGAAGAGAAAAAGAAGAAAATGATTGCTCAGGTTCGTAGGATTTCTGAGAGAAAAAGATGAATACTTTTTGATGTGAGAGAAAATGTAATTTTATGAGAGTAAAATTATGAGGCGGTTGTCGTGGGATAAGCTTAAATAAAGTTTAGGATTTACATTAAGTAAAATATCTTATTCTGAATGCACGTGGCTGATGTCATTCATTTGACTTTCAAGGTTATTGGATTGTTCAAGAACCTTGTAGAACCTCCTTCAAGCTACTACGTGGCCGATGTAGAACCCCTCCAAATTACTACATGAACGTGAGTTTCCAAGGAAATTTTTGACGAAAAATGACATAACAAAATTTGATAAAATGGGAGAACATCATTTCCCCAAGAATGGTTAAAATCAAGTGTTGTCGGATGAGAACTCTGTCGAACGGTGATTCTGTTAAACAAAAATGAAAGGCTGTTGGATGAACTTGAAAAGGTCAACAAATATCCTAATTCGTCGAATAGATGTTGATGTTGGAGAAATCTTCCAATTGTCGAATCGACCAAATACTATATGGTCAGAAGATCAAATTCGACGGATTTTGACATTAGAGAAGTTTTTCTACTGAAATCAGGAATTCTTACTCGACAGTCGTTAACACCATAATTCGACGAACATTATCATTCAAATTCGATGGACATTGGTATCCCCACTCGACGGAAATTGACATTCTAACTCAACAGACATGAGCATCCTCACTCGACAAATATTGACATTTTCACTTAACTGATACTAGCATCCTCACTCGACAAATTTTAACTTGGTACTTAATAATTAAAAGATCCAATTCGACGGATTTTAACATGGTCCCAAATAGTAAGAAGATTAAATTCGACGTATTTGGATAGAAGTCCAAATTCGATGGATATGACATTGTCTTAAAAGATCCTATTTCGACGGACTTTGGCATTGTTTTAAAAGGTATATTTCGATGAATATAAACATCTTCATTTTGATTTGTAGAATCGTCCAACAAGATTTAGGGAAAAGGAGAACCATATTGTTCTTAACTGATTCTTTGCTAACAGAATGTCCATCGCTTTGTCGAACCTGAGGACTTCTCCCATGTTTTTAATAGATGGTCTTCTGTCGGAAAGATGGTCTTGGTTGGAATAGATGGTCTTTGTCAGAAGAGGCAGCCATAACAGCCAAAATCTTTGATTCTGATTCAAGAATTGAGAATCAGTTTCATCCAGTCTTGAGGTATTTTGGGTTTTGTCGAACTACCGATTGATGTTGTCGGGAAAATGCTCTGAAGGTGTCGGATTCAACTCACCATTAGCATATGCTTACATGTAGTCTTATTAATTAAATCCGACGGGATCAAAATGTTAGAAACATGTCTTCAAAAGTATTTGGACCTTGTTCGAATTCTGTCGGTGTCAAGATCTTCAAAAATCTTGGATTGTCGAAATAGACTTGTCGAAATAGACTTGAAATGAAAACAGTTAGAGGAAATCTTGAGGAACTTCTGTCGGGTTGGGATCCTATCCCAAGAATTTTGGTCGAATTGGGAATTCAGAATTTTGGTCGGTTGAGTATAATGGCAAATTAAACTATCTTAGGGTCAAAATAATTCATAGCAATAACAACTATGCATCAAGCAAAATATATTTATCAAGTAAAATAGAATTATTTTACAGATAAATTCTAAAAATTAAGAGATTCTTTTCTGTGTTACTCAGATTCGGGTTAAGTAAGATCCCCCGTCTCTAAATAATCAGACAAGAATTTCCCCAGCCCGAAAATTATTATTTTCTTGACCAGGAGCAAAACACACAAAATAATCACAAATAGTATCGGAATAATCAAATTATTTTTATAATGCACAGAAAACACAAAGTAGTGTGATTCTGTCAGCTCTTGCAACATAGTCTAAAATTTGGGGTGTTACAGATTAAGTGATTAATTAAATCATGTGTACTTGGTAAAATTTGAATATTATATATAGCACATGATTATATTCTTGTTACACCATTTACTCACTACCTTGCATATTTCTTGATAATAGGGTATTCTATGACTATGGATGCTTTCTATGCTTTAAATTTTGTATACATCTCTACATGTGATAATATGCTAGATAAGTTCACTTCTTGTTTGAAATAACACATTTGATGAAAATATCTTAGAATTTGGCATATTGGATAAATCATAAATCTAACTCTAGCTAAAAATCATAACTTTTGCTACATAAAGTTACAATATTCTGCATAATTTGTAATTTTTGCATAAACATGTGTTTTGGATCAATAACTGGTCATTTTTTATGCTTACATGATGTTTGGAATTGTTTTGGGAAGTTTTAGAATTAATTTGAATGCTTTGAGTTCGGTCCTTTATTGTTTGAAGTGCAAAAACTAAATTCGGCAAACTTGTAATCGATTACAAGACATTTGTAATTGATTATAGAGGCTCTGCCAAGCGTTCCAAGCAAAGTCAGAGAGCGTGTAATCGATTACACATACTGTGTAATCGATTACAACGTTTCCAGAACTCATGTAATCGATTACACCAACCCTGTAATTGATTACAAGGTTCCCAGAAAGTTGGTAATCTATTACACAAAACATGTAATCGATTACATGGATTTCAGAGGACTGGTAATCGATTACACACACATTGTAATCGATTACACAGGCTTTAAAAATGAGTTTTAGTGTGCAAAAAGTCATATTTCTTCTATTACTCATCTTTTCTCTTGGTATGTGCTTAATGATCAATGAAATGAAATACCTTTTACCCTTGTGAACTTATTTATTATTTTTAATGCTTATTTGCTCATGAGTTTGGTATAATGACTAACCTCTATGGATCCAAAATTGGTGGATACCAAAGAAAGTTCTTTGAATTGTGTTGTAGGGTGACTATTAACTCAAGCATGCATTGAAGTGAAATACAACTACACTACTTGAGATTGGAAAAATTTGAAATGGTCCAAGTTCTCCAAGAGTAATGAAAACATAAAAGGATGGCATGGAGAACCATAACATTCTCAAGGAGCCATGATGCATATAAGTTAGAATCACCTACAAAAACTCAAAGAGTACACTTTTGGTGACATCAATCTCTTATCCTCATCTATGCTTTAAATTGAATATCATGTGATATTTGGAGAAGTAGAGAGTTATTTTTACATTCCTTACATGATTATTGTTTTCCCCAAAAAATGCATATATATGTTTTGATGATGAGCATGTCCTTCTTGATAAACTTGACTTTTGCTTTGAAAATGCTTAAACTGTGTTTTTGGATTCAAGTACATATGTTCTTCCTTTATTCTTGTAAGAGCTAATATTGCATGGTTGCTAATGTGGTACATGTTTTATATTGTATATCAACCTAAATTATGCTTGAAGATAAGTTTAAATGATATTTGATGCTAACCCATGTTTTAGAGAACTTTTGAAATATAGTCATCAAATATTGAAATGTCAAGCATATGTGGATAAATGAGAAATGTTGAAGGAAGAGGAACATGGGGAGACTTTCTTCAAGTGCAATGAAATACTCAATGAAAGAAAGTACAAACTCAAATGACCTATAAATGAAGAACATTCTAAAGGAGCATCACTTTCTATCTAACCCAATAAGTATCTCTATCCCTAAACTATTGTGGTATTCTATATGCTATGGATTATATGATACTTGTTGATAAATTAATCTTAAAAGATTAGATGCTTTCCTTATATGATAAGTATGCTTAGCATTGATAAAATGCTTAATTAGATATTAACTTGCTAATTTTTTCATTGCATATAGGGTGTATGATATTAGTTCTATACATGCTTTGATCCCTATAACATATTTCATCAAGGTGAATGTTTGATATATATGATTCTCTTGATCTATGATTTTTTAGTGGTATAACACTTATAAGAATCATGCTCTTCTTTTGAAAAGATTTTCTTGGTTAATTAAAAAGTTTTTTTAAGGCAAAATCTCCTATCATATTTGAAAGAAGCTTTTAAAGTTTCATATCCTTAAGAATCTTTTAAACTTGTCTTAAGACCTTGAAAGTATTATCATCTCTTAATTGTCTTAAAAATTTAGAAATCATTGGATCTGTGCTATAAATGTAGTATTATCTTCATTTGCTTTGAAAAGTCTTACTACATCTTAAGAGAATACTTACAAAAGTTTCCAAATAAATCTTTTGAAATGCTCTATAGAGCCCATCTTAATACTTCAAAAGATAAGTCTTATTCTTCAAAAGTGTTTTATCTTTTCAAGACTTTTGTTCAATGAAAAAGAGAGGAGATATACTTTTAAATGTTCATTTGACTTCAGTTTGATCATTTTCAAGGAATATGTGGTTTTAATACAAAACCTCTCTACCCTTCTAAAATGCTTTTGAAAATATAATGTGATCTTGTAAAATTCTTTTTAGGGGGAGAAAGTTTACAAATGTTTTTTGTTTGATAGATTAAGAATATGTACCTTTTGCCTTGCTTTACTTTATGATAATGTGCTTACATAGTTTTGGCACACATATTTCTCTTTATCTATCTTGTGATTCAATAAGGGGGAGCTTATTTTACTTATTTTACATGTCTTTCTTCCATATTCTTGTTGACTATAAATATATGCATGACTATGTTGAACTATTATGTTTAATATCTTGATAATATGCATATTGTGAGGGGGAGCCTAGCTCTTAGATTATTGCTTATATCTCTTGGCTTGCATCCTTACTTGACAAGAAGTGTTTTATTATTAATACTATCAACATGTCAATAAAGATCATCTCTTATTCTCTTTCTCTCTATCAATGAAAGAATGTAAACATTCTTAAATTTCCCATCTTTTGATTCTTTCATTGAGAAATGCTTGATATGTGGCAAGTTGTATGATCTTTCATTTAAAAACCTTAATTCCATGATCTTACATGAATATTTTGTATCTCCTATCAAGTGATATCAAGTGGTACTTATTTATGATGTGCTATGCAAGATATTATATGTTAGACATAATTTCTTAAGCTTATTACTATCATATGCTAAATGTTGAAGTACCAAAATATGACAAGTATTGCATGAATAATCTTTTATATCTTGAAAGTATACTTGTTTCATCTCTCTCTTCTTGAATCATATGTAGAATTAAATAAGAGGAGATAATTATGTTTTGAATAACTTAAAGAAATTTTTGGTTTTGATGATCCTACTCTTTGTTTGACAACATGAGTTTTACCTATAGGGGGAGAAAATATTATATTTCCTTCCTAAGCCTTTTTGTTGATGTCAAATAGAGGGAGAGAAAATGTTAGTCATGGCAACCATTACCCAAGAGGGGGGTGAATTGGGTATTAAAAAACTTTTCGCAAATGCTCTTAAAATAAATACAAATATTTAAGCTATTAAATAAAAGAGAAAGAATTACGAGATAAAGAAAGAAAGCTTTAAGAACTGTAAATAAATAAATGTACAATAATATAAAATTGTATAAATAAATGTGCAATAATATAAAATTACGTAAAATAAAGATTGCACAAAATAAAGAGATAAAGAGAAGAAGAAAAGAGGCACGATATTTATCCCTGGTTCGACCACCAACCACTTGTGGTCTACGTCCAGTCCCCAAAACACAGTTCGAGATTTTTCACTATATGTACAAGCTTCAATAGGTGCTTGCAACCTTTACATAAGAGAGCACTTTTCACACACAGGGAAACTCTACCCTTGTGCTAAAGTCTCAGCCTGCAGGGATACCTCACCCTTACACAAACCTTAGAGGGATACCTCTCCCCCTTTACAAATCTTGAAGGATACCTCACCCTTAATGTAGAAGAACATAAATATAGATGAAGAGAAACTCTCACTCAGAGTAAATTATACAAATTGAAGCACTATAGAGCTCTCTAACAATATCTCAGAATTTTACCAGAAGAGCACAGAGAGAAAAAGAGAGAAAATATGCAAACAGTATTTTAGCACAGTCAGAAAATAAATTCAAGGATTGGTGTTTTTGCGGCTGTGAGGGAGGTCTCTATTTATAGAGCCTCTGATCAGAAATTTTCACTGGGGAAATTGATTACATAATTAATGCAAAATCCGTTGCGTATCAATTTCAAAAAACAGAAGCTGAAAAACGTGGGATATTCGAATACATCTCTGTGGTATTCGAATACCACTGATATATATATATATATAAAACGGTTTAAGCTTGGAGTATTCGAATGCCGTTATGAGGTATTCGAATACCTCTTATATCAGTATATAAAGAAACAGAACAAACTCACTTTATTTGAATACCAAACCAAAGTATTCGAATGCCTTTAGCTGAAAACACGTTTGTAAAAGCCTTTTAAAAGGGTGTATTCGAATGCCTCATATGGTATTCGAATACCTCTATAAAAAAACACGTTGTATTCGAATGCCTCAAATGAGTATTCGAATACCTTATTAAAAACCACGTTTGGGGAGGCTTTTTCAGAAGATTGTATTCGAATGATTCTTAGGTTATTCGAATGCTTTTATTTGAAAACATGATAAACACCTTTAGAAAACATATTAGGTGATTTCTAATTTTCACAAACTCTTTGATTAATTTAAGAACCTTAATTTGGTTTGTGAGAAAACATGTTTTTAGATCTTTTGACTAAAACACTGAGATATCCTATGAGAGCTCTGTACAAAAAAGATCCTAAGTCCTAAAAGCTATACCGTTTAATTTTCTTTTGGACTTGGTCTTTGACATGACTTTGATGTTATCAAAACCTTCATGAGATATCCGTTCACATTCTCCTTGTGTTGAGCTTAATTGAGATCTTTTGCTTTCTTGTTGCAAGCTCAATATTGGTACTTGGACTATCCTACAAAGTATTGCTCACTTAAACAAGTATAGTTAGTCCAGAATCACAATTCAATATCTTCATATGCTTGAATCATAAATGTATAACTCTAGTTAATTTAGCATGCATATAAAACTTTCATAGATACATCCAAATAAGATATTTATCAATTACTAATGGATATACTCTATATAGGATGCAACAGAACATAAGCAACGTGTACTTTTTGTCTTGTATTTGTCATCATCAAAACTTAACATATAAAACCATTTGGGGCAAACTTATATCCACAATCTCCCCCTTTTTGATGATGACAAATCAACAAAGAAAAATATGTTGATGAGCAATATTCAAGAATGGATATTCACGTAATTCATGTAAGCATATCAAACAATAAGCATATCAAGCATATATTTTTCTTTCCAATTTTCACTCCCCCTATTTGACATCAACAAAAAAGCTTAGAAAAAATTGTCTCCCCCTTATAGATTCTACATATGATTCAATAATAGAGAAATGAAACAAGCATACTTTCAAGATATATAAAAAAAAATTATTCATGCAATACTTGTCATATTTTGGTACATCAATATTTAGCATATGATAGCAACAAGCTTAAGAAAATATGTCTAGCATATAATATCTTGTATACCACATGATAAATAAGTACCACTTGATATCACTTATTAGGATTTACAAGATATCCATGTAAGGTGATGAAATTAAGATTTTCAAACAGGAAGATCATGCAACTTGTCACACATCAAGCATTTCTCAATGAAAGAATCAAGAGATATGAAATTTAAGAAAGTTTACCTTCTTTCATTGATAGAGGGAAAAAGAACAAGAGATGATCTTTGTTGACATGTTGATAGTATTATCAATAAAACATTTCATGTCAAACAAGGATGTAAGTCAAAGGATATAACATGTTTACCACTTGTTAGCTAAGAGATAAGCTTCCCCTCAGAATATGCATATTATCAAAATAAAGCAAAGGCAAAGATATATATTCTTAATCCTTCAAACAAAAACCATTTTAAAAACTTCTCCCCCTTTCAAAAAGAATTTTACAAGAGCACATTATATTTTCAAAAAGCATTTTAGAAAGGTAGAGATATTTTATATGAAAGGCATATATTCATTGAGATAGATTAAACCAAGTTAAAAGAACATGAGTACATCTCCTTGATGAAATATGCTATAGGAATCAAAGCATGTATAGAACTAATATCATTCACTCTAAATGCAATGACAAAAATAGCAAGTTAATATCCAATTAGGCACTTTGTCAATGCTAAGCATACTTCTCATGTAAGGAAAGCATCTAATCATTTTAAGATCAATTTATCAACACGTATCATATAATTCATATCAAATACCATAAAATCTAAGGGATAGAGATACTTATTGAGATAGATAAAGAGTGATGATCCTTCTTTATTGGTCCTTTAACTTTGAGCTTTCTTCCTTTGAATTCTCCATTCCATTGCACTAGAAGAAATGCTTCTTTATCTTCCTTTTCATTTGAATTTCATTCAACTTTTCTCGTTTATCCATATATGCTTGTATGTAAAATCTGATGGCTATATTTGAAACATATAGAGAGACTTGCAAAGCTAACTTTAAAAGTCCTCTAAAATATAGGTTAGCATCAAATATCATATAAGCCCATTTATAAGCACAATTCAGGTTAATATATAATTTTAAAGCATGTATCATATTATCAACCATGCAATATTAGTTGCATGAAGCACATATGCACTTGAATCCAAAAAAAAGAATATTTAAGCATTTTAAGGCATGATTCAAGAAATATATGATTATCATCAAAA
Source organism: Ormosia semicastrata (assembly GCA_029884595.1). Lineage (NCBI taxonomy): Eukaryota > Viridiplantae > Streptophyta > Magnoliopsida > Fabales > Fabaceae > Ormosia > Ormosia semicastrata. Next base: position 57,821,782 of record JAQQTO010000063.1, read on the forward strand.
CTTATTTAAGCGTTTTTTGGCAAATAATTATCATATAAGGCATGTTAAGGTATAACACAACTCTCCAAATATCACATGATATCAAATTTAAAACATAGATAAGGATAATAAATTGATATCACCAAAAGTGTACTCTTTGAATTTTTGTAGATGACTCTCACTTCCACCAACTTCCAAGCTTCAAGCTTTCATGAAGGAATAGAAATTATTTGCACCCCTTTAAAAGTCGAGTCCTTTTAACTTCACTATCCTCAAGTTGAATGAACTTATTCCATTTAAATGCTTGCTTGAGGTAGTTGACACCCTACAAAATAATTCAAAGTACTTTCTTTGGTATCCATCAATTTTGGATCCATAGAGGTTAGTCATTATACCAAACTCATAAGCAAATAAGCATAATAAAATAACAAATGAGTTTACAAGGGCAAAACATAGTTCATTTCATTGATCAATTTAACTAAGTACATATAATCATCAAAAGAATGGCCAATTACATTGCATTTTTCATACATATCATTAAGTGTATATTTTCAAATAAAACAAAGAATTTAGCATATATTAATTATTAATGCTAGGCAACATATACAATAACAAATGCAGCATAAATTTTTTAAAATAAAGCATGGGTATGAAAAATAGCAGTAGCAGCAGATTAAAAACCGATAAGTATTTGAATGCTTATTTGAAAGATTAAAAACATACCAAAATGTGGTTTTAATGATGGTATTCGAATGCTTGTTGCAGTATTCGAATACTCACGGAAAAGGAGAAAAAGGCCAAAGGAGCAAGTATTCGAATAGATGGCCAAACTGGTTCGGCTACCAGACGAAGGTATTCGAATGCTTTTAATGGTATTCGAATACTCATGAAGTATTCGAACACTCCAGAGAGTAACTGATGGTATTCGAATATGCGAGAGACGAACGAAGGCCGGGGAGCAAGTATTCGAATACGACATAATGGTATTCGAATACTCAGAAGCGATTTGAGAAGAGAGAAAGATCGGTCTCAGGGTATTCGAATGACCCTGATGGTATTCGAATGCCTTAACAAAAAAACACAAAATTTTCACGTATAACATCAATGGTATTCGAATGCCATGTGAAGGTATTCGAATAACTAAACAAGAAAACACATATCTATGTCCAGAAAAAGCATTTTTGAAAGACGAAAGCATACCTTTTGATGGAGTACCTGCAAGAATGATTTCGGGATAACTCCGACGCTCAAGTCAGTAATAATTCAAGAAGGATAAAATTATAATTAAGCAATAAATTCAAATATTTAATCATGTGTATGATTGATCAAAAACTCAAGCTCAAGGATTTTCCCATTAGACATGTCATTTTAAGCATGGAGCATACTTTATCTAGCATATTAATATGCAGAAGGATTTTCAAATAATAATTGCAAAGATTAAAAACAACCATGCAATATAGCACTCATTTTAACATGCATTCATGACAATTAAACCAGATACTTGATTCTTACAAAAACATTTTGAAACAGCCAAGGATTATGTTAGAAACGGATAAAACAAGATAAAACCATTTAATACAAATACTCATTTTAAGTCATGATTAAACAAAAACTCACGCTCAAGGATGTCAAAACAATGGGCATACTTTTATCTAGCATATTAATGTGTAGAAACATGTTTAAGACATAAAGTTAGAAAAGTATAACACAAGTTCCACTTATCCAAGGATTGCAAGTCCAAGCTTCATGAAGACAAGGAAAAGAGCTTGAAGTTATTTTTAATCTTTGTACTTGGAGCAGCACTTTCAAGATGCCAAAGTCACTTCTTGGCCTTCAAGTACACCTACAACACACTTTATTTTTTGACTTTTGGTACCCACATTTTCTTGGGTCCTTGTGTGTTAGTTTTCAAATATTAAACTATTATGCTCTCATAAAGATTAATTTTTCATAGTATGTAAATCGAGCACAATAAATTAAATAATTAAATACCATTAAGTGTAACATCCCAAAAATTCTTTATTTCATTATAAACGATCATTTTATAATATTTATGATTTTTAGGAATTTTTGTGAATTTTTTTGAAAATGATGAATATTTTAATATATTCTTCGTTTTACGTGTACACTGAGCGGAGCCGGGGAAACTAGAATATTTTCCCTGAGGCTAGTAAACTTTGAACTGTCAACGTGTCAACGGGGGATCTTACTAAACCCGAGGCCAGGTACAGTTTGCGAGGTTTACATTTTTTGAGGTTTTATCTGTTAAATAAAATTTCGGTATCATAAAATCATCTGATGAATAATAAAATATTATTTTCATCAATTGTAAATTTTATTCACTGAGAAAATAATTCCACAGTGTACTTAATCGTCTGTCAGATGTATTTAATTTGGAGACAAGCTTACTATGTACTTTATCGAGGAGCGCGCGAAGCTTCTTAAGGAAGCTTCCTCCAACCATTATTTTTATCATTTCTCTCTCCTCCCAAATTTGTGCTGCACATTTGAAATTAAGGGGGTCTAATTCATTTCCTTTTCTCACATTTCCTCTCCTCCCAATACGCAGCTACTATTCACTCATCTTCTCTCTTCTCTTTCACCCTACAGCAGCAACACCATCCACCCACACCTCCATTTTGTTCTTCAAACCGTCACAATCTTAGCACCATTTCATGTCTGGAGAACCACCATCATTGAGGAAATCAGCTTCAAGGTTCTGCCATTTCCTCCATCTTCATTCTCCTACGTCTTTGAAGCTTAAAGGTTGGAGCTTTAAGGTAAAGCTCTTAGCTTTTTCTCCCTCTCTTCTCTTTTTTGTAAACCACTGCCATTTTGATGACAATGGGTGTCCATTTCAATATTAGGATTCTGATTCTTGCAAGTTTAAATATTTAAGGATTTCCTGGAAGCTGAAAATGAAATCCTGACCAAAAATGAGCCACCTTTCTTTGTGCTTCTCCAAGGTAAGAGGAAGACACTCCTCCTCAACCTCTTTTAGCATTTAGGGACGTTGTTTGTGATTGGTACTGTGATTCATCTTTGTTTGTATGCCGCTGGTGATGCACATATATATGCTATTTGATTGTTTGTGTGTTTTGATATATATGTCTGGAACGTATAATCTAAAAGGAACGTTGTCGGGATGGCTCTCGGATGGCCACGCCTTGAGACTAAAATTTTGGGATTATTGGTGAGAAGTGGTAATGACTTGGGTTTCTGACCATTAAGTGTAATGTCAAAACCTGTCGAGTATGAACCTCTGGCCAAATCCGTTGAATTTGATGTCTGATCACTTAGTAAAGTCAAAACCTGTCGAGTATGAAACCCTGGCCAAATCCGTCGAATGTGATGTCTTGATCACTTAATAAAGTCAAAACCTGTCGAGTATGAACCCCTGGCCAAACCCGTCGAATGTGATGTCTTGATCACTTAGTAAAGTTAAAATTCGTCGAGTATGAACCCCTGGCCATGCCCGTCGAATTTGATTCCTGATCATTTAGTGCAATATCAAAAACCGTCGAGTATGAACTCCTGACCACTTAGGAGAGAAACTCCTCCAATGCAAAATCCGTCGAATTTGAATGACCACTTCCGTCGAGTGATATATTCGTCGAGTTAGAATGCCAATACCCATTGAGAGACATACCCGTCGAGTGGATCTTCTGTCCATTTATTAGAAGCTTCCCAAAGTTGATATTCATCGAGTAGAATGTCAAGATCCGTCGAATTAGAGTTCTGATCACAGTTTTTTCGTCGGTTCGACACTTGGGAGATTTCTCCAGCGTCGACACCCACATCCGTCGAAATTGGACTTCTGCTGACCTTCTGGAAAAATTCGACAGTTTTGATCTCTGTTCGACAGAACCTCCATCCGACAGAAATTGGTTTTTATCCAATCTTGTTAAAAAAATGTTCTCCCATCTTTCATCCTCCTGCCATGTTAGTTTTCGTCGAATGGCAGCCTCAATTTTCCACTAAATGCATAGTCTCCGTCGAATTCACAACTATGGTTTATCCCCAATACCTAGCAATTGAATCTGTGACGTTGTTAGTGATTCTGGCCATGTATCTTCCTGGATTCAAAACCCTTGGATTAATAAAAGCACTTAAATCATAAATATTTGGATGACTAGAGATTAACTAGGGATTCATAAACAGGGAAGAACATGAGTATGGGTGAGCTTTTGAGGCACATAACGAATTTAATGGTTGACTTTTATCATGACTATGAATGGAAATTGTAGATATCCTTAAAATGTACTATTGGATTATTGTAGACCCGTGAATGGGATCAGATCTTGTTGATAAATGATATGACATACATTTGAAGCATGATGGGCCTAGTTGGTCATGAGGAGTATGATTGTGTCATGCATTGAACAAAAAGAAAGAGTTTGTCCGTTGGACTTGGTTAAGGCCAGTAGCCTAGGAGTTGAACTTACACCTTTGTGCGGGTGCGAATAGACAAGTGTAGGTTACTTGTTGACCTTGGGGGCGTTAGGGTGCAGGTACCTCATAATGGGCAGCTGGTAGCTCTCTGTCTGTGGGGTAGACCGATGCAAACACACTGACGATCCGGACCGAGACGCTGTCCTATGTCGAGATCTGTGTAGAATGTCTTGTAAAATGCCATGATGTACAAAATGATAATTTGAGAATTTTAGCACTTGAGGGCCTGGGCAGCCAAGAATACAGACATACCTCCCGATCGTTCTCTCCGACTGTTTTGTGTCTAGCTCCATGGAGTAGGATTTTGGTTATTGAGGGCACGTGTGCATAGTGAGTCCATGAATCATCTGGCATGCATTGTTATTATAATTGGAATTGTTGTACTTCTAATATATCTATATGTATACGACTGCCTGGAACTGTTTGGTTGATCATAATTGCTACTGAATGTTTATTACCATTATTGCTGTCATAAATGCTATGTGGGCGCTTTGCGCCATTTGGTTTCTCGATGCTATGATTGGTAATGATGGTAGGATGTCTTACCTCTTCTCTGTCTCTCCATTTCTGTTTTGTCCGTATACTGCGTTCCATAGAAGATAGCTGCAAGGGCAGGAAGCCCCGACTTCCCCGGTTTTTGGCCTCATCTCGACCGAGTAACTACGAGCGTATGGAGCCACGCACGCAAAGATTTTTGGGAGATGTGCGCCGACCTTCTTGGGAGGGCAGTCTTTGGTACATCAACTATGGTTCTGAGCGTTGCGTCTATACGGGGATGTGTCGTTATCTCTAGCCTGGAGGCGTCACGAGCCGCCTGTCTTCACCTGCTGTATTAGTTTACATTTGGAGTTTCAGCTACCGATACGCGAGATGTGGGGTGACCGTTATTTCACTCCGCGGGAGGACTCTTTTCGTTCCACAGCTCGGGCCCCGTCTCGTGACTTTGCGATTCCTATGGTGATTTCCTCTGACGAAGAAGATCCTGAGGAAGATCCCGAAGAAGTTCTTGAGGACGACCCCGAAGAGGATCCTGAAGAGGACCCTGACTCGATTCCTCCTCACTTGAGGGACTGACTTTACTTGTAACTACTGAGGGCTACCAATATTTTATTTTGGGGCACGATGTTTTGTACGTAGTTAATTTGTATATTCGATCTTTGTAGGGATATGTATGTATAATCCTTTGGGGCGGTATAGTTTTACTTTTTGATATGCCAGGCTTTGTAACTAAACAGTTTGATAATTATATATATATATATGAATGAAATGTTAATTTCCCACGTATGTTTCGTCACCGTGGATATTGATTATCGTTAACGTAAATGTAGAAAAAGGAAAATAAAAATATACTTGCTAATTTAATTACCCAACTACAATTGAGTAAATGTATATATTATTAAAATGAACCGGGTCTTAACTCACAAAATTTTTATTTTCGCATTGTAATTGAAAGTGAGATGTTCCCTTGGAGTTTAAAAAAAGGGGCGTCACACTAAGTTGGTATCAGAGCCCCGGTTTATGTTTCTTTGGGTCTCGTGTTTGAGTCTGTCTTGTTTGTCTTTGTGTGTTCTCACGAGTAGTATACGTAAGGGTGTATTGTTTGGTGTTCCTAGTGAATGCAATCGGCTTTTCTATGTTTTCGATTAATCGATCTAAGAAAGTAAGATGGCACGAGGGGAAGATATGGCAAAGCGGCTATTACGAGAATGCGAGAGGATGGTGAGGTCGTCGCACGAAATCGAGAGCAAGCGCCCAGCGGAAAGAGAGAGTTGTACAATAACAAGAGTGATTTGCTCAACGCCTAGAGGCCATCCGCCGATGCTCGAATTTAGCAGAGTTTCGACGTCATAACCCTCCTCAATTCAAAGGGGAATTTGATCCGGACAAGGCTAGTCTGTGGATCAAGGAATTGGAGAAAGTTTTTCGAGGAATGAGTTGCGCTGAGGACAAGAAGGTGAACTATGCTACATTTATGCTGGTAGGCAACGCTGAAAACTGGTGGAATGGAATACAGCAAATGCTGGAAGCTACGAACAGAGAGATTACTTGGGGCTTATTCAAGGAAAAGTTCGGATAAGTATTTTCCTACAAGTGCAAGACATGCGAAGGAGTCGGAAATCCTCAACCTGCGACAAGGAAATATGACTGTTAGCGAGTACGCAGCGAAATTTGAAAACTTGTCACAGTTTTCGACGTACTTTCAGAACCGACCAGATGAAGCATGGAAATGCTGAAGATTTACGGAAGAATTGAGGTATGAAGTGAAGAAGGCCGTGATCACCTTGAGGATCAATGAATTCTCACAACTACTGGATACTTGCTGTGATGTAGAGGCTCTGGAGCAATCTAGAGACATGAGGAGCAGAAGTTTTGGGCCTACGAGATTCCAGAAAGGCGGCAGTAACAGTGCTAACCATTTCCAGAAGAAGCCGTACTCCCGACCCACGGGGAATCGACAACAAGCCATGGGTGGAAGTTCTGGTGGAGGTTCTACTGGGAACGGAACTGGCCAGAACATGGCGTATCCTTCCAGATGTTTGAAGTGTGGGAAAGACCATCTCACAAGGGACTGTACCATGAAGGGATTCATCTGCTTCAAATGTGGCAAACCTAGCCACATGTCCCGAGACTGCAATCAAACGAAGGCCGAACCTTCAGTGAATGCTGCAAGAGCCAAGAAACCACAGGCGGGAGGGCGAGTCTACACTATGAGCGGAGCTGAGGCTTCCGAATCCGAAGATTTGATACAAGGGGAAGGTATCATAGAAGGTAATCTTTTAACTGTACTGTATGACTCTGGGGCAACCCATTCTTTTATATCATATGACTATGTGCAAAGACTGGGTCTATCTGTGTCGTCTCTACCTTTTGACTTAACTGTTTCTACCCCCACTGATAAACCGGTAGTTACTACCAAAGTCTGTCTAAATTGTCCATTGGTTGTTGAAGGTCGAACCTTTTCGGTCGATCGATCTGTTTACCCTTTCCCAACTAGATATTATCTTAGGGGATGGGGTTGTCTTCCAACCATGTTCTGTTAGACTGTTCCAGAAAGACCATAGTTTTTCCCATAATGGAGGATTCTAGGTTTTTGATGGCCAACCGAGTTCAAGCTCTCTTGAAAGAAGGAGCTCACGGATACATGCTACTGTCTTCTATGAAAGTCGAGAATGAGGTTGATGTGAACACAATTCCAGTGGTGAATGAGTTTCCCGAAGTCTTTCCTGATGATGTACCTGGTTTACCACCGGCTCGAGAGATAGAGTTTGCTATCGACCTAGTACCGGGGGCTGGTCCCGTGTCTATAGCACCGTATAAGATAGCACTGACAGAGTTAGCTGAGCTCAAGAAACAGCTAGAAGAGCTTTTGGAAAAGCAATTTGTCAGGCCAAGTGTGTCACCATAGGGAGCGCCAGTGCTGTTAGTTCGCAAGAAGGATGGCACCTCGAGATTATGTGTGGACTATCGGCGGTGAACAAGGTAACGATTAAGAACAAGTATCCACTCCCGAGAATTGATGACTTAATGGACCAACCGAAGGGAGCGGCGGTGTTTTCGAAGATCGTCTGCGGTCGGGGTATCATTAGATACGAGTGAAGACGGAGGATATACCCAAGACAACTTTTCGTACCCGATATGGTCATTACGAATACCTAGTGATGCCGTTTGGTGTGACGAACGCACCGGCTATCTTTATGGACTACATGAACCGAATCTTTCATCCTTACCTGGGACAGATTCGTTGTGGTCTTCATTGATGACATTCTGGTATACTCTCAAAATCGGGAGGACCATCTTTGAACACCTCGTATAGTTCTTCAGATTCTGAAGGAGAAGGAATTGTATGCCAAGCTGTCAAAGTGTGAGTTCTGGATAGAAGAAGTTAAGTTTCTGGGTCACGTGATCTCGAAGGATAGGATTGTCGTGGATCCATCGAAGGTGGAGGCAGTGCTGCAATGGGAAATACCAACGTCCGTGACGGAGATTTGAAGCTTCATGGGTTTAGCTGGATATTACCGGAGGTTCATTGAGGGATTCTCTAAGATTGCTGGACCACTTACACAACTCACGAGGAAAATTTGAGCTTTTGAGTGGACCGACAGCTGTGAGCAAAGTTTCCAAGAGTTGAAGAATCGACTGACTACCTCACCGGTGTTAGTGCTACCCGATCCGAATGAGCAGTTTGAAGTGTACTGTGACGCTTCATACCAAGGGCTAGGATCTGTACTTATGCAGCATGGAAGAGTTGTGGCTTATGCTTCAAGGCAGTTGCGAGTGCACGAGAAGAATTACCCGACACATGACTTGGAGTTAGCGGCTGTAGTTTTTGCTCTAAAGATATGGAGGCATTTTCTCTAGGAGCAACATTCAATATTTTCAGTGATCACAAGAGTTTGAAGTATTTGTATGATCAGAAAGAGTTGAACATGAGGCAACGAAGGTGGTTAGAATTCCTGAAGGATTACGATTTCCAACTTCTGTATCACCATTGCAAGGCAAATGTTGTGGCAGATGCTCTAAGTAGGAAGATGATCAGTGTCTCTGCCCTGATGATCAAGGAAAAGGATATGCTAGAGCAGTTTAGAGATGTGTGGTCTTTTGTGGAGTTAGAACCTAGAAAGATTTGCATGAATATGGTTACCATTACAAGTGAGCTACTGGATGACATAAAGGAAAAGCAGAAGATTGACAAGTTCTTACAAGAAGTGAGAAAGCAAGTGGAGCAAGGAGGTGAAACAGAGTTTGCGGAAGGAACGGATGGAATTCTGAGGTTTCGTGGAAAAGTTTGTATTCCTCGTGACAAGGAACTTAGAGAATACATCATTAACCATGCTCATACAAGCCAGTTGAGTATGCATCCAGGCATAACAAAAATGTACCAAGACTTGAAGAAGTTATTCTGGTGGCATGGAATGGAGAGTGACGTCACTAGACGTGTATCGACTTGTCTAGTTTGTCAAAAAGCTAAGGTGGAACATCAGAGACCAGCGGGGTTGCTGCAACCGTTGTCTATTCCGGAATGAAAATGGGACAGTATTGCAATGGATTTTGTGGTTGGATTGCCAAGGACAAGAAAAGGTCATAATTCGATTTGGGTAATTGTGGATCGACTCACGAAGTCGGCACACTTTCTCCCGATCGACATAAAATACAAACTGGAGAGATTGACTCAAATCTATATTGGAGAAATTGTTAGATTACACGGTGTGCCTACGAGTATTGTTTCGGATAGAGATCCGAGATTTACTTCAAATCTCTGGGAAAGTTTGCAAGAAGCGTTGGGGACGAAGCTACGTCCGAGTTCTGCTTATCATCCATGACCGACGGTCAATCGAAAGGACGATCCAATCTTTGGAAGATTTGCTTCGAGCCTGTACCATAGAGCAAACTGGAAGTTGGGACGACATTCTACCCTTATAGAATTCACCTATAACAACAGTTATCATTCGAGCATAGGGATGGCACCCTATGAGGCTCTGTATGGACGACGATGTCGAGCACCTCTGTGTTGGTACCAAGATGGTGAGCGCCTTACTGTTGGACCAGAGATTATACAGCAGACAACTGAGAAGGTTAAGATGATTCAGGAAAAGATGAGAACGGCTCAAAGTCGGCAAAAGAGTTATGCAGACCGAAGGAGAAAACCTCTTGAGTTCGAGGAAGGCGAGCATGTATTCCTGAAAGTCACACCTACGACTGGGGTAGGCCGGGCTTTAAAATCTAGAAAACTCACTCCTAAATTCCTTGGACCATACCAAATCATTCATCGTGTAGGTCCTGTAGCGTACCAAATATCCTTACCTCCTTTCCTTTCAAACATTCATAATGTTTTCCATGTGTCACAACTCCGAAAATACCTCCCGACCCAAGTCATGTCATAGCAGGATGCGGTACAATTAAAAGAAAACTTAACTTATGAGGCGTCTCCTGTAAGAATCGAGGATAGGAAGATAAAGCAATTAAGAGGCAAGGAGATCGCATTGGTGAAAGTAATCTGGAACGAGGTGACCGGAGATGCAACTTGGGAGCTGGAAGATAAGATGAAGGAGCAACACCCACAGTTATTCTAAGGTATGCAAATTTCGAGGACGAAATTCCTTTTTGAAGGGGAGTATTGTAACATCCCAAAAATTCTTTATTTCATTATAAATGATCATTTTATAATATTTATGATTTTTAGGAATTTTTGTAGATTTTTCTGAAAATGATGAATATTTTAATATATTCTTCATTTTGTGTGTACACTGAGCAGAGCCGGGGAAACTAGAATATTTTCCCTGAGGCTGGTAAACTTTGAATTGTCAACGTGTCAATGGAGGATCTTACTAAACCCGAGGCTGGGTACAGTTTGCGAGGTTTACATTTTTTGAGGTTTTATCTGTTAAATAAAATTTCGGTATCATAAAATCATCTGATGAATAATAAAATATTATTTTCATCAATTGTAAATTTTATTCACCGAGAAAATAATTCCACAGTGTAATTAATCATCGTCGGATGTATTTAATTTGGAGACAAGCTTACTATGTACTTTATCGAGGGCGCACGAAGCTTCTCAAGGAAGCTTCCTCCAACCATTATTTTTATCATTTCTCTCTCCTCCCAAATTTGTGCTGCACGTTTGAAATTAAGGGGTCTAAATTCATTTCCTTTTCTCACATTTCCTTTCTTCCAATACGCAGGCTACTATTCACTCATCATCTCTCTTCTCTTTCACCCTACAGCAGCAACACCATCCACCCACACCTCCATTTTGTTCTTCAAACCGTCACAATCTTAGCACCATTTCATGTTTGGTGAACCACCATCATTGAGGAAATCAGCTTCAAGGTTCTGCCATTTCCTCCATCTTCATTCTCCTACGTCTTTGAAGCTTAAAGGTTGGAGCTTTAAGGTAAAGCTCTTAGCTTTTTCTCCCTCTCTTCTCTTTTTCATAAACCACTGTCATTTTGATGACAATGGGTGTCCATTTCAATATTAGGATTCTGATTCTTGCAAGTTTAAATATTTAAGGATTTCTGGAAGGCGAAAACGAAATCGACCAAAAAGGAGCCACCTTTCTTTGTGCTTCTCCAAGGTAAGAGGAAGACACTCCTCCTCAACCTCTTTTAGCATTTAGGGACGTTGTTTGTGATTGGTACTGTGATTCATCTTTGTTTGTATGCCGCTGGTGATGTATATATATATGCTATTTGATTGTTTGTGTGTTTTGATATATATGTCTGGAACGTATAATCTAAAAGGAACGCCGTCGGGCTGGCTCTCGGATGGCCACGCCTTAAGACTAAAATTTTGGGATTATTGGTGAGAAGTGGTAATGACTTGGGTTTCTGACCATTAAGTGTAATGTCAAAACCTGTCAAGTATGAACCTCTGGCCAAATCCGTCGAATTTGATGTCTGATCACTTAGTAAAGTCAAAACCTGTCGAGTATGAACCCCTGGCCAAACCCATCGAATGTGATGTCTTGATCACTTAATAAAGTCAAAACCTGTCGAGTATGAATCCCTGGCCAAACCCGTCGAATGTGATGTCTTGATCACTTAGTAAAGTTAAAATTCGTCGAGTATGAACCCCTGGCCATGCCCGTTGAATTTGATTCCTGGTCATTTAGTGCAATATCAAAAACCGTCGAGTATGAACTCCTGACCACTTAGGAGAGAAACTCCTCCAATGCAAAATCCATCGAATTTGAATGACCACATCCGTCGAGTGACATATTCGTCGAGTTAGAATGCCAATACCCATTAAGAGACATACCCGTCGAGTGGATCTTCTGTCCATTTATCAGAAGCTTCCCAAAGTTGATATTCGTCGAGTAGAATGTCAAGATCCGTCGAATTAGAGTTCTGATCACAGTTTTTTTGTCGGTTCAACACTTGGGAGATTTCTCCAACGTCGACACCCGCATCCATCGAAATTGGACTTCTGCTGACCTTCTGGAAAAATTCGACAGTTTTGATCTCTGTTCGACAGAACCTCTATCCGATAGAAATTGGTTTTTATCCAATCTTGTTAAAAAAATGTTCTCCCATCTTTCATCTTCCTGCCATGTTAGTTTTCGTTGAATGGCAGCCTCAATTTTCCACTAAATGCATAGTCTCCATCGAATTCACAACTATGGTTTATCCCCAATACCTAGCAATTGAATCTATGACGTTGTTGGTGATTCTGGCCATGTATTTTCCTGGATTCAAAACCCTTGGATTAATAAAAGCACATAAATCATAAATAATTGGATGACTAGAGATTAACTAGGGATTCATAAACAGGGAAGAACATGAGTATGGGTGAGCTTTTGAGGCACATAACGAATTTAATGGTTGACTTTTATCATGATTATGAATGAAAATTGTGGATATCCTTAAAATGTACTATTGGATTGTTGTAGACCCGTGAATGGGATCAGATCTTGTTGATAAATGATATGACATACATTTGAAGCATGATGGGCCTAGTTGGTCATGAGGAGTATGATTGTGTCATGCATTGAACAAAAAGAAAGAGTTTATCCGTTGGACTTGGTTAAGGCCGGTAGCCTAGGAGTTGAACTTACACCTTTGTGCGGGTGCGAATAGACAAGTGTAGGTTACTTGTTGACCTTGGGGGCATCAGGGTGTGGGTACCTCACAATGGGCAGCTGGTAGCTCTCTGTCTGTGGGGCAGACCGATGCAAACACACTGACGATCCGGACCGAGACGCTGTCCTATGTCGAGATCTGTGTAGAATGTCTTGTAAAATGCCATGATGTACAAAATGATAATTTGAGAATTTTAGCACTTGAGGGCCTGGGCAGCCAAGAATACAAACATACCTCCTGATCGTTCTCTCCAATTATTTTGTGTCTAGCTCCATGGAGTAGGATTTTGGTTATTGAGGGCACGTGTGCATAGTGAGTCCATGAATCATCTGGCATGCATTGTTATTATAATTGGAACTGTTGTACTTCTGATATATCTATATGTATACGACTGCCTGGAACTGTTTGGTTGATCATAATTGCTATTGAATGTTTATTACCATTATTGCTGTCATAATTGCTATGTGGGCGCTTTGCGCCGTTTGGTTTCTCGATGCTATGATTGGTAATGATGGTAGGATGTCTTACCTCTTCTCTGTCTCTCCATTTCTGTTTTGTCTATATACTACGTTCCATAGAAGATAACTGCAAGGAACCGGAAGCCCCCGACTTCCCTGGTTTTTGGCCTCATCTCGAATGAGCAACTGCAGAAGCGTATGGAGCCACGCACGCAAAGATTTTTGGGAGATGTGCGCCTGACCTTATTGGGAGGGCCAGAGTGCTGGTACATCAACTATGGTTCTGAGCGTTGCGTCTATACGGGGGATGTGTCGTTATCTCTAGCCTGGAGGTGTCACGAGCCACCTGTCTTCACCTGCTGTATTAGTTTACGTTTGGAGTTTCAGCTACCGATACGCGAGATGTGGGGTGACCATTATTTCACTCTGCGGGAGGACTCTTTTCGTTCCACAGCTCGGGCCCCGTCCTGTGACTCTGTGATTCCTATGATGATTTCCTCTGACGAAGAAGATCCTGAGGAAGATCCCGAAGAAGTTCCTGAGGACGACCCCGAAGAGGATCCTGAAGAGGACCCTGACTCGATTCCTCCTCACTTGAGGGACTGACTTTACTTGTAGCTACTGAGGGCTACCAGTATTTTATTTTGGGGGCCTGATGTTTTGTCTGTAGTGGATTGTCTATTCTGATACCGTAGGGATATGTATGCATAATCCTTTGGGGGCAGGTATAGTTTTGCTTTTGATATGCCAGGCTTTGTAACTAAACAGTTTGATAATTATATATATATATGAATGAAATGTTAATTTCCCATGTATGTTTCGTCACCGTGGATATTGATTATCGTTAACGTAAATGTAGAAAAAGGAAAATAAAAATATACTTGCTAATTTAATTACCCAACTACAATTGAGTAAATGTATATATTATTAAAATGAACCGGGTCTTAACTCACAAAATTTTTATTTCCGCATTGTAATTGAAAGTGAGATGTTCCCTTGGAGTTTAAAAAAAAGGGCGTCACATTAAGCTCATAGTTGATTGCATGCTTACTTTCATGATATATAGATAATTTTAAAGCATATAAAGCATACATAAGCATTATAGACCCTATGTACCAAGATATATAACAAATTAATGAACTATATAATAGAATGAATATAATCATGTATTAAACATAATATTCAAATTTTATTAAGTACACATGATTCTATTAATCAATTAAGGCCTATAAGGAATATACCTCAAATTTATTGACTTTGCATGTGAGTGTGCATAAGAGGTAAAAGCTTTTGATACCTTAGCCTTGGTAATCAAGGAAATACTTTTTCTTATCCATTGCTTCTCTTTTGAAGTCTTGAACTTTGCAAGTTCTACATTTTGTGCTTGAGAAGCTTTGGTTGAAGCCATCTTCCTTCTTTGACCAAAGTTTATACCATTAGGCTTTGGAAGCATTCTTCTTGATGATTCCTCTTTATTTTGACTAATTTGTCCATCTTTTTGAGAAATATTCTGCATAATTGAAACACTAGGAGGACATTTTGGTACCCACTTCATTTTGGGTCCTTGAATATTAATATTAGGGCCTTTAGGATTTTTAGGAACCCATACCATACAATTTCTCATATAAAGATTTCTTTTATAATTGCATAAATGAGAAATATGCCCTAGATGACCACAAAAATTACAAATAATTGAATTTAATGATAGCTTGGTCTTTTGAGGATCATCTTTGAAAAACTTAAGCATTTTCTTGTTATTACATTCTATGTTATTTTTGCCACAAGCTTTACTTGAATTTCCATATGGAATAACATTAATTTTATTTTCATTAACAAGCATAGAATGTAAGCAATTAGAATCATTAGCTTTGGAAAATTTGAAAGATAAGTCCTCAACTTGATTTTCTAAATTAATGCATTTTTCACAAGAAGATGAAGTTTCATATTTCAAAGGCATTTCCTCATTAAGAAAAGCATATTCATTTTTTAAAGTCTCAATTTCATTTTCAATAGAGGAAATATTTTCCAAAGACGATAAGTTTTTCTTTTCTAAATTCAACAAACCATCATACAATTCATTATATGCACTTTGCAACTCATCATAGGAAGGACTATAATTTAGTTTAGAATTATTTACCTCAAAGTCCTTTTTAGCCATATAGGAAATAGTGTCAATTTCTAGGGTACTTGTCTCTTTAAGAGAATCACATTCTTCCTCATCAATTTTGTTTTGCCATGCCTTTTCTTCAAATTGAGCATCATTGTTACCAAGTGGCATTTGGCTCCCTTCAATAGTTTGAGCATCTCTTTGAGGATATTTTTCATGATAAGCTTCCTTCAATGGCTTTTGCTCTTCTTGTTTTCTATATACAACTTTATGCACAAAATCATTGTTAGCAAGATAAATAGCA
Source organism: Ormosia semicastrata (assembly GCA_029884595.1). Taxonomy (NCBI): domain Eukaryota; kingdom Viridiplantae; phylum Streptophyta; class Magnoliopsida; order Fabales; family Fabaceae; genus Ormosia; species Ormosia semicastrata. The sequence goes on from JAQQTO010000063.1 coordinate 57,837,664, forward strand.
TTAAGAACATCCCATATATCTTTAGCACTAGAGCAATTTTTAATTGTAGCATAAGCATCATCATTCAAACTACTTCTCAAAATTTGCATAGCTCTAATGTTTAAAGAAAAACATTTCTTGTCATAGGCATTCCAAGTTTGTTTTGGTTTGCAAATAAATTCATTTAACACAACATCCCACAAATCTAAATCAACAGATTGCATATAAAACTCTATTCTAGTTTTCCAATAAACAAAATGCACACCATCAAAGAATGGTGGTTTATCAATTTCAAAACCTTCCATTTTGAAAAACTTTCAAGGTTGCTCACAAGTAAGAATCTTTAACTCTAAGCGGTTAAGCTTTTACCAGAGCATGAAGCTCTGATACCACTTATTAGTCATGACAACCATTACCCAAGAGGGGGGTGAATTGGGTATTAAAAAACTTTTCGCAAATGCTCTTAAAATAAATACAAATATTTAAGCTATTAAATAAAAGAGAAAGAATTGCAAGATGAAGAAAGAAAGCTTTAAGAACTGTAAATACATAAATGTACAATAATATAAAATTGTATAAATAAATGTGCAATAATATAAAATTACGTAAAATAAAGATTGCACAAAATAAAGAGATAAAGAGAAGAAGAGCAGGCACGATATTTATCCTGGTTCGACCACCAACCACTTGTGGTCTACGTCCAGTCCCCGAAACACAGTTCGAGATTTTTTACTATATGTACAAGCTTCAATAGGTGCTTGCAACCTTTACATAAGAGAGCACCTTTCACACACAAGGAAACTCTACCCTTGTGCTAAAGTCTCAGCCTGCAGGGATACCTCACCCTTACACAAATCTTAGAGGGATACCTCACCCCCTTTACAAATCTTGAAGGATACCTCACCCTCAATGTAGAAGAACAGAAATATAGATGAAGAGAAACTCTCACTCAGAGTAAATTATACAAATTGAAGCACAATAGAGCTCTATAACAATATCTCAGAATTTTACCAAAAGAGCACAGAGAGAAAATATGCAAACAGTATTTTAGCACAGTCAGAAAATAAATTCAAGGATTGGTGTTTTTGCAGCCGTGAGGGAGGTCTCTATTTATAGAGCCTCTGATCAAAAATTTTCGCTGGGGAAATTGATTACATAATTAATGCAAAATCCGTTGCGTATCAATTTCAAAAAACAGAAGCTGAAAAGCGTGGGATATTCGAATACATTACTGTGGTATTCGAATACCACTGATATATATATATATATATAAAACGGTTTAAGCTTGGAGTATTCGAATGCCGTTATGAGGTATTCGAATACCTCTTATATCAGTATATAAAGAAACAGAACAAACTCACTTTATTCGAATACCAAACCAAAGTATTCGAATGCCTTTAGCTGAAAACACGTTTGTAAAAGCCTTTTAAAAGGGTGTATTCGAATGCCTCATATGGTATTCGAATACCTCTATAAAAAAACACGTTGTATTTGAATGCCTCAAATGAGTATTCGAATACCTTATTAAAAACCATGTTTGGGGAGGCTTTTTCATAAGATTGTATTCGAATGATTCTTAGGTTATTCGAATGCTTTTATTTGAAAACATGATAAACACCTTTAGAAAACATATTAGGTGATTTCTAATTTTCACAAACTCTTTGATTAATTTAAGAACCTTAATTTGGTTTGTGAGAAAACATGTTTTTAGATCTTTTGACTAAAACACTGAGATATCCTATAAGAGCTCTGTACAAAAAAGATCCTAAGTCCTAAAAGCTATACCGTTTAATCTTCCTTTGGACTTGGTCTTTGACATGACTTTGATGTTATCAAAACCTTCATGAGATATCCGTTCACATTCTCCTTGTGTTGAGCTTAATTGAGATCTTTTGCTTTCTTGTTGCAAGCTCATTATTGGTACTTGGACTATCCTACAAAGTATTGCTCACTTAAACAAGTATAGTTAGTCCAGAATCACAATTCAATATCTTCATATGCATGAATCATAAATGTATAACTCTAGTTAATTTAGCATGCATATAAAACTTTCATAGATACATCCAAATAAGATATTTATCAATTACTAATGGATATGCTCTATATAGGATGCAACAGAACATAAGCAACGTGTACTTTTTGTCTTGTATTTGTCATCATCAAAACTTAACATATAAAACCATTTGGGGCAAACTTATATCCACAGAAAATTGGAAAGAAAAATATGTTCTTGTGCTTAACTGTTTGATATACTTACATGAATCTATTATTTTACATTGTTCAACATATTTTTCTTTAGTGATTTATCATCATCGAAAAGGGGGAGATTATGGAAATAGGTTTGCCCCAATAGTTTAATATGTTAAGTTTTGATGATGACAAATACAAAATAAAAAGAATGATGCTTATGCTTTATAGTTATGCTTAATAAATGACAAATGCATCACAAAATAATGTTGATCATATTACATAAATTTTCTTAATGAGATATATTGTATCATGCATGATTATGTACTTTATCTAGTTATATTTCACTTAATAATCATGCAATGAGATATATGTAACATTCATCATATAATATATCCAATAATATTTTATATGAGTTATAAATGAATTAATATTGGATATGTCTATAAAAGTCTTGTATGCATATTATATTGACTAGAGTTATACATTTATGAATCATGTATATGAAAATATTGAGTTATGAATTTGGACTAACTATGTTTGGTTAAGTGAGCAATACTTTATAGGATAGTCCAAGTACCAAGAGTGAGCATTGCAACAAGAAAGTAAAAAGATCACAACTATGCTCAACTCAAGAATGATGAAAATAATAAAGATGTTCCAAGCTTGTGCAAGACATGAAGAGAAGAAAATTTTGGAAGCTTGGATTACATCAAGAAGCCAAAGGATTGAAAGTGCAAAGATTAAGTCCCAAGGTTCTTCAAGAATAGATTATCGGACTTAGATCTTGTGTAAAGGTAAAAAGGAATCATACTAAACTAAAAAAAGTTTTAAACATCTTTATAAGTATTTCTAAAATATTTAAATGCCCAACAAAATGTTTTTGGAAAGCTAGCCTTTGTGGTATTTCAAATTTGTGAAAATTAGTCAAGTTTGTGTTTTGTAAAACTGATATTTAGTTACTCTTTTGATCATAACTTTCAAATTACTTTGAGTTTTGTTTATAAACTTACTTCATATGAAAATATACTCAAATATCTTTCCAATGAGTGGTCATTTGCTTTAAACGGATAGGAAACGAAAAAGTTATGACCAATTAAAGTTTGAGTTTTGAAAATCTGACCTTTGATTACTATTTTCATCATATCTCTTTCAAAATACTTTGAATTTTATTCTAAAACTTCTTTCATATGAAAATAGACTCAAATATCTTTCCAATGAGTGGTCATTCACTTTAATCGGATAATAAATGAAGAAATTATGACCTTTTAAAGTCAGTTTTCAAAACCAGAAAATGCTGTAATTCATTACACAGGCTATATAATCGATTACAACGTTGATAGAAGCCATGTAATCGATTACAGGAAGTGTGTAATCAATTAAAAAGTGCCCATAAAGCTTGTAGTCGATTACATGAAGTTTGTAATCGATTACCAAGTGCCCAGGAATGTTTCTAACGGCTATAAACGGCTAGTTTTCATAGAAAATCATTATAAAACACTACCAATGGCTATTTTATCACTTGGGCTCTATATATAAGTGTTGTATGAAGCTTATACAGCTCTTGAACACTAGAATTGATTCTTGAATCATAAAAATCATATTTTAAGCTTTAAAGTGTGAATCCTTTATACCCATTGAGCTTCAACTTGTATTATCCACTCTTGAGAGAGTTTTCTTATTATCCATACTTTGTTCTTCAAGTTGTATATCTACTCTTGTGAGAGTTTCTATTCTTTCTCTTTATCTTGAAATCATTGTAAGAGGGTGAGGTATCCCTCAAGATTTATAAAGGGTGAGGCATCCCTTGAAAGTAGAGGCTCAAGCACAAAGGGTGAGGTATCCCAAGGTGTTGAGTGCTCAAAATTGTAAAGGTCATCAAGCACCTGTGAAGCTTGAAGAATTGGAGGCTCTAACACAAGGGTGAGGTATCCCAAGGTGTGAGGAGTGCTCTTGTATGTACAAAGATTTTCATAACACCCATGAAGTCTAGGAGATAGTGAAGAAAATCTCAAGTTAAGCTTGGGGACTGGATGTAGGCCACAAGTGGTTGGTGACTGAACCAGGATAAATTCTTGAGTTTGATTCTCTCTTCCCTATACTCTTTAAATTCAATATTTAGTGAAATATATTTATTTATTGCATATCTTGATGTTTTGATTATTATAACTTGATATCTAGCTTATTCACTTAGTTCATCATATATCCCAAGTTGTATTTGAGTAATCCTCAATAGTTGTACATTTATTAGACTTATTCCGCTGCATTTATTAATTGAGTTGTTCAAAATGCATAATTTGTCAAAGTTGTATTAAAATTTGTAATTACCCAATTCACCCCCCTCTTAGGTAATGGTTGCCATGGCTAACACTAGCTGCACCTGATGTGAACTATTAACCATTATGCATTCAATATCCTAATTTGGATGCTACTTTTGAACTTAAATTTGGTTTAATTCACTTGCTGCCTAAGTTTCATACCTTTGTAGGAGAGGACTGTCATAAGCACTTAAAGGAGTTTCATATGGTCTGTTCCACCATGAAACCACAAGGAATTATAAAGGAACACATTAACCTGAGAGCCTTTCCCTTTTCATTAGATGGTGTAACCAAGGATTGATTATACTACTTGTAACCAAGAACTATCACTTCTTGGAATGACATGATGAAACTGTTTCTGGAGAAGTTTTTTCCTGCCTCAAGAGCTGCTGTAATCAGAAAGGATATATGTGGGATCAGACATATGAGTGGTGAGACCTTGTATGAATATTAAGAAAGATTCAAGAAATTATGCTCAATCTACCCACACCACCAGATTAGTGATCAACTGTTGATCCAGTACTTTTATGAAGTCTTGCTGGCAATGGACAGAAGCATGATGGATGCTACGAGTTTAGGTGCCTTAGTTAACAAAACCCCAACTGCTGCTAGAGACTCGATTGCAAACATGGCTACCAACTCACAGTAATTTGGTACCAGAACAATAACTCCAACCAGAGGAGTCATTGAAGTCCAGCTTTCTAATGCTGATTAATAAAGACTAGCATATAGACAAGATGAGCTAACCTTTTTGATGAGACAATTAGTAGTAGAGAGGCACCAACCATCTGTGCAAGGACCTACTCAAGTGTGCAATATTTGTTCTTGTCCTTCACATCCCATAAATGCATGTCTGACACTTCAGGATGACAGTTTCGTTACCAAGTGGCCTCAATACTCAAGAGGGGGGTGAATTGAGTTTGTAAAATATTTTCGCAAATTTTTTGCAAAACGTTTGATTGTCAATTTTCGTTGAAGCTACTGATTGATAGAGCTGAATGGATAGATAGGATTGAAAGCTTTCACAAACAAATAAAACACCTAAGCAAGAAAGTATTCAAGCAATCTAATAAAACAATGCACAAAAGTAAAGGAGTAGAGTTTAGAAGATCAAACGCAAAGTTTATCCTGGTTCAGCTACCATTCCACTTGTCACCTACGTCTAGTTCTCAAGTAAACACTCGAGATTTCTACTATATCTTCAAGCTTCAACAGGTGCTTGTAACCTTTACAAATTAAAGCACTCAACACACTTTGAAATACTTCACCATTTGTGCTTGAGCCTTAACAACAAAGGGATACCTCACCTTTACAAATTCTTTGAGGGGTACCTCACCTTCTTTACAGATTACTCAAAGTATACATGAATAGAAACTCTTTCAAGAGTGGATAATACAAATTAAAGTTCTATGGGTATCAAGGATTCACATGTTAAAGCTCAAAAACAAGGGTTTGGAGAAAGTGAATGTGAAACACGAATTTAATGCTCAAGAATGATTTTTAAATAGTTCTCCAACTCGATTTTAATGCCCAACCACTTTCATTTATAACCCAAACCAATTAATAGTCGTTGGAGGTAGTTGGGGGCATTAGATACCCTAATAGAGTCGTTGAAACATGCTTTATTCTTTCCCAGATAACTGATTATTGATTTCCAATAACTAGTTATTTGGATAAGCATAATTGATTATTGGAAAAGCTATAATCAGTTATGACATATTAAAACAGAGTCCATGCCTCTATTAGTCATAATAATCGGTTATGGGAAAAGGCATAACTGGTTATTGGCCACTTAAAAAGAAGCCAACGCCTCTGACTTTCACAATAACCGGTTATGAGAAAAGCCATAACCAGTTATGACCTTTTAAAAACACTTTGGCACGCTTATATTTTGGTCAAATAACTTGTTATTGAATAGTAATAACCTGTCATTGGTTTGTCAAGAAAAATAAGATTTCTAAGGATTTTACAACCAAAGATTCCCAAAAGCTTTTTAATCCTTTTAAAACTTTTTAGTTCAAACTTAAACAACATTTTCACAAGAATGAATCATGATTTTAGAAAGCCATTTAAGTTGGGTAAAAACCAAGAAATGAGCTTAGTGTGATTCCTAAAATACCTTTACACAAGATCTAAGTCCTATATTCTAATCTTGAAGAGTCTTGGGACTTGATCTTTGCATTACCATTTCTTTTTTTGTTTGTTATCATCAAAACCATTGCTTTAGTCAATGTCAATTACATTCTCCCCCTTTTGATGATGACAAACAACCATTGAGAAAAAATTAGTTCAAATAAATTGGAACTCACAAAAGGTATTAGAGACTTACTCCTCCTCAATTTTTCAAGATGTGATTATATTGGAGATGCACAGCTCCCCCTTATTTTTGGAATCCCAAGATCATTAAAACAATGCCTTTTGCTATTTTACCTTACTTTTCTCAATAACATATAAACCAAAAACCTTCTCTCCCTTTTGTCATGATAAAAAAGATATATAATATATATATGGACAAAAGGAGAGGGTGCACAAAACCATTGCCATTCAACAAATATTCAATAATAGTTCAGCAACAAGATAAGCAAACTAGCATAAAAGTCATCCCAATAAACCATCCATTTCAAAATATCCAAGTTATACTAAAATAGAATATTCAAAAGATAACCTACTATGGTTAGATAAGCTTTAAGCACAATAAAGTAGATAAAACAAAATCACATAGAACAAAAATAAGTGATCCATGCCTAAGCCCCATCATCTTGCGGTGGTGGAAGACAATGCTCAATGTTGTCCAAGCAGTTATAGATGACTCCAATGCTATGCTCCTGATAAGCTCGAAATCTACAAGTTGGGCTTGGATGCTTGCGAATGTGGCTAGGATGCGGTCTTCATTGGTGGTAGGTGCCTCTTCCATAGGCACATCAGCAAGGGCAGCAAGCATGTTTCCTTCTAGTGGAGCTACGTCCACGACCATAAACCCATTTGTCATTGGCTTTCCCGATTTGCATTCGATTGATGGAGGCTTTCCCAAACCTGTCGTGACTGGTAGTGTGAATGATTCCATTATCATCTAAGCTAACCTTGTATTGCTCAAGGATTCTAGAAATGATCAATGCGTACGGAAGATCCATCATCATATTTTCCTTAGCTTTCATCATGTAATGCATGATGTAATAGGGTCAATTGATGTGCATTCACTGTTTAAGGCCTCACATCAGGAAGATGTCTTCTTTTTCAACCTAGGTATAATTGTTAGCCCTTAGAACCAAGATATGTGCCACCACAAAATGAAGGAGACAATCTTGTGGACTTGTAAGGCTAGCAGTGAATGACCCTTTTGGTACTTGAATGTCCGGCTGAACCATGCTTTCTACAGCCTCATCTATATCATAACTCTCCCATGAGTTGTGACTATCCATTGTAAACTTTTCTCTAGAATGAGTGAGGCCAAACAGGGCAGTCCATTGATTAGGGGTCACTACAATCCTATACCTCTTGAAATCTGAGACCAAATTTCCTCCAATATTACTCAAGTCGCAGAAATAAACTTTAGTCAGTTCAAGATAGTAATACTCACTGTGGGTAGTAACAAACGTCTTCAACCCATGAAACTTCAATAGCTTAGTGAGGAATGTGAATCCTTCCCTGATGAAGAAATCCCAGTCCATGTACTTAGGCTGGATTAGATTTCGAGCTTGAAATTCTAGTTTGTATTTCTTCATCTGATTTGGATGGGAGAAGTATCTGCTATGGTCCAGACTCATGGAAAAGTTTGGTTCATTTGCTGGGGTAGGTGTCTCCTTAAGTATAAAGGGATTTTTGGAACGTGACCTTTCGGGGTGAAAGAAGCTGCTGGCCATGGTGGAAATGGAGGTTAGGGCTCGGTTTAGGAGAGAGAAATTGTGAGAGAAGGTGAGAATTTGGCAGAAAATGTGAGTTCGAATCAGTGGAAAGTGAAGGAATTTGGTGGAAAATGTGTTTGAGTGGTGGATTTTAGTTGAGTTTGAAGTAGGTGAAGAGTTTGAGGGAGTGGGTGTTGGTGAGATATGAAAGAAAAAAGATGAAGATGGAGGAAAGGCTCGGTCATGAATGGCAGGGGAGAATCAAAATTTTCTGATATAATGGCTAATAACTGGTTATGGCTATTTCATAACCAATTATGGTGAGTAGTGCACAAACACAAGTGACTGTGGTGTTTGAATAACTTGTTAGAGAACTTTGTTAACTAGTTATTTTCATAGACAACAAAAATAGTAGCCTCTGTTAAAAGTGAATAACTGGTTATGGCTTGTTCATAACCGGTTATTTGAGTGTTCCAGAGAGCACTGAATACCTTGATTGCTCAATAACCGATTACCAGTATCTCATAATTGATTGTTTTGTCTTGGCAGAGAGTAAATCCAACGTGCCATACTAATTCCAAAAACTAATAACAGGTTATTTTCTCCTCCTAACTGGTTATTTCACTACCAAAACTAGAAATCCTTCAAGAATTCAACTCTTAAAATACCAATTCATGCCATCTTGAGGGTGATCTTAGCTTGGCCTCATTTTTATCTACTCTAAACACCAAAAATGCATCCCAAAAATAGATTTTTCATCTTCAAAAGTGCCAGAAACCATTTTTCCACAGCAGGAACTTGAGATTTGAGATTTGGGGGACTTAAACATGGATCATGCACTTGCAAAACAAACTTGGTGGAAACTCCGACGCTCAAGTCAGTATTAGATTCAAGAGAAAAAGAATACAAGAGAAATTATGTAAAAATTATTATGCAACAGGCCATTATGCAGCAAGGCTATTTTTCAAATTAAATGCATGATTGATCCAATATGCCAATTTTAGTTCTTATATAAAAGAATGCTTCTTTATACAATGGTTTAGTGAAGATGTCAACTAGTTGATTAGTGGTTTCAACAAACTCAAGCAAGCAATCACCTTTTTGAACATGATCTCTTATGAAATGGTGCCTTATTTCTATGTTCTTTGTTCTTGAGTGCAAAATGGGATTTTTAGACAAATTAATTGCACTAGTATTATCACACCTTATTCAGATGTGATCAAGTTCAAAACCATAGTCTAGAAGTTATTGCTTCATCCAAAGGATTTGAGCATAACAACTCACAACTGCAACATATTCAACTTCAGTTGTAGACAATGCCACACTATTTTGTTTCTTGCTATGCCAAGAAACTAATGAGCTTCCAAGCAAATGGCATATCCCACTAATGCTCTTCCTATCCATTTTGCATCCAGCAAAATCAGAATCAGAATAACCAATTAGGCTATATGAGGCATCCTTAGGGTACCACAAACCCATTTGTGAAGTGCCTATTACATATTTCATAATTCTTTTTATAGCATTTATGTGTGATTCTTTAGGATTTGCTTGAAATCTAGCACACATGCACACACTAAACATAATATCAGGCCTACTTGCAGTAAGATAAAGGAGTGAGCCAGTCATACCTCTATATTTTGAGATTTCTATAGATTTACCTCCTTCATCCTTGTCCAAATAACAAGAAGTGCCCATTGGTGTAGCCATATGCTTGGCATTGTCCATTCCAAACTTCTTGAGCAGCTCTTTGCAATACTTGGATTAACTTATGAAAGTCTTATCCCTTGTTTACTTGATTTGGAGACCAAGGAAAATGTTGAGCTCGCCTATCATAGACATCTCAAACTCACTTTGCATAATATTAGCCAACTCCTTGCAAAGAGACTCATTAGTAGCACAAAATATAATATCATCAACATATATTTGAACAAGAAGTATGTCATACTTTTTATGCTTGACAAAGAGAGTAGTGCCAACCTTCCCTTAGAAAAATTATTTTCCAAAAAGAACTTGCTCAACCTTTCATACCAAGCTCTAGAAGCATGTTTCAAGCCATACAAGACCTTTTTCAATTTAAAAACATGGTTGGGCAATTCAAAGTTTTCAAAACCAGGAGGTTGTTCCACATACACCTCTTCTTGTATGAAACCATTTTAGAGAGCACTTTTAACATCCATTTGATCAAGTTTGAAATCCATGATATATGCATATGCAAGTAGTATTCTTATGGCTTCTAATTTAGCTACGAGAGCATATGTTTCTTTATAATTTATGACTTCTTCTTGATTATAGCCTTTAGCAACAAATCTAGCTTTGTTTCTTATTATTATGCCCGTTTCATCAAGTTTGTTCTTAAATACCCATTTGGTGCCAATTATGGGATGATCATTAGGCCTTGGAACTAATTTCCAAACTTGATTTCTCTCAAATTGGTTTAGTTTATCTTGCATGGCCAAGATCTAATGTTCATCATTAATGGTCTCATTTATGTCTTTAGGTTTAACTTAAGAGACAAAAGTCATATGGTTACATGCATCTCTAAGAGAGTTTCGAGTGGTTACCCCTTTTGATACATCACCTATCACCATGTTAAGAGGATGATATCTTGATGTCCTCTATTCTTTGGGAAGATCCATGATTTGTGAATTCTCTTGCACTAGGGGGTCAAATGGACTTTCTTCTTGCTTATTACCCTTTATTTCTTGATTCTCCAAGTGTGTTCTTGACAAGATTTCTGCAACATGCAACACCCCAAACTTTCTATTTATTAAATAGTAATTTTGGACAGTTAACAGAATTCTACTATTTAGTGATTTCTGTGTACTGTAAAAATTATTTTGAATATTCCGTCTGTATATTTGATCGTTTTGAGTAATTTGTTCCGTGTCAGGAAAATAATAATTTTCGGGCCAGAAAAATTTATGTAAATTAATTTTTACTATTTAGTCTTAATTAATTTACGTAATCTGATTTTATATTTATGAATTTTCTAATTTTTGTGATTTTATGTGTGATTTTGAAATTTTTACTGTTTGTGGGCCCCACGAGGTGTATGTGGGCCCAGGTAGCCATACGTGGGCCCAAGTGGGTCCCACAAAGTGAAAAAAAATTTATACGCATAGAAAAATTTGTACTGTTTAGACGGAGACAGGGGATCTTACTAAACCTAAATTCGGAAACAGTTTTATAAAATTTCTTTTATTGTATTTTATACTGTATTTAATTATCGGATGATAAAAATACAGTAAATATATTCTTTCATGGGGTTATAACAGATAAAAATAAAATTCTATACTATTAAGTCAATATTGGTGGTTTGGATATTCACCATCGATTTAATTACCGTTGGAGATTTAATCTTGATTTAATCAACGGTGGAGATTTGATCTTAAAAATAAATAGGATCAATTATAACCGTTGGATGGAAATTAAGTCAAGGGTAGAGATTTAGTCTTATAAATGACTATGACCATTATCAACCCTTGGATGTAAAATTAATCAATGGTGGAGATGGATCATTAATGACCATTGGATTTGGATTTAGATCAATGGTAGAGAATTGGTCATCAAAAATGATTACAACCATTTTGGACCCTTGGATGTAAAGTTTGAAGGTGTAATCTTGACCTTTCATTTTGGAGACACATCTAATGGCTAGGATTTAAAGAAGAAAGATCCAATGGCCTAGATTTAGTCTTCTAAAAATCAAAATCTACCTAAATCCTAACCATTGAATAAATCAATGGCTAGAAAGGCTTCAAATAATGGTGTGTAAAGATGACAAACTTTGCATGATTTATTTGTGTATGCATGCTTAGTATGATTTTTATTTATTTATATGGTATACTTATAATATGCATGATGATATAGGTTGAATATATTATGATGAATGTATGTTGAAATAGAAAAATTTTGGCTCCAAAGGCCATGGAGGAGGTCACGGTTTTGAATTTCCAAGACTAAAGTTATTATTGAAATTTTTCAAGAACTATGGAGTTCATTTTTAGTCCTTGAACTAAAGTAAATTTCGGATAAGACATCAACCAATTTGGTATTCACAAAATTATATTTTTATAAATAATAAAATTGAATGATTTGAGAAGTAAAGAAAATAAACAAAGGAGTTTGTTTTGTAAAAGGAATGCACATGATTTTTGGAGTTGAGTTTTCATGAATTTATTTTGTGTAGAAACAAGAATGGAATTTATTTAAGTTAGAAGAAAAATATTTCATGGTTCCAATGGCCATCTATAAGGTTTTGATAATTTAGAAAAATGTTTTGATGTTATAAAATATAAGAATTTTCTAATAAGGATTTTTGAAAAGGGAATTAAAGTGTTATCAAGTAGAATTTCCATAAAAAAAAAGGAGATTGAAGGTGTTGAACTTCAAATTATTTTAAAGAGAATTAATTTTTAGAAGTGATTTAGAAATATAAAAGAAAACGTTTGTAACTTAAATTTACTAATGTAGAATTTATTTATTGGGTTTTGAAAAATGTTATGAAATTTAAAATTAGAAATAGTAATTAAATCAACTAAATGTGATTTTGTAAAATTAAATCAATAAAAAGTGATGTTGAGAAAATATATTATGGAAAAGAATTTTTTAAGAATTGGAAGAAAATAAAGTAAGAAATTATATTAAGAAAAGTCCAAAATAATATTTTAAAGTTAAGAAATATTTTACGAAGGGTAAAAACGGTGAAAAACGATTTATGTAACTCAAAAACATAATTTTTAAATTATGCGATTTGAAAAAAGTTAAAATATTTCTACGCGATTTTTTAAAGCGTTTAAATATTTTACACGATTGAAATGTTGTAGAAAAATTGCTATGCAATTTAAAAATGAAAGAATATTTTTACGCATTTTAGAATACAGTAGAAAATTGTTACACAAATTTTTAAACGTAATAGAAATGTTACAAATCATTGTTTACGTAATAAAATATTATGTGACCGCAAAAATGTGACAAAAAAAATATTTTGTGAACGAGAAAAAAATGCAATAATATAAGGTTGCTGTTAATTATACAGTAAACTTTACAGTTAAAAATCAGTATATGAATACTATACAAGAAATTAAGCAATTTGCTTATAATTGATATGAATCCATTTTATGAACGTAAAATAGTATTTGAACTTTGTATAAGAAATTATGTGATTTACCTTTGGTTGGTAATTGGTGCATTACACATACATTGAAAATGGTCCGATGGACTGTAAATGGCTAATTGCCTAGGAGAAACGTACACCTCTTGAGTGGGTGCGACACGCGTAGTGTAGGTCACTTGTTGACCTTAGGGGCATCGGGGTGCGGGTTGCTCGCAATGGGCAGTTGGTAGCTCTTCTGAACCGTGAGTTAGACCGATGCAACACACCGATAATCCGGACCGAGACACTATTCTTAATCGAGATCTGACAAAGACTGTCGTGTATGTGCTAGATGTGCAAGATATAATTATAGCACTTGGTCTGAAGCACGTGATACCAGCAGCTCTTTTCGATCAATTTCTCTGACTTGAGTATTAGCTCCATGGAGTAGGACATTGAGTCTATGTGCGCATGCATGAAACTAAGCATCTATATCTATATGGTGTTGTTACTGTAATTGTTTTGTGATTTAAACAGTGATAGTGGCATGATGGTAATTATTATTTTACACTATGATGATGGCATAATTGTGATCATGATATGATATTTTTGCGTGATATGTTGTTTGTATTATCTCTATGCTATCATGCTAGTATTGGCATAGGTGATCTCACCTCTTTGTATGTATATCTGTACATTGTATTTATAATTGGGTGAAGACGTTGGAAAGGAAATGGTACAAGAAGCAGAAGAAGAGTTACTTCTCACATCAGGCAACGCAGAATTCTAACAGTATGACATCAAGAGCCAGTTTCTTCGGATATGTACGTCTACAATTTCATGGAGGAGCTGGAGAATGGAGGACAAGTCCCGATGAGCAAGGACTTATTTACGAGGGGTACCTGACTGTTAGTATTAGTAGATTGTTTCGTTTTAATCCATTTTTTTGCGTGACTATCTTTGTTCATGTTGAATTTCCTTTACATATCAGGCGACATTGGGATACTAGAAATTATGTCCCAATGGAAATCAGCATAGTATCGTCAGCCCAGACACCTGTCCGTAGGGCTACTCGTCATAACGGATTCCTACCTGCTGAGGAACTCGAGGAGGACCCGTCTGAGGGGTCTTCTACTTAGTTAAACTTGGGCAAGTTTGAATTATGATATAAACTATGTGTGTAATTATTTAAGTGTGTTTATTATTCCGAGACATGGTCTGTAATAAATAAGCCTGACAGCACTTGTGTAATATGTATATGATGTAAATTATGTGTGAGGTTGTTGTATAATAGTTTTATCTTCCGCTAAGTCTATTTTATTGTTATCCATGAAGAAGAAGAAAAATTTACAACTCGTATTTTTATCACAACATCCCATTTTATAACTATTGAGGGTATTTTGGGTAATAAAGTAACATAAATGTGACTCCCTACGGTGGGTGTTACATTAGTTGGTATCAGAGCCCAAGTTAGAGTCTTTTGGGGTTGTGGTTAGGTCTGTCTTGTTTGTGTTGTGTGATTCTCTGTTATTGTTTTCTGAAAGGAAACAATATTGTTTGAAGATTGATCTTACTTTCTTTGTATTGTCTAGTTTGAGTGGAGAAAGTAATGACTGGACGAGGATGAGGACGTGGACGTGGAAATAATAGCACAGATATGGAACTTAATGGGAATGATAATTTGAACATGGCTGCAGCTGTAGCAGTAATGCAGAGAATGGCGGAAGTGGTTGCACAACAAAATCAACGGGCTAATGAGAATGTGCACAGTTTGTCAGAGTTTCGAAGGAATAATCCACCAAAATTTCGTGGAGAGTTTGATCTGGAGAAAGCTGAACTTTGGATCCAAGAACTTGAAAAGATATTTGATGGTATGGGATGTGCTGATGAACGGAAGCTTACGTTGGCAACCTTTATCTTTGGTAGGAGATGGTGAACGATGGTGGGCGCAGGAGCTAGAAGACCGTTGGAAGCCGAAGGAAGGATGGTGACATGGCAACTTTTTAAGCAAAAATTTCGGAGAAATATTTTCCAAGCAAGTGTGAGGCATATGAAGGAAATGGAATTTCGAGCTTACGACAAGGATTGATGTCCGTAAGTGAGTATGCGGCAAAATTTGAAAGTCTGTCTCGGTTTTCGAGATATTTGAGATGAATCCGGATGATTTGGAAATGCAGGAAATTTGAAGAAGGATTAAAGCTGGATATTAAGAGAGCTGTATCGATGTTGGAGATTAATCAATTTCCAACTTTGATTGAAAAATGTCGTAAAGTTGAAGAGATTGATCATCAACGTGCGACAAGAAATAAGAATTTTGGACCTGCAAGGTTCTAAAAAGGGAAGGATAATCAAGCAAATCGCTCTCAGCAAAAGCCGTATGTGAAACTGACAGGAAGTCAAACCAAGAAGCAATATGTAGAAGGAAGTTCTAGCGGTAATAAGGCAAGTCAAGCTGGGACTCCTATTCGATGTTTCAAATGTGGGAAGGATCATCTCACGAAGGATTGTCAACATAAGGAGATTGTTTGTTTTAAGTGTGGACAGCATGGACATTTCTCCAAAGACTGTGATCAGATAAGGAAGGAATCCTCTGTGGGAAATGTTCGAACTGCAAGGCCACAGGCAGGTGGTCGTGTCTATACAATGAGCGGAGAAGAAGCTGCTAAATCTGAGGACTTGATAATGGAGGAGGGTACTATTGAAGGTAATCCTTTAACCATACTCTATGATTCAGGAGCAACACATTCTTTCATTGCATGTGATTGTGTTGAGCGTTTGGGATTGACTGTGTCTGGATTACCATATGATCTGAGTGTTGCTACTTCTACTGATAAGTCTGTAGTTACATTAACAGTATGCCTGAATTGTCCTATCTGTGTTAGGGATAGAATCTTTTATGTGGACTTGATCTGTTTGCCTCTTTCCAAGATTAATGTAATCTTGGGAATGGATTGGTTGTCTTCTAACCATATCCTAATTGATTGTTCAAATAAGACATTAGTGTTTCCTGAGGCTAAGGATCCTAGATTCCTAACGGCTACTCAAGTGGAAGCTTGTTTGAAGGAAGGAGATCTTGGGTATCTATTATTATCTTCTTTAGAGGTGTAATGTGAATATGTCTTGAAGGATATTTTCGTGGTCAACGAATTTCCTGAAGTATTTCCTGAAGATGTACCTGGACTGCCACCAGTAAGGGAAATCGAGTTTGCCATTGACCTTATACCTGGAGCTGGACCAATATCTATAGCGCCCTATCGGATGTCGCCGGTAGAATTAGCCAAACTGAAGAAACAGCTAGAGGATTTATTAGAGAAACAATTTGTGAGACCTAGTGTGTCACCATGGGGAGCTCCAGTACTGTTGGTCAAGAAGAAGGATGGAACTTCACGTCTATTTGTAGACTATTTGCAATTAAACAAAATCATGATTAAAAATAAATATCCACTTCCAAGGATAGATGATCTAATGGATCAGTTGCGAGGAGCCGCAATATTTTCTAAGATTGATCTACGTTTTGGGTATCACCAGATACGTGTGAAAGTGGAGGATATTCCCAAGACTGCATTTCGAACGCGCTATAGGCATTACGAATATCTTGTGATGCCATTCGGTGTAACAAATGCACCAGCTATATTCATGGACTTCATGAATAGAATTTTTCATTCATACTTGGATAAATTTGTTGTCGTCTTTATCGATGACATTTTGATCTATTCTCGAAATCAGGAGGAACATGCTAAACATCTCAGGGTGGTTCTTCAAATTTTGAAGGAGAATAAGTTATATGCTAAGTTATCCAAATGTGAATTTTGGTTGAATGAAGTTCAATTTTTGGGACACGTGATATCAAAAGAAGGAATTAAAGTCGATGCTTCCAAGGTGGAGACAGTTTTGGAATGGGAAAGACCAAAGACTGTAACAGAAATCCATAGTTTTATAGGATTAGCTGGTTATTATAGACGGTTCATTGAGGGGTTTTCGAAGATTGCAGGACCTCTTACCCAACTTACACGAAAGAATCAGCCGTTCATGTGAGATGACGCATGCGAAGAAAGTTTCCAGAAGTTGAAAAGATGATTAACTACTTCACCGGTATTGATTCTACCTGATCCAAACGAACCTTTCGAAGTATATTGTGATGCTTCGTACCAAGGATTGGGTTGTGTACTTATGTAGAATTATAAGGTGGTGGCTTATGCTTTAAGGCAGTTGAAAAATCATGAGAGGAATTATCCGACTCATGACTTGGAGTTAGCAGCTGTGGTATTTGCGTTAAAAGTGTGGAGACATTTTCTCTATGGAGCATCATTTACTGTTTTTAGTGATCATAAAAGTTTAAAATATCTGTTTGACCAGAAAGAGTTGAACATAAGACAAAGGCGTTGGTTAGAGTTTCTGAAGGATTATGATTTTCAATTGCAGTATCATCCCGGAAAGGCGAATGTTGTAGCGGATGCGTTGAGTAGAAAAATACTTAGTGTTTCTGTTATGATGATCAAAGAGAAGGAGTTGATAGAAGAATTTCAGGATATGCGATTATTAGTGAAATTGACGCCGAGCAAGATGCGTTTAAACCTGATCACCATTTCAAATGATTTGATGGATAGAATCCGTGAAGGACAAAACAGTGATCAGTATTTGCAAGAAGCAAAAGAAGCAAAGAGCCAAGGAGCAGTGTTAGAGTTTAGCGAAGGTGCTAAGGGAATTTTGAAGTTTCAAGGAAGAGTTTGTGTGCCTAATGATCTCGATCTTAGGAGATTGATTTTGGATGAAGCTCACAGGAGTAAACTGAGTATGCATCCAGGAGCCACAAAGATGTACCAGGATTTAAAACAATTATATTGGTGGCAATGAATGAAGAAAGATGTTGCAGAGTATGTATCATCCTGTTTAGTCTGTCAGAAGGCTAAGGTGGAACATCAAAGACCTTCGAGAATGTTGCAACCTTTTCCTATTCCCGAATGGAAATGGGATGACATAGCAATGGATTTTGTGATGGGACTACCAAAGACTCGGAAGGGTCATGATGCCATTTGGGTAATTGTTGATCGGCTTACTAAGTCAGTGCACTTTTTGCCGATTATTATTAAATACTCAATGGAAAGGTTGGCTCAAGTGTACATCAGTGAAATTGTTAGACTTCATGGTGTACCATCCAGTATCATTTCGGATCAAGATCCAAGGTTTACGTCGAGATTTTAGGATAGTTTGCAAGAAGCGATGGGAACAAAGCTATGTCTAAGTTCTGCTTACCATCCACAAACAGATGGTCAGTTAGAAAGAACAATTCAATCTCTAGAAGATTTATTGAGAGCTTGTGTACTGGAACAAACTGGAGGCTGGGATGAATTCTTACCATTGATAGAATTCACATACAATAACAGTTTCCATTCAAGTATAGGGATGGCACCCTATGAGGCATTATATGGGAGGCGATGCAGAACACCGTTGTGTTGGTATCATGATGGTGAGAGTGCTATGTTAGGACCAGAGATTGTTCAACAGACAACTGAGAAAGTGAAGATGATTCAAGATAAGATGAGAATGAGTCAAACTCGACAAAAAAACTATGCTGATAAAAAGGAGAAAATCTCTTGAATTTGAAGAAGGTGACCATGTATTTTTGCGAGTGACGCCTATGACGGGTGTTGAACGAGTGCTTAAGTCCAAGAAGCTTACTCCAAAGTTTATCGGACCATATCAGATTTTATGTCGGGTGGGTCCGGTAGCATATCAGATTGCATTACCACCTTTTCTGTCAAATCTTCACAATGTATTTCACGTATCACAACTATGAAAATATATTTCTGATCCTACTCATGTTATCAAGCCAGACACAGTATAGCTGAAGGAAAATTTAACCTACGAAACTTTTCCAGTAAAGATGGAGGATCGAAAAACAAAGCAACTTCGAGGTAAGGAAATTTCATTAGTTAAAATTATTTGGGATGATATAAGTGGAGAAGCTACATGGGAACTAGAAGAAAAGATAAAAGAACAGTATCCCTATTTATTCTGAGGATGTGAAATCAAGTTCATCAAGTTTGGAGGACGAAACTTTTGTTAGTGGGGGAGAGTTGTAACACCCCAAACTTTCTATTTATTAAATAGTAATTTTGGACAGTTAACAGAATTCTACTATTTAGTGATTTCTGTGTACTGTAAAAATTATTTTGAATATTTCGTCTGTATATTTGATCGTTTTGAGTAATTTGTTCTGTGTCAGGAAAATAATAATTTTCGGGCTGAAAAAATTTACGTAAATTAATTTTTACTATTTAGTCTTAATTAATTTATCTAATCTGATTTGATATTTGTGAATTTTCTAATTTTTGTGATTTTATGTGTGATTTTGAAATTTTTACTGTTTGTGGGCCCCACGAGGTGTATGTGGGCCCAAGTGGTCATACGTGGGCCCAAGTGGGTCCCACAAAGTGAAAAAAAGTTTCTACGCATAGAAAAATTTGTACTGTTTAGACGGAGACAGGGGATCTTACTAAACCTGAATCTGGAAACAGTTTTATAAAATTTTTTTTATTGTATTTTATACTGTATTTAATTATCGGATGATAAAAATATAGTAAATATATTCTTTCGTGGGGTTATAACAGATAAAAATAAAATTCTATACTATTAAATCAATATTGGTGGTTTGGATATTCACCATCGATTTAATTACCGTTGGAGATTTAATCTTGATTTAATCAACGGTAGAGATTTGATCTTAAAAATAAATAGGATCAATTATAACCGTTGGATGGAAATTAAATCAAGGGTAGAGATTTAGTCTTATAAATGACTATGACCATTATCAACCCTTGGATGTAAAATTAATCAATGGTGGAGATGGATCATTAATGACCATTGGATTTGGATTTAGATTAATGGTAGAGAATTGGTCATCAAAAATGATTACAACCATTTTGGACCCTTGGATGTAAAGTTTGAAGGTGTAATCTTGACCTTTCATTTTAGAGACACATCTAATGGCTAGGATTTAAAGGAGAAAGATCCAATGGCCTAGATTTAGTCTTCTAAAAATCAAAATCTACCTAAATCCTAACCATTGAATAAATCAATGGCTAGAAAGGCTTCAAATAATGGTGTGTAAAGATGACAAACTTTGCATGATTTATTTGTGTATGCATGCTTAGTATGATTTTTATTTATTTATATGGTATACTTATAATATGCATGATGATATATGTTGAATATATTATGATGGATGTATGTTGAAATAGAAAAATTTTGGCTCCAAAGGCCATGGAGGAGGTCACGGTTTTGAATTTCCAAGACTAAAGTTATTATTGAAAATTTTCAAGAACTATGGAGTTCATTTTTAGTCCTTGAACTAAAGTAAATTTCGGATAAGACATCAACCAATTTGGTATTCACAAAATTATATTTTTATAAATAATAAAATTGAATGATTTGAGAAGTAAAGAAAATAAACAAAGGAGTTTGTTTTGTAAAAAGAATGCACATGATTTTTGGAGTTGAGTTTTCATGAATTTATTTTGTATAGAAACAAGAAAGGAATTTATTTAAGTTAGAAGAAAAATATTTCATGGTTCCAATGGCCATCTATAAGGTTTTGATAATTTAGAAAAATGTTTTGATGTTATAAAATATAAGAATTTTCTAATAAGGATTTTTGAAAAGGGAATTAAAGTGTTATCAAGTGGAATTTTTATAAAAAAAAGGAGATTGAAAGGTGTTGAACTTCAAATTATTTTAAAGAGAATTAATTTTTAGAAGTGATTTAGAAATATAAAAGAAAATGTTTGTAACTTAAATTTACTAATGTAGAATTTATTTATTGGGTTTTGAAAAATGTTATGAAATTTAAAATTAGAAATAGTAATTAAATCAACTAAATGTGATTTTGTAAAATTAAATCAATAAAAAGTGATGTTGAGAAAATATACTATGGAAACGAATTTTTTAAGAATCGGAAGAAAATAAAGTAAGAAATTATATTAAGAAAAGTCCAAAATAATATTTTAAAGTTAAGAAATATTTTACGAAGGGTAAAAACGGTGAAAAATGATTTATGTAACTCAAAAACATAATTTTTAAATTATGCGATTTGAAAAATGTTAAAATATTTCTACATGATTTTTTAAAGCGTTTAAATATTTTACACGATCGAAATGTTGTAGAAAAATTGCTATGCAATTTAAAAATGAAAGAATATTTTTACGCATTTTAGAATACAGTAGAAAATTATTACACAAATTTTTAAATGTAATAGAAATGTTACAAATCATTATTTACGTAATAAAATATTACGTGACCGTAAAAACGTGACAAAAAAAATATTTTGTGAATGAGAAAAAAATGCAATAATATAAGGTTGCTGTTAATTATACAGTAAACTTTACAGTTAAAAATCAGTATGTGAATACTGTACAAGAAATTGAGCAATTTGCTTATAATTGGCATGAATCCATTTTATGAACGTAAAATAGTATTTGAACTTTGTATGAGAAATTATGTGATTTACCTTTGGTTGGTAATTGGTGCATTACACATACATTGAAAATGGTCCGATGGACTGTAAATGGCTAATTGCCTAGGAGAAACGTACACCTCTTGAGTGGGTGCGATACACATAGTGTAGGTCACTTGTTAACCTTGGGGGCATCGGGGTGCGGGTTGCTCGCAATTAGCAGTTGGTAGCTCTTCTGTACCGTGAGTTAGACCGATGCAACACACCGATGATCCGGACCGAAACACTATTCTTAATCGAGATCTGACAAAGACTGTCGTGTATGTGCTAGATGTGCAAGATATAATTATAGCACTTGGTCTGAAGCACGTGATACCAGCAGCTCTTTTCGATCAATTTCTTCGACTTGAGTATTCGCTCCATGGAGTAGGACATTGAGTCTATGTGCGCATGCTTGAAACTAAGCATCTATATCTATGTGGTGTTGTTACTGTAATTGTTTTGTGATTTAAACAGTGATAATGGCATGATGGTAATTATTATTTTACACTATGATGATGGCATAATTGTGATCATGATATGATATTTTTGCATGATATGTTGTTTGTATTATCTCTATGCTATCATGCTGGTATTGGCGTAGGTGATCTCACCTCTTTGTATGTATATCTGTACATTGTATTTATAATTGGGTGAAGACATTGGAAAAGAAATGGTACAAGAAGCAGAAGAAGAGTTACTTCTCACATCAGGGAACGCAAAATTCTGACAGTATGACATCAAGAGCCAGTTTCTTCGGATATGTACGTCTACAATTTCACGGAGGAGCTGGAGAATGGAGGACAAGTCCCGATGAGCGAGGACTTATTTACGAGGGGTACCTGACTGTTAGTATTAGTAGATTGTTTCGTGGAAATCCATTTTTCTACGTGACTATCTTTGTTCATGTTGAATTTCCTTTACATATCAGGCAACATTGGGATACTAGAAATTATGTCCCAACGGAAATCAGCATAGTATCGTCAGCCCAAACACCTGTTCGTAGGGCTACTCGTCATAACGGATTCCTACCTGCTGAGGAACCCAAGGAGGACCGGTCTGAGGGGTCTTCTACTTAGTTAAACTTGGGCAAGTTTGAATTATGATATAAACTATGTGTGTAATTATTTAAGTGTGTTTATTGTTCCGAGACATGGTCTGTAATAAATAAGCCTGACAACACTTGTGTAATATATATATGATGTAAATTATGTGTGAGGTTGTTGTATAATAGTTTTATTTTCCGCTAAGTCTATTTTATTGTTATCCATGAAGAAAAAAAAATTTACAACTCGTATTTTTATCACAACATCCCATTTTATAACTATTGAGGGTATTTTGGGTAATAAAGTAACATAAATGTGACACTCTACGGTGGGTGTTACACAACATCATCAACTGTAACACCCACCGTAGGGTATCACATTTATGTTACTTAATTACCAAATTACCCCTTTATAATAAAATATGCTTTGTAGTGTAAATACAAGTTGTAAAATTTCATAATATTAATAAGATAAACTTAGCGAAAAATAAAAATATTACAACATCATCACAAATAATTTACATCATATATACACAATCTTAGTATAGTCATACTTAAATATTTACAGACTAAGTTCTTAAAGTATTTGAAAATTATTTAAAACTAACATACTGCCTAAGTATTACTAAACAGTAGAACCCTCAGACGGGTCCTCCTCAGATTCCTCAGCATTTAGGAATCCGACTAGACACGAAGTCCTACAGACAGGTGTCCGTGCAGACGACACGATACTAATCACACTAGGAGTACGGCAATAAGCTCCCTAGTACTACCTAATGGACAATGGAAACTCTAAGTGTACATTAATATTTACACTAAAATAAGAGTTCCCTTGATAAAGCCTACTTAGGATAATATTCAAGTCTCCTATATAGTAAATACACTCTCTATCTAGGTCAACGTGCCACGCTTCCGGTCCTCCACGAAATTGCAACCTCATATATCATAGGAAACTGTGCATCGCCATCTTCTCAGAATTTAGCTTCCTCCATAGGAATTTGCTCCTCTTCACCTTCTTGTTCAAGTCCTTGCTCAACGTCTTTACAAATATAAATACAGTACAAAATAGGCATACAAAGAGGTGAGATCACCTATGCCAATACCAGTATGGTAGCATGGAGATAAACACATACAATATATCATACAGATACATCCTACCATAATTCATGCCATCAACATTATTTATCATCACAATATATGTAATAAATAATAATTACAATCATGCCCTCAATATTTCCAATTCATTCAACAATTCAAATATCACACTGACATCAATACTCAAAAATCATGCATGTGCACATAGACTCAATTTCCTACTCCATGGAGCTAAAACTCAGGTCGGAGAGAGTGATCGAAAAGATCTGTCTGTACCAACATGCCTCAGACCACGTGCTATAATTTACACATCTAGCATATATACTACAGTCTTTATCAAATCTTAATTAAGAATAGTGTCTCGGTCAGGATCATTGGTGTGTTGCATCGGTCAAACCCACGGTACAAAAAAGCTACCAACTACCCATTGTAGGCAACCCGCACCCCAATGCCCCCAAAGTCAATAAGTGACTTACACTACGCATATCGCACCCACTCAAGAGGTGTATTCTTTCCTAGGCAATTAGCCTCATACAGTCCATTGGACCTTTCCAAATGCATGTAATGCACCATTCTCAATTCAAAGTCATCATTTCATATTCAGGTTTCACACATTGGTTCTACAGTATCTTTACTGTATTTTCATCACGTAATCATATTTTTGCATTTTCTCAACCGCGCAACAATTCTCTCGCATTTTCAAATCACGTATTGATTTCTCAACGTACTCTCAATCGCATAAAATATTTCTAACATGTTTTAAATCAAAAATACTATTTTTCTCATTTAATACCAAAAATTGACTTTATTTTTTATATTTGCATAATAGTCCCTCTATAACAAAATATTTATGTTATAGTCCTTGTTTAAATAATA
Organism: Ormosia semicastrata; assembly: GCA_029884595.1. Lineage (NCBI taxonomy): Eukaryota > Viridiplantae > Streptophyta > Magnoliopsida > Fabales > Fabaceae > Ormosia > Ormosia semicastrata. Next base: position 57,862,592 of record JAQQTO010000063.1, read on the forward strand.
TTTTTGTAACACCCTCCGTAGGGCATCACATTTCCGACTATAAGCTCATAATCTGAAAATGATTTCATAAAAGGTTTGAGCTATAAAACATGGGTTTTAAAATTTCTTTTCGCGAAAACATAAACTTACTGAAATTTATAGGTAATACTGAAAAATAGATTTAAACGGATTAATATGCATTATTGACACCAAATAATATTTAACAATTCTTTAGCAAACATAAAACTTACAGACTCAATTCTAAACAGTAGCAAACCCCATTACGAGTCCTACTCAATAGCACGGTAAAGGACTAACGAGAAAAACTCAACATACTTATTCCATCTTATATCCCTCTTAATGCGTCATATATCTGTTCATCCTCAAAACTGCACACCAACCAATCTGGGGTGGTCACTCCTTGATGTTATCACTGATGCGTGAAATCCGCAAGTGTACAGTTTCGTCGCCAAGTAATAAAAAGATCGAATCCACGGGGACTGTGTCTATGAATACCAATTAATTAATTAATTCAATTAAATTAAACAAAAGGGATAAAATTGTTGATTGATAAGGATGTAGTAACCAAGCAATTAAGTAAATAATTATTAAAGTGTAAAATTAAGAACAAAAACAGCAATTTATCAAGAAAGATATTCAGATTCAAGAAAGCTTCCAAGATTGGGATACCACAATGATACAAGATAAATCCTAATTGACAACCCTTTTATTAAATCTGAAATTCAATTGAAGGTGAATTACCCTAAATTAGTTAATGTTCTTTCTCAAGATACAAGATCCGTGCCCAATTAAACCAATTCCTACTCTCGTGGTAATTGAATTTAAATTGAACACATTACGCTTTGTGGTAATTCATTGAATCCTCGAAAGGCTAAAACTACTCTCGTGATTTAGACCTTAAGTTCAATTCTTATGGTTCCAACACTTAGCTTCACCTCTCAGTATGTCCCTAAATGCCTATGAGATACAAATAAGTGGCCAGCAAATTCACATGAATAAAAGCAATAAGAATTGAATCAATGAACAATCAAGATTAATAAAAGGGGAAACAAAGTCAATTAATCATTATCAAAGTATTAAAGGGCATTGCCCAATCCTAGAAACAAAAGAAACTACTCAGACATAGAGAAGAAGAAATCAGAAATCAAACTTAAAAACATCCTAAACCCGTAACAATGGAAGAAGAAGGGAGAAAAATGAAGATCAATAGCCAAAGCCTCCAATGTGCCTCCTCCAAAACCCAATTAGAACTCCCTAATTGTATTCAGAACATCTATTTATAACCTAGGGTTTTAATTAGCTAAAAAGCCCCCAAAAGAAATAAAAAAAAAACTTAAAAACTGCTGTGCACTGTGATCCACGGCCGTGGATCTTGCTGTCAGAATTCCACGGCCATGGATCATTCTATGGCCAGGCCGTGGATCGTTCCACGGCCGTGGAACTCCCTGGAATATCTCTTTTCCTCCTTCAAGTTGCTGCTCGATCCATGGCCGTGGTTTAATCCATGGGCAGGCCGTGGATCCCTCTAGAATGGTCTTTTTGCACCTTTTTGCTATCCATTAAGCTCCAACTTCAAACATGCAAGCATTCCATTCAATCCAAGGCCAATTCAACATTAATCCTGCACAAGAACACCAAAAACACCACAATTATCCGAACTAAGGGAAAAATAAACCAAAAGGGAAACTAAAATACCTAAAATGCTCAAGAATGCATGTAAAACAAGAACAAAACATGATGTTGTTTCACACACATCAATCACCAAATTCTAAATATTTGCCTCCAGTCACGTCTAAGAAACTCGTTCCATCCACTCTATATAATTTTAACAATACAAGCACAACAAAACAATATAACAAAGAGGTAAGATCCCCTTTCATCAATACCAAAGTGGTAACAAGGAATGATACGAATGACAAAGTCATTCCATACGCACAGATATCACAGTTTCTTTCATGTTATCAATTCATTACAATTCCCTATCAATTCATCATACTTCGTTATCATTTCATCACAATTCTAGTAAACATATATCTCAGTTAAATCACTAGTACCAATTTCTTCATAACAGATATCATCAGTATATAAAATAATGATGTCACATCATATGAACATTTCTCATGCCACAACAAATGTGTTCTGACTCATGTGTATGCATACTAGACCAATTTTCCCACTCCATGGAGGTTTTCACAATTTCGAGAAGAATGCTCTGGTTAATTGTCTAGCCTTAGCCCATAGACAATCTCCAGTCTTCGAAAAGAATTATGTTCTAGTCGGGTATCATCAATGCGTTGCAACGGACTGCGTCACCATGTGGCACAAAGTACTTGCCCCTGCCCACTGGATTGACTGTCGCGCCTTGACGCCCCCAAGATCCATCATAGATATCATTTTTCAATTCTCATTCTCTCTTCAGCCACAAGGGCCATAATAGCTATCGGCTATATTTCGTTCAATGCACGAATATCTCAATGCATGTTTCAATTTCATCATATGCCTCAACACATAGGTTTCAATTTCATCATATGCTTCAATGCATATCTTTCAATTTCATCTTTAAAAAGGTTCCCTTTCAGTACATCCGCTCTATATAGTATCTTATACTGTATTTTTAATTTTTAACACATTTTCACAATCACGTAACACTTTTGTTACATTTTCAAATCTCATAACCATTTTCCATCATTTTTCTTAATCGCATAAAAATATTTACACGTATTCCAAATTGCGTAGTGATTTTTCAAAATCACATAACTTAAAAATCATACTTTTAATCACGTAAACCCTTTTTCATCATTTTTCAACCTCATAAAATATTTCTCAATATTCCAAATATCATTTTGGATTTTCAAAACTCAATACCATTTCTAACTTCATTTTCCACGTATTTTTCACTTAAAAATCTTCTACGAAATATTTTTCATCATTTCCACTCAAAATCAATATTCCGTCAAAATCAATTAATCCAACTTAAAATTTCCTAACGCGCCTCAAAACTAACGGGTGAGCTATACGTTAGTAAATTTTAAGTTCCCAACGTATTCTTCATAATTCTAAATCAATTCCAAAATCAGTCCCCTCCAAAATAAATGGAGAATAAAACACTTCAACCTCTCTTTTTCTTTCATTAATGAAATCTTTACCTCTCAAGTGTTAAAGTACTTCTCCTTCATTTCTCAAATCCTTTTATAAATTTCTTGTACTAAAACAATTAACTTTTCATTTCCAAATCAAAGTTTTACATAAAGTAAAACCATTTCAAACTCACAAAATCGTAACCACATGGTCATTGAAACCATCATATCTTTTCTTTTCCTTTTTCCTTCTAATCATCCAATTTTACCATTCATGAAAACTCTTAATTTACCAATCCTTGGCATATTAGCCGAAAATCATAATTACCTTCATCATAAAAATCTTTATTCATTTCCTTGTCTACTTTCTTTGCAAATCCTCAAAATCATCAACTTGTTACCCTTTTATCTAAACTCATAATTAATAAAATACTTAGAATCTTTTGCTCCCAAAAATTCATTTGAGACTGTGTGCCTCCATGGTTCTTTGGAACCAACATATTTTCCTTTGTCATGTAATTCATATCTTAAAACATACACAATTCATCATGCATCATAAACACATATTAAAGTATTTTATCAAAGCAATAAACATCTCAATCACCAAACAACCATAAATATGGAAAGCTCTTAAATAAATAAGTGAAATAATCCTTATGGATTTTTCACTACACACACATCCATTCCTCATCACCAGCACATGGTTGATGAGGGTAATCTTTCCCTTACCTCTTGGAGAAACCTCCAAAGCTCCTAGTTTTGCTTCTTGTACAAGTCCTTCACCACCAAACAAATCTTAGAATCAAATCGAACACATAAAAGTTAGTATCTAAAGCTTGATTAAGATGACCATAGATCAAACATGGCCTTAAGATTCTAAGAATTAAATAAAAAGCCAAGTTTCAAGATTTTTACCTTGAAACCTTAGAACTTAAATCCAAGATTCAAGCATGAAGATGATGGATTTAGACCAAAGTCTCAACATCAAAGAGTCTTAGAATGATGTGAGGATTCAAGAAATATGGTTGGCTTAAATTAAACAAACTTAGAGGGTGGTCTTAGGGTGGTTGACCAAATTCTCCACAAGGGGAAAAACAATGGCTTTTTGATCTTTAACTTGAAGAAGAAGGTTAAAGATGATAGAACTAGGCTTAGATCTCAACTACCGAGTATCTTAGGATTGTGTATAGGTTCTAGATCTAAGATTGTATAAAATTATTGAAGCTTGGAAGTGAGATTTGGGAGTGGTGACCGAATTCCTTAATAAGAAAGAATATGAACTTTTGTGTTCTTGGCTTAATAAGATGATGAAGATGAATGAATTTTGAGAAGTTCTCAACATGAAAGTGTTTTGGATTGATGAGAGGATTCAAGATATATAACTAGATAAAATTATGAAAGATTGGAAGTGGTTCTATAGTTGGTGACCGAATGGTTCAAGATAAGAGAGAAAGAATGAGATCTTTGAGTGTTCTTGATGTTCTTGAAAAATTGGAAGAGAGAGAAGAGAGAAAATGGTCTTTGTGTCACTAAGTGTGATAAAATTAAGAATAGAAGGCTGAATTGAAGTGGGCAGCCGTGTGAGTGGGTGTGTAGGAGAAATGGAAGACTAATAATGATAATACAAATATCATCTTGTGTTCACATGCAAAAGCACATGGCCTATGTCACCTAGTGTCATCCAATAGTCATAAAAGATGGTTCTTGAACCTTGGAGAAGGCCTTGCAGCCGTGGAAGTCATAGGGAAATTGACTATGCTTTACTTCTATTTTAATTCTTAATTACACCTTAATTAAATAATTAACTCATCTAGTTTCTATTAAACTAGTTTAGTTAGGATTTCTAATTACTTTTTAATTTGTTAATTACATTACTATGATTATGTCATGTTTCTAGATAATAAATATTTATCTAGTAATTAGCTTCTAATTATTAAGCAACTAAATTAATTTATTTAGTTACTACTTAGAGTATTAAGGTAACTAAGTAACTAGTTACTTAGTAAATAATCAATCTAGCCACTTTTATTGACTAATTCCTAACCATAAGATGCATCTTCAAAAATGGAGGGTCAAGATCTTTTCTACACACTTTCGATCCAATGGTCACAAATGGTTTTAGCCATTTTGTGAGACCAATCTCCACCGTAGATTAAATCAACGATGGATATCCAAAGCCTTCCTTATTAAGCTTGTCTTTACAACCATTGATTAGATCAATGGTGAATATCCAAAGCTTCCTAACTAAGTTTATTCTCACACCATTGATTAAATCAATGGTGATCATCTAAAGCTATCTTCATTAAGATTGTTTTCACACCATTGATTAGATCAACGGTGAGGATCTAAGGCTCCTTAATCAAGTTTTCATCCAACGGTTCACAACGGAGTCTAGCCACTATATTTGACCAATTCCTATTGGTTGTCATAAAGCTTAGTAATGATGGCTTATAATGACCCTTAAGATATTTAGCTGAAATATTTTCTAACAGATATTACCCAATGGACAATAGCTACTGCTATTATTACACAATGGGTAATGGAAAACTTAGGTATAGAAAATCCCTGTTAACTGTTCCCAGTTTCGGGTTTAGTAAGATCCCCCGATCCCACCTTGACAGTTCGGAACTTTTTAGTCCAGGAAAATTTTTTATTTTTCCGAGCTTGCCTCGGGTCCACCCGGGGCCCACACGCAACTCAAAATAATACTAAAATTTAGAAATTTCTACAAAAATTCACAAAAATCATAAAAATTGTAAAACTCATATTTTCAGAAAAAATGAAATTCGGACATACAATTTTCAAGATAATATTAAAATATCAAAATAATATTAAAATATTCAAGAAAATATAAAATCTCACAATAATCCACAAAATCATAAATATTATAAAACTTATGGAAATCAAGTCGATTAGTAAAAATCATTAAGGATTAACAAAAATAAATAAAATACGAAGGCTAATATACAGTCTCCAAAATAATATTAAAATAATAAAAAACGTAAAAACTCTAAAAAAATTCCTAAAAATCACAACAATCATATAATTGACAGAAATCGAATCGGATTATTCAAAATAATTAAGAATCGCCCGAAATAAATAAAATATGAATTTTTGGGGTGCTACAACTCTCCCCCTCTAAAAAGAATTTCGTCCTCGAAATTCGTAGTAGTTTCCGAACCAAAAATGGATACTACTCTTTTATCTTATCTTCCAGTCCTCACGTTGTATCTCTTTTAACAGCATTGTATCTGATACTATGACATGAATTTGTACAGGAATATCCTTTCTTGCAATTTGTAATATATGAAAGAACATTATGAAAGTTAGAAAGAAAAGGTAGTGAAACTATCTGATATAATACCGTACATATCCAATAAAGAATTTGATGTTGCCCGATTTTTAAGAGACACCAAAATTTTATTAAAACAATCTACAAAAAATGGTTGGAAGATAACTAATCTGTTTCAAAGATCACATCTATTTATGAAAGAATATAAATAGATCAATCTAACGAAAAATTTTGATCTGTGACAACGATAGGATAATTTGAATAACTTGAGCAGCATGATAGGCTAGTAATAGAAACCGAAGTAAACAAATAAGAAGATTAAGAAAACACAGATAACTCTAATCAATCCATATAGTCAAGTAACCATAAAAGAATGGATTGAATCAAGAATTTAATTTCGCAATTGCGACATATGAACAATATTATGGACATGTAGAAAGAAAATATAGTGAAGTCATCTAATATGTTATCGGACCTATCCAACAGAGAAATTGATGTGGTCTGATGAATTTAGTAGTGAACTCTTTAAGTTGAATAATTCAACTGACAGATCCAACAGAGTATGGATGGTTGGACAATAATCAATCCACTTTTAAGATTATATCTATTTTGAAATAGATAAACAAATCAAATCAACAGAAAAGATTTAGTCTTCGATAGACATAGGATAGTTTAAGCAACTTGAATATCAACGATAGGTTTTTAGTAAGAGAAATAGAAATAACTAGATCAAAGATAACGAAGGCACATATAACATATAATTGATCCACACAATCATATGCCACAAAGAATAGGTTGCCCCCAGAATTATACAGTATAGTTAAAAGATTACCTCCTGTGGTACCATCTCCCTTACTTAGAGATCTTCAAATCGGAACACTCCTATTCCATTCGGGGTATCGACTCTCCCTACTACCTGAGATTTTGAAATATGTACGTTACCCATAGAAAACTTCATTTTTGGTGGAACACGATCTCTGGAAATATGTCCAGGCTTTCCGCACTTGAAATAAATTATTTCCTTGAACGTACAATCCTTCATTAAGTGACCTCTTCCACATCTCTTACAAAATAGTAAAGACGTCACAATCTGATAGAATTTACTATTACAAGCACTTTCTCCTCACATTTGTTGCTGCTTTTGATTTCCTGGTGATTGTAAATACGCTTTTCGCTGAAATCGATTTACCTTCCTATTATTCCTCCTTGGGAATGCCCAGATTCCAAGGTTACAAAATCTGGTATTTCAAGACTGATTCTCTTCTATCAGATCCTGAACCTCAACCTCCAGTTCCCATTGTTCAGTGATCCTCTATTCCTGCTGTACTGTCACGTCAGTTATCCTCCGCATTGCTCCCGTAGTTACAATTGTATTATTAATGTCACATTCCACTTCCACACGCGTACGTATACCACGAGCCATTTCCTTTCTTCCAAGACAGACAAATCAAAATACAATGGAAACCAGATGTAACCATTTCAAACAACATTGTTTCCTTTTAGAAACCAAACACACAGAGAACACAACACAAGCAAAATAAACCTAACCACAAACCCCAAAAGACTCAAACCGTGCTGTGATACCAACTAATGTAACACCCTCCGTAAGGCATCACATTTCTGACTACAAGCTCATAATCTAAAAATGATTTCATAAAAGGTTTGAGTTATGAAACATGGGTTTTAAAATTTCTTTTCTCAGAAACATAAACTTACTAAAATTTATAGGTAATACTGAAAAATAGATTTAAACTGATTATTATACATTATTGACATCACATAATATTTAACAATTCTTTAGGAAACATAAAACTTACAGACTCAATTCTAAATAGTAGCAAACCCCATTACGGTTCCTACTCAATAACATGGTGAAATACTAACGAGAAAAACTCAACATACTTATTCCATCTTATATCCCTCTTGATGCATCATATGTGGCGTCCCGGGGCCGACGAGGGCGGGGAGTGATCGCCGGTGCAATGAAGCACGGACAAGGAGTGGCTCCTGGCAGGCTTCTAGGCAGAGGGTCTGCATGAATGAACTGAATACGCACCGGAATGAGAGGGATTCAGAGACTGTGCAGGTATGGGACTGCATAGTTGAGGATGGCTTAAAGGAACTGATTTGGTGTAGCCATATCAACAAGTTGCAACTTCTTTTCGAGAGCCTAGAACATAAAACTCCATGGTTAAGCGTGCTTGACTTGGAGTAATTGTGGGATGGGTGACCTCTTGTGAAGTTTCCTAGGATGCGTGTGAGTGAGGACAAAGTACGCTGAAAAGACCCGTGTTGGTTTGTGGAGACACTCATCAATCCTGCAGGCAGTCCCTGGTCGTTACATTAATGGTATCAGAGACGAGACCTCTCCCAGTATGGTGTGGCTCGGGGACGAACCAAGCGGAAGTTGGTGGGCATGTGGCGTCCTGGGGCCGACGAGGGCGGGGAGTGATCGCCGGTGTAATGAAGCACGGACAAGGAGTGGCTCCTGGCAGGCTTCTAGGCGGAGGGTCTGCATGAATGAACTGAATACGCACCGGAATGAGAGGGATTCAGATACTGTGCAGGTATGGGACTGCATAGTTGAGGATGGCTTAAAGGAATTGATTTGGTGTAGCCATATCAACAAGTTGCAACTTCTTTTCGGAAGCCTAGAACATAAGAACTCCATGGTTAAGCGTGCTTGACTTAGAGAAATTGTGGGATGGGTGACCTCCTGGGAAGTTACCTAGGATGCGTGTGAGTGAGCACAAAGCACTCTGAAAAGACCCGTGTTGGTTTGTGGAGACACTCATCAATCCTACAGGCAGTCCCGGGTCGTTACATTAATGGTATCAGAGACGGGACCTCTCCCAGTACGGTGTGGTTCGGGGACGAACCAAGCGGAAGTTGGTGGGCATGTGGCGTCCCGGGGCCGACGAGGGCGGGGAGTGATCGTCGGCACACTGAAGTATAGACAAGGAGCGGCTTCTGGCACGCTTCTAGGCGGAGGGTCTGCATGAATGAACTGAATACGCACCGGAATGAGAGAGATTTAGAGACTGTGTAGGTATGGGACTGCATAGTTGAGGATGACTTAAAGGAATTGATTTAGTGTAGCCATATCAACAAGTTGCAACTTCTTTTCGGGAGCCTAGAACATAAGAACTCCATAGTTAAGCGTGCTTGACTTGGAGTAATTGTGGGATGGGTGACCTCCTGGGAAGTTTCCTAGGATACGTGTGAGTGAGGACAAAGCACGCTGAAAAGACCCGTGTTGGTTTGTGGAGACACTCATCAATCCTGCAGGCAGTCCCGGGTTGTTACATCATATATCTGTTCATCCTCAAAACTGCACACCAACCAATCCGGGGTGGTCACTCCTTGATGTTATCACCAAACTCTGAATATTTGCCTCCAGTCACGTCTAAGAAACTCGTTCCATCCACTATATATAATTTTAACAATACAAGCACAATAATTCATTCATGTTATCAATTCATTACAATTCCCTATCAATTCATCATACTTCGTTATCATTTCATCACAATTCTAGTAAACATATATCTCAGTTAAATCACTAGTACCAATTTCATCATAACAGATATCCTCAGTATATAAAATAATGATGTCACATCATATGAACATTTCTCATGCCACAACAAATATGTGTTCTGACTCGTGTATGCATACTAGACCAATTTTCCCACTCCATGGAAGTTTTCACAATTTCGAGAAGAATGCTCTGGTTAATTGTCTAGCCTTAGCCCATAGACAATCTCCAGTCTTCGAAAAGAATTGTGTTCTTGTCGGGTATCGTCAATGCGTTGCAACGGACTGCATCGCCATGTGGTACAAAGTACTTGCCCCTACCCACTGGATCGATTGCTGCGCCTTGACGCCCCCAAGATCCATCATAGATCTCACTTTTCAATTCTTATTCTCTCTTCAGCCACAAGGGCCATTATAGCCATCAGCTATATTCCGTTCAATGCACGAATATCTCAATGCATGTTTCAATTTCATCATATGCCTCAATGCATAGGTTTCAATTTCATTATATGCCTCAATGCATATCTTTCAATTTCATTATATGCTTCAATGCATATCTTTCAATTTCATCTTTAAAAAGGTTCCCTTTCAGTACATCCATTCTTTACAGTATCTATACTGTATTTTCAATTGCGTATCATTTTTAACGCATTTTCATAATCGCATAATACTTTTGTTACATTTTCAAATCTCATAACCATTTTCCATCATTTTTCTCAATCGAGTAAAAATATTTACACGTATCCCAAATTGCGTAGCGATTTTTCAATGTTTTCAAAATCGCGTAACTTAAAAATCATACTTTTAAGTCACGTAAACCCTTTTTCATCATTTTTCAACCTCATAAAATATTTCTCAATATTCCAAATATCGTTTTGGATTTTCAAAACTCAATACCATTTCCAACTTCATTTTTCACGTATTTTTCACTTAAAAATATTCTACGTAATATTTTTCATCATTTCCACTCAAAATCAATATTCCATCAAAATCAATTATTCTAACTTAAAATTTCCTAACGCGCCTCAAAACCAACGGGTGAGCTATACGTTAGTAAATTTCAAGTTCCTAACGTATTCTTCATAATTCTAAATCAATTCCAAAATTAGTCCTCTCCAAAATAAATGGAGATTCAAACACTTCAACCTCTCTTTTTCTTTCATAAATGAAATCTTTACCTCTCAAGTGATAAAGTATTTGTCTTTCATTTCTCAAATCCTTTCATAAATTTCTTATACTAAATCAATTAACTTTTCATTTCCAAATCAAAGTTTTACATAAAGTAAAACCATTTCAAACTCACAAAACCGTAACCACATGGTCATTGAAACCATCATATCTTTTCTTTTCCTTTTTCCTTCTAATCATCCAATTTTACCATTCATGAAAACTCTCAATTTACCAATCCTTGGCATATTAGCTGAAAATCATAATTACCTTCATCATAAAAATCTTTGTTCATTTCCTTGTCCACTTTCTTTGCAAATCCTCAAAATCATCAACTTGTTACCCTTTTATCTAAACTCATATTTAATAAAATACTTAGAATCTTTTGCTCCCAAAAATTCATTTGAGGCCGTGTGCCTCCATGGTTCTTTGGAACCAACATATTTTCCTTTGTCATGTAATTCATATCTTAAAACATACACAATTCATCATGCATCATAAACACATATTAAAGTATTTTATCAAAGCAATAAACATCTCAATCACCAAACAACCATAAATATGGAAAGCTCTTAAATAAACAAGTGAAATAATCCTTGTGGACTTTTCAGTACACACACATCCATTCCTCATCACCAACACATGGTTGATGAGGGTAATCTCCCTCTTACCTCTTGGAGAAACCTCCAAAGCTCCTAGTTTTGCTTCTTGTACGAGTCCTTCACCACCAAACAAATCTTAGAATCAAATCAAACACATAAAAGTTAGTATCTAAAGCCTAATTAAGATGACCATAGATCAAACATGGCCTTGAGATTCTAAGAATTAAATGAAAAGCAAAGTTTCAAGATTTTTACCTTGAAACCTTAGAACTTAAATCCAAGATTCAAGCATGAAGATGATGGATTTAGACCAAAGTCTCAACATCAAAGAGTCTTAGAATGATGTGAGGATTCAAGAAATATGGTTGGTTTAAATTAAACAAACTTAGAGGGTGGTCTTAGGGTGGTTGACCGAATTCTCCACAGGGGGATAAACAATGGCTTTTTGATCTTTAACTTGATGAACAAGGTTGAAGATGATAGAACTAGGCTTAGATCTCAACTACAAAGTATCTTAGGATTGTGTATAGGTTCTAGATCTAAGGTTGTATAAAATTATTGAAGCTTGGAAGTGAGATTTGGGAGTGGTGACCGAATTCCTCAATAAGAAAGAATATGAGCTTTTGTGTTCTTGGCTTAATAAGATGATGAAGATGAATGAATTTTGAGAAGTTTTCAACATGAAAGTGTTTTGGATTGATGAGAGGATTCAAGATATATAGCTAGATAAAATTATGAAAGATTGGAAGTGGTTCTATGGTTGGTGACCGAATGGTTCAAGAGATGAGAGAAGGAAGGAGATCTCTGAGTGTTCTTGATGGTCTTGAAAAATTGGAAGAGAGAGAAGAGAGAAAATGGTCTTTGTATCACTAAGTGTGATAAAAATAAGAATAGAAGGCTGAATTGAAGTGGGCAGCCGTGTGAGTGGGTGTGTAAGAGAAATGGAAGACTAATAATTATAATCAAATATCATCTTGTGTTCACATACAAAAGCACATGGCCTATGTCACTTAGTGTCATCCAATAGTCATAAAAGATGGTTCTTGAACCTTGGAGAAGGCCTTGCAGCCGTGGAAGTCATAGGGAAATTGACTATGCTTTGCTTCTATTTTAATTCTTAATTACACCTTAATTAAATAATTAATTCATCTAGTTTCTATTAAACTAGTTTAGTTAGGATTTCTAATTACTTTTTAATTAGTTAATTACATTACTATGATTATGTCATGTTTCTAGATAATAAATATTTATCTAGTAATTAGATTCTAATTATTAAGCAACTAAATTAATTCATTTAGTTACTAGTTAGAGTATTAAGGTAACTAAGTATCTAGTTACTTAGTAAATAATCAATCTAGCCACTTTTATTGACTAATTCCTAACCATAAGATGCATCTTCAAAATTGGAGGGTCAAGATCTTTTCTACACACTTTCCATCCAATGGTCACAAATGGTCTTAGCCATTTTGTGAGACCAATCTCCACCGTAGATTAAATCAACAGTGGATATCCAAAGCCTTCCTTATTAAGCTTGTCTTTACAACCATTGATTAGATCAATGGTGAACATCCAAAGCTTCCTAACTAAGTTTACTCCCACACCATTAGTTAAATCAATAGTGATCATTTAAAGCTATCTTCATTAAGATTGTTTTCACACCATTGATTAGATCAACGGTGAGGATCTAAGGCTCCTTAATCAAGTTTTCATCCAACGGTTCACAACGGAGTCCAGCCACTATATTTGACCAATTCCTATTGGTTGTCATAAAGCTTAGTAATGATGGCTCATAATGGCCCTTAAGATATTTAGCTGAGATATTTTCTAACAAATATTACCCAATGGACAATAGCTACTGCTATTATTACACAATGGGTAATGAAAAACTCAGATATAGAAAATTCCTGTCAACTGTTCTCGGTTTCGGGTTTAGTAAGATCCCCAGATCCCACCTTGACAGTTCGAAACTTTCTGGTCCAGAAAATTTTTTTATTTTTCTGAGCCCGCCTCGGGTCCACCCCGGACCTACACGCAACACAAAATAACACTAAAATAATTAAAATCTCAGAAAGTTCTACAAAAATTCACAAAAATCATAAAAATTATAAAATTCATATATTTTCAGAAAAAATGAAATTCGGACATACAGTTTTCAAGATAATATTAAAAACATCAAAATAATATTAAAATATTCAAGAAAATATAAAATCTCATAATAATCCGCAAAATTATAAATATTATAAAACTTATAGAAATCAAGTCAGATTAGTAAAAATCATTAAGGATTGACAAAAATAAATAAAATACGAAGGCTCATATACAGTCCCAAAAATAATATTAAAATAATCAAAAACGTAAAAACTCTAAAAAAATTCCTAAAAATCACAACAATCATATAATTCACAGAAATCGAATCAGATTACTCAAAGTAATTAAGAATCGCCCGAAATAAATACAATATGAATTTTTCGGGTGTTACAATTTTCATAATAGTCCCTCTTAAAATAATATTTACAAGATAGTCCCTCTTTTAGAAAATATTTGCTATATAGTCCCTCTAAAAATTAGTATTTTTACTATTTCCCAGAAAATGGTAATTCTTTGATTTACTTAAGATATTACAGCTCAAATTTTCCTAACGCGCTTCTAAACCCATAGGGTGAACTATACGTTAGAAAATTTTAAGTATTGACATCTATTTTTATTTCATAACCTAATTATTTAATTTCATCATTTTGTTTTCTAAAAAGTATTTTGCTTGCTACTAAATCCAAACTCTTTCAAAATACTTTCCTTCTCAATTAAACCTTTAAATCTACACTTAATAAATTAATTTGGTTCTACATTATGAAAAGTGGCATGTTGGCCAAATTTTCATTCTTGCTTCAAAATTCATTGTAATTTATTTTCTAACACTCTAAATCCTTGTAAAATCTCTTAATTAATTTTATTGTCATAGAACATTTAACCCTCAATTTGAAATCATAATTTTAGGACTCTTGGTCCTCTTGAAAGTAGTGAGGCCGTGTGCCTCTAAGCTCTTTGGAGCTCTCATGAAATCTTTCCAACATGTTGTTCATATTCTAAATTACACATACATTTGCATGCTTCCAAAATTATACATACAAGCATATTATTAAAGCTATAGTCATACCATCACACATGCAACCATAAATTCAAAATCATAAACACCACAATCACAAACAAAGAAGCATCAAATAACATGTGAATAAACCCTTATGGATTTTTCACCATACAAAACCATCTCCTCACCACCAACACTTAGTTGGTGAGGTAAATCTCCCTCTTACCTTAAGGAAGACAAGAATCTTCAAGTTCCCTCATTCTCTTGATTTCTTGTAACACACAAACAAATCCCTAAAAATCTTAAACAATTCTAAAAGTGACAAACAAGACTTAAGAACAAGGAACCATGGATCAATCATGGTTTAGAAAATTAAAAACTTAATTTAGAACCAAAGAATCAAAAGTTTACCTTTAGAGTAGTAAACCAAAGCTTGAATTTTGAGGTACTAGGAGTAGGATTTTGACAAAACTTTCTAAATGAAAAGTGTTTAGAATATGGTTTAGGTTGAGAAAATGTAGAGAAGAAAAATTATAGAAGATTGGAACTGGTATTTAGGGTGGTTGGCCGAAACTCCAAGAGGAAAAAGAAAGGGAAAAGTTCTTGTGTTCTTGAGTGTTTGGAGAGAAAATATGAAGGTTTAGCTTTTAGGTGAGAGAAAATGAAAATGAATAATAAATTTAGAGAGTCAAAACCGTGTGGGTAGTGTTGGGAAATTATAATATAAACTTGACAATAAAATATCACACTATGTGTTCACATGTGAAAGCACATGGCTTAGTCATCACTTGGTCATCAAAGTGTCATGCAAGACCATTCAAGAAGCTTGGAGAAGCTCCTTGGCCATGTGGCTTTAGGGAAAAAGCTAACTTCATTTATTTCTATTTTAGTTCTAGTTACTTTTCAAGAAAATCACAACTAACTAGATTAGGTTTTCTAGTTACTTGATTAACTATCTAGTTACATAGCTAACTAGTTAACTAGGTCATTGCATATGTCATGCCTAGTTATGGCTTCTAGATAGTTTTAGGATATTTAACTAGTAACTATGTTCTAACTAATTAGTAACTAGGTTAGTTCATTTAGTTTCTTAATTAGGAAATTTGTTTCCATTGGTTCATAAATAATTAGGTTACAGAAAATATTCTAAGTACATTTTCTGTCAATTAAAATATATCGGGTCCAATAATTTTAGCAGAAGCTGCTATAAATAAAATAGTAAATTATTTTTCGTGAAATATTTTTATTTCATAGATAAATTCTAAAAATTAAAAGATTCATTTCTGTGTCTCTCAGATTCAGGTTTAGTAAGATACCCCGTCTCTAAATAAATCAAATAAGATTTTCACTGGTTCAAAAATTATTATTTTCCTAACTCGAAGCAAATCTCACACAACAATCAAAAACAGACTCAGAATGGTCAAAATAATTTTCTGTAACACAGAAAACACAAAACATTACAATTTAGCCACTACTGTAACATAGCCAAAATTTGAGGTGTTACAACTCTCCCCCTTTAAAAAGAAGTTTCGTCCTCGAAACTTGATTTCATACTCTCAAAATAAATATGGATATTACTCTTTTATTTTATCTTCCAACTCCCACGTAGGTTCACCGCTTACATCGTTCCAAACCACTTTAACTAATGCAATTTCCTTACCTCGAAGTTGCTTTGTCCTTCGATCTTCAATCTTGACTGGAAATGTTTCATAGGTTAAATTTTCCTTCAGTTGTATAGTGTCTGATTCGATAACATGTGTAGGATCAGAAATATATTTTCGTAGTTGTGATACGTGAAATACATTGTGAAGATTTAATAGTAAAGGTGGTAATGCAATCTGATAAGCTACCGGACCTACCCGACGGAGTATCTGATACGGCCCGATAAACTTTGGAGTGAGTTTCCTTGACTTAATCACTCGTCCAACTCCGGTCATAGGTGTCACACGTAAAAACACATGGTCACCTTCTTCAAACTCAAGCGGTCTTTGTCTTTTATCAGCATAACTCTTCTGCCAAGTCTGAGTTGTCCTGATCTTGTCTTGAATCATCTTCACTTTCTCAGTTGTCTGTTGTACAAATTTTGTCCCTACTACAGCACTTTCACCATCATGATACCAACACAATGGCGTTCTGCATCGTCTCCCATATAATGCCTCATAGGCTGCCATCCCTATGCTCGAATGAAAATTGTTGTTGTATGTAAACTCTATCAATGGCAAAAATTCATCCTAACAACCAGTTTGTTCTAGGACACAGGCTCTCAACAAGTCTTCTAATGACTGAATCGTCCCTTCTGACTGGCCATCTGTCTATGGATGGTAAGCAGAACTTAGACGTAGCTTTGTTCCCATCGCTTCTTGTAAACTATTCCAAAACCTCGATATAAATCACGGATCTTGATCAGAAATAATACTGGATGGTACACCATGAAGTCTAACAATTTCATTGATGTACTCTTGGGCCAACTTTTCCATTGAGTACTTAATATTAATCGGCAAAAAGTGCGCTGACTTTGTAAGTTGATCAATAATTACCCAAATAGAATTGTCACCTTTCTGAGTTTTCGGTTGTCCTGTTACGAAATCCATTGCTATGTCATCCCATTTCTATTTAGGAATAGGCAAAGGTTGCAACATTCCCGATGGTCTTTGGTGTTCCACCTTAGCCTTCTGACAAACTAAATAAGATGATACATATTCAGTGACATCCCTCTTTATTCCTTGCCACCAATATAGTTGTTTCAAGTCTTGATACATCTTTGTGGCTCCTGGATGCATACTTAACTTACTTCTATGAGCTTCATCTAAAATCAATTTCCTTAGTTCTGAATAATTTGGCACATAAACTCTTCCATTAAACTTTAGAATTCCATCAATACCTTCGCTAAATTCCAATACTGCTCTTTGACTCCTTGCTTCCTTTGCTTCTTACAAATACTGATCACTGTTTTGTCCTACTCGTATTCTATCCATTAAATCATTTGAAATGGTGATCATGTTTAAACACATCTTCCTCGGTGTCAATTTCACAGACAAACGCATATCCAAAAATTCTTCTATCAGTTCCTTCTCTTTAATCATCATAATAGAAGCATTAAGCGTTTTCCTACTTAAAGCATCCGCTACAGCATTCGCCTTTCTGGGATGATACTGTAACTGAAAGTCATAGTCCTTCAGAAACTCTAGCCAACGCCTTTGCCTCATGTTCAACTCTTTTTGGTCAAATAGATACTTCAAAATTTTATGATCACTAAAGACAGTGAACGTTGCCCCATAAAGAAAATGTCTCCACACTTTCAATGCAAACACTACAGCTGCCAACTCCAAATCATGAGTCGGATAATTCCTTTCATGCACTTTCAACTGCCTCGATGCATACGCTACAACCTTATGGTTCTGCATAAGTACACAACCCAGCCCTTGGTACGAAGCATCACAATATACTTCGAAAGGTTCGTTCGGATCAGGTAGAATCAAAACTGGTGAAGTAGTCATTCATCTTTTCAACTCCTGGAAACTTCCTTCGTATGCATCAGCCCATACGAACGGTTGATTCTTTCATGTAAGTTGGGTAAGAGGTCCTGCTATCTTCAAAAACCCCTCAATAAATCGTCGATAGTAACCGGCTAATCCGATAAAACTACAGATCTCTGATACAGTCTTCGGTCTTTCCCATTCAACAATTGTTTCCACACTAGAAGCATCAACTTCAATTCCTTCTTGTGATATAACGTGTACCAAAAATTGAACTTCACTTAACCAAAATTCACATTTGGACAACTTGGCATACAACTTATTCTCCTTTAGAATCTGGAGAACCACTCTATGATGCTCAGCATGTTCCTCCTGACTTCGAGAATAAATCAAAATGTCATCAATAAAGACAACAACAAACTTATCCAAGTATGAATGGAAAACCCTGTTCATAAAGTCCATAAATATGACAGGTGCATTAGTCACACCAAATGACATCACTTGACATTCATAATGCAAATAACGTGTCTAAAACATAGTTTTGGGAATACCCTCCACTTTCACACGTATCTGGTGATAACCAGAACGTAAGTCAATTTTGGAAAATATTGCGGCTCCTCGCAATTAGTCCATCAGATCATCGATTCTTGGAAGCGGATATTTATTCTTAATCGTAATCTTGTTCAATTATCGGTAGTCTACACATAGACGAGAAGTCCCATCCTTCTTCTTTACCAACAATACTGGAGCTCCCCATGGCGATACACTTGGTCTCACAAATTGCTTTTCCAACAAATCCTCCAACTGTTTCTTAAGCTCTGCCAACTCTACTCGCAACATCCTGTAAGGTGCCATAGATATAGGTCCAGCTCCAGGTACTAAATCAATAGAAAACTCAATTTCTCTTTCAGGTGGTAGTCCAGGTATATCTTCAAGAAATACCTCAGGAAATTCATTAACTACGAAAATATCCTTCAAAACATCTTCACACTGAACCTCCAAAGAAGATATCAACAAGTACCCCTAATCTCCTTCCTTCAAACAAGCTTCTACTTGAGTAGCTATTAGGAATCTAGAATCCTTAACCTCAGGAAAAACTAACGTCCTACTAGAACAGTCTATCAGGATACGGTTAGAAGATAACCAATCCATTCCTAAGATTACATTAATCTTGGAAAGAGGCAAACAAATCAAGTCCACATAAAAGATTCTATCCCTAACATATACAGGGCAATTCAAACATACTTTTGTAGTTATCACAGGCTTATCAGTAAGAGTAACAACACTCAAATCATAAGGCAATGTAGTCACAGTCAATCCTAAACGCTCCACACAATCACATGCAATAAAAGAATGTGTTGCTCTCAAATCATATAACACTGTTAAAGTATTACCTTCGATGGCACACTCCTCCATAATCAAGTCCTCAGATTTCGCTACTTTTTCTCCGCTCATGGTATACACATGACCACCCGCCTATGGCCTTGCAGTACGAACACTTCTCATCGATGGTTCTGCCTTCAACTGATCACATTCTCTGGAAAAATGTCCAGGCTTTCCACATCTATAACAGATAACTCCTTTATGTTGACAATCTTTGGTGAGATGATTTTTTCCACACTTGAAGCATTTTAGTGTAGAAGTTCCAACTTGACTCACCTTACTGCCACTAGAACTTCCTCCAAAAGATTGATGTCGACTCTGACCTCCTGCCGGTTTGGTATACAGTTTCTGCTGATAACGGTTACCACCGCTACCCTTTCCTCTTTGGAACCGTGTAGATCTAAAGTTCCTATTCCTTGCCTCACGTTGTCCATCAATTTCTTCAACCTTTCGACACTTGTCCAACAATGCTAGAAACTAGTCAATATCCACGGTTGCTATAGCTCGCTTAATATCAAATCTCAACCCCTCTTCAAATTTCCTGCACTTCCATTCCTCATCCGGGTGCATTTGAAAATACCTCGAAAACTTAGACAAGCTTTCAAATTTTGTAGCATATTCACTTATGGACATCACCCCTTGACTCAAACTAAGAAATTCCATCTCCTTAGTGTGATGAACACTAGCCGAAAAATACTTCCCCAGAAATTTCTGCTTAAAGAGCTACCATGTCACAACTCTTCCCTCAACTTGAATCAATCTTCAGGCTCCTGCCCACCAAGCTTCTCCATCTCCTACTAACGCAAAAGTTGCAAAAGTAAGCTTCCGCTCATCGGTACAACCCATACCTTCAAATATCTTTTCTAGTTCTTTGATCCACAAATCAGCTTTCTCTGGGTCAAATTCTCCATGAAACTTTGGTGGATTGTTTCTACGAAATTCTGACAAACTTTGAGCATCCTCAGTTGCTCTTTGGTTTTGCTGCACAACAACTTTAGCCATCTGTTGCATTGCTGCTACAGCTGCAGCCATGTTATGGTTATCGTCGCCAACATTTCCAAATCCTGCTCTAGTATTCACGTGTCCTCTTCCTCGTCTAGCCATTACGTTTTCTCAAATCAAGCTGAACAACACAAGGAAGAGTTAAAGTCAATCTTCAAACAATATTGTTTTCTTTCAGAAAACAAACACAGAGAATCACACAACTTAAATAAGGCAGACCTAACCACAAACTCAAAAAGACTCTAACTTAGGCTCTGATACCAACTAATGTAACACCCACCGTAGGGTATCACATTTGTGTTACTTAATTACCAAATTACCCCTTTATAGTAAAATATGCTTTGTAGTGCAAATACGAGTTGTAAAATTTCATAATATTAATAAGATAAACTTAGCGAAAAATAAAAATATTACAACATCATCACAAATAATTTACATCATATATACACAATCTTAGTACAGTCATACTTAAATATTTACAGACCAAGTTCTTAAAGTATTTGAACATTATTTAAAACTAACATACTGCCAAGTATTACTAAACAGCAGAACCCTCAGACGGGTCCTCCTCAGATTCCTCAGCAGGTAGGAATCCGACTAGACGCGAAGTCCTATGGACAGGTGTCCGTGCAGACGACACAATACTAATCACACTAGGAGTACGGTAATAAGCTCCCCAGTACTGCCTAATGGACAATGGAAACTCTAAGTGTACATTAATATTTACACTAAAATAAGGGTTCCCTTGATAAAGCCTACTTAGGATAATATTGAAGTCTCCTATATAGTAAATACACTCTCTATCTAGGTCAACGTGCCACACTTCTGGTCTTCCATGAAATTGCAACCTCATATATCCTAGGAAACTGGGCATCGCCATCTTCTCAGAATTCAGCTTCCTCCACAGGAATCTACTCCTCTTCATCTTCTTGTTCAAGTCCTTGCTCAGCGTCTTTACAAATATAAATACAGTACAAAATAGACATACAAAGAGGTGAGATCACCTACGCCAATACCAGTATGGTAGCATGGAGATAAACACATACAATATATCATACAGATACATCCTACCATAATTACAATCATGCCATCAACATTATTTATCATCACAATATATGTAATAAATAATAATTACAATCATGCCCTTAATATTTCCAATTCATTCAACAATTCAAATATCACACTGACATCAATACTAAAAAATCATGCATGTGCACATAGACTTAATTTCCTACTCCATGGAGCTAAAACTCAAGTCAGAGAGAGTGATCGAAAAGATCTGTCTGTACCAACATGCCTCAGACCACGTGCTATAATTTACACATCTAGCATATATACTACAGTCTTTATCAGATCTTGATTAAGAATGGTGTCTCGGTCAAGATCATTGGTGTATTGCATCGGTCAAACCCACGGTACAAAAGAGCTACCAACTGCCCATTGTAGGCAACCCGCACCCCAATGCCCCCAAAGTCAACAAGTGACTTACATTACACATATCGCACCCACTCAAGAGGTGTATTCTCTCGTAGGCAATTAGCCTCATACAGTCCATTGGACCTTTCCAAATGCATGTACAATGGACCATTCTTAATTCAAATTCACCATTTCATATTCAGGTTTCACACATTGGTTCAACAGTATCTTTACTGTATTTTCATTGCGTAATCATATTTTCACATTTTCTCAACCGCGCAACAATTCTGTCACATTTTCAAATCACGTATTGATTTTTTAACGTACTCTCAATCGCGTAAAATATTTCTAACATGTTTTAAATCAAAAATACTATTTTTCTCATTTAATACCAAAAATTGACTTTATTTTTGATATTTGCATAATAGTCCCTCTATACCATAATATTTACGTTATAGTCCTTGTTTAAATAATATTCTCATAATTGTCCCTCTTAAAATAATATTCACAAGATAGTCTCTCTTATAGAAAATATTTGCTATATAGTCCCTCTAAAAATTAATATTTCTACTATTTCCCAGAAAATGGTAATTCTTTGATTTACTTAAGATATTACAACTCAAATTTTCCTAACACGCTTCTAAACCCATAGGGTGAGCTATACGTTAGAAAATTTCAAGTATTGACATCTATTTTTATTTCATAACCTAATTATTTAATTTCATCATTTTGTTTTCTGAAAAGTATTTTGCTTGCTACTAAATCCAAACTCTTTCAAAATGCTTTCCTTCTCAATTAAACCTTTAAATCTACACTTAATAAAATAATTTGGTTCTACATTATGAAAAATGGCATGTTGGCCAAATTTTCATTCTTGCTTCAAAATTCATTGTAATTTATTTTCTAACACTCTAAATCCTTGTAAAATCTCTTAATTAATTTTATTGTCATAGAACATTTAATCCTCAATTTGAAATCATAATTTTAGGACTCTTGGTCCTCTTGAAAGTAGTGAGGTCGTGTGCCTCTAAGCTCTTTGGAGCTCTCATGAAATCTTTCCAACATGTTGTTCACATCCTAAATTACACATCCATTTGCATGCTTCCAAAATTATACATACAAGCATATTATCAAAGCTATAGTCATACCATCACACATGCAACCATAAATTCAAAATCATAAACACCACAATCACAAACAAAGAAGCATCAAATAACAAGTGAATAAACCCTTATGGATTTTTCACCATACAAAACCATCTCCTTACCACCAACACTTAGTTGGTGAAGTAAATCTCCCTCTTACCTTAAAGAAGACAAGAATCTTCAAGTTCCCTCCTTCTCTTAATTTCTTGTAACACACAAACAAATCCCTAAAAATCTTAAACAATTCTAAAAGTGACAAACAAGACTTAAGAACAAAGAACCATGGATAAATCATGGTCTAGAAAATTAAAAACTTAATTTAGAACCAAAGAATCAAAAGTTTACCTTTAGAGTAGTAAACCAAAGCTTGAATTATGAGGTACTAGGAGTAGGATTTTGACAAAACTTTCTAAATGAAAAGTGTTTAGAATATGGTTTAGGTTTAGAAAATGTAGAGAAGAAAAATTATAGAAGATTGGAACTAGTATTTAGGGTGGCTGGCCGAAACTCCAAGAGGAAAAAGAAAGGGAAAAGTTCTTGTGTTCTTGAGTGTTTGGAGAGAAAAGATGAAGGTTTAGCTTTTAGGTGAGAGAAAATAAAAATGGATAGTAAATTTAGAGAGTCAAAACCGTGTGGGTAGTGTAGGGAAATTATAAGATAAACTTGACAGTAAAATATCACACTTTGTGTTCACATGTGAAAGCACATGGCTTGGTCATCACTTGGTCATCAAAGTGTCATGCAAGAGCATTCAAGAAGCTTGGAGAAGCTCCTTGGCCGTGTGGCTCTAGGGAAAAAGCTAACTTAGTTTATTTCTATTTTAGTTCTAGTTACTTTTCAAGCAAATCACAACTAACTAGATTAGGTTTTCTAGTTACTTGATTAACTATCTAGTTACATAGCTAACTAGTTAAATAGGTCATTGCATATGTCATGCCTAGTTATGTCTTCTAGATAGTTTTAGGATATTTAACTAGTAACTATGTTCTAACTAATTAGTAACTAGGTTAGTTCATTTAGTTTCTTAATTAGGAAATTTAGGTAACTAAATTAGGTTAATTTTGTTACTTTGTAACTAGTCAAATATTTCAACTTAGACCATTTCTTATTGGTTAGAAAAGTCCAACCATCATTTTTGACTTGTTTCTATTGGTTCATAAATAATTAGGTTACAGAAAATATTCTAAGTACATTTTCTGTCAATTAAAATATATTGGTTCCAATAATTTATAGCAGAAACTACTATAAATAAAACAACAGATTATTTTTCGTGAAATATTTTTATTTCACAGATAAATTCTAAAAATTAAAAGATTCATTTCTGTGTCTCTCATATTCGGGTTTAGTAAGATCCCCCGTCTCTGAATAAATTAAATAAGATTTTTCCTGGCCCGAAAATTATTATTTTCCTAACTCGAAGCAAATCTCACACAACAATCAAAAACAGTCTCAGAATGGTCAAAATAATTTTCTGTAACACAGAAAACACAAAATATTACAATTTAGCCATTACTGTAACATAGCCAAAATTTGGGGTGTTACACCAACCAAATCCTTTCTCGAACCATTTAGGTTAGTTTCATCAAATGCAACATGAATTGATTCCTCAATTGTCATTGTTCTGTTATTATAAACTCTAAAGGATTTACTACAAAGGGCTCGTTTGGTACGAAGGATAGAATAAGGCCTGATAATATTAGACTTGATAGTATAAGACCTGACAACATAAAGCCTAATACGTAATGGTTAGGGATATCGAGGTGTTTAAAATTGTAATGAAAAAGTATTTATAAGAGCTTATACATGAAAACCCTATCAAGTCTAATCCCTCCTTCCAAGGCTTAATTAAGTTATCCATCATTTTAATGTATAAGAGGAGTTTGATAGATAAGCTTATACAATACAATGTTTACACCAAACAAATAATAAGGTCATAATGTATTGTATTAGCTTATCCTATCATGCCTAATACGACATGCCAAACAAGCCCTAAGAGAATAACCAAGAAATATTCCTTCATTGGGTTTAGCATCAAATTTGCCTAGGTTATCTTTTCCATTGTTTAAAACAAAGCATTTGCAACCAAAGATATGAAAGTGGGAAATGTTTGGTTTCCTTCCTTTGTATAATTCATAGGGGGTTTTCTTTAAAATTGGTCTTATTAAAGCCCTATTCATAACATAACAAGTGATACAAACCGCGTCCGCCCAAAAATACTTAGAAACGTTTGTTTCATTGAGCATAGTTCTTGCTAACTCCTCTAAAGATCTATTTTTCTTTTCAATCACTCCATTTTGTTATGGAGTTCTAGAAGTAGAAAAATTATGCTCAATACCATTTTCATTACAAAATATTTCAAATTATTGGTTTTCAAATTTCCCACTATGATCACTTCTTATAGATGCAATGCTACATTTTTTCTCATTTTGAATAACCTTTGCAAGTTTTCTAAATGCATGAAAGATATCATTCTTATGAGCAAGGAATAGAGTCCATTTATATTTAGAGTAATCATCCATAATCACAAGAGCATATTAATTACCCCCAAAGCTTATAGTTCTTGATGGTCCAAAAAGATCTATATGCAAAAGTTGTAAAGATCTAATAGTAGAAACAACATTTTTAGCTTTTCAAAAGATATTTACTTGTTTACCCTTTTGACATGCATCACAAAGTTTATTTTTCTCAAAACTGAGGTTTGGAATACCAATTACTAAATCTTTAGAAATAAGTTTATTTAGGTGATTCATATGAATGTGGCCAATTCTCCTATGCCATAGCCATGAATCACTATCTTTACTCATAAGACATCTTGCATCTTGAGAGGTAATATCATCAAGGTTAATCATATATATGTTATCAACTCTATGACCAACAAACTTAACTTCTTTTTCATCATTTTCTTCAATTATGCAACAATTTGAGTAAAAAATAATTCTATTTCCCTTGTCACACAATTGACTTATGCTTAACAGGTTATGTTTGAGTCATTCTACATACAAGACATTATCAATTGAAGTAGATGGATTTTTACCAACTTTTCTAACTCCAAGGATCCTTTCTTTGTTGTTGTCCCCATATGTGACATGACCATGCTTCTTAGGTGCAAGAAAGGAGAACTAGAGCCATCACCCATCATGTGCTTGGAGCATCCACTATCAAGATACCAACTTGAGTTTTTGGTCTTCAAGTACACCTACAACACACATTTAGATTTTAACCTTTGGTACCCAAATTTTCTTAAATCCTTGTGTGTTAGATTTAGGCAAGGTGCCCTTAGGGACCCAAACCACTTTAGTCCCAACCTTGGTGTTTAAGTTTTTCCTAACATTGCATGTTAAGGCACTATGTCCTTTCCTCCCACAATGAAAGCATTTGATAAAGGGGCTACTTGATGTACTTGAGGAAATAAAGAAATTATTATAAGACTTTTGTTGGTTATTGGGATTATACCCCAAATCGGCTTTTTGGAAAACACATCTTTGTTTCCTTAGCAATACATTCAAGTTGTCTCTTCCAAAAGTAAATTTTGAAAGAGTGTTTTTCAAGTCTTCAATTTCATTTTCAAATGCTTTACATGATGAGCAAGATGAGGGTATGGGTGCATTATCATGTGAAGAACAAATCGTGCATGATGAATTAGCATCAATAAGTCCTAGAGACTTATTCTTAATTTTTAGTTCATTAATCTCCTTGTTTAAAATAGAAATTTTATTTACCAATAAGGATATTATTTTATTGGAAAATAAAACCATTTATGTGAGCCTCATAGATTCATCATGCAATTCTTGAAATGCATCTTGTAATTCACTATAGGAAGGTGAAGAATCTAGGTTTGAAGAAGGTACCTCAATGTTACTTTCTTCTTCTACTTCTTCTTCTCCTCTAGCCATGAGACATAGATGAGCTTCTTCATTTTCTGAGCTATAGGTAGAGTTCATATCATTGTCCTCCCATGCTATGTAGGCTCTCATTTCTTTCTTTTCCTTAGAAAGTCTTTTCTCAAACTTCTCCGTCTTCTTTTGATACATGGGACATTCCATCTTCATGTGTCCTGATTTTCTGCATTCATAGCATGTTGGAAAAGATAAGGTTCCTTCCCCTTTGTGATAGGTCTTCTTTTGAGGAAAATGTGGCTTTCCTTGAAATCCCTTCTTCTTAAGAAATCTTCTAAATTTTCTTACAAGGAGACTAAGATTCTCCTCATTTAGCTCTCCTTATTTAGTTTTAGATTTTCTATACCATCTCTATCATCTTCATCATCATCTTCAATTGTGGAGGAGGTCGCTTTGAGTGCAATCCCCTTCTTCTTCTTATCATGCTCTTCATTTTGATTGAGCCTATTTAGCTCCAATTCATGTTCTTGGAGCTTTCCGAATAAAGTGACTAGTGCCATTATTGATAGATTCATTGATTCTGCAATAGCCGTCACTTTAGGCTGCCAATTCTTGCTCAAGCATCTCAAGACTTTGTTAATAAAGTCTTCATTAGGAAAAGTCTTTCCCAATGAAGCAAGATGATTTATGATGTTTGTAAATCTCTTTTGCATTTCTTGAATGCTTTCTCCTTAGTTCATTCTAAATAGTTCATATTCACGAGTGAGAGTGTTTATTCTTGATCTTTTTACCTCACTTGTGCCCTCATGGGTTACTTGTAAAGTATCTTACATTTCTTAAGCGGTCTTACAATTTGACACCCTAAAGAATTCATTATACTCCAAGGATGTGGTAATGATGTTCTTGGCTCTTAAGTTGAATTAAACTTTCTTTTTGTCCTCATCGGTCCATTCACTTATTGGTGTATTAGTTCTTACACCATCAACTATACGTGTGGAAACAAAGGTGCCATTTTCAATGGCATCCCACAAATCAAGAACAATAACTTCAATAAAAAATTTCATCATTTCTTTTCAATAGGCATAACCATCCCCATTGAGAAAGGAAGGTCTATTTATAGAAGAACTTTTGAAAGAAAAACCATTTGAAGCCATCGCTTCTCTTGAAGGTGCTAAGCTCTTTATACAAGAGTTTAGCTCTGATACCACTTGTTACTAAGTAGCCTCAATACTCAAAAGAGGGGTGAATTGAGTTTGTAAAATATTTTTGTAAATCTTTCACAAAACGTTTGATTATTAATTTTTGTTGAAGCTATTGATTGATAGAGATGAATGGATAGACAGGATTGAAAGCTTTCACTCTCAAATAACACACCCAAGCAAGAAAGTATTTAAGCAATCCAATAAAACAGTGTACAAAAGTAAAGGAGTAGAGTTCAGAAGATCAAACGCAAAGTTTATCCTGGTTCAGCCACCAATCCACTTGTGGCCTACGTCCAGTCCTCAAGTAATAACTTGAGATTTCCACTATATCTTCAAGTTTCAATAAGTGCTTGTAACCTTTACAAATTAGAGTACTCAGCACACTTTGGGATACCTCACCTATTGTGCTTGAGCCTCAACAACAAAAGGATACCTCACCCTTACAAATTCTGAGGGATACCTCACCCTCTTTACTGATTACTCAAAGTATATATGAATAGAAACTCTCTCAAGAGTGGATAATACAAATTGAAGTTCTATGGGCATCACGAATTCACACTTTAAAGTTCA
The DNA here is from genome assembly GCA_029884595.1 of Ormosia semicastrata. Taxonomy (NCBI): domain Eukaryota; kingdom Viridiplantae; phylum Streptophyta; class Magnoliopsida; order Fabales; family Fabaceae; genus Ormosia; species Ormosia semicastrata. The sequence goes on from JAQQTO010000063.1 coordinate 57,891,376, forward strand.
AAAACAGAGGTTTGGAGAAAGTGAATGTGAAACATGAATTTAATGCTCAAGAATGATTTCTGGATAGTTCTCCAATTTGATTTTAATGCTCAACCACTTTCATTTATAGCCCAAACCAATAAATAGTTGTTGGAGGTAGTTGGGGGCATTAAATGCTCTAATAGAGCCATTGAAACGTGCTTTATGCTATCCTAGATAATCGGTTATTGATTTCTAATAACTAGTTATTTGGATAAGCATAATCGGTTATTAGAAAAGTCATAATCAGTTATGACACATTAAAACAAAATCCACGCCTTTGTTATTCACAATAATTAATTATGGGAAAAGGCATAACCGGTTATTGGCCACTTAAAAAGAAGCTAGCACCTCTGACTTTCACAATAACCGATTATGGGAAAAGTCATAACCAGTTATGACCTTTTAAAAACACTTTGGAGCGCTTCTATTTTGGTCAAATAACCTGTTGTTGAATAGTGATAACCTGTTATTAGTTTATCAAGAAAAATAAGATTTCTAAGGATTTTACAACTAAAGATTCCTAAAAGCTTTTTAGTCTTTTTAAAACCTCTTTGTTCAAACTTAAACAACATTTTCACAAGAATGAATCATGATTTTGCAAAGCCATTTAAGTTAGGTAAAAACTAAGAAATAAGCTTAGTGTGATTCCTAAAATACTTTTACACAAGATCTAAGTCCTATATGCTAATCTTGAAGAGTCTTGGGACTTGATCTTGCATTACCCTTCCTTTCTTATTTGTTATCATCAAAACCATGGCTTTAGTCAATGTCAATTACAAGTTTTGCATTCCAAGACCAATCTATTACTACAGTAGGTGTCTTTCCTAGTAAACCACAATTCCAGCAACAACAACAAAGAAAAGATCCATTCTCCAACACATACAATCTTGGATGGAGGGATCCTCCTAACCTGAGATATGGGAATACAACACCACAACAATAGTACAAGTAGCCCTTCCAATAGCAAATGAGATAGTAACAATTTCATTAATAGGATGGACTAAGCATACCACCCTTCCAACAACAACCATAAGGTCCTACAGCCACAAAATCTGAGCCTACTTTGGAGGATCTAATGAAGCAAATGGCCACCAACAACATACAGTTTCAACAGAGGACAAATGCTTCAATTCAAAACTTGAAAACTCAAATTAGACAGTTAGCTTCTACTCTGAGTTAATTGTAGAATTAAGGATCTGGCCAACTCCCTTCCCAAACAATTCCCAATCCAAATGGGAATGTGAGTTCAATTATGTTGAGGTCTGGAAAAACTGTGGAGGTGGATCCCCAACCAGCAGTGAACAAATAACTGCACAAGCCATCAGCAGTAGCCACACTTGATTCTGGTGCACCAGCTAAGAAATCTAGAAATGATGATGAGAAAGCAACTACTAGAGCTAAACAGAAGCCTCAACCTGCCATAGCTCTTCTTTTTCCACAAAGAGCCACACAGTCCAGAAAAATAGAAGAGGTTGAGAAAGACAAAGAGCTGCTTGAGACTTTTAGGAAAGTGAAAGTAAACATTCCACTACTGGATGCAATCAAGCAAATACCAATTTGCCAAGTTCTTAAAGGAACTATGTACGCACAAAAGGAGACTGAAGGGCAATGAGAGAATCAGTATGAGGCAGAATGTTTCAGCTCTCATCCAGCCTATGCCACAGAAGTGAAGGATCTAGGGACTTTTACAATTTCTTGCATAATAGAAAATTATAGATTTGAGAATGCCAAGCTAGACTTAGGTGCTTCCATTAATGTAATGCTTATGTCTATTTTTAATTCCCTTGAACTTGGTCCTTTGTAGGCTACAAGTGTGGTGATCTAGCTAGCTAATCAGAGTAATGCTTACCCAGCTAGTTTGGTGGAGGATGTGCTGGTCCAAGTGAACGAATTGATATTCCCAGCTGACTTCTACAGTTTGGAGATGCAGGGAGAGTCATCATCCAACAAGACTCTCCTTATTCTTGGGAGACATTTCCTTAAAATAGCATAGACAAAGATTAATGTGCATGCAAGAGTTCTATCCGTAGAGTTTGGAGATTCTATTGTTAGGTTTAATATTCTGGATGCTATAAAACATCCCATGGAAGAACATTTTGTCTTTCATATTGATTTAATTGATGAATTGGTTGATAATTTTTATGTTGACTTATGTGAGGAGTTTCCTGAGATTGTTGATTTTGGTAACTCTATGTGCTGTCATTTATGTGGTAGTTGTGATGGTGATAAGTTGTGTTCAGTGTGTTTTGAAATTTTTGCATTTTTGGGATATGATGAATCTGTTCCTATTTTAGAAGATTTTATAATAGGTGATATATATGCAGAGATTCAGGCAGCAAAAGCAGAGCAGCAATAACCTATTAGATTATTACCTTCTGTAGTGCAACTACTGAAATTGGAGTTGAAGTCGTTACTTGAGCACTTGAATTATGCATACTTGGCAAATAATGAGCAGCTCCCGGTGATTATAGCTAGAAACCTCCTTACTGAACAAGAGTCGATATTGCTACAGGTTTTGAGAGAGAATAAAAGGGCCAATGGATCAACACTGCGAATATTCCTGGCATTAGCTCTTCCATGTAACACCCCCCTTTCGGGAGGCATTATATTTTAGACCGACTCTTTTAATTTAAAAAATTAACCAAGTTGTAAAATAGTTAATATTGTAAAATACGAGTTTAAAAAAAATCTCTTTTTAATAAACAACGTAAAACTTACCAAAATAGAGAACTACAAGTTATGAGAACGGAATAAAAGACTTTTCATAAAGCCAAGTTTGTTACATCCATAAGTACATTACATTATATTCCAAAAGCATAAAACTTAAGTGCTCCAAAAAGTAAATATATATATATATATAACTACTAAATGAAGATTGAGCCTTGTCCAAATCCAAACACCTGAAGAACAGGGTCTTGCACCCGATCTTCATCTAGATCCCCTTCGGGATCCCCAACAGACAAAGCCCCCAGTCGGGGTATGCCACTATGGACGAGAGTCTGAGCAGTCGACTCCACAGAGTCCTCCCTAGAGGAAGCTCTCCAATTATCCCAAAGCTCCTCAAGGGGCATGTAGAATTCTATGTGAACAACTGCATCCATAGTAAATGTAGTCACCTCATGCCGGGTCCTACTCCAAAGCAAAGTGATATCTCCGTCATACCGAATGCGCCCCGTGTCCCACTGAACACTCCACGCTTCGATGCCCCCATGAAACTGTAGCCTAGTGAAACCTCGCGGATCTTGCCTTTCCGCTATCACGGTCTTTTCCATCATAAGTACAAAAATAGAAACAGACAGAATAATACAATAGAAGAGGTGAGATCCCCTACATCAATACCATCATGGCAGTAAGAAACACCACGAAAGGCAATAATGCTTTTCACAAACAATAATATAAATAAATGGCAGATATAATCATATTAACACAGGGATATGAAAGATCAACAGATATAGTCATGTTATCAACTAACATATGATTTAGCAAGGAACATCAAAATGCATAAACACAGACCACACCACAATAAGATGTACGCGAACTATGCATATGCACGATGTGTATGCTGACCATCCTTCTGCACTATGCAACCAGTTCCTACTCCATGGAGTTAAAGAATTTAGAGATGAACGTTCCAGAAAATCTATCCCCCCTCAAAAGATAGTCTACGCCGAACCACAAAAAGGACAGTGGTTGTCGGGTCCTTATCGTGCGTTGCAACGATTTTCCACGGCCAGGGGTATACAATGTGATAACATATCACTAAGTGGATCACCTCGCCCTGACACCCCTGAGATCCATCATGGATCACACTATCCTATAAGTTCTCATTCACTCCTAGGCACAAAAGCCGACTGTATAATGTTCAATGCATGAACAATGAAATTAAACCACCATTATACCGTTCCCAATGGTATTAAAGCAACCGCCTATACAATTGTCCAATATCATTAGTATCAATGATATTATATAACTGGCCATATAATTACATAATACTAATGATCCACCCGGGTCCAGTACTTCAGTTCCACAATCCACTTGGGTCCAGTACATCGGCCCAAAAGCATAATGCTAAATCCACAATCCACTTGGGTCTAGTACGTCGACCCAAAAGCACAATGCTAATGCTTTTTTTCACAAAGCATCTCAGTCGTGCAAATTCAAGAGTTATCACTATCAATTCACATGAAGCATTCTTACAATTTTCTTTAGCATATAGAATCATTGTTTCACCATTAGGCCTTAATTGTAACATTTTCAAGAAAAGGGTAGAAATCAATCCTAATCACCAAACTCTTCTAACTAAGTTTCTCGAGTGATATTTCCTCATATTATTCCCTAAGACTTAAAAAGAAACCACATTGTCTTACCTCACAATTCTTTTCCTTTTCCTCTAAGTCTTTCAAGTTTTCACTATTCCATTCTCAAGCTTGTTTTTCTTCTCAAGACTGAAAATCGCTCTTTTGCTAAATGATAAAATTTATTCTTTTCCATTCTTAGATTATGAATCCTTAATTAAATTTCTCGATTATCAATTCAACTAGATTCACCACTAATAAATCATTTTTCATTATTTTAATTATCCCAAAAGTTATTTCTATTAGTATATCCAAAAGTTATTACTCCTCAAAATCATGACATTATGATTATCTTCTCTCTTACATATAATTCCTTTTAACCCTAATTTGTCATCCAATTCACCTAAACAATATTTTCTAACATTCTTTCTAAAACTTTCATTATTCAACTTCTAAATAAAATCATTTCCATCCTAATTACTCTTCCATCCCCATTATCAAATATTTTAGGTCTCCAATTCACTCTTTCATTCAATTATAAAATATCATGGCCAAAAAATCAATTCTTTTCAATGGTAAAAACTTGTTTCTTTTCTCTTTCAGCTTGTAACCTCATGAATCATATCTTTGTCACCTAATCATCTAAGTCCTTAATCAATAAATATTTTTCTCATGGATACCTCTTCCTAGGCCAAGAAGGCCGTGAGCCTCAAGAGATCAAGCGGACCAAAAATCAATTCTTTTACAACATAATCATAGCATGCCATATACTTTAATCATCATAATTAATTAAGTTCATGCTTACTATCAAAATCACATCATCACATATATCCATTAAGCCATCATAATCATCTCTTGGATACAACAACATCATATAAGCATACAAAATCAAACAAACATAAATCAAAAATCACACAATTGAGTGGATGAATCCTCACGTGGACTCTCCACTCCCAACACAACCATTCGCTCCTCACCACCATAGTATGGTTGATGAGGTTAATCTCCTTCTTACCTTAGGTGTATCCTCCTAGCTCCTTGTAAGTCCTCTTGAAAAAGCTTCTCCTTTCAAGAAGATCCTTAAAACAAAATAACACACAAGCATCAACATTTAGGGCTTGGAAACAAGATGATTTTGAAAGAACCCACAACAACAAAATGTCTTAGTATGAGGTTTTAATTCAAGAGATATGGATGTATAAAATTAAAGAAGATTAAAAAAGTGGATTGAGGGTGTGGCCATGAGGCTTTCCAAGAGAAAAGAAGAGAGTTTTATACTTTGTTTTCTTGATTCTTAGTCGAAAAATGAAAATAAACTAGGTGATAGCATAAAAATAAAATCTTTGATCCTTCAAGGGCCAATGGCCGTGAGCCTTAGAAGAAAGAAATGGAAGAAAGTGTTTGATAGATGTCATTCACAAACAAACAAGGAAAGCTTAGGAAAGATGAGAACTTTACCTTTGAAGTGTTCAAGTCCTAGAATGTAGAATCACTTGAACAAGCCTAAATCTTCACCCAAATGGTCTTAGGAAGAGATATAGATTCAAGAAGGTAGATAAGTGAAATCAAAGAAAATGTGATAGGGGTTTTGGTGAGAGTGGCCATGAGGTATAGAGAAAATGAGAGGAGAGAAAATAGAAATCAAGAATCTCACCTTAAGAGCTTCAAGTTAGGGCTTGAAAGAAAATGATGAAGATGAGATAATTTGATGTTGATTATAACATAGAAAATCATCCAAAAAGTATGTAGATTCTAGAAATATGATTGATTAGAGCAAACAAAATGGAAGGGAGGAATTAAGAGTGGTGGCCGTGAGCCACTAGAGAGAAAATGAAAGAAAGTGAGGGAAAGGAAAAAAGTGAGAGAAAAGATGGAAACTTTTGAAATGAAATTGGAAACGATGCTTTGAGTGAAAAGATGACAAAGTTGTCATCTCTTCCTCCCCTCCAAAACTGTGCACTCTTTGGGAGAAGGAGCAAGGCTTCCTTTGCAAGCTTCTCCCAAAGCTTCCTTGAGAAGCTTCTCATATTTTCCCAAAAAGTCAAATCGTGATGTCATGTAGTGATGTCACTTAGATGATATCATAAAAGTGACTAGATAGAAATAATCTACTAAATTTTTATTACAAGCGTTTACCCAATGGATAAAAGTTATAGTTTACAATGTCAGTATCTATTATCCAATGGATAATAGAGTGTACCCAAATTTTATCCATCAAATAAAATCTCAAAAAATAAAAACTTTGTAAACTGTGTCCGGCATCGAGTTTAGTAAGATCCCTTGTCATCGTTTCCATAATCCAAGGATTTTCGACCTTAGGAAAATATTTTATTTTCCCAGCCCCGCTCAGTGTGCACGTAAATTGAGGAATATATTAAAATAATCAAACAATTTAAATAATTTCAAAAAAATTCACAAAAATCATAAATATTATAAAATGAATATATATCATGAAACAAGCAATTTTTGGGGTGTTACATTCTACATGCATACAAAGAATTTTACTTGACGATGGAGCTAAACTAGCGAGGCAGCCTCAGAGGAGACTGGATCCTCTAATCTTGGATGTGGTTAAGAAAGAGGTGACCAAGCTATAGTAGGCTGACATTATCTATCCCATCTCTGACACTCAATGGGTGAGCCCGATGCAGGTTGTCCCTAAGAAATCTGGAGTGAGTATTGTGGCCAATCAGAAGAATGAGTTGATTCTTACCAAAGTACGAAATAGATGGAGAGTTTGCATTGATTGCAAAAGGCTCAATTAGGCTACTCGGAAGGACCATTACCCCCTTCCATTCATTGACTAAATGTTGGAGCAGTTAGCTGGCAAGTCACACTATTGCTTCTTGGATAGTTACACTGGATATTTCCAGATGCACATTGCACCTGAAGACTAAGGGAAGACCACATTTACCTGTCCCTTCGGCACCTTCGCTTACAGATGAATGCCTTTTGGCCTCTACAATGCCCCTGACACCTTCCATCAGTGTATGCTGAGCATCTTTTCAGAATTTTTAGAAGAGTGCATGGAGGTATTCGTGGATGATTTTATTGTTTATGGCTCTTCTTTTGATTCTTGTTTGGATAGTCTGGATAAGGTAATGCATAGATGTATTGAAACTAACCTTGTTTTAAATTTTGAAAAATGTCATTTCATGGTACGTAGCACATGGTATAGTTTTATACCATATAGTCTCTAGTAAGGGCATTGAAGTAGATCTTGCTAAACTAAGTGTCATTACCTGTTTATCTTATCCCACATGCGTGCGAAGGTGCATTTTTTTTTGGGACATGCAGGTTTTTACAAGCGCTTCATCTGGGATTTTACCAAGATCGCACTTCTACTATCTAATTTGCTACAAAAGGATATGGAGTTCATCTTTAACCAGAAATGTCAAAAAGCCTTTGATCATTTGAAGAAGGTGTTGACTAGCACTCCCATCATGCAGTCCCCTGACTAGATACTTCCATTTGAGCTTATATACAATGCCTCCAATTATGCAGTGGGAGCTGTCCTGGCACAGAGAGTAGGGAAGGATCCTTATGTGATCTACTATGTCTCCTGAACTTTGGATGCTGCTCAAGCCAACAACACAACTATAGAAAAAGAAATTTTAGACATTGTATTTGCTTTAGACAAATTTAGATCATATCTACTTGGTTCTAAAGTAGTTATGTTTTATGATTTTGTAGTGCTGAAGTTTCTTATGAAGAAACTAGATTTTGAATTGAATTAATTACCTTATTCTACTCTTGATTTGGATTTCGAATTTCATGATTAGAGATTTATATTGTTTGATGTGATCCGGTTGGATCCTTAATCCTAATTGAGATTTGTGATTAAATTGTGATTGATTAATTATGGTTTAGTCACATGAATTGAAGATGGTTAGGTTGGCAGATTTGTTAATCTATGTTAATTGAATTCTGGTTGTTAAACTAGCATAGATTGCATGAATCTAGTAATCGCAGGTTTATGAATCATTTGTTAGTTAAGTTCTAGGTGATTCTTTAGTGTTGAATTCTATGTGTTTGATGCAGAGATTTTGGTTAATCATAGATTAACTAATTAATTCAATCTAGATGCATGTTTAGTGATCGATGACAAGCCAACTAGGTTTCTGATGATTTCTTGGATTAGTTGCTTTGCAATTTGATTTTTCTCACGTTTAATTATTACGTTTACATTTTGTATACACAACTCCCCCCCTGTTTGACCTTGATTTGGTTTGATTGGCACCTTAATCCTCAAGAGACGACTTAGTTCCCTGCATTGTGCTACAAGTTATTAGTAGAATTGGAATTTTGTTATTTGGTTGAGCTTGAGACTCGAATCAAATTTGGCATCATTGCCAAGGATCACTAGGTGCTAATTAATCATATCAAGACTTTCATTAACCCACTAACCCTTTTGTTATAGTGTTTTGGTGGTTTTTGGGCAAAAATAAGTTATTTTGGGTGATTTTTCAAGAAAATGTATAGACAAATATGCTCAAAATCAGTTGAAACTTTGTCAATTGAAGGAAAATGGCTTAATAAACAAGGCTCATATAATGAGGTTGCCCCTGGTTTGCCCAAATTCTAACGTTTGGACTACTTTTTCAATATTTTAAGATTTTTTATTTTACTGTTTAGTAGTATTTTTGACTAGTTTTTACCCTGTGGTGGTACCATAATTTTTAAAAATTTGTAGATATAGTTTCTATTGAGTTTTTATGTTTTGAGTCGATTTTAAGTCCGAATAGTCCTATCTGATGCATGACTAGGTCTTTTGATAGTCATATAATTGATGTTGATCCTAAAATTGAAAGAACCTTACATGTATTGGATAGGATTCATAGGATTAGTGAAAAAATAATATCTGAGGTTAAGAATGACATTGAAATTGAAATTGAAGGTGAGCATATAGATAACACTACACCTATAGCTGATAACAATCAAAATAGGACCCTAATGGAACTAGCTGCACCTGATGTGAACTATCAACCATTATGCATTCAATATCCTGATTTGGATGCTACTTTTGAACTTAAATATGGTTTAATTCACTTGCTACCTAACTTTCATGGCCTTACAGGAGAAGACCCTCACAAGCACTCAAAGGAGTTCCATGTGGTCTGTTCCACCATGAAACCACAAGGAATTGCAGAGGAACACATCAAGCTGAGAGTCTTTCCCTTTTCATTAAATGGTGTATCCAAGGACTGGTTATACTACTTGCAACCAAGAGCTATCACTTCTTGGAATGACATGAAGAAACTATTTCTGGAGAAGTTTTTCCCTACCTTAAGAGCTGCTGTAATAAAAAAGGATATATATGGGATTAGACAGATGAGTGGTGAGACCATGTATGAATATTGAAAGAGATGCAAGAAATTATGCTCAAGCTGCCCACACCACTAGATTAATGATCAACTGTTGATCCAGTACTTTTATGAAGCTTTGCTGTCAATGGACAACAGCATAGTGGATGCTATTAGTAGAGGAGCCTTAGTTGACAAAACCCTAGTTGCTGCCAGAGACTTGATTGCAAACATGGTTGCCAACTCACAACAATTTGGAACTAGAATGATAACTCCAACCAAAGGAGTCATTAAAGTCCAGCTTCCTAATGTTGCTCAATAATGACTAAAACATAGACTTGATGAGTTGACCTCTTTGATGAGACAATTGGTAGTAGAGAGGCACCAACCATCTGTGCAAGGACTTACTCGATACCATGTATGAATATTGGGAGAGATTCAAGAAATTATGCTCAAGCTGCCTATACCACCAGATTAGTGATCAACTGTTGATCCAGTACTTTTATGAAGCTTTGTTGCCAATGGACAGAAGCATGGTTGATGCTATGAGTAGAGGAGACTTAGTTGACAAAACCCTAACTACTGCCACAGACTTGATTGCAAACATTTCTAGTAACTCACAGTAATTTGGTACCAGAATGATAACTTCAACCCGAGGAGTCATTGAAGTCCAGCTTCCTAATGCTGATCAACAAAGACTAAAACATAGACTTGATGAGCTGACCTCTTTGATGAGACAATTAGTAGTAGAGAGACACCAACCATCTGTGCAAGGACCTACTCGAGTGTGTAGTATTTGTTCTTATCCTTCACACCCCATAAATGTATGCCTTACACTTTAGGATGACAGCTCTGCATTCCAAGACAAATCTATTGCTGCAGCAGGTGTCTTTCCTGGTAAACCCCAATTCCAGCAGTAGTAACAAAGATATGATCCATTCTCCAATACATACAATCTAGGTTTGGGAGATCATCTTAACCTGAGATATGGGAATGCAGCACCACACCAGCAGTACAAGTAGCCCTTTTAACAACCAGTGAGACAGCACAATTCAAAGGGGAATGTGAGTTCAATTTTGGACCTGGCCAACTCCCTTCCCAAACAATTCCTAATCCAAAGGGGACTATGAGTTTAATTATGCTAAGGTTGGAAAAACAGTGGAGGTGGATTCCCAACTAGTTGTGAACAAATAACTGTACAAGCCTTCAGTAGTAGCCACACTTAATTCTAGTGCACCATCCTACAAATCTGGTAATGATGATGAGAAAGCAACCACTGAAGCCAAATAGAAGTCTCAACCTATTACAGCTCTTCCTTTTCCACAAAAAGCCACATAGTCCAAAAAAATAGAAGAGGCTAAGAAAGACAAAGACTTGCTTGAGATTGATAGGAAAATGGAATTAAACATCCCATTACTCGATGCAATCAAGTAGAAACACAAGTATGCCGAGTTTTTGAAGGAAATGTGCACACATAAAAGGAAGTTGAAGGGCAATGAGAGAATCAGCATGGGGCAGAATGTTTCAGCTCTCACCCAGTCTATGTCACAGAAGTGCAAGGATCCAGGGACTTTTACAATTCCTTGCATAATAGAAAATTGTAGATTTGAGAATGTCATGCTAAACTTAGGTGCTTCCATTAATGTAATACCTATGTCTGTTTTTAATTCCCTTGAACTTGGTCCTTTGCATGCTACAGGTGTGGTGATCAGCTATCAAATTAGAGTAATACTTACCCAGCTGGTTTGGTGGAGGATGTGTTAGTCCATGTGAATGAACTGACATTACTAGCTAACTTCTATATTTTGGAGATGGAGGGAGAGTCATCATCCAACAAGACTCCCTTTATTCTAGGGAGACTTTTCCTCAAAACAGCACGGACAAAGATTGATGGGCATGTAGGAGTTCTATCCATGGAGTTTGGAGATTCCATTGTGAGGTTTAATATTCTTGATTCTATGAAACATCCCATAGAAGAATGTAACGTGCATATTTTAATTTGTTTTTGGTTTATCTGTGATTTTCGTGATGTTGTGAATTTTTGGTGATTTTTTTGAATTTCTATGAATTATTTGACTTATCTTGATTATTTTAATTTTTTTCGACAAATTTAGGACTGTTGAACCAGGGTCGGGGGATCTTACTAAACTCAAAACCGGAGACAATTTTCAGAGTTTTTGTTGTCTGAGATTTTATCTGACAGATAAAATTTGGGTGCACTCTATTATCCATTGGACAATAGATACCGACTTCTTTAACTGTGACTTTTGTCCATTGGCAATGAGAGAATCAGCATGGGGCATAATGTTTTAGCTCTCATCCAGTCTATGTCACTGAAGTGCAAGGATCCAGGGACTTTTACAATTCCTTGCATAATAGAAAATTGTAGATTTGAGAACGCCATGCTAAACTTAGGTGCTTCCATTAATGTAATGCCTATGTTTGTTTTTAATTCCCTTGAACTTGGTCCTTTGCATGCTACAGGTGTGGTGATCCAGCTATCTAATCAGAGTAATATTTACCCAGCTGGTTTGGTGGAGGATGTGTTAGTCTAGGAGAATGAACAGATATTGCCAGCTGACTTCTATATTTTGGAGATGGAGGGAGAGTCATCATCCAACAAGACTCCCTTTATTTTAGGGAGACTTTTCCTCAAAACAGCACGGACAAAGATTGATAGGCATGTAGGAGTTCTATCCATGGAGTTTGGAGATTCTATTGTGAGGTTTAATATTCTTGATTCTGTGAAACATCCCATAGAAGAATGTAACGCCCTGATTTTCATTTATTTTTGGTTTATCTGTGATTTTCATGATGTTGTGAATTTTTTGTGATTTTTGTGAATTTCTATGAATTATTTGACTTATTTTAATTATTTTAATTTTTTTTTCAAAAATTTTGGACTGTTGAACCGGGATCGGAAGATCTTACTAAACCCGAAACCGGAGATAGTTTTCAGAGTTTTCATTGTCTGAGATTTTATCATACAGATAAAATTTGGGTGCGCTCTATTATCCATTGGACAATAGATACTGGCTTCTTTAACTGTGACTTTTGTCCATTGGCAATGAGAGAATCAACATGGGGCATAATGTTTCAGCTCTCATCCAGTCTATGTCACAGAAGTGCAAGGATCTAGGGACTTTTACAATTCCCTGCATAATGGAAAATTGTAGATTTGAGAATGCCATGCTAAACTTAGGTGCTTCCATTAATGTCATGCCTATGTCTATTTTTAATTCCCTTGAACTTAGTCCTTTGCATGCTACAGGTGTGGTGATCCAGCTATCTAATCAGAGTAATACTTACCTGGCTGGTTTGGTGGAGGATATGTTGGTCCAGGTGAATGAACTGATATTACCAGTTGACTTCTATATTTTGGAGATGGAGGAAGAGTCATCATCCAACAAGACTCCCTTTATTCTAGGGAGACTTTTTCTCAAAACAGCACAGACAAAGATTGATGGGCATGTAGGAGTTCTATCCATGGAGTTTGGAGATTCCATTGTGAGGTTTAATATTCTTGATTCTATGAAACAACCCATAGAAGAATGTAACGCCCTGATTTTTATTTGTTTTTGGTTTATCTATGATTTTCGTGATGTTGTGAATTTTTGGTGATTTTTGTAAATTTTTATGAATTATTTGATTTATCTTGATTATTTTAATTTTAATTTTTTGAAAAATTTTGGACTGTTGAATCGGGGCCAGGGGATCTTACTAAACCTGAAATCAGAGACAATTTTCAGAGTTTTCATTGTCTGAGATTTATCTGACAGATAAAATTTGAGTGCGCTCTATTATCCATTGGACAATAGATACCGGCTTCTTTAACTGTGACTTTTGTCCATTGGATAATAGCTTGTAGAAAAGATCTAGTAAATTATTTCTATCTAGTCACCTTTGTGACATCATCCATGTGACATCATACACATGACATCACCTTTGACTTTTGAACCATAAGAGAAGCTTCTCAAGGAAGCTTTGTGAAGCATGTTAAGGAAGCTTGGCTCCTCCTCCTTAGATGGAGTGCATGTAACATCCCGAAAATTTATTATTTTGTTAAAAACGATCATTTTATAATATTTGCAATTTTTAAGAATTTTTGTGGAATTTTCTGGAGGTGATGAATATTTTAATATATTCTTCGTTTTATGTGTGTGCTGAGTGGAGCCGGGAGAATAAAATATTTTCCCCGAAATCTGGTAAACCTTGGACTGTCAACGTGTCAACGGGGATCTTACTAAACCCGAGTCCGGCACAGTTTACGAGGTCTACATTTTGAGGTTTTATCTGCTAGTGTAATAAATCATCTGACAGAGGTGTTTAATCAAGGAGACAAGCTTACTATGCACTTCGTAGAGAAGCGTGCGAAGCTTCTCAAGGAAGCTTCTTTGAATCATTTTTTATTATTTCTCTCTCCTCCTATTTTGTGCTGCACATTTGAATTAAGGGGCTTAATTCATTCTTCAATCCCCACATTTTCCTCCTCCCGTACGTAGCACTCATCTTTCTCTTTTTCCATTTCTCCTTCCAAAGACACCATTTTCCCCCCCCCCCCACCTTCATATTTTCATCCTCCAATACCATCACACTCCAAAGACCATTTCGTGTTTGGAGAAGCACCACACCCGAGGGAATCATCTTCAAAGTCCTACGTCTTCTTCATCTTCTTTTCCTCCACGGTTGAAGCTTAAAGATTGGAACTTTAAGGTAAAGTCCTTAGCTTTTTCCTCATCTCTCCTCATTTTCGTAACCCTTTGTCATTTTGATGACCATGGGTATCCATTTCAACATTTGATTCGATTTTGGTGAGCTTGAATATTCAAGGATTTCTCGGGAGCTGAAAATATCATTTCGACCAAAAGGAGCAGCCTTTCTTTGTGCTTCTCTAAGGTAAGAGGAAGACACTCCTCCTCAACCTCTCTTAGCATTTAGGAAACGTCGTGATTTTGTTGAGGGTCTTTCTCGCTTTTTATGTTGTTTGTATGGTATATGTGTTATTTGATTGTCTGAGTTTGAATGTACATATATATAAATATAACAGAGGTACTGGAATGTGTAATATTGAAGGGAATAAGTTCCAATTTGTTTTCGGATAGTTACGATGTTGAGCCCAGAATGTGGAAATTAGTAATAGTATGAAATACGGCCAAACTTGTCGAATACAATAACTCGATCTTTTGGTGATATGTCAAAATCCGTCGAATGAAGATTTCGACCATTCCGTCGAATGATAAAAACTTGTCGAACGTGATAGCCTAAAACTGTCGAACGTGATCACGATCACTTAGTAAAATGTTAAAATCCGTCGAGTAGGGACCCATAGCCAAACACGTCGAATGTGATAACCTAATCACCTAGTAAAATGTTAAAATCCGTCGAGTAGGGACCCATAGCCAAAACTCGTCGATTGTGATAACCTAATCACTTGGTGAAATGTTAAAATCCGTCGAGTTTAGACTCGACCTTTTCCGTCGAATGTCAAACCCGTCGAATTTAGATTTCGACCAACAAACACTAAGTGAAAATCCGTCGAGTATGAACCTCGATCATGCCCGTCGAGATTGATCTTCCGACCAAAAACCCGTCGAATAGAGTCCCCGGACACTTACAAGAAAATGCCCCAAAGTCAATAATCGTCGAATTTGAGTGACAATGCCCTGTCGAGTAGATGAATTTCCCGGACCGTCGAAATTAGAGATTTCGACCGGTGTTCGTCGGTTCGACACTTGGGAGATTTTCTCCAACGTCGACACCTATACCCGTCGAATTGAGGCTTTTCTTGACCATCCGGAGGGTCCGATAGTTTTGATCTTCGTCCGACGGAACCCCCATCCGACAAACAAATAATTTCTTCGTCCGACGAACCCCATCCGACAGCAAATGATTTCTTCGTCCGACAGAACCCCCATCCGACAGAAAAATGTTTTCCCCATTCTTTCCCCCTCCTGTTACATTATTCCTCGTCGAATAGCAACTTCAATTCTTCATGAAACGTAGTCTCTGTCGAATTCAAATGTATACCTATCACCCAACACCTATTAATTGAAGTCTCGTGACTCAAATTGTGATTTCCGACCGTGTAGTTTCCTGGACCCAAAACCTTGGGACTAATATAGGAATATTGATCATAAATAAATGGGATGACTAGAAATTGCTTAGGGATGCATAAACAGGGAAGAACATGAGAGTGTGAGATTTTGAGATCTTAAAATAATCTTCTAAGGGCATATGAATAAATTACCTAAGAGGATTTAAGTTAACTAAAAGAATTCCTTTAGAGACAAACCCTGTAAGTAAAGCTAAATCTAAGCAAGGACTCATAATACGTTTTGAAAAGGGTATTGATCTATTTAATGACAATATTATGCTATTGTGGGTCCTTGAGAGAGACCATTGACTGTATTAATTCTTACTTTGGCAAATTGTGACATATGATGGAATAGTATGTGATAATGATCATACCTGATTATGCATAGAGTTTGTATGCATTGTGATTTGTCCGTTGGACTGTCGTAAGGCCTAGTTGCCTAGGAGTTGAACACACCTTAGTGCGGGTGCGAATAGACAAGTGGGGTCCTGTAGTTGGCCTTGAGGCGTTGGGGCGCGGGTGTTTCACAAAGAGGCGGTGGTAGCCCCCCGGGACCGTGAGACAAACCGATGCAAACGCACCAACGATCCCGACCGGCCACGGTCCTATATCGAGATCTTGTGAGAATGCTTTCTTTGTATAAAGCCTTGTTGCGCAAAATGAGTGATTATTTTTCGGAAAGCACTTGTTTTTATGGCTGACGAGATACTAGCATGTCTCCCTGATCATTCTCTCCGAATGTTTTGTGTCTAGCTCCATGGAGTAGGATCTTGGTTATTGAGGGCTCATGTGTATAGAGTCCGTGCATTATTTGCATCTATCTTTATTATGGTGCGGCATTGATATATTGTTGATATACCTATGATTTGTCTGAAGGCTATTTGCTTGATCATAACTTGCTCTTGAATGTCTATTACTATTCTTGTTGTTGTAAATGCTATGTGGGCGCTTTGCTGTGGTTTGGTTTCTTGATGCTATAATTGGTAATGACGGAAGGATGTCTTACCTCTTTTCTTTCCTGTCTCTC
This sequence comes from Ormosia semicastrata, assembly GCA_029884595.1. Taxonomy (NCBI): domain Eukaryota; kingdom Viridiplantae; phylum Streptophyta; class Magnoliopsida; order Fabales; family Fabaceae; genus Ormosia; species Ormosia semicastrata. The sequence goes on from JAQQTO010000063.1 coordinate 57,908,116, forward strand.
CATTTCTGTTTATCTGTACATTGCGTCTCATCGAAGACAACCGTGAGGAACCGGGAGCTCCCAACTTCCCTGGTTTTTGGCCTTATCTTGATTGAGCAACTATAGAAGACTATGGAGCCCCGTACGCACAGATTTTTGGGAGATGTACGTCTGACATTCTTAGGAGGGCCAGAGTGCTGGTATATCAACTACAGTTCTGAACGCTGTGTCTACACGGGAGATGTCTCGATATCACTAGCCTGGGGACGCCACGAACCACTGTCTTCACTGTTTGCATTAGCCTACGTTTGGAGTTTCAGCCTACCGATACGTGAGATGTGGGGCGATCGTTACTTCACTCCGAGAGAGGACTCTTTTCGTTCTACAGCTCGGGCCCCGTCCCGTGTCTCTGCTATTCCTATGGTGATTTCCTCTGATGATGAGGAAGATCCGAGGAAGATCCCGAGGAAGTCCCCGAGGACGACCCCGAAGAGGACACGAAGAGGATCGACACGATACCTCCTCACTTGAGGGATTGATGTCACTCGTAGCTACCGAAGGCTACCGGTATTTTATTTTGGGGGCACGATGTTTTGTTTGTAGTGGGGCATGTAAATTCGATACCGTGGGGATGTGTATATAATATTTTGGGGGCGGTATAGCTTTGCTTTTGATGTACCAGGCTTGTAACTAAATGCTTTGATAAACTTATATATATATATATATATATATGATGATGCAGATATTAATTCCTATGCATGTTTTACTTCTGTTTGATCTTTTATTTCCATTGATGTCTCGTCAACATGGTTACTAATTATAGTAAGAGAAAAAAAAAAAAGTACATATATAACATAACCGCAAATTAAAATACCCAACTATAATCTAGTGAATATACGCATCTTATTAAAATGGACCAGGGTCTCAACTCACCTAACTTTATTTCCGCATTGTAATCGACCATGTGACGTTCCCTTGGAAGAGGGCGTGACATTCTTGGTATCGAGCCCCGGTTTATGTTTCTTTGGGTCTTGTGGTTGAGTCTGTCTTGTTTGTCTTTGTGTGTTCTCACGAATGGTATTCGTAAAGGAGTAGTGTTTGGTATTCTTAGTGAATGCAACCGACTTTTTCTGTGTTTTCGGATAATCCGAATACGAGAAAGTGAGATGGCACGAAGGGAAGACATGGCGGCGGCTATTACGGCGATGCAAAGGATGGGCGAGGTCATCGCACAATAAACGGAGCAAGCCGCACGACAAAAAGAAGAGAGAGTTACGCAACAACAAGAGCGGGTGCTCAACGGTTAGAGGCTACTGCCGATGCTCGAATTTAGCGGAGTTTCGACGCCATAATCCTCCTCAATTTAAAGGAGAATTTGATCAGGACAAAGCTAGTCTCGTGGATCAAGGAGTTGGAGAAGGTATTTCGAGGAATGAATTGCGCCGAGGGTAAGAAGGTGGATTATGCTACTTTTATCTTTGGTAGGTAACGCCGAGAACTGGTGGAAGGAGTGCGGAGGATGCTAGAAGCTGCGAACCGAGATATTACTTGGGAGTTGTTCAAAGAAAAGTTCTTGGACAAGTATTTTCCTGCGAGTGCAAGGCATGCGAAGGAGTCGGAATTCCTCAACCTACGGCAGGGGAATATGACTGTTAGCGAGTACGCAGCGAGATTCGAAAACTTGTCACAGTTTTCGACCTACTTTCGAACCAACCGGATGAGGCCGGAAGTGCCGAAGATTCACGGAAGGATTGAGGTACGAGGCGAGGAAAAGCTGTAATCACCTTGAGGATCAATGAATTCTCACAACTGCTGGATACTTGCTGTGATGTAGAGGCTCTGGAGCAATCTAGAGATATGAGGAATAGAAACTTTGGGCCTGCGAGATTCCAGAGAGGCGGCAATAACAGTGTTAACCGCTTCCAGAAGAAGCCATACTCTCGACCAATGGGAAGTCACCAACAAGCCATGGGTGGAAGTTCTAGTGGAGGTTCTAGTGGGAACCGGACTGGCCAAAACTTGGCATATCCCTCCAAATGCCGGAAGTGTGGAAAAGATCATCTGACAAGGGATTGTCCTATCAAAGGGATTATCTGTTTTCGATGTGGGAAACCTGGACACATCTACAGAGACTGCAATCAAGCGAAGGTCGAACCTTCAATGAATGCTGCGAAAGCCAAGAAACCGCAAGCTGGAGGACGAGTTTACACTATGAGCGGAGCTGAAGCCTCCGAATCCGAAGATTTGATACAGGGAGAAGGCATCATAGAAGGTAATCTTTTAACTGTCACTGTATGACTCGGGGCAACCCATTCTTTTATATCGTATGTTGTGTGCAAAAACCGAGTCTACCGTGTCGTCCTTACCTTTTGACTTAACCGTTTCTACCCCCACCGATAAACCGGTAGTTACTACCAAAGTTTGTCTAAAGCTGTCCATTGATTGTTGAAGGTCGATCCTTTCGGTCGATCGATTTGTTTACCTCTTTCCCAATTAGATATTATCCTAGGGATGGACTGGTTGTCTTCTAACCATGTTCTCGTTAGACCATTCCCGGAAAGACCATAGTTTTTCCCATAAATGAGAATTCTAGATTTCGACGGCCAACCGAGTTCAAGCTCTCTTGAAAGAAGGAGCTCACGGATACATGCTACTATCTTCTTTGAAAATCGAGAACGAGGTTGATGTGGACACAATTCCGGTGGTGAATGAGTTTCCCGAAGTCTTTCCTGAGAGTGTGCACGGTTTACCGCCGGCTCGAGAGATAGAGTTTGCTATCGACTTAGTACGGGAGCTGGTCCCGTGTCTATAACACCGTACCGGATGGCACCGAAACGAGTTAGCCGAGCTAAAGAAACAGCTAGAAGAGCTTTTGGAAAAGCAATTTGTCAGGCCAAGTGTGTCACCATGGGGAGCACCAGTGCTGTTAGTTCGCAAGAAGGATGGCACCTCAAGGTTATGTGTGGACTATCGGCAGCTGAACAAGGTGACGATTAAGAACAAATATCCACTCCCGAGGATTGACGACTTGATGGACCAACTGAAGGGAGCGACAGTGTTTTCCAAGATTGATCTGCGATCTGGGTATCATCAGATACGAGTGAAGACAGAGGATGTGCCCAAGACTGCTTTTCGCACCCGATACGGTCACTATGAATATTTGGTGATGCCGTTTGGTGTGACGAATGCACCGGCTATCTTCATGGACTACATGAACCGAATCTTTCGACCTTACTTGGATAAGTTCGTTGTGGTCTTCATTGACGACATTCGGTATACTCTCAAAACCGAGAGGACCATCTTGAACACCTCGGTATAGTTCTTCAGATTCTGAAGGAGAAAGAATTGTATGCCAAACTGTCAAAATGTGAGTTTTGGCTGGAAGAAGTCAAGTTTCTAGGTCACGTGATCTCAAAGAGTGGGATTGCTGTGGATCCATCGAAAGTGGAGGCAGTACTGCGATGGGAAAGGCCGAAGTCAGTATCAGAGATTCGAAGCTTTGTGGGTTTAGCGGGATATTATCGGAGGTTCATTGAGGGATTCTCCAAGATTGCTGGACCACTTACGCAACTCACAAGGAAAAACCAAACTTTTGAGTGGACCGACAGCTGTGAGCGAAGTTTCCAAGAGTTGAAGAATCGACTGACTACCTCACCGGTGTTAGTGCTACCCGATCCGAATGAACAGTTTGAAGTGTCTTGTGACGCTTCATACCAAGGGCTAGGATCTGTACTTATGCAACATGGAAGGGTGGTGGCTTATGCTTCAAGGCGGTTGCGAGTGCACGAGAAGAATTATCCGACGCACGACCTGGAGCTAGCGGTGTAGTTTTTGCTCTGAAGATATGGAGGCATTTTCTCTACGGAGCAACATTTAACATTTTCGGTGATCACAAGAGTCGAAGTATTTGTATGATCGAAGGAGTTGAACATGAGGCAACGGAGGTGGTTAGAATTCGAAGGATTACGATTTCCAACTTCACGTATCATCCGGCAAGGCAAATGTTGTGGCGGGAGACGCTCTAAGTAGAAAGATGATCGGTGTCTACGCACGATGATCAAGGAGAAGGATCTAATAGAGCAATTCGAGAGATGTATGGTCTTTTGTGAAGTTAGAACCTGGAAAGATTTGCATGAATATGGTTACCATCTCAAGCGAGTTGATGGACAGCATAAGAAAAGAAGAGAAGAAGGACAAGTTCTTACAAGAAGTGAGGGAACAGATGAAGCAAGGAAATGAAACAGAGTTTGCAGAGGGAACGGATGGAATTTTGAGATTCCAGGGGAGAGTTTGTGTCCCACGGAATCAAGAACTTAGAGAATACATCATTAATCATGCTCACACAAGCCAACTGAGTATGCACCCGGGCATGACGAAGATGTATCAAGACTTGAAGAAGTTGTTCTGGTGGCACGGAATGAAGAGTGACGTTACTAGACGTGTATCTACTTGTCTGGTTTGTCAAAAAGCCAAAGTGGAACATCAGAGACCGGCAGGATTGCTGCAACCGTTATCTATTCCGGAATGGAAGTGGGACGATGTGCAATGGACTTTGTAGTCGGATTACCAAGGACAAGAAAAGGTTATGATTCGATTTGGGTAATTGTAGACCGACTCACGAAATCCGCACATTTTCTTCCGATCGACATCAAGTACAAGCTAGAGAGATTGACTCAGATCTATATTGGAGAGATTGTCAGACTGCACGGTGTGCCTACAAGTATTGTTTCAGATAGAGATCCGAGGTTTACTTCAAATTTACGGGAGAGTTTGCAAGAAGCATTGGGGACAAAATTACAACTTAGTTTACGCTTATCATCCGCAGGACCGACGGTCGATCGGAGAGAACAATCCAATCTTTGGAAGATTTGCTTAGAGCTTGCACCATAGAGCAACCGGGAGTTGGGATGACATTCTACCCTTGATAGAATTCACCTACAACAACAGATTATCATTCGAGCATAGGGATGGCACCCTATGAAGCTCGTATGGACGACGATGTCGAACACCTATGTGTTGGTACCAAGACGGCGAGCGCCTTACTATTGGACCCGAGATTATACAACGAGATAACCGAGAAGGTTAAAATGATTCGGGAAAAGATGAGGACGGCTCGAGTCGACAAAAGAGTTATGCGAGACCGAAGGAGAAAACCTCTTGAGTTTGAGGAAGGTGAGCATGTATTCCGAAAGTCACACCTACGACCGGGGTGGGCCGGGCTTTAAAATCTAGAAAACTCACTCCTAAATTCCTTGGACCATACCAAATCATTGCTCGTGTAGGTCCCTGTAGCATACCAAATATCCTTACCTCCTTTTCTTTCAAACATTCATAATGTTTTCCATGTGTCACAACTTCGGAAATACCTTCCGACCCAAGTCATATCATAGCACCAGATACAAGTACAACTAAAAGAAAACTTAACTTATGAGACGTCTCCTATAAGAATCGAGGATAGCAGGATAAAGCAATTAAGAGGCAAGGAGATCGCATTGGTGAAAGTGATCTGGAACGAGGGTGATTTGGAGATGCAACCTGGGAATTGGAAGACAAGATGAGAGAGCAATACCCACTGACTATTCTAAGGTATGCAAATTTCGAGGACGAAATTTCTTTTTAGAAGGGGAGTGTTGTAACATCCCAAAAATTTATTATTTTGTTAAAAACGATCATTTTATAATATTTGCAATTTTTAAGAATTTTTGTGGAATTTTCTGGAGGTGATGAATATTTTAATATATTCTTCGTTTTATGTGTGTCTTTGAGTGGAGCCAGGAGAATAAAATATTTTCCCTGAGGCTGGTAAACCTTGGACTGTCAACGTGTCAACGGGGGATCTTACTAAACCCGAGTCCGGGCACAGTTTACGAGGTCTACATTTTGAGGTTTTATCTGCTAGTGTAATAAATCATCTGACAGAGGTGTTTAATCAAGGAGACAAGCTTACTATGCACTTCGTAGAGAAGCGTGCGAAGCTTCTCAAGGAAGCTTCTTTGAATCATTTTTTATTATTTCTCTCTCCTCCTATTTTGTCTTTGCACATTTGAATTAAGGGGCTTAATTCATTCTTCAATCCCCACATTTTCCTCCTCCTGTACGTAGCACTCATCTTTCTTTTTCCATTTCTCCTTCCAGCAGCACCATTTCCCCCCCCCCCACCTTCATATTTTCATCCTCCAATACCATCACACTCCAGCACCATTTCGTGTTTGGAGAAGCACCACACCTGAGGGAATCATCTTCAAAGTCCTACGTCTTCTTCATCTTCTTTTCCTCCACGGTTGAAGCTTAAAGATTGGAACTTTAAGGTAAAGTCCTTAGCTTTTTCCTCATCTCTCCTCATTTTCGTAACCCTTGTCATTTTGATGACCATGGGTATCCATTTCAACATTTGATTCTGATTTTGGTGAGCTTGAATATTCAAGGATTTCTGGGAGCTGAAAATATCATTTCTGACCAAAAGGAGCAGCCTTTCTTTGTGCTTCTCTAAGGTAAGAGGAAGACACTCCTCCTCAACCTCTCTTAGCATTTAGGAAACGTCTGTGATTTTGTTGAGGGTCTTTCTGCTTTTTATGTTGTTTGTATGGTATATGTGTTATTTGATTGTCTGAGTTTGAATGTACATATATATAAATATAACCGGAGGTACTGGAATGTGTAATATTGAAGGGAATAAGTTCCAATTTGTTTTCGGATAGTTACGATGTTGAGCCCAGAATGTGGAAATTAGTAATAGTATGAAATCTGGCCAAACTTGTCGAATACAATAACCTGATCTTTTGGTGATATGTCAAAATCCGTCGAATGAAGATTTCTGACCATTCCGTCGAATGATAAAAACTTGTCGAACGTGATAGCCTAAAAACCTGTCGAACGTGATCACCGATCACTTAGTAAAATGTTAAAATCCGTCGAGTAGGGACCCATAGCCAAACACTGTCGAATGTGATAACCTAATCACCTAGTAAAATGTTAAAATCCGTCGAGTAGGGACCCATAGCCAAACACGTCGATTGTGATAACCTAATCACTTGGTGAAATGTTAAAATCCGTCGAGTTTAGACTCGACCTTTTCCGTCGAATGTCAAACCCGTCGAATTTAGATTTCGACCAACAAACACTAAGTGAAAATCCGTCGAGTATGAACCTCGATCATGCCCGTCGAGATTGATCTTCCGACCAAAAACCCGTCGAATAGAGTCCCTGGACACTTACAAGAAAATGCCCCAAAGTCAATAATCGTCGAATTTGAGTGACAATGCCTGTCGAGTAGATGAATTTCCCCAGACCCGTCGAAATTAGAGATTTCGACCAGTGTTCGTCGGTTCGACACTTGGGAGATTTTCTCCAACGTCGACACCTATACCCGTCGAATTGAGGCTTTTGCTGACCATCTGGAGGGTCCGATAGTTTTGATCTTCGTCCGACAGAACCCCCATCCGACAGCAAATAATTTCTTCGTCCGACAGAACCCCCATCCGACAGCAAATGATTTCTTCGTCCGACAGAACCCCCATCCGACAGAAAAATGTTTTCCCCATTCTTTCCCCCTCCTGTTACATTATTCCTCGTCGAATAGCAACTTCAATTCTTCATGAAACGTAGTCTCTGTCGAATTCAAATGTATACCTATCACCCAACACCTATTAATTGAAGTCTGTGACTCAAATTGTGATTTCCGACCGTGTAGTTTCCTGGACCCAAAACCTTGGGACTAATATAGGAATATTGATCATAAATAAATGGGATGACTAGAAATTGCTTAGGGATGCATAAACAGGGAAGAACATGAGAGTGTGAGATTTTGAGATCTTAAAATAATCTTCTAAGGGCATATGAATAAATTACCTAAGAGGATTTAAGTTAACTAAAAGAATTCCTTTAGAGACAAACCACGTAAGTAAAGCTAAATCTAAGCAAGGACTCATAATACGTTTTGAAAAGGGTATTGATCTATTTAATGACAATATTATGCTATTGTGGGTCCTTGAGAGAGACCATTGATTTGTATTAATTCTTACTTTGGCAAATTGTGACATATGATGGAATAGTATGTGATAATGATCATACCGATTATGCATAGAGTTTGTATGCATTGTGATTTGTCCGTTGGACTGTCGTAAGGCCTAGTTGCCTAGGAGTTGAACACACCTTAGTGCGGGTGCGAATAGACAAGTGGGGTCCCGTAGTTGGCCTTGAGGGCGTTGGGGCGCGGGTGTTTCACAAAGGGCGGTGGTAGCCCCTCCGGGACCGTGAGACAAACCGATGCAAACGCACCAACGATCCTGGACCGGCCACAGTCCTATATCGAGATCTTGTGAGAATCTTTCTTTGTATAAAGCATTGTTGCGCAAAATGAGTGATTATTTTTCGGAAAGCACTTGTTTTTATGGTGACGAGATACTAGCATGTCTCCCGATCATTCTCTCCGAATGTTTTGTGTCTAGCTCCATGGAGTAGGATCTTGGTTATTGAGGGCTCATGTGTATAGAGTCCGTGCATTATTTGCATCTATCTTTATTATGGTCGGCATTGATATATTGTTGATATACCTATGACTGTCTGGAACTGTTTGCTTGATCATAACTGCTCTTGAATGTCTATTACTATTACTTGTTGTTGTAAATGCTATGTGGGCGCTTTGCGCCGTTTGGTTTCTTGATGCTATAATTGGTAATGACGGAAGGATGTCTTACCTCTTTTCTTTCTGTCTCTCCATTTCTGTTTATACGTACATTGCGTCTCATCGAAGACAACCGTGAGGAACAAGGAGCTCCCAACTTCCCGGTTTTTGGCCTTATCTTGATTGAGCAACTATAGAAGACTATGGAGCCCCGTACGCACGTGATTTTTGGGAGATGTACGTCTGACATTCTTAGGAGGGCCAGAGTGCTTGGTATATCAACTACAATTCGAACGCTGTGTCTACACGGGAGATGTCTCGATATCACTAGCCTGGGGACGCCACGAACCACCTGTCTTCACCTGCTGCATTAGCCTACGTTTGGAGTTTCAGCTACCGATACGTGAGATGTGGGGCGATCGTTACTTCACTCCGAGAGAGGACTCTTTTCGTTCTACAGCTCGGGCCCCGTCCCGTGTCTCTGCTATTCCTATGGTGATTTCCTCTGATGATGAGGAAGATCCTGAGGAAGATCCCGAGGAAGTCCCTGAGGACGACCCCGAAGAGGACCCTGAAGAGGATCCTGACACGATACCTCCTCACTTGAGGGATTGATGTCACTCGTAGCTACTGAAGGCTACCAGTATTTTATTTTGGGGGCCTGATGTTTTGTTTGTAGTGGGCTGTAAATTCTGATACCGTGGGGATGTGTATATAATATTTTGGGGGCGGTATAGCTTTGCTTTTGATGTACCAGGCTTGTAACTAAATGCTTTGATAAACTTATATATATATATATATATATGATGATGCTGAGATATTAATTCCTATGCATGTTTTTTACTGTTTGATCTTTTATTTCCATTGATGTCTCGTCAACATGGTTACTAATTATAGTAAGAGAAAAAAAAAAAAAAAGTACATATATAACATAACCGCAAATTAAAATACCCAACTATAATCTAGTGAATATACGCATCTTATTAAAATGGACCGGGTCTCAACTCACCTAACTTTATTTCCGCATTGTAATCGACCATGTGACGTTCCCTTGGAAGAGGGGCGTGACAGTGCACAGCCAAGAGAGAGGAAGGAGAGTTCTAAAGGAAGCTTGTATCTAACTTTTCAATTCATCACTTTTCTATCCATTTCTCTCTCTTCATCCAAAAGCTATACACTTTGTTTTCTCTCATTTTCTTCTCCCATTTTCTCTCCCTAAGGCTCACGACCACCCTCTCATCTTCTTTAATTTTAACCATTCACATTTCTTGAATCTAAATATCTTTCTAAGACCCTTTGGTGTGAAGATCTTGGCTTTGTTCATCTTTTTCAAGTGTTTTTCAAGTTAGGTCTTGAAAGCTACTAAGGTAAAATTCCTCCATCTTTATTCTTCTTTCTTTTCTCCTTTCTTTTCTTCTTTCTAAGATCATGATTTTGATCCATGGTCATTCTCTCCTAGCCTTTGATGTTGATCTTTTGTATGTGTTTTTCATTTTCAAGAGGCTCTTGGAGGAGAAAGCTTGTTTGAAGGAGATATCCAAGTAGTGGTTGGACATCCTCAAAGTTAAGAGGGAGATTAACCTCATCAACCAAGTTATGGCGGTGGGGAATGAAATGTTTGGGCTTGGGAGTGGAAAATCCATGTGAGGATTTATTCACTCAATTGTGTGATTATTGGTTTATGCTTGTTTGACTTTATATAATTATATGATGTTGATTGTATACATGAAATTACTATGGTTGCTTATTGATTATGTGTGATTTTTATTACTTTGATATTATGCAAGAACATGATACAGTAGATTGGTGATTACTAGAGTATATTGTATGCTATAAATTGTGCTAAAAAGGAATTTTTTTTATTCCAATGACCTCTTGAGGCTCACGGCCTTTTGGCCTAGGAGGAGGTATCCATGAGAAAGATATTTTATTGGTTAAGAACTTAGATGATTAGAAAGAAAAAATATGATTTATGAGTGTACAAGTTGAAAGATGGAAGAAACAAAGTTTTTATCATTGAGAAGAATTGGTTTTTGGCCATGGTATTTGATAATGGAATAGAAAAGTGATTTGGGAACTTAGAGTATTTTATTGAAATGATTTTTGATAAGTGATTTTCGGTCATAGTATTTGATAATAGGATGAAGAAATAATTTGGAGACTTAAAGTATTTAAGATCATTTTGATAGGTGATTTTCGGTCAAGGTATTTGATAATAGGACGGAGAAGTAACTTGGAGTCTTAAAGTATTTTTATTTGAGATGATTTTTGATAAGTTGAGTGGAAAGGATTTTAATTAGAATTAGAATAATGAAAGTTTTGGAAGGAATGTTAGAAAATATTACTTGGATCATTTGGGGACTAAATTAGGATTAAAGGAATTGATTGTGGCTTCAATTGTAGAAGTAAGATAGAAAGATGATCTGGAATTCGAAGTATTTTGTTTAGTAGTGTTTTAGTTGAAATACTGTTGTTAAAGATAAAAATTTTGAGGTCTAAAGACTTTAGGCTCACGGCCAAGTGGTGTTAGAAAGGGTATTCAAGACAAACTTTGGTGTTGATTTGGAACATAGGAGCTTAGCTGAAAAGGGAATTGGATTAAGGATTTATAATAATGAAGGAGTGATACAACAAGTTATGGTCATTTAATAAGAAAGGGATTTCAGCCTTGAGTGAAAATAAGCTTGAGAGAGATAGTGAAAATTTGAAAGATTTAGGGAAAAAGGAAAAGAATGGTGAAGTTAAGACTATGTGGTTTCTTTTTAGGTTTTCATGAAAAATATGAGGAAATGTTACTAGAGGAATTCATTTAGAAGAGTATGGTGATTGGAGTTAATCTTTACATTCATTCTTAAAAGTATTATGATTAGAGCCTAAAAATGAAATAATGGTCCTACATGTTAGAGAAATTTGTGAGAATGACTCATGTGATTTGAAAATGATGGTTCTTGCTTTTGCGCAATTGAGATACCTAGTGAATAAATATAATAGCATTGTGCTATCGGGTCGACGTACTGGACCCAGAAACATCAGTTGATGACTTAACCCAGTGGTGGTTTGTTTTTCATGAAACGATGATGTTAATGAGTGTTGATTTATCAAGTCATTCCATCATGCATTGTGAAAGTAAAAGTCTTAATGACTTGTTGTTAAGGCTGTATGCCTAGGAGATTGAATTACACCTTAGTGCGGGTGTGAATTGCGTAAGTGAAGGTCTATGAATGACCTTGGAGGCGTCGGGGCACGGGTATCCCACAAGTGGCCAGTTGGTAGCTCCACTAGGCCGTGGTGACTGAGCAATGCACCGACAATCTCGATGAAACACTACTTTATTCAAGATCTGGTGTAGACTGTCTTGTATAAGCTGTGTTACGCAAATTGAGAAATTGAGAAATTATAGCACTTGACTTGAGGCTGATGAGTTACAGACAGGTCTTCTAGATCATTCTCTCCAAAATTGTGTTTAGCTCCATGGAGTAGGAAATGAGTGCAGTGTGTAACACCCACCGTAGGATATCATATTTAAGACTAATCTTAATAAAACTTACCCAAGTTATAAAAGAATTAATCTTGTAGAAATGTCAATTTTAAAATTTCGTTTGCGGAATAAAAGAAAATAAATAAATTAGACCAAAAGTCATAAGCAGAACTTGTCATTAAAATAAACACACCTAAAATATATGTCGATATTACAAACTTTGTTCCAAATAATTTACATAAATACTAACATACCTCAAAAGTAAAATACAAACACAACTACCAAAAACAGAAACTCTAAACATCAAACTAAGGATTTAGTTCCTCGGAAGGATCCTCCTCCTCTTCCTCCTCTACAGTGTTATCAAAGAACCCAGGCAGATACAAACGCCTCACGGGGGTTCTCGCAGAAGACATCATTGAGTCCTCATGCGGAGTATAAGTTGTGCCACCCCAAAGGTCACAAATGGGCATCGTGAATTCCAGGCGCACCGACGCATGCTGCGTCAAAACAGGGATACCGTCTCGGATGCCACTCAAGTTCAGAGTTAAATCTCCCGTATAAACAAAACATTCGTTATCATAATCGAACCTCCAGGCACCAGTCCCCCCATGGAACTGTACCCAGACAAAACCTAACACCTGTCATCTCACTGCTATCTCAACTAACAAACAAATGGCTAGTGATGGTAAATAGAATTACCAACTTCTTCGTCTCCTCCATCTTTATCAAACATACATAGCAAAACAAATACAATATAATAAAGAGGTGAGATCCCCTACATCAATAGTAGTATGGCAGTAGAGAAAATAACAACAAGCATACAGATACAATATTAACATATTTAGATCATACATAACACATCACAGATAATGAATCAGATAAGTATAGTTAACACATCAATATACTGACCAACTATACATATGCACACAAACCTATTCCTACTCCATGGAGCTAAACACAAATCAAAGATAACGATCCAAAAGACATGTCTGTAACTCGACTGCCGTGGCCAAAAGTGCTATCAGTTTATCAGTTTATCAATGTGCACATCAAGGCATTGTACAAGGCATTCTACACCAGATCTCGATATAGGACAGTGTCTCGGTCCGGATCGTCGATGCGTTTGCATCGGTCTATCTCACGGACAAAAGAGCTACCAATTGTCCATTGCAAGTTACCCGCACCCTGACGCCCCCAAGGTCAACAAGTGACCTGCACTTGTTTACTCGCACTCGCACTTAGGTGTAATTCATCTCCTAGACATACAACCTTACTCAAATAAGCGAACACGCTTTTCTATGCATGATGTATGTTCAAATACACATATAATTATTATTTTCACAATATTACATATACCTTCGCCTTTTCTTGGCGGTATCATTATTCCACATAATTGGGCCCACCACAACAGTCTGACAGCAAACTGCTATATACGCTTAATCGCGTAGCGATATTATCGCATTTTTATAATCATGGAATGTTTTTTTTTACGTTTTCAAATCGTGTAAATATTTTTTGTCATTTTCAAAATTGCGTAGTAAAAAATTACTATTTTTGAGTCGTGTAAAAGTTTTTTGACGTATTTTTTATCGCATAAAATATTTCTAACATATTCTAAGCCAAAATAAGATTTTTCTTATTAATTATCAAAATTTGACTTTATTTCCATTATTTACATAATAGTCCTTCTATAAAATAATATTTACATAATAGTCTCTCTTTACATAATATTTTCAAAATAGTCATTCTTTAAATAATATTTGCAATATAGTCCTTTTAAAATTAGTATTTTCTACTATTTCCCAAAAGACTGCATTTCTTAATTTTACTTAGGATATTACAGCTCAAAATTTCCTAACGCGCTTCAAAACCCATAGGGTGAGCTATATGTTAGTAAATTTAAAGTATTGGCTTTTATTTTACTACATAGCTTAATTAAGCCAATTTTGATTCTAAAATATCATTTTAAATTTATAAACTTACCAAATTGAGTTCTTACTATTAAAACACCTAAGTCTACACTTAGTAAAATAATTTTGGATCTTGAACATCAAAAATGGCATGTTGGCCTATTTCATTGCTTCAAAATTCATATATAAATCATTTCCTAACACTTTAATTCTTATAAAATCACTTAATAAAATCTTTTGTCATAAAATCCTTTAATCCTAAAAAAAAATAATTTAGATTCCTTAGACTTCTTTGTGGTGATGAGGTCGTGTGCCTCTAGGCTCTTTGGAGCCTTCATATAAATTTTTTCATCATGTAATTCACATCCTAAATTACACAAGTATCATCATACTTCCAAATTCATATAGGCAATTATGCTATCAAAGCTATAGGCATACCAAACACAAACAAAGAAAGCTTCAACAATCAAGTGAATAAATCCTTATGAATTTTTCACCACAAACAATTCATTTCCTCACCACCAACACATAGCTTATGAGGTTAATCTCCCTCTTACCTCAAGGAAGACAATAACTTCAAGTTCCTCCTTCCTCTTGAATTTGTGTGGCACCGAGAAAAATCTTAAGCAATCTTAAACAAATCTAAAAGTCATAAACAAGGCTGAAAAATAATAAACCATGGATCAGTCATGGTCTAGAAAATAAAAAATCCAACGTAGAATCAATGATTCAAGAAATTACCTTTGATGTAGGAAATCAAAGCTTGATTTTTGAAGCACTTAGAGAGAGGTTTAGACAAAACTCACTAAAGGAAAAGTGTTTAGAATGATGTTTAGGTTTAGAAAGTATGATTAGATGAAATTATGGAAGTAAGGAGGTAGGGCTTAGAGGTTGTGGCCATGAGGTTCAAGGTGGGAGAAGATGAAGTTTTCTTGAATGTTCTTGAACTTTGAGAGAAAAAGATGATGACTTAATATTTCAAAGTGTGATAAAATGAAGATGAATAGGCTATTTTTCCTTGCATTGCCGTGGAGTTAGTGTGTAGGAGAAATTATTGTTTATTCAAGGTAATAAAATATCACATGCATTTTCACATGGCTTAAGTCATTAAGGAGTCATCAAATGGTTATTTAGACCATTCAAGATCCTTTTAGAAGGCCTTGTGGCCGTGTGACTCATAGGGGAAATGGAACTAATTTGGTTCCATCCTAATCTCCTAGTTACACTTGAATTATCTAGTTACTCCATCTAGTTACACTTAAACTAATTTAGTTAGAATTTCTAGTTACATTCTAACTAGTTAGTTACATTATTATGTCATTGTATATGTCATGCTGAAGTCATGTTTCTAGATAACTTAGTTATTTATTTAGTAACTAGCTTCTAAGTATTTGGTAACTAAGTTAGTTCCATTTAGTTACTAGTTAAGCTATTTAGGTAACTTAGTTAGTTTTTTCTAGTTACTTAGTAATTAGTCCAACCATTTATATTGACCATTTTCTATTGGTCTAGAAATGTCCAACCACTAATGTTGACCAATTCCTATTGGTTCATTTTAAAATTAGTTACAGAAATTATTCTAAATCTATTTTCTAACAGATAAAATATACCGGGTCTATTACCTGATAGCAGAAGCTGCTGTTAATAAAACAACGAATATTTTTCAGTGAAATATTTTTATTTCACAGATAAATTCTAAAAATTAAAAGATTTGTTTTCGTGTCTCTCAGATTTGGGTTTATTAAGATCCTTTGTCTCTGAATAAATCAAATAAGATTTTCTCCGGCCCAAAAATTATTATTTTCCTGACTCGGAGCAAATCTCACACAACGATCAAAAATGGTCTCAGAATAGTCAAAATATTTTTATATCATACAAAAAATACAAAACAATATAATTTAGGCATTAATGTCAAATAGTAGAATTTGGGGTGTTACAACTATGTGTGTCCCGGGGCCGACAAAGCACACTGAAAAGACCCGTGTTGGTTTATGGAGACACTTGTCAATCCTGCAGGCAGTCCCGGGACGTTACAAATAGTATTAGAGACGGGACCTCTCCCAGTACGATGTGGTTCGGGGACAAACCAAGAGGAAGTTGGTGGGCATGTGTGTCCCAGGGCCGACAAGGGCAGGAAGTGATCGCCGGTGCAATGAAGCACAGACAAGGAGCGACTTCTGGTAGGCTTCTAGGTGAAGGGTCGCATGAATGAATTGAATATGCACCGGAATGAGAGGGATTCAGAGATTGTGTAGGTATAGGACTGCATAGTTGAGGATAGGTTCAAGGAATTGATTTGGCGTAGCTATATCAACAAGTTGCAACTTCTTTTCGGAAGCCTAGAACATAATAACTCCATGGTTAAGTGTGCTTAACCTGGAGCAATTGTGGGATAGGTGACCTCCTGGGAAGTTTCCTAGGATGCGTGTGAGTGAGGACAAAGCACGCTGAAAAGACCCGTGTTGGTTTGTGGAGACACTCGTCAATCCTGCAGGTAGTCTTGAGACATTACACATTGTGCACAAGAAGGGTCAACATACACATGGTGCATATGCATAGTTAGTGTACATTTTGTCATGGCATAGTCAGTATACATATTGTGGTAGCATAGCCAGTATACTTATTGTTGTGGCATGGTCAGTGTTCATGTATTTTGATGTACATTACTGAATTATCTATCAGTTGATAACATGATTATATCTGTTGTTTTGTGATATTCCTGTATTAACATGATTATATTTGCTGTTCTTTGATATTGCTATATATGGATAGCATTATTGTCATTACTATTTCTTGTTACCATACTGGTATTGATGTAGGGGATCTCACTTCTTTATTGTCTTGTGCTATTTGCTCTGTCATTTTTATGTTCTTAAGAAGATTGTGATGGTGGCAAGGCAAGGTTTACGAGGTTTTGTTAGGCTACAGTTTCATGGGGGCATCGAAGCGTGGAATGTTCGTTGGGATATGGAGCGCATTCAGTATGTCAAAGATGTCACCTTATTTTGGAGTATGACTCAGTTTGGGGCTGCTATGTTTACTGTGGATGTAGCTATTTATTTGGAGTTTGATTTGCCTTTTGGGGAGTTATGGGGTAATCATAGAACTATCCCTAGGGAGGACTCTATAGGGTCGATTGCTCAAACTCCCATTTGTGGTGACGTGCCCCGACTGGGGCTTTTGTCCGTTAGGGATCCCGAAGAGGATCTGGAGGAAGATCGGGTGTAGGACCTTACTCTTCAAGTGTTTAGACTTAGGCTAGGTTCAGTTTTCATATGGTAGTCATTCTTGTCTTTTGGGGGTACGTAAGTTTTCTGTAATTAACTTGTTACTAATCTATGTTATGAATATGAGATATGTGTTATTCAGTTCTTATATCTTGTGTTTATCTATTTTAGTAAGTTTATGCTATTCGCAAAAAAGAAATTCTAAAACTCGTATTTTATAACATCAAATATTTTATAACTTGGGTAAAGATAATAAAAGGAGTTAGTAGGAAATGTAATGCCCTTCGGAGGGGGTGTTACAAAGAACATTCTATCTTTCATATTGAATTAGTTGATGATTTGATTGATAATTCGTATGCTGACTTGTGTGAGCAGTTTATTGAGATTATTGATTTTGGTGACTCTATCTGTAGTGATTTACGTGCTAGTTGTGATGATGATAAGTTGTGTTCTGTGTGTTCTAAAATTTCTGCATTTTTGGGATGTGATGAATCTTTTCCTATGTTAGTATATCGTATAATAGGTGATATATATGCAAAAGGTCAAGTAGCAGAAGCAAAGCAACAATAACCCATTAGATTATTACATTCTGTATTGTTGCCACCGAAATCGATGCTGAAGTCATTACCTGAGCACCTGAAGTATGCATACTTGGCAGATAATGAGCAGCTACCGGTGATTGTAGCTAGAAACCACCCTACTGAACAAGAGGTGAGATTGCCATGGTTTTGAGAGAGAATAAAAGGGCCATCAGATGGACACTGGGCGGATATTCCTGGCATTAGCCCTTCCACATGCATGCACAAATTTTTACTTGAGGATGGAGCTAAACTAGTGAGTATCCCAAAGGAGACTGAGTCCTTTAATTTTGGATGTGGTGAAGAAATAGATGACCAAGCTACAGTAGGATGGCATTATCTATCCTATCTTTGACAATCAATGGGTGAGCCCAGTATAGGTTGTCCCCCAAGAAATCTGAAGTAACTATTGTGGCCAATCAAAAGAATGAGATGATTCCTACCAAAGTACAAAATAGCTGGAGAGTCTGCATTGATTGCAGAAGGCTTAATAAGGCTACTCGGAAGGACCATTACCCCCTTCCATTCATTCACCAAATGCTGGAGCGGTTGGTTAGCAAGTTATACTTTTACTTCTTGGACGGTTACACTGGATATTTGTAGATCCACATTACACTCAAAGACAAAGAGAAGACCACATTTACCTATCCCTTCGGCACCTTCGCTTACAGAATAATGCCCTTTGGCCTCTTCAATGCCCCTGGCACCTTCTAGCGGTGTATGGTGAGCATATTTTCATACTTTTTAGAATAGTGCATAGAGGTATTCATGGATGATTTTAATGTCTATGGCTCTTATTTTAATTCTTGTTTGGATAGTCTGGCTAAGGTACTGCATAGATGAATTGAAACTAACTTTGTTTTAAATTTTAAAAAATGTTTTCAAGGTAGCACAGGGTATAGTTTTAGGCTATGTAGTCTCTAGTAAGGGTATTGAAGTAGGTTTTGCTAAAATAGATGTCATTACCTATTTGTCTTATCCCAGATGTGTACAGGAGGTGCGTTCTTTTTTGGGACATGCATGTTTTTATAGGCGCTTCATCTGAGATTTTAGCAAGAATGCCTTTCCACTATCTAATTAGTTGCAAAAGGATGTGGAGTTCATTTTTAACTAAAAACTCCAAGAAGCCTTTGATCATTTGAAGAAGACGTTGACCAACATTCCCATCATCCAGCCCCCTAACTAGATACTTCCATTTGAGCTTATGTGTGATGCCTCCAATTATGCAGTGGGAGCTGTCTTGGCATAAAGATTAGGGAAGGATCCTCATGTGATCTACTATGCCTCTAGAACTTTGGATGCAGCTCAAGCCAACTACACAACTACAAAAAAGAACTTTTAGCCATTGTAGTTGCTTTAGACAAATTTAGATTATATGTAATTGGTTCTAAAGTAGTTGTGTTTTCTGATCATGTAACACCCTCCTTTGGGTGTCATATTTAAGACTGAATCCTTTAATTCCCTTTACCCAAGTTATGAAATATTTGAT
Organism: Ormosia semicastrata; assembly: GCA_029884595.1. Taxonomy (NCBI): domain Eukaryota; kingdom Viridiplantae; phylum Streptophyta; class Magnoliopsida; order Fabales; family Fabaceae; genus Ormosia; species Ormosia semicastrata. The sequence goes on from JAQQTO010000063.1 coordinate 57,927,403, forward strand.
GTTATAAAGTATAAATCCCAAAATGTAGGTTTCTTTTTCGCGGATAATATATATATAAAATATATTAAAGTATGGGTTCCAAATTCCTTTTTGTAGAAGCGTAAACTTTGAAGTAGGTTGCAGTACAAGATATAGTTACTTAATATTACACACCAAAAAGAATTATATACATATTAGTGGCTAGATTACAATCCACCCAAAATATACAAGTTTATAGCCAAAAGACATATAGTGCCACTGACTCCAAAATATACACTCGCCCAAGTCTAGACATCTAGGGAGCAGGATCTTCCCTTGGATCCCCCATAGGATCCTCCTTGGGGTCCTCCTCCTCCTTAGGATCTTCTTTAGGATCCTCCTCGGTACCTAAGTCAGCATAGTTCCTCAATTGAGGTAACAACTCATGGATTGGTGTCCTAGAAAAGGACACCACAAGGTCTGGATCTTCCCTAAGGTTGTAGTGTAAGTTACCCCATTGCTCCCTAAGTGGCATGAAAAACTCTACATATATAGCAATAGTAAGAGAAAAGAAAGGAACATCATTATGGGTCCTACAGATAGTTACAGTCACATCCCCAAAATATCTAACACGCTAATTGTCCCAATCAATGCGCTAGGCACTTGCACCATCATGAAACTGAATTCGAATATAACAAAAAATATCTCTTCTAGCAGCCATTCCAAAATACAGCAGCAAACAACAACCCTTCCTCTTAATCTTTGTTCACAAGAACATATAAAACAAAAAACATGCAGAACAACAATACAAAGAGGTAAGACTTTCTACATCATTCCAACATGGTAGCAAGAGACAGCAAGCAACAGTAATATCACAGAGTACAATAATAGCAATTTATAGTCAATTTAGTTTTCCAACAGAGATCTCAATAATAATTATCACAAGTAAATCCATAGCATAATAACAGATGATTTCACCATGTAGGATCATCATAATAAAATGCTAAATGATATGTGTATGCTCAATGGACAGACATCCACTCCATGGAGCTAAAGTCAACATCGGAGAGAATGATCGGGAGAGTCACTGTCTGAACATCATTAGCCTCAAATCAAGTGCATCTTGTAACATCCCAAAAATTATTTATTTCATTATAAATAATTATTTTATAATATTTATGATTTTTAGGAATTTTTGTGGATTTTTCTGGAAACGATGAATATTTTAATATATTCTCCGTTTTACGTGTGCACTGAGCGGAGCCGAGATAACGAAATGTTTTCCCTGAGGCTTGTAAACCTTGAACTGTCAATGTGTCGATGGGGGATCTTACTAAACCCGAGGCCAGGCATAGTTTACGAGGTTTGCATTTTTCGAGGTTTTATCTGCTAGATAAAATCGTTGTATCATAAACTTATCTGATGAACAATAAAATATTATTTTCATCAATTGTAACTTTCATTCACTGAGAAAATAATTCTAACAGTGTAATTAAATCATCTGTCAGATGTATTTAATTAAATAGACAAGCTTACTATGCACTTTATCGAGAAGCGCGTGAAGCTTCTCAAGGAAGCTTCAAGGAAACTTCTAGGAAGCTTCCTTCCCAGCCACTATTCACTCTCTCTCCTCCTTCTCATTGTGCAGCACGGTTTTGGGGGTAATATCACAATCATTCCCTCCCATTTTCTCTCATTCACGCTGGTCTCCTTCTCCCTTACGTCTACTCTCATTTTTTTTCCTCTCTTCTCCATACGGTTGCACCCCCACAAACATCATTGTTGATTTTCAAGCTTCCCTTGCTCAAGCCAAACTTAAACCATTGCTCTTCCCTCACCGTCTTCAAGGTTTCTTCTTAGTCGAGCTCTTCTTTACTCCTCCATTTTTGTGGTTAGCAGCCCAACATCAAAGCTTGGAGCTTTAAGGTAAAGCTCTCAACTTTCTTCTCCTTTCTCCCCATTTTCGTGTTTCATGGTCACATTGGTGACTACAGATTCCATTTTCACTCTTTGATTTTGATTTTTTGGATTTGAACACCAAGGTTTTTAGTGATGGTGAAGAACCAGATTTCAAGGACAGAAGGAACCTTGTTTGTGAGTGATTGTGATAAAACCCTATTAAGGGTTATTCTCTGTTTGTAGGTTTAGTATGTTTGCATGTTGTTTATAATATGTTTATGCTATTAGAATGTTTGTCTGTGTATATTGATATATTGGATTGGATTAGAATGCCTGAAATGGGAGAAAATAACGTCGGATTGGTTCTCGGATGGCCACGGTTTTGAGCCAAGAATTTGGGGATTCCTTGTGAACAATTGTAACAATTTGAACTTCTGACCAAACTTCTGGAATGTCAATAACCATCTGGTTAGGATTCTTGTCCATTAAACACTTTCGTCGGTTGAACAAGAGAGAAACTTCTGCAATGTCAATATCCGTCAGGTTAGGATTCTTGTCCATTAAACACTTTCATCGGTTGAACAAGAGAGAAACTTCTGCAATGTCAATATCCATCGAGTTAGGATTCTTGTCCATTAAACACTTTCGTCAGTTAAACAAGAGAGAAACTTCTGCAATGTTAATATCCATCGGGTTAGGATTCTTGTCCATTAAACACTTTCGTCGGTTGAACAAGAGAGAAACTTCTGCAATGTTAATATCCATCGGGTTAGGATTCTTGTTCATTAAACACTTTCATCGGTTGAACAAAAGAGAAACTTCTGTAATGTCAATATCCGTCGGGTTAGGATTCTTGTCCATTAAACACTTTCGTCGGTTGAACAAGAGAGAAACTTTTGCAATGTCAATATCCGTCGAGTTAGGATTCTTGTCCATTAAACACTTTCGTCGGTTAAACAAGAGAAAAACTTCTGCAATGTCAATATCTGTCGGGTTAGGATTCTGGTCTATTAAACACTTTCGTCGGTTGAACAAGAGAGAAACTTCTGCAATGTCAATATCCGTCGAATTAGGATTCTTGTCCATTGAACACTTTCATCGGTTAAACAAGAGAGAAACTTCAGCAATGTCAATATCCATCGAGTTAGGAATTTCTGCTGATCTTCTAGTGGATTTGACAGCTCTATACATCACTCGACAGAACCTTCGTTTGACAGAAATTGATTTTTTAGCTATTCTTGTCAAATAATGATTTCCTACCAACATTGCTTCTGTCATGTCATTTTTCGTCGAGAGGTAGCCTTAATTGTACACTAGACATTTCTTCATCGAGTCCTAAAGTATAATTTACCACCTAACATCTAGTGATTAAATTAATGGTATTATGATGCAAGAAATAGCAAATTGGAAAATTAAATTATACCTTGAGATTCATAAATTTTAAAGAACCAAGAATGGAATTTTCATAAGGCATTGATTCTTGCTTTGGCAAATTGTGGAATTGTATGTAATAATGATCATACTTGATTACGCATAGAGTTTGTATGCATTGTGGATGTCCGTTGGACTTTTTTTTAAGGCTTTTAGCCTAGGAATTGAATCACACCTTAGTGCGGGTACGAATAGACAAGTGGGGTCCTGTAGTTGACCTTGGGGGCGTCGGGGCGCGGGCGTCTCACAGAGGGCAGTGGTAGCTCCTCTGGACTGTGGGATAGACCGATACACACGCACCGACAATCCTGACTGGACACAGTCCTATATCGAGATCTTGTGGGAATGCCGCTGTATAAAGCCTTGTTGCGCAAAATGATTGAATTATTGTCTGGAAAGCACTTGTTATTATGGCTGATGAGATATTGGCATGTCTCCCTGATCATTCTCTCCAAATGTTTTGTGTCTTAGCTCCATCGAGTAGGATTTTGACTTTGTATGCATATGCATAATGGGTCCATGAATTATCTGGCATTTATGATTATTATAATTGGAACTGTTGTATCACTGACATATATAACTGCCTGGAACTGCTTGGTTGATTATTACTGCAGCTTAATGTTTATTATCATTACTACCGTCAATAAATGCTATGTGGGCGCTTTGCGCCATTTTTTTTCTTGTTGCTATAATTGGTAATGATGGTAGGATGTCTTACCTCTTTCCTATACTTTTCTTGCTCCGTGTAAATTTTTGGTTAAAGACTGTAAGCGGGAACAATGTTGAATTCTTTTGGACTTTCTGGGTTTGACCCACTGTATTCGGTGATACCGTCGCAAAAGGGGGTTCTATTAGGTTCGTTCGAAATCATGTTCACCGGAGGTGCCAAGACTTGGCGAGTCGACTGGACCGACAAGCGTATGCGATATGTTGGGGATCTGACTTTGACCATGAAAAGGACTGCGATTAAAGACATTGTTCTGTATTTGTCACTACACCGGTGTGCCCGGAGTTGCCTCACGCATTCGGGATCCAGTTGGAGTGCCCAACTCCTTAGTCGTAGATATTTTATGGGTAGTTTATATTTTATTTTGCATTACCCATATAAAGTGTATTTTGGGCATATGTATGTTTTGAGATGGTTATCCAGACTTGAATATTGTAATTTGAGTATATCTTATAATGCATATTTTAACTGGTTGTATATGTAACTATTCATTCGTGGCTCCTATTTTCCTCATATGTTCTATTATTAATATTTTTGTAAAGTTTGTTATTTGACAATGTTAGCACGCTGAAATTTAGTGACCGTGACATAATGACGATTGTGCCATGGTTATTAAATCAGGGGTGTTACACATCTCAAAATAATCAATATGCGTAGCATGGCTATACAAGACACTTTCAACCGGATCGTGAATAGGATAGTGCCTGGTCGAGATAGTCGGTGCGTTGCACAGTCACTATGGCCCAGTGGAGCTACCAACTGTCCACTTGTGGGATACCCGCACCTCGATGCCTTCAAGTTCAACAAGTGAACTACACTACATCATTTGCACCTACACGAAGGTGTAATTCATCTCCTAGGCATTCCGCCTTAACAACGAGTCATTTTGACTTTATAATGTATGATCATGTAACAATGAACATAGGTATTCTGCCTTAACAACAAGTCATTCTGACTTTACAATGTATGATCATGTAACAATGAGCATAGGCATTCCGCCTTAACAACAAGTCATTCCAACTTTTACAATGCATGATCATGTAACAATGAACATAGGCATTCTACCTTAATAACAAGTCGTTCGCTCAACCGCATAATAGTATTATGTCCAAATCATAAGGCATTTCAAATATAAGATTCTCAAGAATTATCCTTCATGGAGGTCCAACGAAAGTATAAGGTATTGATTTTACATTTCACTTCTCTTTTCTCATAAGTCCTAATGACACTTTACTTGATTATGAACTCTCTTCCTGACCTATTTTTCTCTCTCAAGGCCAAACCTACCTCTAATCAAGTGGTCAAAATTTTTGTTTTTACCAATCCCTCATGATTATGAAATCTCTAATTTAATCTCATTTCCATTCAAATTTTAAACTTCCAATTTAATATAAGATTTTATTTTGAATACCCCTCTTTATAGCCTCTTGGCTGTGAGCTTCCTAGAAGGCTAAGTCCTCAAATTTTTCAAATATCACAAGTAATCTCAAGCAAACAAATCATATCAACCATCACAAATTTCACCAAGATCACACATAACACTAAATCATAAGAATCACATAAAGAAAGGTCCACACAAAGCATCAAGAACCAACACAATAAAGTGAGAAATCCTCACATGGATTCCTCACTTCCCACGCATAGATTTCGTCCTTCACCACCATGAATGGGTGATGAGAAAAATTTCCCTCTTACCTTTGGAGCTATCCAACTACTTGTGTAGGGCTTTTTGAAGCAAAACTTCCTCCTTCAAGAATCCTTTGAAACTGAAAATGACAATAGTCAAAGGTCATCATTTTTGAACTTGAAAGAATGGTTAAGAACAAGAATCAAAACCTTGAAAGGAAGAAGAAGAAGAATTATGAAAATGAGAGAACTTTTTACCTTAGAAAATCTCAAACCCTAACTTGAAGGATCCTTGAAAAGATGATGAACAACCAAGATCTTCACAATAGATGGCCTTAGAAGGAAGTATGGATTCAAGAAACTTAGTTGCTGGAAATTTGAAAAGGTGAAATGGTGATGGAATGGTGGAGACCGTGTGGTGTTGGAGAGAAATGGAAGAAGATGAAGATGGAGAGAAATGAGAGAAAACATTTTTGGGTGAGGAGAGAGAAGTTGATAGGAAAGTTTGATAGTGAAAAGTGATTGAAAACTTGTCTAAACATCTCATTTTCCCACCTATGGCCGTGTGTCAATCAATGATGTGATGTGACGATATCACTTAGATGGTATCATGAAAATGACTAGATAAAAATAACTACTAGATTTCTACTACAACTATTATCCAACAGATAAAAGTCACTGTAAATAAATTCAGTATCTATTATCCAATGGTTAATAGAGTGTACCCAAATTTTATTTATCAGATAAAATCTCAAAAACTGAAAACTTCATAAATTGTGTCCGACTTCGGGTTTAGTAAGATCCCTCAGCCTTGGTTTAACAGTCCAAAGTTCTCCGGCCTCGAAGGAATATTTTATTTCTCCGGCCCCGCTTAACGCGCACACAATTTAAGAAATATAATAAAATAATCAAATAATTCAAATAATTCCATAAAAATTCACAAAAATCACAAATATTATAAAATGAATAAATATCATGAAATAATAAATTTTCGGGGTGTTAGAGATCATGCAGCGCTGAAGTTTCTTCTGAAGAAACCCGAAGCAAAACCATGTCTAATTAGGTAGATGCTACTGTTCCAGGAGTTTGATCTTGAAATACAGGATAAGAGTTGAGTAGAAAACCTGGTGGCTGATCATTTAAGTAGAATTGAGAGAGCTTCAAAGCCTCTGGCCATCCACGACTCCTTCCTAGATGAGTAACTTTTACAGTTGAAGGGTAAGACTGCCTCTCCTTAGTTTGTTGACTTAGTTAATTACTTGGTTGCTGGTGCACTACCTACATATTTCACTAGGGCTCAGATTGATAAGTTAAAGAGTGAGTCTAAGTATTAGGTGTGGGATGATCCTTCTTTGTGGAGATTTTTTAGTGACCAAGTGATTAGGAGATGCACACCTGATCATGAGTTTGATTCTGTTCTTAGCTTTTGTCATGCATTTGCATATGGTGGACATTTTGGACCTAAACGTACAGTTAAAAAAGTCTTAGACTCTGGTTTATATTGGCCTACCTTATTCCATGATGTATACTTGTTTTGTAAGTCTTATGGATAGTGCTAGAGAACAAGGAACTTTTCTCGCAAGAATGAGATGCCTCGGAAACCTTTGCTATTTTGTGAGATTTTTTATGTATGGGGTATTGATTTTTTGGGACCTTTTCCTATTTCTTTTGGTTTTGTTTACATTTTGCTGGCTGTTGATTATGTATCTAATTGGGTGGAGGCAAAAGCTACTCGAACTGATGATTTCAAAGTTGTTATGTGTAACATCCTAATATCGATAATGTAGTATACCATGCATATAACTGGATAAGCTGTATAACTATGCTACTTCTAACTTAAACATTCCATATCATTTAAAAAATAATAATGGAGAGTTTTACGGAAACTAAAAGTTATATACATACATCTTGCCTCAAAAAAGCTTATTGTATAGATAAACTTTTTATACAAACTGTAGGTAGTGTAAATAAATACAAGCTTTAAAACTACTAAGCATAAAATCTATCCTAGTCTTCATACTTTTTCTTCTTACATTTGGAAGAGCTTCCACCTAGACTTACATGGTAACACATAGGGTGAGAATTCACAATCCTCAGTATAAGTAATCAATACCAGCAGTTTAAACATTCGCAATGAATAAACCAAACTATTACATAAGAGTATCTGCCTTAACTCTATGTAATATTTCAAAATGTAATCTAAAACCTTTAACTTATACTATAAGAACAATGATATTAAATAACTGCCCATACAATCATATGATATCATCAAGAAAGACGTCCGCCCATACAACTATCACCGAGGGCAAAATGCAACAAAAACATGAAAGAAACATAAAACACAACAAAGACAATTAACAAAAGATGCAATAAGGAAATGATGTATGATTATGCTAAAAGAAAAGTGTATAATAGTGTAGGTGTAATGTCATGAAACTTAACTATACCTCTGAGTAGGAAGGGAATCTGTTGTAATAACATGTAATCTCATATAACCTACTAACTAGGGAAGGAATCTATTATCATAACATGTAACCTCCTATAACCTACCAAGTAGTCTACTATAACTGAGTGGACAAGTCCACTAAAAACTGAGTGGATGCCTCCACTATCTCAACTCTAGGAATAACATGTATGTGAGAAATGTTATTTGTGTGTGAAAATGCAGTATTATGTCTAACTCTAATATAACCACCATATAACTCTATACTAAGTCCATCTTTGCATTACTAACTCTTCCTCAACTCTGTGAGAGTGTTTCATGCACTATAGCACTCTTCTACTACCAAACTAGACTTATACACTTTTATCATGCAATACTAGCTCTACCTCAACTCTATGAGAACATTCATGCACTATCGTATATAATTAATGTCAACTAGACACTATGGCACTCAACTCTTTCCAACTAGCCTATATACTTGTATTTCACTTTCTCATCACTTCCCAAGTCATATCTAAGCAACACTTTGTCGCTTAAAAACTAAACTTTCATCTATGGCAATCCATGCTTAATTAATGCACAACCTTTCCTTTATTTTTCCTTGTATGCCAAATGGTCGTTCTATCTAAGAAATACCCTTATTAGTGTCTCAACACACTCTACAAGACATATGAAAGGGATCTTAACAAGTAAGGAAACTCAAATCATCAAAATAAACATTTTAATGAATCCTATTTTGGGCACTTCAGCACCCCTTGCTTCAGCGCCTGGGCACTCTTTACACACCCGAGCACTCTCTACCCAGTGCCTAGGTGCTGGCTGGGCAAAGCATAGCTCTGTTCTATTTTGCAACACATGCCTAAGCGCTTTACTCTGAGCGCCTGAGGCATGCATCACTCTCTAGTGTGTAAGCGCCTAAGTGCTCCATACCTAGCACTTGAGCGCTCCCCGCATAATAGCAAATATGCAGAATTTTGCAAATTACTGCCACTGTTCCATTAGAACAAGGCAGTGATCCAATCTTCCAAAAATGATTTCTAGGTGATTTCTAACACCACTAACAACCTCTAAAAATGTTTTAACACTTTTAAAACCTATTGATTCACTTAACTTGGATCAATCACTGAAAGCCTCAAACCTGGTCATTCAAAACCTAGGTTCTAACTCCAGAACCAACTAGTTCTATCTATGGATAAAGCCAACTATCTTGTTCTCATTAAGTTGAAACAACTAATTTCAATCAATGAAAACAAGAATCAAGCTATGGAAACTAGTTTTCCATTTTTGAAAACCTATATTCTCTATCTAAAAACCTAAGTTCTAGCATAGAAAAGATGAAGGAACAAAGATAGAAAACACCCTTACCTCTTGTAAACAAGATGATCTTCAAGCTTGGTCTTTGGCTTTTTCATTTTTACTTTCTTTTTCTCCCTTTTCTCTTCTTTCTTTCCTTCTTCGGTTTCCCTCTTCTCTTTTCTCTTTTTCTTTCTTTTCTTTCTTTTGGTTTCCACCGTGAAGTAGCAAAGTTAGACTTTGCTACTTACTTATACCAAAATTCTTAATCTGCTAAGAATACTTAGATTTCATCAAATCTAGTTTTCTAACTTCCAACAAATTTAAAATAAATTCTAAGATTTATTAAAAATCTTGTTTCACCAATATCTTATTTTCCATATCTGCTGGTAGTTAATTTAGTATTAAATGCACAACCAATATGCCTAAAAATACCAAATTAACTCTAATCCTCCTCAAACTTTATAACTACACCATACTTAGCTCATTTGTGACCTAGAAACAAATTATCTATATATATTTCCCTCAACTAAGCAATTTATACCATTATCTGAGGCATTTTAAGCCATTTACCACATTTTGTGTTGCAGCAAAGTGCCTAAACTACCCCACTTTGTCACAAAACTTAACTGATATGTCAAACAAGTATTAAACTACCTGTGTAACCATATACCAGCCTAATATGTTATTGAGGGTGTTACATTATGGATTTTGTTATATCATAAATTTTCTACAAGTTTGGAGTCTTGAGGGCCATCATCAGTGATTAGGATTTGCATTTCTGTAATGGAGGCTCTGATGAAGAAGTATGGAGTCATGCACAATATTTGTACACCTTACCACCACCAAACAAATGGAAAACTGAGGTTTCCAATAGAGAGATCAAGTAGGTACTTCAGAAGACAGTCTAACCTAATAGAAAGGATTGGAGCGAAAGGGTTGAGGATGCTTTATGGGCTTATCAAACTGCCTATAAGACACCGATTGGGATGTCCCCTTATCGGATTGTCTTTGGAAAGACATGCCACTTGTCGGTGGAAATTGAACATCGTGCATTTTGGGCGGTGAAGAGGTGCAACTTGGACCTTGACTATGCGGGCATGGAGAGGAAGCTACAATTGCAGGAATTGGAGGAGATCCGCTTGGAGGCATATGAGAGTTCTAAACTTTATAAAGAGCAGAGCAAAGCTTTCCATGATAAGAAGATTATGAAAAAAAAAACATTTGAGATTAGTCAAAACTACTTTTATATAATTCTCGTCTTAAATTGATGCCTAGAAAATTAAGATCTAGACGGGAAGGTCATTTTGTTGTTACTAATATTTTTCCTTATAATGTAATTGAGCTTCAAGGTGTGACTACAAAGAAGAACTTCAAGGATAATGGGCATAGACTCAAACACTTTTATAATGGTTTCTAAGAGCATACCATGGAGGAAGTGACATTACTTAATGCTACTTATCCAACATGAAAGATGGAGTTTCCTTTCCTTACTTGTTTATTTTTTGTTTTAGTTTTTTATTTTTAATTTTATTTTCTATTTTTCTATCTATTTATTTTTTTTCTGTTGTTTTCTATTTTATATTTTCTATTTCTCGCTTGCTATTTCTATTTATGTTTTTATTTCTATTTTATGTTTCTCTTGGCTATTTACGCTTCTATTTTTATTTTTGTTTTCTATTTTCTATTTTTTTGTTTTAATTTCTGTCGTTGTTTCTATTTTTTTGTCAATTTTGTTTTCTATTTTTCAATTCTATTTTTGTTTTGTTTTTAAATTATGTTTTGATGTTTTAAAAGAAATATTGTATGCTTCTTGTTTTTAGTTTTTAATTGCTTTCCAATGGCTCTTGAGATGTGTGGAAGTTGTGAGTTTGGACAAACTGAGGATTAGAGGTTCATGACATAAGTGAATGAATTGTCTTTCATCTTGAATTTTCACATCTAGCACCTCACACAATCACTTCGCAAGTGATTTCAAGGCAACCTGAAGTTGCTCAAGGTTCTAGATATTACCTTATAGCATTCCACAATACTTGGATGCCTAAGGTTCCACCAAGGCCTATCACAAGGTTCACTTTAACCAAGTGAAAGAACTATCACTAGAAGATGCACTCTTGGCTCAACTATATCACATAAAGGAGCCAATCCATGCCTTTAACAATCCATAACGCTTAACCTTGACAAATAAGGAAGCATACACCATTTTATGTATATTGAGCTTAACTTTAACTCTAAAGGAACTACCTATGCATACAAGAAGGCAAACTATGCCAAACAACCCCATTAGTTGTTTTAGAACACCTCCTCATCACTTCCCAAATGATACCAAAAGCAACCTCAAGTTAATTTAGTTCCTAGGTACTCACCTATGACATTCTACATCTCAAAGGATGCCTAAGCTGTCTCAACGCTACTCTATGGCATCCCACCACACTATGGATGCTTAAGGTTTCCTCAAATATCCACTTATGCTATGTGGTTGTCCTCTCCTAGGAATACCCACCATTAGTGTCTCAACACTAACACTCTTGTCGCTAGAACCTCACACTATCACTTCTCAAGTGATTTCATAGTTAACCTCATGTGGAACAAGGTTCTAGGTACTTAAGCACATCACAAGGTTCACACAACCAAGTGAAAAAAGGACCTAGCAAACACTCTACCTTGCTTACCTTTATCACACAAGGGACAAGATCAAGTTCCTAGTACTCCCTATTACCTATTATGAGTAATCAAGAAGACAATTGTGTGTCACATGTATTCTAGTTCAACTTCACACATAAAGGAACACTTATGCACCTAGACAATTGCACATGGTTCAACTTTATCTCACAAAGGAACTAATAACCATTCATCATAAGATCCTAGCTCCACCTTAGCCAAAAAGAGGGCAACACATGGCTCACATGCCATTCAAGCTAAAAATTCAACCACCAAGGAAATAACTAGGGTTTTGGTTATCTTGAGTATCCATACTCACCAATCAATCTCATACCATGGCCTAGGGTAGTGTTATTTCATCAACCAAGCATGAGTATATTCCATTATATCACTCTATGCCAAAGCATCATGCATTTCATAGCAGAAACACACAAGAACAATAAGTTTTGGCATTTTTTTAAGGGAGGCAGCGACTCCCATTTCTTTTGTGCCACAGCTCCCTCTTCTCAAGATGCCTTCCCTGCGCTGGCAGAAAGGGGAGTGCCACAGCCTTGCATAATTTGTGTCGCGGCTCTCTTCAATTTTTCTAGTTTCTACATAATTTTGTAGAAATTATTCGAAACCCACCATTTCCAAACCTTCCAAAGAATTTTCAATCACCAACAAGATTCTAAGCACCTCTAAACATCAAATACATTACATATATGATTTCTAAACCAACTAAGAATAATTTACTAAACCAAAACCCTAAGTCTCCTATCCATTTCACCACTTTCAACCTAAGGAATTTCATGGATACAACTAGGACTCAAGCCATAAATCATACATAACTCAACTAAAAACCATTCTATTTCAAGATTCCTAAGAGTTCCTTCACTTAAACTCAAGGAAAACTCATCCAAACCAAAATCCCATTCCAACCCACATGGCATAAACATGGAGAAAGGAAGAAGAAAATTGGAGGAAAAGATGGAGAATACCCCTACCTCTTGAAGATGAAGCTCACACTTTGGCCTTCCCTTTCTCTTTTTCTTTTCCTTCTCCTTCCCTTCACGTTTTCCCCTCCTCTGCTCTCTACCTTCAGCTGTGAGGAAGAAAAGAAAAAGTGAGTGGAAACTCACTTTAAAGAGGAGCATTAAGGGTAGTTTGGTCCTTTACTAAAACTTCCCATCAGTTAAGAACACTTAGATTTTGCCAAATCTAGTTTTCTAACTTCTAACAAGTTTAAAATAAATCATAAGATTTATTAAAAATATTGTTTCACCATTTCTTTATTTTTTCATATTTGTGACTAGTCAATCTGGCATTAAAACATTCACAGTATGTTTAAAAATACCAAATGACCTTAGTTAACTCTAAAAAATTATCCACATCGCATTCCACTTATTTGTGACCTAGAAATAAATTCTTCATATTTATTTCCATTACCTAAGCCCTTTATGCTAATATCTGAGCTATTTTAAGCTACTTTTCACCTTCTGTACTGTAGTAAAGTTCCTAAACTAGCTCTTATTATCACAAAACTTAACACGCATGCTAAGGTAGTATTATGTTACCTCGATAACTATATACAAGCCTAACATGTATTGAGGATGTTATAGAGCTCATGAACAAGTGTGGGAGAATCTTAAATTGTTATTGTTGTTTGGTATTGCTTGAGGACAAACAAGGTTTAAGTGTAGAGGGGTGTGAAAATGTTGTACTAAATTATTATGCAAAAAAAAAAGTTACAATACTAATTTAAAAAAAAGGAAGAGGGAATATATGTAAAGAGAATAATTTGTATCATATGGAATCACATTAAACTTTCATGCTTGTTCTTAGAATTCATCTCCAATGTTCTTTTATTCTTTTTGGTTTTTATCTTATCATATCCTTATCAATTGTCATCCCTTACCTTAGCCCCATTACAACATTGAATAAAGCCCTCTTGATTTGTGTATGCATGTGTATAGAATAGTGGAGAAGTAAAAGATATGCAAGCTTATGGTACTATAAATTTTTATGAGTTGAGTTGAGTGAAACACTTACCTTCTAGATATTTCTAACACTAAACACTTAAGGGAGTAAGAGTATATCTTGTGAGAATCTATCATTCTTGGTTTATGCTTTTCAATTGAAATTACCTTGCTTATTGATTTGAGATGTAAAGAAATGTCACTTCACGAATGTTTTGATCCCTTAAACTTCTTGGTTGCTATCCTTACTTGTAAACTTTTACATTCTTGAAGGTCATTGGAAAGTGAATCTCTATGAATTTTGGTTTTTGAGTTTTTGTGCTCCTGTTCCCTTAGTTTGAATCTTTAGTTTGCCTAGGACATGCAAAAGCTCAGAGTGAGAGAATTTGATAATCACATATTTCGTACATTAATAAAGCCTCATTTTTAGTCTTTTACACTCTCCATGTACTTAATTGAATGAGTTTGCCCATGTTTTGCAAGTTTGGGCTCAAATTGGACTTAATTGATCTTTCCAACATTATTAGGATTTTACATTATTTCTGTATTTTAGCTATATATTGAGTTCTAGATATCTAAAAATTATGTATCTTTCCTTGTAGGAAAGATAAAAGAGAGTTCTACAACTTTCATGAAGAGCCCCAGAACATGGGTGCCGTCATTAGAACCTGAGCAGCGTCTACTAATTGGTCTATAACTTGGGCTGTAGGGGTCTTTTGGAGCTGAAACTAATGCCATTGGAAATCTTACACACAAGGGTAAAACTCTCATGTTAGGCATGACTTTTGGAGCTAAAACCAATGCCATTGGAAATCTTACACACAAGGGTAAAACTCTTATGTTGAAACTATAATGTTTTGATGGTGTTCTACCCCTGTAAAGTTGGCTGATAAGTCCATAGATCCATTGAGAGTGATTTGGGCATGACTCTCTCATCTTAAGCCTAAATCAAGTGATTTCAGTAGCCAAGGAAAGCTAAGAGGTAGATGATTAACTTTAACTGAGGGGCAAATTAGGATTCTTAATTTTAAGTCAGTTATTTTTGTATAAATAGGAGACCCGAGATAGATAAAAATCCTAAGCTATATTACTTGATTCTTCTACCCAGAATTTTCTCCTTTCTTTTGCAAACCATGTGCTGCAGCCATGGAGAGCTAAACATTTGAGATCAATCCAAGGATTTTGAGGAAATTCTAGTTTGGCTTTGATATTCTATACCTAATTTTGATTTTGAATTGAATTAATTATCTTCTTCTAATTTTGATTTAGATTTTGAATTGCATAATTATAGGTTTCTGTTGTGAGATGTGATCCGATTGGATCTTTAATCCTAATTAAGATTTGTGATTAAATTATGATTGATTAATTGTGGTTTAGTCACATGAATTGAAGACGGTTAGGTTGGTAAATTTGTTAATCTAGGTTAATTGAATTGTGGTTGTTAAAATAGCACAGGTTGCATGAATCTAGCAATCGCAGGTTTATGAATCCTTTGTTAGTTAAATTCTAGGTGATTATCTAGTATTGAATTCTATGTGTTTGATGCAGAGATTTCGATCAATCATAGATTGACCAATATATCCAATCCGAATGCATGTTTAGTGATTGATGACAAACTAACTAGGTTTCTGAAGGTTTCTTGGATTGGTTGCTTTGTAATTTGATTTTTCTCACATTTAATTATTATGTTTACATTCTGCATACATAACTTCCCCCTATTTGACTTTGATTTGGTTTAATTGGTACCTTGATCCTCAAGAGATGACTCGGTTCGCTATGTTGTGCTACAAGTTATCGGTAGAACTAGAATTTTGTTATTTGGTTGAGCTCGACACTTGAATCAAATTTGGCACAGTTGTTGGGGATCATTAGGCGCTAATTAATCATATCAATACTTTCACTAATGAAACGCCCCCTTCGCAAGGGCGTCACACCAAACGAAACTCAAAAGAAACTAGTAGGACCAGGTTTATTTTATCTATAGGTATTAACTTGTTCATCAATAGAGAAACCTAACTTAGCAATTCTTTTTTTTTTTTGTAAGTGGAAAACATAAACTTAGCGGAACTCAACATGAAGATCAAACCATACATTTATACAAAAGATACATACTATATATATATTTAGATACATAACATAAGTAATTAAATACATCAACAGTTAGCAAAAGAAAGCAGAAGCTTTACATGCCCAAAAAGTTATATATAGACAGCCACCAAGGCTACAAAAAGTATCATGCCTCCAACAAACTACTGAGAAGGAGCCTCAGAGGGGTCCTCCTCAGGTTCTTCCTCAGAAGAGGAAATCCTTATAGGAGCAACAGATTCATGAGTAGGAGCTCGTGCAGAGGATAGGAACGAATCCTTGTGTGGAGTATACTCGCAATTACCCCACACCTCACGTATCGGCATGTAGAATGTAACACCCCAAATTCTGAATATGTGAATAGTAATAGCAGAATTACACTGTTTTACATTTTCTGTGTGTTATAAAAATAGTTTGACTGTTCTGAGATCATTTTTGATCATTTTGTGTGATTTGCTCTGAGTCAAGAAAATAATAATTTTCTGACCGGAAAAAATCTTATTTTAAATAATTAGAGCTGGGGGATCTTACTAAACCCA
The DNA here is from genome assembly GCA_029884595.1 of Ormosia semicastrata. Lineage (NCBI taxonomy): Eukaryota > Viridiplantae > Streptophyta > Magnoliopsida > Fabales > Fabaceae > Ormosia > Ormosia semicastrata. The sequence continues at coordinate 57,944,023 of JAQQTO010000063.1, forward strand.
ATTCTGATTGATATATATATTAATCTCGGAATTTTTAGGATTTAACTGTGTAATAAAATAATTTTATATTTTTATAATATTATTTTATTCAACAGTACCTACTGTCTCAAAAACAGTAGAAAAATTATTTTATGGACCCGAAAAGTTCATGGGGCCCACGTTTATGAAAAACAGTCAGCACAGCTGACTGGACAAATTCTAGCCAATGAGAGAAGGTCAACAAAAGTAGGCTTGACTTTCTAAACTAATTAGAATGAGTCAACAAAAGAAGCATTGACTTCTTTGTGAACCATTAGATTATAAAGCTTGTTGTAGAAGCTTTGATCTAAACCGTTAATCTGAACAATGGTGAAAAATGAATCTTGACAAAGCCACTAAGTATTATCCGTCGAGTGGAGATGCTCATATTCGTCGAATTGGACTTTCTGAAACAATGCCAAAATCTGTCGAAATTGAATATTTTAAGACCGTGCTATATCCGTCGAATTTGAGATATCCGTCGAATTTGAACTTCTGTTCAAATTTGTCGAATTTGATCTTCTGACTATTTGGTACTATGTTAAAATTCATTGAGTGAAAATGTTAAAATCTGTCGAGTGAGAAGGCTCATGTCCGTTAAGTAAGAATGTTAATTTCCGTCGAGTATGGATGCCAATGTTCGTCGAAATAGAATGATAATGTTCGTCGAGTTGTGATGCTAATGACCATCAAGTAAGAATTTCTAGTCATTCAGTAAAGAAACTTCTCTAATGTCAAAATTCGTCGAATTTGAATTTCTAATCATATAGTATTTTTGTCGATTCGACAATTTGAAAATTTCTTCTACGTTAACACCCATCCGACGAATTGGGAATTCTGTTGACCTTTAGTTTATCCGATAGTTTTTTATATTCGTCTGACAAAATCACCATTCGTCCAACAGAATTATCATTCGACAGCACTTGATTTTTGGCCATACTTGGGAAATAATGTTCTCTCATCATACAGTATTCTGTTACGTTAATTTCATCAAAAATTTCCTTTGAAACTCACTACCATGCAGCAGCTTGGAGGGGGTTCTACAAGGTTCTTGAACAATCCAATAACCTTGAAAGTCAAATGAATGACATCAGCCATGTGCATTCAGAATAGGATATTTTACTTCAAGTAAATCCTAAATTTTATCTAAGTTTATCCCACGGCAAAGAAAGACTTATAATTTCACTCTCACGAATTACATTTTCTCTCTCATCAAAAAGTATCCATCTTTTCTCTCAAAAATCCTACGAACCGAAGCATCAGTTTTTCTTTCTTTTCTCTTCATTGGTTCGGCCAAGCACCTTACAGACACCATCTATCACCTATAATTTCTATTCTCACCATTTCTTAAAGCTAAACTACATTCTAAACACTTTCCATGTAGAAAGTTTTCCCAAAATCACATCCTAAGTACTTCAAAATCCCACTTCTAGCTTACTTTCTTGGAGGTAAACTTTGGTTTTTATGGTTCAAATTTATGTTCATAATTTTCTAAGCCATGTTTGTTCCATGGTTTGTTATTATTGAGCATTGTTGGTGATTTTACTAATTATTTTAGAATTGTTAGGAATTGTTGTGAGCCATACGAAAGTCAGGGAGAAGGAGGAGAGCTTGAAGGGTTTGTCTTCAAGAGGTAAGAGGGAGATTTAACCTCACCAACCGAGTTTTGGTGGTGTGAGGATGGTTTTGTACGGTGAAAAATCCATAAGGGTTCTTCACCGATTATTTGATTGTGTTTGTGTAGTGTTTGATTGAGTTTCTATGCTTGCATGTGTGATTAAATACTTAAAGCTTTGATATTATGTGTGTATGTGAAATTATGAAAGCATGAGATTGTATGTGTAATTTAGGATGTGAATAATATGATGAATCAATTGTATGTGTACTCCAAAGAGTACTGAGGCTTACGGCCATACTATGGAAAAAGGACCAAAGTCCTTACACCGATAAATTAAAATGAGAACTGAGAGATTTAAATGAATCTGGAAAAAATTTGAGTAATAGTAAAATAAAATGATTTTATGGGTAGTAAGAAAAAGGAATAACGATTTTTGAAAAACAATACCATTTACTGATTTTTAGAGGAGTTATACCGCAAATTTTTATAAAGGAGGGACTAAATTGTAAATTTTATCAAAATAAGGGGCCATTGTGTAAATAATTGTTTTTAGAGGGGTAATATTAGAAATATTATTTTTAGAGGGGTTAAACTGTAAATATTTTATAAAAGAGGGACGATTTTGTAAATATGAATTTTATGAGGGACTTTGTTATAAATATTAATTTTTGAGGGACTGTGACGTAAATATTAGTTTTTGAGGGACTAATGTGTAAATAAGAGTTTTAGAGGGACTAAGGAGCAAATATGGAAAATAAAGCCAATTTTAGTATTAAAATGAGAAAAAGAGTATTTTTGATTTAAAACGTGAGAAAAATATTTACGTGATTGGAAAATGTTGAAAAATCGCTACGCGATTTCGAAAAGGCGACAGAATTGAGTCAAAATTGAGAAAACGTGGAAATATGACCACGCGATTAAAATACAATAATTATACTGTTAGATTATTGAATGGGACCCGAATATGTGATATGAAATAGAAATGTGAATAGTGCATGGTACATGCATTGGAAAGGTCCGATGGACTGTATGAGGCTAGTTGCCTAGGAGAGACTACACCTCCTGAGTGGGTGTGATATGCGTAGTGTAAGTCACTCGTTGACCTTGGGGGCATTGGGGTGCGGGTTGCCTACAATGGGCAGATGGTAGCTCTTCTGTACCGTGGGTTAGACCGACGCAACACACCAATGATCCGGACCGAGACACTATCCTTAATCAAGATCTAATAAAGACTGTCGTGTATATGCTGGATGTGCAAAACTGAGCACGTGGTCCAAGGCATGCTGGTACCGACACTTCTTTTCGATCACTCTCTCCGACTTGAGTTGTAGCTCCATGGAGTAAGAAATTGAGTCTGTGTGCATACATATAATGATAGAGGGTATTATCGTAATTTCTGTTTATGATAATTGATTTATTGATTTATTATTGATTATTGATAATGACATGACTGTAATTATTGTGTATTACATGTTTTGTGTCGATATTGATGTTAGTGGCATAATTGTAATTATGGTATGATAACTATATGAAATATTGTACGTGTTTATCTTCATTCACGCCATACTTGGTATTGGCGTAGGTGATCTCACCTCTTTGTATGCATGTTTGGTATTATATTTATATTTGTTAAGACGTCGAGCAAGAAAAAGAGCGAGAAACTGAGGAGGAGCAGATTCCTGCTGAGGACGTCGAGTTTTGAAGAGATGCAGATACCTAGTTTCCTTGGTTACCTGAGGTTTACATTCATCGGAGGAGATGAGGCATGGACTATAGACTTAGAGAGAGAGAGTATCTATTACTTGGGAGACCTAAATATTAGATTGAGTAGACAACATTTAGGAAACCCTTACTTTTCTGTCAATATTTATGTACAACTAGAGTTCCCAATATCTATTAGGCAGTATTGGGGAGCTTACTATCGTACTCCCAGTACGGTTAGTATTGTGTCGTCTGCTCAGACACCTGTCCGTAGGACTGCACACCATAATGGATTCCTATCTGCTGAGGAATCTGAGGAGGACCCGTCTGAGGGTTCTCATTGTCTAGTAGGATTTGGGCTATATGTTAGTTTTAAAATTTAAAGTTTAAATATTTTGGAAGTCTAGTTTGTAAAATATTTAAGTACGACAGTACTAAAGGCTTGTATGTATATATATGATGTAAATTATGTGTGACCATGTTGTTATATCTTTATTTTCTGCTAAGTTTAACTTATTATCATCAAGAAATTTTATAACTCGTATTTATAATACAAGCGCGATATTTAATTGAAGGGTAATTTGGTAATTAAATAACATAAAGTGTGGCACCCTGAGGAGGGTGTTACATAGAACTCCAATGATACAGCAACATCAAAAGAGAAAACAGGTGGATCATAATGACCCCAAGCCAAAGATATAGTCACATCTACCACGTAGGCAAAACGCTCGATGATGAAGTTGACGTGCCAAGAGTCACCGCCTCCGTGGAACCTCAGTCTGGCTTACCCAAGAAAACCTTATCAGGATGCCATAGCCAAGCAAAAGACTAACTCGCCCCAAAACCAAGAAACATAGGCTCTTCCTCGCCTCAGTCTTTTAAGAAGCATAGATATAAACAAAATAGCAGAATACAGAAAAGAGGTGAGATATCTAATATCAATACCAGTTATGGCAGTAAAGAACCAGAAACGACGTAGGATGCCATACAGTATGGCAAACATAATAAACAGCATTAGGATTCAGATGATAAACAATTTGATAATACAGATAGTCATAACATCATTAAAAGAAACAGTTCCATAATCATATATATTTATGCCAGATAAATATGTTGACAGATTATGCACATGCACAAGGTACCAAAATCCTACTCCATGGAGCTAAACACAACATCAGAGAGAATGATCAAGGAGACATGCCTGTATCTCACCAACCTCAAATCAAGTGCTTTCAATATCAACAAATTGCGTAAAATGGCTTATACAAGGCATTCTTCACAAGATCGCGATATAGGATAGTGTCTCGGTCCAGATCGTTGTTGCATTTGCATCGGTCTGTCCCACGGTACAGAGGAGCTACTAACTGTCCATTGTGAGATACCTGTACCCCGACGCCTTCAAGGTCAACAAGTGACCTACACTAGTCTATTCGCACCAGCATGTAGGTGTGATTCATCTCCTAGGCATACAGCCTTACTAATAGAGTCCAACGGACTTTCACAATGCATGATGACTCAATGCACATATATACAAATATTCAATAATAGTATGACTTGTCCATGATTACATGCCACATTAGGCCCAATCAATTATCATCTATCCTTTATCCCACTTATGGACCCACAACAAGTCATTGTCTAACTCTCAAGGGTGAAAACATACATTTTAAAGTTTGATATAAAAGTTACGCCTCAATTTCATTATTTTTTTTCTATTAACCTCTCTAGGGAAATTCTCTAGTTTTTTTCATTCAATCGTTATTACTTTTAATTAAATAAGTTCTTTCCTTTGTTTTAGACCAAACTCATTTAGAATAATCATTTTAAGTTTCTCAAAACCTAACTCACACTCATGTTCTTTCTTTGGCCCAAAAATCACTCTAGGCTATAGGATAAAGTTTTGCTCTTTGTTTTTTCCATATTATGAATTTCTAATTAAGTGTCTACTCATTTAATTAACCAAGTTTTAGTTTGATACAAAAGTCTCACACTGAGTGCCCAATGAGGCCGTGAGCCTCCAAGGGACTAGGAATCCAACATTTTTCATAACCTCTCTAACCACTCATCATTTAATTGCTTAAGTCCCAAATTAGCACAAAAGTTCCATCTTGGACCCATCAAAGGGACTCTTGGCCGTAAGCGTCCAAACCAAAGGGGTAAGAATCCTTTGCTTTCCATACACACATCCAAGCATCCAATGCATTCCAGATCCATCAAGTTACACAATAGCAAGTATGAAAGTCATACAACACAACCAATCACAACATTACCAAAAATCACACAACAAAGTGAGCAACCCACACATGGATTCCTCACCATCAACACAAAAACGTGTTCCTCACCACCATGATAGGTTGAAGAGGATGATCTCCCTCTTACCTAAAGAGACAACAAAAGAAAGCAAGCTCCTTGATGCTTCCTTGCAATTTTCGTCCACCACCACCAACGAAATTCTAGGATAGTCAAACTCACACAATCAACAACCAAAACTTGAAAAGAGGAGTCCTTGAGCACAAATGTGACCAACGATCACAAAAATGAGAAGAGAAAAGATGAAAATCAAGAACTTTACCTCAAATCTTCAAGTTTTAGGGCTTGATAAAAAGTGATGAAGATGGAAGAATCAAGAGATGATCACTAAAGAGAAAAGCTTCTATGTGACAAGGAGATTCAAGAACCAAGGTTGGTTAGAGGGAACAAAGATGGATGGCTAAAATGGTGTGTATGGTCGTGACAATGGAGAGGAAGAATGGAGAAAAGGATGTGTGAGAGGGAAAGGAGAAAAGTGAGAGTGAAAAATGATAAAACTTTTTTTTTGAAATGGTAAAGTGAAATGTGAATGTGTGGTAAAGTGAAAAGATGACAATTGGTGTCATATTTCCCTCCAATTGCCGTGGAGTCCAAGGAGGAGAGAGGAAAGGTGAAGCTTCCTTGAGAAGCTTGGTATAAAGCTTCCTTGAGAAGTTTCACACACTTTTTAAAAAAGTCAAGGGTGATGTCATGGTGATGATGTCATCTTGGTGATGTCATTAAAGTGCTCTCTAGAAAAGATGACTATCACTCTACTAAAGCTATTATCCAGTGGACAAAGGTTACAGTTAGCAAAAATAATATTTATCGTCCAACGGATAATAAAATGTTATCGCGATTTTATTATTCAGATAAAATATCAAAGAACAAAAACTTTATAAACTGTGTTCGGCCTCAGGTTTAGTAAGATCCCCCGTCGACATTTCCACAGTCTAAAGTTTTTCAGCCTCGAGGAAAATATTTTATTTTTTCAGCTTCGCCCAGCGTGCACGTAAAATGAGAAATATATTAAAATAACCAAAATCACTGAAATAATTCACAAAAATTATCAAAAATCACAAATATTACAAAAAGCATATATAATCGAAAACAATAAATTTTTTGGGTGTTACAACTCTCCCCTTCTAAAAAGAAATTTTGTCCTCGAAATTTTCATACCTCAATAGATGTGGTTGTTGTTCCTTCATCTTGTCCTCTAACTCCCACGTTGCATCTCTAATTATGTTATACCAAATCACTTTCACTAATGGAATCTCCTTTCCTCTGAGTTGCTTCACTCTCCTATCCTCAATCTTTATAGGAAGTGTCTCATAGGTCAAATTCTCTTTTAATTGTACTGTATCCGGTACTATGACATGATTTAGATTAGGAATGTATTTTTGCAATTACGACACATGAAAAACATTGTGAAGGAAAGAAAAAAAAGGTGGTAAGACTGTTTGGTAAGCTACTGGACCTATCCGACGAAGAATTTGATAAGGTCCGATGAATTTAGGAGTAAGTTTTCCAGATTTAAGAACTTGGCCGACCCCAGTCATGGGTATGACTTTCAAAAACACATGCTCGCCTTCTTCAAACTCAAGAGGCTTCCTTCTTTTATCTGCATGACTTTTCTATTGACTCTGAGCCTACCACATCCTTTCCTAAATCATCTTAACCTTCTCCGTTGTTTGTTGCATAATATCAGGTTCGATCGTAAGGTGCTCCCCATCTTGGTACCAACACAAAGGTGTTTTGCACCGTCAACCGTATAGAGCCTCATAGGGTGCCATCCCTATGCTCGAGTGAAAATTGTTATTGTAGGTGAACTCTATCAAAGAAAGAACCTCATCCCAACTTCTAGTTTGTTCTAGAGTACAGGCTCTCAGTAGATCTTCTCTGTTTGACCATCTGTTTGAGGATGATAAGCAGAACTCAAACAATGTTTCGTTCCCATTACTTCTTGTAGGCTCTGCCAAAACCTTGATGTAAACCTCAGATCTCTATCAAAAAAATATTGGAAGGCACACTATGAAGTCTAACAATCTCGTCAATATACAGTTGGGCTAACCTCTTCATCAAATACCTTATGTTGATCGGTAATAAGTGAGCAGACTTAGTAAGCCGATCCATAATTAACCATATTAAGTCGTAACCTTTTTCGGTCTTCGGTAATCCAACCACAAAATCCATCACGATGCTATTTTATTTCCATTCAGGAATAGCTAGAGGTTGCAACATTCCTGAAGGTCTCTGATGTTCAACCTTGGCTTTTTGACAAACCAGACAAGACAACACGTACTTCGCAACGTCGCTCTTCATTCCGTGCCACAAGAATAACCGCTTCAGATCCAGGTACATTTTGGTCATTCTTGGGTGTATACTCAACTGGCTCGTGTGGGCTTCATCAAGAATTAAATTCCTCAGCTCTGGATAACTAGGCACACAAACCCTGCCTTTGAACTTTAGAATACTGTTATGTCCTTCCTGAACTGTTAACACAATGTCTCACTTCATTAGCTCCCTCTCATTTTGCAGAAACTCTTCATCTTTCTATTTCTTTCAGATTTCTTCCATTAAATCACTTGAGATGGAAACCATATTCAAACAAATCTTCCCCGGTGTCAACTCCATGGACATCCACATATTCTGAAATTGTTCTATTAATTCCTTTTCCTTGATCATCATAGCAGAGATACTAAGCATATTTCTACTTAAAGCATCTGCCACCATGTTTGCCTTTCTAGGATGATACTAGAATTGAAAATCGAAGTCTTTCAAAAATTCTAACCACCTCCTTTGCCTCGTGTTCAGCTCCTTTTGGTTGAATAGGTACTTCAGACTCTTATGATCACTGTAGATGTTGAACGTTGTTCCGTACAAAAATGTCTCCATATTTTCAAAGCAAACACCACAGCTACTAACTCCAAGTCATGCGTAGGATAACTCTTTTCATGTACTCTAAGCTGCCTTGAAGCATAGGCCACCAATTTCCTATTTTGCATGAGCATGCATCCTAATCCTTGATGTGAAGCATCATAATACACTTCAAAGGGTTCATTGGGATCAAGTAGAACCAAAACTAGTGAAATAGTCAATCGTGTCTTCAATTCTTGAAAACTCTCTTCATAATCATCGGTCCATACAAAGGCTTAGTTCTTTCTCGTAAGTTGAGTGAGAGGTCCTACTATCTTAGAAAATCCTTTAATGAATCTTCGATAATAACCAGCTAATCCCACGAAGCTATGCATCTCTGTCACAGTCTTCGGCCTTTCCCATTGCAGAACTGCTTCAACTTTTTACGGATCCACTGCAATTCCATCCTTCGAGATTACATGACCTAAAAACTTAACCTTTTCCATCCATAATTCACACTTTGATAACTTGGCATACAACTTCTTCTCCTTCAGAATCTAGAGAACTATACTGAGATGTTCAGCATGTTCCTCTTGATTTTTGAGAATAGAGCAGAATGTCATCGATGAAGACAATGATGAATCTGTCTAGGTAAGGATGAAAAATCATATTCATGTAATCCATGAATATAGCAGGTGCATTCGTCACTCGAAACGGCATCACAAGATACTCATAATGTCCGTAACGTGTATGAAAAGTGTAAGAGCCCTCGATTTAATAACCACGGTACAATCATCATTATACCACAGTCACTAAATTTTTGGTGTGCTACAACTCAAATAACAAATTACCAAATTTAATCATTGTGCATATAAAGAAAATATGAGCCACGAATGAAATATGTTTATTACAGAGCTCCCAAAAATACAATCACCGAGTGAAGAATAATAAAATATATATATATATATATATATATATATATATATATATATATATATATATATAATGAACACAAGGTACCATTAACATAGAAACATAGCACTTACATACCTAAACAACAAATGACATGTACCAAAGCACTAAAGGGTAAGTAGTAACCCCGGGATAGGTACTACTAGTGGACAGGGCCACTACCCCTACATACAATGAAACGTTCGGTGTCTCGGTCGACCCGCCAGGCAACAATGCCCCCATGGAGCTGTACTCGCATGTAACCAAGGAAATCTCGTCTCAATACCAACACAGGAATTAGAAAGCCAACTCAACCAAAACTAGCCAATTCAACCGTGTCCCCTTCATAGCCTTTATCGAACACAAAATAAAATGGGACAATACAACAAAGAGGTGAGATATCCTACATCATTACCAACATGGCAGCGAAGGAAAAGTAATACGAATGACGAAGTCATTCCATACACACAGATATTTTAGATATATTCAAGTTATCAATTTCACATATGTATATCATCAGAAAAGCATATCCCACAATAATATAAATATTAACAGCACTATAACAATAGACATCCACCATAGATATATAAATAATAAATTATGTCACCATAATATGTATGTTGACCATGCCATGACAATTATGTGAACTGACCATGCATATGTAGAATGTGTATGCTGACCATCCTTATGTACAATGTACTTATTTCCTACTCCATGGAGCTAGACTCAAAGTTTTCAGAGATGAACATCCCAGAAGATTTGTCCCCCTTCAACAGACAGTCTACGTCGGGCCATGAAAAGTAATAGTGGATGGTCAGGCTGTCAGTGCGTTGCAACAATGTTCAAAGCCAGGGGTATACAATGTGATAGCATAATCACAAGTGAATCATTGCGCCCTGACGTCCCCATAGTTCTATTCAAGGCCCCACTATCCTATAAGTTCTCATTCACTCCTAGGCATAAAATGCCATAATTGTATAATGCACAAATGCATATTCAACGGGATCAACCGGCCGTTGTACCATTCCCAATAGTATTAAAGCAACCGTCCATACAATTGTTTCAATACCATTTGCATCAATAATATTATATAACTGTCCATACGACTACATAGTACCACTGATATTTGGGTTTCCTCTGATAACCAGTCCTTTCTGACTAAATCGTCTACCTGATGTTTCTGGTTATAAGAGCAAACCTCATTTGACTAAATCGTCTATCTGATGTTTCTTGGTCCGGTACTTCGGTTCCAAAAGCACAATATTGATGCATACTTAACATATTAGACTTTCTCAATCATGCCTCAATGCATGTGGATTCAATGCATACATGTATACATATATAGATTCACACTAATAACATAGCTTATCCAAAATCACATACCATATCGAGCCCAATCATTCATCCAAAACCTTTGATCTCAATCACGGACCCACATCAAGTCAATATTAAAACCTCAAAGGTGAACACATACTATTCAAAGTTATTACAAAATTTATGCCTCAATTCCATTATGTTTTTACGTTAAACTCTCTTAGAATATTTACTTTAAGTTCCTCATAGCCCTCCTTACACTCATGTTCTTTCTTTATCCAAACCTCACTCTAAGTTGTATGATAAGATGGCATTCTTGATTCTTTTCACATTATGAACTCCTAATTAAGTGTCTATTCATTTAATTAGCTAAGTTCTAGTTTATTACAAGGTCTCATAATGAGATCCCAATGAGGCCGTGAGCCTCTAAGGGACTAGAAAACCCAACCATTCCTCATTACCCAAAGTACACGGCCGTGTCAAATTACACAGCCTAGGCCGTGTACTCCTCTGGAAGTACCTGAAAACGTGCCCAAATCGAAATGCCCGATTACACGATCGTGTAATATTACACGGCCATGTAATATTACACGGCCTAGGCCGTGTAACACTCTGTCTTGTGCGTTGACTTGTGTTTCTAGTGGGGAACACGGCCTGAGCTATGTAAATCCACACAGCCCGTGAATCTACACTAGAATCCATGAAAATGAGCTTCTCTAAGCTTCCAAATGAAATGGGACTTAATCCATATACATATTTGAGCATTTAGCCACATACAAATCCAACAAGATTCGCAATATCAAGCACAGAAGATTATATCACACATTTAAATCATAACATCATTAGAAATCACAAACAAAGTGAGAAACCCACAATGGATTCCTCACCATCAACATAAAAAAAAATGTTTCCTCACCACCAAAAATGGTTGAAGAGAATTATCTCCCTTTTATCTCAAGAGAAAACAAGAGGACAATCTTCTTGATGCTTCTTGAAATTCGTCCAACACCTCCAAGAAAATCCTAAGACGGTGAAACCCAAAAAATCCAAGATCAAAGCTTTAAAGGGGAGTCTTTGATCACAATGGTGGCCAAGGATCATGAAAATGAGAAGAGAAAAATAAAGATCAAGAACATTACCTCAAAAGCTTCAAGCTTTGGGCTTCAGTGGTGGAAGATGAAAGAGGAAGATTTAGGGGATGACCCCCAAAGAGAAGAGTCTTAAGATGATGAAAGGAAGCAAAAAATAAGGTTGATTGAGTAAGAAAATGTGGTGGCCTTCAATGGTGGTGTGTGTGTGGCCGTGTGGGAGAAGAGAGGGAAGAGAGGAGAGGGCGTGAGAGAGAGAAGTGAGATGTGAGAGAAAGCAATAGCTTTTTTGAAATTGAAAAGTGAAGAGTGAATGAGTGTTAGGTGAAAAGATGATGATTTTTGCCATATTTCCCCCTTCATAGCCGTGTGACCCCAAAGTGAGGAGAGAGAATGTGAACCTTCCTTGAGAAGCTTGGTAGAAAGCTTCCTTGAAGTTTCCTTAAAGCTTCTTTGAGAAGCTTCGCATGCTTCTCGATAAAATGAAGGGTGATGATGTCACTTAGATGCTATCATAAAAGTAACTAGATAGAAATAATCTGCTGGAGTTATTATCCAGAGGACAAATGTTACCGTCAATAGAAATGATATTCTATTATCCTATAGATAATAAAGTATACTGTGATTTTATTTATCAGGTAAAATCTCAAAAAATAAAACCTCATAAATTGTGTCCAATCTCGAGTTTAGTAAGATCCCCCGTCGACGCTTCTATAGTTCAAAGTTTTTCGGCCTCGGGGAAAATATTTTATTTTAGTAAGATCCCCCGTCGACGCTTCTATAATTAAATAATTCAATAAATTCTAGAAAAATTCAAAAAATTCACAAATATTATAAAATGACTATTTATCATGAAATAAGTAATTTTTAGGATGTTACAACTCTCCCCTTCAATAAGAAATTTCGTCCTTGAAATTTTCATACCTTAGAAACTAGCTCCGATGCTGTGCCTCCAACACATCATTCCAAATCGCTTATTCTAACATAATTTCTTTTCCCCCTTGAATTATTTGCATCATTTCCGAGTCATCTTAGCTTTATCCGTTGCTCATTGTACAAGCTCGGGTCTAATCACAATCCTTTCACTGTCTTGGTGCCAACACAAAGGTGTCTTACATCGTTGTCCATGTAATGCCTTATATTTAACTCCCTCTAATCAACTAGATATTTCTGACTCTAATGAATTCTACAGACTTTAAATGTTGCTCCATGCAGAAAATACCTCCATATTTTTAATGCACTACAACTGTTAATTCCGAGTTTGTGTAGAATAGTCCTTCTCATGTGCTCTTGGTTGTCTCAAAACATACGCCACTACTCCATCCTTTGAGATCATATAACCCGAAAGTTGAATTGCCTCTAACTAGAATTTGCACTTGGACAACGTCACGCATATCTTCTTTTCCTTCTTCAAGACTTGAAGAATCACTACGAGAGGTTCGGTATGTGCCTCCGAACGTTAAGAATAGGTCAGAGTGTCGCCAACAAAGACAACGACAAATTTGTTTTCAAAAGGGAAGAAGATCCTATTCACGAAATTGATGAATACTACCGAAGTGTTCGTTGCACGGAACGACGCTACTAAACACTTGTAGTGCCCATAACGCATCTGAAAAATTGTCTTGAAAACATTCTTCTACCTTCAAACGAACTTGATGATAGTCCAGAACGCAAGCTGATCCTGGAGAATACAGTGGATTCCTTCGGTTGATCCATCAAACCATCCATTCTTGATATTAACAGGAAATGTCCCCTAGGGCAAGTTCTTACCTAATAGTACTGTATTTGGCGCAATGTTATGGTTTGAATTCAGGAACACATTTTCTCAATCGAAGTACACTAGATACATTATAAATGTTAGAAGAAAAAGATGGTGAAGTTATTTGGTGTACTACTGGAGCCATCCGACGAAGAACATGATATAGTTTCATAAAATTTAGGACTGAGCTTCATGGATCCAAATCTAGAAATATTTCTCAAGAAGCACTAAAGTTTGATTGGAATAATTTAACAGGACATGGTTGCAAAATAACTAATCCCTTTTCAAGATCACATCAAATTTACAAAGAAGGTAAACAAATCCAATCAATAAAAATGATTCAGTCATACCAGCTGAGCTTTCTACCAAAAGAACTCCTGTTCCTTTAATACGCCGAGGTGAAGTCATAGTTTCCTGTCCACATAGAACATTGCACATTGAGTGGGCCAATACTTAATATCATGTAACTATATAACAATAGCTACCAACATTCAACCTATGGCAAGTCATGCCTTCCTTTCCTAAACATCTCAATCAAGAGACAAGGAAGTGCACAACATATAAAGAAACTTCTAACATGTCTAAGCATAATAAGTCCATACCCCAGCTCAATAGGATGAACTGCTCTGATACCAACTAATGTAACACCCCTCGATTTAATAACCATGGCACAATTGTCATTATACGACAGTCACTAAATTTTTGGCGTGCTACAACTCAAATAACAAATTACCAAATTTAATCATTGTGCATATAAAGAAAATATGAGCCACGAATGAAATATGTTTATTACAGAGCTCCCAAAAATACAATCACCGAGTGAAGAACATTAAATATATATATATATATATAATGAACACAAGGTACCATTAACATAGAAACGTAGCACTTATATACCCAAATAACAAATGACATGTACCAAAGTACTAAAGGGTAAGTAGAACCTTGGGATAGGTACTACCAATAGACAGAGCCATTACCCCTATATACAATGAAACGTTCGGTGTCTCGGTCGACCCGCCAAGCATCAATGCCCCCATGGAGCTGTACCCACACGTAACCAATGAAATCTCATCACAATGCCAACATAGGAATTAGAAAGCCAACTCAACCAAAACTAGCCAATTCAACCGTGTCCCCTTCATAGCCTTTATCAAACACAAAATAAAACGAGACAATACAACAAAGAGGTGAGATATCCTACATCATTACCAACATGGCAGCGAAGGAAAAGTAATACGAATGACGAAGTCATTCCATACATACAAATATTTCAAATATTTTCAAGTTATCAATTTCACATATATATATCATCAGAAAAATATATCCCATAATAATATAAATATTAACAGCACTATAACAACATACATCCATCATAGATATATAAATAATAAATTATGTCACCATAATATGTATGTTGACCATGCCACGACAATTATGTGAACTGACCATGCATATGTAGAATGTGTATGCTGACCATCCTTATGTACAATGTACTTATTTCCTACTCCATGGAGCTAGACTCAAAGTTTTCAGAGATGAACATCCCAGAAGATTTGTCCCCCTTCAACAGACAGTCTACGTCGGGCCATGAAAAGTAATAGTGGATGGTCAGGCTGTCAGTGCGTTGCAACAATGTTCAAAGCCAGGGGTATACAATGTGATAGCATAATCACAAGTGAATCATTGCGCCCTGACGTCCCCATAGGTCTATTCAAGGCCCCACTATCCTATAAGTTCTCATTCACTCCTAGGCATAAAATGCCATAATTGTATAATGCACAAATGCATATTCAACGGGATCAACCGGCCGTTGTACCATTCCCAATAGTATTAAAGCAACCGTCCATACAATTGTTTCAATACCATTTGCATCAATAATATTATATAACTGTCCATACGACTACATAGTACCACTGATATTTGGGTTTCCTCTGATAACCAGTCCTTTCTGACTAAATCGTCTACCTGATGTTTCTGGTTATAAGAGCAAACCTCATTTGACTAAATCGTCTATCTGATGTTTCTTGGTCCGGTACTTCGGTTCCAAAAGCACAATATTGATGCATACTTAACATATTAGACTTTCTCAATCATGCCTCAATGCATGTGGATTCAATGCATACATGTATACATATATAGATTCACACTAATAACATAGCTTATCCAAAATCACATACCATATCGAGCCCAATCATTCATCCAAAACCTTTGATCTCAATCACGGACCCACATCAAGTCAATATTAAAACCTCAAAGGTGAACACATACTATTCAAAGTTATTACAAAATTTATGCCTCAATTCCATTATGTTTTTACGTTAAACTCTCTTAGAATATTTACTTTAAGTTCCTCATAGCCCTCCTTACACTCATGTTCTTTCTTTATCCAAACCTCACTCTAAGTTGTATGATAAGATGGCATTCTTGATTCTTTTCACATTATGAACTCCTAATTAAGTGTCTATTCATTTAATTAGCTAAGTTCTAGTTTATTACAAGGTCTCATAATGAGATCCCAATGAGGCCGTGAGCCTCTAAGGGACTAGAAAACCCAACCATTCCTCATTACCCAAAGTACACGGCCGTGTCAAATTACACAGTCTAGGCCGTGTACTCCTCTGGAAGTACCTGAAAACGTGCCCAAATCGAAATGCCCGATTACACGATCGTGTAATATTACACGGCCATGTAATATTACACGGCCTAGGCCGTGTAACACTCTGTCTTGTGCGTTGACTTGTGTTTCTAGTGGGGAACACAGCCTGAGCTATGTAAATCCACACAGCCCGTGAATCTACACTAGAATCCATGAAAATGAGCTTCTCTAAGCTTCCAAATGAAATGGGACTTAATCCATATACATATTTGAGCATTTAGCCACATACAAATCCAACAAGATTCGCAATATCAAGCACAGAAGATTATATAACACATTTAAATCATAACATCATTAGAAATCACAAACAAAGTGAGAAACCCACAATGGATTCCTCACCATCAACATAAAAAAAAATGTTTCCTCACCACCAAAAATGGTTGAAGAGAATTATCTCCCTTTTATCTCAAGAGAAAACAAGAGGACAATCTTCTTGATGCTTCTTGAAATTCGTCCAACACCTCCAAGAAAATCCTAAGACGGTGAAACCCAAAAAATCCAAGATCAAAGCTTTAAAGGGGAGTCTTTGATCACAATGGTGGCCAAGGATCATGAAAATGAGAAGAGAAAAATAAAGATCAAGAACATTACCTCAAAAGCTTCAAGCTTTGGGCTTCAGTGGTGGAAGATGAAAGAGGAAGATTTAGGGGATGACCCCCAAAGAGAAGAGTCTTAAGATGATGAAAGGAAGCAAAAAATAAGGTTGGTTGAGTAAGAAAATGTGGTGGCCTTCAATGGTGGTGTGTGTGTGGCCGTGTGGGAGAAGAGAGGGAAGAGAGGAGAGGGCGTGAGAGAGAGAAGTGAGATGTGAGAGAAAGCAATAGCTTTTTTTGAAATTGAAAAGTGAAGAGTGAATGAGTGTTAGGTGAAAAGATGATGATTTTTGCCATATTTCCCCCTTCATAGCCGTGTGACCCCAAAGTGAGGAGAGAGAATGTGAACCTTCCTTGAGAAGCTTGGTAGAAAGCTTCCTTGAAGTTTCCTTAAAGCTTCTTTGAGAAGCTTCGCATGCTTCTCGATAAAATGAAGGGTGATGATGTCACTTAGATGCTATCATAAAAGTAACTAGATAGAAATAATCTGCTGGAGTTATTATCCAGAGGACAAATGTTACCGTCAATAGAAATGATATTCTATTATCCTATAGATAATAAAGTATACTGTGATTTTATTTATCAGGTAAAATCTCAAAAAATAAAACCTCATAAATTGTGTCCAATCTCGAGTTTAGTAAGATCCCCCGTCGACGCTTCTATAGTTCAAAGTTTTTCGGCCTCGGGGAAAATATTTTATTTTAGTAAGATCCCCCGTCGACGCTTCTATAATTAAATAATTCAATAAATTCTAGAAAAATTCAAAAAATTCACAAATATTATAAAATGACTATTTATCATGAAATAAGTAATTTTTAGGATGTTACAACTCTCCCCTTCAATAAGAAATTTCGTCCTTGAAATTTTCATACCTTAGAAACTAGCTCCGATGCTGTGCCTCCAACACATCATTCCAAATCGCTTATTCTAACATAATTTCTTTTCCCCCCTTGAATTATTTGCATCATTTCCTGAGTCATCTTAGCTTTATCCGTTGCTCATTGTACAAGCTCGGGTCTAATCACAATCCTTTCACTGTCTTGGTGCCAACACAAAGGTGTCTTACATCGTTGTCCATGTAATGCCTTATATTTAACTCCCTCTAATCAACTAGATATTTCTGACTCTAATGAATTCTACAGACTTTAAATGTTGCTCCATGCAGAAAATACCTCCATATTTTCAATGCACTACAACTGTTAATTCCGAGTTTGTGTAGAATAGTCCTTCTCATGTGCTCTTGGTTGTCTCAAAACATACGCCACTACTCCATCCTTTGAGATCATATAACCCGAAAGTTGAATTGCCTCTAACTAGAATTTGCACTTGGACAACGTCACGCATATCTTCTTTTCCTTCTTCAAGACTTGAAGAATCACTACGAGAGGTTCGGTATGTGCCTCCGAACGTTAAGAATAGGTCAGAGTGTCGCCAACAAAGACAACGACAAATTTGTTTTCAAAAGGGAAGAAGATCCTATTCACGAAATTGATGAATACTACCGAAGTGTTCGTTGCACGGAACGACGCTACTAAACACTTGTAGTGTCCATAACGCATCTGAAAAATTGTCTTGAAAACATTCTTCTACCTTCAAACGAACTTGATGATAGTCCAGAACGCAAGCTGATCCTGGAGAATACAGTGGATTCCTTCGGTTGATCCATCAAACCATCCATTCTTGATATTAACAGGAAATGTCCCCTAGGGCAAGTTCTTACCTAATAGTACTGTATTTGGCGCAATGTTATGGTTTGAATTCAGGAACACATTTTCTCAATCGAAGTACACTAGATACATTATAAATGTTAGAAGAAAAAGATGGTGAAGTTATTTGGTGTACTACTGGAGCCATCCGACGAAGAACATGATATAGTTTCATAAAATTTAGGACTGAGCTTCATGGATCCAAATCTAGAAATATTTCTCAAGAAGCACTAAAGTTTGATTGGAATAATTTAACAGGACATGGTTGCAAAATAACTAATCCCTTTTCAAGATCACATCAAATTTACAAAGAAGGTAAACAAATCCAATCAATAAAAATGATTCAGTCATACCAGCTGAGCTTTCTACCAAAAGAACTCCTGTTCCTTTAATACGCCGAGGTGAAGTCATAGTTTCCTGTCCACATAGAACATTGCACATTGAGTGGGCCAATACTTAATATCATGTAACTATACAACAATAGCTACCAACATTCAACCTATGGCAAGTCATGCCTTCCTTTCCTAAACATCTCAATCAAGAGACAAGGAAGTGCACAACATATAAAGAAACTTCTAACATGTCTAAGCATAATAAGTCCATACCCCAGCTCAATAGGATGAACTGCTCTGATACCAACTAATGTAACACCCCTCGATTTAATAACCATGGCACAATTGTCATTATACGACAGTCACTAAATTTTTGGCGTGCTACAACTCAAATAACAAATTACCAAATTTAATCATTGTGCATATAAAGAAAATATGAGCCACGAATGAAATATGTTTATTACAGAGCTCCCAAAAATACAATCACCGAGTGAAGAACATTAAATATATATATATATATATAATGAACACAAGGTACCATTAACATAGAAACGTAGCACTTATATACCCAAATAACAAATGACATGTACCAAAGTACTAAAGGGTAAGTAGAACCTTGGGATAGGTACTACCAATAGACAGAGCCATTACCCCTATATACAATGAAACGTTCGGTGTCTCGGTCGACCCGCCAAGCATCAATGCCCCCATGGAGCTGTACCCACACGTAACCAATGAAATCTCATCACAATGCCAACATAGGAATTAGAAAGCCAACTCAACCAAAACTAGCCAATTCAACCGTGTCCCCTTCATAGCCTTTATCAAACACAAAATAAAACGAGACAATACAACAAAGAGGTGAGATATCCTACATCATTACCAACATGGCAGCGAAGGAAAAGTAATACGAATGACGAAGTCATTCCATACATACAAATATTTCAAATATTTTCAAGTTATCAATTTCACATATATATATCATCAGAAAAATATATCCCATAATAATATAAATATTAACAGCACTATAACAACATACATCCATCATAGATATATAAATAATAAATTATGTCACCATAATATGTATGTTGACCATGCCACGACAATTATGTGAACTGACCATGCATATGTACAATGCGTATGCTGACCATCCTCATGCACAATGTACTCATTTCCTACTCCATGGAGCTAGACTCAAAGTTTTCAGAGATGAACGTCCCAGAAGATCTGTCCCCCCTCATTAGACAGTCCACACCAGGCCACGAAAAGTAATAGTGGATTGTCAGGCTGTCAGTGCGTTCTAACAATGTTCACGGCCAGGGGTATACAATGTGATAGCGTAATCACAAGTGAATCACCACGCCCTGACGTCCCCATAGGTCTATTCAAGGCCCCACTATCTAGTAAGTTCTCGTTCACTCCTAGGCATAAAATGCCATAATTGTATAATGCACAAATGCATATTCAACGGGATCAACCTTCTGTTGTACCATTCCCAATGGTATTAAAGCAACCGTCCATACAATTGTTTCAATACCATTTGTATCAATGATGTTATATAACCGTCCATACGACTACATAGTACCACCGATATTTGGGTTTCCTCTGATAACCAGTCCGTTCTGACTAAATCGTCTACCTGATGTTTCTGGTTTTAAGGGCAAACCTCATTTGACTAAATTGTCTATCTGATCTTTCTCAATCATGCCTCAATGCATGTGGATTCAATGCATACATGTATACACATATAGATTCACACTAATAGCATAGCTTCTCTAAAATCACATGCCATATCGAGCCCAATCTTTCATCCAAAACCTTTGATCTCAATCACGGACCCACATCAAGTCAATATTAAAACCTCAGAGGTGAACACATACTATTCAAAGTTGTTACAAAAGTTATGCCTCAATTCCATTATGTTTTTGTGTTCAACTCTCTTAGAATATTTACTTTAAGTTCCTCACAACCCTCCTCACACTCATATTTTTTCTTTATCCAAACCTCACTCTAAGTTGTATGATAAGGTGGTGTTCTTGATTCTTTCCACATTATGAACTCCTAATTAAGTGTTTATTCATTTAATTATCTAAGTTCTAGTTTATTACAAGGTCTCATAAAGAGTGCCCAATGAGGCCGTGAGCCTCCAAGAGGCTAGAAAACCCAACCATTCCTCATTACCCAAAGTACACGGCCGTGTCAAGTTACACGGCCTGGAGTACATGCCCGTGTCAAATTTCACGGCCTAGGCCGTGTATTCCTCTAGAAGTACCTGAAAACGTGCCCAAATCAAAATGCCCGATTACACGACCGTTTAATATTACATGGCCTAGGCCGTGTAACACTCTGTCTTTTGCATTGAGCTGTGTTTCCAGTGGGGAACAAGGCCTGCACCGTGTAAATCCACACAGCCTGGGATTCTACACTAGAATCCATGAAATTGAGCTTCTCCAAGCTTCCAAATGGAATGGGTACCAATCCATATATATATTTGAGCATTTAGGCACATACAAATCCATTAAGATTCACAATATCAAGCATAGAAGATCATACAACATATTTAAATCATAACATCATTAGAAATCACAAACAAAGTGAGAAACCCATAATGGATTCCTCACCATCAACATAAAAAGAATGTTTCCTCACCACCAAGATTGGTTGAAGAGGATTATCTCCCTATTACCTCAAGAGAAAACAAGAGGACAAGCTTCTTGATGCCTCTTGAAATTCATCCAACACCTCCAAGAAAACCCTAAGACTGTGAAACCCAAGAAATCCAAGATCAAAGCTTGAAAAGGGAGTCCTTGATCACAATCGTGGCCAAGGACCACGAAAATGAGAAGAGAAAAATGAAGATCAAGAACATTACCTCAAAACCTTCAAGCTTTGGACTTCAATGGTGGAAGATGAAAGAGGAAGATTTAAGGGATGGCCCCCAAAGAGAAGAGTCTTAGGATGATGAGAGGAAGCAAGAAACAAGGTTGGTTGAGCAAGAAAATATGGTGGCCTTCAATGGTGGTGTGTGTGTGGTCATGTGGGAGAAGAGAGGGAAGAGAGGAGAGGGCTTGAGAGAGAGAAGTGAGAAGTGAGAGAAAGTAATAGCTTTTTTTGAAATTAAAAAGTGAAGAATGAATGAGTGTTGGGTGAAAAGATGATGATTTTTGCCATATTTCCCCCTTCATGGCCGTGTGACCCCAAAGTGAGGAGAGAGAATGTGAAGCTTCCTTAAGAAGCTTGGGAGGAAGCTTCCTTGAAGCTTCCTTGAGATGTTTCGCACGCTTCTCAATAAAGTGAAGGGTGATGATGTCTCTTAGATGCTATCATAAAAGTAACCAAATAGAAATAATCTGCTAGAGCTATTATCCAACGAACAAATATTATAGTCAGCAGAAATGATATTTTATTATCCCATAGATAATAAAATATACTGCAATTTTATTTATCAGGTAAAATCTCAAAAAATAAAAACTTCATAAATTGTGTCCGATCTCGGGTTTAGTAAGATCTCCCATCGACGCTTCTATAGTTCAAAGTTTTCCGGCCTCAGGAAAAATATTTTATTTTTCCGGCCCCGCTCTGCGCGTATGTAAATCGAGAAATATATTAAAATAATCAAACAATTCAGAAAAATTCCAAAAAAATTTAAAAAATTCATAAATATTATAAAATGACTATTTATCATGAAATAAGTAATTTTTGGCATGTTACTTTCATGTGTATCCCGGGGCCGACAAGGGCGAGAAGTGATCGCCGGTACAATGAAGCACAGACAAGGAGCGGCTTTTGGCAGGCTTCTAGGCGAAGGGTCACATGAATGAACTGAATATGCACCAAAATGAGAGGGATTCAGAGACTGTGCAGGTATGGGGCTACACAGTTGAGGATGGCTTAAAGGAATTGATTTGGTGTAGGCATATCGACAAGTTACAACTTCTTTTCGGGAGCCTAGAACATAAGATCTCCATGGTTAAGCGTGCTTGACTTGGAGCAATTATGGGATGGGTGACCTCTTGGGAAGTTTCCTAGGATGTGTGTGAGTGAGGACAAAGCATGCTGAAAAGACCCGTATTGGTTTGTGGAGACACTCGTCAATCCTGCAGGCAATCCCGGGATGTTACAAAAAGTCGTTTTAGGAATATTCTCTACCTTTACTTGGATCTGATGATAACCCAAATGCAGATCGATCTTAGAGAAAACAGAAGCTCCTTTCAGCTGATCCATCAAATCATCTATCCTCGAAAGTGGATACTTGTCTTGATCGTGACCTTGTTTAGTTGATGATAATCTACACATAAGCATAAAGTTCCATCCTTTTTCTTGACCAGTAACACTGGTGCTCTCCAGGGTGATACACTAGGCCTGACAAACCATCTTTCCAAAGGTTCTTCCAACTATTTCTTGAGCTCAACTAATTCTGACAATGACATTCTGTAGGGTGCTATGGATATGCGACTAGATCCAGGCATAAGATCGATAGTAAACTTTATCTCCCGCTCAGGCGATAAACCTGGTACCTCATCAGGAAAGATTTTGGGAAACTCATTGACTACGAAATAGCCTTCACATCCATCTCGTGTTAGGAATTGTGGATACATCACGCAGCGTAAAAATAGGATTCCCACCAAGGATCCATGTGAAAAAGCCATAATCCAAGTTTTAAAATTGTTTACCTGTTGAAGTGTGATCAAAGGAAGTGAAGTGAATCACCAACACCTTAAAACCGACGATGTCTCTATAGTGTCCACACGAGCAGACTCACAAATGTCCAACATTTGCAAAACAGCACCTCATGTCTCTCTCATAGTGCTAGCTGCGAAGAGAAAAAAAGAAACCTGTCACACTCTCACTCACTTTTCTGTAGGTTGTGTGTCTTAGCAACCCCCCTAGCAGTACTATTTATAATAGTGACTGCCTTAAGTGAGTGTGAGCAGCAGCTAGATATGCTGTGTAACCCTAGACTTATCTGTTATGAGTCTGACCCATATTTGAATCCGAGTCCAACTTGGATCTATTGCTCTAATTTTAGTCTGCTCTAAGTGTGTGACACTGCAGGTTCTCATTACGTTGGCAGTAATATAACTATCCCATTTTATATTACAAGCAGTGAGCGGTATCTAGCAACACAACGCTAGTACCCAAGCAATGAGAATGCTAGTGATTTGACATAACCTTTCCATGACCAATGTTTCCGCGTCATTTAGTCCCTTTGTCAAGATATCTAGATTGAACACAAGGCATGGAATGCGTCACCCTTGTATAGTCCAATCATTCGTTTCCTAATACTCGAGTAGACTTTGTAACAACAAATGAAATCAATATCTTATATTGACTCATTTGAGCATGGCCATGCATTTTGTAGTCTCACTCAATCAAGGGGTCCGAAGATATCGCTCCTGCTATGTAGGAGTGACAAATCCCATCTAGGTCACTCACATCCCTCTGCATGATTCGCGGTATGTCCAATAACCAACTTTATAATCACCTTGTTACAGATGACGTTTGATTGTATTAAAACACACAACTCCTCATGTAGGAATCATAATGATTTTAGGTCAAAGGACCACAGACACCATTATCACTATGAGAATCGCTTATGACACTCACATAACGATTCATGTAGCATTCTCATGGCGGGTCAATTCAGTACATCATTACTCTAATATGTACCCATATGAAGACTTGATATCTCATATCCATGACCTGTGAGATGTGGTAATTAGTCTATGAACATACTAGTCTCAATGCATTATTGTTGTCCTAGTTAATAATAATACTTGACTAGGGACATTTAAGAATAGTGTTCTAATTTTATCTAATAGGATCTCACGATCAAGTCAACCACTTGATGTCCTATAGGATCAAACTTTCTATTCTAAGGACTTTATTATGTTTATTAAAAAGAACACAATAAATGAATTATCTCATATATTAAAATTAGCATAATAGAATGTATGTAAATATAGATAAATGTATCAACCTGTAGGGCATACACCAATATCTCACTCTCGAATTTTAAGGAAGACAATAGCATGTATCTCTGAGCTCCTTCTTTCAAGAAAGCTTGAACTTGGTTAGCCGTAAAAAATCTAGAAACTTCAGCCATAGGGAAAACTATGGTTTTACTGGAATAGTCTAATAGGATATGGTTAGAAGATAACCAATCCATTCCTAAAATTATATCCATTTGAGAAAGAGGTAAACATATTAGATCAACAGAAAAGATGTGACCTTCAACAGATAAAGGACAATTCAAACAAACTTGGGTGGTAACAATAGGTTTAGCAGTAGGGGTAGAAACGCTAAAATCAAAAGGTAAAGAAAACACAAGTAAACCTAATCGACGCACATAGTCATAAGCAATAAAAGAATGGGTCACTCCCGAATCATATATTACAGATAAAAGATTACCTCCGATGGTACCATCTCTTTTTATCAGATCGTCAAATTGGGAGGCTTCTACTCCACTCATCGTGTAAACTCTGCCTCCTACCTGAGGTTTTGTAACTTGTGCATTGTTGACAAAAGGCTCCACCTTGGGTTGGTTACAATCTCTGGAGATATATCTAGGCTTTCCACATTTGAAGCAAATAATTCCCTTGATCGTGCAATCCCTTATCAGGTGGTCCTTTCCATATTTCAAACACTTTGGTGAAGATGCCACCGTCTGACTAACTCAATGGCCACCAAAATTTCCACTAGAGCCTCCACCAGGTGATTGTTGTTGACTTCCCGGTGGTCGGGAATAGGGATTCCTCTGAAATTGGTTGTTGTTTCCTCCCCTTTGGAACCTAGATGGTCCAAAGTTACAGTTCCTTACCTCTTGAGATGGTTCTAACTCTTCAAGTCTGCAACACATATCCATCAAGGCTGAGAACTGATTCATTCTCATTGGCTGTACCCTTTTCTTCAATTCAACCCTTAGACCTTCTTCAAACTTACGGCATTTCCATACTTCATCAGGCTGGATTTGAAGATATCGTGAGAACTTTGACAAGCTCTCAAACTTTGCAGCATACTCGTTAACTATCATCCCACCTTGTCGTAACCCAAGGAATTCCATTTCCTTGGCATGCCTTGCACTATCTAGAAAATATTTTTCCAGAAATGCATTACATAATACTTCCTATGTAATTTTCCTTCCTTCTGCTTGTAGCAATCTCCGAGTTCCTTTCCACTAATTTTCACTATCTCCCACCAGCATAAATGTGGCATAAGTTACCTTGCAGTCGTCCACACATCCCATTCCTTCAAAAAACTTTTCCAGCTCTTGAATCCATAAACTTACCTTTTTCGGATCAAATTCACCTCTGAACTGTGGAGGATTAGATGGAATTTAGAAAAATTCTGGGCATCAGCATTCGCCTCGTTGTCGCATTCCACGTTAGCGTGTCCTCCTCTACCACGTGCCATTTCTTTTCTCTAGAGTCGACTAAACAAAATACAAGGAAAGTTTAGATGTAACCTTTCAGAAACCAAACACAGAGGATCACATAGCACAAACAAGACAGACCTAACCACAAAACCCAAAAGAAAACTCAAACCAGGGCTCTGATACCAAACTGGTGTAACGCCCCCTTCGCAAGGGCGTCACACCAAACGGAACTCAAAAGAAACTATTAGGACCCAATTTATTTTATCTATAGGTATTAACCTGTTCATCAATAAAGTATCCTAACTTAGCAATTCTTTTTTTTTTTGGTAAGCGAAAAACATAAACATAGCAAAACTCAACATGAAGATCAAACCATACATTTATACAAAAGATACATACTATATATATATATATATATATATATATATATATATATATATATATATATATATATATATATATATATATATTTAGATACATAACATAAGTAATTAAATACATCAATAGTTAGCAAAAGAAAGCAGAAGCTTTACATGCTCAAAAATTTATATACAGACAGCCACTAAGGCTACAAAAACTATCATGCCCCCAACAAATTACTGAGAAGGAGCCTCAGAGGGGTCCTCCTCAGGTTCCTCCTCAGAAGAGGAAATCCTTACAGGAGCAACAGATTCACGAGCATGAGCTCGTGCAGAGGATAGGAATGAATCCTCATGTGGAGTATACTCACGATCACCCCACACCTCACGTATCAGCATGTAGAACTCTAGCGATACAGTAACATCGAAAGAGAAAACAGGTGGATCATAACGACCACAAGCCAAAGATATAGTCACATCTCCCACGTAGATGAAATGCTCAGTGATTAAGTTGACATGCCAAGAGTCACCGCCTCCGTGGAACCTCAGTCTGGCATACCTAAGAAAACCTCGTCGGGATGTCATAGCAAAGCAGAAAACTAACTCGCCCCAAAACTTGGAAACTCAGCCTCTTCCTCGCCTCGATCTTTTAAGAAGCATAGATATAAACAGAATAGCAGAATACAGAAAAGAGGTGCGATATCCAATATCAATACCAGTTATAGCAGTAAAGAACCAGAAAGGCACAAGACACTATACAGCCTGGCAAACATAATAAATAGCATTAGGATTCAGATGATAAACAATTTGATAATACAGATGGTCATAACATCATTAAAAGAAACAATTCCATAATTATATATATTTATGCCAGATAAATATGTTGACAGACTATGCACATACACAAGGTACCAAAATCCTACTCCATGGAGCTAAACACAACATCGGAGAGAATGATCAAGGAGACATACCTGTATTTCATCAGCCTCAAATCAAGTGCTTTCAATGTCAACAAATTGCGCAACATGGCTTATACAGGGCATTCTTCACAAGATTGCGATATAGGATAGTGTCTCAGTCTGGATCATTGGTGCATTTGCATCAGTCTTGTTAGTGTATGCCCTAGTGGCCAATACATTTTGTTTGTATTGACATACATTATATTATGCTATTTTATATATGAGGCATTTCATTTATTGTGTTCTTTTTTGATAAACATAATAAAGTCCTTAGAATAGTAAGTTTGATGCCATAGGACATCAAGTGGATGACTTGATCGTGAGATCCTTTTGGTTACAACACTATTCTTAAATGTCCCTAGTCAAGTATTATTGTTAATTAGGACAACAATAATACATTGAGACTAGTATGTGTAGAGACTGATGACCGCATCTCACGGGTCATGGATATGAGATATCAAGTCTTCACATTGGTACATATTAGAGTAATGATGTCTTGGGATGACCCACCATGAGAACGCTACATGGATCGTTACGTGAGTGTCATAAGCGATTCTCATAGTGACAATGGTGCTTGTGGTCCTTTGACCGAAATCACTACGATTCCTACATGAGGAGTTGTGTGTTTTAATGCCATCAAACGTCATCTCGTAACAAGGTGATTATAAAGTTGGTTATTGGACATACCGCAAATCATGCAGAGGGATGTGAGTGACCTAGATGGAATTTGTCACTCCTACATAACAGGAGCGATATCTTCGGGCCCTCTGATTGAGTGAGACTGCGAAATGCATGGCCATGCTCAAATGAGTCAATATGAGATATTGATCTCATTTGTTGTTACAAAGTCTACTTGAGTATCAGGAAACGAATGATTGGACTATACAAGGGTGACGCATTCCATGCCTTGTGTTCAATCTAGATATCTTGACAAAGGAACTAAACTACACGGAAACATTGATCACGGATAGGTTATGTCAAATCACTGACATTCTCATTACTTGGGTAGCAGTGATGTGTTGCTAGATACCGCTCACTGTTTGTAATATTAAAATGAGATTTTAATATTACTACCAACGTCATGAGAACTGCAGGTCGCACACTTAGAACAGACTAAATTGGAGCAATAAGGATCCAAGTTGGACTCGGATTCAATTGTGGGGCCTAACTCATGACAGATGGGTTTTAGGGTTGCTCAGCTTACCTTGTTTCTTGCTCACACTCACTTAAGGCAGCCACTATTATAAATAGTACTGTTAAGGGGGCTGCCATAGAGGTTACATCACAACCCTAGCCGCACCTAAGAAAGTGAGTGAGAGACAGTGAAAGGTTCTTCTCTTCTATTCGCAGCTAGCACCGCGAAACAGAGGCGTGACTCCTTTTGCAAGTCTGTTCGTGTGGATACCGCAGAAACATCGTCACTATTACGGTGTTGGTGATTCACCTCGCTTGTGTTTATCACGCTTCAAGAGGTAATTTTTAAAAACTCGGATTATGGACTTTTCGCATGGATCCTGTGTGGGAATCCTATTATTCCGCTGCGAGATATTTTGATCCGCAATTCCCAACAAGTCTGTCCCATGGCACAGAGGAGCTACCAACTATCCATTGTGAGATACCGCACCCCGACACCCCCAAGGTGAACAAGTGACCAACACTAGTCTATTCACACCTGCATGTAGGTGTGATTCATCTCCTAGGCATACAGCCTTACTAATAGAGTCCAACGGACTTTCACAATGCATGATGACTCAATACACATATATACAGATATTCAATAATAGTATGACTTGTCCGTGATTACACGCCACATTAGGCCCAATCAATTATCAACAATCCTTAGTCCCACTTATGGACCCACAACAAGTCATTGTCCAACTCTCAAGGGTGAAAACATACCTTTTAAAGTTTGATATGAAAGTTATGCCTCAATTTTATTTTATTTTCTGTTTCCCTCTCTAGGGAAATTCTCAAGTATTTTTCATTCAATCCTTATTACTTTTAATTAAATAAGTTCTTTCCTTTGTTTTAGACCAAACTCATTTAGAATAATCATTTTTAAGTTTCTCAAAACCTAACTCACACTCATGTTCTTTCTTTGGCCCAAACATCACTCCAGGCTATAGGATAAAGTTTTGTTCTTTGTTCTTTACTTATTATGAATTTCTAATTAAGTATCTACTTATTTAATTAACTAAGTTTTTGTAACACCTCAAAAATTATTTGTTTCATGATAAATAGTCATTTTATAATATTTGTGATTTTTGTGAATTTTTATGGATTGTTCCGAAATTATTGATTATTTTAATATATTTTTGAATTTGCGTGTGTAGTAAACGGAGCCAAAAAAATGAAATATTTTTCCCGAGGCTAGTAAACCTTGGACTGTGGAAACTTCGATGGGGGATCGTACTAAACCTGAGGCCGGGAACTATTTATGAGATTTACGTTTTTCAAGATTTTATCTGATAAATAAAATCATTGTACTTTGAAATTATCTGATGAACAATAAATATTATTTTGTTAATGGTAACTTTTGTCAACTAGATATAGCTCTAATAGAGTGTTAATCATCTTTTCTAGAGTGTTCACTTTATGTGACATCTCCTTGATGACATCACACAAGTGACATCATCGTTGACTTTTCAAAAAGGTGAGTTTTGGCTTCTTGAAGAAGCTTTGGAGGAAGCTTCCTAGTACCTTCCTATTGGCTTGTTGGAGAAGCCAAATTTCCCTCTCTCCTTTGTGAAGCTACACGGCCAAGGGGGGAAAGGGGCTTTTTTACTAAACTGCCACTGTTAGTAAAATTATTTATCAAAATGCCATTTTTTTTAACTATTTACCAAATTGTCATTTTTTTTAACTATTTACCAAATTGCCCTTTTTTTAACTATTTACCAAAATGCCACTGTTTTGAAACTATATACCAAATCGCCACCTTTTTTTGGTGACGTGGCATTTTTAATGTTTCTGGCCAACCAGGGATGCGTAAAGTAGGGTGGCGCATCCACGTAGGTTGCGCCAACACGCCTGGCGCAACCTACGTGGATGCGCCATCCTACTTGGCGCATCCTGGTTGGGCCTGGAACCAAAAACGCCACCTTTTTTGGCGCAAGCTGTTAAAATTAAATAATTAAATAAAAATTAATTAAAATACTTAATAAATATTTATAAACGTTTATTAATGAATTCATACTAATTACGAGAATAAAATATATAATATAAAATAAAAAAAGTGACAAATTGAGTATGTTAATAATATTGAATATTATTTTAGTTATTATGAAGATTTATTAATTACATAACACATATGTTTATTTTTTTGTTATTTTTTAAAAAATTTTTGTTTCAATTTATTGATCAATTTAAAAACGATTGAGGTATTAATTATTTGCTTTTAATTGTCTTTATGTAAGATTTTTAATAAATTTAAAAACAATCTAATCAAATGTACGTACATATCTTATTATTGAAGTTATTGAATATATTTATTTATTTTGACACAAATAATTTAAACAACATATAATAAAAATTAAATGGTATATCCTATAGAAGAGACGTATCACTTAAATGAATTTTTGTTGAGTAGGATTCAGATGATAGTGAGTAAGATTCCGATCCGAATAATCCCTATCTCAAATTTTTAGTAATTCGAATTAGTAAAAATTTCAACAGAGTTTCCCCTAAATGTTGGATCTCCCCAAAAGCCAATGATCCTGTTTAATGCAACCAGTTACCACAATATTTAATAAAATCCAAAACAGTGCGAAAAGCATATATAGTGTAATCTAATTAGGGTACCAAACTCACAAGAATATATTCTCAATAGTATTTTACACAAAATCAATAAATATATTCTCTAAATGTCAATGAGATGGGCCCGCATCAGAATGCGGTGGCCTGTGAGATGGTTCGGAAGAGGGACCTGGCTGTGATGGGTATGGTGGGTAAGGATATGGTGGGTAACCCTGTGGTGGGTAAGGATATGAGGGGTAACTCGGTGGCGGGTATGGATACGGTGAGTAAGGGTATGGTGGGTATGGTGGGTAATATGCAGGTGGTGGCTGAGTAGGGGGGTACGTAGCAGTAGTAGGAGGCTGAGTGGGGGGGTATGTAGCAGCGGTAGCAGCGGTAGGATGCTGTGTCGTATGCTGGCAAGTAGAGCTGGAGTCCTCAGGATGTCGAAGTCGTGTCCGACTGCTCGCTAATCCTCTCCTCCGTCTACGCCGCGTTCCCTGTTGGCTCGACTCCTCGGGCGGCCCTGAAATGTCGTCTGCTGGTGGAGCCTGGACGCAGTTGCTCCATCGTAATGCGGTCATGCTCCCGCAATGAGTGTAGGATTTGTGTAGCAGCCTCTCGAGCGACAGTGTCGGTAGTTGAACTGAGCAAATACTCTGCAATGTCCGCCTAATAAACATATACAATTTATGTCATTATACTGAATACAAAATACATATAGTCACTAACAAATTAGTAAAGAGCTTACCGCATTCCCAATAGATGCGCTTGTGGGAGAAATCCAGCGTCTGGTAATTCTTTTATACCAACGCATGTACTCAGAACGCGAACTGAGGGGTGCGACCAATGGGACTCCCCTAACAAGTTTTTCCCTACGACTATCCCAGGTGGCTATATAAACAGCATGTGTAGCCGGCCAATCCTCATCATGCCTGCCTGCCAATGTAACCGAGTGCAATCTGTCTGGCTGGAGCGGTCTCCGTGGAATGGGCTGGTCAAGACCAAACTGGCCCATGACGCGGTCTGGCTGGTGCCACTCGACAATATGGAAACATATGAGAGGGACCACTGCCAGCGCTATGTCCCTAGCAGCCACACAAAAAGGTGGCAATGCTGCCACCGCTCATCCGTGTATGGTTGCCATATAAACTGAAAAAATGAGATGCACAAAACATTAAGACGGCATATGCATAAGAAAATATATCAAAGGAATGTAAACGAAGACATACCTCATCGTTCTTCAACTGATCGAAGAACTGACGATAATATGAAAGGACGCCAATCACAGTATCACTCAATACTTTATGCTTACGCCACCTATTTGGTAAATGAAAGTATTGCAAACGTAAGTATTTTTATTAACAAAGCATGTCATGAAAGTAATGTAAAAATATGAAATGAAATAGAAACTTACTCCCATCCTAAGGGACGTAGTTGACCATGACCAGCATCGTAAAACACATCAGGCTCATCATGGTCAGCTAGTGAAGGGCAAGCCGGGGAATCTGTACCACGCCCGATTGCAATAAGATGCATGCACCTCCGATCTCGCGTGCGTCATAGTCCGTAGCTTTACAAAGCTCTCTATACAGTACGCCAAAACCGGAGACCCCCAACTATACGTCCCAAGAATAAAGCAAAGTCCTCCAACAATGGGAGGAACATCAAGTGCACGAGCTTACCCGAATGATCGGGGCATAAGAAACCCCAAGCAAGCGAAGTATGTAATGTCGTGCACGCCGTTGCACGTACTCATCATCATCGTCCTCAAGGACCGTAGTAACACTCGGCGCCACGGGTATGTCATGTCAATACGTGCCCCGGCCCTACGAGCGAGGGAGTCTCATCAATCCCTAACAACCGAGCGCACAACCGAGCCAATCGTCCCTATGCGTAACGCCAGTGACTGCTGCGCCATCAATGGGAAGACCCGATATCATTCCGATATCCTCCAACGTAATGGTGCACTCCCGGTCGGCATGTGAAATGTATGCGTCTCTCGGGCGCCATCTCTCAACCAACGCGAGATCGATCGGGAGTGATCAATACTGCAATAACCCATGTGGGCAACTCCCAAGAAACCAGCCTGCTGAAGATAAGGAATAATCGGAGCAGGGGGGTCCATATGTTTCGTCTTCTGAGCACGTCTAACACGCAGGTGTCGGTCCTCATGTCCCTGCCATACATGCTGGGAAACATGGTACTCCTGCAACTCCAAAATTGAGCCGTCCTCTGGTCCGGGGTTTACACGGAATGCCATCTGTCAACTGTATGCCAAACATTAACAACAATTAGTATGATCCTATTATTTTTATAATAAAATATGATATAACCATATGATAACTATACAATAATATAATATTAAATTAATTATCTATATAATTTAAATTACATATCATATAACTTCATTATTCATTAGTCAATACAAATATTAAACTATAATAATAATACATTATAACTAACACTAACTTAGTAAAAAAGTAATCAATAAATAATAATTAAACTATTTAACTATTGAAAGAAATACTTACAAAGTGTGAAGGAATATAATTTAAAGTACAAACAATGATCCCGACACCACTTCTCGTAAGAATTGAGAGACTTGAGTGTGTTAGAGAGAGAAGAAATTTGTAGAGAGATAGTGAGAATTTAGGAAAATGTGAGAATGTCACGCACGGGGAAGGGGTGTGGGAATATATACTAGGGTTACGCCACCCTTGTTGGCGTTTTGTACTTGGTTACGCCATCAAGGGTGGCGTTTTTGGTTCCAGGGCCAACCAGGATGCGCCACGTAGGATGGCGCATCCACGTAGGTTGCGCCACATCCTACGTGGCGCATCCTGGTTGGCCAGAAACCATTAAAAAATGCCACGTCAGCCAAAAGGGTGGCAGTTTGGTATATAGTTTCAAAACAGTGGCATTTTGGTAAATAGTTAAAAAAAAGGGCAATTTGGTAAATAGTTAAAAAAATGGCAATTTGGTAAATAGTTAAAAAAATGGCATTTTGATAAATAGTTTTACTAATAGTGGCAGTTTAGTAAAAAAGCCGGGGGAAAGGTGACCAAAATACAACATTTTCATTTTACTCTCATATTTTTAAAAACTTTACTATCACTTTCTCTCTCTAAATTTTCTTCTCTCACTTTCTCCTTCACATTTTCTCTCTTTTCCCTCTCCCCTCCTACCTCACGACCTCACCCTCTCTTCACACCTCCATGATTACGAAATTTCAAGTAACCACATTTTCTTGAACTCCATCACATTCTAAACCTCTTTCTAGTTGGAATCTACCTAAAAAGCTTCCATCTTCATCATCTTCTTCAAGCCTCAAAACTGGAAGCTTTAAGGTAATGATGTTCTTGATTCTTTACCTTCTCTTCTTCTTTTTCGTTTCCATGGCCACCACCATGACCAATGATCCTTTCTTCCTCAACCCTTAGTGTTGATTTGATGAGTTATGATTCTTAGGATTTTTGGAGGAGCTTGACCGAAATCTACAAGGAGCTTCAAGGAAGTTCTTTTCTTGTTTTCTCTCTTGGTAAGAGGAAGATTATCCACTTCAACCTCTATTGGTAGTGGGAAACTTGTTTGTGTGTTATTTGTGAGAAAACCGATGTTAGGGTTACTCTTTTGGTTATGTGTTTTTCTAATGATCTTTGTATTAATTTCCTCTATGTGATTTTATTGGTTGTATTTGTATATGTTGATGATCTTGTATTGATTTTGATGGACTGGAAATATGAATTAGAAGCAAGGGTTCCTTGCTCTCCTTAATGAGGCTCACGGTCATACGCCTTCAATAGGGTATTCATGGTTAAAATTTTGTAACAAGTTAGAGAGATAACTAATCAAGTGAATAACAATTAATGGAACAATGAAAAATTTGGCTTCTTACCCCTTGGGAGGCTCACGGCCTCTAGGGCATTTTTGGGTCTAAATATGTAATTTTTGGGTAACCTTGGAACTTAAGTAATTAAGTATTAAGTAATTAACAATGTGATGAAAAAATTAGTTGGACTCTTGTCCTTGGGAGGTCATGGCCTCAAGGGCCATATTGGCTAAAAGTTGTGCATCAAGCTAAGGCTTAAGTGATTAGGTAACTTAAGAATTTATTATGGATTCATAAGATGGAAAGAAACTTATTTGATGACTTAGGGTGATTCTTTGGAACTTAAGGGAAGAACAAGAGTGCGCGTGAGACTTGGAGAACCTTAGATAATTTTCTAAGTAAGTATAGTTTAATTTGAGTAAAAGACTTGGCTAATTAAGAGAAATAAAGATTTAATGGGAATTACAATAGAATTCCTCTAGAGAAAGATTTTATAAGAAATGTTAGATTAAAGTGAAACTCCATAATGAACCTTAAAAGTGTATTGTTATATTTGAGAACTTGATAATATATATTGTGGGCCCATGAGTGGGACCTAGATTTTGTTGATGTTTAACTTGGCCAAATTATGGCATGCTATGGAAAAGTATATCATTATTGAATATACATGAATATGCATTGAGTCATCATGCATTGTGAAAGTCCGATGGACTATTGTTATGGCCATGTTGCCTAGGAGAATGAATCACACTTTAGTGCGGGTGCGAATAGACTAGTGCAGGTTATAATGTTGACCTTGGGGGCGTCGGGGTGCGAGTGTCTCACAATGGTTAGTTGGTAGCTCTTCAGGGCCGTGGGATAAACTGATGCAAATGCACCGATGATCCGGACTAAGACACTGTCCTATATCGCGATTTAATGTAGAGTGTCTTGTACAATGCCATGATGTGTACGTTGATAAATTGAGAAATTATAGCACTTGTTGGCCGTGACAGTCGAGTTACAGACATGTCTCCTGATCATTCTCTCCGATGTTTGTGTCTAGCTCCATAGAGTAGGATTTTGATATCATGTGCACGTGCATAGTGAGTTAACATATTATTTGGCATTTATTCATATGATGATTGGAACTGTTGTCTTATTGATGTTATACCTACCTGAAATTGTTAAGTTATTTACTATTTACTTCTTGATGCTGATTATTATTTCTAATATGCTATGTGGGTGTTTTGCGTCGTTCTGTTCCTTTACTGCCATAATTGGTAATGAATGTTGTAATACCCCAAAAATTATTTGTTTTATCATAAATAATCATTTTTTTAATATTTATGATTTTTAGGAATTTTTTTGGATATTTTCGAAAATGATGAATATTTTAATATATTTCTCATTTTGCGTGTACACCAAGCAGAGTTAGTGTAACACTCCGGAAATTGTTTGTTTTGTGATGAATAGAAATTTTCTAATATTTATGATTTTTTATGATTTTTGTGAAATTTTCTAGAAACGTTGAATATTTTAGTATATTTCTCGTTTTACGAGTGCATTGAGCGGAGCAGGGAAAACAAAAAGTTTTCCCTGAGGCTGGTAAACTTTGGACTGTGAAAACATCGACGGGGGATCTTCCTAAACCCGAGGCCGAGCACAGTTTACGAGGTTTGCGTCTCTCGATATTTTACCTGATAAGTAAAATTGTTGTACCTTCGATTAAATTTTAAATTTAACTGTACCCCTTATTATCTATTGAGTAATAAATAATGACTTCCTCAATATCAAAAATTATCCATTGGGCAATAACTTGTAGTAAAAAATCCTTATCATTTCATCTAAAAATCTACTTTATGTCAAATCAGTTTGACTTTTTGTAAAATTTACGCACATAATTAACCTTAGCATTTTGGAGGGAAATTTCCCCCCATTTTTCCTCTCCATCTCCACGGCAGCAGCAGCTTGGGAGAGCCCAAAATTTATGCTCCTCCACTTATCCACCTCATTCCCCAAATCCTAAATATTATTATCATTCCCTCTCTCTTCATTTTCTCTATTCTCTTTCTGCTCCCCCTCTCCCTGACGTAGCTTCTTCTTCTTTTCATCTCAAATTTCTCTTCCCTTTTCACTCCACAACAGCCACATCCTTTCCACCCACACATCCATTTGATTTTAGAACTCACACACCCCATGGATTCCCATCTCGTTTGAAGACTCCTTGGTGTTGGAATCATCGTGAAGAGCTCACCATTCTCTCCATCTTCATCCTCTTCCACAGTTGAAGCTCAAAGCTTAGAGCTTTAAGGTAAAAGCTCATGGCTTTCTCTCTTTCTCTCCTTATTTTCGTGTTCCATGGCCACCTTGGTGACCATAGCTACCATTTCCCCTCTCTGATCTTGATTTTTGTGGATTTGAACACCCAAGGTTTTGGTGGTGGTGAAGCACGAAATTTCTAAGCAAAAAGGAGCATCCTTTCCTTGTGCTTCTCTTAGGTAAGAGGAATATCTATTCACTTCAACCCATTTTGGTAGTTAAGAACTTGTTGTTTGTGTTGGTGGGGTGAAATCCATTTTGGGAAACCCCTTTGTTTGATGGTTTTGGTTGAATTTCAAGTGTTTGAATGGTATATTTTTTATGTACATTGATGGATTTTGGGATGTTGGATGATTGGAATGGCTTTCTGGTAAATTTCTACGTCACAGAGGAATACACGGCCTAGGCCGTGTATGAATGCACGGCCGTGTATCCCTCTATATGACTGAAACATGACTCTGGTGCACTCCAGAGGAGTACACGGCCTAGGCCGTGTATGACCACACGGCCGTGTACTCGTGGCTGTGTATTTTACATAGGCCGTGTAACAGGATCAATAATGGATTTGAGGCTGTTCTAGCCCCTTGGAGGTTCAAGGTCCCCTTGGACACTTGACTCAAGGCTTTTGGACTAATGTAAGTGTAATAATCTTGAATAATTGGACGACTAGAAACCAAATAGGGATTCATAAAGAGGGAAAAACAAGGAACGGGAGTATGCCTTCCAACTTATAAGAATTTTGAATAGAAATAGAACATGAGTGTGATAGAGTTGCGAGCGACATAATGAAATTAAGAATTGACTTACTTGATGATTTTGAATAGAGTGTGAATGCCTAGAAACTTATTAATGACTTAGTATGGACCCTTGAACGGGATCAAATATTGATGATAAATGGCATAATATGTGATCTTAGACTTGAAATGTTATGACTGTGAATTGTAAATATACATATGAGTATGCATTGAAGCTATGTGCATTGAGTATGATTGAGTCATGCATTAGAAAAGTCCGTTGGATAAGTTGTTAAGGCCAAGTTGCCTAGGAGTTGAATCACACCTTAGTGCGGGTGTGAATAGACTAGTGTAGGTCCTGTGGTTGACCTTGGGGGCATCGGGGCGCGGGCATCTCACAGTGGACAGTTGGTAGCTCCTCTGGACCGTGGGACAAACCGATGCAAATGCACCGACGATCCTGACATGAGGCACTGTCCTATATCGCGATCTTGTGGGAATGCCGCTGTATAAAGCCTTATTGCACAAAATGATCAACTAATTTTCTGGAAAAGCACTTGTATTTATGGCTGATAAGATACTGGCATATCCCCCTGATCATTCTCTCCGAATGTTTTGTGTCTAGCTCCATGGAGTAGGATTGTTTGTATCATGTGCATGTGCATAGTGAGTTGTCATACCATTTGTTAGTTACTTGTTCATATAGAAATTTAATATATTGTTTCATTACTACGATAGTTGCCTATATATGTTAAATTTCTCATTATCTATTTTAATGCTATTTATCATTTCTAAAATGTTATGTGGGCGTCATGCACCGTTTGTTCTTTACTGCCTCAATTGGTAATGAATGTTGAATGTCTTACCTCTTTTCCTATGTTTCTACTATTTCTGTATATCTATATATGTGATTCTCTAAAGATAGGGGTGTAGAAAAAGAAGAACCTGATTTCCCCGGCTTTTGGCCTGATCACGATTAGCATCTACTGTGGAGCATGGAGGCATGCATGCACGGATTCCTAGGGGATGTGCGTTTGACCTTCCTTGGACGGCCAGACTGCTGGCACATTAACTTGAATTCCGACTGCTGTGTCTACTTGGGAGATGTGTCGATCTCTTTGGCCTGGAGGAGTCATGATGGGGTGACCGCTACTACACCCCACATGAGGATTCTTTTGATTCCACTGCTCGGTCTCCGGCCCGTAGCTCTATGGCTCTTATGGAGGTTTCCTCAAATGAGGAAGACCCCGAGGAGGTTCCCGAGGAGGATCTCGCGGAGGATCCTGATACGATTCCTCCTCATCTGAGAGACTGATATTGCTGATAGCTACTGATGGCTACCAGTGTTTTATTTTGGGGGCCTGATGTTTTATTATTTTGGTGGGCTGTATATTTCTGATATCTTGGGGATGTATATGCATGATCATCTGGGCAGGTATAGTTTTGCTTTTTGGTAAAGCTTAGGCTTTTTTTTTATGAGCCTTGATGTAATTATTGACTCATAGTTTGTATCTAAATAGTATATAAATATATATATGTAACTTACGCATGGATGTATGGTTTAGTCTTTATGTTTTTCGTCAAAGTTTATGTTTTCTGCTTATGATTAGACAAAGATATATGTATGTACTGATGAATCTTTTATAAATGTTAATACCTTCAAATACTGAATTGATGAGCAGGTGACTAAGTATAAATATATATATATATACGTACAAAAAAAAATATTCACCATTTTATTTATACAGTTAAAATCAAATAAGTTTAATGATGGAATGAATTGGGTCTTACTTTATTACACTTTTACTTTCCGCAAACATATTTAATTGACAATGTGACGTCTCCTCCTAAAAAAGGGTGTTACAAATGTAGGATGTCTTACCTTTTTTTCTATATTTCTGCTATTCTGTTTATTTATGTGTTTCTCTGAAGACGTCGGTGAAGAAGGGGAAGTACACGAATTCCCTGGTTTCTAGCCTGATTTTGATTAGCTTCCTGTTTGGACATGGTGTCCTGTCTGTGTGGCTTCTTGGGTTGTACGAGATTGACTTTTCATGGAGGTCCGGACTGTTGGCACATCAACCTGAGTACGGATTGCTGTGTCTACCTTGGACACGTGACTGTGTCTCTTGCTTGGGGGCGTTATGATCTGCCTATCTTTACTTTTAATGCTCGCTTGTATTTGAAGTTTTATTTGCCCATACATGATATGTGGGGTGAGCACTATTACTCCCCACAAGAGGATTCTTTCTTATCCTCTGTATGAGCCCCCATTCGTAACTCGGTGTCTCCGATGAAGATTTCCTCTGACGAGGAAGACCTTGAGGAGGATGCATCTACAGTTCCTTCTCATTCACATTAGGAGTTGATGCTATTGGTAGCCGCTGATGGCTATTTGTAAATCTTTTAGGGACCTGATGTTTTGTCTTTTTGGTGGGCTGTATATGTGTAATCATTTTGGGACATGTAAAACTTCTACCTTTTGTATATCTGGTGTTGTATCTAGACAAGTATGATATGAGTATATATACAAGTATGATGTATGAATGTATGGTTTACTTCTCACTTTACTTTCTATTGTAATCATGTATCATCTTATTTTGTTTTAGTACAAAAAAAAGAATTCGCCAAATCATTTGCATGATCACAACTAAATAGACTTATCTATATTATAATGAACCGGGTCTTAGTTTATACATTTTGTTTCCATTTCGTGGTTATGGTGTGACGTTCCCTTCTCAAAAAGGGGCATTACACTAGTTTGGTATCAGAGCCCCGATTTAAGTTTTCTTTTGGGTCTTTATGGTTAGGTCTGTCTTGTTTGTGCTGTGTGACTCTCTGTACCAGGTATTTCAAAAGGATACATCTAATTCTTCCTTGTATTTTTCATTCAGTCTACCCTAGAAAAGCAAAATGGCACGCAGTGGAGGCATGGCAGCAACAATCAAAGCAATACAATGAATGGTGGACGTCATTGCACAATAGACTGAGAGAGTTGCTCAATAGTAGGAAAAGGCTGCACAATAGCAAGAAGCTTTAGCCAATGCTCAAAATCTATCAGAGTTTCATTGTAATAACCCTCCTCAGTTTAGGGGAGAATTTGATCCAGAGAAGGCTAGTCTTTGGATCAAGGAGCTGGAGAAAATTTTCAAAGGCATAAACTGTGTCGATGACAAGAAGGTAACCTATGCTGCTTTTATGTTGATCGAAGATGCGAAAGATTGGTGGAACGGAGCGCAGAGATTACTAGAAGCTGAAGGTCGAGTAATCACCTGGGGGGTATTCAAGGATAAATTCTTGGGGAAGTGTTTCCCAGCAAGCGCAAGACATGCCAAAGAGATGGAGTTCCTTAGTTTGAGGCAAGGGAAATTGACTGTCAGCGAGTATGCCGCGAGATTTGAAAGCTTGTCCAAATTTTCAACGTTTTTCCAACACCAACTGGATGAGGTGTGGAAGTGTCAAAAATTTTAGGAAGGATTAAGGCATGACGTAAAAAGGGCGGTCATAACCTTGACGATCAACTAGTTTTCAAAGCTGTTGGACACGTGTCGTCGAGTAGAAGATCTGGATCAGGCGTGGGACATGAGGAATCGTAATTTTGGACCTACTAGGTTCCAAAGAGGAGGTGGCAATAATGCAAATCGCTTTCAGAAGAAACCCTATTGCCCACCACCGGGAAGTCAGTAATAGTCATCTGCTAGAGGTCTTAGAGGAGGTTCTGGTGGAAATCGAACTGGTCAAATTGTGGCATCTTCTCCAAAGTGTTTAAAGTGCGAGAATGATCACCAAACGAGGGATTGCACCATCAAAAGAGTAATCTTTTTTCAATGTGGGAAACCTGGACACGTCTCTAGGGACTGCAATCAAGCTAAGGCAGAGCCTTCAGTCAACACTGCATGAGATGCAAAATCGCAGGCAGGAGGCCGAGTCTACACTATAAGTGGAGCGGAAGCTTCTAAATCTGAAGATCTAATACAAGGAGAGGGTACCATAGGAGGTATTCTTTTGACTGTACTGTATGACTCTGGGGTAACCCACTCTTTCATTTCTTATGACTGTGTGCGATGACTTAGTTTACCTGTGTCTTCCTTACCTTTTGACTTGATTGTTTCTACCCCTACTGCTAAACCTGTTGTTACCACCAAAGTTTGTTTAAATTATCCTTTAATTATTGAAGGTCTAATCTTTTCTGTTGATTTGATCTATTTACCTCTTTCCCAATTAGACGTAATTTTAGGAATGGATTGGTTGTCTTCTAACTATATCCTGTTAGACTGTTCTAGTAAAACCATAGTTTTGCCTATGGATGAAGTTTCTAGATTTTTGATGGCCAACCAAGTTCAAGCTTTCTTGAAAGAAGGAGCTCAGGGATACATGCTATTGTCTTCCTTAGAAGTCGAGAGTGAGATAGATTTGGATGTTATTCTGGTAACTAATGAATTTCCTGAAGTCTTTCCTCATGACGTACCTGGTTTACCACTGGAGTGGGTGATAGAGTTCACCATTGATCTTATGCCTGGATCTGGTCCTGTATCTATAGTACCCTACAGGATGTCACCACCAGAGTTAGTTAAGCTTAAGAAGCAGTTAGAAGAACTCTTGAAAAAGCAATTTGTTAGACCTAGTGTATCACCATGGGGAGCACCAGTGTTGCTAGTCAAGAAGAAGGATGGGACTTTGCGATTGTGTGTGGATTATCGCCAGTTGAATAAGGTCACAATCA
Organism: Ormosia semicastrata; assembly: GCA_029884595.1. Taxonomy (NCBI): domain Eukaryota; kingdom Viridiplantae; phylum Streptophyta; class Magnoliopsida; order Fabales; family Fabaceae; genus Ormosia; species Ormosia semicastrata. The sequence continues at coordinate 57,986,925 of JAQQTO010000063.1, forward strand.
AGAATAAGTATCCAGTTTCGAGGATAGATGACTTGATAGATCTACTAAAAGGAGCTGCAATATTCTCTAAGATCGATCTGCGATCGGGCTACCATCAGATCTGAGTAAAGGTGGAGGATATTCCCAACATGACTTTTTGTACCCGTTATGGTCATTACGAATATCTTGTAATGCCGTTTGGTGTAACGAATGCACCTACCATATTCATGGACTACATGAACAGAATCTTTCATCCTTACTTAGATAGATTTGTTGTTGTCTTCATTGTCGACATTCTAATTTACTCTCAAAATCAGGAGGATCATACTGAACACCTCAGTATAGTTCTTCAGATTCTGAAGGAGAAGAAGCTGTGCGCCAAATTATCGAAGTGTGAATTCTGGCTGGAAGAAGTTAAGTTTTTGGGTCATGTAATCTCAAAGGAAAAATATTACAGTGGATCCGTCAAAAGTGGAAGTGATTTTACAATGGGAAAGGTCGAAGACAGTGACAGAAATTTGGAGCTTTATAGGATTAGCTGCATACTATCAGAGATTCACTGAGGGATTCTTTAATATAGCGGGGCCTCTTACTCAGCTCAAGAGAAAGAATCAAGCCTTTGAGTGGACTAATGCTTGCGAAGAAAGTTTCTAAGAATTGAAGAGACGACTAACTACTTCACCAGTGTTAGTTCTACCTGATCTAAATGAACCCTTCGAAGTATATTGCGATGCCTCATACCAAGGATTAGGATGTGTGCTTGTGCAAAATAGAAAAGTGGTGGCTTACGCTTCGAGACAGTTGTGAGTGCATGAGAAGAACTACCCAACGCATGACCTGGAGTTAGTAGCTGTGGTATTCACTTTGAAGATATGGAGGTATTTTCTTTATAGGGTAACGTTCAATGTCTTTAGCGACCATAAGAGCTTGAAGTACCTGTATGACCAAAAAGAGTTGAATATGAGACAGCGAAGGTGGTTGGAATTTCTGAAAGATTATGATTTTCAATTTCTGTATCACCCCAGAAAGGCAAACGTTGTGGCAGACGCTTTGAGTAGGAAGATGCTCAGTATCTCTGCTATGATGGTCAAGGAAAAGGATTTGATAGAGCAAATTAGGGATGTATGATCCTTTGTGGAATTGGCACCGGGAAAGATTTGTATGAACATGGTCCTATTTCAAGTGAGTTAATGAAAGACATTCGAGAGAAACAGAGAGTTGATAAGTTTTTGCAAGAAGAAAGGGAGCTAATGAAGCAAGGCGGTGTGACAACATTCAAGGAAGGAACTGATGGAATCCTAAGATTCAGAGGTAGAGTTTGTATACCCAGGGATCAAGAACTTAGAAAGTATATTCTCGAACATGCTCACACGAGCAAGTTGAGTATGCATCTGAGAATAACCAAGCTGTATCAAGACCTAAAACAGTTATTTTGGTGGCACGAAATGAAGAGTGATATTTCTAGATATGTGTCGTCTTGTCTAGTTTGTCAGAAAGCAAAGGTTGAACACCAGAGACCATCAGGAATGTTGCAACCCCTAGCTATTCCCGAATGGAAGTGAGATAGTATTACAATGGACTTTGTGGTTGGATTACCAAAGACCAGAAAAGGTTACGATTCAATATGGGTAATCATTGATGTAGAAATAAGTTTGCCCCAATGGTTTTATATGTTAAGTTTTGATGACGACAAATATAAGACAAAAAGAATGATGCTTATGCTTGATAAATGTGCTTTATAGATGACAAATGCATCACAAAAGAATATTGATCATGTTACATAAATGTGCTTAATGAGATATATTGCATCATGCATGATTATGTACTTTATCTAGTTATATTTCACTTAATAATCATGCAATGATATATGTAACATTCTTCATATAATATATCCAATAATACTTTATATGAGTTGTATTAAATTAATATTGAATTTGGCTCTATCTAAATGAAAATGTGCAAAATATTCTTTGTTGTATCCTATATAGGCATATCTATTTGTAATTGATAAATATCTTATTTGGATGTGTCTATGAAAGTCTTATATGCATGTTAAACTAACTAGAGTTATACATTTATGAATCATGCATATGAAAATATTGAGTTATGAATTTGGACTAACTATAATTGTTTTAAGTGAGTAATACTTTGTAGGATAGTCCAAGTATCAAAAGTGAGCATTGCAACAAGAAAGCAAAAGATCAAAATTATGCTCAACTCAAGAAGAATGAGAATGATAATATGGTCCAAGCATTTGCAAGAATTAAAGAGAAGAAATATGTGGAAGCTTGGATTACATCAAGAAGCCTAAGGACTAGAATTGATATATTTTCCTGTTAGGTTTTCTCCTATGTAAAGATAGAGGTTTTATAAGAAAAGAGGTCAAATATGTTTTTAAGTCTTTAAAAATGGATCTTACATGTTTAAATTCCCAACAAACTACTTTTTGGAAAGTTAGTCTTGGTGGTAGTTCAAACCTTTGAAAAATAGCTAAGTTTGTGTTTGGCAAAACTAACATTTGATTACTCTTTTGATCATAACTTTCAAACTACTTTGAGTTTTGTTGTGAAACTTATTGCATATGAAAATAAACTTAAATATGAGTAGTCATTTGCTTTAAACAAATAAGAAATGAAAAAGTTATGACCATTTAAAGTTAGTTTTCAAAAACAGTCAAGTTTAAGTTTTGAAAAGCTGACCTTTGATTACTCTTTTAATCACATCTTTCAAAATAATTTGTGTTCTGTCCTGAAACTTGTTTCATTTGAAAATAGACTCAAAGATCTTTCCAATGAGTGGTCATCGCTTTAATCGGATAAGAAATGAAGAAGTTATGACATTTTAAAGTTAGTTTTCAAAACTAGAAATGCTATAATCGATTAGACAAGTCTTGTAATCGATTACAACATTGGTAAAGGCCATGTAATCGATTACCAGAAGTGTGTAATCGATTACCAAGTGCCCAGAAATGTTCCCAACCGCTATAAATGACTATTTTTCATAAAAAATTATTTTTAAACACTACCAATGGCTATTTTATCACTTGGGCTCTATATATAAGTGTCATATGAAGCTTATACACCTCTTGAACACTTGATTTGATCCTTGAATCACTAAAATCATATTTTGAGCTCTTTATTGCAAAATCCTTCTATTCCTTTGTTCTTCAATTTGTATTATCCACTCTTGAGAAAGTTTTTTATCATCCATACTTTGTTCTTCAAGTTGTATATCTACTTTTGTGAAAGTTTTTATTCTTTCTATTCACCTTGAAATCATTGTAAGAGGGTGAGGTATCCCTCAAGAGAGAAAAGGGTGAGGTATCCCTTGTAGTGAGACTCAAACACAAAGGGTGAGGTATCCCAAAGGTGTTGTGAGTGCTCTTGATTGTAAAGGTCATCAAGCACCTGTGAAGCTTGGAGAATTGGAGGCTCTAGCACAAGGGTGAGGTATCCCAAGGTGTGAGGAGTGCTCTTGTTTGTACAAAGGTTTTCTTAGCACCTGTGAAGTCTAGGTGATAATGAAGAAAATCTCAAGTTAAACTTGGGGACTGGATGTAGGCCACAAGTAGTTGGTGGTTGAATCAGGATAAATTCTTGAGTTTAATTCTCTTTTCCCTACACTCTTTAATTTCAGTATTTAGTGTAGTATATTTATCTATTACATATCTTGTCATCTTGGTGATTTAATTCTATGAACTTGATATCTAGCTTATTTGCTTAATTCATCATATATCCCAAGTTGTATTTGAGTAATCTATAATAGTTGTACCTTTGTTATGCATGTTCCGCTGCATATATTACTTGAGTGATTCAAAATGCTTAATTTCTCAAAGTTGCATTAAAATTTATAATCACCCAATTCACCCCCCCTCTTGGGTGATGGTTGCCATGGCTAACAAGTAATATCAGAGCTTCGTGCTCTAGTAAAAGTTTGATCGCTTAAAGCTAAAGATCATTATTTGTTGGCAACCATTAAAAGCTTTTCAAAATGAATGGTTTTGAAATTGATAAACCACCATTCTTTGATGGTGTGAATTTTGTTTATTGGAAAGTTAGAATGAAAATTTATATGCAATCTATTTATCTTGATTATTTATCTTGATTTATAGGATATTGTACTTGTTGGATTTACATACAAACAAAAATCGAGTTGGAATGCTTATGACAAGAAATGCTTTTCTTTTAACATTAGAGCTATGCAAATTTTGAGAAGTGGTTTAAATGATGATGCTTATGATAAAATTAAGAGTTGCTCTAGTGCTAAAGATATATGAGATGCTCTTGATTCTATCTATCTTGCTAATGATGATCTTGTGCATAAAGTTGTATATAGAGAGCAAGAAGAACAAAAGCCATTGAAGGAAGCTTGTCATGGACAATGTCCTCAAGAATATGCTCTTGAATCTTGGATGGACAACAATGAGGAAGATGGTGATTCCCTTAAAAAGGACTTTGAAGTAAATAATGCTAAACTAGATTATAGTTCTTCCTATGATGAGCTAAAATATGCATATGATGACTTATATGATAGTTTGTTTAATTTAGAAAAGAAAAACTCATCTTGTTTAAAAAATATTTCCTCCATTGAAAATGAAATTGAAATCTTGAAAAATGAATATGTTTTTCTTGATGAGAAAATGCCTTTGAAATGTGAAACCTTAACTTCTTATGAAAAGTGCATTGATTTAGAAAATCAAATTGAGGACTTATCTTCTAAATTTGTCAAAGCTAATGATTCAAATTACTTACATTCTATGCTTGTTAATGAGAATAAAATTAATGTTATTCTACATGAAAGTTCAAGCAAGGCTTATGGCAAAAATAGTTTAGAATATAAAAATAACAAAAAGCTTAAGTTTTCTAAAAATGATCTTCAAAGGACCAAGCCATCATTGAATTCAATTGTTTACAATTTTTGTGGTCATCTAGAATATATTTCTCATTTGTACAATTATAGAAGAAATTCTTATATGAGAAATAATATGGTATGGGTTCCTAAAGATCTTGAATGCCCTAGTACTAACATTCAAGGACCCAAGATGAAGTGGGTACCAAAATGTCCTCCTAGTGTTTTAATTATGCAGAAAATTTCTTAAAAGGATGGATAATTTGGTCAAGTGAAAAAGGAATCATCAAGGGGAATGCTTCCAAAGCCCATTGGTAGAAGTTTTGGTCAAAGAAGGAAGATGGCTTCAACCAAAGCTTCTCAAGTACAAAATGTAGAACTTGCAAAGTTCAAAACACCAAAAGAGAAGCAATGGGTAAGGAAAATAGTTTCCTTGATTACCAAGGCCAAGGTATCAAATATTTTAACCTCTTATGCACATTCACTTAAAAGCCCAATGAATATGAGGTATATTCCATGTAGGCCTTATGTAAAGGATAGAGTCATGTGTACTTGGTAAAATTTGAATATTATGTTTAGCACATGATTTGTAACATAAGGTTCTAAAATGCCTAGGTATGCTTGCATGATATTTGAAATTGCCTTAAGACATTTTGAAATCAATTTTAATACTTTGAGATTAGCCCTTTACTATCAAAAGTGTAAAAAAAGATTAAATTTTAGTAAATTGGTAATCGATTACAAGACCTTTGTAATCGATTACAAAGGTTCTATCAAGGGTGGTAATCAATTACATCAACCCTGTAATCGATTACAAGGTTCTCAGAAAGTTGGTAATCGATTACGCCAAACATATAATCGATTATACACACATTGTAATCGATTACACAGGCTTTAAAAATGAGTTTTAGTGCACAAAAAGTCATATTTCTTCTATTACTCACCTTTTCTCTTGGTATGTGCTTAATGATCAATGAAATGAAATATCAGTTGCCCTTGTGAACTCATTTATTATTTTTAATGCTTATTTGCTCATGAGTTTGGTATAATGACTAACCTCTATGGATCCAAAATTGGTGGATACCAAAGAAAGTTCTTTGAATTGTGTTGTAGGGTGACTATTAACTCAAGCATGCATTGAAGTGAAATACAACTACGCCACTTAAGGTTAAAATTTTTGAAATGGTCCAAGTTCTCCAAGAATAATGAAAACATAAAGGATGACATAGAGAACCATAACATTCTCAAGGAGCCTTGATGTATATAAGTTGGAATCACCTACAAAAACTCAAAGAGTACACTTTTGGTGACATCAATCTCTTATCCTCATCTATGCTTTAAATTGAATATCATGTGATATTTGGAAAAGTAGAGAGTTATTTTTATATGCCTTACATGATCATTGTTTACCCCAAAATGCTTATATACGTTTTGATGATGATCTTGTCTTTCTTGATAAACTTGAATCTTACTTTGAAAATGCTTAAACTATGCTTTTAGATTTAAGTACATATGTTCTTCATTTATTCTTGTAAGAGCTAACATTGCATAGTTGATAATGTAGTACATGTTTTACATTGTATATTAATCTAAATTATGCTTATAAATAAGTTTAAATGATATTTGATGCTAACCCATGTTTTAGAGAACTTTTGAAATATAGTCATCAAATATTGAAATGTCAAGCATATGTGGATAAATGAGAAATGTTGAAGGAAGAGGAACATGAGGAGACTTTCTTCAAGTGCAATGGAATGAAATACTCAATGGAAGAAAGTACAAACTCAAAAGACCTATAAATGAAGAACATTCTAAAGGAGCATCACTTTCTATCTAACCCAATAAGTATCTCTATTCCTAAACTATTGTGGTATTCTATATGCCATAGATTATATGATACCTATTGATAAATTGATCTTAAAAGATTAGATGCTTTCCTTACATGAGAAGTATGCTTAGCATTGACAAAGTACTTAATTGGACATTAAATTGCTAGTTTTGTCATTGCATATGGGGTGGATGACATTAGTTCTATGCATATAGCATATTTTATCATGATGAATGTTTGATATCTATGATTCTCTTGATCTATGGTTTCTTAGTAATATAACACTTATGAGAATCATGCTCTTTTTGAAAATAATTTCTTATTTGATTAAAAAGTTTTTTTTAAGCCAAAATCTCCTATCATATTTGAAAGAAGCTTTTAAAGTTCCATATTCTTGAGAATCCTTTGAACTTATCTTAAGACCTTGAAAGTGTTATCACCTCCTAATTGTCTTGAAAAATTGGAAATCATTTGATTTGTACTATAAATGTAGTACTCTCTTCATTGCTTTAAAATATTTTATTAAATCTTAGGAGAGTATTTAAGAAAGTTTCCAAATAAATCTTTTGAAATGTTCTATAGAGACTATCTTAATACTTCAAAAGATAAGCCTTATTCTGCAAAAGTGTTTTATCTTTCTAAGGCTCTTGTTTAATGAGAAAGAGAGAAGATGTACTTTCAAATGTTCCTTTGACTTGGATTTGTTCACTCTCAAGGAATATGTTGTTTCAATATAAAACCCTTCTACCCTTCTAAAATGCTTTTGGAAATGTAATATGTTATTGTAAAAAAATTTTTGAAAGGGGGAGAAGTTTTAAGATGGTTTGTGATTGATGGATTAAGAATATATATCTTTGCCTTGCTTCTCTTTATGGTAATGTGCTTATATGGTCTTGGCATATATATTTCCCTTTATCTATCTTGTGCTTCAATAAGGGGGAGCTTATCTTACATATCCTTCTTCCATATCCTTGTTGACTAAGAACATATGCATAACTATGTTAAACTATTATGTTTGATATTTTGATAATATGCATATTTTGAGGGGGAGCATAGTTCTTAAATTGTTGCTTATATCTCTTAACTTACATTCTTATTTGACATGAAGTATTTTATTGTTAATGCTATCAATATGTCAACAAAGATCATCTCTTATTGTCTTGCCCTCTATCAATGAAAGAAGGTAAACATTCTTAAACTTTATATCTTTTGATTTTTTCATTGAGAAATGCTGGATATGTGACAAGTTGTATGATCTTTCATTTGAAAACCTCAAATCCATAATCTTACATGAATATTTTGTAACTCCTAACAAGTGATATCAAGTGGTACTTATTTATCATATGATATGCAAGATATTATATGCTAGACATAATTTCTTAAGCTCATTGCTATCATGTGCTAAATGTTGATGTACAAAAGTATGACAAGCTTTGCATGAATAAACTTTTATATCTTGAAAGCATGCTTATTTCATCTCTCTATTCTTGAATCATGTATAGAATCAAACAAAGGGAGACAATTATGTTTTGAATAACTTGAAGGAGTTTTTGAAGTTTGATGATCCTACTCTTTTTGACAACATGAGTTTTATCTATAGGGGGAGAGAAAAATATCACATTTCCTTCCTAAGCCTTTTTGTTGATGTCAAATAAGGGGAGAGAGAATTGGAAAGAAAAATATGTTCATTGTACTTATTATTTGATATGCTTATATGAATATCTATTTTTCTATATTGCTAAACATATTTTTTCTTTGGTGATTTGTCATCATCAAAAAGGGGGAGATTGTGGAAATAAATTTGCTCCAATGGTTTAATATGTTAAGTTTTGATGATAACAAATACAAGACAAAAAGAATGATGCTTATGCTTGATAAATGTGCTTTATAGATGACAAATACATCACAAAAGAATATTGATCATGTTACATAAATGTGCTTAATGAGATATATTGTATCATGCATGATTATGTACTTTATCTAGTTATATTTTACTTAATAATCATGCAATGAGATATATGTAACATTCTTCATAAAATATATCCAATAATGCTTTATATGAGTTGCATTAAATTAATATTGGATTTGGCTCTATCTAAATGAAAATGTGCAAAATATTCTTTGTTGCATCCTTTATAGGCACATCTATTTGTAATTGATAAATATCTTATTTGGATGTGTCTATGAAAGTCTTATATGCATGTTAGACTAACTAGAGTTATACATTTATGAATCATGCATATGAAGATATTGAGTTATGAATTTGGACTAACTATGCTTGTTTTAAGTGAGTAATACTTTGTAGGATACTTCAAGTACCAAAAGTGAGCATTGCAACAAGAAAGTAAAAGATCACAATTATGCTCAACTCAAAAAGAATGAGAATGATAAGATGTTCCAAGCATTTACAATAATTGAAAAGAATAAATTTGTGGAAGCTTGAATTACATCAAGAAGCCTAAGGACTAGAATTGGTATATTTTTCTTTTAGGTTTTCCCCTATGTAAAGACAGAGGTTTTACAAGAAAATAGCTCAAATATGTTTTTAAGTCTTTAAAAAATGGATCTTACATGTTTAAATTCCCAACAAACTACTTTTTGGAAAGTTAGTCTTGGTGGTAGTTCAAACCTTTGAAAAATAGTCAAGTTTGTGTTTTGCAAAACTGACATTTGATTACTTTTTTTATCATAACTTTCAAACTACTTTGAGTTTTGTTGTGAAACTTATTGCATATGAAAATAGACTCAAAGATCTTTCCGCTGAGTAGTCATTTGCTTTAAACGAATAAGAAATGAAAAGTTATGACCATTTAAAGTTAGTTTTCAAAACAGTCAAGTTTGAGTTTTGAAAAGCTGACCTTTGATTACTCTTTTAATCATATCTCTCAAAATAATTTGAGTTGTTAGTCATGGCAACTATTACCCAAGAGGGGGATAATTGGGTATTAAAAACTTTTCACAAAAGCTCTTAAAATAAACACAAATATTTAAGTTATTAAATAAAAGAGAAAGAATTACGAGATGAAGAATAAAAGCTTTAAGAACAGCAAATAAATAAATGTGTAATAATATAAAATTGCATAAAATAAAGAGATTAGGAAGAGAGAAGCAGGCACGATATTTATCCTAGTTCGACCACTAACCCACTTATGGTCTACGTCCAGTCCTCAAAAATAATTTGAGTTTTTTCACTATGTATACAAGCTTCAATAGGTGCTTGCAATCGTTACATAAAAGAGCACTTTTCACATACAGGGAAACTCTACCATTGTACTAAAGCCTCGGCCTGTAGAGAAACCTCACCCTTATTCAAACCTTGAAGGGATACCTCACCCTTATACAAACCTTGAAGGATACCTCACCCTCAATATAGAAGAAAGGAAGTATAGATAAAGAGAAACTTTCACTCAGAGCAAATAATTCAAATTGAAGTGCTAAAAGGCTCTCAAAGGATATCTCAAAGTTTCAGTAAAAAGAGCACAGAAAATAGGCGTAAATTGTAAATCACATTTTTCAAAGCAAGCGCAAATTAAACAGGTAGCTGGGCTGCTTGCAGATGAGACCCACAGTCTCTATTTATAGAGTCAGATAGAAAATGGCCGTTAGGTGTAATTAAAACTCATAAATACGAAAGAATATGGCCGTTTGTTTCCATATTAGTATTCGTAAACATTCGTGGTTATTCGAATAAGTAGGAATGTAAATGATGGATTTAAGTTATTTATTATCTTCTTGAACTGGATATTAATGTTATTATATCGATTAATCGTTATTCTGCTTTGATCTTTATCTGCTTTAAACTATTATCTGAACTGAACTAAATAATAATGGTATTATTATATCTGGATCTGGATAGTACGCATCTATATGTTATCTTTTCTAAACTGGACGGTATATAATGCCTGATGTTGGATCTATTCTGTGGGGCTGTAGCAGTAAGACCGGGGGAGGCAGGATGAGGAACGGTGGTGACCATGGTTAAGAACTGATAAATAAACGCGGTGGCTAACGATCCGGGTATGATCTATAAAATTTTAATGAATTGTTCAGAAGATAATACTTAAACCACACATAAATCAAGGATTGAAGCATGATAATTTTAAGATCTAGTTCAAAGGATAAAATTTGACTTAAATTTTTCAGTTACAAATCTATGAAACCAAATGAGGGTAATGATATCAGGGGTTAAGTCTATATCTGTTATCTGCTATTTATCTCTTTATTTTTTTCCTTTTTGTCAGTTTATTTTCTTGTTATTTTCTACGTTTATATTCTCATATTCTATCTTTATTTAAAATCTTCTGCCATGTTGCGTTCTCTGTCTTCTAAGCTTTCTCTCAAATCTTCTCAATCTTCTTCCTCTTCGCTCACTGAGCAACAAATTAATCCATCTACAACAAACATCTTTAATGAAGAAATTTGTTTTGAAAACATAAATCAAGACATGGATGACTGGGAAATCCCCAGAATCCCAAACAATGAACTCTATAAAACTGAAGGACAATTCATCAGAAGTTCTGATTACATTATCAGGACTGTAGAGAAACAAATCACCATTGAAGGAGAAGATGAAGAATTTCATCTTCTCTGTCAAGAGACCTTAAAAGGTCAAGCTAACAAATACAATTATCTGCATATTGGATGTGTGCAGGTAGCTGTCAAACCTCTAATTAGAGAAGAACTAAACGCATCTGTTCTGCTTTGTCTAAGAGACATAAGACATAATCAATTCTATGATTCGCTTCTAGGAACCGTTGAAACTAGTCTTAGTCATGGTCCAATCTATTTTAATTGTTATCCTAATACGACTGCTAGATTAAAAGACAAAAACATTCAAGACACATTATTTTTAAACATTAAAGACTGTGGCTTAGACATGAAGCCCGGATCAATCCCTTTAGCCTTAATCTATAGGATTCAGTACAAAGTAATGAATTCTTTTTACTCAAAAGTGTTAAAACCAAAAGACAAGGGAGTAACAATGTCATTCCTGATAGACATCACAAAGGCCAATGTTGTTGTCCCTAAACAAATCCGATGGGAAGATATAATCCTCCTTGAGAAATAGATTATGGATAAAACAACTCCAGCTTGCCTAGAGAAACGCCTGAAATTCAGGAAATCACCCAACACCAATCAGGTAGAGTTGAATTAGCCTTCAGTAGGAGAAATTCATTCAGCTCTTCTAAATCTTTTAAATCTTCATCCTCCAGATCTGAAGACTACAGATCTGCTGTCTTTAGAAAATCTTTTTCCACAATCCAATCTAATCCATCAACAATCAATCTTCAAGGACTGGATACTTCATCAAGCATCCCAAGGCCGACATACCAACGTGAAGATGAAGATGATCAAAGATCTATTCAATCTCTAACATATTCCTCCCTTAATGATGATGTCTATGTTATTTGAATTCATCATAGATAAGGAAACCCTTAGGAAAGACTTTTATTTTGCGAAATGGACTCCGCAAAGGAAATGGATTTTCAAAAATTTTAAGGGATCAAACAGAACTGAAATCCAAGAGAAGTTTTACGAATTTCTCAACAAAGTCAAACAACATATCCTATTCTTCAATTGGTTTCATGCCTACATGATTAGGAATGAAATTGAATATTCCTGGAGCATTGGTCTAATTGAAGATAAATCAGCTAATATTCTTACAGTTTGGCATCGCAAAGATGGCGAGTTAATCAAATCTGAATTACCTCCTTCCAGCTAGTATCTAATCCCAAACGTAGAAGACAAAGATAACAATCCTGTCTTAGCTTCTCCTTTTAAGACTAAAGTAGAAGATGAGCCAACAAATCTGAAAGACATTAAAAGTCTTATGGAACAAAATAATTATACAAACAAATACCTTCAAGTTTTAGGTGAAAAATTAGTCAAGCAATCAGTAGATAAACCTTCAACCTCGGGAACCAAAACTGATGAAACTAAACCTCCCAAGTTAATCGAAAAGCCTCTTTTCAAACCGTTCAAAGTTAGCAAACAACTTAAAGAAAGTATAAAACTTTTAAACAATCCAAAACCATCTAACCAAAGTCTTATTAATGAATTTATGGACATACTAAACTTAGTTGCCCCAGATACACCACAAACCTAAGAGTCAAAGACTAGTAAATCTAAAGATAAAAATCTGATTGTTAATACAATTAAACAATCTAGTTCACAATCGGGATTTGATTGCCCAGAAACTGAAACTGAGACAAATTCTATCATCAAGGTAAATCCTGTAATCAGCCAAACTCTTAACTGGAAAAATCCGTTGAAACTCTACTATCAAAGAGTGACAGCTCCAAATCTATTGCTTGAAGAAAGAAATCCAAACTTCAGAAGCTTTAGCGCAAACAACATCTTTGAGTGGAACATTGATGGGATGAATGAATATGCCATCATCAACACTCTTCAGCATATGACCATGGTGTCGACTGCTTATCAAACCTCGTACGACTATCCAGAGGAAGAAATTGTCGGAATCCTTGTATTAGGATTTTTCGGTCAGCTCAAAAGTTAGTGGGATAATTATATCTCTGCTGAACAAAAGGTCGAAATTGGTGAAGCAGTCAAGACTGACGCTGGCGGTAATATAATCCTCAGTGATGGTAAACCAATTCCTGATGCTTTCAACAATCTAATCTTCACAATCACTCAACACTTCATAGGAGATCCGTCTTTATGGAAAGATAGGTCTGCCGAACTTCTTTCAAACTTAAAATGCAAAACTCTAGCTGAATTTAGGTGGTATAGAGACACCTTCTTGACTAGGGTTTACACTAAAGAGGATAGTCAACAGCTTTTCTGGAAAGAAAAATTTCTTGCTGGTCTTCAAAAATCCTCAGGCAACAAGGTTCGCGACAAGATCAGAAGTCAATCTCCAAATGGAGAAATCCCTTATGAGCAGTTGAGTTACGGACAACTCATTACTTTCATCCAAAAGGTAGCCTTGAAAATCTGCCAAGATGATAAGATTCAAGCCCAACTCGCCAGAGAAAAGGTCCAAACCAAGCGGGACTTAGGAACGTTCTGTGAACAATTTGGTTTTCCTTGTGCTAAGAGGAAGATGAAACCAAAACCTAAATTTGATTATGTCCAGAAAACTAAATACTACAAACATAAAGCCAGTACAAAACCCAGAAGACTTAAACAAGAATTTAAGTCCAAACCTCCAATTGATAATATCAAAGTCCCAAAGAAACCTATAATTTGCTATAACTGTGGTAAACCAGGTCACATTAGTCAATATTGTAGGTTAAAGAGAAAGACAAAATATTTAAATCTTGAACCGATAATCGAAGAACAAATTAATAATTTGTTAGTCGAATTATCTGAAGAAGAATCTGATAAAGAATCCTCTGAAGACTTAAACCAAATTCAAATTGATGATATTTCATCTGAAGAAGAATCAGATTCTCCCGAAATCAATATCTTAACAAAGGAGCAAGATCTCCTGTTCAAAGTTCTTAATTCAATCGATGATCCTCAAGATAGGAAAGTCTATTTAGAAAAGATAAATTCTTTAATGGAAGCAAGTTCTTCTAAAAACTTTAAAGAACCAATCGTTCAAAACAAATACAATCTGACAGAAACACTTAAAAAACTTAAGAAGAAAACTTCTAAGAAAACTATAACAATCCAAGACCTTCAATATGAAATTAATAATCTGAAAATCGAAGTTAAACAACTTAAAGAATAACAAAGCTTACATCAGATTATAATATCCCAACTTCAGGATATTCAAACTGACTCTGTTAAGGAAATAATTCCTGAAAACAAGAGTCAAAAAAGTCAAAAGACTGAAAATCAAGAAGATGAAGAATTTTTTGCACAAATAATTAATCAAATGAAAATTCAAAAATTCTTTATTAACATAAACATCAAAATTGATGATTTTGTCCTTAACACTATCGCATTATTCGACACAGGGGCAGATTCAAATTGTATTTTGGAGGGATTAATCCCAACAAAGTATTTTGAAAAAACATCCGAACAGCTTAGCACGACTAACGGTTCAAAACTAAAAATCAAATTCAAACTTTCTTTTGCAATCATTGAAAACCAAGGTTTCCAAGTTGAAACTTCTTTCTTATTAGTCAAGAATCTCAAAAATGAAGTGATCTTAGGAACACTGTTCATCAGATCATTTTTCCCTCTACAAATCACGGATGAAGGGATTACTACCCAACATCTTGGTCAAACAATCATGTTCAAATTTCTTAGGAAACCGATTCTAAGGAATCTTAACTTAATCCAATATAAACAAAGCTAAATCAATCATTTAAAAGAGGAAATTTCCTTTAAAAATATTGATTCCAACCTTAGTTAACCCTAAATTTAGAAAAGGATTCAATCTCTTCTTGAACAGATCCAAGGATCAATTTGTTCAGATCTTCCAAACGCCTTTTGGGAAAGGAAGAAACATATGGTGGATCTTCCTTACGAAAAGGATTTCAATGAAAGAAAAATCCCCACAAAGGCTAGACCAATCCAAATGAGTCAAGAACTCGTTCAGTATTGTCAGCAGGAGATTAAAGAGCTTCTTGCAAAAGGACTCATTAGGAAAAGTAAGAGTCCATGGTCCTGTTCAGCCTTCTATGTCAACAAACAAGCCGAGATCGAAAGAGGTACTCCTCAATTGGTCATTAATTACAAACTGCTGAATCAAGCACTCCAATGGATTCGGTATCCGATTCCGAACAAAAAAGATCTTCTTAAAAAATTGTATTCAGCTAAAATCTTTTCAAAATTTGACATGAAATCTGGATTTTGGCAAATCCAAATCAAAGAAAGTGATTGCTACAAGACGACCTTCACTGTACCATTTGGGCAGTACGAATGGAACGTAATGCCTTTTGGTCGAAAGAATGCCCCTTCTGAATTTCAAAGGATCATGAACGAAATCTTCAATCCATACTCAAACTTTACCATCGTCTACATTGATGATGTTCTTGTTTTTTCTCAATCAATAGATCAACATTTTAAACACATTAACATCTTTCTTGGAGTCATTAAAAGAAATGGTCTTGCAGTCTCTAAGTCAAAGATTAACCTTTTCCAAACTAAAATTAGATTTCTTGGTCATAACATTTATCAAGGAACTATCAATCCTATTAATCGTGTAATTGAGTTTGCTGACAAGTTTCCTAACCAACTTATTGACAAAAATCAACTACAAAGATTTCTTGGTTGTTTAAATTATGTCGCTGACTTCTTTCCTCAGCTAAGTAATCTTATCAAACCTTTACATGATCGTCTAAAAAAGAGTCCTCCTCCTTGGTCAGACATTCATACAAACATTATCAAACAGGTAAAATCTCAGGCAAAGGATCTTCCATGCCTCTATCTTCCTAATCCTCAATTATTTAAAATCGTCAAAACTGATGCCTCTAACATAGGTTATGGTGGCATTCTCAAACAGCATGTCGAAGATAAAGAGCATATCATTGCATATGCATCAAAACATTGGAATCCTGCACAGCAAAATTATTCAATGGTCAAAAAAGAAATTTTAGCAATTGTTCTTTGCATATCAAAATTTCAATCTGATTTATTAAATCAAAAATTTTTAGTCCGTGTCGATTGCAAATCTGCAAAAGATATTTTACAAAAGGATGTTAAAAATCTTGCTTCAAAACAAATTTTTGCTAGATGGCAAGCAATCTTGAGTGTTTTTGATTTCGACATAGAATATATCAAAGGCACCTCAAACACATTACCTGACTATCTTACACGTGAATATTTACAGGAAAAATAGCCCCATGTCGAGATCGACGAGATCTTCTTCCTCTAGGGGAAAAGGTACTGGTAATTCACCCCTGGCATAGCCAGCCAAATCATCATATCAACTGAGGTCTTCTACCCTTCCATCTGGGTCATCAACCCAAGCTAAAGCTGAGTCATCGACTCAGAGAAAATAATCAAAAGAAGACTATACCAGGCCAATCACAACCCTGTTAGCCTTACAAGATCAAGGCCTAACCCATCTCCCAGATAAATCATGGAAACAAATCTTCACTGAAGAATTTGTCGAAGGAACCGACATTCAAACCATGATTCAAACACTTAAAGGCAAAGCCATTATTGTCAACCAACCGAAAAAGGATTTAATCATCCAATCTCAACCTATCTCCTCCAAACCTCATTACATTCCAAAAGAAAGTTTTTGGCCTGTAATCCAAATGGAACCAGAATTCTGGGATCACAACCCAAGCAAAGTTCCTCAAAAAAATTTTCCAAACGGTTTTCACTTTAAACCTGTCTCGACAAACAAAACTCGACAATTTTATGAATATATTCTTGTCGATACTGACTCGGTCTCTCTCAAGCATTACAGGGACCCAAAACATGAATCTTGTATAACCCATTCGACGATCCAGATTTTGAAGGTCATGACACGGACAGAATTTGGTATGAATCCAAACACTTTGAAGAAATTTTCTCAGCATTTTGACCCAATTGGGTTTAATTACTGGGATTACATGCAAGCTTAGAGTAACATGTTTTGGCTCCAGAACAAGTCCAACTACCACTCTTGGCTTATCTACTTCAAATAGAATGTCCAATTTAAGTTCTCTCACTGGTTCTTGCAATGGTGGAAATTTTTTGGCCTAATCTAGCAGATTCTTCTGACAAATGTTATGGAAGGATACCAATATTTTTTAAAGAAGTTTAACTGTGGTGATGACTTATTTCTTGTCGATCTTCACTTCTTCTCCAAACTTTCTCTTGCCTGGATATTTTCTTGGCAGTACAAATATCAGACTCATGATGGTCTCCCCAATCTCCTCCCGGTACTACAAAAACAAGCTTATTCTAAATGGTGGGCTGATTTCGACGCCTCCAGAGCATCTCCCGACAATATCAAACTATGGTTTCGACAGAACCCAAAATATCTCAAGACTGCTGATGAAGCTGATTGTCAATTTTTGAATTAGAAAGCAAAAATCTTGACTGCTATTGCTGCCTCTTTCGACAAAGCTCATCTATTCCAAAACATGGAAGATGTCCTCCAACTTTACAAGGACATAGATGTTGTTATTAGCAGAGAATCAGTCCTTAAAAAATATGGTTCTCCCTACCCTTCAATCACCTTGTCTAAAGATTCTGTAAACTAAAATGAAGATGACTGTTATGCAATCGACCTGAAGGATGATGAATAGTCAAAATTTGTCGAACACTGTTCATTGTTGACCCATTCATTGTCAAATACTATTCATTATCAAAACTAATCCGAGTCGAACCCTGTAGCAAGCTGCGGAAGACTATTGTTGAGCACTGTTCACTGTCGCGGTGTGACTGATTACTATTTTACTATTCACTGTAGCGGGACATTGTAGCGTTACTATTGTAATAGTAAAATTTTTAGTCTTTAAATGGATGTCTGCCCATGATGTTAGGCATGCATAATTTTAGATCCCTTTAGAGAGGTTAGTGAGAGAGATTCTCCCCCTTTCCCCTCTTCTAATCTTATAATAATAATCAGTTTTTCTCTTTTTCTCTTATGCTTTAAGTTCTGTTTTATTTTTGTTTTATACCGAGCTTAGTCTCTGGTTCTAATGCTTTAATAAATTATTTTTATTTTGCATTGCATTCACCTACAATGTAAAGCAGTCTGTCTGCTCTCCTTCTTTCTTTCATCCTGTCTCCTCCGCCTTTCCCGTGATCTTCACCCTGCTCTCTGGTATCAAGAGCCTGATGGGGAAGTAGGAATGTAAATGGTGGATTTAAGCTATTTATTATCTTCTTGAACTGGATATTAATGTTATTATATCGATTAATCATTATTCTGCTTTGATCTTTATCTGCTTTAAACTATTCTTTGAACTGAACTAAATAATAATGGCATTATTATATCTGGATCTGGATAGTATGCATCTATATGTTATCTTTTCTTAACTGGACGGTACATAATGCCTGGTGTTGGATCTATTCTGTGGGGCTGTAGCAATAAGACTTGGGGAGGCGGTAAGACTAATTTGACGATGTCGCCACAAGTAGTGAAGGATGAGGCACGGTGGTGACCATGGTTAAGAACTGATAAATAAATGCGGTGGCTAACGATCTGGGTATGATCCATAAAATTTTAATGAATTGTTCAGAAGATAATACTTAAACCAGACATAAATCAAGGTATGAAGCATGATAATTTTAAGATCTAGTTCAAAGGATAAAATTTAACATAAATTTTTCAGTTACAAATCTATGAAACCAAATGAGGGTAATGATATCAGGGGTTAAGTCTATATCTGTTATCTGCTGTTTATCTCCTTATTTTTTCCCTTTTTGTCAGTTTATTTTCTTGTTATTTTCTATGTTTATATTCTCATATTCTATCTTTATTTAAAATCTTCTGCCATGTTGCATTCTCTGTCTTCTAAGCTTTCTTTCAAATCTTCTCAATCTTCTTCCTCTTCGCTCACTGAGCAACAAATTAATCCATCTACAACAAACATCTTTAATGAAGAAATTTGTTTTGAAAACATAAATCAAGATAGAGATGACTAGGAAATCCCCAGATTCCCAAACAATGAACTCTATTAAACTGAAGAACGATTCTTCAGAAGTTCTGATTACATTATCAGGACTGTAGAGAAACAAATCACCATTGAAGGAGATGATGAAGAATTTCATCTTCTCTGTCAAGAGACCTTAAAAGGTCAAGCTAACAAATACAATTATCTGCATATCGGATGTGTGCAGGTAGCTGTCAAACCTCTAATTAGAGAAGTGATGAATCTGCAAAAATTCATATTTTTACGGTTCAAAATCTTGGGTTTTCATCCTCTTTTAATCTTTTTGATTGAGTTTATTCTCAAATTTCTTTTATTTTTAGTTATTCTAAATTATATTTTAATTATGTGTTTTTATGTGTTTTTGTTAGGTATTTGCATATGGAAAAACTGGACACTTGAATGATGAAGAAAAGCTAAAAAATCAAGTCAAGAGCTCGTTGAGCACCTGAGCGCTAGAATCCCACCGCCTGAGTGCTAGTCGAGCGCTTGAGCACTGGCGGTGGGCGCTTGAGCGCTGGTTGTGAATACTACATCATTACTTGAGTGACTGAGCACTGGAGAATGAGCGCCTGAGCGCTGGACGTGTAACAGCTGCGTGAAATTCTTATAAAAAAGAAAGTTTTGCCAAATTGAACACATCTTTTCACGCTTTTCTTTTTACATACTCTTAGACACTTGGAGAGAAGGCAGTAGACATCAAGAGGCACAAACCCTAATGTGGTGTGGGCGCAATTAGGATTGAAAATTAGGGATTTTCTTCAACCTTTCCACCTTTTTACAATGGAGTTTGTCATATTCTTCCTTTTGTGTTCTTCTTTTTCCATGTGTAACTAATTTCCCATTGTTAGGGGGATGGTGGATCTTGTTCTTGGATTATGTAACAAATCCTCTGCCATGTTGCGTTCTCTGTCTTCTAAGCTTTCTCTCAAATCTTCTCAATCTTCTTCCTCTTCGCTCACTGAGCAACAAATTAATCCATTTACAACAAACATCTTTAATGAAGAAATTTGTTTTGAAAACATAAATCAAGACATGGATGACTGGGAAATCCCTAGAATCCCAAACAATGAACTCTATAAAACTGAAGGACAATTCATCAGAAGTTCTGATTACATTATGAGGACTGTAGAGAAACAAATCACCATTGAAGGAGATGATGAAGAATTTCATCTTCTCTGTCAAGAGACCTTAAAAGGTCAAGCTAACAAATACAATTATCTGCATATCGGATGTGTACAGGTAGCTGTCAAACCTCTAATTAGAGAAGGACTAAACGCATCTGTTTTGCTTTGTCTAAGAGACATAAGACATAATCAATTCCATGATTCGCTTCTAGGAACCATTGAAACTAGTCTTGGTCATGGTTCAATCTATTTTAATTGTTATCCTAATAGGACTGCTCGTTTAAAAGACAAAAACATTTAAGACGCATTATTTTTAAACATTACAGTCTGTGGCTTAGACATGAAGCCTGGATCAATCCCTTTAGCCTTAATCTATAGGATTCAGTACAAAGTAATGAATTCTTTCTACTCAAAAGTGTTAAAACCAAAAGACAAGGGAGTAACAATGTCATTCCTGACAGACATCACAAAGGCCAACGTAGTTGTCCCTAAACAAATCCGATGGGAAGATATAATCCTCCCTGAGAAATGGATTATGGATAAAGCAACTCCAGCTTTGCCCAGAGAAACACCTGAAATTAAGGAAATCACCCAACACTAATCAGGTAGAGTTGAATTAGCCATCAGTAGGAGAAATTCGTTCAGCTCTTCTAAATCTTTTGAATCTTCATCCTCCAGATCTGAAGACTATAGATCTGCTGTCTCTAGAAAATCTTTTTCCACAATCCAATCTAATCCATCAACAATCAATCTTCAAGGACTGAATACTTCATCAAGCATCCCAAGGCTGACATACCAACGTGAAGACGAAGATGATCAGAGATCTATTCAATCTCCAACCTATTCCTCCCTTAATGATGATGTCCATGTTATCTGAATTGATCATAGATAAGGAAACCCTTAGGAAAGACTTTTATTCTGCGGAATGGACTCCGCAAAGGAAATGGTTTTTGAAAAATTTTAAGGGATCAAACAGAACTGAAATCCAAGAGAAGTTTTACGAATTTCTCAACAAAGTCAAACAACATATCTCATTCTTCAATTGGTTTCATGCCTACATGATTAGGAATGAAATTGAATATCCCTGGAGCATTGGTTTGATTGAAGATAAATCAGCTAATGTTCTTACTGTCTGGCATTGCAAAGATGGTGAGTTAATCAAATCTGAATTACCTCCTTCCAGCCAGTATCTTATCCCAAACGTAAAATACAAAGATAACAATCCTGTCTTAACTTCTCCTTTCAAGACTAAAGTAGAAGATGAGCCAATAAATCCGAAAGACATTAAAAGTCTTATGGAACAAAATAATTATACAAACAAATACCTTCAAGTTTTAGGTGAAAAATTAGTCAAGCAATCAGTAGATAAACCTTTAACCTTGGGAACCAAAACTGATGAAACTAAACCTCCCAAGTCAATCGAAAAACCTCTTTTCAAACCGTTCAAAGTTAGCAAACAGCTTAAAGAAAGTATAAAACTTTTAAATAATCCAAAACCATTTAACCAAAGTCTTATTAATGAATTTATGGATAGACTAAACTTAGTCGCCCCAGATACACCACAAACCCAAGAGTCAAAGGCTAGTAAATCTAAAGATAAAAATCTGATTATCAATACAATTAGACAATCTAGTTCACAATCGGGATCTGATTGCCCAAAAACTCAAACTGAGACAAAATCTATTATTAAGATAAATCCTGTAATTAGCCAAACTCTTAACTAGAAAAATCTGTAGAAACTCTACTATCAAAGAGCGACAGCTCCAGATTTTTTGCTTGAAGAAAGAAATCCAAGCATCAAAAGCTTTAGCGCAAACCACATCTATGAGTGGAATATTAATGGGATGACTGAATACGCCATCATCAACACTCTTCAGCATATGACCATGTTGTCGACTGCTTATCAAACCTCGTACGACTATCCAGAAGAAGTCATTGTCAGAATCCTTGTATATGGATTTTCCGGACAGCTCAAAGGATGGTAGGATAATTATATCTCTGCTGAATAAAAGGTCAAAATTGGCGAAGCAGTCAAGGCCGACGCTGACGGTAATATAATCCTCAGTGATGGGAAATCAATTCCCGACATTGTCAACAATCTAATCTTCATAATCACCCAACATTTCATAGGAGATCCGTCTTTATGGAAAGATAGGTCTGCCGAACTTCTTTCAAACTTAAAATGCAAAACTCTAGCTGACTTTAGGTGGTATAGAGACACCTTCTTGACTAGGGTTTACACTAGAGAGGATAGTTAACAACCTTTATGGGAAAAAAAATTTCTTGCTGGTCTTCCAAAATCCTTAGGCGACAAGGTTCGCGATAAGATCAGAAGTCAATCTCCAAATGGAGAAATCCCTTATGAGCAGTTGAGTTACGGACAACTCATTGCTTTCATCCAAAAGGTAGCCCTGAAAATCTACCAAGATGACAAGATTCAAGCCCAACTCGCCAGAGAAAAGGCCCAAACAAAGCAGGAATAAGGAATGTTCTGTGAACAATTTGGTCTTCCTTGTGCTAGGAGGAAGACGAAACCAAAACCTAAATTTGATCGAGTCCAGAAAACTAAATACTACAAACATAAAGCTAGTACAAAACCTAGAAGACTTAAACAAGAATTTAAGTCCAAACCTCCAATCGATAATATCAAAGTCCTAAAGAAACCTATAATTTGCTATAACTGTGGTAAACCAGGTCACGTTAGTAAATATTGTAGGTTAAAGAGAAAGATAAAATCTTTAAATCTTGAACCGACAATCGAAGAACAAATTAATAATTAAAGGATCTTCCATGCCTCTATCTTCCTAATCCTCAATTATTTAAAATCGTCGACACTAATGCCTCTGACATAGGTTATGGTGGCATTCTCAAACAGCGTGTCGAAGACAAAGAGCATATCATTGCATATGCATCAAAACATTAGAATCCTGCATAGCAAAATTATTCGACGGTCAAAAAAGAAATTTTAGCAATTGTTCTTTGCATATCAAAATTTCAATCTGATTTATTAAATCAAAAATTTTTAGTCCGTGTTGATTGCAAATCTGCAAAAGATATTTTATGAAAGGATGTTAAAAATCTTGCTTCAAAACAATTTTTTGCTAGATGGCAAGCAATCTTGAGTGTTTTTTATTTCGACATAGAATATATCAAAGGCATCTCAAACACATTACCTGACTATCTTACCCATGAATATTTACAGGGAAAATAGCCCCATGCCGAGATCGACGAGATCTTCTTCCTCTAGGGGAAGAGGTACTGGTAATCCACCCCTGGCACAACCAGCCAAATCATCATATCAACCTGGGTCTTCTACCTTTCCATCTGGGTCATCAACCCAAGCTAAAGCTGAGTCATCGACTCAGAGAAAACAATCAAAAGAAGACTATGCCATGCCAATCACAACCCTGTTAGCCCTGCAAGATGAAGGCCTAACCCATCTCCCAGATAAATCATGGAAACAAATCTTCACTGAAGAATTTATCGAAGGAACCCACATTCAAACCATGATTCAAACACTTAAAGGCAAAGTCATTGTTGTCAACCAACCGAAAAAGGATTTAATCGTCCAATCTCAACCTATCTCCTCCAAACCTCATTACATTCCTAAAGAAAGTTTTTGGCTTGTAATCCAAATGGAACCAGAATTTTGGGATCCCAACCAAAGCAAAGTTCCTTAAAAAAATTTTCCAAACGGTTTTCACTTTAAACCAGTCTCGACAAACAAAACTCGACAATTTTATGAATATATTCTTGTCGATACTGACTCGGTCTCTCTCAAGCATTACAGGGACCCAAAAGATGAATCTTGTATAACCCATTCGATGATCCAGATTTTGAAGGTCATGACACGGACAGAATTTGGTATGAATCCAAACACTTTGAAGAAATTTTATCAGCATTTTGACCTAATTGGGTTTAATTACTGGGATTACATGCAGGCTTAGAGTAACATGTTTTGGCTCCAGAACAAGTCCAACTGCCACTCTTGGCTTATCTACTTCAAACAGAATGTCCAATATAAGTTCCCTCACTGGTTCTTGCAATGGTGGAAATTTTTTGGCCTAATCTAGCAGATTCTTCTGACAAATGTTATGGAAGGATTCCAATATTTTTTGAAGAAGTTTAACTGTGGTGATGACTTATTTCTTGTCGATCTTCACTTCTTCTCCAAACTTTCTCTTGCCTGGATATTTTCTTGGCAGTACAAATATCAGACTCATGATGGTCTCCCCAATCTCCTCCCGGTACTACAAAAACAAGCTTATTCTAAATGGTGGGCTGATTTCGACGCCTCCAGAGCATCTCCCGACAATATCAAACTATGGTTTCGACAGAACCCAAAATATCTCAAGACTGCTGATGAAGCTGATTGTCAATTTTTGAATTAGAAAGCAAAAATCTTGGCTGCTATTGCTGCCTCTTTCGACAAAGCTCATCTATTCCAAAACATGGAAGATGTCCTCCGACTTTACAAGGACATGGATGTTGCTATTAGCAGAGAATCAGTCCCTAAAAAATCTGGTTCTCCCTGCCCTTCAATCACCTTGTCTGAAGATTCTGTAAACCAAAATGAAGATGACTATTATGCAATCGACCTGAACGATGATGAATAATCAAAATTTGTCGAACACTGTTCATTATCGACCCATTCATTGTCGAATACTGATCATTGTCGAAACTAATCCTAGTTGAACCCTGTAGCAAGCTGCGGAAGACTTTTCTTGAACACTGTTCACTGTAGCGGTGCGACTGATTACTATTTTAGTATTCACTGTAGCGGGACACTGTAGCGTTACTATTGTAATAGTAAAATTTTTAGTCTTCAAATGGATGTCTGCCCATGATGTTAGGCATGCATAATTTTAGATCCCTTTAGAGAGGTTAGTGAGAGAAACTCTCCCATTTTCCCCTCTTCCAATCTTGTAATAATAATCAGTTTTTCTCTTTTCCTCTTATGCTTTAACTTCTGTTTTATTTTTGTTTTATACCGAGCTTAGTCTCTGGTTCTAATGCTTTAACAAATTATTTTTATTTTGCATTGCATTCACCTACAATGTAAAGCAGTCTGTCTGCTCTCCTGTTTTCTATTATCTTGTCTATTCCACCTTTCCCGTGATCTTCACCCTGCTCTCTGGTATCAAGAGCCTGATGGGGAAGTAGGAATGTAAATGGTGGATTTAAGTAATTTATTATCTTCTTGAACTGGATATTAATGTTATTATATCGATTAATCATTATTCTGCTTTGATCTCTATATGCTTTAAATTATTATTTGAACTGAACTAAATAATAATGGTATTATTATATCTGCATTTGGATAGTACGCATCTATATGTTATCTTTTCTCAACAGGACGGTACATAATGCCTGGTGTTGGATCTATTCTGTGGGGCTGTAGTAGTAAGACCTAGGAGGCGGTAAGACTAATTCGACGATGTCGCCACAGGTAGTGAAGGATAAGGCACGGTGGTGACCATGGTTAAGAACTGATAAATAAACACGGTGGCTAACGATCCGGGTATGATCTATAAAATTTTAATGAATTGTTTAGAAGATAATACTTAAACCAGACATAAATTAATGTATAAAGCATGATAATTTTAAGATCTAGTTCAAAGGATAAAATTTAACATAAATTTTTCAGTTACAAATCTATGAAACCAAATGAGGGTAATGATATCAGGGGTTAAGTCTATATCTGTTATCTGCTATTTATCTCCTTGTTATTTTCCTTCTTGTCAGTTTATTTTATTGTTATTTTCTGCGTTTATATTCTTATATTCTATCTTTATTTAAAATCTTCTGCCATGTTGCATTCTCTGTCTTCTAAGCTTTCTTTCAAATCTTCTCAATCTTCTTCCTCTTCGCTCACTGAGCAACAAATTAATCCATCTACAACAAACATCTTTAATGAAGAAATTTGTTTTGAAAACATAAATCAAGACAGAGATGACTAGGAAATCCCCAGATTCCCAAACAATGAACTCTATTAAACTGAAGAACGATTCTTTAGAAGTTCTGATTACATTATCAGGACTGTAGAGAAACAAATCACCATTGAAGGAGATGATGAAGAATTTCATCTTATCTGTCAAGAGACCTTAAAAGGTCAAGCTAACAAATACAATTATCTGCATATCGGATGTGTGCAGGTAGCTGTCAAACCTCTAATTAGAGAAGTGACGAACCTGCAAAAATTCATATTTTTACGGTTCAAAATCTTGGGTTTTCATCCTCTTTTAATCTTTTTGATTGAGTTTATTCTCAAATTTCTTTTATTTTTAGTTATTCTAAATTATATTTTAATTATGTGTTTTTATGTGTTTTTGTTAGGTATTTGCATATGGAAAAATTGGACACTTGAATGATGAAGAAAAGATGAAAAATCAAGTCAAGAGCTCGTTGAGCACCTGAGCGCTAGAATCCCACCGCCTGAGCGCTAGTCGAGCGCTTGAGCACTGGCGGTGGGCGCTTGAGCGCTGGTTGTGAATACTACATCATTACTTGAGTGACTGAGCACTGGAGAATGAGCGCCTGAGCGCTGGACGTGTAACAGCTGCGTGAAATTCTTATAAAAAAGAAAGTTTTGCCAAATTGAACACATCTTTTCACACTTTTCTTTTTACATGCTCTTAGACACTTGGAGAGAAGGCAGTAGACATCAAGAGGCACAAACCCTAATGTGGTGTGGGCGCAATTAGGATTAAAAATTAGGGATTTTCTTCAACCTTTCCACCTTTCTACAATGGAGTTTGTCATATTCTTCCTTTTGTGTTCTTCTTTTTCCATGTGTAACTAATTTCCCATTGTTAGGGGGATGGTGGATCTTGTTCTTGGATGATGTAACTTTCTTTTATGAGTTTAATTTATGTTTCTTTTTCATGATTTACGTATTTATCTCTATTCTTAATGCTTTTCTGAATCTGGCCAATTTGGGAATGATCTTTTGGGTTTATGTATGATTTGGGAAAATTTGCATGAACTTAGAACTTGTAATAAACACCATAACTTCTGCAATCGCTAGGGATAGACGTTGTGGGTTATGTGGTCTTTCTTTTAATTCCCTCGTTCTTGATAATGCCTTTCTAATTTGGGTTAGACTAAGGAATTAGTTAATTTCAATCAGCGTAAGAGGATTAATATACTAAGGGATTGGGTATTAATTAATTTTGGGAATTGACCATAAATCATTGAAATAGAACATAATTAAACCAATATTTGAGTGTGCATCTAAAGAGTTCAAGTGAAATCTGAACCCTAACGCTTTAACATTATTGTTTTTCACCCCTTTAATTTATTGTTTGCTGATTTTTATTTTTTTTTTAATTTAATTTTTACCAACTCTCTTTTTGTTAGCTTAAATAGTGTTATTTTCAGTAAATTTAGTAATTAATAATTTAATCCTCGTGGGACGATACTCTACTCACTCTTTATTACTTTTGTCGATTCGGTGCACTTGCCGATATCCGCATTAAGTTTTTGGCGCCGTTGTCGAGGATTATTGTTATTAATATTAAATAGTAGTTGAAAAGACACTAATTTAAGCATTTTTCCTTTGTTTAATTTTATTTTTTTTAATTGTTTAATTTTAATTTTAATTTTAATTTTTCTTATTTATAGATAATTATTTTTCTTATTTAATTTCATTTTTTTCATTTAATTTTCCTTTTAATATGTTTCTTTATTTTTTTATTTATTTTTATTAGTCATTTATTTTTATTTTTATTTTTAATTTCCTTCTTTACTTCACTTTGGTTTGCTTGTTTGGTTGTTTATGCAAGGTTCTCTAGAATCAGAAGAATTATTTTTTAATCCAGAGATAGAGAGAACAGCTAGAGCAAACAGAAAAACAGCTAGAGAAAGGAAGAAGCTTGAAGAAGTAGAGGAAAAGATGACAAAAAGAGTTGTAACTATAGAGTGAAGATATACATTGGCTGACTATGCTACCCCATCTGCTGAGAATATTTCTACCAGTATTGTGCGTCCTGCTATTCAGGCTAATAATTTTGAGATTAAACCAGCACTTCTACAGCTAGTGCAGCAAAATCAGTTTGGGGGAGGCCATGCAGAAGATCCAAACTTGCATATTGCGAATTTCTTGCAACTCTGTGATACTTTTAAGTATAATGGCGTTACTGATGATGCCATTACATTACGAATGTTCCCACTTTCGCTCAGAGATAAAGCAAAGAGTTGGCTACAAGCCCAGCCACAAGGGAGCATCTCTACTTGGGAGGATTTGGTTAGCAAATTTTTGACTCAATACTTTCCTCCATCAATGTTTGTGAAGATAAGGAGTGAGATTGCTTGCTTTACTCAGAATCAGGGAGAATCTCTCTATGAAGCATGGGAGAGATTCAAGGAGCTATTAAGGAGATGTCCTCACCATGCATTTAAGGTTTGGCAACAGGTACAAATATTTTATAATGGTTTAAATCATTCCACAAGACTTAGGTGGATACATCTGCAAGTGGGTCTTTAAACACTAAGACTCCTGAAGAGGCTCAGGAATTATTTGAGGTTATGGCCACTAATGAATATCAGTTGCCTAGTGGGAGAGCATTAGTTAGACAAGGAGTGATGGAGCTTGGTACTTTCGATGCCTTACTTGCTCAAAACAAAAGTATTTCTCAGCAGTTGGCCAACCTAACTAAGCAAGTGGAGAGTATGCAGGTAAATTCTGTGAACCATCAAAGGTTAATTTGTGACTTCTGTGGAGGTAATCATGCTAATGGTGGATGTGAGGCAAGCAATTCTAGTTTTAGTTCTCAAGAGCAGGTAAATTATATGGGTAATCCTTCCAGACCTCAGGGTGTTCCATTTTCAAATACATATAATCCAGGGTGGAAGAATCATCCCAATTTTTCTTGGAGCAATCAAACAGTGCCATTGAATCCTCAACCAGAGAAGAAGTCTCCTCTTAAGATTACAGTGGAAAAACTCTCTTTGTAGACCTCTGTTTTTATGCAACATACTTTAACTTTTATGGAAGAGTCGAGGGCCAATTTTAAGAATCAAGTGGGGCAGATAGTGAAACAGTTTCAAGAGAGACTTCCAGGCACCTTCCCGAGTGATACTATTGTCAATCCAAAGGAACAATGTCATGCAATTACACTGAGAAGCGGCAAGACTTTGGATGGACCAGTTAAGGAAATTGATGTTCCTGTTGCAGATGTCCCATCTCGAGAGTGCTGTAATGAAGAAGCTAAAGAGGAGCAACCAAAGTGGCAGAGGAAGAAGAAGGAGCATGAACAGAAAATAGTTGATCCTTCATTGTATGCTAAACTTCCTTATCCTCAAAGATTCAGGAAGGAGATTCAAGAAAAGCAATTCTCCAAGTTCTTAGAAGTCTTTAAGAAGCTGCAGATAAACATTCCTTTTGCTGAGGCACTTGAGCAGATGCCCTCTTATGCAAGGTTCATTAAAGATTTGCTCTTGAAGAAAAGGAAGTTGAAAGAAGATGAAACTGTGGCACTTTCTGAGGAGTGCAGTGCTATAATTCAGAGGAAACTGCCACCTAAATTGAAAGATCCAGGTAGTTTCACTATTTCTTGCACCATTGGCAAACTGACTATTGAGAAAGCTCTATGTGACTTAGGGGCTAGCATCAATTTAATGCCATTATCAATTCTCCGCAAGCTTGGGATTGATAAAGTGAAGCCAACTACAATGTCTCTTCAACTAGCTGATAGATCAATTAAGCACCCATATGGTATAGTGGAAGATTTGCTAGTGAAGGTTGACAAATTCATTTTCCCTACTGATTTTGTGATTTTGGATATGGATGAGGATGTTGATATTCCTCTGATTCTTGGAATACCATTCTTGGCTACTTCAGGAGCGTTGATTGATGTGCCTAGAGGAGAGCTTATTTTGAGGGTGGATGGTGATCAGGTGACTATTAATGTTTTTGATAAATCTGCACTGACATCAGATCTCTATGCCCTTATCAAATGCATTCAAGACAAGCCTCTACAAGATTTGGCTAATAAGAGTCCTTCATCATCAATCAATGCTGATTTTCCTTCTCCCAAGATGGTTGATGAAAAGGAAAAAGGACCTCCTCTTTCTAAAAGTACTGTACTTGAAAAAGATCCTCCAGCTTCCACTGATTTATTGCAGATTGATTCCAGAGGCAGTGACAGAGTATGGAGGCAACGAGCTGATAAGAGAAAAATGTCATCCTACTTCTCTTGCTTCAAGCCACCTTGATGAATAAAAGGCAACGTCGAGCTAATGACGTTAAACAAGCGCTTTTTGGGAGGCAACCCAAATTTTCTCTCTTTTTCTCTTTTATTTTTATTTTTATTTTGTTATTTTCTTATTTTATTGACTAACATTTCTCTTTGTCTTGAAGTTTGCTAATGTTGAGTCGGCTTAGGTGCCTCCCTGAGTTCGGAGCCTTTGTAGGGGGATGTATATAGTTGTCGGCCGCCAAAAAGAGTTTTTCTTTTCCTTTCTTGCATTTACTCATTTTGTTATTTGTTCTTTTTATTTTTATTTTTTCATCATCATCCCTATTATGTTTTGAGTCATTTTATGCATGCCGGTGTGTTGAATTGAATATCACATGATTGTTTGAATTATGGATTGATTTGATTTCTTGGGATAGCACATGAGAATTTATGAGTTGCATTTATCTCTATTGTTTCAATTGTGCATGGATGTTCTTCCCATATTTATGATTGATAGACTTTGGATTTTAATTGTATGTCAAGCTTAGAGAAAGTTTATGGGATTGCATGTGTATAGATGATTTGCATCTAAAAGTTGTTTGATTCTCTCTTGAGGCGAAATCCTAGGCAGTGCATGATTAAGGAAATGATAAGGGCCTTCTTTGGACCGTTTGAGCTTTTCAAGCCAACCTGTAATCACAGTTTATCCTTAGGTCCCTTTTGCAGACTTGTTATTGTTTGGCCTCTGTTTCTTTTCTTTACCCACATTTTCCTTTTTCCCATACCCATATGAAAAAAAATAATTCTTTCTTACATAACCTCTGTTGAGTGCATATTTTGTATTATTTTATTATTCAATTCTTCATTATTTTGGTGCATGAAGTTTTATGGAGCTGAAAAGTTTTAAAGAAAAAATAAAAATAAAGAAAAGAAAAGAACAAGAAAGTTCACCCAAAGTATTACAAAGAAATAAGTCTGGGGTGAAAATTGTTGAAAAGGAAAAAAAGAAAAAAAAAAGTGAATGTTGTGTTGTTTCTTATGCTCCGTTTTGCACTTGTCTTGTATTTTGAGGCTTGAATTATGAAATTTACATGATTTTGTATCTCAACTTTTGTTTTCATTATCCTACCACTTCTTTCTTAACCCATACCCTTGGCCTTACGTTACAAGCTTTTAAAGACCCTTTTGATATTTGATTGTGTGTTGTTTACATTAGTGGAGAAAGAGATGAAAAACAACCCTATGAGTGTGGATTTGATGTGCATTTGCAGTTTTATAAACTCATTTGAGCTTGTACTCTACGAAGAGATTGAGTCTTTCATTCATGTTTTTGGGAAGTCATTTGTGCATAAGAGTTACATGTGAGAGACAATGTAATAATTGGATTGTTCATGTGTGACACTTTGAAATTAGATTGTGAAATAGTTTTTGAGGATATGAATGATTTTTGATACCCGGTGTTGCCATGTTTGAGTCTGCTTTGAGTTTTAGTTTTGTTTTATTTTGATTTTCTTTTACTTGAGGACAAGCAAAAGCTTAAGTTTGGGGGGTGATGAACCTGTAAAAATTCATATTTTTACGGTTCAAAATCTTAGGTTTTCATCCTCTTTTAATCTTTTTGATTGAGTTTGTTCTCAAATTTCTTTTATTTTTAGTTATTCTAAATTATATTTTAATTATGTGATTTTATGTGCTTTTGTTAGGTATTTGCATATGGAAAAACTGGACACTTGAATGATGAAGAAAAGCTGAAAAATCAAGTCAGGAGCTCGTTGAGTGCCTGAGCGCTAGAATCCCACCGCCTGAGCGCTAGTCGAGTACTTGAGCGCTGGCGGTGGGCGCTTGAGCGCTGGTTGTGAATACTTTATCGTTACTTGAGTGACTGAGCACCTGAGCGCTGGAGAATGAGCTCATGAGCGCTGGACGCGTAACAACAGCGTGAAATTCTTATAAAAAAGAAAGTTTTACCAAATTGAACACATCTTTTCACACTTTTCTTTTTACATACTCTTAGACACTTGGAGAGAAGGCAGCAGACGTCAAGAGGCACAAACCCTAATGTGGTGTGGGCGCAATTAGGATTGAAGATTAGGGATTTTCTTCAACCTTTCCACCTTTCTGCAATGGAGTTTGTCATATTCTTCCTTTTGTGTTCTTCTTTTTCTATGTGTAACTTGTAACGACCCGGGACTGCCTGCAGGATTGATGAGTGTCTCCACAAACCAACACGGGTCTTTTCAGCGTGCTCTGTCCTCACTCACACGCATCCTAGGAAACTTCCCAGGAGGTCACCCATCCCACAATTGCTCCAGGTCAAGCACGCTTAACCATGGAGTTCTTATGTTCTAGGCTCCCGAAAAGAAGTTGCAACTTGTTGATATGGCTACACCAAATCAATTCCTTTAAGCCATCCTCAACTATGTAGTCCCATACCTACACAGTCTCTGAATCCCTCTCATTCTGGTGTATATTCAGTTCATTCATGCAGACCCTCCGCTTAGAAGCATGCCAGGAGCCGCTCCTTGTCCGTGCCTCATTGCACCGGCGACACTCCCCGCCCTCATCGGCCCCGGGATGCCACATGCCCACCAGCTACCGCTTGGTTCGTCCCCGAACCACACCGTACTGGGAGAGGTCCCGTCTCTGATACCATTAATGTAACGACCCGGGACTGCCTGCAGGATTGATGAATGTCTCCACAAACCAACACGGGTCTTTTCAGCGTGCTTTGTCCTCACTCACACGCATCCTAAGAAACTTCCCAGGAGGTCACCCATCCCACAATTGCTCTAGGTCAAGCACGCTTAACCATAGAGTTCTTATGTTCTAGGCTCCCGAAAAGAAGTTGCAACTTGTTGATATGGCTACACCAAATCAATTCCTTTAAGCCATCCTCAACTATGTAGTCCCATACCTACACAGTCTCTGAATCCCTCTCATTCTGGTGCATATTCAGTTCATTCATGCAGACCCTCCGCTTAGAAGCATGCCAGGAGCCACTCCTTGTCCGTGCCTCATTGCACCGGCGACACTCCCCGCCCTCATCGGCCCCGGGATGCCACATAACTAATTTTCCATTGTTAGGGGGATGATGGATCTTGTTCTTGGATGATGTAACTTTCTTTTATGGGTTTAATTTATGTTTCTTTTTCATGATTTACGTGTTTATCTCTACTCTTAATGTTTTTCTGAATCTGGCCAATTTGGGAATGATCTTTTGGGTTTATGTATGATTTGGGAAAATTTGCATGAACTTAGAACTTGTGATAAACACCATAACTTCTGCAATCGCTAGGGATAGACGTTGTGGGTTATGTGGTCTTTCTTTTAATTCCCTCGTTCTTGATAATGCCTTTCTAATTGGGGTTAGACTAAGGAATTAGTTAATTTCAATCAGCGTAAGAGGATTAATATACTAAGGGATTGGGTATTAATTAATTTTGGAAATTGACCATAAATCATTGAAATAGAACATAGTTAAACCAATATTTGAGTGTGCATCTAAAGAGTTCAAGTGAAATCTGAACCCTAACGCTTTAACATGATTGTTTTTCACCCATTTGATTTATTGTTTGCTAATTTTTATTTTTCTTTTTAATTTAATTTTTACCAACTCTCTTTTTGTTAGCTTAAATAGTGTTATTTTCAGTAAATTTAGTAATTAATAATTTAATCCTCGTGGGACGATACTCTACTCACACTTTATTACTTTTGTCGATTTGGTGCACTTGCCGATATCCGCATCAAGAAGGACTAAACGTATCTGTTCTGCTTTGTCTAAGAGACATAAGACATAATCAATTCCATGATTCGCTTCTAGGAACCGTTGAAACTAGTCTTGGTCATGGTCCAATCTATTTTAATTGTTATCCTAATGGGACTGCTAGTTTAAAAGACAAAAACATTTAAGACGTATTATTTTTAAACATTAAAGTCTGTGGCTTAGACATGAAGCCCGGATCAATCCCTTTAGCCTTAATCTATAGGATTCAGTACAAAGTAATGAATTCTTTCTACTCAAAAGTGTTAAAACCAAAAGACAAGGGAGTAACAATGTCATTCCTGACAGACATCACAAAGGCCAATGTTGTTGTCCCTAAACAAATCCGATGGGAAGATATAATCCTCCCTGAGAAATGGATTATGGATAAAGCAACTCCAGCTTTGCCTAGAGAAACACCTGAAATTCAGGAAATCACCTAACACCAATCATGTAGAGTTGAATTAGCCTTCAGCAGGAGAAATTCGTTCAGCTCTTCTAAATCTTTTAAATCTTCATCCTCCAGATTTGAAGACTATAGATCTGCTGTCTCTAGAAAATCTTTTTCCATAATCCAATCTAATCCATCAACAATCAATCTTCAAGGACTGGATACTTCATCAAGCATCCCAAGGCCGATATACCAACGTGAAGACGAAGAAGATCAGAGATCTATTCAAACTCCAACCTATTCCTCCCTTAATGATGATGTCCATGTTATCTGAACTGATCATAGATAAGGAAACCCTTAGGAAAGACTTTTATTCCGCGGAATGGACTCCGCAAAGGAAATGGTTTTTCAAAAATTTTAAGGGATCAAACAAAACTGAAATCCAAGAGAAGTTTTACGAATTTCTCAACAAAGTCAAACAACATATCCCATTCTTCAATTAGTTTCATGCCTACATGATTAGGAATGAAATTGAATATCCCTGGAGCATTGGTCTGATTGAAGATAAATCAGCTAATGTTCTTGCAGTCTGGCATTGCAAAGATGGCGAGTTAATCAAATCTGAATTACCTCCTTCCAGCCAGTATCTTATCCCAAACGTAAAAGACAAAGATAACAATCCTGTCTTAGCTTCTCCTTTCAAGACTAAAGTAGAAGATGAGCCAATAAATCTGAAAGACATTAAAAGTCTTATGGAACAAAATAATTATACAAACAAATACCTTCAAGTTTAAGGTGAAAAATTAGTCAAGCAATCAGTAGATAAACCTTCAATCTCGGGAACCAAAACTGATGAAACTAAACCTCCCAAGTCAATCGAAAAACCATTTTTCAAACTGTTCAAAGTTAGCAAACAGCTTAAAGAAAATATAAAACTTTTAAATAATCTAAAACCATCTAACCAAAGTCTTATTAATGAATTTATGGATAGACTAAACTTAGTCGCCCTAGATACACCACAAACCCAAGAGTCAAAGACTAGTAAATCTAAAGATAAAAATCTGATTGTCAATACAATTAGACAATCAAGTTCACAATCGGGATCTGATTGCCCAGAAACTGAAACTGAGACAAAATTTGTTATTAAGGTAAATCCTGTAATTAGCCAAACTCTTAACTGGAAAAATCTGTTGAAACTCTACTATCAAAGAGCGACAGCTCCAAATTTGTTGCTTGAAGAAAGAAATGCAAACTTCAGAAGCTTTAGCGCAAACAACATCTATAAGTGGAATATTGATGGGATGACTGAATACGCCATCATCAACACTCTTCAGCATATGACCATGGTGTCGACTGCTTATCAAACCTCGTACGACTGTCCAGAAGAAGTCATTATCGGAATCCTTGTATCAGGATTTTCCGGACAACTCAAAGGATGGTGGGATAATTATATCTCTGCTGAATAAAAGGTCAAAATTGGCGAAGCAGTCAAGACTGACGCCGACGGTAATATAATCCTCAATGATGGGAAACCAATTCCCTACGCTGTCAACAATCTAATCTTCATAATCGCCCAATATTTCATAGGAGATCCATCTTTATGGAAAGATAGGTCTGCCGAACTTCTTTCAAACTTAAAATGCAAAACTCTAGTTGACTTTAGGTGGTATAGAGACACCTTCTTGACTAGGGTTTACACTAGAGAGGATAGTTAACAACCTTTCTGGAAAGAAAAATATCTTGCTGGTCTTCCAAAATCCTTAGGCGATAAGGTTCGCGACAAGATCAGAAGTCAATCTCCAAATGGAGAAATCCCTTATGAGCAGTTGAGTTACGAACAACTCATTACTTTCATTCTAAAGGTAGCCTGAAAATCTGCTATGATGATAAGATTCAAGCCCAACTTGCCAGAGAAAAGGCCCAAACCAAGCGGGACTTAGGAACGTTCTGCGAACAATTTGATCTTTCTTGTGCTAGGAGGAAGACGAAACCAAAACCTAAATTTGATCGTGTCCAGAAAACTAAATACTACAAACATAAAGCTAGTACAAAACCCAGAAGGCTTAAATTTGGACTTAAATTCTTATTTAAGTCTTCTGGGTTTTGTACTAGCTTTATGTTTGTAGTATTTAGTTTTCTGGACACGATCAAATTTAGGTTTTGGTTTCGTCTTCCTCCTAGCACAAGAAAGATCAAATTGTTCGCAGAACGTTCCTAAGTCCTGCTTGGTTTGGGCCTTTTCTCTGGCAAGTTGGGCTTGAATCTTATCATCATAGCAGATTTTCAGGCTACCTTTAGAATGAAAGTAATGAGTTGTCCATAACTCAACTTCTCATAAGGGATTTCTCCATTTGGAGATTGACTTCTGATCTTGTCGCGAACCTTGTCGCCTAAGGATTTTGGAAGACCAGCAAGAAATTTTTCTTTCCAGAAAGGCTGTTGACTATCCTTTCTATTGTAAACCCTAGTCAAGAAGGTGTCTCTATACCACCTAAAGTCAGCTAGAGTTTTGCATTTTAAGTTTGAAAGAAGTTCGGCAGACCTATCTTTCCATAAAGACGGATCTCCTACGAAGTGTGGAGCAATTGTGAAGATTAGATTGTTGACAGCGTCGGGAATTGGTTTACCATCACTAAGGATTATATTGCCATCGACGTCAGTTTTGACTGCTTCACCAATTTTGACCTTTTGTTCAGCGGAGATATAATTATCCCACCAACCTTTGAGCTGACCAGAAAATCCTAATACAAGGATTCCGACAATGACTTCCTCTGGACAGTCGTACGAGGTTTGAAAAGCAATCGACACCATGGTCAAATGCTGAAGAGTGTTGATGATGGCATATTCAGTCATCCCATCAATGTTCCACTTATAGATGTTGTTTGCACTAAAGCTTCTGAAGTTTGGATTTCTTTCTTCAAGCAACAGATCTGGAGCTGTCACTCTTTGATAGTAGAGTTTCGACAGATTTTTCCAGTTAAGAGTTTGGTTGATTACAGGATTTACCTTGATAACAGAATTTGTCTCAATTTCAGTTTCTAGGCAATCAGATCCCGATTGTGAACTAGATTGTCTAATTGTATTAACAATCAGATTTTTATCTTTAGATTTACTAGTCTTTGACTCTTGGGTTTGTGGTATATCTGGGGCGACTAAGTTTAGTCTGTCCATAAATTCATTAATAAGACTTTGGTTAGATGGTTTTGGATTGTTTAAAAGTTTTATACTTTCTTTAAGTTGTTTGCTAACTTTGAACGGTTTGAAAAGAGGCTTTTCTATTGACTTGGGAGGTTTAGTTTCATCTGTTTCGGTTCCCGAGGTTGAAGGTTTATCTACTGATTGCTTGACTAATTTTTCACCTAAAACTTGAAGGTATTTGATCTGTTGATTATTCCTATATTTTAGTTGCCTTATAATTGATTCATTGAACTCCATTTGTGCTTAATTGTCATCATTTAGCTTAGTTTCTGATATCAAACCCTAGTTGGAACATTACTGTGAAACTTTGCTTAAATGTGTTCATTTGCACTCATAATTGAATTATGCTTTTCAGTCACTGGGCTTCTTAAGGTTCAATTAAGTTTAATTAAGTTGGTTTTGACACATTTTATGATATTGAGCCTAATTGGATCATTGAGAGAATTATTGCATGACTTAGCCCTAATTTATCTTTTTGACAATGTTCAGTAAACTAGCTATAATTTGAGTTTAAAATATCTGATTGATGTGATTTTGGTCTTGTAGAAAAGTTAAGACAATTCTCTACTACTTTCATGACGACCTCAAAGGCCCAATCACACGTTTGGATAACTCAAATTGGAGTTGAATCAAGAACTAGGGTGCTGATCCTAACAGCTTGACCTTTGCATACTGTTCATGACATATCTCGAGCTAAAAGTTGTCAAATGGGCTGAAATTTTGATGGTTGATAGTTACGATCCAAATCTACAACTTTCATGTTGAACACTTTTCCAGATTTGGAGATCTAAGGGGTCATATTGAGCTTGGAAATCAGATTATATGGCTAGAGTCAAAATACAGGGCTTGCGTCAGAATACAAGGCCTAAAAGTACACGGCCTAGGTCGTGTACGCCTCTGAATTTGCATTTGAAATAGTGAATTTTGGACCCCCAACTCAGTGTCATACATGACCGTGTATGACCTCCAGATATCAATTATTGCAACTTCTGCGCGAAGTTTGTGTTAGGGGCCTATATTTTGACACCCTTAGCACGTTTTGAAGAAAGTTCCAACCTAGGAGAGCAGCTACAACTCCTTGGAGAAGGAGAAGGGAGTCTTGGATCAAAGATTGGAGTCTTGGGTTCGAACAATCGGAGATCCATCATCCCTAATCCTCAGAAACTCGTTTGCTTTAGTTTTTCTTCTGCACTTTGTTTCTCATGTTATTCTTTCTTAGTTTTTCTTGTGATTTCCTTCTAGCTATGTGTAACTAAATCTCCCTTGGTTAAGGGGGTGATGAAACCACTAGTATTGATGCTGTGAATCTTGCATATTTGATTATTTCAACACAGTTATGTCTTTATTCATATATTTCTGAATTTATTATTGGTATGAAGGTTTTTGTACTTGTTCCCACTTTCAAAGTGGTAGATCTGGGTTTATTATGTGCGGTTGCAGTAGTACATCTAGCAGAATATATGATGTTCATGTGGGTATAATTATCTTTGTGCTATTTGCCAGTTATAAAAGTGGTAAATCTAGGTTTATTATGCGCGATTGCGGTAATAGATCTAGAGAAATATATGTTCTAAGTAATTTAATCCTGGTGTGTGATTGGTTTTCTAAATCTTAATGCAATTGTTGGATAGTTGTAAGAGTGGTTGCTTTATGACTAATCAGTGATTAGGAGTTGATTTGAGCGGTTGCTAAATTGGCCAACACGTAAGGAAAACAGAGATTTACTCTCACAATTGCATAAAAACATAATTGAGCATGTTGGAATAAAAGGATATGTGGATTTACATCATCATATAAATCTAGTGGTGGATTCAATCTTTTAACCAATTTTTCTATATTGTTGATTTCAGTTCATTTATTGTTATTGCCTTTGAAGCTGTTCATTGTTCATCAAAACTCCAAAACCCCCCTTATTTACTATTTATTGTCAATCAGAGTTTAAATTGGGAATTACTTGATAGTGTTAATTGAATTGGTTCTCTGTGGATCGACCCTTACTAACTACCACTAGTTGTAAGGTTTTTATTTTCTAGTGGGCCTGACAACTGATTTTTATCTAAATTTTAATCACTATATCCTCACGCATTAGAATTTTGGCATGTTGGGAATTGCGGATCAAAATATCTCGCAGCGGAATAATAGGATTCTCACACAGGATCCATGCGAAAAGTCTATAATCCGAGTTTTTAAAATTTACCTCTTGAAGCGTGATAAACACAAGCGAGGTGAATCACCAACACCATAATAGCGATGATGTTTCTGCGATATCCACACAAACAGACTTGCAAAAGGAGTCACGCCTCTGTTTCGCGGTGCTAGCTGCGAATAGAAGAGAAGAACCTTTCATTGTCTCTCACTCACTTTCTTAGGTGCGGCTAGGGTTGTGATGTAACATCTATAGCAGCCCCCTTAACAGTACTATTTATAATAGTGGCTGCCTTAAGTGAGTGTGAGCAGTAGCAAGGTAAGCTGTGTAACCCTAAAACCCATCTGTCATGAGTTAGGCCCACAATTGAATCCGAGTCCAACTTGGATCCTTATTGCTCCAATTTAGTCTGTTCTAAGTGTGCGACCCTGCAGGTTCTCATGACGTTGGTAGTAATATTAAAATCTCATTTTAATATTACAAACAGTGAGCGGTATCTAGCAACACATCACTGCTACCCAAGTAATGAGAATGTCAGTGATTTAACATAACCTATCCGTGATCAATGTTTCCGTGTAGTTTAGTCCCTTTGTCCAGATATCCAGATTGAACACAAGGCATGGAACGTGTCACCCTTGTTTAATTCAATCTTCAGTTTCCTGATTCCTGAGTAGACATAGTAATAACAAATGAGATCAATATCTCATATTGACTCATTTGAGCATGGCCATGCATTTCATAGTCTCACTCAATCGGGGGCCCGAAGATATCACTCCTGTTATGTAGGAGGGACAAATCCCATCTAGGTCACTCACATTCCTCCACATGCATCGCAATATGTCTAATAACCAACTTTATAATCATCTCGTTACAGATGACGTTTGATGGCATTTAAAACACACAACTCCTCATGTAGGAATCGTAGTGATTTCAAGTCAAAGAACCACATACACCATTATCACTATGAGAATCGCTTATGACACTCACGTAACGATCCACGTAGCGTTCTCATGGCAGGTCTGTCCAATACATCATTACTCTAATATGTATCCATGTGTAGACTTGATATCTCATATCCATGACCCGTGAGATGTGGTCATCAGTCTACGCACATACTAGTCTCAATGCATTATTGTTGTCCTAATTAACAATAATACTTGACTAGGGACATTTAAGAATAGTATTTTATCCAATAGGATCTCACCATCAAGTCATCCACTTGATGTCCTATGGTATCAAACTTACTATTCTAAGGACTTTATTATGTCTATCAAAAAGAACACAATAAATGAAATGCCTCAAATATCAAAAATAGCATAATATAATGTATGTCAATACAAACAAAATGTATTGGCCACTAGGGTATACACCAACAATCTCCCACTTGCACTAGAGCCAATCAGGCATATTTCTAATGCCTAAAGACCTAGTGTGACCCTCATGCTTCTGCTGTGCAAGAGGCTTCGTCAGTGGATCAGCAATGTTATCATCTGTTGGTACTCTGCATATCTTCACATCTCCTCTATCGATGATTTCTCGAATGAGATGGAAGCGCCTAAGTATATGTTTGGATCGCTGGTGAGATCTGGGCTCCTTAGCTTGTGCAATGGCTCCATTATTATCACAATAGAGGTCCACTGGGTCCACAATGCTAGGAACTACACCAAGCTCAATAATGAACTTTCTAATCCAAACGGCCTCCTTTGCTGCATTGGAGGCAACAATATACTTAGCCTCTATGGTAGAATCAGCGACTGTCTCCTGCTTTGAACTCTTCCAGCTCACAGCCCCACCATTCAGGCAATAAACAAAACCCGATTGCGGTCTGGAGTCGTCCTTATCGGTTTGGAAGCTAGCATCAGTGTAACCCTTTACAACTAGTTCCTCCTCAGCTCCATATACCAAGAACGAATCTTTAGTCCTTCTTAAGTACTTAAGGATGTTCTTGACAGCACTCCAGTGACTTTCACCGGGATCAGACTGGTACCTGCTCGTCATGCTCAAAGCATACGAGATGTCTGGTCGAGTACATAACATGGCATACATGATAGATCCAATTGCGGATGCATATGGAATCTTACTCATGCGATCCCTCTCATTACGGGTGGAAGGGATTGAGCCTTAGACAGGGCTTATACCATGCGACATAGGCAAGAGTCCTTTCTTGGATTCATGCATGTTAAATCGTCTTAACACTTTGTCTATGTATGTACTCGACTTAGGCCAAGCAATCTCGTGATCTATCTCTATAGATCCCGATACCTAATACATAGGTGGCTTCGCCCAAGTCCTTCATAGAAAAGCACTTCCCTAACCAAGTCTTTACAGATCGTAGGGTAGGGATGTCATTT
This sequence comes from Ormosia semicastrata, assembly GCA_029884595.1. Lineage (NCBI taxonomy): Eukaryota > Viridiplantae > Streptophyta > Magnoliopsida > Fabales > Fabaceae > Ormosia > Ormosia semicastrata. The sequence continues at coordinate 58,029,240 of JAQQTO010000063.1, forward strand.
CCAATTAGTAGTATGTCATCTACATACAATACTAGAAAGACAACTGTGCTCCCACTAACCTTCTTGTAGACACAAGATTCTTCTTCATTCTTGATGAAACCAAACTGTTTGATTGTATCATCAAAATGAAGATTCCAGCTTCTGGAAGCTTGCTTCAATCCATAAATAGATCGTTGCAACTTGCATACCTTTCTAGCATCCTGTGGAGTGGCAAAACCCTCAGGTTGTGTCATGTACACATCTTCGAGAAGATTTCCATTAAGGAAAGCAGTTTTGACATCCATTTTCCAGATTTCATAATCATGGTATGCTGCAATAGCAAGCAAGATCCGAACGGATTTAAGCATCGCAATTGGGGAAAAAGTTTCATCATAGTCTACACCTTGAATTTGCTTGAAACCTTTAGCCACCAATCGTGCCTTAAAGGTATGCACATTACCATCCATGTCGGTTTTCTTCTTAAAAACCCACTTGCACCCAATGGGTTTTATCCCGTCAGGTGGGTCAACCAAGGTCCATACTTGGTTGGCATACATGGATTCCATTTCAGATCTCATGGCCTCAAGCCATTTTTCAGATTCTGGGCCAATAATGGCTTCCTGGTAAGTCATAGGCTCATCTTGATCCATGAGCAATACGTCACCTTGCTGAGTCATGAGAAATCCATATTTCTCTGGTTGATGACATATCTTGTTAGACCTACGCAGGTCTTGTGCTACTAGAGCAGATTGTGGTACCACAACGACTTGTGGAGGCTGCTCTATTTCCACCATTGGTTCGCTGCTACTCTGTGAACTTTGAATTTCTTCAAGTTCTACTTTCCTCCCACTGATTCCTTTGGAGATAAACTCCTTTTCTAGGAATATAGCAGTCCGTGCGACAAACACTTTGCCCTCGATAGGATTATAGAAATAGTATCCCTTGGTTTCCTTGGGATACCCCATAAAGAAGCATTTATCTGATTTAGGGCTAAGCTTATCAAAAACTTGACGTTTCACATAAGCTTCGCAACCCCAAATCTTCATGAAAGACATACTGGGCCGTCTCCCAGTCCATATCTCATATGGTGTCTGTTGAACCGTCTTAGATGGAACACGGTTAAGTGTGAAAGCTGCGTTAACGAGAGCATGTCCCCAGAAGGAGCACTGGAAGGTCTGCATGACTCATCATGGATCGGACCATGTCCAACAAAGTCCGGTTCCTCCTTTCGAAACACCATTCCATTGTGGTGTTCCGGGAGGAGTGAGTTGAGATATTATCCCACACTCTTTCGGATGATCATCAAACCTGTTGGCTTAAGTATTCACCTCCTCGATCGATCGAAGGATTTTAATTCTTTTGCCAAGTTGGTTTTGTACTTCATTCTTGAACTCTTTGAACTTTTCAAAGGATTCTGATTTGTGCTTCATAAGATATACAAATCCATATCTACTGAAATCATCAGTAAATGTAATGAAATATTGAAAACCGCCTCTAGCTAGTGTGTTTAGTGGCCCACATACATCACTATGTATGAGTCCCAAAAGATCACTAGCCCTTTCACCTTGTCCAGTGAATGGGGCCTTAGTAATCTTTCCCAATAAACAAGATTCACATGTCTCATATGATTCGTAATCAAACGAGTCCAAGAATCCATCTTTATGGAGTTTGGAAATGTGTTTCTCATTTTTATGGCCCAAACGACAATGCTAGAGATAAGTCGGGTTCATATCATTTGACTTAAACCTCTTTGTATTTACGTTATAAATGGGCGTTTCGAGATCAAGGACATAAAGTCCATTACTCAAATGTGCACTACCATAGAAAATATCATTCAAATAAAGAGAACAACTTTTGTTCTTAATTATAAAAGTAAAACCCTTCTTGTCCAAACAAGAAACAGAAATGATATTCCTACTAATAACAGGCACAAAATAACAATTATCCAATTCAATTACAAGCCCAGTTGGCAAAGCTAATAAATAAGTCCCTACGGCTAGTGCAGCAACCTTTGCTCCATTTCCCACTCGTAGGTCGACTTCGCCCTTAGTCAATGGTCTCACTGCTCTTTAGATCCTGCACATTTACACAAATGTGAGATCCACATCCAAGATCTAATACCCATGATGCGAAGTAGATAAATTGACTTACTCAGAACAAAAATACCGAAGTGGAAGTCTCACTTCCCTTCTTCTTCTTGAGCTCCTCCGGTACTTGGCACAGTTTCTCTTCCAATGTCCGGTCGACCGCAATGGAAGCATGTACCTTCCTTAGCCACTCCACCCACTTGGTTTCAAGCTAGAAGTGCTAGGCTTGGACTTTTCCTTGCCCTTACCCTTCCACTTGTCCTGGGGCTTTTCTCTTTGTTTCTTGCCCTTAGTCTTATGGACCATCATTATGACCTTTCCTTTGCCTTTGTTTATGTTCTGCTCAGCAGTTCTCAACATGCTTAGTAGCTCTGGTAGTGATTTGTCAATTTCATTCATGTTGTAGTTCATGACAAATTGACTAAAACTTTCAAAGCAACGATTGCAGGACTAAGTTAGTGGCCAACTCTTGGCCCAAAGGAAAACCAAGTCTCTCTAGGTTTTCAATGTACCCAATCATCTTGAGTACATGAGCACCAACAGGGCTTCCTTCTACCAGCTTGCACTGAAACAGTGCTTTAGAGACCTCGAATATCTCATGTCTAGCCTGCTCTTGATAGAGCTTTTTAAGGTGTACGATCATATCGTAGGCATCCATGTTCTCATGTTGCTTTTGGAGCTCAGAGTTCATGGTGGCTAGCATTAGACATCCGACATCCAAGGCATCATCTTGATGCTTCTTATAAGCATCTCTCTCTGCTCTAGGGGCATTAGTAGCAGGTGACCCAGGAATAGGCTGTTCTAAAACATACAGCTTTTTTTCTTGCTTAAGGACAATCCTTAAGTTCTGTACCAGTCTAGGAAATTTGTCCCAGACAACTTGTCCTTGTCAAGGACTGATCGCAATGATAAGTTACTTGATGTGTTTGTTGCCATGGTAATCTATCAACAGAAGTATGTAAAATATAAGTATCATGCCATAAACATATTTAACAAGGTCTTTAATTAAATACGTCTCCCACTATTTTATTCAAATCAATGACCCTCAGCATTGACTCGGAAAATCCCATCGAAAGATTTCCTAGTGGGCCAAGATCCATATTTTACCTAGCTTTGAGTCAGCTTTGGCTGATCGCCCAAAATTTGGTTATTTAGGTAGGAAACTCTTTCCAATTACATCACATGCAACTCTTGGATAGTTGGGTGAATAACACTTATTCTAATCCATCTAATGGACTAAAGCCCAACTTCATGCCTCTAAGCCTTCAATCCTATTGAAATGGCCTAGTTAAGTCAGACCCAATGGTTGGCATTTGGATATTACTCTTATCCCATCACATCTTACTAATATAGATAAAGGCATCCTGCTTTGGCAGACCTACACTTAATCGATATTAGTCTTGATGAGTGCCACGCATTGGAAGGCATCACATAATGACTTAATATTTTCTTTGAGGGAATTTTATTATTAGATCTCACCATTTATTAAACTTGTTTAACATACCATAAACATCATCCATGCATCTCATACATATAAAGCATATAATAAATGTGACATGGTTATGGCCTCTAAGAGATTAGCATTAAAAATGCCAGCTTCACCAAGCGTCTCCGACCAACGTCCTCACTTGATGCCATCTCCTTGTCTCCACATGATGATTACATTATAGAAACCTCTTTTACATTCGAGGGGAGTTAGATGAGAAGAGAATGTACAATCAGAATGTAGAGAGAAAGGCACGACACACAGGTCGTATTTAAAATAACCAAAATAGCATAAAATAAAGACTAAGGCCATAACCATGCACCATGCATCTCTAAGAATACATAAACACAAAGAAATAACACATTATTATTTTGTGAATTATAAAAACAAAGATTTGAATATCGCGCTTTCGAATATCACACACCACCCAAAATTTTTCACTCATATACCACCACTGGTTTCTTGGAGAAAAATTCGAGTTGGACCCCTTCTGCCTCCATGACGGCTAGGGCAACAACATTTGAACCTTAAGGCCCGCAAACACATGAACGCTTCATGTGCCGCAGGGGTAACTCACAGCCGCCATCACCTATCCAGAAACAGGGTTTCCAGAATTCGTGAAGACATGAACACTTCATGTCACGAGGAAGCTTCATAGCCGTCGCAAAACGGAAACAAGGTTTCCAAAACATTGTGTCGCTACTGCTTGTGTATATCGCATTCATACGAGAAAAATGCGAAACTTGAGAAAGCATTCAAAATCGTTTTCGCAGAATCATACATATCACATATATTGATATCAGAAAAACGCAAAAATAGAAAGCATTCAAAATCATTTTTCGCAGAATCATACATATCACATATATAGATATCAGAAAAATACAAAAACAGAAAGCATTCAAAACCGTTTTCGCAGAATTATATGAACATCTTCATGGTTTCAAAAACATCAACGTGTTTCATAAACAACAAATAAAACAGAACACGGTTTCATACATCATTATTTCGATTTCAGAAATAACATATAAAGATCATATCTTTTATGAAAGGAAAGCAACGAATCATGTTATCGCATATAACAAGAAAAGCAGAAAAACCGAATCATAGTTTCGCAAGTGGCTCTGATACCACTGTTGGGAATTGCGGATCAAAATATCTCACAGCGGAATAATAGGATTCCCACACAGGATCCATGCGAAAAGTCTATAATCCGAGTTTTTAAAATTTACCTATTGAAGCGTGATAAACACAAGCGAGGTGAATCACCAACACCGTAATAGCGACGATGTTTCTGCGGTATCCACACGAACAGACTTGCAAAAGGAGTCACGCCTCTGTTTCGCGGTGCTAGCTGCGAATAGAAGAGAAGAACCTTTCACTGTCTCTCACTCACTTTCTTAGGTGCGGCTAGGGTTGTGATGTAACATCTACAAAGAGCCCCCTTAACAAGTACTATTTATAATAGTGGCTGCCTTAAGTGAGTGTGAGCGTAGCAAGGTAAGTCTGTGCAACCCTAAAACCCATCTGTCATGAGTTAGGCCCACAATTGAATCCGAGTCCAACTTGGATCCTTATTGCTCCAATTTAGTCCGTTCTAAGTGTGCGACCTGCGAGGTTCTCATGACGTTGGTAGTAATATTAAAATCTTATTTTAATATTACAAGCGATGCGGTATCTAGCAACACATCACTTTGCTACCCAAGTAATGAGAATGTCGGTGATTTGACATAACCTATCCGTGATCAATGTTTCCGTGTAGTTTAGTCCCTTTGTCCGGATATCCAGATTGAACACAAGGCATGGAACGTGTCACCCTTGTTTAATTCAATCTTCGGTTTCGATTCTAGAGTAGACATAGTAATAACAAATGAGATCAATATCTCATATTGACTCATTTGAGCATGGCCATGCATTTCATAGTCTCACTCAATCGGGGGCTCAAGATATCACTCTGTTATGTAGGAGGGACAAATCCCATCTAGGTCACTCACATTCCTCCACATGCATCGCAATATGTCTAATAACCAACTTTATAATCATCTTGTTACAGATGACGTTTGATGGCATTTAAAACACACAACTCCTCATGTAGGAATCGTAGTGATTTCAGGTCAAAGAACCACATACACCATTATCACTATGAGAATCGCTTATGATACTCACGTAACGATCCACGTAGCGTTCTCATGGCGGGTCTGTCCAATACATCATTACTCTAATATGTATCCATGTGTAGACTTGATATCTCATATCCATGACCCGTGAGATGTGGTCATCAGTCTACGCACATACTAGTCTCAATGCATTATTGTTGTCCTAATTAACAATAATACTTGACTAGGGACATTTAAGAATAGTATTTTATCCAATAGGATCTCACCATCAAGTCATCCACTTGATGTCCTATGGTATCAAACTTACTATTCTAAGGACTTTATTATGTCTATCAAAAAGAACACAATAAATGAAATGCCTCAAATATCAAAAATAGCATAATATAATGTATGTCAATACAAACAAAATGTATTGGCCACTAGGGCATACACCAACATGGCGCCGTTGCCGGGGAGCTAATTTTTCAATTACACTATTAATTTATTTCTTATTTTTACTCTGTTTTTATTTTTGTTTTTATTTTATTTTTAGTTTTGAATCTTTCTTTCTGAGTGTTTTATAGGTGTTAATGTCCATTGAAGGGGTAGACGAAGGATTGTTAAATTTGAGGAACTATATTGATCAACTCATTTCACATCCTCAATTTCCTTTCCATCCGGCTAACTTCCACTTCACACCGGCTGACATTGAAGCTGCTTGTTACATTGATCTATCAAGTTTAGAGACATCTGAGCCATCTAAAATATCTGAAGAAGTGACAATGGCAAAAAATACTTTAAGGGCATTGGGTGCTCCAGATCTAGATCAACAGCCTCTATGCATAGACATTCTTGAAAATGAAGAGGCATTTGAATTGAAATCCGGCTTAATCCATCTCTTGCCATCTTTCAATGGATTACCCGGAGAGGACCCCAACAAACACTTGAAGGAAATTCATGTGGTATGTTCTAGCATAAAGCATGCAGGAATTCATGTAGAGCAAGTCAAGTTGAGAGCTTTTCCATTCTCATTGAAAGACTCAGCCAAGGAGTGGCTTTACTACTTGCCACCCGGATCCATCCAATCATGGCAGGACATGGCCCGAACTTTCCTAGACAGATACTTCCCTGCCTCAAAAGTTACAACAATCAGAAAAGAAATCTGTGGTATTCAACAAAGGCATGGGGAATCACTCCATGACTACTGGGAGATATTTAAAAAGCTATGTTTCAGCTGCCCTCATCATCAAATAAGTGAGCAGCTCTTAATTCAGTATTTCGATGAAGGCTTACAAGTGATGGATCGCAACATGATTGATGCTGCTAGTGGAGGAGCATTGGTTGATAAAACTCCTCAAGAAGCTAGAAACTTGATCTCAAGAATGGCTGCCAATACTTAACAATTTTACTCTAGAAATGACACTGGAGTGAGAACAGTGAAAGAAGTAGAAACAACCAGTCTACAGCAGCAAATAACTCAATTGACTACTATGGTTCAGCAGTTAATGGATACAGGCAAAGCACCAGTTCATGCTTGTGGGATCTGTTGTTCTTCTGGACATCCCACTGATACGTGTCCCACTCTCCAAGAGGACACTAATGAGGAGGTAAGAGCAGTAGGGGGATATACTGGACTTTCAAAAATTACAACCCCTACTCAAGCATATATAATCCGGGTTGGAGGGATTATCCTAATTTCAGCTATGCAAAGCAACCTCAAAATCAACCTCCAGCTTATGGACCTCCAGGATTCCAACAAAGGCAAGCACCTTTCCCTCAAAGACAACAGTAAGTTCAAGCTCCTAAGCAACCTGAGCCTTCACTAGAGGAGCTAGTGAAGCAAATGGCTACTAATAATTTGCAGTTCCAACAAGAAACAAATGCAACCATACAAAGTTTTAAACAAGAAACAAGGACTGCAATCAATAACTTGCAGAATCAGATAGGGCAGTTGTCCACAGAATTCAACAAGTTTCAAAGCCAAACTTCAGGGAAACTACCCTCACAGCCAGAAGTGAATCCGAGGGAAAATGCTAGTGCTATCACATTGAGAAGTGGGAAAACGATGGATGAGCCTATATCTCTTCCACCAACCACTCAAGAGAAAGATGAACCACCTAAAGAAATAAATGATAAGGAGCAAAATTCTAAAGCCCCTAAGGTAAGTATTTCTGAACCCCTTCCTAAATATGTCACTAAAGCTCCTTTTCCTAGTAGGTTGATTAAAACCAAGAAAGAAGAAGCAGAAAAAGAAATATTTGAGACTTTTAGGAAGGTAGAGGTTAATATCCCTTTGTTAGATGCCATTAAGCAAGTACCTAGGTATGCAAAATTTCTGAAAGAATTATGCACTAACAAGAGGAAACTAAAAGGAAATGAAAAGGTCCAAGTGGGAGAAAATATTTCAGCTATAATTAAAAAGAAACTCCCAACCAAATTTAAGGACCCTGGCACATTCACCATTCCATGCATTATAGGTAACACAAGGTTTGAAAAGGCAATGCTTGATTTAGGTGCATCTATAAATGTCATGCCATATTCTATTTATGCATCTTTATACTTAGGTCCCTTGGAACCTACTGGTGTTATTATTCAATTGACTGATAGATCTAATGCATACCCTAAGGGTGTGGTTGAAGATGTTTTGGAGCAGGTGAATGAATTAGTATTTCCGGCAGACTTCTATGTTTTGGATATGGAAGAGGATGAGTCTCCCAAATCTGCTCCTATCTTGTTAGGAAGACCATTTTTGAAGACTGCGTAGACAAAAATTGATGTGCACTCAGGAACTCTAACTATGGAATTTGATGGGGAATTAATTAGATTCAATATTTTTGAAGCTATGAGATACCGAAGTGATGTGCACTCTGCTTGTTTAATTGATTCTTTTGATCCTTTTGATTCTTTAATTTCTGTAGCTTTTGATACTGACCATTTTGATGCTTTTGATACAATTCTAAGTCATAGCTTAGATGTACAGGAGGAAAAGAAGAAGAGTGAAGAAGAGCCATGGAGTGAAGACATTGATGAAATTGTTGCTGCCTTATAAGAGCTCTCTTCCACTCCAGAAGAGCATGAGGTAACTTTTGTTGATTTACTTGTTACTACTGATATACCTCAACCTTCCGTTGTGCAGGCACCTGAATTGGAACTTAAAGCACTGCCTGATCATCTTAAATACATCTTGGGGGAGAAGGACACCCTTCCAGTAATAATTGCAAAGTCACTCACCCAAGAGCAAGAAGAGAAATTGAGAGCTGTTTTACAGGAACATAAGACAGCCATTGGTTGGTCAATAGCTGATATCAAGGGTATTAATCCCTCCATTTGTATGCATAGGATATTAATGGAGGAGGATACTAAACCTGTGAGAGACCCTCAGCGGAGGTTGAATCCTCCCATGATAAAGGTTGTGAAAAAGGAGATACTGAAGCTCCTAAGTGTGGGGGTGATCTACCCCATTTCTGACAGCAAGTGGGTAAGCCCAGTCCAAGTAGTACCAAAGAAATCTGGAATTACTGTGGTAAGAAATGCTGAAAATGAGCTTATTCCCGCTAGGTTGCAGACAGGGTGGCGTGTTTGTATTGATTACAGGAAGTTGAATGCCGCCACGAGAAAAGACCACTTTCCTTTACCTTTCATTTATCAAATGTTAGAAAGATTAGTTGGTCATTCTCATTATTATTTTCTGGATGGTTTTTCAGGTTACAATCAGATTGCCATAGCTCCAGAAGACCAAGACAAGACTACATTCACTTGTCCATTTGGTACCTTTGCATATAGGCGAATGCCTTTTGGACTCTACAATGCACCAGGAACTTTCCAGAGATGCATGATGAGTTTATTTTCTGATTACATTGAAAATATTATTGAAGTTCTTATGGATGACTTTAGTGTCTTTGGAAATGGTTTTGAAAATTGTCTGGAACATTTAACATTGGTGCTTAAAAGATGCATTGACACTAACCTGGTACTGAATTGGGAAAAATGTCATTTTATGGTTAAAGAAGGTATTGTGTTAGGTCATGTAATTTCTGCTAGGGGAATTGAAGTAGATAAAGCTAAGGTAGAACTCATGCATTCTTTGCCCCCACCCACTAGTGTGCGGGAGATTCGTTCTTTTATTGGTCATGTAGGTTTCTACCGGAGATTCATTAAGGACTTCTCTAAAGTCTCATTGCCCCTTTGCAGACTTCTCCAAAAAGATGTCAATTTTAACTTTGATGAGAAATGTATGGAAGCTTTCAATAAACTCAAGAAGTTGTTAACTATTGCGCCTATCATTAGGCCACCCAACTGGGAGTTACCATTTGAACTAATGTGTGATGCAAGTGACTTCGCAGTAGGGGCTGTCTTAGGACGGCGAGTTGATAGGGTTCCTTATGCCATTTACTATGCATCAAGGACTCTAAATGATGCTCAACTTAATTACTCAACCACTGAAAAAGAACTTCTAACTGTTGTATTTGCTTTGGAAAAATTTAGATCATATCTAATTGGTTCTAAAGTAATTGTGTTTTCAGATCATACAACTTTGAAGTATCTACTAACAAAGAAAGAAGCAAAGCCTAGATTACTCCGATGGATTTTATTGCTCCAGGAATTTGACTTAGAGATTAAAGACAAGAAAGGGAGCGAGAACTTGGTGGCCGATCACTTGCGTAGGTTGGTAACTAAAGAGGAAGAAATGCCTATCATGGAAACTTTTTCAGATGAATATTTGATGGTTGTCAAGGCCATAATCACTTGGTATGCTAACATTGTTAACTACCTAGTTACTAAGGACTTTCCGGAGGGTTTGAACAAGGCTCAAAGAGATAAATTAAGGAGTGACTGTAAATACTATATCTGGGATGACCCGTACCTATGGAAGCATTGTGCAGATCAAGTCATTAGGAGGTGCATTCCTGATTCTGAGACACACTCCATCCTCTCCTTTTGTCACACCTATGCATGTGGAGGACACTTTGGCAGTAAAAGGACAGCCAACAAAGTGCTTGACAGTGATTTCTATTGGCCTTCAATTTTCAATGACGCTTACAACTTCTGTAAGTCTTGTGACCGCTGTTAGAGAATAGGTAACATTGGTCCTCGTAATCAAATGCCTCAGACTCTTATCATTTTTGTGGAAGTCTTTGATATGTGGGGTATTGATTTCATGGGACCATTCCCTCCCTCATTTGGTTTCATATACATTCTTTTATCTGTTGATTATGTGTCTACATGGGTGGAAGCAAAAGCCACCCGATTTGATGATTCTAAAACTGTTGCAGATTTTGTTAAGTCACATTTTTTCTCCAGGTTCGGGACCCCGAGGGCTATCATCAGTGACCAAGGGACCCATTTTTGCAACAGAACCTTTGATGCTATATTGAAGAGATATGGAGTAATGCACAGAATTTCCACTCTTTACCATCCATAGACAAATGGGCAAACTGAAGTGTCCAACCAGGAGATTAAATCAATCCTTGAAAAGACAGTGAATCCCTCAAGAAAGGATTGGAGTACTCGACTTGAAGATGCTTTATGGGCTTATAGGACTGCCTATAAGACTCCCGTTGGTATGTCACCATTTCAGTTGGTGTATGGAAAGCCCTGTCATTTGCCCGTTGAGCTGCAACATCGCTCTTACTGGGCCATTAAACAAGTTAATATGAAATTGGAAGGTGCTGGAAAGCAAAGGAAGTTCCAGTTATAAGAACTGGAAGAACTAAGAAATGAGGCCTTCGAGAATGCCCTGATTTATAAGACTAAAGCTAAGGCATTCCACGACCAATTGATTTCCAGAAAGAAATTTCACAGAGGACAAAAAGTTCTGCTATTCCAATCAAGACTCAAATTGTTTCCAGGTAAACTGCATTCTAAGTGGATTGGGCCATTTGTGGTAACTAATGTCTTTCCTTTTGGTGTAGTTGAGATCAGGAGTGAAATTTCTGGCAAAGCATTTAAGGTCAACGGTCATCGTCTCAAACCATATCATGAACTTCTTGACAGTGCAGAGATGGAAGTGATGACCCTCATCCTTCCACAATATGAGGAGCATTGAAAGTATCATCATGTCAGGCTGAGGATAATAAACTAAGCGCTCATTGGGAGGCAACCCAACCAGATTTGCTCTTTTTATCCCTTTTTATTTTGTGTTTTTATTAGTTTATTAGATTATGTTTTTATTTGTTTAATGGTTGTAAGCATTTGAATCTTTGAAAGAATCTTGTGTTTTGTTTGATTAATTGTGTGTTTGAATGGGTTGTTTATTTGATATTTGTGTGGATTAAGTACAGTGGAAACTAAGCGAAACTAAAGGAATTAGTTCATTTGTAAATTGTTGTTTTGTTCTTCTGATTACTGAACCATGTTCTTTGGGAATGATTTCATTCAATTGAGAAGTTAAATTTTAAGTTCGTGATGAATGGACTGAGTAAAGAGTTATACTCTTAAGACGCATTCATATGAACTTGTGCCTTATAAACTTCGTAGATTTTTGACATTCCCTCAAGAATGATGAGTAAATGTACCCCCTTAGTTTCCATTGTATTTTTATTCTCTTGTATTGTGTACATTTGGGATTTGGTTTGCACTATTGATTTACTGGCTGCCTTGTTTCTGCTTTTGATTATGGTATAGCTGTTTTTGCTTGTTTTCCTTTTCTGGATGTGTGTAGCATTCTCTTTGTCATTATTTTTCCTTTTCTAGATGTGTGTAGCATTTCTTTTATTTTCTTTTTCTGAATGTGTATAGCATTGAGGACAATGCTTAGTTTAAGTGTGGGGGTGTGGATTGTAACACCCCTCGATTTAATAACCAATGCACAATCGTCATTATGTCACGGTCACTAAATGTCGGCGTGCTAAGTTTGTCAAACAATAAATTTACCATAAAATTCTTAACATTTCTTATATGAGGAAAATAAGAGCCACGAATGAGTAGTTACATATACAACCAGTTAAATTATGAATTATAATATGTACTCAATTTACAACATTTAAGTCTGGATAATTGCCTTGAAGCATACATGTAATCAAAAATACACTTTATATAGGTAATGCAAAATAAAATATAAACTACCCATAATATATCTACGACTAAGGAGTTGGGCACTCCATCGTATCCCGAATGCGTGAGCAGATCCGGGTTCACCTAGGTGTAGTGAGAAATACAAGATAAGGTCTTCAATCATAGTCCTCTTCATGGTCAAAGTCGATCCCAAAGATGCCACATACGCTTGTCGGTCCGGTCGATTTTACTGGTCTTGGTATCAAAGTGAACACAATTCGAACAAACCCCAATAATGAGCTCCCTTCGCGACAGCGTCACCGGGTGCGGTAGGTCAAACCAATAAAATCCAAAGGAATCCAACTTCGTTCCCACTTATAGTCTTTAACCAAAATTTAATATAGAGCAAGAAAAGTACAAGAAAGAGGTAAGACATCCTACCATCATTACCAATTATAGCATCGAGAAACCAAACGGCAAGAAAGCGCCCACATAGCATTTATGAAAGCAATAATGATAATAAACATTTAGTACTTGAGTTATGATCATCCAAACAGTTCAGCGAGTCACATACATATATATATAGATATATCAAAAATGCAACGAGTTCCAATTATAATAACAATGTATGCCGAGATAATTCATGGACTCACTATGCACATGTGCCCTCAATAATCAAAATCCTACTCCATGGAGCTAGACACAAAAACACTCGGAGAGAATGATCGAGGAGACATGCCAAGTATCTCGTCACCATACAAGTGCTTTCCATATAATATAATCGGTCATTTTTGCGCAACAAGGCTTTATACGGCGGCATTCTCACAAGATCTTGATATAGGATGCGTGGCCGATTAGGATCGTCGGTGCGTGTGTATCGGTCTGTCTCCACGGTCCGGAGGAGCTACCACCCCCCTCTGCGAGACGCCCGCGCCCGACGCCCTCAAGGTCATCTACAGGACCCCACGTGTCTATTCGCACCCGCACTAAGGTGTTATTCAACTCCTAGGCTAAAATCCTCAACAAAGTCCAACAGACATTCTTTTTCTCTTTTGTGCAATGCATGACTCTATCATGCTTCTCATGACAACTCGGTCAATCATGCCTCAAATGCATGTCATATAATTTATCCACAATGCATACAGACTCTATGCATAATCATGTATGATCATTATTACATACTATTCCATCATGCGTCACAATTTGCCCAAGTAAGAATTAACCCAATCAATGGTCACCCAAATGGACCCACAATAGCATGATATTGTTGTTAAATAAAGTAATACCTTTTAAAGCGTATTATGAATTCTTACTTAGGTTTAGCTTTACTTACGAGTTTATCTCTAAAGGAATTCTCTTAGTTAACTTAAATCCTCTTAGGTAATTTATTCATATGTCCTTAGAAGATTATTCTAAGATCTCAAAATCTCACACTCTCATGTTCTTCCTTTATTCCAAGTTCTCACTAGTTGTAAGGCTCAATCACGCTCCTTGTTTTTCCTTCATTATGTGTCCCTACTTTGTTTCTAGTCATCTGATGTTATTTATGATTAATATAGTGTATATTAGTCCCAAAAGTTGAATTCAGGAGGTCACAAGGCCAGAATCATCCATTCGTTTGCTAGGTAAAAGAATTGAGATATACTTATAATTTCGACGGAACAGTGTATCAGGTGAGAAACTGGAGCTGCCGTTCGACGAGTAGCAGCACGACAGGATCAAGGTAAATGGAAAACAATCTGGCAGGGGATAAACTCTAAGTGCTGTCGAATTGGGAACGAACTTCGACCAGATGAAGTATATAACTGTCGAATATGCTACCACATTTACAGAAAACATGATTCGACGGATATTCTCATTGGGTAAGTTTCTCCATTAAACCTTCAGAACTCTACTCGACGGGTTTTCACACCTTAACTTCGACGGATATTCCCATCCTAACTCGACAGATTTTCACATCTTAACTTCGACGGATATGATCCATGACCTAACTCGACAGATTTTCACATCTTAACTCGACGGAAATGATTCATGACCGACTCGACATGATTTTCACATCTTAACTCGACGGAAATGATTCACATGACCTAACTCGACAGATTTTCACATCTTAACTCGACGGAAATGATTCACACGGCCTAACTCGACATGATTTTCACATCTTAACTCGACGGAAATGATTCACATGACCTAACTCGACATGATTTTCACATCTTAACTCGACGGAAATGATTCACACCTAACTCGACAGATTTTCACATCTTAACTCGACGGAAATGATTCACGGCCACCGACTCGACATGATTTTCACATCTTAACTCGACGGAAATGATTCATGACCTACCCTAACTCGACGAATTTTAACTTTGAAGGAGTTTCACTCGTGTACAACCGACGAATACGCTAAAAGTTCAATTCTAACTCGACAGATTTTGGATAATGGGAAAAGTCCGTTCCTGTCGAACCGACAAGAATGTTAGGGTTACAAGGTTCTAATTCGACGGGTTCTGGAAACGTTGAGATTTCACTCCTACTGATTCGACAGATGCAACTCGACAGATCCTGGAAAATGCTAAGGTTTCACTCATGCTAATTCGACAAATACACTCGACGTGGTTTTGACATTCAACGGAAAAGTAAGAAGTCTAAACTAAATGATTTTCACATTGTGTTTTAGTGGTCAGAAATCTAAACTCGACAGGGATGTCACTCGACGGATTCTGACTTTGGGAAAATGTTGAGGTTTCACCTATACCAGTCCGACAGACACTAAGAGGGCCACTCTTTCTAATTCGTCGAATTCACCGACGGAGGTGTTAATGGGGGGGGTCACTAGCTTCGACAACTTTTGACATGATGAAGGGCCCCACTTGTCGACAGGTTTGGCCAGGAGCTCATACTCGACAGGTTTTAACATCTTAATTCGACGGACATGGCTTACTCACTCTTGACGGATTTTAACATTTACTTTAGGATGGATCAGCAAACCAAGTCATTACCATTTTCAATATAGGATCTCTGTTTTCTGGGTTCAAAACCGTGACCATACGAGAACCAAAACGGGGCTCATTTCTTTCCATATTACACATTCCAAATATATATATATATACATACAAAACTCCAACAATCAGCTAGCATCTATACATCACAAACAACATTTAAAAACAGAAAGACCCTAAACACAAATTACTGACGTTCCTAAATGCTAAGAGAGGTTGAGGAGGAGTGTCTTCCTCTTACCTAAGTGAAGAACAGGGATAAAGAAGCTCCTTTTATGCTTGAAAATCTGATTTTCTTCACCACCACCGAGAACCTTGGGCGTTCAAGATCCACAAAATTTAAGGTCAAGAGAGAGAATGGCGGCAGGAAACCGAGAATGCACGAAAATGAGGAGAAGGGAAAAAGTTAAGAACTTTACCTTAAAGGTCCAAGCTTTGGGGCTGTTTTGAGCGAGAAAGAAAAATGAAGACACGGGGAGGAGTTCTAGCGAAGCAAGGTGTGAAGGTGGAGAGGGGAAAATGGTCTCTGTCGGGTTGAGTAAAGGAGGCTTGAAGGATCAACAATGGTGAATGTGGGTGGTGTGCAGCCGTGAAGAAGAAGAGAGAAAAGAGGGAAACCAGAATGCACGAAAATGAGGAGAAGGGAAAAAGTTAAGAACTTTACCTTAAAGGTCCAAGCTTTGGGGCTGTTTTGAGCAGAAAGAAAAATGAAGACACAGGGAGGAGTTCTAGCAGAAGCAAGGTGTGAAGGTGGAGAGGGGAAAATGGTCTCTGTCGGGTTGAGTAAAGGAGGCTTGAAGGATCAACAATGGTGAATGTGGGTGGTGTGCAGCCGTGTGAAGAAGAAAGAGAAAAGAGAGTGAGAGCTGCGTGAGGGGGAGGAGCGGCGTGAATGAGAGAAAATGGGAGAAATGAAATGGAAAATGTGAATGAGCACAGACGTGGGGGAGTGGGAAAAATGGAATAGTCAATGTAATAATTCCCTCAACAGTAGCCGTGCAAGCATAAATTGGGGAGGAGAGAGGAAAGGTTGATTAGATGGAAATAGGAAGCTTCCTTGAGAAGCTTTGTGCGCTTCTCGAGGAAATAAAGTGTAAGGTTGTCACCTTAATTAAATTCATCGACGAGATAAATAATTAAGTGCTAAAATTATTTTCTCAATGAAGTAAAATTACAATTGATGAAAATAATATTTTATTACTCATCGAGACGATTTTATGATACAGTGATTTCATGTATCGATAAAGTCTCGTGAAGCGTAAACCTCGTAAACTGTGTCCAGCCTCGGGTTTAGTAAGATCCCCCGTCAACGTTTCCACAGTCCAAAGTTTATCAGCCTTAGGAAAAAAAATATTTTATTTTCCAGGCTCAGCAAAATATACACGTAAAACGAAAAATATATTAAAATATTCATCGTTCACAGAAAAAAATCTAGAAAATTTCCTAAAATTCACAAATATTATAAAATAATTATTTATAATGAAGTAAAGAATTTTCAGGATGTTACAATACTCCCCTTCTAAAAGGAATTTCGTCCTCGAAATTAATCATATCTTAAAAATAAATGCTCCTTGAGTCTTCACCCCTTTCGATAGCTAACTCCCCAAACAACTGTACATTACTAAGTGGTTCTATCGAACTTATTCTCCTTGCTTGCTACTGCAGTAGACAACTAAGCTTGTTTACTTCTAAATGCTTCTACTACAACATATGCTTTTTTCTGGGATTATACCAACACGAAAAAAATCAAAATCTTTCAGAATTTCTAATCACTGTTCCTGCTTCATATTTCAACTTATTCCGATCAGACGAAATACTTCTGACTCTTACGATCACTACAGACAATGAAAATTTCCCCTTGTAGAAAATGTTTCTAGATCTCTAATACAACTACAAGCTAACTCTAAGTTGTGTGAGGTAGTTCTCCTCATGTATTTTCAATTTGTCTCTAAGTATACGTCATCATTCCTCCTATTATAATCAAGCACACGCTCTAAACTTCCAATGCGAAACATCACTGGGCATCCCTAAAAGTTCATTAGGACTTGGACAAAATCATCCTTGGCGAAGAAATCAAATGTTTCATCATTCTTTGAAAGTTTTCGCCCGTATACATCAGTCCATACAAAACTTGACCCTCATATATGAGTTAGGTGAGAAATCTTGTCACTTGAAGAATTCTGCTGTGAGTCTCCGTATCAACCAGCCTAATCCAAAAATTACAATTCTTCATTACGGTCGTCGGTTCCTCTCGCTGAATAAATGTTTCGAGTTTCGATGGTTCACAGCAATCTTCTTCCCTTGAGATTGCGTAACCCAAAAGTCGAATTGTCTCCAACTAGAATTCATACTTAGACACCTTCACGCATAACCTCTTCTTCGGGTTTTAAGGATCACTCCGAGAAATTCAATACGTTCCTCCAAGCATCACGAATAAATCAAAATGCCGTCAATCAAGGACAACGATAAATCTTTGAGCGAACTCGATGATAGTCCATAATATAAGTTGATCTTGGAGAAAATAGCGTCGTCCTTCAATTGATTTGTCAGATCATTTTTCCTTGATTCGAAAGAATGTCCCATAGGGTAAGCTTTCACCTAATTGTGCTACACTTGTCGTGTCGTTAAGGTTCAGATTCGGGAACACAGATACTTAATTGAAGTATACTAGAAACGTTATAAAGGTCGAGAAAGAAAAATAGGAAGTCACGTGATTTACCACTTGGACCCGCCTAACGAAGAATACGATATGGTCTAATAAAACTTAGGAGTGAGTTTCACGGATTCGCATCTAGAAAATTTCTGTCTCAAGAATCACTAAGTTTCCCTCAAAACTGAGTGACGAGACCCGTTCAGAAAACGATCAATCTCCTTCCTGAGATCAAGCCCATTCACGAAGAAAGCAAATGATGGAATTGGCATAAAGGGTTCCAATATCTAACAACATTAGGATAGTTCTTTAAATAGACTTGTTGTAACAAGAGCAGGCTTACAAACGAGGATAATATCATTCGAGTTGAAAGAAAGTAAGTACACAGACGATTCAACTCCATAGGTGAATTCTCAGAACTTCATTGGAATATTTCAACAGGATATGGTTGGAAGATAACCAATCCCTTTTGTTAACCTTACATCTGATTTTGCAAAAGAAGTAAACGAATCAGATTACCAAAGGATTTAGTCTTTAACAGGTCGTAGGATAATTTAAACAACTTGGCTACCATCAACAAGTTCTTAGTAGCCAAAATAGAAATAACTTAGTCAAAAGATAACGAGGGTATGAATATCCCTATTGAATTCATACATTCATACGTCATAAAGAAACAGGTTACCCAGGAATTATACGATATAATCACGGGGTCATCCACCGTAGTACAAGCTTCCTCGCTTAGGCCGTCGGTCTTGGACGCTTCCACTCCACTTGAGAAATTAACTCTCCTTTCTTCGTGAGATTGTGAAGTGCGTGCATCACCAACAAAAGGCTTCGTCCTTTGCATGGAAGTACAGTTCTTAGCCACATGTCCTAACTCTCTGCATCTGAAACAAATTATCCCACCGTTCGCATACAGTCCTTGGTTAAATGGTCCTTTCCACATTTGAAGCAGATTGCCCTTTTGACCGCAGATGGAGGTTTTGTCTCATGTAAAACACAATCTTTTGACACATGTCCTGGTTTTCTGCACTTGAAACAAATTCTTCCTTCGATCTTACAGTCCCTCGTGAAGTGGTCCTTTCCGCACTTCTTACACATTGACAATGGTACCCCAGTTGGATTGGACTTACTACCACTCGTACCTCCTTCAGGTATTGGTCGTCGCTGTTGTCCCCTTGGTCGTAGCATATATGGTTTCTGTTTAAACTGTTTGGCCTTCCCACGGTTCCTCCTTTGGAACTTCGGTAATCCGAGTCACCCCAAAATCGACTTTCTTCCTTCAAATTTCGAACCTCAACTTCCAATTCCTGTTTGTTGTGCGACTCTACGATCTTGGCGTGTAGTTACATTAACCATTCTTTGTATTTCCTCGGTTGCCTCAGTTGTGTCATCATTGTCACTCCCTGCGTTCACGCGCTTATATTTACCTCGAGTCATTGTCTTCCTTCAAGAACAAACAAGTCAAGTAATAAGGGAAAATCAAAAGCATTCATTCCAAACAATATTATCTCTTTTTGGAAACCAATCACAAAAGTCACATAACCCAATCAAGACAACCCAAAAGACTATAATTCGAGCTCCTTCATCCTGCCTTTCGCGGCGCGATCTCCAGTAAGTCTTTGCCTCCTATGCAGCTTCTCGAACCAAGCTTATGCCGATACTCCTTTCCAAAGAGAATCGATTTTCGAAAACCTCTTGGACACCTCGGTCCACTAACCTTGCAAGTCTTATTCAACTACCCTTTTTCTAACCCATAGGCTCAAACAATTCTAGGGATAACACTACAAGGGTATAAATGCAAACAAGTCCTAAGCAAGTTCGGTCATCTTAGCTAAGCTTCTTTCTAAAGAACTCCTATTACCTTAATATGCCAAGGTGAAATCATAGTTTCTGTAGTCACAGAACATTACACATTGAGTGGGCCAAGACTCAATGTCACGTAATTGTGCAACAAGTAGCTACCAATACTCAACCTATGGCAAGCCATGCCTTCCTTTCCCAACATCTCAATCAAGAGACAAGGAAGTACACAACAACTTCTAATATGTCTAAGCATAGTCGGTCCATACCCTAGGCTCAACGGGATGAACTGCTACGATACCATTAATGTAACACCCTCGATTTAATAACCAATGCACAATCGTCATTATGTCACGGTCACTAAATGTCGGCGTGCTAAGTTTGTCAAACAATAAATTTACCATAAAATTCTTAACATTTCTTATATGAGGAAAATAAGAGCCACGAATGAGTAGTTACATATACAACCGTTAAATTATGAATTATAATATGTACTCAATTTACAACATTTAAGTCCGGATAATTGCCTTGAAGCATACATGTAATCAAAAATACACTTTATATAGGTAATGCAAAATAAAATATAAACTACCCATAATATATCTACGACTAAGGAGTTGGGCACTCCATCGTATCCCGAATGCGTGAGGCGATTCGGGTTCACTTTGGTGTAGTGAGAAATACAAGATAAGGTCTTCAATCACAGTCCTCTTCATGGTCAAAGTCGGATCCCAAGATGCCACATACGCTTGTCGGTCCGGTCGATTTTACAGGTCTTGGTATCAAAGTGAACACAATTCGAACAAACCCCAATAATGAGCTCCCTTCGCGACAGCGTCACCGGGTGCGATGGGTCAAACCAATAAAATCCAAAGGAATCCAACTTCGTTCCCACTTATAGTCTTTAACCAAAATTTAATATAGAGCAAGAAAAGTACAAGAAAGAGGTAAGACATCCTACCATCATTACCAATTATAGCATCGAGAAACCAAACGGCAGCAAAGCGCCCACATAGCATTTATGAAAGCAATAATGATAATAAACATTTAGTAGCGATTATGATCATCCAAACAGTTCCAGTGCAAAGTCACATACATATATATATAGATATATCAAAAATGCAACGAGTTCCAATTATAATAACAATGTATGCCCAGATAATTCATGGACTCACTATGCACATGTGCCCTCAATAATCAAAATCCTACTCCATGGAGCTAGACACAAAAACACTCGGAGAGAATGATCAGGGAGACATGCCAGTATCTCGTCACCATACAAGTGCTTTCCATATAATATAATCGGTCATTTTGCGCAACAAGGCTTTATACGGCGGCATTCTCACAAGATCTTGATATAGGATCGTGGCCGATTAGGATCGTCGGTGCGTGTGTATCGGTCTGTCTCCACGGTCCCGGAGGAGCTACCACGCCGCCTCTGCGAGACGCCCGCGCCCGACGCCCTCAAGGTCATCTACGGGACCCCACGTGTCTATTCGCACCCGCACTAAGGTGTTATTCAACTCCTAGGCTAAAATCCTCAACAAAGTCCAACAGACATTCTTTTTCTCTTTTGTGCAATGCATGACTCTATCATGCTTCTCATGACAACTCGGTCAATCATGCCTCAAATGCATGTCATATAATTTATCCACAATGCATACAGACTCTATGCATAATCATGTATGATCATTATTACATACTATTCCATCATGCGTCACAATTTGCCCAAGTAAGAATTAACCCAATCAATGGTCACCCAAATGGACCCACAATAGCATGATATTGTTGTTAAATAAAGTAATACCTTTTAAAGCGTATTATGAATTCTTACTTAGGTTTAGCTTTACTTACGAGTTTATCTCTAAAGGAATTCTCTTAGTTAACTTAAATCCTCTTAGGTAATTTATTCATATGTCCTTAGAAGATTATTCTAAGATCTCAAAATCTCACACTCTCATGTTCTTCCTTTATTCCAAGTTCTCACTAGTTGTAAGGCTCAATCACGCTCCTTGTTTTTCCTTCATTATGTGTCCCTACTTTGTTTCTAGTCATCGATGTTATTTATGATTAATATAGTGTATATTAGTCCCAAAAGTTGAATTCGGGAGGTCACAAGGCCGAGAATCATCCATTCGTTTGCTAGGTAAAAGAATTGAGATATACTTATAATTTCGACGAACAGTGTATCGGTGAGAAAGCGGAGCCGCTGCGTTCGACGAGTAGCGACACGACAGGATCAAGGTAAATGGAAAACAATCGCGGGGGATAAACTCTAAGTGTTTGTCGAATTGGGAACGAACTTCGACCGGATGAAGTATATAAGCGTCGAATATGCTACCACATTTACGAAAACATGATTCGACGGATATTCTCATTGGGTAAGTTTCTCCATTAAACCTTCGAACTCTACTCGACGGGTTTTCACACCTTAACTTCGACGGATATTCCCATCCTAACTCGACATGATTTTCACATCTTAACTTCGACGGATATGATCCACGACCTAACTCGACAGATTTTCACATCTTAACTCGACGGAAATGATTCACGGCGACTCGAATGATTTTCACATCTTAACTCGACGGAAATGATTCATGACCTAACTCGACATGATTTTCACATCTTAACTCGACGGAAATGATTCACGGCCTAACTCGACATGATTTTCACATCTTAACTCGACGGAAATGATTCACTGACCTAACTCGACATGATTTTCACATCTTAACTCGACGGAAATGATTCACGGCGACTCGGTGATTTTCACATCTTAACTCGACGGAAATGATTCACGGCCTAACTCGACGAATTTTAACTTTGAAGGAGTTTCACTCGTGTACAACCGACGAATACGCTAAAAGTTCAATTCTAACTCGTGATTTTGGATAATGGGAAAAGTCTCGTTCTGTCGAACCGACAAGAATGTTAGGGTTACAAGGTTCTAATTCGACGGGTTCGGGAAACGTTGAGATTTCACTCCTACCGATTCGACAGATGCAACTCGACAGATCTGGAAAATGCTAAGGTTTCACTCATGCTAATTCGACAAATACACTCGATGGTTTTGACATTCAACGGAAAAGTAAGAAGTCTAAACTCGATGATTTTCACATTGTGTTTTAGTGGTCGAGAAATCTAAACTCGACGGGGATGTCACTCGACGGATTCGACTTTGGGAAAATGTTGAGGTTTCACCTATACCGGTCGAACGAGACACTAAGAGGGCCACTCTTTTCTAATTCGTCGAATTCACCGACGGAGGTGTTAATGGGGGGGGTCACTAGCTTCGACAACTTTTGACATGATGAAGGGCCCCACTTGTCGACAGTGTTTGGCCAGGAGCTCATACTCGACAGGTTTTAACATCTTAATTCGACGGACATGGCTTACTCACTCTTGACGGATTTTAACATTTACTTTAGGATGGATCAGCAAACCAAGTCATTACCATTTTCAATATAGGATCTCTGTTTTCTGGGTTCAAAACCGTGACCATACGAGAACCAAAACGGGGCTCATTTCTTTCCATATTACACATTCCAAATATATATATATATACATACAAAACTCCAGCAATCAGCTAGCATCTATACATCACAAACAACATTTAAAAACAGAAAGACCCTAAACACAAATTGCTGACGTTCCTAAATGCTAAGAGAGGTTGAGGAGGAGTGTCTTCCTCTTACCTAAGTGAAGAACAGGGATAAAAAGCTCCTTTTATGCTTGAAAATCTGATTTTCTTCACCACCACCGAGAACCTTGGGCGTTCAAGATCCACAAAATTTAAGGTCAAGAGAGAGAATGGCGGCGAGGAAACCGAGAATGCACGAAAATGAGGAGAAGGGAAAAAGTTAAGAACTTTACCTTAAAGGTCCAAGCTTTGGGGCTGTTTTGAGCGAGAAAGAAAAATGAAGACACAGGGAGGAGTTCTAGCGAAGCAAGGTGTGAAGGTGGAGAGGGAAAATGGTCTCTGTCGGGTTGAGTAAAGGAGGCTTGAAGGATCAACAATGGTGAATGTGGGTGGTGTGCAGCCGTGAAGAAGAAGAGAGAAAAGAGAGTGAGAGCTGCGTGAGGGGAGGAGCGGCGTGAATGAGAGAAAATGGGAGAAATGAAATGGAAAATGTGAATGAGCGACAGACGTGGGGAGTGGGAAAAATGGAATAGTCAATGTAATAATTCCCTCAACAGTAGCCGTGCAGCATAAATTGGGGAGGAGAGAGGAAAGGTTGATTAGATGGAAATAGGAAGCTTCCTTGAGAAGCTTTGTGCGCTTCTCGAGGAAATAAAGTGTAAGGTTGTCACCTTAATTAAATTCATCTGACAGATAAATAATTAAGCTGCTAAAATTATTTTCTCAATGAAGTAAAATTACAATTGATGAAAATAATATTTTATTACTCATCAGACGATTTTATGATACAGTGATTTCATGTATCAGATAAAGTCTCGTGAAGCGTAAACCTCGTAAACTGTGTCCAGCCTCGGGTTTAGTAAGATCCCCCGTCAACGTTTCCACAGTCCAAAGTTTATCAGCCTTAGGAAAAAAAATATTTTATTTTCCAGGCTCAGCAAAATATACACGTAAAACGAAAAATATATTAAAATATTCATCGTTCACAGAAAAAAATCTAGAAAATTTCCTAAAATTCACAAATATTATAAAATAATTATTTATAATGAAGTAAAGAATTTTCAGGATGTTACATGGATACTTTGATGCTCTATTGTGAATACTGTTGATATTCTAAATTGTTCTCCTGGGGTTTGAATGACTGATTGAACTCTCTTGGGGTGAGTGTATTTGATCTTGATGGTGTTGTTCTTCTTGTGAATACTTTTCCATTAGGCTTTTTAAGTTTCTGATAAGCTTTCAAGCATTGTGATTATTGAGCAATTGACCCAAATTTTTGAAAAAAAAATAGTAAACCTTTGAGCTTGATCGAATGAACTTTCTGGTTATCAATTTTGTCCGGTGAAATTCAAAAAATTAAAGAGTTTAATCGAAATTGATGAATCGAAACCTAGTGAGTTTTTGGGCTTTGTTGTAAATGGCTAACTTTAGGCCATTTTGGATCATTGATTATGTGATTCCACTTATGATTATTGTGTTTTTCAGAACTTGTCTTGGTTCTCTTTTAAGCTGCTAATGACCACTGCATGCATTTGAAATGATAAAGGCATTTTCTTTTAAATAACTACTTGCCAAATAGCCATCCTTACATTTTATCCATTGATTAACCCCTTTGAGCCTAATTAACACAATTTCCTTCTATCTAAGCTCAATTTAAACCTAAAAGTGAAAAACTATTTTACTACCCTACCTTAGGGAGTAGAAGAGCTTAAGGATTGCATTAGAAAGTGGCTTTTGAATAAGTGTAGGGGTGTGAATTAATGATGTATTTGCCTAGCCATGTTTGTACATAAAAGTCTCATGCCGATGTTAGGGTCAAAACGTGTTTGCCCATTTGCTAACCGCAAGTGCATGGGTCACACAAGTAATACAGATACAGAGTAAAAGTTCGTTCCCACGAGGATATTACGATATAAAGCTAAATACCAACCAATAGCTTAATTAATTCTAGACAAGGACATAAAAATAGGAAAACAATATAAAAACTATCTAACCTACAAAAGCAATAAACCTAAAAGCGGTTAGGTTTCAGGAAATCCTCCTTCACCCCCTACATCTACCAACAACATGCAATTCCCCTCATAAATACAAATGCATTGATTAGGTTAGCTTGAGAATCTGATGAAGTCAAAAGCCTATGTCTAGGTCAATTAACCCTGGTTTCAATTGCCCAACTCACTAAGTTTCCTTGAGAGCCAGCTCAACTTCCACTCATGAACGATCGATTCTCAATCACATACTATACACGGTCAATAAGTATATTTCTATCCTATTAATGAATCAACTCATCCAAGCCAATTGAACTCACCGAACATGTATCAACCACACCATATCCATATCAATAAATCCTTATGTCTAGTTCATTTGCTAATATTGAGATCATGCAATTGAGGCCAACCAAGAACAAGCATTAAACACAGATAATGATTGAACCATAATCAAACATCCACATAAACTCAGAGAAAAAAAAATCTTTAATATAAATAAAAGGATTCAAAGTATTCCTAAACAAAGCTTAGCTATACAAAAGATAAGGAAGAGAAGAGAGAAAGGGAAAAAAGAGAAAGAAGCTCATTGATTTGTCTCTGAAGCTTGAATCCTCCTTCAATCCTTTGATCCTTGACTCCAATCCACCAGCAATGAAGATCTAGCCAAGCTATCTAACCTAAAACTAACCTAAACTAAGAAAAACTATCAAAACCTAAAAACTAGAAATGGCCAAACGGCCAGAACAGAGAAAAATTGAGAGAGAATCTGAGAGAAAAACGTGTAAAATATTATTTATAAGCTCAGCAGCCACCCCCACGCCGCGGCGCGCACATACTTACGCCGCGGCGCCCAATGGGTCGGTTTAACTACGTCGCGGTGCCCTTGCCTCGGGTCCAAGTATGACCAGGCTGAAAATCCTTTCAGCGCCGCGGCGTGCTCTGCCTTGCACCGCGGCGTTACCTACTGGAATGCCAATTTGGCTTCCTCTTCCTCTTTAAGCTCATTTGCTCCATATTTAACCTTGTTTGGAGCCCCTCCTATCATAGAGAAAACACCAAATCAAAAACATATATAAATCTACTCAATCCATGATCATTAAAGCTGAGTTTTGCATAATAATACATCAGAAAGGCTTAGATTCAGAATATATCAAATATAAGCACAAAACCTTCCAAATATGTATTTTAAACAAGGACATAGCATTCATTCTAGCACAAGGATAGGGCACAAATAACTGCATTCTATGTAGCTATCACACCCCCAAACCTACATTTTGCTAGTCCTCGAGCAAAACAAAATAGAACTAAGTAAATCACTTAAACATTAAAATCAATTTTTCATTCAGCAAATATATTTCGATCTTCTTTTTCAATCAAAAACGAATACTAGTGTGTACTGACTGCATCAATCCTCAAAAAGTGCAAATGCCTCGTAAACAGTTCCACATATATACGATCCTTGACATGCTAACAAGCCAGAAAACTCTCCATGCAATTCATATTTATCACAAACATGCAAGACAAACTTCTTCTAATCAAGTCATACACATCCAGATAAGTTTACAAACATACATGCATATGATTCACAGAATCCACAAAATTGTAAATCAATTCTCTCTCCACTAATGTAAATCACACAAGATTGAGGATCAAAAGGGACTTAATCAGCTTATAATGTAAAGCCAATGGTATGGGCGACAGAAGTGAAGGGGAAGGATACAATACAAATATTGAGACACATAAACATGATATTCTAAGAAAAGAGCCACAAACTAATACTAGCAGGGTATTCAATTGTGAGATCATAAAACTTGCCAGAACCATTGTCGATGCTTTTGGAATTTTACTTTTCTTAAGCTTTCGTTTTTCTTTTCATTTTCATTTTTCTTTTTATTTTCTCTTTCTTTTCTCTTCTATTTTTGCAAAGCAATGCTTTTTCTTTTCTTTGTTTTGCATCTGGTTCCTTCAGGCTCATTTTGAATTGAATATTCATACCCCTAATCATCAGACTCATTTCAAGAAATAAGTCATTATATACTCAACAAACAATAAGGGTAGTAAGAAAATGACATGCTTTCACATGCATTAGAATGGTTAATAGGTTAACGAACACAATGGTTATGAAAAACTAATAAGGCCAAACAGTTTAAGGCTTCAAAAAGGGACCTAAGGATATCATCAAATCAGGGTAAGTTTTTTAAGGCTCAATCGATCCAAAGAATGCCCTAATCATTTCCTCAATCATGCACAACTTAGGATTTCGCCTCAAGAGAGTTCAAAAACAATTTCTAGGATAATCAAAACTCTACATGTACATCCATAAACATTCTCAAAACATACACTCTTATCATTTTCAAAGTTACACTTACATCTAAGTGAGATGTAAATCATGCATCAAAAGCAACTAAATTGTTTCACATGCATCAAGATCACATAAGGTTTCACTGAAAAGGGGGCAAATAGCAACCTTTCACATCATGGACAACCAAAAACAACCAGCATTCTTGCAACATATCATACAATCAAATAGATTCAACTTTCTAAGTTCAAGCATGCACAACATCTTTTGCATAAAGTGAAAATTGAAAATCTTGTCATCAGCACATCAGTGATAGTCAAAATAGAATATAATCAAGAAAATATGTTGACTAAAACCACTGCATACTCAAAATACCAATACATGTTAACATTAAGCATAAAAGAATTAAACATGTAAAGATACTCCCCCAAACCTAAAATAAAATGCATCATTAAAGAACATGGTCTATAGGGAACCTGAGACTAGTACTGAGCATTACTATATACTACAAAACAGAAAAAATAACAAAAATAAAAACAAAAACGGCAAAAACAGGGGATCAGCACCGCGGCGCACCCATACCTTGGCCGCGGCGCTCACAAAAACCTGCAGAATTCCACAGAAACGCCCCTTGCGCCGCGGCGCGCACTACCTTGCGCCGCGGCGTAGAAACCAAAGCTGCTAAATTTAGCTGCAAACACAGTTTTGCTGCTGGGTTTGGCTCTTATGGGTCTCTAGCTGCAACAAAACTTGTTCAAAAAGCTAAATTACAAAAATGTACAATACACACATAATAACACATATAAATAACATAAAAACCTATTTACAAACCTAAACAAACTTAAAACTTAAAAACTAAATAAAACATAAAATTAACCTAATTAACATATGAACCTATATACTAATTAACACAAACAACACTTAAAACCATAAACTACAAAAACTAACATAACTAACCATAACTAACAAATAATAAAACTAACTAAACTAACATACTAACACTTATATACACGAACATACTAACATAACATATTAACACAACTAACAAACTAATATACTAACATATTTAACATATAAGCGTATTAACATACTACATATTTATGCACAAAGTAAAAGCATTAATTAAACAAAAACATGGGGTACCCTCCCACGAAGGGCCTGAGTTATAGTCCCAACAGGACTTTGTCACCAAAATTGAAGTGCCTCGGATGAGTAGTCTTCAAGAACTTGATCCAAGGGTAATCCTTTCAGGAGTCGCGAATTCCCTCAAGGGCCTCGTATGAATGAAATCACCCGACTTCTTATTTGAAACTAAAACAAAACAGAAATAAAACATAGATTATATACAACTTATATACAACTTGAATTAGAACTAATCAAACTCATTGTTGATATTAGCAATATAAAAACTATTCCCCGGCAACGACGCCAAAAACTTTTTAGGGTCAAAACGTATTTGCCCATTTGCTAACCGCAAGTGCACAGGTCGCACAAGTAATACAGATACAGAGTAAAAGTTCGTTTCCACAAGGATATTACGATATAAAGCTAAATACCAACCAATAGCTTAATTAATTCTAGACAAGGACATAAAAATAGGAAAACAATATAAAAACTATCTAACCTACAAAAGCAATAAACCTAAAAGCGGTTAGGTTTCAGGAAATCCTCCTTCACCCTCTACATCTACCAACAACATGCAATTCCCCTCATAAATACAAATGCATTCATTAGGTTAGCTTGAGAATCTGATGAAGTCAAAAGCCTATGTCTAGGTCAATCAACCCTAGTTTCAATTGCCCAACTCACTAAGTTTCCTTGAGAGCCAGCTTAACTTCCACTCATGAATGATCTATTCTGAATCACACACTATACATGGTCAATAGGTATATTTCTATCCTATTAATGAATCAACTCATCCAAGCCAATTGAACTCGCCGACCATGTATCAACCACACCATATCCATATCAACAAATCCCTATGTCTAGTTCATTTGCTAATATTGAGATCATGCAATTGAGGCCAACCAAGAACAAGCATTAAACACAGATAATGATTGAACCATAATCAAACATCCACACAAACTCAGAGAAAAACACATCATTAATATAAATAAAAGGATTTAAAGTATTCCTAAACAAAGCTTAGCTATACAAAAGATAAGGAAGAGAAGAGAGAAAGGGAAAAGAGAGAAAGAAGCTCATTGATTTGTCTCTAAAGCTTGAATCCTCCTTCAATCCTTTGATCCTTGACTCCAATCCACTAGCAATGAAGATCTAGCCAAGCTATCTAACCTAAAACTAACCTAAACTAAGAAAAACTATCAAAACCTAAAATCTAGAAATGGCCAAATGGCCAGAACAGAGAAAAACTGAGAGAGAATTTGAGAGAAAAACGTGTAAAATCTTATTTATAAGCTCAGCAGCCGCCTCCACGCTGTGGCGCGCACATACTCACGCCGCGGCGCCCAATGGGTCGGTCTAACGACGTCGCGGCGCCCTTGCCTCGGGTCCAAGTATGACCAAGCTGAAAATCCTCTCAGCGCCGCGGCATGCTCTGCCTTGCGCCGCGGTGTTACCTGCTGGAATGCCAATTTGGCTTCCTCTTCCTCTTTAAGCTCATTTGCTCTATATTTAACCTTATTTGGAGCCCCTCCTATCATAGAGAAAACACCAAATCAAAAACATATATAAATCTACTCAATCTATGATCATTAAAGCTCAGTTTTGCATAATAACACATCAGAAAGGCTTAGATTCAGAATATATCAAATATAAGCACAAAACCTTCCAAATATGCATTTTAAACAAGGACATAGCATTCATTCTAGCACAAGGATAGGGCACAAATAACTGCATTCTATGTAGCTATCACACCCCCAAACCTACATTTTGCTAGTCCTCGAGCAAAACAAAATAGAACTAAGTAAATCACTTAAACATTAAAATCAATTTTTCATTCAGTAAATATATTTCAATCTTCTTTTTCAATCAAAAATGAATACTAGTGTGTACTGACTGCATCAATCCTCAAAAAGTGCAAATGCCCCGTAAACAGTTCCACACATATACGATCCTTGACATGCTAACAAGCCAGAAAACTCTCCATGCAATTAACATTTATCACAAACATGCAAGATAAACTTCTTCTAATCAAGTCATACACATCCAGATAAGTTTACAAACATATATGCATATGATTCACAGAATCCACAAAATTGTAAATCAATTCTCTCTCCACTAATGTAAATCACACAAGATTGAGGATCAAAAGGGACTTAATCAGCTTATAATGTAAAGCCAATGGTATGGGCGACAGAAGTGAAGGGGAAAGATACAATACAAATATTGAGACACATAAACATGATATTCCAAGAAATGAGCCACAAACTGATGCTAGCAGGGTATTCAATTGTGAGATCATAAAACTTTCCAGAACCATTGTCGATGCTTTTGGAATTTTACTTTTCTTAAGCTTTTGCTTTTCTTTTCGTTTTCATTTTTCTTTTTATTTTCTCTTTCTTTTCTCTTCTATTTTTGCAAAGCAATGCTTTTTCTTTTCTTTGTTTTGCATCTGGTTCCTTCAGGCTCATTTTGATTTGAATATTCATACCCCTAATCATCAGACTCATTTCAAGAAATAACACATCATATACTTAACAAACAATAAGGGTAGTAAGAAAATGACATGCTTTCACATGCATTAGAATGGTTAATAGGTTAACGAACACAATGGTTATGAAAAACAAATAAGGCCAAACAGTTTAAGGCTTCAAAAAGGGACCTAAGGATATCATCATATCAGGGTAAGCTTTTTAAGGCTCAATCGATCCAAACAATGCCCTAATCATTTCCTCAATCATGCACAACTTAGGATTTCACCTCAAGAGAGATCAAAAACAATTTTTAGGATAATCAAAACTCTACATGTACATCCATAAACATTCTCAAAACATGCACTCTTATCATTTTCAAAGTTACACTTGCATGTAAGTGAGATGTAAATCATGCATCAAAAGCAACTAAATTGTTTCACATGCATCAAGATCACATAAGGTTTCACTGAAAAAGGGGCAAATAGCAACCTTTCACATCATGGACAACCAAAAACAACCAGCATTCTTGCAACATGTCATGCATTCAAATAGATTCAACTTTCTAAGTTCAAGCATGCACAACATCTTTTGCATAAAGTGAAAATTGAAAATCTTGTCATCAGCACATCAATGATAGTCAAAATAGATTATAATCATGAAAATATGTTGACTAAAATCACTGCATACTCAAAATACCAATACATGTTAACATTAAGCATAAAAGAATTAAACATGTAAAGATACTCCCCCAAACCTAAAATAAAATGTATCATTAAAGAACATGGTCTATAGGGAACCTGAGACTAGTATTGAGCATTACTATATACTACAAAACAGAAAAAATAACAAAAATAAACACAAAAATAGCAAAAACAGGGGATCAGTGCCGCGGCGCTCACAAAAAGCTGCAGAATTCTACAGAAACGCCCCTTGCACCGCGGCGCGCACTACCATGTGCCGCGACGTAGCTACCTAAGCAGCTAAATTTAGCAGCAAACACAGTTTTGCTGCTGGGTTTGGCTCTTATGGGTCTCTAGCTGCAACAAAACTTGTTCAAAAAGCTAAATTACAAAAATGTACAATACACCCATAATAACACATATAAATAACATAAAAACCTATTTACAAACCTAAACAAACTTAAAACTTAAAAACTAAATAAAACATAAAATTAACCTAATTAACATATGAACCTATATACTAATTAACACAAACAACACTTAAAACCATAAACTATAAAAACTAACATAACTAAACATTACTAACAAATAATAAAACTAACTAAACTAACATACTAACACTTATATACACGAACATACTAACATAACATATTAACACAACTAACAAACTAATATGCTAACATATTTAACATATAAGCTTATTAATATACTACATATTTATGCACAAAGTAAAAGCATTAATTACACATAAACATGGGGTACCCTCCCACGAAGGGCCTGAGTTATAGTCCCAGTAGGACTTTGTCACCAAAATTGAAGTGCCTCGGATGAGTAGTCTTCAAGAACTTGATCCAAGGGTAATCCTTTCAGGAGTCGCGAATTCCCTCAAGGGCCTCGTATGAATGAAATCACCCGGCTTCTTATTTGAAACTAAAACAAAACAGAAATAAAACACAGATTATATACAACTTATATACAACTTGAATTAGAACCAATCAAACTCATTGTTGATATTAGCAATATAAAAACTATTCCCTGGCAACGGCGCCAAAAACTTGTAAGGGTCAAAATGTGTTTGCCCATTTGCTAACCGCAAGTGCACAGGTCGCACAAGTAATACAGATACAGAGTAAAAGTTCGTTCCCATGAGGATATTACGATATAAAGCTAAATACCAACCAATAGCTTAATTAATTCTAGACAAGGACATAAAAATAGGAAAACAATATAAAAACTATCCAACCTACAAAAGCAATAAACCTAAAAGTGGTTAGGTTTCAGGAAATCCTCCTTCACCCTCTACATCTACCAACAACATGCAATTCCCCTCATAAATACAAATGCATTGATTAGGTTAGCTTGAGAATCTGATGTAGTCAAAAGCCTATGTCTAGGTCAATCAACCCTGGTTTCAATTGCCCAACTCACTAAGTTTCCTTGAGAGCCAGCTCAACTTCCACTCATGAACGATCTATTCTGAATCACACACTATACATGGTCAATAGGTATATTTGTATCCTATTAACGAATCAACTCATCCAAGCCAATTGAACTCGCCGAACATGTATCAACCACACCATATCCATATCAACAAATCCCTATGTCTAATTCATTTGCTAATATTGAGATCATGCAATTGAGGCCAACCAAGAACAAGCATTAAACACAGATAATGATTGAACCATAATCAAACATCCACACAAACTCAGAGAAAAACACATCATTAATATAAATAAAAGGACTCAAAGTATTCCTAAACAAAGCTTAGCTATACAAAAGATAAGGAAGAGAAGAGAGAAAGGGAAAAGAGAGAAAGAAGCTCATTGATTTGTCTCTGAAGCTTGAATCCTCCTTCAATCCTTTGATCCTTGACTCCAATCCACCAGCAATGAAGATCTAGCCAAGCTATCTAACCTAAAACTAACCTAAACTAAGAAAAACTATCAAAACCTAAAAACTAGAAATGGCCAAATGGCCAGAACAGAGAAAAACTGAGACAGAATCTGAGAGAAAAACGTGTAAAATATTATTTATAAGCTCAGCAACCGCCTCCACGTCGCCGCGCGCACATACTCACGCCGCGGCGCCCAATGGGTCAGTCTAACTACGTCGCAGCGCCCTTGCCTCGGGTCCATGTATGACCAGGCTGAAAATCCTCTCAGCGCCACAGCATGCTCTGTCTTGCACCGCGGCGTTACCTGCTGGAATGCCAATTTGGCTTCCTCTTCCTCTTTAAGCTCATTTGCTCCATATTTAACCTTGTTTGGAGCCCCTCCTATCATAGAGAAAACACCAAATCAATAACATATATAAATCTACTCAATCCATGATCATTAAAGCTCAGTTTTGCATAATAACACATCAGAAAGGCTTAGATTCAGAATATATCAAATATAAGCACAAAACCTTTCAAATATGCATTTTAAACAAGGACATAGCATTCATTCTAGCACAAGGATAAGGCACAAATAACTGCATTCTATGTAGCTATCAGCTGGCAAAATATCATTATGAATAGGATGTAAGGTGTGTATTTATTTATATAAAAAAAAAAAGAGAAGTCAGTAAAAGGATAAGGTACATAATAGGAATTTGAATTTGAAGATTATTGGGAAAATTTTGTGTAATGATTGAATATCTTTCCATTTTGCTCTTCTAGTTCCTATGGTCTAGCTTTGTCTATCTTTGATGTATCATACCTTAACCCTGACCCCATTACAACCTGAATAAAGTCCTTTTGATCTCTGTTTGCATGTGGTCTGAGTAGTAGAGAAGTAGAGGCTTGACAAGCCTATGGTTAAGCATATTCTCATGAGTTGGTTGAGTGAAAACATAAGCCTGAAACACTTGAGTGAGAGAGCATTTCAGTGAAGATTTATCATGTTGATTGAACCCTGAAATTTGATTGATTTTGCTTGTCAATTTGGATTGCTAAGAAAGGGAATTCTTGATTGTTTAAATGCTTTGAAAACTAAATGCACAAAGTTCTTTGCTCATTATTTTGCATTTGCTTGGCTTATTGTGAAACTGTGTTGAACTGTATATTTTTGCCCAGTAGTGCAAAAAGGCTAAGTGTGGGGGTAATTGATTTGTTGATTATTCCTATATTTTAGTTGCCTTATAATTGATTCATTGAACTCCATTTGTGCTTAATTGTCATCATTTAGCTTAATTTCTGATATCAAACCCTAATTGGAACATTACTGTGAAACTTTGCTTAAATGTGTTCATTTGCACTCATAATTGAATTATGCTTTTACCATCATTGGGCTTCTTAAGGTTCAATTAGGTTTAATTAAGTTAGTTTTGACACATTTTATGATATTGAGCCTAATTGGATCATTGAGGGAATTATTGCATGACTTAGCCCTAATTTATCTCTTTGACAATGTTCAGTAAACTAGCAATAATTTGAGTTTCAAATATCTGATTGATGTGATTTTGATCTTGTAGGAAAGCTAAGACAATTCTCTACTACTTTCATGAAGACCTCAAAGGCCTAATGTTGTGAATTTTTATGTGTAACTAAACCTCCCTTGGTTAAGGGGGTGATGAAACCACTAGTATTGATGTTGTGAATCTTGCATATTTGATTATTTCAGCACAGTTATGTCTTTATTCATATATTTCTGAATCTATTGTTGGTATGGAGGTTTTTGTACTTATTCCCACTTTCAAAGTGGTAGATTTGGGTTTATTATGCGCGGTTGCGATAGTACATCTAGCGGAATATATGATGTTCATGTGGGTATAATTATCTTTGTGCTATTTGCTAGTTATAAAAGTGGTAGATCTGGGTTTATTATGCGCGGTTGCGGTAATAGATCTAGATAAATATATGTTTTAAGTAATTTAATCCCGGTGTGTGATTAGATCTTAGTGTGATTGGTTTTCTAAATCTTTATGCAATTGTTGGATAGTTGTAAGAGTGGTTGCTTTATGACTAATCAGTGATTAGGAGTTGATTTGAGCAGTTACTAAATTGGCCAACACGTAAGGAAAATAGAGATTTACTCTCACAATTGCATAAAAACATAATTGAGCATGTTGGAATAAAAGGATATGTGGATTTACATCATCATATAAATCTAGTGGTGGATTCAATCTCTTAACCAATTTTCTTATATTGTTTATTTCAGTTCATTTATTGTTATTGCCTTTGAAGCTGTTCATTGTTCATCAAAACTCCAAAACCCCCCTTATTTACTATTTATTGTCAATCAGAGTTTAAATTGGGAATTACTTGATAGTGTTAATTGAATTGGTTCTCTGTGGATCGACCCTTACTAACTACAACTAGTTGTAAGGTTTTTATTTTCTGGTGGGCCAGACAACTGATTTTTATCTGAATTTTAATCACTATATCCTCACGCATCAGTATTTGTTTGTATAATTTTTTTGTTCCATAAGACTTTTAATGTCTTTCGAATTTATTGGCTCATCTTCTACTTTAGTCTTGAAAGAAGAAGCTAAGACAGAATTATTATCTTTGCCTTTTACGTTTGGGAAAAGATACTGGCTGGAAGGAGGTAATTCAGATTTGATTAACTCACCATCTTTGCGATGCCAGACAGTAAGAACATTAGCTGATTTATCTTTAATCAGACCAATGCTCCAGGGATATTCAATTTCATTCCTAATCATGTAGGCATGTAACCAATTGAAGAATGGAATATGTTGTTTGACTTTGTTGAGAAATTCGTAAAACTTCTCTTAGATTTCAGTTCTGTTTGATCCCTTAAATTTTTTGAAAAACCATTTCCTTTGCGGAGTCCATTCCACAGAATAAAAGTCTTTCCTAAGGGTTTCTTTATCTATGATGAATTCAGATAACATGGACATCATCATTAAGGGAGGAATAGGTTGGAGATTGAATAGATCTCTGATCATCTTCATCTCCACGTTGGTATGTCAGCCTTGGGATGCTTGATGAAGTATCCAGTCCTTGAAGATTGATTGTTGATGGATTAGATTGGATTATGGAAAAAGATTTTCTAGAGACAGTAGATTTGTAGTCTTCGGATTTGGAGGATGAAGATTTAAAAGATTTAGAAGAGCTGAATGAATTTCTCCTACTGAAGGCTAATTCAACTCTACCTGATTGGTGTTGGGTGATTTCGTGAATTTCAGGTGTTTCTCTGGGCAAAGCTGGAGTTGCTTTATCCATAATCCATTTCTCAGGGAGGATTACATCTTCCCATCGGATTTGTTTAGGGACAACAACATTGGCCTTTGTGATGTCTGTCAGGAATAACATTGTTACTCCCTTGTCTTTTGGTTTTAACACTTTTGAGTAGAAAGAATTCATTACTTTGTATTGAATCCTATAGATTAAGGTTAAAGGGATTGATCCGGGCTTCATGTCTAAGCCATAGACTTTAATGATAAAAAATAATGTGTCTTGAATGTTTTTGTCTTTTAAACTAGCAGTCCTATTAGGATAACAATTAAAATAGATTGGACCATGACTAAGACTAGTTTCAACAGTTCCTAGAAGAGAATCATAGAATTGAATATATCTTATGTCTCTTAGACAAAGCAGAACAGATACGTTTAGTCCTTCTCTAATTAGAGGTTTGATAACTACCTGCACACATCCGATATGCAGATAATTGTATTTGTTAGCTTGACTTTTTAAGGTCTCTCGACAGAGAAGATGAAATTCTTCATCATCTCCTTCAATGGTGATTTGTTTCTCTATAGTCCTGACAATGTAATAAGAAC
Source organism: Ormosia semicastrata (assembly GCA_029884595.1). Taxonomy (NCBI): domain Eukaryota; kingdom Viridiplantae; phylum Streptophyta; class Magnoliopsida; order Fabales; family Fabaceae; genus Ormosia; species Ormosia semicastrata. The sequence continues at coordinate 58,067,254 of JAQQTO010000063.1, forward strand.
TTCTGAAGAATCGTCCTTCAGTTTTATAGAGTTCATTGTTTGGGATTCTGGGGATTTCCCCATCATCCATGTCTTGATTTATGTTTTCAAAACAAATTTCTTCATTAAAGATGTTTGTTGTAGATGGATTAATTTGTTGCTCAGTGAGCGAAGAGGAAGATGATTGAGAAGATTTGAAAGAAAGCTTAGAAGACAGAGAACGAAATATGGCAGAAGATAACATGAAAATAAACACAGAAAATAACATGAAAATAAACTGACAAGAAGGAAAATAACAAGGAGATAAACAGCAGATAACAGATATAGACTTAACCCCTGATATCATTACCCTCATTTGGTTTTATAGATTTGTAACTGAAAAATTTTAGTCAAATTTTATCCTTTGAACTAGATCTTAAAATTATCATCCTTTATACCTTGATTTATGTCTGATTTAAGTATTATCTTCTGAACAATTCATTAAAATTTTATAGATCATACCTGGATCGTTAGCCACCGCGTTTATTTATCAGTTCTTAACCATGGTCACCACTGTGCCTCATCCTTCACTACCTGTGGCGACATCGTTGAATTAGTCTTACCGCCTCCCAGTGTCTTATCACATTGCTCTGACCCTGAGAATAGATCCAACACCAGGCATTATGTACCGTCCAGTTAAGAAAAGATAACATATAGATGCGTACTATCCAGATCCAGATATAACAATACCATTATTATTCAGTTCAGTTCAGATAATAGTTTAAAGCAGATAAAGATCAAAGTAGAATAACGATTAATCGATATAATAACATTAATATCCAGTTCAAGAAGATAATAAATAACTTAAATCCACCATTTACATTCCTACTTCCCCATCAGGCTCTGATACTAGACAGCAGGGTGAAGATCACGGGAAAGGCAGAAGAGACAGGATGAAAGAAAGTAGGAGAGCAGACAGACTGCTTTGCATTGTATGTGAATGCAATGCAGAAATAATATTAAAGCATTAGAACCAGAGGGGAAAGGGGGAGAGTTTCTCTCACTAACCTCTCTAAATGGATCTAAAATTATGCCTGCCTAACATCATGGGCAGACATCCATTTAAAGACTAAAAATTTTACTATTACAATAGCAACGCTACAGTGTTCCGCTGCAGTGAACAGTAAAATAGTAATCAGTTGCACCGCTACAGTGAACAGTGTTCAACAGTAGTCTTCTGCATCTTGCTACAGGGTTCGACTAGGATTAGTTTCAACGATGAACAATATTCGACAATGATTGGGTCGATAATGAATAGTATTCGACAAATTTTGACTATTCATCATCCTTCAGGTCGATTGCATAACAGTCATCTTCATTTAGGTTTGCAGAATCTTCAGACAAGGTGATTGAAGGGCAGGGAGAACCAGATTTTTTAGGGACTGATTCTCTGCTAATAGCGACATCCATGTCCTTGTAAAGTCGGAGAACATCTTCCATGTTTTGGAATAGATGAGCTTTGTCAGAAGAGGCAGCAATAGTAGCCAGGATTTTTGCTTTCTGATTCAAAAATTGATAATCAGCTTCATCAGCAGTCTTGAGATATTTTGGGTTCTGTCGAATCCATAGTTTGATGTTGTCGGGAAATGCTCTGGAGGCGTCGAAATCAGCCCACCATTTAGCATAATCTTGTTTTTGTAGTGCCGGGAGGAGATTGGGGAGACCATCATGAGTTTGATATTTGTACTACCAAGAAAACATCCAGGCAAGAGAAAGTTTAGAGAAGAAGTGAAGATCGACAGGAAATAAGTCATCACCTGAATCAAACTTCTTCAAAAAATATTGGAATCCTTCCATAACATTTGTTGGAAGAATATGCTGGACTGGGCCAAAAAAGTTCCACCATTGCAAGAACCAGTGAGGGAACTTATATTGGACATTCTGTTTGAAGTAGATAAGCCAAGAGTGGCGGTTGGACTTGTTCTGGAGCCAAAACATGTTACTCCAAGCTTGCATGTAATCCAAGTAATTAAACCTAATTGGGTCAAAATACTGAGAAAATTTCTTCAAAGTGTTTGGATTCATACCAAATTCTATCAGTGTCATGACCTTCAAAATCTGGATCGTCAAATGGGTTATACAAGATTCATCTTTTGGGTCCCTGTAATGCTTGAGAGAGACCGAGTCAGTATCGACAAGAATATATTCATAAAATTATGGAGTTTTGTTTGTCGAGACTGGTTTAAAGTGAAAACCGTTTGGAAAATTTTTTTGAGGAACTTTGCTTGGGTTGGGATCCCAGAATTCTGGTTCCATTTGGATTACAGGCCAAAAACTTTCTTTTTGAATGTAATGAGGTTTGGAGGAGATAGGTTCAAATTAGACGATTAAATCCTTTTTCGGTTGGTTGACAACAATGGCTTTGCCTTTAAGTGTTTGAATCATGGTTTGAATGTTGGTTCCTGCGACAAATTCTTCAGTGAAGATTTGTTTCCATGATTTATCTGGGAGATGGGTTAGGCCTTGATCTTGCAGGGCTAACAGGGTTGTGATTAGCATGGCATGGTCTTCTTTTGATTATTTTCTCTGAGTCGATGACTCAGCTTTAGCTTGGGTTAATGACCCAGATGGAAGGGTAGAAGACCCCGGTTGATATGATGATTTGGCTGGCTGTGCCAAGGGTGGATTACTAGTACCTCTTCCCCTAGAGGAAGAAGATCTCGTCGATCTCGGTATGGGGCTATTTTCCCTGTAAATATTCACAGGTAAGATAATCAGGTAATGTGTTTGAGGTGCCTTTGATATATTCTATGTCGAAATCAAAAGCACTCAAGATTGCTTGCCATCTAGCAAAAATTTGTTTTGAAGTAAGATTTTTAACATCCTTATGTAAAATATCTTTTGCAAATTTGCAATCGACACGGACTAAAAATTTTTGATTTAATAAATCAGATTGAAATTTTGATATGCAAAGAACAATTGCTAAAATTTCTTTTTTGACCGGCGAATAATTCTGCTATGCAGGATTCTAATGTTTTGATGCATATGCAATGATATGCTCTTTATCTTTGACACGCTGTTTGAGAATGCCACCATAACCTATGTCAGAGGCATCAGTTTCAACGATTTTAAATAATTGAGGATTAGGAAGATAGAGGCATGGAAGATCCTTTACCTGAGATTTTACCTATTTGACAATGTTTGTATGAATGTCTGACCAAGGCAGAGGACTCTTTTTCAGAAGATCATGTAAAGGTTTGATAAGATTACTTAGCTGAGGAAAGAAGTCAGCGACATAATTTAAATAACCAAGAAATCTTTGTAATTGATTTTTGTCAATAAGTTGGTTAGGAAACTTATCAGCAAACACATTTACACGATTAATAGGATTGATAGTTCCTTGATAAATGTTATGACCAAGAAATCTAATTTAGTTTGGAAAAGGTTAATCTTTGACTTGGAAGCTACAAGACCATTTCTTTTAATGACTCCAAGAAAGATATTAATGTGTTTAAAATGTTGATCTATTGATTGAGAGAATACAAGAACATCATCAATGTAGACAATGGTAAAGTTTGAGTATGGATTGATGATTTCGTTCATGATCCTTTGAAATTCAGAAGGAGCATTCTTTAGACCAAAAGGCATTACGTTCCATTCGTACTACCCAAATGGTACAGTGAAGGCCGTCTTGTAGCGATCACTTTCTTTGACTTAGATTTGCCAAAATCCAGATTTCATGTCAAATTTTGAAAAGATTGTAGCTTAATACAGTTTTTAAGATCTTTTTTGTTCGGAATCAGATACCGAATCCATTGGAGTGCTTGATTCAGCGATTTGTAATTAATGACCAATCGAGGAGTACCTCTTTCGATCTCAGCTTGTTTGTTGACATAGAAGGCTAAACAGGACCATGGACTCTTACTTTTCCTAATGAGTCCTTTTGCAAGAAGATCTTTAATCTCCTGCTGACAATACTGAACGAGTTCTTGACTTATTTGAATTGGTCTAGCCTTTGTGGGGATTTGTCTTTCATTGAAATCCTTTTCGTAGAGAAGATCCACCATATGTTTCTTCCTTTCCCAAAAGGCATTTGAAAGATCTGAACAAATTAATCCTTGGATCTGTTCAAGAAGAGATTGAATCATTTTCTAGTTTGGGGTTGACTAAGGTTGGAATCAATATTTTTAAAGGAAATTTCCACTTTTAAATAATTGATTTGGTTTTCTTTATATTGGATTAAGTTAAGATTCCTTAGAATCAGTTTCCTAAGAAATTTGAACATGATTGTTTGACCAAGATGTCGGGTAGTAATCCCTTCATTCGTGATTTGCAGAGGGAAGAATGATCTGATGAACGGTGTTCTTAAGATCACTTCATTTTTGAGATTCTTGACTAATAAGAAAGAAGTTTCAACTTGGAAACCTTGGTTTTCAATGATTGTAGAAGAAAGTTTGAATTTGATTTTTAGTTTTGAACCGTTAGTCGTGCTAAGCTGTTCGGATGTTTTTTCAAAATACTTTGTTGGGATTAATCCCTCCAAAATACAATTTAAATCTGCCCCTGTGTCGAATAATGCGATAGTGTTAAGGACAAAATCATCAATTTTGATGTTTATGTTAATAAAGAATTTTTGAATTTTCATTTGATTAATTATTTGTGCAAAAAATTCTTCATCTTCTTGATTTTTAGTCTTTTGACTTTTTTGACTCTTGTTTTCAAGAATTATTTCCTTATTAGAGTCAGTTTGAATATCCTGATGTTGGGATATTATAATCTGATGTAAGCTTTGTTGTTCTTTAAGTTGCTTAACTTCGATTTTCAGATTATTAATTTCATAGTGAAGGTCTTGGATTGTTATAGTTTTCTTAGAAGTTTTCTTCTCAAGTTTTTTAAGTGTTTCTGTCAGATTGCATTTGTTTTGAACAATTGGTTCTTTAAAGTTTTTAGAAGAACTTGCTTCCATTAAAGAATTTATCATTTCTAAATAGACTTTCCTATCTTGAGGATCATCGATTGAATTAAGAACTTCGAACAGGAGATCTTGCTCCTTTGTTAAGACATTGATTTCGGGAGAATCTAATTTTCCTTCAGATGAAATATCATCAATTTGAATTTGGTTTAAGTCTTCAGTGGATTCTTTATCAGATTCTTCTTCAGATGATTTGACTAAAAAATTATTAATTTGTTCTTCGATTGTCGGTTCAAGATTTAAAGATTTTATCTTTCTCTTTAACCTATAATATTTACTAATGTGACCTGGTTTACCACAGTTATAGCAAATTATAGGTTTCTTTGGGACTTTGATATTATCGATTAGAGGTTTGGACTTAAATTCTTGTTTAAGTCTTCTGGGTTTTGTACTAGCTTTATGTTTGTAGTATTTAGTTTTCTAGACATGATCAAATTTCGGTTTTGGTTTCGTCTTCCTCCTAGCACAAGGAAGACCAAATTGTTCATAGAACGTTCCTAAGTCCCGCTTGGTTTGGGCCTTTTCTCTGGCAAGTTGGGCTTGAATCTTGTCATCTTGGCAGATTTTCAAGGCTACCTGTTGGATGAAAGCAATGAGTTGTCCATAACTCAACTGCTCATAAGGGATTTCTCCATTTGTAGATTGACTTCTGATCTTATCGCGAACCTTGTCGCCTAAGGATTTTAGAAGACCAGCAAGAAATTTTTCTTTCCAGAAAGGCTGTTGACTATCCTCTCTAGTGTAAACCCTAGTCAAGAAGGTGTCTCTATACCACCTAAAGTCAGCTAGAGTTTTACATTTTAAGTTTGAAAGAAGTTCAGCAGACCTATCTTTCTATAAAGACGGATCTTCTACGAAGTGTTGAGCGATTATGAAGATTAGATTGTTGACAGCATCGGGAATTGGTTTCCCATCACTGAGGATTATATTGCCATCGATGTCAGTCTTGACTACTTCACCAAGTTTGACCTTTTGTTCAGTGGAGATATAAATATCCCACTAACCTTTGAGCTGACCGGAAAATCCTGATACAAAGATTCTGATAATGACTTCCTCTGGACAGTCGTACGAGGTTCGATAAGCAGTCGACACCATGGTCATATGCTGAAGAGTGTTGAGGATGGCATATTCAGTCATCCCATCAACGTTCCACTCATAGATGTTATTTGCGCTAAAGCTTCTGAAATTTGGATTTCTTTCTTTAAGCAACAGATCTGGAGTTGTCGCTCTTTGATAGTAGAGTATCGACAGATTTTTCCAGTTAAGAGTTTGGCTGATTACAGGATTTATCTTGATGACAGAATTTGTCTCAGTTTCAGTTTCTGGGCAATCAGATCCCGATTGTGAACTAGATTGTCTAATTGTATTAACAATCAGATTTTTATCTTTAGATTTACTAGTCTTTTACTCTTGGGTTTGTGGTGTATCTGGGGCGACTAAGTTTAGTCTGTCCATAAATTCATTAATAAGACTTTGGTTAGATGGTTTTGGATTGTTTAAAAGTTTTATATTTTCTTTAAGTTGTTCGCTAACTTTGAACAGTTTGAAAAGAGGCTTTTCGATTGACTTGGGAGGTTTAGTTTCATTAGTTTTGGTTCCCGAGGTTGAAGGTTTATCTACTAATTGCTTGACTAATTTTTCACCTAAAACTTGAAGGTATTTGTTTGTATAATTATTTTGTTCCATAAGACTTTTAATGTCTTTCAGATTTATTGGCTCATCTTCTACTTTAGTCTTGAAAGGAGAAGCTAAGACAGGATTGTTGTCTTTGTCTTTTACGTTTGGGATAAGATACTGGCTGGAAGGAGGTAATTCAGATTTGATTAACTCGCCATCTTTACGATGCCAATGCTCCAATGCTCCAGGGATATTCAATTTCATTCCTAATCATGTAGGCATGAAACCAATTAAAGAATGGGATATGTTGTTTGACTTTCTTGAGAAATTCGTAAAACTTCTCTTGGATTTCAGTTCTATTTGATCCCTTAAAATTTTTGAAAAGCCATTTCCTTTGCGGAGTCCATTCCGCGGAATAAAAGTCTTTCCTAAGGGTTTCCTTATCTATGATGAATTCAGACAACATGGACATCATCATTAAGGGAGGAATAGGTTAGAGATTGAATAGATCTCTGATCATCTTCGTCTTCATGTTGGTATGTCGGCCTTGGGATGCTTGATGAAGTTTCCAGTCCTTGAAGATTGGTTGTTGATGGATTAGATTTGATTGTGGAAAAATATTTTCTAGAGACAGCAGATCTGTAGTCTTCAGATCTGGAGGATGAAGATTTAAAAGATTTAGAAGAGCTGAACGAATTTCTCCTACTAAAGGCTAATTCAACTCTACCTGATTGGTGTTGGGTGATTTCCTGAATTTCAGGTGTTTCTCTGGGAAAAGCCGGAGTTGCTTTATCCATAATCCATTTCTCAGGGCGGATTACATCTTCCCATCGGATTTTTTTAGGGACAACAACATTGGCCTTTGTGATGTCTGTCAGGAATAACATTATTACTCCCTTGTCTTTTGGTTTTAACACTTTTGAGTAGAAAGAATTTATTACTTTGTACTAAATCCTATAGATTAAAGCTAAAGGGTTTGATCCGGGCTTCATGTCTAAGCGACAGACTTTAATGTTTAAAAATAATGTGTCTTGAATGTTTTTGTCTTTTAAACTAGCAGTCCTATTAGGATAACAATTAAAATAGATTGGACCATGATGAAGACTAGTTTCAACGGTTCCTAGAAGAGAATCATGGAATTGATTATGTATTATGTCTCATAGACAAAGCAGAACAGATGCGTTTAGTCCTTCTCTAATTAGAGGTTTGACAGCTACCTACACACATCCGATATGCAGATAATTGTATTTGTTAGCTTGACCTTTTAAGGTTTCTTGACAGAGAAGATGAAATTCTTCATCATCTCCTTTAATGGTGATTTGTTTCTTTATAGTCCTGATAATGCAATCAGAACTTCTGAAGAATCGTCCTTCAGTTTTATAGAGTTCATTATTTGGGATTCTGGGGATTTCCCAGTCATCCATGTCTTGATTTTTGTTTTCAAAACAAATTTTTTCATTAAAGATGTTTATTGTAGATGGATTAATTTGTTGCTCAGTGAGTGAAGAGGAAGAAGATTGAGAAGATTTGAAAGAAAGCTTAGAAGACAGAGAACGCAACATGGCAGAAGATTTTAAATAAAGACAGAATATGAGAAAATAAATGCAGAAAATAATAAGAAAATAAACTGACAAGAAGGAAAATAACAAGGAGATAAACAGCAGATAACAGATATAGACTTAACCCCTGATATCATTACCCTCATTTGGTTTCATAGATTTGTAATTGAAAAATTTAAGTCAAAATTTTTCCTTTGAACTAGATCTTAAAATTATCATGTTTCGTACCTTGATTTATGTCTGGTTTAAGTATTATCTTCTGAACAATTCATTTAAATTTTACAGATCATACCTAGATCGTTAGCCAGCGCGTTTATTTATCAGTTCTTAACCATGGTCACCACCGTGCCTCATCCTTCACTACCTGTGGTGACATCGTCGAATTAGTCTTACCGCCTCCCCAGGTCTTACTGCTTCAGCCCCACAGAATAGATCCACCACCAGGCATTATGTACCGTCCAGTTAAGAAAAGATAACATATAGATGCGTACTATCCAGATCCAGATATAATAATACCATTATTATTTAGTTCAGTTCAGATAATAGTTTAAAGCAGATAAAGATCAAAGTAGAATAACGATTAATCGATATAATAACATTAATATCTAGTTCAAGAAGATAATAAATAACTTAAATCCACCATTTATAATCCTACTTCCCCATCAGTCTCTGATACCAGAGAGCAGGATGAAGATCACAGGAAAGGCGGAAGAGACAAGATGAAAGAAAGTAGGAAAGCTGACGGACTGCTTTACATTGTAGGTGAATTTAATTCAAAATAAAAATAATTTATTAAAGCATTAGAACTAGAGACTAAGCTTGGTATAAAACAGAAGTTAAAGCATAAGAGCAAAAGAGAAAAACTGATTATTATTACAAGATTGGAATAGGGGAAAGGGGGGAGTTTCTCTCACTAACCTCTCTAAAGGGATCTAAAATTATGCATGGCTAACATCATGGGTAGACATCCATTTAAAGACTAAAAATTTTACTATTACAACAGTAACGCTACAGTGTCCCGCAGCAGTGAATAGTAAAATAGTAATCAGTCGCACCGCTACAGTGAACAGTGTTCAACAGTAGTCTTCTGCAGCTTGCTACAGGGTTCGACTAGGATTAGTTTCGACAATGAACAATATTCGACAATGAATGGGTCGACAATGAACAGTGTTCGACAAATTTTGACTATTCATCATCCTTCAGGTCGATTGCATAACAGTCATATTCATTTTGGTTTGCAGAATCTTCAGACAAGGTGATTGAAGGACAGGGAGAACCAGATTTTTTAGGGACTGATTCTCTGCTAATAGCAACATCCATGTCCTTGTAAAGTCAGAGGACATCTTCTATGTTTTGGAATAGATGAGCTTTGGCAGAAGAGGCAGCAATAGCAGCCAGGATTTTTACTTTCTGACTCAAAAATTGACAATCAGCTTCATTAGCAGTCTTGAGATATTTTGGGTTCTGTCGAAACCATAGTTTGATGTTATCGGGAGATGCTCTGGAGGTGTCGAAATCAGCCCACCATTTAGCATAAGCTTGTTTTTGTAGTGCCGGGAGGAGATTGGGGAGACCATCATGAGTCTGATATTTGTACTGCCAAGAAAATATCCAGGCAAGAGAAAGTTTGGAGAAGTGAAGATCGATAGGAAATAAGTCATCACCTGAATCAAACTTCTTCAAAAAATATTAGAATCCTTCCATAACATTTGTCAGAAGATTTTGCTAGATTGGGCCAAAAAAGTTCCACCATTGCAAGAACCAGTGAGGGAACTTATATTGGACATTCTGTTTGAAGTAGATAAGCCAAGAGTGGCGGTTGGACTTGTTCTGGAGCCAAAACATGTTACTCCAAGCTTGCATGTAATCCCAGTAATTAAACCTAATTGGGTCAAAATGCTGAGAAAATTTCTTCAAAGTGTTTGGATTCATACCAAATTCTGTCGGTGTCATGACCTTCAAAATTTGGATCGTTGAATGGGTTATACAAGATTCATCTTTTGGGTCCCTGAATGCTTGAGAGAGACCGAGTCAGTATCGACAAGAATATATTCATAAAATTGTCGAGTTTTGTTTGTCGAGACTGGTTTAAAGTGAAAACCATTTGGAAAATTTTTTTGAGGAACTTTGCTTGGGTTGGGATCCCAGAATTCTGGTTCCATTTGGATTATAGGCCAAAAACTTTTTTTTGGAATGTAATGAGGTTTGGAGGAGATAGGTTGAGATTGGACGATTAAATCCTTTTTCGGTTGGTTGACAACAATGGCTTTGCCTTTAAGTGTTTGAATCATGGTTTGAATGTCAGTTCCTTCGGCAAATTCTTCAGTGAAGATTTGTTTCCATGATTTATCTGGGAGATGGGTTAGGCCTTGATCTTGCAGAGCTAATAGGGTTGTGATTGGCATGGCATAGTCTTCTTTTGATTGTTTTCTCTGAGTCGATGGCTCAGCTTTAGCTTGGGTTGATCACCCAGATGAAAGGGTAGAAGACCTCGGTTGATATGATGATTTGGCTGGCTATGCCAGGGGTGGATTACCAATACCTCTTCCCCTAGAGGAAGAAGATCTCGTCGATCTCGGTATGGGGCTATTTTCCCTGTAAATATTCACAGGTAAGATAATCAGGTAATGTGTTTGAGGTGCCTTTGATATATTCTATGTCAAAATCAAAAACACTCAAGATTGCTTGCCATCTAGCAAAAATTTGTTTTAAAGTAAGATTTTTAACATCCTTTTGTAAAATATCTTTTGCAGATTTGCAATTGCCACGGACTAAAAATTTTTGATTTAATAAATCAGATTGAAATTTTGATATGCAAAGAACAATTGCTAAAATTTCTTTTTTGACCATCGAATAATTCTACTGTGCAGGATTCTAATGTTTTGATGCATATACAATGATATACTCTTTGTCTTTGACACGCAGTTTGAGAATGCTACCATAACCTATGTTAGAGGCATCAGTTTCGATGATTTTAAATAATTGAGGATTAGGAAGATAGAGGCATGGAAGATCATTTACCTGAGATTTTACCTGTTTGACAATGTTTGTATGAATGTCTGACCAAAGAGGAGGACTCTTTTTCAAACGATCATGTAAATGTTTAATAAGATTACTTAGCTGAGGAAAGAAGTCAGCGACATAATTTAAACAACGAAGAAATCTTTGTAATTGATTTTTGTCAATAAGTTGGTTAGGAAACTTATCAGCAAACTCAATTACACGATAATAGGATTGATAGTTCCTTGATAAATGTTATGACCAAGAAATCTAATTTTAGTTTGGAAAAGGTTAATCTTTGACTTGAAGACTACAAGACCATTTCTTTTAATGACTCTAAGGAAGATATTAATGTATTTAAAATGTTGATCTATTGAGTGGGAAAAAACAAGAACATCATCAATGTAGACAATGGTAAAGTTTGAGTATGGATTGAAGATTTCATTCATGATCCTTTGAAATTCAGAAGGAGCATTCTTTCGACCAAAAGGCATTACGTTCCATTCGTACTGCCCAAATGGTACAGTGAAGGCCGTCTTGTAGTGATCACTTTCTTTGATTTGGATTTTCCAAAATCCAGATTTCATATCAAATTTTGAAAAGATTTTAGCTGAATACAATTTTTTAAAAAGATCTTTTTTGTTCGGAATCAGATACCGAATCCATTAGAGTGCTTGATTCAGCGGTTTGTAATTAATGACCAATCGAGGAGTACCTCTTTCGATCTCGGCTTGTTTTTTGACATAGAAGGCTGAACAGGACCATGGACTCTTACTTTTCCTAATGAGTCCTTTTACAAGAAGATCTTTAATCTCCTGCTGACAATACTGAATGAGTTCTTGACTCATTTGGATTGGTCTACCTTTGTGGGGATTTGTCTTTCATTGAAATCCTTTTCATAGGGAAGATCCACCATATATTTCTTCCTTTCCCAAAAGGCGTTTGGAAGATCTGAACAAATTGATCCTTGGATCTGTTCAATAAGAGATTGAATCCTTTTCTGGATTTGGGGTTGACTAGGGTTGGAATCAATATTTTTAAAAGAAATTTCCTCTTTTAAATAATTGATTTGGTTTTGTTTATATTGGATTAAGTTAAGATTCCTTAGAATCGATTTCCTAAGAAATTTGAACATGGTTGTTTGACCAAGATGTTGGGTAGTAATCCCTTCATCCGTGATTTGTAGAGGGAAGAGTGATCTGATGAACGGTGTTCCTAAGATCATTTCATTTTTTAGATTCTTGACTAATAAGAAAGAAGTTTCAACTTGGAAACCTTGGTATTCAATGATTGCAGAAGAAAGTTTGAATTTGAGTTTTAGTTTTGAACTGTTAGCCGTGTTAAGCTATTCGGATGTTTTTTCAAAATACTTTGTTAGGATTAATCCATCCAAAATTCAATTTGAATCTGCCCCTGTGTCGAATAATGCGACAGTGTTAAGGACAAAATCATCAATTTTGATGTTTATGTTAATAAAGAATTTTTGAATTTTCATTTGATTAATTATTTGTGCAAAAAATTCCTCATCTTCTTGATTTTCAGTCTTTTGACTTTTTTGACTCTTGTTTTTGGGAATTATTTCCTTATCAGAGTCAGTTTGAATATCCTGAAGTTAGGATATTATAATCTGATGCAAGCTTTGTTGTTCTTTAAGTTGCTTAACTTCGATTTTTAGATTATTAATTTCACATTGAAGGTATTGGATTGTTATAGTTTTCTTAGAAGTTTTCTTCTCAAGTTTTTTAAGTGTTTCTTTCAGATTGTATTTGTTTTGAACGATTGGTTCTTTAAAGTTTTTTGAAGAACTTGCTTCCATTAAAGATTTTATATTTCTAAATTGACTTTCCTATCTTGAGGATCATCGATTGAATTAAGAACTTCGAACAAGAAATCTTGCTCCTTTGTTAAGACATTCATTTCGAGATAATCTGATTCTCCTTCAGATGAAATATCATCAATTTGAATTTGGTTTAAGTCTTCAGAGGATTCTTTATCAGATTCTTCTTCAGATGATTCGACTAACAAATTATTAATTTATTCTTCGATTGTCGGTTCAAGATTTAAGGATTTTATCTTTCTCTTTAACCTATAATATTTACTAATGTGACCTGGTTTACCATAGTTATAGCAAATTATAGGTTTCTTTGGGACTTTAATATTATCGATTGGAGGTTTGGACTTAAATTCTTGTTTAAGTCTTCTGGGTTTTGTACTAGCTTTATGTTTGTAGTATTTAGTTTTCTGGACACGATCAAATTTAGGTTTTGGTTTCGTCTTCCTCCTAGCACAAAGAAGACCAAATTGTTCACAGAATATTCCTAAGTCCCGCTTGGTTTGGGTCTTTTCTCTGGCAAGTTGGGCTTGAATCTTGTCATCTTGGCAAATTTTCAGGGCTACCTTTTGGATGAAAGCAATGAGTTATCCGTAACTCAACTGCTCATAAGGGATTTCTCCATTTGGTGATTGACTTCTGATCTTGTCGCGAACCTTGTCGCCTAAGGATTTTAGAAGACCAGCAAGAAATTTTTCTTTCCAAAAAGGCTGTTGACTATCCTCTCTAGTGTAAACTCTAGTCAAGAAGGTGTCTGTATACCACCTTAAGTCAGCTAGAGTTTTGCATTTTAAGTTTGAAAGAAGTTCAGCAAACCTATCTTTCCATAAAGACGGATCTCCTATGAAGTGTTGAGCGATTGTGAAGATTAGATTGTTGACAGCATCGGGAATTGGTTTCCCATCACTGAGGATTATATTGCCGTCGGCGTTAGTCTTGACAACTTTGCCAATTTTTACCTTTTGTTCAGCGGAGATATAATTTTCCCACCAACCTTTGAGCTGACCGAAAAATCCTGATACAAGGATTCTGACAATGACTTCCTCTGGACAGTCGTATGAGGTTTGATAAGCAGTCGACACCATGGTCATATGCTGAAGAGTGTTGATGATGGCATATTCAGTCATCCCATCAATGTTTCACTCATAGATGTTGTTTGCACTAAAGCTTCTGAAGTTTGGATTTCTTTCTTCAAGCAACAGATCTGGAGCTGTCGCTCTTTGATAGTAGACTTTCGACGGATTTTTCCAGTTAAAAGTTTGGCTGATTACAGGATTTACCTTGATGACAGAATTCATCTCAGTTTCAGTTTCTGGACAATCAGATCCTGATTGTGAACTAGATTGTCTAATTGTATTAACAATCATATTTTTATCTTTAGATTTACTAGTCTTTGACTCTTGGGTTTGTGGTGTATCTGGGGCGACTAAGTTTAGTCTATCCATAAATTTATTAATAAGACTTTGGTTAGATGGTTTTGGATTGTTTAAAAGTTTTATACTTTCTTTAAGTTGTTTGCTAACTTTGAATGGTTTGAAAAGAGGCTTTTCGATTGACTTGGGAGGTTTAGTTTCATCAGTTTTGGTTCTCGAGGTTGAAGGTTTATCTACTGATTGCTTGACTAATTTTTCACCTAAAACTTGAAGGTATTTGTTTGTATAATTATTTTGTTCCATAAGACTTTTAATGTCTTTCGGATTTATTGGCTCATCTTCTACTTTAGTCTTGAAAGGAGAAGCTAAGACAGGATTGTTATCTTTGTCTTTTACGTTTGGGATAAGATACTGGCTGGAAGGAGGTAATTCAGTTTGATAAACTCGCCATCTTTGCGATGCCAGATAGTAAGAACATTAGTTGATTTATCTTCAATCAGACCAATGCTCCACGGATATTCAATTTCATTCCTAATCATGTAGGCATGAAACCAATTAAAGACTGGGATATGTTGTTTGACTTTGTTGAGAAATTCGTAAAACTTCTCTTGGATTTCAGTTCTGTTTGATCCTTTAAAATTTTTGAAAAACCATTTCATTTGTGGAGTCCATTCCATGGAATAAAAGTCTTTCCTAAGGGTTTCCTTATCTATGATGAATTCAGATAACATGGACATCATCATTAAGGGAGGAATAGGTTAGAGATTGAATAGATCTCTGATCATCTTCGTCTTCACGTTGGTATGTCAACCTTGGGATGCTTCATGAAGTATCCAGTCCTTGAAGATTGATTGTTGATGGATTAGATTGGATTATGGAAAAAAAATTTCTAGAGACAGCAGATCTGTAGTCTTCAGATCTGGAGGATGAAGATTTAAAAGATTTAGAAGAACCGAACGAATTTCTCCTACTGAAGGCTAATTCAACTCTACCTGATTGGTGTTGGGTGATTTCCTGAATTTCAGGTGTTTCTTTAGGCAAAGCTGGAGTTGTTTTATCCATAATCCATTTCTCAGGGAGGATTACATCTTCCTATCGGATTTGTTTAGGGACAACAACATTGGCCTTTGTGATGTCTGTTAGGAATAACATTGTTACTCCCTTGTCTTTTGGTTTTAACACTTTTAAGTAGAAAGAATTCATTACTTTGTACTGTATCCTATAGATTAAGGCTAAAGGGATTGATCCGGGCTTCATGTCTAAGCCACAAACTTTAATGTTTTAAAATAATGTGTCTTGAATGTTTTTGTCTTTTAAACTAGCAGTCCTATTAGGATAACAATTAAAATAGATTGGACCATGACCAAGACTAGTTTCAACGGTTCCTAGAAGCGAATCATGGAATTGATTATGTCTTATGTCTCTTAGACAAAGCAGAACAGATGCGTTTAGTCCTTCTCTAATTAGAGGTGTGATAGCTACATGTGCACATCCGATACGCAGATAATTGTATTTGTTGGCTTGACCTTTTAAGGTCTCTTGACAGAAAAAATGAAATTCTTCATCATCTCCTTCAATGGTGATTTGTTTCTCTACAGCTCTAATAATGCAATCAGAACTTCTGAAGAATCGTCCTTCAGTTTTATAGAGTTCATTGTTTGGGATTCTGGAGATTTCCCAGTCATCCATGTCTTGATTTATGTTTTCAAAACAAATTTTTTCCTTAAAGATGTTTGTTGTAGATAGATTAATTTGTTGCTCAGTGAGCGAAGAGGAAGAAGATTGAGAAGATTTGAAAGAAAGCTTAGAAGACAGAGAACTCAACATGGCAGAAGATTTTAAATGAAGACTGTTGGTGTATACCCTAGAGGCCAATACATTTTCTGTATTTACATACATTCTATTATACTATTTTTATATATATGAGGCATTTCATTTATTGTGTTCTTTTTGATAAACATAATAAAGTCATTAGAATAGTAAGTTTGATGCCATAGGACATTAAGTGGATGACTTGATCATGAGATCTTTTTGGTTACAACACTATTCTTAAATGTCCCTAGTCAAGTATTATTGTTAATTAGGACAACAATAATACATTGAGACTAGTATGTGCATAGACTGATGACCATATCTCACGAGTCATGGATATGAGATATTAAGTCTTCACATGGGTACATATTAGAGTAATGATACACTGGATTGACTCACCATGAGAATGCTACATGGATCGTTACGTGAGTGTCATAAGCGATTCTCATAGTGACAATGGTGTTTGTGGTCCTTTGACCTGAAATCACTACGATTCCTATATGAGGAGTTGTGTGTTTTAATGTCATCAAACGTCATCTATAACAAGGTGATTATAAAGTTGGTTATTGGACATACTGCGAATCATGCAGAGGGATGTGAGTGATCTAGATGGGATTTGTCACTCCTAAATAACAGGAGCGATATCTTCCGGCCCCCTGATTGAGTGAGACTGCGAAATGCATGGCCATACTCAAATGAGTCAATATGAGATATTGATCTCATTTGTTATTACAAAGTCTACTCGAATATCAGGAAACGAATGATTCGATTATACAAGGGTGATGTATTCCATGCCTTCTGTTCAATCTAGATATCTTGACAAAGGAACTAAACGACACAGAAACATTGGTCACGGAAAGGTTATGTCAAATCACTAACATTCTTATTACTTAGGTAGTAGCAATGTGTTGCTAGATACTGCTCATTACTTGTAATATTAAAATGAAATTTTAATATTACTGCCAACGTAATAAGAACCTGCAGGGTCACACACATAGAGCAGACTAAAATTGGAGCAATGGATCCAAGTTGGACTCGGATTCAAATATGGGCCAGACTCATAACAGATGGGTCTAGGGTTACACAGTTTACCTTGCTGCTGCTCACACTCACTTAAGGCAGTCACTATTATAAATAGTACTGCTAAGGGGTTGCTAATATAGATAATTTCAGAACCCTAGTTGCACCTACAGAAAAGTGAGTGAGAGAGCGACAGGTTTCTTCTCTTCTCTTCGCAGCTAGCACTGTGTGAGAGACGTGAGGCTCCTCTTTGCGGATGTTGGACGTTCGTGAGTCTGGTCGTGTGGATACCACAGAGACATCGTTTCTATTACAGTGTTGGTGATTCACGCTTCAAGAGGTAAATCATTTAAAAAAAACTCGGATTATGGCTTTTTCGCATGGATCCTCGGTGGGAATCCCTGTTTTTCGCTGCGTGATGTATCCGTAAAATTTCCAATAATGGTATCAGAGTGTCTTGCGAAACCATGGTTCGGTTTTCTGTTTTTGTTTACGTGAGATAACATGTTTTCTGTACTTGTTTTTGACAAAAGATTTGATCTTTAATATGTTATTTCCGAAAACCGTATGAAACTCTTTGCGAAAACATATTCTGTTTCTTATGTTATATGCAAAATCGTGATGTTGTTTTCAAAAACCCATGAAGATGTTCATATGTTCTGTGAAAACCATTTTGTATTAAGATGTATGTTTTTGTGAAGCTTTCTGGTATGTATGTGATACGTACAGCGTTATGGAATCCTTATTCTCAATGCGCGGTGCAAAGGTTTAGGAAACCTTGTTCTTGGTTTGCGGCAACAGGGGTTATGGAATCCTTATTTCTGCACAAGAGGCGCAGCGTAAGGGGCTAGGAAACCCCATGCTACCTCTGCGTAGGGTGTTTTTCGAAAACGCGATATTTTATATCCAATTTTATGACTCGTGAAAAATAATAATGTATTATTGTTATGAGTTTATATGTTTTTGTGATGCATGGTGCATGGTTATGGCCTTAGTCCTCTTTTTATGCTTTTTGGTTTTAATAAATACGACCTGCGTGTCGTGCCTTTCTCTCTACATTCTGATTGTACATTCTCTTCTCACCTGACTCCTCTCGAATGTAAAAGAGGTTTCTATATAATGTAATTATGATGTGGAGGCAAGAAGACGGCATCAAGTGAGGACGTTGATGGGAGATGCTTGGTGAAGCTGGCTTAGTTAATGCTACTCTCTTAGGGGCCATAACCATGTCACTTTTATTATATGCTTTTATGTATGAGATACAGGGATAATGTTTATGGTATAATAAATAGTTTAATAAATAGTGAGATCTAGTAATAATAATAATAATAATTCCCTCAAAGCAAATATTAAGTCATTATGTGATGCCTTCCAATGTGTGGCACTCGTCAAGACTAGTATCAATCAAGTGCAGGTCTACCAAAGCAGGATGCCTTTATCTATATTAGTAAGACGCGATGAGATAAAGGTAATATCCAATTGCCAACCATTGGGTTTGACTTAACTAGGCCATTTCAATAGGATTGAAGGCTTAGAGGCATCAAGTTGGGCTTTAGTTCATTAGATGGATTAGAATAAGTGTTATTCACCCAACTATCTAAGAACTACATGTGATGTAATTGGAAAGTGTTTCCTACCTAAATAACTGAATTTTGGGTGATCAGCCAAAGCTGACTCAAAACTAGGTGAAATATGGATCTTGGCCCACTAGAAAATCTTACGATGGGATTTTCTGAGTCAATGCTGAGGGTCATTGACTTGAATAAAATAGTGGGAGGCATATTTAATTAAAAAGACGGCATTAAATATGTTTATGGCATGATACTTATATTTTGCATATTTCTGTTAATAGATTACCATGGCAACAAACACATCAGGTACTTTATCATTGCGATCCGTCCTTGAGAAGGATAAGTTGTTTGGAACGAATTTTCTAAACTGGTACAGGAATTTGAGGATTGTCCTCAAGCAAGAGAAAAAGCTGTATTTTTTGGAACAACCTATTCCTGAGCCACCTGCTGCTAATGCCCCTAGAACTGAAAGAGATACTTATAGAAAGCATCAAGATGATGCCTTGGACATTAGATGTCTAATGCTGGCCACCATGAACTCTGAGCTCTAAAAGCAATATGAGAACATAGATGCATATGATATGATCGTACACCTTAAGAAGCTCTATCAAGAGCAGGCCAGGCATGAGAGATTCGAGGTCTCTAAAGCACTATTTTAGTGCAAGCTGGTAGAAGGAAGCCCTGTTGGTGCTCATGTAATCAAGATGATTGGGTACATTGAAAACCTAGAGAGACTCGGTTTTCCTTTGGGCCAAGAGTTGGCCACTGACTTAGTCTTGCAATCATTGCCAGAAAGTTTTAGTGAATTTGTCATGAACTACAACATGAATGAGATTGACAAATCACTACCAGAGCTGCTAGGCATGTTGAGAACTACTGAGCAGAACATTAACAAAGGCAAAGGGAAGGCCATAATGATGGTCCAAAAGAATAAGGGCAAGAAACAACAGAAAAAGCCCAAGGATAACTGGAAGGGCAAGGGCAAGGATAAGTCCAAGCCTAGCACTTCTGGCTTGAAACCAGTGGGTGGAGTGGCTAAGGAAGGTACATGCTTCCATTGTGGTCAGATCGGACATTGGAAGAGGAACTGTGCCAAGTTCCTGGAGGAGCTCAAAAAGAAGAAGGGAAGTGTGTAACACCCACCGTAGGGTGTCACATGTATACGTTATTATTACCGAATTACCCAAAGTTATAATAATGTAATGTAGTCATAAAATTACGGGTCGTAAAATTTTTTTTTCTTTTGTTTTCGCAAAATAAACTTAGCAGAAAATAAAAGATCATATCAAACTCACACATAATCATACATCATACATATTTTACATAGACAATATCAGAACATTATTTAGAATACAGACCCTGCTTCCAAAAGTAAATGGCACACTTAAAATAATATTACAAACTTGTTTATAATAGAGTTTTAGACTCGCCCAAGTCTATTTAAGCAGCAGAACCCTCAGACGGGTCCTCCTCAGATTCCTCAGCAGATAGGAATCCGTTATGATGTGAAGGCCTACGGACGGTGTTCGAGCAGACGACACGATGCTAATCTCTGTTGGGATATAATACCTACTGTCCCAATGTCGCCTAATGTGCAAAGGAAACTCAATATGAACAAAGATAGTTGCAGTAAGAAACGGGTTCCTACGATAATCTCTACTTATAAAGGCCGTCAATTCTCCTTCGTAAATTAGTCCTCTCTCATCAGGACTAGTCCTCCATGCTTCAGCTCCACCATGGAACTGCAACCTCACACAACCAAAGAAACCGGGTCTTGATGTCATCTTATCAAAATTTTGCGTTTCCAGACGTGAGAAGTAATTCTTCTTCTGCTTCTTGTACTGGTTCTTTCTCAACGTCTTTACTCAATTAAAAATATAATATGCAAATATACACACAAAGAGGTGAGATTATCTACGCCAATACAAGCATGATAGTACAGAGATAATACAAACAACACATCATGCAAAAATATCATATCATGGTCAGAATTATACCATCATCATAGTGCAAAATAATAATTATCATTATGCCACTATCACTGTTTAAATCATACAAAATTACAGCAACACCATCATATAGATATAGATGCTCAGTTTCATGCATGCGCACATAGACTCAATGTCCTACTCCATGGAGCTAATACTCAAGTCGGAGAAATTGATCGAAAAGAGCTGCTGGTATTTCGTGCTTCAGACCAAGTGCTTATAATTATATCTTGCACATCTAGCACATACACAACAGTCTTTGTCAGATCTCGATTAAGAATAGTGTCTCGGTCCAGATCACCGGTGTGCTGCATCGGTCTAACCCACGGTGCAGAAGAGCTACCAATTGCCCATTGTGAGCAACCCGCACCCCGATGCCCCCAAGGTCCATAAGTGACCTACACTACGCGTATCGCACCCACTCAAGAGGTGTACGTTTCTCCTAGGCAATTAGCCATATCCAGTCCATCGGACCATTTTCAATGCATGTGTAATGCACCAATTACCAACCAAAGGTAAATCACAAAATTTCTAATACAAAGTTCAAATACTATTTTACATTCATAAAATGGATTCATGCCAATTATAAGCAAATTGCCCAATTTCTTGTACAGTATTCACATACTGATTTTTAACTGTAAAGTTTATTGTATAATTAACAGCAACCTTATATTATTGCATTTTTCTCATTCATAAAATATTTTTGTCACATTTTTGTGGTCACGTAATATTTTATTACGTAAACAACGATTTGTAACATTTCTATTACGTAACAATTTTCTACTGTATTCTAAAATGCATAAAAATATTCTTTAATTTTTAAATTGCATTGTAATTTTTCTACAACAATTCGATCGTGTAAAATATTTAAACGCTTTAAAAATTATGTAGAAATATTTTAACATTTTTCAAATCACATAATTTAAAAATTACATTTTTGAGTTACATAAATCCTTTTTTCACCATTTTTACCCTTAGTAAAATATTTCTTAACTTTAAAATATTATTTTGGACTTTTCTTAATATAATTTCTTACTTTATTTTCTTCCGATTCTAAAAAAATAATTCTTTTCCATAATATATTTTCTAAACATCACTTTTTATTGATTTAATTTTACAAAATCACATTTAGTTGATTTAATTACTATTTCTAATTTTAAATTTCATAATGTTTTCCAAAACCCAATAAATAAATTCTACTTAATAAATTTAAGTTACAAACGTTTTCTTTTATATTTCTAAATCACTTTCAAAAATTAATTCTCCTTGAAAACAATTTGAAGTTTAGCACCTTCAATCTCCCTTTTTCTTTTATTTATGAAAATTCCACTTGACAACACTTTAATTCTCTTTTCAAAATCCTTATTTTGAAAATTCTTATATTTTATAACATCAAAACATTTTTTTTCTAAATTATCAAGACCTTAAAAATGGCCATTGGAACCATGAAGGATTTTTCTTATAACTTAAATGAATTACATTTTTGTTTCTACGCAAAATTAATTAATATCAACATAACTAAAAAGAAAAAGTGTGCATTCTCTTTTGCAAAAACCAAAATCCTTTTGTTTATTTCCTTTACTTCTCAAATCATAAAATTTTATTATTCATGAAAATATTAATTTGGTGAACACCTAATTTGAGGTGTTTTGGCCAAAAATCTTATTGTTTTAGGGACCCAAAAATCAATTTCCTTGTTCTTTAAAAATTTTCAACATGAACCCTAATTTTGGGCATCAAAACCGAACCTCTCTTTTGGTCATTGGAGCCAAAATTTTACTTATTTCAACATACATCCATCATAATATATTTAACATATATCATCATGCATATTATAAGCATACCATATAAACAAGTAAAAATCATACTAAGCATGCATACACAATTAATTCATGCAAAACATATCAAGCATAAACAAAATAATTAAAAACACATAACACAAATAATTTATTACATGACCATGGATATGAATCCTCACATGGATTCATCATCCATCAAATATAACCATCTCTCACCACCATGCTTGGTTGGTGAGATAAATCTCCCTCTTACCTCTTGAAGAACCACAAGAGCTCCTTGCTTGAAATTTGAACAAGATCTCCACCAACACAAATTTCTTAGACATGAAATAAACACAAGAAAATTAGTACATCAAGCTTGAACAAGAAGAACCATGGATCAAACATGGTTAGAATCATGGAAAATGAAAGAAGAAATGAAGTTTTCCTTACTCTTCACTTCAAGAATCCTTAAGCTTGATCTTAGAAAAAAATCCTTCAAGATGTAAGAATTTGAGAAAATTCTCAACAAGAAAGTTGTTTAGAACAAGGTGAGGATTTAAGAAATTTGATTGTATGAAATTAAAGAGTGATGGAAATGAATTTGGAGAGCTTGGCCGAATGGCCTTGTAGGAGAGAAAGATGGTGTTTTCTTTGGTTTTTCTTCTTGGCACTTAGGTGAAAATGAGAAGGAATGATGAAGTGAGAAGGTGAAGTGAGGAAATGAGTTATTTTGTCTCTAAATGGGCTGCATAGCCGTAGCATGCATAGGAGAGAAATGTAAAGTGAAGTTTGAAGAACATAAGCATTAATGATCAATAGGAAATGGTCTAAACATTTGGCAATTGTCTTCATCTTTTCCTTGGCCTAAAAAGCCTATGCTTTGGCTTTGTCTCCTCCAAAATGCATGCAAAACCGTCCCCCTTCTCCTTGCATGCAACATGTGATTAATTTGCATGGTCATCTTTCCTAAGCCATCCTAGCCCTTGATTAAAAGGATGGTTTGGATTAAAATAGCCATTAGGTTTAGGTTGTAGATGGAAGACTTCTTTTGAGCCATTGGATCTTTCTCCTTTAATTCCTAGCCCTTAGATGAGTCTTCAAAATGGAGGGTCAAGATTACACCTTCAAACTTTACATCCAAGGGTCCAAAATGGTTGTAGTAAATTTTTGTTGACTAAATCTACACCTTTAATTCAAATCCAATGGTTATTAATGGTCCATCTCAACCATTGATTTAATCTTCATCCAAGGGTTCATAATGGTCAACGTTATTTTACAAGACTAAATCTCCACCCTTGATTTAATTTTCCATCCAGCGGTTATAATTAATCCTATTTATTTTCAAGATTAAATCTCCACCGTTGATTAAATCAAATTAAATCTCCAATGTTAATTAAATTAATGGTGGATATCCAATCTACCAATATTAACTTAATAATATAGAATATTATTTTGATTCACTGTAACCCCACAAAACATACATTTACTGTATTTTTACCGTCACGATAAATAAATACAGTAAAAATACGATAAAAGAAATTTTCTAAAACTGTTTTCGGATTCAGGTTTAGTAAGATCCCCTGTCTCCGTCTAAACAGTACAAATTTTTCTATGTGTAGAAAAATTTTCACTTTGCGGGACCCACCTGGGCCCACGTATGGCTACCTGGGCCCACATACATCTCGTGGGGCCCACAAGCTGTAAAAATTTCAAAATCACACATAAAATCATAAAAATTAGAAAATTCACTAATATCCAAACAGATTACGTAAATTAATTTTGACTAAGTAGTAAAAATTAAATTACGTAAATTTTTCTGGCCCAAAAATTATTATTTTCCTGACACAGAACAAATCACTCAAAACGATCAAATATGCAGATGAAATATTTAAAATAATTTTACAGTGCACAGAAATCACTAAACAGTAGAATTCTGCTAACTGTTAAAATTACTTATTTAATACATAGAAAGTTTGGGGTGTTATAATTCTCCCCCTCTACAAAAGTTTCATCCTCGAAACTTGACGAACTTGATTTCACATCCTTAAAATAAAAAGGGATACTGTTCTTTTATCTTTTCTTCTAGTTCCCATGTAGCTTCCCCGCTTACATCATCCCAAATAATTTTAACCAATGAAATTTCCTTACTTCGAAGTTGCTTTGTCTTTCGATCCTCAATCTTTACTGGAACAGTTTCATAGGTTAAATTTTCCTTCAACTTTACTGTGTCTGGCTTGATAGCATGAGTAGGATCATAAATATATTTCCGTAGTTGTGATACGTGAAATACATTGTGAAGGTTTGACAGAAAAAGTGGTAATGCAATCTGATATGCCACCGGACCTACCCGACGTAAAATCTGATATGGTCCGATAAACTTTGGAGTGAGCTTCTTGGACTTAAGCATTCGCCCAACACCCGTCATAGGCGTCACTCGCAAAAATACATGGTCACCTTCTTCAAACTCGAAAAATTTTCTCCTTTTATCAGCATAACTCTTTTGTCGAGTCTGGGTCACCCTCATCTTATCTTGAATCATCTTCACTTTCTCAGTTGTCTGTTGTACAATTTCTGGTCCTAACATAGCACTCTCACCATCTTGATACCAACATAATGGTGTTCTGCATTGTCTTCCATACAATGCTTCATAGGGTGCCATCCCTATACTTGAGTGAAAACTGTTATTATATGTGAATTCTATTAATGACAAGAATTCATCCCAACCTCCAGTTTGCTCCAGAACACAAGCTCTCAATAAATCTTCCAGAGACTGAATTGTTCTTTCTGATTGACCATCTGTTTGTGGATGGTAAGCAGAACTTAGACGTAACTTTGTCCCCATCGCTTCTTGCAAACTATCCCAAAATCTATATGTAAACCTTGGATCTCGATCCGAAATGATACTGGATGGTACACCATGAAGTCTAACAATTTCACTGATGTACACTTGAGCCAACTTTTCCATTGAGTATTTAATATTAATCGGAAAAAAGTGCACTGACTTAGTAAGTCGATCAACAATTACCCAAATGGCATCATGACCTTTCCGAGTCTTTGGTAGTCCCATCACAAAATCCATTGCTATGTCATCCCATTTCCATTCGGGAATAGGCAAAGGTTGCAACATTCCCGAAGGTCTTTGATGTTCCACCTTAGCCTTCTGACAGACTAAACAGGATGATACATACTCTGCAACATCTTTCTTCATTCCTTGCCACCAATATAATTGTTTTAAATCCTGGTACATCTTTGTGGCTCCTGGATGCATACTCAGTTTACTCCTGTGAGCTTCCTCCAAAATCAATCTTCTAAGATTCGGATCATTAGGCACACAAACTCTTCCTTGAAACTTCAAAATTCCATTAACAACTTCGCTAAAATCCAACACTGCCCCTTGACTCTTTGCTTCTTTTGCTTCTTGCAAATATTGGTCACTGTTTTGTCCTTCACGGATTCTATCCATCAAATCATTTGAAATGGTGATCATATTTAAAAGCAATTTCGCCCGGCGTCAATTTCACTGATAATCGCATATCCCGAAATTCTTCTATCAACTCCTTCTCCTTGATCATCATAACAGAAGCACTAAGTACTTTTCTACTCAACGCATCCGCTACGACATTCGCCTTTCCGGGATGATACTGCAATTGAAAATCATAGTCCTTCAAAAATTCTAACCAACGCCTTTGCCTCATGTTCAACTCTCTTTGGTCAAACAGATACTTCAAGCTTTTATGATCACTAAAAACAGTGAACGTAGCTCCATAAAGAAAATGTCTCCATACTTTCAATGCAAACACCACAGCTGCCAACTCCAAGTCATGAGTCGGATAATTCTTCTCATGATTTTTCAACTGTCTTGAAGCATAAGTCACTACCTTACGGTTTTGCATAAGTACACCACCCAATCCTTGGTATGAAGCATCACAATATACCTCGAAAGGTTCGTTTGGATCAAGTAGAATCAACACTGGTGAAGTAGTCAATCGTCTTTTCAATTCTTCAAAACTTTCTTCGCATGCATCAGTCCACACGAACAGTTGATTCTTTCGTGTAAGTTGGGTAAGAAGTCCTACAATCTTTGAAAACCCCTCAATGAAACGTCTATAATAACCAGCTAATCCGACAAAACTACAGATTTCTGTTACAGTCTTTGGTCTTTCCTATTCCAAAACTGTCTTCACCTTTGAAGCATCAACTTCAATTCCTTTCTCCGATATCACGTGTCCCAAAAATTAAATTTCACTCAACCAAAATTCACATTTGGACAACTTGGCATATAACTTATTCTCCTTCAAAATTTGAAGAACCACCCTGAGATGTTCAGCATGTTCCTCCTGACTTCGAGAATAAATTAAAATGTCATCTATAAAGACAACAACAAACTTATCCAAGTATGAACGGAAAATTCTGTTCATGAAGTCCATGAATATGGCTGGTGCATTTGTCACACCAAACGGCATCACTAAATATTCATAATGCCCATAACGAGTTCGAAAAGCTGTTTTGGGAATATCCTCCACTTTTACACGTATTTGGTGATACCTTAACGTAGATCAATCTTGGAAAATATTGCGGCTCCTCGCAATTGATCCATCAGATCATCTATCCTTGGAAGTGGATATTTATTCTTAATCGTGATTTTATTTAGTTGCCGATAGTCTACACATAGACGTGAAGTTCCATCCTTCTTCTTGACCAATAATACTGGAGCTCCCCATGGTGACACACTAGGTCTCACGAATTGTTTCTCTAATAATTCCTCCAGCTGTTTCTTTAGTTCGGCTAATTCTACCGGTGACATCCGATAGGGCGCTATAGATATCGGTCCAGCTCCAGGTACAAGATCAATGGCAAACTCGATTTCCCTTACCGGTGGTAGTCCTGGTATATCTTCAGGAAACACTTCAGGAAATTCGTTAACTACGAAAATATCCTTCAAGGCATCTTCACATTGCACCTCTAAAGAAGATAACAATAGATACCCATGATCTCCTTCCTTCAAACAAGCTTCCACTTGAGTAGCCGTTAGGAATCTAAGATCCTTAGCCTCAGGAAACACTAACATCTTATTCAAACAATCAATTAGGATATGGTTAGAAGACAACCAATCCATTCCCAAAATTACATTAATTTTGGAAAGAGGCAAACAGATCAAGTCCACATAAAAGATTCTATCCCTAACACAGACAGGATAATTCAGGTATACTATTGATGTAACTACAGACTTATCAGTAGGAGTAGCAACATTCAGATCATATGGCAAGGCAGTCACAGTCAATCCCAAACGTTCAACACTATCACATGCAATGAAAGAATGTGTTGCTCCTGAATCATAGAGTATGGTTAAAGGATTACCTCCAATAGTACCCTCCTCCATTATCAAGTCCTCTGATTGAGCAGCTACTTCTCCGCTCATTGTATAGACACGACCTCCCGCCTATGGTCTTGCAGTTCAAACATTTCCCACAAAGGATTCCTTCTTTATCTGATCACAGTCTTTAGAGAAATGTCCAAGCTTTCCACACTTAAAATAAATAACTTCTTTATGTTGACAATCTTTCGTGAGATGGTCCTTCCCACATTTGAAACATCGAATAGGAGTCCCAGCTTGACTTGTCTTATTGCCGCTAGAACTTCCACCCACAAATTGCTTCTTAGTCTGACTTCCTGCAGGTTTCATATATGGCTTTTGCTGAGAGCGACTTGCTTGAGTACTCTTTCCTTTTTGGAACCTTACAAATCCAAAATTTTTGTTTCTTGCCGCTCGTTGATGATCAATCTCTTCAACTTTACGACATTTTTCAATCAAAGTTGGAAATTGATTAATCTCCAACATCGATACAGCTCTCTTAATATCCAGCTTTAATCCTTCTTCAAATTTCCTGCATTTCCAGCCCTCATCTGGATTCATCTGCAAATATCTCAAAAACTGAGACAGACTTTCAAATTTTGCCGCATACTCACTTACGGACATCAATCCTTGTCGTAAGCTCAGAAATTCCATTTCCTTCATATGCCTCACACTTGCTGGAAAATATTTCTCCAGAAACTTTTGCTTAAAAACTTGCCATGTCACCATCCTTCCTTCGGCTTCCAACAGTCTTCTAGCTCCTGTCCACCACCGTTCACCATCTCCTACCAGCATAAAGGTTGCCAACGTAAGCTTCCGTTCATCAGCAGATCCCATACCATCAAATATCTTTTCAAGTTCTTGGATCCAAAGTTCAGCTTTCTTCGGATCAAACTCTCCACGAAACTTCGGTGGATTATTCCTTCAAAACTCAGACAAACTGTGCACATTCTCATTAGCCCGTTGATTTTGTTGTGCAACCACTTCCGCCATTCTCTCGCATTCTTTGCTACATGGTTGACCATGTTCCCATTACCATTCCCATTATCGCTCACATTAAGCTCCATATCGTTTCTATTATTGATACGTCCACGTCCACGTCCGGCCATTATTCTTTCCTATTTAAATTGAACAACACAAGAAAGTCAAATTCAAGTTTCAGACCAAGAAACCACAAACAGAGAATCACACAACACAAACAAGACAGACCTAACCACAACCCCAAAAGACTCTAACTTGGGATCTGATACCAACTAATGTAACACCCACCGTAGGGTGTCACATGTATATGTTATTATTACCGAATTACCCCAAGTTATAATAATGTAATGTAGTCATAAAATTACGGGTCATAAAATTTTTTTTTCTTTTGTTTTCGCAAAATAAACTTAGCAGAAAATAAAAGATCATATCAAACTCACACATAATCATACATCATACATATTTTACATAGACAATATCAGAACATTATTTAGAATACAGACCCTGCTTCCAAAAGTAAATGGCACACTTAAAATAATATTACAGACTTGTTCATAATAGAGTTTTAGACTCGCCCAAGTCTATTTAAGCAACAGAACCCTCAGACGGGTCCTCCTCAGATTCCTCAGCAGATAGGAATCCGTTATGATGTGAAGGCCTACGGACAGGTGTTCGAGCAGACGACACGATGCTAATCTCTGTTGGGACATAATACCTAGTGTCCCAATGTCGCCTAATGTGCAAAGGAAACTCAATATGAACAAAGATAGTTGCAGTAAGAAACGGGTTCCTACGATAATCTCTACTTATAAAGACCGTCAATTCTCCTTCGTAAATTAGTCCTCTCTCATCAGGACTAGTCCTCCATGCTTCAGCTCCACCATGGAACTGCAACCTCACACAACCAAAGAAATCGAGTCTTGATGTCATCTTATCAAAATTCCGCGTTCCCAGATGTGAGAAGTAATTCTTCTTCTGCTTCTTGTACTGGTTCTTTCTCAACGTCTTTACTCAATTAAAAATATAATATGCAAATATACACACAAAAAGGTGAGATTATCTACGCCAATACAAGCATGATAATATAGAGATAATACAAACAACACATCATGCAAAAATATCATATCATGATCACAATTATACCATCATCATAGTGCAAAATAATAATTATCATTATGCCACTATCACTATTTAAATCATACAAAATTACAGCAACACCATCATATAGATATAGATGCTCAGTTTCATGCATGCGCACATAGACTCAATGTCCTACTCCATGGAGCTAATACTCAAGTCGGAGAAATTGATCGAAAAGAGCTGCTGGTATTTCGTGCTTCAGACTAAGTGCTTATAATTATATCTTGCACATCTAGCACATACACAACAGTCTTTGTCAGATCTCGATTAAGAATAGTGTCTCGGTCCGGATCACCGGTGTGTTGCATCGGTCTAACCCACGGTGCAGAAGAGCTACCAACTGCCCATTGTGAGCAACCCGCACCCCGATGCCCCCAAGGTCCACAAGTGACCTACACTACGCGTATCGCACCCACTCAAGAGGTGTACGTTTCTCCTAGGCAATTAGCCATATCCAGTCCATCGGACCATTTTCAATGCATGTGTAATGCACCAATTACCAACCAAAGGTAAATCACAAATTTTCTAATACAAAGTTCAAATACTATTTTATGTTCATAAAATGGATTCATGCCAATTACAAGCAAATTGCCCAATTTCTTGTACAGTATTCACATACTGATTTTTAACTGTAAAGTTTATTGTATAATTAACAGCAACCTTATATTATTGCATTTTTCTCATTCATAAAATATTTTTGTCACATTTTTATGGTCACGTAATATTTTATTACGTAAACAACGATTTGTAACATTTCTATTAAGTAACAATTTTCTCTTTGTATTCTAAAATGCGTAAAAATATTCTTTAATTTTTAAATTGCATAGCAATTTTTCTACAACAATTCGATCGTGTAAAATATTTAAATGCTTTAAAAATTATGTAGAAATATTTTAACATTTTTCAAATCGCATAATTTAAAAATTACGTTTTTGAGTTACATAAATCCTTTTTTCACCGTTTTTACCCTTCGTAAAATATTTCTTAACTTTAAAATATTATTTTGGACTTTTCTTAATATAATTTCTTACTTTATTTTCTTCCAATTCTAAAAAAAAATTCTTTTCCATAATATATTTTCTAAACATCACTTTTTATTGATTTAATTTTACAAAATCACATTTAGTTGATTTAATTACTATTTCTAATTTTAAATTTCATAACATTTTCCAAAACCTAATAAATAAATTCTACATAATAAATTTAAGTTACAAACGTTTTCTTTTATATTTCTAAATCACTTTCAAAAATTAATTCTCCTAGAAAACAATTTGAAGTTTAGCACCTTCAATCTCCCTTTTTCTTTTATTTATGAAAACTCCACTTGACAACACTTTAATTCTCTTTTCAAAATCCTTATTTTGAAAATTCTTATATTTTATAACATCAAAACATTTTTTTTTCTAAATTATCAAGACCTTAAAAATGGCCATTGGAACCATGAAGGATTTTTCTTATAACTTAAATGAATTACATTTTTGTTTCTACGCAAAATTAATTAATATCAACATAACTAAAAAGAAAACGTGTGCATTCTCTTTAGCAAAAACCAAAATCCTTTTGTTTATTTCCTTTACTTCTCAAATCATAAAATTTTATTATTCATGAAAATATTAATTTGGTGAACACCTAATTTGAGGTGTTTTGGCCAAAAATCTTATTGTTTTAGGGACCCAAAAATCAATTTCCTTGTTCTTGAAAAATTTTCAACATGAACCCTAATTTTGGGCATCAAAACCGAACCTCTCTTTTGGTCATTGGAGCCAAAATTTTACTTATTTCAACATACATCCATCATAATATATTTAACATATATCATCATGCATATTATAAGTATACCATATAAACAAGTAAAAATCATACTAAGCAGGCATACACAATTAATTCATGCAAAGCATATCAAGCATAAACAAAATAATTAAAAACACATAACACAAATAATTTATTACATGACCATGGATATGAATCCTCACATGGATTCATCATCGATCAAATATAACCATCTCTCACCACCATGCTTGGTTGGTGAGATAAATCTCCCTCTTACCTCTTGAAGAACCACAAGAGCTCCTTGCTTGAAATTTGAACAAGATCTCCACCAACACAAATTTCTTAGACATGAAATAAACACAAGAAAATTAGTACATCAAGCTTGAACAAGAAGAACCATGGATCAAACATGGTTAGAATCATGGAAAATGAAAGAAGAAATGAAGTTTTCCTTACTCTTCACTTCAAGAATCCTTAAGCTTAATCTTAGAAAAAAATCCTTCAAGATGTAAGAATTTGAGAAAATTCTCAACAAGAAAGTTGTTTAGAACAAGGTGAGGATTTAAGAAATTTGATTGTATGAAATTAAAGAGTGATGGAAATGAATTTGGAGAGCTTGGCCGAATGGCCTTGTAGGAGAGAAAGATGGTGTTTTCTTTGGTTTTTCTTCTTGGCACTTAGGTGAAAATGAGAAGGAATGATGAAGTGAGAAGGTGAAGTGAGGAAATGAGTTATTTTGTCTCTAAATGGGCTGCATAGCCGTAGCATGCATAGGAGAGAAATGTAAAGTGAAGTTTGAAGAACATAAGCATTAATGATCAATAGGAAATGGTCTAGACATTTGGCAATTGTCTTCATCTTTTTCCTTGGCCTAAAAAGCCTATGCTAGCTTTGTCTCCTCTCCAAAATGCATGCAAAATCGTCCCCCCCTTCTCCTTGCATGCAACATGTGATTAATTTGCATGGTCATCTTTCCTAAGCCATCCTAGCCCTTGATTAAAAGGATGGTTTGGATTAAAATAGCCATTAGGTTTAGGTTGTAGATGGAAGACTTCTTTTGAGCCATTGGATCTTTCTCCTTTAATTCCTAGCCCTTAGATGAGTCTTCAAAATGGAGGGTCAAGATTACACCTTCAAACTTTACATCCAAGGGTCCAAAATGGTTGTAAATTTTTGTTGACTAAATCTACACCATTAATTCAAATCCAATGGTTATTAGTGGTCCATCTCAACCATTGATTTAATCTTCATCTAACAGTTCATAATGGTCAAAGTTATTTGACAAGACTAAATCTCCACCCTTGATTTAATTTTCCATCCAACGGTTATAATTAATCCTATTTATTTTCAAGATTAAATCTCCACCATTGATTAAATCAAGATTAAATCTCCAATGTTAATTAAATTAATGGTGGATATCCAATCTACCAATATTAACTTAATAATATAGAATATTATTTTGATTCACTGTAACCCCACAAAACATACATTTACTATATTTTTACCGTCACGATAAATAAATACAGTAAAAATACGGTAAAGAAAATTTTCTAAAACTGTTTTCGGATTCAGGTTTAGTAAGATCCCCTGTCTCCGTCTAAACAGTACAAATTTTTCTATGCATAGAAAAATTTTCACTTTGCGGGACCCACCTGGTCCTACGTATGGCTACCTGGGCCCACATACATCTCGTGGGGCCCACAAGCCGTAAAAATTTCAAAATTACACATAAAATCATAAAAATTAGAAAATTCACAAATATCCAAACAGATTACGTAAATTAATTTTGACTAAGCAGTAAAAATTAAATTACGTAAACTTTTCTGGCCCAAAAATTATTATTTTCCTGACACAGAACAAATCACTCAAAATGATCAAATATGCAGACGGAATATTTAAAATAATTTTACAGTGCACAGAAATCACTAAACAGTAGAATTCTGCTAACTGTTAAAATTACTTATTTAATACATAGAAAGTTTGGGGTGTTACAAAGTGAGACTTCCCCTTCAGGTATTTTTGTTATTGAAGTCAATTTATCTACTTCTGCATCATGGGTATTAGATACTAGATGTGGATCTCACATTTGTGTAAATGTGCAGGATCTAAAGAGCAGTAGACCATTGACGAAGGGTGAAGTCGACCTACGAGTGGGAAATGGAGCAAAGGTTACTGCATTAGCTGTAGGGACTTATTTATTATCTTTGCCCACTGGGCTTGTAATAGAGTTAGAGAACTGATATTTTGTGCCTGCTATTAGTAGGAATATCATTTCTGTTTCTTGTTTGGACAAGAAAGGTTTTTCTTTTATTATAAAGGACAAGTGTTGTTCCATTTATATGAATGATATTTTTTATGGTAGTGCACAATTGAGTAATGGACTTTATGTACTTGATCTCGAAACGCCTGTCTATAACATAAATACAAAGAGGTTTAAATCAAATGATCTGAACCTAACTTTTCTCTGGCATTGTCGTTTGGGCCACATAAATGAGACATGTGAGACATATGAGACATGTGAATCTTGTTTATTTGGGAAGATGACAAAGGCCCCATTCACTGGACAAGGTGAAAGGGCTAGTGATCTTTAGGCCTTATACATAGTGATGTATATGGGCCACTAAACACACTCGCTAGAGGCAGTTGTCAATACTTCATTACATTTTCTATATGTCTTTCTTGAAGATCTGGGGCTCCGAAGCTTATGTGAAACGTCAAGTTTCTGATAAGCTTGCACCCAAATCAGATAAATGCTTCTTTGTGGGGTATCCAAAGGAAACCAAGGGATACTTTTTCTATAATTCTACCGAGGGCAAAGTGTTTATCGCACGGACAGCTGTGTTTCTAGAAAGGGAGTTTATCTCCAAAGGAACCAGTGGAAGAAAAGTAGAACTTGAAGAAGTTCAAGTTTCACAAAGCAGCAATGAACCAATGGTGGAAATAGAAGCGACCTCCACAAAATGTTGTGGAACAGCAACCTGCTCTAGTAGCACAAGACCTGCGCAGGTCTAACAGGATACATCATCAACCAGAGAGATATGGATTTCTCATGACCCAACAAGGTGACATATTGCTTATGGATCAAGATGAGCCTGTGACTTACCAGGAAGCCATTATTGGCCCAGAATCTGAGAAATGGCTTTAGGCCATGAGATCTGAAATGGATTCCATGTATGCCAACCAGGTATGGACCTTGGTTGACCCACCTGAAGGGGTAAAACCCATTGGGTGTAAGTGGGTTTTCAAAAATAAAACTGACATGGATGGTAATGTGCATACCTTTAAGGCGCGATTGGTGGCTAAAGGTTTCAAACAAATTCATGGTGTAGACTATGATGAGACTTTTTCCCCAGTTACAATGCTTAAATCCGTTCGGATCTTGCTTGTTGTTGCAGCATACCATGATTATGAAATCTGGCAAATGGATGTCAAAACTGCTTTCCTTAATGGAAATCTTCTCGAAGATGTGTACATGACACAACCTGAGGGTTTTGCCACTCCAGAGGATGCTAGAAAAGTATGCAAGTTGCAACGATCTATTTATGGATTGAAGCAAGCTTCCAGAAGCTGGAATCTTCGTTTTGATGATATAATAAAATAGTTTGGTTTCATCAAGAATGAAGAAGAATCTTATGTCTACAAGAAGGTTAGTGAGAGCACTATTGTCTTTCTGGTATTGTATGGAGATGACATACTACTTATTGGAAATGACATCCCTACTCTACAGTCTATAAAGACTTGGTTAGGGAACTGCTTCTTTATGAAGGACTTGGGTGAAGCCACCTATGTATTAGGTATCAGGATCTATAGAGATAGATCACTGAGACTGCTTGGCCTAAGTCAGAGTACATACATAGACAAAGTGTTAAGATTATTTAATATGCATGAATCTAAGAAAGGACTCTTGCCTATGTCACATGGTGTAAGCCTATCTAAGGCTCAATCCCCTTCCACACAGGATGAGAGGGATCGTATGAGCAAGATTCCATATGCATCTGCAACTAGATCTATCATGTATGCCATGTTATGTACTCGACCAGACATCTCATATGCTTTGAGCATGACGAGTAGGTGCCAGTCTGATCCCGGTGAGAGTCACTGGACTGCTATCAAGAACATCCTTAAGTACTTGAGAAGGACTAAGGATTCGTTCTTGGTATATGGAGGCGAGGAAGATCTAGTTGTAAAAGGTTACACTGATGCTAGCTTCCAACCCGATAAGGACGACTCCAGATCGCAATCGGGATATGTTTTTTGCTTAAATGGTGGGGCTGTGAGTTGGAAGAGTTCAAAGCAGGAAATAGTCGCCGATTCTACCACAGAGGCTGAGTATATTGCTGCCTCCAATGCAGCAAAGGAGGCCGTTTGGATCAAGAAGTTCATTACTGAACTTAGTACTATTCCTAGCATTGTGGACCCAGTGGACCTCTATTGTGATAATAATGGAGCCATTGCACAAGCTAAGGAGCCTAGATCTCACCAGCGATCCAAACATATACTTAGGCGCTTCCATCTCATTCGAGAGATCATGGATAGAAGAGATGTGAAGATATGTAGAGTACCAACATATGATAACATTGCTGATGCACTGACGAAGCCTCTTGCACAGCAGAAGCATGAGGGTCACACTAGGTCTTTAGGCATTAGATATATGCCTGATTGGCTCTAGTGCAAGTGGGAGATTGTTGGTGTATACCCTAGAGGCCAATACATTTTCTGTATTTATATACATTTTATTATGCAATTTTTATATATATGAGGCATTTCATTTATTGCGTTCTTTTTTGATAAACATAATAAAGTCCTTAGAATAGTAAGTTTGATGCCATAGGACATCAAGTGGATGACTTGATCGTGAGATCCTTTTGGTTACAACACTATTCTTAAATGTCCCTGGTCAAGTATTATTGTTAATTAGGACAACAATAATACATTGAGACTAGTATGTGCATAGACTGATGACCATATCTCACGGGTCATGGATATGAGATATCAAGTCTTCACATGGGTACATATTAGAGTAATGATGTACTAGACTGACCCACCATGAGAATGCTACATGGATCGTTACATGAGTGTCATAAGTGATTCTCATAGTGACAATGGTGTTTGTGGTCCTTTGACCTGAAATCACTGCGATTCCTACATGAGGAGTTGTGTGTTTTAATGCCATCAAACATCATCTGTAACAAGGTGATTATAAAGTTGGTTATTGGACATACCGCGAATCATGTAGAGGGATGTGAGTGACCTAGATGGGATTTGTCACTCCTACATAACAGGAGCGATATCTTCGGGCCCCCTGATTGAGTGAGACTGCGAAATGCATGGCCATGCTCAAATGAGTCAATATGAGATATTGATCTCATTTGTTGTTACAAAGTCTACTCGAATATCAGGAAACGAATGATTGGACTATACAAGGGTGACGCATTCCATGCCTTGTGTTCAATCTAGATATCTTGACAAAGGGACTAAATGACACGGAAACATTGGTCACAGAAAGGTTATGTCAAATCACTAACATTCTTATTACTTGGGTAGCAGCGATGTGTTGCTAGATACCGTTCACTGCTTGTAATATTAAAATAGGATTTTAATATTACTACCAACATAATAAGAACCTGCAGGGTCACACACATAGAGCAGACTAAAATTGGAGCAATGGATCCAAGTTGGACTCGAATTCAAATATGGGCCAGACTCATAACAGATGGGTCTAGGGTTGCACAGCTTACCTTGCTACTGCTCACACTCACTTAAGACAGTCACTATTATAAATAGTACTGCTAAGGGGCTGCTAATATAGATAATT
Organism: Ormosia semicastrata; assembly: GCA_029884595.1. Taxonomy (NCBI): domain Eukaryota; kingdom Viridiplantae; phylum Streptophyta; class Magnoliopsida; order Fabales; family Fabaceae; genus Ormosia; species Ormosia semicastrata. Next base: position 58,104,795 of record JAQQTO010000063.1, read on the forward strand.
TCAGAACCATAGCCGCACCTACAGAAAAGTGAGTGAGAGAGCGATAAGTTTCTTCTCTTCTCTTCGTAGCTAGCACTGTGTGAGAGACGTGAGCCCCTCTTTGCGGATGTTGGACGTTCGTGAGTCTGTTCGTGTGGATACCATAAAGACATCATTTCTATTACGGTGTTGGTGATTCACGCTTCAAGAGGTAAATCATTTAAAAAAAGAACTCGGATTATGGCTTTTTCGCATGGATCCTCGGTGGGAATCCCTGTTTTTTACTGTGTGATGTATCCGCAAAATTCCCAACAAAGACAGAATATGAGAATATAAACCCAGAAAATAACAAGAAAATAAACTGATAAGAAGGAAAATAACAAGGAGATAAACAGTAGATAACAGATATAGACTTAACCCCTGATATCATTACCCTCATTTGGTTTCATAGATTTGTAACTGAAAAATTTAAGTCAAATTTTATCCTTTGAACTAGATCTTAAAATTATCATGCTTCATACCTTGATTTATGTCTAGTTTAAGTATTATCTTCTGAACAATTCATTAAAATTTTATAGATCATACCCGGATCGTTAGCCACTGCGTTTATTTATCAGTTCTTAACCATGGTCACCACCGTGCCTCATCCTTCACTACCTGTGGTGACATCGTCGAATTAGTATTACCGTCTCCCTAGGTCTTATTGCTACAGCCCCATAGAATAGATCCAACAACAAGGCATTATGTACCATCCAGTTAAGAAAAGATAACATATAGATTTGTACTATCCAAATCCAGATATAATAATACCATTATTATTTAGTTCAGTTCAGATAATAGTTTAAAGCAGATAAAGATCAAAGCAGAATAATGATTAATCGATATAATAACATTAATATTCAGTTCAAGAAGATAATAAATAACTTAAATCCACCATTCACATTCCTACTTCGCCATCAGGCTCTGATACTAGAGAGCAAATTGATATGGGTTATTCGAATACCAACATAGGGTATTCAAATACCACTATTTTTATTTCATATAAAAAATAGTTCAGAAGCAGGTTATTCAAATACCAAAGGAGGGTATTCGAATACCTCTATTTTAAACACATTTAAAAGGCTATTTAGAAGGATGTTATTCAAATACCAAAAGAGGGTATTCAAATATCTCTGTTTAAAAACAGTTATAAATGTTTGAAAAACATCCTAGAAAGTTTATCAAAAACACCAAAACATTTTTAAGTTGTTTTCAAGATCAAAACAGTTTTGGTATGAGTCTAAGGAAGCATTTTGTTTTATCTTAACGTACTATGAGATATCCAAAGAGATCCTCGAACAAAGAGACTCTAAGTCCTAAAGCTATTCGTATAAGATCTTGGACTTAGTCTTCCCATCATGTGTGTTATCATTAAGACAAATCTTCAAAGACATATGTTTAATCACATTCTCCTTGTGTTGAGCTTAATAGATATCTTTTGCTTTCTTGTTGCAATGTTCACTCTTGCTACTTGGACTATCCTACAAAGTATTACTCACTTAAACAAGCATAGTTAGTCCAAAATTATAATTCAATGTATTCATATGCATGATTCATAAATGTATAACTCTAGTTAGTTTAACATGCATATAAAACTTTCATAGACACATTCAAATAAGATATATAACAATTACTAATGGATATGCTCTATATAGGATGCAACAAAGAACATAAGCAAAGTATTCTTTTTGTCTTGTATTTGTCATCATCAAAACTTAACATATAAAACCATTTAGGGCAAACTTATTTCCATAATCTCTCCCTTTTTGATGATGACAAATCACCAAAGAAAAAATATATTTAGCAATATAGAAAAAATAGATATTCATGTAAGCATATCAAACAATAAGCACAAGGAACATATTTTTCTTTCCAATTCTCTCTCCCCCTATTTGGCATCAACAAAAAGGCTTAGGAAGGAAAGGTGATATTTTTCTGCCCCTATAGATAAAACATATGATTCAAGAATAGAGAAATGAAACAAATATGCTTTCAAGATATAGAGGATTTTTCATGTAATGCTTGGCATATTTTTGTATGTCAACATTTAGCATATGATGATAATAAAACACTTTATGTAATCAAAGAAAGATTTAAGGCAAGAGATATAAACAACTCAAGAGCTAGGCTCTCCCTCAAAATATGCATATTATCAAAATAAAGCAAGGGTAAAGATATTTATTCTTAATCCAAAATTTTAAGACTTCTCCCCCTTTCAAAGAGAATTTTATAAGAGCATATTATATTTTTAAAAGCATTTTAGAAAGGTAAAGATGTTTTTATATAAAAAGCCATATATTCTTTAGAAAACATCTAGTCATTTAAGATTAATTTATCAACAAGTATCATACAATCCATATCATATAAAATACCATAATAGCTTAGGGATAGAGATACTTATTGAGTTAGATAAAGAATGATGCCTCTTTAGAATGTTCTTCGTTTATTTGTCCTTTGAGCATGAGCTTTCTTCCATTGAGTATTCCATTCCATTGCACTTGAAGAAATGCTTCTTTATTTTCCTCTTCAATTGAATTCCATTCAACTTTTCTCATTTATCCACATATGCTTGTATGTAAAAATCTGATGGCTATATTTGAAACACATAGAGAGACTTGTAAAGCTAACTTTAAAAGTCCTCTAAAACATAGGTTAGCATCAAATATCATGTAAGTCCATTTATAAGCATAATTTAGATTGATATAAAATGTAAAACATGTATCACATTATCAACCATGCAATATTAGCTCTAACAAGAATGCATGAAGCATATATGCACTTAAATCCAAAAAAAAAAAAAATAGTTTAAGCATTTTTAAGGCATGATTTGTAACACCCCAATTTTTGGGTAAAAGACCGATGTATCCTTATTTTACTGTTTCTTGTTTTTCTGTATGAAATACAGACATATAATACTATCTGTTATTTTATTTGACCGTTTTGAGTGTTTTGCTTCGTGATGGGGAAAAATGGAAAAATGACCATTTCATCCCGAATGTACTGTTTTTGATTTTTCTACATGATACAGTGTTTGATATTACTGTCTGTGATTTTATTTGGACTTTTTGTGAGATTTGCTCAGGGACGGAAAATAATAATTTTCTCGGTCGAAAAATATTATTTTAATTAATTAGAGTTGGGGGATCTTACTAAACCCAATTGATTGATATATATATTAGTTTCAGTAATTTTTAGAATTTAAGCGCATGCGATAAAATAATTTTTAGTATTATTTTATTACTCAATATAAATTTTGACAGTGGACCCGATACTGTGTGTGTGTGGGACCCACGTATAAATAAAGTAACCAATAGAAACAAGAAACTTGGACCAATAGAAATAAGACACCTAGAAGTCAAACTAATAAAGAGAAGTCAACAAAAGTGGCTTGACCATTTTGGACCATTAGATTGAATCTTGGTGGATAAGCTTGAATGATGATCATAGATTTGATGAATGGCTAGGATTGAATCTTGATGGATAAGCTTTGAAGATGACCATGGATTTGATCAATGGATAGGATTTAAAGATGAATCAATGGCTAGGATTAAGTCAAAAGTTGTAGGTTTGACTTTAGGATTAGTAATTAATTAAGCTTAGTTTGACTAGATTAATTACTTAATTAGCAAACTAATTAAACTAGTTTAGTTATAAAATAATTATAATCTAAATATTAATTAGATGTGCTAATATTGTTTAGAGATTATAAAATATGTAATTATGTGTCTAATTAATTAGTTATGTAATTAGATAAATAATTAAGTAAACTAGTTTAATTCTTAACTAAGTATAATCTAAAATATTAATTGAAAGTTCTAAAATTAATTAAAGGTTATGATATATGTTAGTATATGTTAGATATATTAGTCATAAGATTAAAATGCTAATTAGGATTTAATTAGGATATTTAGCCAAATAAATTTCCTAATTGATTAACATGTAAATAAAACAAATTGAATTCTTAATTAATGAAGGACTTACACGGTTGGGCAGCTGCATAAGGAGGCAAAAATGGAATATTCAAGGACATGTGACAAGGCTTGGAGTAGCCAATAGGAAACAAGCTTAGTGATTAAGTTTTAATCTTGACCCTTGGTGAATTCTAAGGCTTAGATGGAGTCTTGGAGAGTCAAAATTGGTGGCCTTTTTGCATGTGCTTCCACGGCCATGCATTTGGAGGAATCCTATAATTAGCCAATTCATGTTATATTCACTTTTCTCTCAAATGCATTTCCGGCCATGCATTTAAATAAAAGCCAATTTACCAATTTAAATATATTTAGTCACTTTTCTAATTAGCTATCATTTAAAGAAGCAAAATAATAAATAATTCTCACTTTCTCTTAAGTGATTCACGGCCATGCATTTGGAAGCTTATAGGATAAGCTTTACAAAGCTTCTTGAACACACCAACAAGATGTGATCTCAACCGTTGAGTGGATGGGTGGCTAGGATGATTTCCATGTGATTTTAATCACTTAATCTCACCAAAAGACCTCACGGCGCAGCGAGCTCTTTGGGGAGGCTTTCTTCATTTTCATTTTCACCCTTCTCTATGTACAAGTCTTCCATTTTCTCTCCAAAAACACCAAAACCCCAAGCATCTTTCTTCTTCTATTTCTTTCTCACTATTCGGTCATGCTCTTCACCCACATAACCAAACCTCCATAATTTTTCCTCTTCATCTTTCTTAAACCAAAACCATATTCTAAACACTTTTTCTTCACAAGATTTTGCCAAAATCCTACTCTATCACGTCCAAAATCCATCATTTTTCTTACTTCCCTAAAGGTGAGTTTTGATTTCTTTGGTTCAAATTTATTTTTCTAAATTTCTAAGCCATGTTTATTTCATGGTTTGTCATTCTCAAGCCTTGTATGTGTGTGTACTAATTATTTGAAAATTTTAGGGATTTTAGTTTGAAGTATACGAATTCTAGAAGGAAGAGGAAAGCTTAGAAAGCCTGTCTTCAAGAGGTAAGAGGGAGATTACCCTCATCAACCATGTGTTGGTGGTGAGGAATGTTTTGTGTTCAGTGTATGAAGAATCCATGAGGATTCGGTTTGTGTAATTGTGGTGGTTTGAATTGTTGTGGCTTGTGTTAATTATTTGATTATTTAAGTGTTTTTTGGTTGGTGATTTATTTATTTTTATATGCATGATTATAGCTTTAGAATATTTTGCATGCCTATAGTATTGAAATATGTGGCATATGTATTGTATGTGTTATTATAATGTTAGAAATGCATGAGCATTCCAAATAATGCAAAACCCTAGGTTCGGTCATACCATTGAATGGAAGGAATTAAGGTGATTTACAATGTTTTTAATGAATATCAAGTGAATTCAAGTGAATTAAAACAAAGAAATGAATTTTTGGAATTTTATTTATACTATGAGATTTTGGCCAACATGCCAAAAAGTGAGAAAAATTGGATTCTAAATAATCTAAGGTAAGTAAGCCTGTTAAAGGAAATTTTATCAAAATGTTTTGATTATTAAAAATGAAATGGTCGAATTGAATTTTAGAAACTAATTTAAGTATTGTTAGTATTTACAAAGATTATACATTAATTTGAAATATTTTACAGTAGCTTGAAAAATATTTGAAATGGTTTTAAATTGCTTAATAATTTTGTTTATTAGTCAAAAACTGTTTATTTGAGGAAAACGGAAAAGAAAATGATTTAAAAAGCTTATGCGATTGAGAAAATGATATAAAATTTTTACGCGATTGAGGAAACTTGACAAATTATATTTACGCGATTGGAAATGTGATATATGTTGTGAAAACGACAAGATTTTGAAAATAAAATAAAATTTCTACGCGATTGACAAAAACAAACAAATTTTACTATTGGGCCAATGTGGTGAACCCGATATATAGAAGTTATGTTGCGCAAGTGGATGCGTATTGTGATTTGGTTTTATGAAAAAGATAGTGCGCCAAGTGGGAGCGTACTGTATTTTGAGATTTATGCCATTGAGGGCATTTATGTAATTATTTTCGCTATTGAGGGCGTTTTTGATATTATTTGAAATCTGGGGGCGTTTTTGTGATTATTTAAAGTTTGATGGCATTTTTGTAAATAATGGAAAGTTTGATGGCATTTTTGTATATAATGGAAGTTTAGTGGCGTTTTTGTAAATGATGGAGATTTGATGGTATTTTTGTAAATAATTGGAAATTGATGACACTTATATAAATAATTGAAACTTGAGGATATTTTGGTAATTATTGCTTTATTCATGCACTGAGTCGTGCCAATTTACGAATTGGTGATTTGATTGACGAGATGAATAACATCGTGTTGTCGATGTGATAGGCATAGTGTGTTCAGTTCCTGATATGGACTTGGAGTTCATAGTGTGCACTATTCCATATGTGGACAGAGGTAGCTAGCTATGGGTCTTGGTGCGTGATAACACACTTATGATCTCGACGAACACTATCCTTAATCAAGTTTTGAGAGGACTATCAGACTGCCTGTAGTATACAATTAATTGACTGTGTGTCTGGGTTGTATGCTATGCCATTATGTTTATTTTTCGTGGGCTATAGACACAAAGTATTGACAGTGCAATAGCAATCACAACGGTCAGCTATAGACACAAAGTTTTGACAGTGCAATAGCTGGTCGGGGTAGCCAAAGCTATAGACACAAAGTTTTGACAAAGGTCAATAATTTGGATTGGTCGGGCAAGATTAATAGAAGTCTCAACTCATTCTCTCTGATATCGTTGTGTGTATTGTAGCTCCATGGAGTAGGATTGTGTCACATTGCATATGTTTATATGTGGTACATTATTATCTTTTATCTGTGATCGTTTACCTATGATCTTTTATTTGGGATATTATATGTTGATATTGCATTTAATTTTTATTCTATATTATTATGATTTATGGTTATGGCATTTTATATAGTGTGAATTGTTATATCTACCCTGGTAATGTTATTGTGGTTTATTCGATTATAATATATGCTTGTTAGAATTAATTGTAAATCGATAATATGACTAAATTCATGTATTGACTGTGTGTATGGAATGATCTAGTCATTCGTATCATTCTTTGCTACGTCTTGGTAAAGGTGAAAGGGATCTCACCTCTTTATTGTATTGTTTTGTTTGGTTTGTATTATTTAAATTCGTGTAGTAGGCGAAGCGTATTTTGAGGCTTATTGGAGACAATATTATGAAGATGGTGACAACACAAGAAGTAATCTTCCAAGTTTCAACATGATGCAGTTGGTGAAGAAATGGAATTTTTTTAGGTTGAGTTTTATTCTTCCTCGTTAGTGTTATTACCGTGCTATTAGTAGTAACTTTCTTCGGGTTTACTACTGTTTCTCTGAGTCTGTAATTTTCATGTTTTAATTTATTGTTAATTATTTTGTGATGTATATGGCATATGTATGTTAATCAGTTCAATCTAATTTCATTGTTACTCTTAATTTTTGGTAAGTTTATATTTCTGTGAAAAAGAAATTTTAAAATTTGTATTTTGAAACTCAAGCTTTTATAAAATAATTATAATTGGTTTAAGTTTTTATTTTAAAATGTGACGCCCTAGGGAGGGTGTTACATGATTCAAGTTTATCAAGAAACATATGATCATCATCAAAACTTATTTAGGCATTTTTAGGCAAATAATGATCATGTAAGGCATGTAAAGGTATAACACAACTCTCTACTTCTCCAAATAGCATATGATATCAAATTTAAAGTATAAAAAAGGATAATAGTTTGATATCACCAAAAATGTACTCTTTGAATTTTTGTAGATGACTTTCACTTTCACCAACTTCCAAGCTTCAAGCTTTCATGAAGGAATAGAGATTCTTTGCACCCCTTTCAAAAGTTGAATCCTTTTAAACTTTACTATCCTCAATTTGAATGAATTTATTCCATTTAAATGCTTGCTTGAGGTAATTATCACTCTACAATACAATTCCAAGTACTTTCATTGGTATCCATCAATTTTGGATCCATAGAGATTAGTCATTAAGCCAAACTCATAAGCAAATAAGCATTCAAAATAATAAAAAAAATGAGTTCACAAGGGCAAAAGATATTTCATTTCATTGATCAATGTAGCCAAATACATATATTTATCAAAAGAATAGTCAATTACATTGTATTTTTCATACATATCATTAAGTGCATGTTTTCAGACAAAAACAAACAAAGAATTTTGCATATATTGATTATTAATGCTATGCAATATATACAGCAACAGATGCAGTAGAACCTTTCAAATAAAGCAGGGGCAGGAATATCAGCAGCAGTAGCAGCAGGGAAAGCCAAGCGTTGTGGCCTTTAATAGATTTTATTCAAATACCATGAGATGTATTCGAATAGAATGGTTAGGAAAGACTAAAGGACTCACCCTTCTGATAGAAGGTATTCGAATAACTTACCAGTTATTTGAATAGATGGGCCAGTTTGGCTTGGCTGCCAGCCTATGGTATTCGAATGCTTTTTACAGTATTCGAATACCCATACACAAAATATGCAAAAATAAGGGCAAGTATTCGAATAGCATCCAAGGCATTCGAATACTCCAGAGGCAAGCAAGAAAAATTGATATGCTAAGCCTCAGGTTATTCGAATAAGTATTGAGTTATTCGAATATACCAGCTTGTAGGAGTACTGTACTGATGTATGGTATTCGAATGGCCATAGGTCTATTCGAATAGCCCTATCAGAAAATCACAAATTTGCACGTATAACAGCAATGGTATTCGAATACCATAGGGAGGTATTCGAATAACTTAAATAAGAAAGCATATATATTATGTCCAGGATTTGCATTTTGAGAGACAAAAGCTTACCTTTTGATGGAGTACCTGCAAAAACGATTTCGGGATATCTCCAAAGCTCAAGTCAGTGATAGATTCAGGAGAGATAAAAATCATATTTAAGCAATAAATTCAAATATTTAATTATATGTATGATTGATTAAAAACTCAAGATCAAGGATATTCTCATTAGACATGTCATTTCAAGCAAGGAGCATATTTTATCTAGCATATTAACATGTAGAAATATTTTCAAGACATAAAGCTAGAAAAAACATAACACAAGTTTCACTTATCCAAGGATTACAAGTCTATGCTTCATGGAGACAAGGAAGAGAGCTTGAAATTCTTTATAATATTTGTATTTGGAGTAGCCACTTTCAAGATGCCAAAATCACTTCTTGGCCTTCAAGCACACCTACAACACATTTCAATTTTTTAACTTTTGGTACCCAAATTTTATTGGGTCCTTGTGTGTTAGTTTTAGAATATTAATCTACTATGCTATCATAAAGATTAATTTTTCATAGTATGTAAATCGAGCACAATAAATTAAATAATTAAATACCATTAAGTATATAGTTGATAGTATGCTTACTTTCATGATATATGGATAATTTTAAAGCATATAAAGCATACATAAGCATTATAGACCCTTATGTACCAAGATATATAACAAATTAATGAATTATGATATAATAAGAATGAACATAATCATGTGTTAAACATAATATTCAAATTTTATCAAGTACACATGATTCTATTAATCACTTAAGGCCTATAAGGAATATACCTCAAATTTATTGACTTTGCATGTGAGTGTGCATAAGAGGTAAAAGCTTTTGATACCTTAGCCTTGGTAATCAAGGAAATACTTTTTCTTATCCATTGCTTTTCTTTTGGAGTCTTGAACTTTGCAAGTTCTACATTTTGTACTTGAGAAGCTTTGGTTGAAGCCACCTTCCTTCTTTGACCAAAGTTTCCACCATTAGGCTTTGAAAGCATTCTCCTTGATGATTCCTTTTTCTTTTGACTAATTTGTCCATCATTTTGAGAAATATTCTGCATAATTAAAACACTAGCAGGACATTTTGGTACTCACTTCATTTTGGGTCCTTGAATGTTAGTATTAGGGCCTTTAGGATTTTTAGGAACCCATACCATACAATTTCTCATATAAGTATTTCTTCTATAATTGCATAAATGAGAAATATGTCCTACATGACCACAAAAATTGTAAACAATTGAATTTAATGATGACTTAGTCTTTTGAAGATCATCTTTGAAAAACTTAAGCCTTTTGTTATTTTTATATTCTAAATTATTTTTGTCATAAGCCTTGCTTGAATTTTCACATGGAATAACACTAATTTTATTCTCATTGACAAGCATAGAATTTAAGCAATTACAACCATTTGCTTTAGCAAATTTAGAATAGAAGTCCTTAACTTGATTTTCTAAATTAATGCATTTTTCACAAGAAGATGAGGTTTCATATTTCAAAGGCATTTCCTCATTAAGAAAGGCATACTCATTTTTCAAAGTTTCAATTTCATTTTCAATAAAGGAAGTGTTTTCTGTAACACCCCTAGATTTAATAACCAATGCACAATCGTCATTACATCATGGTCATTAAATTTCGGCGTGCTAACATTGTCAAATAACAAGCTTTACAAAGATATAATTATTTCATATATGAGGAAAATAAGAGCCACGAATGAATAGTTACATATACAACCAATTAAAATATGAATTATAGAATGTACTCAATTTACAACCTTTAAGTCTGGATAATCACCTTAAAACATGCACATACCCAAAATACATTTTTATTAAGGTAATGCAAAATAAAATATCAACTACCCACACCCTATCTACAACTAAGGAGTTGGGCACTCCATCGAATCCCGAATACGTGAGGCAATTCCGGGCTCACCGGTGTAGTGAAAAATACAGAATATGATCTTCAACCGCAGTCCTCTTCATGGTCAAGGTCAGATCCCCAGCAGGTCGCATACGCTTGTCGGTCCAGTCGACTCGCCAGGTCTTGACACCACCTGTGGACTCAGTTAGTACAAACCCAATAGAACTCCCTTCGCGATGACATCACCGAATACAGTGGGTCAAACCAAGAAAATCCATAGGAATCCAACCTCGTTCCCACTTACAGTCTTTAACCAAAGATTTACATAGAGCAAGAGAAGTACAAGAAAGAGGTAAGACATCCTACCATCATTACCAATTATAGCATCGAGAAACCAAACGGCGCAAAGCGCCCACATAACATTTATGATAGTAATAATGGTAATAAACATTCCATAGCAATTATGATCAACTAAACAGTTCCAGGCAGTCATATACATATAGATATATCAGAAGTACAACAGTTCCAATTATAATGACAATGTATGCCAGATAATTCATGGACTCACTATGGACATGTGCCCTCAATAGTCAAAATCCTACTCCATGGAGCTAGACACAAAACAGGTGGAGAGAACGATCAGGAGGTATGTGCCTCGTATTCTTGGGCGCCTGTGGCCCTCAAGTGCTAAAATTCTCAAATTATCATTGTGTACATCATGGCATTTTACAAGACATTCTACACAGATCTCGATATAGGACAGCGTCTCGGTCCGGATCATCAGTGTGTTTGCATCGGTCTGCCCCACGGATAGAGAGCTACCAGCTGCCCATTGTGAGGTACCCGCACCCAGACTTCCCCAAGGTCAACAAGTAACCTACACTTGTCTATTCGCACCCGCACAAAGGTGTAAGTTCAACTCCTAGGCTACCGGCCTTAACCAAGTCCAACGGACAATCTCTTTCTTTTTTTGTTCAATACATGACACAATCATACTCTTCATGACCAACTAGGTCCATCATGCTTCAAATGCATGTCATATCATTTTACAACAAGAATTGATCCCATTCACGGATCCACAACAAACCAATAGTACATTTTAAGGATAACCACAATTTCCATTCATAGTCATGATAGAAGTCAACCATTAAATTCATTATGTGCCTCACAAGCTCACCCATACTCATGTTCTTCCCTGTTTATGAATCCCTACTTAATCTCTAGTCATCCAATCATTTATGATGTATGTGCTTTTATTAATCCAAGGGTTTAAATCCAGGAAGATACATGGCCAGAATCACCAACAACGTCACAGATTGAATTGCTAGGTATTGGGTGATAAACCATAATTGTGAATTCGACGGAGACAATGCATTTAGTGGAAAATTTAGGCTGCCATTCGACGAAAACTAACATGGCAGAAGGATGAAAGTTGGGAGAACATTTTATAACAAGATTGGATAAAAATCAATTTCTGTCGGATGGAGGTTCTGTCGAACAGAGATCAAAACTGTCGAATTTTTCCAGAAAGTCAGCAGAAGTCCTATTTCGACGGATGTGGGTGTCGATGTTGGAGAAATCTCCCAAGTATCGAACCGACAAAAACACTATGGTCAGAAACTCTAATTCGACGGATCTTGACATTCTACTCGACGAATATTAACTTTGGGAAACTTCTATTAAATGGACAGGCAATCTACTCGATGGGTATGTCTCTCGATGGGTATTGGCATTCTAACTCGACGTATGTGGTCATTCAAATTCAACGGATTTTGCATTGGAGGAGTTTCTCTCCTAAGTGGTCAGGAGTTCATACTCGACGGATTTTGATATTGCACTAAATGACCAGGAATCAAATTCGACGGGCATGGCCAGGGGTTCATACTCGATGGATTTTAACTTTACTAAGTGATCAAGACATCAAATTCAACGGGTTTGGCCAGGAGTTCATACTCGACGGATTTTAACTTTACTAAGTGATCAAGACATCAAATTCGACGGGTTTGGCCAGGAGTTCATACTCGACGGATTTTAACTTTACTAAGTGATCAAGACATCAAATTTAGTAAAGTGATCAAGACATCAAATTTGATGGGTTTGGCCAGGAGTTCATACTCGACGGATTTTAACTTTACTAAGTGATCAAGACATCAAATTCGACGGGTTTGCCCAGGAGTTCATACTCGACGGATTTTAACTTTACTAAGTGATCAAGACATCAAATTCGACGGGTTTGGCCAGGAGTTCACACTCGATGGATTCGAACATTTGACTAAGTGATCAAGACATCACATTCGACGAGTTTGGCTAGGGGTTCATACACGACAGATTTTGACATTACACTAAATGGTCAGAAACTCAAGTTATTACCATTTCTCACCAAGAATCCCAAAATTTTAGTCTCAAGACGTGGCCATCCGAGAGCCAGCCCGACGGAGTTCCTTTTAGATTATACGTTCCAGTGCACATAAATATATCAAAACACACAAAACAATCAACTAGCATATATACATCACCAACAACATACAAACAAAGATGACTCTCAGTACCAATCACGAACGACGTCCCTAAATGCTAAAAGAGGTTGAAGAGGAGTGTCTTCCTCTTACCTTGGAGAACACAAAGAAAGGCTGCTCCTTTTGGTCAGGATTTACGTTTTCAGTTTCTAGGAAAATCCTTAAACATTTAAACGTGCAAAATCAGAACCCAATATTGAAATGAATACCCATGGTCATCAAAATGACAGTGGGTTATGAAAATGAGAAGGGAGGAAGAAAAAGTTGAGAGCTTTACCTTAAAGCTCCAACCTTTAAGCTTCAAAGATGTAAAAGAATGAAGATAAAGAGAATGGTGACCTTAGAAGATGGTTTCCTCAATGATGGTGGTCCTCCAACACAGAATGGTGCAAGGAGTGTGACGGTTTTTAAGTACAAAATGGAGGTGTGGGTGGACGGTGTTGCTGCTGTGGGGTGAAAGAGAAGAGAGAAAGATGAGTGAATAGTAGCTGCGTATTGGGAGGAGGGGAAATGTGAGAAAGAAAGTGAAATATGCTCCCCCCTATAGTCAAACGTGCTGCACAAAAATGGGAGGAGAGAGAGAGTGAATAGTGGCTGGGAAGGAAGCTTCCTAGAAGTTTCCTTGAAGCTTCCTTGAGAAGCTTCGTGCGCTTCTCGATAAAGTGCATAGTAAGCTTGTCTCCTCAATTAAGTACATTTGACAGATGATTTAATTACACTGTTAGAATTATTTTCTCAGTGAATAAAATTTACAATTGATGAAAATAATATTTTATTATTCATCAGATAATTTTATGATACAACGATTTTATCTAGCAGATAAAACCTAGAAAAATATAAACCTCGCAAACTGTGCCCAGCCTCAGGTTTTGTAAGATCCCCCGACGACATGTTGACAGTTCAAGGTTTACCAGCCTCAGGGAAAATATTCTATTTTCCCTGGCTCAGCTCAGTGTACACGCAAAATGAAGAATATATTAAAATATTTATCATTTCCAGAAAAATCCACAAAAATCCCTAAAAAATCATAAATATTATAAAATGATCGTTTATAATGAAATAAAGAATTTTCGGGATGTTACAACACTCCCCTTCTAAAAAGAAATTTCGTCCTCGAAATTTGCATACCTTAGAATAAATGCGACTGTGTTTCTTTCATTTCGTCTCCTAGTTCTCGTGTTGTATCTTCAGTTGCATCCATCCAAATCACAGGCAATAAGGTTGCTTCCTTCCACTGAGCATATTATATTAACGAGCAAAAACGTGTTGACGTCATAGGCCGACTAATAAAAGATTCTACGCCCTTTGAGTCTTCAGCCATCCAATAGCCAACTCTCCAAACAACTGTTCATCACTGGGTGGCCCTATCGAGCTTATTCTCCTTGCTTATTGTAATAGACGACTAAGCGTACTTTCTCCTTAAGGTATTCGCTACGACGTTCGCCTCTTCCAGGATTATACTAAAATGGAAAGGTTGAAAACTTTCGAAAGTTATAATCATCGTCTTTGCCTCGTGTTCAACTCATTCCAATAGACCAAAATACCTTTGGCCCTTAAGATTACCATAGGCATTGAGAATTTCTCCTCGTCAAAAATGCTTCTAGATCTTCAATGCAACTACAAAGCTAACTCTGAGTTGGTGTAAGGTAATCATTCTCATGTATTCTCAATGGTCTTAAAGCGTACGTTACCATTCCTTCTATTCTGATCAAGCACATGTTCTAAACTTCCAATGCGAAGCATCACTAGGCATCTCAAAAAGTTCATTGGGATTGGACAGAATCATTGTTGGCAAGGTAGTCGAGTGTCTCTTCAACCCTTCAAAATCTTTCCTTATATGTACCAATCCTACAAACTTGACTCCAATGCATGAGTTAGATGAGAAGTATTGCCATTTTGAAGAATTCTGCAGTGAGTCCCCCGTACTATCCAGCTGATCCTTTGAAGTTACGAATTTGCAACATAGTCTTTGACCTGTCCCATTGAAGAACTGCTCCAACTTGCGACTGATCTCCAATAGTTCCTTCTTTTAAAGATCACTTGACTCAAAAGTTAAACTGCCTCAACTGAAATTCGTACTTGAACAGCTTCTAGCGTAACTCCTCATTCTTCTTCTGAAATTGAAGAACAACACGATAATTCTGTCTCAATAGGGAAGAAAGGTCTTGTTTGTGTAATCGATGAGTACTATCGAAGCGTTCATTACATGGAACGACATTACGAAATACCCGTGGTGTTCACTACGTATCAGAGAAAGTTGCCTTGGAAATATACCCTTTTCTCAAATGACCTTAATGATAGTTGAGAACCCAAAAATGATCTTGGAGAAAATAGCGGCGGCCTTCAATTGATTTGCCAAATCATCTTTCCTTGATTCGAATAGATGTCTCATAGCGTAAGTTCTCATTTAACCATGCTACACTTAGCACATTGTTATAGTTCAGATTCAGGAACACATTTACTCAATCGAAGTATACTAGAAACGTTATAAAGGTTAGAAAGAAAAATAGGGAAGTCGCTTGATTTACCACTGGACCTGCCTAACGAAGAGTATGATATGGTCCAATAAAACTTAGAAGTGAGTTTCATTGATTCACATCTAGGAAATTTCTGTCTTAAGAAGCACTAAGTTTCCGTTGAAATCGAATGACGAGACCCGTTTAGTAAACGATCAATTCCTTACTGAGATCGAGCTGATTCATGAAGAAAGTAGATGATTGAATTGGAAAAGGGGTTCCACTTTCTAACAATAATAAGGTAGTTTTGAACAGACTTGTTGTAATGAGAGTAGACTTACCAACGAGAATAGTATCATTCGAGTTGAAAGGAAGTAAATATACAGACAACTCAATTCTAAAAACAAACTCTTAGAATTTCCTTGAAGCATTTTCGACAGAATATGGCTGGAAGATAACCAATCCCATCGTTAACATTTCATCTAGTTTGCAAAAGAAGTGAACAAATCAGATCAACAGAAGGATTTAGTCTTTAACAGGTCATAGGACAATTTAAACAACTTGGCTACCATCAACAAGTTCTTAGCAGCCAAAATAGAAATAACTTACTTAAAAGATAACGAAGGTATGAACATCCCTACTGGATTCATATATTCATACATCATAAAGAAATGGGTTACCCCCAGAATTATACAGTAAAATCACAGGGTCATCAGTTGTAGTACAAGCTCTCTCGTTCAGGTCTTCAGTCTTGGATATTTCTACTCCACTAGAGAAATTAACTCTCCTTTCTTTGTGAGATTGTGAAGTGCGTGTATTACCAACAAAAGGCTTTGTCCTTTGCGAAGTACAGTTCTTAGCCACATGTCCTAACTCTCTACATTTGAAACAAATTCTTCCTTCGATCTTACAGTCCCTCGTGAAATGGTCCTTTCCGCACTTCTTACACATTGATAACGGTACCACAGTTGGATTGGACTTACTACCACTCGCACCACCATGATGCATTTGATGTCGCTGCTGCTCCCTTGGTCGTAGTGTATATGGTTTCTGCTTAAACTGATTGGCCTTTCCACGGTTCCTCCTTTGGAACTTCGGTAATCCAGAGTTACCCCAAAATTGACTTTCTTCCTTCAAATTTCGAACCTCAACTTCCAATTCCTGCTGTTGTGCAGCCCTTTGATTCGGTTGCACTGTTACATCAGCCATTCCCTGCATCGTTTCCATAGTCGCATCCACTCCTGTGTTGTTGCGTTCCACGTTCCTACACATGCGTCTTTCGCGAGCCATTATCTTCCTTCGAAATAGACAATCAGGCACAGTGGAGACAAGTAACCATTTCAGACAATAATGTCTCCTTTCGGAAACCAAACACAAGGAGTCACACAACACACAAGGGTGAAAATGCAGACAATTCCTAAACAAGTTTAGTCATACTAGCTAAGCTTCTTTCTAAAAGAATTCCTATTGCCTTAACACGCCTAGGTGAAGTCATAGTTTCCTGTAGACACAGAACATTACACATTGAGTGGGCCAGTACTCAATATCATGTAACTGTGTAACAGTAGCTACCAACACTCAACCTATGGCAAGCTATGCCTTCCTTTCCCAACATCTCAATCAAGAGATAAGGAAGTACACAACGTACAAAAACTTCTAACATATCTAAGCATAGTCAGTCCATACCCCGGCTCAACAGGATGAACTGAGCTCTGATACCACCTTAATGCAACACCCCTAGATTTAATAACCAATGCACAATCGTCATTACGTCATGGTCACTAAATTTCGGCGTGCTAACATTGTCAAATAACAAACTTTACAAAGATATTAATTATTTCACATATGAGGAAAATAGGAGCCACGAATGAATAGTTACATATACAACCAATTAAAATATGAATTATAGAATGTACTCAATTTACAACCTTTAAGTCTGGATAATCACCTTAAAACATACACATACCCAAAATACATTTTTATATAGGTAATGCAAAATAAAATATCAACTACCCACACCCTATCTACAACTAAGGAGTTGGGCACTCCATCGAATCCCGAATGCATGAGGCAATTCTGGGCTCACCAGTGTAGTGAAAAATATAGAATATGATCTTTAACCGCAGTCCTCTTCATGGTCAAGGTCAGATCCCCAGCAGGTCGCATACGCTTGTCGGTCCAGTCGACTCGCCAGGTCTTGACACCACCAGTGGACTCAGTTCGTACAAACCCAATAGAACTCCCTTCGCGATGGCCCTCAGTAGCTACAAGTAAGGTCAGTCCCTCAAGTGAGGAGGAATCGAGTCAGGGTCCTCTTCAGGATCCTCTTCGGGGTCGTCCTCAGGAACTTCTTCGGGGTCTTCCTCGGGATCTTCTTCGTCAGAGGAAATCACCATAGGAATCGCAGATTCACGGGACGGGGCCCGAGCTGTGGAACGAAAAGAGTCTTCCCGCGAAGTGAAATAACGGTCATCCCACATCTCGCGTATCGGCAGTTGAAACTCCAAAAATAAACTAGTACAGCAGGTGAAGACAGGCGGCTTGTAGCGTCTCCAGGCTAGAGATATCGACACATCCCCCGTATAGACGCAACGCTCAGAACCATAGTTGATGTACCAGCACTCTGGCCCTCCCAAGAAAGTCAGGCGCACATCTCCCAAAAATCTTTGCGTGTGTGGCTCCATATTCTTCTGCAGTCGCTCAGTCGAGATGAGGCCAAAAACCAGGGAAGTCGGGGGCTTCCGGTTCCTTGCAGTTATCTTCTATGGAACGCAGTATATAGACAAAACAGAAGTGGAGAGACAGAGAAGAGGTAAGACATCCTACCATCATTACCAATTATAGCATCGAGAAACCAAATGGCGCAAAGCGCCCACATAGTATTTATGACAGCAATAATGGTAATAAACATTCCATAGCAATTATGATCAACTAAACAGTTCCAGGCAGTCATATACATATAGATATATCAGAAGTACAACAGTTCCAATTATAATGACAATGTATGCCAGATAATTCATGGACTCACTATGCACATGTGCCCTCAATAGTCAAAATCCTACTCCATGGAGCTAGACACAAAACAGTCGGAGAGAATAATCAGGAGGTATGTCTGTATTCTTGGCTGCCCAGGCCCTCAAGTGCTAAAATTCTCAAATTATCATTGTGTACATCATGGCATTTTACAAGACATTCTACACAAATCTCGATATAGGACAACGTCTCGGTCCGGATCGTCAGTGTGTTTGCATCGGTCTGCCCCACGGACAGAGAGCTACCAGCTGCCCATTGTGAGGTACCCGCACCCTGACGCCCCCAAGGTCAACAAGTAACCTACACTTGTCTATTCGCACCCGCACAAAGGTGTAAGTTCAACTCCTAGGCTACCGGCCTTAACCAAGTCCAACGGACAATCTTTTTCTTTTTTTGTTCAATGCATGACACAATCATACTCTTCATGACCAACTGGGTCCGTCATGCTTCAAATGCATGTCATATCATTTTACAACAAGAATTGATCCCATTCACGGATCCACAACAAACCAATAGTACATTTTAAGGATAACCACAATTTCCATTCATAGTCATGATAGAAGTCAACCATTAAATTCATTATGTGCCTCACAAGCTCACCCATACTCATGTTCTTCCCTGTTTATGAATCCCTACTTAATCTCTAGTCATCCAATCATTTATGATGTATGTGCTTTTATTAATCCAAGGGTTTAAATCCAGGAAGATACATGGCCAGAATCACCAACAACGTCACAGATTGAATTGCTAGGTATTGGGTGATAAACCATAATTGTGAATTCGACGGAGACAATGCATTTAGTGGAAAATTTAGGCTGCCATTCGACGAAAACTAACATGGCAGAAGGATGAAAGATGGGAGAACATTTTATAACAAGATTGGATAAAAATCAATTTCTGTCGGATGGAGGTTCTGTCGAACAGAGATCAAAACTGTCGAATTTTTCCAGAAGGTCAACAGAAATCCTATTTCGACGGATGTGGGTGTCGACGTTGGAGAAATCTCCCAATTATCGAACCGACAAAAACACTATGGTCAGAAACTCTAATTCGACGGATCTTGACATTCTACACGATGAATATTAACTTTGGGAAACTTCTATTAAATGGACAGGCAATCTACTCGATGGGTATGTCTCTCGATGGGTATTGGCATTCTAACTCGACGAATATGTCACTCGACGGATGTGGTCATTCAAATTCGACAGATTTTGCATTGGAGGAGTTTCTCTCCTAAGTGGTCAGGAGTTCATACTCGACGGATTTTGATATTGCACTAAATAACCAGGAATCAAATTCGACGGGCATGGCCAGGGGTTCATACTCGACGGATTTTAACTTTACTAAGTGATCAAGACATCAAATTCGACGGGTTTGCTAGGAGTTCATACTCGACGGATTTTAACTTTACTAAGTGATCAAGACATCAAATTCGACGAGTTTGGCCAGGAGTTCATACTCGACGGATTTTAACTTTACTAAGTGATCAAGACATCAAATTCGACGGGTTTGGCCAGGAGTTCATACTCGACGGATTTTAACTTTACTAAGTGATCAAGACATCAAATTCGATGGGTTTGGCCAGGAGTTCACACTCGACGGATTCGAACATTTGACTAAGTGATCAAGACATCACATTCGACGGGTTTGGCTAGGGGTTCATACACGACAGATTTTGACATTACACTTAATGGTCAGAAACTCAAGTTATTACCATTTCTCACCAAGAATCCCAAAATTTTAGTCTCAAGGCGTGGCCATCCGAGAGCTAGCCCGACGGCGTTCCTTTTAGATTATACGTTCCAGTACACATAAATATATCAAAACACACAAAACAATCAACTAGCATATATACATCACTAATAGTATACAAACAAAGATGACTCTCAGTACCAATCACGAACGACGTCCCTAAATGCTAAAAGAGGTTGAGGAGGAGTGTCTTCCTCTTACCTTGGAGAAGCACAAAGAAAGGCTGCTCCTTTTGGTCAGGATTTACGTTTTCAGCTTCCAGGAAAATCCTTAAACTTTTAAACGTATAAAATCAGAACCCAATATTGAAATGAATACCCATGGTCATCAAAATGACAGTGGGTTACGAAAATGAGAAGGGGGGAAGAAAAAGCTGAGAGCTTTACCTTAAAGCTCCAACCTTTAAGCTTCAAAGATGTAAAAGAATGAAGATAAAGAGAATGGTGAGCGTAGAAGATGGTTTCCTCAATGATGGTGGTCCTCCAACACAGAATGGTGCAAGGAGTGTGACGGTTTTAAAGTACAAAATGGATGTGTGGGTGGACGGTGTTGCTGCTGTGGGGTGAAAGAGAAGAGAGAAAGATGAGTGAATAGTAGCTACGTATTGGGAGGAGCGAAAATGTGAGAAAGAAAGTGAAATATGCTCCCCCCTATAGTCAAACGTGCTACACAAAAATGGGAGGAGAGAGTGAGTGAATAGTGGCTGGGAAGGAAGCTTCCTAGAAGTTTCCTTGAAGCTTCCTTGAGAAGCTTCGTGCGCTTCTTGATAAAGTGCATAGTAAGCTTGTCTCCTCAATTAAGTACATTTGACAGATGATTTAATTACACTGTTAGAGTTATTTTCTCAATGAATAAAATTTACAATTGATCAAAATAATATTTTATTATTCGTCAGATAATTTTATGATACAACAATTTTATCTAGCAGATAAAACCTCGAAAAATGTAAATCTCGCAAACTGTGCCTAGCCTCGGGTTTAGTAAGATCCCCCGTCGACATGTTGACAGTTCAAGGTTTACCAGCCTTAGGGAAAATATTCTATTTTCCCTAGCTCCGCTCAGTGTACACGCAAAATGAAGAATATATTAAAATATTCATCATTTCCAGAAAAATCCACAAAAATCCCTAAAAAATCATAAATATTATAAAATGATCGTTTATAATGAAATAAAGAATTTTCGGGATGTTACATTTTCTAAACACGATAAGTTTTTCTTTTCTAAATTCAATAAACCATCATACAATTCATTATATGCACATTGTAACACATCATAGGAAGGACTATAATCTAGTTTAGAAATATTTACCTCAAAATCATTTTTAGCCATATAGGAAGTAATATCAATTTCTAGCATACTTGGCTCTTTAAGAGAATCACATTCTTCTTCATCAATTTTATTTTGCTTTGCTTCTTCTTCAAATTGAGCATCATTGTCACTAAGTGGCATTTGCCTCCCTTCAATAGTTTGAGTATCTCTTTGAGGATATTTTTCATGACAAGCTTCCTTCAATGGTGTTTCCTCTTCTTGCTTTCTATATACAACTTTATACACAAAATCATTGTTAGCAAGATAAATAGCATCAAGAGTGTCTAAAATTTCTTTGGCACTAGAACAACTTTTAATTTTACCATAAGCATCATCATTCAAACTACTTCTCAAAATTTGCATAGCTCTAATATTCAAAGAAAAACAATTTTTGTCAAAACTATTCTAAGTTTGTTTTGATTTGTAATAAATCCATTTAGCACAATATCCCACAAATCCAAATCAACAGATTGTATATAAAACTCTACTCTAGCTTTCCAATAAACAAAATTTACACCATCAAAGAATAATGGTTTATTAATTTCAAAACCTTTCATTTTGAAAAACTTTCAAGGTTGCCAACAGACAAGGATCTTTAACTCTAAGCGGTTAAGCTTTCACCAGAGCACGAAGCTCTGATACCACTTGTTAGTCATGGCAACCATTACCCAAGAGGGGGGTGAATTAGGTATTAAAAACTTTTCACAAAAGCTCTTAAAATAAACACAAATATTTAAGCTATTAAATAAAAGAGAAAGAATTGCGAGATGAAGAATAAAAGCTTTAAGAATAGCAAATAAATAAATATGCAATAATATAAAATTGCATAAAATAAATAGATTAGGAAGAGAGAAGCAGGCACGATATTT
This sequence comes from Ormosia semicastrata, assembly GCA_029884595.1. Taxonomy (NCBI): domain Eukaryota; kingdom Viridiplantae; phylum Streptophyta; class Magnoliopsida; order Fabales; family Fabaceae; genus Ormosia; species Ormosia semicastrata. The sequence continues at coordinate 58,127,412 of JAQQTO010000063.1, forward strand.
ATCCTGGTTCGACCACAAACCCACTTGTGGTCTACGTCCAGTCCTCGAAAACAATTCGAGATTTTTTACTATGTATACAAGCTTCAATAGGTGCTTGCAATCGTTACATAAAAGAGCATTTTTCATACACAGGGAAACTCTACCCTTGTGCTAAAGCCTCAGCTTGCAGGGATACCTCACCCTTATACAAACCTTGAAGGGATACCTCATCCTTATGCAAACCTTGAAGGATACCTCACCCTCAATATAGAAGAACAGAAGTATAGATGAAGAGAAACTCTCACTCAGAGCAAATAATACAAATTGAAGTACTAAGAGGCTCTCAAAAGATATCTCAAAGTTTCAGCAAAAAGAGCACAGAAAATAGGCGTAAATTGTAAATCACATTTTTCAAAGCAAGCGCAAATTAAACAGATAGCTGGACTGCTTGCAGATGAGACCCACAGTCTCTATTTATAGAGTCAGATAAAAAATGGCCGTTGGGTGTAATTAAAACTCGTAAATACGAAAGAATATGGCCGTTTGTTTTCATGTCAGTATTTGTAAACATTCGTGGTTATTTGAATAGATTAAGTGGTATTCGAATAACACTGTTTATAATATCATCGTGAAAAGCAAATTGATATGGGTCATTCGAATACCAACATGGGGTATTCGAATACCACTGTTTTTATTTCATATAAAAAATAGTTCAGAAGTAGGTTATTCAAATACCAAAGGAGGGTATTCGAATACCTCTATTTTAAACACATTTAAAAGGCTGTTTAGAAGGATGTTATTCGAATACCAAAAGAGGGTATTCGAATACCTCTGTTTAAAAATAATTATAAATGTTTGAAAAACATCCTAGAAAGTTTATCGAAAACACCAAAACATTTTTCAGTTATTTTCAAGATCAAAACAGTTTTGGTATGAGTTTAAGGAAGCATTTTGTTTTATCTTAACGCACTATGAGATATCCAAAGAGATCCTCGAACAAAGAGACTCTAAGTCCTAAAGCTATTCGTATAAGATCTTGGACGTAGTCTTCCCATCATGTGTGTTATCATCAAGACAAATCTTTGAAGACATATGTTTAATCACATTCTCCTTGTGTTGAGCTTAATAGATATCTTTTGCTTTTTTGTTGCAATGCTCACTCTTGCTACTTGGACTATCCTACAAAGTATTGCTCACTTAAACAAGCATAGTTAGTCCAAAATTATAATTCAATGTCTTCATGTGCATGATTCATAAATGTATAACTCTAGTTAGTTTAACATGCATATAAAACTTTCATAGACACAATCAAATAAGATATATATCAATTACTAATGGATATGCTCTATATAGGATGCAACAAAGAACATAAGCAAAGTATTCCATTTGTCTTGTATTTGTCATCATCAAAACTTAACATATAAAACCATTTGGGGCAAACTTATTTCCACATAAGTTCTGTCCTGAAATGTTTCATTTGAAAATAGACTCAAAGATCTTTTCAATAAGTGGTCATTCGCTTTAATCAGATAAGAAATGAAGAAGTTATGACCTTTTAAAGTCAGTTTTCAAAACTAGAAATGTTGTAATCGATTACACAAGTCTTGTAATCGATTACAACGTTGGCAGAGGCCATGTAATCGACTACCAGAAGTGTGTAATCGATTACCAAGTGCCTAGAAATGTTCCCAACGGCTATAAATAGCTAGTTTTCATAAAAAAATTATTTCTAAATACTACCAACGGCTATTTTATCACTTGGGCTCTATATATAAGTGTTATATGAAGCTTATACACCTCTTGAACACTTGATTTGATCCTTGAATCACCAAAATCAGGTGATTCAAGTTGATTCAAGCTTATAACTCACTTGATTTTGCAATAAAGAGTGAATAGAAACTCTTTATTACAAAATCCTTCTATTCCTTTGTTCTTCAATTTATATTATCCACTCTTAAGAGAGTTTTCTATCATCTATACTTTGTTCTTCAAGTTGTATATCTACTCTTGTGAGAGTTTCTATTCTTTCTATTCACCTTGAAATCATTATAAGAGGGTGAGGTATCCCTCAAGAGAGAAAATGGTGAGGTATCCCTTGTAGTGAGACTCAAACACAAAGGGCGAGGTATCCCAAAGGTGTTGTGAGTGCTCTTGATTGTAAAGGTCATCAAGCACCTGTGAAGCTTGGAGAATTGGAGGCTCTAGTACAAGGGTGAGGTATCCCAAGGTGTGAGGAGTGCTCTTATTTGTACAAAGGTTTTCCTAGCATCTGTGAAGTGTAGGTGATAGTGAAGAAAATCTCTAGTTAAGTTTGGGGACTGGATGTAGGCCACAAGTAGTTGGTGGTTGAACCAGGATAAATTCTTGAGTTTGATTCTCTCTTTCCTACACTTTTTAATTTCAGTATTTAGTGTAGTATATTTATCTATTGCATATCTTGTCATCTTGGTGATTTGATTCTATGAACTTTATATCTAGCTTATTTGCTTAATTCATCATATATCCCAAGTTGTATTTGAGTAATCTATAATAGTTATACCTTTGTTGTGATGTTCCGCTACATTTATTACTTGAGTGATTCAAAATGCTTAATTTCTCAAAGTTGCATTAAAACTTATAATCACCCAATTCACCCCCCTCTTAGGTGATGGTTGCCATGGCTAACAATTGATCGACTCACAAAGTCAGCACATTTCTTACTAATCAACATAAGTTACAACATGGAGAAGTTCACTCAGCTGTATATTGGTAAGATCGTTAGGCTGCATGGTGTGCCTACCAGTATTATTTCTGATAGAGATCCAAGGTTCACATCAAAGTTTTGGCAAAGTTTGCAAGGAGTGTTAGGAACGAAGCTACATTTGAATTCTGCTTATCATCCTCAAACCGATGGTCAATCAGAAAGGAAATTTCAATCATTGGAAGATTTGCTCAGAGCTTGCGCTTTGGAACAAATTGGAAGTTGGGATGAAGTTTTACCATTAGTAGAGTTCACCTACAACAACAGTTTTCATTCAAGCATAGGGATGGCACCCTATGAAGCTTTATATGGACGATGGTGTAGAACAACATTGTGTTGGTACCAAGATGGAGAACGCATTACTGTTGGACCTGATCTTATACAACAAATGACTAAAAAAGTCAAGATGATTCAGGAAAAGATAAGGACGGCTCAGAGTCGACAGAAGAGCTATGCAGACAAAATGAGAAAGCCTCTTGAGTTTGAAGAAGGCGAGCATGTGTTTTAAAAGTCACGCCGACCGAGTTCTGAAATCTGAAAAACTTACTCCCAAATTCCTTGGACCTTACCAAATTCTTTACCGGATAGGTCCAGTAGCTTACCAAATAGCCCTACCACCTTTTCTTTCTAACCTTCACAATGTCTTTCATGTGTCATAATTGCAAAAATATATTCCTAACCCGAGTCATGTCATAGCACCAGACACAATACAATTGAAAGAGAGCTTAACCTATGAGGCACCTCTTGTAAGGATTGAAGATAAGAGAGTAAAGCAACTCAGAGGGAAGGAAATCCCATTAGTAAAAGTGATCTGGAATGAAATGACCAAAGATGCAACATGGGTGTTAGAAGACAAGATGAAGGAGCAACATCCACAACTATTCTAATGCATGAAAATTTCGAGGATGAAATTTTCTTTTAGAAGGGGAGAGTTGTAACACCCCAAAAATTGTTTGTTTCATGATAAATAATTATTTTATAATATTTGTGATTTTTGTGAATTTTTCTGGCTTTTTTCAGAACTGTTGATTATTTTAATATATTTCTCAATTTCCATGCGCACTGAACGGAGTCGAGAAAATGAAATATTTTCCCTGAGGTTGGTAAACCTTGGACTGTGGAAACATCGACGAGAAATTTTACTAAATCCAAGGTCGGGCACTTTTTACGAGGTTTACGTTTTTTGAGATTTTATTTGATAAATAAAATCATTGAACCGTAAAATTATCCGATGAATAATAAATACTATTTTGTTAGTGGTAACTTTTGTCTACTGGATAATATCTTTAGTATAGTGTTAATCATTTTTTCTAAAGTATTCACTTTATGTGACATCACCTTGATGACATCACACAAGTGACATCATCATTGACTTTTCAAAAAGGTGAGTTTTGGCTTCTTGAAGAAGCTTTGGAGGAAGCTTCCTAACACCTTCCAATTAGCTTGTTGGAGAAGCCAAATTTCCCTCTCTCCTTTATGAAGCTACACGGCCAAGGGGGGAAAGGTGACCAAAATACAACATTTTCATTTTACTCTCACATTTTCAAAAACTTTACTATCACTTTGTCTCTCTACATTTTCTTCTCTCACTTTCTCCTTCACATTTTCTCTCTTTTTCCTCTCCTCTCCTAACTCACGGCCTCACCCTCTCTTCACACCTCCATGATTGTAAAATTTCAAGTAACCACGTTTTCTTCAACTCCATCACATTCTAAACCTCTTTCTAGTTGGAATCTACCTAAAACGCTTTCATCTTCATCATCTTCTTCAAGCCTCAAAACTTAAAGCTTTAAGGTAATGTTCTTGATTCTCTACCTTCTCTTCTTCTTTTTCGTTTTGCATGGCCATGACCATGAGCAATGATCCTTTCTTCCTCAAGCCTTGGTGTTGATTTGATGAGTTGTGATTCTTAGGGTTTTTGGAGGAGCTTGGCCAAAATCTACAAGGAGCTTCAATGAAGTTTTTTTCTTGTTTTCTTTCTTGGTAAGAGGAAGATTATCCACTTCAATCTCTATTGGTAGTGGAAAACTTGTTTGTGTGTTGTTTGTGAGAAAACCTATGTTAGGGTTACTCTCTTGGTTATGTATTTTTCTAATGATCTTTGTATTAATTTCCTCTATGTGATTTTATTGGTTGTAGTTGTATATGTTGATGATCTTAGATTGATTTTGATATATTGGAAATATGAATTAGAAGCAAGGGTTCCTTGCTCTCCTTAATGAGGCTCGCGGCCATACCACCTTCAATAGGGTATTCATGGTTAAAATTTTGTAACAAGTTGGAGAGATAACTAATCAAGTGAATAACAATTAATGGAACAATAGAAAATTTAGGTTCTTACCCCTTGGGAGGCTCACAGCCTCTAGGGCATTTTTGGGTCTAAATATGTAATTTTTGGGTAACCTTAGAACTTAAGTAATTAAGTATTATGTAATTAATAATGTGATGGAAAAATTAGTTGGACTCTTGTCCTTGGGAGGTCACGGCCTCAAGGGCCATATTGGCTAAAAGTTGTGCATCAAGCTAAGGCTTAGGTGATTAAGTAACTTAAGAATTTATTATAGATTCATAAGATGGAAAGAGACTTATTTGATGACTTAGGGTGATTCTTTGGAACTTAAGGGAAGAACAAGAGTGTCTATGAGACTTGGAGAACCTTAGATAATTTTCTAAGTAAGTATGATTTAATTTGAGTAAAAGACTTGGCTAATTAAGAGAAATAAAGCTTTAATGGGAATTACAAGAGAATTCCTCTAGAGAAAGATTTTATAAGAAATGTTAGATTAAAGTGAAACTCCATAATGAACCTTAAAAGTGTATTATTATATTTAAGAACTTGATAATGTGCATTGTGGGCCCATGAGTGGGACCTAGATTTTGTTGATGTTTAACTTAGCCAAATTGTGGCATGCTATGGAAAAGTATATCATTGTTGAATATACATGAATATGCATTGAGTCATCATGCATTGTGAAAGTTCAATGGACTATTGTTAAGGCCATATTGCCTAGGAGATTGAATCATATCTTAGTGCGGGTGCGAATAGACTAATGTAGGTTATAATGTTGACCTTAGGGGCGTCGGGGTGCGGGTGTCTCACAATGGTCAGTTGGTAGCTCTTTAGGGCTGTGGGATAGACCGATGCAAACTCACCGACGATTTGGACCGAGACACTGTCCTATATCACAATCTAGTGTTGAATGTCTTCTACAATGCCATGATGTGCATGTTGATAAATTAAGAAATTATAACACTTGTTGGTCACGGTAGCCGAGTTACAAACATATCTCCTAATCATTCTCTCTGATGTTTGTGTCTAGCTCCATGGAGTAAGATTTCGATATCATGTGCATGTGCATAGTAAGTCAACATATTATTTGGCATTTATTCATATGATGATTGGATCTGTTGTCTTATTGATGTTATAACTACCTGAAATTTTTAAGTTGTTTACTATTTACTTCTTGATGCTGATTATTATTTCTGATATGCTGGCGTTTTGCACCATTCTGTTTCTTTACTACCATAATTGGTAATGAATGTAAGATATCTTACCTCTTTTCTATATTTATGCTATTCTTTTTATTTATGTGTTTCTTTGAAGACGTCAATGAAGAAGGGGAAGTACACGAATTCCCTAGTTTCTGGCCTGATTTTGATTAGCTTCTTATTTGGACATGGCGTCCCTTCCGCGTGGCTTCTTGGGTTATACGAGATTGACTTTTCATGGAGGTCTGGACTGCTGGCATAACAACCTGAGTACGGATCACTGTGTCTACCTAGGAGACGTGACTGTGTCTCTTGCTTGGGGACGTTAAGATCCACCTATCTTTACTTTTAATGCTCGCTTGTATTTGGAGTTTTATTTGCCCATACATGATATATAGGGTGAGCGCTATTACTCCCCATAAGAGGATTCTTTCTTATCCTCCGCACGAGCCCCCGCTCGTAACTCGGTTGCTCCAATGAGAATTTCCTCTGACGAGGAAGACCTTGAGGAGGATCCATCTACGGTTCCTTCTTATTCGCTTTAGGGGCTGATGCTGTTGGTAGCCACTGATGGCTTTCTGTAAATCTTTTGGGGGCCTGATGTTTTGTCTTTTTGGTGGACTGTATATGTGTAATCATTTTGGGGCATGTAAAACTTTTACTTTTTGTATATTTGGTGATGTATCTAAACAAGTATGATATAAGTATATATACGAGTATGATGTATAAATGTATGGTTTACTTCTCATGTTACTTTCTGTTGCAATCATGTATCATCTTATTTTATTTTAGTACAAAAAAAAAGAATTCACCAAATCATCTGCATGATTACAACTAAACAGACTTATCTATATTATAATGAACCGGGTCTTAGTTTATACATTTTGTTTTAGTTTCGTGGTTATGGTGTAACGTTCCCTCCTCAAAAAGGGGCGTTATAATTTTAGCTTGATACAAAAGTCTCACATTGAGTGCCCAATGAGGCCGTGAGCCTCCAAGGGACTAGGAATCCAACATTTTTCATCACCTCTCTAACCACTCATCATTTAATTGCTTAAGTCCCAAATTAGCACAAAAGTTCCATCTTGGACCCATTAAAGGGCCTCTTGGCCGTGAGCCTCCAAAACAAAAGGGGTAAGAATCCTTTGCTTTCCATACATACATCCAAGCATCCAATGCATTCCAAATCCATTAAGTTACACAATAGCAAGTATTAAAGTCATACAACACAACCAATCACAATATTACCAAAAATCACACAACAAATTGAGCAACCCACACATGGATTTCTCACCATCAACACAAAAACGTGTTCCTCACCACCAAGATAAGTTGAAGAGGACAATTTCCCTCTTACCTAAAGAGACAACAAAAGAAAGCAAGCTCCTTGATGCTTCCTTGTAATTTTCGTCCACCACCACCAACGAAACCCTAGGATAGTCAAACTCACACAATCAACAACCAAAGCTTGAAAAGAGGAGTCCTTGAGCACAAAGGTGACAAAGGATCACAAAAATGAGAAGAGAAAAGAAGAAAATCAAGAACTTTACCTCAAAGCTTCAAGTTTTAGGGCTTGGTAAAAAGTGATGAAGATGGAAGAATTAAGAGATGATCACCAAAGAGAAAAGCTTCTATGTGATAAGAAGATTCAAGAACCAAGTTTGGTTGGAGGGAACAAAAATAGATGGCCAAAATGGTGTGTATGGCTGTGAGAATGGAGAGGAAGAATGGAGAAAAGGAAGTGTGAGAGAGAAAAGAGAAAAGTGAGAGTGAAAAGTGATAAAACTTTTTTTTGAAATGGTAAAGTGAAAAGTGAATGTGAAGTAAAGTGAAAAGATGAAAATTAGTGTCATCTTTCCCTCCAATTGCCATGGAGTTTACGGAGAATAGAGTAAAAGTGAAGCTTCCTTGAGAAGCTTGGTATAAAGCTTCCTTGAGAAGTTTCACATATTTTTTGAAAAAGTCAAGGGTGATGTCATGGTGATGATGTCATCTTGGTGATGTCATTAAAGTACTCTCTAGAAAAGATGACTAACACTCTACTAAAGCTATTATCCAATGGACAAAGGTTACAATTAGCAAAAATAGTATTTATCATCTAACAGATAATAAAATGTTATCACGAATTTATTTATTAGATAAACTCTTAAAAAATGAAAACTTCGTAAACTGTGTCCAACCTCGAGTTTTGTAAGATCCTCCATCGACGTTTCCATAGTCCAAAGTTTTTCGGCCTTGGGGAAAATATTTTATTTTCCCGGCCCTGCCTAGTGTAACACCCCAAAATTTGTTATTTCTCAGTAATGTCTGAAGTGTACTGTTTTGTGATTTTTGTGTGCTGTAAATTTATTTTGACTGTTCTATGACTATTTTTCATCTTTGTGTGTGATTTACTACGAGTTAGGAAAATAATAATTTTCGGGCCGGGGAAAATCTTTGACGATTTATTTGGAGTCAGGGAAGCTTACTAAACCTAAATCCGAGAGATACGTTACCCGATCATTTAATTTTTAGAAATTTATTTTTGAAATAAAAATATTTTACGTTTTATTATCTATTGGACAATATCTACTGATTTGTGAATAGTAACTTCTGCCCATTGGGTAATAGATCCTATATCTTTTGTCCGTTGGACAATAGACTGGGAAAGGTCTTTGTGACTCATAATTTGATGAACCAATAAGAATTGGTTAATGTTAATGGCTTAATTTTTCTAAGCCAATAGGATGTGGTCAACAATAATGGCTAGACTAGTTAACCAAAAAATTAAGTAATCTAATTAAGTTAACATAAAGCCTAAGTAGTAACTAAATGGAACAAATTTAGTTTACTACTCCTTAGAGTTCCACGGTTTCAAGAAGGTTCTAGGGTCTTCTAGAATGCATGATTCAATTAGTGTGACCAATGCATGACCTAAGCCTTGTAACTAAATAGTTAGCTATGTAACTAAGTGAACTAACTAAATTAGCTTAAGTGTAACTAGGAACTACATGAATCAAAAATTAGTTACCTTTTCTCCATGTGCTCCACGGCTACCTAGTACTTCTACGATATTCATGAATAAGCTAATCATCTAATGTGACCAAGGAGTGATCATTTAATGACATAAGCCATGTGCTACTCATAAACTTGGTAGCTAAGTCTTTGACTCCTTTTGTGAAGCACTCCACGGCAAGCACATAGAGAAATATGATATTTCTATTTCATTTCTACCACACTTTGTGACTTAAGCCTTTCTCTCCATTTTCTCTCTTCTATGAACAAAGAAAATCTTTCAACTTCTCCTTCATGAAGCTCACGGTCGAATCCCTCCAAACCATCATCCAAGCTTCCATAATTTCATCCAATCTCATTTTCCTTACCTATATACTATTCTAAGACCTTTTCATGTTATGACCCTAGCCTAGTTCTTCCATTTACTACCTTGAATCCAAGTTAAGGTTTTCTACTCTGCAAGGTAAAATTCTTGTTTCTTGTTTGTAAATTGATTCTTGAGTTTTTAAACCAGGATTGAGGCACGATGTAAAGAAGGCAGTCATAACCCTGAGGATCAACCAGTTTTTAGAGCTATTGGATACGTGTCATCGAGTGGAAGATCTGGATCAGGCGCGGGACACGAGGAATCGTAACTTTGGTCCTACTAGGTTCCAAAGAGGAGGTGGCAACAATGCAAGCCATTTTCAGAAGAAACCTTATTCCCAACCACCGATAAATCAACAACAGTCGTCTGGTGGAGGTTCGAGCAAAGGTTCTGGTGGAAATTGAACAGACCAGAATGTGGTATTTTTGCCAAAGTGTTTGAAGTGCAGGAAGGATCACCAAACGAGGGACTGCACCATCAAAGGAATAATCTGTTTCCGATGTGGAAAACTCGGGCACGTCTCTAGGGATTGCAATCAGGCTAAGGTAGAGCCTTCAGTTAACACTACACGAGCTATGAAACCTTAGGTAGGAGGTAGAGTCTATACTACGAGCAGAGCAGAAGCCTCCGAATATGAAGATTTGATACAAAAAGAAGGTACCATAAGAGGTAATCTTTTGACTGTACTATATGACTCTGGGGCAACCCACTCTTTCATTTCTTATGACTATGTGTGACGATTTAGTTTACCTGTGTCTTCCTTACCTTTTGACTTGACTGTTTCTACCCCTACAGCTAAACCTATTGTGACTACCAAAGTTTGTTTAAATTGTCCTTTAATTGTTGAAGGTCGAATCTTTTCTGTTGATTTGATCTGTTTACCTCTTTCCCAATTAGATGTAATTTTAGGAATGGATTGGTTATCTTCTAACCATATCTTATTAAACTGTTCTAGCAAAACTATAGTTTTTCCTATGGATGAAGTTTCTAGATTTTTGATGGCCAACTAAGTTCGAGCTTTCTTGAAAGAAGGAGCTAAGGGATACATGCTATTATCTTCCTTAAAAGTCGAGAGTAAGGTAGATGTGAATGCAATTCCTATGGTTAACGAATTTCTTGAAGTCTTCACTGATGACGTACCTAGTTTACCGCCGAAGCGGGAGATAGAGTTCACCATTGATCTTGTGCTTGGATCTGGTCCTGTATCTATAGCACCCTACAGGATGTCACCATTAGAGTTGGTTGAGCTTAAGAAGCAATTAGAAGAACTATTGGAAAAATAATTTGTTAGACCCAGTGTGTCCCCATGGGAAGCACCAGTGTTGCTAGTTCGAAAGAAAGATGGGACTTCAAGATTGTGTGTGGACTATCGCCAGCTGAATAAGGTCACAATCAAGAATAAGTATCCACTTTTGAGGATAGATGACCTAATGGGTTAACTGAAAGGAGCAGCAGTATTCTCTAAGATCAATCTGCGATCTGGCTATCATTAGATCCGAGTAAAGGTGGAGGATATTCCCAAGACGGCTTTTCGTGCCCGTTACGGTCATTACGAATATCTTGTGATTCCGTTTAGTGTAACGAATGCACCTGCCATATTCATGGACTACATGAACAGAATCTTTCATCCTTACTTGGACAGATTTGTTGTTGTCTTCATTGACGACATTCTAATCTATTCTCAAAATCAGGAGGATCATGCTGAACATCTCAGTATAGTCCTCTAGATTCTGAAGGAGAAAGAGCTGTATGCCAAATTGTCAAAGTGTGAATTCTATCAAAGTTTTTGGGCCACGTGATCTCGAAGGAAGGGATTGCAGTGGATCCGTCAAAAGTGGAGGTGATTCTACAATGGGAAAGACCGAAGACAGTGACAGAAAGTTGAAGCTTTGTGGGATTAGCTGGATACTATCAGAGATTCATTAAGGGATTCTCTAAAATAGCGAGACCTCTTACTCAACTCACGAGAAAGAATCGAGCCTTTAAGTGAACTAATGCTTGCGAAGAAAGTTTCCAAGAATTGAATAGACGGCTAATTACTTCACCAGTTTTAGTTCTACCTGATCCAAGTGAACCCTTTGAAGTGTATTGCGATGCTTTATACCAAGGATTAGGATTTGTGCTTATGCAAAATAGAAAGGTGATGGCTTACGCTTCGAAATAGTTGTGAGTGCATGAGAAGAACTACCCAACACATGACTTGGAGTTAGCAGTTATGGTATTCGCTTTGAAGATATGGAGGCATTTTCTTTACGGAGCGACGTTCAACGTCTTTAGCGACCACAAGAGCCTGAAGTACCTTTATGACCAAAAGGAGTTGAATATTAGACAGCAAAGGTGGTTAGAATTTTTGAAGGATTATGATTTTTAACTTCTGTATCACCCCGGGAAGGCAAACATTGTGGCAGATGCTTTAAGTAGGAAGATGCTCAGTATCTCTGCTATGATGATTAAGGAAAACGATTTGATAGAGCAATTCAGGGATGTATGGTCCTTTATGGAATTGGCACCGGGAAAGATTTGTATGAACATGGTCACTATTTCAAGTGAGTTAATGGAAGACATCCAAGAGAAGTAGAAAGTTGATAAGTTTTTTGCAAGAGCAAAGGGAGCTAATGAAGCAAGGTAGTGTGACAACCTTCGAGGAAGGAATTGATGAAATCCTAAGATTTAGAGGTAGAGTTTGCATACCTAGGGATCATGAGCTTAGAAAGTATATTCTAGAACACGCTCATACGACCAAGTTGAGTATGCATCTAGGAATAACCAAGATGTATCAAGACCTGAAGCGGTTATTTTGGTGGCATGGAATGAAGAGTGATATTGCCAGATGTGTATCGCCTTGTCTAGTTTGTCAGAAAGTAATAGTTAAACACCAAAGACTGTCAGGAATGTTGCAACCCCTAGCTATTCCCAAATGGAAGTGGGATAGTATTACGATGGACTTTGTGGTTGGATTGCCAAAGACCAGAAGAGGTTACGATTCAATATAGGTAATTGTCGATAGACTTACGAAGTCAGCACATTTCTTACTAATCAACATAAGGTACAATATGGAGAAGTTGACTCAGTTGTATATTAGTGAGATCATTAGGCTGCATGGTGTGCCTACCGGTATTGTTTCTGATAGAGATCCAAGGTTCACATCAAAATTTTGGCAAAGTTTGCAAGTAGCATTGGGAACGAAGCTACGTTTGAGTTCTGCTTATCATCCTCAAACTGATGGTAAATCGGAAAGGATGATTCAATCATTGGAAGATTTGCTCAGAGCTTGCACTTTGGAACAGACTGGAAGTTGGGATAAAGTTTTATCATTAGTAGAGTTCACCTACAACAATAGTTTTCATTCGAGCATAGGGATGGCACCCTATGAAGCTCTATATGGACGACGGTGCAGAACAGCTTGTGTTGGTACCAAGACGGAGAGCGCCTTACTGTTCGGCCAGATCTTATATAACAAATGACTGAGAAAGTCAAGATGATTCTGAAAAAGATGAGGATGGCTCAGAGTCAACAAAAGAGCTATGCAAACAAAAGGAGAAAGCCTCTTGAGTTTGAAGAAGGCGAGCATGTGTTTTTGAAAGTCACGCCTACGACTGGGGTCGGCCGAGTTCTGAAATCTAGAAAACTTACTCCCAAATTCCTTGGACCTTACCAAATTCTTCACCGGATAGGTCCAATAGCTTACCAAATAGCCTTACCACATTTTCTTTATAGCCTTCACAATGTTTTTCACGTATCGCAATTACGAAAATATATTCCTGACCTGAGCCATGTCATAGCATCGGACATAGTACAATTGAAAGAGAACTTAACCTATGAGACACCTCCTGTAAGGATTGAAGATAGGAGAGTGAAGCAACTCAAAGGGAATGAAATCCTATTTGTGAAAGTGATCTGGAATGATGCGACTGGAGATACAATGTGGGAGTTAGAAGACAAGATGAAGGAACAACATCCACATCTATTCTAAGGTATGAAAATTTTGAGGACGAAATTTCTTTTAGAAGGGGAAAGTTATAGCACCTCGAAAATTGTTTGTTTCATTATGAATGGTCATTTTATAATATTCGTGATTTTTGAAATTTTTGAAGATTTTTTCAGAAACGTTGAATATTTTAATATATTCTTCATTTGACGTGCGTGCTGAGCAGAGCTGGTGTAACACCTCAAAAATTGTTTGCTTTATCATAAATAATCGTTTTATAATATTTGTGATTTTATGAATTTTTTTAGATTTTTCCAAAATTATTGATTATTTTAATATATTTCTCGATTTATGTGCACATTGAGCGAAATCGGAAAAATAAAATATTTTCCTGAGGCTGGAAAACCTTGGACTGTGAAAACATCGACGGGGGATCTTACTAAACCCGAGGCTAGGCACAGTTTACGAGGTTCATATTTTTTGAGACTTATCTGATAAATAAAATTGCCATATGTTCTGTTAAATAAAAATTTTGTGATACGCTCTATTATCCATTGGGCAATAAATACTGGCTTTGTAAACTTTAACAATTGTCTATTAGGTAATAGTTTGTAGTAAAAATCCTTATCACCTTATCTAGAAATCTACTTTATGTCTAATCATGTTGACTTTTTCAAATTTCTAACAAAGCTTCTCTAAGATGCTTTATATCAAGCTTCTCATGTAAGCTTTCCTTAAGCTTCTAGGACACACTTCTCTCTCTCTCTTCTCCACGGCCATGAGGCCATTTTGGGAACCAAAAATTAGTTTTCATTTTATTATTTTCCATTTCTAATTTCAAATCTCAAAAGTTGCCATCACCTTACTATCACTTTCTCTCTCTACCATTTCTCTTCTCTCTTCTTCTCTCAAGCTCTTCTCTTCCTTCTCTCTTCTCCTCTCCATGGCACCAACACCATTGGAGACCATCTCCATTAGCTTGCTAAAACTACTTCCATTCCTTACTTATTCTCATCATCCTAAGGCTTTTCTCTTTGGTGATCATCTTCAAAAAAAACTCAACCTTTCTCTTCTCCATTTTCTCACCACCCACACGGCCAAGACCACCATTTTTGGCCATCTAAGCTTTTTCATTCAACCAACCTCATTTCCTACCATTTCTCATCACCTAGAATGTTTTCTCTTTTGTGACCACCACCAAAATCCACCATTTTCGTTTTCCTCCATCAAGCTTCAAAGTTGGAGACTTTGAGGTAAAAGTTCATAGCTTTCTCTTTTTTTTCATCTCATTTTCGTGATCCATAGTCACTTTAGTGACCATTGAAGCCTCTTTCAAGCTTTGATTGTGATTCTTGTGAGTTTGATGTTATTAGGGTTTTCTTGAAGGTGGAGGCCGAATTTACAAAGAGCTTCAAGGAAGTTTCTTGCTTGTTTTTCTCTCTTGGTAAGAGGAAGACTATCCACTTCAACCTCTATTGGTAGTGGGAAACTTGTATTGTATGTTGATTGTGAGAGAATCCATGATAGGGTTACTCTTTTAATTGTGTGTTTTTCTAATAGCTCTTGTATTTATTTTACTCTATGTGGTCTATTGATTATAGTTGTGTGTACTGATGATCTTGGATTGATTTTGATGGATTGGAAACATGATTTGGAAGCAAGGGTTACTTGTTTTCCCTTGGTGAGGCTCACGGCCATACCCCTTCCATAGGGTGTTCATGATTTAAAATTTTGCAACAAGTGGAGAGATAACTAATCAAGTGAATAACAATTAATGGATTAAAGAAAAATTTGGGTTCTCACCCCTTAGGGAGGCTCACGGCCTCTAGGGCCATTTTGGGTCCAAGTATGTAATTTTGGGCGACCTTGGAAATTTAGTAATTAAGTGCTAAGTAATTAACATTGTGATGGAAAGAAATTTATTTGGTGACATAAAGTGATTTTTAAACTTAAGGGAAGAACAAGAGTGAGTGTGAGACTTGAGAATCTTAGCATAATACTCTAAGTGAATATGATTTAATACAAGTAGAGAACTTAACTAATTAAGAGAATTACAAGAGAATTTCTCTAGAGAAAGATTTCATAATAAATGTTTAACTAAAGTAAAACTTCATAATAAACCTTAAAAAGTGTATTGTCTCATTTGAAGATTTGATAATATGATACCACGGTTCCATGATTGGGACCAAAATTCTGTTGATGTTCAACTTGGCCAAATTGTGGCATGCTATGGAAAAGTATATCATTGTCGAACATACATGGATATGCATTGTGTCAACATGCATTGTGAAAGTTCGATGGACTATTGTTAAGGCCATGTTGCTTAGGAGATTGAATCACACCTATGTGCGGGTGCGAGTAGATTAGTGTAGGTCATACTGTTGACCTTAGGGGCACCGGGTGCGGGTGTCTCACAATGGTCAGTTGGTAGTGTAACACCCCAAATTCTGACTATATGAATGATAAATAACAGAATTACACTGTTTTGCATTTTCTGTGTGTATAAAATTAATTTGACTGTTCTGAGATCATATTTGATCATTCTGTGTGATTGCTCCTGACTAGGAAAAATAATATTTTTCAGGCCAGGGAAATTCTGATCTGTCTCATTTGGAAACGGGGGATCTTACTAAACCCGAATCTGAGTGATTCAGAAAAGAATCTTTTTATTTTAAAATCTATCTGTAAAAATAATAATATTGTACGAATAAGTATCCGTGATGGTATTTATAGCAGTCGTTGCTATGAACGTTGGACTTTTCTAACCAATGAAAAATTGGTCAAGGAAAGAAGCTTAGACTTCTTTGTGGACCATTAGATTTGAAATGACTTAGAAGCCTTAATCCTCACCATTGATTTAATCAATGGTGTAAAACAAAACTTAACAAAACCATCAAGTAACATTCACCATAGATAAGATTAATGGATAAGATTTAGTCAACATTAATTGCTTGACTTTTCTTAGGAAACTAATTAACCTTAATTTAGTTGTCCTAATTACTTAATTAAGCAATTAAGTAAACTAACTTAACTAAGGATTAGTTATAACTTAATCCTTACTTTAATATCCTAATTCTAATTAGAAGTGATGATGTATGATTAAAATGTATTAGATACAAGCTAAATACATTAAACTAAAATTAGTTATGTACTTGAAGGATTAAGTAAGAATGGTTAGGAGATTAAACCCAATTAATTGGCTAACCAATTAACTAGTAATTAGGCTTGAAATAAGGATGAATTAAGGATTTAAAACTCATCTAAACCACCATGGACAGCAGCTGAATGCAGCAGAATTGAAGGCCCAATAGCAGCAGAATTTAGCTTGGAATTAACAACCAATTAAAGGATTTAAACTCACCTAAAATCACCATGGACCAGCAGCAAAATTGGAGGCCCAGCAGCAGCAAATTTGGACGGTCCAGCAGCTGAATTGGAGCAGCAGAAAAACTTGGCCCAGCAGCACCAAGCTCCACGGTCCAGCAACGTTTTGGAGCAGCAGAAACATGCAGCACGGTTCAGCAAATTGTGAAGCCTTTATGTGATATTTGAACATCACAATGTCATGCAAAAGTCAAGCTTGCAACCAATGAGAAGAGAGAGTCCTTGTGCAATTAATGCATGGCTACTTAAGCAAGCAAAGGCTCACTCACATCATTCACAAAGGCAGCAGCACGGCAGCAGCTTGGGGCAGCTGAATGGAGTGGATAATCAAGCTAATAAAGCTCTCCAAATGTCACAAATCATCTACGGTTGGCAGCTGTATTTTGTACTCAAAATTAGATAAAATTTTCAAGTAAAATTATCCAAATATCACAAGTATTACACGGCTGGCAGCAGCTGAATCACGTCTTCATTCTTCACTTGTTATTTCTCAAATATAAGCCAATTGTCTCTCAAACATTACAAGGCCAGCAGCCTCCCTAATACGTCTTCACTCTCCACTTTCTACTTATCAAAATATAAGCTTATTCACTCAAAGTTCCAAGGGAAATCATGCCTCTCACTCTCATTCTCCTTTTCTTCCAATCGGTCATCACCAAAATCACACCATCCATTTCTTTTAAACACTCATCTTTTGGGTTGTTTTGACTCAAAGCCTCCTCTAATCATTTCTTCTTCACAAGGTCCTAAGCTTCTTCAATCTTCTTCCTAAAGAGGGCTTGTTAGGAGATTAACAAAGTTTCAAGGCAAGGGAGGAAAGCTTACAAAGCTTGTCTTCAAGAGGTAAGAGGGAGACTCTACCTTACCACCCATGTTCTGGTAGTATGAGGATGGTTTATTCAGTGAAAAATCCTTGAGGATTTATTTACCTATTGTTTTGAGGTTAATTCCCTATTGTTTGAGATTCTTGGACTGTATTGGTTGGACTGTATTGAGATGTGCCTGATTGTGTTTGAATGTTTGAACTGTATTTGAGATGTGTCTGCTTGTGTTTCTAGGTTTGTATGTGTAGTATCTGTGAGATACGATTTTGTTTCCATACTTGTCTGTATGTTATAATGCTGAAGGAACTGATAATATGTGAGTATATAGAGTGTGTACTGTAGAGAAACTTATACTGTATGTGAGTGGAATTTATACTGTAAATTTCTGTAAATCTTATGAGAAAGGGATTTAATTGGAAATATTATGAAAATATGGGGTCATTATGTAAAAATAAAATTTTGTGGGACTAAAGTGGAAATACTCTGTTTTGAGGGACGAAAATATAAATTATGTGTTTTTGAGGGACTATTTTGCAAGTATGAGAGAAATACAGTAAATTTTAATATTAAAATAAGTAAAACAGTAATTCTGATTTAATACGTACGGAAAATATTCACGCAATTGGAAAACGTTAAAAAATCACTACGTGATTCGAAAAGGCGACAGAATTGAGTCACGAATGAAAATATACGAGAATATGACTACGTGATTAAATTACAGTATTACAGCTGTTAAATTATTATATGAACCTTGTACATGTGATATTAATAGAAAATGTGAATGGTGCATAGTACATGCATTGAAAAAGTCCAAAGGACTGTGTAAGGCAAGTTGCCTAAGAGAGATTACACCTCCTGAGTGGGTGCGATAAGCGTAGTGTAGGTCACTGATTGACCTTGGGGGCATTGGGGTGCGGGTTGCCTACAATGGACAGTTGGTAGCTCTTCTGTACCGTGGGTTAGACCGATGCAACACACCAATGATCCGGACCGAGACACTATCCCTAATCATGATCTGATAAAGATTGTCGTGCATGTGCTAGATGTGCAGAAAATGAGCACGTGGTCTGAAGCATGTTGGTGCCGACAGGTCTTTTCAGTCATTCTCTCTGACTTGAGTTGTAGCTCCATGGAGTAGGATATTGAGTCAGTGTACATTGCATTCACAGTTGCATTCATAAAGGATATATCATTGTAATTTTACTCATGTGTAATTCTTGTTTATGGTAATTATTATATTGAATACTTGAGTATCGAAAGTAGTATAATTGTAATTCTTCTTTTAATTATTGTGCAATGATGATATATAAGGTTAATGGCTTAAGTGTAATTATAGTACGACATCGTATGATATTTTGGATGTGTTTATCTTCATTGCTACCATACTGGTATTGGCATAGGTGATCTCACCTCTTGTATGTATATGTTGTATTATGTTTATGTATTGTTAAGACACTGAGCCAGACGTAGAGCGAGAAGCAGAAAAAGGTCCAGATTCCGTTGAGAACTTCGAGTTCTGATGGCGGTAGAGATTCCTAGCTTCTTGGGTTACATGAGGCTGACGTTTATTGACGGGGACAATGCATGGACTGAAGACCTTGAGAGAGAGACTATATGTTATTTAGGAGATGTAAACATTAGATTGAGTAGGTTACAGTCAGGGAATCCCTACTTTTCTGTTACTATTTATGTACAGTTAGAGTTTCCTATATCTATCAGGCAACATTGGGGAGCGTATTATCGCACCCCTAGAGAGAGTAGTGTCGTATCGTCCGCTCGGCCATTTGCTCCACGGACTTTACGTAGAGTTGGAATTCCCCCACCCGGGAATTCTGAGGAGGACCCATCTGAGGGTCTGGCTACTTCTGAGGGCTCAGCTGCCTAGTTGTACTTAGACAAAGATGTCAATATAAATAGTGTTTAAACTTTTGGAGTGACTAGTTTGTAATATTTATAGTATGAGAGTGTTAAAGATTTGTATATGTATAACTAGAGACTTGGATATGTATAAATGATGTAAATTATTCGTAATGATGTTATGATGTTTTATTTTCTGCTAAGTTTATTTTCTGGTTATTAAGAAATTTTAAATTTCATATTTTTTCCTATAACTTACGTTATTTAAATAAGGTTAATTTGGTAATTATGTAACATAAATGTGGCATCCTAAAGTGGGTGTTACATTAGTTGGTATCAGAGCCCAAGTTAGAGTCTTTTGGGTTTGTGGTTAGGTCTGTCTTGTTTAAGTTGCGTGTTTCTCTGTGTTTGTTTGTCGGAAAGGAAATCATATTACTAGAAGATTGATTTCAACTACTATTTGTGTTGTCCAGTTGATTTGAGAAAGACGAAATGGCTAGACGAGGAAGAGGGCGTGTTAATACTAGAGCAGAAGGTGAGAACGCCGGCAATGACAATCAGAATATGGCTGCAGCTATAGCAGTAATACAAAGGATCGCAGAAGTTGTTGTACAGTAGAATCAGAGGGCAACTGACGATGCTCATAGCTTGTCAGAATTTCGAAGGAATAATCCGCCTAAGTTTCATGGAGAGTTTGATCCAGAGAAGGCTGATTTGTGGATTAAGGAATTAGAGAAGATATTTAATGGTATGGGATGTACTGATGAGCAAAAACTTACTTTTGCGACGTTTGTGCTAGTTGGTGATGGAGAGGCCTGGTGGGCAGGAGCTCGAAGACTAATTGAAGCTGAAGGAAGAGTTGTAACATGGCAGCTCTTTAGACAGAAGTTTTTGGCAAAATATTTTCCAGCGAATGTGCGACATGCTAAGGAGATGGAGTTCCTTAGTCTGAGACAAGGAGCAATGACTGTGAGCGAGTACGCAGCAAGATTTGAAAGCTTGTCTAAGTTTTCGAGGTACTTTCAGATGCATCCAGATGAGGAATGGAAATGTAGGAAATTCGAAGAGGGGTTGAGACTTGACATCAAGAGAGCGTTAGCGACGGTGGATATTGATCAGTTTCCAGTGGTATTGGACAAGTGCCGCAAGATTGAGGAGATCGATAACCAACGGGCGGCAAGGACTAAAAACTTTGGACCAGCACGGTTCCAAAGGGGAAGAGGTAGCGGAGGTAGCGGTGGCAACCGTTATCAACAAAAGCCCTACACTAAACCAACAGCAAGTCAGAATCGACAACAATCAGTTGGGGAAAGTTCAAGTGGTAGTAAGGCAGTTTCAACTGGAACTTCTACACTTAAATGTTTTAAGTGTGGGAAAGGACATCTTACTAGAGACTGTCAGCATAAGGGAGTGATCTGCTATAGATGTAGGAAGCCTGGACATTTTTCCAGAGACTGTGATCAGTTGAAGGCAGAGCCATCAGTGGGCAATGTTTGTACTGCAAGGCCACAGGCGGGTGGTCGAGTATATACTATGAGCGGGGAGGAAGCCGCTAAATCGAGGACTTGATAATGGAGGAGTGTGCCATTAAAGGTAACCCTTTAACAGTGTTATATGATTCAGGAGCAACACATTCTTTCATTGCATGTGATTGTGTGGAGCATTTGGGATTGACTATGACTACATTGCCATATGATTTGACTGTGGTTACTCCTACTGATAAACCTGTGATAACTACAAAAGTATGCTTGAATTGCCCTGTTTGTGTTAGGGATAGAATCTTTCATGTGGATTTGATCTGTTTGCCTCTTTCTAAGATTAATGTAATCTTAGGAATGGATTGGTTATCTTCTAACCATATCCTGATTGACTGTTCGAGTAAGACGTTAGTTTTCCCTGAGGTTAAGGATTCTAGATTCTTAACGGCTACTCAAGTGGAAGCTTGTTTAAAGGAAGGAGACCTAGGATACTTGTTGATATCTTCATTGGAAGTTCACTTTGTGAAGATGTTGAAGGATATCTTTGTAGTGAATGAATTTCCCGAAGTGTTTCCGAAGATATACCTGGGATTACCACCGAGAAAAGGAGATTGAATTCTCTATTGATTTAGTACACAGAGTGGACCTATATCTATGGCACCTTACGAGAATGTCACCCAGTAGAGTTGGCCGAACTGAAGAAGCAATTGGAAGATTTGTTGGAAAAGCAATTTGTGAGACCAAGTGTATCACCTTGGGGAGCTCTAGTGTTGTTGGTAAAGAAGAAGGATGGGACTTCTCGGCTATGTGTGGATTATCGACAGTTGAACAAGGTTACAATCAAGAATAAATATCCCCTACTGAGGATTGATGATCTGCTGGATCAATTGCGAGGAGCCACCATATTTTCTAAGATTGATATACGTTCTGGTTATCACCAGATACGTGTAAAAGTGGAGGATATCCCAAAGACTGCGTTCCGGACTCGATACGGGCATTATGAGTACCAAGTGATGCCTTTTGGTGTGACTAATGCACCTGTAATATTTATGGATTTCATGAACAGACTTTTCCGTTCGTACTTGGATAAGTTTATTGTTGTCTTTATTGATGACATCTTGATTTATTCTCGAAATCAGGAGGAACATGCTGAACACCTCAGAGTGGTTCTCCAGATTTTGAAGGAAAATAAACTATATGCCAAGTTGTCCAAGTGTGAATTTTGGTTGAGTGAAGTACAATTCTTAGGGCATGTCATATCGGCGGATGGAATTGAAGTTGATGCTTCGAAGGTAGAGACAGTTGTTGAGTGGGAAAGACCGAAGACTGTATCGAAAATCTGTAGTTTCATTGGATTGGCCGGTTACTATCGACGATTCATAGAAGGATTTTCAAAGATTGCAGGACCTCTTACCCAACTTACACGAAAGAATCAACTGTTCACGTGGACTGATGCATGCGAGGAAAGTTTTTAGGAGTTGAAACGACGACTGACTACTTCACCCGTGTTGATTCTACCTGATCCGAATGAACCTTTCGAGGTGTACTGTGATGCTTCTTATCAAGGATTGGGTTGTGTACTTATGCAGAACCGTAAGGTTGTGGCTTATGCATCGAGACAGTTGAAAGTGCATGAGAGGAATTATCCGACTCATGACTTGGAGCTAGCAGCAGTGGTGTTTGCGTTGAAGGTATGGAGACATTTTCTCTATGGGGCAATGTTCACTGTATTTAGTGACCATAAAAGTTTGAAGTATCTATTCGACCAGAAAGAGTTGAACATGAGACAGAGGCGTTGGCTCGAGTTTCTAAAAGATTATGACTTTCAGTTACAATATCATCCTGGAAAAGTGAATGTCGTAGCGGATGCTTTGAGTAGAAAATCGCTTAATGCTTCTGTTATGATGATGAAGGAGAAGGAGTTGATAGAAGAATTTCGAGATATGCGATTATCTGTGAAGTTGACACCGGGGAAGATGTGTTTGAATATGATCACCATTTCGAATGATCTAATGGATAAAATACGAGAAGGACAAAATAGTGATCAATATTTACAAGAAGCAAAGGAAGCAAGAAGTCAAGGAGCAGAATTAGAATTCAGCGAAGGTGTTGATGGAATTTTGAAGTTCAGAGGGAGAGTTTGTGTACCAAACGATCCAGAACTTAGGAGATCAATTTTGAATGAAGCTCATAGAAGTAAGTTGAGTATGCATCCAGGAGCCACGAAGATGTATCAAGATCTGAAGCAGCTGTATTGGTGGCAAGGAATGAAGAGGGATGTCGCAGAATATGTATCTTCCTATTTGACTTGTCAGAAGGCCAAGGTGGAACATCAACGGCCATCAGGAATGTTGCAACCTTTGCCTATTCCTGAATGGAAATGGGATGACATAGCAATGGATCTCGTCACGGGGCTACCAAGAACTCGGAAAGGTCACGACTCTATATGGGTAATTATTGATCGGCTTACAAAGTCGGCTCACTTTTTACCGATTAATATTAAGTACTAAATGGAGAAGTTGGCTCAGATATACATCAATGAAATTGTTAGACTTCATGGTATACCATCCAGTATAATTTCTGATCGAGATCCGCGATTCACATCAAGATTTTGGACTAGTCTACAAGAAGCGATGGGGACAAATCTACATTTGAGTTCTGCTTACCATCCACAAACTGATGGTCAGTCAGAAAGAACAATTCAGTCGTTGGAGGACTTGTTGAGGGCTTGTGTTCTAGAGCAAACTGGTTGTTGGGATGAATTTTTGCCATTGATAGAGTTCACCTACAACAATAGTTTCCATTCGAGTATAGGGATGGCACCCTATGAAGCCTTATATAGGAAAAGATGTAGGACACCATTGTGTTGGTACCAGGATGGTGAAAGCACTGTAATAGGACCTGAATTTGTGCAGCAGACAACTGAAAAGGTAAAGATGATCCAAGACAAGATGAGGACAGCTCAGACGCGACAAAAGAGCTATGCAGATAAAAGGCGAAGACCACTGGAATTCGAAGAAGGTGATCATGTATTTTTACGTGTGACGCCTATGACTGGAGTTGGACGAGTAATCAAGTCGAGGAAGCTTACTCCTAAGTTTATCGGACCGTATCAGATACTTCGTCGGATAGGTCCGGTAGCTTATCAAGTCGCGCTGCCGCCATTTTTATCAAATCTTCATAATGTGTTTCATGTATCACAACTACGGAAATATATTCCAGATCCAACTCACATTATCGAACCAGACACTGTACAACTAAAGGAGAACTTGACCTATGAAACAGTTCCAGTCAGGGTTGAAGATCGAAGGATAAAGCAGCTTCGAGGAAAGGACATTGCTTTAATTAAAGTAGTTTGGAATGATGTAAGTGGTGAAGCCACATGGGAGTTGGAAGAAAAGATTAGAGAACAGTATCCGTTTTTGTGTTAAGTGTATGTCAAGTTTCGAGGACGAAACTTTATTTTAGAAGGGAGAGTTGTAACACCCCAAATTTTGACTATATGAATGATAAATAGCAGAATTACACTTGTTTTGCATTTTACGTGTGTATAAAATTAATTTGACATTACGAGATCATCTTTGATCATTACGTGTGATTGCTCTCTGGCTAGGAAAAATAATATTTTTCGGTAGGAAATTTGATCTGTCTCATTTGGAAACGGGGATCTTACTAAACCCGAATCTGAGTGATTGAGAAAAGAATCTTTTTATTTTAAAATCTATCTGTAAAAATAATAATCTGCATACGTATAAGTATCCGTGATTGTATTTATAGCGATCGTTGCTATGAACGTTGGACTTTTCTAACCAATGAAAAATTGGTCAAGGAAAGAAGCTTAGACTTCTTTGTGGACCATTAGATTTGAAGCTTGACTTAGAAGCCTTAATCCTCACCATTGATTTAATCAATGGTGTAAAACAAAACTTAACAAAACCATCAAGTAACATTCACCATAGATAAGATTAATGGATAAGATTTAGTCAACATTAATTGCTTGACTTTTCTTAGGAAACTAATTAACCTTAATTTAGTTGTCCTAATTACTTAATTAAGCAATTAAGTAAACTAACTTAACTAAGGATTAGTTATAACTTAATCCTTACTTTAATATCCTAATTCTAATTAGAAGTGATGATGTATGATTAAAATGTATTAGATACAAGCTAAATACATTAAACTAAAATTAGTTATGTACTTGAAGGATTAAGTAAGAATGGTTAGGAGATTAAACCCAATTAATTGGCTAACCAATTAACTAGTAATTAGGCTTGAAATAAGGATGAATTAAGGATTTAAAACTCATCTAAACCACCATGGACAGCAGCTGAATGCAGCAGAATTGAAGGCCCAATAGCAGCAGAATTTAGCTTGGAATTAACAACCAATTAAAGGATTTAAACTCACCTAAAATCACCATGGACCAGTAGCAAAATTAGAGGCCCAGCAGCAGCAAATTTGGACGGTCCAGCAGCTGAATTGGAGCAGCAGAAAAACTTGGCCCAGCAGCACCAAGCTCCACGGTCCAGCAACATTTTGGAGCAGCAGAAACATGCAGCACGGTTCAGCAAATTGTGAAGCCTTTATGTTATATTTGAACATCACAATGTCATGCAAAGTCAAGCTTGCAACCAATGAGAAGAGAGAGTCATTGTGCAATTAATGCATGGCTACTTAAGCAAGCAAAGGCTCACTCACATCATTCACAAAGGCAGCAGCACGGCAGCAGCTTGGGGCAGCTGAATGGAGTGGATAATCAAGCTAATAAAGCTCTCCAAATGTCACAAATCATCTACGGTTGGCAGCTGTATTTTGTACTCAAAATTAGATAAAATTTTCAAGTAAAATTATCCAAATATCACAAGTATTACACGGCTGGCAGCAGCTGAATCACGTCTTCATTCTTCACTTGTTATTTCTCAAATATAAGCCAATTGTCTCTCAAACATTACAAGGCCAGCAGCCTCCCCAATACGTCTTCACTCTCCACTTTCTACTTATCAAAATATAAGCTTATTCTCTCAAAGTTCCAAGGGAAATCATGCCTCTCACTCTCATTCTCTTTTTCTTCCAATCGGTCATCACCAAAATCACACCATCCATTTCTTTTAAACACTCATCTTTTGGGTTGTTTTGATTCAAAGCCTCCTCTAATCATTTCTTCTTCACAAGGTCCTAAGCTTCTTCAATCTTCTTCCTAAAGAGGGCTTGTTAGGAGATTAACAAAGTTTCAAGGCAAGGGAGGAAAGCTTACAAAGCTTGTCTTCAAGAGGTAAGAGGGAGACTCTACCTTACCACCCATGTTCTGGTAGTATGAGGATGGTTTATTCGGTGAAAAATCCTTGAGGATTTATTTACCTATTGTTTTGAGGTTAATTCCCTATTGTTTGAGATTCTTGGACTGTATTGGTTGGACTGTATTGAGATGTGCCTGATTGTGTTTGAATTTTTTGGTCTGTATTTGAGATGTGTCTGCTTGTGTTTCTAGGTTTGTATGTGTAGTATCTGTGAGATACGATTTTGTTTCCATACTTGTCTGTATGTTATAATGCTGAAGGAACTGATAATATGTGAGTATATAGAGTGTGTACTGTAGAGAAACTTATACTGTATATGAGTGGAATTTATACTGTAAATTTTATGAGAAAGGGATTTAATTGGAAATATTATGAAAATATGGGGTCATTATGTAAATATAAAATTTTGTGGGACTAAAGTGGAAATACTCTGTTTTGAGGGACGAAAATATAAATTATGTGTTTTTGAGGGACTATTTTGCAAGTATGAGAGAAATACAGTAAATTTTAATATTAAAATAAGTAAAACAGTAATTCTGATTTAATACGTACGGAAAATATTCACGCAATTGGAAAACGTTAAAAAATCACTACGTGATTCGAAAAGGCGACAGAATTGAGTCACGAATGAAAATATACGAGAATATGACTACGTGATTAAATTACAGTATTACAAATTTGTTAAATTATTATATGAACCTTGTACATGTGATATTAATAGAAAATGTGAATGGTGCATAGTACATGCATTGAAAAAGTCCAAAGGAGGATTTGTGTAAGGCAAGTTGCCTAAGAGAGATTACACCTCCCGAGTGGGTGCGATAAAGCGTAGTGTAGGTCAGCGATTGACCTTGGGGGCATTGGGGTGCGGGTTGCCTACAATGGACGGTTGGTAGCTCTTCGTACCGTGGGTTAGACCGATGCAACACACCAATGATCCGGACCGAGACACTATCCCTAATCATGATCGATAAAGATTGTCGTGCATGTGCTAGATGTGCGAGAAAATGAGCACGTGGTCGAAGCATGTTGGTGCCGAATGTGTCTTTTCATCATTCTCTCGACTTGAGTTGTAGCTCCATGGAGTAGGATATTGAGTCGGTGTACATTGCATTCACGAGTTGCATTCATAAAGGATATATCATTGTAATTTTACTCATGTGTAATTCTTGTTTATGGTAATTATTATATTGAATACTTGAGTATCGAAAGTAGTATAATTGTAATTCTTCTTTTAATTATTGTGCAATGATGATATATAAGGTTAATGGCTTAACTGTAATTATAGTACGACATCCGTATGATATTTTGGATGTGTTTATCTTCATTGCTACCATACTTGGTATTGGCATAGGTGATCTCACCTCTTGTATGTATATGTTGTATTATGTTTATGTATTGTTAAGACACCGAGCGGACGTAGAGCGAGAAGCGAGAAAAAGGTCCAGATTCCGTTGAGAACTTCGAGTTCGATGGCGGTAGAGATTCCTAGCTTCTTGGGTTACATGAGGTGACGTTTATTGACGGGGACAATGCATGGACTGAAGACCTTGAGAGAGAGACTATATGTTATTTAGGAGATGTAAACATTAGATTGAGTAGGTTACAGTCAGGGAATCCCTACTTTTCTGTTACTATTTATGTACAGTTAGAGTTTCCTATATCTATCAGGCAACATTGGGGAGCGTATTATCGCACCCCTAGAGAGAGTAGTGTCGTATCGTCCGCTCGGCCATTTGCTCCACGGACTTTACGTAGAGTTGGAATTCCCCCACCCGGGAATTCTGAGGAGGACCCATCTGAGGGTCTGGCTACTTCTGAGGGCTCAGCTGCCTAGTTGTACTTAGACAAAGATGTCAATATAAATAGTGTTTAAACTTTTTGGAGTGACTAGTTTGTAATATTTATAGTATGAGAGTGTTAAAGATTTGTATATGTATAACTAGAGACTTGGATATGTATAAATGATGTAAATTATTCGTAATGATGTTATGATGTTTTATTTTCTGCTAAGTTTATTTTCTGGTTATTAAGAAATTTTAAATTTCATATTTTTTCCTATAACTTACGTTATTTAAATAAGGTTAATTTGGTAATTATGTAACATAAATGTGGCATCCTAAAGTGGGTGTTACATTAGTTGGTATCAGAGCCCAAGTTAGAGTCTTTTGGGTTTGTGGTTAGGTCTGTCTTGTTTAAGTTGCGTGTTTCTCTGTGTTTGTTTGTCGGAAAGGAAATCATATTACTAGAAGATTGATTTCAACTACTATTTGTGTTGTCCAGTTGATTTGAGAAAGACGAAATGGCTAGACGAGGAAGAGGGCGTGTTAATACTAGAGCAGAAGGTGAGAACGCCGGCAATGACAATCAGAATATGGCTGCAGCTATAGCAGTAATACAAAGGATCGCAGAAGTTGTTGTACAGTAGAATCAGAGGGCAACTGACGATGCTCATAGCTTGTCAGAATTTCGAAGGAATAATCCGCCTAAGTTTCATGGAGAGTTTGATCCAGAGAAGGCTGATTTGTGGATTAAGGAATTAGAGAAGATATTTAATGGTATGGGATGTACTGATGAGCAAAAACTTACTTTTGCGACGTTTGTGCTAGTTGGTGATGGAGAGGCCTGGTGGGCAGGAGCTCGAAGACTAATTGAAGCTGAAGGAAGAGTTGTAACATGGCAGCTCTTTAGACAGAAGTTTTTGGCAAAATATTTTCCAGCGAATGTGCGACATGCTAAGGAGATGGAGTTCCTTAGTCTGAGACAAGGAGCAATGATTTGTGAGCGAGTACGTGAGCAAGATTTGAAAGCTTGTCTAAGTTTTCGAGGTACTTTCAGATGCATCCAGATGAGGAATGGAAATGTAGGAAATTCGAAGAGGGGTTGAGACTTGACATCAAGAGAGCGTTAGCGACGGTGGATATTGATCAGTTTCCAGTGGTATTGGACAAGTGCCGCAAGATTGAGGAGATCGATAACCAACGGGCGGCAAGGACTAAAAACTTTGGACCAAGACGGTTCCAAAGGGGAAGAGGTAGCGGAGGTAGCGGTGGCAACCGTTATCAACAAAAGCCCTACACTAAACCAACAGCAAGTCAGAATCGACAACAATCAGTTGGGGAAAGTTCAAGTGGTAGTAAGGCAGTTTCAACTGGAACTTCTACACTTAAATGTTTTAAGTGTGGGAAAGGACATCTTACTAGAGACTGTCAGCATAAGGGAGTGATCTGCTATAGATGTAGGAAGCCTGGACATTTTTCCAGAGACTGTGATCAGTTGAAGGCAGAGCCATCAGTGGGCAATGTTTGTACTGCAAGGCCACAGGCGGGTGGTCGAGTATATACTATGAGCGGGGAGGAAGCCGCTAAATCTGAGGACTTGATAATGGAGGAGTGTGCCATTAAAGGTAACCCTTTAACAGTGTTATATGATTCAGGAGCAACACATTCTTTCATTGCATGTGATTGTGTGGAGCATTTGGGATTGACTATGACTACATTGCCATATGATTTGACTGTGGTTACTCCTACTGATAAACCTGTGATAACTACAAAAGTATGCTTGAATTGCCCTGTTTGTGTTAGGGATAGAATCTTTCATGTGGATTTGATCTGTTTGCCTCTTTCTAAGATTAATGTAATCTTAGGAATGGATTGGTTATCTTCTAACCATATCCTGATTGACTGTTCGAGTAAGACGTTAGTTTTCCCTGAGGTTAAGGATTCTAGATTCTTAACGGCTACTCAAGTGGAAGCTTGTTTAAAGGAAGGAGACCTAGGATACTTGTTGATATCTTCATTGGAAGTTCACTGTGAAGATGTTCTGAAGGATATCTTTGTAGTGAATGAATTTCCCGAAGTGTTTCCTGAAGATATACCGGGATTACCACCAGAAAAGGAGATTGAATTCTCTATTGATTTAGTACCTGGAGCTGGACCTATATCTATGGCACCTTACAGAATGTCACCAGTAGAGTTGGCCGAACTGAAGAAGCAATTGGAAGATTTGTTGGAAAAGCAATTTGTGAGACCAAGTGTATCACCTTGGGGAGCTCTAGTGTTGTTGGTAAAGAAGAAGGATGGGACTTCTCGGCTATGTGTGGATTATCGACAGTTGAACAAGGTTACAATCAAGAATAAATATCCCCTACTGAGGATTGATGATCTGCTGGATCAATTGCGAGGAGCCACCATATTTTCTAAGATTGATATACGTTCTGGTTATCACCAGATACGTGTAAAAGTGGAGGATATCCCAAAGACTGCGTTCCGGACTCGATACGGGCATTATGAGTACCAAGTGATGCCTTTTGGTGTGACTAATGCACCTGTAATATTTATGGATTTCATGAACAGACTTTTCCGTTCGTACTTGGATAAGTTTATTGTTGTCTTTATTGATGACATCTTGATTTATTCTCGAAATCAGGAGGAACATGCTGAACACCTCAGAGTGGTTCTCCAGATTTTGAAGGAAAATAAACTATATGCCAAGTTGTCCAAGTGTGAATTTTGGTTGAGTGAAGTACAATTCTTAGGGCATGTCATATCGGCGGATGGAATTGAAGTTGATGCTTCGAAGGTAGAGACAGTTGTTGAGTGGGAAAGACCGAAGACTGTATCGAAAATCTGTAGTTTCATTGGATTGGCCGGTTACTATCGACGATTCATAGAAGGATTTTCAAAGATTGCAGGACCTCTTACCCAACTTACACGAAAGAATCAACTGTTCACGTGGACTGATGCATGCGAGGAAAGTTTTTAGGAGTTGAAACGACGACTGACTACTTCACCCGTGTTGATTCTACCTGATCCGAATGAACCTTTCGAGGTGTACTGTGATGCTTCTTATCAAGGATTGGGTTGTGTACTTATGCAGAACCGTAAGGTTGTGGCTTATGCATCGAGACAGTTGAAAGTGCATGAGAGGAATTATCCGACTCATGACTTGGAGCTAGCAGCAGTGGTGTTTGCGTTGAAGGTATGGAGACATTTTCTCTATGGGGCAATGTTCACTGTATTTAGTGACCATAAAAGTTTGAAGTATCTATTCGACCAGAAAGAGTTGAACATGAGACAGAGGCGTTGGCTCGAGTTTTTAAAAGATTATGACTTTCAGTTACAATATCATCCTGGAAAAGTGAATGTCGTAGCGGATGCTTTGAGTAGAAAATCGCTTAATGCTTCTGTTATGATGATGAAGGAGAAGGAGTTGATAGAAGAATTTCGAGATATGCGATTATCTGTGAAGTTGACACCGGGGAAGATGTGTTTGAATATGATCACCATTTCGAATGATCTGATGGATAAAATACGAGAAGGACAAAATAGTGATCAATATTTACAAGAAGCAAAGGAAGCAAGAAGTCAAGGAGCAGAATTAGAATTCAGCGAAGGTGTTGATGGAATTTTGAAGTTCAGAGGGAGAGTTTGTGTACCAAACGATCCAGAACTTAGGAGATCAATTTTGAATGAAGCTCATAGAAGTAAGTTGAGTATGCATCCAGGAGCCACGAAGATGTATCAAGATCTGAAGCAGCTGTATTGGTGGCAAGGAATGAAGAGGGATGTCGCAGAATATGTATCTTCCTATTTGACTTGTCAGAAGGCCAAGGTGGAACATCAACGGCCATCAGGAATGTTGCAACCTTTGCCTATTCCTGAATGGAAATGGGATGACATAGCAATGGATCTCGTCACGGGGCTACCAAGAACTCGGAAAGGTCACGACTCTATATGGGTAATTATTGATCGGCTTACAAAGTCGGCTCACTTTTTACCGATTAATATTAAGTACTAAATGGAGAAGTTGGCTCAGATATACATCAATGAAATTGTTAGACTTCATGGTATACCATCCAGTATAATTTCTGATCGAGATCCGCGATTCACATCAAGATTTTGGACTAGTCTACAAGAAGCGATGGGGACAAATCTACATTTGAGTTCTGCTTACCATCCACAAACTGATGGTCAGTCAGAAAGAACAATTCAGTCGTTGGAGGACTTGTTGAGGGCTTGTGTTCTAGAGCAAACTGGTTGTTGGGATGAATTTCTGCCATTGATAGAGTTCACCTACAACAATAGTTTCCATTCGAGTATAGGGATGGCACCCTATGAAGCCTTATATAGGAAAAGATGTAGGACACCATTGTGTTGGTACCAGGATGGTGAAAGCACTGTAATAGGACCTGAATTTGTGCAGCAGACAACTGAAAAGGTAAAGATGATCCAAGACAAGATGAGGACAGCTCGAGACGCGACAAAAGAGCTATGCAGATAAAAGGCGAAGACCACTGGAATTCGAAGAAGGTGATCATGTATTTTTACGTGTGACGCCTATGACTGGAGTTGGACGAGTAATCAAGTCGAGGAAGCTTACTCCTAAGTTTATCGGACCGTATCAAATACTTCGTCGGATAGGTCCGGTAGCTTATCAAGTCGCGCTGCCGCCATTTTTATCAAATCTTCATAATGTGTTTCATGTATCACAACTACGGAAATATATTCCAGATCCAACTCACATTATCGAACCAGACACTGTACAACTAAAGGAGAACTTGACCTATGAAACAGTTCCAGTCAGGGTTGAAGATCGAAGGATAAAGCAGCTTCGAGGAAAGGACATTGCTTTAATTAAAGTAGTTTGGAATGATGTAAGTGGTGAAGCCACATGGGAGTTGGAAGAAAAGATTAGAGAACAGTATCCGTTTTTGTGTTAAGTGTATGTCAAGTTTCGAGGACGAAACTTTATTTTAGAAGGGGAGAGTTGTAACACCCCAAATTCTGACTACATGAATGATAAATAGCAGAATTACACTGTTTTGCATTTTCTGTGTGTATAAAATTAATTTGACTGTTCTGAGATCATCTTTGATCATTCTGTGTGATTGCTCCTGGCTAGGAAAAATAATATTTTTCGGTCTGGGAAATTTGATCTGTCTCATTTGGAAACGGGGATCTTACTAAACCCGAATCTGAGTGATTCAGAAAAGAATCTTTTTATTTTAAAATCTATCTGTAAAAATAATAATACTGTACGTATAAGTATCCGTGATTGTATTTATAGCAGTCGTTGCTATGAACGTTGGACTTTTCTAACCAATGAAAAATTGGTCAAGGAAAGAAGCTTAGACTTCTTTGTGGACCATTAGATTTGAAGCTTGACTTAGAAGCCTTAATCCTCACCATTGATTTAATCAATGGTGTAAAACAAAACTTAACAAAACCATCAAGTAACATTCACCATAGATAAGATTAATGGATAAGATTTAGTCAACATTAATTGCTTGACTTTTTCTTAGGAAACTAATTAACCTTAATTTAGTTGTCCTAATTACTTAATTAAGCAATTAAGTAAACTAACTTAACTAAGGATTAGTTATAACTTAATCCTTACTTTAATATCCTAATTCTAATTAGAAGTGATGATGTATGATTAAAATGTATTAGATACAAGCTAAATACATTAAACTAAAATTAGTTATGTACTTGAAGGATTAAGTAAGAATGGTTAGGAGATTAAACCCAATTAATTGGCTAACCAATTAACTAGTAATTAGGCTTGAAATAAGGATGAATTAAGGATTTAAAACTCATCTAAACCACCATGGACAGCAAACTGAATGCGCAGAATTGAAGGCCCAAATAGCGTGAGAATTTAGCTTGGAATTAACAACCAATTAAAGGATTTAAACTCACCTAAAATCACCATGGACCAAGTAGCAAAATTAGAGGCCCAAGAAGAGCAAATTTGGACGGTCCAAAGAAATTGAAGGAGCAAGCAGAAAAACTTGGCCAAAGAACACCAAGCTCCACGGCCCAAAGCAACATTTTGGAGCAGCAGAAACATGCAGCACGGTTCAGCAAATTGTGAAGCCTTTATGTTATATTTGAACATCACAATGTCATGCAAAGTCAAGCTTGCAACCAATAAGAAGAGAGTCATTGTGCAATTAATGCATGGCTACTTAAGCAAGCAAAGGCTCACTCACATCATTCACAAAGCAAGAAGACAGAAGCGGCTTGGGCGGTGAATGGAGTGGATAATCAAGCTAATAAAGCTCTCCAAATGTCACAAATCATCTACGGTTGGCAGCTGTATTTTGTACTCAAAATTAGATAAAATTTTCAAGTAAAATTATCCAAATATCACAAGTATTACACGGCTGGCAAGCTGAATCACGTCTTCATTCTTCACTTGTTATTTCTCAAATATAAGCCAATTGTCTCTCAAACATTACAAGGCCAGCAGCCTCCCCAATACGTCTTCACTCTCCACTTTCTACTTATCAAAATATAAGCTTATTCTCTCAAAGTTCCAAGGGAAATCATGCCTCTCACTCTCATTCTCTTTTTCTTCCAATCGGTCATCACCAAAATCACACCATCCATTTCTTTTAAACACTCATCTTTTGGGTTGTTTTGATTCAAAGCCTCCTCTAATCATTTCTTCTTCACAAGGTCCTAAGCTTCTTCAATCTTCTTCCTAAAGAGGGCTTGTTAGGAGATTAACAAAGTTTCAAGGCAAGGGAGGAAAGCTTACAAAGCTTGTCTTCAAGAGGTAAGAGGGAGACTCTACCTTACCACCCATGTTCTGGTAGTATGAGGATGGTTTATTCGGTGAAAAATCCTTGAGGATTTATTTACCTATTGTTTTGAGGTTAATTCCCTATTGTTTGAGATTCTTGACCGTATTGGTTGGATTTGTATTGAGATGTGCCCGATTGTGTTTGAATTTTTTGGTCCGTATTTGAGATGTGTCTCGCTTGTGTTTCTAGGTTTGTATGTGTAGTATCGTGAGATACGATTTTGTTTCCATACTTGTCGTATGTTATAATGTGAAGGAACCGATAATATGTGAGTATATAGAGTGTGTACTGTAGAGAAACTTATACTGTATGTGAGTGGAATTTATACTGTAAATTTTATGAGAAAGGGATTTAATTGGAAATATTATGAAAATATGGGGTCATTATGTAAATATAAAATTTTGTGGGACTAAAGTGGAAATACTCTGTTTTGAGGGACGAAAATGTAAATTATGTGTTTTTGAGGGACTATTTTGCAAGTATGAGAGAAATACAGTAAATTTTAATATTAAAATAAGTAAAATAGTAATTCTGATTTAATACGTATGGAAAATATTCACGCGATTGGAAAACGTTGAAAAATCACTACGTGATTCGAAAAGGCGACAGAATTGAGTCGCGAATGAAAATATACGAGAATATGACTACGTGATTAAATTACAGTATTACTGCTGTTAAATTATTATATGAACCTTGTACATGTGATATTAATAGAAAATGTGAATGGTGCATAGTACATGCATTGAAAAAGTCCAAAGGATTGTGTAAGGCAAGTTGCCTAGGAGAGATTACACCTCCTGAGTGGGTGCGATAATCGTAGTGTAGGTCACTGATTGACCTTGAGGGCATTGGGGTGCGGGTTGCCTACAATGGACAGTTGGTAGCTCTTCTGTACCGTGGGTTAGACCGATGCAACACACCAATGATCCGGACCGAGACACTATCCCTAATCATGATCTGATAAAGATTGTCGTGCATGTGCTAGATGTGCAGAAAATGAGCACGTGGTCTGAAGCATGTTGGTGCCGACAGGTCTTTTCAGTTATTCTCTCCGACTTGAGTTGTAGCTCCATGGAATAGGATATTGAGTCAGTGTACATTGCATTCACAGTTGCATTCATAAAGGATATATCATTGTAATTTTACTCATGTGTAATTCTTGTTTATGGTAATTATTATATTGAATACTTGAGTATCGAAAGCAGTATAATTGTAATTCTTCTTTTAATTATTGTGCAATGATGATATATAAGGTTAATGGCTTAACTGTAATTATAGTACGACATCTGTATGATATTTTGGATGTGTTTATCTTCATTGCTACCATACTGGTATTGGCATAGGTGATCTCACCTCTTGTATGTATATGTTGTATTATGTTTATGTATTGTTAAGACATTGAGCCAGACGTAGAGCGAGAAGCAGAAAAAGGTCCAGATTCCATTGAGAACTTCGAGTTCTGATGGCGGTAGAGATTCCTAGCTTCTTGGGTTACATGAGGCTGACGTTTATTGACGGGGACAATGCATGGACTGAAGACCTTGAGAGAGAGACTATATGTTATTTAGGAGATGTAAACATTAGATTGAGTAGGTTACAGTCAGGGAATCCCTACTTTTCTGTTACTATTTATGTACAGTTAGAGTTTCCTATATCTATCAAAGATTGGGGAGCGTATTATCGCACCCCTAGAGAGAGTAGTGTCGTATCGTCCGCTCGGACATTTGCTCCATGGACTTTACGTAGAGTTGGAATTCCCCCACCCGGGAATTCTGAGGAGGACCCATCT
The DNA here is from genome assembly GCA_029884595.1 of Ormosia semicastrata. Lineage (NCBI taxonomy): Eukaryota > Viridiplantae > Streptophyta > Magnoliopsida > Fabales > Fabaceae > Ormosia > Ormosia semicastrata. The sequence goes on from JAQQTO010000063.1 coordinate 58,164,128, forward strand.
GAGGGTCCGGCTACTTCTGAGGGCTCAGCTGCCTCGTTGTACTTGGACAAAGATGTCAATGTAAATAGTGTTTAAACTTTTTGGAGTAACTAGTTTGTAATATTTATAGTATGAGAGTGTTAAAGATTTGTATATGTATAACCAGAGACTTGGATATGTATAAATGATGTAAATTATTCGTAATGATGTTGTGATGTTTTATTTTCTGCTAAGTTTATTTTCTGGTTATTAAGAAATTTTAAATTTCATATTTTTCCCTATAACTTACGTTATTTAAATAAGGTTAATTTGGTAATTATGTAACATAAATGTGGCATCCTAAAGTGGGTGTTACATGTAGCTCTTCTAGGCCGTGGGATAGACTAATGCAAATGCACTGATGATCCGGACCAAGACACTGTCCTATATCGTGATGTAGTGTAGAATGTCTTGTACAATGCCATGAAGTGCACGTTGATAAATTGAGAAATTATAGCACTTGTTGGCCTCGGTAGCTGAGTTATAGACATGTCTCCTGATCATTCTCTCCGATGTATATGTCTAGCTCCATGGAGTAGGATTTTGATATCATGTGCACACGCATAGTGAGTCAACATATTATTTAGCATTTATTCGTATGATATGTTGACCTATTGTCTTACTGATGTTACTATTTACTTATTAATGTTGATTACTATTTTTGATATGCTATGTGGGCATTTATGCTGTTCTATTTCTTTACTGTCATAATTAGTAATGAATGTAGGATATCTTACCTCTTTTCTATATCTTCTGCTATTTTGTCTATTTATATGTTTCTCCAAAGATGTTGGTGAAGAAGGGGAAGTGCACGAATTGCCTGGTTTCTGGCCTGATTTTGATTAGCTTCCTATTCAGATATGTCATCCCGTCTGCAAGGCTTTTTAGGATATACGAAATTGACTTTTCACAGAGGACCGGACTGCTGGCACATCAACCTGAGTACGGATCGCTGTGTCTACCTCAGAGATGTGACTTTGACTTTGACTTGGGGGCATTATGATCCGCCTATCTTTACTTTTCATGCTCATCTGTATTTGGAGTTTTACTTGCCCATATGCGATATGTAGGGAGAACGTCACTACTCCCCACAAGAGGATTCTTTCTTATCCTCTTTATGAGCTCCCGCTCGTAATTCGGTTGCCCCGATGCGGGTTTCCTCTGACGAGGAAGACCCTGAGGGGGATCCAGCCATGGTTTCTTCTCATTTGCCTTAGGGGCTAATGTTGATGGTAACCGCTAATGGCTATCGGTATATCTTTCGTGTGCCTGATATTTTATCTTTTTGGTGGGCTGTGTATGTGTAATATTTTTGCGGCATGTAATGCTTTTGCTTTTCGTATATTTAGTGATGTAACTAAACAAGTGTGTTATAATTATATATATATGTATGTCGTTCGAATGTGTGATTTACTTTTATTTTACTCTTTGTTGTAACTATGTCTTGTCACTTCATTTTATTATTTTGTAACAAAAAAAAATAATTCACCAAATTATTCATACGATCACAACTAATTAGACTTATCCATATTATAATGAACTGGGTCTTAGTTTATACATTTCTTTCCGCTTTGTGGTTATGGTGTGACGTTCCCTCCACAAAAAGGGGCGTTACAGTGTGATTCTCTGTGTTTGGTCTCTGCAAGGAGACAAATATTGTTTGAAGTGATTGAAATTTGACTTTGATTTTGCATTGTTTTGTTTAATTTCAAAGGAGTAAATGTTGATGTATGCCCTAGAGGCTAATACATTTGTCTATATTTACATACATTCTATTATGTTATTTTAATATATGAGGCATTTCATTTATTGTGTTCTTTTTAGTAAACATGATAAAGTGTTGGTGTATGCCCTAGAGGCTAATACATTTTCTGTATTTACATATATTCTATTATGCTATTTTATATATGAGGCATTTCATTTATTGTGTTCTTTTTGATAAACATAATAAAGTCCTTAGAATAGTAAGTTTGATGCCATAGGACATCAAGTAGATGACTTGATCGTGAGATCCTTTTGGTTACAACACTATTCTTAAATGTCCCTAGTTAAGTATTATTGTTAATTAGGACAACAATAATACATTGAGACTAGTATGTGTAGAGCCGATGACCGCATCTCACGGGTCATGGATATGAGATATCAAGTCTTCACATTGGTACATATTAGAGTAATGATGTCTTGGGTGACCCACCATGAGAACGCTACATGGATCGTTACGTGAGTGTCATAAGCGATTCTCATAGTGACAATGGTGTTTGCGGTCCTTTGACCGAAATCACTACGATTCCTACATGAGGAGTTGTGTGTTTTAATGCCATCAAACGTCATCTGTAACAAGGTGATTATAAAGTTGGTTATTGGATATACCGCAAATCATGCAGAGGGATGTGAGTGACCTAGATGGAATTTGTCACTCCTACATAACAGGAGCGATATCTTCGGGTCCCCCTGATTGAGTGAGACTGCGAAATGCATGGCCATGCTCAAATGAGTCAATATGAGATATTGATCTCATTTATTGTTACAAAGTCTACTCGAGTATCAGGAAACGAATGATTGGACTATACAAGGGTGACGCATTCCATGCCTTGTGTTCAATCTAGATATCTTGACAAAGGGACTAAACGACATGGAAACATTGATCACGGATAGGTTATGTCAAATCACTGACATTCTCATTACTTGGGTAGCAGTGATGTGTTGCTAGATACCGCTCACTGTTTGTAATATTAAAATGAGATTTTAATATTACTACCAACGTCATGAGAACCTGCAGGGTCGCACACTTAGAACAGACTAAATTGGAGCAATAAGGATCCAAGTTGGACTCGGATTCAATTGTGGGCCTAACTCATGACAGATGGGTTTTAGGGTTGCACACTGACTTACCTTGCTCTTGCTCACACTCACTTAAGGCAGCCACTATTATAAATAGTACTGTTAAGGGGGCTGCTATAGATGTTACATCACAACCCTAGCCGCACCTAAGAATGTGAGTGAGAGACAGTGAAAGGTTCTTCTCTTCTATTCGCAGCTAGCACCGCGAAACAGAGGCGTGACTCCTTTTGCAAGTCTGTTCGTGTGGATACCGCAAAAACATCATCGCTATTACGGTGTTGGTGATTCACCTCGCTTGTGTTTATCACGCTTCAGGAGGCAAATTTTAAAAACTCGGATTATGGACTTTTCGCATGGATCCTGTGTGGGAATCCTATTATTCCGCTGCGAGATATTTTGATCCGCAATTCCCAACAGTGGTATCAGAGCCACTTGCAAAACTATGATTCAGTTTTTCTGCTTTTCTTGTTATGTGCAATAACATGATTCGTTGCTTTCCTTTCATAAAAGATATGATCTTTATATGTTATTTCTGAAATCGAAATAATGATGTTTGAAACCGTGTTCTGTTTTATTTGTTGTTTACGAAACATGTTGATGTTTTTGAAACCATGAAGATGTTCATATAATTCTGCGAAAACGGTTTTGAATGCTTTCTATTTTTGCATTTTTCTGATATCTATATATGTGATATGTATGATTCTGCGAAAAACGATTTTGAATGCTTTCTATTTTTGCGTTTTTCTGATATCTATATATGTGATATGTATGATTCTCGCAAAACGATTTTGAATGCTTTCTGTTTCTCGCATTTTTTCGTATGAATGCGATATACAACGTAGTGCGACACAAGGTTTTGGAAACCTTGTTTCCGTTTGCGACGGCTATGAAGCTTCCTCGTGACATGAAGTGTTCATGTCTTCACGTCTGGAAACCCTGTTTCTGGATAGGTGATGGCGGCTGTGAGTTACCCCTGCGGCACATGAAGCGTTCATGTGTTTGCGGGCCTTAGGGTTCAAATGTTGTTGCCCTAGCCGTCATGGAGGCAGAAGGGGTCCAACTCGAATTTTTCTCCAAGAAACCAGTGGTGGTATATGAGTGAAAAATTTTGGGTGGTGTGTGATATTCGAAAGCGCGATATTCAAATCTTTGTTTTTATAATTCACAAAATAATAATGTGTTATTTCTTTGTGTTTATGTATTCTTAGAGATGCATGGTGCATGGTTATGGCCTTAGTCTTTATTTTATGCTATTTTGGTTATTTTAAATACGACCTGCGTGTCGTGCCTTTCTCTCTACATTCTGATTGTACATTCTCTTCTCATCTAACTCCCCTCGAATGTAAAAGAGGTTTCTATAATGTAATCATCATGTGGAGATAAGGAGATGGCATCAAGTGAGGACGTTGGTGGGAGACGCTTGGTGAAGCTGGCATTTTTAATGCTAATCACTTAGAGGCCATAACCATGTCACATTTATTATATGCTTTATATGTATGAGATGCATGGATGATGTTTATGGTATGTTAAACAAGTTTAATAAATGGTGAGATCTAATAATAAAATTCCCTCAAAGAAAATATTAAGTCATTATGTGATGCCTTCCAATGCGTGGCACTCATCAAGACTAATATCGATTAAGTGTAGGTCTGCCAAAGCAGGGTGCCTTTATCTATATTAGTAAGATGCGATGGGATAAGAGTAATATCCAAATGCCAACCATTGGGTCTGACTTAACTAGGCCATTTCAATAGGATTGAAGGCTTAGAGGCATGAAGTTGGGCTTTAGTCCATTAGATGGATTAGAATAAGTGTTATTCACCCAACTATCCAAGAGTTGCATGTGATGTAATTGGAAAGAGTTTCCTACCTAAATAACCGAATTTTGGGCGATCAGCCAAAGCTGACTCAAAGCTAGGTAAAATATGGATCTTGGCCCACTAGGAAATCTTTCGATGGGATTTTCCGAGTCAATGCTGAGGGTCATTGATTTGAATAAAATAGTGGGAGACGTATTTAATTAAAGACCTTGTTAAATATGTTTATGGCATGATACTTATATTTTGCATACTTCTGTTGATAGATTACCATGGCAACAAACACATCGGGTACTTTATCATTGCGATCCGTCCTTGAGAAGGACAAGTTGTCTGGAACAAATTTTCTAGACTGGTATAGGAATTTGAGGATTGTCCTCAAGCAAGAGAAAAAGCTGTATGTTTTGGGAAATGACCTATTCTGAGCCACTGCTTTGCTAATGCCCCTAGAACTGAAAGAGATGCTTATAAGAAGCATCAAGATGATGCCTTGGACATTGGATGTCTAATGCTGGCCACCATGAACTCTGAGCTCCAAAAGCAACATGAGAACATGGATGCATACGATATGATCGTACACCTTAAGAAGCTCTATCAAGAGCGAGGCCAGGCATAAGAGATTCAAGGTCTCTAAAGCATCTTGTTTCAAAGGTGCAAGCCGGTAGAAGGAAGCCCTGTTGGTGCTCATGTACTCAAGATGATTGGGTACATTGAAAACCTAGAGAGACTGGGTTTTCCTTTGGGCCAAGAGTTGGCCATTGACTTAGTCCCGCAATCGTTCTTAGGAAAGTTTCGGTCAATTTGTCATGAACTACAATATGAATGAGATTGACAAATCACTACCAGAGTCATTAGGCATGTTGAGAATCGCCGAGCGAGAACATCAACAAAGGTAAAGGGAAGGCCATAATGATGGTCCAAAAGAATAAGGGCAAGAAACAAAGAAAAAGCCCAAGGACAACTAGAAGGGCAAGGGCAAGGACAAGTCCAAGCCTAGCACTTCTAGCTTGAAACCAGTGGGTGGAGTGGCTAAGGAAGGTACATGCTTCCATTGCGGTCGACCAGGACATTGGAAGAGGAAGTGTGCCAAGTTCCTGGAGGAGCTAAAAAGAAGAAGGAAGTGAGACTTCCACTTCAGGTATTTTTGTTATTGAAGTCAATTTATCTACTTATGCATCATGGGTATTAGATATTGGATGTGGATCTCACATTTGTGTAAATGTGCAGGATCTAAAGAGCAATAGATCATTGACGAAGGGCGAAGTCGACCTACGAGTTAGAAATGGAGCAAAAGTTGCTGCATTAGCTGTAGGGACTTATTTATTATCTCTGCCCACTGGGCTTGTAATAGAGTTAGAGAACTGCTATTTTGTGCCTGCTATTAGTAGGAATATCATTTCTGTTTCTTGTTTGGACAAGAAAGGTTTTTCTTTTATTATAAAGGACAAGTGTTGTTCCATTTATATGAGTGATATTTTTTATGGTAGTGCACAATTGAGTAATGGACTTTATGTACTTGATCTCGAAACGCCCATTTATAACATAAATACAAAGAGGTTTAAATCAAACGATCTGAACCCAACTTTTCTTTGGCATTGTCGTTTGGGCCACATAAATGAGAAACGCATCTCCAAACTCCATAAAGATGGATTCTTGGACTCATTTGATTTTGAATCATATGAGATATGTGAATCTTGTTTATTAGGGAAGATGACAAAGGCCCCATTCACTGGACAAGGTGAAAGGGCTAGTGATCTTTTAGGCCTTATACATAGTGATGTATGTGGGCCACTAAACACAGTCGCTAGAGGTGGTTTTCAATACTTCATTACATTTTGATGATTTCGGTAGATATGGATTTGTATATCTTATGAAGCACAAATCGAATCCTTTGAAAAGTTCAAAGAGTTCAAGAATGAAGTACAAAACCAACTTGGCAAGAGTATTAAAATCCTTCGATCGGATCGAGGAGGAGAATACTTAAGCCAACGTTTGATGATCATCTGAAAGAGTGTGGGATAATATCTCAACTCACTCCACCAGGAACACCACAATGGAATGGTGTCTCTGAAAGGAGGAACCGGACCTTGTTGGACATGGTCCGATCCATGATGAGTCATGCAAACCTTCCAGGCTCCTTCTGGGGACATGCTCTGTTAACAACAGCTTTTACACTTAATCGTGTTCTATCTAAGACGGTTCAAAAGACACCATATGAGATATGGACTGGGAGACGGCCCAGTATGTCTTTCTTGAAGATTTGGGGCTGCAAAGCTTACGTAAAACGTCAAGTTTCTGATAAGCTTGGACCTAAATCAGATAAATGCTTCTTTGTGGGGTATCCAAAGGAAACCAAGGGATACTTTTTCTATAATCCTACCGAGGGCAAAGTGTTTGTCGCACGGACAGCTGTGTTTCTAGAAAGGGAGTTTATCTCCAAAGGAACCAGTGGGAGAAAAGTAGAACTTGAAGAAGTTCAAGTTTCACAAAGCAGTAATGAACCAATGGTGGAAATAGAGCAGCCTCCACAAAATGTTGTGGAACAGCAACCTGCTCTAGTAGCACAAGACCTGCGTAGGTCTAACAGGATACGTCATCAACCAGAGAGATATGGATTTCTCATGACCCAACAAGGTGACGTATTGCTCATGGATCAAGATGAGCCTGTGACTTACCAGGAAGCCATTATTGGCCCAGAATCTGAGAAATGGCTTGAGGCCATGAGATCGAAATGGATTCCATGTATGCCAACCAGGTATGGACCTTGGTTGACCCACCGAAGGGTAAAACCCATTGGGTGCAAGTGGGTTTTCAAGAAGAAAACCGACATGGATGGTAATGTGCATACCTTTAAGGCGCGATTGGTGGCTAAAGGTTTCAAACAAATTCATGGTGTAGACTATGATGAGACTTTTTCCCCAGTTGCGATGCTTAAATCCGTTCGGATCTTGCTTGCTGTTGCAGCATACCATGATTATGAAATCTCGGCAAATGGATGTCAAAAGTGCTTTCCTTAATGGAAATCTTCTCGAAGATGTGTACATGACACAACCGAGGGTTTTGCCACTCCAGAGGATGCTAGAAAAGTATGCAAGTTGCAACGATCTATTTATGGATTAAAGCAAGCTTTCAGAAGCTGGAATCTTCATTTTGATGATACAATCAAATAGTTTGGTTTCATCAAGAATGAAGAAGAATCTTGTGTCTACAAGAAGGTTAGTGGGAGCACAGTTGTCTTTCTAGTATTGTATGTAGATGACATACTACTAATTGGAAATGACATCCCTACCCTACAGTCTGTAAAGACTTGGTTAGGGAAGTGCTTTTCTATGAAGGACTTGGGCGAAGCCACCTATGTATTAGGTATCAGGATCTATAGAGATAGATCACAGAGATTGTTTGGCCTAAGTCAGAGTACATACATAGACAAAGTGTTAAGACGATTTAACATGCATGAATCCAAGAAAGGACTCTTGCCTATGTCGCATGGTATAAGCCTGTCTAAGGCTCAATCCCCTTCCACCCAGGATGAGAGGGATCACATGAGTAAGATTCCATATGCATCTGCAATTGGATCTATCATGTATGCCATGTTATGTTCTCGACCAGACATCTCGTATGCTTTGAGCATGACGAGCAGGTACCAGTCTGATCCCGGTGAAAGTCACTGGAGTGCTGTCAAGAACATCCTTAAGTACTTAAGAAGGACTAAGGATTCGTTCTTGGTATATGGAGCTGAGGAGGAACTAGTTGTAAAGGGTTACACTGATGCTAGCTTCCAAACCGATAAGGACGACTCCAGATCGCAATCGGGTTTTGTTTATTGCCTGAATGGTGGGGCTGTGAGCTGGAAGAGTTCAAAGCAGGAGACAGTCACTGATTCTACCACAGAGGCTGAGTATATTGCTGCCTCCAATGCAGCAAAGGAGGCCGTTTGGATTAGAAAGTTCATTATTGAGCTTGGTGTAGTTCCTAGCATTATGGACCCAGTGGACCACTATTGTGATAATAATGGAGCCATTGCACAAGCTAAGGAGTTTTACTTGCCCATATGCGATATGTAGGGAGAACGTCACTACTCCCCACAAGAGAATTCTTTCTTATCCTCTTTATGAGCTCCCGCTCGTAATTCGGTTGCCCCGATGCGGGTTTCCTCTGACGAGGAAGACCCTGAGGGGGATCTAGCCATGGTTTCTTCTCATTTGCCTTAGGGGCTAATGCTGATGGTAACCGCTAATGGCTATCGGTATATCTTTCGTGTGCCTGATATTTTATCTTTTTGGTGGGCTGTGTATGTGTAATATTTTTGCGGCATGTAATGCTTTTGCTTTTCGTATATTTAGTGATGTAACTAAACAAGTGTGTTATAATTATATATATATGTATGTCGTTCGAATGTGTGATTTACTTTTATTTTACTCTTTGTTGTAACTATGTCTTGTCACTTCATTTTATTATTTTGTAACAAAAAAAATAATTCGCCAAATTATTCATACGATCACAACTAATTAGACTTATCCATATTATAATGAACTGGGTCTTAGTTTATACATTTCATTCCGCTTTGTGGTTATGGTGTGACGTTCCCTCCTCAAAAAGGGGCGTTACAGTGTGATTCTCTGTGTTTGGTCTCCGCAAGGAGACAAATATTGTTTGAAGTGATTGAAATTTGACTTTGATTTTGCATTGTTTTGTTTAATTTCAAAGGAGTAAATGTTGATGTATGCCCTAGAGGCTAATACATTTGTCTATATTTACATACATTCTATTATGTTATTTTAATATATGAGGCATTTCATTTATTGTGTTCTTTTTAGTAAACATGATAAAGTGTTGGTGTATGCCCTAGAGGCTAATACATTTTCTGTATTTACATATATTCTATTATGCTATTTTATATATGAGGCATTTCATTTATTGTGTTCTTTTTGATAAACATAATAAAGTCCTTAGAATAGTAAGTTTGATGCCATAGGACATCAAGTAGATGACTTGATCGTGAGATCCTTTTGGTTACAACACTATTCTTAAATGTCCCTAGTCAAGTATTATTGTTAATTAGGACAACAATAATACATTGAGACTAGTATGTGTAGAGACTGATGACCGCATCTCACGGGTCATGGATATGAGATATCAAGTCTTCACATTGGTACATATTAGAGTAATGATGTATTGGTGACCCACCATGAGAACGCTACATGGATCGTTACGTGAGTGTCATAAGCGATTCTCATAGTGACAATGGTGTTTGTGGTCCTTTGACTGAAATCACTACGATTCCTACATGAGGAGTTGTGTGTTTTAATGCCATCAAACGTCATCGTAACAAGGTGATTATAAAGTTGGTTATTGGACATACCGCAAATCATGCGAGAGGGATGTGAGTGACCTAGATGGAATTTGTCACTCCTACATAACAGAGCGATATCTTCGGGCCCCCGATTGAGTGAGCTGCGAAATGCATGGCCATGCTCAAATGAGTCAATATGAGATATTGATCTCATTTATTGTTACAAAGTCTACTCGAGTATCAGGAAACGAATGATTGGACTATACAAGGGTGACGCATTCCATGCCTTGTGTTCAATCTAGATATCTTGACAAAGGGACTAAACGACATGGAAACATTGATCACGGATAGGTTATGTCAAATCACTGACATTCTCATTACTTGGGTAGCAGAGTGATGTGTTGCTAGATACCGCTCATCGTTTGTAATATTAAAATGAGATTTTAATATTACTACCAACGTCATGAGAACTGCAGGTCGCACACTTAGAACAGACTAAATTGGAGCAATAAGGATCCAAGTTGGACTCGGATTCAATTATGGGCCTAACTCATGACAGATGGGTTTTAGGGTTGCACGAGCTTACCTTGCTCCTGCTCACACTCACTTAAGGCAGCCACTATTATAAATAGTACTATTAAGGGGGCTGCTATAGATGTTACATCACAACCCTAGCCGCACCTAAGAAAGTGAGTGAGAGACAGTGAAAGGTTCTTCTCTTCTATTCGCAGCTAGCACCGCAAAACAGAGGCGTGACTCCTTTTGCAAGTCTGTTCGTGTGGATACCGCAGAAACATCGTCGCTATTACGGTGTTGGTGATTCACCTCGCTTGTGTTTATCACGCTTCAAGAGGTAAATTTTAAAAACTCGGATTATGGACTTTTCGCATGGATCCTGTGTGGGAATCCTATTATTCCGCTGCGAGATATTTTGATCCGCAATTCCCAACATAAAGTCCTTAGAATAGTAAGTTTGATGCTATAGGACATCAAGTGGATGACTTGATCGTGAGATTCTTTTGGTTAGAACACTATTATTAAATGTCCCTAGTCAAGTATTATTCTTAACTAGGACAACAATAATGCATTGAGACTAGAATGTGTATAAACTGATGACCACATCTCACGGGTATGGATATGAGATATCAAGTCTTCACATGGGTACATATTAGAGTAATTATGTATTGGACTGACCCGCCATGAGAACGCTACATGGATCGTTACGTGAGTGTCATAAGCGATTCTCATAGTGACAATGGTGTATGTGGTCCTTTGACCTGAAATCACTACGATTCCTACATAAGGAGTTGTGTGTTTTAATACCATCAAACGTCACCTGTAACAAGGTGATTATAAAGTTAATTATTGGACATACTGTGAATCATGTAGAGGGATGTGAGTGACCTAGATGGGATTTGTCACTCCTACATAACAGGAGCAATATCTTCAGGCTCCCTGATTGAGTGAGACTGTGAAATGCATGGCCATACTCAAATGAGTCAATATGAGATATTGATTTCATTTGTTGTTACAAAGTCTACTTGATTTTTAGGAAACGAATGATTGGACTATACAAGGGTGACGTATTCCATGCCTTGTGTTCAATCAAGATATCTTGACAAAAGGACTAAACGACACGGAAACATTGGTCATGGAAAGGTTATGTCAAATCACTGACATTCTTATTACTTGGGTAGCGGTGATGTGCTGCTAGATACCGCTCACTGCTTGTAATATTAAAATGGGATTTAATATTACTGCCAACGTAATGAGAACCTGCAGGATCACACATACAAGCATATTATCAAAACTATAAACATATAAACACACATGCAATCATATTTTCAAAAACCAAAAGCATAACAAACACAAGTAAGAAAGCAGAGAAAATTAAGTGAATAAATCCTTATGGATCTTTCACTACAAACAACCCATTTCCTCACCACCAACACATAGTTGATGAGGTTAATCTCCCTCTTACCTTAAGGGAAACAAGATCTTCAAGCTCCTCCTCTTTCTTGATTTCGTGTGTTTCAAACAAAAACCCTAAAAAGCTTAAACAAATTCGAAAGTCATAAACAAAGCTTAAGAACAAAGAACCATGGATCAATCATGGTCTAGAAAATTAAAAAACTAACTTAAAATCAAAGAATAAAAAATTTACCTTTAGAGTAGTAAGTTAAAGCTTGATTTTTGGTGTACTTGGAGTAGGATTTTGACTAAACTTACTAAAAGAAAAGTGTTTAGAAAGAGGTTTACCTTTAGAAAAGTGTTTTAGTGTTCTTGAGGGTTCGTGAACATTTGAGAGAAAAGATAGAAGCTTGATATTATAAAGTGTATTAAAATGCAAATGGATAGCCAAATGAAAGTGTGCAGTCGTGTAGTGCATGGAGAATGGCTTAATGTGATAAGAATTCACTCACATGGTCTCACATGGTGCACACATGGCTTAAGTCACAAAATGGTCATCAAGTGGTCATGTGGATGAACCTAAAACATAGTAGAACATGGTGGAAATGGCCTTTATGGCCGTGGGAGTCTAGGGGGTTTAGTAACTAAGTTTGACTTCAATTAAGTTTTAGTTACATCTTAATTAGATAGTTAGTTAATTAGGTTAGGTTATTTAGTTACAAATTAAACTATTTAATGTAACTTAGTTAGTTATCCTAGTTAGTTAGCAACTAGTCCAACCATTTTTATTGACCATTTTCTATTGGTCTAGAAAAGTCTAACTACTAATATTGACTTATTCCTATTGGTTCATTTTAAAATAAATTATAAAAATTATTTTTAATCTATTTTCTAACAGATAAAATATACTGGGTCCAATACTCGGTAACAAAAACTGCTATAAATAAAACAGTGGATATTTTTTAGTGAAATATTTTTATTTCACAGATAAATTTTAAAAATCAATTGATTGTATTTCATGTCTCTCAGATTCGGGTTTAGTAAGATCCTCTATCTCCGAATAAATCAAATAAGATTTTTTCTGGCCCGAAAATTATTATTTTTCTGACCTGGAGCAAATCTCACACAACGATCAAAAATAGACTCGGAACAGTTAAAATAATTTTATAGCATATAGAAAACACAAAACAGTGAAATTTAGTCATTTACTGTAAAATAGCCAAAATCTGGGGTGTTACAATTCTCCCCCTCTAAAAAGAATTTCATCCCCGAAATTCATCATACATTAAAACAACTGAGGATACTATTCCCTCATTTTCTTTTCCATTTCCCAAGTAGCGTCTCCGGTTGTCTCATTCCAAATCACCTTGACTAACGGAATTGCTTTGCCCCTGAGTTGCTTTACTCTCCTATCTTCAATCTTAACAGGAAGTGCCTCATACGTCAAATTTTCTTTCCATTACACTTCATCGGGATGTATAACATGTGAAGGATTGGGGATATACTTCCTCAATTGGGATACATGGAAAACGTTATGAAGATTTGAAAGAAAAGGTGGTAAAGCAATTTGATATGCAACTGGACCTATCCGATGAAGAATTTGATAGGGTCCAATGAATTTAGGAGTGAGTTTTGTGGACTTTATAACCCTGCCAACACCAGTCGTAGGGGTTACTCGCAAAAACACATGCTCGCCTTCCTCAAATTCAAGAGGTCTTCTTCGTTTATCAGCATAGCTTTTCTGTTTGCTCTGAGTTACCCGCATTTTCTCTTGAATCATCTTTACTTTCTCTGTTGTTTACTGCACCATTTTGGGTCCAACAGTCATACTCTCCCCATTTTGATACCAACACAATCCATAAAGAGTCTCATAGGGTGCCATCCCTATGCTTGAGTGAAAACTATTATTATAGGTGAATTCCACCAAAGGTAAGAATTCATCCCAACTCCGTCGTTGTTCTAACACACAAGCTCTCAGCAAATCCTCTAGAGATTGTATAGTCTTCTCCATTTGTCCATCTGTCTGTGGATGATAAGCTGAACTCAAATGCAGTTTAGTCCCCATTGCTTCATGTAAACTTTGCCAAAACCTTGATGTAAACCTTGGATCTTTATCGGATATGATTCTAGTAGGTACACCGTGAAGTCTAACTATTTCACCAATGTACAACTGGGTCAACTTCTCGATTGGATACTTAATATTGATTGGCAAGAAATGAGTAGACTTTGTAAGCCGATCAACAATGACCTAAATAGAATCATAACCTTTCCTAGTCTTTGGCAAACTAGCGACAAAATCCATTGCAATACTATCCCATTTCCATTCTGGAATAGTAAGGGGCTGTAACATGCCTGCCAGTCTTTGATGCTCAACTTTTGCTTTCTGGCATACTAGATAAGATGCCACGTATTCAACAACATCTCTCTTCATTCTAAGCCACCAAAATAAACATTTCAGATCTTAATAAATCTTGGTCATCCCAATATGTATACTCAATCTACTAGTATGAGCTTCACCAAGAATTACTTTCTTAAGTTCGGGATCATCGGGTATACAAATCTTGCCTTTAAACCTTAAGACTTCGTCAGATCCTTCCTCAATGGTTGCCTTATGGCCTTGCTTCAAAAATTCTCTCTTATTCTTCAAAAATTGGTCATCTTCCTATTTCTCTCGAATTTTTTCTAGTAAATCATTCAGAATAGTGACCGTATTCAAACGCATCCTTCCAGGTGACAATTCCACTGACAACTACATATCTCTAAATTGTTCAATCAATTTTTCCTCTTCAACTATTATAGCAGAAACACTGAGCATTTTCTGACTCAAAGCATCTTCTACAATGTTTGCTTTTCCAGGGTGATATTAGAGTTGAAAATCATAATCCTTTAAAAATTCTAACCACCTTCTCTGCCTCATGTTCAATTCTTTTTTATCAAACAAGTACTTTAAACTTTTGTGGTCGCTGAAGACATTGAACGTAGTCCCATACAAAAAATGTCTCCAGATTTTCAGTGCAAAGACAACTGCAGCCAACTCCAAATCATGTGTGGGATAATTTCTTTTATGAACCTTCAACTGTCTAGAAGCATACGCTACAACATTTCTATTTTGCATTAGCACGCATCCTAACACATGATAAGAAGCATCACAATACACCTTAAAAGATTCATTTGGATCTGGTAAAATTAGCACTGGTACAGTAGTCAATTTCTTCTTCAACTCTTGGAAACTCTCTTCACATTTATCCGTCTAATCAAAAACTTAGTTCTTCCTTGTAAGTTGCGTAAGAGGTCCGGCGATCTTGGAAAAACCTTCAATAAATCTTTGATAATATCCAGCTGATCCAATAAAACTTCGGATCTCTATCATAGTCTTTGGTCTTTCCCATTGAAGAACCATCTCCACCTTAGCCGGATCCACAACAATTCCATCCTTAGAAATTACATGACCCAGAAACTGAACTTCATTCAACCAAAATTCACATTTTGACAATTTTGCGTACAACTTTTTCTCTTTCAAAATCTGAAGAACTATACTGAGATGTTCAGCATGCTCTTCCTGATTCCGAGAGTAGATCAAAATGTCATCAATAAAAACAACGACAAACTGATGACGAAAGATCCTATTCATGTAATCCATGAATATAGCAAGAGCATTCGTCACACCAAATGGCATTACAAGATATTCATAATGACCATAACGCGTCTGAAAAGCTATTTTAGGTATATCCTCTTCCTTAACACGAATCTGGTGATATCCTGATCACAGATCTATCTTTGAAAAGGCAGCTGCCTCCTTTAATTGGTCCATCAAATCATCAATTCTCGAAAGTGGATATTTATTCTTTATCATGACCTAGTTCAGCTGGCGGTAATCGACACATAAACGAGAAGTTCCATCCTTCTTCTTGACTAGCAACACTAGAGCTCCCTAGCGTGAAATACTAGGTCTCATAAACTGTTTTTCCAATAACTCTTCTAACTGCTTCTTAAACTCTACTAACTCCGATGGTGACATACGGTATGGTGCAATTGATATGGGACCCGCTCCTGGTACAAGATCGATAGAAAACTCTATCTCTCTTTCTGGTGGTAATCTAGGTACCTCATTAGGGAAAACCTCAGGAAACTCGTTCACAACAGAAATAACGTTCACATCCTTCTCACTCGTAACTTCTAAAGAAGATAGCAACATGTATCCTTGAACTCCATCCCTCAATAAAGATTCAACTTGTTTGGCAGTTACAAATCCAGAAACCTCATCAGGAAAAACTAAGGTCTTTCTTGAACAATCTAATAGGATATGGTTAGAAGATAACTAATCCATTCCTAAGATTATATCAATATCAACAAGAGGTAAACAAATCAAATTAACAGAAAAGACTCGATTTTTTATAGTAATAGAACAATTCAGGCATATTTTTGTAGTACTAACTAGTTTGGCAGTAGGAGTGGAAACAATCAGTTGAAAGTTTAAAGACGACACAAGCAATCCCAAATGATCCACACAGTCATATGCAATAAATGAATGAGTTGCACCCGAATCATATAGTACAGTTAAAAGATTACCTGAGATGACACCTTCTTCTTGAATAAGATTCTCACACTGGGAGACCTCAGCTCCACTCATTGTATAAAGTCTTCCTCCAGCTTGCGGCTTCACAGCTCGAACATTGTTCACTGAAGGCTCCATCTTCGTTTGATCACAATCTTTAGGGACATGACCTGACTTACCACATTGGAAACAAATTATACTTCTAATCGAACAATCTCTCGTCAGGTGACCCTTCCCGCACTTCAGGCATTTCATTGGTGGTGGTGCAGTTTGATTGAATCGATTTCCACTTGGATCACCTCCACGAGGTTGCTGATATTGTTGTTGCTGCTGACTTCCCGAGGGTTGAGAATATGGCTTTCGTTGAAACCGATTGTTGTTATTGTTACCTCCTCTTTGGAACCTAGTCGGTCCAAAGTTGCGATTCCTGTTATCATGTGCTGGATCCAACCCTTCCAGCCTACAACATATGTCCATTAGTGTTGAAAACTGATTTACATGCATTGATATCACTCCTCTCTTTAACTCGATTCTCAAACCTTCTTCGAATTTACGACATTTCCAAACCTCATCTGGCTGAATTTGGAGATACCTTGAGAACTTAGACAAGCTCTCAAACTTCGCAACATATTCACTAACAGTCATTCCACCTTGGCGTAAACCCAGAAATTCCATCTCCTTAGCATATCTCGCACTTTCCAGAAAATATTTCTCTAGAAATACTTCACAAAACAGCTCCAACGTGATTTCTCTCCCTTCAGCTATTAACATCCTTCGAGTGGTTTTCCACCAATTTTTGCCATCACCCATTAGCATGAACGTAGCATACGTCACTCTACGATCATCTACACACCCTATCGCTTCAAAAATATTCTCCAATTCTTGGATCCATAAATCTGTTTTCTCAGGGTCAAACTCACCTTTAAAACGTGGCGGATTGTTCCGACGAAATTCTGACAAATGCTGAACTTCTGCATTAGCTTCTTGCTGTTGCATAGCTCGTTGATTTTGTTGTGCCATCACTTCAACCATTCTCTGCATCGCTTCAACAGTAGCAATCATTGGGTCGTTGTCATGCTCCACATTTGCACATACACCTCTACCACGAGACATAGTCTTCTTCACAAACAATTAAACAAAGTCCAATGAAAGTTAGATGTCATCCTTTGAAAATCAAATTCAGAGAATCACACAACACAAGCTAAACCAGACCTAACCACAAAAACTCAAAAGACTCTAACCGAGGCTCTGATACCAACTAATATAACACCCACCGTAAGGTATCACATTTAAGACTAATCATAATATAACTTACCCAAGTTGTAAAAGAATTAATCTTGTAAAAATGTCAATTTTAAAATTTTGTTTGCGAAATAAAATAAAAGAAGAAAACTGAATTATAACATTAGTAAAATTTGTAATGAACACACCAAAATATATGTACATTAATATTACAAATGATGTTCCAAATAATTTACATAAATACAAACCAGTTCCAAAAGCAAAACTACAAACATATTAATAAACAAAACTCTAAATAGACCTAAGGATTTGGTTCCTCTGAAGGATCCTCCTCCTCCTCTACAACATCATCAAAGAACCCAGGCGGATATATATGCCACCCAAGGGTTCTTGCAGAAGACACCACAGAATTCTCTTGGGGTGTATAGATAGACACAACTCCACCCCAGAGTTCACAAATAGGTATCGTGAATTCCAAATCAACAATTGCATGTTGAGTTAACACGGAGATCTCATCCAGGGTTCCACTCAAGATCATAGTTAAGTCCCCGGTATAAACAAATCTTTCGTTATTGTAGTCAAGTCTCCAAGCGTCAGCTCCCCCCATGGAACTGAACCCTAACAAAACCTACGACTTATTGTCTAGTCGCCATGTAACAAATAAAAAGAACTGCTACTGAAAATAAACAGGGTCCCTTGCTTCCTCGTTCTCCCGGTCTTTAGTACACATATACAATGAAAACATATATAATATAATAATGAGGTGAGATCCCCTACATCAATACTAGTATGGTAGTAAAGAAAACAACAGCAAATAAATAACATCCAATATTAAAACATTAAATCCTATTATCATATCACAGATAATAAGATTAAATAAACTTAAATAACCAATCAATATGCGGACCCACAATATGTATGTATAACGACCAATTCCTACTCCATGGAGCTAAACATAGTTTCGGAGAGAAGATCCAGAAGACATGTCTGTCACTAGGCTGCCGTGGCCAAAACTGCTATAATATATCAATTTTGTCAAAAGTGCACATCAGGCATTGGACAAGACATTCTTCACCAGATCATGATATTGGACAGTGTCTCGGTCCAGATCATTGGTGCGTTTACATCGGTCTACCCCACGGATAGAAGAGCTACCAACTGTCCATTGCGAGGTACCCACACCCCGATGCCCCCAAGGTTAACAAGTGACCTACACTTGTCAACTCGCACCTGCACTTAGGTGTAATTCATCTCTTAGGCATACAGCCTTACTCAAATAAGCGAACACGCTTTTCTATGTATGATGTATGATTCAAACACACATACATTCATTATTTTCACAATATTTCATATAATCTCACCATGTCTAGGCGGTATAAATATTCAACTCAATCGAGCCCACCAAAATAGCCCGACAGTAAACTGCTGTTTACGCTCAATCGCGTAGCAATATTATCATATTTTTGAAATTGCAAAACATATTTCCTTCGTTTTTAAATCGCATAAATATTTTTCAACATTTTTTAAATTGCGTAAACATTTTATTGCATTTTCTCAATCGCGTAGCCTAAAATTACTATTTTTGAGTCGCATAAATATTTTTTGACGTATTTTCAATTACATAAAATGTTTCTAACATATTTAAACCAAAAATATTGTTTTTCTCAAAAACTTAATTTTATTTCCATTATTTGCATAATAATCCCTCATTAAATAATATTTACATAATAATCCTTGTTTTAAATAATATTTTCATAATAGTACCTCCTAAAATAATATTTATAAAATAGTCTTTCTTTAGATAATATTTGCAAAATAGTCCCTCTATAGATAAAATTTGCTATATAGTCCTTCTAAAAATTAGTATTTCTACTGTTTCCCAAAAATTATATTTCTTTGATTTACTTAAGATATTACTGCTCAAATTTTCCTAACGCGCTTCAAAACCCATAGGGTGAGCTATACGTTAGAAAATTTCAAGTGTTGACATTTCTTTTTATTTCATAACTTAATCATTTGATTATGTCAATTTTTATTCTAAAAGGTATATTGCTTGATATTAAGTTTAAAACCTACCTAAATAATTTCCTTCTCAATTAAACTTCTAAGTCAACAGCTAATAAGAAAATTTTGATTCTAAGTTATGAAAAATGGCATGTTGGCCGAAATCCACTTAGGTTTTCATAATCCATCATTTAGTTCTTTTTAACATTTAATCCTTGCAAAACTCTTAATTTATTTTTCTTGTCATAAAATCAATTGCTTCTTGGTTAGAAAAATAATTAAGAACCCTAGGTTCCCTTTGAATGGTGGAGGCCGTGTGCCTCATAGGCCCTTTGGGACCTTCATACAATAAATCCTTCATGTGTTTCACATTTTATGTTACACACTGATACTTGCATGGTTTCAAAATCACATATACAAGCATATTATCAAAACTCTAAGCATATAAACACACATGCAGTCATATTTTCAAAAACCAAAAGCATAACAAACACATGTAAGAAAGCATAGAAAATTAAGTGAATAAATCCTTATGGATCTTTCACCACAAATAACCCATTTCCTCACCACCAACACATAGTTGATGAGGTTAATCTCCCTCTTACCTTAAGGGAGACAAGATCTTGAAGCTCCTCCTCTTTCTTGATTTCGTGTGATTCAAACAAAAACCCTAAAAAGCTTAAACAAATTCTAAAGTCATAAACAGAGCTAAAGAACAAAGAACCATGGATCAATCATGATCTGGAAAATTAAAAACCTAACTTAAAATCAAAGAATCAAAAGTTTACCTCTGGTGTAGTAAGCTAAAGCTTGATTTTTGGTGTACTTAGTGTAGGATTTTGACTAAACTTACCAAAGAAAAGTGTTTAGAAAGAGGTTTAGCTTTAGAAAGTGGGAAGAGATGAAATTTTAGAAGTTGAGAGGCATGGTTTGGAGGTTGAGGCCATGGGGTTTACAATGAGAAGAGAAGAAAAGTGTTTAGTTTTCTTGAGGGTTCTTGAACATTTGAGAGAAAAGATAGAAGCTTGATATTATAAAGTGTATTAAAATGCAAATGGATAGCCAAATGAAAGTGTGCAGTTGTGTAGTGCATGGAGAATGGCTTAATGTGATAAGAATTCACTCACATGGTGCACACATTGCTTAGGTCACAAAATGGTCATCAAGTGGTCATGTGGATGAACCTAGAACATAGTAGAACATGGTGGAAATGGCCTTCATGGCCGTGGGAGTCTAGGGGGTTTAATAACTAAGTTTGACTTCAATTAAGTTTTAGTTACATCTTAATTAGATAGTTAGTTAATTAGGTTAGGTTATTTAGTTACAAATTAAACTATTTAAAGTAACTTAGTTAGTTATCCTAGTTAATTAGCAACTAGTCCAACCACTTTTATTGATCATTTTCTATTGGTCTAGAAAAGTCTAACTACTAATATTGACTTATTCCTATTAGTTCATTTTAAAATAAATTATAAAAATTAATTTTAATCTATTTTCTAACAGATAAAATATACCGGGTCCAATACTCGGTAACAAAAATTGTAATAAATAAAATAGTGAATATTTTTTCGTGAAATATTTTTATTCCACAGATAAATTTTAAAAATTAAATGATTGTATTTCATGTCTCTCAGATTCGGGTTTAGTAAGATCCCCCGTCTCCAAATAAATCAAATAAGATTTTCCCCAGCCCAAAAATTATTATTTTCCTGACCCGAAGCAAATCTCACACAACGATAAAAAATAGTCTCCGAACAGTTAAAATAATTTTATAGCATACAGAAAACACAAAACAGTGAAATTTAGTCATTTACTGTAAAATAGCCAAAATCTAGGGTGTTACACTCACGATATCTCCAGATCCAACCGGATGAGGTTTGGAAATGCCACAAGTTTGAGGAAGGTTTAAGAGTTAAATTGAAGAAAGGGGTACTACCAATGCGAATGAACCAGTTCTCATCATTGATACAAGGACCGTAACTTTGGACCTTCTAGGTTTTAAAGGGGAGGAAGCAATAACAACAACCAGTTTCAGCAGAAACCATATTCCCGACCGTCAGGAAGCCAGTAACAACAACAATAACCATGTGGAGGAGGTTCGAGTAGCAGTCATTTTGTTCAGACTGTGGGCCGCCAATGAAGTGTCCGAAGTGTGGAAAGGGCCATATGACAAGGGACTGCACGATCAGAGGAATAATTTGCTTTAGATGTGGAAAGCCTGGTCACATCTCGAGGGACTACGATCAAGCGAAGGTGGAGCCTTCAGTAAGTAATGTTTGTGTTGCTAAGCCGCAAGTTGGTTGGCGAGTGTATACAATGAGTGAAGCTGAAGCCTCCCAGTTTGAAGATCTTATCAAGGGATAAGGTATCATATCTGGTAATCTTTTAACTAAACTATATGATTCGGGTGCAATATATTCATTTATTGCATATGACTGTGTGGATCGTTTGGGATTACTTATGTCTTCTTTGAACTTTCAATTGATTGTTTCTACACCTACTGCCAAACCTGTTAGTACTTCTAAAATATACCTAAATTGCCCTGTTACTATCAATAATCGAGCTTTTTTTGTTAATTTAATTTGTTTGCCTCTTACCAATATTGATATAATCTTAGGAATGGATTGGTTATTTTCTAACTATATCCTGTCAGACTGTTCTAAAAAGACCTTAGTATTTCCTGATAATGAGGTTTCTGGATTTTTGACTGCCAAACAAGTCAAATCTTTATTGAGGGATGGAGCCTAAGGATACATGCTGCTGTCTTCTTTAGAAGTCAAGAGTGAGAAGGATGTCAATTCTATTTCTGTTATAAATGAGTTTCCAGAAGTTTTTCTTGATAAGGTACCCCGATTACCACTGGAAAAGGAGATAGAGTTTTCTATCGATCTTGTACTAGGAGCAGGTCCTATTTCGATTACACCGTACCAGATGTCTCCATCAGAATTAGTAGAGTTAAAGAAGTAATTGGAGGAACTATTGGAAAAATAGTTTATGAGACCTAGTGTTTCACCATGGGGAGCTCCAGTGTTGTTAGTCAAAAAGAAGGATAGATCTTCGCGTTTGTGTATGGACTATCGCTAGTTAAACAAGGTCACGATAAAGAACAAGTATCCACTTCCAAGGATTGATGATTCGATGGACCAATTGAAAGGAGCAACTGTTTTCTCTAAGATAGATCTGCGATCAGGTTATCATCAAATTCGTGTCAAGGTAGAGGATATACCTAAGACAACTTTTCAAATGCGCTACGGGCACTATGAGTATCTTGTGATGTCGTTCGGAGTGACGAATGCTTCTGTGATATTCATGGATTACATGAATAGGATCTTTCATCCATATTTAGACAGATTTGTCATTGTCTTTATTGACGACATTCTGATCTATTCTCAAAATCGGGAGAAGCATGCTGAACATCTTAGCATAGTTCTCCAGATTTTAAAGAAGAAGAAATTATACGCAAAGTTATCAAAATATGAATTCTGGTTGGAAGAAGTTCAGTTTTTGAGTCATATGATTTTCAAGGAAGGAATTGTGGTGGATCCAACAAAGGTGGAGACGATTCTTCAGTGGGAAAGGCTAAGGACAGTAATTGAAATCTGGAGTTTTGTTGGATTAGCCGGATATTACCGAAGATTTATTGAAGGTTTTTCCGAGATAGCCGGACCTCTTACACAACTCATAAGAAAGAATCAAGCTTTTATTTGGGCAAAGGAGTGTGAAGAGAGTTTCCAAGAATTAAAGAAAAGGTTGACTACCACATCAGCTTCCAAGAATTACATATTTTGCTTGTTAATTGCTTATCAATTGTACATATTTTGTTTCTCAATTTCTAAATTGCTAACTTGTTATGGTTTGGAAATTTTGATTTTTGTTAGGCTTGCGGATTGGTCATCTCTGCTGAACAAGGACCATGTTAATTTCTATTTGTGTTAATCATGTGCCTGTTGACATACTTGAGGTGTTGATTAATTTTGAGTCACCCTGTGGTTTTTAGTAGGATCTGTTGCCAATTTCGGGTCATTGAACGGTTAGGTTGGTTGTGAACTGATTGAGTTATGCATTGGTTGGGCTGTGTTTGGCTAGGCTATAAATGGTCCTTGCATAGGTTTGGGGGTTTTAATGGGCATAATAAATGAGGCTTACTGGTGTCATACTTGTTTTATTTGAACCTGTGTATGTTTGAATTAGTATTTTGTTTCCTCATGATTTGTTTTATCTAGTATTTGGTTGCTTACTGAGGCATGCTATTTTCTACCTCGGTTTGGGGGTGGCCTTGATTTGAGTTTTCTGCTAGAATAACCATCATTCTCAATGCTTCTCAATTGTGACTTTGCTTGAGTTGACACTTGTTCTTCATTGGGTTGCATGTTTACATTAACTTTGTTCTCTTTTAGTTTGAATGATTTGGTTGGAAGCATTTTTCATTATCTGTTTCAATGAGACTAACTAGCACCATCTTCTTTTTAGGTTTTCACAAACCATGTCAAAGCGTCAAAGAAAATCTGTTGAAAGTGGGCCAAGTCAAGATGATGACAGTGAGGCGATTCCCGTGTATGACCCAGCCACTTTCATTTCTTAGAAAGCCTTTGACCATTTTTGGAAACACTTAAGGAAGATAAACATCATACCAGAAAGGGGGTTCCATGAGTTGAATATAGTGCGTTATCCGGCCATATCACGCGCCACAGCTGCGTTCCGTTGGGCAACTTTTACTGAACATCCCACTAATGAACCAATAGCTATATTGGTTAAAGAGTTCTATGCCAATGCTCATGCTAAGCAACGATTTTCTACAACTGCTAGAGTTAGAAGATGGATAGTTGATTACTCAGTTGAGCATATCCGGCAAGTCATGGACCTTGGCCCCCCTCCACTAGTGTGTTCGTACCATGAATTACAGTTACCTGAGGAGCAAGGGGGCACCCCCTTTAGCACTGTGATGGACAGTATCTGTGACTCTGCCTTTCCTATTCTGGTTTAGAGGAACACTGATAATTCAATCAGAATTATTAACCAGGAAAGTTTGCACTATGAGCTGCGCCCGTGGATCACTTTGTGTGTTCCTGTTTGCTCCCCACTGAGCATAGGTTAGAAATCAATCTTGAGCGTGCCTACATGCTTTATGCGATCTATAATAATCTATAAGTGGACACTGCTCAAATACTTCATAATCAAATCTGGCTGTGCATTACATCAAAGCTCAAGTCATTATTTTTTCCTTTCCTTATATGTTAGCTATGTGCGTAAGCGAAGGTGGCTTGGAAGGACACTGAAGTCTGAGTTAATTTAAAGACTCCCATGATGTAGAGGGCAGTGCACACTATCATGACTGCATAGGAAAAGCGCAGGCATGGTCCAGCCCAGCCTCCAGTTGCAGCTCCAGCACCTGCCCCTGTACCAGCTCCCGAGCCTGCCCCTGCACCTGTCCGACACCTACCCTAGTGTTTGATGCTACTTGGGCAGCTTCAGTTGATCAGCGCCTGGATTAGCAGCAGGAAATGCTGGCTACTATCTATCAAAACATCCACTGGTTAGCTTTGGGTCAAGGACGCCCAATGGATGACTTTCTAATGTTGCCACCAGTTACTGCTCCACCAGTTTTAGCTTCACCTCCACCACCTGCTGATGATACTGAGATGGACGCTGATGAGGATGCTGACTTGTTTGATGAGGCCGATTTACTTTGAGACACCAGGGCCTATTAATTTCATGCTCTTTTCTGCTTTGTTTTTCTGTCTTTACTTTCAGTTCATTGTATGTACTTATTGGATACTTTCCTTCTTTTGTATACAGTGGGACACAGCATGACTTAGGTTTGGGGGAGAATTATTATTTTTTCTGTTACTTACTGAATCAATTTTTGATGATATATATGGACTTCCCTCTCATTCCTTTGCTTTTGTATTGAAGTTAGAACAATTCGGTTTGTTAATGCTTTAAATCTTAGTTAATTTTTAAGTTGCAGATCTGAGTGAGCTTGATTAGGATTAGTGAGCTGCTTGAAAATATGTGCTAAATTGATGAGTGTGTTGAGAGGCAAGTTGAACTTGTGCATGCTAGAATTTTGATTTAATTATCCGATGATTGTGTGGATCACAGATAGGCCTCATTGCTTGGGAAATCACATATAAAAAAAATCAAATTTTGTGCTTACACTTTTTTCTATATTTGTGTATGAGTGTATTTCCCTGTCGCATATATGGTAGATCTTGGAATATAAATGAAATGCATGATTGGAGAAAATTTATAAAAGGTATATGTATAGTCAATCTGCATCTTAGAAGCTTGTCTGAATCCCTTTCAAGGTGAAACCCTAGGTGATGTGTTTTCAAGGAAATGACTAGGGCAATTCTTTGGATCGATTGGACCTTTCAAGCCAACCTTGGCTGAATGAGTTCCCTAGTACCCCCTTTGAAGCCTAGTGTGTGTGTGTGCGGCCTAATTTTTCCTTCTTTAAACCTCATTTTTCAACCCTGTTACCCCTACATGTGAAAAATCATTTTACCCTTGATTACATGTCCCTTGTTGAATGCATGATCAGGCATTTTTGTTGAGTTGAGCCAAATCAATTTTGCATGGTAATAGAAAATTAGGATCTTTTTGGAACAAACACTTGTTAAAAAAAAGTAAGTAAAAAAAAAAGAAAAAGAAAAGCATAAAAAAAAGAAGAAACATAAAAATGTGTGAGCTGTACAAAAGGCAGCCTCTTTTGCAAAGAAAAAGAATGTGTACATAAAAAAAATGGAATAAAGAGAGTTGATTTTTCATATTGGATCTTTTTGTACATATTGCATGATTGGCTTGATTCACTGGAAATGTGTGATTGTGTGTTTGATATTTGATTTTAAATCCTTCCCCTTCCTTCTTAGCCATTACCCTTAGCCTCACATTACAAGCTTACAAGACCCTTATGATCTTTGATTTTGTGTTGCCTATATTAGTGGAGAAAGGGATGAAAGACATTCTTTTAAGTATGCATGTGCATTTTATAAATTCATCCATCTTGCTCTTCAAGATTAGGAAAGGGTCTTAAACACATGAGTTTAGGAAATCATTCATGTACAAAAATTGTATTCAAGGGTAATCATGATAGTTGGAAATTTCTTGCATGTGTGAACCTTATGTGAGGTTGAGAAGTGATTTCTGAGGGTATGAATGATGATTGGAAGCTGGATAAGCTCTAGTTCAATTTGCCTTATTTTTTCTATTCTTTGTATTGGAGTGTATTTCTTCATCCGTTGCTTGGATTAGTTTGCTTGAGGATTAGAAAATATTTAGGTTTGGGGGTGTGATAACTTTAGGAAATGAAGTTATTTCACATAAACTTGAATGTATATGAGCATGCTATCCTTAAGTTTTGTAGGCCAAACGTTCAATTCATGCATGTCTTTAATGATTTGAGCTTGTTAATTCAAATGATTGAGAATTGTGTAACACCTTTGTGGGGATGTCACATTTATGATACAATAAAATAAGACTCTCACCCAAGTTATAAAACGTTTGGTACATAAATAATATTAGTGGTAAAATTTTTCCTTTTTATATTTATTAACGTTAAATAAAATAACACGAAACACAAAATAAAGCAAACATAATCACACACCATAATATACATATGATTCTTGTCTGAAGTACACAATTAATTTACAACTATTAATATTTAATAGAAATAGTAAAAGATATCATACTACTAAAACATAACCCCTAAGACATGAGCCCTTGTCATAAGACAAATTCCCTAATTGGGAATGTCTTGACCGATAGAAATTCGACCCAAAACTATGTCGAAGTTCTCTCTAGGAGTATAGTGAAATTCGTTCCACAACTCCCTAATAGGTAAAATAACCTGTACGAAAGTAACCGTATAAAGTGTAGTGACGGACCCATGGCGAGTCTTACTTACTGATAAAGTGACGTCACCACTGTACTCTATATGTCCTGTGTCCTAGTGGACATACCAAGCCTCAGCGCCTTCGAGAAACTATAGTCTAAAGAAACCTAATTGACCTCCTCTTGCTGCCATTGTAGTCTTCGATGATATAAACATAAAGTAGAAACAGACAGAACAATACAATAAAGAGGTGAGACAATCTACATCATTACCAGCATGACAATAAAGAAAATGACACACAAACAAATATCACAATAACACATACCATTATATCATATACAATATAGCAAATTAATACATCATGCATTTTATCATAGATTATAATAAACATTAAAAATGCAGATAATGATTATAATAAATATTAAAATGCAGATAATGAATGATACACACACTGACTCGTTCCTACTCCATGGAGCTAAACATGGATATCAGAGAGAATGATCCGAAAATAACTAATAGTACTTTTGGCTGCCCAACCAAACTATTGCACTGTCTAACGTTGTGTCTATAACTCACAGTCCAAACATCGTGTAGTAGTACACAGTCCAATACATCGTGCACTACAGGCATTGTACATAATAGTCTCCTTAAGATCTCGATTAAGAATAGTGCTTGTCGAGATCATTAGTGTGTTGCCCGTTACCACGGCCCAGAGGCGCTACCAACTATCCACATATGGGATTCTTCGCACACTAATGCCTCCAAGTTCATATAATGAACCACACTACGCCTATCACACCACAACCCGATGTAATTCATCTTATCAATCAATCGCCAATTATCAACCAAATTAACAAAACTCTCAAAGCATGATAAAAAATTACCAAAGTACCCTTAGTTCCAATATTTTACCATATTTACGAAAATACCCTTAGTCTCAATATACCAAAATATAGTATGTCTTCACTTGACAGTACTATCTCACAACATGTCTGGGTCTACCACTTTGGCCCAACAGTAAAACTCGCTGTATCATTTAATCGAATAAAAATTTTATCACATTTTCACAATCGCATCATTTTTACAAATATTTTTAAATCGCGTAAATATATTTTGACATTTTTGAACATCGCGTAATGTTTTTAAATCATTTTCTCAATCGCGTAAGATTTTTAAATTATTTTCTTAACCTTACAGCTTAAAAATCATCATTTCAAATATGTGTAAACTATTTCTAATATTTTTAAACTACGCAGAATATTTTCATCGTTATAAATATATTATGAAATCTTTTCATTTTATTTATCTGATTTTAGTAAATTTCGGCAGTATTTTGCCTAGAAAATCAGTATATGGTATTTTTGACGTTTTCCTCTAAATTCTGTTCATTTTGATCTTACCCAATAATTACACTTTGAAACTTGCTAACGCACTTCAAAACTTAGAGAGTGAGCTCTACGTTAGTATTTTTCAAGCGTTCCTTTATTTCTTATTACAAATCCTTCTAAAAATTAAATTCTAAAACTAAATTCATTCATTTTATTTTGCAAAGATTCATTGGAATCAAATTCTTTTGTAGATTAGTTACTTAACCTACCTTAGAAAATAACTTAGGAATTTAATTGTATATTAAATGGCATGTTGGCCATAATTAACCTATCCTTCACAACTAATCATTAAATCATTATCTAACTTCCAAATTATTCTTAAATTCATTATATCACCTAGATTCATTAAATCATAATTTTAGAAAATAGTTGAGAACATTTTGGTTCTTTGTTTAATGGTAAGGCTGTGAGCCTCAGTGTGTTCTTTGGAACACTCATACAAATCGTTACATGTTATTCACATCCTACTTTAATAATCATATAATTATAAACATATACAATATATTTTAAAAACTATAAACACATGCAATATATTTTATAAACTATAAACTCATGCAATATATTTTAAAGACTATAAACATGCATACAATTAAAATCAATCACAAATAGGAAAGCATATAAACAATCACATAAATGAATCCTTATGGATCCTTCACACACAAACAATCCATTTTCTCATCACCATACAAGGTTGATGAGATTAAATCTCCCTCTTACCTCTTGAAGACAAAGATCTCCTAGTCTCCTCCTTTCCTTTGATTTTCGTGTAACCTCCAACACAAATCCCTAAAATTTTTAAACAATAAGCAAAGTCACATACAAGGTTTCATAATGGAAAACCATGGAACAAACATGGATTAGAAAATCACAAATCAAATTTTAAACCATAAAAACCAAAGTTTACCTTTAGGAAAGTAAACAAAAGCTTGGATTTTAAAGTAGAAGGAATAGGTTTTTGATAAAACCTTGTAAACAAAAAGTGTTTAGGATGTTGTTTGGGTTTAAGAAAAGTAAGAAAGAAAAATTATAGAAGATATATGGTGGTATTGGGTGCTTGGCTGAAAATTAGAGAGAAAATGGAAGAGAAATGGTTCTTGGTGTTCTTGATAATTTGAGAGAAAATGAAGGCTTAGATTTAGAGAAGTGTTAAAATGAATATTGAGAGTGTAAAGGGAGGGTGCTACCATGGGGGAGTTGCAGGTGAGGTTGAGTGTTTAATTTGGATAGTAAATATCCATTTGTGTTCACACTAAGTAAGTACATGGCTTATGTCACTTGGATGGTTCAAGAACCATGTAGAACTTGTGAAATTTGCCTCCATGGCCGTGTGACTCCTTGGGAATTAGGGGACTTAATTTGTTTCAATTAAAGACTAATTGCATGCTAATTAAATAGGTAATTAATTAGGTTAAGTCTCCTATTAATACTTAATTAACATTCTAATTACATAATTAATTAGTTTAATATATATTAGTATATATCATAGCTTCTAAACAATATTAGGATATCTAATTAATATTTAGATTATAACTAATTAATAACTAAGCTAGTTTACTTAGTTTATTAATTAAGCAATTAAGATGGTCAAATTAAGCTTAATTAGCTACTAAGCAAAAATCAAGCCACTATGTTTGACTTAATCTTAACCATTGTATTTAACTTTAATTCCTATCCATTGATTAGATCCATGGCCAATATTCAATGCTTGCTAATCAAGTTCATATCCACACCATTGATTTGATCAAGGGTCAACATCCAATGCTTCCTTACTAAGTTTGCTCTAACACCATTGATTTGATCAACGGTTAAGATCAAAGCTTCCAAAACAAGCTTTCACATCTAACGGTCCACAAAGAAGTCTTTGCCTCTTTGTTTGACTACTTCTTATTAGTTAGAAAATTCAAGCCACTTTTGTTGACTTGTTCCTATTGGTTCAAATTTTAGTCCAGTCAGAATAGTTGACTGCTACTCTAAACGCGGGTCCCACAGACTTTTTCAGGGTCCATGGTCATTTCGAAACAGATTTCTATGATTTTTGAGACAGTAGGTACTGTCAAATAAAATAATATTATAATAATATAAAATTATTTTATTACACAGTTAAATCCTAAAAATTAAAAGATCAATATATATATCAATCAGAATTGAGTTTAGTAAGATCCCCCCAACTCTAATTAATTAAAATAAGATTTTTCCGGCCAGAAAATTATTATTTTCTTGACTAGGAGCAAATCACACACAACAGTCAAATACACTCACGAAACAGTCAAATTTAATTTACTACTCATAGAAATCACAAAATAGCACATTTAGGACTATATTGTAATTAACCCAAAAGTTAGGGTGTTACAAATTGAATCTTTGAGAATTTTATTTAAAGAATTTGGATTGATGATGATTTGATAGACTTTGGCATTGTCTTGATGCAGGTATTCAAGAAGGAAAGATCTTGGAAGGGATAAGAAAAGTGAAGATGAGCTCAATTTGGAAGAAAGCAAGAAAGAAGACGTTGCTGCCAACCCAAGCCTAGGCTTGACAAACCCATGCCTGGGCGTGAAAAATCCAAGCCTAGGCGCGACACTCTTAGGTTTTCAAGAATTTTAGACAGAGACATTCCTGCCTAGGTGTGGAAAAGTCACGCCTAGGTGTGGCCAGCTCCTGACAGCACGTCTTTCCTAACTACGCCTACGCGTGGAAAAGACACGCCTAGGGGTGGAAAAAATCCTGGTCTGCGAAATTAGCCTTTAAAATATGATTTTTGCGACTTGAATGGGGTCTTCTATTTTTGACCAAGCACGAACTTCATAGAGAAATGGAGAGGAGGAGAAAACTTTGGAAGATTGAGGTGATTCGAGTGAGAATCAAGATCAAGGAAGAAGATCAAGCATTGGATTCTCACCATTCTTGTTCATTCTTTCCCTTTTCTCTCTTGATTTATAATTTGATGGGTTTCATAACTCTATTAGTTTTCTCTTCTTTCATGATGTGTAACTAAACTCTAATCTAGGGGCTCTATAGGATCTTGCTATGGATTTGAATATCTTGTAAATTTGTTGGGTTTCTATTAATGAAATTAGTTTTGTTCTTCCATATCTATGCATAATGCTTGTTGTTGATTGGCCATCAATTGTATGATTTTAGTATTCCAACTAAACTAGAAATAGGATTTTGTGAATATGGATATGATATGGTTGATGTATGTTCAATTACATTCTATTGGGTTGAGTGTATTGATTAGCTAATGGGATGGACATATACCCATTAGTTATGCATAGCAAGTGTTTGATAATTGGTCTCAATGAGTGATTCTTATGCTAAATCACATGGACACATAATGGTTTAGCTAAGTTTCACATGGGTAATTGTCCTAGATATAGACCTTTACCTATTGGTTGTTTTTACCTAGCAAAACCAACTCGTTGTTAGGTACTTGTGAGTTTTCAAATATTCATTGAAGTAGTAAGTGAATAGGGACTCCTAGGCTTTAATCATTCTTATCTTTCTCTTGTGGAATTGGTGTTCACTGCAATCTTGTTTTGTTTCTTTTAATTTGTTATTTTAATTCCAAACTACTCTTATAGTTCGATTGCTTAGATAAGAATTTATGAAAATTGGTTAAGTTTCGCATTACTCTAATTATCAATCCCTTGGGACACAATACTCTACTCTCACATATTACTTGTTGACCCATGCACTTGCGAATACACATCCTAAACAAGTTTTTGGCGCCATTGCTTAGGATTAAATTTAGATTTTGTGTTATTTCTTAATTTAATTCACAACTCTTATTTCAAGTTTTATTTGTTTATTTTGTTTTTCAAGTACTTAGCTCTTGTATGCGAAGGACTCAAAGTGTATCTTGATTTCCTTACGATCTTGAGATCGAGAGGACTTTTCATAGATTGCTAAAAGAACGACTAGTACAAGGGAAGACACTTGAATTGGACAGTGAATCAGAGATGGCAGAAGAAATGAATGCTGAAAGACTCTTGAGGGAGTATGCCACTCTAAATGCTAGAGACATTCGATCTAGCATTAGAAGGCCAACTGTACAAGCACAAACTTTTGAGATCAAACCTGCTATTATCTAGATGGTTCAGAATAATTTATAATTTATGGATCTACCCCATGAAGATCCTAATGCTCATCTAGCTAACTTTCTGGAGATTTGTGATACTTTCAAGCATCAAGGGATGACTGATGATGCAGCTCACTAGAGGCTCTTCTCATTTTGCTTGAGAGATAGGGACAAGGCTTGGCTTCACTCCTTACCTGAGCATTCCATCGCTACTTGGGAAGATCTAGCTCAGAAGTTTTTGGACCAATTCTTTCCTCCCACGAAGGCAATGAAGTACAGGAATGACATTTTGTCCTTCAGGCAGTTTGAAGGAGAGACTTTATATAAGGCATGGGAGCGATTTAAAGATTTACTAAGGAAGTGCCCCCACCATGGCATAGCAAAATGGATGTTGGTACATACTTTCTATAATAGCTTGACTACCTCCATTCAATCCATAATTGATGTAGCAGTTGGAGGGGCTCTCATGAGAAAGACCGTGGATGCAGCTTACAACCTTTTGGAGGAGATGGCTAATAACAATTATCAGTGGCCAGTTGAGAGAGTTACTTCCAAGAGATTAGCTGCAGGCATTCATGAAGTTAATGCTCTTACATCACTTACAGCTTAAGTGGCCGCTCTTTCTAAGAAGGTGGACACCATGGGAGTCAATTCTGTAGCAAGTGGAGCCAGTAACTCAGCTGAAATTTGTGATCATTGTGGGGACCTTTATTCAACTACTAATTGTACAGCTAGCCTGGAAAGTGTACAATATGCAAATCAATTCCGTCAGCCAATTCACAATAATGTTTTGGGCAATACTTATAATCCTAGTTGGAAGAACCATCCTAATCTCTTATGGGGTGGAAAACTTCAAGGTCCTTTTTCCTCTTCTTATCAGACTAAAGAAGCCCCTCGTGCTCCTCCAGGTTTTCAACAACAGAGCCCCCTTCAAGCCCAAACTTCAACATCAACTTCAACTTCCAATTTGGAGAAGATGTTTGCTCAATTCATGACTAGCCAACAAGAGTATATGGCTAAGACTGACTCAAGGCTTGTTTCCTATGATGCTTTGATGCAAAGTCAAGCGGCTTCCTTAAGGAATCTTGAGACTTAAGTTGGCCAACTTGCCCAAGCCTTAAGTAATAAGCCTCAAGGGAGTTTTCCAAGTGACACCATCAACAATCCAGGAGGTTCTCCCAAGGAGCATTGCAAGGCTATAACACTGAGGAGTGGGAAAAAATTGAAGGAAATGCGAAGACTAAGCTACTTGAAATAGAAGTTAAAGTTGTAAAAGATGAATTGGTTATGAACAATGAGGTTGACAAGAATGAAGAGCTAGCAGAGAGGAAAGTTGAAGACAACAAGAAGGAGGACAAGCCTTATACACTACCTCCACCTTTCCCTAACCGGCTGGCTAAACAAAAACTGGATGCTCAATTCCAAAAGTTTTTGGATATTTTTAAGAAACTTCACATAAACATACCGTTTGCTGAGGCTTTGGAACAAATGCATAGTTATGTGAAGTTTATGAAGGACATCTTATCTAAGAAGAGAAGGCTTGGGGATTATGAAACTGTTGCACTCACTGAAGAATGCAGTGCCATCTTGCAAAATAAGCTACCTCCTAAGTTGAAGGATCTAGGGAGCTTCACCATTCCATGCATTATTGGCAACCAATTCTTTGGAAAAGCTTTGTGAGACCTAGGGGCAAGCATAAACTTAATGCCTCTATCCATCTTCCAACGACTAGGTTTGGGGGAGGTGAAGCCAACTTCGGTTACCTTGTAACTAGCTGACCGATCTCTCACTTATCCTAAGGGGGTTATAGAAGATGTCTTGGTCAAGGACGACAAGTTCATCTTTCCAGTGGACTTCATCATCCTAGATATAGAGGAAGACTGCAATGTACCTTTGATTCTTGGAAGGCCTTTCCTAGCCACCGGTAAGACTATGATTGATGTTCAAAAAGGTGAGCTCACTATGCAAGTCAATGATGAGAAGGTAACTTTTAATATTTACAAAGCCATGAAATTTCCAAATGATCATGAAGAGTGTTCTTACATAAGTATGATTGATCAAGTAGTTAATAATGCATTCCATGCTAATTTCACTGATGATTCACTTGTTTTATCATTGACATCCATATATGAGCATGTAGATAGGGAAGATGTTTTGGAATGTATTAAACTGCTTGACTCATCTGCTAAGTTTTTCAGGAAACTAGGCTTTGAATCATTGAACATACCTTCTGACAAGCCCATTCTCTAGCCTTCTGTAATCACTCCTCCTAAGTTAGAGCTCAAGCCATTTCCTGATCATTTGAGGTATTCATACTTGGGGGATTCATCCACATTGCCAGTCATTATCTCTTCATCTTTGTCAGAGGAGCAAGAATCTAAGTTGCTTAGAGTGCTCAGAGAGTACAAAAGGGCCTTGGGGTGGTCTATTGCAGATATCAGAGGCATTAGTCCCACCATATGCATGCACAAAATATTACTGGAAGCAGATCATAAGCCAACAATTGAACATCAAATGCGCCTCAATCCTATCATGAAGGAGGTGGTCAAGAAGGAGATCATTAAGTGGCTGGATACGGGTATCATATACCCTATCTCTGATAGAAAATAGGTGAGCCCAGTTCAGTGCGTGCCTAAGAATGATGGGATGACTATGGTCGCCAATGAGAATAATGATTTGATTCCCACCAGGACTGTCATAGGATGGCGCATTTGCATAGACTATAGGAAGCTTAACACTGTAACCTGGAAGGATCATTTCCCATTACCATTTATTGATCAGATGCTAGATAGGTTGGCAGGACGTACTTTTTACTATTTCTTGGATGGGTATCCAGGGTACAACTAGATTGCCATTTCCTCGGATGATCAAGAGAAGACAACCTTCACCTGGCTATATGGTACTTATGCCTTCAGAAGAATGCCCTTTGGGTTGTGCAATGCCCCTGCTACCTTTCAGAGATGTATGATGGCTATCTTCACTAACATGGTGGAGAACTGTTTGGAGATATTTATGGATGACTTCTCTGTATTTAGTGATTCCTTTGATGAGTGTCTCCATAACTTGGCCCTTATGCTTCAAAGGTGTGAGGAGACAAGCTTAGTGCTTAATTGGGAGAAATGCCATTTTATGGTCCAAGAGGGCATAGTACTTGGCCATAGAGTATCACATAAGAGAATGAAGGTGGATAGAGCTAAGATTGAGGTGATTGAGAAACTACCACCACCAATTTCAATGAAAGGAGTTTGGAGTTTCCTAAGGCATGTCAGATTTTATTGAAGGTTTATCAAAGACTTTTCCAAGCTTGCCAAACCACTGTGTAATTTATTGGAAAAAGATGTGCCCTTCAAGTTTGATGAGTCATGTATGGAAGCCTTTGTGGAGCTGAAGAAGAGACTTGTCTCAGCGCCCATTATTACCACTTCTGATTGGACCTTACCATTTGAGCTCATGTGTGACACTAGTGATTGTGCTATTGGAGTAGTATTGGGTCAAAGGAAGAATAAAATCTTTCATTCCATCTATTATGCGAGCCGGACATTCACTGATGCTCAGTTGAACTACACCACCACTGAGAAGGAGCTCCTTGCAGTTGTCTTTGCATTTGGCAAATTCCAGGCTTATTTGGTTAGTACTAAAGTCATTGTCTTCATAGATCACTCGGTCTTCAAGTATCTAGTAAGCAAAAAGAATGCTAAGCCAATGTTGATTCGTTGGGTGTTATTACTACAAGAGTTTGACCTTGAGATTAGAGATCAAAAAGGTGCTGAAAATCAGGTGGCTGACTATCTTTTCAGGTTGGAAAATGAGAAATATCAACAGGACCCAACTTTAATTTGTAAGATATTCTTGGATGAACAGCTATTTGATGTATTTGCTAGTTCCGATCCATGGTATGCTGATTTTGCTAATTACATTGTGAGTGGATTAGTACCATCTGAATTATCTTATCAGTAGAAGAAGAAATTCCTCCATGATGTCAAATACTATGTTTGGGATGAGCCATATCTCTTTAAACAAGGTGCTGATCAGGTGCTTCGAAGGTGCATTCCTAAGGAAGAGACTAGTGCTGTACTCGAGTGATGTCATGCGTCACCTTGTGGAGGTCACTATGGGGGTGAACGAACAGTGGCTAAGGTGTTGCAATCTAGTTTTTATTGGCCAACTCTGTTTCGTGATGTCTACTCATTTGCAGCAAAGTGTGATACATGTTAGAGAACCGAAAATATCTCCAGGAGGAATGAGATGCCCTTGAACTCTATTCTGGAAGTGGAGCTCTTTGATGTGTGAGGCATTGACTTTATGGGGCCCTTTGTATCATCTTTTGGTAATCGCTACATCCTTGTGGCAGTGGATTATATGTCAAAGTGGGTGGAAGCTTGTGCCTTACCAACTAATGATTCCAAGGTGGTTCTTGTTTTCCTCAAAAAGAACATTTTCACAAGGTTTGGGACCCCTAGAGCCATTATCAGTGATCGAGGATTACACTTCTGCAACAGGCATTTTGCTACTCTACTTGCTAAATATGGTGTGAAACATAGGGTAGCCACAGCTTACCATCCACAATCCAGTGCCCAAGCTGAGGTTTCTAATAGAGAGTTGAAGTGGATTCTTGAAAAAACTGTGAGCCCTTCTAGGAAGGATTGATCTAAGAAATTGGATGATGCTTTATGGGCTTATCACACAACTTACAAAACCCCTCTTAGCATGTCTCCATATCAAATAGTCTTTGGCAAGGCTTGCCATCTTCCTATTGAACTTGAGCACCACGCTTACTGGGCCATCAAACAATTGAATTGGGATTCCAAAGCTTGTGGGGAAAAGAGATTATTGTAGCTGAATGCATTAGAAGAAATTCACTTGCAAGCATATGAGAATGCTAAACTGTACAAGGAGAAGGTAAAGAGGTGGCATGACAAGCATATTATCCCAAGAAGCTTTGCGTTAGGCCAGAAGGTCCTCTATTCAACTCAAGATTGAAACTTTTTCCTGGCAAGCTCAAATCCCGATGGTCAGGTACATTTTTAGTGGTGGAAGTATTTCCCCATGGTGCTGTAACCTTAGAGGATCCAGTTTCAAAGTCAACCTTTAAGGTCGACGGCCAGCGGCTCAAGCTCTACTTTGGTGGTGAGGTGGAGAGACACAAACCTTACTCACCCTGGCTCCCCCACCTTGAAAATTTGCAAAGTCTAGCCAGGACTATAAATAAGGCGCTTGTTGGGAGGCAACCCAATTTCTTACCCTATCTCTTAGTTTAGGACACTTTTTTTTGCAGGATTTTGTATTTTCTTTTTAGTTTTTGGCTTTGTTTTGATTTTTTTATAGCTTATGTTTCTCAATTTGATTCCTTGCTTGTGTATATATTGTTGTTAATGTTTCTTAGTTGTTTGAGTGGGAGAAAGGGATGTTGGAAGCATGAATATTTGGTCATAGGGCTGTTTCTGTTATGTTCTAAAGTCCAGTAGGGCACGCCTAGGCGTGGATTTATCACGCCTAGGCTTGGAGCTCTCAGTCTTATCAGTCTGAGTTTTCCTGAGATAACCACGCCTAGGCGTGGTGGTCTCTGCCTTATCAGTCCATTTTTCCAGCGAGTATCACGCCTAGGCGTGTCTCTCCCAAGCCTAGGCATAGGTTTTTTATTGTTTAAAAAAAAATTACAACAAAAATAATGTTAAAAAAAAAGAGTACACACCTATGCGTGTAGAAGGCACGCCTAGGTGTGATGTGTCTGTTGCTGCACAAAACGCAGCACTAAATCCCTAAATCTCCCCCCATTCTCTCCTTTGTCCACAGACACCATTTCTCCCTCATCAATCCCTTCCTCTCATTCTTCTTCCCCATAATCTCCTTCTCTAACCTCCCTTACCCATATTTTCTTCTCCTCCATGAACTTCACACTATCATCAAAACCCAACTAATTCATTCTCCTTCTTCTTCACCATTTCTCCCTTACCCACCTTTTCTTCTTCATTCACGAGCACCACCATTCACTAGCCCACACACACCTCATTCCTTTCCTCTTCATTTCTTTATCTTTCTCATTACTTTTTCCTTCTCCTCCACGAACCCAATACCACCATAAAAACCCAACCACTTCTTTCTTCTTCTTCTTTACCATTTCTCCCTCACCTCCCCAACTTACCCCCTTCTCTCCTTCTTTCCCCACTATTTCTCACTCCACCACCACTTTACCCCACCACATGACCAATACACCATACCACTTCTGTCTTTTTTTTTTATTTTGTTTGTTCTTGCTCATTTTTTGTTCCCTCAAGGTTAGTTTATTTTTCTATTTCCCTACAATTTCTATTTAATTTGGTTATCATATGCCCTATTTGCATGTTTGGTAGATTGTACATATTTTTGCTTGTTAATTGCTTATCAATTGTACATATTTTGCTTCTCAAATTCTAAATTGCTAACTTGTTATGGTTTGGAAATTTCGATTTCTGTTAGGCTTACGGATTGGTCATCTCTGCTGAACAAGGACCATGTTAATTTCTATTTGTGTTAATCATATGCCTGTTGACATACTTGAGGTGTTGATTAATTTTGAGCCACCTGTGGTTTTTAGTAGGATCTGTTGCTAATTTTGGGTCATTGAATGGTTAGTTTGGTTGTGAACTAATTGAGTTATGCATTGGTTAGGCTGTCTTTGGCTAGGCTGTAAATGGTCCTTGCGTAGGTTTAGGGGTTTTAATGGGTATAATAAATGAGGCTTACTGGTGTCATGCTTGTTCAGTTTGAATCTGTGTATGTTTGAATTGCTATTTTGTTTCCTCATGGCTTGTTTTATCTGGTATTTGGTTGTTTAGCGGGGCATGCTATTTTCTTGCTCGGTTTGGGGGTGGCCTTGATTTGTGTTTTCTGCTAGAATAAGCTTCATTCTCAATGCTTCTCAATTGTGACTTTGCTTGAGTTGACACCTATTCTTCATTGGGTTACATGTTTACATTAAATTTTGTTCTCATTTAGTTTAAATGATTTGGTTGGAAGCATTTTTCATTATCTGTTTCAATGATACTGACTAGCACCATCTTCTTTTCAAGTTTTCACCAACTATGTCAAAGCGTCAAAGAAAATCTATTGAAAGTGGGCCAAGTTAGGATGATGATAGTGAGGTGATTTTTGTGTTCGACCCAGCTACTTTCATTTCTCAGAAAGCCTTTGACCATTTCTAGAAACACTTGA
This sequence comes from Ormosia semicastrata, assembly GCA_029884595.1. NCBI lineage: Eukaryota > Viridiplantae > Streptophyta > Magnoliopsida > Fabales > Fabaceae > Ormosia > Ormosia semicastrata. Next base: position 58,204,300 of record JAQQTO010000063.1, read on the forward strand.
GGAAGATAAACATCATACCAGAAAGGGGGTTCCATGACTTGAATGTGGTGCGTTATCTAGCCATATCACGCGCCACAGCTGCGTTCCATTAGTAACTTTTGCTGAACATCCCACTGAATAACCAATAGCTGCATTAGTTAAAGAGTTCTATACCAATGCCCATGCTGAGCAACGATCTTCTACAACTACTAGAGTTAGAAGACGGATAGTTGATTACTCAGTTGAGCATATCCGGCAAGTCATGGACCTTGGCCCCCCTCCACTAGTGTGTTCGTACCTTGAATTGCAGTTACTTGAGGAGCAAGGGGGCACCCCCTTTTGCACTATGATGGACAGTATCTGTGACTCTGCCTTTCCTATTCTGGTTTAAAGGAACACTGATAATTCAATCAGAATTATTAACTAAGAAAGTTTGCACCATGAGCTGCGCCCGTGGAATCACTTTGTGTGTTCCTATTTGCTCCCCACTGAGCATAGGTCAGAAATCAATCCCGAGCGTGCCTACATGCTTTATGCAATCTATAATCTTCTATAAGTGAACACTACTCAAATACTTTATGATCAAATCTGGTTGTGCATCATGTCAAAGCTCAAGTCATTATTTTTTCCTTTCCTTATATGTCAGCTATGTGCGCAAGTGAAGGTGGCTTGGAAGGACACTGAAGTCTGAGTTAAGTTAAAGACTCCCATGATGGAGAGGGTAGTGCATACTATCATGATTGCATAGGAAAAGCGCAGGCATGGTCCAGCCTAGCCTCCTGTTGCAGCTCTAGCACCTGCCCTTGCACCAGCTCCCGAGCCTGCCCCTGCACCTATCCCACCACCTACCCCAGTGTTTGATGCTGCTTGGACGGCTTCAGTTGACCATTAACAGGTGATGCTGGCTACTATCTATCAGAGCATCCACTGGTTAACTTTGGGTCAAGGACGCCCAATGGATGACTTTCCAGTGTTGTCACCAGTTGCTGCTCCACCAGTTTCAGCTTCACCTCCACCACCTGCTGATAATACTGAGATGGACGATGATGAGGATGCTGACTTGTTTGATGAGGCCGATTTACTTTGAGGCACCAGGGCCTATTGCTTTCATGCTTTTTTCTGCTTTATTTTTTTGTCTTTACTTTCAGTTCACTGTATGTACTTATTGGATACTTTTCCTTCTTTTGTATATAGTGGGACACTACAAGACTTAGGTTTGGGGGAGAATTATCATTTTTTCTGTTACTTGTTGAATCAGTTTTTGATGATATATATGGACTTCCTTCTCATTCTTTTGCTTTTGCATTGAAGTTAGAACAATTCATTTTGTTGAAGCTTCCAATCTTAGTTAGTTTTCAATTTGCAGATCTGAGTGAGCTTGATTAGGATTAGTGAGCTGCTTGAAAATAAGTGCTAAATTGATGAGTGTGTTAAGAGGAAAGTTGAACTTGTGCATGCTGGAATTTTGATTTAATTATCCGATGATTGTGTGGATCATAGATATGCCTCATTGCTTGGGAAATCATATGTAAAAAATTCAAATTTTGTGCTTACACTTTTTTTTATATTTGTGTATGAGTGTATTTCCCTATCGCATGTGTGGTAGATCTTGGAACATAAATGAAATGCATGATTGGAGAAAATTTATAAAAGGAATGTGTATAGTCAATCAGTATCTTAGAAGCTTGTTTGATTCCCTTTCAAGGCAAATCCGAGGTGATGTGTTTTCAAGGAAATGACTAGGGCAATTCTTTGGACTGATTGGACCTTTCAAGCCAACCTTGACTAAATGAGTTCCCTAGTACCCCCTTTGAAGCCTAGTGTGCATGTGTATGGCCTAATTTTTCCTTCTTTAAACCTCATTTTTCCACCCTATTACCCCTGTATGTGAAAAATCATTTTAACCTTGATTACATGTCCCTTGTTGAATGCATGATCAGGCATTTTTGTTGAGTTGAGCCAAATCAATTTTTGCATGGTTATAGAAAATCAGGATTTTTTTGGAACAAACTCTTGTAAAAAAAGTAAGTAAAAAAAGAAAAAGAAAAAGAAAAGTATAAAAAAAAAAAAGAAACATAAAAATGTGTGAGCTGTTCAAAAGGCAGCCTCTTTTGCAAAGAAAAAGAATGTGTACATAAAAAAACAATGGAATAAAGAGAGTTGATTTTTCAAATTGGATCTTTCTGTACATATTGCATGATTGGCTTGATTCAATGGAAGTGTGTGATTGTGTGTTTGATATTTGATTTTAAATCCTTCCACTTCCTTCTTAGCCATTACCCTTAGCCTCACATTACAAGCTTAAAAGACCATTATGATCTGTGATTTTGTGTTGCCTACATTAGTGGAGAAAGGGATGAAAGACATTCTTTTGAGAATGCATCTGCATTTTATAAATTCATCCATCTTGCTCTTCAAGATTAGGATAGGGTCTTAAACACATGAGTTTGAGAAATCATTCATGTACAAAAATTGCATTCAAGGGTAATCATGATAGTTGGAAATTTCTTGCATGTGTGAACCTTATGTGAGGTTGAGAAGTGATTTCTGAGGGTATGAATGATGATTGGAAGCTAGATAAGCTCTAGTTCAATTTGCCTCATTTTTTCTGTTCTTTGTATTGGAGTATATTCCTTTTTCCCTTGCTTGGATTAGTTTGCTCGAGGACTAGCAAATATTTAGGTTTGGGGGTGTGATAACTTTAGAAAATGAAGTTATTTCACATGAATTTGAATGTATATGAGCATGCTATCTATAAGTTTTATAGGCCAAAGGTTCAATTCATGTATGTCATTAATGATTTAAGCTTGTTAATTCAAATGATTGAGAATTGAATCTTTGAGGATTATATTTAAAGAATTTAGATTGATCATGATTTGATAGACTTTGGCATTGTCTTAATGCAGGTATTCAAGAAGGAAAGACCTTGGAAGGGATGAGGAAAGCGAAGAGGAGCTCAAATTTGGAAGAAAGCAAGAAAGGAGAAGTTGCTGCCAACCCAAGCCTAGGCTTGACAAACCCACGCCTAGGTTTAACAAACCCATGCCTTTGCTTGACAAACCCACGCCTAGGCGTGAAAAATCTAAGCCTAGGCGTGGCACTCTCAAGTTTTCAAGAATTGTAGACAAATACATTCACGCCTAAGTGTGGAAAAGTCATGCTTAGGGGCAGCCAGCACCTGACAGCACGTGTTTCATAACTATGCCTAGGCATGGGAAAAATATTAGTCTGCGAAATTAGCCTTTAATATCTGATTTTTAGGACTTGAATGGGATGTTCTATTTTTGACCAAGCATGAACTTCATAGAGAAAGGGAGAAGAGGAGAAAACTTTAGAAGATTGAGGTGATTCGAGTGAAGAATCAATATCAAGGAGGAAGATCAAGCATTGAATTCTCACCATTCTTGTTCATCCTTTCACTTTTCTCTCTTGATTTGTAATTTGATGGGTTTCATCACTCCATTAGTTTTCTTTTCTTTCATGATGTGTAACTAAACTCTAATCTAAGGGCTCTCTAGGATCTTGCTATGGATTTGAATATCTTGTAAATTTGTTGGGTTTCTATCAATGAAATTGGTTTTGTTCTTCCATATCTATGCTTAATGCTTATTGTTGATTGGCCATCAATTGCATGATTTTAGTATTCCAATTGTATTAGAAATAGGGTGTTGTGAATATGGATATGATATGGTTGATGTATGTTCAATTACATTCTATTAGGTTAAGTGTATTGATTAGCTAATGGGATGGACACATACCCATTAGTCATGCATAGCAAGTGTTTGATAATTGGTCTCAATGAGTGACTCTTATGCTAAATCACATAGACACATAGTGGTTTAGCTAAGTTTCACATGAGTAATTGTCCTAGACATAGGCCTTTACCTATTGGTTATTTTTAGGTAGCAAAACCAACTCGTTGTTAGGTACTTGTCAATTTACAAATATTCATTGAAGTAGTAAGTGATTAGGGACCCCTAGGCTTTAATCATTCTCTTCTTTCTCTTGTGGAATTGGTTTTCGGTGCATTCTTGTTTTGTTTCTTTTAATTTGTTATGTTAATTGCAGGCTACTCTCATAATTCAATTACTTGGATAAAAATTTGTGAAAATTGGTTAAGTTTCGCATTACTCTAAGTGTTAATCCCTTGGGACACGATACTTTACCCTCATATATTACTTGTTGACCCGTGCACTTGCGGATACACATCCTAAACAATCGGCTTACGAAGTTTGCTTACTTCTTGCCAATCAATATCATGTATTCAATGGAGAAATTGACCCAGGTGTACATTAGTGAAATTGTTAGACTTCACGGTATACCCTCTAGTATCATTTCCGATAGAGATCCAAGGTTCACATCAAGGTTTTGGCAAAGTCTGCATGAAGTAATAGGGACTAAACTTCGTTTAAGTTCTGACTACCATCCATAAACTGATGGTCAAACGGAGAGAACTATACAGTCACTGGAGGATCTGCTAAGAGCTTGTGTGTTAGAACAAAAAGGGAGTTGGGATGAATTCTTGCCTTTGGTAGAATTCATCTATAACAACAGTTTTCACTCAAGTATAGGGATGGCACCTTATAAAGCGCTGTACGGATGACAATGCAGAACACTTACGTTGGTATCAAGATGGAGAGAGTATGACCATAGGACCTGAGATGGTGCAACAAACGATAGAGAAGGTGAAAATGATTCAAGATAAAATGAGGGCAACTCAGAGTAGACAGAAAAGCTATATTGATAAAAAGAGAAGACCTCTTGAGTTTAAGGAAGGTGAGTATGTGTTTTTGCGAGTCACATCCACAACTGATGTCGGAAGGGTTATAAAATCCAGAAAACTCACTCCTAAATTCATTGGAACCTATCAAATTCTTCGTCGGATAGGTCCAGTTGCTTACCAAATAGCTTTACCCCCTTTTCTCTCCAACCTTCATAATGTTTTCCATGTGTCTCAATTAAGAAAGTATATCTCCGATCCCTCTCATGTCATTCATCCCGATGAGTTACAATTGAAAGAAAATATGACGTATGAAACACTTCCTGTTAAGATTGAAGACAGGAGGGTAAAGCAACTCAGAGGGAAGGAAATTTCATTAGTAAAAGTGATCTAGAATGAAACAACAGGAGATGCTACGTGGGAGATGGAAGATAAGATGAAGGAACAATACCCACAATTGTTCTAAGGTATGATAAATTTCAGGGACGAAATTCTTTTTGGTGGGGGAAGTTGCAACACCCCAAAATTTGTTATTTCCCAGTAATGTCTGAAGTGTACTATTTTGTGATTTCTGTGCGCTGTAAATTTATTTTGACTATTCTATGGCTGTTTTTTATCTTTGTGTGTGATTTACTCCGAGTCAAGAAAATAATAATTTTCAGGCTGGGGAAAATCTTGGAGCCGGGGGAACTTACTAAATCCGAATCCAAGAGATATGTTATCCGATCTTTTAATTTTTAGAATTTATCTGTGAAATAAAAATATTTCACATTTTATTATCAGTTGGACAGTATCTACTGATTTGTGAGCAGTAGCTTCTGCCCATTGGGTAATAGATCCTGTATTTTTTGTTCGTTGGATAATAGACTAGGAAAAGTCTTTGTGACTCACAATTTGGTGAACTAATAGGAGTTGTTTAATGTTGCCAATAGGATAATGGCTAGACTAGTTAGCCAAGAAACTAAGTAATCCAACTAAGTTAACCTAAAGCCTAAGTAGTAACTAAATGGAACAAACTTAGTTTGTTACTCCTTAGAGTTCCATGGTTTCAAGGAGGTTCTAGGGTCTTCTAGAATGCATGATTCAATTAGTGTGAAAAATGCATGACCTAAGCCTTGTAACTAAATAGTTAGCCATGTAACTAAGTGAACTAACTAAGTTAGCTTAAGTGTAACTAGGAACTACATGAATCAAAACTTAGTTACCTTTTCTCCATGTGCTCCACGGCTACCTAGCACTTCTATGATATTCATGAACAAGCTAATCATCTAATGTGACCAAGCAGTGATCATTTAATGATATAAGTCATATGCTACTCATAAACTTGGTAGCTAAGTCTCTGACTCCCTTTGTGAAGCACTCCACGGCAAGCACATAGAGAAATAGGATATTTCTATTTCATTTCTATCACACTTTGTGACTTAAGCCTTTCTCTCCATTCTCTCTCCTCTATGAACAAAGAAAACCTCTCAACTTCTCCTTCATGAAGCTCACAGCTAAATCCCTCCAAACCATCATCCAAGCTTCCATAATTTCATCCAATGTCATTTTCCTTACCTATATACTATTCTAAGACCTTTCTATGTTATGACCCTAGCCTAGTTCTTCCATTTACTACCTTGAATCTAAGTTAAGGTTTTCTACTCTATAAGGTAAAATTCTTGTTTCTTGTTTCTAAATTGATTCTTAAGTTTTTAAACCATGATTGATCTATGGTTTCTTATTTTCAAGTTTTGTTTATGACTTTAGTTTGGTTTAAATTTGTTAGGGTTTTCTTGGGGTGATTCACGAAATCCATAGGAGGCCAAACAAGAAGGGTTTTTGTCTTTTTTGAGGTAAGAGGGAGATTAACCTCATCAATCATGTGTTGGTGGTGAGGAAATGGAATTGTTTGTGGTGAAAAATCCATAAGGATTTATTCACTTGATTGTTTAAGTTTTCATTATTTGTGATGGTGTTGATTGGTATGCTTTATAGCTTTGAAAATATGCTTGAATATGTGATTATGAAAGTATGCTAATTATTGTATATAGTAGGATGTGATATAAATGATGAGGAAGTGTATGAAGGTTCCAAAGAACCCTAGAGGCTCACGGCCTCAACACCATCAAGGGAGCAAAATGTTTTAAATTATTTTCCTAATCATGGATTAAATGAGTTAATGATAAAAATTAGATTAAGGGGTTTTGCAAAGAATAAGGTGATAGAAAATAATTAAATATGATCTATGAAGTATATAGTGTAATTCGGCCAACATGCCTATTTTTGATATTCTAGATCCAAAATTCATTTTCCTAAGTGTAGACTTAGGTAATTAAGTAACAAGAACTCAATTTAATGAGTTTTCTTTTTAGAAATAAAAAGAAAATGAACTAATTTTTAGAATTAATTTAGTATAATTAGGTTATGAGGTAAGATAAAATTTAAAACTTGAAATTTACTAACATATAGCTCACCCTTTAGGTTTTGAAGCGCGTTAGAAAATTTTGACCTGTAATATCCAAATTAAATCAAAGAAATGTAATTTTGTGAAAATAATGAAAAATGCTACTTAAAGAGTTTTAATAGTAAAATATGGTAAATAAAGCCAAAATAATTATTTTATGTGAAAAATATTAAAGAGACATTACTTGTTTTCAAAATAGTGATTTTTAAGCTATCATATTAAGAAAATGATTTAAAATTGTTACGTGATTGAGAAAATGTTTAAAAATCCCTACGCGATTTAGAAAATGTTTAAAAATATTTTTGCGATTATGAAAACGCTGGAAAAAACTTACGCAATTTGAAAACGTAAGAAAAATGTTCTACGACTATGAAAATGCGATAAAATGTTTATGCGATTGGAAATAATAACAGGTTGCTATCGGGCTATTGTGGTAGGCCTGGTTATGTTGAAAAGTTACACCGCCAAGAGATGGCGTGTGTGTGTGAAATATTGTGAGAATAATGATTGTATGTGTATTTGAATCATACATCATGTATTAAAACACGTGTCAGTTTAATTGGTTAAGGTAGTATGCCTAGAAGATTGAATTTACACCTTCGTGAGGGTGAGAATTGCGCAGTTACGATCTTCAGTAATCTTGGAGACATCGGGGTGTGGAATGTCATATGTGGCCAGATGGTAGGACCTTTACATCATGGTATCCTATGCAAACACACTGACGATCTTGATGGAGTTACTACTCTTTTCGTGATTGGTTGAGAGTGTCTTGTATGAGCCATGTTGTGCACATTGATTTAATATTTTGACACATGATTTGTGGCTGACGATATACAGACATGTACTCCCTATCTTTCTCTCCAAAACTGTGATTAGCTCTATGGAGTAGGAATGGGTCTATGTGCATATGCATAGTTGGTCAACATATTGACATGATAATTATGTTTATCTGATATTTTATCTGTGATGTGATAATATGATTCAATGTGTTAATACTATATCTGTATATTTACTATCATTTTCTATACTGCCATACTGGTATTGATATAAGGGATCTCACCTCTTTGCTGTGTTATATCTGTTTTATTGTGTATGTTTGATGAAGACCGAGAAGACGAGGAAGCTGGAAATTCTACTTTCTATCAGTAACAGTTTTCTTTGTTTGTTTGGGTGGCGGCAAGGGGCCAAGTATTGGGTTTTGTTCGAGTACAGTTCCACGGTGGAACTGACGCTTGGAGATTTAATTTGAATAATAAACGTTTTGTGTATACCGGGGATTTGACTCTGAATTTTAGTGGAACTAGGGATGGGGTTCCAGTTATGTTGATGAATGTATCTGTTCATTTGGAGTTCACGATGCCTAATCGAGAGCTTTGGGGTGATAGCATTTATACTCCACGAGAGGACTCTGAAGTGTCTTCAGCTAGAACCCCTGTCAGGAGACCGATGTACCCGCTTGGGTTCTTTGATGACGTAGAAGAGGAGGATCCTTTAGAGGGCCCGAATCCTTAGTTCAATAGTTTTTAGAGGTTCTGGTTTAGTAGTTATGTTTTGATGCACATATTGTATATTTATCTTTTGGAGTCTAATATATTTATGTAAATTATTTGGGAACAAGGTTTGAAATACCTAGTATTTTCTGGTGTGTTTATTTTAGTTACAAGTTGTATTTAGTTTTTAATTATTTTATTTATTTTCATTTATTCCGCAAATGAAATTTTAAAATTTAATGATTTTACAAGATTAATTCTTTTACAACTGTGTAAGTTATATTAAGATTAGTCTTAAATGTGATACCCTATAGTGGGTATTGCACCCAGCGAGCACGCAAAATAAAAAATATATTGAAATAATCAAAATCACCGAAATAATTCACAAAAATTCTCAAAAATCACAAATATTATAAAAAGCATATATAATAGAAAACAAGAAATTTTTGGGGTGTTACAACTAACCCATTAACTACTTTGATGTTGTGTTTTTGTGGTTTTTAGGCGAAAATAAGTGATCTTGGGTGATTTTTTTGAAAAATGTATGGACAAATATGCTCAAAATGAGCTGAAACTTGATCTGTTGAAGGAAAATGGGCTAATAAACGAGGCTCATAGCTTTTCTTCGAGGTCACCTCTGGTTTGCCCAAATTCTAACATTTAGACTACTTTTTCAATATTTTAAGATTTTTTGTTTTACTATTTGGTAGTATTTTGATTTTTACCATTGCTTTGTGTTTTGTATTTTGAGTCGATTTTGAGTCCCAATAGTCCTATCTGATGCATGACTAGGTCTTCTAATAATCATATACTTGACATTGATCCTGAAATTGAAAGAACCTTGAATGTATTAAATTGGACTCATAGGATTAGTGAAAAAATAACATCTGAGGTTGAGACTGACATTCAAATTGAAACTGAAGGTGAACATATAGATAACACTACACCTATGGCTGATAACAATCAAAATAGGACCTTAAAGGAACTAGCTGCACCTGATGTGAACTATTAACCATTGTGTATTCAATATCCTAATTTGGTTGTTGCTTTTGAACCTAAATCTGATTTAATTCACTTACTGCCTAACTTTCATGGCCTTCTAGGAGAGGACCCTCACAAGCACTTAAATGAGTTCTATATGGTCTGTTCTACCATGAAACCCAAGGAATCGCAGAGGAACACATCAAGGTGAGAGCCTTTCCCTTTTCATTAGATAGTGTAGCCAAGGACTGGTTATACTACTTGCAACCAAGAGCTATCACTTCTTGGAATGACATGAAGAAACTGTTTCTGTAGAAGTTTTTCCTTGCCTCAAGAGTTGCTACAATCAGAAAGGATATATGTGAGATCAAACAGATGAGTGGTGAGACCTTGTATGAATACTGGGAGAGATTCAAGAAATTGTGTTCAAGCTGCCTACACCACCAGATTAGTGATCAACTATTGATCCAGTACTTTCATGAAGCCATGCTACCAATGAACAGAAGCATGATGGATGCTGTGAGTAGAGGTGCTTAGTTGACAAAACCCCAGCTACTACCAAAGACTTGATTGCAAACATGGCTGCCAACTCATAGCAATTTGGTACTAGAATGATAAATCCAACCAGAAGAGTCATTGAAGTTCAACTTCCTAATACTGATCAACAAATACTAGAACATAGACTTGATGAGCATACCTCTTTAATGAGACAATTGGCAGTAGAGAATCACCAACCATCTGTGTAAGGACTTGCTCAAGTATATAGTATCTTTTCTTGTCCTTCACACCCCACAGATGCATGCCCTATACTTCAAGATGACAGTTTTGTATTCTAAGACCAATTTGTTATTGCAGTAGGTGTCTTTCCTGGTAAACCACAATTCCAGCAGCAACAACAAAGATATGATCCATTCTCCAACACATATAATCCTAGTTGGAGAGATCATCCTAACTTGAGAAATGGGAATGTAGCACCATAACAGCAGTATAAGTAACCCATACAATAGCCAATAAGATAGTAGCAATTTCAACAACAGGCTAGACTAAGCAGACCACCCTTCCAGCAACAACCACAAGATCCTGCAGCAACAAAATCTGAGTCTACTTTGGAGGATCTAATGAAGTAGATGGCCACCAACAACATACAATTTCAACAGAGGACAGAAGCTTCAATCCAAAACTTGGAAACTCAAATTGGACAGTTAGCTTCTACTCTGAGTCAACTATAGAATCAGGGATCTGGCTAACTCCCTACCCAAAAATTACCAATCCAAAGGGGAATGGGAGTTCAATTATGTTGAGGTCTGGAAAAACAGTGAAGGTGGATTCCCAACCAATAGTGAACAAACAATTGCACAAGCCATCAACAGTTGCCACACCTGATTTTAGTGCACCAGCCCAGAAATCTAGTAATGATGATAAGAAAGTAGTCACTGGAGCCAAACAGAAGCCTCAACCTGCCATAGCTTTTCCTTTCCCACAAAGAGCCACATAGTCTAGAAAAATAGAAGAGGTTGAGAAAGACAAAGAGCTGCTTGATAGTTTTAGGAAAGTGGAAGTAAAAATCCCACTACTAGATGTAATCAAGCAAATACCGAAGTATGCCAAGTTCTTGAAGGAACCGTGTACACACAAAAGGAGGCTGAAGGGCAATGAGAGAATCAGCATGGGGTAGAATGTTTCAGCCTTCATCCAACCTATGCCACAAAAATGCAAGGATCCAGGGACTTTTACAAATCCTTGCATAATAGGAAATTGTAGATTTGAGAATGCCATGCTAAACTTAGGTGCTTCCATTAATGTAATATCTATGTCTATTTTTAATTCCCTTGAACTTGGTCCTTTCCAGGCTACAGATATGGTTATCTAACTAGCTAATCAAAGTAATGCTTACCAAGCTAGTTTAGTGGAGGATGTGCTATTCCAAGTGAATGAATTGATATTCACAGCTAACTTCTACATTTTAGAGATGGAGGGAGAGTCATCATCCAACAAGACTCCCCTTATTCTAGGGAGACCTTTCCTCAAAACAGCACGGACAAAGATTGATGTGCATGCAGGAGTTCTATCCATGGAGTTTGGAGATTCCATTGTGAGGTTTAATATTTTTTATGTTATGAAACATCCTATGGAAGAACATTCTATCTTTCATATTGATTTAATTAATGAATTGGTTAATAATTCGTATGTTGACTTATGTGAGGAGTTTCCTGAGATTGCTAATTTTAGTGACTTTTTGTGCAATGATTTATGTGCTAGTTGTGATGGTGATAAGTTGTGTTTTGTGTGTCCTGAAATTTCTGCATTTTTGGGATATGATGAATCTATTCCTGTGTTAGCAGATTGTACACCAGGTGATATATGTTACCAAGTGGCTTCCAGTACTCAAGAGGGGGGTGAATTGAGTATAAAAACTTTTTTTCGCAAAACCTCCTTTTAATTAAAACAAATATCAAAAGCTTAATAAATAAATGCACAGAAAGAATGAGAATAAGAGAATAAACAATAAAGAACAGCGTAAAATAAATGTGCAATAAAATAAATTGCTTAAAATAAAGAGATTAGGGAAAAGAGAAGCAGGCACAGTATTTATCCTGGTTCGACCACTAACCCACTTGTGGTCTACATCCATCCTCGAAAGCCGAGATTTTTCACTAAGTATACAAGCTTCAATAGGTGCTTGCTACCGTTACAAAATAGAGCTCTTTTCACACACAGGGACACTATACCCTTGTGCTAAAGTCTCAGCCTGCAGGGATACCTCACCCTTATACAAACCTTGAGGGATACCTCACCCTCGATACAAAATATCAGGAAATAGATGAAGAGAAACTCTCACTCAGAGTAAGTAATACAAATTGAAGCACTATAGAGCTCTCTAACAATATCTCAGAATTTTACCAAAAGAGTACAGAGAGAAAAAGAGAGGAAGTATGCAAACAGTATTTTAGCACAATTCAGAAAATAAGAAATAAGGATTCGTGCTTTTGCAGCCGTGAGGGAGGTCTCTATTTATAGAGCCTCTGATCAGAAATTTTCGCTGGAGAAATTGATTACTTAATTAATGCATAAATCCGTTGCGTATCAATTTCAAAAACAGAAGCTGAAAAACATGGGATATTCGAATACAATACTGTGGTATTCGAATACCACTGATATATATATATAAAAATAGTTTAAACTTGAAGTATTCGAATGCCGTTATAAGGTATTCGAATACCTTTTATATCAGTGTATAAAACAACAAAACAAACCCATGTTATTCGAATACCATATCACGGTATTCGAATGCCTTTAGCTGAAAACACGTTTATTAAAGCCTTTTGAAAGGGTGTATTCGAATGCCTTACTTGGTATTCGAATACCTCTATAAAAACACGTTGTATTCGAATGCCTCAGAGGAGTATTCGAATACCTTATTAAAAACCACGTTTGAAGAGACTTTTTCAGAGGACAGTATTTGAATGATTTTAAGTTTATTCGAATGCTTCTGTTTGAAAACGTTATAAACACCTTTAGAAAACAGAATAGGTGGTTTCTAATTTTCACAAACTTTTTGATAAATTTAAGAACTTTAATTTGGTTTGTGAGAAAACATGTTTTTAGATCTTTTGACTAAAACACTGAGATATCCTATGAAAGCTCTGTACAATAAAGATCCTAAGTCCTAAAGCTAAGCTTGAACGCCTTGGACTTGATCTTCTCATCATCTCATCATCTCCATATTTGTTATCATCAAAACTCAGTGTTGCATGGTAATCACATTCTCCCCCTTTTTGATGATGATAAACTAACAGTGAGAAAAGCATTAGTTCATATAAATAACAAGCATAATCTCCCCCTTGCTTTTGGAATCTAAGAGCCAGTGTTAATCCTGTCTTTTCTCAAAAGGAGTTGATTTCTCTCCCCCTTTTGACATGATCAAAAAGGATATACTCAACTAATAAAGCATAATGATATATATGAGGTAAGCAAAAGCATATATAATTGACAAGGAAAGTACTCATTTTATTAAATGAAAGTGGCAAGCACAGGTACAAAAGTAATTAAAGGGCAGCAATACAATAAGCAGCTAAAAACAGAACATAAGTGACTGGTCCTAAGGCTAAGCAACCCCTAGAAGTAGGCATCAGGTGGTGGAGGTGGAGAGGCAGGGTCATTGCCAGACAGCAAGGCTCGAAGGGCAGCCTGTTCACGTTCAACACCAGCGATTCTGTCAAACAGAATAGTGAAGGTGTTTTCCATGTAGTTCCTGTTATCCAACAGGGTAGCCAGAAGTTGCTCATTCGTGACAGGAGCGGGAACATCAGCAGTAGCAGCAGCAGGAGCAGCAGGGGCAGCAGGGTCGTTGTCTTCATCATCAACTTCCACTAGGAACACCCATCCTTCATCAGTCTTGATCATCTTCATTTTGTTGAGAGTAAAGGAACCAAAGACGTGATGATGGGTTAGCGGGGTCGCGTGCTCAGTTTCCAGAAGGTGTGGATACTTGCCTAAGAAGACAGAGATGATACGCCGTAGGGAAGTTCACATCGCTCTTTACCTCGTGCCCTCATCATGTGCTTCATAATGAAGACGGGCCAGTTGATCTAATGGCCTTGCTTGAGAATCCATAGCATAAACACGTCGTCTTCACTCATGTAGGCGTAGTTCCCACCTCTAGGAGCAAGAATGTGGGCATAGGCATAGTGGAGGAGCCTGTCCTGACTCTTCATCATGCCCCCTTTGACTCCTTTTTGAGTCGAAGGTAAAGCCAACCCGGGGCGAAGAACAACCTCAATAGCTTGGTTCTTGTCGAAGAGTTGGAGGAGTGAATCTTCGTCAGCAAAGTGGCCAGTGGACGGTAAGCCAAACATCTGAACCCAATCACCGGGTGTGATCACGATGTTTTGATCGCAAATACTGGAGTGCAGTTCCTGACCTTCGATCTTCAGATTGCAGTAAAACATTTTGACGAGGTCGGGATACAACGGAGCAGAGAAGGAGCAGAAGCGAAGAACGCCTTGGTGGCTTAGCCGGTTGAGAAAGTCAAAGCCACCTTCTCTCTCGAAGAAACCCAAGTCGAGGTATTTAGGATGCACCAAGTTGCGCTCTCGAAAGTGTGTAATGAAGCGCCCGAGCTGTTGCTCATTAGAGGAAAGCCTGCGAAGGTCCAAAGGGTTGTTGCACGGAGCCGTCTTCGTACGAGGACGCTTAGAGCGAGAGGAGGATGAGGCCATGGAGGAGAGGAGAGGAGGAAGTGTAGAGACCGTGAGAGAGGGTGGTTACAGAAGGAGGGAAAACCAAAGGTTTGAAGAGTGGGTATAGACAAGAGAGGTGTATTCGGATACGTGGGGAAAAGGGGTATTTAAAGGAGAGAGGAGGGTATACGAATAGGAGAGCCCAACAGACGCGGTCACCAGACAGGAGGTATTCGAATACCACACCTGGTATTCGAATAAAACACCAGAAAAAGCTTGGCTGCCACACGAGGGTATTTGAATCCTTTTAAAGGAATTTGAATGCACACAGAGTATTCGAATACTCCAGACTGTGAAGGTATTCGAATATTCCAGAGACAGAGGAGCAGGCTAAGGGAGCAGGTATTCGAATACTACATGCTGGTATTCGAATACGTCTGAGATAAACAGAGACAGGAGACGTCTGGGTATTCGAATAACCCTATGGTATTCGAATGCACCAGAGAGCTATTGCGAGGACTGAGACATAAAAGTCTCTGGGTATTCGAATAACCCTTTAAGGTATTCGAATGCCCCAAACATAAAAGCGTAGATTTTCTCATATAACAGAGGAGTATTCGAATATCCTATGGAAGTATTCGAATAGCTAAACAGGAAAAACACTTATAAATGTTCAGAAAATGTAATT
The DNA here is from genome assembly GCA_029884595.1 of Ormosia semicastrata. NCBI lineage: Eukaryota > Viridiplantae > Streptophyta > Magnoliopsida > Fabales > Fabaceae > Ormosia > Ormosia semicastrata. Next base: position 58,219,784 of record JAQQTO010000063.1, read on the forward strand.
TTTGAAAGATAATCGCATACCTGTTGATGAAGTTCCTGCAAAAAAGATTTGAGAAAACTCCGACGCTCAAGTCAGTAATAATTTAAGAAGGATCAAACATAAATTTAATCAAATAGCAAGCATTTAAATGTTGGATTGATCAATTATGCCCAATTCTCCTCTTATATAATAAAATACTTCTTTTGCTAGGGGTTTAGTGAAAATATCTGCAAGTTGCTTAGATGTTTCAACAAATTCAAGAATGCAATCCCCTTTTTGAACGTGATCTCTGATAAAGTGGTGTCTTATCTCTATATGCTTTGTTCTAGAATGCAGTATAGGATTCTTAGAGATATTTATTACACTAGTGTTATCACATCTTATAGGGATGTGATCAAGCTGAAGACCGTAGTCTAAGAGTTGTTGCTTCATCCAAAGGATTTGAGCGCAGCAACTCCTGGCTGCAACATATTCATATTTCGGCCTCGGTAGACAAAGCCACACTTTTTTGTTTCTTACTATGCCAAGAAACTAAAGAACTACCAAGCAAGTGGCATGTCCCACTAGTACTTTTTCTCGTCTAATTTGCACCCAAAGAAAGTCGAGTCGAATAGCCTATTAGGCTACAAGAGGCACCCTTAGGATACCATAAGCCCATTTGTGAAGTGCCTACTAGGTATTTCATTATTCGTTTGACAGCACTTAAGTGAGATTCCTTAGGGTTTGCTTGATATCTAGCACACATGCATACACTAAACATTATATCTGGCTTATTAGCAGTAAGATAAAGGAGAGAACCAATCATACCTCTATATTTCGTTATTTCTACTGATTTACCTCCTTCATCTTTGTCCAAATAGCAAGACGTGCCTATTGGAGTGGCCATATGTTTAGCGTTTTCCATTTCAAATCTCTTCAGCAATTCCTTGCAGTATTTTGTTTGACTTATGAAAGTCCCTTCGTTTGTTTGTTTGATTTGAAGTCCAAGGAAGAAATTTAATTCTCCCATCATTGACATTTCAAATTCATTCTGCATTGACTTAGCAAATTCTTTGCAAAGGGATTCATTAGTAGCACCGAAAATAATATCATCCACATATACTTGCACAAGAAGAATGTCATGCTTTTTATTTTTAATAAAAAGAGTAGTATCGACTTTTCCTCTCGAAAAACCATTTTCCAAAAGAAACTTGCTCAACCTTTCATACCAAGCTCTAGGAGCTTGCTTTAAACCATATAAAGCCTTTTTAAGTTTAAAAACATGGTTGGGTAGTTCATGATTTTCAAAACCTGGAGGTTGTTCAACGTATACCTCCTCTTGAATAAAACCATTCAGAAAAGCACTCTTAACATCCATTTGATGTAATTTGAAATCCATGATGCAAGCATAAGCAAGTAGCATTCTAATAGCTTTTAATCTAGCTACAGGTGCATAGGTTTCTTCATAATCTATTCCTTCTTCTTGATTATACCCTTTAGCAACCAATCTAGCTTTGTTTCTAGTTATTAACCCATTTTCATCAAGTTTGTTTCTAAAAACCCATTTAGTTCCAATTATAGGGTGATTATTAGGTCTAACAACTAATTCCCAAACTTGATTTCTTTCAAACTGATTTAATTCCTCATGCATAGCTAGGATCCAATGTTCATCATCAAAAGCTTCAATTAAATCCTTAGGTTCAATTTGAGAAACAAAAGCTAAGTGATTACAAGTATTTCTAAGGGAGTTACGAGTACTTACACCTTTAGAAACATCACCGATAATTTGATCAAGGGAGTGATATTTTGAAGTTCGCCATTCTTTGGGAAGTTCCAAAGCTTGAGAATCCTCTTGTCTTAGTTCATCCTCTTTTCCTTGATTTCCTTTTCTTTCTTGTCGGTGTGTTTCCGCCAAGATTTCGCAACATCATCAACAACAAGATCCTTTCTCGATCCACTTGGGTCAGTTTCATCAAATGCAACATGTATAGATTCTTCAATAGTCATAGTTCTTTTATTGTAAATGCGAAAAGCTTTACTATGATTTGAATAGCCAAGAAATATACCTTCATCAGACTTAGCATCAAACTTGCCTAAGTTATCTTTTCCATTGTTTAAAACAAAACATTTACAACCAAAAACATGAAAATGTGAGACATTTGGCTTTCTTCCCTTATACAACTCATATGGGGTTTTCTTTAAAATAGGCCTTATAAGAGCCCGGTTCATTACATAACAAGCTGTACTTACAGCATCCGCCCAGAAGTATTTAGGAAGGGCAGCCTCATTAAGCATAGTTCTCGCCATTTCTTCTAAAGAACGGTTTTTCCTTTCTACAACTCCGTTTTGTTGCGGAGTTCTAGGGGCAGAGAAATTATGATTAATGTCATGTTCATCACAGTAATTTTCAAAAACATTGTTTTCAAATTCGCCACCGTGGTCACTTCTTATAGAGGATATTTGAAAACCTTTTTCATTTTGAATAACTTTGGCAAGTCTTTTAAAAGCTAGAAATGCATCATTTTTATTTGCAAGAAATAAAGTCCATGTAAACCTAGAAAAATCATCCACAATCACTAAAGCATAGTAATTCCCACCAAAGCTCATAGTTCTAGAAGGTCCAAATAGATCCATGTGCAAAAGTTGTAAAGGTCTAGTGGTAGAAACTATATTTTTCGCTTTAAAAGAGACCTTTATTTGTTTACCCTTTTGACATACATCACATAATTTATCTTTTATAAAATTAAGCTTGGGTAGTCCAATTACTAGCTCTTTAGAGACTAACTTCTTTAAGTGATCCATGTGAATGTGTGCAATTCTCCTATGCCATAACCATGAATCATCATTCTTACTTAAAAGACATTTCGCATCATTTGAAGATATATCATCAAGACTAATCATATAGATGTTGTTTACTCTATGACCAATGAATTTAACATGCTTGTCATTTTTATCTTCAATTATGCAACAGTTTGAATCAAATATGACTTTATTTCCTTTATCACATAATTGGATAATACTAAGTAAGTTGTGTTTCAAGCCTTCAACAAGCAGCACATTTTCAATGGAAGAGTTTGGGTTTTTACCGACTTTGCCGATTCCAAGAATTTTACCCTTGTTATTATCGCCATAAGTGACGTGTCCATGATTCTTGGGAATAAGTGTGGTGAACTTTGAGTCATCCCCGGTCATGTGCTTGGAGCAGCCGCTATCAAGATACCAAGTTGAACTCTTGGCTTTCAAGCACACCTACAACACAAGTTTAGTTTTTAACTTTTGGTACCCAAACTTTCTTGGGTCATTGTGTGTCAGTTTTGGGTAAAGTACCCTTGGGAACCCAAACCATTTTTGTTCCACCTTTTGTACTTATATTTTTCCTCGCATTACATGTTGAAGCACTATGTCCTTTTCTTCCACAATAAAAACATTTTATAAAAGGACTACTTGAAACACTAGAATGCACAAAGAAATTTTTATAGAGTTTTTGTTGATTTTTCGGGTTATAACCTATCCCGGCTTTTTGAAAAACCACTCTTTGTCTTCCTAATAAAATATTTAAATTATCCCTTCCAAAAGTAAATTTAGAAAGAGTGTTCTTTAGGTCTTCGTTTTCTTTTTCAAGTATATGACATGAAGAACAAGATGAAGAAGTAGAAGAATATGAAGGATGATTTGTGCATGCATCAATGATTCCTAAAGTTTTGTTTTCAATTTTCAATTCTTCTATTTCTTTGTTTAAAACAAGAATTTGATTTTCTAAAGAAGAAATTGTTTTCTTAGATGAGGAAATAATTTTTGTGAGTTTTAAAGATTCTTCATGTAGTTCCTCAAAGGCATCTTGTAACTCATCGTAAGAAGGTAATAAAGTATTAGAACTTACCTCGTTTTTGCTTTCTTCTTCATCTCCTTTTGCCATGAGACACAGTTGAGCTTCTTCGCTATCTGAACTGTCAGTTGAGTCCATGTCGTTTTCATCCCACGCTATCTAGGCTTTTCTCCCTTTTCTTTCCTTGAAGGGTTTCTTTTCAAATTTTTCTTTCTACTTTTGATAGACTGGGCACTCCATTTTCATGTGACTAGGTTTGCCACATTCATAGCAAGTTGGAGTCGATGAAGTTCCTTCGCCTTTGAAGTGTGTCCTTTTAGGAGGGAAGGGAGGTCTTCTTTGCGTTCCCTTTTTCCTGAGAAATTTACCAAACTTTTTAACTAGTAAACTTAAATTTTCTTCACTTACCTCAATGTTCTCTGAGTTTTCTTCATTTTCTTCATCATCATTTTCGATTAATTAGAAAGTGGCTTTGAGAGCTATTCCCTTTTTTTTTTATCGTTTTCTTCGCTTTGACTTAGTCTGCTCAGTTCGAGTTCGTGCTCATGAAGTTTTCCAAAGAGAGTAGCTAGGGTCATTGTGGACAAGTCCCTCGATTCGATATTGTTGTCACTTTGGGTTGCCAAATCTGCTAAGACATCTCAAAGACTTTGTTAATTAAATCTTCATTAGAAAAGCTTTTGCCTAAAGATGCAAGATGATTAACTATGTGGGTGAACCTCTTTTGCATTTCCTGAATGCTTTCTCCTTGGTTCATTCTGAATAGTTCATATTCACGAGTTAGAGAATTGATTCTCGATCTCTTAACTTCGCTAGTACCCTCATGGGTAACTTGCAAAGTATCCCACATTTCTTTAGAGTTTTACAATTTGAAATTCTAAAAAACTCATCATATCCCAAAGCAGTAGTAATAATATTTTTGGCTTTTAAATTAAATTGAACTTTTCTTTTGTCTTCATCAGACCATTTATTTCGTGGTGTTTCGGTCCTTACACCATCGATCTCATGTGTGGGTATAAAAGCGCCGTTTTCGACAGCATCCCAAACATCTAGATCAATAGCTTCGATGAAGATTTTCATTCTTTCCTTCCAATATGCGGAAGCATCCCCATTGAAAAAGGGTGGTCGGTTTATGGAGGATCCTTCTGAAAAACCATTTGAAGAAGCCATATACTCTTGAAGCTGCTAAGCTCTTTATACAAGAAGTCTAGCTATGATACCACTTGTTACCAAGTGGCTTCTAGTACTCAAGAGGGGGTGAATTGAGTATAAAAACTTTTTTCGCAAAACCTCTTTTAATTAAAACAAATATCAAAAGCTTAATAAATAAATGCACAGAAAGAATGAGAAGAAGAGAATAAACAATAAAGAACAGCGTAAAATAAATGTGTAATAAAATAAATTGCTTAAAATAAAGAGATTAGGGAAAAGAGAAGCAGGCATAGTATTTATCCTGGTTTGACCACTAACCCACTTATGGTCTACGTCCAGTCCTCGAAAGCCGAGATTTTTCACTAAGTATACAAACTTCAATAGGTGCTTGCTACCGTTACAAAATAGAGCTCTTTTCACACACAGGGACACTATACCCTTGTGCTAAAGTCTCAGCCTGCAGGGATACCTCACCCTTATACAAACCTTGAGGGATACCTCACCCTCGATACAAAATATCAGGAAATAGATGAAGAGAAACTCTCACTCAGAGTAAGTAATACAAATTGAAGCACTATAGAGCTCTCTAACAATATCTCAGTATTTTACCAAAAGAGTACAGAGAGAAAAAGAGAGGAAGTATGCAAACAGTATTTTAGCACAGTTCAGAAAATAAGAAATAAGGATTCGTGCTTTTGCAGCTATGAGGGAGGTCTCTATTTATAGAGCCTCTGATCAGAAATTTTCGCAGGAGAAATTGATTACTTAATTAATGTATAAATCCGTTGCGTATCAATTTCAAAAACAGAAGCTGAAAAACGTGGGATATTCGAATACAATACTGTGGTATTCGAATACCACTGATATATATATATAAAAATAGTTTAAACTTGAAGTATTCGAATGCCGTTATAAGGTATTCGAATACCTTTTATATCAGTGTATAAAACAACAAAACAGACCCACGTTATTCGAATACCATATCACGGTATTCGAATGCCTTTAGCTGAAAACACGTTTATTAAAGCCTTTTGAAAGGGTGTATTCGAATGCCTTACATGGTATTCGAATACCTCTATAAAAACACGTTGTATTCGAATGCATCAGAGGAGTATTCGAATACCTTATTAAAAACCACGTTTGAAGAGACTTTTTCAGAGGACAGTATTCGAATGATTTTAAGTTTATTCGAATGCTTCTGTTTGAAAACGTTATAAACACCTTTAGAAAACAGAATAGGTGGTTTCTAATTTTCACAAACTTTTTGATAAATTTAAGAACTTTAATTTAGTTTGTGAGAAAACATGTTTTTAGATCTTTTGACTAAAACACTGAGATATCGTATGAAAGCTCTGTACAATAAAGATCCTAAGTCCTAAAGCTAAGCTTGAACGCCTTGGACTTGATCTTCTCATCATCTCATCATCTCCATATTTGTTATCATCAAAACTCAGTGTTGCATGGTAATCACAATATATATACAGAGGTTCAGGCAATAGAAGTAGAGCTGCAGCAACCCATTAGATTTTTACCTTCTGTAGTGCAGCCACTGAAATTGGAGCTGAAGCCGTTACCTGAGCACTTGAAGTATACATACTTAGCAGATAATGAGCAGCTTTTGGTGAACAAGAGGCGAGATTGCTACAAGTTTTGAGAGAGTATAAAAGGGCCATCGGATGGATATTCCTGGCATTAGCCCTTCCACATGCATGCACAATATTTTACTTGAGGTTGAAGCTAAACCAATGAGGCAGCCCTAAAGGAAATTGAATCCTCTAATTTTGGATGTGGTGAAGAAAGAGGTGACCAAGCTATTGTAGGCTGGCATTATCTATCCCATCTCTAACAATCAATGAGTGAGCCCAGTGCAAGTTGTCCCCAAGAAATTTGGAGTGACTATTGTGGCCAATTAGAAGAATGAGCCGATTCCTACTAGAGTAAAAAATAGCTGGATCGTCTGCATTGATTGCAGAAGACTCAATCAAGCTACTCGAAAAGACCATTACCCTCTTTCATTCATTGATTAGATGTTGGAGCGTTTGGCTGGCAAGTCACACTATTGCTTCTTAGACAGTTATACTGAATATTTCCAGATCCACATTGCACTTGAAGACTAAGAGAAGACCACATTTACCTATCCTTTCGGCACATTCGCTTACAGATGGATGCCCTTTGGCCTTTGCAATGCCCCTGGCACCTTCCAGCAATGTATTTCAGACTTTTTAGAAGAGTGCATAGAGTTATTTATGGATGATTTTACTGTTTATGGCACTTGTTTTGATTCTTGTTTGGATAGTTTGGCTAAGGTACTGCATAAATGCATTAAAACCAACTTTGTTTTAAATTTTGAAAGATGTCATTTCATAGTAGCACAGGGTATAGTTTTAGGCCATGTAGTAAGGGTAATGAAGCAGATCCTGCTAAAATAAATGTCATTACCTGTTTATCTTATTCCATATACGTGTAGGAGGTGTATTCTTTTTTTGGGACATGCAGGTTTTTACAAGCGCTTCATTCAGGATTTTTACAAGATTGTCCTTCCACTATCTAATTTGCTGCAAAAGAATGTGGAGTTTGTCTTTAACTATAAATTCCAACAAGCCTTTGATCATTTGAAAAAGGCATTGACCAACACTCCCATCATCTAGCCCCCTGACTAGACACTTCCATTTGAGCTTATGTGCGATGCCTCCAATTATGCAGTAGGAGTTATCTTGGCACAGAGAGTAAGGAAGGATCCTCATATTGTAACACCCCAAAAATTATTCATTTCATCATAAGTAGTCATTTTATAATATTTATGATTTTTGGTAATTTTTTCTAGATTTTTTCAGAAATGTCAAATATTTTAATATATTTCTTATTACGTGCACACTGAGTAGAGTCAGTGTAACACCCCAGAAATTATTTGTTTCATGATAAATAGTCATTTTCTAATATTTGTGATTTTTGAGAATTTTTCTGAATTTTTCCAGAAATATTGATTATTTTAATATATTTTTTTATTTACGTGTGCACTGAGCAGTGCTGGAAAAATATTTTATTTTTCTCCGAGGCTGGTAAACCTTGAACTGTGGAAACGTCGACGGGGGATTTTACTAAACCCAAAGTAAGGCATAGTTTACGAGGTTTACATTTTTTGAGATTTTATCTGATAAATAGAATCGCGATACGTTCTGTTAAATAGAAAATTTTGCAGTACGCCCTATTATCCATCGAACAGTAAATACTGGATTTTTGAACTGTAACAATTGTCCATTGGGTAATAGCTTGTAGTAAAAATCCTTATCACCTTATTTAGAAATCTACTTTATGTCACAACAAGTTGACTTTTCAAAAAGGTAAAGAAGGAGGAAGCTTCCTAGCAACTTCCTATTAGCTTGTTAGGGAGGCCAATTCTTCCCCCCTCCTTGTGGTGAAGCACACGACCATGCATGCCAAAATGCCACCCAAAAAGTTTCAATTTTTACTTAAGACAAATTTCTTCTTTTCATTTCAACTTTATTATCACTTTCTCTCTCTACTATCCCTCTTCTCTCTTTTTCTCTCAAGTTTTCTCCTCTTTCTCTCTTCTTCTTCCCACGACAGCACCACTTCCTTCTCCCCCCGCTATTGCTTGATTTCAAGCAACCATTTTGCTTGAACCATCTCTCCATTGAAGCTTTTCTCTTCTTGTTAAAATCTCCTACAAAGAACTCAACTTTTCTCTTCTCCTTTTCTCTCCAAAACTGCCGCCCACACACCACTATCACCCCTCCATTTTTATTTTGTTTGCTCCAACTAATCACCTTTCTTAAACCTTCTCATCACCATTAACCTTTTCTCTTTTGTGACCACCATCAAAATTCACCATTTTCGTTTTCCTCCAATCAAGCCCTAAAGTTGGAGACTTTGAGATAAAAGTTCATAGCTTTCTCATCTTTCCATCTCATTTTCATGATCCATGATTACTTTGGTGATCATGGATGCCTTTTTCAAGCTTTGATTGTGATTCTTGTGAGTTCGATGTCCTTAGGGTTTTCTTGAAGGTGGAGGCCGAATTTTGAAAAGAGCTTCAAGGGAGTTTCTTTGCTTGTTTTCTCTTAGGTAAGAGGGAGATAATCTTCTTCAACTTATATTGGTGGTGAGGGACAATGATTTTGTGTTGATAGTGAGAAAATCCAAGTTAGGGTTGTTCACTTTGTTGTGTGATTCTTGATGTTTGAGATTGTAGTTGTTTGATTTTGTATGATTGTACTAATTTCTAATGTAAAATGTGATGGATCCTAAATTATTTGAATGGATTGAAGCTATATATGGAAAGCAAAGGCTCTTGCCCTCTTCGTGGAGACTCACGGCCTCTTAGGGATTTGAAGGCAAAAATGTTGTGTTAAGATGAAAACCTAGTTAATTGGATAATTAGGAATTAATTAAGGATTCATAAAATGGAAGGAACCAATAATGAGATTTTGTCCTAAAACTTAGAATAATTTTAATTAAAGGAAGGACAAGGGTGTGTGAGACTTGGAGAACCTTAGAATTATTTTCCAAGTGAGTATGCATAAATTTAAAGTAGGGAACTTAACAAAATCAAGAGAATTCCTCTAGGGGAGGATTTTATAAGAAATGCTAAATTGAAGTGAAACTTAGATAATTGGATAATTAGAAATTAATTAGGGATTCATAAGATGGAAAGAGAAAGGAAATGAAATTTTACCATAAAACTATGAGTAGATCTTGACCCCTAAAGAAAAATGAGCGAAAATGAGAGTTTGAGAATCATAAGACATCTAATTAAATAAGCTTTATTAAGAGTGAAGAGAATGACTAATTGAATTAAAGAAACAAGGATTAGGAGTGTAAGGGAAGATTTGAGAAATATAAAATACTTATTTTAGATGAATTTTATTAAGGATATGAGAAGAACAATGATAAAAAATTATAAGATAATGGTATGTCTCAAAATTAATTATGAATGAAAACTTTGTTATCGAGCCCATGAGTGGGACCTAAATCTATTGATGACTGTTTTGGCTTATGGTTATGAAATGCACGATTGAAATCTTCTATGATAGCATGCATTTGGCATTGTGCTTTTGGAACCGAAATACCGGACCCAAAAATATCAGATGGATGATTTAGTCAGATGTGGTTTGCTTTTATAACCAGAAACATCAGATAGATGAGCGAGTCAGATGAGACTGGTTATCAGAGGAAACCTAGATAATAGTGGTATTATGTAGTCGTATGGACAGTTATATAATATCACTGATGAAAATGGTATTGAAAAATTGTATGGATGGTTGCTTTAATACCATTGGGAATGGTACAATGGAGGGCTGATCCTGTTGAATATGCATTTGTGCATTATACAACTATGGCGTTTTATGCCTAGGAGTGAACGAGAACTTACAGGATAGTGGGCCCTTGAATAGACCTATGGGGACATCAGGGCGCAGTGATTCACTTGTGATTATGCTATCACATTGTATACCCCTGGTCATGAACACTGTTGCAACACACTGGCAGCCTGACAATCCACTATTGCTTTTCGTGGCCCGGTGTAGACTGTCTATTGAGGGGGGACAAATCTTCTAGGACGTTCATTTCTGAAAAATTTGAGTCTAGCTCCATGGAGTAGGAAATGAGTACATTGTACATGAGGATGGTCAGCATACGCATTGTGCATATGCATGACCAGCTCACATATTGTCATGGCATGGTCAACATACATATTGTGGAGACATGAATATTATTTATATATCTATGGTGGATATCTATTGTCATAGTGCTGTTAATATTTATAATATTGTGGAATATGCTTTCTGATGATATATATATGTGAAATTGATAACTTAAATATATTTGAAATATCTGTATGTATGGAATGACTATGTCATTCGTGTTATGTTCCTTTACTACCATGTTAGTAATGATGTAGGATATCTCACCTCTTCATTGTATTGTCCCGTTTTATTTTTGTGTTCGATAACAGCTATGAAGGGGACACGGTTGAATTGGCTAGTTGTAGTTGAGTTAACTTTCTAATTCCTGTGATGGCATTGAGACGAGATTTCCTTGGCCACGCGCGGGAGCAGCTTCATGGGGGCATTGATGCCAGGCGTGTCGGCCGAAACACTGAACATTTCATTGTGTATAGGGGTAGTGGCTCTGTCCACAGGTGGTACCTATCCCGGGGTTACTATTTACCCTTTTGTGTTTTAGTACTTGTCTTTTGTTATTTGGGTGTGTAAGTGCTACGTTTTTATGTTAATAGTACCTTGTGTTCATTATATACATATATATATTTAATGTTTTTCATTTAGTGATTGTATTTTGGGAGCTATGTGATAAACATATTTCATTCGTGGCTCATATTTTCTTTATATGCACAATGATTAAATTTGGAAAAATTGTTATTTGAGTTGTAGCATGCCAAAAATTTAGTGACTGTGGTATAATGATGATTGTGTCGTGGTTACTAGATCGAGGGGTGTTACACATGTGATCTACTATGCCTCCAAAACTTTAGATACTACTCAAGCCAACTACACAACTACAGAAAAAGAACTCTTAACCGTTGTATTTGCTTTAGACAAATTTAGATCATATCTGCTTAGTTCTAAGGTAGTTGTGTTTTGTGATTATGCAGCGCTAAAATTTCTTCTAAAGAAACCCGAAGCAAAACCACATCTAATTAGGTGGATGTTGTTGCTCTAGGAATTTGATCTTGAAATCTAGGATAAGAGTGAAGTAGAAAACCTGGTGGCTAATTATTTGAGCAGAATTGAGAGAGCTTCAGAGCCTCTAGCCATCCATGACTCCTTCTCAGATGAGTAGCTTTTATAGCTACAAGGTAAGACTACCTCTCCTTTGTTTGCAAACTTAGTCAATTACTTGGTTGCTAGTGCACTACCTGCATATTTCACTAGGGCTCAGATTGACAAGTTAAAGAGTGAGTCTAAGTATTATGTGTGGGATGATCCTTATCTGTAGAGATTTTGTAGTGACCAAGTGATTAGGAGATGCATACTTAATCATGAGTTTGATTCAGTTCTTAGCTTTTGTCATGCATTTGCATGTGGTGGACATTTTGGACCTAAACATACAGCTAGGAAAGTCTTGGACTGTAGTTTATATTAGCCTACCTTATTCCATGATGCATATTTGTTCAGTAAGTCTTGTGAATAATGCCAGAGAATAGGGAACATTTCTCACAGGAATGAGATGCCCTAGAAACCTTAGCTATTTTGTGAGATTTTTGATGTATGGGGTATTGATTTTTTGTGATCCTTTCTTGTTTCTTTTGGTTTTGTTTACATTTTGCTGGTTGTTGATTATGTATTGGGTGAAGGCAAAAACCACTCAAACTAATGATTCCAAAGTTGTTGTGAATTTTGTTAGATCATAGATTTTCTATAGGTTTGGAGTCCCGAGGACCATCATCAATGATCAAGATTCGTATTTCTGTAATCAGAGCATGGAGACTTTGATGAAGAAGTATGGAGTCATGCATAAAGTTTCTACACCTTACCACCTCAAGACCAATGGGTAAGCCGAGGTTTCCAACAAAGAAATTAAGTAGATACTTCAGAAGACAGTCCAACACAGTAGAAAAGTCTGGAGCAAAAGGCTTGAAGGTGCTTTATGGGCTTACCAGACTGCTTATAAGACATCGATTGGGATGTCCCCTTATCAGATTGTCTTTGGCAAGGCATGCCACCTGCTAGTGGAAATTGAGCATCGCACATTTTGGGCAGTGAAGAAGTGCAACCTATACTTAGACCAAGCGGGCACGGAGAGGAAGCTACAGTTGCAAAAATTGAAAGAGATCCGCTTGGAGGCATATGAGAGTTCTAAACTTTATAAAGAGAAGATCAAAGCCTTCTATGATAAGATGCTTATCAAAAAAACATTTGAGATTAGTCAAAAAGTGCTTTTATATCATTCTCGTCTTAAATTGATGCCCGAAAAATTGAGATCTAGATGGGAAGGTCCTTTTGTTGTTATTAATATTTTTCCTTATAGTGTAGTTAAGCTTCAAGATGTGACTGCAAAGAAGAACTTCAAGGCTAATGAGCATAGACTCAAGCACTTTTATGATGGTTCCCAAGAGCATACCATGGAGGAGGCGGCCTTGCTTGATGCTACTTATCTAACATAAAAGAGGAAATTTCCTTTCCTTACTTGTTTAATTTCTGTTTTAGTTCTTCTATTTTCTATTTCTACTTGTTGTTTCTATTTTTTTTTATTTCTATTTTCTGTTTCCGCTTGTTGTTTTTATTTCTATTTTTGTTTTTGTTTTCTATTTTCTATTTTCTATTTTAATTTCTATCAATATTTCTATTTTTCTGTCAAATTTGTTTTCTATTTTTCTATTTTTTAATTTTATTTTTTTTTTTTAATTCTATTTTGATGTTTTTGAATTAAAAAAATTGTGTGCTTCTTGTTTTTAGTTTTTAATTGCTTTGCAATAGCTCATGAGATGTGTGGAAGTTGTGAGTTTGGACAAATTGAGGATTAGAGGTTCATGACATAAGTGAATGAATTGTCTTTCATCTTGAATTTGACTTGTTTGGTAATAGAAATTGAATTGTAAATTAAGTTTGATAAACTTATTCCTTGTGAGAATTTGAGCTTATTGATGAATGAATTAAGTACTTGTGCCATTCTCTTCCTTCTTGGGTGATTTTCACTCATGGATTTTGATCACTCTATAACTTGCTTTGATTCTATTTTAGGCTACATTTTCACATGCTTGCATGAACATGATTGATGCATTCTTTCCTTGCATTAGCTACTTTAGCCAAATAGCTAACCTTATATATTTTCCCTTGATTAACCCCCCTTTAACCTTGAATAAAGCCCTCTTGATTGAAACTACATCGTTTTGATGGTGTTATACCCCTATGAAGTCGGCTGACGAGTCCAGAGACCCATTGAGAGTGATTTGGGCACAACTCTCTCTTCTTAAGCCTAAATCAAGTGTTCTCAGTGGCGAAGGAAAGCTAAAATGTAGAGGATTAACTTTAACCTAGGAGAAAATTAGGATTCTTAATTTTAAGTCAGTTATTTTTCTATTGTCGAAGGTTGTTACCAAATCTATTAAGATCTTAATAATCTGATTCTGATTTGATTATTAGGAGATTCTGTTAGAATAAATCTAAATAATTCAGATTTAGATAGATAGTTAGAATAAAATTTGATTTAATTAGATTTTAGAAAGGAAATCTTTTTGTTTTTATTTTATTCCTTGTATAACAGATTTGGTTATCTTTTCTCGACCAAATCTATCTATATGTATTCAGTTTATGATTCAATAAAATTATCTGATAAAAGTATTCTCTTATCAAAAACCTATACGGTATCAGAGCCTCCTGCTCTGGACCATCTTCTACAATGGTGAAAACGGCGATGACTGGCGCAACATCTTCAACAACCTCCTCGGATTCATTAGGGAGTAACACGTCTATTCAACCAGGGTTGTCAATATCCGATGATGCCCTTTATCAGAACTCCAACCTACAACTTACCGTCCATAAACTTAATGGAAAAAACTACCTTGAATGGGCTCAATCCGTGAAATTCATAATGGATGGTAAGGGGGAGTTGGGGCACCTGACTAGAGAAACGGCACAACCTGGACCAAGTGATCCCTATCTGAAAAAATGGAGGTCCAAGAACTCTCTTATAATTGCTTGAATGATTAATTCTATGGAACCAGTAATTGGGAAACCTCATCTATTCCTACCGACGACAAAGGATGTATGGGAGGCTGTCCGTGCTTATTATTCTGACCTTGAAAACTTCTCCCAAATTTTTGACTTGAAGACTCGTCTCTGGCAATCCAATCAAGGTGATCAAGATGTTACTAGTTACTACAATGTGCTGGTGACTCTTTGGCAAGAATTGGATCAGTGCTATGATGATGACTGGGAAAACCCCAATGACTCTGCTCGGTTAAAAAAAACGAGGAGAATGATTGGGTCTATATGTTCCTTACTGGTCTGAATCAGAGTTTAGATGAAGTATGTGGTCGAATTCTAGGTCAAAAACCTCTTCCCTCCATTCGTGCAGTTTTCTCAGAAAGCAGACGAGAAGAATCTAGGAGAAGGATTATGATGCACAATCCTGAAATCACCAAAATTCAGGAAATTGAAGGTTCAGCTTTTGTGATTAAAGGAGAGGATTCAGAGGAAAAGAAGAAACCATGGTGTGAACATTGCAGAAAATCATGGCATACAAAGGAGACATGTTGGAAATTCCATGGCAAACCTCCAAACTGGAAGAAAAAATTCAGCAGAGAGACTCGTGCTTTTCAGACCATCTTTGAGGACATTCAGGAGCCCCAAATTAATTCTGAGGCATCTCCATTTACAAAGGAACAATTAGAACACCTGTACAAATTGTTTTCTCCTACTATGTCAGTTAATCCATCTTATTTTTTGGCGCAAAAAGGTATCTATCTCACTATTGCTCTTTTTAGTACAAAAATGAATTCAAAAACTCCACGGATTATTCATTCTGGAGCAACTAATCATATGACAGATTGTTCCAAATTGTTTTCATCTTGTAGTCCTTGTGCAGGTAATAGAAAAATCAAAACTACAGATGGTTCTTTCTCTGCAATAGCCAGAATTGGATTTGTTCCTCTTTCTCCTTCCTGAATTCTTCATGATGTTCTTCATGTTCCTAACTTGTCATGCAATCTATTGTCCATTAGTAAAATAATAGTTGATCTTAAATGTCATGCTATTTTTTATTCCTCATATTGTAAATTTCAGGAATTGAATTTGGGGAGGACGATTGGCAGTGCTAGGAAGATTGATGGACTCTATATCTTTGAAGATGAACGTGACTTGAGTAGACAATCTCAACAATGTACCTATTTCAATTCTGTTTCTATTTCTAGGGATAGTGAAACAATGTTGTGGCATTATAGGTTAGGCCACCCAAGTTTTCTTTATTTAAAAAACTTCTTTCCTGAATTTTTCAAGAATAAAAATCCATCTCATTTTTCCTACGACATTTGTCAATTGTCTAAACATCATTGCACTTCTTATTTCCCTTAACCTTATAAAGCATCCAGTCCATTTACCATAATCCATAGTAATGTTTGGGGACCTAGTCGTAATCCTACACCTTCAGGTAAATGTTGGTTTGCCATGTTTATTGATGATCATACTAGGCTAACTTGGGAATACTTGATGAAAGAAAAATTTGAAGTGGAAATAATTTTCAAATTTTTTTTAAGATGGTGGAAACATAATTTCAGAAAAAAAAAATTAAAATTTTCAGGAGTGATAATGGTAAAGAATACTTTAACCAACATCTGAGCAATTTTTTCATGGAAACAGGAATTGTTCATCAGAGTTCTTATACTAATACTCCTCAAAAAATGGGGTAGCTGAGAGAAAAAATAAACACTTGTTAGAGGTCGCTCGAGCATTACTTTTTCAAAATAATGTACCTAAATATTTTTAGGGAGAGACTGTCTTAACTGCAACCTATTTGATTAATAGAATGCCTAGTATGGTTTTAAATTTTAAAACCCTTTTTGAAGTGTTTCTACAGTTTTTTCTAACAAATAGGCTTTATACATTTTTCCCCCTAAAAATATTTGGGTGCACGATTTTTGTCCATATCCATGACCACAATCATAGTAAACTTGAACCTCGAGTAAAGAAATATGTTTTTATTAGGTGTGCTACAAATCAAAAAGGATATAAGTGTTTTGATCCCATCTCCAAAAAAACTTTTGTTACTATGGATGTCACCTTTTTTGAGTCAACACCTTATTTTACTACTCATCTTCAGGGGGGAGAAAAAATGAAGATTCAAAACAATATTTTCAACTCAAAGAATCCACACCTCTTAATACAAATGAGTTAAGTTTTTTAAAAAATGAAGACACAGGTGGTTTAACTCTAATGACGAGACATGAAAATTCAAATTCTGACCACTATGAAACAGATGTAAATAAGATAGGTACCACTGGTAGAGACTCCAAATTTTTTGACATTGTCTACTTAGGGAGGAAAACTACTCAAAGAAATAAGCCCCATGATCCTATGCATTGCCATGAATCTTTGAACCCACCAGGTAATTTTTTTCCTGAGCCTATACAAATTACTCAATCTATTTTGATGCTTCTACAACTACTGAGTCAAATGAATCTAATCTTCCTATTGCCATTCAGAAAGGTGTAAGGTCATGCACCAAACATCCACTGTCTAACTTTGTGTCATATGAAAATCTGTCACCTGTTTTTCATGCTTTTACCTTACAATTGTCATGTATGGAGATTCCAAAAAATGTATAGGATGCTTTAGAGGTTCCTGAGTGGAAGGAGGCTGTCTTGGAAGAAATGAAAGCCCTTGAAAAGAATCAAACTTGTGGAAATTGATAGACACTTCATCAAAGAAAAGATCGATGATGGGGCTATCTGTATGTCATTTGTTCCAACTACACAACAACTAGTAGATATCCTCACCAAAGGGTTGTTCCGAGTTAACTTTGAATATCTTGTAAACAAGTTGGGCTTGATAGATATCTATGCACCAACTTGAGGGGGTGTTGAACGTTGTTACCAAATCTGTTGAGATCTAAATGATCTGATTCAAATTTGATTTTTAGGATTTGTTACCAAATCTGTTAAGATCTTAATGATCTGATTCAGATTCAATTATTAGGAGATTCTATTAGAATAAATCTAAATCATTCAAATTTAGACAGATAGTTAGAATAAAATATGATTTAATTAGATTTTAGATAAGAAATCTTTCTATTTTTATTTTATTTCTTGTATAACATATTTGGTTATCTTTTATTAACCAAATTTATCTTTAAGTATTTAGTTTATGATTCAATAAAATTATCTGAGAATAAAAGTATTTTCTTATCAAAAACCTATATGTATAAATAGGGGAACCGAGATAGATAGAAACCCTAAGTCGTATTACTTGATTCTTCTGTCCAAAATTCTCTCCTTTCTTTTGCAAACCATATGCTATAGCCATGGAAATCTAAACATTCGAGATCAATCCAAGGATCTTGAGGAAATTATGGTTTGGCTTTGAGATTCTATACCTAATTTCAATTTTGAATTGAATTAATTATCTTTTTCTACTCTTGATTTGAATTTTGAATTGCATAATTAGATATTTCTGTTGTGTCATGTGATCTAATTGGATCCTTAATTCTAATTAAGATTTGTGATTAAATTGTAATTGATTGATTAATTATGGTTTAATCACATGAATTGAAGATGATTAGGTTGGCATATTTGTTAATCTAGGTTAATTGAATTCTGGTTGTTAAACTAGCATAGGTTGCATGAATCTAGCGATCACAGGTTTATGAATCATTTGTTAGTTAAATTATAGGTGATTATCTAGTGTTGAATTCTATGTGTTTGATGCAGAGATTTCGGTCAATCAAAGATTAACTAATTAATTCAATCCAAATGCATGTTTAGTGATTGATGATAAGCCAACTAGGTTTTTGATAGTTTATTTGAAGGGTTGCTTTGCAATTTGATTTTTCTCACATTTAATTATTAAGTTTACATTCTGCATACACAATTCCCCCCTGTTTGACCTTGATTTGGTTTGACTGATCGCTTGATTCTCAAGAGACGACTTAGTTCATTGCCTTGTGCTACAAGCTATCGGTAGAACTGGATATTTGTTATTTGGTTGAGGTTGGCACTCGAATCAGGGAGATGCACAACTATATGTTCCATCGCATCAAAGAATGCTGGTGAAAAAATCTTCTCTAATTTGTAAACTATATCAATAATGGAAAGCTTTGCATTCTCTATAATGAAAGTACATATTTCAGTTGTACAAATTTCTTTAAAGAACAAGCTAAGCTCTGTTAATGCTCCCTATATAGGTTTTGGTAACATATGACAAAATGTCAGAGGAATTAATCTTTATATAAATGATGATCACATATTTGATACATTAATAAGCTTTCATTTTTAGTCATTTACACTCTCCATATACTTAATTGATTGAGTTTGATTATGTTTTGTAAGTTTGGACTCAAATTGGACTTAATTGAATTTTTCAGCATAATTTATGTCTTACATTATTTCTGTATTTGGGCTATATCTTGGGATGTAGGTAGTCAAATGATGTGAATCTAGTGGTATTTTAAAGATAAGAGAGAGATCTATAACTTTCATGAAGACCTCAGAGGCCCAATCACAGGAGTAGATAACTCAAATTGGGGTTGAAGCAAGAACTAGAGTGCTGTTCCTGACAGCTTGACCTATATGTACTGTTCATGCCATATTTCGGGCTAGAAGTTGTCAAATGGGCTGAAATTTTGATGATGAATATTTGAGATCTATATATACAACATTTATGTTGAACACTTTTCCAAAATTTGAGGCCTAATGGGTGATATTGGGCTTACAAGTCAGAAAGGAGGAGCTGTGATTAGGCCTAAGCAGTGTACAGTAATTTGAATGTATCTGGCATTATAGAAATGATATTGGAATCAAACTAAAGCCATTTGAAAGCTAAAATCTAAGCCTACAACTTTTATGAAGATCATATTTGCTCATTCTAATGCATTCAATGACTTCAGAGCTAAATGATTTCAGAAACAAGGAATCTCCATAATTTTCCACTCACCAAAAGTCATTTGGCATTTTCCACTCATTTTCCATTCATCCACTCACTAATGACTCAGCCCCCTTGTCATTTTATATCTCTAATCCTCTATAAAAGAGGACCTTAGCAGATCATTAGAGGTGTTAGGTGTTAGGTACCAAAATGATGTTAGTTTGTTACTAGGTTTTCTTGTAGTAATTTTCCTTTGTTCTAAATTGAATTCATGTTCTTCTTCTTCTTTTTCTATCTTCCTTTCTTCTTGTCTATGAGTAACTAAGTCTCATTTTGCTTGGGTGAAAGAGTGAAGCTCTTGGTAATGAAATAATGTTAGATTAATTTCTCTCTTGTGCTTAAATGATATATTTTCAAGTGGTCATAATACGTATTATATTTTGTTTCCAATTAATTTAAAAACCCTCCTTGTAAAGTGGAGTTCTTGATTTGTTGTAGACAAGAGATTGACACAATGAATACTTGAACCCATTTACAAGTGGTGGTGCTAGAAACTCTCCTTATAAAGTGGAGATCTTGATTTGTTGTAGACAAGATTTTGGCACAATGAATGCTTGATCCCATTTATGAGTGGTGGTATTAATAGATGATTAAAGGAATCATAATATAATTACGTATATAATTTTTAATGAACTTTGACCGTTGTATTTTTCGATTGGAACCTCCATTATGTGTGAATTCTAATTGAGTTATAAAAGAATTAATCTTGTCCTTAATTTATTTACCAAGAGTGGATCTCCTAACCCAAGCAATTTCTTTTTATTTGTGACTAAGTTTTTATCACATTTATTGTTGTAACAAAATATTTTCCTTACGTCAAATAAATTTTTCTTCATTAATTCCCTGTGGATCGACCTCGGACTCCCGAAAAATTTATTACTTAAGATAACCTGCACTTGGGTTTGCAACCTTTAAATCCGCATCAAGTTTTTGGTGCCGTTGTCGGGGACTTGATTTGAAGAACAAATTTATGGTGTAAATATTTTGTGTATATATTTTACTCTTTTAATTTTTTTTTGTACTTACTAACGTACTAACTTAGTGGAGGAAACTCTCCCTAATTTCTCTGTAATCTTTAATCATTAATGAAATAATCTTTCTTCTTCTCTTCTCTCTCGTTGGAGAAAAAAATTGGCTTGCCGATTCTCTGGTTTTCATATTTTAAATTTACTTTTTGTACTTTATTTTCGTATATTATTTTTTGTACTTTATTTTTTGTATTTATCTTCTGTCGTTTATTTTTTGTTATATATTTTTTGTTATTTATTTTTGTTTACTAACTTACTAACTTTCTTACTAACTTTCTAACATTTTAATTTATCTGAATACAAACTTTTTAATTTTTTCGCTTATTAACTTATTTGGTAGTTGGTTTATACCACACCTTTGTTAATATTTTTATAGATAATTTATACTGCTAGCTTGTACATTTTATTTTATATTTTAAGTTACTTGTTTATGCTTAATTGGTATCGTGATTTAAATTTTGGTCATTTAGTTAAAATTAATCCTAGTACTGTACATATTTATTTGTCTGAATCACAATCATACACATCAAACACAATGGCTGAAAATGAAAGTGTGCATGATGAACATAAAAATCAACTGTTGCGAATCATGCGTGTGTATTTGCAACCATCTCGAAATTCTAATCCATCATGTTTGATCTTTCCACTCAATGCTAATAATTTTAGATTCAAGTCAGGTATGATTTCTTTACTTCCTAATTTCCATGGTTTAGAATCTGAAAGCCCATATTTATATCTAAAAGAATTTGAGGAAGTATGTACTGCTTTTCATGATCAAACTTGCACTAAAGAGGTTGTTAAGCTTAAATTATTTCCTTTTTCTTTAAAAGATAAAGCAAAAGCTTGGGTTAACACTTTGAAACCAAGATCAATTGGCACATGGCAAGAAATGTAAGGTGAGTTTTTAAAGAAATTTTTTCTAACACATAAAATCAATGCTTTGAAAAGACAAATTCAAAATTTTTCCCAAAATTCAAATGAAACATATTTTCAAAGTTGGGAACGTTTTAAAAATTTGTTGAATTCTTGCCCACATCATGGTTTTGAAAAATGGCGCACTATAAGCTTATTTTATGAAGGATTAACACCTGAAACTAAACAATTTGTGGAAACAATGTGTAATGGTGAGTTTCTTGATAAAGAACCTGATGAAGCTTTAGACTATTTAGACCATTGGGCTGAAAATTGTCAATCTTGGCATGGTACTAATCCTTCTGAAAATTCAATCAGATCTAACCTTGCAAATGCTAGTAAAGGAAAATATCACCTTAGTCAAGAAGAAGATCTAAATACAAGATTTTCTAGTTTGGCTAGAAAGATTGAAGCCATGGAATCTGGGAAAGTAAAAGAAATCAAATCTGTGCAAAATGAAGAAATTTGTAGCATTTGTGATGAATTGGGACACTCAACAAATGAATGTCCAAAAATTCCTATTTTTAAAGAAGTTGTGCATGAGCAAGTAAATGCAATGAACAATTTTAAAAAGTCATTCACTTCTTCTTTTTCAGATACATACAACCCAGGATGGAGAAACCACCCGAACTTCAGTTGGAGGACCAATAATCAGACACAATTCATGTAACCACCACCTCCTCAGGCACAGCAGGACTCTCAAAATTCTCAAGGATATGCACCTTATGTATCACCATATAGGAAAAACCTTGAAGAAACATTGAATGCATTCATGAAAATATAAGAGGCCATTAACAACCAAAACACTCAAGCCATGATTGATATAAAAGACACTCTTGCTAAACTTTCTTCTGCACTTGCCATTCACGAGAAAGGAAAATTTCCCTCTCAACCTCAACCAAATCCCAAGGGTTAGTACAGCCTAAATGAGGGTAGTTCTGAAAGTCAAAAAATAGATCAAATCAACTCAGTGATAACTCTTAGGAGTGGAAAGGTTGTTGAAAAACAAATTCCTGAACCTTGTGAGAAAAATGATGAGTCAAGTTCCAAATATGAGGAAGGAGTTGATAAGCCACCTAGCCAAAAGGAGACTAAACCCTCGCCTTCACCCCCATTTCCTCAAGCATTAAACAATTCAAGTAAAGTGAACAATAAAAGTGACATTTTTGAAATCCTTAAACAAGTGAAGGTCAATATTCCTCTGTTAGATGCTATCAAATAGATTCCTTGTTATACCAAATTTTTGAAGGACTTGTGCACTGTGAAAAGGAAACATAATGTGAAAAAGAATGCCTTTTTGACTGAACAGGTAAGCTCCATTATTCAAAACAATAATGTGTTGAAATATAAAGACCCTAGTTATCCTACAGTTTCATGCATTATTAGTGAACATAAAATTGAATGAGCTTTACTTGATCTTAGTGCTAGTGTTAATTTGCTTCCATATTCAGTTTATCAGCAACTCAACCTTGGTGAGTTAAAACTAACTTCTGTAACTCTTCTACTTGCTGATAGATCAATTAAAGTCCCGAAAGGAATAGTGGAATATATGTTAGTACAAGTTGATAAATTCATATATCTTATGGATTTTATTGTCTTGGAAACTGAACCTATGGTTAATAGTTCTAAGTCAATTCCTGTTATTCTAGGTCGCCCATTTTTAGCAACATCTAATGCTTTGATAAATTGCAGAAATGGAGTGGTGAAGCTAACATTTGGAAATATGACACTGGAGCTTAATGTTTTCAACATGTGCAAGCAACCACATGAAGTTTATGATGACAATGAAGAGATTAAAGGTATTGAGGCCATTATAGATGATCATCTTCAAACCAAGAGTTCTTCTGACCCATCAGAAATTTGTTTAATTAATTCATTTGATTCAGCTATACAATTAGATGATGATGTTTCTGAAATGTGCTATTTGCTTGACTGTACACAAGAAATGGAATACAAAGGAAGGAAACCAAGAGTTGAAGAGCTAACACCCATGAATGATGATACCCATGAAGAAGTACCCACACTGGAACTAAAGTCATTACTTGTTGGGTTGAAGTACACATTTTTGGGAGAAGAACAAAGCTTTCCAGTGGTAATTTCCTCATCCCTGACCAAAGAACAAGAAGGTATGTTGATAGAAGTACTTAAAAGGCATAAAAGTGCAATTGGATGGACATTAAAGGACATAAAAGGCATTAATCCATTAATTTGTACACATAGAATACATTTAGAGGATAATGCTAAAACATTTCAACAACCTCAAAGAAGATTAAATCCACACGTGAAAGAGGTAGTTAGAGCTGAAGTTCTTAAATTACTTGATGTTGGAATTATCTATCCTATCTCTGATAGCCAGTGGGTAAGCCCTACACAAGTTGTGCCTAAGAAATCTGGAATAACAGTGGTTGAAAATGAAAAAGGAGAATTAATCCTTACCCGAGTCTCATCTAGTTGGCGTATGTGTATTGATTTCAGAAAATTGAATGCAACCACTAGGAAAAATCATTTCCCATTGCCATTTCTTGATCAGATTCTGGAAAGAGTAGCAGAGGACATCCCTACTATTATTTTCTTGATGGTTATTCAGGGTATAATCAAATACCAATTGCATTAGAGGATCAAGAAAAGACCACTTTTACGTGCCCCTTTGGTACTTTTGCATATAGAAGAATGCCTTTTGATCTTTGTAATGCTCCAGTAACTTTTTATAGATGCATGTTAAGTATTTTTAGTGACATGATTGAGCATTATTTAGAGGTTTTCATGGATGATCTGACAGTTTTTGGAAATTCTTTTGAAAATTATCTTGATAATTTGGAAAAAGTTCTTCAAAGATGTGAAGAAAAATGATTTGTGTTAAATTGGGAAAAATGTCATTACATGGTTACCTCAGGAATAGTGTTAGGTCATATGATATCTTCTAAAGGAATTGAAGTTGATAAAGTCAAAGTTGAATTAATTGCTCATTTGCCTTCCCCAAAAATAGTCAGAGAAGTTTGTTCCTTTTTAGGATATGTAGGATTTTACAGAAGATTCATAAAAGATTTTAGTGCCATATCTAGACCTTTATGTAATCTTCTAACAAAAGATGTACCATTTGATTGGACCCAAGATTGTCAGAAATCTTTTGAAAAATTAATCGATCTTTTGACTTCTGCTCCTATCATGCAATCTCCTAACTGGTCTTTGCCTTTTAAGTTGATGTGTGATGCTAGTGATTTTGCTATTAGTGCTATTTTAGGATAGAGAAAGGAAGGTAAGCCTCATGTAATTTATTATGCAAGTCAAACTTTGAATAGTGCACAAATGAATTACACCACTACTGAAAAAGAACTACTTGTTGTAATTTTTGCGTTGGACAAATTTTGAGCTTATTTAATTGGTTTTTCCACTTTTGTTTTTATTGATCATGCTACTGTTAGATATTTAATGTCTAAGTAGAATGCCAAACCTAGGTTGATACGGTGGATCTTATTGCTTCAAGAACTCAATATCACAATAAAAGACAAGAAAGGAGCCAAAAATGTTATTGCAGATCATTTGTCCAGACTTACAATAGGCTCATCTTTTGATAGCACACCTATCAATGATTCTTTTCCTGATGAATTTTTATTTTCTGTCAATTCCATGCCTTGGTTTGCTAACATTGTCAATTTTCTTGTAACAGGTAAGATACCGCCTCAATGGACACACCAAGATGGAAAAAAGTTTTTGATTGAGGTAAAAATTTTCTATTGGGATGACCCATATTTGCTCAAATATTGTCCTGATCAAATCTTTCGGAGATGTGTACCCGACAATGAGGTAAGTAGTGTCATTAAATTTTGTCATTTAAAAGCATGTGGAAGTCATTTTTCTTCAAAGAAAACACCTGCGAAAATCTTGCAGTGTGGATTTTATTGGCCCACATTATTTAAGGACAGCTATATTTTTTGCAAAAGTTATGAAAGTTGTCAGAAATTGGGTTCTATTTCTAAAAGAGACATGATGCCTTTGAACCCTATCATTGTCATTGAAATTTTTTATTATTGGAGAATTGATTTCATGGGTCCATTTCCATCATCATTTGGATTTGTGTATATTTTTATTGCAGTTGATTATGTCTCAAAATGGATTGGCGATTCCATGTCGACACAATGATCACAAAACTGTTTTGAAAGTTTTAAAAGAAAATGTTTTGAGTCGATTTGGAATCCCTCGAGTTATCATCAGTGATGGGGGAAAACATTTTTGTAATAAACCATTTGAATCTTTAATGAAGAAATATGGCATCACACACAAAATTGCTACCCCTTATCACCCTCAGACAAGTGGACAAGTTGAATTAGCAAATAGGGAGATTAAACAAATTTTGGAAAAAACGGTTAACCCAAATCGTAAAAATTGATCTTTAAGACTAAACGATGCACTTTGGGCTTACCGTACTGCTTTTAAAATATCTTTAGGCATGTCTCCCTATCGGTTAGTTTATGGAAAACCTTGTCACTTGCCTGTAGAATTAGAGCATAAAGCATTTTGGGCCATTAAAGCTTTCAACTTAAGTCTTAATGATGCTTCCAAGTTATGCAAATTGTAATTGAATGAACTTGAGGAATTAAGAAATGATGCATATGAAACCTCAAAAATTTATAAAGTTAGAACAAAAGCTTTACATGACAAGTCAATTTTGAGAAAATTTTTTGAAATTAGTCAAAAAGTTCTGCTTTATAATTCTCGTATTCACCTGTTCCCTGAAAAATTAAGATCTAGGTGGATTGGTCCTTTTATTGTCAAACATTTGTATCCTTATGGGGCCATAGACATTGAGAATCCTAGGAATGGTAATGTTTTAAAGGTCAATGGACAAAGACTCAAACCATTTCTGGAACATCAAGTTACTGAGGTAGAATTCATCTCCCTTTCTAATCCTTGTTATGAGTAGAACTTATTTTAAGTTTATTTCTTTCTTTTTGCAGTTCCCGGTTAAATGGCAGATAACGGTACTCCGTGACTCTCAAGTTGGTTTGTCTTTCAGTTTTCCATAATCACTGATTCCTTCTCCTTCAAAATGGGTGTCATCCTCTCAAATCTAAGAAAGCAGTTCCCTTCTGTTCCTAAAAATGCTCTAACCCAAATCTACAAAGCTAGGTGTGAAAGACTGAGACTGTTAATGTACAAGGGCATCCCAGAAGATATATGCTAGATAATCAAAGCAAAGGTTCGTTTAGCTGGTGAATCTTCAGATTCATTTGTCCCATACATGCCTGGTCTCGGTAAAAGTTCATTTTCAAAAAGGAGAAGAGCAAAAAGAATGCAAGTTTATTACAAGTGTGCACGATGGAATTGTAACACGAGATGTCGCTCTTTGGGGATAGTTTCCGTAAACAGAGAAGATAAAATATTCTTCATTAAGGAGTCATTAGATAATATCTTATTGACTTTTGAGACGCATTCTTGTGGAGTTGTGCAGCGTGAACTTCTTAGTTTGTGGAATCTCTTCAAGGACGAGCAAGAGCGTTATAGTCTTGGGAATCTGACTCAAAAGACCCTGTATGCCAATTTATAAGAAAATTGGATGGGATGCTTATTCTCGACTCATAGAAGGCATTTAAGCTGTTTTTGGACGTGAAACCAGAGGAAGATGTGAGCCACAATCACAACAACATGTATATATTATCTTGTACATCTTCAAAAAAAAAAAAAAAAAAAAAAAAAAAAAAAAAAAAAAGAAAAAAAAAAGAAGAAAAAAATAAAAATAAAAAATAAAAAAATAAAAAGAATAAAAAAATAAAAAAAAAAAAAAAGAGGGCGAAACTTCGGTTGTACTTGGTCTTTAATTAGATTAGGAGCCCCTGCCAGTAGCAGAACCGTCATTGACTCGGGTGGACCTTCGCACGCCAGTCGGTAAATAAGGTTCGTGTGCCATGCTCTGTAGAGAGCTGCACAAGTATTCCCAGGTTTTAACCATAGGCTCTGATTGTTGATGGACAGAAAAAAGCATCCCGTGTTTGCATTCTAGCATGATAATGCCTCTGAGCTGGATCTTGTGATTTAATGTCATGGGCTCTCCAGCGTCCTCTCACTAGCTATGGTCACTGGTCGTCGTATTCAGATTTTCTCTCTTTAACTAGAGGAACGATGCATAGGCTGGGATATCCCATAAGCGGGAGGGAGAAGAATGCCCAGATTGGCTTAGTTGTCTTGGTATTACTGCACTCATGATGCGTAGTATAAAGATATGCCATGAAACCTGTACATAAAAGTATGTAATCATTTGTTATTATTATTTTTATATGATTTTGTTAAATTTTGGTTTTGGACAGACGATCCTTTGGATGGGGTCCTTCGGGGGTTTCTAAACTTCTTTATCCTTATGGTTTTCTTAAAGTAAAAAAAAAACAAAAAAAAATTGTGTTTCTTAATTTCAAAGTTTTCTAACAATAGCCAACCTACCCATATAGGAGCTATTATTACTTTTTCTATTCTCTTCCTTATTTAAACACTCCATTTTCTTCACTTTCTTGCAACTCATAATCATTCAAAGAGAGTGTGAGTGTAAAAATGGAGGGAGCTTCTTCTTCTATTCGTAGTTCTGCCAGTATCTGTGTATTTTGTTGGACAAGTTATGGGAAGAGTTTAGAGTTTGTAAATGCAGCAAGTACTGTTGGTAGAACACTTACTGTGAGGAACATTCGTGTAGTATATGGGGGAGGTTGCCTTGGGTTAATAGGGGCTGTATCACTTTCTGCATTTGTAAAAGGTGGTCAAGTTTTAGTTGTTATTCCTAAACCTTTAACTCGAAGGAACATTGTTGGAAAGATAATTGGACTAGAAATTCAAGTATTATCTATGCATGGACGAATGAAGGCAATGCTTAAAAACTCTGATGCATTCATTGCCTTACCTGGTGGTTTTGGTACTTTGGAAAAAGTCTTTCAAATTGTCTCTTGGGCCTAACTGAACATCCACCATAAACTCATAGGTTTGTTGAATGTTAATAATTTTTTTGATAATTTGTTATCTTTTGTTGACCATACTGTAGAACAGAAATTTGTCACACCTTCAGCAAGACGACTCCTTATCTCTGCTTCCATTGTTGATGAGTTGATTGATAAATTAGAAGCTTTTGTTTATAAACCTGATCCAGTAACAGCTCAGATAGATTAGTCCGAAGGAAGCGGTGAGGGATGCAAAATGAAAAGAAAGTCAGCCAAGACACTCCAACTATTTAAATAATTACAAGCTTTGGTTTTATTTATCATATTTTGTTTCTGTTTAAATTTGTGTGAGGTTTTTCTTTTCAGTAATTGCAGCAACAAGTAATATATTCTATCATTTACCTATCTATATTTTGACATTGAGGACAACGTTGTGATCTGGTTGGGAGGAAGGATGGTTGTGAAAAAAAAACTAAAAAAACTAAATAAATAAATAAATAAAACCTAAAAAAATAAAAAATAAAAAATAAAAAAATTAAGAATTGTGTTTGTTAATATGTTTGTTGTGTTTATATTAGGAAGGATGAAAAAACAAACTAAAAAAATCAAAAATAAAAAATAGGAGTGTGTTTGCTAATATGTTTGTTGTGTTTGTCATCAATTTATTAACAACAAAAGTAATTAGGGATGACAGAGTAAGGAGTAAATTATTTACTCTTGAGACGCATCAAAATTGATAGCAGAGTAAGGAGTAATTGGGTAGACAACTAATTTGTGTGGAAGTAGCAATTCAAATTCAGGGAAATTTGCATGATTGAGTTAATTATCTTCTTTCTTAAAAATCACATGCTTGGTTATGGATGTTGAAATGGTGGACTGAGAATGATAGAATTATGCCTTGTGAGATTTTGAGCTTATTGATGAATGAATTGAACATTTGTACCATTCTCTTCTTTCTTGTGTGAATTTCACTCATGGAATTGTTACTCTAGAACTTGCTTTGATTCCTTTTGAGATTACATTTTCACATGCATACATAAACATGATTGAGGTATTTTTCTTAAAATAGCTATTTTAGCCAAATAGCCAACCTTGTATATATTTTCCCTTATTTAACCCCTTTGAGCCTATTTGATCATTTTTGTTTTGAACTCATTCTGTGCCTTAAATGAAAAACCATGTTCTTATCTAGCCTTAGGGAATAAGAGAACATTAGCTTCTGTCATTGGATGAGTTCTTGAACAAGTGTGGGGGTGTGTGTGCAGAATGTTTAAAAAAATGTATATATGATGTTCATTTTGTAAAAGAATAAAATCAAAAATAAAAAAAATCAAAAAATCAAAAATCAAAAATCAAAAAAATGTAAAAAGAAAAAAGAGGGTCAACAAGACAATAAAGGAAAGAAAAAGAATATGTAAAGGAAATTTGTATTAAGTAGAGTTGGAATGAACTTTCATGCTTGTTAATTGAACTCAGCTTTCATGTTCTTTTATTCTCTTTGGTATTTAACGTGTCATATTCATATTACTTTCTCCTTTACCTTGACCCTATTACAACCTTGAATAAAGTCCTCATGATTTGTATGTGCATGTGTTTTAAGTAGTGGAGAAGTAGAAGATAAGTAAGCTTATGGTAGTACAATTTTTATGGGTTGAATTGAGTGAAATATGTAACACCCTTGTGGGGATGTCACATTTATGATGCAGTAAAATAAAATAAAATAAAATTCTTACCCAAGTTGTAAAACGTTTGGTACATAAATAATATTAGTGGTAAAAATTTTTCCTCTTATATTTACAATATTAAATAAAATAACACAGAACACAAAATAAAGTAAAACATAATCACACCATAATATACATATGATTTTTGTCTGAAGTATATAATTAATTTACAACTACAAATATTTAACAAAGTAGTAAAAAGTCAGCATAAGACTAAAACATAACACCTAAGATATGAGCCCTTGTCAAAAGACAAATTCCCTAGTTGGGAATGTCTTGACCGATAGAAATTCGACCCAAAACTATGTCGAAGTTCTCTCTAGGAGTATGGTGAAATTCATTCCACAACTCCCTAATAGGTAAAATAACCTGTACAAAAGTAACCGTAAAACGTGTAGTAACGAACCCATGTCGAGTCCTACTTACTGATAAAGTATCGTCACCATTGTACTCTATGTGTCCTGTGTCCCAGTGGATATACCAAGCCTCAGCGCCTTCGAGAAACTGTAGTCTAAAGAAACCTAATTGACCTCCTCTTGCCGCCATTGTAGTCTTCGATGATATAAACATAAAGTAGAAATAGGCAGAACAATACAATAAAGAGGTGAGACAATCTACATCATTACCCGCATGGCAAATAAGAAAACGACAATACGAAACAATTATCACAATAATACATACCAGTATATCATGCATAATATAGTAAAGTAATACATACCATTATATCACATACAATATAGCAAATTAGTACATCATGCATTTTATGACAGATTATAATAAACATTAAAATGCAGATGATGAATAATACACACACTGACTCATTCCTACTCCATGGAGCTAAACACGGATATCTGAGAGAATGATCCGAAAAGAACTAATAGTACTTATGGCTGCTCAACCAAACTATTGCACTGTCTAACGTTGTGTCTATAGCCCACAGTCCAAACATCGTGTAGCAGTACACAGTCCAAACATCGTGTACTATAGGCATTGTACATAATAGTCTTCTCAAAACGTTGATTAAGAACAGTGCTTGTCAAGATCATTAGTGTATTGCCCGTTACCACGGCCCAGAGGCGCTACCAACTGTCCACATATGGGATTCTCCGCACAGTAATGTCTCCAAGTTCATATACTGAACCACACTACGCCTATCACACCACAACCCGGTGTAATTCATCTCGTCAATCAATCGCCAATTATCAACCAAATTGCCAAAACACTCTAAGCATGATCTAAAATTACCAAAAATACCCTTTATATCCAGATTTTACCATATTTATGAAAATACCCATAGTCACAATATTCCAAAATATAGCTTGTCCCACCTGACAGTACTATCTCACAACATGTCTGGGTCCACCACTTTGGCCCGACAGCAAAACTCATTGTATCGTTTAATTGCGTAGATATTTTATCACAATTTCACAATCGCGTCGCTTTTACAAATATTTTAAAATCGCATAAATATATTTTTATATTTTTGAACATCGCGTAATGTTTTTAAATCATTTTCTCAACCGCGTAAGATTGTTAAATCATTTTCTTAACCATACAGCTTAAAATAATCATTTTAAATATGTGTAGACTATATCTAGTACTTTTAAATTACGTAAAGTACTTTTCTTATGTTATAAATATATTATGGAATCGTTTTATTTTATTCGCTTGATTTTAGTAAATTTTGGCAGCATTTTGCCTACAAGATCAGTATAAGGTATTTTTAACGTTTTCCTCTAAATTCTATTTTATTTTAATATTACCCAATAGTTACACTTTAAACTTGCTAACGTGCTTCAAAACTTATAGAGTGAGCTCTAAGTTAGTATTTTTCAAGCGTTCACTTTATTTCTTGCTTATAATAAATTCTGCTAAACTTAGAATTCTAAACTAAGTTTATTTACTTTATTTCTCAAAGATTCATTGGGAATCAATTTCTTTTGTAAATTAATTTCTTAACCTATCTTAGAAAATAAAATGGCACTCAATTATACATTAAATGGCATGTTGGCCATAATTAATCTAAATCATTCTTAAATTTATTATTTTACCTAGCTTCTTTAAATCACTGATTTAGAAAATGGTTAAGAACATTTTGGTTCGCTGTTTAATGATAAGGTCGTGAGCCTCAATGTGTTCTTTGGAACACTCATGCAAATCGTTACATGTTATTCACATCCTACTTTAATAATTATATAACTATAAACACATACAATATATAAACACATGCAATATATTTTAAAACTATAAACATGCATAGCAAATAAAATAAATCACAAATAGGAAAGCATTTAAACATACACATAGAATAATAAAAACAACAAACAGTCAAACGAATGAATCCTTATGGATTCTTCACACTTACAATTCCATTTTCTCATCACCACTTAGAGTTGATGAGATTAAATCTCCGTCTTACCTCTTGAAGACAAAGATTGGCTAGTCTCCTCCTTCTCCTTGTCTTCTTTAAAATCAACACAAAATCCTAATAATCTTTAAATAATTAGTAAAAACACATACAAGGATTAAGATTGAAAAACCATGGAACAATCATGGTTTAGATAATCAAAAACCAAACTTTAAACCAAAGAATCAAAACTTGCCCTTAGGAAAGTGAATAAAAGGTTGGATTTTGAACTAGATAGAGTAGGTTTTTGGCAAAACCTTGTGAAGGAAAAGTGTTTAGAATATGATTTTGGTTTAAGAAAAGTGAAGAGGTAAAATTATAGAGGATTGGTGGTGATATTTGGGTGCTTGGCCAAATTCTAGTAAGAAAATGGGAGAGAAAGTGTGCTTGGGTTCTTGGTGTTTTTGAGAGAAATGAAAGCTTGATTATGATAAGTGTAAAAAGTAAATATTGAGTGTGTAAAATAAGGGGGCTGCCGTGAGTGCATAATGGGTGAGGTTGAGTGTTTAACTTGGATAGGTAAATATCTAAGTGTGTTCACATTAAGCAAGCACATGGCTTATGTCATGGATAGTTCTAGAACCATGTAGAACTTTTCCATCTAGCCTCCTTGGCCATGGGGTTCATTGGGTTTAGGGGCTTGGATTAGTTTTAATTACAAGCTAATTAAATGCTAATTAAGTAGACAATTAATTAGGTTAAATATCCCATTAACACTTAATTAACATTCTAATGATATAACTAATTAGTTTAACATATATTAGCATATATTATAACCTTTAAACAATATTAGGATATCTAATTAGTATTTAGATTATAACTAATTGATAACTAAGTTAGTTTACTTAGTTTGCTAATTAGGTAATTATATTAACCAAATTAGGTTTAATTAGCTACTAATCAAATTCAAGCCACTATGTTTGACTTAATCCTATCCATTGATTTCAACTTTAATTCCTAGCCCTAGATGTAATCTAAGGTGGAGATTGATTGGTCATAAAACTTGAATTTTTATCTCACCATTGATTTGATCAATGGTTAAGGTTAAAGGCTTCCTAACTAAGTTTTCATCCAACGGTCCACATTAAAGTCCATGCTTCTTTCTTTGACCTATTCCTATTGGTTCAAATTAGTCAAGTCACTTTCGTTGACTTGCTCTCATTGGCTTAGAATTTGGTCTAGTCAGAATCGTTGACTGCTTTTCTAAACGTGAGTCCCACAGATTTTTAAGGGTCCATGGTCATTTTGAAGCAGATTTCTACTGTTTTTGAGATAGTAGGCACTGTAATATAAAATAATATTATAATAATATAAAATTATTTTATTACACAGATAAATCCTAAAAATTAAGAGATTAATATATATATCAATCAGAATTGGGTTTAGTAAGATCCCCCAGCTCCAATTAATTAAAATAAGATTTTTTCGGCCAGAAAATTATTATTTCCCTGGCTAGGAGCAAATCACATACAACAATCAAATACACTCACAAAATAGTCAAATTTAATTTACTACTCACAGAATTCACAAAATCGTACATTTCAGAACAATAATGTAATTATCCCAAAAGTTGGGGTGTTACAACTCTCCCCTACTAAAAAGAATTTCATCCTCGAAATTCATCATACATCAAAACAATTGAGAGTATTGCTCCCTCATCCTATCTTCTAGCTCCCATGTGGCTCCGCCACTTACATCGTTCTAAACCACTTTAACTAATGCGATCTTCCTTCCTCGAAGTTGCTTTGTCCTTCGATCTTCAATCTTGACTGGAACTGTCTCATGAGTTAAATTCTCCTTCAGTCGCACGGTGTCTGGTTCAATGATGTGAGTCGAATCAAAAATATATTTTCGTAGTTGTGATACGTGAAATAAATTATGGAGATTCGATAAGAATGGTGGTAGTGAAATCTGATAAGCTACCGGACCTACCCGACGAAGTATTTGATATGGCTCGATAAACTTTCGAGTGAGTTTCCTCAACTTGATCACTCGTCCAACTCCAGTCATAGGTGTCACCCGTAGAAACACATAGTCACCTTCTTCGAATTCAAGCGATCTTCATTTTTTATCAGCATAACTCTTTTACCGCGTTTGAGTTGTCCTCATCTTGTCTTGGATCATCTTCACTTTCTTAGTAGTCTGCTGCACAAATTCGGGTCCTACAATATTACCTTCACCAGCATGATACCAACACAATGGTGTTCTACAGCATCTCCCATATAATGCCTCATAGGGTGTCATCCCTATGCTCAAATGAAACTATTATTGTATATGAACTCTATAAATATTAGAAATTCATCCCAACAAGTCCTTTGAAAATTCTAACTATTCGTCTTTTCCTTATATCCAAGTCCCTCTTGATTGAATAGGTACTTCAAGCCCTTGAAACTATTGGGAATTTTATAGGAAAGAAAATGTCTTCAGACCTTCTTTGCACCACGACTATTGCATATCCTAAAACGTAAACTGAATAATCCTTCTCATGCACGTTCCACCGCCTTGAAATATACGTCATCACCCTTCTATTTAATCTCAACACTCAATCTAAATCCACAAGTTGAGCTTCTTATAACTGAATTTGCATCCGACTAGTTTCGCGCATAACTCCTTTTTCTTCTTCAAAAATTGAAGAACTGCATGGAGATCTTCAGCATGTTCCTTTGAATTTTGAAAATAGGTCAAAATATTGCCAATAAGGATAATGACAAATTTGCCTAGATGGGAAAGAAAGATCCGATTTATATAGTTCGTGAACATCGCCAAAACATTCCTTACCCCGAATGGTAGTACCAAATATTCATAGTGCCTGCAACGCATCTGAAAATCTGTCTTGGAACATTCTTTACCTTTATGCAAATCTGATAATAACCAGCACGTAAATCAATCTTGGAGCAAATAGTGATTTCCTGCATTTGGTCTTCTAGTTCCTCTGTTGTCACATCATTCCAGATTTTCTCCATCAAGATAAGTTGTTTTACTTGCCTATTTTTAATCTTAACAAAAAATGTCTCATAGATCAAGTTTTCTTCTAATTGTAATGTATTTGGTATTATGACATAAGTTGGATCAAGAATAATCCTTCTTAATTGAAATACATGAAAGACACTATGAAGGTCATAAGGAAAAGTAATAAGACTGTTCAATAGGTTACTAGATTAGTCCAATCAAAGAATTCGAGATGGTCTAATAGATTTCAAAATGAATATGGTCCAATAATTTTAGAAATGAACTTTTTGGATTCAAATCCAAAAATCTCAGATCAAGGAAATACTAAAATTGCATTGCAACAATCTAGTAGGATATGGTTGGAAAATAACCAATCCATTTATAAAATCAGGCTCTCTAATAGATGTGATTTTGGATAAACAAATCAAATCAACAGAAAAGATTTGATATTCAATAGATGTAAGGTAGAATTACAAAACTTGAGTATAAACAACAAGTTTAATCAAGAAGAGTAGAAATACTCAAATTATACTATAACAAAGATACAGATAAATCAAATTGATTTACTCAGTCTATTTGAGAAAGAAATAGACAAACCAGATCAATAAAGGTTTCAAACTCCTATAATAATAGGATAGATTTAAACAGGCTCTAGTAGGAATAACAAGTTTAGAAGTTGAAGTAACATTATGAAAAGAAGTAAAACACAGATAACCCCAACAAATTTACACAATCACAGATCACAAGAGAATGGGTTACCTCACAAATTATACAGCGCAGTTTTTAAGATTACCCTCTATGGCACAACTTTCTCGCTTCTTAAGTTTTTGTATTTGAACGTTCTCATTACACTCTTTGCACCGACTCTTTTCTTCTTTTTGAGATTTTGAAACACGTGTATTACTAATGGAAGTTTCCATCTTCAGCTGGTCACATTCTTTGGAGAAATGTCAAAGCTTTCCATATCTATAACAAATTATAATCTTAATCGTGCAGTTTCTTGTCATATGATTCTTTCCACACTTCTAGCACTTTGTTGGTGATGCCACAGTCTGACCAAAATCGTTGCCACTAGTACTTCCTTTCTTTGTTCGTTGTTGCTTCCCCGGTGGTTGTACATACGACTCTCGCTGAAAATGATTGACCTTACGCTTCCTTCTATTTTGGATTATCGAAGGTTCTAAGTTATAGTTTCTCGCATCCGGTGGTTGCTCCAATCCAAATAAGCTATAAAGTTCGATTATCAGTTCCTGCTGCTGAGAGATCATCTATCTCTATTGTACTGTTACTTCAATCACCTTTTGCATCGCTCTTCTAGCTGCGGCTATACGATCTTCATCATGTTTCGCGTTCACATGCTTATGTTCATAACGTTCCCTTATCTTTCTTCAAAGATAAACAAAATCAACACACAACAAACTAAACGTAGCGATTTCGCACAAAATCGTTTCCTTTAGGAAACTGCAACATATCTCTGTGTTCAATATTAGAGATTCACACAGCACAAACAAGATAAACCTACCCACAAACCCAAAAGACTCTAACTTGGGCTCTGATACCAACTAATGTAACACTTTTGTGGGGATGTCATATTTATGATGCAGTAAAATAAAATAAAATAAAATTTTTACTCAAGTTGTAAAACGTTTGGTACATAAATAATATTAGTGGTAAAAGTTTTTCCTTTTATATTTATAATATTAAATAAAATAACACAGAACACAAAATAAAGCAAAACATAATCACACCATAATATACATATGATTTTTGTCTGAAGTATATAATTAATTTACAACTACAAATATTTAACAAAGCAGTAAAAAGTCAGCATAAGACTAAAACATAACACCTAAGACATGAGCCCTTGTCAAAAGACAAATTCCCTAGTTGGGAATGTCTTGACCGATAGAAATTCGACCCAAAACTATGTCGAAGTTCTCTCTAGGAGTATGGTGAAATTTATTCCACAACTCCCTAATAGGTAAAATAACCTGTACGAAAGTAACCGTATAACGTGTAGTAACGAACCCATGTCGAGTCCTACTTACTGATAAAGTAACGTCACCACTGTACTCTATGTGTCCTGTGTCCCAGTGGACATACCAAGCCATAACGCCTTCGAGAAACTGTAGTCTAAAGAAACCTAATTGACCTCCTCTTGCCGCCATTGTAGTCTTCGATGATATAAACATAAAGTAGAAGCAGGCAGACCAATACAATAAAAAGGTAAGATAATTTACATCATTACCCGCATGGCAAATAAGAAAACGACAATACGAAACAATTATCATAATAGTACATACCAGCATATCATGCATAATATAGCAAAGTAAAACATACCATTATATCACATACAATATAGCAAATTAGTACATCATGCATTTTATGACAGATTATAATAAACATTAAAATGCAAATGATGAATGATACACACACTGACTCGTTCTTACTCCATGGAGCTAAACACGGATATCTGAGAGAATGATCCGAAAAGAACTAATAGTACTTATGGCTGCCCAACCAAACTATTGCACTGTCTAACGTTGTGTCTATAGCCCACAATCCAAACATCGTGTAGCAGTACACAGTCCAAACATCGTGTACTACAGGCTTTATACATAATAGTCTTCTTAAAACCTTGATTAAGAACAGTGCTTATCAAGATCATTAGTGTGTTACCCGTTACCACGGCCCAGAGGCGCTACCAACTGTCTACATATGGGATTCTCCGCACACTAATGTCTCCAAGTTCATATACTGAACCACACTACGCCTATCACACCACAACCCGGTGTAATTCATCTCGTCAATCAATCGCCAATTATCAACCAAATTGACAAAACACTCTAAGCATGATCTAAAATTACCAAAAATACCCTTTATATCCAGATTTTACCATATTTATGAAAATACCCTTAGTCACAATATTCCAAAATATAGCCTGTCCCACCTGACAGTACTATCTCACAACATGTCCGGGTCCACCACTTTGGCCCGACAGCAAAACTGACTGTATCGCTTAATTGCGTAGATATTTTATCGCATTTTCACAATCGTGTCGCTTTTACAAATGTTTTAAAATTACGTAAATATATTTTGACATTTTTGAACATCGCGTAATGTTTTTAAATCATTTTCTCAATCGCGTAAGATTTTTAAATCATTTTCTTAACCATACAGCTTAAAATCATCATTTTAAATATGTGTAGACTATATCTAGTACTTTGAAACTACGTAAAGTATTTTTCTTATGCTATAAATATATTATGGAGTCGTTTTATTTTATTCGCTTGATTTTAGTAAATTTCGGCAGCATTTTACCTATAAAATCAGTATAAGGTATTTTTAACGTTTTCCTCTAAATTCTATTTTATTTTAATCTTACCCAATAGTTACACTTTGAAACTTGCTAACGCGCTTCAAAACTTATAGGGTGAGCTCTACGTTAGTATTTTTCAAGCGTTCACTTTATTTCTTGCTTATAATAAATTCTACTAAACTTAGAATTCTAAACTAAGTTTATTTACTTTGTTTCTCAAAGATTCATTGGCAATCAATTTCTTTTGTAAATTAATTTCTTAACCAATCTTAGAAAATAAAATGGCACTCAATTATACATTAAA
This sequence comes from Ormosia semicastrata, assembly GCA_029884595.1. Taxonomy (NCBI): domain Eukaryota; kingdom Viridiplantae; phylum Streptophyta; class Magnoliopsida; order Fabales; family Fabaceae; genus Ormosia; species Ormosia semicastrata. Next base: position 58,258,895 of record JAQQTO010000063.1, read on the forward strand.
TAGCATGTTGGCCATAATTAATCTAAATTATTCTTAAATTTATTATTTTACCTAGCTTCTTTAAATCATTGATTTAGAAAATGGTTGAGAACATTTTGGTTCTCTGTTTAATGATAAGGCCGTGAGCCTCAATGTGTTCTTTGGAACACTCATGCAAATCGTTACATGTTATTCACATCTTACTTTAATAATTATACAACTATAAACACATACAATATATAAACACATGCAATATATTTTAAAACTACAAACATGCATAGCAAATAAAATAAATCACAAATAGGAAAGCATTTAAACACACACATAGAATAATAAAAACAACAAACAGTCACATGAATGAATCCTTATGGATTCTTCACACACATACAATTCCATTTTCCCATTACCACTTAGAGTTGATGAGATTAAATCTCCCTCTTACCTCTTGAAGACAAAGATTGGCTAGTCTCCTCCTTCTCCTTGTCTTCTTTAAAATCAACACAAAATTGTAATAATCTTTAAATAATTAGTAAAAACACATACAAGGATTAAGATTGAAAAACCATGGAACAATCATGGTTTAGATAATCAAAAACCAAACTTTAAACCAAAGAATCAAAACTTACCCTTAGGAAAGTGAACAAAAGGTTGGATTTTGAACTAGATAGAGTAGGTTTTTGGCAAAACCTTGTGAAGGAAAAGTGTTTAGAATATGACTTTGGTTTAAGAAAAGTGAAGAGGTAAAATTATAGAGGATTGGTAGTGATATTTGGGTGCTTGGCCGAATTCTAGTAAGAAAATGGGAGAGAAAAAGTGTGCTTGGGTTCTTGGTGTTTTTAAGAGAAATGAAAGCTTGATTATGATAAGTGTAAAAAGTATATATTGAGTGTGTAAAATGAGGGGGCTGCCGTGAGTGCATAATGGTTGAGGTTGAGTGTTTAACTTGGATAGGTAAATATCTAAGTGTGTTCACATTAAGCAAGCACATGGCTTATGTCATGGATAGTTCAAGAACCATGTAGAACTTGTCCATCTAGCCTCCTTGGCCGTGGGGTTCATTGGGTTCAGGGGCTTGGATTAGTTTTAATTACAAGCTAATTGCATGCTAATTAAGTAGACAATTAATTAGGTTAAATATCCCATTAACACTTAATTAACATTCTAATGATATAACTAATTAGTTTAACATATATTAGCATATTTATAACCTTTAAACAATATTAGGATATCTAATTAGTATTTAGATTATAACTAATTGATAATTAAGTTAGTGTACTTAGTTTGCTAATTAGGTAATTAGATTAACCAAATTAGGTTTAATTAGCTACTAATCAAATTCAAGCCACTATGTTTGACTTAATCCTATCCATTGATATCAACTTTAATTCCTAGCCCTAGATGTAATCTAAGGTGGAGATTGATTAGTCATAAAACTTGAATTCTTATCTCACCATTGATTTGATCAACGTTTAAGGTTAAAGGCTTCCTAACTAAGTTTTCATCCAACGGTCCACATTAAAGTCCATGCTTCTTTCTTTGACCTATTCCTATTGGTTCAAATTAGTCAAGCTACTTTCGTTGACTTGCTCTCATTGGCTTAGAATTTGGTCCAGTCAGAATTGTTGACTATTTTTCTAAACGCAGGTCCCACAGACTTTTAAGGGTCCATCGTCATTTTGAAGCAGATTTCTACTATTTTTGAGACAAGTAGATCTTGTAATATAAAATAATATTATAATAATATAAAATTATTTTATCACACGTTAAATCCTAAAAATTAAGATATTAATATATATATCAATCAGAATTGGGTTTAGTAAGATCCCTTAGCTCCAATTAATTAAAATAAGATTTTTTCGGCCAGAAAATTATTATTTCCCTGGCTCAGAGCAAATCACATACAACAATCAATTACATTCACGGAATAGTCAAATTTAATTTACTACTCACAGAATTCACAAAATAGTACATTTCAGGATAATATTGTAATTATCCCAAAAGTTGGGGTGTTACAAAATACCTACCTTTTAAACACTTGAAGGATTGAGAGCAAATCTTGTGAAGATCTATCATTCTTGACTCATGCTTTTCAATTGAAATTTCCTTGCTTGTTGATTTGAAATGTGAAGAAACGTTATCTCATAAATGTTTTAATTACTTGAATGATTGGTTGCTCTTCATTTTTAAATATTATTAGAAATTGAGTCTTTTAGAGTGTTTAGCTTTTGAGTTTGTTTTCCTAGTTTTGGTCTTATGTGTTTTGCTCAGGAGTACAAAAAGCTAAGTGTGGGGGAATTTCATGATCACATATTTAATACATTAATAAGCCTTCATTTTTAGTCATTTACACTCTCCATGTACTTAATTGATTGAGTTTGATTATGTTTTGTAAGTTTGGACTCAAATTGGACTTAATTAAATTTTTTAGCATAATTTACGTCTTACGTTATTTCTGTATTTGGACTATATCTTGGGATGTAGGTAACCAAATAAGGTGAATCTGGTGGCATTTTAAAGACAAGAGAGATCTCTATAACTTTTATGAAGACCTAAAAGGCCCAATCACACGAGTAGATAACTAAAATTGGGGTTGAACAAGAACTAGAGTACTGTTCCTGACAGCTTGACCTATATGTACTGTTCATGCCATATTTCAGGATAGATGTTGTCAAATAGGTTGAAATTTTGATGATGAATAGTTGAGATCTATATCTATAACTTTTATATTGAACACTTTTCCAGAATCTGAAGCCTAATGGGTGATATTTGGCTTACAAGTCAGAACAGAGGAGCTGTGACTGGGCCTGAGCAGTGTGTAGTTATTTGAACGTATCTGGCATTATAGAAATGATATTGGACTCAAACTAAAGCCATTTGAAAGAAGATCCAAGCCTACAACTTTCATGAAATCATATTTGCTCATTCTGACGCATTCAATGACTTCAAAGCTAAATTATTTTAGAGATAAGGAATCTCTATAATTTTCCACTCACCAAAAGTCATTTGACATTTTCTACTCATTTTCCACTCATCCACTCACTAATGACTCAGCCCCCTTGTCATTTTATATCTCTAATCCTCTATAAAAGGGGGACTTGGCAGATCATTGGAGGTATTAGGTGTTAGGTACAAAAATGATGTTAGTTTGTTACTAGGTTTTCTTGTAGTAATTTTTCTTTGTTCTAAATTGAAGTCATGTTCTTCTTCTTCTTTTTCTCTCTTCCTTTCTTCTTGTCTATGAGTAAATAAGTTTCATTTTGCTTGGGTGAAAGGGTGAAGCTCTTGGTAATGAAATAAGGTTAGATTAATTTCTCTCTTGTGCTTAAATGATATATTTTCAAGTGGTCATTATACGTATTATATTTTGTTTCCAATTAATTTAAAAACCCTCCTTGTAAAGTGAAGTTCTTGATTTTTTGTAGACAAGAGATTGACACAATGAATGCTTGAACCCATTTACAAGTGGTGGTGGTAGAAACTCTCTTTATAAAGTGGAGATCTGGATTTGTTGTAGACAAGATTTTAGCACAATGAATGCTTGATCCCATTTATGAGTGGTGGTGTTAATAGATGATTAAAGGAATCATAATATAATTACGTATATAATTTTTAATGAACTTTGAACGTTATATTTTTCGATTGAAACCTCCGTTATGTGTGGATTCTAATTGAGTTATAAAAGAATTAATATTGTCCTTAATTTATTTACCAAGAGTGGATCTCCTAACCCAAGCAATTTCTTTTTATTTGTGACTAAGTTTTTATCACCTTTATTGTTATAACAAAATATTTTTCTTACGTCACATAAATTTTTCTTCATCAATTCCCTGTGAATCGACCTCGGACTCCCGAAAAATTTATTACTTGAGATAACCTGCACTTGGGTTTGCAACCTTTAAATCTGCATCAATAAAAACATGACAATCGTGACTTTTCATTCTATATATCTTCCCATCATCTAAATTGATGCAACGAGCAATGTTTGACACATACCTATTGGGAAATTTCAATTGTTTTATCCATTCACACACTATGCTCCTTTGATTGGCATTTAGCACATAAGTTGCCTTCAATTTTTTATACTTGCCATTCTCAACAATCAATTCTAAGGTGAGACGTTTACATATCATCTTAAAATCTTCTCTTGTATTTGCATTGTTTGTTGTCTTGCCCTTGATGTCCATAACAATGTTGAAGATATTCTCAATCACATTCTTCTCAACATGCATAACATGTAAATTATGTCGTATTAGATTAGTGGACCAATAAGGCAATTCCCAAAATATGCTCTTCTTCACCCAGTTATGAAATTCACCAAAGTCATGTTGTTTTTGGTTACGTGAATTCAAGCCAAAAATGACTTCCTCAAGTTGAGTCACTCTATTCAAGACATTTGTACCACTCAATCGTTGTGGCGGCAAAAAACTTTTCACTATTGAATTCTTCTTAAAAGAGTATCGATCACGAACGAAACGAATGTTTAGGTGGCGGATATTGATGATGGAAATCAAACCAGCAACACTTCCTACCATGCTTCAATATAAATGACTTACTATTCTCTAGATAGTAGGGACAAGCAAGTTTTCCATGAGTTCTTCATCCACTTAGCATTCCATAAGCTAGAAAGTCACTTATTATTCATAACAAAGATGCTTCATATTAAAATTTTGCTTATTCCACGCATCAAAAGTGTTCACCCCATTATCCCACAAAATCTTTAAGTCATCAATCAAAGGTCTAAGATAGTAAACTTTTACCTAATGACTTCTCTCTAGGAATCACAAGAGTGAGGAATATGTATTCCCTTCTCATACACATACTTGGGGGAAAATTATAAGGTGTGACAAAAATAGGTCATCATGAGTATGGATTAGCTAAACTACTAAATGGATTAAAACCATCTGTGCAAAGGTCAAACATAACATTTCGAGTTTCTAGCGCAAATGTCGAATGGATGGCATCAAAATGTTTCCAAGCCTTAGTGTCAATTAGATGCAGGATCACTGATTTATCTTTACGCACTCCATCTGCATGCCAGCGTATATATTGTGCAGTCTTTTTGGACATAAAAAAGAATTGGAGTCTCGGAATAATGGGACAATATCGTAACACTGAGAATGACACATCCTTCTAATTTTTAGAATGTCCCACCTTTGGTTTGAATCGCTGGTGTCCTTATACTAAGCACACTAAGTAAACATTATTGTCCATGTACTCTCCATAATACAACATGCAATGATTAGGATATGCATCTATCTTCTCATATCCTAATCCCAACTCATTAACCATTCTCTTCGATCTGTAATAATTTTTGGGTAACCTTTCTAACTCTGGAAGCATGGTCTTAATTATGACAATCATTCAATTATAACAACTCTCACTTATGTTGAACTCTAACTTTAGATTCAAGAGTTGAGTTACAGCTAATAATTTTGTATGCTTATGGTAACCATCCCATAAAGGTTCGTCAGCGTTTCTCAACAAATCATTAAACTTTGAAGCCGATAGATTCAGATCTTCTTCCAAATCTTGAACTTCTAGATTTAATGTATCACCCGCAACATCCATAACCATATCCACACATAGATTCCTTGTCTCAACTTCATCATCAAGGACAATAGAAGCTGAACCACTATCCCCCCATCTGTTCTCATCATGAATGGTCCAATTTACATAACCCTTCATAAATCCATACTTATACAAATGGTTCTCTACTGAAAATGATTCGATCCTAACATTGTTCTTACATTTTGCACATGGACAAGGAATGCGACTTAATGCATCAAAAATTATTGGGTGTCCTTTGGCAACCTTAATGAAATAATCAACTTCATTCTTGAATTCTTCACTTATAAGGGTAGTATGATCCTTTCTTCGTAACATCCAACTTCGATCAGGTTTCATGATTGTTGAAGTTGATTTAACACATTAGTACTATTATTTCCAAAATCCTCATCTCTCTTAACATGGTATGGCTATATCCTATTCGAGAAGACATTTTTCAGCACTTGGTTAATAGTACTCACAAAAATCACACTTTGTATACTAGACAAAATTTTGACAGTATTTCCCATTGGTCTCCAAGTGCACGGCTAGAAAGTGGTGACATCTACCATGATCAACTGTGCACCCAGAGAACAAAAGGAAATGTTGCACAACAAAATTTCATCAAGTATATGATACAAGAGATGTTAGAGTAACTATAATCAAGTGAAGGAAAAGTTTCTTCCTAAACTATCCAACTTGGACAATTCAAGATTCAATACAATGAGTATATAACTTGTTAGACTGGTAAATGGTTACAAAGGTAGCATATGACTTGTTTAACATTCCTATGAAGTTTTGTATCAAACTAAGTTAGTTTAGGCACTTTACTGCAACACAGAAGGTGAAAAACAGCTTAAAATGACTCAGATAATAGTTTTAAAGGCTAAGTTGAGGGAAATAAATATGGATAATTTTTTCCTAGGTCACAAATGTATGAAACAAGATGTGGTTAAAGTTTCAAGATTAACTGAGTCAGTTTGGTATTTTTAAGCATACTGGTGGTGTGTTTTAATACCAGATTGCCTTGTAGTAGATATGAAAAATTATGAAAATGATGAAATGGGTAATTAGATGAATCTTACGATTTATTGTAATACCTATGGAAGTTAGAAAACTTGATTTGGAAAAATATAAGTGTTCCTAATCGATATAAAGTTACAGTTTATGACTTAAGTGGCCTTAGTCATATCCTTTTGTTTGACTTTATCTTCTCTTCTCCTCTAATGCACATCTCTTACTACTGCAAACAGAAATAGAAAATGAAGGCAAAGAGAAGAGAAAGAAAGAGAAAGAAAATCAAAGGGAAGAAGAGTAGATAAAGGGAAAGGCCAAAGAAAAGTCCAAAGTTTGAAGATTAACTAGACTACAAGAGGTAGGGGTAGCTACGCTTCTGTACTTCTTTTCTTCCTAACTTCATCCTTGTTTCATATATTTGTTCATGGATGAAAAATAGGTTTTTGAGTGGTTTAGGTTGTTCTCTTGTTTGTTTACTTTTTCAATGGTAGAGTTAGTTTGTTCTTGGCTTAGTTCTTGTTTGGTTGATGATAGGAAACTTAAAGAAAACTCATTTGAATACCTAGAGTCAAAGTTAAGAAATGGGTATGACATAGGTATGAAACTCTTTGTTTTTCTTATATTTGATTCCATGCTTGAAGAATTGAGAGTAGCATGAGTATTGTAACATGCTTAGGGACCGAATTTTGGTTAAAAAACCATGTAGAATCTTTGATTAAAGGGTTAAAACTAGATGAGAAAACTTAATGAAATAGAACTCTGTTTCATGGTTCAAAATGCACTAAATAACCGATTATAGGGGATCCATAATTGATTATTTTGCTGTGACAGAATGTGACTGGATGCTGAATAATCAATTACCCAAGAGAGTAAACAGTTATTCATGCATGGCATAGAGAATGGTCATGCAATAATCGATTAGCCAGTGAAGCCTAACCGGTTATTTTCGTATGACAGAAACACATGAGGAGTTTTAATTAGCTCTTATCCGATTACTAGAGCAGATAATCAGTTAGAGACAGTGCTAAAATTAGAGTTTTGGCTTGTCCTTTGGATAATTGGTTAGGCACCTGAGAAAATAGAATTCTCTATTATGAGTGCCTACGAAAAGCTTGTTTAAGCTATGAATGAATCCTAGAGATTCAATAGAAGCTTTTATGTATGCTTTTGATATAAGTTAAGACCTAACTAGAAGTATTTCAAGAAAGCTTAAGCCTTTAAGCTTCCAAAAATGGTGAATTGCTTTAGGTAAGTATCTAACACCTTAAGTAACTTAATATTGCTTTAGACATCACTTAAGATGCAATAAGTGACAAAAATAGTCACTTAAGATGTAATGAGTGAGGTGTATTAGATGCAAGTAGACTAAGATAGATTGATATTGTTTTCCTATGAATGTGACCTTATATGATATGCTCTGTCATTTGGTTAGAAGGAAAGGGAATCAAAAGTTCCTAAAGGAACATGAAATTCCTAACCATGAGCTAAGGTTACATGTAGTAAGAGGTTGCAGTTCTTCCTCCCTACAACAAGTGAACATGAGAAACTAGAGTTCCTAGTGAAACATCTTGGTTCTTATTTAAGCTAAGTGTGTACATAGGTATCTAAGTTAACTTGGTTTTCTTTAGTTAGTAAAGCTTAACCTTGTAGAATGTGTAAACATATCTTGTTAATATGAGTTAAGATTATGTTTATTATGTTATGCATGATAATTTATTCTTTGTGAATGGTTATATGCTGGTTTTGGTTTACTTATACTGAGAATTTATTGATTCTCACCCCGTTGTGTTGCCATGTAAATCTAGGTGAAGGCTCTTCAAAGAAAAAGAGAAAAAATGAAGAAAATGAAGAATTAGCTTAGTTTTAGTTTCTAGTAAAGTTTGTACAAAATCTTATATCGCATATATTGGTTTTGTAATGCAATTAAATATATGTATTACCTTATGTCCTTAGAGGAAATGGTTTGTATATATAAATGTATGCATGTTTTCGTATTTCATAAGGCTATCTATAATGATTGTATTAGTGATTATGGATATATTATTATGTTATTACATAAGTAGTGACATTATAATGCTTCATATCTCTGTGTATGCTACATAGATCGAGATATTGGTGTTAGGATGTTATAATCTGAGTCCAACACTCTTGTGTAATAACTATCCATGCTTCTATTGTGCAGAAAATCAATCAGTCTAAGGTGCTCTATGAGCCTAAAACATTGCAATGGTTATTTTGAGCAAAAAGTGGCAGTGAGATACCTGGGCTAAATGATTTTTCGAGTTTGAAACTTTTCCTAGAATTTTCTGCAAGCCTTACACTACTAAAGTGATGAGAAAGATCCAAACCAAGAATTGGAGCTTGAGGAGCTTGGGGTGCTTTTCTTGCGATAACCCCTGTTTGTGGCCTCTTGGCCCTTTGAGATGATTCAACCATCTAGAGGAATGAGGTGAAAGGAATAGAAGGAAGGTGGTAGGAAGAGTGTAACACCCTCAATAACATGTTGGGCTTATGTATAGTTACAGACGTATCCTAATATTTGCTTAACATGCTAGTTTAATTTTGTGACAAACTGAGTTAGTTTAGGCACTTTGCTGCAACACAAAAAGTGGAAAGTAGCTTAAAATGACTCAGATAATGGCTTTAAAGGCTAAGTTAAAGGAAATAAAGATCGATAATTTATTTCTAGGTCACAAATATGAGGATGAGGATGTAGTTAAAGTGTCAAGATAAACTAAGTTGATTTGGTATTTTTAAGTACACTGGTTATGTGTTTTAATACCGAATTGACATGTAACAGATATAGAAAAGTATGAAAATGGTAAAACTAGGATTTAGGTGAATCCTAGGTTTTATTTCAATATTGTTAGAAGTTACGAAATTTGATTTAGTGATATGTGAAATCCGCAAGTGTATGGTTTCGTTGTCAAGTAATAAAAAGATCGAATCCACAGGGACTGTGTCTATGAATACCAATTAATTAATTAATTCAATTCAATTAAACAAAAAAGACAAAATTGTTGATTGATGAGAACGTAGTAACAAAGTAATTAAATAAATAAATATAAAAGTGCAAATTGAGAACAAGAACAACAAGTTATTAAGAAAGGTTTTTCAGATTCAAGAAAAGCTTCCAAGATTGGGGTAACCACAATGATACAAGACAAATCATAATTGATAACCCTTTTATTAAAATTGAAATTCAATTGAAGGTGAATTACCTTAAATTAGTTAATGTTCTTTCTCAAGAGACAAGAACTGTTCCCAATTAAACTAATTCCTACTCTCGTGGTAATTGAATTTAAATTAAACCCATTACGGTTTATGGTAATTCATTGAATCCTCAAAAAGCTAAACCTACTCTCGTGATTTAGACCTTAATTTCAAGTTTTATAGTTCCAACACCTAGGTTTACCTCTCAGTACGTCCCTAGATATCTATGAGATACAAATATGTGGCCAGTAAATTCACATGAATAAGCGCAATAAGGATTGAATCAAAGAACATTCAAGATTAATAAAAGGGGAAACAAAGTCAATTAATCATCATCAATGTATCAAAGGGCATTGCCCAATCCTAGAAATAAAGAGAAGTACTCAACATAGAGAAGAAGAAATAAGAAAACATATACAAAAACATCCAAACCCGTAATCAAAGAGAGAAGAGGAAAGAAAGATCAAGATCCAGAGCCTCCAAGTATGCCTCCTTCAAACTAATCTGGAACCCCAAAATTGTATTCAGAACATCTATTTATACCCCTAGGGTTTTAATTGGCTAAAAGGTCCCAAAAGAAATAAAAAATAAAACTTAAAAACTAATGCGTACTGCGATCCACGACCGTGGATCATTCCATAGGTTGGCCGTGGATCTTGTTGACAGAATTCCACAGCCATGGATCATTCCACGGCCAGGCCGTGGAATTCTCTGGAAAATCACTTTTGCTTCTTCACGCAGCTGCTCAATCCATGGTCGTGGAAAATTCCACGAGCAGGCCGTGGAACTCTCTAGAATGAGTCTTTTTCTCCAATTTGCTATCCGTAAAGCTCCAACTTCAATCTTGCAAGCTTTCCATCCATTTCTAAGCCAATCTAGCACCAATAATGCATAACAACACTACAAACACCGCAGTTATCTGAACTAAAGGAAAAACAAATAAAAAGGGAAACTAAAATACCTAAATTGCATAAAAAGGCATGCAAAACAAGAACAAAATATGATGTTATTTCACACACATCAAATCCCCCCAAGCTTAAGATTTTGCTTGTCCCCAAGCAATAGCTAATGTCAAACCAAGAAGTGGGATCAAGAGACAATAATGAATGAAGAACCCGAGAAAACATCTAACTAAGCAATAGGCAAAGGCAAACCAAGAATTAGAGAGGTAATCAAAATCAAGTCTAATTAGAGGCTAAAGTTCTCAGAAATCATGCTCCTCACTAAATTAGGTTCACTCCACTAACCACACTCAAAGTGTTTAAAGGTGAAGACAATGCGCTCAAGATTCCTCAAAGAAACAACACTTCCATAAGCTTGATAAGAAACCAAATTTCCACTAATAATCAGCATGCATGCAAGAATCAAAAGGTCTTTCAAGGGTTGTAATGGGGCCATGAGAATAATGTTAGGTAGGGTAAAGAAAGGAAGGTATGCACAAAGGGTTAACAAAATTTTCAATAAGCACAAGAAATCCAATAGATCATAAATGGAGTAAAGGCATTTTTCAATCAAGAGCATAACTCCACATTTCCAAGCATTTTCTTCCTTACTTTGCCTTCTTCTCTTTCTCTTCTTTTTCAAGCTTTCCTCTTATGATTTTCTTTTATTTGCTTTTTTTTTCATTTGAGAAAGAGAAGGATAAAAAACATATGATTCCCAACACAACTTTACACAACTTTCAAACCCAATTTACTCCATTTAATATTATAAATGATTACCAACAATATATCATCATAGGCATCAAGAAAAACAATTATGCAGTAGGCTCAAAATGAGCAACTAGTGGATGAAAGTGTGACAATTATTTCAGAAGGCCAGAAAAATACCTAAGATGCCTTAATCACATTCAAGCATGCAAACAATTTTTTTTTGCCTCAAAATGATTTCAAATCAAGTTCTAGAGCACAAAATTAATGAGGAAATATCACTCAACACAAAGAATGGGAGCAAAAATCATATAGTGTATAAATCCCATACAGGCTCAAAACTCACATTTAGAGGTTTAAAAATCAACGAAAAGTATAAATTCAGAGAACATATGCTAATTATCAACTATCAAGAAATCACCTTTATTATCAATTAAAATAATGCCTGTTGCCTACCACAAGAATCAACAAATTGAGTTCCAAATTAGTACCATCTCAAAATTGTAACACCCCAAATTCTGACTATGTTAATAGTAATAGCAGAATTTTACTATTTTGTGTTTTCTGTGTGTTATAAAATTAATTTAACTATACCGAGACTGTTTTTGATTATTTTGTGTGATTTGCTCCGAGTCAGGAAAATAATAATTTTCGGGCCGAGGAAAAATCTGATTTGAATTATTTGGAGATGGGGGATCTTACTAAACCCGAATCTGAGAGACACAGAAAAGAATCTTTTAATTTTTAGAAATTATCTGTGAAATAAAAATATTTCACAGATAAATATCTGTTATTTTATTTATAGCAGCTTCTGCTATAAATTATCAGACCCAATATTTTTTAATTGATAGAAAATGTGTTGAGAATATTTTTTGTAACCTAAATTAGAATGAACCAATAGAGATCTGTCATAAATGATGGCTGGACTTTTCTAACCAATAGGAATTGGTTAAATATAGTGGCATAGACTTTGTTATGGACCATTAGATGAAACACTTGATTAGGAAACCTTTGATCATCACCATTGATCTGATCAATGGTGTGAGAACAATCTTGATAAAGGAACCTATGATATCCACCTTAGATTAAATCAGTGGTTAGGAGATGAAGTTAATTTCAATGGTTAGGATTTAGTCAATAATAATGGCTTGACTAGTTACTAAGTAACTAAATAAACCTAACTTAATTAGCCTAATTGCCTAATTAAGAAACTAAGTGAATTAACCTAGTTACTAATTAGTTATGATCTAGTTATTAACTAAATATCCTAATTCTATCTAGAAGGCATGACTAAGCATGACATATGCAATGACCTAATTAATTAGTTAGCTATGTAACTAGATATTTAATTAAGTAACTAGAAAACCTAACTTAGTTAATTGTTGTTTGATTAAAGTGTAACTAGAACTAAAAAGAAAACAAATTAAGTTAGTAATGGCTAGAGGCCACACAGCCAAAGAAGCCAAGTGGGCTTCTCCAAGCTTCTTGAATGGTCTTTTGTGACCATTTGATGACCACATGATGACCATGGGCCATGTGCTTCCTAATGTGAACACACCATGATATTTTACTATCAAACTTATCTCCTAATATTTCCTACACACTACCTCACAGCTGCACCATTCTAATTCACTCTCGTTATTCACTTTTCTCTCACCTAAAAAGCTAAGCATCATTTTCTCTCAAAAATCCCAAGAACACAAAGAACACTTTTTCCTTTCTTTTCTCCTTGGAGTTTCGGCGCCCTCACCCAAAATCACCTCCCATCTTCTATAATTTTACTTCTCTACATTTCCTAAACCAAAACCCTATTCTAAACACTTTTCATTTAGGAAGTTTTGTCAAAATCCTACTCCTAGTGCTTCAAAATCCAAGCTTTTGTTTACTTCCCTAAAGGTAAACTTTTGATTTTATGGTTTAAAATTGAGTTTTTGATTTTCTAAACCATGATTGTTCCATTGTTCTTTATTATTAAGCCTTATTTGTGATTTTACTAATTGTTTAAGAATTTTTAGGGAATTGTTTATGGTTCACACAAAAATTAAGGAAGAGGAGGAACTTGAGGATTATTGTCTTCAAGAGGTAAGAGTGGGATTTAACCTCACCAACTATGTTTTGGTGGTGAGGAGATGGTTGTGTATGGTGAAAAACCCATAAGGGTTTATTCACTTGTTGTTTGATGTCTCTTTGTTTGTGATTGTGTTGTTTATGAATTTGCAATTATGATTTGCATGTGTGATAGTATGATTATGGCTTTCATAATATGCTTGTATGTATGAATGTGGAAGCATGCAAGTGTATGTGTAATTTAGGATGTGAATAACATGATGGAATGATTTCATGAGAGCTCCAAAGAGCTTAGAGGCACACGACCTTATTATGCAAAAGAGGACCAAGAGTCCTAAAATGATGGTTTTAATTGAGGATTGAAGGTTTAATTGAAATGGAAAATTAATTTGAAAGAGTTTAAAATTATCAGCAAGCAAAATGCTTTTTAAAGGAAAGAATTACCATTTTCTGGGAAACAGTAGAAGTACTGATTTTTAGAGGGGTTATATTATAATTTTTACTTTTAGAGGGGCTAAATTATAATTATTATTTTAAGAAGGACTATATTATAATTATTATTTAAAGAGGTACTATCTTGCACATATTTTATAAATGAGGGGCTATATTATAAATATTTTCTTAGAGAAGGAATATAACATAAATATTATGTTATAGAGGGACTAATATGCAAATATTGAAAATAAAGTCAATTTTTGGTATTAAATGAGAAAAATCGTATTTTGATTTAAAATATGTTAGAAATATTTTACGCGATTGAGAAAACGTTGAAAAATCAATACGCGATTTGAAAATGCGACAAAAATGTTGCGCGATTGAGAAAATGTGAAAATATGACTTCGCAATGAAAATATAGTAAAGATACTGTCAAATCAATGTGTGAAACCTGATTATGAGATAATGAAATTGAAATTGAGAATGGTGCATTTGTACATGCATTGGAAAGGTCCGATGGACTGTATGAGGCTAATTGCCTAGGAGAGAATACAACTCTTGAGTGGGTGCGATATGCGTAGTTTAAGTCACTCGTTGACCTTGGGGACATTAGGGTGCGGGTTGCCTGCAATGGGCAGTTCGTAGCTCTTCTGTGTTGTGGGTTAGACCGATGCAACACACCAATGATCCTAACCAAGACACTATTCTTAATCAAGATTTGATAAAGACTGTCGTGTATATGCTAGATATACAAATTTGAGCACGTGGTCTGAGGCTTGTTGGTACAGACAGATCTTTTTGATCACTCTCTCCGACCTGAGTTTTAGCTCCATGGAGTAGGAAATTGAGTCTATGTGCATATGCATAATTATTGAATATTGATACTAATGAGATATTTGAATTCTTGAATATTTGGAAATATTGAGAGCATGATAGCAATTATTGTTTATTAAATTTGATGCGATAATAAATAATGTTGATGGTATGATTTATTGTATGTGTTTATCTCTATTGCTACCATACTGGTATTGGCATAGGTGATTTCACCTCTTTTTATGACTATTTTTGTATTGTAATTATATATGTAAAGACGTTGAGCAAGGACTTGAGGAAGAAGTAGAAGAGGAGCAGATTCCTGTAGAGGAAGCAGAGTTCTGAACGGATGGAGATGCCTAGTTTTCTAAGGTATATGAGGTTGACGTTTCGTGGTGGATCGGAAGCGTGGCACGTTGATCTGGAAAGAGAGCGTATTTACTACATAGGAGACTTAAATATCGTTTTAAGTAGACTTTATCATGGACACCCTTACTTTAGTGTAAATATTAATGTACACCTAGAGTTTCCACTATTCATTAGGCAGTATTTGGGAACTTACTACCGTACTCCTAGTGAGATCAGTGTTGTATCGTCTGCGCGGACACCTGTCCGTAGGACTTCGCATCAGTTCAGATTCCAGTTTGCTGAGGAATCTGAAGAAGACCTGTCAGAGGGTTCTGCTGATTAGTAGGACTTGGGCAGTATGTTAGTTTCAATTAACGCTTAAGTATTTTGAGAGTCTAGTTTGTAAATATTAAAATATGACAATATTAAGACTTATATATATATATATATATATATGTGTGTGTGTGTGTGTGTGTGTGTGTGTGTGTGTGTGTGTGTGTGTGTGTGTGATGTGAATTATTTGAGATGATGTTGTAATGTTTTTATTTTCCGCTAAGTTTATCTTATTGTCATTAAGAAATTTTACAACTCATATTTACATTACAAAACACTATTATTTTCGAAGGGGTAATTTGGTAAATAAGTAACATAAATGTGATGCCCTACGGTGGGTGTTACAAAAATCCTCAAAAGAGAGGGGCACAAAATTCAACCAAAAAGCCGAGAGATATGATGGTGTGAAAATGCAATAAAAAGATGCAATGCAAAATGAGACATGAAAAAGCATGAAACTAATGATCTAATATGAAAATGAAAATACTCCCCCCAAGCTTAGAACTTACATTGTCCCCAATGTAAAAATCTATAATGAGAGAAGGGAAAAAAAAAAAGAACTCACTGCAGTGGCGGAAAATCTTCGGGTGTTCAAGCCATGGCCATGGAATTTTCCATGGGCTGCGTGTGGAACTTTCTGACTTCACTCTCTGACTAATTTGAGCTTCAAAAAGGGTTAAACCTAAACAAGATCCATGAGATAAAGATCAAACCATCAATCCAACACATAAAGTCAAAAGAAAAAGAAGAAAAAAAAGGAAAATAAAAAAACAAAGAAGCTTGGGTTACCTCCCAAGAAGCGCTTGTTTAAAGTCATTAGCTTGACTTTGGTCTAGTGTCTGTGCTCAGGTGACGTCAACGGAGTAGTGCTCAGTTCCCACTCCTTCAAAGTGTTTCACTCTCTGTCCATTTATCAAGAAAGACTCATGGCCTTCTTTTTTCACCTCAAGCACACCGTAGGATAAAACTCGAACAATCTCATATAGTCTTGACCATTTCGACCATAACTTACTAGGACAGAAACGTAGAAGCGAGTTATTGACAAGAACTTTATCCCTGAGTTTAAATTCACATTTTTCGACACACTTATCATTCTTCTTCTTAGGTCCTTCCTTGCAGGGCTTGGACTTCTCAAATTTTGTGGTACCCTTGGGTAAGGTCTTTTCTAGCATAGCATCAGTCACTGATTCCTGCATACTTGAAAGCACAACACTATCCACAACTTTAGTAGCATCTATGCGATTACATGAATTTAAGGAATTAGAATTATTTTTCAGATTTAAAAACATCAAAAACTACTTCCTTATTACTCAATCGCAAACTCAATTTTCCTTCATGGACATCAATGATCACCCTTCCAGTGGCAATGAATGGATGCCTAAGTATGATCGGCATTTTAGCATCAGCTTCCATGTCAAGCACAACAAAATCCACTGGCATATAAAACTTACCAACCTTAATAGGAACATCCTCCAAGATGCCTACGGGATACTTGACAGACCGATCCGCCAATTAAAGGGAGATAGTTGTGGGTTTTAGTTCACCCACCTCCAACTTCTTACACACAGAAAGGGGCATAAGACTAACACTAGCCCCCAAATCACACTGAGCTTTATCAAAATTTGTGTTACCAATCAAACAAGGAATAGAGAAGCTACCTGGATCTTTTAACTTGGGAGGCAATTTATTTTGAATTAAAGCACTACACTCCTCAGTTAAAGCTATTGTCTCATATTCCTCGAGCTTCCTCTTATTAGACAAAATGTCCTTAAGAAACTTAGCATAGGTAGGCATTTGTTTCAACACCTCAGTGAAGGGTACATTAATGTACAATTTCTTAAGGACCTCTGGGAACTTCCCAAACTGCCTATCTAACTTTGCCTTAGCCAATCTTTAAGGGAAGGGAACTAGGGGTTGATATGGTTCAGGGGGTACATACCTAGACACCTTCTCAGTAGTTTCTTCTTCTTCTAAGGGTTGTGTCTTAGTCTCATTTGACTCAATTCCCTTATCTTTTTCACTCTCCCCCTTATCTGTGGGATTCTCTAATTTCTTTCCACTTCTCAAACTCACAGCCTTACAGTATTCATTACCTGGATTTATTTCAAGTTGACCAGGAAACTTACCCTGTTGCCTATGTGAGGTGCCCGCTTGTTAGGCAATCTGGGTTTCCAATATCTTATTATGAATAGCAAAATTGTCAACCTTAGCTGATAACTCTCAAATGGCCTCAGTCACAACTTACCCATTTTGCCTAAACTCCTCATTTTGCTTAGATTGACTCTCAACAAAATTCTCAAGAAGAGACTGAAATCTAGATTTTTGTACCTGTTGGAATCCAGAATAGGGTTTAGCATTACCTTGCCCAGCTTGGTATTGACTATTCTGGTAGGAGAAGTTAGGATGTGACCTCTAACCAGGGTTGTAAGTTTTAGAATACGAATCATTCCTCCCCTTTTGGTTGAAGTCATGGAAATTGTGGCATGATTCCACTTGCTCCACTGGTGCACCTTGTGAGGAGCCAATTCCAACTTGGCATTCGGCACCTCTATGTCCCTGTGCTCCGCAAATCTCACAAAAGTTGTTAGAAGAACCTATAGCATTAACATGAGCTTTTTCAAGAATGTCAAAATGTTTATTCAAAGAATCAAATTTTGACATGATTAAATCAACACCGTCTACCTCAAACTTACCTCCCGAGAGTTTTCTCGGGTTATGGCCTCTTTCATTGGCCCATTGGTGATGATTTGCAGCAACACTCTCTATGATTGCATAGGCTTCTGTTAGCCTTGTTTTCATCAAAGCTCCACCAGCTGCGGAGTCAAGAGATATCTTCGAAGAATATTCTAGACCATTGTAGAAGGTGTGGATGATCTGTGAATGCTTATGTCCCTCAAGCATGTCAAATAGTTTTTGATGATAACAAAGGCCAAAGTGAAGATCAAGTGCAAAAGAGAAGATCAAGCGCAAAAGGAAAAATCAAGATCAAAGAAAGAAGTCAAGAGGTTTATTTAGTTATAAGACTTAGAACATTAATGTTAAATGCTCTCAAGATTTCTCAAATGGTTTTTCAATATATGATTTCAAAATAAGTGGAAAATTTCAAAGTTAAACATGGCTTTCAAGAAAACTTGAGTTTTAACCTTAAATCTAACACTCTTAAAAGGATTTATGTTTAATCAAGTATCTTGAGGTGTTAGAAATGACTTACAAGCTTTATTGGACTTGAAAAATGTGTTCAAAGGCCAATGTAATCGATTACATAATGTTTGTAATCGATTACACAGCAAACAGAGGCCTTGTAATTGATTACATGAGTAATGTAATCGATTACAAGCAAGTCAGAGGCCATGTAATCGATTACACAGTATATGTAATCGATTACACTAAGCCCAGAAAGGCAAGAACACGTTCAAAGAGTCATGTAATCGATTACATGGATATTGTAATTGATTACACAGCAAGTCAGAAGTCATGTAATCGATTACATGGATATTGTAATCGATTACAAGCAAAGTCAGAAGCCATGTAATTGATTACACCAATAATGTAATTGATTACACAGAGCCCAGAAAGCCAAGAACACGTTGGAACAACAATGTAATTGATTACATAAGTTGTGTAATCGATTACACGAACCCTGACAACGTCCAACAGCTATATTAAATGCATTAAATGCATGCCCAAACCACCCCAACGGCTCTATTAATTGAGAAACTTATAAATACCAAAGTTGGGTCTTCATTTGAGATTGACCTTGAACCAAAAACTGATCACCAATACTTCCAAACATGAATCAATCCTCAAATCCACTTCTTACTCTATTTTCTTGTAAAAATGTGAAAAATCTTTGAGAGCATATTAGAGCTTCAATTTGTAATCATCTGCTCTAGTGAAAGCTTCATTCAATCTATCATTATTGCTTTGTAAAGAAGGTAAGGCATCCCTCCAAAAGTGTAAAGGGTGAGGTATCCCTTAGTTGAAGAGACTCAAGCTCCAAGGGTGAGGTATCCCAAAGTGTTGAGTGTTCAAGGTTGTAGTGGTTGTCAAGCACCCATTGAAGCTTAAAGATATAGTGGAAAATCTCAAGTTGTTGCTTGGGGACTGAACGTAGATCACAAGTGGATTGGTGATCGAACCAGGATAAATCATTGTGTTTGTTTTCTCTAAACCCTTCTCTTTACATTAAGTACTGTTTTATTGATTTGCTTGAATATTGGTACCTTTGACTATTGCATTTATAAGTGAAAGTGTTTATCTTCTATATCCAATCATCTCTAATCATCAATTAGCTTCAACGAAAATTGTTTATTAAATAATTTGCGAAAGATTTACGAACTTAGTTTTCATACTCAATTCACCTCCCCTCTTGAGTATTGAGGCCACTTGGTAACAAGTGGTATCAGAGCTAGACTCTTGTATAAAGAGCTTAGCAGCTTCAAGAGAAGTGATTGCTTCAAATGGTTTTTCAAATGAAGGTTCTTCTATAAATAGACCTCCTTATTTTAATGGGGATGGTTATGCCTATTGAAAAGAAAGGATGAAAATTTTTATTGAAGCAATTGATTTAGATATATGGGATGCCGTTGAAAATGGTGCTTTTGTTCCAACACAAACAAAAGATGGTGAAAAAATTAATACACCTAGAAATGAATGGACCGATGATGATAAAAAGAAGGTTCAATACAATTTGAGAGCCAAGAACATCATCACCACATCCTTGGGGTATGATGAATTCTTTAGGGTGTCAAATTGCAAGACTGCAAAAGAAATGTGGGATACCCTACAAGTAACTCATGAAAGTACTAGTGAGGTAAAACGATCTCGAATAAACACTCTTACTTATGAATACGAATTGTTTAGAATGAACCAAGGTGAGAGTATTCAAGATATGCAAAAGAGGTTTACTCATATTGTTAATCATCTTATCTCATTGGGAAAGACATTTCCTAATGAGGATCTTATTAACAAAGCCTTGAGATGTCTAAGCAGGAATTGGCAACCCAAAGTAACGGTGATTGCGGAATCAAGAGATTTATCAACAATTTCTCTAGCCACCTTATTTGGGAAGCTTCAAGAACATGAGCTGGAACTAAATAGGCTCAATCAAAATGAAGAGCATGACAAAAAGAAGAAGGGAATGGCATTCAACGCCACCTCCTCTACAATTGAAGATAACGATGAAGATGGTGAAGAGGATGGTGAAAGTGTTGAGCTAAGTAAGGAGAATCTTAGTCTCCTTGTGAGAAAATTTGGAAGATTCCTAAAGAACAAAGGATTTCAAAGAAGACCACCCTTTCCTCAAAAGAAAGTGTATCACAAAGGAGAAGGATCCTCTACTCCTCTAAAATGCTATGAATGTGAAAAACCGAGGCACATGAAAATGGAGTGTCCTATGTATCTCAAGAAGACGGAGAAGTTTGAGAAAATGCCTTCCAAGGAAAGGAAAGGAAGAAGAGCATATATAGCTTAGGAGGACAATGACTTAAGCTCTTCCGATGATTCGGAGAATGAAGAAGCTCATCTTTACCTCAATTCTCAAGGAGAAGAAAGTGAAGAAAGCGACACCGAGGTGTGCTTGAAGACCAAGAGCTCAAGTTGGTATCTTGATAGTGGTTGCTCTAAGCACATGACCGGTGATGGCTCCAAGTTCTCCTCCCTTACACCCAAGAAATATGGTCATGTCACATATGGTGATAACAACAAAGGGAAGATTCTTGAAATTGGCAAAGTTAGTAAGGTCCCTTCATCATCTATTGAAAATGTTTTGCTTGTTGAAGGACTTAAACATAAGTTGCTTAGTATTAGTCAATTGTGTGATAAAGGCAATAAAGTTATATTTGATTCTTCTTGTTACATAATTGAGGGAAAGGATGATAAGCAAGTTAAGTTTGTTGGTCATAGAGTCAATAATATATATATGATTAGTCTCGATGATATCTCCTCAAATGATGCTAAATGCTTTATGAGTAAAGAAAATGATTCATGGTTATGGCATAGAAGAATTGCTCACATTGACATGGATCACTTAAACAAATTGGTTTCTAAAGAACTAGTAATTGGTCTTCCAAAGCTCAAATTTGAAAAAGACAAACTTTGTGATGCATGTCAAAAGGGGAAACAAGTAAAGGTCTCTTTTAAAGCTAAAAACATGGTTTCAACTTCTAGACCTTTACAACTTTTGCACATAGATCTTTTTGGTCCCTCTAGAACTATGAGCTTTGGTGGGAATTACTATGCATTAGTGATTGTGGATGATTTTTCTAGGTTTACATGGACATTATTCTTGGCCCACAAAAATGATGCTTTTCAATCATTTAGAAAGCTTGCCAAAGTTATCCAAAATGAAAAAGGTTTTTGTATTGCATCCATAAGAAGTGACCATGGTGGTGAATTTAAAAATTATGAATTTGAAACTTTTTGTGATGAACATGGCATTGAGCATAATTTTTCTGCCCCTAGAACACCACAACAAAATGGTGTTGTAGAAAGGAAAAATCGATCTTTAGAGGAAATGGCAAGAACTATGCTCAATGAAGCCAACCTTCCTAAGTATTTTTGGATGGATGCAGTTAACACCGCTTGTTATGTTATGAATAGAGCCCTAATAAGGCCAATTTTAAAGAAAACCCTATATGAATTGTACAAAGGAAGGAAACCAAATGTGTCACATCTTCATGTCTTTGGATGTAAATGCTTTGTTTTGAATAATGGAAAGGATAACTTGGGGAAGTTTGATGCAAAATCTGATGAGGGAATATTCATTAGTTATTCTATTCATAGTAAGGCCTTTAGAGTCTATAATAAACGAATTATGACAATAGAAGAGTCCATACATGTTGCATTTGATGAAACTAACCCAAATGAGCCGAGAAAGGAGCTTGTTGATGATGTTGCAGAAATCTTAGCAAAAACGTACTTGGAAAATCAAGAGAAAGAGACCAAGAAGCAAGAAGAGAGACTCTTTGATCACTCATGGTAAAAAAATTCAGAAATCTTGGACCTACCCAAAGAATGGAGGACTTCAAGATATCACCCTCTCGACAAGGTGATTGGTGATGTATTAAAAGGGATAATCACTCGAAACTCACTTAGAAATACATGTAATCACCTAGCCTTTGTCTCTCAAGTTGAACCTAAAGACATAAATGAGACCATTAATGATGAGCATTGGATCTTGGCCATGCAAGAAGAACTAAACAAATTTGAGAGAAATCAAATTTGGGAATTAGTTCCAAGGCCCAATGATCATCCTATAATTGGCACCAAATGGGTCTTTAGGAACAAATTTTGATGAAATGGGCTTAATAATAAGAAATAAAGCTAGGCTTGTAGCTAAGGGATATAATCAAGAAGAAGGTATAGACTATGAAGAAACTTATGCTCTCGTAGCTAGGTTAGAGGCCATTAGAATGTTACTTGCATATGCTTGCATAATGGATTTTAAACTCTATCAAATGGATGTCAAAAGTGCTTTTTTAAATGATTTTATATAAGAAGAGGTGTATGTGGAACAACCTCCTGGTTTTGAAGATTTTGAATTACCCAACCATGTTTTTAAACTGAAAAATGCCTTGTATGGCTTGAAACAAGCTCCTAGAGCTTGGTATGAAAGGTTGAGTAAATTCCTTTTAGAAAAAGGCTTTTCTAGAGGCAAAGTTGACACTACCCTTTTCATAAAACATAAAATGCATGACATACTTCCAATTCAAATCTATGTTGATGACATTATATTTGGAGCTACTAACAACTCTCTTTGTAAAGAATTTTCAAATATTATGCAAAGTGAGTTTGAAATGTCCATAATGGGTGAGCTCAACTTCTTCCTTGGTCTCCAAATCAAGCAAACAAGAGAAGGAATGTTCATAAGCCAATCCAAGTATTGCAAGGAGCTGCTCAAGAAGTTTGGAATAGACAATGCCAAGTATATGGCTACTCCTATGGGCACCTCTTGCTATTTGGACAAGGATGAATGAGGTAAATCAATAGAAATTACAAAATATAGAGGTATGATTGGCTTTCTCCTTTACCTCACTGCAAGTAGGCTTGATATAATGTTTAGTGTATGCATGTGTGCTAGATATCAGGCTAATCCTAAAGAATCACACCTAAGTGCTGTTAAAAGAATAATGAAATATCTAATAGGCACATCACAAATGGGTTTATGGTACCCTATAGGTGCCTCATGTAGTCTTATTGAGTATTCCGATTCTGATTTTGCTGGGTGCTAAATGGATAGAAAGAGCACTAGTGGGACATGCCACTTGCTTGGAAGCTCACTAGTTTCTTGGCATACCAAGAAGCAAAACAGTGCGGCATTGTCTACAGCTGAAGCTGAGTATGTTGCAGCTGGGAGTTGTTGTTCTCACCTCCTTTGGATGAAACAACAACTCTTGGACTATGGTCTTGAGCTTGATCACATCCCCATAAGATGTGATAATACTAGTGCGATTAATTTGTCCAAAAATCCCATCTTGCATTCTAGGACTAAACATATTGAAATAAGACATCATTTTATTAGAGACCATGTTCAAAAGGGTGATTGTATGCTTGAGTTTGTAGAAACCACTAAGCAACTAGCTGACATTTTCACTAAACTCCTAACAAAAGAAGCATTTTTCTATATAAGAAATGAACTTGGTATATTGGATCAATCATGCATAAATTAACTAATTGCTGCATAATCCTAAAACTAATGCATAAAC
Organism: Ormosia semicastrata; assembly: GCA_029884595.1. NCBI lineage: Eukaryota > Viridiplantae > Streptophyta > Magnoliopsida > Fabales > Fabaceae > Ormosia > Ormosia semicastrata. The sequence continues at coordinate 58,282,998 of JAQQTO010000063.1, forward strand.
TTGTGTTTTTCTGCATAATTATGCCACATTGCTGCATAATCTCTGAATTTTTCATTATATTTGAATCCAATACTGACTTGAGCATCAGAGATTTCCCTTAAGTAGTTTTGCAGGTGCTCCCTCATGCCCAAGACTCCCAAGCAACTCAACATCCTCAAAATTTCACCAAAAATGGTGTATTTCTTGGTAAAAATGGTAATTTTGATCAATTATGTGAGTTGAATCATAATATGATTGGATTATATGTTTGCATGATGATTTGAATTGATCTAAGTTGCTTTGGAACTGTTTTGGATGGATTAAAATTGATTATATGCTAATTGGAATGCAAAATCTGAGTTAAAGAGTGTTGGTAATCGATTACAATGCCTTTGTAATCGATTACACAGGTTCTGGCAAGCATGTAATCGATTACACAGCTTTTGTAATCGATTATAATCAACTCAGAACTCAGGTAATCGATTACATCAACTATGTAATCGATTACAAGGTTCCCCAGAAGCATGGTAATCGATTACACCAGAAATGTAATCGATTACACACCCACCAGAATACATGTAATCGATTACACACCCAATGTAATCGATTACACAGGGTTTTTTAAAAGGTTTCTGACGCCCGCAGAACTCATTTTTTTTTCAGAACCTTTCATCTCCTTCGTCTTCCTCTTCTGCTCCCACGCAACCCAAACCTCTAAATCTCTCATTTCTCACTCAAATCTCCATCAAAATCCCTCATTTCACCTCTCTCAATCTCGGAAAACCCCTCTCCACACAGCCCATCTCTCAAAATCTCCTCATATCCCTCACCCATATCTCCCCATCTTCTCTCACGAACCCCACCTCCATTTCTTTGCCCTAACCTCGTCCCTCTCTCTCTTCTCACTCATCCCCAACCACTTACCACTCATCCCACTCTACTCCTTCACATCAATGGTTGAATCCTCTCATTGCTCAAAGCGCCCAAGAACAGGGGCTGCCATTGGAGGGTCCTTTGGTGGTTCTTCACGTAACATCTCTGGCCTGGACCTCACGAGACACTTCTCCACTGTGAAGCGAGCTGAGTTGTTCTGGAAGAACTTCTAGATTCGCAAGATCATCTCTCGCAGGTATCTTCCCATCACCTTCTGCGAGAGTGAACCTTTAGCGAGCTTTAGAACCATAGAAAATTTAGGCTTGCTAGGTTTCCTAAGTATAGAGAAGACTATCTACCTAAACCTTGTGAGAGTCTTCTATGCCAACCTGAAATTTAAAGACAATTGCTTGATCTCTGAAGTGAAAAAGCAACAAATAAGGATAACAATAGCAGAATGGTATAGGCTAACAAAGCTCACTCCTGATGGTGCTCACTTCTGTAGGAACGCCAATGTCTGGGGGCATGAGTTTGAGCACAAGGCTGCTCTTCTCTCATTAATTAGGACTGGCTACTCCCCCCTTAGTGATCCTAAACGAAGAATTATGGCCATTGGCCTAACTATGGAGAACAGGGTTCTCCGCTACCTTTTGGTCCGTGGATTGATTCCCAGGGGAGGGAATTACTCCCAAGTCCTCAAGGATGATGTGGTTGCCTTATAGGCAATAACCACAGGGCGGCCAATTAACTAGGGTTATTACATTATAGAGCATATACTAGATGTCAAGAAAAAGAAGAACTCTGCTCTCCCATTGGCCATGTTGGTAACCACTATCTTAGAACATTGTCGCTTTTCGCTGGCTGAAGAGTCCAAGGACACCAGCTCGAAAGGACCGCAATCAATTGGCTTGCATACCCTGAAGAAGCTCCAGCTCTACAAAGTGGATGATAGGTGACATTACATCGCTCACGGCACTTTTGGTCATATCCATCACGATCCGGATAGTGACGATGATGAGGAGGCTCAGCATCTTGCCCCTGCTCCTGCTCCCACTCCAGCTACTCTTGACCTCCTGCTCCAAGAGATGCGTAACCTGAACGCTAATGTAAACACACGCATGGATCACCTTGAACAGAAGATTGACCACCTTGAGCTGAGGATGGACTACTCAGATTAGGACCTTGCCTCCATTCGATCTCTCCTGGGTGGACCTCTTATTCCTCCGAGCGCTGCTGCTGCACCTCCTACATCCTCTGCCTCTCCAGTTCCCCTATCCTTCGCTGGTCCATCTGGAGTCCCTGCTGATGATGAGGAGCTTCTGGACTCTAACGATGATCTTGAGCCCGACGATGATGACATTGATCTAGGAGACATTGCTGCGGATCCAGAGGGTGATTTTTTGTGACAGCGAGGCCACTGATAGTGATCATGGCCAATTGCCTTGATGCTTTTTGTTTTGATAACTACCTTGTATTTATTTTGTTTTGACTTTGATTATATAACATTGGTATACATTTATGGTGTTTTTTTTTTATTATTGGCTACTGGTTGTGAGAAGTTCCTTTGTACATACTGATAAATGATAAATGAACTTGTTTCTGCTTTGACTGTTTGGCTTCTTGAAATATTGATTGGATTGATTAATCTCTTTGGCATTCTTGTTCTGGAAAAATTTGGGAATCATGAAATATAGTTGTTATGCTGTCCATTTTTCTTTAAATGCTTATGTCTTTTTGATAATGCCAACGGGGGAGAAAATAAGGAAAAATGAAATGAAATCTAATTAAAGGTTGCATGAGTAATTAAGGTTGCATGAGTACTGGGGAGTTATTAAGCTTTTGAGCTCTTAAGCTTTTCATATGAAAAATCTAACCCAATATCATGCATAAACTCCAGGGGAGCATTGCGCCTAAATGTCTATTATATACAAATGCAAAAACTCTTTCTTTTTCCTATGATCAGTTTGTCATCATCAAAAAGGGGGAGAATGTGAATGCTTATGTCCCTAAAGCATGTCAAATAGTTTTTGATGATAACAAAGGCCAAAGTGAAGATCAAGTGCAAAAGAGAAGATCAAGCGCAAAAGGAAAAATCAAGATCAAAGAAAGAAGTCAAGAGGTTTATTTAGTTATAAGACTTAGAACATTAATGTTAAATGCTCTCAAGATTTCTCAAATGGTTTTTCAATATATGATTTCAAAATAAGTGGGAAATTTCAAAGTTAAACATGGCTTTCAAGAAAACTTGAGTTTTAACCTTAAAACTAACACTCTTAAAAGGATTTATGTTTAATCAAGTATCTTGAGGTGTTAGAAATGACTTACAAGCTTTATTGGACTTGAAAAATGTGTTCAAAGGCCAATGTAATCGATTACATAATGTTTGTAATCGATTACACAGCAAACAGAGGCCTTGTAATCGATTACATAAGTAATGTAATCGATTACAAGCAAGTCAGAGGCCATGTAATTGATTACACAGTATATGTAATCGATTACACTAAGCCCAGAAAGGCAAGAACACGTTCAAAGAGTCATATAATCGATTACATGGATATTGTAATCGATTACACAGCAAGTCAGAAGTCATGTAATTGATTACATGGATATTGTAATCAATTACAAGCAAAGTCAGAAGCCATGTAATCGATTACACCAATAATGTAATTGATTACACAGAGCCCAGAAAGCCAAGAACACGTTGGAACAATAATGTAATTGATTACATAAGTTGTGTAATCAATTACATGAACACTAACAACGTCCAACGGCTATATTAAATGCATTAAATGCATGCCCAAACCACCCCAACGGCTCTATTAATTGAGAAACTTATAAATACCAAAGTTGGGTCTTCATTTGAGATTGACCTTAAACTAAAAACTGATCACTAATACTTCCAAACGTGAATCAATCCTCAAATCCACTTCTTGCTCTGTTTTCTTGTAAAAACGTGAAAACTTTTTTAGAGCATATTAGAGCTTCAATTTGTAATCATCTGCTCTAGTGAGAGCTTCATTCAATCTATCATTATTACTTTGTAAAGAGGGTGAGGCATCCCTCCAAAAGTGTAAAGGGTGAGGTATCCCTTAGTTGAAGAGATTCAAGCTCCAAGAGTGAGGTATCCCAAAGTGTTGAGTGCTCAAGGTTGTAGTGGTTGTCAAGCACCCATTGAAGCTTGAAGATATAGTGAAAAATCTCAAGTTGTTGGTTAGGGACTGGACGTAGATCACAAGTGGATTGGTGATCGAACCAGGATAAATCATTGTGTTTGTTTTCTCTAAACCTTTCTCTTTACATTAAGTACTATTTTATTGATTTGCTTGAATATTGGTACCTTTGACTATTGCATTTATAAGTGAAAGTGTTTATCTTCTATATCCAATCATCTCTAATCATCAATTAGCTTCAACAAAAATTATTTATCAAACGATTTGCGAAAGATTTACGAACTTAGTTTTCATACTCAATTCACCCCCTTTTTGAGTATTGAGGCCACTTGGTAACAAGATCAACCATTTTTCTAACCCATGGTGTGGGTAGGCTTCCAGTAAAGCTTTATATCTGTCCCAAGCTTCTGACAATGACTCTCCATCTTTCTAAATGAAACTTGTGATTTGGGTCCTTAGAGGAGCAATCTTGGAAAGTGGGAAGAATTTGTCCAAGAAAGCTTGCTCCAATTGGTCCTAAGTAGTGATTGTCTCAGCGGGAACAGACTTCAACCAAATTCTAGCTCTATCTCTCAATGATAATGGAAACAGGCAGAGACGAATAGCATCAATAGAGGCGCCTTCAATCTTGAGGGTCTCACAAAACTCCTAGAACATATCCACATGATCATTTGGGTCCTCTGATGGCAATCCTCGAAATTGGTTCTGCCTTATCATAGAAAGTAAGACAAGAGGTATGGTGAAGTGCCTAGCTTCAATGTCTGGCCGAACAATTCCGGATCGCAAACCCCGAGCATTAGGGATTGCATACTCTTTTAGCGGTCTATTATCCTCAGCGTCAGCCATGACAAGTGTTGGTTCAGTTATTTCTCTTACTCTTTGCCTTTGTTGTCTTCTCCTTCTACGAAGAGTTCTTTCAATTTCAGGATCTGCTTTAATAAGAGTCCCGAAACGTCTAGTACTTTGCATAAACAAGAGAAATTACCCGCAGAGAGTCAAAGAGAAAATAAGAACATAAGAATATGATAAAAAGAAAAAGGCTTAAAATAATTAAATTAAAAATTAAATTGATATTCAAGAAAAACACAATCCCCGACAATGGTGCCAAAAACTTGATGTGTGAAATCTGTAAGTATACGGTTTCGTAGTCAAGTAATAAAAAGATCGAATCCACAGAGACTGTGTCTATGAATACCAATTAATTAATTAATTCAATTCAATTAAACAAAAGGGATAAAATTGTTGATTGATGAGAACGTACTAACAAAGTAATTCAATAAATAAATATAAAAATACAAATTGAGAATAAGAATAGCAAGTTATTAAGAAAGGTTTTTCAGATTCAAGAAAGCTTCCAAGATTGGGGTAACCACAATGATACAAGACAAATCTTAATTGACAACCCTTTTATTAAAATTGAAATTCAATTGAAAGTAAATTACCCAAAATTAGTTAATGTTCTTTCTCAAGAGACAAGAATTGTTCCCAATTAAACCAATTCCTACTCTCATGGTAATTGAATTTAAATTAAACCCATTACGCTTTATGGTAATTCATTGAATCCTCGAAAGGCTAAACCTACTCTCATGATTTAGACCTTTAGTTCAATTCTTATGGTTCCAATACCTAGGTTCACCTCTCAGTATGTCCCTAGATATCTATAAGATGCAAATATGTGGCCAGTAAATTCACATGAATAAGCGCAATAAGGATTGAATCAAAGAACATTCAAGATTAATAAAAGGGGAAACAAAGTCAATTAATCATCATCAATATATCAAAGGGCATTGCCCAATCCTAGAAACAAAGAGAACTACTCAGACATGGAGAAGAAGAAACAAGAAAATATATACAAGAACATCCAAACCCGTAATCAAAGAGAGAAGAGGGAAGAAAGATCAAGATCCAAAGCCTCCAAGTGTGCCTCCTTCAAACCAATTTGGAACCCCAAAATTGTATTCAGAACATCTATTTATACCCCTAGGGTTGTAATTAGCTAAAAGGCCCCAAAAGAAATAAAAAATAAAACTTAAAACTGATGCGTACTGCGATCCACGGCCGTGGATCATTCCACGAGCTAGCCGTGGATCTTGTTGACAGAATTCCATGGCCGTGGAATTTTTTGGAAAATCACTTTTTCTTCTTCACGCAGCTGCTCGATCCATGGCAGTGGGAAATTCCATGGACAAGCTGTGGAACTCTCTGGAATGAGTCTTTTTCCCAATTTGCTATCCGTAAAGCTCTAACTTCAATCTAGCACCAATCCTGCACAACAACACCACAAACACCCGCAGTTATCCAAACTAAAGGAAAAAAAATAAAAAGGGAAACTAAAATGCCTAAAATGCATAAAAAGGCATGCAAAACAAGAACAAAATATGATGTTGTTTCACACACATCATTTAGTAAGATCAAAGTATTCGTAAGAGATATAAAGTTTCAGCACACAAACTTAAATGCCTTGTTTCAAATGATCATATCCTTTCTTTGTTGAATTTCTTTATTTTTTTTATTCAATTTTGGCAGTAGAGAAATAGAAGGAAATACGTGAGAAAACAAAAGAGAAAAGAGAAGGAAAAGAAAGAAGGAGAGAAAGAAGAGGAAAATGAGAAAGAAGAAGAAGATCAAAGGCAAGGCCAATGCTTGAAGATCATCATCTACACCAAGAGGTTGGGGTGTTTGCTCTCTAGTTGCTTCATCTTCTATTCCTTTCTTCTTGAATGATGCATGTGGTTTGCAATAGAAAATGGGTTTTGAGAGGAGCATGATGTTTCTTAAGTGTGGAATTTGTCTTCAATGGTTGAAATGGTGGTTTATGACTTATTTATGTAAATTTATGAGTTATGAACCTAGAGAAGTCCATAGGAACCTTTTGAGGATGAGTTTGAGAAATGAGTTTTAGGTTGAAGGATAGGGCTTTAATCTATGCCGACACAAGCTAAAGTAGATGTCGGAGGTTTATGACATGATTAAAGATCATGGTTGATGTTGAGAAACATCTAGGAATGGATTTGGAAGTCTAAAAAATTCGTTGTACAACCAATTATGCAGAAACAGCTTATGCAGAACATTTTATGGTGTTTTGGCACCTAGGCGCCAGAGATTGGGCACCTAGGCACCCAAAGACTAGTAAAACAGGGTATCCTGATAGCTTTTAGTGTTTGTAGCATAAATTGAGCTGTAGCCATCTAAATGACCTACTACCTATTTCATTTGAAATCTAAGCTACAAGGCTTCTTCTAGTAAAAATTTCAAATTTTTAGCACAACCTAAGTAGCACTAGTTTTAGTTTGAAGTTGAGTTAGATTCTGCAGAAATAAGTAGAATGACACCTCTTAAACCATATTGCATAAATTCTTGCTTTGAGGTCTAGATTATATAAGACTAGTGGCATTTTGAAGCTAACATGTAAGGATATAAGAGGTAAAAATTTCAAGAATTTTGTATTCTTTAAGCGTTCCTAGTTTCAATTTAAAGTAAGGTCAGACTCTGGTAAGTTAGCTAGTTGCCCTGTTTCAGCTGCTGCATTTTGTGGCATAACTTTAGTTATACTAAGAGCATGTTTGGGAAAGCTTAATTCTTTCCCAAACAGTTGTTTTTGGAGGATTAAGCTGTTTTGTAAAATAATTATTATGTTTGGGTAAAAAGATTATTTTCTAAAAAAAATTTTACACAAAATTCAATGCAAAATAAAACTTTTTTCAGCTAATAATCATAAGCTGAAGATTGAAGCTTATGATTTTAGTTTATAGATTATTTCTTACACTTTAATATGTAAATACTATTTTGTCCTCAATCAAATAATTTTTTTAATCATTCTATACCTATTTTAGTAATTTAATGCATAAAAGCGATTCTTTTTTATATCATCCAAACGAATCATATTAGCTTAAAATCGCTTTACAGCTAATGCATCCAAACATAAAAATGAATCGATTATAACAATAATCGATTATCAGCATAATCTATAATTTTTAGCTTTCCCAAATAAGCGCTAAGTCAAATGAAGTGAGGTTTTTTCATTTAAAAGATATGAGATAAAGCTATTTTCTTATAAAATTCCAAAATTTTTGAAGTTAGGATGTACATTTAGTGCATTCATGAAAATCATCCTTTCTAGGTGACCAAACCAGAATAACTTTTCTTAGGATGCTTATTTTGGGAAATTAGAGTTCCCCTACTAGCTAGGATTCCTTTCATATGCCTTATAAAGTGTGTTGAGACACTGGTAGAGGTTATTCATGGAGGAATTGTTTACCTTGCATATATAAGAAAGTAAGACACCTTAAGCATCCAATAGTTATAGGTTGCCATAGATAAGTATCTAGTTCATTAGGCGACATAATATTGCATTTGAAATCACATATGAGGTGTTGATGATAGGGTATACTAGATACAAGTAATCTAAGTTCAATTGGTAGTAGTTACTTGCCTTAGTGCATAAGTGCTCTTAAGAGTAAAAATAGAGTTAGAAATGCATGAATGAACTTGGTATAAAGTTATGGTGGTGTTTATGTATGAGGTAAACATAGCACTACATCTTTCATACACTTTCTATTAATTTGGTATATATGTGAAGTGTATGAACCTTGGTGCAACCAATAGTAGTGGATTACCCTAGGTAGGTATCTAGCACCTTTAGCAATTTAGTGTTGCTTAGATATCACTTAAGATGCAACGAGCGACGATAATAGTCACTTAAGATGTAATGAGTGATGATGTGGTGCAATAGATGCAAGTAGACTAGGACGAATTGGTATTGTTTTCCTATGAATGTGACCTTGCATGATGTAATGTCATTTGGCCAGAGGAAAGGAATCAGAAGTTCCTAAGGGAACAAGTCATTCCTAACCAAGAGTTAGGGTTACATGTAGTATGAAGTTATAGTTTTTCCTCTCTACAACAGGTAAACATAAGAAGCCAAGTTCCCATTAAAACATACTTGGGTCTTAAATAAGCTAAGTATATAAGTATAAATGTATGTAAGTATGAATGTATATAAGTTAACTTAGTTTTCTTTAGTTAGTAAAGTTAAACCTTGTAGAGTATGTAAACATATCTTAATAGTATGAGATAAGATTATGTTTATTATTTTATGCATGATGATTTTATTCATTATGAATGGTTATATACTGGTTTTGGTATACCATTACTGAGAATTATGATTTCTCACCCTGTTATGTTTCCATGTAAATCCAGGTCAAGAGCCTTTCAAAGGGAAAAAAGAGAAAAACATGAAAGACTAGAGTAGTTTAGTTTTATAGCTTTTGAGATAAAGCTTGTATAATGTTTTATATTTGCTTTGAGTTTGTAAGAAGTCATATGTATAACACTCTGTCTTTGAGGCTATTAATGTATATATGTATGACTTTTAGTTTTGGCTCTCCATAATAATTTGTATAAATGTTATGGATTAATTGATATTTAAATTAGAAGTAGCATGACTAATATTGCTTATCCAGGCATATGTCAGATATACTAGGGTGCTAGTATTAGGATGTTACATTATGGTATCAGAGCAGTTCATCTTGTTGAGCCGGAGTATGGATTGACTAGGCTTAGGCAAATTTAGTGTTTTTCACAAGTGTTATGCATTTCTTGTCTCATATATGAGATATGTGGATAGAATTTCATGACAAGCCTTAGGTTTGAATGTTAATGGTTACCGTCGCACTGTTACATGATATTAAGACTGATCAACTCAATATGCATTGTTTTGTGTGTATGGAAAACTATTACTTCACCAAGGCGAACTAGGAGAAATAAGAATTCTTCTAGTGAAGGATAAAACTAATATGGCTGAAGTGTTTTTAGAGATGGCAACTATTTTGAGGAAGCAGATTGCTATCGCAAACAAAGTTTTAGAGGGGATGGAAGTAATTTTATCTCGATAATTAGTACCTCTAGTACAATAAGTGTATGGAGTAGTGGTAGAAAAAGACCGAAACTTCCCAAATCTCTCAAAATTTAGAAAGGCCAACCCTGCGTCCTTTAAGGGAAAGTAAGACCCATTTGGAGTAGGGGGAAGTGGCTTAAGGAAATAGAGAAAAATCTTTACAGTCGAGGTTTGTTCAAATGACCTGAGAGTTTTGGTTGTCTCCTATATGTTAGAAGGGAAGGAAAAGTTTTGGTGAACAGATACCAAGAAGTTGGTTGAGATATCTGACGCTTAGATTACTTGGGGAGTGTTTAAGAATTCTTTTTTGGATAAATACTATCCTAAGAACCTACAAAATTCCAAGGAGATATAGTTCCTAAGACTTGAATAAGGTGGCATGTTGGTAGGCCAGTTGTGGCTAAGTTTGAAGAAGTAAGAAAGTTGTTATTATGAGTTTTCTCATTTTGTCTTTCTGCACTATTCTTTTCGAATAAGGCCAAAGTGGTGATTTGAGTAGAATGGAACAAATGATATTAGGTTTTTGTTGTATCAGCTATCCGAATTTACAAGATTTCAGAAATGAACAAAAGTTTATTAAGTAAGCAAATTTCAAATAGCATGGTCTGTGAGGCTAATCGAATAAACTAAGATAGATATTCGATAAGCACAGTTAAGGAAGACGAACTAGCGTTAATTGGGTACACTAAGTGTGTTATTCGATTGGGTGAGATTTCAATTTTTATCGAAATATGATGTTAGCTTTTTGAGTAGTAGCTCAGAATAGTGATCGAAAAGATGGAGAACTATTCAAATAGATCATTTTAGAAAAGTATGTTAAGCTAACCAAGTAGACAGAAGGAGCTATTCGATTGGCAAGAGTTCCAGGTTAATCGAATATACTTTAAGAGTTATTCGATTAGCAGGTTTTCATTATCTTGAAGAAGGCCTAGTGAATAGACAGTTTTCCATAGGTGTTAATTCGAGAATAATCGAACTGGCTTGAGAGTAGTTCCATTAGCAAAGAGAGGCTTATTTTTGATTAATTAAAAGAAAAAAAAGGCAATATAGTGTTTTTAATGCCATTCAAGAGAACAGTTGAGGGTCTCTACAACTAACCTCAAGTAGAACAAAAGTTATAAGGTTTTCACAAGAAGAAGAGAGAGGTTGATAAGTATAAGAAGGGTGCTTCTAGACCTAGTTATCCTCAAGATAAAGGCAAGTAAGTTTTAGGCAGAAGTGAAGGGACCAAAGTGTTAGATACGAGAGACAACATGGTGGCAGACCTTGTCTAGTAGGTCAAATAGTATGTTATACTTATGGCTAATCAAAACACTTTTAAATGAGTGTACACAGAAGTAGAGAACAATGCCTAATCTCACAGCTCAAGTTAGAGTAAGAGTTTATACTCTGAGTAGTAAGGAGGCAGCTTAGACTCTCGATCGTATACGAGATAAAAGTATAGTTGTAGATAATCTCTAGGTTGTATTGTATGAATCAGGAGTATCCTACTCCTTGATTTCATATGACTATGTAAAAGATTAGATTTACCTATATTTGAGTTCCCTATGTTTTATCCTTGTCTACACCAATAAGAAAGCTAGTTACAAGTTCCCTCGTAAGTTTAGTTTGTTGTGTGAAGACAGAAGGTAAGATTTCCTTTGTGAATCTTATCAATTTATCTCTTCTTAACATGGACGTTAGACTAGTCATGGTTTAAGTTTCTAGTAAACCATGTTGTTTGAATCTATTAGATAGGACATTGAGGTTTATATCTGATGATTCTTCTGTGCCTATTTCTTCAAAGTCTATGTTTTGAGAGTTAAACAAGTGAACAACTTCTTAGTAGAGGGGACTTAAGAATATGTTCTCCTTTTCCTCCTCGAATGTGAAAGTTGAGCAAGCCTTGGGGAATATACCTATGATAAAAGGATATCCAGAAGTATTTCCTCGGAAGATAACTAAGTTACCACCTAAGAGAGAAGCAGAACTCACTATAGGTTTGGTACAAGTTACGTCAGTAGATAGTTTTTAGAGTTAGTAAGTTATTCTTATAGAATGAGAACCTCTAAGGCTGAGTTATATACAACTAAGGAAAGTAAAAATTCATTCGAGCATGATATCATATCTGATGCGAGGTGAAGAAGATGGATAAAATTCTTAAAGGTTTATATCTTTGAGTTAAAGTATCACCCGGGTAAAGCCAATGTAGTGGTTGATGCACTAAGTAGGAAATCCCTATATGTGTCCTAGATGATAGTCCAAGAGAGTGAATTTCTTGAGAGTTTCAGGAATTTGAGTCTTACGGTGACTATAATGCCACTTAGTCTCATAGTGAGCAGAGTGGGCATAGTAAATGACTTAAGGACTCAGATTTTAGAAACTCAAAAGGAGGATGACATTCTACAGGACATTAGTGAGTAAATCTTTTTAGGAAGTCCGAAAGAAAGTTGATATGGCAAATGATGGAATGATAAAGTTTAGAGATAGACTTTGTATTCCATGAAAGTTAGAAATCAAGGAAATGATTATAGAGGAAGCTCACAAGAATAGCTATACCATTCATCTAGGGGTTACTAAAATGTACCAGGATCTTCAGATAATGTTTTGGTGGCCTAGAATGAAAAGGACATAGTAGAATATCTGTCCAGGAGCCTTTTTGCTAGAAGATACTATAGGGTGAAGCTAGCACTGAAGGAGCTAATTGGGAGTTGGAGTCCTATATAAAGCAAGATTACCCTGAGTTGTTGAAAGAGGTAAACAATTTTGGGGACAAAATTTTAAAAGAAATTGGAGAAATGTAACGCCCTCAATAATATATTAGGCTTGTGTTTAGTTATAGAGGTAGCCTAATACTTGCTTGACGTGCCAACTTAATTTTGTAATAAATTAAGTTAATTTAGGCACTTTGCTACAACACAGAAGGTGGAAAGTAGCTTAAAATGACTAACATAATGGCTTTAAAGTCTAAGTTAAAGGAAATAAATATGGATAATTTATTTTTTGGTCACAAATATATGGATGAGGATGTAGTTAAAGTTTCAAGATAAACTGAGTTGATTTGATATTTTTAAGTACACTAGTTGTGTGTTTTAATACCGGATTAACATGTAGCAGATATGGAAAAGTATGAAAATGGTAAAACTAGGATTTAGGTGAATCCTTGGTTTTATTTCAATATCGTTGGAAGTTAGGAAAGTTGATTTAGTAAGATCAAAGTATTCCTAAGAGATACAAAGTTTCAGCACAGAAACTTAAGTGCTTTGTTTCAAACAATCCTATCCTTTTTATGTTGACTTTCCCTATTTTTCTCTCTCCTGTTATTCAGTTTTGGAAGCAAAAAAATAGAAGGAAATACATGAGAAAACAAAAAAGAAAAGAGAAGGATATAAAGGAGCAAAAAAAGAGGAAGAGGAGAAAGAAGAAGAGAGAAAGAGGAAGATCAAAAGAAAGGCCAAGTGTAACACCCTTGTGGGAATGCCACATTTATGAATGCAATGAAATAAAACAAAAATAAAACTCTTACCCAAGTTGTAAAACATTTGATACTTACATAATATTTGCGGAATATTTTTTTTCTTTTTATAATTATTAACATTAAATAAAATAACACGAAACACAAGATATAACAAACATAAACTCACCATAATATACATAAGATTCTCTTTTAGTACAAACATAATTCACAAACTACAAGTATTTAATAAAGCAATAAAGAGTTGACACAAAGCTACAACATAATACTGCCCAAGTGCATCCCAGTAGATATTAAACCCTCCGATGAATCACCATCCGTCACCTCCAGAATAACCATCGAAAAGTGTGCATCTATGAGATCTCACAGCACTTCGGACACGAGTCCGAGCCGTCGACTCGCTACTCAACTCACTAGGCGCGTGGAAAACTCCCTGCCAATAACGCCTAATGGTCAAAGGTAACTCTAAATGTAAATAAAGCATAGTAGTGAATATGACCTCCCCGTCATACTCCCTACATAGGGACATAGTCAATCGTCCCACATAAGCTACTGTCCCTCGGTCAGCATGCATACGCCACACCTCGGAACCCCCGTGAAACTCCAGTCGCACGAACCCGAAGAATCCTGGCAGTGCCATGATCTCAAGATCAATCTTGACGATCAGCGTGATCTACCGGTTCCTCCTCTTCGTATAAGTCGCCCGACTGTTGCTCGTCAGGGTACTGTACCTCAAGAGGCTGATCCTCCTCTACCTCAAACTCTTTACGGAAGTAATACAGTAATATCGAGAAAACATATAGAGAGGTGAGACAATCTACGTCACTACCCGCATGGCAATAAAGAAAACGACAATACAAGGCAGTTATCACAATAGTACATACCAATACATCATGTACAAAATAACAAGTGATATATATATATATATATGAATAACACATACAATAATATCATGCATAGTATAATAAAACATTTAATTATACAATTTATCACATATTATGATAAACAATAAAATGTAGATAATGCATGAACATTTAAAATGCAGATGATGAATGATACACACACTGACTCGTTCCTACTCCATGGAGCTAAACACGGATATCTGAGAGAATGATCCAAATAGAAACTATAAATACTTTATGGCTGCCCAACCAAGCTATTGCACTGTCAACACGTCGTGTCTATAGCCCACAGTCTAAAACATCGTGTAGCATTACACAGTCCAAACATCGTGTACCACAGGCATAGTACTTAATAGTCCCCTCAAGATCTTGACTAAGAATAGTGCTTGTCAAGATCATTAGTGTGTTGCCCGTTACCACGGCCCAGAGGAGCAACCCACTGTCCGCATGTGGAATTCTCTGCACACTAATGCCTCCAAGTTCATAAATGAACCACACTACGCTTATCACACCAAATACGGTGTAATTCGCCTCGTCAATCAATCACCAATTATAACCCAAATTGGCACAATACTCTAAACATGAGCTAAAATTACAGAAATACCCCTATTATCCAAATTTTACCATATTTACGAGAAATTACCAAAATACCCCTAGTCACTAGATAACAAAGTATAGTACGTCCCACCTGACAGTACTACACTACAACATGTCTGGGTCCACCACTTTGGCCTGACAGCAAAACTTACAGTATTGTTCAATCGCGTAGGAATTTTATCGCATTTTCACAATCTCGATGTTTTCACAAATGTTTTTAAATCGCGTAAAGATATTTTGACATTTTTAAAACATCGTAAATTGTTTTTGAATCATTTTCTCAATCGCGTAGGATTTTTAATTCATTTTCTTAACCGAATAGCTTAAAATTGTTATTTTTAATATGTGTAAAACTATATCTAGTACTTTTAAAATATGTAATGTATTTTCCTTGTGTTCTAAATATAGTATGGAATCTTTTCATTTTATGCGTCTGATTTTAATAAATTTTGGCAGCATTTTGCCTATAAAATCAGTATAAGGTATTTTTAATGTTTTCCTCTTAATATAGTTTATTTTATTTTTACCCAATAAGTTCACTTTGAAATTTACTAACGCGCTTCAAAATTTATAGTATGAGCTCTACGTTAGTACTTTCCAAGTGTCTAATTAATTTCTTACTTAAACTGAATTCTGCTAAGTTAAAATTCTAGAACAGAATTAATTCCTTTGATTTTCTCAATGATTCTTTGGAATCAATTTATGTTATAAAACAATTACCCAACCTACCTTAGTAAATAAAATGGCATGTTGGCCAAATCAAAATAAAATGGCATTCGGTTATACACTAAATGGCATTTTGGCCACAATTAACTTAAATCATCCATTATTTACCTAGGTTCATTAAATCCTTGATTTAGAAAATTGTGAGAACATTTTGGTCCTCTATTTTTGTGAGAAGGCCGTGAGCCTTAAATGTGTTCTTTGGAACACTCATGCATTTCGTACATGTTATTCACATCCTACTTAAATAAATACACAATTATAATTACATACAATTATGTAATCACATATAAAACACATACAATATATTTAAAGCCATAATCATGCATAGCAAAATAATAAGAACTATAGTCATGCATAGCAAATTAAAATCACAATTAGTAAAGCATTTAAACAATCAAAAACAATAAAAATCACAAATAAACCATACAACCGAATCCTTATGGATTCTACACACAAACACAATCCATTTTCTCATCACCACTTAGGGTTGATGAGATTAAATCTCCCTCTTACCTCTTGTAGACAAAACAATCGGTAAGATTCCTTCCTTTCCTCCAAATTTCGTGTGACCTCCCAAACAATTCCTAAAATTCTCAAACAATTAGTAAATACACATACAAGGTACAAAATAGGAAAACCATGGAACAATCATGGTTAGAAAAATCAGAATTTCAATT
This sequence comes from Ormosia semicastrata, assembly GCA_029884595.1. NCBI lineage: Eukaryota > Viridiplantae > Streptophyta > Magnoliopsida > Fabales > Fabaceae > Ormosia > Ormosia semicastrata. Next base: position 58,299,272 of record JAQQTO010000063.1, read on the forward strand.
TTGAACCATAAAAATCAAACTTACCCTTAAGTAAGTAAGCAAGAAGTGAGATTTTGGACAAGATAGAGTGGGAATTTGGGAAAAGTTTGTGAATGAAAGATGCTTAGAATGGTATTTGGGTTCAAGAAATGTGATGATCTAAAATTATGAAGGCTTGGGTGAGTATGGAAGGGGGCTGGCCGAACCTAGTGAGAGAAATAGGAGAGAAATGTTTGCTTGAGCTTTTGATATTTTAGAGAGAGAAGTGAATAGCCAAAATGTGATAAGGGTGAAAAACTAAAGTGAAGAGTGAATAAAGAGTGCAGCAGCCGTGAGTGGCCTTTAGGTGAGCTTGAGTGAGTGAATTTGCTTGGTAAAAATATCACAATTGTGTTTACACTAGCTAGCACATGGCCTAGTCATGTTGGATCCTTCTTGAACCTTGTAGAACCAAGCCACCTTGCCTCCTTATGCAACCCAAAAACCGTGCACTCCTTCATCTTATTAGGGGGGTTAATTGATTTCCAATTACACTTAATTACATGGTAATAGATTAGATAGTTAGTTAGGTTAATTATCCTAACCAATCTAATTTAACATACTAACAACATAACTAATTAATTTAGTATATATTAACATATATTATAACCTTTAATTAATATTTATATATCTATTTAATATTTAGATTATAATTAATTCACAACTAAGCTAGTTCACTTAGTATGCTAATTAAATTATTAGATTAGTTAAATTAAGCTTAATTAGGTTACTAACCATTTTCAAGCCTACAATTGTTGACTAAATCCTAACCCTTGGTTCATCTTTAATTCCTAACCATTGATTAGATCTAGGGTAGATATCACTTGATCAAAAACCTATCATTCTAATCTCACCATTGATTAGATCAACGGCTTAGATTAAAGGCTTCATCATTAAGTCTTCATCCAACGGTTCAAATGAAAACACATGCTCCCTTAGGTGTCCAATTCCTATTGGTTTAGAAAGTCAAGCCTACCTTTGTTGACTTGCTCTCATTGGTTAGAAATTGTATAGTCAAAGACAGTTGATTGTTTTTCCTACACGCGGGTCCCACAAAGACTTTTAAAGATCTCGTGGTCAAACCGAAGTGATTTTTACTTGTTTTTGAGACAAGAGGTATCGTGTAATATAAAATAATATTATAAAAATATAAAATTATTTTATTGCACGCTTAAATCCAAAAATTACGCTATTAATTTATATATCAATCAGAATTGGGTTTAGTAAGATCCCCCAGCTCCAATTAATTAAAATAAGATTTATCCGGCCAGAAAATTATTATTTTCTTAGGTTGGAGCAAATCACATACAACAGTCAAGTACACTCACGGAACAGTCAAATTAAATTTACTGCTCACAGAATTCACAAAACAATACAAATCGGGACTATATTGTAATTATCCCAAAAGTTAGGGTGTTACAACTCCCCTCTACTAATAAGAATTTCGTCCCCGAAATTCATCATACATCAAACAATTGAGGGTATTGCTCCCTCATCCTATCCTCTAATTCCCATGTAGCATCTCCCGTTACATTATTCCACACTACCTTCACTAGTTCAATCATCTTCCCTCGAAGTTGTTTCACTCTCCTGTCCTCGATTCTAACAGGAAGTGTTTCATACGTCAAATTATCCTTCAGCTGTACTTCATCAGGTTGTATCACATGGGTTGGATCGGGAATGTATTTCCTCAACTGAGACACATGAAATACATTATGAAGATTGGATAGAAAAGTCGGTAAAGCTATCTGATAAGCTACAGGACCAATCCGACGAATAATCTGATAAGGTCCTATAAACTTAGGTGCAAGCTTCCTTGACTTAAGAACCCTTCCGACACCTGTCGTAGGCGTAACCTGCAAGAACACATGATCGCCTTCTTCAAATTCTAAAGGTCGTCTTCGTTTATCAGCATAACTTTTTTGACGGCTCTGAGTCGTTCACATCTTTTCTTGTATCATTTTCACTTTTTCTGTAGTCTGCTGCACAAGATCAGGACCAATAGTCATACTCTCTCCATCCTGATACCAACACAAAGGTGTTCGGCATTGTCGTCCATAAAGTGCTTCATAGGGCGCCATTCCTATTCTCGAGTGAAAACTATTGTTGTAGGTGAATTCTATCAAAGACAGAAATTCATCCCAACTTCCTTGCTGTTCTAACACACAAGCACGCAACAGATCTTCCAACGACTGAATTGTTCTTTCTGTCTGACCATCAGTCTGCGGATGGTATGCAGAACTCAATCGCAATTTAGTCCCCATAGCTTCTTGCAAACTTTGCCAGAGTCTTGACGTAAACCTCGGATCTCTATCAGAAACTATACTTATCGGCACACCATGAAGTCTAACCACTTCGTCGATATATATCTGGGTTAAGCATTCCAACGGATACTTAATATTGATTGGCAAGAAATGCGCTGATTTCGTAAGCCTATCAACTATAACCCATATCGAATCTTGACTTTTCCTCGTCCTCGGAAATCCAGTAACGAAATCCATCGAAATACTATCCTACTTCCACTCTGGAATAGTCAAAGGTTGTAACATACCAGCAGGCCTTTGGTGTTCCACCTTTGCCTTCTGACAGACAAGACAAGACGCCACACGTTCAGCTACATCTCTCTTCATCCTTGGCCACCAAAACAGTCGTTTCAAGTCTTGATACATCTTCGTCATCCCCGGATGCATACTCAAATTACTTGTATGAGCTTCATCCAAAATCGCTCTCTTGAGTTCAGGATCATCAGGTATACAAACTCTTCCTTGAAACCTCATGATTCCATCAGATCCTTCCTCCACCGTCGCTTTATGACCTTGCTTCAATAATTCTTTCTCATTCTGTAAAAACGCATCTACATCTTGTTTCTCCTTTATTATCTCCAACAAGTCATTCAAAACCACAACTCTACTTAGACGAATCTTTCCAGGTACCAATTCTATTGATAACCATAGATCTCTGAATTGCTTCATCAACTCTTCCTCTTTAATCATCATACTAGAAACACTTACTACCTTTCTGCTTAAGGCATCTGCCACTACATTCGCTTTTCCTGGATGGTATTGAAGCTGAAAATCATAATCCTTCAAAAATTCCAACCATTGCCTCTGTCTCATATTCAATTCTCTTTGATCAAACAAGTATTTTAAGCTTTTGTGATCACTAAAGACATTGAACATAGCCCCATACAGAAAATGCCTCCACACTTTCAACGGAAAAACTACTACAGCTAGCTCCAAATCGTGCGTTGGGTAGTTCCTCTCATGAACCTTCAACTGTCTTGAAGCATAAGCTACCACGTTCCGATTTTGCATCAACACACATCCTAACCCCTGATAAGATGCATCACAATACACCTCAAAAGATTTGTTAGGATCTGGAAAAATTAACACTGGTGCAGTCGTTAATCATTTCTTCAGTTCTTGAAAACTCGCTTCACGTTCCTCCGTCCAATCGAAAGCTTGACTCTTCCTTGTGAGTTGTGTAAGTGGTCTAGCTATCTTGGAAAAACCTTCAATAAATCTTCTATAATATCCGGCTAATCCAACAAAGCTTCGAACCTCAGTCACAGTCTTAGGCCTTTCCCACTGTAAAACAGTCTCTACCTTTGATGGGTCTACCGCAATACCTTCCTTAGAAATTACGTGACCTAGAAATTGAACTTCGTCCAACCAAAACTCGCACTTTGACAACTTTGCAAACAACTTCTTCTCCTTCAAAATCTGGAGAACTATACTGAGATGTTCAGCATGCTCTTCTTGACTTTGAGAATAGATCAGAATGTCATCGATGAAGACAACGACAAATCTGTCTAAGTACGGATGAAAAATCCTATTCATATAGTCCATGAATATCGCAGGAGCATTCGTCACTCCGAACGGCATCACTTGATACTCATAATGTCCATAACGAGTTCGGAAAGCTGTTTTGGGTACATCATCGACCTTGACACGAATCTGATGATAACCTGATCGCAGATCTATCTTAGAGAATACAGCGGCTCCCTTCAATTGATCCATCAAGTCATCAATCCTTGGTAGCGGATACTTGTTCTTTATAGTCACCTTGTTCAGCTGTCGATAATCTACACAAAGGCGCGAAGTTCCATCCTTCTTTTTGACTAGCAGCACTGGTGCTCCCCATGGTGAAACACTAGGTCACACAAACTGCTTCTCCAACAGTTCCTCCAATTGCTTCTTCAACTCTGCCAACTCTACCGGTGACATTCGGTACGGTGCAATCGAAATAGGACCGGCTCCAGGTACTAAGTCGATAGAGAATTCGATTTCCCTTTCCGGTGGCAAACCAGGTACATCGTCAGGAAAAATCTCTGGAAACTCATTGACGACAGGAATAGTGCTCACATCCTTCTCAGACTTGACTTCCAAAGAAGACAGCAACATAAACCCTTGAGCTCCATCCATCAACAATGACTTGACCTTTACAAGAATAGTCAAGAATCCAAAACTTTCTTCCTTAGGAAAAACTATGGCCTTACTCGCACAGTCTATAAGGATATGGTTAGAAGATAACCAATCCATTCCTAATATTATGTCTATCTCAACAAGAGGTAAACAAATCAAGTTGACCGAAAACTTACGATCCTTTATGACAATAGGATAGTTCATGCATATCTTGGATGTAACAACAGGCTTGGCAGTCGGTGTAGAAATAATCAATTGAAAACTCAGAGAAGACACAGGCAGTTTCAAACGTTCCACACAGTCATATGAAATAAATGAGTGTGTTGCACCCGAATTATATAGCAAAGTCAGGTGATTACCTTCAATGACACCTTCCCCTTGTATAAGATCCTCAGACTGAGAAGCTTCAGTTCCGGTCATTGTATAAACTCGCCCTCCAGATCTTGGCTGAGTAGCACGGACATTCCTCACCGCAGGCTTCCTCTCAGGCTGCGTACAATCCCTTGAAATATGTCCAGGCTTTTTGCATTTAAAACAGATCATTCCTCTTATCGGACAATCTGTAGATAGATGGCCTTTCTTGCCACATTTGAAACAGGTTGGCGTAAACGCCACATTCTGATTAGCTTGATTTCCACCAAAACTTCCCCCAACAGATGGACGTTGAGGTTGACTCCCCGACGGTCTCGCATAAGGCTTCCTCTAAAACCTACCACCACTGCTACTACTCCCTCTTTGGAACCTAGTCGGCCCAAAATTACGATTCCTTTGGTCTCGGGACGGCTCCAATGCCTCGAGTCTTCGACAAGTGTCTATCAACACAGGAAACTCCTTCATTCTCATCGGTAACACTGCACGTCTCAACTCCATTCTTAACCCATCCTCAAACTTCTGGCACTTCCATACCTCATCTGGTTGGTTCTGGAAATACCTCGAGAATTATGACAAACTCTCAAATTTTGCAGCATATTCTCCCACAGTCATATTCCCTTGACGTAAACCAAGAAATTCCATTTCCTTGGCATGTCGAGCAGTACCGGGAAAGTACTTCTCCAGAAATACTTCACAAAACACCTCCCAGGTGATTTCTGCTCCTTCCGCTTGCAACAATTGGCGGGTATTCCTCCACCAATGTTCGGCATCTCCTCTCAACATATAAACAGCAAATGTTACCTTCTTATTCTCCGCGCACCCCATTCCTTCGAATATTCGTTCCAAGTCTTGAATCCAAAGACTTGCCTTTTCAGGGTCAAACTCGCCTCTAAACTGTGGCGGATTGTTGCGTCTGAACTCAGACAAATTCAAAGCATCAAGAATCATATCTTGATGTTGGGTGCTCTTTGATTTTGCTGATTTTGTTGAGCAATCACTGCTGCCATTTGCTGAATAGCCTCAGCAACAGTAACCATTGGGTCCACATTAGGTGCCACGTTTGCATGCCTTCCTCTTCCTCCAGACATCTTCTTTCTTCAACAAGACAAAACAAGGTCAGATGTAACCTTTCGGAAACAAATCACAGAGATTCACACAACACAAGCAAAAACAGACCTAACCACAACCCCAAAAGACTCTAACTTGGGCTCTGATACAAACTAATGTAACACCCTTGTGGGGATGCCACATGTATGAACGCAATGAAATAAAATAAAAATAAAACTCTTACCCAAGTTGTAAAACATTTGATACTTACATAATATTTGCGGAATATTTTTTTTTCTTTTTATAATTATTAACATTAAATAAAATAACACGAAACACAAGATATAACAAACATAAACTCACCATAATATACATAAGATTCTCTTTTAGTACAAACATAATTCACAAACTACAAGTATTTAATAAAGCAATAAAGAGTTGACACAAAGCTACAACATAATACTGCCCAAGTGCATCTCAGTAGATATCAAACCCTCCGATGAATCACCATCCGTCACCTCCAGAATAACCATCAAAAAGTGTGCATCTATGAGATCTCACGGCACTTCGGACACGAGTCCGAGCCGTCGACTCGCTACTCAACTCACTAGGCGCGTGGAAAACTCCCTGCCAATAACGTCTAATGGTCAAAGGTAACTCTAAATGTAAATAAAGCATAGTAGTGAATATGACCTCCCCGTCATACTCCCTACATAGGGACACAGTCAATCGTCCCACATAAGCTACTGTCTCTCGGTCAGCATGCATACGCCACGCCTCGGAACCCCCGTGAAACTCCAGTCGCACGAACCTGAAGAATCCTGGCAGTGCCATGATCTTAAGATCAGTCTTGACGATCAGCGTGATCTACCGGTTCCTCCTCTTCATATAAGTCGCCCGACTGTTGCTCGTCAAGGTACTGTACCTCAAGAGGCTGATCCTCCTCTACCTCAAACTCTTTACGGAAGTAATACAGTAATATCGAGAAAACATATAGAGAGGTGAGACAATCTACATCACTACCCGTATGGCAATAAAGAAAACGACAATACAAGGCAGTTATCACAACAGTACATACCAATACATCATGTACAAAATAACAAGTGATATATATATATATATGAATAACACATACAATAATATCATGCATAGTATAATAAAACATTTAATTATACAATTTATCACATATTATGATAAACAATAAAATACAGATAATGCATGAACATTTAAAATGCAGATGATGAATGATACACACACTGACTCGTTCCTACTCCATGGAGCTAAACACGGATATCTGAGAGAATGATCCGAATAGAAACTATAAATACTTTATGGCTGCCCAACCAAGCTATTGCACTGTCAACATGTCGTGTCTATAGCCCACAGTCGAAAACATCGTGTAGCAGTACACAGTCCAAACATCGTGTACCACAGGCATAGTACTTAATAGTCCCCTCAAGATCTTAACTAAGAATAGTGCTTGTCAAGATCATTAGTGTGTTGCCCGTTACCACGGCCCAGAGGAGCAACCCACTGTCCGCATGTGGAATTCTCCGCACACTAATGCCTCCAAGTTCATAAATGAACCACACTACGCTTATCACACCAAATACGGTGTAATTCGCCTCGTCAATCAATCACCAATTATAACCCAAATTGGCACAATACTCTAAACATGAGCTAAAATTACAGAAATATCCCTATTATCCAAATTTTACCATATTTACGAGAAATTACCAAAATACCCCTAGTCACCAGATAACAAAGTATAGTACGTCCCACCTGACAGTACTACACTACAACATGTCTGGGTCCACCACTTTGGCCCGACAGCAAAACTCACAGTATTATTCAATCGCGTAGGAATTTTATCGCGTTTTCACAATATCGATGTTTTCACAAATGTTTTTAAATCGCGTAAAGATATTTTGACATTTTAAAAACATCATAAATTGTTTTTGAATCATTTTCTCAATCGCGTAGGATTTTTAATTCATTTTCTTAACCGAATAGCTTAAAATTGTTATTTTTAATATGTGTAAAACTATATCTAGTACTTTTAAAATACGTAATGTATTTTCCTTGTGTTCTAAATATAGTATGGAATCTTTTCATTTTATGCGTCTGATTTTAATAAATTTCGGCAGCATTTTTCCTATAAAATCAGTATAAGGTATTTTTTAATGTTTTCCTCTAAATATAGTTTATTTTATTTTTATCCAATAAGTTCACTTTGAAATTTACTAACGCGCTTCAAAATTTATAGTATGAGCTCTACGTTAGTACTTTTCAAGTGTCTGATTAATTTCTTACTTAAACTGAATTCTGCTAAGTTAAAATTCTAGAACAGAATTAATTCCTTTGATTTTCTCAATGATTCTTTGGAATCAATTTATGTTATAAAATAATTACCCAACCTACCTTAGTAAATAAAATGGCATGTTGGCCAAATCAAAATAAAATGGCATTCGGTTATACACTAAATGGCATTTTGGCCACAATTAACTTAAATCATCCATTATTTACCTAGGTTCATTAAATCCTTGATTTAGAAAATTGTGAGAACATTTTGGTCCTCTATTTTTGTGAGAAGGTCGTGAGCCTTAAATGTGTTCTTTGGAACACTCATGCATTTCGTACATGTTATTCACATCCTACTTAAATAAATACACAATTATAATTACATACAATTATGTAATCACATATAAAACACATACAATATATTTAAAGCCATAATCATGCATAGCAAAATAATAAGAACTATAGTCATGCATAGCAAATTAAAATCACAATTAGTAAAGCATTTAAATAATCAAAAACAATAAAAATCACAAATAAACCATACAACTGAATCCTTATGGATTCTACACACAAACACAATCCATTTTCTAATCACCACTTAGGGTTGATGAGATTAAATCTCCCTCTTACCTCTTGTAGACAAAACAATCGGTAAGATTCCTTCCTTTCCTCCAAATTTCGTGTGACCTCCCAAACAATTCCTAAAATTCTCAAACAATTAGTAAATACACATACAAGGTACAAAATAGGAAAACCATGGAACAATCATGATTAGAAAAATCAGAATTTCAATTTTGAACCATAGAAATCAAACTTACCCTTAAGTAAGTAAGCAAGAAGTGAGATTTTGGACAAGATAGAGTGGGAATTTGGGAAAAGTTTGTGAATGAAAGATGCTTAGAATGGTATTTGGGTTCAAGAAATGTGATGATCTAAAATTATGAAGGCTTGGGTGAGTATGGAAGGGGGCTGGCCGAACCTAGTGAGAGAAATAGGAGAGAAATGTTTGCTTGAGCTTTTGATATTTTAGAGAGAGAAGTGAATAGCCAAAATGTGATAAGGGTGAAAAACTAAAGTGAAGAGTGAATAAAGAGTGCAGCATCCGTGAGTGGCCTTTAGGTGAGCTTGAGTGAGTGAATTTGTTTGGTAAAAATATCACAATTGTGTTCACACTAGCTAGCACATGGCCTAGTCATGTTGGATCCTTCTTGAACCTTGTAGAACCAAGCCACCTTGCCTCCTTATGCAGCCCAAAAATCGTGCACTCCTTCATCTTATTAGGGGGGTTAATTGATTTCCAATTACACTTAATTACATGGTAATAGATTAGATAGTTAGTTAGGTTAATTATCCTAACCAATCTAATTTAACAAACTAACAACATAACTAATTAATTTAGTATATATTAACATATATTATAACCTTTAATTAATATTTATATATCTATTTAATATTTAGATTATAATTAATTCACAACTAAGCTAGTTCACTTAGTATGCTAATTAAATCATTAGATTAGTTAAATTAAGCTTAATTAGGTTACTAACCATTTTCAAGCCTACAATTGTTGACTAAATCCTAACCCTTGGTTCATATTTAATTCCTAACCATTGATTAGATCTAGGGTAGATATCACTTGATCAAAAACCTATCATTCTAATCTCACCATTGATTAGATCAACGGCTTAGATTAAAGGCTTCATCATTAAGTCTTCATTCAACGGTTCAAATGAAAACACATGCTCCCTTAGGTGTCCAATTCCTATTGGTTTAGAAAGTCAAGCCTACCTTTGTTGACTTGCTCTCATTGGTTAGAAATTGTACACAAGACAGCTTGACTGTTTTTCCTACACGCTGGTCCCACAAAGACTTTTAAAGATCCGTGGTCAAACCGAAGTAGATTTTTCTTGTTTTTGAGACAAGAGGTATCGTAATATAAAATAATATTATAAAAATATAAAATTATTTTATTACTCGATTAAATCCAAAAATTACGCTATTAATTTATATATCAATCAATTGGGTTTAGTAAGATCCCCCGGCTCCAATTAATTAAAATAAGATTTATCCCAGGCCGGAAAATTATTATTTTCTTAGGTCGGAGCAAATCACATACAACAGTCAAGTACACTCACGGAACAGTCAAATTAAATTTACTGCTCACAGAATTCACAAAACAGTACAAATCGGGACTATATTATAATTATCCCAAAAGTTAAGGTGTTACACCAAGGCTTGAAGAACATCATCTACACCAAGAGGTAGGGGTGTTTGCTCTCTAGTTCCTTCTTCTTCTATTCCTTTCTTCGTGAATGATGTATGTGGGTTTGGGATAGAAAATGTGTAACACACGTGAAAACATGATAGGCTTGTATATGGTTACAGAGGTAGCCTAATACCTGATTATCATGCCTGTTGTGTTTTGTGGCTTTCTAGGCATGTTTAGTCACTTTGTTGTAAGACTATGTGTGGAATATAGTTGTTATTAGCCCCTAGAAATGGCTTAAATAGCTCAGTTAATGGAAATAAATGTGAAGAATTTATTTCTAGGTCACAAATGTGTGAACTATGCTACAGTTAAAGTTTGAGGTTAATTGGAGTTAGTTTGACATTTTTGAGCATACTGGTTGTGTGTTCTAATGCCGGATTGACTACCAATAGATGTGGAAAAATATCAAAATGGTGGAACAAGATTTTTGATGAATCTTAGGATTTATTTTAATTTTGTTGGAAGTTAAAAAACTTGGTTTAGTGAAATCAAAGTGTTCTTAACAGATTGAAGTTATGGTAAGTCACTTAAGTGATTATGTGAGACACGGCTCTCACTTTCTATTGCCTTGATCTATTTAAGGCTAAAATGAGGCTTTTCTCTTATTTCTTTCTTCTCTTTCACGGTTGTAGTTGGGAAGCTCAAAGGCAAGAGCAAGAATCAAGGCAAAGGAAGAGGATCATCAAGCAAAAAGGAGCTGCTTAGTGATTTCAACTTCTGAAGTTTGAGGTAGGCGAAAACCTTGTTTTTGACTCATCTTCCTATTCTCTTCATCTTGTTGATGACTTTTGGCTTGATGTGGGGATTTAGGTTTTGGGTGTGCTTTGATATTTTTGGCTTGAATCTTGTTGGAGAACTTGAGGATGACTTGATTATGAGTTATTGAATGTATTGAGATGACCTTTAAGCTCTTAGATTCCCATATTATTCATCTGATATGAAAATGGGGTTTTAGGGTTTAAATGGTTTATAGATTCATGGATGTGAGGTTTGAGTAGAGTTGGCAAAACGGGCTAACCCACCCCGACCCGCCTCAACCTGCCAAAATACGGGGTGGGGTGGGTTGGCCCGTTTTGAGAAATGGATTGGAAGAGCCAACCCACCCCGTTTTAAGAGGGTTGGCGGGTTGGCCCTCATAAAAGATAAAATGGGAAAAAGTAGACAGGTTGGCGGGTCAACCCGCTTAAAAAACAAAAATAAAAATAAAAATTCAAAAAATACTATAAATTTTTTTAAAAATAATAAGTCTATTATAAAAAGAGATGCAAAATCAGTGAGACAACAATGTTTAAGCTAACATTTAAAAAACAAAAAAGCTAGAAGAGAATGGAAAGTCACATTCATTCTCTTTAACTTTTCATTTGTGGCTCTATGTTTCTCAACAGTCAATAGTGAGATGCAAGGATGTCAGTTCCTGTTAGAAATTCAAACAATATTAATAAACAAACCATAAGAAATAGTCTTATCCTTTATAACTAGCAAGCACGAAGTCCTATCGTTGCATAATAACTAAAAGTTCATAACGAATGAACCATATTTCATAACACAAATACTCAAATCCAATATTTCATAACACAAACACTAAGTCTAATCCATAACCATAACATAACTCAATAGTTTCGATTTCCATAACAATGAGTTCCAATTCCATCAAACCATAAAACATAAATTGATAACCATCAAACACAAATTAAAGTTCAAAGACCAAGGTTACAAGAATAACTAAATCAATCATCTTCTAAATTAAGAATATTTGATGATCCCTTGGATAAAAATGGCTCCACTCTTGAGGTTGTAGCATTGGCATCATCAACATCCTCAACAACAAATCACAATCAATAAATAAATAAATAATTGACAAATGATATTATGATAATGATCCTAAAGAAAATAATAATTGCAATGTTATACATTCAAATTAAAGAAATTACCATCATTAACAAAACCATGCAACCAACTACGAGTACAAATCAAAGCTTGGACATTTTGTGGCAAAAGACTGCTTCTATACTTGTTTAAAACACGTGCACCAATACTAAATGCAGATTCGGATGTCATAGTTGTAATAGGAATGCTCAACACGTCACGAGCCATTATGGATAGATTTGGATAGCGGTGGTTCGTAGTGTCCCTCCACCATTATAACACAGCTAAATCTTCATAAATATCAAAATCTAAGGTTAGCTCATCCAATTAAAGCTCAAGTTGTGATCTTCTAACTCTAGAAGCCAGTTGATCCTTGTGCATTTTCAATTCCTATCATATTTGACAAGTGGAATACATGAAAAGAAAAATAAGATCAATTTTAAAAAGTGCACAATAGAAAGAAAGTAATTTATTAATTTAAAATATACATATACTTACGCCAAACATCCTTTTATTTATTTCCTTGAGTTCCTTCGGCAAACATGAAGATTGAGTAGGGACAACACTTATGACATTGGAAGCGGAGGCATTGTTAATCGAAATTGAATACTTTTCAAAGAGCATGAAAAATTTTCTCCTCATATGTTCTACCTTTTGGTCACAGGTAAATTCATCAATTTTTGAGTAACAATAACTCAATGAAGAAAACTTAATCCGTGGGTCAAGAACCACTCCTTGTGCAAACACAATACTATACTCATCCCAATATTTCTCAAACTTCTTCATCATCTTTTCCCCCATGCTCCTTATAATATCATCTTCACTACTTAGACTTTCTTGAAGAACACATTGAATTTTCTAAACTTGCAAAAAATATAAGTTGGAAGTAGGGTAGGATGTGCCGGAAATCAATTTGGTAGTGTCATAAAATGGTAACAAGAATTCACAAATTTTTTTTCCTCTTTTCCATTCATCAACTGAAGGGCAATATTTATAATTTGCATATTTTGCTTGGAAATTACAAAATGCCGGTTTGTATTTGAGAGTGCTTTCAAGCATGATATAGGTTGAATTCCATCTAGTAGGAAATCTAGATGCAATCCCTTCCCGGTGCCAATAGACTCAAGACCAAGTTGTGCAACACATTCTTGAAATCTTCTCATTCTACCCTCCAATCGCTTCAAATATTTCACACACTCTCTAATTTTGTGCAAGGCATCACTAGTCACTTTCAATCCCTCTTGAACAATGAGATTTAAAATGTGGACAGAATAATGAACATGAAAAAATTCTCCATCACATAACAACCAATCACTCATAGCAAGGTTATTTTTCAAAACTTCTTGCATGTTGTCATTAGCGAATGAATTATCTAAAGTAAGAGAAAAAATCTTTTTCTCTATTTCCCATTCCTTCAAAAAATTAAAAATCTTTGAAGCCATTTCAAATCCGGTGTGAGGAGGAGGCATGTGACAAAAATTGATAATCTTGCTATCTAACTTCTAATTTGTATCAACAAAATGAGCGGTTAAACATATGTAACCCTCTGTTGCACAAGCTGTCCATAAATCAGAAGTTAGACATATCCTATTTGGAACGCTAGCCATTGTTTGGTTAAGCCTCTTTTTCTCTCTGTTGTGAATATTTAAGACATCGGCTTTTGTTGTGTTCCGGGAAATAAGATTTGCATTAGGATTCAAGTACTTTATCCAACTCCTAATCTTCTTATACTCAACAAAGTTAAATGAAAAATCATGCTCAATGATTGCAACAACACACATCTCACATGATACCATTTGATCTATCTTTTTAGACTTTAGTTTTTCTTGCATGTCTATCATCATTTGATCAACATTCTCAAATTTAACTTCATTACAATTTGAGATGTGATGATTTAAAGATGACGTCCCATATAATCTACCCCCAACCTTATACTTTTTTTTTACAAGCATTACATTCTGCCCTTTCTACTCCATCGTCACCCACTCCTATCTTTGTGAAAAAATTTCAACAATCAGACATTGATGCTTTAGCCTTTCTCTTTGGAGGTTCGAAATGGGACTCATCAATAGTAAGATCCATATTTTCAAGATCAATAGGGTTGTTATTGATGGAGTCCATTTTATGTTTTCAGTTTCAGATAAACAATCAAATAAAACACTATAAAATTTGCAACAAAAAAAAAATACACGCAATGATTATCAACTTATCCATAACCATAAGTAATAACAATCAATTAAGAATACAAGTTGAGCACTAAGCACCAACATAATCCAGCACACACATGCAATAATTCTAGCACACAATCCAGCACATATGCAGAAATCCAGCACACAATCATCTAAATTAGTCAATATTATCAGCACACAAAAATAATCCAGGCATCACACAATCCAAGTATTTAAAAAAATTAATTATTTCCAAACACCCTCTTCATAGAAAAAGTGCTAAAAATGCTAAAGATTTCATGAGGATAAGGTGATTAAGCAGTGCCCACAAGAATAACGAAATATATTGGTGTGAAGCCATAGGAAGAAAGTGTGTGGTCCAAAACAATGAAGAAAGTGAAAACAAACTTAAGAGTAATTTCTTTTTCTTTTTAGTTGGGCAATTTTTGCAAGGAAAAAAGAATTGAAGTATGTACCATACTGCGGTACCGGTGATGGAACAGAGCGATGGAGAGAGAGAGTGACAAAGAGAGAGTGCGATGGAGAGAGAATGCAATGGAGAGATAGTGCGACGACGAGAAAGATGACCGACGGCGACGGAATAGAACAGAGACTGAGAGAGGGAGCGACGAAACTGCCGAATAGAACAACAATGGAGAGAGAGCATAGGACTGCATTGGTAGATCTGAGCAGGAACGAGATGATGGCTGGAGAGCGAGACGACCGATCTGGAAGTGGAAGGCACAGTAGCAGCTGATTTGTAATTGCAGATTTAGGAAAAAATAAGATTGGAATGGAGAGATAGGAGAGTGAAGAGAGTGATGAATTGAAAAGATGAAAACTAGATGTGAGATCAGATTGGAATTGATATTTTTTGTTTCGTTTGTGACCATTAACTCAATTTGAATGAGGATGTGAAGTCAATGGGTGAGGGCCCATTGACATAAGGGGAATCATAATCATGTGGTTAGTTTTTTAACTTTTTTGAAAGTTTTTTTTCCTTACTTTTGGGGGTTTGGAATTTTGGAGTGGTCATTGTGTTGCTCTACTGGAAAACTAGATCTGGAAAGAAAAAAAAAGGGTAACTCGACAGGTCAACTCGCACCCAACCTACATAACCCACGGGTTAAGCAGGGTGGGTTGTACGGGTTAAAAAATAAAAATGGGTTCAAACATTGAACCCAACCCACTTAAAAATAATGGGTTGGCGGGTCAACCCAACAAGTTGAACCCGTTTTTCCAGCTTTAGGTTTAAGTGATTGGAGGAGGGATAAGTTCCAATGGAACAGTACCCAGATATGCAAAATTCTGCAGAATCCATGTCCCGTAGGTTGCACTGTGGCGCAAGGTGTGGCACGCTGAGGTGTGTGGTGCGATGTCACTACCAGGTTTGGAACCTGAGAGCAGGGCGTCACAACGTGGCTGTGTTTATGCCACAGCATGAGGGGGTAGAGAGTCGAGTGCCACAGCGTGGCCATGGCGTGTCATGGCATGAGCTCTAATTTTTGAATAAAAATGGTTGTGTGATGCAATGAAGCCTTTTAAAGGTGTAGTTTCTTCTTTTATACTTCTCAGTGAGTGATAAGACTCTAGAAGGAGTATTTAATGAAGTGAGAACATGATGAATCAAATTGATTGGTAAATTGCTAATTATGGGAAGTAATTAGAGATGGTTATATATATAAATATATATTGTATATTGTGTGAATTGAGGATTGATTTCCTTGTGAATTGAGGATGGATTTCCTTGTAAATTGAGGATGGATTTTCTTGTAGTTGTCGAAGACCATGTAGTTCATAGATTTCACTAACTGGAGAGGATGGACTTCCTCTACGATGTTGAGACCGCTTAGTTGATGGACTTCACTACATGGAGAGAAAATTACTGGAACTGGGTTTCAATGCTTGTTTAAGGTTATGAATGTGATTTTCGTTGCTTTGTTCAGGAATTGTGCATATCATAACATTGCCATGGACTTGGTATCATAACATTATTCATTTCATATTTAAGTTATTGCATAGGCATAAATATTAGACATAATTTGGCATAGTATGACAATTGTAGGGCAGTTGCCACCATAACATGAACTCATGACATTGCAATTGTATGGGCAATTGCGTATCTCTGAGATGGAGATGTTGTGTACTTTTATAATTGAAGTGTTAATTTAATTGACATGTATTCTTTATGAATGTATAAAATGTTGGTTTTGGAATACTTCTATTGATAATTGTGATTTCTTACCCCGATTGTGTTGCTATGTAAATCCAGGTGCAAGTTCCTCAAAAGGAAAGCAGAAGATGCATGACTATTAGTATAGTTTATAGGCTTTATGTTGACAAAGCTTGTGTATATTAAACTAGATTTTGTTGTTATGAAAGTTTATGTATTACAGTGTGTTTATTAAGGCAATGATGTATATATATATATAAAACTTTTGTATCATGGCTCTCCATAATTATTTGTATAAATGTTATAGGTTTAGTTGATATATGTTTTGAAGTAGCATGTGTAACATCCCAAATTACTAATACTAATGACGTATCCGATTTACGCATCAGTAATTAGAATTTGATATATTACTTATGAATATCCATAATTTAAAAAAAATAATTTAATAATATACAAAAATATGAGCCTTTAGCGGAGGCATATTATATGTATAATATGAAATGAATTATACAAATTATACATCACTAAACATAATTTACATATATTGACCTATTATACAAAATTTAAATCAAACTAACTAAAATATCTCTTCTTCCATAAGCTCTGTCTTGCTTCATCTTGTTTGTCACTTGTAGATCATTCCTGGAATTATCATGGAAATCATAGATGTAGGGGGGGTGAGAATCAAAATTCTCAATAGTTATAAAAATCGCGTCATCACAATAATTCCAGTTGTTTTAGGAAAAAATCATTTCAAATCATTTCTACATAATTCGTAGGAAGGTGGCTAAAGCTAAATCGAGTCTTTCATCTTTCTAAAATAGAGGTTTATTTAATTATGAAAATCCTTATTAATCATCAAAATCATATCATAAATCATGTCTTTAAAATCTCATATCGTTTAGTCATGAATCATATGGTCCACACCCGTATTTCCAATTCATCAAAATATCATCAAGTCTTATGTCTTAAAAATCATTAGTCATATCATCAAAATCCAATGTTTAGAATCCATCAAATCCAAAGTCATTAAGATATAAATCAATGAATCTGAAATCATTTCATCAAATCTTAT
This sequence comes from Ormosia semicastrata, assembly GCA_029884595.1. Classification (NCBI taxonomy): domain Eukaryota; kingdom Viridiplantae; phylum Streptophyta; class Magnoliopsida; order Fabales; family Fabaceae; genus Ormosia; species Ormosia semicastrata. The sequence goes on from JAQQTO010000063.1 coordinate 58,316,985, forward strand.
ATTTCAAATCTTCAAAATATATCAAGAAACTCTCATGATCATTTTTAAAATAATATCCATCAAATAGGACACATATGTCATCTCAAATCAAATGGTATAGAGGGAATTATTTGTCCTCATAATACCGATCACTTGGTAGTAGCCTGCTTTCGGGTTGGTGCACTTCAACCCATCAGTGGTGGTCGATCACGCGACCTATAAGACTACGCCGGGTAACTAGGTCATATCAATCTCAAAATCAAAGATAGCAGCTTATCATGCTACCATGGTGACATAAAGGGAATGTTTATCCTCTCAATACCAATCATCAGGGATAAAGGAAGTTTGATTCGCTCCCACACTATCCAGGATTTAGGATAGCCCAAAGCAAAGAGGTCTTCCCCTACTACTTGATGTCTAGGGAAGCATGGGTAAAGAAGGAGGTCTTCCTCAACCTCAATTACTTTGGTGTAGAGAGATTCTCAAATTCTCTCTTACCATTATCCAAGAGTTATCCTAGCACAAGGCATATGCAAAACCCAATCGGCCTAGTTCCACAAAGGGATACCCATGAAAATCAAATTATTTTTATCAAATCTCTTTGTTCATCAAATCATCAAATATGCAATATAATGCATAATCCAATCAATCTCATCATGGGTATTCAAACTCATCAATCAATCCCATTTGAAGCAACAACATCATAAAAATCATTTCTCAAATCATCAATCTCATTTGATTCAATCATGTCATGGCACAAAGCCTCACATTTCATCAATATGCAATAGTTTACAAATTCATCAATCAATCCAAAAACATGCTTTATGCATAATCATTTAACAAATCATAGCATTCATCAATATTCTCATGTATAATCATATTTACATAGCATTTGGAAATCAAATCCTCAAGAAACAGACCAGAAATCCCATTCTGCTCGGCTGGCGCTTGGGCGCTCTGCATGCCTAGGCGTTGTGCGCGAACGAGAACCAGATTTTTCTAGTTTTCAGCCAAAAATCCATCCTTTTTCCAAATCAAACCAGAAACTAGTTCGATAATCATCAATAAATCATCAAACTTATCATATTCAAGTATCAAAATCCGCATCAAAAAATTATAAATCAAAGTTGGTTCAATACCCTTTTTTCAATCTTAAAAAAGTAATCATCAAGAATCATGAGAGGAAATCAAATTCTCACATCATGAATCAAATACAAAAGCTTAAGTCTTTCATCATCAAACCAGAAATCTCATTCAAAAACATCAAGAAATCAGATCTCGAAATGCAAAAGAACAAAGAAAAGAGTGAGAAAATCCTCCTACCTCAAGCTTCCATGGTTCCTTGCTCTTATTCTTCCTTGGTTGGCCCCTATTCTTCTCTCTTTCTCATTTTTCCCCTTTCTATTTTTCTTCTATTTTTCCCAGCACGCAGAGATGAGAGAGAGTGTGAGTGAGAATCAAAGAAACAGAATAGAAAGAAAAGGTCCAAAACAGATCAGATCGGGCAAAAACAAGACCGTACCAGCGAGAATCGAACGACGTGAGCGAACGAGCGAGCGAGAGAGAGGATGAACAGAACAGCGAATGAACGAGTGAGAAAGAACAGGGAGAGAGCATACCAGCGAGAGGGAAAATGAATGAGAGAGAGAAAATATCTTTCTCTGTTTCCTCCTTCTCTATTTTTGTTTTTGTCTCACACCCTCTCTATTTTCTCTATTCTATCTAGCTTTTTTCTTCTCTTCTCTCCCTCTCCATTTTTTTTCCGTTCTCTCCTCTGTTTACTTTGTTTTCTTTCTCTTATTTCTCTTTCTTTGTCTCTTTTTCATATAGTCAGCTAAGAGAGTAAGGGAAAGAAGAGAGAGAAAAATATCTCTCAATGTAATCATGAGAGTATGCAGACGGTGGGGAAGGAAAAATAAAAAGGGAAAGGTGAAATATAGCAAATAAATTTTTATTTTCTAAATACACTTTAATTTCTCAAAAATGAATTTTCCAACCTCCTTAGGCATTAGGGGAAATTCTAAGATTTCATATTATTTTCTATATCATCATCCCATTATTTTCATTATACTGTGTTACCAGCCTCTAGGCTTCATTATTCTTTTCCTAGGTTAAATTAACCCATTGGAACTGAATTATGAAGCTTTCAAGTATCCATTTTTTTTATCTATTTCTACTCTCAGTTTAATCTTCATTCTTTATTTTACATTTACTCATACCCTTATGGGTTTCTAATCTATTTATCTGATTAGTTTGGTCTTTAAACACTATCTTAGTGTCATTAAAAATGCCAAACTAACTTATCTGATCCTCCAAAATTTCATATAGCTCATTCAAATCCTTTATGACTTAAGAATAAATTTACTATATTTATTCCCATCCTTTTAGCTATTTAAGCTAAGTTCTGAACTATTTTGAGCTATTTTTCATATTCAGTGTTATAGATTTGCACTCAAGTCAGTCCAAATAATTCACCAAAATTACCAAGTAATTTATACTAGTCTTATTTAGCTACTATAACCCGATTAATATCATTAGGTTGGAGAGGATTTTACATTTCTCCCATCCTTTTTATAAATTTTGTCCTCAAACTTTGATTTACCTCATTCAAAAGTTCTTGATAGCTCTTCTAATTCATTAGCTTCATGCTTCTATCTAGGGTTAAGATGGAGCACCAGTGTACAATTATCTATACCAGGAAGCTTATCAAGAATATCTCCCACATCATAGGGAAATACCTTGCACGTCATCTCATACAAATCCTGTATAACAACCATTTTCCTTTCAAAGTCTGTATCTCTCTACAAAATGTTATCAACCAAATCAAAAAAGTTTTGTATATCAGGTGTATGTACTCTATTTATAAATGGCTTGACAACAGGTCTAGGTGTCTCTAACCTTGAAATTTTTGGCCCCACAAGATTTACGATCATGATTCTGATATAGGGTTCCTGACAATACAACTCCTCTAGGTGTTTGTACTTTGGCAAGGAACTGTACCATATCAGTATTTGATTTCTTGGAGTGTACCTTTCATCTAATAAGGATTGAAGAAATCTTAGGTCATATCTCTTGATAAGATAGCCACAAACTGCTCATCCCATTCTCGTAGACAATTGTAAAGAATTGTTTATACTCCAAGAAAAAGATACCCTTCTGCTCCACCCACTATTTCAACATTGGTAGTGGCTGTGATTTTCTATCTGCTTTCACATTGTTTCTATCTTTCTTTGTCTCTTTTTCATATAGTCAGCCGAGAGAGTGAGGGAAAGAAGAGAGAGAAAAATATCTCTCAATGTAATCATGAGAGTATGGGGATGTAACATCCCAAAAATTCTTTATTTCATTATAAATAACCATTTTATAATATTTATGATTTTTAGGAATTTTTGTGGATTTTTCTAGAAACAACGAATATTTTAATATATTCCTCATTTTACGTGTGCACTAAGCGGAGCCGGGAAAATATAATATTTTCCCTGAGGTTGGTAAACTTTGAATTGTGGAGACATCGACGGGGGATCTTACTAAACCCGAGGCCTAGCACAGTTTACGAGGTTTACATTCTACGAGATTTTATCTGATGAATAAAATCATCGTGTCATAAAATCATCCGATGAATAATAAAATATTATTTTCATCAACTATAACTTTTATTCGCTAGGAAAATAATTCTAACAGTGTACTTAATCATCTGTCAAATGTATTTAATTGAGAGGACAAGCTTACTATGCACTTTATCGAGAAGCGCACGAAGCTTCTCAAGGAAGCTTTAAGGGAAGCTTCTAGGAAGCTTCCTTCCCAACCACTTTTCTCTCTCCTCCCTTTCTGGTGCTGCACGGTTGGCTAAGAGGGATATTTCATTTTCACTTCTCTCATTTTCTCTCCCTCACGTCTACTCTCTTTCTTCTTTCTCTTTTCTTCACACGGCAGCACCCACCCACAACCACCATTGTTGATTTCAAGCTTCCTTTGCTCAACCCAATAAAGACCATTGTTTCCCCTCACCATCTTCAAGCTTTCTTCTTGGTGGAGCTCTTCTTTATTCCTCAATTTTTGTGTTCCACAGCCAATATCAAAGCTTGGAGCTTTAAGGTAAAAGCTCTCAACTTTCTTCTCCTCTTCTCCTCATTTTCGTGTTCCATGGTCATATTGGTGACTATGGATGCCATTCCACTCTATGACCTTGGTTTTGTGGATTTGAACACCCTAGGTTTTGGTGGTGGTGAAGAACGAAATTTCTAAGCAAAAAGGAGCATCATTTCTTTGTGCTTCTCTCAGGTAAGAGGAAGACACTCCTCCTCAACCTCTATTAGCATTCAGAAACCTTATTTGTGAGTGATTGTGATAAAACACCATTGGGGGTTATTCTCTATTTGTATGATTAATAAGTTTGCATGTTGTTTATGTGTCTGTGCTGTTAGATTGTTTGTTGGTGTATATTGATGTATTTGAATGGTTTGGAATGCATGAAATGGAAGAAAATGATGTCGAATTGGTTCTCGGAGGGCCACGGTTTTTAGGCCCAAAATTTGGGGATTCTTTGTGAACTACTGTAACAATTTGAACTACTGATCATTTAGTACAATGTCAACATCCGTCGAATTTGATCTTCTGACCATATCCGTCGAATTTGATCTTCTGACCATATCCGTCGAACTTGATCTTCTGACCATATCCGTCGAATTTGATCTTCTGACCATTTAGTACAATGTCAATATCCATCGAGTTAGGATGTCAATATCTGTTGAGTTAGGATGTCAATATCTATCGAGTTAGGATGTTAATATCCGTCGAGTTAGAATTTCTGACCATTTAGTAGAGAAACTTCTCTAATGTCAATATCCGTCGAGTTAGAATTTCTGACCATTTAGTGGAGAAACTTCTCCAATGTCAATATTTGTCGAATTAGATTTTCTGACCATTTAGTGCTTTCGTCGGTTCAACACTTGGAAGATTTCTCCAACATCAACATCCATCCGTCGAACTAGGATTTCTTCTGATCTTCTAGTATATTAGACAGTTTTTTATCTTCATTTGACAGAATCTTCATTCGATAAAAATTGATTTTTAGCCATTCTTGTCAAAATTGTAACTCAGCCATTTTCGTCACCAAATCACCTTGTGACCGACATCTTTCATCAATCCTTAATATTATTTTCGTCGAAAGGTAGCCTCACGTTTGTACACTAGAGGCATTTTCTCCGTCGAATCCAAAATTTTGGTTTATCACCTAACACCTAGTGATTAAATTGATGGTAATAGGATGCAAAAATTAGTAAATTGGAAAATTAAATTATACTTTGAGATTCATAAATTTTAAAGAACCAAGAATGGAATTTCCATAAGACTTAGGATAATTTTATTCAGGGTAAGAACAAGAGAGTGTGGGACATTGAGATCTTAGAATAACCTTCTAACTGTATATGAATAAATTACCTAAGAGAATTTAATTATTTAAGAGAATTTCCTTTAGAGACAAACTTTGTAAGGAAAGCTAAACCTAAGCAAGAATTCATAATACACTTTAAAAATATATTAATTTATTTAATAACAATATTATGTTATTGTGGGTCCATGTCAGTGATCAAAGATTGTGTTGATTCTTGCTTTGGCAAATTGTGGCATATGGTGGAATTGTATGTAATAATGATCATACATGATTATGCATAGAGTCTGTATGCATTGTGAATGTCCATTGGACTATGTTAAGGCCGAGTTGCCTAGGAGTTTAACACACCTTTGTGCGGGTGCGAATAGACAAGTGAAGGTCATATTGTTGACCAGGGGGCGTCAGGGTGCGGGGACCTCGCAATGGGTAGTTGGTAGCTCTTCTGTCCGTGGGGCAGACCGATGTAAACGCACTGACGATCCTGACTGGACACAGTCCTATATCGCGATCTAGCATAGACTGGCTGTACAATGCCATGATGTGCACGTGGATAAATTGATGGATTATAGCACTTTGGCCTCGGTAGCTGAGTTATAGACGTGTCTCCTGATCTTTCTCTCCGACCGTTTGTGTCTAGCTCCATGGAGTAGGATTTTGACTTCGTATGCATGTGCGTAGTGGGTCTATGAATTATCTGGCATTTATCATTACCATAATTGGAACTGTTGTATTACTGATATATATAATTGCCTGGAACTGCTTGGTTGATTATTACTGCTATTCAATGTTTATTATCATTATTGCTGTCAAAAAATGCTATGTGGGCAGTTTGCGCCATTTGGTTTCTTGTTGCTATAACTGGTAATGATGGTAGGATGTCTTACCTTTTTCCTGTCTTTCCATTACTGTTTGTTTATATATTATGTCCCATCGAAGACGACGGCAAGGAAACGAAAGCTCCCGATTTCCCCGGCTTCTGGCCTGATCTCGATTAGCGACTACTGAAGAGCATGGAGGCACGCACGCGTAGATTTCTGGGAGATATGCGTCTGACCTTTCTAGGAGGGCCAGAGTGCTGGCACATTAACCTGAATTCTGATCGTTGTGTCTACTTGGGTGACGTGTCGACTCTCTAGCCTGGAGGCGCCATGAGCCGTCGATCTTCATCTGCTGCATTAGCCTACAGTTGGAGTTTTATCTGCCTATTCATGAGATGTGGGGTAACTGCTTTTACACCCCACAGGAGGACTCTTTTGATTCCACAGCTCGGGCCCCATCTCGTAGCTCTGTGGCTCCTATGGTGGTTTCCTCGGATGAGGAAGACCCTGAGGATGACCTCGCGGAGGATCCTGAAGAGGATCCTGACATGATTCCTCCTCATTTGAGGGACTGATATGACTAGTAGCTACTGAGGGCTACCAGTATTTTATTTTGGGGCCTGATGTTTTGACTGTAGTGGGCTGTATTTTTGATATCGTGGGGATGTGTATGTGTAATCCTTTGGGACAGGTATAGTTTTGCTTTTTGGTATACCGGGCTTTGTAACCAAACAGTTTGATAAATATATATATGAATACGCAATGTTAATTCCAATGTACGCTTTACCTCTGCTTTTATTCTTTACTTCCATTTATGTTTCGTCACTGTGTTTATTAACTATTGTTATTATTATTGTAAAAAAAAAAGATATTCAACAATTTAATTACATAACTACAATCATCTTTAAAAATATATTATATTAAAAGGAACCGGGTCTTAACTTCTAGAATTTTATTTCCGCATTGTAATTGACAATGTGACGTTCCCTCTCCAAAAAGGGGCGTTATAGGGGACAGTTGGGAAGGAAAAATAAAAAGGGAAATATGAAATCTAGTAGATAAATTTTTATCTGCTAAATACACTAATTTCTCAAAAATGAATTTTCCAACCTCCTTAGGCATTAGGGAAAATTCTAGGATTTCATACTATTTTCAATATCATCGTCCTACTATTTTCATTATATTGTGTTGTTAGCCTCTAGGCTTCATTATTCTTTTCTTGGGTTAAATTAACCCATTGGAACTGAATTATGAAACTTTTAAGTATCCATTTCTTTTATCAATTTCTACTCTCAATTTAATATTCATTCTTTATTTTACATTTACTCATACCCTTATGGGTTTCTAATCTATTTATCTGATTAGTTTGGTCTTGCTATCTCAGTGTCATTAAATATGCCAAACTAATTTATCTAATCCTCCAAAATTCCATATAGCTCATTCCAATCCTTTATAACTTAGGAATAAATTTACCATATTTATTCCCATCCTTTTAGGTATTTAAGATAAGTTCTAAACTATTTTGAGCTATTTCTCATATTCAATGTTATAGATTTACACTCAATTCAATCTAAACAATTCACTAAAATTACTAGGTAATTTATACAAGTCTTATTGAGCTACTATAACCCCGATTAATATCATTAGGTTGGAGAGGATGTTATAGCATGGCTAGTATTTTTTATTCTTATATATGTCAGATATATTGGGATAGAAATATTAGGATGTTATGGGTTTTGAGAGAAGCATGATGTTTCTTAAGTGTGGAATCTGTCTTCAATGGTTGAAATGGTGGTTTATGACTTATTTTATGTAAGTTTATGAGTTATGAACCTAGAGAAGTCCACAAGAACCTCTGAGGATGAGTTTGGGAAATGGGTTTTAGGTTGAAGGATAAGACTTTAATCTATGCCTATATAAGCTAAAGTAAATGTCTGAGGTATATGACATGATTAAAGATCATGGTTGCTATTGAAAAACATCTAGGAATAGATTTGGAAGTGTTAAAAATTGGTTCGAGAAACAATTATGTAGAAAAGTTCTACAAAATGTTTTCTGGTGTTTTCCCGCCTAGGCACTAGAGTTTGGGCGCCTAGGTGCCCAAAGACCACCAGAATAGGGTATCCTAACATCTTATAGTGTTTGTAGCATAACTTGAGCTGTAGTCATGAAAATAACCTGCTACTTATTTCATTTCAATTCTAAGATACAAGGCTTCATCTAGTAAAAATTTCAGAATTTTAGAACAAACTAAGTAGCACTAATTTCAATTTGAAATTGAGTAAAATTCTACAGAAATAGGCATACTAACACCTTTTAAACCATATTGCATAACTTCTTGCACTGAGGTCTAGATTACATGAGACTAGTGGCATTTTGAAGCTAATATGTAGGGCTATAAGAGGCAAAATTTTCAAGAATTTTACACTCTTTGTGCATTCCTTGTTTCAATTTAAAGTAAGGTCAGATTCTAGTAAGTTAGCTAGTTGCGTTGTTTCAGCTGCTGCATTTTGTCGCATTACTTTAGCTATACTAAGTCAAATGAAGTGAGATTTGTTTAATTTGAAAGATATGAGATAATGATATTTCCCTATAAAATTCTAGAATTTTTAAAGTTAGGATGTATATTTAGTGCATTCATGAAAATTAGTCTTTTTAGGCGATTAAACCAGAATGGCTTTCCCTAGGATGCTTATTTTAGGAAATTAGAGTTCCCTACTAGCTAGGATCCCTTTCATATGCCTTAAAAAGTTTGTTGAGACACTAGTAGAGGTATTTCATGGAGGAAATGATTACCTTGCATATATAGGAAAGTAAGAGACCTTCAGCATCCAATAGTTATGGGTTGCCATAGATATGTATCTAGTTCCTTAGGCAACAAAATATTGCATTTGAAATCACATATGTAGCGATGATGATAGGGTAAACTAGATACAAGTAAGTTGAGTTCAGTTAGCTATAGTTACTTGCTTTAGTGTATAAGTGCTCCTAAGAGCATAAGAGGAGTTAGAAATGCAAGAATGAACTTGGTATGAAGTTATGGCGGTGTTTATGTATGAGGTAAACATAACACTACATCTTTCACACACTTGCTATTCATTCAGGATGTATGTGAAGTGTATGAACCTTGGTGCAACCAAGAGTAGTGGATTGCCCTAGGTAGGTATCTAGCACCTTTAGCAACTTAGTGTTTCTTAGACATCACTTAAGATTCAACGAGTGATGATAGTAGTCACTTAAGATGTAATGAGTGATGATGTGGTGCAATAGATGCAAGTAGACTAGGATGGATTGGTAATGTTTTTCTATGAATGTGACCTTACATTTGTAACATCCCGAGACTGCCTGCAGGATCGATAAGTGTCCTCACAAACCAACATGAGTCTTTTCAGCAAGCTTTGTCCTCACTCACACGAATCCTAGGAAACTTCCCAGGAGGTCACCCATCCCACAAGTGCTCCAAGTCAAGCACGCTTAACTATGGAGTACTTATGTTCTTGGCTCCCGAAAAGAAGATGTATCTTGTTTATAAGAATGGTGATAATCAATTTCTTTAAGCCATCCTCAACTATGCAGTCCCATACATGTATAATCTCTGGATCCCTCTCATTCTGGTGTGTATTCAGTTTATTCATGTGTCCCTCTGCCTAAAAGCCTTCCAGGAGCCGCTCCTTGTCTATGCTTCATCTTTTAGCATCGGCGACCACCCCCCGCCCTCATCAGCCCCGTGTGTCACATGCCCACCAGCTTCCACATGGTTCGTCCCCGAATCACACCGTACTGGGAGAGGTCCCAACTCTGATACCATTTGTAATGTCCCGAGACTGCCTACAGGATCGATGAGTGCCCGCACAAACCAACATGAGTCTTTTCAGCGTGCTTTGTCCTCACTCACACACATCCTAGGAAACTTCCCAAGAGGTCACTTATCCCACAAGTGCTCTAAGTCAAGCACGCTTAACTATGGAGTACTTATGTTCTTGGCTCCCAAAAAGAAGATGCATCTTGTTTATATGGGTAGTGCTAATCAATTCTTTTAAGCCATTCTCAACTATGCAATCCCATACCTGCACAGTCTCTGGATCCCTCTCATTCTGGTGTGTATTCAGTTCATTCATGTGTCCCTCCACCTAGAAGCCTGCCAGGAGCCGCTCCTTGTTTGTGCTTCATCTTTTAGCACCAGCGACCACTCCTCGCCCTCGTCAGCCCTAGGTGTCACAACATGATGTAATGCCATTTGGCCAGAAGGAAAGGAATCAGAAGTTCCTAAGGGAACAAGTCATTCCTGACTAAGAGCTAGGGTTACATGTAGTATGAGGTTATAATTTTTCCTCTCTACAACAAGTAAACATAAGAAGCCAGAGTTTCTAGTAAAACATGCTTGGGTCTTAAATGAGCTAAGTATGTAGGTATGAATCTATGTAAACACAATAGTAGCTAACTCCAAATCATGAGTAAGGTAGTTTTTCTCATGCACTTTCAATTGTTTCGAAGCATAGGCTACTACCTTTCTGTTCTGCATAAGTACACAGCCTAAACCCTGAAGTGAAGCATCATAATATATCTCAAAAGGTTCATTAGGATCAGGTAAAATCAATACTGGGGAAGTAGTCAATCATCTTTTCAATTCTTGAAAACTCTCCTCACATGCATCAGTCCATGCAAAAGTTTGATTCTTTCATGTATGCTGGGTAAAAGGTCCTACTATATTGGAAAATCCCTCAATGAATCTTCGATAATAACTGGCTAACCCCATAAAACTACGGATCTCTATTACGGTCTTCTGTCTCTCCCATTGAAGAACTATTTCAACTTTTAATGAATCCACCACAATTCCTTACTTTGAAATTACGTGACCCTAAAATTGAACTTTCTCTAACCAAAACTCGCACTTTAAAAGCTTAGCATACAACTGCTTCTCTTTCAAAATTTAGAGAATCACACTGAGATGTTTAGCATGTTCCTCCTAACTTTGAGAATATATCAGAATGTTGTCAATAAAAATAATGACAAATCTGTCTAGATAAGGATGAAAGATCCTATTCATGTAATCCATGAATATTGTAGGAGCGTTCGTCACTCTGAATGGCATCACTAGATATTCACAGTGCCCATAATGTGTTCGAAAAGCCATCTGGGGAACATCCTCAACTTTTACGCGAATCTGGTGATAACCAGAACGTAAATCAATCTTAGAGAAAATAGCGGCTCCTTTTAGTTGATCCATCAAATCGTCTATCCTCGGAAGTGGATGTTTGTTCTTGATCATGATCTTGTTCAACTGGCGATAATCCACACATAAGTGAGAAGTTCCATCCTTCTTCTTGACTAACAGCACTAGTGCTCCCCATGGTGATACACTAGGTCTCACAAACTACTTTCCTAACAGTTCCTCTAATTACTTCTTTAGCTCAGCTAATTCTGATAGTAACATCCAACATGGTGCCATGGATATAAGACCAGATCATGGTACAAGATCGATAGAAAATTCTATCTCTCACTCTGGTGGTAGTCTGGGTATATCATTAGGAAAAACTTCGGGAAACTCATTGACTACAGGAATAGTATTCACATTGGTCTCACCCTTGACCTCCAAGGAAAATAGTAACATGTATCCTTGAGCTCTTTCCCTCAAAGAAGCTTTAACTTGGATGGCTGTCAAAAATCTAAAAATCTCAGTTTCAGGGAACACTAAAGTTTTATTGGAACAATTTAACAGGATATGATTAGAAGATAACCAATCCATTCCTAAAATCACGTCTATTTGTGAAAGAGGTAAATAAATCAAATTAACTGAAAAGTTCTGATCTCTAACAGTAATAGGACAGTTTAAGCAGACTTGAGTAGTAATAATGGGTTTAGCAGTGGGAGTAGCAATTATCAAATCAAATGGTAATGAAAATATAGACAACCCTAATTGATTCACACAGTCATAGGCAATAAAAGAATGGGTCGCCCCCGAGTCATACAGTACAGTTGAAGGCTTACCTCTTATGGCACAATCTTCCTTAATTAGATCTTGGATTGGGAGGCTTCAGCTTCACTCATGGTATAGACTCTCCCTCCTGCTTGAGGCCTTGACGCACGTATATTACTAACGGAAGGCTCCGTCTTTGGTTGAGTACAGTCTCTAGAAATGTGTCTAGGCTTCCCGCACTTGAAATAGATTATTCCCTTGATCGCACACTCCTTTGTTAAGTGATCTTTTCCACACTTCATACATTTCAATGAAGATGTCACAGTCTGACTGAATCTACTACCACTAGTACCTCCCCTACAAGTTTGCTGTTGCTATTGATTCCCCAGTGGCCATGAATACGGTTTCCGATGGAATCGGTTGACATTACTATTACTCCCCCTTTGGACCTGAGATGGTCCAAAGTTATGGGGTCTCGTATCCCAAGACTAGTCTAACTTTTCAATTCGGTGGCACTTGTCCAACAAAGCTAGGAATTGCTCAATCCCCAAAGGTAGCACTGGTCACTTCAGATCATGCCTCAAACCTTCTTCGAATTTCCAGCACTTCCATTCCTCATCAGGCTAGAGTTGAAAGTATTGTGAGAATTTTGATAGGCTTTCAAACCTAGCGGCATATTCAGTAATGATCATTCCCCATTGCTTTAGTCCAAAGAACTCCATCTCCTTTGCGTGCCTCGTACTTGTTGGAAAATACTTCTCCAGAAAGTTACTCCAGAAGACTTCCCATGTGATAACTCTTCCTTCAGCTTCCAACAATCATTGAGTTCCTGCCCACCAGTCCTCACCGTCTCCAACAAGCATAAAAGTAGCATAAGTTACTTTCTTTTCTTCTGTGCATCCTATTCCTCTAAAGATTTTTTCCAATTCCTTGATCCCAAGATCCGCTTTCTCTGGATCAAATTCACCTTTAAACTGTGGCGGATTGTTGCAGCGAAACTCTAACAAATTCTGAGTCTCAGCTGTCGCTTCCTGCTGTTGAGCATCCCTCTAATTTTGTTGTACTATTACATCAACCATTCTCTGCATTGTTACTGCAGCCGCAACCATACTATCAATGTCATGTCTCGTGTCCACATGCTCACCTCTACCTTGAGCCATTGCCTTTCTTCAACGTTAGACTAATCAAAATACAATGAAAACTAAGTATAATCATTTCACACAATATTATCTCCTTTCAGAAACTAAAACACAGTGAAACACACAGCACAAACACGACAAACCTAACCACAAACCCGACAGACTAAACTTGAGCTCTAATACTAACTAATGTAACACCCTCCTTAGGGAATTACATTTCAAACTAACGATTTTAAAACTAAACCCAAGTCATAAAAGATTTAATATTATAATATACGAGTTTCAAAATTTCTTTTCGCAGATAACATAAAATTAACAGAATATAGAGAACACAGGACATAAAGAACTGAATAATACACTCTATATATATACACATAGTTTTTTGAGAACATGAATACGTAAGACTTACATGCCAAAAAGCATAAATACAACTATCATAGAAAACCTAAACTGGCCCAAGTTCAAAAACACCTAGAGGGAAGAGTCCTCCACTGGATCCTCCTCTGATACTTTATGCGCTCAGTATCCATGTGGACGCGCTATGCGTCGGTGCCTCCATAGAACTGCACCCTAACGAAACTGAGAAGATCCCACCTCGCCGCCATCACGGTCTTCAAAGAACATAAACATAAAACAGAACAGACAGAATAATACCATAAAAAGGTGAGATCCCCTACATCACATACCAGTATGGTAGCAAAGAAATATTAATAACAATAAAGTCATATAGTATAGAATTAACAATTATAGTCATGCTATTTTAATTAAAATATAAATTCAACAAAAGTATATCACAACAACATGTCCACTGACTATGCATATGTATAAGGAACCGATCCCTACTCCATGGAGCTAAAACCAAACATCGGAGAGAATGATCGAGAGATATGTTCGTATATCGTCAGCCTCTAATCAAGTGCTTCAATGTTGTCAGCGTACGCATCATGGCTTATACAAGACATTCTACACCAGATCGGGAATAGGAATAGTGTCTTGTCGAGATTGTCGGTGCATTTGCAATAGTAACCACGGCACAGTAGAGCTACTAACATGCCACTTGCGAGATTTTTGCCCCCCGACGTCCCTAATATCAATTATTGACCTTCACTATGCAATTCACACCCGCACAAAGGTGTAATTCAATCTCCTAGGCATACAACCTTAAAAGACAAAGTCACAACAACTTTCATAATGCGTGATCGAATGATTTCATAAATCAATAATTAATAACTACGTGACTTCCACGTAAAACAAGCCACTAGGCTTGACCCGTCAACTGACATCTCTGGGTCCAGTACGTCAGCCCAACAGAAATCTACTATTTTCTCAAACATGAAGTATTTTTACTATATTATTACAAACGCATAACGCTTCTTGTTACGTCTCTAAATCACGTAACATTTTTTCATCATTTTTCAACCTCATGAAGATTTTAAAACATTTTCTTAATCGCATAACTCAAAAATCCATGTTTTTGAACCGCATGAGGTTTTATCAATACTTTTTAATCGCGTAAAACATTTATTGACATTCTAAGCTTAATTTTGAGACTTTCTATGTTTAATATAAAATTTGAACCTTAATTCTAATATTTTCTTACCAAATCTCCTCTAAGTGATATTTTCTAACGTTTTTCATAAAAATCTATATTATTTTAATTAAATCAAGACATTTCAAAAATCTTTTTCCATTACCTTTACTAAAAACTTTCTTAAATAAAATACTTTAAATTTCAAACCATCTTTCAAACTTATTTCCATTATCATGGCTGAAAATTAATTCTCTTCAAATAATAAAATTTTGTTCATCTTCTTTTTAACTTGTAAATCCTTAAATCGTATTCTTATCACCTAATCATCTAGGTTTTCATTTCATAAAATATTATTGCCTTGGATACCCCTTCATAGGCTAAATGGCCGTGAGCCATATAAGGCCTTTGGGACCAAAAATCTTGCCTTTCACACATAATTCAAAGCATGTAAAATTTATTAATCATCAATTCCTACCATACTAATCTCATGCATACTTTCAAAGTCATATAATCACATAGCAAACAAGCATAAACCATTAAAGTCACACAAACAAGTGAATAAATCCTCACATGGATTTTTCACCAATAAACTACATATTTTGTTTCTCACCGCCAAGTTGGTTGATGAGATTAATCTCCCTATTACCTTAAGTGATGATCAAAAGCTCCTTTGTTGTCTTCTTGAAATAGCTTCTACCTCCAAAAAGATCCTTAAAACAAATCAAACATGCAATTATTAAAATCTAAGGCTTAAAATAAGATGACCATGGATCAAGATTATGGTCTAGAACTTTAGAATAAAAATTAGAAATGAAGACCAAGAACTTCACCTAAAACCTTCAAACTTAAGCTTTGAGAAAGTGATTGAAAATAGATTTATTTGAAGAAACTCACAACATGAAAGTACCTCCAAAAGGTGTTTAGATTCAAGATATAAGGTTAGTTTGGATTGAAAAAGGTTGAAGTGTAATTGAAAGGTGTTGGTCAAAAATGCTAAGGAGAGAAAATGAGAGAGTTTTGATAGTTTGTTTCCTAAAAACAAGACAAGATAAACTTAAGCGAGGTGAAGTAACCATTTTGGTCTCCTAAGCTTGTCCTAGAAGCTCATCTTGGCCGTGAACTCCAAGGGTGTTGAGTGGTCAAAGCTTGTCCTCGAAGTTCTCTCCAAGCTTGCTCCTCATTGGTTCTCCATTGTGAGTCATAGCCACTATACTTGACTTCTTACAAACTTCCCTTGGAAGCTTGTTTTCCATTGGCTCACAATAAAGTGAGTCATGAATGGAAATGATGAAGTGTCATGACTAGGCTCATAACTAGTCATCTAACTAGATATTTACCAGTAGCTATTAACCAATAAACAAAGGTTACTGCTAGCAAAACCAGTGGTTATTGACCAATGAATAATAGAAAACACCTAGATTTCATCAATCAGATAAAATCTAAGAAAAAAGAAAAACTTTGAAATTTGTTCCTGGTTTTGAGTTTAGTAAGCTCCTTCGGCCCCGCGTTAACAGTCAATATTTTTTTGGCCCCAAAAATTTTTATTTTTCTAGCACCGCTTCAAACGCACAAAAGTCCAAAAATAATAATAAAATAATTAAAATAAATTAAATAATTCACAAAAATCACAAAAATCATAGAAAAATTGTAATTAATAGAAAAAGAAAATTTTGGGGTGTTACAATGTTAATCTTTTGAATTCAAGAGGTAAACTCGAAAAATCACGAATCATGGCCCCCTTTTTCGCATGGATCCTTGGTGGGAATCTCTTTTTTCACTGTATTTTTGTTCACGAATTTCCTAACAGTGGTATCAGAGCCACTTGCCAAACCATGATTTGATCCTTTCTGTTTACATGTTGAATGAAATAACATGATTAGTTATTCTTTTTTTAGTAAAAGATATGATCTTTAATGTGTTATTTCAAGAAATTGAAAGAATCTTTTTGCAAAAACATATTTTGTTTGATATTTTGTATGCAAAACCATGATGATGTTTTCAAAAGCATGAATATGTTCATATGTTGACTGTGAAGACCGATTTATATGCATGTATGTTTTTGCGAAGTTTTCTGGTATATATATGATATATACAACACAGTGTCACAAGGGTTCTGGAAACCTTATTTTTGGTCAGCGGCGGCATCAAGCGTTGATGTTAAGCAAACCTTGTTTCTGGATAGCGGCACAGCACAAGGGTTTTGGAAACCTTATTTTTGGTCTGCGGTGGCATCAAGTGTTGATGTCAAGCAAACCTTGTTTCTGGATAGTGGTGCAAGGGTTCCCCGCAACATGAAGTGTTCATGTCCTCGCGACTATGAGGGTTCAAGTGATCTTGTTTATGATTCAAAATATTTTGGTTTTGGGGTAGAAAGGGGCAGTCTCCCCTTGACCCTCGCCTGTTGACAGGGCAGCGGGACCTCTGTCTGCGTAAAGCATCTTTTCTGAGGCGCGAAATTCAAATCTATTTTTTTATGATTCATAAAGATAATAATGTGTTATTATTTTGACCTTTTGTGTTCTTTGTGGTGCATGGTGTGTAACACTCGTGAAAACATAATAGACTTGTATATGGTTACAAAGGTAGCCTAATACTTCCTTGTCATGCTTGTTAATTTTTGTGGCTTTCTGAGCACGTTTAGTTAATTTGCTGTAACACTATATATGAGATATAGCTGTTATTAGCCCCAGAATTGGCTTAAACTGCTTAGTTAATGAAAATAAATGTGGATAATTTGTTTCTAAGCCACAAATGTGTGAAAGATAGTGCAATTAATGTTTGAGATTAATTGGAGTTAATTTGGCATTTTTAAGCACGCTGGGTATGTGTTTTAATGCCGAATTAACTACCAGCAGACATGAAAAAATATGGAAATGGCAAAACGAGATTTTTAGTGAATCTTAGATTTTATTTTGGACTTGTTGGAAGTAAGAAGATTGGATTTGGTGGAATCTGAGTGTTCTTAACAGATTAGAGTGTTAGTACTTATCTTAAGGAAGCCAAATTTGACTTCCTTGTAAATATCCCACGACAGAGGGAGGAACCAAGAAATAGAAAAGAAAAACAGAAGAAAGAAAAGGGAAACTGAGGAGGAAGAAGAAGAAGAAGAAAGAGGAAGAAAAGGAAAGAGGAAGGAGATCTTGGATTAATCCTTGGCCACCTTCAAGACCTTAAGGTAGGGGAAAATATGTTTTCGCACTTCTTCTCCCTTTTCTCCATCTTGCTCATGTGATGGCTTGGTGTGAGTAATGGGGTTTCAGTGTGTATTTTATGTGTTTTTGGCCCATTTCTTGTTGTTGACCTTGAATATGTCCTATTTATGACTTGTTGAATGTGTGGAGACGAATTATCATCTCTTAAATTCCTTTGTTTCCACTTTAGTTAAGAGTTAGAAATTTGGGAATTTAGGTTGATGATTATTCATTGATCCATGTGGAAATAATTTAAAAATTGTTTAAGAGTTGCAATGTGTTTATGAACCTTGTAAGGTGTTGGAAATAACTTGAATTTGGAATTTGAGTGATTGGGAGTGTTTTGAGCCATTGAAGTATTGACTGTTTCTGTAAAATTTTGTAGAAAACTAGTTTCTTAAGCACTGGGATTTTGGGCACTCTAGACAGAAGGTAGCTTTGTGCTACGCGAGGAGTGCCTAAGCGCCCGTGATGGAGTGCTTGAGCACGCAGAGAGTGCCTAGGCTCTAGGATTGAGCACTTGAGCACCCATCACTGGGAATGTCAACTTATTATTTATTTTTTTGGAGGAAATGACCTTCCCTAAGTGTTGGGATCACTCATACATATACTCTTTTAAGAGTGTAAAGGTACTTTTAGTAGTATTTGATGAAGTGAGTTTTGGAATGCATGTAAATCAATTATAGTGCTAATTATTGTAGGTAATTAGTCATTGTATTGTATGATGTATTTATGTAGAATTTGATCATCGCATTTGGGGATAATCTATAATAGTGTGAGGTAGGACGATACCCTCCTTATTATAGTGATGAGCTAAGGATGGTTCAATTCCCTTTCTCTTTACTTGATGTTATCCTAAATGGCAGGTAGTTAAGGAGGGATTCCTTACTACTTGAGGTGATCCTGAATCATGGTAGCGTGAGGATGCATAGCTTCCTCCCTGTTGTGAAGTTGATGAAGATTGTGTAGCTGATGGATTCACTACCCAAAGAGGATGGATTCCTCTGTGTTATTGAAGACTATGTAAATGATGGATTCCTCTGTGCTATTAAGGACCGCGTAGTTGATGGATTCACTATCCGGAGAGAAAACTACTGGACCTAGGTTCCAGTGCTTGTTTAAGACTTGAGAGGGATTTCCTTATTTTGCTCAGGGTTCATGAATATCACGACATTACCATAGAACTAGGTTCCTGCAAATGGTACCATAACATTACTCATTACATACATAGGTTATTGCATAGGCATGAACATAAGGCATAATTTGGAATAGCATAGCAATCGTATGAGCAATTGCGTATCTCTGAGATGGAGATGTTGTTTTTGTGAGTGTGGTGATTACTTGAAGACTATTTGTGTTAAATGAGTTTTTAATACAAACTTATAAAATGATAATCTATTTTGGGAAGAGAAAGGACATTGTTTTGGTTTTTGCCTCATTTCTAGTTTAAATTTATAGGAGATTTGAGTTTAGTAATGTGTTTTTCCCCGAAATAGCTGGAATGATTGTGATAACATGTTTTATGGATTTTATTATTGAGAATATGTGATTCTCACCCCATGTGTGTGTTTCCATGATGATTCCAGGGAGGAAGATTTATGAAAAATGAAGACAAGCAGGAGCTGGGATTGCTTAGCTTAGTGTAGCTTTATAGTTTCTTTTGAAATGATATAAGTATTGTATTTATGATAAATACAGATATTGTGTATTATATATTCATTCGAGGCTCATATTTTCTGTATATACATAACTGTTATATTTGAAAATGCTTAGTTGTGGAAAGTAATAGGCCTGAATCTAATGACTATTGTATAACACCAGTTATACTATGGTTATTAAATTCGGGATGTTACATGGTGCATGGTTATGGCCTTAGTCCTCCTATTTTGTCTTTTTGGGATACTTTAAAATACGACCTGCATGTCATGCCTTTCTCTCTACATTCTGGTTATACATTCTCCTCTCACCTAACTCCCCTCGTATGTAAAATAAGGTTTCTTTATACTTTGTAATATAATCTTAATGTGGAGGCAAGAAGACGGCATCAGATGAGGACGTTAACGGGAGACGCTTTGTGAAGTTGTTTGCTCTCTAGGTTTAGTTAATGATAATCCCATTGGCTTAGGAGAATCATTGTGTTAGGGGCCATAACCATATCACATTCTTTATATGCTTTATATGTATGAGATGCATGGATGTTGATGGTATGTTAAATAGTTTAACAAATGGTGAGATCAAATAAAAAAACTTCCTTCATAGCAAATATTAAGTCTTTATGTGATGCCTTCTAATGTATAGTACTCGGCTAGTATCGATTAAGTGTAGGTTTGCCAAAGTAAGATGATTTTATCTATATTAGTAACATGCAACAGGATAAAGGTAATATCCAACTACCAACCATTGGGTCTGACTTAACTAGGCCATTTGAATAGGATTGAAAGCTTAAAGGCATAGAGTTGGGCTTTAGTCCACTAGGAAATCTTGCGATAGGATTTTCTGAGTCAATGTTAAGGGTCATTGATTTGAATAAAATAGTGGGAGACATATTTAATTAAAGACCTTGTTAAATATGTTTATTGCTTGATACTTATACTTTGCATATTTTTGTTGATAGATTACCATGGCAACAAACACTTCAAATAACTTGTCATTGCGATTCGTCCTTGAGAAGGACAAATTGTCTAGAACAGACTTTCTAGACTAGTACAGGAATTTGAGGATTGTCCTCAAACATGAGAAAAATCTATATGTTATAGAGCAACCCATTCCTAAGCCACCTACTGCAAATGCCCTTAGAGCTGAAAGGGATGCTTATAAGAAGCATCAAGATGACGCCTTGGACGTCAGCTGTCTCATACTAGCCACCATGAACTCTGAACTTCATGAGAACATGGAAGCTTACGATATAATCATACACCTAAAAAAGCTCTATCAAGAGCAGGCTAGGCATAAAAGGTACGAAATCAAAAAGGCACTATTTTAGTGCAAACTGGTAGAGGGAAGCCTTGTTGGTACTCATGTGCTTAAAATGATTGGGTACATTGAAAACCTAGAGAGGCTTGGTTTCCCATTGGGTCAAGATTTGGCGATTGATTTAGTCCTATAATCATTGCCAGAAAGTTATAGGCAATTCGTTATGAATTACAATATGAACAAAATTGACAAACCTCTACTAGAGCTATTAAGAACTATTGAGCAGAATATAAACAAAAGAAAAAGAAAGGCCATTATGATGGTCCAAAAGAATAAGGGCAAAAAGCAGCTCAAGAAGCCTAAGGACAAATTGAAGGGCAAGGGCAAGGATATAAATCTAAGCCCTGCACTTCTAGCTTGAAACCTGTGGGTGGAGTGGCTAAGGAAGGTGTGTGCTTCCTCTATGGTTAGACCGGACATTAGAAGAGGAACTACGGCAAGTACCTAGAGGAGCTTAAGAAGAAGAAGGGAAGTGAGACTTCCACTTTAGGTATTTTTGTTATAGAAGTCAATTTATCTACTTCTGCATCTTGGGTATTAGATACTGGATGTGGGTCTCAAAATAAGTAGACCATTGGCTAAGGGTGAAGTTGACCTGCGAGTTGGAAATGGAGCACAAGTTGCTACTTTAGCCGTAGGGACTTATTTTTTATCTTTGCCCACTAGGCATATTATTGAGTTGGAGAACTGTTATTTTGTGCCTGCTATTAGTAGGAATATCATTTCTATTTCTTCTTTGGACAAGAAAGGTTTTTCTTTTATAATAAAGGACAAAAGTTGTTCTATTCATTTGAATGATATTTTTTACGGTAATGCACAACTGAGTAATGGACTTTATGTCCTCGATCTCGAAATGGCAGTCTATAACATAAATACTAAGAGGTTCAAATCAAATAATATGAATCCAATTTATCTCTAATATTGTCATTTGGGCCACATAAATGAGAAACGCATCTCCAAACTCCATAAAGATAGATTCTTAGACTCATTTGATTTTGATATGAGATATGTGAGCCTTGTTTATTGGGGAAGATGACTAAAGCCCTATTCATTGGACAGGGTGAAAGGGCTAGTGATTTTTTAGGCCTCATACATAGTGATGTATCTGGACCCTTAAACACACTAGCTAGAGGTGGTTTTCAATACTTCATTACATTTACTGATGATTTCAGTAGATATGAGTTTGTAAATCTTACGAAACACAAATTAGAATCCTTTCAAAAGTTCAAGGAATTCAAGAATGAAGTGCAAAACTAACTTGGTAAGAGTATTAAATTCCTTCGATTAGATCGAGGTGGTAAATACTTAAGCCAACAATTTGATGATTATCTGAAAGAGTGTGGAATAATATCTCAACTCACTCCTCAGAGAACACCATAATGGAATGATGTTTCTGAAAGAAGGAATCAGACCTTGTTGGACATTGTCCGGTCTATGATGAGTCATGCAGACCTTCCAGGCTCCTTCTAGGGACATGCTCTATTAGTAATAGCTTTTACATTTAACTATGTTCCATCTAAGACAGTTTGAAAGACACCATATGAGATATGGACTAGGAGACGACCCAGTATGTCTTTCATGAAGATTTGGGGTTGCGAAGCTTATGTGAAACGTCAAGTTTATGATAAGCTTGGACCCAAATCAAATAAATGGTTCTTTGTGGGTATCCCAAGGAATACTAGAAAACGAGTTTATCTCTAAAGGAACCAATGGGAGGAAAATATAACTTGAAGAAATTCAAAGTTCACAAAGTAGCAACAAACCGATGGTGGAAATAGAGCAGCCTCCACAAAACTATGTGGAACAGCAACCTGCTCTAATAGCACAAGACCTGCATAGGTCTAACAAGATACGTCATCAACTAGAGAGATATGGATTTCTCATGACTTCACATGGTGACATATTACTTATGGATCAAGATGAGCCTATGACTTACCAAAAAGCCATAATTGGCATAGAATTTGAGAAATTACTTGAGGCTATGAGATCTGAAATGGAATCCATGTATGCAAACTAGGTATGGACCTTGGTTGACCTACCTGAAGGGGTAAAAAACATTAGGTTCAAGTGGGTTTTCAAAAAGAAAACTGACATGGATGGTAACGTGCATACCTTTAAGGTGCGATTGGTGGCTAAGGGTTTCAAGCAAATTCATGGTGTAGACTATGATATGACATTTTCCCCAGTTGTGATGCTTAAATCTGTTCGGATCTTGCTTGCTATTGCAGCATGCTAGGATTATGAAATATAGAAAATGGAGGTCAAAACTGCTTTCCTTAATGGAAATCTTCTTGAGGATGTGTACAAAACACAACTTGAGAGTTTTGCCACTCCATAGGATGCTGGAAAGATGTGTAAGTTGCAACGATCTATTTATGGATTGAAGCAACCTTCAAGAAGGTAGAATCTTCATTTTGATGATACAATAAAATAATTTGGATTCATCAAGAATGAAGAAGAACTTTGTGTCTACAAGAAGGTTAGTGGGAGCATAATTGTCTTTTTGGTGTTGTATGTAGATGACATACTACTCATTGGAAATGACATCCCTACTATACAGTCTGTAAAGACTTCGTTAGGGAAATGCTTTTCCATGAAGGACTTGGGCAAAGCCACCTATGTATTAGACATCAGGATCTATAGAGATAGATCACAGAGACTGCTTTGCCTAAGTCAAAGTACATACATAGACAAAGTATTAAGACTGTTTAACATGCATGAATCCAAGAAAGGACTCTTGTCTATGTCACATGGTGTAAGCCTATCTAAGGCTCAATCCCCCTCCACCCAGGATGAGAGGGATTGCATGAGCAAGGCTCCATATGCATTTGCAATTGGATCTATCATGTATGGCATATTATGCACTCGACTAGACATCTTCTATGCTTTGAGCATGACGAGTAGGTACCAGTCTGATCCTGGTAAGAGTCATTGGATTGCTGCCAAGAACATCCTTAAGTACTTGAGAAGGACTAAGGATTTGTTCTTGGTATACGAAGTCAAGGAAAAGCTAGTTGTAAATGTTACCAAGTGGCTTCCAGTACTCAAGAGGGGGGTGAATTGAGTATAAAACTTTTTCGCAAAACCTCTTTTTAACAAAAAACAGATATTAAAGGCTTAATAAATAAATGCACAGAAGGAACGAGAAGAAGAAAAGAAACAATAAAGAGCAGCGAAAAATAAATGTACAGTAAATTAAATTGCATAAAATAAAGAGATTAGGGAAAAGAGAAGCAGGCACAGTATTTATCCTGGTTCGACCACTAACCCACTTGTGGTCTACGTCCAGTCCTCGAAAGCCGAGATTTTTCACTAAGTATACAAGCTTCAATAGGTGCTTGCTACCGTTACACAAAAGAGCACTTTTCACACACAGGGAAACTCTACCCTTGTGCTAAAGTCTCAGCCTGCAGGGATACCTCACCCTTTATACAAACCTTGAGGGATACCTCACCCTCGATACAGAATATCAGAAAAAGATAGATGAAGAGAAACTCTCACTCAGAGTAAGTAATACAAATTGAAGTGTTAATGGAGCTCTCACAGAAATATCTCAGTTTTTAAACAAAAAAGAGTGTAGAAAATAATTTTCACAAATTAGAGTAATCAGAAAATATATCAGAGTTATGGGCAATGAAATTCATGACCCAAGCTTGCTATTTATAGGGACAACACGGAGATAGCTGTTTAGGTATAATTAATAGCATTTAGAAAACAAATTAACTGAATTCAAAACGTTTGAAAGTTTCCATATCAGACTTCGTATTCAAACGTGTTTATTCGAATAACTTAACAGGTTATTCGAATAATACTGTTCCTAAAACCAATTTAAAAGCTCGTTTGAAATGGGTTATTCGAATAAGCAATGTGTTATTCGAATAACTCGGTTAAAACCAGAGTTCTGAGAACGAAGGGTTATTCGAATAACAGCTAAACCATTCAAATAACATAGTTTAAAAGAAGTTCAGACAGAAAGGGTATATTCGAATAACGTTTGAGTTATTCGAATAACTCACTTAAAACACAGTTCTGAAAAAGCTCATCTATTCGGATAAAAGACATGCTATTCGAATAAAAACTTAAAACACAGAGTCTCGTAAAAGGGTCTATTCGAATAGACTAGGTTCTATTCGAATAACTCAGTTCAAAAACGTTTTGAAAACTAAGTTTGAAAACAAGCTTTATCTTTTCTTTCAAAAACAAAGAGATATCAAAGTGAGCTCCGTACAATAGATCCTAAGTCCTAATGCTAATCAAATATAAACTTGGACTTGGTCTATTTATCATCTTCATTTATTCTTCACGTTTGTTATCATCAAAACAAGCCTTCAAAGGTATGCATCCAAACACATTCTCCCCTTTTTTGATGATGACAAACTATCAATGAGACTATCAATGAGAAAAGCGTTAGTGCATATAAATGGAATTCACACAAAGGTATAAAAGCTTACTCCCCCTCTTTATTTATAAGAGGTAATGTATATCAGATATGTGCGCATCTCCCCCTTTCAATTTGAATCCAACCTCATTTTAAGGTTTACCTGTCTTTTCTCAATTACAGTCAAAAGATCAAATATTTCTCCCCCTTTTGTCATGAGCAAAAAGGAGGGGTAAGTCCCATAAACATATATCAAAGTAAGAATGCATAAAAGTAAATATACTCATATCAAAAGATCAACAGGAAATATTATTTATTCATTAATAAAAAAGAGAGTCAATTACACAAGCCAGAAAATAAATAACATGAAGCCAAAACACATTCAACGCCTAAGAACTAAAGTTCCTAGAAGTAAGCATCCGGAGGTGGTGGTGAAGAAGCTGGTGCAGGAGCAGGTGAAGCAGATCGGAGGGCAGCAACCTCACGTTCAACGCCTTCTATTCTATCAAACAGAATAGAGAAGGTATGTTCCATGTAAGCTCGGTTATCCTGCAAGGTGGCCATGATCTGTTCCAAAGTGACAGGAGCAGGAGCAGCAACAGGTACATCAGCAGGAGCAGCAGGGGCATCAGCAAGGTTAAGCTCATCCTCAGCGACCTCATCTGGGTACACAGCCTTCACCGATTTGGATCATCTTCATTTTTCGTAAGGTGTGAGTGCCAAAGACGTTGTGGTGAGACAGGGCAATGGCTCGCTCAATCTCCAAGACCTGAGGATACTTGCTCAGCAAGGTAGTGACAAGAATGCCATAAGGCAAGTCTGATTTCTCCTTGTCCTTGGCCGTCATCATGTGCCTCATGATGAACACAGGCCAGTTGATCTGATGGCCATTCTTCAGAAACCACAGCATGAAGATGTCTTCCTCGCTGAGGTAGGCATAATTTCCACCGCGAGGAGCCAGGATATGAGCGAAGGCATAATGCAGAAGCCTGTCTTGGCTCTTCAGTATTCCACCCTTGAGACCCTTGTCAGGCAGGGCTAGACCAGGCTTCAGCAGGTCTTCAACCGCCTGAAGCTTGTTGAAATCTTCTAGAAACGGGGTGTCACCATCTTCAACAAGGGCACCAGAGAATTGTAGCCCGAACAGAGTTAGCCAGTCCAGCGGTGTGATCACAATGTTCTGATCACAGACCTCGGAGAGAAGATTCTGGCTATCGAAAGCCAGATTGCAGAAGAACATCTTCACCAGAGCTGGATAAACAGTGGCCCAGTGAGAGCAAAGCTGAAGAACTCCTTAGTTTTGTAGCAGGGTCAGGAAGTCGAAATTGCGATGTTGTTGGAAGAAAGAGAGGTCAAGGTACTTGGGTTGGACCAAGTTACACTCCCAGAAGTGAGTGATGAAGCATGCACGATGCTCTTCATTGGAGGAGAGCTTTCTCAGATCAAGAGGGTTGTTACATGGAGCGTTCTTCGTGCGTGGACGCTTGCTGGAGGAGGAGGCCATGGTGGAAGAAGGTGAAAGAGATTAAAAACACAGGGGTAAGCAAGTTTGAGATGGCAGGAGCTAAGGAGACGTGAAGAGTAGAGAAGATGGAGGGTGAAAACGTTTTGGGCGCGCAGGGGTTATTTAAAGAAAACCCGTGTTTATTCGAATAAATATGGGTTTGTTCAAATAAACCGTGCTGGAAAGCTAAAAGGATAGGCGCGCAGGAAACTGAAAAGGTGTTTCAGCTAGTGTTTATTCGAATAGGGGGTATTCTATTCGAATAGACCAACTGGGAAAGCCAAGCGTTTTGGCAAGCTGATAGGATTTATTCGAATAACTATTGGAGTTATTCGAATAGGCTGAGGCCTATCAATTAAGACTGATAAAAGCAGAGCTTTGGTTATTCAAATAACCTGAGGTTTATTCGAATAGACAGAGACTGAGAACAGAAACTGATAAAAGAAGGACTTTGGTTATTCGAATAAGGAGAGGTTTATTCGAATAGACAGAGAAGAAAAACACACAGGATTTAACACAGGAATCAGGTTATTCGAATAAACTGAGGTTCTATTCGAATAAATCTAATGTTCAACACATATTTTATAAGCTATAAAGGGGTTTATTCGAATAAAAGTTTGTTTATTCGAATAAAACTAACAAAGAAGCACACAGAAGAAGAACGTTCAAGACATTCAAAGCATATATCCATGTGAAAATATTCAACAGAAAAACATGCAATTAAATGTTGGATTGATCAATTATGCCTAATTCTCCTCGAATATAAAAGAAAGCTTCTTTTGCTAAGGGTTTAGTGAAGATATCTGCAAGTTGCTTAGATGTTTCAACAAACTTAAGAATGTAATCCCCTTTTTGTACATCATCTCTGATAAAGTGATGTCTTATCTCTATATGCTTTGTTCTGGAATGCAGTATAGGATTCTTAGAGATATTTATCGCACTAGTGTTATCACATCTTATCGGGATGTGATCAAGCTGAAGACCGTAGTCTAAGAGTTGTTGCTTTATCCATAGGATTTGAGCACAACAACTCCTGGCTGCAACATATTCAGCCTCAGCGGTAGACAAAGCCACACTTTGTTTCTTGCTATGCTAAGAAACTAAAGAACTGCCAAGCAAGTGGCATATCCCACTAGTACTTTTTCTGTCCAATTTGCACCCAGCAAAATCAGAGTCAGAATATTCTATTAGGCTACAAGAGGTACCCTTAGGGTACCACAAGCCCATTTGTGAAGTGCCTACAAGGTATTTCATTATCCGTTTAACAGCACTTAAGTGAGATTCCTTAGGGTTTTCCTGATATCTAGCACACATGCATACACTAAACATTATATCTGGCCTACTAGCAGTAAGATAAAGGAGAGATCCAATCATACCTCTATATTTTGTTATTTCTACTGATTTACCTCCTTCATCTTTGTCCAAGTAGTAAGAAGTGCCCATCGGAGTAGCCATGTGTTTTGCCTTTTCCATTTCGAATCTCTTGAGCAGTTCCTTGCAGTATTTAGTTTGACTTATGAATGTCCCTTCGTTCGTTTGTTTGATTTGAAGTCCGAGAAAGAAATTCAATTCTCCCATCATTGACATTTCAAATTCATTCTGCATAGACTTAGCAAATTCTTTGCACAGGGATTCATTAGTAGCACCAAAGATAATATCATCCACATATACTTGCATAAGAAGAATGTCATACTTTTTATTTTTAATAAAAAGGGTAGTATCGACTTTTCTTCTTGAAAAACTATTTTTCAAAAGAAACTTACTTAACCTTTCATACCAAGCTCTAGGGGCTTGCTTTAAACCATATAAAGCCTTTTTAAGTTTAAAAACATGGTTGGGCAGTTTATGATTTTCAAAACCTAGAGGTTGTTCAACGTATACCTCCTCTTGAATAAAACCATTTAGGAAAGCACTTTTGACATCCATTTGATATAATTTGAAATCCATGATGTAAGCATAAGCAAGTAACATCCTAATAGCTTCTAATCTAACCACAGGTGCATATGTTTCTTCATAATCTATTCCTTCTTCTTGATTATACCATTTAGTAACCAATCTAGCTTTGTTTCTAGTTATTAACCCATTTTCATCAAGTTTGTTTCTAAAAACTCAATTAGTTCCAATTATGGGGTGATTATTAGGTCTAGCAACTAATTCCCAAACTTGATTTCTTTCAAACTGATTTAATTCCTCATGCATAGCTAAGATCCAATGTTCATCATCAAAAGCTTCAATTAAATCCTTAGGTTCAATTTGAGAAACAAAAGCTAAGTGATTACAAGTATTTCTAAAGGGAGTTACGAGTACTTACACCTTTAGATATATCACCGATAATTTGATCAAGGGAATGATATTTTGAGGTTCGCCATTCTTTGGGAAGTTCCAAAGCTTGCGAATCTTCTTGTCTTTGTTTATCCTCTTGCTCCTTGATTTCTTTTTCTTTATTATCCAAAAGTGTTTCCGCCAAGATTTCTGCAACATCATCAACAACAAGATCCTTTCTCGATCCATTTGGGTCAGTTTCATCAAATGAAACATGTATAGATTCTTCAATAGTCATATTTCTTTTATTATATATGCGAAAAGCTTTACTATGATTTGAATAACCAAGAAATATACCTTCATCAGACTTAGCATCAAACTTGCCTAAGTTATCTTTTCCATTATTTAAAACAAAATATTTACATCTAAAAACATGAAAGTGTGAGACATTCGGCTTTCTTCCCTTATACAACTCATATGGGGTTTTCTTTAAAATGGGCCTTATAAGGGCCCGGTTCATTACATAACAAGCTGTACTTACAGCATCTGCCCAAAAGTATTTAGGAAGAGCAGCCTCATTAAGCATAGTTCTTGCCATTTCTTCTAAAGAACGGTTTTTCTTTTCTACAACTCCGTTTTGTTGCGAAGTTCTAGGGGCAGAGAAATTATGATTAATGCCATGTTCATCACAGTAATTTTCAAAAACATTGTTTTCAAATTCGCCACCATGATCACTTCTTATAGAAGAGATTTGAAAACCTTTTTCATTTTGAATAACTTTGGCAAGTCTTTTAAAAGCTAGAAATGCATCATTTTTATTTGCAAGAAATAAAGTCCATGTAAACCTAGAAAAATCACCCACAATCACTAAAGTATAGTAATTCCCACCAAAGCTCATAGTTCTAGAAGGTCCAAACAGATCTATGTGCAAAAGTTATAAAGGTCTAGTAGTTGAAACTATATTTTTTTCTTTAAAAGAGACCTTGATTTGTTTACCCTTTTGACATGCATCACATAACTTATCTTTTATAAAATTAAGCTTGGGTAGTCCAATTACTAGTTCTTTAGAGACCAACTTCTTTAAGTGATCCATGTGAATGTGTGCAATTCTCCTATGCCATAACCATGAATCATCATTCTTACTTAAAAGGCATTTCGCATCATTTGAAGATATATCATCAAGACTAATCATATAGATGTTGTTTACTCTATGACCAATGAATTTAACATGCTTGTCATTTTTATCTTCAATTATGCAACAGTTTGAATTAAATATAACTTTATTTCCTTTATCACATAATTGGCTAATACTAAGCAAGTTATGTTTCAAACCTTCAACAAGCAGCACATTTTCAATAGAGGAGTTAGGGTTCTTACCGATTTTGCTGATTCCAAGGATTTTTCCTTTATTGTTATCACCATAAGTGACGTGTCCATGATTCTTTGGAATAAACATGGTGAATTTTGAGTCGTCCCCGGTCATGTGCTTGGAGCAACCGCTATCGGGATACCAATTTGAACTCCTGACTTTCAAGCACACCTACAACACAAGTTTAGTTTTTAACTTTTGGTACCCAAACTTTCTTGGGTCCTTGTGTGTCAGTTTTGGGTATAGTACCCTTAGGAACCCAAACCATTTTTGTTCCAATTTTTGTATTTATGTTTTTCCTTGCATTACATGTTGAAGCACTATGTCCTTTCCTTCCACAATAAAAGCATTTAATAAAAGGACTACTTGAAACACTAGAATGCACAAAGAAGTTTTTATAGAGTTTTTATTGATTTTTCAGGTTGTAACCTATCTCGGCTTTTTGAAAAACCACTATTTGTGTTCCTAATAAAACATTTAAGTTTTCTCTTCCAAAGGTGAATTTAGAAAGAGTGTTTTTTAAGTCTTCAATTTCTTTATCAAGCATATGACATGAAGAGCAAGATGAAGAAGTAGAAGCATGTGAAGAATGATTTGTGCATGCATCAATGATTCCCAAAGTTTCATTTTCAATTTTTAATTCTTCTATTTCTTTATGTAAAACAAGAATTTGATTTTCTAAAGAAGAAATTGTTTTCTTAGAAGAAGAAATAATTTTTGTCAATTTTAAAGATTCTTCATGTAATTCTTCAAAGGCATCTTGTAACTCATCGTAAGAAGGCAATAAAGTAGTATTAGAACTTACCTCATTTTTGCTTTCTTCTTCATCTCCTTTTGCCATGAGATATAGTTGGGCTTCCTCGCTATCTGAACTGTCAGTTGAATCCATGTCGTTTTCATCCCATGCTATATAGGCTTTTCTTCCTTTCCTTTCCTTGAAGGGCTTCTTTTCAAATTTCTCCTTCTTCTTTTGGTAAACTAGACACTCCATTTTCATGTGACCAGGTTTGCCATACTCATAGCAAGTTAGAGTCGATGAAGCTCCTTCGCCTTTGTAATGAGTCTTCTTTAGAGGGAAGGGAGGTCTTCTTTGATTTCCCTTTTTCCTGAGAAATTTACCAAACTTTTTAACCAACAAACTTAGATTTTCTTCACTTACCTCGATGTTATCTGAGCTTTCTTCATTTTCTTCATCATCATTGTCAAGTGTTGAGGAAGTGGCTTTGAGCGCTATCCCCTTTTTCTTTTTATCGTTTTCTTCCCTTTGACTTAATCTGCTCATTTCCAGTTCGTGCTCATGAAGTTTTCCAAAGAGGGTAGCTAGAGTCATTGTGGATAAGTCCCTTGATTCTGAAATAGCTGTTACTTTGGGTTGCCAAATCCTGTTAAGATATCTCAAAACTTTGTTAATCAAATCTTCGTTAGAAAAACTTTTGCCTAAAGATGCAAGATGATTAACTATGTGGGTGAACCTCTTTTTGCATTTCCTGAATGTTTTCTCCTTGGTTCATTCTAAATAATTCATATTCACGAGTTAGAGAATTAATTCTGGACCTCTTAACTTCACTAGTACCCTCATGGGTAACTTGCAAAGTGTCCCACATTTCTTTAGCAGTTTTGCAATTTGAAATTCTAAAAAACTCATCATATCCCAAAGCAGTAGTAATAATATTTTTGGCTTTTAAATTAAATTGAACTTTTCTTTTGTATTCATCAGACCATTTATTTCGTGGTGTTTCGGTCCTTACACCATCGACCTCATGTATGGGTATAAAAGCGCCGTTTTCGACAGCATCCCATACATCTAGATCAATAGCTTCGATGAAGATTTTCATTCTTTCCTTCCAATATGCATAACCATCCCCATTGAAAAAGGGTGGTCAGTTTATGGAAGATCCTTCTGAAAAACCATTTGAAGAAGCTATGCTCTCTTGAAGCTGCTAAGCTCTTTATACAAGAGTCTAGCTCTGATACCACTTGTTACCAAGTGGCTTCCAGTACCTAAGAGGGGGGGTGAATTGAGTATAAAACTTTTTCGCAAAATCTCTTTTTAACAAAAAATAGATATTAAAGGCTTAATAAATAAATGCACAGAATGAACGAGAAGAAGAAAAGAAACAATAAAGAGTAGCGAAAAATAAATGTGTAGTAAATTAAATTGCATAAAATAAAGAGATTAGGGAAAAGAGAAGCAGACACAGTATTTATCCTGGTTCGACCATTAACCCACTTGTGGTCTACGTCCAGTCCTCGAAAGCTGAGATTTTTCACTAAGTATACAAGTTTCAATAGGTGCTTGCTACTGTTACACAAAAGAGCACTTTTCACACACAGGGAAACTCTACCCTTGTGCTAAAGTCTCAGCCTGCAGGGATACCTCACCCTTTATACATACCTTGAGGGATACCTCACCCTCGATACAG
This sequence comes from Ormosia semicastrata, assembly GCA_029884595.1. Lineage (NCBI taxonomy): Eukaryota > Viridiplantae > Streptophyta > Magnoliopsida > Fabales > Fabaceae > Ormosia > Ormosia semicastrata. Next base: position 58,349,861 of record JAQQTO010000063.1, read on the forward strand.
AATATCAGAAAAAGATAGATGAAGAGAAACTCTCACTCAGAGTAAGTAATACAAATTGAAGTGCTAATGGAGCTCTCACAAAAATATCTCAAAGTTTTTAAACAAAAAAGAGCGTAGAAAATAATTTTCACAAATCAGAGTAATCAGAAAATATATCAGAGTTATGGGCAATGAAATTCGTGACCCAAGCTTGCTATTTATAGGGAAAACACAGAGATAGTCGTTTAGGTATAATTAATAGCATTTAGAAAACAAATTAACCGAACTCAAAATGTTTGAAAGTTTCCATATCAGACTTCGTATTCAAACTTGTTTATTCGAATAACTTAACAGGTTATTCGAATAATACTGTTCTTGAAACCAATTTAAAAGCTCGTCTGAAATGGGTTATTCAAATAACCAATGTGTTATTCGAATAACTCTGTTAAAACCAGAGTTCTGAGAATGAAAGGTTATTCGAATAACAGCTAAACCATTCGAATAACATAGTTTAAAAGAAGTTCAGACAGAAAGGGTATATTCGAATAACGTTTGAGTTATTTGAATAACTCACTTAAAACACAGTTCTGAAAAAGCTCATCTATTTGGATAAAAGACATGCTATTCGAATAAAAACTTAAAACACAGAGTCTCGTAAAAGGGTCTATTCGAATAGACTAGGTTCTATTCGAATAACTCAGTTCAAAAATGTTTTGAAAACTAAGTTTGAAAACAAGCTTTATCTTTTCTTTCAAAAACAAAGAGATATCAAAGTGAGCTCCGTACAATAGATCCTAAGTCCTAATGCTAATCAAATATAAACTTGGACTTGGTCTATTTATCATCTTCATTTATTCTTCACATTTGTTATCATCAAAACAAGTCTTCAAAGGTATGCATCCAAACATAGTAAAGGGTTACATTAATGCTAGCTTCTAGACCGATAAAGATGACTACAGATTACAATCAGGTTTTGTTTTTGTTTTTTCTTGAATGGTTAGGCTGTGAGCCAGAAGAGCTCAAAGCTGAAGATAGTCGCTGATTCTACCACAGAGATTAAGTATATTGCTACCTCCAATGTAGCAAAGGAGGCCGTTTAGATCAAGAAATTCATTATTGAGCTTGGTGTAGTTCCTACCAATGTGGGCCCAGTGGACCTCTATTATGATAATAATGGAGCCATTGCACAAGCTAAAGAGCCTAAATCTCACCAGCCATCTAAACACATACTCAGGTGCTTCCATCTCATTCGTGAGATCATCGATATAGGAGACGTGAAGATATGTAGAGTACTAACAGATGATAACATCACTGATCCATGAATAAAGCCTCTTATGCAGCAAAAGCATGAGGGTCATACTAGATCTTTAAGTATTAGACATATTCCTGATTGGCTCTAGTGCAAATGGGAGATTGTTGGTGTATGCCCTAGAGGCTAGTTTATTTTGACCGTACTTACATATATTATATTATGCTATCTATTTAATACATGAGGCATTTCATTTATTGTGTTATTTATAATAAACATAATAAAGTCCTTAAAATAGTAAGTTTAATGCCATAGGACATCAAGTGGATAACTTGATCATGAGATCCTATTGGATAGATTCATAACAGTATTCTTAAATGTCCCTAGTCAAGTATTATTATTAATTAGGACAATAATAATGCATTGAGACTAGTATGTGTGCAGACTGAAGGCCACATCTCACGGGTCATGAATATGAGATATAAAGTCTTCACATGGATACATATTAGAGTAATGATGTATTGGACTGACCTACCATGAGAATGCTGCATGAATCCTTGAGTGTCATAAGTGGTTCTCAAAGTGACAATGGTATATGTGGTCTTTTGACCTGAAATCACTATGATTCCTATATGAAGAGTTATATGTTTTAATGCCATCAAACATCATCTGTAACAAGGTGATTATAAAGTTAGTTATTGGACATACCGCGAATCATGCAGAGGGATGTGAGTGAACTAGATGAGATTTATCTCTCCTACCTAACAGGAATGATATCTTCGAGCCCCTTAATTGAGTGAGACTACAAAATGCATGGCCATGCTCAAATGAGTCGATATGAGATCTTGATCTTATTTGTTTTTACTAAGTTTACTTGAGTATTAGGAAACAGAAGATTGAACTATACAAGGGTGACACATACCATGCCTTGTGTTCAATCTAGATATCTGGACAAAGAGACTAAACTATACAGAAACATTAGTCACAGAAAGCTTATGTCAAATCACTAACAGTCTCATTACTTAGGTAGCAATGATGTGTTTCTAGATACCGTTCATTGCTTGTAATATTAAAATAGGATTTTAATATTACTATCAACGTCATGAAAACCTACAAGGTCACACACATAGAATAGATTGAATTAGAGTAATGAGAATCCAAGTTGGACTAGAATTCCATCGTGGGCCAAACTCATAATAGATGATTCCAAGGTCGCACTGATAACCCTACTACTACTCTCACTCGCATAAGGCAGTCATTGTTATAAATAACACTACTAAGGGGCTATCAAGGTACACTCAATGAACCCTTGCTGCGCCGTAACAAAAATAGTGAGTGAGAGAGTGACAGGTTTATTTTCTCTTCGCAGCTAGCACTGTACTAGAGACATGGGACTCCAAGATCGTGGACGTTGGACATTTATGAGTCTATTTGTGTGGATTACATAGAGGCATCATCGTTGTTGCAGTGTTAGTGATTTGCATTGAACGTTAATCTTTTGACTTCACTCCAAGATCGTGGACGTTAGACGTTTATGAGTCTATTCGTGTGGATTACATAGAGGCATCATTGTTGCTGCGTTGTTGGTGATTTGCATTGAACGTTAATCTTATGACTTCAAGAGGTAAACCTGAAAAATCGTGAATCATAGCCTCTTTTTTTGGCATGGATCCTTGGTCGGAATCCTTTTTTTTGCTGCATTTTTGTTCACAAATTTCTCAATAATTTAAGTTAGAAGTAGCATGGCTAATACTGCTTATCTATGTATATATCAAATATACTAAGGTTCCAGTATTAGGATGTTACAAAGAGTGTTTAGGAGTGTTTGGTGGTAGGAAAGGGAGGAAAAAGATGAGGATTTGAGGAAAAAATGAAGATTAGGGCGTGGGTTCTAAAGAGAGAGTGGGACGTATGGCTATGGTGGATTTTGTGGGTGATTTTGAGTGTTTTGATGTGAAAAGCATGTTAGACTAGTTTATGATTACAAAGGTAGCATAATACTTGTGTGATATGTCTCTGAAGTTTTGTGACGAACTAAGTTAGTTTAGGCACTTTGTTGTAACCCAGAGTGTGAAAAGTAGTCTAAAATGACACAGATAGTAGCATAAATGACTTAGTTAAGGGAAATAAACCTATAAAGTTTGTTTCTAAGTCAAAAATATGTGGAAGAGGAAGTAGTTAAAATTTGAGATTAATCAGAGTTTGGTATTTTTAGGCATACTGGTTATGCGTTTTAATGTCGGATTGACTAGTAGCAGATATGAAAAAATAGAATAATAGTGAAATAATAATCTAGATGAATCCTAATATTTATTCTAAAGTTGTTAGAAGTTAGGAAACTTGATTTAGCATAATTTAAGTGTCTTTAGCAGATATAAAGTTTCAACTTAGGTCCAAGGGGCAAAGTTGAACTTTACCCCTTATTTTTTCCCTTAAGGCCCCATGGTTGTAGAACAAAATGAAGAAATAGAAATAGAAAATAAAAAAAGAAAAAAGGAATACGGAATCGAAGGTGGGAGAAAGGAAGAAAAGAAGAAGGAGCAAGGGAAGATCAAGATCAAAGCATAAAGCTTGAAGGTTAAGCATCCATACAAGAGGTAGGAGTTTCCTAACCTTCAATCTCATCTTTTCTTCATCTTTTCTATTTATTGAAGTTAGGTCATTAGATGGAAAAAATGGGATTTAAAGTGTAAGAATCTATTTTCTTTGCTTGATTCTTGTTTTCATTGATTAGAATTAGCTATTTTAGATTAATGAAAGTATGAGAACTGAATTGATCATTAGATTAGTTAGTTGGTTCCTTGAGTTGGATTTTAGGCCGTAGCAAGTAAGGATATGATTTTGTTCATTAATCCAACTTTTAGTGAATCACTAATTTGTATAAATGTTACAACATAATTAGTGTTTGTTAATGATGTGAGAAATCACTTGGAAGCCATTTTTGGATGGCTGGAAGTTGCTACTGTTAAGTTGCTACCGTTCCTATGGAACAGTAGCAACAATCTATGAAATTCTACAAATTTTGCTACAGGCGACCAACGCTCAAGCGTTGGAAGCTCAGTGCTCAGGCGTGTGTAGCAAGGCAACAAGCGCACAGGCGCTCGGTGCTGGGCAAGAACAGAGCTTGTTTTTGTCCAGCTAGTGCCCAGGCACTGGGTAGCGAGTGCCCAAGCGCACAACGAGTGCCCAAGCACTGGAGAATGAGCGCCCATGCGCACAGAGCAGAATTCATTAGAATTCTTATTTTGATGAATTGAGTTTTCCTACTTGTTAGGATCCTTTTTATATACCTTCTAGAGTACGTTGAGACACTAATGGGGATATTTCTAAGAGAGAAAGACCACCTTGTATATATGGGAAGGTAAGAGACCTTAGTGCAATCAAGAGTAGTGGATTGCCATAGATAAGTATCTAGACCCTCAGGAAACACAAAGGTACATTTAATATCATATATGAGGTGATGAAGATAAGGTAAACTATATACAAGTAAGTTGAGATCAGTTTACAATAGTCACTTGCCATAGTGCATTAGTTACCTCTAAGAGAGAAAGTGCAGTTAGTGATGAATGAATGGACATCGTATGCAGATATTATGGAAGTTCTAGACTTTAAGCATTCCTAAAGTTAGGAATTTCCTAATGCAGGTATCTCAGACCATGAGTACATTAGGGTGACATAGTTTACCACTTATGGTGTGATAATGAGGCAAGCTAGATACAAGTATCATAAATATGATTTCTTAACTAGAAACATTGAAAATGCTCTTTTATGAGTTAGAAGTGAGCTGAGAGTACATGTTTACTAGAGTTTAGTTCTTCACTTGGTTAGAGAGCGAATCATGTGATGAGTTAATGTGGTGGTTTTGTATGAGTTATACAGAATACTGTATAGTTTCTCATTACTTACTCGTTCCAAAGTAGAGTAATCTTTAATGATGTACAATCATATGGCCAAATGAGTTAGAGGGGAAAGTCCAAAAGTCTCTTTGAGTAAGGATTTAGCCATAGTTGCTCATTAATGCTGGGGATTACTAGTTTATATGTAGCAGAAATAGTACTCTCATTAGTGTGAGTGGGAACTACTCCACTCTTTATCCGATAGTTTGAAAGGTCAGTCTTCTTATCTATAAGTTTAAAAGAGAGTTTGGAATAAGCAAGTGACACACACACATCCATAATCATTTCCTATCATTTGGCAATTGTATGGGCAGTTACCTAGTGAAGATGATATTTAACAATTGTATGGGCTGTTGTCCAATATTGTTAATGGTATGTTTATGAGTTTAATGTTAGGTATTGGCTTAGTGAACATTTACATAGAGTAAGAGAATGTAAATATTCGAGTAGCATGGAGTAAAGACTCCATTGTTGGTTGCTAATCCTACATTTTAGAATTAGTAAGTTTATTCATAGTAAGAGGTTATAAGTATAGTACATATGACAAGTTTATGAATGAACCAGTTGTGATATGCTACAACTATGTAGATAGTTATTCTTTTCATATAAGCAAAGGACTTATATATATAGATTATGCATTGTGTTTAGTGAACTTTTACATTACAGTATTATGTGAATGTTCTAGTGATATTGAATAGAGATTCTGTAACACCCTAATACTTGTAAACTAGAATATCAAGCATACTCTAGGATAAACATTATTAGTTATGCTACTTCTAACTTAAACATCATACTAATCCATATCATTTAAACAAATGATAATGGAGAGCCTTGTGGAAACTAAAAGTCATATACATACTTATTGCCACAAATGGGCTTGTTGTATACATAAACTTTATATAAACTAAAAGTAGAGTAAATAAATACCAAGCTTTAAAATTACTAAGCATAAAAACTACTATTCTAGTCTTCAAACTTTTCTTCTTGCCTTTGGAGAGCTTCCACCTGGATTTACATGGCAACAAACGGGGTAAGAAATCATATTTCTCAGTATAAATAACCAAAACAAGTAGTTTAAACATTCACAATGAATAAACCCAATTAAAACTAGTAAACATGCTAATACTCTCTGCAAAAGATACAAACACAAATTCTATGTAACATTCCTAAGCAAACTATACTTCTGTTCTAATTACCGAAACCATGATGATATCAAACAACAGCCCATATAATCATTTGAAATCATTAATAAGACAACCGCCCTTACAGCTGTCATCGAAGGTACAATGCAATAATAAAACATACACTACAAGAACTAATCAAAACAAGTATTAAATAATGAAATGATGAGATGATGTATGCTCAAAGAAAAGTGTATGCAGTGTAGGTGTAGTGTCGTGATACTTAACTATTCTCCCTGATTAAGAAGATACTCTGCCATAATAACATATGACCTCTTATAGCCTACCTAGTAGGAGCAAAATCTGTTACCATAAAATGTATTCGCCTAATCCTACTAAGTAGTCTACCAAGTAGTCTACCATAAACTAGGTGGATATTGCCACCAAACTGAGTGGATGCCTTCACTCTCTCATCTCCAGGAATAGTAAGAATATGTGAAGTGGTGCATGTGTGTTAAAATGCGGAGTTATGTCCTAACCCTAACATAACCACCATATAACTCTGTACTAAGTTCATCTGGCATTACTAAGACTACTTCTTCCCTATAAGAGCAATTCATGCACTACGACATTTAACCAATGCCAACTAGACTTAGTACACTACCATCCTTGCATTACTAACTCTATTACACTCTTAGAGAGCTTTCACGCACTATAGCATTCACCCTTGTCAACTAGGATCTATGGCACTCCACTCTTGCCAACTAAAATTAATCCTCTTGTATCTAGTTTCCCACATACTCATCACTCCACAAGTGATATCTAGTGCAACACTGTGTTTCCTAGGGAGCTAGATACCTAACCATGGCAATCTATAGCCAATGGATGCATAAAGTCACTTTATTTTCCCCTTGTATGCCACTTAGTCTTTCTCTCTAAGGAATACCCTCACTAGTGCCTCAACACCCTTTACTAGGCATAAACAAAGGATCCTAATAACTAGGGATCTCAAATCATCCAAATAACAACTTTGACGAAATTTGCTCTAGGTGCCTAAAAAAGATGATTTTCATAAATGCACAAAATTCCCATCATAACTTCAAAAATTCTAAAATTTTACATACAAATTGCCTTGTATCTTAACTTTCAAATGCCATAAGAATCAGGTAAATCCAATAACTACAGCTCAAGTTATGCTACAAACACTACACACTGTCAGGAACTTCTATTCTGGGCGCCTAGACGCCGGTTCTTTAGCGCCTGGGTGCTCATTAGGCAGCGCCTAGTAATTCCTTTCGGGTCACTGGGAGCCTAGGTGCCCAAGCGATGGCGCCTGAGTGCCCATGTCTAACACCCTTCGATTTCGTAACCACGGCACAATCGTCATTATACTATGGTCACTAAATTTTTTGGCATGCTACGACTCAAATAACAAGTTTCCAAAATTTAATCATTGTGCATATAAAGAAAATATGAGCCACGAATGAATAAATACATATGTCATCATTTGAAAATATAATTTACTTTGATATACTCAAAATACAACACATAAGGCTGGATAATTACCTTAAAACATACATAATGCGGCGCATTGCTCTTACTACGCAAGAACACTTAGATATACATCAAAATGCAGTTATACTCCAAAGAACCCTTATACAGATAATATAAAAGAAACATAAACTACCCATAACGACACCACGACTAAGGAGTTAGGCACTCCATCAGATCCACCTCGGGATCCTCTCCCGGCTTGTCTGAAGACACAAGGACAGGACCGAGTGCGGTCCCACGGGAAGGTGCCCTAGCAGTTGATGCCATGGAATCCTCGTCCTCCCTAGGGGTGTGAAACGGATCACCCCATAGCTCCCGGATAGGCAAGGTAAACTCCAGATGCATTGATGTTGTGAGATTCAGTATAGGATCTCCATTGCGGGTCCTCTTCACGATCAAGATCAAATCCCCAACATACCGTATACGCTGGCCGGCCCAGTCGACTCGCCAAGCATTAACACCCCCGATGAACACAATCTTGATGAAGCCAATAGAATCCCTTCTTCACGACATCCTCGAAAGCAGGAGGCCAAACCAAGTAAAATCTAGGAAAATCAACCTCGTCCCCTCCACAGTCTTTAACCAAATATCACATAGAACAAGAATAGTGAAAGCAAGAGGTGAGATATCCAACTTCATTACCAATTATGACAATAAGAAACAGAAACAACGTTGGACGCCCACGTAGCATTACAAGAAATATAAACAGTATCAAGAAGCAGATATTAAATAACTTAACAATTCTAAGCAGCTATAACATCAATAAGATAGTAGTTCCAATCATCATATAAATTAAATGCCAAGTAATATATTGACTCACTATGCACATGTACATGATATCAAAATCCTACTCCATGGAGCTAGACACAAACATCAGAGAGAATGATTAGGGAGACATGCCAGTATCTCATCAGCCTGAAATTAAGTGCTTTTTATAAAAATAATAGTTTTACGCAACAGGGCTTTATACAGTGGCATTCCCACAAGATCGCGATATAGAACAGTGTCTCAGTCAGGATCGTCGATGCGCTTGCATCTATCTGTCCCACGGCCCAGAGGGGCTACCAACTGTCTGTTGTGAGATGCTCGCGCCCGACACCCCCACGGTCAACAGCAGGACCTACACTAGTCTATTCGCTCCCGCACTAAGGTGTGATTCAACTCCTAGGCAACATAGCCTTGACAAATAGTCCATCGGACTTTCACAATGCACGATGACTCAATGCATATATCATGTATATTCAACAATAATATACTTTTCATAAGCTGCCATAATTTTGGCTAAGGTAAGCATCAATATATTCTTGATTCACTCATGGACCCACAATAAATATTATTAAGTCCTTAAATAATGCATTACACCTTTAGGGTACATTATGGAATTATGCCTAAATTTCTACATTCTTTTAAATAAGTTTCTCTTTTAGCAGAATTCTCTCATATTATTCATTTAATCATTATTATTTTAATTACATAAGTCCATCATTAAATTTTAAACCTAATTCCCTTAGAATGACTTAAATTGAATTTTTCATCATTCTTACTTGCACTCATGGTCTTGCTTTAATTAAAATTTATTCTAAGGTTTTGGATAAAACTCCATTCTTAGTTCTTTCCATTTTATGAATCTCTAATTAATTCCTAATTATGTAATTAATTAAGTTTCACTTCAATTTAATATTTCTTATGAAATTCTTCTCTAGAGGAATTCTCTAGATTGTTAAGTTCCTTACTTTAGGTTTATTCCAACTCACTTAAAAAATTATTTTAAGGTTTTTTCAAGTGTCACACTTTTGTTCTTTAGTTAGGTCAAAAGATTCACTTCTAAGTTATCAATTAGATTTCTCTCCATCACCTTATTAATTACTTATTACTTGATTATTGAATTTCCAAAGTTACCTAAAAATTACATCTTTTGGACCTAAAATGACCTAGAGGCTGTAGCCTCCCAAGGGTAGTAACCCTAGAATTTTTCTTAACTCCTTTACATTTTATTCACTTAAATTAATTATGTTTCCATCTTGATTATAAAATTTCAATCATGATCCCTCAAATTGGGGTTATGGTCATGAGCCTCCATGAGAAAAATAAGGGACTTTTATTTCCATTTCATGATTCCAATCCATCCAAGATCATCAATATACATATAAGATTAACAAAATAGATTAAGTAAAGCAAAATCAACACATAACCACAAAAGCCATACAACAAAGAGAGTAACCCTAACTAGGGCACCTCACAAACAACACAAAATCAAGTCTTTCACTACCAAGAGAGGTTGAAGAGGATCATCTCTCTTACCTAAGGGAAGAACAAGAAAAAAAATTTCATTGCTTGCTCCTTGACAATTTCGGCCTCACCCTTCAAAACCCTAGAAATTCCAACATCAACCAATCAACACCAATGCTTGAAAAAGATAAGATAAATGGTCATGAAGATGACATTGAAAACGAAAATGGAGAGGAGAAGGTGAGGAACCAAGAATCTTACTCTAAAGTTTCAAACTTGAAGCTTGAAGAAGATGATGAAGATGGAAGCTTTTCAAGAAATCTTCAACTAGAAAAGTGTTTAGAATGTAGTAGGGATTAAGAAAATGTTGTTGTTAGAAATTTTTGTGATGGTGGAGGGCATGGAAGAGATGGGCAGTTGTGGGGAGTGTAGAAAGAAGAAGGAGAAAATGAGAGAAATATGAGTGTAAAGAGAGAAGTTGATAGTAGAAAATGATGATGACTTTTGATTTTTGAAATTAGAATAGGAAACTTAATTAAGTGAAAGCATAATTTTGGGCTCCAAGAAGACCATGCAACCGTGTGGTGAGAGGGAGGAGAGAGAGTGTGTGTGTAGCTTCTTTGAGAAGCTTGGTAGCTTTTTCAAAAGAGGATTTGATTAGACATAAAGTGGATTACATTTGGATAGGATAATTAGGTGATAAAGTGATTAAAATAATAAGGTGGTTAGAGTTTTAACCACAAGCTATTACCCAATGGATAATTGTTACAGTGCACAAAGCCAGTATTAATTATCCAACGGATAATAGAGCGTATCGCAAAATTTTACTTAACAGTGCGTACAGAGATTCTATTTATCCGATAAAACCTTAAAAAACAAAAACTTCATAAATTGTGCCCGACCTCGGGTTTAGTAAGATCCCCTATTGACGTTTTCACAGTTCAAAGTTTATCACCCTCAGGGAAACATTTTGTTTTCCCTGCTCCGCTTAGCACGCATGCAAAATGAAAAATATATTAAAATATTTAACGTTTCCAGAAAAATCCACAAAAATCACAAATATTAAAAAATAAATGTTCATCACGAAATAAATAATTTCTGAGGTATTACACTGACTCTGCTCAGTGTGCTCGTAAAATGAAGAATATATTAAAATATTCGACGTTTCTAAAAAATTCCAGAAAAATTCTCAAAAATCACAAATATTATAAAATGATCATTTATGATGAAAAAAATAATTTTTGGGATGTTACACCATGGATCAGAAAGGGTTCTGCAGAACTTATTTCTGTAGAACCTTGATTCCAAAACAAGGTCTCTCCTTCAAACTAAATTTCTACTTAATTTCTATGATCACTAAGAGTCTCTAATCATGTTATAAACTTCAAACTACCTTTTGATTCAACCAAGCTTGGATCAAAACTCAAACTTTAAATTAAAACCTAATTTCTTAACTTTAATCTCAATCAAAAACTATGGATTCCATGGACTCCAATCCATCATCCAAGCTTCAAATTAACTAGTATCTAACTCATTTCAAACTTAAGAGAAAAGATCTAACATCTATTCTCACTATACTCACCAAAAACCTACTCTTTCCTCATCAAGTTCAACCAAGAAACAAGATGATGATAGAAGGAAAAGGAAAAACAACACCTCTACCTCTCTTGTATAGATGAAAAACTTTAAGCTTGATTGTTGTCTTTGATCTTCAAGATTGGCTTTTGGCTTCCCTTTACTCTTTCCTTTCTTCCCCTCTTTCTTTTCTTCGGTTCCTTCTTTCTCTTTTCTCCTCTCTTTCTTTTGTTTTCTTTTTCTCCTTTCTTTCGTGGGGTAAGCAAGAAACAAAAGAAGCAAACTCTAACTTTGCCTCTTATAAGATAGGTACTAAAACCTCTAATCTGTAACACCCTCCATAGGGCGTCACATTTTTTTTTTAAAACATAAAATCAAATTAAATCATTTTATAAAAGCTTTGAATTCTAAAAGATAAATTTTAAAGATTTTTTTTATTTGCGGAAATATAAACTTACCAAAAATTATAAGTAAAACAGAAATTTAAATTAAATTGATTAATACACATATTATATATACCACAAAATATTCAACAACAATTTAAAACATAACATTTCTGAGACTCAGAGAAACAGTAGTAAACCCAATGAAGGTTACTACTAATAGCACGGTAACAACACTAACGAGAAAAAAAAACCCAACCTACATGTCCTGCTTCTTCACCAACTGCATCCTATTGAAGTCTGGAAGACCACTCCTTGACGCCGTCACCGTCTTCAGAATATTATCTCCCATAGGTTTAAGAATGTGCTCCGCCTACTATATAAATTTAACAAATACAAACACAACAAGTAATACAGTAAAGAGGTGAGATCCCCTTTCACCAATACCAGATTGGTAGCAAAGAATGATTCGAATGACAAGGTCATTCCATACACACAGATATCACAAATTTAGTCATGTTATCAATTTACAATTAATTCTAATAAGCATATATTGTAATTAAATAAACAACAATAACATTATCAGGATAGATATAACAATTCATACCATATAAAATGCCATAACAGTAAATCATAATAATATAAAATAAAGATTAAATACAATAACAACATATAATATCACAAATAAAAGATCACAGATAAAAGATCACCAATAAACAATAATAATGTACCACATATAGACATATGCAATATGACACGATCCTACTCCATGGAGCTACAACACACACATCAATATCAGAGGGAATGATCTGAAAGTTCTAATAATCCTGCCTAACCAGCTATTGTACTGTCCACCCTTTGTGTCTATAGCTTGACTACCCCAACCAGCTATTGCACTGTCAACACTTTGTGTCTATAACTGATCGTTGTGATTGCTATTGCACTGTCAATACTTTGTGTCTATAGCCCACTAAAACACCATGGCGTAGTACACAGTCACAACATCGTGTAACTACAGGCAGTAAAAATAGTCCTCTCAAATCTCGATTAAGTATAGTGCTTGTCGAGAACACTAGTGTGTTACCACGTACCACGGCCCAGAAGGAGCTACCCCCTGACCACATATGGAATTATGCACACTAATGTCTCCAAGTTCATTCAAAATTGAACCACACTACGCTTATCGCACCGACAATACGATGTGATTCACCTCATCAATCAATCCACCAAAATTGGCATTAACTCAATGCATGATCAAAAATAAGAAATTACCAAAATACCCTCAATGGTATAAAATATGCGTATTTACGCAAATGCCCTCATAGCATATAAAAAATTGCCCTCATGGCTTGCCCTCATGGCAAAAATATACAGTAAGTCCCACCGGACAAATACTGTTTCAAAACATGTACGGGTTCACATTTTCCCGACAGCAAAGATATACAGTATGAGTCAATCGCGTAGAAATTTTATCGCATTTTCACAATTCTGTCGTTCTTATAATCGTTTACAAATCGCATAAATTTATTTTTATTTTTTTTTATCTTCTAAATAAATGTCAAATTTATTGTATTATCTAAATTCATTAAATCATTGTTTTAGATAATGGTTTGGAAATAATTTTAGAAATCATCATTGCTTGGCTTTGGCATGTTGGCCGAAATCTATATTTATGCCATTTGATCTCTAATTTCATTTTCCTTGATCTAAACAAATGTATATCTTATTAATTTTCCTAAGTTAATTAAATTTCACTTTAGAAAAATAATGAGAACATTTTGGTTTTCTTCTTTGCCTTGAGGCCGTGAGCTTGGATTTGTGTTGTTTGGAACACTTATGCAAATCCTTGTATGTTATTTACATGCTACAATATTTATCATGCATCTATGAACACATACCATATTTTAAAGCGATCATAAAACACATACAAACCATTAAAGCTATTAGACATGCTTGCACATATAACCAATCTCAATTAGGAAAAACAATAAACAATCAAGTGAATAAATACTTATGGATTTCTTCACCACAACACAAACATTCCTCACCACCAACACAGGGTTGATGAGGGTAATCTCCCTCTTACCTCTTGAAGAACCTCCAAGTTCCTTGTATGTCTCCTTCAATCAAATTTTCTCCACCAAGAGCTTCTTTAAAAAAAACAAAGAAAACATACAACATTAATACCTAAGGCTCTAAACTAAAATAATCATGGATTAAAATCATGATTAGAACTTTGAAATGAAGAGAAACATAAAGATTAAAGAATTCCACCTTCAAGGCTTCAAGCTTTTTAAGCTCTTCTCCTTCTCCTTGTTTTCGTACAAGCCACAATAATTCCTCCAAGGAAGTAAGATAGAAATTGGATTTTGAAGCACTTAGAGTGGGATTTTGTGAAAACTTTCTAAATGAAAGTGTTTAGAATGGTGTTTGGCTTTAGGAAGTGGTGAGAATGAAAATTACAGGTGATGGATAGTGTTCGTAGGATACCTGGCCGAACCAAAGAAGAGAGAAAGAAGAAAATGATGCTCAGGTTCGTAGGATTTCTGAGAGAAAAAGATGAATACTTTTTGATGTGAGAGAAAATGTAATTTTTTGAGAGTAAAATTATGAGGCGGCTTCGTGGGATAAGCTTAAATAAAGTTTAGGATTTACATGAAGTAAAATATCTTATTCTGAATGCACGTGGCTGATGTCATTCATTTGACTTTCAAGGTTATTGGATTGTTCAAGAACCTTGTAGAACCTCCTTCAAGCTGCTACGTGGCCGACGTAGAACCCCTCCAAATTGCTGCATGAACGTGAGTTTCCAAGGAAATTTTTGACAAAAAACGACATAACAAAATTCGATAAAATGGGAGAACATCATTTCCCCAAGAATGGTTAAAATCAAGTGTTGTCGGATGAGAACTCTGTCGAATGGTGATTCTGTCAAACGAAAATGAAAGGCTGTCGGATGAACTTGAAAAGGTCAACAAATATCCTAATTCGTCGAACAGATGTTGATGTTGGAGAAATCTTCCAATTGTCGAATCGACGAAATACTATATGGTCAGAAGATCAAATTCGACGGATTTTGACATTAGAGAAGTTTTTCTACTGAAATCAGGAATTCTTACTCGACGGTCGTCAGCACCATAATTCGACGAACATTATCATTCAAATTCGACGGACATTGGTATCCCCACTCGACGGAAATTGACATTCTAACTCAATAGACATGAGCATCCTCACTCGACAAATATTGATATTTTCACTTAACTGATACTAGCATCCTCACTCGACAAATTTTAACTTGGTACTTAATAATTAAAAGATCC
The DNA here is from genome assembly GCA_029884595.1 of Ormosia semicastrata. NCBI lineage: Eukaryota > Viridiplantae > Streptophyta > Magnoliopsida > Fabales > Fabaceae > Ormosia > Ormosia semicastrata. Next base: position 58,365,167 of record JAQQTO010000063.1, read on the forward strand.
AATTCGACGGATTTTAACATGGTACCAAATAGTAAGAAGATTAAATTCGACGTATTTGGATAGAAGTCCAAATTCGATGGATATGACATTGTCTTAAAAGATCCTATTTCGACGGACTTTGGCATTGTTTTAAAAGGTATATTTCGATGAATATAAACATCTTCATTTTGATTTGTAGAATCGTCCAACAAGATTTAGAGAAAAGGAGAACCATATTGTTCTTAACTGATTCTTTGCTAACAGAACGTCCATCACTTTGTCGAACCTGAGGACTTCTCCCATGTTTTTAATAGATGGTCTTCTGTCGGAAATATGGTCTTGGTCGGAATAGATGGTCTTTGTCGGAAGAGGCAGCCATAACAGCCAAAATCTTTGATTCTGATTCAAGAATTGAGAATCAGTTTCATCCAGTCTTGAGGTATTTTGGGTTTTGTCGAACTACCGATTGATGTTGTCGGGAAAATGCTCTGAAGGTGTCGGATTCAACTCACCATTAGCATATGCTTACATTCAGTAATTAAATCTGACGGGATCAAAATGTTAGAAACATGTCTTCAAAAGTATTTGGACCTTGTCCGAATTCTGTCGGTGTCAAGATCTTCAAAAATCTTGGATTGTCGAAATAGACTTGAAATGAAAACAAGTAGAGGAAATCTTGAGGAACTTCTGTCGGGTTGGGATCCTATCCCAAGAATTTTGGTCGAATTGGGAATTCCAGAATTTTGGTCGGTTGAGTATAATGGCAAATTAAACTATACCGGTCAAAATAATTCATAGCAATAACAGCTATGCATCAAGCAACATATATTTATCAGTAAAATAGAATTATTTTACAGATAAATTCTAAAAATTAAGAGATTCTTTTCTGTGTTACTCAGATTCGGGTTAAGTAAGATCCCCCGTCTCTAAATAATCAGACAAGAATTTCCCTACCCAAAAATTATTATTTTCTTGACCAGGAGCAAATCACACAAAATAATCACAAATAGTATCGGAATAATCAAATTATTTTTATAATGCAGAAAACACAAAGTAGTGTGATTCATCACTCTTGCAACATAGTCTAAAATTTGGGGTGTTACAACTCTCCCCCTCTAAAATAAGTTTCGTCCTCGAAACTTGACACACTTAAAATAAAAATGGATACTACTCTCTTATCTTATCTTCTAATTCCTATGTTGCTTCACCACGTATATTATTCCAAACCACTGTAACTAATGCGCTTTCTTTTCCTCGAAGTTGCTTTGTCCTTTGATCTTCAATCTTGACTAGAAACGTCTCGTAGGTTGAATTTTCCTTCATTTGTACGATGTCCAACAAAGTAATAAACTTCGGAGTGGGTTTCCTCGACTTAATCACTCGTCCATCTCTTGTCATAGGTGTCACACGTAGAGACACATGGTCACCTTCTTCAAATTCAAGCGGTCTTCGTCTTTTATCTGCATAACTCTTTTGCTACATCTGAGTTGTCCTCATCTTGCCTTGAATCGTCTTCACTTTCTCAGTAATCTACTACAAAAATTCTGGTCATACCTCAGTACTTTCAGAATCATGATGCTAACACAATAACGTTCTACATCTTCTTCCATATATTACCTCATAGGGTACCATCCCTATACTCGAATAAAAACTATTATTATATGTGAACTCTATCAATGATAGAAATTCATTCCAACAACCAGTTTGTTCTAGATCACAAACTCTCATCAAGTCCTTTAAAAATTCTAGCTATCGTCTCTTCTTTATATCCATGCCCCTCTTGATTGTATAGGTACTTCAAACCCTTGAAATTACTGTAGACTTTTCAGGAAAGAAAATGTCTTCAGATTTTCCTTGCAAAACGACCATTGCATATCCTAAACATAATTTGAATAATTCTTTTCATGCACGTTTCACTGCCTCGAAGTATATGCCACTACCTTTCTATTTGATCTCAACTCTCAATTTAAATTCACGAGTTGAACTTCTAACAGAATTTGTATTTGACTAGTTTTTACGCATAACTCCTTCTTAATTGAGATATATGAAAGACACTTTGAAAGTGATAGGGAAAAGTAACAAGACTATTTGGTAGGTTACTAGATTAGTCCAACAAGAATTTGAAATGGTCTAATAGATTTCGAAATGAACATAGTCCAAAAATTTTAGAAATGAACTTTTCGGATTCGAATCAAAAATCTCATGTCAAGGAAACACTAAGGTTACCTTGTATCAATCTAGTAGGATATGGTTGGAAAATAACCAATCCATTTATAAAGTTAGATTCTCAAATAGATGTAATTTTAGATAAACAAATCAAATCAATAGAAAAGATTTGATATCCAATAGATATAGGGTAGAGTTAGAAAACTTGAGTATAAACAACAAGTTTAACAAGAAGGATAGAAATACTCTGATCACATTATAACAAAGACACGGATAAGTCAAATTAATTCACTCAGTCTATTTGAAAAAGAAATAGACAAACCAGATCAATAGAAAAACTTCAAACAAACTCGAGTAGTAATAACAAGTTTAGAAATTGAAGTAGTATTATGAAAAGAAACAAAACACAGATAACTCCAAAAGATTCACATAATCATAAATCACAAGAGACTGGGTTACCTTATGGATTATACAGCACAATTTTAAGACTACCCTTTATGGCATAACTTCCTCGCTCGTTAAGTTTTGTATTTGAACGTTCTCACTACACTCTTTGCACCAGCTCTTTCTTCTTCTTCTTCTTGAGATTTTGAAATACGTGTATCACTAATGGAAAGTTCCATCTTCAATGGATCACAATCTTTGAAGAAATGTCCAAGCTTCCCACATCGATAACAAATAAACCCTTTATGCTGACAATCTTTGGTAAGATGATTTTTTTTCCACACTTGAAACATTTCAGTGATGATGCCACAGTTTGACCAAAATCGTTGCCACTAGTACTCCCCCTCTTTGTTTGTTGTTGCTTCCTCAATAGTCGTACACACTGCTACACGATCGACTTTACGCTTCCTTCCATCTTGAATTATCGAAGATTCCAAATTACTGCTTCTCGCATCCGACGGCTGCTCCAATCCTAATAAGCTATAAAGTTCGATTATCAATTCCTGCTGCTGAACGATAATCTGTCTCTGTTGTACTGCTACTTCAATAATCTTTTGCATCACACTCCTAGTTGCGGCTATACGATCTTCATCACGTCTCGCGTCCACATGCTCATGTTCGCTTCGTTCCACTATCTTTCTTCAAAGATAAACAAAATCAAAAACACGTCGAACTAAAAGTAATTATTTCACACAACTTCGTCTCCTTTCGGAAACCAAAACATATCTCTGTATTCAACATCAGAGATTCACATAGCACAAACAAGACAAACCTACCCACAAACCCTAAAAGACTCTAACCGTGCTCTGATACCGACTAATGTAACACCCTCCATAGGGCGTCACATTTTTTTTTTTAAAACATAAAATCAAATTAAATCATTTTATAAAAGCTTTGAATTCTAAAAGATAAATTTTAAAGATTTTTTTTTATTTGCGGAAATATAAACTTACCAAAAATATAAGTAAAACAGAAATTTAAATTAAATTGATTAATACACATATTATATATACCACAAAATATTCAACAACAATTTAAAACATAACATTTACAGACTCAGAGAAACAGTAGCAAACCCAATGAAGGTTACTACTAATAGCACGGTAACAACACTAACGAGAAAAAAAAACCCAACCTACATGTCCTGCTTCTTCACCAACTGCATCCTATTGAAGTCTGGAAGACCACTCCTTGACGCCGTCACCGTCTTCAGAATATTGTCTCCCATAGGTTTAAGAATGTGCTCCGCCTACTATATAAATTTAACGAATACAAACACAACAAGTAATACAGTAAAGAGGTGAGATCCCCTTTCACCAATACCAGATTGGTAGCAAAGAATGATTCGAATGACAAGGTCATTCCATACACACAGATATCACAAATTTAGTCATGTTATCAATTTACAATTAATTCTAATAAGCATATATTGTAATTAAATAAACAGCAATAACATTATCAGGATAGATATAACAATTCATACCATATAAAATGCCATAACAGTAAATCATAATAATATAAAATAAAGATTAAATACAATAACAACATATAATATCACAAATAAAAGATCACAGATAAAAGATCACCAATAAACAATAATAATGTACCACATATAGACATATGCAATATGACACGATCCTACTCCATGGAGCTACAACACACACATCAATATCAGAGGGAATGATCTGAAAGTTCTAATAATATTGCCTAGCCAACTATTGCACTGTCCACCCTTTGTGTCTATAGCTTGACTACCCTAACCACTATTGCTTTGTCAACACTTTGTGTCTATAAGCGATCGTTGTGATTGCTTTATTGCACTTGTCAATACTTTGTGTCTATAGCCCACTAAAACACCATGGCGTAGTACACAGTCACAACATCGTGTAACTACGAAAGTAAAAATAGTCCTCTCAAATCTCGATTAAGTATAGTGCTTGTCGAGAACACTAGTGTGTTACCACGTACCACGGCCCAGAAGGAGCTACCTCCTGTCCACATATGGAATTATGCACACTAATGTCTCCAAGTTCATTCAAAATTGAACCACACTACGCTTATCGCACCGACAATACGATGTGATTCACCTCATCAATCAATCCACCAAAATTGGCATTAACTCAATGCATGATCAAAAATAAGAAATTACCAAAATACCCTCAATGGTATAAAATATGCGTATTTATGCAAATGCCCTCATAGCATATAAAAATTTGCCCTCATGGCTTGCCCTCATGGCAAAAATATACAGTAAGTCCCACCGGACAAATACTGTTTCAAAACTTGTACGGGTTCACATTTTCCCGACAGCAAAGATATACAGTATGGGTCAATCGCCTAGAAATTTTATCGCATTTTCACAATTCCATCATTTTTATAATCGTTTACAAATCGCATAAATTTATTTTTAATTTTTTTTTATCTTCTGAATAAATGTCAAATTTATTGTATTATCTAAATTCATTAAATCATTGTTTTAGATAATGGTTTGGAAATAATTTTAGAAATCATCATTGCTTGGCTTTGGCATGTTGGCCGAAATCTATATTTATGCCATTTGATCTCTAATTTCATTTTTCCTTGATCTAAACAAATGTATATCTTATTAATTTTCCTAAGTTAATTAAATTTCACTTTAGAAAAATAATGAGAACATTTTGGTTTTCTTCTTTGCCTTGAGGCCGTGAGCTTGGATTTGTGTTCTTTGGAACACTTATGCAAATCCTTGTATGTTATTTACATGCTATAATATTTATCATGCATCTATGAACACATACCATATTTTAAAGTGATCATAAAACACATACAAACCATTAAAGCTATTAGACATGCTTGCACATATAATCAATCTCAATTAGGAAAAACAATAAACAATCAAGTGAATAAATCCTTATGGATTTCTTCACGACAACACAAACATTCCTCACCACCAACACAGGGTTGATGAGGGTAATCTCCCTCTTACCTCTTGAAGAACCTCCAAGTTCCTTGTATGTCTCCTTCAATCAAATTTTCTCCACCAAGAGCTTCTTAAAAAAAAACAAAGAAAACATACAAGATTAATACCTAAGGCTCTAAACTAAAATAATCATGGATTAAAATCATGATTAGAACTTTGAAATGAAGAGAAACATAAAGATTAATGAATTCCACCTTCCAGGCTTCAAACTTAAGCTTTGAAGAACAAGATAGAAAATAGATGATTCAAGCTTTTTAAGCTCTTCTCCTTCTCCTTGTTTTCGTACAAGCCACAACAATTCCTCCAAGGAAGTAAGATAGAAATTGGATTTTGAAGCACTTAGAGTGGGATTTTGTGAAAACTTTCTAAATGAAAGTGTTTAGAATGGTGTTTGGCTTTAGGAAGTGGTGAGAATGAAAATTACTGGTGATGGATAGTGTTCGTAGGATACTGGCGAACCAAAGAAGAGAGAAAAAAGAAAATAATGCTCGGGTTCGTAGGATTTCGAGAGAAAAAGATGAATACTTTTTGATGTGAGAGAAAATGTAATTTTTGAGAGTAAAATTATGAGGCGGTTCTTAGTGGGATAAGCTTAAATAAAGTTTAGGATTTACATGAAGTAAAATATCTTATTCTGAATGCACGTGGCTGATGTCATTCATTTGACTTTCAAGGTTATTGGATTGTTCAAGAACCTTGTAGAACCTCCTTCAAGCTGCTACGTGGCCGACGTAGAACCCCTCCAAATTGCTGCATGAACGTGAGTTTCCAAGGAAATTTTCGACGAAAAATGACATAACAAAATTCGATAAAATGGGAGAACATCATTTCCCCAAGAATGGTTAAAATCAAGTGTTGTCGGATGAGAACTCGTCGAATGGTGATTCTGTCAAACGAAAATGAAAGGTATTTCGGATGAACTTGAAAAGGTCAACAAATATCCTAATTCGTCGAACAGATGTTGATGTTGGAGAAATCTTTCAATTGTCGAATCGACGAAATACTATATGGTCAGAAGATCAAATTCGACGAATTTTGACATTAGAGAAGTTTTTCTACTGAAATCAGGAATTCTTACTCGACGGTCGTTAGCACCATAATTCGACGAACATTATCATTCAAATTCGACGGACATTGGTATCCCCACTCGACGGAAATTGACATTCTAACTCAACAGACATGAGCATCCTCACTCGACAAATATTGACATTTTCACTTAACTGATACTAGCATCCTCACTCGACAAATTTTAACTTGGTACTTAATAATTAAAAGATCCAATTCGACGGATTTTAACATGGTACCAAATAGTAAGAAGATTAAATTCGACGTATTTGGATAGAAGTCCAAATTCGATGGATATGACATTGTCTTAAAAGATCCTATTTCGACGGACTTTGGCATTGTTTTAAAAGGTATATTTCGATGAATATAAACATCTTCATTTTGATTTGTAGAATCGTCCAACAAGATTTAGGGAAAAGGAGAACCATATTGTTCTTAACTGATTCTTTGCTAACAGAACGTCCATCGCTTTGTCGAACCTGAGGACTTCTCCCATGTTTTTAATAGATGGTCTTCTGTCGGAAAGATGGTCTTGGTCGGAATAGATGGTCTTTGTCGGAAGAGGCAGCCATAACAGCCAAAATCTTTGATTCTGATTTAAGAATTGAGAATCAGTTTCATCCAGTCTTGAGGTATTTTGGGTTTTGTCGAACTACCGATTGATGTTGTCGGGAAAATGCTTTGAAGGTTTCGGATTCAACTCACCATTAGCATATGCTTACATTCAGTAATTAAATCAGACGGGATCAAAATGTTAGAAACATGTCTTCAAAAGTATTTGGACCTTGTCCGAATTCTGTCGGTGTCAAGATCTTCAAAAATCTTGGATTGTCGAAATAGACTTGTCGAAATAGACTTGAAATGAAAACAAGTAGAGGAAATCTTGAGAAACTTCTGTCGGGTTGGGATCCTATCCTAAGAATTTTGGTCGAATTGGGAATTCCAGAATTTTGGTCGGTTGAGTATAATGACAAATTAAACTATACCGGTCAAAATAATTCATAGCAATAACAGCTATGCATCAAGCAACATATATTTATCAGTAAAATAGAATTATTTTACAGATAAATTCTAAAAATTAAGAGATTCTTTTCTGTGTTACTCAGATTCGGGTTAAGTAAGATCCCCGTCTCTAAATAATCAGACAAGAATTTCCCCGGCCCGAAAATTATTATTTTCTTGACCAGGAGCAAATCACACAAAATAATCACAAATAGTATCGGAATAATCAAATTATTTTTATAATGCACAGAAAACACAAAGTAGTGTGATTCTGTCAGCTCTTGCAACATAGTCTAAAATTTGGGGTGTTACATAATCTGCTAAAAACACTCAAATTCCACTGAATCTAGTTTTTCAGCTTCCAACAAGTTAAAAACAAATCCTGAGATTCATTAAAAATATTGTTTCACCTTTTCTCTATTTTTTTGGGGGTCAATCCGACATAAAAATGCACAACTAGTATGCTTAAAAATGCCAAACTAACTCCGATTACCTTAAAACTTTAACAACACCTTACTTAGCTCATTTGTAACCTAGAAACAAATTATCCACATTTGTTTCCCTTCAAATAGCAGTTTATGCTATTTTTTGAGTCTTTTTAGGTCATTTACCACATTCAGTGTTGCAACAAAGTGCCTAAATTAACTCAGTTCATCACAAAACTTCACTGGCATGTTAAACAAGTCACATGCTACCTTTGCACACATACAAAAGTCTAACAGGCTTTTTTTTTTGGGATGTTACAGATTCAATATGTAGCAGCAACCATAGTATATTGTATAATGTCGAGATTAGATTTCTATAAATTATACAGTTGTATGAGCGATTGTGTAATGTTGTTATTGATATATTTTACACTAATTTGTATGCAGTTTACATTGTCTAATGCCATGAAATGTATGAATATTACTGAGAATTGCATGTTCTCACCCCTTTTTGTGTTTTTATGGTAAAAGCAGGTCAAGACTCTTCAGAGGATAAGGAGATAAAGGAACAAAAGAATTAATGTAGATTAGTTTACTTTATTTCTTTTATAAGCAAAGTGGATGTATGTAGTTATATTTGCTTTGACAATGTAAGTTGTACGCATAACACTTTGCCTTTTTAGGCTAATGTTGTATATGTGTATAACTTTTTAATTATGACTCTCCAATATAATTGTTCATTTATATGGTATTAGTAAGATAGTATGACTAGAAGTAACATGTTTAATGCTTTATGTCTACATATATAAGTTATATCGAGAATATTGTATTAGGGTGCTAGATTATGGTATCAGATCAGTTCATCTTGTTGAGCCAAGGTATGGACTAGCTAGGCTTAGGCAAGTTTAGAGTTTTCTGCTAAGTGTTATGCCTTTCTTGTCTCACATATGAGATATATTGATGGAATTGCATGATAGGCCTTAGGTTTGAGTGTTAATGGTTACTGTTACGCATAGTGTGTATAGGGAACTATTGCTTCACCAAGGAGAACTAGGAGAAATAGGAATTCTTCAAGTGAAAGTTCAGTCATTATGGTTGAAGTGTTCATAGAGATAGCAACTGCTTGAGAAAGTAGACCGCTATCTCAAGCAGAGTTTAGAGTGGATGAAAGTAATTTCATCTCAACAGCTAGTACCATTAGTACAGTTAGTGCATGGAGATGTGGTTATATAGAACCAAATCTTTCCAGAATCTCTTAAAGTTTATAAAGGCCAACCCTACAACCTTTAAGGAAAAGTAAGATCTGTTTGGAGTAGGGAGATAGCTTAAGAAAATGAGGAAAATATTTATAGTTAAGGTTTGTTTAGATGACTTGAGAGTTTTGGTTGTCTCCTATATGTTAGTAAAGGAGGCAGAGTTTTGGTGAGTTGATGCCAAGGAATTGTTAAGACTTTTGACCCTTACGTTACTTGGGGAGTGTTTAGGAATTTTTATTCTGGATAAATACTAAACTGAGGACCAATAGAATGCCAAGGATATAGAGTTCCTAAGACCTGAATAAGGTGGCATGTCAGAAGGCCAGTTTATGGCTAAGTTAGATAAGAAAGTTATATGTATCATAGAGGCATGATTTACTCTCTTGTGGTTAGAGTTGAGTCAAATATGCAAGTTTTAGAGAAAATACTCTAGTGTCTCCTTAAGTTAAGATGAAAGGGAGTATTAGTAAAGAGATGGTTCCTTTATTAGTTAAAGTTGAACCATAGCACAATTATCCTAATTAAGGGAGCAAGATAAGCCCCTTGACCTTGCAAAGGAGTGAGAAAAACACTTTGCTAAAGAACGAGTTATGAGACAAGGAAGTGAGAAAAGCACCTTGTGAGGGTAAATATGTGAGTAAAACATTTTATCAATATGTAAACTGAGAAGCTCTCTACATAGGCAAGTGAGTGAGACCACATATATTAAATCTTTTCAAGTGTGGTAAAGGAGTGAGAAAAATACTTTACCTAGTAATGGCAGAGGAGTGAGATAAACACTCTACCTAGGACAAAGTAGTGAGTTAGGCTCTTAGTCAAGAATCATGAGGAGTGAGAAAAGCACTCATGTAAGAGGTAGTGAGAGTGAGTTAAGCTCTCTGCCAAGGGTCTCAAGTAAAAAGTATTAGAGTGAGTTAAAGTCTCTACCTAGGGTATTAAAGTGAGAAAAGCTTATAACAACGGCAACTGGATGAGTTAAGTCCAATGCCAAGCAAAGAAGCAAGATAAGCACTTTGCCAAGTAGTAAGGATAGTTTTAAACAATAGTTTAGAATGCCTTAAAGTTTAGTGTTTATTGGATAGACTTAGAGAGCTATTCAAATAGGCCATTTTAGAAAAGTGAGTTAGGCTAACCGATTAGACAGAGGGAGTTATTCGATTGGTAAGAGTTCTAGGTTGACCGAATATACTAAGAGAGTTATTCGATTAGCAAGTTTTCATTTATGTTTCGAAGAAGGCCTAGTGAATAGATAGCTATTCTATAGGTGTATATTCGAAAATGATCGAACTGATTAGAGAATAGTTTGACTAGTATGGTTTCGATTAGTCGAGATAGGTAAGAGAAACTTATTTTTGATTGATCAAAAAAGATAGAATGATACTTTTGGTGCCATTCAAAGAGAACAGTTGAGGGTCCCTACAGCTAGCCTCAAGTGGAACAAAATTTATGAGGTTTTCACAAGAGGAAGATAGTGGATGATAGGTATAAACAGCATGCTTTTAATCCTAGTTATCCTTAAGATAAAGTCAAGTAAGATTTAGCAGAAACGAAGGGACCAAAGTGTGTTAGATATAAAAGTCAACATGGTGGCAAAGCTTGTTAAGTAGGCCAAGTAGTATGTTATACTGATGGCTGACCAGAACACTTTAAGGTAAATGTGCATAGAAGCAGGAAGTAGTGCCTAACCTCAAGTTAGAGTAAGAGTTTATACTCTAAATAGTAAGGAGGCAATTCAGACTCCCAGTTTGATACATGGTAAGGACATAGTTAAATATGATCTCTAGGTTGTAGTATATGATTCTGGAATATCCCCAATCCCTGATTCCATAGGAGTTAGAAAAGAGATTAGATTTATCTATGTTCGAGTTTCCCCATGTTCCATCTTTATCTACACCAATAGCAAGATTAGTTGCAACTTCCTCATGTATGTTTGGATTGTTGTCTAAAGATAGAAGGTAGGATTTCCTTTGTGAATCTTATTAGTTTAACTCTTCTTGACATAGACGTTGGACTAGGCATGGTTTTGGTTGTTAGTAAACCATGTTGTTACGAAGTGATTAGATTGGACATTGAGGTTTATTTTTTATGATTCTTTCATGCCTATTCCCTTAGAGTCTGTGTTTTAAAAGTTAAACAAGTGAGCAACTTCTTAGAATAAGGGGCCTAAGGATATGATTTCCTTTCCTCCTTGTTTGTGAAGTTGAGTGGGTTTTAGGGAATATATTTGTGATAAGAAGACATCCAGTGGTATTTCCTAGGAAAGTAAACTAGTACCACCTAAGAGAGAAGTAGAAATCTTTATAGGTATAGTACAAGTTAAGTTAGTAGATAGTGTTAAGATTCAGTAAGTTTTCTTGTAGAATGAAAACATTGAGGTGTTTAGTGATCATACGAGTTGCAACACTTGTTTGATCAGAAGAAGTTAAACACGAGGCAGAGATGATGGATGGAATGCTAAGCAGAACTTGGTTGTGATGAAAGGATCATAACTTTGAGTTATAGTATCATCCAGGTAAAGCCAATGTTGTGGCTAATGCACTAGGTAGGAAATTCCTGCACGTGTCCCAAATGATGGTCCAAGAGAGTGAACGTCTTGAGAGTTTTAGGAATTTGAGTCTAACTGTGTTTTTTAAGCCACATAGTCTCATAGTGAATAGAGTGGGTATAGTAAATGACTTAAGAACTCAGGTTTTAGAAACTCAAAAGGAAGGTGAACTCTAAGGGACATAAGTGAGAAGATCTTCTCAAGAACCCAAGAGAATTTGTTATGACTGAGAATGCAATGACGAAGTTTAGAGACAGACTTTGTGTTCCAAGAGAGTCAAGAATCAAAGAATGGATTTTGGAGGAAGTTCACAAGAGAAAGTATACCATGCATCTAAAGGCTACTAAGACGTACCAAGATATTCGGATAATGTTTTGGTGGCCTAGTTCAGGTGCCTTTTTGCCGAAAGATAGTATAGGGTAAAGTTGGCAATGAAGGAGTTTATGGGAGTTAGAGTCCCATATACAATAAGTTTACCCAGAGTTGTTATAAAGATACACAATTTTGGGGACAAAATTTTAAAAAGGAGGAGAGAAATGTAACATCTCGAAAAGCATGTTAGACTAGTTTATGGTTACAAATGTAGCATAACATTTGTTTGACATGTCTCTGAAGTTTTGTGATTAACTGAGTTAGTTTAGGTGTAACACCCCCTCCGAAGGGTATCACATTCATACTAACTCTTTATAAATAATTGATTTCTCAAGTTATAAAATATTTAATCTTATTTAAATACGGGTTTTAAAATTTCTTTTTCAAAGAAAACATTAATTAATCAAATTAAAGCAACTCAAAACGTAATAACTGAATAATATACATTTTATATAACCAAAGTTTACAACAACTATACATTCATTATCTTTACAAAAACGTAACACCTAAGACATGAGCCCTTGTCAAAAGGCAAATTCCCTAGCTGGGAATGTCTCAATGAATAGAAATCTGAGCCAAAGATAAAACAAAGTCCCCTCTAGGAGCATAGCAAAAATCATTCCATAACTCCCTAATAGGTAAAATAAACTTTGCATAAGCAACCGTAATAGATGTAGTAATGACCCCATTACAAACCCTACTTGCGGATAAAGAAAATGTCACCACAATATTCTATATACTTGGAGCTCCAATGGACACGCCAAGCCTCAGCACTTTCGAGAAACTGTAGTCTAAAGAAACCTAATTGACCTCTCCTTGCCGCCATCGTAGTCTTCAAAGATGTAAGCATAAAATAGAAACAGACAGAATAATACAGTAAAAAGGTGAGATCCCCTACATCAATACCAGTATGGTAGCAAAGAAATTATAAGAACAACAATGTTGTTCCATACATACAATCCATATATTAACAAAAATAAGCATACATATTCATGATATTTGATAAATAAACAATCCAATAAACTTGCAACACAATATTAGGCATAATGATAATACCACAATTATATTATTCACAACAAGACTATATCACAACAATATAAATGTTGAATATGCATATGTATAGAGACTCATTCCTACTCTATGGAGCTAAACACAATATTTGGAGAGAAGATCCAGAAGATATGTTAGTCACTCGGCTGCCGTGGCCAAAAGTGCTATAATTTATCAAATTATCAAAATGTACATTCAGGCATTGGACAAGATATTCCACATTAGATCACAATATAGGACAGTGTCTCAGTCTGGATCGTCGATGCGTTTGCATCGGTATGCCCCACAGACAGAAGAGCTACCAACTGCCCATTGCGAGGTACCCGCACCCAGAAGCCCCCAAGGTCAACAAGGGACCTACACTTGTCTACTCGCACCCGCACTTTAGGTGTAAATCAATCTCCTAGGCAAATAGCCTTTATCAACAAGCGAATACGCTTTTCTATGCATGATGTATAATTCAAATATATACTATTATTTATCACACAGTATTTCGTATTCACACACCGTTACTTGGTGAAATCTTGTTTCAACCTAACCGGGTCAATCACCATTGAACCGTTCCCAATGGTATTAAATAACTGCCCATACAATTACATAATACCAATGATCCACTCGGGTCCAGTACCTCGGCCCTATAGTAAAACTCGCTGTTCGTCTCAATCGCGTAGTGATATTATCACATTTTCACAATCACGTAACACTTTTGTTACGTTTTCAAATCGCGTAAAGATTTTTTATCATTTTCTAAATTGTGTAAATATTTTATCACATTTTCTCAACCGCGTAGCTTAAGATTATGATTTTTGAGTCACGTAAAGATTTCTCAATGTATTTTCCATCGCATAAAATACTTCTAACATATTTTAAATCAAAATAAGATTTTTCTCATTTTAATACTAAATATTGACTTTATTTTCATTATTTGTATAATAGTCCCTCTATAAAATAATATTTACATTATAATCCCTTATAAAATAATATTTTCAAAATAGTCCTTCTTTAAATAGTATTTGCAATCAAGTCCATTTTTAAAGAATATTTTTAATATAGTCCTTCTAAAAATAAAATTTTCAATATAGTCCCTCTAAAGATCAGTATTTCTACTGTTTCCCAGAAAATTGTATTTCATCATTTTACTTAGGATATTACAGCTCAAAATTTCCTAACGTGCTTCAAAACTCATAGGGTGAGCTATACGTCAGTAAATTTCAAGTATTGGCATTTATTTTATTACATAGCTTAATTAGGTCAATTTTAATTCTAAAAAATTAAATTACTTTCATTTAAATTTCATAACTTACTAAATTGGGTTCTTGCTATTAAAACATCTAAGTCTACACTTTGTAAAATAATTTTGGATCTTGATCATCAAAAAATGGCATGTTGGCGAAATTCATTTAGTACTTCAAAACTCATATATAAATCATTTTTTAATTCTTTAATTCCTTATAAAATCACGTAATTAAATTTCTTGTCACAAAATCCTTTAATCCTCAATTAGGAAAATAATTTAGGACTCTTGGTCCCCTCTTTGATGGTGAGGCCGTGTGCCTCTAGGCTTTTTAGGCCTTCACATAATTTCCTTCATCATGCTATTCACATCCTAATTTACACATAAATTGTTACACATAAATTATTATACTTTGTAAAAACACATAAATAAGCATACTTTCAAAACACATAAACAAGCATACTATCAAAGCAATAAACATGCTAAACACATATGCAAACATATTTTTAAAACCATAAACACAACAAACACAATTAGAGAAAGATTAAACAATCAAGTAAATAAATCCTTATGGATTTTTCACCACAAACAAGCCATTCCCTCACCACCAACACTTGGTTGAAGAAGTTAATCTCCCTCTTACCTCAAGGAAGACAACAACTTCAAGCCTTCTTCTCCTCTTGAATTCGTGTGGCACCAAACAAAACCTTAATCAAACTTTAACAATTCTAAAAGTCATAAACAATGCTTAAAAACAACAAACCATGGACCAATCATGGTCTAGAAGATTAGAAATTCAACTTAAAATCAAAGATTCAAAAGATTACCTTTGAAGTAGTAAGCTAAAGCTTAATTTTTGAAGCACTTAGAGAGAGATTTAGACAAAACTCACAAAAGGAAAAGTGTTTAGAATGGTATTTAGGTTTAGAAAGTAAGAAGAGCTAAAATTATTGAAGTATGGAAGTGGGGTTTAGGAGTGGTGGCCGAACCCTCAAAGAAAAAGAGAAGGAAGGAGGTTTTGAGTGTTCTTGAGAAGAGAGAAGAGAGAGAATAACTTTGTATCACAAAATGAGAGAAAATGAAATGGAATAGCCAATTATGGAGTGCATGGCCGTGGGGTTTAGGTGAGTCAGATAATATAAAGATTTAATCATTGAAATAAAACACCACATGCATTCACATGGCATAGGTCACTTAGGAGTCATCATGTGGTCATATTAGATCATTCAAGATCCTTGGAGAAGGCCTTATGGCCGTGTGGTGCATGGATATTTACTACAAGTGAAATGCATGAAAATTAAGCCTTTGTACCCTTCCATTTTGTACCTTGGTCGTAGCTTCCCACAAATAAAAAGAGTAGTCAAAGTTTTCACCTTCTAATTTGTTCATCTAATGGTGTAGTACCCAAAAGGTCAAAGCCACTATTATTGACTATTTCCTAGTTACTTTATTAATTAATAGAAAGGTAATAGAAATGAAATGAATTAGCCTATTCTTCAATGCATGGCTGTGAGACACTCTAGGAAAAGGCACAAAAATATTAAGTCAAGCCACTTTGTGAGATTAGCTTCCTATTGGTGGCCACTTTCTTTGACTACTCCTAAACTTGTCTCTTAGTGGTTCATCAAGGAAGACTAAATTCCTATTGGTTCATGGAAAGTCCAAGCCACTAAGTTGGACTCATCACCACCATTGATTAGATCAAGGGTGGAGATCCAAAGGCTTCCCCTCTAAGCTTGCTCAAGATATTTTCTGACAGATATTACCCAATGGACAATGACTACTGCTATTATCACACAATGGGTAACAGAAAACTCAGATATAGAAAATCTCTGTCAACTGTTCCCGATTTCAAGTTTAGTAAGATCCCCCGATCTCGCCTTGACAGTCTGAAACTTTCTGGTCCAGAAATTTTTTTTATTTTTCTGGGCCCGTCTCGGGTCTACCCCGGCCCACACACAACCCAAAATAACGCTAAAATAATCAAAAAGTCAAAAAGTTCTACAAAAATTCACAAAAATCATAAAAAATTATAAAACTCATATATTTTCTGAAAAAAATGAAATTCGAACATACAGTTTTCAAGATAATATTAAAATATTAAAATAATATTAAAATATTCAAAATAATTAAAAATTCTAAAAAATTCCTAAATATTATAAAACTCATTTTTTTCAAGAAAAATAAAAAATCGGGATGTTACAACTCTCCCGCTCTAAAAAAAATTTGTCCTCGAAATTTCTCTTACATATAAAAATAAAAAAGACAATACATCTTTATCTAGTCTAGCAGCTCCCATGTAGCATTTCCAGTTACATTGTTTCAGATAATCCTCCTGCTTTTCTTGAGTTCCTCCATCAGATTATTCAAACAAGTAACTATAATCAAGCAAACTCATAAACAATCGTATATTCTTAAATCGATCTATCTATTCGTTCTCCTTAACCATCGTAGCAGATACACTAAGTACATTTTCTATTTAAGACGTCTACCACAATATTTATCTTTATCGGTATGACACTGAAGTTGAAAATCGTAGTCTTTTGAAAAAAATCTAACTGTCATCTCTTCCTCGTATTTAAACCCTTCTTGATTGAACAGGTACCCCAAACTCTTGAAATTATTGTAGACATCGTAGGAAAGAAAATGTCTTCAAATTTTTCCTCGCAAAACGACTATCGCATATCCCAAAACATAAATCAGATAATTCTTCTCATGCATGTTCTACTGCCTTGTAGTATACGCCATAACCTTTGTATTTGATCTCAACACTCAACCTAAATCCACGAGTTGAACTTCCTCAAATAAAATTTGCATTTGAATAGTTTCGCGTATAACTCCTTCTTCTTCTTTAGAAATTCAAAACCGCATCCTGATATTTAGCATGCTCCTTCAGACTTTGAGAATAGATCAGAATGCCGTCAATAAAGACAACTAGAAATTTGTCTAAATAAGGACGGAAGATCCTATTCATATAATTCGTGAATATCACAAAAACATTCTTTACCCCGAATGGTGTTACTAAATACTTATAGTGCTTATAATGCGTCTGAAAAACTGTCTTGGAACATCCTCTACTTTCACACGAATCTAATAATAACCAGCATGCAAATTGATCTCGGAGCAAATAGTGATTTCCTTTATTTAGTCTTCTATTTTCCATGTTGTGTCTCTCATCACTTCATTCTAGATTTTCTTCATCAAAATAAGTTATTTTACTTGCCTATTTTTAATCTTAACAGAAAATGTCTCATAGATCAAGTTTTCTTCTAATTGTACTGTATTTGGTACTATGACATGGGTTAGATAAAAAGTAATTATTCTCAATTGAGATACATAAAAGACACTCTGAAAATTATAAAGGAAAGTGATAAGGCTATTTGGTAGATTACCAAATTCTTTCAACAAAAAATTTAATATGGTTTAATAGATTTTAAAATGAACATGGTCCAATAAATTTAGAAATGAACTTTCTGGATTCAATTTCTGGATTCAAATCTAAAAATCTCAGTTCAAAGAAACACTAAAGTTTCATTGAAATAATATAGTAGGATATGATTGAAAAATAACCAATCTTTTCATAGAATCATTAACTCAAATAGATGTGATTTTTGACAAACAAATCAAATCAACAGAAGAGATTTGATATAAGGTAGATTTTAAGAAACTCAAGTATAATAACAAGTTTTAACTAGATGAGTAAAAATACTCAAGTCAAAAGATAACAAAGATACAGATAACTCAAATCGATTTACTCATTCTATTTATGAAAGAAAAAGACATACCAAATCAACATGAAAGTTCCAATCGAAAGTAGTAATTGGATAGTTTTAAACAGACTCAGTGATGATAACAAGTTTAGAAGTTGAAGTATCACTATTCCATTCAAAAGGAATTAAAAACACAGATAAACCCAAATGGTTCATATAGTCATAGGCCACAAAAGATAAAAGGATGAGTTACTTAGTGAATTGTACAGTACAGTTTTAGGATCACTCTCTATGGTACAACTTCCTTATTCTTTAAGTCCTTGTATTTGAACGTTCCTATTTCACTCTCTACATTAGCTTTTTCCCCTACTTGAGGTCTCGTCGCAAGTTCATTAGTAACAAAAGATTCTGTCTTTAGTTGATCACAATCCCTCGAGATATGACCAGGCTTCCCACATCTATAGCAAATTATACCCTTGATCGTGCAGTTCCTTATTATATGGCTCCTTCCACACTTCAAACACTTCATTGGTGATGCCACAATTTGACCAAAATTGTTGCCACTAGTACTTCCTCCATTTCTTTGTTGTTGCTTCCCCGGTGGTCGTATATACGGCTTTTGCTGAAATCGGTTGATCTTACCCTTCCTTCCACTTTGGATTATCGAAGATTCTAAGTTATAGCTTCTCGCATCCGGTGATTGCTCCAATCCTAACAAGCTATGAAGTTCGATTATCAGTTCCTACTGCTGAGCGATCATCTGTCTCTGTTGTACTGCTACTTCAGTCATTCTCTGCATCACACTTCTAGCTGTGGCTATATGATTCATCACGTTTCGTGTCCACATGCCCACATTCACTACGATCCATTGTCCTTCTTCAAAATCCAAACTCAAATCTCAACAAAACAAAACGTAATCATTTCAAACGACATCGTTTCCTTTTAGAAACCAAATAATATCTGTGTTCAGTGTCAAAGATTCACATAGCACAAACAAGACAAACCTACCCACAAACCCAAAAGACTTTAACTTGGGCTCTGATACTAACTAATGTAACACCCTCTCCGAGGGGTATCATATTCATACTAACTCTTTATGAATAATTAATTTCTCAAGTTATAAATATTTAATCTTATTTAAATACGGGTTTTAAAATTTCTTCTTCAAAGAAAACATTAATTAATCAAATTAAAGCAACTCAAAACGTAATAACTGGATAATATACATTTTATATAACCAAAGTTTACAATAACTATACATTCATTATCTTTACAAAAACATAACACCTAAGACATGAGCCCTTGTCAAAAGATAAATTCCCTAGCTGGGAATGTCTCAATGAATAGAAATTCGAGCCAAAGATAAAACAAAGTCCCCTCTAGGAGTATAGCAGAAATCATTCCACAACTCCCTGATAGGTAAAACAAACTCTGCATAAGCAACCGTAATAGATGTAGTAATGACCCCATTACGAACCCAACTTGCGGATAAAGAAAATGTCACCACAATATTCTATATACTTGGAGCTCCAATGGACACGCCAAGCCTCAGCACCTTTGAGAAACTGTAGTCTAAAGAAACTTAATTGACCTCCCCTTGCCGCCATCATAGTCTTCGAAGATGTAAGCATAAAATAGAAACAGACAGAATAATACAGTAAAAAGGTCAGATCCCCTACGTCAATACCAGTATGGTAGCAAAGAAATTATAAGAACAACAATGTTGTTCCATACATACAATCCATATATTAACAAAAATCAGCATACATATTCATGATATTTGATAAATAAATAATCCAATAAACTTGAAACACAATATCAGGCATAATGATAATACCACAATCATATTATTCACAACAAGACTATATCACAATAATATAATTGCTGAATATGCATATGTACACAGACTCATTCCTACTTCATGGAACTAAACACAATATTTGGAGAGAAGAACCAGAAGATATGTCAGTCACTCGGCTGCTGTGGCCAAAAGTGCTATAATTTATCAATTTATCAAAATGTACATTCAGGCATTGGACAAGGCATTCCACATTAGATCATGATATAGGACAGTGTCTCAGTCTGGATCGTCAGTGCATGTGTGAGGTACTCGCACCCCGACGCCCCCAAGGTCAACAAGGGACCGACACTTGTCTACTTGCACCCGCACTTTAGGTGTAAATCAATCTCCTAGGTAAATAGCCTTTATCAACAAGCGAATATGCTTTTCTATGCATGATGTATAATTTAAATATATACTGTCATTTATCACACAGTATTTCGTATTCACACACCGTTACTTGGTGAAATCATGTTTCAACCTAACCGGGTTAATCACCGTTGAACTGTTCCCAATGGTATTAAATAACCGCCCATACAATTACATAATACCAATGATCCACTCGGGTCTAGTACCTCGGCCCTACAGCAAAACTCGTTGTTTCTCTCAATCACGTAGTGATGTTAGCGCATTTTCGGGAGCCTAGAACATAAGAACTCCATGGTTAAGCGTGCTTGACCTGGAGCAGTTGTGGGATAGGTGACCTCCTGGGAAGTTTCCTAGGATGCATGTGAGTGAGGACAAAGCACACTGAAAAGACCCGTATTGGTTTGTGGAGGCACCCGTCAATCCTACAGACAGTCTCGGGATGTTACATTAGGTACTTTGTTGTAACCCAGAGTGCGAAAAGTAGCCTGAAATAACCCAGATAGTAGCATAAATGGATAAGTTGAGGGAAATAAACCTAGAAAGTTTGTTTCTAAGTCACAAATAAGTGGAAGAGGATGTAGTTAAAATTTGACAGTAATCAAAGTTACTATGGTATTTTCAGGCGTATTGGTTGTGCATTTTAATAGCGGATTGACTAGTAACAGATATGGAAAAATAGAATAATAGTGAAACAATAATTTAGATGAATCCTAGTATTTATTCTGAAGTTGTTAAAAGTTCAAAAACTTGTTTTAGCATAATTTAAGTGTCCTTAGCAAATATAAAGTTCTAGCTTAGGTCCAAGGGGAAAAGTTGGACTTTACCCCTTATTTTTTCCTTTAAAGCCCCACGGTTCAAGAACAAAAAGAAAAAACAAAAACGCAAAAGAAAAGAAAAGAAAAGGAAGAGGGAACCGAAAGGGGGGAGAAACGGATAAAAGAAGGAGGAGCATGGGAAGATCAAGATCAAAGCATAAAACTTAAAGGTTGAGCATCCATACAAGAGGAAGAGGTTTCCTAACCTTCAATCTCATCTTTTCTTCATCTTTTCCATTGATTGAAGCTAGGTCATTAGATGGAGAAAATGGGATTTAAAGTGTAAGAATCTGTTTTCTTTGCTTGATTCTTGTTTTCATTATTTGGAATTAGCTATTTCAGATTAATGAAAGTATGAGAACTGAATTGATCATTAGAAATGGTTAGTTGGTTCCTGGAGTTGGATTTTAGGCCATAGTAAGTAAAGATGTGATTTTGTTCATTAATCCAAGTTTTAGTGAATCACTGAGTTGTAAAAGTGTTACAACATAATTAGAGTTTGTTAGTGATATGAAAAATCACTTGGAAGCCATTTTTGGATGGCTGGAAGCTTCTACCATTCTGTTAGGGTCAAAACGTGTTTGCCCATTTGCTAACCGCAAGTGCACAGGTCGCACAAGTAATACAGATACAGAGTAAAAGTTTGTTCCCACAAGGATATTCGATTATAAAGCTAAGTACCAACCAATAGCTTAATCAATTCTAGACAAGGACATAAAAATAGGAAAATAATATAAAAACTATCTAACCTACAAAAGCAATAAACCTAAAAGCGGTTAGGTCTCAGGAAATCCTCCTTCACCCCCTATATCTATCAACAACATGAAATTCCCCTCATAAACACAAATGCATTGATTATGTTAGCTTGAGAATATTCATTAGTCAAAAGCCTATGTCTAGGTCATTCAACCCTGGTTTCAATTGCCCAACTCACTAAGTTTCCTTGAGAGCCAGTACAACTTCCACTCATGAATGATCTATTCTCAATCACACACTATACATGGCCAATAGGTATATTTCTATCCTATTAACGAATCAACTCATCGAAGCCAATTGAACTCGCTGAGCATGTATCAACCACACCATATCCATATCAACAAATCCTTATGTCTAGTTCATTTGCCAATATTTGGATCATGCAATTGAGGCCAACCAAGAACAAGCATTAAACACAGATAATGATTGAACCATAATCAAACATCCACACAAACTCAGAGAAAAACACATCATTAATATATATAAAAGGATCCAAAATATTCCTAAAACATAGCTCAACTATACAAAAGATAAGGAAGATAAGAGAGAAAGGGAAAGGAGAGAAAGAAGCTCATTGATTTGTCTCTGAAGCTTGAATCCTCCTTCAATCCTTTGATCCTTGACTCCAATCCACCATCCATGAAGATCTAGCCAAGCTATCTAACCTAAAACTAACCTAAACTAAACTAAAACTATCAAAACCTAAAAACTAGAAATGGCCAAACGGCCAGAACAGAGAAAAACTGAGGGAGAGTGTGAGAAAAATGTATGAAAATCTATTTATAGGCTCAGCAGCCGCCTCCACGCCGCGGTGCCCACATATGTGCTCCGCAGCGCACAATGGGTCAGTCTATTTACGTTGCGGCGCCCACTTCACTAAATCACGGCGCTCTTGCCCCGGGTCCAAGTATGACCAGGCTGAAAATCCTCTTTGCGCCGTGGCGTGCTCTGCCTTGCGCCGCGGCGTGCTCTGCCTTGCGCCGCGGCGTGCTCTGCCTTGCGCCGCGGCGTTGCTTACTGGAATGCCAATTTGGCTTCCTCTTCCTCTTTAAGCTCAATTGCTCCATATTTAACCTTGTTTGGAGCCCCTCCTATCATAGAGAAAATACCAAATCAATAACATGTATAAATCTACTCAATCCATGATCATTAAAGCTCAGTTTTGCATAATAACACATCAGAAAGGCTTAGATTCCGAATATGACAAATATAAGTACAAAACCCTCCAAATATGCATTTAAACAAGGACATAGCATTCATTCTAGCACAAGGATAGGGCACAAATAACTATTTTCTATGTAGCTATCACACCCCCAAACCTACATTTTGCTAGTCCTCGAGCAAAACAAAATAGAACTAAGTAAATCACTTAAACATTCAAATCAATTTTTCATTCAGCAAATATATTTCAATCTTCTTGTTCAATCAAAATCAAATACTAGTGTGTACTGATTGCATCAATCCTCAAAAAGTGCAAATGCCCCGTAAACAGTTCCATACATATTTAATCCTTAACATGCTAACAAGCCAGAAAACTCTCCATGCAATTCACATTTATCACAAACATGCAAGAAAAACTTCTTCTAATCAAGTCATACATATCCAGATAAGTTTACAAACATACATACATATGATTCATAGAATCCACAAGATTGTAATTTAACTCTCTCTCCACTAATGTAAATCACACAAGATTGAGGATCAAAAGGGACTTAATCAGCTTATAATGAAAGGCCAATGGTATAGGCGAAAGAAATGAACGGGAAAGATACAATACAAATATTGAAACACATAATATACTACTTCAAGACATGAGCCCCAACTGACACACACACACATCCATAATCATTTCTGTCACTTGGAAATTGTATGGGCAGTTGCCTAGTGAAGATGATATTTGACAATTGTATGGGTGGTTGTTCAATATCATTGATGGTATGCTTATGAGTTTAAGGTTAGGTATTGGCTTAGTGAAAGTTTACATAAAGTAAGAGAATGTAAATGTTCAAGTAGCATGGAGTAAAGATCCATTGCTGGTTGCTAATCCTATATTTCAGAATTAGTAAGTTTATTCATAGAAAAATGTTATAAGTATAGTACTTACGACAAGTTTATGAATGAACTAGTTGTGATATGCTACAACTATGTAGATAGTTGTTCTTATCATATAAGCAAGGGACTTATATATATAGATTATGTGTTGTGTTTAGTGAACTTTTACATAACAGTAGTTGTTAGTCATGGCAACCATTACCCAAGAGGGGGGGTGAATTGGGTATTAAAAATTTTCACAAATGCTCTTGAAATAAACACAAATATTTAAGCTATTAAATAAAAGAGAAATAATTACGAGATGAAGAATAAAAGCTTTAAGAACAACAAATAAATAAATGTGCAATAATATAAAAGTACGTAAAATAAAGAGATAAAGAGAAGAAGAGCATGCACGATATTTATCCTGGTTTGACCACCAACCACTTGTGGTCTACGTCCAGTCCCCGAAACACAGTTCGAGATTTTTCACTATGTATATAAGCTTCAATAGGTGCTTGCAACCTTTACATAAAAGAGCACTTTTCACACACAGGGAAACTCTACCCTTGTGCTAAAGTCTCAGCCTGCAGGGATACCTCACCCTTATACAAACCTTGAAGGGATATCTCACCCTTATACAAATCTTGAAGGATACCTCACCCTCAATATAGAAGAACAGAAATATAGATGAAGAGAAACTCTCACTCAGAGCAAATTATACAAATTGAAGTGCTAAGAGGCTCTCAAAGGATATCTCAAAGTTTCAGCAAAAAGAGCACAGAAAATAGGCATAAAATATAAATCACATTTTTTAGAGCAAGCACAAATTAAACAGATAGCTGGGCTTCTTCAGATGAGACCCACGGTCTCTATTTATAGAGCCAGATAGAAAATAGCCGTTGTAGAAATTAATTTTTTAATTATTATGAAAAAAATGTCCGTTACATACCATAATCGGATCTGTATTTACCGTGTTTATTCGAATAAGCCTTCTGCTATTCGAATAACACGTTCATTTTAAAAACATTTATGAAACTGGTTATTCGAATAACCTTCGCGTTACTCGAATAACTCTGCCACTAAGAAAACATTTAGAAAACTAGTTATTCGAATAACTCTAAGTTTATTCAAATAACATTCGTTAAGGTAGATTTCTGGAAAAAGGTTCTATTCGAATAACTGAAGAGTTATTCAAATAGCTGATATAAAACAAGCTATTTCGGAAAGCTTTTATTCGAATAACAGGAGTGTTATTCGAATAACACTTTAAAACATATTATAACCAATGAGTTATTCGAATAACTCAATTTATAAAACATTTATAAAAGCTTGAAAAACATCCCAGAAAGTTTATCAAAAATACCAAAACATTTTTAAGTTATTTTTAAGATCAAAATAGTTTTGGTATAAGTTTAAGAAAGCATTTTTGTTTTATCTTAAAGCACTAGGAGATATCCAAAGAGATCCTCGAACAAAGAGACTCTAAATCCTAAAGCTATCCTTTAAAGATCTTGGACTTGGTCTTCCCATCATCTTCATTTTGTCTTCATGTTTGTTATCATTAAAAACATTTTTCAAAGACATATGCTTAGTCGCATTCTCCTTGTGTTGAGCTTAATAGATATCTATTGCTTTCTTGTTGCAAGCTCACCCTTGGTATTTGGACTATCCTGTAAAGTATTGCTCACTTAAACAAGCATAATTAGTCCAAAAACATAATTCAATGTCTTCATATGCATGATTCATAATTATATAGCTTTAGTTAGTTTAACATGCATATAAAACTTTCATAGACATATCCAAATAAGTCATTTAACAATTATTAATAGATATGCTCTATGTAGGATGCAACAGAACACATTACACAAAGGTCAAATCCAATATTAATTCATTTATAACTCATATAAAGCATTATTGGATATACTATATGATGAATATTACATTTATCATATTGCATGATTATTAAGTAAAATATAACTAGATAAGGTACATATCATGCATGATACAATATATCACATTAAGCACATTTATCAAGCATAAGTATCATTCTATTTGTCTTGTATTTGTCATCATCAAAACTTAACATATAAAATCATTTGGGGCAAACTTATTTCCACAGTAGTATATGAATGTTTTAGTGATATTGAATAAAGATTCAATATCTAGCAGTAACCATAATCTATTATATAATGCCGAGATTAGATTTTTATACATTATACAGTTGTATAGGAGATTGTATAATGTTGTTATTGATATATTTTATATTGATTTGTATGTAGTTTACATTATTTAATGCCATGAAATGTATGAATATTACTGAGAATTGCATGTTCTCACCCATTTCTGTGTTTTCATGGTAAAAGTAGGTTAAGACTCTTCATAGGGTAAGGAGATAAAGGAACAGAAGAATTAATGTAGATTAGTTTACTTTATTTCTTTTATAAGCAAAGTGGATGTATTTAGTTATATATTCTTTGAGAATTTAAGTTGTATATATAACACTTTACCTTTTTTAGGCTAATGCTGTATATGTATATAACTTTTTAGTTATGGCTCTCCAACATAATTGTTTAATTATATGGTATTAGTAAGATAGTAAGAATAGAAGTAACACATTTAATCTTTATGTCTACATATATAAGTTATATCGAGAATATTGTATTAGGGTGTTACATCTGACGCTCAAGTCAGTATTGGATTCAAAGGATAACCAAAGTTATAATTATGCAAAGAATTATGCAGTAAGAGTATTTATCCAAATTAAATGCATGATTGATCTAAAATGCTTAGTTCTATTCTAACGTAAAAGAATGCTTCTTTTGCCAAAGGTTTGGTAAATATATCTGCATGTTGTTTACTTGTTTCAACAAATTCTAGCATGCAATATCCTTTTTGCACATGATCTCTTATGAAGCGGTGCCTAATTTCAATGTATTTAGTCCTAGAGTGCAAGATGGAATTCTTAGACAAATTGATTGCACTAGTGTTATGACATCTTATAGGGATGTGAAAATGTTGAAGTCCATAATTTAAAATTTGTTGCTTTATTCAAATGATTTGAGCACAACAACTTTCAACTATAACATATTCAGCTTCAACAGTAGACAACATCACACTATTTTGTTTCTTGCTATACCGAGAAACTAAAGAGCTTCCAAGCAAGTAGCAAGTCCCACTAGTGCTCTTCCTATCCAATTTGCATCAAACAAAATCAGAATTGGAATAACCAATTAGACTACAAGAGGCACCTTTGAGGTACCACAATCCCATTTGTGAAGTGCCAACGAGATATTTCATTATTCTTTTTACTGCACTTAAATGTGATTCTCTAGGATTGGCTTGGTATCTTGCACACATTCACACACTAAACATAATATCTAGCTTACTAGTAGTAAGATAAAGGAGTGAGTCAATCATATCTCTATACTTTGAGATTTCTACAAGTTCACCTCCTTCATCTTTGTCCAAATAACAAGAAGAGCCCATAGGTGTGTCCATATGCTTAGAATTGTCCATTCAAAATTTCTTGAGCAATGACGAGTGCCGAGCTCAATCAAAATTATAATCGAGTTATGCCTATGGCTTGTAGCATAGGAAACAACACTGGATCGTCTCTCAAGGATTTGAAATGCAATTTGATCAGATCAAGCCATAATTGAGGGAGGGATTTGAGAACTCATAATATGTAAATAACAAAATTAAAGTGAGAAAATCAATTAAAAGAGTAATCAATTTAGAAACCTATCCAAAATTGGGTTGATTCTATCATAGATCATTCAACGAGCATTTGAAGTTCATTTGAATGGTTAATTTGGATTCAACCAAAATCTCTACATCAAACCTAGAATTTATACTAGATAACTTTCTAGAATTCAATTAACAATTGACACACAAATTCGCAATCGCACAATTCATGTTAGATCTATGTTAATTAGATCTCCAATTCAATTAACCTAGGCACAAATCAGTAACCTAGCCTCTGTAATTTCGTGATTAATTCAGATCAATCGATCCTAAATCCCATCATAATTCTTAATCCTAAATCAAGACCCAATTAGATCAAATATAAACAGAATCACCATTCATGCATTCAAGATCAATAAGAAGAAGAAGAAGAAGAAGAAGAAGAAGAAGAAGAAGAAGAGGAATCCAAATGCAATTTGAACACAAAAACATAACCAAGATCTCAAGAATCCAAACCACAATTTCTTCAAGAATCTTTGAATTGATTACAGAAGTTTAGCTCTCCATAGTTATCACCATGAAGAAGCTTGAGGAAGAAGGAAGAAGAAGAGAGAAAGATCTAGATCTAGAGAGAGAATGAAAAGTGTAGAATGAGAGATCACCTCGATTTTGTGCTTCTAACCCCTATAACTATCCCCTAATTTGGCCTTACATCATTAGACCCCATTAATTACAAAGTTGGGTTCATTATGAGAAATTAGGCCTAAAACCCATGTCAATTGGAGGTCTACAACTCAAGTTATGGATAAATCATTCTCAAAGGGTCTTTAATTCTGTTGGCTGACTTCAAGGGATGAAAACTCCATTGAAACGTCATAGTTTGGAAAAGTGGTCTTCGTATAAATTGAAGATATATGCATTAGCTTTCTAATGCCACTAGTTTCAAGAAAATATCACATATACAGCCTAAGTTATACTCTAATTAGTGCACACTGCTCGAGTTCTAGTAATAGAACCCATATTATGACTTCCTGGCCCAATTAGCTCTACTAGATGTTTGAATTAGCCCTGGAGCTCTGCATGAAAGTTGTGGAACTCTCTCCTATCTTTCCTACAAGGTAAGATATATAATTGTTAAATATCTAAAACTCAAGATATGACCAAAATACAGAAAGTGTAAAATCTTAATAATGCTTGAAAAGATCAATTAAGCCCAATTTGAGCTCAAACTTACAAAACACGACCAAGTTCAATCAATTAAGTACATGGAGAGTGTAAATGACTAAAAATAAGGGTTTGTTAATGTATAAAATATATGATTATAAATTCTCTCGCACTTAACTTTTGTAATATTGGGTAAAACACATAAGACCAAAACTAGGGAACAAGGAAAAACAACACAAACTCAAAAGTTAAAATTCTAAAAGACTCAATTTCCAATAATATTCAAGTATGCAAAAGTTTACAAGCAAGAAGAGCAACTAAAGATTTAAGGGAACGAAGCATTTATGAGGTAACATTTCTTCACATCTCAAGCAAACAGGCAAGGTATCTTCAATTTGAAAAACATGAATCAAGAATGATAGATCCTCATAAGATACACTATCAATCCCTAAAGTGTTTAAAAGGTAAGTATTTCACTTAATTCAACCCATGAAAATTGCACTGCCATAAGCTTGCTTATCTTCTACTTCTCCACTACTCAAACACATGTACACAAAAATCAAGAGAGCTTTATTCAATGTTGTAATGGGGCCAAGGTAAGGGAAGGAACAATATGGATATGACAAGTTAAACACTCAAGAGAATAAAATAGCATTGGGAATGAACTCAATTGACAAACATGACAATTTATCCCCCTAAATCCATATAATGCACATTCCCTTTAAATATTCCTTTCCCTTTTTTATTTGATTTCTTTAGATTCACAAGCTTTCTTGCATTTATTCTTTTTCTTCTTTTTTTTTTACATTTTATTTTTCTTTTCTTTTCATTTGGCTCTTTTTCTTTCTTTTTCTTCCATCAAACATTTTTGCATATTGCACATCAATTTGTACAACCCCTACACTTGAACTATTAATTACCAACAAGCAAAAGAGCTCTTCTAGTGAAAATGAACCAATGCTCTTCCATTCCCTAAGGTAAGGTAAAAACATGGTTTTTCACATAAGAAAAATAATGAGCTAAGACAAAGAATAGGCTAATAGGCTCAAGAGGGTTAATCAAAGGGAAATAATGCAAGATTGGCTATTTGGCCAAAGTAGCTAATTCAAGAAAGAATGTCTCAATCATGTTTATGCATGCAAGTGAAAATATAGCCTCAAAAAGAATCAAAGCAAGTTCTAGAGTTATCAATTGACATGAAGGAAAATCACACAAGAAAGAAGAGAATGACATAAATGTTAAATCCATCCATGAATAGGCTCAAAATCTCATAAGGTATGCATTTATCAAACTCAATCCATCAATCAAACATCCAAAACCAAGTATTGTCAAATTCAAGAAGGAAGAAACTTTATTCAATCATCTTTATGAAGCTTGAATTGCAATTGCTTCAAACTTATAAACTTCACAAATCTAAAAACATCATTGGAAAATAATTAAAAGTACATAATAATTTTTTTCTTTAAAAATAGAAAATAGAATTAAAAACAAAAATAGAATTAAAAATAGAAAATAGAAATAGTAACAAAAAATACATAAACAAACAAAAACAGAAACAACAAAAATAGAAATAGAAACAAAATTAAGAGCAAAAAATAGAAATAAAGCGAGAAATCAACAATAGAAAATTAATTAAATGAGAAACAAAAAAATAGAATAAAAAATAGTAAATCACAGAATTAAGACAAGTAAAATAGTAACAAGAGAATTAAGACAATGAGAAAAACAAAAACACAAATTGAAAATAGAAAATAGAAACATAATTGAAAGTAGTAGAAAAAATAGAAAACAGAAACAATACTAAAAATAGCATAAAATTTATTCCACCTCCCCACATGTGAATTTTACATTGCCCTCAATGTAAAGCATAGAAAAATCCAGAATGCAAATCACCAAAATATTCATGGCAAGTAAAATAAAAGTGTGGTAATGGCCTCCCTCATTCTCCATCCGTGTAAATGGCATCGAGCAAAGCCATCACTTCCACGTTGTGCTCTTGACAATCTTCATGAAAATGCTTAAGTCTATGCCCATTGACCTTAAACGTTCTCTTTGTTGTCACATCTTGTAGCTTAACTACACCATAAGGAAAAACATTAGTAACAACAAATGGTCCATCCCATCTAGACCTTAATTTACCGGGAATTAACCTAAGATAGGAATTATAAAGAGAACTTTTTAGCCACTTTTGAGTTCTTTTCTAGCAATCATTTTATCATGAAAGGCTTTGGTCTTCTTCTTGTAAATTTTGGAGCTCTCATAGGCCTCCAGGCGGATCTCCTCCAATTCCTACAACTATAACTTCCTTTCCATGCACGCTTGATTTAGGTCCAAGTTGCACCTCTTCACTGCCCAAAATGTGCGATGCTCAATTTCCACCACCAAGTGCCGTGCTTTGCCAAAAATAATCCAATAAGGAGACATCCCAATCGGTGTCTTATAGGCAGTCCGGTAAACCCATAAAGCATCCTCAATCCTCTTGCTCCAGTCTTTTCTGTTAGGTTGAACTGTCTTTTAAAGTATTTGCTTGATCTCTCTGTTGGAAAACTCGGCCTGCCCATTAGTCTGAGGGTGGCAAGGTGTAGAAACTTTGTGCATGACTCCATACTTTTTCATCAAAGCCTCCATGCTTCAATTGCTGAAATGTGAACCCTGATCACTGATGATGACCCTCGGAATGCCAAACCTGCATAGGATGTGAGACCTAACAAAATCTACAACAACTTGAGAATCGTCAGTCCGAGTGGCCTTAGCCTCCACCCTTTTAGATACATAATCCACAACAAGCAAAATGTTAACAAAACTAAATGATACAGGAAAAAGACCTATAAAATCAATACCCCATACATCGAATATCTCACAAAACAATAAGGGTTGCTAGGGCATCTCATTCCTATGAGAAATATTCCCTGTTCTCTGGCATTGTTCACAACATTTACAAACACACATATACATCATGAAATAGAGTGTGCCAATATAATCTAGACTCCAAAACTTTCCTAGTAGTCCATTAGGATCCAAAATGGCCGCCACATACAAATGTATGACAAAAGCTAAGAATAGAATGGAACTCATTATCAAGTTCACATCTCCTAATGACTTGATCACTACAAATTCTCCATAAATAAGGGTCATCCCACATATAATATTTTGACTTACTTTTTAGTTTATCAATCTGTGCCTTAGTTAAATGTGCAGGTAGTACTCTAGGAACGAAGAAATTAACTAAGTCTGCAAACCAAGGGATGTTACCTTGCAGCTTGAAAAACTGCTCATCAGGGAAGACTTCATGGATAGGAGAAGAATTTGCCTCTCTCACAATCTGACTCAAGTGATCAGCCACTAGGTTTTTCACTCCACTCTTATCAAGAATCACAATATCAAACTCTTGGAGTAGCAACATCCATCTAATCAACTAGGGCTTTGCATTGGGCTTCTTCAGGAGAAACTTCAAAGTTACATGATCTGAAAGCACAACCACTCTAGGACCAAGCAGATATGATCAAAATTTATTTAAAGCAAAAATAATTGCTAAAAGTTCTTTTTTCGGTTGTGGTGTTATTAGCTTGTGCAACATATAAAGTCCTCAAAGCATAGGAGATGACATCAGGTACTTTGCCGACTCTCTGTACAAGGGCAACTCCCAATACATAATTAGAGACATCACATATGAGCTCAAATAGGAGTGTCCAATCTTGTGGCTGGATGATAGGTGTACTGGTCAATGCTCGCTTCAGGTGATTGAAGGCATCCTTGCACCTCTAGTTAAAGTGGAACTCCACATCTTTTTGCAGCAAGTTGGATAGTGGAAAGCCAATTTTGCTAAAGTCTTTTATGAATCGCCGATAGAAACTTGCATAACCAAGGAAAGAATGAACCTCCTGCACGCATATGGGGTAAGATAGGCATGAAATGTCATCTATTTTTGCAGGATCTACCTTAATACCCTTGCTAGATACTACATGCCCTAAAATTATACCTTACTCTACCATGAAATAACATTTCTCAAAATTCAAAACAAGGTTAGTCTCAATGCACCTATGCAAAACTCGAGCCAAACTATCCGGACATGCATCAAAGGAAGAGCCACAAACAGTAAAATCATCCATAAACACATCCATGCAACTCTCTAAAAATTCAGAAAAGATACTTGCTATACACCTTTGGAAGGTGCCCGGAGCATTACACAGACCGAAGGGCATCCTTTTGTAGGCAAATGTGCCAAATGGGCAAGTGAAATTGGTCTTCTCTTAGTCTTCTGGGGATATATAAATTTGAAAATAACCTGAATATCCATCCAAGAAACAATAATGCAACTTGCTAGCTAGCATCTCTAACATCTGATCAATGAAAAGTAAGGGGAAATGATCTTTCCTAGTAGCCTGGTTAAGCTGCGTATAATCAATGCAAACCCACCAACTATTCTAGATTCTTATGGGTAGAAGCTCTTTATTCTGATTTGTAACTACTGTGACCCCGAATTTCTTTGGAACAACCTGCATGGGGTTCACCCATTTACTCTCGGATATAGGATAAATAATGCTAGCTTGCAACATTGGTCATTTCTGTCTTCACTACATGCAGAATCAAGGGGTTTAGTCTCCTTTGGGGATGCCTCACTAGTTTGGTAC
Organism: Ormosia semicastrata; assembly: GCA_029884595.1. Taxonomy (NCBI): domain Eukaryota; kingdom Viridiplantae; phylum Streptophyta; class Magnoliopsida; order Fabales; family Fabaceae; genus Ormosia; species Ormosia semicastrata. Next base: position 58,398,667 of record JAQQTO010000063.1, read on the forward strand.
CTTCTTCCAATAAAATCCTATGCATGCATGTGGAGGGATTAATACCGAGAATGTCTGCAAGTGATCATCCGATGGCCTACTTATTCTGCCCCAAAACCTGTAGCAATTTTTTTTCTTATTCAAGTTGTACATTCTTAGCGACAATCACTGGTAGTTTCTCACCATCTCCCAAATATGCATATTTAAGGTGGTCTGGCAAAGTCTTCAACTCTAAGGATGGGGGGTGCACAATAGAAGGTAGCAAGCTATTTGAAACAACTAACTTAGTAGTATTAAATTCAGCATAATTATGAGTCTCATTTTCGCATGCTGTATTATTCAAGTCAGCAGCAGCATCATCACTCATAACCACATAAGTCTCATCACATGTAGCACATGGTTCAATATCATAGCTAGCACATGTATCATAGGTAACAGAATCCAGAAAGTCAACAATATCAGGGAATTCAGTATACATATCAGCATAAGCATCATCAACTAGCATCTCAATCATTTCAACATGGAAAAATGAATGCTCCTCTAGGGGATGTCTTATAGCATTAAAAATGTTAAAATGTACAACATCTTCGCCAAATTCTATAGAAAGGGTGCCAGCATGCATATCTATCTTGGTCTTGGCTGTCTTAAAGAATGGTCTGCCTAGAATTAATAGAGCGTGGTTTGTTGAAGGCTCATCTTCCATATCTAGAATGTACAAGTCTATTGGGAAAATCAGCTCTTTCACCCAAATTAACACATCTTCTAGCACTCTTGCAGGATGAACAGTGGTCCTATTTTCTAACTGAATCACTATACCAATAGGTTACAAAGTGCCAATGTTCAAAGACTCATAAACTGACATAAGCATGACATTAATCGAAGCACCCAAATCTAGCATTGCATGTTCAAATCTGGAGTTGCCTATCATGCAAGGGATTGTGAAAGTTTCAGGATCTTTGCATTTTTATGGCATGCTTGGCTGAATCATTGCAGAAACATTTCTGCCCATACTAATGTTCTCAGTAGCCTTAAGTCTTCTCTTGTGAGTACACAACTCCTTAAGGAGTTTTGCATACTTAGGAATCTACTTGATTGCTTCCAGGAGGGGGATATTGATTTCCACCTTCTTGAATGTCTCCATGACTTCTCTTTCTATTTCTGCTTGCACTACCTGCTTAGACTGTGTGACCTTATTTGGGAAATGTACTGGAATAGCTAGGTCTGAATTCTCTACACATTTCTTCTATGTCACAGATTTCTGGACTAAGCTATTTATTTCTTGTGAATTTTGCTATTTATGTTCAATATCTGGTTGCTGCACCAGTAGCTCTGGTTGTGGTAGACTAGGACCATTAACTTCTCTGCCACTTCTCAAGGTAATGGCACTCACAGTGCCTCTTGGGTTAATGACTATTTGTGAAGGCAATTGGCTCGACCCATGACTTTTCATCTCACTCATAGTGGTTGCCAACTTCCCATTCTAAGTCTGTAGATTCTGAATGGTGGCATTGACATTTTTTTGGAATTGAATGTTGTTTGTGGCCATCTATTTCATCAAATCTTCTAATGATGGCTCGGCTGGAGTGGCTTGGATAGACTGTTGCACAGGTTGTTGCTGTTTGAATGCAGGTGGTTGGTGTTTGTTGCTAGGACCTACAGCTTGGTATCTAAATTGCTGTTGTTATTGTTGCTGACAAGAATTTTCATATCTCAGGTTGGGATGGTCCCTCCAGCCAAGGTTATAAGTACTAGAAAATGGATCATATATGGGTTGTTGCTGTGACTGCTGATATTGGGGTCTACCAGGAAAAATGCCTGCTACAGCAACAGGATAGGCTTGGATGGCAGAATTATCTTCCTGAAAGTGTTGGATAGGAATTTGTTGGATGAGATGGACAAGAGCAAATTCCACACACCCTTGCAGGATTTTGTACAGAAACTGGTACATGGTGTCCCACTGCTAATTGCCACACCAGTGAGGTTAACTCATCAAGCCTATTTTCCATCCTCTTTTGGTCTTCTTAAGCCATATAGATCTCATTTACACCTCTGCTTGGAGTTACCATTCTTGTCCCAAATTGTTATGAATTGGCAGCCATGTTAGCGATCAAGTCTTTGCCACCAATAGGGGTCTTATCCACCAAAGCTCTTCCACTAGTAGCATCAATCATGCTTCTGTCCATTGGCATCAATCCCTCATAAAAGTATTGGATCAACAACTGATCACTGATTTGGTGGTGTGGATAGCTTGAACACAACTTCTTGAATCTCTCCCAATACTCATGCAAAGTTTCACCTGAAAACTGTCTGATGCCACATATGTCTTTCCTAATTGTAGCAGCTCTGGAAGCAGGGAAAAACTTCTCTAAAAATAGTTTCTTCATATCATTCTAGCAAGTCATAGAACTCGGTGAAAGATAATAAAGCCAATCCTTGGCTTCATTAGTAAGGGAGAAGGGGAATGCTCTCAACTTGATGTGTTCTTCATGGATGCCTTGAGGTCTCATGGTTGAGCATACAACATGAAACTCCTTTAAATGTTTGTGGGGATCCTTACCTGTAAGTCCATGAAACTTAGGCTACAAATTGATTAGTCCAGGCTTTAATTCAAAGTCAGCATCAATATCAGGATACTGAATGCATAATGGTTGATAAGTGACATCAGGGGTAGCAAGTTCTTTAAGAGTCCTATTAGGCATGTTATCAACCATGGTTTCAAAATCACTTAAGCTCTCAGATGCACTGACAGATGCAATGTCAAAATCAAATTCAGAAGCAATTCTTTGGCTAAGCTTATGAGCTCTAATCAGTGCAGGCAAAGTCTTATCAATCTCAAGATCAAAATCAAGCAAGTTATCAGAATTAGACCTAGTCATGCACCACTTAGGGCTATAGAGGTGTAAGAATGCCAAAAACACAAAAACACACAAATCTAAACTACAAAAATGGCTAAAAAAGATGAAAAACACATCAAATGAATTTTAAAAATCATAGGACCATCATAGAATGAAAACTACATATTCAGATAATTATCATGCAAAGAAAATATTTCAAAATTTAAAAAAGTGGTCTAAATGATAGATTTTGGAAAAAAAATAGGGATAGCCAATGAAGTCTTAATGGCTTTATTGGACAGGTTCAATGGATTTTTTTCTAGCAACTGACAAAAATTCAGGTCATTCTAAGTTACCAAAATAATTATTGAAATTATCATTATGTCCCCAGTTTTCTCCAAAAAATTATCAGATGATGGAATTTGGCTAAAATTTGAGGGGATGATCCCAAAAAGATCACTTTGCTCAAAATGATTATTTAACCTTGGGGACCAAGCCTCAGCTGGAAACTTCATAGTCAGATCAACACTAGTCTCCCCCTGCACCGAAAGAAATCAGAAACTAAGGGAAAAAGTGCTAGCTAGGTATGAAACAGTGTCAAGCAGTTAGGAACACATCCAAAATGATGGAATAACACTTATAAGGAAATCTTGCAATGCAATTATCAATAAAGGCAGCAAAAGAATGATCAACAGTATCATAAGCCAATGTAACAGTAACCAATGCAGCAGAATGCAATGCAATAGTTATGTGATTGAACAATAGTTAATTGTTAATAAGAACAAGAGTTAGTATGGTCACTTAATATGATCAGATTACAACTAAAATCCTCAGTAATAGTGCCAAAATTTTGTTAGCCATGACAACCATTACCCAAGAGGGGGGTGAATTGGGTAATTACAAATTTTAATACAACTTTGATAAATTATGCATTTTGAATAACTCAATTAATAAATGCAGCGGAATAAGTCTAATAAATATATAACTATTAAGGATTACTCAAATACAACTTGAGATATATGATGAACTAAGTGAATAAGCTAGATATCAAGTTGTAACAATCAAAATATCAAGACATGCAATAGATAAATATATTTCACTAAATATTGAATTTAAAGAGTGTAGGGAAGAGATAATCAAACCCAAGAATTCATCCTGGTTCAGCCACCAACCACTTGTGGCCTACATCCAGTCCCCAAGCTTAACTTGAGATTTTCTTCACTATCTCCTTGACTTCACGGGTGCTAGGAAAACCTTTATACATACAAGAGCACTCCTCACACCTTGGGATACCTCACCCTTGTGCTAGAGCTCCAATTCTTCAAGCTTCACAGGTGCTTGATGACCTTTATAACTAAGAGCACTCACAACACCTTTGGGATACCTCACCTTTTGTGTTTAAGTCTCACTACAAGGGATACCTCACCCTTTTCTCTCTTAAAGGATACCTCACCCTCTTACAATGATTTCAAAGTGAAGAGAAAGAATAGAAACTCTCACAAGAGTAGATATACAACTTGAAGAACAAAGTATGGATGATAGAAAACTCTCTCAAGAGTTGATAATACAAATTGAAGAACAAAGGAATAGAAAGATTTTGTAATAAAGAGCTCAAAATATGATTTTGGTGATTCAAGGATCAAATCAAGTGTTCAAGAGGTGTATATGCTTCATACAACACTTATATATAGAGCCTAAGTGATAAAATAGTCATTGGTAGTGTTTTATAATGATTTTCTATGAAAACTAGCCGTTTATAGCCGTTAGAAACGTTCCTGGGCACTTGGTAATCGATTAAAAGCTTCTTGCAATCGATTACAAGCTTTCTGGGCACTTTGTAATCGATTACACACTTCATGTAATCGATTACACGATTTCTGTCAACGTTGTAATCGATTACATAGCCTGTGTAATCGATTACAGCATTTTCTGGTTTTGAAAACTGACTTTAAAAGGTCATAACTTCTTCATTTCTTATCCGATTAAAGCGAATGACCACTCATTGGAAAGATCTTTGAGTCTATTTTGATATGAAAGAAGTTTCAGAATAAATCGTAAAGTATTTGAAAGATATGATCAAAATAGTAACCAAAGGTTAGATTTTCAAAACTCAAACTTTAATTGGTCATAACTTTTTCATTTCCTATCCGTTTAAAGTAAATGACCACTCATTGGAAAGATATTTGAGTCTATTTTCATATGAAATAAGTTTCAAAATAAAACTCAAAGTATTTTAAATGTTATGTTCAAAATAGTAACCATATGTCAGTTTTGTAAAACATAAACTTGGCTATTTTTCATAGATTTGAATTACCACCAAGACTAGCTTTCCAAAAATAGTTTGTTGGGAATTTAAACATGTAAGAACAATTTTTAAAGACTTAAAAATATATTTGAGCTCTTTTATTGTAAAACTTCTATCTTTACATAAGAGAAAACCTAAAAGGAAAATATACCAATTCTAGTCCTTAGGCTTCTTGATGTAATCCAAGTTTCCACAAATTTCTTCTCTTCAAATCTTGCAAATTGCTTGGAACATCTTTATCATTCTCATTCTTCTTGAGTTGAGCATAATTGTGATCTTTTGCTTTCTTGTTGCAATGCTCATTCTTGGTACTTGGACTATCCTACAAAGTATTACTCACTTAAAACAAGCATAGTTAGTCCAAATTCATAACTCAATATCTTCATATGCATTATTCATAAATGTATAATTCTAGTTAGTCTAACATGCATATAAGAAGAGCCAAATCCAATGTTAATTTAATATAACTCATATAACATATTATTGGATATATTTTATGATGAATGTTACATATTTCTCATTGCATGATGATTAAGTGAAATATAACTAGATAAAGTACATGATCATGCATGTTACAATATATCACATCAAGCACATCTATGTAACATGATCAATATTCTTTTGTGATGCATTTGTCATCTATAAAGCATAAGCATCATTCATTTTATTTTGTATTTGTCATCATCAAAACCTAACATATTAAACCATTGGGGCAAACCTATTTCCACAATCTCCTCCTTTTTGATGATGACAAATCACCAAAGAAAAATATGTTTAGCAGTATATAAGAGTATATATTCATGTAAGCATATCAAACAATAAGCATAAGAACATATTTTTCTTTCCAATTTTTACTCCCCCTATTTGACATCAACAGAAAGGCTTAGGAAGGAGAGATAATTTTTTTCCTTTATAAATAAAACGCATTTTGTCAAAAGGAGTAGGATTTTCTCAATGAAAGAATCAAAAGATATGAAGTTTAAGAATGTTTACCTTCTTTCATTGAGAGAGGGAAAAAGAATAAAACATGATCTTTGTTGATATGTTGATAGCATTAATAATAAAACACTGTATGTCAAATATGGATGTAAGCCAAGAGATATAAGCAACAATTTATGAGCTAGGCTCCCCCTCAAAATATGCATATTATCAAAATATAAAACATAATAGTTTAACATAGTCATGTATATATTTTTAGTCAATAAGGACATGGAAGAAAGATATGTAAGATAAGCAAGATAAGCTCCCCCTTATTGAAGCACATGATAGATAAAGGAAAATATGCAAGTCAAGACCATGTAAGCACATTACCATCAAAGGTCATATTCTTAATTCATTAATCAAAAATCATTTTAAAAACTTGTCCCCCTTTCAAAAAGAATTTTTTAATAACAAATTACATTTTCAAAACCATTTTAGAAGGGTAGAAGGGTTTTATATTGAAACCAGATATTCCTTGATAGTGATCAAATCTAAGTCAAAGGAATATTTGCAAGTACATCTTCTCTTTTTCTCATTAAACAAGAATCTTGAAAAGATAAAACACTTTTGAAGAACAAAGCTTATCTTTTGAAGTATTAAGATGGTCTCTATAGAACATTTCAAAAGATTTATTTGAAAACTTTCTTAAATATTCTCTCAAGATTTAATAAAACATTTCAAAGCAAAGAAGAGAGTACTACATTTATAGTACAAATTGCATGATTTCCAAATTTTTAAGACAATTAGGAGATGAAAATACTTTCAAGTTCTTAAGACAAGTTCAAAAGATTCTCAAGGATATGGAGCTTGAAAAGCTTCTTTCAAATTTGATAAGAGATTTTACTTTTAAAAAAACTTTTTAGTTAAGCCATAAACTATTTTTGAAACAAGAGCATGATTCTCTTAGGTGTTATACCACTAAGAAACCATAGATCAAGAGAATCATAGATATCAAACATTCACCATGATGAAATATGTTATAGGGATCAAAGCATATATAGAACTAATATCATCCACCCTATATGCAATGACAAAAATAGCAAGTTAATATCCATTTAAGCACTTTGTCAATACTAAGCATACTTCTCATGTAAGGAAAACATCTAATAATTTAAGATCAATTAATCAATAAGTATCATACAATCCATAGCATATAAGACATCACAATAGATTAGGGACAAAGATACTTATTAAGTTAGATAGAGAGTGATGTTCCTTTAGAATGTTCTTCATTTAGGTCCTTTGAGTTTGTACTTTCTTCCATTGAGTATTCCATTCCATTGCACTTGAAGAAAGTCTCCTCATGTTCCTCTTCTTTCAACATTTCTCATTTATCCACATATACTTGACATTTCAATATTTGATGACTATATTTCAAAAGTTCTCTAAAACACGAGTTAGCATCAAATATCATTTAAACTTATTTACAAGCATAATTTAGGTTAATATACAATATAAAACATGTATCACATTATCAACCATGCAATGTTAGTTCTAACAAGAATGCATGAAGCACATATGCACTTGAATCCACAAGCATAGTTTAAGCATTTTCAAAGCAAGAGTCAAGTTTGTCAAGAAGGACATGATCATCATCAAAACATATATAAGCATTTTTAGGGTAAACAATAATCATGTAAGGAATGTAAAAACAACTCTCTACTTCTCTAAATATCACATGATATTCAATTTAAAGCATAGATGAGGATAAAAAATTAATGTCACCAAAAGTGTACTCTTTGAGTTTTTGTAGGTGATTCCAACTTATATGCATCATGGCTCCTTGAGAATGTTGTGGTTCTCCATGTCATCATTTCATGTTTTCATTATTCTTGGAGAACTTGGACCATTTTAAGTTTTTGCAACCTCAAGTAGCATGGTTGTATTTCACTTCAAAGCATACTTGAGCTAATGGTCACCCTACAACACAATTTAAAGCATTTTCTTTGGTATCCGCTAATTTTGGATCCATAGAGGTTAGTCATTGATCATTAATCTATTATGCTCTCATAAATATCAATTTTTCCATAGTATGTAAATTGAGCACAACATATTTAAATAATCAATTACCAGTAAGCACATAGCCAATAGCATGCTTACTTTCATGATATATAGACAATTCAAAACATAGTAAGCATACCTAGGTATTGTAGAGCCTCATGTACTAACATATATAACAAATTAATGAGCTATGGTACAATAAGAATAAACATAATCATGTGTTAAACAAAATATTTAGATTTTACCAAGAGCACATGATTCTATTAATCACTTAAAGCCTACAAGGAATATACCTCAAATTTATTGACTTTACAAGTGAATGTTCATGAGAGGTAGAAACTTTTGATACCTTGGCTTTGGTGATCAAGGAAACTCTTTTCCTTACCCATTGCTTCTCTTTTGGTGTTTTGAAATTTGCAAGTTCTACATTTTGTACTTGAGAAGCTTTGGTTGAAGTCATCTTCCTTCTTTGATCAAAACTTCTACCAATGGGCTTTGGAAGTATTCCCCTTGATGATTCCTTTTTCCTTTAACCAATTAGTCCATCCTTTTGAGAAGTTTTCTGCATAATTGAAATACTAGGAGGACTTTTTGGTACCCACTTCATCTTGGGTCCTTGAATGTTAGTACTAAGACATTTAAGGTCTTTAGGAACCCATACCATATTATTTCTCATATAAGAATTTCTTCTATAATTGTACAAATGAGAAATATGTCCTAGATGACCACAAAAATTACAAACAAGTGAATTCAATGATGGTTTAGTCCTTTGAATATCATTTTTGAAAAACTTGAGCCTTTGGTTGTTATTACATTCTAAACTATTTTTGCCATAAGCCTTGCTTGAATTTTCATGTGGAATAACATTAATTTTATTCTCATTAACAAGCAGAATGTAAGCAATTAAAATTATTAGACTTGGAAAATTTAAAAGATAAGTTCTCAACTTGATTTTTAAAATCAATGCATTTTTCACAAGAAGTTGAGGTTTCACATTTCAAAGGCATTTCCTCATCAAGAAAAGCATATTCATTTTTCAAGTTTTCAATTTCATTTTCAATGGAGGAAATGCTTTCTAAACAAGATAAATTTTTATTTTCTAAATTTAACAAACTATCATATAATTCATCATATGCACATTGTAGCTCATCATAGGAAAGACCATAATTAAGATAGGCATTATTTACCTCAAGGTTCTTTGGAGTCAAGTGGGAGGTTGTCACAATTTCTTGCACTAATGACTCTTCAAGGGAATCACCATCTTCCTCATTGTTATGCATCAAAGCTTCAAGAGTATATACTAATTGGTTTTGCTTTGCCACCTCTTTAAATTGAGCATCATTTTGAGGATATTTTTCACAACAAGATTCCTTCAATAATTTTTGCTCTTCTTGCTCTCTATCTACAACTTTATATAAAAAATCATTGTTAGTAAGATAGATATCATCAAGAGTATCCCATATATCTTTAGCACTAGAGCAACTCTTAATTTTAGCATAAGCATCATCATTTAAACCACTTCTCAATATTTGCATTGCTCTAATGTTTAAAGAAAAGCATTTCTTATCATAATCATTCTATGTTTGTTTTGATTTGCATGTAACTTCATCAAGCAAAATATCCCACAAATCAAGATCAATAGATTGCATATAAATTTCCATTCTAACTTTTCAATAAACGAAATTCACACTATCAAAGAATAGTGGTTTATTAATTTCAAAACAATTCATTTTGAAAAGCTTTCAATGGTTGTCAAACAAACAAGGATCTTTAACTCTAAGCGGTTAAGCTTTCACCAGAGCACGAAGCTCTGATACCACTTGTTAGCCATGACAACCATTACCCAAGAGGGGGGTGAATTGGGTAATTATAAATTTTAATACAACTTTGACAAATTATGCATTTTGAATAACTCAATTAATAAATGCAGCGGAATAAGTGTAATAAATATACAACTATTAAGGATTACTCAAATACAACTTGAGATATATGATGAACGAAGTGAATAAGCTAGATATCAAGTTGTAACAATCAAAACATCAAGATATGCAATAGATAAATATATTTCACTAAATATTGAATTTAGGGAGTGTAGGGAAGAGAGAATCAAACTCTAGAATTTATCCTGGTTCAGTCACCAACCACTTGTGACCTACATCCAGTCCCCAAGTTAGACTTGAGATTTTCTTCACCATCTCCTAGACTTCACGGGTGCTAAGAAAACATTTATACATATAAGAGCACTTCTCACACCTTGGGATACCTCACCCTTATGCTAGAGCCTCCAATTCTTCAAGCTTCACAGGTGCTTAATGACCTTTACAATTAAGAGCACTCACAATACCTTTGGAATACCTCACCCTTTGTGTTTGAGTCTCACTACAAGGGATACCTCACCCTTTTCTCTCTTAAAGGATATCTCACCCTCTTACAATGATTTCAAAGTGAAGAGAAAGAATAGAAACTCTCCCAAGAGTAGATATACAACTTGAAGAACAAAGTATGGATGATAGAAAACTCTCTCAAAAGTGGATAATACAAATTAAAGAGCAAAGGAATAGAAGGATTTTGTAATAAAGAGCTCAAAATAAGATGTTGGTGATTCAAGGATCAAATCAAGTGTTCAAGAGGTGTATATGCTTCATACAACACTTATATATAGAGCCCAAGTGATAAAATAGTCATTGTTAGTGTTTTATAATGATTTTCTATGAAAACTAGCCGTTTATAGCCGTTAGAAACATTCCTGGGCACTTGGTAATTGATTACAAGCTTCATGTCATCGATTACAATTTTTCTGGGCACTTTGTAATTGATTACACACTTCATGTAATCGATTACACGATTTCTGTCAAAGTTGTAATCGATTACATGGCCTGTGTAATCGATTATAGCATTTTCTAGTTTTGAAAACTGACTTTAAAATGTCATAACTTCTTCATTTCTTATCCGATTAAAGCGAATGACCACTCATTGGAAAGATCTTTGAGTCTATTTTCATATGAAAGAAGTTTTAGAATAAAACTCAAAGTATTTTAAAATATATGATTAAAATATTAACTAAAGGTTAGATTTTCAAAACTCAAACTTTAATTGGTCATAACTTTTTCATTTCCTATCCGTTTAAAGCAAATGACCACTCATTGGAAAGATATTTGAGTCTATTTTCATATGAAATAAGTTTCAAAATAAAACTCAAAATATTTTAAAAGTTATGATCAAAATAGTAATCATATATCAGTTTTGTAAAACACAAACTTGGCTATTTTTCATAGATTTGAATTACCACCAAGACTAGCTTTCCAAAAATAGTTTTTTGGGCATTTAAACATGTAAGAACCATTTTTAAACACTTAAAAACATATTTGAGCTCTTTTCTTGTAAAACCTGTATCTTTACATAGGAGAAAACCTAAAAGGAAAATATACCAATTTTAGTCCTTAGGCTTCTTGATGTAATCCAAGTTTCCACAAATTTCTTCTCTTCAAATCTTGCAAATTGCTTGGAACATATTTATCATTCTCATTCTTCTTGAGTTGAGCATAATTTTGATCTTTTGCTTTCTTATTGCAATGCTCATTCTTGGTACTTGGACTATCCTATAAAGTATTACTCACTTAAAACAAGCATAGTTAGTCCAAATTCATAACTCAATATCTTCATATGCATTATTCATAAATGTATAATTCTAGTTAGTCTAACATGCATATAAGAAGAGCCAAATCCAATGTTAATTTAATACAATTCATATAACATATTATTGGATATATTTTATGATGAATGTTACATATTTCTCATTGCATGATGATTAAGTGAAATATAACTAGATAAAGTACATGATCATGCATGTTACAATATTTCATATCAAGCATATCTATGTAACATGATCAATATTCTTTTGTGATGCATTTGTCATCTATAAAGCATAAGCATCATTTTTTTTTTATTTTGTATTTGTCATCATCAAAACCTAACATATTAAACCATTGGGGCAAACCTATTTCCACAAATTTTGATGAGCGTCAAACTCAATCAAAATTATAACCGAGTAAGCCTATGGCTTGTAGCATAGGAAACAATATCAAATCACCTCTGAAGGACTTTAAATGCAATTTTATCAGATCAAGGGGGAGGCATTTGAGAACTCAAAATATGTAAATAATAGAATTAGACTGAGAAATTCAATTACAAGAGCAATCAATTCAGAAACTTATCCAAAATTGGGTTGATTCTATCATAGATCATTCAACGAACATTTGAAATGCATCTGAATGGTTAATTTGGATTCAACAAAAATCTTTGCATTAAATCCAGAATTCATACTAGATAATAATTTAGAATTCAATTAACAATTGACACACAAATTCACAATCGCATAATTCATGTTAGATCTATGTTAATTTGATCTCTGAATTCAATTAACCTAGGCACAAATCAGTAACCTAAGCTCTATAATTTCATGATTAATTCAGATCAATCAATCCTAAATCCCATCACAATTCTCATTCTTAAATCAAGACCAATTAGATTAAACATAAACAAAATCCCCATTCATGCATTCAAGATCAAGAAGAAGAAGAAGAAGAGGAAACCAAATGCAATTCGAACATAAAAACATAACTAAGATATCAAGAATCCAATTTCTTCAAGAATCTCTGAATTGATTACAGAAGTTTAGCTTTACATAGTTATCACCATGAAGGAGCTTGGGGAAGAAGGAAGAACAAGAGAGAAAGATCTAGATCTAAAGAGAGAATTAAAAGTGTAGAATGAGAGATCACATTAGTTCTATGCTTCTAACCCCTATAACTACCCCCTAATTTGGCCTTACATCATTAGAACCCCATTAGCTACAAAATTGGGTCGATTATGAGTAATTGGGCCTAAACCCTATGTTAATTGGAGGTCTACAACTCAAGTTATGGACAAATCATTCTCAAAGGGTCTTTGATTCAGTTGTCTGACTTCGTGAGATAAAATCCCCATCATAATGTCATAGTTTGGAAATCATATGAATTAAATATATATGTATTAGCTTTCAAATGTCACTAGTTTCAGGCCCATATCACATCTACAACTCAAGTTATGCCTTGATTAGTGCAAACTACTCAGGTTCCAATAACAAAACCCGTGTTCTGAATTCCAGGCCCAATTAGCTCCACTAGATGTCCAACTTAACCCTGGAGCTCTTCATGAAAGTTTTAGAGCTCTCTATCATCTTTCCTACAAGGTAAGATACATAATTTTTAAACATCTAAAACTCAAGATATGACGAAATACAAAAATAGTGTAAAATCTCAATAATGTTGGAAAAGATCAATTAAGCCCAATTTGAGCTTAAACTTACAAAACATGACCAAATTCAATCAATTAAGTATATAGAGAGTGTAAATGACTAAAAATGAGGGTTTATTAATATATAAAATATGTGATTATCAAGCAGTCCCTTGCAATACTTGGATTGACATATAAAAGTCTCATTCCTTATTTACTTGATTTGGAGTCAAAGGAAGAAGTTAAGCTCACCCATCATTGATATCTCAAATTCACTTTGCATAATGTGAGCAAACTCCTTACAAAAAGACTCATTAGTAGCACCAAAATTTATGTCATCAACATATATTTACACAAGGAGAATGTCATGCATTTTGTTTTTAACGAAGAGGGTTGTGTCAACCTTTCCTCTTGTAAAGCTTTTCCCAAAAGAAACTTGCTCAACCTTTCATTTTAAGTTTTAGGAGCTTGTTTTAAACTATACAAGACCTTTTTTAATTTAAAAACATGGTTAGAAAGTTCAGAGTATTCAAAACTAGGAGGTTGTTCCACATACACCTCTCCTTGTATAAAGCCATTTAAGAAAGTACTTTTAACATCAATTTGATATAATTTGAAATTCATGATGCATACATATGCAAGTAGCATTTTAATGGCCTCTAATCTAGCTATGGGTGCATAATTTTCCTCATAATTTATGCTTTCTTCTTGATTATACACTTTAGCTACGAGCTTAACTTTATTTCTTATTATTAAGCCTATTTAATCAAGTTTGTTCCTAAAGACCTATTTGGTGCCAATTATAGGATGATCATTAGGCCTTGGAACTAATTCCCAAACTTGATTTCTTTCAAATTGGTTTAGTTCATCTTGTATAGCCAAGATCTAATGTTCATCACTAATGGCCTTATTTATGTCTTTAGGTTCAACTTGAGGAACAAAAGCTATGTGATTACATGTATCTCTAAGAAAGTTTCTAGTAGTTACCCCTTTTGACACATCACCTATAACCTTGTCAAAAGGATGGTTCCTTGAAGTTCTCCATTCTTTTGGAAGACCATTTGAAGGTTAGTCCTCTTGTTGTGGTGGTGCTTTCTTTCTTTGGCTTTCTCTCTTTTGCTCTTCTTTTTTGCTTCTCAAGTGTGTGTTGGATAAGATTTCTGCAACATCATCAACATCATCCTTTCTTAACCCAATGGGGTTAGTTTCATCAAATGCAACATGTATTAATTTCTCAATAGTCATAGTTCTCTTATTATAAATTCAAAATGATTTACTACGAAGAGAATAACTAAGAAATATTCCCTCATCAAATTTTACATCAAACTTACCGAAGTTATCTTTACCATTGTTTAAAACAAAGCATTTGTAACTAAAGAAATGAAGATGGGAAATGTTTGGTTTCCTTTCTTTGTATAGTTCATAGGGTGTTTTCTTTAAAATTGGTATTATTAAAGTCCTATTCATAACATAACAAGCGATAATTATTGCATCTGCCCAAAAATACTTAGGAAGGTCTGTTTCATTGAGCATAGTTCCTGCTAACTCCTTTAAAGATCTAATTTTCTTTTCAACTATTCCATTTTGTTGTCGATTTCAAAGAAAAGCCATTTTCATTGCGAAACATTTCAAATTCTTGGTTTTCAAATTCCCCACCATGATCACTTCTTATGGATGCAATGCTATAATTTTTCTCATTTTGAATAACCTTTGCAAGTTTTCTAAATGCATGAAAGGCATCATTCTTATGAGCAAGGAATAAAGTACATGTATATCTAGAGTAATCATCCACAATCACAAAAGTATAATAATTACCCCCAAAGCTCATAGTTCTTGAAGGTCCAAAAAGATCTATATGCAAAAGTTGCAAAGGTCTAGTAGTAGAAATAACATTTTTAGCTTTGAAAGAGACCTTTACTTGTTTATCCTTTTGACATGCATCACAAAGTTTATCTTTCTCAAAATTGAGCTTTGGAAGACCAATTGCTAATTCTTTAGAAGTAAGTTTGTTTAGGTGATCCATGTGAATGTGATCAATTCTCCTATGCCATAGTCATGACTCACGTTCTTTACTTATAAGACATCTAGCATCTTGAGAGGTAATATCATCAAGGTTAATCATATGTATGTTATCAACTCTATAGCCAACAAACTTAACTTGTTTATCATCCTTACATTCAATTATGCAATAATTAAAGTCAAAGATAACTCTATTTCCCTTGTCACACAATTGACTTATGCTTAGCAAGCTACGTTTAGTCATTCTACATACAAGAGATTATCAATTGAAGTAGAGAGATTCTTACTAACTTTTCTAACTCTAAGGATTCTTCCTTTGTTGTTCTCCCCATATGTGACATGACCATGGTTTTTGGGAGCAAGGAAGGAGAACTTGGATCTATCACTCATCATGTGCTTGGAGCAACCACTATCAAGGTACCAATTTGAGCTATTGGCTTTCAAGCACACCTACAAAACATATTCAGATTTTGGTTTTAGGTACCCAAACCTTTTTGGGTCCTTGGGTGTTAGTTTTAGGCAAAGAGCCCTTTGGAACCCATATTTTCTATTATCCAACATGTGATTGCTTCCTAATTCTACATGTAGATGCATTATGTCCTTTTCTTCCACAATGAAAGCATGTAATAAAATGAATGCTTGACATACTTGAAGAAACAAAGAAGTTTTCATAAAATTTTTGTTGTTTCTTAAGATTGTAACCCAATCCAGCTTTATCAAAGACACATATTTGTTTTGCAAGTATGATATTCAAGTTTTCTCTACCAAAAGTGAATCTAGCAAGAATATTTTTCAAATCTTCAATTTATTTTTCTATGGATAAGCATGAACCACATGAAGAGGATGAAGATGGAGCATCCTTATGTGAAGAGCAAGTAGTGCATAAAGAATTTGCATTAATTAGCCCAAGAGTTTTATTTTCTAATTTCAATTCCTCTAATTCTTTGTTTAAAATAAAGATGTGACTCTCAAGAGAGGAAATTGTTTTCTTTAACAATGAAACCATTTTTGCAAGCCTCAATGACTCTTCATGTAATTCCTCAAAGGCTTCTTGCAACTCATTATAAGAATATTGAGATTCAAGGATTTGAGAATCTACCTCAAGATCATCTTTGCCCATAAAACAAATGTTGGCTACTTCATCTTCTGATTTATCCGAGGAGTCCATGTCATTGTCCTCCCAAGCCACAAATGCTCTTCTCCCTTTGCTCTCTTTGTTAGGTATTCTTTCAAACTTTTCTCCCTTCTTTTGGCCTAGAGGGCAATCTATCTTTATATGGCCAGGTTTCCACATCCAAAGCAAGTGGGAGGAGTTAGAGTTGAGCTCTCACCCTTTACATAGTTCTTCTTTCTATCAACATCTTCATTTTGGTGAAGCCTTGATAATTCCATTTCATGCTCTTGCAGTTTCTCAAAGAGTGTTTGAAGAGTCATGGTTGCAAGGTTCCTTGATTCAGCAATGGCGGTCACCTTGGGCTGCCATTCTCTGCTTAGATATCTCATAACTTTGTTAATCAAATCTTCATTTAAAAAAATTTTCCCAATGAGACAAGATGATTAACTTTGTGAGTGAATCTTTTTTGTATATCTTATATGCTCTCACCATGATTTATTCTAAATAATTCATATTCATGTGTGAGAGTGTTTATTCTAGCCCTCTTCACCTCACTAATTCCCTCATGGGTGACTTGAAGAGCATCCTACATTTCTAGTGTTGGTTTGCAGTTAGAAATGTGGAAGTACTCATCATATCCTGGAGCACTAGTGATGATGTTCTTGGCTCTAGCATTGTATTGCACTTTCTTTTTATCATCATTAGTCCATTCAACTCTTAGCTTTTCAACTTGTCTACCATTAACAAATTTGGTAGGAACAAAGGGACCATTTTCAATGGCATCCCAAACATCAAGATCAATAACTTCAATGAAAATTTTTTTTCTTTCTTTTCAGTAAGTATAACCAATGCCATTAAAAGCCAGGGGCTTATTAATTGAGACACCTTTAGGTAAAACATTTTGAAAAGAAGTCATCACTCCTCTTGAAGCTGTTAAGCTCTTTAAACAATAGTCTAGCTTTTAAAACTTTTAAAAAATAAGCCCCTTTTAATTTTCATCGAAGCTATTTTCTTTGAATTGAATGGATTTATGATAATATCAAGAGATCACACAAGCTTATATAGAATGAATGAATATAAGAACAAGCAACAAGTATGCAAAAGTAATTGATAAGCTTGAATGTAAAGAGATAAGGTTGAGAAGATTTACACATAGAGATTTATATTGGTTCAATCACCTTTTTGATCTATATCCAGTACCTAGGATCATCCACCCAAGAGTTTCCACAATAATCAAGCTTCACAAGGTGCTTGATAAACCTTTTACAATATTTGAGTTCTTCCTGCACTTCAAGGATCATCCATTTTCTCAAAGTGTTTACAAATGAATAGAAATGAATTTAGCTCACTCAATGAGCAAATATACAAATTGAAGTTCTAATGAAGCTCTTAAGATATCTCAATCAATTTTTCAAAAACAGAGCACAATTTATAATTCATGAATTAAATGCTTTGGAGATGTTTTTCAGAGTGTTAGCTAGCTGCAATAAGTGTCCCAAGACTTGAATTTATAGTCCTCAATGAAAAAGATCTGTTAGGAAGGCATTTACTTAAGCATTAAATGCTCTAAAACTAGTCATTGCTGGTTTCAGACTCATGGTAATCAATTACCAACATATGGTAATCAATCACCAAGTGTTCAAAACATGTTATGGGCTTTTCTAGACAGTGGTAATCGATTACCAACATATGGTAATTGATTACCAAGCTTCTATTTGGGTGGTAATCGATTACCATAGCTTGGTAATTGATTACCAAGCCTTTGACTTTTGAAAAAAAGGTTTTTGCATATATGTAATCGATTACTAGGTCTTCGTAATCGATTACCAGCTTTCAAAAAGGCTGTTAATTGATTACTAAGCCATTGAATGTGATTACAAACATCCTAGAACCTATTTTTTAGCCCAATTAAGCTTGGTAAATAGCTCCAACTTAGAACACTTGGATTTTTAAAAGAATTGAATAGATTTTCAAGATCCAAGATTAAAACATCATTTGTTTATAAAATAACCCACCAACTAAAATAGTTTTCAAGAGAACTCTATAAAAAACATTGTAAAACATTTTGAGATATTTTAGAGAGCTTCTCACATAAAGACTCTAAGTCCTATAAACTATACTAATTTAGCTTCCTTTGGACTTCATTTTTGGTTTGGCTTTGTTATTATCAAAACTTTCATGATCTTCTTAACATAAGCATTCACAATCCATACTTGTTATTCCTAAGTATTGTAACCTTTATGATGTGCACAATCATTTGGCCAAGGTTACCAGTAGTGTGAGGAGGTCATTTTCCTTCTCTACTTAGATAATACAAGGAACTGGATTCTTGAGAATATGCAAGAGGCATAACATTTCATAAGTATTATCATGTAACATTTCATAAGCATTATCATAGGGTATTTCATAAGCATGAGAATTTGAGATTACATAAACATTTGCATTGGAATTACAATTATATGTGCAATTGTTTTATCATTAAAGAGATGTTAACTAAGTATATAGATCATGATGTGCAATGTGAATGTTTACGTAAGAGAGTATATGAATATTCTGATGATAGTAAGTTATGACTCTTATATGATTCATATACTTGAGATTGCCATGATCTATTGATTCCATGATGATTTTATATTAATGGTTAATTATGAAATAATTAAGCCATAGTAATAAATGAATGTTCTACCTTGGGAAGAGAAAAGAAAAGTTTTGTCTTTTGCCACCTTTCTACATATTATTAAGAAATCTATTTTTCCCCAAAGCAGCTGGAGTTATCATAATGCCATTGAATGTGATTATACTACTGAGAATTTGTGAATTCTTACCCCTTTGTTTGTTTCCATGATAAATCTAGCCAAGGGTTCTTTTGTAACACCCCAAAATTTATTATTTCTCAGTAATGTCTGAATTGTATTGTTTTGTGATTTCTATGTGCTATAAATTTATTTTGACAGTTCTGTGACTGTTTTTGATCTTTGTATGTGATTTTCTCTGATTCAGGAAAATAATAATTTTTGAGCTGGGAAAAATCTTTGACGATTTATTCGGAGTCGGGGGAGCTTACTAAACCCAAATCTGAGAGACACGTTACCCGATCTTTTAATTTTTAGAATTTATCGGTGAAATAAAAATATTTTACATTTTATTATCTGTTGGACAATATCTACTGATTTGCGAGCAGTAGCTTTTGCCCATTGGGTAATAGATTCTGTATCTTGTGTCCGTTGGACAATAGACTGGGAAAAGGCTTTGTGACTCATAATTTGGTGAACCAATAGGAATTGGTTAATGTTAATGGCTTGAATTTTCTAAGCTAATAGGATGTGGTAAACAATAATGGCTAGACTAGTTAGCCAAGAAACTAAGTAATCTAACTAAGTTAACCTAAAGCCTAAGTAGTAACTAAATGGAGCAAATTTACTTTGCTACTCCTTAGAGCTCCACAATTTCAAGGAGATTCTAGAGCCTTCTAGAATGCATGATTCATCTAGTGTGGCCAATGCATGACCTAAGCCTTGTAACTAAATAGTTAGTCATGTAACTAAGTGAACTAACTAAGTTAGCTTAAGTGTAACTAGGAACTAAATGAATCAAAACTTAGTTACCTTTTCTCTATGTGCCCCACGGCCACCTAGTGCTACTAGGATGTTCATGAACAAGTTAATCATCTAATGTGACCAAGGAGTGATCACTTAATGACATAAGCCATGTGAAACCATGTGTTTAGTTTTTATCTTGTTAAATAAGTTTTAACCTTCCTATCCTATGCACTCCACAGCCAAGCTCAAGTAAATTGGATATTTCACTTCATCAATTTCACTTTGTGACATAAACCCTTCACTTCATTCTCTCTCACCCAAGAATAACAAAGAAACTCCATTCTCTCCCTCTTGAGAAGCTCTCGGCCTCCATATCCAATCTCTTATAATTTCATCCAACACCATTTTCTTAACCTAGACAATATTCTAAACACCTTTCATGTTATAATTTTTACCTAGTTCATCCATTTGGTGCTTTAAAATCAAGCTAGAGTTTTCTACTCCTAAAGGTAAAATCTTAGTTTCTTGGTTCTAAATTGATTCTTGAGTTTCTAAGCCATGATTGATTCACGGTTTCTTTTTTTCAAGCTTAGTTTATGACTTTGTCTTAGTTTAAGCTTGTTAGGGTTCTTCTTTGGAGGCTCACGAAAATTCCTAGGAGAAACAACTTGAAGGATTTTGTCTTCCTTAAGGTAAGAGGGAGATTAACCTCATCAACCAAGTGTTGGTGGTGAGGGAATGACTGATTTGTGGTGAAAAATTCATAAGGATTTATTCACCTGTGTGGTTTAAGCTTGCTTTGTATATGATGATTTTTGGTTGGTATGATTTATGGCTTTGATTATATGCTTGAATATGTTATTATAGAAGCATGTTGATTATTGTATATGGCATGATGTGATTTATGTGATGAGGATGAGTATGAAGGTTCCAAAGAATCTATGGAGGCTCACGGCCTCAACACCATCAACGGAGCAAAATGTTTTAAATTATTTTCCTAATCATCGATTAAATGATTTAATGATAAGAAATTGGATTAAAGGTTTTTGCAAAGAATAAGGTGATAGAAAATAATTAAATATGATCTATGAAGCATATAGTGTAATTTGGCCAACATGCCTATTCTTGATAATCTAGATCCAAAATTATTTTACTAAGTGTAGACTTAGATATTTAATTAATAGGGAATTAATTTAATAGGTTTTTAGACATAAAAAGAAAGTAAACTAATTTTTAGAATAAGTTTAGTGTAATTTTGTGAGAAATAATGGAAAATGCTACTTAAAGAATCTTTAGTAGTAAAAATATTGTAAATAAAGCCAAAATAATTATTTTATGTGAAAATGTTTAAAAAAAATCTTTATGCGATTTGAAAATGCGATAAAATATTTACACGATTGGAAATAACAGCAGTTTGCTGTCAGACTGTTGTGGTGGGCCCGATTATGTTGAACAGTGATACCGTCAAAAGATGGTGTATGTATGTGAAATATTGTGAGAATGATGATTGCATGAGTATTTGAATCATACATCATGCATTGAAAAGTATGTCAGCTTAATTGGTTAAGGTAATACGCCTAGGAGATTGAATTTACACCTTTGTGCGAGTGAGAATTGCGTAGGTACGATCTTCAGTGATCTTGGAGACATTGAGGTGTGGAATGTCATATTTGTCCAGATGGTAGCACCTCTGTGCCATGGTATCCTATGCAAACACACCGACAATCTTGACGGAGTTACTACTCTTTCCGTGATTGGTTAAAAGTGTCTTGTATGAGTCATGTTGCGCACATTGATATAATATATTGGCACATGATTTGAGGCTGACGATATATAGACATGTTTTCCTGATCTTTCTCTTCGAAATTGTGATTAGCTCCATGGATTAGGAATTGGTCGTAGTGTATATGCATAGTTGGTTAGCATATTAATATGACAATTATGCTTATCTGATATATTATTTGTGATGCGATAAAATAACTTTATGTGTTGTTATTATATCTGTATATCCACTATCATTTTTTATACTGTCATACTAGTATTGATGTAGGGGATCTCACCTATTTACTATGTTATATATATTTTATTTAGACGAGGAAGCCAGAAATTCTACTTTCCATCAATGATAGTTTTCTTTATTTGTTTGAATGGCGGCAAGGCATCAAGTGCTGGGTTTTGTCCAAGTACAGTTCCATGGAGGAACTGACGCTTGGAAATTTGATTTAGATAATGAATGTTTTGTTTACACCGGGGACTTAACTTTAAACCTGAGTAGAACCCGTGACGGGACTCCCGTTTTGACTCAACATGCGTCTGTGCATCTTGAATTCTCAATGCCAATATGAGAACTTTGGGGTGGTACTGTTTATATCCCACAGGAGGACTCTATAGTGTCTTCAGCTAGAACCCTTGTTAGGCGACCGATGTACCCGCCTGGGTTCTTTGACGACATAGAGGAGGAGGATCCTTCAGAGGGCTCGAATCCTTAGTTCAATTTTTTTTTTAGAGGTTCTGGTTTAGTAGTTATGTTTTGAGGTACATATTGTATATTTTATCTTTTAGGAGTAAATGTTTTTATGTAAATTATTTAGGTAAATTATTTGTGAACAAGGTTTGAAATACCTATGTATATTCTAGTGTGTTTATTTCGGTTACAATTTGTACTTATGGTTTCTTTCTATTTATTTATTTATTTTAAATTATTCTGCAAATGAAATTCTAAAATTAACATTTTTACAAGATTAATTCTTTTACAACTGCTTAAGTTATATTAGGATTAGTCTTAAATGTGACACCCTTCAGAGGGCGTTACATCTTCCAAGAAAAAGAAATGAAGATAGAGATCCAAAGTAGTTTAGTTACCTTTTTGTACAATGTATTGTAGATGAAAGATTTCATATAGGATTGTATTAAGTTTTGTGTAGTATATTTATGTCCTTTTGAGGCATAGCTTGTATTTTCATATGTATAAAGTTCTTGTAAATATTACTTTTCCCTCACAAGGCTCCTTATAATAACATGAATGGTTATTATGAGCATAATATGATGTTTGCAAATTAGAAGTAACGTGCCTAGTTCTATTTATACACATATTTTTCAGATATATTATGAAATTTGTAACACCTTCGATAACATGTTAGGCTTGTATATGGTTACATAGGTAGCCTAATACTTGCTTGACATGCCTATGAAGTTTTGTGACAAACTGAGTTAGTTTAGGCACTTTGCCGTGTAACACCCTAGAAAATCATGTTAGACATGTATATAGTTGCAGAGGTAGCTTAATACTTATTTAACATGCTTGTGAAGTTTTGTGACAAACTAAGTTAGTTTAGGCACTTTGCTACAACACAGAGTGCGAAAAGTGGCATAGAATGGCTCAGAAAATAGTATAAACTAATATTTAAAGGCAAACAGTAACACCCCTCAATTTAATAACCACGGCACAATCGTCATTATGTCACGGTCACTAAATGTCAGCGTGCTAACATTGTCAAATAACAAACTTTACGAAAATATTAGAATTTTCTGCATATGAAGAAAATAAGAGCCACGAATGAATAGTTACGTATACAACCAGTAAAAAAATATGAAGTATAAGATGTATTCAAATTATAGCATTCAAGATTGGATAATGATCTTAAAACAAACATATACCCAAAAAAATGCTTAATACAGATAATGCAAAATAAAATATAAACTACCCATACTATATCTACGACTAAGGAGTTGGGCACTCCATCGAATCCCGAATGCGTGAGGCAACTCCGGGCTCACCGGTGTAGTGAGAAATATGGAATAAGGTCTTCAATCGTAGTCCTCGTCATGGTCAAGGTCAGATCCCCAACTATGTCGCATACGCTTGTCGGTCCAGTCGACTCGCCAGGCCTTGACACCACCAGTGAACACAGTTCAAACGAACCCAATAGAACTCCCTTCACGATGACGTCACCGGATACAGCGAGTCAAACCAACAAAATCCAAAGGAATCCAACCTCGTTCCCACTTACAGTCTTTAACCAAAGATTTACATAGAGCAAGAAAAGTACAAGAAAGAGGTAAGACATCCTACCATCATTACCAATTATAGCATCAGGAGACCAAACGGCGCGAAGTGCCCACATAGCATTTCCAAATAATAAGCATAAGCAGTGAATAGCAGAAGTAAGCAAATAAGCAGTTCCAGGCAGTTATATATATAACAGTAAGACAACAATTCCAATTATAATAACAATGTATGCTAGATAATTCATGGACTCTCTATGCACATGCATTCAATAGTCAAAATCCTACTCCATGGAGCTAGACACAAAACAGTCGGAGAGAACGATCAGGAGGTATGTCTGTATTCCTTGGCTGCCCAGGCCCTCAAGTGTTATAATTCTCAAATTATCATCGTGTACATCATGGCATTTTACAAGACATTTTACACAGATCACGATATAGGACAGTGTCTCGGTCCGGATTGTCAGTGTGTGTGTATCGGTCTGCCCCACAGACAGAGAGCTACTAACTGCCCATCACGAGGTACCCGCACCCTGATGCCCCCAAGGTCAACGAGTAACCTACACTTGTCTATTCGCACCCGCACATAGGTGTAAGTTCAACTCCAAGGCTAAAGGCCTTAACAAAGTCCAACGGATAATCACAATGCATACAGACTCTATGCATTAACATGTATGATCATGATTACATACAATTTCCACCACGTGCCACAATTTACCAAAGCAAGAATCAACACAGATCATTGGTCACTCACATGGACCCACAATATCATAATATTAGAATCAAATGAATTAATGCATTTTTAAGGTGTATTATGAATTCTTGCACAAGTTTAGCTGTTCTTGCAAAGTTTGTCTCTAAGGAAAATCCTCTTAATTAATCATGTAAATTCTCTCAGGTAATTTATTCATGTGCACTTAGGAGGTTATTCTAAGATCTCAATGTCTCACACTCTCTTGTTCTTATTCTAACTAAAACTGTCCTAAGTGTTATGAAACTTCTATTCTTGGTTTCTTTAAAGTTTATGAATCTCAAAGTATAATTTAATTTCCAATCAGCTAATTTTTGTGTCCTATTACCCTCAGTTTACTCACTAAGTATTGGGTGATAATTTATAATTCTGGATCCGACGGACATGGCTGTGTTACAATTTTGACAAGAATGACTAAAAATCAATTTCTGTCGAACGAAGGTTCTGTCAGATAAAGATCAAAAACTGTCGAATATACTAGAAGGTTAGTAGAAATCCTAATTCGATGGATATTCACATTGGAGAAGTTTCTCTATTAAAAGGGTCAAAAATCTACTCGACGGATTTGGAGAAATCTCTTTTAAAAGGTCATAACTCTACTCGACGGATTTGGAGAAATCGCTATTAAAAGGTCATAACTCTACTCGACGAATTTGGACATTTTACTAAGTCATCAGGATATCAAATTCGATGGGTTTGGCTAGGAGTTCATACTCGACGGATTTTAACATTTTACTAAGTGATCAAGATATCAAATTCGACAGGTTTGGCCAGGAGTTCATACCCGACGGATTTTAACATTTTACTGAGTGATCAAGATATCAAATTCGACGGGTTTGACTAGGAGTTCATACTCGACAGATTTTAACATTTTACTAAGTGATCAAGATATCAAATTCGACAAGTTTGGCCAGGAGTTCATACTCGACGGATTTTAACATTTCACTGAGTGATCAAGACATCAAATTCGACGGGTTTGGCCAAGAGTTCATACTCGACGGATTTTAACATTTTACTAAGTGATCAAGATATCAAATTCGACGGGTTTGGCCAGGAGTTCATACTCAACGGATTTTAACATTTTGTTTAATGGTCGGAAGTTCAAATTGTTGCTATTTTTCACATAAAATCCTCAAGTTTCTGGGCTTAAAACCGTGACCATCCGAGAACTAGTCGGACGTCATTCCCTTTCATATTATACGTTCCAATTCATCCGGATATATCAAAATACACAAAACAATCAATAGCACACATATATCACAAACAACATGCAAACAAACATGACCCTCAATACCAATCACAGAAGACGTTCCTAAATGCTAAAATAGGTTGAGGAGGAGTGTCTTCCTCTTACCTTAGTGAAGAACAAAGAAAGCAAGCTCCTTCTATCCTTGAAATCTGGTTCTTCACCACCACCAAAACCTTGGTGTTCAGATCCATAAAAATCAAGATCAAAGAGTGAAAATGGAATCCATAGTCACCAATGTGACCAGGAACACGAAAATGGGGAGAAAGGAGAAGAAAGTTGAGAGCTTTACCTTAAAGCTTGAAGCTTTGTTGCTGGCTGTGGAGTACGAAAATGGGGGAATAAAGAAGAACTCCACCAAGAAGAAAACTGGAAGATAGTGAGGAGGAAACAACGGTTTATGTTAGCTTGAGTATGGGAAGCTTGAAAATCATCATGGTGTTTGTGGGTGTGTAGCCGTATGGAGAAGAGAAGGAAGAGAAATGAGAGTAGACGAGAGGGAGAAGGAGAGACCAGCGTAAATGAGAAAATGGGGGAATAATTGTGATATTACCCCCCCACAACCGTGCTGCAAAATGAGGGTGAGGAGAGAGAGTGAATAGTAGTTGGAAAGGAAGCTTCCTAGAAACTTCCCTCAAAGCTTCCTTGAGAAGCTTCGCGCGCTTCTCGATAAAGTACATAGTAAGCTTGTCTCCTTAATTAAATACATCTGACAGATGATTTAATTACACTGTTAGAATTATTTTCCCATTGAATAAAAGTTACAGTTGATGAAAATAATATTTTATTATTCATCAGATGATTTGATGATACAGCGATTTTATCCTAGCAGATAAACCTCAAAAAACACAAACCTCGCAAACTGTGCCCAACCTCAGGTTTAGTAAGATCCCCCGTCGACACGTTGACAATTCAAGGTTTACCAGCTTTAGGGAAAATATTAAGTTTTCCCCAGCTTCGCTTAGTGCACGTAAAATGAGGAATATATTAAAATATTCAACGTTTCTAGAAAATTCCACAGAAATCACCAAAAATCACAAATATTATAAAATAATTATTTAAAATGAAATAAATAATTTTTAGGGATGTTACAACACTCCCCTTCTAAAAAGGAATTTCGTCCTCGAAATTCATCATATGTTAGAACAAACGCGACTGTGTTTCTTTCATTATGTCTCCTAGTTCTTGTGTTGTATCTTCAACTGCATCAATCCAAATCATTGGCAATAAGGTTGCTCCCTTCCACTGAGTATCTTATATTAACGGCAAAAATGTGTTGATGTCATTGGCCGATCAATAAAAGATTCTACGCCCTTTGTTTCTTCAGCCATCCAACAGCCGATTCTCCAAACATCTGTACATCGCTGAGTGGCTCTATCGAACTTGTTCTCCTTGCTTACTGTAGTAGACAACTAAGCTTCTCTTCTTCCTAAGGTATTCGCTACGACGTTCGCCTCTTCCGGGATTATACTAAAATAGAAAAGTTGAAAACTTTCGAAACTTATAATCACCGTCTCTGCCTCGTGTTCAACTCATTCCAATAGACCAAAATACCTTTGGCTCTTAAGATTACCATAGGCATTGAGAATTTCTCCTCGTAGCAAATGCTTCTAGATCTTCAACGCAACTACAAAGCTAACTCTGAGTTGGTGTAAGGTAATCCTTCTCATGTATTCTCGATGGTCTTAAAGCGTGCGTTACCATTTCTTCTATTCTGATCAAGCACAAGTTCTAAACTTCCAATGCGAAGCATCACTAGGCATCTCAAAAGTTCATTGGGATTGGACAGAATCATTGTTGGCAAGGTAGTCGAGTGTCCCTTCAACCCTTGAAAATCTTTCCTTATATGTACCAATCCTACAAACTTGACTCCAATGCATAAGTTAGACGAGAAGTATTGCCATTTTGAATAATTCTGTAGTGAGTCTCTCGTACTATTTAGCTGATCCTTTAAAGTTACGAATTTGCAACATAGTCTTTGACCTGTCCCATTGAAGAACTGCTCCAACTTGCGACTGATCTCCAATAGTTCCTTCTTCTAAAGATCACTTGACTCAAAA
Source organism: Ormosia semicastrata (assembly GCA_029884595.1). Lineage (NCBI taxonomy): Eukaryota > Viridiplantae > Streptophyta > Magnoliopsida > Fabales > Fabaceae > Ormosia > Ormosia semicastrata. The sequence goes on from JAQQTO010000063.1 coordinate 58,426,775, forward strand.
GTTAAACTGCCTCAAACCAAAATTCGCACTTGAACAACTTCTAGCGTAACTCCTCATTCTTCTTCTGAATTTGAAGAACAACACGATAATTCCATCTCAATAGGGAAGAAAGGTCTTGTTTGTGTAATCGATGTGTACTACTGAAGCGTTCATTACATGGAACGACATTACGAAATACCCGTGGTGTTCACTACGTATCAGAGAAAGTTGCCTTGGAAATATACCCTTCTCTCAAATGATCTTAATGATAGTTGAGAACCCAAAATGATCTTGGAGAAAATAGCGGCGTCCTTCAATTGATTTGTCAAATCATCTTTCCTTGATTCGAACAATGTCTCATAGGGCAAGTTCTCACTTAATCATGCTACACTTAGCACATCGTTATGGTTCAGATCTGGGAACACATTTACTCAATCAAGGTATACTAGAAACGTTATAAAGGTTAGAAAGAAAAATAGGGGAGTCACTTGATTTAGCACTGGACCCGTCCAGCGAAGAATACGATATGATACAGTAAAACTTAGGAGTGAGTTTCATTGATTCACATCTAGAAATTTCTGTCTCAAGAAACACTAAGTTTTCGTTGAAATCGAATGACGAGACCCGTTTAGTAAACGATCAATCTCCTTCCTGAGATCAAGCCGATTCATGAAGAAAGTAGATGATTGAATTGGAAAAGGGGTTCCAATCTCTAACAATAATAGGGTAGTTTTAAACAAACTAGTTGTAACAAGAGTAGGCTTACAAACGAGAATAGTATCATTCGAGTCGAAAGGAAGTAAATACACAGACAACTCAATTCCAGAAACAAACTCTTAGAATTTCATTGGAACATTTCAACAAAACATGGTTGGAAGATAACCAATCCCTTCGTCAACATTACATCTAATTTGTAAAAGAAGTGAACAAATCAGATCAACATAAAGATTTAGTCTTTAACAGGTTATAGGATAATTTAAACAACTTGGCTACCATCAACAAGTTCTTAGCAGCCAAAACAGAAATAACTTAATCAAAAGATAACGAAGGTACGAACATCCCTACTGGATTCATATATTCATACATCATAAAGAAATGGGTTACCCCCAGAATTATACAGTAAAATCACAGGGTCATCAGTTGTAGTACAAGCTCCCTCGTTCAGGTCTTTAGTCTTGGATGTTTCTACTCTAGTAGAGAAATTAACTCTCATTTCTTCGTGAGATTGTGAAGTGCATGCATTACCAACAAAAAGCTTTGACTTTTGTGAAGTACAGTTCTTAGCCACATGTCCTAGCTCTCTGCATTTGAAACAAATTATCCCACCGTTCGTACAATCCTTGGTTAAATGGTCCTTTCCACACTTGAAGCAGATTACCCTTTTGATCGTATATGGGGGCTTTGTCTCATGTAAAGCACAATCCCTGAACACATGTCCTTGCTTTCTGCACTTAAAGCAAATTTTTCCTTCAATCTTACAGTCCCCCGTGAAGTGGTCCTTTCCGCACTTCTTACACCCTGATAACGGTACCACAGTTGGATTGGACTTATTACCACTCGCACCACCGTGATGCGTTTGATGTCGCTGATGCTCCCTTGGTCGTAGTGTATATGGTTTCTACTTAAACTGATTGGCCTTCCACGGTTCCTCCTATGGAACTTCGGTAATCCAGAGTTACCCCAAAGTCAACTTTCTTCCTTCAAATTCCGAACCTCAACTTCCAATTCCTATTGTTGTATAGCCCTCTGATTCGGTTGCACTGTTACATCAACCATTCCCTGCATTGTTTCCATAGTCGCATCCACTCCTGTGTTGTTACACTCCACATTCCTACGCATGCGTCTTTCGCAAGCCATTATCTTCCTTCGAAACAGACAATCAGGCACAGTGGAGACAAGTAACCATTTTAGACAATAATGTCTCCTTTCGGAAACCAAACACAAGGAGTCACACAACACACAAGGGTGAAAATGCAGACAATTCCTAAACAAGTTCAATCATACTAGCTAAGCTTCTTTTTAAAAGAATTCCTATTGCCTTAACACGCCTAGGTGAAGTCATAGTTTCCTGTTGACACAGAACATTACACATTGAGTGGGCCAATACTCAATATCATATAATTGTGCAACAGTAGCTACCAACACTCAACCTATGGCAAGCTATGCCTTCCTTTCCCAATATCTCAATTCAAGAGACAAGGAAGCACACAACATACAAAGAAACTTCTAACATGTCTAAGCATAGTCAGTCCATACCCTGGCTCAACAGGATGAACTGAGCTCTGATACCACCTTAATGTAACACCGCTCGATTTAATAACCATGGCACAATCGTCATTATGTCATGGTCACTAAATGTCAGCATGCTAACATTATCAAATAAAAAACTTTACGAAAATATTAGAATTTTTCGCATATGAAGAAAATAGGAGCCATGAATGAATAGTTACGTATACAACCAGTAAAAAAATATGAAGTATAAGATGTATTCAAATTACAGCATTCAAGATTGGATAATCATCTTAAAACATACATATACCCAAAAACACGCTTAATACAGATAATGCAAAATAAAATATAAACTACCCATAATATATCTACGACTAAGGAGTTGGGCACTCCATCGAATCCCGAATGCGTGAGGCAACTCCAGGCTCACCGGTGTAGTGAGAAATATGGAATAAGGTCTTCAATCGCAGTCCTCGTCATGGTCAAGGTCAGATCCCCAACTATGTCGCATACGCTTGTCGGTCCAGTCGACTCGCCATGCCTTGACACTACCAGTGAACACAGTTCAAACGAACCTAAAAGAACTCCCTTTGCGACGACGTCACCGGATACAGCAGGTCAAACCAATAAAATACAAAGGAATCCAACCTCGTTCCCACTTACAGTCTTTAACCAAAGATTTACACAGAGCAAGAAAAGTACAAGAAAGAGGTAAGACATCCTACCATCATTACCAATTATAGCATCAGGAGACCAAACGGCGCAAAGCGCCCACATAGCATTTCCAAATAATAAGCATAAGCAGTGAATAACAGAAGTAAGCAAATAAGCAGTTTCAGGTAGTTATATATATAACAGTAAGATAACAATTCCAATTATAATAACAATGTATGCCAGATAATTCATGGACTCTCTATGCACATGCATTCAATTGTCAAAATCCTACTCCATGGAGCTAGACACAAAACAGTCGGAGAGAACGATCAGGAGGTATGTCAGTATTACTTGGCTGCCCAGGCCCTCAAGTGCTATAATTCTCAAATTATCATCGTGTACATCATGGCATTTTACAAGACATTCTACACAGATCACGATATAGGACAGTGTCTCGGTCCGGATCGTCAGTGTGTGTGTATCGGTCTGCCCCACGGACAGAGAACTACCAACTGCCCATCGCGAGGTACCCGCACCCTGACGCCCCCAAGGTCAATGAGTAACCTACACTTGTCTATTCGCACCCGCACATAGGTGTAAGTTCAACTCCTAGGCTAAAGGCCTAAACAAAGTCCAACGGACAATCACAATGCATACAGACTCTATGCATCAACATGTATGATCATGATTACATACAATTTCCACCACGTGCCACAATTTACCAAAGCAAGAATCAACACAGATCGTTGGTCACTCACATGGACCCACAATATCATAATATTAGAATCAAATGAATTAATGCATTTTTAAGGTGTATTATGAATTCTTGCACAAGTTTAGCTGTTCTTACAAAGTTTGTCTCTAAGGAAAATCCTCTTAATTAATCATGTAAATTCTCTCAGGTAATTTATTCATGTGCACTTAGGAGGTTATTCTAAGATCTCAATGTCTCACACTCTCTTGTTCTTATTCTAACTAAAACTGTCCTAAGTGTTATGAAACTTCTATTCTTGGTTTCTTTAAAGTTTATGAATCTCAAAGTATAATTTAATTTCCAATCAGCTAATTCTTGCGTCCTATTACCCTTAGTTTACTCACTAAGTATTGGGTGATAATTTATAATTCTGGATCCAACGGACATGGCTGTGTTACAATTTTGACAAGAATGACTAAAAATCAATTTCTGTCGAATGAAGGTTCTGTCAGATAAAGATCAAAAACTTTCGAATATACTAGAAGGTTAGTAGAAATCCTAATTCGACGGATATTCACATTGGAGAAGTTTCTCTATTAAAATGGTTTGAACTCTACTCAACGGATTTGGAGAAATCTCTATTAAAAGGTCATAACTCTACTCGATGGATTTGGAGAAATCTCTATTAAATGGTCATAACTCTACTCGACGGATTTGGACATTTTACTAAATGATCAGGATATCAAATTCGACGGGTTTGGACAGGAGTTCATACTCGATGGATTTTAACATTTTACTAAGTGATCAAGATATCAAATTCGACGGGTTTGGCCAGGAGTTCATACCCGATGGATTTTAACATTTTACTAAGTGATCAAGATATCAAATTCGACGGGTTTGGCCAGGAGTTCATACTCGACGGATTTTAACATTTTACTAAGTGATCAAGATATCAAATTCGACGGGTTTGGCTAGGAGTTCATACTCGATGGATTTTAACATTTTACTGAGTGATCAAGATATCAAATTCGGCGGGTTTGGTACATGCTCGATGGATTTTAACATTTTACTGAGTGATCAAGATATCAAATTCGACGGGTTTGGCCAGGAGTTCATACTCGACGGATTTTAACATTTTGTTTAATGGTCGGAAGTTCAAATTGTTGCTATTTTTCACATAAAATCCTCAAGTTTCTGGGCTTAAAACCGTGATCATCTGAGAACCAGTCGGACATCATTCCCTTTCATATTATACGTTCCAATTCATCCAGATACATCAAAACATACAAAACAATCAAATAGCACACATATATCACAAACAACATGCAAACAAACATGACCCTCAATACTAATCAAAGAAGACGTTCCTAAATGCTAAAATAGGTTGAGGAGGAGTGTCTTCCTCTTACCTTAGTGAAGAATAAAGAAAGCAAGCTCCTTCTATCCTTGAAATCTGGTTCTTCACCACCACCAAAACCTTGGTGTTCAGATCCATAAAAATTAAGATCAAAGAGTGAAAATGGAATCCATAGTCACCAATGTGACCAGGAACATGAAAATGGGGAGAAAGGAGAAGAAAGTTAAGAGCTTTACCTTAAAGCTTGAAGCTTTGTTGCTGGTTGTGGAGTACAAAAATGGGGGAATAAAGAAGAACTCCACCAAGAAGAAAACTGGAAGATAATGAGGAGGAAACAACGGTTTATGTTAGCTTGAGTATGGGAAGCTTGAAAATCATCATGGTGTTTGTGGGTGTGTAGCCGTATGGAGAAGAGAAGGAAGAAAAATGAGAGTAGACGTGTAACGCCCCTTTTCGTAAGGGAACGTCACATTGTCAGTTACAATGCGAAAATAAAATTGTGTAAGTTAAGACCTGGTTCATTTTAATAATATGCATATTTACTTGATTATAGTTGGGTAATTAAATTGGCGAGTATATTTTTTTGTTGATTTAATAATCATGATGATAATGATAATAAATGGAAATAAAGGATGAAGACAGAATTAAAGCGTACATTGGAAATTAACATTTCATATTCAGATATATTTATCAAACTGTTTAGTTACAAAGCCTGGTACATCAAAAAGCAAAACTATACTTGCCTCCAAAGGATTATACATACAAATCCCCACAGTATCAGAATATACAGCCCACTACAGACAAAACATCAGGCCCCCAAAATAAAATACTGGTAGCCCTCAGTAGCTACAAGTAAAGTCAGTCCCTTAAGTGAGGAGGAACCGTGCCAGGATCCTCTTCAAGATCCTCCTCGGAGTCGTCCTCAGGGACTTCCTCAGGATCTTCCTCAGGATCTTCCTCATCAGAGGAAATCACCATAGGAATCACAGAATTACGGGGCGAGGCCCGAGCTGTGGAACGAAAAGAGTCTTCCCGCTGAGTGAAATAACAGTCACCCCACATCTCGCGTATCGGTAGTTGAAACTCCAAGCGTAGACTAATACAACAGGTGAAGACAGGCGTCTCGTGGTGCCTCCAGACTAGAGATATCAATACATCCCCCGTATAGACGCAACGCTCAGAACCCTAGTTGATGTGCCAGCACTCTGGCCCTCCCAAGAAAGTCAAGCGCACTTCTCCCAAAAATCTCTGCGTGCGTGACTCCATATTCTTCTGCAGTCGCTCAGTCGAGATAAGGCCAAAAACCAGGGAAGTCGGGAGCTTTCGATTCCTTGCAGTTATCTTCTATGGAACGCAGTATACAGACAAAACAGTAATGGAGAGACAAAAAAGAGGTAAGACATCCTACCATCATTACCAATTATAGCATCAAGAAACCAAATGGCGCAAAGCACCCACATAGCATTTATGAAAGCGATAATGGTAATAAACATTCAGTAGCAGTTATGGTCAACCAAACAGTTCCAGGCAGTCATATACATACCAATAATACAACAATTCCAAATATAATAATAATAAATGCCAGATAATTCATGGACTCACTATGCACATGCTCTCAATAACCAAAATCCTACTCCATAGTTTCCTGTAGACACAGAACATTACACATTGAGTGGGCCAATACTCAATATCATGTAACTATGCAACAGTAGCAACCAACACTCAACCTATGGCAAGCTATGCCTTCCTTTCCCAATATCTCAATTCAAGAGACAAGGAAGCACACAACATACAAATAAACTTCTAACATGTCTAAGCATAGTCAGTCCATACCCCAGCTCAACAGGATGAACTGAGCTCTGATACCACCTTAATGTAACACCCTTTGATTTAATAACCACGGCACAATTGTCATTATGTCACGGTCATTAAATGTCGGCGTGCTAACATTGTCAAATAACAAACTTTATAAAAATATTAGAATTTTTCGCATATGAAGAAAATAGGAGCCACGAATGAATAGTTACGTATACAACCAGTAAAAAAATATGAAGTATAAGATGTATTCAAATTACAGCATTCAAGATTGGATAATCATTTTAAAACATACATATACCCAAAAACACGCTTAATACAGATAATGCAAAAAAAAATATAAACTACCCATAATATATCTACGACTAAGGAGTTGGGCACTCCATCGAATCTCAAATGCGTGAGGCAACTCCGGGCTCACCGGGGTAGTGAGAAATATGGAATAAGGTCTGCAATCGCAGTCCTCGTCATGGTCAAGGTCAGATCCCCGACTATGTTGCATATGCTTGTCGGTCCAGTCGACTCACTAGGCCTTGACACCACCAGTGAACACAGTTCAAATGAACCCAATAGAACTCCTTTCGCGACGACGTCACTGGATACAGCGGGTCAAACCAATAAAATGCAAAGGAATCCAACCTCGTTTCCACTTACAGTCTTTAACCAAAGATTTATATAGAGCAAGAAAAATACAAGAAAGAGGTAAGACATCCTACCATCATTACCAATTATAGCATCAGGAGACCAAACGGCGCGAAGGGCCCACATAGCATTTCCAAATAATAAGCATAAGCAGTGAATAGCAGAAGTAATCAACTAAGCAGTTCCAGGCAGTTATATATATAACAGTAAGACAACAATTCCAATTATAATAACAATGTATGCCAGATAATTCTTGGACTCTCTATGCACATGCATTCAATAGTCAAAATCCTACTTCATGGAGCTAGACACAAAATAGTCGGAGAGAACAATCAGGAGGTATGTCTGTATTCCTTGGCTGCCCAGGCCCTCAAGTGCTATAATTCTCAAATTATCATCGTGTACATCATAACATTTTACAAGATATTCTACACAGATCACGATATAGGACAGTGTCTCGGTCCGGATTGTCTGTGTGTGTGTATCGATCTGCCCCATGGACAGAGAGCTACGAACTGCCCATCACGAGGTACCCGCACCCTGACGCCCCCAAGGTCAACGAGTATCCTACACTTGTCTATTCGCACCCGCACATAGGTGTAAGTTCAACTCCTAGGCTAAAGGCCTTAACAAAGTCCAACGGACAATCACAATGCATACAGACTCTATGCATTAACATGTATGATCATGATTACATACAATTTCCACCACATGCCAAAATTTACCAAAGCAAGAATCAACACAGATCGTTGGTCACTCACATAGACCCACAATATCATAATATTAGAATCAAATGAATTAATGCATTTTTAAGGTGTATTATGAATTCTTGCACAAGTTTAGCTGTTCTTACAAAGTTTGCCTCTAAGGAAAATCCTCTTAATTAATCATGTAAATTCTCTCAGGTAATTTATTCATGTGCACTTAGGAGGTTATTCTAAGATCTCAATGTCTCACACTCTCTTGTTCGTATTCTAACTAAAACTGTCCTAAGTGTTATGAAACTTCTATTCTTGGTTTCTTTAAAGTTTATGAATCTCAAAGTATAATTTAATTTCCAATCAGCTAATTCATGCATCCTATTACCCTTAGTTTACTCACTAAGTATTGGGTGATAATTTACAATTCTGGATCCGACGGACATGGCTGTGTTACAATTTTGACAAGAATAACTAAAAATCAATTTTTGTCGAACGATGATTTTGTCGGGTAAAGATCAAAAACTGTCGAATATACTAGATGGTTAGTAGAAATCCTAATTCGACGGATATTCACATTGGAGAAGTTTCTCTATTCAAAGGGTCAGAACTCTACTCGACGGATTTGGAGAAATCTCTATTAAAAGGTCATAACTCTACTCGATGGATTTGCAGAAATCTCTATTAAAAGGTTATAACTCTACTCGACGGATTTGGACATTTTACTAAGTGATCAGGATATCAAATTCGATGGGTTTGGCCAGGAGTTCATACTCGACGGATTTAACATTTTACTAAGTGATCATGATATCAAATTCGATGGGTTTAGCCAAGAGTTCATACTCAACGGATTTTAACATTTTACTAAGTGATCAAGATATCAAATTAGACGGGTTTGGCCAGGAGTTCATACTCGACAGATTTTAACATTTTACTGAGTGATCAAGATATCAAATTCGACGGGTTTGGCCAGGAATTCATACTCGACGGATTTTAACATTTTACTAAGTGATCAAGATATCAAATTCGACGAGTTTGGCCAGGAGTTCATACTCGATGGATTTTAACATTTTCCCGAGTGATCAAGATATCAACTTCGACGGGTTTGGCCAGGAGTTCATACTCGATGGATTTTAACATTTTACTGAGTGATCAAGATATCAAATTCGATGGGTTTGGCCAGGAGTTCATACTCGACAGATTTTAATATTTTGTTTAATGGTTGAAAGTTCAAATTATTGCTATTTTTCACATAAAATCCTCAAGTTTCTGGGCTCAAAACCGTGACCATCCGAGAACCCGTCGGACGTCATTCCCTTTCATATTATATGTTCCAATTCATCCAGAATCAAAACACACAAAACAATCAAATAGCACATATATATCACAAACAACATGCAAACAAACATGACCCTCAATACCAATCACAGAAGACGTTCCTAAATGCTAAAATAGGTTGAGGAGGAGTGTCTTCCTCTTACCTTAGTGAAGAACAAAGAAAGCAAGCTCCTTCTATCCTTGAAATCTGGTTCTTCACCACCACCAAAACCTTGGTGTTCAGATCCATAAAAATTAAGATCAAAGAGTGAAAATGGAATCCATAGTCACCAATGTGACCAGGAACATGAAAATGGGGAGAAAGGAGAAGAAAGTTAAGAGCTTTACCTTAAAGCTTGAAGCTTTGTTACTGGCTGTGGAGTACAAAAATGGGGGAATAAAGAAGAACTCCACTAAGAAGAAAACTAGAAGATAGTGAGGAGGAAACAACGGTTTATGTTAGCTTGAGTATGGGAAGCTTGAAAATCATCATGGTGTTTGTGCGTGTGAGGCCGTATGGAGAAGAGAAGGAAGAGAAATGAGAGTAGACGTGTAACGCCCCTTTTCGTAAGGGAACGTCTCATTGTCAATTACAATGCGGAAATAAAATTGTGTAAGTTAAGACCCGGTTCATTTTAATAATATGTATATTTACTTGATTATAGTTGGGTAATTAAATTAGTGTGTATATTTTTTTTTGTTGATTTAATAATCTTGATGATAATGACAATAAATGGAAATAAAGGATGAAGACAGAATTAAAGCGTACATTGGAAATTAACATTTCATATTCATATATATTTACCAAACTGTTTAGTTACAAAGCCTGGTACATCAAAAAGCAAAACTATACCTGCCCCCAAAGGATTATACATACAAATCCCCACGGTATCAGAATATACAGCCCACTACAAACAAAACATCAGGCCCCCAAAATAAAATACTGGTAGCCCTCAGTAGCTACAAGTAAAGTTAGTCCCTCAAGTGAGGAGGAACCATGATAGGATCCTCTTTAGGATCCTCCTCGTAGTCGTCCTCAGGGACTTCCTCGGGATCTTCCTCAGGATCTTCCTCATCAAAGGAAATCACCATAGGAATCACAGAATTACAGGACAGGGCCCGAGCTGTGGAACGAAAAGAGTCTTCCCGCTGAGTCAAATAATGGTCACCCCACATCTCATGTATCGGTAGTTGAAACTCCAAGCAAGGACTAATACAGCAGGTGAAGACAGGCGGCTCATGGCTCCTCCAGGCTAGAGATATCGATACATCCCCCGTATAGACGCAACGCTCAGAACCATAGTTGATGTGCCAGCACTCTGCCCTCCCAAGAAAGTCAGGCGCACATTTCCCAAAAATCTCTACGTGCGTGGCTCCATATTCTTCTGCAGTCGCTCAGTCGAGATAAGGCCAAAAACCAGGGAAGTCGGGAGCTTTCGGTTCCTTGCAGTTATCTTCTATGGAACGCAGTATACAGACAAAATAGTAATGGAGAGACAGAAAAGAGGTAAGACATCCTACCATCATTACCAATTATAGCATCAAGAAACCAAATGGCGCAAAGCGCCCACATAGCATTTATGACAGCGATAATGGTAATAAACATTCAGTAGCAGTTATGATCAACCACACAGTTCCAGGCAGTCATATACATACCAATAATACAACAATTCCAAACTATAATTACAATAAATGCCAGATAATTCATGGACTCACTATGCACATGCCCTCAATAACCAAAATCCTACTCCATGGAGCTAGACACAAAACAGTCAGAGAGAACGATCAAGAGGTATGTCTATATTCCTTGGCTGCCCAGGCCCTTAAGTGCTATAATTCTCAAATTATCATCGTGCACATTATGGCATTTTACAAGACATTCTACACAGATCTCGATATAGGACAGCATCTCGGTCCGGATCGTCAGTGTGTTTGCATCGGTCTGCCCCACGGACAGAGAGCTACCAACTGCCCATTGCGAGGTACCCACACCCTGACGCCCCCAAGGTCAACAAGTAACCTACACTTGTCTATTCGCAGCCGCACAAAGGTGTAAGTTCAACTCCTAGGCTACCGACCTTAACCAAGTCCAACGGATAAGCACATTCTTTTCGTTCAATGCATAACTCAATCATGCTCTTCATGACCAACTAGGTCCATCATGCTTCAAATGCATGTCATATCATTTAATAACAAGATTTGATCCCATTCATGGGTCCACAACAAGCCAATAGTACCTGTTAAGGATAACCACAATTTCCATTCCTAGTCATGATAGAAGTCAACCATTAAATTCATTATGTGCCTCACAAGCTGACCGATACTCATGTTCTTCCCTGTTTATGAATCCCTAATTAATTTCTAGTCATCCAATTATTTATGATTAATATGCTTTTATTAGTCCAAAGGTTTTCAGTCCAAGAAGATACACGGTCAGAATCACCAACAAAGTCACAGATTTAATTGCTAGGTGTTGGGTGATAAACCATACTTGTGAATTCGACGGAGCCAATGTATTTAGTGGAAAATTGAGGCTGCCATTCGACGAAAAATAACATGGCAGAAGGATGAAAGATAGGAGAACATTTTATAACAAGATTGGCTAAAAATCAATTTCTGTGGGATGGAGATTCTGTTGAACGGAGATCAAAACTGTCAAATTTTTCCAGAAGGTCAGCAGAAGTCCTAATTCAACGGATGTGGGTGTCGACGTTGGAGAAATCTCCCAAGTGTCGAACCGACAAAAACACTGGTCAGAAACTCTAATTCGACGGATCTGTCATTCTAACTCGACGGATTTTAATATTTCTAAATGATCAGGATATCAATTTCGACGGGTTTGGTCAGGAGTTCATACTCGACGGATTTTAACATTTTACCAAGTGATCAGGATATCAAATTCAATGGGTTTGGCCAGGAGTTCATACTCGACGGATTTTAACATTTTACTAAGTTATCAAGATATCAAATTCGACGGATTTGGCCAGGAGTTCATACTCGACGGATTTTAACATTTTACTAAGTGATCAAGATATCAAATTTGACGGGTTTGGTCAGGAGTTCATACTCGACGGATTTTAACATTTTACTAAGTGATCAAGATATCAAATTCGATGGGTTTGGCCAGGAGTTCATACTCGACGGATTTTAACATTTCACTAAATGATTAGGATATCATATTCGACGAGTTTGGCCAGGGGTTCATACTGTTACTAGTTTTCACATGAAATTTCCAAATTTCTGGGCTCAACACCGTGACCATCCGAGAGCCAATCGGAAGTCATTCCCTTCCATATTATACGTTCTAATACATCCAGATATATATCAAAACACACAAACAACCAAATAGCACACATACAATACAAACAACATGCAAAAATAGAATGATCCTCAACACCAATCATAGACGTTCCTAAATGCTAAAATAAGTTGAGGAGGAGTGTCTTCCTCTTACCTTAGAGAAGCACAAAGAAAGGTTGCTCCTTTTTAGTCAGAAATTACATTTTCAGCTTCCAGGAAATCCTTAAACATTTAAACTTGCAAAAATCAAATTCCAAATATTGAAATGGATACCCATTGTCATCAAAATGATAGTGGGTTACGAAAATGAGAAGAGAGGGAGAAAAAGCTAAGAGCTTTACCTTAAAGCTCCAACCTTTAAGCTTTCAAAGACGTAAGAGAATGGAGATGGAGAAAATGGCAGAACTTTGAAGATGATTTCCTCAATGATGGTGGTCCTCCAACACAAAATGGTGCTAGGATTGTGACAGTTTGAAGAACAAAATGGAGGTGTGGGTGGATGGTGTTGCTGCTGTGGGGTGAAAAAGAAGAGAGAAAGATGAGTGAATAGTGAGCTGTGTACAGGGAGGAAGGGAAAAGGTGAGAAAGAAAATGAATTAGACCCCCAAATAGCCAAACGTGTAGCACGCAAGGAAAGGAGGAGAGAGAAAAAATATAAAATGGTTAGAGGAAGCTTCCTTGAGAAGCTTCGCGCGCTCCTCGATATAGTGTATAGTAAGCTTGTCTCCAAATTAAATACATCCGACAGATGATTAATTACACTGCTAAAATTATTTTCTTAGTGAATAAAAGTTACAATTGATGAAAATAATATTTTATTATTCTTCAGATAATTTTATGATACCGCAATTTTATCTAGCAGATAAAACCTCGAAAAATGTATACCTCGCAAACTGTGCCCGGCCTCGAGTTTAGTAAGATCCCCCGTTGACACATTGACAGTTCAAGGTTTACCAGCCTCAGGGAAAATATTCTATTTTCCCCGGCTCCGCTCAGTGTACACGTAAAATGAAGAATATATTAAAATATTCATCATTTCTAGAAAAATCCACAAAAATTCCTAAAAATCATAAATATTATAAAATAATTATTTATAATGAAATAAAGAATTTTCGGGATGTTACAACACTCCCTTTCTAAAAAGGAATTTCATCCTCGAAATTTGCATACCTCAGAATAACTGAGGGTGTTGCTCCTTCATCTTGTCTTCCAGCTCCCAGGTTGCATCTCCAGTCACTTCGTTCCAGATTACTTTTGCCAATGCGATCTCTTTGCCTCTTAATTGCTTTATCCTCCTATCCTCGATTCTTACAGGAGACGTCTCATAAGTTAAGTTTTCTTTTAATTGTACTGTATCCGGTGCTATGACATGACTTGGATCAGGAAGGTATTTTCTAAGTTATGTCACATGGAAAACATCATGTATGTTCGAAAGGAAAGGAGGTAAGGCTATTTGGTAGGCTACAGGACCTACATGACGAATAATTTGGTATGGTCCAAGGAATTTAGGAGTGAGTTTTCTAGATTTTAGAGCCCGGCCTACCCCAGTCGTAGGTGTGACTTTCAGGAATACATGCTTGCCTTCCTCAAACTCAAGAGGCTTTCTCCTTTGGTCTGCATAACTCTTTTGTCGACTCTGAGCCATCCTCATCTTTTCCTGAATCATCTTAACCTTCTCAGTTGTCTACTGTATAATCTCTGGTCCAATAGTAAAGCGCTCAGCGTCTTGGTACCAACATAGAGGTGTTCGACACCGTCGTCCATACAGAGCTTCATAGGGTGCCATCCCTATGCTCGAATGATAACTGTTGTTGTAGGTGAATTCCATTAAGGGTAGAATGGCATCCCAACTTCCAGTTTTCCCTATGGTACAAGCTCTAAGCAAATCTTCCAAAGATTGGATTGTCCTCTCTGATTAACCATCGGTCTGTGGGTGATACGCAGAACTCAGAAGTAACTTTGTCCCCAACGCTTCTTGCAAACTCTCCCAGAAATTTGAAGTAAACCTCGAATCTCTATCCGAAACAATACTTGTAGGCACACCGTGTAGTCTAACAATTTCTCCAATATAGATCTGAGTCAATCTCTCCAGTTTGTATTTTATGTCGATCGGGAGAAAGTGTGCGGATTTCGTAAGTCGGTCTACAATTACCCAAATCGAATCATAACCTTTTCTTGTCCTTGGCAATCCGACTATAAAATCCATGGCGATACTGTCCCACTTCCATTCAGGAATAGACAATGGTTGCAGTAATCCCGCTGGTTTCTGATGTTCCACTTTAGCCTTTTGACAGACTAGACAAGTTGACACACGTCTAGTGACGTCACTCTTCATTCTATGCCACCAGAACAACTTTTTCAAGTCTTGGTACATCTTTGTTATGCCCGGATGTATATTCAGCTGGCTTGTATGAGCATGGTTAATGATGTATTCTCTAAGTTCTTGGTCCCGGGGAATACAAACTCTTCCACCGAACCTCAGAATTCCATTCGTTCCTTCCGTAAACTCTGTTTCATTTCCTTGCTCCACTTGCTCTCTCACTTCTTGTAAGAACTTGTCAATCTTCTGCTTTTCCCTTATGTCATCCATTAGCTCACTTGTGATGGTAATCATATTCATGCAAATCTTTCCAGGTTCTAACTCCACAAAAGACCATACATCTCTGAATTGCTCTAACATATCCTTTCCCTTGATCATCAAGGCAGAGACACTGATCATCTTCCTACTTAGAGCGTCTGCCACAACATTTGCTTTGCCAGGGTGATACAAAAGTTAGAAATCATAATCCTTCAAGAACTCTAACCACCTTCGCTGCCTCATGTTCAACTCCTTCTGATCATACAAATATTTCAGACTCTTGTGATCACTGAAAATGTTGAACGTCGCTCCGTAGAGAAAATGCCTCTATATCTTCAAGGCAAAAACTACAGCTGCTAACTCCAAGTCGTGCGTCGGGTAGTTCTTCTCGTGCACTCGCAACTGCCTTGAAGCATAAGCCACTACTCTTCCATGCTGCATAAGTACAGATCCTAGCCCTTGGTATGAAGCATCATAGTACACTTTAAACTGCTCATTCGGATCGGGTAGCACTAACACCGGTGAGGAAGTTAGTCGATTCTTCAACTCTTGGAAACTTTTCTCACAGTTGTCGGTCCACTCAAAAGCTTGGTTCTTCCTTGTGAGTTGTGTAAGTGGTCCAGCAATCTTGGAGAATCCCTCAATGAACCTCCGGTAATATCCCACGAAGCTTCGGATCTCCATCACGGACGTTAGTCTTTCCCATTACAGCACTGCCTCCACCTTCGATGGATCCACTGCAATCCCATCCTTTAAGATCACGTGACCCAAAAACTTAACTTCTTCCAGCCAGAACTCACATTTTGACAGTTTGGCATACAGTTCCTTCTCCTTCAGAATCTGAAGAACTATACTGAGGTGCTCAGCATAGTCCTCCCGATTTTGAGAGTATACCAGAATGTCATCAATGAAGACCACTACGAATCTGTCTAAGTAAGGATAAAGATTCGGTTCATGTAATCCATGAAGATAGCTGGTGCATTCGTCACGCCAAACGGCATCACGAGGTATTCGTAATGACCGTATCGGGTACGAAAAGCTGTCTTGGGTATATCCTCCGTCTTCACTCGTATCTGATGATACCCAAATCGCAGATCAATCTTTGAAAACACTGCTGCTCCCTTCAGTTAGTCCACTAAGTCATCAATTCTCGGGAGTGGATACTTGTTCTTGATCGTTACTTTGTTCAGTTGCTGATAGTCCACACACAATCTTGATGTGCCATCATTCTTGTGAACTAACAGCACTGGTGCTCCCCATGGTGACACACTTGGTCTGACAAATTACTTTTCCAAAAGCTCTTCTAGTTGTTTCTTGAGCTCAGCTAACTCTGTCGGTGCCATCCTATAAGGTGTTATAGACACGGGACCAGCTCCCGGTACTAGGTCGATAGCAAACTCTATCTCTCGAGCCGGTGGTAAACTAGGTACATCCTCAGGAAAGACTTCAGGAAACTCATTCACCACTGGAATTGTGTTCACATCAACCTTGTTCTCGACTTTCAAAGAAGACAGTAGCATGTATCTATGAGCTCCTTCTTTCAAGAGAGCTTGAACTCGGTTGGCCGTCAAAAATCTAGAATTCTCCTTTATACGAAAAACTATGGTCTTTCTGGAACAGTCCAACAGAACATGGTTGGAAGATAACTAGTCCATCCCTAAGATAATATCTAGTTGGGAAAGGGGTAAACAGATCAGATCGACCGAAAAGGTTCGACCTTCAACAACCAATGGACAATTTAGACAGACTTTGGTAGTAACTACCAGTTTATCAGTCGGGGTAGAAACAGTTAAGTCAAAAGGTAAAGATGACATAGGTAGACCCAGTCTTCACACACACTCATATGATATGAAGGAATGGGTTACCCCAGAGTCATACAACACAATTAAAAAATTACCTTCTATGGTACCTTCCCCCTGTATCAAATCTTCGGATTTAGAGGCCTCAGCTCCGCTCATAGTGTAGACTCGCCCTCCAGCTTGTGGTTTCTTGGCTCTTGCAGCATTCACTGAAGGTTCGGCCTTCGCTTGATTGCAGTCTCGGGACACGTGGCCAAGTTTACCACATTTGAAGCATATGAATCCGTTCATGGTATAGTCCCTTGTGAAATGGTCCTTCCCACACTTTAGACATCTGGAAGGATACGCCGTGTTTGGGCCAATCTGGTTCCCAGTAGAACCTCCACCAGAACTTCCACCCATGGCTTGTTGCAAATTCCCCGTGCATCGGGAGTACGGCTTCTTCTGGAAATGGTTAGCACTGTTACTGCCGCCTCTCTGGAATCTCGTAGGCCCAAAGTTTCTCTTCTCGTGTCTCTAGATTACTCCAGAGCCTCTACATCACAGTAAGTATCCAGTAGTTGTGAGAATTCATTGATCCTCAAGGTGATCACAGCCTTCTTCACTTCATACCTCAGCCCTTCCGTGAATCTTCGGCATTTCCATGCTTCATCTAGTTGGTTCTGAAAGTATGTCAAAAATTGTGACAAGTTTTCAAATTTTGCTGCGTACTCGCTAACAGTCATATTTCCTTGTCGCAGGTTGAGGAATTCCGACTCCTTCGCATGCCTTGCGCTCGCAGGAAAATACTTATCCAAGAACTTTTCCTTGAATAAGCCCCAAGTAATCTCTCGGTTCATAGCTTCCAGCATCTGCTGCACTCCATTCCACTAATTTTCAACATTGCTTACCAGCATAAATGTAGCATAGTTTACCTTCTTGTCCTCGGCGCAGTTCATTCCTTGAAAGACTTTCTCCAATTCCTTGATCCACAGACTAGCCTTGTCTGGATCAAATTCTTCCTTGAATTGAGGAGGGTTGTGGCGTCGAAACTCTGCCAAATTCTGAGCATCAGCAGTAGCCTCTAGCTGTTGAGTAACTCGCTCTTGTTGTTGTGCAACTCTCTCTTACTGCTGAGCAGCTTGCTCAGTTTATTGTGCGACGGCCTCAGCCATCCTCTGCATTGCCGTTATAGCTGCTGCCATATCTTCCCTTCACGCCATCTTACTTTCTTAGATCAGATTAACTGAAAACATAGAAAAGTTAGTTGCATTCACTAGGAACACTAAACAATACACCTTTATGTATACTATTCAGAGAACACACAGCACAAACAAGACAGACTCAACCACAAGACCCAAAGAAACATGAATCGGGGCTCTGATACCAACTTAATGTAACGCCCCTTTTCAGAAGGGAACATCACATTATCAATTACAATGCGGAAATAAAATTGTGTAAGTTAAGACTCGGTTCATTTTAATAATATGTATATTTACTTGATTATAGTTGGGTAATTAAATTGGTGAGTATATTTTTTTGTTGATTTAATAATCATGATTATAATGACAATAAATGGAAATAAAGGATGAAGACAGAATTAAAGCGTACATTGGAAATTAACATTTCATATTCATATATATTTATCAAACTGTTTAGTTACAAAGCCTAGTACATCAAAAAGAAAAATTATACCTGCCCCCAAAGGATTATACATACAAATCCCCACGGTATCAGAATATATAGCCCACTACAGACAAAACATCAGGCCCCCAAAATAAAATACTGGTAGCCCTCAGTAGTTACAAGTAAAGTCAGTCCCTCAAGTAAGGAGGAACCGTGTCAGGATCCTCTTCAGGATCCTCCTCGGAGTCGTCCTCAGGGACTTCCTTGGGATCTTCCTCATCAAAGGAAATCACCATAGGAATCACAGAATTACAGGACGGGGCCCGAGCTGTGGAACGAAAAGAGTCTTCCCGCTGAGTGAAATAACGGTCACCCCATATCTTGCGCATCGGTAGTTGAAACTCCAAGCGTAGACTAATACAGGAAGTGAAGACAGGCGACTCGTGGCGCCTCTAGGCTAGAGATATCGACACATCCCCGTATAGACGCAACGCTCAGAACCATAGTTGATGTGCCAGCACTCTGGCCCTCCCAAGAAAGTCAGGCGCATATCTCCCAAAAATCTCTGCGTGCGTGGCTCTATATTCTTCTGCAGTCGCTCAGTCGAGATAAGGCCAAAAACCAGGGAAGTCGAGAGCTTCCGGTTCCTTGCAGTTATCTTCTATGGAACGCAGCATACAGACAAAATAGTAATGGAGAGACAGAAAAGAGGTAAGACATCCTACCATCATTACCAATAATACAACAATTCCAAACTATAATAACAATAAATGCCAGATAATTCATGGACTCACTATGCACATGCTCTCAATAACCAAAATCCTACTCCATGGAGCTAGACACAAAACAGTCGGAGAGAACGATCAGGAGGTATGTCTGTATTCCTTGGCTGCCCAGGCCCTCAAGTGCTATAATTCTCAAATTATCATCGTGCACATCATGGCATTTTACAAGACATTCTACATAGATCTCGATATAGGACAGCGTCTCGGTCCGGATCGTCAGTGTGTTTGCATCGGTCTGCCCCACGGACAGAGAGCTACCAACTGCCCATTGCGAGGTACCCGCACCCTGATGCCCCCAAGGTCAACAAGTAACCTACACTTGTCTATTCGCACCCGCATAAAGGTGTAAGTTCAACTCCTAGGCTACCGGCCTTAACCAAGTCCAACGGACAAGCGCATTCTTTTCGTTCAATGCATAACTCAATCATGCTCTTCATGACCAACTAGGTCCATCATGCTTCAAATGCATATCATATCATTTAACAACAAGATTTGATCCCATTCATGGGTCCACAACAAGGCAATAGTACCTTTTAAGGATAACCACAATGTCCATTCCTAGTCATGATAGAAGTCAACCATTAAATTCATTATGTGCCTCACAAGCTCACCCATACTCATGTTCTTCCCTGTTTATGAATCCTTAATTAATTTCTAGTCATCTAATTATTTATGATTAATATGCTTTTATTAGTCCAAAGGTTTTGAGTCCAGGAAGATACACGGCCAGAATCACCAACAAAGTCACAGATTTAATTGCTAGGTGTTAGGTGATAAACCATACTTGTGAATTCGACGGAGACAATATATTTAGTGAAAAATTGAGGCTGCCATTCGACGAAAAATAACATGACAGAAGGATGAAAGATTGGAGAACATTTTATAACAAGATTGGCTAAAAATCAATTTCTGTGGGATGGAGGTTCTGTCGAACGGAGATCAAAACTGTTGAATTTTTCCAGAAGGTCAGCAGAAGTCCTAATTCGACGGATGTGGGTGTCGACGTTGGAGAAATCTCCCAAGTGTCGAATTGACGAAAACACTGGTCAAAAACTCTAATTCGATGGATCTGTCATTCTAACTCGATGAATTTTAATATTTCTAAATGATCAGGATATCAATTTCGACGGGTTTGGCCAGGAGTTCATACTCGACGGATTTTAACATTTTACCAAGTGATCAGGATATCAAATTCGACGGGTTTGGTCAGGAGTTCATACTCGACGAATTTTAACATTTTACTAAGTGATTAAGATATCAAATTCGACGGGTTTGGCCAGGAGTTCATACTCGACGGATTTTAACATTTTACTAAGTAATCAAGATATCAAATTCGACGGGTTTGGCCAGGAGTTCATACTCGACGGATTTTAACATTTTACTAAGTGATCAAGATATCAAATTCGACGGGTTTGGCTAGGAGTTCATACTCGACAAATTTTAACATTTCACTAAATGATTAGGATATCAAATTCGACGAGTTTGGCCAGGGGTTCATACTGTTACAAGTTTTCACATGAAATTTCCAAATTTCTGGGCACAACACCGTGACTATCCGAGAACCATTCAGAAGTCATTCCCTTCCATATTACACGTTCCAATACATCCAGATGTATATCAAAACACACAAACAACCAAATAGCACACATACAATACAAACAACATGCAAAAACAGAATGACCCTCAACACCAATCACAGACGTTCCTAAATGCTAAAATAGGTTGAGGAGGAGTGTCTTCCTCTTACCTTAGAGAAGCACAAAGAAAGGTTGCTCCTTTTTGGTCAGAAATTATGTTTTCAGCTTCCAGGAAATCCTTAAACATTTAAACTTGCAAAAATCAGAATCCAAATATTGAAATGGATACCCATTGTCATCAAAATGATAGTGGGTTACGAAAATGAGAAGAGAGGGAGAAAAAGCTAAGAGCTTTACCTTAAAGCTCCAACCTTTAAGCTTTCAAAGACGTAAGAGAATGGAGATGGAGAAAATGGCAGAACTTTGAAGATGATTTCCTCAATGATGGTGGTCCTCCAACACAAAATGGTGCTAGGATTGTGACAGTTTGAAGAACAAAATGGAGGTATGGGTGGATGGTGTTGCTGCTGTGGGGTGAAAGAGAAGAGAGAAAGATGAGTGAATAGTGAGCTGTGTACAGGGAGGAAGGGAAAAGGTGAGAAAGAAAATGAATTAGACCCCCAAATAGCCAAACATGCAGCACCCAAGGAAAAGAGGAGAGAGAAAAAATATAAAATGGTTGGAGGAAGCTTCCTTGAGAAGCTTCGCGCGCTCCTCGATAAAGTGTATAGTAAGCTTGTCTCCAAATTAAATACATCTGACAGATGATTAATTACACTGCTAAAATTATTTTCTCAGTGAATAAAAGTTACAATTGATGAAAATAATATTTTATTATTCATCTGATAATTTTATGATACCGCGATTTTATCTAGCAGATAAAATCTCGAAAAACGTAAACCTCACAAACTGTGCCCGGCTTCGGGTTTAGTAAGATCCCCCGTTGACACGTTGATAGTTCAAGGTTTACCAGCCTCAGGGAAAATATTCTATTTTCCCCGGCTCCGCTCAGTGTACACGCAAAATGAAGAATATATTAAAATATTCATCATTTCCAGAAAAATCCACAAAAATTCCTAAAAATCATAATTATTGTAAAATAATTATTTATAATGAAATAAAGAATTTTCGGGATGTTACAAGACGAGAGGGAGAAGGAAAGACCAGCGTAAATGAGAAAATGGGGGAATAATTGTGATATTACCCCCCCCCCACAATCGTGCTGCAAAATGAGGGTGAGGAGAGAGAGTGAATAGTGGTTGGGAAGGAAGCTTCCTAGAAACTTCCCTCAAAGCTTCCTTGAGATGCTTCGCGCGCTTCTCGATAAAATACATAGTAAGCTTGTCTCCTTAATTAAATACATCTGACAGATGATTTAATTACACTATTAGAATTATTTTTCCAGTGAATAAAAGTTACAATTGATGAAAATAATATTTTATTATTGATCAGATGATTTTATGATACAGCGATTTTATCCTAGCAGATAAACCTCAAAAAACGCAAATCTCGCAAACTATGCCCGGCCTCAGGTTTAGTAAGATCCTCCGTCGACAGGTTGGCAGTTCAAGGTTTACCTGCCTTAGGGAAAACATTTCGTTTTCCCCAGCTCCGCTCAATGCACGCAAAATGAGAAATATATTAAAATATTCAACGTTTCTAGAAAATTCCACAAAAATCACCAAAAATCACAAATATTATAAAATGATTATTTAAAATGAAATAAATAATTTTTGGGATGTTACAGAAATAGCTGGGAATAATTTGTTTCTGGGTCACAAATGAGCTAAGTAATGTGTAGTTAAAGTTTCAGGACAATCAGAGTTAATTTGGTATTTTTAGGCATACTAGTTGTGCTTTTAGTGTTGGATTGACCCCCAGCAGATATGGAAAAATAGGGAAATGGTGAAACAAGAATTTTAATGAATCTTAGGATTTATTTTAAATCTCTCGAAACTTAGGAAACTGAATTTGGTGAAATTGAAGTGTTCTTAATAGATCGAAGATATCAGTGTAGTCACTTAAATGACTACACAGTTCTTATTGGTTGCTACCTTGACTCTTATAAGTCTTCAAAATGAGATATTTTTCTCATTTCTCACCTCTCTCTCACAGCTACAGCAGGAGAGCACAAAAGGAAAACCAACAAAGAAGCAAAAAATAGGTCCTTCATCAACCAAAGAGGAGGAAAAGTTTAGTGGTGGAGAGGAACTACTCACTGACTTCATTTTTTTATCATTGAGGTAGGGGGAAACCTTGTCTTGACTTCTTACTTTCATTTGCTTCATTTGCTTCATGAGGGGCTTGAAGAGGGAATAGGGTTTTGAAGTGTGGTTTTTTGGTTCTTGAATTGAATCTTGATGAGGAACTTGAGGATGGCTTAGTTGTGTAAAATTTGGTTTGTTGGATGCATTAGGATGAATTTTTCATCACTTAGATGCCTTAGTTCCCTTTTAGGTCAAAATTGAGGGTTTAGGTTTAGGTTGATGTTTAATTCACAAAATTGTATGATTGAGTGGAATTAAAGTGGTTTAAGAGTTGTAATGTCTTAATGGATCTTACTTGATGTGAGAAAACAAGTGGAATTGAAGTTTAAGGGTTTAGAGCACCTTTGTTCCTCAATGGAACAGTAGCTCCATCCGTAAAATCTGTAGATTTCATTCTGCCCAGTCGGCACTCAAGCGCTGAGTGCCAACAAGGCAGACAAAGAGCATTTTGTGCTACACGACCCACGCTTGAGCGCCCATAGGGGAGTGCCTGAGCACGTGTAATACCCTTAATGACATGCTAGACTTATGTATGTGTTCAAAAGGTAGCATATGGCTTGCTTAACATGCATGTTTAATTTTGTGATAATCCGAGTTAGTTTAGGTACCTTGTTGTAACCCAGAGTGTGAAAAGTTATTTAAAATGACTCAGATAATAGCATAAAGTGCTTAGATGAGGGAAATAAATATAGATAGTTTATTTCTAGGTCATAAATGTATGAAATAAGATGCAGTTAAAGTTTCAAGGTAAATTGAGTTAATTTGACATTTTTAGGCATACTGATTGTCTTTTTATAGCTGGATTGACTAGTAGCAGATATGAAAATATCAGATAACGGTGAAATAACTTTTCATATGAATCCTAGTATTTATTTTAAAGTTGTTGGAAGTTGAAAATCTTAATTTAGCTAAATCTAAGTGTTCTTAGTAGATTGAGATTTATCAGTTATGTCCTAAAGGCCTTAAGGGTCTTTTGTTTCTTTTATAAGCCTTTATTCACGGCTCCTTTGTTTCACCAGCAGAAACAGAAACCGTGAGAGAAGAAAGAAAAGAAGAGGAAGCAAATACCAAGGAAGAGGAGGAGAAAAAGAGGAAATCCAAAGGCAAAGCCAATGTTTGAGATCCACCAAGCTTGAATATGCCAAAGGTAGGGGTTTTATGTTCATCTTCATCCCTTTTCTCTATTTTCACCATAGATGCACTTAGGGTGCAAGGTAGGACAAAATGAGTTCTAGGGTTGTTTGATGTGTTTTGCTTGCATGATTATGTTTCTACAGTTGATTATGATTTGGTCATAGCATAAGTTAGAGTAAACAAACTTAGAATATCTCATTTGAACCCTTGATTCACAAAATGAAGCTTTAGGTCAAGGAATGTAAGATTTTAGTTCATAATCTAAATTAAGAGGTTTAAGTTAGTGATTAATGACTTTTGTGTGTTAAGGAACTAATTGGGGACTTAGGATCACTTAGAAACTAATTTAGGATGGCCAAAAACCATGAAAAGTTTCAATGGAACAACAACACAACTCTACAAAATTGTGCAGATTTTATGTCATACAGGGAGCACCCAGAAGCCCTGCACTAAGCACTTAGGCACTCATGTTCTAGAGATGAAGGTTCGTGTAGTTGGGCATAGAGCGCTTAGGCGCTCAGCGCAGAGTGCTTAGACGCTCAATGGCCAGAAGATTTCATGCATATCAGAGTGTAGAGTGCTTAGATACTCAGTCCAGAGCACTTAGGTGCGCAGTGGGAGATAGTACAGGGCTGTTCTCTACCTAGTGATCATCCAGATGCTCAAGGAGAGGGCTCTTAGCCACCCATCACAGAATTCAACAGGGAGTTGTTTTTTATGTTTGAAGTCCTTGATTATTTGGAATCTTTTATGAATGCTTTCTAAAGAGTGTTAAGGAACAAATAGGGATATTTTCAAGAGAGAAACTATCTCCTAACAAGTATGAGAAAGTTTAAACCATTGAGCATTCAAGAGTTATGGTTTGCCTTAGGTAAGTATCTAGCACCTTAGGCCACTTTCATGGTAAAGTATATCACTTGAGAGTAATGATTGATGAGTTAGTGTTTAGATATTTGTATGATAGGAATGATTAGTAGTATTGATCTTTGTGAGTATCCTTTGACATTGTACTACATCACTAAGGCCAAAGGAGATAAGTGAGGAGTCCATAAGGTTCTTTTGAACAAGGATTTAGCCTGAACTTCTCAGCGTGCCAAAGTACGTGTGATGTGAGGTTGAACTTTCCGTCTATTTACCACAAGATAATACACTAAACCAATATTCCTAAGCTTAACATCTTGGTTCTAAGTTAGACTAAGTATGTATGTATGAAATGTATGTTAACTTGGTAACTTTAGCTATTAAAGTATATCCTTGTAGTTGCTTTAAACATATCTTATTTAGCATGTATTAAAATTATGTTTATTATACTATGTATGTTAGTTTTGGTTTACTCATACTGAGAAATGTTGTTTCTCACCTCGCTGTGTTACCATGTAATTCTAGGTGAAAGTTGTTCCAAGAGTAAGAAGAAAAGGGAAGCTAAAGAGTAGATTAATTTTATAGTTTATGTTACAAATGTTATATATTTTTGTGCTACTTTTGTAATGTAAAGAGCTATATAGTACTTCAAACCTTTGCTAAGGCTAATGTTGTGTGTGTGTGTTACATATATATATATAGGTGCATTTTGCTATGAGTTTATGTTTTCTACAATTCATATGACTCTTTATAATGTTTGTAATGAACATTATTGATATATGGATCAGGCTTTTTTTTAGGTATGTAGTGACGTTGTAATGCTAAGTATCTCTTTATACCCTTAGTATATTGGGATATTAGTATTAGGGCGTTATATTATGGTATCAGAGCAATTCATCTTGTTGAGCCAGGGTATGGACTGATTATGCTTAGGCATGTTAGGAGTTCCTTTATAGAAATCATGTCTTTCTTATTTCATATGTTAGATATGATGATAGAATTGCATAATTTACTTAAGTTGGTTTGTTGTTAGCTACTGTTGCACAGTTACATGATATTGAGATTGTAACTCAACATATGTAGTTTCTGTGTGTACAGGAAACTCTGGCACCAAAAAGATGACCTAGAAAAACAGGGAACTCATTTTCAGAAGGACCTAACATAACTGACGCAGTTATGGCTATGGCCAATGTTATGATAAAGGTGCTTAAGAGGATGGAAGCAAATCCTCCTCAGCAACCTCCACCACCAATCCAACCAGTGTAAGGAGTACAACAAGTCGGAAGGAATCAGAATTTCCAAGACTTGATAGCTTTCTGTCAAATGAACCCTCCGTAGTTTAGAGATGAGTACAACCCCGCTAAGGCTGAGGAGTGGCCTAGTGAGATAGATAAGATCTTCGAAGCTATGGTTTGCTCGGAGGAGCAAAAAGTGTTCTTCGCCTCCTATATGTTAAAGGGTGAGGCAGAGCATTGGTGTAAAGGTACCAAGAGGTACTTGAAGCCGCAGAAACCCCGATGTCATAGGAAGATTTTAAGACAACCTATCTAGAGAAGTTTTACCCGCAAACTCTATGTAACACCCTCCTTAGGGCATCACATTTATGTTACTTATTTATCAAATTACCGCTTTAAAAATAATTCGTGCTTTGTAGTATAAATACGAGTTGTAAAATTTCTTAATAATAATAAGATAAATTTAGCGGAAAATAAAAACATTACAACATTGTCACAAATAATTTACATCATATATACATATACAAGTCTTAGTACGGTCATACTTTAATATTTACAAACTAGACTCTCAAAATATTTAAAGCATTAATTAAAACTAACATACTGCCCAAGTACTACTACTCAGCAGGACCTCAGATAGGTCCTCCTCAGATTCCTCAGAAGATAGGAATCCAGTCGGATGCGAAGTCCTACGGACAGGTGTCCGCGCAGATGACACAATACTGACCTCACTAGGGGTACGGTAATAAGTCCTCCAGTACTGCCTAATAGATATTGGAAACTCTAGGTGTACATAAATATCCATAGTAAAGTAAGGATGTCCAAGATGTTGTCTACTCAAAATAATATTTAAATCTCTCATATAATAAATACGCTCTCTCTCCAAATCAACGTTCCATGCCTCAGATTCTCCACGAAACGTCAACCTCATATAGCCAAGGAAACAAAGCATCTCCATCGTATTAGAACTCAGCTTCCTCTACGAGAATCTGCTCTTCCTCGCCTTCTTGATCAATTTCTTGCTCAACGTCTTTACAAATATAAATACAATATGAATATGCATACAAAGAGGTGAGATCACCTACGCCATTACCAGTATGGTAGCAATAAAGATAAAACACATATAATATCTCATACTGCTATCATACCATAATTACAGGTATGCCATCAACATCATTTATCATTACAACACATGTAATAAACAATAATATGATCATGCCATTACCAATACTCAAATATTCAACAATTCAATTATCATAAACAATAATTACGATAATGGCCTTAATAACTATGCAAATGCACATAGACTCAATTTCCTACTCCATGGAGCTAAAACTAAGGTCAGAGAGAGTGATTGAAAAGATCTGCCTGTACCAACATGCCTCAGACCACGTGCTCAATTTTGCACATCTAGCATATACAAGACAGTTTTTATCAGATCTTGATTAAGAATAGTGTCTCGATTAGGATCATTGGTATGTTGCGTCGGTCTAACCCATGGTACAGAGGAGCTACCAACTGCCCATTGTAAGCAACCCGCACCCTAATGTCCCCAAGGTCAACGAGTGACTTACACTACGCATATCGCACCCACTCAAGAGGTGTATTCTCTCCTAGGCAATTAGCCTCATACAGTCCATCGGACCTTTCCAATGCATGTACTATGCACCATTCACAGTTCCAATTCATTATCACATATTCGAGGTCCAATCATTAACCTAACAGTATCTTTACTGTATTTTCATCGCGTAGTCATATTTTCACGTTTTCTCAATTGTGGAACAATTTATGTCACATTTTCAAATTGCGTATTGATTTTTCAACGTTTTCTCAATCGCGTAAAATATTTTTCATACGTTTTAAATCAAAAATACTATTTTTCTCATTTAACACTAAAATTGACTTTATTTTCCATATTTGCATAATAGTCCCTCAAAAATATAATATTTACATTATAGTCCTCATTTAAATAATATTTTCACAATAGTCCCTCATAAAAATTATATTTACAAAATAATCCCTCTATTATTAAGTATTTACAATACATCCCCTCTTTTATAAAATATTTACAATGTAACCCCTCTTTTAATAATAATTTGCAATATACCCTTCTTGAAATATTAATCATAATATAGTCCCACTTTTATAAAATATTTGCAATACAACCCCTCAAAAATTAGTATTTATACTATTTCCCCAAAATTGGCAATTCATTCTTTTACTACAGATATTACATCTCAAATTTTTCAGACGCGCTTCAAAACCCATAGGATGAGCTATACGTCAGTAAACTTCAAGTATTGATACCCGATTTTATTTCATAACCCATTTATCTAATTGCATCAATTTGTTTTCTAAAAATCATTTAACTTACTACTAAATTTCAATTCTTCCAAAACCATTCCTTTCTCATTTAAACTTTCAATTCTCAATTTGAATCCATCATTTTCAAGACTTTGGTCCTCTTAACCCTAATATGGTCATGAGCCTCAAGCTCTTTAGAACCCTCATGAAATCGTTTCATCATGTTATTCACATCCTAAATTATACATACACTTGCATGTATTCAAAATCATACAGACAAGCTTATATCAAAGCAATAATTATAAAATCACATATGCAATCACAAAAACAAAACCATAAACACCACAAACAAAATCAAAGAAGCAATAAACAGCAAGTGAATAAACCCTTATGGGTTTTTCATCCGTACAAAACCATCCACACACCACCAAAACTTGGTTGGTGAGGTTAAATCTCCCTATTACCTCTTGAAGACAAGAATCCACAAGTCTCCTCCTCCTCCTCGATTTCGTGTGAGCCAACACAAATCCCTAATAATTCTTCAAAAATTAATAAAATCACAAACAAAGCTTAATAATAAAGAACCATGGAACAATCATGGTTTAGAAAATCAAAAACTTAATTTAAAACCAAAGAATCAAAAGTTTACCTTTAGGAAAGTAAACCAAAACTTGGATTTGAAGCTCTTAGGATAGGATTTTGACAAAACTTCCTAAATGAAAAGTGTTTAGGAGGTGGTTTAGGTTTAGGAAATGTAAAGAGTAAAAATTATAGAAGATGGGTAGGGATTCTAGGTGTTGGGGCCGAAACCCTCCAAAAGAAAAAGAAAGAAAAGTATTCTTGAGTTCTTGGGAATTTTGAGAGAAAATGATGCTTAGTCTTTAGGTGAGAGAAAAAGTAAATATTGAGAGTAAAATGAGGAGGTGCAGCCGTGAGGTGAGTGTAGGAAATATTAAGGGATAAACTTTGATAGTAAATATCCCATTGTGTTCACATTTGAAAGGCACATGGCCTATGTCACAATTGGTCATGCAATGGTCACTTGGATGGACCTAAAACCTTATAGAACTTGGTAGAAATTGGCCTCTTGGCCGTGGAACATTACGGGGGTTTAGGGACTTGGTTTGACTTCAATTAAACTTAATCACATGCTAATTAGATGGCTAGTTAATTAGGTTAGGTTTCCTAATTACACTTAATTAATTATCTAATTACATTGCTAATTAATTAGCTAGGTCATTGCATATGTCATGCTTAGTCATGGCTTCTAGATGAAATTAGGATATCTAATTAGTAACTAGCTTATAACTAATTAATAATTAGGTTAGTTCAATTAGTTTCTTAATTAGGCAATTAGGTCAACTAAGTTAGGTTTAATTAGCTACTTAGTAACTAGTCAAGCCATTATATTTGACTAAATCCTAACCCTTGAAATTAACTTTATTTCCTATCCATTGATTTAATCTAAGGTGGATATCACTTAGTGATTTTATCAAGATTGTTCTCACACCATTGATCTGATCAATGGTCATGATCAAAAGCATCTAAATCAAGTTGTTCGTCTAATGGTCCACAATAAAGTCTATGCCACTTTATTTGACCAATTTCTATTAGTTTAGAAAAGTCCAGCCATCGATTTTGATTGGTTCCTATTGGTTCATTCTAATTTAGGTTACATAAAATATTCTAAGCACATTTTCTATCAATTAAAATATATCAGGTCAAATAATTATAGCAGAAGCTGCTATAAATAAAACAGCAGATATTTATCAGTGAAATATTTTTATTTCACATATAAATTCTAAAAATTAAAAGATTCTTTTCTGTGTCACTCAGATAAATTCCCCCGCTTTCAAATAAATCAGATAAGAATTTCCCCTGCCCGAAAATTATTATTTTCCCGATCCAGAGCAAATCACACAAAATAATCAAAAACATTATCGGAACAGTCAAATTATTTTTATATCACACAGAAAATACAAAACAGTGAAATTCTACTATTACTATTAACATAGTAAGAATTTGGGGTGTTACAACTCTCTCTCTCTAAAAATAAGTTTCGTCCTCAAAACTTGATACGCACTTAAAATAAAAAGGGATACTACTCTCTTATCTTCTCTTCCAACTCTCATGTAGCTTCACCACTTACATCGTTCCAAACCACTTTAACCAACACAATCTCCTTACCTCGAAGTTGCTTTGTCCTTCGATCTTCAATCTTGACTGGAAACGTCTCATAGGTTAAATTTTCCTTCATTTGTACGGTGTCTGGTTCGATAACGTGAGTCGGATCAGAAATATATTTTCGTAGTTGTGATACATGAAATACATTATGAAGATTTGACAGAAAAGGTGGTAATGCATTCTGATAATCTACCGGACCTACTCGACGGAGTATCTGATACGGCCCGATAAACTTCGGAGTGAGCTTCCTTGACTTAATCACTTGTCCAACTCCAGTCATAGGTGTCACACATAGAAATACATGGTCACCTTCTTCAAATTCAAGCGGTCTTTGTCTTTTATCAGCATAACTCTTTTGCCGCGTCTGAGTTGTCCTCATCATGTCTTGGACTATCTTCACTTTCTCAGTTGTCTACTGTACAAATTCTGGTCCTACCATAGTACTTTCACCATCATGGTACCAACACAATGGCGTTCTACATCTTCTCCCATATAATGCCTTATAGGGTGCCATCCCTATGCTCGAATGGAAACTATTGTTGTATATGAACTCTATCAATGGTGAAAATTCATCCCAACAACCAGTTTGCTCCAGAACACAAGCTCTCAACAAGTCCTCCAATGACAGAATCGTCCTTTCTGACTGACCATCTATTTATTGATGGTAAGCAGAACTTAAACGTAGCTTTATTCCCATCGCTTCTTGCAAACTATTCCAAAATATTGATTTAAATCGTGGATCTCGATCAG
The DNA here is from genome assembly GCA_029884595.1 of Ormosia semicastrata. Classification (NCBI taxonomy): domain Eukaryota; kingdom Viridiplantae; phylum Streptophyta; class Magnoliopsida; order Fabales; family Fabaceae; genus Ormosia; species Ormosia semicastrata. The sequence goes on from JAQQTO010000063.1 coordinate 58,458,539, forward strand.
AAATTATACTGGATGGTACACCATAAAGTCTAACAATTTCATTGATGTACACTTGAGCTAACTTTTCCATTTAGTATTTAATATTAATTGGTAAAAAGTGCGCCGTCTTTGTAAGCCAATCAACAATTACCCAAATAGAAATGTGACCTTTCCGAGTTCTTGGTAGTCCCGTTACGAAATCCATTGCTATGTCATCCCATTTCCATTCAAGAATAGGCAAAGGTTGCAACATTCCCGATGGTCTTTGGTGTTCCACTTTAGCCTTTTGACAAACTAAACAGGATGATACATATTCAGTGACATTCTTCTTCATTCCTTGCCACCAATACAGTTGTTTCAAATCTTGATACATCTTCGTGGCTCCTAGATGCATACTCAACTTACTTCTGTGAGCTTCATCCAAAATCAATCTCCTAAGTTCTGAATCGTTTGGCACACAAACTCTTCCTTTGAACTTCAGAATTCCATCAATACCTTTGCTGAATTCCAATTCTGCTCCTTGACTTCTTGCTTCCTTTACTTCTTGCAAATACTGATCACTGTTTTATCCTTCTCGTATTCTACCCATCAAGTCATTCGAAATAGTGATCATGTTCAAACACATCTTCCCTGGTGTCAACTTTACAGATAGACGCATATCCCGAAATTCTTCTATCAGTTCCTTCTCTTTAATCATCATAATAGAAGCATTAAGCATTTTCTTACTTAAAGCATCCGCTATGACATTCGCCTTTCCGGGATGATACTGTACCTGAAAGTCATAATCCTTCAGAAACTCTAGCCAACGCCTATGTCTCATGTTCAACTCTTTCTGGTCAAACAAATACTTCAAACTTTTATGATCACTAAAGACAATGAACGTTGCTCCATAGAGAAAATGTCTCCATACCTTTAATGCAAACACTACTGCTTCAAACTCCAAGTCATGAGTCGGATAATTCCTGTCATGAACTTTCAACTGTCTCGACGCGTATGCCACAACTTTACGGTTCTGCATAAGTACACAACCCAACCCTAAGTACGAAGCATCACAATACACTTCGAAAGACTCGTTCGGATCAAGCAGAATCAGAATCGGTGAAGTAGTCAGTCGTCTTTTCAACTCTTGAAAACTTTCTTCGCATGCATCAGTCCATACAAACGGTTGATTCTTTCATGTAAGTTGGGTAAGAGGTCTTGTAATCTTCGAAAACCCCTCGATAAATCGTCGATAGTAACCCTCCAATCCAATGAAACTACAAATCTCTAATACAGTCTTTGGTCTTTCCCATTCAACAACTGTCTCTACTTTCGAAGCATCAACCTCAATTCCATCTACCGAAATAACGTGTCCCAAAAATTAAACTTCGCTTAACCAAAATTCACATTTGGACAACTTGGCATACAATTTATTCTCCTTCAGAATCTGGAGAACCACTCTGAGATGTTCAGCATGTTCCTCCTGACTTCGAGAATAAATCAAAATGTCATCAATAAAGACAACAATAAACTTATCCAAGTATAAATGGAAAATCCTATTCATAAAGTCCATAAATATTGCAGGTGCATTGGTCACACCAAACGACATCACTTGATACTTGTAATGCCCATATCGTGTCTGAAACGCAGTCTTGGGAATATCCTCTACTTTCACACGTATCTGGTGATAACCAGAAAGTAAATCAATCTTGGAAAATATTGCAGCTCCTCGCAATTGGTCAATCAGATCATTAATTCTTGGTAGTGGATATTTGTTATTGATCGTAATCTTGTTCAATTGTCAGTAGTCTACACATAGACGAGAAGTCCCATCCTTCTTCTTTACCAACAATACAGGAGCTCCCTATGGTGATACACTTGGTCTTATAAACTGCTTTTCCAATAAATCCTCCAGCTGTTTCTTAAGCTTTGCCAACTCTACTGGCGACATTCTGTAAGGTGCCATAGATATTCATCCAACTCCAGGTACCAATTCAATAGAGAACTCAATTCCTCTTTCCGGTGGTAGTCCAGGTATATATTCAGGAAATACCTTAGGAAATTCGCTAACAACGAAAATATCCTACAAAACATCTTCACATTGAAGCTCCAAAGATGACATCAACAAATACCCTTGATCTCCTTCCTTCAAACAGGCTTCTACTTGAGTAGCCGTTAGAAATTTAGAATCCTTAGCCTCAGGAAAAACCAAGGTCTTACTGGAACAGTCTATCAAGATATGGTTAGAAGATAACCAATCCATTTTTAAGATTACATTAATCTTGGAAAGAGGCAAACAGATCAAATCCATATGAAAGATTCTATCCCTAACACATACAGGGCAATTCAAACATACTTTTGTAGTTATCACAGGCTTATCAGTAGGAGTAACAACATTCAAATCATACGGCAATGTAGTCACAGCTAATCCCAAACGCTCCACACAATCACATACAATGAAAGAATGTGTTGATCCCAAATCATATAATACTGTTAAAGGATTACCTTAAATGGCACACTCCTCCATAATCAAGTCTTCTGATTTTACGGCTTCCTCTCTGCTCATTGTATACACACGACCACCCGCCTGTGGCCTCGCAGTACAAACACTGCCCACTAATGGTTCCACCTTCGGTTGGTCACATTCTCTGGAAAAATGTCCAGGCTTCCCACATCTATAACAAATCACCCCTCTTATGCTGACAATCCTTGGTAAGATATCCTTTCCCACACTTGAAGCATTTCAGTGTAGAAGTTCCAGTTGAAACTGCCCCTACTGCCACTAGAACTTCCTCCAAACGATTGTTGCCTATTCTGACTCCCTACTGGTTTGGTGTATGGTTTCTGTTGATAACAGTTGCCACCGCTACTCTTCCCTCTTTGGAACCGTGTAGGTCCAAAGTTCTTATTCCTCGCTTCACGGAGATGATCAATTTCTTCCACTTTTCGGCACTTATCCAACAATACTGAAAACTGATCAATATCCACAGTTGCTAAAGCTCGCTTGATGTCAAGCCTCAACCCCTCTTCGAATTTCCTACACTTCCACTCCTCATCTGGGTGCATTTCGAAATACCTCAAAAACTTAGACAAGCTTTCGAATCTTGCAGCATACTCACTTACGGTCATCGCTCCTTGTCTCAAACTAAGGAATTCCATCTCCTTAGCATGTCAAACACTTGCTGGAAAATACTTTCCCAAAAACTTCTGTTTAAAGAGTTTCCATGTCACAACTCTCCCCTCAACTTGAATCAATCTCCGGGCTCCTGCCCACTAAGCCTCTCCATCGCCAACTAACACAAATGTTGCGAAAGTAAGCTTCCGCTCCTCAGTACAACCCATACCATCAAATATCTTTTCCAGTTCTTTGATCCACAGATCAACTTTCTTTGGATCGAACTCTCTATGAAACTTCGGTGGATTATTCCTCTGAAATTCTGACAAGCTGTGAGCATCCTAAGTTGCTCTTTGGTTTTGTTGTGCAACAACCTCAGCCATCCATTGTATTGCTGCTACAGCTACAGCCATGTTTTGATTGTCGTCGCCACCATTTCCAGCTCCTGCCCTTGTATTCGCGCGTCCTCTTCCTCGTCCATCCATTTCGTTTTCTCAAATAGACTGAACAACACAAAGAAGAGCTGAAGTCAATTTTCCAAACAATATTATTTTCTTTCAGAAAACAAATACAGAGAATCACATAACTTAAACAAGACAGACCTAACCACAAATCCAAAAAGACTCTAACTTGGGCTCTGATACCAACTAATGTAACACCCTCCTTAGGGCATCACATTTATTTTACTTATTTACCAAATTACCCCTTTAAAAATAATTTGTGCTTTGTAGTATAAATACGAGTTGTAAATTTTTTTAATAATAATAAGATAAACTTAGAGGAAAATAAAAACATTACAATATTGTCACAAATAATTTACATCATATATACATATACAAGTCTTAGTACGGTTATACTTTAATATTTACAAACTAGACTCTCAAAATATTTAAAGCATTAATTAAAACTAACATACTGCCCAAGTACTACTACTCAGCAGGACCCTCAGATGGGTCCTCCTCAAATTCCTCAGAAGATAGGAATCCAGTCAGATGCGAAGTCCTACGGATAGGTGTCCGGGCAGACGACACAATACCGACCTCACTAGGGGTACAGTAATAAGTCCCCAGTACTGCTTAATAGATATTGAAAACTCTAGGTGTACATAAATATCCACAGTAAAGTAAGGATGTCCAAGATGTTGTCTACCCAAAATAATATTTAAATCTCCCATATAGTAAATACGCTCTCTCTCCAAATCAACATTCCATGCCTCAAATCCTCCACGAAACGTCAACCTCATATAGCCAAGGAAACAAGGCATCTCCATCGTATCAGAACTCAGCTTCCTCTACGGGAATCTGCTCCTCCTCGCCTTCTCGATCAATTTCTTGCTCAACGTCTTTACAGATATAAATACAATACGAATATGCATTCAAAGAGGTGAGATCACCTACGCCATTACCAGTACGGTAGCAATGAAGATAAAACACATACAATATCTCATACTGCTATCATACCATAATTACAGTTATGCCATCAACATCACTTATAATCACAACACATGTAATAAACAATAATTACGATCATGCCATTACCAATACTCAAATATTCAACAATTCAATTATCATAAATAATAATTACGATAATGCCCTCAATAACCATACAAATGCATATAGACTCAATTTCTTACTCCATGGAGCTAAAACTCAAGTCGGAGGGAGTGATCGAAAAGATCTGTCTATACCAACATGCCTCAGACCACGTGCTCAATTTTGCACATCTAGCATATACAAGACAGTCTTTATTAGATCTTGATTAAGAACAATGTCTCGGTTAGGATCATTGATGTGTTGCGTCGGTCTAACCCACGATATAAAATAGCTACCAACTGCCCATTGTAGGCAACCCGCACCCCAATGCCCCCAAGGTGAACGAGTGACTTACACTACGCATATCGCACCCACTCAAGAGGTGTATTCTCTCCTAGGCAAGTAGCCTCATACAGTCCGTCGGACCTTTCCAATGCATATACTATGCACCATTCACAGTTCCAATTCATTATCACATATTCAGGGTCCAATCATTAACCCAACAGTATCTTTACTATATTTTCATCGCGTAGTCATATTTTTGCATTTTTTCAATCACACAACAATTACGTCGCATTTTCAAATTGTGTATTGATTTTTCAACGTTTTTCCTATCGTGTAAAATATTTTTCATACGTTTTAAATCAAAAATACTATTTTTCTCATTTAACACTAAAATTGACTTTATTTTCTATATTTGCATAATAGTCCCTCAAAAATATAATATTTACATTATAGTCCTCATTTAAATAATATTTTCACAATAGTCCCTCATGAAAATTATATTTATAAAATAGTCCCTCTATTATCAAGTATTTGCAATACAACCCCTCTTTTATAAAATATTTGTAATATAACCCCTCTTTTAATAATAATTTGTAATATAGCCCTTCTTGAAATATTAATTACAATATAGTCCCTCTTTTATAAAATATTTGCAATATAACCCCTCAAAAATAAGTATTTATACTGTTTCTCCAAAATTGGCAATTCTTTCTTTGACTACAGATATTACATCTCAAATTTTCCGAACATGCTTCAAAACCCATAGGATGAGTTATACGTCCGTAAACTTCAAGTATTGATATTCGATTTTATTTCATAACCCATTTATTTAATTGCATCAATTTGTTTTCTAAAAATCATTTAACTTACTACTAAATTCCAATTCTTCCAAAACCATTCCTTTCTCATTTAAACTTTCAATTCTCAATTTGAATCCATCATTTTCAGGACTTTGGTCCTCTTAACCCTAATTTGGCCGTGAGCCTCAAGCTCTTTGGAGCTCTCATGAAATCGTTTCATCATGTTATTCACATCCTAAATTACACATACACTTGCATGCATTCAAAATCATACAGACAAGCTTATATCAAAGCAATAATCATAAAATCACACATGCAATCACAAAAACAAAACCATAAACACCACAAACAAAATCGAAGAAGCAATAAATAGCAAGTGAATAAACCATTATGGGTTTTTCACTGTACAAAACCATCCCCACACCACCAAAACTTGGTTGGTGAGGTTAAATCTCCCTATTACCTCTTGAAGACAAGAATCCACAAGTCTCCTCCTCCTCCTTGATTTCGTGTGAACCAACACAAATCCCTAATAATTCTTACAAAATTAATAAAATCACAAACAAAGCTTAATAATGAAGAACCATGGAACAATCATGGTTTAGAAAATCAAAAACTTAATTTAAAACCAAAGAATCAAAAGTTTACCTTGAGGAAAGTAAACCGAAACTTGGATTTGAAGCACTTAGGATAGGATTTTGACAAAACTTCCTAAATGAAAACTGTTTAGGAGGTGGTTTAAGTTTAGGAAATGTAAAGAGTAAAAATTATAGAAGATGGGTAGGGATTCTAGGTGTAGGGGTCGAAACCCTCCAAGTGAAAAAGAAAGAAAAGTGTTCTTGAGTTCTTGGGAATTTTGAGAGAAAATGATGCTTAGTCTTTAGGTGAGAGAAAAAGTAAATATTGAGAGTAAAATGAGGAGGTGCAGCCGTGAGGTGAGTGTAGGAAATATTAAGGGATAAACTTTGATAGTAAATATCCCATTGTGTTCACATTTGAAAGGCACATGGCCTATGTCACAATTGGTCATGCAATGGTCACTTGGATGGACTTAGAACCTTATAGAACTTAGTAGAAATTGGTCTCTTGGCCGTGGAACATTACGGGGGTTTAGGGACTTGGTTTGACTTCAATTAAACTTAATCACATGCTAATTAGATGGCTAGTTAATTAGGTTAGGTTTCCTAATTACACTTAATTAATTATCTAATTACATAGCTAATTAATTAGCTAGGTCATTGCATATGTCATGCTTAGTCATGGCTTCTAGATGAAATTAGGATATCTAATTAGTAACTAGCTTATAACTAATTAATAATTAGGTTAGTTCAGTTAGTTTCTTAATTAGGCAATTAGGTCAACTAAGTTAGGTTTAATTAGCTACTTAGTAACTAGTCAAGCCATTATATTTGACTATATCCTAACCCTTGAAATTAACTTTATTTCCTATCCATTGATCTAATCTAAGGTGGATATCACTTAATGATTTTATCAGGATTGTTCTCACACCATTGATCTGATCAATGGTCATGATCAAAAGCATCTAAATCAAGTTGTTCATCCAATGGTCCAGAATAAAGTCTATGCCACTTTATTTGACCAATTCCTATTGGTTTAGAAAAGTCCAGCCATCGATTTTGACTGGTTCCTATTGGTTTATTCTAATTTAGGTTACAGAAAATATTCTAAGCGCATTTTCTGTCATTTAAAATATATCGGGTCAAATAATTATAGCAGAAGCTACTATAAATAAAATAGCATATTTTTATTAGTTAAATATTTTTATTTCACAGATAAATTCTAAAAATTAAAAGATTCTTTTCTGTGTTACTCAGATTTGGGTTTAGTAAGATCCCCTGCCTTCGAATAAATCAGATAAGAATTTCCCCGGCCCGAAAATTATTATTTTCCCGACCTGGAGCAAATCACACAAAACAATCAAAAACATTATTGGAACAGTCAAATTATTTTTATATCACATGGAAAATACAAAACAGTGAAATTCTGCTATTACTATTAACATAGCCAGAATTTGGGGTGTTACACTCTACATGATGACAAGGAAGTGGAGTTTATGCTGTTAAAACAAGGAAGTATATCAGTGGGCCAGTATGTGGCCAAGTTTGATGAGTTATCAAAATTCAGTTCTCATTTTTGTTATCATTCTGACGAGAAATGGCGATGTTAAAAATTTGAAATTGGCTTGGAAAGTGAGATTAAGAGCATGGTGAGACCTATGGAAATCGGGGATTTCCTTCGTTGGTCAACAAATGTATGATTATGGAGTTAAGTGCTGAAAGCCCTTAATCCGAGGAAAGGGTGCAAGACATCCTGAAGAAGAAGCACGAGGATGACAAGAGCAAGCAAGGTGCTTCTATAGCAAGTAACCTTAAAGGAAAAGGCAAGAAGGGATCTAAAGTACCTCATTGTACTAAATGTGGAAAGACACATGGAGGCAGGTGCTTGGCAAGCCAGTCTGTGTAACAACCCCTCTGAAGGGTATCACATTTCAAACCAACTCCTTATGGATTAATTACCCAAGTTATAAAATATTTAATATTAACTTAATACGAGTTTCAAATTTTTATTTTATTTTTACGAAAAAACATAAACTTATTAAACAAAGTAAACAAGAAACGAGAATTGAGTAACATACTTTATATTTAAACAAAATCTGACACGTCCATAATACTTACATACCTCAAAACGTAATTAACCTAGACTGGCCTAAGTTCACAACATCTAGGAACAAGAGTTCTCCTCAAAAAATGAATCCCCTAAGTGGGAATGTCTCGATGGATAGAAATCTGACTCAAAGATAAATCGAAGTCCTCTCTAGGAGTATAGTAAAAATCATTCCACAACTACTTGATAGGTAAAACAAACTCTGCATAAGCAACCGTAAAAGATGAAGTAATGACCCTATTGCGAGTCCTACTTGCGGATAAAGAAATGTCGCCACAATACTCTATATACTATGAGTCCCAATGGACACGCCAAGCCTCAATGCCTTTAAGAAACTATAGTCTAAAGAAACCTAATTGACCCCTCCTTGTCGCCATCGTAGTCTTCACAGATGTAAGCATAAAATAGAAAAAGACAAAGCAATATAGTAAAGAGGTGAAATCCACTACATCAATACCAGTCTGGTAGTATAAAAAATGATAGCAGACATACAGATATAATAATTAACATAATGTACCATATTATCATTTTACAGTAAATCATACTGGCATTTCACGAATAAATTATCATACCACAGATAAAATATTAGATAAATACAATCATCATTTTAAGATGCTGACCAATAATGCATATGCACAAGGACTCAATCCTACTCCATGGAGCTAATACACAATGTCAAAGAGAAAATCCAGAAGATATGTCTGTCACTCAGCTGTCGTGGTCAAAAGTGCTATAATTTATCAATTTATCAAAGTGTACATCAGGCATTATACAAGACATTCTATCCTAGATCATGATATAGGACAGTGTCTTGGTCCGGATCATCCATGTGTTTGCATCAGTCTACCTCACGGACAGAAGAGCTACCAACCATCCATTGTGAGGTACCCGCACCCCGACACCCCCAAGGTCAACGAGTGACCTACACTTGTCTACTCGCACCCGCACTTAGGTGTAAATCAATCTCCTAGGCACATAGCCTTAATCAATAAGTGAACATGCTTTTCTATGCATGATGTATGATCCAAATACACATACTATCATTAATCACATAGTATTTCATATTCACATGCCGTTACTTGGCGATATCATTATTCAACATAACCGGGTCAGTCACCGTTGAACCATTCCTAATGGTATTAAATCAACTGCCCATACAATTGTCTAATATCATTAGTATCAATGATATTATATAACCGTCCATACAATTACATAATACCAATGATCCACGCGGGTCCAGTACTTCGACCCTACAGCAAAACTAGCTGTTCCTCTCAATCGCGTAGTGATATTATCGCATTTTCAAAATCGCGTAATACTTTCAGTACGTTTTCAAATCGCGTAATGATTTTTCAACATTTTCTCAATCGCATAAAGATTTTAAAATATTTTCTAAATCGCGTAGTTAAAATTTACTATTTTTAAATCACGTAAGATTTTTTTGCTTATTTTCAATGGCGTAAAATATTTCTAACATATTCTAAGTTTGAAAATAAACTTTTCTCATTTAATATCAAAATTTGGACTTTATTTCCATTATTTTCTTAATAAATCACCTTTAAATAATATTTCTAACATCCTCTCATTAAAAGTAGCATTTTCTACTATTTTCTACAAAATTATATTTCTTTGATTAACTTTGGATATTATAGTTCAAAATTTTCTAACGCGCTTAACAACCCATAGGGTGAGCTATATGTTAGTAAATTTCAAGTATCAACTTTTATTTTACTTCATAACTTAATTATGCCAATTTTAATTGTAAAAAGTAGATTACTTTCATTTTAGGTCCAAAAACCTACCAAATTGATTTCTTATCATTTAAACACCTAAGTCTGCACTTATTAAAATAGTTTTGCATCTAGGACATCAAAAATGGCATGTTGGCCGAATTTCACATTGCACTTTATAAATCATATTAAATTATTTTTTATCACTTTATTCCTTGGTTCCCTTTATGGTGTTGAGGTCGTGAGCCTCTAGGTTCTTTAGAACCATCATACAATTTTTCCATCATGTGAATCACATCCTAAGTTACATAAAAATTAACATGCTTTCCAAATCACATATGCAAGTATACTATCAAAACTATAAGCATATCAAACACATATGCAAGCATATTTTCAAAGCTATAAACACATCAATCACAAATAAAGAAAGCTTAAACAATCAAGTGAATAGATCCTTATGGATTTTTCACCACAAACAATCTATTCCCTCACCACTAACACATGGCTAATGAGGATAATCTCCCTCTTACCTCAAGGAAGATAACAAACTTCAAGCCTCTTCTCCTCTAGATTTCGTGTAGCACCAAGGAAAAATCCTAATAAATCTTAAACAAATCCTAAAGTCATAAAGAAAGTTTAAAAATAAGAAACCATGGATCAATCATGGTCTAGAAATTTAAGAATCCAACTTAGGATCAAGAAATCAAGAAGTTACCTTAGGAGTAGAAAACCAAAGCTTGATTTTTGAAGTACTTAGAGGATGATTTAGGTAAAACTCACAAAAGGAAAAGTGTTTAGAATTGTATCTAGGTTAAGAAAGTAAGACTGGATGAAATTTTTTAAGTGTGGAGGTAGGGTTTGTGTAACACCCTTTCTAGGGATGTCACATTTATGATGCAGAAAAATAAAAATAAATAAAATCCTTACCCAAGTTATAAAAACATTTGATACTTAAGTAATATTTGTGATATATGTATATATATATATTTTTTTTTTCCTTTTATAGTTATAACGTTAAATAAAATAACATGGAACACCAAACAAAACAAAACATGATTACACCATAATATACATATGATTCTTGTCTGAAGTACATAATTAATTTACAACTATTAACATTCAATAGAAATAGTAAAAGACAGTATGCTACTAAAACATAACACCTAAGATATGAGCCCTCGTCATAAGACAAATTCCTTAGTTAGGAATGTCTTGACCGATAGAAATTCGACCCAAAAGTGTATCGAAGTTCTCTCTAGGAGTATAGTGAAACTCGTCCCACAACTCCCTAATAGGTAAAATAATCTCTACGAAAGCAACTGTATAACGTGTAGTAACGAACCCATGTCGAGTCCTACTTACTGATAAGTCACGTTACCACTGTACTCTATGTGCCCTGTGTCCCAGTGGACATACCAAGCCTCCGCGCCTTCGAGAAATTGTAGTCTAAAGAAACCTAGTTGTCCTCCTCTTGCCGCCATTATAGTCTTTGATGATATAAACGTAAAATAAAAATAGATAAAACAATACAAGAAAGAGGTGAGACAATCTACACCATTACCTGCATGGCAATAAAGAAAACGACAATACAAACAAATATCACAACAGTACATACCAACATTTCATGCAGAATATAACAAAGTAATACACCTTAAAATAACACATCCCATTATATCATGCATAATATATTAAAGCAATATATGTTAAAATAACATGGATCATACATAATATATTAAAACAAGACATCATATATTTTATCACGAGAATATGGTAAGCAAGAAAGTGCGGATGATGCATGAACAAGTAAAATGCAGTAATGTATGAACACACACTGACTCGTTTCTACTCCATGGAGCTAAACACGGATATCTGAGAGAATGATCCGAATAGAAACTAATAATACTTTATGGCTGCCCAACCAAACTATTGCACTGTCAAACGTCGTGTCTATAGCCCACAGTCCAAAACATCGTGTAGCAGTACACAGTCCAAACATCGTGTACCACAGGCATAGTACTTATTAATCTCCTCAAGATCTTGATTAAGAATAGTGCTTGTCAAGATCATTAGTGTGTTGCCCGTTACCACGGCCCAGAGGTGCTACCACTGTCCACATATGGGATCCTCCGCACACTAATGCCTCCAAGTTCATAAATGAACCACACTACGCTTATCACACCAATTACGGTGTAATTCACCTCATCAATCAATCGCCAATTATAAACCAAATTGGCACAACACTCTAAACATGATCTAAAATTACAAAAATACCCTTATTATCCAAATTTTACCATAATTACAAAAAATTACCAAAATACCCTTTGTCACCAAAAACCAAAGTATAGTACGTCCCACCTAACAGTACTAACAAAATATCAAAGTATAGTACGTCCCACCTGACAGTACTACACCACAACATGTCCGGGTCCACCACTTTGGCCCGACAAAAAAACTCACTGTATCGATCAATCGCGTAGGAATTTTATCGCATTTTCACAATCTCGTTGTTTTCACAAACATTTTTAAATCGCGTAAATACATTTTGTTATTTTTAAACATCACAAAATCTTTTTATATCATTTTCTCAATCGCGTAGGATTTTTAATTCATTTTCTTAACCGAATAGCTTATAATTATCATTTTTGATATGTGTAAAACTATATCTAGTACTTTTAAAATACGTAGAGTATTTTCCTTGTGTTCTAAATATAGTATTGAATCTTTTCATTTTATACGTCTGATTTTAATAAATTTTGGCAGCATTTTGCCTATAAAATCATTATAAGGTATTTTTAATGTTTTCCTCTAAATATAGTTTATTTTATTTTTACCCAATAATTTCACTTTGAAACTTACTAACGCGCTTCAAAATTTTATAGAATGAGCTCTACGTTAGTATTTTTCAAGCGTCTAAATTAATTCTTACTTAAACTAATATTCTACTAAGTTAAATTCTAGGACTGAATTAATTCCTTTGATTTTCTCAATGATTCTTTGGAATCAATTTATGTTGTAAAACCATTACCTAACCTTATCTTAGAAAATAAAATGGTATGTTGGCCAAATCAAAAATATAATGGTATTCAATTATACTCTAAATGGCATGTTGGCCATAATTAACTTAAATCAACTTTAAATTAATTATTTTACCTAGATTCCTTAAATCAAGGAATTTAGAAAATTGCTGAGAACATTTTGGTTCTCTTTTTGGATGTAAGGCCGTGAGCCTCATAGTGTATTCTTTGGAATACTCATGCATTTCGTACATGTTATTCACATCCTACTTTAATAAGTATACAATTATAAACACATGCAATTATATAATCACATACAATATACATACAATATATATTAAAACCATAAATATGCATAGCAAAAATAATAAAACTATAATCATGCATAGCAAAATAAATCACAAATAAGAAAGCATTTAAACAATCACAAAAATAATAAAAAACCATAAACAATCACACAATAATAATACAAGCAATAAAACAATCACACAAATGAATCCTTATGGATTCTACACACACATACAAATCCATTTTCTCATCACCATACAAGGTTGATGAGATTAAATCTCCCTCTTACCTCTTGTAGACAAATTAATCGGTAAGATCTCCTCCTTTCCTCTAAATTTCGTACAAGCTCCAAAATAATTCCTAAAATTCTTAAACAATTAGTAAAAACACATACAAGGTACAAAATAGAAGAACCATGGAACAATCATGGTTAGAAAATTTAAAAATCAAATATTGAACCATAGAAACCAAACTTACCCTTAAGTAAGTAAGCAAAAAGTGGGATTTTGGACAAGATAGAGTAGGAATTTGGAAAAACTTTGTGAATGAAAGATGCTTAGAATAGTATTTGGCTTTAGGAAATATGGTTAGATAAAATTATAGATGTTTGGTAGTGTTAGTATAGGTGTGGGCCGAATTGAGTGAGAAGAAAAGGAAAGAGAAGTGCTCTTGGTTCTTTGGTGTTTTAGAGAGAGAAATTGGATATCTAAGAGTGATAAGAGTGAAAATAAAAGTGAGGAATGATTGAAGTGAGGCTGCTGCCGTGGGGTGCTATTTGGGTGGCTTAAGTGATAAGCTTTGCATGGAAAATATCACAAAAGTGTGCACATGGCCAAGCACATGGCTTATGTCATGTTGGAAGCTTCTTGATCCTTGGAGAACCAAGCCAACTAAGGCTCCTTGCTGCTGCCTCACAGCCGTGAAATCCCCCTCCATTTAAGTATTAAATTGCTTTCCATTTATATCTAATTATATGCTAATTAATTAGATAATTAATTTGGTTAAATATCCTAATCAATTTAGATTAATATTCTAATAATATAACTAATTAATTAGACATATAATTACATATATTATATCCTCTAATTAAAATTAGGATATCTAATTAGGAATTAAATTATAACTAATTAATAGTTAAGCTAGTTCACTTAGTTTGCAAATTAGATAATTAGTTAGGTTAAATATCCTATTAACACTTAATTAATATTCTAATCATATAATCAATTAGTTTAATATATATTAGCATATATTATAACCTTTAATAATTATTAGGATATCTAATTCATATTTAGATTATAATTAATTAAGAATTAAACTAGTTCACTTAGTTAGCTAATTAAGTAATTAGATTAGTCAAATTAAGCTTAATTAGCTACTAATCGAATTCAAGCCTACAATTTTTGAATTAATTCTAACAATTGATTCATCTTTAATTTCTAGCCATAGATCACATCTAGGGTAGATATCAATTGGTCATAAAACTATCTTTCTAATCTCACCATTGATTAGATCAACGGTTAAGATTAAAGCTTCTAAAGTAAGCTTTATAATCCAACGGTTCACAAAGAAGTCAATGCTTCTTTTGTTGACTCTTTCTAATTGGTTTAGAAAGTCAAGCCATCCATTTTGACCATTTCCTATTAGTTTAGATTTCTACCCAGTCAGCATCGTTGACTATTACACTAAACGTGGGCCCCACGAACTTTTTCGGGTCCACAAATAAATTTTCTACTATTTTTGAAACAGTAGGTACTGTTGAATAAAATAATATTATAAAAATATAAAATTATTTTATTACACAGTTAAATCTGAAAAATTACGAGATTAATATATATATCAATCAGAATTGGGTTTAGTAAGATCCCCCAGCTCCAATTAATTAAAATAAGATTTATCCGGCCAGAAAATTTTTATTTTCTCAGGTCGGAGCAAATCACATACAACAGTCAAGTACACTCACGGAACAGTCAAATTAAATTTACTGCTCACAGAATTCACAAAACAGTACATTTCGGGACTATATTGTAATTATCCCAAAAGTTGGGGTGTTACAGTTTGGGTATGGAGGCCGTGGGCTTAAGGAAGAAGGAGAGAATAGTGTTCTTAATATTCTTGAGGTGAGAGAAAAGATGATGAAGGTTTAGCTTCATAAAGTGAGAGAAAATGAAGTAGAATAGCCAATTTCTAAAGTGTGTAGCCATAAGAATGAGTGAGTAGGAAAGATCAAGGCTAATTATGATGATAGAAAATATCACAAAGTGTTCACATGCATTTCACATGGCATAGGTCACTTAATGATCATCAAATGGTCATAATAGACCATTCAAGAACATGGTGGAAGGACTTATGGCCGTGTGACTCAAAGGGGTGTGTAACTAAGTTTGTTTTAGTTATAACTCCTAGTTACACCTTAATTAGATAGTTAGTTCATTTAGCTAACTAAGTTAAGTTATCCAGTTACATACTAAGTAGCTAGTTACATGCTTAGGTCAATGTATAGGTCATGCATTGTCATTTCTTCTAGATGGTTCTAGATCAATTTTTTAATTAGAGCTTCTAAGTATATAGTAACTAAGTTAGTTCATTTAGTTACTAATTAAGCTATTAGGGTAACTTAGTTAGTTAATCTAGTTAATTAGTAACTAGTCCAACCATTTATATTGACTATTTCCTATTGGTTAGAAAAAGTCCAACCACTAATGTTGACCAATTCCTTTTGGTTCATTTTAAAATTAGTTACAAAAATTATTCTCAATCTATTTTCTAACAGATAAAATATACCGGGTCTATTACTTGATAGCAGAAGCTACTGTTAATAAAATAACAAATATTTTTCCATGAAATATTTTTATTTCATAGATAAATTCTAAAAATTAAAAGATTTGATATCGTCTCTCTCAGATTCGAGTTTAGTAAGATCCCCCGGCTCCGAATAAATTAAATAAGATTTTTTCTAGCCCAAAAATTATTATTTTCCTGACCTAGAGCAAATCTCACACAACGATCAAAAATAGTCTTAGAATAGTCTAAATAATTTTATATCATACAGAAAACACAAAATAGTACAATTTAAGCATTATTATCAAATAGCAGAATTTGGGGTGTTACAGTCTATGTGTTACACATGTGAGAAGCCAGGACACTTCTCCAAGGATTGACCTCAGAATAAGGAAGATGTGCCTACCCCAAAGCCGCTAGCCTAGGGATGACTTTACACTCGCAGAACAGAGGTGGCCCAGTATTCTGACCTCATCCAAGGTAAAGGCATAATAATCATCTTTTAAATGTCATGTATGATTCAGGAGCATCCTACTCCTTTATTTCTTATGATTATGTAAGGATGTTGGATTTGCCTATATCAAAGTTACCATATGACTTATCTGTCTACACACCCACCGATAAGCCAGTCATAAATTCAAAGGTATATCTTGAGTGTTGTATAAGGATCAACGATAGAGTCTTCTTTGTAAACCTTATCTATTTACCCGTTGTGGACATAGATGTCATTCTTGGTATGGATTGGTTGTCATCCAATCATGTAGTCTTAAATTATTCAGATAAAACTCTAGTTTTTCTGTCTGATGTTCCTACCAAATTTGTTTCTTTAGAGTCTATCTATCTCATTGGTAACCAGGTCAATCACTATTTGGTAGAAGGAGCTCTAGGATATGTTCTTCTTTTCACATTAGATGTAGATGTTGAGCAAAGCCTAGTCAGTATACCTGTGGTGAGGGAATATTATGAGGTGTTTCTGAGTGACATAGAGGAGTTGTCACCGGAGCAAGAAATAGAGTTTACTATAGATTTAATGTCGGGTACAGGACCTATATCTATAGAACCCTATAGGATAGCACCTCTAGATTTAGCAAAACTCAAGAAACAATTAGAGGAGTTGTTGGACAAGCAATTCATTAGGCCTAGTATTTCTCCATGGTGAGCACTAGTGTTGTTAGTGAAGAAGAAAGATAGTACCATGAGGTTATGTGTTGACTATAAGCAGTCATGTATTCCTCTGGTGAAGGTTTTATGGGGTGGCAGCGACACCGAGGAGGCTACTTGGGAGTTAGAGTTCCACCTACAACAGGACTACCCGGTTTTGTTCCTTTCAGGTGAATAATTTTGGGGCCGAAATTTTAAAAAGGAAGAAAGAAATGTAATACCCTTAATGACATGTTAGACTTGTGTATGTTTTCAAAAGGTAGCATATGACTTGCTTGACATGTGTTTAATTTTGTGACAATCTGAGTTAGTTTAGGTACCTTGTAACTCAGAGTGTGAAAAGTAGCTTAAAATAGCTCAGATAATAGCATAAAGTGCTTAGATGAGGGAAATAAATATAGATAATTTATTTATAGGTCACAAATGTATGAAACAAGATGCAATTAAAGTTTCAAGGTAAACTGAGTTAGTTTGGCATTTTTAGGCATACTAATTGTCTTTTTATAGCTGGATTGATTAGTAGTAGATATCAGAATATAAGATAACAGTGAAACAACTTTTTATATGAATCCTAGTATTTACTTTAAAGTTGTTGGAAGTTAAAATCTTGATTTAGCTAAATCTAAGTATTATTAGCATATCGGGATTTATCAGTTATGGCCTAAAGGCCTTAAGGGTCTTTTGTTTCTCTTTTAAAAGCCCTTGTTCACGGCTCCTTTGTTTCACCAACAGAAACAAAAATTGTGAGGAAAGGAAATTAAAAAGAGGAAGCAAAGACCAAGGAAGAGGAGGAAAAAAAGAGGAAATCCAAAGGCAAAGCCAAGTTTTGAGATCCACCAAGCTTGAATCTCCAACACAGTTGCCAAAAGTAGGAGTTTTATGTTCATCTTCATCCCTTTTCTCTATTTTCCCCGTAGATGCATTTAGGGTACAAAGTAGGACAAATTGAGTTCTAGGGGTGTTTGATATGTTTTGCTTGTATGATTGTGTTTTTATGGTTGATTATGATTTGTTCATAACATAAGATGGAGTAAAAATGTTTAGAACATCTCATTTGAACCCTTGATTCACAAAATGAAGCTTTAGGTCAAGGTATGTAAGATTTTGGTTCACAATCCTAATTAAGATGTTTAAGTTAGTGATTAATGACTCTAATGTGTTAAGGAACTTATTGGAGACTTAAGATCACCTAGAAACTGATTTGGGATGGCCCAAAACCATGAAAAGTTCCAATGGAATAGTGGCACAACTTTACAAAATTGTGTAGATTTTCTGTCATAGAAAGAGTGCCCAGACGCCCTACACTAAGCGCTTAGGCCCTCATGTGCCAAAGATGAAGGTTCGTGTAGCAGGGTGCAGAGTGCTTAAGCACTTAGCATAGAGCCCTTAGATGGTCAATGGCCAGCAGATTTCACGCGCATCAGAATGCAGAGCACTTAGACGCTCAATCCTGAGCGCTTAGGCGTGTGACACAGGACAGCACAGGGCTATTCTCTGCCTAGTGAGCACCCAGATGCTCAAAGAGAGGGCGCAATCATAGAATTAAACAAGGAGTTATTTTTTATGTTTGAAGTCCTTGACAAGTTGGAATCTTTTATGTATGCTTCCTAACGAATGTTAAGGCACAAATAGGGATATTTTCAAGAGAGAAACTATCACCTAACAAGTATGAAAAATTTTAAACCTTTGAGCATTCAAGAGTTATGGTTTGCTTTAGGTAAGTATTTAGCACCTCTGGCCACTTTCATGGTAAAGTATATCACATTGGAGTAATGATTGATGAGTTGGTGTTTAGATATTTGTATGATAGGAATGATTAGTAGTATTGATCTTTGTGAGTATCCTTTGATGTTGTACACCATCATTAAGGCCAAAGGAGATAAATGGGATCTTTAAGGTTCTTTTGAACAAGGATTCATCCCGAACTTCTCAGCATGCCATGGTACGTGTGATGTAAGGATGAGTTTTCCCTCTATTTACCACAAGATAAGACATTAAACTAGTATTCCTAATCTTAACATGTTAGTTCTAAGTTGGACTAAGTATGTATGTATGAAATGTATGTTAACTTGGTAACTTTAGCTATTAAAGTATATCCTTGTAGTTGCTTTAAACATATCTTATTCAGTATGTATTAAGATTCTGTTTATTATGCTATGTATGCTGGTTTTGGTTTACTCATACTGAGAAATGTTGTTTCTCACCCCGCTGTGTTACCATGTAATTCCAAGTGAAAGTTGTTCCAAGAGTAAGAAGAAAAAGGAAGCTAAAGAGTAGATTAACTTTATAGTTTATGTTACAAATGTTATATCTTTTTGTACAACATTTGTAATGTAAAGAGCTATGAAGTACTTCAAGTCTTTGCTAAGGCTAATATATATATATATATATGTATATATATATATATATGTATATATATATAGAGACAGGGTCGAAGATCACAGAAAGGCAAAAGAGACAGGATGAAAGAAAGTAGGAGAGCAGACAGACTGCTTTACATGCTATGTAAAATAATTAAAACATAAAATTGAAAGACATAAATTAAAGTGCTGAAAATAAATTTAAAACATGAAAAGAAAAGTTAAAACCAGGGACCTGGCAGAGCCAGATTTTTGCCTCGGTGAGAGAGAAGAGAAGAAGAAAGATTATTTCATTACTTGGAACAAAATATTACAGAGGGAGAAAGGGAGGTGGGAGAGTCTCTCACTAACCTCTCTTTAAAAGGGGAGAAAAAATAATGAATTCCTAACATCATGGGCATACATCCTATAAATAGACTAAAATTTTACTATTACAATAGTAACGCTACAGTGTCCCGCTATAGTGAATAGTAAAATAGTAATTGATCGCACCGCTACAATGAACAATGTTCAATAGTAGTCTTCCATAAATTGCTATAATGATTGCTACAATGATTTGAATAGTACTTGACTATTCATCTTCTTCCAGATTGATTGTGTGACAATCATCTTCGTTCTGGTTTGCAGAGTCTTTAGACAAGATGATCGAAGGTGAAGGAGAACTAGATCTTTTGGGAATCGGTTCTCTACTAATAGCAACATCCATTTTTCTGTAGAGTCTGAGGACGTCTTCCATGTTTTGGAATAAATGTTCTTTATCGGAAGAGGCGGTAATAGCAGCCAAGATCTTTGCCCTCTGATTGAGAAATAGGAAATCATCTTCATCAGCAGTCTTGAGATATTTTGGGTTCTTCTGGAACCATAGTTTGATGCTGTCTGTGGATGCTCTAGAGGCGTCAAATTCAGCCCACCATTTTGCATACGCTTGCCTTTGTAGTACAGGGAGGAGATTGGGAAGACCATCATGAGTCTTGTACTTATACTACTAGGAAAATATCCACGCCAAAGATAATTTGGAGAAGAAGTGAAGATCAACTGGAAATAGATCATTACCCGAGTCAAACTTCTTCAAAAAATACTGGAATCCTTCCATAATGTTTATTGGAAGAATCTGCTAGATTAGTCCAAAGAAATTCCACCATTGCATAAACTAGTGAGGGAACTTGTACTGGACATTTTGTTTGAAATAAATGAGCCAGGAGTGGCGGTTGGATTTTTTCTTGAGCTAAAATATGTTGCTCCATGCTTGCATGTAATCCCAGTAATTATAACCGATTGGATCATAGTGCTGAGAAAATTTCTTTAATGAGTTTGGATTCTAGCCAAATTTTGTAGGTGTCATGACCTTCAAAATATGTATTATTGAATGAGTTACGTAAAAATCATCTTTATGATCCCTGTAATGCTTAAGAGAAACAGAATCAAGTCCACAAGAATAAACTCATAAAATTATCTTGTTTTGTTTAAAGATAAAGCTTTGAAATGAAAATTGGCTAGAAAATTTTTTGGAGAAACTTTGTTTGGGCTGGAATCCCAGAATTCTGGTTCCACTTGGATTACAGGCCAAAAACTTTCTTTTGGAATGTAGTGTGGTTTGGAAGAGATGGGTTGAGGTTAGATGATTAAATCCTTTTTGGTTGGTTGACTACAATGGCTATGCCTTTAAGGGTTTGAATCATGGTTTGAATGTCAGTTCCTTCATCAAATTCTTCAGTAAAGATCTATTTCCATGATTTATTTGGGAGATGGGTTAGGCTTTGATCTTGCAGGGCCAATAAGGTTGTGATTGGCTGGCATAGTCTTCTTTTGATTATTTTTTCTAAGTCAATGACTCAGCCTTAGCCTAGGTGAATGACCTAGATGGAAGGGTTGAAGACCCCGGTTGAGATGATGATTTGGCTGGCTATGCCAAGGGCGGATTACCTATGCCTCTTCCCCTAAAGGAAGAAGATCATGTTGACCTTGGAATGGGGATACTTTTCCTGTAAATATTCACTTGTAAGGTAGTCAGGTAAAGTGTTTGAGGTGCCTCTGATATATTCAATGTCAAAACAAAAAACACTCAAGATTGTTTGCCATCTAGCAAAAATTTGTTTTGAAGCAAGATCTTTAACATCCTTTTATAAAATATCTTTTACAGATTTGCAATCGACTCTGATTAAAAAAATTTTATTTAATAAATCAGATTGAAACTTTGAAATGCAAAGAACAATTGTTAAGATTTCCTTTTTTACAATTGAATAATTCTACTGTGCAGGATTGCAATGTTTTGATACATATGCAATGATATGTTTTTTGTTTGCAACACGCTGTTTGAGAATGCCACCGTAACCAATATCAGAGGCATCAGTTTCAATAATTTTGAAAGTTGAGGATTTGGAAGATAAAGGCATGGAAGATCATTTACTTGGGATTTTACCTATTTGACAATGTTTATGTGAGCATCTGACCAAGGAGGAGGACTCTTTTTCAGACGATCATGTAATGGTTTGATAAGATTACTTAGCTGAGGAAAAAAGTCAGCGACATAATTTAAACAATCAAGAAATCTTTGTAATTGATTTTTGTCAATAATTTGGTTTGGAAATTTGTCAACAAACTCAATTACTCGATTAATAGGATTGATAGTTCCTTGATGAATATTATGACTAGGAAATCTAATTTTAGTTTGGAAAAGATTAATCTTTGATTTGGAGACTACAAGACCATTTCTTTTAATGACTCCAATAAAGATATTAATATGTTTAAAATGTTGATCTATTGATTGAGAAAAAATAAGAACATCATCAATGTAGACGATAGTAAAGTTTGAGTAAGGATTGAATATTTCATTCATGATCCTTTGGAATTTCGAAGGAGCAATTTTAGACTAAAGGGCATTACGTTCCATTCGTACTTCCCAAATGGTACAGTGAAAGTCGTCTTGTAGCGATCACTTTCTTTGATTTGGATTTGCCAAAATTCAGATTTTATATCGAATTTTGAAAAGATTTTAGCTAAGTGTAGTCTTTTAAGAAGATCGTTCTTATTTGGAATCAGATACCGAATCCATTGGAGTGCTTGATTAAGCGGTTTGTAATTAATGACCAATCAAGGAGTACCTCTTTTGATCTCAACTTGTTTGTTGACGTAGAAGGAAGAACAAGACCATAGACTCTTACTTTTCCTAATGAGTCCTTTCGCAAGAAGATATTGGATCTTCTGCTGACAATACTGAATGAGTTCTTGACTTATCTGAATTGGTCTAGTCTTTGTGGGGATTTATTTTTCATTGAAATCCTTTTCGTAGGGAAGATCCACCATATGTTTCTTCCTTTCCCAGAAAGCATTTGGAAGATTTGAACAAATTGATCCTTGAATCTATTCAAGAAGAGATTGAATCCTTTTCTAGATTTGGGGTTAACTAAGGTTGGAATCAATATTTCTAAAGGAAATTTCCTCTTTTAGATAATTGATTTGATTTTGTTTATATTGGATTAAGTTGAGGTTCCTTAAAATTGGTTTCCTAAGAAATTTGAAAATGATTGTTTGACTAAGATATTGGGTAGTAATCCCTTCATCCGTGATTTACAAAGAAAAGAGCGATTTGATGAACAGTGTTCCTAAGATCACTTCATTTTTTAGATTTTTGACAAGTAAGAAGGAAGTTTTAACTTGGAAACCTTGGTTCTTTATGATTGCAGAAGAAAGTTTGAATTTGATTTTTAGTTTTCAACCGTTAGTCGTGCTAAGCTGTTTGGATGCTTTTTCAAAATACTTTGTTCGGATTAATCCCTCCAAAATACAATTTGAATTTGCCCCTGTGTCAAACAGTGCGATGGTGTTAAGGACAAAATCATCAATTTTGATGTTTATGTTAATAAAGAATTTTTGAATTTTCATTTGATTGATAATTTATGCAAAAAATTCTTTGTCTTCTTGATTTTCAGTCTTTTGACTTTTGTTTTCTGGGATTGTATCTTTATCAGAATCATTTTGAATATCTTGAAGTTGGGATATTATAATTTGATGCAAGCTTTGTTGTTCTTTAAGTTGTTTAACTTTGATTTTCAAATTATTGATTTCATATTAAAGATCTTGGATTGTTACAGTTTTCTTAGAAGTTTTCTTTTCAAGTTTTCTAAGTGTTTCTGTAAGATTATATTTATTTTGGATTATCGGTTCTTTGAAAGATTTAGAAGAACTTGCTTCCATTAAAGATTTTATCTTTTCTAAATAGACTTTCCTATCTTGAGGATCATCAATTGAATTAAGAACTTCGAACAGGAGATCTTGCTCCTTTATTAAGACATTGATTTCAGGAGAGTCAGTGTAACACCCCAAATTTCGTATCTCGAAAGCAGTTAATTTTTGAGTTAATGCAATTTTCTTGTTTAGTAATTTCTGGATACTGTAAAATTATTTTGTTTATTCCGTCAGCATATTTGATCGTTTTGAGTGATTTACTCCGTGTTAGGAAAATAATAATTTTCGGGCCGGGGAAAATCTTTCTGTATTTATTTCTCTTGACTGTTAATTATTTTTAACAATCTGACTTGATTTTCATACGTTTTCTAATATTTGTGATTTTGTGGACGATTATGAATTTTTTTGACTGTATGTGGGCCCAAGTGGGCTCAGGTGGCCTTACGTGGGCCCAGGTGGGTCCCGCAAAGTAAAAAAATTTTCTACGCATAGAAAAATTTGTACTGTTTAGACGGAGACAGGGGATCTTACTAAACTTGAATCCGGAAACAGTTTTAGAAATTTTCTTGTATTGTGTTTGGCACTGTATTTAATTATCGAGCGATAAAAATATAGTAAATATATTCTTTCATGGGGTTTTAGCAGATAAAAAAAAATAGAAATTATATAGCTTAAGTCAACATTGGTGGTTTGGATATCCACCATTGATTTAATTAATGATGGAGACTTGATCTTGATTTAATCAATGGTGGAGATGAATCATTAATGACCATTGGATTTAGATTTAATCAATGGTGAAGATTTAGTCTTAAAAAGTAACAAAGACTAATTATGACCCTTGGATTTAAAGTTTGAAGGAGCAATCTTGACCCTTTATTTTGGAGACACATCTAATGGTTAGAATTTAAAGGAAAAAGATCTAATGGCCTAGATTAAGTCTCCTAAAAATCAAAAGTCTACCTAAATCCTAACCATTGAATTAATCAATAGCTAGAAATGCTTCAAATAATGGCATGAAAAGATGATAACTTTGCATGCATTATGAAGAGGGGGGACGGTTGGAGATGCTTGGAAAGGAGGAGACAAATTGGAGTAGCCTTTTTAGGCCAAAGAAAAAGATGACAAAGTGGAAGACCATGTGTTTCAAGTGTGAACCCAAAATGGGATATTATTTCAAGTAAAACTCTTCAAACTCTCCAACACTCACACGATAGCCCACTCACTTTATGCATGCATTTTCACTTTTTCCTCTCACCCAAAAAGCCTTCATCTTATTCTCTCAAAATTCCAAGAACCAAGCAACCATTCCTTCCTTCCTTTTTCTCTCCATAGGTTCGGCCTCCTCACCCAAAAATACCTTCCATCACTTTTAATTTCATCCAACCATAGATCTTGAATCTATATGATATTCTAAGCAACTTTCATGTTGGAGACTTTCTCTAAATCATTCATCTTCATGGACTTCCTTCAAGATCAAAGTTATTGGGTTTTTGAGGTGAAGTATAAGAAGACTTCATTTCTTCTCTTCTTTTTCATGATCTAAACCATGTTTGATCCATGGTTCCTCTTAATCAAGCTTAGTATACTAATTTTTATATATTTTGTTTTGTATTTGAGAAGCCCTTGGTGGTGAAGGACTTGGAAAAAGAAGCAAAACAATGAGTTTTTGAGGATCTTCAAGAGGTAAGAGGGAGATCCATCTCACCAACCAAGTATGGTGGTGAGAGATGGTCTTATATTTGATGGATGGTGAATCCATGTGAGGATTCCAATCCATGGTCATATAATAATTAATTTTATGTTTATGAGCTTTTATTTATTTTCTTATGCTTTGATTATTTTTGTCTATGCTTAATATGCTTTGCATGATTTTATGGCTTTGATAGTATACTTATAATATGCATGATGAGTATATGGCATGTTTGTGATATTTATGATGAAATATATATTTGTATGCCATGATGTGTGGATGGAAAGAAAACTAATATTGGTCCCAATGGCCAAGGAAGAGTTACGGTTTTGATGCCCATGATTTGGGTCAATGTGGAAATTTTTCAAGAACAAGGAAATTAAATTTTGATCCCTAGAATAATGAGAATTTCGATCAAGACACCTCAAAATAGGAGTTCACAAATTTATATTTTCATGAATGATGAAAATGAATGTTTAGAAAAACAATGAAAATAAACAAAGAATTTATTTTTCAAAGAGTACAAGAACATGGTTTTTGAGGAATTTTTATTGATTTATTTTGTGTAAAAAGTTTCTAAGTGTTTTACAAAACATGAGATTTAAATGAAAATAGCAATGGTGATTTTAAGAATTTGCAAAGAAAGTGAAAAGGGATTTGCAAAAAAAAAGTTAAAAAAAAAAGATTTGCAAAGAAAATAAAAATGAATTTGAACAAATGGGTTTGGTTTTATAACCATAAGTCTTGTGGTTTTGAAAACAAAATTTTTAATGGTTTTGTTTGTGTAAAACCATATCAATTTAGAAGGAAAAATATTTGATGGTTTCAATAGTCATGTCCACGTTTTTGAAGGCTTGTAATGCCTTGATTTTTATGAACAAAGTGATTTTCAAAGTGGAAACGTAACTTGATTTAATACAAGAATTTGAAAAGGGAATCAGAGCATTTTAATCACTTGAGAAATTAAGTTTTTGTAAACAAGAATGTTTTCAAACTTCAATTTATTTTGAAGAAGGTTGTGTTTGGAAATGATTTGGGAAAAATGAAGAATATAGTGGTATTATGAAAATCTACTAACGTATAACTTATTTTTGAGTTTTGAAGTACGTTAGAAAATGTTAAGTCTTGAAACGTTGATTTATATCAATGGAAAAGTGATTTTGTGAATTATATTTTGGAAAAAGATTTTCTTGAGTAAAGAAAATGTGTTAAATAAAGTATAAAGTCATATTATTTTGAGGAAAGTTGAAATGGAATTTTTGAAGAAATGAGAAATATTTTCTGTAATGGAATTGTGGTGAAAAATAATTATTTACGTATCTTAAAAATGTAATTTTTAAAGTATGTGATTTGAAATATAGTAAAATATTTTCAAGTGTTTGGAAATACAGTAAAATATTTTTATGTGATTTGAAATATGATAAAATATTACTATGCGATTGGAGATGCGTTGAAACATTTTTTAAGTGATTTGAATTACATTTAAATATTTTACGTAATTTGAACTACTGTTGAAAAATCATTACGTGATTAAATAATGAGAAAATATTTTTACGTGATTGTGAAAATGACGGAAAATCATTATGTGATTTGGAAAGTGTTTTAAATATTTTAAGAATGATGAAAAATGATTTACGCAACTTAAAAGAATGATTTTTAAGCTACGCGATTTTGAAAATGATAAAAAATCATTACGCGATTTGAGAAACATATATTTTTATGCGATTGAGAAAAATGTTAAAAAATTTAATATGTGATTTAAAGGTGCAACAGAAGAGTTACAGTATTTTGAAAATGTAACAAAAACGTTTTGGAATTATGAAAATGAAATGAAAATGTTGCGCAATTTTGTGAAAACACGACAAAAGAATTTTATAACTATGAAAATATGATAATATGATTTTCCTGTTGAAAATACAGTATAAATACTGTAGAACCAGTATATGGATGCTGTGTGAGAAAATGACATGTTTTGCCTGTGATTGGCATTTGATGCATTATACATGCATTGGAAAGATATGTCTGTGATTGGATTTGGTGCATTATACGTGCATTGAAAAAAATATGCATTGAAGCATATGATTACATTGAACAAATGAAATTGAAAAGATTTGGCCCTTTGGGGTTGGACTTTACCGATATATTCGTGCATTGTATAAAATATGCGTTGAAGCATATGATTACATTGAACAAATGAAATTGAAAAGATTTGGCCCTTTGGGGTTGGACTTGCACTGATATATTCGTGCATTGTATAAAATATAGCTAATAGTTATTATGGCCCTTGTGGTTGAAGAGGGAATGAGAATTGATAGTGAGGTCTATGATGGATCTTAGGGGCGTCGAGCGCAGCAATGGTCGACCGAGTGGACAGTTGGCGAGTACCCTGTGCCACTTGGCGATGCAGTCCGTTGCAACGCATTGGCGATACCCGACAAGAACACGATTCTTTTCAACAACTGAGAGATTGTCTTTGGGCTAAGGCTGACAATTAACCAGAGCATTCTTCTCGAAATTATGAAAACCTCCATGGAGTTGTTTTTGATAAAATGAGACTTTGTGCATATGCATAAATCTGAGCATTTATATCTGTGTGATATATTAATTTAGGAATATTGGTTATTGGTTATGACAATTGTTTTGAATACTTGGATGATAATTGAATTAATAAATGATTGGATGATGATAGTTAATTAATGTTGATGGCATGATCATAATTGCGGTATGATCTATCTGTATGATATTACTGTTTGTGTTATCTCTGTGCTGCCATGTTGGTATTGGTGTAGGTGATCTCACCTCTTTGTTATATTGTTTTGCTTTGTCTGTATTGTTAAAATTATACAGTAGAAGGAATGAGTTGTCTTAGACATAACGAGTGGTAGATACTCAGAGATTGATGGAAACATTGAAAAGTGACTATCTCAAGTTCGAAGATGTGCCGGGTAGATAAGGAGTAAAGTTCTGATGCATCAAGATGGACAGAAAAAGGAATAAGTATGTTAAAGTTTCTCGTTAACGTTGTACCGTGCTATTAAGTAGGACTCGTCATGGGGTTTGCTACTGTCAAAAAAAAAATAAGTCTATTAATTTTATATTTCTCTTTAAATTATGATATTAATTGGTGTCAATATTGCATAATGAATAGTCAAAATATGATTTTTAATGTTACCTAATATTTTCAGTAAATTTACGTTTCAGTAAAGAAGAAATTTTAAAACCCATCCTTTATAACTCAAACTTTGTGCGAACTTCTTTTCAGATTATGAGTCGGAAATCATACATGTGATACCCTGAGGAGGGTGTTAAAGTCAGATTCTTCTTTAGATGAAATATCATCATTTTGAATTTAGTTCAAGTCTTCAGAGGATTCTTTATCTGACTCTTCTTCAGATGATTCAACTAACAAATTGGCGTACAACTGCAATCCCTTCATCAGATTTTTCTTCAAATGATTCAACTAACCTTGCTTTACTAGTCTTCAGACGATTCTTCCACTTTTGACGGATCCACTGTAATCCCTTCCCTCGAGATCACATGACCCAAAAACTTAACTTCTTCCAGCCAGAATTCACACTTCAACAATTTGGCATACAACTTCTTCTCCTTCATAATCTGGAGAACTATACTGAGGTGTTCAGCATGATCCTCCTGATTTTGAGAATAGATCAAAATATCATCAATGAAGACAACAACAAATCTATCAATGTAAGGACGAAAGGTTCTGTTCATGTAATCCATGAATATGGCAGGTGCATTTGTAACACCCCCTCTGAAGGGTATCACATTTCAAGCTAACTCCTTAAAATTAATTACCTAAGTTGTAAAATATTTAATATTAACATAATAAGGGTTTCAGAATTTCTTTTTTTTTGTGAATAACAGAAACTTTACTGAATTAGAAAAACACAAAATATAAGAACTGAATAAAATACATCTCTCGCATATAACATAGATTCGTAATGTCTTCATTACATAAAACTTATATTCTAAGCAATTTTTAATTGCCACATAAAAACTTGACCTGGCCCTAGCCAAAACACCTGGAGAGTAAGGTTCTAAACCTGATCCTCTCCCGGATCCTCTAAAGGCACATTCTCTGGTCGGGAAGTGTCTCTTTGGATAGGAGTCCGAGTAGTTGACTCCGTAGAGTCTTCACTAGACAAACGGTGAGCAATGTCCCATAGTTCTACAATAGGCATAGAAAACTCTACATGTACACAAGCAGCATTATATGTAATAGTAGGGTTTCCATGCTAGGTATCACTCTAGGATAGAGTCACCTCTCCTATATAACTAAAACGTTGAGTATCTGAGTTGACATGCCAGGCATCAATGCCATCGTGGAACTACGCTTGCATATAGTCAGATAATTTCCTTCTCGCAGCCATTGTGGTCTTCACAAACCTAAGCATAAAAATAGAAACAGACAGAACAATATAGCAAAGAGGTGAGATCCCCTACATCGCATACCAATATGGCAGCAAAGAAATGACATACATATCCAAAATAGTTCAACATACAACCCACAAAATATCATATGATCAGCAGATAGTTAACAAATAAAAAGTCTAATAAACTTATAGCATATTATCAGGAATAATGATAACTCCACAATAATATCATACCATCATAATATTATATCATCACAGTGTAAATGCTAAGTATGCTCATGAACAATGTGTACACTAAATATGCTCAATGAGTACAAGGACCATCATTATGCACAATGCACCTAGATCCTACTCCATGGAGCTAACTCAATATCAAAAATGAATGTTCCAGAAGATCGGTCCCCCCTAAAAGACAGTCTATACTGGATCATGAAAAGCAATAGTGGTTGTCAGGCCTGCTAGTGCGTTGCAATCAGTGTCCACAGGCCAGGGGTATTACATGATATAATAATCACGGGTGGTAACACCTCCACCGTGTGAATCACCGTGTAACACCCTGAATTTTTCTAACTTTAAGATAAATGACAATTGCGTCCCCAATATACTGTTTTGTAATTTTTATGAGTAGTAAACTGAATTTGACTGTTTCGTGAGTGTATTTGATTGTTGTATGTGATTTGCTCCGAGTCAGGGAAATGAAAATTTTCTGGCCGAAAAAATATTATTTTAATTAATTAGAGCTGGGGGATCTTACTAAACTCAGTTCTGATTAATATATGTATTAGTTTCGTAATTTTTAGAATTTAACTGTGCGATAAAATAATTTTTAGTATTATTTTATTACTCAGTATAAATTTTGACAGTGGACCCGATACTGTGTGTGTGCGGGACCCACGTATAAATAAAGTAACCAATGGATAGATTAGAAACTTGGACCAATAGAAATAAGACACTTAGAAGTCAAACTAATAAAAAGAAGTCAACAAAAGTGGCTTGACCATTTTGGACCATAGATTTGATGAATGGCTAGGATTGAAACTTGGTGAGCAAGCTTGAATGATGACCATAGATTTGATGAATGGCTAGGATTGAATCTTGGTGAGCAAGCTTGGATGATGATCATAGATTTGATAAATGGCTAGGATTAAATCTTGGTGAGCAAGCTTGGATGACGACCATAGATTTGATCAATGGCTAGGATTTAAAGATGAATTAGTGGCTAGGATTAAGTCAAAATTTGTAGGCTTGACTTTGGGTTAGTAGCTAATTAAGCTTAGTTTAACTAAGTTAATTATCTAATTAGCAAACTAATTAAACTAGCTTAGTTATTAAATAATTACAATCTAAATATTAATTAGATGTGCTAATATTGTTTAGAGATTATAAATTATGTAATTATATGTCTAATTAATTAGTATTGTAATTAGATAATTGATTAAAATTGGTTAGGAAATTAAACCTAATTAATTAGCTACCTAATTAGCAAGTAATTAAACATGTAATTAACATAAATTGGTTCCTTAAATGGCCTTGGGTAACACGGCTGGGCAGCAGCTTGGAGAGGCTTGGAGGACAAGTTTTTCAAGGCTTCCTAAGCACTCCAACAAGGCAACATCTCAACCATTGAATGGATGGATGGCTAGGATGATTTCCATGCAAATTTAATCCCTTTAGCCTCACTCAAAGCCACCCACGGCAGCAGCCTTTGATATTCACTTTTCACTCTTATTTTCATTCTTCTTTACGTTGAAAGCCTTCCATTTTCTCTCCAAATATACCAAGACTCCATGTACTTTTTTTTTCTTCTTTTCTTTCACTCTATTCGGCCAAGCTTCCCACCATACTATCCACTCACTTAAAAATTTTCCTTCTTTGTTTTTCTAACTCTAAACATCTACCCAAACTCATCTCTAGTTAGAGGTTTTTGCAAATTCCATCATTTGCAAGCTTGAATGTTCATCTTGAAGTTTCTTCCTTAAAGGTAAAACTCATTGTTTTTCCTTTCTATTTTCATTTTCAAGTTTCCAAGCCATGATTGATCCATGGTATGGTTTTCTTTTCTAGTAGTAACTCTTAGAAAAATTTTATTTATTTTCTTAGGTATTTGAAGGAGCTAAAAACCGAAATTTCAAGGAAGGATAAAAGAAGAATTTTCTTTATTTTAAGGTAAGAGGAAGACTATAACCTAATTATTCTTGAGTGGTAGTAAGAAAATGGAATTTTGTGTGTTTGTAGAATCCATGAGGATTCATTTATATGTTGATTGTAATGATTTTCCATGTATGTTTTGTATTGTTAAATTGATTTGTTAATTTTATAATGTTGCTAGTTTTTATAATTTTGTATGTATTAGTATAATGTTAGAAATGCATGAGTATTCCAAAGAATACAACACCCTAGGTTCGGTCATAACCCTGAAAAGTGGATTTTGGATGTTTTTAAATTAATTTCAAAGAGTGTTTAAGGGTATTGAATGGAATTAATAATGTTTAAATGTTGTTCGTATTTACATTAATGCAAAAATATTTTACAGTTACTTGAAAAATATTTTAAGCAGTTTTAAACTATTTAATAAATTTTTCTGCTAGAAAAATAAACTGTTTATTTAAGGAAAATATTGGGATTTTAAAAACGCAATAAAAATTTTACGCGATTGATGAGAACAGCAAATTTTACTGTTGGGCCAAAATGGTGGACCCGGATATGTGGAAAGTTATAGTGCGCCAAGTGGGTGCGTATTATAACCTGGTTATATGGAAAATATAGTGCGCCAAGTGGGAGCGTACTGTATTTTGAGATTTGTGCCACTGAGGGCATTTTTGTAAATATTTAAAGTTTGAGGGTATTTTTGTAAATATTTGAATTTTGAGGGCATTTTTGTAAATATTTGAATTTTGAGGGCATTTTTGTAAATATTTAAAGTTTGAGGGTATTTTTGTAAATATTTAAAATTTGAGGGTATTTTAAGTAAATAATTGAAGTTTGAGAGGTCTATTTTTGCTGTAGTTACACGATGTTTTGATTTGTGTACTACGCCATGGTGTTTTAGTGGGCTATAGACACAAAGTATTGACAATGATCTGCAATAGCAATCACAACGATCGATTATAGACACAAAGTCTTGTGACAAGGGCAATAGTTGGTCGGGATAGCCAAGCTATAGACACAAAGTGCCGACAAGTGCAATATTTGGTCGGGGTAGTCAAGCTATAGACACAAAGGGTGGACGGTCTGATAGTTGGTCATTTGGGCGATTATTAGAACTTTCAAATCATTTCTCTCGATATCGTTGTGTGTGTTATAGCTCCATGGAGTAGATGAGTCATTTTATGGTTTTGGCGTATTTATCGTGTATTTATAATTTATTGTGATGGATTCTATTCTTTTCCATAATTAGTTATTGTTAATGTTTATTATATGTGTTGATATTAATTGCTATTTTCGTTGTATTATCGTTTTCTTATGCGCCACACTTGTGATATATTGGGTTGTCTTACCTCTTTGTTGTTGTATGTGTTGTTTGTATTATTGTGTTATATATATATATAGACGAAAATGAAGAGATTGAAGAACAAGTATTAGGCAGTGAATATCATATAGAGGAGGAGCCACTGATCTCTGATTTCCAGTCTGAATATTTGGAGCCTTCAGATCATCCGTACCTGGTTGAATTGACTTAAAGAAGATGACTACGCCAGGATTCTTAGGTTTTGTAAGAATAGAGTTCCATAGAGGAATAGAAGGTTGGCGTACTCGTGAAGAAAGCAATGGTGTAGTATATACGGGAATCATTACCTTATCTTTGCGTCCGGAATATGATGCTGATCCTGTTGTTACTTTTGACTCGTATGTACAGTTAGAGTTGCCTTTGGAGATCTGACGTCATTGGAATGGACTTTTCCATGTTCCCAATGAAAATAGTGTGGTATCTACGGCACCGGACTCCGTCCGTAGAGCAGCCGGATCCTCGCTCGTAGAGCTGGCTGTGAGACATCCTGGTTATCTCGTCACGAAGAGTTATCTAGGAATGATTCCCAGTGAACTAGATATCCATGATGTGCACTTGGGCACTTTTTGTTTTTTTTTGATGTTGTACTTGTATATAAAACTTATGTTTTGTCTTTTAGCAGTAGTTGTAAATGTTTTGGTATGTATTTTCTTTATTTGTAAATTATTTGTATAACTGATGACAACAAAACTATATGTAAATTATATGTTAGTTTTTTTTTATATTTGTGGAATTTTGTATGTATGTAGATAATGCATAGATGTGAAATACAGGTGAATTGATATGTATGTTAACACTGTATTAGGTGTGATGATGTGTGGTAGTTTATACGTTTTATAAACAAAATATACGTACTAATTATAATATTTATTTTATAACTTGGGTAATATTTATTATCTTTATTTTCTTTTTATCTCAAAATGTGACATCCCAAAGGGTGTTACATTAGTTGGTATCAGAGCCCAAGTTAGAGTCTTTAGGGGTTGTGGTTGGGTCTGTTTGTGCTTGTGTTGTGTGAATTCTCTGTGATTTATTTCCGAAAGGAAGAATCTAACTCTTATGTTTGATGTGACTGGAAAGAAAGAAAAGAATATGTCTAGAGGAAGAGGAAGACGTGCGAATATCCTTGGAGAAGAGGACCCTTTGGTAGCAGTTGTAGAGGCTATGCAGCGGATGGCGGAAGTAATAACTCAGCAGAACCAGAGAGCAACTCAACAGCACGATGCTGTAGAGGCTATGCAGCGGATGGCGAGAGGTAATAACTCGCAGAACCAGAGAGCAGCTCAACAGCAAGATGCTACTGCGGATGCCCTAAATTTATCTGAATTTAGACGTAGTAACCCGCCACAGTTCTGAGGCGAGTTCAATCCTGAGAAAGCAAGTTTGTGGATACAGGAGCTGGAAAAGATATTCGAAGGGATGGGATGCCCAGATGACAAAAAGGTAACATATGC
This sequence comes from Ormosia semicastrata, assembly GCA_029884595.1. NCBI lineage: Eukaryota > Viridiplantae > Streptophyta > Magnoliopsida > Fabales > Fabaceae > Ormosia > Ormosia semicastrata. The sequence goes on from JAQQTO010000063.1 coordinate 58,493,476, forward strand.
TACCTATATGCTAAGAGGAGACGGAGAAAGTTGGTGGAGAGGAACCCGCCGGTTGTTGCAAGCTGAAGGCACTGTGATAACTTGGGAAGTGTTTTCTACTGCGTTTATGGACAAGTATTTTCCTACCAGTGCTCGATATGCCAAGGAAAGAGAATTTCTTGGTCTACGTCAAGGAAATATGACAGTCCATGAGTATGCGTCCAAATTTGAGAGTTTGTCTCAATTCTCAGATTATGCTCAAACCAGGCCAAATGATGAGTGGCGATGTAGGAAGTTTGAAGAAGGATTGCGAGTGGAGTTAAGACAAGGAGTACTGCCTTTGAAAATGACTCAATTCCATGCTCTGGTAGATATATGTGCACAATTGGAGGAATTGGAACAGTTACGGGATCCAAGGACTCGTAATTTTGGACCAATGAGATTTCAAAGGGGAGGTAGCAGTCATAATAATCGGTTTCAACGTAGGCCATACTCGAGACCATCGGGAAACCAACTTCAACGACCATCTGTTGGAGGAAGCTCTGCTAGTACTACTCCTAGTCAGAAAGCGGCGTTTGTACCATCATGTTTCAAATGTGGGAAAAAGGGTCATATTTCTTCAGATGTCCAATTAAAGGGACAATTTGTTTCAATTGTCGACAACCTGGACATTTCTCTAAGGATTGTCCTCAATTGGAAAAAAAAACCGCATTGAAGACTGTTTCGGGCAAGTCAGCCAAGATCCGGAGGACGAGTCTATACTATGACAGGAACTGAAGTTTCTCAGTCTGACAATCTTATTCAAGGGGAAGGAACCATAGGAGGTAAGCCTTTGATTGTCTTGTATGATTCAGGCGCAACACATTCTTTTATTGCCTATAGTTGTGTTGAGAGATTAAACCGCTGTGTCTTCTTTGGATTTTCCATTGGTTGTTTCTACACCAACTACTAAGCCTGTAGTCACATCCAAAATATGTTTGGATTGTCCTGTTATTGTGAAGGACCGTATGTTTATAGTCAACTTGATTTGTTTACCCCTAGTGGAGATAGATGTGATATTCAGAATGGATTGGTTATCTTCTAACCATATCCTGATAGACTGTGCAATTAAATCCATAGTCTTTCCGAAGGAAGAGAACTCTGGATTCTTGACTGCTGTTAAAGCTAAGTCATTACTGAAAAGTGGAGCGCAGGGATTTGTATTATTATCTTCTCTAAAAGTTGAGAATGAGAAAGATGTACATACTATTCCTGTTGTCAATGAATTTCCAGAAGTTTTTCCAGACGATGTACCTGGTTTGCCGCCGGAAAGAGAAATTGAATTTTCTATCGATTTGGTACCAGGAATAGGTCCTATTTCAATTGCACCGTATAGAATGTCACCAGCCGAGTTGATGGAGTTGAAAAAGCAACTAGAGGAACTATTGGAGAAGCAGTTTGTGCGACCGAGTGTATCACCATGGGGAGCACCAGTGCTTCTAGTCAAGAAGAAGGATGGAACTTCTCGACTCTGTGTGGACTATCGTCAGTTGAATAAGGTCACCATAAAGAATAAATATCCACTCCCACGGATTGATGATTTGATGGACCAGTTGAAGGGAGCAGAAGTATTCTCTAAAATAGATCTGAGATCAGGTTACCATCAAATCCGTGTTAAGACAGAGGATGTACCCAAAACAGCCTTTCGAACTCGTTATGGGCATTATGAATATCAAGTTATGCCTTTTGGAGTGACAAATGCTCCTGCTATATTCATGGATTATATGAATAGGATTTTTCGCCTGTACCTTGATAGATTTGTTGTTGTCTTTATAGATGACATTCTAATCTATTCTCGGTCTAAAGAAGAGCATGCCGAACATCTCGGTATAGTTCTTCAGGTTTTGAAGGACAAGCAGTTGTATGCAAAGTTGGCTAAATGTGAATTTTGGCTGGAAAAAGTGCAATTTCTAGGTCACGTAATTTCTAAAGAAGGTATTGCAGTGGATCCATCCAAGATAGAAACTATTTTGCAATGGGAAAGACCTAAAACAGTAACCGAAGTCCGAAGTTTTGTTGGATTGGCCGGATATTATCGAAGATTCATAGAAGGTTTTTCTAAGATCGTCGGACCACTTACACAACTTACAAGGAAAAGTCAAGCTTTTGAATGGACGGATGAACGTGAAGCCAGTTTTCAAGAGTTGAAGAAAAAGCTAACAACCACACCAGTGTTGATCTTACCAGATCCTAACAGATCTTTTGATGTGTACTGTGATGCTTCGTATCAAGGATTGGGATGTGTGCTGATGCAAGACCGAAATGTGGTAGCTTATGCTTCGAGGCAATTGAAGGTTCATGAGAGAAATTACCCAACCCATGATTTGGAACTAGCAGCGGTGGTGTTTGCATTAAAGATATGGAGGCATTATCTGTATGGAGCCATGTTCAATGTCTTTAGTGATCACAAGAGTTTGAAATACTTGTTTGATCAGAAAGAATTGAATATGAGACAAAGACGATGGCTTGAGTTTCTCAAAGATTATGATTTTCAACTCCAATATCATCCAGGAAAAGCTAATGTGGTAGCAGATGCTTTAAGTAGAAAAGTACTTAGTGTTTCTACAATGATGATAAAGGAAGAGGAATTACTCAACGAGTTCAGAAATTTAGAAGTATCAGTGGAATTAGTGCCTGGGAAGATTCGTTTAGGCAGAATGGTAATCTTAAATGACTTGCTTAATATAATTCGAGATAAACAGGAGGAAGATGCATTTTTGCAAAATGAAAGAGAACTGTTAAAGCAAGGTCACAAGGCAACAGTGGAAGAGGGATCAGATGGAATTTTAAGATTTCAAAGGAGAGTTTGTATACCCAACGATGCTGAACTAAAGACGGCAATATTGGATGAAGCCCATACTAGTAATTTAAGTTTGCATCCAGGAATGACTAAGATGTATCAAGATTTAAAGAAATTGTTTTGGTGGCCAAGGATGAAAAGAGACGTAGCGGAACGTGTGGCGTCTTGTTTGGTTTGTCAAAAAGCGAAAGTGGAACATCAGAGGCCAGCTAGAATGTTACAACTGCTCTCTATTCCAGAATGGAAGTGGGACAGTATTTCTATGGATTTCGTTACTGGACTGCCAAGAACGAGAAAAGGTCATGACTCAATATGGGTTATAGTTGATAGGCTTACAAAGTCAGCTTATTTCCTGCCCATTAACATTAAGTATTCATTGGAAAAATTAGCCCAAATCTATATCAATGAGATTGTTAAATTACATGGAGTACCTATTTCCATAATTTCTGATAGGGATCCAAGGTTTACATCAAGGTTTTGGCCAAATCTACAAGAAGCGATGGGGACTAAACTACATTTAAGCTCGCTTATCATCCCGTGATCGATGGCCAACCGAAAGAACTATACGATCTTTAGAAGACACATTGCGTGCTTGTGTCTTTGGAGCAACAAGGGAGTTGGGATGAATTTTTATCTTTGATAGAATTCACCTACAACAATAGTTTTCACGCAAGTATAGGGATGGCACCCTATGAAGCATTGTATGGACGACGATGCCGAACACCTTTGTGTTGGTATCAAGACGGTGAAAGTATGACTATTGGACCAGAGTTAGTGCAACAGACTACAGAGAAGGTGAAAATGATCTAAGAAAAGATGAGAACTACTCAAAGTAGACAAAAGAGCTATGTTGACAGAAGAAGGCGACCCTTGGAATTCGAAGAAGGCGAGCATGTATTTTTAGGGTGACTCCTACGACTGGTATTGGAAGAGCTATCAAGTCTACGAAGCTTACGCCTAAGTTTATTGGGCCTTATCAGATTATCCGTAGGATAGGTCCTGTAGCTTATCAAGTTGCTTTACCGCCGTTTTTGTCTAATCTGCATAACGTATTTCATGTGTCCCAGTTAAAGAAATATATTCCAGATCCGACACATGTGATACAACCTGATGAAGTACAGTTAAAGGAGAATCTGATGTACGAGACACTCCCTGTAAGGATTGAAGACAGAAAAGTGAAGCAGCTTCGAGGAAAGATGATTGAGCTGGTCAAAGTTATATGGAACGATGTGACAGGAGATGCTACCTGGGAATTGGAGGATAAGATGAGGGAGCAATACCCTCAATTGTTTTAAGGTACGACAAATTTCGAGGACGAAATTTTTGTTTGTTGGGGAGAGTTGTAACACCCTGAATTTTTCTAACTTTAAGATAAATGACAATTGCGTCCCCAATATACTGTTTTGTAATTTTTATGAGTAGTAAACTGAATTTGACTGTTTCGTGAGTGTATTTGATTGTTGTATGTGATTTGCTCCGAGTCAGGGAAATGAAAATTTTCTGGCCGAAAAAATATTATTTTAATTAATTAGAGCTGGGGGATCTTACTAAACCCAGTTCTGATTAATATATGTATTAGTTTCGTAATTTTTAGAATTTAACTATGCGATAAAATAATTTTTAGTATTATTTTATTACTCAGTATAAATTTTGACAATGGACCGACGATCTTTGTGTGTGTGTGCGGGACCCACGTATAAATAAAGTAACCAATGGATAGATTAGAAACTTGGACCAATAGAAATAAGACACTTAGAAGTCAAACTAATAAAGAGAAGTCAACAAAAGTGGCTTGACCATTTTGGACCATAGATTTGATGAATGGCTAGGATTGAAACTTGGTGAGCAAGCTTGAATGATGACCATAGATTTGATGAATGGCTAGGATTGAATCTTGGTGAGCAAGCTTGGATGATGACCATAGATTTGATAAATGGCTAGGATTAAATCTTGGTGAGCAAGCTTGGATGATGACCATAGATTTGATCAATGGCTAGGATTTAAAGATGAATTAGTGGCTAGGATTAAGTCAAAATTTGTAGGCTTGACTTTGGGTTAGTAGCTAATTAAGCTTAGTTTAACTAAGTTAATTATCTAATTAGCAAACTAATTAAACTAGCTTAGTTATTAAATAATTACAATCTAAATATTAATTAGATGTGCTAATATTGTTTAGAGATTATAAATTATGTAATTATATGTCTAATTAATTAGTATTGTAATTAGATAATTGATTAAAATTGGTTAGGAAATTAAACCTAATTAATTAGCTACCTAATTAGCAAGTAATTAAACATGTAATTAACATAAATTGGTTCCTTAAATGGCCTTGGGTAACACGGCTGGGCAGCAGCTTGGAGAGGCTTGGAGGACAAGTTTTTCAAGGCTTCCTAAGCACTCCAACAAGGCAACATCTCAACCATTGAATGGATGGATGGCTAGGATGATTTCCATGCAAATTTAATCCCTTTAGCCTCACTCAAAGCCACCCACGGCAGCAGCCTTTGATATTCACTTTTCACTCTTATTTTCATTCTTCTTTACGTTGAAAGCCTTCCATTTTCTCTCCAAATATACCAAGACTCCATGTACTTTTTTTTCTTCTTTTCTTTCACTCTATTCGGCCAAGCTTCCCACCATACTATCCACTCACTTAAAAATTTTCCTTCTTTGTTTTTCTAACTCTAAACATCTACCCAAACTCATCTCTAGTTGGAGGTTTTTGCAAATTCCATCATTTGCAAGCTTGAATGTTCATCTTGAAGTTTCTTCCTTAAAGGTAAAACTCATTGTTTTTCCTTTCTATTTTCATTTTCAAGTTTCCAAGCCATGATTGATCCATGGTATGGTTTTCTTTTCTAGTAGTAACTCTTAGAAAAATTTTATTTATTTTCTTAGGTATTTGAAGGAGCTAAAAACCGAAATTTCAAGGAAGGATAAAAGAAGAATTTTCTTTATTTTAAGGTAAGAGGAAGACTATAACCTAATTATTCTTGAGTGGTAGTAAGAAAATGGAATTTTGTGTGTTTGTAGAATCCATGAGGATTCATTTATATGTTGATTGTAATGATTTTCCATGTATGTTTTGTATTGTTAAATTGATTTGTTAATTTTATAATGTTGCTAGTTTTTATAATTTTGTATGTATTAGTATAATGTTAGAAATGCATGAGTATTCCAAAGAATACAACACCCTAGGTTCGGTCATAACCCTGAAAAGTGGATTTTGGATGTTTTTAAATTAATTTCAAAGAGTGTTTAAGGGTATTGAATGGAATTAATAATGTTTAAATGTTGTTCGTATTTACATTAATGCAAAAATATTTTACAGTTACTTGAAAAATATTTTAAGCAGTTTTAAACTATTTAATAAATTTTTCTGCTGGAAAAATAAACTGTTTATTTAAGGAAAATATTGGGATTTTAAAAACGCAATAAAAATTTTACGCGATTGATGAGAACAGCAAATTTTACTGTTGGGCCAAAATGGTGGACCCGGATATGTGGAAAGTTATAGTGCGCCAAGTGGGTGCGTATTATAACCTGGTTATATGGAAAATATAGTGCGCCAAGTGGGAGCGTACTGTATTTTGAGATTTGTGCCACTGAGGGCATTTTTGTAAATATTTAAAGTTTGAGGGTATTTTTGTAAATATTTGAATTTTGAGGGCATTTTTGTAAATATTTGAATTTTGAGGGCATTTTTGTAAATATTTAAAGTTTGAGGGTATTTTTGTAAATATTTGAAATTTGAGGGTATTTTCGTAAATAATTGAAGTTTGAGAGGTCTATTTTACTGCCTGTAGTTACACGATGTTTTGACTGTGTACTACGCCATGGTGTTTTAGTGGGCTATAGACACAAAGTATTGACAGTGCAATAGCAATCACAACGATCAGTTATAGACACAAAGTGCTGACAGTGCAATAGCTGGTCGGGATAGCCAAGCTATAGACACAAAGTGGCTGTGACAAGTGCAATAGTTGGTCGGGGTAGTCAAGCTATAGACACAAAGGGTGGACAAGTCTGCAATAGCCGGCCGGGCAAGATATTAGAACTTTCAAATCATTCTCTCGATATCGTTGTGTGTGTTATAGCTCCATGGAGTAGAAGACTGAGTCATTTTATGGTTTTGGCGTATTTATCGTGTATTTATAATTTATTGTGATGGATTCTATTCTTTTCCATAATTAGTTATTGTTAATGTTTATTATCTGTGTTGATATTAATTGCTATTTTCGTTGTATTATCGTTTTCTTATGCACCACACTTGTGATATATTGGGTTGTCTTACCTCTTTGTTGTTGTATATGTTGTTTGTATTATTGTGTTATATATATATATAGACGAAAATGAAGAGATTGAAGAACAAGTATTAGGCAGTGAATATCATATAGAGGAGGAGCCACAATCTACAGATTTCCAGTCTGAATATTTGGAGCCTTCAGATCATCCGTACCGGTTGAATTGACTTAAAGAAGATGACTACGCCAGGATTCTTAGGTTTTGTAAGAATAGAGTTCCATAGAGGAATAGAAGGTTGGCGTACTCGTGAAGAAAGCAATGGTGTAGTATATACGGGAATCATTACCTTATCTTTGCGTCCGGAATATGATGCTGATCCTGTTGTTACTTTTGACTTGTATGTACAGTTAGAGTTGCCTTTGGAGATCCGACGTCATTGGAATGGACTTTTCCATGTTCCCAATGAAAATAGTGTGGTATCTATGCCCGGACTCCGTCCGTAGAGCGGCCGGATCCTCGCTCGTAGAAGCTATTTGTGAGACATCCCGGTTATCTGTCACGAAGAGTTATCTAGGAATGATTCCCAGTGAACTAGATATCCATGATGTGCACTTGGGCACTTTTTGTTTTTTTGATGTTGTCGTATATAAAACTTATGTTTTGTCTTTTGGCAGTAGTTGTAAATGTTTTGGTATGTATTTTCTTTATTTGTAAATTATTTGTATAACTGATGACAACAAAACTATATGTAAATTATATGTTAGTTTTTTTTTATATTTGTGGAATTTTGTATGTATGTAGATAATGCATAGATGTGAAATACAGGTGAATTGATATGTATGTTAACACTGTATTAGGTGTGATGATGTGTGGTAGTTTATACGTTTTATAAACAAAATATACGTACTAATTATAATATTTATTTTATAACTTGGGTAATATTTATTATCTTTATTTTCTTTTTATCTCAAAATGTGACATCCCAAAGGGTGTTACACACCGCGCCCTGACATCCCCCAAGATCTATTCCGATCCACTATCCTGTAAGTTCCCGTTCATTCTTTAGGCGTAAAATGCCCTAATAAATCAAGCGAATACGTTTTTCTATACATGATAAATGATTCAAACATATACTGTCATTGATCACATAGTATTTCTTATTCACACGTTGTCACATGGCGGTATCACCGTATAACCTTTAATCGAAACAAAGTACCATTGTACTGTTCCCAATGATATTAACGCAACCGCACATACAGTTGTCCAATACCATTAGTATCTATGATATTATATAACCGCTCATACAATCGATAATACTAAAGATCCATTCGGGTCCAATACTTTAGTTTCACAAACGTCAGCCCTATAGCACAACTCGCTGCTCCTCTCAATCACATAACAATGTTATCGCGTTTTCACAATCGTGTAACACTTCTGTTACATTTTCAAATCGCGTAAAGATTTTTCAACATTTTCTCAATCGCGTAAAGATTTTACAACATTTTCTCAATCGCGTAGCTAAAATTTACTATTTTTAAATCGCATAAGAGTTTTTCTACGTATTTTCAATTGTGTAAAATATTTTTAACATATTCTAAGCTCAAAATAATGCTTTTCTTATTTATTATCAAATTTTGACTTTATTTCCATTATTTCAGTAATAATCCCTCTTAAAACAATATTTTTAAGATATCTTAAAATCTTTATTCTTTACTCTTGACAAAACTTTATTAATAAAATATCTTAAATATCAAATCATTCTTAAAATTATTTTCTTGCCAAAACTCTTCTAAATAATGTTTCTTTTATAAAATTTTACACTTCCAGGATTTAATCAAATATCATAGTTCAAGGTTTCCTTACGTGCTCAAAACCCAAAGAGTGAACTATACGTTAGTAAACTTTAACTTATAAATTTGTTTCCCATAAAACCAATACTTGGAGTGTTAACCGAAAATCACTTAATATTCCATAATCAAATATTTATTCATTTCCTATTTCCTTTTTCTTTGTAAAAATCTTCAATCCAGTTACTTATTACCTAATCATCTAAAATTCATACTTAGTAAAATATTTTCAAATGATTTGTTCTAAAATCCTCAAGATAGCCATGAGCCTCTTGGTTTTACAAAACTGAAATAGTTTTCCTTTTCACACGCTTCTTGCCATATACAACATATCCTCCATGATATTTCCACTTTCACATATTCATACTTATCAAAATCATATTAAGCATTTAATCACAGTTCAATCAGAATCATGCCATCTCACATATATAAATCATACATAATTAATAAGCAATGAAATCACATATAACAGAATATAAAACACATAATCATACCAAATCAGACAAGCATAAATCAATAACCACACAATTCGAGTGAATAAATCCTCACATGGATTTTCCACTCACAAACATATACAATCCATTCCTTCACCACCACATATGGCCGATGAGGTTAATCTCCCTCTTACCTGGTTGATGTCCTCCTAGCTCCTCGTAGAACTCTCTTTGTATCAATCTTTCACTACCAAGTAGATCTTAGAATCAAACAAGCACATATAAATTAGTGTCTAAGGCTTGATTAAGATGACCATAGATCAATCCTGGTCTTAGGATTCCAAAAATCAAATAAGAAATCAAGTTTCAAGAGTTTTACCTTGAAACCTTAGAACTTAAATCAAAGATTCAAGCTTGAAGATGAGGGAATTTGATCTTGATCACAACAAGAAAGTTGCTTAGAATGAAGTTTAGGATCAAGTGATGTGTTTAGATGGAATTATGAGTGATTGGAAGGTAATCTATGGAGTGAGGCCATGAGCTTCTTGAATGAACAAGGTAGGAACTTTTTGATCTTCAACTTGAAGAACAAGGTTGAAGATGATAGAACTAGACTAAGATCTCAACTACAAAGTATATTAGAATTGTATATAGGTTTAGAAAATAGGATTGGATGGAATTATTAAAGATTGGAGATAGGTTTTGGGAATGGTGGCCGAATCCTTCAAGAAAGGAAGAAGATGAAGTTCTTATTGTTTGTTCTTGGTGTTCTTGAATGATTGGAAGAGAGAGAATAGATAGGATTTGTTTATGCCACAAAGTGTGAGAAAATGAAATGGAATAGGCTATTATTGCAATGCATGGCTATGGGATGCCATAAGAAAGGAAGACTGTGGTTTGTTTTGCAAGACAAAATATAAGCACATGGGCTCACATGGGTGCACATGGTTTATGTCACACAATGGTCATCATTTGATCATAAAATGATTCTAGAACTTGGTAGAATGGCCTTATGGCCGTGTGGTTCAATGGAGAAATGAAACTAGTTTGGTTTCATTCTAATTTCCTAGTTACACTTAAACTAAATAGTTAAGATATCTAGTTACATTCTAACCATTTAGTTACTTGATTAAGTCATTGCATATGTCATGCTTAGGTAATGATTCTAGAAACTCTAGATATTTTTCTAGTAACTAAAGACTCTAAGTATTTACAAACTTAGTTTGCTCCATTTAGTTACTACTTAATCTATTTAAGTAACTTAGTTAGAATATCTAGTTACTTAACTAACTAAACTAGCCATTTTTGTTGACTTTCTAACAAACTAACTTGATTTTAATTAGTTGATCATTAATGCTATGTAATGATGGTTTATCATTATCCTTAATATATTTAGCTTAGATATTTTTAACTTTCATTATTACACTTGAGATATTTAGCGTAGATATTTTCTGATTAGAAATATCTTAGATATTTTCATCTAGATATTTTCAAAAAGATATTTGTATTCAGATATTTTATTGAGATATTTTTCATTAGATATTTATCCATAGATATTTATTAGGTTAGTCATCATAGAATCTTCTAGAACAGCTGAGTCAGCATGGTGAGTCATAGTACTGAGTCACTAGCTGAGTCATCAAGAGAAACTTCTAGAAAGTGTGACTCACTGTGGTGAGTCACAGGGTGAGTCAGCATTCCACATCCTTCCAGAATATGGCGAGTCATCGCTTCTAGAAAAAGAATGACAAGACAAGCTCTAAATATCTTGAAAGAGTAAGTAGCCAAATTGGATTTGCCTTCTAGTCTAAGAAGTCAATTTCGATTTGTCTTCTAGCTTGAGTAGCCAATTTGAATTTGTCCTCTTCCAGTTGAGTATCCAATTTGCCTTCTTTTTTCTTACCATTGGTCCATCGCCATGACCCATCGCTATCAAGATATTTTCTAACAAATATTACCAAATGTATAATAGCTACTGCTATTATTACACAATGAGTAATAGAAAACTCAGATAAAGAAAATCTCTGTCAATTGTTCTCAGTTTCGGGTTTAGTAAGATCCCCTGATCTCGCCTTGATAGTCCAAAACTTTCTGTTCCAGCAAAAAATTTTATTTTTTCGGGCCCGCCTCAATCACACATACAGCTCAATATAATATTAAAATAATCACAAACTCAGAAAATTTCATAAAAATTCTCAAAAATCATAAAAATTATAAAACTCATATATTTTCAGAAAAAATGGAGTTCGGGAATATATTTCAAAAATAATATTAAAATATTCAAAATAATTAAAATTTCTCAAAAATTCATAAAAATTCATAAATATTATAAAACTTATTTATTTTCAAGGAAAATGAAAAATTGGGGTGTTACAGAATTCGTTACACCAAACGGCATCACAAGATATTCGTAATGACCGTAACGGGTACGAAAAGCTATTTTAGGAATATCCTCGACCTTCACTCGGATCTGATGATAGCCCGATCGTAGATCGATCTTAGAGAATACTGCTACTCCTTTCAGTTGACCCATCAAGTCATCTATCCTCGGAAGTAGATACTTATTCTTGATTGTGACCTTATTTAGCTGGCGATAGTCCACACACAATCCTGAAGTCCCATCCTTTATTCTGACTAGCAACACTGGTGCTCCCGATGATGACACACTGGGTCTAATAAACTAGTTTTCCAAGAGTTCTTCTAACTGCTTCTTAAGCTCAACTAACTCTGATGGTGACATCCTGTAGGGCGCTGCAGATTCAGGACCAGATCCAGACATAAGATCAATGGTGAACTCTATCTCCCGCTCTGGCGGTAAACCAGGTACGTCATCAGGAATGACTTCAGGAAATTCATTAGCTACCAGAATAACATTTAAATCTTTCTTGCTCTCGACTTCTAAGGAAGACAATAGCATGTATCCCTGAGCTCCTTCTTTCAAGAAAGCTCAAACTTGGTTAGCCGTAAAAAATCTAGAAACTTCATCCATAGGGAAAACTATAGTTCTACTAGAACAGTCTAACAAGATATGGTTAGAAGACAACTAATCCATTCATAAAATTACGTCTAATTGGGAAATAGGTAAGCAGATCAAATCAACAGAAAAGATTTGACCTACAACAATTAAAGGACAATTTAAACAAACTTTGGTGGTAACAACAAGTTTAGTAGTAGGGGTAGAAACAGTTAAGTCAAAAGGTAAGGAAGACACAGGTAAACTAAGTCGTATAAGAAATGAAAGAGTAGGTTGCCCAAGAGTCATACACTACAGTCAAAAGATTACCTCCTATAGTACCCTCTCCTTGTATCAAATCTTCAGATTTGGAGGCTTTCGCTCCACTTATAGTGTAGACTCGGCCTCCTGCCTGCGATTTTGCAGCTCGTGCAGTGTTGACTGAAGGCTCTGTCTTAGCTTGATTGCAATCCCTAGAGGCGTGTCCAGGTTTTCCACATCGAAAATAGATAATTCCCTTGATGGTGCAATCATTCTTTAGGTGATCTTTTTTGCATTTCATATACTTTGGCGAAGACGCCACATTCTGACCAGTTCGATTTCCACCAGAACCTCTACTGAGACTTCCACTAGGTGACTGTTGCTGACTTCCCGGTGGTTAGGAATAGGGTTTCTTCTGAAAGCGGTTTACATTGTTGCCGCCTCCTCTTTCGAACTTAGTAGGTCCAAAGTTATGATTTCTCATTTCCCGTGCCTGATCTAGATTTTCCTCTCGGCGACACGTGTCCAACAGCTCTGAAAACTGGTTGATCCTCAAGGTTATGACCGCCTTTTTCACGTCATGCCTCAATCCTTCCTCAAATTTCTGAAACTTCCACACCTCGTCCGGCTGGTGTTGGAAATACGTTGAAATTTTGGACAAGCTCTCGAACCTTGCGACACACTCGCTGATAGTCAAGTTCCCTTGCCTCAAACTAAGGAACTCCATCTCTTTGGCATACCTTGCACTTGCTGGGAAATACTTCTCCAAGAATTTATCCTTGAATACCTCCCAGGTGATTACTCGACCTTCAGCTTCTAGTAATCTTTGTGCTTCGTTCCACCAATCTTTCGCGTCTTTAATCAGCATAAAAGCAGCATAGGTTACCTTCTGGTCATCGATACAGTTCATGCCTCTAAAAATTTTCTCTAGCTTCTTGATCCAAAGACTAGCCTTCTCTGGATCAAATTCTCCCTTAAACTGAGGAGGGTTGTAATGGAGAAACTCCGGTAAATTTTGAGCATCGGCTGAAGCTTCTAGCTGTCGTGCAGCCCTTTCCTACTGTTGAGTAGCTCTCTCAGTTTATTGTGCAATGACATCCGCCATTCGTTGCATTACTTCGATTGCTATGGCCATGCCTCCACCGCGTGCCATTTCACTTTTTCAAGGTAGACTGAATGAAAAACACAAGGAAGAATTAGATGTATCAATTCAGAATACCAAACACAGAGAATCACATAGCACAAACAAGATAGACCTAACCACAAAGACCCAAAAGAAAACTTAAACTGGGGCTCTAATACCAAACTGGTGTAACGCCCCTCTTTGACGAGGGAACGTCACACCATAACCACGAAACGAAAACAAAATGTATAAACTAAGACCCGATTCATTATAATATAGATAAGCCTATTTAGTTATGATCGTACAAATGATTTGTCAAATTTTTTTTTATTCTAAAAATATAATACATGGTTACGACAGAAAGCATCATGAGAAGTAAACTATACATTCATATCTTGTACATATATCTATACTTATATCATACTTGTTTAGGTACATCATTAGCTATACAAAAAGCATAAACTTTACATGCCCCAAAATGATTACACATATACAGCCCACCAAAAGAAAAATCATTAGGCCCCCAAAAAGATTTACAGATAGCCATCAGTGGCCATCAACAGCATCAGTCCCTAAAGCGAATGAAAAAGAACCATAGTTGGATCCTCCTCAGGGTCTTCCTTGTTAGAGGAAATCCTCATCAGAGTAACCAAGTTACGAGCGGGGGCTCGTGCAGAGGATAAGAATGAATCCTCTTATGGGAATAATAGCGCTCACCCCACATATCACGTATGAGCAAGTAAAACTCTAAATACAAGTGAGCATTAAAAGTAAATACAGGTGGATCATACCGTCCCCAAGCCAAAGACACAGTCACATCTCTGAGGAAGATGCAGTGATCCGTACTCAGGTTGATGTGCCAGCAGTCTGAACCTCCATGAAAAGTCAATCTCACATAGCCCAAAAAGCTATGCAGATGGGACGCCATGTCCAAACAAAAAACTAATCAAAATCAGGCCAGAAGCCAGGGAATTTGTGCACTTCCCCTTCTTCACCGACGTCTTCAGAGAAACACATAAATAAATAGAATAGCAAAAATACAAAAAAGAGGTGAGACATCCTACATTCAATATTAATTATGGCAGTAAAGAAGCAGAATGGCGATGGACGCCCACATAGCATTGCAAGAATAATAAACAACATCAAGATGCAAATTGTAAACAACTTAACAATTCCAGGCAGTTATAACATCAATAAGACAACAGTTCTAATCATCATATGAATAAATACCAAATAATATGTTAACTCACTATGCACGTGCACATGATATCAAAATCTTACTCCATGGAGCTAGACACAAACATTGGAGAGAATGATCAAGGAGACATGCCAGTAACTCATCAACCTAAAATCAAGTGCTTTCCAGAAAATCAATAATTTTGCGCAACAAGGCTTTATATAGCGGTATTCTTCACAAGATCGCAATATAGGATAATGTCTCGGTTTGAATCATTGGTGCGTTTGCATCGGTCTATCCCACGGCCCAGAGGAGCTAGCAACTGACCATTATGAGACACCCGCACCCTGATGCCCCCAAGGTCAACATTATAGCCTACACTAGTCTATTCACACCCGCACTAAGGTGTGATTCAATCTCCTAGGTAACATGGCCTTAACAATAGTCCACCGGACTTCACAATGTATGACGACTCAATGCATATTTATGTATATTCAACAATGATATACTCATCCCATAACATGCCATAATTTGGCCAAGTTAAACATCAATAGAATTTTGGTCCCACTCATGGACCCATAATAACATATTCTCAAATTCTCAAATGAGACAGTACACTTTTTAAGGTTTATTATGAAGTTTTACTTTAATTTAACATTTCTTATGAAATCTTTCTCTAGAGGAATTCTCTTGCAATTCTCATTCAATCTTTATTTCTCTTAATTAGCCAAGTCCTTTACTCAAGTTAAACCATACTTACTTAGAGAATTATCTAAGGTTCTCCAAGTCTCACACACACTCTTATTTTTCCCTTAAGTTCAAAAGAATTACCCTAGGTCATCAAATAAGTTTCTTTCCATCTTATGAATCCATAATAAATTCTTAATTTACCTAATCACCTAAGCCTTAGCTTGTTGCATAACTTTTAGCCAATATGGCCCTTGAGCCTGTGACCTCCCAAGGACAAGAGTCCAACTAATTTTTCCTTCACATTGTTAATTACTTAACACTTAATTTCTTAAGTTCTGATTTCTTCAAAGATTAAATCTTGAACACCCAAATATTTAGGCTCTTGGTCGTGAATCCAAAAGGGGCAAAGAGCCTTAGATTTTCCATATATCATTCTAAGCAATCCAATATATAATTCCATAGCCATCAAGATGCACAATGACAATAAATAAATGCAAACAAGTCAAAATAGCTACAAAATCATGAAGAACAACACAACAAAGAGAGAAATCTCACGTGGATTCCTCATCAACAACACCAAAAACATTTCCTCACCACCGAGATAGGTTGAAGAGGATCATCTCCCTCTTACCTATAGAAGACAACATAAGAAAGCAAGCTTTTTGGTCCTTTCCTTGCAAAATTCGTCCAAGCCTCTAAAAAAATCCTAAGATGAGCAACTTTTTAAAATCTTCACTCAAACCATGAAAAGAAGAGTCCTTGGTCACATAGGTGACCAAGAAAAATAGAAAAGAGAAGAAAAGAAAGGAAAAGCCAAGAACTTTACCTAAGAGCTTCAAGTTTGGACTTCAATGGTGGAAAATGAAAAAGGAAGATTTAGGGGATGATCACTAAAGAGAAAAGTCTTAGGATGATGAGTGTAACACCCCTCGATTTAATAACCATGGCACAATCGTCATTATGTCACAGTCACTAAATTTTGACGTGTTACGATTGTCAAACAATAATTTTTCCAAAAATATTAATCATTTCGCATATGAGGAAATAGGAGCCATGAATGAATAGTTACATATACAACCAGTTAAAATATGAATTTATGAGATGTACTCAATTTACAACATTTAAGACTGGATAATTACCTTAAAACATACATATACCTAAAAATACACTTTATACAGGTAATGCAAAATAAAGTATAAACTACCCACAACATATCCACGACTAAGGAGTTGGGCACTCCCTCGGATCCTGATTGCGTAAGGCAGCCCCGGGCACACCGGTGTAAGGAGAAATACAGGATAAGGTCTTCAATCACAGTCCTCTTCATGGTCAAGGTCAGGTCCCCAAAATATCATATACGCTTGTCAGTCCAGATGACTAGCTAAGCCTTGGCACCTCCGATGAATTCAATTATGACGAAAACAATGAAGTCCCTTCAAGTTGTCCTTACCGAACGCAGAAGATCAAACCAAGAGAATTCTAGGAGATTCAACCTCGCCTCCTTTTACAGACTTTAACCAGAAACCACACAGAATGGCAACAAATACAGAAAAGAGGTAAGACATTCTACTTTCATTACCTACGATGGCAGTAAAGAAACATAACATGAATGACGAAGTCATTCCATACATACAGATATCACAAATATGTTCAAGTTATCAATTACATAGATATTTTCAAAAAATATATTCCATGATAATACAATTATCAACAGCACTATAACAACAAGTATTCACTATAGATATATAACAAGTATTTATGTTTCCATAATATGTATGTTAACCATGCCATGATAATATGTGAACTAACCATGCATATGCACAATGCGTATGCTGACCATTCTCATGTACAATGTACTTATTTCTTACTCTATGGAGCTAGACACAAAATAGTCGGAGAGAATGATCAGGAGGTATGTCTGTATCTTGGCTGCCGAGGCCCTCAAGTTCTAAAATTCTCAATTTATCAACGTGCACATCATGTCATTTTACAAGACATTCTACACAGATCTCGATATAGGACAGTGTCCAGTTAGGATCGTCGATGCATTTACATCGATTTGTCCTACGGTCCAATGGGGCTACCAACTGCC
Organism: Ormosia semicastrata; assembly: GCA_029884595.1. Lineage (NCBI taxonomy): Eukaryota > Viridiplantae > Streptophyta > Magnoliopsida > Fabales > Fabaceae > Ormosia > Ormosia semicastrata. The sequence goes on from JAQQTO010000063.1 coordinate 58,511,116, forward strand.
CGTTGTGAGACGCCCGCGCCCCGACGCCCCCAAGGTCAACCGCAGGACCTACACTAGTCTATTTGCACCCACAATTCAACTCCTAGGCAAATGGCCTTAACAAATTGTCCAACGGACTTTTTCAATGCATGACTCAATCATGCTCAATGCACATAGTTTCAATGCATACTCATATGTACATTTACAAATCCACGGTCATAGCATTTCAAGTCTAAGATTTCATGTTATGTCATTTATCATCAATATTCGATCCCGTTCAAGGATCCATACTAAGTCAATAATAAGTTTCTAGGCATTCAGGCCCCATTCAAATTCATCAAGTAAGTCAATTCTTAGTTTCACTATATCGCTCGCAATCTCAATCACACTCATGTTCTATCTCTATTCAAAGTTCTTATAAGTTATAAGGCATGCTTTTGTTCTTGGTTTTTCCCTCTTTATGAATCCCTAATTAGTTTCTAGTCATCCAATTATTTAAGATTATTACGCTTACAGTAGTCCAAAAACCTTGAGTCAAGTGCCCAAGGGGACCTTGAACCTCCAAGGGGCTAGAAAAGCCTCAAATCCATTACTGATTAGGTTACATGGCCATGTGTAAAATACACGGCCCCGAGTACACGGCCGTGTGGTCATACACGGCCTAGGCCGTGTACTCCTCTGGAGTGCACCAGAGACACGTTTCAGTCACACAGAGAGATACACGGTCGTGTATTCATACACAGCATAGGTCGTGTATCACTCTGTGGATGCATAAATCACCAGAAAACCATTCCAACCTTCATACAATCCAAGATCTATCAACATACAACTAATTCCTACCTATCAAAACACCATTAAACAACCAAAATCACTCAAACAAAGGGTTAACCACAAATGGGTTTCACCCCATCAACACAACAAAGACGTTTCTTACTACCAAAATGTGTTGAAGAGAATAATCTTCCTCTTACCTTAGTGAAGAACAAGGAAAGCAAACTCCTTTTGTCCTTGGAATTTTGTGCTCCACCACCACAAGATCCTTGGGTGTTCAAATCTAATAAATCAAGATCAAAGAGTGGAAATGGTATCCATAGTCACCAATGTGACCATGGTTCACGAAAATGAGGTGAAAAGAATAAGAAAGTTGAGAGCTTTACCTTAAAGCTTGAAGCTTTGGTGTTGGGCTGCCAACCACGAAAATGAGAGAGACAATGAGAGTTCCACAAAGAGGAAAGCTTGGAGATGATGAGGAGAGACAATGGCTTGTGTTAGCTTAAGCAAGGAAAGCTTGAAAGCTTAACAATGGAGTGTGTAAGTGGGAGAAGAGAGGAAGAGAGGGAGAGGAAGAGAGCTGCGTAAGAGGGAGAGAAAATGGGGGAATGAAAATGTGTTTTCCCCACCTTAGCCCCAACCGTGCAGCATATATGGGAGGAGAGAGAGAAAAGTGGGTGGGGAGGAAGCTTCCTTGGAGCTTCCTTGAGAGGCTTCGCACGCTTCCCGATAAAGTGAAGTGTATGATCACTTAAATGATGTCATAAAATTAATTAGATAGAAATAATCTACTAGAACTATTTCTCAGTGGACAAAATTTTATAGTTAGCGTAATAATATTTTATTATTCCACAGATAATAAAATATACTATAATTTTATTTATCAGATAAAATCTTAAAAAATGAAAACCTCGTAAACTATGTTCAGCCTCGGGTTTAGTAAGATCCCCCATCGAAATTTCTACAGTCCAAAGTTTACCAGCCTCAAGGAAAATATTTTGTTTACCCGGCTCTGCTTAGTGGGCACGTAAAATGAGGAATATATTAAAATATTCAACGTTTCTAGAAAATTTCATAAAAATTCTTAAAAATCACAAATATTGGAAAACAACTATTTATCATGAAACAAACAGTTTTCCAAGACGTTACATTGACACTGCTCAGTGTGCTCATAAAATGAGGAATATATTAAAATATTTGACGTTTTCAAAAAAATCTAGAAAATTCTCAAAAATCATAAATATTATAAAATGATTATTTATAATGAAATAAATAATTTTCGAGATGTTACAATGAGGGGAAGCAAGAAGTGAGATTATTTTATCAAGCTAGAGAAAATAGCCTCCCAATGGTGTTGGTACCGTGGAGAAGAGAGGAAGAGAGAAACTTGAGAGGAAAAGAAGATGAAGAAAGAAGAAAGGTGATAGCTTTTGGTGATTTCAAAATTAAAAATGAAAAGTGATAAAGTGAAAAGCTAATTTTTGGCTCCAAAACGGGCCTCATTGCCGTGGAGTGTGGGAGGGAGGAGAGAGAAAACAAAGCTTCCTTTGGAAGCTTTGTACAAAGCTTCTTTAGGAAGTTTTGGAACATGTTTTCAAAAGTTAAATGATGATATCACATATATGATGTCATCTTTGATGATGTCATTAAAGTGCTATCTATAAAAGGTGACTAACACTCTACTTAGGCTATTATTCAGTGGACAAAGTTACAGTTAATAAAAATAATATATATTGTTCATTGGATAATTTCACGGTACAACGATTTTATTTATCAGATAAAATTTTAAAAAATAAAAACTTCATAAACTGTGTCCAGCCTCGAGTTTAGTAAGATCCCCCGTTGATGTTTCCACAGTTCAAGGTTTACAAGCCTCGGGGAAAATATTTCATTTTCTCAGCTCCGTTCAGTGTGCATGCAAAACAAGGAATATATTAAAATATTCAACGTTTCTGAAAAAATTCAAAAAAATCATAAATATTATAAAATGACTATTTATCATAAAATAAACAATTTTCGAGGTGTTACAACTCTCCCATTCTAAAAAGAATTTTCATCCTCAAAATTTTCATACCTTAGAATAGTTGTGGATGTTGCTCATTCATCTTGTCTTCTAGCTCCCATGTTGCATCTCCAGTCATTTCATTCCAGATCATTTTTACTAATGGAATTTCTTTCCCTCTGAGTTGCTTTACTCTCTTATCTTTAATTCTTATAGGAGGTGCCTCATAGATTAAGTTCTCTTTCAATTGTACTGTGTCCGGTGCTATGACATGGCTTAGGTCAGGAATATATTTTTGCAATTGCGATACATGAAAGACATCGTGAAGGTTAGAAAGAAAAGGTGGTAGGGTTATTTGGTAAGCTACTGGACCTATCCTGCGAAGAATTTGGTAAGGTCCAAGGATTTTGGGAGTAAATTTTCTAGATTTTAGAAGTCGGCCAACCCAAGTCGTAGACGTGACTTTCAAAAACACATCTCGCCTTCCTCAAATTCAAGAGGTTTTCTCTTTTTGTCCGCATAACTCTTCTATCGACTCTGAACCATCCTCATCTTTTCCTAAATCATTTTGACTTTCTCAGTTGCTTGTTGTATAAGATCAGGTCCAATAGTAAGGCGCTCTCCATCTTGGTACCAACACAAAGGTGTTCTGCAACGTCATCCATATAGAGCTTCATAGGGTGCCATCCCTATGCTCGAATGAAAACTGTTGTTATAGGTGAACTTTACTAATGGTAAAACTTCATCCCAACTTCCAGTTGTTCTAAAGCGCAAGCTCTGAGCAAATCCTCCAATGATTGAATCGTCCTTTTCGATTGACCATCGGTTTAAGGATGATAAGCAGAACTCAAATGTAGCTTCGTTCTCAATGCTCCTTGTAAACTTTGCCAAAACTTTGATGTGAACCTTGGATCTCTATTAGAAATAATACTAGTAGGCACACCATGCAGCCTAATGATCTCACCAATATCATCTAAGTCAACTTCTCCATGTTGTACCTTATGTTCATTAGTAAGAAATATGCTGACTTCGTGAGTCGATCAACGATTACCCATATTGAATCGTAACCTTTTTTGGTCTTTGGTAATCCAACCACAAAGTCCATCACAATACTATCCCCCTTCCATTCGGGAATAGGTAGGGGTTACAACATTCCTGACGGTCTCTGGTGTTCAACCTTTGCTTTCTAACAAACTAGACAAGATGACACACATCTGACAATATTACTCTTCATTCTGTGCCACCAAAATAACCATTTCAGGTCTTGATACATCTTGGTTATTCTCGGATGTATACTCAACTTGCTCGTGTGAGCGTGTTCGAGAATATGCTTTCTAAGTTCTTGATCCCTAGGTACACAAACTCTACCTCTGAATCTTAGGATTCCATTAGTTCTTTCCTCAAATGTTGTCACACTACCTTGCTTCATTAGCTCCCTTTCTTTTTACAAAAACTTATCAACTTTCTATTTCTCTCAGATGTCTTCCATTAGGTCATTTGAAATAGTGACCATGTTCATACAAATCTTCCCTGGTGCTAATTCCACAAAGGACCATACATACCTGAATTACTCTATTAAATCTTTTTCCTTGATCATCATAGCAGAGATACTGAGTATCTTACTGCTCAAAGCGTCTGCCATAATGTTTGCCTTTCTGGGGTGATACAGAAGTTAAAAATCATAATCTTTCAGAAATTCCAACCACCTTTGCTATCTCATATTCAACTCCTTTTGGTCATATAGGTACTTCAAGCTCTTGTGGTCACTAAAGACGTTGAACATCACCCCATAAAGAAAATGCCTCCATATCTTCAAAGTGAATACCATAGTTGCTAACTCCAGGTCATGTGTTGGGTAGTTCTTCTCATGCACTCGTAACTATCTCGAAGCGTAAGGCACCACTTTTCTATTTTGCATAGACACACATCCTAATCCTTGGTATAAAGCATCGCAATACAATTCGAAGGGTTCACTTGGGTCAGGTAGAACTAACACAAGTGAAGTAGTTAGTTGTCTCTTCAATTCTTGGAAACTTTCTTCGCAAGCATTAGTCCACTCAAAGGCTTGATTCTTTCTCGTGAGCTGAGTAAAAGGACCTGCTATCTTAGAGAGTCCCTTAATGAATCTCCGATAGTATCCAGCCAATCCCATAAAGCTCTAAATTTCTGTCACTATCTTCGGCCTTTCCCATTGTAGAATAGCTTTCACTTTTGATGGATCCACTATAATCCCTTCCCTTGAGATCACATGACCCAAAAACTTAACTTCTTCCAGCCAAAATTTGCACTTTGACAATTTGGCGTACAGCTTCTTCTCATTCAAAATCTGGAGAACTATACTAAGGTGTTCAGCCTGATCCTCCTGATTTTGAGAATAGATCATAATGTTATCAATGAAAACAACAATAAATTTTTCCAAGTAAGGACGAAAGGTTCTATTCATGGAATCCATGAATATGGCAGGTGTATTCGTTACACCAAACGACGTCATAAGATATTCGTAATGATCGTCACGGGTACGAAAAGCTATTTTAGGAATATCCTCGACCTTCACTCAGATCTGATGATAGCCCGATCGCATATTGATCTTAGAGAATACTGCTGCTCCTTTCAATTGATCCATCAAGTCATCTATCCTCGAAAGTGGATACTTATTCTTGATTGTGACCTTATTCAGTTGGCGATAGTCCACACACAATCGCGAAGTCCCATCTTTTTTTATGATTAGCAATACTGGTGCACCTCATGATGACATACTGGGTCTAATAAACTGCTTTTCCAAGAGTTCTTCTAACTGCTTCTTAAGCTCAACTAACTCTGATGGTGACATCTTATAGGGCGTATAGATATAGGACTAGATCCAAGCACAAGATCAATGGTGAACTCTATCTTCCGCTTCGGTGGTAAACTAGGTACGTCATCAGGAAAGACTTCACGAAATTCATTAGCTACCAGAATAGCATCCAAATCTATCTTGCTCTCGACTTTTAAGGAAGATAATAACATGTATCATTGAGCTCCTTCTTTCAAGAAAGCTCAAACTTGGTTAGCAATAAAAAATCTAGAAACTTCATCTATAGGGAAAACTATGGTTCTACTAGAACAGTCTAACAAGATATGGTTAGAAGACAACCAATCCATTCCTAAAATTACGCCTAATTGGGAAAGAGGTAAGCAGATCAAATCAATAGAAAAGATTCAACTCTCAACAATTAAAGGATAATTTAAACAAACTTTGGTGGTAACAACAGGTTTAGCAGTAGGGGTAGAAACAGTCAAGTCAAAAGGCTCTGCCTTAGCTTGATTGTAGTCCTTAAAGACGTGTCCAGGTTTTCCACATCAAAAATAGCTAATTCCCTTGATGGTGCAATCCCTCGTTATGTGGTCTTTTCCGTATTTCATACACTTTGGCGAAGATGCCATATTCCAACGAGTTCAATTTCCACCAGAACTTCCGCTGAGACCTCCACCAGGTGACTGTTGCTGACTTCCCAGTGGTTGGGAATAAGGTTTCTTCTGGAAGCAGTTTAAATTGTTGCTGCCTCCTCTTTGGAACCTAGTAGGTCCAAAGTTACGATTCCTTATGTCCCACGCCTAATCCAGATCTTCCACTATGCGACTTGTGTCCAACAGCTCTGGAAACTGGTTGATCCTCAAGGTTATGAGTGCCCTTTTCATTCATGCCTCAATCCTTCCTCAAATTTCTAACACTTCCACACCTCGTTCGGCTGGTGTTGGAAATACGTTGAAATTTTGGACAAGCTCTCGAACCTCACAGCATACTCACTGACAGTCAAGTTCCCTTGCCTCAAACTAAGGAACTCCATCTCTTTGGCATGCCTTGCACTTGTTGGGAAATACTTATCCAAGAATTTATCCTTGAATACCTCTTATGTGATTACTCGACCTTCAGCTTCTAGTAATCTTTGCGCTTCGTTCCACTAATCTTTCACGTCTCTGATCAGCATAAAAGTAGCATAGGTTACCTTCTGGTCATCAGCACAGTTCATGCCTCTGAAAATTTTCTCCAGCTCTTTGATCCAAAGACTATTCTTCTCTAGATCAAATTCTCCCTCAAACTGAGGAGAGTTATTACGATGGAACTCCGACAGATTTTGAGCATCGGCTGAAGCTTCTAGCTGTCATGCAGCCCTTTCCTGCTGTTGAGCAGCTCTCTCAGTTTCTTGTGCAATGACGTCCACCATTCGTTGCATTGCTTTGATTGCTGCGGCCATGCCTCCACCACGTACCATTTCACTTTTTCAGGGTAGACTAAATGAAAAACACAAGAAAGAATTAGATGTATCCTTTCGGAATACCAAACACAGAGAACCACACAGCACAAACAAGACAGACCTAACCACAAAGACCCAAAAGAAAACTTAAACTGGGGCTTTGATACCAAGCTGGTGTAACGCCCCTTTCTGAGGAGGGAACGTCACACCATAACCACGAAACGGAAACAAAATGTATAAACTAAGACCCAGTTCAATATAATATAGATAAGCCTATTTAGTTGTGATCATACAAATGATTTGCCAATTTTTTTTTTACTAAAAATGATAATACATGGTTACGACAGAAAGCATCATGAGAAGTAAACCATACATTCATACCTCGTACATATATATATATATATATATATATATATATATATATATATATATATATATATACTTATATCATACTTGTTTAGGTACATCATTAGCTATACAAAAAGCATAAACTTTACATGCCCCAAAATGACTACACATATACAGCCCACCAAAAGACAAAACATCAGGCCCCCAAAAAGATTTACAGATAGCCATCAGCAGCTTTCAACAGCATCAACCCCTAAAGCGAATGAGAAGGAACCATAGTTGGATCCTCCTCAGGGTCTTCGTCATTACAGGAAATCCTCATCAAAGCAACCAAGTTACAAGCGAAGGCTCGTGCAGAGGATAATAATGAATCCTCTTATGAGGAATAATAGCGCTCACCCCATATATCACATATGAGCAAGTAAAACTCTAAATACAAGTGAGCATTAAAAGTAAAGACAAGTGGATCATAATGTCCCCAAGCCAGAGACACAGTCACATCTCTGAGGTAGATGCAGCGATCCGTACTAAGATTGATGTGCCAGCAGTCCGGACCTCTATGAAAAGTCAATCTCAAATAACTAAAAATCTACATGGATGGGACACCATGTCCAAACAGGAAACTAATCAAAATCAGGCCAGAAGCTAAAGATTTCGTGCACTTCCCCTTCTTCACCGACGTTTTCAGAGAAACATATAAATAAACAGAATAGCAGAAATACAGAAAAGAGGTTAGACATCCTAGATTCAGTACCAATTGTGGCAGTAAAGAAACAGAAAGGCACAAGACGCCCACATAGCATTGCAAGAATAATAAACAGCATCAAGATGCAAATAGTAAACAACTTAACAATTCCAGGCAGTTATAACATCAATAAGACAACAGTTCCTATCATCATATGAATAAATGCCAAATAATATGTTGACTCACTATGCACGTGCACATGATATCAAAATCCTACTCCATGGAGCTAGACACAAACATTGGAGAGAATGATCAGGGAGACATGCCAGTATCTCGTCAGCCTAAAATCAAGTGCTTTCTAGAAAATCAATAATTTTGCACAACAAGGCTTTATACAGGGGCATTCTTCACAAGATCGCGATATAAGACAGTGTTCGATCTGGATTGTCGGTGCGTTTGCATCAGTCTATCCCACGGCCCAGAGGAGCTACCAATTGACCATTGTGAGACACCCGCACCCCGGCGCCCCCAAGGTCAACATTATGGCCTACACTAGTTTATTCGCACCTGCACTAAGGTGTGATTCAATCTCCTAGGCAACATGGCCTTAACAATAGTCTATCAGACTTTCACAATGCATGATGACTCAATGCATATTCATGTATATTCAACAATGATATACTCATCCCATAACATGCCATAATTTGGCCAAGTTAAACATCAAAAAAATTTTGGTCCCACTCATGGACCCATAATAACATATTATCAAATTCTCAAATGAGACAATACACTTTTTAAGGTTTATTATGAAGTTTTACTTTAATTTAACATTTCTTATGAAATCTTTCTCTAGAGGAATTCTTTTACAATTCTCATTCAATCTCTATTTCTCTTAATTACCCAAGTCCTTTACTCAAATTAAACCATACGTACTGAGAGAATTATCTAAGGTTCTCCAAGTCTCACACACACTCTTGTTTTTCCCTTAAGTTCAAAAGAATCACCCTAGGTCATCAAATAAGTTTCTTTCCATCTTATGAATCCATAATAAATTCTTAAGTTACTAATCACCTAAGCCTTAGCTTGATACATAACTTTTAGCCAATATGGCCTTTGAGCCCGTGACCTCCCAAGGACAAGAGTCCAACTAATTTTTCCATCACATTGTTAATTACTTAACACTTAATTTCTTAAGTTCTGATTTCTACAAAAATTAAATCTTGAACACCCAAATATTTGGCCTCTTGGGCGTGAATCCAAAAGGGGCAAAGAGCCCTAGATTTTTCAAAGCAATCTAATATATAATTCCATAGTCATCAAGATGCACAATGATAATAAATAAATGTATACAAGTCAAAATAGCTACAAAATCATGAAGAACAACACAACAAAGAGAGCAATCCCACATGGATTCCTTATCAACAACACCAAAAATGTTTCCTCACCACCAAGATAGTTTGAAGAGGATCATCTCCCTCTTACCTATAGAAGACAACACAAGAAAGCAAGCTTCTTGGTCGTTTCCTTGCAAAATTCGTCTAAGCCTCCAAGAAAACCCTAAGATGAGCAACTTTTTAAAATATTCACTCAAACCATGAAAAAAGGAGTCCTTGGTCACATAGGTGACCAAGAAAAATGGAAAAGAGAAGAAAAGAAAGGAAATGCCAAGAACTTTACCTTAGAACTTTAAGTTTGGGCTTCAATGGTGGAAGAAGAAAAAGGAAGATTTAGGAGATGATCACCAAAGAGAAAAGTCTTAGGATGATGAAAGGAAGCAAGAAATGAGATTATTTTATCAAGCTAGAGAAAATGGCCTCCTAATGGTGTTGGTGCGGTGGAGAAGAGAGGAAGAGAGAAACTTGAGAGGAAAAAGAAGATGAAGAAAGAAGAAAGGTGATAACTTTTGGTGATTTCAAAATTAAAAATGAAAAGTGATAAAAGGAAAAGCTAATTTTTGGAGTGTGGGAGGGAGGAGAGAGAAAACAAAGCTTCTTTTAGAAGTTATGGAACACTTTTCCAAAAGTCAAATGATGATGTCACATATATCATGTCATTAAAGTGCTATCTACAAAAGATGACTAACACTTTACTAAGGCTATTATTCAGTGAACAAAGGTTACAATTAATAAAAATAATATTTATTATTCATCTGATAATTTCACGGTACAACGATTTTATTTATCAGATAAAATCTCAAAAAATGAAAACTCCATAAACTATGTCCGGCCTCGCGTTTTGTAAGATCCCCCATCTACGTTTCCATAGTTCAAGGTTTACCAGCCTCGGGAAAAATATTTCATTTTTCCGGCTCCGCTCAGCTCGCACGTAAAATAAGGAATATATTAAAATATTCAACATTTTTGGAAAAATCTACAAAAATCACAAATATTATAAAATGACTATTTATCATAAAACAAATAATTTTTGGGGTATTACAGTTTACATTATTGGAGAGAAAGAAGAAAAATAACTATATGGATGTGGGTTTGATGTGCATTTGCATTTTCATAAACTTATCTGGGCTTGTACTTTATTAGTAGGAATTGGTCTTACATTCATGTCTATGGGAAGTCATTTATGCATGAGAGTTGCATGTGGGAGTCGATGTAATAATTAGATTGTACATGTGTGACAACTAGAAATGAGATTCTGATGTAGTTTCTGAGGATATGAATGATTTTTAATAACCGGCATTGTTATTTTTGAGTCTGCATGTTTTGAGTTTTCATTGTTTTCTTTTATTTTCTTGTTTTTAATTCTTTTTCTTTTTTGGTTGAGGACAAGCAATATTTAAGTTTGGGGGTATTTGATGAGTGCAAAATACTGATCATCTTTTGGGTTTATTTATTAGAATTTTTAATTTATTTTTATTTATTTATTTTTGTTTTTATTTATTTATTTTTAATTTATTTTTATTTATTTATTTTTGTTTTTATTTATTTATTTTTAATTTATAATTATCTCTTCACCTATTCATATTTGAATTTTCAGGATAAATCATCAGATTTTGTGAAAAAATAAGAAATTCCTTAAGATAAATATTTGAAGGATTCTTATTCTATTCTTAGATGCTAATTAGAGTTCTAATTGGATACAAAATCTTATATTGGAGATTGGACAAGGATTCTCAAAGAGATTTGATTTGGAGAAAAATTTGGATTCACGCACTTTCCTGATCATTCCTCATTAATTGAGCCTTATTTTGAGTTATAGAGATCAGATTGACGAGTAGTTTGCTGCATTGAAAAGCTAATAGAAAATCCTAGAAATTATATGTTGGGATTGAGGATAGATTCGACCATCTGAAGGGTGAGAAAAATTGTGCAAGTTAGATACGAAAAATTGTCAGCTTTTCTATAAAAAGGGGAAAACGAGTTTTGCAAAGTAGCTCTCCTTTGGTTCAGAAAATACACAAAAAATATAGAGTTTTGAGAGTCTCAAAGGTGGTGAGGGGACGAGCCCTAGGAGAGGAGGAGGAGCTGTCATGGAGCTCTCATGGAGTTGGAGATTGTATCATCATTGAAGGTGCTTTGACTTCTTCTCTACGGTTCTGTCATGATGAATTCTCTTTCCTCTTCCTATCTCTTATTCTCTTTTGTCATGTGTAGCTAAATTCATGTGTTTCTAGGGTGAAGATGTAACTTGATTCAATCGACATGTATTAAGAATGTATTTTTAATTAATTTTTTTTCTATTCAATTTGAGGGCTTATTATGATTCTTAATGCTTTTATGAATTGACCATTCATAAATTGATCTAGTGAAATGTGTGTAGAATCGAAAGGTTTGCATATGACTTAGACCATAAATAATAAGTATCACAATTTATAATTATTTAGGAATAGAGGTCACAGGCTGTGTGGGAGAATTGTAGTATTTTCTATGAAAATCCATAGAGTGAAGGTCATGCCTTTAAGAATTGGGCTATAGATCAAGGAATTGACTAGGATTTGATAATTAAAGAGAATTAACTCACCAAGGAATTGAGTTTTAATTAATTAGGGGATTCTTCCCATCAATTGAATGGATAGAAATTAATTAGAATGAAGGTCCCAAAGCTACCCTATTGTCTATGATAGATTGTTAAATTAAGTGAAGTCAAATCCCTAGTGTTTTAATTTCGTGTGTTTACATCATTAATGTGTTTTACATTTGTGTGCTTTATTCTATCTTTTCCCTCTTAATTTCATGCATTCTTGTGTGTTTTTGTCTTTTATAATTTTGTGTCTTTAATTATTTTTAACCACTCGTAATTATTGGTTGCCTAGATAGTATTAATATTAGAGAAGTGGTACTTGGTAAACTAATTCCTCGTGGGAATAATATCTTACTCATCTTTTATTACTTTTATGATTTGGTGCACTTGCCAATATCACAACAAACAAAAGGACCATTTTCAACTGTACTCCATACATCTAAATCAATAATTTCAATAAAAATTTCCATTCATTCTTTCCAATAAGCATAACTATCCCTATTGAAAAAGGGAGGTCTATAGAGAGAAGAAGCTTCCAAAAAACCATTTGAAGAAGCCATCACTTCTCTTGAAGCTGCTAAGCTCTTTACACAAGAGTCTACCTCTGATACCACCTATTACCAAGTGGCTTCAAACTCAAGACAGGGGTGAATTGAGTATATAAAAACTTTTTACAAATCTTTCACAAAACACTTATAAATCAATTTTCGTTGAAGCTATTAATTGATTGAACTAAATAGATAGATGAGATTGCTCACTTCACTCACAAATAAATAAGCCAAGATGAATAATATTCAAGCAAGCATATAAAAGTAAAGAATCAAAGTAAAGAGATAGAGTTGAGAAGAGCAAACATAATGATTTATCCTGATTTAGTCACCCCTTGTGACCTAGTCCAGTCCTCAAGTAAACCACCCGAAATTTTCTACTAAGCCTTTAAGCTTGAATAGGTGCTTGAAAACCTTTACAACTGAGAGCACTCAACACACCTCTAGGATGCCTCACCCTTGTGCTTGAGGCTAAAAAATAGGGATACTTCACCTTTCACAATTTTTGAGGGATACCTCATCCTTTTCTCTAGAGGGATACCTCACCCTCTTTTATAGGAAAACAAATAAAGATTAAATGATAAGCTCTCTCAAAGAGCAGATATACAAATTGAAGTTCTATGAAGCTCTCAAAGATATCTCAAGATTTGTCAAAACAGAGCACAAATAATGAAAGAATTGATTCACAGATTAAATGATTAGGAATTGTTTTTTAGAGTGTTAGCTCAGTGTAATAAGTATTCTAAGACTTGAATTTATAGTCCTCTTTGAAAATGATCCATTGGGGGTTGTTTTCTTCAAGCATTAAGTGCTCTGAAACTAGCTATTGCTAGTTTCAGACCCATGGTAATCAATTACCAACATATGGTAATGATTACCAAGCTTTTAAAATGTGTTATTGGCTTTTTGGGCAAGCGGTAATCGATTACTAGGCTTTGGTAATCGATTACCAAGCTTCAGTGAGTAGTGGTAATCAATTACCAAGCTTGGTAATCGATTGCCAAGCTTCTGGCTTTTGAAAAATAGGTTCCCACATGTCTGTAATCTATTACTAGGCCTTGGTAATCAATTACCAGCTTTCAAAAATGTTGTTAATTGATTACTAAGCCATTGGATGATATTATAATCATCCTAGAACCTATTTTTGAGCCCAAAACAGCTTGGCAAACATTTCCAACTTAGAACACTTGGATTTTTCAAATATTCAAACATGATTTTCATGATCCAAGGTTAAAACATCATTTTGTTAAAAATATTCCCACCAACTAAAAGTATTTTAAAGAAGATCTCTCTCAAAAAAATTATAAAACATTTTGAGATATCTAGATTACTTCTCACATAAGGACCCTAAGTCCTATAAACTATTCTTGAAGGTCTTGGATTTGATCTTACCATCATCTTCATATTTGTTATCATCAAAACAATCTTCAATGGCCAATAGCCAATTACACTTTTGCTATCGAGATAGGTATGGTTGAAGCTCAGTTCTATTCCCTTATGTAGCCACTTTGTTTGACTTGATGCATGAGCCCTTTAGGGAAGATTGCGCCATTGATTGGACTAATAAAGGATTTCAAGTGAAACATAAGGTTCATTCCTAGGTCACCAAAACTATATAGATGGAAGCTATCAAAGACTTACAAAATAGATAGGCTGTTTATAGTGCACAAAGTAAGGTAACATTGGCTGCACCTGAAGAAGATAAAGTCAGTGAAGCAATATTCACTAACTCCCTTTTGTGGGAGGATGTCAAGACTGTGGAGACTCAGGATCCTTTGGTGGAGAGCAATTTATGCACAACCGATATACCCAGAACAACCTTTATTAATAATTTGTTGGAAAAAGGTTTCAAAGAAAAGCTAATTTAGCTAGTTCATGATTATAAGGATTGTTTCATGTGGGATTACCATGAGATGCCTGGTCTTGCCCATAGATTGGTTAGACACCAGTTACCCCTTAATCCAGGAGCTACATGTAACACCCTAATACAATATTATCGATATAACTTATATATAAAGACATAAAGCATTAAATGTGTTACTTCTATACTTATTATCTTACTAATCTCATATAATTAAACAATTATATTGGAGAGCCATAATTAAAACTTATACACATAAGCAATAATAGCCTCGAAGGCAAAGTGTTATACATACAACCTTTACATTCTCAAAGCTTACATAAATAAAAACATCAACTTTTCTCTATAAAAGAAACAAATAAAACTAAACTACATTAGCTCTTTTGTTACTTTATCTTCTTACCCTTTGAAAGGCCTTGACTTGCCATTACCATGAAAACATAGAAAGGGGTGAGAACATGCAATTCTTAGTAATATTCATACATTTCATGGCATTATACAATTGTAAACTGACATATCAGTACAAACTATATCAACATTATACAATCACCCACATAACTATATAACTTATCAAAGTTGTCTCACATCTACTTAACCTTATAAGTCTCGAACTTAAACACAATAGATTATGGTTGTTACTAGATATAAAATCTCTATTCAATATCACTAGAACATTCACATCCTACTATTATGTAAAGGTTCACTAAACATAACACATAATCTATAAGCCTAAATCTCATACTCATATGATAAGAACAACTATCTACACAGTTGTAACATATCACAACTAGTTCATTCATAAACTTGTTATAGGTACTACACGTATAACCTCTTTCTACGAATAAACTTACTAACTCTAAAATGTAGGATTAGCAACAAGCAATGAAGTCTTTACTCCATGCCACATGAACATTTACAATCTCATACTCTATGCAAATGTTTACTAAGACAATCTCTAACCTTAAACTCATAAACATACTATCAATGATATTGAACAACCGCCCATACAATTGTACAATATCATCTATCCTAGACAACTACCCATACAATTGCTAACGAATAAGAAATGTATATGATTGTGTGTGTGTGCCACTTGCTTATTCTAGACTCTCTTTAAACTTGTAGATAAGAAGACTAACTCTTCAAATTACCAGATAATGAGTGGACTGGTTCTTACTTACACTTGTGAGAGTACTGTTTACACTACACATAAACTTGAAATCTGGGCATTAACGAGTAGTTAGGGCTGTAACACCCCAAATTTTGACTATGTTAATAGTAATAGCAGAATTACACTGTTTTACATTTTCTGTGTGTTATAAAAATAATCTCTCTGTTCTGAGATCATTTTTTATCATTTTGTGTGCTTTGCTCTGAGTCGAGAAAATAATAATTTTCTGACCGGGAAAAATCTTACTTTAATTAATTGGAGCTGGGGGATCTTACTAAACTCAATTCTGATCGATATATATATTAATCTTATAATTTTTAGGATTTAACTGTGTAATAAAATAATTTTATATTATTATAATATTATTTTATTCAACAGTCTCTACTGTCTCAAAAATAGTAGAAAATTTGTTAGTGGACCCGAAAAAGTTCGTGGGGCTCACGTTTAGTGTAACAGTCAACGATTCTGACTGAATAGAATTCTAAACAAATAAGAATCAGTCAAAATAGGTGGCTTGACTTTTTAAACCAATGAGAATGAGTCAAACAAAGAAGCATAGACTTCAATATGGACCCTTGGATAAAAAGCATAATTTAGATGCTTTTGATCCTAACCGTTGATCTGATCAATGGTGTAAAACAAATCCTGATAAAACCACTAAGTAATATCCACCGTAGATGAGATCAATGGATAGGAAACCAAGTTGATTTTCAATGGCTAAGATGAAGTCAACAATAGTGGCTTGAATTTGATTAGTAACTAATTAAACCTAATTTGGTTAATCTAATGGCCTAATTAGCAAGTTAAGTAAACTAAATTAATTGTTAATTTGTTATAATTTAATTCTTAATTAGATATCCTAATTTTAATTAGAGGTTATAAAATATGTAATTATATGTTTAATTAATTAGTTATATAGTTGGATAATTAATTAAGAATGGTTAGGAAACTAAACCTAATTAATTAGCTATTTGATTAGCAAGTAATTGGACTCAAATTAAAAGCAAATTGAACCCCTAATTGCCCTTGAAACTCACGGCCATGCAACGGCTTGGAGGAGAATTCTACATGATTCTTGAATAATCCGTAAAGCCTTGAAAGGCAAGTGAATGACATAAGCCATGTGGAATTGCATGTGCACTCAAGTGGTGATATTTTGATGCAAGTAAATCCTCTAATTTCACTACACTCTCACGGTAGTAGCCTTCCATAATTCAATCTCACAAATTTCATTTTCTCTCTCACCCAAAAAGCTTTCATCTTTTCTCTAAAAAAATTCAAGAACACCAAGCGACCATTTCCTTCCATTTTCCTTGAGTGGTTCGGCCAACACACCTAGATATACTATCACTCACCTATAATTTTCACTCTCACCATTTCCTAAAGCTAAACAACATTCTAAACACTTTCAATTTAGAAAGTTTTCCCAAAATCACACCCTAAGTGCTTCAAAATCCCACTTCTAGCTTACTTCCTTGGAGGTAAACTTTGATTTCTATGATTTAAATTCATGTTTATGATTTTCTAAGCCATGTTTGTTCCATGATTTGTTATTATTGAGCTTTGTTTGTGATTTTACTAATTATTTTAGAATTGTTAGGAATTGTTGTGAGCCACACAAAAATTAAGGAGAAGGAGGAGAGCTTGAAAAGCTTGTCTTCAAGAGGTAAGAGGGAGATTTAACCTCACCAACCAAGTTTTGGTGGTGTGAGGATGGTTTTGTACGGTGAAAAATCCATAAGGGTTCTTCACCGATTATTTGATGTGCTTTGATTGTGGTTGTGTTGTGTTTGATTGTGTTTCTATGCTTGCATGTGTGATAAAATGCTTAAAGCTTTGATATTATGTGTGTATGTATAATTATGAAAGCATGAGAATGTATGTGTAAATTAGGATGTGAACAACATGATGAATCGATTGTATGAGTACTCCGAAGAGTACAGAGGCTTACGGCCATACTATGGAAAAGAGGACCAAAGTCCTCAAACTGATGAATTAAAATGAGAACTAAGCAATTTAAAATGAATTCAGAAAATATTTGAGTATAGCAAAGTAAAATGATTTTTATGTGAAGTAAATAAAAGAAATAACAAATTTTGGGAAACAATACCATTACTGATTTTTAAAGGGGTTATACCACAAATTTTTATAAAGGAGGGACTAAATTATAAATATTATGTAAATAAATGGCCATTGTATAAATACTTATTTTTAGAGGGGTTATATTGCAAATATTATTTTTCAAGGGGTCAAATTGCAAACATATTATAAAAGAGGGACGATTTTGTAAATATTAATTTTATGAGGGACTATTTCATAAATATTAATTTCTGAGGGACTATTTTGTAAATATGAATTTTATGAGGAGCTATTTCGTAAATATGAGTTTTTGAGGGACTAGTGTGCAAATATAGAAAATAAAGCTAATTTTAGTATTAAAATGAGAAAAATAGTATTTTTGATTTAAAACGTATGAAAAATATTTACGCGATTGGAAAACGTTGGAAAATCACTATGCGATTTGAAAAAGCGACAGAATTGAGTCGCGATTGAGAAAATGTGAAAATATGACTGCGAATAAAATACAGTAATAATACTGTTAGATTATTGTTTGGACCCCGAATGTGTGATATAAATTGGAAATGTGAATAGTGCATGATACACGCATTGGAAAGGTCCGATGGACTGTATGAGGCTAGTTACCTAGGAGTGACTACACCTCTTGAGTGGGTGCGATATGCGTAGTGTAAGTCACTCGTTGACTTTGGGGGCATTGGGGTGCGGGTTGCCTACAATAGGCAGTTGGTAGCTCTTCCGTGTCGTAGGTCAGACCGACACAACACACCAATGATCCTAACCGAGACACTATCCTTAATCAAGATCTAATAAAGGCTGTCGTGTATATACGGGATGTGCAAGACTGAGCACGTGGTCCGAGGCATGTTGGTATCGATAAATCTTTTTGATCACTCTCTCCGACCTGAGTTGTAGCTCCATGGAGTAGTAAATTGAGTATGTGTGCATACATATAATGATAGAGGGTATTATCGTAATTTTTGTTTATGATAATTGATTTATTGGTTATTTGATTATTGATAATGGCATGATTGTAATTATTGTGTATTACATGATTTGTGATGATAATGATATTAGTGGCATAACTGTAATTATGGTATGATAGCTGTATGAAATATTGTATGTGTTTATCTTCATTTCTACCATACTGGTATTGGCGTAGGTGATCTCATCTCTTTGTATGTATGTGTTATATTATATTTATATTTGTTAAGACGTCGAGCAAGAGATAGAGCGAGAAGGTGAGGAGGAGCAGATTCTTGCTGAGGACGTCGAGTTTTGAAGTGATGGAGATGCCTAGTTTCCTTGGCTACCTGAAGTTGACATTTATTGGAGGAGATGAGGCATGGACTGTAGATTTAGAGAGAGAGAGAGTATATACTATATGGGAGACCTAAATATTAGATTGAGTAGGCAACATTTAGGACACCCTTACTTTTCTGTCAATATTTATGTACAACTAGAGTTCCCAATATTTATTAGGCAGTATTGGGGAGCTTACTATCGTGCTCCCAGTACGGTTAGTATTGTGTCGTCTGCTTGGACACTTATCCGTAGGACAGTACATCATGACGGATTCCTATATGCTGAGGAATCTGAGGAGGACCCGTCTGAGGGTTCTGCTGTCTAGTAGGACTTGGGCAGTATAATAGTTTAAATTAAAGTTTAAAGTTTAAATATTTTGAAAGTCTAGTTTGTACTTATTTAAGTTTGACAATACTAAAGGCTTGTATGTATATATGATGTAAATTATTTGTGACAATGTTGTTATGTTTTTATTTTCTGCTAAGTTTATCTTATTATCATCAAGAAATTTTATAACTTGTATTTATAATACAAGCACGATTTTCAATTGAAGGGTAATTTGGTAATTAAGTAACATAAAGTGTGGTGCCCTAAGGAGGGTGTTACATTAGTTGGTATTAGAGCCTAAGTTAGAGTCTTTTGGGTTTGTGGTTAGGTCTGTCTTGTCTAAGTTGTGTGATTCTCTGTAATTGTTTTTCGAAAGAAAAACAATATTGTTTGTAGACTGACCTTCACTTTTCTTTGTGTTATTCAGTCTGATTGAATAGAACGAAATGGCTGGACGCGAAAGAGGACGCATGAATGCGAGGGCAGCAGCTGGAAATGCTGGCGATAACAATCAGAATATGGCTGCAGCTGTAGCAGCAATACAACGAATGGCTGAGGTTGTTGCACAGCAAAACCAAAGAGCACATGATGATGCTTATAGCTTGTCGGAATTTCGGAGAAACAATCCACCGAAATTTCATGGAGAGTTTGATCTAGAGAAGGCTAATCTGTGGATCAAGGAACTGGAGAAGATATTTGAAGGCATGGGTTGTATTGATGAGCAGAAGCTTACTTTCACCACATTTGTGCTAGTCGGTGACGGAGAGGCTTGGTGGGCAGGAGCCCGTAGATTAATTCAAGCTGAAGGGAGAGTTGTGACATGGCAGCTCTTTAGGCAGAAGTTTCTAGGGAAGTATTTCCCAGCCAGTGTTCGACATGTTAAGGAGATGGAATTCCTTAGTCTGAGGCAAGGAGCGATGGCTGTGAGTGAGTACACAGCAAGGTTCGAAAGCTTGTCTAAGTTTTCGAGGTACTTCTAGATGCATCCAGATGAGAAGTGGAAGTATAGGAAGTTCGAAGAGGGGCTGAGGCTTGACATCAAGCGAGCTTTAGCAACTGTGGATATCGATCAGTTTTAGGTATTGCTAGATAAGTGCCGAAAGGTCGAGGAGATTGATAATTTGTGAGAGGCTAGGAATAAGAATTTTGGGCCAGCACGGTTCCAAAGGGGGAAGAGTAGCGGTGGCAACCGTCTCTAACAGAAACCATATACTAAACTAGTAGTAAGTCAGAATCGGCAACAATCATTTGGAGGAAGATCAAGTGGTAGTAGGGTAGTTTCAACTGGAACTTCTGTACTTAAATGTTTTAAGTGTGGGAAAGGACATCTTATCAGGGACTGTCAGCATAAGGGGGTGATTTGTTATCGATGTGGGAAGCCTAGACATTTCTCAAGGGAATGTGATCAGCAAAAGGCGGAGCCATCTGTAGGAAGTGTTCACACTGCAAGGCCACAGGCGGGTGGTCGAGTGTATGCTATGAGCGGAGAGGAAGCCGCTAAATCCGAGGACTTGATAATGGAGGAGTGTGCTATTGAAGGTAATCCTTTAACAGTATTATATGATTCGGGAGCAACACATTCTTTCATTGCATATGATTGTGTGGAGCGTTTGGGATTAACTGTGACTACATTACCATATGATTTGAGTGTTAGTACTCCTACTAATAAGCTTGTGATAACTACAAAAGTATGCTTGAATTACCCTGTATCTGTTAGAGATAGGATCTTTCATATGGATTTGATTTGTTTGCCTCTTTCCAAGATTAACGTAATGTTAGGAATGGATTGGTTGTCTTCCAACCATATCTTGGTAGACTGTGCTAGTAAAACATTAGTTTTTCCTGAGGTTAAGGATTCTAGATTCCTAATGGCTACTCAAGTGGAAGCTTGTTTGAAGAAAGGAGATAAAGGGTACTTGTTGATGTCTTTGATGGAGGTGCAATGTGAAGACGTTCTGAAGGATATTTTCGTAGTGAATGCGTTTCTTGAAGTGTTTCCTGAAGATATACATGGAATACCGCTGGAAAGAGAAATTGAATTCTCTATTGATTTGGTACCTGGAGCTGGACCTATATCTATGGCGCCTTATCGGATGTTGCTAGTAGAGTTGACAGAACTTAAGAAGCAATTAGAGGATTTATTGGAGAAGCAGTTTGTGAGACCAAGTGTATCACCTTGGGGAGCTCTAGTATTGTTGGTAAAGAAGAAGGATGGGACTTCTCGTCTATGTGTAGACTACCGGCAATTGAACAAGATTACAATCAAGAATAAGTATCCACTACCAAGGATCGATGATTTGATGGATCAATTACGAGGAGCCGCAATATTTTCTAAGATTGATTTACGTTCTGGTTATCACCAGATACGTGTGAAGGTGGAGGTTATCCCAAAGACTGCGTTTCGGACACGATATGGACATTACGAGTATCAAGTGATGCTTTTTGGTGTGACTAATGCACCTGCAATATTTATGGACTTCATGAACCAGATTTTCCGTTCATACTTGGATAAGTTTATTGTTGTCTTTATTGATGACATCTTGATTTATTCTCGAAGTCAGGAGGAGCATGTTGAACATCTCAGAGTGGTTCTCCAGATTTTGAAGGAGAATAAGTTGTATGCCAAGTTGTCCAAATGTGAATTTTGGTTGAGCGAAGTACAATTTTTGGGGCATGTCATATCGGCGGATGGAATTGAAGTTGATGCTGCAAAGGCGGAGACAATTGTTGAATGGGAGAGACCGAAGACTGTATCGGAGATCCGTAGTTTCATCAGATTGGCCGGTTACTATCGACGATTTATTGAGGGATTTTTGAAGATTGCAGGACCTCTTACCCAACTTACATGAAAGAATCAACCATTTATATGGACTGAAGCATGTGAGGAAAGTTTTCAGGAGTTGAAACGACGACTGACTACTTCACCGGTTTTCATTCTACCTGATCCGAATGAACCTTTCGAGGTATATTATGATGCTTCGTATCAAGGGTTAGGTTATGTACTTATGTAGAACCGTAAGGTTATGGCGTATGCGTCGAGGCAGTTGAAAGTGCATGAGAGCAATTATCCAACTCATGACTTGGAGTTATCTGCAGTAGTGTTTGCATTGAAGGTGTGGAGATATTTTCTCTATGGGGCAACGTTCACTATTTTAGTGACCATAAAAGTTTGAAGTATCTGTTTGACCAGAAATAGTTGAACATGAGACAAAGGCGTTGGCTCGAGTTTCTGAAAGATTATGACTTTCAGTTACAGTATCATCCCGGGAAGGCGAATGTCGTAACGGATGCTTTGAGTAGGAAAGCGCTTCATGCTTCTGTTATGATGATGAAGGAGAAGGAATTGATAGAAGAGTTTCGGGATATGCGATTATCTGTGAAGTTGACACTGGGGAAGATATGTTTGAACCTGATCACTATTTCGAATGACTTGATGGATAGAATACGAGAAGGGCAAAACAGTGATCAGTATTTGCAAGAAGCAAAGGAAGCAAGAAGTCAAGGAGCAGAATTAGAATTTAGCAAAGGTGTTAATGAAATTTTGAAGTTCAAAGGGAGAGTTTGTGTACCAAACGATCCAGAACTTAGAAGATCGATTTTGGATGAAGTTCGTAGAAGTAAGTTGAGTATGCATCCAGGAGCCACGAAGATGTATTAAGATTTGAAACAGCTGTATTGGTGGCAAGGAATGAAGAGGGATGTAGCAGAATATGTATCATCCTGTTTGATTTTTCAGAAGGCCAAAGTGGAACATCAGAGACCATCAAGAATGTTGCAACCTTTGCCTATTCCTAAGTGGAAATGGGATGACATAGCAATGGATTTCGTCACGGGACTACCGAAAACTCGAAAGAGTCACGATTCTATATGGGTAATTATTGATCGGCTTACAAAGTCGGTGCACTTTTTACCGATTAATATTAAGTACTCAATGGAGAAGTTGACTCAAGTGTACATCAATGAAATTGTCAGACTTCATGGTGTACCATCCAGTATAATTTTTGATTGAGATCCGCGATTTACATCGAGATTCTGGAACAGTTTGTAAGAAGCAATGGGAACGAAGCTACGTTTGAGTTCTGCTTACCATCCGCAAGCAGATGGTCAGTCAGAAAGGACGATTCAGTCATTGGAGGACTTGTTGAGGGCTTGTGTACTAGAGCAAACTGGTTGTTGGGATGAATTTCTACCGTTGATAGAGTTCACTTACAATAATAGTTTCCATTCAAGCATAGGGATGACACCCTATGAGGCATTATATGGGAGAAGATGTAGAACGCCGTTGTGTTGGTACCATGATGGTGAAAGTACTGTGGTAGGACCTGAATTTGTGCAGCAGACTACTGAGAAAGTAAAGATGATCCAAGACAAGATGAGGACAACTCAGACGCAGCAAAAGAGTTATGCAGATAAAAGATGAAGACCGCTTGAATTTGAAGAAGGTGACCATGTATTTCTACGTGTGACGCCTATGATTGGAGTTGGACGAGTAATCAAGTCAAGGAAGCTCACTCTGAAGTTTATTGGACCATATCAGATACTTCGTCGGGTAGGTCCGGTAGCTTATCAAATTGCACTACCACCATTCTTATCAAATCTTCATAATGTATTTCACGTATCACAACTACGGAAAAATATTTCTGATCCGACTCATGTCATTGAACCAGACACTGTACAACTGAAGGAGAATTTGACCTATGAGACGTTTCCAGTCAAGATTGAAGATCGAAGGATCAAGCAACTCCGAGGAAAAGATATCACATTGGTTAAAGTGGTATGGAACGATGTAAGTGGTGAAGCCACATGGGAATTGGAAGAGAAGATAAGAGAGCAGTATCCGTTTTTATTTTGAATATGTATGTCAAGTTTCGAGGACGAAACTTTATTTTAGAGGGGGAGAGTTGTAACACCCCAAATTCTGACTATGTTAATAGTAATAGCAGAATTACACTGTTTTACATTTTCTGTGTGTTATAAAAATAATCCGTCTGTTCTGAGATCATTTTTTATCATTTTGTGTGATTTGTTCCGAGTCGAGAGAATAATAATTTTCTGACCGAAAAAAATCTTATTTTAATTAATTGGAGTGGGGATCTTACTAAACCTAATTGATTGATATATATATTAATCTTATAATTTTTAGGATTTAACTGTGTAATAAAATAATTTTATATTATTATAATATTATTTTATTCAACAGTACCTACTGTCTCAAAAATAGTAAAAAATTTGTTAGTGGACCCAAAAAAGTTCGTGGGGCCCACGTTTAGTGTAACAGTCAACGATTCTGACTGGATAGAATTCTGAACCAATAAGAATCAGTCAAAATAGGTGGCTTGACTTTTTAAACCAATGAGGATGAGTCAAACAAAGAAGCATAGACTTCAATATGGAACCTTGGATAAAAGGCATAATTTAGATGCTTTTGATCCTAACCGTTGATTCGATCAATGGTGTAAAACGAATCCTGATAAAACCACCAAGTAATATCCACCGTAGATGAGATCAATGGATAGGAAACCAAGTTGATTTTCAATGGCTAAGATGAAGTCAACAATAGTGGCTTGAATTTGATTAGTAACTAATTAAACCTAATTTGGTTAATCTAATGGCCTAATTAGCAAGTTAAGTAAACTAAATTAATTGTTAATTTGTTATAATTTTATTCTTAATTAGATATCCTAATTTTAATTAGAGGTTATAATATATGTAATTATATGTTTAATTAATTAGTTATATAGTTGGATAATTAATTAAGAATGGTTAGGAAACTAAACCTAATTAATTAGCTATTTGATTAGCAAGTAATTGGACTTAAATTAAAAGCAAATTGAACCCCTAATTGCCCTTGAGACTCACGGCCATGTAGCAGCTTGGAGGAGAATTCTACATGATTCTTGAACAATCCATAAAGCCTTGAAAGTCAAGTGAATGACATAAGCCATGTGGAATTGCATGTGCACTCAAGTGGTGATATTTTGATGCAAGTAAATCCTCTAATTTCACTACACTCTCACGGCAGTAGCCTTCCATAATTCAATCTCACAAATTTCATTTTCTCTCTCACCCAAAAAGCTTTCATCTTTTCTCTAAAAAAATTCAAGAACACTAAGCAACCATTTCCTTCCATTTTCCTTGAGTGGTTCGGCCAACACACCTAGATATACTATCACTCACCTATAATTTTCACTCTCACCAATTTCTAAAGCTGAACAACATTCTAAACACTTTCCATTTAGAAAGTTTTCCCAAAATCACACCCTAAGTGCTTCAAAATCCCACTTCTAGCTTACTTCCTTAGAGGTAAACTTTGATTTCTATGGTTTAAATTCATGTTTATGATTTTCTAAGCCATGTTTGTTCCATGGTTTGTTATTATTGAGTTTTGTTTGTGATTTTACTAATTATTTTAGAATTGTTAGGAATTGTTGTGAGCCACACAAAAATTAAGGAGAAGGAGGAGAGCTTGAAAAGCTTGTCTTCAAGAGGTAAGAGGGAGATTTAACCTCACCAACCAAGTTTTGGTGGTGTGAGGATGGTTTTGTACGGTGAAAAATCCATAAGGGTTCTTCACCGATTATTTGATGTGCTTTGATTGTGGTTGTGTTGTGTTTGATTGTGTTTCTATGCTTGCATGTGTGATAAAATGCTTAAAGCTTTGATATTATGTGTTTATGTATAATTATGAAAGCATGAGAATGTATGCGTAAATTAGGATGTGAACAACATGATGAATCGATTGTATGAGTACTCCAAAGAGTACAGAGGCTTACGGCCATACTATGGAAAAGAGGACCAAAGTCCTCAAACTGATGAATTAAAATGGGAATTGAGCGATTTAAAATGAATTCGGAAAATATTTGAGTATAGCAAAGTAAAATAATTTTTATGTGAAGTAAATAAAAGAAATAACAAATTTTGGGAAACAATACCATTACTGATTTTTAAAGGGGTTATACCGCAAATTTTTATAAAGGAGGGACTAAATTATAAATATTATGTAAATAAACGGCCATTGTATAAATACTTGTTTTTAGAGGGGTTATATTGCAAATATTATTTTTCAAGGGGTCAAATTGCAATTATTTTATAAAAGAGGGATGACTTTGTAAATATGAATTTTATGAGGGACTATTTCTTAAATATTAATTTTTGAGGGATTATTTTATAAATATGAATTTTATGAGGGGCTATTTCATAAATATGAGTTTTTGAGGGACTAGTGTGCAAATATGGAAAATAAAGCTAATTTTAGTATTAAAATGAGAAAAATAGCATTTTTGAATTAAAACGTATGAAAAATATTTACGCGATTGGAAAACGTTGAAAAATCGCTACGCGATTTGAAAAGGCGACAGAATTGAGTCGCGATTGAAAAAATGTGAAAATATGACTACGCGAATAAAATACAGTAATAATACTGTTAGATTATTGTGTGGACCCCGAATGTGTGATATAAATTGGAAATGTGAATAATGCATGATACATGCATTGGAAAGGTCCAATGGACTGTATGAGGCTAGTTGCCTAGGAGAGACTACACCTCCTGAGTGGGTGCGATATGCGTAGTGTAAGTCACTCGTTGACTTTGGGGGCATTGGGGTGCGGGTTGCCTACAATGGGCAGTTGGTAGCTCTTCTGTGCCGTAGGTCAGACTGACGCAACACACCAATGATCCTAACCGAGACACTATCCTTAATCAAGATCTGATAAAGATTGTCGTTTATATATGGGATGTGCAAGACTGAGCACGTGGTCCGAGGCATGTTGGTACCGATAAATCTTTTCGATCACTCTCTCCGACCTGAGTTGTAGCTCCATGGAGTAAGAAATTGAGTCTGTGTGCATACATATAATGATAGAGGGTATTATCGTAATTTCTGTTTATGATAATTGATTTATTAGTTATTTGATTATTGATAATGGCATGATTGTAATTATTGTGTATTACATGATTTGTGATGATAATGATGTTAGTAGCATAACTGTAATTATGGTATGATAGCTGTATGAAATATTGTATACGTTTATCTTCATTGCTACCATGTTGGTATTGGCGTAGGTGATCTCACCTCTTTGTATGTATATGTTGTATTATATTTATATTTGTTAAGACGTCGAGCAAGAGATAGAGCGAGAAGGTGAGGAGGAGCAGATTCCTGCTGAGGACGTCGAATTTTGAAGTGATGGAGATGCCTAGTTTCCTTGGCTACCTGAAGCTGACATTTATTGGAGGAGATGAGGCATGGACTGTAGATTTAGAGAGAGAGAGTATATTGATGCGCGATGTCGTGCTCGCCTCAAAATAGACTAGGATTTAAATGAAATATAGCATAGTGTATAACCTAGGTCATCTCCCAAGGATCAATTCGGATTTCTCAAGTATATTAAAAATTATCAAAAGGTAGGGGGTTTTATTCATCAAGTAACAGAATGCAAATTCGATAGTAGTTAGGAATAAATTCAAAACTGAAAACACCAATCCAAGGGCTTCAAATCAAGTGGCAAAGTAAATCATAGTTCAAAGAGAGTAAAATTATTTATGCAATTACCTCTGTTAATTCGAATTCAACTAGATAATCACCTAGAATTTAATAAACTAAAACAGAATCACAATCGCAATTCTTGATTAAGATTGAATTAAACATAATTTTGAATTAACATAGATTATCAATCGATGATCTATTCTCCAATAAATTCAGATTAATCAATCCAAATCTATCTTCAATTTTGAAACATAATCATAAATCAATTAAAGAAGGAGAAAAGGAAAGAACACAATCAAAAATCATAAATAAAACAAAAGAACTCAAAACTCTAACCACAATCATTGAATTCCTTGGATTGATTGGATCTTTAGCCTTCCATGGCCATTACCATTGAAGAGATACAGATTAGAGAAAAGAGGAAAACGAAATAGAGAAGACGAAAGGAGAAGAAAAAGGGTTTCTTGATTCCTATCGTAAAACTCCAAAATCAGGATTCGTAAAAAAGTGTGTTTTTCGTATTCTGCCTAAACCTATTTGTAACTGAAAATCTTCTGCAATTCCTAATCTACCCCTAGCCCAATCTGTAGCCCTCTGAATAAGCTTTACAGAGACATATAGTTTGCCTTATTTGGGTTTAAATTGAGAGAGTTAAGCCCAAATCAGTGAGGGAAGGTCCAAGCTTTATGACAGCAACAACATCCTAACTTTGAGGCTCAATTTCACCCTGAATCCAGCTGAATTAGAAAAATTGCATTAGATGCAAAATTGTGTATCTTCGTCTCAGCTTTTAGGGGACACCAAGATCATCCAAATATGACATTTGTAGCCCAAGATATGGCCTGTACAAGAAAGAAAGGTCAAAATGAGTTAAATTCTGAAAATTAATAAAGCTTTTACAACTAAGCTCAATGAGGCCCAATCATTTAAAACTCACTCACAAACATAATAATATTGGATACAATTATCATCAATTAGGCTAAATATAAAGCAATAATGAATGCCTCAAAATTGATTGATCAAATTCCCCCACACTTGAACTTTTGCACTCCCGGGTAAAATACAAGAGACCAAAACTAGGGAATAAAGAAAAACAAATGTAAGAATGCAAGAGGAGCAATAGAAGATTCAAAAGAACAAAACATCCATGAATTAAAATTTCTTCACATCTCAAACCAACAAGCAAGGTAGCTTCAACTTGAAAAGCATGAATCAAGAATGAAAGATCCTCACAAGATACACTCTCAATCCCTCAAGTGTTTACAAGGTAAGTATTTCACTCAATTCAACTCATGAACGATTGCACTACCATAAGCTTGCTTATCTTGTACTTCTCCACTACTCAAAACACATGCACACAAAAATCAAGACGACTTTGTTCAAGGTTGTAATGAGGTCAAGGTAAGGGAAGGAAACAATATGGATATGGAAAAATAAATACCAAAGAGAATGAAAGAGCATTGTGAAGGAACTCAAATGACAAGTAATAAACATGAAATTTTATCCCCCAACTCCAAATAATGCACATTCTCCTTTACAAATTTCCTTCTCTTCTTTTTCTTTCACAACCTTTCTTGAATTTATTCTTTTTCTTTTCTTTCTCTTTCTCTTTCTTTTTTTTTCTTAATTCCATTTTTTTTTCATTTTTTTAAAATTTCACCAAACATCTTGCACATTGCACATCAAAGTACACAACCCCCACACTTGAACATCAAAAGAGCTCCTCCAATGAAAATGAACCAATGCTCTCCTATTCCCTAAGGTAAAGGTAAAAATATGATTTTTCACATAAGGCACAAAATGAGCTAAAACAAAGAATAGGCAAGTAGGTTCAAGGGGGTTAAACAAGGGAAAGTGATGCAACGTTAGCTATTTGGCCAAAGTAGTTAATCAAGAAAGAATGCCTCAATCATATTCATGTATACAAGTGAAAAATGTAGCCTCAAAAAGAATTTAAGCAAGTTCTAGAGTGATCAAATGACATGAGTGACAATCACACAAGAAAGAAGAGAATGGTGCAAATGTTAAATCCACCAATAGGCTCAAAATCTCACAAGGTATGCATCTATCAAACTTGATCCAACAATTCAAACATTCACCACCAAGCAAATTAAATTCAAGAAGAAAGAAAATTTATTCAATCATGTTATTAACTTTAAATTCTAATTATCAACTTACAAACCTCAAAACATCATTGGAAAGCAACTCAAAACACACTTGTGCCCCTTTTTTTTTAACAGAAAACAGAATTAAAAGAAGAAAACAAAAATAAAAATAGTAAAATAACACAAAATGTAAAAATAGAAAATAGAAAACAGAATACGTAAAAACAGAAACAAAAATAGAAAACAGAAAATAGAAAACAGAAACAAAAACAAAAAATGAAAACAGAAAATAAAAAATAGAAACAAACAAAATTTGTATGACAAAGAAAAATAGAAAATAGTAAAAAAAAGAAATAGTAGAACAATAGAAACAGGAAAATAAAAAAAAAAAAAAAATAAAAACAAGAAACAAAAATAGCAAAATTCCCTCCCCCACACTTAAATCACACATTGTCCTCAATGGCAACACAAATCAAAAGACAAGTAGACAAGTGAAATAAAAGAGTAAGGGAAGAGAACACCCTCATCAAGGTGGAAAGATTTGCACTTGGGGAAAGGTGGGCTTGTCCAAGGAGAGCTCCTCCACAAGTGCGGAGTGCACGGGGCTCTCAAGAAAAGGCTTAAGACAGTGCCCATTAACCTTGAAACTCTTGTTGGTAGCTTTATTTGAAATCTCCACTGCACCATAAGGAAAAATGTTAATGACAACAAAAGGACCATCCCACCTAGAACGGAGCTTACCGGGCATGAGTTTAAGGCGAGAGTTGAACAAAAGCACTTTTTGGCCAATGGAGAACTCCTTTCGGGAAATCATCTTGTCATGGAAATGCTTAGTATTTTCCTTATAAATCTTGGAATTCTCATAAGCCTCCAAACGAAGTTCCTCAAGTTGTTGCAATTGAAGTTTCCTCTCTGAACTCGCTTGGTCAAAAGCTAAGTTGCAACTCTTCACTGCCTAGTATGCACGATGCTCTATCTCCACTGGAAGGTGGCAACTTTTACCAAAGACAACCCTAGAGGAAGACATCCCTATAGGCGTCTTGTAAGCAGTACAATGAGCCCAAAGAGCATCCTCTAACCGACGGCTCGAATCCTTCCTATTCGGCTGTACCATCTTCTCCAAAATCTGCTTTATTTCTCAGTTAGAAACCTCGGCCTGCCCGTTAGTTTGGGGATGATATGCTGTAGACACTCTATGCACGACCCCATACTTCCGAAACAAGGCCTCCATAGTCCGGTTACAAAAATGAGTCCCTTGGTCACTAATGATAGCGCGAGGCACTCCAAACCTGCAAAATATATTAGACCTGACAAAATCCACAACAACTCGAGCATCATTAGTCCTGGTGGCCTTGGCTTCCACCCATTTAGAAACATAATCAACCGCAAGCACAATATAAGAAAAACCAAAAGAAACAGGGAAAGGGCCCATAAAATCGATACCCCAAACATCAAAGACCTCGCAGAACAGAATGGGCTGTTGGGGCATCTCCTGTCGGTGAGTGATAGCCACTCCTGCTCTCTGGCACTCCTCACAAATACTGAAAACCTGATAAGCATCTCTAAAAATGGTAGGCCAATAGAATCCAGAATCTAGCACCTTCCTAGCGGTCCGCTGTGGTCCAAAGTGACCTCCAACTAGAGAAGCATGACAGAAATGAAGAACGAACTGGATCTCATGGTTAGGTATGCATCTGCGAATCACCTGGTCACTACAAAATTTCCACTAATATGGATCATCCCACACATAATATTTAGCATCACTTTTAAGTTTAGCTTTCTGTGATCTAGATGCATGAGGAGGAAAAATAGATGCAACCAAGTAATTAACTTAATCAGCAAACCAAGGAGAAAGTGGGGTATCATGCAGCTGCATGAGCTGCTCATCTGGGAAGTCATCTCTGATAGGAGAAGGGTCAACAACTCCTTCTATCCTGCTCAAATGATCTACCACCAAATTCTCTGCGCCACTCCTATCTCTAATCTCCAAATCAAACTCCTGGAGAAACAACATCCATCTAATCAATCGAGGCTTCGAATCTGCCTTCTTCAACAGGAACTTTAAAGCTGCATGATCAGTAAAAATAACCACTTTAGAGCCAAGCAAATATGATCTAAACTTATCAAGTGCAAATACAATAGCAAGCAACTCTTTCTCAGTGGTGGTATAATTAGCCTGGGCAGCATCTAAAGTCTTGGAAGCGTAGGAGATGACATGAGGCAGCCTGCCAACTCTCTGGGCAAGGACAGCTCCCACTGCATAGTTAGATGCATCACACATGAGTTCAAAAGGGAGTGTCCACTTGGGTGGCTGAATGATGGCAATGGTGGTCAAAGCTATTTTGAGGCAATCATAAGCCTCTCTACACCTGTCATCAAAATCAAAGACAACATCTTTCTGGAACAAGTTAGAAAGTGGAAGGGCCTTTCTACTAAAATCTTTAATGAACCTCCTGTAGAAACCTACATGGCCAAGAAAAGAACGAACCTCTCGCACGCAAGAGGGGTAAGGCAACTGGGAAATAACATCAATTTTAGCAGGATCTACCTCTATACCCTTCCGAGAGATCACATGGCCTAAGACTATGCCCTGTTCTACCATAAAATGACACTTCTCATAATTAAGAACAAGGTTAGTCTCAATGCATCAATGCAAAACTCTATCCAGACTGTCCAAACAGGCATCAAAAGAGGAACCATAAATAGTAAAATCATCCATAAACACCTCAATGCAATCCTCTAAAAAGTCTGAAAAGATACTTACCATGCATTGCTGGAAAGTTCCAGGGGCATTGCATAGGCCGAAAGGCATCCTCCTATAGGCAAAAGTGTCAAAGGGGTAGGTGAATGTGGTCTTCTCCTGGTCCTCAGGTGCTATGTGGATCTGGAAATAACCTGAAAAGCCATCAAGAAAACAGTAGTAAGATTTTCCAGCCAAGCGCTCAAGCATCTGATCAATAAAGGGCAAAGGAAAATGATCCTTTCTGGTCGCTTGGTTGAGCCGCCTGTAATCAATGCAAACTCTCCAGCTACTCTGCACTCTAGTAGGAATCAGCTCATCACGATCATTTTTCACTACTGTGATTCCTGACTTCTTTGGAACTACTTGAACTGGACTCATCCAAGCACTATCTGATATCGGATAAATGATGCCAACTTGCAGAAGCTTGGTCACCTCTTTCTTTACCACGTCCAGGATCAAAGGGTTGAGTCGCCTCTGTGGTTATCTCACTGGCTTAGCGCCATCCTCAACTAGTATCCTGTGCATGCACATGGAAGGACTAATTCCAGGAATGTTAGCCAAGGTCCACCCGATAACTCTCTTATGCTTCCTCAGTATTTGTAGCAACCTCTCCTCCTGCTCAGCATGGAGGGCAGTAGAAATAATCACTGGCAACTTCTTACCCTCCCCTAAGTATGCATACTTAAGGTGCTGTGGAAGTTGTTTAAGCTTCAGTATAGGTGGCTGAACTATAGATGGAAGTATCCTGGTGGTAGGAACTGTGTCTACAACCTGTAACCCTACACAATCCAAATTGTTGCATTCTGACTCCGTGGAATTCGCAGCTACACCACCATCAAACTGCTCAGAACCTGTAAAATCTGCATCAAAATTTGCATCAAAATCATCATGTAAACAGGATGCAATCTCAGCACAAACACTGTACATTTCAGACTCAATACAAGTAGGACAAGTGTAAATATCATCAAAATCATTAAAATCTGGGAAATCAACAGCAAAGAACTCAGATAGGTTATCATCAACTATATCAGCTAGCAAATCTATATGGAAAACAGAATGCTCCTCCATGGGGTGCTTCATGGCATCCAAAATGTTAAATCTGACCGTACTATCTCCAAACTCCATGGAAAGAGTGCCTGCATGGACATCAATCTTGGTTCTGGCAGTTTTGAGGAAAGGTCTGCCAAGAATGATGGGAGCCTTGCTGGATTCAGATTCTGCATTCATATCCAAAATATAGAAGTCTACAGGAAAGATCAAATTATTAACTCTAACAAGGACATCTTCAATGAGTCCAACAGGGTATGCATTACTCCTGTTTGCTAACTGAATGATAACTCCTGTATTCTATAAGGGTCCAAGGGAAAGAGAATTAAACACAGACATAGGTATAACATTAATTGAAACACCTAAATCCAACATGGCATTTTCGAATTTGCTATTGCCTATGGTGCATGGAATAGTAAAAATCCCTGGATCCTTGCATTTTTGGGGCATTGTCGGCTGAATAAGTGCAGACACATTTCTCCCCATACTGATCTTCTCATTTCCCTTTATCCTCCTTCTGTGAGTGCGCAGGTCCTTAAGAAACTTGGTATATCTTGGAATTTGTTTGATTGCTTTAATGAGAGGAATGTTCACCTCAACCTTCCTAAAAGTCTCCAAGATCTCCCTATCTGTGTCAGTCTCAAAAGTTTTCTTAAGCTGCACGACCCTCTGAGGGAATGGTAGTGGGACAGACTGCTCTTGCTCATCAGTAACTACACCAGGAGTGGGGTCAGAATCTGTTTTCTTTATTGTGCTACTACATGGAATTTTTAGTATGGCTTGCTGCTCCTGATTCTCCTTATCTAATCCATGTTGCAACCTACAGTTTGGTGCATCAACAGCCTTACCAGATCTGAGAGTGATGGCACTCACATTTCTTGGATTCACCACAGTTTGTGTAGGCAACTTATCAGAATCTTGTGTCTGTAATTGATTCATTGAACTAGCAAGCTGTCCAATCTGGTTCTCTAAATTCTGAATGGTAGCTTCTGTCCTTTGCTGGAACTACAAGTTATTCATAGCCATTTGCTTCATCAGTTCCTCCAAGGTTGCCTCGGATTTAGGAGGTGCTGTAGTAGGCTGCTGCATAAAAGGTGGCTGATACGGCCTACTAGATCCTGCAGTAGATTGGAAAGGGATCTGCTGCTGCTGCCTAAATTGAGTAGGGGCAGATGATGTAGAGTTATTCCCCCACCTTAGATTTGGATGATTTCTCTAGCCTGGGTTATATCTGTTGGAGGATAGATCATAACTCTGTTGTTGCTGTTGAGGCCTGTTGTTATAGATATTTGCTGCATAGGCCTATGGGGTACCATCAGTGTCACCCTCTTATAGTGTAGGACAGGAATCTGTGGGATGATCAGTAGAAGTGCAGATGCCACATACTCTGGCAGGGACTACTGCAGCAGGCTGCTGGTGTTTATTTACAGCTAATTGTCTCACTAAGGATGCGAGATCATCAATTTTGCTTTCCAATTTCCTATGATCTACAGCATAGGAAGCCTCAATTTCGTGGACACCTCTAGTCAATACCACTGAGTTACTTCTAGTGCCAAACTGTTGGGAATTAATGGCCATATTCTCAATCAGATTCCTTGCAGCCATAGGAGTCTTGTCTACCAATGCCCCTCCACTAGCAACATCAATCATGCTCCTATCCATAGGCAGCAAACCTTCATAAAAATACCGGATTCGTAACTGGTCACTAATCTGATGGTGAGGACAGCTAGCACACATCTTCTTGAATCTTTCCCAGTATTCAGACAATGGTTCTCTGTCAAACTGCCTGATGCCACATATCTCTTTTCGGATTGATGCAGCCCTTGATGTAGGAAAGAATTTCTCCAAAAACAGCCTCTTAAGATCATTCCAGCTAGTGACAGATCTTGGATGCAAATAATACAGCCAGTCCTTAGCAGCATCCTGTAATGAGAAAGGGAATGCTCTAAGTTTGATGTGATCTTCTGAGATGCCTTAAGGCTTCATGGTAGAACACACAATATGGAACTCCTTGAGGTGCTTATGAGGATCTTCTCCTGCATGACTATTGAACTTAGGCAGCAAATGAATCAATCCAGATTTAAGTTCAAATGGAACATCAACATCAGGATACTGAATGCATAAAGACTGATATGTAACATCAGGAGCAGCCAGCTCCTTCAAGGTTCTATTATCCATAATCTCAGTATGCTCAGTAGAATCAGAATTGAAAGATGGATCAGTGACAGAAAGTGCAGAATCAGAAAATTCAGAAGCAGAATCACTAGTATGATAAGTATGTGAAGAATCACTACTTCCTATATGCTCAGCAAATGCAGAATCAAATCTATTAAACCTATGCAAGGTATGAAAAGTCCTATCTATCTCAGGATCAAAATTATGCAAATAACCGAGATTGGACCTAGTCATATAACATGCAAAACTCGAAAACAGCAAAACAGCAAAATGGAGTATCAAACAGCAAAAATGCACTAAAATAAATCTAATTGACCTATCAAATGATTTTTAAAAAATATGAGACCACCACACACTAAAAACTACACTAAAATGGAACTCAAAAATGTAATAAAAAATATTCAAAAATTGAAAAAGTGGTCTAAACGATGGAATTTGGCTTAAAAATGAGTGACCTTAGTAAACAAGACACTAAGCCTCTCTTAAAATGCCCTTTTTTCCTTCAAGGGAACAAGTCTCAGCTCAATCTAAAATTAGGCCCTTTTTCCAGAAATTATAAAACTGCCCAGAAACTTTACCAAATGATGGAAATTGGCTAAAATCTGAGTACCTGATCCTAAGGATCATTTTGCTCCAAATGATGTTTTACCCTTGGAGACTAAATTTCAGCTCAATCAGAGTTGGCCAGATTGCACTTTGTTCTCCCCTGCACCAGAAATTAGGAAAAGAGTGCTAGCAGTATATGAAACAGTGGTAAGAAGCTAGTAACATGCCCAAAATGAATGCATAACACTCACAATAAGGTCTTGCAATGCAATTGGCAATAAGATCAACAAAAGGATGGTCAACAACAGAAAAAGTCAATAAAATAGTAACAATGCAAAAACAGCAACAGAATGAGCAGAATGAGCAAAATCTGTAGCAAAAAAAATAAAAAATAAAAATAAAACAGCAAAATGCACTTAAGAAATTCCAGCAAAGTTGATCACGAGTACAGAAAAATTAACAGCAAATAGGAACTTCTAATAAACCTAAGAAACCAAAAATAGATCCCCGGCAACAGTGCCAAATTTTGATGTGCGATGTCGTGCTCGCCTCAAAATAGACTAGGATTTAAATGGAATATAGCATAGTGCATAACCTAGGTCATCTCCCAAGAATCAATTTGGATTTCTCAAGTATATTAAAAATTATCAAAAGGTAGGGGGTTTTATTCATCAAGTAATAGAATGCAAATTCGATAGTAATTAGGAATAAATTCAAAACTGAAAACACCAATCCAAGGGCTTCAAATCAAGTGGCAAAGTAAATCATAGTTCAAAGAAAGTAAAATTATTTATGCAATTACCTCTGTTAATTTGAATTCAACTAGATAATCACCTAGAATTTAATCAACTAAAACAGAATCACAATCGCAATTCTTGATTAAGATTGAATTAAACATAATTTCGAATTAACATAGATTATCAATCGATGATCTATTCTCCAATAAATTTAGATTAATCAATCCAAATCTATCTTCAATTTTGAAACATAATCATAAATCAATTAAAGAAGGAGAAGAGGAAAGAACACAATCAGAAATCATAAATAAAACAAAAGAACTCAAAACTCTAACCACAATCACTGAATTCCTTAGATTGATTGGATCTTTAGCCTTCCATGGCCATCACCATTGAAGAGATACAGATTAGAGAAAAGAGGAAAATGAAATAGAGAAGACGAAAAGAGAAGAAAAAGGGTTTCTTGATTCCTATCGTAAAACTCCAAAATCAGGATTCGTAAAAAAGTGTATTTTTCATATTCTGCCTAAACCTATTTGTAACTGAAAATTCTTCTGCAATTCCTAATCTAGCCCTAGCCCAATCTGTAGCCCTCTGAATAAGCTTTACAGAGACATATAGTTTGCCTTATTTGGGTTTAAATTGAGAGAGTTAAGCCCAAATCAGTGAGGGAAGGTCCAAGCTTTATGATAGCAACAGCATCCTAACTTCGAGGCTCAATTTCACCCTGAATCCAGTTGAATTAGAAAAACTGCATTAGACACAAAATTGTGTATCTTCGTCTCAGCTTTCAAGGGACACCAAGATCATCCAAATATGACATTTGTAGCCCAAGATATGGTCTGTACAAGAAAGAAAGGTCAAAACAAGTTAAATTCTGAAAATTAATAAAGCTTTTACAACTAAGCTCAATGAGGCCCAATCATTTAAAACTCACCCACAAACATAATAATATTGGATACAATTATCATCAATTAGGCTAAATATAAAGTAATAATGAATGCCTCAAAATTGATTGATCATATATACTATATGGGAGACCTAAATATTAGATTGAGTAGTCAACATTTAGGACACCCTTACTTTTCTGTCAATATTTATGTACAACTAGAGTTCCCAATATCTATTAGGCAGTATTGGGGAGCTTACTATCGTACTCCCAGTACGGTTAGTATTGTGTCGTCTGCTCAGACACCTGTCCGTAGGACTGCACATCATGACGGATTCCTATATGCTGAGGAATCTGAGGAGGACCTATCTGAGGGTTCTGCTGTCTAGTAGGACTTGGGCAGTATAATAGTTTAAATTAAAGTTTAAAGTTTCAATATTTTGAAAATCTAGTTTGTACTTATTTAAGTTTGACAATACTAAAGGCTTGTATGTATATATGATGTAAATTATTTGTGACAATGTTGTTATGTTTTTATTTTCTGTTAAGTTTATCTTATTATCATCAAGAAATTTTATAACTCGTATTTATAATACAAGCACGATTTTTAATTGAAGGGTAATTTGGTAATTAAGTAACATAAAGTGTGGCACCCTAAGGAGGGTTTACAAGGGCTAAATCCTCACTCAAAGAGACTTTTGGACTTTCCCCTCTATCTCCTTTGGCCAGATGATTATACATCATTAAAGATTACTCTACTTTGAATTAGTAAGCAACAAGAAATTATGCAGCGTTATGTATATCTCATACAAAACCACCATATTAACTTATCACATGGTTCTCTCTAACCAAGTGAAAACTAAACTCTAGTAAACATGTACTCTCAGCTCACTTGTAACCCATAAAGGAGCATTTTCCATGTTTCTAGCTAAGTAATCATAATGATGATTCTTGTATCTAGCTTGCCTTACTTTTGCACCACAAGTGGTAAACTATGCCACCCTAGTGTATTCAAGGTCCTAGATACCTACTTTAGGCAATTCCTAACTATTAGAATGCTTAACGACTGGAACTTCTATAATATGTCAATACTAAGTCCATTCATGCATCACTAACTCTACTTTCTCTCTTAGGAGCAACTCATGCACTATGGCGAGTGACTATTGCTAACTAAACTAAGCTTATTGTATCTAGTGTACCCTATCCTTATCACCTCGTATGTGATACTAAATGCAACTATGTTACTTAAGGATCTAGATACCTATCTAAGGCAATCCATTACTCTTGGTTGCACTAAAGTATCTTACTTCCCCATATATGCAAGATGGTCATTCTCTCTTAGAAATACCCCAATTAGTGTCTCAACACACTCTACAAGGCATATGAAAGGGATCCTAATAAGTAGGGAACTCAGTTCACTAAATGAAACATTTTTTAGAGTTCCTAAAACTCACGCCATGGCACAATGTGGTAACACTGCGGTGCGTCTTACATGCCTCGGTGTGGTTCTCAGTCATGACTCGATGTGCATGATGAAGGAAATGATAAGGGTCTTCTTTGGAGCATGAGTCTTTCAAGATAACCTGTAAACACAGTATATCCTTAGGTCTCTTTTGCAGCTTTATTGTTGTTTGGCCTTTATTTCTTTTCTTTACCTATATTTTCCTTTTCTCATACCCATGATTAAAATAAAAAAAATTCCTCTTTTACACACCTTTTGTTGAGTGCATATCTTATGTTATTTTATTATTCAAGCCTTCTTATCTTTATGCATGAAATTTTTCAGGAGCTGAAAAAATAAAGAAAAATAAATTAAAAAAAAAGTCCACCCAAAGTGTTGCAAAGAAATAAGTTTGGGGCTGGAGGTTATAAAAAAAAGAAAATAAAAGATTAATAAAAAAAGAAGAAGAATAAAGTGTTGTTTCTTATGCTCCATTTTGCACTTGTTCTACATTTTGTGACTTGAATTTTGAAATTTGCATGATTTTGTATCTCAACTTTTGTTTTCATTATCCTACCCTTTCTTTCATAACCTTCACCCTTAGGCTTACATTATAAGCTTTAAAAGTTCTTTTTGATCCTTGATTATGTGTTGTTTACATTAATGGAGAGAGAGATGAATAATAACCCTATGGATGCAGGTTTGATGTGCATTTGAATTTTTATAAACTTATCCGTGCTTGTACTGTATGAGTAGATTTGGTCTTTTATTCATGTTTTTTGGAAATCATTTTTGCATGAGAGTTGCATGTCAGAGCGATGTAACAATTGGATTGTACATGTGTGAAACTTTGAAATTAAATTGTGAAGTAGTTTCTAAAGATATGCATGATTTTCATTACCTGGTATTGCCATTTTTAAGTTAGTATGTTGTTAGTTTTTAGATGTTTATCTTTTTTGTGTTGTTTTGTTCTTTTTATTTTTTCTTTTGCTTGAGGACAAGTAAAATCTTTAGTTTAGGGGGGGTGATGAACCTTCAAAAATTCATGTTTTTACGGTTCAAATTCTGGATTTTCATCCTTTTTTCATCTCTTTGATTGAGTTTTGTTCTCAAGTTTTATTATGTTCTTCGTATTTTAAATTACGTTCTTATTATATGTTTTATGTGTTTTTGTTAGGGAATTACTCATGAAAGAAGAGTGGACGCTTGCATAATGAAGAAAAGTTGAAAATTTACATTCTGGTGGTCCAACGCTCAGGCGTTGGCAAAGCAGAACGTGGAAAATCCTTCTGGGCGCCCAGTGCTCAAGCACTGGTAAGGAAGCGCCCAGCTACGCGTCACGTGTCAAGAAAATTCAGAAAAGACGCTTAGCTCTCAAGCGCTGAGAAACTTGCACTCAGGTGTTGGACATATAGGCTGACACGTTATTTTAATTATAAATACAAATGTTGCACCAAATTGAAGACATTCTTCAGCAATCGTCAAAGAGAGAAGCGATGACACAAACCTTAGCTTGGTGTGGGTGCATTCAAAAGCAAAGCTTAGAGATTTTTTTCATCCTTTCCACTTGCCTTCTATGCAGTTTATCAAATTCTTCTCTTTATTTTATTCTTTATCCATGTATAACTAATTTCCCTTTGTTAGGAGGATGATGGATCTTGAACTTTGATGATATAACTTCATTTATGGGTTTAATCTATGTTTTTTATTTTATGATTTACATGTTTATATATTCTCTTAATGCTTTTCTAAACCTGATCAATTTGGGAATGATTTTTGCGTTGATATATGATTTAGGAAAATTTGCATGAACCTAGAACTTGTAATAAATACCATAATTTCCGCAATCATTAGGAATAGACGTTGTGAGTTATGTAGTCTTTCTTTTAATTCCCTCATTTTTTATAAAGCCTTCTCTATTTGGGGTTATACTAAGGGATTAGTTAACTTTTAATAGTGTGAATAGGATTAACATACCAAGGGATTGGATTTTGATTAATTTTTGGAATTGACCGTGAATCATTG
Source organism: Ormosia semicastrata (assembly GCA_029884595.1). Taxonomy (NCBI): domain Eukaryota; kingdom Viridiplantae; phylum Streptophyta; class Magnoliopsida; order Fabales; family Fabaceae; genus Ormosia; species Ormosia semicastrata. The sequence goes on from JAQQTO010000063.1 coordinate 58,552,593, forward strand.
AAAAAAAACTTAGTTCAACTAATATTTGAATGTACATTTAAAAAGTTCAAGTGAAGTCAAAACCCTAACAATTTAATACCAATGTTTTTCCACCCCTTTGATTTATTGATTTGTTTACTTACTTTATTTCTTTTGATAATTCTGCTTTGAATTTCTTTTTAATTTTATTTACAATAACACTCTTTTTCGTTAGCTTATAGATAGTGTCATTTTTAGCAAACTTAATAATTAGTAACTTAATCCTAATGGGATGATACTCTTACTCACTTTTTATTACTTTTATGATTCGGTGCACTTGTCAAAAATCACCACAAGTTTTTGGCGCCATTTCCAGGGATTATAGTTTGTTAATATTAAATAGTAGTTTGAAAATACACTAATTTAAGCACTTATTTTCTCATTTTATTTTATTTTATTTTATTTTTTTCAAATTGTTTCCTTTTAATTCATTCTTATTTGCTTTGTTTATGCGAGGTAGTGTGAGTTCTAAAGAATTACTTTTTGATCCAGATATTAACAAAGCAGGAAGAGCACTTAGGAAAGCAGCCAAGAAAAGAAAAAGGATTGAAGAAAATATGGCTGAAAATACTCAAAATACTCAAAAATGTACTCTGGCAGACTATGCAACTTCTTCCGCTGAAAGGGTTGCAACGAGCATAGCGCGGCCCAACATTCAAGCGAACAACTTTGAGATTAAACTAGCTTTGCTACAGCTGGTGCAACAGGATCAGTTTGGGGAAGGTCAGGCAGAAGATCCCAACTTACACATAACCAACTTATTGCAACTGTGTGACTCGATCAAATATAACGGAACAAGTGATGATGCTATTAGGTTTAGGCTTTTCCCTCTCTAAGGGATAAAGTAAAGAGTTAGCCACATGCCCAGCCACAAGGGAGCATCACCACTTGGGAAGACCTAGTTAGGAAATTCTTGACTCGATACTTCCCTCCATCAATGTTTATGAAGATGAGGAGCGAAATAACTTGTTTTACTTAGAATCAGGGGGAGTCTCTATATGAATCCTGGGAGAGATTCAAGGAGCTATTAAGAAAATGTCCTCACCACGCATTTGAGGTTTGGTAACAGGTTTAGATTTTCTATAATGATTTAAATCATCCTACTAGGGCTATGGTGGATGCATCTGCAGGCAGATCTCTAAATAGTAAAACTCCCAAAGAAGCTCAAGCGTTATTCGAAACCATGGCCACTGATGAATATCAAATGCCTAGTGCAAGGTTTGTGGCTAAATTGGGAGTGATGGAGCTTAGCACATTTGATGCTTCACTTGCACAAAATAAAAATCTTTCATAACAAATTACTAGCCTGACTAAGCAACTTGGTAATATACAGGTTAACTATGTAAACCACCAAGTTTTAAATTGCGATTTCTATAGAGGCAATCATGCTAATGGTGAGTGTGATGCAAGCAACATGGGTGTCATTCCTCAAGAGTAGGTTAATTACATGCGTAATCTAGCAAGGTCTCAAGGTAACCCTTTTTCAAATATATACAATCCAGGGTGGAGGAATCATCTAAAATTTTTATGGAATAATTAGAATATGCAGAGACCACCACCACCTCCATAACATCAACCATCGTCATCATCCTCTTCACAACCTCAACAAGATAAGATATCTAATCTTGAAAGCATTGTTGAGAAACTTACTCTTAGTACCAGCAATTTCATGTAGGAATCGAGGACTAATTTTAAGAATGAAGAGGCATCCATCTGAAGTCTATAAAATCAAGTGGGACAGATATCTAGACAGCTCACAGAGAGAACTGAAGGTAGCCTACCTAGAAACACTAGTAAATCCAAAGGAGCAAATGTAAGGTAATTACTTTGAGAAGTGGCAAAACTTTGGAAGAACATGTAAAAATAGCACCTAGTTCTTCAGGAGTTAAAAAAGGAAAAGATGATATTCCCATGGAAGATGCCTCACTTCAAGATGTCTCGATGCAAGTTAATAATGAAGGAGATGAGATCGAAAAGGAAAAAGCTAAAGAGGAGCAACCGAGAGTGCAGAGAAGGAAGAAAGCACTTGTTCAAAAGAAAACATTTGGCCCTTCACTGTATGCTAGGCTTCCATTTCCTTAAAGATTGAAGAAGGAGAACCGAGAGAGATAATTCTTGAAGTTCTTAGATATCTTCAAAATGCTATAAATAAACATCCCTTTTCCTGAAGCACTTGAGCATATGCCCTCCTATGCCAAATTTATGAAAGACCTGTTATCAAATAAGAGGAAGCTAAAAGAGGATGAGACAATGATGCTTATCGAAGAATGTAGTGCCATAATCCAGAGGAAATTACCACCTAAATTGAAAGATCTAGGTAGTTTCACCATTCTTTGCACCATCAGGAAGCTTACTATTTGGAAAGCCCTGTGCGATCTTAGGGCAAGCCTCATGCCTATATTTATAATGCACAAGCTGGGAATTGAAAAAGTGAAGTCAACCGTGATCTCCCTTTAACTAGCAGATTGATCCATCAAGCATCCTTACAGAATAGTCAAAGATATGTTAGTTAAGGTGGATAAAATAATATTTCCAGCTAATTTCGTTGTTCTAGATATGGAAGAACATGCAGATATACCTCTCATTCTGGGTAGACCTTTTTAGCAACTGGAAGAGCATTGATTGATGTACAACAAAGCAAGCTTATGTTGAGAGTGCAGGATGAGAAGGTCATTTTTAGTGTGTTTAAGGCAATGAAACATCCTATGGAGGAGGAACAATTCCTCAGGGTGGACATCATTGATTCTTTGGTTGATAAGACATTAGAACAGAGTTTTCCAGTATCTTTACTTGAATCAATGTTGGTTAATTCTAAAACCTCGGTGAATGAAGAAGAAGAGACAACACCAGAGACATGTGAGTGCATAGCCAATTTGGAATCTTTGCCAGTTTCCTCTCGTACAAACTTATAGAAAGAAGAGATGAAAAAAGATAACGATGTTAAAGAGGAGCCACCAAAGTTAGAATTAAAGTCACTTCCCTCTAATCTCAAATATGTTCTTCTTAGTGAGAACAATATTTTTCCAGTGATTGTGAATGTTGAGCTCAATTCTAAGGAAGAAGAGAAGCTTGTGAGGGTTTTGAGAGAATACAAGTCATCTATAGAATGGACTATTAATGATCTTAAGGGTATTAGTTCTACAACTTGCATGCATAAGATCTTAATGGAAGATGACTACAAGCCGATGATCCAACTGCAAAGAAGATTGAATCCTACCATGAAGGAAATGGTGAGAAAATAAGTAATGAAGCTCTATGATGTAGGTATTATTTATCCAATCTCAGACAGTTCGTGGGTAAGTTTGGTACAAGTTGTTCTAAAGAAAGGAGGAATGACAGTGGTAGTTAATGAAAAAAATGATTTCATTCCCATAAGGACAGTAATAGGTTAGAGAATGTGGATAGATTACAGGAGAATTAATGATGCCACAAGGAAGGATTCTTTCCCTTTTCATTCATTGATCAGATGGTAGAGAGGCTAGCGGGTCACACCTATTATTGCTTTTTAGATGGTTATTCTGGTTATAATCAGATCTTGGTGGCACCCGAGGATTAGGAGAAGGCAGCTTTCACTTGTCTATATGGAATCTTTGCATATCGGAGGATGACTTTCGGATTATGCAATGCTCCAACGATTTTTCAAAGGTATATGCTTTTTATTTTTTCTGATATGATTGAAAAGTTTGTTGAGATTTTTATGGACGATTTTTTGGTATTTGGATCTTCTTTTGATACTTGTCTTTCTAATCTTTCTTTGGTATTGAAAAGATTCCAGGAAACTAACTTGGTGTTAAATTGGGAGAAATGTTGTTTTATGGTGCAGGAAGGAATTGTTTTAGGACATTGCAATTCTTCGAGAGGCATTGAGGTGGATCGAGCAAAAGTTGAGGTTATTGAGAAATTACCTCCTCCTACCAATGTCAAGGGAGCAAGGAGTTTCCTTGGGCATGCTAGATTTTACAGAAGATTCATAAAGGACTTCTCCAAGATCGCAAAGTCATTATGCGAATCGCTTATCAAAGATGCATCATTTTTTTAATGATGATTTTTAAATGCATTCAATGTTTTGAAAAGTAAACTTATTTCTGCTCCTATAACTGCTGCTTGTAACATCTCAAAAAAAAACATATTAGGCTTATATATGATTACAAAGGTAATATATTAATTGTTTGACATGTCAGTTAAGTTTTGTGATAAACTGGATTAGTTTAGGCACTTTGTTGCAATTTAGAGTGTGAAAAGTAGCCTAAAATGATCCATATAGTAGCATAAATTGCTTAGTTAAGGGAAACAGATATGAATAATTTTTTCTAGGCCAAAAATAAACTAAGTACGATGTAGTTAAAGTTTGAGGTTAATTGGAGTTAGTTTGACATTTTTAAGCATGCTGGTTGTGTGTTTTAATATCGGATTGACTACTAGTAGATAAGGAAAAATAGAGAAATGGTAAAACAAGATTTTTAATGAATCTTAGGATTTATTTCAAATTTGTTGGAAGTTAGAAAATTAGATTCGGTGGAACCTATATGTTCTTAGTAGATCAAGGGTTTTAGTGGTTGCTTATAAAAAGCCAAAGTTAGATTTCTCTTCTCATTTTCTCACAGTAGAGAGCAGAAAATAGAAGAGAGAAAGTGAGAAAGGAGAATTATGAACCTTTAAAAATTCATATTTTTACGGTTCAAAAGTCTTGGGTTTTAATTCTCTTTTAATATTTTTGATTGAGTTAGTTCTTAAGTTTATTTTGTTTTTAGTTTTTCTAAATTATTTTTTAATTGTGTGTTTTATTTATTTTAATAGGTAATTATGCATGGAAGAAGACTGGATGATTGCACGAGACAGAAATGCTAAAATTTGCATTCTGGTGGTCCAGCGCACAAGCACTTGAAAGCCAGCGCGGCAGAGGAGGAATTTTATTTCTAGTCGTTCAGCACCTAGGTGCTGAAGGCGCAGTGCCTGAGTGCACGTTATGTATCATAATTTCAGGAAAGAATGCCAACACCTAAGCGTTGGAAACACAGTGCCTAAGTGCTGACCGCGTAACCTGTCATGTTATTTTCATTATAAATACATAAGTTATACCAAATTCAACACATACTTGGACAAAACGCAGCAGCCGTCAAGAGACATAAACCCTAAAGTGGTGTGGGCACAATTAGGTTAGAAGATTAGGAATTTTCTTTAACCTTTCCACCTTTCTACAATGGAGTTTGTCATATTCTTCCCTTTATGTTCTTTTTCCACGTGTAACTAATTTTTCCTTGTTCGAGGGATGATGGATCTTGAACTTTGACGATGTAACTTCTTTTATAGGTTTAATTTATGTTTATATTTCATAATTTACATGTTTATCTCTATTTTTAATGTTTTTCTAAACCTGATCAATTTGGGAATAATCTTTTGGGTTAATGTATGATTTAGAAAAATTTGCATGAACCTAGAACATGTGATAAACATCATAATTTTTGCAATTGCTAGGAATAGACATTGTGGGTCATGTGGTCTTTCTTTTGATTCCCTCGTTCTTGATAATGCCTTTCTATTTAGGGTTACACTAAGGAATTAGTTAATTCCAAATAGTGCAAGAGGATTAATATACCAAGGGATTGAATATTAATTAATTTTGAGAATTGACTATAAATCATTGAAATAGAACATAGTTAAACTAATATTTGAATGTGCATTTAAAGAGTTCAAGTGAAATCTGAACCCTAATGCTTTAACACCATTGTTTTTCACCCTTTTGATTTATTGTTTTACTTACTTATATTTCTTTTTTATTGATTGTGAATGTAATCCTCTTTTCGATATCTTGAATAGTGTCAATTTGGCGATCTTAGTAATTGATAACATAATCATCGTGAGAATGATATTTTACTCGCTCTTTATCACTTTTGTTGATTTGGTGCACTTGTCAATCTCCACAATAAGTTTTTAGTGCCGTTGCTGAGGATTATTGTTATTAATATTAAATAGTAGTTAAAAAGACACTAATTTAGGCACTTATATTTTCTTATTTAATTTTATTTTAAATTTTTTTATTCATTCTTGTTTTTGATTTTCTTTGTTTATTTTTAGTAGTTGTTTTTTTTATTTTTATTTTTATTTTTAATTACTTTTTTTTACTTCAATCTGGTTTGCTTGTTTGTTTGTTTATTCAAAGTTCTGTGGAGTCAGAAGAATTACTTTTTGATCCAAATATATCAAGAATAGAAAGAGCAATTAGAGAAGGAAAAATAATTGAAGAAGAAAATATGGCTGAGAACATTAATGCATAGAGATGACGCATTTTATCTAATTATGCTACTCCATCTTTTAAGATTGTTTCAATCAGTAGTGTGCGCCCTACTATTCAAGCCAATAACTTTGAAATTAAACTAGCACTTCTACAACTGGTGCAACAAAATCAATTTGGGGGAGGTCAGGCAGCAGATCCAAATTTGCACATTGCTAATTTCCTATAACTCTATGATACTGTCAAATATAATGGATCTAGTGATAATGCCAATAGATTCTGACTGTTCCCATTTTCTCTAAGAGACAAAGCGAAGAGCAAGCTACAATCCCAGCCACAAGGGAGCATCTCTACTTGGGAGGACCTGGTTAGCAAATTCTTGACTCGATACTTTCCTCTATCAATGTTTGTGAAGATAAGGAGTGAAATAGCTTGTTTCATTCAAAATCAAGGGGAGTCGTTATATGAATCTTGGGAGAGATTCAAGGAGCTATTAAGGAAATGTCCTTACCATGCATTTGAGGTTTGGCAGTAGGTTCAAATTTTCTATAATGGTTTGAATCATCCTACCAGGGCTATAGTGGATGCATCTGCAAGTGGATCTTTAAATACTAAAACTCCTGAAGAGACCCAAGAACTATTTGAGACTATGGAGACCAATGAATATCAGTTACCTAGTAGGAGAGCAAAAACAGGGAGTTATGGAGCTTGGCACTCTCGATGCCTTACTTGCTCAGAACAAAAGTATTTCACAGCAGTTAGCTAACCTCACCAAACAAGTTGGGAGTATACAGGTAAGTGCAGTCAATCATCAAGCTCTAATTTATGATTTCTGTGGAGGTAACCATGCCAATGGTGGATGCAAAGCAAGCATTTCAGGTGTTATTCCCTAAGAGCATATAAATTATATGGGCAATTCTTCCAGACCCCAAGGTATTCCATTTTCAAATACATATAATCCAGGGTAGATGAATCATCCTAATTTTTCTTGGAGAAATCAAATGGTACCATTGAATCCTCAACTAGAGAAGAAGTCTCCTCTTGAGATTGCACTTGAGAAACTCTCTACACAGACATTTGCTTTTATGCATTAGACTTCTACTTTTATGGAGGAAATAAAGGCAAATTTTCAGAATCAAGGAGCTGTTATTAGAAATTAGAGAATCAAGTAGGGCAGATAGCAAAATAGCTGCAAGAGAAACCTCCAGGCACCTTACTAAGCGATACTGTGATCAATCTAAAGGAGCACTGTCATGCAATTACATAGAGAAATGGCAAGACTTTGGAAGGACAGGTTAAAGATGTAACACCCTCCTTAGGGCATTACAATTCAGACCAACTCTTTCTAATTCTTTACCTAAGCTATAAAATATTTGATATTATATTTTAATACGGGTTTCAAAATTTCTTTTTCACGGATAACATAAACTTACTGAATTTTAGAAACATAAGACATAAAAACTAAATAATATACATCTCATGTACATAACATAGATTAGTAACAACTTAAATACATAAAGCTTACGTACTCCAAATAACATATATAACTATCATATAAAAATTGAACCTAACCCAAGTCTAAAAACTTGAAGAGTAGGGTCCTGAACCCCATTTTCCTCCATATCCTCTTCGCGATCCCTAATGGACAAATTCCCCAGTCGGGTCATGTCACTACAGATGAGAGTCCGAGCGGTCGACTCCTCGGAGTCTTCCCTAGGAGTGTTATAACTATTACTCCATAACTCAATAATAGGCATAGAGAACTCCAAATAAATAGAAGCATTCACAGAAAACATAACAACCCCATGTTGGGTCCTACTCTAAAGCAAAGTAACATCTCCAATAGACTGAATGCTCCCCGTGTCCCAATAGGTGTGCCTTGCTTTATTGCCCCCATGAAACTGTAAATAAACGAAACCCTAAAGATTCTGCCTCGCCGCCATCGCAGTCTTCTTAAAACATAAATATAGAACAGAACAAACAGAACAATACAATAAAGAGGTGAGATCCCCTACATTAATACCATCACAGAACAACAGGTAGAATCATGTTATCAACTAATAGATAATTTAACAATATATATCACAATATATGAATACTGATCATACCACAAAAATAATTATACTGACTATGCCACAACAATATATACACTGACTATGCACATGCACAATGTGTATACTGACCATTCTTATGCACAATGCACCCATTTCCTACTCCATGGAGCTAAACACAATTTTAGAGAGAATGATCCAGAAGATAAGTCTATATATTGGCCGCCTCAGACCAAGTGCTATAATTTTGTCGGTGTGCACATTATGGCATTATACAAGACATTCTATGCCAGATCGGGAATAGGAATAGTATTCTCGTTGAGATCGTTAGTATGTTTGCATCAGTTGCCATGACACAGTAGTGCTACTAACTAGCCACATATGGAATTCCACGCCCTGACGCATCTAAGATCCATTATAGACCTTCACCACGCGATTCGCACCAGTACTAAGGTGTAATTCAATCTCCTAGGCAACAATAGCCTTAATAGACACCGTTTGACAAATAATGCATGATTAATGACTCAATGCATATCACAAGCCTCTACCTGCTACAACCAATCGCGTAGCATTTTTACCACGTTTTCACAATCGCATAGCATTTTTGCTACGTTTTCAAATCGCGTAACATTTTTTCAATGTTTTCTCAATTGTGTAAAGATTTTAAAATGTTTCGTAATCGCGTAGCTAAAAAACACCATTTTTAAATTGCATAAGCATTTTCTCAATATTCTAATCTCAGTTTAAAACTTTTCTCACAGTTTATAAAAATTGGACATTCATTCCAACATTTTCTCACTAAACCTCCTTTAATTAACATTTCTAAACGTTTTTCGCAAAAACTTATATTATTTAAATTAAATCAAGATATCTCAGAAATTCTTCTTATTAAATAAAATATTTTATTTTCGAAACATCATTCTAACTTTATTTCCATACTCAAGGCTGAAAATCACTCTTTGTTCATTACTCTAAATAAAAACTTTCTTAAATAAAATATTTTAAATTCTATACCATCCTTAAAAATTATATCCATTGATATAGCCAAAAGTCATTACTCCTTAAATTATAAAATTGTGTTCATCTTCTTTTTTACTTATAAATCCTTTAATCCTAATTTAGTCCCCAAATCATCGAAGTAATATTTTCTAATATTCTTTCCAAAACTTTTATTATTCTAATTCTAAATAAAATCATTTCCATTTGACTTATCAAAAATCATCTTAAATAAAATGCTTCAAATCTCCAAATTACTTCTGAATCCTATTTCCACTATATTGGCCGAAATTCACCATTTTATTTAATGATAATTATTTGTTCATTTTCATTTTTATTTTGTAACTCCTTAATTAAATTTCTTATAACTAATCACCTAGGTTAGCATTTAATAAACCATTTTTGCATAGGTTTACCCATTTGTGGGCATAAAGGTCATGAGCCTCTTGGTCATTGGAACCAAAAATTCCTTTCCTCTCAATCACAATTTATAACATACAAAATAACTTTAAGTATCATAAACCTACTATATCAAGTTCATGCAAATATCAAAGCAATAAAAATCACATAGAACAAATAAACAAAAATCACACAATTACACACATATGGTGAATAAATCCTCACATGGATCCATCACCTAAATTTTGTGTCCCTCACCACCATAATTGGTTGATGAGGTTAATCTCCCTCTCACCTTAGATGCAGCCTCCTAGCTTTTTGTAGGACTCCTAGTGTCAAACTTTCACCACCAAATTGCTCTTAAAAATCAAAGTAAACACAAACATATTAACATCTAAGGCTTCATTAAGATAACCCTAGTTCAAAGTATGGTCTTTGAACTTTAAAAATGAAACAAGAATTGAAAAATCAAGAACTTCACCTTGGAACCCAAGAAATTAAATTCGAAAATCAAGCTTGAAAATGGTTGAACTAAGTCTTGATCACAACACCAAAGTTGCTTAGGATTGTGTTTAGAATCAAGTAGTAAGGTTAGTTTGAACTAAGTCTTAATCACATAGCAACCCCACATTGGGTCCTACTCCAAATCAAAGTAACATCTCTAGCATACTGAATGCGTCCCGTTTCCCAATGGACATTCCATGCTTCGATGTCTCCATAAAATTGTACACTAATGAAACCTTATGGATCTTACCTCACCGCCATCGCAAACTTCTTAAAACATAGATATAGAACAGAACAAATAGAATAATATAATAAAGAGGTGAGATCCCCTACATCAATACCATCATGGTAGCAAAGAACAATAATGACAATAATGTCATTCATATACAAAAATATCATAGAACAAACAAGTATAATCATGTTATCAATTAATAAATAATTCAACAATATATATATATATATATATATATATATATATATATATATATATATATATATCACAATAACACAAATACTAATCATACCACAAAATAAATATACTGACTATGCCGCAACAATATGTACACTGACTATGCACATGCACAATGTGTATACTAACCATCCTTATGCACAATGCACTCATTTCCTACTCCATGGAGCTAAACACAACTTCGGAGAAAATGATCCAGAAGATATGTCTGTATGTCGGCCGCCTCAGACCAAGTGCTATAATTTTTCAATATGTACATTGTAACATCTCGAAAATTATCTCATTCATCATAAATAGTCATTTTATAATATTTGAGATTTTTATGAATTTTTGTGGATTTTTTCGGGAACGATGTATATTTTGGTGTATTCCTCATTTTGCGTGCACATTGAGCAAAACCCGTATAACGCTCCAAAAATTATTTGTTTCATCACAAATAGTCATTTTATAATATTTGTGATTTTTGGGAAATTTTTTGTATTTTTCGGAAATGTCAAATATTTTAATATATTCCTCATTTTGCCTGCACACTGCGCAGAGTTAGTGTAACACTCCGGAAATTGTTTGTTTCATGATGAATAGTCATTTTCTAATATTTGTGATTTTTGAGAATTTTTGTAGATTTTTTTGGAAACATCGAATATTTTAGTATATTTCTCGTTTTGTGTGCACACTGAGCGGAGCCGAGAAAACAAAATGTTTTCCCTGAGGTTGGTAAACCTTGAACTGTGGAAGCGTCATTGGGGGATCTTACTAAATTCGAGGTTAGGCATAATTTACGAGGTTTTTATTTTTTGAGGTTTTATCTGATAAATAAAATCTCTGTACGCACTGTTAAATAAAATTTTGCAATACGCTCTATTATTCGATGGATAATTATTACTGGCTTATGTACTACAACAATTATCCATTGGGTAATAACTTGTAGTAAAATCCTAACCATCTTATTATTTAATTACTAAATCACATTATCTTATCCGAAGGTAATCTTCTTTATGTCTAATCAAATCTTCTTTATTGAAAAAAGCTACAAGCTTCTCAAAGAAGCCAAGCACACTTCTCTCTCCTCCCCCACACACCATATGGCAGCAGCCCTCAATTTGGAGCCCAAGATTTGTGCTTCATTTAATTAAGCTATTCTATTCTAATTTCAAAATAAAAAAGTCATCATATTTTCTTCTATCAATTTCTCTACCTAGAGTTTCCTTCTCACTTTTCTCTCAACCATTTTCTTTTCTCTCTCTCTTCCCTCTCCCCACACGGCAGCATGCTCCCTCTTTGGAGCCAAAAATGTGCTTCACTTAATTAATTATACTATTCTAATTTCAAAAACCCTAAAAGTTCATTTCACTTTTCTATCAACTTTCTCTCTGCCTTCATCTTTCTCAAACTTTCTCCTCTTTCTCTCTACACCCTACCTCACGGCCACCACACTCTCAAGCCCTCAACCATCATAAAAGTTTCAACCAAATACATTTTCTTAATCTCCTTCATCATCTAAACACATCTCTAGTTAGTGATTTCTTGAAAAGGTTCCATTTTCATCATCTTCTTCTTCTTGCCTCAAGTTTGAAGCTTTAGGGTAAGGTTCTTGGTTCCTCACCCTTTTCTCTTCATTTTCATGTTCAAGGTCTTATTTATGACCATTAATCCATTCTTTTTCAAGTCTCCATGTTGATTTAATGAAGTTGTAATTTTTTGGGTTCTTGGAGGTGTGAATTTGAAAATTGCAAGGAGCTTCAAGGGAGTTCCATTGTTTATTTTCTTCTCTAGGTAAGAGGGAGATACTCCTCCTCAACTTATATTGGTAGTAAGGAACTTTGTTTTTGTGATTGGTTGTAAGAAACCCTAGTAGGGTTATTCTCTTTGTTTGTATGATTTGCATGATTACATATTATTTTTAATTTGTTTAAGTTATTTGATTGATTGGTTTTGTATATTGATATACTTGGATGGATTAGAAAACTTAAAATGGAAAGAAATGACCTAGATTCCCTCTAGGAGGCTCACGATTTTGGGGCCCAAAAATTAGGGTTCTTGATGAAATATCATATCAAGTGGAAGACATAGCTAATCAAGTGGACAATATGTAATTAATGGAATGGAAATTTGGAATCCTAAAGCTTGGAGAGGCTCACGGCCTCAATGGCTAATAATGGCCTAATCATGTGACTTCATACAACTATGACCTCTAATTAATCAAGTGATTAAGCAAGTGGATCATGTGATGGAAGGAAATTAATTAGGTAACTAAATAGAACTCTTTGGACTTTAACAACAAATAAGGATGTGTGAGACTTGGTAAGACTTAGAAATAATTTTTTAAGTGAGCATGACTAAGTTTAAAAGTAAGGAATCCAATAATGAAATGAACCCCTCTAGGAAAGAATCTCATAAGAATCACTAAATCAAAGTGAAACTTAATTAATTTGGGCAATTAGAAATTAATTTCGGATTTCATAAAATGGAAAGAATCAAGAATAGAGTTTTATCCAAAAACTTAGAATAAATTTTAACTAAAGCAAAACCATGAGTGCAAGTAAGAATGATAAGTAATTCAATTTAAATCATTCTAAGGGAATTAGATTTAAAAATTTAATGATGGACTTATGTAATTAAAATAATAATGATTAAATGAATAATGTGAGAGAATTCTGCTAAAAGAGAAACTTATCAAGAAGAATATAGAAATTTCGGCATAATTCCATAATGTATCCTAAAGGTGTAATGCATTATTTTATGGACCTAATAATATTTATTATGGGTCCATGAGTGAATCAAGAATAGGTTGATGCTTACCTTAGCCAAAATTGTGGCATGTTATGGAAAGTATATTGTTGTTGAATATACATGATATATGCATTGAGTCATCATGCATCGTTGAAGTCCGATGGACTATTTGTCAAGGGTATGTTGCCTAGGAGTTGAATCACACCTTATTGCAGGTGCGAATAGACTAGTGTAGGTCTTGCTACTGACCTTGGGGCCGTCGGGGCGTGGGCGTCTCAAAGCGGGCAGTTGGAAGCCCCTCTGGACCGTGAGACAGACTGATGTAAATGCATTGACGATCCTGACCGAGACACTGTCCTATATCACGATCTTGTGGGAATGTCACTGTATAAAGCCCTGTTGCGCAAAACTATTATATTCTGGGAAGCATTTAATTGTAGGCTGATGAGATACTGGCATGTCTCCCTGATCATTCTCTCTGATGTTCGTGTCTAGCTCCATGGAGTAGGATTTTGATATCGTGTACATGTGCATAGTGAGTCAATATATTACTTAGTGTTTAATTTATATGATGACTGGAACTACTATCTTATTGATGTTATAACTTCCTGGGATTGTTAAGTTGTTTAATTTCTGCTTCTTGATACTGTTTATATCTCTTGTAATACTATGTGGGCGTCCTACGCCGTTTCTGTTTCTTGCTGCCATGATTGGTAATGAAGTTGGATATCTCACCTCTTGCTTGTACTGTTCTTGTTATATGTGATATTTGGTTAAAGAATGTAGAGGGGACGATATTGTTCTTCCTAGACTTTACTTGGTATTGATCTCCTGTTTTCGAGGATGTCGTCAAGAAGGGGTTCCATTGGGTTCGATAGGATTGTATTCACTGGTGGCGCCAATGCATGGCGGGTCGATTGGACTGGATAGCGTATACGATATGTTGGAGACCTGATCTTGACTGTGAGGAGGATCCACGATGGAGATCCTGTCCTGACACTTACTACTTCTGTACATCTGGAGTTCGCCTTGCCTATCCAGGAGCTATGGGGTGATCCGATTCACACCCCTAGAGAGGACGAGGATTCCATGGCATTAGCTGCTAGGGCACCTGCCCATGGGACCGCACTCGGTCCTGTCCTTATATCTTCAAACGAGCCGGGAGAGGATCCCGAGGTGGATCCGATGGAGTGCCCAACTCCTTAGACATGGATGTCTTTATGGGCAGTTTATGTTTCCATTTGAATTACTTATATTAAGGTGTAATTCGTGTATATCTGTATTCTTAAGTCAAACTTGATGTATTTTATAGTTGAGTGGTATGTGAAATACGTCGCGCTATGTATGATTTAAATTAATTATCTAGTCCTATGAACTGTATTTTGATTTTTGGCTTGTTGAATTATATGTGCCAATGACGGCTTATGTATTATTTCATTCGTGGCTCATATTTTCTGTATATGCACAGTGGTTTAATTTGGATAAATATTATTTGAAAGTTGTAGCATGCCAAAATTTAGTATTCGCAGTATAATGACGATTGTGCTGTGGTTATTAAATCAAGGGGTGTTACAATCAAGGGTAGAGATCAAGACTTCTCCTCCAAGCTTGCCATCCATTGGTGTATCATAATGAGTCATCATAGTGAGTCATAGGGTGAGTCACAAATTGTGTCATAATGAAGTCATCAAGTTGTCATGTGGTGAGTCATTTAAGTGAGTCACCTAGGTGAGTTATAAGGAGAAGGTTCTAGACTTGCAAGGTGCCCAAGTGAGTCACCCACTATTGTGTCACAAAGGAGTCATAAGGATGTCATGCAATGACTCACTAAGTGAGTCACCTATCTAGTCACAAGGTGAGTCACAAAAAAAGAAGATTCTAGGCTTATGACTAGGCTTCCTCTAAGATATTTACTGATTGGTTATTAACCAATAGACAAAAGATACTGCTATTTATTATCCAATGGATAATAACATTACCCAATAGATAATAGCTTTATCCAATGGATATTAGAATGTAACAAAAATTCCAATAAAGAGAACTTTCAAAAATTATTTCCGATTTCGGGTTTAGTAAGTTCTCTCGTCCCCACATTAACAGTCCAAAACTTTCTAGTCCAGAAAAATTTTATTTTTTCGGACCTGCCTCAAACACACATACAGTCCAAAATAATATTAAAATAATTAAAATAAATCAAATAATTCACAAAAATCACAAAAATTAGAAAAAAATTTATAACAGAGAAAGAAATAAAAATCAGAGTGTTACAATACTCCTTCTCTAAAAAGAATTTCGTCCCCGAAATTATCTTACCTTAGAACAATGACAGATATTGCTCCTTCATTTTATCTTCTAGTTCCCATGTTGTATCTCCAATCGCATCATTCCAGATTACCTTTACTAATGCAATTTCTTTTCCTCTGAGTTGTGTCACTCGCCATTTTCAATTCTTAACAGGAAGTGTCTCATAAATCAAGTTCTCTTTTAATTGTACTGTATCCGATTCTATGACATGGTTTGAATCAGAAATATACTTTCGCAATTGTGATACATGGAAAACATTACGAAGGTTAGAAAGAAAAGTGGTAAAGCTATTTGATAGGCTACCTGAGCTATCCGAAGAATTTGATATAGTCTAATAAATTTAGGAGTGAACTTTCTAGATTCAAATCCAAAAATCTCAATCTCAGGGAACACTAAAGTTTTATTGGAACAATATAACAGGATATGGTTAGAAAGTAACCAAAATCCATCCTTAAGATCATATCCATTTGTGAAAGAGGTAGACAAATCAAATTCACAGAAAAGTTCTAATTTCTAATAGTAATAGGACAATTTAAACAGACTTGAGTGGTAATAGCAAGTTTAGCAACGGGAATAGCAATATTTAAGTCAAAAGGAAATGAAAACACAAGCAAACCCAAATGGTTCACATAGTCACAGGCAATAAAAGAACGGGTTGCCTCTCGAGTTATATAGTATAGTTTAAGGATTTCTCCCTATGGCACGATCTCCCTTGATAAGATCTTCAGATTGGGAGGCTTCTGCTCCACTCAACGTATAGACTCTTCCTCTTGCTTGAGATCTTGTCGCACGTTCATTACTCACGAAAAATTCCATCTTTGATTTAGTATAGCCTTTAGCAATGTGTTCGTGCTTCCTGCACTTGAAACAAATTATTTCTTTTGCTCCTACACTTCTTCTTCAAATAGCTGTTTCCACACTTCTTACAATATGGTGAAAATTTCACAGTTTGCCTAGAACTACTGCCACTAGTACTTCCTCCATTTGTTCGTTGTTGCTGTTGATTCCCCGATGGTCGTAAGTATGATTTCCACTGGGAATGATTGACCTTACATTTCCTCTCTTTTTGGAACCTACATGGCCCAAAGTTATGGAGTCTCGCATCCCGAGATTAATTCAACTCTAACAGATTTTGAGCCTTGGCTGTCACTTCTTGCTGCTGATTGGTCCTCTAATTCTGTGTCACTTCTTGCATTCCTTGTATTGCTATCACAGCTGCAGCCAAACTTTCATTATCATGTCCTGTGTTCATATGTGCACCTCTACCAACATGAGCCATTGCCTTTCTTCAATGTCAAACTTACCACAATACAACGAAAACTAAATGTAACCATTTCAAACAAGGTTGTCTCCTTTCTAAAACCAAACACAGAGAAACACACAACACAAACAAGACAAATCTACCCACAAACCCGAAAGACTCAAACTTGGGCTCTGAAACCAACTAATGTAACACCCTCCTTAGGGCATTACAATTCAGACCAACTCTTTTTAATTCTTTACCCACGCTATAAAATATTCGATATTATTTTAATACGGGTTTCAAAATTTCTTTTTCATGGATAATATAAACTTATTGAATTTTAAAAACACAAGACATAAAAATTGAATAATATACATCTCATGTACATAACTCGAGAAAAAAAAAAGGAATGGCTCGGGATAGTTATACTTGTGTGGAACTGGAACATGTTACTAGTTATGCAATTGCAACTACGGGAGCAACAGGAGCAATGTGGAAAGACGACTGCAAGAACAAAGGACCGCTGTTTAGTGGGAATTGGAATTTGAAGTTCAGAATCTGATTGAAGAGAATCAGTCTTGGAATACAAAATTTTGTAGTTTTGGAACCTGGTATTTTTTTTTTAGGATATTGAGAAAGTAATTGATTTCGACGAAGGATGTATTTATAACCATTGAGGAAACCAAAATAGTAAAGGATGTGAAAGAAAGTACTTAAATGAAGGAATGTACGTCAAGGAAACAAATTACAAAAAAGTTGGACACATTTTCCCAGAGATTATGCTCTTTGAAAACAGAGTTTTCTATTAGTAAAATTTTAAATAGTAAGGGAAGTTGTTACTCTGAATGGAACGGGAGTGTTCTGAGCGGAAGATTTAAATAATGGAGATTGTGTCATTAGAGCTAATCCTATAAACCATACTGAATATTTCTGTGAGTGACCTATTCTTTATAACATATGATTGAGTAGATCAATTATATGTTAGAGTTATTCGTTATCCTCTAATTTGTTTACTTCTGTTTCTATTCTTAGTTAATCGAGCTATTCACATTATTCAAATTATTGTTATAGATCAAAACTTTGTGTTAGTTTGATCTGTTTCATAAACAGACGTGATCTTTGGAAATGGATTAGTTATTTTCCAACCATATCCAATGAGATTATTTCAACAGAGTGTGAGTAATCCAAAGAAAATTTATTCTTGAAAATCGGGTTACATCCAATTCTTTGCTGGATATGTTCGATAATAGGTTCGATTCGTTTTGTTATCTTCCATGATATTTTCTTTCATCTCCTGCAATTGAACGAACTAGAAACGATATTCCTATTTAACTCTATATCATAGTATTTGGTATAGTGCTGTGGAAAGGAGAACTCGGTTAGTGAGACATTTCCTGTTAAAAGCAAAAATCTAGAATATGTAGTGATACCAGGATAAGGAAATTTTAAGTAATACATTACATTAGTTGGAATTTATCTGAGAAAAACTATTCTAGGCATGAATGAAGATTGGTTGTCGTTATGTTAGTATCAGAGATATGGAAATTCTTTCTTTCTGGAGTAACATTCAACATCTTCAGTAATTATAAGAGTCTGAGATATCTGTTTGATCAGGAGAAGTTGAACATCAGCAAAGAGATTTTGTTAGTTAGAATAGTATAGCAAGATGTAAGAGAGGAAGCTTCATGAGAATTGGAAAATAAGATAAAAGAGTAATGTTCATATTTATTCTGAGGGTGTGAAATCATGGTTATTAAATTTTGAGGAGGAAATTTCATTTTAGAGGGGGAGTAATGTAACACCCCAAAATTTCTGATCTTGTAAACAGTAATTTTGACAGTTAACAGAATTTTACTTTTTAGTAATTTTTGGATGCTGTAAAATTATTTTGATTATTCCATCAGCGTATTTGATCGTTTTGAGTGATTTACTCCGTGTCAGGAAAATAAAAATTTTCGGGCTAGGGAAAACTTTACGTAATTTAATTTTTACTATTAGGTTTTAATTATTTTACTTGATCTGATATGATATTTGTGTGTTTTCTAATATTTGTGATTTTCTGGATGATTATGAATTTTTTTACTGTATGTGGGCCTAGGTGGTTCTATGTGGGCCCAGGTGGGTCTCACAAAGTGAAAATTTTTTCTACGGATAGAAAAATTTGTACTGTTTAGACGGAGACAGGGGATCTTACTAAACCTGAATTTGGAAACAGTTTTTATAATTTTCTTTTACTATATTTTGTATTGTATTGATTTATCAGGTGATAAAAATATAGTAAAAATATTATTTGTAGGGTTATAGTAGATAAAAATAATAAAAATTATACTGCGTAGTGTGGCGTCCCGGGGCTGATGAGGGCGGGGAGTGTTGCCGGTGCAATGAGGCACGGTCAAGGAGCGGCTCCTGGCATGCTTCTAGGCGAAGGGTCTACATGAATGAACTGAATACGCACCGAAATGAGAGGGATTCAGAGACTGTGTAGGTATGGGACTACATAGTTGAGGATGGCTTAAAGGAATTGATTTGGTGTAGCCATATCAACAAGTTGCAACTTCTTTTCGGGAGCCTAGAACATAAGAACTCCATAGTTAAGCGTGCTTGACCTGGAGCAATTGTGGGATGGGTGACCTCCTGGGAAGTTTCCTAGGATGCGTGTGAGTGAGGACAAAGCACGCTGAAAAGACCCGTGTTGGTTTGTGGAGACACTCATCAATCCTGCAGGCAGTCCTGGGTCGTTACACGTAGTCAACAAAGAGGGCTTGACTTGATTTGTATCCTTGGATGAGAATACTTAGTTTGAATATTAACCATTGATTTAATCAACGGTTAAGAAACAAACTTAATAAAGAAGCATTGGATAATCACCATTGATTTAATCAATGGCGTGAGAATAAACTTAGTTAGGAAGGCTTCAATATCAACCGTAGATTTAATCAATGGTGTAAAATTGATTATATAAAGTGGCTATGACCATTTACAACCATTGGATTTAGAATTGATCAAGGGTGGAGATTTGGTCTTCTAAAAAGGCTACGACTAACTATAACCCTTGGATTAAAAGTAAGAAGGAGTAATCTTGACCCTTTATTTTGGAGACACATCTAATGGCTAGGATTTAAAGGAGAAAGATCCAATGGCCTAGATTTAGTCTTCTAAAAATCAAAAGTCTACCTAAATCCTAACCATTGAATTAATCAATGGTTAGGAATGCTTCAAATAATGGCTTGAAAAGGATGACAATATTATTGCATGCATAATGCAAGGAGGGGATGATTTTTGTAGTATTTTGGAGCTAAAGGTGATTTGATGACCATTATTGCTTGTCATGGTCAATATTACATCATTCTTGACCATTATTACTTTGTTTGCTTCCTTAGGAGAATGCTTGGAGGGGGGCACGGTTTTGGTGGCTTAATACCTTAGCCAAGTTTCAAGACATTAATTATGTGTTGTCTTGGTCATTATTGATTAGTAACTAATTAAACCTAATTTGGTTAATCTAATAGCCTAATAAACAAGTTAAGTAAACTAACTTAATAATTAATTAGTTATAATTTAATTCTTAATTAGATATCCTAAATTTAATTAGAAGATATAATATATGTAATTATACGTTTAATTAATTAGTTATATAATTGGATAATTAAAGAGATTGGTTAGGAAACTAAACCTAATTAATTAGCTATTTGTTTAGCAAGTAATTGGACTTAAATTAAAAGCAAATCGAAACCCAAATTGCCCTTGAAACTCACAGCCATGTAGCAGCATGGGGGAGGCATCTACATGGTTCTTGAACCATCTAATTAGCCATGAAAGTCAAGAGAATGACATAAGCCATGTGCTACTCCATGTGCACTCAAAAGGGGATATTTTATTCACGCTAATCTCCTAAAATTCTCTACAATCCCACGGCAGCAGCACTCACCAATTTACTCTCACAAATTTTATTTTCTCTTTCATCAAAAAGTCTACAACACTTTCTCTCAAAAATTTCAAGAACCAAAGCACCATTTTTCTTCCTTTTCTCTCCACATGGTTCGGCCTCTTCACCCAAATATACCATCCATCACCTATAATTTTCACTCTTACCATTTTCTAAAGCTAAACAATATTCTAAACACTTTCCATTTAGAAAGTTTTCCCAAAATCCCTCTCTAAGTGCTTCAAAATCCCACTTTGACCTTACTTTCCTAGTGGTAAACTTTGGTTTTTATGGTTTAAATTCATGTTTATGATTTTCTAAGCCATGTTTGTTCCATGGTTTGTTATTATTAAGCTTTGTTTGTGATTTTACTAATTATTTTAGAATTGTTAGGAATTGTTGTGAGCCACACGAAAATTAAGGAGAAGGAGGAGAGCTTGAAAAGCTTGTCTTCAAGAGGTAAGAGGGAGATCCATCTCACCAACCAAGCATGGTGGTGAGAGATGGTTTTATATTTGATGGATGGTGAATCCATGTGAGGATTCCAATCCATGGTCATGTAATAATTTATGTGTGTTTATGTGCTTTGATTATTTGCCTATGTTTGGTATGATTTGCATGATTTATTACTTTGATTATGGCATGTTTGTGATATATATTTAAATATGTATATGTATGCCATGATTTGATGGTGGAAAGGAAATTGATTTTTGGCTCCAAAGGCCAAGGGGGAGGCTACGGTTTTGAACTCCCAAAAAAATTAGAGTTCATATTGAAAATTTTCAAGAATAAGGGAATTAATTTTTGGTCCCTAGAACTTAGTGAATTTCGGCCCAGACACCTCAAAATAGGTGTTCACAAATTAATATTTTCATGAAAAATGAAATTGGATGATTTGAAGAGTATGAAAAAAAAACAAAGGGTTTGTTTTTCAAGAGAATAAGAATACGGTCTTTGAGAAATTTTTATTGATTTATTTTGTGTAAAAAGATCCTAAGTGTTTTTCTAAATATGAGTTTTGAATGAAACGGGCAAACGTTGATTTTAAGGATTTGAAAAGAAAGTGAAAAAGGATTTGCAAAGAAAGTGAAAAAGAATTAGCAAAGAAAATAAAAATGAATTTGAACAAATGGGTTTGGTTTTTATAACCATCGGTATTTCAGTTTTGAAAATAAAATTTTAATGGTTTTGTTTGTGTAAAGCCATATCAATTTAGAAGGAAAAATGCTTTGATAATTTTCAATAGTCATGTCCACGTTTTCGAAGGCTTGTAATGCATTGATTTTGATGAAACAAAGTGATTTTTCAAGTGAAAATATAATTAATTTAATACAAGGAATTTGAAAAGGGAATCAGAGTATTTTAGCACTTGAGAAATGAATTTTTATGTAAATGGAAAAGATAGGTTGCAAGTGAGCCTCAATTTGTTTTAAAAAGAATTTATTTTTGTTAAAATTGATTTAAGAAAAAAAAAAGAAGAATACATTAGTAATTTGGTATTTTCTAACGTGTAACTCATCCGTTGGATTTTGGAAAGCGTTAGTAATTTTTAAAGTTAGAAACATTGATTTAATTCAATGGAATTGTGAATTTGTGGAATATACTGTGAAAAAGGATTTTCTTGAGTAAGAAGATATATTAAATGAAGTAGAAAGTTATATTATTTTGAGGAAGGTTGATTTGGAAATGATTTGGGAAAAATGGAGAATATAATGGTATTTTAAAAATTTACTAACGTATAACTTATTTTCAAGTTTTGAAGTGCGTTAGAAAATGTTAAGTTTTTGAAACGTTGATTTATATCAATGGAAAAGTGATTTTGTGAATTATATTTTGGAAAAGGATTTCTTGAGTAAAGAAATGTGGAAAAAGATTTTCTTGAGTAAAGAAAATGTGTCAAATAAAGTATAAAGTCATATTATTTTGAGAAAAGTGGAAATGGATTTTTTGAAGATTGAGAAATATTTTCTGTAATAGAATTGTGGTGAAAAAAATTATTTACGTTTCTTAAAAACGTAATTTTTAAAGTACATGGTTTGAAATACAGTAAAATATTTTTAAGTATTTGAAAATATAGTAAAATATTTTTATGCGATTTGAAATATGATAAAATATTACTACGCAATTGGAGATGCGTTGAAACATTTTAAGTGATTTGAATTACATTTAAATATTTTACGTAATTTGAACTACTGTTGAAAAATCACTATGTGATTTAAAATTGATAGAATATTTTTATGTGATTGTGAAAATATAATAGAAATGTTTTGGAATTGTGAAAACGTAACAGAAACATTTTGGAATTGTGAAAACGAATTGAAAATGTTGCTCAATTTTGTGAAAACACGATGAAAGTGTTTTATAACTATGAAAATGTGATAATATGATTTTCCTGTTGAAAATACAGTATAAATACTGTAGAACCAGTATATGGATGCTGTGTGAAAAAATGACATGTTTTTCCTGTGATTGGCATTTGGTGCATTATACATGCATTGGAAAGATATGTCTGTGATTGGATTTGGTGCATTATACGTGCATTGGAAAAATATGCGTTGAAGCATATGATTACATTGAACAAATGATATTGAAAAGATTTGGCCCTTTGGGGTTGGACTTGGACTGATATATTCGTGCATTATATAAAATATAGCTAATAGCTATTATGGCCCTTGTGGTTGAAGAGGGAATGAGAATTGATAGTGAGGTCTATGATGGATCTTGGGGGCGTCGAGGCACGGTGGTCGACCAGTGGACAGTTGGCGAGTACCCTGTGCCACTTGGCGATGCAGTCCGTTGCAACGCATTGACGATACCCGACAAGAACACGATTCTTTTCAACAACTGGGAGATTGTCTTTGGGCTAAGGCTGACAATTAACCAGAGCATTCTTCTCGAAATTGTGAAAACCTCCATGGAGTTGTTTTTGATAAACTGAGTCTTTGTGCATATGCATAAATCTGAGCATTTATATCTGTATGATATATTAATTGAGGAATGTTGGCTATGACAATTGTTTTGAGTACTTCGATGATGATTGAACTGATAAATGATTAGATAATGATAGTTGATTAATGCTGATAGCATAATTATGGTATGATCTATCTATATGATATTGCTGTTTGTGTTATCTATGTGTTGCCATTTTGGTATTGGTGTAGGTGATCTCACCTCTTTGTTATATTATTTTGCTTTGTCTGTATTGTTAAAATTATACAGTAGAAGGAATGAGTTGTCTTAGACATAACGAGTGGTAGATACTCAGAGATTGATGAAAACATTGAAAAGTGGCTGTCTCAAGTTCGAAGATGTGCCGGGTAGACAAGGAGTAAAGTTCTGATGCATCAAGTTGATACAAGAGAAGGAACGAGTATGTTAAGATTTAATATTAGTGTTGTACCATGCTATTAAGTAGGACCCGTCATAGGGTTTGCTACTGTTAAAAAAATAAGTCTGTTAATTTTATATTTCTCTTTAAATTGTAATATTAATTGTGTCAATATTGCATAATGAATAGTTGAAATACGATTTTCAATATTACCTAATATTTTCAGTAAATTTATGTTTCAGTAAAGAAGAAATTTTGAAACTTGTCTTTTATAACTCAAACTTTGTGCGAACTTCTTTTCAGATTATGAGTCGGGAGTCGGAAATGTCATGCCCTAAGGAGGGTGCTACATTAACAGACATCGTCTGACAAATAATGCATGATTAATGACTCAATGATTAATGACTCAATAACATTTTTCCAACATTTTCTCAATCGCGTAAAGATTTTAAAATATTTTCTTAATCGCGTAGCTAAAAATCACCATTTTTAAATCGCGTAAGAGTTTTTCTACATATTTTCAATCGCGTAAACATTTTCTGAATATTATAAGCTCAATTTAAAACTTTTCTCATAGTTTATAAAAATTGGACATTCATTCCAACATTTTCTCACTAAACCTCCTTTAATTAACATTTCCAAACATTTTTCACAAAAACATATTATTTAAATTAAATCAAAATATCTTAGAAATCCTTCTTTTTAAATAAAATATTTTGTTTTCAAAACATCATTCTAACTTTATTTCCATACTCAAGGTTGAAAATCACTCTTTGTTCATTACTCCAAAAAAATACTTTCTTAAATAAAATATTTTAAATTCCATACCATCCTTAAAAATTATATCCATTGATATAGTCAAAAGTCATTACTCCTTAAATTATAAAATTGTGTTCATCTTCTTTTTTACTTGTAAATCCTTTAATCCTAATTTAGTCTCGTAAATCATCTAAGTAATATTTTCTAACATTCTTTCCAAAACTTTCATTATTCTAATTCTAAATAAAATCCTTTCCATTTAACTTATTAAAAATCATCTTAAATAAAATACTTCAAATCTTCAAATTACTTCTCAATCATATTTCCACTATATTGGCTAACATTCACCATTTTATTTAATGATAATTATTTTTTCATTTTCATTTTTATTTTGTAACTCCTTAATTAAATTTCTTATCACTAATCACCTAGGTTAGCATTTAATAAACTATTTTTGCATAGGCTTACCCATTTGTGGGCATAAAGGCCGTGAGCTTCTTGGTCATTGGAACCAAAAATTCATTTCCTCTCAATCACAATTTATAGCATACAACATAATTTTAAGTATCATAAACCTATTATATCAAGTTCATGCAAATATCAAAGCAATAAAAATCACACAGAACAAATAAACACAAATCACACAATTACACAAATATGGTGAATAAATCCTCACATGGATCCATCACCTAAATTTCGTGTCCCTCACCACCATAATTGGTTGATGAGGTTAATCTCCATCTTACCTTGGATGTAGCCTCCTAGCTCCTTGTAGGACTCCTTGTGTCAAACTTTCACCACCAAATTGCTCTTAAAAATCAAAGTAAATACAAACACATTAACATCTATGGTTTGAATAAGATAACCACAGATCAAAGTATGGTCTTTGAACTTTAAAAATGAAATAAGAATTGAAAAATCAAGAACTTCACCTTAGAACCCTAGAACTTAAATTCGAAAATCAAGCTTGAAAATGGTTGGACTAAGTCTTGATCATAATACCAAAGTTGCTTAGGATTGTGTTCAGAATCAAGTAGTAAGGTTGGTTTGAATTATGAAAGGTTGAAGAGTAATTTTTTTTGGCACTTGGCCGTGGGTTTTGAGAGAGAGAAAAATAAGAGAGAAGTTTTGGTTCTTGATTTACATGAAAAGATGGTAAGCTTAACAAAGTGATAGAAAAATTGGTTTTGGCCTCTTTTGGGCTTAATGGTCGTGGGTCTCAAAGAGAGAGAGAATGAGAGAGTATTTCGTGATAGATTTAGATATTTTGCTTCATGAGAAACTAAACAAGATAGACATAGAAGGAAAGAGTGATCAAATTGATCACTTAAGCTTCTCCAAGAGATCTTGGCCGTGAGCTTCATCAAGGGTGGAGATCAAGACTTCTCCAAGCTTGCCATCCATTGGTGCATCATAATGAGTCATCATAGTGAGTCATAGGGTGAGTCACAAATTGTGTCACAATGGAGTCATCAAGTTGTCATGTGGTGAGTCATTTAAGTGAGTCACCTAGGTGAATTATAAGGAGAAGGTTCTATACTTGAAAGGTGGCCAAGTGAGTCACCTACCATTGTGTCACAAAGGAGTCATATGGATGTTATGCAATGACTCACTAGTTGAGTCACCTGTCTAGTCACAAGGTGAGTCACAAAAAAAGAAGATTCTAGGCTTATGACTAGGCTTCCTCTAATATATTTACTGATTGGTTATTAACCAATGGATAAAAGTTACTGCTATTTATTATCCAATGGATAATAACATTACCCAATAGATAATAGTTTTATCTAATGGATAATAGAATGTAACAAAAACTCAATTAAAGAAAACTTTCAAAAATTGTTTCCAGTTTCGGGTTTAGTAAGTTCCCCATCCCCGCATTAACAGTCCAAAACTTTCTGGTCCAGAAAAAATTTTATTTTTCCAGGCTCGCCTCAAACACACATACAGTCTAAAAAATATTAAAATAATCAAAATAAATCAAGTAATTCACAAAAATCATAAAAATTAGAAAAACTTTTATAACAGAGAAAGAAAGAAAAACCAGGGTGTTACAAAAGAAGCACCTAATTCATTAGAAGTTGAAAAAACTGATGTTCTTGTTGCGAATGTTTCAACTCAAGAGTGTTGTAATGAAGAAGCTAAAGAGGAGCAACCAAAGTAGGGGAGGAAGAAGAAGGAGCATGTGCAGAATATGGAAATTGACCCTTCATTGTATGCTAGACTCCCGTTTCCTCAAAGGTTAAAGAATAAGAACCAAGAGAGGTAATTCTCCAAGTTCTTAGATGTCTTTAAAAACCTGCAGATTAACATTTCCTTTGCTGAAGCACTTGGACAAATGCCCTCTTATACAAAGTTCATGAGGGATTTATTCTTAAAGAAGAGGAAACTCAAGGAAGATGAGATTGTAAACCTTACTGAAGAGTGCAGTGCTATAATTAAGATGAAACTGCCACCTAAATTGAAAGATCCAGGTAGTTTCGCCATTCCTTGCACTTTTGGCAAGTTGACTATTGAGAAAGCTCTATGTGACTTAGGGGCTAGCATCAATTTAATGCCATTGTCAATTCTCTGCAAGCTTAGGATTGATAAAGTGAAGCCAATTACAATGTCTCTTCAATTAGCTAATCGGTCAATCAAACATCCATATGGTATAGTTGAAGATTTGTTAGTAAAGTTGGACAAATTTATTTTCCTAGCTGATTTTGTGGTTCTAAATATGGACGAGGATGTTGATATTCCTCTGATTCTTGAAAAATCGTTCTTAGCTACTTTAGGAGCATTAATTGATGTACCAATAGGTGAGCTTATTTTGAGGGTAGATGGAGATCAGGTGACCTTCAACGTTTTTGATAAATCTACATTCACATCAAATCTCTATGCCCCTGTCAAATGCATTCAAGATAAGCCTCTACAGGATTTGGCTAGTAAGAGCCCCTCATCATTAATGAATGCTGATCTTCCCATTTCCAAGATTGTTAATGAAAAAGAGAAAGGTCCTCCTCTTTCAAAAATTGCTGGAATTGAAAAAGATCCTCCAGTTCCCACTAATTTATTACAGATTGATTCCAAGGCCAGTGAACCAGTATGGAGGCAAAGATCTGATAAAAGAAAGGCGTTATCTTACTTCTCTTACTTCAGGCCATCTTGACTAGTTGAAAAGGTAACGTTGAGCTAATGACGTTAAACAAGCACTTTTTAGGAGGCAACCCAAATTTTCTCTCTTTTTCTTTACTCTTTTATTTTTGTTTTTGTTTTTATTTTATTATTTGTTATTTTATTGATTATCATTTTTTTGTATTTGTTTTGAAGGTAATGTTGAGTCGGCTTAAGTGCCTCACTAAGTTTGGAGCCTTTGTAGGGGGATGTATATAGTTGTTGGGCGCCAAAAATAGTTTTTCTTTTTCTTTCATTAATATTTTATTTCTTTTTATGTGTTTTATTTTTGTTTTTATCATCACCTTATTCTGTGTTGAGTCATTTTGTGCATATCAGTTTGTTGAATTGAATATCCAATGATTGCTTGAATTGTGGATTGATATGATTTCTTAGGATAGCACATGAGAATTCACGAGTTATGTTTATCTCTATTGTTTCAACTATGTACAAATGTATTTCCCATCTTTATGTTTGATAGGCCTTGTGTAACGCCCCTTTCTGAGAGGAGACGTCACATTGTCAAATAAATACAATGCGAAAAATATAAGTATAATAAATTAAGTAAGACCAGGTTCATTTCATCCTTAAACATATTTGATTTTAGTTGTATAAATATAACGGTGAATATTTTTTTTGTACATATATATATATTTATTTATATTTAATAACTTGCTCAACAATTTAGTATTTAAAGGCATTAACATTTATAAAAGATTCATCAGTACGCACACATATCTTTGTCTAATCATAAGCAGAAAACCTAGACTTTGACGGAAAACATAAATACAAAACCATACATCCATGCATAAGTTACATATATATATTTATATACTGTTTGGATACAAACTATGATTCAATGATTACATCAAGGCTCATAAAAAAGAAGCCTAAGCTTTACCAAAAAGTAAAACTATACTTGCCCAGATGATCACGCATATACATCCCCAAGATATCAAAATGTACAGCCCATCAAAATAAAGACATCAGGCCCCAAAAATAAAACACTGGTACCATCAGTAGCTACTAGCAATATCAGTCCCTCAGATGAGGTGGAATCATATTAGGATCCTCTTCAGGATCCTCCGCGAGATCCTCCTCGGGAACCTCCTCTAGGTCTTCCTCATCTGTGGAAACCTCCATAGGAGCCACAGAGCTACGGGCCGGAGCCCGAGCAGTGGAATCAAAAGAATCCTCATGTAGGGTGTAGTAGCGGTTACCCCACATCTCCCGAATGGGTAGATAAAACTCCAAACGCAGGCTGATGCAGCAGTTAAAGATTGGTGGTTCATGATGCCCCCAAGCCAGCGATAACGATACGTCTCCCAAGTAGACACAGCGATCAGAGCTAAAGTTCACATGCCAACAGTCTGGACCCCCAAGGAATGTCAGACGCATGTTTCCCAAAAATTCATGAGGTCGGGCTATCATGATCAGAAGGATGCTAGTCAAAGTTAGGCCAGAAGCTGAGGAAATCAGGTTCTTCCTTTTCTTCACCCCCGTCTTTAGAGAATCACATATATATAGGTATACAAAAATAGTAGATACATAGGAAAAGAAAAGAGGTAAGACATTCAACATTCATTACCAATTGAGGCAATAAAGAACAAACGGCGCATGACGCCCACATAACATTTCAGAAATGATAAATAGACATAAAATAGATAATAAGCGATTTAGCATATATAGGCAGTCATGGCAGTAATGAAACAACATATTAAATTTTCATATGATCAAGTAACTAACAAATGGTATGACGACTCACTATGCACATGCATATGATACTAATAATTCTACTCCATGGAGCTAGACACAAAAATAGTCGGAGAGAATGATCAGGAGATATGTCTGTATCTCGGTTGCCGAGGCCATCAAGTGCTAAAAATTTTGAATTTATCAAAATGCGCATCATGGCATTGTACAAGATATTCTACACAGATCTCGATATAGGACAGTGTCTTGGTCCAGATCGTCGGTGCATTTGCATCGGTCTGCCCCATGGACAGAAGAGCTACCAACTGTCCATTGCGAGGTACCCGCACCCCGACGCCCCCAAGGTCAACAAATGACCACAAAGGTGTGATTGAACTCCTAGGCAACTTAGCCTTAACAAAATATCCAACGAACTTTTTCAATGCATGACTTAATCATACTCAATGCATGTATCTTCAATGCATACTCATATGTACATTTACAAATTCACAGATATAATATTTCAAGTCTAAGATCACAAGTTATGTCATTTGTCATCAATGCTCAATCCCGTTCAAGGGTCCATACTAAGTCAATAATAAGTTTCTAGGCATTCACACCTAGTTATGTCAATTGTTAATTTCATTATGTCGCTCGCAACTCTATCACACTCATGTTCTTTCTCTATTCAAAGTTCTTATAAATGGTAAGGCATGCTCCCGTTTCTTGTTTTTCCCTCTTTATGAATCCCTAATTAGTTTCTAGTCACCCAGTTATTCAAGATTATTACACTCACATTAGTCCAAAAGCCTTGAGTCAAGTGTCTAAAGGGACCTTGAACCTCCAAGGGGCTAGAAAAGCCTCAATTCCATTACTGATCATGTTACACGGCCGTGTGTAAAATACACGGCCCCGAGTACACGGCCGTGTGGTCATACACGGCCTAGGTCGTGTACTCCTCTGGAGTGCACCAGAGGCACATTTCAGTCACGCAGGGAGATACACGACCGTGTATTCATGCACGGCCTAGGCCGTGTATCCCTCTGTGACACAGAAACTCACCAGAAAACCATTCCAAACCTGAATCATCCCAACATCCATCAATGCACATCAAAAGCATACCATTCAAACACTTAAAACTTCAATCAAACACAATCAAACAAAGGGATTTCCCAAAATAGGTTTCACCCCACCAACACAAACAACAAGTTCTTAACTACCAAAACGGGTTGAAGTGTATAGATCTTCCTCTTACCTAAGGGAAGCACAAGGAAAGGGTGCTCCTTTTTGCTTAGAAATTTCGTGCTTCACCACCACCAAAACCTTGGGTGTGCAAATCCACAAAAATCAAGATCAGAGAAAGGAAATGGTAGCCATGGTCACCATGGTGGCCATGGAGCACGAAAATGAGGAGAAGAGGAGAGGAAAGTTGAGAGCTTTTACCTTAAAGCTCCAAGTTTTGAGCTGGGCTGCCAACCACGAAAATGGCAGAGCCAAGGTGAGTTCCACAAAGTGGAAAGCTTGAGAATGGAGAGGGGAAGCAATAGCCTTTATTGGGTTGAGCAAAAGAAGCTTGAAAATCGGCAATGGTGGGTGTGGGTGTGTACAGCCGTGTGAAGAAGAGAGAAAGAGGGGTGAGCTGCGTATGGGAGGAGAGGAAATAAGAGAATGAAAATGTAATATTCCCAAGCCCCAACCGTGCAGCACCAAAAAGGGAGGGAGGAGAGAGAAAAGTGGTTGAAGGAAGCTTCCTAGAAGCTTCCCTCAAAGCTTCGTTGAGAAGCTTCACGCTTTCTCGATAAAGTGAAGTGTGTGGTCACTTAAATGATATCATAACAGTAATTACATAGAAGTAATCTATTAGGACTATTTCTCAGTGAACAAAATTACAGTCAGTATAAATAATATTTTATTATTATTTCTCAGATGATTAATTATTCTGTGATTTTATTCATCAGATAAAATCTCGTAAGACATAAACCTCATAAACTGTGCTCGACCTCGGGTTTAGTAAGATCCCCCGTCGGCGTTTCCACAGTCCAAAGTTTACCAGCCTCAGGGAAAACATTTTGCTTTCCCGGCTCCGATCAGTGCTCACGCAAAATGAGGAATATATTAAAATATTCAACGTTCTCAGAAAATTTCACAAAAATCATCAAAAATAATAATTATTAGAAAATGTCTATTCATCACAAAACAAATATTTTCCGGAGTGTTACACTGACTCTACTCAGTGTGCACATAAAATGAGAAATATATTAAAATATTCATCATTTCCAAAAACATCCAAAAATTTTTTCAAAAATCATAAATATTGTAAAATGATTATTTATGATAAAACAAATAATTTTCGGGGTGTTACAACTCTCCCCTTCTAAAAAGAAATTTCGTCCTCGAAATTTTCATACCTTAAAACAGTTGTGGGTATTGCTCCTTCATCTTGTCTTCTAGCTCCCATGTTGCATCTCCAGTTATTTCGTTCCAGATTACCTTCACTAATGAGATCTCCTTGCCTCTCATTTGCTTTATCCTTCTATCCTCAATTCTTACAGGAGGTGCCTCATAGGTTAAGTTCTCTTTTAATTGTACTGTATCTGGTGCTATGACATGACTTGGGTCAGGAAGATATTTTCGAAGTTGTGACACATGGAAAACATTATGAATGTTTGAGAGAAAAGGAGGTAAGGCTATTTGATAGGCTACAGGACCTACTCGGCGAATGATTTGGTATGGTCTAAGAAATTTTGGAGTGAGTTTTCTAGATTTCAAGGCCCGGCCTACCCCAATCGTTGGTGTGACTTTCAGGAACACATGCTCGCCTTCCTCAAACTCAAGAGGCTTTCTTCTTTTGTCTGCATAACTCTTTTGTCGACTCTGAGCCGTCCTCATCTTCTCCTGAATAATCTTAACCTTCTCAGTTGTCTGCTGTATAATATCTGGTCCAATAGTAAGGCGCTCGCCGACTTGGTACCAACATAAGGGCGTTCGACACCGTCGTCCATACAGAGCCTCATAGGGTGCCATCCCTATGCTTGAATGGTAACTGTTGTTGTAGGTGAATTCTATCAATGGTAGAACGTCATCCCAACTTCCAGTTTATTCTATGGTGCAAGCTCTAAGCAAATCTTCTAATGATTGGATCGTCCTCTCCGATTGGCCATCAGTCTGTGAGTGATAAGCAGAACTCAGACGTAACTTCATCCCTAAAGCTTCTTGTAAACTCTTCCAGAAATTTGAAGTAAATCTTGGATCCCTATCCGAAACAATACTTGTAGGCACACCGTGCAGTCTAACAATCTCTCCAATATAGATCTGGGTCAGTCTCTCCAGTTTGTATTTGTTAGCCATGGCAACCATTACCCAAGAGAGAGGGTGAATTGGGTAATTATAAATTTTAATGCAACTTTGTCAAATTATGCATTTTGATATTTTTAATCAATACATGCAGTGAAATAAGTCTAACAAATGTGTAATTATTAGAGATTTCACAAATACCACTTGGGCTTATAGGATAAATCAAGCAAATAAGCTAAATATGAAATTCAACTCAATCATATATAATTAAAGCACAAATGTAAAGGAGATAGAGTTGAGAAAAGCAAATACTAAGATTTATCCTGGTTCAGCCACCAACCACTTGTGGCCTACGTCCAGTCCCCAAGCAACAACTTGAGATTTCCACTATATCTTCAAGCTTCAATGGGTGCTTGACAACCACTTTAACCTTGAGCACTCAACACTTTGGGATACCTCACCCGTATGCTTGAGCCTCTATTTCCAAGGGATACCTCACCCTTACAACACTTGAGGGATACCTCACCCTCTCTAAACAAATTATATAAGATTTGAATGGAAGAAACTCTCTCTAGAGCAAGTATTACAAATTGAAGCACTATGGGTATTAAGGATTCACACACTTATAGCTCAAAAATAGAGGATTGGAGAAATAAATAGTAAAACACAAATTTAATACTCAAGAGTAATTTTCAGATTGTTCTCCAACATTTCTTTGATGCCCAAACACTTGTATTTATAGCCCACTAATATTTAGAGCTGTTGGGTAAAGTTTAGAAATGATTTATTTATGAAATATAGCCGTTTGTGACTGTTGGGTGCGTTTCTGATTTTATCATAACTGGTTAGGAACTTTTCCTAATCAGTTAGGAGGTCCAAATATTTGCCTCTGACATTTAGAATAACCGGTTAGGCAAATGGCCTAATCGGTTAGGCCAGTTTGATGGCCAAATGTTATTTCCTTCAAAAACATATGCTAACCGGTTAGCAAAGCTTCCTAATCGGTTAGGAAGCCATATAAATCATGAAAAATGGTCATTTATATCATCCTAATCGGTTAGTACAAGTTCCTAATCGGTTAGGACACTTCAGAAATGTGAAAATGGCTTCTGGTAGAGTGAATAATCGGTTAGGAAAAGTCCCTAATCGGTTAGGACACTCTGATTTGGAAAACTGACTTTAAATGGTCATAACTTATTCGTTTCTTATCCGTTTTAAGCAAATGACCACTCATTGGACAGATCTTTGAGTCTATTTTCATATGAAATAAGTTTCAAAGCAAAATTCAAAGTATTTTGAAAGATGTGATCAAAAGAGTAACTAAAGGTCAGTTTTACAAAACACAAACTTGGCTATTTTTCAATGGTTTGGCCTACCACCAAGACTAACTTTCCAAAAATACTTTGTTGGACATTTAAACATTTCAGAAAACACTTTTTAAAGATGTTAAAACATGTTTTGAGCTTAGTGTGATTCCCATTTACCTTTATACAAGATCTAAGTCCTATAAGCTATTCTTGAAGATGTTGGACTTGATCTTTGCACTTTCAATCCTTTGGCTTCTTGATGTAATCCAAGCTTCTAAATTTTTCTTCTCTTCATGTCTTGCACAAGCTTGGAACATCTTTATCATTTTCATTGTTCTTGAGTTAAGCATAGTTGTGATCTTTTGCTTTCTTGTTACAATGCTCACTCTTAGTACTTGGACTATCCTACAAAGTATTGCTCATTTAATCAAACATAGTTAGTCCAAATTCATAATTTAATATCTTCATATGCATGATTCATAAATGTATAACTCTAGTTAGTCTAACATGCATATAAGACTTTCATAGACTCATTCAAATGAGATATTTATCAATTACTAATGGATATGCACAATATAGGATGTAACAAAGAACATATTACACATTTTGATTTAAACAAAGTCAAATCCAATATTAATTCATTTATAACTCATATAAAATATTATTGGATATATTATATAATGAATGTTACATATATCTCATTGCATGATGATTAAGTGTAATATAACTAGATAGAGTACATAATTATGCATGATATAATATATCACATTAAGTACGTCTGTGTAACATGATCAATATTCTTTTGTGATGCATTTGCCATCTATAAAGCACATCTATCAAGCATAAGCATCATTCTTTTTGTCTTGTATTTGTCATAATCAAAACTTAACACATTAAACTATTTAGGGCAAGCTTATTTTCACAATCTCCCCCTTTTTGATGATGACAAATCACCAAAGAAAAATATGTTTAGCAATATACAATGATAGATATTCATGTAAACATATTAAGCAATAAGTACAAGAACATATTTTTCTTTCCAATTTTCTCTCCCCCTATTTGACATCAACAAAAAGGCTTAGGAAGGAAAGATAATATTTTTCTCTCCCCCTATAAATAGAACTTATGTTGTCAAAGCGATGAAACAAATATGCTTTCAATATATAAAAGATTATTCATGCAATACTTGTCACATATCAAGCATTTCTCAATGAAAGAATCAAAAGATATGAAGTTTAAGAATGTTTACCTTCTTTCATTGATATAGGGAAAGAGCATAAGAGAGGATCTTTGTTGACATGTTGATAGTATTAACAATAAAACACTTCATGTTAAACAAGAATATAAGCCAAGAGTTATAAACAACAATTTAAGTGCTAGGCTGCCCCTCAAAAAATGCATATTATCAAGAAATAAAACATAATAATTCAACATAGTCATGCATATATTTATAGTCAACAAGGACATGGAAAAAAGATATGTAAGATAAGTAAGATAAAGGGAAGTATGCATGCCAAGATCATGTAACCACATTATCAAAAAGCAAGGCAATGATACATATTCTTCAT
The DNA here is from genome assembly GCA_029884595.1 of Ormosia semicastrata. Lineage (NCBI taxonomy): Eukaryota > Viridiplantae > Streptophyta > Magnoliopsida > Fabales > Fabaceae > Ormosia > Ormosia semicastrata. The sequence goes on from JAQQTO010000063.1 coordinate 58,588,565, forward strand.
CCATTAATCAAAAAACCATTTTTAAGACTTCTCCCCCTTTCAAAAAGAATTTTATAGTAACACATTACATTTCCAAAAGCATTTTAGAAGGGTAGAAGGATTTTATATTAAACCACAAAATCCTTGAGAATGATCAAATCCAAATCAAAAGAACATTTGAAAGTACATCTCATCTCTTTCTTATTAAACAAGAGCCTTGAAAAGATAAAATACTTTTGAAGAACAAGGCTTATCTTTTGAAGTATCAAGATGAGCTCTATAGAACGATTCAAAAGATCTATTTAGAAACTTAAGCATTCACTCAAGATTTAATAACACTTTTCAAAGAAAAAGAAGAGAATACTACATTTATAGCACAAATCAAATGATTTCCAAATTTTTAAGATAAATATGAGGTGAAAATACTTTCAAGTTCTTAAGACAAGTTCAAAAGATTCTCAAGGATATGGAACTTGAAAACTTTTTTCAAATATGATAAGAGATTTAAAAAACTTTTTAGTCAAACAAGAAATTCTTTTCAAAAAGAGCATGATTCTCATAAGTGTTATACCATTAAAAAACCATAGATCAAGAGAATCATATATATCAAACATTCACCTTGATGAAATATGTTATAGGAATCAAAGCATGTATATAACTAATATCATTCACCCTATATGCAATGACAAAACTAGTAAGTTCATATCCAATTAAGTACTTTGTCAATGCTAAGCATACTTTTTATGTAAGGAAGGTATCTAACCATTTAAGATCAATTTATCAATAAGTATCATATAATTCATAGCATATAGAATACCACAATAGTTTAGGGATAGAGATACTTATTGAGTTAGATAGAGGGTGATGCTCCTTTAGAATGTTCTTCATTTATAGGTCCTTTGAGTTTGTACTTTCTTCCATTGAGTATTCCATTCCATTGCACTTGAAGAAAGTCTCCTCATATTCCTCTTCCTTCAACATTTCTCATTTATCCACATATGCTTGACATTTCAATATTTGATGACTATATTTCAAAAGTTCTCTAAAACATGGGTTAGCATCAAATATCATTTAAACTTATTTACAAACATAGTTTAGGTTGACATATAATGTAAAACATGTACCACATTATCAATCATGCAGTGTTAGCTCTTACAGGAATAAAGGAAGAACATATGCACTTGAATCTAGAAGCATAGTTTAAGCATTTTCGAAGCAAGATTCAAGTTTATCAAGAAAAGCTTGATCATCATTAAAATATAAATAAACAATTTGGGGCAAACAATGATCATACAAGACATGTAGTATCAAGTATAGAATTCTAGTATACATATATGCTAATCAAGAACAAAAAGAATTCCGTTATTGTAATGCAAGAAATGAAAAACCTTGGAATTGTAAATTTTAAAACCATTTATAATTCATTTCAAAATATACTTCAATGTAAGAATAATTAACATTCAAAGGCAAGTTCAGGATAAAACAGATCCGAAAACTTAAATGACACATTGTGCAACAAAAGAGGATTATGCATCAAACATCAAATGGTATAACAAATGAAGTTATGTAGTAAAATTGCTCATTATGCAGCAAAGAAAACATATTATGCAGAAAAATGTGACTTTGTGCAGCAAGAGAGAATTGTGAGCAACAAGATAGAATTGTGCATTAAGAGTTTAGATGCATTCGATTGAGGAAGGCTAGTCCAAACTTATGGTGAGTGGTGGTATAGATGATTTGAGAGGAGGAAGATGGCTATAGAAATGGAGGGGGTGCGTAAATGGAGATGAAGGCTACTGGGAGGTGTTTATTTGGGTTGTCCTAACAGGTTAGGCAAAGTGGGTAACCGGTTAGTTGTTTTGTGCTAACCGGTTAGGGCTATTGGAGGTAAGCCACTGTTTTCTCCAATAACCAGTTAGGATGGTTGGCTAATCGGTTATTGTGCTAAGTCAGAGCGCACAAATGGAATCTAGAAACAGGGTAACCGATTAGGGGCAATTGGCTAACCGGTTATTTTGCTTGACAGAGAGCACGAACTTGCTTCCAAATACAGGGTAACCGGTGATAATTATGATTTTTAAATTATTAATTATCTACACAATTACCTTATTAATGATGTCCAGATTGTAATTAAGTGATCTTAGCACTCATTTAGATCATTGGGTTGAATTGGGCTTTAAAGCAAAATTTTTGGATTTTAATGCTTATTGATAGTGGTTTAGTATTTGGACTATAACTTGAGTTGTAGATCTCTGATTTTGATGTTCTTTATATGCTAGGAAATATGAGAAAAATATCTACAAGTTTTGTGAAATGTCAAATTAGAAGATTCGGATGTTTACATGGTCAAATACAACCTTGACGTTGGACCAGTGGTACTGTTGCGAATTCTGGACACACCTTCACTATTTTGGGCATATCTCACTCATTTCAAGCCCAAATTAAGCATATGAGCACTCCTTGGAAAGCTTAATTCAAAGGCTATTTCATGGACTTGATTTGAATTAGAGATTGTGATAGAAATTCAAAAGATGGAAATGTGGAAAAAGTGAAGGAATCATTAGAAGGTGGGAGACACACTTTCATAATGAGAAAATAATTCAATGGAAGGTGGGAGACACACTTTGATAATGGAGGAATAATAAACAAAAGTGGGTGAACCACTTTTGACTCTTAGTGAATGATGAAGAGGAGAGCAATCAGATTTGTGAAGAAATAATGGAGAGCTTCTACGTAGAGTGGTGATTATAGTTTTAGTTTTTGATTTTGAGAGACTTCTCCTCTTCTCTTCCTCTCCTCCCCTCTCTTTGTTATTTTCATTTTTGTATGATTCTTGAAGGTTCTCCAATGGTGATGGTATGGAGAGCTAAACTTCTTTAATCAATCTAAGAGATTGACATTCTTGATGATTAATCTTGAGATCTTGTTTTAATTGCTATATATTCATTTATGAATCAAGTTTCTCTTTCTCTTCTTCTCTTGTTTAAATTCTGATTTAATGCTTAATTTGATTGGGATTTGCATATGTTAATTGCGTAATTATCATGTGTCAAGCGATGAATTCAGAGGTTAAATAATGCATCAAAGGCATTTGATGAAATCCTTAGCTTGGTTGGATCTTAGTTTTTAAGTTAATTTGGGTTTTGGATGGATGCTTAATTTGTCTTACCTTAATTAATTGAATTCTAGAAGCGTTTCTAGTAGAAGATCCATGGATCATTAAGAGGCGTCTTGATGTGATCTAAGACCAAGGATTTGGTTGATAGTTGAATAGATCTATAAAGATCAAGGTTGGATTAAAATCAAGATTTGTTAATTCTCTTGGATTGGTTGTTTTCCTAATTTTGTTTACTCATTTTAATTGCTCTTTGTTATTTAACCTTGCAAAACTTTTCCCCTGTTTATTAACCTCTTAATATGACTTCATAATTAGAGTGATCTACGGGCTCAACCCGGTGTTACCTTATGCTACAAGTAGTTTAGGTAAATCAGTTATAAATTGATTTAAATTTGGTAATCTTGACAGTTGTCAAATTTTTTGCGCCATTGCCGGGGATCCTTCTGATTTTATTCAATATTATTAAGAGTATATTTAACTACTAATCCCTCACTAACCTTTGTGTTGCTGTGTTTTGGTGATTTTTAGGAGAAAACGGGTGATTACGGGTCACTTTGTAGAATTTCGTATTGACAGAAAATGTGCCTAGAATGAGATGAAACTTAGTCTGTTGAAAGAAAATGGCCTAATAAACAAGACTCACAGTACACTGTGAGGTCATCCTTGGTTTTCCCAAAATCCACCGTTTAGACTAGTTTTTCAATTTTTTAATATTTTTTATTACATTTTTTAGTTTCATTTTTGTGTAGTTTTCATGCTGTACAAGTCCCATAATTTTTAAAAATCATTGCATAGGTCAATTAGATTTATTTTAGTATATTTTTAGTGTTATCTAGTGTATTTTACTTGTTTACTGATTTTGTGTTTTTTGTGTTTTGATTGGTGCATGACTAGGTCTAATCCTGATATCTTGCTTGAATTTGATCCTGAGATTGATAGAACATTGCATAGGTTGATTAGAACTCGTAGGCTAAGTGAAAGAATTGGTTCTGAATTTAGTTGTGACATTGAATCTGAGGGTGCACTTGAGATCTTAAGTGATTCTAAAATCATGGTTGATAACAGGCAAAATAGGACCCTTAAAGAACTTGCTGCTCTTGATGTAACTTACCAGTCTTTGTGTATTCAATATCCTGATCTTGATGCTGACTTTGAGTTAAAATCTGGATTGATACACTTGTTGCCCAAGTTTCATGGTCTTGCGGTGAGGATCCCCATAAGCACTTAAAGGAGTTCCATGTGGTCTGTTCAACCATGAAGCCGCATGGAATCTCTGAGGAGCATATCAAGTTGAGGGCATTCCCTTCTCTCTGGGTGATGTAGCCAAGGATTGGGCTGTTCTACCTTTCACCAGGTTCTGTCACAAGTTGGGATGATATGAAGAAGTTATTCTTGGAGAGGTTCTTCCCTCGCATCCGAGCAAATTTGCCATTAGAAAAGACATTTGTGGCATAAGGCAAATGACTGGTGAGACCTTGCATGAATATTGGGAGAGATTCAAGAAGGCGTGTTCGATTTGTCCCCACCATCAAATTAGTGATCAGCTCTTGATTCAATATTTCTATGAGGGCTTGCTGCCAATGGATAGAAGTATGGTGGATGCCGCATCTGGAGGTGCCTTGGTGGATAAAACCCCTACTGCAGCAAGAGATTTGATAGCAAACATGGTAGCCAATGCTCAACAATTTGGCACAAGAGTCCTTACCTCCACCAGAGGAGTCAATGAGGTTCAATTGTCTCAAGTCGACCAACAGAGAATGGAACATAGACTTGATGAGTTGACTTCTTTGGTGAGGCAATTAGTAGTGGGACAACATGTACCAGTTTCCGTACAAGAGCTTGCAAGTGTGTGTGGCATTTGCTCTTGTTCATCTCATCCTACTGATGCATGCCCCACACTTCAGGATGGTGGTTCTGTTTTTCCAGAGCAGTCAGTTGCAGCAGCTGGCATTTTTCCTAGTAGACCTCAATATCGGAGTCCCAAGACCAAGATATGATCCATTTTCTAATACTTATAACCCTAGCTGGAGGGACCATCCTAACTTGAGATATGGGAATTCTGGTCAGCAACAACAACCCCAACAGCAGCAGCAATTTAGATACCAAGCTGTAGGTCCTAGTAACAAATACCAACCACCTGTATTCAAACAACAACAAACTGTGCAGCCACCTGTGCAGCAGCCTCTCATGTTGCCAAATCCAGCAACCACTCCATCCGAGCCATCATTGGAAGATTTGATGAAACAGATGACCACAAATAATGTTCAGTTCCAGCAAAATGTCAATGCCACCATTCAAAACCTACAAACTCAGATTGGGCAGCTGGCTACCACTGTGAGTGAGCTGAAAAGCCAAGGATCAAGCCAATTGCCTTCACAAACAGTCAATAATCCAAGAGACAATGTAAGTGCCATTAGCTTGAGAAGTGGCAGAGAAATTGATGGTCCTAATTTGCCACAACCAGAGCTCTCATTACAGCAACCAGATACTGAATCAGTCCAGAAGAAATGTGCAGAGAATTCAGACTTAGTCATTCCACTACCCTTCCCAAACAGAGTGACACAATCCAAGCAGATAGCGCAAGCAGAAATGGAAAAGGAAGTCATGGAGACATTCATGAAGGTGGAAATCAATATTCCCCTCATAGATGCAATCAAGCAAATTCCCAAGTATGCCAAATTCCTCAAGGAGTTGTGTACTCACAAGAGAAGACTTAAGGGTACTGAGAATGTTAGTATGGGCAGAAATGTTTCTGCGATGATTCAGCCAAGCATGCCAAAGAAATGCAAAGATCTTGGAACTTTCACAATCCCTTGCAGTATAGGCAATTCCAGATTTGACCATGCAATGCTAGATTTAGGTGCTTCTATCAATGTCATGCCTATGTCAGTGTATAAGTATTTGAACATTAGCACCTTACAACCCACTGGCATAGTGATTCAGTTAGCAAACAGAACCACTGCTTATCCTGCAGGAGTGCTGGAAGATGTGTTAGTGCGGGTGAATGAGCTAATTTTTTTAGCATACTTCTACATTCTGGACATGGAAGATGAGTCTTCAACAAATCATGCTCCATTGATTCTAGGAAGACCATTCCTCAAGACAGTCAAGACCAAGATAGATGTGCATGCTGGCACCCTTTCTATGGAATTTGGTGAAGATGTGGTACAGTTCAACATTTTTGATGCCATGAGACATCCCCTTGAGGAGCATTCAGTTTTTCATGTTAATGTGATTGAAATGCTGGTTGATGATACTTATGCTGATATGAGTGCTGAATTCCCTGATATTACTGACTTTCTAGATTCTGTCACTTGTGATATATGTGTAAGCTATGATACTGAACCATGTGCTGCATGTGCTGAGATTTATGTGGTTATGAGTGATGATGCAGGTGCTTATTTGACTGATGCAGCATATGAAAATATGAGTCAAAATTATGTCGAATTTAATGCTGCTAAGTTGTTTGTTTCAAATAGCTTGCTGCCTTCCATTGTGCATCCCCCATCCTTAGAGCTAAAGACTTTGCCAAACCACCTTAAATATGCATATTTGGAAGATGGTGAGAAGCTGCTAGTGATTGTGGCTAAGAATCTGCAACTTGAACAAGAAGAAAAATTGCTGCAGGTTTTGAGGCAGCATAAGCAGGCCATCGGATGGACACTTGCAGACATTCCTGGTATTAGTCCCTCCACATGTATGCATAGGATTTTATTGGAGGAAGGTACCAAGCCAGTGAGGCAGCCCCAAAGGAGACTAAACCCCCTGATTCTGGATGTGGTGAAGAAGGAAGTGACCAAGCTGCTGCAAGCTGGCATTATTTATCCCATATCCGATAGTAAATGGGTGAGCCCAGTGCAAGTGGTTCCAAAGAAATCTGGAGTCACAGTAGTTGCAAATCAGAACAATGAGCTCCTACCCACAAGAATTCAGAACAGTTGGTGGGTGTGCATTGATTATAGGCGGCTTAACAAGGCCACTAGGAAAGATCATTTTCCATTGCCTTTCATTGATCAGATGTTGGAAAGACTGGCTGGCAAGTCACATTACTATTTCTTGGATAGATATTCAGGCTATTTTCAGATTCATATAGCCCTAGAAGACCAAGAGAAGACCACTTTCACCTGCCCATTTGGAACATTTGCATATAGGAGAATGCCCTTTGGTTTGTGCAACGCTCTAGGAACCTTTCAAAGGTGTATGGTCAGTATCCTCTTTGAATTTTTAGAGAGTTGCATGGATCTGTTTATGAATGATTTTACTGTCTATGGCTCTTCCTTTGATGCATGTTTGGATAGTTTAGCTCGAGTTTTGCATAGGTGTATTGAAACTAACCTTGTCCTGAATTTTGAGAAATGTCATTTCATGGTAGAACAAGGTATAGTTTTAGGACATGTAGTATCTAGCAAGGGTGTTGAGGTAGATCCTGCAAAAATAGATGTCATTTCATGCCTATCTTACCCCACATGCGTGCGGGAGGTTCGTTCTTTCCTTGGTCATGTAGGTTTCTATCGACGGTTCATAAAGGATTTTAGCAAAATGTTCCTTCCACTGTCCAACTTGTTGCAAAAGGATGTAGAGTTTCACTTCGACCAGAGATGCAAGGATGCCTTCAATCACTTGAAGCAAGCATTGACCAGTACACCTATCATCCAACCACCAGATTGGACACTCCCATTTGAACTCAAGTGTGATGCCTCTAATTATGCAGTGGGAGCTGTCCTTGCACAGAGAGTCGGCAAAGTACCTCATGTCATTTCCTATGCTTCGAGGACTTTAGATGCTGCACAAGCCAACTACACTACAACCGAAAAGGAACTTTTAGCAATTGTTTTTGCTTTAGATAAATTTCGATCATATTTGCTTGGTTCTAGAGTGGTTGTATTTTCAGATCATGCAACTTTGAAGTTTCTCCTGAAAAAGCCCGATGCAAAGCCTAGGTTGATTAGGTGGATGTTGCTCTTACAGGAGTTTGATATTGATATCAGAGATAAGAGTGGAGTAGAGAACCTGGTGGCAGATCACTTGAGTCGGATTGAGAGAGAAGCAGATTCTTCTCCTATCCATGATGCCTTCCCTGATGAGAAACTTTTCAAGATGCAAGGTAAGATCCCTTGGTTTGTAGATTTGGTTAATTTCTTGGTTGCTAGAGCACTACCTGCACATTTCACTAAGGCACAGATTGATAAACTGAAAAGTGAGTCAAAATATTATGTGTGGGATGACCCTTATTTGTGGAGATTTTGTAGTGACCAAGTCATTAGGAGATGCATTCCTGATCATGAGTTTAATTCTGTTCTTAGCTTTTGTCATGCATTTGTCTGTGGTGGACATTTTGGACCTACTCGTACAGCTAGGAAAGTTTTGGACTCTAGATTATATTGGCCCACTCTATTTCATGATGCATATTTGTTTTGTAAATCTTGTGAAAAATGCCAGAGAACAGGGAATATTTCTCGTAGGAATGACATGCCCCAACAACCTTTGTTGTTCTGATGTTTGGGGTATTGATTTTATGGGTCCTTTTCCTGTGTCATTTGGTTTTGTTTACATTCTGCTTGCTGTGGATTATGTATCTAAATGGGTGGAGGCAAAAGCCACTCGGACTGATGATTCCAAAGTTGTTGTAGATTTTGTTAGATCACATATTTTCTGCAGGTTTGGAGTCCCAAAAGCCATCATTAGTGATCAGGGTTCGCACTTCTGTAATCGGAGCATGGAAGCCTTGATGAAAAAGTATGGAGTCTTGCACAGAGTTTCTACACCTTACCATCCCCAGACTAATGGGCAAGCCGAGGTCTCTAACAGAGAGATCGAGCAGATACTTCAGAAAACAGTTCAACCTAACAGGAAGGACTGGAGCAAAAGGCTTGAGGATGCTTTATGAGCTTACAGGACCGCCTATAAGACTCCGATTGGGATGTCTCCTTATCAGATTGTTTTTGGCAAAGCATGTCACTTGCCGGTGGAAATTGAGCATTGCGCATTTTGGGCAGTAAAGAGGTGTAACTTGGACCTAAATTAAGCGGGCATGGAGCGAAAGCTACAGTTGCAGGAATTGGAGGAGATCCGCTTGGAGGCTTATGAGAGTTCCAAACTTTATAAATAGAAGACCAAAGCCTTCCATGATAAGATGATCATGAGAAAAACATTTGAGATTGGTCAAAAAGTTCTCCTCTATAACTCCCGCCTCAAGCTCATGCCCGAGAAGCTCAGATTTAGGTGGCTTAGTCAATTTGTTGTTACTAAGATTTTTCCTTATGGTGCTGTGCAGGTTACAAGTGAAAATACTACCAAAGCTTTCACAGTCAATGGACATCGCCTCAAACCATTTTATGAGGGAGCTCAAGAGGACATTTTGGAGGAGGTCCATTTGCAAGAAGTCATCTACCCCACTTGATAAGGATGTTTCTTTCTTTTCCTCTCATTTATTTTACTTGTCCTTCATTAATTGATGATTTTAATGGAATGTTGTTTTTCTTGTGAGCTTTACATTGTGGACAATGTACAATTTAAGTGTGGGGGAGGAATTTTAGCATTCTGTTTTTGTTTTTATTTTTATTTTTAATGCTTCTGTTGTTTTTGCTATTTTGATATTTTAGCCCTGTTGTTTATTTTTCTGTTACTATTTCTGTTATTATTTTGGTTTTATTTTCTGTGTTTGTTTATTGCAAAAAATAAAAACAAAAAAACAAAAAAGGAAAAAAAAAACAAAAACAATGCTTTGAAAGAAAAATGTGTTTTTGAATGGATTTTAAGCTGTATTAAAGTGATGAGTAGAAATAAATCAAGTAAAAGGTTCATGGTTTGAATTGGTGGATTGAGTTTGATAGATGCATACCTTGTGAGTTTTTGAGCATATTAGTGGATTTTAACATCCATTCTCCTCTTTCTTGTGTGATTTTCATTCATGTTAATTGATTACTCTAGAACTTGCTTTGATTCTTTTTGAGACTACATTTTCACTTGCATGCATAAACATGATTGAGGCCTTCTTTCTTTTATTAACTACTTTAGCCAAATAGCCAACCCTGCATTATTTCCTTTGTTTAACCCCCTTGAGCCTACTTGCTTATTCTTTGTTTTAGCTCAGTATATGCCTTATGTGAAAAACCATGTTTTACCTTACCTTAGGGAATGGAAGAACATTAGTTCATTTTCATTGGAGGAGCTCTTTGGCTTGTGAATAATTAACAGTTCAAGTGTAGGGGTTGTGTAATATTGATTAGTGTGTGTACAATATTCAAAGTGTTTGAAGAAAAAAAATATTTAAAAAAATAAAGAAAGATAAAAAGAAAAAAAAATTGCAAGAGAGGTTGAATTTTTCAAAAAAAAAAGAGAGAAAAAAAATAAGAGAAGGAAAGTGAAGGAAATATGTGAAGAGAATGTATGTTATTTGGAGTTGGGGGATAAAAATTCATGTTTGTTACTTGTCATTTGAGTTCCTTCTCAATGCTCTTTTATTCTCTTAGGTGTTTAACTTGTCATATCCATATTGTTTCCTTTCCTTACCTTGGCCCCATTTCAACCTTGAATAAAGTCCTCTTGATTTTTGTGTGCATGTGTTTTGAGTAGTGGAGAAGTAGAAAATAAGCAAACTTATGGTAGTGCAATTTTCATGGATTGAATTGAGTGAAATACTTATCCCGTAAACACTTGAGGGATTGAGAGTGTATCCTGTGAGAATCTATCATTCTTGATTCATTCTTTTCAAATTGATGATACCTTGCTTGTTCCCTTAAATCTTTAGTTGTTTTTCTTGATTATAGCTTTTGCGTTCTTAAATGTCATTTGAAATTGAGTCTTTTAGAGATTTTAGCTTTTGAGTTTGTTTTGTTTTTCTTTGTTCCCTAGTTTTTGTTTTTTCTGTTTTGCCCGAGGACGTGCAAAAGAGTAAGTGTGGGGGTATTTGATAATTATGATTTTTAACATATTAATTATCCACACAATTACCTTATTAATGATGTCCAGATTGTAATTAAGTAATCTTAGCACTCATTTAGATCATTGGGTTGAATTGGGCTTTAAAGCAAAATTTTTGGATTTTAATGCTTATTGACAGTGGTTCAGTATTTTGACCATAACTTGAGTTGTAGATCTCTGATTTTTATGTTCTTTATATGCTAGGAAAGATGAGAAAAAGATTTCCAAGTTTTTTAACATGTCAAATTAGAAGTTTCGGATGTTTACGTGGTCAAATACAGCCTTGAAGTTGGACCAGTGGTACTGTTGTGAATTCTGGACACACCTTCACTATTTTGGGCATATCTCACTCATTTCAAGCCCAAATTAAGCATATGAGCACTCTTTGGAAAGCTTACTTCAAAGGCTATCTGATGGACTTGATTTGAATTAGATATTGTGACAGAAATTCAAAAGATGGAAACGTGGAAAAAGTGAAGGAATGATTGGAAGGTGGGAGACACACTTTCATAATGAGAAAATAATTCAATGGAAAGTGGGAGACACACTTTGATAATGGAGGAATAATTAACAAAAGTGGGTGAACCACTTTTGACTCTTAGTGAATGATGAAGAGGAGAGCAATCAGATTTGTGAAGAAATAATGGAGAGCTTCTACGTAGAGTGGTGATTGTAGTTTTAGTTTTTGATTTTGGGAGACTTCTCCTCTTCTCTTCCTCTCCTCTTCTCTCTTTGTTATTTTCATTTTTGTATGATTCTTAAAGGTTCTCCAATGGTGATGGCTATGGAGAGCTAAACTTCTTTAATTAATCCAAGAGATTGACATTCTTGATGATTAATCTTGAGATTTTGTTTTAATTGCTATATATTCATCTATCAATCAAGTTTCTCTTTCTCTTCTTCTCTTGTTTAAATTCTGATTTAATGCTTAATTTGATTGGGATTTGCATATGTTAATTGCGTAATTATCATGTGTCAAGAGATGAATTCAGAGGTTAAATAATGCATCAAAGGTATTTGATGAAATACTTAGCTTGGTTGGATCTTAGTTTTTAAGTTAATTTAGGTTTTGGATGGATGCTTAATTTGTCTAACCTTAATTAATTGAATTCTAGAAGCGTTTCTAGTAGAAGATCCATGGATCATTGAGAGGCGTCTTGATGTGATCTAAGACCAAGGATTTGGTTGATAGTTGAATAGATCTAGAAAGATCAAGGATGGATTAAAATCAAGATTTGTTAATTCTCTTGGATTGGTTGTTTTCCTAATTTTGTTTACTCATTTTAATTGCTCTTTGTTACTTAATCTTGCAAAACTTTCCCCCTATTTATTAACCTCTTAATATGACTTCATAATTAGAGTGATCTACGGGCTCAACCCGGTGTTACCTTATGCTACAAGTAGTTTAGGTAAATCGGTTATAAATTGATTTAAATTTGATAATCTCGACAGTTGTCAACCGGTTAGAGGCTTAGCCTAACCGATTATTTTGGCTTAACAGAGACACCTTCAATGTACCAGAAATTTTCAAAGGCCAAAACCAAATTGTTCCCTTCTTGGATTGATTGTTTCACTTCCATAGCTATTGAACTTTCATGAAAACATCACTTAAACAAACCAAATCATGCCTCCTTGAAGATCATTCTTTAGATTAGCTTTATTTTTCATTTACTCAAACCATAAATGCAACTAAACATGACAAGTTATGCAAAAAAAAAAAAATTTAGTAGGAGTTAGATACATGATTTATTCAATATGCCAAGATCAAGGATATTTTCATCAAATATGTTATTTCAAACAAGAATCAAACTAATCTAGCATATGTAAAGATGTGTTCAAGAAATTAAGCTAGAGAAGCATAAACCAAGTCTCCATTTTACCAAAAGTTTCAAGTCCAAGCTTCTTGGAGCCAAGGAAGAGAGCTTGAAGTATTTTCTAGTTTTGTGCTTAAAGCAGCCACTTTTCAAGATATCCCAAGTCAACTTTTGGCCTTTAAGCATACCTACAACATACTTCAATTTTTGGTTTTTGGTACCCAAATTTTCTTGGGTCCTTGTGTGTTAGTTTTTGAATATTAATCCATTGTACTCTCATCATGATCAATTTTTTTATAGTATATAAATTGAGTACAATAAATCAAATAATCAATTACCATTAAGCACATAGCTTATAGCATACTAACTTTCATGATATATAGAGAATTCAAATTATAACAAGCATACCTAGGAATTATAGAACCTCATGTACCATGATATATAACAAATTAATGAGTTATGGTACAATAAGAATAAACATAATCATGTGCTAAACATAATATTCAAAATTTACCAAGCATACATGATTATATCCTTTACCTAAGACCTATAAGGAATATACCTCAAATTCATTGACTTTACAAGTGAATGTGCATAAGAGGTAGAAACGTTTGATACCTTGGCCTTGGTAATCAAGGAAACTCTTTTCCTTACCCATTGCTTCTCTTTTGGTGTTTTGAACTTTGCAAGTTCCACATTTTGTACTTGAGAAGCTTTGGTTGAAGCCAACTTCCTTCTTTGACCAAAACTTATACCATTGGGCTTTGGAAGCATTTCCCTTGATGATTCCTTTTTCATTTTCTGTATAATTGAAACACTAGGAGGACATTTTGGTACCCATTTCATCTTGGGTCCTTGAATGTTAGTATTAGGACATTTAAGATCTTTAGGAACCCATATCATACTATTTCTCATATAAAAATTTCTTCTATAATTGCATAAATGAGAAATATGTCCTAGATGTTCACAAAAATTACAAACAATTAAATTTAATGATGGTTTGGTCCTTTGAAGATCATCTTTGGAAAACTTAAGCTTTTTGTTGTTAATACATTCTATGTTATTTTTGTCACAAGCCTTACTTGAATTTCCATGTGAAATAATATCAATTGCATTCTTATTAACACACATGGATTGTAAGCAAATAGAATCATTAGCTTTGACAAATTTAAAAGATAAGTCCTCAACTTGATTTTCTAAATCAATGCATTTTTCACAAGAGGTTGAGATTTCACATATCGAAAGCATTTCCTCATCAAGAAAAGAATATTCATTTTTCAAAATCTCAATTTCATTTTCAATGGAGGAAATGTTTTCCAAACAAGATAAATTTTTATTTTCTAAATTTAATAAACCATCATATAATTCATCATATGCACATTGTATCTCATCATAAGAGGGACTATAATCTAGTTTAACATTATTTACCTTAATGTCCATTTTAGCCATATATGAAGTAGACTCCATTTCTAGCATATTTGGCTCTTTAAGGAAATCACCATCTTCCTCATCAATTTTGTTTTGCTTTGCCTCTTCTTCAAATTGAGCACCATCATCACCAAGAGGCATTGATTTCATTTTCTTGCTTTGAACATGTTCTTGAGAACATTTGTCAATATTGTCTTCCTTTAGAGGATTTTGCTCTTCTTGCTCTCTATATACAACTTTATACACAAAATCATTATTAGCAAGATAAATAGAATCAAGAGCATCCCATATATCTTTAGCACTAGAGCAATTCTTAATTTTAGCATAAGCATCATCATTTAAACCACTTCTCAAAATTTGCATAGCTCTAATGTTAAAAGAAAAGCATTTCTTTTCATAGACATTCCAAGTTTGTTTTGATTTGCAAGTAAATCCATCAAGCACAATATCCCACAAATTAATATCAATAGATTTCATATAAATTTCCATTCTAGCTTTCCAATAAACAAAATTCACACCATCAAAGAATGGTGGTTTATTAATTTCAAAACCTTCCATTTGAAAAGCTTTTAACGGTTGCCAAACAAATAAGGATCTTTAACTCCAAGCGGTTAAGCTTTTACCAAAGCACGAAGCTCTGATACCACTTGTTAGCCATGGCAACCATTACCCAAGAGTGGGGTGAATTGGATAATTATAAATTTTAATGCAACTTTGTCAAATTATGCATTTTGATATTTTCAATTAACACATGCAGCGAAATAAGTCTAACAAATGTGCAATTATTAGAGATTTCACAAATACCACTTAGGCTTATAGGATAAATCAAGCAAATAAGCTAGATATTAAATTCAACTCAATCATATATAATTAAAGCACAAATGTAAAGGAGATAGAGTTGAGAAAAGCAAACACTAAGATTTATCCTGGTTCAGCCACCAACCACTTATGGCCTACGTCCAGTCCCCAAGCAACAACTTGAGATTTCCACTATATCTTCAAGCTTCAATGGGTGCTTGACAACCACTACAACCTTAAGCACTCAACACTTTGGGATACCTCACCCGTATGCTTGAGCCTCTATTTCCAAGGGATACCTCACCCTTACAACACTTGAGGGATACCTCACCCTCTCTAAACAAATTGTATAAGATTTGAATGGAAGAAACTCTCTCTAGAGCAAGTATTACAAATTGAAGCACTATGGGTATTAAGAATTCACACACTTATAGCTCAAAAATAGAGGATTGGAGAAATAAATAGTAAAACACAAATTTAATACTCAAGAGTAATTTTCAGATTGTTCTCCAACATTTCTTTGATGCCCAAACACTTGTATTTATAGCCCACTAATATTTAGAGCTGTTGGGTAAAGTTTGGAAATGATTTATTTATGAAATATAGCCATTTGTGACCGTTGGGTGCGTTTCTGGTTTTATGATAACCGGTTTGGAACTTTTCCTAATCGGTTAAGAGGTCCAAATATTTGCCTCTGACATTTAGAATAACCGGTTAGGCAAATGGCCTAATTGATTAGGCTATTTTGATGGCCAAATGTTATTTCCTTCAAAAACATATGCTAACCGGTTAGCAAAGCTTCCTAATCGGTTAGGAAGCCATTTAAATCATGAAAAATGGTCACTTATATCATCCTAATCGGTTAGGACAAGTTCCTAATCGATTAGGACATTTCAGAAACGTGAAAATGGCTTCTGGTAGAGTGAATAATCGGTTAGGGAAAGTCCCTAATTGGTTAGGACACTCTGATTTAGAAAACTGACTTTAAATGGTCATAACTTCTTCGTTTCTTATCCGTTTTAAGAAAATGACCACTCATTGGAAAGATCTGAGTCTATTTTCATATGAAATAAGTTTCAAAGCAAAACTCAAAGTATTTTGAAAGATATGATCAAAAGAGTAACCAAAGGTCAGTTTTGCAAAACACAAACTTGGCTATTTTTCAATGGTTTGGCCTACCACCAAGACTAACTTTCCAAAAACACTTTGTTGGACATTTAAACTTTATAGAAAATACTTTTTAAAGATGTTAAAACATGTTTTGAGCTTAGTGTGATTCTCATTTACCTTTACACAAGATCTAAGTCCTATAAGCTATTCTTGAAGATGTTGGACTCGATCTTTGCACTTTCAATCCTTTGGCTTCTTGATGAAATCTAAGCTTCCAAATTTTTCTTCTCTTCATGTCTTGCACAAGCTTGGAACATCTTTATCATTTTCATTGTTCTTGAGTTGAGCAAAGTTGTGATCTTTTGCTTTCTTGTTGCAATACTCACTCTTAGTACTTGGACTATCTTACAAAGTATTGCTCATTTAATCAAACATAGTTAGTCCAAATTCATAATTCAATATCTTCATCTGCATGATTCATAAATGTATAACTCTAGTTAGTCTAACATGCATATAAGACTTTCATAGACTTATTCAAATGAGATATTTATCAATTACTAATGGATATGCACAATATAGGATGTAACAAAGAACATATTACACATTTTGATTTAAACAAAGTCAAATCCAATATTAATTCATTTATAACTCATATAAAATATTATTGGATATATTATATAATGAATGTTACATATATCTCATTGCATGATAATTAAGTGTAATATAACTAGATAGAGTACATAATCATGCATGATATAATATATCACATTAAGTACGTCTATGTAACATGATCAATATTCTTTTGTGATGCATTTGCCATCTATAAAGCACATCTATCAAGCATAAGCATCATTCTTTTTGTCTTGTATTTGTCATCATCAAAACTAAACATATTAAACTATTTGGGGCAAGCTTATTTTCACAGTATCTTATGTTGATCGGGAGAAAATGTGCCGATTTTGTGAGTCAGTCCACAATTACCCAAATCGAGTCATGACCTTTTCTTGTCCTTGGCAAACCCACTACAAAATCCATCGCAATACTATCCCACTTCCATTCAGGAATAGACAACGATTGTAGCAATCCCACTGATCTCTGATGTTCCACTTTAGTTTTTTGACAAACCAGATAAGTCGATACACGTCTAGTGATGTCACTCTTCATTCCATGCCACCAGAACAACTTCTTCAAGTCTTGATACATTTTTGTTATGTCCGGATGCATACTCAACTGTTCCTTAGAATTTCAGAATTTCATCTGTTCTTGGTCACAGGGAATACAAACTCTCCCACGGAATCTTAGAATTTCATCTGTTCCTTCCACAAACGCTATTTCATTGCATTGCTTCATTTACTCTCTCACTTCTTGTAAGAACTTGTCAACCTTCTGCTTTTCCCTTATGTCATCCATCAACTCGCTTGAGATGGCAACCATATTCATGCAGATCTTCCCTGGTTCTAACTCCACAAAATATTATACATCTCTGAACTGCTCTAACATATCCTTTTTCTTGATCATCAGGGCAGAGACGCTGATCATCTTTCTACTTAGGGCATCTGCCACAATATTTGCCTTGCCCGGGTGATACAGAAGTTGGAAATCATAGTCCTTCAGGAACTCTAGCCATCTTCACTGCCTCATGTTCAACTCTTTCTGATCATACAAATACTTCAGACTCTTGTGATCACTGAAGATGTTGAACATCGCTCCGTAGAGAAAATGCCTCCATATCTTCAGGGCAAAAACTATAGCCGCTAAGTCCAAGTCATGCGTCGGGTAGTTCTTCTCGTGTACTCACAATTGCCTTGTAGCATAAGCCACTACTCTTCCATGCTGTATAAGTACAGATCCTAATCCTTGGTATGAAGCGTCACAATACACCTCAAAGGGCTCATTCGGATCTGGTAGCACTAAAACTGGCGAGGTAGTCAGTCGATTCTTCAGCTCTTGGAAACTCTGTTCACAGCTATCAATCCACTCAAAAGCTTGATTCTTTCTTGTGAGTTGAGTAAGTGGTCCTGCAATCTTGGAGAATCCCTTAATGAACCTTCGGTAATATCCTGCCAAACCCAAAAAGCTTCAGATCTCCGTCACTGACTTTGGCCTTTCCCATTGCAGCACTGCCTCCACTTTCGATGGATCCACCGGAATCCCTTCCTTCGAGATTATGTGCCCTAAAAATTTAACTTCTTCCAGCCAAAATTCACATTTTGACAGTTTGGCATAGAATTCCTTCTCTTTCAGAATCTAAAGAACTATATTGAGATGTTCAGCATGGTCTTCCTAATTTTGAGAATATACCAGAATGTCATCAATGAAGACCACAACGAATCTGTCCAAGTAAGGATGAAAGATCTAGTTCATGTAGTCCATAAAGATAGCTAGTGCATTCATCACGCCAAACGGCATCACGAGGTATTCGTAATGGCTGTATCGGGTACGAAAAGCAGTCTTGGGTATATCCTCCATCTTTACTCGTATCTGATGATACCCAGATCGTAAATCAATTTTTGAAAACACCGCTGCTCCCTTCAGTTGGTCCATTAAATCATCAATTTTTGGGAGTGGATATTTGTTCTTGATTGTCACTTTGTTTAGCTACTAGTAGTCCACACACAATCTTGATAAACCATCCTTCTTACGAACTAATAGTACTGGTGCTCCCCACAGTGACACACTCGGTCTGACGAATTGCTTTTCCAAAAGCTCCTCTAGCTGCTTCTTAAGCTCAGCCAATTCTGTCGGTGCCATCCTATAAGGTGCTATAGACACAGGACCAGCTCCTAGTACCAGGTCAATAGCAAATTCTATTTCTCGTGCCGGTGGTAAACCAGGTACATGCTCAGGAAAGACTTCGGGAAAGTTATTCACCACTGGAATTATGTTCACACCTACCTCACTCTCGACTTTCAAAGAAGACAATAGCATGTATCCGTGAGCTCTTTCTGTCAAGAGAGCTTGAACTCGATTGGCCGTCAGAAATCTAGAATCCTCATCTAGGGGAAAAACTATGGTTTTTCTTAAACAATCTAATAGAACATGGTTAGAAGACAACCAGTCTATCCCTAGGATTATATTTAGTTGGGAAAGAGGTGAACAGATCAAATCGACATAAAAGATTCGACCTTCAATAACCAAAGGACAATTTAAATAGACTTTGGTAGTAACTACCGGTTGATCAGTAGGGGTAGAAACAGTTAAGTCAAAAGGTAAGGTCGACACAGGTAGGCCAAGTCTTTGCACACAGTCATATGATATGAAAGAATGGGTTGCCCCAGAGTCATACAGTACAGTTAAAAGATTACCTTCTATGGTGCCTTCCCCTTGTATCAAATCTTCGAATTCGGAGGCTTCAGCTCCGCTCATGGTGTAAACTCACCCTCTAGCTTGTGGTTTCTTGGCTCTAGCAGCATTAATTGAAGGTTCAGCCTTCGCTTGATTGCAATCACGTGACACATGGCCAGGCTTGCCACATCTGAAGCAAATGATCCCTTTTATGGTGCAGTCCCTTATGAGATGATCTTTCCCACACTTTAGGCATTTCGAAGGATACGCCATGCTCTGGCCAGTTCGGTTCCTAGCAGAACTTCTGCTAGAGCTTCCACTAGTGGTCTATTGCTGACTTCCCGTTGGTCGGGAATAAGGCTTCTTCTGGAAGCAGTTAGAACTGTTACCGCCACCTCTCTGGAACCTCGTAGGCCCAAAGTTCCTATTTCTCGTATCTCTAGATTACTCTAGAGCCTCTACGTCACAGCATGTATCCAGCAATTCTGAGAACTCATTAATCTTCAAGGTGATCACAGCCTTCTTCACCTCATACCTCAATCCTTTTGTGAATCTTTGACATTTCCATGCTTCATTTGGTTGATGCTGAGAGTACGTTGAAAACTGTGACAAGTTTTCAAATTTGGCTGCATACTCACTAACGGTCATATTCCCTTGTCATAAGTTAAGAAATTCTGACTCCTTCGCGTGTCTTGCGCTTGCAGGAAAATACTTATCTAAGAATTTCTCCTTGAATAAGTCTCAAGAAATCTTACGGTTTGCAGCTTCCATCATTCTCTGCACTCCATTCCACCAGTTTTCAGCATTGCCCACCAGCATAAAAGTTGCATAGGTCACCTTCTTGTTCTCAGCGTAGTTCATCCCTCGAAAGACTTTTTCTAACTCCTTGATCCACAGACTAGCCTTGTTCGGATCAATTTTTCCTTTGAATTGAGGAGGGTTGTGGCGTCGAAACTCCGCCAAGTTTTGAGCATCTATAGTAGCTTCGAGCTGTTGAGAAGCCCGTTCTTACTGTTGCGCAACTCTCTCCTATTGTTGAGTGGCTTGTTCGGTTTGTTGTGCGACAGCCTCAGCCATCCTCTGCATCGCCGCAATAGTTACTACCATGTCTTCCCTTCACGCCATCTTACTTTCTCAGATCGGATTAACTGAAATCATAGAAAAGTCAGTTGCATCCACTAGGAACTCCAAACAATACGTCTCTGCATTTAATTTTCAGAGAACACACAGCACAAACAAGATAGACTCAATCACAAGACCCAAAGAAACATAAACTGGGGCTCTGATACCAATTTCCTGTAATGCCCCTTTTTGAGAGAAGACGTCACATTGTCAAATAAATACAATGCAAAAAATATAAGTATAATAAATTAAGTAAGACCTAGTTCATTTCATCCTTAAACATATTTGATTTTAGTTGTATAAATATAACGGTGAATTTTTTTTTGTACAAATATATATATATATATTTATATTCAATAACCTGCTCAACAATTCAGTATTTAAAGGCATTAACATTTATAAAAGATTCATCTTTACGTACACATATCTTTGTCTAATCGTAAGCAGAAAACATAAACTATGACAAAAAACATAAAGACAAAACCATACATCCATGCATAAGTTACATATATATATTTATATACTGTTTGGATACAAACTATGATTCAATAATTACATCAAGGCTCATCAAAAAGAAGCCTAAGCTTTACCAAAAAGCAAAACAATACTTGCCCAGATGATCATGCATATACATCCCCAAGATATCGAAATATACAGCCCATCAAAATAAAGACATCAGGCCCCCAAAATAAAATACTAGTTAGCCATCAGAAGCTACCAGCAATATTAGTCCCTCAGATGAGGAGGAATCGTATTAGGATCCTCCGTGATATCCTCCTCGGGAACCTCCTTTGGGTCTTCCTCATCTGAGGAAACCTCCATAGGAGCCACAGAGCTACAGGCTGGAGCCACAGAGCTACGGGTCGGAGCCCGAGCAGTGGAATCAAAAGAATCCTCATGTGGGGTGTAGTAGCGGTTACCCAACATCTCCCGGATGGGTAGATAAAACTCTAAACGTAGACTGATGCAGCAGGTAAAGATCGGTGGTTCATGACACCCCCAAGCCAGCGACAACGATACGTCTCCCAAGTAGACACAGCGATCAGAGTTGAAGTTCACATGCCAACAGTCTAGACTCCCAAGGAATGTTAGACGCACGTTCCCAAAAATCCATGAGGTCGGGCCATCACGATCAGAAGGATGCTTGTCAAAGTTGTGCCAGAAGCCGGGGAAATCGGATTCTTCCTTTTCTTCACCCCCGTCTTCAGAGAATCACATATATATAGGTATATAGAAATAGTAGATACATAGGAAAAGAAAAGAGGTAAGACATTCAACATTCATTGTCAATTGAGGTAGTAAAGAACAAACGGTGCATGACGCCCACATAACATTTTAGAAATGATAAATAGCATTAAAACAGATAATAAGTGATTTAGCATATATAGGCAGTCATGATAGTAATGAAACAACATATTAAATTTTCAGATGATCAAGTAACTAACAAATGGTATGATGACTCACTATGCACATGCATATGATACCAATAATCCTACTCCATGGAGCTAGATACAAAAATAATCGGAGAGAATGATCAGGAGATATGACTGTATCTCGGCTGCCGAGGCCATCAAGTGCTAAAAATTCCCTATTTATCAAAATGCGCATCTTGGCATTGTACAAGACATTCTACACAGATCTTGATATAGAATAGTGTCTTGGTCTAGATCGTCGGTGCGTTTGCATCGGTCTGCCCTATGGAAAGAAGAGCTGCTAATTGTCCATTGCGAGGTACCCGCACCCCGACGCCTCCAAGGTCAACAAATGACTTACACTTGTCTATTCGCACCCGCACAAAGGTGTGATTCAACTCCTAGGCAACTTGGCCTTAAAAAAATATCCAACGAACCTTTTCAATGCATGACTCAATCATGCTCAATGCACGTATCTTCATTGTATACTCATATGTACATTTACAAATTCACAGATATAACATTTCAAGTTTAAGATCACAAGTTATGTCATTTATCATCAATGTTCAATCCTGTTCAAGGGTCCATACTAAGTCAATAATACGTTTCTAGGCATTCACGCCCTATTCAAAGTCATCAAGTAAGTCAATTGTTAATTCCATTATGTCGCTCACAACTCTATCACACTCATGTTCTTTCTCTATTCAAAGTTCTTATAAATGGTAAGGCATACTCCCGTTTCTTGTTTTTCCCTCTTTATGAATCCCTAATTAGTTTCTAGTCACCTAGTTATTCAAGATTATTACACTCACATTAGTCCAAAAGCCTTGAGTCAACTGTCTAAGGGGACCTTGAACCTCCAAGGGGCTAGAAAAGCCTCAATTCCATTACTGATCATGTTACACGGCCGTGTGTAAAATACACGACCCCGAGTACATGGTCGTGTGGTCATACACGGCCTAGGCCGTGTACTCCACTAGAGTGCACAAGAGGCACATTTCAGTCACGCAAAGAGATACACGGTTGTGTATTCATGCATGGCCTAGGCCGTGTATCCCTCTGTGACGCAGAAATTCACCAGAAAACCATTCCAAACCTCAATCATCCCAACATCCATCAATGCATATCAAAAGCATACCATTCAAACACTTAAAACTTCAATCAAACACAATCAAACAAAGGGGTTTCCCAAAATGGGTTTCACCCCACCAACACAAACAACAAGTTCTTAACTACCAAAATGGGTTGAAGTGAATAGATCTTCCTCTTACCTAAGAGAAGCACAAGGAAAGGATGCTCCTTTTTGCTTAGAAATTTCATGCTTCACCACCATCAAAACCTTGGGTGTTCAAATCCACAAAAATCAAGATCAGAGAAGGGAAATGGTAGCCATGGTCACCATGGTGGCCATGGAACACGAAAATGAGGAGAAGAGGAGAGGAAAGTTGAGAGCTTTTACCTTAAAGCTCCAAGCTTTGAGCTGGGCTGCCAACCACGAAAATGGAGGAGCCAAGGTGAGTTCCACAAAGAGGAAAACTTGAGAATGGAGAGGGGAAGCAATGGCCTCTATTGGGTTGAGCAAAAGAAGCTTGAAAATCAACAATGGTGGGTGTGGGTGTGTGCAGCCGTGTGAAGAAGAGAGAAAGAGGGGTGAGCTGCGTATGGGAGGAGAGGAAATGAGAGAATGAAAATGTAATATTCCCAAGCCCCAACCGTGCAGCACCAAAAAGGGAGGGAGGAGAGAGAAAAGTGGTTGAAGGAAGCTTCCTAGAAGCTTCCCTTAAAACTTCCTTGAGAAGCTTTGTGCGTTTCTCGATAAAGTAAAGTGTGTGGTCACTTAAATGATATCATAATAGTAATTTGATAGAAGTAATCTATTCAGACTATTTCTCAGTGAACAAAATTACAGTCAGTATAAAATAATATTTTATTATTATTTCTCATATGATTAATTATTCTGTGATTTTATTCATCAGATAAAATCTCGTAAAACATAAACCTCGTAAACTGTGCTCAGCTTCGGGTTTAGTAAGATCCTCCATCGGCGTTTTCACAGTCCAAAGTTTACTAGCCTCAGGGAAAACATTTTACTTTCTCGGCTCCACTCAGTGCACACGTAAAACGAAAAATATATTAAAATATTTAATATTCCCAGAAAATTTCACAAAAATCATAAAAAATCACAATTATTAGAAAATGTCTATTCATCACAAAACAAATAGTTTCTGAAGTGTTATACTGACTCTACTCAATGTGCACGTAAAATGAGAAATATATTAAAATATTCATCATTTCCAAAAAAATTCAAAAAAAATCCCAAAAATCATAAATATTGTAAAATGATTATTTATAATAAAAAAAATAATTTTTGGGGTGTTACACCTTAGAATTTAATTACATGTCAAGCATAGAGAAAGTTTATAGGATTGCATTTGTGTGGATGATTTGCATGTAGAAGTTGTTTGATTCTCTCTTGAGAAGAAATCCTAGGCAGTGCATGGTTAAGAAAATGATAAAGGCCTTATTTGGACCGTTTGAGCCTTTCAAGCCAACCTGTAAACACAACATATCCTTTGGTCTCTTTTGTAGCCTTGTTATTGTTTGGCCTCTATTTCTTTTCTTTTATCCACATCTTCCTTTCCATACCCACATAAAAAAAAAAATTTCCTCTCTTACATAACCTTTGTTGAGTGCATATATTGTATTATTTTATTTTTCAAGCCTTCATTATTTTTGTGCATGACATATTTCAGGAGCTAAAAAAATTGAATGAAAGAAAAGAAAAAAAAAAGGAAAAATTCAAAAAGAGAAAGTCCACCCAAAGTATTGCAAAGAAATAAGTTTGGGGGTGAAGGTTGTTAAATAAAAGTATACAAATAAAGTAATGGATTTTTATGCTTCGTTTTGCACTTGTTCAACATTTTGTGGCTTGGATTTTGAAATGTGCTTGGCTATGTATCTCAATTTTTGTTTATCTTACCACTTCTTTCTTAACCCACACCATTGACCTTACATTACAAGCTTTAAAAAACTCTTTTGATCTTTGGTTATGTGTTGTTTACATTAGTGGAGAGAGAAATGAAGAACAACCCTGTGGATGTGGGTTTGATGTGCACTTACAATTTTGATAAACCTATATGGGTTTGTACTTTATGAGGAGATTGGGTCTTTCATTCATGTTTTTTGGAGTCATTTTTGCATAAGAGTTGCATGTGAGAGACGATGTAATAATTGAATTGTACATGTGTTATACTATGCAATTAGGTTGTGAAGCAATTTATGAGGATATGAATGATTTTTGATAACTGGTATTACCGTGTTTGAGTTTGTGTTTTGAATTATTATTTGTTTGGTTTTTTTTTGTTTTTTTTTCTTGTGCTTGACGACAAGCAAAATCTTAAGTTTGGGAGAGTGATGAACTTTTAAGAATTCATATTTTTATGATTTAAAAGTCTTGGGTTTTCTTTCTCTTTTAATGTTTTTGATTGAGTTTGTTCTTAAGTTTATTTTGTTTTTAGTTTTTTTAAATTATGTTTTAATTGTGTATTTTATTTATTTTAATAGGTAATTATGCATGGAAGAAGACTGGACGATTGCATGAGATAGAAAAAATGAAATTTGCGTTCTGGTGGTCCAACGCACAGGCGCTTGAAAGCTAGCGATTAGGCATTGGCAAGGCAGAGGAGGAATTTTATTTTTGGATGTTTAGCGCATAGGCACTGAAGACACAGCGCCTGAGCATGTGTTACGTAATAGAATTTCAAGAAAGAACTCCAACGCCTAGGGGCTGGAAACACAGTGCCTGAGCGCTGGTCGTGAAACCTGTCACGTTATTTTCTTTATAAATACATAAGTTATGGCAAATTCAGCACATACTTGGATAGAATGCAACAGCCATCAAGAGTCACAAACCCTAAAGTGGTGTGGGTGCAATTAGGCTTGAAGATTAGAAATTTTCTTCAACCTTTCCACATTTCTACAATGGAGTGTGTCATATTTTTCCCTTTGTGTTCTTCTTTTTCCATGTGTAACTAATTTTTCCTTATTACAGGGATAATGGATCTTGAACTTTGATGATGTAACTGCTTTTATTAGTTTAATTTATCTTTCTATTTCATGATTTACGTGTTTATCTCTATTCTTAATGCTTTTCTAAGCCTGATCAATTTGAGAATGATCCTTTGGGTTAATGTATGATTTAAGAAAATTTGCATGAACCTAGAACATGTGATAAACATAATAATTTATGCAATCGCTAGGAATAGACATTGTGGGTTATGTGGTCTTTCTTTTGATTCCCTCGTTCTTGAAAATGCCTTTCTATTTAGGATTAGACTAAGGGATTAGTTAATTCCAAATAGTGTAAGAGGATTAATATACTAAGGGATTGAGTATTAATTAATTTTGGGAATTGACCATAAATCATTGAAATAGAACATAGTTAAACTAATATTTGAATGTGCATTTAAAGAGTTCAAGCGAAGTCTAAACCCTAACGCTTTAACACCATTGTTTTTCACCCTTTTGATTTATTATTTTGCTTACTTATATTTCTTTTTAATTGAATTTTCTACAACCCTCTTTTCAATAGTTTGAATAGTGTCAATTTGGCGAACTTAGTAAATGATAACATAATCTTCGTGGGAACGATACTTTACTCGCTCTTTATTACTTTTGTCGATTTGATTCACTTGCTAATATCCACAACAGAGAAATGAAGGAAAAGCAATATAAGGAAAGCAAAGAGGAAGATCAAAGTACAAGTTCAAGACTTTAAGATCATCATCAATACAAGAGGTAGGGGATTTCTATTCATCTTTTCCTAGTTGTTCATCTTGGATGAACATAGGTTTCATGAATGGATGTAAGGGTTTGGGAAGCCAAACCCATGTTTTTGACTTGGTTCTTGATGTTCAAGGGCTAGGTTAGTATGTTTTTAGCTTAGTGAGTGTTAGATGGTCTTTTGTGACTCAAGATCAACCATTAGGGTTCATAATTGGTGGTGGTTGGAGTAATGGTGGTTTTTAGACCTAAATCTATGCCTCGGTAAATCAATAGGTTGTATGAGAGTTACAAAAAGTTTAGGGGCCTAGATTGAAGTTAGAAATCACAAGGAAACCAATCTTGGATGATTGGAAGTGGGTAAAGTTCTAATGGAATAATACTTAGATTCTGCAAAAATTCTACAGAATCCAGTTTCTGCTATTTACGCCGGGGCGTGGAGGGGTCTCGCCGAGGCATAAGATTCAAAGTATGTGCACCCGAAAGCAGCACGCCACAACGTGGGATGCACTACGCCGAGGTGTGAAAGACCAGAGAGCAGGGCGTTGTGAGCAGGGTTACACCAAGGTGTGAGAACCAAAATTCCTCAAAAATATATTTTTTTATGAATTAAGTTTCCTAGTTGCTAGGATCCTTTGTTTATGCCCTTTAAGAGTGTTGAGATAATAATAGGAGTGTTTCTTAGAGAAGAAGAGACCAAGTTGCATACAAGGGAATGAAAAGAGACTTTGTGAATCCATTAGCTATGGATTGACATGGTTAGGTGTCTAGTTCCGTAGGCAACATAATGTTGCATTAGATATCACTTGTGGAGTAATGAGGAGGAGGGATACTAGATATAGGTAAATTAAGTTTGATTGGCAAAATTTGAGTGCCATAGAACCTAGTTGGCAAGAGAAAGATGCCATAGTGCATGAATGCTCTCATAGAGTTGAGGTAGAGCTAGTAATGCAAGGAAGAAGTGTACTAAGTCTAGTTTTGAAACAGTAGAATACCTCAGTGCATGAAATGCTCTCAGAGAGTTGAGGTAGAGTTAGTAATGTAAAGATGGACTTAGTATTGAGTTATGTGGTGGTTATGGTAGAGTTAGACATGCACTACATTTTTCACACACCATTCATTCCTCACATACTTGCTATTCCTAGAGTTGAGGTAGTGGAAAAGTTTTATCAGTATAAGGTAGGTTACAGGAGGTTACATATTCCCTCGCTACCTGTTAGGTTACAGAAGGTTACATGTTAAGATAACATATTCCCTCCCTACCTAGAGGAATAGTCAAGTTTCATGACATTACACCTACACTATCATACACTTTTTATTTGAGCATAATCATACATAACATAATCATTGCATCTTTGTTATTGTCCTTGTTTGTGTTTTATGATTCTTGTGTATATGTGTTGCATTTTACCTTCGGTGGTAGCTGTATGGATGGTTGTTTGAAATCATTGTTTGTTTTAGTTAAAGTTAAGGTTATAGATTACATTTTGAATATTGCATAGAGTTGATGTATATATTCTCATGTAATACTTTAGTTTATTCATTATGAACGATTAAATTCTGGTTTTGGTATGCTTATACTAAGAAATGTGATTTCTCACCCCGTTTATTGTCATGTAAATCCAGGTGGAAGTTCTTCCAAAGGAAAGAAGAAAAAGTATAAAGACTAGAGTAGTTTTTATGCTTAGTAGTAAAGCTTGTATTTATTTACACCACTTTAAGTTTTTATTAAGTCTATTTATATTAAGTGCCTTTTTTAGGCAGAGATGTATGTATATAACTTTTAGTTTCTGCAAGGCTCTCCATTATTATTTGTTTAAATGATGTGGATTAGTATGTTGTTAAGTTAGAATTAGTATAGCTAATACTACTTATTCAAGTATATGCCAGATATACTAGGTTACTAGTATTATGGTGTTACATTATGGCATCAGAGCAGTTCATCTTATTAAGCCGGGGTATGAACTGACTATGCTTAGGCATGTGTAGGATTTCCTTTTTAAGAATTGTGCATTTCTATGCCTCTTGTTTGAGTTATTGGTATGGAATTTCATGATTTACCTTACATTGGTTTGTTATTAGCTACTGTTGCACGGTTACATGATATTGAGACTGCAGCTCAATATGTGTTATTTCTGTGTGTATAGGAAACTATGGCACTGCCAAGACGAGCTAGAGGAACAAGGAACTCAGCTCCAGAGGGTCCCAATATGGATAAAGTAGTTATAGCTATGGCCAATGCTATGAGGGACTAAGCTGTGATGACTGCAAATACCATGACAGAGCAGGCAGCAACAACTACGAGGATGTTTGAACAGATGAGGAATCATCAACCGGACCAACCTCAGCCAATACAAGAAGTGCAAGTCAAAAAGAATCAGAACTTCTAGGACTTGGCAGCATTTAGATAGATGAACCCTCCACCTTTCGATGGTGAGTATGACCCAGTGAAAGTGGAAGGATGGTTGAATGAAATAGAGAAGATTTTTGAGGTAATGGTTTGTGCTAATGAGCAGGAAGTTTCTTTCACCTCCTTTATGTTAAAAGGAGAAGCGGAGTTTTGGTGGAAGAGTACCACGAGAGTAATAGCGATTGTTAGAGCTCAGATGACACAGGAAGTGTTTAGGACAACTTTCTTGAAAAAGTATTTTCCACAAACTTTGCATGATGTGAAAGAGGTGGAATTTATGAAGCTGGAATAGGGAAGCTTGTCAGTGGGCCAGTATGTGGCCAAGTTCAAAGAGTTGTCAAAGTTTTCCTATCATTTCAGACATGACCCGAATGAAAACTGGAGATGCATGAAGTTCGAGTCTAGTCTAAGAAATGATATCAAGAAAGCTATAGAACCCTTGGAGATTAGAGATTTTTCTTCTTTAGTCAACAAGTGCAGAATAATAAAGGGACATGGTAGGAGATCTACAGTGGATCAAGAATCTTAGGGCTCCTAGAAGAGGAAGCATAGTAATTAAATGTTCATAAAGAGAGACAAAGGTAAACAAGATCAGATGGAGTCAAAGAGGGGTCAGTGCCCTAAGTGTGGAAGGCAGCATAGTGATAAACCTTGCTTAGTGGGTTAATCAGTATTCTATAAGTGTGGGCAGCCAGGGCATTTTGCCAAAGAGTGTCCACAGAGGGAAGAAGCACAGTTAGATCCTAGACCTACATTTTAGGGAAGGGTTTACATCTTGCAAGGCAAGGACACATCACAGACTCCTGGTTCAGAAAAAGGTTATTGTAAGATTTTGTTTCTTTAAGATTTAGTTGTACTTGTTTTAAATGTGAGTTGCATGTGATTTCTTACATTAGGTAAACTAAATTTTGGGGACAATTTCAAAAAGGAGGGAAGAAATGTAACATCCCAAAAAAACATGTTAGGAGTGTTAAGGTTACAAAGGTAATATATTATTTGTTTGATATGTCAGTTAAGTTTTATGATAAAATGGGTTAGTGTAGGTACTTTGTTACAACCCACAGTGTGAAAGTAGCCTAAAATGACTCAAATAGTAGCATAAATTGTTTAGTTAAGGGAAACAAATATGAATAATTTATGTCTAGGCCACAAATGAGCTAAGTATGATGTAGTTAAAGTTTGAGGTTAATCAGAGTTAGTTTGACATTTTTACGCATACTGTTGTGTGTTTTAATGCCGGATTGACTAATAGCAGATAAGAAAAAAATAGAAAAATGGTGAAACAATATTTTTAATGAATTTTATGATTTATTTCAAAGTTGTTGGAAGTTAGAAAAACTAGATTCGGTGGAATCTAGGTGTTCTTAGTAGATCGAGGGTTTTAGTGGTGGCTTATAAGAAGCCAAAGTTAGACTTCTCTTCTCATTTTCTCACGGCAGAGAGCAAAAAATAGAAAAGAGAAAGTGAGAATGGAGAAATAAAGGAAGAGCAAGAGAAGGAAATCAAAGGGGAAGATCCAAGAGCAACTTCAAGGCTTCAAGATCTTCATCAATACAAGAGGTAGGGGATTTCTATTCATCTTTTCCTTGTTTTTCATCTTGGATGAACATAGGTTTCATGAATAAAAGTAAGGGTTTGGGAAGCCAAACCCATGTTTTTGACTTGGTTCTTGATGTTCAAGGGCTAGGTTAGTATGTTTTCAGCTTAGTGAGCGTTAGATGGCCTTTTATGGCTCAAGATCAACCATTAGGGTTCATAGATGAGGAACTAGGTGATGCTTGGAGTTATAGTGGTTTTTAGACTTAAATCTACGCCTCAGTAAATCAATAGGTTGTATGAGAGATACAAAAAGTTGAGGGGCCTAGATTGAAGTTAGAAATCACAAGGAAACTGATCTTGCATGATTCGAAATGAGTAAAATTCTAATGGAACAATACTCAGATTTTGCAGAATCCAGTTTCCGCTGTTTGTGCCGTGGAGTGGAGGGGTCATGCCGAGGCGTGAGATGCTGAGTATGTGCACCTGAGAACAGCGCGCCGCGGCGTGTGATGCACAACGTTGAGGTGTGAGAGACCGGATAGCAGAGCACCACAGCGTGAGCAAGGCTGCGCCGAGGCGTGAGAACCAGGATTCCTCAAAAATGTTTTTTTTGATGAATTGAGTTTCCTACTGGCTAGAATCCTTTGTTTATGCCCTTTAAGAGTGTTGAGACAATAATAGGGGTGTTTCTTAGAGAGGAAGAGACCAAGTTGCATACAAGGTAAAGAAAAGAGACTTTGTGAATCCATTAGCTATGGATTGACATGGTTAGATGTCTAGTTCCCTAGGCGACATAGTGTTGCATCAAATGTCACATGTGAAGTGATGAGGAGGAGGAATACTAGATACAAGTAAATTAAGCTTGATTGGAAAAAGTTGAGTGCCATAGAACCTAGTTGGCAATAGAAAGATGCTATAGTGCATGAAAGATTTCATAGAGTTGAGGTGGAGCTAGTAATGCAAGGAAGAAGTGTACTAAGTCTAAATGGCAATAGTAGAGTCCACAGTGCATGAAATGTTCTCAGAGAGTTGACTTAGAGTTAGTAATACAAAGATGGACTTAGTATAGAGTTATGTGGTGGCTATGTTAGAGTTAGACATGACATTGCATTTGTCACACACTATTCATTCCTCACATAGTTGCTATTCCTAGAGTTGGGGTAGTGAAAAAGTCCACTCAGTATAAGGTAGGTTATAGGAGGTTACATATTCCCTCCCTACATGGTAGGTTACTAGAGGTTTTGTAATACCCTTAATGATATGCTAGACTTTTATATGTACACAAATGTAGTATATGACTTGCTTAACATGTTTGTTTAATTTTGTGATAAACTGAGTTAGTTTAGGCACTTTATTGCAATACAGAAGGTGTAAAGTAGCTTAAAATGACTCAGTTAATAGCATAAATTGCTTAGATGAGGGAAATAAATATGGATAATTTATTTCTATGCCACAAATGTATGAATCAAGATGTAGTTAAAGTTTCAAGGTAAATTGAGTTAGTTTGGCATTTTTAGGCATACTAGTTATGCTTTTATTATTAGATTGACTAGCAGCAGATATGAAAAAATAGGATAATGGTGAAATAACTTTTTATATGAATCTTAGTATTTATTTTAATGTTGTTGAAAGTTAGAAATCTTGATTTATCTAAATCTGAGCATTTTTAACAGATTAGGATTTATCAGTTATGCCCTTAAGGGCCTTATGAGTCTTTTGGACCCTCTTTACAAGCCTTCATTCACATTTCTCTTTGCTGCAAAAACAAAAATAGAAAACGTGAGAGAGCAAAGGGAAGAAGAGGAAAGAAAGAAGAAGGAAGAGGAGGAGAAAAATAAGAAAGCTAAAGGGAAGACTAAAGTTTGAGATCTACCAAGCTTGAAGCTCCTTTTCAACTGCCAAGGTAGGGGATTTAGGTTTCCTTTCACTTTTTTTCTTCATTTTCTCCATTGATGTGCTCTTCGTGCATAATAGGTCAAAATAAGTTTTAGAGGTGTTTGATATGTTTTACTTGCATGGATGTGTTTCAATGGTTGTTTATGATTTATTCATAGCATGTGATAGCAATGTATTTTATTAATTTAATAATCCTCTCATTAGGCTTCTTAAGATTCAATTGGGCTTAATTAAGTTAGTTTTGTCACATTTTATGATATTGAGCCTAATTGGATCATTGAAGGAATTATTGCATAAACTGACCTTAATTTGTCTATTTGGCAATGTTTAGTAAATTACCTATAATTTGAGTTGCAAATATTTGATTGATGTGATTCTAGTCTTGTAGGAATTGTAAGACAATTCTCTACAAGTTTCATGAAGACCTTAAGAGCTGATGCACAAGTTTGGATAATTTAAATTGAAATGCAAGCAAGAGCTACAATGCTGATCTTGACAACTTGACCTCTGCGCATTCATCATCCTATTTCTTGAGCTACAAGAGTTCAATCGACACCAAATTAATCCCAAATGAAAGATAAGACCTAAATCTACAACTTTCATGAAGAACACAAGAGCTCATTCAAATGTCTAATGGGTCAGATGGGTTTGGAAGTTAGAATAGAGGTGCTATAGCTGGAACCTGAGTAGTGTGCAAAGATTAGGTCAAAAGTTAGGTTGTAGGAGTCAATTTGGACTGAAACTAGTGCCATTGGAAAGCTAAGACAAAATCCTTTAACTTTCATTAGATCACGTTTCAAAATAGTAATGTTTAGATAGAGTTATATTCATGTGAACATGACTATGAATTAGGCACCAAATTGGTTGGTGAGCATGACACACATTTTCCATGCATTCACACTCACCACCAAGTTCTCATTCACACTCACCAACTAATTCTATTATCATATTGTACTCT
This sequence comes from Ormosia semicastrata, assembly GCA_029884595.1. Classification (NCBI taxonomy): domain Eukaryota; kingdom Viridiplantae; phylum Streptophyta; class Magnoliopsida; order Fabales; family Fabaceae; genus Ormosia; species Ormosia semicastrata. Next base: position 58,622,139 of record JAQQTO010000063.1, read on the forward strand.
TTATGCTCTATAAAAAGGAGCATTGGTTGCTCATTAATGGCAATCTTGGGTAGAGAGATTCAGACCATCTTCTTGTATCTCTTATTGTAATTTTCTTTTGTTCTAAATAGAAGTTATGTTTATCTCCTTATTCTTCTCTCTTTCTTTCTTCTTGTTTCTTATTTTGCTTGGGTGAAAGGGTGAAGCTTTTGGTAATGAGGTAAAATTGAATTTGAATTTTAACATCCATAACCAATTCAACACAAACTAGTTACTACCCCAACTAAGATGTAATCATTTGTTATTATTATTTTATCTTTGTATGATTTTGTTGAATTTTGGTTTTGGACAGACGATCCTTTGGATGGGATCCTTCGGGGGTTTTTAGACTTCTTTACCCTGATGGTTTTCTTGAAGTAAAAAAAAAAATAAAAACAAAAACAAAAAATAAAAAACAAAAAAAAACCAAAAAAGAAAAACAAATTTTTTTTTCTTTTCTTAATTTCAAACTTTTCTGACAACAGTCAACCTACCCATATAAGTGCTATCATTACTTTTTCTATTCTCTTCCCTATTTAAACACTACATTTCCTTCACTTTCCTTCAACTTAAAATCATTCAAAGGGAGTGTGAGTGTAGAAATGAAGGGAGCTTCTTCTTCAGCTCGTAGATTTCTCAGTATCTGTATATTTTGTAGGACAAGTTATGGGAAGGGTTTAGAGTTTGTAAACGCAGCAAGTACTATTGGTAGAACACTTGCTGCGAGGAACATTCGTGTAGTATATGGGGGAGGTTGCCTTGGGTTAATTGGGGCTGTATCACTTTTTGCATTTGTAAGAGGTGGTCAAGTTTTAGGTGTCATTCTCGAACCTTTAACTCGAAGGAACATCATTGGAAAGACAATTGGACTGGAAATTCAAGTATCCTCAATGCATGGATGAATGAAGGCAATGCTTGAAAACTCTGATGCATTCATTGCCTTACCTGGTGGTTTTGGTACTTTGGAAGAAGTCTTTCAAGTTGTCTCTTGGGCCCAATTGAATATCCACCATAAACCCATAGGTTTGTTGAATGTTAATAATTTCTTTGATAATTTATTATCTTTTGTTGACCATGTTGTGGAACAGAAATTTGTCACACCTTCAGCAAGACGACTCCTTATCTCTGCTTCCACTGTTGATGAGTTGATTGATAAATTAGAAGCTTTTGTTTATGATGAATTACGATCCAAAGAGATGCTTGCACTCGGCTAGAAGTGGTCAGAAGGAAATGTTCTGTACAAGCAAGATAAGAAAAGGAAGCCAGTCAAGACACTCCATTTGTATAAATAATTTCAATCTTTGGTTGTACTTTGTTTCTGTTTATATTTGTGTGAGATTTTTCTTTTCAGTAATTGCGGTAACAGGTACTATCTTCTATCTTTTTCCTTTCTATTTTTTAACATTGAGGACAATGTTGTGATCTAGTTGGGGGGAAGGATAGTTGTGATAGTTGTGTAAAAAAAAAATCAATAAAAAATCAATAAAAAAATCAAAATAAAAAAAATGTAAAAAGAAGAGGGTCAACAAGGTAATAAAGGAAAGGAAAATAATATGTAAAGGGAATTTGTATTAGGTAGAGTTGGGATGAACTTTCATGCTTGTTAATTGAACTCAGCTCTCATGCTCTTTTATTCTCTGGTATTTAACTTGTCATATCCATATTACCTCCTCCTTTACCTTGACCCCATTACAACCTTAAATAAAGTCCTCATGATTTGTGTGTGCATGTGTTCTAAGTAGTGGAGAAGTAGAAGATAAGCAAGCTTATGGTAGTGCAATTTTCATGGGTTGAATTGAGTGAAATACCTACCTTTTAAACACTTGAGGGATTGAGAGTGAATCTTGTGAAAATCTATCATTCATGATTCATTCTTTTCAACTGAAGTTTCCTTGCTTGTTGGTTTGAGATGCGAAGAAAGGTTACCTCATGACTGTTTTGATCCTTTGATTGTCTAGTTGCTCTTCTTGAGTCATTGAATCCTTTAGAATTTTTAGTTTTTGAGTTTGTGTTATTTTTCTTTATTCCTTGGTTTTTGTCTTTTGTGTTTTGCCCAGGAGTGCAAAAGTTAACTGTGGGAGAATTTGATAACACTGTATTTTATACATTTTGTAATCCTCTTACTAGGCTTCTTAAGGTTCAATTAGGCTTAATTAAGTTGGTTTTGACACATTTTATGATTTTGAGCCGAATTGGACAATTAAATAAATTATTGTATAAATTAGCCTTAATTATCTCTTTGGTAGTATTTAGTAAACTGGCTATAACTTGAGTTACAAATATCTGATTGATATGATTTTGGTCTTGTAGGAAAGTTAAGACAATTCCCTACAACTTTCATGTTGAACACTTTTCTAGAATCGGACTCCTTGGAGGTGATATTGGGCTTTGAAGTCAAAATAGAGGAGCTGAAACCGGGTCTAAACACTCTGCAGTAATTGGACCATATCTTGAGTTCCAGACATGATTTTGGACTCAAATCAAAGCCATTTTAAAGTAAATATTCAGGCCTACAACTTTCATGAAGACCACTTCTCTCAAAAATGAAACTGACTGGATGCAAGGCTGTGTATTTACTCAATTATTATTTAAAAAAAAGAAAAAAAAAGAAATAGAAAATGGAAAAACGTCATCCATGATGTTTAAGAATTAATTATTAAATTATGGCTCCTGTAGCCACAGTGAAGCAAATTGCCTATAAAAGGCAATCAATTGTACAAAGGAGAGGAGAATTGGGCAGAGAACGAATTCGGAGACGAGACGCTTGGGGGAGGGGAAATTTTGAGGAATTTCCTCCTCCCTCCAATTTCCTTTCTCTCTCTTTTCCTCTTTTTCTCTCTTTTAGTCTATGTGTAAATAAGTTCTAGTCTACTTGTGAAGCTCTTGGTAATAAAATAAGGTTAGATTTATTCCTCTCTTGTACTTTAATGATTTATATTTTTAAGTAGTTATTATGCGTATTATATTTTGTTTCTAATAATTTAGAAACTACCCTTGTAAAGAGGAGTTCTTGATTTATTGTAGACAAGAGATTGGCACAATGAATACTTTAACCCATTTACAAGTGTTAGTGTTAGAAACTCTCCTTATAAAGTGGAGATCTTGATTTATTGTAGACAAAATATTGGCACAGTGAATGCTTGATTCCATTTATGAGTGATGATATTAATAAATGATTAAAGGAAACATAATATAATTACGTATATTATTTTAATGGACTTTTAACGTTGTATTTTTCAATTGGAACCTCCACGTTGCGAGGATTCTAATTGAGTTATAAAAGGAATTAATCTTACCTTTCTTTTATTTACTAAGAGTGGATCTTTTTACCCAAGTAAATAATTTTTACCATAGTCACAAAATATTTACTTCACCTTAATCTTCAACAATTCCCTGTGGATCGACTTCGGACTCACCGAGAAATTTATTACTTGAGACAACCTGCACTTGGATTCGCAATGCAACAATTAATCCCGCATCAAGTTTGTAGACTTGTTTGAACTAAAAATTGTGCATCAAGTTTTTTTACACAACTATCACAACTATCCTTCCCCCCAACTAGATCACAACATTGTCCTCAATGTTAAAAAACAGAAAGGAAAAAGATAGAAGATAGTACCTGTTACCGCAATTACTGAAAAGAGCAACCTCACACAAATATAAACAGAAACAAAGTACGACCAAAGATTGAAATTATTTATACAGATGGAGTGTCTTGACTGGCTTCCTTTTCTTACTGCTTCACGCAACATTTCCTTCGGACCACTTCTAGCTGAGCTGCTACTGGATCAGGGCTGTCATACAAGAAAATATATACATGTAGTTGTGATTGTGGCTCACATCATCCTCTGGTTTTACGTCCAGTAACGGCTTAAACGCCTTCTATGAGTCGAGGATAAGCTTCCCATCTAATTTTCTTATAAATTGACAAACAGGGTCTTTTTGAGTCAGATTCCCAAGACTGTAACGCGCTTACTTGCCTTTGAAGAGATTCCACAAATTAATAAATCCACACTGTACAAATTCACCAGAATGCGTCTCAAGAGTCAAAAAGATTTCATCTAATGACTCCTTACTCAGACCATTCTTTAATGAAAAATATTTTATCTCTTTTTTTTCATTTGCGAAAACCATCCACAAAGAACAACTTCGCTTGTTACAAGAAAAATTGACAATTTTGGCAAACTAAGACATGAAATTAAAAATTCATCAGAGAAAAAAAAAATTCATTGATAGGTGTAATTTAAAAAAAAATGAGCCTATTGTAAGTATGGACAAAATATTTTTGGCTCATTTTGAATTCTTGAAGCAACAAAATCTACCGTATCAACCTAAGTTTACAAAAACTTGTTGAGAAAATCGACGATTGACCAAAAGGTCAAAATAAAGTTGACTATTTAAAAAGAAAAGAAAAACAAACACTAAGACACACGAAATTAGAAAAAAAAAAGAAAACAAAGTTTTTTTTTTATTTTTTGTATTTTTTTTTTGTATTTTTATTTTGAAATGAAAACACATGAAATTAGAATACTAGAGATCAGACTTCACTTGATTCAATAATCTATCATTGACAATAGAGTAGCTTTGGGACCGTCCTTCTAATCAATTTCTAATCATTCAATTGATGGGGAGAATCAATAATTAAAAACATTTAAAGGCATGACTTTTACTCTATGGATTCTCATGGAAAAATACCACAGTTCTCCCACACAACCTATAACCTCCATTCTTAGATGATTATAAATCATGGCACTTTATTATTTATGGTTTAGGTCATATGCAAACCTTTTGGGTTCTACATATACCCACTAGATCAATTTATGAGTGGCCAATTCATAAAAGCATTATGAACCATAATAGGCACTCAAATTGAGTAGAAAAGAGTTAATTAGAATTCCAATCTTAATACATGTCAATTGAATCAAGTTACGTCTTCACCCTAAAAACACACAAATTTAATTACACATGACAAAATAGAAGAAGAAATTAAAAAATAAAAAAATAAAAAGTATATACAAAGGTGTGGTATAAATCCAGCCACCAAATAAATATTTACAAAAGCGTGGTAATAAACCAACCACCAAATATATATATTAATACGTAATAAATAAATATTAACAAGGTGTGATAATAAACTAACCATCAAATAAAAAAAATAACAAATGTGGGGTAATAAACCAACCACCAAATAAAAAAATAAAATATAGTGTGGTAGAAACCAACCACCAAATAAAAAATAACAAAGGTGGGGTAATAAACCAACCACCAAATAAAAAATTAAAAATGGTATGGTAGAAACCAACTACCAAATAAATTAATAAGCAAAAAAAAAAAGTTAGTATGCAGGTAAATTAAAATGTTAGAAGCGGGTAAAGTAAAAAGTTAGATAGTTAATAAGAAAGTTAGTAAGTTAGTAAGTTAGTAAACAAAAATAAATGACAAAAATAAATAAATAAATAAATAAATAACAAAAATAAATGATTGAGAAAATAAATGACAGAAAAATAAAAAATATAAAGTGTAGAAAATAAAATACAAAAAATAATAAAGTGCAAAAAGTAAATTTAAAATATGAAAATCGGAGAATCGGCAAGCCGATTTTTTGCTCTAGCGAGAGAGAAAAGAAGAAGAAAGATTATTTCATTAATGATTAAAGATTATAGAGAGATTAGGGAGAGTTTCCCCCACTAAATTAGTAAAGTATAGAAAAAATAAAAGAAAGAATTACCCCCACTAAATTAATATATACAAGAATGAAAAGGGAGAGATTTTCCCCACAAAGTTAGTATATACAAAAATTAAAAGAGAGAGTTTCCCCCACTAATTAGTAAGGATAAAAATAAATAAATAAAAATAAAAGGGAGAGAATCCTCCCATTGTTAATATGTACAAAAAAAAAAAAGGCTAAACTTTTTTTTTGATTATTTTTTTTTAGTTTTTTTTTGGGTGGTCACGGGTGTGACCACCTTCTCTCTTTTTTTTTTTTTTTTTTAATTTTCATTTTTTTCTAAAAAGATATATAAACTTTTTTTTACTTTTACTTTTTTACTATTCACACTATTCACACATCCTTTTTTTTCTAATTTTATTATTATTATTATATATTATTAAATTTTTTTTTACTTTTTTACTATTTATACTATTCACATATTATTTACCCTATTCATACTATTCACACTATTTACTAAAAAAATTTATTTTTTATTTTTTTATTTTTACTATTCATACTATTTACATTACTATTCACACACTATTCACACACTATTCACGCACTATTCACACACTATTTACTTTTTATTATGTACAATAATATTTACGCTAGAAATTTATTCTTCAAAACAAGTCCCCAGCAATGGCGCCAAAAACTTGATGCACAATTTTTAGTTTCAAACAAATCTACAAACTTGATGCGGGATTAATTATTGCGTTGCGAACCCAAGTGCAGGTTGTCTCATGTAATAAATTTCTCGGGAGTCCGAGGTCGATCCGCAGGGAATTGTTGAAGATTAATTAAGGTGAAGTAAATATTTTGTTACTACGATAAAAATTATTTACTTGGGTTAAAAGATCCATTCTTAGTAAATAAAGTAAAGGTAAGATTAATTTCTTTTATAACTCAGTTAGAATCCTCGCAACATGGAGATTCCAATCGGAAAAAAAAACGTTAAAAGTCCAATTAAAATAATATACGTCATTATATTATGTTTCCAAAAAATATTACCACCACTTATAAATGGGTTAAAGCATTCATTGTGCCAATATTTTGTTTACAACAAATCAAGAACTCCACTTTATAAGGAGAGTTTCTAACACCACCACTTGTAAAAGGGTTGTCACATTCATTGTGCCAATTTCTTATCTACAACAAATCAAGAACTCCATTTTACAAGGAGAGTTGCTAAATTGATTGGAAACAAAATATAATACATATAATGACCACTTGAAAATATATCATTTAAGCACAAGAGAGAAATTAATCTAACCTTATTTTATTACCAAGAACTTCACTCTTTCACCCAAGTAAAATGAAATTTAGTTACTCATAGATAAGAAGAAAGAAAGAGAGAAGAAGAAGAAGAAGAAGAATATGACTTTAATTTAGAATAAAGGAAAATTACTACAAGAAAACCTAGTAACAAACTAGCATCATTTTAGTACCTAACACCTAACACCTCTCAATGATCTGCCATGGACCCCTTTTATAGAGGATTAGAGATACAAAATGATAAGTGGGCTGAGTCATTAGTGGGTGGATGAGTGTAAAATGAGTGGAAAATGCCAAATGACTTTTGGTGGGTAGAAAATTATAGAGATTCCTTGTCTCTGAAATCATGCAGCTCTGAAGTCATTGCATTCGTTATTTTTGAACCAAGTGGTATTCATGAAAGTTGTAGGCCTGGATCTTAGCTTTCAAATGGCTTTATTTTGAGTCCAATATCATTTCTATAACTCCAGATACGTTCAAATTACTGCACACTGCCCAGGCTCAGTCACAGCTCCTCTCTTCTGAGTTCCAAGCCCAATATCACCTTCAAGGATTCCGATTCTGGAAATGTGTTCAACATGAAAGTTGTAGATATGGGTCTTAACTATTTAGCATTCAAATTTCAGCCTATGTGACAACTTTTATCCCGAAATATGTGATAAACAGTACACGTAGGTTAAGCTATCAGGAAAAGCACTCTGGTTCTTACTTCAACCACAATTTGAGTTATCTACTCGTGTGATTAGGCCTTTGAGGTCTTCATGAAAGTTATAGAGCTCTCTCTTATCTTTCAAATTGCACTAGAATCACCTTCAAAGACCACCTACATCCCAAGATATAACCTAAATACAGAAACAACGTAAGACGTAAATTATGCTAAAAAATTCAATTAAGTCCAATTTGAGTCCAAACTTACAAAACATAATGAAAATCAATCAATTAAGTACATGGAGAGTGTAAATGACTAAAAATGAAATCTTATTAATGTATCAAATATATGATCATCAAAATAATATTAGATTAATCTCTTCCTTGTGCTTCAATGTTATATTATCAAGTAGTCACTATATGTGTTGTATTTTGTTTCCAATCAATTTAGAAACCCTCCTTGTAAAGTGGAGATCTTGATTTGTTGTAGACAATATATTGACATAATGAATGCTTGAACCTATTTACAAGTGTTGGCATTATTAACCCTCCTTGTAGAGTGGAGATCTTGATTTGTTGTAGACAAGAGATTGGCACAATAAATGCTTGAACCCATTTACAAGTGTTGGTATTAGTGGATAATTAAAGGAACCATAATATAACTTCATATATAATCTTAAATGAACTTTGAATGTTATATTTTCTAATTAGAACCTCCATTATGTGTGGATTCCAATTGAGTTATAAAAAGAGATAATCTTATGCTTAATTTATATACAAAGAGTGTATTTCTTAACCCAAGCAAATCCTTTTTAATTGTAAACAAGTTTTATCACCTTTATTGTTACGACAAATCTTTTCCTTTCCTCAACAAATTTTATTCATCAATTCCCTGTGGATCGACCTCAGACTCCCGAGAATTTATTACTTGAGACAACCTGCACTTGGGTTTGTAACAATAAAATTCGTATCAAGTTTTTGGCATCATTGCTAGGGATTTGATTTGATGATTAAATTTATTGAGGTTTTCTTTCTTTAAGTAAACTTCGTCATCTGGTATATTCTTTTCCTACTCTTTTAATTTTCTAGTTGTATCATAATTAATGGTTGGTTTATATTAATAATTAATGGCAGGTTTATACCACCTACTTGTACATTTTTTTCCTATTTTAAGTCACTTATTTATGCTTAATTGGTATCGTGATTCAAATTCTAGTCTTTTGGTTAAAACTAATATTGATACTTTATATATTAATCTGTTTGAATCATAATCACAAACATTAAACACAAAGGCTAAAAATGAAAGTGTACATAATAAACATGAAAATCAACCGTTGTGAACCATGCGTGAATATTTGCAACTATCTCGAAATTATAGTCCATTATGTTTTATCTTTCCACTCAATGCTAATAATTTTAGATTTAAGCCGAGTATGATTTCATTACTTCCTAATTTTCATGGTTTAGAATCTAAAAGCCCATATTTACATCTAAAAAAAATTGAGGAAGTATGTATCACTTTCAATGATCAGAATTGCACTAAAGAGATTGTTAAGATTAAATTATTTCCTTTGTCTTTAAAAGATAAAGTAAAAACTTAGCTTAACGCTTTGAAACTAATATCAATTGGCACATGACAAGAAATGCAAAGTGAGTTCTAAAAGAAATTTTTTCTAATACATAAAACCAATGAAAAGACAAATCTAAAATTTTTTCAAAAATTCAAATGAAGCATACTTTCAATATTAGGAACGTTTTAAAGATTTGTTAAATTCTTGCCTGCATCATGGTTTTAATAAATGACGCACTATAAGCTTTTTTTATGAAGGTTTAACACCTAAAACTAAATAATTTGTGGAAACAATGCGCAATGGTGAGTTTCTTGATAAAGAACCTGAAGAAGCTTTAGAATATTTAGACCATTTGGCTAAGAATTCTCAATCTTGGCATGGTACTAATCCTTCTGAGAATTCAATTAGAACTAACCTTGTAAGTGCTAGTAAAGGAAAAATCACCTTAGTCAAAAAGAAGATCTAAATACTAGGTTCACCAGCTTGGCTAGAAAGATTGAAGCCATAGAATCAGGAAAAGTAAAAGAAATCAAATCTGTGTAAAATGAAGAAATTTGTGGCATTTGTGATGACTTAGAACACTTAACAAATGAATGTCCAAAGATTCCTGTTTTTAAAGAAGTTGTACATGAGCAAGTAAATGCAATGAATAATTTTAAAAAGTCATTTACCTCTTCTTTTTCAGATTCATACAATCTGGGATAGCGAAATCACCCAAACTTTAGTTGGAGGACTAATAATCAGACATAATTTATGCAATCACCACCTCCCCAAGCACAAATGGAGTCTCAAAATTCTCAATGATATGCACCTTATGTCCCACCATATAGGAAAAACCTTGAAGGAACATTGTATGCATTCATGAAAAGCAAGAGGCCATTAATAACAAAAACACTCAAGCCATGATTGACATAAAAGACACTCTTGCTAAATTTGCTTCTGCACTCCCCATTCACGAGTAAGGAAAATTTCTTTCTCAACCTTAACCGAATCTCATGGGTCAATACAGTCTAAATGAGGGTAGTTCAGAAAGTCAACAAATAGATCAAGTCAAGTCAATAATAACTCTTACGAATGGAAAAGTTATTGAAAAACAAATTTTTGAACCTTATGAGAAACATGATGAATCAATCCCCCAAGATAAGGAAGAGATCGATAAGCCACCTGGCCAAAAGGAAACCAAACTCAAACATTAAATAAGTGAAGGTCAAGGAAATTGAACCACAATGCTGAAATTTTTTAAATTTTTAAACAAGTGAAGGTCAATATTCCTTTGTTAGATGCTCTCAAACAGGTTCCCTCTTATGCCAAATTTTTGAAGGACCTATGCACTGTTAAAAGGAAATTAAATGTGAAAAAGAAAGCCTTTCTAGCTGAACAGGTAAGCTCCATTCTTCAGAATAATAAAGCCTTGAAATATAAAGACCCTAGTTGTCCTATAGTTTCATGCATTATTGGAGAACATAAAATTAAACAAGATTTCCTTAATCTTGGTGCTAGTGTTAATTTGTTTCCACATTTAGTTTATCAGCAACTCAACCTAGGTGAGTTAAAACTAACTTCTGTAACTCTTCTACTTGCCAATAGATTAGTTAAAATTCCAAGAGGAATAGTGGAAGATGTGTTGGTACAAGTTGATAAATTTATATATCCTGTAGATTTTATTATCTTGGAAACTTGACCTATGGTTAGTAGCTGCAAGTCAATTCCTGTTATTTTAGGTCACCCATTTTTAGCAACATCTAATGCTTTGGTAAATTACAGAAATGGAATGATGAAGCTAACATTTAGAAATATGACACTGGAGCTTAATGTTTGTAACATGTGCAAGGAACCGCAGGAAGTCTATGATGAAAAGGAAGAGGTTGAAGAGATTGAGGCCATTATAGGTGATCATCTTCAAACCAGGAGTCCTTCTGACCCATTAGAAATTTGTTTAATTAATTCATTTGACTCAAGTATGCAATTGGATGATGATATTTCTGAAATATGCTCTTTGCTTGATTGTACACAGGTAATGGAATGCAAAGGATGGAAGCCGAGGTTCGAAGAGCTAAAACTCATGAATGATAATACCCATGAAGAAGTACCCACACTGGACCTAAAGTCATTACCTACTGGGTTGAAGTACACATTTTTTGGAGAAGAACAAAGTTTTCTAGTAGTAATTTCCTCGACCCTTACTGGATAACAAGAAGGTATGTTGATAGAAGTACTTAAAAGGCATAAAAGTGCAATTGGATGAACATTGAAGGACATAAAAGGCATTAATCTATTAATTTGTACACATAGAATATATTTAAAGGATAATGCTAAAGCATCTCAACAACCTCAAAGAAAATTAAATCCACACATGAAAGAGGTAGTTAGAGCTGAAGTTTTCAAGTTACTTGATGTTGGAATTATCTACCCAATCTCTGATAATAGTGGGTAAGTCCTTTATAAGTTGTGCCTAAAAAATCTGCAATAACAGTGGTTGAAAATGAAAAAAAGGTGAATTAATATCTATGCGAGTTTTATCTAGCTGGCGTATGTGTATTGATTTTAGAAAATTAAATGCTGCCACTAAAAAAGATCATTCCCCCTTGTCATTTCTTGATGAAATTTTAGAAAAAGTAGCAGGACATCCCTATTACTATTTTCTTGATAGTTATTCGGACTATTATCAAATACCCATTGCGTTAGAGGATCAAGAAAATACCATTTTTACATGTCCCTTTGGTACTTTTGCATACAGAAAAATACCTTTTGGCCTTTGTAATGCTCCGGCAACATTCCAAAGATGCATGTTAAGTATTTTTAGTGACATGGTGGAGCATTATTTAGAGGTTTTCATAGATGGCTTGACAATTTATGAAAAATCATTTGAAATTTATCTTGATAATTTGGAAAATTTTCTTAAAAGATGCGAAGAAAAAAGACTTGTGTTAAACTAGAAAATATTTCATTACATGGTTACCTCAGGAATAGTGTTAGGTCATGTGATATCTTCTAAAGGAATTGAAGTTGATAAGGCCAAAGTTGAATTAATTGCCCATTTGCCTACCCTAAAAACAATTAGGGAAGTTTGTTCATTTTTAGGACATGAATGATTTTACAGAAAATTCATTAAGAACTTTAGTGCCATATCGAGACCATTATATAATCTTTTAATAAATATGCACCATTTGATTGGACTCAAGAATGTCAAAAATCTTTTAAACAATTAATTGGTCTTCTGACATTTGCGCCTATCATACAAACCCCTGACTGGTTTTTGCCTTTTGAGTTGATGTGTGATGCTAGTGATTTTGCTGTTGGTGCTATTTTAGGACAAAGAAAGGAAGGTAAGCCTCATGTAATTTATTACACAAGTTGAACTTTGAATAGTACACAAATGAATTATACCACTACTGAAAAAGAACTACTTGTTACAATTTTTGCATTGGACAAATTTTGGGCTTACTTAATTAGTTCTTCTACTATTATTTTCACTGATCATGTTGCTGTTAGATTTTTTGTGTCTAACCAGGATGCCAAACCTAGGTTGATACGGTAGATCGTGTTGCTTCAAGAATTCAACATCACAATAAAAGATAAGAAAGAAGTCAAAAATATTGTTGCAGATCATTTGTCCAAACTTACAACAGACTCACATTTTGACATCACACCTATCAATGATTCTTTTCTCAATGAATTTTTATTTTCTGTCAATTTCATGCCTTGGTTTGCTAACATAGTCATTTTTCTTGCAATAGGAAAGATGTCGCTCAATGGATGCACCAAGATAGAAGGGAATTTTTGACTGAGGTGAAAAAAATTTATTGGGATGACCCATATTTGCTCAAATATTGTCTTGATCAAATCATTCGAAGATGTGTACCCAACAGTGAGGTAGGTAATGTCATTAAATTTTGTCACTTAGAAACATGTGGTGGTCACTTTTCTTCAAAGAAAATAACTATGAAAATCTTGCAGTATGGATTTTATTGGCCCACTTTATTTAAGGACAGTTATACATTTTGTAAAACTTGTGAAAACTGTCAAAAATTGGGTTCTATTTCTAAACGAAACATGATGCCTCTGAACCCTATCATTGTCATTGAAATTTTTTATTATTGGGGAATGGATTTCATTGGTCCATTTCCATCATCATTTGGATTTGTATATATTTTGGTTGCAGTTGATTTTGTGTCAAAATGGATTGAGGCGATTCTATGCCAACACAATGATCATAAAACTATTCTTAAATTTTTAAAAGAAAATGTCTTGAGTTGATTTAGAATCCTTCGAGCTATCAGTAGTGATAGGGGAACACATTTTTGCAATAAACCATTTGAATCCTTAATGAAGAAATACGGCATTACACACAAAATTTTCACCCCATCACCCTTAAACAAGTGGACAGGTAGAATTAACAAATAGGGATATTAAACAAATTTTAGAAAAAATGGTTTACCCAAATCATAAAGATTGGTCTTTAAGATTAAACGATGCACTTTGGGCTTATCGTACTACTTTCAAACATCTTTAAGCATGTCACCCTATTAGTTAGTCTATGAAAAACCTTGTCACTTGCTTGTAGAACTTGAACATAAAGCATTTTGGGCCATTAAAGCTATCAACCTAGATCTTGATGATGCTTGCAAAGTACGCAAATTGCAATTAAATGAACTTGAGGAATTAAGGAATTGAGAAATGATACATATGAAAACTCAAGGATTTATAAAGCTAGAGCAAAAGCTTTTCATGAAAAATTAATTTTGAGGAAATCTTTTGAAATTAGTCAAAAAGTTCTGCTTTATAATTCTCGTCTTCGCATATTCCTTAGAAAATTGAGATCAAGATAGAGTGACCCTTTTATTGTTAAACATGTGTATCCTCATGGGGCTAGAGACATTGAGAACCCTAGGAATGGTAATGTGTTTAAGGTCAATGGACAAAGACTTAAACCATTTCTGGAAGCCGAAGTTGTTGAGGTAGAATCCATTTCCCTTTCTAATCCTTATTATGAGAAGAATTCCAAGATTGGCTGAGCCATCTTGGTATTACTACACTAGTGACACACAAAATAAAGATATGCCACAAATTCCCTATACTGATGACACATAGGTTAAAGATATAGCATCTTTGTTGAATAAACAGGCGTGAGAGCCTAGCCTCTAGTTTTGGACTGATTCCAACTCTCGTTTTCTTTCAAAATAAAAAATAAAAAAAATAAAAAAATTAGTGTTTCTTAATTTCAAACTTTTTTGACAATAACCAGTCTACCCATATAAGTACTATCATTACATTTTTCATTCTTTTCCTTATTTAAACATTTTATTTTCTTCATTTTCATGCAACACATAATCATTCAAAAGGAAGGTAAGTATAGAAATGAAGGAAGCTTTTGTTCATCGACTTACAAATATTTGTGTCTTTTGTGGATCAAGGTTTAGGAAGGATAGAGAGTTTATAAGGGTAGCAAGTACTCTTGGTTGAGTGCTAGCTACGAGAAAAATCCATATAGTATATGGGGGAGGTTGCTTTGGGTTAATAGGGGTTGTATCAATCACTGCACATCTAGAAAATAGTCAAGTTTTAGGTATCATTCCTAAAGCTTTAACTAAAAGGAACATTATTGGCAAGATAATTGGGGAGGAACTATGAGTATCAATTATGCATGAACGAATGGCTAAAATGCTTGACAACTTTGATGCGTTCATTGCCTTACCAGGTGGCTATGGTACTTTGGAAGAAGATTTTCAAATTGTCTCGTAGGTCCAACTGAGCATCCACCATAAATCTATAGGTTTGTTGAATGTTAATAATTTCTTTGATGATTTGTTATCTTTTCTTGACCATGCTATGGAACATAACTTTATCACACATTCGGTAAGATAGATCTTTGTCTCTTCTTCCATTATCGATGGGTTAATTGATAAATTACATACTTTTGTCCATGAATCTGATCCAGCAATGACTTAGATAGATTGGTAGGAAGGAAACAGCAAGGAACATGGGTTTGATCTGACTCTCTATCTATAACTTCCCTTTACCTTTGATTTTATTCATTGTACTTTGTTTCTATTTTAATTTGTGTCAAGTTTTTCTTTTCAATAATTGCCATAACAGGTAATATCTTCTATCCTTTACTCATCTATATTTTAACATTAGGGACAATGTTGTGATCTGGTTGGAGGGAAGGATAGTTGACATAAAAAAATGAAAAAAAAATTGGGGAAGTAACTTTACTAACTGCAAAACCACTTAAGGATAATAGAGTAAGGAGTAAATTTTGCTCTTGAAGTAACTTTACTCTTGAGACGCATCTAAGGATGGCAGAGTAACGAGTAAATTTTGCTCTTGAAGTAATTTTACTCTTGAGACGCTTCTAAATTGGAGAAGTAACTATTTTGTGTTAAAGTAACGAAGTTTTATCATTCGATTTCCTTTGAAAGATTCAAGTGAATGCACTCTCATATCCTTTGAAGTAATTGAAATTCAGGGATCATAGCATGATTGAATAAATTATCTTCTTTCTTAAAATTCACATGCTTGGTTATGGATGTTGAATTGGTGGATTAAGAATGATAGATATATGCCTTGTGATATTTTGAGCTTATTGATGAATGGATTGAACATTTGTACCATTCTCTTCTTTCTTGTGTGATTTTCACTCTGGAATTGTTACTCTAGAACTTGTTTTGATTCTTTTTGAGGCTATATTTTCACATGCATATATAAATATGATTGGGGCATTTTTTTTTGAAATAGCTACTTTAACCAAGTAGGCAGCCCTACGTATTTTCCCTTACTTAACCCCTTTGAGCTTATTTGACTATTCTTTATTTCTAGTTCATTACGTGCCTTAAATGAAAAATTATATTTTTACCCAACCTTAGGGAATAAGAGAGCATTGGCTTTGTTATTGGATGAGTTCTTGAACAAGTGTAGGAGTGTATGTGCAAATTAAAAAGGTTAGTGAAAAAGGAAAGAGTGGCCAATTGAATATATATATATATATATATATATATATATATATACATTTATTTATATTTATAAAAAAAATTAAGTGTGTAAACAAAGACCAACAAGGAAAAAAGGAAGAAAAAATAATATATAAATTGAATTGGCATTATCTTTAGTTGGGATGAACTTTTCATGTTTGTTATTTGAATTCAACTCTAAGGCTCTTTTATTCTCTTTAGTATTTAACTTGTCATATCCATATTACTCATCTCCTTTACCTTGACCCCATCACAACCTTGAATAAAGTCCTCTTGATTTGTGTGTGCATGTGTTTTGAGTAGTGGAGAATTAGAAGATAAGCAAGCTTATGGTAGTGTAATTTTTCATGAGTTTAATTGAGCGAAATACCTACATTTCAAACACATGAGGGATTAAAAGTGAATCTTGTGTGGTTCTATCCTTCTTGACTCATGCTTTTCAATTGAAGTTTCCTTACTTGTTGGTTTAAGATGTGAAGAAAAGTTACCTCATAAATGTTTTGATCCCTTGAATCTTTGGTTGCTTTTTTTGCTTGTGAACATTTGTATTCTTGAATATCATTGGAAATTGAGTCTTTTAGAGTTTTTAGCTTTTGAGTTTGTGTTGTTTTTCCTAACTCCCTAGTTTTAGTCCGATGTGTTTTTCCTAAAAGTGTAAAAGTTAAGTGTGGGGGAATTTAATAGCAATATATTTTATTCATTTGATAATTCTCTCACTGGGCTTCTTAAGGTTCAATTGGCCTTAAGTAAGTTAGTTTTGTCACATTTTATGATATTGAACCTAATTGAATCATTGAAGGAATTATTGCATAAACTGACCTTAATTTATCTATTTGGCAGCGTTCATTAAATTAGCTATAATTTGAGTTTTAAATGTTTGATTGATGTGATTCTGGTCTTGTAGGAATGCTAAGACAATTCTCTACAAGTTTCATGAAGACCTTAAGAGTTGATGCACACATTTGGATAATTTAAATTGAAGTGGAAGCAAGAGCTAGAATGTTGACCCTGGCAGCTTAACCTTTGCGCATTCATAAGCCCATTACTTGAGCTATAGGAGTTCAATCGACACCCAACCCCAAATGAAAGATAAGACCCAAATCTACAACTTTCATGAAGAACACAAAAGCTCATTCGGATGTCTAATGGGTTAGATTGAGTTTGGAAGTCAGAACAGAGGTACTGTAGCTAGCTAGAAGTTGAGCAGTGTGCAAAGATTGGGTCATACATTGGGATGTAGGGGTTTTGGACTGAATCTAGTGCCCTTGGAAAGCTAAGACAAAATCCTTTAACTTTCATGAAGATCACATTTCAAAATGGTGACATTTAGACAAAGTTATAGTTGTGTGAAGATGGTTATGCGTTAGGCACCGAATTGGTTGGTAAGCATGACACACATTTTCCATGCATTCACACTCACCAACCAAGTTCTGACTCACACTCACCAACCAATTCCATTATCATCTTGTACTCTTTATGCTTTATAAAAAAGAGCATTGGTTGCTCATTAATGGCAATTATGGGTAGAGAGATTCAGACTATCTTCTTATATCTCTTGTTGTAATTTTCTTTTATTCTAAATAGAAGTTATGTTTATCTCCTTCTTTTTCTCTCCTTCTTTCTTCTTGTTCATGAATAACTAATTCTTATTTTACTTGGGTGAAAGGGTGAAGCTTTTGGTAATAAAATAAGGTTTGATTAATCTCTTCCTTGTGCTTCAATGTTATATTATCAAGTAGTCATTATATGTTTTGTATTTGGTTTCCAATCAATTTAGAAACCCTCTTTGTAAAGTGGAGATCTTGATTTGTTGTAGACAAGATATTGGCATAATGAATGCTTGAACCTATTTACAAGTGTTGCTATTATTAACCCTCCTCGTAAAGTGGAGATCTTGATTTGTTGTAGACAAGAGATTCGCACAATAAATGCTTGAACCCATGTACAAGTGTTGGTGTTAGTGGATAATTAAAAGAACCATAATATAACTACATATATAATCTCAACTGAACTTTGAATGTTGTATTTTTCGATTAGAACCTCCGTTATGTGTGGATTCCAATTGAGTTATAAAAAAAGAAAATCTTGTCCTTAATTTATATACCAAGAGTGGATCTCCTAACCCAAGCAAATCCCTTTTAATTGTGAATAAGTTTTATCACCTTTATTATTATGACAAATCTTTTTCTTACCTCAACAAATTTTCTTCATCAATTCCCTGTGAATCGACCTTGGACTCCTGAGAATTTATTACTTGAGATAACCTACATTTGGGTTTGCAACAATACAATTCGTATCAGCATGAGTTTGAGTTAGAAATTTAGAACATGTCATTTAGACCTTTAATGCACAAAAATGAGTTTTAGGTCAAAACATGTGTGATTTTGGTTCATAATCCAAAATTAGTGGCTTAAGTTAGTGATTGTTGATTCCTATGTATTAATGAACTAATTAGGGACTTAGGGTCACTTAGAAACTGTTTTGGAATGGCCAAATCCCATGAATTGAACTAATGGAACAATGCACAGGTTTGCAAATTTCTACATAACCATGTTTCTATTGTTTGCGCCACAGTGGGAGGAAGTGACGTCGAGGCGTGCATGCATTCAGCAGTGCACCCGAGAGTAGCACACTGTGGCATGAGGAAGTCACATTAGCACCCGAGAGCAAGGCACTATGGCATGCTAACACTGTGCCGCAACGTGAGATTCAAAATTTCTCAAAAATGAGATTTTCATGTATTGATGTTTCCTACTAGTTGGGATCATTTATTTATTTTTTCTAATGCGTGTTAAGACAAGAGTAGGGATATTTCAAGAGGAGAATTATCACCTAGCAAGTATTAGAAAACTTAAGCCTTTGAGCATCCAAGAGTGATGGTTTGCCTTAGGTAAGTATCTAGCACCTTAGGCCACTGTTTTGTTACCAAATGGCTTCCAGTACTCAAGAAGGGGTGAATTGAGTATCTAAAAACTTTTCGCAGACGCTTATAAAATAAATTTCATTGAAGCTATTTCTTAAAAGAGGTGAATACATAATAAAAGATAAAATTCCTTAAGAACAGAAAATGAGCAAATGATAATAATAAATAAATTGTAGGAAAATAAAAGAAATAAAGATGAGAAGAGTAGGCACAGTATTGATCCTGGTTCAACCACCAACCACTTGTGGCCTACGTCCAGTCCTCAAAAAAATATTTGAGATTTTTCACTATCAATGTAGGCTTGAACAGATGCTTGTTACCGTTACAAACAAGAGCACTTTTCACACGCAAGAAATTTTACCTTTGTGCTAAAGCCTCAACTTTCAAGGTTACCTCACCCTTACAAAACCTTTGAGGGATACCTCACCCTCTTTACAATAAAACAGAATATAGAAGAATAAAAACTCTTAAAAGAGTTAATATCAGAATTTGAAGCGCTAAGAAGCTCTCTAAGGATATCTCAGAATTTTGGCAAAAATGAGCATAGAAAATATGCAAAAAATATAAAATACGTGTTAAAGCAAACAAAGATTAATTCAGATAGTTAGAGGTGTTTTCAAAGATGACCCAAGGTCACTATTTATAGAGTTCTGAAGAAAATAGTCATTGGGTGTAATTAAATCACGTAATAAATGCAAATATGGCCATTTTTTTCTAAAGCAGGATCCCATGTATATTCGAATAACAATTATGTTATTCGAATAACACATTTTGAAAAATCATCTAAAAACCAAATATGATATATGTTATTCGAATAGCTTGAGGGTTATTCGAATAACTCTATAAAAAAGAGTTTTCTGTGAAACAACTTTATTCGAATAACAAATGAGTTATTTGAATAGCTCATTTAGAGGAAGGCATTCTGAAAAACCTTTATTCGACTAGCCAAGGTTCTATTCGAATAACTTCTTTTAAAATAGAGGCGCACAGGGGATTTTGAAAAACATTATTCGAATAACTTTATGGTTATTCGAATAACTATTGATAAAGACAGATTCTGATTGACTTGGTTTATTCGAATAGGAGGGCTTTATTCAAATAATCCTGTTGAAAAACATTTTTAAATTCTTTTAAAAATCTTCCCAGATTGTTTTTCAAAACACCAAACCATTTAATTAATTTTCAAAGAGCACTTTTATCTTTTCTTCCAAATAATGAGATATCCAAAAGACTCTGTACAAAAAGACTCTAAGTCCTAAAGCTTTTCTTGAAATCCTTGGACTTAGTCTTCCCATCATCTTCATATTTGTTATCATAAAAAACAATCTTCAATGTCACATATTCAATCACATTTTGCCCTTTTTATGATGATGACAAACTAACACAAAGAAAAGAGTTAGTACAGATAAATTAGAATTCATAAAATTATTTTTGAGAGAATTTGCTCCCCTTCTTTTTTGTAAGAGGTCCCCTTTATTTTTGGAATCCAATTTTAAGTATTACCCGTCTTTTCTCAAATAAACTCAAAATTTTCTCCCCTTTTTTTCATAAGCAAAAAAAAAAAAAAATAAGGGAAAGTAAAGTTGAAACATGTGATAACTATCCAAGTAAAAGCCATAAATGGATCAAAGCAGTGAATGCAGTAAAGAGATAATTATCCAATTTCAAACAACAACAAAAGGAACAAGCAATGCAATACAAAATAGATTCAAAGCAAGTAATGCAATAGGCCAAAAGATAAGCAATCCATCTTATTAACAAAAAAATTGTCCAATTACAAGATAATAAGGAAAAATAGGAGGCCAAAATAAGACTGAAACTAAGATCCTAAGAACTAAGGATCCTAAAAATAAGCATTTGGTGGCAGAGAAGGGGAGTCAGGTGCTCTATCAATCAACAAGACTCAAAGGGCTGCCTATTCGCGCTCAACACCTTCTATTCTATTAAATAGAATAAAGAAGGTGTTCTCCATGTAGGCTTTGTGGTCCAGCAGGGTTACCATGATTTTCTCATTTGTAACTGGACCAGCAAGAGGAGGAGTAGTAGCAAAGTCTTCTTGCTCTTCATCTTCTACTTCATCTGGCTACAACCATCCTTTAGCAAACCTGATCATCTACATTTTGTGCAGAGTGTAGAACCCAAAAACACTGTGATGAGTTAATTTGGTGGCCCTCTCAATTTCTAAAATCTGAGGATATTTCCCAAGAAGGGTAGTGATGATCAAGCCATAAGGTAAGTCATACTTCTTTTTGCCCTTTACCTTCATCATATGCTTCATGATGAAGATTGGCCAATTGATTTGGTGACCTTTCTTCAGAATCCACAGCATGAAGATGTCATCTTATCTAAGGTAGGCATAATTCCTGCCTCGAGGAGCTAGGATATGTGCATAAGCGTAATGTAAGAGCTTATCTTGGCTCTTTAGCATGTCTCCTTTGATAACTTTATCACGCAAGGGTAGACCAGGTTTCAACAAATCCTCAATAGATCAAATTTTGTTGTACTCTTGAATGAATAGGCTACCATCTTCTTCAATGAGTGTGCCCACAAACTGTAGTTCAAATAGCGCAGCCCAATCTTTAGGGGTGATGACAATATATTGATCACAAATATCTGAGAGAAGGTTCTGCCCTTCAATCTTCAGGCTACCGTAAAACATCTTTACCAAATCAGGGTAAAGGTCAACTTTGTGGGAGCAGAGACGAAGCATGCCCTGATTGTTCAGTAGGTTGAGGAAGTCAAAGCCTCCTTCTCTCTGGAAGAAGTTCAAATCTAGGTATTTTGGTTGCACAAGATTGCGCTCCTGAAAGTGAATGATGAAGCGACTCAGTTCCTCTTTGCTAGAGGATAGTCTTCACAGGTCTATAGGATTGCTGCAGGGAGCGGTCTTGATGCGAGGATGTTTTGCTCTAGAAAGAGAGGAAGCCATAGATGTTTTGTTTAGAAGAGAAGATGGTGAGTGCAGTGAGAGTGGGGTTTTGAACAGATGGAACGTGGGTGGAGAACGATAGAAAAAGGTGGAGGAATGGTGGTGCAAAATGGTGGAGGTGAGGTAGGCGTGGGTGGAGACAGAGGAGATGGAGAGTTGTGTTTAGGCAAAGGGGATGCATAAAGAAAGAATAAAATAGAGGTGGAGAGAAGTGAGAACGTTGTGGGCATATATAGGCCTGTGTTTATTTGAATAAAATGTGGGTTATTTGAATAAATACATGGTAATCCAATGGTCATGGCTTTTTCTACCATATGTTATTCGAATAACCAACTAGTTATTCTTATAGAGAAGAGAATGTTGGCCTCTGTTAAAAGAGCATTATTTGAATAAGAAGCCTTTTATTCAAATAAGACAGATGGAAAGAGATAGATTATGCAGATAACTTATTCAAAGAAACAAGGCTTTATTCGAATAAGACAAACACCAAAAGCTGTGAGGAACTGATTTAGATATCAGTTTATTCAAATAAAATTTATTTTATTTGAAAAGCACAGATATAAAACACTTAGACTGTGGTTGCTGGATTCAAGTTATTCGAATAAATTGAGTTTTATTCGAATAACATAGATGCACAACACATTTCTTTGAGCAGCTAACTTTGTTTATTCGAATAGTCACAGGGTTATTCGAATAAAACTATTAGAAAACAAAAATAGGCATTTACAGGGATACAATTAGAAAGAACGAAACATACCTAAAGATAAGATACCTGCAAAATAAGTTTTGGGATACCTCCAATGCTCAAGTCAGTAACGATTCAGGAATAATAAGCCAATAAACACAAGCATTCATTTATATCTATGATTAATCAATTATGCCTAATTCTCCTCTATTATAAAAGAATGCTTCTTTTGCTAAGGGTTTAGTGAAAATATCTACAAGTTGTTTAGATGTTTCAATAAATTCAAGTATGCAATCTCCCTTTTGTACATGATCTCTAATAAAGTGATGTTTTATTTATATGTGCTTTGTTCTAGAGTGTAAAATGGGATTTTTAGATAGATTTATTGCACTAGTATTGTCACATCTTATAGGAATATGATCAAGCTGAAGACCATAGTCTAGAAGTTATTGTTTCATCTAAAGGATTTGATCACAATAACTCCCGGCTGTAACATATTCAGCCTCAGCAGTTGACAATGCCACACTATTTTGCTTCTTTATATGCCAAGAAACTAAAGAACTTCTAAGCAAGTGGCATGGCCCACTAGTACTTTTCCTATCCATTTTGTATCCCACAAAATCATAATTGGAATAGCCAATTAGGCTACATGAGGAACCCTTAGGGTACCACATACCCATTTGTGAAGTGCCTACTAGATATTTCATGATTCTTTTAATAGCATTCTTTAGAATTAGCTTGATATCTAGCACACATGCATATACTAAACATTATATCTGGCCTACTAGTAGTTAGATAAAGAAGGGATCCAATCATACCTCTATATTTAGTAATTTCTACAGATTTACCTCATTCGTCTTTGTCCAAATAGCAAGAAGTGCTCATTGATGTAGCCCTATGCTTGGTATTGTCCATTCTGAATTTTTTGAGCAGTTCCTTGCAGTATTTGATTTGACTTATGAAAGTCCCTTATTTTGTTTGTTTGATTTGAAGCCCAAGGAAGAAATTAAGCTTCACAACATCGACATTTCAAACTCCTTTTGCATTGTCTTAGCAAATTCCTTACAAAGTGATTCATTAGTAGAGCCAAAAATAATGTCATCCGCATAAACTTGTACAAGGAGAATATCATGTTTTTTATTTTTAATAAAAAGGGTTGTATCAAGTTTTCCTCTCGAAAAACCATTTTCTAAAAAAAACTTACTCAACCTTTCATACCAAGCTCTAGGAGCTCGTTTTGAGTCATATAAGGCCCTTTTCAGTTTAAAAACATGGTTGGATAGTTCATAATTTTCAAAACCCGGAGGTTGTTCAACATATACCTCTTCTTGAATAAAACCGTTTAAAAAAACACTTTTAACATCCATTTGGTATAACTTAAAATCCACAATGCAAGCATATGCAAGTAACATTCTAATAGCTTCTAATCTAGCTACAGATGCATAGGTTTCTTCATAGTATATTCCTTCTTCTTGGTTGTATCATTTTGTAACTAACCTAACTTTATTTCTTGTTATTAAACCAGTTTCATCAAGTTTGTTCCTAGAGACCCATTTAGTTCCTATAATTGGATGTTCATTGGGCCTTGGACCAAATTCCTAAACTTGATTTCTTTCAAATTGGTTCAGCTTTTCTTGAATGGCCAAGATCCAATGTTCATCGTTAAAGGCTTCATTTATGTCTTTAGGCTCAATTTGGGAAACGAAAGTAATGTGATTACATACATTTCTAAAAGAGTTTTGAGTACTTACACCTTTAGATGCATCACCTATTATTTGATCAAGAGGATGATATCCTAAAGTCCGCCATTCTTTGAGAAGGTCCATGATTTGTGAATCCTCTTGTCTTGGGGTGTCTTCTTGACTTTCCTCTTGCTCTTTGACTTTTTTTTTCCTTGTTATCCAAATGTGTTTCAGCTAATATTTCTACAACATCTTCAACAAAGTCCTTTCTTAGTCCATTTGGATTAGTTTTGTCAAAAGCAACATGAATAGACTCCTCAATAGTCATAGTTCTTTTATTATAAATTCTAAAAGCATTGCTATGACTAGAATAGCCACCAAAAATGCCTTCATCAGACTTAGCATCAAAATTTCCCAAGTTATCCTTTCCATTATTTAAAACAAAATTTTTACATCCAAAAATATGAAAGTGTGAAACATTTGGCTTCCTTCCTTTGTATAACTCATATGGGATTTTCTTTAAAATTGGCCTTATTAGGGCCCTATTCATTACATAACACATTGTATTTATCACATCTACCCAGAAATACTTAGGAAGTGTAGCCTCATTGAGCATAGTTCTTGCTATTTCTTCTAAAGATCGATTTTTCCTTTCTACAACTCCATTTTGTTGTAGAGTTTTAGGGGCAGAAAAATTATGCTCAATGCCATGGTCATCACAAAAAGTTTCAAAAACATGATTTTTAAATTCACCTCCATGGTCACTCCTTATGGAAGTAACAAAAAAATCTTTTTCATTTTGGAAAACTTTGGCAAGTCATTTAAAAGCTAGAAATGCATTATTTTTATGGGAAAGGAATAAAGTCCATGTGAACCTAGAAAAATCATCCACAATCACAAATGCATAATAATTCCTACCAAAGCTCATAGTTCTAGATGGTCCAAAAAGATCCATGTGTAAAAGTTGTAAAGGTCTAGAAATTGAAACTTTATTTTTTACTTTAAAAGAAACATTTACTTGTTTTCTCTTTTGACATCTATCACATAATTTATCTTTTATATAATTAAGCTTGGGTAGTCTAATTACTAGCTCTTTAGAGACCAACTTTTTTAAGTGATCGATGTGAATGTGTGCAATTCTCCTATGACATAATCATGAATCTTCATCCTTACTCAAAAAACATTTCGCATCATTTAAAGATATGTCATCAAGACTAATCATATAAATGTTGTTAACTCTATAACCAACAAATTTAACATGCTTATCATTTTTACCTTCAATTATGCAACAATTTAAATAAAAAATTACTCTATTTGCTTTATCACATAATTGACTAATACTAAGCAGATTGTGTTTAAGTCCTTCAACAAGCAATACATTATCAATGGAAGAATTAGTACTTTTACTGACTTTGCTGACTCCAAAAATCTTTCCTTTGTTATTATCTCCATACATTACATGTCCGTGAGTCTTAGGAACAAGGAATGAAAATTTGGAGTCGTCTCTGGTTATGTGCTTGGAGCATCAACTATCGAGGTACCAATTTGAGCTCCAGGCCTTCAAGCACACCTACAACACAAATTTTAATTTTAATTTTTGGTACTCAAATTTTCTTGGGTCCTTGTGTGTTAGTTCTGAGTATTTTATCCTTATGAATCCAAACCATTTTAGTTCAATTTTTTGTGTTGATATTTTTCCTTACATTATATGTTGATGCACTGTGTCCTTTTTTCTCACAATAAAAACATTTAATAAAAGGACTACTTGAAGTACTTGAATGAACAAAGAAATTTTTATAAAATTTATGCTGATTTTTGGGGTTTGTAACCTTGGCACGAGCATCGCTCTCAGGCCAAAATACAACTAGGTTCCTTGATTAAATGTAGTATAAAGCTCAACCTAGGTCATTCTTCCAAGGACACACATAGATGTTTCTAATCTAATTAAGAAGTACAGGAAGGAGGTTTCTGTATTCAGTAATTCAATTCGAAATTAAAATCAAATGCAGTAGAAGATTTTAGATTAAGCAAACATCAATCCAAGGAATTCAAGTTAATATGGTAGAATTTATCAAAGTTCTCAAAGTGACATGTTCTGCATATAGTTTCTATTAAATTTAAAATTCAACTAGGTAATCACCTAGAATCCAATCATCACAAACAAAATTACAATCGCAATCCATAAATTAATATTGATTTTAAATTGATTCACTTAACCTAGATTACCAATCGGTAAAACTAGCCTTAATTTATTTTAGATTAATCAATCTTACTTTCTGTCACTTCAATTATGAACACAGAATCTAAATCTAATCAGAATTAGATCAAAACATAATTGAAGAGATATAGAAGAAGAAAAAGCATACAAAATAATCATTAAGCATAGGAACTCAAAATTCAAACCACACTTCTTAGATCCCTTAGATTGACAAAGTCTTTAGCCTTCCATAGCCATCACTGTAACGCCCCTTTTTGGGAGGGAACGTCACATTGTCAATTACAATGTGGAAATAAAGTTATCTAAGTTAAGACCCAGTTCCTTTTTATATAATATATTTTTACTTGATTATAGTTAGGTAATTAAATTGGCGAATATATTTTCTTTGTTTTTGTTATAATAGCAATAATACAGTAATTAATAACCACGGTGACGGAGCATCGATGTAAATAAAGAATAAAGCATAAGTAAAGCATGCATGGGAATTAACATTGCATCTTCATATATATATTTATCAAACTGTTTGATTACAAGCCTGGTATACCAAAAAGCAAAACTATACCCATCCCTAAAGGATTATACATACACATCCCCATGGTATCAGAAAATATACAGCCCACTACAGTCAAAACATCAGGCCCCCAAAATAAAATACTGGTAGCCCTCAGTAGCTACAAGTAATATCAATCCCTCAAATGAGGAGGAATCGTGTCAGGATCCTCTTCAGGATCCTCTGTGAGGTCGTCCTCAAGGACCTCCTCAAGGTCTTCCTCATCAGAGGAAACCACCATAGGAGCCATGGAACTACGGGATGGGGCCCGAGCTGTGGAATCAAAGGAGTCTTCCCGCGGGGTATAGTAGCGGTCACCCCACATCTCCCGTATAGGAAAATGAAATTCCAGACGTAGGCTAATACAGCAGGTGAAAATAGGTGGCTCATGGAGCCTCTAGGCTAGAGATATCATTACGTCCCTCAAGTAGACGCAGCGCTCGGAGTCAAAGTTGATGTGCCAGCACTCTGGCCCTCCTACGAAGGTCAGACGCACATCTCCCAGAAATCTATGCATGCGTGCCTCCATGCTCTTCAGCAGTCGCTAATCGAGGTAAGGCCAAAAGCTGGGAAAATCGGGAGCTTCCATTTCCTTGCAGTCGTCTTCGATGGGACGCAATATACAGACAAATAGTAATGGAGAAATAGAAAAGAGGTAAGACATCCTACCATCATTACTAATTATAGCATCAAGAAATCAAACGGCGCAAAGCGCCCACATATCAGTTTTGACAACAATAATGGTAATAAACATTTAGTAGCAGTCATAATCAACCAAACAGTTCCAGGCAGTCATATATATATCGATAATACAACAGTTCCAATTATAATAACAATAAATGCCAGATAATTCATGGACTCACTATGCACATGCATTCAATAGTCAAAATCCTACTCCATGGAGCTAGACACAACGGTCGAAGAGAAAGATTAGGAGACACATCTGCAACTCGGCTGCCGAGGCCAAAGTGCTATAATTCATCAATTTATCCACGTGCACTTCATGGCATTGTGCAGACAATATGCTCTAGATCATGATATAGGACGGTGTCTCGGTCCGGATCGTCAGTGTGTTTGCAACGGTCTGCCCCACGGACAGAAGAGCTACCAACTGTCCATCGTGAGGTACCCGCACCCTGACACCCCCAAGGTCAACAAAAGACCTACACTTGTCTATTCGCACCCGCACTAAGGTATGTTCAACTCCTAGGCAACTAGGCCTTACGACAGTCCAACGGACATTCACAATGCATACAAACTCTATGCATAATCATGTGTGATCATTATTACATACTATTCCACAATATGCCAGAATTGGACAAAGGAAGAATCAACACAGTCGTTGGTCACTCACATGGACCCACAATATCATAATCAGTACCTTTTTAAAGTGTATTATGAATTCTTGCTTAGGTTTAGCTTTTCTTACAAAGTTTGTCTCTAAAGAAATTCTCTTAATTGACTAAATCCTCTTAGGTAATTTATTCACATACACTTAGAAGGTTATTCTAAGTCTTATGAAAATTCCATTCTAGGTTCTTTAAAATTTATGAATCTCAGTATAATTTAATTTTCCAATTAGCTAATTCTTACATCCTATCTCCATTGATTTAATCCCTAGATGTTAGGTGATAATTTACACCTTGAATTCTACGGAGGCAATGTATCTAGTATAAAATTGAAGCTATTTTTTGACGAAAAATAACATGGCTGATTGATGAGATGTCAGTCATAAGGTGAGTTAGTGACGGAAAAGGGCTGTGTTACAATTTTTGACAAGAATGGTTAAAAAATCGATTTCTGTCGAATGAAGGTTCTGTCAAATGATGGTCAAAAACTATCGAATATACTAGAAAATTAGCATAAATCTTATTTCGACGGATGGGTGTTGACGTTGGAGAAATCTTCCAAGTGTCGAACTGATGAAAACACAAAATGGTCAGAAATTCAAATTCGACGGATATTGACATTGGAGAAGTTTCTATTCAATGGTCAGAATTTTAACTCGACAGATATTGGCATTCTGACTCGACGGATCTTGACATCCTAACTCGACGGATATTGACATCCTAACTCGACGGATATTGACATTGTGCTTAATGGTCAGAAGTCTAAACTCGACGGATTTGGTCAGAAGATCAAATTTGACGGATATGGTCAGAAGTCTAAATTCGACGGATTTGGTCAGAAGATCAAATTCGACGGATATGGTTAGAAGTCTAAACTCGACGGATTTTGACATTCTACTAAATAGTCAGAAGTTCAAATTATTACAATCGTTCACGAAAAATCCCCAAACTTTTGGGCTCACAACCGTGGCCATCCGAGAACCAATCTGACGTCACCTCCTCCCATGTTATACGTTCCAATCCACTCAGACACATCAATATACACAAAACAACCCAATAGCACAAACATATTATAAACAATGTAACACCCTTGTGAGGATGTCCCATTTATGAATGCAATGAAATAAAATAAAATAAAACTCTTACCCAAGTTGTAAAATATTTGATACTTACATAATATTTGTGGTAAATTTTTTTTTCTTTTATACTTATAACATTAAATAAAATAACACGAAACACAAAATATAACAAATATAAACTCACCATAATATACATATGATTCTTCTTTAGTACACATATAATTTATAACTACAAGTATTTAATAAAGCAGTAAAGAGTTGACTCAAAACTAAAACATAGTATTGCCCAAGTGCATCTCGATAGACATCTAACCCTCCGATGGATCATCTTCCAGAACCTCCAGAAAGACCATCGAAAAGTTCACATCTTGGAGATCTCACGGCACTACGAACACGAGTCCGAGCTGTTGACTCGCTACTGAGCTCACTAGGCGCATGGAATATTCCCTGCCAGTAACGCCTAAGAGTCAATGGCAACTCTAAGTGTAAATATAACATAGTAGTAAATATGACCTCCCCATCATTCTCTCTACATAGGGACACAGTCATACGTCCCACATAAGCAACTATCCCTCTGTCCACATGCATCCGCCAGGCCTCAGAACCACCGTGAAACTCCAGTCTCACAAACTCGAACAATCCTGGTAACGCCATGATCTCAAGATCAGTCTTGATGATCAGTGTAATCTACCGGCTCCTCTTCCTCGTATTGCTCGCCCGGTTGTCGTTCATCCGGAAACTGTATTTCAAGAGGCTGATCCTCTTCTTCCTCAAACTCTTTACGAAAATAATATAATAATATCGAGAAAACATATAGAGAGGTGAGACAATCTACATCACTACCCGCATGGCAATATAGAAAATGTCCGTACAAAACAATTATCACAATAGTACATATCAATACATCACGCATAATATATTAAGCAATATATATTAAAATAACATATATCATTATATCATGCATAATATATTAAAGCAGTAAATCATACATTTTATCACAGATTATGGTAAGTAGTAAGATGCAGATAATGCATGAACACACACTGACTCGTTCCTACTCCACGGAGCTAAACACGGATATCAGAGAGAATGATCCGAATAGAAACTAATAATACTTTATGGCTGCCCAACCAAACTATTGCACTGTCCAATCTTTGTGTCTATAGTCCACAGTCCAAACATCGTGTAGCAGTACACAGTCCAACATCGTGTACCACAGGCATAATACTTAATAGTCTCCTCAAGATCCCGATAAAGAATTGTGCTTGTCAAGATCATTAGTGTGTTGCCCGTTACCACGGCCCAGAGAAGCAACCACTGTCCACATGTGGAATTCTCCGCACACTAACGCCTCCAAGTTCATAAATGAACCACACTACGCCTATCACACCAAAACACGGTGTAATTCGCCTCGTCAATCAATCACCAATTATAACCCAAATTGGCACAACACTCTAAGCATAATCTAAAATTACAAAAATACTCTTATTATCTAAATTTTACCATAATTATGAAAAATTACCAAAATGCCCCTAGTTACAAAATACCAAAGTATAGTACGTCCCACCTGACAGTACTACACCACAACATGTCTGGGTCCACCACTTTGGCCCGACAGCAAAACTCGCTGTATCTTTCATTCGCATAGGAATTTTAACTCGTTTTCACAATCTCATCGTTTTCACAAATGTTTTTAAATCGCGTAAATATTTTTTGACATTTTTTTAAACATCGCAAAATGTTTTTAAAAATCATTTTCTCAATCGCGTAAGAATTTTAATTCATTTTCTTAACCGAATAGCTTGAAATCATTATTTTTTTTGCTATGTGTAAAACTATATCTAATACTTTTAAAATACGTAGAGTATTTTCCTTGTGTTCTAAATATAGTATGGAATCTTTTCATTTTATACGTCTGATTTTAATAAATTTTGACAGCATTTTGCCAATAAAATCAGTATAAGGTATTTTTTTTACGTTTTCCTCTAAATATAGTTCATTTTATTTTTACCCAATAATTTTGCTTTGAAACTTGCTAACGCGCTTCAAAATTTATAAAATGAGCTCTACGTTAGTATTTTTCAAGCGTCTGATTTAATTCTTATTTAAACTAATTTCTACTAAGTTAAAAATTCTAGAACTGGATTTATTCCTTTTATTTTCTCAATGATTCATTGGAATCTGTTTGTTTTGTAAATCCATTACCTAACCTATCTTAGAAAATAAAATGATATGTTGGCCAAAACCAAAAATAAATAGCATTCAATTATACTCTAAATGGCATGTTGGCCATAATTAACTTAAATTATCCTTAACTTGATTTATTTTACTTAGATTCCTTAAATCAGTAATTTAGAAAATTGCTAAGAACATTTTGGTTCTCTGTTTTGGTGTAAGGCCGTGAGCCTCATTCTGTGTTCTTTGGAACACTCATGCAAATCGTATATGTTATTCACATCCTACTTTAATAATTATATAATTATAAACACATGCAATTATATAATCACATACAATATACATACAATTTATTTAAAGCCATAAACATGCATAGCAAAAATAATAAAGACTATAATCATGCATAGCAAAATAAATCACAAATAGGAAAGCTTTTAAACAATCACACAAATAATAAAAACGATAAACAATCTCACAAATCGAATCCTTATGGATTCTTCATACACAATCAAATCCATTTTCCCATCACCACTTAGGATTGATGAGATTAAATCTCCCTCTTACCTTTTGAAGACAATTTAAACTGTTAGTTTTCCTCCTTTCCTTCAAATTTTCGTACAACCTCCCAAACAATTCCTAAAATTCTCAAACAATTAGTAAAAACACATACAAGGTTTAATATTGAAAAACCATGGAACAATCATGGTTAGAAAAATTAAAAATCCATTTTTGAACCATAAAATCAAGACTTACCCTTAAGTAAGTAAGCAAAAGGTTGGATTTTGGACAAGATAGAGTAGGATTTTGGAAAAACTTTGTGAAGGAAAAGTGCTTAGAATAGGATTTGGGTTTAGGAAATATGATGAGATAAAATTATAGAGGTTTGATTGTGTGGATGGTGTATATGGCCGAATAGAGTGAGAGAAAGTGGAAGAGAAAGTGTTGCTTGGTTTTTGGTATTTTTGAGAGAGAAAATGGATAGCTTAAATGTGATAAGTGTGAAAATAAAAGTGAAGAGTGAATAATTATGGCTGCTACCGTGAGTGGGTTTTGGGTGAGCTTGAGTGATCAATTTGCATGGTAAAATATCCTAGAGTGTTCACATGGTTAAGCACATGGCTTATGTCATGTTGGAGACTTCAAGAACCTTGTAGAACCAAGCCAAGTAGCCCCCTTGTTTGCAGCCCAAAACCGTGTGGCTCTTCATCTTTTTAGGGGCTAAATTGCTTTCCAATTACATCTAATTACATACTAATAAATTAGGTAATTAGTTAGGTTAAATATCCTAACCAATCTTAATTAACATCCTAATCATATAACTAATTAATTTAATATATATTAACATATATTATAACCTATAATCAATATTAGATTATCTAATTAATATTTAGATTATAATTAATTAATAACAAAACTAGTTCACTTAGTTTGCTAATTAGGTAATTAGATTAGTCAAATTAAGCTTAATTTGCTACTAACTAAATTCAAGCCTGCTATTTTTTACTTAATTCTAACCATTGATTCATCTTTAATTCCTAGCCATAGATTACATCTAAGGTAGATATCAATTGGTCATAAAACTAGCATTCTAATCTCACCATTGATTAGATCAACAGCTAAGGTTAAAGGCTTCCTAACTAAGTCTTCATCCAACAGTCCAAATGAAAGTCTATGCTCCCTTCGTTTACCAATTCTTATTGGTTTAGAAAGTCAAGCCACTTTCATTGACTTACTCTCATTGGCTAGAATTTGTCCAGTCAGCACAGTTGACTGCTTTTCCTAAACGTGGATGCCACAGTACTTTTAAAGATCTGTGGTCAAATCAAAGCAGATTTCTACTATTTTTGAGACAATAGGTACTGTAATATAAAATAATATTATAATATCATAAAATTATTTTATTGCACAGTTAAATCCAAAAAATTACGAGATTAATATATATATCAATCAGAATTGGGTTTAGTAAGATCCCCCAGCTCCAATTAATTAAAATAATATTTTTTCGACCAAAAAATTATTATTTCCCTAGGTCGGAGCAAATCACATACAACAGTTAAGTACACTCACAAAATAGTCAAATTTGATTTACTGC
This sequence comes from Ormosia semicastrata, assembly GCA_029884595.1. NCBI lineage: Eukaryota > Viridiplantae > Streptophyta > Magnoliopsida > Fabales > Fabaceae > Ormosia > Ormosia semicastrata. Next base: position 58,656,014 of record JAQQTO010000063.1, read on the forward strand.
TCACAGAATTCACAAAACAGTACATTTCGGGACTATATTGTAATTATCCCAAAAGTTGGGGTGTTACATCTCTCCCCTACTAATATGAATTTCGTCCCCGAAATTCATCATACATCAAACAATTGAGGGTATTGCTCCCTCATCCTATCTCTAATTCCCATGTAGCATCTCCCGTGACGTCGTTCCACACTACCTTCACCAGTTCAATCATCTTCCCTCGAAGTTGTTTCACTCTTCTGTCCTCGATTCTAACAGGAAGTGTTTCATACGTCAAATTATCCTTCAGCAATACTTCATCAGGTTGTATCACATGAGTTGCATCGGGAATGTATTTCCTCAAGTGAGACACATGAAATACATTATGGAGATTGGATAGAAAAGGCGATAAAGCTATTTGGTAAGCTACAGGACCAATCCGACGAATAATTTGATAAGGCCCTATAAACTTAGGTGTAAGCTTCCTAGATTTAAGAACTATTCCGACACCAGTCATAGGCGTAACTCTTAAGAACACATGATCGCCTTCTTCAAATTCCAAAGGTCGTCTTCGTTTATCAGCATGGCTTTTCTGTCGACTTTGAGTCGTTCGCAACTTTTCCTGTATCATCTTCACCTTTTCCATAGTCTGTTGCACAAGATCAGGACCAATAGTCATACTCTCTCCATCCTGATACCAACACAAAGGTGTTCGGCATCGTCATCCATAAAGTGCTTCATAGGGTGCCATCCCTATGCTCGAGTGAAAACTATTGTTATAGGTGAATTCTATCAAAGATAGAAATTCATCCCAACTCCCTTGTTGTTCTAACACACAAGCACGTAACAAATCCTCCAATGACTAAATCGTTCTCTCCGTCTGACCATCAGTCTACGGATGATATGCAGAACTTAATCGCAATTTAGTTCCCATAGCTTCTTGCAAACTTTGCCAGAGTCTTGACGTAAACCTCGGATCTCTATCAGAAACTATACTTACAGGCATACCATGTAGTCTAACAACTTCGTCGATATATATCTGGGTTAAGCGTTCCAACGAATACTTAATATTGATCTGCAAGAAATGCGCTGATTTCGTAAGCCTATCAACTATAACCCATATCGAATCATGACCCTTCCTTGTCCTCGGAAATCTAGTAACAAAATCCATCGAGATACTATCCCACTTCCACTCTGGAATAGTCAAAGGTTGTAATATACCAGCAGGCCTTTGATGTTCCACCTTTGCCTTCTGACAGACAAGACAAGACGTCACACGTTCTGCTACATCTCTCTTCATTCTTGGTCACCAAAACAGTTGTTTCAAGTCTTGATACATCTTCATCATCCCCGGATGCATACTCAAATTACTTGTATGAGCTTCATCCAAAATCGCTTTCTTAAGTTCGGGGTCATCAGGCATACAAACTCTTCCTTCAAACCTCAAGATTCCATCAGATCCTTCCTCCACCGTCGCTTTATGACCTTGCTTCAACAATTCCTTCTCATTTTGTAAAAATGCATCTTCATCTTGTTTCTCCTTTATTACCTCCAACAAGTCATTCAGAACCACTACTCTACTTAGACGAATCTTTCCAGGTACCAACTCTATTGATAACCATAGATCTCTGAATTGATTCATCAGCTCTTCCTCCTTTATCATCATAGTAGAAACGCTAACCACCTTTCTGCTCAAGGCATCTGCCACCACATTTGCTTTTCCTGGATGGTATTGAAGCTGCAAGTCATAGTCCTTCAAAAATTCCAACCATCGCCTCTGTCTCATATTCAATTCTTTTTGATCAAACAAGTATTTTAAGCTCTTGTGATCGCTAAAGACATTGAACATAGCTCCATACAGAAAATGCCTCCATACTTTCAACGCAAAAACTACTGCAGCTAGCTCCAAATCGTGCGTTGGGTAGTTCCTTTCATGAACCTTCAACTGTCTTGAAGCATAAGCTACTACATTCCGATTCTGCATCAACACACATCCTAACCCTTGATAAGATGCATCACAATACACCTCAAAAGATTTGTTCGGATCGGGCAAAATTAACACTGGTGCAGTCGTTAATCTCTTCTTCAGCTCTTGAAAACTCGCTTCACGTTCTTCTGTCCAATCAAAAGCTTGGCTCTTCCTCGTGAGTTGTGTAAGTGGTCTAGCTATCTTGAAAAAACCTTCAATAAACCTTCGGTAATATCCGGCTAATCCAACAAAACTTCGAACCTCAGTCATAGTCTTAGGCCTTTCCTACTGTAAAATAGTCTCCACCTTTGCTGGGTCTACCGCAATACCTTCCTTGGAAATTACGTGACCTAAGAATTGAACTTCTTCCAACCAAAACTCGCACTTTGCCAACTTCGCACACAGCTTCTTCTCCTTCAAAATCTGGAGAACTATACTGAGATGTTCAGCATGCTCTTCTTGACTTTGAGAATAGATCAGAATATCATCGATAAAGACAATGACAAATCTGTCTAAGTACGGATGAAAAATCCTATTCATATAGTCCATGAATATTGCAGGAGCATTCGTCACTCCGAACGGCATTACTTGATACTCATAATGTCCATAACGTGTTCGGAAAGCTGTTTTAGGTATATCGTCGACCTTGACACGAATCTGATGATAACCTGATCGCAGATCTATCTTAGAGAATATAGCAGCTCCCTTCAATTGATCCATCAAGTTATCAATCCTCGGTAGTGGATATTTATTCTTTATAGTAACCTTGTTCAGCTGTCGATAATCAACACAAAGACGTGAAATTCCATCCTTCTTCTTGACTAGTAGCACTGGTGCTCCCCATGGTGAAACACTAGGTCGCACAAACTGCTTCACCAACAGTTCCTCCAATTGCTTCTTCAACTCTGCCAACTCTACCGGCGACATTCGGTATGGTGCAATCGAAATAGGACCTACTCCTGGTAGTAAGTCGATAGAGAATTCAATCTCCCTTTCCGGTGGTAAACCGGGTACATCATCAGGAAAAATCTCTGGAAACTCATTGACGACAGGAAGAGTGCCCACATCCTTCTCACACTTGACTTCCAAAGAAGATAGCAACATAAACCCTTGAGCTCCATCCCTCAACAATGACTTGACCTTAACAGTAGTCAAGAATCCAGAACTTTCTTCCTTAGGAAAAACTATGGTTTTACTCGCACAGTCTATAAGTATATGGTTAGAAGATAACCAATCCATTCCTAATATTATGTCTATCTCAACAAGAGGTAAACAAATCAAGTTGATCGAAAATTTATGATCCTTTATAACAACAGGGCAGTTCATACACATCTTGGATGTAACAACAGGCTTAGCAGTCGGTGTAGAAACAATCAATTGAAAACTCAGAGAAGACACAGGCAGTTTCAAACGTTCCACACAATCATATGCAATAAATGAGTGTGTTGCACCCGAATCATATAGCAAAGTCAGGTGATTACCTTCAATGACACCTTCTCCTTGAACAAGATCTTCAGATTGAGAAGCCTCAGTTCCGGTCATCATATACACTCACCCTCCAGATCTCGGCTAAGTAGCACGGACATTTCTCATAGCAGGCTTCCTCTCTGGTTGAGTGCAATCCCTAGAAACATGTCCAGGTTTTCTGCAGTTGAAACAGATCGTTCCACTGATTAAACAATCTGTTGAAATATGGCCACTCTTGCCACATTTAAAACATGTCGGCGTAAACGCCACATTCTGACCAGCTAGATTCCCACTAGAACTTCCCCCAACAGATGGACGTTGAGGCTGACTCCCTGACGGTCTCGCATAAGGCTTTCTCTGAAATTGACCACTACTGCTACTACCTCCTCTTTGGAACCTAATCGGTCCAAAATTACGATTCCTCTGATCTCGGGACGGCTCCAATGCCTCAAGTCTTCGACAAGTATCTATCAATACAGGAAACTCCCTCATTCTCATTGGTAGCACTGCACGCCTCAGCTCTATCCTTAACCCGTCTTCAAACTTCTGGCACTTCCATACCTCATCTGGTCGGTTTTGGAAATACCTTGAGAATTGCGACAAACTCTCAAATTTTGCAGCATATTCTCCAACAGTCATATTCCCTTGACGCAGACCAAGAAATTCCATTTCCTTGGCATGTCGAACGGTACTGGGAAAGTACTTCTCCAGAAATACTTCACAAAACACCTCCCAGGTGATCTCAGTTCCTTCAGCTTGCAACAATTGACGAGTATTCCTTCACTAATTCTCAGCATCTCCTCTCAACATATATACAGCATATGTTACCTTCTTGTTCTCTGTGCACCCCATTCCTTTGAATACCCTCTCTAAGTCTTGAATCCAAAGACTTGCCTTCTCAGGGTCAAACTCACCTCTAAACTATGGCGGATTGTTGCGCCTAAATTCAAACAAATTCAAAGCATCAGTAGTCGCATCGTGCTGTTAAGCTACTCTTTGATTTTGCTGTGTAATCACTTCTGCCATACGCTGCATAGCCTCAGCAACAGCAATCATTGGGTCTACATTATGTGCCACGTTTGCACACCTTCCTCTTCCTCCAGACATCTTCTTTCTTCAATAAGACAAAACAATGTCAGATGTAACCTTTCGGAAAACAAATCACAGAGATTCACACAACACAAGCAAAAACAGACCTAACCACAACCCCAAAAGACTCTAACTTGGACTCTGATACCATCTAATGTAACACCCTTGTGAGGATGTCCCATTTATGAATGCAATGAAATAAAATAAAATAAAACTCTTACCCAAGTTGTAAAACATTTGATACTTACATAATATTTGTGGTAAATTTTTTTTTCTTTTATACTTATAACATTAAATAAAATAACACAAAACACAAAATATAACAAATATAAACTCACCATAATATACATATGATTCTTCTTTAGTACACACATAATTTACAACTACAAGTATTTAATAAAGCAGTAAAGAGTTGACTCAAAACTAAAACATAGTATTGCCCAAGTGCATCTCGATAGACATCTAACCCTCCGATGGATCATCTTCCAGAACCTCTAGAAAGACCATCGAAAAGTTCACATCTTGGAGATCTCACAGCACTACGAACACGAGTCCGAGGTGTTGACTCGCTACTGAGCTCACTAGGCGCATGGAATATTCCCTGCCAGTAACGCCTAAGAGTCAATGGCAACTCTAAGTGTAAATATAACATAGTAGTAAATATGACCTCTCCGTCATACTCTCTACATAGGGACACATTCATACGTCCCACATAAGCAACTGTCCCTCTATCCACATGCATCCGCCAGGCCTCAGAACCACCGTGAAACTCTAGTGTCACAAACCCGAAGAATCCTGGCAACGCCATGATCTCAAGATCAGTCTTGATGATCAGTGTGATCTACCGGCTCCTCTTCCTCGTATTGCTCGCCCGGTTGTCGTTCGTCCGGATACTGTATTTCAAGAGGCTGATCCTCTTCTTCCTCAAACTCTTTATGAAAATAATATAATAATATCGAGAAAACATATAGAGAGGCGAGACAATCTACATCACTACCCGCATGGCAATAAAGAAAACGACCCTACAAAACAATTATCACAACAGTACATATCAATATATCATGCATAATATATTAAGCAATATATATTAAAATAACACATATCATTATATCATGCATAATATATTAAAGCAGTAAATCATACATTTTATCATAGATTATGGTAAGCAGTAAGATGCAGATAATGCATGAACACACACTGACTCGTTCCTACTCCATGGAGCTAAACACAGATATCTGGGAGAATGATCTGAATAGAAACTAATAATACTTTATGGCTGCCCAACCAAACTATTGCACTGTCCAATCTTTGTGTCTATAGTCCACAGTCCAAACATCGTGTAGCAGTACACAGTCCAACATCGTGTACCACAGGCATAATACTTAATAGTCCCCTCAAGATCCCGATTAAGAATAGTGCTTGTCAAGATCATTAGTGTGTTGCCCGTTACCACGGCCCAGAGGAGCAACCCACTGTCCACATGTGGAATTCTCCGCACACTAACGCCTCCAAGTTCATAAATGAACCACACTACGCCTATCACACCAAAACACGGTGTAATTCGCCTCGTCAATCAATCACTGATTATAACCCAAATTGGCACAACACTCTAAGCATGATCTAAAATTACAAAAATACTCTTATTATCCAAATTTTACCATAATTACAAAAAATTACCAAAATGCCCTTAGTCACAAAATACCAAAGTATAGTACATCCCACCTGACAGTACTACACCACAACATGTCCGAGTCCACCACTTTGGCCCGATAGCAAAACTTGCTGTATCTTTCAATCGCGTAGGAATTTTATCACGTTTTGACAATCTCATCGTTTTCACAAATGTTTTTAAATCGCATAAATATATTTTGACATTTTTTTAAACATCGCGAAATGTTTTTAAATCATTTTCTCAATCGCGTAAGATTTTTAATTCATTTTCTTAACCGAATAGCTTAAAATCATTATTTTTTTTGCTATGTGTAAAACTATATCTAGTACTTTTAAAATACGTAGAGTATTTTCCTTATGTTCTAAATATAGTATGGAATCTTTTCATTTTATGCGTCTGATTTTAATAAATTTTAACAGTATTTTGCCTATAAAATCAGTATAAGGTATTTTTTTAACGTTTTCCTCTAAATATAGTTTATTTTATTTTTACCCAATAATTTTGCTTTGAAACTTGCTAACGCGCTTCAAAATTTAGAAAATGTGCTCTACGTCAGTATTTTTCAAGCGTCTGATTTAATTCTTATGTAAACTAATTTCTGCTAAGTTAAAAATTCTAGAACTGGATTTATTCCTTTTATTTTCTCAATGATTCATTGGAATCAGTTTGTTTTGTAAAACCATTACCTAACCTATCTTAGAAAATAAAATGATATGTTGGCCAAAACCAAAAATAAATAGCATTCAATTATACTCTAAATGGCATGTTGGCCATAATTAACTTAAATTATCCTTAACTTGATTTATTTTACCTAGATTCCTTAAATCAGTAATTTAGAAAATTGCTAAGAACATTTTGGTTCTCTGTTTTGATGTAAGGCCATGAGCCTCATTCTGTGCTCTTTGGAACACTTATACAAATCGTACATGTTATTCACATCCTACTTTAATAATTATATAATTATAAACACATGCAATTATATAATCACATACAATATACATACAATTTATTTAAAGCCATAAACATGCATAGCAAAAATAATAAAGACTATAATCATGCATAGCAAAATAAATCACAAATAGGAAAGCTTTAAAACAATCACACAAATAATAAAAACGATAAATAATCACACAAATCGAATCCTTATGGATTCTTCATACACAATCAAATCCATTTTCCCATCACCACTTAGGATTGATGAGATTAAATCTCCCTCTTACCTCTTGAAGACAATTTAATCAGTTCGTTTTCCTCCTTTCCTTCAAATTTTTGTACAACCTCCCAAACAATTCCTAAAATTCTCAAACAATTAGTAAAAACACATACAAGGTTTAATATTGAAAAACCATGGAACAATCATGGTTAGAAAAATTAAAAATCCATTTTTGAACCATAAAATCAAGACTTACCCTTAAGTAAGTAAGCAAAAGGTTGGATTTTGGACAAGATAGAGTAGGATTTTGGCAAAACTTTGTGAAGGAAAAGTGTTTAGAATAGGATTTGGGTTTAGGAAATATGATGAGATAAAATTATAGAGGTTTGGTTGTATGGATGGTGTATATGGCCGAATAGAGTGAGAGAAAGTGGAAGAGAAAGTGTTGCTTGGTTTTTGGTATTTTTGAGAGAGAAAATGGATAGCTTAAATGTGATAAGTGTGAAAATAAAAGTGAAGAGTGAATAATTATGGCTGCTGCCGTGAGTGGGTTTTGGGTGAGCTTGAGTGATCAATTTGCATGGTAAAATATCCTAGAGTGTTCACATGGTTAAGCACATGGCTTATGTCATGTTGGAGACTTCAAGAACCTTGTAGAACCAAGCCAACTAGCCTCCTTGTTTGCAGCACAAAACCGTGTGGCTCTTCATCTTTTTAGGGGCTTAATTGCTTTCCAATTACATCTAATTACATACTAATAAATTAGGTAATTAGTTAGGTTAAATATCCTAACCAATCTTAATTAACATCCTAATCTTATAACTAATTAATTTAATATATATTAACATATATTATAACCTTTAATCAATATTAGATTATCTAATTAATATTTAGATTATAATTAATTAATAACTAAACTAGTTCACTTAGTTTGCTAATTAGGTAATTAGATTAGTCAAATTAAGCTTAATTAGCTACTAACTAAATTCAAGCCTACTGTTTTTGACTTAATTCTAACCATTGATTCATCTTTAATTCCTAGCGATAGATTACATCTAAGGTAGATATCAATTGGTCATAAAACTAGCATTCTAATCTCACCATTGATTAGATCAACGGCTAAGGTTAAAGGCTTCCTAACTAAGTCTTCAACCAACGGTCCAAATGAAAGTCTATGCTCCCTTCGTTGACCAATTCTTATTGGTTTAGAAAGTCCAGCCATTTTCGTTGACTTGCTCTCATTGGCTAGAATTTGTCCAATCGGCACAGTTGACTGCTTTTCCTAAACGCAGGTCCCACAGTACTTTTAAAGATCTGTGGTCAAATCAAAGCAGATTTCTACTATTTTTAAGACAGTAGGTACTGTAATATAAAATAATATTATAATATTATAAAATTATTTTATTATACAGTTAAATCCAAAAAATTACGAGATTAATATATATATCAATCAGAATTGGGTTTAGTAAGATCCCCCAGCTCCAATTAATTAAAATAATATTTTTCTGGCTAGAAAATTATTATTTTCCTAGGTCGGAGCAAATCACATACAACAGTCAAGTACACTCACGAAATAGTCAAATTTAATTTACTGCTCATAGAATTCACAAAACAGTACATTTCGGGACTATATTGTAATTATCGTAAAAGTTGGGGTGTTACAACTCTCCCCTACTAATAAGAATTTCGTCCCCGAAATTCATCATACATCAAACAATTGAGGGTATTGCCCCCTCATCCTATCCTCTAATTCCCATGTAGCATCTCCCGTGACGTCGTTCCACACTACCTTCACCAGTTCAATCATCTTCCCTCGAAGTTGTTTCACTCTTCTATCCTCGATTCTAACAGGAAGTGTTTCATGTGTCAAATTATCCTTCAGCTGTACTTCATCATGTTGTATCACATGAGTTGGATCGGGAATGTATTTCCTCAACTGAGACACATGAAATACATTATGGAGATTGGATAGAAAAGGCGGTAAAGCTATTTGGTAAGCTACAGGACCAATCCGATGAATAATTTGATAAGGCCCTATAAACTTAGGTGTAAGCTTCCTAGATTTAAGAACTCTTCCGACACCAGTCGTAGGCGTAACTCTTAAGAACACATGATCGCCTTCTTCAAATTCCAAAGGTCGTCTTCGTTTATCAGCATAGCTTTTCTGTCGACTTTGAGTCGTTCGCATCTTTTCCTGTATCATCTTCACCTTTTCCGTAGTCTGGTGCACAAGATCAGGACCAATAGTCATACTCTCTCCATCCTGATACCAACACAAAGGTGTTCGGCATCGTCATCCATAAAGTGCTTCATAGGGTGCCATTCCTATGCTCGAGTAAAAACTATTGTTACACATGAATTCTATCAAAGATAGAAATTCATCCCAACTCCCTTGTTGTTCTAACACACAAGCACGTAACAAATCCTCCAATGACTGAATCGTTCTCTCCGTCTGACCATAAGTCTACGGATGATATGCAGAACTTAATCGCAATTTAGTTCCCATAGCGTCTTGCAAACTTTGCCAAAGTCTTGACGTAAACCTCGGATCTCTATCAGAAACTATACTTACAGGCACACCATGTAGTCTAACAACTTCGTCGATATATATCTGGGTTAAGCGTTCCAACAAATACTTAATATTGATCGGCAAGAAATGCGCTGATTTCGTAAGCCTATCAACTATAACGCATATCGAATCATGACCCTTCCTTGTCCTCGGAAATCCAGTAACAAAATTCATCGAGATACTATCCCACTTCCACTCTGGAATAGTCAAAGGTTGTAACATACCAGCAGGTCTTTGATGTTCCACCTTTGCCTTCTGACAGACAAGTAAAGACGTCTGCTACATCTCTCTTCATTCTTGGCCACCAAAACAGTCGTTTCAAGTCCTGATACATCTTCGTCATCCCCGGATGCATACTCAACTTACTTGTATGAGCTTCATCCAAAATCGCTTTCTTAAGTTCGGGGTCATCAGGCATACAAACTCTTCCTTCAAACCTCAAGATTCCATCAGATCCTTCCTCCACTGTCGCTTTATGACCTTGCTTCAACAATTCCTTCTCATTTTGTAAAAACGCATCTTCATCTTGTTTCTCCTTTATTACCTCCAACAAGTCATTCAGAACCACTACTCTACTTAGACGAATCTTTCCAGGTACTAACTCTATTGATAACCATAGATCTCTGAATTGATTCATCAGCTCTTCCTCCTTTATCATCATAGTAGAAACACTAACCACCTTTCTGCTCAAGGCATCTGCCACCACATTTGCTTTTCCTAGATGGTATTGAAGCTGAAAATCATAGTCCTTCAAAAATTCCAACCATCGCCTCTGTCTCATATTCAATTCTTTTTGATCAAACAAGTATTTTAAGCTCTTGTGATTGCTAAAGACATTGAACATAGCTCCATACAGAAAATGCCTCCATACTTTCAACGCAAAAACTACTGCAGCTATCTCCAAATCGTGCGTTGGGTAGTTCCTCTCATGAACCTTCAACTGTCTTGAAGCATAAGCTACTACATTCCGATTCTGCATCAACACACATCCTAACCCTTGATAAGATGTATCACAATACACCTCAAAAGATTTGTTAGGATCGGGCAAAATTAACACTGGTGCAGTCGTTAATCTCTTCTTCAGCTCTTGAAAACTCGCTTCACGTTCTTCTATCCAATCAAAAGCTTGGCTCTTCCTCGTGAGTTGTGTAAGTGGTCCAGCTATCTTGGAAAAACCTTCAATAAACCTTCAGTAATATCCGGCTAATCCAACAAAATTTCGAACCTCAGTCACAGTCTTAGGCCTTTCCCACTGTAAAATAGTCTCCACCTTTGCTGGGTCTACCGCAATACCTTCCTTGGAAATTACGTGACCTAAGAATTGAACTTCTTCCAACCAAAACTCGCACTTTCCCAACTTCGCATACAGCTTCTTCTCCTTCAAAATCTGGAGAACTATACTGAGATGTTCAGCATGCTCTTCTTGACTTTGAGAATAGATCAGAATGTCATCGATAAAGACAACGACAAATCTGTCTAAGATCAGAATAGATCAGAATGTCATTCGTCACTCCGAACGGCATTACTTGATACTCATAATGTCCATAACGTGTTCAGAAAGCTGTTTTAGGTATATCGTCGACCTTGACACGAATCTGATGATAACCTGATCGCAGATCTATCTTAGAGAATATAGCGGCTCCCTTCAATTGATCCATCAAGTCATCAATCCTCGGTAGTGGATATTTATTCTTTATAGTAACCTTGTTCAGTTGTCGATAATCAACACAAAGACGTCAAGTTCCATCCTTCTTCTTGACAAGTAGCACTGGTGCTCCCCATGGTGAAACACTAGGTCGCACAAACTGCTTCTCCAACAGTTCCTCCAATTGCTTCTTCAACTCTGCCAACTCTACCAGTGACATTCGGTACGGTGCAATCAAAATAGGACCTGCTCCTGGTACTAAGTCGATAGAGAATTCAATCTCCCTTTCCGGTGGTAAACCGGGTACATCATCAGGAAAAATCTCTGGAAACTCATTGACGACAGGAAGAGTGCCCACATCCTTCTCACACTTGACTTCCAAAGAAGATAGCAACATAAACCCTTGAGCTCCATCCCTCAACAATGACTTGACCTTAACAGCAGTCAAGAATCCAGAACTTTCTTCCTTAGGAAAAACTATGGTTTTACTCGCATAGTCTATAAGTATATGGTTAGAAGATAACCAATCCATTCCTAATATTATGTCTATCTACACAAGAGGTAAACAAATCAAGTTGACCGAAAATTTATGATCCTTTATAACAACAGGACAGTTCATACACATCTTGGATGTAACAACAGGCTTAGCAGTCAGTGTAGAAACAATCAATTGAAAACTCAGAGAAGACACAGGCAGTTTCAAACGTTCCACACAATCATATGCAATAAATGAGTGTGTTGCACCCGAATCATATAGCAAAGTCAGGTGATTACCTTCAATGACACCTTCTCCTTGAACAAGATCTTCAGATTGAGAAGCCTCAGTTCCGGTCATCGTATACACTCGCCCTCCAGATCTCGGCTGAGTAGCACGGACATTTCTCACAGCAGGCTTCTTCTCCGGTTGAGTGCAATCCCTAGAAACATGTCCAGGTTTTCTCCAGTTGAAACAGATTGTTCCTCTGATCGGACAATCTGTCAAAATATGGCCACTCTTGCCACATTTAAAACATGTCGGCGTAAACGCCACATTCTGACCAGCTCGGTTTCCACTAGAACTTCCCCCAACAAATGGACGTTGCGGCTGACTCCCTGATGATCTCGCATAAGGCTTTCTCTGAAATCGACCACTACTACTACTACCTCCTCTTTGGAACCTAATCAGTCCAAAATTATGATTCCTCTGGTCTCGGGACGGTTCCAACGCCTCAAGTCTTCGACAATTATCCATCAATACAGGAAACTCCCTCATTCTCATTGGTAGCACTGCACGCCTCAGCTCTATCCTTAACCCGTCTTCAAACTTCTGGCACTTCCATACCTCATCTGGTCAGTTTTGGAAATACCTTGAGAATTGTGACAAACTCTCAAATTTTGCAGCATATTCTCCAACAGTCATATTCCCTTGACGCAGACCAAGAAATTCCATTTCCTTGGCATGTCGAGCAGTACTGGGAAAGTACTTCTCCAGAAATACTTCACAAAACACCTCCTAGGTGATCTTAGTTCCTTCAGCTTGCAACAATTGACGAGTATTCCTCCACCAATTCTCAGCATCTCCTCTCAACATATATACAACATATGTTACCTTCTTGTTCTCTGCGCACCCCATTCCTTCGAATACCCTCTCTAAGTCTTGAATCCAAAGACTTACCTTCTCAGGGTCAAACTCACCTCTAAACTGTGGTGGATTGTTGAGCCTAAATTCAGACAAATTCAAAGCATCAGCAGTTGCATCGTGCTGTTGAGCTGCTCTTTGATTTTGATGTGTAATCACTTCTGCCATACGCTGCATAGCCTCAGCAACAGCAATCAATGGGTCTACATTATGTGCCACGTTTGCACCCCTTCCTCTTCCTCCAGACATCTTCTTTCTTCAACAAGACAAAACAATGTCAGATGTAACGTTTCGGAAAACAAATCACAGAGATTCACACAACACAAGCAAAAACAGACCTAACCACAACCCTAAAAGACTCTAACTTGGGCTCTGATACCAACTAATGTAACACCCTTGTGAGGATGTCCCATTTTTGAATGCAATGAAATAAAATAAAATAAAACTATTACCCAAGTTATAAAACATTTGATACTTACATAATATTTGTGGTAAATTTTTTTTTCTTTTATACTTATAACATTAAATAAAATAACACGAAACACAAAATATAACAAATATAAACTCACCATAATATACATATGATTCTTCTTTAGTACACACATAATTTACAATTACAAGTATTTAATAAAGCAGTAAAGAGTTGACTCAAAACTAAAACATAGTATTGCCCAAGTGCATCTCGATAGACATCTAACCCTCCAATGGATCATCTTCCAGAACCTCCAGAAAGACCATCGAAAAGTTCACATCTTGGAGATCTCACAGCACTACGAACACGAGTCCGAGCTGTTGACTCGCTACTGAGCTCACTAGGTGCATGGAATATTCCCTGCCAGTAACGCCTAAGAGTCAGTGGCAACTCTAAGTGTAAATATAACATAGTAGTAAATATAACCTCTCCGTCATACTCTCTACATAGGGACACAGTCATACGTCCCACATAAGCAACTGTCCCTCTATCCACATGCATCCGCCAGGCCTCAGAACCAGCGTGAAACTCCAGTCTCACAAACCCGAAGAATCCTGGCAACGCCATGATCTCAAGATCAGTCTTGATGATCAGTGTGATCTACCGGCTCCTCTTCCTCGTATTGCTTGCCCGGTTATCGTTCGTCTGGATACTGTATTTCAAGAGGCTGATCCTCTTCTTCCTCAAACTCTTTACGAAAATAATATAATAATATCGAGAAAACATATAGAGAGGCGAGACAATCTACTTCACTACCCGCATGGCAATAAAGAAAACGACCGTACAAAACAATTATCACAACAGTACATATCAATATATCATGCATAATATATTAAGCAATATATATTAAAATAACACATATCATTATATCATGCATAATATATTAAAGTAGTAAATCATACATTTTATCACAGATTATGGTAAGCAGTAAGATGCAGATAATGCATGAACACACACTGACTCGTTCCTACTCCATAGAGCTAAACACGGATATCTGAGAGAATGATCCGAATAGAAACTAATAATACTTTATGGCTGCCCAACCAAACTATTGCACTGTCCAATCTATGTGTCTATAGTCCACAGTCCAAACATCGTGTAGCAGTACACAGTCCAGCATCGTGTACCACAGGCATAGTACTTAATAGTCCCCTCAAGATCCCGATTAAGAATAGTGCTTGTCAAGATCATTAGTGTGTTGCCCGTTACCACGGCCCAGAGGAGCAACCCACTGTCCACATGTGGAATTCTCCGCACACTAACGCCTCCAAGTTCATAAATGAACCACACTACGCCTATCACACCAAAACACGGTGTAATTCGCCTCGTCAATCAATCACCAATTATAACCCAAATTGGCACAACACTCTAAGCATGATCTAAAATTACAAAAATACTCTTATTATCCAAATTTTACCATAATTACAAAAAATTACCAAAATGCCCTTAGTCACAAAATACCAAAGTATAGTACGTCTCACCTGACAGTATTACACCACAACATGTCCGGGTCCACCACTTTGGCCCGACAGCAAAACTCGCTGTATCTTTCAATCGCATAGGAATTTTATCGCATTTTCATAATCTCATCGTTTTCACAAACATTTTTAAATCGCGTAAATATATTTTGACATTTTTTTAAACATCGCGAAATGTTTTTAAATCATTTTCTCAATCGCGTAAGATTTTTAATTCATTTTCTTAACCGAATAGCTTAAAATCATTATTTTTTTTGCTATGTGTAAAACTATATCTAGTACTTTTAAAATACGTAGAGTATTTTCCTTGTGTTCTAAATATAGTACAGAATCTTTTCATTTTATGCATCTGATTTTAATAAATTTTGATAGCATTTTGCCTATGAAATCAGTATAAGGTATTTTTTTAACGTTTTCCTCTGAATATAGTTTATTTTATTTTTACCCAATAATTTTGCTTTGAAACTTGCTAACGCGCTTCAAAATTTATAAAATGAGCTCTACGTTAGTATTTTTCAAGCGTTTGATTTAATTCTTATTTAAACTAATTTCTGCTAAGTTAAAAATTCTAGAACTGGATTTATTCCTTTTATTTTCTCAATGATTCATTGGAATCAGTTTGTTTTGTAAAACCATTACCTAACCTATCTTAGAAAATAAAATGATATGTTGGCCAAAACCAAAAATAAATAGCATTCAATTATACTCTAAATGGCATGTTGGCCATAATTAACTTAAATTATCCTTAACTTGATTTATTTTACCTAGATTCCTTAAATCAGTAATTTAGAAAATTGCTGAGAACATTTTGGTTCTCTGTTTTGATGTAAGGCCGTGAGCCTCATTCTGTGCTCTTTGGAACACTTATACAAATCGTACATGTTATTCACATCCTACTTTAATAATTATATAATTATAAACACATGCAATTATATAATCATATACAATATACATACAATTTATTTAAAGCCATAAACATGCATAGCAAAAATAATAAAGACTATAATCATGCATAGCAAAATAAATCACAAATAGGAAAGCTTTTAAACAATCACACAAATAATAAGACCAATAAACAATCACACAAATCGAATCCTTATGGATTCTTCATACACAATCAAATCCATTTTCCCATCACCACTTAGGGTTGATGAGATTAAATCTCCCTCTTACCTCTTGAAGACAATTTAATCAGTTCGTTTTCCTCCTTTCCTTCAAATTTTTGTACAACCTCCCAAACAATTCCTAAAATTCTCAAACAATTAGTAAAAACACATGCAAGGTTTAATATTGAAAAACCATGGAACAATCATGGTTAGAAAAATTAAAAATCCATTTTTGAACCATAAAATCAAGACTTACCCTTAAGTAAGTAAGCAAAAGGTTGGATTTTGGACAAGATAGAGTAGGATTTTGGAAAAACTTTGTGAAGGAAAAGTGCTTAGAATAGGATTTGGGTTTAGGAAATATGATGAGAGAAAATTATAGAGGTTTGGTTGTGTGGATGGTGTATATGGCCGAATAGAGTGAGAGAAAGTGGAAGAGAAAGTGTTGCTTGGTTTTTGGTATTTTTGAGAGAGAAAATGGATAGCTTAAATGTGATAAGTGTGAAAATAAAAGTGAAGAGTGAATAATTATGGCTGCTGCCGTGAGTGGGTTTTGGGTGAGCTTGAGTGATCAATTTGCATGGTAAAATATCCTAGAGTGTTCACATGGTTAAGCACATGGCTTATGTCATGTTGGAGACTTCAAGAACCTTGTAGAACCAAGCCAACTAGCCTCCTTGTTTGCAGCCCAAAATCGCGTGGCTCTTCATCTTTTTAGGGGCTTAATTGCTTTCCAATTACATCTAATTACATACTAATAAATTAGGTAATTAGTTAGGTTAAATATCCTAACCAATCTTAATTAACATCCTAATCTTATAACTAATTAATTTAATATATATTAACATATATTATAACCTTTAATCAATATTAGATTATCTAATTAATATTTAGATTATAATTAATTAATAACTAAACTAGTTCACTTAGTTTGCTAATTAGGTAATTAGATTAGTCAAATTAAGCTTAATTAGCTACTAACTAAATTCAAGCCTACTATTTTTGAATTAATTCTAACCATTGATTCATCTTTAATTCCTAGCCATAGATTACATCTAAGGTAGATATCAATTGGTCATAAAACTAGCATTCTAATCTCACCATTGATTAGATCAACGGCTAAGGTTAAAGGCTTCCTAACTAAGTCTTCATCCAACGGTCCAAATGAAAGTCTATGCTCCCTTTGTTGACCAATTCTTATTGGTTTAGAAAGTCCGGCCACTTTCGTTGACTTGCTCTCATTGGCTAGAATTTGTCCAGTCAGCACAGTTGACTGCTTTTCCTAAACGCGGGTCCCACAGTACTTTTAAAGATCTGTGGTCAAATCGAAGCAGATTTTTACTGTTTTTGAGACAGTAGGTACTGTAATATAAAATAATATTATAAAAATATAAAATTATTTTATTGCACAGTTAAATCTGAAAAATTACGAGATTAATATATATATCAATCAGAATTGGGTTTAGTAAGATCCCCCAGCTCCAATTAATTAAAATAAGATTTTTCCGGCCAGAAAATTATTATTTCCCTAAATCGGAGCAAATCACATGTAACAGTCAAGTACACTCATGAAATAGTCAAATTTAATTTACTGCTCACAGAATTCATAAAACAGTACATTTTGGGACTATATTGTAATTATCCCAAAAGTTGGGGTGTTACAAACAACATGCAAACACAGGATGACCCTTAATAGGGTTCCCTCACTACCAATCTCTGACAACGTTTCTAATTTCTAATAAAGGTTGAGGAGGAGTGTCTTCCTCTTACCTTAGAGAAGCATAAAGAAAGGATGCTCTTTTTTGCTTAGAAATTTTGTGCTTAGCTTCCTGAAAGTCCTAGAACATTCAAACTTACAAAATCAAAACCAAATCTTGAAATGGATACCCATGGCCACCAAAATGACCGTGGGTCACGAAAATGAGAAGAGAGGAAGAGAAAGCCATGAGCTTTTTACCTTAAAGCTCCAACCTTTAAGCTTCAAAGGTGGAAGAGGATGAAGATGGAGAGAATGGTGAACTCTTGAAGATGACTTCCTCAAAGATGGTGGTCCTCCAAACACAAAGTGGGTGCAAGGAGTGTGACAGCTTGAAGATAAAATGGAGGTGTGGGTGGTAAGGGTGTTCTTCTTTGTGGAGTGAAAAGAGAAGGGAGGAAGAGAGCAGACGTGAGGGGGAGAAAATGAGAGAAGTGAAAATGTAATATGCCCCCTTAGTCAACCGTGCAGCACCAAAAAAGGGAGGAGAGAGAGAAAAGTGGTTGGAGGAAGCTTCCTAGAAGCTTCCCTCAAAGCTTCCTTGAGAAACTTCGCGCGCTTCTCGATAAAGTGCATAGTAAGCTTGTCTCCTTAATTAGATACATTCGACAGATGATTAATTACACTGTTAGAATTGTTTTCTCAGTGAATAAAAGTCACAATTGATGAAAATAATATTTTATTATTCATTAGATAATTTTATGACACAGCGATTTTATCTAACAGATAAAATCTCAAAAAATGCAAACCTCGCAAACTGTGCCCGGCCTCAGGTTTAGTAAGATCCCCTATCAACACGTTGACAGTTCAAGGTTTACCAGCCTCAGGGAAACATTTCGTTATCTCGGCTCCACTCAGTGTGCACGCAAAATGAAGAATATATTAAAATATTCATCATTACTCAGAAAAATCTACAAAATTCCTAAAAATCATAAATATTATAAAATGATTATTTATAATGAAATAAAGGATTTTCGGGATGTTACAACACTCCCCTTCTAAAATGGAATTTTGTCCTCGAAATTTGCATACCTTAGAATAACTATGGGTGTTGCTCCTTCATCTTGTCTTCCAACTCCCAAGTTGCATCTCCAGTCACCTCGTTCCAGATTACCTTTACTAATGCGATCTCCTTGCCTCTTAATTGCTTTATCCTTCTATCCTCGATTCTTATAGGAGGTGCCACATAAGTTAAGTTTTCTTTTAATTGTACTGTATTCGGTGCTATGACATGACTTGGGTCAGGAATGTATTTTCAAAGTTGTGACACATGGAAAACATTATGAATGTTTGAAAGGAAAGGAGGTAAGGTTATTTGGTAGGCTACAGGACCTACTCGGCGAATGATTTAGTATGGTCCAAGGAATTTTGGAGTGAGTTTTCTAGATTTTAGGGCTCGGCCTACCCCAGTCGTAGGTGTAACTTTCAGGAATACATGCTCGCCTTCCTTAAACTCAAGAGGCTTTCTCTTTTGGTCTGCATAACTCTTTTATCGACTCTGAGTCGTCCTCATCTTTTCCTGAATCATCTTAATCTTCTCAATTGTCTGTTGTATAATCTTTGGTCCAACAATAAGGTGCTCGCCGTCTTGGTACCAACACAGAGGTGTTCGACACCGTCGTCCATACAGAGCTTCATAGGGTGCCATCCCTATGCTCGAATGATAACTGTTATTGTAGGTGAATTCTATCAATGGTAGAATGTCATCCTAACTTCCAGTTTGCTCTATGGTACAAGCTCTAAGCAAATCTTCCAAAGATTGGATCGTCCTTTCAGATTGACCATCGGTCTATGGGTGATAAGCAGAACTCAGACATAACTTCGTCCCCAATGTTTCTTGCAAACTCTCCCAGAAATTTGAAGTAAATCTCGGATCTCTATCCGAAACAATACTTGTAGGGACACCATGCAGTCTAACAATCTCTCCAATATAAATCTGAGTCAGTCTCTCCAGTTTGTATCTTATGTCGATCGGGAGAAAATGTGCTAATTTCGTGAGTTGGTCCACGATTACCCAAATCGAATCATGACCTTTTCTTGTCCTTGGCAATCCGACTACAAAATCCATTGCAATGCTATCCCACTTCCATTCAGGAATAGACAACGGTTGCAGCAATCCCGCTGGTCTCTGATGTTCCACTTTAGCTTTTTGATAAACCAGACAAGTCGATACACGTCTAGTGACGTCACTCTTCATTCCATGCCACTAGAACAACTTCTTCAAATCTTGGTACATTTTTGTTATGCCCGGATGCATACTCAACTGGCTTGTGTGAGCATGGTTAATGATATATTCTCTAAGCTCTTGGTCACGGGGAATACAAACTCTTCCATGAAATCTCAAAATTTCGTATGTTCCTTCTGCAAATGCTGTTTCATTACCTTACTTTATCTGTTCCCTCACTTCTTGCAAAAACTCGTCAACCTTCTACTTTTCGTTTATGTCATCCATCAGCTCACTTGTGATGGTAACCATATTCATGCAAATCTTCCCTGGTTCTAACTCCACAAAGGACCATACATCTCTGAACTGCTCTAGCATATCCTTTTCCTTGATCATCAGGGCAGAGACACTGATTATCTTTCTACTTAGGGCGTCTGCCAAAACATTTGCCTTGCCAGGGTGATACAGAAGTTGGAAATCATAATCCTTCAAGAACTCTAACCACCTTCGCTACCTCATGTTCAACTCTTTCTGATCATATAAATACTTCAGACTCTTGTGATCATTGAAAATGTTGAACGTCGCTCCGTAGAGAAAATGCCTCCATAACTTCAGAGCAAAGACTACAGCCGCTAACTCCAAGTCGTGCGTCGGATAGTTCTTCTCGTGCACTCACAACTACCTTGAAGCATAAGCCACTACTCTTCCATGTTGCATACGTACAGATCCTAGTCCTTGGTATGAAGCGTCACAGTACACTTCAAACTACTCATCCGGATCGGTTAGCACTAACACTGGTGAGGTAGTTAGCCGATTCTTTAACTCTTGGAAACTCTGCTCACAGCTGTCAGTCCACTCAAAAGCTTCGTTCTTCCTTGTGAGTCGTGTCAGTGGTCCTGCAATCTTGGAGAATCCCTCAATGAACCTCTGGTAATATCCAGCTAAGCCCACAAAGCTTCGGATCTCTGTCACTGATTTCGGCCTTTCCCATTGTAGCACTGCCTCCACCTTTGACGGATCCACTGCAATCCTATCCTTCGAGATCACGTGATCCAGAAATTTAATTTCTTCCAGCTAGAACTCACATTTTGACAGTTTGGCATACAATTCCTTCTCCTTTAGAATCTGAAGAACTATACCGAGGTGTTCAGCATGGTCCTCCTGATTTTGAGAGTATACCAGAATGTCATCAATGAATACCACAACGAATCTGTCTAAGTAAGGATGAAAGATTCGGTTCATGTAGTCCATAAAGATAGTTGGTGCATTCGTCACGCCAAACGGCATCACAAGGTATTCATAATGACCGTATCGGGTACGAAAAGCAGTCTTGGGTACATCCTCCATCTTTACTCGTATCTGATGATACCCAGATCGCAGATCGATCTTTGAAAACACCGCTGCTCCCTTCAGTTGGTCCATTAAATCTTCAATTCTCGGGAGTGGATACTTATTCTTGATCGTTACTTTGTTCAGCTGCCGATAGTCCATACATAATCTTGATGTGCCATCCTTCTTGCGAACTAACAGTACTGGTGCTCCCCACGGTGACACACTTAGTCTGATAAATTGCTTTTCCAAAAGCTCTTCTAGATGTTTCTTGAGCTCAGCTAACTCTGTCGGTACCATCCTATAAGGTGCTATAGACACGGGACTAGCTCCCGGTACTAGGTCGATAGCAAACTCTATCTCTCGATTCGGTGGTAAACCAGGTACATCCTCAGGAAAGACTTCGGGAAACTCATTCACCACTGGAATTGTGTTCACATCAACCTCGTTCTCAACTTTCAAAGAAGACAATAGCATGTATCCATAAGCTCTTTCTTTCAAGAGAGCTTGAACTCGGTTGGCCATCAGAAATCTAGAATTCTCATCTATGGGAAAAACTATGATCTTTTTGGAATAGTCTAACAGAACATGGTTGGAAGACAACCAGTCTATCCCTAAGATAATATCTAGTTGGGAAAGGGGTAAACAGATCAGATCGACCGAAAAGGTTCGACCTTCAATAACCAATGGACAGTTTAGACAGACTTTGGTAGTAACTACTGGTTTATCAGTGGGGGTAGAAACAGTTAAGTTAAAAGGTAAAGACGACACAGGTAGACCCAGTCTTTGCACACAGTCATATGATATGAAAGAATGGGTTGCCCTAGAGTCATACAGTATAGTTTAAAGATTACCTTCTGTGGTGCCTTCCCCTTGTATCAAATCTTCGGATTCGGAGGCTTCAGCTCCACTCATGGTGTAAACTCGCCCTCCAGCTTGTGGTTTCTTGGCTCTTGCAGCATTAATCGAAGGTTCAGCCTTCGTTTGATTGTAATCTAGGGACACGTGGCCAGGTTTGCCATATCTGAAGCAAATGACTCCCTTTATGGTACAGTCCTTCGTAAGATGGTCTTTCCCACACTTCATGCATTTGGAAGGATACGCCGTGTTCTGGCCAGTCTGGTTCCTAGTAGAACCTCCACCAGAACTTCCACCCATGGTTTGTTGTTGATTTCCCGTTGGTCGAGAATACGGCTTCTTCTGGAAGCGGTTAGAACTGTTACTGCCGCCTCTTTAGAACCTCGTAGGCCCAAAGTTTCTATTCCTCGTATCTCTAGATTGCTCCAGAGCCTCTACATCACAGCAGATATCCAGCAGTTTTGAGAATTCATTGATCTTCAGGGTGATCACAACCTTCTTCACCTCATACCTCAGTCCTTCCGTGAATCTTCGGCATTTCCATGCTTCATTTGGTTGATTCTGAAAGTACGTTGAAAACTGCGACAAGTTTTCGAATCTGGCCACATACCCACTAACGGTCATATTCCCTTGTCGTAGGTTGAGGAATTCTGACTCCTTCGCATGCCTTGCGCTTGTAGGAAAATACTTAACCAAGAACTTCTCCATGAATAACTCCCAAGTAATCTCTCGGTTTGCAGCTTCCAGCATTCTCTGCACTCCATTCCACCGGTTTTTAGCATTGCCTACTAGCATAAAAGTAGCATAGTTCACCTTCTTGTCCTCAGCGCAGTTCATTCCTCGAAAGACTTTTTCTAACTCCTTGATCCACAGACTAGCCTTGTCCGGATCAAATTCTCCTTTGAATTAAGGAGGGTTGTGGCGTCGAAACTCTGTCAAGTTCTGAGCATCTGCAGTAGCCTCGAGCTGTTGAGCAGCTCGTTCATGTTGTTGTGCAACTCTCTCTTATTGCTGAGCAGCTTGCTCAGTTTGTTGTGCGACGGCCTCAGCCATCCTTTGCATTGCCACTATTGTCGCTGCCATGTCTTCCCTTCACGCCATCTTACTTTCTTAGATCGGATTAACTAAAAACACAGAAAAGTCAGTTGCATTCACTAGGGATACCAAATAATACACCTTTACGTATACTATTCAGAGAACACACAGCACAAACAAGATAGTTTCAATCACAAGACCCAAAGAAACATAAACCGGGGCTTTGATACTAACTTAATGTAACACCCCTTTTTGGGAGGGAACGTCACAATGTCAATTACAATGCGGAAATAAAGTTATCTAAGTTAAGACCCAGTTCCTTTTTATATAATATACTTTTACTTGATTATAGTCAGGTAATTAAATTAGTGAATATATTTTCTTTGTTTTTGTTATAATAGCAATAATACAGTAATTAATAACCACGGTGATGGAGCATTGATGTAAATAAAGAATAAAGCAAAAGTAAAGCATGCATGGGAATTAACATTGCATCTTCATATATATATTTATCAAACTGTTTGATTACAAGCCTGGTATACCAAAAAGTAAAACTGTACCCGCCCCCAAAGGATTATACATACACATCCCCACGGTATCAGAAAATATACAGCCCATTACAGTCAAAACATCAGGCCCCCAAAATAAAATACTGGTAGCCCTCAATAGCTACAAGTAATATCAATCCCTCAAATGAGGAGGAATCATGTCAGGATTCTCTTCAGGATCCTCCATGAGGTCGTCCTCAGGGACCTCCTCAGGGTCTTCCTCATCAGAGGAAACCACCATAGGAGCCACGGAACTACGAGACGGGGCCCGAGCTGTGGAATCAAAGGAGTCTTCCCACGGGCTGTAGTAGCGGTCACCCCACATCTCCCATATAGGAAAATGAAATTCCAGACGTAGGCTGATACAGCAAGTGAAAATAGGCGGCTCATGGCGCCTCCAGGCTAGAGATATCGTTACGTCCCCCAAGTAGACGCAGCGCTCGTAGTCAAAGTTGATGTGCCTGCACTCTGGCCCTCCTAAGAAGGTCAGACGCACATCTCCCAGAAATCTACGCGTGCGTGCCTCCATGCTCTTCAGCAGTTGCTACTCGAGGTACACTACAAAAAAATGGTCAAATAGTGGCAATTTATTTGTGGCAGTTTTCATAAACTGCCACAAATAGTACTTTAGTGGCGGTTTATATGGCAGTTGTGTCAACTGCCACAAAATAAATGAATTTGTGGCGGTTTAAAGTCATTTTGTGGCGTTTATAAATATATATATATATATATATATATATATATATATAAATTAAAAACGTAACTCACCCAATGAATACTTGTGTATTCGACCAAATAATTCACTTTCCTCTTTTCCCTTTCCCTCCCTTTTCCTCTTTTCCTGTTTTCCTTTCGAACCCTCCCTCTCTTAGGTGAACGTACCTATCTCCCTCTTCTTCTCCTTTGTTTCACAATTTCGGTCTCTTTCTTTGACGGAGCAGAGGTGAGGTGAGCAATTCCCGGTAGTGGGTGGTACCGACGGTGCCGAATCGGGTCGAGGCGTACGATTTCACAATTGTGGGTAACTTTGGGACCTGTGAGTCTGCGGTTCTCGGTGTGGCGAATGCTAAGAAGTTGCAGGAGTTGAGAAGGTCCAGACCCAGAAAAGCTAGGCTGTGGTAAGAAATTTTTGGAGTTGAATTTGTTTAGTGCATTTTGGTTCTTTGTGTTGTTCAGTAGTGTTTAGTAGTGCATTTCGGTCCAGACCCATTTGGTTTCTATTTGTTTTGGATACATAGTTGAACGAGACATAGTTAAATACTGGTTCAACTAATTTTTTCTGTACTCATTGATTAAACTAGGTTGAAATCAGTTATGGTTATTTTAAAGTAAAATATAAAAAAAAAATAAAGGCATGAACTCCATGGGTGACTAGTGGATATACAACTTAGTACCAATTTTTCAATTGAAGGGTCTGATATAAGCGCTCGAGGTTATAATAGCAAAATCCTTTACTTAGTGGTGAAAAATGTGCACAAGTTAATTATTCTGTGGCTTATATAGAACAATGGAATTATCTGGTGGAGGGAACAGAACTGGGTTCCCGGGGTATTTGATCCAATCCACAAGGAGAGGATCAGAGGGGTCGACAGGATAGGCAAGGTTACGCACGCACGACCGACTCATTGGTTGAACCAGTGTACAACATGATGACTTGACCATCAGGTAAGATGGTGGCAGAACCGGTCCAGACACCCTTTATGTCATACCATTGATCGTTCACCATTGCCAGTGGAAGTTGAAGCCAATGGATCATGTCCCTTAACACAGCGTGTCCCCAAACTATGTCACCCCAAACTGCAAAGCATTAGGATTGTACTGGTAGAAGAAGTGATACCATCCCTTGTAGTACATAGGACCTGAAATACACGAATTGCAACAACCGTGTCAAGAAGGTGCTAACAGCTGAGTATTCTGAAATCTAACATAGCATGTAATTTGACCAGTATGAAATTGAGGCAGTTTGGGCTCTCTTTTTAAACTTTGTTAATTCCAATAATGTTGGAAAAGCCTATGCTTTTGCTTAATAATTTTGCGAGGCTGATTTTATTTCTGGTATTTAATTGTTAAAACAAAATTCATGGTGTCAGACTCAAATTTACCTTTTTTGGGGACAATGGGAGTAGGCAAGATTCAACTTGGTAACATATCCTATTGTTTATTAATTTTAGGAAGTCAGCAACTACTACTTTTGAAAGGGTAGTCCACCTTAATTCTTTGATCACTGTTGATCATATTACTCAAAGCAAATTATATTCATAGTATTGACCTTTGTGGTCATTCCTCACAACTATGAAACTTTTATTTGCATTTCACTAATTATAACAAGTTTGATTTTGATTAAATTTAGGAGAATAATTGCCTTTTTTTTCAAAAGCTCTTTGAGTAAGCTTTTGATTATAAGCTAGTTTGAACATAAAATAAGCTAATCCAAAAACACAATTAGTGTTTTCATCTGCATGGTTAATTGGTATTATCATATTACCTTCTTGTAACTATTTTCTTTGTCAGGCACATTATTGATGTCACTAGTTCTGATCTTTACTTGTGAGTAGAACAAGGGTATAGTGCCATACTCCTAGAGAAATTGGTGACAGGAAAGTGGAATGTGTATAGGTATTCCTCTTCCAATTTCTTGATCTCTGTTGTTATACACCATTCCGGACAATTATTCAGATATTATTTAAATTCTTTTTTGCAGATCAGCACGTTCTCCTCTGAAGCTGGTGAGCAGGTTCCCTGATCATCCGAAATTGGTACACTGCATGATAATTTTGTGTGAGCATTACTCCTTTTTTTATCTGATGGTTATTTAGAAATTAAATACAATATATATAGGTAGAAAAATATTACTTCTCAAATGTTTTATCGTAAATATTGATGAAAATGAAGCCATAAATATTGTAGTCAAACTACTGAAACTAGTTCAAAGCATTTTCATTCTCCATAAGCATTTGTATTCTGCTTTGAATGTGTTCACTTCCACATGCTACTATTTCATATAGGCTAGGAGACTTGAAGAGAAGTGTGAGCTCAAAAACCATAAAATACAAGAGTGTCAACAAAAAATTGAGGAGAGTTAATTTGTGGCGAGGGAGGAAGCTGCTAAGTGCAAGACAGCGAAAGAGGTCATAAAAGCTTTGGCATTAAGGGTAAGTTCTTTTATTATTATTATTATTATTATTATTATTATTATTATTATTATTATTATTATTATTATTATTATTATTATTATTATTATATAGGTTTAAGTTGGAATGCTAGAATTTTCCACCTCCTCGTTAATTGAATTTGTACGTTAAGCATAAGGCAGCAGAATAGATAATAAATATATATTAGTTGAACTTATTATATTACTATATCAATTGTAGCATATATTAGATTCAAGCTTCAGAACCAAGTTTTTATCTTTCCAAAATTGGGATTCGTAGTAAAAAATGCAGTACTAAAAAATACATATCAGATAATTAAATTATCATTAAAACTTGTAGCACGGTTTAGTTAAAGGTTTCTTAAAACTTAAAAGTCCTCTATTTGAACTTTGTTTTGTAGGTCTACAGTGACGTTAATAATGCCCCTATTGCAAAATAGTAGCATGTAGAAGTGAACACATTCAAAGCATTTTCATTCTCCAATCAACTTTCTTTGTGTTGATTTTTTTCTCATGAGAATTTCTGATGTTGTAATGCAGTTGCTTCCATTGTCTTAGAACCCGCTTCCAAGAGAGTAGCCAAAAAAAAAAACACTAAAGATAATATTCTCCACATAAGTTATCCATTGAGGCTAGAAGAGGTTAGTTTCCATCTTCTAGCAATGATTAACTATCAAAAATATTATTTTTATACTTTATTTTTATACTTATTTTGCTCGACACTTTCTTCTTATGAAAAAAAGTAAATTCCTCTCTTTTTTTCATAAAAATATTAAATTGCTAGATTGAATGTTTTGTGTAAGTATTGCTACCTTGGAAAAAGACTAATAATCATTGGTTTCCTTTATTCGTTATCCAGTTATTATAGCTTTAGCAATGGACAAATCTTGGATTGCTTTGTCACGAAATACACCTCAATATGAAGAAGGGCTTAGGGGCTTTCTAGATTTTGCATTTGCACATCGATCGGTTGACGGTAGAATTATATGCCCATGTCTTAGTTGTCGTTTCAATCAATGGGAGACTAGAGAAGTGGTCTATGATCATTTGCTCTATAAACCATTTCCTAAAGGGTACACTACTTGGATCCGTCATGGGGAGTCAGCTACAAGAGAAGATACTAATATTAATAGGCCACATGTATTGAATGAGACTTTGTCTTGTGAAGATCCAATGCGACACATGATAAATGATGCTTTTGGGGTCGACAGGCACCATGCCAATGATGACTCCCCTACATCAAATGTAGTAATGGATGAAGGAGTAGGAAGCATGCCAAATACAAGTCAGGGACAAAATGACAAATGCAAAGAGTTTTATGAGCTAATTAGAGATGGAGAACAAGAATTATACGATGGGTGTACCAAGTACTCAAAGTTGTCATTTTTGGTGAAATTGTATCACATAAAATGCTTGTGTGGATTGAGTGACAAGTCAATGTCGATGATTATAGAATTATTGCATGATGCCTTTGAGAATGCGAAGATTCCTTCTTCATTTTACGAGGCCAAGAAGATCATCAACAAACTTGGCCTAAATTACATTAAGATACATGCATGCCCTAATAATTGTATGTTGTATCCAGTTGATGATAAAGAAGAGCAATTATGCAAATATTGTGGCGCATCTAGATGGAAGCCAAGGTCTAAGGGAGGAGGGAATAACACATCTGTTGGTGGTAAGAAGCGAAAACTAGTGCCTGCAAAAGTTCTACGCTACTTTCCATTAAAACCACGATTGCAAAGATTGTTTATGTCTTCCAAGACTGCTTCTGATATGAGATGGCATGATGAAGATGATAACAAAGATGGCCTATTGCGACATCCAAGGGATTCTAAAGCATGGAAGAGGTTTGATGAAATACACACTCAATTTGCTTTGGATCCACGAAATGTACGCCTTGGTTTAGCCACTGATGGCTTCAATCCCTTTGGAAATTTGAGTACCAATTACAGTATTTGGCCAGTGATCCTAATTCCATACAACACCCCACCTTGGAAGTGCATGCAACAAACTTCCTTTATCCTTTCAATGATCATACCGGGTAAGCGAATGCCTGGGAATGATATAGATGTTTACTTACAGCCCTTAATAGAAGAGTTGAAGGAGCTATGGACTTATGGTGTTGAAACATATGATGCTTCAAAAGATGAAATGTTCAATATGAGAGCAGCACTAATTTGGACAATTAGTGATTTTCCTGGGCTTGGCACATTGTCTGGTTGGAACACTTATACTGGGTTAGCTTGTCCTTCATGTAACTTTGACTCTATTAAATGTCGCCTGGCATATGGTAAAAAATGGTGTTTTATGGGCCATCGCCGTTTTCTTATGCCAGGACATAAATTTAGATTGGATCGACGCCGCTTTGATGGTAACACAGAGAAGAGGAATCCTCCAGTAACATTATCTGGAACAGAAATTTGGAAACAAGTTGAGAATGTTGATGTTAGATTTGGCAAAAGACCAGAAGGTGAAGTTCGAGGAAAAAGAACTCGTGGTAGTATTCCTTCAGATGTTGACTCAAATCAATGGAGGAAAAAAAAGCATATTTTTCCAACTTCCTTATTGGGAGTATAACTTGTTGCATCATAACCTTGACATGATGCATATTGAAAAAATGTGTGTGACAATGTGATCTACACTTTCTTTGAATGAAAGCGGGAAGACTAAAGATAATCTCAATGCTCGAAAAGACTTACAAGCATGGGGCATAAGAGATGATCTTTGGCCAAATGAAAAAGGAAATTACCCTCCAGCTTTGTTTACAATGACTAATGCTCAGAAACATACATTTCTCGAGACTTTAAAAAATATAAGCGTACAGACGGTTACTCAAGTAATATTTCTAGATGTGTTGACCTAAAGCAACGTAAGCTCAATGGGTTGAAAAGCCATGATTCCCATGTGTTAATGGAACAATTACTGCCGTTAGCCATGAGGAATGCTTTACCTAGCCAAGTGTCTGCAGTTTTGATAGAGTTATGCTCATTTTTTCGACAGCTTTGTGGTAAAGTGTTAAATATGTTGGACTTGGATAAGCTACAAGATCAGGTTGTGCTCACTTTGTGCCACTTAGAAATGTTATTCCCTCCATCATTTTTTACAGTCATGGTTCATTTAATCGTCCATCTAGTTGAGGAAGCCAAGCTTGGGGGTCCAGTTCATTATAGATGGATGTATCCTATAGAAAGGTAATTACCATGCATCCAAATGTATTATTTGTTGTTAATTTTCTTATTATTCTAATTAGTTTCAAGCATCAAATCTTAATGTGTGTCTTTCAAAATATTAGGTACTTAGGACAATTGAAGTCATATGTACGTAACAGGCACAACCAGAAGGCTCTATAGCTGAATGTTACCTAGCTCAAGAGATTCTTACCTTCTGTTCAAAGTATTTAGACAACATAGAGACAAGATGGAATCAGCCTCGACGTGTTGATGATGAACCAGATGCATCTTTTCAGTCTTTAGAAGAAGATGCATTGTTTCCCAAAATAGGAAAACCAGTTGGGGGATCTTCCTATTTCAACCTAACACATGTCGAGAAACTACAAGCACATCGACATGTGTTGACCAATTGTAAACCAGTTGATCGTTTTCTTCAGTAAGTAAATTACAATACGTAATTACTCTCTCTCTCTCTCACACACACACACACATGCGCTTCATTATTGTGGAACTAATATAATCAACATATATAGGGAATTTAGGACCTATGTCACGAGAAAGTTGAGGAGTCGTACAAGGAATCCTACAGAGATAGACAAAATGGTTCATAGAGAATTTGTTGAATGGTTCAAAGGCCGTGTAAGTGGCTAAGTAAATTGTGATACTTATATTCATTCATAGTAAACATATGACTAACACAATTATTGGATGGTTTCAGATTTTGAATGATGTAAGCGAATCTCATTCAGATGATATGAAATTTCTTGCTCGAGGACCAATTAATCAAGTTAGAAGATATAGTGCATATAATGTTAATGGCTTCAAATTTCGAACCGTGGAGCGAGATGAAGGGTTGAAGACACAAAATAGTGGGATATTTGGTACATTCGGAACAAGAAGTTATGCAAGTTCTAGTGATAGTCATATGAGGTTTGGAGGTGTGCCTTATTATGAAAGATTGGTAGATATTATTGAGCTCAATTACCATGGTCGATTCATGGTTACATTGTTCAAATGTTAATGGGCTAATACGACTAATCCTAGAGGGATGACAAAGGATGATTTGGGATTTACAAAGATAAATTTCTCACGATTAATACACACTGGTGAACATGTAGATGATGAGCCATATATCCAAGCTTCAGAGGCTCAAATGGTGTATTATGTGGAGGATGGGAAGGAAAAGAATTGGTACATACCAATGCATTTAAAACCAAGAGATTTGTTTGACATGGGTGAAGATGGGAGGTATTCTATGAGAATGAACCGTTTGAACCACAAGATCTTGAGATTTTTTCCAGACGAAGCTACAAACTTGCCATTAGCAAGAGATGATGTGGATGATGAACTTCTCATATTAACTAATGATGATGACTTTGTTGATACATAAATATGTCTAGGATATTTTATGAACATTACATGTGAAACCTTATGGGTTGTTTGGTTTTGTATTGTATCAAGTCAAGAATCGGATACTAGTTTGAATCTTGTATATATATTAATTGTTTCCTAAGTCGTCCTTATCTATTAAATTTGAGTCCTTTTACTTGAAAGTCACTTAATTTCTTATTTTACTCTCCCTCAAATAATGATGTGTAGCATTCTTAACTTCACTTTATTCTATGTTTTCCTAGATTCTAGAATTATTGTCCTGCTTGCATAGGTCATAAGCTGTGGTAGCAATGTTTATACTATATTGTTTGCTTAGCTTTGAGATTATGGAAGGATTGCAGAGGTCACTTTGTATATATTCGAAATTATGTTCTAGAGTGTTAGAATATTAATTCGTTTGAAATGTGTGAATGTTGGTAATTGGAAGTATAAATATATAATGTATGTTTTCAATCCTTAGGCATGTAGCTGTATTTAACTAATGTTATTTACATGAAGTCTTATCTTAGTACTTTCTTTTCTAACTTCAGTTTTTTTTCATCTCTATAAAATAGTTGCAGACATGGTAAGGACGACAAAGCGAGCTAGATATGTAAATGCTTCTCGGTCTGATCCTGAGGCTAGCCCAACCACTCGATTGCTCCTGAGACTAGCCCAACCACTCACACTGCTCCTGAGGCCAGTCCTCCAACTCAAATTGCTCCTGAGGCCAATCCTCCAACTCAAATTGCTCCTGAGACTAGTCCTCCAACTCAAAATGCTCCACGAGTTAGAAATAATAAAGAGTCCACAAAATATTGGACTGTTGATGTCATAAGTATGTCCGCTAACTTGATGCTTTGATAATTGTTGTTTTGTTGATGCTTTGAGCCTTTTTATTTTCATAATGCATTGAGAATTGTATTTTTAGTTTGGATTTATGATTTGAATTTCAAATGACAGATGAGGAGGAAGGTACAACATATAAGGCACATATGAAAGTCAGTGATGTATGGGTTCTCCCTACAGGAAAAAAGGTGAAGGTGCCATTGAATGAAGTTGGCCAACCAATAAAGGAAGCAGGAGGTCTCCTTGGTGGGTTTTTAGGACATTTAGGGAAAGACTTTGCAATATTCCCTATTTCTTATGAAAAATGGTCAAAGGTTCCAGACACAACCAAAAGAAGTATATGACAAGACAATAAAGGTTTGTATTATGACTTTATATTTGTATAATTTAATTTTTGTTTATGTTATCTAACATTTGATTTATTGAAATTGAAGGACAAATTTTTGGTTGATGATGGTCTTGTAAAGGACTATATATTGAAGATTCTTGGAAGAAATTGGAGGGATAACCGACTCAAGTTATATAATAAGTTCTACAATGAATCTCTTACTCGAGATCAAAATATTCAGAATAACCCACCTGGCGTTCCTCGGAATGAGTGGGCGTCATATATTGATTACCGGTTAAGACCAGAAACAAAGGTAATACAATTATAATAAACACTCCTATACATGAATACTATTTGATAAATCTGATTTTTTTTAAAAAATGGGACAGGCGATGTGCAAAACTAATTATGAGAATCGGAAGAAGTTGAGTGTTCCGCACACGGGTGGATCAAAGACTTTAGCTAGGAGAAAGGATGAGATGGTAATATTCTCTAAGTACATGTAGTCAATTATCCTTTTTTGTTGAATTGTCTAATACATCTTTTATCTTTTAAAATTTGTAGGAGATTGAATGTGGACACCGACTAGGTAGGGGAATCATGTATAAAGCTACACACACAAAGAAAGATGGCACACCTATTAATGATGAAGCTAAGGAAATTATTGTAAGTATCAAGTGAATGAAAATGACATTTTCATTGCATAATATATATAAAGCATATTTACTTGCATTATTTGTATATTATATACAGGACAAGATTGATGCAAGTGAGAGTGAAGAGAATTCTTCACAAATAGGTTCATCAACAGATTCGCTTACTAGGGTGTTAGGGAAAGAACACCCAGGTTATGTTCGGGGTATGGGGTTAGGCCCTTGTCCTTCTCAAGTCTTAGGTTCGACCACTCACCAAATGAGGGGAATCTCATTGTCCTTTACTAACGAGGCAGCCTTGGTAGAAGAAGTCAAGGATTTACGAGAAGAATTGCGAACTAGCAATGAAAGGATGCATACTTTAGAAGCTCAAATGGCCCAAATGGCTTCCGTGCTTCGAAGCGTTGCGGGTCATATTCCAGCTGACCTTAGCAATATCATAGGTTCACAGGTATTCATTCAAGACATATTTTATAAATTTCTTTAAGATGCATATAATAAGCAACTTTAGTGATCAATTACTCTAACGATACAAAAATAATATTTATCTTGAATTAAAAGTATAAGTGTTAGCCAATTTGGTTTTTAATTGCTGCTAACTAGTTTTAGTTTTATTGTTGATTAAGTATTTTTTTATTTCAGTTTCCTAATCAAGCCAGTGGTGAGGGTTCACCAGCAGGGGGTGCAAGACGTTCTTCATCAGCTAGTTATGAACCACGTTCAAATCAATAGATGATACCTTTTGTATTTAGCCTATGAACAACTACTTGTTTGTTTGGGATAGTAGTTTCTATAATTATTTGACAATTTCATAAACATTTGGATATTTCAATACTTGTAATAGTTATTTTGGTACTTAATTTGGTACTAGTTAATGTGTTACTTTGATAGTAGTCATTGTGCTACTTAACTTACTACAATATCATTAGCTTCTTATTATATTCAATTTGGTATTTGAAGTATATTTTATATGTTTTGTTAAATATTGGTTTTGAACAGGTTAAATATCAAATGTAAAAACGAGCTAAATATATAAAAAAAAAATCCCGTTAGGAATTTAGTCAAATAGCGGCGGTTAGAAACTGTCACTAAATTACAAAAAGTTTAATTTTTCTCAATTAGTGGCGGTTTTGAACCGCCACAACATAACCGCATAGTCAAGTTTGAAGTTGTAGTGGCGGTTTTTAACTGTCACTAATATATTTCATTTTCAGGCCTTGTAAGTCTTTTGCGGCGGTTAAAAACCGCCACTAAAAATTAAAACAACTAACTAATAAAATTGTGGCAGTTTATAACGGCCACAAAAATAAAAAAAAATCGTCAGATATTTCATCCGTTTGTGGCAGTTCTAACCGCCACTAAAAGTAATCATTTAGCGGCGGTTGTTCCCGCGGTTGGTCCTAACCGCCACAAAGTGACCGCGCGGCGGTATAAATAGCGGTGGTTAACAAACTGCCACGAACAGCATTTAGTGGCGGTTATAACCGCCACTAAATGTCAATTTAACCACCACAAAATGCCTATTTTTTTGTAGTGGTAAGGCCAAAAGCCAGGGAAATCGGGAGCTTCCATTTCCTTGCAGTTGTCTTCGATGGGACGTAATATACAGACAAACAGTAATGGAGAAACAGAAAAGAGGTAAGACATCCTACCATCATTACTAATTATAGCATCAAGAAACCAAACGGCGCAAAGCGCCCACATATCAGTTTTGACAGCAATAATGGTAATAAACATTTAGTAGCAGTCATAATCAACCAAACAGTTCCAGGAAGTCATATATATATCTGTAATACAACAGTTCCAATTATAATAACAATAAATTCCAGATAATTCATGGACTCACTATGCACATGCATTCAATAGTCAAAATCCTACTCCATGGAGCTAGACACAACGGTCACAGAAGAAGGATCAGGAGACACATCTGCAACTCGGCTGCCGAGGGCAAAGTGCTATAATTCATCAATTTATCCACGTGCACATCATGGCATTGTATAGATAGTCTGCGCTAGATCATGATATAGGACAATATCTCGGTCCGAATCGTCAGTGCATTTGCATCGGTCTGCCCCACGGATAGAAGAGCTACCAACTGTCCATTGCGAGGTACCCGCACCCTGACACCCCCAAGGTCAACAAAAGATCTACACTTGTCTATTCGTACCCGCACTAAGGTGTGTTCAACTCCTAGGCAACTAGGCCTTACGACAGTCCAACGGACATTCACAATGCATACAGACTCTATGCATAATCATGTGTAATCATTATTACATACTATTCCACAATATGCCACAATTGGCCAAAGCAAGAATCAACACAGTCATTGGTCACTCACATGGACCCACAATATCATAATCAGTACCTTTTTAAAGTGTATTATGAATTCTTGCTTAGGTTTAGCTTTTCTTACAAAGTTTGTCTCTAAAGAAATTCTCTTAATTGACTAAATCCTCTTAGGTAATTTATTCATATACACTTAGAAGGTTATTCTAAGTCTCATGAAAATTCCATTCTAAGTTCTTTAAAATTTATGAATCTCAGTATAATTTAATTTTCCAATTAGCTAATTCTTACATCCTATCTCCATTGATTTAATCCCTAGATGTTAGGTGATAATTTACACTCTTGAATTCGATGGAGGCAATATATCTAGTATAAAATTGAAGCTATCTTTCGATGAAAAATAACATGGCTGATTGATGAGATGTCAGTCATAAGGTGAGTTAGTGACGGAAAAGGGCTGTGTTACAGTTTTTGACAAGAATGGTTAAAAAATCGATTTCTGTTGAATGAAGGTTCTATCGAATGAAGGTCAAAAACTGTCGAACATACTAGAAAATTAGCAGAAATCCTATTTCGATGGATGGGTGTTGACGTTGGAGAAATCTTCCAAGTGTCGAACCGATGAAAACACAAAATGGTCAGAAATTCAAATTCGACGGATATTGACATTGGAGAAGTTTCTATTCAATGGTCAGAATTTTAACTCGGTGGATATTGGCATTCTGACTCGACGGATCTTGACATCCTAACTCAACGGATATTGACATCCTAACTCGACAGATATTGACATTGTGCTTAATGGTCAGAAGTCTAAACTCGACGGATTTGGTCAGAAGATCAAATCCGACGGATATGGTCAAAAGTCTAAACTCGACGGATTTGGTCAGAAGATCAAATTCGACGGATATGATTAGAAGTCTAAACTCGACGGATTTGGTCAGAAGATCAAATTCGACGGATATGGTCAGAAGTCTAAACTCGACGAATTTTGACATTCTACTAAATGGTCAGAAGTTCAAATTATTACAATTGTTCACCAAAAATCCCCAAACTTTTGGGCTCAAAACCGTGGCCATCCGAGAATCAATCCGACGTCACCTCCTCCCATGTTATACGTTCCAATCCACTCAGACACATCAATATACACAAAACAACCCAATAGCAGAAACACATTACAAATAACATGCAAACACAAGACGACCCTCAATAAGGTTCCCTCACTACCAATCTCAGACAACGTTTCTAATTGCTAATAAAGGTTGAGGAGGAGTGTCTTCCTCTTAGCTTAGAGAAGCATAAAGAAAAGATGCTCCTTTTTGCTTAGAAATTTCGTGTTTAGCTTCCTGAAAGTCTTAGAATATTCAAACTTACAAAATCAAAACCAAATCTTGAAATGGATACCCATGGTCACCAAAATGACCGTGGGTCATGAAAATGAGAAGAGAGGAAGAGAAAGCCATAAGCTTTTTACCTTAAAGCTCCAACCTTTAAGCTTCAAAGGTGGAAGAGAATGAAGATGGAGAGAATGGTGAACTCTTGAAGATGACTTCCTCAAAGATGGTGGTCCTCCAAACACAAAGTGGGTGTAAGGAGTGTGACAGCTTGAAGATAATATAGAGGTGTGGGTGGTAAGGGTGTTGCTGCTGTGGAGTGAAAAGAGAAGGGAGGAAGAGAGCAGACGTGAGGGGGAAAAAATGAGAGAAGTGAAAATGTAATATGCTCCCTTAGTCAACCGTGCAGCACCAAAAAAGGGAGGAGAGAGAGAGAGAAGTGGTTGGAGGAAGCTTCCTTGAAGCTTCCCTCATATCTTCCTTGAGAAGTTTCGCGCGCTTCTCGATAAAGTGCATAGTAAGCTTGTCTCCTTAATTAGATACATTCGACAGATGATTAGTTACACTGTTAGAAATATTTTCTCAGTGAATAAAAGTCACAATTGATGAAAATAATATTTTATTATTCATCAGATAATTTTATGACACAGCAATTTTATCTAACAGATAAAACCTCGAAAAACACAAACCTCGCAAACTGTGCCCAGCCTCGGGTTTAGTAAGATCCCCCGTCGACACGTTAACAATTCAAGGTTTACCAGCCTCAAGGAAACATTTCGTTATCCCGGCTCTGCTCAGTGCGCACGCAAAATGAAGAATATATTAAAATATTCATCATTTTCAAGAAAAATCCAAAAAATTCCTAAAAATCATAAATATTATAAAATAATTATTTATAATGAAAAAAAAGATTTTCGGGATGTTACAATCACCATTGGAGAAGCTTCAGGAACAATACAGAAAACAAAAATACAAAGAGAAGATGAGAAGAAAGGTTCTCAAAACCAAGACTACAACATGAAAAAAATAAAAAAAATGCAGAAGTTCCTCCTATACTACAATCTGAATGCCGTTATTCATAACAATCCACTAAAAATCTCCATTATGAAAGTGGTTCAACCACTCTTGTCCATTATGAAGGTATGTCTAAAGTATGTCTCCCACCTTCCATTAATTGTAATCTAGATTTTTCCTATTCATAATTGTCATTTTTGTCATAATTTTGAATCCCTCTCAAGTCCATCAGATAACCCTTGAAATAAGCTTTCCAATGAGTGCTCATATGCTTAATTTGGGCTTGAAATGAGTGAGATATGTCTAAAATAGTGAAGGTATGTCCAGAAATACGTAAAACACTGCTGGTCCAACTTCAAAGCTGTCAAAACTTAAATGTCCGAATTTTCCAATTTGACATTTCAAAAAACTTGTAGATATTTTTCTCATCTTTCCTAGCATATAAAGAAAATCAAAATCAGAGATCTATAACTCAAGTTATGGCCAAAATACTGAATTAATGTCAATATGCATTAAAATTCAAAAAATTTGCTTTAAAACCCAATTCATCCCAATGATTAAAATAGGTGTTAAGATCACTTAATTACAGCCTGGATATCATTAATAAGGTAATTATGTGGATAATTAATATGTTAAAAACTGTAATTATTAAATACCCCCACACTTACTCTTTTGCACGTCCTCGGGCAAAACTCAGAATTTAGCACAAGATAGAAAAGGTAAAATGAGTGCACTCCAAAGTCTCTAAACAAAATACTTTTTTTTTATTGGAAATCAAGCGTGTAAAAACATGAGCAAATCTAACCAAGCTCTAAGGATCAAAGCAATCATGGATATCACTCCCTAACATCTCAAACTAACAAGATGAGCCAATCAATTTATACAAGTGGATTACAAGTGGTTAAAAGCTCACAAGTTATACCCTCCAACATTTCAAGTGTTTAGGCTAAAGTGTATCACTCGAAAAGTTTTCATGAAGTATACACAACCATAAGCTTGCCTATCGTCTACTTCTCCACCACTTAGTACACATGCATACAAAGATCAAAAGGGCTTAGAAGGATGTAATGAGGCTAGGGTAAGGAAGTGAACATAGAAAGCACGAAAGATCAACCCCAAGAGTATATAAATGAAAATAATGTAAAGTAATCCAAATTTCTTTTTTTTAGAAGCTTATATATGCTACTTTTTTTTCTTTTTTTTTCGTTTTTGGTTTTACTTTTTTTTTTCATCACCAACTCTTGGCACAATTTAAAAGTAACACTTCCACACTTGTTCTTAAACCCACTCCCAAAACAATTTCAAGGTTCTTTTACCCCCTAAAGTAAGGTCAATTCATTGTTTTCCACCTTGGATTGGAATGAGATAATAGAACAAAAATAGGTAAAAATAGGCTCAAAGTGGCTCAAACAATGGGTATGATGCAAGGTTAGCTATTTGGAAAGTAACTTATTCAAGAAATAACACCTTAATCAAATCAATGTATGCATGTGAAAATGTGTTCTCAAAAAGACTCAAGGCAAGTTCTAGAGTGTCATATAATCATAAGTGAAAGCACACAAGAAAGAAGGAATGACATGATATTGTCATTCATATAATAGGCTCAAAACTCTCACAAGGTTAATTTTTCAACCATAAATAATCCATTCACATGACATTTCAAAGCTCACTTGTTAAATCCAAAATGCAAGTTGTTTAATCCACTCAAACCATGAACCTATTACTTAATTTACTTCTACTCATCACTTTGACACAACTTAAAATCCATTAGAAAACATATTTTTCTTTCAAAACATTGTTTTCATTTTTGTTTTTATTTTTATTTTTTTAACAGTAAACAAACACAGAAAACAATACCCAAACAAAAATAGTAGCAGTAAAATAAAAAAATAGTGAAACAGAAGAGAGTGCAGTAATCCCCCCCCCCACACTTAAAATCTACATTGTCCTTAATGTAAAATCGTGAAGTGCAGTAAACAATGCATGATAAGAAAAATGAATGAGGGGTAAGGAAACTCCCTCTTGGTTAGTGAAGTTGAATTACACAGAGGTGGCCACACTTAAGGCCAATTCCTCTATTGTTTGTTCCTGAAAGTTGTAACACCCTCCTTAGGGCACCACACTTCATGTTACTAAATTACCAAATTACCCTTCAATTAAAAATCGCGCTTGTATTATAAATACGAGTTATAAAATTTCTTGATGATAATAAGATAAACTTAGCAGAAAATAAAGACATAACAACATTGTCACACATAATTTACATCATATATATACATACAAGCCTTTAGTACTGTCGCACTTAAATATTTTACAAACTAGACTTCCAAAGTATTTAAACTTTAATTTAAAACTAACATATAGCCCAAATCCTACTAGACAGCAGAACCCTCAGACGAGTCCTCAGATTCCTCAGCATATAGGAATCCATCATGAGGTGCAGTCCTACGGACAGGTGTCCGAGCGGACGACACAATACTAATCGCACTGGGAGTACGATAGTAAGCTCCCCAATACTGCCTAATGGATATTGGGAACTCTAGTTGTACATAAATATTGACAGAAAAGTAAGGGTGTCCTAAATGTTGTCTACTCAGTCTAATATTTAGGTCTCCCATGTAATAGATACTCTCTCTCTCTAGATCTACAGTCCATGCCTCATCTCCTCCGATGAATGTAAACCTCAGGTAGCCAAGGAAACTAGGTATCTGCATCTCTTCAAAACTCGACGTCCTCAACAGGAATCTGCTCCTCCTCAGTTTCTCGCTCTATTTCTTGCTCGACGTCTTAACGAATATAAATATAATACCAAACATTCATACAAAGAGGTGAGATCACCTACGCCAATACCAGTATGGTAGTAATGAAGATAAACACATACAATATCTCATACAGCTATCATACCATAATTACAGTTATGCCACTAACATCATTATCATCATAAAACATGTAATATACCATAATTACAATCATGCCATTATCAATGATCAAATAACCAATAAATCAATTATCATAAACATGAATTACGATAATACCCTCTATCATTATATATATGCACACAGACTCAATTTCCTACTCCATGGAGCTACAACTCAAGTCGGAGAGAGTGATCGAAAAGAATTGTCGGTACTAACATGCCTCGGACCACGTGCTCAGTCTTGCACATCCAGCATATACACGACAGTCTTTATCAGATCTTGATTAAGGATAGTGTCTCGGTTAGGATCATTGGTGTGTTGCGTAAGTCTAACCTACGGCACAGAAGAGCTACCATCTGCCCATTGTAGGCAACCCGCACCCAAATGCCCCAAAGGTCAACGAGTAACTTACACTACGCATATCGCACCTACTCAGGAGGTGTAGTCTCTCCTAGGCAACTAGTCTCATACAGTCCATCGGACCTTTCCAATGCATGTACCATGCACTATTCATATTTCTATTTCATATCACATAATCGGGTCCCCACACAATAATCTAACTATATTTCAATCGCGTAGTCATATTTTCGTGTTTTCTCAACTGCGACTCAATTCTATCGCCTTTTCAAAATCGCTTAGCGATTTTTCAACGTTTTCAAATCGCGTAAATATTTTTCTTACATTTTAAATCAAAAATACTATTTTTCTCATTTTAATACTAAAATTGGCTTTATTTTTCATATTTCCACACTAGTCCCTCAAAAACTCATATTTACATATTAGTCCCTTAAAAATTAATATTTACGTCATAGTCCCTCAAAAATTAATATTTATGAAATAGTCCCTAAAAAACTAATATTTATGAAAAAGTCCCTCATAAAATTCATATTTACAAAATCATCCCTCTTTTATAAAATATTTATAATTTAACCCCTTTAAAAATAATATTTACAATATGACCCCTCTAAGAACAAGTATTTATACAATGGCCCCTCATTTTGATAAAATTTGTAATTTAGTCCCTCTTTTATAAAAATTTGCGGTATAACTCCTCTAAAAATCAGTAAAAGGTATTGTTTAACAAAAATCATTATTTCTTTTCTTTACTACACATAAAATCATTTTATTTTACTATACTCAAATTTTTCCCAAATTCATTTAAATCTCTCAGTTCTCATTTTAATTCATCAGTGTAAAGACTTTGGTCCTTTTTCCATAGTATGGCCGTGGGCCTCGGTACTCTTTGGAGTACACATACAATCGATTCATCATGTTATTCACATTCTAAATTACACATACAATCTCATGCTTTCATAATTACACATACACACATAATATCATTAAGCATTTTATCACACATGCAAGTATAGAAACACAATCAAACACAACACAAACACAATCAAATAATCGGTGAAGAACCCTTATGGATTTTTCACCGTACAAAACCATCCTCACACCACCAAAACTTGGTTGGTGAGGTTAAATCTCCCTCTTACCTCTTGAAGACAATTTAATCGGTTAGTTTTCTTCCTTTCCTTCAAATATCGTGCAATCCCCCAAACAAATCCCTAAAATTCTTAAACAATTAGTAAAAACACAAACAAGGTTTAATATTGAAAAACCATGGAACAATCATGGTTAGAAAAATTAGAAATCCAATTTTGAACCATAAAATCAAGACTTACCCTTAAGTAAGTAAGCAAAAGGTTGGATTTTGGACAAGATAGAGTAGTTTTTTGGAAAAACTTTGTGAATGAAAAGTGTTTAGAATAGGATTTGGGTTTAGGAAATATGATGAGATAAAATTATAGAGGTTTGGTTGTGTGGGTAGTGAGCTTGGCCGAATAGAGAGGAAAGAAAATAGAAGAAAAAGTGTTCTTGGTTCTTGCTATTTTTGGAGAGAAAATGGAAGCTTTGATTTGTGATAAGTGTAATAAATGAAAATGAAGAGTAAAAACAAGGCTGCTGCTTCGTGAGTGAGCTTTAGGTGAGGTTGAGTGTTCAATTTTGCATGGTAAATATCCTAGAGTATTCACATGGAGGTGCACATGGCTTATGTCATGTTGGAGGGTTCTTGAACCTTGTAGAATCAAGCCATCCAAGCCTCCCAAGCTGCTTCCCAAAACCGTGTGGCTCTCCATCATTTTAGGGACTTAATTATTCTCAAATTACTCCTAATTGCATGCTAATTAATTAGGAAATTAGTTAGGTTAAATATCCTAACCAATCTTAATTAACATC
Organism: Ormosia semicastrata; assembly: GCA_029884595.1. NCBI lineage: Eukaryota > Viridiplantae > Streptophyta > Magnoliopsida > Fabales > Fabaceae > Ormosia > Ormosia semicastrata. The sequence continues at coordinate 58,699,233 of JAQQTO010000063.1, forward strand.
CTAATCATATAACTAATTAGTTTAATATATATTAGCATATATTATAACCTTTAATCAATATTAAGATATCTAATTAATATTTAGATCATAATTATTTAAGAACTAAACTAGTTCACTTAGTTTGCTAATTAGGTAATTAGATTAGTCAAATTAAGCTTAATTAGCTACTAACCAAATTCAAGCCTACTATTTTTGACTTAATTCTAACCATTGATTCATCTTTAATTCCTAGCCATAGATTACATCTAAGGTAAATATCAATTAGTCATAAAACTAGCATTCTAATCTCACCATTGATTAGATCAATGGCTAAGGTTAAAGGCTTCCTAACTAAGTCTTCATCCAACGGTCCTAAGTAAAGTCTATGCTCCCATCGTTGACCTATTCTTATTGGTTTAGAAAGTCAAGCCACTTTCGTTGACTTGCTCTTATTGGCTAGAATTTGTCCAGTCAGAATCGTTGACTGTTACACTAAACGTGGGTCCCACGAACTTTTTCGGGTCCATAAATAATTTTTCTACTATTTTTGAGACAAGAGGAAAATCTTGTTGAATAAAATAATATTATAATAATATAAAATTATTTTATTACACGTTAAATCCTAAAAATTATAAGATTAATATATATATCAATCAGAATTGGGTTTAGTAAGATCCCCCAGCTCTAATTAATTAAAATAAGATTTTTTCCGGTCAGAAAATTATTATTTTCTTGACTTGGAGCAAATCACACAAAATGATCAAAAATGATCTCAGAACAGTCAAATTATTTTTATAACACACAGAAAATGTAAAACAATGTAATTCTGCTATTACTATTCACATAGTCAGAATTTGGGGTGTTACAACTCTCCCCCTCTAAAATAAAGTTTCGTCCTCGAAACTTGACATATATATTCAAAATAAAAACGGATACTGCTCTCTTATCTTCTCTTCCAACTCCCATGTGGCTTCACCACTTACATCGTTCCATACCACTTTAACCAATGCGATGTCCTTTCCTCGAAGTTGCTTTACCCTTCGATCTTCAATTTTGATCGAAAATGTCTCATAGGTCAAGTTTTCCTTTAGTTGTACAGTGTCTGGCTCAATAACATGAGTCGGATCAGAAATATATTTCCGTAGTTGTGATACGTGAAATACATTATGAAGATTTGATAAGAACGGTGGTAGTGCAATCTGATAAGCTACCGGACCTACCCGACGAAGTATTTGATACGGTCCAATAAACTTCGGAGTGAGCTTCCTCGACTTGATTACTCATCCAACTCTAGTCATAGGCGTCACACGTAAAAATACATGGTCACCTTCTTCAAATTCAAGCGGTCTTCATCTTTTATCTGCATAACTCTTTTGCCGCGTCTGAGTTGTCCTCATCTTATCTTGGATCATCTTTACTTTCTCAGTTGTCTGCTGCATAAATTCGGGTCCTACCACAGTACTTTCACCATCATGGTACCAACACAATGGTGTTCTACACCTTCTCCCATATAAAGCCTCATAGGGTGCCATCCCTATGCTCGAATGGAAACTATTGTTGTAGGTGAACTTTATCAACGGTAAAAATTCATCCCAACAACCAGTTTGCTCTAGAACACAAGCCCTCAACAAGTCCTCCAATGACTGAATCGTCCTTTCTGACTAACCATCTGTTTATGGATGGTAAGCAGAACTCAAACGTAGCTTTGTTCCCATCGCTTCTTGCAAACTATTCCAGAATCTCGATGTAAATCGCGGATCTCGATCAGAGATTATACTGGATGGTACACCATGAAGTCTAACAATTTCATTGATGTACACTTGAGTCAACTTCTCCATTGAGTACTTAATGTTAATCGGTAAAAAGTGCGCCGACTTTGTAAGCCGATCAATAATCACCCATATAGAATCGTGACCTTTCCGAGTCTTCGGCAGTGCAGTTATGAAATCCATTGCTATGTCATCCCATTTCCACTCAGGAATAGGCAAAGGTTGTAACATCCCTGATGGTCTCTGATATTCCACTTTGGCCTTCTGACAAGTCAAACAGGATGATACATATTCAGTGACATCCCTCTTCATTCGTTGCCACCAATATAGCTATTTCAAATCTTGGTACATCTTCGTGGCTCCTGGATGCATACTCAACTTGCTTCTATGAGCTTCATCCAAAATTGATCTCCTCAGTTTTGGATCATTTGGTACACAAACTCTCCCCTTGAACTTCAAAATTCCATCAACACCCTCGCTGAATTCCAATTCCGCTCCTTGACTTCTTGCTTCCTTTGCTTCTTACAAATACTGATCACTGTTTTGCCCTTCTCGTATTCTATCCATCAAGTTATTCGAAATAACGATCAGGTTCAAACATATCTTTCCCGGTGTTAACTTCACAGACAATCACATATCTTGAAACTCTTCTATCAGTTCCTTCTCCTTCATCATCATAACAGAAGCATTAAGCACTTTCCTACTTAAGGCATCCGCTACGACATTCGCCTTCCCGGGATGATACTGTAACTGAAAGTCATAATCTTTCAGAAACTCAAGCCAACGCCTTTGTCTCATGTTCAACTCTTTCTGGTCAAACAGATACTTCAAACTTTTATGGTCACTAAAAACAGTGAACGTTGCCCCATAGAGAAAATGTCTCCATACCTTCAATGCAAACACCACTGCTGCTAACTCCAAGTCATGAGTCGGATAATTCCTCTCATGCACTTTCAACTGCCTCGACGCATATACCACAACCTTACGGTTCTGCATAAGTACACAACCCAATCCTGGATACGAAGCATCACAATACACCTCGAAAGGTTCACTTGGATCAGGCAGAATCAAAACCGGTGAAGTAGTCAGTCATCGTTTCAACTCCTGAAAACTTTCCTCACATGCTTCAGTCTATGTAAATGGTTGATTCTTTCGTGTAAGTTGGGTAAGAGGTCCTGCAATCTTTGAAAACCCCTCAATGAATCGTCGATAGTAACCGGCCAATCCGATGAAACTACGGATCTCCGATACAGTCTTCGGTCTCTCCCATCAACAACTGTCTCCACCTTTGAAGCATCAACTTCAATTCCATCTACCGATATGACATGCCCCAAGAATTGTACTTCGCTCAACCAAAACTCACATTTGGACAACTTGGCATACAACTTATTTTCCCTCAAAATCTGAAGAACCACTGTGAGATGTTCAGCATGCTCCTCCTGACTTCGAGAATAAATCAAGATGTCATCAATAAAGACGACAATAAACTTATCCAAGTATGAACGGAAAATCTGATTCATGAAGCCCATAAATATCGCAAGTGCATTAGTTACACCAAAAGGCATCACTTGATACTCATAATGCCCATATCGTGTTTGAAATGCAGTCTTTGGGATATCCTCCACCTTCACACGTATTTGATGATATCCAGAACGTAAATCAATCTTAGAAAATATTATGACTCCTCGCAATTGATCCATCAGATCATCGATTCTTGGTAACAGATATTTATTCTTGATTGTAATTTTGTTCAATTGTCGATAGTCTACACATAGATGAGAAGTTCCATCCTTCTTCTTTACCAACAATACTGGAGCTCCCCATGGTGATACACTTGGTCTCATAAACTGCTTCTCCAATAAGTCCTCCAACTGCTTCTTAAGTTCTGCCAACTCTACTGGTGACATCCGATAAGGCGCCATAGATATAGGTGCAGCTCCAGGTACCAAGTCAATAGAAAATTCAATCTCTCTTTCTGGCGGTAGTCCAGGTATATCTTTAGGAAACACTTCAGGAAACTCATTCACTACAAAAAATATCCTTCAAAACGTCTTCACACTGAACCTCCATAGAAGACATCAACAAGTACCCTTGGTCTCCTTCCTTCAAACAGGCTTTCACTTGAGTAGCCGTTAGGAATCTGGAATCCTTATCCTCAGGAAAAACTAACGTCTTACTAGCACAGTCTATCAAGATATGGTTAGAAGATAACCAATCCATTCCTAAGATTATATGAATCTTGGAAAGAGGCAAACAAATCAAGTCCACATGAAAGATCCTATCTCTAACAAATACAGGGCAATTCAAGCATACTTTTGTAGTTATCACAGGCTTATCAGTAGGAGTACTAACACTCAAATCATACGGCAATGTAGTCATAGTTAATCCCAAACGCTCCACACAACCACATGCAATGAAAGAAAGTGTTGCTCCCGAATCATATAATACTGTTAAAGGATTACCTTCAATAGCACACTCCTCCATTATCAAGTCCTCGGATTTAGTGGCTTCCTCCCCGCTCATAGTATACACTCGACCACCCGCCTGTGGCCTTACTGTGTAAACACTGCCCACTGATGTCTCCGCCTTCTGCTGATCACATTCTCTAGAGAAATGTCCAGGCTTCCTACACCGATAACAAATCACCCCCTTATGCTGACAGTCCTTGGTGAGATGTCCTTTCCCACACTTAAAACATTTAAGTGCAGAGGTTCCAGTTGAAACTGCTTTACTGCCGCTAGAGCTTCCCCCAAATGATTGTTGCCAATTCTGACTTACTGCTGGTTTAGTATATGGTTTCTGTTGGTAACGGTTGCCACCGCTACTCTTCCCCCTTTGGAACCGTGCTGGTCCAAAATTCTTCTTCCTTGCCTCTCGCAAATGATCAATTTCTTCGACTTTGCGGCATTTATCCAACAATTCCGAAAACTGATCGATGTCCACGGTTGCTAAAGCTCGCTTGATGTCGAGCCTCAATCCCTCTTCAAACTTTCGGCACTTCCACTCCTCATCTGGATGCATCTGGAAGTACCTCAAAAACTTAGACAAGCTTTCGAACCTTGCTGCGTACTCACTTACAGTCATCGCCCCTTGCTTCAGACTAAGAAACTCCATCTCCTTAGCATGTCGAACACTGGCTGGGAAATACTTCCCTAGAAACTTTTGCCTAAAGAGCTGCCATGTCACAACTCTCCCTTGAGCTTGGATTAACCTCTGGGCTCCTGCCCACCAAGCCTCTCCGTCACCGACTAGCACGAATGTGGCGAAATTAAGCTTCCGCTCATCAGTACAACCCATGCCTTCAAATATCTTTTCCAGTTCCTTTATCCACATATCAGCCTTCTCTGGGTCGAACTCTCTATGAAATTTTGGTGGATTGTTCCTCTGAAATTCTGACAAGCTATAAGCATCATCATGTGCTCTTTGATTCTGCTGTGCAACAACCTCAGCTATTCGTTGTATTGCTGCTACAGCTGTAGCCATATTCGGATTGTCGTCGCTGGCATTTCCAGCTGCTGCCCTCGCATTCATGCGTCCTCTTCCGCGTCCAGCCATTTCGTTCTATTCAATCAGACTAAACAACACAAAGAAAAGTGAAGGTCAGTCTTCAAACAATATTGTTTTTCTTTTGGAAAACAATTACAGAGAATCACACAACTTAGACAAGACAGACCTAACCACAAACCCAAAAGAGTCTAACTTGGGCTCTGATACCAACTAATGTAACACCCTCCTTAAGGCGCCACACTTCATGTTACTAAATTACCAAATTACCCTTCAATTAAAAATCGCGCTTGTATTATAAATACGAGTTATAAAATTTCTTGATGATAATAAGATAAACTTAGCAGAAAATAAAGACATAACAACATTGTCACACATAATTTACATCATATATATACATACAAGCCTTTAGTACTGTCGCACTTAAATATTTTACAAACTAGACTTCCAAAGTATTTAAACTTTAATTTAAAACTAACATATAGCCCAAATCCTACTAGACAGCAGAACCCTCAGACGGGTCCTCCTCAGATTCCTCAGCATATAGGAATCCATCATGAGGTGCAGTCCTACGGACAGGTGTCCGAGCGGACGACACAATACTAATCGCACTGGGAGTACGATAGTAAGCTCCCAAACTTGCCTAATGGATATTGGGAACTCTAGTTGTACATAAATATTGACAGAAAAGTAAGGGTGTCCTAAATGTTGTCTACTCAGTCTAATATTTAGGTCTCCCATGTAATAGATACTCTCTCTCTCTAGATCTACAGTCCATGCCTCATCTCCTTCGATGAATGTAAACCTCAGGTAGCCAAGGAAACTAGGTATCTGCATCTCTTCAAAACTCGAAGTCCTCAATAAGAATCTGCTCCTCCTCAGTTTCTCGCTCTATTTCTTGCTCGACGTCTTAACGAATATAAATATAATACCAAACATCCATACAAAGAGGTGAGATCACCTACGCCAATACCAGTATGGTAGCAATGAAGATAAACACATACAATATCTCATACAGCTATCATACCATAATTACAGTTATGCCACTAACATCGTTATCATCATAAAACATGTAATATACCATAATTACAATCATGCCATTATCAATGATCAAATAACCAATAAATCAATTATCATAAACATGAATTACGATAACACCCTCTGTCATTATATATATGCACACAGACTCAATTTCCTACTCTATGGAGCTACAACTCAAGTCGGAGAGAGTGATCGAAAAGAATTATCGGTACTAACATGCCTCAGACCACATGCTTAGTCTTGCACATCCAGCATATACACGACAGTCTTTATCAGATCTTGATTAAGGATATTGTCTCGGTTAGGATCATTGGTGTGTTGCGTCGGTCTAACCTACGGCACAGAAGAGCTACCATCTGCCCATTGTAGGCAACCCGCACCCCAATGCCCCCAAGGTCAACGAGTGACTTACACTACGCATATGCACCCACTCAGGAGGTGCAGTCTCTTCTAGGCAACTAGTCTCATACAGTCCATCGGACCTTTCCAATGCATGTACTATGCACTATTTACATTTCTATTTCATATCACATAATCGGGTCCCACACAATAATCTAACTGTATTTCAATCGCGTAGTCATATTTTCGTGTTTTCTCAATTGCGACTCAATTCTATCGCCTTTTCAAAATTGCTTAGCGATTTTTCAACGTTTTCAAATCGCGTAAATATTTTTCTTACGTTTTAAATCAAAAATACTATTTTTCTCATTTTAATACTAAAATTGGCTTTATTTTTCATATTTGCACACTAGTCCCTCAAAAACTCATATTTACATATTAGTCCCTTAAAAATTAATATTTACGTCATAGTCCCTCAAAAATTAATATTTATGAAATAGTCCCTAAAAAAACTAATATTTATGAAAAAATCCCTCATAAAATTCATATTTATAAAATCGTCCCTCTTTTATAAAATATTTACAATTTAACCCCTCTAAAAATAATATTTACAATATGACCCCTCTAAGAACAAGCATTTATACAATGGCCCCTCATTTTGATAAAATTTGTAATTTAGTCCCTCTTTTATAAAAATTTACGGTATAACTCCTCTAAAAATCAGTAAAAGGTATTGTTTTTCAAAAATCGTTATTTTTTTTCTTTACTACCTATAAAATCATTTTGTTTTACTATACTCAAATTTTTCTCAAATTCATTTAAATCTCTCAGTTCTCATTTTAATTCATCAGTGTAAAGACTTTGGTCCTTTTTCCATAGTATGGCCGTGAGCCTCGGTACTCTTTGGAGTACACATACAATCGATTCATCATGTTATTCATATTCTAAATTACACATACAATCTCATGCTTTCATAATTACACATACACACATAATATCATAGCTTTTGGCATTTTATCACACATGCAAGTATAGAAACACAATCAAACACAACACAAACACAATCAAATAATCGGTGAAGAACCCTTATGGATTTTTCACCGTACAAAACCATCCTCACATCACCAAAACTTGGTTGGTGAGGTTAAATCTCCGTCTTACCTCTTGAAGACAATTTAATCAATTAGTTTTCCTCCTTTCCTTCAAATATCGTGCAATCCCCTAAACAAATCCCTAAAATTCTTAAACAACTAGTAAAAACACAAACAAGGTTTAATATTGAAAAACCATGGAACAATCATGGTTAGAAAAATTAGAAATCCAATTTTGAACCATAAAATCAAGACTTACCGTTAAGTAAGTAAGCAAAAGGTTGGATTTTGGACAAGATAGAGTAGTTTTTTTGGAAAAACTTTGTGAATGAAAAGTGTTTAGAATAGGATTTGTGTAACATCCTCTTTAATATGTTATGTTTGTAAATAGTTACAGAGGTAGTTTAATACTTGCTTAACATGCTTGTTTATTTTTGTGACAATCTGAGTACGTTTAGGCACTTTGCTGTAACGCTAAGTGAGAAATATAGTTGTTATTTGCTCTGAAAGTGGCTTAAATTGCTTATTTAGTGGAAATAACTGTGGAGACTTTGTTTCTAAGTCACAAATGTGAAAACTGTACTACAATTTAAGTTTGAGAATTTTCGGAGTTAGTTTGGCTTTTTTTTAGCATACTGGTAGTGTGTTTTAGTGCCGGATTGACCCCTAGCTGATATAGAAATATCAGTTTTTGGTGAAACAGATTTTTCAATGAATCGTAGTATTTATTCTAAAGTTTTTAGAAGCTGAAAAACTTGAATTAGCATAATTCGGGTATTCTTAGCAGATAAGGAAGTTCCAGTAAAATATCTTAAGGGACATGATGGTCATTCTCTCATTTCTCTCTCTCACGTATAAGCAGCTTCTGCTGCAAAATAAAGAAAAGAAAAAAATGAAGGAAGAGAGGAGAGAAAAGGGAAGAAATGAAGAGGAAGAAGGAAAGGCAGGAAAGGAATATCAAGATCAAAGCATGGAGCTTGAGGATTGATCATCTAGCTGCTAAGGTAGGCGTTTTTGGACTTAATTTCCATCTTTCTACTCATTTTCCATACATAGGTTATTTGAAACCTAATATGTCAAATTGAGTTCTGGATGTATTTTAAGTGTTTTTCTTGCTTGAATGAACTTTAAATGATGTTTAAGACTTGTTCATGCTAAGATTTGGGATTTAGAAACTGAAAATACTCATTTTGGACCTAAATTACTCAAAGAGGTGATTTTAGGAGTTTGGATGAGTGATTTGTGTTTTGATCCATTTAGAATGAAATTAATTGGTGTTTTATGCTTCCCTCATGTTTGTAAACTTGTTTGGGACCTTAGAATACCTAGAAACTAGTTTGGATTGGCCAAAAATCGAGTTTTTAGCCATTGGAACAGTAACCATTCTGCAAAATTCTGCAGAATCTGGGTTCTGTCACGGGGGCCTAGGCGCTCGGTAATGGGGGCTGCGGCTCTCAACGCGGGCCGAGGCGCTCGGTAATGGGGGCCGAGGCGCTCATTCGATGACAGCACCAGTAGAAAATCCAGGGAGCAGAGGGCCGCGGCGCATGAGTTTGGGGGCCGAGGCGCTGAGTTCTGGAACACCAAAAGTATCATTTTTGATATTTTGGGATGTCTTAAGTGATGGGATCACTTATATATGCTTTCCTACGTGTGAAGGGACACAAATGGGGGTAATTCTTGGAAAGAATAACCATTTGACATATTTGTTTGAAAGTGAGAAGACTTTAGGCAAAACCTTGAGTTTGAAGGCCTTATAAGTATATATCTAAGACCTTGCACAACATGAGGTTGTCTTGGAAATCACTTGTGAAGTGATGATGTGAGGATCTTGGTATGGGAAATCTAGTAACATAATTTCTTGCTACTTTGTTGGATAAGTGGGGTCAAGATTATGATATGCTAGTAATTGAATATTTATATATCTAAGACCTTGCACAACATGAGGTTGTCTTGGAAATCACTTGTGAAGTGATGATGTGAGGATCTTGGTATGGGAAATCTAGTAACATAATTCTTGCTACTTTATTGGATAAGTGAGATCAAGATTATGATATGCTAGTATTTGAATTTGTGGCTTGGATATTCAATTTCAAACTTGATATTTATTTTATTTTCCTATGTATTGTGACCTTAGATGGTGTGCACAACCATATGACCAGAGAATGAGGTGTTGGATCCGAATTCTCCTTGCATGTTTGCTAGTATGGTCAGGGTTACCGGTGTATGGGGTTGGTAGTAGTACTCTTACCTTTGTGAGGGGAACAAGTCCACACATCACCAGGTAGTGTATGGGTTTTTATGCCTATCCTACTTAGTATATACAAGGAACGTGGTTCCTGGGGAAATAAATAAATATCTTGTGTTTTCAAACTTTAAGTCCTGCATTGGCATTGCATATCCATAATACGTGGACTTTGTTTGAGCATAACCATACATCATATCATAAAGCATTGCACTTATGGTCGCTGTATGGGCAGTTGCCTTATTTGTTTGATGGTTGCCTGTTGATGATATCTTATGATTGTATGGGCGGTTGTTTGATATCATTGATTATTCGATATTAGCGTGAGATAGAATTATAACTTGCCTTGTGAACGAACTTGAGTATGAGTTCAATTTTTCTATTGCAGGCTTTAATTGTATGCGTTCAGTTGATTTATTTGTTGTAAATGATTAACTGCTGGTTTTGGTACGCTTAGACTGAGAAATTGTAATTTCTCACCCTGTTGTGTTCCATGTAATTCCAGGTGAAGCCCTTAAAAAGGGTAAGGATAAAACAACAAAGAAGCAGAAGACTTAGACTAGTGTTTTGTTTCTTGGTGAACTAGTTGTGTATTTATATATATTTCTAGTTATTTTGAAAAGCTTATGTATACTTTATGGCATGTTAGCCAATGACAGTGGTACATATGACTTTTTGATTAATCGTGGCTCTTTATAATGGCTGCGTTATGGGTTTATTTATGAACGTAATTTAGTGACATGTTTAATACGTTTTATTATGAAATATTCCATTGATTTTATACTAATTCGTACTAGGGTGTTACATTTTGGTATCAGAGCAGTTTATCCTGATAAGCCAGGGTGTGGACTGACTATGCTTAGGCATATTTAGGAGTTCCTTTTTGTCTATTGTACATTTCTTTTATCTCTTGTGTGAGAAATTTGGAGGATATGTATAACTGCCTTACTTTGACTGTTTTAGTTACTGTGGCACATTACATGATATTGAGATTAGCTACCTCAATATGTGATGTTCTGTGTTTATAGGAAACTATGGCAGCAAGAGGGCGACCCCGTGGAAGTAGTAACAGGAACTCTGGGAATGAAGGCACTAATATGGCAGCCGCCATGATGGCAATGGCTAATGCTATGACCCAACAAACAGAGCAGACAGCAGTAACTGCTAGAGTACTTGAGAGGTTAGTAACACAGCAACCAATACCACCTCCACCTCCACCATATTACCAAGAGGCGGTTGGAAGAAATCAGACTTTCCAGGATCTCTCGGAATTCAGGAAATCAAATCTGTCTTCCTTTAACGGAGAGTATGACCCGGTTAAAGTTGAGGGTTGGCTCAAAGAGATGGAGAAGATTTTCACTGTTATGGCTTGCTCAGATGAGCAGAAGGTACTTTTTGCTGCTTATGTGCTGGTGAGGCAGAGGAGTGGTGGGTGGATACAAAGAGGGCTTTTGAGGCATCAAGAACTTATGTGATGTGGGGGTTCTTTAGAAGCTCATTTCTGTGAAAGTTTTTTCCACAGACTCTTCAGAACGCCAAAGAGATGGAATTTCTTAAGCTGGAACAAGAGGATATGTCCATTGGTCAGTATGTGGTCAAATTCATTGAAATGTCTAAGTTTTCTTCTTGTATCAAATTTAACCCTGATAAATCTTGGAAGTGTGTTAAATTTGAGGAAGGATTGAGGAAAAACATTCAGAATGTCGTTCGACCATTTGAAATTCGAGATTTTGAAACTCTGGTTAATAAGTGTCGAATAGTTGAAAAGCAATTTAAGAATCCTTCTTTGGAGCCTAAGTCACAGGATTTTCAAAAGAGAAAGAGAGGTGATGATAAGTTCAAGAAGGGATCTTCTAAATCTAGCTTTACTCAAGGTAAGGGTAAGCAGGTTCAGAAGGAGTTTTTGGGACCAAAGTGTTCCAAATGTGGGAGACAGCATAGAGACCGTCCCTGCCCAGTGTGCTTTGTGTGTGGACAAAGTGGTCATTTTGCGAATAAGTGTCCGTTAAAGAAGGAAACTGCGCCTATTTAAAAACCATAAGCTAGAGGGAGAGTATATTCCCTAAGTGGTGAAGGGTGACTCAGTCTTTTGACCTCATTGAAGGTAAATGCATTATTCACGATCATTTTTTAACTGTGTTGTATGATTCGAGAGCATCCCACTCCTTTGTTTCGAATGATTGTGTGAATGAGCAGGATTTACCTGTATCTGAACTTTCATATGACTTATCTGTATCTACACCTACTGGTAAGCCAGTTACGACATCTAGAGTGTGTCTTGATTGTTGTGTAGAGGTAGAAGAAAAGATTTTTAGTGTAAATCTTATCTGTTTGCCTCTTGTAGATATTGATATCATTCTTGGCATGGATTAGTTGTCCACCAACCATGTAGTTTTGAATTGTTCAAAAAAATCCCTGGTTTTTTTGTCAGATATACCTACTAGAGTCGTTCCAACTGAGTCTATATATCTCAATGCGAATCAGGTTAATCTCTGTTTAGAGGAGGGATCTCAAGGATATGTACTCTTGTTTTCACTAAGCACTGAGGTTGAGCAAGGCCTAGGTGAGATATTTGTGGTGAGGTAATATCCTGAAGTCTTTCCTGATGACATAATGGAGTTGCCACCCAAACGAGAGATAGAGTTTTCTATAGACCTAGTTCCTGGGGTGGGACCTATTTCTATAGCACCTTATCGTATGGCGCCGCTAGAGTTAGCAGAACTCAAAAAGTAAATCGAATAATTATTGGATAAGCAATTCATAAGGTCGAGTGTTTCTCCGTGGGGAGCACCTGTGCTTTTAGTAAAGAAAAAGGATGGTACCATGAGGCTCTGTGTAGACTACAGATAACTGAACAAGGTGACCATTAAAAATAAGTATTCGTTGCCTAGGATAGACGATCTAATGGATCAACTGAGAGGAGCTGCGGTTTTCTCAAAGATTGATCTCAGGTCTGGATATCATCAGATAAGGGTTAGGGAAGAGGATATCCCTAAGGCAGCTTTTAGAACTAGGTATGGGCATTATGAGTACCTCGTGATGTCCTTTGGGTTGACAAATGCATCGGCAGTGTTTATGGATTACATGAATCAGATTTTTAGACCCTACCTGGATCAATTTGTTGTGGTTTTTATCGATGATATTTTGATCTATTCTAAGACGATGGAGGAGCATGAACAACATTTGAGGGTAGTGTTAGAGACTCTTAAGGAAAATAAGTTGTTTGCTAAACTATCTAAATGTGAGTTCTGGCTTTCACAAGTGCAGTTTTTAGGACATGTGATATCTCAAGATGGGATTTCTGTGGATCCAAGCAAAGTTGATGCAGTGTTACAGTGGGAGAGACCTACCACTGTGACCGAGATTAGAAGCTTCTTAGGCTTAGTAGGGTACTATAGAAGGTTATAAAGGGTTTTTCTCAACTAGCGCTACCATTAACTAGATTAACTAGGAAAGGTAGTTCTTTTGTATGGACTCAAGCTTGCGAGGATAGTTTCCAAGAACTTAAAATAAGGTTGACTACTACACCGGTTTTGGTAATTCCTGATCCTTTGGAAAACTTTGAGGTGTTTTGTGATGCTTCAAAGATGGGTTTGGGTTATGTTTTGATGTAACATAGAAGAGTTGTTGCCTATGCATCAAGGTAATTGAGACCTCATGAGGAGAATTACCCTACTCACGACCTGGAGTTAGCCGCTGTAGTTTTCGCCCTTAAGGTTTGGAGACATTACTTGTATAGAGTTCAATTTGAGGTGTTCAGTGATCATAAAAGTTTGAAATACTTATTTGATCAGAAGGAGCTGAACATGAGACAACAAAGATGGATGGAGTTTTTGAAAGACTACGGTTTTGAGTTAAAGTACCATCCGGGTAAAGCCAATGTGGTGGTTGATGCACTGAGTAGGAAATTCCTACATGTGTCCCGTATGATGATCCAAGAGAGTGAACTTCTTAGGAGTTTTAGAGATATGAGTCTTTCGGTAGCTGTGTTACCACATAGTCTCAGTATGATTCGAGTGGCCATAGTGAGTGACTTTAGGACTCAGATCTTGGAAGCTCAAAAGGAGGACGAGACTCTTAGTGATGTAAGTGAGCAGATCTTTCTAGGTAATCCTGGTGATTTTGATATGTCGGATGACTGGATGATCAAGTTTAGAGGTAGACTTTGCATTCCTCATGAATCTGAGATCAAAGAAAGGATCCTTAAAGAAGCTCATAGTAGTCAATACACTATCCACCCCGGGGCCACTAAGATGTACCAAGACTTGAGGAAGTTGTTTTGGTGGTCTGGTATGAAAAGGGATATAGCCGAGTTTGTGGCTAGGTGTCTAACTTGTCAGAAAGTCAAGATAGAACACCAGAAACCCCCTGGACCTCTTCAATCTTTAGGAGTCCCTGAGTGGAAGTGGGATCGCATCACAATGGATTTTGTGATGGGTTTGCCTAGAACTTAGTTAGGATTCGATGCAATATAGGTTGTAGTGGATAAATTAACTAAATCTGCCCATTTCATACCTGTTAGAGCTAACTATTCCATGGATAAACTTACTTAGTTTTACCTTAAGGAGATAGTTAGGATGCACGGTGTACCCCTTAGTATAGTTTCTGATAGAGACCCGAGATTTACATCTAGATTTTGGGGAGCCTTGCAGAAAGCTTTCGGAACAAAACTTAGTTTAAGTACAACATACCATCCACAGACTGATGGTCAGTCAGAAAGAACTATTCAAACCCTTAAGGATATGCTAAGAGCATGCGTGCTAGAGTAGAAAGGGAGTTGGGATAAGTTTTTACCCTTAGTGGAATTTGCCTACAACAATAGTTTTCATGCTAGCATAGGTATAGCACCGTATGAAGTACTTTATGGTAGAAAGTGTAGGTCACATTTATGCTGGTATGAGGTTGGAGAGAAAACCATTCTAGGACCTGAGTTGGTACAGCAGACCACTGATCAAATCAAAATGATTCAGGATAAATTGGTTAGGGCTCAAAGTAGGCAGAAGAGCTATGTTGATAAAAGAATCTGTGCAGTTAAGGGAGGATTTGTCTTATGCTATGCGGCCAATGAGAATCGTGGACAGAGGGGTCAAAGAGCTTAGATGTAAGCAGATTCCTTTAGTGAAGGTTCTTTGGGATGATGTTAGCTTCGAAGAGGCAACTTGGGAGTTGGAATTCCCTATGCAGCAAGATTACCCACAGTTGTTTATATGAGGTGAGCAATTTTGGGGACAAAATTTTAAAAGGGGGAGAGAAATGTAACATCTTCTTTAATATGTTATGTTTGTAAATAGTTACAGAGGTAGTTTAATACTTGTTTAACATGCTTGTTTATTTTTGTGACAATCTGAGCACGTTTAGGCACTTTGCTGTAACACTAAGTGAGAAATATAGCTGTTATTTGCTCTGAAAGTGGCTTAAACTGCTTATTTAGTGGAAATAATTGTGGAGAGTTTGTTTCTAAGTCACAAATGTGAAAACTGTACTACAGTTAAAGTTTGAGAATTTTCGGAGTTAGTTTGGCTTTTTTTTAGCATACTGGTAGTGTGTTTTAGTGCCGGATTGACCCCTAGCTGATATAGAAATATTAGTTTTTGGTGAAACAGATTTTTTAACGAATCGTAGTATTTATTCTAAAGTTTTTAGAAGCTGAAAAACTTGAATTAGCATGATTCGGGTATTCTTAGCAGATAAGGAAGTTCTAGTAAAATATCTTAAGGGACATGATGGTCATTCTCTCATTTCTCTCTCTCACGTATAAGCAGCTTCTGCTGCAAAATAAAGAAAAGAAAAAAATGAAGGAAGAGAGGAGAGAAAAGGGAAGAAAGGAAGAGGAAGAAGGAAAGGCAGGAAAGGAATATCAAGATCAAAGCATGGAGCTTGAGGATTGATCATCTAGCTGCCAAGGTAGGGGTTTTTGGACTTAATTTCCATCTTTCTACTCATTTTCCATACATAGGTTATTTGAAACCTAATATGTCAAATTGAGTTCTGGATATATTTTAAGTGTTTTTCTTGCTTGAATGAACTTTAAATGATGTTTAAGACTTGTTCATGCTAAGATTTGGGATTTAGAAACTGAAAATACTCATTTTGGACCTAAATTACTCAAAGAGGTGATTTTAGGAGTTTGGATGAGTGATTTGTGTTTTGATCCATTTTGAATGAAATTAATTGGTGTTTTATGTTTCCCTCATGTTTGTAAACTTGTTTGGGACCTTGGAATACCTAGAAACTAGTTTGGATTGGCCAAAAATCGAGTTTTTAGCCATTGGAACAGTAACCATTCTGCAAAATTCTGCAGAATCTGGGTTCTGTCACGGGAGCCTAGGCGCTCGGTAACGGGGGCCGCGGCTCTCAACGCGGGCCGAGGCACTCGGTAATGGGGGCCGAGGCGCTCGTTCGATGACAGCACCAGTAGAAAATCCAAGGAGCAGAGGGCCGCGACGCATGAGTTTGGGAGCCGAGGCGCTGAGTTCTGGAACACCAAAAGTATCATTTTTTATATTTTGGGATGTCTTAAGTGATGGGATCACTTATATATGCTTTCTTACGTGTAAAGGGACACAAATGGGGGTAATTCTTGGAAAGAATAACCATTTGACATATTTGTTTGAAAGTGAGAAGACTTTAGGCAAAACCTTGAGTTTGAAGGCCTTATAAGTATATATCTAAGACCTTGCACAACATGAGGTTGTCTGGGAAATCACTTGTGAAATGATGATGTGAGGATCTTGGTATGGGAAATCTAGTAACATAATCTCTTGCTACTTTATTGGATAAGTGGGGTCAAGATTATGATATGCTAGTAATTGAATATTTATATATCTAAGACCTTGCACAACATGAGGTTGTCTTGGAAATCACTTGTGAAGTGATGATGTGAGGATCTTGGTATGGGAAATCTAGTAACATAATTCTTGCTACTTTATTGGATAAGTGGGATCAAGATTATGATATGCTAGTATTTGAATTTGTGGCTTGGATATTCAATTTCAAACTTGATATTTATTTTATTTTCCTATGTATTGTGACCTTAGATGGTGTGCACAACCATATGACCTGAGAATGAAGTGTTGGATCCGAATTCTCCTTGCATGTTTGCTAGTATGGTCAGGGTTACCAATGTATGGGGTTGGTAGTAGTACTCTTACCTTTGTAAAGGGAACAAGTCCATACATCACCAGGTAGTGTATGGGTTTTTATGCCTATCCTACTTAGTATATACAAGGAACGTGGTTCCTGGGGAAATAAATAAATATCTTATGTTTTCAAACTTTAAGTCCTGCATTGGCATTGCATATCCATAATACGTGGACTTTGTTTGAGCATAACCATACATCATATCATAAAGCATTGCACTTATGGCCGCTGTATGGGCAGTTGCCTTATTTGTTTGATGGTTGCCTGTTGATGATATCTTACAATTGTATGGGCGGTTGTTTGATATCATTGATTATTCGATATTAGCGTGAGATAGAATTATAACTTGCCTTGTGAATGAACTTGAGTATGAGTTCAATTTTTCTATTGCAGGCTTTAATTGTATGCGTTCAGTTGATTTATTTGTTGTAAATGATTAACTGCTGGTTTTGGTACGCTTATACTGAGAAATTGTGATTTCTCACCCCGTTGTGTTCCATGTAATTCCAGGTGAAGCTCTTAAAAAGGGTAAGGATAAAAAAACAAAGAAGCAGAAGACTTAGACTAGTGTTTTGTTTCTTGGTGAACTAGTTGTGTATTTATATATATTTCTAGTTATTTTGAAAAGCTTATGTATACTTTATGGCATGTTAGCCAATGATAGTGGTACATATGACTTTCTGATTAATCGTGGCTCTTTATAATGGCTGCGTTATGGGTTTATTTATGAACATAATTTAGTGACATGTTTAATACATTTTATTATGAAATATTCCATCGATTTTATAGTAATTCGTACTAGGGTGTTACAATTTGGGTTTAGGAAATATGATGAGATAAAATTATAGAGGTTTGGTTGTGTGGGTAATGAGCTTGGCCGAATAGAGAGGAAAGAAAATAGAAGAAAAAGTGTTCTTGGTTCTTGCTATTTTTGGAGAGAAAATGGAAGCTTGATTTGTGATAAGTGTAATAAATGAAAGTGAAGAGTAAAAACAAGGGCTGCTAGTGAGTGAGCTTTAGGTGAGGTTGAGTGTTCAATTTTGCATGGTAAATATCCTAGAGTGTTCACATGGAGGTGCACATGGCTTATGTCATGTTGGAGGGTTCTTGAACCTTGTAGAATCAAGCCATCCAAGCCTCCCAAGCTGCTGCCCAAAACCGTGTGGCTCTCCATCATTTTAGGGACTTAATTATTCTCAAATTACTCCTAATTGCATGCTAATTAATTAGGGAATTAGTTAGGTTAAATATCCTAACCAATCTTAATTAACATCCTAATCATATAACTAATTAGTTTAATATATATTAGCATATATTATAACCTTTAATCAATATTAAGATATCTAATTAATATTTAGATCATAATTAATTAAGAACTAAACTAGTTCACTTAGTTTGTTAATTAGGTAATTAGATTAGTCAAATTAAGCTTAATTAGCTACTAACCAAATTCAAGCCTACTATTTTTTACTTAATTCTAACCATTGATACATCTTTAATTCCTAGCCATAGATTACATCTAAAGTAGATATCAATTAGTCATAAAACTAGCATTCTAATCTCACCATTGATTAGATCAACGGCTAAGGTTAAAGACTTCCTAACTACGTCTTCATCCAACGATCCTAAGTAAAGTCTATGCTCCCATCGTTGACCTATTCTTATTGGTTTAGAAAGTCAAGCCACTTTCATTGACTTGCTTTTGTTGGCTAGAATTTGTCCAGTCAGAATCGTTGACTGTTACACTAAATATGGGCCCCACGAACTTTTTTGGGTCCACAAATAATTTTTCTACTATTTTTGAGACAAGAGTAGAGTCTTGTTGAATAAAATAATATTATAATAATATAAAATTATTTTATTACACAGTTAAATCCTAAAAATTATAAGATTAATATATATATCAATCAGAATTGGGTTTAGTAAGATCCCCAAACTCTAATTAATTAAAATAAGATTTTTCCCGGTCAGAAAATTATTATTTTCTTGACTCGGAGCAAATCACACAAAATGATCAAAAATGATCTCAGAGCAGTCAAATTATTTTTATAACACACAAAAAATGTAAAACAGTGTAATTCTGCTATTACTGTTCACATAGTCAGAATTTGGGGTGTTACAAAAGTCCTCATGAAAATGCTTGAGTCTATGCCCATTGACCTTAAAAATTCTATTGTCTTCATGTCTTGAAGCTCAACTACACTGTAAGGAAAAGTGTTAACAATAAGAAAAGGACTGTCCCACTTAGATCTTAACTTATCGGGTATCAACTTTAGCCTAGAATTATACAAAAAAACTATTCACTAAGTGCAAACTACTTTCTGCCAATCATATTGTCATGGAATGTATTGGTTCTTTCTTTGTAAATTCTTGAGTTCTCATAGGCTTCCAAACAGATCTCTTCCAACTCTCGCAGTTGTAATTTTCTATGTACTCCTGCTTAGTCTAGATCCATGTTGCACTTCTTCACCGTCCAAAATACTCTATGCTCTACCTCTACTAGAAGATGACATGCCTTTCCAAAGACAATCCTGTAAGGTGACATCCCTATTGGTGTCTTGTAGGCTATTCTACAAGCCCAAAGAGCATCATCAAGGCGCAAGCTCTAATCTTTCCTGTTAGGTTGGACTGTCTTCTCAGAGATCTGCTTGATCTCTCTATTAGAAACTTCTACTTGCCTATTAGTTTGGGGGTGGTATGGTGTGGATACCCTATGAACAACTCCATATTTGCGCAGCAAGGCCTCCATAGTACGGTTACAAAAATGAGAGCCTTGGTCACTAATCAAAGCCCTGGGAAACCCAAATCTGCAGAAAATATGAGACTTGACAAAATCCATAATAACTCGAGAATCATCAGTACAAGTGGCATTAGCCTCCACCCATTTAGAAACATAATCAACAGCAAGCAATATATAAGCAAAACCAAAAGATATAGGGAAAGGACCCATAAAGTCTATACCCTAAACATAAAAATCTCACAAAAGAAAAGAGGTTGCAGAGGCATCTCATTCTTGCATGAAATGCTTCCCGTTCTCTAGCATTGCTCACAAATATTGCACAGTCTGTGTGCATCATGAAACATGGAAGGCCAATACAGTCCTGAGTCTAAAATCTTCCTAGTTGTGCATTGTGGTCCAAAGTGGCCTCCACAAGCTTGGGAATGATATAATTTCAACACTGATTGGAACTCATGGTCAGGCACACATCGTCTGATCATTTGGTCACTGCACATCTTCCAGAGGTATGGATCACCCCAAATGTAATATTTGGCATCACTCTTAAGCTTAGCAACCTGTGCTCTAGTAAAGTGTTGAGGTATCTCATGTGCAGTAATGTAATTCACTATACCACGAACTCTGCCCATGCATCTGGTAAAGCTGCTTATCTAGGAAAGTATCACGAATGGGAGAATCCTCAAGTGGTCTCTGGATCTGGCTCAAATGATTTGCTACAAAGTTTTTTGCACCATTCTTATCTCTGATCTCTATGTTAAATTCTTGAAGAAGAAGCATCCAGCAAATTAATCTTGGTTTAGCATCTAGTTTCTTCAGCAAGAACTTCAAAGCTGCATGATCAAAGAATATAATTATTTTAGAGCCAAGTAAGTAAGAGCGAAATTTATCTAATGCAAAAACGATGGCCAAAAGCTCCTTCTCAGTGGTGGTGTAATTAGCCAAGACTACATCTAATGTGCGAGAGGTATAAGCTATGACATGAGAATTTCTGCCAACTCGCTGAGCTAAGATTGCGCCAAGTGCAAAATTGGAGGCATCATACATTAGCTCTAAAATGTAAGATCCCAACTAGGTGACTGGATGATTGGAGTGGTAATGAGGCGTCTCTTCAATTCATCAAAAGCATCTCAGTATGCTTGATCAAACATAAATTCCACATCTTTTTGAAGTAGTTTGGATAGAGGCAAAGCAACTTTGCTAAAGTCTTGGATGAACCTCTTGTAGAATCCTGCATGGCCAAGAAAAGAACGCACTTCCCACATAGATGCAGGGTAAGGTAAAGAAACAATAACATCTATCTTGACCTTATCAATTTCAATGCCTCTGCTAAACACTAAATGCCCTAAAACTATGCCTTTCTCTACCATGAAATGACATTTCTTAAAATTCAAAACAAAGTTAGTCTCAATGCATCTATCTAAAACTCTAGATAGACTTTGAAGACATGCATCAAATGATGAACCATACAGAGTTAAATTATCTATAAATACCTCCATGTAACTCTCTAAAAGATCAGAAAATATACTTACC
Organism: Ormosia semicastrata; assembly: GCA_029884595.1. Classification (NCBI taxonomy): domain Eukaryota; kingdom Viridiplantae; phylum Streptophyta; class Magnoliopsida; order Fabales; family Fabaceae; genus Ormosia; species Ormosia semicastrata. Next base: position 58,720,608 of record JAQQTO010000063.1, read on the forward strand.
ATGCACCTTTGGAAAGTGCCCAGAGTATTGCACATGCCAAATGGCATCCTCTTATAGGCAAATGTACTGACCGGACAAGTGAAAGTGGTCTTATGTTGGTCCTCAGGTGCAATGTGAATCTGAAAGTAGCTTAAAAATTCATCCAAGAAGCAATAATGAGATCTGCTTACTATCCTCTCTAAGACTTGATCTATGAAGGGAAGAGAAAAATGATCCTTTCAAGTGGCTTGATTTAGCTTCTTGTAGTCTATGCACACTCGCCAGCTATTCTGCACTCTAGTTGGAACCAATTCATTGTTTTAATTCCTTACCACAGTCATCCTAGTCTTCTTAGGAACCACTTGGACAGGACTGAACCACTCACTGTCAAATATGGGGTATATGATGCCTGGTGCTAGTAGTTTGCTGATTTCTTTCTTCACCACATCTAGAATAATAGGATTTAGTCGCCTCTAGGGTTGTTTTATTAACCTGGCACCTTCATCTAATAAAATCCTATGCATGTATATAGAAGGACTAATACTAGGAATGTCAAAAAATGTCCATCCGATGGCCTGCTTATTCTGCCTCAAAACCTACAATAATTTTTCTTCTTGTTCAGGTTACAGATTCTTAGCAACAATCACTGGCAGTTTCTCACTATCTCCCAAATATGCATATTTAAGATGGTCTGGCAAAGTCTTCAACTCAAATGATGGGGGTTGCACAATGAAATATAGCAAGCTATTTGAAACAACTAACTCAGCAGCATTAAATTCAGCATAATTATGACTCTCATTTTCACATGCTGCATTATTCAAGTCAGCAGTTGCATCATCACTCATAACTGCATAAATCTCAGCACATGCAATACATGGTTCAATATCACAGCCAGCACATGTATCATAGGTAATAGAATCTAGAAAGTTAACAATATTATGGAATTCAACATACATATCAGTATAAGCATCATCAACCAACATCTTAATCATGTTAACATGGAAAATTGAATGTTCCTCTAGGGGATATCTCATGGCATAAAAAATGTTAAACTACACAACATCTTCGCCAAATTCCATAGAAATGGTGTCAGCATGCACATCTATCTTGGTCTTGGCTGTCTTGAGGAATAGTCTGCCTAGAATCAATGGAGCGTGGTTTGTTGAAAACTCATCTTCCATGTCCATAATGTAGAAGTTCGCTGGGAAAATCAATTCATTCACTCGAACTAACACATCTTCCAGCACTCTTGCAGGATGAGTAGTGGTCCTATTTGCCAACTGAATCACTATACCAGTGGGTTGCGAAGCCCCAATGTTCAAAGACTTATAAACTGACATAGGCATGACATTAATAGAAGCACCCAAATCTAGCATTGTATGTTCAAATCTAGAATTGCCTATCGTGCACAGGATTGTGAAAGTTCTAGGATATTTGCATTTCTGTGGCATGCTTGGTTGAATCATTGTAGAAAAAGCCCATACTAATCTTCTTAATACCCTTAAGTCTTCTCTTGTGAGTACACAACTCCTTAAGGAATTTGGCATACTTAGGAATCTACTTGATTGTATCCAGTAATGGAATATTGACTTTCACTTTCCTGAAGGTCTCAAGAAGCTCTCTATCCTTCTCTGCCTCATCTATCTTTTTGGTCTGAATGGCTCTCTGTGGAAAGGGAAGGGCTACTGTAGGCTTTTGATGCTCATCAACAACCATTGATTCTTTTTACCTTCAAAAACTGATTTCTTTACTGGTTGTTGCTTGCTTACAGGTTGAGGTTCAGGTGGTGCTTGTACAGATTTTTCAGACCTCAGCATAATGGCATGTACATCTTTTTTTTTGGATTGGGAACTGTTTAGGAAGGGAGCTGCCCAGAACTTTGGGCTTGTAGCTGACTCAATGTAGAGGGTAATTGTCTAATTTGAGTTTCTAAATTTTGAATAGTGGCCTCTTTAACACCCCAATTTTTCCTTTATTTCTAGTTTATCTGTGATTTCTGTGATGCTATAAGTTTTTGTAATTTTTATGAGTTTTTGTGAATTATTTGACTTCTTTAGATTATTTTAATATTATTTTTGAAAAAATTGGGACTGTTAAACTGGGCCGGGGGATCTTACTAAACTTAAAATTGGAGACAGTTTTCAAAGTTTTCATTGTCTGAAATTTTATCTGACAGATAAAATTTGGGTATGCTCTATTATCCATTGGACAATAGATACCGGCTTTGTTAACTGTGACTTTTGTCCATTGGATAATAGCTTGTAGTAAAGATCTAGCAGATTATTTCTATCTAGTCACCTTTATGACATGATCCATGTGACATCACCCACATGACATCATCTTTGACTTTTGGACCAAGGAGAGAAGCTTCTCAAGGAAGCTTTGTGAGGCTTGTTGGAGAAGCCTTTGACACCTTCCCAAGGAGAGGTGTACGACCATGAGGGGGAAAAAGAGGTTTCTAGTGGAAGCTTCACAAAACTCATTTCATTATTTTCCTATTCACTTTTCAAGAATCAAAAAGCTATACACATTTTTCTCTCATTTTCTCTCCCTAAGGCTCATGGCCACTCTCCCAAAATCAACTCTCTCATCTTCTTTAATTTTTACCATCTAAATTCCTTGAATCTAAATCCCTTTCTAAGGCACATTAGTGAGAAGATCTTGACTTGTTCATCTTTTTCCAAGTATTTCTTCAAGCTAGGGCTTGAAGACTTCTAAGGGAAAATTTCTTCATCTTCATTCTTCTTCCTTTTCTCCTTTCTTTTCTTCTTGCTAAGATCATGATTTTGATCCATGGTCATTCTTCTCCAAGTCTAAAATGTTGATTCTTTGGTATGTCATTTTCGTTTTTCAAGAAGCTCTTGGAAGAGGAAGTTTGTTTCAAGAAGATATTCAAGAGGTGGTTAGATATCCTCTAAGTAAGAGGGAGATTACTCTCATCAACCTTTCATAGTGGTGAGAGATGTTTTGTTGTGTTGAGAGTGGAGTATCCATGTGAGGAATCTTCACTTGATTGTATTTGACTCTTGGTGATTTTTGTAATTTTTGTTCTATATGATTTTGTGGCTTGGTGTTGTTCATGATCTTGATAAAATGTAAAATTCTTGATGATTGATATATATATTGGTTGCTTGAAATCCTTTATGGAAGATGAAAATTTTGAGGTCCAAGGACCTTATATAGCTCACGGCGAAGAGACCTCAAATAGGGTATCCAAGACAAAATTTTTGTGTTGATTTGGAACTTAAATGTTTAGGTGAAAAAGAAATTAGATTATAATCCGTATTTTCCAAGATTAAACCTTTTTCGCATTTTGTTAAGTTTTGATGTTTTGATGTATAAATGTGACACCCTAAGGAGGTTGTTGCAGCCGTTGTCCTCTATTGGAACTGAATGTTATTTGTAGTCATCTGCTTTATCGAAGTCCTCAAAGGAAGGCTCACATTTTGTGGTTGCTGGACTTGGTTGTTGCTACATAGGCTGCTGGAATTGCCTACTTGGTCTAGCTTGAGGTTGAGATTATTGTTGTCTCATTAGCTGCTGGAATGGTTGCTTATATTATAATGGTTGCAGCTGTTGTGATGCTGCATTGCCATATCTCAGATTTGAATGGTCTCTCTAACTAGGGTTATAGGTGTTAGAGAATGGATCATATCTCTGTTGCTACTACTAGAACTGTGGTTTACCAGGAAAAATACCAGCTGCTGCAATAGATTGATCTAAAAAAATAGAACCACCATCCTGAAGTGTGGGGCATGCATCAGTGGGATGAGATGAACAAGAGTAAATACCATACACGATTGCAGCCATCTACATAAGTGGTTGCTGTCCCACTACTAATTGCCTCACCAAAGAATTCAATTCATCAAGTCTGTGTTCCATTCTCTTTTGCTCTATATGAGACAATTGAACCTCATTAACTCCTCTGGTTGAGGTAATGACTCTTGTGCCAAATTATTGTGCATTTGCTGTCATGTTTGCTATCAAATCTCTTGCCGTAGCAGAGGTCTTGTCTACTAAGGCTCCTTCAGAGGCTGCATCCACTATGCTTCTTTCAATTGGCATCAAGCCCTCATAGAAATATTGAATGAAGAGCTTATCACTTATTTGGTGGTGGGGACAGCTCAAGCACAACTTCTTGAATCTCTCCCAATATTTATGCAAGGTCTCTCCTATCACTTGTCTTATGCCGCATATGTCTTTTCTAATGGCAGAAGCTCTAGATGCAGGGAAAAATCTCTCGAAGAATAACCTTTTCATGTCATCCCAACTCATAACAAAACTTGGTGAAAGGTAGAACAACCAATCCTTGGCTGCATCAGTAAGTGAGAAAGGGAATGCCCTCAGCTTGATGTGCTCCTCAGGGATCCTATGAGGCTTCATGGTTGAGCAAACTACATGGAACTCCTTTAGGTGCTTATGGAGGTCTTTACCTGCAAGACCATGAAACTTAGGCAACAAAAGTATCAATCTAGATTTTAATTCAAAGTCAGCATTAAGACTAGGGTATTGAATATACAAAGACTGGTAAGTGACGCAGGGGCAGCAAGTTCTTTAAGAGTCCTATTCTACATATTATCAGCCACAGTTGTAAACTTACTTAAGATCTCATATTTACTTTCAAATTCAAGATCAAAATCAAGTTCAGAAGTAATTCTTGCACTTAACATACGATCTCTAATTAGTGCATGCAATGTTCTATCAATCTTAAGATCAATATCAAGCAAAGAACTAGTTTGAGACCTAGTCATGCATCATCCAAAGAACAAAAACAAAAAACATGTAAAATTGACTACACAACACTAAAATTCTACCAAAATAAATCTAGTTAACCTATCTACACATTTTTAAAAATTATGAGACCACCACAACACAAAAACTACACAAAAATGAAACTAGAAAATGCAATAAAAATATTAAAAAATTAAAAAACTGGTCTAAACGATAGAATTTTGGAAAAATAGGGGTGACCTCACAAGTTATTATGAGCCTTGTTTATTAGGCAGTTTCCCTTCAAATGACCAAGTTTCAACTCATTCTAGGCACGTTTTTAGTACGAAATTTGTAAAGTGACCCGTAGTCACCCGTTTTCACCTAAAAACCACTAAAACACAGTAACACATGGGTTAGTGAGGGATTAGTAGTTAAATATACTCTTAATAAGATTTAAAAAAATCAGAGTGATCCTCGACAACGACACTAAATTTTTGGCATGAGCGTCACTCTCAGGCCAAAATATAACTAGGTTCCTTGATTAAATGTAGTATAAAGCACAACCTAGGTCATTCTTTCAAGGACACGCATAGATGTTTCTAATCTAATTAAGAGGTAGGAGGAAGGGGGTTTTTGTATTCATCAATTCAATTCCAAATTAAAATCAAATGCAATAAAAGAATTCAGATTAAGCAAACATCAATCCAAGGCATTCAAGTTAATGTGGTAGAATTTATCATAGTTCTCAAAGTGACATGTTCTGCATATAGTTTCCATTAAATTCAAAATTCATCTAGGTAATCACTATTAGGGTCAAAACGTGTTACCCATTTGCTAACCGCAAGTGCACAGGTCGCACAAGTAATACATATATAGAGTAAGAGATCGTTCCCACAAGGATAAGTTTATTTCCAATGCCAAGTATTAATTGATAGCTCACCTAACTCTATTCAAGAACATAAAAATGGATAAAAGTAAAGAAAGTAAAGACAAAAAGTAATAAGGATAAACGATTAGAGTTTAGGGAAATCCTTCTTCACCTTTTACATCAACCAATAACATGCAATCCTCCTCATAAATATGAATGCAATGATTATGTTAGCTTGAGAATCTACATTAGCTAAACGCCTATGTCTAGGTCATCTAACCATGGTATCATTTGCCCAACTCACTAAGTGTCCTTGAGAGCTAACACAAAATCCACTCTTTAAGGTTTATTCTCAAACACGTGCTATGCATGGCTAAGAGGTATATGTCTATCCCATTAGCGAATCAACTCATCCCGCCATTGGAATAGAATCGAACATGCATCAACTATACATACGATCTCAAACCCAAATCCCTATATCTAGGTTCATTGGACTTTATCAAATCAACTTAAATGTTGGCCAAACATTCAAGAGCTTTAAACACAAAATGATTGAACAAAATCAAAGATCCACACAAACTCAGAGAACAACAAATCATTAATATAAATAAAATGATCCAAAGTCATCCCTAAATAAAGCTTAGCTATACAATGAACATGAGAACAAATTACAAAATACATGTTCAAGAAATGAGGAAGAGAAAAGAGAAAAGAGAGAAGGAGAAGCTTATAGATTTCGCCATTGAAGCTCAGATCCTCCTCCAATGGAAAGAGGGCTTCCATCCTTAGCTCCCCAAGCTCTATTTCCACCTCCAGTGGAGGTCTAGCCGCAGCCTCTAACCTAGAAAACTGAAAACCTAAAACCTAAAAGAGAGAAAACTGAGAGAGTGTGAGAAAGGGCGTGAAAAACAAAATAAATAGGTTTAGCTCGTCGACGCGCACTGCGGCATGGACATTCCCACGCCTCGGCGTGGAGTTGTCTGTCCTGTCAGTATGTGGTTGGCTGAGACCCTCACACCACGGCGTGCACATTTCCACGCCTCGGCGTGGAACTCTGGAATGCTTCCTTGGCTTCTTTCCTCCAATGCTGGGCCTTGGCTTGCATTAATTTGTCTTTTTTGAGCCTTTCCTGCATTAGATAAGGCGGCAAGTTAGATATAATTGTAAATTAACTTAATCAATCAACAAATATGCACAAATTTCTCAAAAACATAAAGGAAGATCTCAAAATGGAATTCCACAAATATAAGCATAAAACCTTCCAAATATGCTTAAGATCAAGGACTAAGCATGCCATAAAGCACAAATATGGGGCATAAATAACTACATTTCATGGAGTTATCACACCCCCAAACTTAAGATGTTGCTAGTCCTCGAGCAACACAAAGTATGACTAAGAGAACTCACTTTGACAATTCATGCTCACATGCATTCAACAATGATAAATTTAATTTTCTTTTAACCACAACCAGTGCACAATGATTATAATGGCCCTCAAAGAATGCTCATTCCTCATTGTTAAGCTCAACACATACACAATCCTTAACATGCCATCAATCAAGCTTCCAATCATGCACATGACATCTCTCACAAACATGCAAGCTCAACTTATCTTTTTCAAATCATGCTCATTCGGATAAGTTTATGAACCTACATATGGATACAAATCAAGATTTCACAAAATTGTAGCACAACTCTCTCTCCACTAATGTAAATCACATATGATTAAGGATCAAGAGGGACTTTAATAGCTTATAATGTAAGGCCAAGGTGATGGGGTGAAGAACAAAGGGGAATGGAAAACATACAAATATTAAGAAACATAACATGAAATTCTAAGACTTGAGTCACTATAACAAGGGTATACAAAATGAAATAATTAACACTATTCAGAAACACTCGATGCTTCTTTCATTTATGCTTTCTTTCATTCATTTGTTTTTTCTTTTCTTTTCTTTTCTTTTTCTCTTTTTGTATTTTCTTTTTCTTTAACAAAAACAACTTCTTGTACAACAAATGGTTCCTTCAAGCCACTTTTGTATTGAACAACATAAATACCCTAAACAATGGACTCAAGTGAAGAAATAACATATCATGCACTCAACAAACATAAAGGGGAGGAAAAGATTGCAATGTTTTGGCATGCATTAGAATGGGTACAAGGTAGGAAATATAAGGGTGAAAGAAGAACATAGAAAGCCAAACATTTAGAAAACTTCAAAAAGGGACCTAGTGATATAATCATGTAAAGGTAAGCTTGAAAGGATCAACTGGTCCAAACAATGCCCTAATCACTTCCTCAATCATGTGCAATCTAGGATTTCGCCTCAAGAGAGTTGCAAAACAATTTCAAGGATAGTAGAAATCATCCACATGCACAATCCATAAACATTCTCTAAGTAAACACTCAAATTTTTTCAAAGTTAAATAAGCATCTAAGTGAGAAACACATCATGCATAAAAATAAACAAGATTGCTTAAGCATGCTTCAAGATCGCAAATGGTTTCACAAAAAATTAGAGGACAAACGCAAGCATTTATATCATTGGCCAACCAAAACTACACTAGCAAATGGCAACAAATCATGCATTCAAAAGATTCATCATTTTTTCATTCAAGCATGCATAACATCATGTAGAGAATGTTAAAAATTGAAATTTTTATCAACAGCCCACCAGTAATAGCCAAAACAAGATAGAATCATGAAAGTATGATGACTATCACTCGCACATACTTAAAGTATCAAAACATGTGTAAACATTAAGCATTAAGGGTGAAAAACATGGAATGATACTCTCCCAAACCAAAGTAATGTGTGTTCTTGGTGTTCATGGTCTATAGGGTACTTGAGCAAGTCAAAACAGCATCCAAACTAGAATTAAGCATTGCTAAATAAAGAAAAATAGAGAAAATAACAGAAAAATGCAAAAACAGGGTCCACGCCGAGGCGTGAACATTCCCACGCCGAGGCGTGGAGCTCTCTGGTGCGTGTTCCTGATCAAGCAGAGACGGGCACGCCGCGGCGTGAACATTCCCACACCGAGGCGTGAGAAGTCATGCTGCAGAATTCTTTAGCAAACCAGTTTCTGCTGGAACTTGTGCTCTATTTTGGTCCTTAGCACCTCCAAAACATGTCTAAAAACTTAAAACACAGAATGTACAACAAAAACATAACAAAAACACAAAATCAAACTATAATAACTTATCTAAGCAAACCAAAAACAAAGGCATAAAAACATGAATTAAAACTATTTACAACAACAAAACATAAAAACTTGAATTAGAACTAAGCAAACTCATTATCAATATTAGCAATACGGAAATAATGCCTTATCCCCGGCAACGGCACCAAAAACTTGTTAGGGTCAAAACGTGTTGCCCATTTGCTAACCGCAAGTGCACGGGTCGCACAAGTAATATAGATATAGAGTAAGAGATTGTTCCCACGAGGATAAGTTTATTTTCAATGCCAAGTATTAACTGATAGCTCACCTAACTCTATTCAAGAACATAAAAATGGATAAAAGTAAAGAAAGTAAAGACAAAAATCAATAAGGATAAATGGTTAGAGTTTAGCGAAATCCTTCTTCACCTTTTACATCAACCAACAACATGCAATCCTCCTCATAAATATGAATGCAATGATTATGTTAGCTTGAGAATCAACATTAGCTAAATGCCTACGTCTAGGTCATCTAACCATGGTATCATTTGCCCAACTCACTAAGTGTCCTTGAGAGCTAACACAAAATTCACTCTTTAAGGTCTATTCTCAAACACGTGCTATGCATGGCTAAGAGGTATATGTCTATCCCATTAGCGAATCAACTCATCCCGCCATTGGAATAGAATCGAACATGCATCAACTATACATACGATCTCAAACCCAAATCCCTATGTCTAGGTTCATTGGACTTTATCAAATCAACTTAAATGTTGGCCAAACATTCAAGAGCTTTAAACACAAAATGATTGAACAAAATCAAAGATCCACACAAACTCAGAGAAGAATAAATCATTAATATAAATAAAAGAATCCAAAGTCATCCCTAAATAAAGCTTAGCTATACAATGAACATGAGAACAAATTACAAAATACATGTTCAAGAAATGAGGAAGAGAAAAGAGAAAAGGAGAAAGCTTATGGATTTCGCCATTGAAGCTCGGATCGTCCTCCAATGGAAAGAGGGCTTCCATCCTTAGCTCCCCAAGCTCCATTTCCACCTCCAATGGAGGTCTAGCCGCAGCCTCTAACCTAGAAAACTAAAAACCTAAAACCTAAAAGAGAGAAAACTGAGAGAGTGTGAGAAAGGGCGTGAAAAATAAAATAAATAGGTCCAGCTCACCGACGTGCGCCGCGGTGTGGACATTCCCACGCCTCAGCGTGGAGTTATCTGTCCTGTCAGTATGTGGCTGGCTGAGACCCTCACGCCGTGGCGTGCACATTTCCACGCCTCGGCGTGGAACTCTGGAATGCTTCCTTGGCTTCTTTCCTCCAATGCTGGGCCTTGGCTTTCATCAATTTGTCTCTTTTGAGCCTTTCCTGTATTAGATAAGGCACCAAGTTAAATATAATTGTAAATTAACTTAATCAATCAACAAATATGCATAAATTGCTCAAAAACATAAAGGAAGATCTCAAAATAGAATTCCACAAATATAAGCATAAAACCTTCCAAATATGCTTAAGATCAAGGACTAAGCATGCCATGAAGCACAAATATGGGGCATAAATAACTACATTTCATAGAGTTATCAATCACCTAGAATCCAATCATCATAAACAAAATTACAATCGTAATCCATAAATTAATATTGATTTTAAATTGATTTACTTAACCTAGATTACCAATCGGTAAAACTAGCCTTAACTTATTTCAGATTAATCAATCTTACTTTCCGTCACTTCAATTATGAACACAGAATCTAAATCTAATTAGAATTAGATCAAAACATAATTGAAGAGATATAGAAGAAGAAAATGCATACAAAATATCCATTAAGCATAGGAACTCAAAATTCAAACCACACTTCTTGGATCCCTTAGATTGACAAGGTCTTTGGCCTTCTATAGCCATCACTATTTGAGAAGCTTCAGGAACAACTCAGAAAACAAAAATACAAAGAGAGGAGGAGAAGAAAGGTTCTTAAAACCAAGACTACAGCATGAAAAAAATAAAAAAATGTAGAAGTTCCTCCTATACTACAATTTGATTGCCATTATTCATAACAATCCACTAAAAATATCCATTATGAGAGTTGTTCAACCACTATTGTCCATTATGAAACTATGTCTAAAGGATGTCTCCCACCTTCTGTTAATTACAATATGGATTTTTCCCATTCATAATTATCATTTCTATCACAATTTCAAAACCAGCTCAAGCCCATCAGATAGCCCTTGAAATAATCTTTCCAAGGAGTGTTCATATGCTTAATTTAGGCTTGAATTGAGTGAGATATGCCCAAATTAGTGAAGCTATGTCCAGAAATACGTGAGAGCACCGCTAGTCCAACTTCAAGGCTGTCTTTGACCATATAAATGTCCAAATTTAGCAATTTGGCATTTCACAAAACTTGTAGATCTTTGTCTCATCTTTCATAGCATATAAAGAACATCAAAATCAGAGATTTATAACTCAAGTTATGGCCAAAATACTGAATCAATGTCAATATGCATTAAAATCCAAAATTTTTACTTTACAACCCAATGATTAAAATAGGTGTTAAGATCACCTAATTACAGCCTGGACATCATTAATAAGGTAATTATGTGGATAATTAATATGTTAAAAACTATAATTATCAAACCTATCCAGCTTTTTAGAAAATAGCTCTTTGTTTTCCTAACAAAATGTTTAAATTATCTCTTCAAAACGTGAATTTAGAAAGTGTGTTCTTCAAATCTTCAATTTCCTTTTCAAGGACTTGATAGGATAAGCAAGATGAAGATGCAGAAGCATACGAGGAACAGATTGTCTAAGCATTAATTAATCCTAATGTCTCATTTTCAATTTTTAATTCTTCAATTTCTTTATTTAAAATAAGAATTTGATTTTCTAAAGAAGAAATTATTTTCTTAGATGAAGATGTAATTGACATTGACTAAAGGAATAGTTTTGATGATAACAAAAGCAAAAGAGAAGATCAAGATCAAAAGAGAAGACCAAGAGGTATATAGATATAGGTCTTAGAATATCAATATAAAATGCTCTTCAGGTATCTCAATGATCTTCAAATGGTTTTTTAATAGATCCTTTTAAATCAACTAATAAATTCAAAGTTCATCTTCTTAAAGATATGTTGATTTAAATCTTAGATTTCATAACTCAAATGTAAATCTTGTTAAAATCCAAGCTCAATATGAAAGGATTGATCAATGCACTTTATTGGAGTTGAAAATTGTGTTCAAAAGTCTTAGTAATCAATTATACATATGTTGTAATCAATTACAAGCTAAATAGAGGCCTGTAATTGATTACACAAGGCTGGTAATCGATTACATCCTTCCCAGAAAGCCAAGAACACGTTCAAACATCCATGTAATCGATATCCACTTTGATGTAATCGATTACCACTGGTCTGACAGTGTTCAACGGCTATATCAGATACATTAAATGCTTGGCTTTAAACTCCCCAATGACTCTTTTAATGAAAATTAGTTTATATACATGTCTTGGGGCATCATTTGTAACTAAACAACAATTGAGAAACATATTTCAATCACTTAAATCCGTGAATCAATTCTTGAATCATTTGTGCTCTGTTTTTGTAAATATTTGAGATATTCTTGAAGAGCATTATAGGACTTCAATTTGTGTAATCTACTCTTTTGAGAGTTTCATCTTATATACACTTTGATTCTTTGTGAAGAGGGTGAGGTATCCCTCTAGAGTAAAGGGTGACGTATCCCTTAGAGAGTGATGTATCTCTCAAAGATTGTAAAGGGTGAGATATCCCTTAGAGAGTGAGGCATCTCTCAAAAGTTGTAAAGGGTGAGGTATCCCAGTTTGAGGCTCAAGCACAAAGGTGAGGTATCCAAAGGTGTGGTGAGTACTCTAGTTTGTAAAGGTTGTCAAGCACTTGTTAAAGCTTGAAGATATAGTGGAATATCTCTAGCGGTTGCTTGAGGACTGGACATAGGCCACAAGTGGATTAGTGGTTGAATCAGGATAAACCTTGTGTTTGATCTCCTAAACTCATCTCTTTACATTTGTGCATTTATTTTATAGGCTTGCTTGAAGGTTATTCATCTTGGCTTGTTTTGTAACATCCCAAAAATTCTTTATTTTGTTATAAACGATCATTTTATAATATTTATGATTTTTAGGAATTTTTGTGGATTTTTCTAAAAATGATGAATATTTTAATATATTCTTCGTTTTGCGTGTACACTGAGCGGAGCTGGGGAAACTAGAATATTTTCCCTGAGGCTGGTAAACTTTGAACTGTCAACGTGTCAACGGGGGATCTTACTAAATTCGAGGCCGGGCATAGTTTGCGAGGTTTACATTTTTTTGAGGTTTTATCTGTTAAATAAAATTTCAGTATCATAAAATCATCTGATGAATAATAAAATATTATTTTCATCAATTGTAAATTTTATTCACTGAGAAAATAATTTCACAGTGTAATTAATCATCTGTTAGATGTATTTAATTTGGAGACAAGCTTACTATGTACTTTATCAAGGAGCGCGCGAAGCTTCTCAAGGAAGCTTCCTCCAACCATTATTTTTATCATTTCTCTCTCCTCCCAAATTTGTGCTGCACGTTTGAAATTAAGGGGGGTCTAATTCATTTCCTTTTCTCACATTTCCTCTCCTCCAAATACGCTGCTACTATTCACTCATCTTCTCTCTTCTCTTTCACCCTACAGCAGCAACACCATCCACCCACACCTCCATTTTGTTCTTCAAACCGTCCCAATCTTAACACCATTTCGTGATTGGAGAACCACCATCATTGAGGAAATCAGCTTCAAGGTTCTGCCATTTCCTCCATCTTCATTCTCCTACGTCTTTGAAGCTTAAAGGTTGGAGCTTTAAGGTAAAGCTCTTAGCTTTTTCTCCCTCTCTTCTCTTTTTCGTAAACCACTGTCATTTTGATGACAATGGGTATCCATTTCAATATTAGGATTCTGATTCTTGCAAGTTTAAATCTTTAAGGAATTCTGGAAGCTGGAAACGAAATCGACAAAAAGGAGCCACCTTTCTTCGTGCTTCTCCAAGGTAAGAGGAAGACACTCCTCCTCAACCTCTTTTAGCATTTAGGGACGTTGTTTGTGATTGGTACTGTGATTCATCTCTGTTTGTATGCTGCTGGTGATGTATATATATATATATATGCTATTTGATTGTTTGTGTGTTTTGATATATATGTCTGGAATGTATAATCTAAAAGGAACGCTGTCGGGCTGGCTCTCGGATGGCCACGCCTTGAGACTAAAATTTTGGGATTATTGGAGAGAAGTGGTAATGACTTGGATTTCTGACCATTAAGTGCAATGTCAAAACCTATCATGTAGGAACCCCTGGCCAAACCCGTCGAATGTGATGTCTTGATCACTTAGTAAAGTCAAAACCTGTCGAGTATGAACCCCTGGCCAAACCCGTCGAATGTGATGTCTTGATCACTTAGTAAAGTCAAAACCTGTCGAGTATGAACCCCTGGCCAAACCCGTCGAATGTGATGTCTTGATCACTTAGTAAAGTCAAAACACGTCAAGTATGAACCCCGGCCATGCCCGTTGAATTTGATTCTGGTCATAGTGCAATATCAAAAATCGTCGAGTATGAACTCCTGACCACTTAGGAGAGAAACTCCTCCAATGCAAAATCCATCGAATTTGAATGACCACATCCGTCGAGTGAAATATTCGTCGAGTTAGAATGCCAATACCCATTGAGAGACATACCTGTCGAGTGGATCTTCTGTCCATTTATCAGAAGCTTCCCAAAGTTAATATTCGTCGAGTAGAACGTCAAGATCCGTCGAATTAGAGTTCTGACCACAATGTTTTCGTCGGTTCGACACTTGGTAGATTTCTCCAATGTCGACACCCACATCCGTCGAAATTGGACTGCTGCTGACCTTCTGGAAAAATTTGACAGTTTTGATCTCTGTTCGACAGAACCTCCATCCGACAGAAATTGGTTTTATCCAATCTTCTTATAAAATGTTCTCCCATTTTTCATCCTTCTACCATGTTAGTCTTCGTCGAATGGCAGTCTCAAATTTCTACTAAATGCATAGTCTCCGTCGAATTCACAACTAGGGTTTATCACCCAATACCTAGCAATTAAATCTGTGACGTTGTTGGTGATTCTGGCCATGTATCTTCCTGGATTCAAAACCCTTGGATTAATAAAAGTACATAAATCATAAATGATTGGATGATTAGAGATTAAGTAGGGATTCATAAACAGGGAAGAACATGAGTATGGGTGAGCTTTTGAGGCACATAATGAATTTAAGGGTTGACTGTTATCATGACTATGAATGGAAATTGTGGATATCCTTAAAATGTACTATTGGATTGTTGTGGACCCGTGAATGGGATTAGATATTGATGATAAATGATATGACATGCATTTGAAGCATGATGGACCTAGTTAGTCATGAAGAGTATGATTGTGTCATGCATTGAACAAAAAGAAAGAGATTGTCCATTGGACTTGGTTAAGGCCGGTAGCCTAGGAGTTGAACTTACACCTTTGTGCGGGTGCGAATAGACAAGTGTAGGTTACTTGTTGACCTTGGGGACGTCAGGGTGCGGGTACCTCACAATGGGCAGCTGGTAGCTCTCTGTCTATGGGGCAGACCGATGCAAACACACTGACGATCCGGACCGAGACGCTGTCCTATGTCGAGATCTGTGTAGAATGTCTTGTAAAATGCCATGATGTACAAAATGATAATTTGTGAATTTTAGCACTTGAGGGCCTGGGCAGCCAAGAATACAGACATACCTCCTGATCGTTCTCTCCGAATGTTTTGTGTCTAGCTCTATGGAGTAGGATTTTGGTTATTGAGGGCAAGTGTGCATAGTGAGTCCATGAATCATCTGGCATGCATTGTTATTATAATTGGAACTGTTGTACTTCTGATATATCCATATGTATACGACTTCCTGGAACTGTTTGGTTGATCATAATTGCTATTGAATGTTTATTACCATTATTGCTGTCATTAATGCTATGTAGGCGCTCTGCGCCGTTTGGTTTCTCGATGCTATGATTGGTAATGATGGTAGGATGTCTTACCTCTTCTCTGTCTCTCCATTTCTGTTTTGTCCGTATACTGCGTTCCATAGAAGATAACTGCAAGGAACCGGAAGCCCCCGACTTCCCTGGTTTTTGGCCTCATCTCGACTGAGCGACTGCAGAAGCGTATGGAGCCACGCACGCAAAGATTTTTGGGAGATGTGCGCCTGACTTTCTTGGGAGGGCCAGAGTGCTGGTACATCAACTATGGTTCTGAGCGTTGCGTCTATACGGGGGATGTGTCGTTATCTCTAGCCTGGAGGCGTCACGAGTCGCCTGTCTTCACCTGCTGTATTAGTTTACGTCTGGAGTTTCAGCTACCGATATGCGAGATGTAGGGTAACCGTTATTTCACTCCGCGGGAAGACTCTTTTCGTTCCACCGCTCGGGCCCCGTCCCGTGACTCTGCGATTCATATGGTGATTTCCTCTGACGAAGAAGATCCTGAGGAAGATCCCGAAGCAGTTCCTGAGGACGACCCCGAAGAGGATCCCGAAGAGGACCCTGACTCGATTCCTCTTCACTTAAGGGACTGACTTTACTTGTAGCTACTGAGGGCTACCAGTATTTTATTTTGGGGGCCTGATGTTTTGTTTGTAGTGGGCTGCATATTCTGATACCGTAGGGATATGTATATATAATCCTTTGGGGACAGGTATAGTTTTGCTTTTGTTATGCCAGGCTTTGTAACTAAACAGTTGATAATTATATATATATATGAATGAAATGTTAATTTCCTAAGTATGTCTCGTCACCGTGGATATTGATTATCGTTAACGTAAATGTAATGAATAGAAAAAAAAATATACTTGCTAATTTACTTAACCAACTACAATTGAGTAAATGTATATATTATTAAAATGAACCGGGTCTTAACTCACATAAAATTTTATTTCTACATTGTAATTGAAAGTGAGATGTTCCCTTGGGTTTAAAAAGGGGCGTCACACTAAGTTGGTATCAGAGCCCCAGTTTATGTTTCTTTGGGTCTTGTGTTTGAGTCTGTCTTGTTTGTGCTGTGTGTTCTCTGAGTAGTATACGTAAGGGTGTATGGTTTGGTGTTCCTAGTGAATGCAACTGACTTTTCTATATTTTCAGTTAATCTGATCTAAGAAGTAAGATGGCACGAGGGGAAGATATGGCAGCATCTATTACAGCGATGCAGAGGATGGCTGAAGCCGTCACACAGCAAATCGAGCAAGCTGCCCAGCCGCAAGAGAGAGTTACACAACAACAAGAGCGAGCTGCTCAACAGCTAGAGGCCACTACTAATGCTCAGAATTTAGCAGAGTTTCGACGCCATAACCCTCCTCAATTCAAATGGGAATTTGATCCGGACAAGGCTAGTTTGTGGATCAAGGAATTGGAGAAAGTTTTTCGAGGAATGAGTTGCGCTGAGGACAAGAAAGTGAACTATGCTACATTTATGCTGGTAGGCAATGCTGAAAATTGGTGGAATGAAGTGCAGCAAATGCTGGAAGCTGCGAACCGAGAGATTACTTGGGGCTTATTCAAGGAAAAGTTCTTAGATAAGTATTTTCCTGCAAGCGCAAGGCATGCGAAGGAGTCGGAATTCCTCAACCTGCGATAAGGAAATATGACTGTTAGCGAGTACGCAGTGAAATTTGAAAACTTGTCACAGTTTTCGACGTACTTTCAGAACCAACCAGATGAAGCATGGAAATGCCGAAGATTTACGGAAGGACTGAGGTATGAAGTGAAGAAGGCTGTGATCACCTTGAGGATCAATGAATTCTCACAACTACTGGATACTTGCTGTGATGTAGAGGCTCTGGAGCAATCTAGAGACATGAGGAGCAGAAACTTTGGGCCTACGAGATTCTAGAGAGGCGGCAGTAACAGTGCTAACCGTTTCCAGAAGAAGCCGTACTCCCGACCCACGGGGAATCGACAACAAGCCATGGGTGGAAGTTCTGGTGGAGGTTCTACTGGGAACCGGACTTGCCAGAACACGGCGTATCCTTCCAGATGTTTGAAGTGTGGGAAAGACCATCTCACAAGGGACTGTACCATGAAGGGATTCATCTGCTTCAAATGTGGCAAACCTGGCCACGTGTCCCGAGACGGCAATCAAAAGAAGGCCGAACCTTCAGTGAATGCTACAAGAGCCAAGAAACCACAGGTTGGAGGGCGAGTCTACACTATGAGCGGAGCTGAGGCTTCCGAATCCGAAGATTTGATACAGGGGGAAGGTATCATAGAAGGTAATCTTTTAACTGTGCTGTATGACTCTGGGGCAACCCATTCTTTTATATCATATGACTGTGTACAAAGACTGGGTCTATCTGTGTCGTCTCTACCTCTTGACTTAACTGTTTCTACCCCCACTGATAAGCTGGTAGTTACTACCAAAGTCTGTCTAAATTATCCATTGGTTGTTGAAGGTCAAACCTTTTCGGTCGATCTGATCTGTTTACCCCTTTCCCAACTAGATATTATCTTAGGGATGGACTGGTTGTCTTCCAACCATGTTCTGTTGGACTGTTCCAGAAAGGCCATAGTTTTTCCCATAATGGAGGATTCTAGATTTTTTACGGCCAACCGAGTTCAAGCTCTCTTGAAAGAAGGAGCTCATGTATACATGCTACTGTCTTCTTTGAAAGTCGAGAACGAGGTTGATGTGAACACAATTCCAGTGGTGAATGAGTTTCCCAAAGTCTTTCCTGATGATGTACCTGGTTTACCACCGGCTCGAGAGATAGAGTTTGCTATCGACCTAGTACCGGGAGCTGGTCCCGTGTCTATAGCACCGTATAGGATGGCAACGACAGAGTTAGCTGAGCTCAAGAAACAGCTAGAAGAGCTTTTGGAAAACCAATTTGTCAGGCCAAGTGTGTCATCATGGGGAGCGCCAGTGCTATTAGTTCACAAGAAGGATGGCACCTCGAGATTATGTGTGGACTATCGGCAGCTGAACAAGGTAACGATTAAGAACAAGTATCCACTCCCGAGAATTGATGATTTAATGGACCAACTAAAGGGAGCAGCGGTGTTTTCAAAGATTGATCTGCGGTCTGGGTATCATCAGATACGAGTGAAGATGGAGGATATACCCAAGACAGCTTTTCGTACCCGATACGGTCATTACGAATACCTGGTGATGCCGTTTGGTATGACGAACGCACTAGCTATCTTTATGGACTACATGAACCGAATCTTTCGTCCTTACTTGAACAGATTCGTTGTGGTCTTCATTGATGACATTCTGGTATACTCTCAAAATCAGGAGGACCATGCCGAACACCTCAGTATAGTTCTTCAGATTCTGAAGGAGAAGGAATTGTATGCCAAGCTGTCAAAGTGTGAGTTTTGGATAGAAGAAGTTAAGTTTCTGGGTCACGTGATCTCGAAGGATGGGATTGCCGTGGATCCATCGAAGGTGGAGGCAGTGCTGCAATGGGAAAGACCAACGTCCGTGATGGAGATTCGAAGCTTCGTGGGTTTAGCTGGATATTATCGGAGGTTTATTGAGGGATTCTCCAAGATTGCTGGACCACTTACACAACTCACGAGGAAAAACCAAGCTTTTGAGTGGACCGACGGCTGTGAGCAAAGTTTCCAAGAGTTGAAGAATCGACTGACTACCTCACCGGTGTTAGTGCTACTCGATCCGAATGAGCAATTTGAAGTGTACTGCGACGCTTCATACCAAGGGCTAGGATCTGTACTTATGCAGCATGGAAGAGTTGTGGCTTATGCTTCAAGGCAGTTGCGAGTGCACGAGAAGAATTACCCGACACACGACTTGGAGTTAGCGGCTGTAGTTTTTGCTCTGAAGATATGGAGGCATTTTCTCTACGGAGCAACGTTCAATATTTTCAGTGATCACAAGAGTTTGAAGTATTTGTATGATCAGAAGGAGTTGAACATGAGGCAACGAAGATGGTTAGAATTCCTGAAGGATTACGATTTCCAACTTCTGTATCACCCTGGTAAGGCAAATGTTGTGGCAGATGCTCTAAGTAGGAAGATGATCAGTGTCTCTGCCCTGATGATCAAGGAAAAGGATATGCTAGAGCAGTTTAGAGATGTGTGGTCTTTTGTGGAGTTAGAACCTGGAAAGATTTGCATGAATATGGTTACCATTACAAGTGAACTACTGGATGACATAAAGGAAAAGCAGAAGATTGACAAGTTCTTACAAGAAGTGAGAGAGCAAGTGGAGCAAGGAGGTGAAACAGAGTTTATGGAAGAAACAGATGGAATTCTGAGGTTTCGTGGAAGAGTTTGTATTCCTCGTGACAAGGAACTTAGAGAATACATCATTAACCATGCTCATACAAGCCAGCTGAGTATGCATCCAGGCATAACAAAAATGTACCAAGACTTGAAGAAGTTGTTCTGGTGGCATGGAATGAAGAGTGACGTCACTAGACGTGTATCGACTTGTCTAGTTTGTCAAAAAGCTAAGGTGGAACATCAGAGACCAGTGGGGTTGCTGCAACCGTTGTCTATTCCAGAATGGAAGTGGGACAGTATTGCAATGGATTTTGTAGTCGGATTGCCAAGGACAAGAAAAGGTCATGATTCGATTTGGGTAATCGTGGACCGACTCACAAAGTCGGCGCACTTTCTCCCGATCGACATAAAATACAAACTGGAGAGATTGACTCAAATCTATATTGGAGAAATTGTTAGATTACACGATGTGCCTACGAGTATTGTTTCGGATAGAGATCCGAGATTTACTTCAAATCTCTGGGAGAGTTTGCATGAAGCGTTGGGGACGAAGCTACGTCTGAGTTCTGCTTATCATTCGCAGATCGACGGTCAATCAGAAAGGACGATCCAATCTGTGGAAGATTTGCTTCGAGCCTGTACCATAGAGCAAACTGGAAGTTGGGACGACATTCTACCCTTGATAGAATTCACCTACAACAACAGTTATCATTCGAGCATAGGGATGGCACCCTATGAGGCTCTGTATGGACGACGATGTCGAACACCTCTGTGTTGGTACCAAGACGGCGAGCGCCTTACTGTTGGACCAGAGATTATACAGCAGACAACTGAGAAGGTTAAGATGATTCAGGAAAAGATGAGAACGGCTCAAAATCGGCAAAAGAGTTATGCAGACCAAAGGAGAAAACCTCTTGAGTTTGAAGAAGGCGAGCATGTATTCCTGAAAGTCACACCTACGACTGGGGTAGGCCAGGCTTTAAAATCTAGAAAACTCACTCCTAAATTCCTTGGACCATACCAAATTATTCGTCGTGTAGGTCCTGTAGCGTACCAAATATCCTTACCTCCTTTCCTTTCAAACATTCATAATGTTTTCCATGTGTCACAACTCCGAAAATACCTCCCTGACCCAAGTCATGTCATAGCACCGGATGCAGTACAATTAAAAGAAAACTTAACTTATGAGACGTCTCCTGTAAGAATCGAGGATAGGACGATAAAGCAATTAAGAGGCAAGGAGATCGCATTGGTGAAAGTAATCTGGAATGAGGTGACCGGAGATGCAACTTGGGAGCTGGAAGACAAGAAGAAGGAGCAACACCCACAGTTATTCTAAGGTATGCAAATTTCGAGGACGAAATTCCTTTTTGAAGGGGAGTATTGTAACATCCTGAAAATTCTTTATTTTGTTATAAACGATCATTTTATAATATTTATGATTTTTAGAAATTTTTGTGGATTTTTCTGAAAATGATGAATATTTTAATATATTCTTCGTTTTACGTGTACCCTGAGCGGAGCTGGGGAAACTAGAATATTTTCCCTGAGGCTGGTAAACTTTGAACTGTCAACGTGTCAACGGGGGATCTTACTAAACCCGAGGCCGGACACAGTTTGCGAGGTTTACATTTTTTTGAGTTTTTATCTGTTAAATAAAATTTCGGTATCATAAAATCATCTGATGAATAATAAAATATTATTTTCATCAATTATAAATTTTATTTACTGAGAAAATAATTTCACAGTGTAATTAATCATCTGTTAGATGTATTTAATTTGGAGACAAGCTTACTATGTACTTTATCGAGGAGCGCGCGAAGCTTCTCAAGGAAGCTTCCTCCAACCATTATTTTTATCATTTCTCTCTCCTCCCAAATTTGAGCTGCACGTTTGAAATTAAGGGGGGGTCTAATTCATTTCCTTTTCTCACATTTCCTCTCCTCCAAATACGCTGCTACTATTCACTCATCTTCTCTCTTCTCTTTCACCCTACAGCAGCAACACCATCCACCCACACCTCCATTTTGTTCTTCAAACCGTCCCAATCTTAGCACCATTTCGTGATTGGAGAACCACCATCATTGAGGAAATCAACTTCAAGGTTCTGCTATTTCCTCCATCTTCATTCTCCTACGTCTTTGATGCTTAAAGGTTGGAGCTTTAAGGTAAAGCTCTTAGCTTTTTCTCCCTCTCTTCTCTTTTTCGTAAACCACTGTCATTTTGATGACAATGGGTATCCATTTCAATATTAGGATTCTGATTCTTGCAAGTTTAAATCTTTAAGGAATTCTTGGAAGCTGGAAACGAAATCCTGACCAAAAAGGAGCCACCTTTCTTTGTGTTTCTCCAAGGTATGAGGAAGACACTCCTCCTCAACCTCTTTTAGCATTGAGGGACGTTGTTTGTGATTGGTACTGTGATTCATCTCTGTTTGTATGCTGCTAGTGATGTATATATATATATATATGCTATTTGATTGTTTGTGTGTTTTGATATATATGTCTGGAACGTATAATCTAAAAGGAACGCTGTAGGGCTGGCTCTCGGATGGCCACGCCTTGAGACTAAAATTTTGGGATTATTGGAGAGAAGTGGTAATGACTGGGATTTCTGACCATTAAGTGCAATGTCAAAACCTGTCGTGTAGGAACCCCTAGCTAAACCCGTCGAATGTGATGTCTTGATCACTTAGTAAAGTCAAAACTAGTCGAGTATGAACCCCTGGCCAAACCCGTCGAATGTGATGTCTTGATCACTTAGTAAAGTCAAAACCTGTCGAGTATGAACCCCTGGCCAAACCTGTCGAATGTGATGTCTTGATCACTTAGTAAAGTCAAAACCTATCGAGTATGAACCCCTGGCCAAACCCGTCGAATGTGATGTCTTGATCACTTAGTAAAGTCAAAACCTGTCAAGTATGAACCCCTGGCCATGCCCGTCGAATTTGATTCCTGGTCATTAGTGCAATATCAAAAATCGTCGAGTATGAACTCCTGACCACTTAGGAGAGAAACTCCTCCAATGCAAAATCCATCGAATTTGAATGACCACATCCGTCGAGTGAAATATTCGTCGAGTTAGAATGCCAATACCCATTGAGAGACATACCTGTCGAGTGGATCTTCTGTCCATTTATCAGAAGCTTCCCAAAGTTAATATTCGTCGAGTAGAACGTCAAGATCCGTCGAATTAGAGTTCTGACCACAATGTTTTCGTCGGTTCGACACTTGGTAGATTTCTCCAATGTCGACACCCACATTCGTCGAAATTGGACTTCTGCTGACCTTCTGGAAAAATTTGACAGTTTTGATCTCTGTTCGACAGAACCTCCATCCGACAGAAATTGGTTTTATCCAATCTTCTTATAAAATGTTCTCCCATTTTTCATCCTTCTACCATGTTAGTCTTCGTCGAATGGCAGTCTCAAATTTCTACTAAATGCATAGTCTCCGTCGAATTCACAACTAGGGTTTATCACCCAATACCTAGCAATTAAATCTGTGACGTTGTTGGTGATTCTGGCCATGTATCTTGCTGGATTCAAAACCCTTGGATTAATAAAAGTACATAAATCATAAATGATTGGATGATTAGAGATTAAGTAGGGATTCATAAACAGGGAAGAACATGAGTATGGGTGAGTTTTTGAGGCACATAATGAATTTAAGGGTTGACTGTTATCATGACTATGAATGGAAATTGTGGATATCCTTAAAATGTACTATTGGATTATTGTGGACCCGTGAATGGGATCAGATATTGATGATAAATGATATGACATGCATTTGAAGCATGATGGACCTAGTTGGTCATGAAGAGTATGATTGTGTCATGCATTGAACAAAAAGAAAGAGATTGTCCGTTGGACTTGGTTAAGGCCGGTAGCCTAGGAGTTGAACTTACACCTTTGTGCGAGTGCGATTAGACAAGTGTAGGTTACTTGTTGACCTTGGGGGCGTCAGGGTGCGGGTACCTCACAATGGGCAGCTAGTAGCTCTCTGTCTGTGGGGCAGACCGATGCAAACACACTGACGATCCGGACCGAGACGCTGTCCTATGTCGAGATCCGTGTAGAATGTCTTGTAAAATGCCATGATGTACAAAATGATAATTTGAGAATTTTAGCACTTGAGGGCCTGGGCAGCCAAGAATACAGACATACCTCTTGATCGTTCTCTCCGACTATTTTGTGTCTAGCTCCATGGAGTAGGATTTTGGTTATTGAGGGCAAGTGTGCATAGTGAGTCCATGAATCATCTGGCATGCATTGTTATTATAATTGGAACTGTTGTACTTCTAATATATCTATATGTATACGACTGCCTGGAACTATTTGGTTGATCATAATTGCTATTGAATGTTTATTACCATTATTGCTGTCATAAATGCTATGTGGGCGCTCTGCGCCGTTTGGTTTCTCGATGCTATGATTGGTAATGATGGTAGGATGTCTTACCTCTTCTCTATCTCTCCATTTCTATTTTGTCCGTATACTGCGTTCCATAGAAGATAACTGCAAGGAACCGGAAGCCCCCGACTTCCCTAGTTTTTGGCCTCATCTCGACTGAGCGACTGTAGAAGCGTATGGAGCCACGCACGCAAAGATTTTTGGGAGATGTGCGCCTGACTTTCTTGGGAGGGCCAGAGTGCTGGTACATCAACTATGGTTCTGAGCGTTGCGTCTATACGGGGGATGTGTCGTTATCTCTAGCCTGGAGGCGTCACGAGCCGCCTGTCTTCACCTGCTGTATTAGTTTACGTCTGGAGTTTCAGCTACCGATACGCGAGATGTGGGGTGACCGTTATTTCACTCCGCGGGAGGACTCTTTTCATTCCACCGCTCGGGCCCCGTCCCGTGACTCTGCGATTCATATGGTGATTTCCTCTGACGAAGAAGATCCTGAGGAAGATCCCGAAGAAGTTCCTGAGGACGACCCCGAAGAGGATCCCGAAGAGGACCCTGACTCGATTCCTCCTCACTTAAGGGACTAACTTTACTTGTAGCTACTGAGGGCTACTAGTATTTTATTTTAGGGGCCTGATGTTTTGTCTGTAGTGGGCTGTATATTTTGATACCGTAGGGATATGTATGTATAATCCTTTGGGGGCAGGTATAGTTTTGCTTTTGTTATGCCAGGCTTTGTAACTAAACAGTTGATAATTATATATATATATATATGAATGAAATGTTAATTTCCTAAGTATGTCTCGTCACCGTGGATATTGATTATCGTTAACGTAAATGTAATGAATAGAAAAAAAAATATACTTGCTAATTTACTTAACCAACTACAATTGAGTAAATGTATATATTATTAAAATGAACCAGGTCTTAACTCACATAAAATTTTATTTCCGCATTGTAATTGAAAGTGAGATGTTCCCTTGGGTTTAAAAAGGGGCGTCACATGTTTAATCAGTGAGTAAAGTATTCTATGTCATTTATCTATTCACTTCATTCATCCAGTTGCTTCAACAAAAATTAATAAACAAATGTTTTATGAAAGATTTGTGAAAATATTTTATAAACTCAATTCACCCCCTCTTGAGTTTGAGGCCACTTGGTAACAAGTGGTATCAGAGTTAGACTCTTGTGTAAAGAGCTTAGTAGCTTCAAGAGAAAGTGTTGGCCTCCTCAATTGATTTTTCAGAAAGTTCTTCTATCTATAGACCTCCCCTTTTCAATGGGGATTGGTATGCTTATTGAAAAGAAAGAATAAAATTTTTATTGAAGCTATTAATTTGGATGTGTGGGATGCTATTGAAAATGGTCTTTTTATCCTCACACAAGTTGTTAATGGTGTAAGAGTTAATACACCAAGAAATGAATGGACCAATGATGATAAGAAAAAGGTTCAATAGAATTTGAGTGCCAAAAACATCATTACCACATCCTTGGGGTATGATGAATTCTTTAGAGTCTCAAATTTTAGATCTGCCTAAGAAATATGAGATACTTTACAAGTAACCCATGAGGGTACTAGTAAAGTGAAAAGATCAAGAATTAATACTTTCACTCATGAATATGAGCTTTTTAGAATGAGCCAAAATGAAAGCATTCAAGAAATGCAAAAATATTTTACATATATTGTAAATCATCTTACTTCATAGGAAAGACTTTTCCTTTAAGATCTTATTAACGAAGTATTGAGATGTTTGAGCAAGCATTGACAACCTAAAGTGACGGCTATTGCGGAATCAAAGAATCTCTCAACCATGACTTTAGCCACACTTTTTGGCAAGTTCTAAGAATATGAATTGGAATTGAATAGACTCAACCAAAGTAAGGAGCTTGACAAGAAAAAGAAGAGGATATCTCTCAAGGCCACTTCTTCCATGGTCAATGAAGATGATGAAGATGATGGGGATGACTTGGAAATGAATGAGGAAAAACTTGCTCTACTTGTAAAGAAATTCAAAAGATTCTTCAAGAAGAATGAAGATCATAGAAGACTTCCCTTTCCATAAAAGAATGTCTATCACAAAGGAGAAGGAACCTTATCAACTCCTAAATGCTATAAATGTAGAGAATTGGGTCACATGAAGATGGAGTGCCCAATTTATCAAAGTAAAATGAAAAAATATGACAAAAGATCCTCAAGGGAGAAGAAAGAAAGAAAAGCCTACATAGCTTGGGATGATAATGACATGGATTCAACCGATAGCTCAGACAATGAGAAAGCCAATCTATGTTTCATGGCTAGAGGAGAAGAGGAATATGAAGATGACATGGAGGTAACATCCTCAAATTCTGAATCAAACTCTTCCCCTTCCTATGATGAATTGCAATATGCATTTGAAGAATTACATAATGAATCTATGAGACTTGGAAAAATGATTTCATGTTCAAAGAAAATAATTTCCTCATTTGAAAATCAAATTTCTACTTTAAACAAAGAAATTGAGGAACTGAAATTAGAAAATGAAACTCTTGGGTTGATAGATGCAAATTCTTCATGCATAACATGCTCTTCACATAATAATGCACCCACACCCTCATCTTGCTTATCATGTAAAGCATTTGAAATTGAGATTGAGGATTTGAAAAATACTTTTTCAAAATTTACCTTTGGAAGAGATAATTTGAATATATTGTTAGGAAAACAAAGATGTGTTTTTCAAAAGGCTGGTTTAGGGTATAATCCCAATAACCAACAAAAGTTTCTCAAGTATTTCTCTATTTCCTCAAGTACATCAAGTAGCCCCTTCATCAAATGTTTTCATTATGGGAAGAAATGGCATAATTCTTCTACATGCAATGTTAGGAAGAACTTGAACACTAAGGTTGGGACTAAAATAATTTAGGTCCTTAAAGGCATCTTGCCTAAAACTAATACACAAGGACTCAAGAAAATTTGGGTACCAAAAGTCAAAAATTGAAGTATGTTGTAGGTATGCTTGAAAGGCCAAGAACTGATTTTGGAATCTTGAAAGTGACTGCTGTAAGCATAAGACCAGAAAATACTCCAAGTTCTCTTCCTTGTCTTCGAGAAGCTTGGACTTATAATCTTTCGATAAGTGGAGACTTGTTCTATGCTTTAACTTGCTTTAAAGTTATACTTTTCTAGCCCTATATTTTGAAAATATCTCTACATGTGATAATATGCTAGATAAGTTCACTTCTTGTTTGAAATAGCATGTTTGAATGAAAATATCTTCGAATTTGACACATTAGATCAATCATGCATTTAAATAGCTTTGCTACATCAATTTTTTTTTTTTTTGCTGCATAAAGACATATTTTTCTGCATAATACCATTAATCATGCTGCATAAATTGGTCATTTTACTACATAATTCATACTTTTTGCTGTATAATGTATAATATGGTGAAAAATTGCTTTAAACTCAATATTACTTTTGATATGATATGGCAATGCATGTTCTGTTTTAATGATACCACTGTTCAATTTTAGTTTAGCATATTTGCTTTACTCTAAACTTGGTATTATTGCAAATAACTTCTCTCTTTATCAAAATCCATATATTGTATATCTTTTTTATCATGACAAAAGGGGGAGAAGTTTATGAGTCATTAACAAAAGGTAAATAACAAGGTACAAATTCAATGATTTTGGGATTCCAAAATTAAGGGGGAGCTGTGCAATCTCTGATCTAATCACCTCTTGAAAAATAGAGGGGGAGTAAGTCTCTAATACACCTTTTGTGAATTCCAATGTATTTGAACCAACTCTTTTCTCAATGAATGTTTGTCATCATCAAAAAGAAAGAGAATGTAATTGACATTAACTAAAGGAATGGTTTTGATGATAACAAAAGTAAAAAAGAAGATCAAGATCAAAAAGAGAAGATCAAGATCAAAAGAGAAGACCAAGAGGTATATAGATATAGGTCTTAGAATATCAATATAAAATGCTCTCAAGGTATCTCAATGATCTTAAAATGATTTTTCAATAGATCCTTTTAAATTAACTAATAAATTCAAAGTTCATCTTCTTAAAGATATATTGATTTTAATCTTGGATTTCATAACTCAAATGTAAATCTTGTTAAAATCCAAGCTCAACATGAAAGGATTGATCAATGCACTTTATTAGAGTTGAAAAATGTGTTCAAAAGTCTTGGTAATCGATTACACATGTGTTGTAATCGATTACAAGCTAAACAGAGGCCTTGTAATCGATACATAAGGTTGGTAATCGATTACAAGTCTGGCAGAGGCCATGTAATCAATTACACAAGGTTGGTAATCGATTACATCCTACCCAGAAAGCTAAGAACACATTCAAACAGCCATGTAATCGATTACCACTTTGGTATAATCGATTACCACTAGCCTGACAATGCCTAACGGTTATATTAGGTACATTAAATGCATGGCTTTAAACCTCCAACTGCTCTTTTAATGAAAAATAGTTTATATATATGTCTTGGGGCATCATTTGTGACAAAACAACAACTGAGAAACATATTTCAATCACTCAAATCGGTGAATCAATCCTTGAATCATTTGTACTCTATTTTTGTAAATATTTGAGATATTCTTGAAGAGCATTATAGGACTTCAATTTGTGTAATCTACTATTGTGAGAGTTTTATCTTATATACACTTTGATTCTTTGTGAAGAGGGTGAGGTATCCCTCTAGAGTAAAGGGTGAGGTATCCTTTACAGAGTGAGGTATCTCTCAAATATTGTAAAGGGTGAGGTATCCCTTAGAGAGTGAGGTATCTCTCAAAACTTGTAAAGGGTGAGGTATCCCAAGGTGTGGTGAGTGCTCTAGTTTGTAAAAGTTGTCAAGCACCTATTGAAGCTTGAAGATATAGTGAAAAATCTTTAGCGGTTGCTTAAGGACTCTACGTAGGCCACAAGTGGATTAGTGGTTGAACCAGGATAAACCTTGTGTTTGATCTCCTAGACTTATCTCTTTACATTTATGCATTTATTTTATAGGCTTACTTGAATGTAATTCATCTTGGCTTGTTTAATCAATGAGTAAAGTATTCTATCTCATTTATCTATTCAGTTCAATCATCCGATAGCTTCAACAAAAATTGATAAACAAACGTTTTATGAAAGATTTGTGAAAATATTTTATAAACTCAATTCACCCTCTCTCTTGAGTTTGAGGCCACTTGGTAACAGAATAGACTAATTTAGTGAGCCTTAATGATTCGTCATGCAACTCTTCAAAAGCTTCTTGTAATTCATCATAAGAAGGGGATAAGTGAATGTTAGAAATTACCTCAGTGTCACTTTCTTGTTCTTCTTCTCCTTTGGCCATAAGACATGGATGGGCTTCCCCACTATCTGAGCTATCAGTTGAGTCCATGTCATTGTCATCCCATGCTATGTAGGCCTTTCTTTCCTTAAAGGATTTCTTCTTAAATTTCTCCATCTTCTTTTGGTAAATTGGGCACTCCATCTTCATGTGCCCCTATTTTCCACACTCGTAGCAAGTTAGAGTTAAGGATATTTCTTCCCCTTTGTGATGGTTTTTCTTTGGAGGCAAAAATGATTTTCTTTGAGTTCCCTTTTTCTTGAGAAAATTCCCACACTTTTTTACCAGAAGGCTAATATTTTCTTCATTTAGCTCACTGATCTCTATGCCTTCTCCATTTTCTTCATCATCATCATCAATCACCGAGGAGGTAGCTTTGAGTGCTATTCCCTTTTTCTTCTTATCATGCTCTTCAGTTTGACTTAGCCTTTTTAGCTCCAATTCGTGCTTATGAAGTTTCCCAAAGAGGGTAGCTAGGGTCATTGTTGAAAAATCTCTTAATTCTGATATAGCTGTTACCTTGGGTTACCAAATCCTGTTCAGACATCTTAAAACTTTGTTAATAAGTTCTTTATTAGAAAACCTCTTTCCTAGTGATGCAAGATGATTTACAATAGGGGTGAACCTCTTTTGCATTTCTTGAATGCTTTCTCCTTGGTTCATTCTAAATAACTCATACTCACGAGTAAGAGAATTGATTCTCGACCTCTTTACTTCACTAGTACCCTCATGGGTAACTTGTAAAGTATCCCACATTTATTTGGTAGTTTTGCAATTTGAAATTTTGAAAAATTCATCATACTCCAAAGCAGTGGTAATGATGTTTTTGGCTCTTAAATTATGTTGAACATTTTTCTTATCCTCATCAGACCATTTATATCTTGGTGTTTCAATCTTTACACCATCACCTGACACGTGGGAACAAAAGCATCGTATTCAACAACATCCCACACATCTAGATCAACAGCTTCGATAAAAATTTTCCTTCTTTCATTCCAATATGCATAATCATCCCCATCGAAAAAAGGTGGTCGGTTTATGGAATATCCTTCTGAAAAACCATTTGAAAGAGCCATGTTCTCTTGGAGCTGCTAAGCTCTTTATACAATAGTCTAGCTCTTATACCACTTATTACCAAGTGGCTTCCAGTACTCAAGAAAGGGGAGAATTGAGTAGTTAAAAACTTTTCACAAACGTTTATAAAACAAATTTTGTTGAAGCTATTTCTTAAAAAGAGGTGAATACATAATAGAAGATAAAAAGCCTTAAGAACAGAAAATGAGTAAATGATAATAATAAATAAATTACAGGAAAATAAAAGAAATAAAGATGAGAAGAGTAAACACAATATTTATCCTGATTCGACCACTAACCACTTGTGGCCTACGTCCAGTCCTCGAAAAACTATTTGATATTTTTTACTACTTGTGAATGCTTATGTATCTAAGGCATGTCAAATGGTTTTTGATGATAACAAAGGCAAAAGCGAAGATCAAGTGCAAAAGAGAAGATCAAGCGCAAAAGGAAAAATCAAGACCAAAGAAAGAAGTCAAGAGGTTTATGTAGTTATAAGACTTAGAACATTTATGTTAAATGCTCTCAAGATTTCTCAAATGGTTTTTCAATATGTCATTTCAAAATAAATGGGAAATTTCAAAGTTAAACATGGCTTTCAAGAAAACTTAAGTTTCTATCTTGAATCTAACAATCTTAAAAGGATTTATGCTTAATCAAATGTCTTGAGGTGTTAAGAATGACTTACAAGCTTTATTGGACTTGAAAAATGTGCTCAAAGGTCAATGTAATCGATTACATGATATTTGTAATCGATTACACGACAAACAGAAGCAATATAATCGATTACATGAGCAATGTAATCGATTACAAGAAAGTCAGAGGCCATGTAATCGATTACACAATATATGTAATCGATTACATCAAGCCCAGAAAGGCAAGAACACGTTCAAAGAGTCATGTAATCGATTACATGGATATTGTAATCGATTACACAGCAAGTCAGAAGTCATGTAATTGATTACATGGATATTGTAATCGATTACAAGCAAGTCAGAAGCCATGTAATCGATTACACAAATAATGTAATTGATTACACAGTGCCCAGAAAGCCAAGAACAGGTTGGAACAACAATGTAATCGATTACATAAGTTGTGTAATCGATTACACGAACCCTAACAACGTCCAACGGCTATATTAAATGCATGCCCAAACCACCCCAATGGCTCTATTAATTGAGAAACTTATAAATACCAAAGTTGGGTCTTTATTTGAGGTTGACCTAAAACCAAAAACTGATCACCAATACTTCTAAACGTGAATCAATCCTCAAATCCATTTCTTGCTCTGTTTTCTGCCAAAAATATGAAAAATCTTTGAGAGCATATTAGAGCTTCAATTTGTAATCATCTGCTCTAGTAAGAGCTTCATTCAGACTATCATTATTGATTTGTAAAGAGGGTGAGGCATCCCTCCAAAGTGTAAAGGGTGAGGTATCCCTTAGTTGAAGAGACTCAAGCCCCAAGGGTGAGGTATCCCAAAGTGTTGAGTGCTCAAGGTTGTAGTGGTTGTCAAGCAGCCATTGAAGCTTGAAGATATAGTGAAAAATCTCAAGTTGTTGCTTGGGGACTGGACGTAGATCACAAGTGGATTGGTGATCGAACTAGGATAAATCATTGTGTTTGTTTCCTCTAAACCCTTCTCTTTATATTAAGTACTATTTTATTGATTTGCTTGAATATTGGTACCTTTGGCTATTGCATTTATAAGTGAAAGTGTTTATCTTTTATATCCAATCAACTCTAATCATCAATTAGCTTCAACGAAAATTGTTTATCAAACGATTTGTGAAAGATTTGCGAACTTAGTTTTCATACTCAATTCACCCCCTCTTGAGTATTGAGGCCACTTGGTAACAAGTGGTATTAGAGCTAGACTCTTGTATAAAGAGCTTAGCAGCTTCAAGAGAAGTGATGGCTTCAAATGGTTTTTCAAATGAAGGTTCTTCTATAAATAGACCTCCTTATTTCAATGGGGATGATTATGCCTATTGGAAAGAAATGATGAAATTTTTTATTGAAGCTATTGACTTAGATGTGTGGGACGCCGTTGAAAATGGTGCTTTTGTCCCAACACAAACTAAAGATGGTATGACAATTAATACACCTAGAAGTGAATGGACCGATGATGATAAAAAGAAGGTCCAATACAATTTGAGAGCCAAGAACATGATCACCACATCCTTGGGATATGATGAATTCTTTAGGGTGTCAAATTATAAGACCGTAAAAGAAATGTGGGATACCCTATAAGTAACTCATGAAGGTACTAGTGAGGTAAAACGATCTCGAATAAACACTCTTACTCATGAATATGAATTGTTTAGAATGAACCAAGGTGAAAGTATTCAAGATATGCAAAAAAAGTTTACTCATATTGTTAATCATCTTATCTCATTGGGAAAGACATTTCCTAATGAGGATCTTATTAACAAAGTCTTGAGATGTCTAAGCAAGAATTGGCAACCCAAAGTAACGGCGATTGCGGAATCAAGAGATTTATCAACCATGTCTCTAGCCACTTTATTTGGGAAGCTTCAAGAACATGAGCTGGAACTAAATAGGCTCAACCAAAATGAAGAGCATGACAAAAAGAAGAAGGGAATCACACTCAAACCTACTTCCTCTACAGTTGAAGATGATGATGAAGATGGTGAAGAGGATGGTGAAAGTGTGGAGCTAAGTGAGGAGAATCTTAGTCTCCTTGTGAGAAAATTTGGAAGATTCCTAAAGAACAAGGGATTTCAAAAAAGACCACCCTTTCCTCAAAAGAAAGCGTATCACAATGGAGAAGGATCCTCCACTCCTCCAAAATGCTATGAATGTGGAAAACCGGGACACATGAAAATGGAGTGTCGTATATATTTCAAGAAGACGGAGAAGTTTGAGAAAAGGCCTGATAAGGAAAGGAAAGGAAAAAGAGCATATATAGCTTGGGAGGACAATGACTTAAGCTCTTCCGACGATTCAGAGAATGAAGAAGCCCATCTTTGCCTCATGGCTCAAGGAGAAGAAAGTGAAGAAAGCAACACCGAGATAACCTCTTCTAACCTAGAACCTTCACCTTTTTATGATGAATTGCAAGATGCCTTTTAAGAATTGCATAATGAATCTTTGAGGCTCACAAAAATGGTTTTATCTTCCAATAAAATAATCTCCTTATTGGCAAACAAAGTTTCTATTTTAACTAAGGAGATAAATGAGCTTAAAATTGAAAATGAGACTTTAGGACTCATTGATGCTAATTCATTATGCATGACTTGTTCCTCATATGATAATACATCCATATCATTACCTTGTTTATCATGCAAAGTTTTTTAAAAAGAAATTGAAGATTTGAATAACACTCTTGCAAAATTCACTTTTGGAATAGACAACTTAAATGTTTTGTTGGGGAGACAAAAATGTGTTTTTCAAAAAGCTGGTTTGGGATTTAATCCAAACAATCATCAAAAGTCTTATAAGAACTTCTTTGTTTCCTCAAATACCTCAAGTAGTCCCTTTGTCAAATGTTTTCATTGTGGTAAGAAATGGCATAGTGCGTCAACTTGCAATGTTAGAAAGAACATAAACACTAAAGTTGGAATAAAAAGAGTTTAGGTTCCTAAAGGTACCATGCCTAACTCTAACACACAAGGACCCAAGACAATTTGGGTACCAAAGGTTAAAACTTGAATGTATGTTGTAGGTATGCTTGAAGACCAAGAGCTCAAGTTGGTATCTTGATAGTGGTTGCTCCAAGCACATGACCGATGATGGCTCCAAGTTCTCCTCCCTTACACACAAGAAACATGGTCATGTCACATATGGTGATAACAACAAAGAGAAGATTCTTGGAATTAGCAAAGTTGGTAAGGTCCCTTCATCGTCTATTAATAATGTTTTGCTTGTTGAAGGACTTAAACATAATTTGCTTAGTATTAGTCAATTGTGTAATAAAGGCAATAGAGTTATATTTGATTCTTCTTGTTGCATAATTGAGGGAAAGGATGATAAGCAAGTTAAGTTTGTTGGTCATAGAGTTAATAATATATATATGATTAGTCTCGATGATATCTCCTCAAATGATGCTAAATGCTTTATGAGTAAAGAAAATGATTCATGGTTATGACATAGAAGAATTGCTCACATTCACATGGATCACTTAAACAAATTGGTTTCTAAAGAACTAGTGATTGGTCTTCCAAAGCTCAAATTTGAAAAAGGAAAACTTTGTGATGCATGTCAAAAAGGAAAACAAGTAAAGGTCTCTTTTAAAGCTAAAAACATAGTTTCAACTTCTAGACCTTTACAACTTTTGCACATTGATCTTTTTGGTCCCTCAAGAACTATGAGCTTTGGTGGGAATTACTATGCATTAGTGATTGTGGATGATTTTTCTAGGTTTACATGGACATTATTCTTGGCTCACAAGAATGATGCTTTTCAATCATTTAGAAAACTTGCCAAAGTTATCCAAAACGAAAAAGGTTTTTGTATTGCATCCATAAGAAGTGACCATAGTGGTGAATTTGAAAATCATGAATTTGAAACTTTTTGTGATGAACATGGCATTGAGCATGATTTTTCTGCTCCTAGAACACCACAACAAAATGGTGTTGTAGAAAGGAAAAATTGATCTTTAGAGGAAATGGTAAGAACTATGCTCAATGAGGCCAACCTTCCTAAGTACTTTTGGGCGGATGCAGTTAACACCGCTTGTTATGTTATGAATAGAGCCCTAATTAGGCCAATTTTAAAGAAAACCCCATATGAATTGTACAAAGGAAGGAAACCTAATGTGTCACATTTTCATGTCTTTGGATGTAAATGCTTTGTTTTGAATAATGGAAAGGATAACTTAGGAAAATTTGATGCAAAATCTGATGAGGGAATATTCATTGGTTATTCTATTCATAGTAAGGCCTTTAGAGTCTATAATAAATGAACTATGACTATAGAAGAATCCATACATGTTGCATTTGATGAAACTAACCCAAATGAGCAGAGAAAGGAGCTTATTGATGATGTTGCAGAAATCTTGGCAAAAACACTTGGAAAATCAAGAGAAAGAGCCCAAGAAGCAAGAAGAGAAACTCCTTGATCACTCATGGAAAAAAGATTCAGAAATCTTGGATCTACCCAAGGAATGGAGGACTTCAAGATATCATCCTCTTGACAAGGTGATAGGTGATGTATCAAAAGGGGTAATCACTCAAAACTCACTTAGAGATGCATGTAATCACCTAGCCTTTGTCTCTCAAGTTAAACCCAAAGACATAAATGAGGCCATTAATGATGAGCATTGGATCTTGGCCATGCAAGAAGAACTAAACCAATTTAAGAGAAATCAAGTTTGGGAATTAGTTCCAAGGCCCAATGATCATCCTATAATTGGCACCAAATGGGTTTTTAGGAACAAACTTGATGAAACGGGCTTAATAATAAGAAATAAAGCTAGGCTTGTAGCTAAGGGATATAATCAAGAAGAAGGCATAGACTATGAAGAAACTTATGCTCCCATAGCTAGGTTAGAGGCCATTAGAATGTTACTTATATATGCTTGCATCATGGATTTCAAACTCTATCAAATGGATGTCAAAAGTACTTTTTTAAATGGTTTTATACAAGAAGAGGTGTATGTAGAACAACCTCTTGGTTCTGAGGATTTTGAAATGCCTAACCATGTCTTTAAACTGAAAAAGGCCTTGTATGGCTTGAAACAAACTCCTAGAGCTTGGTATGAAAGGTTGAGTAAATTCCTTTTAGAAAAAGGTTTTTCTAGAGGCAAAGTTAACACTACCCTTTTCATAAAACATAAAATGCATGACATACTTCTAGTTCAAATCTATGTTGATGACATTATATTTGGAGCTACTAACAACTCTCTTTGTAAAGAATTTTCAAATATTATGCAAAGTAAGTTTGAGATGTCTATGATGGGTGAGCTCAATTTCTTCCTTGGTCTCCAAATCAAGCAAACAAGAGAAGGAACGTTCATAAGCCAATCCAAGTATTGCAAGGAACTGCTCAAGAAGTTTGGAATGGACAATGCCAAGCATATGGCTACTCCTATGGGCACCTCTTGCTATTTGGACAAGGATGAAGGAGGTAAATCAGTAGAAATTACGAAATATAGAGGTATGATTGGCTCACTCCTTTATCTCACTGCAAGTAGGCCTGATATAATGTTTAGTGTATGCATGTGTGCTAGATATCAAGCTAATCCTAAAGAATCACACCTAAGTGTTGTTAAAAGAATAATGAAATATCTAATAGGCACATCATAAATGGGTTTATGGTACCCTAAAGGTGCCTCATGTAGTCTTATTGGGTATTCTGATTCTGATTTTGCTGGGTGCAAAATGGATAGAAAGAGCACTAGTGGGAATGCCACTTGCTTGGAAGTTCACTAGTTTCTTGGCATAGCAAGAAACAAAATAGTGTGGCATTGTCTACAGCTGAAGCTGAATATGTTGCAGCTGGGAGTTGTTGTTCTCAAATCCTTTGGATGAAACAACAACTCTTGGACTATGGTCTTGAGCTTGATCACATCCCCATAAGATGTGATAATACTAGTGCAATCAATTTGTCCAAAAATCCCATTTTGCATTCTAGGACTAAACATATTGAAATAAGACATCATTTCATTAGAAACCATGTTCAAAAGGGTGATTGTATGCTTGAGTTTGTAGAAACCACTAAGCAACTAGCTGACATTTTCACTAAACCCCTAGCAAAAGAAGCAATTTTCTATATAAGAAATGAACTTGGCATATTCGATAAATCATGCATAAGTTAAATAATTGCTGCATAATCCTAAAAACTAATGCATAAACGTGTGTTTTTTTGCATAATTATGCCACACTGCTGCATAATCTCTGAATTTTTCATCATATTTGAATCCAATACTGACTTGAGCGTCGGAGATTTCCCCTAAATTGTTTTGCAGGTGCTCCCTCATGCCCAAGACTCCCAAGCAACTCAACATCCTCAAAATTTCACCAAAAATGGTGACATTCTTGGTAAAAATGGTAATTTTGATCAATTATGTGAGTTGAATCATAATATGATTAGATTATATGTTTGAATGATGATTTGAAATGATCTAAGTTGCTTTGGAACTGTTTTGGATGGATTAAAGTTGATTACTTGCTGTTTGAAATGTAAAATCTGAGTTAAAGAGTGCTGGTAATCGATTACAATGCCTTTGTAATCGATTACACAGGTTCTGTCACGCATGTAATCAATTACACACCTTTTGTAATCGATTATAATCAACTCAGAACTCAGGTAATCGATTACATCAACTATGTAATCGATTACAAGGTTCCCAGAAAGCATGTAATCGATTACACCAAAATTGTAATTGATTACATACCCACCAGAATGCATGTAATCGATTACACACTCAATGTAATCGATTACACAGGTTTTTTTTTTTAAAAAAAAAGAAGGTCTCTGACGCGCGTAAGAGCTCATTTTTTTTTCAGAACCTATTCATCTTCTTCGTCCTCCTCCTCTGCTCCCACGCACCCCAAACCTCTAAAACCTCACATTCTCACATTTCTCACTCAAATCTCCATCAAAATCCCTCATTTCACCTCTCTCAATCTCGAAAAATCCCTCTCCATATACCCCATCTCTCCAAATCTCCTCACATCCCTCACCCAAATCTCCCCATCTTCTCTCACGAACCCCATCTCCATTTCTCTGACCTAACCTCGTCTCTCTCTCTCTCTTCACTCATCCCCAACCATTTACCACTCATCCCACTCTACTCCTACTCATCAATGGCTGAATCTTCTCATCGTTCAAAGCGCCTAAGAACAGGGGCTGCCATTGCAGGGTCCTCTGGTGGCTCTTCACGTAACATATCTGGCCTGGACCTCACGAGACACTTCTCCACTGTGAAGCGAGCTGAGTTGTTCCGGAAAAACTTCCAGCTTCGCAAGATCGTCTCTCCCAGGTATATTCCCATCACCTTCTGCGAGAGTGAACCTTTAGTGAGCTTTAGAACCATAGAAAATTTAGGCTTGCTAGGTTTCCTAAGCATAGAGAAAGTCATCTACCCTAACCTTGTGTGAGTCTTTTATGCGAACCTGAAAGTTGAGGATAATTGTATCATCTCTGAAGTGAAAAAGCAACAAATAAGGTTGTCAATGGCTGAATGGTATAGGCTAACGAAGCTCACTCCTGATGGAGCTCACTTATGTGGAAATGCCAATGTTTGGGGGCATGAGTTTGAGCATAAGACTGCTCTTCTCTCATTAATTAGGACTGGCTACTCCCCCCTAGTGATCCTAAATGAAGAATCATGGCCACTGGCCTCACTATGGAGAACAGGGTTCTCCACTACCTGTTGGTTCGAGGATTGATTCCCAGGGGAGGGAATTACTCCCAAGTCCTCAAGGATGATGTGGTGGCCTTATGGGCAATGACCACCGGGCGGCTAATTAACTGGGGTTATTACATTTTAGAGCATATGTTGGACGTCAAGAAAAAGAAGAACTCTGCTCTCCCCTTCTCCATGTTGGTAACCACAATCCTCGAGCACTGTCGCATTTCGCTGGCTGAAGAGTCTAAGGACACCAGCTCAAAGGGACCACAATCAATTGGGTTGCATACTCTGAAGAAGCTCCAGCTCTACAAGGTGGATGACAGGTGGCATTACATCGCTCATGGCACCTTTAATCATATCCCTCATGATCCGAATAGTGACGATGATGAGGAGGCTCAGCATCCTGCCCCTGCTCCTGCTCCCGCCTCTACTACTCTTGATCTCTTGCTCCAAGAAATGCGCAACCTGAGCGCTAATGTAAACACACGCATGGATCATATAGAGCAGACGATTGATCATCTTGAGCTAAGGAT
Source organism: Ormosia semicastrata (assembly GCA_029884595.1). Classification (NCBI taxonomy): domain Eukaryota; kingdom Viridiplantae; phylum Streptophyta; class Magnoliopsida; order Fabales; family Fabaceae; genus Ormosia; species Ormosia semicastrata. Next base: position 58,760,302 of record JAQQTO010000063.1, read on the forward strand.
GGACTACTCAAATCAGGAGCTTGCCTCCATTCACTCTCTTTTGGGTGGACCTCCTATTCCTTAGAGCGCTGCTGCTGCACCTCCCACATCCCCGGCCTCTCCGGTTCCCTTGTCCTTCGTTGGTCCATCTGGAGTCCCTGCTGATGATGAGGAGCTTCTGGACTCCGACGACGATCTTGTGCCCAGCGATGATAATGATGATCTAGAAGACACTACTGCGGATCCAGAGGGTGATGTCTTTTGTGACAGCGAGGCCACTGATAGTGATCATGGCTCATTGCCTTGATGCTTTGTTTTTGATTTGATAACTACCTTGTATTTACTCTGTTTTGACTCTGATTATATAACATTGGTATACATTTATGAAGTTTTAAATATTGGCTACTGGTGTTGTGATAAGTTCCCTTGTACATATTGATTAATGATATATGAACTTGTTTCTGCCTTGAACGATTAGCTGTTTGATAATATTGATTGAACTGATTAATCACTTTGGATCTTTTGTTCTGACAAAATTTTGGGGAATCATGAAATATAGCTGTTATGCTGTCCATTTTTTAAATGCTTATGTCTTTTTGATAATGGCAACAGGGGAGAAAATAAGGAAAAATAAAATGCAATCTAATTAAAGGTTGCATGAGTACGGGGGAGTTATTGAAAAATCTAACCCAATATCATGCATAAACTCTAGGGGATCATTGTGCCTAAATATCTATTATATACAATTGCAAAAACTCTTTCTTTTTCCTATGATCAGTTTGTCATCATCAAAAAGGGGGAGAATGTGAATGCTTATGTCTCTTAGGCATGTCAAATGGTTTTTGATGATAACAAAGGCAAAAGCGAAGATCAAGTGCAAAAGAGAAGATCAAGCGCAAAAGGAAAAATCAAGACCAAAGAAAGACAAGAGGTTTATGTAGTTATAAGACTTGGAACATTTGTGTTAAATGCTCTCAAGATTTCTCAAATGGTTTTTCAATATATCATTTCAAAATAAATGGGAAATTTCAAAGTTAAATATGGCTTTCAAGAAAACTTAAGTTTCTATCTTGAATCTAACACTCTTAAAAGGATTTATGCTTAATCAAGTGTCTTGAGGTGTTAAGAATGACTTGCAAGCTTTATTGGACTTGAAAAATGTGTTCAAAGGTCAATGTAATCGATTACATGATATTTGTAATCAATTACACAGCAAACACAAGCCATGTAATCGATTACATGAGCAATGTAATCGATTACAAGAAAGTCAGAGGCCATGTAATTGATTACACAATATATGTAATCGATTACATCAAGCCCAGAAAGGCAAGAACACGTTCAAAGAGTCATGTAATCGATTACATGGATATTGTAATCGATTACACAGCAAGTCAGAAGTCATGTAATCGATTACATGGATATTGTAATCGATTACAAGCAAGTCAGAAGCCATGTAATCGATTACACAAATAATGTAATCGATTACATAAAGGCCTGAAAGCCAAGAACACGTTGGAACAACAATGTAATCGATTACATAAGTTGTGTAATCGATTACACGAACCCTGACAACGTCCAATGGCTATATTAAATGCATTAAATGTATGCCCAAACCACCCCAACGACTCTATTAATTGAGAAACTTATAAATACCAAAGTTGGGTCTTTATTTGAGGTTGACCTAAAAGCAAAAACTGATCACCAATACTTCCAAACGTGAATCAATCCTCAAATCCATTTCTTGCTCTGTTTTTTGCCAAAAACGTGAAAAATCTTTGAGAGCATATTAGAGCTTCAATTTGTAATCATCTGCTCTAGTGAGAGCTTCATTCAATCTATCATTATTGATTTGTAAAGAAGGTGAGGCATCCCTCCAAAGTGTAAAGGGTGAGGTATCCCTTAGTTGAAGAAACTCAAGCCCCAAGGGTGAAGTATCCCAAAGTGTTGAGTGCGTTGTAGTGGTTGTCAAGCACCCATTGAAGCTTGAAGATATAGTGGAAAATCTCAAGTTGTTGCTTGGGGACTGGACGTAGATCACAAGTGGATTGGTAATCGAACCAGGATAAATCATTGTGTTTGTTTTCTCTAAACCCTTCTCTTTATATTAAGTATTGTTGTATTGATTTGCTTGAATATTGGTACCTTTGGCTATTGCATTTATAAGTGAAAGTGTTTATCTTTTATATCCAATCATCTCTAAACATCAATTAGCTTCAACGAAAATTGTTTATCAAACGATTTGCGAAAGATTTGCAAACTTAGTTTCATACTCAATTCACCCCCCTCTTGAGTATTGAGGCCACTTGGTAACAACTATCAATGCAAGCATGAACAGATGCTTGTTACTGTTACAAAAAAGGGTACTTTTCACATGCAGAGAAACTTTATGCTTGTGCTAAAGCCTTAACTTTTAGGGATACCTTACCCTTACAAAACCTTTGAGGGATACCTCACCTTCTTTACAATAAAACAGAATATACAAGAAGAGAAACTCTCAAAAGAGTAAATATCAAAACTTGAAGCACTAAGAAGCTCTTTAAGGATATCTCAAAATTTTGGCAAAAATATGCAAAAAATATAAAATACGTGTTAAAGCAAGGAAAGATTGATTCAGATAGTTAGAGGTGTTTTCAAAGATGACCTAAGGTCACTATTTATAGAGTTCGGAAGAAAATAGTCATTGAGTGCAATTAAATCACATAATAAATGCAAATATGGTTATTTCTTTCTAAACTAGGATCCCGGTTTATTCGAATAACCATTGTGTTATTTGAATAACATATTTTGAAAAATCACGTGAAAACCAAATCTGATACATGTTTTTCGAATAGCCTGAGGGTTATTCGACTAACTTTGTAAAAAAAAGTTTTCTTTGGAATAGCTTTATTCAAATAACAAATAAGTTATTCGAATAGCTCATTTAGAATAGGGCATTCTAAAAAACCTTTATTCGAATAGCCAAGTGTCTATTCAAATAACTTCTGATTGACTTCGTTTATTTGAATAGGAAGGCTTTATTCGAATAATCCTGTTGAAAAGCATTTTGAAATTCTTTTAAAAATCTTGCTAGATCGTTTTTCAAAACACCAAACTTTTTAATTAATTTTCAAAGAGCATTTTTATCTTTTCTTCCAAATAATGAGATATCCAAAAGACTCCGTACAAAAAGACTCTAAGTGCTAAAGCTATTCTTGAAATCCTTGGACTTGGTCTTCCTATTATCTTCATGTTTGTTATCATCAAAATCAATCTTCAATGTTGCATATTCAATCACATTCTGTCCTTTTTTTTATGATGATAAACTAACATAGAGAAAAGAGTTAGTGCAGATAAATTGGAACTCATAAAGTTATTTTTGAGAGAACTTACTCCCCCTCTTTTTTGTAAGAGGTGATCTATATCAGAGATGTGCGCTGCTCCCCTTTATTTTTGGAATCCAATTTTAAGTTTTACTTGTCTTTTCTCAAATGAACTCAAAATTTTCTCGCCCTTTTGTCATGAGCAAAAAAAATAGGAGAATGTAAAGCTGAAACATGTGATAACTAACCAAGTAAAAGCCATAAATGGATTAAAGCAGTGAAGCAATAAAAAGATAATTATCCAATTTCAAACAACAGTAAAAAGAACAAGCAATGCAAGACAAAACAAATTCAGAGCAAGTAACGCAGTAGGCCAAAAGATAAGCAATCCATCTTATTAAGAAAAAAGTTGTCCAATTACAAGATAATAAGGAAAAATAAGAGGCCAAAATAAGATTGAAACAAAGATCTTACGAACTAAGGATCCTAAAAATAAGCATCTAGTGGCGGAAAAGAGGAGTCAGGTGCTCTGTCAGTCAGCAAGGCTCAGAGGGCTTCCTGTTCATGCTCAACACCTTGTATTCTATCAAACAGAATAGAGAATGTGTTCTCCATGTAGGCTTTATGGTCCACCAGGGTTGCCATGATTTGCTCATTTGTAACTGGACCAGCAAGAGCAAGAGCATCAGCAGCAGGAGTAGGAGCAGTAGCAATGTCTTCTTGTTCTTCATCTTCTACTTCATCCGTGTACACCCATCCTTCAGTAGACTTGATAATTTCCATTTTGTGCAGAGAGTAAGACCCAAAAACACTATGATGAGTTAACTTAGTGGCCCTTTCAATTTCCAGAATCTGAGGACATTTCCTAAGAAGGGTAGTGATAATCAAGCCATAAGGTTAGTCAGACTTCTCATTGCCCTTTGCCTTGATCATATACTTCATGATGAAGATTGGCCAGTTAATTTGGTGACCTTCCTTTAGAACCCACAGCATGAAGATGTCATTTTCACTAAGGTAGGCATAATTCCTACCTCGAGGAGCCAGGATATGTGCATAAGTGTAATGCAAGAGCCTATCTTGGCTCTTTGGCAAGCCTTATTTGATACCTTTATCAGCCAAGGGTAGACCAGGTTTCAGCAGATCCTCAATAGATCAAATTTTGTTGTACTCTTGAATGAATGGGCTACCATATTCTTCAACGTGCATGCCCACAAACTATAGTTCAAATAGCACAGCTCAATCTGTAGGGTTGATGACAATGTGTTGATCACAAACATCTGAGAGAAGGTTCTGCCCTTCAATCTTTAGGTTGCAGTAAAACATCTTTTCCAAATCAGGGTAAAGCTCGGCTTTGTGGGAACAGAGACGAAGCTCAGCAGGTTGAGGAAGGCAAAGTCTCTTTCTCTTCGGAAGAAGTTCAAATCCAGGTATTTTGGTTGCACAAGATTACGCTTCCGAAAGTTAGTGATGAAGTGACTCAATTCCTCTTTGTAAGGGGACAATCTTCGCAAGTCTAAAGGATTGTTGCAGAGAGTGCTCTTTATGCGAGGATGTTTTGCTCTATAAGAAAAGGAAGCCATGGATGTGTTATTTGGCAGAAAAGATGGTGAGTGCAGCGAGAGTGGGGTTTTGAAAGGGTGGAACGTGGGTGGAGAAAGATAGAAAAAGGTTGAGGAATGGTGGTGCAAAATGGTGAAGGTGAAGTAGGCGTGGGTGGAGACAGAGGAGATGGAGAGGTGTGTTTGGGCAGAGGGGATGCGCAAAGAAAGAATGAAATAGTGGTGGAGAGAAGTGAGAATGTTGTGGCATATATAGGCCCATGTTTATTCGAATAACATGTGAGTTATTCAAATAAATACGTGGTAATCCAATGGTCATGGCTTTTTCTGCCATATGTTATTCGAATAACCAACTGGTTATTCGAATAGAGAAGATAATGTTGGCCTCTATTAAAAGAGCATTATTCAAATAAGAAGCCTCTTATTCGAAAAAGACAGATGCAAAGAGATAGATTATGCAGATAATTTATTCGAATAAACTAGGCTTTATTCGAATAAGACAGACACCAAAAGCTGTGAGAAACTGATTTAGATATCAGTTTATTTAAATAAATTTTATTTTTTTCAAATATCACAAATATAAAACACTTAGACTGTGGTTACTAGAATCAAGTTATTCGAATAAATTGAGTTTTATTCGAATAACACAGATGCATAACACATTTCTTTGAGTAACTGACTTTGTTTATTCGAATAGCCACAGGTTTATTCGAATAAAACTATTAGAAAAGAAAAATAGGCACATACTGGGATATAATTAGAGAGAACGAAACATACCTAAAGATGAGATACTTGCAAAACAAGTTTTGGGATACCTCCAACGCTCAAGTCAATAACGATTCAGGAATAATAAGCCAATAAACACAAGTATTCATTTATATGTATGAATGATTAATCAATTATGCCTAATTCTCCTCTATTATAAAAGAATGCTTCTTTTGCTAAGGGTTTAGTGAAAATATCTACAAGTTGTTTAGATGTTTCAATAAATTCAAGTATGCAGTCTCCCTTTTGTTCATGATCCCTAATAAAGTGATGCCTTATTTCTATATGCTTTGTTCTAGAGTGCAAAATGGGTTTGCTAGATAGATTTATTGCATTAGTATTATCACATCTTATAAAGATGTGATCAAGCTGAAGATCATAATCTAGAAATTGTTATTTCATCCAAAGGATTGGAGCACAACAACTCCCGGCTACAATATATTCAGCTTCAGCAGTTGACAATGCCACACTATTTTGCTTCTTGCTATGCCAAGAAACTAAAGAACTTCTAAGCAACTGACATGTCCCACTAGTACTTTTCCTATCCATTTTGCACCTCACAAAATCAAAATCGGAATAGCCAATTAGGCTACATGAGGCACCTTTAGGGTACCACAAACCCATTTGTGAAGTGCTTACTAGATATTTCATGATTCTTTTAACAGCACATAGGTGTGATTCTGTAGGATTAGCTTCATATCTAGCATACATGCATATACTAAACATTATATATGGCCTACTAGCAATAAGATAAAGAAGGGATCCAATCATACCTCTATAGTAATTTCTATTGGTTTACCTCCTTCATCTTTGTCTAAATAGCAAGAAGTGCCCATTGTTGTAGTCATATGCTTGGTATTGTCCATTCCAAATTTTTTGAGCAGTTCCTTATAGTTTTTGGTTTGACTTATGAAAGTCCCTTCTTTTGTTTATTTGATTTGAAGCCCAAGGAAGAAATTAAGCTCTCTCATCATCGACATTTTAAACTCATTTTGTATTGTCTTAGCAAATTCATTACAAAGGGATTCATTAGTAGCACCAAAAATAATGTCATCCACATAAACTTGTACAAGGAGAATATCATGCTTTTTATTTTTAATAAAAAAGGTTGTATCAACTTTTTCTCTTGAAAAATCATTTTCTAAAAGAAATTTACTCAACCTTTCATAACAAGCTTTAGGAGCTTGTTTTAAGCCATACATGGCCTTTCTCAGTTTAAAAACATGGTTGGGTAGTTCATAATTTTCAAAACCCAGAGGTTGCTCAACATATACCTCTTCTTGAATAAAATCATTTAAAAAAGCACTTTTAACATCCATTTGGTATAACTTAAAATCTATGATGCAAGCATATGCAAGTATCATTCTAATAGCTTCTAATCTAGGTACAGGTGCATAGGTTTTCTATTCCTTCTTCTTGGTTGTATCCTTTTGCAACTAACCTAGCTTTTTTTCTTATTATTAAGCTAGTTTCATCAAGTTTGTTCCTAAAGACCCATTTTGTTCCTATAATTGGATGATCATTGGGCCTTGGAACCAATTCCCAAACTTGAATTCTTTCAATTTGGTTTAGCTCTTCTTGCATGGCCAAGATCCAATGTTCATCGTTAAAGGCTTCAATTATGTCTTTAGGCTCAATTTAGGAAACGTAAACTATGTGATTACATACATGTCTAAGAAAGTTTCGAGTACTTACACCTTTAGATACATCACCTATTATTTGATCAAGAGGAAGATATCTTGAAGTCCGCCATTCTTTGGGAAGGTCCATGACTTGTGAATCCTCTTGTCTTGGGGTGTCTTCTTGACTTTCCTCTTACTCTTTGGCTTCTTTTTCCTTGTTATCCAAATGTGTTTCTGCTAATATTTCTACAATATCATCAACAAAGTCCTTTCTCAGTCCATTTGGATTAGTTTTGTAACATCCCAAAAATTCTTTATTTCATTGTAAACGATCATTTTATAATATTTATGATTTTTAGGAATTTTTGTGGATTTTTCTGAAAATGATGAATATTTTAATATATTCTTCATTTTACGTGTACACTGAGCGGAGCCGGGGAAACTAGAATATTTTCCCTAAGGCTGGTAAACTTTGAACTGTCAATGTGTCAACGGGGGATCTTACTAAACCCGAGGTCAGGCACAGTTTACGAGGTTTACATTTTTTGAGGTTTTATCTGTTAAATAAAATTTCGGTATCATAAAATCATCTGATGAATAATAAAATATTATTTTCATCAATTGTAAATTTTATTCACTGAGAAAATAATTCCACAGTGTAATTAATCATCTGTCAGATGTATTTAATTTGGAGACAAGCTTACTATGTACTTTATCGAGGAGCGCGTGAAGCTTCTCAAGGAAGCTTCCTCCAATCATTATTTTTATCATTTCTCTCTCCTCCCAAATTTGTGCTGCACGTTTGAAATTAAGGGGGTCTAATTCATTTCATTTTCTCACATTTCCTCTTCTCCTAAATACGCTGCTACTATTCACTCATCTTCTCTCTTCTCTTTCATCTTACAGCAGCAACACCACCCACACCTCCATTTTGTTCTTCAAACCGTCCCAAATCTTAGCACCATTTCGTGTTTGGAGAACCACCATCATTGAGGAAATCAGCTTCAAGGTTCTGCTATTTCCTCCATCTTCATTCTCCTACGTCTTTGAAGCTTAAAGGTTGGAGCTTTAAGGTAAAGCTCTTAGCTTTTTCCCCCTCTCTTCTCTTTTTCGTAAACCACTGTCATTTTGATGACTTTGGGTATCCATTTTAATAGTAGGATTCTGATTCTTGCAAGTTTGAATATTTAAGGAATTCCTGGAAGCTGGAAACGAAATTCTAACCAAAAAGGAGCCACCTTTCTTTGTGCTTCTCCCAGGTAAGAGGAAGACACTCCTCCTCAACCTCTTTTAGCATTTAGGGACTTTGTTTGTGATTGGCACTGTGATTCATCTCTGTTTGAATGCTGCTGGTGATGTATTTGTATATGCTATTTGATTGTTGTGTGATTTGATATATATGTCTGGAACGTATAATCTAAAAGGAACGCTGTCGGGCTGGCTCTCGGATGGCCACGCCTTGAGACTAAAATTTTGGGATTATTGGTGAGAAGTGGTAATGACTTGATTTCTGATCATTAAGTGAAATATCAAAACCTGTCGTGTAGGAACCCCTGGCCAAACCCGTCGAATGTGATGCCCGTCGAATTTGATTTATGATCATTTAGTGCATTATCAAAATCTGTCGAGTATGAACTTCTGGCCAAACCCGTCGAATGTGATGTCATGATCACTCAGTAAAGTCAAAACCTGTCGAGTATGAACCCTTGGCCATGCCCGTCGAATATCCGTCGAGTATGAACTCCTGACCACTTAGGAGAGAAACTCCTCCAATACAAAATCCGTCGAATTTGAATGACCACATCTGTCGAGTGAAATATTCATCGAGTTAGAATGCCAATAACCATTGAGGGACATACCTGTCGAGTGGATCTTCTGTCCATTTATCAGAAGCCTCCCAAAGTTAATGTTCGTCGAGTTAGAATGCCAATACCCATTGAGAGACATACCTGTCGAGTGGATCTTCTGTCCATTTATCAGAAGCTACCCAAATTTAATATTCATCGATTAGAACGTCAAGACCCGTCGAATTAGAGTTCTGACCACAGTGTTTTCGTCAGTTCAACACTTGGGAGATTTCTCCAACGTCGACACCCACATCCATCGAATTGGACTTCTGCTGACCTTCTGGAAAGAATTCGACAATTCTGACCTCTGTTCAACAGAACCCCCATCCGACAGAAATTGGTTTTTATCCAATCTTATTATAAAATGTTCTCCCATTTTTCATCCTTCTGCCATGTTAGTCTTCGTCGAATGGCAGCCTCAATTTTCCACTAAATGCATAGTCTCCGTCGAATTCACAACTTTGGTTTATCACCCCATACCTAGCAATTAAATCTGTGATGTTGTTAGTGATTCTGGCCATGTATCTTCTTGGATTCAAAACCCTTATATTAATAAAAGTACATAAATCATAAATGATTGGATGATTAGAGATTAAGTAGGGATTCATAAACAGGGAAGAACATGAGTATGGGTGAGCTTTTGAGGCACATAATGAATTTAATAGTTGACTTTTATCATGACTATGAATGGAAATTGTGAATGTCCTTAAAATGTACTATGGGATTGTTGTATACCCGTGAATGGGATTAGATCTTGTGATAAATGATATGACATGCATGTGAAGCATGATGGGCCTAGTTGGTCATGAGGAGTATGATTGTGTCATGCATTGAACAAAAAAAAAAGAGATTGTCCGTTGGACTTGGTTAAGGCCGGTAGCCTAGGAGTTCAACTTACACCTTTGTGCGGGTGCGAATAGACAAGTGTAGGTTACTTGTTGACCTTGGGGGCGTCAGGGTGCGGGTACCTCACAATGGGACAGTTAGCTAGCTCTCGTACGTGGGGCAGACCGATGCAAACACACTGACGATCCGGACCGAGACGCTGTCCTATGTCGAGATCTGTGTAGAATGTCTTGTAAAATGCCATGTTGTACAAAATGATAAATTGAGAATTTTTAGCACTTGAGGGCACAGGCGCACCAAGAATACGAGACATACCTCCTGATCGTTCCCTCCGACTGTTTTGTGTCTAGCTCCATGGAGTAGGATTTTGGTTATTGAGGGCAAGTGTGCATAGTGAGTCCATGAATCATTTGGCATGCATTGTTATTATAATTGGAACCTGTTGTACCTCGATATATCTATATGTATACGTTGCACTCGGAACCTGTTTGGTTGATCATAATTGCTATTGAATGTTTATTACTATTATTGCTGTCATAAATGCTATGTGGGCGTTTTGTGCCGTTTAGTTTCTCGATGCTATGATTGGTAATGATGGTAGGATGTCTTACCTCTTCTCTGTCTCTCCACTTCTGTTTTGTCCATATACTACGTTCTATAGAAGACAACTGCAAGGAACCGGAAGCCCCCGACTTCCCTGGTTTTTGGCCTCATCTCGACTGAGCGACTGCAGAAGCGTATGGAGCCACGCACGCAAAGATTTTTAGGAGATGTGCGCCTGACCTTCTTGGGAGGGCCAGAATGCTGGTACATCAACTATGGTTCTGAGCGTTGCGTCTATACGGGGGATGTGTCATTATCTTTAGCCTGGAGGCGTCACGAGCCGCCTGTCTTCACTTGCTGTATTAGTTTACGTCTGGAATTTTAGCTACCGATACGCGAGATGTGGGGTGATCGCTATTTCACTCCGCGGGAAGACTCTTTTCGCTCCACCACTCGAGCCCCGTCCCATGACTCTGCGATTCATATGGTGATTTCCTCTGACGAAGAAGATCTCGAGGAAGATCCAGAAGAAGTTCCTGAGGACGACCCCGAAGAGGATCCTGAAGAGGACCCTGACTCGATTCCTCCTCACTTGAGGGACTGACTTTACTTGTAGCTACTGAGGGCTACCAAGTATTTTATTTTGGGGGCCCGATGTTTTTGTCGTAGTGGGTCTGTATATTCTGATACCGTAGGGATATGTATGTAAAATCCTTTGGGGGCAGGTATAGTTTTGCTTTTTGTTATGCCAGGCTTTGTAACTAAACAGTTGGTAATTATATATATATATATGAATGAAATGTTAATTTCCCATGTATGTCTCATCATTGTGGATATTGATTATCGTTAACATAAATGTAATGAAAAAAAAAATATACTTGCTAATTTACTTAACCAACTACAATTGAGTAAATGTATAAATTATTAAAATGAACCGGGTCTTAACTCACATAAAATTTTATTTCCGCATTGTAATTGAAAGTGAGATGTTCCCTTGGGTTTGAAAAGGGGCGTCACAAGTTTCGTCAAAAGTAACATGAATAGACTCTTCAATAGTCATAGTTTTTTTATTATAAATTCTAAAAGCCTTGTTATTATTAGAATAGCCAAGAAAAATGCCTTCATCAGACTTAGCATCAAACTTCCCCAAGTTATCATTTCCATTATTTAAAACAAAACATTTACATCCAAAATTATAAAAGTGTGAAACATTTAGTTTCCTTCCTTTGTATTACTCATGTGGGGTTTTCTTTAAAATTGCCCTTATTAGGGCCCTATTCATTACATACCACGCGGTATTTACCGCATCCGCCCAGAAATACTTAGGAAGTGTAGCCTTATTAAGCATAGTTCTTGTCATTTCTTCTACAGATCGATTTTTCCTTTCTACGACTCTATTTTGTTGTAGAGTTCTAGGGGCAGAAAAATTATGCTCAATGCCATGGTCATCACAAAAAGTTTCAAAAACATGATTTTTAAATTCACCTCCATGGTCACTCCTTATGGAAGTAACAGAAAAATATTTTTCATTTTGGATAACTTTGGCAAGTCATTTAAAAGCTAGAAATGCATCATTTTTATAGGAAAGAAATAAAGTCCATGTGAACCTAGAAAAATCATCCATAATCACAAATGCATAATAATTCCTACTAAAGCTCATAGTTCTAGATGGTCGAAAAAGATCTATGTGTAAAAGTTGTAAAGGTCTAGAAGCTGAAACTTTATTTTTTACTTTAAAAAAAACATTTACTTATTTTCCCTTTTGACATCCATCACATAATTTATCTTTTATAAAATTGAGCTTGGGTAGTCCAATTACTAGCTCTTTAAAGACCAACTTTTTTAAGTGATCGATATGAATGTATGCAATTCTCCTATGACATAACCATGAATCTTCATCCTTACTCAAAAAACATTTTGCATCATTTAAAGATATGTCATCAAGACTAATCATATAAATGCTGTTAACTCTATAATCACCGAACTTAACATGATTATCATTTTTATCTTCAATTATGCAACAATTTGAATAAAAAATTACTCTATTTCCTTTATCACGTAATTGACTAATACTAAGAAGATTGTGTTTAAGTCCTTCAACAAGGAATACATTATCAATGGAAGAATTAAGACTTTTACTGACTTTGCTGACTCCAAGAATCTTTCCTTTGTTGTTATCTCCATATGTTACATGTCAGTGAGTCTTGGGAACAAGGAATGAAAATTTGGAGTCATCTCCGGTAATGTTCTTGGAGCATCCACTATTAGGGTACCAATTTGGGCTCCATGCCTTAAAGCACACCTACAACACATATTTAAATTTTAACTTTTGGTACCCAAATTTTCTTAGGTCCTTGTGTGTTAGTTCTGGGTATTTTATCCTTAGGATCCCAAATCATTTTAGTTCCATTTTTTGTGTTGATATTTTTTCTTGCATTATATGTTGATGCACTATGTCTTTTCTTCCCATAATAAAAATATTTAATAAAAGGACTACTTGAAGTACTTGAATGAACAAATTTTTTTTTATAAAATTTATGTTGATTTTTGGGGTTGTAACATATCCTAGCTTTTTGAAAAACAGCTCTTTGATTTCCTAACAAAATGTGTAAATTATCTCTTCCAAATATGAATTTAGAAAGGGTGTTCTTTGAATCTTCAATTTCTTTTTCAAAGAATTGACAGGATAAACAAGATGAAGATGTAGAAGCATGTGAGGAATAGGTTATGCAAGCATCAATTAATCCTAATGTCTCATTTTTAATTTTTAATTCTTCAATTTCTTTATTTAAAATAAGAATTTGATTTTCTAAAGAAGAAATTATTTTCTTAGATGAAGAGACTAATTTATTGAGCCTTAGTGATTCATCATACAACTATTCAAAAGCTTCTTGTAATTCATCATAAGAAACGGATAAATCAATGTTAGAAATTACCTCAATGTTGCTCTCTTGGTCTTCTTCTCCTTTGGCCATAAGACAAAGATGGACTTCCTCACTATCTGAGCTATCAGTTGAGTCTATGTCATTGTCATCCGATGCTATGTAGGCTTTTCTTTCTTTTCTTTCCTTGAAGGGTTTCTTCTCAAATTTCTTCATCTTTTTTTGGTAAATTGGGCACTCCATCTATAACACCCTCGCTTGGGAATTACATTTAAGACCAACAAATTAAAACTAAACCCAAGTTGTAAAAGATTTAATATTATAATACATGGGGTTTCCAAATTTCTTTTCGCGGATAACATAAACTTAATAGAATATAGGTAACACAAGATATGAAGAACTGAATAATACACTCTGCATATGTATACATAGTTTACAAAAAACAAAAGTACATAATACTTACATACCAAAAGGACATAAATACAACTATCATAACAAACCTAAACTGGTCCAAGTTCATAACACCTAAGGGAATGATACTCCACTAGATCCTCCTCAAAATCCTCACTAGTCAAATTCCTTAGCCGGGGAATGTCTTGACGAATGAGAGTCCGAGCAGAAGATACCTCAAAATCCTCCCTAGGAGTATAGTGAAGATCACCCCATAAATCCTATATAGGCATATAAAATTCTAGATAAACAACAGCATTAAAAGAAAAAGTAGTAACTCCATGGCGGGTCCTACTCAAAGATAGAGTAATATCTCCATAATACTCTATGCACTCCGTATCCAAATGGATGCGCTATGCATCAATGGCTCCATGAAACTGCACTCTAACATAACCCAACAAATCTCTCCTTACCACCATCACAATCTTCATAGAGCATAAACATAAAATCGAACAGATAGAACAATATCATAAAGAGGTGGTGTAACACCCCGAAAATTATTTATTTTATCATTAATAATCATTTTATAATATTTCTAATTTTTGGGAATTTTTTTGTAATTTTTCAAAAATGTCGAATATTTTAATATATTTCTCGTTTTGTGTACACACTGAGCAGAGTCAATGTAACAGCACAGAAATGATTTGTTTCATCATGAATAGTTATTTCCCAATATTCATAATTTTTGGAGATTTTTTTGGAATTTTCCGGAAACATTGAATATTTTAATATATTCCTCATTTTGCATGCGCACTGAGCAGAGTCAGTCAAACGCTCTGAAAAATTGTTTGTTTTGTGATGAATAGTCATTTTTCAATATTTGTGATTTTTAGGAATTTTTGTGGATTTTTCTGAAAATGTCAAATATTATAGTATATTTTTCATTTTGCGTGCACACTGAGCAGAGCTGGGATAACGAAATGTTTTCCCTGAGACTGGTAAACCTTGAACTGTCAACGTGTCAATGGGGGATCTTACTAAACCCGAGGCCGGGCACAGTTTGTGAGGGTTACGTTTTTTGAGGTTTATCTGATAAATAAAATCACTGTACTATAAAATTATCCGATGAACAATAAAATTTTATTTTCATCAACTGTAATTTTTATTCACTGAAAAAATAATTCTAACAGTGTGATTAATCATCTGTCAGATGAATTTAATTAAGCAGACAAGCTTACTATGCACTTTATTGAGAATTGTGTAAAGCTTCTCAAGGAAGCTTCAAGGAAGCTTCTTTGAAATTTGCTTCAAGCTTCCCAAGGAAGCTAACCAATTTTCACTCTCTCTCCTCTCTCTCATAGCTCACAGCTACAGCACCTTGTGGGGGGGGGGAATTTGTGCTTTAATTCATTTAATTAAAACTATACAAGTTTTCAAAATTCAAAAGCTACCACCTTTATTTCCTATGCACTTTCTCTCTCTACCTTCTTCTTCTCCATTTGAAATTTTTCTCTCCTCCTTCTCTCTAGAGCCATTCTGCCAGTAGCTCTTTCTCCCCTCATCCATCACAAAATTTTCATCTAACCCCATTTTCTTAATCCTCTCCATCTCCTAAACACTTTTCTAGTTAGTGGTTCTTTGAAAATCCATCATTTTCACCATTTTCTTCAAGCTTCAAGCTTAGGGTTTCTGGGTAAGTTCTTGATTCTTTACTTCCTTTGTCTCATTTTCGTTTCTATGGTCTTCTTGGTGACCATCCATGCTTTATTTTTCAAGCATTGGTGCTATTTTAATGAGATTGAAATTTTAGGGTTCTTGGAGGTACCAAATCTGAAAATTGCAAGGTGATTCTAGGAGGCTTCTCTTGCTTTCTTCTCTTAGGTAATAGGAAGACACTCCACCTCAACCTCTCTTGGCATTAAGAAACCTTGTTTGTGATTGATTGTGAGAAAACCCTATTGAGGGTTATTATTTGTTTGCTTAATTGGCATAATTATGTGTTGTATTTAATTTGTTTAAGTTGTTTGTTTAATTAGTTGTGTATATTGATATATTTGAATGGATTGGATGGTATGAAATGGAAGAAAATAATGTTGGATTTGCTCTTGGATGGCCACGATTTTGGGGGCCCAAATTTAGGGTTCTTTGTGAACAATTGTAATAAGTGGAATTCATAATTAATCAAGTGTACATTAGGTAAATTAATGGAATGAAAAATTTGGGAACTTTATCCCTAGGGAGGCCACGGCCTCTAGGGCTTGTTTGGGGCTTAACTATGCAATTTTAGTAACCCTGGAACTTGAATAACCAAGTAATTAAATAATTGGTAATGGGATAGAAAATTAGCAAATTGGAAGAATTGGATATACATTGAGATTCATAAATTTTAAAGAACCAAGAATAGAATTTTCATAAGACTTACGATAATTTTAATTAGGCCAAGAACAATAGAGTGTGAGACTTTGAGATCTTAGAATAACCTTCTAAGAGTATGAGGATAAATTACATTAGAAAATTTAATTAATTATGAGAATTCAATTAGAGACGAACCTTGTAAGAAAGACTAACTTTAAGTAAGAATTCAGAATAGATGATGCGGGATTAAAAGTTGCAAACCCAAGTGCAGGTTATCTCAAGTAATAAATTTCTCGGTGAGTCCGAGGTCGAACCATAGAGACTTGATGAAGAAAAATTAATTAAAGTAAAGTAAATATTTTGTTACAACAATAAAGATGATAAATAAAATTATTCACAAGTAAAAAGGAATTGCTTGGGTTAGGAGATCCACTCTTGGTAAATAAATTAAGGACAAGATTAATTCTTTTATAACTCAATTAGAATTCACACATAACGGAGGTTCCAATCGAAAAATACAACGTTCAAAGTTCATTGAAAATTATATACGTAATTATATTATGATTCCTTTAATCATCTATTAACACTACCACTCATAAATGGGATCAAGCATTCATTGTGCCAATATCTTGTCTACAACAAATCAAGATCTCCATTTTATAAAGAGAGTTTCTAGCACCACAACTTGTAAATGGGTTAAAGCATTCATTGTGCCAATCTCTTGTCTACAACAAATCAAGAACTTCACTTTACAAGGAGGGTTTTTAAATTAATTGGAAACAAAATATAATACATATAATGACCACTTGAAAATATATCATTTAAGCACAAGAGAGAAATTAATGTAACCTTATTTCATTACCAAGAGCTTCACTCTTTCACCCAAGCAAAATGAAACTTGGTTACTCATAGATAAGAAGAAAGAAAGAGAGAAGAAGAAGAAGAAGAACATGACTTCAATTTAGAACAAAGGAAAATTATTACAAGAAAACCTAGTAACAAACTAGCATCATTTTGGTACCTAACACCTAACACCCTCAATAATCTGCCAAGGCCTCCTTTTATAGAGGATTAAAGATACAAAACGACAAGGGGACTGAGTCATTAGTAAGTGGATGAGTGAAAAATGAGTGGAAAATGCCAAATGACTTTTGGTAAGTGGAAAATTATGGAGATTCCTTGTCTCCAAAATCATTTAGCTCTGAAGTTATTGAATGCATCAGAATGAGCAAACAAGATCTTCATAAAAGTTGTAGCCCTGGATCTTAGCTTTTGAATGGCTTTAGTTTGAGTTCAATATCATTTCTATAACTCTAGATACGTTCAAATTACTACACACTGCTCAGGCCCAGTCATAGCTCCTCTCGTCTGACTTGCAATCCTAATATCACCCATTAGGCCTTAGATTCTGGAAACGTGATCAGCATGAAAGTTGTAGATATAGGTGTAAAAAATTCAGAATCAAAATTTCAGCCCATTTTACAATCTCTAGCCTGAAAAATGGCATGAACAGCACACATAGGTCAAGCTGTCAGGAACAACACTCTAGTTCTTGCTTCAACCCCAATTTGAGTTATATACTCGTGTGATTGGGCCTTTGAGGTTTATATGAATGTTATAGAGCTTTCTCTTATCTTTAAAATGTCATTAGATTCACCTCATTTGACCACCTACATCCCAAGATATAGCCCAAATACAGAAATAATGTAAGACGTAAATTATGCTGACAAATTCAATTAAGTCCAATTTGAGTCCAAACTTACAAAACATAATCAAAATCAATCAATTAAGTACATGGAGAGTGTAAATGACTAAAAATGAAGGCTTATTAATATATCAAATACGTGATCATCAAATTCTCCCACACTTAACTTTTTGCACTCCTGGGCAAAACACACAAGACCAAAACTAAAAAAAAACGAAACAGACTCAAAAGTTAAACACTCTAAAAAACTTAATTTCTAATAATATTTAAAAATGAAGAGCAGCCAATTATTCAAGTAATCAAAATATTCATGAGGTAACATATCTTCACATCTCAAACCAACAAGCAAGGAAACTTCAATTGAAAAACATGAGTCAAGAATAATAGATCTTCACAAGATTCACTCTCAATCCCTCAAGTGTTTAAAAGGTAGGTATTTCACTTAATTCAACCCATGAAAATTGCACTACCATAAGCTTGCTTATCTTCTACTTCTCCACTACTCAGAACACATGCACACACAAATTATGAGGACTTTATTCAAGCTTGTAATAAGGTCAAGGTAAAGGAGAAGGTAATATGGATATGACAAGTTAAATACCAAAGAGAATAAAAGAGCATGAAATATGAGTCCAATTAACAAGCATGAAAGTTCATCCAAACTCCACCTAATACAAATTCCTTTACATATTCTTTTCCTTTCATTTATTGCCTTGTTAACCCTCTTTTTCTTTTTACATTTTTTTTATTTTTGATTATTTTTTATTTTATTATTATTATTATTATTATTATTTTTTACAAAAAGAACATCATATATACATTTTTTTAACCATTCTACACACACACCCCCATACTTGTTCAAGAACTCATCGAATGACAAAGTTAATGTTTTCTTATTCCCTAAGGTCAAGTAAGAACATGGTTTTTCATTTATGGCACATAATGAGTTTGAAACAAAGAATGGTCAAATAAGCTCAAAGGGGTTAAGCAACGAAAAATATACAAGGTTGGCTATTTGACTAAAGTAGCTATTTCAAGAAAAATGCCTCAATCATGTTTATGTATACATGTGAACATGTAGTCTCAAAAAGAATCAAAGCAAGTTCTAGAGTAATAATTCCAGGAGTGAAATTCACACAAGAAAGAAGAGAATGGTACAAATGTTTAATCCATTCATCAATAGGCTCAAAATCTCACAAGGCATAATTCTATCATTCTCAATGCACCAATTCAACATCCATAACCAAGCATGTGATATTTAAGAAAGAAGACAATTTACTCAATCATGTAAATTTTCCTAAATTTGAATTGCTACTTTCACACAAACTAGTTGTCTACCCCAACTAAGATACGTCTCAAGAGAAAAATTAACTCCTTACTCTGCCATCCTTAACTGGTTTAGTAAATTACTGACAAACACATAAACACAACAAACATATTAATACACACACTTCCTAAATTTTTTTTTTGGTTTTTTTTTTACACAACTATCATTTCCCCCAACCAGATCACAATATTGTCCACAATGTTAACAATTAAATCTAGACTGAAGAAATAATCATCAATATACATCAAAGAAATTATTGGGACAAAATTAAACAAAGCAATGGAGAGAAGTCACATACCCGAAATGCTTAGATGAGAAGAGAATAACTACATCTTAAAAATGATTAACAATGACAAAAAAATGAAATAAAATGAAATAAACAAGCATGCAAACATTTTTTTTGGGTTCTTTTGTTTTATAATTTTTTTTTGTTGGCCGACACTATTTACATCCCCATACAAAGGCTCCAAAATTTAGGAGGCACTTAAGCTGACTCAATAAAAACACGAAATACTCAAAACTTACCTCAACTTTGGTAGACAGGATCGTCTACCAAAGTCTCTGCTACATCTAGATCCTTCAACTCAAGTTATAGCTTCAATCGCTGACCATTTACCTTCTTCCAAATTAATTTTATAAGAACAGACGAAGGGACAAACACCTTTTTTATCAGTAATGCTCCAACCTTTCTTAAGAAACTCCTTAAACTTTGGTTGCCATGCCTGAGTGTCATGATCTTCAATTTTATCAAAAATAGTAGAAATATCAATTACGTCAGAGGGATTACTGATAGAATCAAACTCAGAATTGACAAGAAAATTCTCAAGGGGATCAAAATCATAGGCTGTAGAAACTCCCCTATCTATGATCGAGTTAATCATGTATGTCTGGTGGCCCTCGTCATCATTTTCTGGCTTAACAAGACTTTTTGTCACCTCAGGTTCCTTGGGTAGCTCAGCATCACTACTATCTTGATTCTTTTCCACATCCTCTAGCTCATTCACACTCAAGGAGTTCATCACTTTGGACACTTGGCTCTTTATCTCCTTATTTTCTTCAACAACCTTTCCATTCCTAAGGGTTATCATTGACTTTACTTGATCTATTTGTTGGTTTTCTGAATTACCATCATTTAGACTATATTGACCCTTGGGATTTAGTTGAGGTTGAGAAGGAAATTTTTCTTTCTCGTGAATGGTGAGTGCAGAAGAAAGTTTAGCAAGAGTGTCTTTTATGTCAATCATGGCTTGAGTGTTTTGATTAATAATGACATATTGCTTTTCCATGAAAGCATGCAATCTTTCTTCAAGGTTATTCCTGTATGGTGGGACAAAAGGTGCATATCCTTGAAAATTTTGAGAGCCCTGTTGTGCTTGAGGAGGTGCTAGTTGCATGAATTGTGCCTGATTGTTGGTCCTCCAACTGAAGTTTGGGTGATTTCTCCATCCCGAATTGTATGTATCTGAAAAAGAAGAAGTGAATGACTTTTTAAAATTATTCATTGCATTTACTTGCTCATGCACAACTTCTTTAAAAATAGGAATTTTTGGACATTCATTTGTTGAGTGTCCCAATTCATCACAAATGCTACAAATTTCTTCATTTTGCACAAATTTGATTTCTTTTACCTTTCCTGATTCCATGGCTTCAACTTTTCTAGTCAAACTAGCAAACCAAGCATTTAAATCTTCTTCTTGACTAAGATGACATTTTCCTTTACTAGCGTTTGTAAGGTTTGATCTAATTGAATTTTCAGAAGGATTAGTATCATGCCAAGATTGAGAATTTTCAGCCAAATGGTCTAAATAGTCTAAAGCTTCTTCACGTTCTTTATCAAGAAACTCACCATTGCACATTGTTTCCACAAATTGTTTAGTTTCGGGTGTTAACCCTTCATAAAATAAGCTTATAGTGTGCCATTTTTCAAAACCATGATGTGGGCAAGAATTTAACAAATCTTTAAAATGTTCCCAACTTTGAAAATATGCTTCATTTGAATTTTGGGAAAAATTTTGGATTTGTCTTTTCAAAGCATTGGTTTTATGTGTTGGAAAAAATTTCTTTAAAAACTCACATTGCATTTCTTGCCACGTGCCAATTGATCTTGGTTTCAAAGTGTTAAGCCAAACTTTTGCTTTATCTTTCAAAGAAAAAGGAAACAATTTAAACTTAACAACCTCTTCAATGCAAGTTTGATCATGGAAAGTAGTACATACTTCCTCAAATTCTTTTAAATGTAAATATGGACTTTCAGATTCTAAACCATGGAAATTAGGAAGTAAAGAAATCATACCTGACTTGAATCTAAAATTGTTAGCATTGAGTAGAAAGATAAAACATGATGGACTAGAATTTTGAGATGGTTGCAAATACTCACGCATGATTCGCAATGGTTGATTTTCATGTTCATCATGCACACTTTCATTTTCAGCCATTGTATTTGATGTGTGTGATTGTGATCCAGACAAATCAATATATAAAGTACTAGGATTAACTTTAACTAAACGACCAGCATTTGAATCACGATACCAATTAAGCATAAATAAGTAACTTAAAATAGAAAAGAAAATGTACAAGCTAGCAGTATAAGCCGTCCATTAAATATTAACAAAGATGTGGTATAAACTAACGACCAAATAAGCTAATAAGTGGAAAAATTAAAAAGTTAGTATGCGGATAAATTAAAATATTAGAAGTAAGTAAATTAAAATATTAGAAGCAGGTAAAGTAAAAAGTTAGATAACTGATAAAGTAAGAAGTTAGATAGTTAGTAAGTTAGTAAACAAAAATAAATGACAAAAAAAAATAACACAAATAAATGACAGAAAATAAATAACAAAAAATAAATAACAAAAAAATTAAGAAAGTGCAGAAAATAAAATACAAAAAAAATTACAATGCAAAAAGTAAATTTAAAATATGAAAACTAGAGTATCGGCAAGCTAAGTTTTTGCTCCGATAAGAGAGAAGAGAAGAAGAAAGATTATTTCAGTAATGATTAAAGATTACAGAGAAATTAGGGAGAGTTTCTCCCACTAAGTTAGTACGTTAGTAAGTAAAAAAAAATTAAAAGAGTAGAATATATACACAAAATATTTACACCATAAATTTATCCGTCAAATCAAGTCCCCGGTAACGGCGCGAAAAACTTAATGCGGGATTAAAAGTTGCAACCCCAAGTGCAGGCTATCTCAAGTAATAAATTTCTCGGTGAGTCCGAGGTCGAACTACAGAGACTTGATGAAGAAAAATTAATTAAAGTAAACTAAATATTTTGTTACAACAATAAAGATGATAAATAAAATTATTCACAAGTAAAAAGGAATTGCTTGGGTTAGGAGATCCACTCTTGGTAAATAAATTAAGGACAAGATTAATTATTTTATAACTCAATTAGAATTCACACATAACGGAGGTTCCAATCGGAAAATACAATGTTCAAAGTTCAT
The DNA here is from genome assembly GCA_029884595.1 of Ormosia semicastrata. Lineage (NCBI taxonomy): Eukaryota > Viridiplantae > Streptophyta > Magnoliopsida > Fabales > Fabaceae > Ormosia > Ormosia semicastrata. The sequence continues at coordinate 58,782,870 of JAQQTO010000063.1, forward strand.
TAAAAATTATATACGTAATTATATTATGATTCCTTTAATCATCTATTAACATCACCACTCATAAATGGGATCAAGCATTCATTGTGCCAATATCTTGTCCACAATAAATCAAGATCTCCACTTTATAATGAGAGTTTCTAGCACCACCACCTGTAAATGGGTTAAAGCATTCATTGTGTCAATCTCTTGTCTACAACAAATCAAGAACTCCACTTTGCAAGGAGGGTTTTTAAATTAATTGGAAACAAAATATAATACGTATAATGACCACTTGAAAATGTATCATTTAAGCACAAGAGAGAAATTAATCTAACCTTATTTCATTACCAAGAGCTTCACTCTTTCACCCAAGCAAAATGAAACTTGGTTACTCATAGATAAGAAGAAAGAAAGAGAGAAGAAAAAGAAGAAGAACATGACATCAATTTAGAACAAAGGAAAATTAGTACAAGAAAACTTAGTAACAAACTAGCATCATTTTGGTACCTAACACCTAACACACTCAATGATCTGCCAAGGCCCCCTTTTATAGAGGATTAGAGATACAAAATGACAAGGGGGCTGAGTCATTAGTGAGTGGATGAGTGGAAAATGAGTGGAAAATGCCAAATGACTTTTGGTGAGTGGAAAATTATGGAGATTCCTTGTCTCCAAAATCATTTAGCTCTGAAGTTATTGAATGCATTAGAATAAGCAAATATGATCTTCATCAAAGTTGTAGGCCTGGATCTTAGCTTTTTCATGGCTTTAGTTTGAGGCTAATATCATTTCTATAACTCTAGATACGTTCAAATTACTGGACACTGCTCAGGCCCAATCACAGCTGCTCTATTCTGACTTGCAAGCCCAATATCACCCATTAGGCTTTAGATTCTGGAAACGTGATCAACATGAAAGTTGTAGATATAGGTCTAAAAAATTCAACATAACAATTTCAGCCTATTTTACAATATCTAGCCTAAAAAATGGCATGAACAGTATACATAGGTCAAGCTGTTAGGAATAACACTCTAGTTCTTTCTTCAACCCCAATTTGAGTTATCTACTCGTGTGATTGGGCCTTTGAGGTTTGTATGAAAGTTATAGAGCTCTATCTTATCTTTAAAATGCCATCAGATTCACCTCATTTGACCACTTACATCCCAAGATATAGCCCAAATACAGTAATAACGTAAGACATAAATTATACTGACAAATTCAATTAAGTCCAATTTGAGTCCAAACTTACAAAACATAATCAAAATCAATCAATTAAGTACATGGAGAGTGTAAATGACTAAAAATGAAAGCTTATTAATGTATCAAATATGTGATCATCAAATTCTCCTACACTTAACTTTTTGCACTTCTAGGCAAAACACACAAGACCAAAACTAAAAAAAAATGAAACAGACTCAAAAGTTCAACTCTCTAAAAGACTTAATTTCTAATAATATTTAAAAATGAAGAGCAACCAATCATTCAAGTAATCAAAACATTCATGAGGTAACATATCTTCACATCTCAAACCAACAAGTAAGGAAACTTCAATTGAAAAGCATGAGCCAAGAATGATAGATCTTCATAAGATTCACTCTCAATCCCTCAAGTGTTTAAAAGGTAGTTATTTCACTCAATTCAACCCATGAAAATTGCACTACCATAAGCTTGCTTATCTTCTACTTCTCCACTACTCAGAACACATGCACACACAAATTATGAAGACTTTATTCAAGGTTGTAATAAGGTCAAGATAAAGGAGAAGGTAATATGGATATGACAAGTTAAATATCAAAGAGAATAAAAGAGCATGAAATATGAGTTCAATTAATAAGCATGAAAGTTCATCCAAACTCCACCTAATACAAATTCCCTTTACATATTCTTTTTCTTTCCTTTATTGCCTTGTTGATCCTCTTTTTCATTTTACATTTTTTTATTTTTGATAATTTTTTATTTATTATTATTATTTTATTTTTTTACAAAAAGAACATCATATATACATTTTTTTAACCATTCTACACACACACCCCCACACTTTTTCAAGAACTCATCGAATAACAAAGTTAATGTTCTCTTATTCCCTAAGGTCAGGTAAGAACATGGCTTTTCATTTAAGGCAGATAATGAGTTCGAAACAAAGAATGGTCAAATAAACTCAAAGGGGTTAAGCAACGAAAAATATACAAGGTTGGTTGTTTGACTAAAGTAGCTATTTCAAGAAAAATGCCTCAATCATGTTTATGTATACATATGAAAATGTAGTCTCAAAATGAATCAAAGCAAAATCTAGAGTAATAATTCCATGAGTGAAATTCACACAAGAAAGAAGAGAATGGTACAAATGTTCAATCCATTCATCAATAGGCTTAAAATCTCACAAGGCATAATTCTATCATTTTCAGTTCACCAATTCAACATCGATAACCAAGCATGTGATGTTTAAGAAAGAACACAATTTACTCAATTATGTAAATTTTCCTGAATTTGAATTGCTACTTTCACACAAACTAGTTGTCTACCCCAACTAAGATGCATCTCAAGAGTAAAATTTACTCCTTACTCTGCCATCCTTAACTGGTTTAGTAAATTACTGACAAACACATAAACACAACAAACATATTAATAAACACACTTCCTAAATTTTTTTTTTTGATTTTTTTTTACACAACTATCCTTTCCCCCAACCAGATCACAATATTATCCTTAATGTTAACAATTAAATCCAGATTGAAGAAATAATCATCAATATACATCAAAAAAATTATTGGGACAAAATTAAATAAAGTAATGGGGAGAAGTCACATACCCGAAATGCTTAGATGAGAAGAGAATAACTACATCTTGACAATGGTTAACAATGACAAAAAAAATGGAATAAAATGAAACAAACAAGCATGCAAACATTTTTATTTGGGTTCTTTTGTTTTATAATTTTTTTTTGTTGGCTGACACTGTTTACATCCCCATACAAAGGCTCTGAAATTTGGGAGGCACTTAAGCTGACTCAATAAAAACACGACATACTCAAAACTTACCTCAGCTTTGGTAGACAGTATCGTCTACCAAAGTCTCTGTTACATCTGGATCCTTCAAGTCAAGTTATATCTTCAACCGCTGACCATTTACCTTCTTCCAAATTAATTTTATAAGAACAAACCAAGGGATGAACACCTTTTTTATCAGTAATGCTCCAACCTTTCTTAAGAAACTCCTTAAACTTTGGTTGCCATGCCTGAGTGTCATGATCTTGAGTTTTATCAAAAATAGTAGAAATATCAACTACATCAGTGGGATTACTGATAGAATCAAACTCAGAATTAACAAGAAAATTCTCAAGGGGATCAAAATCATAGGCTGTAGAAACTCCCCTATCTATGATTGAGTCAATCATGTATGTCTGGTTGCCCTCGTCATCATTTTCTAGCTTGACAAGACTTTTTGTCACCTCTGGTTCCTTGGGTAGGTCAGCATCACTATTATCTTGATTCTTTTCCACATCCTTTAGCTCATTCACACTCAAGGAGTTCATCACTTTGGACACTTGGCTCTTTATCTCCTTACTTTCTTCAACAACCTTTCCATTCCTAAGGGTTATCATTTACTTGACTTGATCTATTTGTTGGTTTTTTGAATTACCATCATTTAGACTATATTGACCCTTGGGATTTAGTTGAGGATGAGAAGGAAATTTTTCTTTCTCGTGAATGGTGAGTGCAGAAGAAAGTTTAGCAAAAGTGTCTTTTATGTCAATCATGGCATGAGTGTTTTGATTAATAATGATATCTTGCTTTTCCATGAATGCATGCAATGTTTCTTCAAGGTTATTCCTATATGGTGGGAGAAAAGGTGCATATCCTTGAAAATTTTGAGAGCCCTGTTGTGCTTGGGGAGGTGGTGGTTGCATGAATTGTGCCTGATTGTTAGTCCTTCAACTGAAGTTTGGGTGATTTTTCCATCCCGGATTATATGTATCTAAAAACAAAGAAGTGAATGACTTTTTAAAATTATTCATTGCATTTACTTGGTCATGCACAACTTCTTTAAAAACAAGAATTTTTGGACATTCATTTGTTGAGTGTCCCAATTCCTCACAAATGCTACAAATTTCTTCATTTTGCGCAGATTTGATTTCTTTTACCTTTTCTGATTCCATGGCTTCAACTTTTCTAGCCAAACTAGCAAACCTAGCATTTAAATCTTCTTCTTGACTAAGATGATATTTTCCTTTACTAGCATTTGTAAGGTTTAATCTAATTGAATTTTTAGAAGGATTAGTACCATGCCAAAATTGAGAATTTTCAGCCAAATGGTCTAAATAGTCTAAAGCTTCTTCAGGTTTTTTTATCAAGAAACTCACCATTGCACATTGTTTCCATAAATTGTTTAGTTTCGGGTGTTAACCCTTCATAAAAGAAGCTTATAGTGTGCCATTTTTCAAAACCATGATGTGGGCAAGAATTTAACAAATCTTTAAAACGTTCCCAACTTTGAAAATATGATTCATTTGAATTTTGGAAAAAATTTTGGATTTGTCTTTTCAAAGCATTTGTTTTATGTGTTGGAAAAAATTTCTTTAAAAACTCACATTGCATTTCTTGCCACGTACCAATTGATCTTGGTTTCAAAGTGTTATGACAAGTTTTTGCTTTATCTTTCAAAGAAATAGGAAATAATTTAAACTTAACAACCTTTTCAATGCAAGTTTGATCATGGAAAGCAGTACATACTTCCTCAAATTCTTTTAAATGTAAATATGGACTTTCAGATTCTAAATCATGGAAATTAGGAAGTAAAGAAATCATACCTGGCTTGAATCTAAAATTGTTAGCATTGAGTGGAAAGATAAAACATGATGGACTAGAATTTCGAGATGGTGGCAAATACTCACGCATGATTCGCAATGGTTGATTTTCATGTTCATCATGCACACTTTCATTTTCAGCCATTGTGTTTGATGTATGTGATTGTGATCCAGACAAATCAATATATAAATTACTAAGATTAACTTTAACCAAACGACCAGCATTTGAGTCATGATACCAATTAACCATAAATAAGTAACTTAAAATAGAAAAGAAAATGTACAAGCTAGTAGTATAAACCGTCCACTAAATATTAACAAAGATGTGGTATAAACCACCACCAAATATGCTAATAAGTAGAAAAATTAAAAAGTTAGTATGCGGATAAATTAAAATGCTAGAAGCAAGTAAATTAAAATGTTAGAAGCAGGTAAAGTAAAAAGTTAGATAACTGATAAAGTAAGAAGTTAGATAGTTAGTAAGTTAGTAAACAAAAATAAATGACAAAAAAAAAAATAACAAAAGTAAATGAGAAAATAAATAACAAAAAATAATAACAAAAAAATTTAATAAAGTGCAGAAAATAAAATACAAAAAAATTACAGTGCAAAAAGTAAATTTAAAATATGAAAACTAGAGAATCGGCAAGCCGATTTTTTGCTCCGGTGAGAGAGAAGAAAGGAAGAAAGATTATTTCAGTAATGATTAAAGATTACAGAGAAATTAGGGAGAGTTTCCCCCACTAAGTTAGTACGTTAGTAAGTAAAAAAAAATTAAAAGAGTAGAATATATACACAAAATATTTACACCAAAAATTTATTCTTCCAATCAAGTCCCCGACAACGGCGCTAAAAACTTGATGCGGGATTAAAAGTTACAAACCCAAGTGCAGATTATCTCAAGTAATAAATTTCTCAGTGAGTCCGAGGTCGAACCACAGAGACTTGATGAAGAAAATTTAATTAAAGTAAAGTAAATATTTTGTTACAACAATAAAGATGATAAATAAAATTGTTTACAAGTAAAAAGGAATTGCTTGGGTTAGGAGATCTACTCTTAGTAAATAAATTAAGGATAAGATTAATTCTTTTATAACTTAATTAGAATTCACACATAACGGAGGTTCCAATCGAAAAATACAACGTTCAAAGTTCATTATGTTACCAAGTGGCCTCAATACTTAAGAGAGGGGGTGAATTGAGTATGAAAACTAAGTTCGCAAATCTTTCGCAAATCGTTTGATAAATAATTTTTGTTAAAGCTAATTGATGATTAGAGATGATTGGATACAAGAGATAAACACTTTCACTTATAAATGCAATAGCCAAAGGTATCAATATTCAAGCAAATCAATAAAACAGTACTCAATGTATAGAGAAGGGTTTAGAGAAAATAAACACAATGATTTATCCTGGTTTGATCACCAATCCACTTGTGATCTACGTCCAGTCCTCAAGCAACCGCTAGAGATTTTCCACTATTTCTTCAAGTTTCAATAGGTGCTTGATTACCTTTACAACCTTGAGCACTCAACACTTTGGGATACCTTACCCTTGGAGCTTGAGTCTCTTCAACTAAGGGATACCTCACCCTTTACACTTTTGGAGGGATGCCTCACCCTCTTTACAAAGTAATAATGATAGATTGAATGAAGCTCTCACTAGAGTAGATGATTACAAATTGAAGCTCTAATATGCTCTCAAAGATTTTTCACGTTTTTACAAAAAATAAAGCAAGAAATGGATTTGAGGATTGATTCACGTTTGAAAGTATTGGTAATCAATTTTTGGTTCAAGGTCAACCTCAAATGAAGACCCAACATTGGTATTTATAAGTTTCTCAATAAATGGAGCCGTTGGGGGGTTTTGGGCATGCATTTAATGCATTTAATATAGTCGTTGGACGTTGTCAGGGTGCGTGTAATCGATTACACAACATATGTAATTGATTACATTGTTGTTCCAACGTGTTCTTGGCTTTCTGGGCTCTGTGTAATCATTTACATTATTGGTGTAATCGATTACATGGCTTCTAACTTTGCTTGTAATCGATTACAATACCCATGTAATTGATTACATGACTTCTGACTTGCTGTGTAATCGATTACAATATCCATGTAATCGATTACATGACTCTTTGAACGTATTCTTGCCTTTTTGGGCTTATTGTAATCGATTACATTTATTGTGTAATCAATTACATGGCCTCTGACTTGCTTGTAATCGATTACATTGCTCATGTAATCGATTACAAGGCCTCTGTTTGCTGTGTAATCGATTACAAACATCATGTAATCGATTACATTGGCCTTTGAACACATTTTTCAAGTCCAATAAAGCTTGTAAGCCATTTCTAACACCTCAAGACACTTGATTAAACATAAATCCTTTTAAGAGTGTTAGATTTAAGATTGAAACTCAAGTTTCTTAAAAAACATGTTTAACTTTGAAATTTCCCATTTATTTTGAAGTGATATATTGAAAAACCATTTGAGAAATCTTGAGAGCATTTAACATTAATGTTCTAAGTCTTATAACTAAATAAACCTCTTGACTTCTTTCTTTGATCTTGATTTTTCCTTTTGCGCTTGATCTTCACTTTGGCCTTTGTTATCATCAAAAACTATTTGACATGCTTTAGGGACATAAGCATTCACACATTAAAAATTATATACGTAATTATATTATGATTCCTTTAATCATCTATTAACACCACCACTCATAAATGGGATCAAGCATTCATTGTGCCAATATCTTGTCTACAACAAATCAAGATCTCCACTTTATAAGGAGAGTTTCTACCACCACCACTTGTAAATGGGTTAAAGCATTCATTGTGCCAATCTCTTGTCTACAACAAATCAAGAACTCCACTTTACAAGGAGGGTTTTTAAATTAATTGGAAACAAAATATAATACGTATAATGACCACTTGAAAATATATCATTTAAGCACAAGAGAGAAATTAATCTAACCTTATTTCATTACCAAGAGCTTCACTCTTTCACCCAAGCAAAATGAAACTTAGTTACTCATAGATAAGAAGAAAGAAAGAGAGAAGAAGAAGAACATGACTTCAATTTAGAACAAAGGAAAATTACTACAAGAAAACCTAGTAACAAACTAGCATCATTTTGGTATCTAACACCTAACACCCTCAATGATCTGCCTAGGCCCCCTTTTATAGAGAATTAGAGATACAAAATGACAAGGGGGCTGAGTCATTAGTGAGTGGATAAGTAGAAAATGAGCGAAAAATGCCAAATGACTTTTGGTGAGTGGAAAATTATGGAGATTCCTTGTCTCCGAAATCATTTAGCTCTGAAGTTATTGAATGCGTCAGAATGAGCAAATATGATCTTCATCAAAGTTGTAGGCCTCTGACCTTAGCTTTCAAATGGCTTTAGTTGGAATCCAATATCATTTCTATAACTCTAGATACATTCAAATTACTGCACACTGCTTAGGCCCAGTCACAGCTCCTCTGTTCTGACTTGCAAGCCCAATATCACCTTTTAAGCCTCACATTTTGGAAAAGTGTTCAACATGAAAGTTGAAGATATAGATCTAAACTATTCAGAATGAAAATTTCAGCCCATTTTACAATATTTAACCCAAAAAATGACATGAATAGTACACATAGGTCAAGCTGTCAGGAACAGCACTCTAGTTCTTGCTTCAACCCCAATTTGAGTTATCTATTCGTGTGATTGGGCCTTTGAGGTTTTTATGAAAGTTATAGAGCTCTCTCTTATCTTTAAAATGCCATTAGATTCACCTCATTTGACCACCTACATCCCAAGATATAGCCCAAATACAGAAATAACGTAAGACGTAAATTATGCTAAAAAATTCAATTAAGTCCAATTTGAGTCCAAACTTACAAAACATAATCAAAATCAATCAATTAAGTACATGGAGAGTGTAAATGACTAAAAATGAAGGCTTATTAATGTATCAAATATGTGATCATCAGTGCTCCCCATAGTGACACACTCGGTCTGATAAATTACTTTTTCAAAAGCTCCTCTAGCTGTTTCTTAAGCTCTGCTAATTCTGTCGGTGCCATCCTATAAGGCGCTATAGACACGGGACCAGTTCTCGGTACTAGATCAATAGTATATTCTATTTCTCGCACCAGTGGTAAACCAGGTGCATCCTCAGGAAAGACTTCAGGAAACTTATTCACCACTAGAATTGTGTTCACATCAACCTCACTCTCGACTTTCAAAGAAGGCAATAACATGTATCTGTGAGCTCCTTCTTTCAAGAGAGCTTGAACTCAGTTGGCCGTCAGAAATCTAGAATCCTTATCTATAGGAAAAACTATGATTTTTCTTGAACAGACTAATAGAACATGGTTGGAAGACAACCAGTCCATTCCTAAGATTATATCTAGTTGGGAAAGGGGTAAACAGATCAGATCGACCGAAAAGGTTCGACCTTCAACAATTAATGGACAATTTAGACAGACTTTAGTAGTAACTACCGATTTATCAGTGGAGGTAGAAATAGTTAAGTCAAAAGGTAAGCTAGACACTGGTAAACCAAGTCTTTGCACACAGTCATATGATCTAAAGGAATAGGTTACCCCAGAGTCATACAGTACAGTTAAAAGATTACCTTTTATGGTGCCTTCCCCTTAAATCAAGTCTTTGGATTCTGAGGCTTCAGCTCTACTCATGGTGTAAACTCGCCCTCTAACTTGTGGTTTCTTAGCTCTCGCAGTATTAATCGAAGGTTCAGCCTTCGCTTGATTGCAATCTCAGGACACGTGGACAGGTTTGCCATATCTAAAGTAGATGATCCCCTTTATGGTGCAGTCCCTTGTGAGATGATCTTTCCTACACTTCAGGCACTTCGAAGTATACGCCATGTTCTGGCCAGTCCGGTTCCTAGCAGAACCTTCACCAGAACTTCCACCCGTGGTTTGTTGCTGATTTCCCGTTGGTCGGGAATAAGGCTTCTTCTAGAAGCTGTTAGAACTATTACTGCCACCTCTTTGGAACCTTGTAGGCCCAAAGTTTCTATTTCTCATATCTCTGGATTGCTCCAGAGCTTCTACTTCACAGCATGTATCCAGCAGTTCTGAGAACTCATTGATCTTCAGGGTGATGATAACCTTCTTCACCTCATACCTTAGTCTTTCAGTGAATCTCTGACACTTCCAGGCTTCATTTGGTTGGTGCTGAAAGTATGTTGAAAACTATGACAAGTTTTCAAATTCGGCCGCATACTCACTAACGGTCATATTCCCTTCTCGTAAGTTGAGAAATTTCGACTCCTTAGCGTGCCTCATACTCGTAGGGAAATACTTATCCAAGAATTTGTCCTTGAATAAGTCCCAAGTGATCTCGCAGTTTGCAGCTTCCAATATTCTCTGCACTCCATTCCACCAGTTTTCAGCATTGCCCACTAGCATAAAAGTTGCATTCTTATTCTTAGCGCAGTTCATCCCTCAAAAGACTTTTTCTAACTCCTTGATCCACAGACTAGCCTTGTCCGGATCAAACTCTCCTTTGAATTGAGGAGGGTTGTGGCAGCGAAACTCTACCAAATTCTGACCTTCTGCAGTAGCTTCGAGCTGTTGAGCAGCTCATTCTTGTTGTTAAGCAACTCTCTCTTGTTGCTGAGTAGCTTGCTCAGTTTGTTGTGCGACGGCCTCAGCCATCCTCTACATCGTCGCTATAGCTGCTGCCACGTCTTCGCGTCGTGCCATCTTACTGTCTCAAGTCAGAGTAACTGAAAGACACAAGGAAAGTCAATTGCATCCACTAGGAATACCAAACAATACACCTTTGCGTTTAATGTTCAGAGAACACATAGCACAAACAAGACGGACTCAATCACAAGACCCAAAGAAACACAAACTGGGATTCTGATACTAACTTAATGTAACGCCCCTTTTTGGGAGAGAACATCACATTGTCAATTACAATGTGGAAATAAAATTATATAAGTTAAGACTCGGTTCTTTATAATATAATATAAATTTACTTGATTATAGACATGTAATTAAATTGGCGAATATTTTTTTTTGTTATAATAACAATAATTAATAAATACAGTGATGAAACATAAATGGAAATAAAGAGCAAAACAGAGGTAAAGCATACATTGGAATTAATATTGCATATTCATATATATATATTTGTCAAACTATTTGGTTACAAAGCCTGGTATACTAAAAAGTAAAACTATACCTGCCCCAAAGGATCATACATATACATCCCCAAGATATCAGAAACATACAGTCCACTACAAAAGACATCAGGCCCCCAAAATAAAAACACTGCCAGCCATCAGTAGCTACCAGCAATATCAGTCCCTCAGATGAGGAGAAATCGTATCAGGATCCTCCGCGAGGTCATCCTCGGGAACCTCCTCGGGGTCTTCCTCATCTGAGAAAACCTCTACAGGAGCCACAGAGCCACGGGCCGGAGCCCGAGCAATGGAATCAAAAGAGTCCTCCTGCGGGGTGTAGAAGCGGTTACCCCACATCTCTCAGATGGGCAGATAAAACTCCAAATGCAAGCTGATGTAGCAGGTAAAGATCGGCAGCTCATGACGCCTCCAGGCCAAAGAGATCGACACGTCTCCCAGGTAGACACAGCGGTCAGAATTCAGGTTAATGTGCCAGCATTCTAGCCCTCCAAGGAAGGTCAGACGCACATCACCCAGAAATCTACGCATGCGTGCCTCTATGCTCCACAGTAGATGCTAATCGTAATCAGGCCAGAAACTGGGGAAATCGGGAGCTATGACTTCCTTGCTGTTATCTTCGATGGGACACAATATACAGATAGAAAATAATAGAAATACAGGGAAGAGGTAAGACAACCTACCATCATTACCAATTATAGCAGCAAGAAACAAAACGGCGTAAAGGGCCCACAGAGCATATCGAATAATAATCATGAGCATTAAATAACAGAAATAGACAAATAAGCAGTTGCAGGCAATTATGTATATAACAGTAGCATAACAGTTTCAATTATAATAATAATAAATAGATGGCAGATAATAAATAGACCCACTATGCACATGCATATGAAGTCAAAATCCTACTCCATGGAGCTAGACACAAACGGTTCGAGAGAAAAATCAGGAGACGTGTCTGCAACTCAACTGCCGCGGTCAAAGTGTTATAATTCATCAGTATATCCACATGCACATCATGGCATTGTACAGACAGTCTACACTAGATCACGATATAGGATAGTGCTATAGCACCTTATAGGATGGCACCGACAGAATTAGCTGAGCTAAAGAAACAGCTAGAGGAGCTTTTGGAAAAGTAATTTGTCAGACCGAGTGTGTCACTGTGGGGAGCACTGATGATCACATATTTGATACATTAATAAGCCTTCATTTTTAGTCATTTACACTCTCCATTTACTTAATTGATTGATTTTGATTATGTTTTGTAAGTTTGGACTCAAATTGGACTTAATTGAATTTTTCAGCATAATTTACTTCTTACGTTGTTTCTGTATATCTTAGGATGTAGGTGGTCAAATAAGGTGAATTTGATGGCATTTTAAAGATAAGAGAGAGCTCTATAACTTTTATATAAACCTCAAAGGCCTAATCACACGAGTAGATAACTCAAATTGGGGTTGAAGCAAGAACTAGAGTGCTGTTCCTGATAACTTGACCTATGTATACTATTCATGCCATTTTTTGGGCTAGAGGTTGTAAAATGGGCTCAAATTTTGATGCTGAATAGTTTAGATCTATATCTACAACTTTCCTGTTGAACACTTTTCCAAAATCTGAGGCCTAATAGGTGATATTAGGCTTGGATTTCAGAACAGAGGAGTTGTGACTGGGCCTGAGTAGTGTGCAGTAATTTGAACGTATCTAGAGTTATAGAAATGATATTGGACTCAAACTAAATCCATTTGAAAGCTAAGATCCAGGCCTACAACTTTGATGAAGATCATATTTGCTCATTCTGACGCATTCAATAACGTCAGAGCTAAATGATTTCAGAGACAAGGAATCTCCATAATTTTTCACTCACCAAAAGTCATTTGGCATTTTCCACTCATCCACTCACTAATGACTCAGCCCCCTTGTCATTTTGTATCTTTAATCCTCTATAAAAGGGGGCCTTGGCAAATCATTGAGGGTGTTAGGTGTTAGGTACCAAAATGATGCTAGTTTGTTACTAGGTTTTCTTGTACTAATTTTCCTTTGTTCTAAATTAAGGTCATGTTCTTCTTCTTCTTCTTTCCTCTTTCTTTCTTCTTATCTATGAGTAACTAAGTTTCATTTTGCTTGGGTGAAATAGTGAAGCTCTTGGTAATGAAATAAGGTTAGATTAATTTCTCTCTTGTGCTTAAATGATATATTTTCAAGTGGTCATTATACGTATTATATTTTGTTTCCAATTAATTTAAAAACCCTCCTTGTAAAGTGGAGTTCTTGATTTGTTGTAGACAAGAGATTGGCACAATGAATGCTTTAACCCATTTACAGGTGGTGGTGCTAGAAACTCTCCTTATAAAGTGTAGATCTTGATTTATTGTAGACAAGATATTGGCACAATGAATGCTTGATCCCATTTATGAGTGGTGGTGTTAATAGATGATTAAAGGAATCATAATATAATTACGTATATAATTTTTAATGAACTTTGAACGTTGTATTTTCCGATTGGAACCTCTGTTATGTGTGAATTCTAATTGAGTTATAAGAGAATTAATCTTGTCCTTAATTTATTTACTAAGAGTGGATCTCCTAACCCAAGCAATTCTTTTTTACTTGTGAACAATTTTATTTATCATCTTTATTATTGTAACAAAATATTTACTTTACTTTAATTAATTTTTCTTCATCAAGTCTCTGTGGTTCGACCTCGAACTCACCAAGAAATTTATTACTCAAGATAACCTGCACTTGAGTTTGTAACTTTTAATCCCGCATCAAGCACCAGTACTGTTAGTTCGCAAGAAGGATGGTTTATCAAGATTATGTGTGGCTTACTGGCAGCTGAACAAAGTAACGATCTAGAATAAATATCCACTCCCAAGAATTGACTACTTAATGGACCAACTGAAGGGAGCAGCGGTGTTTTTAAAGATCGATCTACGATCTGGGTATCATCAGATACGAGTTAAAATGGAGGATATACCTAAGACTGCTTTTCGTACCCGATACGATTACCTAAGAGAAGAAAGCAAGAGAAGCCTCCTAGAATCACCTTGTAATTTTCAAATTTGGTACCTCCAAGAACCCTAAAATTTCAATCTCATTAAAATAGCACCAATGCTTGAAAAATAAAGCATGCATGGTCACCAAGAAGACCATAGAAATGAAAATGAGACAAAGGAAGTAAAGAATCAAAAACTTACCCAAAAACCCTAAGCTTGAAGCTTGAAGAAAATGGTGAAAATGATGGATTTTCAAAGAACCACTAACTAGAAAAGTGTTTAGGAGATGGAGAGGATTAAGAAAATGGGGTTGGATGAAAATTTTATGATGGATGAGGGGAGAAAGAGCTGCTGGCCGAATGGCTCTAGAGAGAAGGAGGAGAGAAAATTTTCAAAGGGAGAAGAAGAAGGTAGAGAGAGAAAGTGCATAGGAAATAAAAGTGGTAGCTTTTGAATTTTGAAAACTTGTATAGTTTTAATTAAATGAATTAAAGCATAAATTCCCCCCCCCCCACAAGGTGCTGCAGCCGTGAGCTATGAGAGAGAGGAGAGAGAGTGAAAATTGGTTAGCTTCCTTGAGAAGCTTTGCACAATTCTCAATAAAGTGTATAGTAAGCTTGTCTCCTTAATTAAATACATATGATAGATGATTAATTATACTGTTGGAATTATTTTCTCAGTGAATAAAAATTACAGTTAATGAAAATAATATTTTATTGTTCATCAGATAATTTTATGGTACAGTGATTTTATTTATCAGATAAACCTTGAAAAACGTAACCCTCGCAAACTGTGCCCGGCCTCGGGTTTAGTAAGATCCCTCGTCGACACGTCGACAGTTCAAGATTTACCAGCCTCAGGAAAAACATTTCGTTATCCCGGCTCCGCTCAGTGCGCACGCAAAATGAGAAATATACTATAATATTTGATATTTTCAAAAAAATTCACAAAAATTCTTAAAAATCACAAATATTAAAAAATGACTATTCATCACAAAACAAACAATTTTCTAGAGCGTTTGACTAACTTTGCTCAGTGCATACATAAAACGAGAAATATATTAAAATATTCAGCATTTCCGGAAAATTCCAAAAAAATCTCCAAAAATTATGAATATTGAGAAATGACTATTCATAATGAAACAAATCATTTCTGTCGTGTTACACTGACTCTGCTCAGTGTACATGCAAAACGAGGAATATATTAAAATATTCGACGTTTTTGAAAAATTCCAGAAAAATTTCCAAAAAATATAAATATTATAAAATGATGATTAATGATAAAATAAATAATTTTCGGGGTGTTACAACTCTCCCCTTCTAAAAAGAAATTTCATTCTCGAACTTTGCATACCTTAGAATAACTGTGAGTGTTGCTCCTTCATCTTTTCTTCCAGTCCCAGGTTGCATCTGCAGTCATCTCGTTCCAGATTACCTTCACTAATGAGATCTCCTTGCCTCTTAGTTGCTTTATCCTTCTATCCTCAATTCTTACAGGAGACGCCTCATAAGTTAAGTTCTCTTTTAATTGTACTGTATCTGGTGCTATGACATGACTTGGGTCAGGAAGGTATTTTCGAAGTTGTGACACATGGAAGACATTATGAATGTTTGAGAGGAAAGGAGGTAAGGCTATTTGATAGGCTACAGGACCTACTCGGCGAATAATTTGGTATGGTCCAAGAAATTTTGGAGTGAGTTTTCTACATTTCAAGGCCCGGCCTACCCCAGTCGTAGGTGTGACTTTCAGGAATACATGCTCGCCTTCCTCAAACTCAAGAGGCTTTCTCCTTTGGTCTGCATAACTCTTTTTTCGGCTCTGAGCTGTCCTTATCTTCTCCTGAATCATCTTAACCTTCTCAGTTGTTTGCTGTATAATCTCTGGTCCAATAGTAAGGTGCTCACCGTATTGGTACCAACATAAGGGTGTTCGACACCGTTGTCCATACAGAGCCTCATAGGGTGTCATCCCTATGCTTGAATGATAACTATTGTTGTAGATGAATTCTACTAACGGTAGAACGTCATCCTAACTTCCAGTCTGTTCTATGGTGCAAGCTCTAAGCAAATCTTCCAAAGATTGGATTGTCCTCTCTGATTGACCATCGATCTGTGGGTGATAAGCAGAACTCAGACGTAACTTTGTCCCTAATGCTTCTTGCAAACTCTTCCAGAACTGTGAAGTAAATCTTGGATCCCTATTCGAAACAATACTCGTAGGCACACTGTGTAGTCTGACAATCTCACCAATATAGATCTGAGTTAGTCTCTCCAGTTTGTATCTTACGTTGATCGGAAGAAAATATGTTGATTTCGTGAGTCGGTCCATGATTACCCAAATCGAGTCATGACCTTTTCTTATCCTTGGCAAACCCACTACAAAGTCCATTGCAATGCTGTCTTACTTCCATTCAGGAATAGATAATGGTTGCAATAATCCCGCTGGTCTCTGATGTTCCACTTTAGCTTTTTGACAAACCAGATAAGTCGATACACGTCTAGTGACGTCATTCTTCATTCCATACCACCGGAACAACTTCTTCAAGTCTTGATACATTTTTGTTATGCTTGGATGCATACTCAACTGGATTGTATGAGCATGGTTGATGATATATTCTCTAAGCTCTTGGTCACGGGGAATACAAACTCTACCTCGGAATCTCAGAATTCTGTCTGTTCCTTCCGCAAATGCTGTTTCATTGCCTTGCTTCATTTGCTCTCTCACTTCTTGTAAGAACTTGTCAACTTTCTGCTTTTTCCGTATGTCATCCATTAGCTCACTTAAGACAGTAACCATATTCATGCAAATCTTCCCTGGTTCTAAATCTACAAAAGACCATACATCTCTGAACTGCTCTAGCATATCCTTTTCCTTGATCATCAGGGCAGAGACACTGATCATCTTTCTACTTAGGGCGTCTGCCACAATATTTGCCTTGCCAGGGTGATACAGAAGTTGGAAATCATAATCCTTCAGGAACTCTAGCCACCTTCGTTGCCTCATGTTCAACTCCTTTTGATCATATAGATATTTCAGACTCTTGTGATCACTGAAGATATTGAACGTCGCTCCATAGTGAAAATGCCTCTATATCTTCAGAGCAAAAACTACAGTCGCTAACTCCAAGTCATGCATCGTGTAGTTCTTCTCGTGCACTCACAATTGCCTTGAAGCATAAGCCACTACCCTTCCATGCTGCATAAGTACAGATCCTAGTCCTTGGTATGAAGCGTCACAGTACACCTCAAACTGTTCATTCGGATCGGGTAGCACTAACACTGGGGAGGTAGTCAGTTGATTCGTCAACTCTTGGAAACTCTGTTCATAGTTGTCGGTCCACTCAAAAGCTTTGTTCTTTCTTGTGAGTTGAGTAAGTGGTCCTGCAATCTTGGAGAATCCCTCAATGAATCTTCGATAATATCCTGCCAAACCCAGAAAGCTTCGGATCTCCGTCACTGACTTTGGCTTTTCCCATTGCAGCACTGCCTCCACTTTTGATGGATCCACCACAATCCCATCCTTCGAGATCATGTGACCTAAAAACTTAACTTCTTCCAACTAAAACTCACATTTTAACAGTTTGGCATACAGTTCTTTCTCCTTCAGAATCTGAAGAACTATTCAAAGGTGTTCAGTATGGTCTTCCTGATTTTGAAAGTATACTAGAATGTTATCAATGAATACCACAACGAATCTGTCCAAGTAAGGATAAAAGATTTAGTTCATGTAGTCCATAAAGATAGCTACTGCATTCATCACGCCAAACGGCATCACAAGGTACTCGTAAAGTATTCTGACGCAGGCACTGTATTCTGACTCTGGTCCTATAATCTGACTTCCAAGCTCAATATGACCTATTAGACCTCCAAATCTAGAAAAATGTTCAACATGAAAGTTGTAGATTTGGATCTTAACTATAAACTATCAAAATTTCAGCCTATTTGACAATTTGTAGCTCAAGATATGTCATGAACAATATGCAAATGTCAAGTTGTCAGGATCAGCACCCTAGTTCTTGCTTCAACTCCAATTTGAGTTATCCAAACGTGTGATTGGGTGAGGTCTTCATTAAAGTAGTAGAGAATTGTCTTAGCTTTCAAGACCAAAATCACATCAATCAGATATTTGAAACTCAAATTATAGCTAGTTTACTGAACACTGTCAAAGAGATAAATTAGGGCTAATTCATGCAATAATTCCTTCAATGATCCAATTAGGCTCAATATCATAAAATGTGTAAAAACCAACTTAATTAAACCTAATTGAACCTTAAGAAGCCCAGTGACTGAAAAGCATAATTCAATTATGAGTACTAATGAACACATTTAAGCAAAGTTTCACAGTAATGTTCCAATTAGGGTTCGATATCAGAAACTAAGCTAAATGATGACAATTAAGCACAAATGGAGTTCAATGAATCAATTACAAGGCGATTAAAATATAGGAATAATGAACAGATCAATTACCCCCACACTTAGCCTTTTGCACTCCTGGGCAAAAATATACAGTTCAACACAGTTTCACAACAAGCCAAGCAAATGCAGAATAATGAGCAAAGACCTTTGTGCATTTAGTTTTCAAAGCATTTAAACAATTCAAAATTCCCTTTCTTAGCAATCCAAGTTGACAAGCAAAATCAATCAAATTTCAGGGTTCAATCAACATGATAAATCCTTATTGAAATGCTCTCTCACTCAAGTGTTTCAGGCTTGTGTTTTCACTCAACCAACTCATGAGAATATGCTTTACCATAGGCTTGTCAAGCCTCTACTTCTCCACTACTCAGACCACATGCAAATAGAGATCAAAAGGACTTTATTCAGGTTGCATAGGGGTTAGGGTTAAGGTAGGATACATCAAAGATAGACAAAGCAAGACCATAGGAACTAGAAGAGCAAAATGGAAAGATATTCAATCATTACACAGAATTTTCCAATAGTCTTCAAATTCAAATTCCTATTATGTACCTTATCCTTGTTCTGACTCTTTTTTTTTCTTTTTTTTAATATATATATATATACACCTTGCATTCAATTCAACCTGACATTTTGCCAATATGAGATATTTTATACACAAACATAACTAGGCAAAAACATCATGAATCACACCCCCACACTTATTCAAAATCCACTTTCCAATGCAATCTTTAAGCTCTTCTACTCCCTAAGGTAGGGTAGTAAAATAGTTTTTCACTTTTAGGTTTATATTGAGCTTAGATAGAAGGAAATTGGGTCAATTAGGCTCAAAGGGGTTAATCAATGGATAAAATGCAAGGATGGCTATTTGGCCAGTAGTTATTTAAAAGAAAATTGCCTTTATCATTTCAAATGCATGCAGTGGTCATTAGCAGCTTAAAAGAGAACCAAGACAAGTTCTGAAAAGTACAATAATCATGAGTGGAATCACACAATCAAGGATCCAAAATGGCCTAAAGTTAGCCATTTACAATAAAGCCCAAAAACTCACTAGGTTTTTTCGATTCATCATTTTCAATTAAACCCTTTAAGTTTTTAGAATTTCACCCGACAAAATCGATAACCAGAAAGTTCATTCAATCATGCTCAAAATTATTATTATTATTATTTTTTTTTCAAATTTTTTTTTTCGGTCAATTGCTCACTAATCACATCACTTGAAAACTTATCAAAAACTTAAATGGCCCAATGGAAAAGTATCACAAGAAGAACAACACCATCAAGATCAAATACACTTACTCCAAGAGAGTCAATATAGTTCAATCAGTCATTCAAACCCCAGGAGAATAATTCAGAATATCAACAGTATTCACAATAGAACAATGGAGAAGTATCCACACCCCCACACTTAAACAAAGCATTGTCCTCAATGCTACACACATTCAGAAAAGGAAAATAAATGACAAAGAGAATGCTACACATATCCAGAAAAGGAAAACAAGCAAAAACAGCTATACCACAACCGAAAGCAAAAACAAATCAATTATGAATGAAACAAGCAAATCAATAGTGTAAATCAAATCTCAAATGTACACAATACAAGAGAATGAAAATACAATGGAAACTAAGGGGGTACATTTACTCATCATTCTTGAGGGATTGTCAAAAATCTACGAAGTTCATAAGACACAAGTTCATATGAATGCGTCTCAAGAGTATAACTCTTTACTCAATCCATTCATCATGAACTTAAAATTTAACTTCTCAATTGAAGGAAATCATTCCCAAAGAACATGGTTCAGCATTCAGAAGAACAAAACAACAATTTACAAACAAACTAATTCCTATAGTTTCGCTTGGTTTCCACTGTACTTAATCCACACAGATATCAAACAAACAATCCATGCATTCCAACACACATTTAATCAAACCAAAACACAAGGTTTTCCAAAGATTCGCATGCTCATAATCAACAAATAGATAAAAACATAATCTAAGAAACTAATAAAAACACAAAATAAAAAGGATAAAGAAAGCAAATCTGGTTGGGTTGCCTCCCAATGAACGCTTAGTTTATTGTCCTCAGCCTGACATGATGATACTTTCAATGCTTCTCATATTGTGGAAGGATGAGGGTCATCACTTCCATCTCTGCACTGTCAGGAAGTTCATGATATGGTTTGAGACGATGACCATTGACCTTAAATGCTTTTCTAGAAATTTCACTCCTGATCTCGACTGCACTAAAAAGAAAAACATTAGTTACCACAAACGGTCCAATCCACTTAGAACGCAGTTTACCTGGAAACAATTTGAGTCTGGATTGGAACAGTAGAACTTTTTGTCCCTTGTGAAATTTCTTTCTGGAAATCAATTGGTCATGGAATGCCTTAGCTTTAATCTTATAAATCAGGGCATTCTCGAAGGCCTCATTTCTTAGTTCTTCCAGTTCCTATAACTAGAACTTCCTTTGCTTTCCAGCACCTTCCAATTCCATATTAACTTGTTTAATGGCCCAGTAAGAGTGATGTTGCAGCTCAACGGGCAAATGACAGGGCTTTCCATACACCAACCGAAATGGTGACATGCCAATGAGAGTCTTATAGGCAGTCCTATAAGCCCATAAAGCATCTTCAAGTTGACTGCTCCAATCCTTTCTTGAGGTATTCACTGTCTCTTCAAGGATTGACTTAATCTCCTGGTTGGACACTTCAGTTTGCCCATTCTTCTGTGGATGGTAAGGAGTGGAAATTTTGTGCATTACTCCATATTTCTTCAATAGAGCATTAAAGGTTCTGTTGCAAAAAAGGGTCCCTTGGTCACTAATGATAGCCCTCGGGGTCCCGAACCTGGAGAAAATATGTGTTTTAACAAAATCTGCAACAATTTTAGAATCATCAGATCGGGTGGCTTTTGCTTCCACCCATTTAGACACATAATCAACAGATAAAAGAATGTATGTGAAACCAAATGAAGGAGGGAATGGTCCCATGAAATCAATACCCCACACATCAAAGACTTCCACAAAAATGATCAGAGTCTGAGGCATTTGTTTACGAGGACCAATGTTACCTGTTCTCTTACAGCGGTCACAAGACTTACAAAAGTTGTAAGCGTCTTTGAAAATTGTGGGCCAATAAAAACCATTGTCAAGCACTTTGTTGGCTGTCCTTTTATTGCCAAAGTGTCCTCCACATGCATAGGTGTGACAAAAGGAGAGGATGGAGTATGTCTCAGAATCTGGAATGCACCTTCTAATGACTTGATCTGCACAATGCTTCCATAGGTACGAGTCATCCCAGATATAGTATTTACAGTCACTCCTTAATTTATCTCTTTGAGCCTTGTTCAAACCCTCTGGAAAGTCCTTAGTCACCAGATAGTTAACAATGTCAGCATACCAAGGGATTATGGCCTTGACAACCATCAAATATTCATCCGAAAAAGTCTCCATGATAGGCATTTCTTCCTCTTCAGTTACCAACCTACTCAAGTGATCAGCCACTAAGTTCTCGCTCCCTTTCTTGTCTTTAATCTCCAAGTCAAATTCCTGGAGAAATAAAACCCATCAGAGCAATCTAGGCTTTGATTCTTTCTTTGTTAGGAGATACTTCAAAGCTACATGATCTGAAAACACAATTACTTTAGAACCAATTAGATATGATCTAAATTTTTCCAAAGGAAATATAACAGCTAGAAGTTCTTTTTTTATGGTTGAATAATTAAGTTAAGCATCATTTAGAGTCCTTGATGCATAGTAAATGGCATAAGGAACCCTATCAACTCGCTGTCCTAAGACAGCCCCTACTGCGAAGTCACTGGCATCACACATTAGTTCAAACGGTAACTCCCAGTTGGGTGGCCTAATGATAGGCGCAACAGTTAACTACTTCTTGAGTTTATTGAAAGCTTCTATACATTTCTCATCAAAGTTAAAATTGACATCTTTTTGAAGCAGTCTGCAAAGGGGCAATGAGACTTTAGAGAAGTCTTTAATGAATCTCTGGTAGAAACATGCATGACCAATAAAAGAACGAATCTCCCGCACACTAGTGGGTGGGGGTAAAGAATGCATGAGCTCTACCTTAGCTATATCTACTTCAATTCCCCTAGCAGAAATTACATGACCTAACACAATACCTTCCTTAACCATGAAATGCCATTTTTCCCAATTCAGTACCAAGTTAGTGTCAATGCATCTTTTAAGCACCAATGTTAAATGTTCCAGACAATTTTCAAAACCATTTCCAAAGACACTAAAGTCATCCATAAAAACCTCAATAATATTTTTAATGTAATTAGAAAATAAACTCACCATGCATCTCTGGAAAGTTCTTGGTGCATTGCAGAGTCCAAAAAGCATTTACCTATATGCAAATGTACCAAATGGACAAGTGAATGTAGTCTTGTCTTGGTCTTCTAGAGCTATGGCAATCTGATTATAACCTGAAAAACCATCCAGAATACAATAATGAGAATGAGCAGCTAATCTCTCTAACATTTGATCAATGAAAGGTAAAGGAAAGTGGTCTTTTCTAGTGGCGGCATTCAACTTCCTGTAATCAATACAAACACGCCACCCTATCTGTAACGTAGTGGGAATAAGCTCATTTTCAACATTTCTTACCACAGTAATTCCAGATTTCTTTGGTACTACCTGGACTGGGCCTACCCACTTGCTCTCACAGGTTTAGTATTCTCCTCCTTTAATATCCTGTGCATACAAATGGAGGGACTAATACCCTTGATATCAGCTATTGACCAACCAATGGCTGTCTTATGTTCCTGCAAAATAGCTACCAGTTTCTCTTCTTGCTCTTGGGTGAGTGATTTTGCAATTATTACTGGAAGGGTGTCCTTCTCCCCCAAGAAGATGTATTTAAGATGATCAGGCACTGCTTTCAGTTCCAATTCAGGTGCTTGCACAACAGAAGGTTGAGGTATATCAGTAGTAATAGGTAAATCAACAAAAGTTACCTCATGCTCTTCTGGAGTGGAAGAGAGCTCTTGTAAGGCATCAACAATTTCATCAATGTCTTTACTCCATGGCTCATCTTCATTCATCTTCTTTTCCTCCTGTACATCTAAGCTATGAGTTAGAATTGTATCAAGAGCATCAAAATGGTCAGTATCAAAAGCTACAGAAATTAAAGAATTAAAAGGATCAAAAGAATCAATTAAGCAAGCAGAGTGCACATCAGTTGGGTATCTCATAGCTTCAAAAATATTGAATCTAATTAATTCCCCATCAAATTCCATTGTTAGAGTTCCTGAGTGCACATCAATTTTTGTCCGCCCAGTCTTCAAAAATAGTCTCCCTAACAAGATAGGAGCAGATTTGGGAGACTCATCCTCTTCCATGTCCAAAACATAGAAGTCTGCCGGAAACACTAATTCATTCACCTGCACCAAAACATCTTCAACCACACCCTTAGGGTATGCATTAGATCTATCATCCAGTTGAATATTAACACCAGTAGGTTCCAAGGGACCCAAGTATAAAGATGCATAAATAGAATATGGCATGACATTTATAGATGCACCTAAATCAAGCATTGCCCTTTCAAACCTTGTGTTACCTATAGTGCATGGAATGGTGAATGTGCCAGGGTCCTTACATTTGGTTAGGAGTTTCTTTTTAATTACAGCCGAAACATTTTCTCTCACTTGGACCTTTTCATTTCCTTTTAACTTCCTCTTGTTAGTGCATAATTCTTTCAGAAATTTTGCATATCTAGGTACCTGCTTAATGACATCTAACAAAGGGATATTAACCTCTACCTTCCTAAAAGTCTCAAGTATTTCTTTTTTTGCTTCTTCTTTCTTGGTTTTAACTAACCTACTAGGAAAAGGAGCTTTAGTGATATATTTAGGAAGGGGTTCAGAATTACTTACCTTAGGGGTATTAGAATTTTGCCCCTTATCATTTGCTTCTTTGGGTGGTTCATCTTTCTCTTGAGTGATTGGTGGAAGAGATGTAGGCTCATCCATCGTCTTTCCGCTTCTCAATGTGACAGCACTAGCATTTTCCCTCGGATTCACTTCTGGCTGTGAGGGTAGTTTCCCTGAAGCTTGGCTTTGAAACTTGTTGAATTCTGTGGACAACTGCCCTATCTGATTCTGCAAGTTATTGATTGCAGTCCTTGTTTCTTGTTTGAAACTTTGTATGGTTGCATTTGTTTCTTATTGGAACTACAAATTATTGGTGGCCATTTGTTTCACTAGTTTCTCTAGTGAAGGCTCAGGTTGCTTATGAGCTTGAACTTGCTGCTGTCTCTGAGGGAAAGGTGCTTGCCTTTGTTGGAATCCTGGAGGTCCATAAGCTGGAGGTTGATTTTGAGGTTGCTTTGCAGAGCTGAAATTAGGATGATCCCTCCAACCTGGATTATATGTGTTTGAGTAGGGGTTGTAATTTTTTGAAAGTCCAAAGATATCCTCTCTTGCTCTTACCTCCTCATTTGTGTCCTCTTGGAGAGTGGGACACATATCGATGGGATGTCCGGATGAACAACAGATCCCACAAGCATGAACGGTGCTTTGCTTTCTGTATCCATTAACCGTGAACCATAGCGATCAATTGAGCCATTTCTTCTTCAGACTGGTTATCTCTACTTCTTTCACTGCTCTCACTCCAGTGTCATTTCTAGAGTAAAATTGTTGAGTATTGGCAGCCATTCTTGAGATCAAGTTTCTAGCTTCTTGAGGAGTTTTATCAACCAATGCTCCTCCGCTGGCAGCATCAATCATGTTGTGATCCATCACTTGTAAACCTTCATAGAAATACTGAATTAAGAGCTGCTCACTTATTTGATGACGAGGGTAGCTGAAACATAGCTTCTTAAATCTCTCCCAGTAGTCATGAAGTGATTCCCAATGCCTTTGTTGAATACCACAGATTTCTTTTCTGATTGTTGCAGCTTTTGAGGCAGGGAAGTTCCTATCTAGGAAAGTTCGGGCCATGTCCTGCCATGATTGGATGGATCCGGGTGGCAAGTAGTACAGCCACTCCTTAGCTGAGTCCTTCAATGAGAATGGAAAAGCTCTCAACTTGACTTGCTCTACATGAATTCCTGCAGGCTTCATGCTAGAACATACCACATAAATTTCCTTCAAGTGTTTGTTGGGGTCCTCTTCGGGTAATCCATTGAAAGATGGCAAGAGATGGATTAAGCTGGATTTCAATTCAAATGCCTCTTCATTTTCAAGAATGTCTATGCATAGAGGCTGTTGATCTAGATCTGGAGCACCCAATGCCCTTAAAATGTTTTCTGCCATTGTCACTTCTTCAGATATTATTGATGGCTCAAATGTCTCTGAACTCGATAGATCAATGTAACGGGTAGCTTCAATGTCAGCAGGTGTGAGTTGGAAGTTAGCCGGATGGAAGGGAAATTGAGGATGTGAAGTGAGTTGATCAATATAGTTCCTCAAATTTAGCAATCCTTCATCTACCCCTTCAAGGGACATCAACACCTACAAAACACTCAGAAAGAAAGATTCAAAAATTAAAAATAAAAACAAAAACAGAGTAAAAATAGGAAATAAATTAATAGTGTCATTGAAAAATTGGGTCCCCGGCAACGGGGCCAAAATTTTGATGCGTAAGGATATAGTGATTAAAATTCAGATAAAAATCAATTGTTAGGCCCACCAGAAAATAAAAACCTTACAACTAGTTATAGTTGGTAAGGGTCGATCCACAGAGAACCAATTCAATTAACACTATCAAATAATTCCCAATTTAAACTCTGATTAACAATGAATAGTAAATAGGGGGTTTTGGAGTTTTGATGAACAATGAACAGCTTCAAAGATAATAACAATAAATAAACTGAAATCAACAATATAAGAAAATTAGTTAAGAGATTGAATCCACCACTAGATTTATATGATGATGTAAATCCACATATCCTTTTATTCCAACATGCTCAATTATGTTTTTACGTAATTGTAAGAGTAAATCTCTGTTTTCCTTACGTGTTGGCCAATTTAGTAACCGATCAAATCAACTCCTAATCACTGATTAGTCATAAAGTAACCACTCTTACAACTATCCAATAATTGCATTAAGATTTAGAAAACCAATCACACTAAGATCTAATCACACACCGGGATTAAATTACTTAGAACATATATTTCTCTAAATCTATTACCGCAACCGCGCATAATAAACCCAGATCTACCACTTTTATAACTGGCAAATAACACAAAGATAATTATACCCACATGAACATCATATATTCTAGTAGATCTACTACCGCAACCGCGCATAATAAACCTAGATCTACCACTTTTAAAGTGGGAACAAGTACAAAAACCTTCATACCAACAATAGATTCAGAAATATATGAATAAAAACATAACTGTGTTGAAATAATCAAATATGCAAGATTCACAACATCAATACTAGTGGTTTCATCACCCCCTTAACCAAGGTAGGTTTAGTTACACATAACTAGAAGGAATTCACACGAAAAATAGAGAAAGAGTAATATAAGAAACAAAGTGCAGAAGAAAAACTAAATAGCAAACGAGTTTCTGAGGATTGAGGATGATGGATCTCCGATTGCTCGAACTCGAGACTCCAATATTTGATCCAAGACTCCCCTCTCCTTCTCCAAGGAGTTACAGCTGCTCTCCTAGGTCAGAACTCCCTTCAAAACGTGCCAAGAGTGTCAATATATAGGCCTCCAACACAAACTTCGCGTAGAAGTCTCAATAATTGAGTTTCTGGCATGAATACACGGTCGTGTATGACACTGAGTTTAGGGGCAAAATTTCACTATTTCAATTGCAAAGTCAGAGGCGTACACGGCCTAGGCCGTGTATTCTCACACGGCCGTGTATTTTTACGCAATCTAGGCCCTGTATTCTGACTCTGGCCCTATAATCTGACTTCCAAGCTCAATATAACCCATTAGACCTCCAAATCTGGAAAAGTGTTCACGAAAGTTGTAGATTTGGATCTTAACTATAAACCATCAAAATTTCAGCCCATTTGACAACTTGTAGCTCGAGATATGTCATGAACAGTATGCAAAGGTCAAGCTGTCAGGATCAGCACCTTAGTTCTTGCTTCAACTCCAATTTGAGTTATCCAAATGTGTGATTAGGCCTTTGAGGTCTTCACGAAAGTAGTATAGAATTGTCTTAGCTTTCCTACAAGACTAAAATCACATCAATCAGATATTTAAAACTCAAATTATAACTAGTTTACTGAACACTGTCAAAGAGATAAATTAGGGCTAATTCATGCAATAATTCCTTCAATGATCCAATTAGGCTCAATATCATAAAATGTGTCAAAACTAACTTAATTAAACCTAATTGAACCTTAAGAAGCCCAATGACTGAAAAGCATAATTCAATTATGAGTACTAATGAACACATTTAAGCAAAGTTTCACAGTAATATTCCAATTAGGGTTTGATATCAGAAACTAAGCTAAATGATGACAATTAAGCACAAATGGAGTTCAATGAATCAATTACAAGGCGATTAAAATATAGGAATAATCAACAGATCATCTAGTCTAAAGTGTAAGCTTTGAGCAAATCCTCTAATGATTAATCGTCTTTTCTGATTGACCATCGGTTTGAGGATGATAAGCAGAACTCAAACATCGCTTTGTTCCCAACGCTCCTTGCAAACTTTGCCAAAACTTTGATGTGAACCTTGGATCTCTATCTAAAATAATACTGGTAGGCACACCATGCAGCCTAACGATCTCATCAATATTCAACTGAGTCAACTTCTCCATGTTGTACCTTATATTGATTAGTAAGAAATATGTTGACTTCGTGAGTCGATCAACTATTACCCATATTAAATCTTAACCTTTTCTGGTCTTTGGTAATCCAACCACAAAGTCCATCACAATGTTATCCTACTTCCACTCGGGAATAGCTAGGGTTTGCAACATTCCTGATGGTCTCTGGTGTTCAACCTTTGCTTTCTGATAAACCAGACAAGATGATACATAACTTGTAATATCACTCTTCATTCTGTGCCACCAAAATAACTGTTTCAGGTCTTGATACATCTTGGTTATTCCCAGATGCATACTCAACTTATTCGTGTGAGCGTATTCGAGAATATACTTTCTAAGTTCTTGATCCCTGGGTATACAAACTCTACCTCTGAATCTTAGGATTCCATTAGTTCCTTCCTCAAATGTTATCACGCCGCCTTGCTTCATTAGCTCCCTTTCTTCTTGTAAAACTTATCAACTTTCTATTTCTCTCAGATGTCTTCCATGAGGTCATTTGAAATAGTGACCATGTTCATATAAATCTTCCCCGGTGCCAATTCCACAAAGGACCATACATCCCTGAATTGATCTATCAAATCTTTTTCCATGACCATCATAGTAGAGATACTGAGCATCTTCCTACTCAAAGCGTCTGCCACAACGTTTGCCTTTCTGAGGTGATACAAAAGTTGAAAATCATAATCTTTCAGAAATTTCCAACCACCTTCGCTGTCTCATATTCAACCCCTTTTGGTCATACAGGTACTTCAAGCTCTTGTGGTCACTAAAGACGTTGAACGTCGCCCCATAAAGAAAATACCTTCATATCTTCAAAGTGAATACCACAGCTGCTAACTCCAAGTCATGTGTTGGGTTGTTCTTCTCATGCACTCGCAACTGTCTCGAAGCGTAAGCCACCACTTTTCTATTTTGCATAAGCACACATCCTAATCCTTGGTATGAAGCCTCGTAATACACTTTGAAGGGTTCACTTAGACAAAGTAGAACTAACACTGGTGAAGTAGTTAGTTGTCTCTTCAATTCTTGGAAACTTTCTTCACAAGCATTAGTCCATTCAAAGGCTTGATTCTTTCTCGTGAGTTGAGTAAGAGGCCATGCTATCTTAGAGAATCCCTTAATGAATCTCTGATAGTATCTAGCTAATCCCACAAAGCTTTGAATTGCTATCACTGTCTTCAGCCTTTCCCCCTGTAGAACTGCTTCCACTTTTGATAGATCCACTACAATCCCTTCCTTCTAGATCACATGGCCTAAAAACTAGACCTCTTCCAGCAAGAATTCACACTTCGACAATTTTGTGCACAACTTCTTCTCTTTTAAAATCTGGAGAACTATACTGAGGTATTCAGTCTGATCCTCCTGATTTTGAGAATAGATTAGAATGTCATTAATGAATACAACAACAAATCTATCCAAGTAAGGACGAAAGATTCTATTCATATAGTCCATGAATATGACAGGTGCATTTGTTACACCAAATGGCATCACAAGATATTCATAATGACCGTAATGGGTACGAAAAGTTATTTTAGGAATATCCTCCACCTTTACTCGAATCTGATGGTTGCCCGATCGCAGATCGATCTTAGAGCATACTGCTGCTCCTTTCAGTTGATCCATCAAGTCATCTATCCTCAGAAGTGGATACTTATTCTTGATTGTGACCTTATTCAGCTAGCGATAGTCCACACACAATCGCGAAGTCCCATCTTTCTTTTTGACTAGCAACATTGGTGCTCCCCATGGTGACACACTGGGTCTAACAAATTGCTTTTCCAAGAGTTCTTCTAACTGTTTCTTAAGCTCAATTAACTTTGATGGTGCAATCTTGTCGGGCGCTATAGATACAGGGCAAGATCCAGGCATAAGATCAATGGTGAACTCTATCTCCCGCTCTAGCAGTAAACCAGGTACGTCATCAGGAAAGACTTCAGGAAATTCATTAGCTACCGGAATAGCATCCAAATCTATCTTGCTCTCGACTTCTAAGGAAGACAATAGCATGTATCCCTGAGCTCTTTCTTTTAAGAAAGCTCAAACTTGGTTGGCCGTAAAAAATCTAGAAACTTCATCTATAGGGAAAACTATGGTTTTACTAGAACAATCTAACAGGATATGGTTAGAAGACAACTAATCCATTCCTAAAATTATGACTAATTAGGAAAGAGGTAAGCAGATAAAATCAACGAAAGAGCTTCGACCCTTAAAAATTAAAGGACAATTTAAACAAACTTCGATGTTAACAACAAGTTTAGCAGTAGGGGTAGAAATAGTCAAGTCAAAAGGTAAGGAAGACACAGGTAAACTAATTCGTCGCACATACTCATAAGAAATGAAAAAATGGGTTGCCTTAGAGTCATACAGTACAGTCAAAAGATTACCTCCTATGGTACCCTCTCCTTGTAATAAATCTTCAAATTCGAAGACTTCCAATCCACTCATAGTGTAGACTTGGCTCCTGCTTACGATTTTGCAGCTCGTGCAGTGTTGACTGAAGGCTCTGCCTTAGCTTTATTGTAGTCCCTAGAGACGTGTCCAAGTTTCCTACATCTGAATAAGATTATTCCTTTGATGGTGCAATCCCTCGTTAGGTGATCCTTCCCGCACTTCAAACACTTTGGAGAAGATGCCACAACTTGACCAGTTCGATTTCCACCAGAACCTCTGCTGGAACCTCCACCAGGTGACTGTTGCTGACTTCCTAGTGGTCGGGAATAGGGTTTCTTTTAAAAGTGGCTTGCATTATTGCCACCTCCTCTTTGGAACCTAGTAGGTCCAAAGTTATGATTCCTCGTGTCCCGCGCCTGATCTAGATCTTCCACTCGGCTACACGTGTCCAACAGCTCTGAAAACTGGTTGATCCTTAAGGCTATGACCGCCCTTTTCATGTCATGCCTCAATCCTTCCTTAAATTTCTGACACTTCCACACCTCGTCTGACTGGTGTTGGAAATACGTTGAAATTTTGGACAAGCTCTTGAACCTTATGGCATACTCACTGACAATCAAGTTCCCGTGCCTCAAACTAAGGAACTCTATCTCTTTGGCATGCCTTGCGCTTGCTAGGAAATACTTCTCCAAGAATTTATCCTTGAATACCTCCCAGGTGATTCCTCGACCTTCAGCTTCTAGTAATCTCTTTGCTCTGTTCCACCAATCTTCCACGTCTCCGATCAGCATAAAAGCAATATAGGTTACCTTCTTGTCATTAGCATAGTTCATGCCTTTAAAAATTTTCTCCAACTCCTTGATCCAAATACTAGCCTTCTCTGGATCAAATTTTTCCTTAAACTGAGGAGGGTTGTTACGATGGAACTCTGATAGATTTTGAGCATCGGCTAAAGCTTCTAGCTGTTGTGTAACCCTTTCCTGCTGTTGAGCAGCTCTCTCAGTTTGTTGTGCAATGACGTCCACCATTCATTGCATTGCTTCAACTGTTGCGGCCATGCATCCACCGCGTGCCATTTCACTTTTTCAGGGTAGACTGAATAAAAAATACAAGGAAGAATTAGATGTATCCTTTCGGAATACCAAACACAGAGTCAAACAACACAAACAAGACTGACCTAACCACAAAAACCCAAAAAAAATTTAAACCGGGGCTCTGATACCAAACTAGTGTAACGCCCCTTTTTTAGGAGGGAATGTCACACCATAACCACAAAATAGAAACAAAATGTATAAACTAAGACCCGGTTCATTATAATATAGATAAGTCTATTTAGTTGTAATGGTATAAATGATTTGGCGAATTCTTTTTTTTTGTACTAAAAATGAGAATACATGGTTGCGACAGAAAGCATCATGAGAAGTAAACTATACATTCATACATCATACTTATATATATACTTATATCATACTTATTTAGATACATCACCAGATATACAAAAAGTAGAAGTTTCACGTGCCTCAAAATGATTACACATATACAGCCCACTAAAAAAACAAAACATCAGGCCTCCAAAAAAAGATTTATAGATGGCCATCAGTGGCCATCAACAGCATCAGCCCCTAAAGCGAATGAGAAGGAACCATAGTTGGATCCTCCTCAAGCTCTTCCTCATTAGAG
Organism: Ormosia semicastrata; assembly: GCA_029884595.1. Classification (NCBI taxonomy): domain Eukaryota; kingdom Viridiplantae; phylum Streptophyta; class Magnoliopsida; order Fabales; family Fabaceae; genus Ormosia; species Ormosia semicastrata. The sequence goes on from JAQQTO010000063.1 coordinate 58,815,066, forward strand.
GAAATCCTTATCGTAGCAACCAAGTTACGAGCGGGGGCTCGTGCAGAGGATAAGAACGAATCCTCTTATGGGGAGTAATAGTGCTCACCCCACATATCACGTATTCGCAAGTAAAACTCTAAATGCAAGTAAGCAATAAAAGTAAAGATAGGTGGATCATAACATCCCCAATCCAGAGACACAGTCACGTCTCCGAGGAAGATGCAGTAATCCGTACTCAGGTTGATGTACCAGCAGTCCGGACCTCCAAAAAAAGTCAACCTCGCATAACCCAAAAAGCCACGCGGATGGGACGCCATGTCCAAACAGGAAACTAATAAAAATCAGGCCAGAAGCTAGGGAATCGTGTATTTCCCCTTCTTTACTGACGTCTTCAGAAAAACATACAAATAAACAGAATAGCAGAAATATAGAAAAGATGTGAGACATCCTACGTTCAGTATCAATTATGGCAGTAAAGAAACCGAACGGTGCAGGATGCCCACATAGCATTGCAAGAATAATAAGCAACATCAAGAAGCAAATAGTAAACAACTTAACAAATCCAAGTAGTTATAACATCAATAAGACAACAGTTCCAATCATTATATGAATAAGTGCCAAATAATATATTAACTCACTTTGCGTGTGCACATGATACTGAAATCCTACTCCATGGAGCTAGACACAAACATTGGAGAGAATGATTGGGAGACATGTCTGTAACTCAGCTGCCGCGGCCAACAAGTGCTATAATTTCTCGATTTATCAATGTGCACATCATGGCATTGTACAAGACATTCTCCACTAGATCGCGATATAGGACAGTGTCTTGGTTCGGATCATCAGTGCGTTTGCATCAGTCTATCCCATGGCCCAGAGGAGCTTCTAACTGACCATTGTGAGACACCCGCACCCCGACGCCCCCAAGGTTAACATTATGACCTACACTAGTCTATTTGCACCCATATTACGGTGTGATTCAATCTCCTAGGCAACATGGCCTTAACAATAGTCCACTGGACTTTCACAATGCATGATGACTCAATACATATTCATGTATATTCAACAATGATATACTCATCCCATAACATGCCATAATTTGGCCAAGTTAAACATCAATAGAATTTTGGTCCCACTCCTGGACCCATAATAACATATTATCAAATTCTCAAATGCGACAATACACTTTTTAAGGTTTATTATGAAGTTTTACTTTAATTTAACATTTCTTATGAAATATTTCTTGAGAGGAATTCTCTTGTAATTCTCATTAAATTTTTATTTCTCTTAATTAGCTAGGTTCTTTACTTAAATTTAAATTATACTTACTATGAGAATTATCTAAGGTTCTCCAAGTCTCACACACACTCTTGTTCCTCCCTTAAGTTCAAAGAATCACCCTAGGTCATCAAATAAGTTTCTTTACATCTTATAAATCCATAATAAATTCTTAAGTTACCTAATCACTTAAGCCTTAGCTTGATGCACAACTTTTAGGCAATATGGCACTTGAGGCCGTGACCTCCCAAGGACAAGAGTCCTACCAATTCTTTTTCTTTTTCCATCATATTGTTAATTACTTAACACTCAATTTCTCAAGTTCCAATTTCTACAAAATTTAAATCTTGAACACCCAAAAATTTGGCCTCTTGGCCGTGAATCCAAAAGGGACAAAGAGCGCTAGAATTCCATATATCAATCTAAGCAATCCAATATGTAATTTCATAGCCATCAATATGCACAATGACAATCAATAAATTCATACAAGTCAAAATAGCTACAAAATCATGAAGAACAACACAACAAAGAGAGCAATCCCACATGGATTCCTTATCAACAACACCAAAAATATTTTCTCACCACCAAGATAAGTTGAAGAGGATCATCTCCCTCTTACGTAAAGAGAAAACAAGAAAAGAACTTCCTTGAAGATCCTTGTAGATTTCAACCTCCACCAGCACCAAAACCCTAGGACCTCAAACTTTCACAATAAATAAATCAAACCATAAAAGAGGGTTGTTGGTCACAAAGATGACCAAGAATCATGAAAATGAGAAGAGAAAATGGAAAAGTCATAAACTTTACCTCAAAGTTTCAAACTTTAGAGCTTTGTGGAAGAAGATGAAAATAGTGGATTCAAGAGGTGGTCACAAAAGAGAAAATGTTCTAGATGATGAGAGGATGTAAGAAACAAGGTTGGTTGAGCAAGAAAATGTGGGTGGGCAAAAATGGTGTCTTGGCCATGGAAGAGAAGAGAAAATGGAGAGAATGGGTGAGCTCCTTGAAGATGATTCCAACAAGGAAGAAAATCTTCCAATCAAGATGCAGATTCAAGCAAAGTGTGAGCTTGAAAATCAAACAAGCATGGAGGGTGGAAGGATGTGGTGTTGCCGTGGATGGAGAGGAGAAGAGGAAGAGAAAGTGTGAAGAAAAAAATGTGAGAGAAGAGAAATGTGGAGAGAGAAAGTGATAGAATGGGAATTCTTAAAAAGTGAAATGAATATATGATATTAGTGAAAATGTGACAAAATTTATCACATTTCCCTCCACATTGTCGTGGAGCTACATGGGAGAGAGGGAAGGGAAGCTTCCTTGAGAAGCTTTGTGCAAAGCTTTCTTTTTGCAAAAGTCAACTTGATGTGACATAAAGTGGACACTCTTGAAAATATAGCTTGCATTTTACTACAAGCTACTATTCGATAGACAAATGTTATAGTTTATAAAGTCAGTATTTATTATCCAATGGATAATAGAGCGGACTGCAAAATTTTTATTTAACAGAACGTATTGCAATTTTTATTTATTGGATAAAAATCTTGAAAAATATAAACCTCGTAAACTGTGCTCGACCTCGGGTTTAGTAAGATCTCCCGTCGACGTTTTCATAGTTCAAAGTTTACTAGGCTCAGGAAAAATATTTCATTTTCCTCGACTCTGCTCAGCGTGCACGCAAAATAAGGAATATGTTAAAATATTTAACTTTTTTGGAAAAATTCACAAAAATTCATAAAAATTACAAATATTATAAAATGACTATTTATCATAAAACAAATAATTTTTGGGGTATTACATTATATATATATGTTTGAGTTTAAGTTTTTCTGCGTTCTCTCAAGGCTTTCTATAATTACTCAGTTGTGATTATGATATATATTAGTATATAGTATGTAGAAGTGACATTCTCCAATACTGTTTATCTTTATATATCCCTGTATATCTAGGATATATCTAGATATATGTATTAGGATGTTACAAAATATGCAATGGAAGAAAACTCAAATTCAAAGGACCAACAAATGAAGAACATTCTATAGAAGCATCACTCTCTCAATAAGTATCTTTATCCCTAAGCTATTGTGGTATTCTATATGCTATGAATTGTACAATACTTATTGATAATTTGATCTTAAATGATTAGATGCTTTCTTTACATAAGAAGTATGCTTAGCATTGACAAAGAGCCTAATTGAATATTAACTTGCTAATTTTTGTCATTGCATATATGATGGATGATATTAGTTCTATACATACTTTGATCTCTATAGCATATTTCATCAAGGTGAATGTTTGATATCTATGATTCTCTTGATCTATAGTTTCTTAGTGGTATAACACCTATGAGAATCATGCTCTTCTTTTGAAAAGAATTTGTGGTTTGATTAAAAAGTTTTTTTTTCAAAATCTCTTATTATATTTAAAAGAAGCTTTTCAAGTTTCATATCCTTGAGAATCATTTAAACTTGTCTTAAGACCTTGAAAGTATTCTCACCCCCTATTTGTCTTAAAAAATTGGAAATCTTTGGATATGTGCTATAAATGTAGTTCTCTCTTCATTTGCTTTGAAAAGTTTTATTAAATCTTGAGAGAATGTTTAAGAAAATTTCTAAATAAATTTTTGAAATGTTCTATAGAGCCCATTTTGATAATTCAAAAGATAAGTCTTGTTCTTTAAAGTGTTTTATTTTCTCAAGACTCTTGTTCAATGAGAAAGAAAGGAGATGTACTTTTAGATGTTCTTTTGACTTGAGTTTGATCTTTCTCAAGGAATATGTGATTTTATATAAAACATCTCTACCTTTTTAAAATGTTTTTGAAAATGTAACGTGTTCTTATAAAATTCTTTTTGAAAGGGGGGAGAAGTTTTAAATGGTTTTTGATTAATAGATTAAGAATAAGTATCTTTTGTTGTGCTTTACTTATGGTAATATGCTTACATGGTCTTAACATACATATTTTATTTTATCCATCTTGTGCTTCAATGAGGGGGAGCCTAGCTCCTAAGTTATTTATATCTCTTGGCATACATTCTTGTTTGATTACATAAAGTGTTTTAATACTATCATATGTTAAATCTTGATGTACCAAAATATGACAAGCATTGCATGAATAATCTTTTATATCTTAAAAGCGTGCTTGTTTCATCTCTTTATTCCTGAATCATATGAAGAATAAAATAGGGGAAAACAGATATGTTTTTTAATAACTTGAAGAAGTTTTTGATTTTGATGATCTTATTCTTTTTGGCAACATGAGTTTTATCTATAGGAGGAGAGACAATATTAGCTTTCTTGCCTACACCTTTTTGTTGATGTTAAATAGGCGGAGTGAGAATTAGAAAGAAAAATATGTTCTTGTGCTTATTGTTTGATATGCTTATATTGTGCAATATATTTTTCTTTGGTGATTTGTCATCATTAAAAAGTGGGAGATTGTGGAAATAAGTTTGCCTTAATGGTTGAATATGTTAAGTTTTGATGATGACAAATACAAGACAAAAAGAATGATACTTATGCAATATAGATGTACTTAATAGATTATGTTGGATCATGCATGATCACGTACTCCATCTTGTTATATTTCATATGAGAATCATGTATACTCTTTATAGCATCTTTTATAGGATATATCCAATAATATGTTACATGAGTGGTATTAAATTAATATTAGATTTGGTTCTACTTAAATAAGAATGTGTAAAGTGTTCTTTGTTGTATCCTATATAGAGCATATTTATTAATAATTAATAAATGTCTTACTTGGATAAGTCTATGAAAGTCTTATATGCATATTAAACTAACTAAAGTCATACATTTATGAATCATGCATATAAATATATTGAATTATGAGTTTGGACTAACTATGTTTTAAATGAACAATACTTTGAAAGATGGTCCGAGTACCAAGAGTGAACATTGCAACAAGAAAGTAAAAGATTTCAATTATGCTCAACTTAAGGAGAATGTGAATGTCGATTTCATGAAGGTTTTGATAACAACAAAGTCAAGTTGAAGACCAAGTCCAAAGGAAGTACAATTGGTATAGTTAATAGGACTTAGAGTGTTTTATATGAGAAGCTCTCAATATATCTCAAAATGTTTTATGATGTTTTTGAAAGAACTCAAATATGTTTTGTAAATCTTTAAAAATGGTTTTTACATGTTAAAATGCCCAACAAATATGTTTTGAAAGGCTAGTTAGGGTGGTAGTTAAAAACTATGAAAAATAGTCAAGTTTGAGTTTTAAAAAACTGACCTTTGCTTACTCTTTTAATAATAACTTTCAAAATAATTTTTTTTTGTTTCAAAAATTATTTCATATGAAAATAGACTCAAAGATCTTTCCAATGAGTGGTCATTTACTTTAAACGGATAAGAAATGAAGAAGTTATAACCATTTAAAGTTAATTTTCGAAACCAGAGTGTCGTAATCAATTATGTAATCAATTACCACTTTGGCAGAGGCTCTGTAATCAATTACATGAATGTTGTAATTAATTACATCCTATCCAGAAAGCCCAAAACATGTTCTAAGAGCCATGTAATCAATTACAACATTCATATAATCGATTACAATGAGTTTGAAAGTCCGTACTGACTATTTTCTATGCATTTAATGTGATATTAATTACCCCCAATGGCTCTTTTTATCAAAACACTATATATAGATGTTCTTGGGTCAACTTTTACATCCAACCAACTTTGAAAAACATCTTTCTATTGGGTTTAATTCCAGTTTCATCTCTATCCTCTATATGCTCTGTTTTATAGAAATTTTGAGATATCCTTGAAAGAGCTTCATATAGCTTTAATTTGTAATACACACTCTTGAGAGAGTTTCTTTCTTCTTCTATTCTTTGATTCTTTGTAACGAGGGTGAGGTATCCCTCAGAGAAATTGTAAGGGTGAGGTATCCCAAGGTGTAAGGAGTGCTCTAATCTGTAACGGTGGCAAGCACCTGTTCAAGCTTGCATTGATAGTGAAAAATCTAGGGTGGTTACTTGAGGACTGGATATAGGCCATAAGTGGTTGGTGACTGAACCAGGATAAATCATTATGTTTGCTTCTCTAAACTCAAACCCCTTTATATTTGTGTTTTAATTTCACATATTTGCTTAACTACTTTCTGTGTAGGTTTTTCATTTATAAGTGCATCTTTCTATCTTCTCTATTAATTCACTTCAGTTGATAAATAGCTTCAAAGAAAATTACTTTTCAAGTGTTTGAAAAAAGTTTTCAATGATTTTTTATCTCCTTAACATTTGTACTTTCGTTATATATGCTTGAGTTAAATTTGATATATAGTTATTTGCTTGATTTATCCCATAACCCAAATTATATTTGATTAATCTACAATAGTCGTATCTTTGTTAGACTTATTTCGCTGCATGTGTTGATTAAAGTTATCAAAATGCATAATTTCTCAAAGTTGCTTTGAAAATTTGTAATCACCCAATTCACCTCCGTCTTGGGTGATGGTTGCCATGACTAACAGCGAGTGTTGTTCCAAAGGAACTACTCACGGATTCTGCAGAATTCATTCTGTGCGAGGAGTGCTCAATGTAACATCCTGATTTTTCGTTTTTCTTGAAATCAATGTGTTTTATAATATTTAAGAGTTTTGTGAATTTTTTGGAATTTTTAATTATTTTAAATATTTTTATATTATTTTGATATTTGAATATTATCTTGAAAATTGTGTGTCTGAATTTCATTTTTTTCTGAAAATATATGAGTTTTATAATTTTTATGATTTTTGTAAATTTTTATAGAACTTTCTGAGTTTTTGATTATTTTAGTGTTATTTTGAGTTGTGTGTCGGCTCGGGGAGGAACCGAGGCGGGCCCGAAAAAATAAAAAAAAATTATTGGACCAGAAAGTTTCGGACTATCAAGGCGTGATCGAGAGATCTTACTAAACCCGAAAACAGGAACAATTGACAGAGATTTTCATATCTGAATTCTCTATTACCCATTGTGTAATAATAGCAGTAGTCATTGTCTATTGGGTAATATATGATAGAAAAATATCTTGATGACTCAACTGGTGACTCTGCACTACGACTCACCATATTGACTCAGCTGTTCTAGAAAATTCTATGATGACTCACCTAGTAAATATCTAAGGATAAATATCTAGGAATAAATATCTACCGAGAAAATATCTTAATAAAATATCACAAGTGTAATCATGAAAACTGAAAATATCTCAGTTAAATATCATAAAGATCATGATGGATCATCATTACTAAGCTTTATGACAACCAATAGGAATTGGCCAAACATAGTGGCTGGACTTTGTTGTGAACCGTTGGATGGAAAACTTGATTAAGAAGCCTTAGATTATCACCATTGATCTAATCAATGGCGTGAGAGCAATCTTGATAAAGAAGCTTATGATATCCACCTTAGATTTAATCAATGGCTAGGAAATGAAGTTGATTTTAATGATTAGGATTTAGTCAATAAAAATAGCTAGATTAGTTACTAAGTAACTAGATAATTTAACTTAGCTACCTTAATAGCTTAATTAGTAACTAAATAAATTAATTTAGTTGCCAAAATAATTAGAAGTTAGTTACTAAATAAATATCTAATTATTTAGAAACATGATTTAAGCATGACATATGCAATGACATAATAATGTAACTAATTAATTATAATGTAATTAGAAATCCTAACTAAACTAGTTTAATAGAAACTAGATGAATTAACTATTTAATTAAGATGTAACTAAGTAATTAAAATAGAAACAATTTAGTTCCATGCACCATAGAGCCACACGGCCAACATGGCTTTCTACCATGTTCTTGATTCTTCTAAGTGACCAAGTGATGACCATTATGTGACATAGACCATGTGGGAGCCATGTGAACACCATGTGATGTTTAATATGAACACAAAGGTGATATTCTTACTATCAAAATTACCTTCTAATTTTCCTATACTCCTACATGGTTTTAACTCTTCAAGTTTACTATCCATATTCATTTCTCTCACCAAAAAGCTAAAGCCTTCATCTTCTCTCAAAACTTCCAAGAACACAAGAACACCTTTCCTTTCTTTTTCTTCCTTGGAGTTTCGGTCAACCACCCAAATCCTACTTCCAATATTCTATAATTTTACCTCTCTACCCATTCTAAAGCTAAACCTCTTTTTAAACACTTTTCTTTTAGAAAGTTTTGCCAAAATCCTACTCCAAGTACCTCAAAATTCAAGCTTTAACTTACTACTCTCAATGTAAACTTTTGATTCTATGTTTCTAAGTTAAGTTTTTAATTTTCTAGACCATGATTGATCCATGATTTTTTGTTTTTAAGCTTTGTTTATGACTTTAGTGTTTGTTTAAGAATTTTTAGGGATTTTGTTTGGTTTACATGAAATCAAGAAAGAGGAGGAGCTTGAAGATCTTGTCTTCCTTAAGGTAAGAGGGAGATCCATTTCACTAACCAAGTATGGTGGTGAGAGGTGAATCTTGTGTTTGATGGATGGTGAATCCATGTGAGGATTCATATCCTTGGTTGTGTAATTATTTGTGGTGTTCTAAATTATTTGTTTGTGTTTGCATGCTTTATGTGATTGTTATTGCTTTAAGGTATACTTGATTATATGATATGATGAATATGTATATGTATGCCATGATTTGATGATTAGAAAGGAAAGGAAAAGGAAAAGATGGATTCATTTCAAAGACCAAGTGTTCACGGTTTTTGGAGGAATTTTAATAGTTTTCTTTGTGTAAAAATATGAAGGGAACTTAGTTGATTTAGAAGGAAAATATATAATGGTTTCAATGGCCATGTGTCATGGTTTTTGAAGGCCTGTATTGGCTTGGTTTTGTGAGACAAAGTGATTTCAAAGTGGGAATACAATTGATTAAGTTCAAGGATTAAAGAAATGGAAACAAAGTGTTTTGTCACTTGAAAAATAAAATTTTCGTATATGAATGAAAAAGAGAGGTTGAAAGTGTTTGAACCTCAATTTATTTTATAGAGGATTGATTTTTAGAATTGTTTTGAGAATTGAGAAGGATACATTGGTAACTTGAAATTTACTGACGTATAGGTCACCCTCTGGGTTTTGAAGCGCGTTAGGAAATTTTGAGCTGTGATATCTCAAGTAACTTTAAGAAACAAAATTTTCTGGGAAACAGTGGAAATACTGATTTTTTGAGGGACTATATTGAAAATATTCTTTAAAAATGGACTTTATTGAAAATATTATTTAATGAATGACTATTTTAGAAATATTATTTGAAGAGGGGCTATTATGTAAATATTATTCTATGAAGAAGGGCTATTATGTAAATATTATTTTATAGAAGGACTAATATGCAAATGATGAAAATAACGTTGTTTTTTATATTAAATGTGGAAAAAGAAGTGAAAAGTTATATTATTTTGAGAAAGGTTGAAATGGAATTTTTGAAACAATGAAAAATCAATATGTTATTTGAAAATGCGACAGAAATGTTGTGCGATTGAGAAAATGCCAAAATATGATTATGTGATGAAAGTACAGTAAAGATACTGTTGGACCAATGTGTGAACCCTGAATATGAGATGATGAATTTGAACTGAGAATAGTGCATTATACATGCATTGGAAAGATCCGATGGACTAGATAAGGCTAATTGCCTAGGAGAGAATACACCTCTTGAGTGAGTGCGATATGCGTAGTGTAAGTCACTTGTTGACCTTGGAGGCATCAGGGTGCATGTTGCCTACAATGGGTAGTTGGTAGCTCTTCTGTACTGTGGGTTTGACCGACGCAACACACCGATGATCTTGACTGAGACACTATTTTTAATCAAGATCTAATAAAGACTGTCGTGTGTATGCTAAATGTGCAAATACGTATAGCACGTGGTCTAGGCATGTTGGTATAGACAGTTCTTTTCGATCACTCTCTCCGACCTGAGTTTTAGCTCCATGGAGTAAGAAATTGAGTCTATGTGCACATGCATAATTATTGAGTATTGATATCGGTGTGGTATTTGAACTGTTGAATATTTGGCAGATATTGAGGGCATTATTATAATTATAATTTATGATAATTGAATTGTTGAATATTTAGATATTGTTGAGGGCATGATCATAATTATTGTTATTACATCTGTTGTGATGATAAATAATGTTGATGGTATAATTGTAATTATGGTATAATGTATTTGTATGATTTATTGTATGTGTTTATCTCCATGCCACCATGTTAGTATTGGTGTAGGTGATCTCACCTCTTTGCTGTTTTATTCTGTCTATTTCTATTTTATGTTTACATCTGTAAAGACTACGATGGCGGCAAGGAGGGGTCAGCTAGATTTCTTTAGGCTATAGTTTCTTGAAGGTGCTGTTGCTTGGCGTGTCTATTAGGACACAGGGCACATAAAGTATTGCGGTGATATTACTCTATCAGTAAGTAGGACTCGCCATGGAATTGTTACTTCATTTTATACAGTTGCTTATGAAGAGATTATTTTACCTATTAGGGAGTTATGGAATGAATTTCACTATACTCCTAAAGAGAACTTCGATATATCCTTGGGTCGAATTTCTATAGGTCGAGACATTCCCAGCTAAGGAATTTGTCTTCTGACAAGGGCTCATATCTTAGGTATTATGTTTTTGGGTATGTAAAAAAATAATGAACGTGTAGTTGTAATAAACTCTATTTAAATGAAAAATAATTTATTCAGTTATTATATTTTGGGTTACTTTAATTTAATCAATTGATGTTTCCACGAAAAAAGAAATTTTGGAATTCGTATTTTGAATGTTATTAATTATTTTATAACTTGGGTAATTAATTATTATCAGGAGTTAATTTGAAATGTGATACCCTTCGGAGGGGGTGTTACATTAGTTGGTATCAGAGCCCAAGTGAGAGTCTTTTGGGTTTGTGGGTAGGTTTGTCTTGTTTGTGCTGTGTTTTTCTCTGACATTAAATACAGAGATGTATTGTTTGGTTTCCGAAAGGAGACGATGTTGTTTGAAATAGTTACATGTAGTTTTTTTGTGATTTGAGTTTGGTTTTTGAAGAAAGACAATAGATCATAATAGATGTGGGCATGTGGACACGAGACGTGATGAAGATTGTATAGCCGCAGCTAAAATTGTGATGCAGAGGATGACTGAAGTAGCGGTACAATAGAGACAAGTGATCGCTCAGCAGTTGGAACTGATAACCAAACTTTACAGCTTTTTAGGACTGGAGTAGTCTCAGGATATCAGAAGCTGTAACTTAGAACCTATGATAATCCAAAAAGGATGGAAATGTAAGGTCAACCGATTTCAGCAAAGGCCGTATATATAACCACTGGGAAGCGACAACGAACAAAGGGAGGAAGTACTAGTGGCAACAATTTTGGTCAGACTGTGGCATCACCAATGAAGTGTTTGAAGTATAAAAGAGGCATCAGATGACAGACTGTACGATCAAGGGTATAATTTGCTTTAGATGTGGGAAGCCTGGTCATGTCTCAAAGATTGTGATCAACTAAAGATGGAACCTTTCATTAGTAATGCACGTGTTTCAAAATCTCCAGAAGAAGAAAGAGCCGATGGAAGCGTTCAAATATAAAGACTTAAGAAACAAGGAAGCTATACCATAGAGAGTAATCTTAAAACTATGCTGTATAACTTACAAAGTAACCCATTTTCTTGTGGTCTGTGACTGTGTAAATCTTTTGGTTATTTGTGTTTTGTTTCTTTTTATAAGTATTACTTCAACTTCTAAACTTATTATTACTACTCAGCCTGTTTAAAACTATCCTATTGCTATCCTTGATTGGAACATTTTTGTTGGTTTGGTTTGTCTACTTCTTTCACAAATAGATTGAGTAAATCAATTTGAGTTATCCGTGTCTTTGTTATCTTTTGATCTAAGTATTTCTACTCTTCGTGTTAAACTTGTTGTTTATACTCAAGTTTTCTAAATTTACCTTGTTTTTGTTAAAGATCAAATCTTTTCTATTAATTTGATTTGCTTATCTAAAATCATATCTATTTGAGAGCCTGACTTTATAAATGGATTGGTTATATTCCAACTATATCCTACTAGATTGTTTCAATGAAACTTTAGTGTTTCCTTGAACCAAGATTTTTGGATTTGAATCCAGAGATAGAATCCAGAAAGTTCATTTCTAAACTTATTGGACCATGTTCATTTCTAAATCTATCAAACCATATCAAACTCTTTGTTGGATAAATCCAGTAATCTACCAAATAGTCTTATCATGTTTTTCTAATCTTCATAGTGTCTTCCATGAATCCTAATTGAGGAAATTATTTTTGATTTAAACCATGTCATAGTATTAAATGCAATACAATTAGAAGAGAACTTGACCTATGAGACATTTTTTGTTAAGATTAAAGATGGGCAAATGAAATAACTTACCTTGAAGAAGGAAATCTAGAACAGTGCGACAGGAGATACAACATGGAAACTAGAAGATCAAATGAAGGAAGCTGTTGTCTCCAAAGATCGATTTACGTTCTGACTTTTATTAGACTTACGTGAAAGAAGAAAATGTTTTAAGGAAGATTTGTCATTGTCCTTGTTGGTGATATCTTGATCTATTCTCGAGGTCCGAATGAGCATGCTAAATATTTGGATGCAGTTTTTCAAATTGATGAAGAAGAACAAGTTATACGCGAAGCTGTTCAAGTGCGAATTTTGATTAAAGAGGTGGTAGTGACGTATGTTTCAAGGCAAGGAAATCACATGAGAAGAATTATTTGAATTTATGTTTTAGATTTTACGATGGCTGTTTTACGTTGAAGATCTAAAGGCATTTCTTTTCTACAATGTCTACGATGATTACATGAGCTTGGAGTACCTGTTCGATCAAGAGGAGTTTGATACGAAGAAGGGATAACAATTAAAATTTTCAAAGGGGTACAATTAATATTCGAATAATTTGATGGAGGAAATCCAAGAGAAGTAGAAGGATCATCTGAAATGACGTGATTCGAAATGCTACGTGGAAATTTGAAGACAAGGTATAGGAGTAATAACTTTGTGTGGGTTAAGTAAGAGAAATTTTGAGGATGAAATTTTTTTAGAGGGGAAGAATTGTAACATCCCGATTGTTCATTTTTCTTGAAGTCAGTGAGTTTTATAATATTTACGAGTTTTTGTGAATTTTTCAGAATTTTTAATTATTTTGAATTTTTAATATTATTTGATATTTTAATATTATCTTGAAAACTGTATGTCTGAATTTCATTTTTTCTGAAAATATATGAGTTTTATAACTTTTATGATTTTTGTGAATTTTTATAGAACTTTCTGAGTTTTTTATTATTTTAGTATTATTTTGAGTTGTGTGTGGGCTCGGGGTGGACCCGAAGCGGACCTAGAAAAATAAAATTTTTTCCTGGGCCAGAATGTTTCGGACTGTCATGGCGGGATCAGGAGATCTTACTAAACCAAAAAACGGGAACAGTTGACAGGGATTTTTTATATCTGAATTCCCTATTATCCATTGTGTAATAATAGCAGTAGCTATTGTCCATTGGGTAATATCTGTTAGAAAAATATCTTGATGACTTAGCTAGTGACTCTGCACTATGACTCACCATATTGACTCAGCTGTTCTAGAAAATTCTATGATGACTCACCTAGTAAATATATAAGGATAAATATCTAGGAATAAATATCTACCGAGAAAATATCTTAATAAAATATCTCAAGTGAAATCATGAAAACTGAAAATATCTCAGTTAAATATCTTAAAAATCATGATGGATCATCATTATTAAGCTTTATGACAACCAATAGGAATTGGTCAAACATAGTGGTTGGACTTTGTTGCGAACCGTTGGATGGAAAACTTGATTAAGAAGCCTTAGATCATCACCATTGATTTAATCAATGGTGTGAGAGCAATCTTGATAAAGAACCTTATGATATCCACCTTAGATTTAATCAATGACTAGGAAATGAAGTTGATTTTAATGGTTAGGATTTAGTCTATAAAACTGGCTAGATTAGTTACTAAGTAACTAGATAATCTAACTTAGTTACCTTAATAGCTTAATTACTAACCAAATAAATTAATTTAGTTTCTAAATAATTAGAAGTTAGTTACTAAATGAATATCTAATTATTTAGAAACATGATTTAAGCGTGACATATGCAATGACATAATAATGTAAGTAATTAAGTAGAATGTAATTAGAAATCCTAACTAAACTAGTTTAATAGAAACTAGATGAATTAACTATTTAATTAAGGTGTAACTAAGTAATTAAAATAGAACCAATTTAGTTCCATGCACCAAAGAGCCACACGGCCAACATGGCTTTCTACCATGTTCTTGATTCTTCAAAGTGACCAAGCGATGACCATTATGTGACATAGACCATGTGGGAGCCATGTGAACACCATGTGATGATTAATGTGAACACAAAGGTGATATTCTTACTATCATAAGTATCTTCTAATTTTCCTATGCCCCTACACGGTTTTAACTCTCCAAGTTTACTATCCATATTCATTTTCTCTCACCAAAAAGCTAAAGCCTTCATCTTCTGTCAAAACTTCCAAGAACACAAGAACACCTTTCCTTTCTTTTTCTTCCTTGGAGTTTCGGCCAACCACCCAAATCCTACTTCCAATCTTCTATAATTTTACTTCTCTACACTTTCTAAAGCTAAACCTCCTTCTAAACACTTTTCTTTTAGAAAGTTTTGCCAAAATCCTACTCCAAGTACCTCAAAATTCAAGCTTTAGCTTACTACTCTCAAGGTAAACTTTTGATTCTATGGTTCTAAGTTAAGTTTTTAATTTTCTAGACCATGATTGATCCATGGTTCTTTGTTCTTAAGCCTTGTTTATGACTTTAGTGTTTGTTTAAGAATTTTTAGGGATTTTGTTTGGCTCACACAAAATCAAGAAAGAGGAAGAGCTTGAAGATCTTGTCTTCCTTAAGGTAAGAGGGAGATCCATCTCACCAACCAAGCATGGTGGTGAGAGATGAATCTTGTATTTGATGGATGGTGAACCCATGTGAGGATTCATGTCCTTGGTTGTGTAACTATTTGTGGGTGTTTATGTGTTTTAAATTATTTGTTTGTGTTTGCATTCTTTATGTGATTTTTATTGCTTTAAGGTATGCTTGATTATATGATATGATGAATATGTATATGT
Organism: Ormosia semicastrata; assembly: GCA_029884595.1. Classification (NCBI taxonomy): domain Eukaryota; kingdom Viridiplantae; phylum Streptophyta; class Magnoliopsida; order Fabales; family Fabaceae; genus Ormosia; species Ormosia semicastrata. The sequence continues at coordinate 58,830,475 of JAQQTO010000063.1, forward strand.
ATGCTATGATTTGATGATTAGAAAGGAAAGGAAAAAGAAAAGATGGATTGATTTCAAAGACCAAGTGTTCACGGTTTTTGGAGGAATTTAAATAGTTTTCTTTGTGTAAAAATATGAAGGGAACTTAGTTGATTTAGAAGGAAAAATATATAATGGTTTTAAATAGCCATGTGCCACGGTTTTGAAGGCTTGTATTGCCTTCGTTTTGTGAGACAAAGTTATTTCAAAGTGGAAATACAATTGATTAAGTATAAGGATTAAAGAAATGGAAACAAAGTGTTTTATCACCTGAAAAATGAAATTTTTGTATATGAATGGAAAAGAGAGGTTGAAAGTGTTTGAACTTCAATTTATTTTAAAGAGGATTGATTTTTAGAATTGTTTTGAGAATTAAGAAGGATACGTTGGTAACTTGAAATTTATTGATGTATAGCTCACCCTCTAGGTTTTGAAGCGCGTTAGGAAATTTTGAGCTGTAATATCTCAAATAACTTTAAGAAACAAAATTTTCTGGGAAACAGTGAAAATACTGATTTTTAGAGGGACTATATTGAAAATATTCTTTAAAAATAGATTTTATTACAAATATTATTTAATGACAGACTATTTTGGAAATATTATTTGAGGAGGGGCTATTATGTAAATATTATTCTATAAAGAAGGGCTATTATGTAAATATTATTTTATAGAAGGGCTAATATGTAAATAATAAAAATAAGGTTAATTTTTTATATTAAATGTGGAAAAAGAAGTGAAAAGTTATATTATTTTGAGAAGGGTTGAAATGGAATTTTTGAAACGTTGAAAAATCAATATGTGATTTGAAAATGCGAAAGAAATGTTGTGCGATTGAGAAAATACGTAAATATGATTATGTGATGAAAGTATAGTAAAGATACTGTTGGACCAATGTGTGAACCCTGAATATGAGATGATGAATTTGAACTGAGAATGGTGCATTGTACATGCATTGGAAAGATCCGATGGACTAGATAAGGCTAATTGCCTAGGAGAGAATACACCTCTCGAGTGGGTGCGATATGCGTAATGTAAGTCACTTGTTAACCTTGGGGGCATTGGGGTTCGGGTTGCCTACAGTGTGTAGTTGGTAGCTCTTCTGTACCATGGGTTTGATCGATGCAACACACCGATGATCCTGACCGAGATACTATTCTTAATCAAGATTTGATAAAGATTGTCGTGTATATGCTAGATGTGCAAATACATATAGCATGTTGTCTGAGGCATGTTGGTACAGACAGATTTTTTTGATCACTCTCTCCGACCTGAGTTTTAGGTCCATGTAGTAGGAAATTGAGTCTATGTGCACATGCATAATTATTGAGCATTGATATCGGTGTGATATTTGAATTGTTGAATATTTGGAAGATATTGAGGGCATTATCGTAATTATTGTTTATGATAATTGAATTGTTGAATATTTGGATATTGTTGAGGGCAAGATCATAATTATTGTTATTACATCTGTTGTGATGATAAATAATGTTAATGGTATAATTATAATTATGATACGATGTATCTATATGATATATTGTATGTGTTTATCTCCATGCCACCATGTTGGTATTGGTGTAGGTGATCTCACCTCTTTGCTATTTTATTCTGTTTATTTCTATTTTATGTTTACGTCTGTAAAGACAACGATGGCGGCAAGGAGGGGTCAGCTAGATTTCTTTAGGCTACAGTTTCTTGAAGGCGCTATTGCTTGGTGTGTCTATTGGGACACAGGGCACATAAAGTATTGTGGTGATATTACTCTATCAGTAAGTAGGACTTGCCATGGAATCGTTACTTCATTTTATATAGTTGCTTATGAAGATATTATTTTACCTATTAGGGAGTTGTGGAATAAATTTCACTATACTCCTGGAAAAAACTTCGATATATCCTTGGGTCAAATTTCTATCGGTCGAGACATTCCCAACTAAGGAATTTGTCTTCTGACAAGGGCTCATATCTTAGGTATTATGATTTTGGGTATGTAAAAAAATAATGAATGTGTAGTTGTAATAAACTCTGTTTAAATGAAAAATAATTTATTTAGTTATTATATTTTGAGTTACTTTAATTTAATCAATTGATGTTTCCACAAAAAAAAAATTTGGAATTCGTATTTAGAATGTTATTAATTATTTTATAACTTGGGTAATTAATTATTATCAGGAGTTAATTTGAAATGTGATACCCTTCGGAGGGGGTGTTACATTAGTTGGTATCAGAGCCCAAGTTTGAGTCTTTTGGGTTTGTGGGTAGGTTTGTCTTGTTTGTATTGTGTTTTTCTCTTACATTAAATACAGAGATATATTGTTTGGTTTCCGAAAGGAGACGATGTTGTTTGAAATAGTTACGTGCAGTTTTGTTGTAATTTGAGTTTGGTTTTTGAAGAAAGACAATAGATCATAATAGATGTGGGCAAGTGGACACGAGACGTGATGAAGATCGTATAGCCGCAGCTAAAAGTGTGATGCAGAGGATGACTGAAGTAGCGGTACAATAGAGACAAATGATCGCTCAGCAGCAGGAACTGATAACCAAACTTTACAGCTTGTTAGGATTGGAGTAGTCTCAGGATGTGAGAAGCTGTAACTTAGAACCTACGATAATCCAAAAAGGATGGGAATGTAAGGTCAACCGATTTCAGCAAAGGCCGTATGTACCACCATAGGGAAGCAACAACGAACAAAGGGATGAAGTACTAGTGGCAACGATTTTGGTCAGATAGCGGCATTACCAATGAAGTGTTTGAAGTATAAAAAGAGCCATCATACGACAGGCTGTACGATCAATGGTATAATTTGTTTTAGACGTGGGAAGCCTGGTCATGTCTCAAAGATTGTGATCAACTAAAAATGGAACCTTCCGTTAGTAATGCACATGTTTCAAAATCTCCAGAAGAATAAAGAGCCGATGGAAGCGTTCAAATATAAAGACTTAAGAAACAAGGAAGCTGTACCATTAAGAGTAATCTTAAAACTGTGCTGTATAACTTGCAAAGTAACCCATTTTCTTACAGTCTCTAACTGTGTAAATCTTTTGGGGTTATTTGTGTTTTGTTTCTTTTTATAAGTATTACTTCAACTTCTAAACCTATTATTACTACTCAGCCTATTTAAAACTATCCTATTGCTATCCTTGATTGGAACTTTTCTGTTAGTTTGGTTTGTCTACTTCTTTCACAAATAGATTGAGTAAATCAATTTGAGTTATCCATGTCTTTGTTATCTTTTGATCTGAGTATTTCTACTCTTCGTGTTAAACTTGTTGTTTATACTCAAGTTTTCTAAATTTACCTAGTTTTTGTTAAAGATCAAATCTTTTCTTTTGATTTGATTTGCTTATCTAAAATCATATCTATTTGAGAGCCTGACTTTATAAATGGATTGGTTATTTTCCAACTATATCCTACTAGATTGTTTCAATGAAACTTTAGTGTTTCCTTGAACTAAGATTTTTGGATTTGAATCCAAAGATAGAATCCAGAAAGTTCATTTCTAAATTTATTGGACCATGTTCATTTCTAAATCTATCAAACCATATCAAACTCTTTGTTGGATAAATCCAATAATCTACCAAATAGTCTTATCATTTTTTTCTAATCTTCATAGTGTCTTCCATGAATCCTAATTGAGGAAATTATTTTTGATTTAAACCATGTCATAGTATTAAATGCAATACAATTAGAAGAGAACTTGACCTGTGAGACATTTTCTGTTAATATTAAAAATAGGCAAATGAAACAACTTACCTTGAAGAAGGAAATCTAGAACAGTGCGACAGGAGATACAACATGGAAACTAGAAGATTAAATGAAGGAAGCCACTTTCTCCAAAGATCGATTTATGTTCCGACTATTATTAGACTTACGTGAAAGAAGAAAATGTTTTAAGGCAAATTTGTCGTTGTCCTTGTTGGCAATATCTTGATCTATTCTCGAGGTCCGAATGAGCATGCTAAATATCTGGATGCAATTTTTCAAATTTATGAAGAAGAAGAAGCTATACGCGAAGCTATTCAAGTGCGAATTTTGATTAAAGAAGTGGTAGTGACGTATGCTTCAAGGCAAGGAAATCGCATGAGAAGAATTATCCGAATTTATGTTTTAGATTTTACGATGGCTGTTTTATGTTGAAGATCTAAAGATGTTTCTTTTCTACAATGTCTACAATGATTACATGAGCTTGGAGTACCTGTTCGATCAAGAGGAGTTTGATACGAAGAAGGGATGACAGTTAGAATTTTTAAAGGGGTACGATTAAGATTCGAATAATCTGATGGAGGAAATCCAAGAGAAGTAGAAGGATCATCTGAAATGACGTGATTGGAAATGCTACGTGGAAGTTTGAAGACAAGGTATAGGGGTAATAACTTTTTGTGGGTTAAGTAAGAGAAATTTCAAGGACAAAATTTTTTTAGAGTGGGAGAATTGTAACATCCCGATTTTTCGTTTATCTTGAAATCAGTGAGTTTTATAATATTTAAGAGTTTTTGTAAATTTTTAATTATTTTGAATATTTTAATATTATTTTGATATTTGAATATTATGTTGAAAACTGTATGTATGAATTTCATTTTTTATGAAAATATATGAGTTTTATAATTTGTATGATTTTTGTGAATTTTTTTAGAACTTTCTGAGTTTTTGATTATTTTAGTGTTATTTTGAGTTATGTGTGGGACCGGGGTGGACCCGAGGCGGGCTTGAAAAAATAAAAAATTTTCTTGGACCAAAAAGTTTCGCACTGTCAAGGCGGGATCGAGGGATCTTACTAAACTCGAAAACGGGAACAGTTGATAGGGATTTTCTATATCTGAATTCTATATTATCCATTATGTAATAATAGCAGTAGCTATTGTCCATTAGGTAAAATCTGTTGGAAAAATATCTTGATGACTCAGCTAGTGACTCTGCATTACGACTCACCATATTGACTCAACTGTTCTAGAAAATTCTATGATGACTCACCTAGTAAATATCTAAGGATAAATATCTAGGAATAAATATCTACCAAGAAAATATCTTAATAAAATATCTTAAGTATAATCATGCAAACTGAAAATATCTCAGTTAAATATCTTAAAGATCATGATGGATCATCATTATTAAGCTTTATGACAACTAATAGGAATTGGTCAAACATAGTGGCTGGACTTTGTTATGAACCGTTGGATGGAAAACTTGATTAAGAAGCCTTAGATCATCACCATTGATCTAATCAATGGTGTGAGAGCAATCTTGATAAAGAAGCTTATGATATCCACCTTAGATTTAATCAATGGTTAGGAAATGAAGTTGATTTTAATGGTTAGGATTTAGTCAATAAAAATTGCTAGATTAGTTACTAAGTAACTAGATAATTTAACTTAGTTACCTTAATAGCTTAATTAGTAACTAAATAAATTAATTTAGTTGCTAAATAATTAGAGGTTAGTTACTAAATGAATATCTAATTATTTAGAAACATGATTTAAGCATGACATATGCAACGACATAATAATGTAACTAATTAATTAGAATGGAATTAGAAATCCTAACTAAACTAGTTTAATAGAAACTAGATGAATTAACTATTTAATTAAGGTGTAACTAAGTAATCAAAATAGAACCAATTTAGTCCCATGCACCATAGAGCCACACGGCCAACATGGCTTTCTACCATGTTCTTGATTCTTCTAAGTGACCAAGTGATGACCATTATGTGACATAGACCATGTGGGAGCCATGTGAACAGCATGTGATGTTTAATGTGAACACAAAGGTGATATTCTTACTATCATAATTATCTTCTAATTTTCGTATACTCCTACACGGTTTTAACTCTCCAAGTTTACTATCCATATTCACTTTATCTCACCAAAGAGCTAAAGCCTTCATCTTCTGTCAAAACTTCCAAGAACACAAGAACACCTTTCCTTTCTTTTTCTTCCTTGGAGTTTCGGCCAACCACCCAAATCTGACTTCTAATATTCTATAATTTTACTTCTCTACACTTTCTAAAGCTAAACCTCGTTCTAAACACTTTTCTTTTAGAAAGTTTTGTCAAAATCTGACTCCAAGTACCTCAAAATTCAAGCTTTAGCATACTACTCTCAAGGTAAACTTTTGATTGTATGGTTCTAAGTTAAATTTTTAATTTTCTAGACCATGATTGATTCATGTTACATCTTTGTTCTTAAGCTTTGTTTATGACTTTAGTGTTTGTTTAAGAATTTTTAGGGATTTTGTTTGGTTCACACGAAGTCAAGAAAGAGGAGGAGCTTGAAGATCTTGTCTTCCTTAAGGTAAGAGGGAGATCCATCTCACCAACCAAATATGGTGGTGAGAGATGAATCTTGTGTTTGATGGATGGTGAATCCATGTGAGGATTCATATCCTTAGTTATGTAATTATTTGTGGGTGTTTATCTATTTTAAATTATTTGTTTGTGTTTGAATGCTTTATGTGATTTTTATTGCTTTAAGGTATGCTTGATTATATAATATGATGAATATGTATATGTATGCCATGATTTGATGATTAGAAAGGAAAGGAAAAAGAAAAGATGGATTGATTTCAAAGACCAAGTGTTCACGATTTTTGGAGGAATTTTAATAGTTTTCTTTGTGTAAAAATATGAAGGGAACTTAGTTGATTTAGAAGGAAAAATATATAATGGTTTCAATGGCCATGTGCCACGATTTTTGAAGGCCTGTATTGCCTTAGTTTTGTGAGACAAAGTGATTTCAAAGTGGAAATACAATTGATTAAGTACAAGGAATAAAGAAATGGAAACAAAGTGTTTTGTCACTTCAAAAATGAAATTTTCGTATATGAATGGAAAATAGAGGTTGAAGTGTTTGAACCTCAATTTATTTTAAAGAGGATTGATTTTTAGATTTGTTTTGAGAATTAAGAAGGATACATTGGTAACTTGAAATTTACTGACGTATAGCTCACCCTCTGTGTTTTGAAGCGCGTTAGGAAATTTTAAGCTATAATATCTCAAGTAACTTTAAGAAACAAAATTTTCTGGGAAATAGTGGAAATACTGATTTTTAGGGGGATTATATTGAAAATATTCTTTAATAATGAACTTTATTGCAAATATTATTTAATGAATGACTATTTTGGAAATACTATTTGAAGAGGGGCTATTGTGTAAATATTATTCTATGAAGAAGGTCTATTATGTAAATATTATTTTATAGAAGGACTAATATGTAAATAATGAAAATAAGGTTTATTTTTGATATTAAATGTGGAAAAAGAAGTGCAAAGTTATATTATTTTGAGAAGGTTGAAAAGGAAGTTTTGAAACGTTGAAAAATCAATATGTGATTTGAAAATGCGATAGAAATGTTGTGCGATTGAGAAAATGCGAAAATATGATTATGTGATAAAAGTACAGTAAAGATACTGTTGGACCAATGTGTGAACCCTGAATATGAAATGATGAATTTGAACTGAGAATGGTGCATTGTACATGCATCGGAAAGGTCCGATGGACTAGATAAAGCTAATTGCCTAGGAGAGAATACACCTCTCGAGTGGGTGCGATATACGTAGTGTAAGTCACTTGTTGACCTTGGGGGCATCGGGGTGCAAGTTACCTACAATGGGCAGTTGATAGTTCTTCTGTACCATGGGTTTGACTGATGCAACACACCGATGATCCTGACCGAGACACTATTCTTAATCAAGATTTGATAAAGATTGTCGTATATATGCTAGATGTGCAAATACGTATAGCACGTGGTCTGAGGCATGTTGGTGCAGACAAATCTTTTCGATCACTCTCTCCGACCTGAGTTTTAGCTCCATGGAGTAGGAAATTGAGTGAATGTGCACATGCATAATTATTGAGTATTGATATCGGTGTGATATTTAAACTGTTGAATATTTGAAAGATATTGAGGGCATTATCGTAATTACTATTTATGATAATTGAATTGTTAAATATTTAGATATTGTTGAGGGCATGATCATAATTATTGTTGTTACATCTGTTGTGATGATAAATAATGTTGATGGTATAATTGTAATTATGATATGATGTATCTGTATGATATATTGTATGTGTTTATCTCCATGCCACCATGTTGGTATTGGTGTAGGTGATCTCACCTCTTTGCTATTTTATTCTACCTATTTCTATTTTATGTTTACGTCTGTAAAGACTACGATGGCGGCAAGAAAGGGTCAGCTGGATTTGTTTAGGCTATAGTTTCTTGAAGGCGCTGTTGCTTGGCGTGTCTATTGGGACACAGGGCACATAAAGTATTGTGGTGATATTACTCTATCAGTAAGTAGGACTCGCCATGGAATCGTTACTTCATTTTATACAGTTGCTTATGAAGAGATTATTTTACCTATTAGGGAGTTGTGGAATGAATTTCACTATACTCCTAGAAAGAACTTTGATATATCCTTTGGTCGAATTTCTATCGGTCAAGACATTCCCAACTATGGAATTTGTCTTCTGACAAGGGCTCATATCTTAGGTATTATGTTTTTGAGTATGTAAAAAAATAATGAATGTGTAGTTGTAATAAACTCTGTTTAAATGAAAAATAATTTATTCAGTTATTATATTTTGGGTTACTTTAATTTAATCAATTGATGTTTCCACGAAAAAAGAAATTTTGGAATTCGTATTTAGAATGTTATTAATTATTTTATAACTTGGGTAATTAATTATTATAAGGAGTTAATTTCAAATGTGATACCCTTCGGAGGGAGTGTTACTCTCAAGCGCATAGGCGCTCTAGCACCAGAGAGATGCGTGATGCATGGCGTTGAGTGCTCAAGCGCTCAGTGCATAGCGCTTAAGCATGTGTCATGTAGCAGAACAGAGTATAGAGCGCTCAAGCACTTAGAAAGAAAGCGCTCAAGTGTCCAGGCACCAGAAAATGAGTTTTTTGGATGTTTTGAGATATCCTACATGTTGGGACTCCCTTTTTATGCCTAGTAGAGCGTCTTAAGACACTTGTAAGGGTAATTCGTAGAGAGAAAGATGATTAAGCATATAAGGGAAAATGAGTTAAGCTTGTGCATCCATTGGATATGGATTACCATAGACCAAGAGTTAGTTTCTGAAGCAACCTAGTGTTGCATAGATATCACAAGAGGGGTGATAAAATAGTTAAGGAGCTAGATGGAAAGAGTTGAGTGCCATAGACCCTAGTTGGCAAGGGTGAATGCCATAGTGCTTGAAAGCTCTCATAGAGAGGAGAGGAGGTAGAACTAGTAATGCAAAGATAAGAGTGTACTATGTCTAGTTGGCATTGGTTAAGTGTCGCAGTGCATGAAATGATCTTATAGAGAAGAGGTAGTCTTAGTAGTGCGAAGATGGACTTAGTACAAAGTTATGTGATTGTTATGTTAGAGTTTGGACATAACTCTATATTTGCACATACACACCTCACTTCACATATACTTGTTATCCCCAGAGTTCAGAAAGTGGAGGCATCCACTCAGTTTTGGTGGCGATATCCACCCAGTTTGTGGTAGGCTACTTGGTTGACTACTTAGTAGGTTAAGTAGGATACTTGTTATAGTAACAGACTTTGTTCCTATTTGGTAGGCTATAAGAGGTCACAAGTTATAATGGCAGATTACCTCCCTACCCAGAGAGAATAGTTAAGTATCACGATATTGCACCTACATTGCATACTCTTTTCTTTGAAAATACATCATCACATCATTTCATCATTTAATACTTATGTTGATTGAATTTTGTGTTCTTGTGTATATGTTGCTTTGTGCCTTCGGTGATAGCTATATGGGCAATTGTCTTGCTTGATGGTTTCAAATGATTGTATGGGCAGTTATTTGATATCATTGCTTCTTTTAGTTAAAGTTATAGATTACATTTTGAATATTGTATAGAGTTGAGGCATATATTCTTATGTAATAGTTTGGTTTGTTCATTGCAAATGATTAGACTGCTGGTTTTGGTATGCTTATACTGAGAAATGTGATTTTTCACCCCGTTTTTTGCCATGTAAATCCAGGTGGAAGTTCAACAAAAGGCAAGAACAAAAAGTATAAAGACTAGGATAGTTTTTATGCTTTGTTTTAAAGCTTGTATTTATTTATGTTGCTTTAAGTTTGTATAGTAAAGTTTATGTATACAATGTCCCCTTTTGTGGCAAAGATGTATATATAATTTTTAGTTTTTCGTAAGGCTCTCCATTATTATTTTCTTAAATGATATGGATTAGTATGTTGATTAAGTTAGAAGTAACATAGCTAATACTGTTTATCCTAGAGTATGCATGATATACTAGGTTATCAATATTAGAATGTTACACTACTCTTTAGATAAACTAGCCCAGTTGTATTTACAGGACACAGTTAGATTGCATGATATTGCCCTCAGTATAGTTTCAGATAAAGATCCTAGATTCACATCTAGATTTTGGGAAGCTTTGCAAAAGGCCTATAGGACTAGGCTAAGTTTTAGTATTGCATACCATCTACAGACATATGGACAATCAGAGAGAACTATCCAAACCCTAGAAGATATGCTCAGAGCATGTGTTTTACATCAGCGAGGTAGTTGGGATACACTATTGCCTTTAGTGGAATTTTCTTACAACAAGAGTTACCATACCAGCATTGGAATAGAACTATATGAGGCCTTTTATAGTAGGAAGTGAAGGTCGCCATTATGTTGGTATAAGGTTGGAGAGAGCTATTCTAGGAGTTGAGATAGTACAATAAACTTCGAATCAAATTAGAAAAATTAGGGATAGAATGGCCATAGCTCAAAGTAGGCAAAAAATTTATACTGATAGAAGGAGGAGACCTTTTGAGTTTGAAGAAAGAGAACATGTTTTCTTGAGAGTCACTCCTACAACGAGAATTAGTAGAGCATTGAGAATAAGGAAATTAAAGCCTCGTTTCATTGGTCCCTACCAAATTCTAAAAAAAGTTAGACTTGTAGCCTACTAGATAGCCCTTCCTCCTAGTTTGTCCAACCTTCATGATGTTTTTCATGTATCTCAACTCAAAAAGTACAATCCAGACCCTTCACACATCATACAAAATGAATCTATACAGTTAAAAGATGATTTGTCTTATGCAGTGAAGCAAGTGAGGATTGTAGATAAAGGAGTCAAAGAGCTCAGAGGTAAGCAAATTCCTCTAGTGAAGGTGATATGGGTGAAGTAGGCACAGAAGAGGCTACATGGGAGCTAGAGTCCCAGATGCAGCAAGACTACCCAAAGTTGTTTATATGAGGTAAGCAATTTTGGGGAAAAAATTTTAAAAAGGAGGGGAGAAATGTAACATCCTCTTTCTAACATGTTAGGATAGTTTATGATTACAAAGGTAGTATAACATATGCTTAACATGCCTGCTTAATTTTGTGACAAACAAAGTTAATTTAGGAATTTTGATGTAGCACAAAATGTGAAAAATAGCTTAAAATGACTCAAAAAGTGGCATCAATTGCCTAGTTGATGGAAATAAATAAAGAGAATTGGTTTCTAAGTCACAAATAAGTTGAAGATGATGTAGTTAAATTTTGAGAGCAAACTGAGTTAATTTGGTATTCTTAAGCACACAGAGAGAGTGTTATAATACTGGATTGACTAGCAGAAGATTTGGAAACTTAAGAAAATAGTGAAACAATAATTTAGATGAATCTTAAGATTTATTTTAAAGTTGTTGGAAGTTAAGAATCCTGATTTAGCAAAATCTAAGTGTTTTTAATAGATATTAAGTTTTAGTACAGAAACTTAAGTTACCTTAGTTTTCAACCATTCTTATCCTCTCTTTTTCTTTGACTTTTCGTCACTTTGTTTTCTCTTCTTTCACATGACTCTTCATCAGAGAAAGGTGAGGCAGAAGATGAAAGAAAAGAATAAGAAAAAGAAGAGGAGGAAGAAAGGAAGGAAAGGAGGAAGAACAAGAAGACAAAAAGCAAAGTTAAGAATTGAAGTTCACCATTCAAGAACTTGAGGTAGGGGAGTTTCTTACTCAACTTATCTTCTTGTTCCATCTTGTATGGAGCTAGTTAAAATGATTAACGAAAATGGGTTTTGGGAAGCAAAACCTATCTTCTTTGATTAGTAAGTGTCCCCAATGGTTGTAAAGAGTTAGTTACAGCCTAGAGGATGCAAGAGAGTCATTCTTGACTTGAGAAATACCCTTTTAACTCCTTGAGTATGAGGTTAGTATTATGGGTACGTATAAGTTTAGTTTGAAGTTAGAATCATATGTTAATATTCAACTTGATCCTTTGTGATGGATTCTAGTTGTTTCTTTCACTTAAATCTTGTGTTGAGTTCATTATATGATGAGTTTTAAAGTATAAAATGGAAGAGAAAGGAAGCCATAGTAGAAGTCATGGTGAGAACCTATTTTTTGGTACAAGATTGCACTAGATAACCGATTATCCCATGTGGATAATCGATTATTGTGTGATGGCAAAGAGAAGGCCATTCTGTCACATGAAGATAACCAATTATTCCATGTGGATAACCACTTATTCACTCAAGTGAGAGAGCTATAAAATGCACTAACCGATTAGTAAGAGAGAGTTAACTGATTATGAGGTGTTTTAAAATAGGTTATGAGCAGTCTTAACCGATTATGAGTAGTCCATAACTAATTAAGAACTTGCCCAAAACAAAATTCTAAAGGCTTTAGCATAACTAGTTATAACCCTAGCAAGAGCAGAGTTTAACACTTTTAGGGTTAGAAGCAACCCTAATAAGGCTATGTATTGGTGACTAGTGAACTAATCAAGCTAAGATAAGTATAGTATGAGCTCTAAAAGCTCTAGTTACACTTTTTATGGGTGAAAACAAACATTTACATAGATAGTTACTACTTAACTTTAATTAGTTTAAGTTAACTTAATAAGTATGTGCTAGTTTTAGAGAAATGCTCTATTAATCCATTAAATTGGATACAAATGGAGTGTATAGTAAAAGTTGGCTCCTTTATTTACTAAAGTTGACCCATAGTAAAAGTTGGCTCCCTTATTTATTAAGGTTAAACTATAGTAAAAGTTGGCTCCCTTATTTGTGGAAATAAGTTTTCCCCAATGGTTTAATATGTTAAGTTTTGATAATGACAAATACAAGACAAAAAGAATGATGCTTATGCTACATAGATGTACTTAATAGATTATATTGAATCATGCATGATCACGTACTCCATCTTATTATATTTCATATGAGAATCATGCATACTCTTTATAGCATTTTTATATGATATATCGAACAATATAGAACATGAGTGGTATTAAATTAATATTAGATTTGTCTCTACTTAAATGAAAATGTGCAAAGTGTTCTTTGTTGCATCCTATATAAAGCATATTTATCAATAATTAATAAATGTCTTATTTTGATATGTCTATGAAAGTCTTATATGCATATTAGATTAATTAGAGTCATATATGTATGAATCATGCATATAAATATTTTGAATTATGAGTTTGGAATAACTATGTTTTAAGTGAACAATTCTTTGAAGGATGGTCCGAGTACCAAGAGTGAGCATTGCAACAAGAAAGTAAAAGATTTCAATTATGCTCAATTCAAGGAGAATGTGAATGCCTATTTCGTGAAGGTTTTGATAACAACAAAGTCAAGTCGAAGACCAAGTCCAAAGGAAGTACAATTGGTATAGTTAGTAGGACTTAAAGTCTTTTATGTGAGAAGCTCTCAATATATCTCAAAATGTTTTATGATGTTTTTAAATGAACTCAAATTTGTTTTTTAAATCTTTACAAATGGTTTTTACATGTTAAAATGCCCAACAGACATGTTTGGAAAAGCTAGTCATGGTGGTAGTTAAAAACTATGAAAAATAGTCAAGTTTGGGTTTTGAAAAACTAACATTTGCTTACTCTTTTGATCATAACTTTAAAAAGACCTTGATTTTTGTTTTGAAATTGTTTCACATGAAAATAGACTTAAATATCTTTCTAATCAGTGGTCATTTTCTTTAAACGGATAAGAAATGTAGAAGTTATGACCATTTAAAATCAATTTTTGAAACTAGAGTATCATAATCGATTACGTAATCAATTAACACTCTGGAAGAAGCTCTATAATTTGTAACATGAATGTTGTAATTGATTACATCCTGTCTAGAAAGCCCAGAACGTGTTCTAAGAGTCATGTAATCGATTACAACATCCATGTAATCGATTTCAACGAGTCTGAAAACCTATAACGACTATTTTCTATGCATCTAATATGATATTAACTACTCCCCAATTGCTCTTTTTATCAGAACACTATAAATAGATGTTCTTGGGCCAACTTTTACATACAAACAATATTGAAAAACCTCTTTCTATTAGGTTTAATCTGAGTTTCATCTCTATCCTCTATATGCTCTATTATTTAGAAATTTTGAGATATCCTTGAAAGAGCTTCGTAGGGCTTCAATTTGTATTACACACTCTTGAGAGAGTTTCTTTCTTCTTCTATTCTTTGATTCTTTGTAATGAGGGTGAGGTATCCCTTGGAGAAATTATAACGAGGCTGAGGTATCCTTCAGAGAAATTGTAAGGGTGAGGTATCCCTAAAAATTGAGGCTCAAGCACAAGGGTGAGGTATCCCAAGGTGTGAGGAGTGCTCTAGTCTGTAACGGTAGTAAGCACCTATTCAAGCTTACATTGATGGTGAAAAATCTTGGGTGATTACTTAAGGACTGGACGTAGGCCACAAGTGGTTGGTGGCTAAACCAGGATAAATCATTGTCTTTGCTTCTCTAAACTCAAACTCTGTTATATTTATGTTTTAATTTCATATATTTGGTTGACTAGTTTGTATGTAGGTTGTTCATTTACAAGTGCATCTTACATTCTTCTCTATTCATTCACTTCAATTGATAAATAGCATCAAAGAAAATTGCTTTTCACGTGTTTGATAAAAGTTTTCAAAGAGTTTCTATGTCCTTTACATTTGTACTTTAATTATATATGCTTGAGTTGAATTTGATATCTAGTTTATTTGCTTGATTTATCCCATAATCCAAATTATATTTGAGTAATCTATAATAATTGTATCTTTGTTAGACTTATTCCACTACAAGTGTTGATTAAAATTATCAAAATGTATAATTTCTCAAAGTTGCTTTGAAAATTTGTAATCTGGGTGATGGTTGTCATGACTAACATTATTTAATAAGGTTGAACCATAGTTCACCACAATTCCTGACTAAAGGAGCGAGCCAAGCCTCTTAACCTTGCAAAGGAGTGAGATAAGCACTTTTCTAAAGGTGGAATTGTGGAACAAGCACATTTCTAAGTGAAATTGATATCTTACAATTATAAAGACACTTGTTTGATATCAATAGTAAGTTACAAGCTTATAGTTTATCAATTTAGCTTATGTATTTTTATAATAATAGCATGAGATATATGCTTTATTATTAAGAATTTTTTTATGTTCTCACCCCGTTTATGTTTCATGGTAAAGTAGGACAAGACCCTTCTGAGGGAGTAAAGAGAAAGAAAAAGCGAAAGAAGAAAACATTTCAAGAATAAATAGCTTAGTTTTATGTTTTTACTACCACTATTGTAAAGTTTTATTACTATGAGTTGTATTTTATTGTATATATTACATTTTGCCCATGAGGCTTTTGATGTAAATATGTATGACTTACGTTTATCGTGACTCTCCATATTTATTTATTTAAATGATATGGGACTAGAATGTTAAATAAGTTAGTAGTAGCATAACTAATACTATTTATCTTTATATATGATGAATACATCAAGATATCTCTATTAGAGTGTTACACTTCTCCCTCTACACATCTGACTTCGGTAAAGTGTTTTACTCACAGCTTTACTCTCACAAGGTGCTTTTCTCGCTCCCTTGTCTCACAACTTCATCCTTAGCAAAAAGCTTTACTGGAGCATCCCTATTCTGATATCTTGATATATCTGGCATATATATAAGAATAACCAGGAATAGCAATGCTACTTCTACCTTAAAACAATAATCTAATCTTATAACGTTCATTCATATAAATAATTATGGAGAGCCATGGAAAACTAAAAGATATATATACATAGCTACCACAAAAGGGCACATTATTATACATAAACTTCTTATACAAACTCAAAGCGGTGTAAAATAAATACAAGCTGTAACTACTAAACATAAAAACTACTCTAGTCTTCATACTTTTTCTTCTTTCCTTTGGAAGAGCTTTCATCTGGATTTACATGGCAATACACGGGGTGAGAATTCATAATTCTCAATATAAGTAACCAAAACTAGAGTTTAATCATTCATAATGAATAAACCAGACTATAAACATAAGATTATGCCTGCAACAGATAAATGAGTCACTACTCAACACTATTAGATTATACATACAGCCTTATGTAACATTCACAAGGCAAGCTATAATCTTAACTCACATATATAACAATCAATAATTTCAAACAACTGCTCATACAATTGTAAGATATCACTAAGCACGCAAGACAACCACCCATACAGTTGTCAACAAATGTAATGCTTTATGTTGTGATGTATGGTTATGCTCACACAATGTCCTAATAATATGATTATGTAATGCTAATGTAGATTTTAGTTTTTTAGAAATCATGATACTTTCTTTTTTCCAGGAACTGCGTCCTGTAACATCCTCTTTTTAGTATGTTACACTAGTTTATGATTACAAAGGTAGTATAACATTTATTTAACATGTCTGTTGATTATTGTGATAAATTGAGTTAGTTTAGACACTTTGTTGCAAACTAGAGTGTGAAAAGTAACTTAAAATGACTTAGATATAGGATAAATGACTAATTTGATGGAAATGAATTCAGAAAATTTGTTTCTAAGTCACAAATATGTATAAGAGGATGTAGTTAAAATTTGAGAATAATCGGAGTTGGTTTGATATTTTTAGGCATACTGGTTGTGTATTTAATACTCGATTGACTACCAACAAATATAGAAAAATATGATAATGGTGAAACAACATTTTTAATGAATCTTAGTATTTATTTTGAAGTTGTTAGAAGCTGAAAAACTTGATTTAGCTAAATCTAAGTGTTCTTAGCAGATCAAGAAATATCAATTAAGCATTTAAGTGGAACAAGTCTGATACGGCCAGCCTATATAATTGACTTTGTCTCCTGATAGTTACTTCACTGTTATCTTGTTTTCTCCCATCTCTCCCTCATGAAAATAGTAGTTGTAGTGGCTAGAACCAAGGGAATCAAGGAAGAGAAGCTAAAGGAGGAAGAGAAAAAGAAGAGGAAGGGGAAGGAGCCAAGTAGTATTTGATCATTCTCCATCACAGAGGCTTAAGGTAGGGGTTCTAACCTAGAATTCTATTCTCTTTTCTTTCATTTTCTCTATATTTGAAGCTAGGTTTCATAAAGGGGAAATAGGTTTTTAAGAGTGAAAAATTGTTTTCCTTTGTTTGATCTTTGTTTGCATTAGTTGGATTTAGTTAATTCAGATTAATGAAAGCATGAGAATGGATTTAATTTGTAGTTTTGGTCCTTTAGACCCTAAAGTGGGAATTTGGACATTGAACAACCTAGTAGGTGATTTTTAGTTTTAATCCTAAATTAAATGAATTAATGGGTTGTATATGTGTTATAACATATTTAGGGGTTGTTGGTGATACTAGAAATCACCTTGAATCCATTTTTCATAGCTTCGAAGCTACTTTGCTCCCAATGGAATAGCAGCACATTTTGCAGAAATTCTACTACGCACCGGCGCTCAAGCACCCGAGTCATGTGCACTCAAGCGCGCACAGCCTAAAGGCTGATGCGTGTAATAGTGCACTAAGGAGCAGAGCGCTCAAGTGCTCTTCGCTAGACAGACCAGAGCATTGCTCTGTTAAGAGCAATTTGTGGACATTTTGAGTTTCTCAATCAGTCGAGAATATTTATAAATGCTTTCTTAAGTGTGTCAAGACACTTTTAGGGACATTTCACCAAGGAAATTACTGCTTAGCATACAAGAACAAGTTTGAGTTTTTAAGCTTTTCTAGAGTTAAGATTTGCTTGAAATTGATAGTTAGTTATCAGTTAGTTCCTATACCGATTATAGTGGTGCCATAGTACAATTATCCTAAGAGTGAGTTAAACTTCCTTTATCTTGTAAAGAAGTGAATGAAACTCTTTGCTAAGGAAGAAATTATGGGAGGTAAATGTTAGTACAAATTTATTACCTAGGACAAAGTAGTGAGCTAAGCTATTTGGCAAGTAACATGGGGAAAATGATCAACCTTATGTAGTATGGTGAAGTGAGTTAAACTTACTAATACAAGCCTTAGGATGAGTTAAGTCTTAAGTTAGGCAAAGAGGTGAGTGAAGCCATTTGCCAAGTTTAATTGATGTTACATAGTTGCATGGGCGATTGTGTAATATCGAGAGTTAGATTGTATTTTATCACATTATACAGTTGTATAGGTGATTGTATAATGTTGCTGTTAATTATGAATGTATATAATTTATATTGATAAATGTCATGTGTTATATGTATACAATTGAGAAACATTATGTTCTCACCCCTCTCTATGTTTCCATGGTAAAAGCAAGTCAAGACTCTAGTAAGGGGGTAACAGAGCTAAAGAAGGAGCAACAAGACTAGATTAGTGTTTAGTTTTGTTGTATGTTCACATTTCATGTATTTTGGGTTGTACGACTTGTAGTTTCTTAGTAGTTTTGTTGAATATATGATATTACGCTCTTTGAGGCTTTTGATGTTTATATATTACGACCTACTTTTATTGTGGCTCACTATATACAAATCTTCATCTGTATGGGTTTAGTTTGATAGTAATAGTAGTAGTAACATGTTTAATGCTAATTATCTTTATATATATATAGTTATATAGAGATGTTTTTGTGTTAGGGTGTTACACGTCCCCTTGTATATACTGGGTAGGATAGGCACAAAGGCCCTGTCACTACTTGGTGATGTGTGGACTTGTTCCCCTCACCTCAGTAAGAGTACTAATACCAATCCCATACACTGGTAATCTTGACCATAATAGCCTTGCCCGCTCTGAGAATTTAGGATCCCCTATCTCTTCAAGATCATTTCCTACAATTCTCTAGCCAAATGATTATGCATATCATCTAAGGTTACAATACATAAGAAAAACTAAATAGCAAGTTTGAAAACAAATCATGCAAAGTTAATGCAAAACAGTTACACTCATCACAAGGTTCATTCTAACCAAGTGAAAAAGTATAAACTAGCCAAGTAAACTTAGCTCACTTATGCCTAGAACCCTACCTCATCACTCCACAAGTGATATCAAAGGTAACCACATGTTACTTAAGTTCCTAGATACTTAACCTATGGCGCTTCACAACCCTTGGATGCTCAAGGTTCTCAACACTACCCTATGACATTCCACCATACTTTAATGCCTAAGGTTTCTCAAATTTCTCTCTAAGAAATACCCCTATTAGTGTTTCAACACTAACAACCTTGTATCTAGAACCTCACACCATCACTTCACAAGTGATTCCATAGTCAACCTCATGTTGAACAAGGTTCTAGGTACTTATCTATGGCATTTCCACCACTCGTGGATGCTTAAGGTCTTCATTAACCAAAAAGAAGAAGGAAATCTAGCAAACTTACAAATCATGCTAACCCTTATCACATAAAGGGGCAAGATCATGTTTCTAGAACTTCCCATAGCTTAACATTAGTAAATAAAAGAGTACTTGTCCCACACATGCCTTCCAGCTCAACTTCACTCATGAAGGATCACTTTATGCATCTAAACAATTGTATATGGCTTAACCTGCTCACACCAAGGAACCAACACCCTCTTTATCACACAAAGAAAATAAGTCTAGGAAGAAAATAAGAGTTGTGTCGCAGCTTCACTCTCCAAGAATGTCACGGATCTTCATTTCAGATGGTGGGTGTCGCGGCTCAAGCCGCTTTTGTGTCGTGGCCCCTAGCTCTCTAGGCTGAAATTCCTACATTTGCAGAGACTGGAGCGTCGCAGCTCTCCATGGATTGTGCCGCGACTCTCCCTTATTTTTTGGGTTCCCCAGAATTTTTCTAGAATACAACCAAACTTGGCTCTTTTTCATCATAGCCCAAGAATAAAAACATGCATCTTCCATCATCAACTCAAAATCTCATCATATCATCATGTGTTTCATACGCAAGCATCCAAAGATCCATTTAAAACAAAGGATCAAATGAGGGTTTCCACCTTATCAAGAAATCAAAGGCAAAGCTTGAAACTTTACTCATAATCAAAGCATAAAAGCAAAAATCTTTCATTTGTCAACTTAAATCTCAACCAAGATATGGGATCTTATCATTTTCAAGTGAAAGGAAAAAGATGAACAAGAAAGGAAAACCCCTACCCCTTGAAGATAAAGCTCAAACTATGGCCTTCCCTTTGATCTTCTTCTTCCTCTCCTCTCTTTTCTCCTTTGCCTTTCAGTCCTTCAGCCGAGAGAAAACATGAGAAAAAAATGAGGAAAAGTCAAGGTTTTGGCTCTTAAAGAGCTGTGAACCACTTGAGTAAAAACAAGATATTTTGCTAAAACTTATATCTGTTAAGAACACTTAAATTTTACTAATTCAAGTTTCCCAACTTCCAACAATTTTAGAATAAATCCTAGGATTTATCTAATTTATTGTTTCACTTTTATCTTACTTTTTCATATCTGTAACCAGTCAGTCCAACATTAAAACACACCCACAATATGCTTAAAAATACCAAATGACCTCAGTTAACTCTAAAAAATTAACCATATCGCATTCCACACATTGGTGACTTAGAAATAAATTCTCCGTATTTATTTCTCTTAGCTAAGTCATTTATGCTAATACAGAGTCATTTTAAGTTACTTTTCACTTTCTGTGTTGCAGCAAAGTGTCTAAACTAGTACAAATTGTCACAAAATTTAACAAGCATGTTAAGCTAGAATTATGTTATCTTTGTAACTATATACAAGCCTAACATGTTATTGAGAGCGTTACATTCACTCACTCTTTTGCAAGGTCAAAGGGTTTATCTCACACCATTAGTTACGATAATTCTGCTAAAGTTCAACTTAACAAGTAAAGGAACCATTTCTTTACTAATACTCCATTTCAACCTAACTTAATGAGATAACAAGCATTTCTCTAAAACTTGCATGTTTAACTCAACTCTAACTATAAGAGAGTAATCATGCCTCTATGAATTTCTTATCAAACTTGTATCAACAACTCTGATAAATGTTTCCACTTATATATACACAGATATAAACTCAGAAAACATAACTTAGCTTCAGTAAATCATGATTTTACTTCGAGTGTCATGAAAAAATTAATACTATTCATCTCAGCTTTCACGAAACAAAGAATGATGAACACGGAAAAATGAACACCACAACCACTTAACTCAGAGTTCTATAGATTGAAGTTCGATTATGTAACTTACTCTGTACTTAACTCGTACTTCCTCACACTTAGACACATACTAGCCTACTAACATGCCATCTAGATAAGGTTTTAGGAATTCTATCTCCTTGGCATTTTGTAGGTTCTTAGGGTAGTATTTATCCAAAAAAAAATTCTTAAACACTCCCTAAGTAAACTAAGTATCAGATGTCTCAACTAACTTCTTGGCATCTGCCACCAAAACTCTGCCTCCCTTTCTAATATATAGGAAGTAACATCCTAACACCAGTATCCCAATGTATATAACATACAAGGAGATACTTAGCATTACAACGTCACTACATATGTACTAATCTGATAAATATATCCACAATGTTCATTGAAAACATTATAGAGAGCCATATGAAATGCAGAAAACATAAACATCATAGTAGAATGCATATACATATACAACATTAGCCTTAGCAAAGGCTTGAAGTATTACATAATTTTATACATTTCAAAAGAAGTACTAAAAGATATAACATTTATAACATAAACTATAAAACTAATCTACTCTTTAGCTTCCTTCTTCTTCTCACCCTTGGATGAAATTTCACCTGGAATTACATGGTATATAGCAGGGAGAGAAACAACATTTCTCACTATGAGTAAATAAAAACCAGCATATATAGCATAAATAAACATAATCTCAATACATACTAAAAAGATATATTTAAAGCATCTATAAGGTCTAAATCTAGATAAAGCAAGTTAACATACATTTCCTACGTACATGCTTAGTCTAACTTAGAACCAAGATATTAAGTTTAGGAATACTGGTTTAATGCATTATCTTGTGTTAAATAAAGGAAAAACTCATCCTCACATCACACATCCTGGCACGCTGAGAAGTTCAAGCTGAATCCTTGTTCAAATGAACCTTACGGACTCCCTACTTATCTCCCTTGGCCTTGGCACTATCGAAATATCAGGATTATGTCCTTCCTTAAAAGAGTCTATCAGAAACTATCTATCTCCCTTGGCCTTCATGAATGAGCATTAAAGGATGCTCACAAAGATCAATACTACCAATCCTTCGCATCATATATATATCTAAACACCAACTCATCACTCATTGCTCTTAAGTGACATACATTACCACTAAAATGGCCTAAGGTGCTAGATACTAACGTAAAGCAAACCATAACTATTAAATGCTCAAAGGTTTACACTTTCTCATACATACTAGGAGATAATTTTCCTCTAAAAAAAATCTCTATTTGTGCCTCAACACACTTTAGGAAAGATATACTAATGATCTCATCTAGTCTAGAACTTCAAAACATTTAAAATGACATTTTTAGAGTTCTTGGTGCTCACGCCGCGACACTAACTTTGGCACGTCGCGGCACCCTAGCATCGGGTTTCATTACTAGACATAACATCACTCTCATGCCGCGACATGACGTCTTCACACTGCAGCGTAAGTAGCACATTCAACCCCACGCCGCGGAATGCATAGCAGAGACTAGATTCTGCAGAATTCTGTAGAATCATGGTACTATTGCATTGGTTATTTTCATGTGTTTTGGCCATTCCAACTTAGTTTCTAAGTGATTCTAAGTCCCTAATCAGTTCTTAAACACATAGGAATCATTAATTACAAACTGAAACCTCTTAATTTGGATTATGAATCAAAATCACATATAGGTTGACCTAACCCCTCTTTTGGGAATCAAAGGTCCATATGAAATATTCAAAGCTTCTAACTTTAACTTATGCTATGAACAAATCATAAATGACCAAACAAACCCAATCATGCAAACAAAACACATCAAATACCTCTAAAACTCAATTTGGCCTATTAAGCACCTTAAGTGCACAAATGGTGAAAAGAGTAAAAAGAAGTGAAGATGATCATAAAACCCTTACCTTTGGCAACTGTGAAGAGATTCAAGCTTGGTTGGATCATAAGCCTTGGCTTTTCCTTTGGCTTTCCACTTTCTCTCTTCCTCCTCCTTGGTCTTTACTTTCTCTTTCTCTCTTTCTCCTTACAAGTTTTCTATTTCTATTTTTATGAAGCCAAAGGCCATGAGTGGGCTTATAAAAGGGGAACTAAAGACTAAAATGCCCTTTAGGCCAAAACTGATAGAAACCCAAACTGCTAAAAATACTCAGATTTAGCTAAATTGAGATTTCCAGTTTTCAACAACATTAAAATAAATATTAAGATTCATATAAAAATTCATTTCACCATTATCTGATATTTCCATATTTGTTGCTAGTCAAATTGGCCACAAATAGACAACTAGTATGCCTAAAAATGCCAAACTAGCTCAGTTTACCTTGAAACTTTAATTGTAACTTGTTTCATATATTTGTGACCTAGAAATAAATTATCCATATTTATTTCTCTCATATAAGCAATTAATGCTATTATTAGAGTTATTTTAAGCTACTTTTCACAGTCTGGTTTGCAACTAAGTACCTAAACTAACTCAAATTGTCACTAAATTAAACATGGATGCAAAGCAAGTCATATGCTACCTTTTGAACACATAAACAAGTCCAATAAGTCATTTATAAGAGACAACCAAAACTCTTAGATCATCTGGAAAAACCTCAACATTAAAATTTTTTTCTCCATTTTCTTAAGCCATCTCCCTATTCCAAACGAGTCTTACTTTTCTTTAAAGGATGCAGGGTTGGCCTTTCTAAACTTTGAAAGATTTGTAAAGTTTTGGTCCTCTACTACCTTAACTCCATACACTAATTGTATTAGTGGTACTAGCTGCTGAGATGAAATTACTTTCATCCCCTCTAAAACTTTGTTTATGACAGCAATCTGCTTCCTCATAGCAGTTGCCATCTGTAATCACATTTCAGCCATAATAGCTGAACTTTCACTAGAAGAATTCCTATTTCTCCTAGTTCACCTTGGTGAAGTAATAGTTTCTTATACACACAGAACAATACATATCGAGTTGTTCAGTCTCAATATCAAGTAACAGTGTGACAATAACGATCAACATTCAAACCTAAGTCCTATCAAGTAATTCTACCCACATATCTCTCATATGAAAATAGGAATGGATAACACTTAACAGAAAAACACTAAACTTTCCTAAGCCTAGTCAGTCCATACCTCTATCCAACAAGATGAAATGCTCATATATCATAATGTAACATCCTAATACCTGTAACCTAGTATATCTAACATATACATGGATAAGCAGTATTAGGTATGCTACTTCTAACTTAAAACATCAACTAATCGATAACATTTATACAATTATTATGGAGAGCCATACCTAAAGGTCATACACATATACATCAATAGGCCCAAGGGCAAAGTGTTACACATACAACGTTTACATCTTTAAAGCAAACATGAATAATTACACAAGCCTTGTCCATAAAAGAAACAAATAAAACTATACTACACTAGTTCTTTTGTATCTTTATCTTCTTACTCACTGAAGGATTTTGACTTGGGCTTACATGGAAACACAACGGAGTGAGAAATCATATATTCTCAATAAAAGAAATTCCAAAACTAACATTGGTAACATTCATACTGAATAACTAAACCAAATATACATACATTAATACTTGAGCTTTCTAAGAATAGATTATGAATTCATAAAGACATTGAATCTCTACTCAATATCACTAGAACATTCACATCTCCACTTATTGAAAGGTTCCTTATGCCAAAACATAATCTATAAATATAAGTTCATCATTTATATGATAATTATAACTATCTACACAATCGTAACACACCATAGCTGGTTCATTCATAAACTTGTTATAAGTACTGCACATATAATATTCTTCTATGAATAAACTTACTAACTAAGGATTTAGGATTCGCAACAGGAAATTGAGTCTTTACTTGATACCACTAGAATATTTACATTTCCTTACTCTATGTAAACATTCACTAAGCCAATCCATAACCTTAAACTCACATGTATAACTATCAATGATATCGAACAACTGCCCATATAATTGTAAAATTTCATCAACACTAAGCAACTTCCCATACAATTGCCAAGCAAAAGGAAATGAATATGTATGCAGTATGCTCACGCGTATGAAATGCTCGAGAATGATGATTATGAAATGCAATGTAATTATGTAAGCGTAGAATATTGTGTGTGTCATTTGTATATTCCCTGTTCTCTTTAAACATATAGTTAAGAAGGTTGACTCTTCAAACTACCTGGTAGTAAGTGGACTAGTTCTTACTCACACTGGTGAGAGTACTGATTCCACTATATAAAAATGAGTAATCCTGGCACTCTGAGAAACTAGGACTAAATCCACACTCAAAGAGCCTTTAGGACTTTCCCACTCTCTCCTTTGGCCATGTAACACCCCAACTTTTGGGATAATGACTATATTATCCTGAAATGTACTATTTTGTGAATTCTGTGAACAGTAAATTTAATTTGACTATTTTGTGAGTGTACTTGACTATTGTATGTGATTTGCTCCGACCTAGGGAAATAATAATTTTCTGGCCGGATAAATCTTATTTTAATTAATTGGAGCTGGGGGATCTTACTAAACCCAATTCTGATTGATATATATATTAATCTCGTAATTTTTTGGATTTAACTGTGCAATAAAATAATTTTATATTTTTATAATATTATTTTATATTACAGTACCTACTGTCTCAAAAACAAGAAAAAAATGCTTCGATTTGACCACAGATCTTTAAAAGTGCTGTGGGACCCGCGTTTAGGAAAAATAGTCAACTGTGCTGACTGGACAATTTCTAACCAATGAGAGCAAGTCAACAAAAGTAGGCTTGACTTTCTAAACCAATAGGAATTGGTCAACGAAGGAAGCAAAGACTTTCGTGTGGACCGTTGGATGAAGACTTAGTTAGGAAGCCTTTGATTTCAACCGTTGATCAAATCAATGGTGAGATTAGAATTCATGATTTATGACCAAGTGATATCTACCTTAGATCTAATCTAGGGCTAAGAATTAAAGATGAAATCAATGGTTAGGATTAAGTCAAAAATTGTAGGCTTGACTTTGATTAGTAGCTAATTAAGCTTAATTTGACTAATCTAATTACTTAATTAGCTAACTAAGTGAACTAGTTTAATTCTTAATTTATTATAATCTAAGTACTAATTAGATGTCCTAATATTTATTAAAGATTATAATATATGCTAATATATATTAAACTAATTGATTATATGATTAGAATATTGATTTAGTTTTAATAGGATAATTAACCTAACTAATTGTCTAATTTATTAGCATATAATTAGAGGTAATTGGAAAGCAATTAATTCCCTAAATGGATGAAGATCTACACGGTTTGGGCAGCAGCCAAAGGGGGCTTGGTGGCTTGGTTCTACTAGCTTCTTGAACTCTCCGTTGTCATAAACCATGTGCACCATTATGTGCAATTAATTGGATATTTACTAAGCCAAATCAAACACTCAACCTCACTCAGAAGAGCACCTCACGGCAGCAGCCCTCTCATTTTCTCTCTTCACTTTTATTTTCACACTTATCTTAGTTTAAGCTATTCATCTTCTCTCCAAAAATACCAAGAACCCATGCATACATTTCCTTTCATTTTCTTCTCTCTATTCGGTCAAGCCCTCACCCCACACCACCAAACCTCTATAATTTTATCTCTTAGCTTTTCTTGAACCCAAATCCTATTCTAACCATCTTTCATTCACAAAGTTTTCCCAAATTCCTACTCTATCTTGCCTAAAATTCCATTTCTTGCTTACTTACTTAAGGGTAAGTTTGGTTTCTATGGTTCAAAATTGAAATTTTGATTTTTCTAACCATGATTGTTCCATGGTGTTCTATTTTGTACCTTGTATGTGTTTTTACTAATTGTTTAAGAATTTTAGGAATTGTTTTGGAGCTTGTACGAAATTTAGAGGAAAGGAGGAGAACAAACCAATTAATTTGTCTACAAGAGGTAAGAGGGAGATTTAATCTCATTAACCCTAAGTGGTGATGGGAAAATGGATTTGTATGTGTGTGTAGAATCCATAAGGATTCATTTGTGTGATTGTTTTATTGTTTGTATTATTATTGTGTGATTGTTTATGGTTTTATTATTTTTGTGATTGTTTAAATGCTTTCTTATTTGTGATTTATTTTGCTAATGCATGATTATAGTTTTATTATTTTTGCTATGCATATTTATGGTTTTAAAATATATTGTATGTATATTGTATGTGATTATATAATTGCATGTATTTATAATTGTATACTTATTAAAGTAGGATGTGAATAACATGTACGATTTGCATGAGTGTTCCAAAGAACACACTATGAGGCTCACTGACCTTACACCAACTAGAGAACCAAAATGTTCTCAGCAATTTTCTAAATCACTGATTTAAAGGATCTAAGTGTAATAATGGATTTAATAAAGATTTAAGTTAATTATGGTCAACATGCCATTTAGTGTATAATCAAATGCCATTTTATTTTTAATTTGGCCAACATACCATTTTATTTTCTAAGATAGGTTAGGTAATGGATTTACAAAATAAATTGATTCCAATGAATCATTGAGAAAATAAAAGGAATAAATTCAGTTCTAGAATTTTAACTTAGCAGAAATTAGTTTAAGTAAGAATTAGATCAGACGCTTGAAAAATACTAACGTAGAGCTCATTTTATAAATTTTGAAGCGCGTTAGTAAGTTTCAAAGTAAAACTATTGGGTAAAAATAAAATAAACTATATTTAGAGGAAAATGTTAAAAATACCTTATAATGATTTTATAGGCAAAATGCTGCTGAAATTTATTAAAATCAGACGTATAAAATGAAAAGATTCCATACTATATTTAGAACACAAGAAAAATACTCTACGTATTTTAAAAGTACTAGATATAGTTTTACACATATCAAAAATGATGATTATAAGCTATTCGGTTAAGAAAATGAATTAAAAATCCTACGCGATTGAGAAAATGATTTAAAAAGATTTTGTGATGTTTAAAAATGACAAAATGTATTTACGCGATTTAAAAATGTTTGTGAAAAACGGATTGTGAAAAAGCGATAAAATTCCTACGCGATTGAAAGATCTTGTGAGTTTTTTGTCGGGCCAAAGTGGTGGACCCAGACATATTACAGTGTAGTACTGTCAGGTGGGACGTACTATACTTTGTTATTTTGTGACTAAGGGTATTTTGGTAATTTTTTTGTAATTATGGTAAAATTTGGATAATAAGGGTATTTTTGTCATTTTAGATCGTACTTAGAGTGTTGTGCCAATTTGGGTTATAATTGGTGATTGATTGACGAGGCGAATTACACCGTGTTTGGTGTGATAAGCATAGTGTGGTTCATTTATGAACTTGGAGGCATTAGTGTGCGGAGGATCCCATATGTGGACAGTGGTAGCACCTCTGGGCCGTGGTAACGGGCAACACACTAATGATCTTGACAAGCACTATTCTTAATCGAGATCTTGAGGGGACTATTAAGTACTATGCCTGTGGTACACGATGTTGGACTGTGTACTGCTACACGATGTTTTGGACTGTGGGCTATAGACACAAAGATTGGACAGTGCAATAGTTTGGTTGGGCAGCCATAAAGTATTATTAGTTTCTATTCGGATCATTCCCTCAGATATCCGTGTTTAGCTCCATGGAGTAGGAACGAGTCAGTGTGTGTATCATTCATCATCTGCATTTTAAATGTTTATTATGTTCATGCATTATTTGCATTTTACTGTTCATGCATCCTCTGCACTTTACTGTTTACCATATTCTGTGATAAAATATATGATGTACTGTTTTAATATATTATGTATGATATGTGTTATTTTAATATTTATTGCTTTAATATATTATGCATAATATAATGGTATGTGTTATTTTAATATGTATTACTTTGTTATATTATGCATGAAATGTTGATATGTGCTGTTGGAATATTTGTTTATATTGTCGTTTTCTTTATTGCCATGCGGGTAATGGTGTAGATTGTCTCACCTCTCTATATGTTTTCTCGATATTATTATATTATTTCCGTAAAGAGTTTGAGGAAGAGGGAGAGGAACAGCCTCTTGAGATACAGTATCCGGACGAGCGACAGCCGGGCGAGCTATACGAGGAAGAGGAGCAGGTAGATCACACTGAACATCAAGACTGATCTTAAGATCATGGAGTTACCAGGATTCCTCGGGGTTGTGAGACTGGAGTTTCACGGGGGTTCTGATGCCTGGCGTCTGCGAGTAGATAGAGGCACAGTTGTATACGTGGGACGTTTGACTGTGTCCCTATGTAGAGAGTATGACGGAGATGTCATATTCACTACTATGTTGTATTTATATTTAGAGTTACCTCTGACTCTTAGGCGTTACTGGCAAGGAATACTCCATGCGCCTAGTGAGCTCAGTAGCGAGTCAACTACTCGGACTCGTGTCCGTAGTACTATGGGACCTAGAACTATAGGACCTCCAAGAGCTCTGAATTACGAGGATCTTTCTGAGGATGATCCATCGGAGGATTAGAGAGCTCTGAGGTGCACTTGGGCAATATTATGTCTTAGTTTTATGTTGTCTTTTACTGTTTTATCAAATGCTTGTAGATGTAAATTATGCGTGTACTAAAGAAAAATCACATGTATATTATGGTGAGTTTATGTTTGCTTTATTTTGTGTTCCGTGTTATTTTATTTAATGTTATAATTATAAAAGGAAATATATATATATATATATATATATATATATATACCACAAATATTATTTAAGTATCAAAATGTTTTTACAACTTGGGTAAGGATTTTATTTATTTTTATTTTTCTGCATCATAAATGTGACATCCCCAGAAAGGGTGTTACATTAGTTGGTATCAGAGCCCAAGTTAGAGTCTTTTAGGTTTGTGGGTAGGTTTGTCTTGTTTGTGCTGTGTGAATCTCTGATATTGAACCTAGAGATATGTTTCAGTTTCTGAAAGGAAACGATTTTGTGCAAAATCGCTATGTTTAGTTTGTTGTATGTTGATTTTGTTTATCTTTGAAGAAAGATAATGGAACGTTACGAACATGAGCATATGGACGCGAAATGTGATGAAGATCGTATAACCGCAGCTCGAAGTGTGATGCACAAGGCGATTGAAGTAGTAGTACAAAAGAGACAAATGATCGCTTAGCAGCAGGAACTGATAACCGAACTTCATAACTCATTAGGTTTGGAGCAGCCAGTGGATGCGAGAAGCTGTAACTTAGAATCTTCAATAATTCAAAGTAGAAGGAAGCGTAAGGTCAATCGTTTTCAGCGAAAGTCATATGTGCAACCATCGGGGAAGCATCAACGAACAAAAAAAGAAAGTATTAGTGGCAACGATTTTGGTCAGACTATGGCATCACCAATGAAGTACTTGAAGTGTGGAAAGCCTGAACACTTATTCAAAGAGCGTGATCAGTTAAGATGGAAATTCCCGTTAGTAATACACATGTTTCAAAATCTCGAAAAAGAAGAAAGAGCCGATGCAAGAAGTGTAATGAGAATGTTCAAAGACAAAAACTTAAGAAGCGAGAAAGTCGTGGCATAGAGAGTAATCTTAAAACTGTGCTGTATAATTCGCGAGGTAACTCATTCTCTTGTGATCAGTGATTGTGCAAATCTTTTGGAGTTATCTGTGTTTTACTTCTTTTCATAATGTTACTTCAACTCCTAAACTTGCTATTACTATTTGAACCTGTTTAAAACTACCCAATTATTATTATTAGAGTTTGAAATTTTTTTGATCTGGTTTGTCTATTTCTTTCTCAAATAGACTGAGTAAATCAATTTCATCTATCTGTATCTTTGTTATAGCATGATCTGAGTATTTCTACTCTTCTGATTAAACTTGTTGCTTATGCTCAAGTTTTCTAATTCTACCCTATTTCTATTGAATATCAAATCTTTTCTGTTGATTTGATTTGTTTATCTAAAATTACATCTATCTGAAATCCTGACTTTTAAATGGATTGGTTATTTTCCAACTATATCCTACTAGATTGTTGGAATGCAATTTAATATTTCTTTGACCTGAGATTTTTGGATTTGAATCCAGAAAGTTCATTTCTAAAATTATTGGACTATGTTCATTTCGAAATTTATTAGACCATCTCAAATTCTTGGTTGGATTAATCTGGTAACCTACTTAATAGTTTTATTACTTTTCCTTATGACCTTCATAGTATCTTTCATGTGTTTCACTTAAGAAGGATTATTCTTGATCTAACTTATGTCATAGTATCAAATACAGTGCAATTAGAAGAAAACTTGATCTATGAGACATTTTCTGTTAAGATTAAAAATAGACAAGTAGAATAACTTCTCTTGATGAAGAAAATCTAGAATGATGTGACGACAGGGGAGCCAGAAGATCAAATGAAGGAAATCGTTGTTTGTTCCAAGATTTTGTGTGCTGGTAATTATCAGATTCGCGTAAAGGTAGAGAATGTTCCAAGACAGTTTTCAGATGTGTTGCAAGCACTCTGAATATTCAGTACTACTATGAATATTCAGTACTACCATTCGGGGTAGGGAATGTTTTGACGACGTTCACGAATTATATAAATAAGATCTTTCTTTCTCACTTAGGCAAAATTGTCATTATTTTTGTTGGCAATATTTTGACCTATTCTTGAGATTCAAAGGAACATGCTGAAGATCTCAATGCAGTTCTTTAATTTTGAAGAAGAAGAAGGAGTTATGCGCGAAATTAGTTAAACGTAAATTCGTTAGAAGGAGTTCAACTCGTGGATTTGGATTGAGTATTAAGATCAAATCGACAGGTCGTGGTGTATACTTCAAGACAGTGGAACGTGCGTGAGAAGAATTATCCGATTTACATTTTAGGATACGCGATAGTTGTGTTGCAAGGAAAATCTGAAGACGTTTTCTTTCCTATAAAGTTCACAATAATTTTAAAAGCTTGAAGTACCTGTTCAATCAAGAGGGACTTGGATACAAGGAAGAGACGAATAGTTAGAATTTTCAAAAGACTTGTTGAGATGAATTTCTAGTATTGATAAAGTTCATATACAATAATAGTTTCGTTCGAGCATAGGAATGATACCCTGCGAGGCATTGTAAGGGAGACGCTGTAGAACGCCATTACGTTGGTATTACATTAGTGAAAGTAATATTATAGGACCCGACTTTGTGCAGCGGAAAACTGAGAAAGTGAAGATGATCCAAGACAATATGAAGACAACTCGGATGCGACAAAAGAATTATGCTGATAAAAGACCCAGACCGCTTGAATCCGAAGAAGGTGATCATGAATTTCTACATGTGATACCTATGACTGAAGTTAGACGAGTGATTAAGTCGAGGAAAACTCACTCTGAAGTATCGGGCCGTTTTAGATATTTCATCGATAGATCCGATAGTTTATCAGATTTCACTACCACCATTCTTATCGAATCTTCGTGATGTATTTTACGTATCACAACTACAAAAATATATTTCTAATCTAACTCACGTCATCAAATCAGACACTGTACAACTGAAGGAGAATCTAGCCTATGAGACGTTTTCAGCCAAGATTGAAGATCGAAGAATAAAGCAACTTCGAAGAAGGGAGTTCGCATTAGTTAAACTAGTTTAGAACGATATAGTGGTGGAGCTACATGGGAGTTAGAAGATAGGATGAGGGAGCAATACTCTCAATTGTTTTGATGTATGATGAATTTCGGGGATGAAATTCTTTTTAGTAGGGGAAAGTTGTAACACCCCAACTTTTGAGATAATAACTATATTATCCTGAAATGTACTGTTTTGTGAATTCTGTGAGTAGTAAATTTAATTTGACTGTTTCGTGAGTGTACTTGACTATTGTATGTGATTTGCTCCGACCTAGGGAAATAATAATTTTCTGGGATAAATCTTATTTTAATTAATTGGAGTGGGGATCTTCCTAAACCCAATTTGATTTATATATATATTAATCTCGTAATTTTTGGATTTAAGCGTGCAATAAAATAATTTTATATTTTTATAATATTATTTTATATTACAAGATACCCTACTTGTCTCAAAAATAGTAAAAATCGCTTCGATTTGACCACAGATCTTTAAAAGTCTTTGTGGGACCCGCATTTAGAAAAAAAAGCAATCAAGCTGTCTTGATTGGATAATTTCTAACCAATGAGAGCAAGTCAACAAAAGTAGGCTTGACTTTCTAAACCAATAGGAATTGGTCAACGAAGGAAGCAAAGACTTTCGTGTGGACCGTTGGATGAAGACTTAGTTAGGAAGCCTTTGATTTCAACCGTTGATCAAATCAATGGTGAGATTAGAATTCAAGATTTATGACCAAGTGATATCTACCTTAGATCTAATCTAGGGCTAAGAATTAAAGATGAAATCAATGGTTAGGATTAAGTCAAAAATTGTAGGCTTGACTTTGATTAGTAGCTAATTAAGCTTAATTTGACTAATCTAATTACTTAATTAGCTAACTAAGTGAACTAGTTTAATTCTTAATTTATTATAATCTAAATACTAATTAGATGTCCTAATATTTATTAAAGATTATAATATATGCTAATATATATTAAACTAATTGATTATATGATTAGAATATTGATTTAGTTTTAATAGGAAAATTAACCTAACTAATTGTCTAATTTATTAGCATATAATTAGAGGTAATTGGAAAGCAATTAATTCCCTAAATGGATGAAGATCTACACGGTTTGGGCAGCAGCCAAAGGGGGCTTGGTGGCTTGGTTCTACTAGCTTCTTGAACTCTCCAAAGTTGTCATAAACCATGTGCACCATTATGTGCAATTAATTGGATATTTACTAAGCCAAATCAAACACTCAACCTCACTCACAAGAGCACCTCACGGCAGCAGCTGTAACACCCTTTGGGATGTCACATTTTGAGATAAAAAAAATAAAGATAATAAATACTATTCAAGTTATAAAATAAATATTATAATTAGTACGTATATTTTGTTTATAAAACGTATAAATTACACCACATCACCTCACCTATACAGCGTTAACGTACATATTAATTCACTTGTATATTTCATTTGTGCATTATCTACATACATACAACAAACACATATAAAAAAAAACTAACATATAATTTACATATGATTTTGTTGTCATTAGTTATGCAAATAATTTACAAATAATTTACAACTAAAAAAAATACATACCAAAATATTTACAACTACTGCCAAAAGATAAAACATAAGTTTATATACAGTACGACATCAAAAACAAAAAGTGCCCAAGTGCACATCATGGATATCTAGTTCACTGGGAAATCATTCCTAGATAACTCCTCAGGTGACAGATAACCAGGATGTCTCACAGCAGTTCTACGAGCAGGGATCCGGGCTGCTCTACGGACGGAGTCCATTTGTAGATACCACACTATTTTCATTGGAAACATGGAAAAGTCCATTCCAATGACGTCGGATCTCCAAAGGCAACTCTAACTCGTACATACAAGTCAAAAGTAACTACGGGATCAAGCATCGTATTCGGACGTAAAGATAAAGTAATAGTTCCCGTATACACTACACTATTGCTTTCTTCACGAGTACCTTGACCTTCTATTCCTCTATGGAACTCTATTCTTACAAAACCTAAGAATCTGGCGTAGTCATCTTCTTTGAGTCAATTCAACCTAAGACGGATGATCGAAGGCTCCAAATACTCGGGACCGGAAATCAGATTGTGGCTCCTCCTCTATATGATATTCACTGCCTAATACTTGTTCTTCAATCTCTTCATTTCCGTCTATATATATATAACACAATAATACAAACAACATATACAACAACAAAGAGGTAAGACAACCCAATATATCACAAGTGTGGCGCATAAGAAAACAACAATACAATGAAAATAGCAATTAATATCAACACAGATAATAAACATTAACAATAACTAATTATGGAAAAGAATAGAATCCATCACAATAAATTATAAATACACGATAAATACGCCAAAACCATAAAATGACTCAGTCCTACTCCATGGAGCTACAACACACACAACGATATCAGAGAAAATGATCTGAAAGTTCTAATATCTTGCTTGACCCGGACTATTGACTTGTCCACCCTTTGTGTCTATAGCTTGACTACCCCCGACTACTATTGCCTTGTCACAAGACACTTTGTGTCTATAGCTTGGCTATCCCGACTGACTATTGCTTTGTCGTCAAGACTTTGTGTCTATAATGATCATTGTGATTGCTATTGCACTTGTCAATACTTTGTGTCTATAGCCCACTAAAACACCATGGCGTAGTACACAGTCAAAACATCGTGTAACTACAGGCAGTAAAATAGACCTCTCAAACTTCAATTATTTACAAAAATGCCCTCAAAATTCAAATATTTACAAAAATGCCCTCAAAATTCAAATATTTACAAAAATGCCCTCAATGGCAAAAATAATTATGTAAATGCCCTCAGTGGCACAAATCTCAAAATACAGTACGCTCCCACTTGGCGCACTATATTTTCCATATAACCAGGTTATAATACGCACCCACTTGGCGCACTATAACTTTCCACATATCCGGGTCCACCATTTTGGCCCAATAGTAAAATTTGCTGTTCTCATCAATCGCGTAAAATTTTTATTGCGTTTTTAAAATCGATATTTTTCTTAAATAATGCAGTTTATTTTTCTATGAGAAAAATTTATTAAATAATTTAAAATCGCTTAAAATATTTTTCAAGTAATGTAAAATATTTTTGCATTATGTAAATACGAACAACATTTAAACATTATTAATTCCATTAAATACCCTTAAACACTCTTTGAAATTAATTTAAAAACATCCAAAATCCACTTTTCGTGGTTATGACCGAACCTAGGGTGTTGTATTCTTTGGAATACTCATGCATTTCTAACATTAAACTAATACATACAAAATAAAAAAAAACTAGCAACATTATAAAATTAGCAAATCCAATTAACAATACAAAGCATACATGGAAAAATCATTACAATCCACATATAAAAGAATCCTTATGGATTCTATAACACACAAAATTCCATTTTCTTACTACCACTCAAGAATAATTAGGTTATAGTCTTCCTCTTACCTTAAAACAAAGAAAATTCTTCTTTTATCCTTCCTTGGAATTTCGATTTTTAGCTCCTTCAAATACCTAAGAAGATAAATAAAATTTTCTAAGAGTTACTACTAGAAAAGAAAACCATACCATGGATCAATCATGGCTTGAAAACATCAAAATGAAAATAGAAAGGAAAAACAATGAGTTTTACCTTTAAGGAAGAAACTTCAAGATGAACATTCAAGCTTGCAAATGATGGAATTTGCAAAAACCTCCAACTAGAGATGAGTTTGGGTAGATGTTTAGAGTTAGAAAAACAAAGAAGGAAAATTTTTGGGTGGGTGGATGATGTATTGAAGAGCTTGGCCGAATAGAGAGAAGAAAATGGAAGAAGAAAGGCACATGGAGTCTTGGTATTTTTGGGAGAGAAAATGGAAGATTTATACGTAGAGAAGAGTGAAAATAAAAGTGAAGAAAGCCTCCCAAAGAGCTGCTGCCATGAGGGGATTTTTGGTGAGTTTAAGTGATTAAGTTCACATGGAAACCATCCTAGCCATCCATCCACTCAACGGTTGAGATCACATCTTGTTGGTGTGCTCAAGAAGCTTTGTAAAGCTTATCCTACAAGCCTCCAAAGGTGCTGCCCCAAACCGTGCTGCCCAAGACCAATTTAAGAATTCATTTTGTTTTATTTACATGTTAATCAATTAGGAAATTTATTTGGCTAAATATCCTAATTAAATCTTAATTAGCATTCTAATCATATGACTAATATATCTAATATATACTAACATATATTATAACCTTTAATTAATATTAGGATATCTAATTAATATTTAGATTATAATTAGTTAAGAATTAAACTAGTTTACTTAATTATTTATCTAATTACATAACTAGTTAATTAGACAAATAATTACATATTTTATAATCTCTAAACAATATTAGCATATTTAATTAGTATTTAAATTATAATTATTTAATAACTAAACTAGTTTAATTAGTTTGCTAATTAAGTAATTAATCTAGTCAAACTAAGCTTAATTAGCTACTAACCAAAGTCAAGCCTACCAATTTTGACTTAATCCTAGCCATTGATTCTTCTTTAAGTCTTAGCCATTGATCAAATCTATGGTCATCATCCAAGCTTGCTCACCAAGTTTCAATCCTAGCCATTCATCAAATCTATGGTCATCATCAAAGCTTGCTCACCAAGTTTCAATCCTAGCCAAGCTTGCTCACCAAGTTTCAATCCTAGCCATTCATCAAATCTATGGTCATCATTCAAGCTTGCTCACCAAGTTTCAATCCTAGCCATTCATCAAATCTATGGTCCAAAATGGTCAAGCCACTTTTGTTGACTTCTCTTTATTAGTTTGACTTCTAAGTGTCTTATTTCTATTGGTCCAAGTTTGTAATCTATCCATTGGTTACTTTATTTATACGTGGGTCCCGCACACACACAGTATCGAGTCCACTGTCAAAATTTATACTGAGTAATAAAATAATACTAAAAATTATTTTATCGCACAGTTAAATTCTAAAAATTATGAAATTAATATATATATCAATCAGAACTGAGTTTAGTAAGATCCCCCAGCTCTAATTAATTAAAATAATATTTTTCCGGCCAGAAAATTTTTATTTCCATGGCTCGGAGCAAATCACATACAATAATCAAATATACTCACGAAACAGTCAAATTCAGTTTACTACTCATAGAAATTACAAAACAGTATATTGGGGACGCAATTGTCATTTATCTTAAAGTTAGAAAAATTCAGGGTGTTACAACTCTCCCCAACAAACAAAAATTTCGTCCTCGAAATTTGTCGTACCTTAAAACAATTGAGGGTATTGCTCCCTCATCTTATCCTCCAATTCCCAGGTAGCATCACCTGTCACATCGTTCCATATGACTTTGACCAGCTCAATCATCTTTCCTCGAAGCTGCTTCACTTTTGTGTCTTCAATCCTTACAGGGAGTGTCTCGTACGTCAGATTTTCCTTTAACTGTACTTTATCAGGTTGTATCACATGTGTCGGATCTGAAATATACTTCTTTAATTGGGACACATGAAACACATTATGCAGATTAGACAAAAACGGCGGTAAGGCAACTTGATAAGCTACAGGACCTATCCTACGTATAATCTGATAAGGCCCAATAAACTTAGGCGTAAGCTTCTTAGACTTGATAGCTCTTCCAATACTAGTCGTAGGAGTCACCCTCAAAAATACATGCTCGCCTTCTTCGAATTCCAAGGATCGCCTTCTTCTGTCAGCATAGCTCTTTTGTCTACTTTGAGTAGTTCTCATCTTTTCTTGGATCATTTTCACCTTCTCTGTAGTCTGTTGCACTAACTCTGGTCCAATAGTCATACTTTCACCGTCTTGATACCAACACAAAGGTGTTCGGCATCATCGTCCATACAACGCTTCATAGGGTACCATCCCTATACTTGCGTGAAAACTATTGTTGTAGGTGAATTCTATCAAAGATAAAAATTCATCCCAACTCCCTTGTTGCTCCAGCACACAAGCACGCAAGCAGTCTTCTAAAGTGTATAGTTCTTTCAGTTTGGCCATCAGTCTGTGGATGATAAGCAGAGCTTAAATGTAGCTTAGTCCCCATCGCTTCTTGTAGATTTGGCCAAAACCTTGATGTAAACCTTGGATCCCTATCAGAAATTATGGAAATAGGTACTCCATGTAATTTAACAATCTCATTGATATAGATTTGGGCTAATCTTTCCAATGAATACTTAATGTTAATGGGCAGGAAATGAGCTGACTTTGTAAGCCTATCAACTATAACCCATATTGAGTCATAACCTTTTCTCGTTCTTGGCAGTCCAGTAACGAAATCCATAGAAATACTATCCCACTTCCATTTTGGAATAGAGAGCGGTTGTAACATTCCAGCTGGCCTCTGATGTTCCACTTT
Source organism: Ormosia semicastrata (assembly GCA_029884595.1). Classification (NCBI taxonomy): domain Eukaryota; kingdom Viridiplantae; phylum Streptophyta; class Magnoliopsida; order Fabales; family Fabaceae; genus Ormosia; species Ormosia semicastrata. The sequence goes on from JAQQTO010000063.1 coordinate 58,869,855, forward strand.
CACTTTTTGACAAACCAAACAAGACGCCACACGTTCCGCTACGTCTCTTTTCATCCTTGGCCACCAAAACAATTTCTTTAAATCTTGATACATCTTGGTCATTCCTGGATGCAAACTTAAATTACTAGTATGGGCTTCATCCAATATTGCCGTCTTTAGTTCAGCATCGTTGGGTATACAAACTCTCCCTTGAAATCTTAAAATTCCATCGATCCTCTTCTCTCTTGTTGCCTTGTGACCTTGCTTTAACAGTTCTCTTTCATTTTGCAAAAACGCATCTTCCTCCTGTTTATCTCGAATTATATTAAGCAAGCAAGTCATTTAAGATTACCATTACGCCTAAACGAATCTTCCCAGGCACTAATTCCACCGATACTTCTAAATTTCGAACTCGTTGAGTAATTCCTCTTCCTTTATCATCATTGTAGAAACACTAAGTACTTTTCTACTTAGAGCATCTGCTACCACATTAGCTTTTCTAGGATGATATTGGAGTTGAAAATCATAATCTTTGAGAAACTCAAGCCATCGTCTTTGTCTCATATTCAATTCTTTCGATCAAACAAGTATTTCAAACTCTTATGATCACTAAAGACATTGAACATGGCTCCATCGAGATAATGCCTCCATATCTTTAATGCAAACACCACCACTGCTAATTCCAAATCATGGGTTGGGTAATTCCTCTCATGAACCTTCAATTGCCTCGAAGCATAAGCTACCACATTTCGGTCTTGCATCAGCACGCATCCCAATCCTTGATACGAAGCATCACAGTACACATCAAAAGATCTGGTAGGATCTGGTAAGATCAACACTGGTGCGGTTGTTAGCTTTTTCTTCAACTCTTGAAAACTGGCTTCATGTTCATCAGTCCATTCAAAAGCTTGACTTTTCCTTGTAAGTTGTGTAAGTGGTCCGGCAATCTTAGAAAAACCTTCTATGAATCTTCGATAATACCCGGCCAATCCAACAAAACTTCGGACTTCGGTTACTGTTTTAGGTCTTTCCCATTGCAAAATAGTTTCTATCTTGGATGGATCCACTGCAATACCTTCTTTAGAAATTACGTGACCTAGGAATTGCACTTTTTCCAACCAAAATTCACATTTAGCCAACTTTGCATATAACTGCTTGTCCTTCAAAACCTGAAGAACTATACCGAGATGTTCGGCATGCTCTTCTTTAGACCGAGAATAGATTAGAATGTCATCTATAAAGACAACAACAAATCTATCAAGGTACGGGCGAAAAATCCTATTCATATAATCCATGAATATAGCAGGAGCATTTGTCACTCCAAAAGGCATAACTTGATATTCATAATGCCCATAACGAGTTCGGAAGGCTGTTTTAGGTACATCCTCCGTCTTAACACGGATTTGATGGTAACCTGATCTCAGATCTATTTTAGAGAATACTTCTGCTCCCTTCAACTGGTCCATCAAATCGTCAATCCGTGGGAGTGGATATTTATTCTTTATGGTGACCTTATTCAGCTGATGATAGTCCACACAGAGTCGAGAAGTTCCATCCTTCTTCTTGACTAGAAGCACTGGTGCTCCCCATGGTGATACACTCGGTCGCACAAACTGCTTCTCCAATAATTCCTCTAATTGCTTTTTCAACTCCATCAACTCGGCTGGTGACATTCTATACGGTGCAATTGAAATAGGACCTGTTCCTGGTACCAAATCGATAGAAAATTCGATTTCCCTTTCTGGCGGCAAACCAGGTACATCGTCTGGAAAAACTTCGGAAATTCATTGACAACAGGAATAGTATGTACATCTTTCTCATTCTCAACTTTTAGAGAAGATAATAATACAAATCCTTGTGCTCCATTTCTCAGCAACGTCTTAGCTTTAACAGCAGTCAAGAATCCAGAGTTTTCTTCCTTCGGAAAGACTATGGATTTAATTGCACAGTCTATAAGGATATGGTTAGAAGATAACCAATCCATTCCGAATATCACATCTATCTCCACTAGGGGTAAACCAATCAAGTTGACTATAAACATACGGTCCTTCACAACAACAGGACAATCCAAACATATTTTGGATGTGACTACAGGCTTAGTAGTTGGTGTAGAAACAACCAATGGAAAATCCAAAGAAGACATAGGCAGTTTTAATCTCTCAACACAACTATAGGCAATAAAAGAATGTGTTGCACCTGAATCATACAAGACAATCAAAGGCTTACCTCCTATGGTTCCTTCCCCTTGAATAAGATTATCAGATTGAGAAACTTCAGTTCCTGTCATAGTATCTCCGGATCTTGGCTGACTTGCCCGAACAGTCTTCAATGCAGGTTTCTTTTCCAACTGAGGACAATCCTTAGAGAAATGTCCAGGTTGTCGACAATTGAAACAAATTGTCCCTTTAATTGGACATCCTGAAGAAATATGACCTTTCTTTCCACATTTGAAACATGTTGGTACAAACGCCGCTTTCTGACTAAGAGTAGTACTAGCAGAGCTTCCTCCAACAGATGGTCGTTGAAGTTGGTTTCCCGGTGGTCTCGAGTATGGCTTACGCTGAAACCGATTATTATGACTGCTACCTCCCCTTTGAAACCTCATCGGTCCAAAATTACGAGTCCTTGGATCCCGTAACTATTCCAATTCCTCCAATTGCGCACATATATCTACCAGAGCATGGAATTGAGTCATTTTCAAAGGCAGTACTCCTTGTCTTAACTCCACTCGCAATCCTTCTTCAAACTTCCTACATCGCCACTCATCATTTGGCACAGTCTCGAGCATAATCGAGAATTGAGACAAACTCTCAAATTTGGACGCATACTCATGGACTGTCATATTTCCTTGACGTAGACCAAGAAATTCTCTTTCCTTGGCATATCGAGCACCTAGGTAGGAAAATACTTATCCATAAACGCAGTAGAAAACACTTCCCAAGTTATCACAAGTGCCTTGACTTGCAACAACCGGCGGGTTCCTCTCCACCAACTTTCTCCGTCTCCTCTTAACATAAAGGTGGCATATGTTACCTTTTTGTCATCTGGGCATCCCATCCCTTCGAATATCTTTTCCAGCTCCTGTATCCATAAACTTGCTTTCTCAGGATTGAACTCGCCTCTGAACTGTGGCGGGTTACTACGTCTAAATTTAGATAAATTTAGGGCATCCCTTGATAGCATCTTCTTGTTGAGTTGATTTGCTCTCCGGTTCTCTTTGAGTTATTATTTCCGCCATCCGTCGTATAGCCTCTACAAAGATCGTCTTTGTTGAGTTGCTCTCGATCTCTATTTGAGTTATTACTTCCGCCATCCGCTACATAGCCTCTATAGCTGCTACCAAAGGGTCCTTTTCTCCAAGGATATTCGCACGTCTTCCTCTTCCTCTAGACATATTCTTTTCTTTCTTTCCAGTCACATCAAACATAAGAGTTAGATTCTTCCTTTCAGAAATAAATCACAGAGAATTCACACAACACAAGCACAAACAGACCCAACCACAACCCCTAAAGACTCTAACTTGGGCTCTGATACCAACTAATGTAACACCCTTTGGGATGTCACATTTTGAGATAAAAAAAATAAAGATAATAAATACTATTCAAGTTATAAAATAAATATTATAATTAGTACGTATATTTTGTTTATAAAACGTATAAATTACACCACATCACCTCACCTATACAGCGTTAACGTACATATTAATTCACTTGTATATTTCATTTGTGCATTATCTACATACATACAACAAACACATATAAAAAAAAAACTAACATATAATTTACATATGATTTTGTTGTCATCAGTTATGCAAATAATTTACAAATAATTTACAACTAAAAAAAATACATACCAAAATATTTACAACTACTGCCAAAAGATAAAACATAAGTTTATATACAGTATGACATCAAAAACAAAAAGTGCCCAAGTGCACATCATGGATATCTAGTTCACTGGGAAATCATTCCTAGATAACTCCTCGGTGTGACAGATAACCAGGATGTCTCACAGATTCTACGAGCAAGGATCCGGGCTGCTCTACGGACGGGAATCCGGGCTATAGATACCACACTATTTTCATTGGGAACATGGAAAAGTCCATTCCAATGACGTCGGATCTCCAAAGGCAACTCTAACTGTACATACAAGTCAAAAGTAACTACAGGATCAGCATCGTATTCCGGACGTAAAGATAAAGTAATAGTTCCCGTATACACTACACTATTGCTTTCTTCACGAGTACGCCGACCTTCTATTCCTCTATGGAACTCTATTCTTACAAAACCTAAGAATCTGGCGTAGTCATCTTCTTTGAGTCAATTCAAACCAGACGGATGATCGAAGGCTCCAAATACTCGGGACCGGAAAATCAGATGTGGCTCCTCCTCTATATGATATTCACTGCCTAATACTTGTTCTTCAATCTCTTCATTTCCGTCTATATATATATAACACAATAATACAAACAACACATACAACAACAAAGAGGTAAGACAACCCAATATATCACAAGTGTGGCGCATAAGAAAACGACAATACAACGAAAATAGCAATTAATATCAACACAGATAATAAACATTAACAATAACTAATTATGGAAAAGAATAGAATCCATCACAATAAATTATAAATACACGATAAATACGCCAAAACCATAAAATGACTCAGTCCTACTCCATGGAGCTACAACACACACAACGATATCGAGAAAATGATCCGAAAGTTCTAATAATCTTGCCTTGACCAAATTTATCAGACTTGTCCACCCTTTGTGTCTATAGCTTGACTACCCCGACCAACTATTGCCTTGTCAAGACTTTGTGTCTATAGCTTGGCTATCCCGACCACTATTGCCTTGTCAAGACTTTGTGTCTATAACCGATCGTTGTGATTGCTATTGCACTGTCAATACTTTGTGTCTATAGCCCACTAAAACACCATGGCGTAGTACACAGTCAAAACATCGTGTAACTATAGGCAGTAAAATAGACCTCTCAAACTTCAATTATTTACAAAAATGCCCTCAAAATTCAAATATTTACAAAAATGCCCTCAAAATTCAAATATTTACAAAAATGCCCTCAAAATTCAAATATTTACAAAAATGCCCTCAATGGCAAAAATAATTATGTAAATGCCCTCAGTGGCACAAATCTCAAAATACAGTACGCTCCCACTTGGCGCACTATATTTTCCATATAACCAGGTTATAATACGCACCCACTTGGCGCACTATAACTTTCCACATATCCGGGTCCACCATTTTGGCCCAATAGTAAAATTTGTTGTTCTCATCAATCGCGTAAAATTTTTATTGCGTTTTTAAAATCCTGATATTTTTCTTAAATAAACAGTTTATTTTTCTAACAAAAAAATTTATTAAATAATTTAAAACTGCTTAAAATATTTTTCAAGTAACTGTAAAATATTTTTGCATTACTGTAAATACGAACAACATTTAAACATTATTAATTCCATTAAATACCCTTAAACACTCTTTGAAATTAATTTAAAAACATCCAAAATCCACTTTTCAGGGTTATGACTGAACCTAGGGTGTTGTATTCTTTGGAATACTCATGCATTTCTAACATTAAACTAATACATACAAAATAAAAAAAAAACTAGCAACATTATAAAATTAGCAAATCCAATTAACAATACAAAGCATACATGGAAAAATCATTACAATCCACATATAAAAGAATCCTTATGGATTCTATAACACACAAAATTTCATTTTCTTACTACCACTCAAGAATAATTAGGTTATAGTCTTCCTCTTACCTTAAAACAAAGAAAATTCTTCTTTTATCCTTCCTTGGAATTTCGGTTTTTAGCTCCTTCAAATACCTAAGAAAATAAATAAAATTTTCTAAGAGTTACTACTAGAAAAGAAAACCATACCATGGATCAATCATGGCTTGAAAACTTCAAAATGAAAATAGAAAGGAAAAACAATGAGTTTTACCTTTAAGGAAGAAACTTCAAGATGAACATTCAAGCTTGCAAATGATGGAATTTGCAAAAACCTCCAACTAGAGATGAGTTTGGGTAGATGTTTAGAGTTAGAAAAACAAAGAAGGAAAATTTTTGGGTGGGTGGATGATGTATTGAAGAGCTTGGCCGAATAGAGAGAAGAAAATGGAAGAAGAAAGGCACATGGAGTCTTGGTATTTTTGGGAGAGAAAATGGAAGACTTATACGTAGAGAAGAGTGAAAATAAAAGTGAAGAAAGCCTCCCAAAGAGCTACTGCCGTGAGGGGATTTTTGGTGAGTTTAAGTGATTAAGTTCACATGGAAACCATCCTAGCCATCCATCCACTCAACGGTTGAGATCACATCTTGTTGGTGTGCTCAAGAAGCTTTGTAAAGCTTATCCTACAAGCCTCCAAAGGCTGCTGCCCCAAACCGTCTTTGCCAAGACCAATTTAAGAATTCATTTTGTTTTATTTACATGTTAATCAATTAGGAAATTTATTTGGCTAAATATCCTAATTAAATCTTAATTAGCATTCTAATCATATGACTAATATATCTAATATATACTAACATATATTATAACCTTTAATTAATATTAGGATATCTAATTAATATTTAGATTATAATTAGTTAAGAATTAAACTAGTTTACTTAATTATTTATCTAATTACATAACTAGTTAATTAGACAAATAATTACATATTTTATAATCTCTAAACAATATTAGCATATTTAATTAGTATTTAAATTATAATTATTTAATAACTAAACTAGTTTAATTAGTTTGCTAATTAAGTAATTAATCTAGTCAAACTAAGCTTAATTAGCTACTAACCAAAGTCAAGCCTACCAATTTTGACTTAATCCTAGCCATTGATTCTTCTTTAAGTCTTAGCCATTGATCAAATCTATGGTCATCATCCAAGCTTGCTCACCAAGTTTCAATCCTAGCCATTCATCAAATCTATGGTCATCATCCAAGCTTGCTCACCAAGTTTCAATCCTAGCCATTCATCAAATCTATGGTCCAAAATGGTCAAGCCACTTTTGTTGACTTCTCTTTATTAGTTTGACTTCTAAGTGTCTTATTTCTATTGGTCCAAGTTTCTAATCTATCCATTGGTTACTTTATTTATACGTGGGTCCCGCATACACACAGTATCGGGTCCACTGTCAAAATTTATACTGAGTAATAAAATAATACTAAAAATTATTTTATCGCACAGTTAAATTCTAAAAATTATGAAACTAATATATATATCAATCAGAACTGGGTTTAGTAAGATCCCCACTCTAATTAATTAAAATAATATTTTTCCAAATTTAAAATTTTTATTTCCCTGGCTCGGAGCAAATCACATACAACAATCAAATATACTCACGAAACAGTCAAATTCAGTTTACTACTCATAGAAATTACAAAACAGTATATTGGGGAAGCAATTGTCATTTATCTTAAAGTTAGAAAAATTCAGGGTGTTACAGCAGCCCTCTCATTTTCTCTCTTCACTTTTATTTTCACACTTATCTTAGTTTAAGCTATTCATCTTCTCTCCAAAAATACCAAGAACCCATGCATACTTTTCCTTTCATTTTCTTCTCTTTATTCGGTCAAGCCCTCACCCCACACCACCAAACCTCTATAATTTTATCTCTTAGCTTTTCTTGAACTCAAATTCTATTCTAAGCATCTTTCATTCACAAAGTTTTCCCAAATTCCTACTCTATCTTGCCTAAAATTCCATTTCTTGCTTACTTACTTAAGGATAAGTTTGGTTTCTATGGTTCAAAATTGAAATTTTGATTTTTCTAACCATGATTGTTCCATGGTTTTCTATTTTGTACCTTGTATGTGTTTTTACTAATTGTTTAAGAATTTTAGGAATTGTTTTGGAGCTTGTACGAAATTTAGAGGAAAAGAGGAGAACAAACCGATTAATTTGTCTACAAGAGGTAAGAGGGAGATTTAATCTCATCAACCTTAAGTGGTGATGGGAAAATGGATTTGTATGTGTGTGTAGAATCCATAAGGATTCATTTGTGTGATTGTTTTATTGTTTGTATTATTATTGTGTGATTGTTTATGGTTTTATTATTTTTGTGATTGTTTAAATGCTTTCTTATTTGTGATTTATTTTGCTAATGCATGATTATAGTTTTATTATTTTTGCTATGCATATTTATGGTTTTAAAATATATTGTATGTATATTGTATGTGATTATATAATTGCATGTATTTATAATTGTATACTTATTAAAGTAGGATGTGAATAACATGTACGATTTGCATGAGTGTTCCAAAGAACACACTATGAGGCTCACGGCCATACACCAACTAGAGAACCAAAATGTTCTCAGCAATTTTCTAAATCACTAATTTAAAGGATCTAAGTGTAATAATGGATTTAATAAAGATTTAAGTTAATTATGGCCAACATGCCATTTAGTGTATAATCAAATGCCATTTTATTTTTAATTTGGCCAACATACCATTTTATTTTCTAAGATAGGTTAGGTAATGGATTTACAAAATAAATTGATTCCAATGAATCATTGAGAAAATAAAAGGAATAAATTCAGTTCTAGAATTTTAACTTAGCAGAAATTAGTTTAAGTAAGAATTAGATCAGACGCTTGAAAAATACTAACGTAGAGCTCATTTTATAAATTTTGAAGCGCGTTAGTAAGTTTCAAAGTAAAACTATTGGGTAAAAATAAAATAAACTATATTTAGAGAAAAACGTTAAAAATACCTTATAATGATTTTATAGGCAAAATGCTGCCGAAATTTATTAAAATCAGACGTATAAAATGAAAAGATTCCATACTATATTTAGAACACAAGAAAAATACTCTACGCATTTTAAAAGTACTAGATATAGTTTTACACATATCAAAAATGATGATTATAAGCTATTCGGTTAAGAAAATGAATTAAAAATCCTACGCGATTGAGAAAATGATTTAAAAAGATTTTGTGATGTTTAAAAATGACAAAATGTATTTACGCGATTTAAAAATGTTTGTGAAAACGATGGGATTGTGAAAAAGCGATAAAATTCCTACGCGATTGAAAGATACTGTGAGTTTTGCTGTCGGGCCAAAGTGGTGGACCCAGACATATTGCAGTGTAGTACTGTCAGGTGGGACGTACTATACTTTGTTATTTTGTGACTAAGGGTATTTTGATAATTTTTTTGTAATTATGGTAAAATTTGGATAATAAGGGTATTTTTGTCATTTTAGATCATACTTAGAGTGTTGTGCCAATTTGGGTTATAATTGGTGATTGATTGACGAGGCGAATTACACCGTGTTTGGTGTGATAAGCATAGTGTGGTTCATTTATGAACTTGGAGGCATTAGTGTGCGGAGGATCCCATATGTGGACAGTGGTAGCACCTCTGGGCCGTGGTAACGGGCAACACACTAATGATCTTGACAAGTACTATTCTTAATCGAGATCTTGAGGGGACTATTAAGTACTATGCCCGTGGTACACGATGTTGGATTGTGTACTGCTACACGATGTTTTGGATTGTGGGCTATAAACACAAAGATTGGACAGTGCAATAGTTTGGTTGGGCAGCCATAAAGTATTATTAGTTTCTATTTGGATCATTCCCTCAGATATCCGTGTTTAGCTCCATGGAGTAGGAACGAGTCAGTGTGTGTATCATTCATCATTTGCATTTTAAATGTTTATTATGTTCATGCATTATTTGCATTTTACTGTTCATGCATCCTCTGCACTTTATTGCTTACCATATTCTCGTGATAAAATATATGATGTACTATTTTAATATATTATGTATGATATGTGTTATTTTAATATTTATTGCTTTAATATATTATACATAATATAATGGTATGTGTTATTTTAATATGTATTACTTTGTTATATTATGCATGAAATGTTGATATGTGCTATTGGAATATTTGTTTGTATTGTCGTTTTCTTTATTGTCATGCGGGTAATGGTGTAGATTGTCTCACCTCTCTATATGTTTTCTCGATATTATTATATTATTTCCGTAAAGAGTTTGAGGAAGAGGGAGAGGAACAGCCTCTTGAGATACAGTATCCGGACGAGCGACAGCCGGGCGAGCTATACGAGGAAGAGGAGCCGGTAGATCACACTGAACATCAAGACTGATCTTGAGATCATGGAGTTACCAGGATTCCTCGGGGTTGTGAGACTGGAGTTTCACGGGGGTTTTGAAGCCTGGCGTTTGCGAGTAGATAGAGGCACAGTTGTATACGTGGGACGTTTGACTGTGTCCCTATGTAGAGAGTATGACGGAGATGTCATATTCACTACTATGTTGTATTTATATTTAGAGTTACCTCTGACTCTTAGGCATTACTGGCAAGGAATACTCCATGCGCCTAGTGAGCTCAGTAGCGAGTCAACTGCTCGGACTCGTGTCCGTAGTACTATGGGACCTAGAACTATGGGACCTCCAGGAGCTCTAAATTATGAGGATCTTTCTGAGGATGATCCATCGGAGGATTAGAGAGCTCTGAGGTGCACTTGGGCAATATTATGTCTTAGTTTTATGTTGTCTTTTACTGTTTTATCAAATGCTGTCTTAGTTTTATGTTGTCTTTTACTGTTTTATCAAATGCTTGTAGATGTAAATTATGCGTGTACTAAAGAAAAATCACATGTATATTATGGTGAGTTTATATTTGCTTTATTTTGTGTTCCGTGTTATTTTATTTAATGTTATAATTATAAAAGGAAAATATATATATATATATATATATATATATATACCACAAATATTATTTAAGTATCAAAATGTTTTTACAACTTGGGTAAGGATTTTATTTATTTTTATTTTTCTGCATCATAAATGTGACATCCCCAGAAAGGGTGTTACAGGCCACATGATTGTGCATATCATTAAAGATTACTCTATTTGGGGATTAGCAAGTAACAAGAAACTATATGGCGTTATGTTTAACGCATACCAAACCACTACATTAACTCATCACATGATTCTCTCTAATCAAGTGAAGAGCTAAACTCTAGTAGTCATGTACTCTCAGCTTACTTCTAATTCATAATGGAGCATATTCCAAGTTTCTAGTTAAGTAATTATACTTATGATACTTGTATCTAGCTTGCCTTATTATCACACCACAAGTGGTAACCTATGCCACACTAGTGTGCTCAAGGTCCTAGATACCTACTTTAGGCAATTGCAAACTTATGGAGTACTTAAAGACTAGAACTTTTACAATAACTCTATACTAAGTCTATTCATGCATCTTTAGCTTAACTTTCAACTTAAAGGAGCACTTCATACACTATGGTATTCAACTATTGCCAAAGAACTCATCTTACTTGTATCTAGTACTCCACCTCATCGCCTCATATGTGATATCAAATGCAACACTAGGTTGCCTAAGGGATTACATACATATCTATGGCAATTCACAACTTTCAAAATGCTATAAGACTTAAACTTGTACATACTTTCTATGTTAGCTCAAACTTTTGACATAAAAGGGAAACTCTTTATGTACATACTTCCTTTCAACCATAAAGGTGAAACTAAAGCTTCTAGAGCTCTTATTATCTTTAACTTATCTTGATTGGATCACTAATCACCAATACATAGCTTTACTAGGGTTACTTGTAAATCTAAGAGTGCATAACTTTATTTTTCCTGGGCCTATAACTGGTTATTCTACAAGGATAATCATTTAGTGCCCTTAAAACATTGTTTTTCCTAAAACAGAGGACTGGTAATTGATTACCACAAGGTGGTAATCGATTACCATACTATGGTAATCAATTACCACTTAAATTTTTGCATTCCAGATGCTTGGTAATCGATTACCTTGCTGTGGTAATCAATTAGCACCTTCATCTCTCGTTTTCCAAGAGCTTGGTATACGAGTACCACATGCAAAAAACTAGAAAACTGGGTTTCTTATGCAGCAAACCCATTTCCAAACTCCCATTAACCAAAACTACAATAACCAAAAGGGTTTCATAATCATAATCATCAGCAAGAAAAGTTCAACAACAAGGAAAACAACATCAACTTATGGAATCAAGATCAAATCCAAGCAACAAATACCCATTTTCCAACTTTCTATATAAGGAACTAAATGGATATATCTAAGGCTCAAAACAGCTGTCTTACATCCTCTAAGCTGAAAATAGCTCATATCTAACATAGGAAGCAAGAACCAATCAAAGAAACCATGATTTTCCTCAAAACCCAATTTCCTTCACTAAGTAAAACTAAGAAACAAGATGAAGATGAGAAGGAGATGATGAAGTAAAGCAGCCTACCTCTTGTAGACAAGGTGATCCTTTAGCTTTGATGAGGTCTTCTTGTTCTGCTTTGATTTCCCTTCCTTTCTCCTTCTCTTCCCCCTTGTTCTTCTCTCTTTCTTCTTTCTTTCCTTTTGCTCTGTTTCTACCTATCTCAACCGTGACAAGGAAGAGAAATTAAGAAAGAAAAGTCAAACTTTGCCACTTATAGGATAGGAACCTTGATTTGCTAAAACTTTGCATATCTTAGGAATACTTTATTCTCATTAAAACAAGTTTCATAACTTCCTTAAGTACTAGAATAGATCCTAAGATTCATCTAAATACCAAACTCCCCGTTTCCATAATTTTCCATATCTGCACTAAGTTAATCTGGTATTAAGACACACAACAGTGTACTTAAAAATACTAAACTAACTAACTTTATCTTGAAACTTTCATTATAACATATAACACCTACCGTAGGGTATCACATTTAAGACTAACCCTAATAAAACTTACATAAGTTGTAAAAGAATTAGTCTTGTAAAAACATCAATTTTAAAATTTCATTTGCAGAATAAAAGAAAATAAATAAATTAAACCAGAAGGTCATAAATAGAACTTGTCATTAAAACAAACACTCTGAATTATATGTTGATATTACAAACTTTGTTCCAAATAATTTACGTAAATATAAACACAAGTACTAAAAATAGAAACTCTAAACATCAAACTAAGGATTTGGTTCCTTGGAAGGATCCTCCTCCTCTTCCTCCTCTACATTGTTATCAAAGAACCCAAGCAGATACAGTAGCCTCACAGGGGTCCTTGCGGAAGACACCATAGAGTCCTCATGCAAAGTATAAGTTGCGCCACCCCAGAGATCATGAATAGGCATCGTAAACTCTAGGCGCACTGACGCATGCTGCGTCAAAATAGGGATACAATTAAGGGTCCCACTTAAGTTCAGAGTTAGATCTCTTGTATAACGAAAACGTTCGTTATCATAATCAAACCTCCAGGCATCAGTCCCCCCATGGAATTGTACCCGGACAAAACCTAACACCTGTCGTCTTGCTGCCATCTCAACTAATAAATAAACGGCTGGTGATGATAAATAGAATCACTAGCTTCTTCGTCTCCCTGGTCTTTATCAAACATACATAGCAAAACAGATACAATATCATAAAGAGGTGAGATCTCCTACATTAATACTAGTATAGTAGAAGAGAAAACGATAACAAGCATATAGATACAATATTAACATATTTAAATCATATCATCACATCACAAATAATGAATCAGATAAGTATAATTAACACATCAATATGCTGACTAACTATGAATATGCACACAGACCCATTCCTACTCCATGGAGCTAAACATAGTTTCAGAGTGAATGACCTAGAAGACATGTTTGCAACTAGGCTGCCATGGCCAAAAGTGTTATCAATTTATCAGTTTATCAACGTGCACATCAAGGCATTATACAAGATATTCTACACCATATCTCGATATAGGACAGTGTCTCGGTCCAGATCGTCGGTGCGTTTGTATCGGTCTACCTCACAGACAAAAGAGCTACTAATTGTCCATTGCGAGGTACCCGCACCCTGACAACCCCAAGGTCAACAAGTGATCTACACTTGTCTACTCACACTAGCACTGAGGTGAATTTCTTCTCCTAGGCATATAGCCTTAACCATATAAGTTGACAAGCTTTTCTATGCATGATGTATGGTTCAAACACACACATACAATTATTATTTCATACTATTTCACATACCCTCGCCTCCTCTTGGAAGTATCATTATTCAACATAACCGGGCCCACCACAACAGTCTGACAGCAAATTGCTGTTATGTTCAATCGCGTAGCGATATTATCGCATTTTTACAATCACGAAATATTTTTCTTATGTTTTCAAATCACATAAATATTTTATCGTGTTTTCTTAATCGCGTAGCCAAAAATTATTATTTTTAAGTCGGGTAAAATTTTGTCTGTGTATTTTCAATCGCGTAAATTATTTCTATCATATTTTAAGCTCAAAATAAGATTTTTCTTATTTAATATCAAAATGTGACTTTATTTCCATTATTTCCATAATAATCCCTCATTAAATAATATTTCCAATATATTCTTGCTAAAATCATTATTTTCTACTATTTCTTAAAATTTTGCATTTCTTTAATTTACTTGAGACATTACAGCTCAAAATTTCCTAGCGCGCTTCAAAACCTATAGGGTGAGCTATACATTAGTAAATTTTAAGTATCAACCTTTATTTTACTTTATAACTTAAATATTTAATTATGCCAATTATAATTCTAAAAAGTATATTACTATGATTTTAGGTTCAAAACATACCAAATTAATTTCTTATTATTTAAACACCGAAGTCTACACTTAGAAAAATAAATTTGGATCTAGTTTATTAAAAATGGCATCTTGGCCGAAATTCATATATAGGTTTCATAAATCATTATTTAATTCTTTCTATCATTTATTCCTTGCAAAATACTTAATTAAATTTCTTGTCATAAAATCATCTAACCCTTGATTAGGAAAATAATTTAGAACCCCAGGTTCCATTTGTAGTGTTGAGGCCATGTGCCTCATAGCTTCTTTGGAACCCTCATACAATCTTTCCTTCATGTGAATCACATCTTGAATTACACAAAAATTTAGCATGCTTTCAAAATCACATAAGTAAGCATATTATCAAAACTATAAGCATACTAAACACACATGCAAGCATATTTTCAAAGCTATAAACACATCAATCACAAATAAAGAAAGCTCAAACAATCTAGTGAACAAATCGTTATGGATTTTTCACCACAAATAATCCATTTCCTCACCACCAACACATAGTTGATGCGGTTAATCTCCCTCTTACCTCAAGAAAGACAACAAACTTCAAGTTCCTCCTTCTCTTAATTTCGTGTAGCCCAAAAAAACCCTAATCAATCTTAAACAAATCCTAAAGTCATAAACAAATCTTGAAAACAATAAACCATGGATCAATCATGATCTAGAAAATAAAAAATCCATCTTAGGATCAAAGAATCAAGAAATTACCTTAGGTGTAGGAAACCAAAGCTTGAATTTTTGAAGCACTTAGAGAAAGATTTAGATAAAACTCTCTAAAGGAAAAGTGTTTAGGATTGTGTTTGGGTTTAGAAAGTAAGATTGGATGAAATTTTTTAAGTGTGGAGGTAGGGTTTAGGTATGGTGGCCGTGGCTTCAAGGAAGAAGGAGAGAATGGTGTTGTTGATGTTCTTGAGGTGAGTGAAAAGATGATAGATGTTTAGCTTCACAAAGTGAGAGAAAATGAAATAAGATAGCCAATTTTGAGTAAATGGCCGTGGGAATGGCTTGATAAAAGATCAAGACTTAATTATGATGATAGAAAATATAACAAGTGTTCATATGGCCTATGTAATGTAATGGTCATCTAGTGGTCATAAGGATGGTTCAAGAACTTGGTAGTAGGCCTTGTTGGCCGTGGGGCTCTAGGTAGTTAGTAACTAGGATTGATTTCAACTAGATTCTAGTTACATCTTAATTAGATAGCTAGATTACTAAAGCTAACTTAGTTAGGTTATTTAGTTACATAATTAACAATCCAGTTACATGCTTAAGTCATTGTATAACTCATGCTTTGTCATTGCTTCTAGATAACTTAGATATTTTCCTAGTAACTATAGCTTCTAAGTACTTAGTAACTAAGTTTGTTCATTTAGTTACTAATTAAGCTATTAGGGTAACTTAGTTAGTTTATCTAGTTACTTAGTAACTAGTCCAACCTTTTATATTGACTATTTCCTATTAGTTAGAAAAAGTCTAACCACTAATGTTGACCAATTCCTATTGGTTCATTTCAAACTTAGTTACAGAAATTATTCTCAGACTATTTTCTAACAGATAAAATGTATCGGGTCTATTTCCCAATAGCAGAATCTACTGTTAATAAAATAGTGGATATTTTCTAACAAAATATTTTTATTTCACAGATAAATCTTAAAAATTAAAAGATTTGATATCGTGTCTCTCAGATTCGAGTTTAGTAAGATCCCTGGGCTCCGAATAAATCAATAAAGATTTTGTCGGCCCAAAAATTATTATTTCCCTGAAATTATTATTTTCTTGACTCGGAGCATATATTACACAACGATCAAAAACAATCTCAGAATAGTCAAAATAATTTTATATCACACAAAAAACCTAAAACAGTACAATTTAAGCATTACTGTAAAATAGTAAAATTTGGGGTGTTACATAACACCCCGATTTTTCTTTCTTTCTCTGTTATATATGTTTTTCTAATTTTTGTGAATTATTTGAATTATTTTGATTATTTTATTATTATTTTGGACTGTACGTGTGTTTGAGACGGGCTCGGAAAAATAAAAGTTTTTCGGGGCCAGAAAGTTTTGAATTGTTAAGGTCGGACCAGGGGAGCTTACTAAACCCAAAATCGGAAACAAATTTCAAAAATTTTCTTTATCTGAGTGTTTGTTCCATTTTATTATCCATTGGATAATGTTATTATTCATTGGACAATAAATAGCAATAGCTTTTGTCCATTGGTTAATAACCAATTGGTAAATATCTTATAGGAACTTAGTCATGAGGCTAGATCTTTCTTTCCTATGACTCACCTTATGACTAGCTAGGTGACTCACCTAATGACTCATGGCATGACTCACGCAAGTGACTCACCATTATGACTCATTGTGTTGCACCAATGGATGGCAAGCTTGGAGGAGAAGTCTTGATCTCCACCCTTGATCACTCCTTTCTCTATGTCCATCTTGTTTATTTTTTTCGTGAAGCAAATATCAAAAGCTATCACAAAAAGCTCTCTCTTTTTCTCTCCTTGAACCTCACGGCCAACCCCTCCCTAAACACCTTTTAAATTTGTTTCATCCAAACCAAATACATTTCTTGAATCTAAACATCATTTCAAGACACTTTTTAGTTATAGGTTTTATCAAAATCATCCATCTTCAACCTCTTTCTTCAAGCTCAAAGTTTGAATATTCATAGGTAAAGTTTTAATTTTCACTCCTAGATTTTATTTTAAAATCCTAGACCATAATCTTGATCTATGGTCATCTTGTTTCAAGCTTTTGATTTTAAAGAATTTATGTTTGATTTGTTTTAAGGGTTTTCTTGGAGGTAGATCTTGTTACAAGAGGACATCAAAGGAGCTTTGGATCATCACCTTAAGGTAAAAGGGAGATTAACCTCACCAACTAATTATGGTGGTGATGAATGAAATTTGTTTGTAGGTGATAAGTCCATGTGAGGATTTATTCACCATGTATGTATAATTTTTGTGTGGTTTGTATTTATTTGCTTTATGTGATTTTATTGCTTTAATATTATGCATGAACTTGATATAGTAGAATTGTGATGATTAAAGTATGTGGTATGTCATAAATTACGTTAGAAATGAAAGAAATTTTGGTCCCAATGACCATTGTGGCTCACGGCCATCATGCCCTCAAAAGGGTAATTCAATGCAAAAATGGTTTATTAAATGTTAACTTAGGTGATTTAGTGATAAGAAATTTAACTAAGGACTTACAAGATAAGAATAGAAATGAATAAATTTTTATCCTTAAACAAAAAGTAATTTTCGGCCTTGATGTTGGAAAATAGGATTGAGAAGTAAATTAGAAATTTAAAGTATTTTCTTTGGGAGGAGATATCCATGAGAAAAATATTTTGTTAATCAAGAACTTAGAGGATTAGGGGACTAAATTAGGATTAAAGGATTTACAAGTAAAAAGAAGATAAATACAATTTTATAATTTAAGAAGCAATGATTTTCAGCTATGTCAATGGAAATAATTTTTAAGGATGGTATGGAATTTGAAGTACTTTATTTGACAAAGCTTTATTTAGAATAATAAACGAAGACTTTTGACATATCTTTATTTAATGAAAATAAATGTAAGTTTTGTGGAAAACATTAGGAAATATTATTTGGAGGAGGTTTAGTGAGAAAATGTTGGAATTAAAGTCCAAATTTTATATTAAATGAAAAAAGTTTTAAATTGAGTTTAGAATATGAATAAAACATTTTATGCGATTGAAAATATGTAGAAAAACTCTTACGCAATTTAAAAAATGATGATTTTAGCTATGCGAATAAGAAAATGTTTTAAAAATCTTTACGCGATTGAGAAAACGTTGGAAAAATATTACACAATTAGAAAACATAACAAAAGTTTTACACAATTGTGAAAACGCAATAAAGGTACTTTGTGATTGAGAAAAATAGCAAAGTGCTATCAGGGCCGACGTATTGGACCTGGGAACATCAGTGGATGGTTTAGCCAATGGTGGCTTGCTTTTGTAAAAAGATCATGTTGTTGATAATCATTGAATTATTGATGTCATTTGATCATGCATTGTGAAAGTTATATGCTTAGGAGATGAATTACACTTTAGTGCAGGTGCAAATTGTGTAGTGGGGGTCTATGAATGATCTTAGAGGTGTCGGGGCGCAAAATTCCTCATGTGGCCAGTTAGTAGCACTACTGTGCCGTGGCAACCGATGCAAGCGTACCGATGATTTCGATGAGACACTATTCTATTCACGATCTGGCATAGAATGTCTTGCATAAGCCATGATGTGCATATTGAAAATATTATAGCACTTGATTTGAGGCTGATAAGATACAGACATATCTTCTGGATCATTCTCTTCGATGCTGTGTTAGCTCCATGGAGTAGGGGTCAATTCATTGTGCATATACATGGTCAATATACATATTGTTGTTGTAACACCCGAAAAATTTATTGTTTTCTATTATATATGCTTTTTATAATATTTATGATTTTTAAGAATTTTTATGAATTATTTCTGTGATTTTGATTATTTTAATATACTTTTCATTTTACGTGCGCGAGCCGGGTCCAGAAAAATAAAATATTTTCCCCAAGGCCAAAAAACTTTGGACTGTGGAAACGTCAACTAGGGATCTTACTAAACCCGAGGTCGGACACAGTTTATAAAGTGTTTGTTTTTTGAGATTTTATCTGATAAATAAAATCGCAATAACATTTTATTATTCGTTGGACGATAAATACTATTTTTGCTAACTGTAACCTTTGTCCACTGGATAATAGCTTTAGTAGAGTGTTAGTCATCTTTTCTAGAGAGCACTTTAATGACATCACCAAGATGACATGATCACCATGACATCACCCTTGACTTTTTCAAAAAGTATGTGAAACTTCTCAAGGAAGCTTTATCTTTTCTCTCTCCTCCTTAGACTCCATGGCAATTGGAAGGAAAGATGACACCAATTGTCATCTTTTCACTTTACCACACATTCACTTTTCACTTTACCATTTCAAAAAAAAAGTTTCATCACTTTTCACTCTCATTTTTCTTCTTTTCTCTCTCACACTTCCTCTTCTCTATTCTTCCTCTCCATTCTCACCGCCATACACACCATTTTGGCCATCCATCTTTTTTCCCTCCAACCAACCTTGGTTCTTGAATTTCCTTATCACATAGAAGCTTTTCTCTTTAGTGATCATCTCTTGATTCTTCCATCTTCATCACTTTTTACCAAGCCCTAAAACTTGAAGCTTTGAGGTAAAGTTCTTGATTTTCATCTTTTCTCTTCTCATTTTCGTGATCCTTGGTCACCTTTGTGCTCAAGGACGCCTCTTTTCAAGCTTTGGTTGTTGATTGTGTGAGTTTGACTATCCTAGGGTTTCGTTGGTGGTGGTGGACGAAAATTGCAAGGAAACATCATAAAGCTTGCTTTCTTTTGTTGCCTCTTTAGGTAAGAGGGAGATCATCCTCTTCAACCTATCATGGTGGTGAGGAACACATTTTTTGTTGATTGTGAGGAATCTATGTATGGGTTGCTCACTTTGTTGTGTGATTTTTGGTAATGTTATGATTGGTTGTATTGTATGACTTTAATACTTGCTATTGTGTAACTTGATGGATTTGGAATGCATTGGATGCTTGGATGTATGTATGGAAAGCAAAGGATTCTTACCCTTTTGGTTTGGAGGCTCACAGCCAAGAGGCAATTTGATGGGTCCAACATGGAACTTTTGTGCTAATTTTGGACTTAAGCAATTAAATGGTGAGTGGTTAGAGAGGTGATGAAAAATGTTGGATTCCTAGTCCCTTGGAGGCTCACGACCTCATTGGGCACTCAATGTGAGACTTTTGTATCAAGCTAAAACTTAGTTAATTAAATGAGTAGACACTTAATTAGAAATTCATAATATGGAAAGAACAAAGAACAAAACTTTATCCTATGGCCTAGAGTGATTTTTGGGCCAAAGAAAGACCATGAGTGTGAGTTAGGTTTTGAGAAACTTAAAATAATTATTCTAAATGAGTTTAGTCTAAAACAAAGGAAGGAACTTATTTAATTAAAAGTAATAAGGATTGAATGAAAAATGCTAGATAATTTCCCTGGAGAGGTTAGTAGAAAAAAAATAATGAAATTGAAGCGTAACTTTCATATTAAACTTTAAAAAGTATATTTTCACCCTTGAGAGTTAGACAATGACTTGTTGTGAGTCCATAAGTGGGACCAATGATTGTTGATAATTGATTGGGCCTAATGTGACGTGTAATCATGGACAAGTCATACTATTATTGAATATCTGTATATATGTGCATTGAGTGATCATGCATTATGAAAGTCCGTTGGACTCTGTTAGTAAGGCTGTATGCCTAGGAGATGAATCACACTTACGTGCGGGTGCGAATTGTAACACCCACCGTAGGGTGTCACATTTATGTTACTTTATTACCCAAAATACCCTCAAAAGTCATAAAATGGGATGTTGTGATAAAAATACGAGTTGTAATTTTTTTCTTTCTTTCTTCATGGATAACAATAAAATAGACTTAGCGGAAAATAAAACTATTATACAACAACCTCACACATAATTTACATCATATACATATTACATAAGTGCTGTCAGGCTTATTTATTACAGACCATGTCTCGGAACAATAAACACACTTAAATAATTACACACATAGTTTATATCAGAATTCAAACTTGCCCAAGTTTAACTAAGTAGAAGACCCCTCAGACGGGTCCTCCTCGGGTTCCTCACCAGGTAGGAATCCGTTATGACGAGTAGCCCTACGGACGGTGTCCGGCCGACGATACTATGCTGATTTCCGTTGGGACATAATTTCTAGTATCCCAATGTCGACTGATATGCAAAGGAAATTCAACATGAACAAAGATAGTCACACGAGAAAAATGGATCTCCACGAAACAGTCTACTAATACTAATAATCGGTACCCCTCGTAAATAAGTCCTCGCTCATCGGGACTTGTCCTCCATTCTCCAGCTCCTCCGTGAAATTGTAGATGTACATATCCGAAGAAACTGGCTCTTGACGTCATACTGTCAGAATTCTGCGTTCCCTGATGTGAGAAGTAGTTCCTCTTCTCCGTCTTGTACCGTTTCTTTCTCAATGTCTTCACCCAATTATAAATACAATATACAGATATACATACAAAGAGGTGAGATCACCTACGCCAATACCAGCATGATAGCACAGAGATAATACAAACAACATATCATGCAAAAATATCATATCATGATCATAATTATGCCATCATCATAGTGTAAAATAATAATTACCATCATGCCACTATCACTGTTTAATTCACAAAATAATTACAGTAATACCATCATATAGATATAGATGCTCAGTTTCATGCATGCGCATATAGACTCAATGTCCTACTCCATGGAGCTAATACTCAAGTTAGAGAAATTGATCGAAAAGATCTGCTGGTACCACGTGCTTCAGACCAAGTGCTATAATTATATCTTGCACATCTAGCACATACAAGACAGTCTTTGTCAGATCTCGATTAAGAATAGTGTCTCGGTCCGGATCATTTTTTTGTCCATTGGTCTAACTCACGGTACAGAAGAGCTACTAACTGCCCATTGTGAGCAACTTGCACCTCGATGCCCCTAAGGTCAACAAGTGACCTACACTATGCATATCGCACCCACTCAAGAGGTGTACGTTTCTCCTAGGCAATTAGCCATATACAGTCCATCGGACCTTTTTCAATGTATGTGTAATGCACCAATTACCAACCAAAGGTAAATCACATAATTTCTCATACAAAGTTCAAATACTATTTTACGTTCTTAAAATGGATTTATGCCAATTATAGGCAAATTGCTCAATTTCTTGTACAGTATTCACATATTAATTTTTAGCTATAAAGTTTACTGTATAATTAACAACAACCTTATATTATTGCATTTTTCTCATTCAAAAAATATTTTTGTCACGTTTTTACAGCCACGTAATATTTTATTATGTAAACAACGATTTGTAACATTTCTATTACGTTTAAAAATTGCGTGACAATTTTTTACTGTATTCTAAAATGTGTAAAAATATTCTTTCATTTTTAAATCGCATAGCAATTTTTCAACAACATTTCGATCTTGTAAAATATTTAAACGCTTTAAAAATTGCGTAGAAATATTTTAACATTTTTCAAATCGCATAATTTAAGAATTATGTTTTTGAGTTACGTAAATTGTTTTTCACCATTTTTACCCTTAAGTAAAATATTTCTTAACTTTAAAATATTATTTTGGACTTTTCTTACAATAATATAATTTCTTACTTTATTTTCTTCCTATTCTTAGTCAAAAAAATTCTTTTCCGTAATATATTTCCTCAAAATCACTTTTTATTGATTTAATTTTACAAAATCACATTTAGTTGATTTAATTACTGTTTCTAATTTTAAATTTCCTAACGTTTTCCAAAACCCAATAAATAAATTCTACGTTAGTAAATTTAAGTTACAAACGTTTTCTTTTATATTTCTAAATCACTTCTAAAAATTAATTCTCTTTAAAATAATTTGAAGTTCAACACCTTCAATCTCCCTTTTTCTTTTATTTATGAAAATTCCACTTGATAACACTTTAATTCCCTTTTCAAAAATCCTTATTGGAAAATTCTTATATTTTATAACATCAAAACGTTTTTCTAAATTATCAAAACCTTATAGATGGCCATTGGAACCATGAAATATTTTTCTTCTAACTTAAATAAATTCCATTCTTGTTTCTACACAAAATAAATTCATGAAAACTCAACTCCAAAAATCGTGTGCATTCTCTTTACAAAACAAACTCTTTTGTTTATTTTCTTTACTTCTCAAATCATTCAATTTTATTATTTATGAAAATATAATTTTGTGAACACCAAATTGGTTGATGTCTTATCCGAAATTTACTTTAGTTCAAGGACTAACAATGAACTCCATAGTTCTTGAAAAATTTCAATAATAACTTTAGTCTTGGAAGTTCAAAACCGTGACCTCTTCCATGGCCTTTGGAGCCAAAATTTTGCTTATTTCAACATACATCCATCATAATATATTCAACATATATCATCATGCATATTATAAGCATACCATATAAACAAATAAAAATCATACTAAGCATGCATACACAAGTAAATCATACAAAGCATATCAAGCATAGGCAAAAATAATCAAAGCACATAACACACATAACTTATTACATGACCATGGATATGAATCCTCACATGGATTCACCATCCACCAAATATAAAACTATCTCTCACCACCATGCTTTGTTGGTGAGATGGATCTCCCTCTTACTTCTTGAAGAACTACCAAAAAGCTTGTTGCTTTGTGTTTTGAACAAGATCTCCACCAACACAAGTTCTTAAACATGAAACAAATACAAGAAAATTAGTATATCAAGCTTGAATAAGAAGAACCATGGGTCAACCATGGTTTAGAACATGAAAAAGAAAAGAATAAATGAAGTTTCCTTACACTTCACCAACAAAACTCTAGAACTTGATCTTAGTAAAAGTCCTTCAAGATGGAAGATTTAGAGAAAGTCTTCAACATGAAAGTTTTTTAGAATAAGGTAAGGATTTAAGAAACTAGGTTGTATGAAATTAAAGAGTGATGGAGGAGAGAATTAGAGTGCTTGGATGAATGGTCTTCTTTTGGGAGGGAGAATGGAGTTTTCTTTGGTTTGTTCTTGAAGCTTAAGTGGAAAAGGTGAAGACATGATAATATGAAGTGTAGAAATGAATTTTCTTGGTCTTCCAAAGTGATATTGCAGTAGCATGCATTAGAGAGAAGTGTGAAGTGAAGTTTGAAAAACATGATCATTAATGATCAATCGGAAATGGTCTTGACCCTTGGCTATTGTCTTCATCCTTTTCTTTGGCCTAAAAAGTCTATAAAAAATTGTCTCCCTTCTTCCTTGCTTCCTCAAACTGTCCCCCCCTCTTCATGCACTCCAAATGTGACAAATTTCATAACCATCACTTTAAGCCATCCTAACCATTGATTAAAAGAATGGTTTGGATTAAAAATAGTTACTAGGTTTAGGTTATAGATGGAAGACTTTATTTGAGCCATTGGATCATTTTTGGCTTGCAATCCTAATCATTGAATGTGTCTCCGAAATAAAGGGTCAAGATTACACCTTCAAACTTTACATCCAAGGGTCGAAAATGGTTGTAGTCATTTTTTGATGACTAATTCTCCACCATTGATCTAAATCCAAATCCAATGGTCATTAATGATCCATCTCCACCATTGATTAATTTTACATCCAAGGGTTGATAATGGTCATAGTCTTTTATAAGACTAAATCTCTACCCTTGATTTAATTTCCATCCAACGGTTATAATTGATCCTATTTACTTTTAAGATCAAATCTCCACCGTTGATTAAATCAAGATTAAATCTCCAACGGTAATCAAATCGATGGTGGATATCCAAACCACCAATATTAACTTAACAGTATAGAATTTTATTTTTTATCTGTTATAACCTCATGAAAGAATATATTTATTGTATTTTTATCATTCGATAATTAAATATAGTACAAAATACAGTAAAGGAAAGTTTTCTGAAACTATTTTCGAATTCAGGTTTAGTAAGATCCCCTGTCTCCATTTAAACAGTATAAATTTTTCTATACATAGAAAAATTTTCACTTTGTGGGACCCAGCTGGGCCCATGTATGGCCACCTGGGCCCACATACACATCATAGGGCCCACAAACAGTAAAAATTTTAAAATCACACATAAAATCACAAAAATTAGAAAATTCACAAATATCAAATTAGATTACGTAAATTAATTAAGACTAAACAGTAAAAATTAAATTACATAAATTTTTTCGGCCCAAAAATTATTATTTTCCTGACACGGAACAAATTACTCAAAACGATCAAATATACAGATGGAATATTCAAAATAATTTTACAGTACACAGAAATCACTAAACAGTAGAATTGTATTAATTGTCAAAATTACTATTTAATAAATAGAAAGTTTGGGGTGTTACAACTCTCCCCCCTCTAACAAAAGTTTCGTCCTCGAAACTTGATGAACTTGATTTCACATCCTCGAATAAATAAGGATCTTGTTCTTTTATCTTTTCTTCTAGTTCCCATGTAGCTTCCCGCTTATATCATCCCAAATAATTTTAACCAATGAAATTTCCTTACCTCGAAGTTGCTTTGTCTTTCGATCCTCAATCTTTTCTTTGGAAAAGTTTCATAGGTTAAATTTTCCTTGGTATCTTGTCCGGCTTGATAACATGAGTAGGATCAGAAATATATTTTTGTAGTTGTGATACGTGAAATACATTGTGAAGATTTGACAGAAAAGGTGGTAATGCAATCTGATATGCCACTGGACCTACCCAACGTAAAATCTGATATGGTCCGATAAACTTTGGAGTGAGCTTCTTGGACTTAAGCACTCGTCCAACACCCGTCATAGGCGTCACTCGCAAAAATACATGGTCACCTTCTTCAAACTCAAGAGATTTTCTCCTTTTATTAGCATAGTTCTTTTGCCGAGTTTGACTCATTCTCATTTTATCTTGAATCATCTTCACTTTCTCAGTTGTCTGTTGA
Source organism: Ormosia semicastrata (assembly GCA_029884595.1). Lineage (NCBI taxonomy): Eukaryota > Viridiplantae > Streptophyta > Magnoliopsida > Fabales > Fabaceae > Ormosia > Ormosia semicastrata. The sequence goes on from JAQQTO010000063.1 coordinate 58,896,080, forward strand.
ACAATCTCTAGTCCTAACATAGCACTCTCACCGTCATGATACCAACACAACGGTGTTCTGCATCGCCTTCCATATAATGCCTCATAGGGTGCCATCCCTATACTTGAATGGAAACTGTTATTGTATGTGAATTCTATCAATGGCAAGAATTCATCCCAGCCTCCAGTTTGCTCCAGTACACAAGCTCTCAATAAATCTTCTAGAGACTGAATTGTTCTTTCTGACTGACCATCTGTTTGTGGATGGTAAGCAGAACTTAGACATAGCTTTGTTCCCATCGCTTCTTGCAAACTATTCCAAAATCTCGACGTAAACCTTGGATCTCGATCTGAAATAATACTGGATGGTATACCATGAAGTCTAACAATTTCACTGATGTACACTTGAGCCAATTTTTCCATTGAGTATTTAATATTAATCGACAAAAAGTGCACTGACTTAGTAAGTCGATCAATAATTACCCAAATGGCATCATGACCCTTCTGAGTCTTTGGTAGTCTCGTCACAAAATCCATTGCTATGTCATCCCATTTCCATTCGGGAATAGGCAAAGGTTGTAACATTCCCGAAGGTCTTTGATGTTCCACCTTAGCTTTCTGACAAATAGGATGATACATACTCTGCAACATCTTTCTTCATTCCTCACCACCAATATAATTGTTTTAAATCTTGGTACATCTTTGTGGCTCCTGGATGCATACTCAGTTTACTCCTGTGAGCTTCATCCAAAATCAATCTCCTAAGATGTAGATCATTAGGCACACAAACTATTCCTTGAAACTTCAAAATTCCCTTAGCACCTTCGCTAAACTCCAACACTACTCCTTGGCTCTTTGCTTCTTTTGCTTCTTGCAAATACTGATCACTGTTTTGTCCTTCACGGATTCTATCCATCAAATTATTTGAAATGGTGATCATGTTTAAACGCATCTTGCCCGGCGTCAATTTCACTGATAATCGCATATCCTGAAATTCTTCTATCAACTCCTTCTCTTTGATCATCATAACAGAAGCACTAAGTATTTTTCTACTCAATGCATCCGCTACGACATTCGCCTTTCCGGGATGATACTGTAATTGAAAATCATAATCCTTCAGAAACTCTAACCAACGCCTTTATCTCATGTTCAACTCTTTCTGGTCAAACAGATATTTTAAACTTTTATGATCACTAAAAATAGTGAATGATGCTCCATAGAGAAAATGTCTCCACACCTTCAATGCAAATACCACAGCTGCTAACTCCAAGTCATGAGTCGGATAATTCCTCTCATGATTTTTCAACTGCCTTGAAGCATAAGCCACCACCTTACAATTCTACATAAGTACACAACCTAATCCTTGGTATGAAGCATCACAATATACTTTGAAAGGTTCGTTTGGATCAGGTAGAATCAATACCAGTGAAGTAGTTAATCGTCTTTTCAACTCTTGGAAACTTTCTTCACATGCGTCAGTCCACACGAACGGCTGATTCTTTCGTGTAAGTTGGGTAAGAGGTCCTGCAATCTTCGAAAACCCCTCAATGAACTGTCTATAATAACCAGCTAATCCGATAAAACTACGGATTTCTATTACAGTCTTTAGTCTTTCCCATTCCAAAACTGTCTCCACCTTGGAAGCATCGACTTTAATTCCTTCTTTTGATATCACGTGTCCTAAAAATTGAACTTCATTCAACCAAAATTCACATTTGGATAACTTGGCATATAACTTATTCTCCTTCAAAATTTGAAGAACCACCCTGAGATGTTCAGCATGATCCTCCTGACTTCGAGAATAGATCAAAATGTCATCGATAAAGACGACAACAAACTTATCCAAGTATGAACAAAAAATTCTATTCATGAAGTCCATGAATATAGCTGGTGCATTTGTTACACCGAATGGCATCACAAGATATTCGTAATGCCCATAGCGCGTCTGGAATGCAGTCTTGGGAATATCCTCCACTTTCACACGTATTTGGTGATACCCAGAACGTAGATCAATCTTAGAAAATATTGCGGCTCCTCACAACTGATTCATTAGATCATCTATCCTTGGAAGTGGATATTTATTCTTAATCGTGATTTTGTTTAATTGATGATAATCTACACATAGACGTGAAGTCCCATCTTTCTTCTTAACTAATAAAACTGGAGCTCCCCAAGGTGACACACTTGATCTCACAAATTGTTTTTCCAATAAATCCTCTAGCTGTTTCTTCAGTTCGGCTAATTCTATCGGCGACATCCGATAGGGCGCTATAGATATCGGTCCAGCTCCAGGTACAAGATCAATGGAAAACTCGATTTCCCTTACCGGTGGTAGTCCTGGTATATCTTCAGGAAATTCGTTAACCACGAAAATATCCTTCAAGACATCATCACTTTGCCCTTCCAAAGAAGATAATAACAAATACCCACGATCTCCTTCTTTCAGACAAGCTTCCACTTGAATAGCTGTTAGGAATCTAGAATCCTTAGCCTCAGGAAATACTAATGTCTTATTCGAACAATCAATTAGGATATGGTTAGAAGACAACCAATCCATTCCCAAGATTACATTAATCTTGGAAAGAGGCAAACAGATCAAGTCCACATAAAAGATTCTATCCCTAACACAGACAGGACAATTCAGGCATACTGTTGATGTAACTACAAACTTATCAGTAGGAGTAGCAACACTCAGATCATATGGCAATGCAGTCACAGTCAATCCCAAATGCTCAACACAATCACATGCAATGAAAGAATGTGTTGCTCCTGAATCATAGAGTATGGTTAAAGGATTACCTTCAATAGTACCCTCCTCTATTATCAAGTCCTCAGATTTAGCAGCTTCTTCTCCGCTCATTGTATAGACACGACCACCTGCCTGTGGCCTTGCAGTTCAAACATTTCCCACAGAGGATTCCTTCTTTATTTGATCACAGTCTTTGGAGAAATGTCCATGCTGTCCACACTTAAAACAAACAACCTCCTTATGTTGACAATCCTTCGTGAGATGATCCTTCCTACATTTGAAACATCGAATAGGAGTCCCAGCTTGACTTGCCTTATTACCACTAGAACTTCCTCCCACAAAATTGCTTCTTGGTCTGACTTCTTGTCGGTTTCACATACGGCTTTTGCTGAGAGCGATTTGCTTGATTATTCTTCCCTTTTTGGAACCTTGCAGGTCCAAAATTCTTATTTCTTGCCGCACGTTGATGATCAATCTCTTCAACTTTACGACATATTTCAATCAAAGTTGGAAATTGATTAATCTCCAACATCGATCTGACTCTCTTAATATCCACTTTAATCCTTCTTCAAATTTCTTGCATTTCCAAAGCCCTCATCTGGATTCATCTGCAAATATCTCAAAAACTGAGACAGACTTTCAAATTTTACCGCATACTCACTTACGGACATCAATCCTTGTCGTAAGCTCAGAAATTCCATTTCCTTCATATGCCTCACACTTGCTGGAAAATATTTCTCCAGAAATTTTTGCTTAAAAAGTTGCCATGTCACCATCCTTCCTTTGGCTTCCAACAGTCTTCTAGCTCCTACCCACCATCGTTCACCATCTCCTACCAGCATAAAGGTTGCCAACGTAAGCTTCCGTTCATCAGCACATCTCATACCATCAAATATCTTTTCAAGTTCTTGGATCCAAAGTTCAGCTTTCTCCGGATCAAACTCTCCATGAAATTTTGGTGGATTATTCCTTCGAAACTCTGACAAACTGTGCACATTTTCATTAGCCCGTTGATTTTGTTATGCAACCACTTCCGCCATTCTCTGCATTGCTACTACAGCTGCAGCCATGTTCAAATTATCATTCCCATTAAGTTCCATATCTGTGCTATTATCTCCACGTCCACGTCCTAGTCCAGTCATTACTTTCTCTACTCAAACTGGACAATACAAAGAAAGTAAGGCCAATCTTCAAACAATATTGTTTCTTTTCAGAAAACAATAATAGAGAATTACACAACACAAATAAGACAGATCTAACCACAACCCCAAAAGACTCTAACTTGGGCTCTGATACCAACTAATGTAACACCCACCGTAGGGTGTCATATTTATGTTACTTTATTACCCAAAATACCCTCAATCGTCATAAAATGGGATGTTGTGATAAAAATACGAGTTGTAAATTTTTTCTTTCTTTCTTCATGGATAATAATAAAATAGACTTAGCAAAAAATAAAACTATTATACAACAACCTCACACATAATTTACATCATATACATATTACACAAGTGCTATTAGGCTTATTTATTATAGACCACGTCTCGGAACAATAAACACACTTAAAAAATTACACACATAGTTTATATCAGAATTCAAACTTGCCCAAGTTTAACTAAGTAGAAGACCCCTCAGACGGGTCCTCCTCGGGTTCCTCAGCAGGTAGGAATCCGTTATGACGAGTAGCCCTACGAACAGGTGTCCAGGCTGACGATCTATGTTGATTTCTGTTGGGACATAATTTCTAGTATCCCAATGTCGCCTGATATGCAAAGGAAATTCAACATGAACAAAGATAGTCACACAGAAAAATTAATCTCCACGAAACAGTCTACTAATACTAACAGTCAGGTACCCCTCGTAAATAAGTCCTCGCTCATCGGGACTTGTCCTCCATTCTCTAGCTCCTCCATGAAATTGTAGGCGTACATATCTGAAGAAACTGGCTCTTGACGTCATACTGTCAGAATTCTGCGTTCCCTGATGTGAGAAGTAGTTCCTCTTCTCCTTATTGTACCGTTTCTTTCTCAACGTCTTCACCCAATCATAAATACAATATACAGATATACATACAAAAAGGTGAGATCACCTACGCCAATACCAGCATGATAGCACAGAGATAATACAAACAACATATCATGCAAAAATATCATATCATGATCACAATTATGCCATCATCATAGTGTAAAATAATAATTACCATCATGCCACTATCACTGTTTAAATCACAAAATAATTACAGTAACACCATCATATAGATATAGATGCTCAGTTTCATGCATGCACACATAGACTCAAAGTCCTACTCCATGGAGCTAATACTCAAGTCGGAGAAATTGATCGAAAAGATCTGCTAGTACCACGTGCTTCAGACCAAGTGCTATAATTATATCTTGCACATCTAGCACATACACGACAATCTTTGTCAGATCTCGATTAAGAATAGTGTCTCGGTCCGGATCATCGGTGTGTTGCATCGGTCTAACTCATGGTACAGAAGAGCTACCAACTGCCTATTGCGAGCAACCCGCACCCCGATGCCCCTAAGGTCAACAAGTGACCTACACTATGCGTATCGCACCCACTCAAGAGGTGTACGTTTCTCCTAGGTAATTAGCCATATACAGTCCATCGGACCTTTTTCAATGTTTGTGTAATGCACCAATTACCAACCAAAGGTAAATCACATAATTTCTCATACAAAGTTCAAATACTATTTTACGTTCATAAAATGGATTTATGCCAATTATAGGCAAATTACTCAATTTCTTGTACAGTATTCGCATATTGATTTTTAACTGTAAAGTTTACTGTATAATTAACAACAACCTTATATTATTGCATTTTTCTCATTTGAAAAATATTTTTGTCACGTTTTTACGGTCACGTAATATTTTATTATGTAAACAACGATTTGTAACATTTTTATTACGTTTAAAAATTGCGTGATAATTTTTTATTGTATTCTAAAATGCGTAAAAATATTCTTTCATTTTTAAATCGCATAGCGATTTTTCTACAACATTTCGATTGTGTAAAATATTTAAACGCTTTAAAAATTGCGTAGAAATATTTTAACATTTTTCAAATTGCGTAATTTAAAAATTATGTTTTTGAGTTACGTAAATCATTTTTCACCATTTTTACCCTTCATAAAATATTTCTTAACTTTAAAATATTATTTTGGACTTTTCTTACAATAATATAATTTCTTACTTTATTTTCTTCCTATTCTTAGTCAAAAAAATTCTTTTCCGTAATATATTTCCTCAAAATCACTTTTTATTGATTTAATTTTACAAAATCACATTTAGTTGATTTAATTACTGTTTCTAATTTTAAATTTCCTAACGTTTTCCAAAACCCAATAAATAAATTCTACGTTAGTAAATTTAAGTTACAAACATTTTCTTTTATATTTCTAAATCACTTCTAAAAATTAATTCTCTTTAAAATAATTTGAAGTTCAACACCTTCAATCTCCCTTTTTCTTTTATTTATGAAAATTCCACTTGATAACACTTTAATTCCCTTTTCAAAAATCCTTATTGGAAAATTCTTATATTTTATAACATCAAAACATTTTTCTAAATTATCAAAACATTATAGATGGCCATTGGAACCATGAAATATTTTTCTTCTAACTTAAATAAATTCCATTCTTGTTTCTACACAAAATAAATTCATGAAAACTCAACTCCAAAAATCGTGTGCATTCTCTTTACAAAACAAACTATTTTGTTTATTTTCTTTACTTCTCAAATCATTCAATTTTATTATTTATGAAAATATAATTTTTTGAACACCAAATTGGTTGATGTCTTATCCGAAATTTACTTTAGTTCAAGGACTAAAAATGAACTCCATAGTTCTTGAAAAATTTCAATAATAACTTTAGTCTTGGAAGTTCAAAACCCTGACCTCCTCCATGGCCTTTGGAGCCAAAATTTTGCTTATTTCAACATACATCCATCATAATATATTCAACATATATCATCATGCATATTATAAGCATACCATATAAACAAATAAAAATCATATTAAGCATGCATACACAAGTAAATCATACAAAGCATATCAAGCATAGGCAAAAATAATCAAAGCACATAACACACATAACTTATTACATGACCATGGATATGAATCCTCACATGGATTCACCATCCACCAAATATAAAACTATCTCTCACCACCATGCTTGGTTGGTGAGATGGATCTCCCTCTTACCTCTTGAAGAACTACCAAAAAGCTTGTTGCTTTGTGTTTTGAACAAGATCTCCACCAACACAAGTTCTTAAACATGAAACAAATACAAGAAAATTAGTATATCAAGCTTGAATAAGAAGAACCATGGGTCAAACATAGTTTAGAACATGAAAAAGAAAAGAATAAATGAAGTTTCCTTACACTTCACTAACAAAACTCTAGAACTTGATCTTAGTAAAAGTCCTTCAAGATGGAAGATTTAGAGAAAGTCTTCAACATGAAAGTTGTTTAGAATAAGGTAAGGATTCAAGAAATTAGGTTGTATGAAATTAAAGAGTGATGGAGGAGAGAATTAGAGTGCTTGGCCGAATGGTCTTCTTTTAGGAGGGAGAATGGAGTTTTCTTTGGTTTGTTCTTGAAGCTTAAGTGGAAAAGGTGAAGAAGTGATAATATGAAGTGTAGAAATGAATTTTATTGGTCTTCCAAAGTGATATTGCCGTAGCATGCATTGGAGAGAAGTGTAAAGTGAAGTTTGAAAAATATGATCATTAATGATCAATAGGAAATGGTCTTGACACTTGGCTATTGTCTTCATCCTTTTCTTTGGCCTAAAAAGCCTATACAAAATTGTCTCCCTTCTTCCTTGCTTCTCTAAACCGCCCCCCCTCTTCATGCACTCCAAATGTGACAAATTTCATAACCATCACTTTAAGCCATCCGAACCATTGATTAAAAGAATGGTTTAGATTAAAAATAGTTTCTAGGTTTAGGTTATAGATGGAAGACTTTATTTGAGCCATTGGATCATTTTTGGCTTGCAATCCTAATCATTAAATGTGTCTCCAAAATGAAGGGTCAAGATTACACCTTCAAACTTTACATCCAAGGGTCGAAAATGGTTGTAGTCATTTTTTGATGACCAATTCTCCACCATTGATCTAAATCCAAATCCAATGGTCATTAATGATCCATCTCCACCATTGATTAATTTTACATCTGAGGGTTGATAATGGTCATAGTCATTTATAAGACTAAATCTCTACCCTTGATTTAATTTCCATCCAACGGTTATAATTGATCTTATTTACTTTTAAGATCAAATCTCCACCATTGATTAAATCAAGATTAAATCTCCAACGGTAATTAAATTGATGGTGGATATCCAAACCACCAATATTGACTTAATAGTATAGAATTTTATTTTTTATCTGTTATAACCTCATGAAAGAATATATTTACTGTATTTTTATCATTCGATAATTAAATACAGTAAAGGAAATTTTTTTGAAACTGTTTTCGAATTCAGGTTTAGTAAGATCCCCTGTCTCCGTCTAAACAGTACAAATTTTTCTATACGTAAAAAAATTTTCACTTTGCGGGACCCACCTAGGCCCATGTATGGCCACCTGGGCCCACATACACCTCGTGGGGCCTACAAACAGTAAAAATTTCAAAATGACACGTAAAATCACAAAAATTAGAAAATTCACAAATATCAAATTAGATTACGTAAATTAATTAAGACTAAATAGTAAAAATTAAATTACATAAATTTTTCGGCCCAAAAATTATTATTTTTCTGACACGGAACAAATTACTCAAAACGATCAAATATACAGATGGAATATTCAAAATAATTTTATAGTACACAAAAATCACTAAACAGTAGAAGTCTGTTAACTGTCAAAATTACTATTTAATAAATAGAAAGTTTGGGTTGTTACACGAATAGACTAGTGTAGGTCACTTGTTGACCTTCGGGGCGTCGGGGTGCGGGTATCTCACAATGGACAGTTGGTAGCTCCTCTGTGCTGTGAGACAGACTGATGCAAACGCACCGACAATCCAGACCAAGACACTATCCTATATCGTGATCTTATGAAGAATGCCTTGTATAAACCATGTTGCATAATTTGTTGATAATTAAAGCACTTGATTTGAGGCTGATGAGATATAGGCATGTCTCTTTGATCATTCTCTCTGATGTTGTGTTTAGCTCCATGGAGTAGGATTTTGGTACATTGTGCATGTGCATAGTCTGTCAACATATTTATCTAGCATAAATATATATGATTATGGAACTGTTTCTTTTAATGATGTTATGACTATCTGTATTATCAAATTATTTATCATCTAAATCCTGATGCTGTTTATTATGTTTTCCAAGTTGTATGGCGTCCTGTGTAACATCCCGAAAATTTTTTATTTCATTATAAACGATCATTTTATAATATTTATGATTTTTAGGAATTTTTGTGGATTTTTCTGAAAATGATGAATATTTTAATATATTCTTCGTTTTACGTGTACACCGAATGAGCGGGAAACTAGAATATTTTTCCTGAGGTGGTAAACTTTGAACTGTCAACGTGTCAACGGGGGATCTTACTAAACCCGAGGCCGGGCACAATTTACGAGGTTTACATTTTTTGAGGTTTTATCTGTTAAATAAAATTTTGGTATCATAAAATCATGTGATGAATAATAAAATATTATTTTCATCAATTGTAAATTTTATTCACTGAGAAAATAATTTCACAATGTAATTAATCATCTGTCAGATGTATTTAATTTGGAGACAAGCTTACTATGTACTTTATCGAGGAGCGCGCGAAGCTTCTCAAGGAAGCTTCCTCTAACCATTATTTTATCATTTCTCTCTCCTCCCAAATTTGTGTTGCATGTTTGAAATTAAGGGGGTCTAATTCATTTTTCATTCTCACATTTTCCTCCTCCTGTACGCAGCACTCACTATTCACTCATCTTTATCTCTTTTCATTTCACTCCACAGCAGCACACCATCCACCCACATTTGTATTTTTATCTTCCAAAACGTCATACTCCTAGCACCATTTCGTGTTTGGAGAACCACCATCATTGAGGAAATCATCTTCAAAGTTCTACATTTTCTTCTTCATTTTTCTCCACTGTTGAAGCTTAAAGGTTGGAACTTTAAGGTAAAGCTTTTAGCTTTTTCCTCATCTCCTCTCATTTTCGTAACCCACAGTCATTTTGATGACCATGGGTATCCATTTCAATACTTGATTCTGATTTTGGTAAGTTTGAATGTTCAAGGATCTCCTGGGAGCTGAAAACGTAACTTCTGACCAAAAGGAGCAACCTTTCTTTGTGCTTCTCCCAAGTAAGAGGAGGACACTCCTCCTCAACCTCTTTTAGCATTTAGGGACGTTGTTTGTGATTGGCACTGTGATTCATCTCTGTTTGAATGCTGCTGGTGATGTATTTGTATATGCTATTTGATTATTATGTGATTTGATATATATGTCTGGAACGTATAATCTAAAAGGAACGCTGTCGGGCTGGCTCTCGGATGGCCACGCCTTGAGACTAGAATTTTGGGATTATTGGTGAGAAGTGGTAATGACTTGATTTCTGATCATTAAGTGAAATGTCAAAACCTGTCGTGTAGGAACCCCTGGCCAAACCCGTCGAATGTGATGCCCGTCGAATTTGATTCCTGGTCATTTAGTGCAATGTCAAAACCTGTCGTGTAGGAACCCCTGGCCAAACCCGTCGAATGTGATGCCCGTCGAATTTGATTCCTGGTCATTTAGTGCAATGTCAAAACCTGTTGTGTAGGAACCCCTGGCCAAACCCGTCGAATGTGATGCCCATCGAATTTGATTCCTGGTCATTTAGTGCAATGTCAAAACCTGTCGTGTAGGAACCCCTGGCCAAACCCATCGAATGTGATGCCCATCGAATTTGATTCCTGGTCATTTAGTGCAATGTCAAAACCTGTCGTGTAGGAACCCCTGGCCAAACCCGTCGAATGTGATGCCCGTCGAATTTGATTTCTGATCATTTAGTGCATTATCAAAATCTGTCGAGTATGAACTTCTGGCCAAACCCGTCGAATGTGATGTCATGATCACTCAGTAAAGTCGAAACCTGTCGAGTATGAACCTCTGGCCATGCCCGTCGAATATCTGTCGAGTATAAACTCCTAACCACTTAGGAGAGAAACTCCTCTAATGCAAAATCCGTCGAATTTGAATGACCACATCCGTCGAGTGAAATATTCGTCGAGTTAGAATGCCAATAACCATTGAGACATACATGTCGAGTGGATCTTGTGTCCATTTATCAGAAGCTTCCCAAAGTTAATATTCATCGAGTAGAACGTCAAGACCCGTCGAATTAGAGTTCTGACCACAGTGTTTTCATCGGTTCGACACTTGGGAGATTTCTCCAACGTCGACACCCACATCCGTCGAATTGGACTTCTGCTGACCTTCTGGAAAGAATTCGACAGTTCTGACCTCTGTTTGATAGAACCCCCATCCGACAGAAATTGGTTTTTGTCCAATCTTGTTATAAAATGTTCTCCCATTTTTCATCCTTATGCCACGTTAGTCTTCGTCGAATGGCAGCCTCAATTTTCCACTAAATGCATAGTATCCGTCGAATTCACAACCATGGTTTATCACCCCATACCTAGTAATTAAATCTGTGATGTTGTTGGTGATTCTGGCCATGTATCTTCCTGGATTCAAAACCCTTGGATTAATAAAAGTACATAAATCATAAATGATTGGATGATTAGAGATTAAGTAGGGATTCATAAACAGGGAAGAACTTGAGTATGGGTGAGCTTTTGAGGCACATAATGAATTTAATGGTTGACTTTTATCATGACTATGAAATGGAAATTGTGAATGTCCTTAAAATGTACTATTGGATTGTTGTATACCCGTGAATGGGATCAGATCTTGTGATAAATGATATGACATGCATGTGAAGCATGATGGGCCTAGTTGGTCATGAGGAGTATGATTGTGTCATGCATTGAACAAAAAGAAAGAGATTGTCCATTGGACTTGGTTAAGGCCGGTAGCCTAGGAGTTGAACTTACACCTTTGTGCGGGTGCGAATAGACAAGTGTAGGTTACTTGTTGACCTTGGGGGCGTCAGGGTGCGGGTACCTCACAATGGGCAGCTGGTAGCTCTCTGTCTGTGAGGCAGACAGATGCAAACACACTGACGATCCGGACCGAGACGCTGTCCTATGTCGAGATCTGTGTAGAATGTCTTGTAAAATGTCATGTTGTATAAAATGATAAATTGAGAATTTTTAGCACTTGAGGGCCTGGGCAGCCAAGAATACAGACATACCTCCTGATCGTTCCCTCCGACTGTTTTGTGTCTAGCTCCATGGAGTAGGATTTTGACTATTGAGGGCACATGTGCATAGTGAGTCCATGAATTATCTGGCATACATTGTTATTATAATTGGAACTGTTGTACTTCTGATATATCTATATGTATATGACTGCCTGGAACTGTTTAGTTGATCATAATTGCTATGGAATGTTTATTACCATTATTGCTGTCATAAATGCTATATGGGCGCTTTGCGTCGTTTGGTTTCTCGATGCTATAATTGGTAATGATGGTAGGATGTCTTACCTCTTTCTTGTACTTTTCTTGCTCTATGTCAATTTTTGGTTAAAGACTGTAAGTGGGAACGAGGTTGGATTCTTTTGGATTTTCTTGGTTTGACCCACTGTATCCGGTAATGTCGTCGCAAAGGGAGTTCTATTGGGTTCGTTCGAATTGTGTTCACTTGTGGTGTCAACGCGCGACGAGTCGATTGGACCGACAAGATATATTTAACATGCTGAGGATCTGACTTTGACCATGAAGAGGACTGCGATTGAAGACCTTATCCTATATTTCTCACTACACCGGTGAGTCCGGAGTTGCCTCACGCATTCGGGATTTGATGGAGTGCCCAACTCCTTAGTTGTAGATAGGGTGTGGGTAGTTGATATTTTATTTTGCATTACCTATATAAAAATGTATTTTGGGTATGTGTATGTTTTAAGGTGATTATCCAGACTTAAAGGTTGTAAATTGAGTACATTCTATAATTCATATTTTAATTAGTTGTATATGTAATATTCATTCGTGGCTCCTATTTTCCTCATATGCGAAATAATTAATATATTTGTAAAGTTTGTTATTTGACAATGTTAGCACGCCAAAATTTAGTGACCGTGATATAATGACGATTGTGCCGTGGTTATTAAATTGAGGGGTGTTGCGTCCTGCATTGTTTCTGGTTCTTTACTGCCATAACTGGTATTGATGTTGGATATCTCACCTCTTTTCTGTTTTCTGCTATTCTGTTTATATTTATGCTTCTCAAAGGACCGAGGCAAAGAAGAGCTTGAGTTTCCTGGTTTTGGGGCGAGTTAGTCTTCTGCTTGGCTATCGTATCCTGGTGAGGTTTTCTTGGGTATGCCAGACTGAGGTTCCACGAATGCGGTGACTCTTGGCACGTCGACTTGATCACCAAGCATTTCATCTACGTGGGAGATGTGACTATATCTTTGGCTTAGGGTCGTTATGATCCACCTGTTTTCTCTTTTGATGTTGTTGTAACGCTAGAGTTCTACATGCCGATATGTGAGGTGTGGGGTGATCGCGAGTATACTCCACACGAGGATTTGTTCCTATCCTCTGCACGAGCTCCTGCTCGTGAATCTGTTGCTCTTGTAAGGATTTTTCCTTATGGGGAGGAACCTGAGGAGGACCCCTCTGAGGCTCCTTCTCAATAATTTGTTAGGGACATGATACTTTTTGTAGCCTTGGTGGCTGTCTGTATATATCTTTTTCGGTATGTAAAGCTTCTGCTTTCTTTTGCTAACTGTTGATGTATATAATTACTTATGTTATGTATCTAAATATATATATAGTATATATCTTTTGTATAAATGTATGGTTTGATCTTCATGTTGAGTTCCGCTAAGTTTATGTTTTCTGCTTAAAAATAAATAAAAGAGAATTGCTAAGTTAGGATACTTTATTGATGAATAGGTTAATACCTATAAATAAAATAAACCGGGTCCTAATAGTTTCTTTTGAGTTCCGTTTGGTGTGACACCCTTGCGAAGGGGGCGTCACAGTTGTGGTATAGTTAGTATGCTTATTTTTGTGGTATGGTCAGTATTCATATATTGTGATATACATTGTTAAATTATCTATTAGTTGATAACATGATTATACCTATTGTTCTATGATATTGCTAAATGTGAATGGCATTATTGTCATTATTGTTTCTATACTGCCATGCTGGTATTAATGTAGGGGATCTCACCTCTTTATTGTATTGTTCTGTTTATTCTGTTCTATATTTATGTTTTAAGAAGACTGTGATGGTGGTGAGGCAAAATCTTCAGGGTTTCGTTAGGATGCAATTTCATGGGGGCATCAAAGCGTGGCGTGTCCATTTGGACATGGAGTGCATTCAGTATGTTGGAGATGCTATCTTGCTTTGGAGTAGGACTTATTATGAGGTCACTATTTTCTCTTTTGATGCTTATGTGCATTTGGAGTTCTCTATGCCTATTGGAGAGTAGTAGGGTGATCTTCATAACACTCCTAAGGAAGATTTTGAGGTGTCGACTGCTCGGACTTCCATCCGTAGTGACATGCCCCGACTAAGGAATTTGTCCGTTAGGGATCTTGAAGAGGATCCGGAGGAGGATCAGGTGCAGGACCCTTCCATTCAAGTGTTTGGAGTTAGGCTAGGTTTAGTTTTGATATGGTAGTGATACATATTATTTGGAGTACGTAAGCTTTATGTATTTAAGTTGTTACTAATTTATGTTATGTACATGAGAAGTATATTATTCAGTATTGTGTTTCATGGTTTTAATATTTTGTTAATTTTATGTTATCTGCGAAAAATGAATTTTACAACTCGTATACTATTTAAATAAATTAATTATGACTTGGGTTTTTAGTTTTAGAATGTTTTAGTCCGAAATGTATTACCCCAAGGAGGGTGTTACATTCACTACATCACAAACCATTTATTTGTGACTTAGAAATAAATCCTCTTTTATTTATTTTCATTATTCTAGCAACTTATGCTATTCTTTAGGTCATTAAAAGTTACTTTCCACACTTTGTGTTATAGCAAAATAGCCTAACTATCTCAAAAAGCTCATCTAAATTAATAGATAACTCATGCTTGAGTTGTTGAACTTCTATAACCCTAATTAAGACTAACTTATTAGAGTGGATGTTACATTCTCCCCTCCTTTTTAAATTTTGTCTCCAAAAATTCCTTACCTCGTATCATATATGATATCATACTCGAGAAGATTTCACCTCTTTTAGCTATATCTTACTCAACCTTAGAGGTCCTCATTCTGTAAGAAAACTTATGGAATCTCAAAATCATCTACTAACTTAACTTGTACTAAACCTAAAGTGATTTCTGCTTCTTTCTTAGGTTGTAACTTGGTTATCTTCTTAGGAAACACTTTTAGATATCCTCTTATCACAGTTATTTTCCCTAAGACTTGCTCAACTTCACAAATAAGAAAGAAAGGAAATTGTATTCTTAAGTCTTTTTTTCTAAGAAATTACTCACTAGTTTAACTCTTAAAACATAGACTCTAAAGGAATAGGCACAAAAGAATGATCAGATATAAGCCTCAATGTCTAATCTGATCAATCCAAAACAACATAATTTGTTAACAACCAAAACCATGCCTAGTCTAACGTCTATGTCAAGAAGAGATAAACAGATAACATTCACAAAAGAAATCTTACCTTCTATTTTCGTACAATGATCCAAACTTACTAAGGAAGTTGTGATTAATTTTCTGGTTTCTTGTATAAGATCAGGAGATTGAGCCACCTCCTTACTACTTAGAGTATAAACTCTTACTCTAACATGAGGTTAGGCACTACTCCCTACTTCTGTGTACAATTACTTAAAAGTGTTCTGGTCAGCCATAAGTATAACATACTATTTGGTCAATAGGGCAAGGTCTACTATAACATCCTAATATTAATATCTCATAGTAAATAACATTTAAAGAGATAAACAGTATTACAACGTTACTACTTATATATAGACCTGATAAATATATCTATAATGTACATTGGAGATACTATAGAGAGTCTTATGAAATGTTGAAAACATAAAACTCATAACAAAATGCATATAATATATATATACACACACACACACAACATTAGCGTCCCATGGGGCATGAAGTAATACATAACGCTTTACATTACAAAGGAAGTATAAATAAATACAAAGATTGTAACATAAGTACTAAAACTAAAACTATTCTAATTCTTTAACTTCCTTTTTCTTCTTATTCTTTGAAAAACTTTCACTTGGAATTACATGGCAACATAGCGGGGTGAGAATTAACAATTCTTAGTATGAGTAAAACAAAACCAATTATACATAGTATAATAAACATAATCTTATCATATGCTGAATAAGGTATGTTTAAACTCTACAAGGTTATACTTTAGTAACTAAAGATACCAAGTTAACATACATTCCATCATACATACTTAGTCCAACTTAGAACCAATATGTTTAACTAGGATCATTGATTTAGTATATTATCTTGTGGTAAATAAAGGAAAAGCTCATCCTTACATTACACGTACCCTGACACTATCGAGAAGTTAGGGCTGAATCCTTGCTCAAAAGAACCTTTTGGACTCCCTAATTATCTCCCTTGTTCTAAATGATTGTGCACATCATGAAAGGATACTCACAATGACTAATACTACCAGAACATCCTACATACATACATCTAAACACCGCATCATCACTCATTATATCTTAAATGATACAAATACCACAAAAGTGGCCTAAGGTGCTAGATGTTTACCTAAAGCAAACCATTACTCATTGCATGCTCAAAGGTTTAAACTTTCTCATACTTGCTAGGTGATAAGTTCCCCGTTGAAATATCCTTATTTGTGTCTTGACATACATTAGAAAACATACATAAATGATTTCAACTAGTAGGAAACATCAATACATCAAGAGTCTCATTTTTGAGAAATTCTGGAGCTCATGCCTCGGCACAGCCCTTGTCACGCCACGGTGCGCATCCCTATAGCCCTCAAGCCTCAGTGTGGTTCTCAGTCACGCCACGATGTGCTACTCTCGGGTGCACATACTTTGAAGTGCATGCCTCTGGGCCTTCCCATGCCATGGTGCAAGTTGCAAAAATTAGATTCTGTAAAATTCTGTAGAAACCGTGCACTGTTCCATTGGATCTTTTCATGAGATTTGGCCATTCCAAAATAGTTTTATAGGTGATTTTAGGTCCCTAACCAGTTCACTAACACATAGGAATCATTAATCACTAACTCAAACCACTAACTTTGGATTCATGCACCAAAATCACCCATGCTTTGACCTAAAACCCCACTTTGTGCATCAAAGGTCCAAATGAGAAGTTCTAAGTTTCTCACGCAAACTCATACTATGAACAAGTCATAAACAACCATTGAAATACATTCAAGTAGGAAAAACACTTCAAAATTCTCTAAAACCCAATTTGACCTATTATGCATCAAGTATGCATCAATGATGAAAAAGGATAAAAGAAGCTATGAAGAACACTAATCCCCTACCTTAGGTCCTTGATGATGGTGGATGATCAAACCTTGGATTTTCATTTAGCCTTCTTATTTTTCTCCTACTCTTCCTCCTTCTTTCTTTCCTCTTTTTTCCTTTTTTCTCTCATGTTTTCTGTTTCTGTGTTTACAGCAAAGAGCCGTGAATGAGGATTTAAAAAGGAGGATGCAAATGTCTTATATAGCCTTTAAGGCCATAAACTAATATTTCCTGATCTTCTAAAAACACTTAGATTTAGCTAACTAAAGTTTTCTAACTTCTAACAACTTTAAAATAAATACTAAGATTCATTAAAAAAGTTGTTTCACCATTATCTTATCTTTCCATGTCTGCTGCTAGTCAATCCGACATTAAATGCACACTAGTATACTTAAAAATGTCAAACTAACTCAGTTTACCTTGAAACTAAAACTACATCTTATTTTATACATTTGTGACCTAGAAATAAATTATTTATATTTATTTCCATCATCTAAGCAATTTATGCTATTATCTGAATCATTTTAAGCTACTTTTCACCTTTTGGGTTGCAACAAAGTACCTAAACTAACTCAGTTCGTCACAAAATTAAACAGGCATGTTAAGCAAGTCATATGCTACCTTTGTACACATATACAAGTCTAACATGTCATTAAGGATATTACATCTACCACCACATTGACTCCTACATCTAATATACTTTGGTCCCATCATTTCTGCTTAATTTTACTTGACTCTATCTTAAGGATAACTATGTCTAGAAGCACACTTTATATACCTATCATCCTCTCTCTTCCTCTTATGAAAACTTTGTAACTTTTGTTCCACTTAAGGCTAGCTGTAGGGACCCTTAATTGTTCTCTTTGAATGGTACTAAAAGCACCATTATATCTTTTTCAATTAATCAAAAATAAGCTTCTGTTGACCTATTTTGACTAATTGAAACTATGCTAGTCGAACTACTCTCTAGTCAGTTCGATTCTTCTCGAATATGCGCCTATAGAATAACTATCCATTCACTAGGTCTTCTTCGAAACATAAACGAAAACTTGCTAACTGAATAACTCTTATAGTATATTCAATTAACCTTAAACTCTTGCCAATCAAATAGCTCCCTTTGTCTAATCGGCTAGCCTAACTTACCATTCCGAAATGGCCTATTCAAATAGCTCTCTAAGTCTATTCAATCAACATTAAACTTACATAATTTTAAACTATTGTTTAAAACTACCCTTATTACTTAGCAAAGTGCTTATCTCACTTCTTTGCTTGGCATAAGACTTCACTCATCCTATTTCCCTTAGTAATAAGCTTTTCTCGCTTTACTACCCTTGGTAGAGAGCTTAACTCACTTTTACTACCTTTTACATGAGACCCTTGGTAGAGAGCTTAACTCACTCTTACTACCTCTTACATGACTGCTTTCTCACTCCTCATGTTTCTCGACAAAGAGCTTAACTCATTACTTTGTCCTAGGTAGAGTGCTTGTCTCACTCCTCTACCACACTTGGCAAGATTTGGACTCACTTACTTGCCCTATGTAGAGAGCTTCTCCCTCCACACATCTGACTTCAATAAATTATTTTACTCATATCTTTACTCTCACAAGGTTCTTTTCTTGCTCCCTTGTCTTACAACTCCATCCTTAACAAAGAGCTTTACTCACTCTTTTGCAAGGTCAAAGAGTTTATCTCACACCCTTAGTTAGGATAATTGTGCTAAGGTTTAACTTTAACTAGTAAAGGAACCATTTCTTTACTAATACTCCATTTCAACCCAATATAATGAGATAATAGAGCATTTCTTTGAAACTTGTATATTTAACTCAACTCTAACTACAAGAGAGTAAATCATGCCACTATGATAAGTATAGCTTTCTTATCAAACTTGTATCAACAACTTTGATAAATGTTTCCACTTATATATACACAAATATAAACTTAGAAAACATAACTCAACTTCACTAAATCATGATTTTACTTTGAGTGTCATGAAAAACTTAATACTATTCATCCCTTGCCAGCTTTCACAAAACAAAGAATGATGAACACAGAAAAAAAGAACACCACAACCACTTAACTCAGAGTTCTATAGACTGAAGTTTGATTTTGTAGCTTACTCTATACTTAGCTCGTACTTCCTCAAACTTAGCCATATACTAGCCTACTAACATGCCACCTAGGTAGGTCTTAGGAACTATATCTCCTTGGCATTCTGTAAGTTCTTAGGGAAGTGTTTATCCAGAAAAGAATTTCAAAACACTCCCTAAGTAAACTAAATATCAGATATCTCAACCAACTTCTTGGCATCTGCCACCAAAACTTTGCCTCCCTTTCTAACATAGAGAAGACAACCAAAACTCCCAGGTCATCTGGACATACCTCAACTGTAAAAAAATTTCTCCATTTTCTTAAGCCATCTCTCTATTCCAAATAGGTCTTACTTTTGCAAAAAGGATACAGGGTTGGCCTTTTTAAACTTTGAGAGATCTGGAAAGTTTCAGTCTTCTACTACAACCACTCCATACACTAATTGTACTAGTGGTACTAGCTGCTGAGATGAAATTCATTTCATCCCCTCTAAAACTCTATTTACGATAGCAGTCTACTTCCTCATAGCAGTTGCCATCTCTAAGCACACTTCAACCATAATAGCTGAACTTTCACTAGAAGAATTCCTATTTCTCCTAGTTCGCCTTGGTTAAGTAATAGTTTCCTATACATACAAAGCAATACATATCAAGTTGTTCAGTCTAAATATTATGTAACAGTGTGACAGTAACCATCAACATTCATACCTAAGGCCTGTCATAAAATTCTATCCACACATCTCACACATGAGACTAGGAATGCATAACACTTAGCGAAAAAATACTAAACTTTCCTAAGCCTAGTCAGTCCATATCCCAGTTCAATAGGATGAACTGCTTTGATAGCATAATGTAATATCCTAATACCTGTAACCTAGTATATCTGACATATACCTAGATAAGCAGTATTAGCTATGCTACTTCTAACTTAAAACATCAACAAATCCATAACATTTATACAATCATTATAGAGAGTCATACCTAAAAGTCATACACATATACATCACTAGCCCCAAGGGCAAAGTGTTATACATACAACGTTCACATCTTCAAAGGAAATATAAATAATTTCATAAGCTTTATCTGTAAAAGAAACAAATAAAACTATACTACACTAGTTCTTCTGTATCTTTATCTTCTTACTTTTTGATGGTTTTTGACCTGGATTTACATGGAAACCTAACAGGGTGAGAAATCATATATTCTCTGTAAAAGCAATTCCAAAACCAATATTGGTAATATTCATACCAAATAACTACACCAAATATACATACATTAATACTTGAACTTTCTAACAATAGATTATGAATTCATAAAGACATTGAATCTCTACTCAATATCACCAGAACATTCACATCTCCTCTTTTGTAAAGGTTCCTCAAGCTAAAACATAATCTATAAACATAAAGTCATCATTTATATGATAATTACAATTATCTACACAATCATATCATACCATAGCTACTTCATTCATAAACTTGTTATAAGTACTGCACATATAACATTCTTCTGTGAATAAACTTACTAACTTGGTATTTAGGATTCACAATAGGCAATTGAGTCTTAACTGGATACCACTAGAATATTTACATTTCCTTACTCTACGTAAACATTCACTAAGCCAATCCATTACCTTAAACTCACATGTATAACTATCAATGATATAGAACAACTACCCATATAATTGTAAAATATCATCAACACTAAGCAACTACCCATACAATTGCTGAGGAAAAGGAAATGATAATGTATGCAGCATGCTTGCATGTATGAAATGTTCGAGAATGATGATTATGAAATGCAATGTAATTATGTAATTGTAGAATTGTGTGTGTGTCATTTGTATATTCCCCGTTCTCTTTAAACTTGTAGTTATGAAGACTGACTCTTCAAACTACCTGGTAATAAGTGGACTAGTTCCTACTCACACTGGTGAGAGTATTGATTTCACTATAAAAAAATGAGTAATCTTGGCACTCTGAGAAACTAGGGCTAAATCCTCACTCAAAGAGCCTTTAGGACTTTCCCACCCTCTCCTTTGGCCACATGATTGTGCATATCATTAAAGATTACTCTACTTGGGGATTAGTAAGTAATGGGAAACTATGCGACGTTATGTTTAACTTATATAAAACCACCATATCAACTCATCACATGATTCTCTCTAATCAAGTGAAGAACTAAACTCTGGTCAATATGTACTCTCAGCTCACTTCTAATTCATAAAGGAGCATATTCCAAGTTTCTAGTTAAGTAATCATACTTATGATACTTGTATCTAGCTTACCTTATTATCACACCACAAGTGGTTACCTATGCCACACTAGTGTGCTGAAGGTCCTAGATACCTACTATAGGCAATTCCAAACTTATGGAGTGCTTAAAAGACTAGAACTTTCACAATAACTCTATACTAAGTCCTTTCATACATCTATAGCTCAACTTTCAACTTAAAGAAGCACTTCATGCACTATAGCATTCAACTATTACAAAAGAACTCAACTTACTTGTATCTAGTACTCTACCTCATCACCTTATATGTGATATCAAATGCAACACTAGGTTGCCTAAGGGACTAGATACATATATATAGCAATTCACAACTTTTAGAATGCTATAAGACTTAAACTTGTACATACTTTCTATGTTAGCTCAAACTTTTGAAGTGAAAGGGTAACTCTTTATGTACATACTTCCTTTCAACCTTAAAAGTGAAACTAATGTTTCTAGAGCTCCTATTATCTTTAACTTATCTTGATTGGATCACTAATCTCCAATACATAGGTTTACTAGGGTTACTTTTAACCTAAAGAGTGCAAAACTTTGTTTTTCCTAGGCCTATAACTGGTTATTCTACTAGGATAATCAGTTAGTGCCCTTAAAACTCTATTTTTCCTAAAACAGAGGACTAGTAATCGATTACCACCTTGTGCTAATTGATTACCACAACTAAAAACCTCAAAACAAAAGCTTGGTAATTGATTACCATACTGTGGTAATTGATTACCACTTAAATTTACGCATTCCAAAAGCTTGGTAATTGATTACCTTGTTGTAGTAATTGATTACCACCTTCATCTCTCATTTTCCACGAGCTTGGTAATCAATTACCACATCTTGGTAATCGATTACCAAATTTAGAAAACCAGAAAACCAAGTTTCTCATGCAGCAAACCCATTTCCAAACTCCCTTTAATAAAAACTACATTGGCCAAATAGGTCTCATAATCTTAATCATTAACAAAGGAAGTTCAACAACAAGGAAAACAACATCAACTCATGGAATCAAGATCAAATCCAAGCAACCAATACCCATTTTCCAACTTTCTATATTGAAATAAATGGATATAGCTAAGGCTCAGAATAGCCATCTTACATCCTCTAAGCTGAAAATAGCTCATATCTAACATAACAAGCAAGAACCGATCAAAGGAACCATGATTTTCCTCAAAACACAAATTCCTTCACCATGTAAAACTGAGAAACAAGATGAAGATGAGAAGGAGATGATGAAGTAAAGCACCCCTACCTCTTGTAGACAAGGTGATCCTCAAGCTTTGATGAGGTCTTTATGTTCCCCTTTCATTTCCCTCCCTTTCTCCTTCTCTTACCCTTCATTCTTCTCTCCTTCCTATTTCTTTCCTTTTCCTCTATTTCTACCTATCTCAGCCGTGAAGAGGAAGAGAAATTAAGAAAGAAAATTTAAACTTTGCCACTTATAGGATAGGAAACTTGTTTTGCTAAAACTTTGTATTTCTTAGGAATATTTTAATCTCACTAAAACAAGTTTCCTAACTTCCTTAAGTACTAGAATAAATCCTAAGATTCATCTAAATACCAAACTCACTATTTTCATAATTTTCTATATCAGCACTAAGTTAATCTGGTATTAAGACATATAACCAGTGTACTTAAAAATACTAAACTAATTCAGTTTATCTTGAAACTTTCACTACATCACAAACCACTTATTTGTGACTTAGAAATAAATCCTCTTTATTTATTTCCATTATTCTAGCAACTTATGCTATTCTTTGGGCCATTAACAACTACTTTCCATACTTTGTGTTAGAGCAAAATAGCCTAACTATCTCAAAAAGGTCATCTAAATTAACAGATAAGTCTTGCTTGAGTTACAGAACTTCTATATCCCTAATTAAGACTAACTAATTAGAGTGGATGTTACATCTAAAAGCACAATAAATAACTCAAGTTTGTCTGCCTCTTCTTCTTCCTCTTGGAAGAGTCTCGACCTAGATTTATCACGGAAACAAATAAATGGGATGAGAATTCATAATTCTCAATAATCAATTTATAAAACGTGATATCATGAAGCCTCCAGCTGCTTCAGGAAAAAATAACTCATGCACAAATAACTAGAAAGGTTGCATAAGCCAAAACCAATCCTTTCTCTTCCCGACGCAATAAGTTTATTCATTTACGAAATATGGTTTAATCATCACACAAATAACCAAATTCTATGAATAGAACTAAAAACAATAGATTAGGTCCACAATAAATAAATAAGACCCTACTCATTACTATAAGAATATTTACATATTCACTATGTAATACTTACAAAGCAACCGTAACCTTATCACACTTCGATACCAATAAAAGAGACAACTGCCCATACAGTTGTCAAATAATGCAATGTATAATATGTCATATGATTATGCCTAAGAAATGTCCTAAAAGTATGCTTGTGTAGGTTTTTGTTTTAGAAAACATATGATACTTGCTTAATCCCAAGAACCTCGTTCTCTTTTACTTTTCTAGGTAGTAGGGCATTCGACCACTTAACATTACTTGGTGATGAGTGGACTTATTCTTTCTACCATAATAGTGTACTAGATGCCACCTCGCAACATGAAACATCCTCAATAACATGTTAGACTTGTAGATGGTTACAAAGGTAGCCTAATACTTGCTCAACATGTGTATGTAGTTTAGTGACAAACTAAATTAGTTTAGGCACTTTGCTACAATACAGAATATGGAAAGTGGCTTAAAATGACTCAGAATATGGCTTTAAAGGCCAAGTTGAGCGAAATGTATATGGATAATTTGTTTTTAGGTCACAAATGAACTAAGTATAATGCAGTTAAAGTTTGGCGGTAAACTGAGTTCGTTTGGTATTTTTAAGCACACCAAGTGAGCATTTTAATACCAGATGGACTTAATGCATATATGAAAATTTATGGAAATGATGAATTTTATAATTAGATGATTCTTAGGATTTATTGTAATACCTAAGGAAGTTAGGAAACTTATTTTAGCATGATCAAAGTGTTCCTAAGAGGTATAAAGTTTTAGAAACCTTAGTGGTTATCTATAAGAAGCCCTTTTTGACTTTTTTCCCCCCATTTTCTTACGGCAGAGGAAACGAAAAATAGAGAAAGAAGAGAAGAGAAAGAAGGGGAAAAGGAGAAATATGAGAAGAGAAAAAGGAAATGAAAGGGACAGAATAAGGCCAAAGTGTGATTATCTGCTCCACAAAGAGGTAGGGGTGCTTGATTTCATCCATTTCCCTTTCATATTCATCTTGTTTTCTAAGTTTACTTGATGAGTTGAAAAGTGGGTTTGGATGAGTTTAGTGAGCTAGAGCTTGTTTCTTGCTTCTACGGTTGAAGTGAGCCTCTTTTTAGCTTGCATGAAGCTTGGTTTATAGTTTTGATCCCTTAGAACCCTTTGATTTTACTTGGGTGGTTAGTTGAAAAATGGGTCTTAAGGTTAGTGTTTAATTCTTTAATATGTGACTAAGAGAGAGTTAAGAGATTGTATCTAATTTACAATATGATTAGAGGCCTTGAATGATGTTAAAATTCATGTAGGTATTGATTTTAAGGGTTAGAACTCGGTTAGAAATCAAGTTATGCAGAAAATCTCGAGTAAGAACTAAGTTATGCAGAAAATCCATCCTGACAACTTGTAGTTTTTGTAGCATAACTTGAGCTATAGACATCGAAATGACTTGCTTCTTATTTCATTTGAAAGCTAATACATAAGGCTTCTTGTTGTAAAAATTTTAGATTTTAGAACAATACAAATAGCACTCGTTTCTGTTTGAATATAAGACAAATTCTATAGAAATAAGTAGACTGACACCTAGTAAACCAGATTGCATAATTTCTTGCTCTGAGGTCGTAATTACATGAGACTAGTGGAATTTTGAAGATAACATGTAAGGATATAAGAGGTAAAAATTTCAAAATTTTTGCACACTTCATTCGTTCCTAGTTTCAATTTAAATTAAGGTTAGATTCGGGTAAAGCAGTTAGTGCCCTGTTTCAGCTGATGTGTAACATCTTCCGAAGGGCATTACATTTCAGACCAACTCCTTCTAAAACTTTACCCAAGCTATAAAATATTTAATATTATTATAATACAGGTTTCAAAATTTCTTTTTCATGGATAACTCAAACTTATCGAATTTTAGAAACACAAGACATAAGAACTGAATAATATACTTTACATATAAACATAGTTTACTACAACCATAAGTACATCATATTTATATATAAAAAACATAAAACATCTAACATAACTAACCTAGACTGGCCCAAGTTCACAACGCCAAATGAGAAAAGTCCTCATCAGGATCCTACTCCTCCTCAGAAGACAAATTCCTTGGCTGGGGAATGCCTCGACGAGCTAAAATCCGAGCAAGAAAATACTACGGAATCCTCCCTAGGAGTATAGTGAATATCATCCCACAACTCCTTAATAAGCATAACAAACTCTTTATATACAGTAGCAAAAGAAAAAGTTGTGACCCCATGGTGTGTCCTACTTATGGATAGAGTAATGTCTCCACAATACTCTATATGCTTCGTGTCCCAATGGACACGCCAAGCATCAACCCCTTCGAGAAACTGTAGTCTAACAAAACCTAGCAGATCCCTCATTGTCGCCATCACCGTCTTTGCTGACATTAACATAAATAGAAACAAACAGAACAATAACACAAAGAGGTGAGATCCCCTATATCAATACTAGCATGGCAGCATAGAAACAATAATGACAATAATGCTATTCACATACAACAATATCACAGATCAACAGGTATAATCATGTTATCAACTAATAGATAATTCAATAATGTATACCACAATATATGAATACTGACCATACCACAAAAATAAGCATACTGACTATACCACAACAATATGTATGTTGACCATACTTATGCACAATGAATTGACCCCTACTCCATAGAGCTAACACAGTATTGGAAAGAATGATCCAGAAGATATGTCTGTATCTCGAAAGTCTCAAATCAAGTGCTATAATATTTTCAATACGCTCATCATGGCTTATACAAGACATTCTACGCCAGATCATGAATAGAATAGTGTCCGTTGAGATCGTCAGTATGTTTGCATCGGTTGCCACGGTACAGTAATGCTACTAACTAGCCACATGTGGAATTCCGCGCCCTGACGCCTCCAAGATCATTCATAGATCTTCACTACACAATTCGTATCTGCACTAAGGTGTAATTCATCTCCTAGGCATACAACTTCTACAATGCATGATCAAATGACATCAATAATTCAACAATTATTTACAACATGACCTTTTACAAAAACAAGCCACCATTGGCTAAAACTGTCCACTAAAATCTCCGGATCCAATACGTCGGCCCGACAGCAAATTGCTATTTTTCTCAATCGCGTAACACTTTTATCGCGTTTTCATAATCGTGTAACACTTTTGTTACGTCTTCAAATCACATAATAGTTTTCTAACATTTTCTAAATTGCATAAAGATTTTAAAATGTTTTCTTAATCGTGTAGCTAAAAATCATCATTTTTAAATCACGTAAAGGTTTCTCTATGTATTTTCAATCACGTAACAATTTTATTAACATTCGAAGCTCAATTTAAAACTTTTCTCATTTAATATAAAAATTGGACTTTAACTCCAATATTTTCTCACTAATCCACCTCTACTTAATATTTCCAAACATTTTTCACAAAAACTTAGATCTATTTTCATTAAATCAAGATAATACTAAAAATCCTTCTCCATTGCTCTTATCGAATAAAATATTTTAATTTTCAAAACATCATTCTAGCTTTATTTCCATACTAAGGCCAAAAATCACTCTTTGTTTATTACTCTAAATAAAACTTTCTTAAATTAAAATATTTTAAATTCCCAACTATTTTTAAAAATTATCTCCATTGAGACAACCAAAAATCATTACTTCTTAAATTATAAAATTATGTTCATCTTCTTTGTCATATGTAAATCCTTAAATCCTAATTTAGTCCCCAAATCATTTAAGTAATATTTTATAACATTCTTTCCAAAACTTTCATTATTTTAATTTAATAAAATCTTTTACATTTGTCTTACTAAATATCCTCTTAAATAAAATACTTCAAGTTTCAATTTACTTCTCAATCTTATTTTTCACATCATGGCCAAAAATCACATTTTATTTATTGATAAAAATTTGTTCATTTTCATTTTTATTTTGTAATATCTTAATTAAATTTCTTATCACTTAATCATCTAAGTTAACAATTTATAAATCATTTTTGCATTGATTTATCCTTTTGAGGGCATAGAGGCCGTGAGCCTCAATGGTCTTGGGAACCAAAAACTTTTCCTTTCAAGCACAATTTATAGCATACAATATACTTTAATCATCACAAATCTACACTATCAAGTTCATGCATAATATCAAAGCAATAAAATCACATAAAGCAAATAAACACAAATCACCCAAAAATTATACAAACAAGGTGAATAAATCCTCACATGGACTTATCACCTACAAGCAAATTTTGTTCCTTACCACCATAACATAGTTGATGAGGTTAATATCCCTCTTACCTCAGATGATGCTCCCTAAGCTTCTTGGACGCCTTTGTGAATCAAACTTTCATCACCAAGTTGGTCTTAAAATCAAAGCAAACAAACAAAAATTAACATCTAAGGCTTGAGTAAGATGACCATAGATCAAAGTATGACCTTAAAACTTTTAAAAATGAAACAAGAAAAGAAGATCAAAAAACTTCACCTTAAAGCTCTTGAACTTAAGCTTGAAAAACAAATCTTGAAATGGTTGAACTAGCTCTTGATCACAACACCAAAGTGTCTTAGAATTGTGTATAGATTCAAGATATAAGGTTATCTTGAATTATAGAAGATTGGATGTTGGTTTTAGGTAGTTTGGTCGTGAGCTTTGGAGAGAAAAAGAGAGAGAATTTTTATGTTTTTAGTTTGCATGAAAAGATGATAGACTTGAAGAATGTGATAGCAAACTTTGTTTTGGCCTCCTAAGAGCCTCATGGCCATGGAACACAATGGAGGGCTAGATGTGCATGTGAGTCACACACATGACTCATAAGGGTGTCACAAAGATGTCATGGTGTGAGTCATCTAGGTGAGTCACCTAGCTAGTGATAGGGTGAGTCACAAAAAGAAGGTTCTAGACTCATGACTATACCGGTTGGTTATTAACCAATGGATAAAAGAGACTTCTATTTATTATCCAATGGATAATAAAATGTAACAAAAACTTAGATAAAGAAAATTTTTGAAAACTGTTTCTAGTTTCAGGTTTAGTAAGCTCTCCCGGTCCCGCATTAATAGTCCAAAATTTTTCAGCCTCCAAAAATTTTTATTTTTCTGGACCTGCCTCAAAAACATGTATAGTCTAAAATAATAATAAAATAATCAAAATAAATTAAAAATTTACAAAAATTGCAAAACTCATAAATATCAAGAAAACGAAAAATCGGGGTGTTACATGCTGTATTTTATTGCATAACTTTAGCCACACTTAGCCAAATGAAATGAGGTTTCTTTCATTTGAAAGATATGCGATGAAATTATTTTCCTATAAAATTTCATAATTTTTTAAGTTAGAATGTACATGTGGTGCATTCTTGAAAATTAGCTTTTCTAGGCTACCAAACTAGAAAAATGTCAAGACATGTGAGAATCTTTAATGCATCCCCTAGTTGTGAATTTCCTTAGTAGTGTATATAGATCCATGAACAACATAGTGATGCATTAGATATCACTTGAGAAGTGATCAAGAGGTGGGAAACTAGATACAAGTATACAAGTTGTTTGGCAATAGTGTTGAGGTAGAGCTAGTAATGCAAGGATAGAAAGTATGCTAAGTTTGTGTGGCAACAGTAGAGTGCCATAGTGCATGAAGTTCTCTTATAGAGTTGAGGTAGAGCTAGTAGTGCAAGGACAAACTTGGTATAGAGTTTATGTGATGGTTATGTAAGAGTTAAATATAGCACCACATTTTCACTCACACCACATTTTTTATCACACACTTACTATTCCTAAGTATTTGTAACCTTATGTGATGTGCACAATCACTTGACTAGAGAACAACGACTAGTCCTAGATTCTCGTAGCGAGAGATATAACGTCAGGGTTACCAGTGTGGTGTTGTGGACAGATTCCACTGACTACAAGGTAGGTTATGGAGGTAACATATTCCCTCCCTACTTGATAGGTTATGGAGGTAACATATTTCCTCCCTACCTAGTAAAATACAAGGAACCAGGTTCTTAGGAATAGTCAAGTCTCATGACATTGCATCCACACTACCATAATACATTACAAGAGCATAAACATACATCATAAGATAAAGCATTGTATTTTCTAGACAATTGTATAGGCGATTATCTTATCTTATGAATATAATTATTCCTCGAGTAATGAGTAGTAGTTTGATTGCTAGTTACATATTTATTTGTTATGTAATGGGTTGTTTATTCTTTGTGAATATTACAATTGCTGGTATTGGTACACTTATATTGAGAAATGTGAATTCTCACCCCATGTGTTGCCATGTAATTCCAAGTGGAAGCTCTTCCAAAGGCAAGTAGAAGAAGAATGAAGACTAGTATAGTTGTTTTTATGTTTAGTAGACAGAGTTTATATATATTCATGTATATTTGTTTTAAGTTTGTAAAATCAAAGGTTATGTATTACCTTATGTCACTTGAGACAAAGTTATATGTATATAAAAGTATGTGGATGTTTATTTCTGCCAGACTCTCCATAATAATTTATTTATATAAATGTTATGGGTTAAATAAATGTTTAAGTTAGAAGTAGCATAATTAATACTTCTTATTCATGTATATGTCAGATATACTTGGGTAACGGTATTACACTGTTACACAACACCGATAACCCTAGCCATAATAGCATTACCTGCTAAGAGAATTTGGGATCCCCTAAGGTCATTCCCTATAATTCTCTAACCAAATGATTATGTACATCATATGAGGTTCCAATACATAGGAATAACAAGTGTAAAAACATGCAATAACAAAGAGCGACTTCCAACATAAAAGAGTGACTCATGCACTATGGCAAACAACTATCACCAAACAAACTTAGCATGCTTGCATCTAGTACCCACATCATCACATCACAAGTGATATCATATGCTACTCCATGTTGTTCAAGGAAATAGATACCTACTTATGGCAATCCATTACCAATGGATGTTCAAGGTCTCCTATTTTCCCATACATGCAAGGTGACCATTTCCTCTATGAAATACCCCTACTAGTGTCTTAACACACTTTAAAGAGCATATATGAAGGATCTTAGCAAGTAGGTAAGTCCATTTCATCCAACAAGGATCTTGAGAAAAGTCAGACCTAGCGGTTAAGCTCCCATTGTCCTATGCTGAGGCGTTGACATGACAGAACTTTGCCCCATTTTCCTTAGTCACTAGCGCTCAGGCGCTCAACCCTGGTGCCTAGGCGCCTTGCACAGCTTCACTTAGAAATTAGTTCTGGGCAGTGGGTGCTTAGGCGCCCAGCTCTGGTGCCTAAGCGCCAGTGTACCAGAAATTCCTCTTCCTGCTTTCTCGCCTTAAGCGCATGGGTGCTCACTCTTGGGCACTTAGGCGCTTAAGCACTAGAAATGCATTTCCTATTCCAATGGTTTCCAAACCAGTTTCCAACCTTTCAAACTTAGGTTCTAGGTGGTTTTCTAACCCAAACATGATCTCTAAACATGTTATAATCCTCATACAAAATCTCAACTCATTTTGCATGGATTTATGATCAAACTTACATCAATGAAATACCCATTTCTCAACCCCTAACTCAAGGGTTCAAATGGGAGTTTCTAAGTTCCTAATCAACAACCATGCATAGGATAAGTAAAAAGCAATTCAACTTCAACCATTGAAGACAGGATTCTACCTCAAAACTATTGAATCCCTCTCAAACCCATTTCTATTAATCTAACCATGCACCAAGCATCAAGAAATAGATAGGAAAAGAGATAAGCAAAAGCAAACACCCCTACCTCTAGTGTAACGCCCCTTTTTGGGAGGGAACGTCACATCATTAATTACAATGCGGAAAAAAAAGTATAAATTAAGACCCGGTTCATTATATTACAATTAAACTTGTTAGATTATAGTTGCATAAATAAAATGGTGACTATTTTTTTGTTATAATTAATAAAATATAGTGACAAGACATAATTGCAATAAAGAGTAAGACAGAAGTAAAGCATACATTCGATCAACATGCATATATATATATATATAATTATATCAAATTTGTTTAGTTACAACACCCAACATACAAAAAGGAAAACTATGCCTGCCCAAAAGATCATACATGTACAGCCCACCAAAATAATATCATCAGGCCCTAAAATGAACACAGATAGCATCAGTAGCTATCTACAGTATCAGCCCCTATGAAGAAGGAGAAGGAACCATGTCAAGGTCCTCCTTAGGGTCTTCCTCGTCAGAGGAAACCCTCATTGGAGCCACCGAATTACGGGTCGAGGCTCGAGCAGTGGAGAAGAATGAATCCTCCCGTGGGGTGTAGTAATGTTCACCCCACATGTCCTTAATGGGCATGTAAAATTCTAAATGTAGATGAACGCTGCAGGTGAAGATAAGCGGATCATAACGCCCCCACGCCAGCGACAACGACACGTTTCCCATGTAAACACAACGATCTAAGCTGAAATTATCATACCAACAGTCTGGACCTCCAAGGAATATCAGACACACGTATCCCAAAAATCCCTATGGGCGGGCCATCATGATCAAAAGCAAGTACTAGTCAAAGTCAGGCCAGAAACCCAGAAACTCGTGGACTTCACCCTCTTCGCTGACGTCTTCGATGGAATACAAATATAGACAGAAATAATAGAAATATAGGAAAGAGGTAAGACATCCTACCATCATTATCAATTATGGCAGTAACAAATAAAATGACGTGAAGTGCCCACACAGCATTTCAAAAGTAATAATAATAAGCATTAAATAGCAGCCATAAATAATTAAGCAGTTCCAGGCAGTTATACATCAGTAATGCAACAGTTTCAATTATAATAAGAATTACGTGCTGTGAATGCTTATGTCTTGAAGCATATCAAATGAGTTTTTGATGATAACAAAGCCAAAGACGAAGATCAAGATCAAAAGATAAAGACCAAGATCAAGAGAGGTATATTAGATATAGGTCTTAGAATATCAATGTAAAATGTCCTTTAAGTATCTCAATGATTCTTAAATGGTTTTTCAAATATCATTTCTAAAATAAGTGTGAAAATTTCAAAGCAACATTATTTTCAATCTTAGATTTAACACTCATGAAAGGATTTATGTTTAATCAAATGTCTTGAGGTGTTAGAAATGCCTTACAAGCTTAATTGGACTTGAAAAATGTGTTCAAAGGCCAAGGTAATCGATTACACATGTTTTGTAATCGATTACAAGCTAAACAGAGAGCTGGTAATCAATTACATGGTTTATGTAATCGATTACATGTAAGTCAGAGGCCGTGTAATCGATTACACCAGTAATGTAATCGATTACAATGAGCCCAGAAAGGCAAGAACACATTCAAAGAGTTATGTAATCGATTACAAGCAAGTCAGAAGTCATGTAATCAATTACACCAATAATATAATCGATTACACATAGCCCAGAAAGCCAAGAGCACATTCAAACAGCCATGTAATCGATTACATAGATTGTGTAATCGATTACACGTGGTCTGACAGAGTCCAACGGCTATTTTAACTGCATTAAAAGCTTGGCTTTATCACCCCCAACGACTCTTTTCTTCATACAACTTATAAATACTTGCCTTGGGTCTTCATTAAGGGTTGAACTTCATTTTAGAACATCAATCTAACACTCATATATGAGAATCAATCTTGAAAACATTTTTGCCCTATTTTTGTGAGAAAACTTGAGATATTCAAAAGGGGCATTGCTAGAGCTTCAATTTGTATTTATCTACTCTTTAAAGAGAGTTTCTATCTTTTATATTTTGTGTAATCTGAAAAAGAGAGGGTGAGGTATCCCTCTAGAGTAAAGGGTGAGGTATCCCTTAGAGAGTTAAGTATCTCTCAAAGTTAGAAAAGGGTGAGGTATCCCTTGAGGGTGAGGCATCCCTCAAAAGGTTGTAAAGGGTGAGGCATCCCTGTTTTTGAGGCTCAAAGCACAAGGGTGAGGTATCCCAAGGTGTTGGTGAGCACTCTATTGTGTAAAGGTTTTCAAGCACCCGTTTAAACTTGAAGTTTAGTGAAAAATCTCGAGTGGTTCACTTGAGGACTGGACGTTGGTCACAAGGGGTAGCTGAACCAGGATAAATCCTTGTGTTTGATTCTCTCAACCCTATCTCTTTACATTTGTGCATTTACTTTATATGCTTGCTTGAATATTATTCATCTTGGTTTATTTAATTTGTGAGTGAAGTATTCAATCTCATTTATCTATTCACTTCAATTATCCAATAGCTTCAACGAAAATTGTTTAACAAACGTTTTACGAAAGATTTGCGAAAATATTTCATAAACTCAATTCACCCCCCTCTTGAGTTTGAGGCCACTTGGCTAACAAGTGGTATCAGAGCTAGGCTCTTGTGTAAAGGGCTTAGCAGCTTCAAGAGAAAGTGATGGCCTCCTCAAATGAGTTTTCAGAAAGTTCTTCTATCTATAGACCTCTCTTTTTAAATGGGGATGGGTATGCTTATTGGAAAGAAAGAATGAAAATTTTTATTGAAGCTATTGATTTAGATGTATGGGATGCTATTGAAAATGGTCCTTTTATCCCCACAAAAGTTGTTAATGGTGTAAGGGTTAATACACCAAGAAGTGAATGAACCAATAATGATAAGAAAAAGGTCTAATATAATTTGAGTGCCAAAAATATCATTACCACATCCTTGGGGCATGATGAATTCTTTAGAGTCTCAAATTGTAAATCTGCCCAAGAAATGTGGGACACTTTAAAAGTAACTCATGAGGGTACTAGTGAAGTGAAAAGATCAAGGATCAATACTCTCACTCATGAATATGAGCTTTTTAGAATGAACCAAAATGTAAGCATTCAAGAAATGCAAAAATGTTTTACACTTATTGTAAATCATTTAGCTTCATTAGGAAAAACATTTTCTAATGAAGATCTTATTAACAAGGTTTTAAGATGCTTGAGCAGGGATTGGCAACCTAAAGTGACGGCTATATCGGAGTCAAGAAATCTCTCAACCATGACCTTAGCCACACTTTTTGGCAAGCTCCAAGAACATGAATTGGAATTGAATAGACTCAACCAAAGTGAGGAGATTGACAAGAAAAAGAAGGGAATAGCTCTCAAGGCCACTTCCTCTATGATTAATGATGGTAATGATGATGAAGATGATGGAGATGGCTTGGAAATAGATGAGGAAAATCTTGCTCTACTAGTAAAGAAATTTGGAAGATTCTTCAAGAAGAGTGGAGCTCAAAGAAGATCTCCATTTCCCCAAAAGAATGTCTATCACAAAGGGGAAGGAACCTCATCCACTCCTAAATGCTATGAATGTGGAGAATTGGGTCACATGAAGATGGAGTGCCCAATTTATCAAAGTAAAATGGAAAAATACCACCAAAAATCCTCAAGGGAGAAGAAAGAAAGAAGAGCCTACATAGCCTGGGATGATATTGACATGGATTCAACCGATAGCTCGGATAATGAGAAAGCCAATCTATGTTTCATGGCTAGAGAAGAAGAAGAAGATGAAAATGACATAGAGGTAACATCTTCAAGTTCTGAATCAAACTCTTCCCCTTCCTATGATGAACTACAAGATGTATTTGAAGAATTGCATAAAGAATCTGTAAGACTTGCAAAACTTGTCTCATCATCCAAGAAATCAATTTCCTCATTTGAAAAACAAATTTATGCTTTAAACAAAGAAATTGAGGAATTGAAATTAGAAAATGAAACTCTTGGATTGATAGATGCAAATTCTTCATGCATGACATATTTATCACTTGATAATGCATCCACACCCTTTTCTTGTTCATCATGTAAAGCATTTGAAGTCGAGATTGAGGATTTGAAAAACACTATTTCAAAATTTACTTTTGGAAGAGATAATTTGAACATATTGCTTGGGAACCAAAGATGTGTTTTTCAAAAAGCTGGTTTGGGGTATAATCCCAATAAACAACAAACGTTTCTCAAGAATTTCTCTGTTTCATCAAGTACGTCAAGTAGTCCCTTTATTAAATGGTTTCATTGTGGTAGGAAAGGGCATATTGCATCAAATTATAATGTAAGGAAGAATATCAATAACAAGTTAGGAACTAAATTGGTTTGGGTTCCCAAAGGCACTTTACCAAAGACTAACACACAAGGACCCAAGAAAATTTGGGTACCAAAAGTCAAAAATTGAAGTGTGTTGTAGGTGTGCTTGAAGGCCAAGAATTAACTTTGGATATCTTGAAAAGTGGCTGCTCCAAGCACAAAACAAGAAAATGCTTCATGTTGTCCTCCTTGTCTCCAAAAAGCTTGAACTTGCATCCTTTGGTTAAGTGGACACTTGCCCTATGCTTTACTAGTTTAATATCTTGAATATGCTAAATGAATATGTTTTTTTTTATGAAATGGCATGTATAATATCAATATCTTTGAACTTGTCATAATGGATTAATCATGCATCTAAGTCTGCTGCATAATATGCTTATTTGCTGTATAAATTAGTCACCTTGTTGCATAATGACTTGTTGCATAACATTTTGCTGTATAATGTCATAATCTTCTGCATAATACATTAACTTGCTGCATAATATGCTTTCTTGATGCATAATATGTTGTTTTGCTGCACAATAATGTGTTTTGGATCATAATCTGATTGGAATATATGCTTAAATGATGTTTGAAATTGTTTTGGAATGATTTGGAACTAATTTGAAGCCCTTCATCATATGCATTTGCTATTGGTATCACATATTGTTGTGCAAAACGATTTATTCTCTGAAATTGATCTTGCTGGGCTAAAATGATTATATCCAATCTGAATGCTTATATCTTATTTTTGATAATGCCAACGGGGGAGAGATTAGTGAAATATATTGCATGTGTACGGGGGAGTTTTGCGCTTTCACATATTCTATCTCATGCATACATTACAGGGGAGTGTCACACTTAATTATCTGATAATCAAATAAATGCATATATTTCTCATTCTGTTGAATGCTTAGTTTGTCATCATCAAAAAGGGGGAGAATGTGAATGCTTATGTCTTGAAGCATATCAAATGGGTTTTTGATGATAACAAAGCCAAAGACGAAGATCAAGATCAAAAGATAAAGACCAAGATCAAGAGAGGTATATTAGATATAGGTCTTAGAATATCAATGTAAAATGCCCTTTAAGTATCTCAATGATTCTCAAATGGTTTTTCAAATATCATTTCTAAAATAAGTGTGAAAATTTCAAAGCAACATTATTTTCAATCTTAGATTTAAAACTCATGAAAGGATTTATGTTTAATCAAATGTCTTGAGGTGTTAGAAATGACTTACAAGCTTAATTGGACTTGAAAAATGTGTTCAAAGGCCAAAGTAATCGATTACACATATTTTGTAATCGATTACAAGCTAAACAGAGAGTTGGTAATCGATTACATGGTTCATGTAATCGATTACACGCAAGTCAGAGGCCGAATAATTGATTACACCAGTAATGTAATCGATTACAATAAGCCCAGAAAGGCAAGAACACGTTCAAAGAGTTATGTAATCGATTACAAGCAAGTCAGAAGCCATGTAATCGATTACACCAATAATGTAATCGATTACACAGAGCCCAGAAAGCCAAGAACACGTTCAAACAGCCATGTAATCGATTACATAGATTGTGTAATCGATTACACGTGGTTTGACAGAGTCCAACGGTTATTTTAACTGCATTAAAAGCTTGGATTTATCACCCCCAACAGCTCTTTTCTTCATACAACTTATAAATACTTGCCTTGGGTCTTCATTAAGGGTTGAACTTCATTTTAGAACATCAATCTAACACTCATATATGAGAATCAATCTTGAAAACGTTTTTTCCCTGTTTTTGTGAGAAAACTTGAGATATTCAAAAGGGGCATTGCTAGAGCTTCAATTTGTATTTATCTACTCTTTAAAGAGAGTTTCTATCTTCTATACTTTGTGTAATCTGAAAAAGAGAGGGTGAGGTATCCCTCTAGAGTAAAGGGTGAGGTATCCCTTAGAGAGTGAGGTATCTCTCAAAGTTAGAAAAGGGTGAGGTATCCCTTGAGGGTGAGGCATCCCTCAAAAGGTTGTAAAGGGTGAGGCATCCCTGTTTTTGAGGCTCAAAGCACAAGGGTGAGGTATCCCAAGGTGTTGGTAAGCGCTCTATTGTGTAAAGGTTTTCAAGCACCTGTTCAAGCTTGAAGTTTAGTGAAAAATCTCGAGTGGTTCGCTTCAGGACAGGACGTAGGTCACAAGGGGTGGCTGAACCAGGATAAATCCTTGTGTTTGATTCTCTCAACCCTATCTCTTTACATTTGTGCATTTACTTTATATGCTTGCTTGAATATTATTCATATTGGTTTATTTAATTTGTGAGTGAAGTATTCAATCTCATTTATCTATTCACTTCAATTATCCAATAGCTTCAACAAAAATTGTTTAACAAACGTTTTACGAAAGATTTGTGAAAATATTTCATAAACTCAATTCACCCCCCCTCTTGAGTTTGAGGCCACTTGGCTAACACGTGCCAGAAAATATGTTGACTCACTATGCACATGCATACGATATCAAAATCCTACTCCATGGAGCTAGACACAAATAGTCAGAAAGAAAGATCAGGAGACATGTCTGTAACTTGGCTGCTGTGGGCCAAAGTGCTATAACTCATCAGTTTATCCACGTGCACATCAAGGTATTGTACAGACATTCTTCACTAGATCGCGATATAGGACAATGTCTCAGTCCGGATCGTCGGTGCGTTTGCATCGGTCTGCCCCACGAACAGAAGAGCTACCAACTGTCCATTGCGAGGTACCCGCACCCCGACGCCCCCAAGGTCAATAATATGACCTACACTAGTCTACTCGCACCCGCACTAAGGTGTGTTCAATCTCCTAGGCAACATGGCCTTAACAACAGTCCATCAGACTTTCACAATGTATGATGACTCAATGCATATTCATGTATGTTTATCATTAATATACTTTTCCTCAATATGCCTCAATTGGCCAAAATAAGCATCAACACATCATTGGTCTCTCTCATGGACCTACAATATCATATTATTGGAATCTAAATGAAATAATACACTTTCAAGGTTTATTATAAATTCTCCTTTTAATGTAGCATTTCTTATAAGGTTCGTCTTTAGAGGAATTCTCTTGATTAATTAAGTTCTCTAATGTAAATTTATTCACACTCACTTAGAAAATTATTCTAAGGGTCTCAAAGTCTCACACTCTCTTGTTCTTTCTTTAATTAAAATTACCCTAAGTTTTATGATAAAATTTCATTCTTCGTTCTTTCCATTTTATGAATCTCTAATTGGTTTCTAACCATCCAATTACCAAAATTTCCACCATATTATCAATAAATTAATCACTTGGTTATTTAAGTTCCAAGATTACCTAAAGTTACATAATTGAGCCCTAAATGGTCCTAGAGGCCGTGGCCTCTCTATGGGATTTGGTACCCAAATTTTTTTACCACCATATTACTTATCATACATTCATTAATCATTTTTCCATCTTGATACAAAATTTCAATCATGGGCACCCTAATCTAGGGTTATGGCCATGAGCCATATTGAAGGGGGTAAGGAACCCTTGCCTCCATTTCATGCTTCCAATCAATCCAAACCAATCAAGATCATCAATTTATATATACATTTAAATCAAACAAATCATACATGACAAAATCAATACATAATCATCAAAATCACACATTACAAAGAGTAACCCTAACAAGGGTTTCTCACAACCAACAAGCAATACAAGTCTCCTACTACCAATAGAGGTTGAGGGGGATAATCTTCCTTTTACCTAGAGGAGAAAACAAGCAATGAAACTCCCTTGAAGCTCCTAGTGAAATTTGGATTCACTCCTCCACAAACCCTAGATATTACAACTTCATCAAATCAACACTAAGGCTTGAAAAAGAATGGATCCAAGGTCATGGTGAAGGCCATGAAAACGAAAATGAAGAACAAAATATAAGAGATCATGAATCTTACCCTAAACCTGGAAAATATGGTTGTTTGTAAACAAAATATAAGAGATCATGAAGATGGAAGCTTTTCAAGAAATCTCCAACTAGATAGGTGTTTAGAATGTAGTGGAGATTAAGAAAATATGGTTGTTTGTAAATTTTGTGATGGTGGAGGGTAAAAAGTGTGTTTGAACATATGCCTTTGAAGACTTATTTTGATGATAACAAATGTGAAGACTAAATGAAGATGATAGAAAGACCAAGTCCAAGTTTATATAAGATTAGCTTTAGGACTTAGGATCTTTTGTACGGAGCTCACTTTGATATCTCATTGTTTTGAAAGAACAGATAAAATTGAGTTTAAAAAGAAACTTGAGTGTTTTTAAAATGTTTTCTAAAAATTGGTTTTTTAATAGGTTATTCGAATAACAGCTTGTTTATTCGAATAAATCATTCCATCTTTTTCTGTCTTTTAAATTATTATTCAAATAGCATTTATTTTATTTGAATAATGTCTTTCAATCCTTGCTACATGTTTAAGTTTTTCAAAATGCTATTCGAATAGCATTCTGGCTATTTGAATAAAAGAGGTTTTAGACTGATTTGTTAAAAACATCATTTGAATAACTCAGTAGTTATTCGAATAAATCTCTTCTTTCAAAAACTCTGTTTTTAACTATGTTATTTGAATAACACAGAGGTTATTCGAATAACCCATATCAGATGGCTTTTTCACGATGGCTTCAGGAACAGTGTTATTCGAATAACATGTTAAGCTATTCGAATAAACACGTTGCTCACGAACACTGATATGGAAACAAACAGGTTTTTAATTCAGTTAAATGGCTTTTAATTCTACCCAACGGATATCTCTTTTAATTTTCTCTATAAATAGGAGCCTTGGGGCACGTCTAAAATTGCCCAAAACGTTGAATTATTTTCTGCTTGCTCTAATTTGTGAAATTATTTTCTACGCTATATTTTCGATTAAAACCTTGAGATATTTCTGTGAGAGCTCCATTAGCACTTTAATTTGTATTACTTGCTCAGAGTGAGAGTTTCTCTTCATCTACTTTCTGATATTCTGTATCGAGGGTGAGGTATCCCTCAAGGTTTGTATAAGGGTGAGGTATCCCGGCAGGCTGAGGCTTTAACACAAGGGTAGAGTTTCCCTGTGTGTGAAAAGTGCTCTTTCGTGTAACGGTTGCAAGCACCTATTGAAGCTTGTATACATAGTGAAAAATCTCAGCTTTTGAGGACTGGACGTAGACCACAAGTGGGTTAGTGGTCAAACCAGGATAAATACTATGCCTGCTTCTCTCTTCTTAATCTCTTTATTTTATGCAATTTTAATTTACTGCATATTTATTTTTCGCTGCTTTTATTGTTTCTTTTCTTCTTCTCGTTCCTTCTGTGCATTTATTTATTAAGTTTTAATATTTGCTTTTGATAAAAAGAGATTTTGAGAAAAAGTTTTATACTCAATTCACCCCCCTCTTGAGTATTGGAAGCCACTTAGTAACAAGTGGTATTAGAGCTAGACTCTTGTATAAAGAGCTTAGCAACTTCAAGAGAATATGGCATCTTCAAATGATTTTTCAGAAGGATCTTCCATAAACCGATCACCCTTTTTCAATGAGGATGGTTATGCATATTGGAAGGAAAGAATGAAAATCTTCATCGAAGCTATTGATCTAGATGTATAGGATGCTGTCAAAAATGGTGCTTTTATACACACACATGAGGTCGATGGTGTAAGGACTAAAACACCACGAAATAAATGCTCTGATGAAGATAAAAGAAAAGTTCAATATAATTTAAAAGCCAAAAATATTATTACTACTGCTTTGGGATATGATGAGTTTTTTAGAATTTCAAATTGCAAAACTACTAAAGAAATGTGGGACACTTTGCAAGTTACCCATGAGGGTACTAGTGAAGTAAAGAGGTCGAGAATCAATTCTCTAACTCGTGAATATGAATTATTCAGAATGAACGAAGGAGAAAGCATTCAGGAAAGGCAAAAGAGGTTCACCCACATAGTTAATCATCTTGCATCTTTAGGTAAAAAATTTTCTAACGAAGATTTGATTAACAAAGTATTGAGATGTCTTACAGGATTTGGCAACCTAAGGTAACAGCTATATCAGAATCGAGGGATTTATCGATAATGACTCTAGCTACCATCATTGGAAAACTTCATGAGCTCGAACTGGAACTGAGCAGATTAAGTCAAAGCGAAGAAAACGATAAAAGAAAAAAGGGATAGTGCTCAAAGCCACTTCCTCAACATTCAACAATGATGATGAAGAAAATGAAGAAAGCTCAGAGAACATCGAGGTAAGCGAAGAAAATCTTAGTCTGTTAGTTAAAAAATTTGGTAAATTTCTCAGGAAAAAGGGAACGCAAAGTGTTAGCCATGACAACCATTACCCAAGAGGGGGGTGAATTGGGTAATTACAAATTTTAACACAACTTTGACAAATTATGCATTTTGAATAACTCAATTAATAAATGCAGTGGAATAAGTCTAATAAATGTACAACAATTGAGGATTACTCAAATACAACTTGGGATATATGATGAACTAAGTGAATAAGCTAGATATCAAGTTGTAACAATCAAAACATCAAGATATGCAATAGATAAATATATTTCACTAAATATTGAATTTAAAGAGTGCAGGGAAGAGAGAATCAAACTCAAGAATTTATCCTGGTTCAGCCACCAACCACTTGTGGCCTACATCCAGTCCCTAAGCTTAACTTGAGATTTTCTTCAGTATTTCCTAGACTTCACGGGTGTTAGGAAAATCTTTGTACATATAAGAGCACTCCTCACACTTTGGGATACTTCACCCTTGTGCTAGAGCCTCCAATTCTTTAAGCTTCACAGGTGCTTGATGACCTTTACAATCAAGAGCACTCACAATGTGACGCCCCCTTTTTTTTTAATCCAAGGGAACATCTCACTTTCAATTACAATGCGGAAATAAAAATTTTGTGAGTTAAGACCCGGTTCATTTTAATAATATATACATTTACTCAATTGTAGTTGGGTAATTAAATTAGCAAGTATATTTTTATTTTCCTTTTTCTACATTTGCGT
Source organism: Ormosia semicastrata (assembly GCA_029884595.1). NCBI lineage: Eukaryota > Viridiplantae > Streptophyta > Magnoliopsida > Fabales > Fabaceae > Ormosia > Ormosia semicastrata. The sequence goes on from JAQQTO010000063.1 coordinate 58,939,130, forward strand.
TAACGATAATCAATATCCACGGTGACGAAACATACATGGGAAATTAACATTTCATTCATATATATATATATAATTATCAAACTGTTTAGTTACAAAGCCTGGCATATCAAAAAGCAAAACTATACCTGCCCTTAAAGGATTATACATACATATCCCTACGGTATCAGAATATACAGCCCATTACAGATAAAACATCAGGCCCCCAAAATAAAATACTGGTAGCCCTCAGTAGCTACAAGTAAAGTCAGTCCCTCAAGTGAGGAGGAATCGAGTCAGGGTCCTCTTCAGGATCCTCTTCGGGGTCGTCCTCAGGAACTTCTTCAGGATCTTCCTCAGGATCTTCTTCGTCAGAGGAAATCACCATAGGAATCGCAGAGTCATGGGACGGGGCCCGAGCTGTGGAACGAAAAGAGTCCTCCCGCGGAGTGAAATAACGGTCACCCCACATCTCGCATATCGGTAGCTGAAACTCCAAACGTAAACTAATACAGCAGGTGAAGACAGGCAGCTCGTGACGCCTCCAGGCTAGAGATAACGACACATCCCCCATATAGACGCAACGCTCAAAACCATAGTTGATGTACCAGCACTCTGGCCCTCCCAAGAAGGTCAGGCGCACATCTCTCAAAAATCTTTGCGTGCGTGGCTCCATACGCTTCTGTAGTCGCTCAGTCGAGATGAGGCCAAAAACCAGGGAAGTTGGGGGCTTCCGGTTCCTTGCAGTTATCTTCTATGGAACGCAGTATACGGACAAAACAGAAATAGAGAGACAGAGAAGAGGTAAGACATCCTACCATCATTACCAATCATAGCATCGAGAAACCAAACGGCGCAAAGCGCCCACATAGCATTTATGACAGCAATAATGGTAATAGACATTCAATGGCAATTATGGTCAACCAAACAGTTCCAAGCAGTCATGTACGTACAGATATATCAGAGGTACAACAGTTCCAATTATAATAGCAATGTATGCCAGATAATTCATGGACTCACTATGCACACGTGCCCTCAATAACCAAAATCCTACTCCATGGAGCTAGACACAAAACAGTCGGAGAGAACGATCAGGAGGTATGTCTGTATTCTTGGCTGCCCAGGCCCTCAAGTGCTAAAATTCTCAAATTATCATTTTGTACGTCATGGCATTTTACAAGACATTCTACACAAATCTCGACATAGGACGCGTCTCGGTCCGGATCGTCAGTGTGTTTGCATCGGGTCCGCCCCACAGACAGAGAGCTACCAGCTGCCCATTGTGAAGTACCCGCACCCTGACGCCCCCAAGGTCAACAAGTAACCTACACTTGTCTATTCGCACCCGCACAAAGGTGTAAGTTCAACTCCTAGGCTACCGGCCTTAACCAAGTCCAGCGGACAAACTCTTTCTTTTTGTTCAATGCATGACACAATCATACTCTTCATGACCAACTAGGTCCATCATGCTTCAAATGCATGTCATATCGTTTATCATTAATATCTGATCCCATTCACGGGTCCACAACAAGCCAATAGTACATTTTAAGGATATCCACAATTTCCATTCATAGTCATGATAGAAGTCAACCATTAAATTCATTATGTGCCTCAAAAGCTCACCCATACTCATGTTCTTCCCTGTTTATGAATCCCTAGTTAATCCCTAGTCATCCAATCATTTATGATTTATGTGCTTTTATTAATCCCAGGGTTTTGAATCCAGGAAGATACATGGCCAGAATCACCAACAACGTCACAGATTCAATTGCTAGGTATTGGGGATAAACTATGGTTGTGAATTCGACGGAGACAATGCATTTAGTGGAAAATTGAGGCTGCCATTCGACGAAGACTAACATGGCAGAAGGATGAAAAATGGGAGAACATTTTATAACAAGATTGGATAAAAACCAATTTCTGTCGGATGGAGGTTCTGTCGAATAGAGATCAAAACTGTCAAATTTTTCCAGAAGGTCAGCAGAAGTCCAATTTCGACGGATGTGGGTGTCGACGTTGGAGAAATCTCCCAAGTGTCGAACCGACAAAAAAACTGTGATCAGAACTCTAATTCGACGGATCTTGACATTCTACTCGACGAATATCAACTTTGGGAAGCTTCTGATAAATGGACAGAAGATCCACTCGACGGGTATGTCTCTCAATGGGTATCAGCATTCTAACTCGACGAATATGTCACTCGATGGATGTGGTCATTCAAATTCGACGGATTTTGCATTGGAGGAGTTTCTCTCCTAAGTGGTCAGGAGTTCATACTCGACGGTTTTTGATATTGCACTAAATGACCAGGAATCATATTCGACGGGCATGGCTAAGGGTTCATACTCAACGGATTTAAACTTTACTAAGTGATCAAGACATCATATTGGATGGGTTTGGCCAGGGGTTCATACTCGACAGGTTTTGACTTTATTAAGTGATCAAGACATCACATTCGATGGGTTTGGCCAGGGGTTCATACTCGACAGGTTTTGATTTTATTAAGTGATCAAGACATCACATTCGACGGGTTGATTTTATTAAGTGATCAAGACATCACATTCGACGGGTTTGGCCAGGGGTTCATACTCGACAGGTTTTGACTTTATTAAGTGATCAAGACATCACATACGACGGGTTTGGTCAGGGGTTCATACTCGACAGGTTTTGACATTACACTTAATGGTCAGAAACCCAAGTCATTACCACTTCTCACCAATAATCCCAAAATTTTAGTCTCAAGGCGTGGCCATCCGAGAACCAGCCTGACAGCGTTCCTTTCAGATTATACGTTCCAGACATATATATCAAAACACACAAACAATCAAATAGCATATATATATGCATCACCAGCGGTATACAAACAGAGATGAATCACAGTACCAATCACAAACAACATCCCTAAATTCTAAAAGAGGTTGAGGAGGAGTGTCTTCCTCTTACCTTGGAGAAGCACAAAGAAAGGTGGCTCCTTTTTGGTCAGGATTTCGTTTTCAGCTTCCAGGAAATCCTTAAATATTTAAACTTGCAAGAATCAGAATCCTAATATTGAAATGGACACCCATTGTCATCAAAATGACAGTGGTTTACGAAAAAGAGAAGAGAGGGAGAAAAAGCTAAGAGCTTTACCTTAAAGCTCCAACCTTTAAGCTTCAAAGACGTAGGAGAATGAAGATGGAGGAAATGGCAGAACCTTGAAGCTGATTTCCTCAATGATGGTGGTTCTCCAAACATGAAATGGTGCTAAGATTGTGACGGTTTGAAGAACAAAATGGTGGTGTGGGTGAATGGTGTTGCTGTTGTAGGGTGAAAGAGAAGAGAGAAGATGAGTGAATAGTAGCTGCGTATTGGGAGGAGAGGAAATGTGAGAAAAGGAAATGAATTAGACCCCTTTAATTTCAAACGTGCAGCCCAAATTTGGGAGGAAAGAGAAATGATAAAAATAATGGTTGGAGGAAGCTTCCTTGAGAAGCTTCGCGCGCTCCTCGATAAAGTACATGGTAAGCTTGTCTCCAAATTAAATACATCTGACAGTTGATTAATTACACTGTGGAATTATTTTCTCAGTGAATAAAATTTACAATTGATGAAAATAATATTTTATTATTCATCAGATGATTTTATGATACCGAAATTTTATTTAACAGATAAAACCTCAAAAAAATGTAAACCTCGTAACCTGTACCCGGCCTCGGGTTTAATAAGATCCCCCGTTGACACGTTGACAGTTCAAAGTTTACCAGCCTCAGGGAAAATATTCTAGTTTCCCTGGCTCCGCTCAGTGTACACGCAAAACGAAGAATATATTAAAATATTCATCAGTTTCAGAAAAATCCACAAAAATTCCTAAAAATCATAAATATTATAAAATAATCGTTTATAATGAAATAAAGAATTTTCGGGATGTTACAATACTCCCCTTCAAAAAGGAATTTCGTCCTCGAAATTTACATACCTTAGAATAACTGTGGGTGTTGCTCCTTCATCTTGTCTTCCAGCTCCCAAGTTGCATCTCCAGTCACCTCGTTCCAGATTACTTTCACTAATGCGATCTCCTTGCCTCTTAATTGCTTTATCTTCCTATCCTCGATTCTTACAGGAGACGCCTCATAAGTTAAGTTTTCTTTTAATTGTACTGCATCCGGTGCTATGACATGACTTGGGCCAGGGAGGTATTTTCGGAGTTGTGACACATGGAAAACATTATGAATGTTTGAAAGGAAATGAGGTAAGGATATTTGGTACGCTACAGGACGTACACGACGAATGATTTGGTATGGTCCAAGGAATTTAGGAGTGAGTTTTCTAGATTTTAAAGCCCGGCCTACCCCAGTCGTAGGTGTGACTTTCAGGAATACATGCTCGCCTTCTTCAAACTCAAGAGGTTTTCTCCTTCGGTTTGCATAACTCTTTTGCCGACTTTGTGCCATTCTCATCTTTTCCTGAATCATCTTAACCTTCTCAGTTGTCTGCTGTATAATCTCTGGTCCAACAGTAAGGCGCTCACCGTCTTGGTACCAACACAGAGGTGTTCGACATCGTCGTCCATACAGAGCCTCATAGGGTGCCATCCCTATGCTCGAATGATAACTGTTGTTATAGGTGAATTCTATCAAGGGTAGAATGTCATCCCAACTTCCAGTTTGCTCTATGGTACAGGCTCGAAGCAAATCTTCCAAAGATTGGATCGTCCTTTCTGATTGACCGTCGGTCTGCGGATGATAAGCAGAACTCAGACGTAGCTTCGTCCCCAACGCTTCTTGCAAACTCTCCCAGAGATTTGAAGTAAATCTCGGATCTTTATCCGAAACAATACTCGTAGGCACACCGTGTAATCTAACAATTTCTCCAATATAGATTTGAGTCAATCTCTCCAGTTTGTATTTTATGTCGATCGGGAGAAAGTGTGCCGACTTCGTGAGTCGGTCCACAATTACCCAAATCGAATCATGACCTTTTCTTATCCTTGGCAATCCGACTACAAAATCCATTGCAATACTGTCCCACTTCCATTCCGGAATAGACAACGGTTGCAGCAACCCCGCTGGTCTCTGATGTTCCACCTTAGCTTTTTGACAAACTAGACAAGTCGATACACGTCTAGTGACGTCACTCTTCATTCCATGCCACCAGAACAACTTCTTCAAGTCTTGGTACATTTTTGTTATGCCTGGATGCATACTCAGCTGGCTTGTATGAGCATGGTTAATGATGTATTCTCTAAGTTCCTTGTCACGAGGAATACAAACTCTTCCACGAAACCTCAGAATTCCATCCGTTCCTTCCGCAAACTTTGTTTCACCTCCTTGCTCCACTTGTTTTCTCACTTCTTGTAAGAACTTTTCAATCTTTTACTTTTCCTTTATGTCATCCAGTAGCTCACTTGTAATGGTAACCATATTCATGCAAATCTTTCCAGGTTCTAACTCCACAAAAGACCACACATCTCTAAACTGCTCTAGCATATCCTTTTCCTTGATCATCAGGGCAGAGACACTGATCATCTTCCTACTTAGAGCATCTGCCACAACATTTGCCTTGCCAGGGTGATACAGATGTTAGAAATCGTAATCCTTCAGGAATTCTAACCACCTTCGTTGCCTCATGTTCAACTCCTTCTGATCATACAAATACTTCAAACTCTTGTGATCACTGAAAATATTGAACGTTGCTCCGTAGAGAAAATGCCTCCATATCTTCAGAGCAAAAACTACAACCGCTAACTCCAAGTCGTGTGTCGGGTAATTCTTCTCGTGCACTCACAACTGCCTTGAAGCATAAGCCACAACTCTTCCACACTGCAAAAGTACAGATCCTAGCCCTTGGTATGAAGCGTCGCAGTACACTTCAAACTGCTCATTCGGATCGAATAGCACTAACACCGGTGAGGTAGTCAGTTCATTCTTCAACTCTTGGAAACTTTGCTCACAGTTATCGGTCCACTCAAAAGCTCAATTTTTCCTCGTGAGTTGCGTAAGTGGTCCAGCAATCTTGGAGAATCCCTCAATGAACCTCCGGTAATATCCAGCTAAACCCACGAAGCTTCGAATCTCCGTCACGGATGTTGGTCTTTCCCATTGCAGCACTGCCTCCACCTTCGATGGATCCACGACAATGCCATCCTTCGAGATCACGTGACCCAGAAACTTAACTTATTCTATCCAGAACTCACACTTTGACAGCTTGGCATACAATTCCTTCTCCTTCAGAATCTGAAGAATTATACTGAGGTGTTCAGCATGGTCCTCCTGATTTTGAGAGTATACCAGAATGTCATCAATAAAGACCACAATGAATCTGTTCAAGTAAGGACGAAAGATTCGGTTCATGTAGTCCATAAAGATAGCTGGTGCGTTCGTCACACCAAACGGCATCACCAGGTATTCGTAATGACCGTATCGGGTACGAAAAGCTGTCTTGGGTATATCCTCCGTCTTCACTCGTATCTGATGATACCCAGACCGCTTATCGATCTTCGAAAACACCGCTGCTCCCTTCAGTTGGTCCATTAAGTCATCAATTCTTGGGAGTGGATACTTGTTCTTAATCGTTACCTTGTTCAGCTGCCGATAGTCCACACATAATCTCGAGGTGCCATCCTTCTTACGAACTAACAGCACTGGTGCTCCCCATGGTGACACACTTGGCCTGACAAATTGCTTTTCCAAAAGCTCTTCTAGCTGTTTCTTGAGCTCAGCTAACTCTGTCGGTGTCATCCTATACGGTGCTATAGACACGGGACTAGCTCCCGGTACTAGGTCGATAACAAACTCTATCTCTCGAGCCGGTGGTAAACCAGGTACATCATCAGGAAAGACTTCGGGAAACTCGTTCACCACTGGAATTGTGTTCACATCAACCTCGTTCTCGACTTTCAAAGAAGACAGTAGCATGTATCCGTGAGCTCCTTCTTTCAAGAGAGCTTGAACTCGGTTGGCCGTCAAAAACCTAGAATCCTCTATTATGAGAAAAACTATGGTCTTTCTGGAACAGTCTAACAGAACATGGTTGGAAGACAACCAGTCCATCCCTAAGATAATATCTAGTTGGGAAAGGGGTAAACAGATCAGATCGACCGAAAAGGTTTGACCTTCAACAACCAATGGACAATTTAGACAGACTTTGGTAGTAACTACCGGTTTATCAGTGGGGGTAGAAACAGTTAAGTCAAAAGGTAGAGATGACACAGATAGACCCAGTCTTTGCACACAGTCATATGATATAAAAGAATGGGTTGCCCTAGAGTCATATAGCACAGTTAAAAGATTACCTTCTATGATACCTTCCCCCTGTATCAAATCTTCGGATTCGGAAGCCTCAGCTCCGCTCATAGTGTAGACTCGCCCTCCAGCCTGTGGTTTCTTGGCTCTTGCAGCATTCACTGATGGTTCGGCCTTCGTTTGATTACAGTCTCGGGATACGTGGCCAGGTTTGGCACATTTGAAGCAGATGAATCCCTTCATGGTACAGTCCCTTGTGAGATGGCCTTTCCCACACTTCAAACATCTGGAAGGATACGCCGTGTTCTGGCCAGTTCGGTTCCCAGTAGAACCTTCACCAGAACTTCCACCCATGGCTTGTTGTCAATTCCCCGTGGGTCGGGAGTACGGCTTCTTCTGGAAATAGTTAGCACTGTTACTGCCACCTCTCTGGAATCTCGTAGGCCCAAAACTTCTGCTCCTCATGTCTCTAGATTGCTCCAGAGCCTCTACATCACAGCAAGTATCCAGTAGTTATGAGAATTCATTGATCCTCAAGGTGATCATGGCCTTCTTCACTTCATACCTCAGTCCTTCCGTAAATCTTCGGCATTTCCATGCTTCATCTGGTTGGTTCTGAAAGTACGTCAAAAACTATGACAAGTTTTCAAATTTTGTTGCGTACTCGCTAACAGTCATATTTCCTTGTCGCAGGTTGAGGAATTCCGACTCCTTCGCATGCCTTGCGCTTGCAGGAAAATACTTATCTAAGAACTTTTCCTTGAATAAGCCCCAAGTAATCTCTCGGTTCGCAGCTTCCAGCATTTGCTGCACTCCATTCCACCAGTTTTCAGCGTTGCCTACCAGTATAAATGTAGCATAGTTCACCTTCTTATCCTCGGCGCAACTCATTCCTCGAAAAACTTTCTCCAATTCCTTGATCCACAGACTAGCCTTATCCGGATCAAATTCCCCTTTGAATTGAGGAGGGTTATGACGTCGAAACTCTGCTAAATTCTGAGCATCAGCAGTGGCCTCTAGCTGTTGAGCAGCTCGCTCTTGTTGTTGTACAACTCTCTCTTCTTCTTTGGGCGGCTTGCTCGATTTCTTTGTGCGACGGCCTCACCATCCTCTCTGCATTCTTTGTAATAGTCTTTGCCATATCTTCCCCTCGTTCCATCTTACTTTCTTAGATCAGATTAACTGAAAACATAGAAAAGTCAGTTGCATTCACTAGGAACACCAAACAATACACCCTTACGTATACTACTCAAAGAACACACAGCACAAACAAGACAGACTCAAACACAAGACCCAAAGAAACATAAACCGGGGCTCTGATACCAACTTAGTGTGACGCCCCTTTTTTTTTTTAATCCAAGGGAACATCTCACTTTCAATTACAATGCGAAAATAAAAATTTTGTGAGTTAAGACCCGGTTCATTTTAATAATATATACATTTACTCAATTGTAGTTGGGTAATTAAATTAGCAAGTATATTTTTATTTTCCTTTTTCTACATTTACATTAACGATAATCAATATCCACAGTGACGAAACATACATGGGAAATTAACATTTCATTCATATATATATATATAATTATCAAACTGTTTAGTTACAAAGCCGGCATATCAAAAAACAAAACTATACCGCCCCAAAGGATTATACATACATATCCCTACGGTATCAGAATATACAGCCCCCACTGAGACAAAACATCAGGCCCCCAAAATAAAATATTGGTAGCCCTCAGTAGCTACAAGTAAAGTCAGTCCCTCAAGTGAGGAGGAATCGAGTCAGGGTCCTCTTCAGGATCCTCTTCGGGGTCGTCCTCAGGAACTTCTTCGGGATCTTCCTCAGGATCTTCTTCATCAGAGGAAATCACCATAGGAATCACAGAGTCACGGGACGGGGCCCGAGCTGTGGAACGAAAAGAGTCCTCCCGCAGAGTGAAATAACGGTCACCCCACATCTCGTGTATCGGTAGCTGAAACTCCAAACGTAAACTAATACAGCAGGTGAAGACAGGCGGCTCGTGACGCCTCCAGGCTAGAGATAACGACACATCCCCCGTATAGACGCAACGCTCGAACCATAGTTGATGTACCAAGACTCTGGCCCTCCCAAGAAGGTCAGACGCACATCTCTCAAAAATCTTTGCGTGCGTGGCTCCATACGCTTCTGTAGTCGCTCAGTCGAGATGAGGCCAAAAACCAGGGAAGTCGGGGGCTTCCGGTTCCTTGCAGTTATCTTCTATGGAACGCAGTATACGGACAAAACAGAAATGGAGAGACAGAGAAGAGGTAAGACATCCTACCATCATTACCAATCATAGCATCGAGAAACCAAACGGCGCAAAGCACCCACATAGCATTTATGACAGCAATAATGGTAATAGACATTCAATGGCAATTATGGTCAACCAAACAGTTCCAAGCAGTCATGTACATACAGATATATCAGAGGTACAATAGTTCCAATTATAATAGCAATGTATGTCAGATAATTCATGGACTCACTATGCACACGTGCCCTCAATAACCAAAATCCTACTCCATGGAGCTAGACACAAAACAGTCAGAGAGAACGATCAGGAGGTATGTCTGTATTCTTGGCTGCCCAGGCCCTCAAGTGCTAAAATTCTCAAATTATCATTTTGTATGTCATGGTATTTTGCAAGACATTCTACACAGATCTCAACATAGGACAGCGTCTCGGTCCGGATCGTCAGTGTGTTTGCATCGGTCTGCCCCACAGACAGAGAGCTACCAGCTACCCATTGTGAGGTACCCGCACCCTGACGCCCCCAAGGTCAACAAGTAACCTACACTTGTCTATTCGCACCCGCACCAAGGTGTAAGTTCAACTCCTAGGCTACCGGCCTTAACCAAGTCCAACGGACAAACTCTTTCTTTTTGTTCAATGCATGACATAATCATACTCTTCATGACCAACTAGGTCCATCATGCTTCAAATGCATGTCATATCATTTCTCATTAATATCTGGTCCCATTCACGGGTCCACAACAAGCCAATAGTACATTTTAAGGATATCCACAATTTCCATTCATAGTCATGACAAAAGTCAACCATTAAATTCATTATGTGCCTCAAAAGCTCACCCATACTCATGTTCTTCCCTGTTTATGAATCCCTAGTTAATGTCTAGTCATCCAATCATTTATGATTTATGTGCTTTTATTAATCCCAGGGTTTTGAATCCAGGAAGATACATGGCCAGAATCACCAACAACGTCACAGATTCAATTGCTAGGTATTGGGGATAAACCATAGTTGTGAATTCGACGGAGACAATGCATTTAGTGGAAAATTGAGGCAGCCATTCGACAAAGACTAACATGGCAGAAGGATGAAAAATGGGAGAACATTTAATAACAAGATTGGATAAAAACCAATTTCTGTCGGATGCAGGTTCTATCGAACAGAGATCAAAACTGTCAAATTTTTCCAGAAGGTCAGCAGAAGTCCAATTTCGACGGATGTGGGTATCGACGTTGGAGAAATCTCCCAAGTGTCGAACCAACCAAAAAACTGTGATCAGAACTCTAATTCGACGGATCTTGACATTCTACTCGACTTATATCAACTTTGGGAGCTTCTGATAAATGGACAGAAGATCCACTCGATGGGTATGTCTCTTAATGGGTATTGGCATTCTAACTCGACAGATGTGGTCATTCAAATTCGATGGATTTTACATTGGAGGAGTTTCTCTCCTAAGTGGTCAGGAGTTCATACTCGACGGTTTTTGATATTGCACTAAATGACCAGGAATCAAATTCGACGGGCATGGCCAGGGGTTCATACTCGACGGATTTTAACTTTACTAAGTGATCAAGACATCACATTCGACGGGTTTGGCCAGGGGTTCATACTCGACAGGTTTTGACTTTATTAAGTGATCAAGACATCACATTCGACGAGTTTGGCCAGGGGTTCATACTCAACAGGTTTTGGCTTTATTAAGTGATCAAGACATCACATTCGACGGGTTTGGCCATGGGTTCATACTCGACAGGTTTTGACATTACACTTAATGGTCAGAAACCCAAGTCATTACCACTTCTCACAAATAATCCCAAAATTTTAGTCTCAAGGCGTGGCCATCCGAGAGCCAGCCCGACAGCGTTCCTTTTAGATTATACGTTCGAGACATATATATCAAAACACACAAACAATCAAATAGCATATATATATATACATCACTAGTGGCATACAAACAGAGATGAATCACAGTACCAAACACAAACAACGTCCCTAAATGCTAAAAGAGGTTGAGGAGGAGTGTCTTCCTCTTACCTTGGAGAAGCACAAAGAAAGGTGGCTCCTTTTTGGTCAGGATTTCGTTTTCAGCTTCCAGGAAATCCTTAAATATTTAAACTTGCAAGAATCAGAATCCTAATATTGAAATGGACACCCATTGTCATCAAAATGACAGTGGTTTACGAAAAAGAGAAGAGAGGGAGAAAAAGCTAAGAGCTTTACCTTAAAGCTCCAACCTTTAAGCTTCAAAGACGTAGGAGAATGAAGATGGAGGAAATGGCAGAACCTTGAAGCTGATTTCCTCAATGATGGTGGTTCTCCAAACACGAAATGGTGCTAAGATTGTGACGGTTTGAAGAACAAAATAGAGGTGTGGGTGAATGGTGTTGCTGCTGTAGGGTGAAAGAGAAGAGAGAAGATGAGTGAATAGTAGCTGTGTATTGGGAGGAGAGGAAATGTGAGAAAAGGAGATGAATTAGACCCCCTAAATTTCAAACGTGCAGCACAAATTTTGGAGGAGAGAGAAATGATAAAAATAATGGTTGGAGGAAGCTTCCTTGAGAAGCTTCGCGCGCTCCTCGATAAAGTACATAGTAAGCTTGTCTCCAAATTAAATACATCTGACAGACGATTAATTACACTGTGGAATTATTTTCTCAGTGAATAAAATTTACAATTGATGAAAATAATATTTTATTATTCATCAGATGATTTTATGATACCAAAATTTTATTTAACAGATAAAACCTCAAAAAAATGAAAACCTCGCAACCTGTACCCAGCCTCAGGTTTAGTAAGATCCCCCGCTGACACGTTGACAGTTCAAAGTTTACCAACCTCAGGGAAAATATTCTAGTTTCCTCGGCTCCGCTCAGTGTACACGTAAAACGAAGAATATATTAAAATATTCATCATTTTCAGAAAAATCCACAAAAATTCCTAAAAATCATAAATATTATAAAATGATCGTTTATAATGAAATAAATAATTTTTGGGATGTTACACACAACACCTTTGGGATACCTCACCCTTTGTGTTTGAGTCTCACTACAAGGGATACCTCACCCTTTTCTATCTTAAGGGATACCTCACCCTCTTACAATGATTTCAAAGTGAAGAGAAAGAATAGAAACTCTCACAACAGTAGATATACAACTTGAAGAACAAAGTATGGATGATAGAAAACTCTTTCAAGAGTGGATAATACAAATTGAAGAACAAAGGAATGGAAGGATTTTGTAATAAAGAGCTCAAAATATGATTTTGGTAATTCAAGGATCAAATCAAGTGTTCAAGAGGTATATAAGCTTCATACAACACTTATATTTAGAGCCCAAGTGATAAAATAGTCATTGGTAGTGTTTCATAATAATTTTCTATGAAAACTAGCCGTTTATAGCCGTTAGAAATGTTCCTGGGAACTTGGTAATCGATTACAAGTTTCATGTAATCGATTACAAGATTTTTGGGTACTTTGTAATCGATTACACACTTCATGTAATTAATTACACGGTTTCTGTCAACGTTGTAATCGATTACATGGCCTGTGTAATCGATTACAGCAATTTCTGGTTTTGAAAACTGACTTTAAAAGGTCATAACTTCTTCATTTCTTATCCGATTGAAGCGAATGACCACTCATTGGAAAGATCTTTGAGTCTATTTTCAAATGAAAGTTTCAGAACAAAACTCAAAGTGTTTTGAAAGATATGATCAAAATAGTAACCAAAGGTTAGATTTTCAAAACTCAAACTTTAATTGGTCATAACTTTTTCATTTCCTATCCGTTTAAAGCAAATGACCATTCATTGGAAAGATATTTTATCTATTTTCATATGAAATAAGTTTCAAAATAAAAATCAAAGTATTTTAAAAGTTATGATCAAAATAGTAACCATATGTCAGTTTTGTAAAACACAAACTTGGCTATTTTTCATAGATTTGAATTACCACCAAAACTAGCTTTCCAAAAATAGTTTGTTGGGCATTTAAACATGTAAGAACCATTTTTAAAGACTTAAAAACATATTTATGCTCTTTTCTTGTAAAACCTCTATCTTTACATAGGAGAAAACCTAAAAGGAAAATATACCAATTCTAGTCCTTAGGCTTCTTGATGTAATCCAAGTTTCCACAAATTTCTTCTCTTCAAATCTTGCAAATTGCTTGGAACATCTTTATCATTCTCATTCTTCTTGAGTTAAGCATAATTGTGATCTTTTGGTTTCTTGTTGCAATGCTCATTCTTGGTACTTGGACTATCCTACAAAGTATTACTCACTTAAAACAAGCATAGTTAGTCCAAATTCATAACTCAATATCTTCATATGCATTATTCATAAATGTATAATTCTAGTTAGTCTAACATGCATATAAGAAGAGCCAAATCCAATGTTAATTTAATACAACTCATATAACATATTATTGGATATATTTTATGATGAATGTTACATATTTCTCATTGCATGATGATTAAGTGAAATATAATTAGATAAAGTACATGATCATGCATGTTACAATATATCACATCAAGCACATCTATGTAACATGATCAATATTCTTTTGTGATGCATTTGTCATCTATAAAGCACAACTATAAAGTATAAGTATCATTCTTTTTGTTTTTTATTTGTCATCATTAAAACCTAACATATTAAACCATTGGGGCAAACCTATTTCCACAATCTCTCCCTTTTTGATGATGACAAATCACCAAAGAAAAATATGTTTATCAATATATAAGAATATATATTCATGTAAGCATATCAAACAATAAGCATAAGAACATATTTTTCTTTCCAATTTTTACTCCCCCTATTTGACATAAACAAAAAGGCATAGGAAAGAAAGATAATATTTTTTCCTTTATAAATAAAACGCATGTTGTCAAAAGGAGTAGGATTTTCTTAATGAAAGAATCAAAAGATATGAAGTTTAAGAATGTTTACCTTCCTTCATTGATAGAGGGAAAGAGAATAAAACATGAACTTTGTTGACATGTTAATAGCATTAATAATAAAACACTGTATATCAAACATGGATGTAAGCTAAGAGATATAAGCAACAATTTATGAGCTAGGCTCCCCTTCAAAATATGCATATTATCAAAATATAAAACATAATAGTTTAACATAGTCATGCATATATTTTTTGTCAATAAGGACATGGAAGAAAGATAGGTAAGATAAGTAAGATAAGCTCCCCCTTATTGAAGCACAAGATAGATAAAGGAAAATATGCAAGTCAAGACCATGTAAGCACATTACTATCAAAGGTCATATTCTTAATCCATTAATCAAAAATCATTTTAAAAACTTCTTCCCCTTTCAAAAAGAATTTTATAATAACACATTACATTTTCAAAAGCATTTTAGAAGGGTAGAAGGGTTTTATATTGAAACCATATATTCCTTGTGAGTGATCAAATCCAAGCCATGATAACCATTACCCAAGAGGGGGGTGAATTGGGTAATTACAAATTTTAATACAACTTTGACAAATTATGCATTTTGAATAACTCAATTAATAAATGCAGCGAAATAAGTCTAATAAATGTACAACAATTGAGGATTGCTCAAATACAACTTGGGATATATGTTGAACTAAGTGAATAAGCTAGATATCAAGTTGTAACAATCAAAACATCAAGATATGCAATAGATAAATATATTTCACTAAATATTGAATTTAAAGAGTGTAGGGAAGAGAGAATCAAACTCAAGAATTTATCCTGGTTCAGCCACCAACCACTTGTGGCCTACATCCAGTCCTCAAGCTTAACTTGAGATTTTCTTCACTATCTCCTAGACTTCACGGGTGCTAGGAAAACCTATGTACATACAAGAGCACTCCTCACACCTTGGGATACCTCACCCTTGTGCTAGAGCCTCCAATTCTTCAAGCTTCACAGGTGCTTGATGACCTTTACAATTAAGAGCACTCACAACACCTTTGGGATACCTCACCCTTTGTGTTTGAGTCTCATTACAAGGGACACCTCATCCTTTTCACTCTTAAGGGATACCTCACCCTCCTACAATGATTTCAAAGTGAAGAGAAAGAATAGAAACTCTCACAAGAGTAGATATACAACTTGAAGAACAAAGTATGGATGATAGAAAACTCTCTCTAGAGTGGATAATACAAATTGAAGAACAAAGGAATAGAAGGATTTTGTAATAAAGAGCTCAAAATATGATTTTGGTAATTCAAGGATCAAATCAAGTGTTCAAGAGGTATATAAGCTTCATACAACACTTATATATAGAGCTCAAGTGATAAAATAGTCATTGGTAGTGTTTTATAATAATTTTCTATGAAAACTAGTCGTTTATAGCCGTTAGAAACGTTCCTGGGCACTTGGTAATCGATTACAAGCTTCATGTAATCGATTACAAGCTTTCTGGGCACTTTGTAATCGATTACACACTTCATGTAATCGATTACACGATTTCTGGCAACGTTGTAATCGATTACATGGCTTGTGTAATCGATTACAACATTTTCTGGTTTTGAAAACTGACTTTAAAAGGTCATAACTTCTTCATTTCTTATGCGATTGAAGCGAATGACCACTCATTGGAAATATCTTTGAGTCTACTTTCATATGAAAGAAGTTTCAGAACAAAACACAAAGTATTTGAAAGATATGATCAAAATAGTAACCAAAGGTTAGATTTTCAAAACTCAAACTTTAATTGGTCATAACTTTTTCATTTCCTATCTGCTTAAAACAAATGACCACTCATTGGAAAGATATTTGAGTCTATTTTCATATGAAATAAGTTTCGGAATAAAATTCAAAGTACTTTAAAAGTTATGATCAAAATAGTAACCATATATCAATTTTGTAAAACACAAACTTGGCTATTTTTCATAGATTTGAATTACCACCAAGACTAGCTTTCCAAAAATAGTCTGTTGGGCATTTAAACATGTAAGAACCATTTTTAAAGACTTAAAAATATATTTGAGCTCTTTTCTTGTAAAACCTCTATCTTTACATAGGAGAAAACCTAAAAGGAAAATATACCAATTCTAGTCCTTAGGCTTCTTAATGTAATCCAAGTTTCCACAAATTTCTTCTCTTCAAATCTTTCAAATTGCTTGGAACATCTTTATCATTCTCATTCTTCTTGAGTTGAGCATAATTGTGATCTTTTGCTTTCTTGTTGCAATGCTCATTCTTGGTACTTGGACTATCCTACAAAGTATTACTCACTTAAAACAAGCATAGTTAGTCCAAATTCATAACTCAATATCTTCATATGCATTATTCATAAATGTATAATTCTAGTTAGTCTAACATGCATATAAGAAGAGCCAAATCCAATGTTAATTTAATACAACTCATATAACATATTATTGGATATATTTTATGATGAATGTTACATATTTCTCATTGCATGATGATTAAGTGAAATATAACTAGATAAAGTACATGATCATGCATGTTACAATATATCACATCAAGCACATCTATGTAACATGATCAATATTCTTTTGTGATGCATTTGTCATCTATAAAGCACAACTATAAAGCATAAGCATCATTCTTTTTATTTTGTATTTGTCATCATCAAAACCTAACATATTAAACCATTGGGGCAAACCTATTTTCACACAAAGAAGACCTCCCTTCCCTCTGAAGAAGACTCATTACAAAGGCGAATGAGCTTCATCGACTCCAACTTGCTATGAATGTGGCAAACCTGGTCACATGAAAATGGAGTGCCCAGTTTACTAAAAGAAGAAGGAGAAATTTGAAAAAAAGCCCTTCAAGAAAAGAAAAGGAAGAAAATCCTATATAACATTGGATGAAAACGACATAGATTCAACTGACAGCTCAGACAGTAAGGAAGCTCAACTATGTCTCATGGCCAAAGGAGGAGAAGAAGAAAGCAAAAATGAGGTAAGTTCTAATACTACTTTATTACCTGCTTACGATGAGTTATAAGATGCTTTTGAAGAATTACATCAAGAGTCTTTAAAACTCACAAAAATTATTTCTTCTTCTAAGAAAATAATCTTTTCTTTAGAAAATCAAATTCTTATTTTAAATAAAGAAATAGAAGAATTGAAATTTGAAAATGAAACTTTGGGAATCATTGATGCTTGCACAAATCATTCTGCACGTGCTTCTACGTCTTCATCTTGTTCTTCATGTCATATGCTTGAAAAAGAAATTGAAGACTTAAAGAATACTCTTTCTAAATTCACCTTTGGAAGGGATAACTTAAATATTTTATTAGGAAGACAAAGAGTGGTTTTTCAAAAAGCTGAGATAGGTTATAACCCGAAAAATCAACAAGAACTCTATAAAAATTTCTTTGTGCATTCTAGTGTTTCAAGTAGTCCTTTTATTAAAAGTTTTTACTGTGGAAGGAAAGGACATAGTGCATCAACATGTAATGCAAGGAAAAACATAAATACAAAAATTGGAACAAAAATGGTTTGGGTTCCCAAGGGTACTACACCCAAAACTGACACATAAGGACCCAAGAAAGTTTGGGTACCAAAGGTTAAAAACTAAACATGTGTTGTAGGTGTGCTTGAAAGCCAGGAGCTCAAATTAGTATCTCGATAGTGGCTGCTCCAAGCACATGACTGGGGACGACTCGAAATTCACCATGCTTATTCCCAAGAATCATGGACACGTCACTTATGGTGATAACAACAAAGGAAAAATTCTTAGAATCGGCAAAGTCGGTAAGAACCCTAACTCCTCTATTGAAAATGTGTTGCTTGTTGAAGGTTTGAAATATAACTTGCTTAGTATTAGCCAATTATGTGATAAAGGAAATAAGGTTATATTTGATTCAAATTGTTGTATAATTGAAGATAAAAATGATAAGCATGTTAAATTCATTGGTCATAGAGTAAACAACATTTATATGATTAGTCTTGATGATATATCTTCAAATGATGCGAAATGCCTCTTAAGTAAGAATGATGATTCATGGTTATGGCATAAGAGAATTGCACACATTCACATGGATCACTTAAAGAAGTTGGTCTCTAAAGAGTTAGTAATTGGACTACCCAAGCTTAATTTTTTAAAAGTTAAGTTATGTGATGCATGTCAAAAGGGTAAACAAATAAAGGTCTCTTTTAAAGCAAAAAATATAGTTTCAACTACTAGACCTTTACAACTTTTGCACATGGATCAATTTGGACCTTCTAGAACTATGAGCTTTGGTGGGAATTACTATGCTTTAGTGATTGTGGATGATTTTTCTATGTTTATATGGACTTTATTTCTTGCAAATAAAAATGATGCATCTCTAACTTTTAAAAGACTTGCCAAAGTTATTCAAAATGAAAAAGGTTTTCAAATCTCTTCTATAAGAAGTGATCATGGTGGCGAATTTGAAAATAATGTTTTTGAAAATTATTGTGATGAACATGACATTAATCATAATTTCTCTGCCCTTAGAACTCCACAACAAAATGGAGTTATAGAAAGGAAAAATCGTTCTTTAGAAAAAATGGCGAGAACTATGCTTAATGAGACTGCTCTTCCTAAGTACTTTTGGGTGGATGCTGTAAGTACAACTTGTTATGTAATGAACAGGGCCCTTATAAGGCCTATCTTAAAGAAAATCCCATGAGTTGTATAAGGGAAGAAAGCCAAATGTCTCACATTTTCATGTTTTTGGATGCAAATATTTTGTTTTAAATAATGGAAAAGATAACTTAGGCAAGTTTGATGCTAAGTCTGATGAAGGTATATTTCTTGGTTATTCAAATCATAGTAAAGCTTTTCGTATATATAATAAAAGAACTATGACTATTGAAGAATCTATACATGTTGCATTTGATGAAACTGACCCAAATGGATGGAGAAAGGATCTTATTATTGATGATATTACAGAAGTCTTGGTGGAAACACATTTGGATAGCAAGGAAAAAGAAATCAAGGAGCAAGAGGATAAACAAAGACAAGAAGATTCGCAAGCTTTGGAACTTCCTAAAGAATGGCGAACTTCAAATATCATTCCCTTGATCAGATAATCGGTGATGTATCTAAAGGTGTAAGTACTCGTAATTCTCTTAGAAATGCTTGTAATCACTTAGCTTTTGTTTCTTAAATTGAACCTAAGGATTTAATTGAAGCTTTTGATGATGAACTTTGGATCCTAGCTATGCATGAGGAATTAAATCAATTTGAAAGAAATCAAATTTGGGAATTAGTTGCTAGACTTAATGATCACCCTATAATTAGCACTAAATTGGTTTTTAGAAACAAACTTGATGAAAATGGTTAATAACTAGAAACAAAGCTAGATTGGTTGCTAAAAGTCATAATCAAGAAGAAGGAATAGATTATGAAGAAACCTATGCACCTGTAGCTAGATTAGAAGCTATTAGAATGTTACTTGCTTATGTTTGCATCATGGATTTCAAATTATATCAAATAGATGTCAAAAGTGCTTTTCTAAATGGTTTTATTCAAGAGGAGGTATACGTTGAACAACCTCCAAGTTTTGAAAATCTTGAACTACTCAATCATGTTTTTAAACTTAAAAAGGCTTTATACAGTTTAAAGCAAGCTCCTAGAGCTTGTATGAAAGGTTGAGTAAGTTCCTTTTAGAAAAGGGTTTTTCAAGAGGAAAAGTTGATACTACCCTCTTCATTAAAAATAAAAAGCATGATATTCTTCTTGTGCAAGTATATGTAGATGATATTATTTTCGGTGCTACTAATGAATTCCTATGCAAATAATTTGCTAAGACAATGCAGAATGAATTTGAAATGTCAATAATGGGAGAGCTGAACTTCTTTCTCGGACTTCAAATCAAACAAATAAATGAAGGGACATTCATAAGTCAAACCAAATACTACAAGGAATTGCTCAAGAGATTCGAAATGGAAAACGCTAAACACATGGCCACTCCAATGGGTACTTCTTGCTATTTGGACAAAGATGAAGGAGGTAAATCAGTAGAAATAATGAAATATAGAGGTATGATTGGATCTCTCCTTTATCTTACTGCTAGTAGGCCAGATATTATGTTTGGTGTATGCATGTATGCTAGATATCAGGCAAACCCTAAGGAATCTCATTTAAGTGCTGTTAAACGAATAATGAAATACCTAGTAGGCACTTCACAAATGGGCTTGTGGTACCCTAAGGGTACCTCTTGTAGCCTAATAGGCTATTCTGACTCTGATTTTGCTGGGTACAAATTAGACAGAAAGAGTACTAGTGGGACATGCCACTTGCTTAGTAGTTCTTTAGTTTCTTGGCATAGCAAAAAACATAATAGTGTGGCTTTGTCTACCGCTGAGGCTGAATATGTTGCAGCTAGGAGTTGTTGTGCTCAAATCCTATGGATGAAGCAACAACTTTTAGACTACAGTCTTCAGCTTGATCACATCCCGATAAGATGTGATAACACTAGTGCAATAAATATCTCTAAGAATCCCATTCTGCATTCCAAAACAAAGCATATAGAGATAAGACATCGCTTTATCAGAGATCAAGTACAAAAAGGGGATTGCATTCTTGAGTTTGTTGAAACAACTAAGCAACTTGCAGATATTTTCACTAAACCATTAGCAAAAGAAGCATTCTTTTATATTCGAGGAGAATTGGGCATAATTGATCAATCCAATATATGATTGCATGTTTTTCTGCCGAATATTAACTCTCTTTAATCTTTAAATCACATGAATATATACTTTGTCTTGAATTCTTGAACATATGCTTTTCTGTGCTTTTTGTTAGTTTTATTCGAATAAACAGGTTTTTATTCAAATAAAAGTCTTTATAGCTTGTCAAATAATGTGTTGAATATCAGCTTTATTCGAATAATACTTAGTTTATTCGAATAAAATGGCCTCTGTGTTCATCCTGTGTTTAATATGCTATCTGTCTATTCGAATAAATCTTCTTCTATTCGAATAACCAGAATCCTTAGTTTCTCAGTCTTTGTCTTTGCCCTCTGTCTATTCGAATACAACTCAGGCTATTCAAATAACCAGAGCCTTGGTTTCCCAGTCTTGACTGATAGCCTTTAGTCTATTCGAATAACCCCTATAGTTATTCGAATAAATCCTGTAAGTCTGCAAAATGCTTGGCTTTCCCAGATAATCTATTCGAAGAGAAACTCTCTCTATTCGAATAAACCCTAGCAGAAATACTCTTTCAATGCCTATCCTTTTAGTTTCTAAGCAAGGTTTATTCAAATAAACCTCTGTTTATTTGAATAAACACGGGCTTCTCTTTAAATAACCTCTGCGCTCCCAACCGTTTCACTCCTTCTTTTCTCTTCTGCTTTTCACCTTCTCTACCCATCGTTTCTTTCTCTCCTACTCTCCTCCACCATCTCCCTGCCATCTTTCTCTCTTCCACACCTCCAATCACCATGGCCTCCTCCTCTAGTAAGTGCCCACGCACGAAGACATCTCCATGCAACAATCCACTTGACTTGAGAAGGCTCTCATCCAACGAAGAACACCATGCCCGCTTCACTACGCACTTCTAGGAGTGTAACCTAGTCCAGCCCAAATATCTTGACCTCTCCTTCTTCCAGCAACATAGAGGTTTTGACTTTCTTACCCTGCTACATAACCAGGGAGTTCTAGAGCTCTGCTCTCTCCGGGCCACTCTTTACCCAGCTCTGGTTAAAATGTTTTTCTATAATCTGGCATTTGATGGCTAGAACATTATGATCACCCTGCAGGACTGGAAGACTCTGTTTGGGTTGCAGTTCACTGGCATACTCGTTGAAGATGGTGACAACCCTTTCCTTGAAGAGTTCAATAAGTTTCAGGCGATTGAGGACCTGCTGAAGCCTGGTCTAGCCCTGCTTGACAAGGGTCTCAAGGGTGACATTCTGAAGAGCCAAGATAGGCTTTTGCATTACGCCTTTGCTCATATCTTGGCTCCCCGCGGTGGAAATTATGCCTACCTCAGCGAAGATGACATCTTCATGCTTTGGATTCTGAAGAATGGCCATCAGATCAACTGGCCCGTGTTTATCAAAAAACACATGATGAGGGCCAAGGGTAAGGAAAAATCTGACTTGCCTTATGGTATTCTCGTTATTACCCTGCTCAGTAAGTATCCTCAGGTCTTGGAGACTGAGTGAGCCATTGCCCTGACTCATCATAATGTTTTCGGCTCCCACACCTTACGCAAAATGAAGATGATCTAAACCGATGAAGGCTGGGTGTACCCAGATGAGGTTGCTGAGGATGAGCTAGACCCTGCTAACGCTCCTGCTGCCCCTGCTGATGTACTTGCTGCTGCTCCTGCTCCAGTTACCTTAGATCAGATCATGGCCACCTTGCATGATAACAGAGCCTATATGGAACATACCTTCTCTATTCTTTTTGATAGAATAGAAGGTATTGAACGTGAGGTTGCTGCCTTTCGATCTGCTTTACCTGCTCCTGCACCAACTTCTTCACCACCACCTCCGGATACCTATTTCTAGGAACCTTAGTTCTTAGGATCTCTGTTTTGCCTTTATGTTATTTATTTCTGGCTTTTGTAATTGAATGCTTTTGGTTAATGCATAAATACAGTTTCTTAATGATCTATTCTGGTATTGATATGAGTATGCTTCCTTTTATGCACTTATACTTGAATATATGTTTATGGGACTTACCCCTCCTTTTTGCTCATGACAAAAGGGGGAGAAAAATTTGAAATTTAATTGAGAAAAGACAGGTAAACTTAAAACGAGATTGGATTCAATTTGAAAGGGGGAGCTGCGCACATATCTGATATACATTACCTTTTATAATTAAAGAGGGGGATTAAGCTTTTATACCTCTTTGTGAATTCCAATTATATGCACTAACTCTTTTCTCATTGATAGTTTGTCATCATCAAAAAGGGGGAGAATGTATTTGAACATATGCCTTTGAAGACTTATTTTGATAATAACAAATGTGAAGACTAAATGAAGATGATAGAAAGACCAAGTCCAAGTTTATATAAGATTAGCTTTAAGACTTTGGATCTTTTGTACGAAGCTCACTTTGATATCTCACTGTTTTGAAAGAACAGATAAAATTGAGTTTAAAAAGAAACTTGAGTGTTTTTAAAATGTTTTCTAAAAATTGGTTTTTTAAAAGGTTATTCGAATAACAGCTTCTCTAATCGAATAAATCATTCTAGTTTTTTCTGTCTTTTAAATCATTATTCGAATAGCATTTGTTTTATTCGAATAATGTCTTTCAATCCTTGCTACGTGTTTAAGTTTTTCAAAATGCTATTCGAATAGCATTCTGGCTTTTCGAATAAAAGAGGTTTCAGATTGATTGTTAAAAACATCATTCGAATAACTCAATAGTTATTCGAATAAATCTCTTCTTTCAGAAACTCTATTTTTAACTATGTTATTCGAATAACACAGAGGTTATTCGAATAACCCATATCAGATGGCTTTTTCATGATGGCTTCAGGAACAGTGTTATTCGAATAACATGTTAAGCTATTCGAATAAACACATTGCTCACGAACACTGATATGGAAACAAACAGGTTTTTAATTCGGTTAAATGGCTTTTAATTCTACCCGACGGCTATCTCTTCTAATTTTCTCTATAAATAGGAGCCTTGGGTCACGTCTAAAATTGCCCAAAACTTTGAATTGTTCTCTGTTTGCTCTAATCTGTGAAACTATTTTCTACGCTATATTTTCAATTAAAACCTTAAGATATTTCTGTGAGAGCTCCATTAGCACTTCAATTTGTATTACTTGCTCTAAGTGAGAGTTTCTCTTCATCTACTTTCTGATATTCTGTATCAAGGGTGAGGTATCCCTCAAGGTTTGTATAATAAGGGTGAGGTATTCCGGCAGGCTGAGGCTTTAGCACAAGGGTAGAGTTTCCCTGTGTGAAAAGTGCTCTTTTGTGTAACGGTTGCAAGCACCTATTGAAGCTTGTATACATAGTGAAAAATCTCGGCTTTCGAGGAGTGGACGTAGACCACAAGTGGGTTAGTGGTCGAACTAGGATAAATACTGTGCCTGCTTCTCTCTTCTTAATCTCTTTATTTTATGCAATTTTAATTTACTGCATATTTATTTTTCGCTGCTTTTATTGTTTCTTTTCTTCTTCTCATTCCTTCTGTGCATTTATTTATTAAGTTTTAATATTTGCTTTTGATAAAAAGAGGTTTTGAGAAAAAAAATTATACTCAATTCACCCCCCTCTTGAGTACTGGAAGCCACTTGATAACAAGAAGGAGGGTTGGCCATGAGGTATGGTGTAGAGAGAAGGAAGAGGAAATGAGAGAAAGATGAAGGTAGAGAGAGAAGTGGATAGTAGAAAAAGATGATGACTTTTTTTTTATTTTTAAAATTAGAATAGAATAGTTTATTAAGTGAAGCACATTTTTGGGCTCCAAAATGGAGCATGCTGCCGTGCGGGAGGGAGGAGAGAGAGAGGGAGTGTTTAGCTTCTTTGAGAAGCTTAGTAGCTTTTTCAAAAATAAGGATTTGATTAGACATAAAGTAGATTACATTTGAATATGATAATTAGGTGATCAAGTAATTAAAATAATAAGGTAATTAGGATTTTACTACAAGCTATTACCTAATGAATAATTGTTACAGTAAATGTGACGCCCCTTTTTCCCAAGGGAACGTCTCACATTCAATTACAATGCGAAAATAAAATTTTTGTGAGTTAAGACCCAGTTCATTTTAATAATATATATATTTACTCGATTATAGTTGGGTAATTAAATTGACGAGTATATTTTTTTTTCTTTTTGTTACATTAACGTTAACGATAATCAATATCCACGGTGACGAAACATACATGGGAAATTAACATTTCATTTATATATATATATATAATTATCAAACTATTTAGTTACAAAGCCTGGCATATCAAAAAGTAAAACTATACCTGCCCCCAAAGGATTATACATACATATCCCTACGGTATCAGAATATACAGCCCATTATAGACAAAACATCAGGCCCCCCCAAAATAAAAATACTGGTAGCCCTCAGTAGCTACAAGTAAGGTCAGTCCCTCAAGTGAGGAGGAATCGAGTCAGGGTCCTCTTCAGGATCCTCTTCGGGGTCATCCTCAGGAACTTCTTTGGGATCTTCCTTAGGATCTTCTTCGTCAGAGCAAATCACCATAGGAATCACAGAGTCACGGGACGGGGCCCGAGCTGTGGAACGAAAAGAGTCTTCCCGCGGAGTGAAATAACGGTCACCCCACATCTCGCGTATCGGTAGTTGAAACTCCAAACGTAAACTAATACAGCAGGTGAAGACAGGCGACTCGTGGCGTCTCTAGGCTAGAGATATCGACACATCCCCCGTATAGACGCAATGCTCAGAACCATAGTTGATGTACCAGCTCTCTGGCCCTCCCAAGAAAGTCAAGCGCACATCTCCCAAAAATCTTTGCATGCGTGGCTCCATATTCTTCTGCAGTCGCTCAGTCGAGATGAGGCCAAAAACCAGGGAAGTTGGGGGCTTCCGGTTCCTTGCAGTTATCTTCTATGGAACGCAGTATACGAACAAAACAGAAGTGGAGAGACAGAGAAGAGGTAAGACATCCTACCATCATTACCAATCATAGCATCGAGAAACCAAATGGCGCAAAGCGCCCACATAGCATTTATGACAGCAATAATGGTAATAAACATTCAATAGCAATTATGATCAACCAAACAGTTCCAGGCAGTCGTATACATATAGATATATCAGAAGTACAACAGTTCCAATTATAATAACAATGTATGCCAGATGATTCATGGACTCACTATGCGCACGTGCCCTCAATAACCAAAATCCTACTCCATGGAGCTAGACACAAAATAGTTGGAGAGAACGATCAGGACGTATGTCTGTATTCTAGGCTGCCTAGGCCCTCAAGTGCTAAAATTCTAAAATTATCATTGTGTACATCATGGCATTTTATAAGACATTCTACACAGATCTCGACATAGGACAGCGTCTCGGTCCGGATCGTCAGTGTGTTTGCATCGCTCTGCCCCACGGACAGAGAGCTACAAGCTGCCTATTGTGAGGTACCCGCACCTTGACGCCCCCAAGGTCAACAAGTAACCTACACTTATCTATTCGCACCCGCACAAAGGTGTAAGTTCAACTCCTAGGCTACCGGCCTTAACCAAGTCCAACGGACAATCTCTTTCTTTTTTTGTTCAATGCATGACACAATCATACTCTTCATGACCAACTAGGTCCATCATGCTTCAAATGCATGTCATATCATTTTACAACAAGAATTGATCCCATTTACGGATCCACAACAAACCAATAGTACATTTTAAGGATAACCACAATTTCCATTCATAGTCATGATAGAAGTCAACCATTAAATTCATTATGTGCCTCACAAGCTCACCCATACTCATGTTCTTCCCTGTTTCTGAATCCCTACTTAATCTCTAGTCATCCAATCATTTATGATTTATGTGCTTTTATTAATCCAAGGGTCTTAAATCCAGGAAGATACATGGCCAGAATCACCAACAACGTCACAGATTTAATTGCTAGGTATTGGGTGATAAACCATAATTGTGAATTCGACGGAGACAATGCATTTAGTGGAAAATAGAGGCTGCCATTCGACGAAAACTAACATGCATTCTATCGGATGGAGGTTCCATCGAACAGAGATCAAAACTGTCGAATTTTTCCAGAAGGTCAGTAGAAGTCCTATTTCGACGGATGTGGGTGTCGACGTTGGAGAAATCTCCCAAGTGTCGAACCGATGAAAAACACTATGGTCAGAACTCTAATTCGACGTATCTTGACATTCTACTCGACGAATATTAACTTTGGGAAGCTTCTGATAAATGGACAGAAGATCTACTCGACAGGTATGTCTCTCGATGGGTATTGGCATTCTAACTCGACGAATATGTCACTCGACGGATGTGGTCATTCAAATTCGACGAATTTTGCATTCGAGGAGTTTCTCTCCTAAGTGGTCAGGAGTTCATACTCGATGGATTTTAACTTTACTAAGTGATCAAGACATCAAATTCGACGGGTTTGTCCAGGAGTTCATACTCGACGGATTTTAACTTTACTAAGTGATTAAGACATCAAATTCGACGGGTTTGGCCAGGAGTTCATACTCGACGAATTTTAACTTTACTAAGTGATCAAGACATCAAATTCAACGGGTTTGCCAGGAGTTCATACTCGACGGATTTTAACATTTCATTAGATGATTAGGATATCATATTCGACGGGTTTGGCCAGGAGTTCATACTGTTACTAGTTTTCACATGAAATTTCCAAATTTCTGGGCTCAACACCGTGACCATCCGAGAACCAATCGGAAGTCATTCCCTTCCATATTACACGTTCCAATACATCCAGATATATATCAAAACACACAAACAATCAAATAGCATATATACATCACCAACAGCATGTAAAGACAAAGATGACTCTCAGTACCAATCACAAACAACGTCCCTAAATGCTAAAAGAGGTTGAGGAGGAGTGTCTTCCTCTTACCTTGGAGAAGCACAAAGAAAGGTGGCTCCTTTTTGGTCAGGATTTCATTTTCAGCTTCCAGGAAATCCTTAAACATTTAAACTTGCAAGAATCAGAATCCTAATATTGAAATCGATACCCATTGTCATCAAAATGACAGTGGGTTATGAAAAGAGAAGAGAGGGAGAAAAAGCTAAGAGCTTTACCTTAAAGCTCCAACCTTTAGGCTTTAAAGACGTAAGAGAATGGAGATGGAGAAAATGGCAGAACTTTGAAAATGATTTCCTCAATGATGGTGGTCCTCCAAACATGAAATGGTGCTAAGATTATGACGGTTTGAAGAACAAAATGGAGGTGTGGGTGGATGGTGTTGCTGCTGTGGGGTGAAAGAGAAGAGAGAAAGATGAGTGAATAGTGAGCTGCGTACAGGGAGGAGGGGAAATGTGAGAAAAGAAAATGAATTAGACCCCCTTAATTCAAACGTGTTGCACAAATTGGGAGGAGAGAGAAATGATAAAAATAATGGTTAGAGGAAGCTTCCTTGAGAAGCTTCGCGCACTCCTCGATAAAGCACATAGTAAGCTTGTCTCCAAATTAGATACATCTGACAAATGATTAATTACACTGTGGAATTATTTTCTCAGTGAATAAAATTTATAATTGATGAAAATAATATTTTATTATTCATCAGATAATTTTATGATACCGCAATTTTATTTAACAAATAAAATCTTAAAAAATGCAAATCTCTCAAACTGTGCCCGGCCTCGGGTTTAGTAAGATCCCCCGTTGACACGTTGACAGTTCAAAGTTTACCAGCCTCAGGGAAAATATTCTAGTTTCCCCATTCCAAGTGTACACGTAAAACGAAGAATATATTAAAATATTCATCATTTTCAGAAAAATCCACAAAAATTCCTAAAAATCATAAATATTATAAAATGATCGTTTATAATGAAATAAAGAATTTTCCGGATTTTACAATACTCCCCTTCTAAAAAAGAATTTCATCCTCGAAATTTGCATACCTTAGAATAACTGTGGGTGTTGCTCCTTCATCTTGTCTTCCAGCTCCCAAGTTGCATCTCCTGTCACTTCGTTCCAGATCACTTTCACCAATGCGATCTCCTTGCCTCTTAATTGCTTTATCTTCCTATCCTCGATTCTTACAGGAGACGTCTCATAAGTTAAGTTTTCTTTTAATTGTACTGCATCCGGTGCTATGACATGACTTAGGTCAGGGAGGTATTTTCGAAGTTGTGACACATGGAAAACATTATGAATGTTTGAAAGGAAAGGGGGTAAGGATATTTGGTACGCTACAGGACCTACACGACGAATGATTTGGTATGGTCCAAGGAATTTAGGAGTGAGTTTTTTAGATTTTAAAGCCCGGCCTACCCCAGTCGTAGGTGTGACTTTCAGGAATACATGCTCGCCTTCTTCAAACTCAAGAGGTTTTCTCCTTCGGTCTGCATAACTCTTTTGCCGACTTTGAGCTGTTCTCATCTTTTCCTGAATTATCTTAACCTTCTCAGTTGTCTGCTATATAATCTCTGGTCCAACACTAAGGCGCTCGCCGTCTTGGTACCAACACAGAGGTGTTCATCATCGTCGTCCATACAGAGCCTCATAGGGTGCCATTCCTATGCTCGAATGATAACTATTGTTGTAGGTGAATTCTATCAAAGGTAGAATGTCATCCCAACTTTCAGTTTGCTCTATGGTACAGGCTCTAAGCAAATCTTCCAAAGATTGGATCGTTCTTTCTGATTGACCGTCGGTCTGCGGATGATAAGTAGAACTCAGACGTAGCTTCGTCCCCAACGCTTCTTGCAAACTCTCCCAGAGATTTGAAGTAAATCTCGGATCTCTATCCGACACAATACTCGTAGGCACACCGTGTAGTCTAACAATTTCTCCAATATAGATTTGAGTCAATCTCTCCAGTTTGTATTTTATGTCGATCGGGAGAAAGTGTGCCGACTTCGTGAGTCGGTCTACAACTACCCAAATCGAATCATGACCTTTTTTTGTCCTTGGCAATCCGACTACAAACTCCATTGCAATACTGTCCCACTTCCATTCTGTAATAGACAATGGTTCCAGCAAACCCGCTGGTCTCTGATGTTCCACCTTAGCTTTTTGACAAACTAGACAAGTCGATACATGTCTAGTGACGTCACTCTTCATTCCATGCCACCAGAACAACTTCTTCAAGTCTTGGTACATTTTTGTTATGCCTGGATGCATACTCAGCTGGCTTGTATGAGCATGGTTAATGATGTATTCTCTAAGCTCCTTGTCACGGGGAATACAAACTCTTCCACGAAACATCAGAATTCCATCCGTTCCTTCTGCAAACTCTGTTTCACCTCCTTGCTCCACTTGCTCTCTCACTTCTTGTAAGAACTTGTTAATCCTCTGCTTTTCCTTTATGTCATCCAGTAGCTCACTTGTGATGGTAACCATATTCATGCAAATCTTTCCAGGTTCTAACTCCACAAAAGACCACACATCTCTAAACTGCTCTAGTATATCCTTTTCCTTGATCATCAGGGCAGAGACACTGATCATCTTCCTACTTAGAGCATCTGCCACAACATTTGCCTTGCCAGGGTGATACAAAAGTTGGAAATCGTAATCCTTCAGGAATTCTAACCACCTTCGTTGCCTCATGTTCAACTCCTTCTGATCATACAAATACTTCAAACTCTTGTGATCACTGAAAATATTGAACATTGCTCCGTAGAGAAAATGCCTCCATATCTTCAGAGCAAAAACTACAGCCGCCAACTCCAAGTCGTGTGTTGGGTAATTCTTCTCGTGCACTCGCAACTGCCTTGAAGCATAAGCCACCACTCTTCCATGCTACATAAGTACAGATCCTAGCCCTTGGTATGAAGCATCGCAGTACACTTCAAACTGCTCATTCGGATCAGGTAGCACTAACACCGGTGAGGTAGTCAGTCGATTCTTCAACTCTTGGAAACTTTGCTCACAGCTGTCGGTCCACTAAAAAGCTTGGTTTTTCCTCGTGAGTTGTGTAAGTGGTCCAGTAATCTTGGAGAATCCCTCAATGAACCTCCGGTAATATCCAGCTAAACCCACGAAGCTTCGAATTTTCGTCACAGATGTTAGTCTTTCCCATTGTAGCACTGCCTCCACCTTCGATGGATCCACGACAATCCCATCCTTCGAGATCACGTGACCCAAAAACTTAACTTCTTCTATCCAGAACTCACATTTTGACAACTTGGCATACAATTCCTTCCCCTTCAGAATCTGAAGAACTACACTGAGGTGTTCAGCATGGTCCTCCTGATTTTGAGAGTATACCAGAATGTCATCAATGAAGACCACAACGAATCTGTCCAAGTAAGGACGAAAGATTCGGTTCATGTAGTCCATAAAGATAGCGGGTGCGTTCGTCACACCAAACGGCATCACTAGGTATTCGTAATGACCATATTGGGTACGAAAAGCTGTCTTGGGTATATCCTCCGTCTTCACTCGTATCTACTGATACCCAGACCGCAGATCGATCTTCGAAAACACCGCTGCTCCCTTCAGTTGGTCCATTAAGTCATCAATTCTCGGGAGTGGATACTTGTTCTTAATCGTTACCTTGTTCAGCTGCCGATAGTCCACACATAATCTTGAGGTGCCATCCTTCTTGTGAACTAATAGCACTGGTGCTCCCCATGGTGACACAGTTGGCCTGACAAATTACTTTTCCAAAAGCTCTTCTAGCTGTTTCTTGAGCTCAGCTAACTCTATCGGTGCCATCCTATACGGTGCTATAGACACGGGACCAGCTCCCGGTACTAGGTCGAGAGCAAACTCTATCTCTCAAACCGGTGGTAAACCAGTTACATCATCAGGAAAGACTTCGGGAAACTCATTCACCACTAGAATTGTGTTCACATCAACCTCGTTCTCGACTTTCAAAGAAGACAGTAGCATGTATCCGTGAGCTCCTTCTTTCAAGCGAGCTTGAACTCGGTTGGCCGTCAAAAATCTAGAATTCTCCTCTATGGGAAAAACTATGGTCTTTCTAGAATAGTCTAACAGAACATGGCTGGAAGACAACCAGTCCATCCCTAAGATAATATCTAGTTGGAAAAGGGGTAAACAGATCAGATCGACCGAAAAGGTTCGACCTTCAACAACCAATGGACAATTTAGACAGACTTTGGTAGTAACTACCAGTTTATCAGTAGGGGTAGAAACAGTTAAGTCAAAAGGTAATGACGACACAGAAAGACCCAGTCTTTGCACACAGTCATATGATATAAAAGAATGGGTTGTCCTTGAGTTACACAGCACAGTTAAAAGATTACCTTCTATGGTACCTTCCCCCTGTATCAAATCTTTGGATTCGGAAGCCTCAGCTCCGCTCATAGTGTAGACTCGCCCTCCAGCCTGGGGTTTCTTGGCTCTTGCAGCATTCACTGAAGGTTCGGCCTTCGTTTGATTGCAGTCTCGGGACACGTGGCCAGGTTTTCCACATTTGAAGCAGATGAATCCCTTTATGGTACAGTCCTTTGTGAGATGGTCTTTCCCACACTTTGGACATCTGGAAGGATACGCCATGTTCTAGCCAGTCCGGTTCCCAGTAGAACCTCCACCAGAACTTCCACCCATGGCTTGTTGCCGATTCCCCGTGGGTCGGGAGTACGACTTCTTCTGGAAATGGTTAGCACTGTTACTGCCGCCTCTCTGGAATCTCGTAGGCCTAAAGCTTCTGCTCCTCATGTCTCTAGATTGCTCCAGAGCCTTTACATCACAGCAAGTATCCAATAGTCGTGAGAATTCATTGATCCTCAAGGTGATCACAGCCTTCTTCACTTCATACCTCAGTCCTTCCGTAAATCTTTGGCATTTCTATGCTTCATCTGGTTGGTTCTGAAAGTACGTCAAAAACTGTGACAAGTTTTCAAATTTCACTATGTACTCGCTAACAATCATATTTCCTTGTCGTAGGTTGAGGAATTCTGACTCCTTCGCATGCCTTGTGCTTGCAAGAAAATACTTACCAAGAACTGTTCCTTGAATAAGCCCCAAGTAATCTCTCGGTTCGCAGCTTCCAGCATTTGCTGCACTCCATTCCACCAATTTTCAGCATTGCCTACCAGCATAAATGTAGCATAGTTCACCAACTTGTCCTCGGCGCAACTCATTCCTCGAAAGACTTTCTCCAATTCCTTGATCCACAGACTAGCCTTGTCCGGATCAAATTCTCCTTTGAATTGAGGAGGGTTATGGCGTCGAAACTCTACTAAATTCTGAGCATCAGCAGTGGCCTCTAGCTATTGAGCAGCTCGCTCTTGTTGTTGTGCAACTCTCTCTTGCTGCTGGGCAGCTTGCTCGGTTTGCTGTGCGACGGCCTCAGCCATCCTCTGCATCGCTGTAATAGCTACTGCCATATCTTCCCTTCGTGCCATCTTACTTTCTTAGGTCAGATTAACTGAAAACATAGAAAAGTCAGTTGCATTCACTAGGAACACCAAACAATACACCCTTACGTATACTACTCAGAGAACACACAGCACAAACAAGACAGACTCAAACACAAGACCCAAAGAAACATAAACCTGGGCTCTGATACCAACTTAGTGTGACGCCCCTTTTTCCCAAGGGAACGTCTCACTTTCAATTACAATGCGAAAATAAAATTTTTATGAGTTAAGACCCGGTTTATTTTAATAATATATATATTTACTCGATTATAGTTGGGTAATTAAATTGGCGAGTATATTTGTTTTCCTTTTTGTTACATTAACGTTATCTATAATCAATATCCACGGTGATGAAACATACATGGGAAATTAACATTTCCTTTATATATATATATATATATATATATATAATTATCAAACTGTTTAGTTACAAAGCCTGGCATATCAAAAAGCAAAACTATACCTGCCCCCAAAGGATTATACATACATATCCCAATGGTATAAGAATATACAGCCCACTATAGACAAAACATCAGGCCTCCCCAAAATAAAAATATTGGTAGCCCTCAGTTGCTACAAGTAAGGTCAGTCCCTCAAGTGAGGAGGAATCGAGTCAAGGTCCTCTTCAGGATCCTCTTCGGGGTCGTCCTCAGGAACTTCTTCGGGATCTTCCTCAGGATCTTCTTCGTCAGAGGAAATCAC
Source organism: Ormosia semicastrata (assembly GCA_029884595.1). Lineage (NCBI taxonomy): Eukaryota > Viridiplantae > Streptophyta > Magnoliopsida > Fabales > Fabaceae > Ormosia > Ormosia semicastrata. The sequence goes on from JAQQTO010000063.1 coordinate 58,973,213, forward strand.
CATAGGAATCGCAGAGTCACGGGACGGGGCCCGAGCTGTGGAATGAAAAGAGTCTTCCCGCGGAGTGAAATAACGGTCACCCCACATCTCGCGTATCGGTAGTTGAAACTCCAAACGTAAACTAATACAGCAGGTGAAGACAAGCGGCTCGTGGCGTCTCCAGGCTAGAGATATCGACACATCCCCCGTATAGACGCAACACTCAAAACCATAGTTGATGTACCAGCACTCTAGCCCTCCCAAGAAAGTCAGGCGCACATCTCCCAAAAATCTTAGCGTGCGTGGCTCCATATTCTTCTACTGTCGCTCAGTCGAGATGAGGCCAAAAACCAGGGAAGTTGGGGGCATCCGGTTCCTTGCAGTTATCTTCTATGGAACGCAGTATACGGACAAAACAGAAGTGGAGAGACAGAGAAGAGGTAAGACATCCTACCATCATTACCAATCATAGCATCAAGAAACCAAACGGCGCAAAGCACCCACATAGCATTTATGACGGCAATAATGGTAATAAACATTCAATAGCAATTATGATGAACCAAACAGTTCCAGGCAGTCGTATACATATAGATATATCAGAAGTACAACAGTTCCAATTATAATAACAATGTATGCCAGATGATTCATGGAGTCACTATGCACACGTGCCCTCAATAACCAAAATCCTACTCCATGGAGCTAGACACAAAATAGTCGGAGAGAACGATCAGGGGGTATATCTGTATTCTTGGCTGCCCAGGCCCTCAAGTGCTAAAATTCTCAAATTATCATTGTGTACATCATGGCATTTTACAAGACATTCTACACAGATCTCGACATAGGACAGCGTCTCGGTTCGGATCGTTAGTGTGTTTGCATCGGTCTGCCCCATGGATAGAGAGCTACCAACTACCCATTATGAGGTACCCGCACCCTGACGCCCCCAAGGTCAACAAGTAACCTACACTTGTCTATTCGCACCCGCACAAAGGTGTAAGTTCAACTCCTAGGCTACCGGCCTTAACCAAGTCCAACGGACAATCTCTTTCTTTTTTTGTTCAATGCATGACACAATCATACTCTTCATGACCAACTAGGTCCATCATGCTTCAAATGCATGTCATATCATTTTACAACAAGAATTGATCCCATTCACAGATCCACAACAAACCAATAGTACATTTTAAGGATAACCACAATTTCCATTCATAGTCATGATAGAAGTCAACCATTAAATTCATTATGTGCCTCACAAGCTCACTCATACTCATGTTCTTCCCTATTTATGAATCCCTACTTAATCTCTAGTCATCCAATCATTTATGATTTATGTGCTTTTATTAATCTAAGGGTTTTGAATCCAGGAAGATACATGGCCAGAATCACCAACAACGTCACAGATTTAATTGCTAGGTATTGGGTGATAAACCATAATTGTGAATTCGACGGAGACAATGAATTTAGTGGAAAATTGAGGCTGCCATTCGACGAAAACTAACATGACAGAAAGATGAAAGATGGGAGAACATTTTATAACAAGATTGGATAAAAACCAATTTCTGTCGGATAGAGGTTCTGTCGAACAGAGATCAAAACTATCGAATTTTTCCAGAAGGTCAGCAGAAGTCATATTTCGATGGATGTGGGTGTCGACGTTGGAGAAATCTCCCAAGTGTCGAACCGATGAAAAACACTATGGTCAGAACTCTAATTCGACGGATCTTGACATTCTACTCGACGAATATTAACTTTGGGAAGCTTCTGATAAATGGACAGAAGATCTACTCGATAGGTATGTCTCTCGATGGGTATTGGCATTCTAACTCGACGAATATGTCACTCGACAGATGTGTTCATTCAAATTCGACGGATTTTGCATTGGAGGAGTTTCTCTCCTAAGTGGTCAGGAGTTCATACTCGACGGATTTTAACTTTACTAAGTGATCAAGACATCAAATTCAACGGGTTTGGCCAGGAGTTCATACTCGACGGATTTTAACTTTACTAAGTGATCAAGACATCAAATTCGATGGGTTTGGCCAGGAGTTCATACTCGATGAATTTTAACTTTACTAAGTGATCAAGACATCAAATTCGACGGGTTTGGCTAGGAGTTCATACTCAACAGATTTTAACATTTCATTAGATGATTAGGATATCATATTCGATGAGTTTGGCCAGGAGTTCATACTGTTACTAGTTTTCACATGAAATTTCCAAATTTCTGGGCTCAACACCGTGACCATCCGAGAACCAATCGGAAGTCATTCCCTTCCATATTACACGTTCCAATACATCCAGATATATATCAAAACACACAAACAATCAAATAGCATATATACATCACCAACAGCATGTAAACAAAGATGGCTCTCAGTACCAATCACAAACAACATCCCTAAATGCTAAAAGAGGTTGAGGAGGAGTGTCTTCCTCTTACCTTGGAGAAGCACAAAGAAAGGTGGCTCCTTTTTGGTCAGGATTTCGTTTTCAGCTTCCAGGAAATCCTTAAACATTTAAACTCGCAAGAATCAGAATCCTAATATTGAAATGGATACCCATTGTCATCAAAATGACAGTGGGTTACGAAAAAGAGAAGAGAAGGAGAAAAAGCTAAGAGCTTTACCTTAAAGCTCCAACCTTTAGGCTTCAAAGACGTAAGAGAATGGAGATGGAGAAAATGGCAGAACTTTGAAAATGATTTCCTCAATGATGGTGGTCCTCCAAACACGAAATGGTGCTAAGATTATGACGGTTTGAAGAACAAAATGGAGGTGTGGGTGGATGGTGTTGCTGCTGTGGGGTGAAAGAGAAGAGAGAAAGATGAGTGAATAGTGAGCTGCGTATAGGGAGGAGGGGAAATGTGAGAAAAGAAAATGAATTAGACCCCCTTAATTCAAACATGCTGCACAAATTGGGAGGAGAGAGAAATGATAAAAATAATGGTTGGAGGAAGCTTCCTTGAGAAGCTTCGTGCGTTCTTCGATAAAGCACATAGTAAGCTTGTCTCCAAACTAAATACATCTAACAGATGATTAATTACACTGTGGAATTATTTTCTCAGTGAATAAAATTTATAATTGATGAAAATAATATTTTATTATTCATCAGATAATTTTATGATACCACAATTTTATTTAACAGATAAAATCTTGAAAAATGCAAATCTCTCAAACTGTGCCCGGCCTCGGGTTTAGTAAGATCCCCCGTTGACACGTTGACAGTTCAAAGTTTACCAGCCTCAGGGAAAATATTCTAGTTTCCCCGGCTTTGCTCAGTGTACACGCAAAATGAAGAATATATTAAAATATTCATCATTTTCAGAAAAATCCACAAAAATTCTTAACAATCGTAAATATTATAAAATGATCGTTTAGAATGAAATAAAGAATTTTCGGGATGTTACAGTAAACAAAGCCAATATTAGTTATCCAATGGATAATAAAGCGTATCGCAAAATTTTTACTTAACAGTACGTACAGAGATTTTATTTATTAGATAAAACCTCAAAAAAATATAAACCTCATAAATTATGCCCAACATCGGGTTTAGTAAGATCCCCCGTTGACGCTTTCATGGTTCAAAGTTTACCAACCTTAGAGAAAACATTTCGTTTTTCCGGCTCCGCTCAATGCACATGCAAAATGAGGAATATACTAAAATATTCAACGTTTCCAAAAAAATTCACAAAAAATCTTAAAAATCACAAATATTAGAAAATGACTATTCATCATGAAACAAATAATTTATGGGGTGTTTCACTGACTCTGTTCAGTGTGCACGTAAGATGAGAAATATATTAAAATATTTGACATTTCTGAAAAATTCCAGAAAAATTTTCAAAAATCATAAATATTATAAAATGATTATCTATGATGAAACAAATAATTTTTGGGGTGTTACATCTAGTCTCTAAGGATGATGTTTGAATTTATCTTCCTTTGCTCTTCCTTTCTTTCTTCTCTTCTTTCTCTTTCATTTTCTCTCTTTCCTTTTCTTTGTTTTTTTGCCCTTGTTGCTACTGCTGTTTTGAATGTGACAAGGGAGATAAAATGCCAAAGAAGTGAAAGGAGAAAGGATGAGAATGGTGACTCAAAAGCAAAATAAGATATTTTGCTAAAATATTATATCTCTTAGGAATACTTTAATCTCACAAAATTAAGTTTTCTAACTTCCATAGGTATTATAATAAATCCTAGGATTCATCTGAACCCTAGTTTTATCAATACCATAAATTTTCATATCATAGTCAAGTCAATTCAATAATAAAGCACTCACTTAGTGTACTCAAAAATACCAAACTAACTCAGTTTATCCTCAAACTTTAACTATATCACCTACTACTTATTTTTGACCTAGAAATAAATTCTTCATATTTATTTTTCATTAACTAAGCAGTTTAAGCCATTTCCTGAGCTAATAATAGTTATTTTTCATATATAGTGTTACAACAAAGTGACTAAACTAACTAAAAAAGTCACAAAATTAAACAGGCATGTTAAGTAAGTATTATGCTACCTCTGTAACCATATACAAGTTTAACATGTTTAAGAAGATGATACACTAAATATGAGGGTTAACTAATATATGAAAATTGTGTTTATCATAATTCTATGCATTTAGTTACTTGAGTGGTGAAGTAACTAATGTATGCATATGGTATATGATGGATGAAATTGTATTGTACACTTGTTGTATATCAGAATTTGTATTGCTCCCTTAATTCCTTAAGGTTGAGCAAGAATAATATTTTGAACTTGTATTTGAATAATCAGTACATATGGAATTTGAATTTGATTTGAATAAGAGAATTGGGCATTTGTCCTTGAATTAGAAGGAAAATAGTCCTGATATGCTATTCCCACCCAGTATCCCTTTTTATTTGAACTATTAGCTCACTTGACATTAGTGGATTTTGGAGATGATCCTATTTGGGAGAAAGGCGTTCAAAATCCCAACAGAATTATGGAGATGATCCTCTATGAGGATGGGGATCCTATATTCTTTAAATTCCTCGTTATGCTTCCTCGTTTACCTATGTTTCCTTCATGGATATAAGGGTACTAGTGGTAGTGTGAGGCTCTAATTCACTCCCAACCATGAGTATATAGAACTCGAGCTATATGAGGTGGCTCTTACCTATTATAGTATAGTGATATGGATTCTATGTGAAGAAGCGGATATTTAAATGAGCATTGAAAGAGAATTTGTATTTGAAAATGTTATTTGTTAAAGTTATCATGGAAAGATCATAAATATTGATTTGAGAGTATGAAATTGATTTAAAATTGTATTTCAAGATATTTATGAGTATAAATTATAATCTGTGATAATCAATGCTTTTTGGTATTAACTATAATTAGAATTTTGTTTCGGGATGAAAAAGGACTTGATTTGGCCTTTTGCTACCTTTCTAAAGTACAACTTGAGTTTTGTAATGAGTTTTTCCCGAAACCGCTAGAATTATTGTGATGACACCTTTTTATAATAGAATTACTAAGAATTTAAAATTCTTACCTCGTGTTTTATTTTTCCATAATAATTCCAGGAAAAGGATATTCAACAAAGTAAGATGAAGTTGATGTGATATTGGTAGGTGTACCAAATCGTAAAAGTAATAAATCATGAGTAGAGTATCGTTCCCACGAAGATTAAGTTATCAATTACTAAATTGGTTAAATCAACACTATTTAAGCTAATAAAAATTGGGATATGATAAGAATGCAAATAAAAGAAAACACTAAGAAGAAAATATTTAAAATCAGTAAGAGTAAAATTAAGGGTGAAAAAATAATGATATCAAAGTGTTAGGGTTCATATTTCACTTGAACTCTTTTGATGCAAATTCAAAGATTAGTTTAACTAAGTTATATTCCATGATTCATGATCAAATTCCCAAAATTAATCAATATCTAATCCTTTGGTATATTAGTCCTCTTCACACTACATTCAGTTAACCAATCCCTTAGTATAACCCCAAATAGTGAAGGCTTTATAAAAAACGAGGGAATAAAAAGCAAAATCACATAACCCACTATAACACCCTCCTTTGGGAATTACATTTTAGACTAACAATTTTAAAGCTAAAACCAAGTCATAAATGATTTAATATTGTAATATACGGGTTTTAAAATTTATTTTCGTGGAACATAAACTTAACAGAATATAGAGAACACAAGACATAGTGAATTGAATAATACACTTTTCTTATATATAACATAGTTTACTAACAACATAAATACATAAGACTTACATACTCAAAAGTATAAGTACAACTACTATAACAAAACCTAATCTGGCCCAAAGTCCAAACACATGGAGGAAAGGGTCCACTGGATCCTCCTCGGAATCCTCAACATACAAATCCCCTAGCTGGGGTATGTCTTGACAGACAGGAGTCCGAGCAGATGATACCTCATAATCCTCCCTAGGAGTGTAATAAGGATCACCCCATAACTCCCTGATAGGTATATAAAACTTTAGATAGACAGTAGCATCAAAAGAAAAAGTAGAAACTCCATAGCAGGTCCTACTCAAAGATAGGGTAACATCCCCATAATACTCAGTGCACTCAGTGTCCACAAGGATGCGCTATGCGTCGGTGCCTACATGGAACTGCACCCTAATGAAACCCAGAAGATCTCACCTCGCCACCATCACAGTCTTCATAGAACATAAACACAAAACAGAATAGAAAGAATAATACCATAAAGAGGTGAGATCCTCCACATCACATACTAGTATGGCAGTAAAGAAGCAATAATAACCATAATGCCATTCAGTATAGAATCAACAATTATAGTCATGATATTTAATTAATAGATAGTTCAATGGATGTATATCACAACATCATGTTTACTGACTGTGCATAATGCAATGGACCGGCCCGTACTTGATGGAGCTAAAACCAATATCGGAGAGAATGATCGGGAGACATGTCCATATATCGTTAGCCTCAATTCAAGTGCTCTAACTTTCTTAGCGTATGCATCATGGCTTATACAAGACATTCTATACCAGATTGTGAATAGGAATAGTATCTCATCGAAATCGTCGGTGCATTTCCATCAGCAACCACAACACAGTAGAGCTACTAATTGGCCATATGTGGAATTACCATGCCCTGACGCCCCCAAGATCAATTATTGACCTTCACTATGCAATTCGCACCCCCACTAAGGTATAATTCAATCTCCTAGGCATACAACCTTAACAAACAAAATCACTACGACTTTCACAATGCATGATCAAATGATGTCATGAACCAATAATTATTAACTATGTGACTTTCACGAAAAATAAGCCACCACTGGGCTAAGCCATCAATTGACGTCTCCGAGTCCAGTACGTCGGCCCAACAATAATTTGTATTTTTCTCAATTGCGAAGTATTTTTACTGTATTATCACAATCGCGTAACACTTCTTGTTACGTCTCTAAATCACGTAACATTTTTACGTTGTTTTTCAATCGCATGACTCAAAATCAAAATTTTTAAATCACGTAAGGCTTTATGATTACTTTCAATTGCATAAATCATTTTAATGATGTTCTAAGCTTAATTTTGAGACTTTCCATGTTTAATATAAAATTTGAACCTTAATTCCAATATTTTCTTACCAAATCTCCTCTAAGTGATATTTTCTAACATTTTTCACAAAATCTACATTATTTTGATTTAATCAAAACATTTCAAAAATCTTTGTCCATTACTTTTACTGAGAACTCTCTTAAATAAAATATTGAAAATTTCAAACCATCATTCAAACTTATTTCCATAATCATGGCCGAAAATCAATTCTTTTCAAATGATAAAATTTTGTTCATATCTTTTTTCAACTTGTAAATCCTTAAATCATATTCTTCTCACCCAATCATCTAGGTTCACAATCAATAAAAATATTTTTACCTTGAATACCCCATCTTGGGCTAAATGGCCGTGAGCCATATATGGTCATTGGGACAAAAAAATTTGCCATTTGGATATGATTCAAAGTATGTAAAACATTCTAATCATCAATTCCTAGCATAGCAATTTCATGCATACTATTGAAGTTATATAATCACATATGACAAGCATAAACCATTAAATTCACACAATCAAATGAATAAATCCTCACATGGATTTTTCACCAATAAACACAAATTCCATTTCTCACCACCAAGTTGGTTGATGAGGTTAATCTCCCTCTTACCTTAGGTGATGATTAAAAAAAAAAAAGCTCCTTAGTTGCCTTCTTGGAGTAAACTTCTACCATCAAATAGATCCTTAAAATAAATTAAACATACAATTATTAAAATCTAAGGCTTGAAATAAGATGACCATGGATCAAGTTTATGGTCTATAACTTGAGAATAAAATGAGAAGTGAAGATGAAGAACTTCACCTAAAAACCTTCAAACTTAGGCTTAGAGAAAGTGATTGAAGATGGATTAATTTGAAGAAGATCACAACATGAACGTATCTCCAAATGGTGTCTAGATTCAAGATATATGGTTGGTTTGGATTGAACAAGATTGGAGAGTAATTGTGATGTGTTGGCCGAATATTGCTAAGGAGAGAAATGAGAGAGTTAGTATTTTTGTTTCTAAAAAAAAAAACAAGATAAACTCAAGTGAGATTAAGTAACCATTTTGTCTTCTAAGCTTGTCTTATAAGCTACCTTGGTCGTGTACACCTAAGGGTGTAGGGTGACCAAAACTTCTCCTCCAAGTTCTCTTCAAGCTTGCCTTGAAAGCTTGCTTCCTATTGGTTTAACATTATGAGTCATTGCCACAAAGTTTGACTTCCTTCAAGCTTACCTTGGAAGCTGGCTTCCCATTAGCTCAACAATAAAGTGAGTCATAAGTGGTAATGATTAGGTTTATGACTAGGCTCATGACATGTCATCTAACTAGATATTTACTAGTAGATATTAACCAATGGACAAAGGTTACTGCTAGCAAAACCAGTGTTTATTGTCCAATGGATTATAGAATGTACTTAGATTTCATCGGTCATATAAAATCTCATAAAAAGAAAAATTTTGAAATCTGTTTCAGGTTTCGGGTTTAGTAAGTTTTCCTCGATCCCGCGTTAACAGTCAAAATTTTTATGGCCCCGAAAATATTTTATTTTTTCGGTACCACTTCAAACACACACAAGTCCAGAAATAATAATAAAATAATCAAAATAAATTAAATAATTCATAAAAATCATAAAAAATCATAAAAATCACAATTAATTAAAAAAAATTGGCGTATTACACCCACAACGTCTATTCCTAGTGATTGTAGAAATTATAGTGTTTATCACAAGTTCTAAGTTCGTGCACAATTTTTCCGAATCATACATGAACCCTTAAATCATTCCAAAATTGATCAGATTAAGAAAAGCATTAAGAGAAGAGATAAACACATAAATTATGAAATAGAAACATAGGTTAAACACAAAAACGAATTTACATCATCTAATAACAAGATCCATCATAACCTTAACTAGAGAAGTTTAACTACACATGGAGAAAGAAGAAAAGAAAGAAGAAATTCCAACAAACTCCATGGAAGATTGGTGAAAAGGATGAAGAAAATCCCTATTTTTCAAGTCTGGATATGCCCACTGTAACATCCTAAATTTAATAACAATAGTATAATCTATATTATACCATAATAATTAGATCTAGGCATGCTACTACAAAAACATTTCTAACATAATATAACAATTATGTATATATAGAAAGTATGAGCCTCGTAATGAATAAATTATACACAATATCTATATTTCTGGCAAATACAATATTTACATATTTTCAAAAGAAACTACAAAGCTACACTAAGCTAAGCTTTCTAAGCTCCTATCTACACTTCACTTTCCATAAGTCTTCTTCATTAGAATTATCATGGAAACACACACACAGGGTGAGAATCACATATTCTCAGTAGTTAAATCCAGAAATGTCATCACAATCATTCCATCTATTTCGAGGAAAAACAGAATTCTAAATCAAGTTACATACATATACAGGCTAGAAAGCTGGCTAAAACCAAAACCATATCCTTTCTCTTCCAAAAAATAGGTTCTCATTTTATAAGTTGTATAGAAAACTCATTTCCATAAACACAACTCACAAATCATCATCTTAACAAAAGGCAATTGCCTATACAATGGTCATGCATGGATATGTTATGCTTTGCAACCTTCTATACAATTGTCATGCTGTATCAAGTTATGCCTTATGTTTATGCGTATACAATAACCTAAGTATCTAATGAACAATGTTATGATACCAATGTCGGACACCCAATTCCGTGGTAATGTCATGATATGTTATAAGCCTTGGAAAAAACAAAAGAACCCAGTTCCAAAAGTCCTGAACAAGCACTGGAACCCAGTTCTAGAAGTCTTCTCTTTGGGTAGTGAACTCATCAACTACGCTGTCTTCAGCAATCCCGAGTAGTGAACTCATCAGCTACACGATCTTCAATAATGATCACTATAATAGGAAGGGTTGGTTACCTTCTCATTCAAAATCATATTTGATCATCAGCAATGAGGACTCCATCCTCATTGTAACGTCCCAAATACTATTAATAATAGTGTAACTAGTTTACGTACCAGTAATTAGCAGTTGATACATTATTTACGAATATCACAATTTTACAAATAAATAGTTTATGTAATTATCAAAATATGAGCCATTCGCGAAGCGTAATATACATACATAGGGAAGAGAAAAGTTATACAAAATGTACGACATAAAGATCAGTATAATATATTGCCACATGGCACCAGAGACTAAGTCAAAGTACTACAAAGATCTAGACTATTGTCTTCTAACAAAAACTCCATCCTGCTCCATGGCTTGATCCCTATCTGGAATTATCATGGAAAGGCATAGAAAATACGGGGTGAGAATTAAGAAATTCTCAGTAGTTTAACTCAAAAACTGTGTCATCACAATAATTCCAGTCATTTCGGGGAAAAACTTATTATATAAACCATTCCTATATTTAGAAAGATGGCAAAATGCCAAAACAAGTCCTTTCTCTTCCCGAAATAGACATCCTATTTTGCATTATTACGAAAAACATATAATCATTCAAGTCATAAATCATTTTATGATTAAAGTCTCATGACAATTCACAAGTCATAATTCAATTCTTGAAAACTCATGGTGGAAATAAATGATATTATCCAATATCAATACATATAAAAAATTCTCATTTCACAAGACCACATGATTCAATTAATGCTAGCATTTGAAACTGTTTACTTAGTAGTAGTCTGCTTTTAGGTTAGTGCACTTCAACCTCTTTGTGACTTACTTCATCACAAAGAACTACTCCGAGTAACTAGACCTATGTCTCATTCAATCTAGGAGAGAGGATGTTTACTAACCCTTAATTAATCCATATGAATAGACCATGACCTCATGTCGCTTGGGATGCTAGGATATGCCGCCCTAGCTGTCCCGGGTTTAAGATCAGCCCAAGTGGGAGGCGAACACCCATTCTCAACTAATAATGACTACGGAAGCTTAGGTAAAGGGGAAGAACACATTTTAACCCCAATTACTCTGGTTTAAAGAGATTCTTTATTCTCTTTTACCATTAACCAAGCATTACGCAAGTGCAAGGCAATCCAAAACCACACTCTGCCTAGTTCCACAAAGGGATACCTATAAGAAAAATCAATTTTTCATTTCTACAATGCCCTTTGATCAACATCTTAACAATTATGCAACACATGCATTTACAAGGTTTCTCTTCATAGGCATTTCATCTCATCAAGGTAAGTCATCATTTTCATACATTTCATATGCTTTTCTTTGCTTTAAACACTTGTATATAGCATTGGAAATTAATTCATCAATTTAAAAAACATCACAAAACATTTCTATTTTTGGCAGCAGAGCACGAGTTTTGACCTTTGTACAATAAAACAAGCATAACTTGAGGTATAAAGGTCGAAACGAGGTGATTCTAGTGGCATTGAAAAGCTAAGAGAAAGAGCTACAATTTTCATGAAGACCACAAAATTATATTCTCATTACAGAGTGAGACATGGCCCGTGTTATAAGACATGGGATGGGTCATGTTCTTCTCTGCTCATGAAATTCCAAGGAAACAGACTATCAGACCAAGACACAAGGAGGGCCATGTCTGAGGACACGGCCTGTGTCTGCGTCTAAGCTGTAGCCATCCGAGGCACAATTCACTTAGCCTTAAAATACCTGTAAGAATCACCAACAAATAACAGCTCAAAAACATCAAAATAACATCATTCAAGTGCTCATATATCATCCAATGCATCAAAACAAAGGGTTTCATTCTCATTTTCAAAAACTCAAAGAGTTTTAAGAACACCATTAAAGCTTGAACCTGTAGCATGCCTTTAAAGCATAAAAGCATATATTTTACTCAAGAATCCACAAATCTCAATAAAGTTAATCAAAACTCCATTTTTCAAGAATGTAAAAGATGAACAAAGTGGGTAAAGCTTTAGAAATTCCCCTACCTTAAGATGAAATCACCTTCCTCTTGCCTTTCCTAGCCTTCCCTTCTTGATTCTTGCTTGAACCTTTGATTTCCCCTTTGCTAGCACCTTTTTGAAGTCACAAAAAAGAGAGGGAGAGCAAGAGAAATGAGAGGGGGAGTGTGAATGAAGAGAGAAAAAAGAGAGAAAAGAAGATAATGTGCTTGTGGTTAGGAAAAATAAGATGAATAGTAAAAGTTACTTTTAACTAATAACATTTTATCTACTATGAACACTTTAAAACCCCCTTAATGAATTCTCTCACCTTCACATGCATTATTGAGAATTCTAAAATTCCACTTACTATTCAGCTCTATTTTTCTATAAATATTTTGTACACCTATCTCAATGTCACTAAAAATACCAGATTGATCTAATTCAACTTCTAAATTTTTTTGTAGCTTGTTCCATCCCAAAAAGACAAGGAAATAAAGTTCTCATATTTATTTCCATTTTCTTGCTATTTTAGCTATTTTTATGAGCTTTTATGAATAATTTCACTTTCAATGTTATAGATTTATGCTCAAATAAATCTAAATAATTACCAAATTATACTAGGAAATTTGTAATAGTCTCATTGAGCTACTATAATCTTAATTATGACTTATGTTTGGCAGAATGTTACACTCATCAACATAGATATGAAAAACAATGATGCTAATTACTATTAACTATCATACCAATTAGTTTACATTCATAACTACATTCATGAAATATAATGATATCAAATATCACAATAGATAGCATATTAATTGAATTACATCCATCATCTCAAATATAGACAACAATGATGCTAAATATCTCAATAATTAACATACCAATGATAGGGAGGGAATGTCCGTCCTAACACTACCAACACTTTAGGATCATCTTCGATAGTGAGGGACTGTCCCACCTCATCTATGTTCCATTTAGGATAATATCAAGCAAAGAGGGAGGGAATGACCCTCCTCACCTCAACTACAAACATAATGAGGGAGGGAAAGACCGTCCTCAACTCATTACTATAATAGGGAAGGCATGTGACTTCCCCACACTACCATATATTATCACCAAATGTGAGGATCATGTCCTTCATCAATCACAAGCATGAAAAATAATGACTAATTACCACAATAATCAGCATATCCATTGATTTATATACATCTTATTATCACTTCATTAAATACCCCTATTAGAGTCTCAATACTAATTAGAAAGCATGCATAAAGGATCTACACAAGTAAGGAGCTTCATTTTAACAAAATAAAGGTCCAAACACATTTTGGACCTAGCGCCTAGGTGCCCATGACTGGAGCTTAAGCACCTTGTATGCGCATGTTCAACAAAATTTTCTGGGCATTGGGTGCCTAGGTGCCAGTGCACCAAAACACCTTCCCCTGTTACACTAGTCATTAGGTGTAACACCCCCCGAAGGGCATTACATTTCAGACCAACTCCTTTCAAATTCTTTACCCAAGTCATAAAATATTTCATATTATTTTAATACGGGTTTCAAAATTCCTTTTTCGTGAATAATTTAAATGTACCGAATTTTAGAAATACCAAACACAAGAACTGAATAATATACTTTACATATAAACAAAGTTTACTACAACCATACGTACATCATACTTACATACGCAAAACATAAAACGTCTCACATAACTAACCTAGACTGGCCCAAATTCACAACATCTAAAGAAAAGAGTCCTCCTCAAAAGACAAATTCCCTAGCCGGGAATGTCTCGACGAATAGAAATCCTAGAAAAAGATATCTCGGAGTTCACCCTAGGAGTATAGTGAAGATCATTACACAACTCCCTGATAGGTAAAACAAACTCTACGTATGCAACATTAAAAGAAGGAATAGTGACTCTATGGCGGGTCCTACTTACAAATAGAGTAATGTCACCATAATACACTATATGCTCTGTGTCCCAATGGACACACCAAGCATTAGCGCCTTCGAGAAATTGTAGTCTAAACAAACCTAGTAGATCCCTCCTTGCCACCATCGCAGTCTTCATAGACATAAGTATAAAACAGAAACAGACAGAATAATAAAATAAAGAGGTAAGATCCCCTACATCAATACCATTATGGCAGTAAAGGAACAATGAATGACAATAATGCCATTCATACACAGCAATATCACAAAACAACAGGTATAATCATGTTATCAACTAACAGATAATTTAATAATATATATATATATCACAATATATGAATACAGATCATACCACAAAGATAAGTATACTGACTATGCCACAACAATATGTACACTTACTATGCACATGCACAATGTGTATACTGACCATCCTTATGCACAATGCACCCATTTCCTACTCCATGGAGCTAAACACAATTTCAGAGAGAATGATCCAGAAGATATGTCTGTATATCGGCCGCCTCAGACCAAGTGCTATAATTTCTCAATGTGTACATCAGACATTATACAAGACACTCTACGCCAGATCAGGAATAAGAATAGTGTTTCATTGAGATCGTCAGTACGTTTGCATTAGTTGCCATGGCACAGTAGCGTTTTCTAACTGGCCATATGTGGAATTTTGCATCCCGGAACATCCAAGATCCATTATAGACCTTCACTATGCAATTCGCACCCGCACAAGGTGTAATTCAACTCCTAGGCAACAATAGCCTTAACAGACACTGTCTGACAAATAATGCATGACCAATGACTTAATGCAATATCACAAGCCATTACCGGCTATAACTATGCGTAAATATATATTTGGGTTCAATACATTAGCCTGACAACAAATTACTGTATTTCTCAATCGCGTAGTATTTTTATCACATTTTCACAATCGCATAATACTTTCGTTACGTTTCCAAATCGCATAACAGTTTTTCAACATTTTCTCAATCGCGTAAAGGTTTTAAGACATTTTCTTAATCGCGTAGCTAAAAATCATCATTTTAAAATTGCATAAGAGTTTTTCTACCTATTTTCAATCGCGTAAAGCATTTTCTTAATATTCAAAGCTCAAATTAAAACTGTTCTCATTTAATATAAAAATTAGACTTAAATTTCAATATTTCTTTATTAAATCACTTTTAAATAATATTTCTAATATTTTCTCACCATAACCTAAATTATTTAAATTAATTTAAAATACCTTCAAATCTTTGTTCTTCACTTTTAATAAAATTTTCTTAAAAAAAATATTTTAAACTCCAAACTATCATTGAAAATTATTTTCTTGCTAAAACTCCTCTAAATAATATTTTCTAATATCCTTTCCAAAACTTACATTTATTTTAATTAAATAAAACCTTTTCCATCTTTCATATTAAAAATCTTCTTAAATAAAATACTTTAAGGTTCAAACTTAATTCCCAAACCTATTTTCTACTATATTGGCTGAAAATCACATTTTAATTAGTGATAAAAATATATCCATTTCCATTTTTATTTTGAAATTCCTTAGTTACATTTCTTACCACTAATCCTCTAGGTTATTATTTAATAAATCATTTTTTAATGGATTACCCATTTGTGGGCATAGAGGCCGTGAGCCTCATGGTCTTTCGAACCAAAAATTCTTTTCCTCTCTATCACAATTTATATCATGCAACATACATAAAACATCATAATCCTACTATATCAAATTCATGCATAATATCAAAGCAATAAGTCACATAAAGCAATTAAACACAAATCACAAAATCATACAAACAAGGTGAATAATCCTTACATGGATTAATCACCTTCATACAAATTTCGTTCCTCACCACCATAATTGATTAATGAGGTTAATCTCCCTCTTACCTTAGATGTAGCCTCCTAAGCTCCTTGTATAGCTCTTTGTATCAACTTCCACTACCAAGTAGTCTCTTGAAATCCAAACAAACACATAAAAATTAACATTTGAAGATTGATTAAGGTAACCATAGATCAAATATGGTCTTAGAATTTCAAGAATCAAATAAGAAATCAAATTTCAAGATCTTTACCTTGAAATCCTAGAACTTGAATCCAAAAGTGAAGCTTGAAGATGATGAAATTAGGTCTTGATCACAACATAAAAGTTGCTTAGAATGAAGTTTAAGACCAAGTGGTGTAGTTGGTTTGAATTATGAGTGGTTGGATAGTGATTCTAGGTAGTGAGACCATAAGGCTTCCAAGAGAGAAAGTGAAAGAGTTTTGTATTTTGGCTTCTTTGTTCTTGATAGAAAGATGGAGATGAACTAAGTGATAGCAAAACTAAATCTTTGGTCCTCCAAAAGCCCTATAGCCGTGAGCTTTTGCAGAAAAAATGGAAGAGGGTTTTGGTTCTTAACTTTGCAATGAAAGATGATAAGCATAGAATTTGTGATAGAAAAATGAAACTTAGCCACTTTAGAGACTAAGTTGCCGTGTGGCTCCATGGAGAGAGTGAGAGAGATATTTTGATTTGCTACAAGTTATTACAACCATTGATTCAATCAAAGGTAGATATCCTAAGCTTCTTCATTAAGCTTGCTCCCTATAACCGTTGATTAGATCAATGGTGGATATGCAAAGCTTCTTCTTCAAGCTTGTTTCCTATTAGTCCATCATAAAGGTGTCATAGCCCCTTTCTTTCACTTCAAGCTAGATATTTTCTAGATATTTTCCAAAAGCTTATATATTTTCCAAAAGCATAGATATTTTCCAAATGCTAAGATATTTTCTAGATATTTTCAAAATCTATTACCCAATGGATAATAATTATTGGTAGTTATTGTCTAATGGATAATAACATTACACAATAAATAAAAGGATTACCCAATGGATAATAACATTATCTAATGGATAGTAGAAAACTCAGATACAAAAAAATTTTGTCAACTGTTTTCAGTTTCAGGTTTTGTAAGTTCCCTCGGCCTCACATTCACAGTCCAAAATTTTTTGGTCAAGGAAAATTTTTTGTTTTTTCAGGTCGCCTCAACACACATATAGTGCAAAAAAAAATTAAAAAAAAATAAAAATTCACAAAAATTCTCAAATATTATAAAACTCATAAATATCAAGAAAAATGACAAATCGGGGTGTTACAACTTTCCCCCTCTAACAAAAATTTCGTCCTCGAAATTTCTCTTACGTTTTTAAATCAAATGTGGATATTACTCTTTCATTTGTCAAAATAGCTCTTCTGTCTAGTCTGAGCTATCTGCACCTTTTCCTGAATCATTTTTACTTTCTCCATTGTTTATTGTATAAGCTCAGGTCCTAACGCGAAACTTTCCCCATCTTGATGCCAACACAAAAGTGTTTTGCATCATCGTCTATACAACACCTCATAGGGTACCATTCCTATGCTTGAGTAGTATCTATTATTATAGGTGAATTTTATCAGAGATAAGAATTCATCCCAGCCTCCTAATTGTTGTAACACACAACCCTTAACAAATCTTCCAGCGACTGAATTATACTCTCCGATTGACCATCTGTTTGTGGATGATAAGAAGAATTTAGACGAAGTTTTGTTCCCATCGCCTTTTGTAAACTTTGCCAAAACCTTGACATAACCTTGGATCTCTATCAGAAATAATGCTAAAGGGTACGCCATGTAGTCCAACAATCTTGCCGATATGCACTTAAGATAGCCTTTCCATTTAGTACCTTATGTTAATAGGCAAGAAGTGCGCTGACTTCGTATGTCGATCAACAACTACGCAAATAAAACCATAATCCTTTCGAGTCTTCGGTAATCCAATGACAAAGTCCATAGCAATGCTATCCCATCTCCACTTCTTAGAATTTCATCAAGTTCTTCCCTAAATGATGTCTCAACACCTTGCTCTATTAGCTTCCTCTTGTTCTGTAAATACTGATCACCTTTTTGCTTCTCTCAAATTTCTTCCATCAGACTATTCAAAACAGTAAATGTATTCAAACAAAATTTTCCTCGGTGTCAAATCCACAGATAACCACATATCCCTGAATTATTTTATGAATTCACTCTCCTTGATCATCATAGCAGATACACTAAGTAATTTTCTACTCAAGGCATCCGCCACGACATTCGCTTTTCCAGAATGATACTGAAGTTGAAAATCGCAGTCTTTCAAGAATTCTAACTATCGTCTCTGCCTCATATTCAACTCCTTCTGATCGAACTGGTACTTCAGGCTCATGTGATTACTGTAGGCATTATAGGTTGCTCCATAAAGAAAATGTCTCCAAATCTTCAACGTAAAAATGACTACTACAAAATTCTAAATCATGAGTAGGATAATTCTTCTCATGCACTTTCAACTGCCTTGAAGCATACACCACAACCTTTCTATTTTGCATTAGCACACAACCTAAACCCAAAAGTTGAACTTCCTTTAACCATAATTCGCACTTGGATGGCTTAACGTATAACTTCTTCTCCTTCAAAATCTGAAGAACCACACTAAGATGTTCAGCATGTTCTTCCGGACTTCAATAATAGATCAGAAAGTCATCAATGAGGACAACAACAAATCTGTCTAAATAGGGATGAAAGATCCTATTCATGTAATTCATGAATATCACAGGAACATTCGTTACCCTGAATGGCATTACTAAATACTCGTAGTGCCAAAAACGCGTCCAAAAAATTATCTTAGAATATCTTCCACTTTCACACGAATCTGATGATAACCAGAACACAAATTGATTTTGAAGAAAATAGCGGCTCCCTTCATTTGGTCTTCTAGTTCCCATGTTGTATCTCCCGTCACATTGTTCCAAATCACCTTCACTAAGGCAATTTCTCTTAGTTGTTTCACACGCCTATCCTTAATCTTAATAAGAAATGTCTTATAGATCAAGTTCTCTTTTTAAACGTACTGTATCTGGTGTTATAACATGGGTTGAATCAGGAATATATTTTCTCAATTGAAATATATGGAAGACACTATGAAGGTTAGAAAGAAAAGTGATAAGGCTATTCAGTAGATTACCGGACCTATCCAACAAAGAATTTGATATGGTCCAATAAATTTAGGAGTGAACTTTCTGGATTCAAATCCAAAAATATTAGTCTCAGGGAACACTAAAGTTTTATTGAAATAATATAACTGGATATGGTTAGAAAGTAACCAATCCATCCCTAAGATTTTGTCTATTTGTGAAAGAAGTACACAAATCAAATTAACAGAAAAGTTCTGATCTCGAATAATAATAGGATAGTTTTAAATAGGCTTGCGTAGTAATAACAAGTTTGTAGCAATATTCAAGTCAAAAGGAAATGAAAACACAGATAAACCCAAATTATTCACACAATCACAGGTAATAAAAGAATGGGTTACCTCGTGAGTTATATAGTACAGTTAAAGGATTTCTTGTTATTGCATAATCTCCCTCAATAAGATCTTCAGATTAGGAGGCTTCTACTCCACTTAACGTATAGACTCTTCCTCCTGCCTGAGATCTCATCGCATGTACATTACTCATGGAAGGCTCCGTCTTCGGTTGTGTACAGTCTCTAGAAAAATGTCTGGGCTTCCCGCATCTGAAATAGATAAATCCTTTGATCGTACACTCATTTGTCAAGTGAACCTTTCCACACTTCCAACATTTTGACGCAGATGCTATAGTCTGACCAAATCTGTTGCCACTAGTACTTCCTCCATTTGTTTGTTATTACTGTTGATTCCCCAATGATCGTAAGTATGATTTCTGCTAGGATTGATTGACCTTACATTTCCTCCCCTTTTGGAACCTAGTTGGTCCAAAGTTGAGGAGTCTTGTACTCTAAGATTGATTAAACTCTAATAGATTTTGAGCCTCGGCTATTGCTTCTTGTAACACCCCTAGATTTAATAACCATGACACAATCGTCATTATACCGCGGTCACTAAATTTTTGGTGTGCTACAACTTCTTCATAATACTTTTCTAAATTTGAATATATTTTGTTTTTCATATATATATAAACGAAATATGAGCCATGAATGAAATAATACATAAGTCGTCATTAACAAATATGATTCAACAGAATATATGCAAAATACAGTACGTAGGACTAAATTAATTAAGCTAAAGCATACAGAACGTGGCGCATTTCTCATACCACTCACAATGAAATACATCAAGATTTACTTCAAAATGCAAATATATTGAAAATACACCATAACATAATTAATGCAAAAGAAAACATAAACTACCCATAAAAACATCCATGTCTAAGGAGTTGGGTACTCTATCGGATCCACCTCGGGATCCTCCCCTGGGTCGTCTGAAGATATAAGGACAGGACCGAGTGCGGTCCCACGGGCAGGTGCCCTAGCAGTTGATGCCATGGAATCCTCGTCCTCTCTAGGGGTGTGAATCGGATCACCCCATAGCTCTTGAATAGGCAAGGCGAACTCCAGATGTACCAAAGTAGTAAGTGCCAGGACAGGATCTCCATCGCGAGTCCTTTTTACAGTCAGGATCAGGCCTCCAACATATCGTATACGCTGTCCAGCCCAGTCGACTCCCCACGCATTGGCGCCACCGGACGAAACTAACGGAACCTCTTCTTGATGACATCCTTGCAAGCAAGAGTTTAATACCCAATAAAGTCTAGGAAAAACAATCTTGTCCCCTCTACAGTCTTTATCCAAAATAACACATAGAACAAGAACAGTACAAGAAAGAGGTGAGATATCTTACTTCATTACCAATTATGGCAGTAAGAAACATAAATGTCGTAGGATGCCCACTTAGCATAACAAAATAATAAACAGTATCAAGAAGCAGGTATTAAGCAGTTTAACAGTTTCAGGTAGTATATCATCAATAAGATAGCAAATCCAATTATCATATAAATTAATGTCAAGCAATGTATTGACTCTCTATGCACATGTACATGATATCAAAATCCTACTCCATAGAGCTAGACACAAACATCAGAGTGAATGATCAGGGAGACATGCCAGTATCTCGTCTGCCTAGGACCAAGTGCTTCCAGAATTCATAATCAATAATTTTACGCAATAAGGCTCCATACAGTGGCATTCTCACAAGATCGCGATATAGGACAGTGCCCGGTTAGGATTGTCAGTGCGTTTGCATCAGTTTGTCCCACGGTCCAGTGGGGCTACCAACTACCCGCTATGAGACGCCTGTGCCCCAACGCCCCCAAGGTCAGCTACAGGACCTACACTAATTTATTCGCACCAGCACTAAGGTATGATTCAACTCCTAGGCAACATGGCCTTGACAAATAGTCCATCGGACTTCCACAATGCATGATAACTCAATGTATATATCATGTATGTTTATCATTATATACGTTTCCACAATATGCCTCAATTGGCCAAAGCAGCATCAACACATCATTGGTCTCTCACATGGACCCACAAGATCATATTATCGGTATTTAAATGAAATAACACACTTTCAAGTTTTATTATGAATTCTCACTTACACTCTTAATTCTTGTTTCTCTAATTCAATTAGTCCTCAATTAATACATTATAACTTTAGGCACATTATGAAATTATGCTTAACTCTCTATACCCTTCTTAATAAGTTCCCCTCATATTATTCTTCTTATCTTTATTATTTTAATTATACAAGTTCACCATTAAATTATAGACAAAGTTACATTAGGGTAATTCAAATTGAGATATTCAAGGTTCTTACTTATAATCATGATCTTTCTTTGAATAGAAATTATTCTAAGTTTTATGACACAATTCCATTTTTGGATCATTTTCATTTTATGAATTCCTAATAAATTCTAATTATTCAATTTATTTGAATTTCACTTCGATTTAGTATTCCTTGCGAAATTCTTCTTTAGGAGAATTCTTTTAATTATTTAGTTCCACATTTTAAGTTTGGTTATATCCATTTAGAAAATTATTCCAAGTCTCACACATCCTTATTCACTTTCTTAAGTCCAAAGATCCCCTTTAAGTTATCAAATTTGTTTCCTTCCATCTCATTATTTACCATTCAATCACTTGATTAATCCAATTTCAAAAATGTAAAAAGTTACATGGTGGAGCCCTAATGAGCTCTTGAGGCCGTGAGCCTCCCTAAAATTAGGAACCCCAATTTTTCTTCCCATTCATTACATGTTACTCCCTTAATTAATCATATCTTCAACTAGTTACAAATTTTCACCAAGAACACCCCAGTTGAGGCTTGAGGCCGTGAGCCTCTTAGAAGAGAGCAATGATTATTTTGCTTCCATTTAAGTTTCTAATCCATCCAAACATACCAATATACATAACTAATCAATCATAACTTAAATAAATTAAAAATAATATATAATCATACAAATTATACAAACAAAGAGAGTAACCCTAGCAATGGTTTCTCATAACTAATCACAAAATCAAGTTTCCTACTACCAAGAGAGATTGAAGAGGATTATCTCCCTCTTACCTAGAGGAGAAAACAAGTAATGGAACTCCCTTGAATGCTCCAAGTGAAATTCGGATTCCACCTCCACCAAAACCCTAGGACATCAAACTTTTACAAGAATCACAATCAAAGCTTGAAAAAGGCATCCATGATCACCATAGCGACCATGGATCATGAAAATGGGATGGAAAGATGATAAAGTTATGAACTTTTGCCTCAAAGTCTCCAACTTTAAAGCTTGATGGAGAAAAACGAAAATGGTGAAAATGGATGAACCAAGTGATGCTTTCCAAAGAGAAAAGGTTAATGGTGATGAGAAATGGTAGGAAATAGGGTTGGTTGGATGAAAAATCTTGGATGGCCAAAAATGGTGGGTTTGACCGTGGAAGAGGAGAGAAAATGGAAAAGAAAGGTTAAGTTTTTGAAGATGTTCACCAAATAGAAAAGCTTTAGGATGATGAGGAGAAACTGTTGGGAATTTTTGCGGATACAATGCGCAGCGAAAAACAGGGATTCCCACCGAGGATCCATGCGAAAAAGCCATAATCCGATTTTTAAATGATTTATCTCTTGTAGCGTGAATCACCAACACCGTAATAGAAACGATGTCTCTGCAGTATCCACATGAACAGACTCACGAACGTCCAATGTCCGCAAAGAGGAGCCTCACGTCTCTCACACAGTGCTAGCCGCGAAGAGAAGAGAAGAAACCTATCGCCCTCTCACTCACTTTTCTGTAGGTGCGGCTAGGGTTTTGAATTGTGTATCTTAGCAGCCCCCTTAGCAGTACTATTTATAATAGTAACTGCCTTAAGTGAGTGTGAGCAGTAGCAAGGTAAGCTGTGCAACCCTAGACCCATCTGTTATGAGTCTGACCCATATTTGAATCTGAGTCCAACTTGGATCCATTGCTCCAATTTTAGTCTGCTCTATGTGTGTGACCCTGTAGGTTCTTATTACGTTAGCAGTAATATTAAAATCTCATTTTAATATTACAAGCAGTGAGCGGTATCTAGCAACACATCGCTGCTACCCAAGTAATAAGAATGTCAGTGATTTGACATAACCTTTCTGTAACCAATGTTTCCGTGTTGTTTAGTCCCTTTGTCAAGATATCTAGATTGAACACAAGGCATGGAATGCGTCACCCTTGTATAGTCTAATCATTGGTTTCCTGATACTCGAGTAGACTTTGTAACAACAAATGAGATCAATATCTCATATTGACTCATTTGAGCATGGCCATGCATTTCGCAGTCTCACTCAATCAGGGGGGCCTAAGATATCGCTCTTGTTATGTAGGAGTGACAAATCCCATCTAGGTCACTCACATCCCTCTGCATGATTCGCGATATGTCCAATAACAAAATTTATAATCACCTTGTTATAGATGACGTTTGATGGCATTAAAACACACAACTCCTCATGTAGGAATCGTAGTGATTTCAAGTCAAAGGACCACAAATACCATTGTCACTATGAGAATCGCTTATGACACTCATGTAACGATCCATGTAGCGTTCTCATGGTGGGTCAGTCCAGTACATCATTACTCTAATATGTACCTATGTGAATATTTGATATCTCATATCCATGACCCGTGAGATATGGTCATTAGTCTATGCACATGCTAGTCTCAATGTATTATTGTTGTCCTGATTAACAATAATACTTTACTAGGGACATTTAAGAATAGTGTTGTAACTAAAAGGATCTCATGATCAAGTCATCCACTTGATGTCCTATGGCATCAAACTTACTATTCTAAGGACTTTATTATGTTTATCAGAAAGAACACAATAAATGAAATGCCTCATATATAAAAAAATAGAATAATAGAATGTATGTAAATTCAGAAAATGTATTGGCCTCTAGGGCATACACTAACAATCTCCCACTTGCACTAGAGCCAATCAGGCATATATCTAATGCCTAAAGACCTAGTGTGACCCTCATGCTTCTGTTGTGCAAGAGGCTTCGTCAGTGGATCAGCAATGTTATCATCTGTTGGTACTCGGCATATCTTCACATCTCCTCTATCGATGATCTCTCGAATGAGATGGAAGCGTCTAAGTATATGTTTGGATCGCCGGTGAGATCTAGGCTCCTTAGCTTGCGCAATGGCTCCATTATTATCATAATAGAGGTCTACTGGGTCCACAATGCTAGGAATAGTGCCAAGTTCAGTAATGAACTTCCTGATCCAAACGGCCTCCTTTGCTGCATTGGAGGCAGCAATATACTCAGCCTCTGTGGTAGAATTGGCGACTGTCTCCTGCTATGAACTCTTCCAGCTCACAGCCCCACCATTTAGGCAAAAAACATAACCCGATTGCGATCTGGAATCGTCCTTATCAGTTTAGAAGCTAGCATCAGTGTAACCTTTTACAACTAGCTCTTCCTCGCCTCCATATACCAAGAACGAATCCTTAGTCCTTCTCAAGTACTTAAGGATATTCTTGATAGCAGTCCAGTGATTCTTACTGGGATCAGACTGGTACCTGCTCATCATGCTCAAAGCATACGAGATGTCTGGTCGAGTGCATAACATGGCATACATGATAGATCCAATTGCGGATGCATATGGAATCTTGCTCATGCGATCCCTCTCATCTTGGGTGGAAGGGGATTGAGCCTTAGATAGGCTTACACCATGTGACATAGGCAAGAGTCCTTTCTTGGATTCATGCATGTTAAATCGTCTTAACACTTTGTCTATGTATGTACTCTGACTTAGGCCAGGCAGTCTCAGTGATCTATCTCTATAGATCCTGATACCTAATACATAGGTGGCTTCGCCCAAGTCCTTCATAGAGAGGCAGTTCCCTAACCAAGTCTTTACGAACTGTAGGGTAGGGATGTCATTTCCAATAAGTAGTATGTCATCTACATACAATACTAGAAAGACAATAGTGCTCCCACTAACCTTCTTGTAGACACAAGATTCTTCTTCATTTTTTATGAAACCAAACTATTTTATTATATCATCAAAACGAAGATTCTAGCTTCTGGAAGCTTGCTTCAATCCATAAATAGATCGTTGCAAGTTGCATACTTTTGTAGCATCCTCTGGAGTGGCAAAACCCTCAGGTTGTGTCATGTACACATCTTCGAGAAGATTTCCATTAAGGAAAGCAGTTTTGACATCCATTTGCCAAATTTCATAATCATGGTATACTGCAACAGCAAGCAAGATCCGAACGAATTTAAGCATCGCAATTGGGGAAAAGGTCTCATCATAGTCTACACCATGAATTTGTTTGAAACCTTTAGCCACCAATCGCGCCTTAAAGGTATGCACATTACCATCCATGTCAGTTTTCTTCTTGAAAACCCACTTGCACCCAATAGGTTTTACCCCTTCAGGTGGGTCAACCAAGGTCCATACCTGGTTGGCATACATGGAATCCATTTCAGATCTCATGGCCTTAAGCTATTTCTCAGATTCTGGGCCAATAATGGCTTCCTGGTAAGTCACAGGCTCATCTTGATCTATGAGCAATACGTCACCTTGTTGGGTCATGAGAAATTCATATCTCTCTGGTTGATGTTGTATCCTGTTAGACCTATGCAGGTCTTGTGCTACTAGAGCAGGTTGCTATTCCACAACATTTTGTGGAGGCTGCTCTATTTCCACCATTGGTTCATTGCTGCTTTGTGAAACTTAAACTTCTTCAAGTTCTACTTTTCTCCCACTAGTTCCTTTAGAGATAAACTCCCTTTCTAGAAACACAGCTGTCCGTGCGACAAACACTTTGCCCTCAATAGGATTATAGAAAAAGTATCCCTTGGTTTCTTTTGGATACCCCACAAAGAAGCATTTATCTGATTTAGGTCCAAGCTTATCAGAAACTTGACGTTTCACATAAGCTTCGCAGCCCCAAATCTTTATGAAAGACATACTGGGCCGTCTCCCAGTCCATATCTCATATGGTGTCTTTTGAACCGTCTTAGATGGAACACGGTTAAGTGTGAAAGCTGCTATTAACAGAGCATGTCCCCAGAAGGAGCCTGGAAGGTTTGCATGACTCATCATGGATCGGACCATGTCCAACAAGGTCCAGTTCCTCCTTTCAGAGACACCATTCCATTGTGGTGTTCTGGTGGAGTGAGTTGAGATATTATCCCACACTCTTTCGATGATCATCAACTGTTGGCTTAAGTATTCTCCTCCTCGATCTGATCAAAGGATTTTAATACTCTTGCCAAGTTGGTTTTGTACTTCATTCTTGAACTCTTTGAACTTTTCAAAGGATTCTGATTTGTGCTTGATAAGATATACAAATCCATATCTACTGAAATCATCAGTAAATGTAATGAAGTATTGAAAACCGCCCCTAGCGAGTGTATTTAGTGGCCTACATACATCACTATGTATAAGGCCTAAAAGATTACTAGCCCTTTCACCTTGTCCAGTGAATGGGGCCTTTGTCATCTTCCCCAACAAACAAGATTCACATGTCTCATATGATTCGAAATCAAACGAGTCCAAGAATCCATCTTTATGGAGTTTGGAAATGCATTTCTCATTTATGTGGCCCAAACGACAATGCTAGAGAAAAGTTGGGTTCAGATCATTTGATTTAAACCTCTTTGTATTTATGTTATAGACGGGCATTTCGAGATCAAGTACATAAAGTCCATTACTCAATTGTGCACTACTATAAAAAATATCATTCATATAAATAGAACAACACTTGTCCTTTATAATAAAAGAAAAACATTTCTTGTCCAAACAAGAAATAGAAATGATATTCCTACTAATAGCAGGCACAAAATAGTAGTTCTCTAACTCTATTACAAGCCCAGTGGGCAAAGATAATAAATAAGTCCCTACGCTCTATTTCCCACTCGTAGGTCTACTTCGCCCTTCGTCAATGGTCTACTGCTCTTTAGATCCTGCACATTTACACAAATGTGAGATCCACATCCAGTATCTAATACCCATGATGCAGAAGTAGATAAATTGACTTCAATAACAAAAATACCTGAAGTGGAAGTCTCACTTCCCTTCTTCTTTTTGAGCTCCTCTAGGAACTTGGCATGTACCTTCCTTAGCCACTCCACCCACTGGTTTCAAGCCAGAAGTGCTGGGCTTGGACTTATCCTTGCCCTTGCCCTTCCAGTTGTCCTTGGGTTTTTTCTGCTGTTTCTTGCCCTTATTCTTTTGGACCATCATTATGTCCTTCCCTTTGCCTTTGTTAATGTTTTGCTCAGCAGTTCTCAACATGCCTAGCAGCTCTGGTAGTGATTTGTCAATCTCATTCATGTTGTGTTCATGACAAATTGACTAAAACTTTCTGGCAACGATTGCAGGACTAAGTCAGTGGCCAACTCTTGGCCCAAAGGAAAACCGAGTCTCTCTAGGTTTTCAATGTACCCAATCATCTTGAGTACATGAGCACCAACAGGGCTTCCTTCTACCAGCTTGCACTGAAACAGTGCTTTAGAGACCTCGAATCTCTCATGCCTGGCCTGCTCTTGATAGAGCTTTTTAAGGTGTACGATCATATCGTATGCATCCATGTTCTCATGTTGCTTTTGGAGCTCAAAGTTCATGATGGCCAGCATTAGACATCCAATGTCGAAGGCATCATCTTAATGCTTCTTATAAGCATCTCTTTCAGCTCTAGGGGCATTAGCAAAGCGGTGGCTCAGAATAGTCGTTTCTAAAACATACAGCTTTTTCTCTTCCTTGAGGACAATCCTCAAATTCTGTACGGTCTAGAAAATTGCCTGGACAACTTGTCCTTCTCAAGGACAGATCGCAATGATAAAGTACCCGATGTGTTTGTTGCCGTGGTAATCTATTAACAGAAATATGCAAAATATAAGTATCATGCCATAAACATATTTAATGAGGTCTTTTAATTAAATATGCCTCCCACTATTTTATTCAAGTCAATGGCCCTCAGCATTGGCTCGGAAAATCCTATCGTAAGATTTCCTAGTGGGTCAAGATCCATATTTCACCTAGTTTTGAGTCAGCTTTGGCTGATCACCCAAAATTCAGTTATTTAGGTAGGAAACACTTTCCAATTACATCATATGTAACTCTTAGATAGTTGGGTGAATAACACTTATTCAAGTCCATCTAATGGACCAAAGCCCAACTTCATGCCTCTAAGCCTTCAATCCTATTGAAATGGCCTAGTTAAGTCAGACCCAATGGTTAGCAGTTGGATATTATCTTTATCCCATCGCGTCTTACTAATATAGATAAAGGCATCCTGCTTTGGCAGACCTGCACTTGATTGATACTAGTCTTGACGAGTGCCACACATTGGAAGGCATCACATAATGACTTAATATTTGCTTTGAGGGAATTTTTTTATTATTATTATTACTAGATCTCACCATTTATTAAATTGTTTATCATACCATAAATATTATCCATGCATCTCATACATAAAAGTATATAATAAAAGTGACATGGTTATGGCCCCCTAAGAGAGGAACATTAATTAAGCCAGTTTCACCAAGCGTCTCCCATCAACGTCCTCACTTGATGCCGTCTTCTTGCCTCCACATCATAATTACATTATATAGAAACCTCTTTTACATTCGAGGGGAGTTAGGTGAGAAGAGAATGTACAATCATAATGTAGAGAGAAAGGCACGACATGCAGGTTGTATTTATAAAACCAAAATAGCATAAAAAGAGGATTAAGGCCATAACCATACACCATGCATCACAAAGAACATATAAACTCATAACAATAATACATAATTATTTTTCATGAGTTATAAAAGGATAGAAAATATTGCGCTTTCGAGAAACACCCTACGCAAAGGTAGCACGGGGTTTCGAAAAACACCCTTGTGGGGTGCGGGGCAGCGCCCCGAACCGAAAAAAATTGGACCAAAAACAAAAGCTGAATCTCTTGCACCTCCCTTGAACCCTTGTGCGGTGCAGAACCCTAAGTCCGAACAACATGAACACTTCATGTGCCGCTGGGAATCCTTGCGCCGTCGTTCAACACTTGAACCTCAGGCACCTCCTTGACAGCTTCACATCAACACTTGATGCTGCTGCCGCAAAACAAGAATAGGGTTTCCAAAACCCCTTGCACTGCGCCTCTTATGCAGAAACAAAGATTCCATAACCCCTGCTGTCGCAAACCAAGAACAAGGTTTCCTAAACCCTTGCACCGCACATTGAGAATAAGGATTCCATAACATTGTACGTATCACATACATACCAGAAAGCTTCATAAAAACATACATCTTAATACAAAACGATTTTCACAAAACATATGAACATCTTCATGAAGTTTTGAAAACAACATCACGATTTTGCATACAACATAAGAAACAGAATATGTTTTCGCAAAGGGTTTCATACGGTTTTCAGAAATAACATATTAAAGATCATATCTTTTGTCAAAAACAAGAACAGAAAATATGTTATCTCATGTAAATGAAAATAGAAAACCGAATCATGGTTTCGCAAGACTCTCTGATACCACTGTTGGGAATTTTTGCGGATACAACATGCAGCGAAAAACAGGGATTCCCACCGAGGATCCATGCGAAAAAGCCATAATCCGATTTTTAAATGATTTATCTCTTGTAGCGTGAATCACCAACACCGTAATAGAAACGATGTCTCTGCGGTATCCACACGAACAGACTCACGAACGTCCAACGTTCGCAAAGAGGAGCCTCACGTCTCTCACACAGTGCTAGCTGCGAAGAGAAAAAAAGAAACTTGTCGCTCTCTCACTCACTTTTCTGTAGGTGCAGCTAGGGTTTTGAATTGTGTATCTTAGCAGCCCCCTTAGCAGTACTATTTATAATAATAACTGCCTTAAGTGAGTGTGAGCAGCAGCAAGGTAAGCTGTGCAACCCTAGACCCATCTATTATGAGTCTGACCCATATTTGAATCTAAGTCCAACTTGGATCCATTGCTCAAATTTTAGTCTGCTCTATGTGTGTGACCCTGTAGGTTCTTATTACGTTGGCAGTAATATTAAAATCCCATTTTAATATTACAAGCAGTGAGCGGTATCTAGCAACACATCGCTGCTACCCAAGTAATAAGAATGTCAGTGATTTGACATAACCTTTCTGTGACCAATGTTTCCGTGTCGTTTAGTCCCTTTGTCAAGATATTTAGATTAAACACAAGGCATGGAATGCGTCACCCCTGTATAGTCCAATCATTTGTTTCCTGAAACTCGAGTAGACTTTGTAACAACAAATGAGATCAATATCTCATATTGACTCATTTGAGTATGGCCATGCATTTCGCAGTTTCACTCAATTAGGGGGCCCGAAGATATCGCTCCTGTTATGTAGGAGTGACAAATCCCATCTAGGTCACTCACATCCCTCTGCATGATTCGCGGTATGTCTAATAACCAACTTTATAATTACCTTGTTACAGATGACGTTTGAGGGCATTAAAACACACAACTCCTCATGTAGGAATCGTAGTGATTTCAGGTCAAAGGACCACAAACACCATTGTCACTATGAGAATCGCTTATGACACTCAGGTAACGATCCATGTAGCGTTCTCATGGTGGGTCAGTCTAGTACATCATTACTCTAATATGTACCCATGTGAAGATTTGATATCTCATATCTATGACCCGTGAGATATGGTCATCAGTCTATGCACATACTAGTCTCAATGTATTATTGTTGTCCTAATTAACAATAATACTTGACTAGGGACATTTAAGAATAGTGTTGTAACCAAAAGGATCTCACGATTAAGTCATCCACTTAATGTCCTATGGCATCAAACTTACTATTCTAAGGACTTTATTATGTTTATCAAAAAGAACACAATAAATGAAATGCCTCATAGATAAAAAAATAGCATAATAGAATGTATGTAAATACAGAAAATATATTGGCCTCTAGGGCATACACCAATAGAAACAAGAAATATGTGAACTTGAGATCAAGCATCCATGGAGGATGGAAGGATGTGGGGCTGCCATGGGGAAGAGAAGAGAGATGGAGGAGAGAATTTCTTTTGAGAGAAAAGATGAAGCTTAGAGAGAGAAAGTGATAGTAGCTTTTAGGATTTGAAATTGGAAAAGTGAAATGAATTAAAGTAAGAAGCACAATTTTGGGCTCCAATATTTGGGGTTGTTGCCGTATGGTGTTTGGGGGAGGGACAAGAGAGAAAAATGGTTGAGAGAAAAGAGAGAAGGAAAATCTAGAGAGAAAAGTTGATGGGAGAAAAGGTGATGACATTTTGACTTTGAAATTGGAATTGATTATTTGATTGGGTGAAGCACATTTTTGGCTCCCCAAAATGTGCATGCAGCCGTGTGGGACTGTAAGGGAGGAGAGAGAAGTGTGCTTGGCTTCTTTGAGAAGCTTGTAGCATTTTTCAATAAAAAGGATTTGATTAGACATAAAGGAGATTACCTTTGGATAAGATAATGTGATTTAGTAATTAAATAAATAAGGTGGTTAGGATTTTACTACAAGCTATTACCAATGGATAATTGTTTTAGTACACAAGCCAGTATTAATTATCCATCGGATAATAGAGCGTACTGTAAAATTTTATTTAACAGTGCGTACAGAGATTTTATTTATCAGATAAAATCTTGAAAAACATAAACTTTGTAAACTGTGCCCGGCCTCGGGTTTAGTAAGATCCCCCGTCGATACTTTCACAGTTCAAGGTTTACCAGCCTTAGGGAAAACAATTCAATTTCCCGACTCCGCTCAGTGCGCACGTAAAATGTAGAATATACTAAAATATTCTACGTTTCCAGAAAAATCTAAAAAAATTCTCAAAAATCACAAATATTAGAAAAAGGCTATTCATGATGAAACAAACGATTTCTCGAGTGTTTACACTGACTCTGCTCAGTGTGCATGCAAAATGAGGAATATATTATAATATTCAATATTTTCAAAAAAATACAGAAAATTTCTCAAAAATCACAAATATTATAGAATGACTATTTGTGATGAAAAAAATAATTTTTGGAGCGTTACACTGACTCTGCTCAGTGTGCACGTAAAACAAAATATATTAAAGTATTCGACGTTTCAGGAAAAATCCTGAAAAATTCCTAAAAATCCCAAATATTATAAAATGACTATTTATGATGAATGAGATAATTTTCAGGATGTTACACTTCTTGCTGCTGAGTAGCCCTTTGATTTTGCTATACAATCACGTCAGCCATCTTTTACATTGCTATCGCGGCTGCAGCCATATCATCATTGTCACATTTTGCATCCACCTTTGTTCGTTTACCTCGAGCCACATGCGTATTTCTACCACGAACCATTACTTTCTTCAATGTCGAACTAACCACAATACAACGAAAACTAAATGTAACCATTTCAAACAAGGCTGTCTCATTTTGGAAACCAAATAATATATCTCTGTGTTTGGTGTCAGAGAAACACATAGCACAAACAAGACAAACCTACCCACAAACCCGAAAGACTCGAACTTCGGCTCTGATACCAACCAATGTAACACCCCCCGAAGGGCATTACATTTTAGACCAACTCCTTTTAAATTCTTTGCCCAAGTTATAAAATATTTCATATTAGTTTAATACGGGTTTCAAAATTCCTTTTTCGTAGATAATATAAACTTACCAAATTTTGGAAACACCAAACATAAGAACTGAATAATATACTTTACATATAAACAAAGTTTACTACAGCCATATGTACATTATACTTACATACCCAAAACATAAAACATCTCAGATAACTAACCTAGATTGGCCCAAATTCACAACATCTAAAGAAAAGAGTCCTCCTCAAAAGATAAATTCCCTAGTCGGGAATGTTTCGACGAATAGAAATCCGAGCAAAAGATATCTTGGAGTCCTCTCTAGGAGTATAGTGAAGATCATTCCACAACTCCCTAATAGGTAAAACAAACTCTACGTATGCAACAGTAAACGAAGAAGCAGTGACTCCATGGCGGGTCCTACTTACAAATAGAGTAATGTCACCATAATACTCTATATGCTCTGTAGTCTAAACAAACCTAGCAGATCCCTCCTTGCCGCCATCGCAATCTTCACAGACGTAAGCACAAAACAGAAATAGACAAAACAATACGATAAAGAGGTGAGATTTCTTACATCAATACTATCATGGCAGCAAAGAAACAATAAACGATAATAATGCCATTCATACATAGCAATATCACAGAACAACAAGTATAATCATGTTATCAACTAATAGATAATTTAACAATATATATATATATATATATATATATATATATCACAATATATGAATACAGATCATACCATAAAGATAAGTATACTGACTATGCCATAACAATATGTACACTTTCGTTACGTTTCCAAATCGCGTAACAATTTTTCAATGTTTTCTTAATCACGTAAAGGTTTTAAAATATTTTCTTAATCGTGTAGCTAAAAATCATTATTTTTAAATCGCGTAAGAGTTTTTCTACGTATTTTCAATCGTGTTAAATATTTTCTAAATATTCTAAGCTCAAATTAAAATTTTTCTCATTTAATATAAAAATTGGACTTAAATTTCAATATTTCCTTATTAAATCACCTTTAAATAATATTTCTAACATTTTTTCACTAAAACCTAAATTATTTAAATTAATTTAAAATACCTTCAAATATTTGTTCTTTACTTTTAATAAAACTTTCTTAAATAAAATATTTTAAACTCCAAACTATCATTGAAAATTATTTTCTTGCTAAAACTCCTCTAAATAATATTTTTTAATATCCTTTCCAAAATTTATGTTTATTTTAATTAAATAAAACCTTTTCCATCTTCCATATTAAAAATCTTCTTAAATAAAATACTTTAAGATTCAAACTTAATTCCCAGTCCTATTTTCCACTATATTGGCTGAAAATCACATTTTAATTAGTGATAAAAATATATCAATTTTCATTTTTATTTAGAAATTCCTTAATTACATTTCTTACCACTAATCTTCTAAGTTATTATTTAATAAATCATTTTTGTAATGAATTACCCATTTGTGGGCATAGAAGGCCTGAGCCTCATGGTCTTTAGAACCAAAATTTTTTTTCCTCTCAATCACAATTTATACCATACAACATACATAAAACATCATAATCCTACTATATCAAATTCATGCATAATATCAAAGCAATAAATCACATAAAGCAATTAAACACAAATCAAAAAATCATACAAACAAGGTGAATAATCCTCACATGGATTCATCACCTTCATACAAATTTTTCCTCACCACCATAATTGGTTGATGAGGTTAATCTCCCTTTTACCTTAGAAGTAGCCTCCTAAGCTCCTTGTATAGCTCTTTATATCAACTTCCACCACCAAGTAGTCTCTTGAAATCCAAACAAACACATAAAAATAAATATTTAAAGCTTGATTAAGGTAACCATAGATCAAATATGGTCTTAGAATTTCAAGAATCAAATAAGAAATCAAGTTTCAAGATCTTTACCTTGAAACCCTAGAACTTAAATCCAAAAATCAAGCTTGAAGATGATGGAATTAGGTCTTGATCACAACATGAAAGTTGCTTAGAATGAAGTTTAGGACAAAGTGGTGTAGTTGGTTTGAATTATGAGTGGTTGGATAGTGATTCTAGGTAGTGAGACCGTGAGGCTTCCAAGAGAGAAAGTGAGAGAGTTTTGTATTTTGGCTTCTTGGTTCTTGATAGAAAGATGGAAATGAAGTAAGTGATAACAAAACTAAATCTTTGGTCCTCCAAAAGCCCTATGGCCGTGAGCTTTTGGAGAAAAATTGTAAGAGAGTTTTGGTTCTTAACTTTGCAATGAAAGATGATAAGCATAGAATTTTTGATAGAAAAATGAAACTTAGCCACTTTAGACACTAAGTGGTCGTGAGGCTCCATGGAGAGAGTGAGAGAGATATTTTGATTTGCTACAAGCTATCACAACCATTGATTCAATCAAAGGTAGACATCCTATGCTTCTTCATTAATCTTGCTCCCCGCAACCGTTGATTAGATCCATGGTGGATATGCAAAGCTTCTCCTTCATGCTTGTTTTCTATTGGTCCATCATAAAGGTGTCATAGCCCATTTCTTTGACTTCAAGTTAGATATTTTCAAAAACCTTAGATATTTTCCAAAAGCATAGATATTTTTCAAAAGCTGAGATATTTTCTAGATATTTTCAGACAATATTACCCAATAGATAATAGCTACTGCTAGTTATTGTCTAATGGATAATAATATTACACAATAAATAAAAACATTATTCAATGGATAATTACATTATCCAATAGATAGTAGAAAACTCAGATACAGAAAATTTTCATCAACTGTTTCCAGTTTCAGGTTTAGTAAGTTCCCCTGACCTCGGATTAAAAGTTTGAAACTTTCTGATTCAAGAAAAAAATTTATTTTTCTGGGTCCGCCTCAACACACATACAGCCCAAAATAATGTTAAAAATATAAAAATAAATTAAAAATTCTTAAAAATTCACAAAAATTCCCAAATATTATAAAACTGTTAAATATTAAGAAAAATTAAAAATCGGGGTGTTACATTGGGCGCCTAGGCGTCTAACTCTTGTGCCTTGTCACCAGTGCACTAGAAATAAGTTTTCAACCTTCCAAAATCAGTTTTAAATGGTTTTCCAACATCACACAAAGCCCTTAATCATATTGTAATCTCTAAACACACTCTAAACTCTTTAAACATGGATCAAAGAACACAACCAATCCTCCAAAAAAACCCATTTCTTCCAACTTCTAAGCTCATGGAAGAACAAAGACATAAACATGCTCTAAGTCACAACCATGCTTAGGCTAAACCACAGCCACAACATATCAAGCCATAGAAACAAGAACCAATCAAGAAAAACCTCATAACTCATCCAAACCCATTTTTATCCATACTAACTTACACCAAGAAGTAAAGATGAAGAAATAGAGAAAGAGTTATGGAAATAAGTTCCCCCCACCTCTAGTGTCCAACAAAAATGAGCTCAAGCTTTGGTCTTCACCTCTTCCCCTTTCTTATTTTTCCCTTCCTTTCACATTTGCTGGTCCATTTTCTCTATTTTCTCTTCTCTGTTTTGCTGCTTGGTGATGTAAAGAG
This sequence comes from Ormosia semicastrata, assembly GCA_029884595.1. Classification (NCBI taxonomy): domain Eukaryota; kingdom Viridiplantae; phylum Streptophyta; class Magnoliopsida; order Fabales; family Fabaceae; genus Ormosia; species Ormosia semicastrata. The sequence continues at coordinate 59,010,074 of JAQQTO010000063.1, forward strand.
TGGGTGAGAATGAGAGAAAAGAATCAAAGAAAGTCAAGGTTTTAGAGATAGGAACGTTTAAAAAATTTGGAAACTTAAGACATTTTGGCTGGAACTCTATATCTGTTAAGAACACTTAGATTTCACCAAATCAAGTTTCCTAACTTCCAAAGGTGTTAGAATAAATCCGAGGATTCATATTAATCCTAATTTCACCATTTCCATAACTTTCAAAATATCTAACTTATCAATCCAGTATTAAAACACTCATGCAGTATGCTTAAAAATACTAAACAGATTCAGTTAGTTCTCAAATTTTAACTACACCATAGTCCACTCATTTATGACCTAGAAAGAAATTCTCTATATTTATTTCCATTAAGTAAGCAGTTTATGTCATTTCTCGAGCTAATAATAACTATTTTTCACATATAGTATTATAGCAAAGTGACTAAACTAACTCAAATAGCCAAAAAATTAAACAGACATGTTAAGGAAGTATTATGCTACCTTTGTAACATACACAAGTCTAATAGGTTATTAAGGGTGTTACATTTCTCCCTTCCTTTTTAAAATTTTGAACCTTAAATTTGGTTTACCTAAAGTAAGAAGTCCTATGCAACCCACATTTAAAACCAAGTACAACCGAATTTCAAAGAAACAAAATTACACAAACATAGTTCATCAACTTCGTTCCATTTTCTACATACTCACCCTTTCCCTAGAGCTATGGGTCTGGTATCCGACTTTGCTTCTTTCTTTTGAGGATAATTCTTAGCATAGTGTCTCAACTTGCCACAAGTAAAACATGTTATCCAATCAGCTATGTAGGCTTTATCTCCATGGTGTCTACCACACTTGGCATATCTTTACCTATGATCATCCATCTAAATTTTCTTTCCTTTATCTTGTTGATCCCTGGACTGTGAAGCACTCCTCTCAGACCTATCATGCATTCTTTTCTGTTTGCAATGATTATATGATCTATGCTCCTGTTTTGGTCTCAAACTAATGGGCTCTACAACTTTGCATTTGTTTACTAGGTTGGGGAAATCACAGATCTCAAATGATTTTATTATCCTCTTCATATCTTTTCTTAATCCAGTTTCAAATTTCAAACACTTCTAATTCTCATTTGGGTTGTATCAAAGGTAGGAAGAGAATTTGGATCACTCCTCAAATTTTTCCACATATTGTCCCACAGTTATGTTCCCCTGCTCCAATTGTAAAATCTCCATCTGCTTTTCCTTTTGTATATTCTATAGAAAAGGCAATCTTAAATACTTCCTTGGTAATCTGGGTCCTTGCTACTTCCATCATCCTTCTTGCACCATTTCACCAGTGCTCAGCCTCTCCCTTTGACATATATGTAGCAAAAGACATCTTCTGATCTTCTGTACATCTCATAGCCATAAAAAAATTTTCCAACTCACTTATCTACTCCTCAGCCTTCGTAGATTACACTTCTCTCTTAAAGATGGAGGACTAGCCTTCTAGAACTCAGAAAGGTCATGACAATCTTGGTTTCTTTTCACTTGTACCTCCTGCACTAGTTGAGGTTGCACAGGTTGCGTAGGTTACTGAGATGGATTGTTTCCCAACCTCTTACGGTTGCCTGCTCCCTCATAGCATTAGTGGTAACTATTGTTTGCTCCCTCATAGCATTAGCCATTGCCATAACAGCCTCTGCCATATCAGGACCTTCACTAGATGAATTCCTAGTTCCCTTAGTTTTCCTCGGAGGTACCATAGTTTCCTATCCATACAAAATAATACATATTGAGTTGATCAGTCTCAATATCATGTAATCGTGTAATAATAGCTAATAACATTCCAACCTAAGGCAAGTCATGCAATTCTATTCAAACATCTCCAACAAGAAACAAAGAAATGCACAACACACAAAAGAACTCCTAAACAAGCCTAAGCATAGTCAGTCCATACCCCGGCTCAACAAGATGAATTGCTCTGATACTATAATATAACTTCCCAAATTTAATACTAACAGTATAATCATAATTATACCACAGTAATTAAATTTAGGCACGTTACCATCTATAAATTAACATTTTCTAATATAATAGTTACATATATACAAAAAATATGAGCCCGATGAAGGATAAATAATACACAACATCTGTATTTCTCACAAATATTATATGTACATGGTTTGTAGACTAGGCCTCTCAAGGCACAAAATATTCAAAGTTTTAAAATATTGCCAACATACAACCAAAAAGAAACTACTAGCTACAAATTAAAACTAGGCTAAGCTCCTAAGCTCTTGTCAACACTTTACTTCCCATAAGTATTCTTCTCTGGAATCATTATGGAAATCACAACACACAAGTTGAGAATCACAAATCCTCAGTAGTTTAACAATAAACCATGTCATCACAATCATTCCATCTATTTTGGAAAAAAATAAAGTAAATCACAAGTCATACTAGAAGGGTGGCAAAAGTCAAAACAACTTCCTTTCTCTTCCCGAAATAGAATCTTATTTTATTAGTTTGTATAGAAACCATTTCTACACATAATTAACAAAATCATCTTCACCTTCTCAAAAATAAGCAATTGCCCATACAATTTCCATGCATGTGTTAATGTAATGATAAGCAACCGCCCATACAATTGCCATGCATATGCCTATGCAATATCCTAAAAATGTATTTAAGAGATGTAAATTGATAATGTCATGAGTCTAGAACGAACCACAGGATCCCACTTCCATATAGTTTTTCCCAAGTTAAAAGGGAATGTTCCTCCTCAACTACTTGGTGATAGCGAGTGAATATCTGTCCTCACACTACCAACAGTTTAGGATTTGTAACACCCCAAATTTTATACTATGTTACAGAACTGACAGAATTACATTGTTTTGTGTTTTCTGTGCAATATAAAAATAATTTGACTGTTCCGAGATCATTTTGATCATTTTGTGTGATTTGCTCCTGGTCAGGAAAATAATAATTTTCGGGTCGGGAAAATTCTTATTTGGTTTATTTGGAGATGGGGGATCTTACTAAACCCAAATCTGAGTGACACAGAAAAGAATCTTTTAATTTTTAGAATTTATCTGTGAAATAAAAATATTTTATGAATAAATATCTGTTATTTTATTTATAGCAGCTTCTGCTATAATTTATTTGACCCGATATAGTTTAATTAACAGAAAATGTACTTAGAATATTTTCTGCAGCCTAAATCAAAATGAACCAATAGGAATCAGTCAAAATAGGTGGCTGGACTTTTTCTATCCAATAGAAAATGGTCAAATAAAGGGGCATGAACTTTATTGTGCACCATCGGATGAAAAGCTTGATTAAGATGTTTTCGATCATAACCATTGATCAGATCAATGATGTGAAATGAATCCTGATAAAATCACTAAGTGATATCCACCTTAAATTAGATCAATGGATAGGAAACAAAGTTAAATTCAATGGCTAGGATTAAGTCAAATATAGTGGCTTGACTTTTACTTAGTAACTAATTAAACCTAATTTTGTCATCTTAATTGCCTAATTAAGAAACTAAGTAAACTAACCTAGTAATTAATTAGTTATAATCTAATTACTAATTAGATATCCTAATTTTAATTAGAAGCCATGATATATGCAACTATATATTTAATTAATTAGTTATGTAATTAGAATGTTAATTAAGAGTGATTAGGAAACCTAACCTAATTAATTAGCTATCTAATTAGCATACAATTAGGCTTTAATTGAAGTCAAATTTAGTCTCTAAACTCCCTTGTATTCCACGGCCAAGGGGGGGCAATTTCTATCAAGTTCTACTATGTTCTAGGTCCATCCATGTGACTAAAAGATGACCAAGCCATGTGCTTTTAAGTGTGGACACACTTGTGATATTTTACTTCAAGTAAATCCTTTAATCACTCCTACACTCACCTCACACGGCTGCACACTCAAGATTACTATCAATATTCACTTTTTCTCTCACCAAAAAGTAATCATCATTTTCTCTAAACCACCTCCTAAACACTTTTCATTTAGGAAGTTTTGTGAAAATCCTACCCTAAGTGCTTCAAAATCCAAGTTTGGTTTACTTCCTTAAAGGTAAACTTTGGTTTTTATGGTTTAAAATTTAGTTTGTGATTTTCTGAACCATGATTGTTCTATGGCTTTTCATTATTAAGCTTTGTTTGTGATTTTACTTATTGTTTAAGAAGTTTAGGGAATTATTTTGTGACTCACACGAAATCAAGAGAAGGAAGAGGAGCTTGAGGATCTTGTCTTCAAGAGGTAAGAGGGAGATTTAACCTCACCAACCATGTTTTGATGGTGAGAAGATGATTGTGCGTGGTGAAAAACCCATAAGGGTTTATTCACCTATTGTTTAATGCTTGTTTGATTTTGTTTGTGGTATTTTATGCTTTGTTTTTATAATTGCATGTGTGCTATTATGATTATTGCTTTGATATATGCTTGTATGTATGATTGTGAAAGCATGAAAATGTATGAGTAAAGTAAGATATGAATAACATGATGAAATGAATTTATGAGAGCTCCAAAGAGCTTGAGGCTCACGGCCATACTAGGGTTTAGAGGACCAAATTCCTTAAAATGATGGATTAAAATGAGAATTAAAGATTTAAATGAAAAGGAAATGAATTTGGAAAAGTTTGAATATAGAAAAGTAAAATGATTTTGGGAAAACAATCTGATATAATTAAATAAATGAGTTATGAAATAAAATGAGGGTCAATACTTGAAGTTTACTGACGTATAGCTCACCCTACGGGTTTTGAAGTGCGTTAGTAAAATTTGAGCTGTACTAATTGTAGTAAAAGAAAGAATTGCCAATTTTGAGGAAACAGTACAAATATTGATTTTTGAGGGGTCATATTGCAAAAATTTTATAAAAGAGGGACTATATTGTAATTAAAATTTTAAGAAGGATTATATTATAAATATTTTATAAGTGAGGGGTCATATTGTAAATATTTTATAAATGAGGGGTCATATTGCAAATATTTTATAAATGAGGGGTCATATTACAAATATTTTATAAAAGAAGGACTATATGGTAAATATGAATTTTATGAGGGACTATTGTGAAAATATTATTTAAATGAGGACTATACTGTAAATATTATGTTTTTGAGGGACTATTGTGCAAATATGGAAAATAAAGTCAAATTTTAGTATTAAATGAGAAAAATAGTACTTTTGATTTAAAACATTGAAAAATCGCCACGCGATTTGAAAATGCGACAGAATTGTTGCGCGATTGAGAAAATACGAAAATATGACTACGCGATGAAAATACAGTAATAATACTGTTGGGTTATTGAATAGACCCCGAATATGTGATATGAATATGAACTGTGATTGGTGGATAGTACATGCAGTGGAAAGGTCCTAATGGACTGTATGAAGCTATTTGCCTAGGAAAGAATACACTTCCTGAGTGGGTACGATATGCGTAGTGTAAGTCACTTGTTAACCTTGGGGGCATTGGGGTGCGGGTTGCCTACAATGGGCAGTTGGTAGCTCTTTTGTACCATAGGTTTGACCGATGCAACACACTAATGATCTTGACCCGAGACACTAGTCATAATGAAGATCTGATAAAGACTGTTGTGTATATACTAGATGTGCAAGATTGAGCACGTGGTCCGAGGCATGTTGGTACCCGACAAATCTTTTCGATCACTCTCTCCGACCTGAGTTTTAGCTCTATGGAGTAGGAAAATTGAGTCTGTGTGTATACATATAGTCATTGAGGGCATTATCATAATTATGGTTTATGATAATTGAACTATTGAATATTTGGTTATTGATAATGGCATAATAGTAATTATTGTTTATTTTGTGTGTTGTGGTGATAAATGATTATTAGTGGCATAACTATAATTATGGTATGATAGTTGTATGAAATATTGTATATAATTATCTTCATTGCTACTATACTGGTAATGGCGTAGGTGATCTCACCCTTTGTATGTCTATTCTATATTGTGTTTATAATTTAAAAGACGTTGAGCAAGAAGTTGAGCGAGAAGTTGAGGAAGAGCAAATCCCTGTTGAGGACGCTGAGTTTTGAAGAGATGGAGATATCGTGTTTCCTTGGATATATGAGATTGACGTTTCTTGGAGGATTAGAGGCATGGAACGTTGATTTGGATAGAGAGCGTATTTACTACTTGGGCGACCTAAATATTAGATTGAGTAGACAACAACTTGGACATCATTACTTTAGCATTAATATTTATATACAACTAGAGTTTCCAATATCTATTAGGTAGTACTGGGAGACTTACTACCGTACTCCTAGTGAGGTCAGTATTGTGTCGTCTGCTCGGACACCTGTCCGTAGGACTTCACATCAAACTGGATTCCTATATGCTGAGGAATCTGAGGAGGACCCGTCTGAGGGTTCTACTGTCTAGTAGGACTTGGGCAGTATGTTGGTTTAAATAATGTTTTAAATATTTTGAGAGTCTAGTTTGTAAATATTAAAATATGACAGTACTAAAGACTTGTATATATATATATGATGTAAATTAGTTGTGATGATGTTGTTATGTTTTTCTTTTTCCGCTAAGTTTATCTTATTATTATTAAAAAGTTTTATAACTCGTATTTATACTACAAGCACGATTTCTAATGAAGGGATAATTTGGTAATTAAGTAACATAAAATGTGACGCCCTAAGGAGGGTGTTACAGGATCATCTCCTATAGTGAGGGAACGTCCCTCCTCATCTACCTTCCATTTAGGATAATATCTAACAAAGAGGGAGGGAATGACTCAACCACCAGAATAATGAGGGAGGGAAAGACCGTCCTCAGCTCATCATTATAATAGGGAAGGCATGCTACTTCCTCACACTACCATATATTATCACTAAATGTGAGGATAATGTCCTTCATCATTTACAAGCATGAAAAATAATGACTAATTACCACACTAATTAGCAAATACATTGATTTACATACATCTCATTATCATTTCATTAAATACCCCTATTAGAGTCTCAACACTCATTAGAAAGCATACATGACAGATCTACATAAGTAAGGAACTTCATTTTAACAAAATAAAGGTCCTACCACATTTTGGACCTGGTGCCAAGGCGCCCATGACTGGCGCTTAGGGGCCCTGTGTGCGCATCTTTAGCAAAATTTTATGGGCTTTGGGTGCCTAGACACCCAACTCTAGTGCCCACCAGAAGGCCTTCCCCTGTTACACTGGCCATTGGGCGCCTAGGCACCCAACTCTGGCGCCTATGCGCTAGTGCACCATAAATAGATTTTTCTTGTTCTATTGACTTGTAGCCATATTTCAACCTTCCAAAATCAGCTTTGGATGGTTTTCCAACATCACACAAAGCTCTTAATCATGTTGTAACCTCTAAACACACTCTAAACTCTTTAAACATAGATCAAATATCAAACCAATCCTCCAAGAAAGCCTATTTTTTCCAACTCCTATGCTCATGGAAGAACAAAGACATAAACATACTCTAAGTCACAACCATGCTTAGGCTAGACCGCAACCAAAACATATCAAGCCATACAAACAAGAATCAATCAAGAAAAACCTCAAAACTCATCCAAACCTATTTTTATCCATAGTAACTTACACTAAGAAGTGAAGATGAAGAAATAGAGAAAGAGTTATGGAAACAAGTTCCCCCTACCTCTAGTGTCCAAGAAAAATGAGCTTAAGCTTTGGTCTTCACCTATTCCCTTTTCTTCTTTTTCCCTTCCTTTCACATTTGATACTCCTTCTTCTCTATTTTCTCTTCTTTGTTCTGCTGCTTGGAGACGTAGAGAGTGGGTGAGAATGAGAGAAAAGAATCATAGAAAGTCAAGGTTTTAGAGATAGGAATGTTTGAAAAATTTGGCAACTTAAGATATTTTGGCTGGAACTCTATAAGAACACTTAGATTTCACCAAATCAAGTTTCCTAACTTCCAAAGGTATTAAAATAAATCCTAGGATTCATCTTCATCCTAATTTCACCATTCCCATAACTTTACAAATATCTAACTCACCAATCAAGTATTAAAACACTCACGCAGTGTGCTTAAAATAGCAAACAAATTCAGTTAGTTCTCAAAATTTAACTACACCATATTCCACTCATTTATGACCTAGAAACAAATTGTTCATATTTATTTCCATTAACTAAGCAATTTATGTCATTTCTCGAGCTAATAACAGTTATTTTTCATATATAGTGTTACAACAAAGTGACTAAACTAACTCAAAAAGCCATAAAATTAAACAGGCATGTTAAGCAAGTATTATGCTACCTCTGTAACATATACAACTTTAACATGTTATTGAGGGTTTTACATATTGCAAATATCAATGAAGACTGGTGAAAGACTATAGTTTCATTTTTCACTATGTACCTAAGATTGTAAATAGTTAATAGATATTTGTATCTTTAGGTTTTTGTACATTACAGAACAATCTTGTGCAATGAGAATTTCAAGTATGTAAAATATAATTTCCTTTTCAGGATCATATTTTTCTATACAAAATTATACATGATTTCCCAAACATTAATACAATTAGTTTTAATGTAACATGGCAATCCTAAGTACTAATGCGTAATTCAGGATATGTCATTAGTACTAGTATTAGGATGTTACATTACGGTATTAGAGCAGTTCATCCTATTGAGTCTGGGATATAGACTGGCTATGCTTATAGTGTAACATCCTCTAAAACATGTTATACCTGTAAGTAGTTACAGAGATAGCTTAATACTTGTTTAACATGCCTATTTAATTTTGTGACAATCTGAGTTAGTTTAGGCACTTTGCTGCATTCTAAAAGGTGAAAAATAGCTTAAAATGACCCATATATTAGCATAAATGGCTTAGCTAATGGAAATGAATGTGGATAATTTGTTTCTTTGTCATAAATGTGTAAACTGTGGTATGGTTAAAATTTGAGAATAATCAGAGTCAATTTGGTATTTTTAAGATACTGGTTGTACCTTTAATACTAGATTGACTAGCAGCAAATATCAAAATTTGTGATAATGGTAAAATAGCTTTTTTTAATGAATTTTAGTATTTGTTTTAAAGTTGTTGGAAGTTGAAAAACTTGATTTGGAGAAATCTAAGTGTTCTTAACATATATAGTTGATACTGCAAAATATCATAAGTGACTGAGTTTTGTGACAATCTGAGTTCGTTTAGGCACTTAGTTGCAACATAGAAGTTGAAAAATAGCTAAAAATGACTCAGAAAATGGCTTTAAAGGCTAAGTTAAGGGAAATAGGTATAGAGAACTTGTTTTCAAGTCACAAATGAGCTAAGTAAGTTGCATTTAAAGTTTCAAGATGATCATAATTAGTTTGGTATTTTTAGGTATACTGGTATTGCTTTTAATGACAGATTGACTACTAGCATATATGAAAAAATAAGATAAAGGTGAAACAATAATTTAGATGAATCTTATGATTTATCTAAAGTTGTTGGAAGCTAGAAAACTTGAATTATCATAATTCAGGTGTCCTTAGCAGATATAAGTTCCAGCAATGAAACTTAAGTTAGTTTTCCTTTTCTTATTTCTTTCCTTTCTTTCGGTTGAGAAGAGAAATGGAGAAGAAAGAAAATGAAGGAAGAGAAAAGAGAAAGGGGAGGAAAAAGAAGGAGAAGGAGAAAGAGGAGAGGAAGACCAAGGAAGAGGATCAAAGTTTGAAGATCTTCATCCAATCAAGAGGTAAGGGGTTTCTATTCATTTTTCTCCTCTATCATTCTCATTCAATGAGGTTAGGGATTTTGAATGGAAGTAGGGGTTTGGAGAGCCAAATCCATGTTCTTGGCTTGGTTCTTCATTCCATGGACTAGGTTAGGATATTTTAAACTTAGTAAATGTAAGATGGCCATTTATGGCTCAAGATCAATCATTAGGATCTAAAGATTTAAGAATTGGAAATGGTTGGAGTTATGTGGTTTTGGAACTAAATCTATGCCTAAGTGAATCAATAGGTTGTATAAGAGTTACAACAAGTTTAGGGGCTTAGATTGGTGTTAAAAATCACAAGGAAACTAATCTTGAAGGTTAGGAATGAGTTTGCTGCATAAGAAAGCCTATTTTTTTGGTTTTCTGCAGTATGTAATCAATTACATAGCTTATATAATCGATTACCACGCTTTTGAAGCTACGAAATGTACTTTTATGCAGCTGGAAATCAATTACACAGCCTCTGCAATTTATTACAAGGCCTTTGGATGAGTTTTAATTGATTAAAACACACTTGTAATCAACTACAATAGCATATTCTGTAGAAACAGGACAGCATCCGAACAGCATGTGGTGTTTGTAGCATAATTTGAGTTGTAGTTATTAGATTAACCTGATTCTTATGGAATTTGAAAGCTAAGACATAAGGCTATTTTCTAGTAAAATTTCATAATTTTATCAGTTAGGATGTACATTTGGTGCATTCATATAAAACAACCTTTTTAGGAGACAAACGAAAAAATGTCAAGATATGATCTTGTTGAAATAGGGTTCCCTACTAGATGGGACCTTTTATACATCATTTTTCGAGTGTGTTAAGATGCTAATGGGGATATTTTGAGAGCGAAACTATCACCTAGAATGAATAAGAAAGCTTATGCCTTTAAGTATCCTAAAAGTGAAGGATTGCCCTAGGTAAGAACATAGCACCTTAGGCAACCTAGTGTTGCATTAGATATCACTCAAGATGTGATGAGATAGTGCAATGAAGACAAGTATACTAGGATGGATTTTAGTATTCACTCTAGTAAGGATAAGGAAGGTATGAGCCTAAGGATATCCAAGAGTAGTGGATTACCTTGGAAAGGTCCCTAGAACCTTAAGCAACAAAGAATTGCAAGTAAGAACCACTCTTAAGTTAGATTCACTTGAGTGGGATAAAGTTATGTATTTAGTTCCGAAGAGGGAATGTTATGTACTAAGTCTCTAGTAAAGTGGGACCTTGTACATTGTAGAATACACAAAAGGATGAGTTGATACTAGTAAGCTTGTCATATCCATGAGAGTAGTTGGATATGCAAAGTTCTAGAGAAAAGCTCATTTGCTTCCTTCAGCAAGGTTGGAATGAAGCATTAGTTATGATAGACTCTTTAACTAGGATGAGTTAAGTCTATAAAAAAGTTATGATGGTGTTTATGTATTAGGTAAACATAACACTACATTTTTCACACACTAGTTATTTAATCTAGTATGTATGTGAAAGTTAAGAACCTTAGTGCAACCAAGAATAACGGTTTGTCTTAGGTGAGTATCTAACACCTTAGCAACATAGTGTTGCATAGAGATCACTTAAGAGGTAATAAGTGATGAGGTGGTGTGTAGATATAAGTATGATTGTATGTATGTCTATGGAAATGGTCTAGTAGTATTAATCTTGGCGAGTATCCTTTGATGTCCATTCATGGAGGCCAAGAGAGATAGATGGGTGTCCAAAAGACTCTTTTGAGTAAGGACATAACTCTAATATCTCCATAGTGCCAAGGCCAAAGGAAATAAGTGGGGAATCCATAAGATTCTTTTGAACAATGATTCATCTCGAACTTCTTAGCGTGCTAGGGAATGTGTGATGTGAGGATGAGTTTCCCTCTATTTACCGCAGGATGATATACTGAACTAGTTCCTAATGAATATCTTTGTTTTCAAAATAAACCTCTGCATGTATTTCAAAATAAAACATTGCATAAACATATCTTTAGAATCTTTCTTAGGCATAATCATATTAGATATCATTCTCATTGCATTTACAGACAGTTGTATGGGCATTGTCTATCATTGTTGATATTCACAGCTATATAGGTAGTTGTTTATATTTAACGGTGTGTAGGTTATCGATTTTAAATCACACTACTAGGCATTGTGCAGTTATGAGAATTAGGGAGGAAACTCCTATGTTAGTAGTTATAGCAATTGTTATATTTGTTATACAATGTTATAGGTAGCTGGTATTGAAATTGCTTTTACTGAGAATTATAATTCTCCCCCCAATTATTCTTTATGTAAATCCAGGTACAGACCCTGCTAAGGGAAAGAAGATGAAGCATGAAGACTGGTATAGTTTTTATATGCTTTAGTAGGCAAAGCTGATATATAAAGTTTATATTTGCTTTATTTGTTTTAAGTAATATGTATTACAATATGCCCTTTTATGGCTACTGTTGTGTATATATATATATATATGGTTTAATTTTTTCGTAATCTCTCAAGGCTTTCTATAATTGCTCATTTGTGATAATGGATATATTTGTTAGTATGTAGTATGTAGAAGTGACATCTCTAGTACTAGTATATCTACGATATATCTAGGTATCTGTATTAGGATGTTGCATTTTAGTATCAGAGCAGTTCATCTTATTAAGCCAGGGTATAGACTGAATGTGCTTAGGCATAAGTAGCATTTTAGTAGAATGTTATGCATTCTTTTATCTCTTTTTGAGATATGCAAATGGAATTGCATGACTAGCCTTAGGTACGGATGCTATTAGCTACTATAGCACAATTACATGATATTGAGTCTAGCTAACTCAAAATGTAATGTTCTGTGTGTACAGGATACTATGTTAACTACCGGGCGAACCTATGAGACCAGAAGACTGGTAAAAGAGGAGATAACCAGAACTTTTAGAGAAATGGCTGCTATTTTGAGAGAGCAGACTACCATTAGTAGAAGAATGTTAGAATAGATAGAAAAAGACTCGCTTAGTAAGTTGCGGGACGTTGAGGAACTTTTGAGGGATTAGTATTTCTCAAAGTTCAGAAGAGTTTCTCCTTTGTTTTTCAAAGGGGAGTATGATACGGTCAGAGCTGGGAGATGACTTCAAGAGATAGAATAGATCTTTGAGGTTATAGCGGGCACTGATAGATAAATGGAGACCTTACTTCTTATGAGTTAGTAGGTTAAGCCGAAAGCTGTTAAGTTGAAGTTGAGAGGTTTCTATAGATGGTTGCTACTCAAATCACCTGGGAGGTGTTAAGAGTTACTATCCTAGACAAGTATTATTTCCTTGAGTTATGGAAAGCAATGAAACTAGAGTTTTTGAGGTTTGAGCAAGGGGATATTGTAACACCCCCTTTAGGGCATTACATTTCAGACCAACTTCTTTTAATACTTTACCCAAGTTATAAAATATTTAATATTATAGAATATGAGTTTCAAAATTTCTTCTTCGCAGATAATATAAACTTATCAAAGTTTAGAAACACCAAACATAAGAACAGAATAATATACTTTACATATAAACAAAGTTTACTACAACCATACGTACATTATACGTACATACCAAAAACATAGAACGTCTCACATAATCAACCTACACTGGCCCAAATTCACAACATCTAAAGAAAAGAGTCCTCCTCAGAAGACAAATTTCCTAGCCGGGAATGTCTCGACGGATAGAAATCTGAGCAAAAGATATGTCAGAGTCCTCCCTAGGTGTATAGTGAAGATCATTCCACAACTCCTTGATAGGTAAAACAAACTCTGCATATGCAACAGTAAAAGAAGAAGTAGTGACTCCATGTCGAGTCCTACTTACAGATAGAGTAATGTCACTACTATACTCTATATGCTCTGTGTCCCAATGGACACGCCAAGCATTAGCGCCTTCAAGAAACTGTAGTCTAAACAAACCTAGCAAATCCCTCCTTGCCATCATCGCAGTCTTCATAGATGTAAGCATAAAACAGAAACAGACATAACAATACAACAAAGAGGTGAGATCCCCTTCATCAATACCACCATGGCAGCAAAGACAATAATAATGACAATAATGTCATTCACATACAGCAATATCACAGAACAACAGGTATAATTATGTTATCAACTAATAGATAATTTAACAATGTATATCACAACAATCATGAATACTAATCATACCACAAAATAAGTATATTGACCATACCACAACAATATGTATATTGACCATGCTTATGCGCAACACACCATTTTCCTACTCCATGGAGATAAACACAATTTCAGAGAGAATGATCAAGAATATATGTCTGTATGTCGGCCACCTCAGGCCAGGTGCTATAATTTTTCAATGTGTATATCAGGCATTATACTAGATATTCTATGCCAGATCAGGAATAGGAATAGTGATTCATCGAGATCATCGGTACGTTTGCATCAGCTACCATAACACAGTAGCGTTTTCTATCTGACCATATGTGGAATTTCACGTCTCGACGCCTCCAAGATCCATTATAAACCTTCGCAATTCGCACCCACACAAGGTGTAATTCAACTCCTAGGCAACAATAGCCTTAACAGATACCGTCTGACACATAATGCATGACCAATGTCTTAATGCAATATCACAAGCCACTACCGGCTATAACCATACGTTAATATATATTTGGGTTCAATACATTAGCCTGACAGCAAATTACTGTATTTCTTAATCGCATAATATTTTTATCACATTTTCACAATCGCATAACACTTTTGTTATGTTTTCTCAATCGCGTAGAGATTTTAATACGTTTTCTCGATCGCGTAAAGGTTTTAAAACATTTTCTCAATCACGTAGCTAAAAATCATCATTTTAAATCGCATAAGAGTTTTTCTACGTATTTTCAATTGCGTAAAATATTTTCTCAATATTCTAAGCTCAAATTAAAATTTTTCTTATTTAATATAAAAATTGGACTTTAATTCCATTATTTCCTTAATAAATCACCTTTAAATAATATTTCTAACATTTTTATACTAAGCCTCCACCAAATAATATTTCCTAACATTTTTCACAAAAACTTATATAATTTAAATTAATTCAAGATATCTCAAAATCTTTGTTCTTTACTCTTAATAAAACTTTCTTAAATAAAATATTTTAAACTCCAAACTATTATTAAAATTATTTTCTTGCTAAAACTCCTCTAAATAATATTTTCTAATATCCTTCCCAAAACTTATGTTTATTTTAATCAAATAAAACCTTTTCCATCTTCCTCTTTAAAAATTCATTTAAACAAAATACTTTAAGTTTCAAACTTAATTCCCAATCCTATTTTCCACTATATTGGCCGAAAATCCCATTTTAATTAGTGATAAAAATATATCCATTTCCATTTTTATTTTGTAATTCATTAATTAAATTTATTACCACTAATCTTCTAGGTTATCATAAATTTATACCCATTTTGTAATTCTATCAGAAATAATGCTAGAGGGTACGCCATGCAGTCTAACAATCTCGTCGATGTACACTTAAGTCAACCTTTCCATTTAGTACCTTATGTTAATAGGCAAGAAGTGCGCTGAATTCGTAAGCCAATCAACAACTACCCAATAAAACCATAACCCTTTCGAGTCTTCGGCAATATATTAATAAAATTCATAGCAATACTATCCCATCTCCAAATCTTAAAATTCCATCAAGTCCTTCTTTAAATGATGTCTCAACAACTTGTTTCACTAACTTCTTTTTGTTTTGCAAATATAGATCACCTTTCTGCTTTTCTCGAATTTCTTTGTTCAGACTATTTGAAAACGTAATCGTATTCAAACAAATTCTCCTTGGTGTCAAATCCACAAACAACTGCATATCCCTGAATTGCTTTATCAATTCACTCTTCTTGATCTTCATAGCAGATACACTAAGCACTTTTCTACTCAAGGCATCCGCTATGACATTCACCTTTCCAAAATGATATTGAAGTTAAAAATCAGTCTTTCAAGAATTCTAACTATCGTCTCTACCTCATATTTACTTTCTTCTGATTGAACAGGTACTTCAGGCTCATGTGATCACTGTAGGCATTGTAGGTTGGTCCATAAAGAAAATGTCTCCAGATTTTCAATGCAAAAATGACTACTGCAAATTCCAAATCATGAGTAGGATAATTCTTCTCATGCATTTCTAACTACCTTGAAGCATACATCATAATCTTTCTATTTTGCATCAACACACAACCTAAACCCAAAAGTTGAACTTCCTTTAACTAGAATTTTCACTTAGATGGCTTAACGTATAGCTTTTTCTCCTTCAAAATCTGAAAAACCACACTAAAATGTTCAGCATGTTCCTCCAGACTTCGAGAATAGATCAAAATGTTATCAATGAGAACAACAACAAATCTGTCTAAATAGGGAAGAAAGATCCTATTCATGTAATTCATAAATATCGTAAGAGCATTCATTACCTCGAACGGCATTACTAAATACTCGTAGTGCCCATAACGCATTTGAAAAAACTGTCTTGGAAAATCTTCTAGTTTCATATGAATCTGATGACAATCAGAACGCAAACTGATCCTGGAGAGAACAGCGGCTCATTTCATTTGGTCTTGTAGTTCCCATGTTGTATCTCCTATCACATCATTCCAGATTACCTTCACCAAGGCAATTTCTCTAAGTTGTTTCACTCGCCTATCCTTAATCTTAACAGGAAATGTCTTATAGATCAAGTTCTCTTTTTAATCGTACTGTATCCGGTGCTATGACATAGGTTGAATCAGGAATATATTTTCTCAATTTGAAATATATGGAAGACACTATGAAGGTTAGAAAGAATATATTTAGGAGTGAACTTTCTGGATTCAAATCCAAAAATCTCAATCTCAGGGAACACTAAAGTTTTATTGAAACAATATAACAGGATATGGTTAGAAAGTAACCAATCCATCCCTTTGTCTATTTGTGAAAGAAGTAGAAAAATCAAACTGACATAAAAGTTCTGATCTCGAATAATAATAGGATAGTTTTAAAAAGGCTTGCGTAGTAATAGCAAGTTTAGAAGTAGCAGTATTCAAGTCAAAAGGAAATGAAAACACAGATAAACCCAAATGGTTCACATAGTCACAGGCCATAAAAGAATGGGTTTGCCTTCCCAGTTATACAGTACAATTAAAGGATTTCTCGCTATGGCACAATCTCCCTCGATAAGATTTTTAGATTAGGAGGCTTCTGCTCCACTCAACATATAGACTCTTCCTCTTGCTTGAGGTCTTGTCACACGTACGTTACTCATGGTAGGCTCCATCTTCAGTTGTGTACAGTCTCTAGAAAAGTGTCCGGGCTTCTCGCATCTGAAACAGATAGTCCCTTTGATCGTACACTCTTTTATCAAGTGAGCCTTTCCACACTTCTAACATTTTGATGTCGATGCTACAGTCTGACTGGAACTACTGCCACTAGTACTTCCTCCATTTGTTCATTGTTGCTGCTGATTCCCTAATGATCGTAAATACAATTTTTACTGGAATCGATTGGCCTTACATTTCCTCCTCTTTTGGAACCTAGTCGGTAAAAAAGTTACAGAGTCTTGTACTCTTAGATTGATTCAACTCTAACAGATTTTGAGCCATAACTATCATTTCCTGCAGCTGAGCAGCCCTATGATTTTGTTGTACAATCACGTCAGCCATCTTTTGCATTGCTATCGCAGCTGTAGCCTTATCATCATTGTCACATCTCACATCCACCTTCGTTCGTTTACCACAAGCCACATGCATATGTCTACCACGAACCATCTCTTTTCTTCAACGTTGAACTAACACAATACAATGAAAACTAAATATAACCATTTCGAACAAGGTTGTCTCCTTTCGGAAACCAAACAATACATCTCTGTGTTCAGTGTCAGAGAAACACATAGCATAAACAAGACAAACCTACCCACACACCCGAAAGACTCGAACTTGGGCTCTGATACCAACTAATGTAACACCCCCTTTAGGGCATTACATTCGAGACAAACTTCTTTTAATCCTTTACCCAAGTTATAAAATATTTAATATTATAGAATATGAGTTTCAAAATTTCTTCTTCGTGGATAATATAAAATTACTGAATTTTAGAAACACCAAACATAAGAACTGAATAATATACTTTACATATAAACAAGGTTTACTACAACCATACATACATTATACTTACACACCCAAAACATAAAACGTTTCACATAATCAACCTAGACTGGCCCAAATTCATAACTTCTAAAGAAAATAGTCCTCCTCAAAAGACAAATTCCCTAGCCAGGAATGTCTCAACAGATAGAAATTCGAGCAAAAGAAATCTCAGAGTCCTCCCTAGGAGTATAGTCAAGATCATTCCACAACTCCCTAATAAGTAAAACAAACTCTACATATGCAATAGTAGAAGAAGTAATAGTGACTCCATGTCGAGTCCTACTTACAGATAGAGTAATGTCACCACAATACTCTATATGCTTTGTGTCCCAATGGACACGCCAAGCATTAGCGCCTTCAAGAAACTATAGTCTAAACAAACCTAGCAGATCTTTCCTTGCCGCCATCGCAGTCTTCACAGTCGTAAGCATAAAACAAATATAGACATAACAATACAATAAAGAGGTGAGATCCCCTTCATCAATACCATCATGGCAGCAAGGACAATAATAATGATAATAATGCCATTCACATACAGTAATATCACAGAACAACAGGTATAATCATGTTATCAACTAACAGATAATTTAACAATATATATCACAACAATCATGAATACTAATCATACCACAAAATAAGTATATTGACCATGCTTATGCACAACACACCCTTTTCCTACTCCATGGAGCTAAACACAATTTCAGAGAGAATGATCCATAAGATATGTCTGTATGTCGGCTGCCTCAGGCCAGATGCTATAATTTTTCAATGCGTACATCAGGCATTATACTAAACTAACTATGCCAGATCGGGAATATGAATAGTGATTCATCGAGATTGTCAGCATGTTTGCATTGGTTGCCATGGCACAGTAGCTTTTTCTATCTGACCATATGTGGAATTTTGCGTCCCAATGCCTCCAAGATCCATTATAGACCTTCACTACGCAATTTGCACCCGCACAAGGTGTAATTCAACTCCTAGGCAACAATAACCTTAACAGACACCGTTTGACAAGTAATGCATGACCAATGTCTTAATGAAATATCACAAGCCACTACCGGCTATAAGCATACGTTAATATATATTTAGGTTCAATACAATAGCCTGACAGCAAATTACTGTATCTCTTAATCGCATAACATTTTTATCGCATTTTTACAATCGCGTAACACTTTTGTTATGTTTTCAAATCGCATAACAATTTTTCAACATTTTCTCAATCGCATAGAGATTTTAAAACGTTTTCTCAATCGCGCAGCTAAAAATCATCATTTTTAAATCACGTAAGAATTTTTCTACGTATTTTCAATTGCGTAAAACATTTTCTCAATATTCTAAGCTCAAATTAAAACTTTTCTAATTTAATATAAAAATTGGACTTTAATTCCATTATTTCCTTAATAAATCACCTTTAAATAATATTTCTAACATTTTTATACTAAACCTCCACCAAATAATATTTCCTAACATTTTCCACAAAAACTTAAATCATCTAAATTAATTCAAGATATCTCAAAATCTTTGTTGTTTACTCTTAATAAAACTTTCTTAAATAAAATATTTTAAACTCCAAACTATTATTAAAATTATTTTCTTGCTAAAACTCCTCTAAACAATATTTTCTAATATCCTTTCCAAAACTTATGTTTATTTTAATTAAATAAAACATTTTCCATCTTCCTCTTTAAAAATTCATTTAAATAAAATACTTTAAGTTTCAAGCTTAATTCCCAATCCTATTTTCCACTATATTGGCCGAAAATCCAATTTTAATTAGTGATTAAAATATATTCATTTCCATTTTTATTTTGTAATTCATTAATTAAATTTATTACCACTAATCTTCTAGGTTATCATTTAATAAATCATTTTTCTTTTGTAATGGATTACCCATTTATGGGCATAGAGGCCGTGAGCCTTATGGTCTTTGGAACCAAAAATTGTTTCCTCTCAATCACAATTTATAGCATACAATACAATTTTAAGTATCAAAATTCTACTATATCAAATTTATGCATAATATCAAAGTAATAAAATTACATAAAGTAATTAAACACAAATCACAAAATCATACAAACAAGGTGAATAATCCTCACATGGATTCATCACCTTCATACAAATTTCATTCCTCACCACCATAATTGGTTGATGAGGTTAATCTCCCTCTTACCTTAGATGTAGCTTCCTAAGCTCCTTGTATAGCCCTTTGTATCAACTTCCACCACCAAGTAATCTCTTGAGATCCAAACAAACATATAAAAATTAATATTTAAAGCTTGATTAAGGTAACCATAGATCAAATATGGTCTTAAAATTTCAAGAATCAAATAAGAAATCAAGTTTCAAGATCTTTACCTTGAAATCCTAGAACTTGAATCCAAAAATCAAGCTTGAAGATGATGGAATTAGGTCATGATCACGACATGAAAGTTGCTTAGAATGGTGTTTAGGATCAAGAAGTATGGTTCGTTTAAATTATAAGTGATTGGAATGTGTTTTTAGGCACCAAGGCTGTGAGCTAGAGGAGAGAAAATGGTGTTTAGTTTTGAGAGAAAAGATGATAGCATTTAGAATGTGATGGAAAAATGGAACATAGCCACTTTAGAGACTAAGTGGCTGTGAGGCTTGATGGAGAGAAAATAAGATATTTTGTTTTGCTACAAGCCATCACAACCATTGGTTAAATCAAAGGTAGATATCCAAAACTTCTCCACTAAGTTTACACTCAACTCATCTCATCCTTGATTAAATCAAGGGTTGATATCCTAAGCTTCTTCATTAAGCTTGCTCTCACAACCATTAATTAGATCAATGGTGGACATCCAAAGCTTCTTCACTAAGCTTGCCCTCACCACCATTGATTAGATCAAGGGTGGATATGCAAAGCTTCTCCTCCTAGCTTGTTTCTAATTGGTCCTTCACAAAAGTCATAGCCTCTTTAGTTGACTAATCTCAAGATATTTTGCAAAAGATTTTTTTCAAAAGATATTTTTAGAAACTATTATCTAATGGATAATAGCTACTGTTAGTAATTGTCCAATGGATAATAACATTACATAATCAATAAACACATTACCCAATAGATAATAACATTATCCAATGGATAATAGAAAACTCAGATACAAAAAATTTTTGTCAACTGTTCCCAGTTTTGGGTTTAGTAAGTTCCCCCGGCCCTGCTTTAACAATCTAAAACTTTTTGGTCCAGGAAATTTTTTTATTTTTTCGGGCCCGCCTCAACACATATACAGTCCAAAATAATATTAAAATAATCAAAATAATTAAAAATTCTCAAAAATTCACAAAAATTCACAGGTATTATAAAACTCATAAATATCAAGAAAAATAAAAATTCAAGGTGTTATAGATATTACCGTGGATTAGTATGTGAATCAATTTAGAGATATCCTATGTTCTCTTCTTATATTATGAGTCATCCAGATAAAGACTGGAAGTAAATAAAATTTAAAGTAGAACTTTGAGAAGATATTAGAAGAATTATGAAGCAAATGTAGGTTAAGGACTTCTCCGCTTTAGTCAATGAGTGTAGAGTTGTAGAAGCAGATAATCTCAGAGCCACAATGGAACAAGAGTTAGAAAGTTCCTTAAAGAGAAAAAGATCAGATGTTGAGATCAGTGGGAGTGCCTCTTGGTTTTAATTTTTATCAAACAAAAGAAAACAGGTTCAAGTGGAAGCTTGGAGTGATGATTAGTATGAGTTGGGTGCTTTTGAGATGAGAAACCTTAAAGGAAATAGGTAAATTAGACTCCAAGGTACCAAGATATGCTAGATGAAGAAGGTATAAGCAGGTAGACCATTTTTGGCGGACAAATTTATGTGCTTCTTATGTATGCAATCAAAGTGGCGCAGTGAAAGTGACGAAATCATCTAACTTAGTATAAGGTAATAACATATGTAAAAATAAATCTTTTAAGGTGTGTAAAAGGAGAGTATGGATTTACTTTGTAAATCATGTTAGTTTACTTTGTGAATCTAGTTTGGTTACCTTGTTGGTATGGTTTGGTTGTTTTAGAGACAAATGATGTTATGTTCTTGTAGTGTGAGATTGTGCTTAATGTTAGGCAGTCGAACAAAGAAACTATTGAGAATAAATGTCTTTGTCTAGAAAGGATGATCAGGTTAAGAGAAACCTTGGATTTTCTCATAAGATGATCTAAGATCTGGTTGTCATAGAATCAAAGTTAAGAAGAGTAGATTTCTAAGAGTTTTTTAGGATTACAAAAGGACATGAATAGTATGTTGAAAGTAGTTTTGGAAACATTTAGAAAATGAGGTTGTGTGCTAAATTAGCCAAAAGTCAGTTTTGGGTTACAAGTGGTACAGTTTATGGGCCATGTAATTTCTCAAGGGGAGAAATTGCAAAGAACCCTAGTAAAGTTACGTAGAGGTGCAATGGGAAGAGCAACCATTGTAACCAAGGGCAAAGAGTTTATAAGTAGACTTTCTCGATTAGTACTATCCTGATTAGGCTAGCTAAGAAAGGTATTGCTTAGTAGTGGACTCTAGATTGTGAGTATGGTTTCCAAGAGTTAAAGAGAAGGTCGATTACTACATTAGTATTGGTAATTCTAGATTCTCGTGAGAACTTCGAGGTAGTCAGTTATACTTCAAAGAAGGGACTGAGTTGTGTTAGTAAGTTCCCCCAACCCCGTATTAACAGTCCAAAACTTTCTGGTTCAGGAAAAATTGTTATTTTTCTGAGCCTACCTCAAACACACATACAGCTCAAAAATAATATTAAAATGATCAAAATAAATTTTAAATTCCCAAAAATTCACAAATATTGTAAAACTTATAAATATTAAGCAAAATGAAAAAATCGGGCTGTTACGCATTTCATGCCTTTTGTTCAATCTAGATATCTTGACAAATTGACTAAACAACACAGAAATATTGGTCACAGCAAGGTTATGTCAAATGATTGACATTCTCATTACTTGGGTAGCAGTGATGTATTGCTAGAGACCGCTCACTGCTTGTAATATTAAAAATGAGATTTTAATATTATTACCAACGTAATGAGAATGCAGGGTCACACACATAAAACAGACTAAAATTGGAACAATAGATCCAAGTTGGACTCTGATTCAAATGTGGGCCAGACTCATAACAGATGAGTCTAGGGTTACACAGCTTACCTTGCTACTACTCACACTCACTTAAGATAGTCACTATTATAAATAGTATTGTTAAGGGGGCTGCTACGACATGCATTACAGAACCCTAGCCGCACCTATAGAAAAGTGAGTGAGAGAGTGACTGGTTTCTTCTCTTCTCTTCACAGCTAGCACTATGTAGGAGACGTTATGCTCCTTTTTGTGAACGTTGGATGTTTGTGAGTCTATTCGTGTTGATACCGCAGAGACATCGTCACTGTTACAGTGTTGGTGATTCAAGTCACTTCCTTTGATCATGCTTCAAGAGGTAAACAATTTTTTTTAAAAACTCAGATTATGGCTTTTTCGCATGGATCCTTGGTGGGAATTCTGTTTTGCACTGCATGATGTATCCGCGATTCCCAACATCTTGATGGTCCAAAAAGATCCATGTGCAAAAGTTATAAAGGTCTAGTAGTAGAAAATAACATTTTTAGCTTTGAAAGAGACCTTTACATGTTTACCCTTTTGACATGCATCACAGTTTATTTTTCTTAAAACTAAGCTTTGGAAGACCAATTACTAAGTGTGTGTTTGGGAACCCGTTTGGGTTTCCAAAAGTGAGTTAAGATGCCTCAAACGTGATGCAATGTTGTTTGGGTTATTTACTTTTTCATTTGCCTAAACATACTTTTCCTTCCAAACATGAGTTGGGACTAAAGCAACATTTTGTTGCTTTTGTGTTCAGTTGAGACTAAAAATAACCTTTTTATTTTATCAACTATTTTGTCAAACTCACTTTTGAAACAAAAGTTTCCAAACATAAATTACGTTACTACAAACTCACTTTCAACTAAACTTAAGTTTGCAAACACACTTTCAACTAAACTTAAGTTTACCAACTGCAATCCAAACACACACTAAATCTTTAGAAACAAGTTTGTTTAGGTGATCCTATTGGGAAATCCGTGAACAAAAATACAGCAGAAAAGGATTCGCACCAAGGTTCCATGTGAAAAAGAGAGTCATGAAACGTGATTTTTCAAGTTTACCTCTTGAAGCCAAACAAAAAATAATTAAGCAAATCACTACCACTGTAGCAATGAAGGTACCTCTATGTTGTCCGCACAAATAGACTCACAAACGTCCAACGTATGCGATCTTGGAGTATCACGTTTCCTGCACAGTGCTAGCATCGAAAAGAAGAGAAACTTGTCACACTCTCACTCACTGTTTCTATTAGAGTGCGGCTAGGGTTTTCAATTAAAGCACCTTGACAGTCCCTTTGCAATACTATTTATATGGTGACCGCCTTATGCGACTGAGAGTAGCAGTAGGTTTAGCAGTGCAACCTTTGACTTATTTATTATGAGTCTGGCCTACGACAAAACCCTAGCCCAACTTGGAATCTACTCCAACTTAATCTATTCTATGTGTGTGACCTAACAGGTTCTCATAACATTGACAGTAATATTAAAATCCCATTATAATATTACAAGTAGTGAGTGGTATCTAGTAACATGTAACACCATCAATAACATGTTAGGCTGGTAAACGGGTTACAAAGGTATCCTAATACTTTCTTAACATGTCAGTTCAGTTTTGTGTCAAACTGAGTTAGTTTAGGTACTTTGTTACAACACAGAAGGTGAAAAGTAGCGTAAAATAACTCAGAAAATAGGTTTAAAGGCTAAGTTGAGAGAAACAAGTCTGGATAACTTATTTCTAGGTCACAAATAAGTTAAGTAAGATGTAGTTAAAATTTGAGAATAATCACAGTCAGTTTGGTATTTTTAAGCTTATTGGTTGTGTGTTTTAATATCGATCGACTAGCAGCAGATATGGAAAAATAAGATAAAGGTGAAACAATAATTTTGATGAATCCTAGTATTTATTCTAAAGTTTTTGAAAGTTGGAAAACTTGAATTAGCATAATTCAAGTGTCCATAGCATATATAAGTTTCAGCACAGAAACTTAAGTTAAACTTTCCTCTTATTTCCCTTTTTGTCCAACGGTTATAAGATAAGAAGGAAAGCAGAAACAGAAAAGAAAAGAAGAGAAAGGGGAAAAGAACTATAGGGCCAGAAAGAAGAAGGGAAAGAAGAGGAAAGAAAGATGAATATCCAAGGCCTAAGCTTGAAGATCTTCAACCATTCAAAAGGCTTGAAGATTAATCATCACCAAGAGGTAGCAGATTTCTATTCATTTTTCCCTCTTTATTCATTTTAAATGGGGTTATGGATTTTGAATGGAAAAAGGGATTTGGAGAGTCAAATTTATGTTCTTAGCTTAATTCTTTTTTCCAAAGATTAAGTTGAGCTTGTTTCAACTTAGTGAGAGCAAGATAGTCATTTATGACTTAAGATAATCCATTTTGGATCATTGAAGGAGTTAGATAATAAGTTAAAGTTAGAGAGATTTCTAGGCTAAATATAGGCGAAAGTGAATCAATAGGTTGTATAAAACTTACAACAAGTGTAGAGCCCTAGATTGGTGCTAGAAATCATATTTAGGGGTGGAAAACCCTTTGAAATCGTTTGGGGGAGGTCTCTCGGAGGGTTTCTGCTGAAATATAGAATGGTGTCGCGACACTAAGGAGTGTGAGCTATGGCACATAAGTCTCTACCTTGCACGGAATTTCATCCAAAACTAGGGAGCCGTAGCACAAATTTTTGGGAGCCGCGACACTCCCTTGAAAATCAGCCAAAACTAGCAGAAACAGGGCATTCTGAATAGCTTATGGTTCTAGTTCATAACTTGAGCTACATACATCGGATTGACCTAATTCTTATTGCATTTGAAAGCTAATATGTAAGACTTCAGGAAATACAAATTTTAGAATTTTAGAGGTTAGGATGTGCATTTGGTGCATTCGTGAAAATCAGCCTTTTTAGGCAAGAATTGAGGTATTTTTGGAATGGTTTGAACCCCAAAAATACTAGTAGCTTCTTTAATAGTTAAAGTTGAGCGCCATAGGTACTAGGTAGCTAGAGATTGGTTCCCTTATGCAATAAGGTTGAACCCTAGTAAATTGGTTCCTTTAAGTGAGGTTGAACCATAAAGAAGTCCTAAGTTAGGCGATGGACTAAGAGAAGTCCTAAGCTAGGCGATGGACTAAGAGAAGTCCTAACCTAGGCAGTAGACTAAGAGAAGTCCTAAGCTAGGTGGTGGACTAGAGAAGTCCTAAGCTAGGCAGCGGACTAGAGAAGTCATAAGCTAGGCAGTGGACAAGAGAACTCCTAAGCTATGCGGTGGCCAAGAGAAGTCTTAAGCTAGGCAGTAGGCTAGAGAAGTCCTAAGCTAGGCGGTGGGCTAGAGAAGTCCTAAGCAAAGTGGTGGACTAAGAGGAGTCCTAAGCTAGATGGTAGACAAATAGAAGTCCTAAGCTAAGCAGTGGACTAAGAGAAGTCCTATGCCAAGCGGTGGACTAGAGAAGTCCTAAGTTAGGCGGTGGACTAGAGAAGTTCTAAGCTTGGCGGTGGACAAGAGAAGTCCTAAGCTAGGCAGTGGACTAAGAGAAGTCCTAAGCTAGGCGATGGACTAAGAGAAGTCCTAAGCTAGGCGGTGGACTAGAGAAGTCCTAAGCTAGGCGGTGGACTAAGAGGAGTCCTAAGCTAGGCGGTGGACTAAGAAAAGTCCTAAGCTAGGCGGTGGACTAAAGAAGTCTTAAGCTAGGCGGTGGATGAGAGAAGTCCTAAGCTAGGCGTTGGACTAAAGAAGTCTTAAGCTAGGCGGTGGATTAAGAGAAGTCCTAAGCTAGGTGATGGACAAGAGAAGTCCTAAACTAGGCGGTGGACTAAGAGAAGTCCTAAGTTAGGTGGTGAATGAGTATATCTTATGCTAGGTTGTGGATAAAATAAATCTTATGATAGGTGAAGGATGAGATATGATGTTGTGGAAGTAGTACAAGGAACAGTCCACTTATTACCAAGTAGTCTAAGGGCTATTTAGCCTATTCTCCCCAGATTAATGTAAAGAAACATAATTCTTATGAATATCTAAATTATATATGTGAGTTTTAGTTTATGAATGTACCTTTGTGTATATTTGTTGAGTGCCATGGGATATATGTTATTATTGAGAATTTTTATATTCTCACCCTGTTATGTTTCATGATTAGCAGGTAAAGGCCCTACTAGAGGGTTAGAAGATGAAGAAATGGAAGAACGAGATTAGTTAGTTTTCAAGTCTTTAGTTCAAACCTTATATATTAATTTATATTCAATTTGAGTATGTAAAAAGTTGTATGCATAATATTTATATGTATAACTTTAGTTATGGCTCTCATAATGATTTCTTTAAGTGTTATGGATTAGTTAAAGAATAAGTTAGATGTAGCATGAATGATACTATTTATCCAAGTATATGTCAGATATAGTAGGGTACTAGTATTGGGATGTTACATTATGGTATCAGAGCAGTTCATCCTGTGAGTCAAGGTATGAACTGACTAAGTTTAGCTAAGTTTAGAGTTTTTCTGCTAAGAGTTGTGCATTTCTTGTCCCATATGTGGGGTGTACAGATAAGATTGCACGAGCTTATCGTTACACATAGTGTGATTTAGGAACCATTACTTCACCAAGGCGAACTAGAAGAAGTGAGAATTCTTCTAGTGAAGATTTAGCTAAAAAAGCTAAAGAAGTTTTGAAAGATGGCAACTGCTAAGAGGAAGCAGATTGCTATCGTAAGCAAAGTTTTAGAAGGGATGGAAGTAATTTTATCTCGGTAACTAGTACCACAAGTATAGTCAATGTATGAAGCGGTGGTAGTAAAATATCGAAACTCCTCAAATCTCTCAATGTTTAGAAAGGCCAATCCTACATCCTGTAAGGGTAAGTAAGACCTATTGAGAGTAGGTGGAAGTGGCTTAAGAGAAATGGAGAAAATCTCTACAGTTGAGGTTTGTTCAGATGACCTGAGAATCTTGGTTGTCTCCTATATATTAGAATGTGAGGCATAGTTTTAGTGAGTAGAATGCCAAAGAGATAAAGTTCTCAAGACCATAAAAGGTGGCAAGTTAGTTGGCCTGTATGTGGCTAAGTTTGAAGAAGTAAGTGATAAGTACAGAGCAAGTTACAGAATCGAACTTCAACTCATAGAACTCTAAGTTAAGGGGTTATGGCATTCATTTTTCTGTGATCATCATTCTTTTTTTGTAAAGGCTGACGAAGAATAGGTAGTATCAAGTTCTTTATGATACTTGAAGTAAAATCATGAATAAGTGAAGTTGAGTTTCCAGTCCTTTTCTATGTAAGTTATGGTGTCATTAGATACTTATAGAATAAAGGATTGGTAGAGAAGTGAAAGAGTAAGAAATTTGTTAATCTAGAAGTTTTCAGTTTGTCCTCCTACAATATTCTTTTCGAGTTAGACTGGAGTGGTAACTCAAAGAGTATATCTGGTATCAAGTTTCTGTGGCATCATTTATTCAAATTTGCAAGGTCTCAGTGGTGAGCCAAAGTTTACCAAGTAGGCAAAGTTTGAATAGTATGGTCCTCAAGGCTAATTGAATAGATTAAGAGAGCTATTCGATTGACATAGTTCAAGAAGATAGACTAGTGTTAATCAGATAGACTAAGAGTATTATTCAATTAAGTGAGATTCGATGTTAATCGAAACATGATGTTAGCTTTCGAGTAGTAGTTTAGAATGACGTACTTTCGAAGGTGATCGAATAGATGGAGAACTATTTGAATAAGCCATTACAAAATAGTATGTTAAGTTAACCGAGTAAACAAAGGAAGCTATTCATTTGGAAAGTGTTCAAGGTTAATCGAGTATACTATAAGAGTTATTCAATTAGCATAGTTTCAATTAGTCGAAATAGGAAAAGAGAGGCTTGTTTTCGATTGATCGAGAAAGGCAAAATGGTGCTGTTAGTGCCAATTAAAAAGAATGGTTAAGGGTCCCTACAGCTAGCCTCAGGTGGAACAAAAGTTACAAAGTTCTCAAAAGAGAAAGTGAGAGGATGATAGGTATATGAAGTGTGCTTCTAGACCTAGTCATCCCCAAGATAAAGACCAGCTGAGCTGAAGCTCAATTGGTGAGAGGCATTTCCTTTGGGAAAACAAAAGGCTTGGTTGTGGGTTCGATTCCTAAGAAGGGTTACAGATCGAAGGTTGGAATTGAACGTTGTGTCCAATGCCAAATAATACCTAAGAAGATGTTAACGGCCCCCTAGGAGTAGAGGGAGGCTGTTACATAGACATGGGTGAGCTTAAGTAAAAATGAAGGGACCAAAGTGTGATAGATGTAGGAGTTAACATGGGGTCATGGATATGAGATATCAAGTCTTCACATGGGTACATATTAGAGTAATGATGTACTAGACTGACCCACCATGAGAACACTACATGGATCGTTACGTGAGTGTCATAAGAGATTCTCATAGTGACAATGGTGTCTGTGGTCCTTTGACCTGAACTCACTACGATTCCTACATGAGGAATTGTGTGTTTTAATGCCATCAAACGTCATCTGTAACAAGGTGATTATCAAGTTGGTTATTGGACATACCGCGAATCATGCAGAGGGATGTGAGTGACCTAGATGGGATTTGTCACTCCTACATAACAAGAGCAATATCTTCGGGGCCCCTGATTGAGTGAGACTGCGAAATGCATGGCCATGCTCAAATGAGTCAATATGAGATATTGATCTCATTTGTTATTACAAAGTCTACTCGAGTATCAGGAAATGAAAGATTGGACTATACAAGGGTGACGCATTCCATGCCTTGTGTTCAGTCTAGACATCTTGACAAAGGGACTAAACGACACAGAAACATTGGTCACGGAAAGGTTATGTCAAATCACAGACATTCTTATTACTTGGGTAGCAGCGATGTGTTGCTAGATACCGCTCACTGCTTGTAATATTAAAATGGGATTTTAATATTACTGCTAACGTAATAAGAACCTGCAGGGTCACACACATAGAGCAGACTAAAATTGGAGCAATGGATCTAAGTTGGACTCGGATTCAAATATGGGCCAGACTCATAACAAATGGGTCTAAGGTTGCACAGCTTACTATGTTGCTGCTCACACTCACTTAAGACAGTCACTATTATAAATAGTACTACTAAGGGGCTGCAAAGATAGATAATTTTAGAACCCTAGCCGCACTTACAGAAAAGTGAGTGAGAGAGCGATAGGTTTCTTCTCTTCTCTTCACAGCTAGCACTGTGTGAGAGACGTGAGGCTCCTCTTTGAGGACATTGGACATTCGTGAGTCTGTTCGTGTGGATACCGCAGAGACATCGTTTCTATTACGGTGTAGGTGATTCACGCTTCAAGAGGTAAATCATTTAAAAACTCGGATTATGGCTTTTTCGCATGGATCCTCGGTGGGAATCCCTGTTTTCCGCTGCGTGATGTATCCGCAAAAATTCCCAACAGTGGTATCAGAGCATCTTGCGAAACCATGATTCAATTTTCTATTTTCGTTTACATGAGATAACATGTTTTCTGTTCTTGTTTTTGACAAAAGATATGATCTTTAATATGTTATTTCTGAAAACCGTATGAAACCCTTTGCAAAAACATATTCAGTTTCTTGTGTTGCATGCAAAACCGTGATGTTGTTTTCAAAACCCATGAAGATGTTCATATGTTATGTTAAAATTGTTTTGTATTAAGATGTATATTTTTGCGAAGCTTTCTGGTATGTATGTGATATGTACAGCGTTATGGAATCCTTATTTTCAATGCGCGGCGCAAGGGTTTAGGAAACCTTGTTCTTGGTTTGCGGCAGCAGGGGTTATGGAATACTTGTTTCTGTACAAGAGGCGCAACGCAAGGGGTTTTGGAAACCCTATTCTTATTTTGCGTCAGCAGCATCAAGTGTTGATGTCAAGCTGTTAAGGAGGCGCCTAAGGTTCAAGTGTTGAACGACGGCACAAGGGTTCCCTATGGCGCATGAAGTGTTCATGTTGTTCGGGCTTAGGGTTCCGCGCGGCACAAGGGCTCAAGGGAGGCGCAAGAGATTTAGCTCTTGTTTATGGTCAAATTTTTCAAGCTGGGGTGCTGCCCCCACACCCCGCAAGGGTCGGCCTCCCCTTGACCAGGCAGCGGGACCCCTATGGTTGGGGTGCTGCCCCGAACCCCATTGTGTAGCGTGTGTTATTCGAAAACACCTTTTTCAATCCCCTTTTATGACTCATGAAAATAATAATATATTATTGTTTTGAGTTTGTATGTTCTTGTGATGCATGGTGCATGGTTATGGCCTCAGTCTTTTTTTTATGCTATTTTGGTTTTCATAAATATGACCTGCGTGTCGTGCCTTTCTCTCTACATTCTGATTGTACATTCTCTTCTCACCTAACTCCCCTCAAATGTAAAAGAGGTTTCTATATAATGTAATTATGATGTGGAGGCAAGAAGGCGGCATCAAGTGAGGACATTGATGGGAGATGCTTGGTGAAGTCGGCTTAGTTAATGCTACTCTCTTAGGGGCCATAATCATGTTACTTTTATTATATGCTTTTTATGTATGAGATGCATGCATAATGTTTATGGTATGATAAACAGTTTGATAAATGGTGAAATCTAGTAATAATAAAAATAAAAATTCCCTCAAAGCAAATATTAAGTCATTATGTGATGCCTTCCAATGTGTGGCACTCATCAAGACTAGTATCGATCAAGTGTAGGTCTGCCAAAGCAGGATGCCTTTATCTATATTAATAAGATGCGATGGGATAAAGGTAATATCCAACTGCCAACCATTGGGTCTGACTTAACTAGGCCATTTCAATAGGATTGAAGGCTTAGAGGCATGAAGTTGGGCTTTGGTCCATTAGATGGACATGAATAAGTGTTATTCACCCAACTATCCAAGAGTTACATGTGATGTAATTGCAAAGTATTTCCTACCTAAATAATTGAATTTTGGGTGATCAGCCAAAGCTGACTCAAAACTAGGTGAAATATGGATCTTGGCCCACTAGGAAATTGTACGATGGGATTTTTCAAGTCAATGCTGATGGTCATTGACTTGAATAAAATAATGGGAGGCATATTTAATTAAAAAGACCTCATTAAATATGTTTATGGCATGATACTTATATTTTGTATTTTTCTGTAAATAGATTACCATGGCAACAAACACATCGAGTACTTTATCATTACGATCCGTCCTTGAGAAGGACAAGTTATCTGGAATGAATTTTCTAGACTGGTACAGGAATTTGAGGATTGTCCTCAAGTAAGAGAAAAAGTTGTATGTTTTGGAACAGCCTATTCCTGAGCCATCTGCTGCTAATGCCCCTAGAACTGAAAGAGATGCTTATAAGAAGCATCAAGATGATACCTTGGACATTGGATGTCTAATGCTGGCCACCATGAACTCTGAGCTCCGAAAGCAATGTGAGAACATGGATGCATATGATATGATCATACACCTTAAGAAGCTCTATCAAGAACAGGCCAGGCATGAGAGATTTGAGGTCTCTAAAGCACTGTTTCAATGCAAGCTGGTAGAAGGAAGCCCTGTTGGTGCTCATGTACTCAAGATGATTGGGTACATTGAAAACCTAGAAAGACTCAGTTTTCTTTTGGGCCAAAAGTTGGCCACTGACTTAGTCCTGCAATCGTTGCCGAAAAGTTTTAGTCAATTTGTCATGAACTACAACATGAATGAGATTGACAAATCACTACCAGAGCTGCTAGGCATGTTGAGAACTGTTGAGCAGAATATTAACAAAGGCAAAGGAAGGACATAATGATGGTCCAAAAGAATAAGGGCAAGAAATAGCAAAAAAAGCCCAAGGACAATTGGAAGGGCAAGGGCAAGGATAAGTCCAAGCCCAACACTTCTGGCTTGAAACCAGTGGGTGGAGTGGCTAAGGAAGGTACATGCTTCCATTGTGATCAGACCGGACATTGGAAGAGGAACTATGCCAACTTCCTGGGAGAGCTCAAAAAGAAGAAGGGAAGTGAGACTTCCACTTTAGGTATTTTTGTTATTGAAGTCAATTTATCTACTTCTGCATCATGGGTATTAGATACTGGATGTGGATCTCACGTTTGTGTAAATGTGCAGGATCTAAAGAGCAATAGACCATTGACGAAGGACGAAGTCGACCTACGAGTGGAAAATGAAGCAAAGGTTGCTGCATTAGCTGTAGGGACTTATTTATTATCTTTGCCCACTGGGCTTGTAATAGAGTTAGAGAACTGCTATTTTGTGCCTGCTATTAGTAGGAACATCATTTCTGTTTCTTGTTTGGATAAGAAAGGTTTTACTTTTATTATAAAGGATAAGTGTTGTTCCATTTATATGAATGATATTTTTTATGGTAGTGCACAACTGAGTAGTGGACTTTATGAACTTGATATCGAAACGCCCGTCTATAACATAAATACAAAGAGATTTAAATCAAACGATCTGAACCTAACTTTTCTCTGGCATTGTCGGTTGGGCCACATAAATGAGAAACGCATCTCCAAACTCTATAAAGATGGATTCTTGGACTCGTTTGATTTCGAATCATATGAGACATGTGAATCTTGTTTATTGGGGAAGATGACAAAGGCCCCATTCACTGGACAAGGTGAAAGGGCTACTAATCTTTTAGGCTTTATACATAGTAATGTATGTGGGCCACTAAACACAGTCGCTAGAGGCAGTTTTCAATACTTCGTTACATTTACTGATGATTTCAGTAGATATGGATTTGTATATCTTACGAAGCATAAATCAGAATCCTTTGAAAAGTTCAAAGAGTTCAAGAATAAAATACAAAACCAACTTGGCAAGAGTATTAAAATCCTTCGATCAGATCGAGGAGGAGAATACGTAAGCAAACAGTTTGATGATCGTCTGAAAGAATATGGGATAATATCTCAACTCATTCCACCAGGAACACCACAATGGAAAGGTGTCTCTGAAAGGAGGAACCGGACCTTGTTGGACATGGTCCGATCCATGATGAGTCATGCATACCTTCCAGGCTCCTTCTGGGGACATGCTCTGTTAACAGCAGCTTCCACACTTAACCGTGTTCCATCTAAGACAGTTCAAAAGACACCATATGAGATATGGACTGGGAGACAGCCCAGTATATCTTTCTTGAAGATTTGCGGCTGTGAAGCTTATGTGAAACGTCAAGTTTCTGATAAGTTTGGACCTAAATTAGATAAATGCTTCTTTGTGGGGTATCTAAAGGAAACCAAGGGATAATTTTTCTATAATCCTACCGAGGGCAAAGTGTTTGTCGCACGGACAGCTGTGTTTCTAGAAAGGGAGTTTATCTCCACAGGAACCAGTGGGAGAAAAGTAGAACTTGAAGAAGTTCAAGTTTCACAAAGCAGCAGTGAACCAATGATGGAAATAGAACAACCTCCACAAAATGTTGTGGAACAACAACCTGCTCTAGTAGCACAAGACTTGTATAGGTCTAATAGGATACGTCATCAACTAGAGAGATATGGATTTCTCATGACCCAATAAGGTGACGTATTACTCATGGATCAAGATGAGCCTGTGACTTACCAGGAAACCATTATTGGCCCATAATCTGAGAAATGGCTTGAGGTCATGAGATCTGAAATGGATTCCATGTATGCCAACCAGGTATGGACCTTGGTTGACCCACCTGAAGGGGTAAAACCCATTGGGTGCAAGTGGGTTTTCAAGAAGAAAACTGACATGGATGGTAATGTGCATACCTTTAAGGCGTGATTGGTGGGTAAAGGTTTCAAACAAATTCATGGTATAGACTATGATGAGACTTTTTCCCCAGTTGCGATGCTTAAATCCGTTCGGATCTTGCTTGCTGTTGCAGCATACCATGATTATGAAATCAGGCAAATGGATGTCAAAACTGCTTTCCTTAATAGAAATCTTCTCGAAGATGTGTACATGACATAACCTGAGGTTTTGCCACTCCAGAGGATGCTAGAAAAGTATGCAAGTTGCAACGATCTATTTATGGATTGAAGTAAGCTTCCAGAAGCTGGAATCTTCGTTTTGATGATACAATAAAGCAGTTTGGTTTCATCAAGAATGAAGAAGAATCTTGTGTCTACAAGAAGGTTAGTGGGAGCACTATTGTCTTTCTAGTATTGTATGTAGATGACATACTACTTATTGGAAATGACATCCCTACTCTACAGTCCGTAAAGACTTGGTTAGGGAACTACTTCTCTATGAAGAACTTGGGAGAAGCCACCTATATATTAGGTATCAGGATCTATAGAGATAGATCACTGAGACTGCTTAGCCTAAGTCAGAGTACATACATAGAGAAAGTGTTAAGACGATTTAACATGCATAAATCCAAGAAAGGACTATTGCCTATGTCACA
Organism: Ormosia semicastrata; assembly: GCA_029884595.1. Taxonomy (NCBI): domain Eukaryota; kingdom Viridiplantae; phylum Streptophyta; class Magnoliopsida; order Fabales; family Fabaceae; genus Ormosia; species Ormosia semicastrata. The sequence continues at coordinate 59,045,360 of JAQQTO010000063.1, forward strand.
TGGTGTAAGCCTATCTAAGGCTCAATCCCCTTCCACCCAGGATGAGAGGGATCACATGAGCAAGATTCCATATGCATCTGTAATTGGATCTATCATGTATGCCATGTTATGTACTCGACCATACATCTCGTATGCTTTGAGCATAACGAGTAGGTACCAGTCTGATCCCGGTGAGAGTCACTGGACTGCTATCAAGAACATCCTTAAGTACTTAAGAAGCACTAAGGATTCGTTCTTGGTATATGGAGGTGAGGAAGAGCTAGTTGTAAAAGGTTACACTGGTGCTAGCTTCCAAACTGATAAGGACGACTCCAGATCGCAATTGGGTTATGTTTTTGCCTAAATGATGGGGCTGTGAGATGGAAGAGTTCAAAGCAGGAGATAGTCGCCGATTCTACCACAGAGGCTGAGTATATTGCTGCCTCCAATGCAGCATAGGAGGCTGTTTGGATCAGGAAGTTCATTATTGAACTTGGCACTATTCCTAGCATTGTGGACCCAACGGACCTCTATTGTGATAATAATGGAGCCATTGCACAAGCTAAGGAGTCTAGATCTCACCAGCGATCCAAACATATACTTAAGCACTTCCATCTCATTCGAGAGATCATCAATAGAGGAGATGTGAAGATATGCAGAGTACCAACAGATGATAACATTACTGATCTAATGACGAAGCCACTTGCACAGCAGAAGCATGAGGGTCACACTAGGTCTTTAGGCATTAGATATATGCCTGATTGACTCTAGTGCAAGTGGGAGATTGTTGGTGTATGCCCTAGAGGCCAATACATTTTCTGTATTTACATACATTCTATTATGTTATTTTTATATATGAGACATTTCATTTATTGTGTTCTTTTTTGATAAACATAATGAAGTCCTTAGAATAGTAAGTTTGATGCCATAGAACATTAAGTGGATAACTTGATCGTGAGATCCTTTTGGTTACAACACTATTCTTAAATGTCCCTAGTCAAGTATTATTGTTAATTAGGACAACAATAATACATTAAGACTAGTATGTGCATAGACTGATGACCACATCTCATGGGTCATGGATATAAGATATCAAGTCTTCACATGGGTACATATTAGAGTAATGATGTACTAGACTGACCCACCATAAGAACACTACATGGATCGTTACGTGAGTGTCATAAGTGATTCTCATAGTGACAATGGTGTCTGTGGTCCTTTGACCTGAACTCACTACGATTCCTACATGAGGAGTTGTGTATTTTAATGCCATCAAACGTCATCTATAATAAGGTGATTATAAAGTTGGTTATTGGATATACCGCGAATCATGCAGAGGGATGTGAGTGACCTAGATGGGATTTGTCACTCCTACATAACATGAGCGATATCTTTGGGCCTCCTGATTGAGTGAGACTGTGAAATGCATGGCCATGCTCAAATGAGTCAATATGAGATATTGATCTCATTTGTTGTTACAAAGTCTACTCGAGTATCAGGAAACGAAATATTGGACTATACAAGGGTGACGCATTCCATGCCTTGTGTTCAATCTAGATATCTTGACAAAGGGACTAAATGACACGGAAACATTGGTCACGAAAAGGTAATGTCAAATCACTGACATTCTTATTACTTGGGTAGCAGCGATGTGTTGCTAGATACCGCTCACTGCTTGTAATATTAAAATGGGATTTTAATATTACTGCCAACGTAATAAGAACCTGCAGGGTCACACACATAGAGCAGACTAAAATTGGAGCAATGGATCCAAGTTGGACTCGGATTCAAATATGGGCCAGACTCATAACAGATGGGTCTAGGGTTGCACAGCTTACCTTGCTGCTGCTCACACTCACTTAAGGCAGTCACTATTATAAAGAGTACTGCTAAGGGGCTGCTAAGATAGATAATTTCAGAACCTTAGCCACACCTACAGAAAAGTGAGTGAGAGAGCGACAAGTTTCTTTTCTTGTCTTCGCAGCTAGCACTGTGTGAGAGACGTGAGGCTCCTCTTTGCAGATGTTGGACATTCATGAGTCTGTTCGTATGGATACCGCAGAGACATCGTTTCTATTACGGTGTTGGTGATTCACGCTTCAAGAGGTAAATCATTTAAAAACTCGGATTATGACTTTTTTGCATGGATCCTCGGTGGGAATCCCTGTTTTCCGCTGCGTAATGTATCCGCAAAAATTTCTAACAATATATATATGGTAAGAAAACATCTAGAGGTATTTCCTAGGAAAGTAATCGAGTACCAACAAGAGAGAAGTAGAATTCTTTATAGGTATGGTACAAGTTAAGTTAGCTGAGGTATTTAGTGATCATATGAGTCTGCAACACTCATTTGATTAGCATAAGCTGAACATGAAGTAGAAATGATGGATGGAATGCTAGGCAGAACTTAGTTGTGATGAAAGGATCACGATTTCGAGTTGTAGTATCAGCTTGGTAAAGCCACTGCAATAGTTGATGCACTAGGTAGGAAAGTCCTACATGCATCCCCGATGATGGTTCGAGAGAGTGAACTTCCTGAGAGTTTCATAAATTTAAGTATCATAGTGACTATGATACCACATAGTTTTATAGTAAGTAGAGTGGCCATAGTAGTGACTTAGGGACTCATATTTTAGAAACTTACAAGGAGGATGAAGCTCTAAAGGATATTAATGAGCAGATCTTCTTAGGAACCTAAAAGGATGTTGTTATGACTGAGAATGGAATGATGAAGTTGAGAAGCCAAAGCTTGAATATCTTCAACCATTCAAAAGGCTTGAAGATTAATCATCACCAAGAGGTAGGGGATTTCTATTCATTTTTCCCTCTTAATTCTTTTTGAATGGGGTTAGGGATTTTGAATGGAAAAAAAGATTTAGAGATTCAAATCCATAATCTTAGCTTGATTCTTGTTTCCAAGGATTAAGTTGAGCCAGTTTCAGCTTAGTGAGAGCAAGATAGTCATTTATGACTTAAGAAAATCCATTTTGGATAATTGAAGGAGTTAGATAATGAGTTTAAGTTAGAGAGATTTCTAGCCTAAATCTATGCCTAGGTGAATCAATAGGTTATATAAAAGTTACAACAAGTTTAGAGGCCTAGATTGGTGTTAAAAATCATGTTTAGGGGTGGAAAACCATTTGAAATGTTTTGCGAGAGGTCTCTCAGAGGGTTTCTGCAAAAACCAAAAATATGCAATGGTGCCGTGGCACTAAGGACTGTGAACCATGGCACATAAGTCTCTACCTCACAGGGAATTCCAGCTGAAACTAGGGAGTCGTAACACAAATTTTTGGGAGCTACAACACTCCCTTGAAAATCAGCCTAAAACCAGCAGAAACAGAGCATTCTGAACAAGGTGTGGTTCTAGTTGCATAACTTGAGCTACAGACATCGGATTGACTTGATTCTTATTGCATTTGAAAGCTAAGATGTAAGGCTTCAAATGGTATAAATTTCAGAATTCTAGACTTTAGGATGTGCATTTGGTGTATCTATGAAAATTAGCCTTTTTAGGCGAGAATTGAGGTATTTTTAGAATGGTTTGAACCCCAGATATACTAGTAGCTTCTTTAATAGTTAGAGTTGAGTGCCATAGGGCCTACATAGCTAGAGATTGGTTCCCTTATGCAATAAGGTTGAACCCTAGTAAATTGGTTCCCTTAAGTGAGGTTGAACCATAGAGAAGCCCTAAGCTAGGCAGTGGATTAAGAGAAGTCCTAAGCTAGGTGGTGGACCAAGAGAAGTCCTAAGCTAGGCGGTGGACTAAGGGAAGTCCTAAGCTAGGTGGTGGACTAAGGGAAGTCCTAAGCTAGGTGGTGGACTTGAGAATTCTTAAGCTAGGCAGTGGACTAGAGAAGTCCTAAGCTAGGCGGTGGACTAGAGAAGTCTTAAGCTAGTCTAGTCCTAAGCTAGGCAATGGACTAAGAGAAATCCTAAGCTAGGCAGTGGATGAGCATATCTTATGCCAGGCTGTGGACTAGTTAAATCCTATGCTAGGCTGTGAATAAAATAAGTCCTATGCCAGGCGAAGGATGAGATATGATGTTGTAGAAGTAATACAAGGAACAATCCACTTATTACTAGTTAGTCTAAGAGCTATTTAGCCTATTCTACCCAGATTAATGTAAAGAAACACAATTCCTATGAATGTCTAAATTATATATATATATATGAGTTTTAGTTTATAAATGTACCTTTGTGTACATTTGTTGAGTGCCACAAGATATATGTTATTATTGAGAAATTTTATATTCTCACCCCGTTATGTTTCATGATTAGCAGGTAAAGGCCCTACAAGAGGGTTAGAAGGTGATGAAACAGAAGAGCGAGATTAGTTTAGTTTTAAAGTTTTCAGTTCAAAGCTTTTGTATTAATTTATGTTCGCTTTGAGTTTGTAAAAATTTGTATGCATAATATTTATATGTATGGCTTTAGTTATGGCTCTCCATGATGATTTCTTTGAATGTTATGGATTAGTTAAAGAATAAGTTAGAGGTAGCATGATTGATACTGTTTATCCAAGTATATGTCAGATATACTATGGTACTAGTATTGGGATGTTACATAACACATCACTGCTACCCAAAGTAATGAGAATGTTAGCAATTTGACATAACCTTTCTGCGACTAATGTTACCATATATTTTAGTCCCTTTATACAGATATCTAGATTGAACACAAGGCATGGAATGTGTCACCCATGTATTGTTCAATCTTCTGTTTCCTAATGCTTGAGTAGACTTAGTAATAATAAATGAGATCAATATCTCATATTAATTCATTTGAGCATGGGCATGCATTTCGCAGTGTCACTCAATCAGGGGGCCGAAGATATCACTCTTGTTATATAGGAGGGACAAATCCCATCTAGGTCACTCACATCCCTCTACATGATTCGTGGTAATTCCAACAACCAACTTTAAAATCACCTTGTTACAAATGATGTTTGATGGCATTAAAATGTACAACTCCTCATGTAGGAATTGTAGTGATTTCAAGTCAAAGGATCACATATACCACTGTCAATTTTAGAATCGCTTGTGACACTCACACAATGATCCATGTAGCATTCTCATGGTAGGTCAGTCCAATACATCATTACTGTAATATGTATCCATGTGAAGATTTGATATCTCATATCCATGACCTATGAGATGTGGCCATCAGTCTACGCACATACTAGTCTCAATGCATTATTGTTGTCCTAATTAACAATATTACTTGACTAGAGACATTTAAGAATAGTGTTCTGATTCTGTCCAATAGGATCTCACGATCAAGTCATCTACTTGATGTCCTATGCCAATGAACTTACTATTCTAAGGACTTTATTATGTTTATAATAAACAACACAATAAATGAAATGTCTCATGCATTAAATAAGTAGTATAATACAATGTATGTAAATACAATTAAAATAAAATGGCCTCTAGGGCATACACCAACAGATCCATATGAATGTGGACAATTCTCCTATGCCATAGCCATGGATAACTCTCTTTACTCATAAGACATCTTGCATTTTGAGAGGTAATATTATCAAGATTAATCATATATATGTTATCAACTCTATGACCAACGAACTTAACTTGCTTATCATCCTTAACTTTAATTGTGCAACAATTAGAATCAAAGATAACTCTATTTCCCTTGTCAAACAATTGACTTATGCTTAGCAAGTTATGTTTGATTTCTTCTACATACAAGACATTATCAATTGAAGTAGAGGGATTCTTACTAACTTTTCCAACTCCAAGGATCCTTCCTTTGTTGTTGTCCCCATATGTTACATGACCATGCTTCTTAGGTGCAAGAAATGAGAACTTGGAGCTATCACTTGTCATGTGCTTGGAGGATTCACTATCAAGATACCAACTTGAGCTCTTGGTCTTCAAGCACATCTACAACACACATTCAGATTTTAACCTTTGGTACCCAAATTTTCTTGGGTCCTTATGTGTTAGATTTAGGCAAAGTGCCCTTAGGGACCCAAACCATTTTAGTCCCAACCATGATGTTTAAGTTCTTCCTAACATTGCATGTAGAGGCACTATGTCCTTTTCTCCCATAATGAAAGCGTTTGATAAAGGGGCTACTTGATGTACTTGAGAAAACAAAGAAATTCTTGTAGGACTTTAGTTGGTTATTGGGATTATACCCCAAATCGAATTTTTGGAAAACACATCTTTGTTTCCTCAGCAATACATTCAAGTTGTCTCTTCCAAAAGTGAATTTTGAAAGAGTGTTTTTCAAATCCTTAATTTCATTTTCAAATACTTTACATGATGAGCAAGATGAGAGTGTGGATACATTATCTTGTGAAGAACAAATCATGCATGATGAGTTAGCATTAATAAGTCCTAGAGTCTCATTCTCAATTTTGAGTTCATTAATCTCCTTGTTCAAAATAGAAACTTTGTTTACCAATAAGGAAATTGTTTTATTGGAAGATAAAATCATTTTTGTGAGCCTCATGGATTCATCATATAATTCTTGAAAAGCATCTTGTAATTCACTAGAGGAGGGTGAAGGGTCTAGGTTAGAAGAAGTTACCTCGGTGTCACTTTCTTCTTCTTCTTCTTCTTCTCCTTTAGCCATGAGACATAGATAGACTTCTTCATTTTCTGAACTATCAGAAGAAGTCGTGTCATTGTCCTCCCAAGCTTCGTATACTTTTCTTCCTTTCTTTTCTTTGGAAAGTCTCTTCTCAAACTTCTCCGTCTTCTTAAGATATACGTGCTAGTGTATGCCCTAGAGGCTGATACATTTGTCTGTATTTATATACATTCCATTATGTTTATTTATATATATATATATATATATATATATATATATATATATATATATATATATATATGAGACATTTCATTTATTGTGTTCTTTTTGATAAACATAATAAAGTCCTTAGAATAGTAAGTTTGATGCCATAGGACATCAAGTAGATGACTTGATCGTGAGATCCTTTTTTGGTTATAATACTATTCTTAAATGTCCCTAGTTAAGTATTCTTGTTAACTAGGATAACAATAATGCATTGAGACTAGTATGTGCATAGACTGATGACCATATCTCACGGGTCATGGATATGAAATATCAAGTCTTCACATGGGTACATATTAGAGTAATGATGTACTGGACTGACCCACCATGAGAATGCTACATGGATCGTTACGTGAGTGTCATAAGCGATTCTCATAGTGATAATGGAGTCTGTGGTCCTTTGACTTGAAATCACTATGATTCCTACATGATGAGTTCTGTGTTTTAATACCATCAAACATCATCTGTAACAAAGTGATTATAAAATTGGTTATTGGACATACCGCAAATCATGCAAAGGGATGTGAGTGACCTAGATGGAATTTGTCACTCCTACATAACAGGAACAATATCTTTGGGCCCCCTGATTGAGTGAGACTGTGAAATGCATGGCCATGCTCAAATGAGTCAATATGAGATAATGATTTCATTTGTTCTTACAAAGTCTACTCGAGTATCAGGAAACGAATTATTGGACTATACAAGGGTGACGCATTCAATGCCTTGTGTTCAATCTAGATATCTTGACAAAGGGACTAAACAACACGAAAACATTGGTCACTAAATGGTTATGTCAAATCACTGACATTCTTATTACTTGAGTAGCAGCGATGTGTCGCTAGATACCACTCACTGCTTGTAATATTAAAATGGGATTTTAATATTACTGCTAACGTAATAAGAACCTGCAGAGTCACACACATAGAGTAGACTAAAATTGGAGTAATGGATCCAAATTGGACTCAGATTCAAATATCGGCCAGACTCATAACAGATGGGTCTAGGGTTGCATAGCTTACCTTACTGCTGCTCACACTCACTTAAGGCAGTCACTATTATAAATAGTACTGCTAAGGGGCTGCGAAGATACAATTCAGAACCCTAGCTGCACCTACAGAAAAGTAAGTAAGAGAGCACAGGTTTTTTCTCTTCTCTTCGCAGCTGGCACTGTGTGAGAGACGTGAGGCTCCTCTTTGCGAATAGTGGACGTTCGTGAGTCTGTTCATGTGGATACCACAAAGACATTGTTTCTATTATGGTGTTAGTGATTCACGTCCTTCCTTTTGATCACGCTTTAAGAGGTAAATAATTTAAAAACTAGGATTATGACTTTTCGCTTGGATCCTTGGTGGGAATCCTAATTTTTTTCTGCTGCGTGATGTATCTGTAATTTCCAACAGTGGTATTAGAGCGTCTTGCGAAACCATGATTTGGTTTTCTGTTTTCGTTTACATGAGATAACATGTTTTCTGTTCTTGGTTTTTACAGAAGATATGATCTTTAATATGTTATTTGAGAAAACCGTATGAAACCCTTTTGCGAAAACATATTCTGTTTCTTATGTTGTATACAAAACCGCGATGTTGTTTTCAAAAACCCATGAAGATGTTCATATGTTCTGTGAAAATCATTTTGTTTTAAGATGTATGTTTTTGTGAAGCTTTCTGGTATGTATGTGATACGTACAGCGTTATGGAATCCTTATTCTCAATACGCGGCGCAAGGGTTTAGGAAACCTTGTTCTTGGTTTGCGGCAGCAGGGGTTATGGAATCCTTGTTTTTGCATAAGAGGCACGGCGCAAGGGGTTTTGGAAACCCTATTCTTGTTATGCGGCAGCAGCATCAAGTGTTGATGTCAAGCCGTCAAGGAGGCGCTAGAGGTTCAAGTGTTGAACGACGGCGCAAGGATTCCTCACGACACATGAAGTGTTCATGTTATTCAGGCTTAGGGTTTGGCACAGTATAAGGATTCAAGGGAGACACGAGAGATTCAGCTCGTGTTTATGGTCCAATTTTTTGGGTAGCAGGACCAGAGGCGGCCTCCCCTTGACCCCGCACCCCGCAAGAGGCAGTCTCCCCTTGACCCCCACCCGCTGACCAGGCTGTGGGACCCCCGTGCTACCTCTGGGTAATGTGTTTATCGAAAGTGCAATATTTTCTATCCATTTTATGACTCCTGAAAATAATAATGTATTATTGTTTTGAGTTTGTATGTCCATTGAGATGCATAGTGCATGGTTATGGCCTTAGTCCTCCTTTTATGCTTTTTGGTTTAATAAAATACAACCTGCGTGTCGTGCCTTTCTATCTACATTCTGACTGTACATTCTCTTCTCACCTAACTCCCCTCAAATGTAAAAGAGGTTTCTATGTAATGTAATTATGATGTGGAGGCAATAAGATGACATCAAGTGAGGACGTTGATGGGAGATGCTTCGTGAAGCTGGCTTAGTTAATGCTACTCTTTTAGGGGGCCATAACCATGTCACTTTTATTATATGCTTTTTATGTATGAGATGCATGAATAATGTTTATGGTATGATAAACAGTTTAATAAATGGTGAGATTTAATAATAATAATAATAAAAATTCCCTCAAAGCAAATATTAAGTCATTATGTGATGCCTTCCAATGTATGGCACTCGTCAAGGCTAGTATCGATCAATTGCAAGTCTGCCAAAGCAGGATGCCTTTATCTATATTTGTAAGACGCGATGGGATAAAGGTAATATCCAATTGCCAACCATTAGGTCTGACTTAACTAGGCCATTTCAATAGGATTGAAGGCTTAGAGGCAAGAATTGGGCTTTGGTCTATTAGATGGATTTGAATAAGTGTTATTCACCCAACTATCTAAGAGTTACATGTGATGTAATTGGAAAGTGTTTCCTACCTAAATAACTAAATTTTGGGTGATCAGCCAAAGCCGACTCAAAACTAGGTGAAATATGGATCTTGCCCCATTAGGAAATCTTACGATGGGATTTTTCGAGTCAATGCTGAGGGTCATTGACTTGAATAAAATAGTGGGAGGCATATTTAATTAAAAGACCTCATTAAATATGTTTATGGCATGATACTTATATTTTGCATATTTCTGTTAATAGATTACCATGGCAACAAACACATCGAGTACTTTATCATTGCGATCCGTCCTTGAGAAGGACAAGTTGTCTGGAATGAATTTTCTAGACTGGTACAGGAATTTGAGGATTGTCCTCAAGCAAGAGAAAAAATTGTATGTTTTGGAACAGCCTATTCCTGAGCCACCTGCTGCTAATGCCCCTAGAACTGAAAGAGATGCTTATAAGAAGCATCAAGATGATGCCTTGGACATCGGATGTCTAATGCTGGCCACCATGAACTCTGAGCTCCAAAGGCAACATGACAACATGGATGTATACGATATGATCGTATACCTTAAGAAGCTCTATCAAGAGCAGGCTAGGCATGAGAGATTCGAGGTCTCTAAAGCACTGCTTCAATGCAAGCTGGTAGAAGGAACCCTTGTTGGTGCTCATGTACTTAAGATGATTGGGTACATTGAAAACCTAGAGAGACTTGGTTTTTCTTTGGGCCAAGAGTTGGCCACTGACTTAGTCCTGCAATCATTGCCAGAAAGTTTTAGTCAATTTGTCATGAACTACAACATGAATGAGATTGACAAATCACTACCAGAGCTGCTAGGCATGTTGAGAACTACTGAGCTGAATATTAAAAAAGGCAAAGGAAAGGCCATAATGATGGTCCAAAAGAATAAGGGCAAGAAACAGCAGAAAAAGCCCAAGGACAACTGGAAGGGCAAGGGCAAGGATAAGTCCAAGCCCAGCACTTCTGGCTTGAAACCAGTGGGTGGAGTGGCTAAAGAAGGTACATTCTTCCACTGTGGTCAGACCGAACATTAGAAGAGGAATTGTGCCAAGTTCCTGGAGGAGCTCAAAAGAAGAAGGGAAGTGAGACTTCCACTTCAGGTATTTTTTTTATTGAAGTCAATTTATCTACTTCTGCATCATGGATATTAGATACTGGATGTGGATCTCACATTTGTGTAAATGTGTAGGATCTAAAGAGCAGTAGACCATTAACAAAGGGCGAAGTTGACCTACGAGTGGGAAATAGAGCAAAGGTTGCTGCATTAGCTGTAAGGACTTATTTATTATCTTTGCCTACTGGGCTTGTAATAGAGTTAGAGAATTGTTATTTTGTGCCTACTATTAGCAGGAATATCATTTCTGCTTCTTGTTTGGACAAGAAAGGTTTTTCTTTTCTTATAAAGGACAAGTGTTGTTCCATTTATATGAATGATATTTTTTATGGTAGTGCACAATTGAGTAATGGACTTTATGTCCTTGATCTCGAAATGCTCGTCTATAACATAAATACAAATAGGTTTAAATCAAACGATTTAAACCTAACTTTTCTCTGGAATTGTCGTTTGGGCCACATAAATGAGAAACGCATCTCCAAACTCCATAAAGATGGATTTTTTGGACTCATTTGATTTTGAATCATATGAGACATGTGAATCTTGTTTATTGGGGAAGATGACAAAAGCCCCATCAACTGGACAAAGTGAAAGGGCTAGTGATCTTTTAGGCCTTATACATAGTGATGTATGTGGGCCACTAAACACACTCGCTAGGGGCGGTTTTCAATACTTTATTACATTTACTGATGATTTTAGTAGATATGGATTTGTATATCTTATGAAGCACAAATCAAAATCCTTTGAAAAGTTCAAAGAGTTCCAGAATGAAGTACAAAACCAACTTGGCAAAGAGTATTAAAATCCTTCAATTAGATTGAGGAGGAGAATACTTAAGCCAACAGTTTGATGATCATCTGAAAGAGTGTGGGATAATATCTCAACTCACTCCACCAGGAACACCATAATGGAATGATGTCTCTAAAAGGAGGAACCGGACCTTGTTGGACATGGTCCGATCCATGATGAGTCATGCAGACCTTCCAGACTCCTTTTGGGGACATGCTCTGTCAACAGCAACTTCCACACTTAATTGTGTTCCATCTAAGATGGTTCAAAAGACACCATATGAGATATGGACTAGGAGACGGCCTAGTATGTCTTTCTTGAAGATTTGGGGCTGCGAAGCTTATGTGAAACGTCAAGTTTTCGATAAGCTTGGACCTAAATCAGATAAATGCTTCTTTATGGGGTATCCAAAGGAAACCAAGGGATACTTTTTCTTTAATCCTACCTAGGGCAAAGTGTTTGTCGCACGGATTGCTGTATTTCTAGAAAAGGAGTTTATCTCCAAAGGAATCAGTGGGAGGAAAGTAGAACTTGAAGAAGTTCAAGTTTCACAAAGCAGCAATGAACCAATGGTGAAAATAGAGCAGCCTCCACAAAATGTTGTGGAATAGCAACTTGCTCTAGTAGCACAAGACCTGCATAGGTCTAACAAGATACGTCATCAACCAGAGAGATATAGATTTCTCATGACCCAACAAGGTGACGTATTGCTCATGGATCAAGATGAGCCTGTGACTTACCAGGAAGCCATTATTGGCCCAAAATCTGAGAAATGGCTTGAGGCCATGAGATCTGAAATAGATTCCATGTGTGCCAACCAGGTATGGACCTTGGTTGACCCACCTGAAGGAGTAAAACCCATTGGGTGCAAGTGGGTTTTCAAGAAGAAAACTGACATAGACGGTAATGTGCATACCTTTAAGGCACGATTGGTGGCCAAAGGTTTCAAACAAATTCATGGTGTAGACTATGATGAAACTTTTTCCCCAGTTACGATGCTTAAATCTATTCAGATCTTACTTGCTGTTGCAGTATACCATGATTATAAAATTTGGCAAATGGATGTCAAAACTGCTTTCCTTAATGAAAATCTTTTGGAGGATGTGTACATGACACAACCTGAGGGTTTTGCCACTCCAGAGGATGCTAGAAAAGTATGCAAGTTGCAACGATCTATTTATGGATTGAAGCAAGCTTCTAGAAGTTGGAATCTTTATTTTGATGATACAATAAAATAATTTGGTTTCATCAAGAATGAAGAAGAATCTTGTGTCTACAAAAAGGTTAGTGGGAGCACTATTGTCTTTTTGGTATTGTTTGTAGATGACATACTACTTATTAGAAATGACATCCCTACCCTACAGTCCATAAAGACTTGGTTAGGGAACTGCTTCTCTATGAAGGACTTGGGCGAAGCCACCTATGTATTAGGTATCAGGATCTATCGAGATAGATCACTGAGACTATTTGGCCTAAGTCAGAGTACATACATAGAGAAAGTGTTAAGACGATTTAATATGTATGAATACAAGAAAGGACTCTTGCCTATGTCACATGGTGTAAGCCTATCTAAGGCTCAATCCCCTTCCACCCAGGATGAGAGGGATCGCATGAGCAAGATTCCATCTGCATCTGCAATTAGATCTATCATGTATGTCATGTTATGTACTCGACCAGACATCTCATATGCTTTGAGCATGACGAGCAGGTACCAGTCTGATCCTAGTGAAAGTCACTACACTGATATCAAGAACATCCTTAAGTACTTGAGAAGGACTAAGGATTCGTTCTTGGTATATGGAGGTGAGGAAGAGCTAGTTGTAAAAGGTTACACTAATGCTAGCTTCCAAACTAATAAGGACGACCCTAGATCATAATCGAGTTATGTTTTTTGCCTAAATGGTGGGGCTGTGAGCTGGAAGAGTTCAAAACAGGAGTCAGTCGCTGATTCTACCACAAAGGCTGAGTATATTGCTGCCTCCAATGCAGCAAAGGAGGCCATTTGGATCAGGAAGTTCATTACTGAACTTAGCGCTATTCCTAGCATTGTGGACCCAATGGACCTCTATTGTGATAATAATGGAGCCATTGCACAAGCTAAGGAGCCTAGATCTCACCAGCGATCCAAATATATACTTAGGCGCTTCCATCTCATTCAAGAGATCATAGATAGAAGAGATGTGAAGATATGCAGAGTACCAACATATGATAACATTGCTGATCCACTGATGAAGCCTCTTGCACAGCAAAAGCATGAGGGTCACACTAGGTCTTTAGGCATTAGACATATGCCTGATTGGCTCTAGTGCAAGTGGGAGATTGTTGATGTATGCCGTAGAGGCTGATACATTTGTCTATATTTACATACATTCTATTATGCTTATTTTATATATATATGAGGTATTTCATTTATTGTGTTCTTTTTTTATAAACATGATAAAGTCCTTAGAATAGTAAGTTTAATGCCATAGGACATCAAGTGGATGACTTAATCGTGAGATCCTTTTTTGGTTATAATACTATTCTTAAATGTCCCTAGTCAAGTATTATTGTTAACTAGGACAACAATAATGCATTGAGACTAGTATGTGCATAGATTGATGACCACATCTCACGGGTCATGGATATGAGATATTAAGTCTTCACATGGGTACATATTAGAGTAATGATGTACTGAACTGACCCACCATGAGAACGCTACATGGATCGTTACGTGAGTGTCATAAGCGATTCTCATAGTGACAATGGTGTCTGTGGTCCTTTGACCTGAAATCACTACGATTCCTACATGAAGAGTTGTGTGTTTTAATACCATCAAACGTCATCTATAACAAGGTGATTATAAAGTTGGTTATTGGACATACCGTAAATCATGCAGAGTGATGTGAGTGACCTAGATGGGATTTGTCACTCCTACATAACAGGAGCGATATCTTCAGGCCCCCTGATTGAGTGAGACTGCGAAATGCATGGCCATACTCAAATGAGTGAATATGAGATATTGATTCATTTGTTGTTACAAAGTCTACTCGAGTATCAGGAAATGAATGATTGGACTAAACAAGGGTGACGCATTCCATGCCTTGTGTTTAATCTAGATATCTTGGTAAAGGGACTAAACAACACGAAAATATTGGTCACGGAAAGGTTATGTCAAATCACTAACATTCTTATTACTTGGGTAGTAGCGATGTGTAGCTAGATACCGCTCACTGCTTGTAATATTAAAGTGGGATTTTAATATTACTACCAACGTAATAAGAACCTACAGGGTCACACACACAGAGCAGACTGAAATTGGAGCAATGGATCCAAATTGGACTCAGATTCAAATATGGGCCAGACTCATAACAGATGGGTCTAGGGTTGCATAACTTACCTTGCTGCTGCTCACACTCACTTAAGCCAGTCACTATTATAAATAGTACTGTTAAGGGGCTGCTAAGATACAATTCAGAACCCTAGCCGCACTTACAGAAAAGTGAGTAGGAGAGCACAGGTTTCTTCTCTTCTCTTCGCAACTAGCACTAAGTGAGAGACGTGAGGCTCCTCTTTGCGGACGTTGGACATTCGTGAGTCTGTTCGTGTGGATACCACAGAGACATCATTTCTATTACGGTGTTGGTGATTCACGTCCTTCCTTTTGATCTCGCTTCAAGAGGTAAATAATTTAAAAACTCGGATTATGGCTTTTCGCATGGATCCTCAGTGGGAATCCTAATTTTTTTTCGCTGCGTGATGTATCCGCAATTCACAACAATACGAGACATTCCATCTTCATGCGCCCCGATTTTTCGTATTCATAACATGTTGGAGTAGATGAGGTTCCTTCCCCTTTATCATATGTCTTCTTTGGAGGGAAATGTGGCCTTCTTTGAATTCCCTTCTTCTTAAGGAATCTTCTAAACTTTCTCACAAGGAGACTAAGATTCTCCTCGTTTAACTCAAGATTTTCTATACCATCTCCATCATCTTTATCATCTTTTTCAATTGTGGAGGAGGTGGCTTTGAGTTCAATCCCCTTTTTATTCTTGTCGTGCTCCTCATTTTGATTGAGCTTATTTAGTTCTAATTCATACTCTTGAAGCTTCCCAAATAGAGTGGCTAATGTCATTGTTGATAGATTCCTTGACGCAATAGCCGTCACTTTGGGTTGTCAATTCCTATTCAAACACCTCAACACTTTGTTAATAAGATCCTTATTAGGAAATGTTTTTCCCAATGAAGCAAGATGGTTCATAATATGAGTGAACCTCTTTTGCATTTCTTGAATGCTTTCTCCTTGGTTCATTCTAAATAGTTCTTGTTCATGAGTGAGTGTTTATTCTTGATCATTTTACCTCACTTGTGCCCTCATGGATTACTTGTAAGGTATCTCACATTTCTTGTGCGGTCTTACAATTTGACACCCTAAAAAATTCATCATACCCCAAGGATGTGGTAATTATGTTCTTGGCTCTCAAATTGTATTGAACATTCTTTTTGTCCTTATCGGTCCATTCACTTCTTGGTATATTAGTTCTTACACTATCAACTATATATGTGGGAACAAAAGTGCTATTTTCAACGGCATCCCACACATCAAAATTAATAGCTTTAATAAAAAAATTCATCCTTTCTTTCCAATAGGCATAATCATCCCCATTGAAAAAGGAATGTCTATTTATAGAAGAACTTTCAGAAGAAAAACCATTTGAAGCCATCACTTCTCTTGAAGCTACTAAACTCTTTATATAAGAGTCTAGCTTTGATACCATATGTTCCCAAATGTCCTCAATACTCAAGAGAGGGGTGAATTGAGTTTTTAAAATATTTTTGTAAATCTTTCTCAAAACATTTGATTATCAATTTTTTGAAGCTATTGATTAATAGAGATGAATGGATAGATAAGATTAAAAGCTTTCACTCACAAATAAAGCACCCAAGCAAGAAAGTATTCAAGCAAACCAATAAAATAGTGCACAAAAGTAAAAGAGTAGAGTTAAGAAGATCAAACACAAAGTTTATATTAGTTCAGCCACTAATCCACTTGTGGCCTAATGCTAGTCCTCAAGTAATCACCTGAAATTTCCACTATATCTTCAAGCTTCAACAGATGTTTACATCCTTTACACAAAAGAGCACTCAACACACTTTGGGATGCCTCACCCTTGTGCTTGAGCCTCAAAAATAGGGATACCTTACCCTTTACAACCTTCGACGGATACCTCACCTTCTTTTGCAAGTTAATCAAAGTGTAGATAAAATAAAACTCTTTTAAAAGCAGATAATACAAATTGAAGCTTTATGGGTATCAAGGATTCACACTTTTAAAGCTCAAAATAGAGTATGAGAGAAATGGTAGTGAAAACATAAATTTAATGCTCAAGAATGATTTTCAGATTGTTTTACTAACCTTCATAAATGTCCAACAACTTATATTTATAGCCTAAAGAAATCAAGAGTCGGTGGTGGTAGTTAGAGGCATTAAATGCACTCAATAGAGCCGTTGGGATATGTTTTCTGTTTTCCCAGATAACCAATTATTGATTTCCAATAACTGGTTATTTGGTCATGCATAATCGGTTATTGGAAAAGCCATAATCGGTTATGACACTAAAACATAATTCATGCCTCTGTTATTCATAATAACTGATTGTCGGAAAAAAGGCAAAACCGGTTATTGGCCACTTAAAAAGAAGCCAGCGACTCTTACTTTGACAATAACCGGTTATAGGAAAAGCCATAGCCGGTTATGACCTTTTAAAAACACTTTGGCGCATTTCTATTTTGGTCAAATAACCTATTATTGAACAGTAATAATCTATTATTGGTTTGTCAAGAAAAATAAGATTTCTAAGGATTTTGCAATTAAAGATTCCCAAAATCTTTCAAACTTTCTAAAACCATTTTTCTCAAACTTAAACAAATTTTACAAGTGTAGATCATGATTTTGCAAAGCCATTTAAGTTGAATAAGAAAGCCAAGAAGTGAGCTTAGTGTGATCCCTAAATACCGTTACACAAGATCTAAGTCCTATATTTTAAACTTGAAGTTTCTTGGGACTTGATCTTTGCATTGACATTCATTTCTTGTTTGTTATCATCAAAACCATTGCTTTAGTCAATGCAAATTACAGATCTCACTTCGAGACAAGAAAATGCCCAACATGAAATAGGAAAATTAAGTTATGCCTAAAGCATGGTCAATCCATACCTTGGCATCCTCCCTAACCTAATAATCTTAATCAAGGTTATAGAGGCTTAGTAATATGGTTAAGAATTATCTTTTAATTCAGATAATTTTTTGAACTAGCTTGAGCATAATTCTATAACACTAAATAGAAGAGAATAATTAAGTTATCTGGAGAATTAGTTGATATGATGGAAATAAATATGAAAAATTTATTTTCTAGCTATAAATAATTGATAAGAGTTGTAAAAAATTTTAGAGAGTCAACTAAGTTAATCTAGTATTTTTATGGATAATGCTGAAAAATAGTCGAAATAATTAAGTAGCTCAAAAAATTATGAAATTTCATAGAAGTGACAAGCAGAATATGGAGAATATTTTAGTATGGAAAATAATTTAAGGAAGATATATTTACCTACTTTACGAGTTCGATTTAATTTAAGAAAAGTTAGTGTAGCTTACCTGATAAATAGCAGTATATGAAAAATTATGGAAAAATAGATCTAAGGACTAAGATGAGTCCTAAATTTTTTCCTAATACTTATGGACACTTGAACACTTAACTTTGAAAGATTAAAGTGTTCTTAAGAGATACAGAAGTTTCAACATGAAATTTTTTATTCATTTTTCTTCACCCACTGCCACTCTTTCTCTCTAGATTTTTCTCCACTTTTCTCATTCATTTCTTTCTCATTCCCATCTCATTTTCTTCCTCTCATTTACGTTGAACCAGCAATAAAACAGGGGAGAAAACATTCCATGGCTACTACTTAATCTTCCATTTTCATCCTTCCATTTCCAACCACAATAATCTTGTTCTTCCTTGTCCTTCCTCCATTATTTCTTACATTTTTCATCCCTAAAATAGAGGCAAAAATAGTAGAGGAAAAATAGGGCAGCAATATGAATGACAAAAAGAGAGAAAAAACAAGGTGAAGAAAGTGAAGAAAAATTAAGGAAAAATCAAGAAACAAAGGCAAGGAAGTGAGGTAGGGGTTCTTGCCTTCAAATCACTTTTGTTCTTCTATTAAATATGAAAGAAAATTTCTCTTTTATCTATGGTGAAGCTCACGGCCAAGCATAGAAAAAGAAGAATACTTCTTTGTTAATTTGTGATTTAGTTCCTATCTTCTTCTTGTTCTTCTACTGTGGATCTTTGAATCAATTTAGTAACCTTGGAGTTTATGGAATTCATGATCAAGGAATGATGAATTTGATAGGAATCCTTTGTTTGAATTCCTTCTTTACTCTTATTGATTCTTAACTTGAAATTATGATAATGTTTATGATTAGCAAATTGAAAACTTTATGTTCATGAAATAGGAAGGGCGTGGCCTAACCTTAACTCTAACTATGTAAGTGAATTTTTGTCTAGCTTATATTTGTATTATCTATCTATAATTCTAGAGACTTTGTGAAAGAATTTAGTATATAAGTACAAAATTTTGCTTGGTTTTTAGCCTTATGAATGCCCACGACCATACCCTAGGAAGACATGAGTTTGTTGATTAATTTGACTCTTTATGTTTCTATACTCATTTGTTAATTAAACTGACTATAGAAATGAAGATGAGTAGATGAATTTGTGGAGATAGTAATTAACTTGAATCTTGGTTGTGGCTTACTCTTGGTTAGGTATGCTTGAATTATTATATTATGTAACTTGAATATAAATTGTTGTACTTCATAAGGCATATTTGAATTATTAAGAATTTATAGAAAAACTTTGATAGTTGTAAAGGCCATATAGGCCAAATTAGGAGTTTAAGGAGGTATGGTAATCTCCATGTAACATTTAATGTGTAAGTAGAGAATTGTATTTGTGTGGAAAGTTATTGAATAATGGATTGTGAACTTGTTGAGAATTATGAAATGTGATGATGAAATCTATTGGTATTGCTCCTTGATTTATCAAGTTGAGCTTGAATTTGAAATGACATTGCTCCTTTGTACTGATAAAGTTGAGCTGGAATGAGAATTTGGAATTTGAATTAGAATCTATATTGAATATGTGATTGAATGATCGATGCTCATGAGAATGAAATTTGAATTGAGAATGAGAATTGGACAATTATCCTTGAATGGGAAGGTAATTAGTCCATGCTTTCCCACTTAGTATCCTTTGTTTTTATATGAACTATGCTTCACTCAATATAATGGATTTTGGAGATGATCCTGTATGAGGGTAGGGTATTAAAAATTCCATTAGAATCATAGAGATGACTTCTTGTGAGGAAGGGGGATCCTGTATTCTTGAATAAATTCATCATAGTATCAGTATAATCCTCATGTATTAATTCGCTCATGGGATACTAGTGGTAGTGTGAGGCCCTGATTCACTCCCTACCATGAGTATATAGAACCTAAGCTATATGAGGTGGCTCCCATCCTTTGTGATGCTTGAGATATGGGTTCTGTGAGATAAGCGAGTATTTGAATGAGCACTGAGATGGAATTAATTTGGTATGTTATATGATGACTTGAATATGTATATAAATGATGGAATCAAATTTTTATGTTATAATATGACTTGAATGAGTATATGAATCATTGAATGATTTTGATATCATAGTATTTGTATTTGGAGACATTTCTTGAAATTATTTGTAATTAAAATTTGTATTATTTGATAAGGAATATTTTTGAAAACTACTATTAAATGAAATTTTGTTTCAGGAAGAGAAGGGACCAAATTTGGTATTTTGCCACCCTTCTAACTATATATATATATGTTCAAATAGAAGTTCAAAGAAATGTATTTTCCTGCAAAATAGCTGAAATTATTGTGTTGACACGTTTTCATAATAGAACTACTGAGAATTAGTATTCTCACCTTATTTCTATATTATATTCCATGATAATTCTAAGATCGAATCTTGCTGCACTACGGTTGCAGCAGAAGTTGAAGTTTATTTTAGATTTCATGTATTTTTGTATTATGAAGTACTCTTTGTATAAGCTTCCTTCTAGTATATGTATATTATTTTACCCTTCCTAGTTCATATTTTTGTATATCAAAGTAGAGTATATTTGAAATATTTATTGTTAATTTTAAGTGATGTGCTTACTATTAATTACTATAGTGTAATTCCTGATACACTTTAGTATTAGTAAGGGCGTTACACGGCTCAACAAGATGATTCTGCTTTGATACCATAATGTAACGTCTTAGTTTGATTTACTATAGTATATTCGAAAATATACATACATAAATATGATTAGGTTTTTACTACTAACTTTTAAACATAATTCCTTTGTAACTAAAGATTTTGAAGATATACATGTAATTGAAAAATAGAGCCTGAAACAAAAAGTAATCGAAAAAAAGTACTCAAAACTAAACATCATAAACACACAACTAAAACTTTCGATTCTTTACTAAAATATCAAAAATAGATAACTTGTACATAAGTGTTCAAATACAACTAGGCCTTCACGACATATATACAACATAAACAAATCAAAGTAAACACTACTCAAAGCTACTACTTCATTTCCCCTCCTTGGAAGGATCTTGATTTCGATCTGTAAGTATAATGGAAACAAACAATCAAACATAGGGGTGAGAATTCAAAAATTCTCAATAGTATAACATCAAACAGAATCACTCAAAATATAATTCTATGATATATACACAAGATAACATTTCGAATAGAATTATGCATGGATGCTCAACAAAATGATAAATGTTAATGTTGATGAAATGTATTATGTAGATGATGATGCAATGTCATGTCCTTCGACAAAGGGCTTTTCTTACTCCTTTGACCATAGTAAAGTGTTTTTCTCACTCCTTTACTCTTGGCGGAGTGTTTTTCTCACTCCTCAACCAGAAACTTTATCTTTCGACAAAAAGGTTTTTCTTGCTCCTTTGACCTAGGCTGAGTGCTTTCTCACTATTTAGCCATGCATTAATGCTTATGATATGCTAATGACATTCTGAATTATGTTATTTGAGTAGCATCTCTTTAACCTTTTTGAATAGCATTGAAAACCCCATCTTAGATTTATGTTATTAAAATAACTCATTTTTCCTTTTTCAATCATAATTGAAAACATGCTAGTCGAATAACTCTTAGTATATTCGATTATTCTCGAAAACATGCCTATGGAATAGTTGTCTATTCACCTTTCATTTTTTGAACATAATTGAAAACATTCTAATTAAATAACTCTCATAGTATATTCGATCAGTATCGAAAATAAGTCATTTTAAACTTTTCAAATATCTAACATAATATTTCGATTAACATTGAAATCATACCAAATCAAATAGCACACTTAGTCTACTCGATTAGCACTAGTAGTATGCCTTTTTGATTTATGCAATTCAAATTGCTCACTTAGTTTACTCAGCTTATCATTGAAATCATGCAAATTCAAATAGCTAACACAAAAAAACTGAAATATTCTGTAATAATCTATTCGAATTTGCCCTTGGCCTATTCGAGTAAAACACTACAAAAAGACATTCTATTCGAATTGTCACTTTGCTTATTCGAACAGAATATTATAGAAAGACATTCTGGATCATTAGAATAACTATTTTCCTATTATTTTCATTTCTATACCAATCCATTTTACTACAAACATCTATCTAAACCATAAATTAGGTGACTATTGGAAAATCATCAACAACGAGTTCTGGTAGTTTTGTTCATGTATATATATGCCCATACAAATATATGCCCATAAAATATATACTAAAGTCTTATAAAACATATCTCTTATTTCACTAAATTATGATTTTTCTTCGAGTATCATGAGGAACTCAATTATGTCCATTCTTTGCCATCTTTCATGATTAAAGAATGATAAAACATAGAAAAACAAACACAATAACCCCTACCTCAACTCCTTAAAGTGATGGTAGGCTGTGAGTGATCTTTTCTTTCTTTCCTTTTTCCTACATTCTTCTTTCTTTTCTTTCTTTCTTCAATCTACTTTCTCTTTCTTTTCTATTTTCTCTTTTTGTTCCTATCTCTAACTTTTCCTCTCTTTTTTTCTATTACAACCATGTGAAATGAGAGAAAATGAAATATATATGTAACATCCTAATACTAATGTCTCTATATAAATAACATTTAAAGAGATAAAGAGCATTACAACGTCACTACATACATAACAACCTGATCATATATCCATAATGTTCATTGGAAACATTATAGAGAGCCATATGAAATGCGAAAAACATAAAACTCATAGCAAAATGCATATATATATACACACACACACACACACACAACATTAGCCTTAGCAAAAGCTCAAAGTATTACATAATTCTTTTACATTACAAGAGAAGTACTAAAAGATACAATAGTTATAGCATAACTACTAGGACTAGAACTATTCTAATCTTTAGCTTCCTTTTTCTTCTTGTTCTTTGAAGAACTTTCACTTGGAATTACATGGCAATACAGTGGGGTGAGAATCAATAATTCTCAATATGAGTAAACCAAAACCAATCATACATAGCATAATTAACAAAATCTTAACACATGCTAAATAAGATACGATTAAAGAATCTACAAGGATATACTTTAGCAACTAAATATACCAAGTTGACATACATTCAATCATACATACTTAGTCCAACATAGAACCAAGATGTTCATCTATGATTTCTGACTTAGTGTATTATATTGTGGTAAATAGAGAGAAAGCACATCCTCACATTACACGTACCCTGGCTCTATCAAGAAGTTAGCGCATGAATCCAAGCTCAAAGGAACCTTTACAAGCTTCCCACTTATCTCCCTTAGCCTTGGCACTATCGAGATGTTAGGGCTGAATCCTTGTTCAAAGAACCTTTCAGACTCCCCATTTATCTCCCTTGGCCTACATGATGGTGCACAACATCAAAGGATACTTACAAAGACTAATACTACCAGAACATCCTTCATACATACATCTACAACACCACATCATCACTCATTACTTTTAAGCGATACATATTATCACAAAAGTGACCTAAGGTGCTAGATGTTTACCTAAGGCAAACCAATACTCTTGAATGCTCAAAGGTTTAAACTTTATCATATTTGCTAGGTGATAATTTCTCTCTTGAAAATATCTCTATTTCTGCCTTAACACACTATAAGAAACACATACAAATGATTCCATCTAGTTAAGAACTTCAAAACATCAAAAATGACATTTTTAGAGGTTTAGGGGCTCACGTCGTGGCACGGCATTGGCATGCTGCGACACCCTGCTCTCGGGTTTTAGCCTAATTCACCTCACTCCTCGGCTTGGCCTCCTCACGCTACAACGCAGTAGAAAAATCAACCTTACGCCCTCGTGACATGCATAGAAGAAATTGGGTTCTACAGAATTTTTGCAGAACTGAGTACTGTTTACTCACTCCCAATCATCCAACATCAGTTTCCTTGTGATTTCTAATTTCAATCTGAGCCCCTAAACTTGTTTTAACTCTCACACATCCTATTGATTCACTTAGGCATAGATTTAGGTCCAAAACCATACTAACTCCAACCATCACCAAGTTCCTCATCTATGAACCCTAATGGTTGATCTTAAGCCGTAAATGACCATCTAACACTCCCCAAGCTGGAAACATATTAACCTAGTCCTTGGAATCAAGAACCAAGCCAAGAACATAGATTTGGATATCCAAACCCCTATTTTCATTCACAAAACCTATGTTCATTCAAGATGAACCAATAGGAAAAAGATGAATAGAAGTCCCCTACCTCTTGTATGGATGAAGATCTTCAAGCCTTGAACTTTGGTATTTGATCTTCCTTTGCTCCTCTTATTTTCCCTTTTTCTCTTTCTTTCCTTTGGTTCCTCCTTTTTTATTTTCTCTTTGGCTTTCTATTTTCTTTTCTTTGTGCAGCATTTGATGCCTTTAAATCGAGAGAGAGGAAAAGAGAGTTTACCAAAATATCCTTAGGATATTTTGTTGGAACTTCCTTATCTGCTAAGAATACTCAGATTGTGCTAAAATGAGTTTCCTAACCTCCAACAACTTTAGAATAAATCATATGATTCATCTAAATTATTGTTTCACCATTTTCCTATTTTTTCATATCTGTTGGGGTCAATCTGACATTAAAATACACAACCAGTATACTTAAAAATACCAAACTAACTCCGATTGTTCTCAAACTTTAACTACATCGTACTTAGCTCATTTATGATGTAGAAACAAATTATCCATATCTGTTTCCCTTAACTTAGCCTTTAAAGCCTTTATCAGAGTCATTTTAAGTCACTTTCCACACTCATGTTGCAACAAAGTGTCGAAACGAACTTAGTTTGTCACAAAACTTCTCAGGAATGTTAAGCAAGTTATATGCTACCTTTGTACACACATATAAGTCTAATATGTCATTAAGGGTATTACAATATACATGCTCAAAGTCTTAAAGTCAAACATGGTGGGAAAAAGAAGAATAAGATAATATCCTTTGACTTTAGGGTATTTTGAAAATGTTAAATTTCTTAAGATATTCTAGTGTTTTATATTAACCCAAAACTGTCATCCTGTCATTCTATGACATATTAATATTCTAATATAACCAAATTAAAACTAATAAATTAGGGAGTGTAACATCCCGAAAATTCATTATTTTGTTAAAAACGATCATTTTATAATATTTGCAATTTTTAAGAATTTTTGTGGAATTTTCTGGAGATGATGAATATTTTAATATATTCTTCGTTTTATGTGTGTCTTGAGTGGAGTAGGGAGAATAAAATATTTTCCCGAGAAATTTGTAAACCTTGGACGTCAACGTGTCAACGGGGATCTTACTAAACCCGAGTCGGACACAGTTCTACGAGGTCTACATTTTGAGGTTTTATCGCTAGTGTAATAAATCATCGACAGAGGTATTTAATCAAGGAGACAAGCTTACTATGCACTTCGTAGAGAAGCGTGCGAAGCTTCTCAAGGAAGCTTCTTTGAATCATTTTTTTAATATTTCTCTCTCCTCCCATTTTTGTGCTGCACATTTGAATTAAGGGGCTTAATTCATTTCGCAATTCACACATTTTCCTCCTCCTGTACGTAGCACTCATCTTTCTCTCTTTCCATTTCTCCTTCCAAGCAGACACCATCCACCCACCTTCATATTTTCATCCTCCAATACCGTCACACTCCAGCACCATTTCGTGTTTGGAGAAGCACCACACCTGAGGGAATCATCTTCAAAGCTCTACGTTTTCTTCATCTTCTTTTCCTCCACGGTTGAAGCTTAAAGGTTGGAACTTTAAGGTAAAGTCCTTAGCTTTTTCCTCATCTCTCCTCATTTTCGTAACCCACTGTCATTTTGATGACCATGGGTATCCATTTCAACACTTGATTCTGATTTTGGTGAGCTTGAATATTTAAGGATCTCTTGGGAGCTGACAATATCATTTCTGACCAAAAGGAGCAGCCTTTCTTTGTGCTTCTCTAAGGTAAGAGGAAGACACTCCTCCTCAACCTCTCTTAGCATTTAGGAACGTCTGTGATTTTGTTGAGGGTCTTTCTCGCTTTTGTATGTTGTTTGTATGGTATATGTGTTATTTGAGTGTTTGAGTTTGAATGTACATATATATATATATATAACTGGATGTACTGGAATGTGTAATATTGAAGGGAATGAGTTCCAATTTGTTCTCGGATAGTTACGATGTTGAGCCCAGAATGTGGAAACTTCATGTGGAAATTAGTAATAGTATGAAATCTGGCCAAACTCGTCGAATACAATAACCTGATCTTTTGGTGATATGTCAAAATCCGTCGAATGAAGATTTCTGACCATTTCGTCGAATGATAAGACCTGTCGAACGTGATAACCCAAGCCTGTCGAACGTGATAACCCAAGCACTGTCGAACGTGATAACCCAAGCCTGTCGAACGTGATAACCCAAAACCGTCGAACATGATAACCTAAAACCTGTCGAACGTGATAACCTAATTACTTAATAAAATGTTAAAATCCGTCGAGTAAGGACTCATGGCCAAGCCTGTCGAATTTGATGTCCTAACTACTTAGTGAAATGTTAAAATCCGTCGAGTTTAGACTCGACCCTTTCGTCGAATGTCAAACCCGTCGAATTTAGATTTTCGACCAGCAAACACTAAGTGAAAATCCGTCGAGTTTGGATCTTCGACCACTAAACACAATGTCAATATCCGTCGAGTATGAACCTCGATCATGCCCATCGAGATCGATCTTCCGACCAAAAACCCGTCGAATAGAGTCCCTGGACACTTACAAGAAAATGCCCCAAAGTCAATAATCGTCGAATTCGAGAGACAATGCCTGTCGAGTAGATGAATTTCCCTGCACCGTCGAAATTAGAGATTTCGACCGGTGTTCGTCGGTTCGACACTGGGAGATTTTCTCCAACGTCGACACCTATACCCGTCGAATTGAGGCTTTTGCCGACCATCCGGGGAGTCCAGCGTTTTGATCTTCGTCCGATGAGAACCCCCATCCGACGAAAAATAATTTCTTCGTCCGACAGAACCCCCATCCGACAATGACAAATAATTTCTTCGTCCGACGAACCCCATTCGACAAAGACAAATGATTTCTTCGTCCGAGAATCCCCATCCGACGAGAAAAATGTTTTCCCATTCTTTCCCCCCCTCTGTTACATTATTCTTCGTCGAATAGCAACTTCAATTATTCATAAAACGTAGTCTCTGTCGAATTCAAATGTATACCTATCACCCAAAACCTTGGGACTAATAGAGGAATATTGATCATAAATAAATGGGATGACTAGAAATTACTTAGGGATGCATAAACAGGGAAGAACATGAGAGTGTGAGATTTTGAAATCTTAAAATAACCTTCAAAGGGCATATGAATAAATTACCTAAGAGGACTTGAGTTAACTAAGAGAATTCCTTTAGAGACAAACCCGTAAGTAAAGCTAAACCTAAGCAAGAATTCATAATACGTTTTAAAAAGGTATTGAATTATTTAGTGACAATATTATGCTATGGTGGGTCCATGTGAGAGACCATTGATGGTATTAATTCTTACTTTGGCAAATTGTGACATATGATGGAATAGTATGTAATAATGATCATGCATGATTATGCATAGAGTCCGTATGCATTGTGATTTGTCCGTTGGATTTGTCGTAAGGCCTAGTTGCCTAGGAGTTGAACACACCTTAGTGCGGGTGCGAATAGACAAGTGGGGTCCCTGTAGTTGGCCTTGAGGGCGTTGGGGCGCGGGTGTTTCACAAAAGGCGGTGGTAGCCCCTACGGGACCGTGAGACAAACCGATGCAAACGCACCAACGATCTGGACCGGCCACAGCCCTATATCGAGATCTTGTGAGAATCTTCTTGTGTATAAAGCCTTGTTGCGCAAAATGACTGATTATTTTCTGGAAAGCACTTGTTTTTATGGCTGACGAGATACTAGCATGTCTCCCTGATCATTCTCTCCAAATGTTTTGTGTCTAGCTCCATGGAGTAGGATTTTGGTTATTGAGGGCTCATGTGTATAGAGTCCGTGCATTATTTGCATTTATCATTATTATGGTCTGGCATTGATATATTGTTGATATACCTATGACTGCCTGGGACTGTTT
This sequence comes from Ormosia semicastrata, assembly GCA_029884595.1. Taxonomy (NCBI): domain Eukaryota; kingdom Viridiplantae; phylum Streptophyta; class Magnoliopsida; order Fabales; family Fabaceae; genus Ormosia; species Ormosia semicastrata. The sequence goes on from JAQQTO010000063.1 coordinate 59,073,674, forward strand.
GCTTGATCATAACTGCTCTTGAATGTCTATTACTATTACTGTTGTTGTAAATGCTATGTGGGCGCTTTGCGCCGTTTGGTTTCTTGATGCTATAATTGGTAATGACGGAAGGATGTCTTACCTCTTTTCTTTCCTGTCTCTCCATTTCGTTTATATGTACATTGCGTCTCATCGAAGACAACCGTGAGGAACAGGAAGCTCCCAACTTCCCGATTTTTGGCCTTATCTTGACCGAGCGACCACGAGAAGACTATGGAGCCCCGTACACACGATTTTTGGGAGATGTACGTCGATTTTCTTAGGAGGGCAGAGTGCTTTGGTATATCAACTACTGATTCGAACGCCGTGTCTACACGGGAGATGTCTCGATATCACTAGCCCGGAGACGCCACGAACCACTGTCTTTACCGCTTTGCATTAGCCTACGTTTGGAGTTTCGGCCTACCGATACGTGAGATGTGGGCGATCGTTACTTCACTCCGAGAGAGGACTCTTTTCGTTCTACTGACTCGGGCCCCGTCCCGTGTCTCTGCTATTCCTATGGTGATTTCCTCGATGATGAGGAAGATCCGAGGAAGATCCCGAGGAAGTCCCTGAGGACGACCCCGAAGAGGACCCTGAAGAGGATCCTGACACGATTCCTCCTCACTTGAGGGATTGATGTTACTCGTAGCTACTGAAGGCTACCAGTATTTTATTTTGGGGGCCCGATGTTTTGTTTGTAGTGGGCTGTAAATTCTGATACCGTGGGGATGTGTATGTAATACTTTGGGGGCAGGTATAGCTTTGCTTTTGATGTACCAGGCTTGTAACTAAATGTTTTGATAAACTTATATATATATATATATATGATGATGCAGATGTTAATTCCTATGCATGTTTTTACTGTTTGATCTTTTATTTCCATTGATGTCTCGTCAATATGGTTACTAATCAAGAAAAAAAAAAAAAGAGTATATATATATATATAACCTAACCGCCAATTAAAATACCCAACTATAATCTAGTGAATATACGCGTCTTATTAAAACGAACAGGGTCTCAACTCACCTAACTTTATTTCCGCATTGTAATTGACCATGTGGCGTTCCCTTGGAAGAGGGCGTTACATTCTTGGTATCGAGCCGGTTTATGTTTCTTTGGGTCTTGTGGTTGAGTCTGTCTTGTTTGTCTTGTGTGTTCTCTCGAATGGTATTCGTAAAGGAGTAGTGTTTGGTATTTTTAGTGAATGCAACCGACTTTTCTGTGTTTTCGGATAATCGAACCGAGAAAGTGAGATGGCACGAAGGGAAGACATGGCAAAGGCTATTTACGATGCAAAGGATGGCCGAGGTCATCGCACAACAACCGAGCAAGCCGCACGACGATGAGAGAGAGTTACGCAACAACAAGAGCGAGGCGCTCAACAGTTAGAGGCTACTGCGATGCTCGAATTTAGCAGAGTTTCGACGCCATAATCCTCCTCAATTTAAAGGAGAATTTGATCCGGACAAAGCTAGTCTGTGGATCAAGGAGTTGGAGAAGGTATTTCGAGGAATGAATTGCGCTGAGCGTAAGAAGGTGGATTATGCTACTTTTATGCTAGTAGGCAACGCGGAGAACTGGTGGAACGGAGTGCGGAGGATGCTAGAAGCTGCGAACCGAGATATTACTTGGGAGTTGTTCAAAGAAAAGTTCTTGGACAAGTATTTTCCTGCGAGTGCAAGGCATGCGAAGGAGTCGGAATTCCTCAACCTGCGACAGGGGAATATGACTGTTAGTGAGTACGCAGCGAGATTCGAAAACTTGTCACAGTTTTCGACCTACTTTCAGAACCAACCAGATGAGGCTTGGAAGTGCCGAAGATTCACGGAAGGATTGAGGTACGAACTGAGGAAAGCTGTGATCACCTTGAGGATCAATGAATTCTCACAACTGTTGGATACTTGCTGTGATGTAGAGGCTCTGGAGCAATCTAGAGATATGAGGAATAGAAACTTTGGGCCTGCGAGATTCCAGAGAGGCGGCAATAACAGTGCTAACCGCTCCAGAAGAAGCCATACTCGACCAATGGGAAGTCACCAACAAGCCATGGGTGGAAGTTCAAGTGGAGGTTCTAGTGGGAACCGGACTGGTCAAAACTTGGCATATCCCTCCAAATGCCGGAAGTGTGGAAAAGATCATCTGACGAGGGATTGTCCTATCAAAGGGATTATCTGTTTTCGATGTGGGAAACTTGGACACATCTACAGAGACTGCAATCAAGCGAAGGTCGAACCTTCAATGAATGTTGCAAAAGCCAAGAAACCGCAAGCTGGAGGACGAGTTTACACTATGAGCGGAGCTGAAGCCTCCGAATCCGAAGATTTGATACTGAGGAGAAGGCATCATAGAAGGTAATCTTTTAACCGCATGTCTTGTATGACTCTCGGGGCAACCCATTCTTTTATATCGTATGATTTGTGTGCAAAAGCGAGTCTACTGTGTCGTCCTTACCTTTTGACTTAACTGTTTCTACCCCCACCGATAGGACCGGTAGTTACTACCAAAGTTTGTCTAAAGCTGTCCATTGATTGTTGAAGGTCGATCCTTTCTGGTCGATCTGATTTGTTTACCTCTTTCCCAATTAGATATTATCCTAGGGATGGTGGTTGTCTTCTAACCATGTTATGTTAGACTGTTCCGAGAAAGACCATAGTTTTTCCCATAAATGAGAATTCTAGATTTTTGACGGCCAACCGAATTCAAGCTCTCTTGAAAGAAGGAGCTCACGGATACATGCTACTGTCTTCTTTGAAAATCGAGAACGAGGTTGATGTGGACACAATTCCGGTGGTGAATGAGTTTCCGAAGTCTTTCCCGAGAGTGTGCCCGGTTTACCACCGGCTCGAGAGATAGAGTTTGCTATCGACTTAGTACCGGGAGCTGGTCCGTGTCTATAACACCGCACCGGATGGCACCGACAGAGTTAGCCGAGCTAAAGAAATGACTAGAAGAGCTTTTGGAAAAGCAATTTGTCGGGCCAAGTGTGTCACCATGGGGAGCACCAAGGTCTTGTTAGTTCGCAAGAAGGATGGCACCTCAAGGTTATGTGTGGACTATCGGCAGCTGAACAAAGTGACGATTAAGAACAAATATCCACTCCCGAGGATTGACGACTTGATGGACCAACTGAAGGGAGCGGCAGTGTTTTCCAAGATTGATCTGCGATCTGGGTATCATCAGATACGAGTGAAGACAGAGGATGTGCCCAAGACTGCTTTTCGCACCGATACGGTCACTACGAGTATATGGTGATGCCGTTTGGTGTGACGAATGCACCGGCCTATCTTCATGGACTACATGAACCGAATCTTTCGACCTTACTTGGATAAGTTCGTTGTGGTCTTCATTGATGACATTCGGTATACTCTCAAAATCGGGAGGACCATGCCGAACACCTCCGTATAGTTCTTGATTCTCGAAGGAGAAAGAATTGTATGCCAAACTGTCAAAATGTGAGTTTTGGTGGAAGAAGTCAAGTTTCTAGGTCACGTGATCTCAAAGAGTGGGATTGCTTTGTGGATCCATCGAAAGTGGAGGCGGTACTACGATGGGAAAGGCCGAAGTCGCAAATGAGAGATTCGAAGCTTCGTGGGTTTAGCGGGATATTACCGGAGGTTCATTGAGGGATTCTCCAAGATTTGGACCACTTACACAACTCACACAAGGAAAAACCAAACTTTTGAGTGGACCGACAATTGTGAGCGAAGTTTCCAAGAGTTGAAGAATCGACCGACTACCTCACCGGTGTTAGTGCTACCCGATCCGAATGAACGGTTTGAAGTGTATTGTGACGCTTCATACCAAGGGCTAGGATCTGTACTTATGCAACATGGAAGAGTGGTGGCTTATGCTTCAAGGCAGTTGCGAGTGCACGAGAAGAATTATCCGACGCACGACCTGGAGCTAGCGGCTGTAGTTTTTGCTCTGAAGATATGGAGGCATTTTCTCTACGGAGCAACGTTTAATATTTTCAGTGATCACAAGAGTCTGAAGTATTTGTATGATCAGAAGGAGTTGAACATGAGGCAACGGAGGTGGTTAGAATTCCTGAAGGATTACGATTTCCGACTTCTGTATCATCCTGGCAAGGCAAATGTTGTGGCAGACGCTCTAAGCAGGAAGATGATCAGTGTCTCTGCCCTGATGATCAAGGAAAAGGATCTAATAGAGCAATTCAGAGATGTATGGTCTTTTGTGAAGTTAGAACCTGGAAAGATTTGCATGAATATGGTTACCATCTCGAGCGAGTTGATGGACAGCATAAGAAAAGAGAGAGAAGAAGGACAAATTCTTACAAGAAGTGAGGGAACAGATGAAGCAAGGAAATGAAACAGAGTTTGCAGAGAGGAACGGATGGAATTTTGAGATTCCAGGGGAGAGTTTGTGTCCCTCGAATCAAGAACTTAGAGAATACATCATTAATCATGCTCACACAAGCCAACTTAGTATGCACCGGGCATGACGAAGATGTATCAAGACTTGAAGAAGTTGTTCTGGTGGCACGGAATGAAGAGTGACGTTACTAGACGTGTATCTACTTGTCTGGTTTGTCAAAAAGCTAAAGTGGAACATCAGAGACCAGCAGGATTGCTGCAACCGTTATCTATTCCGGAATGGAAGTGGGACAGTATTGCAATGGACTTTGTAGTTGGATTACCAAGGACAAAGAAAAGGTCATGATTCGATTTGGGTAATTGTGGACCGACTCACGAAATCAGCACATTTTCTTCCGATCAACATCAAGTACAAGCTAGAGAGATTGACTCAGATCTATATTGGAGAGATTGTCAGACTGCACGGTGTGCCTACAAGTATTGTTTCAGATAGAGATCCGAGGTTTACTTCAAATTTCTGGGAGAGTTTGCAAGAAGCATTGGGGACAAAATTACAACTTAGTTATGCTTATCATCCGAGACCGACGGTCGGATCGGAGAGAACAATCCAATCTTTGGAAGATTTGCTTAGAGCTTGCACCATAGAGCAAGCGGGAGTTGGGATGACATTCTACCCTTGATAGAATTCACCTACAACAACAAGATTACCATTCGAGCATAGGGATGGCACCCTATGAAGCTCGTATGGACGACGATGTCGAACACCTATGTGTTGGTACCAAGACGGCGAGCGCCTTACTATTGGACCCGAGATTATACAATGATAACCGAGAAGGTTAAGATGATTCGGGAAAAGATGAGGACGGCTCGAGTCGACAAAAGAGTTATGCAGACCGAAGGAGAAAACCTCTTGAGTTTGAGGAAGGTGAGCATGTATTCTGAAAGTCACACCTACGACGGGGTGGGCGGGCTTTAAAATCTAGAAAACTCACTCCTAAATTCCTTGGACCATACCAAATCATTGCTCGTGTAGGTCCCGTAGCATACCAAATATCCTTACCTCCTTTTCTTTCAAACATTCATAATGTTTTTCATGTGTCACAACTTCGGAAATACCTTCCCGACCCAAGTCATATCATAGCACCAGATCTGAGTACAACTAAAAGAAAACTTAACTTATGAGACGTCTCCTATAAGAATCGAGGATAGCAGGATAAAGCAATTAAGAGGCAAGGAAATCGCATTGGTGAAAGTGATCTGGAACGAGGTGACTGGAGATGCAACCTGGGAGTTGGAAGACAAGATGAGAGAGCAATACCACAAACTATTCTAAGGTATGCAAATTTCGAGGACGAAATTTCTTTTTAGAAGGGGAGTGTTGTAACATCCCGAAAATTCATTATTTTGTTAAAAACGATCATTTTATAATATTTGCAATTTTTAAGAATTTTTGTGGAATTTTCTAGAGATGATGAATATTTTAATATATTCTTCGTTTTATGTGTGTGCTGAGTGGAGTAGGAGAATAAAATATTTTCCCGAGGCCGGTAAACCTTGGACCGTCAACGTGTCAATGGGGGATCTTACTAAACCCGAGTCCCAGACACGCTTACGAGGTCTACATTTTGAGGTTTTATCTCGCTAGTGTAATAAATCATCGACAGAGGTATTTAATCAAGGAGACAAGCTTACTATGCACTTCGTAGAGAAAGCGTGCGAAGCTTCTCAAGGAAGCTTCTTTGAATCATTTTTTAATATTTCTCTCTCCTCCCATTTTTGTGCTGCACATTTGAATTAAGGGGCTTAATTCATTCGCAATTCACACATTTTCCTCCTCCTGTACGTAGCACTCATCTTTCTCTCTTTCCATTTCTCCTTCCAGTGAAGCACCATCCACCCACCTTCATATTTTCATCCTCCAATACCGTCACACTCCAAACACCATTTCGTGTTTGGAGAAGCACCACACCCGAGGGAATCATCTTCAAAGCTCTACGTTTTCTTCATCTTCTTTTCCTCCACGGTTGAAGCTTAAAGGTTGGAACTTTAAGGTAAAGTCCTTAGCTTTTTCCTCATCTCTCCTCATTTTCGTAACCCCCTTGTCATTTTGATGACCATGGGTATCCATTTCAACACTTGATTCGATTTTGGTGAGCTTGAATATTTAAGGATCTCTTGGGAGCCGACAATATCATTTCGACCAAAAGGAGCGAGCCTTTCTTTGTGCTTCTCTAAGGTAAGAGGAAGACACTCCTCCTCAACCTCTCTTAGCATTTAGGAACGTCTGTGATTTTGTTGAGGGTCTTTCTCGCTTTTGTATGTTGTTTGTATGGTATATATGTTATTTGAGTGTTTGAGTTTGAATGTACATATATATATATATATAACTGGATGTCTTGGAATGTGTAATATTGAAGGGAATGAGTTCCAATTTGTTCTCGGATAGTTACGATGTTGAGCCCGAATGTGGAAACTTCATGTGGAAATTAGTAATAGTATGAAATCTGGCCAAACTCGTCGAATACAATAACACGATCTTTTGGTGATATGTCAAAATCCGTCGAATGAAGATTTCGACCATTTCGTCGAATGATAAGACTGTCGAACGTGATAACCCAAGCCTGTCGAACGTGATAACCCAAGCCTGTCGAACGTGATAACCCAAGCCTGTCGAACGTGATAACCCAAAAACCGTCGAACGTGATAACCTAAAACCTGTCGAACGTGATAACCTAATTACTTAATAAAATGTTAAAATCCGTCGAGTAAGGACTCATGGCCAAGCCTGTCGAATTTGATGTCCTAACTACTTAGTGAAATGTTAAAATCCGTCGAGTTTAGACTCCTGACCCTTTCCGTCGAATGTCAAACCCGTCGAATTTAGATTTCTGACCAGCAAACACTAAGTGAAAATCCGTCGAGTTTGGATCTTCGACCACTAAACACAATGTCAATATCCGTCGAGTATGAACCTCGATCATGCCCGTCGAGATCGATCTTCCGACCAAAAACCCGTCGAATAGAGTCCCTGGACACTTATAAGAAAATGCCCCAAAGTCAATAATCGTCGAATTCGAGAGACAATGCCTGTCGAGTAGATGAATTTCCCCAGACCCATCGAAATTAGAGATTTCGACCAGTGTTCGTCGGTTCGACACTTGGGAGATTTTCTCCAACGTCGACACCTATACCCGTCGAATTGAGGCTTTTTCGACCATCCGGGGAGTCCGAAGCGTTTTGATCTTCGTCCGACAGAACCCCATCCGACAAACAAATAATTTCTTCGTCCGACAGAACCCCCATCCGACAATGACAAATAATTTCTTCGTCCGACAGAACCCCATTCGACAAAGACAAATGATTTCTTCGTCCGATGAATCCCCATCCGACAGAAAAATGTTTTCCCCATTCTTTCCCCCTCCTATTACATTATTCTTCGTCGAATAGCAACTTCAATTATTCATAAAACGTAGTCTCTGTCGAATTCAAATGTATACCTATCACGCAAAACCTTGGGACTAATAGAGGAATATTGATCATAAATAAATGGGATGACTAGAAATTACTTAGGGATGCATAAACAGGGAAGAACCTGAGAGTGTGAGATTTTGAAATCTTAAAATAACCTTCAAAGGGCATATGAATAAATTACCTAAGAGGACTTAAGTTAACTAAGAGAATTCCTTTAGAGACAAACCCTGTAAGTAAAGCTAAACCTAAGCAAGAATTCATAATACGTTTTAAAAAGGTATTGAATTATTTAGTGACAATATTATGCTATGGTGGGTCCATGTGAGAGACCATTGACGGTATTAATTCTTACTTTGGCAAATTGTGACATATGATGGAATAGTATGTAATAATGATCATGCATGATTATGCATAGAGTCTGTATGCATTGTGATTTGTCCGTTGGACTGTCGTAAAGGCCTAGTTGCCTAGGAGTTGAACACACCTTAGTGCGGGTGCGAATAGACAAGTGGGGTCCTGTAGTTGGCCTTGAGGCGTTGGGGCGCGGGTGTTTCACAAAGGGCGGTGGTAGCCCCTCCGGGACCGTGAGACAAACCGATGCAAACGCACCAACGATCCTGACCGGCCACAGATCCTATATCGAGATCTTGTGAGAATCTTCTTTGTATAAAGCCTTGTTGCGCAAAATGAGTGATTATTTTTCGGAAAGCACTTGTTTTTATGGTGACGAGATACTAGCATGTCTCCCTGATCATTCTCTCCGAATGTTTTGTGTCTAGCTCCATGGAGTAGGATTTTGGTTATTGAGGGCTCATGTGTATAGAGTCCGTGCATTATTTGCATTTATCATTATTATGGTCTGGCATTGATATATTGTTGATATACCTATGACCGCCTGGGACTTTTGCTTGATCATAAGCGCTCTTGAATGTCTATTACTATTCTTGTTGTTGTAAATGCTATGTGGGCGCTTTGCGCCGTTTGGTTTCTTGATGCTATAATTGGTAATGACGGAAGGATGTCTTACCTCTTTTCTTTCTGTCTCTCCATTTCTGTTTATACGTACATTGCGTCTCATCGAAGACAACCGTGAGAACCAGGAAGCTCCCAACTTCCCTGGTTTTTGGCCTTATCTTGGTGAGCGACCACGAAGACTATGGAGCCCCGTACACACGATTTTTGGGAGATGTACGTCGATTTTCTTAGGAGGCGTGAGTCTTTGGTATATCAACTACAGATTCGAACGCCGTGTCTACACGGGAGATGTCTCGATATCACTAGCCTGGAGACGCCACGAACCACCTGTCTTTACTGTTTGCATTAGCCTACGTTTGGAGTTTCGGCTACCGATACGTGAGATGTGGGGCGATCGTTACTTCACTCCGAGAGAGGACTCTTTTCGTTTCTACTCGGGCCCCGTCCCGTGTCTCTGCTATTCCTATGGTGATTTCCTCCGATGATGAGGAAGATCCCGAGGAAGATCCCGAGGAAGTCCCCGAGGACGACCCCGAAGAGGACCCACGAAGAGGATCCCGACACGATTCCTCCTCACTTGAGGGATTGATGTTACTCGTAGCTACCGAAGGCTACCAAGTATTTTTATTTGGGGGCCCGATGTTTTGTTTGTAGTGGAAAAATGTAAATTCGATACCGTGGGGATGTGTATGTAATACTTTGGGGGCAGGTATAACTTTGCTTTTGATGTACCAGGCTTGTAACTAAATGTTTTGATAAACTTATATATATATATATATGATGATGCAGATGTTAATTCCTATGCATGTTTTACTTCTGTTTGATCTTTTATTTCCATTGATGTCTCGTCAATATGGTTACTAATCAAGAAAAAAAAAAAAAGAGTATATATATATATATAACCTAACCGCCAATTAAAATACCCAACTATAATCTAGTGAATATACGCGTCTTATTAAAACGAACCGGGTCTCAACTCACCTAACTTTATTTCCGCATTGTAATTGACCATGTGGCGTTCCCTTGGAAGAGGGGCGTTACAGGGAGGATGTTACAAGAAACACCAGAGTGATGCCTTACCCTTGTTACTTAGGTACCAAGTACGGCATCACATAGGGTATGACTAAAACTCAAAGAAACAGGTGGCAATGCAAGAGGGTCGACGAAAAGAGAATGAAGATCCACCAAATGTTGACCAAAGTAAAGACAAAGTGTCAATGGGTTGTAAAGGAGGTTTGAATTAACAGAGAAACTGAAGCTGGTACAAACTCTAGGAAGGAAGCTCTAAAGATTTCACTAAAGGAACCCCAATAAAAAGTCAAGCTGGTGGGAAGACAAAAGCAAAAGACAAATAACATAGATGTAACTTGTAACACCCTAACCCTAATATAGTAGTATATTATATACCATAATAAAAAGAGTTAAGCATGTCACTTTCACTTTAACACATCAATAAAGTATTCCATAATAACTATACAAGCTATTAAAGAGAGCCAAGAAGGAAGAAAGTTTAATATATATACCACTTGCCATAAACGAGCTCATTGTCATATACAAACTTTACATAAAAATAAGCAAGATAAATAAATACATGCTTAGATCCAAAAGAAACAAAATAAATTACTCTAAATCTTTTGCATTTTCTTCTTCTTATTTCCTTTTTAAGGGCCTTGACCTGGATTTACATGGAAACACAACTGAGAGAGAATTCAAAAATTCTCAGTATAAGTATCCCAAAACCAACATTTATAACATTTGCAAAGTATAAACAACATAGGTACAATAGATTATTACCAACCAAAGAGACAACTACCCATACAATTGTCTAATAATGCAATGTATAATATGTCATATGAATATGCCTAAGAAATGCCTTAAAAAGTATGCTTATGTAATGCTTGTGCAAGTTTTTGTTTTAGAAAACATATGATACTCACATATTCCTAGGAACCGCGTTCCCTTGTATTTGTATGAGTAGGATAGGCAAACGAACCCTTACACTACTTGGTCATCAGTGGATTCCTTCCCCTCACATAAGTAAGAGTACTGCTACCACCCCATGTACCAGTAACCCTGACCATAATAGTTATCTAGCTACGAGAATTTAGGACTAGTCCTTATTCTCTAGCCAAATGGTTGTGCACACCATATAAGGTCATAATACGTAAGAATAACAAGTGTAAAAGCATGTAAAGTGTTCACATAAGACAAACCCTTCATAAAGTTCTCCCTAGCCTAGTGAAAGAGCTAATACTAGAAACATGCACTCTTGACTCAACTTTATCTCATAAAGGAACCAACCCATGTCCCTAGGATGTTCTCATAGTTCAACCTCAAGGAACGAGAGAGAAAAACATGGTCCACATGCCAATCAAGCTCAACTTTGCCCAAAAAGGAAGAAATTAGTTCAACTTTATCACTTAAAGAAGGCACTACAACTTTTAGGGCTCTTAACTTCCATTGACTAATTCAATTGGATCACAAATAACCAATACATAGCCTAACTCATGTTAATCTTAGCCCAAAAAGTACACAACTTTATTTTCAAAGATTACTAACCGGTTATCCCCATGATTAATCGGTTAGGGCCCTTAAATTTGTGTTTTCCAACAATCCATAACTGATTATCACCTTTTAGTAATCGGTTAGGACCCCTCAAATCTATTTTCTAGTTGCTGAAATAATTGGTTAGCATACCTGGCTAACCGGTTATCTCATTATACAACTCTCTGCCACAAGCCAATATCCTATTAGGCTTATTGCCTAACCGGTTATTGCATGGCCTAACTATTTGCCAAGGCAAGATAATCGGTTATGGCACTTCCATAACTGGTTATCTGCTTTAACAGTAGAATGCCCAACCTAGATAATCGATTAGGCCACTACCATAACCGGTTATCTAGTGCATTTTTCAGCAGAAAATAGAGTCTCCTCACTTGGAAACTCAACCCAAAACTCTTCTCAACTCAAGAACTACAAAACGCCTCATGTGGAAACCCAAAACTCTAAATCTCTTGCCCACACTTTACTTTCCATAGGTCTATTTTCCTGGAATCATTATAGAAATCACAACACACAGGGTAAGAATCATAAATTCTCAGTAGTTTAACAATAAAATATGTCATCATAATCATTCTAGCTATTTTGGGGAAAAACTCAAATAAAATCACAATTCACACTAAAAAGGTGGTAAAAGCCAAAACAACTTCCTTCCTCTTCCCAAAATAGAATCTCATTTTATCAATTAGTATAGAAACCATTTCCACACAAAATCTGTAAATATACATCACAATCTCAAATGTAAGCAATTGCCTATACAATTGCAATGTCATGAATATGTCATGGTAAGTAACAGCCAAACAATTGTCATGCATATGCCTAGTAATGCCTTATGTTCATGCCTATGCAATAACCTAGAAATGTAATTGATAAAGTCATGATACCATATTCAGAAACCCAGTTCCATGGTAATGTTATGATATGTCATGAGCCTTGAACAAAACAGAGGGACTTAGTTCCGCAAGTCTTGAACAAGCACAGGAACCCAGTTCCATAAGCTTTTTTAGGTAGTGAGGGAATGTCGATCCTAAACTATTTGGTGATAGGGAGGGAATGCCCTTCCTCACACTATCAACAGTGTAGGATCACCTCTGATAGCGAGGAAATGTCATATCCTTAACTATCTTTCACTTAGGATAATACCTAGTAAAGAGAAAGGGAAAACACCATCCTTAGCTCAACTACCAGGATAATGAGGGAGCGAATTGACCTTCCTCAGCCCATTACTATGATAGGGAGGGTATGTTACCTTATCACACTATCATATATTATCACCAAATGTGAAGAACACATCCTTCATTAATCACACGTATGAAAAATAATGGCTAATTACCATAATAATTAGCATACTAATTGATTTACATTCATCATATTATTACTTCATTAAATATCCCTAATAGAGTCTCAACACTCAGTAGAAATCATACATGAAGATTCTACACAAGTTAGGAGCTTCATTTTAACAAAATAAAGATCCTGAAAATTTTTGGGTCTAGGGCGTAGGCGTTCTCTGGCTGGAGCCCTGCATGCGCATCATCAGGGAAAACTTTCTTGGCATTAGGCACTCTGGTGCCTAGGCGCGAGAGGGTTTCCCTTGTCTTTTTAGGCACTAGGTGCCTAGGCGCCTAACGCTAGCACCTAGGTGCCAGTGCACCAGAATTCTGCAGAACCGAGTCACTGTTCCATTGGGAGCAAAGCCCCTTTCAGCCTCTCAAACTCAATTCCTAAAGGGTTTTCAACATCAAACGTGGTCCCTTAACATGTGATACTCCTCAACCACTAAATTCAACTCATCAATTTATGGATTCAAGCTCACTCAAGCAAGAAAATACCTATTTACTAACTTACTCTTCAAAGAAGCCCATGGACATCTACCAAGAAAAAATAGGCAACCATACATCTAATAAGTTGAAAACACTCAAACTTAACTCTTTGAACCAAGAATCAATCCAAGAACATAGATTTGTTCACCAAACCCATTTCTCTCTAATCATGTAACCTAACATCACACAAGAAGAATCAAAAAGGGAAATATGAGTTGAAACCCCCGACCTTTAGGGTCTTGAAAGAATGAGCTCAAGAGTTCTTCATATTTTCCCCTTTCTTCTTCTTCATTTCCTCCTTCATTTCCTAGTTCTCCTTATCTGTCTTCTTTCTTTACTTTTCCCTTGTGCTTTCTTGGTAGCCAACTGTTAGAGTGAGTGACAAACTAAGAAAGAAAGTCAAGAAAGATGGCTCTTAAAGAGTCGTGGAAGACTTGCCAAAATTAGATATTTTGGTTGGTACATTGTATCTATTAAGAATACTTAGATTTCACTAAATCAAGTTTCCTAACTTCCAAAGGTATTAGAATAAATCATAAGATTCATCTAAAACTTAGTGTGAATGTTTATGTCTTGAAGCATATCAAATGGGTTTTTGATGATAACAAAGCCAAAGATAAAAATCAAGAACAAAAGAGAAGACCAAGATCAAAAGAGGTATATTAGATATAGGTCTTAGAATATCAATGTAAAATGCCCTTTAAGTATCTCAAGATTTCTCAAATGGTTTTTCAATATATCATTTCCAAATAAATAGGAAAATTCAAAGTTAAACATGTTTTTCAAGAAACTTGAGTTTCAATCTTAAATATAACACTCTTAAAAGGATTTATGTTTAATCAAATGTCTTGAGGTGTTAGAAATGGCTTACAAGCTTTATTGGACTTGAAAAATGTGTTCAAAGGCCAATGTAATCGATTACATGATGTTTGTAATCGATTACACAGCAAACAGAGGCCTTGTAATCGATTACATGAGCAATGTAATCGATTACAAGTAAGTCAGAGGCCATGTAATCGATTACACCAATAATGTAATCGTGTACAATAAGCCCAGAAAGGCAAGAACACGTTCAAAGAGTTATGTAATCGATTACATGGATATTGTAATCGATTACACAGCAAGACAGAAGTCATGTAATCGATTACATGGATATTGTAATCGATTACAAGCAAGTCAGAAGTCATGCAATCGATTACACCAATAATGTAATCAATTACACAGAGCCCAGAAATCCAAGAACACGTTGGAACAACAATGTAATCGATTACATCTTTTGTGTAATCGATTACATGCATCCTGACAGAGTCTAACGACTATTTTAACTGCATTAAATGCTTGGCTTTATCACCCCCAACGGCTCCTTTCTTCATATAACTTATAAATACTTGCTTTGAGTCTTCATTAAGGGTTGAACTTCAATTTAGAACATCAATCTAACACTCATATATGAGAATCAATACTAAAAACATTTTTGCCCTGTTTTTGTGAGAAAACTTGAGATATTCAAAAGGGGCATTGTTAGAGCTTCAATTTGTATTAATCTACTCTTTGAGAGAGTTTCTATCATACAAACACTTTGCTTATTGTGTAAAGAGGGTGAGGTATCCCTCTAGTGAAAAAGGGTGAGGTATCCCTTGTTGAGAAGAAACTGAGGTATCCTTCAAAGGTGTAAAGAGGGTGGGGTATCCCTCAAAGGTTGTATAGGGTGAGGCATCCCTATTTTGAGGCTCAAAGCACAAGGGTGAGGTATCCCAAGGTGTTGTTGAGTGGTCCAATCTGTAAAGGTTTTCAAGCACCAGTTCAAACTTGAAGTTTAGTGAAAAATCTCGAGTGGTTCGCTTAAGGACTGGATGTAGGTCACAAGGGGTGGCTGAACCAGGATAAATCCTTGTGTTTGATTCTCTCAACCCTATCTCTTTACATTTGTGCATTTATTTTATATGCTTGCTTGGATGTTATTCATCTTGGCTTGTTTAATTTATGAGTGAAGTATTCAATCTCATTTATCTATTCACTTCAATTGTCCAATAGCTTCAACGAAAATTGGTAAACAAAAGTTTTACGAAAGTTTTGTGAAAATATTTCATAAACTCAATTCACCCCCCTCTTGAGTTTGAGGCCACTTGGCTAACAAGTGGTATCAGAGCTAGGCTCTTGTGTAAAGGGCTTAACAACTTCAAAAGAAAGTGATGGCCTCCTCAAATGATTTTATAGAAAGTTCTTCAATCTATAGACCTCCATTTTTCAATGGAGATGGATATGTTTATTGGAAAGAAAGAATAAAATTTTTTATTGAAACTATTGACTTAGATGTGTGAGATGCTATTGAAAATGGTCCTTTTGTTCCCACACAAGTTGTAAATGGTATAAGAATTAATATACCAAGAAGTGAATAGACGAATGAAGATAAAAAGAAGGTTCAATATAATTTGAGAGCCAAAAACATTATTACCACATCTTTGGGGCTGATAAATTTTTTAGAATTTCAAATTATAAATCTGCTCAAGAAATGTGGGATGTTTTAGAAGTAACCCATGAGGGTACTAGTGAAGTGAAAAGATCAAGAATTAATACTCTCACTCATGAATATGAACTTTTTAGAATGAACCATATTGAAAGCATTCAAAAAATGCAAAAACGTTTTACACATATAGTTAATCATTTAGCTTCATTAGGAAAGACATTTTCAAATGAAGATCTTATTAACAAAGTTTTAAGATGCTTGAGTAGGGATTGGCAACCTAAGGTGACGGCTATCTCGGAATCTAGAAATCTTGCTACAATGACTTTAGCCACACTTTTTGGCAAGCCCAAGAACATGAATTGGAGTTGATTAAACTCAAACAAAGTGAAGAAGTTGATAACAAAAAGAAGGGGATTGCTCTCAAGGCCACTTTCTCCATGATTAATGATCATGATGATGATGAAAATGATGGAGATGACTTGGAAATAGATGAAGAGAATTTTGCTCTACTAGTAAAGAAATTTGGAAGATTCTTCAAGAAGAGTGGAGCTCAAAGAAAACCTCCCTTTCCCTAAAAGAATGTCTATCACAGAGGGGAAGGAACCTCATCCACTCCTAAATGCTATGAATGTGGAGATTTGGGTCACATGAAGATGGAGTGCCCAATTTATCAAAGTAAAGTGGAAAAATATCACAAGAGATCCTCAAGGGAGAAGAAAGAAAGAAGAGTCTACATAGCTTGGGATGATAATGACATGGATTCAGCTGATAGCTCAGATAATGAGAAAGCCAATCTAAGTTTCATGGCTAGAGGAGAAGAGGAAGATGAAAATGACATGGAGGTAACATCTTCAAATTCTGAATCAAACTATTCCCCTTCCTATGATGAATTGCAAGATGCATTTGAAGAATTACATAATGAATCTATAAGACTTGCAAAACTTGTTTCATCATCCAAGAAATCAATTCCCTCTTTTGAAAATAAGATATCTATGTTAAATAAGGAAATTGAGGAACTTAAAATAGAAAATGAAACTCTTGGACTTATTGATGCAAATTCTTCATGCATGACATGTTTATCACTAGAAAATGCATCTACACCCTCATCTTGCTCATCATGTAAAACATTTGAAATTAAGATTGAGGACTTGAAAAATACTCTTTCAAAATTTACCTATGGAAGAGATAATTTGAATATTTTGCTTGGAAACCAATGATGCGTTTTTCAAAAGGCTGGTTTAGGGTATAATCCTAATAAACAACAAAAGTTTCTCAAGAACTTCTTTGTTTCATCAAGTACATCAAGTAATCCCTTTATTAAATACTTTCATTGTGGTAGGAAAGGACATAGTGCATCAAATTGCAATGTAAGGAAGAATATCAAGCTAGGAACTAAATTAGTTTGGGTTCCCAAAGGCACTTTACCAAAGACTAACACACAAGGATCCAAGAAAATTTGGGTACCAAAAGTCAAAAATTGAAGTGTGTTGTAGGTGTGCTTGAAGGCTAAGAATTAACTTTGGATATCTTGAAAAGTGGCCGCTCCAAGAAAATGCTTCATGCTATCCTCCTTATCTCCAAAAGGCTTGAACTTGCATCCTTTGGTTAAGTGGAGTCTTGTTCTATGCTTTACTTGGTTAACATCTTGAAAAATATCTTTTATATGTCTTGCATATGCTAAATGAATATGCATCTTATGAGAAATAACATACATAATATCAATTTCTTTGAACTTGTCATAATGGTTTAATCATGCATCTAATTTGCTGCATAATTCATCATCCTTCTGCATAATATGCAATTTTCTGCATAATACATTAACTTGTTGCATAATATACTTTCTTGATGCATAATATATTGTTTCGCTGCACAATAATGTGCTTTGGATCATAATCTGATTGGAATATATGCTTAAATGATGTTTGAAATTGTTCTGGAATGATTTGGAACTTTTTTTTATTCAAGTCTGGTCCTTCATGATGCTTTCCTTATGCTTAATCTTTATCTAATCCCATATGGCTCTTGTATATGACTCTTATTTCTATTGGCATAAATGATAAATACTAGCTAAGTTTCTCATCATATGCATTTACTATTGGTATCACATATTGATGTACTAAACGGTTATACTTTGATATTGATCCTGCTGGGCTGAAATGATTATACAAAATCTGAATGCTTATGTCTTCTTTTTGATAATGCCAACGAGGGAGAAATTAGTGAAATATATTGCATGTGTACGGGGGAGTTTTACGCTTTCACATATTCTATATCATGCACACATTACGGGGGAGAGTTGCGCTTAATTATCTGTAATCAAATAAATGCATATATTTCTCATTCTATTGAATGTTTAGTTTGTCATCATCAAAAAAAGGGAGAATGTGAATGCTTATGTCTTGAAGCATATCAAATGGGTTTTTGATGATAACAAAGCCAAAGATGAAGATCAAGATCAAAAGAGAAGACTAAGATAAAAAGAGGTATATTAGAAATAGGTCTTAGAATATCAATGTAAAATGCCCTTTAAGTATCTCAAGATTTCTCAAATGGTTTTTCAATATATCATTTCCAAATAAATGGGAAAATTCAAAGTTAAACATGTTTTTCAAGAAACTTGAGTTTCAATCTTAAATCTAACACTCTTAAAAGGATTTATGTTTAATCAAATGTTTTGAGGTGTTAGAAATGGCTTACAAGCTTTATTGGACTTGAAAAATGTGTTCAAAAGCCAATGTAATTGATTACATGATGTTTGTAATCGATTACATAGCAAACAGAGGCCTTGTAATCGATTACATGAGCAATGTAATCGATTACACCAATAATGTAATCGATTACAATAAGCCCAGAAAGGCAAGAACACGTTCAAAGAGTCATGTAATCAATTACATGGATATTGTAATCGATTACACAGCAAAACAGAAGTCATGTAATCGATTACATGGATATTGTAATCAATTACAAGCAAGTCAGAAGCCATGTAATCGATTACATCAATAATGTAATCGATTACACAGAGCCAAGAAAGCCAAGAACACGTTGGAATAACAATGTAATCGATTACATCTTTTGTGTAATTGATTACACGCATCCTGACAGAGTCCAACGACTATTTTAACTGCATTAAATGCTTGGCTTTATCACCCCCAACGGCTCCTTTCTTCATATAACTTATAAATACTTGCATTGGGTCTTCATTAAGGGTTGAACTTCAATTTAGAACATCAATCTAACACTCATATACGAGAATCAATCCTGAAAACATTTTTGCCCTGTTTTTGTGAGAAAACTTGAGATATTCAAAAGGGGCATTGTTAGAGCTTCAATTTGTATTAATCTACTCTTTGAGAGAGTTTCTATCATTCAAATAGTTTGCTTATCGTGTAAAGAGGATGAGGTATCCCTCTAGTGAAAAAGGGTGAGGTATCCCTTGTTGAGAAGAAGGTGAGGTATCCTTCAAAGGTGTAAAGAGGGTGGGGCATCCCTCAAAGGTTGTATAGGGTGAGGCATCCCTGTTTTGAGGCTCAAAGCACAAGGGTGATGTATCCCAAGGTGTTGTTGAGTGCTCCAATCTGTAAAGGTTTTCAAGCACCCGTTCAAGCTTGAATTTTAGTGGAAAATCTTGAGTAGTTCGCTTAAGGACTGGACGTAGGTCACAAGGGGTGGCTGAACTAGGATAAATCATTGTGTTTGATTCTCTCAACCCTATCTCTTTACATTTGTGCATTTATTTTATATGCTTGCTTAAATGTTATTCATCTTGGCTTGTTTAATTTATGAGTGAAGTATTCAATCTCATTTATCTATTCACTTCAATTATCCAATAGCTTCAACGAAAATTAATAAACAAACGTTTTACGAAAGATTTATGAAAAAATTTCATAAATTCAATTCACCCCCCCTCTTGAGTTTAAGGCCACTTGGCTAACACTTAGTTTTACAATTTCCCAATTTTTCCATATCTATGACGAGTCAATTCGACATTAAAACACACTCTCAGTATGCTTAAAAATACTAAACTAACTCTTATTATTCTCAAATTTTAACTACACCTTATTCCACACATTTGTAACCTTGAAACAAATTATCCAAATTTATTTCCATTAATAAAGCAATTTATGCCAATTTTGAAGCTAATAACAATTATTTATCTCATATAGTGTTACAGCAAAGCTATTAAACCACCTCAGAAAGCCACAAAATTAAACAGGCATGTTAAGCAAGTATTAGGCTACCTTTATAACCATATGCAAGTTTAACATGTTTTCAAGGGTGTTTACATTTTGCCCCTCCTTTTTAAAATGTTATCCCCAAAATTTGGTTTACCTAATGTAAGAAGTCCTATGCAACTTACATTTAAAACAAGCATGACCAAATCTCAAAAAAACAAAATTTCTTCTACGTACTCACTTTTTTATGAACCAGGAGACTGTGTTGTCTCCTTGCCTTGAAAAATATAGACTCTCCTCGGAGTTGTGGGTCTAGTATCTGGCTTTGCCTCCTTCCTTTGAGGACAACTCTTCTCAAAGTGACCCGACTTACCACAAGTAAAACATGTTGCCAGGTCAATTGTACAAGCTTTATCTCCATGATATCTACCACACTTAACACATCTTTGCCCATGATCGTCCGTCTGAATTTGCTTTCCTTTGTCTTTTTAATATCTAGATTGTGAAGCACTCCTCTCGGAACTATCATCTATACTTTTTCGTTTGTAATAATCTTATGATTTATGCTCCTATTGTGGTCTCAAACTAAGGGGTTCTACAACTCTGTATTTACTGACTAAGGTGGGGAAATCACAGATCTCAAAAGGTTTCACTATCCTCTTCAAGCTTTCTCTAAATCCAGTTTCAAACTTTACCCACTTCCAATTATCATTCGGGTTGTAATGAAGGTAAGAAGAGAATTTGGACAACTCTTCAAGTTTTGCTACATACTGTTCCATAGTCATGTTCCCTTGATTCAATTGTAAAATCTCCATTTCCTTTTCCTCTTGTATGTTCTGTGGAAAATATTTCTCCAAAAAGGCAATCTTAAATACTTCCCTAGTAATTTGGGTCCCTGCTACTTCTGTCATCCTTCTCGTACCATACCACTAGTGCTCAACATCTCCCTTTAACATGTACATAGAAAAATACATCTTTTGATCATTTATACATCTCTTCATCGCAAAAATTTTCTCCAACTCACTTATCTAGTTCTCGGCCCTCACCAGATCATACTCCCCTCTGAATGATGGAGGACTAGCCTTCCAGAACTCTAAAAGGTCATGAAAATCTTGGTTTATGTCCACTTGTACCACTAGTGCTGGCTGAGGTTGCGCTGGTTGTGTAGGTTGATTGTTTCCCAATCTCTTAAGCACCCTTACGGTTGTAGCTGCCTACTCCTTCATCGCATTAGCGTTGCATTCGTTTGTTCCCTCATTGCATTAGCCATTCTCATCACGGCCTCGTCCATATCCGGACCTTCTCTAGTTGAGTTCCTAGTCTCCCTAGTTTGCCTAAGAAGTGCCATAGTTTCCTATACATATTAAACAACACATATTGAGTTGATCAATCTCAATGTCATATAACCATGTAACAGTAGCTACTAACAATCCAACCTAAGGAAAATCATGCAATTTTATTCAAACATCTCAAATAAGAGACTAAGAAATGCATAACACACAAAGGAACTCCTAAATATGCCTAAGCATAATCAGTCCACACCTCGGCTCAACAAGATGAACCAAGTGCTAATACCATAATGTAACATCCTAAATTTAATACTAACAATATAATCAGAATTATACCACAGTAATTAGATCTAAGCATGCTACTAACTATTAAAAACATGTCTAACATAACAAGCTCTTATATATAGGATATATGAGCCACGTAAAGGATGAATATTACATAATTTCTGTATTTATAAAAAATACATAATATGTACAAAGCTTGTAAACTAGGCCTCTTAAGGCACAAAATATACAATATTTCAAAAGGGTTCCAGCATACATCCAAAAAGAAACTACTAAGTACAAGTTTAAGCTATGGTAAGCTTCCAAATCTCCCGCCTGCCTGCACTTTACTTTCCATAGGTCTTCTTTCATGGAATCATTATGGAAATCACAACACACGGGGTGAGGATCATACATTCTCAGTAGTTTAACAACAAAATATGTTATCACAATCATTCCAGCTATTTTGGGGAAAAACCTCAAATAAAATCATAATTCATACTAAAAATGTGGTAAAAGCCAAATTAACTTCCTTACTCTTCTCGAAATAGAATCTCATTTTATCAATTTGTATAGAAACCATTTCAACATAAAATCCGCAAATATACATTATAATATCAAAAGTAAGCACTTGCCCACATAATTACAATGTCATGAATATGTTATGGTAAGCAATCACCCATACAATTGCCATGCATATGCCTAGTAATGCCTTATGTTCATGCCTATACAATAACCTAGAAATGTAATTGATAATGTCATGATACCATATTTAGAAACCCAGTTCTATGCTAATGTTATGCTATATCATGAGCCTTGAACAAAATAGAGCAACCTAGTTCCACAAGTCTTAAACAAGAACAAGAACCCAATTTGTAACATCCACTCCAACTAGTTAGTCTTAATTAGGGTTATAGAAGTTCTGTAACTCGTGCAAGAGTTATATGTTAACTTAGATGACCTTTTTAAGATAGTTAGGCTATTTTGCTATAACACAAAGTATGGAAAGTAGCTGATAATAGCCTAAAGAGTGATGTAATACCCTTGGTAAGATGATTAGGCTTGTATATGGTTACAAAGTAGCATATAACTTGCTTAACATGCCAGTGAAGTTTTGTGACAATCTTAGTTCGTTTAGGCACTTAGTTATAACCCAGAGGCTGAAAAGTAGCTTAAAATGACTCAGACATTGGCTTTAAAGGATAAGTTGAGGGAAACAAGTATAGGTAACTTTTTTCTAGGTCACAAATGAGCTAAGTAAGATGTAGTTAAAGTTTCAAGACAATCAGAGTTAGTTTGGCATTTTTAAGCATACTGGTTGTGTATTTAATACTGAAATGACTGCCAGCAGATATGGAAAATTATGAAAATGGTGAAACAATAATTTAAATGAATCTTATGATTTATTCTAAAGTTGTTGGAAGCTAGAAAACATAAATTAGCATATTTTGGGTGTTCTTAGTAGATAAGGAAGTTCCAACAAAATATCTAAAGGGATATGATGTCATTATCTCATTTCTCTCTCTTGGTTAAAAGGCAGCAAAAGCTACAAAGAAAGGAAAACAGAAGAGAGAAGAAGGGACTGAAGGAGAGAAAGGAAAGGGGGAAAAGAAGGGAGACTAAGGGAAGATCAAGATTAAAGCTTAGAGCTTGGAGATTGATCATCCATACAAGAGGTAAGTGGTTTCTATTCATCTTTCTCCCCTTTGATTCTCATTGAAAGAGGTTAGAGATTTTGAATGAAACTAGGGGTTTGAATAGCCAAATCCATGTTCTTGGCTTAGTTCTTGATTCCAAGTTCTAGGTTAGGATAATTTCAGCTTAGTAAGTGTAAGATGGCCATTTATGGCTTAAGATCAACCATTAGAGTTCATAGAGAAAGAATTTGATATTGGTTGGAGTTATGATTTTGGACCTAAATTTATGCCTAAGTGAATTCATAGGTTGTATAAGAGTTACAACAAGTTTAGGGGCCTAGATTAGTGTTAGAAATCACAAGGAAACCAATCTTCGATGATTGGAAGTTAAGATGAGATTTTTATAACAGTTAAAACAATCTGCAGAAATTCTGCAAAATTGTTGTCACGCAGAGAGCACCCAGACACTCTACACAGAGCGCCTAGAAGCTCATGTGCCAGGGATGAATGTTCATGTAGCAGGGTGCAGAGCGCTTAGGCACTTAGTACAGAGTGCTTAGATGCTCAATGCCCAGGAAGTTTTATGCACATCAGAGTGTAGAGCGCTTAGACACTCAAACCAGAGTGCTTAGGCGTGTGGCGTGCGACAACACAAGGATGTTCCTTGCCTAGTGAGTGCTCGGACGCTTGAGGAGAGAGCGCTTAGGCACCCATCACAAAATTCAACAAAGAGTTATTTTTTATGTTTTCAAATTCCTAGCTAAATGGAATCATTATATATATATTTCCTAACGTGTTTGAGGACACAAATAGAGATATTTCAAGAGAGGAACTATCACCTAGAATAAATGAGAAAGATTAGGATTAGAGCATCCTAAAAGTGAAGGATTGCCCTAGGTAAGGATGTAGCACCTTTGGCAACCTAATGTTGCATTAGACATCACTCAAGATGTGATAAGATGGTGCATTAGAGACGAGTATACTAGGATAGATTGTAGGATTCACTCTAGTAAGAATAAGGAAGGTATATGTAACACCCCTCAATTTAATTGTCATGACACAATCGTCATTATCCCGCAGTCACTAAATTTTTGGCGTGCTACAACTTCTTCATAATACTTTTCCAAATTTGAATATATATATATATATATATATATATATATATATTTATATATATATATATATATATATATATATATATTTTCATATATATATAAAGGAAATATGAGCCACGAATGCAATAATACATAATTCGTCGTTAACAAATATGATTTAAGAGAATATATATAAAATACAGTACGTAGGACTAAATTAATTAAGTTAAAGCATATAGAACATGGCACATTCCTCATATCACTCACAATGAAATACATCAAGATTTACTTCAAAATGTAAATATATTAAAAATACACCATAACATGATTAATGCAGAAGAAAACATAAACTACCCATAAGACATCCCTGTCTAAGGACTTGGGTACTCTATCGGATCCACCTCGGGATCCTCCCCCAGGTCGTCTAAAGATATAAGAACAGGACCGAGTGTGGTCCCACAGGTAGGTGCCCTAGCAGCTGATGCCATGGAATCCTCATCGTAACGGGGAGTGCAAATCAGATCGCCCCATAGCTCCCGAATGGGCATAGCAAACTCTAAATGCATAGATGTAGTAAGTGTTAGGATAGGATCTCCATCACGAGTCCTCCTGACAGTCAATATCAGATCCCTAACATATCGTACTCGTTTTCCAGCCCAATCGACTCGCCACGCGTTAGCACCACCAGTGAACACAATTCGAATGAACCCAATAGAACCCCCTTCGTGACGACATCACCGGATGCAGTAGGTCAAACCAAGAAAGTCCAAAAGAATCGAACCTCGTTCCCACTTACAGTCTTTAACCAAGAATTTACATAGAATAAGAAACGTACAAGAAAGAGGTGTGACATCCTACTTCATTACCAATTATGGCAGTAAGAAATAAAAATGGCGTAGGACGGCCACGTAGCATTACAAGAAATATAAACAGTATCAAGAGGCAGATATTTAAACAACTTAGCAGTTCCAGGTAATTATAATATCGATAAGATAGCAAATCCAATCATCGCATAAATTAAATGGCAAGTAATATATATGTGTTCACTATGCACATGTGCATGATAACCAAATCCTACTCCATGGAGTTAGACACGAACATCGGAGTGAATGATCAGGGAGACATACCAGTATCTCGTCCGCCTTGGACCAAGTGCTTACCATGAACGGTCAATCAATAATGTTGCGCATAGGCTCTATACAGCAGCATTCTCACAAGATCGCGATATAGGACAGTGCCCGATTAGGATCATCGGTGCGTTTGCATTGGTTTGTCCCACGGTCCAGCAAGACTACCGACTGCCCACTGTGAGATGCCCGTGCCCCGACGCCCTCAAGGTCAACAGCAGGACTCACACTAGTCTATTCGCACCAGCACTAAGGTGTGATTCAACTCCTAGGCAACATGGCCTTGACAAATAGTCCACCAAATTTTCTCAATGCATGATGACTCCATGCATATATCAGGTAATGATTATTATTACATACCTTTTCGCAATATGCCACAATTGGCCACAGTAAGCATCAACACATCATTGGTCCCTCACATGGACCCACAAGATCATATTATCAATATTTTAATGAAATAATACACTTCCAAGGTTTATTATGAATTCTCACTTACACTATTAATTCTTGTTTCTCTTATTCAATTAATCCTCAATTAATACATTATACTTTTAGGCACATTATGAAATTACGCTTAACTTTCTATACCCTTCTTAATAAGTTTCTCTTTTTGAGAAATGCTATCACATTATTTATTTACTCATTATTATTTTAATCACATAAGTCCATCATTAAATCTTAAACCTAATTCCCTTAGAATGATTTAAATTGGATCATTTGTCAATCTTACTTGCACTCATGGTCTTACTTTAATTAAAATTTATTCTAAGTCTTTGGATAAATCTTCATTATTGGTTCTTTCCATTTTATGAGATCCTAATTAATTCATAATTATCAAATGAATTAAGTTTTACTTCAATTTAATATTTCTTATGAAATTCTTTTCATTATTAGGTTCTTACTTTAAGCTTAGTCTTATTCACTTAAGGAATTTATTTCTAAGTCTTACCAAGTCTCAAACATCCTTATTTATCTTTAAGGTCCAAAGAATTCCTTTAAGTTACTAAATTTATTTCCTTCCATTACATAATTCTCTTATTTATTTACTTGATTAATTAAATGTCATTGTTGTATAAAGTTACATGATTAGGCCATTTTGAACCCTAGAGGCCGTGAGCCTTAGTAATTCTTGGGATTTCAATTTTTCATTCCATTAATTACATGTTATCAACTTGATTAGCTATGTCTTCCACTTGTTATAAATTTTCACCAAGAACCCTAATTTAGGGTCCCAAAATCGTGAGCCTCATGGAAGAGGACCAAGTCATTTTTGCTTCCAAATCAAGATTCCAATCCATCCAAACACATACATATACATAATCAATCAATCAAATAACTTAAACAATTTAACAACAACATGTAATCATATAAATCATACAAAAAAAGAATAATCCTCAATAGGATTTTATCACAATCAATCACAACACAATGTTCCTTACTACCAAGAGAGGTTGAAGAGGATTATCTCCCTCTTACCTAGAGGAGAAAACAAATAATAGAACTCCCTTGAAGCTCCCTTGAATTTTCGGATTCCACCAACACCAAAACCCTAGGGCATCAAACTTTCACAAGAATCACAATCAAAGCTTGAAAAAGGCATCCATAGTCACCATAGTGACCATGGATCACGAAAACGAAGAGAAAAAGAAAGAAGGATGGAAGCTTTACCTTAAAGCTTGAAGCTTTGTCTTGGATGACAATGGAGGAAAAGTTGGTTTTTGAAGGAAACCTTTCAAATAGAAGTTGTAGAGAAGGTTGAGAGGAGTATAGAAATGGTGTTTGGGAAGAGAAAAGATAAAGAGAAATGGTGGAGGAGGGGCTGAAATTTTCGTGGTTATGGAGGGGGTAGAGAGAAGGAGGAGAAAAAGCTTGAAAAAGATGAAGGTAGAGAGAGAAAGTGCATAGGAAAATGAATGAACACTTTTTGGTTTTTGAAATTAAAGTAGTATAATTAATTGCATGAAAGCACAAATTTTCCACCTCTAAAGTGTGCAGCAGCCGTGAGTGGAGTGTGAGGGAGGAGAGAGAAAAATTGGTTAACTTCCTTGGGAAGCTTGGAGGAAATTTCCTAGAAGCTTCCTTGATAAGCTTTGCACATTTCTCAATAAAGTGCAAAGTAAGCTTGTATCTTAAATTAAATACTCTTGAACAGATGATTTATTACACTGTTAGAATATTTTTCCCAATGAATGAAGGTTACAGTTGATGAAAATAATATTTTATTGTTCATCGAATAATTTTATGATACAACGATTTTATTTATCAGATAAAACTTTGAAGAACACAAACCTCGTAAACTGTGCCCGGCCTCAGGTTTAGTAAGATCCCCCGTTGACACATCCACAGTTCAAGGTTTTCTAGCCTCAGGGAAAATATTTTGTTATCCCGGCTTCGTTCAGCGCACACGTAAAACGATGAATATTATAAAATATTTAACATTTTCAAAAAAATCCACAAAAATTCTCAAAAATCACAAATATTAGAAAATGACTATTCATGATGAAACAAATGATTTTCGAAGTGTTTACATTGACTCTGCTCAGTGTGCACGTAAAATGAGAAATATATTAAAATATTTAACATTTTCGAAAAAATACAAAAAAATTCTCAAAAATCACAAATATTATAAAATGACTATTTGTGATGAAACAAATAATTTTTAGAGCGTTTACACTGACTCTGCTCAGTGTGCACGTAAAATGAGGAATATATTAAAAATATTTGACATTTCTGGAAAAATCCTGAAAAATTCCTAAAAATCTCAAATATTATAAAACGACTATTTATGATGAATAAAAAAACTTTTGGGATGTTACAATATAAGCCTTAGGATATCCAAGAGTAGTGGATCACCTTGGGAAGGTACCTTGAACCTTAAGCAACAAAGAGTTGCAAATGAGAACCACTCTTGAATTAGATTTACTTGAGTGGAGACAAGGTTGTGTTTTTAGTTTTGAATAGGGAGTTTTACTAAGTCTCTAGTTAAATGGAACCTTGTACATTGTAGAATACACGATAGGATGAATGTTGACTTGTAAGCTTGTCATGTTCATTAAGTATGCAAAGTTCTAAAGAAATGCTCATTATTTCCTTAAGCAAGGTCAAATGAGGCATTAATTATGAAATACTCTTTCACTAGGATGAGTTGAGACTATAGGAATGTTAAGGTGGTGTTTATGTAAGAGGTAAACATTGTAACATCCCGAGAATGCCTACAGGATTGACAATTGTCTCCACAAACTAACACGGTTCTTTTCAGCGTACTTTGTCCTCACTCACACGCATCCTAGGAAACTTCCCAGGAGGTTACCTATCTCACAATTGCTCTAGGTCAAGCACGCTTAACCATGGAGTTCTTATGTTCTAGGCTCCCGAAAAGAAGTTACAACTTGTTGATATGGCTATGCTAAATCAATTCCTTTAAGCCATCCTCAACTATGCAATCCCATACATGCACAGTCTCTGAATCCCTCTCTTTCTGGTGCGTATTCAATTCATTCATGTGACCCTTCGCCTAAAAGCCTGCCAGAAGCTGTAACATCCTGTTTTTTCATTTTTCTTGAAATAAATGAGTTTTATAATATTTATGATTTTTTGTGAATTTTTGGGAATTTTAATTATTTTGAATATTTAATATTATTTTGATATTTTAATATTATCTTGAAAACTGTATGTCTGAATTTTGTTTTCCTGAAAATATGAGTTTTATAATTTTTATGATTTTTGTAAATTTATGTAGAACTTTATGAGCTTTTGATTATTTTAGTATTATTTTGAGTTGTGTGTGGGCCCGGGGTGGACCCGAGGTGGACTTGAGGCGGGCCCAAAAATATAAATATTTTTTCTTGGACCAGAAAGTTTTGGACTGTCAAGACAGGATCGAGGGATCTTACTAAACTCGAAACCCGGAATAGTTGACAGGGATTTTCTATATCTGAGTTTTCTATTATCCATTGTATAATAATAACAGTAGCTGTTATCCATTGGGTAATATCTGTTAGAAGAATATCTTAATGATTCAGCTAGTGACTCTGCACTACGACTCACCATACTCACTCAACTATTCTAGAAAATTCTATGATGACTCACCTAGTAAATATCTGAGGATAAATATCTAAGAATAAATATCTACCACGAAAATATCTTGATAAAATATCTTAAGTGTAATTATGAAGACTGAAAATTTATAAGCTAAATATCTTAAGGGTCATTATGAGCCATTATTACTAAGCTTTATGACAACCAATAGGAATTGGTCAAACATAGTGGCTGGACTTTGTTGTGAGCCGTTGGATGGAAAACTTGATGGAAAAGCCTCAAATCCTCACTGTTGATCTAACCAATGGTGTGAAAGCAATCTTGCTAAAGAAGCTTATGATATCAACCTTAGATTTAATCAATGGTTAGGAGATGAAGCTATTTTTAATGGTTAGGATTTAGTCAATAAAAGTGGCTAGATTGATTAGTTACTAAGTAACTAGATAATCTAACTTAATTATCCTAATAGCTTAATTAACTAAGTGAACTAATTTAATTGCTTAATAATTAGAAGCTAATTACTAGATAAATATCTAATATCTAGAAACATGACATAATCATGATCTATAAATGACATAATAATGTAATTAACTAATTAGAATGTAATTAGAAAATCCTAATTAAATTAGTTTAAGAGAAACTATTAATTATTTAATTAAGGTATAACTAAGAATTAAAATAGAAGTAAGCTTAGTTAATTTCTCCTTGACTCTCACAGTTGCCTAGTGTATTCTAGGGGGTTCTTGATTCATCTTTCATGACCAATACATGACACTTTGATAACCAAAGCCATGTGCACTCATGTGAGCCAATGTGCTTATGTTTAATCTTGTAAAACAAGCCTTGAAACCTCTTCACAATCACTCCCACGGCTACACACTTAGGAGTTGGCTATTTCATTTTCACTTTCTCACATTTTGTGACACTTAAACCATTCTCTCTCTTCTCTCTCTTCCAATTATTCAAGAACACCAAGAACAAACACCATTTTCTCTCTTCTTTAAAGCATTCGACCTCCATAGCCTAATCCTATCTCCACACCTCTATAATTTTATCCAACCTTACTTTCCAAACCCAAACCTTATTCTAAACATCTTTCCTCTTGTGAGTTTTACCTAAATCCTACTCTAAGAGCTTCAAAAAGCAAGCTTTGATTTCTTACATCTAAGGTAATCTCTTGATTCTTTGGCTCTAAGTTGAATTTCTAATTTTCTAGACCATGATTGATGTAACAGCCCAATATTTGCTACCCAAATATATCGTCATATAAATGAATAACCCAATATTGACCCTGCTACTACTAACAAACATCAACGTTTAACCCATATCATTCACACATAATGAGTAAATATGGAGAGCCACGATAACAAAAGTTATATATATACATCACAGCTTCAAGGGTATACTGTTATACATAACCTGAAACAACTAAGCAAATATAAAACATTTACATATGCTCAGCTCAAAATAGCATCTATACTATGCTAGTCTTCATACATTTTCTTCTTCCCTTTAGAAGAGCTCGAACCTGGATTTACATGGCAACACAATCGGGGTGAGAAAACATATCTCAGTAGAAGTATTCCAATACCAGCATATACACATATATGTATAATCAGATAATATCACAATTATCAAGTTGACACTTCAATCATGGAAGCAACAACACCTCATCTCAACAACACGCAATCGCCCATACGATTGCAATGCATGAAAATGTCATGATAGCAACCGCCCATACAATTGTCATGTTATGCTTAATTATGACTAATAATTATGTCTATGCAATTTTCTAAGTATGGAGGTGAATAATGCATGATACCACATCCAGGACCTCTAATCCCATGGTAATGTCATGAATGCATGAAACATGAACAAAGTAATGGAAGTCCATAGTTTCATCCATACCCTTGAACAAGCACTGGAATTCCCATCCAGCAAACATCATTATCCCAGAGGAAATCCATCCCCCCCGAGTAGTGAAGTCCCATCAACTACACGGTTATCGTTAATGAACAAGGAAGTCCATCCTTAAGAATTTCACTATATTAGGAAGGTTACCATGTGCCTTACCTGATATAGAACACCCACTTCACTGGGGCTTACACATTTCAAAAAGGCATTTCATACCATTAAGTATATCATCATGTCTAATTAACTTCTCATAATTAGCATTAAAAACCTCAATAGGTTTCGCGAACATCTCATGCAATACAATTACTAATTACTTCCCATAACTAGTTTTATAATTGATTTATATACATTCCAATTTCATTTCATAAACAAATCATCAACTACTTTTAAAAGTACCTTATCACTCTTAAAAGAGCATACACAAAATAGTTCCCACACTCGGGAAACTCAATTCCTCGATCCATCACAATACAAATTATATGTATATATATATAGCCACGTCTAATTACCTCCCGTAATTAGCATTTCAAGTCAACTTGACTTAATACATTCACGCTTCATCAATTACTCCTATTAGAGTTTTAACATACTCTACTAGGCATAAACAAAGTATCCTAGCAATTAGGAACTTCAAAACATCAAAATAGAAATTCTGATGAAATGCATTCTAGGCACCCTAAAAAGGATGTTTTTCATTAATTCACCAAAAATCCATCTTAACTGATAAAATTCTGAAATTTTACAAGTAGATAGCCTTATGTCTTATCTTTCAAATGTGATAAGAACCAGGTCATTCCGATAAACACAACTTAAGTTATGTTACAAATACCACAAGCTGTCAGGTTACTGTCCTGTATCACGCCTAGGCTTGGTTTTACCACGCCTAGGCGTGGCAGTCTCTGTCTCGCTGGACTGAAAAACTGATCAGTCCACGCCTAGGCGTGGCCATGTTGCGCCTAGGCGTGACCCTTTTGCAGAAAATTCTACAGAACACGAACCACTGTTCTAATGGCCCCAATCTGTTTCCAACCATACAAACATGGATTCTAAGTGTTTTCTAACTCCAATAATGGTCTCTAAACTTATTAGAATCATTAAACACTAAACTCAACTCATTAATCTCTCATTAACCTTTCAAATGACAATTATTCATCAAGAGTCAAAACCCTTCTCCCAAATACCTATTTCTCACTTTCCACCACAAAACATTACATAAATATTCTTAAGAATCAATTCAACCACCAAGCTTCATTTAACTCTTTACAAGTTCTAATCCAAGTTTCCAAGGTGTTCAATCCACTCAAACCCTCAAGAACCCACAAATCCTCATTTTCACCTATTTCATACATACCCCAAGCATAACAATCATAGAAGCAAAGATGGGAGTTGGGAGATGAGAGCAAGAACCCCCTACGTCAAGGCTTGAAGATGAAGATGAAGCAAGACCTTCACTTGGATCCTCCTTTTCCTTCTTCTCCTTCTCTTTTTTCTTTCTTTTCTCTTCTTCTTTCTCACGTTTTCAGCCTCTCTACTTTTCTGCTCAGTTCTTACCCCTCAAATATCCCCACCGTGGGATATTTCAAGAAGAGAAATTCCTTTTGAATTCTCTTGATTGGGTACTAAAACCCCGCTCTGCTAAGAACACTCAAACTTCTCCAAATCTAATTCTGTAACTTCCAAAAGATTCAAAATAAATTCGAGATTCATTAAAAATTGTTTCACCAAAAACTGATATTTCCATATCAGCTAGGGGTCAATTCGGCACTAAAACACACTACCAGTATGCTCAAAAATGCCAAACTAACTCCAAAAATTCTTAAACTTTAACTGTATTACAGTTTCCACATTTGTGACTTGGAAACAAACTCTCCACAGTTATTTCCACTAACTAAGCAGTTTAAGCCACTTCCAGAGCAAATAACAGCTATATTCCTCACTTAGCGTTACAGCAAAGTGCCTAAACGTGCTCAGAAAGTCACAAAACTTCACAAACATGTTAAGTAAGTATTAGGCTACCTCTGTAACCATATACAAGCCTAACATGATTTTCTAGGGTATTACATTCTCCCCACCTTTTTAGAATTTTGTCCCCAAAATTGGTTTACCTTGTGTATCAAGTTCTAACAACCAACATACAACAACAGATATAATCCAATTATAAGAAAACTAAGATACTAAGCGAAGTTACCGAATTTTCTAAAACTAGGAGATGGTGATGTCTCCTCGCCTCGTACAACATAGACTCTACCCCCAGCGATGGGTCCATCTTCAGTCTTGTTCTCTTGCCCCTGAGAACAACTCCTAGCATAGTGTCCCTTCTCTCCACACTTATAACAAGTTATTTGGTTTCCCCAACATACCCGGTTTCCGTGATACCTACCACACTTATTGTAAGTTTCTTGCAAATCTTCTTTCTGAACTTTATGGTCTTTTTCTTGTGGGTGACTGGATTTAGGATTACCTTTCCCATTTCCACCATCCACTTTCCTCTTCTTTTGAAGACTTTGCAAATTCCGCTCTGCTTGAATTTGGAGATTTTTAGACTCCACAATTCTACACTTGTTCACCAAGGATGGAAAATCCCTGATTTCAAAAGGTCTCACAACCCTCCTTATATTTCCCCTTAGTCCGGACTCAAACCTGACACACCTCCAGCTCTCATCCGGATTCTGCCCAAACTGTGAAGAAAACTTGGACAACTCATGAAATTTTGCTTCATATTGTCCAACTGTCATGTCCTCTTGTTGAAGATTCAAAAACTCTTTCTCTTTGTCATCTTGTAAACTCTTTGGAAAATGTTTCTCCAAAAAGATCCCTTTGAACACATCCCACGTGATCAAAGTCCTTCTTTGTCTCCAATGACCTTACGGTGTTTCGCCACCATTGTTCGCTTCCCCCTCAAAGCATGAAAGAAGCAAAAGAAACTTTTGCTCTTCTGAGCAAACCATGACCTCATAGATCTTCTCTAATTCAGTCAACCACTCTTCCGCTTTAACCGGATCACAATCACCCCTGTATATCGGAGGATTCATATTTCTGAATTCTGCAATGTCGAGAAAGTTCTGATTTCTCCCGACTGGTACTTCTTGTACTGGTGGTGGTACCGGTGGTGGTACTTGTTGCTGAGGTACCAACCTCTCTAAAACTCTAGTAGTTGCCGCTGCTTGTTCAGTCTGCTGCCTCATGGCATTGGCCATGGCCATCATAGCTGCAGCCATCTCTGTACCTTCATTATCAGAGTCCCTATTCCGGCTCCCACGTGGTCGCCCTCGTGCTGCCATAGTCTTCTGTAAACACAGAACAATCCATATTGAGTTAGCTAGGCTCAATATCATGTAACCGTGTCACAGCAGCTAAAGCAAACATCTCAAAGGCAAAACATGCAATTCCACTCAAACAATCACATGTAAGAGATAAGAAATGCATAACCATCATTACACATGCATAAGCATAGTCAGTCCACACCCCTAGCTCAACGGGATGAAGCGCTCGATACCAAAATGTAATGTACCCAATATTTGCTACCCAAATATATCGTCATATAAATGAATAACCCAATATTGACCCGCTACTACTAACAAACATCAACGTTTAACCCATATCATTCATACATAATGAGTAAATATGGAGAGCCACGATAGCAAAAGTTATATATATACATCATGACTTCAAGGGTATCTTGTTATACATAACACTGAAACAACTAAGCAAATATAAAACATTTACATATGCTCGACTCAAAATAGCATCTATACTATGCTAGTCTTCATACATTTTCTTCTTCCCTTTAGAAGAGCTCGAACCTGGATTTACATGGCAACACAATCGGGGTGAGAAAACATATCTCAAGAGAAGTATTCCAATACCAAGATATACACATATATGTATAATTAGATAATATCACAATTATCAAGTTGACACTTCAATCATGGAAGCAACAACACCTCATCTCAACAACACGCAATCGCCCATACAATTGCAATGCATGAAAATGTCATGATAGCAACTGCCCATACAATTGCCATGTTATGCTTAATTATGACTAATGATTATGTCTATGCAATTTTCTAAGTATGGAGGTGAATAATGCATGATACCACATCCAGGACCTCTAATCCCAAGGTAATGTCATGAATGCATGAAACATGAACAAAGTAATGGAAGTCCATAGTTTCATCCATACCCTTGAACAAGCACTAGAATTCCCATCCAGCAAACATCATTATCCCAGAGGAAATCCATCCCCCCCGAGTAGTGAAGTCCCATCAACTACACGGTTATCGTTAATGAACAAGGAAGTCCATCCTTAAGAATTTCACTATATTAGGAAGGTTACCATGTGCCTTACCTGATATAGAACACCCACTTTCACTGGGGCTTACACATTTCAAAAAGGCATTTCATACCATTAAGTATATCATCATGTCTAATTAACTTCTCATAATTAGCATTAAAAACCTCAATAGGTTTCGCGAACATCTCATGCAATACAATTACTAATTACTTCCCATAACTTGTTTTCGCAATTGATTTATATGCATTCCAATTTCATTTCATAAACAAATCATCAACTACTTTTAAAAGTACCTTATCACTCTTAAAAGAGCATACACAAAATAGTTCCCACACTCAGGGAAACTCAATTCCTCGATCCATCACAATACAAATTATATGTATATATATATAGCCACGTCTAATTACCTCCCGTAATTAGCATTTCAAGTCAACTTGACTTAATACATTCACGCTTCATCAATTACTCCTATTAGAGTTTTAACATACTCTACTAGGCATAAACAAAGTATCCTAGCAATTAGGAACTTCAAAACATCAAAATAGAAATTCTGATGAAATCTGCTCTAGGCACCCTAAAAAGGATGTTTTTCATTAATTCACCAAAAATCCATCTTAACTGATAAAATTCTGAAATTTTACAAGTAGATAGCCTTATGTCTTATCTTTCAAATGTGATAAGAACCAGGTTATTCCGATAACCACAACTTAAGTTATGTTACAAATACCACAAGCTGTCAGGTTACTGTCCTGTATCACGCCTAGGCTTGGTTTTACCACGCCTAGGCGTGGCAGTCTCTGTCTCTTGGTGAAAAAGCGATCGATCCACGCCTAGGCGTGGCCATGTTGCGCCTAGGCGTGACCCTTTGCAGAAAATTCTACTGAGAACACGAACCACCTGTTCTAATGGCCCCAATCTGTTTCCAACCATACAAACATGGATTCTAAGTGTTTTCTAACTCCAATAATGGTCTCTAAACTTATTAGAATCATTAAACACTAAACTCAACTCATTAATCTCTCATTAACCTTTCAAATGACAATTATTCATCAAGAGTCAAAACCCTTCTCCGAAATACCTATTTCTCACTTTCCACCACAAAACATTACATAAATATTCTTAAGAATTAATTCAACCACCAAGCTTCATTTAACTCTTTACAAGTTCTAATCCAAGTTTCCAAGGTGTTCAATCCACTCAAACCCTCAAGAACCCACAAATCCTCATTTTCACCTATTTCATACATACCCCAAGCATAACAATCATAGAAGCAAAGATGGGAGTTGGGAGATGAGAGCAAGAACCCCCTACCTCAAGGCTTGAAGATGAAGATGAAGCAAGACCTTCACTTGGATCCTCCTTTTCCTTCTTCTCCTTCTCTTTTTTCTTTCTTTTCTCTTCTTCTTTCTCACGTTTTCAGCCTCTCTATTTTTCTGCTCAGTTCTTACCCCTCAAATATCCCCACCGTGGGATATTTCAAGAAGAGAAATTCCTTTTGAATTCTCTTGATTGGGTACTAAAACCCCGCTCTGCTAAGAACACTCAAACTTCTCCAAATCTAATTCTGTAACTTCCAACAGATTCAAAATAAATTCTGAGATTCATTAAAAATTCTGTTTCACCAAAAACTGATATTTCCATATCAGCTAGGGGTCAATTCGGCACTAAAACACACTACCAGTATGCTCAAAAATGCCAAACTAACTCCAAAAATTCTTAAACTTTAACTGTATTACAGTTTCCACATTTGTGACTTGGAAACAAACTCTCCACAGTTATTTCCACTAACTAAGCAGTTTAAGCCACTTCCAGAGCAAATAACAGCTATATTCCTCACTTAGCGTTACAACAAAGTGCCTAAACGTGCTCAGAAAGTCACAAAACTTCACAAACATGTTAAGTAAGTATTAGGCTACCTCTGTAACCATATACAAGCCTAACATGATTTTCTAGGGTATTACATTCTCCCCACCTTTTTAGAATTTTGTCCCCAAAATTGGTTTACCTTGTGTATCAAGTTCTAACAACCAACATACAACAACAGATATAATCCAATTATAAGAAAACTAAGATACTAAGCGAAGTTACCGAATTTTCTAAAACTAGGAGATGGTGATGTCTCCTCGCCTCGTACAACATAGACTCTACCCCCAGCGATGGGTCCATCTTCAGTCTTGTTCTCTTGCCCCTGAGAACAACTCCTAGCATAGTGTCCCTTCTCTCCACACTTATAACAAGTTATTTGGTTTCCCCAACATACCCGGTTTCCGTGATACCTACCACACTTATTGTAAGTTTCTTGCAGATCTTCTTTCTGAACTTTATGGTCTTTTTCTTGTGGGTGACTAGATTTAGGATTACCTTTCCCATTTCCACCATCCACTTTCCTCTTCTTTTGAAGACTTTGCAAATTCCGCTCTGCTTGAATTTGGAGATTTTTAGACTCCACAATTCTACACTTGTTCACCAAGGATGGAAAATCCCTGATTTCAAAAGGTCTCACAACCCTCCTTATATTTCCCCTTAGTCCGGACTCAAACCTGACACACCTCCAGCTCTCATCCGGATTCTGCCAAAACTCTGAAGAAAACTTGGACAACTCATGAAATTTTGCTTCATATTGTCCAACTGTCATGTCCTCTTGTTGAAGATTCAAAAACTCTTTTTCTTTGTCATCTTGTAAACTCTTTGGAAAATGTTTCTCCAAAAAGATCCCTTTGAGCACATCCTACGTGATCAAAGTCCTTGCTGTCTCCAACAGCCTTCTGGTGTTTCGCCACCATTGTTCTGCTTCCCCTCTCAGCATGAAAGAAGCAAAAGAAACTTTTTGCTCTTCAGAGCAAACCATGACCTCATAGATCTTCTCTAATTCGGTCAACCACTCTTCCGCTTTAATCGGATCACAATCACCCCTGTATATCGGAGGATTCATATTTCTGAATTCTGCAATGTCGAGAAAGTTCTGATTTCTCCCGACTGGTACTTCTTGTACTGGTGGTGGTACCGGTGGTGGTACTTGTTGCTGAGGTACCAACCTCTCTAAAACTCTAGTAGTTGTCGCTGCTTGTTCAGTCTGCTGCCTCATGGCATTGGCCATGGCCATCATAGCTACAGTCATCTCTGTACCTTCAATATCAGAGTCCCTATTCCGGCTCCCACGTGCTCGCCCTCGTGCTGCCATAGTCTTCTGTAAACACAGAACAATCCATATTGAGTTAGCTAGGCTCAATATCATGTAA
The DNA here is from genome assembly GCA_029884595.1 of Ormosia semicastrata. Taxonomy (NCBI): domain Eukaryota; kingdom Viridiplantae; phylum Streptophyta; class Magnoliopsida; order Fabales; family Fabaceae; genus Ormosia; species Ormosia semicastrata. The sequence continues at coordinate 59,112,395 of JAQQTO010000063.1, forward strand.
CCGTGTCACAGCAGCTAAAGCAAACATCTCAAAGGCAAAACATGCAATTCCACTCAAACAATCACATGTAAGAGATAAGAAATGCATAACCATCACTACACATGCATAAGCATAGTCAGTCCACACCCCGGCTCAACAGGATGAACTGCTCTGATACCAAAATGTAACAGCCCAATATTTGCTACCCAAAGATATCGTCATATAAATGAATAACCCAATATTGACCCTGCTACTACTAACAAACATCAACGTTTAACCCATATCATTCATACATAATGAGTAAATATGGAGAGCCACGATAGCAAAAGTTATATATATACATCACGACTTCAAGGGTATATTGTTATACATAACTTGAAACAACTAAGCAAATATAAAACATTTACATATGCTCAGCTCAAAATAGCATCTATACTATGCTAGTCTTCATACATTTTCTTCTTCCCTTTAGAAGAGCTCGAACCTGGATTTACATGGCAACACAATCGGGGTGAGAAAACATATCTCAGTAGAAGTATTCCAATACCAGCATATACACATATATGTATAATCAGATAATATCACAATTATCAAGTTGACACTTCAATCATGGAAGCAACAACACCTCATCTCAACAACACGCAATCGCCCATACAATTGTAATGCATGAAAATGTCATGATAGCAATTGCCCATACAATTGCCATGTTATGTTTAATTATGACTAATGATTATGTCTATGCAATTTTCTAAGTATGGAGGTGAATAATGCATGATACCACATCCAGGACCTCTAATCCCATGGTAATGTCATGAATGCATGAAACATGAACAAAGTAATGGAAGTCCATAGTTTCATCCATACCCTTGAACAAGCACTGGAATTCCCATCCAGCAAACATCATTATCCCAGAGGAAATCCATCCCCCCCGAGTAGTGAAGTCCCATCAACTACACGGTTATCGTTAATGAACAAGGAAGTCCATCCTTAAGAATTTCACTATATTAGGAAGGTTACCATGTGCCTTACGATATAGAACACCCACTTTCACTGGGGCTTACACATTTCAAAAAGGCATTTCATACCATTAAGTATATCATCATGTCTAATTAACTTCTCATAATTAGCATTAAAAACCTCAATAGGTTTCACGAACATCTCATGCAATACAATTACTAATTACTTCCCATAACTAGTTTTCGCAATTGATTTATATGCATTCCAATTTCATTTCATAAACAAATCATCAACTACTTTTAAAAGTACCTTATCACTCTTAAAAGAGCATACACAAAATAGTTCATACACTCAGGGAAACTCAATTCCTCGATCCATCACAATACAAATTATATGTATATATATATAGCCACGTCTAATTACCTCCCGTAATTAGCATTTCAAGTCAACTTGACTTAATACATTCACGCTTCATCAATTACTCCTATTAGAGTTTTAACATACTCTACTAGGCATAAACAAAGTATCCTAGCAATTAGGAACTTCAAAACATCAAAATAGAAATTCTGATGAAATCTGCTCTAGGCACCCTAGAAAGGATGTTTTTCATTAATTCACCAAAAATCCATCTTAACTGATAAAATTCTGAAATTTTAAAAGTAGATAGCCTTATGTCTTATCTTTCAAATGTGACAAGAACCAGGTCATTCCGATAACCACAACTTAAGTTATGTTACAAATACCACAAGCTGTCAGGTTACTGTCCTGTATCACGCCTAGGCTTGGTTTTACCACGCCTAGGCGTGGCAGTCTCTGTCTCGCTGGACTGAAAAACTGATCAGTCCACGCCTAGGCGTGGCCATGTTGCGCCTAGGCGTGACCCTTCTGTAGAAAATTCTGCAGAACACGAACCACTGTTCTAATGGCCCCAAATCTGTTTCCAACCATACAAACATGGATTCTAAGTGTTTTCTAACTCCAATAATGGTCTCTAAACTTATTAGAATCATTAAACACTAAACTTAACTCATTAATCTCTCATTAACCTTTCAAATGACAATTATTCATCAAGAGTCAAAACCCTTCTCCCATATACCTATTTCTCACTTTCCACCACAAAACATTACATAAATATTCTTAAGAATCAATTCAACCACCAAGCTTCATTTAACTCTTTACAAGTTCTAATCCAAGTTTCCAAGGTGTTCAATCCACTCAAACCCTCAAGAACCCACAAATCCTCATTTTCACCTATTTTATACATACCCCAAGCATAACAATCATAGAAGCAAAGATGGGAGTTGGGAGATGAGAGCAAGAACCCCCTACGTCAAGGCTTGAAGATGAAGATGAAGCAAGACCTTCACTTGGATCCTCCTTTTCCTTCTTCTCCTTCTCTTTTTTCTTTCTTTTCTCTTCTTCTTTCTCACGTTTTCAGCCTCTCTATTTTTCTGCTCGGTTCTTACCCCTCAAATATCCCCACCGTGGGATATTTCAAGAAGAGAAATTCCTTTTGAATTCTCTTGATTGGGTACTAAAACCCCGCTCGCTAAGAACACTCAAACTTCTCCAAATCTAATTTCAGTAACTTCCAAATGATTCAAAATAAATTCGAGATTCATTAAAAATTTGTTTCACCAAAAAGTGATATTTCCATATCACCTAGGGGTCAATTCGGCACTAAAACACACTACCAGTATGCTCAAAAATGCCAAACTAACTCCAAAAATTCTTAAACTTTAACTGTATTACAGTTTCCACATTTGTGACTTGGAAACAAACTCTCCATAGTTATTTCCACTAACTAAGCAGTTTAAGCCACTTCCAGAGCAAATAACAGCTATATTCCTCACTTAGCGTTACAGCAAAGTGCCTAAACGTGCTCAGAAAGTCACAAAACTTCACAAACATGTTAAGTAAGTATTAGGCTACCTCTGTAACCATATACAAGCCTAACATGATTTTCTAGGGTATTACAATTGATCCATGGTTTCTTATTCCTAAGCTTTGTTTATGACTTTAGGATTTGTTTAAGATTTTAGGAAATTGTTTGGGTAATTCACGAAATCTAAAGGAGAAGGAACTTGAAGAGTTTTACAAAGAGTTAGGAAGCATCAACCAGGTAAGAGGGAGATTAACCTCATCAGCCATATATGGCGGTGAAGGAATGGAACTGTTTGTATTTGTGAGTGAAAAATCCATGTGAGGATTTATTCACTTGATTGTGAAATTATTAGTTTGTACTTGTTTGATTATATTGTGTGATTGTTTAATGGCTTTGATAAGTATGCATGATCTGTATATGTGTTTGATATGCTTATTGTTTTGATAGTATACTTGTCTATGTGAATTTGGAAGCATGATGATACTTGTGTAATTTAAGATGTGATTCACATGAGGAGAAAATTGGTATGAGGACTCCAAAGAGTCTAGAGGCACATGGCCTCCTTACTATCAAAAGGACTAAGGATTTTAAATTATTTTTCAAATTGAGAATTAAATGATTTTATGACAAAAAATTCAATTAAGAAATTTTATAAGGATTTAAAGTGTTAGAAAATAATTTATATATTAAATTTGAAACAATGTGTAAATTCGTCCAATATGCCAATTTTAGATGTTCAAGATCCAAAATTATTTTACTAAGTGTAAACTTAGGTGTTTTAATAGTAAGAACTCAATTTGGTAAGTTTTGAAATTTAAATGAAAGTAATTTTAATTATTAGAATTAAAGTTGATCAAATTAAACTATGTAGTAAAATAAAAGCCAATACTCAAAATTTACTGACGTATAGCTCACCCTATGGGTTTTGAAGCGCGTTAGGAAATTTTGAGCTGTAATATCTCAAGTAACTTTAAGAAACAAAATTTTCTAGAAAATAGTAGAATGACTGATTTTTAGAGGGACTATATTGAAAACTAAATTTTTAGAGGGACTATATTACAAATATTATTTAGTGAAGGACTATTTTGGAAATATTATTTGAAAAGGGGCTATTATGTAAATATTGTTTTATAGAAGGACTAATATGCAAATAATGAAAATAAAGTCAAATTTTGGTATTAAATGAGAAAAATTGTATTTTGGATTTAAAAACATATTAGAAGTATTTTACGCGATTGAAAATATGTTGAAAAATCTTTACGTAACTTAAAAATAGTAATTTTTGGCTACGCGATTGAGAAAATGTTTTAAAAGCTCTATGCGATTGAAAAAATGTTTTCAAATCTTTACGCGATTTGAAAATGTAACAAAAGTGTTACGCAATTGTGAAAATGCAATAAAACTGCTACGCGATTGAAAGGAACCACGAGTTTTGCTGTAAAGCCAACATTTTGAACTAAAATTGTGAAATTGAAGTATTGAACCCGAGTGGATCTTTGGTATTATCGATTGTATGGGCGGTTATATAATACCATAGATACTAATGGTATTGGACAATCTGTATGTGCATGTGCAGTTGCGTTAGTATCATTAGGAACAGTATAACGGTACTTTGTTTTTAAACAACAGTGTTTTGACCATTATACGATGATATTGCCATATGACGGCATGTAAATAAGAAACATTATGGGATCAATAACAGTATATGATTGAATCATCTATCATGCATTCACTTATTTTGTTATGGCGTTTTATGCCTAAGGAATGGACATGAACTCACAGGATAGTGGGAGGAATCCTGGGGGACATCAGGGCACAGTGATTCACTTGTTTGACATTAAGTCAGTTGATATTGTGACATAAATATATATATATATACCCCTAGCCGTGATCACCGATTGCAATGCACTGACATCTCGATGAACACTGTTGCTTTTCATTTTCCAGCATAGATTGTCTTATTTCGGTTCTTATTAAGGGGGGACAGATCTACTGGGCATTCATTTACGAATTTGAGTAAACTCTATGAAGAAGGAACCGATTGTGTTGAGCATATGCATATTCAGCATTTACGCTGTTGAAATATATTATGAATGTGGTATTATCATTATGCCTGATATTGAGCTGCGAGTTTCTTGGAATGTTTATCTATTTAATATCCTGAATATATATATATGCTGCTAATTTTATAATCTATGAATTGTATGTGTGGAATGACATTGTTGTTCGTATCGTTTCTTTACTGCTATATTGGTATGCGATGTAGGGGATCTCACCTCTTTGCTATTTTATTCTATCTATTTCTATTTTATGTTTACGTCTGTAAAGACTACGATGGCTGTAAGGAGGAATTTCACTGATTACATGCAAGCGCAGTTCCACGATGGCATTGATGCCTGGCGTGTCGACTCAGCTACTGAACGTGTTAGTTATGTAGGAGAGGTGACTCTATCCCAGAGTGATACCTACCATGGAAAGCCTACTTTCACATACTATGCTATGTGCGTACATGTAGAGTTTTTCATGTCTATTGGAGAACTATGGGACATTGCTCAACCTTTGTCTAGTGAAGACTCTACAGAGTCAACTGCTCGGACTCCTGTTCAAAGAGACACACCTCAACCAGAGAATGTGCCTTTAGAGGTTTCGGGAGAGGATCAGGTTCAGAACCTTACTCTCCAGGTATTTTGGCCTGGGCCAGGTCAAGTTTATATGTGGTAATTAGATATTGTCTAGAATATATAAGTTTTATGTAATGAAGTCATCATGAATCTTTGTGATATATGTGAGAGATGTATGTTATTCAGTTTTAATATTTTCTAGTTCAGTAAAGTTTATATTTTCCTCGAAAAAGAAATTTTGAAACCCGTTTTTAAATGAAATTAAATATTTTATAACTTGGGTAATTAATTATTTATAAGGAGTTAATATGAATATGACACCCTTCAGAGGGGGTGTTATAGAAGCCGCTCCTTGTTCGTGCTTCATTGCACTGGTGATCACTTCCCACCCTTGTCGGCCCCGGGACACACATGCCCACCAACTTTTGCTTAGTTCGTCCTGAATCATACCGTATTAGGAGAGGTCCCGGCTCTGATACCATTTAATGTAACATCTCGGGACTGCCTGCAGGATTGACGAGTGTCTCCACAAACCAACACAGGTCTTTTCAGCGTACTTTGTCCTCACTCACACGCTTAATCATGGAGTTCCTATGTTCTAAGCTCCCGAAAAGAAGTTACAACTTGTTGATATGACTACGTCAAATTAATTCCTTTAAGCCATCCTCAACTATGTAGTCCTATACCTGCGCAGTCTCTGAACCTCTCTCATTCCGGTGCATATTCAGTTCATTCATGTGACCCTTCGCCTAGAAGCTTACCAGAAGCCGCTCCTTGTCCGTGCTTCATTGCACCGGTGATCACTTCCAACCCTCGTCGGCCCTGGGACACACACTAATGTAACACCCACCGTAGGGTATCACATATAAGACTAATCCCAATAAAACTTACCCAAGTTGTAAAAGGATTAATCTTGTAAAAATGTCAATTTTAAATTTTTATTTGCAGAATAAAAGAAAATAAATAAATTAAACCAGAAAGTCATAAGTAGAACTTGTCATTAAAATAAACACACCAAAAAAATATATATATATGTTAATATTACAAACTTTGTTCCAAATAATTTACATAAATACAAACATACCTCAAAAGTAAAATACAGACACTATTACTAAAAACAGAAACTCTAAACATTAAACTAAGGATTTGGTTCCTCGGAAGGATTTTCTGCCTCTTCCTCCTCTACATTGTTATCAAAGAACCCAGGTGGATACAGACGCCTCACGGGGGTTCTTGCGGAAGACACCATAGAGTCCTCACGCAGAGTATAGGTTGCGCCACCCCAGAGATCACGAATGGGCATCGTAACTCCAGGTGCACCAACGCATGCTGCGTCAAAACAAGGATACCATTAAGGGTCCCACTCAAGTTCAGAGTTTGATCTCCCGTATAAACAAAACGTTTGTTATCATAATCGAACCTCCAGGCATCAGTCCCCCTATGGAACTGTACTCGGACAAAAGCTAACACCTGACATCTCGCTGCTATCTCAACCAACAAAGAAACGACTAGTGATGGTAAATAGAATTACCAGCCTCTTCGTCTCCTCGGTCTTTATCAAACATACATAGCAAAACAAATACAATATAATAAAGAGGTGAGATCCCCTACATCAATACTAGTATGGTAGTAAAGAAAATGACAACAAGCATACAGATAAAATATTAACATATTTAAATCATATTATCACATCACAGATAATGAATCAGATAAGTATAATTAATACATCAATAAGATAACCAACTATGCATATGCACACAGACCCATTCCTACTCCATGGAGCTAAACACAATTTCGGAGTAAATGATCTAGAAGACATGTCTGTAACTCGGCTGCCGTGGCCAAAAGTGCTTATTAATTAATCAGTTTATCAATGTGCACATCAAGGCATCGTACAAGACATTCTACACCAGATCTCGATATAGGACAGTGTCTCGGTCCGGATCGTCGGTGCGTTTGCATCGGTCTGCCTCACGAACAAAAGAGCTACCAATTGTCCATTGCGAGGTACCCGCACCGCGACGCCCCCAAGGTCAACAAGTGACCTACACTTGTCTACTCACACCAGCACTGAGGTGTAATTCATCTCCTAGGCATACGGCCTTAACCACATAAGCTGACATGCTTTTCTATGCATAATGTAACACCCTTGTGGGGGTGTCACATTTAAAATTAAAATGAAACAACGATAACGAGAAAACTTAAATAATAAAACTTGTATACGTACTTTGTTTGAAAACATGAAAGTTGTATCCTCAAGATATTACACCTATAAAAAAAAATATTCATACACACATACATAGATAATATCGGCACACCCCTGTACAATATACATTATATCCATAAACATATCCATTTATATACATATCCATCAGATACTAATATACAAAAATTTACATAAGTTTTGTTTTCATAAGTTGTACAAATAATTTACACATAATTTACAACCCAAATAAAAAACGCATACCAAAAGAAAAGAAAGCATAAAAGGTTTATATTTACAACCGAGCATCAGAAAGGATAACAAACCCAAGTGCACGTCATACATTTTTAGTCACTTGGAGAAACATTCCTGGATGATTCCTCCAATGACATAAATACATGACGCCTCCCAGAGGACCTATGAGCAGGAACTCGGGTGCTCTGTGGACCGGAATATAATTAGGGGTCCTAACAGAAGGTGTCCGAGCAGAAGACACAAAACTATACTCATTGGGAACTCGAAAAAGACCGTTCCAGTGACGGCGAATCCCCAATGGTAGTTCCAACTGAACATATAAATCTGCTACAAAAGCGGGGCGAAATAGACTCTGGTCGCAAAGACAAAGTAATTACTCCCGTATAAGCAACAACGTTACGTTCTCCATAGATGCGCCAACCTGTCGGCTCCTCCGTGGAATTCCAAACCGATAAAACCCAAAAATCCAGGGTGTCGACATCTCACCCTATCAATAATAATACTAGGGATGATCTAAGGCTCAGGGTCTTGGACTGAAAATCGTGGATCGTGGTTCTTCCTCCGCTATGTATTCACTGCCCAACACTGTTTCTTCGACCCCTTCTTCATAATCTATATATATATATATACATACAACAAACAAAACAAACAATATATACCACAAATAGAGAGGTAAGACAACTCGAAATAACCAATAAATGTCACATATGAAATAATAATACAACATTAACATAAATAAAATCCATAATGTACATAAATCCTATAACAGTTCAAAATACTCACCACACAATATAATGAATTTAAAATGAATATGTCAAAGTGTAAAATGACTCATTCCTACTCCATGGAGCTACAACACATACTCAGATATCAGAGAGAATGATCTGAAAGTTCTAATAATCTTCGCTTGACCGGCTATTACCTTGTCCACCCTTTGTGTCTATAGCTTGACTACCCCGACCGTTATTGCCTTTGTCAAGCACTTTGTGTCTATAACTGATCGTTGTGATTGCTATTGCACTGTCAATACTTTGTGTCTATAGCCCACGAAAAATAAATATAATGGCATAGTACACAGCCCAGACACACAGTCAATTAATTGTGTACTACAGGCAGTCAGTTAGTCCTCTCAAAACTTGATTAAGGATAGTGCTCGTCGAGAACATAAGTGTGTTATCACGCACCACGCCCAGAAGGAGCTACCTCCCGTCCACATATGGAATAGTGCACACTATGAACTCCAAGTCCATATCGAGAAAGTGAACACACTAAGCCTATCACATCGACAACACGATGTTATTGACTCGTCAATCAAATCACCAATTTTTAAATTTGGCATGACTCAAAGTGCATGAACAAATGCGTAATTACCAAAATATCCTCGGTTTCAATTATTTATATAAGTGCCATCAATTTTCAATTATTTACAAAAATACTATCAAATCTCCATTATTTACAAAAATGCCATTAAACTTTGAATAATTACAAAAATGCCCTCAAATTTTAAATATTTTCAAAAACGCCCTCAATGGCTAAGATAATTACATAAATGCCCTCAGTGGCAAAAATCTCCAAATACGAAGACGCTTCCACTTGGCGCACTCATACAGTCCACACATCCGGGTCCACCACTTTGGCCCGATAGAAAAATTTGCTGTTTTCATCAATCGCGTAGAAATTTTATTTCATTTTCAAAATCTTGCCGTTTTCACAATATACATCACATTTCCAAATCGCATAAATATATTTTGCTATTTTCTTAATCGCGTAAGCTTTTTAAATCATTTTCTCGTCTAATTTACTCAAATAAATATTTCTTAACTATATAAAAAAAATAATTATTAAATTATTTAAGACCACTAAAAATATTTTTTTTTAATTCTTGTAAAATATTTTTAATTACTATCTTTTCTTTGTAAATATTAACAACACTTAAATTGGCTTCAAAAATTCATTTGGTATTCATTAATCAACATTGTAAAACATTTTAATTCCTCCCATTCAATAATGTGACCGAACCTAGGGTTTTTGCATTCTTTGGAATGCTCATGCATTTCTAACATTAATCTAACACATACAATGTATAACATATACAATGCATCAAAGCTTAAACAAGTAAATAAAAAGCTATAAAAAAAAATCAACACATAGAAGAATCCTTATGGATTTTACAAATACAATCAAACCCTAATTTCTTAATACCACTTTAATTTAATTAATTTTTTTGTCTTCCTCTTACCCTAAATGAAGAAAATCTCTTCTCTTTCTCTTCCTTGTGGTTTCGGTTCTTCTCCTTAGAATCTAGGAAAAATGAACAAAATTTTCTAAAGGTTAATATTAGAAAATAGAACCGTACCATGGTTCAATCATGGCTTGGAAGCTTAGAAATGAAAATAGAATTGAAAAACAAGAGATTTTACCTTTGAAGAAGAATCTCCAAAGTGATCTTCAAGCTTGAAAATGGAAGAAATAGAAGAAGCTTTCGACTAGAGATAGTCTTATAGTGATGTTTAGGAGTAGAAAAATAAGAAAAGAGAAATTTTGAGTGAAAGGATGATAGAGAATGAAGCTTTGACCGAATAGTCTCTTTGGGTCTCCAATGGTGGACGGTGAAAACGAAGGAGAGAATGAAGGAATTAGTTGGATAATTACTTGAAGTGTTGGCCGTAGAAGTGAATAGAAAATGGTCTTAATGCATGTGTTAAAATTCAAGAACAAATCTAGGCCATCCAATGGTTCAATGGCTATGATTAAGTCTTGTAAAAGAAGCTTGTTTCCTATTGGTTGAATGGTAATGAGTCATGGCATGACTAGGCTTGGTCTAGAATTTTCTTGGGTGGTTTTTCCTTGCTTTGGCCGAATTCCCTAACTAGATGGCCAACTTGGTTTGCTTTCTTCAACTAGCTAGTTACTTGCTTAGGTGAAGGCTTGGTTACTCCATTAACTAATTAGTTACCTTCTAGTTACATTATGGTAACTTAGTTAGTTTAAAGTTTCTAGTTAATTAGGCATAACTAGATTACTAAACTAGTTATTATCATTTAGTTATTTACAAGGTTGTAGTAATTAACTTAGTTAAATTTCAAGGTAACTAGACTAACTAAATTAAATGTTCTAGTTCCAATCTAACTAGCTTAGTCACTTTTGTTGACTTGTCTTGATTAGTTTGACTTCTAGGTGTCTTGTTTTTATTGGTCCAAGTTTCTAATCTATCCATTGGTTACTTTACTTGTACGTGGGTCCCGCAAACACAAGATCGGGTCCCTTTGTCAAAATTTATATCTTGAGTAATAAAATAATACTTGAAAATTATTTTATCGCATTTGCTTAAATTCTAAAAATTAAAATATTCATAACAGTTGTCTTTTAATTGAGTTTACCAAACTCCATCGCTCTAAAAAACAAAACAAAATTCTTCTAACCGAGAAAAATTCACATTTTCCTTACTCAAGTAATACATAGAACATTTCAGTTAAATAAAGACACAGACAATAAAACAAAAATAACATTTTATACAGACAAGCATAAAATAGTACATTGGGGACATAATTGTCATTTACCCTAAAGTCAGAATTTTTAGGGTGTTACAACTCTCCCCAACAAACAAAAATTTCGTCCTCGAAATTTGTTATACCTTAAAACAATTGAGGATATTGTTCCCTCATCTTATCCTCCAATTCCCATGTAGCATCTCCGGTCACATCGTTCCATATAACTTTGACCAATTCAATCATCTTTCCTCGGAGCTGCTTTACTTTTCTGTCTTCAATCCTTACAGGGAATGTCTCGTATGTCAGATTTTCCTTCAACTGTATTTCATCAGGTTGTATCACATGTGTCGGATTTGGAATATATTTCTTTAAATGGGACACATGAAACACATTATGCAGATTAGACAAAAACGGTGGTAAGGCTACTTGATAAGCGACAGGACCTATCCTACGGATAATCTGATAAGGTCCAATAAACTTAGGTGTAAGCTTCTTAGATTTGATAACTCTTCCAATACCAGTCGTAGGAGTCACCCTAAAAAATACATGCTCACCTTCTTCAAATTCCAACGGTCGCCTTCTTTTATCTGCATAACTCTTTTGCCTACTCTGGGTAGTTCGCATTTTCTCTTGAATCATTTTTACTTTCTCTGTAGTCTGCTGTACCAATTCCGGCCCAATAGTCATACTTTCACCGTCTTGATACCAACACAAAGGTGTTCGGCATCGTCGTCCATACAATGCTTCATAGGGTGCCATCCCTATACTTGCATGAAAACTATTGTTGTAAGTGAATTCTATCAAAGATAAAAATTCATCCCAACTCCCTTGTTGCTCCAGCACACAAGCACGTAACAGATCTTCCAAAGATTGTATAGTTCTTTCAGTCTGGCCATCAGTCTGTGGATGATAAGCAGAGCTCAAATGTAGCTTAGTTCCCATTGCTTTTTGTAGATTTGGCCAAAACCTTGATGTAAACCTTGGATCTCTATCAGAAATTATGGAAATAGGTACCCCATGTAATCTAACAATCTCATTGATATAAATTTGGGCTAATCTTTCCAACGAATACTTAATATTAACAGGCAAGAAATGAGCTGACTTCGTGAGCCTATCAACAATAACCCAGATTGAGTCATGACCTTTTCTCGTTCTTGGTAGTCCAGTAACAAAATCCATAGAGATACTATCCCACTTCCATTCTGGAATAAAGAGCGGTTGTAACATTCCAGCTGGCCTCTGATGTTCTACTTTCGCTTTCTGACAAACCAAACAAGACGCCACACGTTCCGCTACGTCTCTTTTCATCCTCGGCCACCAAAATAATTTCTTCAAATCTTGATACATCTTGGTCATTCCTGGATGCAAACTTAGATTACTAGTATGAGCTTCATCCAATATTGCCGTCTTTAGTTCAGCATTGTCGGGTATACAAATTCTTCCTTGAAATCTTAAAATTCTATCTGATCCCTCTTCCACTGTTGCCTTGTGACCTTGCTTTAACAGTTCTCTTTCATTCTGCAAAAACGCATCCTCCTCCTGTTTATCTCGAATTATATTAAGCAAGTCATTTAAGATTACCATTCTGCCTACACGAATCTTCCCAGGCACTAATTCCATTGACACTTCTAAATTTCGAACTCGTTGAGTAATTCCTCTTCCTTTATCATCATTGTAGAAACACTAAGTACTTTTCTACTCAGGGCATCTGCTACCACATTAGCTTTTCCTGGATGATATTGGAGTTGAAAATCATAATCTTTGAGAAACTCAAGCCATCGTCTTTGTCTCATATTCAATTCTTTCTGATCAAACAAGTATTTCAAACTTTTGTGATCACTAAAGACATTGAACATGGCCCCATACAAATAATGCCTCCATATCTTTAATGCAAACACCACCGCTGCTAATTCCAAATCATGAGTTGGGTAATTTCTCTCATGAACTTTTAATTGCCTCGAAGCATACGCCACCACATTCCGATCTTGCATTAGCACGCATCCTAACCCTTGGTATGAAGCGTCACAGTACACATCAAAAGATCTATTAGAATCTGGTAAGATCAACACTGGTGCGGTTGTTAACTTTCTCTTCAGCTCTTGAAAACTGGATTCACGTTCATCCGTCCATTCAAAAGCTTGATTCTTCCTGGTAAGTTGTGTAAGTGGTCCAGCGATCTTGGAAAAACCCTCTATGAACCTCCGATAATACCCGGCCAATCCAATAAAACTTTGAACTTCTGTCACTGTTTTAGGTCTCTCCCATTGCAGAATAGTTTCTATCTTGGATGGATCCACTGCAATACCCTCCTTAGAAATTACGTGACCTAGAAATTGCACTTCTTCCAACCAAAATTCACATTTAGCCAACTTTGCATATAACTGTTTATCCTTCAAAACCTGAAGAACTATACCGAGATGTTCGGCATGCTCTTCTTTAGACCGAGAATAGATTAGAATGTCATCTATAAAGACAACAACAAATCTATCAAGGTATGGGCGAAAAATCCTATTCATATAATCCATGAATATAGCAGGAGCATTTGTCACTCCAAAAGGCATAACCAGATATTCATAATGCCCATAACGAGTTCGGAAGGCTGTTTTAGGTACATCCTCCATCTTAACACGGATCTGATGGTAACCTGATCTCAAATCTATTTTAGAAAATACTTCTGCTCCCTTCAACTGGTCCATCAAATCATCAATCCGTGGGAGTGGATATTTATTCTTTATGGTAACCTTATTTAACTGACGATAGTCCACACAGAGTCGAGAAGTTCCATCCTTCTTCTTGACTAGAAGCACTGGTGCTCCCCATGGTGAAACACTTGGTCGCACAAACTGCTTTTCCAACAACTCTTCCAATTGCTTTTTCAACTCCATCAATTCAGCTGGTGACATTCGATACGGTGCAATCGAAATAGGACCTGTTCCTGGTACCAAATCGATAGCAAATTCGATTTCTCTTTCTGGCGGCAAACCAGGTACATCATCTGGAAAGACTTCCGGAAATTCATTAACAACAGGAATTGCACGTATATCTTTCTCATCCTCAACTTTTAGAGAAGATAATAATACAAATCCCTGCGCTCCATTTCTCAGCAATGACTTAGCTTTAACAGCAGTCAAAAATCCAGAGTTCTCTTCCTTTGGAAAAACTATGGCTTTAGTTGCACAGTCTATCAGGATATGGTTAGAAGACAACCAATCCATTCCTAATATCACATCTATCTCCACTAGAGGTAAACAAATCAAGTTGACTATGAACATAAGGTCCTTCACAACAGGACAATCCAAACATATTTTGGATGTGACCACAGGCTTAGTAGTTGGTGTAGAAACAACCAATGGAAAATTCAAAGGAGACACAGGCAGTTTCAACTTCTTAACACAACTATAGGCAATAAAAGAATGCGTTGCGCCTGAATCATACAAGACAGTCAAAGGCTTACCTCCTATGGTTCCTCCCCCTTGAATAAGATTGTCAGACTGAGAAACTTCAGTTCCTGTCATAGTATAGACTCGTCCTCCGGATCTTGGCTGACTTGCCCGAACAGTCTTCAAGGCAGGTTTCTTTTCCAACTGAGGACAATCCTTAGAAAAATGTCCAGGTTGCCGACAATTAAAACAAATTGTTCCTTTAATTGGACAATCGAAGAAACATGGCCTTTCTTCCCACACTAAACAGTTGGTACAAACGCCGCTTTCGACTAGGAGTAGTACTAGCAGAGCTTCCTCCAACAGGTGGTCGTTGTAATTGGTTTCCCTGTGGTCTCGAGTATGGCTTACGCTGGAACCGATTATTATGGCTGCTACCTCCCCTCTGAAACCTCATTGGTCCAAAATTACGAGTCTTGGGATCCTTTAACGATTCCAATTCCTCCAATTGCGCACATGTATCTACTAAAGCATGGAATTGAGTCATTCTCAAAGGCAGTACTCCTTGTCTTAACTCCACTCGTAGTCCTGGTTCAAACTTCCTACATCGCCACTCATCATTTGGCCTGGTTTGAGCATAATCTGAGAATTGAGACAAACTCTCAAATTTAGATGCATACTCGGGAACTGTCATATTTCCTTGACGTAGACCAAGAAATTCTCTTTCCTTGGCATATCGAGCACTGGTAGGAAAATACTTGTCCATAAACCTAGTAGAAAACACTTCCCAAGTTATTACAGTGCCTTCAGCTTGCAACAACCGACGGGTTCCTTTCCACCAATTTTCTCCATCTCCTCTTAACATATAGGTAGCATACGTTACCTTTTTGTCATCTGGGCATCCCATCCCTTCGAATATCTTCTCCAGCTCCTGAATCCATAAACTTGCTTTCTCCGGATTGAGCTCGCCTCTAAACTGTGGCGGGTTACTACGCCTAAATTCAGATAAATTTAGGGCATCTGCAGTAGCTTCTTGCTGTTGAGCTGCTCTCTGGTTCTGCTGAATCATTGCTTCCGCCATCCGCTGCATAGCCTCTGCAGCCGCTACTATAGGATCCACTTCTCTAGGAATATCCGCATGTCTTCCTCTTCTTTCAGACATCTTCTTTCTTTAATCACATGAAACATAAAAGTTAGAGTTTTCCTTTCGGAAATAAATCACAGAGAATTCACACAACACAAGCACAAACAGACCCATCCATAACCTCTAAAGACTCTAACTTGGGCTCTGGGTCAGAAATTCACATAGTACAATTAAGGCAAACCTATCCACAAACCCAAAAGACTCTAACTTGGGCTCTGATACCAACTAATGTAACACCCTTGTGGGGGTGTCACATTTAAAATTAAAATGAAACAACGATAATGAGAAAACTTAAATAATAAAACTTGTATACGTACTTTGTTTGAAAACATGAAAGTTGTATCCTCAAGATATTACACCTATAAAAAAAAATATTCATACACACATACATAGATAATATCGGCACACCCCTGTACAATATACATTATATCCATAAACATATCCATTTATATACATATCCATCAGATACTAATATACAAAAATTTACATAAGTTTTGTTTTCATAAGTTGTACAAATAATTTACACATAATTTACAACCCAAATAAAAAAACACATACCAAAAGAAAAGAAAGCATAAAAGGTTTATATTTACAACCCAGCATCAGAAAGGATAACAAACCCAAGTGCACGTCATACATTTTTAGTCACTTGGAGAAACATTCCTGGATGATTCCTCCAATGACATAAATACATGACGCCTCCCAGAGGACCTATGAGCGGGAACTCGGGTGCTCTGTGGACCGGAATATAATTAGGGGTCCTAACGAGAAGGTGTCCAAGCAGAAGACACAAAACTATACTCATTGGGAACTCGAAAAAGACCGTTCCAGTGACGGCGAATCCCCAATGGTAGTTCCAACTGAACATATAAATCTGCTACAAAAACTGGGGCAGAAATAGACTCTGGTCGCAAAGACAAAGTAATTACTCCTGTATAAGCAACAACGTTACGTTCTCCATAGATGCGCCAACTGTCAGCTCCTCCGTGGAATTCCAAACTGATAAAACCCAAAAATCCGGGTGTCGACATCTCACCCTATCAATAATAATACTAGGGATGATCTAAGGCTCCGGGTCTTCGGACTGAAAATCTGTGGATCGTGGTTCTTCCTCTGCTATGTATTCACTGCCCAACACTGTTTCTTCGACCCCTTCTTCATAATCTATATATATATATATACATACAACAAACAAAACAAACAATATATACCACAAATAGAGAGGTAAGACAACTCGAAATAACCAATAAATGTCACATATGAAATAATAATACAACATTAACATAAATAAAATCCATAATGTACATAAATCCTATAACAGTTCAAAATACTCACCACACAATATAATGAATTTAAAATGAATATGTCAAAGTGTAAAATGACTCATTCCTACTCCATGGAGCTACAACACATACTCAGATATCAGAGAGAATGATCTGAAAGTTCTAATAATACTGCCCAGCCAGCTATTGCACTGTCCACCCTTTGTGTCTATAGCTTGACTACCCCGACCAGTTATTGCACTGTCAGCACTTTGTGTCTATAACTGATCGTTGTGATTGCTATTGCACTGTCAATACTTTGTGTCTATAGCCCACGAAAAATAAATATAATGGCATAGTACACAACCCAGACACACAGTCAATTAATTGTGTACTACAGTGAGCGATCAGATTAGTCCTCTCAAAACTTGATTAAGGATAGTGCTCGTCGAGAACATAAGTGTGTTATCACGCACCACGGCCCAGAAGGAGCTACCTCCTGTCCACATATGGAATAGTGCACACTATGAACTCCAAGTCCATATCAGAAAGTGAACACACTAAGCCTATCACATCGACAACACGATGTTATTCAGCTCGTCAATCAAATCACCAATTTTTAAATTTGGCATGACTCAGTGCATGAACAAATGCGTAATTACCAAAATATCCTCAGGTTTCAATTATTTATATAAGTGCCATCAATTTTCAATTATTTACAAAAATACTATCAAATCTCCATTATTTACAAAAATGCCATTAAACTTTGAATAATTACAAAAATGCCCTCAAATTTTAAATATTTTCAAAAACGCCCTCAATGGCTAATATAATTACATAAATGCCCTCAGTGGCAAAAATCTCCAAATACAGTACGCTTCCACTTGGCGCACTCATAATACTGATCCACACATCCGGGTCCACCACTTTGGCCCGACAGAAAAATTTGCTGTTTTCATCAATCGCGTAGAAATTTTATTTCATTTTCAAAATCTTGCCGTTTTCACAATATACATCACATTTCCAAATCGCATAAATATATTTTGCTATTTTCTTAATCGCGTAAGCTTTTTAAATCATTTTCTCGTCTAATTTACTCAAATAAATATTTCTTAACTATATAAAAAAATAATTATTAAATTATTTAAGACCACTAAAAATATTTTTTTTAATTCTTGTAAAATATTTTTAATTACTATCTTTTCTTTGTAAATATTAACAACACTTAAATTGGCTTCAAAAATTCATTTGGTATTCATTAATCAACATTGTAAAACATTTTAATTCCTCCCATTCAATAATGTGACCGAACCTAGGGTTTTTGCATTCTTTGGAATGCTCATGCATTTCTAACATTAATCTAACACATACAATGTATAACATATACAATGCATCAAAGCTTAAACAAGTAAATAAAAAGCTATAAAAAAAATCAACACATAGAAGAATCCTTATGGATTTTACAAATACAATCAAACCCTAATTTCTTAATACCACTTTAATTTAATTAATTTTTTTGTCTTCCTCTTACCCTAAATGAAGAAAATCTCTTCTCTTTCTCTTCCTTGTGGTTTCGGTTCTTCTCCTTAGAATCTAGGAAAAATGAACAAAATTTTCTAAAGGTTAATATTAGAAAATAGAACCGTACCATGGTTCAATCATGGCTTGGAAGCTTAGAAATGAAAATAGAATTGAAAAACAAGAGATTTTACCTTTGAAGAAGAATCTCCAAAGTGATCTTCAAGCTTGAAAATGGAAGAAATAGAAGAAGCTTTCAACTAGAGATAGTCTTATAGTGATGTTTAGGAGTAGAAAAATAAGAAAAGAGAAATTTTGAGTGAAAGGATGATAGAGAATGAAGCTTTGACCGAATAGTCTCTTTGGGTCTCCAATGGTGGACGGTGAAAACGAAGGAGAGAATGAAGGAATTAGTTGGATAATTACTTGAAGTGTTGGCCGTAGAAGTGAATAGAAAATGGTCTTAATGCATGTGTTAAAATTCAAGAACAAATCTAGGCCATCCAATGGTTCAATGGCTATGATTAAGTCTTGTAAAAGAAGCTTGTTTCCTATTGGTTGAATGGTAATGAGTCATGGCATGACTAGGCTTGGTCTAGAATTTTCTTGGGTGGTTTTTCCTTGCTTTGGCCGAATTCCCTAACTAGATGGCCAACTTGGTTTGCTTTCTTCAACTAGCTAGTTACTTGCTTAGGTGAAGGCTTGGTTACTCCATTAACTAATTAGTTACCTTCTAGTTACATTATGGTAACTTAGTTAGTTTAAAGTTTCTAGTTAGTTAGGCATAACTAGATTACTAAACTAGTTATTATCATTTAGTTATTTACAAGGTTGTAGTAATTAACTTAGTTAAATTTCAAGGTAACTAGACTAACTAAATTAAATGTTCTAGTTCCAATCTAACTAGCTTAGTCACTTTTGTTGACTTGTCTTGATTAGTTTGACTTCTAGGTGTCTTGTTTTTATTGGTCCAAGTTTCTAATCTATCCATTGGTTACTTTACTTGTACGTGGGTCCCGCAAAACACAAGATGCTCGGGTCCACTTTGTCAAAATTTATCTTGAGTAATAAAATAATATCGAAAATTATTTTATCGCACGTTAAATTCTAAAAATTAAAATATTCATAACAGTGTCTTTCAGAATTGAGTTTACCAAACTCCTTCTGCTCTAAAAAAACAAAACAAAATTCTTCTAACCAGAAAAATTCACATTTTCCTTACTCGAAGTAATACATAGAACATTTCAGTTAAATAAAGACACAGACAATAAAACAAAAATAACATTTTATAAAGACAAGCATAAAATAGTACATTGGGGACATAATTGTCATTTACCCTAAAGTCAGAATTTTTAGGGTGTTACACATAATGTATAGTTCAAACACATATACAATTATTATTTTTACAGTATATCACATACCCTCGCCTTTTCTTGATAGTATCATTATTCAACATAACTGGTCCCACCACAACAGCCCGATAGCAAACTGCTATTAGGTTCAATTGCATAGCGATATTATCACGTTTTTACAATTGTGGAACATTTTTTTTATGTTTTCAAATCGCGTAAATATTTTATCACATTTTCTTAATCGCGTAGCCAAAATTTACTATTTTTAAGTCAGGTAAAAGTTTTTCTATGTATTTTCAATTGCGTAAATTATTTCTATCATATTTTAAGCTCAAAATAAGATTTTTTTTATTTAATATCAAAATGTGACTTCATTTCCATTATTTCTATAATAATCCCTCTTTAAATAATATTTCTAATATATTCTTGCTAAAATTAGTATTTTCTACTGTTTCCCAGAAAACTACATTTCTTTATTTTACTTGACATTACAGCTCAAAAATTCCTAACGCGCTTCAAAACTCATAGGGTGAGCTATACGTCAGTAAATTTCAAGTATCAACATTTATTTTACTTCATAACTTTAATTAGGCCAATTTTAATTCTAAAAAGTATATTATTTCCATTTTAGATTCAAAAACCTATCGAATTGATTTTTTTATTATGAAAACACCTAAGTTTACACTTGGTAAAATAATTTTAGATCTTGGATACCAAATTGACTTGTTGATCGAATTCTTCATTGGACTTTATAAATCATATTAAATTATTTTCTAACACTATAAAACACTTAATTGATTTTCTTGTCATAAAATCGTTAAATCCTTGATTAAGAAAACAATTTAGAACACTTGGTTCCCTTTTTGGCATTGAGGCCGTGTGCCTTATTGATTCTTTGGAACCATCATATAATTTTTTCTTCATGTAAATCACATCCTAAATTACACAAGAATTATCATGCTTTCCAAAACACATAAACAAGCATACTATCAAAGCAATAAGCATGCTAAACACATATGCAAGTATATTTTCAAAGCTATAAACACATCAATCACAATTAAATAAAGCTTAAACAATCAAGTGAATAAATTCTTATGGATTTTTCACCACAAATAATCCATTTCCTCACCACCAACACATAGTTGATGAGGTTATTCTCTCTCTTACCTCAAGGAATACAACAAACTTCAAGTTCCTCCTTCTCTTAATTTCGTGTAGCCAAAGAAAACCCCTAATCAATCTTAAACAAATCCTAAAGTCATAAACAAGGCTTGAAAAAAATAAACCATGGATTAATCATGGTCTAGAAAATAAAAAATCCAAGTTAGGATCAAAGAATCAAGAAATTACCTTAGGTGTAGGAAACCAAAGCTTGATTTTTGAAGCACTTAGAGACAGATTTAGACAAAACTCACTAAAAGAAAGATGTTTGGAATTGTGTTTGGGTTTAGAAAGTAAGATTGGATGAAATTATGGAGGTTTGGAAGTAGGTTTTGTGGGTGGAGGCCATGGCTTCAAGGAGAAGAGAAGAAATGAGTTCTTGGTGTTCTTGAAAGGTGAGAGAAAAAGATGAAGGCTTTGTATCATAAAGTGAGAGAAAATGCAAATAGAATAGCCAAACTTCAAGTGTGTAGGCGTGAGAATGAGTGAGTAGGAGAGTCAAGACTTGTTTAGCAAGCTTGGACTTAATCATATGTATTCACATGGCCTATGTAACCAAGTGGTCATCAAATGGTCATAAGATGATTCAAGAGCATGGTAGAAGGCATTGTTGGCCGTGGGACTCAAAGGGGTGTGTAACTAAGTTTATTTTAGTTATAACTCCTAGTTACACCTTAATTAGATAGTTAGTTCATTTAGCTAACTAAGTTAGGTTATCTAGTTATATACTAAGTAGTTAGTTATATGCTTAGGTTATTGTATAGGTCATGCATTGTCATTGCTTCTAGATGGTTCTAGATCAATTTTTCTAACTAGAGCTTCTAAGTACATAGTAACTAAGTTAGTTCATTTAGTTACTAATTAAGCTATTAGGGTAACTTAGTTAGTTTATCTAGTTACTTAGTAACTAGTCCAACCATTTACATTGACTATTTCCTATTAGTTAGAAAAAGTCCAACCACTAATGTTGACCAATTCCTATTGGTTCATTTTAAAATTAGTTACAGAAATTATTCTCAATCTATTTTCTAACAAATAAAATATACTGGGTCTATTTCCTGATAGCAAAAGCTGCTGTTAATAAAACAACAAATATTTTCCTAAAAAATATTTTTATTTCACAGATAAATCCTAAAAATTAAAAGATTTGATATCGTGTCTCTCAAATTCGGATTTAGTAAGATCTCCCGGCTCCGAATAAAGCAATAAAGATTTTCCCTGACCCAAAAATTAATATTTTCCTGAGTCGGAACAAATCTTACACAACGATAAAAAATAATCTCAGAATAGTCAAAATAATTTTATATCATACAGAAAACACAAAACAATACAATTTAGGCATTTCTGTAAAGTATCAGAATTTGGGGTGTTACAAACATAACACTATGCTTTTCACACACTAATTAGTTAATCTAGTATGTATATGAAAGCTAAGAACCATAGTGCAACCAAAAAGTAAGGATTTGCTATAGATAAGTGTCTATCACCTATGGTAACTTTTCCTACTTAGTTTCACTAAAGATGTGATGATGAAGGGTGTTAGATATAAGTCAACTAGGATAAGCTGGCATTGTCTACCTTTTAATGTGACTTATATGACGTAAGGTCATTTAGCTAAGAAGGAAATGAGTCAAGAAGTTCCTAAAGGGACAAGTATTCCTAACCAAGTGCTATGGTTGCATGTAGTGTGGAAATTTTAGTTTTCCTATTTACAAAGGGGTAAACATGAGAAGTCAGAATTTTCTGGTAAAACATGCATAGATTTTAGATGAACTAAGTATATAAGAATGATTGTATGTATATCTATGGAAATAGTCTAGTAGTATTGATCTTTGTAAGTATCCTTTGATGGCCATTCATGAAGGCCAAGGGAGATAGATGGGTGTTCGAAAGACTCTTTTGAGTAAGGACATAACCCTGATATTTCGATAGTGCCATGGTCAAGGAAGATAAGTGGGGAGTCCATAAGGTTCTTTTGAACAAGGATTCAGCCTGAACTTATTAGCGTGCCAGGATATGTGTAATGTGGGGATGAGCTTTCCATCTATTTACCACAGGATAATATACTGAACCAGTTCCTAATAAATGTCTTTATTTTTAAAATAAACTCCTGCATGTATTTCAAAATAAAACATTGCATAAGCATATCTTTAGGTCTTTCTTAGGCATAATCATATTACATATCATCTGCATTGTATTTATGGATAGTTGTATGGGCATTGTCTGTTGCTGTTTGTATTCACAATTGTATGGGCAGTTGTCTATATCCAACGATATGTAGGCTATCAGTTTAGATCACATTGTAACATCTTTCATTGGGTGCCATATTTAAACCCTAATGCTTCCCAATGTTTGATAAAAATTCAGAAAAGTGTAATATAATAAAATGTGAGTTTTAAATTTTCTTTTCAAAAATATAATCTATAACAAAGCATAAGCATATACAAGATATAATTACTACATACTACACACCAAAAGATTATATACAACTATGGCATGGAACACAGTCCACCCAAAATATAATAAAGTTTGTACTCAAAAGATATTACAGCCACTAACAACAAAATATAAACTAGCCCAAGTCTAAACTGCTTAGGAAGTAGGGTCTTCCTCAGGATCCTCCATTGGATCCTCCTAGGGGTCTTCCTCAGGATCCTTCTCCTCCTCAGACTCCAAGTCAACAAAAGTTCCTCAAATGACGTAAAATCTCACGAACTGATGTCCTAGCAGAAGACACCACAGGGTTTGGATCCTCCCTAGGGGTGTACTATAAGTCACCCCACAGCTCCCTAATCGGCATGAAGAACTCTAGATATACAGAAACAGTAAGAGAAAAGAAAGGAACATCATTACGGGAGCTACGAATGGTTAAAGTTACATCTCCTACATATCTAATGCGTTCATTATCCCAATCAATGCGCCAGGCGAGTGCACCATCATGAAATTGAACTCAAACATAACAAAAAAGATATCTTCTAGCAGCCATCCCAAAATAAGACCACAGCAAACTATAACTCTTTCTCTCAGTCTTTATCCACAGGAACACATAAAACAGAAGCAGGCAGAACAATAATACAAAGAGGTGAGACTCTCTACATCATTACCAGTATGGCAGCAAGAAACAACAAACAATAATAAAATCACAGAGTACAAATATAATAGTTTACAATTATAAGTTATCCAACAGATATCCCAATAATGTACATCAATAGGAAAATCCACAGTATAATAATAACTAATTTCACAGTGTAGATACATCACAATAAAATGCTCAATGATATGTGAATGCATAACAGACCGACACCTACTCCATGGACCTAAAAACCAACATCAGAGAGATTAATCGAGAGAACCACTGTCTGTATATCGTTAGCCTCAAATCATGTGCTTTTCAATATAATTAATATGCGCAACATGGCTATACAAGACACTCTTAATAGGATAGTGTCTGGTCGAGATTGTCGGTGCATTGCACAATCACCATGGCCCAGTGGAGCTACAAACTATCCACATATGGGATACCCACGTCCCGACGCCTCCAAGTTCAACCATAAGTGAACCACACTACGCAATTCACACCCGCACAAAGGTGTAATTCATCTCCTCGGCATATAGCCTTAACACAAGTTATTCTGACTTTCACAATGCATGATCACATGATATAGATGCATAATAACCTTTAGCAGTATTAATCACATCAAGAGGAATCACAACCGGCCTCAATTAACCATTGACCGCTCAGGGTCCAATCCATTAGCTCAAAAGCACACTAACATCATGTTCGATCACAAGGCATCTCAAGTACACAATTCTTTGAAATTCATCCTCTTCTGTTTGATCACAAGGCATCTTAAGTACACAATTCTTTCAAATTCATCCTCTTCAAATTTCATGAATCATTCTTCACAAGTCATATTATTTTAAACTTTCAAGAATTAAAGTGAAGATGTATATTAAAATTTAAAACCCTTCTGGTTAAGTTCCACTAAGTAAGGTCTCCTCATATTTTTCATAAAGGCCCTAAAAAGAACTACATGGTATTAACTTTACAATCACACTTCTCTTCGTCCATAAACCCTAAAGGTACTCTAATTTATTATGAATTTTCTTCCTAACTCATTTTTCCCTCTCAAGGCCGAAAGCCCTCTCTAACGAAGTGGCTAGATTTATTTTATCACTCACTCATTATTACTAATCCTCAACCCACTTCTTTTCTCATCTTAACACTTGGATTTCAAATTAACATAATGTTTTCATCTTGGATGCCTTATTTAGGCCCCTTGGCCATGAGCTCTATAGGACACTAGGGTCTCAAATTTTCTAACTTCCACAAGGAATCTTAAGCAAGTAATATATATCAACCATTAAGAATTTAACCAAGGTCATACATAACATTAAATCACAAAAATCGCATAAAGTAAAATTTACACAAATCACCAACAACCAATACAATAAAGTGAGTAATCCTCACATGGATTCCTCACTTTCTATGCACTAATGTCGTCCCTCACCACCATGAATGGTTGATGAGAAAAATCTCCCTCTTACCTTAGGAGATATCTAACCACTTTTGTAGAGCTTTTTGAAACAACCTTCCTCCTCCAAGAACCCCTTAAAACCGAAAATGACCTAGCCAAGAATCATCATTTTTAGACTTGGAAAAGAATAACTAAGGATGAAAATCAAAGCTTTGGAAGGAAGAAAAGGAAAAGAATGAGAAAAGTTGAATTTTTACTTTAGAAATCTCCAAGCCCTAGCTTGAAGGAAAGCTTGAAAAGTGATGAACAACCAAAAATCTTCACACTAGATGATCTTAGAAGAAAGTGTAGATTCGAGATTATGGAAAAGTGGGGTTAAAGAAAATGAAATGGTGGATCTTTGGGTGATGGTCGTGAGGTAGGGTGGAGAGAAAAAGAAGAAGATGATGAAAGAAAAGTGAGAAACCTTTTTGGGTGGAGAGAGAAAGTGATAGAAAGTATGAAAATGAAAAGATGATAGGAAATGTGTCCAAGAAGCCTCTTGCTTCCTCTATGGCCGTGTAACCCACTTTGGGAGAAGTAGCAAAGCTTCTTTTGCAATCTTCTCCCAAAGCTTCCTTGAGAAGCTTCTCACATTTTCCCAAAAAGTCAACCAATGATGTGATGTGGTGATATCACTTAGATGATGTCATAAAAGTGACTAAATAAAAATAATCTACTAGATTTTTACTACAAGTTATTATGAAATGAAGAATAGTCTTAGTTAACAAAGTCGGTATCTATTGTCTAATGGATAATAGAGTGTACTCAAATTTTATCTGTCAGATAAAATCTCAAAAAACAAAAATTTCATAAACTATGTCTATCTTCGGGTTTAGTAAGATCCCCTGACCTCGGTTTGATAGTCCAAAATTTTCTGACCTCTAAAAAATATTTTATTTTTCTGGCCCCACTTAACGCATACGCAAATCGAGAAATATAATAAAATAATCAAATAATTCCAAAAAAATTTACAAAAATCACAAATATTATAAAATGAATATATATAAAAAAAATAAAGAATTTTCGGGGTGTTACACACACTATATAGTAGTGTGCAGTTATGAGAACTAGTGGAGGAAACTCTTATGTTTGTAGTTAGAGTAATTGTCATATTTGTTATACAATGTTATAGCTAGCTGGTCTCTCCCTTTCTTTTACTGAGAATTTTAATTCTCACCCAATTGTTCTTCCATGTAAATCCAGGAAAACAAGAAAGTGAAGCTTGAAGACTAGTATAGTTTTATATGCTTTTCTAGCCAGAACTTATGTATATAGTTTACATTTGTTTTGTTTATTTTACAATATGCCCTTTCGAGGCTAGTTATATATATATATATATATATATATATATATATATATATATATATATATATATATATGTATGTATGTATGTATGTATGAGTTTAAGTTTTCGCAATCTCTCAAGGCTTTCTATAATTACTCGGTTGTGATTATGGATATATGTTAGTATGTATTATTAGAAGTGATGTTTCTAGTGTCTTTGTATATCTTTGTGTATCTATGATATACCTAAATATTTGTATTAGGATGTTACAAGTAGCATAAGTTGCTAGAATAAGGGAAATAAATAAGGAGGATTTATTTCTAGGTCATAAATAAGTAGTTTGTGATGTAGTTAAAGTTTCAAGATAAACTAAGTTAGTTTGGTATTTTTAAGTACACTGGTTGTGTGTCTTAATACCAGATTAACTTGGTGCAGATATGGAAAATTATGAAAATGGTGTTTTTGGTATTGAGATGAATCTTAGGATTTACTCTAATACCTATGGATGTTAGGAAACTTGATTTAATAAGATCAAAGTATTCCTAAGAGATATAAGTTTCAACATAGAACCTTAAGTGCTTTGTTCCTATCCTATTAGAGGAAAACTTTGATTTTCCTTCTTATTTTCTCTTCATTCCCATGACTGAAGATAGCAGAAATAGAGGAAGGAAAATGAGAGAAGAACGAAGGGAAAATAGAGAAAAATGGAAGGAAATCAAAAGGGAACAAGAAGACCACACCAAAGCTTGAGGATCATCTTGTCTACAAGAGGTAGGGGTGCTTTACTTCATCCTTTTCCTACTCATCATCATCTTGTTTCTTGGTTAAGCTTGATGAGGGAAAATGGGTTTGAGTGATGTTAGTGGATGTTGAGGCTTGATTCTTGCTTCTATAGTTGAAGTGAGTTTTTTGTTGATAGCTAGTTTGATGCATGGTTGTCAATTTTGATTCCTTAGAATCCATGATATCAACTTGAGTTGTGTTTTGAGAAAAGGGTTTTGAGGTTGACGGTTGATGCTTTAATTCATGCTTTCATAAGCTAAGATAGATGTATGAAGTTTATGACATGGTTAGTGATCATGGTTAATGTTAAAGAACATCTAGGAACTGATTTTAAGGGTTGAAATTGGTTGGAGAAACAAGTTTATGCATAACCAATTCTGCACGTTTTTCTGGTGTTCTGGCACCTATGTGCCCAAAGACTAGTAGAACAAGGCAAGCATCCTAATAGCTTGCGGTTTGAGTAACATAATTTGAGCTTTAGTCATCGAAATGACCTGCTACATGTTTCATTTGAAAGCTAAGATACAAGGCTTCATGTAGTAAAAATTTCAAATGTTTAGAACAACCCAAGTAGCACCAGTATCGGTTTGAAGTTGAGTCAGACTATTTAGAAGCTGGCAGACTGATACCTAGTAAACCATATTGCATAACTTCTTTCTCCGATGTGTAAAATACATGAGACTAATGGCATTTTGAATCTAACATGTAAGGATATAAGAGGTAAAAATTTTAAGAATTTTTCACTTTATGCATTCCCAATTTCAATTTAAAGTAATCTCAGATTTTGGTAAAATAGCTAGTTGCCCTGTTTCAGCCTCATCCTTTCATTGCATAACTTTAGCTACACTAAGTCAAATGAAGTGAGGTTTCTTTAATTTGAAAGATATGAGATAAGGCTATTTGCCTATAAAATTCCAAAAATTTTGAACTTATGATGTACATTTAGCACATTCATGAAAGTCAGTCTTTTTAGGTGCTCAGAGTGGTTTCTCCTATGATAGTTTTTATGAGAAATTGGAGTTTCCATCTTGCTTGGATCCCTTATATATGCCTTGTAAGAAACTGTTGAGACACTAGTAGGGTTATTTCATAGAGGAGATAATTACCTTGGATATATGGGAAAGTAAGTGACCTTAAGCATCCAATAGTTATGGGTTGCCATAGGTAGGTATCTAGTTCCTTAGGAAACATAGAGTTGCATTTGATATCACATATGAGGTGGTGAGGATAGGGTATGCCAGATACAAGTAAGTTGAGTTCAATTGGCAATAGTCACTTGCCATAGTGCATGAGTTGCTCGTAAGAGAGAAAGTGAAGTTAGTGATGCATGAATGGACTTAGTATGAAGATATTATAGAAGTTCCAGTCTTTAAGCATTCCATAAGTTAGGAATTGCCTAAAGTAAGTATTTAGGACCTTGAGTACACTAGGGTGGCATGGTTTACCACTTGTGGTGTGATAATGAGGCAAGATACATGCAAATATCATAAGTATGATTATTTAACTAGAAACACGGAATATGCTCTTTTATGAGTTAGAAGTGAGCTGAGAGTACATGTTTACTAGAGTTTAGTTCTTCACTTGATTAGAGAAAATCATGTGATGAGTTAATGTGGTGGTTTTGTATGAGTTAAACATGTCTCATAGTTTCCTATACTTTCTAATTTCTGAGTAGAGTAATCGTTAATGATGTAGAATCATTTGGCCAAAGGAGATAAATGGGAAAGTTCAAAAGTCTCTTTGAGTGAGGATTTAGCCCTAGTTTCTCAAAGGGCCAAGGTTACTAGTTTCTATGCAGTGGAATCAGTACTCTCACTAGTGTGAGTAGGCACCATTCCACTCATTCCTAGGTAGTTTGAAGAATCAATCTTCTTAACTAAAAGTTTAAAGAGAACGTGGAATATGTAAGTGACACACACACAATTCTACACTTACACAATCACATTGCATTTTGTAATTATCATTCTCAAACATTACATACACATGAGCATATTGCATCCATATTCATTTCTTGTTCCTTGGCAATTATATAGGTAGTTGGCAATTATATAGGTAGTTTCCTAGTGTTGATGATATTTTAAAATTACATGGGCAGTTGTTTGATATCAACGATAGTTATATATGTGAGTTTAAGGTTATGGATTGGCTTAGTCAATGTTTACAGAGAGTAAGGAAATGTAAATATTCTAGTGGTATCGAGTAAAGACTCAATTGCCTGTTGCGAATCCTAAATGCTAAGTTAGTAAGTTTATTCATAGAAGAAAGTTATATGTGCAGTACTTATAACAACTTTATGAATGAACTAGCTATGATATGTTACAATTGTGTAGATAGTTATAATTATCATATAATTGATGAACTTATGTTTATAGATTATGAGTTATGTTTAGAGAACCTTTACATAAGAGTAATATGTAATTGTTCTAGTGATATTGAGTAGAGATTTAATGTCTTGTTGCAGCCATAATCTATTATTATTAAGTTCGAGTATTATAATGTTATGTAAGATTGGTTTGTTTATTCTTTATGAATATTACCAATGCTGGTTTTGAAATGCTTATAATGAGGATTTATGAATTCTCACCCTGCCGTGTTTCCATGTAAATCTAGGTCAAGGCCCTTAAAAGGGAAAGAAGTAGAAGCTTGAAGACTAGTTTAGTTTTAATGCTTTTAGTAGACAAAGATTGTATATTTTTTTATATTCGCTTTGAGAATGTTTAAAGTTATATGTGTAATTCTTTACCCTTTTGCGGCTGTGATGTATTTATATATGACTTTTTATTTATGACTCTTCATAATTATTTATAAATGCAATGGATTAATTAATGTTTAAGTTAGAAGTAGCATAGCTAATACTGCTTATCCAGGTATATGTCAGATATATTGTATATGTCAGATATATTAGGGTGCTTGTATTAGGATGTTATATTATGGTATTAGAGCAGTTCATCCTATTGAGCCAGGGTATGGACTAACTAGGCTTAGGCAAGTTTAGTATTTTTCACTAAATGTTGTGCATTTCTAATCTCATATGAGAGATGAATGGATAGAATTGCATGAAAGGCCTTTGGTTTGAATGTTAATGGTTACTGTCATACTATTACATAATATTAAGACTAATTAACTCAATATGTTTTGTTTTGTGTTTATAGGGAACTATTACTTCACCAAAGCGAATAAGGAGAAATTTAAATTCTTCTAGTGAAGGTTCAACTATTAGGGCTAAAGTGTTCTTAGAGATGACAACTGCTATAAGAGAGTATAGTGCTATCACAAACATAGTTTTAGAAGGGATGAAAGTAATTTCATCTTAGTAGCTAGTACCACTAGTACAGTTAGTGTATAGTGTTGTGGTAGTAGAGAACTGAAACCTCCCAGATCTCTCAAAGTTTAGAAAGGCTAACCCTTCATCCTTTAAGGGAAAGTAAGATTCGTTTGGAATAAGGAGATGGCTGAAGGAAATGAAGAAAATCTTTGCAGTTGAGGTTTGTCCAGATGACCTGAGAGTTTTGGTTGTCTTTTATATGTTAGAAAGGCCGACAGAGTCTTGGGGAGTAGGTGCCAAGAAGTTGTTAAAACTTTTGACACTTAGATTACTTAGGGAGTATTTAGGAATTCTTTCTAGGATAAATACTACCTTAAGAACTTACAAAATGTCAAGGAGATAGAGTTCCTAAGACCTGATCTAGGTGGCATGTTAGTTGTAACACCCCGATTTTTCTTTCTCTTTATTATATGTGTTTTTCAAATTTTTGTGAATTTTTGAGAAATTTAAATTATTTTGATTATTTAAATATTATTTTGGACTGTATGTGTGCTTGAGGCGGGCCCGAAAAAATAAAAAAATTTTGGACTAGAAAGTTTTGGACTGTTAATGCGAGGCTGGGGGAACTTACTAAACCAAAAACTGGAAAACAGTTTTCAAAAATTTTCTTTATCTAAGTTTTTGTTCCATTCTATTATCCATTAGGTAATGTAATTATTCATTGGACAATAAAAAGCAGTAGCCTTTGTCCATTGGATAATAGCTACATGAAAATATCTAGATAGTTAGTCAAACTTAATGGCTATGACATCTTTATGGTGAACCAATTGTGGAAATAGGTTTACCCCAATGGTTTAATATATTAAGTTTTGATGATGACAAATACAAGTCAAAAAAAAATATTCTATGCTTGATAGATGTGCTTTATAGATGACAAATGCATCACAAAAGAATATTGATCATGTTACATAGATGTGCTTAATGAGATATATTGTATCAGGTATGATTATATATTTTATCTAATTATATTTCACTTAATAATCATGCAATGAGATATAAGTAACATTCTTCATATAACATATCTAATAATACTTTATATGAGTCTTAATGAATTAATATTGGATTTGATTCTACTTAAATAAAAATGTGCAAGATATTCTTTGTTGCATCCTACATAGAGCATATCTAGTAGTAATTGATAAATATCTTATTTGGATGTGTCTATGAAAGTCTTATATGCATGTTAGGCTAACTAGAGTTATATATTTATGAATCATGCATATGAAGATATTGAGTTATGATTTTAGACTAACTATGTTTGTTTAAGTGAGTAATACTTTGTAGGATAGTCCAAGTACCAAGAACGAGCATTGCAATAAGAAAGTAAAAAGATCACAACTATGCTCAACTCAAGAAGGATGGGAATGAAAAGGTGTTCCAAGCATTTGCAAGATTTGAAGAGAAGACATTTTTTGGAAGCTTGGTTTACATCAAGAATTGATGGTACCAAAAGATCAAGTCCAACCTCTTCAAGAATAGCTTATAGGACTTAGATCTTGTGTAAAGGTAAATGAGAATCACACTAAACTTAAATAAGTTTTAAACATCTTTACAAGTGTTTCTAAAATGCTTAAATGCCCAACAAAATGTTTTTGGAAAGCTAGCCTTGGTGGTATTTCAAATCTGTGAAAATTAGTCAAGTTTGTGTTTTACAAAACTGACATTTAGTGACTCTTTTGATCATAACTTTCAAACTACTTTGATTTTTGTTGTATATGAAAATAGACTCAAAGATCTTTCTGATGAGTGGTCATTTGTTTTAAACGGATAAGAAATGAAGAAGTTATGACCATTTAAAGTTAGTTTTCAAAAACTGTCAAGTTTGAGTTTTGTAAAACTGACCTTTTGCTACTAAGTTGATCATATCTTTCAAAATACTGAGTTTTATTCTAAAACTTCATTCATATGAAAATAGACTCAAAGATATTTCTAATAGTGGTTATTCGCTTTAATCGGATAAGAAATGAAGAAGTTATGACCTTTTAAAATCAATTTTTAAAACCAGAAATGCTGTAATCGATTACACAAGTCATGTAATCGATTACAACGTTGACAGAAGTCATGTAATCGATTACAGGAAGTGTGTAATCAATTACAAAGTTCCTAGAAAGCTTATAATCGATTACACTAAGCTTGTAATCGATTACCAAGTGTCTAGAAATGTTCCCAATGGCTATAAACGGCTAGTTTTCATAAAAAAAATCATTTCTAAACTCTACCAACAACTATTTTATCATTTGGGCTCTATATATAAGTGATATTTGAAGTATTTACAACTCAAGAAACACAAGAACACTATACTTGATCCTTGAAACATTAAAATCATATTTTGAGCTTTAAAGTGTGAATCCTTTATACCCATAGTGCTTCAATTTGCATTATCCACTCTTGAGAGAGTGTTCTATCATCTATACTTTGTTCTTTAAGTTGTATATCTACTCTTGTGAGAGTTTATATTCTTTTTCTTCATCTTAATCTTTGTTTTGAGAGGGTGAGGTATCTCTCTTGAGTAAAGGGTGAGGCATCCCTTAGAGAGTGAAGCATCTCTCAAAGTTGGTAAAGGGTGAGGTATCCCTTGAGGGTGAGGCATCCCTCAAAAGTTGTAAAGGGTGAGGTATCCCTGTTTGAGGCTCAAGCACAAGGGTGAGGTATCTCAAGGTATGTTGAGTGCTCTCAATTGTAAAGGTTGTTAAGCACCTATTGAAGATTGAAGATATAGTGAAAAATCTCTAGCGGTTGCTTGAGGACTGGACGTAGGTCATAAGTGGATTGGTGGTTGAACCAGGATAAACCTTGTGTTTGCTTCTCTCAACTCTATCTTCTTTACATTTGTGCTTTAATTATATATACTTGAGTTAAACTTGATATTTAGCTTATTTGCTTGATTTACCATATACCTCAAGTTGTAGTTGAGTAATCTATAATAACTATGCCTTTGTTGTGCATATTCTGTTACATTTACTAATTGAATGATTCAAAATGCATAATTTGTCACAGTTGCATTAAAACTAGTCATCACCCAATTCACCCCCCTCTTAGGTAATGGTTGTCATAGCTAACAAGTAGTATTAGAGCTTCATGCTCTGGTAAAAGCTTAACCGCTTTGAGTTAAAGATCCTTATTTGTTGGCAACCATTAAAAGCTTTTCAAAATGAATGGTTTTGAAATTGATAAACCACCATTCTTTGATGGCTTGAATTTTGTTTATTGGAAAGCTAGAATGGAAATTTATATACAATCTATTGATCTTGATTTATGGGATATTGTACTTGATAGATTTACATACAAACCAAAACCAAGTTGGAATGCTTATGACAAGAAATTTTTTTCTTTTAACATTAGAGCTATACAAATTTTGAGAAGTAGTTTAAATGATGATGCTTATCCTAAAATTAAGAGTTGCTCTAGTGCTAAAGATATATAGGATGCTCTTAATTCTATCTATGTTGCTAATGATGATCTTTTGCATAAAGTTGTATATAGAGAGCAAGAAAAGCAAAAACCTCTAAAGGAATACAACATTGAAAAATGTCCTCAAGAACATGTTGAAAGCAAGAAAATGAGCTCAATGCCTCTTGGTGATGATAGTGCTCAATTTGAAGAAAAGGCAAAGCAAAATAAAATTGAGAAAGAAGATGTTCTTGAATGCTTGATGGAGAACAATGAGGAAGATGATGATTCCCTTAAAAAGAACTTTGAGGTAAATAATGCTAAATCATATTATAGTTGTAACACCCTAAAAATTCTGACTTTAGGGTAAATGACAATTATGTCCCCAATGTACTGTTTTATGCTTGTCTGAATAAAATGTTATTTTTTCGTTTTGTTTTTTTAGAGCAGAAGGAGTTTAGTAAACTCAATTCTGAAAGACACTGTTTTGAATGTTTTAATTTTTAGAATTTAACTGTGCGATAAAATAATTTTCAGTATTATTTTATTACTCAGTATAAAACTTAACAGTGGACCCGATACTATATGTGTGGGACCCACGTATGAATAAAGTAAACAATAAGGAAATTAGGAATTTTGGACCAATAGGAACAAGACACCTAGAAGTCAAATTAATAAAGTTAAGTCAACAAAAATGGCTAAGCTAGTTAGATTAGAACTAGAATATTTACTTTAGTTAGTATAGTTACCTTAGAATCTAACTAAATTAATTACTACAACCTTAGTGTAACTAAATAGTGATAACTAGATAGTAATCTAGTTAGGCCTAACTAACTAGAATCCTAAACTAATTAAGTTAACCTAATGTAACTTGAAGTAACTAATTAATTTAATATGTAACTAAACCTACATTTAAATATATAACTAATTAATTGGAAGAAACAAATTTAGATGGCTTTTAAGTGGAGAATTCGGCCAAGTGAGGAGAGTAACCGAGAAGGCTCTAGATAAATGCTTATTCATGCCATGATTCATCACCCATCAACCAATAAGAAACAAGCTTATCTTGTAAGACCTAATCCTAGCCATTGAACCTTTGGATGGCCTAGATTCATTCTTGAATTTTAACACATGCATTAAGTCATTTTCCTACTCACTTCTACGGCTAACACTCCAACATTTAATCAAATAATTCCCTTCCTTCTCTCTTTGTTTCACCGTCCACCATTAGAGCTCCAAAAACCCATTCGGTCAAGCTCCAAAGTATATCATCCTTTCACCCAAAATTTTCTTTTTCTTACTTTTCTACTTCAAAACCTTACTACAAGACCATCTCTAGTTGGAAGTTTCTTCCATTTCTTCCATTTTCAAGCTTGAAGACCACCTTTGAGAATCCTTCTTCAAAGGTAAAACCCTTTGTTTTTCAATTTTATTTTTATTTCTAAACTTCTAAGCCATGATTGAACCATGGTATTGTTCCTTTTTCTAGTAATAGCCTTTATAAAATTTTATTTATTTTCCTAGGACTCTAAGGAGGCAAAACCGAAATCACAAGGGAGAGGAAAAGAAGAAATTTTCATCATTTTAGGTAAGAGGAAGACCAAAATTTAATTAAATTAAAGTGTTATTAAGAAATTAAGGTTTGATTGAATTTGTAAAATCCATAAGGATTCCTTTATGTGTTGATTTTTATAGCTTTTATTAATTGTTTAAGCCTTGATGTATTGTATGTGTTATACATTGTATATGTATTACATTGTATGTGTTAGATTAGTGTTAGAAATGCATGAGCATTCCAAAGAGTGCAAACCCTAGGTTCGGTCACATTCTTGAATGGGAAGAATCAAAGTATTTTACGAGTGTTGTTAATGAATACTAAATATATTTAGAAACTAATTTGAGTATTGTTAGTATTTATAAAGAATACATAATAATATAAAATATTTTACCGTAATTAGGAAAAATATTTTAAATGGTCTCAGATGATTTAACAATTATTTTTATAGTTTAGAAGTATTTATGTGAGTAAATCTGACGAGAACATGATTTAAAAATTTACGCGATTGAGAAAACAGCAAAATGTATTTAGGCGATTTAGAAATGTGATGTATATTGTGAAAACGGCAAGATTTTGAAAACGAAATAAAATTTCTACGCGATTGATGAAAACAGCGAGTTTCCTGTCGGGCCAAAGTGGTGGACCGGATGTGTGGATCTGTACAAGTGCGCCAAGTGGGAGCGCATCTTGTATTTGAAGATTTTTGCCATTGAGGGTATTTTTGTAAATAAATTAAGTTTGAGGGTATTCTCGTAAATAATTAAAGTTTGAAGTGTATTTTTGAAATTATTCAAAGTTTGATGGCATTTTTGTAAATAATAGAAGTTAAGGGCGTTTTTGTAAATAATGAAGATTTAATGGTATTTCGTAAATAATTTGGAAATTTATGGCACTTATATAAATAATTGAAACCTGAGGATACTTTAGTAATTACGCATCTGTTCATGCATTGAGTCATGCCAAATTCGAAATTTGGTGATTTGATTGACGAGATGAATAACATCGTGTTGTCGATGTGATAGGCATAGTGTGTTCATTTTCTGATATGAACTTGGAGTTCATAGTGTGCACTATTCCATATGTGGACGGGAGGTAGCTCTTCTGGGGCGTGGTGCGTGATGACACACTTATGTTCTCGACGAGCACTAACCTTAATCAAGTTTTGAGAGGACTATCGATCGGCCTGTAGTACACAATTGATTGACTGTGTGTCTGGGTTGTGTGCTATGCCATTATTGTTATATTTATTTTCATGGGCTATAGACACAAAGTATTGACAGTGCAATAGCAATCACAACGATCACTATAGACACAAAGTTTTGACAAGGCAATACTGTAGTCGGGGTAGCCAAAGCTATAGACACAAAGGGTGGACGGTCTGCAATAATTTGGATTGGCTGGGCAAGTACTAATAGAAGTCTCATCTCATTCTCTCGATATCTGGGTATGTGTTGTAGCTCCATGGAGTAGGAATGAGTCATTTTATATTTTGTCATATTCATTTTAAATTCATTATATTGTGTGGTGAGTATTTTGAACTGTTATGAGATTTATGTACATTATGGATTTTATTTATGTTAATATTGTATTATTATTTCATATGTGATATTTATTGGTTACTTTAAGTTGTCTTACCTCTCTATTTGTTGTATATATTGTTTGTTTTGTTTGTTGTATGTATATATATATATATTTAGACTATGAAGAAGGGGTTGAAGAACCAGAGTTGGGCAAAGTGAGTACATAGCAGAGGAAGAACCACGATCCACTGATTTTCGGTCAAGACCCGAAGCCTTAGATCATCTCTAGTGTTAATACTGATAGGGTGAGATGTCGACACCCGGATTTTTGGGTTTTATCAGTTTGGAATTCCACGGAGGAGCTGACAGTTGGCGCATCTATGGAGAACGTAATGTTGTTGCTTATACAGGGATTATTACTATGTCTTTGCGACCAGAGTCTGTATCTGTCCCAGTTTTTGTATCAGATTTCTATGTTTAGTTAGAACTACCGTTAGGAGTTCGCCGTCACTGGAACGGTCTATTTCGGACTCCCTATGAGCTTAGTGTTGTGTCTTCTGCTAGAACACCTGCTGTTCGGACCCCTAACTATATTCCGGTCCATAGAGCACCCAGAGTTCCTGCTCACAGGTCTTCTGGGAGGCGTCATGTATTTCTGTCTTTGGAGGAATCATCTAGGAATGTTTCTCCAAGTGACTAAAAATGTATGACGTGCACTTGGGTTTGTTATCCTTTTTGATCTTTGGGTTGTAAATATAAACCTTTTATGCTTTCTTTTTCTTTTGGTATGTATTTTTATTTGGGTTTGTAAATTATGTGTAAATTATTTGTACGACTTATGAAAACAAAACTTATGTAAATTTTTGTATATTAGTATCTGATGGATATGTTTATGGATATAATGTATATTGTACAGGGGTGTGCCGATATTATCTATGTATGTGTGTATATATTATTTTTTTTTAGGGTGAAATATCTTGAGGATACAACTTTTATGTTTTCGAAACAAAGTAAGTGTACAGGTTTTATTATTTATTTATATCAAAACCTTATAATTTAATTATTCTCGTTAATCGTTATTTTATTTTAATAACAAATGTGACACCCCCACAAGGGTGTTACATTAGTTGGTATCAGAGCCCAAGTTAGAGTCTTTTGGGTTTGTGGGTAGGTTTGCCTTATTTGTACTGTGTAAATCTCTGACCTAGAGCCCAAGTTAGAATCTTTAGGAATTGTGGTTTGGTCTGTTTGTGCTTGTGTTGTGTGAATTCTCTGTGATTCATTTCCGAAAGGAAGAATCTAACTTTTATGTTTTATGTGATTAAAGAAAGAAAATGTCTGGAAGAAGAGGAAGACATGCGGATATTCCTAGGGAAGTGGATCCTATAGTAGCGGCTGCAGAGGCTATGCAGCGGATGGCGGAAGCAATGATTCAGCAGAACCAGAGAGCAGCTCAACAACAAGAAGCTACTGCGGATGCCCTAAATGTATCTGAATTTAGGCGTAGTAACCCGCCACAGTTTAGAGGCGAGCTCAATCCGGAGAAAGCAAGTTTATGGATTCAAAGAGTGGAGAAGATATTCGAAGGGATGGGATGCCCAGATGACAAAAAGGTAACGTATGCTACTTATATGTTAAGAGGAGATGGAGAAAGTTGGTGGAGAGGAACCTCCGGTTGTTGCAAGCTGAAGGCACTGCAATAACTTGGGAAGTGTTTTCTACTAGGTTTATGGACAAGTATTTTCCTACCAGTGCTCGATATGCCAAGGAAAGAGAATTTCTTGGTCTACGTCAAGGAAATATGACAGTTCCCGAGTATGCATCTAAATTTGAGAGTTTGTCTCAATTCTCAGATTATGCTCAAACCAGGCCAAATGATGAGTGGCGATGTAGGAAGTTTGAAGCAGGACTGCGAGTGGAGTTAAGACAAGGAGTATTGCCTTTGAGAATGACTCAATTCCATGTTCTGGTAGATACATGTGCACAATTGGAGGAATTGGAATCGTTAAAGGATCCCAAGACTCGTAATTTTGGACCAATGAGGTTTCAGAGGGGAGGTAGCAGTCATAATAATCGGTTCCAACGTAAGCCATACTCGAGACCACTGGGAAACCAATTTCAACGACCATCGGTTGGAGGAAGCTCTGCTAGTACTATTCCTAGTCAGAAAGCGGCGTTTGTACCAACCTGTTTTAAATGTGGGAAGAAAGGCCATGTTTCTTCAGATTGTCCAATTAAAGGAACAATTTGTTTTAATTGTCGGCAACCTGGACATTTCTCTAAGGATTGTCCTCAGTTGGAAAAGAAACCTGTATTGAAAACTGTTCAGGCAAATCAGCCAAGATCCAGAGGACGAGTCTATACTATGACAGGAACTGAAGTTTCTCAATCTGATAATCTTATTCAAGGGGAAGGAATCATAGGAGGTAAGCTTTTGACTGTCTTGTATGATTCAGGTGCAACGCATTCTTTTATTGCCTATAGTTGTGTTAAGAAGTTGAAACTGCCTGTGTCTTCTTTGAATTTTCCATTGGTTGTTTCTACACCAACTACTAAGCCTGTGGTCACATCCAAAATATGTTTGGATTGTCCTGTTGTTGTGAAGGACCGTATGTTTATAGTCAACTTGATTTGTTTACCTCTAGTGGGGATAGATGTGATATTAGGAATGGATTGGTTATCTTCTAACCATATCCTGATAGACTGTGCAATTAAAGCTATAGTTTTTCCGAAGGAAGAGAACTCTGGATTTTTGACTGCTGTTAAAGCTACGTCATTACTGAAAAATGGAGCGAGGGGATTTGTATTATTATCTTCTCTAAAAGTTGAGAATGAGAAAGATATATGTGCAATTCCCGTTGTTAATGAATTTCCGGAAGTCTTTCCAAATGACGTACCTGGTTTGCCACCAAAGAGAGAAATCGAATTTGCTATCGATTTGGTACCAGGAACAGGTCCTATTTTGATTGCACCTTATCGAATGTCACCAGCCGAGTTGATGGAGTTGAAAAAGCAATTGGAGGAGTTGTTGGAGAAGCAGTTTGTGCGACCAAGTGTTTCACCATGGGGAGCACCAGTGCTTCTAGTCAAGAAGAAGGATGGAACTTCTCGACTCTGTGTGGACTATCGTCAGTTGAATAAGGTCACTATAAAGAATAAATATCCACTCCCACGGATTGATGATTTGATGGACCAGTTGAAAGGAGCAGAAGTATTTTCTAAAATAGATCTGAGATCAGGTTACCATCAAATTCGTGTTAAAACGGAGGATGTACCTAAAACAGCCTTCCGAACTCGATATGGGCATTATGAGTATCAGGTTATGCCTTTTGGAGTGACAAATGCTCCTGCTATATTCATGGATTATATGAATAGAATTTTTCGCCCGTACCTTGATAGATTTGTTGTTGTCTTTATAGATGACATTTTAATCTATTCTCGGTCTAAAGAAGAGCATGCCGAACATCTCGGTATAGTTCTTCAGGTTTTGAAGGACAAACAGTTGTATGCAAAGTTGGCTAAATGTGAATTTTGGTTGGAAAAAGTGCAATTTCTAGGTCACGTAATTTCTAAGGAGGGTATTGCAGTGGATCCATCCAAGATAGAAACTATTCTGCAATGGGAGAGACCTAAAACAGTGAAGTTCGAAGTTTTGTTGGATTGGCCGGGTATTATCGAAGATTCATAGAAGGTTTTTCCAAAATCGCTGGACCACTTACACAACTTACCAGGAAGAATCAAGCTTTCGAATGGACGGATGAACGTGAAGCCAGTTTTCAAGAGTTGAAGAGAAAGCTAACAACCTCACCAGTGTTGATCTTACCAGATTCTAGTAGATCTTTTGATGTGTACTGTGACGCTTCATATCAAGGGTTAGGATGCGTACTAATGCAAGATCGGAATGTGGTGGCATATGCTTCGAGGCAATTGAAGGTTCATGAGAGAAATTACCCAACTCATGATTTGGAATTAGCAGCGGTGGTGTTTGCATTAAAGATATGGAGGCATTATCTGTATGGGGCTATGTTCAATGTCTTTAGTGATCATAAGAGTTTGAAATACTTGTTTGATCAGAAAGAATTGAATATGAGACAAAGACGATGGCTTGAGTTTCTCAAAGATTATGATTTTCAACTCCAATATCATCCAGGAAAAGCTAATGTGGTAGCAGATGCCCTGAGTAGAAAAGTACTTAGTGTTTCTACCATGATGATAAAGTAAGAGGAATTACTCAATGAATTCAGAAATTTAGAAGTATCGATGGAATTAGTGCCTGGGAAGATTTGTGTGGGTAGAATGGTAATTTTAAATGACTTACTTAATATAATTCGAGATAAGCAGGAGGAGGATGCATTTTTGCAAAATGAAAGAGAACTGCTAAAGCAAGGTCACAAGGCAACAGTGGAAGAGGGATCAGATGGAATTCTAAGATTTCAAGGAAGAGTTTGTATACCCGACAATGCTGAATTAAAGACGGCGATATTGGATGAAGCTCATACTAGTAATTTAAGTTTGCATCCAGGAATGATGACCAAGATGTATCAAGATTTGAAGAAATTGTTTTGGTGGCCAAGGATGAAAAGAGACGTAGCGGAACGTGTGGCATCTTGTTTGGTTTGTCAGAAAGCGAAAGTAGAACATCAGAGGCCAGCTGGAATGTTACAACCGCTTTCTATTCCAGAATGGAAATGGGACAGTATTTCTATGGATTTTGTTACTAGACTGCCAAGAACGAGAAAAGGTCATGACTCAATATGGGTTATTGTTGATAGGCTCACAAAGTCAGCTCATTTCTTGCCTATTTATATTAAGTATTCGTTGGAAAGATTAGCCCAAATCTATATCAATGAGATTGTTAGATTACATGGGGTACCTATTTCCATAATTTCTGATAGAGATCCAAGGTTTACATCAAGGTTTTGGCCAAATCTACAAAAAGCAATGGGAACTAAGCTACATTTGAGCTCTGCTTATCATCCATGATCGATGGTCGACCGAAAGAACTATACAATCTCTCGGAAGATTTGTTGCGTGCTTGTGTGTTGGAGCAACAAGGGAGTTGGGATGAATTTTTATCTTTGATAGAATTCACCTACAATAATAGTTTTCATGCAAGTATAGGGATGGCACCCTATGAAGCATTGTATGGACGACGATGCCGAACACCTTTGTGTTGGTATCAAGATGGTGAAAATATGACTATTGGGCCAGAATTGGTACAACAGACTACAGAGAAAGTGAAAATGATTCAAGAAAAGATGCGAACTACACAGAGTAGGCAAAAGAGTTATGCAGATAAAAGAAGGCGACCATTGGAATTTGAAGAAGGCGAACATGTATTTTTGAGGGTGACTCCTAACTGGTATTGGAAGAGTTATCAAATCTAAGAAGCTTACACCTAAGTTTATTGGACCCTATCAGATTACCCGTAGGATAGGTCTTGTCGCTTATCAAGTTGCCTTACCGCCGTTTTTGTCTAATCTGCATAATGTGTTTCATGTGTCCCAGTTAAAGAAATATATTCCAGATCCGACACACATGTGATACAACCCGATGAAATACGATTGAAGGAAAATCGACGTACGAGACATTCCCCTGTAAGGATTGAAGACGAAAAGTGAAGCGACTTCGAGGAAGATGATTGAGTTAGTCAAAGTTATATGGAACGATGTGATTTGGAGATGCTACTTGGGAATTGGAAGATAAAATGAGGGAACAATATCCTCAATTATTTTAAGGTATGACAAATTTCGAGGACAAAATTTTTGTTTGTTGGGGGGAGTTGTAACACACTAAAAATTCTGACTTTAGGGTAAATGACAATTATGTCCCCAATGTACTGTTTTATGCTTGTCTGTATAAAATGTTATTTTTTCGTTTTTTTTTTTTAGAGCGAAGGAGTTTAGTAAACTCAATTCGAAAGACACTTTTGAATGTTTTAATTTTTAGAATTTAACTGTGCGATAAAATAATTTTCAAGTATTATTTTATTACTCAGTATAAAACTTGACAAGTGGACCCGATACTATATGTGTGGGACCCACGTATGAATAAAGTAAACAATAAGGAAATTAGGAATTTTGGACCAATAGGAACAAGACACCCAGAAGTCAAATTAATAAAGTTAAGTCAACAAAAATGGCTAAGCTAGTTAGATTAGAACTAGAATATTTACTTTAGTTAGTATAGTTACCTTAGAATCTAACTAAATTAATTACTACAACCTTAGTGTAACTAAATAGTGATAACTAGATAGTAATCTAGTTAGGCCTAACTAACTAGAATCCTAAACTAATTAAGTTAACCTAATGTAACTTGAAGTAACTAATTAATTTAATATGTAACTAAACCTACATTTAAATATATAACTAATTAATTGGAAGAAACAAATTTAGATGGCTTTTTAAGTGGAGAATTCGGCCAAGTGAGGAGAGCAACCGAGAAGGCTCTAGATAAATGCTTATTCATGCCATGATTCATCACCCATCAACCAATAAGAAACAAGCTTATCTTGTAAGACCTAATCCTAGCCATTGAACCATTGGATGGCCTAGATTCATTCTTGAATTTTAACACATGCATTAAGTCATTTTCCTACTCACTTCTACGGCTAACACTCCAACATTTAATCAAATAATTCCCTTCCTTCTCTCTTTGTTTCACCGTCCACCATTAGAGCTCCAAAAACCCATTCGGTCAAGCTCCAAAGTATATCATCCTTTCACCCAAAATTTTCTTTTTCTTACTTTTCTACTTCAAAACCTTACTACAAGACCATCTCTAGTTGGAAGTTTCTTCCATTTCTTCCATTTTCAAGCTTGAAGACCACCTTTGAGAATCCTTCTTCAAAGGTAAAACCCTTTGTTTTTCAATTTTATTTTTATTTCTAAACTTCTAAGCCATGATTGAACCATGGTATTGTTCCTTTTTCTAGTAATAGCCTTTATAAAATTTTATTTATTTTCCTAGGACTCTAAGGAGGCAAAACCGAAATCACAAGGGAGAGGAAAAGAAGAAATTTTCATCATTTTAGGTAAGAGGAAGACCAAAATTTAATTAAATTAAAGTGTTATTAAGAAATTAAGGTTTGATTGAATTTGTAAAATCCATAAGGATTCCTTTATGTGTTGATTTTTATAGCTTTTATTAATTGTTTAAGCCTTGATGTATTGTATGTGTTATACATTGTATATGTATTACATTGTATGTGTTAGATTAGTGTTAGAAATGCATGAGCATTCCAAAGAGTGCAAACCCTAGGTTCGGTCACATTCTTGAATGGGAAGAATCAAAGTATTTTACAAAGTGTTGTTAATGAATACTAAATATATTTAGAAACTAATTTGAGTATTGTTAGTATTTATAAAGAATAC
Source organism: Ormosia semicastrata (assembly GCA_029884595.1). Classification (NCBI taxonomy): domain Eukaryota; kingdom Viridiplantae; phylum Streptophyta; class Magnoliopsida; order Fabales; family Fabaceae; genus Ormosia; species Ormosia semicastrata. The sequence goes on from JAQQTO010000063.1 coordinate 59,157,357, forward strand.
ATAATAATATAAAATATTTTACCGTAATTAGGAAAAATATTTTAAATGGTCTCAGATGATTTAACAATTATTTTTATAGTTTAGAAGTATTTATGTGAGTAACTGACGAGAACATGATTTAAAAATTTACGCGATTGAGAAAACAAACAAAATGTATTTAGGCGATTTGGAAATGTGATGTATATTGTGAAAACGGCAAGATTTTGAAAATGAAATAAAATTTCTACGCGATTGATGAAAAAAATGAGTTTCTGTCGGGCCAAAGTGGTGGACCGGATGTGTGGATGCATACAAGTGCGCCAAGTGGGAGCGCATCTTGTATTTGAAGATTTTTGCCATTGAGGGTATTTTTGTAAATAAATTAAGTTTGAGGGTATTCTCGTAAATAATTAAAGTTTGAAGTGTATTTTTGAAATTATTCAAAGTTTGATGGCATTTTTGTAAATAATAGAAGTTAAGGGCGTTTTTGTAAATAATGAAGATTTAATGGTATTTCGTAAATAATTTGGAAATTTATGGCACTTATATAAATAATTGAAACCGAGGATATTTTAGTAATTACGCATCTGTTCATGCATTGAGTCATGCCAAATTCGAAATTTGGTGATTTGATTGACGAGATGAATAACATCGTGTTGTCGATGTGATAGGCATAGTGTGTTCATTTTTTCGATATGAACTTGGAGTTCATAGTGTGCACTATTCCATATGTGGACAGGAGGTAGCTCTTCTGGGCCGTGGTGCGTGATGACACACTTATGTTCTCGACGAGCACTAACCTTAATCAAGTTTTGAGAGGACTATCAGACTGCCTGTAGTACACAATTGATTGACTGTGTGTCTGGGTTGTGTGCTATGCCATTATTGTTATATTTATTTTCATGGGCTATAGACACAAAGTATTGACAGTGCAATAGCAATCACAACGATCAGCTATAGACACAAAGTTTTGACAGTGCAATAGCTGGTCGGGGTAGCCAAAGCTATAGACACAAAGGGTGGACAGTGCAATAGCTGGATTGGCTGGGCAGTACTAATAGAAGTCTCATCTCATTCTCTCTGATATCTGAGTATGTGTTGTAGCTCCATGGAGTAGGAATGAGTCATTTTATATTTTGTCATATTCATTTTAAATTCATTATATTGTGTGGTGAGTATTTTGAACTGTTATGAGATTTATGTACATTATGGATTTTATTTATGTTAATATTGTATTATTATTTCATATGTGATATTTATTGGTTACTTTAAGTTGTCTTACCTCTCTATTTGTTGTATATATTGTTTGTTTTGTTTGTTGTATGTATATATATATATATTTAGACTATGAAGAAGGGGTTGAAGAACCAGAGTTGGGCAGTGAGTACATAGCAGAGGAAGAACCACGATCCACAGATTTTCAGTCCGAAGACCCGAAGCCTTAGATCATCTCTAGTGTTAATACTGATAGGGTGAGATGTCGACACCGGATTTTTGGGTTTTATCGTTTGGAATTCCACGGAGGAGCGACGGTTGGCGCATCTATGGAGAACGTAATGTTGTTGCTTATACGGGGATTATTACTATGTCTTTGCGACCGAGTCTCAGATCCGTCCCGCTTTTGTATCGATTTCTATGTTCGGTTAGAACTACCGTTAGGGAGTTCGCCGTCACTGGAACGGTCTATTTCGGACTCCCTATGAGCTTAGTGTTGTGTCTTCGCTAGAACACTGCTGTTCGGACCCCTAACTATATTAGGTCCACGAGCACCCGCAGTTCCCGCTCACGGGTCTTCGGGGGCGTCATGTATTTCTATCTTTGGAGGAATCATCTAGGAATGTTTCTCCAAGTGACTAAAAATGTATGACGTGCACTTGGGTTTGTTATCCTTTTTGATCTTTGGGTTGTAAATATAAACCTTTTATGCTTTCTTTTTCTTTTGGTATGTATTTTTATTTGGGTTTGTAAATTATGTGTAAATTATTTGTACGACTTATGAAAACAAAACTTATGTAAATTTTTGTATATTAGTATCTGATGGATATGTTTATGGATATAATGTATATTGTACAGGGGTGTGCCGATATTATCTATGTATGTGTGTATATATTATTTTTTTTTAGGGTGAAATATCTTGAGGATACAACTTTTATGTTTTCGAAACAAAGTAAGTGTACAGGTTTTATTATTTATTTATATCAAAACCTTATAATTTAATTATTCTCGTTAATCGTTATTTTATTTTAATAACAAATGTGACACCCCCACAAGGGTGTTACAATAGTCCTTCCTATAATGAGCTACAATGTGCATATGATGAATTATATGATGACTTGATGTTTTTAGAAAAGAAAAATTTATCTTGTTTGGAAAATATTTCCTCTATTGAAAATGAAATTGAGTTTTTGAAAAATGAATATACTTTTCTTAATAAAGAAATTCCTTTGAAATGTGAAACCTCAACTTCTTGTGAAAAGTGCATTGATTTAGAAAATCAAGCTAAGGACTTATCTTCTAAATTTGCCAAAGATAATGATTTTAATTACTTACATTCCATGTTTGTTAATAAGAATGAAATTGATGTTACTCCACATGGAATTTCAAGTAAGGCTTGTGGCAAAAATAACATAGAATGTAATAATAACCAAATGCTCAAATTTTTCAAAAATGATCTTCAAAGGACCAAGCCATCATTGAATTCACTTGTTTATAATTTTTGTAGTCATCTAGGACATATTTCTCATTTATGCAATTATAGAAGAAATTCTTATATGAGAAATAATATGGTATGTGTTCCTAAAGATCTTAAATGCCCTAGTACTAATTTTCAAGGACCCAAGATGAAGTGAGCACTAAAATGTCCTCCTAGTGTTTCAATTATGCAGAAAATTTTTCAAAAGGATGGACAAATTGGTCAAGTGAAAAAGGAATCATCAATGGGAATGCTTCCAAAGCCCAATGGTAGAAGTTTTGATCAAAGAAGGAATATGACTTCAACCAAAGCTTCTCAAGTACAAAATGTGAAATTTGCAAAGCTCAAAACACCAAAAGAGGAGCAATGGGTAAGAAAAAGAGTTTCCTTGATTACCAAGGCCAAGGATGACCATTAGCTCAAGCATGCAAATGAAGTGAAATACAACCATGCTACTTGAGGTTTGGAAAACTTAAAATGGTTCAAGTTCTCCGAAAGTGATGAAAAACATAAAAGGAAAGACATGGAGAACCATAACATTCTCAAGGGGCCTTGAGGCATAAAAGTTGGAGTCACCTACAAAAACTCAAAGAGTACACTTTTGATGATATCAATCTTTTATCCTTACTTATGCTTTAATTTGAATATCATGTGATATTTGGATATTTAGATATTTGTTTTATGCCTTAAATTGTGCTTTTCTAGCATTATGTTTTAAAAGTGTCTTTATATATGCTAACATGCTAGATATGCACAAAACTTGCTTGGAATGACATGTTATGCTAATATCTTTATTCTTGAGCTTGTGACCATTTCTCCTTGTTCAAATATGAAAATATCACATGCTCATAAGTAGTTCTAATCCTTTCTCTTTGATGCTTAATTGTCTTATATATTTATTTGGAGATTAGAAAGTAAAATGTTATATGTCTTTTTGTTTGAAATTGGTTGATATGTTCATATCTTGAAAACAAAAAGTAAATGATTCATTTTGTGTCTTGAACTTGTATTTGAACATCAATGGTTTTTACAATGAAGTATATCTTGAAATAAATCATGAATGATTTCAAAAGTTATAGTTCCACGATTTTGCAATTTTTTCATTACAATAAGGGACTTTTTGTTCTTAATTGACATGTGTGCGTACTAGAATTCCTTACTTGATATTATATGTCTTACATGATCATTGTTTGCCCCAAAATGTCTATTTATATTTTGATGATGATTAAGCTTTTCTTGACAAACTTGAATCTTGCTTTGAAAATGCTTAAACTATGCTTTTGGATTCAAGTGCATATGTTCTTCCTTTATTCTTGTAAGAGCTAACATTGCATGGTTGATAATGTGGTATATGTTTTACATTGTATATCAACCTAAATTATGCTTATAAATAAGTTTAAATAATATTTGATGCTAACCCATATTTTAGAGAACTTTTGAAATATAATCATCAAATATTGAAATGTCAAACATATGTGGATAAATGAGAAATGTTGAAGGAAGAGAAACATGAGAAGACTTTCTTCAAGTGTAATGGAATGAAATACTCAATGGAAGAAAGTACAAACTCAAAGGACCTATAAATGAAGAACATTCTAAAGGAGCATCACTTTCTATCTAACCCAATAAGTATCTTTATCTCTAAACTATTATGGTATTCTATATGCTATGGATTATATGATACTTGTTGATAAATTGATCTTAAAAAATTAGATGTTTTCTTTACATGAGAAGTATGCTTAGCATTGACAAAGTGCCTAATTGGATATTAACTTGCTATTTTTGTCATTGCATATAGGGTAGATGATATTAGTTCTATACATGCTTTAATCCCTATAGCATATTTCATCATGATAAATGTTTGATATCTATGATTCTCCTAATATATGGTTTCTTAGTGGTATAACACTTATGAGAATCATGCACTTGTTTTGAAAAGAGTTTATGATTTGACTAAAAAGTTTTTTTTAAAGTAAAATCTCTTATCATATTTGAAAGAAGCTTTTAAAGTTCCATATCCTTGAGAATCATTTGATCTTGTCTTAAGACCTTGAAAGTATTATCACCTCCTAATTGTCTTGAAAAATTGGAAATCATTCGTTTTGTGCTATAAATGTAATACTCTCTTCATTGCTTTGAAATATTTTATTAAATCTTGAGAAGGTATTTAAGAAAGTTTCCAAATAAATATTTTGAAATGTTCTATAGAGACCATCTTAATACTTCAAAAGATAAGCCTTGTTCTGCAAAAGTGTTTTATGTTTCCAAGGCTCTTGTTTAATGAGAAAGAGAGAAGATGTACTTTCAAATGTTCCTTTGACTTGGATTTGGTTACTCTCAAGGAATATGTGGTCTCAATATAAAACCTTCTCTACCCTTCTAAAATGCTTTTGGAAATGTAATGTGTTATTATAAAATTCTTTTTGAAAGGGGGAGAAGTTTTAAAATGATTTTTGATTAATGGATTAAGAATATGTATCTTTATCTTGCTTTACTTTGTGGTAATGTGCTTACATGGTCTTGGCATACATATTTCCCTTTATCTATCTTGTGCTTCAATAAGGGGGAGCTTATCTTACATATCCTTCTTCCATATCCTTATTGACTAAGAATATATGCATAACTATGTTAAACTATTATGTTTAATATTTTAATAATATGCATATTTTGAGGGGGAGCCTAGTTCTTAAATTATTGTTTATATCTCTTGGCTTACATTCTTGTTTGATATGAAGTACTTTAGTGTTAATATTATCAACATGTAAGCAAAAATCATCTCTTATTGTCTTTCCCTCTATCAATTAAAGAAGGTAAACTTTCTTACTCTTCATATCTTTTGATTCTTTCATTGAAAAGATCCTACCCTTCTTGACAACATGAGTTTTATCTATAGGGGGAGAAAATATTATCTTTCCTTCCTAAGCCTTTTTGTTGATATCAAATAGGGGGAGTGAAAATTAGAAAAAAAAAATATGTTCTTGTGCATATTACTTGATATGCTTACATGAATATCTATTTTTCTATATTGCTCAACATATTTTTCTTTGGTGATTTGTTATCATCAAAAAGGGAGAGATTGTGGAAATAGGTTTACCCCAATGGTTTAATATATTAAGTTTTGATGATGACAAATACAAGCCAAAAAGAATTATCCTTATGCTTGATAGATGTGCTTTATAGATGATAAATGCATCACAAAAGAATATTGATCATGTTACATAGATGTGCTTAATAAGAAATATTGTATCATGCATGATTATATATTTTATCTAGTTATATTTCACTTAATAATCATGCAATGAGATATATGTAACATTCTTCATATAATATATCTAATAATACTTTATATGAGTCTTAATGAATTAATATTGGATTTGATTCTACTTAAATAAAAATGTGCAAAATATTCTTTGTTGCATCCTACATAGAGCATATCTTGTAGTAATTGATAAATATATTATTTGGATGTGTCTATGAAAGTCTTATATGCATGTTATACTAACTAGAGTTATATATTTATAAATCATGCATATGAAGATATTGAGTTATGATTTTGGACTAACTATGTTTGTTTAAGTGAGTAATACTTTGTAAGATAGCCCAAGTACCAAGAACGAGCATTGCAATAAGAAAGTAAAAAGATCACAACTATGCTCAACTCAAGAAGGATGAGAATGAAAAGGTGTTCTAAGCATTTGCAAGATTTGAAGAGAAGAAATTTCTTGGAAGCTTGGTTTACATCAAGAATTGATGGTAGCAAAAGATCAAGTCCAACATCTTCAAGAATAGCGTATAGGACTTAGATCTTGTGTAAAGGTAAATGAGAATCACACTAAACTCAAATAAGTTTTAAACATCTTTACAAGTATTTCAAAAATGCTTAAATGCCCAACAAAATGTTTTTGGAAAGCTAGCCTTGGTGGTATTTCAAATCTATGAAAATTAGTCAAGTTTGTGTTTTGTAAAATTGACATTTAGTTACTCTTTTGATCATAACTTTCAAACTACTTTAAGTTTTGTTGTGAAATATTGCATATGAAAAAAGACTCAAAGATCTTTCCGATGAGCGGTCATTTGTTTTAAACGGATAAGAAATGAAGAAGTTATGACCATTTAAAGTTAGTTTTCAAAAACTATCAAGTTTGAGTTTTGTAAAACTGACCTTTAATTACTAGTTTATTTATATCTTTCAAAATACTTTGAGTTTTATTCTAAAACTTCTTTAATATGAAAATAGACTCGAAGATCTTTTCAATGAGTGGTCATTCGCTTTAATCGGATAAGAAATGAAGAAGTTATGACCTTTTAAAGTTAGTTTTCAAAACCAGAAATGTTGTAATCGATTACACAAGTCATGTAAGCGATTACAATATTGACAGAAGCCATGTAATCGATTACAGGAAGTGTGTAATCTATTACAAAGTACCCAGAAAGCTTGTAATCGATTACCTAGTGCCCAGAAACGTTCCCAATGGCTATAAATGGCTAGTTTTCATAAAAAAAATCATTTCTAAACACTACCAATGGTTATTTTATCATTTGGGCTTTATATGTAAGTGATATTTGAAGTTTTTACAACTTAAGAAACATAAGAACACTATACTTGATCCTTGAAACATCAAAATCATATTTTGAGCTTTAAAGTGTGAATTCTTTATACTCATAGTGCTTCAATTTATATTATCCACTCTTGAGAGAGTGTTCTATCATCTATACTTTGTTCTTCAAGTTGTATATCTACTCTTGTGAGAGTTTATATTCTTTCTCTTCATCTTAATCTTTGTTTTGAGAGGGTGAGGTATCCTTCTTGAGTAAAGGGTGAGGCATCCCTTAGAGAGTGATGCATCTTTCAAAGTTAGTAAAGGGTGAGGTATCCCTTAAGGGTGAGGCATCCCTCAAAAGTTGTAAAGGGTGAGGTATCCCTATTTGAGGCTCAAGCACAAGGTTGAGGTATCCCAAGGTATGTTGAGTACTCTCAATTGTAAAGGTTGTCAAGCACCTGCTGAAGCTTGAAGATATAGTGAAAAATCTCTAGCGGTTGCTTGAGGACTAGACGTAGGTCACAAGTGGATTAGTGGCTGAACCAGGATAAACCTTGTGTTTGCTTCTCTCAACTCTATCTTCTTTACATTTGTGCTTTAATTATATATGCTTGAGTTTAACTTGATATTTAGCTTATTTGCTTGATTTACCATATACCTCAAGTTGTAGTTGAGTAATCTATAATAGTTATACCTTTGTTGTGCATATTCCGCTGCATTTATTAATTAAATGATTCAAAATGCATAATTTGTCAAAGTTGCATTAAAACTAGTCATCACCCAATTCACCCCTCTCTTGGGTAATGGTTGCCATGGCTAACACCAATGAGAAACAAGCTTACTTGAGAAGCTTGCTTGGAGTCAATAAAAAGGGCTATGACTCATTATGATGGACCTAGGAAACAAGCTTAGAAAAGAAGATTTATTTTCCACCCTTGATCTAATCAATGGTTGTGAGGAGTTATAGTGATCAAATTGATCACTCATTCTCTCCATCAAACCCACAGCCATGAAGGGCCTTAGGAGACAAAACCACATTTTGCTATCACATTTCAAAGTTATTATCTTTCTCATGCAAAACTAAAAAAAAAACACAAAAAATAACTTCCATTTTCTCTCAGCCCACGGCCAAGGTGCCAAAACTTACCCTCCAACCTTTCGTAATTCAAACCAACCTTACTACTTGATTCTAAACACCATTCTAAGCAACTTTGGTGTTGTGATCAAGACTTAATTCAACCATTTTCAAGCTTGATTTTCAATTCAAGTTCTAGGGTTCTAAGGTGAAGTTATTGATTTTTCATTTCTTGTTTCATTTTTGAAGTTTTAAAACCGTATTTGATATGTGGTTGTCTTAATCAAGATTTAGATGTTAATATGTTTGTGTTTACTGTTAAAATAGGTTTGCCCCAATGATGTAATATGTTAAGTTTTGATGATGACAAATACAAGATAAAAAGTATGATGCTTATGCTTTATAGTTGTGCTTACAAAATGACAAATGCATCACAAAAGAATGTTGATCATGTTACATAGATGTGCTTAATGAGATATTGTATCATGCATGATTATGTATTTTATCTAGTTATATTTCACTTAATAATCATGCAATGAGATATATGTAATATTCTTCATATAATATATCTAATAATACTTTATATGAGCCTTAATGAATTAATATTGCATTTGATTCTACTTAAATGAAAAAGTGCTAAATATTCTTTGTTGCATCCTACATAGAGCATATCTAGTAGTAATTGATAAATATCTTATTTGGATGTATCTATGAAAGTCTTATATGCATGTTAGACTAACTAGAGTTATATATTTAAGAATCATGCATATGAAGATATTGAGTTATGATTTTGGACTAACTATGTAACACCCGCCTTAGGGCATCACACTTCATGTAACTTAATTACCAAATTACCCCTTTTAATTGAAATCGTGCTTGTAATATAAATACGAATTATAAAATTTCTTAATAATAATAAGATAAACTTAGCGAAAAATAAAAACATTACAACATTATCATATCACAAATAATTCACATCTTATATACATATACCAGTCTTTAGTACTATCATATTTTAATAGTTACAAACTAGACTCTCAAAATATTTAAGCTTTAATTTAAACTAATACACTGTCCAAGTATTACTACACCGTAGAACCCTCAGACGGGTCCTCCTCAGATTCCTCAGAAGATAGGAATCCGGACTGACGCGAAGTCCTACGAACAGGTGTCCGAGTAGACGACACTATACTAATCGCACTAGGAGTACAATAGTATGCTCCCCAGTACTATCTAATAGACAATGAACTCTAGGTGTACATTAATATTCACTGTAAAATAAGGGTGTTCAAGATGTAGCCTACTTAAAATAATGTTTAAGTCCCCTATGTAGTAAATACGCTCTCGTTCCAGATCAACGTGTCACGCCTCCGATCCTCCACGAAACGTCTGTCTCATAAACCCTAAAAAAAACAAGGCATCTCCATCGTCTCAGAACTCAGCTTCCTCTACAAGAATCTGCTCCTCCTCAACTTTCTCGGTCAACTTCTTGCTCGGCGTCTTAACAAATATAAATATAATACAGAATAGACATAGAAAGAGGTGAGATCACCTACGCTAATACCAGTATGGTACCAATGAAGATAAACACATATAATATCTCATACCAGCACATCATACATAATTACAGTTATGTCACCAACATCATTTATCATCATAACTCATGCAATAAGCGATAATTACGATCATGCCATTACAAATATTCAAATATTCCATAATTCAATTATCATAAACAATAATTACAATAATGTTCTCAATAACTATGCATATGCACCTAGACTCAATTTCCCACTCCATGGAGCTAAAACTCAGATCGGAGAGAGTGATCGAAAAGATCTGTCTGCACCAACATGCCTCAAACTACGTGCTCAATTTTTGCACATCTAGCATATGCACGACAGTCTTTATCAAATCTTGATTAAGGATAGTGTCTCGATCCGGATCATTGGTGTGTTACGTCGGTCTAACCCAGGTACAGAAGAGCTACCAACTGCCCATTGTAGGCAACTTGCACCCCAATGCCCCCAAGGTCAACGAGTGACCTACACTATGCATATCGCACCCACTCAAGAGGTGTATCCTCTCCTAGGCAACTAGCCTTATTCAGTCAATCGGACCTTTCCAATGCATGTACTATGCAACATTCACAATTCCAATTATATCATATTCTCAATTCAATTCCTTTATCTCATATTTGGGGTCCTCATATTGGCCCAATAGTATCATTATTGTAATTTCATCGCGAAACCATATTTTCGCATTTTCTCAATCGCGTAAAATATTTTTCACACGTTTTAAATCAAAATACTATTTTTCTCATTTAACACCAAAATTTAACTTTATTTTTCATATTTGCATAATAACCCTTCAAAACATAATATTTGCATTATAATCCTCATTTAAATAATATTTTCACAACAGTCCCTCATAAAATTTATATTTATGAAATAGTCCTTCATAAAATTCATATTTACGAAATAGTCCCTCATAAAATTCATATTTAGGAAATAGTCCCTCATAAAAATTTATATTTACGAAATAGTCCCTCGTAAAAATTCATATTTACGTTTTAGTCCCTTTTCAAATAATAATTTCATAATAGTTCATCATAAAATAATATTTTACGAGATAATCCCTCTTTTATAAAATATTTGCAATATAGCCCCTCTAAGAATCATAATTACAATATGGCCCCATTAAAAATGAAAATTATAATATTGCCCCTCTAAAAATCATAATTACAATATGGCCCCTTTTTAAAATGAAAATTATAATATTGCCCCTCTAAAAATCAGTAATTGTACTATTTCCCAAAAATTGTTATTTCTTTTCTTTACTTCACATAAAAAAAATCATTTTACTTTGCTATACTCAAACTTTTTCAAATTCATTTAAATCCATCAGTTCTCATTTTAATTCATCAGTTTGAGGACTTTGGTCCTCTTTTCCATAGTATGGTCGTGAGCCTCAGTACTCTTTGGAGTACTCATACAATCGATTCATCATGTTATTCACATCCTAAATTACACATACAGTCTCATGCTTTCATAATTATACATACACACATAATATCAAAGCTTCAAGCATTTTATCACACATGCAAGCATAGAAACACAATCATACACCACACAAACACAATCAAATAGCATCAAACAATAGGTAAATAAACCCTTATGGATTTATCACTGAACAAAACCATCCCCACACCACCAAAACTTGGTTGGTGAGGTAAAATCTCCCTCTTACCTCTTGAAGACAAATCCTTCAAGCTCCTCTCCTTCTCCTTGATTTCGTACAAGCCACAAACAATTCCTAACAATTCTAAAACAATTAGTAAAATCACAAACAAAGCTTAATAATAACAAACCATGGAACAAATATGGTTTAGAAAATCACAAACATGAATTTAAACCATAGAAACCAAAGTTTGCCTTTAGGGAAGTAAGGTAGAAGTTGGATTTTGAAGCACTTAGAGTGTGATTTTGGAAAATTTTCCTAAATGGAAAGTGTTTAGAATGTTGTTTAGCTTTAGGAAATGATGAGAGTGAAAATTATAGGTGAGTGATGGTGCTCATGGGTGTGTGGCCCAAAACCATGAAGAGAAAAAGAAGGAAATCGTGCTTTGGTGTTCTTGAAATTTAGAAAGAAAAATATGAATACTTTTTGATGTGAGAGAAAAGTAAATATTACATGTACAAAGTGGGTGGCTGCCGTGGGAGTCTTGGAGGAATTAGAGATTGGTATGAACTAAAATATCACAATTTGTGTTCACACTTTGTATCACATGGCTTATGTCACATGATTGTCCTAGAAGCTTGTGGAATTTGGTGGGGAATGGCCTCTTGGCCGTGAGCTTCATGGGGAATTAAGGGTCTAATTTGTGTTCAATTAATGTCTAAATACTTGCTAATCAAATAGCTAATTAATTAGGTTTTGCTTCCTAACCACTCTTAATTAATTATCCAATTACATAACTAATTAGTTTAATATATTTTAGCATATATCATGACCTCTAATTAAAATTAGGATATCTAATTAAGAATTAAATTATAACAAATTAACAATTAATTTAGTTTACTTAACTTGTTAATTAGACCATTAGATTAACCAAATTAGGTTTAATTAATTACTAATCAAAGTCAAGCCACTACTGTTGACTTCATCTTAGCCATTGAAAATCAACTTGGTTTCCTATCCATTAATCTTATCTACGGTGGATATTACTTAGTGATTTTATCAGGATTCATTTTACACCATTGATCGGATCAACGGTTATGATCAAAAGCATCTAAATTATGCTTTTTATCCAAGGGTCCATATTGAAGTCTATACTTCTTTATTTGACTTCTTCCTATTGGTTTAAAATAGTCAAGCCACCTATTTTGATCGATTCTTCTTATTGGTTGATTGCATCGGTCAAATGTAATCGTTGATTGTTACACTAAACGCGGCCCCACAGACTTTTCAGTCCATGTTAAGCAGATTTCTCTTGTTTTTAAGCAAGAGGCATCGTCACATAAAATAATATTATAATAATATAAAATTATTTTATTACACGATTAAATCCTAAAAATTAAAAGATTAATATATATATCAATCGGGATTGGGTTTAGTAAGATCCCGCAGTTCCGATTAATTAAAATAAGAATTTCCCTGGCCCGAAAATTATTATTTTCTTGACCCGGAGCAAATCACACAAAACAATCAAAAACAGCATCAGAATAATCAAATTATTTTTATATTGCACAGAAAACACAAAACAGTGTAATTCTGTAAGTTCTGTAACATAGTCTAAAATTTGGGGTGTTACAATACTCCCCCTCTAAAAAGAAGTTTCGTCATCGAAACTTGACATACAATTACAATAAAACGGATACTACTCTCTTATCTTCTCTTCCAACTCCCATGTTGCTTCACCACTTACATCGCTCCTAACCACTTAACCAATGCGATTTCTTTACCTTGAAGTTACTTTGTCCTTTGATCTTCAATCTTGACTGGAAACGTCTCGTAGGTTAAATCTTCCTTCAATTGTACAGTGCCTGGTTCGATGACATGAGTCGGATCAGAAATATATTTCACGATGTAACACCCCAACTTTTGGGATAATTACAATATAGTCCCGAAATGTACTATTTTGTGAATTCTGTGAGCAGTAAATTAAATTTGACTGTTTCGTGAGTGTACTTGACTGTTGTGTGTGATTTGCTCCGAGCCAGGGAAATAATAATTTTCTGGCCGGATAAATCTTATTTTAATTAATTGGAGCTGGGGGATCTTACTAAACCCAATTCTGATTGATATATATATTAATCTCGTAATTTTTTGGATTTAACTGTGTAATAAAATAATTTTATATTTTTATAATATTATTTTATAATACAATACCTACTTGTCTCAAAAACAGTAAAAATCTGCTTCGGTTTGACCACAAATCTTTAAAAGTGCTGTGGGACCCGCGTTTAGGAAAAACAGTCAACTGTGCTGACTGGACAATTTCTAACCAATGAGAGCAAGTCAACAAAAGTAGGCTTGACTTTCTAAACCAATAGGAATTGGACACCTAAGGAAGCATGTGTTTTCATTTGGACCGTTGGATGAAAACTTAATGATGAAGCCTATAACCTAAGCCATTGATCTAATCAATGGTGAGATTAGAATGATAGGTTTATGACCAAGTAATATCTACCTTAGATCTAATCTAGGGCTAAGGATTAAAGATGAACCAAGGGTTAGGATTAAGTCAACAATTGTAGGCTTGAAAATGGTTAGTAACCTAATTAAGCTTAATTTGACTAATCTAATTGCTTAATTAGTAAACTAAGTGAACTAGTTTAATTCTTAATTAATTATAATCTAAATACTAATTAGATATCCTAATATTTATTAAAGATTATAATATATGCTAATATATATTAAACTAATTGATTATATGATTAGAATGTTGATTTAGTTTTAATAGGATAATTAACCTAACTAATTGTCTAATTTATTAGCATATAATTAGATGTAATTGGAAAGCAATTAATTCCTTAAATGGATGAAGACCACATGGTTGGGCAGCAATTTGGAGGCTTGGTGGCTTGGTTCTACTAGCTTCTTGAACCCTCCATGTGTCATAAACCATGTGCACTACCATGTGCCTTTAATTGGATATTTATCTAGAAAATTCAATCACTCAACCTCACCCAAAACCACTCATATGGCAGCAGCCCTCCCATTTCATTCTTCAATTCTATTTCACACTTATCACAAATCAAAGCATCTATTTTCTCTCCAAAAACTACCAAGAACCCAAGCTACTTTTCTTTTATTTTCTTTCTCTCAATTTCGCCAAAGACCTATACACACACACCCAAACACCTATAATTTTATCTCTTAGCTTTTCTTGAACCCAAATCCTATTCTAAACACTTTTCATTCACAAAGTTTTTCCAAATTCCTACTCTATCTTGCCCAAAATCCAACCTTTTGCTTACTTTCTTAAGGGTAAGTTTTGTTTCTATGGTTCAATATTGGATTTTTAATTTTTCTAACCATGATTGTTCCATGGTTTTTCTATTTTGTACCTTGTATGTGTTTTTATTAATTGTTTAAGAATTTTAGGGATTTGTTTGGGAGTCACACGAAATTGGAAGGAAAGGAGGAAAACAAACCGATTAAATTGTCTACAAGAGGTAAGAGGGAGATTTAATCTCATCAACCCTAAGTGGTGATGAGAAAATGGATTTGTATGTGTGTGTAGAATCCATAAGGATTCATTTGTGTGATTGTTTTATTGTTTGTATCATTATTTGTGCGATTGTTTATGGTTTTTAATATTTTTGTGATTGTTTAAATGCTTTCCTATTTGTGAATTATTTTACTATGCATGATTATAGCTTTCATTATTTTCATTATGCATGTTTATGGTTTTAAATAATTGTATGTATTTCGTATGTGATTATATAATTGCATGTGTTTATAATTATATAATTATTAAAGTAGGATGTGAATACCATGTACGAAATGTATGAGTATTCCAAAGAATACACTATGAGGCTCACGGCCTTACATCCAAAAAGAGAACCAAAATGTTCTCAGCAATTTTCTAAATTACTGATTTGAGGAATCTAGGTAAAATAATTAAATTAAAAATGATTTAAGTTAATTATGGCCAACATGTCATTTAGTGTATAATCAAATACCATTTTATTTTTGATTTGGCCAACATTCCATTTTATTTTCTAAGATAGGATGGGTAATGATTTTATTAAACAAATCGATTCCAAAGAATCATTGAGAAAATCAAAGGAATTAATTGATCTAGAATTTTAACTTAGTAGAATTTAGTTTAAATAAGAATTAAATCAGACGCTTGAAAAATACTAACGTAGAGCTCATTTTATAAATTTTGAAGCGCGTTAGTGAGTTTCAAAGTGAAATTATTGGGTAAAAATAAAATAAACTATATTTAGAGGAAAACGCTAAAAATATCTTATACTGATTTTATAGGCAAAATACTGCCAAAATTTAATAAAATCAGACGTTTAAAATGAAAAGATTCCATACTATATTTAGAACACAAGGAAAATACTCTACGTATTTTAAAAGTACTAGATATAGTTTTACACATATTAAAAATAATGATTCTAAGCTATTCGGTTAAGAAAATGAATTAAAAATCCTACGCGATTGAGAAAATAATTTCATGATGTTTAAAAATGTCAAAATATATTTACACGATTTAAAAACGTTTGTGAAAATAACGAGATTGTGAAAATGCGATAAAATTCCTACGCGATTGATCGATACAATGAGTTTTTCTGTCGGGCCAAAGTGGTGGACCCAGACATGTTGTGGTGTAGTACTGTCAGGTGGGATGTACTATACTTTGGTATTTTGTTGGTACTGTCAGGTGGGACGTACTATACTTTGGTTTTTGGTGACAAAGGGCATTTTAGTAATTTTTCATAATTATGGTAAAATTTGGATAATAAGGGTATTTTTGTAATTTTAGATCATGTTTAGAGTGTTGTGCCAATTTGGTTTATAATTGGCGATTAATTGATGAGGCGAATTACACCGTAATTGGTGTGATAAGCGTAGTGTGGTTCATTTATGAACTTGGAGGCATTAGTGTGCGGAGGATCCCATATGTGGACAGTGGTAGCACCTCTAGGCCGTGGTAACGGGCAACACACTAATGATCTTGACAAGCACTATTCTTAATCGAGATCTTGAGGAGATTAATAAGTACTATGCTTGTGGTACACGATGTTTTGGACTGTGGGCTATAGACACGACGTTTGACAGTGCAATGGTTTGGTTGGGCAGCCATAAAGTATTATTAGTTTCTATTCGGATCATTCTCTCAGATATCCGTGTTTAGCTCCATGGAGTAGGAACGAGTCAGTGTGTGTATCATTCATCATTTGCATTTTAAATGTTTATTATGTTCATGCATTATTTGCATTTTACTATTCATGCATCCTCTGCACTTTACTGCTTACCATATTCTGTGATAAAATATATGATGTACTGTTTTAATATATTATGTATGATATGTGTTATTTTAATATTTATTGCTTTAATATATTATGCATAATATAATGGTATGTGATATTTTAATATGTATTACTTTGTTATATTATGCCTGAAATGTTGGTATGTGCTATTGGAATATTTGTTTGTATTGTCGTTTTCTTTATTGCCATGCGGGTAATGGTGTAGATTGTCTCACCTCTTTATATGTTTTCTCGATATTATTATATTATTTCCGTAAAGAGTTTGAGGAAGAGGGAGAGGAACAGCCTCTTGAGATACAGTATCCGGACGAGCGACAGCCGGGCGAGTTATACGAGGAAGAGGAGCCGGTAGATCACACTGATCATCAAGACTGATCTTGAGATCATGACGATGCCAGGATTCTTCGGGTTTGTGAGACTGGAGTTTCACGGAGGTTCTGAGGCCTGGCGTATGCATGTGGACAGAGGGACAGTTGCTTATGTGGGACGTCTGACTGTGTCCCTATGTAGAGAGTATGACGGAGATGTCATATTCACTACTGTGTTGTATTTACATTTAGAGTTGCCGCTGACTCTTAGGCGTCACTGGCAGGCAATATTCCATGCGCCTAGTGAGCTCAGTAGCGAGTCAACCGCTCGGACTCGTGTCCGTAGTACTATGGGACCTAGAACTATGGGACCTCCAGGAGCTCTGAATTACGAGGATCTTTCTGAGGATGATCCATCGGAGGATTAGAGAGCTCTGAGGTGCACTTGGGCAATATTATGTCTTAGTTTTATGTTGTCTTTTACTGTTTTATCAAATGCTTGTAGATGTAAATTATGCGTGTACTAAAGGAAAATCACATGTATATTATGGTGAGTTTATGTTTGTTATATTTTGTGTTCCGTATTATTTTATTTAATGCTATATATATAAAAAAAATATACCACAAATATTATTTAAGTATCAAATATTTTTATAACTTGGGTAAGGATTTTATTTATTTTTATTTTTCTGCATCATAAATGTGATATCCCCACAAGGGTGTTACACACGATACCAACACAACAGCATTCTATATCTTCTTCCATATAATACCTCATAGGGTGCTATCCTACACTCGAATGAAAACTATTATTGTATGTAAACTCTATCAATGGTAGTAATTCATTCCAACAACCAGTTTGTTCTAGATCACAAACTCTCAACAAGTCCATTGAAAATTCTAGGTATCGTCTCTTCCTTATATCCAAGTCCCTCTTGATTGAACAGGTACGTCATGCCCTTGAAATTATTTTAGACTTTATAAGAAAGAAAATGTCTTCAAATTTTCCTTGCAAAACGACTATCGCATATCCTAAAATGGAAGTCGAATAATTCTTCTCATGTATGTTCCACTACCTTGAAGTATACGCCACAACCTTTCTATTTGATCTCAACACTCAACCTAAATCCTCGAGTTGAACTTCTAAGAGAATTTGCATTTGACTAGTTTTACGCATAACTCCTTCTTCTTCAGAAATTGAAGAACTGCATCGAGATCTTCATCATGTTCCTTCAAATTTCGAGAATAAGTCAAAATATCTCCAATAAGGATAATGACAAATTTGCCTAGTTAGGAAAGAAAGATCCTACTTATAATTTGTGAATATCACAAAACACTCTTTACTCTGAATGGTAATATTAAATACTCATCGTGCCTGTAATGCGTCGCAAATCGATCTTGGAGCAAATAGCGATTTCCTTCATTTGGTCTTCTAGTTCTCCTGTTGTTATATCATTCCCGATTTTCTTCATCAAAGTAAACTGTTCTACTTGACTATTTTTAATCTTAACAGAAACCATCTCATAGATCAAGTTTTCTTCTAATTGCACTATATTTGGTACTATAACATAAGTTGAATCAAGAATAATCCTTCTTAGTTTAGATACATGAAAAACACTATGAAGGTTATAAGGAAAAGTAATAAGACTATTCAATAGGTTACTAGATTAGTCCAACGAAGAATTTGGGATGATCTAATGGATTTCAAAATGAACATGGTCCAATAATTTTAGAAATGAACTTTCTGGATTCAAATCCAAAAAATCTCACGTCAATGAAACACTAAAGTTGCATTGTAACAATCTAGTAGGATATGGTTGGAAAATAACCAATCCATTTATAAAGTCAGGTTCTCAAATAGATGTAATTTTAGATAAACATATCAAATCAATAGAAAAGTTTTGATATTCAATGGATATAGGGTAGAGTTAGAAAACTTGTGTATAAACAACAAATTTAACAACAAGAGTAGAAATACTCAGATCACATTATAACGAAGACACGGATAAGTCAAGTTGATTTACTCAGTCTATTTGAGAAAGAAATAGACAAATCAGATCTATAGAAAAGTTTCAAACTCCAATAATAATAGGATAGTTTCAAACAGGCTCGAGTAGTAATGACAAGTTTAGAAGTTGGAGTCGCATTATGAAAAGAAACAAAACACAGATAACCTCAAAAGATTTATATAGTCACAAATCACAAAAGAATGAGTTATCTTGTGAATTATACAACACGGATTTAAAATTACTCTCTATGGCACAACTTTCTCGCTTCTTAAGTTTTTGTATTTAAACGTTCTCATTACACCCTCTGCACTGGTTCTTTCTTCTTCTTGAGATTTTGAAACACGTGTATTGCTAATGGAAGGTTCCATCTTCAGTTGATCACAATCTCTGGAGAAATGTCCAGGCTTCCCACATCTATAACAAATAATCCCTTTATGCTGACAATCTTTGGTGAGATGATCTTTTCCACACTTGAAACATTTCATGGTTGATTCCACAGTCTGACCAAAATCTTTGCCACTAGTACTTCCTCTCTTTGTTCGTTGTTGCTTCCCCAGTGGTTGTACATACGGCTCTCGTTGAAAACGATTGACCTTACGCTTCCTTCCATCTTGGATTATCGAAGGTTCAAAGTTACAGTTTCTCGCATCCGGTGACTGCTCCAATCCTAATAAGCTATGAAGTTCGATTATCAGTTCCTGCTGCTGAGCGATCATTTGTCTCTGTTGTACTGCTACTTCAATCATCTTTTGCATCACACTTCTAGCTGCGGCTATACGACCTTCATCACGTCTCGCGTCCACATGCTCATGTTCGCTACGTTCCATTATCTTTCTTCAAAGACAAACAAAATCAAAACACAATGAACTAAACGTAACTATTTCACATGACATCGTTTCCTTTCAGAAACCAAATATATCTCTGTGTTCAGTGTCAGAGATTAAAATAGCACAAACAAGACAAACCTACCCACAAACCCAAAAGACTCTAACTTAGGCTCTGATACCAACTAATGTAACACTCTCCTTAGGGCGTCACACTTCATGTTACTTAATTACCAAATTACCCCTTTAATTGAAATCGTGCTTGTAATATAAATACGAATTATAAAATTTCTTAATAATAATAAGATAAACTTAGCGGAAAATAAAAACATTACAACATTATCATATCATAAATAATTCACATCTTATACATGTAACACCCTCCTTAGGGCGCCATACTTCATGTTACTAAATTACCAAATTACCCTTCAATTAAAAATCGCTCTTGTATTATAAATACGAGTTATAAAATTTCTTGATGATAATAAGATAAACTTAGCAGAAAATAAAGACATAACAACATTGTCACACATAATTTACATCATATATATACATACAAGCCTTTAGTACTGTTGTACTTAAATATTTTACAAACTAGACTTCCAAAATATTTAAACTTTAAACTTTAATTTAAACTATTATACTGCCCAAGTCCTACTAGATAGCAGAACCCTCAGACGGGTCCTCCTCTCGATTCCTCAAGATCTTTGGAATCCATCATGAGGTGCGATCCTACGGACAGTGTCCGAAAGCAGACGACACAATACAAATCGCACTTGGGAGTACGATAGTAAGCTCCCAATCGCCTAATGGATATTGGGAACTCTAGTTGTACACAAATATTGACAGAAAAGTAAAGGTGTCCTAAATGTTGTCTACTCAGTCTAATATTTAGGTCTCCCAAGTAATAGATACTCTCTCTCTCTAAGTCTACAGTCCATGCCTCATCTCCTCCGATGAATGTAAACCTCAGGTAGCCAAGGAAACTAGGTATCTGCATGTCTTCAAAACTCGACGTCCTCAGCAGGAATCTGCTCCTCCTCAGTTTCTCGCTCTATCTCTTGCTCGACGTCTTAACAAATATAAATATAACACAGAACATACATACAAAGAGGTGAGATCACCTACGCCAATACTAGTATGGTAGCAATGAAGATAAACACGTACAATATTTCATACAGTTATCGTACCTTAATTACAGTTATGCCACTAACATCAATATCATCACAAGACATGTAATATACCATAATTACAATCATGCCATTATCAATGATCAAATAACCAATAAATCAATTATCATACACAGGAATTACGATAATACCCTCTATCATTATATGTATGCACACAGACTCAATTTCCTACTCCATGGAGTTACAACTCAGGTCGGAAAGAGTGATCGAAAAGAATTGTCGGTACCAACATGCCTCGGACCACGTGCTCCATCTTGCACATCTAGCATATACACGACAATCTTTATCAGATCTTGATTAGGGATAGTGTCTCGGTCCGGATCATTGGTGTGTTGCGTCGGTCTAACCCACGGTACAGAAAAGCTACCATCTGCCCATTATAGGCAACCTACACCCCAATGCCCCCAAGGTCAACGAGTGACTTACACTACACATATCACACCCACTCGGGAGGTGCAGTCTCTCCTAGGCAACTAGCCTCATACAGTCCATCGGACCTTTCCAATGCATGTACCATGTACTATTCATATTTCTATTTCATATCACATATTTGGGTCCCATACAATAATCTAACAGTATAATTACTGTATTTTAATCGCGCGGTCATATTTCCATATTTTCTCAATTGCGACTCAATTCTGTCACCTTTTCAAAATTGCGTAGCGATTTTTCAACATTTTCCAATCGCGTAAATATTTTTCTCACGTTTTAAATCAAAAATACTATTTTCCTCATTTTAATACTAAAATTGGCTTTATTTTCCATATTTGCACCTTAGTCCCTCAAAAACTCATATTTACACATTAGTCCCTCAAAAACTAATATTTACGTCATAGTCCCTCAAAAATTAATATTTATGAAAAAGAACCTCATAAAATTCATATTTATAAAATCATCCCTCTTTTATAAAATATTTGCAATTTGACCCCTCTAAAAATAATATTTACAATATGACCCCTCTAAAAATAAGTATTTATACAATGGCCCCTCATTTTAATAAAATTTGTAATTTAGTCCCTCTTTTATAAAAATTTACGATATAACTCTTCTAAAAATCAGTAACTGGTATTGTTTTTAAAAAATCATTATTTCTTTTCTTTACTACCCATAAAAATCATTTTACCTTACTATAGTCAATTTTTTTCCAAATTCATTTAAATCACTTAGTTCTCATTTTAATTCATCAATGTAAGGACTTTGGTCCTTTTTCCATGGTATGGCCATGAGCCTGGGTACTCTTTGGAGTACACATACAATCGATTCCTCATGCTATTCACATCCTAAATTACGCATACAGTCTCATGCTTTCATAATTACACATACACACAGAATATCAAAGCTTTAAGCATTTAATCACACATGCAAGCACAGAAACACAATCAAACATAACACAAACACAATCAAATAATCGGTGAAGAACCCTTATGGATTTTTCACCGTACAAAACCATCCTCACACCACCAAAACCTGGTTGGTGAGGTTAAATCTCCCTCTTACCTCTTGAAGACAATTTAATCGGTTAGTTCTCCTCCTTTCCTTCAAATTTGTGCAATCACCCAAACAAATCCTTAAAATTCTTAAACAATTAGTAAAAACACAAATAAGGTTTAATATTGAAAAACCATGGAACAATCATGGTTAGAAAAATTAGAAATCCAATTTTGAACCATAAAATCAAGACTTACCCTTAAGTAAGTGAGCAAAAGGTTGGATTTTGGACAAGCTAGAGTAGTTTTTTGGAAAAACTTTGTGAATGAAAAGTGTTTAGAATGGGATTTGGGTTTAAGAAATATGATGAGAAAAAATTATAGAGATTTGGTAGTGTAGGTGGTGATCTTGGCCGAATATGGAGAGAAAGAAAGAAAAGAAAAATGTGCTTGGTTCTTGGTAGTTTTTGGAGAGAAAATGGATGCTTGATTTTGTGATAAGTGTAACAAATGAAAGTGAAATGTAAAAAGACATGCTGCTGCCGTGGGTGAACTTTTAGTGAGGTTGAGTGATTGAATTTGCATGTTAAAATATCCTAAAGTGTTCATATTGGTGCACATGGCTTATGTCATGTTGGAGGCTTCAAGAACCTTGTAGAATCAAGCCATCCAAGCCTCCTTGTTGCAGCCCAAAACCGTGCAGCCCTCCATCTTTTTAGTCACTTAATTGTTTCCAAATTACTCCTAATTACATACTAACTAATTAGGGAATTAGTTAGGTTAAATATCCTAACCAATTTTAATTAACATACTAATCATATAACTAATTAATTTAATATATATTAGCATATATTATAACCTTTAATTAATATTAGGATATCTAATTAATATTTAGATCACAATTACTTAAGAACTAAACTAGTTCACTTAGTTTGCTAATTAAGTAATTAGATTAGTCAAATTAAGCTTAATTAGCTACTAACCAAATTCAAGCCTACAATTTTTGACTTATTTCTAACCATTGATTCATCTTTAATTCCTAGCCATAGATCACATCTAAGGTAGATATCAATTGGTCATAAAACTATCATTCTAATCTCACCATTGATTAGATCAACGGCTAAGGTTAAAGCTTTTAAAGTAAGCTTTACAATCCAATGGTTCACAAAGAAGTCAATGCTTCTTTTGTTGACTCATTCTAATTGGTTTAGAAAGTCAAGCCTACTTTCGTTGACTTGCTTTCATTGGCTAGAATTTGTCCAGTCAGCACAGTTGACTGCTACACTAAATGTGAGCCCCACGAACTTTTTCGGGTCCACAAATAATTTTTTTACTATTTTTGAGACAGTAGGTACTGTTGAATAAAATAATATTATAAAAATATAAAATTATTTTATTACTTGCTTAAATCCTAAAAATTACGAGATTAATATATATATCAATCAATTGGGTTTAGTAAGATCCCCACTCTAATTAATTAAAATAAGATTTTTTCCTTCAGAAAATTATTATTTTCTTGACTCGGAGCAAATCACACAAAATGATCAAAAATGATCTCAGAACAGTCAAACTATTTTTATAACACACAGAAAATGTAAAACAGTGTAATTCTGCTATTACTATTCACATAGTTAGAATTTGGGGTGTTACAACTCTCCCCCTCTAAAATAAAGTTTCGTCCTCGAAACTTAACATACATATTCAAAATAAAAATGGATACTGCTCTCTTATCTTCTCTTCCAACTCCCATGTGGCTTCACCACTTACATCATTCCATACCACTTTAACCAATGCGATATCCTTTCCTTGAAGTTGCTTTACCCTTCGATCTTCAATTTTGATCGGAAATGTCTCATAGGTCAAGTTTTCCTTTAGTTGTACAGTGTCTGGCTCAATAACATAAGTCGGATCAGAAATATATTTCCGTAGTTGTGATACGTGAAATACATTATGAAGATTTGATAAGAACGGTGGTAGTGCAATCTGATAAGCTACCGGACCTACCCGACGAAGTATTTGATATGGTCCAATAAACTTCGGAGTGAGCTTCCTCGACTTGATTGCTTGTCCAACTCCAGTCATAGGCGTCACACGTAGAAATACATGGTCACCTTCTTCAAATTCTAGCGGTCTTCTTCTTTTATCAGTATAACTCTTTTGCCGCGTCTGAGTTGTCCTCATCTTATCTTAGATCATCTTCACTTTCTCAGTTGTCTGTTGCACAAACTCGGGTCCTACCACAGTACTTTCACCATCATGGTACCAACACAACGACGTTCTACATTTTCTCCTATATAATGCCTCATAGGGTGCCATCCCTATGCTCAAATGGAAACTATTGTTGTAGGTGAACTCGATCAATGGTAGAAATTCATCCCAACAACCAGTTTGCTCTACAACACAAGCCCTCAACAAGTCCTCCAATGACTGAATCATCCTTTCTGACTGACCATCAGTTTGTGGATGGTAAGAAGAACTCAAACGTAGCTTCGTTCCCATCGCTTCTTGCAAACTGTTCCAGAATCTCGATGTAAATCGCAGATCTCGATCAAAAATTATACTGGATGGTACACCATGAAGTCTGACAATTTCATTGATGTACACTTGAGCCAACTTCTCCATTGAGTACTTAATATTAATCGGTAAAAAGTGTGCCGACTTTGTAAGCCGATCAATAATTACCCATATAGAATCGTGACCCTTCCGAGTCTTTGGCAGTGCAGTTACGAAATCTATTGCTATATCATCCCATTTCCACTCAGGAATAGGCAAAGGTTGCAACATCCCTGATGGTCTCTGATGTTCCACTTTGGCCTTCTGACAAATCAAACAGGATGATACATATTCTGCAACATCCCTCTTCATTCCTTGCCACCAATATAGCTATTTCAAATCCTGGTACATCTTCGTGGCTCCTGGATGCATACTCAACTTGCTTCGATGAGCTTCATCTAAAATTGATCTCCTCAGTTCTGGATCGTTTGGTACACAAACTCTCCCCTTGAACTTCAAAATTCCATCAACACCCTCGTTGAATTCCAATTCCACTCCTTGACTTCTTGCTTCCTTTGCTTCTTGCAAATATTGATCACTGTTTTGCCCTTCTCGTATTCTATCCATCAAGTTATTCGAAATAATGATCAGATTCAAACATATCTTTCCCGGTGTCAACTTCACAGATAATCACATATCCCAAAACTTTTCTATTAGTTCCTTCTCCTTTATCATCATAACAGAAGCATTAAGTGCTTTCCTACTTAAAGCATCCGCTACGACATTCGCCTTCCCGGGATGATACTGTAACTGAAAGTCATAATCTTTCAGAAACTCGAGCCAATGCCTTTGTCTCATGTTCAACTCTTTCTGGTTAAACAGATACTTCAAACTTTTGTGGTCACTAAAAACAGTGAACGTTGCCCCATAGAGAAAATGTTTCCATACCTTCAATGCAAACACCACTGTTGCTAACTGCAAGTCATGAGTCGGATAATTCCTCTCATGCACTTTCAACTGCCTCGACGCATATGCCACAACCTTACGGTTCTGCATAAGTACACAACCCAATCCTTGATACGAAGCATCACAATATACCTCGAAAGGTTCGTTCGGATCAGGTAGAATCAAAACCGGTGAAGTAGTCAGTCGTCGTTTCAACTCCTGAAAACTTTCCTCATATGCTTCAGT
Organism: Ormosia semicastrata; assembly: GCA_029884595.1. Lineage (NCBI taxonomy): Eukaryota > Viridiplantae > Streptophyta > Magnoliopsida > Fabales > Fabaceae > Ormosia > Ormosia semicastrata. The sequence continues at coordinate 59,183,593 of JAQQTO010000063.1, forward strand.
CCATGTAAACGGTTGATTCTTTCGTGTAAGTTGGGTAAGAGGTCTTGCAATCTTTGAAAACCCTTCTATGAATCATCGATAGTAACCGGCCAGTCCGATGAAACTACAGATCTCTGATACTATCTTGGGTCTCTCCCATTCAACAACTGTCTCCACCTTTGAAGCATCAACTTCAATCCCATCTGCCGATATGACATGCCCCAAAAATTGTACTTCGCTCAACCAAAACTCACATTTGGACAACTTGGCATACAACTTATTTTCCCTCAAAATCTGGAGAACCACTCTGAGATGTTCAACATGCTCCTCCTGACTTCGAGAATAAATCAAGATGTCATCAATAAAGACAACAATAAACTTATCCAAGTATGAACGGAAAATCCGGTTCATGAAGTCCATAAATATCGCAGGTGCATTAGTCACACCAAAAGGCATCACTTGATACTCGTAATGTCTGTAACGAGTCCGAAATGCAGTCTTTGGGATATCCTCCACCTTCACACGTATCTGGTGATAACCAGAACGTAAATCAATCTTAGAAAATATTGCAGCTCCTCGCAATTGATCCATCAAACCATCGATTCTTGGTAGTGGATATTTATTCTTGATCGTAATCTTGTTCAATTGTCGGTAGTCTACACATAGACAAGAAGTCCCATCCTTCTTCTTTACCAACAATACTGGAGCTCCCCAAGGTGATACACTTGGTCTCACAAACTGCTTCTCTAATAAATCCTCCAACTGCTTCTTAAGTTCTGCCAACTCTACTAGCGACATCTGATAAGGTGCCATAGATATAGGTCCAGCTCTAGGTACCAAATCAATAGAGAATTCAATCTCTCTTTCTGGCGGTATTCCAGGTATATCTTCAGGAAACACTTCAGGAAATTCATTCACTACGAAAATATCCTTCAAAACATCTTCACATTGAATCTCCAAAGAAGACATCAACAAGTACCCTTGATCTCCTTCCTTCAAACAAGCTTCCACTTGCGTAGCCGTTAGGAATCTAGGATCCTTAACCTTAGGAAAAACTAATGTCTTACTAGCACAATCTATCAAGATATGGTTGGAAGATAACCAATCCATTCCTAAGATTACATTAATCTTGGAAAGAGGCAAACAGATCAAATCCACATGAAAGATCTTATCTCTAACAGATACAGGGCAATTCAAGCATACTTTTGTAGTTATCACAGGCTTATTAGTAGGAGTACTAACACTCAAATCATACGGCAATGTAGTCACAGTTAATCCCAACCGCTCCACACAATCACATGCAATGAAAGAATGTGTTGCTCCCGAATCATATAATACTGTTAAAGGATTACCTTCAATAGCACATTCCTCCATTATCAAGTCCTCGGATTTAGCGGCTTCCTCCCCGCTCATAGTATACACTCGACCACCCGCCTGTGGCCTTGCAAGACGAACACTGCCCACTGATGGCTCTGCCTTTTGCTGATCACATTCCCTAGAGAAATGTCCAGGCTTCTTACATCGATAACAAATCACCCCCTTATGCTGACAGTCCCTGGTGAGATGTCCTTTCCCACACTTAAAACATTTAAGTGCAGATGTTCCAGTTGAAACTGCTCTACTACCACTAGAGCTTCCCCCAAACAATTGTTGCCGATTCTGACTTACTGCTGGTTTAGTATATGGTTTCTACCGGTAACGGTTGCCACCGCTTACTCTTCCCCCTTTGGGAACCGTGTTGGTCCAAAATTCTTATTTCTCGCCTCACAAAGATGATCAATCTCCTCAACCTTTCGGCACTTATCTAGCAATACCGGAAACTGATCAATGTCCACAGTTGCTAAAGCTCGCTTGATGTCAAGCCTCAGCCCCTCTTCAAACTTCCTACACTTCCACTCCTCATCTGGATGCATCTGGAAGTATCTCGAAAACTTAGACAAGCTTTCGAACCTTGCTGCGTACTCACTCACAGTCATCGCCCCTTGCCTCAGATTAAGGAACTCCATCTCCCTAGCATGTCAAACACTGGCTGGGAAATACTTCCCTAGAAACTTCTGCCTAAAGAGCTGCCATGTCACAACTCTCCCTTCAGCTTAGATTAACCTCCGGGCTCCTGCCCACCAAGCCTCTCCGTCACCGACTAGCACGAACGTGGCGAAAGTAAGCTTCCGCTCATCAGTACAACCCATGCCTTCAAATATCTTTTCCAGCTCCTTTATCCACATATCAGCCTTCTCTGGGTCGAACTCTCCATGAAATTTCGGTGGATTGTTCCTCCGAAATTCTGACAAGCTATGAGCATCATCATGTGCTCTTTGATTTTGCTGTGCAACAACCTCAACCATTCGTTGTATTGCTGCTAAAGCTGCAGCCATATTCTGATTATCATCGCCGGCATTTCCAGCTGCTGCCCTCACATTCATGCGTCCTCTTCCACGTCCAGCCATTTCGTCCTATTCAATCAGACTGAACAACACAAAGAAAAGTGAAGGTCAGTCTTCAAACAATACTGTTTTTCTTTCGGAAAACAATTACAGAGAATCACACAACTTAGACAAGATAGACCTAACCACAAACCCAAAAGACTCTAACTTGGGCTCTGATACCAACTAATGTAACACCCTCCTTAGGGCGCCACACTTCATGTTACTAAATTACCAAATTACCCTTCAATTAAAAATCGCGCTTGTATTATAAATACGAGTTATAAAATTTCTTGATGATAATAAGATAAACTTAGCAGAAAATAAAGACATAACAACATTGTCACACATAATTTACATCATATATATACATACAAGCCTTTAGTACTGTCGTACTTAAATATTTTACAAACTAGACTTCCAAAATATTTAAACTTTAAACTTTAATTTAAACTATTATACTGCCCAAGTCCTACTAGATAGCAGAACCCTCAGACGGGTCCTCCTCAGATTCCTCAGCATACTGGAATCCATCATGAGGTGCAGTCCTACGGACAGGTGTCCGAGCAGACGACACAATACTAATCGCACTGGGAGTACGATAGTAAGCTCCCCAATACTGCCTAATGGATATTGGGAACTCTAGTTGTACATAAATATTGACAGAAAAGTAAGGGTGTCCTAAATGTTGTCTACTCAGTCTAATATTTAGGTCTCCCAAGTAATAGATACTCTCTCTCTCTAAGTCTACGATACCCATGCCTCATCTCCTCCGATGAATGTAAACCTCAGGTAGCCAAGGAAACTAGGTATCCGCATGTCTTCAAAACTCGACGTCCTCAAAGCAGAATCGCTCCTCCTCAGTTTCTCGCTCTATCTCTTGCTCGACGTCTTAACAAATATAAATATAACACAGAACATACATACAAAGAGGTGAGATCACCTACGCCAATACTAGTATGGTAGCAATGAAGATAAACACGTACAATATTTCATACAGTTATCGTACCTTAATTACAATTATGCCACTAACATCAATATCATCATAAGACATGTAATATACCACAATTACAATCATGCCATTATCAATGATCAAATAACCAATAAATCAATTATCATACACAGGAATTACGATAATACCCTCTATCATTATATGTATGCACACAGACTCAATTTCCTACTCCATGGAGCTACAACTTAGGTCGGAGAGAGCGATCGAAAAGAATTGTCGATACCAACATGCCTCGGACCACGTGCTCCATCTTGCACATCTAGCATATACACGACAATCTTTATCAGATCTTGATTAGGGATAGTGTCTCGGTCCGGATCATTGGTGTGTTGCGTCGGTCTAACCCACGGTACAAAAGAGCTACCATCTGCCCATTGTAGGCAACCCGCACCCCAATGCCCCTAAGGTCAACGAGTGACTTACACTACGCATATCACACCCACTCAGGAGGTGTAGTCTCTCCTAGGCAACTAGCCTCGTACAGTCCATCGGACCTTTCCAATGCATATACCATGCACTATTCATATTTCTATTTCATATCACATATTCGGGTCCCATACAATAATCTAACCGTATAATTACTGTATTTTAATCACGCGGTCATATTTCCACGTTTTCTCAATTGCGACTCAATTCTGTCGCCTTTTCAAAATCGCGTAGCGATTTTTCAACATTTTTGAATCGCGTAAATATTTTTCTCACGTTTTAAATCAAAAATACTATTTTTCTCATTTTAATACTAAAATTGGCTTTATTTTCCATATTTGCACCTTAGTCCCTCAAAAACTCATATTTACACATTAGTCTCTCAAAAACTAATATTTACGTCACAATCCCTCAAAAATTAATATTTATAAAGAAGTCCTTCATAAAATTCATATTTACAAAATCATCCCTCTTTTATAAAATATTTATAATTTGACCCCTCTAAAAATAATATTTACAATATGACCCCTCTAAAAATAAGTATTTATACAATGGCCCCTCATTTTAATAAAATTTATAATTTAGTCCCTCTTTTATAAAAAATTGCGGTATAACTCTTCTAAAAATCAGTAACTAGTATTGTTTTTCAAAAATCGTTATTTCTTTTCTTTACTACCCATAAAAATCATTTTACCTTACTATAGTCAATTTTTTTCCAAATTCATTTAAATCACCCAATTCTCATTTTAATTCATCAGTGTAAAAGGACTTTGGTCCTTTTTTCCATGGTATGGTCGTGAGCCTCGGTACTCTTTGGAGTACACATACAATCGATTCCTCATGCTATTCACATCCTAAATTACGCATACAGTCTCATGCTTTCATAATTACACATACACACAGAATATCAAAGCTTTAAGCATTTAATCACACATGCAAGCACAGAAACACAATCAAACATAACACAAACACAATCAAATAATCGGTGAAGAACCCTTATGGATTTTTCACCGTACAAAACCATCCTCACACCACCAAAACCTGGTTGGTGAGGTTAAATCTCCCTCTTACCTCTTGAAGACAATTTAATCGGTTAGTTCTCCTCCTTTCCTTCAAATTTGTGCAATCACCCAAATAAATCCCTAAAATTCTTAAACAATTAGTAAAAACACAAACAAGGTTTAATATTGAAAAACCATAGAACAATCATGGTTAGAAAAATTAGAAATCCAATTTTGAACCATAAAATCAAGACTTACCCTTAAGTAAGTAAGCAAAAGGTTGGATTTTGGACAAGCTAGAGTAGTTTTTTGGAAAAACTTTGTGAATGAAAAGTGTTTAGAATGGGATTTGGGTTTAGGAAATATGATGAGAAAAAATTATAGAGATTTGGTAGTGTAGGTGGTGATCTTGGCCGAATATGGAGAGAAAGAAAGAAAAGAAAAGTGTGCTTGGTTCTTGGTAGTTTTTGGAGAGAAAATGGATGCTTGATTTTGTGATAAGTGTAACAAATGAAAGTGAAATGTAAAAAGACATGCTGCTGCCGTGGGTGAACTTTTAGTGAGGTTGAGTGATTGAATTTGCATGTTAAAATATCCTAAAGTGTTCACATTGGTGCACATGGCTTATGTCATGTTGGAGGCTTCAAGAACCTTGTAGAATCAAGCCATCCAAGCCTCCTTGTTGCAGTCCAAAACCGTGCAGCCCTCCATCTTTTTAGTGACTTAATTGTTTCCAAATTACTCCTAATTACATACTAACTAATTAGGGAATTAGTTAGGTTAAATATCCTAACCAATTTTAATTAACATACTAATCATATAACTAATTAATTTAATATATATTAGCATATATTATAACCTTTAATTAATATTAAGATATCTAATTAATATTTAGATCACAATTACTTAAGAACTAAACTAGTTCACTTAGTTTGCTAATTAAGTAATTAGATTAGTCAAATTAAGCTTAATTAGCTACTAACCAAATTCAAGCCTACAATTTTTGACTTATTTCTAACCATTGATTCATCTTTAATCCTAGCCATAGATCACATCTAAGGTAGATATCAATTGGTCATAAAACTATCATTCTAATCTCACCATTAATTAGATCAACGGCTAAGGTTAAAGCTTCTAAAGTAAGCTTTACAATCCAATGGTTCACAAAGAAGTCAATGCTTCTTTTGTTGACTCATTCTAATTGGTTTAGAAAGTCAAGCCTACTTTCGTTGACTTGCTTTCATTGGCTAGAATTTGTCCAGTCAGCACAGTTGACTGCTACACTAAACGTGGGCCCCACAAACTATTTCGGGTCCACAAATAATTTTTCTACTATTTTTGAGACAGTAGGTACTGTTGAATAAAATAATATTATAAAAATATAAAATTATTTTATTACACAGTTAAATCCTAAAAATTACGAGATTAATATATATATCAATCAGAATTTGGTTTAGTAAGATCCCCCAGCTCTAATTAATTAAAATAAGATTTTTCTCGGTCAGAAAATTATTATTTTCTTGACTTGGAGCAAATCACACAAATATGATCAAAAATGATCTCAGAACAGTCAAACTATTTTTATAACACACAGAAAATGTAAAACAGTGTAATTCTGCTATTACTATTCACATAGTCAGAATTTGGGGTGTTACAATACACATATACCAGTCTTTAGTACTGTCATATTTTAGTAGTTACAAACTAAACTCTCAAAATATTTAAGCTTTAATTTAAACTAATACACTGCCCAAGTATTACTACACCGTAGAACCCTCAGACGGGTCCTCCTCAGATTCCTCAGAAGATAGGAATCCAGACTAACGCGAAGTCCTACGAACAGGTGTCTGAGTAGACGACACTATACTAATCGCACTAGGAGTACGATAGTATGCTCCCCAGTACTGTCTAATAGACAATGGGAATTCTAGGTGTACATTAATATTCACTGTAAAATAAGGGTGTTCAAGATGTAGCCTACTTAAAATAATGTTTAAGTCCCCTATGTAGTAAATACGCTCTCGTTCCAGATCAACGTGTCACGCCTCCAATCCTCTGCGAAACGTCCATCTCATAAACCCTAAAAAAAACAAGGCATTTCCATTGTCTCAGAACTCAGCTTCCTCTACAGGAAACTGCTCCTCCTCAGCTTTCTCGGTCAATTTCTTGCTCGGTGTCTTAACAAATATAAATATAATACAGAATAGACATACAAAGAGGTGAGATCACCTACGCCAATACCAGTATGGTAGCAATGAAGATAAACACATACAATATCTCATACCAGCACATCATACATAATTATAGTTATGCCACCAACATCATTTATCATCATAACTCATGCAATAAGCGATAATTACGATCATGCCATTACCAATATTCAAATATTCCATAATTCAATTATCATAAACAATAATTACAATAATGTTCTCAATAACTATGCATATGCACCTAGACTCAATTTCCCACTCCATGGAGCTAAAACTCAGATTGGAGAGAGTGATCGAAAAGATCTGTCTGCACCAACATGCCTCAGACTACGTGCTCAATTTTTACACATCTAGCATATGCACGACAGTCTTTATTAAATCTTGATTAAGGATAGTGTCTCGGTCCGGATCATTGGTGTGTTACGTCGGTCTAACCCACGGTACAAAAGAGCTACCAACTGCCCATTGTAGGTAACCCGCACCCCAATGCCTCCAAGGTCAATGAGCGACCTACACTATGCGTATCGCACCCACTCAGGAGGTGTATCCTCTCCTAGGCAACAAGCCTTATTCAGTCCATCGGACCTTTCCAATGCATGTACTATGCAACATTCACAATTCCAATTATATCATATTCTCAATTCAATTCCTTTATCTCATATTCGGGGTCCTCATATTGGCCTAACAGTATCATTATTGTAATTTCATCGTGAAACCATATTTTCACATTTTCTCGATCACGTAAAATTCATATTTACAAAATAGTTCCTCATAAAAATTCATATTTACGAAATAGTCCCTCATAAAAATTCATATTTATGTTTTAGTCCTTTTTCAAATAATAATTTCATAATAGTTCATCATAAAATAATATTTTATGAGATAGTCCCTCTTTTATAAAATATTTACAATATAGCCCCTCTAAAAATCATAATTACAATATGGCCCCATTAAAAATAAAAATTATAATATTACCCCTCTAAAAATCATAATTACAATATGGCTCCTTTTTAAAAATAAAAATTATAATATTGCCCCTCTAAAAATCATAATTACAATATGGCCCCTTTTAAAAATGAAAATTACAATATTACCCCTCTAAAAATTATAATTACAATACGGCCCCTTTTAAAAATGAAAATTATAATATTGCCCCTCTAAAAATCAGTAATTGTACTATTTCCTAAAAATTGTTGTTTCTTTTTTTTACTTCACATAAAAAAATCATTTTACTTTGCTATACTCAAACTTTTCCAAATTCATTTAAATCCCTCAGTTCTCATTTTAATTCATCAGTTTGAGGACTTTGGTCCTCTTTTCCATAGTATGGTCGTGAGCCTCAGTACTCTTTGGAGTACTCATACAATCGATTCATCATGTTGTTCACATCCTAAATTACACATACAGTCTCATGCTTTCATAATTATACATACACACATAATATCAAAGCTTTATGCATTTTATCACACATGCAAGCATAGAAACACAATCATACACAACACAAACACAATCAAATAGCATCAAACAATAGGTAAATAAACCCTTATGGATTTATCACTGAACAAAACCATCCCCACACCATCAAAACTTGGTTGGTGAGGTAAAATCTCCCTCTTACCTTTTGAAGACGAGTCCTTCAAGCTCCTCTCCTTCTCCTTGATTTCGTACAAGCCACAAACAATTCCTAACAATTCTAAAACAATTAGTAAAATCACAAACAAAACTTAATAATAACAAACCATGGAACAAACATGGTTTAGAAAATCACAAACATGAATTTAAACCATAGAAACCAAAGTTTACCTCTAGGGAAGTAAGGTAGAAGTTGGATTTTGAAGCACTTAGAGTGTGATTTTTGGAAAATTTCCTAAATGGAAAGTGTTTAGAATGCTGTTTAGCTTTAGAAAATGATGAGAGTGAAAATTATAGGTGAGTGATGGTGCTCACGGGTGTGTGGGCCGAAACCATGAAGAGAAAAGAAAGGAAATTATGCTTTGGTGTTCTTGAAATTTAGAGAGAAAAAGATGAATGCTTTTTGATATGAGAGAAAAGTAAATATTACATGTACAAAGTGGGTGGCTGCCGTGGGAGTCTTGGAGGAATTAGAGATTGGTATGAACTAAAATATCACAATTTGTGTTCACACTTTGTATCACATGGCTTATGTCACATGATTGTCCTAGAAGCTTGTGGAATTTGGTGGGGAATGGCCTCTTGGCCGTGGGCTTCATGGGGAATTAGGGGTCTAATTTGTGTTCAATTAATGTCTAAATACTTGCTAATCAAATAGCTAATTAATTAGGTTTTGCTTCCTAACCACTCTTAATTAATTATCCAATTACATAACTAATTAGTTTAATATATTTTAGCATATATCATGACCTCTAATTAAAATTAGGATATCTAATTAAGAATTAAATTATAACAAATTAACAATTAATTTAGTTTACTTAACTTGTTAATTAGACCATTAGATTAACCAAATTAGGTTTAATTAATTACTAATCAAAGTCAAGCCACTATTGTTGACTTCATCTTAGCCATTGAAAATCAACTTGGTTTCCTATCCATTGATCTTATCTACGGTGGATATTACTTAGTGATTTTATCAGGATTCATTTTACACCATTGATCGGATCAACGGTTATGATCAAAAGCATCTAAATTATGCTTTTTATCCAAGGGTCCATATTGAAGTCTATGCTTCTTCATTTGACTTCTTCTTATTGGTTTAAAATAGTCAAGCCACCTATTTTGATTGATTCTTATTAGTTCAGAATTTTGTCCAGTCAGAATCGTTGACTGTTACACTAAACGCGGGCCCCACAGACTTTTCGAGTTCATGTTAAGCAAATTTCTACTATTTTTAAGATAGTAGGCACTATCACATAAAATAATATTATAATAATATAAAATTATTTTATAACATAGTTAAATCCTAAAAATTAAAATATTAATATATATATCAATCGGGATTGAGTTTAGTAAGATCCCCCAGCTCCGATTAATTAAAATAAGAATTTCCCCGGCCCGAAAATTATTATTTTCTTGACCCGAAGCAAATCACACAAAACAATCAAAAACAGTATCAGAATAATAAAATTATTTTTATATTGCACAGAAAACACAAAACAGTGTAATTCTGTAAGTTCTGTAACATAGTCTAAAATTTGGGGTGTTACAAATTATGTTTGTTTAAGTGAGTAATACTTTGTAGGATAGTCCAAGTACCAAGAACGAGCATTGCAATAAGAAAGTAAAAAGATCACAATTATGGTCAACCCAAGAAGGATGAGAATGAAAAGGTGTTCCAAGCATTTACAAGATTTGAAGAGAATAAATTTCTTGGAAGCTTGGTTTACATCAAGAACTGATGGTAGCAAAAGATCAAGTCCAATATCTTCAAGAATAGGTTATAGGACTTAGATTTTGTGTAAAGGTAAATGAGAATCACACTAAACTCAAATAAGTTTTAAACATCTTTACAAGTGTTTCTAAAATGCTTAAATGCCCAACAAAATATTTTTGGAAAGCTAGGCTTGGTGGTATTTCAAATCTATGAAAATTAGTCAAGTTTGTGTTTTGTAAAACTGACATTTAGTTACTCCTTTGATCATAACTTTCAAACTACTTTAAGTTTTGATGTGAAATATTGCATATGAAAATAGACTCAAAGATCTTTCCGATGAGTGGTCATTTGTTTTAAATGGATAAGAAATGAAGAAGTTATGACCATTTAAAGTTAGTTTTCAAAAATTGTCAAGTTTGAGTTTTGTAAAACTGACCTTTAATTACTAATTTGTTCATATCTTTTAAAATAATTTGAGTTTTGTTCTAAAACTTCTTTCATATGAAAATAGACTCAAAGATCTTTCCAATAAGTGGTCATTCGCTTTAATCAGAAAAGAAATGAAGAAGTTATGACCTTTTAAAGTCAATTTTCAAAACCAGAAATACTGTAATCGATTACACAAGTCATGTAATCGATTACAACATTGACAGAAGCCATGTAATCGATTACAGGAAGTGTGTAATCAATTACAAGGTACCCAGAAAGCTTGTAATCGATTATCAAGTGCCCAGAAACGTTCCCAATGGCTATAAATTGCTAGTTTTCATAAAAAAAAATTATTTCTAAACACTACCAATGACTATTTTTTCATTTGGGCTCTATACGTAAGTGATATTTGAAATATTTACAACTCAAGAAACACAAGAACACTATACTTGATCCTTGAAACATCAAAATCATATTTTGAGCTTTAAAGTGTGAATTCTTTATACCCATAGTGCTTCAATTTGTATTATCCACTCTTGAGAGAGTGTTCTATCATCTATACTTTGTTCTTCAAGTTGTATATCTACTCTTGTGAGAGTTTATATTCTTTCTCTTCATCTTAATCTTTGTTTTGAGAGGGTGAGGTGTCCCTCTTGAGTAAAGGGTGAGGCATCCCTTAGAGAGTGATGCATCTTTCAAAGTTAGTAAAGTGTGAGGTATCCCTTGAGGGTGAGGCATCCCTCAAAAGTTGTAAAGGATGAGGTATCCCTGTTTGAGGCTCAAGCACAAGGGTGAGGTATCCCAAGGTGTGTTGAGTACTCTCAATTGTAAAGGTTGTCAAGCACCTGTTGAAGCTAGAAGATATAGTGAAAAATCTCTAGCGGTTGCTTGAGGACTGGACATAGTTCACAAGTGGATTGGTAGCTGAACCAGGGTAAACCTTGTATTTGCTTCTCTCAACTCTATCTTCTTTACATTTGCGCTTTAATTATATATACTTGAGTTGAACTTGATATTTAGCTTATTTGCTTGATTTACCATATACCTCAAGTTGTAGTTGAGTAATCTATAATAGCTATACCTTTGTTGTGCATATTCCGCTGCATTTATTAATTGAATGATTCCAAATGTATAATTTGTCAAAGTTGCATTAAAACTAGTCATCACCCAATTCACCCCATTCTTGGGTAATGGTTGCCATGGCTAACACCAATGAGAAACAAGCTTACTTGAGAAGCTTGATTGGAGTCAACAAAAGGGGCTATGACTAATTGTGATGGACTAATAGGAAACAAGCTTGGAGGAGAAGATTTGTTTTTCACCCTTGATCTAATCAATGGTTGTGAGAAGTTATAGTGATCAAATTGATCACTCCTTCTCTCCATCAAACCCACAGCCATGAAGGGCCTTAGGAGACAAAACCACATTTTGCTATCACATTTCAAAACTATCATCTTTCTCATGCAAAACTAAAAAAAAAAACACAAAAAATCTCTTCCATTTTCTCTCAAAAGCCCACGGCCAAGGTGCCAAAACTTACCCTCCAACCTTTCGTAATTCAAACCAATCTTACTACTTGATTCTAAACACCATTCTAAGCAACTTTGCTGTTGTGATCAAGACTTAGTTCAACCATTTTCAAGCTTGATTTTCAATTCAAGTTCTAGGGTTCTAAGGTGAAGTTATTGATTTTTCATTTCTTGTTTCATTTTTGAGGTTCTAAAATCGTATTTGATCTATGGTTGTCTTAATCAAGATTTAGATGTTAATATGTTTGTGTTTACTGTGGAAATAGGTTTGCCCGAATGATGTAATATGTTCAGTTGTTATGATGACAAATACAAGATAAAAAGAATGATTCTTATACTTTATAGTTGTGCTTAATAAATGACAAATGCATCACAAAAGAATGTTGATCATGTTAAATTGATGTGCTTAATGAGATATATTGTATCATACATGATTATTATTTTATCTAATTATATTTTACTTAATAATCAAGTAATGAGATATATGTAATATTCTTCATATAATATATCCAGTAATGCTTTATATGAGTCTTAATGAATTAATATTGGATTTGATTCTACTTAAATGAAAATGTGCAAAATATTCTTTGTTGCATCCTACATAGAGCATATCTAGTAGTAATTGATAAATATCTTATTTGGATGTATCTATGAAAGTCTTATATGCATGTTAGACTAACTAGAGTTGTATATTTATGAATCATGCATATGAAGATATTGAGTTATGATTTTGGACTAACTATGTTTATTTAAGTGAGCAATACTTTATAGGATAGTCCAAGTACCAAGAATGAGCATTACAACAAGAAAGTGAAAAGATCACAACTATTCTTAACTCAAGAAGGATGAGAATGAAAAGGTGTTCCAAGCATTTGCAAGTTTTGAAGAGAATATTTTTTTTGGAAGTTTGGATTATGTCAAGAATTGATGATGGCAAAAGATCAAGTCCAAACGTTCTTTGAGAATAGCTTATAGGACTTAGATTTTGTGTAAAGGTAAAAAGGAATCACACTAAGCTCAAACAAGTTTTAAACATATTTATAACTGTTTCTAAAATGTTTAAATGCCCAATAAACTATTTTTGGAAAGTTAGTCTTGGTGGTATTTCAAATCTATGAAAAATAGCCAAGTTTGTGTTTTACAAAACTGACATATAGTTACTTTTTTTATCATAAATTTCAAACTACTTTGAGTTTTGTTGTGAAAATTTTTGCATATGAAAATAGACTTAAATATCTTTTCAATGAGTGGTCATTTGCTTAAAACGGATAAGAAACGAAGAAATTATGACCATTTAAATTTAGCTTTCAAAAATAGTCAAGTTTGAGTTTTGTAAAACTGATCCTTAGTTACTAATTTGATCATATCTTTCAAAGTATTTTGAGTTTTGTTCTGAAACTTCCTTCATATGAAAATAGACTCAAAGATTTTCCAATGAGTGGTCATTCGCTTTAATCGGATAAAAAATGAAGAAGTTATGACCTTTTAAAGTTAATTTTCAAAACTAGAAATGTTGTAATCGATTACACAAGTCATGTAATCGATTACAACATTGACAGAAGTCGTGTAATTGATTACAAGAAGTGTGTAATCGATTACAAAGTGCCCAAAAAGCTAGTAATCAATTACACCAAGCTTGTAATTGATTACCGAGTGCCGAGAGATGTTTCTAACGGCTATAAACGGTTAGTTTTCATAAAAAAATATTATTAAACATTACCAATGGCTATTTTATCATTTGGGCTCTATAAATAAGTGTAGATTGAAGCATTTACACTTGGAGAAAATCTTGAACACTTGGTTTGATCATTGAATCATCAAAATCATATTTTGAGCTTTAAAGTGTGAATCCTTTATACCCATTGAGCTTCAACTTGTACTATCCACTCTTGAGAGAGTTTTCTATCATTCATACTTTGTTCTTCAAGTTGTATATCTACTCTTGTGAGAGTTTGTATTCTTTCTATTCACCTTGAAATCATTGTAAGAGGGTGAGGTATCCCTCAAGAGAGAAAAGGGTGAGGAATCCCTTGTAGTGAGACTCAAACACAAAGGGTGAGGTATCCCAAAGGTGTTGTGAGTGCTTTTGATTGTAAAGGTCATCAAGCACTTGTGAAGCTTGAAGAATTGGAGGCTCTAGTACAAGGGTGAGGTATCCCAAGGTGTGATGAGTGCTCTTGTTTGTATAAAGGTTTTCCTAGCAACCATGAAGTCTAGGAGATAGTGAAGAAAATGTCAAGTTAAGCTTGGGGACTGGATGTAGGCCACAAGTGGTTGGTGGCTGAACCAGGATAAATTCTTGTGTTTGATTCTCTCTTCCCTACACTCTTTAATTTCAGTATTTGGTGTAGTATATTTATCTATTGTATATCTTGTCATATTGGTGATTTGATTCTATGAACTTGATATCTAGCTTATTTGCTTAATTCATCGTATATCCCAAGTTGTATTTGAGTAATCTATAATAGTTATACCTTTGTTATGCATGTTTCGCTGCATTTATTACTTAAGTGATTCAAAATGCTTAATTTCTCAAAGTTGCATTAAAATTTATAATCACCCAATTCACCCCCCCTCTTGGGTGATGGTTGCCATGGCTAACATTTACTTTGATTTTTAAGAGCAACTTGGTGGTGAAAGTCGACACAAAGAGTCCTACAAGGAGCTAGGAGGCTACATCTAAGGTAAGAGGGAGATTAACCTCATCAACCAATTATGGTGGTGAGGAACATGAAATTTAGGCAATATTCATGTGAGGATTTATTCAGCATATATGTGTGATTATGTGATTTGTAATTATTTGTTCTATGTAATTTTATTGCTTTGATATTATGCATGAACTTGTTATAGTAGGATTGTGATGCATAAAGTTGTGTTGTATGCTATAAATTATGATTGAGATGAAACAATTTTTGGTTCCAAAGACCAAGAGGCTCACAGCCACTATGCCTACAAATAGGTAATCCAATGCAAAAATGTTTTATTTAATGTCAACCTAGAGGATTAGTGATAAGAAATCTAATTAAGTAATTACAAAATAAAAATGAAAATGAAAATATTTTTATCACTAAATATAAAGTGGATTTCGGCCAATATATTGAAGTTAAAACTAAGAAGTAATTTGGAGACTTAAAGTATTTTGATTTAAGATGATTATTAATAAGTTAAATAGAAAAGAATTTTATTTAAAATTATAATAATTCTAATTTTGGGGTACACATTAGAAAATATTACTTAGAAGAATTTTAGTGAGAAAAGTTGTAAGAAGAATATGAACAAAGTTTTTATCATTTGAAAAGAATTGATTTTTAGCATAAGAATGGAAATGGGTTGCAAAGATGGTTTGAAATTCAAGGTATTATCTTTAAAGAATTTTTAGTCAAGGAAATAGAAAAATATTTTGGAGAGGTTTGAGTAAATCAAAATAAATGTAGTCTTTATGAACAATGTTTGAAAATATTATTTACAAGAGATTTGATAAGAAAACGTTGGAATGAAGGTTTAATTTTATATTAAACATGAAAAGTTTTCATTTAGAATAATGAACAAAGATTTTGAGATATCTTGAATTAATATAAGTTTTTTAGAAATAAAAATGTTAAAAATTTTATTTAGAGGAGGTTTAGTAATAAATGTTGGAATTAATGTCTAATTTTTATATTAAATGAGAAAAGTTTTAAATTGAGCTTCGAATATTAAGAAAATATTTTACATAAAATAAAATATGTAGAAAAACTCTTACGCGATCTAAAAGTGGTGATTTTTAACTATGCGAATAAGAAAATGTTTTAAAATCTTTACACAATTAAGAAAACATTGAAAAATTGTTACGTAATTTGAAAATGTAGCAAAAGTTTTACGCGATTGAGAGGAACAGCAAGTTTGTTGTCGGATTGATGTACTGGACCCAGATGTATTAATGTTTGGTGGTATCCGGTAGTGGCTTGTGATATGCATTGAGTCATTGATCTTGCATTGTTTCACAAACGGGTGTCTGGAAATGCTATTGTTGGCTAGGAGATTGAATTAAACTTTTATGCCAGTGCGAATTGCGTAGTAAAGATCTATCAATGATCTTGGGGGCGTCGGGGTGCGGAATTCTACAAGTGACCAGTTTGTAGCACTACTATGTTGTGGCAATCGATGCAAACGCACCAATGATCTCAACGAGACACTATTCTTATTCCCGATCTAGTGTAGAATGTCTTGTATAAGCCCTGATGTGTACGCTGATACTTTTTATAAGCACTTGACTTGAGGCTAATAATATACAGACATATCTTCTAGATCATTCTCTCTGAAATTGTGTTTAGCTCTATCGTGTAGGAAATAGGTGCATTATGCATAAGAATGGTCAGTATACACATTGTGCATGTGCATAATCAGTGTACATATTGTTGTGGCATAGTCAGTATACATATTATTGTGGTATGGTTAGTATTCACGTTATTATGATATGCATTGCTGAATTATCTATTAATTGATAACACGATTATACTTATTGTTATTGTATTATTTCTGTGATGAATGGCATTATTGTTATTGTTGTTTTTTTGCTGCCATGCTGATATTGATGTAGGGGATATCACCTATTCGTGTTATTGTTCTGTTTGTTTCTATTTCTATGCTTACGTCTGTGAAGACTGCGATGGCAATAAGGAGGGATATGTAACGACCCGGGACTGCCTGCAGGATTGATGAGAGTCTCCACAAACCAACACGGGTCTTTTCAGCGTGCTTTGTCCTCACTCACACGCATCCTAGGAAACTTCCCAGGAGGTCACCTATCCCATAATTGCTCCAGGTCAAGCACGCTTAACCATGGAGTTCTTATGTTCTAGGCTCCTGAAAAGAAGTTGCAACTTGTTGATATGGCTACACCAAATCAATTCCTTTAAGCCATCCTCAACTATGTAGTCCCATACCTACACAGTCTCTGAATCCCTCTCATTTCGGTGCGTATTCAGTTCATTCATGTAGACCCTTCACCTAGAAGCATGCCAGGAGCCGCTCCTTGACCGTGCCTCATTGCACCGGCGACACTCCCCGCCCTCATCGGCCCCGGGACGCCACATGTTGTAACACCCCAACTTTTGGGATAATTACAAAATAGTCCCGAAATGTACTGTTTTGTGAATTCTGTGAGCAGTAAATTTTATTTGACTGTTTCGTGAGTGTACTTGACTGTTGTATGTAATTTGCTCCGACCTAAGGAAATAATAATTTTCTGGCCGGATAAATCTTATTTTAATTAATTAGAGCTGGGGGATCTTACTAAACCCAATTCTGATTGATATATATATTAATATCGTAATTTTTCCGATTTAACTGTGCAATAAAATAATTTTATATTTTTATAATATTATTTTATAATACAGTACCTACTGTCTCAAAAATAGTAAAAATATGCTTCGATTTGACCATAGATCTTTAAAAGTGCTGTGGGACCTGCGTTTAGGAAAAACAGTCAACTGTGCTGACTGGACAATTTCTAACCAATGAGAGCAAGTCAACAAAAGTAGGCTTGACTTTCTAAACCAATAGGAATTGGTCAACGAAGGAAGCATAGACTTTCGTGTGGACCGTTGGATGAAGACTTAGTTAGGAAGCCTTTGATTTCAACCGTTGATCAAATCAATGGTGAGATTAGAATTCAAGATTTATGACCAAGTGATATCTACCTTAGATCTAATCTAGGGCTAAGAATTAAAGATAAAATCAATGGTTAGAATTAAGTCAAAAATTGTAGGCTTGAATTTGATTAGTAGCTAATTAAGCTTAATTTGACTAATCTAATTACTTAATTAGCTAACTAAGTGAACTAGTTTAATTCTTAATTAATTATAATCTAAATACTAATTAGATGTTCTAATATTTATTAAAGGTTATAATATATGCTAATATATATTAAACTAATTGATTATATGATTAGAATGTTGATTTAGTTTTAATAGGATAATTAACCTAACTAATTGCCTAATTAATTAGCAAATAATTACGAGTAAATGGAAAACAATTAAACCCTTAAAATGCCAAGGAGACCCACGGTTTTCAGCAGCTTGGAGGCTTGGATGGCTTGGTTCTACAAGGTTCTTGAACCCTCCAAATTGTCATAAACCATGTGCACCATCATGTGCATTGATTTGGATATTTACCTTGCCAAATTGAACATTCAACCTCACTCACAAGAGCACCTCACGGCAGCAGCCCTCTAATTTACTCTCTTCACTTTTATTTTCACACTTATCTTAGTTTAAGCTATTCATTTTCTCTCCAAAAATACCAAAAAGCCATACACACTTTTCTCCCCTTTTCTTTCTCAAATTCGGCCAACACCCTAACACCACCAACCAATCTTCTATAATTTCATCTCATCATATTTCCTAAACCCAAATCCCATTCTAAACACTTTTTGTTCACAAAGTTTTCCCAAATTCCTACTCTATCTTGTCCAAAATCCAACCTTTTGCTTACTTACTTAAGGGTAAGTTTGGTTTCTATGGTTCAAAACTGAATTTTTGATTTTTCTAACCATGATTGTTCCATGGTTTTTCTATTTTGTACCTTGTATGTGTTTTTACTAATTGTTTAAGAATTTTAGGAATTGTTTTGGAGCTTGTACGAAATTTGGAGAAAAGAAGGAAATCTAACCGATTAATTTGTATACAAGAGGTAAGAGGGAGATTTAATCTCATCAACCCTAAGTGGTGATGGGAAAATGGATTTGTTTGTGTATGGAATCCATAAGGATTCATTTGTGTGGTTGTTTATTGTATTTATTATTTATTTGTGTAATTGTTTAAATGCTTTCCTATTTGTGATTTATTTTGCTATGCATGATTATAGCTTTCATTATTTTTGCTATGCATGTTTATGGTTTTAAATAAATTATATGTATTTTGTATGTGATTATATAATTGCATGTGTTTATAATTATATAATTATTAAAGTAGGATGTGAATAACATGTACGGTTTGCATGAGTGTTCCAAAGAACACATTATGAGGCTCACGGCCTTACATCAAAATAGAGAAAAAAAATGTTCTCAGCAATTTTCTAAATCACTGATTTAAAGAATCTAGGTAAAATAATTAATGTAAAGTTGATTTAAGTTAATTATGGCCAACATGCCATTTATAGTATAATTGAATACCATTTTATTTTTGATTTGGCCAACATACCATTTTATTTTCTAAGATAGGTTAGGTAATTGATTTACAACACAAATTGATTCCAAAGAATCATTAAGAAAAATAAAAGGAATAAATTCAGTCCTAGAATTTTAACTTAGCAGAATTTAGTCTAAGTAAGAAATAAATCAGACGCTTGAAAAATACTAACGTAGAGCTCATTTTGTAAATTTTGAAGCGCGTTACTAAGTTTCAAAGTGAAACTATTGGGTAAAAATAAAATAAACTATATTTAGAGGAAAGACATTAAAAATACCTTATACTGATTTTATAGGCAAAATGCTGCCAAAATTTATTAAAATCAAACGTATAAAATCAAAAGATTCCATACTATATTTAGAACACAAGGAAAATACTCTACGTATTTTAAAAGTACTAGATATAGTTTTACACATATCAAAAATGATGATTATAAGCTATTTGGTTAAGAAAATGAATTTAAAATCCTACGCGATTGAGAAAATGATTTAAAAAGATTCTGTGATGTTTAAAAATGACAAAATGTATTTACGCGATTTAAAAACATTTGTGAAAATGACGAGATTGTGAAAACGCGATAAAATTTCTACGCGATTGAAAGATACTGTGAGTTTTGCTGTCGGGCCAAAGTGGTGGACCTAGACATGTTGTGGTGTAGTACTGTCAGGTGGGACGTACTATACTTTGTTATTTTGTGACTAAGGGTATTTTTGTAATTTTTCGTAATTATGGTAAAACTTGGATAATAAGGGTATTTTTGTAATTTTAGATCATACTTAGAGTATTGTGCCAATTTGGGTTATAATTGGTGATTGATTGACGAGGCGAATTACACCGTGTTTGGTGTGATAAGCGTAGTGTGGTTCATTTATGAACTTGGAGGCATTAGTGTGCGGAGGATTCCATATGTGGACAGTGGTAGCACCTCTGGGCCGTGGTAACGGGCAACACACTAATGATCTTGACAAGCACTATTCTTAATCAAGATCTTGAGGAGACTACTAAGTACTATGCCTGTGGTACACGATGTTTGGACTGTGTACTGCTACACGATGTTTTGGACTGTGGGCTATAGACACAAAGATTGGACAGTGCAATAGTTTGGTTGGGCAGCCATAAAGTATTATTAGTTTCTATTCAGATCATTCCCTCAGATATCCGTGTTTAGCTCTATGGAGTAGAAACGAGTCAGTGTGTGTATCATTCATCATCTGCATTTTAAATGTTTATTATGTTCATGCATTATTTGTATTTTACTGTTCATGCATTCTCTGCACTTTACTGTTTACCATATTCTCGTGATAAATTGTATGATGTATTGTTTTAGTATATATTGTATGATATGATGATATATGTTATTTAATATATATATATATTGCTTTGTTATATTATGTATGATGTATTAAATTGCTATACTGTATATGATGTAATAGCATGTGTTATTGTAATATCTGCTTGCCATTGTAATACCTGTTTGTATTGTCATTTTCTTAATTGCCATGCGGGTAATGATATTGATTGTCTCACCTCTTTATTGTATTGTTCTGTTTTATTTTCTACTTTATGTCTATATCATCGAAGACTAGAATGGCGGCAAGGCGAGATCAATTAGGGTTCTTTAGACTTCAGTTTCTCGAAGGAGCTGAGGCTTGGTATGTCCACTGGGACACAGGACACATAGAGTACAGTGGTAACGTGACCTTATCAGTAAGTAGGACTCGACAGGGGTTCGTTACTACACGTTATACAGTTGCTTTCGTAGAGATCATTTTACCTATTAGGGAGTTGTGGGACGAGTTTCACTATACTCCTAGAGAGAACTTCGATACACTTTTGGGTCGAATTTCTATCGGTCAAGACATTCCTAACTAAGGAATTTGTCTTATGACGAGGGCTCATATCTTAGGTGTTATGTTTGAGTAATATACTGTCTTTTACCATTTTCTATTAAATATTAATAGTTGTAATTTAATTGTATACTTTAGACAAGAATCACATGTATATTATGGTGAGTTTATGTTTGTTATATTTTGTGATCCGTGTTATTTTATTTAATGTTATAATTATAAAAGGAAAAAATATATATATATACCACAAATATTATTTAAGTATCAAAATGTTTTTACAACTTGGGTAAGGATTTTATTTATTTTTATTTTTCTGCATCATAAATGTGACATCCCCAGAAAGGGTGTTACATTAGTTGGTATCAGAGCCCAAGTTAGAGTCTTTTGGGTTTGTGGGTAGGTTTGTCTTGTTTGTGCTGTATGAATCTCTGATATTGAACCCAGAGATATGTTTCAGTTTTTGAAAGGAAACGATTTTGTGCGAAATCGCTACATTTAGTTTGTTGTGTGTTGATTCTGTTTATCTTTGAAGAAAGATAATAGAACATTATGAACATGAGCATGTGGACGCAAAACGTGATGAAGATCGTATAGCTATAGCTAGAAGCGTGATGCACAAGGCGATTGAGGAAGTAGTACTACAGAGACAGATGGTCGTTCAGCAGCGGGAACTGATAATCGAACTTTATAGCTTATTAGGATTGGAGCAGCCATTGGATGCGAGGAGCTGTAACTTAGAATCTTCGATAATTCAAAATATGAGGAAGCGTAAGGTCAATCGTTTTCAGTGAAAGTCGTATGTACAATCACCGGGGAAGCAATAACGAATAAAGAAAGGAAGTACGAGTGGCAACGATTTTGGTCAGACTGTGGCATCACCAATGAAGTACTTGAAGTGTGGAAAGCCTGAACATTTATTCAAAGAGTGTGATCAGCTGAAGATGGAAACTTCCATTAGTAATACATGTGTTTCAAAATCTCGAAACGAAGAAAGAGCCAATGCAAGGAGTGTAATGAGAACGTTCAAATACAAAACCTTAAGAAGCGAGAAAGTCGTGGCATAGAAAGTAATCTTAAAACTATGCTGTATAATTCATGAGGTAACTCATTCTCTTGTGATCTGTGATTGTGTAAATCTTTTGGAGTTATTTGTGTCTTACTTCTTTTCATAATGTTACTTCAACTCCTAAACTTGCTATTACTATTTGAACCTATTTAAAACTACCCAATTATTATTAGAGTTTGAAATTTTTTATTGATCGAGTTTGTCTATTTCTTTCTCAAATAGACTGAGTAAATCAATTTGAATCTATTTGTGTCTTTGTTATGGCATGATCTGACTATTTTCTACTCTTTTTGATTAAACTTGTTGTTTGTACTCAAGTTTTCTAATTCTACCCTATATCTATTGAATATCAAATCTTTTCTGTTGATTTGATTTGTTTATCTAAAATCACATCTATCTGAAATCCTGACTTTTAAATGGATTGGTTATTTTCCAACTATATCCTACTACGTTGTTGGAATGCAATTTAATATTTCTTTGACCTGAGATTTTTGGATTTGAATCCAGAAAGTTCATTTTTAAAATTATTGGACTATGTTCATTTCGAAATCTATTAGACCATCTCAAATTCTTTGTTGGACTAATCTAGTAACCTATTGAATAGTCTTATTACTTTTCTTTATAACCTTCATAGTATCTTTCATGTATTTCCATTAAGGAGGATTATTCTTGATCCAACTTATGTTATAGTACCAAATACAGTACAATTAGAAGAAAACTTGATCTATGAGACATCTTTTGTTAAGATTAAAAATGAGCAAATCGAACAAATTCTCTTGATGAAGGAAATCTGGAATGGTGTGACGACAGGGGAACTAGAAGACCAAATGAAGAAACTCGCTGTTTGCTCCAAGATCGATTTGTGTGCTGGTTGTTATCAGATTCACGTAAAGGTAGAGAATGTTCCAAGACAGTTTTTCAGATGCGTTGCAAGAACTATGAATATTTAGTACTACCATTCGGGGTAGGGAATGTTTTGACAGAGTTCACGAATAATATAAATAGGATATTTCTTTCTCATCTAGGCAAATTTGTCATTATTGGCAATATTTTGACCTATTCTCGAAGTTTAAAGGAACATGTTGAAGATCTCAATGCAGTTCTTCAATTTCTGAAGAAGAAGGAGAAGGAGTTATTTGTGAAATTAGTCAAATGCAAAATTCTGTTAGAAGCAGTTCAACTCGTGGATTTAGATTGAGTGTGGACATCGAATAGGAAGGTGGTGGTGTATACTTCAAGGCGGTGGAACGTGTATGAGAAGAATTGTTCGATTTATGTTTTTGGATATTGCGATAGTCGTTTTGCAAGGAAAACCTGAAGATATTTTCTTTCCTGTATAGTCTACGATAATTTCAAGAGCTTGAAGTACCTGTTCAATCAAAAGCGGCTTGGATATAAAACAGAGACGATAGTTAGAATTTTTAAAGGACTTGTTGGGATGAATATCTACCATTGATAGAGTTCATATACAATAATAGTTTCGTTCGAGCATAGGAATGACACCCTGTGAGGCATTATATGGGAGACGCTGTAGAATGCCATTGCGTTGGTATCGTACTGGTGAAAGTAATATTGTAGGATCAGAAATTGTGCGGCAGACAACTAAGGAAGTGAAGATATTTCGAGATAAGATGAGGATGACTCAGACGCGACAAAAGAGTTATGTTGATGAAAGACAGAGACTACAGAATTTGAAGAAGGTGATCATGTATTTCTCCCTGTGACACCTATAACTGGAGTTGGACGAGCAATTAAGTCGAGGAAACTCACTCTGAAGTTTATCGGGCTGTATCAGATACTTCATCGATAGATCCGATAGTTTATCAGATTTCACTACCCCCATTCTTATCAAATCTTTATAATATATTGCATGTATCACAATTACGGAAATATATTTCTGATCCGACTCATGTCATCGAATCAGACACTGTACAATTGAAGGAGAATTTAACCTATGAAACGTTTCCAGTCAAGATTGAAGATCGAAGGACAAAGCAACTTCGAGGAAAGGAGATCGCATTAGTTGAAGTAGTTTAGAACGATGTAGTGGCGGAGCCACATGGGAGTTAGAAGATAGGATGAGGGAGCAATACTCTCAATTGTTTTGATGTATGATTTATTTCGGGGACGAAATTCTTATTAGTGGGGGAGAGTTGTAACACCCCAACTTTTGGGATAATTATAAAATAGTCCCGAAATGTACTGTTTTGTGAATTCTGTGAGCAGTAAATTTAATTTGACTGTTTCGTGAGTGTACTTGACTGTTGTATGTAATTTGCTCCGACCTAAGGAAATAATAATTTTCTGGCCGGATAAATCTTATTTTAATTAATTAGAGCTGGGGGATCTTACTAAACCCAATTCTGATTGATATATATATTAATATGGTAATTTTTTGGATTTAACTATGTAATAAAATAATTTTATATTTTTATAATATTATTTTATAATACGATACCCTCTTGTCTCAAAAAAGTAAAAATCGCTTCGATCGACCACGATCTTTAAAAGTCTTTGTGGGACCCGCGTTTAGGAAAAATAGTCAACTGTGCTGACTGGACAATTTCTAACCAATGAGAGCAAGTCAACAAAAGTAGGCTTGACTTTCTAAACCAATAGGAATTGGTCAACGAAGGAAGCATAGACTTTCGTGTGGACCGTTGGATGAAGACTTAGTTAGGAAGCCTTTAATTTCAACCGTTGATCAAATCAATGGTGAGATTAGAATTCAATATTTATGACCAAGTGATATCTACCTTAGATCTAATCTAGGGCTAAGAATTAAAGATGAAATCAGTGGTTAGAATTAAGTCAAAAATTGTAGGCTTGAATTTGATTAGTAGCTAATTAAGCTTAATTTGACTAATCTAATTACTTAATTAGCTAACTAAGTGAACTAGTTTAATTCTTAATTAATTATAATCTAAATACTAATTAGATGTTCTAATATTTATTAAAGGTTATAATATATGCTAATATATATTAAACTAATTGATTATATGATTAGAATGTTGATTTAGTTTTAATAGGATAATTAACCTAACTAATTGCCTAATTAATTAGCAAATAATTAGGAGTAAATGGAAAATAATTAAACCCTTAAAATGCCAAGGAGACCCACGGTTTTCAGCAGCTTGGAGGCTTGGATGGCTTGGTTCTACAAGGTTCTTGAACCCTCCAAATTTGAACCCTCTAAAAGTTTGTACGCAAAGCTGGTCAAGTGTGATTTTTGATTTAAGGAACGATAGTAATGTATGCTTCAAAGCAGAGGAACATGCATGAGAAGAATTATCTAATTTACGTTTTGGGATATGCGATGGTCATTTTGCAAGGAAAATCTGAAAATATTTTCTTTCCTACAATGTCTACAATAATTTCAAGGGCTTGGGGTACTTGTTCAATCCAGAAGGGCTTAAATACGAGGAAGAAATGATAGTTAGAATTTTCAAAAGACTATGATTTTCAACTTCAGTGTCATTCCAAAAAGGCAAATGTCGTGGCGAACGCCTTAAGTAGAAAATGTACTTAGTGTATCTGCTACGATGGTTAAAGAGAGTGAATAGATAGATCAATTCAAGAGTATGCGATTGTCTGTGAATTTGTTTGAATACGATTAGTTGTTCGAATAGTCCGATAAAGGAAATTTGAGAGAAGCAGCAATGTCAACTAGAACGACGTAACTGGAAATGTTATGTGGGAGCTGGAAGGCAAGATAAAGATGTAATGTTCTTTTTGTTTTTATATGTAAGAGAAATTTCGAGGACGAAATTCTTTTTAGAGAGGAAGAGTTGTAACATCCCAATTTTTTATTTTTCTTGAAATAAATGAGTTTTATAATATTTATGAACTTTTTTGAATTTTTTGAATTTTTAATTATTTTGAATATTTTAATATTATTTTAATTATTTTAATATTATTTTGATATTTTAATATTATCTTGAAAACTGTATGTCCGAACTTCAATTTTTTTGAATATATATGAGTTTTATAATTTTTTTGATTTTTGAGAATTTTTGTGAAATTTTCTGAGGTTGTGATTATTTTAATATTATTTTAAGTTGTATTGGTAGTTGAGTGATACGTGAAATCCGCAAGTGTACGGTTTCGTCGTCAAGTAATAAAAGATCGAATCCACAGGGACTGTGTGTATGAATACCAATTAATTAATTAACTTAATTAAATTAAACAAGAGAAAATATGATTGTTGATTGATAAGAACTTAGTAACAAAATAATTAAATAAAAATTAAGAAAACAGAATTTAGAATAAAAACAGCAAGTTATCAAGAATGGGGTTTTCAGAATTAAGAAAGCTTCCAAGATTGGGATACCACAATGATACAAGACAAATCCTAATCGACAACCCTTTTATTAAACCTGAAATTCAATTGAAGGTGAGTTACCCAAAATTAGTTAATGTTCTCTTTCAAGATACAAGATCCGTGCCCAATTAAACCAATTCCTACTTTCGTGGTAATTGAATTTAAATTGAACTCATTACGCTTTGTGGTAATTCATTGATTCCTCGAATGGCTAAAACTACTCTCGTGATTTAGACCTTAAGTTCAATTCTAATGGTTCCAACACTTAGGTTCACCTCTCAGTACGTCCCTAAATGCCTATGAGATGCAAATAAGTGGCCAACAAATTCACATGAATAAAAGCAATAAGAATTGAATCAATGAACAATCAAGATTAATAAAAGGGGAAAACAACGTCAATTAATCATTATCAATGTATCAAAGGGCATTGCCCAATCCTAGAAACAAAAGTAACTACTCAGACATAGAGAAGAAGGAAACAGAAATCAAACTTAAAAACATCCCAAACCCGTAACAATAGAAGAAGAAGAAGATGATGAAGAAACCAAGCCTCCTTTGTGCCTCCTTTAGAACTAGGTTTTAATCAAAACTAGAATACCCTAATAGCAATCAGAACATCTATTTATAGCCTAGGGTTTTTATGGGCTAAAAGCCCCCAAAAGAAATAAAAACAGAAAACTAAAATCTGCTGCGCGCCCCGAACCACGGCCGTGGTGTCCACCACGGCCAGGCCGTGGTTGGTTCTGAGTTGGAGATTTCATTGCTGCTGTCTTCAAACCACGGCCGTGGTGTAGACCACGTCCAGGCCGTGGTTAGTTCTGGAATGGCCTTCGAAGCTCAATATGACCCATTAGACCTTCGAATCTGGAAAAGTTCTCAACATGAAAGTTGTAGATTTGGATCTTAGCTATCAACCATCAAAATTTCAGCTCCTTTGACAACTTGTAGCTCGAGATATGTCATGAATAGTATACAAAGGTCAAGCTGTCAGGATCAGCACTCTAGTTCTTGCTTCAACTCCAATTTGAGTTATCCAAACGTGTGATCGGGCCTTTGAGGTTTTCATGAAAGTTGTAGATAATTGTCTTATCTTTCCCTAAATTAGTTCCATAAAGCTCCAACTTCAATCATGCAAGCTTTCATTCATTCCAAGGCCAATTCAACATTAATCTTGCACAAGAACACCAAAAACACCGCAGTTATCCGAACTAAGGGAAAAACAAACCAAAAGGGAAACTAAAATGCCTAAAATGCTCAAGAATGCATGCAAAACAAGAACAAAATATGATGTTGTTTCACACACATCAAATCCCCCCCACCTTAAGACTTTGCTTGTCCTCAAGCAAAAATTAAAGCCAAACCAAGAAGTGGGATCAAAAGAAAATAATGAATGAGGACCCCGAGAAAACAATATCCAAGCAATAGGCTAAGGCAAACAAAGAATCTGAGAGGTAATCAAAATCAAGTCCAATTAGAGGCTAAGTTCTCAGAAATCATGCATCCTCACTGATTGAATCAAGTTCACTCTACTAATCACACTCAAAGTGTTTAAGGGTGAAAACCATATGCTCAAAATCCATCAAAGAAAATACACTTCCATATGCTTGATAAGAAACCAGATTTTCACTAATAATCAGCATGCATGCAAGAATCAAAAGGTCTTTCAAGGGTCATAATGGGGCCATGGGAATGATATTAGGTAAGGTAGAGAAAGGAAGGTATGCACAAAGGGCTAACCAAATCTTCAATAATCACCTTTTATAATAGAACATAAATGGAGCAAAGGTATTTTTTTTTCAAAAAGGATCATAACTCCACATTTCCAAGTATTTTCTTCTTTTCTTTTCCTTCTTCTCTTTCTTTTCTTTTTCAAGCTTTCATCTTATGATTTTCTTTGATTTTTTTTTTTAGAAAGAAGAACCTCAAATACATATAATTCCCAACACAACCTTTAAACAACTTTCAAGCCCAATTCGCTCCATTTAATATTCTAAATGATAACCAACAATGTTTCAGCATAGGTATCAAGAAAACAAGTATGCAGTAGGCTCAAAATGGGCAACTAAAGGATGAAAGTATAACAAATTCAGAAGGCCATAAAAATACCTAAGATGCCTTAATCATATTCAAGCATGCAACCAAAAATTTCGCCTCAAAATGGTTTCAAATCAAGTTCTAGAGTATAAGATCAATGAGGAATATCACTCAACACAAAGAATGGGAACAAAAATCATGTAGTGCATATATCCCATATAGGCTCAAAACTCACATTTAGAGGTTTAAAAATTCAATGAGAAGCACAAATTCAAAGAACATATGCTAATTATCAACTATCAAAAGATCACCTCTACTATCAAATTAAAACAATGCCTATAGCCAATCACAAGAATCAACAAATTGGGTTCCAAATCAATATATCATCTCAAAATCCTCAAAAGTGAGGGGCACAAGTTCAACCAAAAACCCAAGAGATATGATGGTGTGAAAATACAACATGAAAATGCAATGCAAAACAAGACATGAGAATGCATGAAACTAATGAGAATGAAAATAAGAAAATGAAAATGAAAATACCCCTCCAAGCTTAGAACTTACATTGTCCCCAATGTAAAAATCTAAAACAAAAGAAGGGAGAAAAGAAAAGAACTCATTGCGGTGGTGGAAAATCTTCTGGTGTTCAATCCATGGCATGGAATTTTCCATGGGCTGGGTGTGGAACCTTCTGACCTCTCTCTTCTTCTAAATATGTCTTCAAAAAGGGGTCAAACCTAAACAAAATCCATGAGACAAACATCAAACCAACAATCTAACACACAAAACCAAAAGAAAAAGAAGAAATTTAAAGAAAAATAAATAAAAAAAACAAAGAAACTTGGGTTGCCTCCCAAGAAGCGCTTGTTTAAAGTCATTAGCTTGACTTTGGTCTGGTTTTTGTACTCAGACGATGTCAATAGAGTAATTACCTGCAGAGAGTCAAAGAGAAATAAAGAATGTAAGAACCAAATAAAAGAAAAAGGTTTAAAATAATTAAATTAGTATTCAAGAAAAACACAGTCCCCGGCAATGGCGCCAAAAACTTGATACGTGAAATCCGCAAGTGTACGGTTTCGTCGTCAAGTATAAAAGATCGAATCCACAGGGACTGTGTGTATGAATACCAATTAATTAATTAACTTAATTAAATTAAACAAGAGAAAATATGATTGTTGATTGATAAGAACTTAGTAACAAAATAATTAAATAAAAATTAAGAAAACAGAATTTAGAATAAAAACAGCAAGTTATCAAGAATGGGGTTTTCAGAATTAAGAAAGCTTCCAAGATTGGGATACCACAATGATACAAGACAAATCCTAATCGACAACCCTTTTATTAAACCTGAAATTCAATTGAAGGTGAGTTACCCAAAATTAGTTAATGTTCTCTTTCAAGATACAAGATCCGTGCCCAATTAAACCAATTCCTACTTTCGTGGTAATTGAATTTAAATTGAACCCATTACGCTTTGTGGTAATTCATTGATTCCTCGAAATGCTAAAACTACTCTCGTGATTTAGACCTTAAGTTCAATTCTAATGGTTCCAACACTTAGGTTCACCTCTCAGTACATCCCTAAATGCCTATGAGATGCAAATAAGTGGCCAACAAATTCACATGAATAAAAGCAATAAGAATTGAATCAATGAACAATCAAGATTAATAAAAGGGGAAAACAATGTCAATTAATCATTATCAATGTATCAAAGGGCATTGCCCAATCCTAGAAACAAAAGTAACTACTCAGACATAGAGAAGAAGGAAACAGAAATCAAACTTAAAAACATCCCAAACCCGTAACAATAGAAGAAGAAGAAGATGATGAAGAAACCAAGCCTCCTTTGTGCCTCCTTTAGAACTAGGTTTTAATCAAAACTAGAATACCCTAATAGCAATCAGAACATCTATTTATAGCCTAGGGTTTTTATGGGCTAAAAGCCCCCAAAAGAAATAAAAACAGAAAACTAAAATCTGCTGCGCGCCCCGAACCACGGCCGTGGTGGCCACCACGGCCAGGCCGTGGTTGGTTCTGAGTTGGAGATTTCATTGCTGCTGTCTTCAAACCACGGCCGTGGTTAGTTCTGGAATGGCCTTCGAAGCTCAATATGACCCATTAGACCTTCGAATCTGGAAAAGTTCTCAACATGAAAGTTGTAGATTTGGATCTTAGCTATCAACCATCAAAATTTCAGCTCATTTGACAACTTGTAGCTCGAGATATGTCATGAATAGTATACAAAGGTCAAGCTGTCAGGATTAGCACTCTAGTTCTTGCTTCAATTCCAATTTGAGTTATCCAAACGTGTGATCAGGCCTTTGAGGTCTTCATGAAAGTTGTAGATAATTGTCTTATCTTTCCCTAAATTAGTTCCATAAAGCTCCAACTTCAATCATGCAAGCTTTCATTCATTCCAAGGCCAATTCAACATTAATCCTGCACAAGAACACCAAAAACACCGCAGTTATCCGAACTAAGGGAAAAACAAACCAAAAGAGAAACTAAAATGCCTAAAATGCTCAAGAATGCATGCAAAACAAGAACAAAATATGATGTTGTTTCACACACATCATTGAGGCGGGCCTAGAAAAATAAAAATTTTTCTTAGACCACAGAATTTCGAACTGTCAAGGCAGAATCGGGGGATCTTACTAAACTTGAAACTGGGAACAATTGACTGAGATTTTCTATATCTAAGTTTTCTATTACCCATTATGAAATAATAGCAGTAACTATTGTCCATTGGTTAATCTCTGTTAGAAAATATCTAAGCTAAATATCTTAAGGGTAATCATGAACCATCATTACTAAGCTTTATGACTAACCAATAAGAATTGGTCAAACATAGTGGCTTGGACTTTGCTATGAACCGTTGGATGAAAAACTTGATGAATAAGCATTAGATCATCACCATTGATCTAATCAATGGTGTGAGAGTAATCTTGATAAAGAAGCTTATGATATCCACCTTAGATTTAATCAATGGTTAGGAGATGAAGTTAATTTTAATGGTTAGATTTGTTAGTTAAGTAACTAGATAATCTAACTTAGTTACCCTAATAGCTAAATTAGAAACTAAATGAACTAATTTAGTTGCTAAATAATTAGAAGCTAGTTACTAGATAAATATCTATTATCTAGAAACATGACATAATCATGACCTATACAATGACATAATAATGTAACTAACTAATTAGAATGTAAATAGAAATCATAACTAAATTAGTTTAAGAGAAACTAGATGAACTAACTATTTAATTAAGGTGTAACTAGGAGTTATAACTAAAACAAACTTAGTTACACTCACCATAGAGCCACACGGCCAACATGGCTATTCTACCATGTTCTTGATTATTCTAAATGACCAAGTGATGATCATTATGTGACATAGACCATGTGAGAGCCATGTGAACACCATGTGATGTTTTATTATCTTGAATAAACAATTATATCTCCTACACACTACATCACACGGCCATGCACTTCAATAATAGCTATTCATTTGCATTTTATCACACTTTGAAATAATCAAGTCTTCATCTTTTTTCTCTCAAAACTCAAGAACACAAAAACTTTTCCTTTCTTTCTCTCTTGAACTCCACGGCCTCCCTACCAAAATCCCACCTCCACACTTCTATAATTTCATCTAACCTTACTTTCTAAAGCCAAACATCATTCTAAACACTTTTCCTTTAGTGAGTTTTGTCTAAATCTCTCTCTAAGTGCTTCAAAAATCAAGCTTTAATTTCCTACATCAAAGGTAATTTCTTGAATCTTTGATTCTAAGTTAGATTTTTTATTTTCTAGACCATGATTGATCTATGGTTCTTTGTTCTTAAGCTTTGTTTATGATTTTTAAAATTGTTTAAGTTTGATTAGGGTTTTATTTGGTACCATATGAAATCAAGAGGAGGAGAGGCTTGAAGTTCATTGTCTTCCATGAGGTAAAAGGGAGATTAACCTCATCAACTATGTGTTGGTGGTGAGGAAATGGATTGTTTGTGGTGAAAAATCCATAAGGATTTATTCACTTGATTCTCTTTGCTTTCTTTGTTTGTGTTTGATAAGTCTTTGGTTTTGAAAATATGCTTGCATGTGTGTTTAATATGCTTATAGCTTTAACAGTATACTTGTCTATATGAATTTGAAAGTATGATGATACTTGTGTAATTGAGGATGTGAATCACATGAAGGAATTGTGTATGAAGGTTCCAAAGAACCTGTGAGGCATTCAGCCTCCATACCACAAAAAGGGAATTAAGGATCCTAAATTGTTTTCTTAAACAAGGATTAATGGATTTTATGATAAATAATTAAAGTAAGAGTTTTTATAAAGAATAAATGATGGAAAGAATCAAAGAATGATTTATGAAATATATATATATATATAAATATATATATATAAATATATATATATGTATGAATAAATATATATATGTATAAATATATAAATATATATATATATATATATATATATATATATATATATATATATATATGTATGAATTTTAGCCAAGATGCCAAAGTTGACAAATTAGATCAAAATTTATTTTGCTAAGTGTAGACTTAGGTGTTTGAATGGTAAAAAATTAATTTACTAGACTTTGAACTTAAAATTAAAGTAATATACTTTTTAAAATTAAAATAAAGACTGATACTTGAAATTTGCTGATGTATAGCTCACCCTATGGGTTTTGAAGCGCGTTAGGAAATTTTGAACTGTAATATCTCAAGTAAATTAAAGAAACATAATTTTCTAAGAAATAGTAGAAATACTAATTTTTAGAGGGACTATATTGAAAATATTCTCTAAAAATAGATTATATTGCAAATATTATGTAAAGAATGACTATTTTGGAAATATTATTTCACGAGGGACTATTATGTAAATATTATTTTACAGAAAGACAATTATGCAAATAATGAATATAAAGTTAATTTTTGGAATTAAATGAGAAAAATCTTATTTTGGACTTAAAATATATTAGAAATATTTTATGAGATTGAAAATACATTGAAAAATCTCTACGTGACTCAAAATAGTAATTTTAAGCTACGCGATTGAGAAAATACGATAAAATATTTATGCGATTTAGAAAATGATGGAAAATCTTTATGCGATTTGAAAATGTTACAAAAATATTACGCAATTGTGAAAATGCAATAATATCGCTACGCGATTGAGAGGAACAGTGAGTTTACAGTAGGGCCGAGGTACTGGACCCGAGTGGATCATTGGTATTATGTAATTGTATGGGCCGTTATATAATATCATTGATACTAATGGCATTAGATAATTGTATGGGCATTTGATTTAATACCATTGGGGACAATTCAGCGGTGTTTAACCTGGTTATGTTGAATAATGAGAACGCCAAGTGATGGCATGTGAATATGAAATACTGTGTGATTAATGACAGTATGTGTATTTGGATCATACATCATGCATAGAAAAGCGTATTCACTTATTGATTTAAGGCTATGTGCCTAGGAGATTGATTTACACCTAAGTGCGGGTGCGATGGTTGTAGTGTAGGTCAAATATAGACCTTGGGGGGCATCGGGGTGCGGGTTTTCCACAATGGCCAGTTATTAGCGTCCCTTTGCTGTGGATCAGACCGATGCAAACACACTGACGATCTGGACCGAGACACTATCGCTAATCACGATCTAATGTAGAATGTCTTGTCCAATGCCTGATGTGCACTTTGATAAATTAATAAAATATAGCACTTTTGGCCACGGCAACCTAGTGACAGACGTATCTTCTAGATCTTCTCTCTGAAATTGTGTTTAACTCCATGGAGTAGGAATGAGTCTGTGCACATATGCATAGTCAGCATTTATACTGTTGTGATATGATATGATATTATTATGAATAATATGATTGTGGTGTTATCATTATGCCTGATATTGCATTTGCAAGTTTATTGGATTATTTATCTATTAAATGCTATGAAATATATCTGCTGATTTCATATTATTCTATGGACTATGTGTATGGAACAACGTTATTGTGTGTATCTTTTCTTTACTGCCATACTAGTATTGATGTAAGGGATCTCACCTATTTGCTATATCGTTCTATTTGTTTCTATTTTTATGCCTACATTTGTGAAGACCAAGATGGCTGCAAGGAGAAATTTCTCTGATTATATGCAAGCGCAGTTCCACAATGGCATTGACGCCTGGCGTGTCGACTCAACTACGGAACAATTTAGTTTTATAGGGGAAAAGACTTTATCCCAGAGCGATACCTACCATGGAAACCCTACTATTACACATAATGCTACTTGTGTACATGTAGAGTTTTCTATGCCTATTGTAGAACTATGGGACATTGCTCACCATTTGCCTAGTGAATACTCTACGAAGTCAACTGCTCGGACTCCTGTTCAAAGAGACACGTCCCGACCAGAAAATGTGCCTTTAGAGGATCCAGAAGAAGATCAGGTTTAGAACCTTACTCTCCAGATGTTTTGGCTTGGGCCAGGTCAAGTTTATATGTGGTAATTAAATATTGCCTAGAATATATAAGTTTTAAGTAATGAAGACATCATGAATCTATGTTATATGCGAGAGATGTATTTTATTCAGTTCCTATATTTTGTGTTTTTTTTTCTAATTCAGTAAAGTTTCTGTTATCCGAAAAAAAGAAATTTTGAAACTCGTATTCAAATGAGATTAAATATTTTATAACTTGAGAAAGTAATTATTTATAAGGAGTTAGTATGAATGTGATACCCTTCGGAGGTGGTGTTACACCTTGTCTTAGCATCGGACATAGTACAATTGAAAGAGAACTTAACCTATGAGGCACCTCCTGTAAGGATTGAAGATAGGAGAGCTCAGAGGGAAGGAAATCCAGTTAGTAAAGGTGATTTGGAATGAAACGACCGGAGATGCAACATGGGAGTTAGAAGATAAGATGAAGAAGCAACATCCACAACTATTATAAGGTATGAAAATTTCTAGGACGACATTTTTTTTAGAAGGGGAGAGTTTTAACACCCCAAAAATTATTTCTTTTATGATAAATAGTTATTTTATAATATTTGTGATTTTTTGTAAATTTTTTTCAGAAAAGTTAAATATTTTAATATACACCTCGTTTAGCGTACACACTGAGCAGAGCCGGGGAAAAATGAAATATTTTTCTCGAGGCTGGTAAACCTTGAACTATGGAAACGTCGACGGGGGATCTTACTAAATCCAAGGTTGGGCACAGTTTATGAAGTTTATATTTTTTGAAATTTTTATATGATAAATAAAAATTGAGGTATGTTCTGGTAAATAAAAATTTTGTAGTACGCTCTATTATCCATTGAACAATAAATATTGGCTTTGTAAACTGTAATATTTGTCTATCGGATAATAGCTTGTAGTAAAATGCAAGCTATATTTTCAAGAGTGTCCACTTTATGTCACATCAAGTTGACTTTTGTAAAAATCTAACAAAGCTTCTCAAGGAAGCTTTGCACTAAGCTTCTAGAGGAAGTTTCCCTTCCCTCTCTCCTATGTAGCTCCATGGCAATGTGGAGGGAAATGTGACAAATTTTGTCACATTTTCACTAATATCACATATTCATTTCACTTTTCAAAAATTCCCAAGACTTTTCTATTGCTTTCTCTCTCCACATTTCTCTTCTCTCACTTTTTCTTCTTCACACTTTCTCTTCCTCTTCTCCTCTCCTTCCACGGCAACACCACATCCTTCCACCTCCATGCTTGTTTGATTTTCAAACTCACACTTTGCTTGAATCTACATCTTGATTAGAAGACTTTCTTTCTTATTGGAATCATCTTCAAGGAGCTCACCCATTCTCTCTATTTTCTCTTCTCTTCCACGGCTAAGACACCATTTTTGGCCACCTATATTTTCTTGCTCAACCAACCTTTATTCTTACATCTTCTCATCATCTAGAACATTTTCTCTTTTGTGACCACCTCTTGAATCCACCATTTTCATCTTCTTCCACAAAAGCTCTAAAGTTTGAAACTTTGAGGTAAAGTTTATGACTTTTCCATTTTCTTTTCTCATTTTCATGATTCTTGGTCATCTTTGTGACCAAGAATTCCTTTTTTATTGTTTGATTTATTTGTTGTGAAAGTTTGATGTCCTAGGGTTTTGGTGGTGGAGGCCGAAATCTACAAGGAGCTTCAAGGAAGTTCTTTTCTTATTTTTTCTTTAGGTAAAAGGAAGATGATCCTCTTTAACCTATCTTGGTGGTGAGGAAACATTTTTGGTGTTGTTGATGAGGAATCCATGTGGGATTTCTATCTTTGTTGTGTTGTTCTTCATGATTTTGTAGTTATTTTGACTTGTATGAATTTATTAATTGTCATTGTGCATCTTGATGGCTATGGAATTACATATTCGATTGCTTAGATTGATATGGAAAATCTAGGGCTCTTTGCCCCTTTTTGATTCATGGCCAAGAGGCCAAATTTTTGGGTGTTCAAGATTTAAATTTTGTAGAAATTGGAACTTGAGAAATTGAGCGTTAAGTAATTAACAATATGATGGAAAAAGAAAAAGAATTAGTAGGACTCTTGTCCTTGGGAGGTCACGGCCTCAAGGGCCATATTGGCTAAAAGTTGTGCATCAAGCTAAGGCTTAAGTGATTAGGTAACTTAAGAATTTATTATGGATTCATAAGATGGAAAGAAACTTATTTGATGACTTAGGGTGATTTTTTGAACTTAAGGGAGGAACAAGAGTGTGTGTGAGACTTAGAGAACCTTAGATAATTCTCTAAGTAAGTAAGATTTAAATTTAAGTAAAGAACCTAGATAATTAAGAGAAATAAAGATTTAATGAGAATTATAAGAGAATTCCTCTAGATAAAGATTTCATAAGAAATGTTAAATTAAAGTAAAACTTCATAATAAACATTAAAAAGTGTATTGTCTCATTTTAGAAATTGATAATATGTTATTATGGGTCCATGAGTGGGACCAAAATTCTGTTGATGTTTAACTTAGCGAAATTATGGTATGTTATAGGATGAGTATATCATTGTTGAATATACATGAATATGCATTGAGTCATCATGCATTGTGAAAGTCTAGTGGACTATTGTTAAGGCCATGTTGCCTAGGAGATTGAATCATATCTTAGTGCGGGTGCGAATAGACTAGTGTAGGTCATAATGTTGACTTTGGGGGCGTTGGAGTGCGGGTGTCTCACAATGGTCAGTTGGTAGCTTCTCAAGGCCGTGGGATAGACCGATGCAAATGCACCGACGATCTAGACTGAGACATTGTCCTATATCGTGATCTAATGTAGAATGTCTTGTACAGTGCCATGGTGTGCACGTTGATAAATTGAGAAATTATAGCATTTGTTGGCCGCGGCAGCCGAGTTACAGACATATCTCTTGGTCATTCTCTCTGATGTTTGTGTCTAGCTCCATGGAGTAGGATTTCGGTATCATGTGCACGTGCAAGGTGAGTCAACATATTATTTAGCATTTATTCATATGATGATTGGAACTGTTGTCTTATTGATGTTATAACTTCCTGGATTTGTTAAGTTTTTTACTATTTGCTTCTTGATGCTACTTATTATTCTTGCAATGCTATGTGGGCGTCCTGCACCGTTCTGTTTCTTTACTGCCATAATTGGTACTGAATGTAGGATATATCACCTCTTTTCTGTATTTCTGCTATTCTATCTATTTGTATATTTCTCTAAAGACGTCGGTGAAGAAGGGAAAGTACACGAATTCCCTGGCTTCTGGCCTGATTTTGATTAGTTTCCTGTTTGGACATGGCGTCCTGTTCGCATGGCTTTTTGGGTTATGCAAGGTTGACTATTCATGGAGGTCCGAACTATTGGCACATCAACCTGAGTACAGATCGTTGCATCTACCTTGGAGACATGAGTGTGTCTCTGGCTTGGGGACGTTATGATCCACGTGTCTTTACTTTTAATGCTCACTTGCATTTAGAGTTTTACTTGCCCATACATGATATGTGGGGTGAGCGCTATTACTCCCCACAAAAGGATTCGTTCTTATCATCTACACGAGCGACCGCTCGTAACTCGGTTGCTCCGATGAGGATTTCCTCTGATGAGGAAGACCCTGAGGAGGATCCAACTATGGTTCCTTCTCATTCGCTTTAGGGGTTGATGCTATTGATGGCCGCTGATGGCCTTCTGTAAATCTTTTTTTGGGGGCCTGATGTTTTGTCTTTTTGGTGGGATATATATGTGTAATCATTTTGGGGCACGTGAAACTTATACTTTTTGTATATCTGGTGATATATCTAAATAAGTATGATATAAGTATAAATATAAGTATGATGTATGAATGTATGGTTTACTTCTCATGATGCTTTCTGTCGCAACCATGTATTATCATTTTTAGTACAAAAAAAAAAGAATTCACCAAATCATTTGTACAATTATAACTAAATAGACTTATCTATATTATAATGAACTGGGTCTTAGTTTATACATTTTGTTTCCATTTCGTAGTTATGGTGTGACGTTCCCTCCTCAAAAATGGGCGTTACATACAACACTTGCCACAAAAGGGCATGTTGTAATACATACAAAACAAATGTAAACTGTATACATAAGTTCTGGCTAGAAAAACATATAAAAACTATACTAGTCTTCATGCTTCGTCTTCATTCCCTTAACAGGGTTTGTACCTCTGTTCCTGGATTTACATGGAAGAACAACTAGGGTGAGAATTACAATTCTCAGTAAAAACAATTCCAATACCATCTTGCTATAACATTGTATAACAAATATAACAATTGCTATAACTACTAACATAGGAGTTTCCTCCACTAATTCTCATAACTGCACACTACTAAGTAGTGTAATCTAAATTGATAGCATACATACCGTTGAATATAAACAACTGCCTATACAATTGTAAATACCAACAACAACAAACAATGACCATACAACTATTTGTAAATGCAATGTAGATGATATGCAATATGATTATGCCTAAGAAAGATTCTAAAGATATGCTTGTACAATGTTTTATTTTGAAATACATGCAAAGGTTTATTTTGAAAACAAAGATATTCACTAGGAACTGGTTCAGTATATTATCTAGTGGTAAATAGAGGGAAAGCTCATCCTCACATTACACATATCCTGGCACAATGAGAAGTTCGACCTAAATCCTTATTCTAAAGAACCTTGTAGACTCCCTACTTATCTCCTTTGGCCTTGGCACTATCGAGATATTAGGGTTATATCCTTCCTCAAAAGAGTCTATCAAACACCCATCTATCTCCCTTGGCCTCCATGAATGGGCATCAAAGGATACTCACTAAGATCAATACTACTAGACCATTTCATAGACATACATACATACTTATATACCTAGTTAATTCAAGACCTAAGCATATTCTAATAGGAAATTCTGACTTCTCATGTTTACCCCCTTGTAGATAGGAAAACTAAAATTTCCATACTACATGCAACCTTAGCACTTGGTTAGGAATACTTGTCCCCTCAAGAACTTCTTGACTCCCTTCCAGCTTGGCTAAATGACCTTGCGTTATATAAGTTACATTAAAAGGTAGACAATGCTAACTTATCCTAGTTACTTATATCTAACACCCCTCATCATTGCATCTTTAGTGAAGCTAAGTAACAATAAGTTACCATAAGTGATAGACACTTATCTATAGGTCAACCCTTAGTTTTGGTTGCACTAAGGTTCTTAGCTTTCCCATACATACTAGATTGATTAACTAGTGTGTGAAAAGCATAGTGTTATGTTTACCTCTTACATAAACACCACCTTAACATTCTTAAAGACTCAACTCATCCTAGTAAAAGAGTCCATCTTAGCTAATGCCTCTTCAACCTTGCTTAAGGAAATAAATAAGCACTTTTCTAGAACTTTGCATACTTAATGAATGCAACAAGCTTATAAGTCAACATTCATCCTATTGTGTATTCTACAATGTATAAGGTCCCATTTAACTAGAGACTTAGTACATAACATCCCCTCTTCAGAACTAAATACACAGCCTTATCCCTACTCAAGTGAAACTAACTCAATAATGGTTCTTACTTGCAACTCATTGTTGCTTAAGGTTCTAGGTACCTTCCCAAGGTGATCCACTACTCTTGAATATCCTAAGGCTCGTACCTTCTTATTCTTACTAGAGTGAACCCTACAATACATCCTAGTATACTTGTCTCCATTGCACCATCTCATCACACCTTGAGTGATATCTAA
Source organism: Ormosia semicastrata (assembly GCA_029884595.1). Taxonomy (NCBI): domain Eukaryota; kingdom Viridiplantae; phylum Streptophyta; class Magnoliopsida; order Fabales; family Fabaceae; genus Ormosia; species Ormosia semicastrata. The sequence goes on from JAQQTO010000063.1 coordinate 59,224,610, forward strand.
TGCAACACTAGGTAACTTAAGGTGCTATGTCCTTACCTAGGGCAATCCTTCACTTTTAGGATGCTCAAAGGCTTAAGATTTCTTATACTTATTAGATGATAATTTTCCTTATAAACTATCCCTATTTGTGCCTTAACACATCTTAGGAAACATATCCTAATGATCCCATCTAGTCCATAGCTTCAAAACATCATTAATGACATTTTTAGCCTATCAGGTGCTCAAGTCGTGGCACAAACCAGGGCACGCTGTGGCACAAACCAGGGCACGCTGCGGCATGGTAGCCTCAAGTTTCATTACTGGGCATAGCATCACTCTCACGTCATGGCACGAAGTCTTCACGTTGCGGCGAATGCTACAAAAATGACCTCACACTGCGGCGTGACCTTCTCACAACGCGGCACTCGAACCCAGTTCATCTTCACGCCGCGACACGGCGTCTCTCACATCGCGGCATGCATGGCAAAACCCAAGTTTTACAGAATTTTACAAAATCATGGCACTATTCCAATGGTTCAATCTTACTTCCAATTATCTAAAATTGGTTTCTTAGTGATTTCTAACACTCATCCATGCCCATAAACATGTTGTAACTCAATTACAACCTATGGATTCTCTTAGGCAAAGATCTAGGTCCAATTCACATAACTCCAACCATTGTTCAGTTCTTAAATCTATGGATCCTAATGGTTGCTCTTGAGCCATAAATTGCTATCTTACACTTACTAAGCATAAACTAACTTAACCTAATCCTTGGAATCAAGAATCAAGACATGAACTCAGATTTGGCTATTCAAACCCCTATTTCCATTCAAAATCCCAAACCTTGTTCAAGGAGAATCAAAGAGGAGAATGATCAAAAGAAACCCCTTACCTCTTGAAGAAGATGAAGATCTTAAAGCTTGATCCTCTTGCTATTGCTCTTGCTCTTCCTTTCCTCCTTATCCTTATCCTTCTCCTTCTTCCTTTCTCCATCTTTCTCTCTTCTCTTCATTTTCTCACTTCTTTGTTTCTCTTCTCAGCCGAGAGAAAGGAAAGAAATAAGGAAGAGGAAACCAACTTGAGTTCCTGTGCTGGAACTCATATTTGTTAAGGACACCCGAATTATACTAATTCAAGTTTTCTAACTTCCAACAACTTTAGAATAAATCATAAGATTTGTAACACCCCAATTTTCTTTTGTTTTTGGATTATCTGTGATTTTTGTGATGTTGTGTTTTTTTTGGTGATTTTTGTGAATTATTTGACTTATTTTAATTATTTTAATATTATTTTTGGAAAATTTTAGACTGTTGAAACGTGACCGGGGGATCTTACTAAACCCAAAACCGAAGACAATTTTTGAAGTTTTCTTTGTCTAAGATTTTATCTGGCAAATAAAATCTAGGTATGTTCTATTATCCATTAGACGATAAATACTAGTTTTGTTAACTGTAACTTTTGTCCATTAGATAATAGCTTTTAGTAAAGATCTAGTAGATGGTTCTAGATATAAGCCTAGTTACATTTTTCTAGAGATTTCTCTTGATGATATCACCCATGTGACCACACCTTTATGACATCACCATTTGACTTTTCTCTTTTAGACCAATAGGAAGAAAGCTTTGAGGAAGCTTGTTGGAGAAGCTTTGGACACCCTCCCAAGAGAGAAGTGCACGACCAAGGGGCAGCCAAAAGGCTTCTAGAGTAAGCTTTCATTTAACTCATTCTTATCATTTTCCATTCATCTTTAAACAACCAAAAAGCTACACACTTTTCTCCCTCACCTTTTCCTTTCATTTTCTCTCTACCAAGCTCACGGCCACACCGCTAAAATCACCCTCCACTCTTCTTTAATTTCAAACATCCACATTTCTTAAATCAAGGCCTCATTCTAAGACACTTTGGTGTTGTGATATTGATCTTGTTCATCCATTTTCAAGTGCTTCTCCAAGTTAGGGTTGGAAAGCTTTCAAGGTAAAATTCCTCCTTCTTCATCTTTCTTTTCATTTTTACTTTCTAAGACCACGATTTTGATCTATGGTCATTCTATTGCAAGCCTTAGATGTTGATCTTTTTGTATATGATTTTTGTTTTCAAGAGTATCTTGGAAGAGAAAGTTTGATTCAAGAAGGCACCAAAGAAGTAGTTAGTCATTATCTAAGGTAAGAGGGAGATTACTCTCATCAACCTTTCACGGTGGTGAGAAATGAATTGTTGTATTGAAAATGAAGAATCCATGTGAGGATTGTTCTCTTGGTTGGATGGATTTTGGTGGTTTAGTAACTATTTGCCCTATATGATTTTTATAGCTTAATGTTATACATAACCTTGGTTAAGTAGGAATTTTGGTGATTGAAATATGTTGTATGCTTAGAATATTGTTGATGAGGATGAAAATTTAGAGGCCCAAAGACCTTAGGGCTCTCGGCCAAGTGGCTTTAAAAAGGGTATCCAAGATAAACTTTTGTGTTGATTTAGAACTTAGATGTTGAGGTGAAAAAGGAATTGGATTAAGGATTTATAATAATGAAGGAGTGATAAAACAAAATTTGGCCATTTAATAAGAGAGGGATTTCAGCCTTTGAGTGGAAAAAAAATAAGTTTGAGGAAGAGATAATGAAAATTTAAGGTACTTTTAGGGTTTAGGGAAAGAAAAATAATTTATGAGATTAAGATATTGTGGTTTCCTTTTTATGTTCTTCGTGAAAAATATTAGGAGGTATTACCTTGAAGAGCCTAGCTAGAAGAATATTGGAACTAAATTTAATTTCTATATTAATCCTTAAAACTTTCAAAATCTAAGCTTAAAAGTGAAATAAAAGTTTTACATGTTAGAAAAATTTGTAATAATGTTTGATGTACTTTGAGAACGAAGATTTCTGAATGATGCAATCAAGATGCTTGCGTTTGAAAATAATAGCATTGTATTGTCGGGCTCTCGAATAGGACCTGAAGATGTTAATGACTAGCTTGGCTCATGAGTAGCTCATGTTTATGGAAAATCGTGATATTAATATGTGCGCATGCATTGAGTCATTGATCACGCATTATACCGATGGTGTCGGTTGAGGCTTATTGCCTAGGAGTTGAATTACTCCTTAGTACGGGTGCGAATTGCGTAGTGTGGTTCACTTGTTAAACTTGGAGGCTTCAGGGTGCAGGTATCCCACAAGTGGCCAGTTGGTAGCTCCACTGGGCCATGGTGACTGAGCAATGCACTGGCGATCTCGACTAGTCACTATTATATTCACGATCTGGTGTAGACTGTCTTGTATAAGCCATGATGTTCAAATTGAGAACCTATAGCACTTGACTTGAGGCTGACGAGATACTGACATATCTTCTAGATCATTCTCTCCGAAATTGTATTTAGCTCCATGGAGTAGTAATTGGTCCATTGTACATATGCATAGTCTGTCTTGATATCATTGTGATATTTTATATCTGTTAAATTATCTGATACTTGATGCCATAACTGTAATTATTGTTCTTTATTATTTCTATGCTACCATGTTGGTATTGATGTAGGGAATCTCACCTCTTTGTTATGTTATTCTATTTTATATGTACATATTGATAAAGACTGAAAGGAAGATGAAGAAGATTACAACTTTCTTGTTGTCTTATTTTCTGTGATGGCGACTAGAAAAGAGTTTGTTGGTTTTGTTCGAGTTCAGTTCCATGGAGGTATGGATGCTTGGCGTATCAACTAGGATACTAAACAAGTTAGATATGTAAGAGATGTGACCCTGTCTGTTCATAGGACCCGTGATGGGGATCCTTTCTTTTCTCTTGACATCTCGGTACGTCTGGAGTTCGTTATGCCGATCAAGGAGTTGTAGGGTGATTTACATTACACCCCGAGGGATGATCAGGACTCTATGGTGTCATTTGCTAGGACACCTGTCCGTGAGATCTTGTCCCAGCTAAGGGATTTGTCTGGTGAGGAGTCCGAGGAGGAGGACCCGATGGAGGATCTAGAGGAGGATCCAACAAAGGATCCAGTGGAGGACCCTACTCCCCAGGCATATAGACTTGGGCTAGTTTTTGTTTTGTCAAATAGTTGTATATGTCTTTTGAGTACAAACTTTGTGCATTTTGGGTGGACTATGATCTATGCCACTTATGTATATATATTCTTTTTATGTGTATTATTTAGTAATTACCTCCTATGTTGTTTATGTTTTGTTTAAGTTTATGCCTTTGAGAAAGAAAATTTGAAATTCGTATTTTTTGTAGATTAACCTTTACTGCGTTTTGTTAAGTTTTTGATGTTTTAGTGTGTAAATATGGTTCCCTAAGAAGGGTGTTACATTAGTAGGTATCAGAGCCCAAGTTTGAGTCTTTTGGGTTTGTGGTTAGGTCTGTCTTGCTTGTGTTGTGTGATTCTCTCTTTTTGATTTCTAAAAGGAGTCAAAATTGTTTGAAATGATTTCACCTGACTTTCATTGTGTATTGTTTAGTCTGACTTCAAAGGAACGTGATGGCTCATGGTGGAGGTGTACGTATGAACCTTGGACGAGACAGCGAGAGTATGGCTGCGACAGCTGAGGTGATGTAGAGGATGACAGAGGTTATAGTGCAATAGAACCAAAGAGCTACCCAACAACAAGAAGCTACTGTTGAAACTCAGAATCTGTTGGAGTTTCGCTGTAACAATCCACCACAATTCAAAGGAAAATTCAATCCAGAGAAAGCAAACCTTTGGATCAAAGAGGTGGAGAAGATATTCAGAGGAATGGAAAGTACTAATGCTCAGAAGGTGACCTATGCTACCTTTATGCTTGTTGGAGATGCTGAAGACTGGTGGGAAGGAGCCCAACGATTGATGGAAGCTGAGGGAACAATGTTTACCTAGGAAGTCTTCAAGAATAAATTCTTGGAGAAGTATTTTCCAGCCAGTGCGAGGCATGCGAAAGAAATGGAGTTTCTAGGCCTAAAATAAGGAAGCATGTCAGCCAGTGAGTATGCTGTTAGGTTTGAAAGCTTGTCAAAGTTCTCAAGGTATTTCCAGCTACAACCTGATCAAGAGTGGAAGTGCCGTAAATTCGAAGAACGATTGAGGCATGACTTGAAGAGAGCGGTATTGCCTTTGGGAATTAATCAGTTCCCAGTTCTTTTGGACAAGTGCTGCATGATTGAGGAGTTAGATCAATTACGAGAAATAAGAAACTGTAACTTTGGACCCTCTCGATTCGAAAAGAGGAAGAATAGCGGTGGCAAAAGCCGTATTCGAGGACACCGGGGAATCAATCTTAGCAACAATCAAATGGAAGAGGTTATGGTAGCCACAAGTTTGGTCAAATTGTGGCATCGTCACCAAAATGCTTCAAGTGTGGAAAAGACCACTTAACGAAGGAGTATACAATCAAGGGGATCATCTGTTTTAGATGCGGGAAGACCGGACACATCTCAAAGGATTGCAATCAACCTAAGGAGGAGTCCTTTTGTCAGCAATGTATGTGCTGCAAACCTCAGGAGGTAGGAAAGGTTTACACTATGAGTGGATCGGAAGCCTCCCAATCTAAAGATCTGATTAAGGTAGATTACGCCATTGGAGGTAATCTTTTAACTATACTGTATGACTCAGGGGCGACCCATTCTTTTACTGCCTATGATTGTGTGCACCGATTATGATTATCTGTGTTTTCCTTACCTTTTGTTTTGAATATTTCTACTCCCACTGCTGGACTCGTTGTTACTACTCGAGTTAGTTTAAACTGTCCTATTTCTGTGGAAGGTCGAATCTTTTCGGTCGATTTGATTTGTTTGCCTCTTTCTCAAATAAACATTATTCTAGGAATGGATTGGTTATCTTCTAACCATATCCTATTAGACTGTTCCAATAAAACCTTAGTATTTCTTAATTCTGAGATTTCTGGATTTATAACTGCCAACCAAATCAAAATTTTCTTGAGGGAAGGAGCTCAAGGATACATGTTTTTGTCTTCCTTGGAGGTCAAGGGTGAGACCAATGTGAATGCTATTCCTGTGGTCAATGAGTTTCCTGAAGTCTTTTATGATGATATACTTGGATTACGACCAGAAAGAGAGGTAGAATTTTCTACTGATCTTGTGCCAGGATCTGGTCCTATATCCATGGCACTATATCAGATGTCACCATCGGAGTTAAGCAAACTCATGAAGCAGTTGGAGGATCTGTTGGAGAAGAAGTTTGTGAGACCTAGTGTTTCACCATGGGGGGCCCAGTGCTGTTGGTTAAGAAGAAGGACAAAACTTCTCGGTTATGTGTGGATATCGTCAGTTAAGCAAGATTACAATCAAGAACTAGTATCCACTTCCGAGGATAGATGATTTGATGGATTAGCTGAAGGGAGCCGCTATTTTCTCCAAGATTGATCTACGTTCTGGCTATCATCAGATTCATGTGAAAGTAGAGGATGTTCCCAAGACGGCTTTTCGAACTCATTATGGGCATTATGAGTATCTTGTGATGCTATTCGGAGTAATAAATGCTCTTACTGTATTCATGGATTACATGAATCGGATCTTTCGTCCTTATCTAGATAGATTTGTTGTTGTCTTTATTGATGACATTTTGATCTATTCTCGAAGTCAGGAGGAACATGTCAAACATCTTAGTGTGGTCCTTCAGATTTTGAAGGAGAAGAAGTTATATACTAAACTGCCTAAATGTGAGTTCTGGTTGGAGGAGGTTCAATTTCTGGGTCATATGATTTCAAAGGAAGGAATTGCAATAGATCCATTGAAAGTGGAGGCAATTCTACAATGGGAAAGACCAAAGACTATAACAGAAATTCGTAGCTTTATGGGATTAGTTGGCTAGTATCGAAGATTTATCAAAGGATTCTCCAAGATAGCAGGACCTCTCACCTAGCTTACAAGAAAGAATCAAGCTTTCACATGGACAAATGCATATGAAGAGAGTTTTCAAGAGTTGAAAAGATGATTGACTACTTCGCCAGTATTGATCCTACCCGATCCCAATGAACCTTTTGAGGTGTATTATGATGCTTCATATCAGGGTTTAGGATGTATCCTTATGCAGAATAGAAGAGTGGTAGCATATACTTCAAGGCAATTGAGAGCACAGGAGAAGAACTATCCTACGAATGACTTGGAGTTAACTGCTATTGTGTTTGCATTGAAGATCTGGAGGCATTTTCTTTTTGGAGCAACATGTAATGTCTACAATGATCACAAGAGTCTGAAATACCTATTTGATTAAAAGGAGTTGAATATGAGGCAAGTACAGTGGTTAGAGTTTTTGAAAGACTATGATTTCCAACTTCAATATCATCTTGGAAAGGCAAATGTCGTAGCAGATGCTTTGAGTAGGAAGATGCTTAGTGTTTCTGCTATAATGCTCAAAGAAAGTGAGTTAATAGAACAGTTTAGGGATATGCAGTTGTCTGTGGAGTCAACACCGGGGAGAATATGCTTAAATATGATCACATATTTCGAGAGAAGTAGGGAAGTGACTTATACTTACAAAATGAGAAGGAACTGATGAAGCAATGTGCTGTATCTGAATTCATGGAAGGACCAGTTGGGATCCTAAGATTCAGAGATAGAGTTTATGTACCGAGTGATTTTGAGCTTAGGAAGATGATTCTTAGTGAAGCCTATAAGAGCAAGTTGAGTATGCACCCAGGAACTACTAAGATGTACCAAGATCTGAAACGATTATATTAGTGGCAAGGAATGAAGAGAGATGTTGCCAAGTATGCGTCGTCTTGTTTGGTTTGCCAAAAAGCCAAGGTAGAACACCAAAAGCCTTCCGGAATGCTACAACCTTTGACTATTCCAGAATAGAAATGGGATAGCATTGCAATAGATTTTGTGGGTGGACTGCCAAAGACTAGAAAAAAGGGTGTGATTCAATATGGGAAATTGTTGATCAACTTACGAAGTTAGTGCACTTCTTGCTAATTAACATAAAGTATTCGATGGAGAGATTAACTTAAGTGTATATCGGTGAGATTGTTAGACTACATGGTGTGCCCACGAGTATTGTTTCTGATAGAGACCCAAGGTTTACATCAAGATTTTGGCAGAGTTTGCAAGGAGCCATGGGAACGAAGTTTCGTCTAATTTCTACATATCACCTGCAAACCAATGGCCAGTCAGAAAGGATAATCCAATCATTGGAAGATCTGTTAAGAGCTTGTGTCTTAGAACAAACTAGGAGTTAGGATGAATTTTTGCCTTTGATAGAGTTCACCTATAATAATAGTTTCCACACAAGCATTGGGATGGCACCCTATGACGCGTTGTATGGGCGATGGTGTAGAACACCCACTTGTTGGTACCAAGATGGCGAAAGTTTCACTGTAGGACCTAAACTTGTACAACAAATAACTAAAAAAGTTAAGATGATTCAGGAAAGAATGAGGGCAACTCAGAGCTAACAGAAAAGCTATGCCGACAAGAGATGGGGACCTCTTGAACTTGAGGAAGGTGAGCATATGTCTTTGAGAGTTACACCTATGACTGGTGTCGGAAGGGTTATTAAATCCAGAAAATTCACTCCTAAATTCATAGGACCGTATCAAATTCTTCATCGAATAGGTCCAGTAGCCTACCAAATAGCTTTACCACCTTTTCTTTCCAGCCTTCATAATGTCTTCCATGTGTCACAATTGTGAAAGTATATTCCTGATCCAGCCTATGTCATAGAACCGGATACAGTACAACTAAGAGTGAATTGAACCTATGAAGCACTTCCTATTAAGATTGAGGATAGGAGAGTGAAGCAACTCAGAGACAAGGAAATTGCATTGGTAAAAGTGGTCTGGAATTATGTGACTGGAGATGCGACATGAGAGCTAGAAGACAAAATGAAAAAGCAATATCCGCATTTGTTCTAAGGTATGATGAATCTCGAGGACGAAATTCTTTTTAGAAGGGAAGAGTTCTAACACCCTATTTTCTTTTATTTTTGGATTATCTGTGATTTCTGCGATGTTGTGATTTTTTTTTGTGATTTTTATGAATTATTTAACTTATTTGATTATTTTAATATTATTTTTAGAAAATTTTGGACTATTGAAACAGGGCCGTGGGATCTTACAAAACCCGAAACCGGAGACAGTTTTTGAAGTTTTCTTTGTCTAAGATTTTATTTGGCAAATAAAATCTAGGTACGTTCTATTATCCATTGGACCATAAATACTGATTTTGTTAACTGTAACTTTGTCTATTAGATAATAGCTTTTAGTAAAGATCTAGTAGATGGTTCTAGATATAAGCCTAGTTACCTTCTTCTAGAGGTTTCTTTTGATGACATCACCCATGTGACCATACCTTTATGACATCACCATTTGACTTTTCTCTTTTAGACCAATAGGAAGGAAGCTTCCTAAGGAAGCTTTGAGGAAGCTTGTTGGAGAAGCTTTGGACACCCTCCCAAGGAGAGAAGTGCACGGCCAAGGGGGAGCCAAAAAGCTTCTAGAGTAAGCTTTCAGTTAACTCATTTTTATCATTTTCCATTCATCTTTCAACAACCAAAAAGCTACACACTTTTCTCTCTCACCTTTTCCTCTCATTTTCTCTTCACCAAGCTCACAGCCACACCATTAAAACCACCCTCCACTCTTCTTTAATTTTAACCATCCATATTTCTTGAAACAAAACCTCATTCTAAGACATATTGTTGTTCTGATCTTGACCTTGTTCATCCATTTTCAAGTGCTTCTCCAAGTTAGGGTTAGAAAGCTTTTAAGGTGAAATTCCTCCATTTTCATCTTTCTTTTCATTTTTACTTTCTAAGACCATGATTTTGATTCATGTTCATTTTATTCCAAGCTTTAGATGTTGATCTTTTTGTATGTGATTTTCGTTTTCAAGAGCCTCTTGGAAGAGAAAGTTTAATTCAAGAAGACACCCAAGAAGTGGTTAGTCATCATCTAAGGTAAAAAGGAGATTACTCTCATCAACCTTTCATAGTGGTGTGAAACGAATTGATGTATTGAAAATGAAGAATCTATATGAGGGTTATTCACTTGGTTGTATAGATTTTGGTGGTTCAGTAATTATTTGCCCTGTATGATTTTTATAACTTAATGTTATGCATAACCTTGGTTGAGTAGGAATTTTGGTGATTGAAATATGTTGTATGCTTGGAATCTTGTTGACGAGGATGAAAATTTAGAGGCCCAAAGACCTTAGGGCTCTCGGCCAAGTGGCTTTAAAAAGGGTATCTGTAACGCCCCTTTTTGGAAGGGAACGTCACATTGTCAATTACAATGCGGAAGATAAAATTTATAAGTTAAGACCCGGTTCTTTTTAATATAATTAAATTTATCTGGTTAAGCTATATGAATAAAATGGTGACTATTTTTTTTGTTACCATAGTAATAATAATTAGTAAATCATAGTGACGAAACGTAAATGGCATAAAGAGCAAGACAGAAGTAAAGCATACATTTGATCAACATTGCATATTCATATATATATTTTATATCAAATCTATTTGATTACAAAGCCCGATATACCAAAAAGTAAAACTATACCTGCCCAAAGGATCATACATATACATCCCCAAGATATCAGCAATATACAGCCCACTACAATAAGACATCAGGCCCCCCAAATAAAACACTAGTAGCCCTCAGTAGCTACCAGCAATATCAGTTCCTCAGATGAGGAGGAATCGTATCAGGATCCTCTTCAGGATCCTCTGCGAGGTCCTCCTCGGGGTCTTCCTCATCCGAGGAAACCCACATAGGAGCCACAGAGCCACGGGCCGGAGCTCGAGCAGTGGAATCAAAAGAGTCCTCCTGCGGGGTGTAGTAGCGGTCACCCCACATCTCCCGGATAGGCAGATAAAACTCCAAACGCAGGCTGATGCAGCAGGTAAAGATCGGTGGCTCATGACGCCTCTAGGCCAAAGAGATTGACACATCTCCCAGGTAGACACAGCGTTCGGAATTTAGGTTGATATGCTAGTAGTCCAGCCCTCCAAGGAAGGTCAGATGCACATCACCTAGAAATCTGTGCATGCGTGCCTCCATGCTTCACAGTAGATGCTAATCGTGATCAGGCCAAAAGTCGAGAAAATTGGGAGCTTCAACCTCCTTGCCGTCGTCTTCGATGGGACACAATATACAGACAGAAAATAATAGGAAGTACAGGAAAGAGGTAAGACATCCTACTATCATTACCAGTTATAGCAGCAAGAAACAAAATGGCGCCAGGTGCCCACATAGCATTTCAACAGTAATAGTAATAATAAGCATTTAATGATAGTAATAACAACCAAGCAGTTCCAGACAGTATATATATCAGCAATACAAAAATTCCATTTATAAAAATAAATAGATGCCAGATAATACATGGACTCACTATGCACATGCATACAAAGTCAAAATCCTACTCCATGGAGCTAGACACAAACGGTCAGAGAGAAAGATCAGGAGACTTTTCTACAACTCGGCTGCCGCAGCCAAAGTGCTATAACTCATCAGTTTATCCACGTGCACATCAAGGCATTGTATAGACAGTCTACGCTAGATCACGATATAGGACAGTGCCTGGTTAGGATCGTCGGTGCATTTGCATCGGTTTGCCCCATGGACAGAAGAGCTACCAACTGTCCATTGTGGGGTATCCGCACCCCGACGCCCCCATGGTCAGCAATATGACCTACACTAGTCTACTCGCACCCGCACTAAGGTGTGTTCAATCTCCTAGGCAACATGGCCTTAACAACAGTCCAAAGGACTTTCACAATGCATAAAGACTTTATGCATAATCATGTATGATCATCATTACACACTATTTCACAATATGCCACAATTAGCCAAACTAAGTATCAACACATTATTGGTCACTCACATGGACCCACAACATTGTAATATTGGAATTAAATGAATTAATACATTTTAAAAGTTTATTATACATTCTTACTTAGATTTAGCATTTCTTACAAAGTTCGTCTCTAGAGAAATTCTCTTAATTAATTAAATTCTCTAAGGTAATTTATTCTCATACACTTAAAAAGTTATTCTAAGGGTCTCAAAGTCTCACACTCTCTTGTTCTTGCCCTAATTAAAATTACCCTAAGTCTTATGAAAAATTTTATTCTTAGTTCTTTAAAATTTATGAATCTCAAGGTATATCCAAATCTTCCAATTTGCTAAATTTTCTATCCCATTACCAATAATTTAATCACTTGATTTATTTATGTTCCAAGGTTACCAAAGTTGCATAATCAAGGCCCAAAAGGCCCTAGAGGCCGTGGCCTCCCTAGGGGATTAGGTTCCCAAATTTTTCATTCTATTAATTACACAATGTATACTTGATTAATTATGGTTTTCACTTATTACAATTGTTCACAAAGAACCCCAATTTTGGGCCCCCAATACCGTGGCCATCCAAGAGAGAATCCAACATCATTTTCTTCCATTTCATGCCTTCCAATTCATTCCAATATGTCAATATACACAAACAATCAATCCAATAGCATAAACAAATTGTAAACAACATATAAACATACTAATCATGCAAACAAAGAATAACCCTCAATAGAGTTTTCTCACAATCAATCACAAACAAGGTTTCTTAGTGCTAAAAGAGGTTGAGGAGGAGTGTCTTCCTCTTACCAAAGTGAAGAAAGCAAGAGAAGCCCCCTAGAATTTCGTTGCAATTTTCGGATTGGACACCACCAGAACCCTAAAATTTTAATCTCATTAAAATAACACCAATGCTTGAAAAATAAGGCATAGATGGTCACCAAGAAGACCATAGAAATGAAAATGAGTAAAAGAAAGTGAAGAATGAAGAAGCTTACCCAAAAACCCTAAGCTTGAAGCTTGAAGAAAATGGTGATAATGAAGGATTTTCAAAGAACCATTAACTAGAAAAGTGTTTAGGAGATGGAGAGGATTAAGAAAATGGCGTTGGATGAAATTTTTGTGATGGATGGGTGCATGGAGGGTTGCTGGCCGTGAGCTCCTAGAGAGAAGGAGGAGAGAAAAATTTCAAAGGAAAAAGAAGGTAGAGAGAGAAAGTGCATAGGAAATAAAGGTAGTAGCTTTTGGGTGTTTGAAAATGATGTAGTATAATTAATTGTGTGAAAAACACAAATTCCCCCACAAAATGGGTGCTGCTGCCGTGAGCTAGGGAGAAAGGAGAGAGAGTGCATGGCTTCCTTCGGATGCTTGAAGGAAATTTCCTAGAAGCTTCCTTAAAACTTCCTTGAGAAGCTTTGCACATTTCTCAATAAACTGCAAAGTAAGCTTGTCTCCTTATTAAATATACTTGAACAAATGATTAATTACACTGTTAAAATTATTTTTCCAGTGAATAAAAGTTACAGTTGATGAAAATAATATTTTATTATTCATCAGATAATTTTATGATACATTGATTTTATTTATCAGATAAAACCTCAAAAAACAAAAACCTCGCAAACTGTGCCCGACCTCGGGTTTAGTAAGATCACCTGTCGACACATTGACAGTTCAAGGTTTACCAGCCTCAGGAAAAATATTTCGTTATCCCAGCTCCGCTCAACGCGCATGCAAAACGAAGAATATACTAAATATTTGACATTTTTAGAAAAATCCACAAAAAATTCCTAAAAATCACAAATATTAGAAAATGGATATTTTTCATAAAATAAACAATTTTTCGAGGCGTTTGACTGACTCTGCTTAGTGCGCACGCAAAACGAGAATGTATTAAAATATTCAGCATTTCAGAAAATTCCAGAAAAATCTCCAAAAATCATTAATATTGGAAAATGACTATTCATGATGAAACAAATTATTTCTGAAGTATTACACTGACTCTGCTCAGTGTGTACGTAAAATAAAAAATATATTAAAATATTCAACGTTTTCAGAGAAATCCACAAAAATTTCCAAAAATTATAAACATTATAAAATGATGATTAATGATAAAATAAATAATTTTCGGGGAGTTACAGTATCTAAAAGAAACTTTTGTGTTGATTTAGTACGTAGATGTTAAGGTGAAAAAGGAATTGGATTAAGGATTTATAATAACGAATGAATGATAAAACAAAATTTGGTCATTTAATAAGAGAGGGATTTCGGCATTTGAGTGGAAAAAAATAAGTTTGAGGAAGAGATAATGAAAACTTAAGGTACTTTTAGGGTTTAGGGAAATGAAAAGAATTTATGAGATTAAGACAATATGGTTTCCTTTTTATGTTCTTCGTGAAAAATATTTGGAGGTATTACCTAGAGGAGCCTAGCTAGAAGAATATTGGAACTAAAGTTAATTTCTATATTAATCCTTAAAACTTTCAAAAACTAAGCTTAAAAGTGAAATAAAAGTTTTACATGTTAGAAAAATTTGTGATAATGTTTGATGTAATTTGAGAATGATGATTTCTAAATTATGCGATTAAGATGCTTGCGTTTGAAAATAACAGCATTGTACTGTCGGGCTCTCGAACGGGACCTGAAGATGTTAATGACTGGCTTAACTCATGAGTAACTCATGTTTATGAAAAATCATGATATTAATATGTGCGCATGCATTGAGTCATTGATCATGCATTATATCGATGGTGTCGGTTGAGGCTTATTGCCTAAGAGTTGAATTACACCTTAGTGCGGGTGTGAATTACATAGTGTGGTTCACTTGTTGAACTTAGAGGCGTTGGGGCACGGGTATCCCACAAGTAGCTAGTTGGTAGCTCCACTGGGCCGTGGTGACTGGGCAACGCACCGACGATCTCGACCAGGCACTATTCTATTCACGATCTGGTGTAGACCGTCTTGTGTAAGCCATGATGCGCAAATTGAGACATGTCTTCTAGATCATTCTCTTCAAAATTGTGTTTAGCTCCATGTAGTAGGAATTGGTCCATTGTAAATATGCACAGTTTGTCTACATATCATCATGATATTTTATATCTGTTAAATTATCTGATACTCATGTCATAACTGTAGTTACTATTCTTTATTATTTGTATGCTGCCATGTTGGTATTGATGTAGGGAATCTCTCCTCTCTGTTATGTTATTCTATTTTATGTGTACACGTTGATAAAGACTAAAAGGAAGATGAAGAAGATTGCAGCTTTCCTATTGCTTTGTTTCCTGCGATGATGACTAGAAGAGAGTTTGTTGGTTTTGTTAGATTTCAGTTCCATGGAGGTACGGATGCTTGGCGTATCGACTAGGATACTGAACGAGTTAGTTATGTAGGAGATGTGACCCTATCTATTCGTAAGACCTGCGATGGGGATCCTTTCTTTTCTCTTAACGTCTTGGTACGTCTAGAGTTCATTATGCCGATCAAGGAGTTGTGGGGTGATTTATATTACACCCCGAGGGAGGATCAGGACTCTATGGTGTCATCTACTAGGACACTTGTCTGTGAGATATTGTCCTAGCTGAGGGATCTGTCTGGTGAGGAGTCTAAGGAGGAGGACCCGATGGGGGATCCAGAGGAGGATCCAACAAAGGATCCAATGGAGGACCCTACTCCCTAGGCATATAGACTTGGGCTAGTTTTTGTTTTGTCAAATAGTTGTATATGTCTTTTGAGTACAAACTATGTATTTTGGGTGGACTGTGATCCTGTGTTGTTACATTTTGAGTCAAATAGTTGTATTATGTGTATTATTCAGTAATTATATCCTGTGTTGTTTATGTTTTGTTCAAGTTTATGCCTTTGAGAAAGAAAATTTGAAATCCATATTTTTTTTTTAGATTATACCTTTACCGTGTATTGTTAAGTTTTTAATGTTTTAGTGTGTAAATGTGGTACCCTAAAGAGGGTGTTATAAGATTCATCTAAATTATTATTTCATCATTTTCATGATTTTCCATATCTGTTGGTAAGCCAATCCGGTATTAAATGTACAACCAGTATGCCTAAAAATATCAAACTAACTCTGATTCTCTTGACACTTTAACTATATCTTACTTAGCTCATTTGTGACCTAGAAACAAGTTATCCTTACTTGTTTCCTTCCTCAACTTAGCCTTTTAAGCCTTTATCTAAGTCATTTTAAGCTACTTTTCAATTTTTGAGTTGCAATTAAGTACCTAAATGAACTCAAATTGTCACAAAACTTCACAGCCATGTTAAACAAGTAATATGCTATCTTTTGTAACCATATTCAAGTCTAACATGTTACTAAGTGTAATACATATTCTATTCCATTCAACTTGAAGAAAGTCTCCTCATGTCGTTTTTCATTCAACTCTTCTCTTTATCCATTTATGCTTGACATTTCAATATTTGTTGGCTATATTTGAAACACATAGAAACAACTTGCAAAGCTAACTTCAAAAGTTCTCTAAAACATAAGATATCATCAAATATCATTTAAGCTCATTTACAAACATAATTTAGGTTGATATATATAATGTAAAGCATGTACCACATTATCAACCATGCAATGTTAGCTCTAACAAGAACTAAAGAAGAACATATTGTTAGCCAAGTGGCCTCTAACTCAAGAGGGGGGGTGAATTGAGTTTATGAAAATTTTTCTCAAACTTTTCGCAAAATGTTTGTTTAACAATTTTTATAGAAGCTATTGGATGATTGAAGTGAATAGATAAATGAGATTGAATACTTCACTCACAAAATAAGTAAACCAAGATGAATAATATTCAAGCAAGCATATAAAGTAAATGCATAAATATAAAGAGATAGGGTTGAGAGAATCAAACACAATGATTTATCCTGGTTCAGCCACCCCTTGTGACCTACGTCCAGTCCTCAAGCAAACCACTCGAGATTTTTCACTAAACTTCAAGCTTGAACGGGTGCTTGAAAACCTTTACAGATTGGAGCACTCAACAACACCTTGGGATACCTCACCCTTGTGCTTTGAGCCTCAATACAGGGATGCCTCACCCTATACAACCTTTGAGGGATGCCTCACCCTCTTACACCTTTGAAGGATACCTCACCTTCTTCTCAACAAGGGATACCTCACCCTTTTTCACTAGAGGGATACCTCACCCTCTTTACACAATAATCAAAGTGTTTAAATAGAAGAAACTCTCTCAAAGAGTGGATAGATACAAATTGAAGCTCTAATAATGCCCCTTTTGGATATCTCAAGTTTTCTCACAAAAACAGGGCAAAAACGATTTTAGGATTGAATCTCGTATGTGATTGATAGATTGATGTTCTAAGTTGAAGTTCTACCCTTAATGAAGACCCAAGGCAAGTATTTATAAGTTGTATGAAGAAAAGAGCCGTTGGGGGTAATAAAGCCAAGTTTTTAGAGCAGTTAAAAATAGCCGTTGGGGTCTGTCAGACCGCGTGTAATCGATTACACAACCTATGTAATCGATTACATAGATGTTTGAACGTGTTCTTGGATTTCTGGGCTTTGTGTAATCGATTACATATTTGGTGTAATCGATTACATGGCTTCTGACTTGTGTGTAATCGATTACACCATATATGTAACCGATTACATGACTCATCGAACTTGTTCTTGCCTTTCTGGGCTTCAATGTAATCGATTACATTACTGGTGTAATCGATTACACGGCCTCTGACTTTCGTGTAATCGATTACATGAATCATGTAATCGATTACCAGCTCTCTGTTTTGCTTGTAATCGATTACAAAACATGTGTAATCGATTACATTGGCCTTTGAACACGTTTTTCAAGTCCAATTAAGCTTGTAAGCCATTTCTAACACCTCAAGATGATTGATTAAACATAAAACCTTTCATGAGTATTGAATCCAAGATTAAAATCAACATTTCTTGAAAAACATGTTTAGCTTTGAATTTTCCCACTTAATTTGAAAATAATATTTGGAAAACCATTTGAGAATCATTGAGATACTTAAAGGGCATTTTACATTAATATTCTAAGACCTATGTCTAATAAACCTCTTTTGATCTTGGTCTTCTCTTTTGATCTTGATCTTCATCTTTGGCTTTGTTATCATCAAAAACCATTTGACATGCTTCAAGACATAAGCATTCACATTCTCCCCCTTTTTGATGATGACAAACTAAACATTCAACAGAATGAGAAATATATGCATTTAATTGAGTGCAACACTCCCCCGTAATGTGTGCATGAGATATAATATGTGAAGGTGCAAAACTCCCCCGTACACATGCAATATTTTTCTCTAATCTCTCCCCCGTTGGCATTATCAAAAAGAAGACATAAGCATTTAGATTGGATATAATCATTTCAGCCCAGCAGGATCAATATCAGAGCATAAGCCATTTAGCACAACAATATGAAATGTTAATAGCAAAAGCATATGATGACAGGCTTCAAATTTGTTTCAAAACATTCCAAAACAATTCCAAACATCATTTAAGCATACAGTTCGATCAGGTTATGATCAGAAACTCATAATTGTGCAGCAAAACAACATATTATGCATCAAGATATCATATTATGCAGAAAAATGACATTATGCAGCAAATAAGCATGATTAAACCATTATGACAAGTTCAAAGAAATTGATATTAAGCATGTTATTTCACACAAGATGCATATTCAAGATATTAAACTAATAAAGCATAGAGCAAGTCTCCACTTAACCAAAGGATGCAAGATCTAGCTTCTTGGAGACAAGGAGGATAGCTTGATGTATTTTTCTGATTTTGTGCTTGGAGCAGCCATTTATCAATATATCCAAATTCAATTCTTGGCCTTCAAGCACACCTACAACACGCTTCAATTTTTAACTTTTGGTACCCAAATTTTCTTGGGTCCTTGTGTGTTAGTCTTTGGCAAAGTGCCTTTGGGAACCCAAACTAATTTAGTTCCTAGCTTGTTATTGATATTCTTCCTTACATTGCAATTTGATGCACTATGCCCATTCCTACCACAATGAAAGCATTTAATAAAGGGACTACTTGATGTATTTGATGAAACAAAGAAGTTCTTAAGAAACTTTTGTTGTTTATTGGGATTATACCCTAAACCAGCCTTTTGAAAAACGCATCTTTGGTTTCCAAGCAATATATTCAAATTATCTCTTCCATAGGTAAATTTTGAAAGAGTATTTTTCAAGTCCTCAATCTCAATTTCAAATGCTTTACATGATGAGCAAGATGGGGGTGTAGATGCATTTTCTAGTGATAAACATGTCATGCATGAAGAATTTGCATCAATAAGTCCAAGAGTTTCATTTTCTAATTTCAATTCCTCAATTTCTTTGTTTAAAGCATAAATTTGTTTTTCAAATAAAGAAATTGATTTCTTGGATGATGAAACAAGTTTTGCAAGTCTAATAGATTCATTATGCAATTCTTCAAATGCATCTTGCAATTCATCATAGGAAGGAGAAGAATTTGATTCAGAATTTAAGGATGTTACCTCCATGTCATTTTCATCTTCCTCTTCTCCTCTAGCCATGAGACATAGATTGGCTTTCTCATTATCCGAGCTATCAGTTGAATCCATGTCGTTATCATCCCAAGCTATGTAGGCTCTTCTTTCTTTCTTCTTCCTTGAGGATCTTTTGTGATATTCTTCAACTTTACTTTGATAGATTGGGCATTCCATCTTCATGTGACCCAATTCTCCACATTCATAGCATTTGGGAGTGGATGAGGTTCCTTCCCCTTTGTGATAGACAGTTTTTGAGGGAAAGGAAGGTCTTCTTTGAGCTTCACTCTTCTTAAAGAATCTTCCAAATTTCTTTACTAATAGAGCAAGATTCTCCTCATCTACTTCCAAGTCATCTCCATCATCTTCATCATCATTATTATCATCAAACATGGAAGAAGTGGCCTTGAGAGCTATTCCCTTCTTTTTGTTGTCAACTTCTTCATTTTGATTGAGCCTATTTAGTTCCAGCTCATGTTCTTGAAGCTTTCCGAATAGGGTGGCTAGAGACATTGTTGACAAATCTCTTGATTCCGAGATAGCCGTCACCTTAGGTTGCCAATCCCTGCTCAAGCATCTTAAAACCTTGTTAATAAGATCTTCATTAGAAAATGTATTTCCTAATGAAGCTAAATGATTAACTATATGTGTAAAACGTTTTTGCATTTCTTGAATGCTTTCAACATGGTTCATTCTAAAAAGTTCATATTCATGAGTGAGAGTATTAATTCTTGATCTTTTCACTTCACTAGTACCCTCATGGGTTACTTCTAAAACATTCCACATTTCTTGATCAGATTTACAATTTGAAACTCTAAAGAATTCATCATGCCCCAAAGATGTGGTAATAATATTTTTGGCACTCAAATTATATTGGACATTTTTCTTATCATCATTGGTCCATTCACTTCTTGGTGTATTAACCCTTACACCATTAACATCTTTTGTGGGGATAAAAGGACCATTTTCAATAGCATCCCACACATCTAAGTCAATAGCTTCAATAAAAATTTTCATTCTTTCTTTCCAATAAGCATACCCATCCCCATTGAAAAAGGGAGGTTTATAGATAGAGGAACTTTTTGAAAACTCATTTGAGGAGGCCATTACTTTCTCTTGAAGCTGCTAAGTCCTTTACACAAGAGCCTAGCTCTGATACCACTTGTTAGCCAAGTGGCCTCTAACTCAAGAGGGGGGGTGAATTGAGTTTATGAAAACTTTTCTCAAACTTTTCGCAAAACGTTTGTTTAACAATTTTTATAGAAGCTATTGGATGATTGAAGTGAATAGATAAATGAGATTGAATACTTCACTCACAAAATAAGTAAACCAAGATGAATAATATTCAAGCAAGCATATAAAGTAAATGCATAAATATAAAGAGATAGGGTTGAGAGAATCAAACACAATGATTTATCCTGGTTCAGCCACCCCTTGTGACCTACGTCCAGTCCTCAAGCAAACCACTCGAGATTTTCCACTAAACTTCAAGCTTGAACGGGTGCTTGAAAACCTTTACAGATTGGAGCACTCAACAACACCTTGAGATACCTCACTCTTGTGCTTTGAGCCTCAATACAGGGATGCCTCACCCTATACAACCTTTGAGGGATGCCTCACCCTCTTACACCTTTGAAGGATACCTCACCTTCTTCTCAACAAGGGATACCTCACCCTTTTTCACTAGAGGGATACCTCACCCTCTTTACACAATAATCAAAGTGTTTAAATAGAAGAAACTCTCTCAAAGAGTGGATAGATACAAATTGAAGATCTAATAATGCCCCTTTTGGATATCTCAAGTTTTCTCACAAAAACAGGGCAAAAACGATTTTAGGATTGAATCTCGTATGTGATTGATAGATTGATGTTCTAAGTTGAAGTTCTACCCTTAATGAAGACCCAAGGCAAGTATTTATAAGTTGTATGAAGAAAAGAGCATTAGGGGTAATAAAGCCAAGTTTTTAGAGCAGTTAAAAATAGCCGTTGGGGTCTATCAGACCGCGTGTAATCGATTACACAACCTATGTAATCGATTACATAGATGTTTGAACGTGTTCTTGGCTTTCTGGGCTTTGTGTAATCGATTACATATTTGGTGTAATCGATTACATGGCTTTTGACTTGTGTGTAATCGATTACACCATATATGTAATCGATTACATGACTCGTCGAACTTGTTCTTGCCTTTCTGGGCTTCAATGTAATCGATTACATTACTGGTGTAATCGATTACACGACCTCTGACTTTCGTGTAATCGATTACATGAACCATGTAATCGATTACCAACTCTCTGTTTTACTTATAATCGATTACAAAACATGTGTAATCGATTACATTGGCCTTTGAACACGTTTTTCAAGTCCAATTAAGCTTGTAAGCCATTTCTAACACCTCAAGATGATTGATTAAACATAAAACCTTTCATGAGTGTTGAATCCAAGATTAAAATCAACATTTCTTGAAAAACATGTTTAGCTTTGAATTTTCCCACTTAATTTGAAAACAATATTTGGAAAACCATTTGAGAATCATTGAGATACTTAAAGGGCATTTTACATTAATATTCTAAGACCTATGTCTAATAAACCTCTTTTGATCTTGGTCTTCTCTTTTGATCTTGATCTTCATCTTTGGCTTTGTTATCATCAAAAACCATTTGACATGCTTCAAGACATAAGCATTCACACTTATCCACTTGAATCCAAAAAAAAATTCTTTAAGCATTTTAAGGCATGATTCAAGTTTATTAAGAACCACTTGATCATCATCAAAACATATATAAGCATTTTGGGGCAAAAAATTATCATATAAGACATGTAATATCAAGTAAGGAATTCTAGTATGCACACATGCCAAGTTTCTTACATTAAAGTTCAAACATAAGTTCAAGGCATAAGATGAATCTTTTACTTCTTGTTTTTAAAATATGAACATATCAAACAATTTTAAACAAGAAGAGATATAACTTTTAACTTTCCAATCTCCAAGTAAGTATATAAGACAATTAAGCATCAAAAAGAAAGGATTATGATTACTTATGAGCATGTGAATTTCTATATTTGAACAAAAAGAATTGGTCACAAGCTCAAGAACAAATATATTACCATAAAACATGTCATTACAAACAAAGTGTGTACATATCTAGCATGTTAGCATATGTACAGAAACTTTCAAGACACAATGCTAGAAAAGCACAACTTAAGGCATGTTAAGGCATAACACAACTCTCTACTTCTCCAAATATCACATGATTTTCAACTTAAAGCAAAAATAAGGATAAGAGATTAATGTCACAAAAAGTGTACTCTTTGAGTTTTTATAGGTGACTCCAACTTCTATACCTCAAGGCTTCTTGAGAATGTTGTGGTTCTCCATGCCATCCTTTTATGTTTTCATTACTCTTGGAGAACTTGGACTATTTCAAATTTTTCCAACCTCAAGTAGTATAGTTGTATTTCACTTCAATACATGCTTGAGGTAATAGTCATCCTACAACACAATTCAAAGTACTTTCTTTGGTATCCACTAATTTTGGATCCATAGCGGTTAGTCATTGATTATTAATTCATTATGCTCTCATAAAGATCAAATTTTCCATAGTATGCAAGTTGAGCACAACAAATAAAATAATCAATTAACATTAAGCGCATAGCCAATAGAATACTTACTTTCATGATATATAGACAATTCAAAGCATAGCAAGCATACCTAGGCATTGTAGAACCTTATGTATCAAGATATATAATAAATTAATGAGCTATGTTACAAAAAGAATGAACATAATCATATGTTGAACATAATATTCAAATTTTACCAAGTACACATGGTAAAAGCTTTTGATACCTTGACCTTGGTAATCAAGAAAACTTTTTTCCTTACCTATTGCTTCTCTTTTAGAGTCTTGAACTTTACAAGTTCTAAATTTTGTACTTGAAAAGCTTCAATTGAAGCTATCTTCTTTCTTTGACCAAAACTTCTACTATTGGGCTTTGGAAGCATTCTCTTAGATGATTCCTCTTTCTTTCGACCAATTAGTCCATCATTTTGAGAAATTTTCTGCATAATTGAAATACTGGGAGGATATTTTGGTACCCACTTCATCTTGGGTCCTTGAATATTAGTACCAGGGCCTTTAAGATCTTTAAGAACCTATACCATACTATTTCTCATATAAGAATTTCTTGTATAATTGCATAAATGAGAAATATGTCCTAGATGACCACAAAAATTACAAACAATTGAATTTAATAATGGCGTGGTCTTTTGAAGATCATTTTTGAAAAACTTAAGCCTTTTGTTGTTTTTATATTCTAAACTATTTTTTCCATAAACCTTGCTTGAATTTTCATGTGGAATAACATTAATTTTATTCTCATTAACAAGCATAGAATGTAAGCAATTAGAATCATTAGCTTTGGAAAATTCAGAATATAAGTCATCAACTTGATTTTTTAAATCAATGCACTTTTCACAGGAAGTTGAGGTTTCACAATTTAAAGGAATTTCTTGATCAAGAAAAGTATATTCATTTTTCAAAGTCTCGATTTCATTTTCAATCGAGGAAATGTTTTCCAAACAAGATAAGTTTTTCTTTTCTAAATTCAACAAACTATCATAGAATTCATCATATACACATTGTAGCTCGTAATAAGAAGGACTATAATCTAGTTTAGCATCATTTACCTCAAAAACCTTTTTAGTCACACAAGAAGCAGTCTCAATTTCTAGCATACTTGGCTCTTTAAGGGAATCACCTTCTTCCTCATCAATTTTGTTTTGCTTTGTCTCTTCTTGAAATTGAGCACCATCAGCACTAAGAGGCATTTGACTCCCTTCAATAGTTTGAACATCTTTTTGAGGATATTTTTCATGACAAGCTTCCTTTAATGACTTTTGCTCTTATTGCTTTCTATATACAACTTTATACACAAAATCATTGTTAGCAATATAAAGAGCATCAATGGTATCCAAAATTTCTTTGGCACTAGATCAATTTTTAATTTTAGCATAGGCATCATCATTCAAATTACTTCTCAAGATTCACAATGCTCTAATGTTCAAGGAAAAACATTTCTAGTCATAAGCATTCTAAGTTTGTTTTGAATTACAAGTAAATTCATCAAGAACAACATCCCATAAATCAAGATCAATAGATTGCATATAAAATTTCATCCTAGCTTTCCAATGAACAAAATGCAAACCATCAAAGAATGGTGGTTTATCAATTTCAAAACCTTCCATTTTGAAAAGCTTTCAATGGTTGCCAACAAATGAAGATCTTTTACTCTAAGCGGTTAAGTTGTCAATAGAGTACGAAGCTCTGATACCACTTGTTAGTCATGGCAACCATCACCCAAGAGGGGAGTGAATTGGGTGACTACAAATTTTCAAAGCAACTTTGAGAAATTATGCATTTTGAAAATTTCAATCAACACATGTAGCGAAATAAGTCTAACAAAGATACGACTATTGTAGATTACTCAAATATAATTTAGGTTATTGGATAAATCAAGCAAATAAACAAGATATCATATTCAACTCAAGCAAATATAATTAAAGTACAAATGTAAAGGAGATAGAAACTCTGTGAAAACTTTTATCAAACATTTGAAAAATAACTTTCTTTGAAGCTATTTATTAATTGAAGTGAATGAGTAGAGACGATAAAAAGATGCACTTGTAAATGAACAACCCACGCAGAAAGTAGTCAAGCAAATATATGACATTAAAACACAAATATAAAGGAGTTTGAGTTTAGAGAAGCAGACACAATGATTTATCCTAGTTCAGCCACCAGCCACTTGTGGCCTATGTCCAGTCCTCAAATGACCACCCGATATTTTTCACTATTAAAGCAAGCTTGAACAGGTGCTTGATACAATTATAGACTAGAGCGCTCCTCACACCTTGGGATACCTCACCTTTGTGCTTGAGCCTCAACTTTTAGGGATACCTCACCCTTACAATTTCTCTAAGGGATACCTCACCCTCATTACAATTTCTCTGAGGGATATCTCACCCTTATTACAATTTCTTTGAGGGATACCTCACCCTCGTTACAAAGAATTAAAGAATAGAAGAAGAAAGAAACTCTCTCAAGAGTATGAATTACAAATTGAAGCCATATGAAGCTCTTTCAAGGATATCTCAAAATTTCTCAAAAATAAAGCATATGGAGGATAGAGATGAAACTCGGATTAAACCTAATAGAAAGATATTTTTCAATGTTGGCTATATGTAAAAGATGACCCAAGAACATCTATTTATAGTGTTATGATAAAAAGAGTTGTTGGGGGTAATTAATATCACATTAAATGCATAGAAAATAGCCGTTACGGACTTTCAGACTCGTTGTAATAGATTAAATGGATGTTGTAATTGATTACATAGATCTTAGAACACGTTCTGGGCTTTCTGGATAGGATGTAATCGATTACAACATTCATGTAATCGATTACAGAGCCTCTGCCAGAGTGGTAATTGATTATGACACTCTGGTTTCGAAAACTAACTTTAAATGGTCATAACTTCTTCATTTCTTATCCGTTTAAAGCAAATGACCACTCATTGGAAAGATCTTTGAGTTTATTTTCATATGATTCACAACAAAAGTAAAAGTATTTTGAAAGTTATGATCAAAAGAGTAAGCAAAGGTCAGTTTTTCAAAACTCAAACTTGACTATTTTTCATAGTTTTTAACTACCACCATGACTAGCTTTTCAAAACATGTTTATTAGGCATTTTAACATGTAAAAACTATTTGTAAAGATTGAAAAAACATATTTGAGTTTTTCTAACAACATCATAAAAGATTGTGAGATATATCAAGTGCTTCTCACATAAAAGACTCTAAGTCCTATTAACTATACCAATTGTACTTCTTTTGGACTTGGTCTTCGACTTGACTTTGTTCTTATCAAAACCGTCATGAAATAGGCATTCACATGCTCCTTGAGTTGAGCATAATTGAGATGTTTTACTTTCTTATTGCAATGCTCACTCTTGGTACTCGGACTATCTTTCAAAGTATTGCTTACTTAAAATATAGTTAGTCTAAACTCATAATTCAATATATTTATATACATGATTCATAAATGTATAACTCTAGTCAGTCTAATATGCATATAAGACTTTCATAGACATATCTAAATAAGACATTTATCAATTATTAATAAATATGCTCTATATAGGATGCAACAAAGAACGCTTTACACATTTTAATTTAAGTAGAGTCAAATCTAATATTAATTTAATACTACTCATGTAACATATTATTAGATATATCATATAAAATATGCTATAAAGAGTATGTGTGATTATCATATGAAATATAACAAGATGGAGTACATGATCATGCATGATCCAATATAATCTGTTAAGTACATCTATGTAGCATAAACATCATTCTTTTTGTCTTGTATTTGTCATCATCAAAACTTAATATATTAAACTATTAGGGCAAACTTATTTCCACATTCACCTCTAATCAATCTAGATCAACTTCCTTATGATTTCTAACACCAAAAATAGCTTCTAAACTTGTTGTAATCCTCTTACAACCCATTAATTTACTTAAATGTAATCGGATCCAAAAATCATATTTTACCTCAATTCTAAGTTGTTCAAAGAATCAAAACTAGTTATCTTAAGCCATAATTGGCTATCTTGATCTTACTAGGCTAAAACTATCCTAACTTAATCCTTGGAATCAAGAATCAAGCCAAGAACACAGATTTGGCCTATCCAAACCCCTATTTCTATTTATAAAAGCCAAGTCCTTTCAACAAGAACAATAAGGAAAGAGATGAATAGAAACCTCTACCTCTTGTAGACAACTTGATTCGTGAAGCCTTGCTCTTGTTGTCGGATCTTTCTCCTCTTCCTTTTTCTCTCCTACGGCTGTTGCCCCTTTCTTTCTCTCTTGTCTCTTTTATATTTTGGCTCTCTGCCACGGGAAGGAAAGAAATATAAGAGGCAAAGTCTCACTTTACTTCTTATAAAGTAACCACTATTGTGGTATTGGAATTCTCGATCTGTTATAAACACTAAGATTCCTCCAAATCCGGTTTTCCAACTTCTAATAGATTTAAAATAAATCCTAAGTTTCACTAAAACTCATGTTTTACCATTTCTCTATTTTTTCATATCTTCTGGGGGTCAATCCAGCATTAAAAGCACAACTAGTATACCTAAAAATACCAAATTAACTCTGATTGTCCCAAAACTTTAACTACAACTTACTTAACTCATTTGTGACTTAGAAACAAATTCTCTACATTGGTTTCCCTTTCAAATAGTAGTTTATGCTATTTTCACAGTTATTCCTTCAAATAGAAGTTTATGCTATTTTTGGAGTCATTCCAGACTATTTATCACATTTTGTGTTGCAGTAAAGTGCCTAAACTAACTCATTTTGTCACAAAACTTCACTGATATGTCATACAAGTATCAGACTACCTATGTAACCTTATACAAGCCTAACATGATTTTTGGGATGTTATATTTCTCCCCTCCTTTTTAAATTTTTGTCCCCAAAATTTGGTTTACCTTATGCAGGAAATCACATGTAACTCACATTTAAAACAAGCATAAATAAATCGTAAAGAAACAAAATCATACAGTAACCTTTCTCTGAACTCGTAGGTTGCTATGTCTCCTTGCCCTGCAAGATGTAAACACTTACTTGAGCTGTGGGTCTACTATCCAGCTATGCTTCTTCCCTCTGCAGATAGTCTCCGGCAAAATGTCTTGGCTTCCCACACTTGTAGCATACGGATTGCCCTGCCAAGCAAAGTCTATCACCATGTTGCCTTCCACACTTAGGACACTGATACACTAACATGGAATTCTTACTACCATGTAATCCTTTTTCAAACACAGCTTCTCCTAACCATACCTTCACTAGAGGAAATCTACTTACTTCTAAGCTCTTAACCCTTCTGTTTGTGGATAGTAAGCTGTACTAAAACTTAACTTAGCTTTCAACTTCTTATGCAAGGCTTCCCAAAAACTAGTCGTGAATCTAGAATCTTTGTCAAACACTACATTCACTCGAATTCAATGTAATTCAACTATCTCCTTCAAAAGTAGTTGAACTACTTTATTTGGAGAATAGCTCACTTTACTTGGTGAAAGATAGGCAGATTACTTAATCTCTCCACCCTTACTTGTAGCTCAACATATTCTGCTATGTTCTTTAACATACTAGGCCACCAAAACATCTTCCTTAACTCTTGAAAAACCTTGGTAGCCTTAAGATAGATGATATACTTTCTCTTGTGAGCTTCCTCTGAGACCCCTTCCTTGATTTTTGACCCTCTTGGAATACAAAGTCTGTCTCTAAACTTCGTCATTCCATCATTTGTCATAACAAAATCCTGTTGGGTTCCTAAGAAGATCTGCTCACTAGTGTCCCTTAGAGCTTCATCCTCCCTTTGAGCTCCTAAAAATCTAAGTCCTTAAGCCTTTTATTATGTCCACCTTACTCGCTAAGAGACTATCTAGCATCACAGTCACTGCGAGACTCAAATTCCTAAAACTCTCAAGAAATTCACTCTCTTGGACTATCATCTGGGACACCTGTAGGAATTTATTACTTAGTGCATCAACCACTACATTGACCTTATCCTGATGATATTACAACTCAAGGTTATAAGCCTTGAAAAACTTCATCCATCTATCTTGCCTCATGATCAACTTCCTCTAATCAACAAGAATCTTCAACTATTATGATCGTTGAGCACCTCAAACTAGAATCCTTATGAGCAATGTCTACAAAATTGTAAGGCAACCACCATTATGGCTAATTCCAAATCATACTTAGGGTAGTCCTCCTCATGCAGGTTTAATTGCCTCGATGCATCGGCATTCTCTTACCTCTTTTACATCCGGACACACCTGTCTCATCTTCGAAGTATAACTAACTACCTCAAAGCTCTCATGGGGATCTGGAATTACTAACACTAACGTAGTAATCAACCTTCTCTTCAACTCTTGCAAACTATACTCACAATATAGAGTCCACTTCTAAGCACTACTTTTCTTAGTTGACCTAATCATGGTAGCACTAACTGAGAAAGTTCACTAATAAACTCTCTGCCCTTGGTTACAATGGTTGCTCGCTCCATTGTACCTCTGCTTAAACTTTACTAGGGTTCTCTGCAATTCTTACCTCTTGAGAAATTACATGGCCCTTAAACTGTACCACTTGCAACCCAAAACTGACTTTTGGCTAACTTGGCACGTAACCACTTTTTCTTTCTAAAAGTTTCCAAAACTGCTTTTAACATACTCTTCATGTCCTTTCATAATAAACTCTTAGAGATCTACTCTTCTTAACTTGATTCTACGACAATCAGATTTCAGGTCATCTTATGAGAAAATCCAAAGTTTCTCTCAATTAATCCACCTAATCATCCTTTCTAGACAAAGACATTTATCCTCGATAGTCTCTTTGTTCAACTGCCTATACGTAACCACAGTCTCACACTCTAACTAAACAAGAACATAATATCATTTGTCTCTAAAACAACCAAACCATACCAACAAGGTAAACAAACTAGATTCACAAAGTAAACCAACATGATTTATAGAGTAAATCTATACTCCCCATAAATACATCTTAAAAGATTTCTCTTTACATGTGTTCTTATCTCATACCAAGTTGGAAAATTTCGTCGCTTCTGCGGTGCTACTGAAATAAAAACTGAGACCAAGAGGCACTCTCATAGATCTCAACACCTAAACTTTTCCTCTTTAGTGAACTTTCTAATTCTTGTTCTATCATGGCTCTGAGATTATCTGCTTCTACAACTCTACACTCACTAACTAGAGTGGAGAAGTCCTTAATCTCCTTTTGCTTTACAACTCTTCTAATGCCTTCTCCAAGTTCTACTTCAAAATTTACTCACATCCAGTCTTTATCTGGGTTACTCATAAAATAAGAAGAGAACTTAAGATATTCTCTTAATTGCTCTGCATACTAGTCTATGTTGGTGTATGCCTTAGAGGCCAATATATTTTGACAGTACTTACATACCTTGTATTATGCTATTTTTTTAATATATGAGGCATTTCATTTATTGTATTATTTATGATAAACATAATAAAACCCTTAGAATAGTAAGTTTGATATCATAGGACATCAAGTGGATGACTTGATCATGAGATCCAATAGGATAAAATTAGAACACTATTCTCAAATATCTCTAGTCAAGTATTATTGTAACACCTTCCGATGGGCATTACATTTCAAACCAACTCTTTTAAAACTTTACCCAAGCTATAAAAGATTTAATATTATAAAATACGGGTTTCAAAATTCTTTTTGCGAATAACATAAACTTAACGGAATATAAAGAACACAAGTCATAAAGAATTAAATAATACACTCTACATATATATACATAGTTTACAAGAAACATAAAACTTATATACCAAAAGGACATAAATACAACTAACATGACAAAACCTAAACAAGCCCAAGCTTATACACCTAAAGGGAAGGGTCCTCCATTTGATTCTCCTCCTCCTCAGAAGACAAATTCCCTATCCAGGGAATGTCTCGACGGATGGGAGTCCGAGCAGAAGATATCTCAGAAACTGCCCTAGGAGTATAGTGAATATCACCCCATAAATCCCTAATAGGCATATGAAACTCTACATGTACAGTAACATTAAAAGAAAAGGTAGTGACCCCATGGTGGGTCCTACTCATAGATAGAGTAATGTCTCCAAAATACTCTATACGCTCTGTGTACCAATGGACATGCCAGGCATCAATGCCTCCAAGAAACTATACTCTAACAAAACCCAAGAGATCTCGCTGTATCACCATCATAGTCTTCTAAAACAAATACATAAAACAGAAACAGACAGAACAATAACAGAAAGAGGTGAGATTCCCTACATCACATACCAGCATGGTAGCAAAGAAACAGTAAAACAAAAAGCCATACAGTGCAGATTCAACAATTACCATCATGATATTTCTCAATAGATAACTCAATAAATATGCTTATACATTTCACAGCAATATGTATGCATATGTACAATAAACAGACCCCTACTCCATGGAGCTAAAACCAAACATCGGAGAGAATGATCAGGGAGTCATGTTTGTATATCGTCAGCCTCAAATCAAGTGCTTCAAAAATTATAAGAATACGCATCAAGGCTTATATAAGAAATTCTACACCGAATCAAGAATAGAGCAGTGTCTCGTCGAGATCGTCGGTGCATTTGCAACAGTCACCATGACACAATAGAGCTACTAACTAGCTACTTGTGGGATACTTACGCCCTGACGCCTCCAAAGTACTTCATAGACCTTCACTAACGCAATTCACACCCGCACGAAGGTGTAATTCTTCTCCAAGGTATACAACCTTAACAAACAAAGTCACTACGACTTTGACAATGCATGTTCAAATGACTTCATAAATAAATAATTAATAATTACATGACTTTCAAAACTAAGTGACCACTAGGCTAAAATGTCAACTGACGTATCTGGGTCGAGTACGTCGGCCGGATAGTAAACTTACTATTTTTTTCAAATGTGAAGTATTTCTACTATATTTTCACAAATGCATAATACTATTTGTTACGTTACCAAATCGTGTAACATTTTTACATCGTTTTTCAATCGCGTAAAATTTTTAAAATGTTTTCTTAATCGCGTAACTCAAAATCATCATTTTTAAATCGCGTAAAGGTTTTTCTATATATTTTTAATCGCGTAAAATGTTCCATTGATTTTCTAAGCTTATTTTTAAACTTTTCTCTTTTAATATAAAATTTAGACTTTAATTCCAACATTTCCTCACTAAACCTCCTCTAAATAACATTTTCTAATGTTTTTCACAAAATCTTATATTATTTTAATTAAAGCAAGACATTTCAAAAATCCTTCTCCATTACTCTTAATTAACTCTCTTAAGTAAAACACTTTAATTTTCAAAACATCATTCTAAACTCATTTCCACTACTAAGGCCGAAAATTAATTCTTTTTGAGTAATAAAATTTGTTTCATCTTCTTTTTAACTTGTAAACTCTTAAATCTTATTTTAATCTCCTAATCATCTAAGCTCTTTACTCACAAAATACTTTCATCATGGATGCCCATTTCTAGGCCAAAAGGCCGTGAGCCTCAAGTGGTCATTGGGACAAAAAATTCTTGCCTTTCTCATATGATTTCAAAGCATACAAATATTCTAACCATCTATTCATGCAATAGCAATTTCATACATACTATCTAAATCATATAATCACACATAAAGCCAAGCAAGCACAAACCACTAAATACAAACTAATCAAGTGAGTAAATCCTCACATGGATTTTTCACTCACAAATCACAAATTCGTTTCTCACCATAAAAAATGGTTAATGAGGTTAATCGCCCTCTTGCCTTAGATGATGAGTAAGACTTCTTTGATATCTTCTTGTAATAAGATCTAGCTCCAAGAAAACCCTTAAAACAAATCAATCATAAATTTATTAAAATCTAGAGCTTGAAACAAGATGACCATAGATCAAAATTATGGTCTAAGACTTTAGAATAAAATTTAGAAGTGAAGATCAAACTTCACCTAAGAATCTTCAAATGTGAAGCCTTGAGAAAAAGGTTGAAGATGGATGATTTTGGAAAAACTCACAACTAGAAAGTGTCTCCAAATGAGGTCTAGATTCAAAATATGTATTTAGTTTGGATGAAACAAAGTTGGAAGGTATTTTGGGAGGGGCTAGTCGTGAGCTTCAATGGAGAGAAAATGAGAGAGTTTTGTGATAGCTTTTAATATTTTCTTCTTGAAACTAAACAAGAAAGACTTAAAAGTAAGAAATAATCAAATTGATCACTTCAGCTTGTCCTACAATTTTCCTCCTTGGCCGTGAGACTCCTTGAGGTTAAGTGTTAGAGTTTTCTCTTCCAAGCTTGTCATGTAAGCCTCCTCCTCATTAGTTCACCGTGGAAAGTCATAGCCATAATTGTTGACTCCATGCAAACTTCTCATGTAAGCTTGTTTTTCGTTGGCTCACCATAAAGATGTCATAACCATCAAGTTTGACTAGCCATCTAGATATTTACCCATAGCTATTACCCAATGTACAAAGTTTATTGCTAGAAAACCAATGGTTATTATCCAATGGATAATAGAACGTACCCAAATTTTATCAGTTAGATAAAATCTCAGTAAAAGAAAAATTTTGAAATCTATTCTCGATTTTGGGTTAGTAGGCTCCCCCGGCCCTGAGTCAACAGTCAAAATTTTTCCAGCCTTGAAAAGTTTTTATTTTTCCAGCACCGCTTTCAAACACACAGAAGTCAAAAATAATAATAAAATAATCAAAATAAATCAAATAATTCACAAAAATCACAAAAATTAGAAAACCATATATAACAGAGAAAGAAAAAAAAACTGGGGTGTTACAACTTTTCCCCTCTAAAAAGAATTTCGTCCCCGAAATTATCTTACCTTAGAAAAACTGCGAATATTGCTCCTTCATTTTGTCTTCTAGTTCCCATGTTGTATCTCTTGTCACATTATTCCAGATTACCTTTACCAAGGCAATTTCGTTTCTTCTGAGTTGTTTCACTCGCCTATCTTCGATCTTAACAGGAAGTGTCTCATAGGTCAAGTTCTCTTTTAATTGTATTGTATCTGGTGCTATGACATGGTTTGGATCAGGAATATATTTTCGCAATTGCAATACATGGAAGACATTATAAAGATTAGAAAGAAAAGGTGGTAAAGCTATTTGGTATGCTACCGGACCTATTCGATGAAGAATTTAGTATGGTCCGATGAAGTTTGGAGTGAGCTTTCTGGATTCAAATCCAGAAATCTCAGTCTTAGGGAACACTAAAGTTTTATTGGAACAATATAATAGGATATGGTTAGAATATAACCAATCTATCCCTAAAATTATGTCTATTTGTGAAAGAGGTAAACAAATCAAATCAATAGAAAAGTTTCGATCTCTAATAGTAATAGGGCAGTTTAAACAGACTTGTATAGCAATAACAGGTTTAGCAGTGGAAGTAGCAATAATCAAGTCGAATGAAAATGAAGACACAGACAAACCCAAATGGTTCACACAGTCATAGGCAATAAAAGAATGGGTCGCCCCCGAATCAAACAGTATACTTAAAGGCTTACCTTCTATGACACAATCTCCCTTGATTAGGTTTTTAGATTGGAAGACTCTGCTCCACTCATGGTATAAACCCTACCTCTTGCTTGAGGCCTTGACGCACGTATATTACTAATAGAAGGCTCCATCTTCGGTTGTGTACAATCTCTAGAAATGTGTTCGGGCTTCCCACACCTAAAATAGATTATTCCCTTGATCGCACAATCCTTTGTCAAATAGTCTTTTCCATACTTCCAACATTTTGATGAAGATGTCACTGCCTGATTGAATTTATTGTCGCTATTACCTCCTCCAACTATTTGTTGTTGTTGTTGATTCCCCGGTGGCCCTGAATATGGTTCCTGATGGAATAAGTTGTTATTACTATCACTCCCCCTTTGGAACCTAGATAGTCCAAAGTTATGGGGTCTTGTATCCCGAGATTGATCCAATTCTTCAATCCGGTGACACTTATCCAACAAAGCTGGGAATTGCTTAATCCCCAAAGGTAGAACCGCTCGCTTCAACTCATGCCTCAAACTTTCTTCAAACTTTTGACACTTCCACTCCTCATCAGGCTGGAGTTGAAAGTATCGAGAGAATTTTGATAGGATTTCAAACCTAGCAGCATACGCACTGACCGTGATTCCTTCTTGCTTCAGCCCAAGGAACTCCATCTCTTTGGCATGCCTCGTACTAGCCAGAAAATACTTCTCCAAAAACTTACTTCGAAAAACTTCCCACATGAAAAACCTTCCCTCAACTTCCAACAATCGTTGCATTCCTGCCTACCAATCCTCAGTGTCTCCAATAAGCATAAAGGTAGCACAGGTTACATTTCTTTCATCTATGCACCCTATTCCTTGAAAATTTGTCTCTAACTCCTTGATCTAAAGATCCGCTTTCTCTGGATCAAATTTGACTTTGAACTGTGGTGGATTGTTATGGCAAAACTCTGACAAGTTCTGTGCCTTAGGTATTAGGAATTGCAAATACATCACACAGTGAAAAAATAGGATTCCCACCAAGGATCCTTGCGAAAAGCCATAATCCAAGTTTTAAAAATATTTACCTCTTGAAGCGTGATCAAAAGGAAGTGACGTGAATCACTAACACCGTAATAGCAACGATGTCTCTATGGTATCCACACAAACAGACTCAGAACATCTAATGTCCGCAAAGAGGAGCTTCACGTCTCTCACACAGTGCTAGTTGTGAAGAGAAGAGAAGAAACCTGTCGCTCTCTCACTCACTTTTTCTGTAAGTGCAGCTAGGGTTCTGTAATATGTGTGTCTTAGCAGCCCCTTAGCAGTACTATTTATAATAGTGACTGCCTTTAGTGAGCGTGAGCAGCAGTAAAGTAAGCTGTGCAACCCTAAACTCATTTGTCATGAGTCTGGCCCATAATTGAATCCGAGTCCAACTTAGATTTATTGCTTCAATTTTAGTCTGCTCTATCTGTGTGACCCTGCAGGTTCTCATTATGTTGGCAGTAATATTAAAATCCCATTTTAATATTACAAGTAGTGAGTGGTATCTAGCAACACATCGCTGCTATCCAAGTAATAAGAATGTTAGTGATTTGACATAACCTTTCCGTGACTAATGTTTCTGTGTCCTTTAGTCCCTTTGTCAAGATATCTAGATTGAACACACGGCATAGAATGCGTCACCCTTGTATAGTCCAATCATTCATTTCTTGATACTCGAGTAGACTTTCTAACAACAAATGAAATCAATATCTCATATTGACTCATTTGAGTATGGCCATGCATTTCACAGTCTTACTCAATCAAGGGGCCCGAAGATATCGCTCCTGTTATGTAGGAGTAACAAATCCCATCTTGGTCACTCACATCCCTCTGTATGACTCGCGGTATGTCCAATAACCAACTTTATAATCACCTTGTTACAGATGATGTTTGATAGTATTAAAACACACAACTCCTCATGTAGGAATTATAGTGATTTCAGGTCAAAGGACCACAGACAGCATTGTCATTATGATACTCACGTAATGATCCATGTAGCGTTCTCATGGCGGGTCAGTCCAGTACATTATTACTCTAATATGTACCCATGTGAAGACTTGATATCTCATATCTATGACCTGTAAGATATGGTCATCAGTCTATGCACATACTAGTCTCAATGCATTATTGTTGTCCTAGTTAACAATAATACTTGACTAGGGACATTTAAGAATAGTGTTCTAATTTTATCCAATAGGATCTCATGATCAAGTCAACCACTTGATGTCCTATGGCATTAAACTTTCTATTCTAAGGACTTTATTATGTTTATTAAAAAGAACACAATAAATGAATTGCCTCATATATTAAAATTAGCATAATAGAATGTATGTAAATACAGATAAATGTATTAGCCTCTAGGGCATACACCAACAATCTCCCACTTGCACTAGAGCCAATCAGGCGTATGTCTGATGCCAAAAGACCTAGTGTGACCCTCATGCTTCTGCTGTGCAACAGGCTTGGTCAGTGGATCAACAATGTTATCATCTGTTAGTACTCTGCATATCTTCACATCTCTTCTATCGATGATCTCTTGAATGAGATGGAAGCGCCTAAGTATATGTTTGGATCGCTGGTGAGATCTAGGTTCCTTAGCTTGTGCAATGGCTCCATTATTATCATAATAGAGGTCTACTGGGTCCACAATGCTAGGAATAGCACCAAGTTCAGCAATGAACTTACTGATCCAAACAACCTCCTATGCTGCATTGGAGGCAGCAATATACTCAGCCTCGCTGGTAGAATCGGCGACTGTCTCCTGCTTTGAACTCTTCCATCTCACAGCCCCATCATTTAGGCAAAAACATAACCCGATTGCGATCTAGAGTCGTCCTTATCGGTTTGGAAGCTAGCATCAGTGTAACTTTTTACAACTAGATCTTCCTCGACTCCATATACCAAGAACGAATCATTAGTCCTTCTTAAGTACTTAAGGATGTTCTTGACTGCAGTCCAGTGACTCTCACCGGGATCAGACTGGTACTTACTCGTTATGCTCAAAGCATACGAGATGTTTGGTCGAGTACATAACATGGCATACATGATAGATCCAATTACAGATGCATATGGAATCTTGCTCATACGATCCCTCTGGTCCTGGGTGGAAGGGGATTGAGCCTTAGATAGGCTTACACCATGTGACATAGTCAAAAGTTCTTTCTTGGATTCATGCATGTTAAATCGTCTTAACACTTTGTCTATGTATATACTCTGACTTAGGCCAAGCAGTCTCAGTGATCTATCTCTATAGATCCTGATACCTAACACATAGGTGGCTTCGCCTAAGTCCTTCATAGAGAAGCAGTTCCCTAACCAAGTCTTTACAGACTGTAGGGTAGGGATGTCATTTTCGATAAGTAGTATGTCATCTACATACAATACCAGAAAGACAATAATGCTCCCACTAACTTTCTTGTAAACACAAGATTCTTCTTTATTGTTGATGAAACCAAACTGTTTTATTGTATCATCAAAATGAAGATTCTAGCTTCTGGAAGCTTGCTTCAATCCATAAATAGATCGTTACAACTTGCACACCTTTCCAGCATCCTCTGGAGTGGCAAAACCCTCAGGTTGTGTCATGTACACATCCTCCAGAAGATTTTCATTAATGAAAGTAGTTTTGACATCTATTTTCTAGATTTCATAATCATGGTATGCTGCAATAGCAAGCAAGACCCGAATGAATTTAAGCATTGCAACTGGGAAAAAAGTCTGATCATAGTCTACACCATGAATTTGTTTGAAACCTTTAGCCACCAATCACGCTTTAAAGGCATGCACATTACCATCCATGTCGATTTTCCTCTTAAAAACCCACTTGCACCCAATAGGTTTTACCCCTTCAGGTGGGTCAACCAAGGTCCATACCTGGTTGGCATACATGGAATCCATTTTAGATCTCATGGTTTCAAGCCATTTCTTATATTCTGGGCTAATAATGGCTTCCTGGTAAGTCACAGGCTCATCTTGATCCATGAGCAATACATCACCTTGTTGGGTCATGAGAAATCCATATATCTCTGGTTGATAACGTATCCTGTTAGACCTTTGCAGGTCTTGTGCTACTAGGGCAAGTTGCTGTTCCATAATATTTTGTGGAGGCTGCTTTGTTTCTATCATCGGTTCGTTGCTACTTTGTGAACCTTGAACTTCTTCAAGTTCTACTTTTCTTCCACTGGTTCCTTTGGAGATAAACTCCCTTTCTAGAAACATAGCTATTCGTGCGATAAACACTTTGCCCTCAGTAGGATTATAGAAATAATATCCCTTAATTTCCTTGAGATAACCCACAAAGAAGCATTTATCTGATTTGGGTCCAAGCTTATCAGAAACTTGACGTTTCACATAAGCTTCGCAGCCCCAAATCTTCATGAAAGACATACTGGGCTATCTCCCAGTCCATATCTCATATAGTGTCTTTTGAACCATCTTAGATGGAACACGGTTAAGTATGAAAGCTACTGTTAATAGAGCATGTCCCCAGAAGGAGCTTGGAAGGTTTGTATGACTCATCATGGATCGGACCATATCCAACAAGGTCTGGTTCCTCTTTTTAGAGACACCATTCCATTGTGGTGTTCCTGGTGGAGTGAGTTGAGATATTATCCCACACTCTTTCAGATGATCATCAAACTGATGGCTTAAGTATTCACCTCCTCGATCTGATCGAAGGGTTTTAATACTCTTGCCAAGTTAGTTTTGTACTTCATTCTTGAACTCTTTGAACTTTTTAAAGAATTCAGATTTGTGCTTCATAAGATACACAAATCTATATCTAATGAAATCATCATTAAATGTAATGAAGTATTGAAAACCGCCTCTAGCGAGTGTGTTTAGTGGCCCACATACATCACTATGTATAAGGCCTAAAAGATCACCAGCCCTTTCACCTTGTCCAGTGAATGGGGCCTTTGTCATCTTCCCTAATAAACAAGATTCACATATCTCATATGATTTTAAATCAAACGAGTCCAAGAATCCATCTTTATGGAGTTTGGAGATGCATTTCTCATTTATGTGGCCCAAACAACAATGCTAGAGAAAAGTTGGGTTCAGATCATTTGATTTAAACCTCTTTATATTTATGTTATAGACGGCGTTTCGAGATCAAGGATATAAAGTCCATTACTCAATTGTGCACTACCATAAAAAATATCATTCATATAAATGGAATAACATTTGTCCTTTATAATAAAAGAAAAACCTTTCTTGTCCAAACAAGAAACAAAAATGATATTCGTGCTATTAGCAAGCACAAAATAGCAGTTCTCTAACTCTATTACAAGCCCAGTGGGCAAAGATAATAAGTAAGTCCCTACAGCTAATGCAGTAACCTTTGCTCCATTTCCCACTTGTAGGTCGACTTCGTCCTTCGTCAATGGTCTACTGCTCTTTAGATCCTACACATTTACACAAATGTGAGATCCATATCTAGTATCTAATACCCATGATGCAGAAGTAAATAAATTGACTTTAATAACAAAAATACCTGAAGTGGAAGTCTCACTTCCCTTCTTCTTCTTCAGCTCCTCCAGGAACTTGGCACAGTTCCTCTTCTAATGTCCAGTCTGACCACAATGGAAGCATGTACCTTCTTTAGCCACTCCACCCACTGGTTTCAAGCTAGAAGTGTTGGGCTTGGACTTATCCTTGCCCTTGCCCTTCCAGTTGTCCTTGGGATTTTTCTACTATTTCTTGCACTTATTCTTTTGGACCATTATTATGACCTTTCCTTTGCCTTTGTTAATGTTCTGCTCAGCGGTTCTCAACATGCCTAGCAGCTCTGGTAGTGATTTGTCAATCTCATTCATGTTATAGTTCATGACAAATTGACTAAAACTTTTCTGGAAATGATTGCAGGACTAAGTCAATGGCCAACTCTTGGCCCAAAGGAAAACCAAGTCTCTCTAGGTTTTCAATGTACCCAATCATCTTGAGTACATGAGCACCAACAGGGCTTCCTTCTACTAGCTTGCACTAAAATAGTGCTTTAGAGATCTTGTATCTCTCATGCCTGGCCTACTCTTGATAGAGCTTCTTAAGTTGTATGATCATATTATAGGCATCCATGTTCTCATGTTGCTTTTCGAGCTCAGAGTTCATGGTGGCTAGCATTAGACATTCGATGTCCAAGGCATCATCTTGATGCTTCTTATAAGCATCCTTTTCAATTCTAGGGGCATTAGTAGTAGGTGGCTCAGGAAGAGGTTGTTCTAGTGCATACAACTTTTTCTTTTACTTGAGGACAATCCTCAAATTCCTATACTAGTCTGGAAAATTTGTTCCAGATAACTTGTCCTTCTCAAGGATGGATCGCAGTGATAAGTTACTTGATGTGTTTGTTGCCATGGTAATTTATCAATAGAAATATGCAAAATATAAGTATCTTGCCATAAACATATTTAATGAGGTCTTTCAATTAAGTATGCCTCCCACTATTTTATTCAAGTCAATGACCCTCAGCATTGACTCGGAAAATCCCATCGTAAGATTTCCTAGTGAGCTAAATCTATATTTCACCTAGTTTTGAGTCAGCTTTGACTGATCACCTAAAGTTTAGTTATTTAGGTAGGAAACATTTTCCAATCATATGTAACTCTTAGATAGTTAGGCGAATAACACTTATTCAAATCCATCTAATGGACCAAAGCCCAACTCCATGTCTCTAAGCCTTCAATCCTATTGAAATGACCTAGTTAAGTCAGACCCAATGGTTAGCAGTTGGATATTACCCATATCCCATCGCGTCTTACTAATATAGATAAAGACATCCTGCTTTGGCAGACCTGCACTTGATCGATACTAGTTTTGACGAGTGTCACACATTGGAAGGCTTCACATAATGGCTTAATATTTGCTTTGAAGGAATTTATTATTATTATTATTATTAGATCTCACCATTTATTAAAATATTTATCATACTATAAACATTATCTGTAACGTCCCCAAGACTGCCTGCAGGGTTGACGAGTGTCTCCACAAACCAACACGAGTCTTTTCAGTGTGCTTTGTCCTCACTCACACGCATCCTCGAAAACTTCCCAGGAGGTCACCCATCACACAATTGCTCCAGGACA
The DNA here is from genome assembly GCA_029884595.1 of Ormosia semicastrata. Classification (NCBI taxonomy): domain Eukaryota; kingdom Viridiplantae; phylum Streptophyta; class Magnoliopsida; order Fabales; family Fabaceae; genus Ormosia; species Ormosia semicastrata. The sequence continues at coordinate 59,266,141 of JAQQTO010000063.1, forward strand.
AGCACGCTTAACCATAGAGTTCATATGTTCTAGGATCCCGAAAAGAAGTTGTAACTTGTTGATATGGCTACGTCAAATCAATTCCTTTAAGCCATCCTCAACTTTGCAGTCCCATACCTAAACCGTCTCTGAATCCCTCTCATTCCGGTGCGTATTCAGTTCATTCATGCAGACCCTTTGCCTAGAAGCCTGCCAGGAGCCGCTCCTTGTTCGTGCTTCATTGCACTGGTGATCACTCCCCACCCTTGTCAGCCCCGGGACGCCACATGCCCACCAACTTCTACTTGGTTCATCCCTGAACCACACCGTACTGGGAGAGGTCTCATCTCTGATACCATTTGTAACATCCCCGGGACTGCCTGCAGGATTGACGAGTGTCTCCACAAACTAACATGAGTCTTTTCAGCGTGCTTTGTCCTCACTCACACGCATCCTCGGAAACTTCCCAGGAGGTCACCCATCCCACAATTGCTCCAGGTCAAGCACACTTAACCATGAAGTTCATATATTCTAGGCTCCCGAAAAGAAGTTGTAACTTGTTGATATGGCTACGTCAAGTCAATTTCTTTATGCTATCCTCAACTATGTAGTCCCATACCTACACAGTCTCTGCATCCCTCTCATTTTGGTGCGTATTCAGTTCATTCATGTAGACCCTCTGCCTAGAAGCCTGCCAGGAGTCGCTGCTTATCCGTGCTTCATTGCACCGGCAATCACTCCACGTCCTCGTCGGCCCCAGAATGTCACATTATCCATGCATCTCATACATATAAAGCATATAATAAAAGTGACATAGTTATGGCCCTTTAAGAGAGTAGCATTAACTAAGCCAGCTTCACCAAGCGTCTCCCACCAACGTCCTCACTTGATGTCGTCTTCTTGCCTCCATATCAAGATTACATTATATAGAAACCTCTTTTACATTCGAGGGGAGTTAGATGAGAAGAGAATGTATAATCAGAATATAGAGAGAAAGGCACGACATATAGGTCATATTTATAAAAACCAAAATAGCATAAAAAGAGGACTGATGCACACCATTTAATTGTTGCATTTGCAAACCCAAGTGCAGGTTGTCTCAAGTAATAAATTTCTCGGTGAGTCCGAGGTCGATCCACAAGGAATTGATGAAGATTAATTATGGTAAGGTAAATATTTTATTACTATGGTAAAAATTATTTACTTGGGTAAAATGATCCACTCTTGGTAAATAAAGTAAAAGTAAGATTAATTCCTTTTATAACTCAATTAGAATCCTCGCAACATGGAGGTTCCAATCGGAAAATACAACGTTAAAAATCTATTAAAATAATATAGTAATTATATTATGTTTCCTTTAATCATCCATTAATATCATCACTCATAAATGGGATCAAGCATTCACTGTGTCAATATTTTGTCTACAATAAATCAAGATCTCCACTTTACAAGGAGAGTTTCTAACACCAACACTTGTAAATGGGTTAAAGCCTTCATTGTGCCAATCTCTTGTCTACAACAAATCAAGAACTCCACTTTACAAGGAGCGTTTCTAAATTGATTAGAAACAAAATACAATACGAAATAAAATAATATACGTAATTATATTATATTTCTTTTTATTATTACCACCACTTGTAAATGGGTTAAAACATTTCCTGTGCCAATATTTTGTCTACAATAAATCAAGAACTCCTCTTTACAAGGGTAGTTTCTAAATTATCAGAAACAAAATATAACACGTATAATAATTACTTAAAAGATAAATCATTAAAGCACAAGAGAGGAATAAATCTAACCTTATTTTATTACCAAGAGCTTCACACTTTGACCCAAGTAGACTGAAATTTATTTACACATAAACTAAAAGAAAGAAAAAGAGAAAAAGAGAGAGAAAAGAAATTAGAGGGAGATTGAGGAGAGAGGAAGGGCACTGCCCAAAAACCTCGCCCCAGCAGCGTCTCCCTAAATTCTGAAATCTCCGAATGTGCCCCTTCTCAATTGTGAATTGTGCCTATTTATAGGCAATTGGAGTTACTATAGCTTGCAATTTTGAATTGCAATTTGGAGCTACAGTAGCTCCAATTGCTGCACGTTGGAAACTTAGCAAAACGTTATCCATGACGTTTTGGTATTTTCTTTTTCTTTTTTTTTTTAAATAATAATTGAGTAAATGCATAGCCGTGCATCCAGTTATTTTTTCACTTTTGAGAGAAGTAGTCTTCATGAAAGTTGTAGGCCTGAATATTTGCTTTAAAATGGCTTTGGTTTGAGTACAAAATCATGCCTAGAACTTAAGATATGGTCCAATTATTGCAGAGTGTTTTAGACCCAATTTCAGCTCCTCTATTCTGACTTCAAAGCCCAATGTCACCTCCAAGGAGTCCGATTCTGGAAAAGTGTTCAACATCAAAGTTGTAGGGAATTGTCTAAGCTTTCCTACAAGACCAAAATCACATCAATCAGATATTTGCAACTCAAATTATAGCCAGTTTACTAAACATTGCCAGAGAGATAATTACGATTAATTTATGCAATAATTTATTTAATTGTCTAATTCGGCTCAAAATCATAAAATGTGTCAAAATCAACTTAGTTAAGCCTAATTGAACCTTAAGAAGCCTAGTGAGAGGATTACAAAATGTATAAAATACAGTATTATCAAATTTCCCCATACTTAACTTTTGCACTCCTGGGCAAAACATAAAAGACAAAAACAAAAAAAAAAAACGACACAGACTCAAAAACTAAAAACTCTAAAGGTTTCAATGACTCAAGAAGAGCAACTAGACAATCAAAGATCAAAACATTCATGAGGTAACATTTATTCGCATCTCAAACCAACAAGCAAGGAAACTTTAGTTGAAAAGAATGAATCAAGAATGATAGATCTTCACAAAATTCACTCTCAATCCCTCAAGTGTTTAAAAGGTAGGTATTTCACTCAATTCAACCCATGAAAATTGCACTACCATAAGCTTGCTTGTCTTCTATTTCTCCACTACTCAAAACACATGCACACACAAATCATGAGGACTTTATTTAAGGTTGTAATGGGGTCAAGGTAAAGGAGGAGGTAATATGGATATGACAAGTTAAATACCAGAGAATAAAAGAGCATGAGAGCTGAGTTCAATTAACAAGTAAGAAAGTTCATCCCAACTCCACCTAATACAAATTCCCTTTACATATTCTTTTCCTTTCCTTTATTACCTAGTTGACCCTCTTCTTTTTACATTTTTTTATTGATTTTTTTATTGATTTTTTTATTGATTTTTATTGATTTTTTTTTTACAAAAAGAACATTATATATACATTTTTTTTAACCATTCTGCACACACACCCCCACACTTGTTCAAGAACTCATCGAATGACAAAACTAATGTTCTCTTATTCCCTAAGGTCAAGTAAGAACATGGTTTTTCATTTAAGGCACATAATGAGTTCGAAACAAAGAATAGTCAAATAAGCTCAAAGGAGTTAAGCAAAGGAAAATATGCAAGGTTGGCTATTTGGTCAAAGTAGTTAATTTAAGAAAATACCTCAATTATTTTCATGTATGCATATGAAATTATAGTCTCAAAAAGAATAAAAGCAAGTTCTAGAGCAACAATTCCATGAGTGAAATTTACACAAGAAAGAAAAGAATGGTACAAATGTTCAATCCATTCATTAATAGGCTCAAAATCTCACAAGGCATAATTCTATCATTCTCAGTCCACCAATTCAACATCCATAACCAAGCATGTGAATTTTAAGAAAGAAGACAATTTACTCAATCATGCAAATTTTCCTGAATTTGAATTACTACTTCCACACAAACTAGTTGTCTACCCCAACTAAGATGCATCTCAAGAGTAAAATTTACTCCTTACTCTGCCATCCTTAACTGGTTTAGTAGTTACTGACAAACATATAAACACAACAAACATAAACACACTTTCAAAATTTTTTTTTGGGTTTTTTTTCCATAACTCTACACACGACAAACATAAACATACTAACTATTTTTTTATACATTTTTTTACACAACTATCCTTCCCCCCAACTAGATCACAACATTGTCCTCAATGTTAAAAAATAGAAAGGAAAAAGATAGAAGATAGTACTTGTTACCGCAATTACTGAAAAGAGAAACTTCACACAAATATAAACAGAAACAAAGTATGACCAAAGATTGAAATTATTTATACATATGGAGTGTCTTGACTGGCTTCCTTTTCTTTCTGCTTCACACAACTTTTCCTTCGGACCACTTCTAGCTGAGCTGCTACTGGATCAGGGCTGTCATAAGAAGAAGATATACAAGAAAATATATACATGTAGTTGTGATTGTGGCTCACATCTTCCTCTAGTTTTACGTCCAGTAACGGCTTAAACGCCTTCTATGAGTCGAGGATAGGCTTCCCATCCAATTTTCTTATAAATTGGCAAACAATGTCTTTTTGAGTCAGATTCCCAAGACTGTAACACGCTTACTTGCCTTTGAAGAGATTCCACAAATTAATAAATTCACACTGCACAAATTCACAAGAATCAAGAGTCCAAAAGATTTCACCTAATGACTCCTTACTCAGGCCATTCTTTAATGAAAAATATTTTATCTTTTTTTATTTGCGGAAACCATCCACAAAGAACAAGTTCGCTTGTTACAAGAAAAATTGACAATTTTGGCAAATCAAACCATAAAATTGAAAATTAAAAATTCATTAGAAAAATGATCATTGATAGGTGCGATTTCAAAAGGTGAGCCTATTGTAAGTATGGACAAATCAACAACAAAATTTTAGGCTCATTTTGAATTCTTGAAGCAACAAAATCCACCGTATCAACCTAAATTTACAAAAACTTGTTGAGAAAATCGACACATGACCAAAACGTCAAAATAAAGTTGACTATTTAAAAAGAAAAGAAAAACAAACACTAAGACACACGAAATTAAGAAGAAAAAGAGAAAACAAAGTTTTTTTTTGTATTTTTTTTTGTATTTTTATTTTGAAATGAAAACACATGAAATTAGAATACTAGGGATCAGACTTCACTTGATTCAATAATCTATCATAGATAATAGAGTAGCTTTGAGACTTTCCTTCTAATCAATTTCTAACCATTCAATTGATGGGGAGAATCAGTAATTTAAAAACATTTAAAGGCATGACTTTTACTCTATGGATTCTCATGAAAAAATACCACAGTTTTCCCACACAACCTATAACCTCAATTCCTAGATGATTATAAATCATGGCACTTTATTATTTATGGTCTAGGTCATATGCAAACCTTTTGGGTTCTACATATACCCACTAAATCAATTTATGAGTGGCCAATTCATAAAAGTATTATGAACCATAATAAGCACTCAAATTGAATAGAAAAGAGTTAATTAGAATTCCAATCTTAATACATGTCAATTGAATCAAGTTACGTTTTCACCCTAAAAACACACAAATTAATTACACATAACAAAATAGAAGAAGAAATAGAAAAAAAAAAAATAAAAATAAAAAAATATATACAAAGGTGTGGTATAAATCCAGCCACCAAATAAATATTTACAAAGGCGTGGAAATAAACCAACCACCAAATATATATATTAATACGTAATAAATAAATATTAACAAGGTGTGGTAATAACCAACCACCAAATAAAAAAAAATAACAAAGGTGGGGTAATAAACCAACCACCAAATAAAAAAATAACAAAGGTGGGGTAATAAACCAACCACCAAATAAAAAAAAATAACAAAGGTGGGGTAATAAACCAACCACTAAATAAAAAAAAAAAAACAAAGGTGGGGTAATAAACCAACTACCAAATAAATTAATAAGCAAAAAAAAAAAAAAGTTAGTATGCGGGTAAATTAAAATGTTAGAAGTGGGTAAAGTAAAATGTTAGATAGTTAGTAAGAAAGTTAGTAAGTTAGTAAGTTAGTAAACAAAAAAAATAAATGACAAAAATAAATAAATAAATAACAAAAATAAATGACGAGAAAAATAAATAACAAAAAAAATAAAGTGCGAGAAAATAAAATACAAAAAATAATAAAGTGCAAAAAGTAAATTACAGAAAGTAAAAGGAGAGGTTCTCCCACTAGACAAGAAAATAAAAGGTAGAATTAACCCCACTAATTAGTAAGGACAAAAAAAAATAAAAGGGAGAGAATCCCCCCACTGTTAATATTTACAAAAATTAAAAGGAAGAATTACCCCTACTGAGTTAATATGTACAAGAAAATAAAAGGGAGAGGTTCCTTCACTAAATTAGTATATACAGAAAATAAAAGGAAGAATTACCCCCACTGTAAAAAAAATAATAATAATAAAAGGAAGAATTAACCCCACTATTAATATGTACAAGAAAAGAAAAGGGAGAGTTTCCCACACTGAGTTAATATGTACCAAAAAAAAAAGGCTTAACTTTTTTTTTTCGGTTTTTTTTAATTTTGGTTTTTTTTAAATTTTTTTTACTCTTTTTTTTACTTTTTTTACTTTTTTACTATTTACACTATTCACACATCTTTTTTATTAAATTTTATTATTTTTTATATTATTATAAAAAAATATTTTTTTTACTTTTTTACTATTTATACTATTCACATATTATTTACCCTATTTATACTATTCACACTATTCACACAAAATTTTAATTTTTTAATTTTTTATTTTTTTTACTATTCATACTATTCACATAACTATTCACACACTATTCACACACTATTTACTTTTTACTATGTACAAAAATATTTACACCAGAAATTTATTCTTCAAAACAAGTCCCCAGCAACGGCGCCAAAAACTTGATGCACACTTTTTAATTGTTGCATTTGCAAACCCAAGTGCAGGTTATCTCAAGTAATAAATTTCTCGGTGAGTCCGAGGTCGATCCACAGGGAATTGATAAAGATCAATTATGGTAAGGTAAATATTTTGTTACTACGGTAAAAATTATTTACTTGGGTAAAATGATCCACTTTTGATAAATAAAGTAAAAGTAAGATTAATTCCTTTTATAACTCAATTAGAATCCTCGCAACATGGAGGTTCCAATCGGAAAATACAATGTTAAAAGTCCATTAAAATAATATACGTAATTATATTATGTTTCCTTTAATTATCCATTAATATCATCACTCATAAATGGGATCAAGCATTCACTGTGCCAATATTTTGTCTACAATAAATCAAGATCTCCACTTTACAAGGAGAGTTTCTAACACCAACACTTGTAAATGGGTTAAAGCATTCATTATGCCAATCTCTTGTCTACAACAAATCAAGAATTCCACTTTACAAGGAGCGTTTCTAAATTGATTAGAAACAAAATACAATACGAAATAAAATAATATACGTAATTATATTATATTTCTTTTAATTATTACCACCACTTGTAAATGGGTTAAAGCATTTACTGTGCCAATATTTTGTCTACAATAAATCAAGAACTCCTCTTTACAAGGATAGTTTCTAAATTATCGGAAACAAAATATAACACGTATACTATTTACTTAAAAGATAAATCAGTAAAGCACAAGAGAGGAATAAATCTAACTTTATTTTATTACCAAGAGCTTCACACTTTGACCCAAGTAGACAGAAATTTATTTACACGTAAACTAAAAGAAAGAAAAAGAGAAAAAGAGAGAGAAAAGAAATTAGAGGGAGATTAAGGAGAGAGGCAGGGCACTGCCCAAAATCCTCTCCCCAGCAGTGTCTCCCTCAATTCCGAAATCTCCGAATGTGCCCCTTCTCAATTATGAATTGTGCCTAGTTATAGGCAATTGGAGTTACTGTAGCTTGCAATTTTGAATTGCAATTTGGAGCTACAGTAGCTCCAATTGCTTAACGTTGGAAACTTAGCAAAATGTCATCCATGACGTTTTGGTATTTTCTTTTTCTTTTTTTTTCTTTTTTTTAAAATAATAATTGAGTAAATGCACAGTCGTGCATCCAGTCATTTTTTCATTTTTGAGAGAAGTAGTCTTCATGAAAGTTGTAGGCCTGAATATTGGCTTTAAAATGGTTTTAGTTTGAGTCCAAAATCATGCCTAGAACTCAAGATACGGTCCAATTACTGCAGAGTGTTTTAGACCCGATTTCAGCTCCTTTATTTTGACTTCAAAGCCCAATATCACCTCCAAGGAGTCCGATTCTGGAAAAGTGTTCAACATCAAAGTTGTAGGGAATTGTCTAAGCTTTCCTATAAGACCAAAATCACATCAATCAGATATTTGCAACTCAAATTATAGCTAGTTTACTAAATATTGCCAAAGAGATAATTACGGTTAATTTATGCAATAATTTATTTAATTGTCTAATTCGCCTCAAAATCATAAAATGTGTCAAAATCAACTTAGTTAAGCCTAATTGAACCTTAAGAAGCCTAGTGAGAGGATTACAAAATGTATAAAATACAGTGTTATCAAGGACTAAGGCCATAACTATGCACCATGCATCACAAAGAACATATAAACTCAAAATAATAATATATTATTATTTTCGTGAGTCATAAAATTGGATAAAAAATATCGCGCTTTCGAATAACACACTATGCAGAGGTAGCATGGGGATCCCGCTGGGAACACTTGTGCTGCTGTTCAACACTTGAACCCTTTCGCCTCCTTGATGGCTTGACATCAACACTTGATGCTGCTGCCGCAAAATAGGAATAGGGTTTCCAAAACCACTTATGCTGTGCTGCTTATGTAGAAACAAGGATTCCATAACCCTTGCTGCCGTAAACCAAGAACAAGGTTTCCTAAACCCTTGCACCACGCATTGAGAATAAGGATTCCATAACGTTGTACATATCACATACATACCAGAAAGCTTCGCAAAAACATACATCTTGATACAAAACGGTTTTCACAGAACTTATGAACATCTTCATGGTTTTTGAAAACAACATCACAATTTTGCATACAACACATAAACCAAAATATGTTTTCGCAAAAGAGTTTCATTTGTTTTCTGAAATAACATATTATAGACCATATCTTTTATCAAAACAAGAAAAACAAACACGTTATCTCATGCAAAACGAAAATAGAAAATCGAGTCATGATTTTGCAAGACGCTCTGATACTAATGTTGGGAATTGTGAATACTTCACGCAGTGAAAAAATAGGATTCCCACTAAGGATCCATGTGAAAAGTCATAATCCGAGTTTTAAAAGCGTGATCAAAAGGAAGTGACGTGAATCACCAACACCGAAATAGCAACGATGTCTTTGCGGTATCCATACAAATAGACTCAGAACGTCAAATGTCCCAAAGATGAGCCTCACGTCTCTCACACAGTGCTAGCTGCGAAGAGAAGAGAAGAAACCTGTCGCTCTCTCACTCACTTTTTCTATAGGTGCGGCTAGGGTTCTGTAATATGTGTGTCTTAGCAGCCTCTTAGTAGTATTATTTATAATAGTGACTGCCTTAAGTGAGTGTGAGCAGTAGCAAGGTAAGCTGTGCAACCCTAGACTCATTTGGTATGAGTCTGGCCCATAATTGAATCCGAGTCCAACTTAGATTTATTGCTCCAATTTTAGTCTGCTCTATGTGTGTGACCCTGCAGGTTCTCATTACGTTGGCAGTAATATTAAAATCCTATTTTAATATTACAAGCAGTGAGCGGTATCTAGCAACACATCGCTGCTACCCAAGTAATAAGATTGTCAGTGATTTGACATAACCTTTCTGTGACTAATGTTTCCGTGTCGTTTAGTCCCTTTGTCAAGATATCTAGATTGAACACAAGGCATGGAATGCGTCACCCTTGTACAGTCCAATCATTCATTTCCTGCTACTCAAGTAGACTTTGTAACAACAAATGAAATCTATATCTCATATTGACTCATTTGAGTATGATCATACATTTCACAGTCTCACTCAATCAGGGGCCCCGAAGATATCGCTCCTGTTATGTAGGAGTAACAAATCCCATCCAGGTCACTCACATCCCTCTGCATGACTCGCGGTATGTCCAATAACCAACTTTATAATCACCTTGTTACAAATGATGTTTGATGGTATTAAAACACACAACTCCTCATGTAGGAATCGTAGTGATTTCAGTTCAAAGGACCACAAACACCATTGTCACTATGAGAATCGCTTACGACACTCATGTAACAATCTATGTAGTGTTCTCATGGTGAGTTAGTCCACTACATCATTACTCTAATATGTACCCATGTGAAGACTTAATATCTCATATCCATGACCCGTGAGATGTAGTCATCAGTATATGCACATACTAGTCTCAATGCATTATTGTTATCCTAGTTAACAATAATACTTGACTAGGGACATTTAAGAATAGTGTTTTAATTTTATCCAATAGGATCTCACGATCAAGTCAACCACTTGATGTCCTATGGCATCAAACTTTCTCTTCTAAGGACTTTATTATGTTTATTAAAAAGAACACAATAAATGAATTGTCTCATATATTAAAATTAGCATTATAGAATGTATGTAAATACAGACAAATGTATCATTCTCTAGGGCATACACCAACATCAGTTGTCATTTCTTGCTGTTGAGCAACCCTTTGATTTTGTTGTACTATAACATCTACCATTCTTTGTATTGCTGCCGCAGTTGCGGCCATACTATCGTTGTCACGTCCTGTGTCCATGTGTACACCTCGATCACGAGCTATTGCTTTTCTTTAGACTAAACAGAACACAATGAAAATTAAATACAATCATTCAAGCAAGATTAAACACACAACACAAACAAGACAGACCTAACCACAAACCCGACGAACTGAACTTGGGCTCTGATACCAACTAATGTAACACCCTCCAAAAGGCATTACAATTCAGACCAGCTCTTTTAAAACTTTACCCAAGCTATAAAAGATTTAATATTATAAAATATGGGTTTCAAAACTCTTTTCGCGAATAACATAAATTTAACGGAATATAAAGAACACAAGTCATAAAGAACTGAATAATACACTCTACATATATATACATAGTTTACTAGAAACTTAAAACTTACATACCAAAAGGACACAAATACAACTAACTTGATAAAACCTAAACAAGCCCAAGCTTATACACCTAAAGGGAAGGGTCCTCTATTGGATCCTCCTCCTCCTCAGAAGACAAATTCCCTAGCCGGGGAATGTCTCGACGGATGGGAGTCTAAGCAGAAGATATCTCGAAAACCTCCCAAGGAGTATAGTGAATATCACCCCACAAATCCCTAATAGGCATATAAAACTCTGCATGTACAGTAACATTAAAAGAAATGGTAGTGACCCCATGGCAGGTCCTACTCATAGATAGAGTAATGTCTCCAAATTACTCTATACGCTCCGTGTCCCAATGGAAATGCCAGGCATCAGTGCCTCCAAGAAACTGTACTCTAACAAAACCTAGGAGATCTCACAGTATCACCATCACAGTCTTCTCAAACAAATACTTAAAATAGAAACAAACAGAATAATAACATCAAGAGGTGAGATCCCTTACTTCACATACCAGCATGGCATCAAAGAAACAATAATAACAATAAAGCCATACAGTGTAGATTCAATAATTACCATCATGATATTTCTCAATAGATAACAAAATAAATATGCATATATATTTCACAGCAATATGTCAACAAACTATGCATATGTGCAATGAACAGACCCCTACCCCATGGAGCTAAAACCAAACATCGAGAGAATGATCCGGGAGTCATGACTATATATCGTCAGCCTCAAATCAAATGATTCAAAAATTATCAGCGTACCCATCAGGGCTTATACAATACATTCTACACCAGATCAAGAATAGAGCAGTATCTCGTCGAGATCATCAGTGTATTTGCAACAGTCACCACGGCACACTAAAGCTACTAACTGGCCACTTGTGGAATACTTGTGCCCTGACACCTCTAAGGTCTTTCATAGACCTTCACTAACGCAATTCGCACCTGCACGAATGTGTAATTCTTCTCCTAGGCATACAGCCTTAACAAACAAAGTCATTACGACTTTGACAATGCATGTTCAAATGACTTCATAAAGCAATAATTAATAATTACGTGACTTTCACGTAAAACCAAGCCACCACTGGGCTAAAATGTCAGCTGATGTCTCCAAGTCCAGTACATCGACCTGACAGCAAACTTACTTTTTTTTCTCAAATGCAAAGTATTTCTACTGCATTTTTACAAATGCGTAACACTATTTGTTACGTTACCAAATCGTGTAACTGTTAGCCATGGCAACCATTACCCAAGAGGGGGGTGAATTGGGTGATGACTGATTTTAATGCAATTTTGACAAATTATGCATTTTGAATAACTCAATTAATAAGTGCAGCGGAACATGCATAGCAAATGCACAATTATTAAGGATTACTCAAATATAACTTGAGTTATGGGATAAATCATGCAAATAAGCTAGGTATCAAATTTAACTCAAGCTTATATAGTTAAAAGCACAAATATAAAGAGATAGAGTTGAGAATAGCAAACACTAGGATTTATCTTGGTTCAACCACCAACCACTTGTGGCCTACGTCCAGTCCTCAAGTGAATCACCTGAGATTTTCCATTATGTCTTCAAGCTTCAATAGGTGCTTGACAACCTTTACAATTAAGAGCACTCAACACACCTTGGGATACCTCACCCTTGTGCTTGAGCCTCAAATAGGGATACCTCACCCTTTACAACTTTTGAGGGATGCCTCATCCTCAAGGGATACCTCACCCTTTTCTGTAGAGGGATACCTCACCCTCTCTTTATAGGTTATACAAAGATGTAAATGATAGAAACTCTCTCAAAGAGTAGATAATACAAATTGAAGCACTATGGGTATCAAGGATTCACACACTTATGGCTCAAAACAGAGTTTTGGAGAAATAGAAAGTGAAAAATGATTTTAATGCTCAAGAGTAATTTTCATATTATTCTCCAACATTTCTTTGATGCCCAAACACTTATATTTATAGCCCAATAATATTTAGAGCCATTGGGTAAAGTTTGGAAATGAATTCTTTATGAAAACTAGTCATTTTATGACTGTTGGGAACGTTTCTGGACAAGTGTTATTCGAATAAGAACACTGTTATTCGAATAAATATTGTGTTATTCAAATAATACATTTGTTATTCGAATAAATCCACTTATATCACTGTTTTCTGCAACTTTGTTATTCGAATAAGACTCATGTTATTCGAATAACACTTTGGTTATTTGAATAAATTATCAAAAACATGTTCTGGAACTTTTTCTGAGTTGTGATATTCGAATAACACATTTTTTATTTGAATAAGCCTTTAAAAATACGTTCTGGGAAGTTTTCAGAGGTGTGTTATTCGAATAACACATCTCTTATTCGAATAAACCACTATTGTTTTGAAAACTGACTTTAAATGGTCATAACTTCTTTGTTTCTTATCTGTTTTAAGCGAATGACCACTCATTGGAAAGATCTTTGAGTCTATTTTCATATGAAATAAGTTTCAGAGTAAAACTCAAAGTATTTTAAAAGATATGATCAAAAAAGTAACTAAAGGTCAGTTTTGCAAAACATAAACTTTACTATTTTTCATATAAATGAACTACCACCATGACTAGCTTTCCAAAAATAGTTTGTTGGGCATTTAAACATTTTAGAAACACTTGTAAAGATGTTTAAAACTTGTTTGAGCTTAGTGTGATCCCCATTTACCTTTACACAAGATCTAAGTCCTATAAGTTATTCTTGAAGATGTTGGATTAGATCTTTTGCCACCATCACTTCTTGATGTAATCCAAGCTTCCAAAAAAAATCTTCTCTTCAAGACTTGCAAATGCTTGGAACATCTTTTCATTTTCATTCTCCTTGAGTTGAGCATAGTTGTGATCTTTTGCTTTCTTGTTGCAATGCTCACTCTTGGTACTTGGACTATCCTACAAAGTATTGCTCACTTAACCAAACATAGTTAGTCCAAATTCATAATTCAATATCTTCATATGCATGATTCATAAATGTATAATTCTAGTTAGTCTAATATGCATACAAGACTTTCATAGACATATCCAATATTAATTCATTTATAACTCATATAAAATATTATTAGATATATTATATGATGAATGTTACATATATCTCATTGCATGATTACTAAGTGAAATATAACTAAATAAAATACATAATCATGCATGATACAATATATCTTATTAAGCAAATTTATGTAACATGATCAACATTCTTTTGTGATACATTTGTCATTTATTAAGTACAACTATAAAGCATAAGCATCATTCTTTTTGTTTTGTATTTGTCATCATCAAAACTTAACATATTAAACCACTGGGGCAAACCTATTTCCACAATCTCCCCCTTTTTGATGATGACAAATCACTAAAGAAAAATATGTTGAACAATATAAAATAATAGATATTCATGTAAGCATATCAAACAATTAAGCACAAGAACATATTTTTCTTTCCAATTTTCTCTCCCCCTATTTGATATCAACAAAAAGGCTTAGGAAGGAAATGTGATATTTTTCTCTCCCCTTATAAATAGAACTAATGTTGTCAAAGAGATGAAACAAGCATGCTTTCAAGATATAAAAGATTATTCATGCAATACTTGTCACATTTTGGTACATCAACATTTAGCATATGATAGCAATAAGCTTAAGAAATTATGTCTAGCATATAATATTTTGCATACCACATGATAAATAAGTATTACTTGATATCACTTGTTAGGAGTTACAAAATATTCATGTAAGATCATGGAATTGATGTTTTCAAATAAAGGATCATATAACTTGTCATATATCAAGCATTTCTCAATGAAAGAATCAAAAGATATGAAGTTTAAGCATGTTTACCTTTTTTCATTGATATAGGGAAAGAGAATAAGAGAGGATCTTTGTTGACATATTGATAGTATTAATAATAAAATACTTCATGTCAAACAAGAATATAAGCCAAGAGTTATAAACAACAATTTAAGTGTTAGGCTCCCCCTCAAAATATGCATATTATCAAAAAATAAAACATAATAGTTTAACATAGATATGCATATATTTAGTCAATAAGGATATGAAAGAAAGATATGTAAGAGAAGTAAGATAAGCTCCCCCTTATTGAAGCATAAGATAGATAAAGGGAAGTATGCATGCCAAGATCATGTAAGCACATTATCAAAAAGTAAGGCAATGATACATATTCTTCATCCATCAATCAAAAACCATTTTTAAGACTTCTCCCCCTTCAAAAAAACTTTTATAATAACACATTACATTTTCAAAAGTATTTTAGAAGGGTAGAAAAGATTTATATTGAAACCACATATTCCTTGAGAGTGATCAAATCCAAGTCAAAAGAGTATTTGAAAGTACATCTCTTCTTTTTCACATTGAACAAGAGCCTTGAAAAGATAAAACACTTTTGAATGACAAGACTTATCTTTTGAAGTATGAAGATTGATCTTTATAGAACATTTCAAAAGATTTATTTGGAAACTTTCTTAAATACTCTCTCAAGATTTAATAAACATTTCAAAGCAATGAAGAGAGTACTATATTTATAGCACAAATGGAATGATTGCCAAATTTTTTTAAGACAATTAGGAGATGATAATACTTTTGAAATCTTAAAACAAGTTCAAAAGATTCTCAAGGATATGGAACTTGAAAAGCTTCTTTCAAATATGATAGGAGATTTTGCCTTAAGAAAAAACTTTTTAATCAAATAAGAAATTCTTTTCAAAAAGAGCATGATTCTCATAAGTGTTATACTACTAAGAAACCATAGATCAAGAGAATCATATATATCAAACATTCATCATGATGAAATATGCTATATGTATAGAACTAATGTCATCCAACCCATATGCAATGACAAAACTAGCAATTTAATGTTCAATTAGGCACTTTATCAATGCTAAGCATACTTCTCATGTAAGGAAAGCATCTAATCTTTTAAGATCAATTTATCAACAAGTATCATATAATCCATAGCATATAGAATACCACAATAGTTTAGGGATAGAGATACTTATTGAGTTAGATAGAAAGTGATGCTCCTTTAGAATGTTCTTCATTTATAGGTCCTTTGAGTTTGTACTTTCTTCTATTGAGTATTTGATTTCATTGCACTTGAAGAAAGTCTCCTCATATTCCTCTTCCTTCAACATTTCTCATTTATCCACATATGCTTGACATTTCAATATTTGATGACTATGTGTCAAAAGTTCTCTAAAACATGGGTTATTATCAAATATCATTTAAACTTATTTACAAGCATAGTTTAGGTTGATATATAATGTAAAACATGTACCACATTATCAACCATGCAATGTTTGCTCTAACAAGAACAATAGAAGGTCATGTGCACTTGAATCCAAAAATATGATTTAAGCATTTTAAGGCATGATTCAAGTTTATCAGGAAATATATGATCAACATTAAAACTTATATAAGCATTTTGGGGCAAACAATGATCATGTTAGGCATGTAATATCAAGTAAGGAATTCTAACACATATACCAGTTAAGAACAAAAAGTCCCTTATTGTAATGAAAGAATTGAAAAACCATTGAACTATAACTTTTGAAATCATTTACTTCTTGTTTTCAAAATTTAAACATATCAAACAAGAAGACATATAACATTTTACTTTTCAATTTCTAAGTGAGTATATAAGACAATTAGGCATCAAAGAGAAAGGATTAGAATGACTTATGAACATGTGAATTTACATATTTGAACAAAGAGAATTGGTCACAAGCTTAACAACAAAGATATTACCATAGCATGTCATTCCAAGTAAAAATGTATGCATATCTAGCATGTTAGCATATGTAGAGATACTTTCAAGACATAATGCTAGAAAAGCATAACTTAAAACATGTTAAGGCATAAAAACAAATTTCTACTTATCCAAATATCACATGATATTCAATTTAAAGCATAGATGAGGATAAGAGATTGATATCACCAAAAGTGTACTATTTAAGTTTTTGTAGGTGACTCTAACTTCCATGCCTCAAGGCTTCTTGGGAATTTTTTGGTTCTCCATGTCATTCTTTTGTGTCTTCATTACTCTTGGAGAACTTGGACCATTTCAATTTTTTTTTAACCTTAAGTGGCATAGCTTCACTTCATTTCAATGCATGCTTGAGCTAGTAGTCACCCTACAACACAATTCAAAGTACTTTCTTTGGTATTCATCAATTTTGGATCCATAAAGGTTAGTCATTATGCTAAAATCATAGGCAAATAAGCATTCAAAATAATAGGACAGAACAGAGACAACCAGACTTAGCTTTTGCCAAGCCTTATTCGAATAAAAGTACTGTTATTCGAATAACATAGCAACCACAAATGTCTTTCTATTAGGCTTTATTCGAATAACATTGTTGTTATTCGAATAACAGCGTAGTAGCTCAAAGGTCGTGGGTTTCTGTCACCCTTTATTCGAATAACATAATGTGTTATTCGAATAACACGATTTTCCTAAAAGCCTCTAGAAGGCTTTATTCGAATAACATAACTTGTTATTCGAATAACAAGAAACACTTTTTAGCCCCTGTCATGTCTTATTCGAATAACTAGTTGGTTATTCGAATAACCAGTTGATATCAGATTGTTGCACCACTTTCTGTGAAATAATATTCGAATAAGGGGATCCTTATTCGAATAATGCTTACATTTTAGAATATTAACGAGGCATTACTGTGAGGCTTTATTGGAATAATGGGCTTCTTATTTGAATAAATCATTTGATGAAAATTAGTTTTACGAATCAATTAGTAAAGGATTAATTTTTCATAGTATGTAAATTGAGCAAAACAAATTAAATAATCAATTACCATTAAGCACATAGCTAATAGCATGCTAGCTTTCATGATATATAGACAATTCAAAACATAGCAAGCATACTTAGGCATTGTAGAACCTCATGTACCAAGATATATAATAAATTAATGAGTTATGGTACAATCATGTGCTAAACAAAATATTTAGATTTTACTAAGAGCACATGATTCTATTAATCACTTAAGGCCTACAAGGAATATACCTCAAATTTATTGACTTTACAAGTGAATGTTCATGAGAGGTAAAATCTTTTGATACCTTGGCTTTGTTGATCAAGGAAGCTATTTTCCTTACCCATTGCTTCTCTTTTGATGTTTTGAATTTTACAAGTTTCACATTTTGTACTTGAGAAGCTTTGGTTGAAGTCATCTTTCTTCTTTGATCAAAACTTTTACCAATGGGCTTTGGAAGCATTCCCCTTGATGATTCCTTCTTCACTTGACCAATTTGTCAATTCTTTTGAGAAGTTTTCTGCATAATTGAAATGATAGGAGGACATTTTGGTACCCACTTCATTTGGGTCCTTGAATGTTAGTACTAGAGCCTTTATGATTTTTAGGAACCCAAACCATGTTATTTCTCATATAAGAATTTCTTCTATAATTACACAAATGAGAAATATGTCCTAGATGACCACAAAAATTGCAAACAAGTGAATTTAATGATGGCTTGGTCCTTTGAAGATCATTTTTGAAAAACTTGAGCCTTTGGTTGTTATTACATTCTATACTATTTTTGCCACAAGCCTTACTTAAAATTCCATGTGGAATAGCATCAATTTCATTCTTATCAACAGCCATAGATTGTAAGCAAATAGAATCATTAGCTTTGGCAAATTCACAATATAACTTCTCAACTTGATTTTCTAAATTAATGCATTTTCCACAAGAATTTGAGGTTCCACATTTCAAAGGCATTTCCTCATCAAGAAACGCATATTCATTTTTCAAAATCTCAATTTCATTTTTAATGGAGGAAATGTTTTCTAAACAAGATAAATTTTTATTTTCTAAATTTGACAAACCATCATACAATTCATCATATGCACATTGTAGCTCATAATAGAAAGGACTATAATATGGTTTAGCATTATTTACCTCAAAGTCTTTTTTAAGGGAATCATTATCTTCCTCAATATTGTCCTTCAAGGATTCAAGAGCATCTTCTTGAGGACATTTTCCAATATTGTCTTCCTTGAAAGTCTTTTGCTTTTCTTGCTCTCTATATACAACTTTATGTAAGAAATCATTGTTAGCAAGATAGATAGAATCAAGAGCATCCCATATATCTTTAGCACTAGAGCAACTTTTAATTTTTGCATAAGTATCATCATTTAAACTACTTCTTAAGATTTGCATTTCTCTAATGTTCAAGGAAAAATATTTTTTATCATAGGCATTCCAAATTTATTTTGATTTGCAAGTAAATCCATCAAGCACAATATCCCACAAATCAATATCAATAGATTACATATAAATTTCCATTCTAGCTTTCCAATAAACCAAATTCACACCATCAAACAATGATGATTTATTAATTTCAAAACTTTCTATTTGAAAAGCTTTTAATGGTTACTAAACAAATAAGGATCTTTAACTCCAAGCGGTTAAGCTTTTACCAGAGCACGAAGCTCTGATACCACTTGTTAGCCATGTCAACCATTACCCAAGAGGGGGGGTGAATTGGGTGATGACTGATTTTAATGCAATTTTGACAAATTATGCATTTTGAATAACTCAATTAATAAGTGCAGCGGAACATGCATAGCAAATGCACAATTATTAAGGATTACTAAAATATAACTTGGGTTATGGGATAAATCATACAAATAAGCTAGGTATCAAATTTAACTCAAGCATATATAGTTAAAAGCACAAATATAAGGAGATAGAGTTGAGAATAGCAAACACTAGGATTTATCCTGGTTCAGCCACCAACCACTTGTGGCCTACATCCAGTCCTCAAGTGAATCACCGAGATTTTCCACTATGTCTTCAAGCTTCAATAGGTGCTTGACAACCTTTACAATTAAGAGCACTCAACACACCTTGGGATATCTCACCCTTGTGCTTGAGCCTCAAATAGGGATACCTCACCCTTTACAACTTTTGAGGGATGCCTCACCCTCAAGGGATACCTCACCCTTTTCTCTAGAGGGATACCTCACCCTTTCTTTATAGGTTATACAAAGATGTAAATGATAGAAACTCTCTCAAAGAGTAGATAATACAAATTGAAGCACTATGAGTATCAATGATTCACACACTTATGGCTCAAAACAGAGTTTTGGAGAAATAGAATGTGAAAAATGAATTTAATGCTCAAGAGTAATTTTCATAGTGTTCTCTAACATTTCTTTGATGCCCAAACACTTATATTTATAGCCCAATAATATTTAGAGCCGTTGGGTAAAGTTTGGAAATGAATTATTTATGAAAACTAGCCATTTTATGACCGTTAGGAACGTTTCTGGACAAGTGTTATTCGAATAAGAACACTGTTATTCAAATAAATATTGTGTTATTCGAATAATACATTTGTTATTCGAATAAATCCACTTATATCACTGTTTTTCTGTAACTTTGTTATTCGAATAAGACTCATGTTATTCGAATAACACTTTGGTTATTCGAATAAATCATCAAAAACATGTTCTGGAACTTTTTCTGAGTTGTGTTATTCGAATAACACATTTGTTATTCAAATAAGCCTTTAAAAATACATTTTGGGAAGTTTTCAGAGGTGTGTTATTCGAATAACACATCTCTTATTCGAATAAACCACTCTGGTTTTGAAAACTGACTTTAAATGGTCATAACTTCTTTGATATGATCAAAAGAGTAACCAAAGGTCAGTTTTGCAAAACACAAACTTTGCTATTTTTCATATAAATGAACTACCACCATGACTAGCTTTTCAAAAATAGTTTGTTGGGCATTTAAACATTTTAGAAACACTTTTAAAGATGTTTAAAACTTGTTTGAGCTTAGTGTGATCCCCATTTACCTTTACACAAGATCTAAGTCCTATAAGTTATTCTTGAAGATGTTGGACTAGATCTTTTGCCACCATCACTTCTTGATGTAATCCAAGCTTCTAAAGAAAATCTTCTCTTCAAGACTTGCAAATGCTTGGAACATCTTTTCATTTTCATTCTCCTTGAGTTGAGCATAGTTGTGATCTTTTGCTTTCTTGTTGCAATGCTCACTCTTGGTACTTGGACTATCCTACAAAGTATTGCTCACTTAACCAAACATAGTTAGTCCAAATTCATAACTAAATATCTTCATATGCATGATTCATAAATGTATAATTCTAGTTAGTCTAACATGCGTACAAGACTTTCATAGACATATCTAATATTAATTCATTTATAACTCATATAAAATATTATTAGATATATTATATGATGAATGTTACATATATCACATTGCATGATTATTAAGTGAAACATAACTAAATAAAGTTCATAATCATGCATGATACAATATATCTCATTAAGCAAATTTATGTAACATGATCAACATTCTTTTGTGATGCATTTGTCATTTATTAAGTACAACTATAAAGCATAAGCATCATTCTTTTTGTTTTGTATTTGTCATCATCAAAACTTAACATATTAAACCATTGGGGCAAACCTATTTTCACAGTAACATTTTTACATCATTTTTCAATCGCATAAAATTCTTAAAACATTTTCTTAATTGCGTAACTCAAAATCATCATTTTTAAATTGTGTAAAGGTTTTTCTATATATTTTTATTTACGTAAAATGTTTCATTGATATTCTAAGCTTATTTTTAAACTTTTCTCATTTAATATAAAATTTAGACTTTAATTCCAACGTTTCCTCACTAAACCTCCTCTGAATAAAATTTCCTAACGTTTTTCACAAAAAATTATATTATTTTAATTACGGCAAGATATTTCAAAAATCCTTCTCCATTACTCTTATTAAACTATCTTAAATAAAACATTTTAATTTTCAAAACATCCTTCTAAACTCATTTCCACTACTAAGGCCGAAAATTAATTCTTTCTGAGTAATAAAATTTGTTTCATCATCTTTTTAACTTGTAAACCCTTGAATCTTATTTTAATCAACTAATCATTGATGTTCTCTACTAACAAAATAATTTTCTCATGAATGCCCATTTGTAGGCCAAAAGGCTGTGAGCCTCAAGTGGTCATTAGGACCAAAAATTCTTGCCTTTCTCATATGATTTCAAAGCATTCAAATATTCAATTAATCTATTCATGCAATAGCAATTTCATGCATACTATCTAAATCATATAATCACACATAAAGCCAAGCAAGTACAAACCACTAAATACACACCAATCCAGTGAATAAATCCTCATATGAATTTTTCATTCACAAATCACAAATTTGTTTCTCACCACCAAAAATAGTTGATGAGTTTAATCTCCCTCTTACCTTAAATGATGAGCAAGCTCCTTTGATGTCTTCTTGTAACAAGATCTACCTCCAAGAAAACCCTTAAAACAAATCAAACATAAATTTATTAAAATCTAGAGCTTGAAACAAGATGACCATAGATCAATATTATGATCTAAGACTTTAGAATAAAATTTAGAAGTGGAGATCAAACTTCACCTAAGAATCTTCAAACGTGAAGCCTTGAGAAAAAGGTTGAAGATGGGTGATTTTGGAAAAACTCACAACTAGAAAGTGTCTCCAAATGTGGTCTAGATTCAAAATATGTATTTGGTTTGGATGAAACAAAGTTGGAAGGTATTTTGGGTGGGGTTGGCTGTGAGCTTCAATGGAGAGAAAATGAGAGAGTTTTGTGATAGCTTTTGATATTTTCTTCTTGAAACTAAACAAGATAGACTTAAGAGTAAGAAATAATCAAATTGATCACTTCAGCTTGTCCTAGAATTTTCCTCCTTTGCCATGAGATTCCTTGAAGTTGAGTGTCAAAGTTTTCTCTTCCAAGCTTGTCATGTAAGCTTCCTCCTCATTGGTTCAGCTTGGAAAGTCATAGCCATAATTGTTAACTCCATGCAAACTTCTCATGTAAGCTTGTTTTTCATTGGGTCACCATAAAGATGTCATAACCATCAAGTTTGACTAGCCATCTAGATATTTATCAATAGCTATTACCCAATGGACAAAGGTTACTACTACAAAACTAGTGGTTATTGTCCAATGGATAAGAGAACGTACCCAAATTTTATCAATAAGATGAAATTTCAGAAAAAGAAAAACTTTGAAATTTGTTCCTGGTTTCGGGTTTAGTAAGCTCCTCTGTCGTCGCGTCAATAGTCAAAAGTTTTTCGGCCTCGAAAATTTTTTATTTTTCTAGCACCGCCTTCAAACACACAGAAGTCCAAAATAATAATAAAATAATTAAAATAAATCAAATAATTCACAAAAATCACAAAAATTTGAAAAACATATATAACAGAGAAAGAAAGAAAAAATGGAGGGGGGTTATAATTATTATTAATTTAGACAATAATAATGCATTGAGACTAGTATATGGGTAGACTGATGACCACATCTCACGAGTCATGGATATGAGATATCAAGTCTTCACATGAGTACATATTAGAGTAATGATGTACTGGATTGACCTGCCATGAGAACGCTACAAGGATTGTTACTTGAGTGTCATAAGCGATTCTCATAGTGACAATGGTGTATGTGATCCTTTGACCTGAAATCACTACGATTTCTACATGAGGAGTTATGTGTTTTAATGCCATCAAACGTCATCTATAATAAGGTGATTGTAAAGTTGGTTATTGGACATACCGCGAATCATGCAGCGGGATGTGAGTGACTTAGATTGGATTTAATACTCCTACATAACAAGAGCAATATCTTCAGGCCCCCTGATTGAGTGAGATTGCGAAATGCATAGTCATGCTCAAATGATTCAATATGAGATATTGATCTTATTTGTTGTTACAAAGTCTACTCGAGCATCAGGAAACAAACGATGGAACTATACAAGGGTGACACATTCCATGCCTTGTGTTCAATCTAGATATCTAGACAAAGGGACTAAACTATACGAAAACATTGGTCACAAAAAGGTTATGTCAAATCACTGATATTCTCATTACTTAGGTAGCAGTGATGTGCTGCTAGATACTACTCACTGTTTATAATATTAAAATGAGATTTTAATATTACTGCCAACGTTATGAGAACTTATAACACCCTGATTTTTCATTTATTTTGATATTTATGTGTTTTATAATATTTAGGATTTTTTGTGAATTTTTGAGAATTTTGAATTTATTTTTATTATTTTAATATTATTTTGGACTGTATGTGTGTTTGAGGTGAGCCTGGAAAAATAAAAATTTTTCCTGAACCTAAAAGTTTTGAACTATTAATGCGGGGCTAGGGGAACTTACTAAACCCAAAACCAGGAACAATCAATGAAATTTTTCTTTATCTGAGTTTTTGTTCAAATCTATTATCTATTGGGTAAAACTATTATCGATTGTATAATGTTATTATCCATTGAATAATAGTTAGCATTAACTATTATCCATTGGATAATAGTTTCTAAAAATATCTAGAAAATATCTTAGTTGGTCAAAGATGGTGGTTATGACATCTTTATGAACAACAAATTAGAAACAAGCTTAGAAGAGAAGCTTTGGATGTCTACCCTTGATTCAATCAATGGTTGTGAGAGGTTGTAGTGAATAAAATGGTCACTCATTCTCTTCTTGTATCTCACGGCCAAGAGACATTCAAAGGAGACCAAAACACAATTTTCTATCACATTTTCATAAGCTATCATCTTTTATACAAAAGCTAACACAATTCTCTCTTATTTTCTCTCTTTTATCTCATGGCCTCACCACCCAAAAACACCTTCCAATCTCTCATAATTTAAACCAACCATACCACTTGATTCTAAACATCATCCTAAGCATCTTTTGTGTTATGATCAAGCCTTAGTTCAACCATTTTCAAGCTTTATTTTTGAGTTCAAGTTCTAGGATTTTAACACTACAACATTTTTGGCTTTAGGTAACGCTATTTTTAGCAACGCTTCAAAAGCGTTGTCTAAAGTTGTATAGGCAACGTTTTTTAAAAGTTACTATTAATTCTTAGTATAGGCAACGTATTTTAAGCAACGTTTTAAAAACGTAGCCATAGAGTGTACAGGCAACGCTTTTTAGATGTTCTCTAAATTTAATCATATTTAGGCAACGAATTTTAGACAAGCTTTAATAAACGTTGCCAGAAACATTATAGGCAACGTTTTAAAGTTGTTCCCAATTGTATTGCCTTTTAAAACTTTTTAAAATATTACTTAAGATGCATTTTTTTAACTTTTATTAATTTCTTTCAAATTTTTTGGCCAAAAAGGCGCAAATAATAAAGCCATTACGCGGGAGTGACCAAATTTTTCCAACCCCCTCACATTTGTCTGATATCACATTTGGTTTTTGTTTGTGAAGAAAAGCTACCAACCCACTCTCTTCTGTCCACATTGCCACATTGGGGGTTTCTGGCCACATTGCCACATTGGGGGTTTTTGGCCAAGCTCAGAAACGTAACCCACTCTCCTCTTGCCAGCACCTTCACGCGACTCTGATCTGCGACCAGCCACCTTTCGCCGGCACCACCCACGCGTCTCAGATCTACGACGAAGCTCCGGCAACCAACTCGACCCATGCGACTCAAATCTGCAGCGAAGCTCTAAGCAAGTATTTGACTCTATTAAATGTGCTTCTTGCTATTCTTCTTCAACCTCCATATTGACAAACTAAGTACAAATACAACATATGATTTTGATATTGGCATGTAACAGACGAATTTCACTTCAGAGAAGAGGAGGGGTGTCCTTTTCCTAATTTTTTCTGTTTCCCTTTTGTGAGTTTGGATTTGTTATAATAGGGGTTTGGAATGATCATTTGGATTTTAAAGAAAGGATTAATGGCAACTGCTTTAACTAATTATTTTTACTTCCCCACTAAGAACTTCCATTCGACGATCCCATAGTTCAATCACAGCATCGGATCTGACCAAGTATTTCATTATTGCTGGTGGTTTACGATCTGCTTTCATTGGTTCCCTGCAACTCCCAATTCGTGCGTGGATAGCATTGGATTTGGATTCAAGTTTAACAGAGTCAACGGTAAAATGTGGTGGATGATGGGTGATGCCGGAAGCCATTATTGTCCTAAGAAGACTGACGATTTGTGCGGCGATGTTTGTGGCCAGGTATACTATATTATTATTATTATTATAAATATTTCATCTTTTTCATGCTAATTTCCAATTTTATGTGTTTTTCATTACATTGATCTTTTACATAGTCGCCCCTTTAATTAATTGCTTTTGTGATTCTAGGTGTCTTTGGTTTCTGGGAAAATTTTAAAAAAATAAATTAAAAGAAAAAACTGAAATTGGATGACATTTGTGTGTTTAAGAATTTGATTTTGAGTTAGACACAAATGAAGATAGTGTAATCTCTCATAGTGGCTGGTCGTGGCCATTCTATACTAGAGTTGACTCTTTTTTCTGTGTGTTTTTATGTTTACGTGATTTTCGTGATCTAAGTATTTGGCTGCGGGAAAAGGATGTGTCTTTTTTCTTTAAAAAAAGCCATTTTTTTCCATTTCTTTTGTTTTTGAGGTAGAGGGGTTTGATTGCTCACATAATGAGTTTGATTGCATTTTGGGATTTATTGCATGTATCTAATCTCTTCATGATGTAGCTTTAGGCTTTATGATTAGAATTGCCCTTGGTGCTCTGCTTTCTTCCATGGTCTTCTGGAAATTTCTGATACATGTTAAATGATAATTGAAAAATATATATTGTTAAGAGTTGCACCAGATTTCAAGCTTTTTGCTGCTGTGCAAATTAACTTGTGGAGAAATGAAGAAGAAGCAACCATATATATGTTGGGTTGGGGTGTGTCATACCTATTACCAAACTTTGCGTGTAGTTTGACTATAGTAGCTTCTTCTTCTTGAGTGTAGTTCCCTCTTTTGATGTCTGGTCTTAAATAATTCTTCCACCTCAATCTGCATCTCTTTCCACACCTTGCAAGACCTGAAAATATATTGCACAAATAAATTGGTTTGTGAACATCACCGATGGATTCAAGCAGGAGAGAATTTGAGTGTAATTCATCCCTCTTTCGACGATTGACCATAGATTATTATGAATAGGGGAATAAATGGAAAATTGATAACCTATGGTGGCTATGTATATGCTACCAGAATTTAAAGCCAAATTAGAACGGAGATGCAGCTAGCTAAGACGAAGGGAATTAGTGACGCTGTGGAAGAGGTTCAAAAGTACATTTGGGGGACATAAAAGCACGATGACTTTCTGGTTGATAATTATTGTTAACAATTCAACTCAACTTGGCTATAAGAACTCAGTAAATTTGAGGTCAATCTATACATTGAACGGGTGTGTGCTTTTGTACATGTACTTACTATACATTAGTTTACTACATTATATATATATATATATATATATATATATATATATATATATACATACATATACATATACATATACATACATTACTATACATTCGACTTCATTAACATGCCAAAATGATTTTTTGCCATAAGCACATGCGCTCCACCTCCAGACTCAAAGTTGAAGGTTACTAAAAATCTCCATCTCTATGTTCTCTAACTTCTCCGTGTCCTCTATGTCCCTGTCTATCTACCTCTAATGTGACATAAAACAGGAAATGAAGAGAACACAGTAGAATTTATATCCAGCAGAATTGGTTTGGCCTTGTTGATTAATTCTGATGAAGAAATATGTCATTTTCATTAGAGTTATGGGATTTTTTTTTGACACATTGGATTTGTGCAAATGATTTTTCTGTTTTGTGTATTCTTGTTTCTAGGGTTGGAGTGGGATGTGAAATTTTGTGTATTCTTGTTTCACAATAGTGGTCATCTAAGCTCCACTTATGTTGAATATTAAGCTGGAATGGAAATATAACCAGTAGTGGTGTCATCTATTAGATAAGACCAAAGTGTTTTGAAGCTTTATTTAGAATGAGCAAGTGTAGTCAAATATAATTATAATATATTTGAAATATTCAGAATGGATTTTTTGCCAATATTTCACCCAATTCCATAATTTCTCTTTTTGTTTTTTCTAGCATTGGTAAAGGTACTCAATTAGCTCCTACAGTCTGAACTCAAAAAGGATGGCTAATCCCAACTCTTTTACCTGGTAAGACATAAAATTCTCCTATTTAAGTCTTACTTTTTATCCCGCATTATTTACCTGAACTGGTTTATATGGTATTATTGTTTAGACTAATTTAGTACTATGAATATTTGTGTTAGCATTTGAACATTAATACCAAAAATAACTTTCTTATCAGTGAATTAAAAGATGAGTTCAAGGAGTGGATGGATTTATCGAGGTTTAGCAAAGAGTACATTGACGGTGTCAATTTTTTCTTAGATTTTGCATTTACTATTGGAGAACCTAATGGAGAGAAGATATTATGCCCTTGTGCAAAATGTGCAAATTCTTATTGGAGAACAAGAGATGTTGTGTACGAACATTTAATATGCAAGGGATTTGTTGTGGGCTACCGAAAATGGATCAACCACGGAGAGGGGCTAAGCGCATTGGGTCTTGATGCTGATTGAAGACCCATGTGATGACATTGATAACTTATTGAACGATAGGTTTAGAGATGTAGTGCAAGAGGATGGGCTTCATGAAGGTGCTAATGAAGATGCAAAGAAGTTTTATAAACTAGTTGAGGAAGCAAATCAACAACTATACCCAGGTTGTGAAAACTTCTCTACATTGTCATTCACCATCTGGCTTTATTTGTTGAAGTGTCTTCATGGATGGAGCAATGCATCTTTCACATCTCTCCTTGAGTTGTTGAAAGAAGCTATACCTAATTTGAATATTCCTCCATCTTTCAACAAAACCAAGGCCATGATAAAGGACTTGGGTCTTGACTACGAGAAGATCCCTGCATGTCCCAATGATTGCATGCTATATAGGGGTTGTTATGCTGATAAAGAGTTTTGCTATATATGTGGAGCTTCACGATATATTCAATATCCTAGTGTCAATTGTGAGGCTGAATCTTCCAAGAAACCTAATGTAAATGCTAAGATCTTGAGACACTTTCCTTTGATTCCCAGACTCCAAAGGATGTTTATGTCTTCAAGGACAGCCAATACGCTTAGGTGGCATGAAGACGAGCGTTCAAAGGATGGAAAGTTGAGACATCCTGCCGATGGTCAAGCGTGGAAAGACTTCGATAGGCATAATCCTGATTTTGCAAAGGATTCTCGCAACGTAAGGCTTGGGCTGGCTAGCGATGGATTCAATCCATATCGGACCATGAGTATATCTCATAGTACATGGCCTGTGGTGTTGATGGCATATAATTTACCTCTGTGGTTGTGCATGAAGCCAGAATATTGCATGTTATCCTTACTAATCCCTGGAAGACATTCACCTGGAAATGACATTGATATTTATCTAGAACCATTGATTGAGGAGTTAAAGTTGTTATGGGATTTGGGAATAGAAACGTATGATGCTTCAGCCAACCATACTTTTCAAATGCGAGCAGCTCTTTTATGGACTATTAGTGATTTCCCTGCTTATGCTACGTTGTCTGGTTGGAGCACCAAAGGAAAGTTGGCTTGTCCTTATTGTAATTATGGGACTTGTTCTACTTATTTGAAACATAGTCGAAAGATGTGCTATATGGATCATCGAATTTTTCTACCCATGAGTCATCCATGGAGATCTAATAAAAGGTATTTTAATGGAGATACAGAATTTAGATCTCCACCACCAACATTAAGTGGGATAGAAATCTTAACTGAATTAGAAGACTTTGGCAATGTGTTCGGAAAGAAGCAGAAGAAAAAGAATGATGGTCCGTGGAAAAAGAGGTCAATTTTCTTTGAGTTGCCATATTGGAAGCATAACCTCATGCGCCATAACCTTGATGTGATGCACATAGAGAAAAACATATGTGATAATATTATTGGAACTCTATTAGATATCTCTGGGAAGACAAAGGATCATGCAAAAGCTCGTTTTGACCTAAAAGAAATGAGCATAAGAAAGAACCTTCAACCAAAGGAGACAAAAGATGGAAAAACCACTAAGTTTGCAAAAGCTTGTTTTTCTATGACAGCAGCAGAAAAATCTTTATTTTGTGGTGTCTTGAAGTCAGCAAAATTGCCAGATGGTAGTGCATCAAATATTTCTCGATATGTTCAAGTTGGTGAAAGAAAAATATCAGGCTATAAGACCCATGATGCTCATTTCATGTTGCATTACCTGTTGCAAATACCAATAAAAAGCATACTGCCTAATCCTGTTGCCATCCCTTTGATCAGTCTTTGTTCTTTCTTTCGATGTTTATGTCAGAAAGTTGTTACACTAGAAGAATTAGATCACTTGGAAGCAGAGATTGCAAAAACACTTTGTCAATTGGAGAGAATTTTTCCTCCATGTTTTTTTGATATAATGGTTCATTTGCCTATTCATCTAGCAAATAAAGTGAGATTAGGTGGCCCAGTTCAATTTCGGTGGATGTACCCTCCGGAAAGATATATGTGTAAGTTGAAGTCTTATGTTCGCAATAGAAGTCATCCAGAAGGCTCAATTGCAGAGGCATATTTGGCTGAAGAATGCTTGACATTTTGCTCAAGATATTTGCATGACGGTGTGCAAACTATGTTGAATAAACTAAGCTGAAACAATGATGAATGCTATAGTGAGGCTGACTCATTAGATCTTTTTCCTAGCAAAGGACGTCTTATAGGAGGGAAAAAGAAAGGTGTTCTAATTTCTGTAGATCACAAGTCACTAAACCAAGCACATGGATACATATTGATCAATTGTGATGAAGTACAAGAATACCTTAGGTACGATGCTTTCCTTCATTATCTTTCTTTTTCATAAGTAGATTAAGATTATAATTATATTAATGCCTTTAATTTTTTCCACTTTAGAGAGCATGAGAATGTTGTTAAAAATCAAGCTAGAAGAACAAAGTGGAAGGATGCAAAAATTCAAAGCCAAGACTTCATTGAATGGTTTGAAACTCGTGCCATGAAAGAGGATACTCTAGACTTCATTAAAGCTTTGTCTAGAGGGCCTAATTCTGTTGCAAAAAGATTTAATGGGTATCTTATTAATGGATATCGATTTCATACAATGCGGCGTGATGCGAGACGGAAGACTCAAAACAGCGGTGTAACATTGATGGCATTAACTACAAGCTTTGCTAGCTCTAAGGATGAGCACCCAATCACAGCAAATGTAACTTATTATGGAAGAATAAATGACATGATCGAAGTAGATTATTATGGCCATTTTAAAGTTGTGGTGTTTAGATGTGATTGGTTTGAAACTCAAGAAGACATGTTTGGACTTACTTATGTTCAATTTTATAAGAGATGTTACCATGATGAGCCTTTTATTCTTGCATCTCAAGCACGCCAATGCTTCTATAGCCAAGACCCCATAGATGAAAGCAAGCATTATGTCATGAAAACAGTTCCAAGAGACTTGTTTAGCCTAAGTGATGAACCAATTTCTGATGCTCAAGAAATTTATGGTAATGAGCCGTCTAACCATTCTATAAGTCTTGCTATGCCCAATGATGATGGTGACATTGAACTTGTGAGAAGAGATGTTCCAGAAACCATTATTGACATGGATGAATCGTTGTTCGATGAAATTGAACAAGAAATAGATTCTGATTTTGAGGACATGATGTAAGACATTGATGCAATTATATAGGGTTGTATATAGGATATTGAAATGTTATCAAATTTGAGGTGCTGTAGTTTTTTATCTCATTTTGTGTATATCTTGTAAAAAATCTTTTTCAAACCAATTAGAAAATGTCTACAATTTTGGAATTGTTTCATACATTTGGCCTAGTAGCCCCCTGTACATTTTACTGCCCCTGTTCCCATCCGGGACGCTTTCACATACATCACTTGGTTGTATAACAAATTATAACTAAAAATAAATAAATTCCATTACTAACTGCATGATTCTTAAAATCCATAACCACCACTGGGTTCTGGTGGTTTTAGCAGAGGTAGCTGGTGGTTGAGTGGGGTTAACCGCCAATAACCGCCACCACAAAATTCGCCAGATAAATCATACTTGTCCTACCATCTGAAACAGACAAATGCCCTTGCTAGGTTGACCTAAGATTTTTGTTGAAGATTAGATGATATTTCTAACATTTAGATTTAGATGTAAATTTCTATTACTGGAGTACAAATTTACACCTTCACCTGCTTAACAGGTTGCATCCAATCAATATAATCCGTTGACTAAAAATGGCTAAAATCCAACGGTTTTGACATGATTCACCACCGGTGGTTGCACAAGGAACGGTGCCATGAATGAACATCGAACAGCTTCGGGTTTCAGCTAGTGTACTCATTGCATTGCTCTATTAATATTGCAATGAGATATTGCAATAGGATTGATGGATTCTTCACTATAGCACGAGATATTGCAATCCTTTGCTTTTGTCCACCTGATAGTTGTATCCCTCTCTCACCAACCTGAAAAACAGATTTAGTATCACCTCTAAAGGAAAAACAACCATCATATTTACTTTCTTAAGAGTTATAGAACCATTTTTCAACCCTTATTTAACAAACTATGTGCTTGACACATTTATCACACACCATACAGTGGAATTCAAATGTTTATTTGTAAATTCTAGTATGCGGCCGCAATTTCTTTAGAAGAAGTGAAATCTTTAATACATTTGCTACCAGTTGGATTTTCTTCAAATAGATAACTTATAAATATTTATCTCTAACTGTTTGCAATCCAGTGTTGCAATTATTGTGATAGAACTTTCAACCATTTATAAAACCAGTATGATCATCATTTCTGATTTTCTTTAGTCCTCTCTTCCTTCTACGCCATATGCTAAAGGGGAAAAAATTTATAAGATAGGGACCAAGAATAACACTGCTGAAAATATATCACCACATGTCTAAGAAATTTTTTGGATGCTGTTTTATTTTAAAAGGCTAAAGAGCAATAGATCATACATCTTACCTGAGTTTCTAATCTATCAGGAAGATTGTTAATGAAAGACTGAGCATCTGAAAGCTTCACAACACGTTTTAGTTCTTCAAGAGTGGCATCATCTTTTCCGTATAGTATGTACTCCTTAATGCTTATAGCAAAAAGGGCTGGTTCTTTTCAATAAGACTATTCTCTTTTGAGATTAGTAAAATCAGAATTGTACTCTTCCTCATGTGCTTATATCTATTTTACGTATCCTTACCTAAACTTTCTTTTAATGTTTCCTCTCATATGTATTTCCTTTTATACTATGAATTTTACTTTTTTACTTTGAATCGAAGTACCTCATTGATATTTGAAATTTAAGATTCACATTTTAGTGTTTGAATTTCAAGGTAATAGTCAACATTGATTATTACCTTTCAAATGGTAGACTTAGATGTAATTGTTGGGTCCTAAAAGCTCTTTGATTTGTTCTGTAACAGAAATTAGTATTGAAGGTTGATTTATATGATGATAGAATCAAGCAGAAAGCTACGAAGACAGTCTCTGGCCTTTCAGGTACTGAATTTCAACTTCAAATCTTCCTCCTCTACTAAATCTCTTTAGTTTCAGTAAATTAGCTTAGCTTAACTGAAACTATGCACAGTTTATACCAACTGCATCTACCTTGTTACTCTTATTTATTACTTCAAGGCAGTCCTTAAAACTCTCTCCTGAGGGAGTATTCTCACCATCTACAGAGGTAAAACAGATCCGAGATGGGATTTGGACACTTTCTTCTTCAAGCAATTCAACACTAGCCTGCAATATGATATTTTGAAAATGAATACCAGAGAAGCTTCCTAGATTGTATAAATTAGAATTGAAAAACACAAAAATAAAAAGAACAATGATTAAAGAACAATGATTAAACCTATAAAAGGCTATGAAAAAATGGTCCTACAGAGGACTTTAGGAAAGAATCGTGTAAAACACAGTGATGGAAAAGAAAAAGGGCAGTGCAATTTGTAATTGAGAAAAAGATGCAATGTATATCCCTCTGATTCTCTGAAGACAAGGAAGGGTTATTTAAATTACCAATTCAAATATATTTTCAATTTCAGTCACTACTACAAAGGAGCCAGTCAGGTATATCTAGCTTCTTAAGGAATAGGTAACCTTATAGCTTAAGATACTTCATCTCACCAAGGATTCCCCCCAGAAATGTTTTGAATTTGAAGGCATAATTTTGCAATGCACTTGCAGGAAATAAAATATTCTATTTGTTTAATATCTTTAAATGGTAGTTCAGCACCCATTAAACTTACAATTGAGATTGTAGTGTGTTTTATATCTAGCTTTTTAAGGAATAACTAATGTGTTTATTTTTAGGAGAAAAGATAAATCCACAACCCTTGTGGCTTTAAAATGTCACAACTGATTGTTTTGTGCTGTTAATTTGACTGATTGTCTCTGAGATCACTGGTACAGAAGCAGAGTTGTGTTATTCTGTGAATGTATGGTTGTGTGACTAGAATGAGTCCCTGTTATATAAGTGAATTCAAACTATAGTCTTGATGTTGTTGTCTTATACTTCAGTCTTGCTTTCAGTTTTCCCAATTGTATCTGTAAGCTCTATATTCTTTGACCATAAATCATGGATTTATCTCTTATTCTCTCTTAGTGGTGCTTTTATCTTTAATTCGGACTAGGAACTCTGTAGGGAGGAATATAGATCAATCCATTGTTACTTCACCCAAGTTTCCCATAATAGCTCAATTTTTAAACAATAGCTCAATTTTCATTTATGTGATTTTTTTCCTTTTTGTAAATTAAAACAGGGATATTGTTTCTGACAGTAATTCCCTCTGAGTTTGACATTACATATTGTTAATATGTCTTGTATTGCCAATCCATTTTGGTGCAATTTATTAAATCCACAGAATATATTATTGTTCATTTTCCATGCTTTTTGCTTGTTCTTCATTTTCTAAGCTTTTGCTTGTAGTATTTAAGTTGGCAATTGTAATGTTATAAGCTAATGAATTTCAATTTGCCAATTTTTCAGATTAAAACCTTCACTTTGAAACAAAATGAACAAGGGAGAAAGCAACAAAAAAAGGGTGTCAACTTTAAACAAGGGATGTGAAGGTCCCAATAAGAGAGGCAATTTGGATCTCAATTTCAGTGCAAGGTCAAGTGCTGAATTGTCAAAAATATTTAAAATCAAGCAAGAAGAAGTTGAGAAGCTTGGAAAGAATAAAGTAGATGGTAGGCAGTTGAATGCTACACATACAGCCCAAAGTGAAGAAAATAGTAAATCTTTAAAAAGGAAGCATGCAACTCCTTCACAAGTCACTCAAAAGGATGAGAGGCAGCCTAAGAGCACTAAAATGAATTCACAAGTTGGAGGAGCTAGTCAAATGGGAATGAGGCAGCCATTGCCTACAAATGTGACTCAAACACAAGTTACTCAAATGGAAAAGAGGTTGCCTAAGAGTACTAAAATGACTGCACAAGTTGGAGGCTCTAGTGAAATGGCAATGAGATAACCCTTATTTACAAATTTGACTCAAACACGAGTCACTCAAATGGAAGTCCAAGGTGGTTGTCTCATGACACCAAGTTTACCTTTGTTGAAAGAAACAAGTGGAAAAGAAGTTCCAAACGAAAAAAAGAGACAATCAATCACCACAAGTGTGAACCAAGGGTCGAACCAAAATGATCATGGTCCTAAAGTTAAGAGGATGAATGCAGTTTGCCCAGCAATGTCTCTTGATGACTTCCTTGAAGAAAATGGTGTGTATGAACAAGAAAATCAATTGCTACATGATGAAGAACAAGAAGCTGAAAATGAAAGAGTAGTTCAAGAAGTTGGAGAAGTAGGTCAAAATCATCAGGTAGATGATCACTTCATTGACCAAGATGTTGACAGAGAGGAAGTTGAGGAAATGGATAATAATCCAGAAGGTAACATCATTGTCTTCAACTACTATTTTTCCAACTACTTAGTTTTCACTAATATTTCTCAAATACTTTGTATGCATTGACTTATAAAACTTATGCCTCTACTTATGTAAAATTAGGGACAGTGAAGAAGAAAAAAACTCGAGGCAAGACTGAATGCAAAGATATCCATGCTAGATCGGAGGAAGAACGAGAAGAAATCATTTTTGAGAAAAGAGTAGCAATTGGGCCCACTGATAAAAGTGTTTCTAATTTAAGCTTGTTCTTGGGCACAATTGCTAGAAATTCAAAATTTTGCCCCTTGAACTACACCAATTTTAAGGCCATTCCAAAAAGCTACACAGATAATATTATGAAATATGTAGGGTATGCGTAAGATTAATTTCTATCATTTTAAATGTAATATTAGTATATTAATGATGCTAACATCATTGTGGTACTTTCCTTAGTCAAAATTCATCATTCCAAAAGAAGGAGAAGATTGGGTACTTTCAGGAGTAAAGGAAGCTTGGAAGAGGCACAAGTGTAAGATCAAGAAAAAGCATTTTAGGCCTTATGACAACTCCGAAGATATGTTAAAGAATCGTCCAAGAGATGTACCAATTTCAATTTTTAAAAAATTGATTGCCTTTTGGAGTCTTCCTGCCATTCAAGTAAGATCTAAATTATAAGGTCATATTTCAATTTCATGTAACTTATGAGATGTATTTTTCATAACATTATAATTCTTTTTTTGTTTTATGGAATATAGGCAATCTGCAAGATGAATTCTGAAAATAGAAAGCGTCAAAGGTGGAACCATCGAATGGGACCTGTGAATTTTGCTAGAGTTCGGAATCGTTTGGTATTGTGCTTGAGAATTTGTGAATTTTACTCATTGATAAATATCTTACTTACTATTTTTAAATTTGTTGAAGCGTTTGGCAAATGAGAATGATGAAAATGTCACCCAAGTTGATTTATTCATTACAACTCGCACGGGAACAAAAGGAAAGGAATTGGATTTAGAAACTAAGAGTGCAATTGTAAGTTATATAATGTAAAATTATAACAAATGCAAATCTTTTATTGATGTTTAACATTATGTTTTGATGAGTGCTCTATCTTTTTGCAGGATGAAGTTCAAGATCGGATTGAAAACTCTGGAGAGAATGCTGATTAAGACCTTCAAGCTGTGTTCGGCAAGGAAAGGCCAGGGAGAGTTCGAGGGTATGGAAGAGGTGTCACTAAAACTAATTTAAAAATGGATGCCGAGATTGACGCTGTAAAGCGCAAGCACTCTGAAGAAATGTTAACCTTGAAAACTGAGATGGAAAATCAGAAGCAGGACACTGACAATCAGATGAATAACATGAAGAAACAAGTAGAGGGATTAGAAAATCTTGTGAAGGCTTTACTTCAAAGAGCTAGCCCTGGTGTTAACTTGGAAGACTTGGCACCCTTAATGCACTCATCTCCAGCTGATGCGAATAGTGCACCTAACATGGATAAAAATGGACTTCTACACTCTTCTACATCAATGCATATTCCAAGCCAAGAAAAGGTAATAATAACACGTTGATTTAGAATGGTGATTTGAATTTTGTTTCAGTTTCAGTTTGATATGAATGGATGGGTTATTGTTCTGGTTTTAGTCTTGATTTTTGCATATTAATTTGATTGAAAAAGGATGTAATATCTGTTAATGAATAATGGGAGCATTAATTGATGCTATAGTCCTTGGTTTGATTTTGGTTTTACATAATGGTGGTCTAGTCTGTCTTAATCTGATCTCTTAGATTGTCTTAGTTTTTTATAACATATGGATTCTTAGTTTCCAATTGGGGAGTGGCACTGCTCAGCTTCATTTTATGGTGGTAACTTCCTATTTACTCTACTGGTGTGATTAGACTTAAGATAGGGAGGTATGAGCTTGTGAATTTAATTTCATTCTTCTAAAGAGGAGGCCTTAATCTATGGCCAGCATAGATGGACTTGGAAGACTTTGACATTTTATAAGGAATCTTGTCATTTATTCCATTATAGCTTATTATTCTTCTTACTTAGATTTGTGATTTTGGTTGCAATGTTCTAAAAGAGACACAAACAGTAAGGCAACTCCTAGGAGGGTCTAGCATTATTGAAAACTGTCTTATTTTTATGTGTGCTTGTCATCGTTTCAGTCAGTCCCCTTTGTTCTTAACGGTTTTTAGTTTCTCATTTGCAGCCACAAGTTCAGCAGCTATGCCTGGTTCATTAGCTGAATGTCCTGCATCTGGAACAACCTGTTTCATAGTAATTAGTATGATTCAGTAACTTGATCACGTTATGCATAAGATTAGGTGGAATTAAAATTGCAAGGAAAACTTTTTTTTTTTGCATGATTGCTTGCCTAAGTTTCTTGATAAGAAGAAAAAAAAAATCAAAATCATCCTTATAATATATGTAACTAACCACTTTAATATTTTATTTTGTTGCTGAATTCAATATGTATTGAGGGAGACTACTTATGTGTTTTAGAATATGTATTTACATATATTTATTATTTTTTCTTTTGCAGTGAAAATATACCATATAAAGCAAAACATGCAGATACAATTATGGAGATTTATGAAGGATATTCAGCTTTAGTTTTGTTGGTTATTAATTTCATTTGTGTTATATATGATTAAGAACAATCGTACTACTTTTGTACAATAGTAGTAAATGACTTTATTTTTAGTTTTGGTGTATATATATAGTAAATACTTGCATAATTTAATATATTTTACTTGAGCAGGATTAGTTTTTAATGCGTTATTAATATGTGATTTTTTAAATATGTAAGTAGAAAGTGTTGACTACAAGTAGCATATATATACGTAAATTTTCAAAAAAAATGGCCTACGTTTCATGCAAGTTGCTTTATAGCATATTTAAAAGTAACATAACTACCAAAATCATCATTGCTTAAAGTATGAAAATGTTAGCAAAATTTAAACCTATAGGCAACGTTTTTTAGAAGTTGCCTTATGGCAAACTTAAGAGCAACAACAATAAAACGTTGCCTAAAGAACCTACATGTGCAAAACGTTGCCAAAACCTTAACTTATAGGCAACGTTTTTTACAAGTTGTCTTACGTCAAACTTAAAAGCAACAGATAGAAAACGTTGCCTAAAGTACTAGCTATGGCCAACGTGTGAAAAACGTTGCCAAAAGCTTAATCTATAGGCAACGGTTTTTAAACGTGGACTTAATATCAACGCAAGGAAAGCGTTGCCTAAAACAGTACCTATAGCCAAGATGTAAAAAACGTTGTCAGAACCATCCATAGAGAACGTTGCAGAAGCGTTGCCAGAAGGTAAGAATAAGCAATGTTTTTCACAAAGTGTTGCCAAAAGTCTAAAAAAACGTTGCCTATTATAATAGGCCACGATGGAAAAGGCAACGGCTTGGCAAGGGCTGGAAAACGTTGCCATAGACTTTAGGCAACGATTTTCAGCTAAAGACAACGTTTTTCAGCCCTTGCCAAAGGGCAAATTTGTTGTAGTGTAAGGTGAAGTTCTTGAAACTTGATTTCTTATTTGATTCTTGAAATTCTAAGACCACATTTGATCTATGGTTGTCTTACTCCAGCCTTTGACGTTAATATATTTGTGTTTACTTTGATTTCAAGAGCTACTTGGTGGAGGAAATTGATACAAAGGATCATATAAGGAGCTTAGGAAGCTACATCTAAGGTAAGAGGGAGATTAACCTTATCAACTAATTATGGTGGTGAGGGACACGAAATTTGTATGATGGTGATGAATCCATGTGGGGATTTATTCACCATATTTGTGTAGTTGTGTGGTTTGTATTTATTTTGCTTATGTGATTTTATTACTTTGATATTATACATGAACTTGTTATAGTAGAATTTTGATGTCAAAGTATGTTGTATGCTATAATAATCTTAGAAAGGAAAACAAATATTGGCTCCAATGGCCATAGAGGCTCATGACCTCCAATCCCTAGAAAGGGGAAATCAAATGCAAAATGTTTTATTAAATATTAACTTAGAGGATTAGTGGTAATAAATTTAATTAAAGAATTACAAAATGAATATGGAAATGAATATATTTTTATTACTAAGTAAAAATTGGATTTCGGCCATAGTATTAGAAATAGGATAGAGAATTTAGTTTGAAACTTAAAGTATTTTATTTAAGAGGATTTTTAATAAGGAAGATAGAAAAGGTTTCTTTAAATTAAAATAAATGTAAGTTTTGGAAAAGGATGTTAGAAAATATTATTTAGAGGAGTTTCAACAAGGAAATAATTTTTAATGATAGTTTGAAGTTTAAAATATTTTATTTAAGGAAGTTTTATTAAGAGTAAAGAACAAAGATTTTGAGGTATTTTGAATTAATTTAAATGATTTAGGTTTTAGTGAGAAAATGTTAGAAATATTATTTAAAGGTGATTTAATAAGGAAATATTGGAATTTAAGTCCAATTTTTATATTAAATAAGAAATGTTTTAATTTGAGTTTAGAATATTGAGAAAATATTTTTACGCATTTGAAAATACGTAGAAAAAATCTTATGCTATTTAAAAATAATGATTTTTAGCTACACGATTAAGAAAACATTTTAAAATCTTTATGCGATTGAGAAAACATTGAAAAATTGTTATGCGATTTGAAAACGTAACAAAAGTGATACGTAATTGTGAAAATGCGATAAAAATACTACGCAATTTGTTATAGCTGGTATTGGCTTGTGATATGCATTGAGTCATTGATCATGTATTATTTGTCAAACGGTGTCTGTGAAGGCTATTGTTGCCTAGGAGTTGAATTACACCTTAGTGTGAGTGCAAATTGCATAGTGAAGATCTATGAATGATCTTGGAGGCATCAGGACGCGAAATTCCACATATAGTCAGTTAGAAAGTGATACTGTGTCGTGGCAACTGATGCAAACATACCGACAATCTTGACGAGAACACTATTCCTATTCTCGATCTGGCGTAGAATGTCTTTTATAATGCCTGATGTACACATTGAAAAATTATAGCACTTGGTCAGAGGTGGCTGATAGACAGACAATATCTTCTGGATCATTCTCTTCGAAATTGTGTTTAGGTCCATGGAGTAGGGAAATTGGTCATTGTGCATATGCATAGTCAGTCATCATACTATAGTGATATATATGTTTGTGGGATTATCTGTTGTTTGAAGCAATGATTATATGGTGCCATGAATCTGTTATTTATACTGCATATGAGTAAGTATGATTCTTGTTATTGTCTCTATACTGCCATGATGGTATTGATGTAGGAGATCTCACCTCTTCGTATTATTATTTTGTCTATTATGTGTTATGTTATTATTCTATGAAGACTACAATGTCAGCGAGGCAAGATCCATAGGGTTTTGTTAGTGTACAATTTCATGGGAACATCGAAGCATGGAATGTCCATTGGGACACGGGATGCATTCAGTATGCTGGAGATGCTACCTTGTTTCGGAGTAAGACCCAGCATGGGGTTGCTATGATTTCTTTGGACGCTACTGTTTGCTTGGAGTTTTATATGCCTATTGGAGAGTTGTGGAGTAATCATAGAACTACCCCTAGGGAGGACTCTATGGGGATCCTGAGGAGGATCTGGTGGAGGATCCGGTACAGGACCCTACTCTTCAAGTTTTTGGACTTGGGTTAGGTTCAATTTTTATATGGAAATTATGTGTTGTTTGGAGTACATAAGTTTTATGTAATTAAGTTGTTACTAATCTATGTTATGTAGTAGAGATGTATATTATTCAGTTCTTGTTTCTTATGTTTCTATAATTAGGTAAGTTTATGTTATCTGCAAAAATGAAATTTTGAGACTTGTATTAAAATAATATCAAATATTTTATAACTTGGGTAAAGAATTAAAAGGAGTTAGTCTGAAATGTAATGCCCTAAAGGGGGTGTTAGATTAGTTGTATCAGAGCCCAAGTTAGAATCTTTTGGGTTTGTGGGTAGGTTTATCTTGTTTGTGCTGTGTGTTTCTCTGTGTTTGGTTTCCGAAAGGAGACAACATTGTTTGAAATGGCTACATTTAGTTTTCATTATATTATGGTTAGTTTGACGTTGAAGAAAGGGAATGGCTTGTTGTCGAGGTACACATATGGAAATGGGACATGACAACGATAATATGACTGTAGCTGCGATAGCAATGCAAGGAATGGCTGATGTAATAGTACAACAGAATCAGAGGACCGATCAGCAGTAGGAAGTGACAGCCAAGACTCAAAATTTGTTAAAGTTTAATCAATCTCAGGATACAAGACTCCATAATTTTGGACCAACTAGGTTCCAAAAAGGGAGAAAATGTATGGTCAATAGATTCTAGTAGAAATTGTATTTATGACCATCGAGGAATCAACAGCAACAATGAACAAATGGAGGAAGTACTAGTGGCAGCATTTTCGGTCAAACCTTAAAATTTTTACCATATTGTAAGAAGTGTGGAAACGGCCATTTGACGAAGGAGTGTAGGAGCAAGGAAAGGATTTGTTTCAGGTGCGGGAAACCTAGACCTTTTCTTAGAGATTGTACTAAATCAAAGATGGAACCTCCTGCGAGTAATGAACATGCGACAAGACCTCAA
The DNA here is from genome assembly GCA_029884595.1 of Ormosia semicastrata. Classification (NCBI taxonomy): domain Eukaryota; kingdom Viridiplantae; phylum Streptophyta; class Magnoliopsida; order Fabales; family Fabaceae; genus Ormosia; species Ormosia semicastrata. The sequence goes on from JAQQTO010000063.1 coordinate 59,308,536, forward strand.
GCAGGAGGAAGGGTCTATATGTTGAGTGGAGCAGAAGCCTCCCAAACTGAAGATCTTATCGAGGGAGATTATGCCATAGCAAGAAATCCTTTAACTGTACTGTATAACTTAGGAGGCAACCCATTCTTTTATGGTCTATGACTGTGTGAACCATTTAGGTTTAGTTGTGTTTTCATTTCCTTTTGACTTGAATATTACTACTTATACTGCTAAACTTGCTATTACTACTCAAGCCTGTTTAAAACTATCCTATTCTTATTTGAGATCGAAACTTTTTTGTTGATTTGATTTGTCTACTTCTTTCACAAATAGACAAAATCTTGGGGATGGATTGGTTACTTTCTAACCATATCCTGTTATATTGTTTCAATAAAACTTTAGTATTCCCTAAGACTAAGATTTTTGGATTTGAATCCAAAAAGTTCACTCCTAAATTTATTGGACCATATCAAATTCTTTGTTGGATAGGTCTGGAAATCTTCCGAATAGCCTTACCACTTTTCTTTCTAACCTTCATAGTGCCTTCTATGTATTTCAATTGAGAAAATATGTTCCTTATTCAACCCATGTCATAGCACCAAATACAGTACGACTAAAAAGAGAACTTGATCTATAAGACATTTCTTGTTAAGATTAAGGATAGGCGAGTGAAATAACTCAGAGAAATTGCCTTGGTGAAGGTAATCTGGAACAATGTGATGGGAGATACAACATGGGAACTAGAAGACCAAATGAAAGGAGCTGCTATTTTCTCTAAGATCGATTTGTGTTCTGGTTATCATCATATTCGCGTAAAAGTGGAAGATATTCCAAGACAGTTATTCGGATGCGTTATGGGCACTACGAGTATTTAGTAATATCATTCGGGGTAACGAATGCTCCTACGGTAATTATGAATTACATGAATAGGATCTTTCATCCCTATTTAGATAGATTTATCATTGTCATTATTGACGACATTCTGATCTATTCTCGAAGTCCAGAGGAACATGCTGAACATCTTAGTGTGGTTCTTCAAGTTCTGAAGGAGAAAAAGTTATACGTTAAGCCGTCTAAGTGTGAATTCTGGTTAAAGGAAGTTCAAGTTTTGGCTTTAGGTTGTGTGTTGATGCAAAATAGAAAGGTTGTGGTGTATGCTTCAAGGCAGTTGAAAGTACATGAGAAGAATTATCCTACTCATGATTTAGAATTTGTGGTAGTCATTTTTGCGTTGAAGATCAAGAGACATTTTCTTTATGGAACAACCTACAATGCCTATAGTGATCACATGAGCCTGAAGTACCTGTTCGATCAGAAGGAGTTGAATAAGAGGCAGAAACAATAGTTAAAATTCTTGAAAGACTACGATTTTTAACTTCAGTATCATTCCGGAAAGGTGAATGTCATGGTGGATGTCTTGAGTAGAAAAGTGCTTAGTGTAACTGCTATGATGACCAATCAGAGAGTATAATTTAGTCATTGGAAGATTTATTTAGGGCTTGTATGTTAGAACAATTAGGAGGTTGAGATGAATTCTTATCTCTGATAGAATTCACTGATAATAACAGTTACTACTCATGCATAGGGATGGTACCCTATGAGGCATTGTATGGACGACGATGCAAAACACTTTTGTGTTGGTATCAAGATGGGGAAAGTTTTGCGTTAGGACCTGAGTTTATTTAACAAACGACGGAGACAGTAAAGATGATTCAGGAAAAGATGCGGATAACTCAGACTTGACAGGAGAGCTATTCTGACAAATGAAAGAGTAATATCCACATTTGTTTTAAAAATGTAAGAGAAATTTCGAGGACAAAATTTTTATTAGAGGGGGAGAGTTGTAGCAACCCGATTTTTCATTTTTCTTGATATTTATAAGTTTTATAATATTTAGGAATTTTTGTGAATTTTTGAGAATTTTTAATTTATTTTAATTATTTTAATATTATTTTGGACTGTATGTGTGTTTGAGGTGGGCCTGAAAAAATAATTTTTTTTTCTGGACTAGAAAGTTTCGGACTGTTAATGTGAGGCCAGGGGAACTTACTAAATCTGAAACCGAGAATAGTTGACAAAAAATTTCTTTATCTGAATTTTTGTTCAAATCTATTATCTATTGGGTAAAGCTATTATCTATTGTGTAATGTTATTATCCATTGGGTAATAGTTAGCAGTAACTATTATCCATTGGGTAATAGTTTCTGAAAATATCTAGAAAATATCTTTGTTAGTCAAAGATGATGGTTATGATATCTTTATGAATAACCAATTAGAAACAAGCTTGGAGGAGAAGCTTTGGATGTCTACCATTGATGTAATCAATGGTTGTGAGAGGTTGTATTGAACACAATGGTCACTCCTTCTCTCCTTGTATCTCACGGCCAAGAGGCATTCAAAGGAGACCAAAACACAATTTTCTATCACATTTTCATAAGCTATCATCTTTTATGCAAAAGCTAACACAATTCTCTCTCATTTTCTCTCCTTTATCTTACGGCCTCACGACCCAAAAACACCTTCTAATCTCTCATAATTTAAACTAACCATACCACTTGATTCTAAACATCATCCTAAGCATCTTTGGTGTTGTGAACAAGCTTTAGTCCAACCATTTTCAAGCTTGATTTTTGAGTTCAAGTTCTAGGGTTTTAAGGTGAAGTTCTTGAAACTTGATTTCTTATTTGATTCTTGAAATTCTAAGACCATATTTGATCTATGGTTGTCTTACTCTCGCCTTAGATGTTAATATATTTGTGTTTACTTTGATTTCAAGAGCTACTTGGTGGAGGAAGTTGATACAAAGGATCATACAAGGAGCTTAGGAAGCTACATCTAAGGTAAAAGGGAGATTAACCTCATCAACTAATTATGGTGGTGAGGAACACAAAATTTGTATGATGGTGATGAATCTATGTGAGGATTTATTCAGCATATTTGTGTAGTTGTGTGGTTTGTATTTATTTTGCTTATATGATTTTATTACTTTGATATTATACATGAACTTGTTATAGTAGGATTTTAAAGGTCAAAGTATGTTGTATGCTATAATAATGTTAGAAAGGAAAACAAATTTTGGCTCCAATGGCCATAGAGGCTCACGGCCTCCAAGCCCTCCAAAGAAGAAATCAAATACAAAATGTTTTATTAAATATTAACTTAGAGGATTAGTGGTAATAAATTTGATTAAGGAATTACAAAATGAATATGGAAATGAATATATTTTTATTACTAAGTAAAAAGTGGATTTCAACAATTGTAATGGAAATAGGATGGAGAATTTAGTTTGAAACTTAAAGTATTTTATTTAAGAGGAATTTTATAAGGAAGATGGAAAAGGTTTCATTAAATTAAAATAAATGTAAGTTTTGGAAAAGGATATTAGAAAATATTATTTAGAGGAGTTTCAAAGCAAGGAAATAATTTTTAATGATAGTTTGAAGTTTAAAAATATTTTATTTAAGAAAGTTTTATTAAGAGTAAAGAACAAAGATTTGAAGGTATTTTGAATTAATTTAAATGATTTAGGTTTTAGTGAGAGAATGTTAGAAATATTATTTTAAAGGTGATTTAATAAGGAAATATTAGAATTTAAGTCCAATTTTTATATTAAATAAGAAAAGTTTTAATTTGAGTTTAGAATATTGAGAAAATATTTTACGCGGTCAAAAATATGTAAAAAAAACTCTTACATGATTTAAAAATGATGATTTTTAGCTATGCGATTGAAAAAACGTTTTAAAATCTTTACGCGATTGAGAAAACGTTTTAGAATCTTTAAGCAATTGAAAAACAAAATTAAAATCTTTACGTGATTGAGAAAATGTTGAAAAGTGATATGCAATTGTGAAAATGCGATAAAAATACTACGCGATTGGTTGTAACTGGTATTAGCTTATGATATGCATTGAGTCATTGATCATGCATTATTTGTCAGACGGTGTCTGTTAAGGCTATTGTTGCCTAGGAGTTGAATTACACCTTAGTGTGGGTACGAATTGTGTATTGAAGATCTACGAATGATCTTGGAGGCGTCGGGACACAGAATTCCACATATGGTCAGTTTGAAAGCGCTACTGTGCCGTGGTAACCGATGCAAACGTACCGACGAGCTCAATGAGAACACTATTCCTATTCCCAATCTAGCGTAGATTGTCTTGTATAATGCTTGATGTATACATTAAAAAATTATAGCACTTGGTCTGAGGCGGCTGATATACAGACAATATCTTCTGGATCATTCTCTCCGAAATTGTGTTTAGCTCCATGGAGTAGGGAAATTGGTCATTGTGCATATGCATAGTCAGTCATCATACTATAATGATATATATGTTTGTGGGATTATCTTCTATTTGAAGTAATGATTATATGATGCCATGAATCTATTGTTTATACTGCAATGAGTAAGTATGATTCTTATTATTATCTCTATACTGCCATGATGGTATTGATATAGGGGATCTCACCTCTTCTTATTATTGTTTTGTCTATTCTGTGTTATGCTATTATTCTATGAAGACTGCAACGTCGGCAAGACAAGATCCACAGGGTTTTGTTTAGTGTACAGTTTCATGGGAACATCGAAGCATGAAATGTCCATTGGGACACGAGACGCATTCAGTATGCTAGAGATGCTACCTTGTTTTGGAGTAAGACCCAGCATGGGGTTGCTACGTTTTCTTTGGACGCTACTGTTTGCTTAGAGTTTTATATGCCTATTGAGGAGTTATGGGGTAATCGTAGAACTACCCCTAAGGAGGACTCTGTGGAGTCAACTGCTTGGACTCCTGTCCATAGTTACATGCCTCGATCAGGGAATTTGTCCATTGGGGATCGTGAGGAGCATCTGGAGGAGGATCGAGTACAGGACCCTACTCTTCAAGTTTTTGGACTTGGGCTAGGTTCAGTTTTTATATGGTAATTATGTGTTGTTTGGAGTACGTAAGTTTTATGTAATTAAGTTATTACTAATCTATGTTATGTACTAGAGATGTATATTATTCAGTTTTTGTATCTTATGTTTCTATAATTCGGTAAGTTTATGTTATCTGCGAAAAAGAAATTTTGAGACCCGTATTAAAATAATATCAAATATTTTTTAACTTGGGTAAAGAATTAAAAGGAGTTGGTCTAAAATGTAATGTCCTAAAGGGGGTCTTACAGAACCTGCAGGGTCACACACATAAAGCAGACTAAATTGGAGTAATAAGGATCCAAGTTGGACAGGGATTCAATCGTGGGCCAGACTCATAACAAATGAGTCCAGGGTTATACAGCTTACCTTATTGCTACTCACAATCACTTAAGGCAGTGACTTTTATAAATAGTACTGCTAAAGGGGCTGCTAAGCATGCATAATAGAACCCTAGCTGCACCTACAGAAAAAATGAGTGAAAGAGTGACAGGTTTCTCTTTTATTCGTAGCTAGGATTGGGTCAGAGACGTGAGACTCCTTTTGTGGACGTTGGACATTTGTCAATCTACTCATATGGATACCATAGAGACATTGTCGTTGTTATGGTGTTGGTGATTCATGTCACTTTTGTTTCATCTCGCTTGAAGTGGTAAACTCAAAACATGGATTATGGTCTGTTTTCACATAGATCATTGGTGAGAATTTTTTTTCTGCTACGTGATGTATCCCCAATTACCAACTGTCCATAGTACTATCCCTTTGCTCAAACCTTAGAAATTCCAATTTCTTTCCTTTCCATAACTCAAGGCAATAATACTTGTCTAGGAAAGTAGCTCTAAACACCTCCCAAGTGATTCGAGTGCCAACTGTCTTTAGTAACCTCTCAGCTTCAACTTATTAACTTTCAGCTTCTCTTACTAACACACAAGAAGCAAAGGTCACTTCCTGTCCATCAGAGCATGCTATGACCATAAATATCTCTTCCATCACATGAAGCCATCTTTCAGCTCTGACTGAGCTAAACTCTCCCTTGAAGAACAAAGGAGTAACTTTTCTTAACCCTGAGAAATAGCGATCCCTCATAAGTTCCTCGTTGTCCCACAACATACTAAGTGAGTCCTTTTCTATCTGTTCTAATATTCTTCTACTAATGGTAGTCTGCTCTATCATTACAGCAGTCATTTCTCTAAGAGCTCTGGTAATCTCCTCCTTTACTAGTCTCCTAGTCTCATAGGTTCACCTAGTAGTTGCCACAGTTTCCCGTACACATAGTACAATACATATTGAGTTAGCAAGGCTCAATATCATGTAACTGTGCAACAATCACCATTAACATCGATACCTAAGGCAAGTCATGAAATTCCATTTGCATATCTCATAAAGAAATAAAAGAATGCATAACTCTCTATTAAACTACTACTCATGCCTAAGCACAATCAGTCCATAACCCAGCTCAACAGGAAGAACTGCTCTAATACCAAAATGTAACATCCTAATACAGATATCTAGGTATATCATAGATACACAAAGATATACAACACTAGAAACGTCACTTCTACATAATACATACTAACATATATCCATAATCATAATTAAGTAATTATAGAAAGCCTTGAGAGATTGCTGAAAAACATAAACCTCATACAAATATATATACAACACTAGCCACAAAAGTGGATATTGTAATACCTAACTCTCTTAAACATACAAAGCAAATATAAACTTATACATAAGCTTTGTCTACTAAAGCATATAAAACTATACTAGTCTTCATGCTTCACCTTCATTCCATTATCAGGGTCTGTACTTGGATGTACATGGAAGAACAACTGGGGTGAGAATTACAATTCTCAATAAAAGCAATTCTAATACCAGCTAGTTATACATTGCATAAACAAATATAACAATTGCTATAACTACTATCATAGGAGTTTCCTCCACTAATCTCACAACTGCACACTTTCAAGTAGTGTGGTCTAAACCGATAGCCTACATACTGTTAGATATAGACAACTGCGCATACAATTATAAATACCAATAGTAACAGACAATGCCCATACAACTGTCTGTAAATGCAATGCAAATGATATGTAATATGATTATGCCAAAGAATATCCTAAAGAAATACTTGTGCAAGGTTTTGTTTTAAAATACATGCCAAGTTTATTTTGAAAACCAAGAAGTTTACTGGGAATTGGTTCAGTATATTATCCTTTGGTAAATAGGGCAAGCCCATCCTCACATTACTCTTATCCTGGCACTATCGAGAAGGTCAGGCTGAGTCCTTGTTCAAAAGAACCTTCTAGACTTCCCACTTATCTCCCTTGGCCTTGACACTATTGAGATATCAGGGTTGAGTCCTTGTTCAAAGAACCTTTCGGACACTCCATCTATCTCCCTTGGCCTCCATGATTGTGCACTATATCAAAGGATACTCACCAAGATCTACTAGACCATATCCATAGACATACATCTAAACACCACTTCATCACTCATTACCTCTTAAGTGATCTCTATGCAACACTAACTTGCTAGAGTGTTAGATACTCACCTACGGTAAACCATTACTCTTGGCTACACTAAGGTTCTTACCTTTCACATACATACTAAAAACTATAGCTAGTATGTAAAAGATGTAGTGCTGTGTTTACCTTGTACAAAAACACCACCATAACTTTCTTACCAAGTTCATTCTAGTATCTCTAACTCCCCTTTTATTCTTAGGAGAACTTATGAACTAAGGCAAGTAACTACTGCTAACTGAACTAGGCTTACTTGTATCTAGTTTACCCTATCATCATCACCTCATATGTGATTTCAAATATACCATTAAGTTGCCTAAGGGTCTAGGTACATTCTCAAGGTAATCCACTACTCTTGGATCTCCTAAGGTTCATACCTTCCTCATCCTTACTAGAGTGAATACCACAATCCATCCTAGTATACTTATATCTAATGCATAATCTTATCACATCTTGAGTGATATCTAATGCAACACTAGGTTGCCTAAGGTGCTACATCCTTACCTACGGCAAAAAACCTATTTTGGATGCTCAAAGTCTTATGCTTTCTCATGCTTGCTAGGTGACAATTCCCCTCTTAGAATATCCCTATTTGTATCTTAATACTTTTTTTAAGCATATAAAAATGATTCCATCTAATTAAGAACTTCAAAACATCAAAAATGATATTTTCAGCATTTCTGGTCCTCACGCCGCAGCACAAGACTAGGCACGCCATGGCGCCCTGCTCTCTGCCTGTTGAAAACTGAGAACCCGAGCCTTATACGCCACGGTGCACTCAGCAAATTCCACCTCATGCCTCGACATGACCTCTTCACGCCGCGATGCGCATAGCAGAAACTGGGTTCTGCAGAATTTTTACAGAACCAGGGATTGTTCCAATGGTTCTCTTCTTACTTCTAATCATTCTAAATCATTTTCTTTGTGATTTCTAGCACCAATCTAGGCCCCTAAACTTGTTGTAACTGTTATACAACCTATTGATTCACTTAGGCATAGATTTAGCTTCAGAAATATATAACTCCAACCATTTCCAAATTCAACATCTATGAACCTTAATGGTTGATCTTGAGCCATAAATGGCCATCTTACAATTACTAAGCTAAAACCATACTAAACTAGTCCTTGGAATCAAGAACCAAGCCAAGAACATGGATTTGACTCTCCAAACCTAACTTCCTATTCATAGAAGCCTAGGTTCAATCAAGATGAACAAAGGAAAAGGATGAATAGAAACCCCTTACCTTTTGTATAGATGATCATCTTTAAGCTTGAGTTTTGATCTTGATCTTCCTCTTCTCCTTCTCTTTTTTCTTCTTCCTTTCTTCCTGTAACATCCTAATACAGATATCTGGATATATTTAGATTATACCGAGATAAACAGTACTAGTTGCATCACTTGCTACATAACTAACTAATAACATATATCCATAATCACAATCTAGCAATTATAAAGAGCCTTGAGAGAATGCGGAAAACATAAACTCAAATACATATATATATAACCTTAGCCAACAAAGGCATATTGTAATACATAACTCTTAATACATACAAAGCAAATATAAACTTGTACATAAGCTTTATCTACTAAAGCATATAAAACTAAAATAGTCTTCATGCTTTGCCTTCTTTCCCTTAGTAGGGTCTGTACTTGGATTTATATGGAAACACAATGGGGTGAGAATTATAAATTCTTAGTAAAAGTAATTCCAATACTAGCATGTATTTATTCTTAAAGAATAAATCATCATACATAACATAATAAACATAATCTTAACTCATACTAAAAAGATATATTTACTCACTCTACAAGGTTTAACTTTCATAACTAGATAAACTAAGTTAACATGCGTTCTATCATACCTACTTATTTACTTAGTTCGTTTAAGACCTAAGCATATTCTACAAGGAACTTTGACTTCTTATGTTTACCCTTTGTAGAGAAGAGAATCTGTAACCTCATACTACATGTAACCCTAGCACTTGGTCAGGAATAACTTGTCCCCTTAAGAACTTCTGATTCCTTTCCTTCTGGGCAAATGACCTTTCATCATATAAAGTCACATTCTTTGGAAAACACTACCAATCCATCCTAGTTCATTTGCATCTAATACACTACATCATCACTCATTACATCTTAAGTGATATAAACACCACAGAAAGTGGCTTGAGGGTCTAGATACCTACCTAAGGCAAACCATTACTCGAGAATGCTCAAAGGTTCTCATAACTTTCCTATAGACTCAACTCAATCTAATCAAAGAGTCTATCTTAGCTAATGCCTCATTCAACCTTGCTTAAGGAGATGAATGTGCATTTCTCTAAAAACTTCACATACTTAACTCAAATTCAACTACAAGTGAGTAATTCATGCATCTAGATAAGTATAACATACCTATCTTAACTGTATTTAGCTTACCTTATTATCACACCACTAGTAGTAACCTATGCCACACTAGAGTGCTCAGGGTCCTAGATACTTAACATTTTCTAATTTGGTCACCTAAAAAAGTCATTTTTCATGAATGCACTAAATGTACATCCTAACTTTTAAAATTCTAGAATTTTATAGGCAAATAGCCTTATATCATATATTTCAAATGACAGAAACCTCACTTTATTTGACTTAGTGTAGCTAAAGTTATGCAACAAAATGCATAAGTTGAAACAGGGTAATTAGCTAACTTACTAGATTCTATACTTATTTTAAATAGAAACTGGGAATGCATAAAGAGTGATAAATTCTTGAAATTTTTACTACTCATAGTCTTACATGTTAGCTTTAAAATGCCACTAGTCTCATGCAAAAATGACTAGAAGCAGGAAGCTATGCAATTTGGTTTAACAGGTGTTAGTCTGCTTGTTTCTGCAGAATCTAACCTAAAATCAAACATAAAATGGGTCTAACTGGGTTGCAATAAAAATAATTTTTTTTTACCAAATTAAGCCTTGTGTCTTAGCTTTCAATTGCAAGAAGAAGCAGGTCAATCTGATGACTACAACTCAAGTTATACAGTAAACACTACATGCTATCAGGATGTTGCCCTATCTCATGCCTTGGCAGGAGTTTACCACGCCTAGGCGTGGTGTAACGCCCTCCTTTTTGGGCATTACATTTTGACCAACTACCCTTAATTCCTTACCCAAGTTATAAAACATTTGATATTATAAAGCATAAATTACAAAGTTCGATTTCTCTTTTCTCGAATAACATATGTAACGTAGTAAAATACAGATTTCAATTTTTCCTTTCTTAAAGGCATAAACTTTAAAATAACCATAACAACACAAGATATAGTTACTTGATATTACACCCCAAAAAGAATATACATATCAGTGGCAAGGACCATAGTCCACCCAAAATATAATAAAGTCTGTACCCAAAATACATTACAACCACTAACAACGACATATATATATACTGGCCCAAGTCTAGATACCTAGGGAGCAGGATCTTCCCCTGGACCCTCCACTGGATCCTCTTCAGACTCCTCCGTTGGTTCCTCCTCTTCGGACTCTTCCCCAGCCAAATCTCTCAACTGTGGCAGAAGCTCACGGATAGTAGTCCTAGCAGAAGATACCACAGGGTCTGGATCCTCCCGAGGAGTATAATGCAAGTCACCCCATAGCTCCCTAATTGGCATGAAGAACTCTAAACGCACAAAAACACTAAGAGAGAAGAAAGGGGCCCCATCACGGGTCTTACTAATAGACAGAGTCAATTCTCCTACATTTCTAATCCTTTCTAAACCCTAGTTGATTCACCACGCATCTGAACCTCCATGGAATAGAACTCTGACAAAACCAAGAGAATCTCTACGAGCAACCATCCAAAAGCGAACAACAAAACTACAGATTTTCTTTTGCCTTCCTTAATCTTTATCAACGGTAACACATAAAATTAGAAAACAAGTAGAATAGAAATACAAAGAAGTGAGATCCTCGATATAAATACCAATATGGCAGCAAGAGACAGCAAAGCAATCAAAATCACAAAATACTAAAATAACCAGTGCAGTCATAAAGTTCTTAATAGACAATACAATAATATATCTACAGGCAGTTCCACAATATAACAAGTTACAATAAAATGCTCAATGTCTATGTGAATGCATAATGGACTGACATATACTCCATGGAGTTCTAACTAACATCAAAGAGAATGATCGGGGAGTCAGTGTTTGTATCTCGTTAGCCTCAAATCATGTGCTTCTCAATCTCATCAATATAAGCAACATGGTTATACATGACACTCTCAAACAATTCAAGAATAGGATAGTGCCTGGCCGAGATCATCGGTGCGTTGCACAGTCACCATGGCCCAGTAGAGCTACCTACTAGCCACATATGGGATACCCGTGTCCCAATGCCTCCAAGTTCAACCACAAGTGAACTACACTATGCAATTCACACCCGCATAAAGGTGTAATTCATCTCCTAGGCATACAGCCTTAACAACAAGTCATTCCGACTTTCATAATGCATGATTCATGACAATAATCAGTAATATTCATAAAACACAGAAGACTCATGAAGAGGAGCCACAACAAGGCTTAAGTTATCACTGACATTCCCGGGTCCAGTACGTCAGCCCGTCAGCACAAGGCTATTATATTCTATCACAAGGTATCTCATTTATACAAGTTCAAGAACCATCCTTTCACTTTTAACTTTAATTGTAATACTTTCAAGAATCATTACGGAAATTCACTCAAATCTTGAAACTCTCCAAGTTGAGTTTCTCTAGGTAATATATCCACGCATTTTTCATGAAAAACCTAAAAGGAAAACTACGTTGTATTAATTTCATAAATTCCTTTCTCTTTTTTCATAAGCCCTAAAGGTATTCTAATTTATTATGAATTCTCTTCCTCACCCATTTTTCCTCTCAAGGCCGAAACCTCTCTCTCTAACTAAGGGGCCAAATTTATTTTACCACTCACTCATTATTACCAACCCTCAATCACCCTTCCTTTCTCATCTAAACACTTAAGTTTCAATTCAACATAACATTTTTATCTTGACTACCCTATTTAGGCCTTTGGCTGTGAGCTCTCTAGGGTGTTAGGGCCTCAAATTTTTCAACTTCCACAAGAGATTTCAAGTAAACATCAAACTTTTCATTCCATCAAGATCATAGGCAACCTCAAACCACAAAATCACATAGAACAAAAATCATAAAATCATATAGAGCAAACATCACAAAATCACATAGAGCAAAAATCACAAAATCATATAGAGCAAAAATCACAAAATCACCAAGAATCAATACAATAAGGTGAGTAATCCTCAATGGATTCCTCACTTTCTATACACCAATTTTGTCCTCTACCACCATGAATAGTTGGTGTGAGTAATCTCCCTCTTACCTTTGAAGGTATCCAACCACCTCTTGAAGAACTTTTTGAAGCAAACCTCCACTCCCAATAGTCTCTTGAAAAATGAAAATGGTATACCAAAATCAACATTTTAGGTTTTGGAAAAGAATGATCATGAATCAAGATCATGGTCTTGAAAAAAGAAAAGAAAGAAATGTGGAAAAGGAGAAACCTTTACCTTAGAAATCCTCAAACCCTAACTTGAAAGATGCTTGAAAAGTGATGAACAAGCCAAGATCTTCACTTCAAATGGTCTTAGAAGGAGATGTAGATTCAAGAAATATGATTGATTAGAATTAAAGAAGGAGAGAAAATGGAAGAAGAAAGTGAGAGAAAATAAGAGAAAAGCCTTTTGAGTGAAGAGAGAGAAAGTGATAGAAAAGTGGTAAGGTGAAAGAATGAAATGAAAACTTAACCACAGTCTCCTTTTCCCCCCTCATGGCTGTGCACTCCCTTGGGAGAAGAAGCTAAGCTTCTCTTGCAAGCTTCTGCCAAAGCTTCCTTGAGAAGATTCACACTTTGCCCAAAAAGTCAACAATGATGTCATGTGGTGATGTCACTTGGATGATGTCATAAAAGTGACCAGATAGAAATAATCCACTAAATTTTTACTACAAGCTATTATCCGATGAACAAAAGTTACAGTTAATAAAGCTAGTATTTATTATCTAATGGAAGTTGAGCATATCCAAATTTTATCTATCAGATAAAATTTTAAATAGTGAAAATTTTGAAAACTGTCTCCGGTTTCGGGTTTAGTAAGATCCCTAGGCCTTGGTTTAACAGTCCAAAATTTTACAGCCTCGAAAAATATTTTATTCTTTCGGCCCCGCTTAACGCACATGCAAATCGAGAAATATAATAAAATAATTAAAGTCACCCAAATAATTCACAAAAATTTATAAAAATCACAAATATTATAAAAAACATATATAACAAAAAATAAAGAATTTTCGGGGTGTTACAACTCTCTCCTTCTAGAAAGAATTTCATCCTCGAAATTAGTTATACCTTAGAACAAATGCGAGTATTGCTCCTTTATATTGTCCTCCAACTCCCAGGTTGCATCTCCGGTCACATCATTCCAGATTACTTTTACTAATGTAATTTTCTTGCCCCTGAGTTGCTTCACTCTCCTATCCTCAATTTTGATAGGAAGTGTTTCATAGGTCAAGTTCTCTTTTAGCTGTACTGTATCTAGTTCTATGATATGGGCTGGGTCAGGAATACATTTTCGTAATTGTGACACATGGAAGACATTATGAAGGTTGGAAAGAAAAGATGGTAAGGCTATTTGGTAGGCTACTAGACCTATCCGACGAAGAATTTGATATGGTCCAATGAATTTAGGAGTGAGTTTTCTTGATTTAATAACCCTTCTGACACCAGTCGTTGGTGTGACTCTCAAGAGTACATGCTCACCTTCCTCGAATTCAAGAGGTTGTCATCTCTTGTCAGCATAGCTTTTCTGTTGGCTCTAAGTTGCTCTCATCCTTTCTTGAATCATCTTAACCTTATCAGTTGTTTGTTGCACCAGTTCAGGTCTTATTGCTAAATTTTCACCATCTTGGTACTAACATAAAGGTGTTCTACATCGTCGCCCATACAATGCTTCATAGGGTGCTATCCCAATGCTTGTGTGGAAACTGTTATTATAGGTGAATTCTATCAAAGGTAAGAATTCATCCCAACTCCCAGTCTGTTCCAATACACAAGCTCTTAACAGGTCTTCTAGTGATTGGATTGTCCTTTCTGACTGATCGTCCGTCTGCGGGTGATACGCAGAATTTAGATGAAGCTTCGTTCCCATGGCTTTCTACAAACTTTGCCTAAATCTTGATGTAAACCGTGGGTCTCTATCAGAAATAATACTCGAGGGCACACCGTGTAATCTAACAATCTCACCAACGTACACTTGAGTCAACTTCTCCATCGCATATCTTATGTTAATTGGAAAGAAGTGCGTTGACTTCGTAAGCCGATCAATAATTTCCCATATCGAATCGTACCCTTTTCTAGTTTTTAGCAGTCCGCTCACAAAATCCATTGCAACACTATCCCATTTTCATTCTAGAATAGCCAAGGGCTATAGCATTCCGGAGGGTTTTTGGTGTTCCACTTTAGCTTTTTGGCAAACTAAGCACGATGACACATACTCGGCAATATCCCTCTTTATTCCTTGCCACCAATATATTTGTTTCATGTCCTGGTACATCTTAGTAACTTCTGGATGCATACTCAGCTTGCTCTTATGGGCTTCATCAAGAATTATCCTCCTAAGTTCAGAATCACTTGGCACACAAACTCTATCTCTAAATCTTAGGATTCTATCTGGCCCTTTTGTGAATTCAGACATAACACCTTGCTTCACCAGCTCCTTCTCATCTTGTAAGTACGAGTCACTTCCTTGCTTCTCTCAAATTTCTTCCATCAACCCACTTGAAATGGTGACCATATTCAAACACATCCTCCCCGGTGTCAAC
Source organism: Ormosia semicastrata (assembly GCA_029884595.1). Classification (NCBI taxonomy): domain Eukaryota; kingdom Viridiplantae; phylum Streptophyta; class Magnoliopsida; order Fabales; family Fabaceae; genus Ormosia; species Ormosia semicastrata. The sequence goes on from JAQQTO010000063.1 coordinate 59,323,813, forward strand.
TCTACGAATAACCGTATCTCCCTAAACTATTGTATCAACTCTTTTTCTTTGAGCATCATAGTAGAAACACGAAGTGTTTTTTCTACTCAAAGCATCCGCTACCAAGTTTGCCTTTCCGGGATGATATTGAAGTTGAAAATCATAGTCTTTCATGAACTCTAACCACCGTCTTTGCCTCATATTTAACTCCTTTTGGTCATACAAGTATTTCAGGCTTTTATGATCATTGTAAACATTGAATGTTGCTCCATACAGAAAGTGCCTCCAGATTTTTAGTGCAAACACAACAGCAGCTAACTCCAAGTCATGTGTAGGATAGTTCCTCTCGTGTACCCTCAGTTGCCTTGAGGCATATGCTACCACTCTTTCGCTTAACCAGAACTCACACTTTGACAGCTTTGCATATAACTTGTTTTCCCTCAAAGTCTGAATAACCACACTGAGGTGTTCAGCATGTTCCTCCTGATTTTGAGAATAAACCAGAATGTCATCAATGAATACGACAATAAATCGATCCAGATAAGGATGAAAAATCCTGTTCATGAAATCGATGAATACAGTAGGAGCATTGGTTACTCCGAATGGCATCATAAGGTACTCATAATGTCCATAACACGTCTGAAAGCCATTTTTGGAACATCCTCTACTTTCACACGAATTTGATGATAGCCAGCATGTAGATCAATCTTGGAGAAAATAGCAGCTCCTTTCAGCTGATCCATGAAACCATCTATCATCGAAAGTAAATACTTGTTCTTGATTATAATCTAGTTTTACTGACAGTAGTCCACACATAACCGAGAAGTTTCATTCTTCTTCTTGACCAATAGCACTAGAGCTCCCCACGGTGAAACACTGTGTCTCACAAACTTCTTCTCCAACAGTTCCTCTAACTATTTCTTAAGCTTGGCTAACTCTGATAGCGACATTCAATACGTGTCATGGATAGAGGACCAGATCCTGGCACAAGATCGATAGATAATTCTATCTCTTTCTCTAGTGGTAATCTAGGTATATCATTAGAAAAGACTTTAGGAAACTCATTAACCACAGGAATAGTACTCACATCAGTCTCACCCTTGACCTCCAAGGAAGACAAAAGCATGTATCCTCGAGCTCCTTCCCTCAAGAAAATCTCGACTTGGTTAGCAGTTATAAATCTAGAAATCTCAAAATCAGGAAAAACTAAGGCTTTATTAGAATAGTCTAACAAGATATGGCTAGAAGATAACCAATCCATTCCTAGAATAACATCTATTTAAGAAAGAGGCAAACAAATGAAATTAACTGAAAAGATTCGACCTTCTACAAAAATAGGGCAGTTCAAACAAACTTGGGTAATAACAACGGGTTTAGCAGTAGGAGTAGAAATACTCAAATCAAAAGGTAAGGAAGACATAGACAATCCTAATCGGTGCACACAGTCATAGGCAATAAAAGAATGAGTTGCCCCTGAGTCATACAGTACAATTAAAAGATTACCTCCTATTTCATAGTCTCTTTGTATCAGATCTTCAGATTAGCAGGCTTCTGCTCCACTCATGGTGTAAACTCTTCCTCTCGCCTAAGGTCTTGCAGCTCGCACATTACAAACAGAGGGTTCTGCCTTGGGTTGATTGCAATCTCTTGAAACATGTCCGGGCTTCCCCTATTTGAAACTAATGATTCCCTTAATCGTGCAATCCCTCATCAAGTAGTCCCTTCCACACTTGAGATATTTCAGCGACGATGTCACGTTCTGACCAAACTTATGGTTACTAGGACTTTCCCCACATGATTGTGGTTGGGATTGGCTCCCTGATGGCGTCGTATTCAACTTTTGTTAAAAATGACTGCCACCACTACTCCTTCCTCTTTGGAACCTAGCGGGTTCAAAGTTACGAGTTCTGGTGTCTCGTGACTGGTCCAAATCCTCAATTCTACAACATTTGTCCAAAAGAACGAGGAATTGGTCAATTCTTAGAGGCAAAACTGCTCTGTTCAAGTCATGCCTTAGTCCTTCTTCAAATTTGCAGCACTTCCACTCTTCATCTAGTTACACCTGGAAATACCTTTAAAACTTTGACAAGCTCTCAAACTTAGTAGCATACTCGTTAACTGACATGCTCCTTTGCTTCAGGCCTAGGAATTCCATTTCCTTTGCCAATCTCACACTAGCTGAAAAGTACTTCTCTAAGAATTTGTTGTTGAAGACTTCCCAAGTGATTATGGTTCCTTCTACTCCCATAAATCGTTGGGCTCCCTTCCACCAGTCTTCGGCATCTCCCATGAGCATAAATGTAGCATAGGTCACCCTTTAAGTATCAGTGCATCCTATTCCTTCAAATCTTTTCTCCAACTTTTGGATCCAAAGACTCGCTGGTGTGTGAAATCCGTAAGTGTACGGTTTCGTCATCAAGTAATAAAAGATTGAATCCACAGGGACTGTGTCTATGAATACCAATTAATTAATTAATTCAATTAAATTAAACAAAAGAAATATAATTGTTGATTGACGAGATCTTAGTAACCAAGCAATTAAATAAATAAATTTCAAAGTGGAAAATTGAGAACAAAATTAGCAAGTTATTAAGAAAATTTTTTCAGATTCAAGAAAACTTCTAAGATTGGGATAACCACAATGATATAAGACAAATACTAATTGACAACCCTTTTATTAAAATTGAAATTCAATTGAAGGTGAATTACGCTAAATTAGTTAATATTCTTTCTTAAGAGACAAGAACTGTGCCCAATTAAACCAATTCCTACTCTCGTGGTAATTGAATTTAAATTAAACCCATTACGCTTTATGGTAATTCATTGAATCCTCGAAAGGTTAAACCTACTCTCGTGATTTAGACATTAAGTTCAATTCTTATGGTTCCAACACCTAGGTTCACCTCTCAGTACATCCCTAGATATCTATGAGATGCAAATATGTGGCCAGCAAATTCACATGAATAAGCACAATAAGGATTGAATCAAAGAACATTCAAGATTAATAAAAGGGGTAAACAAAGTCAATTAATCATCATCAATATATCAAAGGCCATTGCCCAATCTTAGAAACAAAAGAAATTATTCAGACATGGAGAAAAAGAAATAAGAAATCAAATTCAAGAATATCCAATCTCGTAATCAAAGAGAGAAGAGAAGAGAAAGATAAAGATCAAGAGCTTCTAAGTGTGCCTCCTTTCAACTGAATTGGAACCCCCATATTACATTCAGAGCATCTATATATACCCATAGGGTTTCAACTGGTCTAAGTCAATCAAAAGAAATAAAAATGAAACTTAAAAACTGACTCGGACTGCGATCCACGGCCGTGGTACATTCCACAGCCACATTCCACGGCCGTGGGACATTCCACAGTCAGGCCGTGGATCTTGCTGGATGGGCACACGTTGTTTCTCTGATACATTCCACGGCCGTGGTGCATTCCATATCCAGGCCGTGGTACATTCCACGGCCGTGGGGTATTCCACAGCCAAGCCATGGACTCTTCTGTCAAGTCACGTTTGCTTCTTTGCACAGTTACTCGATCCATGGCCGTGGGGCATTCCACGGGCAGGCCGTGGAACTCTCTGGAATGAGTCTTTTTTCCTAATTTGCTATCTATAAAGCTCCAACTTCAATCATGCAAGCTTTCCATCCATTTCAGGGCTAATTGAGCACTAATCCTGCATAACAACACTAAAAATACCGTAGTTATCTGAACTAAAGGAAAAATAATTAAAAAGAGAAACTAAAATGCCTAAAATGCCAAAAATGCATGTAAAACAAGAACAAGATATGATGTTGTTTCACACACAACAAATCCCCTCAAGCTTAAGATTTTGCTTGTCCCCAAGCAACAACTAAGGCCAAACCAAGAAATGAGATCAAGAGACAATAATGAATGAGGAACCCGAGAAAACAACCAACCAAGCAATAGGCAAAGGCAAACCAAGAATTAGAGAGCTAATCAAAATCAAGTCCAATTAGAGGCTAAAGTTCCCAGAAATCATGCTCCTCACTAAATTGGGTTCATTCTACTAACCACACTCAAAGTGTTTAAGGGTGAAGACAATGCGCTCAAGATTCCTCAAAGAAAAAGCACTTCTATAAGCTTGATAAGAAACCAAATTTCCACCAACAATTTGCATGCATGGAAGAATCAAAAGGTCTTTCAAGGGTTGTAATGAGGCCATGGGAATAATGTTAGGTAAGGTAAAGAAAGGAAGGTATGTATCAAAGGCCTAACAAAATTTTCAATAAGCACAAGAAATCCACTAGAACATAAATGGAGCAAAAACATTTTTCAATCAAGAGAAGAACTCCATATTTCCAAGAATTTTTTCCTTTCTTTTCTTTCTTCTATTTCTCTTCTTTTTCAATCTTTCATCTCATAATTTTCTTTTATTTGCTTTTTTTTTCTTTCCCTTTATATATATATATATATATATATATATATATATATATATATATATATATATATATATATATATATATATATATTTCATTTGAGAAAGAGAAAGGTCAAAAACATATGATTCCCAACACAACTTTACACAACTTTCAAACCCAATTTGCTCCATTTAATATTCTAAACGATTACCAACAATATATCATCATAGGCATCAAGAAAAATAATTATACAATAGGCTCAAAATGGGCAACTAGTGGATGAAAGTGTAACAATTATTTTAGAAGGCCAGAAAAATACCTAAGATGCCTTAATCACATTCAAGCATGCAAACAAAAATTTCGCCTCAAAATGGTTTCAGATCAAGTTCTAGAGCACAAAATCAATGAGGAAATATCACTCAACACAAAGAATAGGAGCAAAAATCATATAATGCATAAATTCTATACAGGCTCAAAACTCACATTTAGAGGTTCAAAAATAAATGAAAAGCACAAATTCAGAGAACATATGCTAATTTTCAACTATCAAGAAATCACCTCCACTATCAATTAAAATAATGCCTGTTGCCTATCACAAGAATCAACAAATTGGGTTCCAAATCAATACCATCTCAAAATCTTCAAAAGAGAGGGGCACAAAGTCAACCAAAAAGCCGAGAGATATGATGGTGTGAAAATACAATATAAAGATGCAATGCAAAATGAGACATGAAAAAGCATGAAACTAATGATCTAATATGAAAAATGAAAATACTCCCCCCCAAGCTTAGAACTTACATTGTCCCCAATGTAAAAATTTATAACTAGAGAAAGGAGAAAAGAAAAGAACTCACTATGGTGGTGGAAAAGGGTGCTGACTCAGATGCCAACTATAGATGGCCTGGACCATGCTCGCTATACTCTGAACCGTGCCCTCCAAGGTCTTTCTGACTTCACTCTCCTTCTAATTTAAGCTTCAAAAAGGGGTCAAACCTAAACAAGATCCATGAGATAAAGATCAAACCAGTAATCTAACACACAAAATCAAAAGAAAAAGAAGAAATTTAAAGGAAAAAAAAATAAAGAAACTTGGGTTGCCTCCCAAGAAGCGCTTGTTTAAAGTCATTAGCTCGACTTTGGTTTACTTTTTGTGCTCAGGTGATGTCAATGGAGTAGTGTTCAGTCCCCACTCCTTCAAAGTGTTTCACTCTCTGGTCATTTATCATGAAAGGCACATGGCCTTCTTTCTTCACCTCAAGCACACCGTAGGATAAAAATCGAACAATCTCATATGGTCCTGACCATTTCGACCATAACTTACTAGGATAGAAACGTAGAAGCGAGTTATTGACAAGAACTTTATCCGCAAGTTTAAATTCACGCTTCTCAACACACTTGTCATTCTGCTTCTTAGATCTTTTCTTGCAGGGCTTGGACTTCTCAAATTTTGTAGTACCCTTGGGCAAGGTCTTTTCTAGCATAGCATCAACCAATGATTCCTGCACACCTGAAAGCATAACACTATCCATAATATTAGTAGCATCTATGCGATTACATGAATTTAAGGAATTAGAGTTATTTTCAGAATTAAAAACATCAAAAACTACTTCCTCATCATTCAATCGCAAAGTCAATTTTCCTTCATGGATATCAATGATCTCCTTTCCAGTTGCAAGGAATGGACACCCAAGTATGATCGGCATTTTAGCATCAGCTTCCATGTCAAGCACAACAAAATCCACCGGCATATAAAACTTACCAACCTTAATAGGAACATCCTCCAAGATGCCTATGGGGTACTTGACAGACCGATCTGCTAATTGAAGGGAGATAGTTGTGGGTTTTAGTTCACCCACCTCCAACTTCTTACACACAAAAAGGGGCATAAGACTAATACTAGCCCCCAAATCACACAGAGCTTTATCAAAACTAGTGTTACTAATCAAACAAGGAATAGAGAAGCTATCTGGATCTTTTAGCTTAAGAGGTAATTTATTTTGAATTAAAACACTACACTCTTCAGTTAAAGCTACTGTGTCATATTCCTCTAGCTTTCTCTTATTAGACAAAATGTCCTTAAGAAATTTAGCACAGGTAGGAGCCTCAGTGAAGGGTACATTAATGTACAATTTCTTAAAGACCTCTAGGAACTTCCCAAATTGCCTATCTAGCTTGGCCTTAGCCAATCTTTGAGGGAAGGGCACTGGGGGTTGGTATGGTTCAGGGGGTATATACTTAGACACATTTTCATTAGTTTCAACTTCTTCTAAGGGTTGTGTCTTAATCTCTTTTTCCTTATTCCCCTTATCTTTATCACTCTCCCCCGTACCCTTGGGATCCTCTAATTTCCTTCCAATTCTCAAACTCACAGCCTTACAGTGTTCATTACCTAGATTTATTTCAGGTTGACCAGGAAACTTACCCTGTTGCCTATGTGAAGTGCTTGGTTGTTGGGCAATCTGAGTTTCCAACATCTTATTATGAATAGCCAAATTGTCAACCTTAGCTGATAACTCTCTAATGGCCTCAGTCATAACTTGCCCATGTTGCCTAAACTCCTCATTTTGCTTAGATTGACTCTCAACAAAATTTTCAAGAAGAGACTCAAATCTAAATTTTTGTACCTGTTAGAGTCCAAAAGAGGGTTTAGCATTACCTTGCCCGGCTTGGTACTGACTATTTCAGTAGGAGAAGTTAGGATGTGACCTCCAACCGGGGTTGTAAGTTTGAGAATACGGATCATTCCTCCCCTTTTGGTTAAAGTCATGAAAATTGTGGCATGATTCCACTTGCTCCACCGGTGCACCTTGTGAGGAGCCAATTCCAACTTGGCATTCGGCACTTATGTGTCCCTGTGCTCCACAAATCTCACAAAAATTGTTAGAAGCACCTATGGCATTAACATGAGCTTTTTCAAGCATGTCAAAACGTTTATTGTAACACCCCTCGATTTAATAACCAATGCACAATCGTCATTATGTCACGGTCACTAAATGTCGGCGTGCTAACATTGTCAAACAACAAATTTACCATAAATATTAAACATTTCTCATATGAGGAAAATAGGAGCCACGAATGAGTAGTTACATATACAACCAGTTAAATTATGAATTATAATATGTACTCAATTTACAACATTTAAGTCTGGATAATTGCCTTAAAGCATACATGTACAAAAAAATACACTTTATATAGGTAATGCAAAATAAAATATAAACTACCCATAATATATCTACGACTAAGGAGTTGGGCACTCCATCGTATCCCGAATGCGTGAGGCAATTCCGGGCTCACCGGTGTAGTGAGAAATACAAGATAAGGTCTTCAATCACAGTCCTCTTCATGGTCAAAGTCAGATCCCCAGCATGTCACATACGCTTGTCGGTCCAGTCGACTCTACAGGTCTTGGTATCAAAGCGAACACAATTCGAACAAACCCCAAAAAGAGCTCCCTTCGCGACGGCATCACCGAATGCGATGAGGTCAAACCAATAAAATCCAAAGGAATCCAACTTCGTTCCCACTTATAGTCTTTAACCAAAAATTAACATAGAGCAAGAAAAGTACAAGAAAGAGGTAAGACATCCTACCATCATTACCAGTCATAGCATCAAGAAACCAAACGGCGCAAGGCGCCCACATAGCATTTATGATAGAAATAATGGTAATAAACATTTAGTAGCAATTATAATCAACCAGACAGTTTCAGGCAATCATATATATATATGGATATATCAGAAATACGACAGTTCTAATTATAATAACAATGTATGCTAGATAATTCATGGACTCACTATGCACATGTGCCCTCAATAATCAAGATCCTACTCCATGGAGCTAGACACGAAACAGTCGGAGAGAATGATTCAGGGAGACATGCCAGTATCTCGTCAGCCATAAAAACAAGTGCTTTCCAAAAAATAATCAGTCATTTTGCGCAACAAGGCTTTATACAGCGGCATTCTCACAAGATCTCGATATAGGACTGTGGCCAGTTAGGATCGTCGGTGCGTGTGTATCGGTCTGTCTCCACGGTCCAGAGGAGCTACCACTGCCCTCTACGAGACGCCCGCGCCCCGACGCCCTCAAGGTCATCTATAGGACCCCACGTGTCTATTCGCACCCGCACTAAGGTGTGATTCAACTCCTAGGCAACTCGGCCTTAACAAAGTCCAACGGACATTCTCGTTCTTTTGTGCAATGCATGACTCTATCATGCTTCTCATGACAACTCGGTCAATCATGCCTCAAATGCATGTCATATGATTTATCCACAATGCATACAGACTCTATGCATAATCATGTATGATCATTATTACATACTATTCCATCATACGTCACAATTTGCCCAAGTAAGAATTAACCCAATCAATGGTCACCCACATGGACCCACAATAGCATGATATTGTTGTTAAATAAATTAATACATTTTAAAGCGTATTATGAATTCTTACTTAGGTTTAGCTTTACTTACAGAGTTTGTCTCTAAAGGAATTCTCTTAGTTAACTTAAATCCTCTTAGGTAATTTATTCATAGGCCCTTAGAAGGTTATTCTAAGATCTCAAAATCTCACACTCTCATGTTCTTCCCTGTTTATGCATCCCTAAGTAATTTCTAGTCATCCCATTTATTTATAATCAATATGCCTCTATTAGTCCCAAGGTTTTGGGTCCAGGAAAATACACGGTTGGAATCACAAACTGAGTCACAGATTTCAATTACTAGGTGTTGGGTGATAGGTATACTTTTGAATTCGACGAAGACAATACGTTTTATGAATAATTGAAGCTGCCATTCGACGAAGAATAATGTAACAGGAGGATGAAAGAATGGGGAAAACATTTTATAATAGGATTGGCAAGAAATCAATTTCTGTCGGATTGGATGGGGGTTCTGTCGAACGAAGATCAAAACTGTCGAACCCTCCAGAGGGTCAGCAAAAGCCTCAATTCGACGGGTATAGGTGTCGACGTTGGAGAAAATCTCCCAAGTGTCGAATCGATGAAACACTGGTCGAAATCTCTAATTTCGACGGGTCTGGAGAAATTCATCTACTCGACAGGCATTGTCTCTCAAACTCGATGATTATTGACTTTGGGGCAGTTTCTCCTAAGTGTCCAGGGACTCTATTCGACGGGTTTTGGTCGGAAGATCAATCTCGACGGGCATGATCGGGGTTCATACTCGACGAATTTTGACATTGTGCTTAGTGGTCAAAGATCTAAACTCGACGGATTTTCATATTGTATTTGGTGGTTAGAAACCTAAACTCGACGGGTTTTGACATTCGACGGAAATGGTCAAAAGTCTAAACTCGACGGATTTTAACATTTTACTAAGTGATCGACATATCAAATTCGACAGGTTTGGCCAGAAGTTCATACTCGACGGGTTTTAACATTTTACTAAGTGATCAGGATATCAAATTCGATAGGTTTAGCCAGAAGTTCATACTTGACGGATTTTAACATTTTACTAAGTAATTAGGATATCAAATTCGACAGGTTTGGCCAGAAGTTCATACTTGACTGGTTTTAACATTTTACTAAGTAATTAGGATATCAAATTCGACAGGTTTGGCCAGAAGTTCATACTCGACGGATTTTAACATTTTACCAAGTAATTAGGATATCAAATTGGACAGGTTTGGCTAGAAGTTCATACTCGACGGATTTGAACATTTTACTAAGTAATTAGGATATCAAATTCGACAGGTTTGGCCAGAAGTTCATACTCGACGGATTTTAACATTTTACTAAGTAATTAGGATATCAAATTCGACAGGTTTGGCCAGAAGTTCATACTCGACGGATTTTGACATTTTACTAAGTAATTAGGATATCAAATTCGATAGGTTTGGCCAGAAGTTCATACTCGACGGATTTTGACATTCGACGAAAATGGTCAGAAGTCTTCATTCGACGGATTTTTGTCATTCGACGAAAATAGTCAGAAGTCTAAATTCGACGGATTTTAACACATCACCAAAAGATCAAGTTATTGTATTCGACGAGTTTGGCCAGATTTCATACTATTACTAGTTTCCACATGAAGTTTCCAAATTCTGGGCTCAACACCGTAACTATCCGAGAACAAATCGGAACTCATTCCCTTCAATATTACACATTCCAATACATCCATCCAGTTATATATATATATATATATATACATTCAAAATTCAAACAATCAAATAGCACATATACAATACAAACAACATACAAAAGCAGAAAGACCCTCAACACAAATCACAGACGTTCCTAAATGCTAAAATAGGTTGAGGAGGAGTGTCTTCCTCTTACCTCGGAGAAGCACAAAGAAAAAGCTGCTCCTTTTTGGTCAGAAATCACGTTTTCAGTTTCCAGGAGATCCTTAAAGATCCAACCTTTAAGCTTCAACAAGTGGAGAAGATGAAGATGAAGAAAATGTAGGACCTTGGAGATGTTTTCCTCGGATATGGTGGTTCTCCAAACACGAAATGGTCTTTGGGAGTGTGACGGTTTTGGAAGAACAAAACGGAGGTGTGGGTGGATGGTGTTCTTCTTTGTGGGGTGAAAGAGAAGAGAGAAAGATGAGTGAATAGTGATCTGCGTGAGGGAGAGTGACCGGTGTGAATGAGGAGAATGTGAGAGAAATGAATTAGACCCCTTAATTCAAACGTCTTTGCACAAAATAGGAGGAGAGAGAAATAATAAAATAATAGTTGGAAGAAGCTTCCTTGAGAAGCTTCGCGCGCTCCTCGATAAAGTGTATGGTAAGCTAGTCTCCAAATTAAATACATCTGATAGATGATCAATTACACTTTGTAGAATTATTTTCTCAGTGAATAAAATTACAAGTGATGAAAATAATATTTTATTATTCATCCGATAATTTTATGATACCGCGATTTTATCTAGCGAGATAAAACCTTGAAAAATACAAACCTCGCAAAGTGTGTCCGGCCTCGGGTTTAGTAAGATCCCCATCGACGCATTGACAGTTCAAGGTTTACCAGCCTCAGGGAGAACATTTCGTTATCCCGGCTCCGCTCAGTGCATACGCAAAACGAGAAATATATTAAAATATTCAACGTTTCCAGAAAATTTCACAAAAATCACCAAAAATCACAAATATTATAAAATGATTATTTATAATGAAATAAGCAAATTTTTGGGATGTTACATTTATTCAAAGAATCAAATTTTAACATAATTAAATGAACACCGTCTACCTCAAACTTATCTCCCGAGAGTTTTCTCGGGTTATGACCTCTTTCATTTGCCCATTGGTGATGATTTGCTGCAACACTCTCAGTGATCTCGTAAGCTTCTGTTAGCCTTCTATTCATCAAAGCTCCACTAGCTGCGGAGTCAAGAGACACCTTCGAAGAATATTCTAGCCCGTTATAGAAGGTGTGGATGATCAACCATTTTTCTAACCCATGGTGTGGGCAGGCTTCCAGCAAAGCCTTATATCTATCCCAAGCTTCTGACAATGACTCTCCGTCTTTCTGAACGAAGCTTGTGATTTGGGTCCTTAGATGAGTAGTCTTGGAAGGTGGAAAGAATTTGTCTAAGAAAGCTTGCTCCAATTGGTTCCAAGTAGTTATCGTCTCAGCAGGAACAGACTTCAACCAAGCTCTAGCTCTATCTCTCAATGATAATGGAAACAGGCGGAGACGAATAGCATCAACAGAGGCACCTTCAATCTTGAGGGTCTCACAGAACTCCAAGAACATATCCAAATGATCATTTGGATCTTCTGATGGCAATCCTCCAAACTGGTTCTGCCTTATCATAGACAGTAAAGTAGGTGGTATGGTGAAGTGTCTAGCTTCAATGTCTGACCGAGCAATTCCAGATCGCAAACCCCGATCATTAGGGGCTGCATACTCTTTTAGTGGTCTATTGTCCTCAGTTTCAGCCATGACTAATGTTAGTTCAAGTATTTCTCTCGCTCTTTGCTCTTGTTGTCTTCTCTTTCTATGAAAAGTTCTTTCAATTTTAGGATCTACTTCAAGAAGAGTCCCGGAACGTCTAGTACTTTGCATAAACAAGAGAAATTACCTGTAGAGAGTCAAAGAGAAAACAAGAATGTAAGAATATGACAAAAAGAAAAATGTTTAAAATAATTAAATTAAAAATTAAACTAATATTCAAGAAAAACACAGTCCTTGGCAACGACGCCAAAAACTTGGTGTGTGAAATCCGCAAGTGTACGGTTTCGTCGTCAAGTAATAAAAGAACGAATCCACATGGACTGTGTCTATTAATACCAATTAATTAATTAATTCAATTCAATTAAACAAAGGAAATATAATTGTTGATTAATGAGATCTTAGTAACCAAGCAATTAAATAAATAAATTTCAAAGTGCAAAATTGAGAACAAAAATAACAAGTTATTAAGAAAGATTTTTCAGATTCAAGAAAGCTTCCAAGATTGGGGTAACCACAATGATACAAGACAAATCCTAATTAACAACCCTTTTATTAAAATTAAAATTCAATTAAAGGTGAATTACCCTAAATTAGTTAATGTTCTTTCTCAAGAGACAAGAACCGTGCCCAATTAAACCAATTCCTACTCTTGTGGTAATTGAGTTTAAATTAAACCCATTACGCTTTATGGTAATTCATTGAATCCTCGAAAGGCTAAACCTACTCTCATGATTTAGACCTTAAGTTCAATTCTTATGGTTCCAACATCTAGGTTCACCTCTCAGTACGTCCCTAGATATCTATGAGATGCAAATATGTGGCCAGCAAATTCACATGAATAAGCGTAATAAGGATTGAATCAAAGAACATTCAAGATTAATAAAAGGAGTAAACAAAGTCAATTAATCATCATCAATGTATCAAAGGGCATTGCCCAATCCTAGAAACAAAAGAAACTACTCAGACATGGAGAAGAAGAAACAAGAAATCAAAGAGAGAAGAGAAGATAAAGATGAAGATCAAGAGCCTCCAAGTGTGCCTCCTTTCAACTGAATTGGAACCCCCATATTACATTCAGAGCATCTATATATACTGTTACCAAGTGGCCACAATACTCAAGAGGGGGGTGAATTGAGTATGAAAAACAAGTTCGCAAATCTTTCGCAAATCGTTTGATAAACAATTTTCGTTGAAGCTAATTGATGATTAAAGATGATTAGATATAAGAGATAAACACTTTTACTTATAAATGCAATAGCCAAAGGGACCAATATTCAAGCAATTCAATAAAACAGTACTCAATATAAAGAGAAAGGTTTAGAGAAAACAAACACAATGATTTATCCTAGTTCGATCACCAATCCACTTGTGATCTATGTCCAGTCCTCAAGCAACCGCTAGAGATTTTTCGCTATTTCTTCAAGCTTCAATAGGTGCTTGATAACCTTTACAACCTTGAGTACTCAACACTTTGGGATACCTCATCCTTGGAGCTTGAGTCTCTTCAACTAAGGGATACCTCACCCTTTACACTTTTGGAGGGATGCCTCACCCTCTTTACAAAGCAATATAGATTGATTGAATGAAGCTCTCACTAGAGTAGATGATTACAAATTGAAGCTCTAACATGCTCTCAAAGATTAACCCACATTTTTCACAAAAACACCTCAAGAATGGATGTAAGGATTGAATCACATTTTGAAGTATTGGTAATTAGTTTTTGGTTCAAGGTCAACCTGTAATGAAGACCCAACATTGGTATTTATAAGTTTTACAATAAATGGAGCCGTTGGAGGGTTTCAACCAAGCATTAAATGCATTTAATATAGCCGTTGGACATTGTCAGGATACGTGTAATCTATTACACAACAAATGTAATCGATTACATTCTTGTTCCAACGTGTTCTTGGCTTTCTTGGCTCTGTGTAATCGATTACATTATTGATGTAATCGATTACATGGCTTCTGACTTGCTTGTAATCAATTACAATATCCATGTAATCGATTACATGACTCTTTGAATGTGTTCTTGCCTTTCTAGGCTTATTGTAATCGATTACATTATTGGTGTAATCGATTACATGGCATCTAACTTGCTTGTAATCGATTACATTGCTCATGTAATCGATTACAAGGCCTCTGTTTACTATGTAATCGATTACAAACATCATGTAATCGATTACATTGGCCTTTGAACACATTTTTTAAGTCCAATAAAGCTTGTAAGCCATTTCTAACACCTCAAGATATTTGATTAAACATAAATCCTTTTATGAGTGTTAGATTTAAGATTGAAACTCAAGTTTCTTGAAAAACATGTTTAGCTTTGAATTTTTCCACTTATTTTGAAATGATATATTGAAAACCATTTGAGAAACCTTGAGAGCATTTAACTTTAATGTTCTAAGTCTTATAACTAAATAAACCTCTTGACTTCTTTCTTTGATCTTGATCTTCACTTTTGCCTTTGTTATCATCAAAAACCATTTGACATGCTTTAGGGACATAAGCATTCACATTCTCCCCCTTTTTGATGATGACAAACTGATCATAGAGAAAAAAAAGAGTTTTTGCATTTGTATATAACAGAGATTTAGGCGCAACGCTCCCCCGGAGTTTATGCATGATATTGAGTTAGATTTTTCATGTAAAAAGCTTAAGAGCTCAAAAGCTTAATAACTCCCCCGTACACATGCAACCTTAATTAGATTTCATTTTTCTCTATTCTCTCCCCCATTGGCATTATCAAAAAGACATAATCATTAAAAAAATGGACAGCATTTTAGCTATATTTCATGATTTCCCAAGTATTGCCAAAACAAGAAATCCAAAGAGAATATTCAATCCAACCAATATTCAAAAAGCCAAACATTCAGAGAATATAATCAAAGCTGATTCAAGTTCATATATCATTAAAAAACATGTACAATGTAACTTATCAGAACCAGTATAGCCAATAACCAAAAACACCAAAAACGTATACCAATGTTATATAACTGAGCCAAAAAAAAAATATAATGTAATCATAAGCAAATAACGATGAGAAACATCAGGGCAATGGGCCATGATCACTATCAGTAGCCTCGCTGTCACTGTCTGGATCCGCAGCAATGTCTCCTAAATGAACGTTATCATCGACGGGCTCAAGATCGTCCTTAGAGTCTAGGAGCTCCTCATTATCAACAGGGATGCCAGATGGACTAGCAAAGGACTGGGGAACGAGAGAGGCAGAGGATGTAGGAGGTGTAGCAGTAGCACTCAGAGGAATATGAGGTCCACCTAGGAGGGATCGAATGGAGACAAACTCTTGATCTGAGTAGTCCATCCTCAACTCAAGGTGATCTATCTTCTGCTCAATGCGATCCATGCATATGTCTACAGTAGCGCTCAGGTTTCGCATCTCTTGGAGCAGGAGGTCTAGTGTAGTTGGAGCAGAAGCAGGAGCAGGGGCAGGATGCTGAGCCTCTTCATCATCATCACTGTCCGGATCATGATGGATATGTCCAAAGGTGCCATGGGCAATGTAATGCTACCTATCATTGACTTTGTAGAGCTGGAGCTTCTTCAAGGTATGCAAGCTAATGGATTGTGGTCTTTTCGAGCTAGTGTCCTTGGACTCCTCAGCCAGGGAAATGCGATAATGCTCTAGGATGGCTATTACTAGTATAGCAAATGGGAGAGCAGAGTTAGTCTTTTTCTTTACATCCAACATGTGCTCTATAATATAGTAACCCCAGCTTATTGGTCGCCCAGTGGTCATTGCCCATAGGGACACCACATCATCCTTGAGAACCTGGGAGTAATTCCTTCCCCTGGGAATCAACCCCCTGACCAAAAGATAGTGGAGAACCCTATTCTCCATAGTTAGGCTAGTGGCCATGATTCTCTTTTTGGGATCACTGGGGGGTAGTAACCAGTCCTAATCAGTGAAAGAAGAGCAGCCTTATGCTCAAACTCATGACCCCAGATATTGGCATTCCCACAGAAGTTTGCTCCATCAGGAGTGAGCTTTGTCAGCCTATACCACTCAGCCATAGTTATCCTGATTTGTTGCTTTTTCACCTCAGATATTAAGTAATCATCTTCAAATTTCAAATTAGCATAAAAGACTCTCACTAGGTTTGGGTAGATAGCCTTCTCTATACTCAGGAAACCCAGCAATCCTAAGTTCTCAATGGTTCTAAAACTCTCCAGAGGTTCACTCTCACAGAAGTTGATGGGAAGATACCTAGGGGAAATAATCTTGCGTAGCTGGAAGTTCTTCCAAAACAACTCATCTTTCTTCACGGTGGAGAAGTGGCGAGTGAGGTCCAAGCCAAAAATGTTGCGTGAAGCACCACCTGAAGACCCACCAATGGTAGCCCCTGTTCTTGGGCACTTTGAACGATGAGAGGATTCAGCCATTTGATGAGAAAGAGGAGAGTGGGATGAGTGGAAAGTGTTTGGAGATGAGTGAGGAAAGAGAGAGGGATGAATTTAGGGCAGAGAAGTGGGGATGGTGTTCGTGAGAGGTGATGGGGAGATTTGGGTGAGGGATTGTGATGGGATTTGAGAGATGGGTGTGTGGAGAGGAGTTTTTTGAGTTAGAGGGAAGTGAAATGAAGGAATTTGAGGGAGATTTGAGCGAGAAAAGAAAGATTAGGAGGTTTGGGTTGCGTGGGAGCAGAGGAGGAAGACGAAGGAGTTGAAGAGTTTCTAAGAAATGAGCTCTGCGCGCGTCAAAAACCTTTTAAAAAACCCTGTGTAATCGATTACATTGGGTTTGTAATTGATTACAAGCGTTCTAGTTCATATGTAATCGATTACATTTTTGGTGTAATCGATTACCATGCTTTTGGGGAACCTTGTAATCGATTACATGGTTGATGTAATTGATTACCTGAGTTCTGAGTTGATTGTAATCGATTACAAAAGTTGTGTAATCGATTACATGCTTAACAGAACCTGTGTAATCGATTACAAAGGCATTGTAATTGATTACCAGCACACTTTAACTCAGATTTTGCATTCAAATCAGTATAGAATTAATTTTAAACCATTCAAATCAGTTCCAGAGCATCTTAGATCATTTCAAATCATCATGCAAGCATATAATCCAATCATATTATGATTCAAATCACATAATTGTTCAAAATTACAATTTTTACCAAGAATTACACCCTTTTTGGTGGAATTGTGAAAAAATAACTTAGGGGAAATCTCCTTCGCTCAAGTCAGTATTGGATTCAAATATGATTAAAAACTCAGAGATTATGTAGCAAAGTGGTATGATTATGCAGAAAATCACAAGTTATGCATTAGTTTTAGGATTATGCAGGACATAGTTAGTTTATGCATGATTGATCCAATATACCAAGTTCATTTCTTATATAGAAAAATGCTTCTTTTGCTAGGGGTTTAGTGAAAATGTCAACTAGTTGCTTAGTGGTTTCTACAAATTCAAGCATACAATTACCCTTTTAAACATGATCTCTAATGAAATGATGTCTTATTTCAATATGTTTAGTCCTAGAATGCAAAATGGGATTTTTGGACAAATTGATTGCACTAGTATTATCACATCTTATGGGGATGTGATCAAGCTCAAGACCATAGTCTAAGAGTTGTTGTTTCATCCAAAGGATTTGAGAACAACAACTCCAGTACCTAACATATTCACCATTTGTAGACAATCTTTGTACTATTTTGTTTCTTGCTATGCCAAGAAACTAGTGAGCTTCTAAGCAAGTGGCATATCCCACTAGTGCTCTTCCTATCCATTTTGCATCCAGCAAAATCAGATTTGGAATACCCAATAAGGCTACATGAGGCACCTTTAAGGTACCATAAACCCATTTGTGATGTGCCTATTAGATATTTCATTATTCTTTTAACAGCACTTAGGTGTGATTCTTTAGGAGTAGCTTGATATCTAGCATACATACATACACTAAACATTATATCAGGCCTACTTGCAGTGAGATAAAGGAGTGAGCTAATCATACCTCTATATTTTGTAATTTCTACTGATTTACCTCCTTCATCCTTGTCCAAATAGCAAGAGGTGCCCATAGGAGTAGCCATATGCTTAGCATTGTCCATTCCAAACTTCTTGAGCAGCTCTTCGCAATACTTGGATTGGCTTATGAAAGTTCCTTCTCTTGTTTGCTTGATTTGGAGACCAAGGAAGAAGTTGAGCTCACCTATCATGGACATTTTGTTGAGGTGCAAACGTGTTTGCCCTTTTTGCTAACCGCAAGTACACGGGTCGCACAAGTAATACAGTTATAGAGTAAGAGATCAATCCCACGAGGAAAACGTATTTCAAAGTAAAGCTGAGTATTAACCAATAGTCTAGTTAATGCTATCCAAAAGCATTAAATTTATAAATGAATGGTTAAAGAAATATAAAGACTGAAAAGCAATAACTCTAAGATAAATAGATAAATAGAGAAATAAGAATTACTTTTCATTTCCTATTTCAACTAATGAATTGCAATCCTTACAAGCAAAATCGAAGATTGGTTTAGTTAGCTTGAGAATCTGATTTAGTTAAAAGCCTATGTCTAGGTCAATTAACCCCTGGTTTCATTTACCTTGACTCACTAAGTTTCCTTGAGAACCAGTGCAAACTCCACTCATTAATGATCTATTCTCAATCACACACTATACATGACCAATAGGTATATTTCTATCCTATTAATGAATCAGCTCATCTAAGCTAATTGAACTTGCCGAACATGTATCAACCACATCATATCCATATTAACAAATCCCTATGTCTAGTTCATTTGTCAGTATTAACATCATGCAATTAGTGATCAGCCAACCACAAACATTAAACACAGATTGTGATTGAACTCAACTAAACTTCAATATATACCCAAAAGATTACAAATTTCTCAGTATCTATAAGAAACTACAAAGTAAAACTTATATACAGCCTAGCTAGCCATGAATCATGAGAGTACAAACATATAAATCATGATCATGCAGCAATAAAGAGAGAAAAGAAGAAAGGAAAGGAAGGAAGCTCAATAGATTGTATCCTTTAAGCTTGATTCACCCTCCATAGGAAGGATGGCCTCCAACCTTAGCCTTTTCTGCTTCCTCTAGGTCTAAAAAACCAAAAACCAGCAGCTGCTCTCCAAAAATGATGAAAACTCTCGTAGAAATTCGATGCAAATCTATTTATAAGCTGAATAAAACAGGGTCACGCCGCAGCGTCCAACATGTCCCACCGCGGCGCGCGTGTAATTAGGTCACAGGCGCCTGAGGCGCCTACTCTTCAACGTTGCGGCGCTCCAGCCTCGGATTTTATCTACTGATGCAGGGGAACGCCGCGGCGCAACCATATCCACGTTGCGGCGTTGAGTGCTGATCTGCACTTTTGAGCTTCTCTCAGGCTTCTTGGTCCAAAGCTGCTTCAACTTCTTCATTTCCATGCTTCTTTTAAGACCTGCCTATATGAGAGAATTTATCAATTCTTTAAATCATGCAAATGTACTCAATTTGATCATAATCTTGAAAGTATTTACTCAGGATCACAATGGAAATCATCAGAATGAAATCAGATAGAAATGTTGCTAGAACCTTCCATCAATGCTTACAAACAAGGACTAAACTTGCCATGATGCACAGATATAGGGCAATAATAACTTAACTCTATAGAGTTATCACACCCCCAAACCTAGATTTTTGCTAGTCCTCAAGTAAAACAAAGTACATTCACAAAGATCAACTGGCAACCTATTTTCAGCCATTTTTAAACATTCCATTTTCACTTAACTCAGGCTAGTATATGATGAATGCATAAACCTCAAAGAATACAGATACCTTAGAATAAGTGTCAAGCATACACAATCCTCATCATGCTAGCATTCATAGCTTCCTTTCATACAAGATACTCTTCCCAAACCATGCAAGAAAAACCTCTTTCATTCAATTCCAATTCACCCAAATGAGGTTATAAACATACAAATGAACATAATTCACAAAATCCACAAGATTGTAATACAACTCTCTCTCCACTAATGTAAATCATGCAAGATTGAGGATCAAAAGGGTCTTTATTAGCTTATAATGTTAGGCCAAGGGTAATGGGTAACAGAATAAACGGATAGAATTAACACAAACATTGAGAAACATAAATATAATATTCCAATTCATGAGTCAACAATGATATAGCAGGGTATTCAACAATGTAATCAGAAAACTTGCCAGAACCACTTGGATGCTTTACAAACTTTACTTCACTTTTGCTTTGTTTTTTGTTTTTTTGTTTTTTTTTTATTGCTGCGCTCATTGCGCCGCGACGTTAGGATCTGCCAAGTCGCGGCGCTGAGCTCCCTGTTTTGAAGCCCAACAAACATCACGTCGCGGCGCTGTCAATTCCACGCCGCGGCGTTATCAGTCATACTGCATAATTATGCAGCAAATTCACTTCAGCTTTGATTTTGACTTAAATGTGGCCTCCAGCAGCACAAAAACTTGCCTACAAGGTTAATTTATACAATATGATACAAAATTATACAAAATCTTAAAAAGTAAAATATTTACATAAATAAGGCTTGAAAGCAAAAATTTGGGTTCCCTCCCAAAAAGGGCCTAATTTATAGTCCCGGCAGGACTTGTCTACTCTTCCAAATGCATTTCTATCAAAAAGGAGGAACTTCCTCCTGATTTAAAAAATAAGTTTGATGCAATTTGGAGGGTAAGACTTGCAACTCCAAGTTTGGAGTGTGCTCTACAGGTGCATTTAACAAAGGTACCACCATAGTAGCCTGTATCTGATTCATTTCACCATCACAAATGACTGGACCTTGGGCAGGAACACAAGTGTCACTAACACCTCTTTCCTTGGATGTCTTCTTCCCATCAAAAGTGTTCACCAATGCACAATCTGCTAGATCGTGAGGGCTGTGTTGTGCATCATATATATTAAACTTCACCTCTTGATCCTGAACCCTCATAATGAGTTCACCCTTCTCTAAATTGATCTGAGCTCTTCCTGTTGCGAGAAATGGCCTGCCAAAAATCAAAGGGACTTTGCTATCCTCCTTCATATCAAGTATAACGAAATCTGCAGGGAAGATAAACTGATCCACTTTAACCAACACATCCTCAATAACCCCCTTCGGATGAGCAAGGGTTCGGTCCGCCAACTGGAGTGTAATTGAAGTAGGCGAAACTTCTCCCAAACCTAATCTTTGATAGATAGAATAGGGCATGAGATTGATACTGGCTCCTAAATCACACAGGGCATGGCCAGTGAACTTATCACCAATTGTACATGGTATGGTGAAACTTCCGGGATCTTGGAGTTTAGGAGGGATTCTGTTAAGAAGAATGGCACTGCATTCTGCTGTCAGGGCAACCGTTTCAAAATCACCAAGCTTTCTCTTCTTTGATAGAATTTCCTTCATGAACTTAACATAGCTTGGCATTTGTTCTAAAGCTTCTGCGAATGGAATGTTGATTTGCGACTTTTGAACACTTCAAGAAATTTCTGAAATTGGTGCTCAAGCTTTTTACTCACTTGCCTATTAGGGAAAGGCAAAGGATGAACATATGGCTTGAACTCCTTCTTCTTCTCCTCTCCATTCCCATTAGCAATATCTTGACTTTGCCTGACTTCTGGTCTCTCAACTTCCTTTTCTCTGACAACCGCATGTTCCTCTTCAAGCAGCCTGGTTCGCGGATTCCCTTGAATGGTTCTCCCACTCCTCAGTGAAATGGCATGGCAGTGCTCATTCGAGACACCCTTTAGATTATTCTCTGTATCACTAGGAAGGGTGCCGTGAGGCCTATTATTGATAGCACTAGCCAACTGCCCTACTTGAGTTTCTAAGGCTCGCATGGAAGCAGTCTGGCTCTGCAACATCACTTCATGTTTTGCCAACTGAGAGTCGGTCTTTGTCATGTAAGAATCCGTCTTGACCATATACTGTGAAAACATATCTTCCAAAGAGGGTTTTCGATCTTGGCCCTGTTGTCTTGATTGGGAAGGATAACCTGATGAATTATAAGGTCTGTCATTCAGTGGAGCAGATGAGGAAGCTCCTGGATTATCCCTCCAGGAAAAATTGGGATGATTTCTCCATCCTGGGTTGTACTGGTTAGAGTATGGATTATTTTGTTGCGGACGGTAGTTACCAACATATTGAGCAGTTTCAGTACTGAAAGGGCAACTATCACTGGAATGATTCTCTCCACACTTGTTACACAGCACAAATGGGCTTTGTGGATGGTTAATCCCCAAACGATCCACTTTACTTGCAATTGTTGCCACCTGAGCCGATAATGCTGCCATTGGTTCAAGTTCATGCACACCAGCCACTCGCCTTGACGTATTTCGTTCCAAAGGCCATTGATAACTGTTAGCCGCCAATTCGTCAAGCAATTGGAATGCATCATCAAATGACTTGCTCAATAAAGAGCCTCCAGCCGCCGCATCAACTATCGGTCGATGGTGGGGGTAACAATCCTTTATGAAATGAATAAACCTGGTGCCATGGTGGAATATCATGATGAGGACACCTTCGAAGCAAATCCTTGTATCTCTCCCATGCTTCATACAAGGACTCAATATCAGCTTGAGTGAATGATGTGATATCATTCACCATCTCAGCAGTCTTGGTCGGTGGGAAATACTTATTTAGGAATTTACCACACAAGTCATTCCAAGTGCTGATGGATCCCGCAGGTAGAGATTGCAACCAACTCTTGGCTCTATCTTGGAGAGAGAAAGGAAAGAGCCGTAAGCGAATAGCATCATCAGAGACACCATTATGCTTGAATGTATCACAGACCTCCAGAAAATTGAAAAATGAGCATTAGGATCCTCCTTGGGCAAACTGCCAAATTGTACAGATGTCTGTATCATTTGAATGATGGCCGGTTTGATTTCAAAATTATTAGCACGGATGGCAGGCCGCCTAATACTGGACTGCAAGTTCTCCATGTGAGGGGTTGCAAACTCCCTTAATGGTCTTGTATGACTATCATCCTCCAACTGAAGTGTAGCATTATCATCTGCTATATTAGTACCTATAACAGAATAGATAAACTGAAAACTTAGAATAATATGTATAAATCAAAATTTGAATTAGCATTAATTAGACTCATTGCTAATATCAACTAAACAGAAATAACCGAAAATTCCCCGGCAACGGCGCCAAAAACTTGTTGAGGTGCAAACGTGTTTGCCCTTTTTGCTAACCGCAAGTGCACGGGTCGCACAAGTAATACAGTTATAGAGTAAGAAATCGATCCCACGAGGAAAACGTATTTCAAAGTAAAGCTGAGTATTAACCAATAGTCTAGTTAATGCTATCCAAAAGCATTAAATTTATAAATGAATGGTTAAAGAAATATAAAGACTGAAAAGCAATAACTCTAAGATAAATAGATAAATAGAGAAATAAGAATTACTTTTCATTTCCTATTTCAACTAATGAATTGCAATCCTTACAAGCAAAATCGAAGATTGGTTTAGTTAGCTTGAGAATCTGATTTAGTTAAAAGCCTATGTCTAGGTCAATTAACCCTGGTTTCATTTACCCAGCTCACTAAGTTTCCTTGAGAACCAGTGCAAACTCCACTCATTAATGATCTATTCTCAATCACACACTATACATGACCAATAGGTATATTTCTATCCTATTAATGAATCAGCTCATCCAAGCCAATTGAACTTGCCGAACATGTATCAACCACATCATATCCATATTAACAAATCCCTATGTCTAGTTCATTTGTCAGTATTAACATCATGCAATTAGTGATCAGCCAACCACAAACATTAAACACAGATTGTGATTGAACTCAACTAAACTTCAATATATACCCAAAAGATTACAAATTTCTCAGTATCTATAAGAAACTACAAAGTAAAACTTATATACAGCCTAGCTAGCCATGAATCATGAGAGTACAAACATATAAATCATGATCATGCAGCAATAAAGAGAGAAAAGAAGAAAGGAAAGGAAGGAAGCTCAATAGATTGTATCCTTTAAGCTTGATTCACCCTCCATAGGAAGGATGGCCTCCAACCTTAGCCTTTTCTGCTTCCTCTAGGTCTAAAAAACCAAAAACCAGCAGCTGCTCTCCAAAAATGATGAAAACTCTCGTAGAAATTCGATGCAAATCTATTTATAAGCTGAATAAAACAGGGTCACGCCGCAGCGTCCAACATGTCCCACCGCGGCGCGCGTGTAATTAGGTCACAGGCGCCTGAGGCGCCTACTCTTCAACGTTGCGGCGCTCCAGCCTCAGATTTTATCTACTGATGCAGGGGAACGCCGCGGCGCAACCATATCCACGTCGCGGCGTTGAGTGCTGATCTACACTTTTGAGCTTCTCTCAGGCTTCTTGGTCCAAAGCTGCTTCAACTTCTTCATTTCCATGCTTCTTTTAAGACCTGCCTATATGAGAGAATTTATCAATTCTTTAAATCATGCAAATGTACTCAATTTGATCATAATCTTGAAAGTATTTACTCAGGATCACAATGGAAATCATCAGAATGAAATCAGATAGAAATGATGCTAGAACCTTCCATCAATGCTTACAAACAAGGACTAAACTTGCCATGATGCACATATATAGGGCAATAATAACTTAACTCTACAGAGTTATCACATTTCAAACTCACTTTGCATAATATTTGAAAATTCTTTACAAAGAGAGTTGTTAGTAGCTCCAAATATAATGTCATCAACATAGATTTGAACTAGAAGTATGTCATACATTTTGTGTTTTATGAAAAGGGTAGTGTCAACTTTGCCTCTAGAAAAACTTTTTTCTAAAAAGAATTTGCTTAACCTTTCATACCAAGCTTTAGGAGCTTGTTTCAAGCCATACATGGCCTTTTTTAGTTAAAAAACATAGTTGGGCATTTCAAAATCCTCAAAACCAGGAGGTTGTTCCACATACACCTCTTCTTGTATAAAACTATTTGAAAAGGCACTTTTGACATCCATTTGATAGAGTTTGAAATCCATGATGCAAGCATATGCAAGTGACATTGTAATGGCCTCTAATCTAGCTACGGGGGCATAAGTTTCTTCATAGTCTATGCATTCTTTTTGATTATAACCCTTAGCTACAAGCCTAGCTTTGTTTCTTGTTATTAAGCCCGTTTCATCAGGTTTGTTCCTAAAGACCCATTTGGTGCCAATTATAGGATGATCATTTGGCCTTGGAACTAATTCCCAAACTTGATTTCTCTCAAATTGGTTTAGTTCTTCTTGCATGGCCAAGTTCCAATGCTCATCATTAATGGCCTCATTTATGTCTTTAGGTTCAATATGAGAGACAAAGGCTAAATGATTACATGCATCTCTAAGTGAGTTTCGAGTGATTACCCCTTTTGATACATCACCTATCACCTTGTCAAGAGGGTGATATCTTGAAGTCCTCCATTCCTTAGGTAGATCCAAGATTTCTGAATCTTTTTGCCATGAGTGATCAAGGAGTCTCTCTTCTTGCTTCTTGGACTCTTTCTCTTGATTTTCCAAGTGTGTTTTTGCCAAGATTTTTGCAACATCATCAACAAGCTCCTTTCTCGGCTCATTTGGGTTAGTTTAATCAAATGCAACATGTATAGACTCTTCTATGGTCATAGTTCATTTATTATAGACTCTATAGGCCTAACTATGTATAGAATAGCCAATGAATATTCCCTCATCAGATTTTGCATCAAACTTCCCTAAATTATCCTTTCCATTATTCAAGACAAAACATTTACACCAAAAAACATGAAAATGTGACACATTTGGCTTCCTTCCTTTGTACAATTCATATGGGATTTTCTTTAAGATTGGCCTTATTAGGGCTCTATTCATAACATAACAAGCGGTGTTAACCGCATCCACCCAAAAATACTTAGGAAGGTTGGCCTCATTGAGCATAGTTCTTGCTATTTCCTCTAAAGATCGATTTTTCCTTTCTACAACACCATTTTGTTGTGGTGTTCTAAGGGCAAAAAAATTATGCTCAATGCCATGTTCATCATAAAAGGTTTCAAATTCATGATTTTCAAATTTACCACCATGGTCACTTCTTATGGATGCAATACAAAAACTTTTTTCATTTTGGATAATTTTGGCAAGCTTTTTAAATGATTAAAAAGCATCATTTTTGTGGACTAAGAATAATGTCTATGTAAATCTAGAAAAATCATCCACAATCACCAAGGCATAGTAATTCCCACCAAAGCTCATAATTCTAGAGGGTCCAAAAAGATCCATGTGCAAAAGTTGTAAAGGTCTAGAAGTTGAAACCATGTTTTTAGATTTAAAAGAGACCTTGTTTTCCCTTTTGACATGCATCACAAAGTTTATTTTTTTCAAATTTGAGATTTGGAAGACCAATTACTAGTTCTTTAGAAACCAATTTGTTTAAGTGATCTAAATGAATGTGAGCAATTCTTCTATGCTATAACTATGAATCATTTTCTTTACTCATAAAGCATTTAGCATCATTTGAGAAAATATCATCAAGACTAATCATATATATATTATTGACTCTATGACTAACAAACTTAACTTGCTTATCATCCTTTCCCTCAATTATGCAATAAGAAGAATCAAATATAACTCTATTACCTTTATCACACAATTGACTAATGCTAAGCAAATTATGTTTAAGTCCTTCAACAAACAAAATATTATCAATAGATGATGAAGGGATCTTACCAACTTTGCTAATTCCAAGAATCTTCCCTTTGTTGTTATCACCATATGTGACATGACCATGTTTCTTGTGAGTAAGGGAGGAGAACTTGGAGCCATCATCGGTCATGTGCTTGGAGCAATCACTATCAAGATACTAACTTGAGCTCTTGGTCTTCAAGCACACCTACAACACACATTCAAGTTTTAACCTTTGGTACCCAAATTGTCTTGGGTCCTTGTGTGTTAGAGTTAGGCGTGGTGCCTTTAGGAACCCAAACCCTTTTTATTCCAACTTTAGTGTTTATGTTCTTTCTAACATTGCAAGTGGATGCACTATGCCCTTTCTTACCACAGTGAAAATTAAAGGGACTACTTGAAGTATTTGAGGAAACAAAGAAATTCTTATAAGACTTTTGATGGTTATTTGGATTAAATCCCAAACCGGCTTTTTGAAAAACACATTTTTGTTTCCCTAACAACACATTCAAGTTGTCTCTTCCAAAAGTGAATTTTGCAAAAGTGTTGTTCAAGTCTTCAATTTCTTTTTCAAATGCTTTGCATGATGAACATGGTAATGATATGGATGTGTTATCATGTAAGGAATAAGTCATGCATAATGAATTAGCATCAATAAGTACTAAGGTCTCATTTTGAATCTTAAGCTTATTTATCTCCTTACCTAAAATAGAAACTTTGTTTACCAATAAGCAAATTGTTTGGTTAGAGGGCAAAACCATTTTTGTGAGCCTCATAGATTCATCATGCAATTCTTGAAAAGCAACTTGCAATTCATCATATGAAGGTAGAGATTCTGAGTTAGAAGAAGTTACCTCAGTATCGCTCTCTTCACTTTCTTCTCCTTGAGCCATGAGACAAAGATGAGCTTCTTCATTCTCTGAACTATCGGAAGAGCTTAAGTCATTGTCCTCCCAAGTTATGTATGCTCTCCTTTTTTTTCTTTTCTTTGGAAGGCCTTTTCTCAAACTTCTCCATCTTCTTGAGATACATAGGACACTCCATTTTCATGTGCCCCGGTTTTCCACATTCATAGCATTTTGGAGGAGTAGAGGATCTTTCTCCTTTGTGATACACCTTCTTTTGAGGAAAGGGTGGTCTTATTTGAAATCCTTTTTTCTTTAGGAATCTTCTAAACTTTCTCACAAGGAGGCTAAGATTGTCCTCACTTAGCTCAACACTTTCAGCATCCTCTTCACCATCTTCATCATAATCTTCAATTGTAGAGGAGGTGTCTTTGAATGTGATTTCCTTCTTCTTTTTGTCATGTTCTTCATTTTAATTGAGCCTATTTAGTTCTAGCTCATGTTCTTGAAGCTTTCTGAATAAGGTGGCAAGAGACATTGTTGATAAATCTCTTGATTCCGCAATAGCCATTACTTTGGGTTGCCAATTCCTACTTAGACATCTCAAGACTTTGTTAATAAGATCCTCATTAGGAAATGTCTTTCCCAATGAGATAAGATGATTAAAAATATGAGTAAACCTCTTTTGCATATCTTGAATACTCTCACCTTGGTTCATTCTAAACAATTCATATTCATAAGTAAGAGTGTTTATTCGAGATCGTTTTACCTCACTAGTACCTTCATGAGTTACTTGTAGGGTATCCCAGATTTCTTTTGCGGTCTTGCAATTTGACACCCTAAAGAATTCATCATACCCCAAGGATGTGGTGATAATGTTCTTAGCTCTCAAATTATATTCAACCTTCTTTTTATCATCATCAGTCCATTCATTTCTAGGTGTATTAATTTTCACACCATCTTTAGTTTGTGTTGGAACAAAAACACCATTTTCAACGGGGTCCCACACATCTAAGTCAATAGCTTCAATGAAAATTTTCATCCTTTCTTTCCAATAGGCATAACCATCCCCATTGAAATAAGGAGGTCTATTTATAGAAGAACCTTCATTTGAAAAACCATTTGAAGCCATCACTTCTCTTCAAGCTGCTAAGCTCTTTATAAAAGAGTCTAGCTTTTATACCATTTGTTACCAAATGGCCTTAATACTCAAGAGGGGGGTGAATTGAGTATGAAAAACAAGTTCGTAAATATTTCACAAATCGTTTAATAAATAATTTTCGTTGAAGCTAATTGATGATTAAAGATGATTGGATATAAGAGATAAACACTTTTACTTATAAATGCAATAGCCAAAGGGACCAATATTCAAGCAATTCAATAAAATAGTACCCAATGTAAAGAGAAGGGTTTAGAGAAAACAAACACAATGATTTATCCTAGTTCGATCACCAATCCACTTGTGATCTACGTCCAGTCCTCAAGCAACCGCTAGAGATTTTTCACTATTTCTTCAAGCTTCAATAGGTGCTTGATAACCTTTACAACCTTGAGCACTCAACACTTTGGGATATCTCACCCTTGGAGCTTGAGTCTCTTCAACTAAGGGATACCTCACCCTTTACACTTTTGGAGGGATGCCTCACCCTCTTTATAAAGTAATATAGATTGATTGAATGAAGCTCTCACTAGAGTAGATGATTTCAAATTGAAGCTCTAATATGCTCTCAAAGATTAACCCACGTTTTTCATAAAAATAGAGCAAGAATGGATTTTGTAACACCCTTGTGGGGGTGTCACATTTAAAAAAAAAATAAAATAAAACAACGATAACGAGAATACTTAAATAATAAAACTTGTACACGTACTTTGTTTGAAAACATGAAAGTTGTATCCTCAAAATATTACACCTAAAAAAAAATATTCATACACACACACATAGATAATATCGGCACACCCCTGTATAACATACATTATATCCATAAACATATCCATTCATATACATATCCATCAGATACTAATATACATGAATTTACATAAGTTTTGTTTTCATAAGTTGTACAAATAATTTACACATAATTTACAACCCAAATAAAAAAAACGCATACCAAAAGAAAAGAAAGCTTAAAAGGTTTATATTTACAATCCAGCATCAGAAAGGATAACAAACCCAAGTGCACGTCATACATTTTTAGTCACTTGGAGAAACATTCCTAGATGATTCCTCCAATGACATAAATACATGACGCCTCCCAGAAGACCTATGAGCAGGAACTCTGGGTGCTCTGTGGACCGGAATATAATTAGGGGTCCTAACAGAAGGTGTCCGAGCAGAAGACACAAAACTATACTCATTGGGAACCCGAAAAAGACCGTTCCAGTAACGGCGAATCCCCAAAGATAGTTCCAACTGAACATAGAAATCTGATACAAAAACTGGGACAGATACAGACTCTGGTCGCAAAGACAAAGTAATAACTCCTGTATAAGCAACAACGTTACGTTCTCCATAGATGCGCCAACTGTCAGCTCCTCCGTGGAAATCCAAACTGATGAAACCCAAAAATCCGGGTGTCGACATCTCACCCTATCAGTACTAACACTAGAGATGATCTAAGGCTTCGGGTCTTGATCTGAAAATCTGTGGATCGTGGTTCTTCCTCCGCTATGTACTCACTCGCCCAACTCGGTTCTTCAACCCCTTCTTCATAGTCTAAATATATATATATATATAAACATACAACAAACAAAACAAACAATATATACAACAAATAGAGAGGTAAGACAACTCGAAATAACCAATAAATGTCACATATGAAATAATAATACAACATTAACATAAATAAAATCTATAATGTACATAAATCCCATAACAATTCAAAATACTCACCACACAATATAATGAATTTAAAATGAATATGTATAAATATGTCAAAGTGTAAAATGACTCATTCCTACTCCATGGAGCTACAACGCATACTCAGATATCAGAGAGAATGAGATGAGATTTCTATTAGTCTTGCTTGACCAATCCGGCTATTGCATTGTCCACCCTTTTTGTGTCTATAGCTTTGGCTACCCCGACCAGGCCACTATTGCCTTGTCAAAACCTTGTGTCTATAAGCGATCGTTGTGATTGCTATTGCCTTGTCAATACTTTGTGTCTATAGCCCACGAAAATAAATATAACAATAGTGGCATAGCACACAACCCGGACACACAATCAATCAATTGTGTACTACAGCGGTCGATAGTCCTCTCAAAACTTGATTAAGGTTAGTGCTCGTCGAGAACATAAGTGTGTCATCACGCACCACGGCCCGAGAAGGAGCTACATCCGTCCACATATGGAATAGTGCACACTATGAACTCCAAGTTCATATCAGAAAATGAACACACTATGCCTATCACATCGACAACACGATGTTATTCATCTCGTCAATCCAATCACCAAATTTCGAATTTGGCATGACTCAATGCATGAACAGATGCGTAATTACCAAAATATCCTCAGGTTTCAATTATTTATATAAGTGCCATAAATTTCCAAATTATTTACAGAAATACCATTAAATCTTCATTATTTACAAAAACGCCCTTAACTTCTATTATTTACAAAAATGCCATCAAACTTTGAATAATTTCAAAAATACACTTCAAACTTTAATTATTTACAAGAATACCCTCAAACTTAATTTATTTACAAAAATACCCTCAATGGCAAAAATCTTCAAATACGATGACGCTCCCACTTGGCGCACTTGTATGCGCTTGTACAACCACACATCCGGGTCCACCACTTTGGCCCGACAGAAACTCATTGTTTTCATCAATCGCGTAGAAATTTTATTTCGTTTTCAAAAATCTTGCCGTTTTCACAATGTACATCACATTTTCAAATCGCGTAAATACATTTTTCTTTGTTTTCTCAATCGCGTAAATTTTTAAATCATGTTCTCGTCGATTTACTCACATAAATACTTCTAAACTATAAAAATAATTGTTAAATCATTGAAACCATTTAAAATATTTTTCCTAATTACGGTAAAATATTTTATATTATTATGTATTCTTTATAAATACTAACAATACTCAAATTAGTTTCTAAATATATTTAGTATTCATTAACAACATTGTAAAATACTTTGATTCTTCCCATTCAGTAATGTGACCGAACCTAGGGTTTGCACTCTTTGGAATGCTCATGCATTTCTAACACTAATCTAACACATACAATGTAAAACATATACAATGTATAACACATACAATACATCAAGGCTTAAACAATTAATAAAAGCTATAAAAATCAACACATAAAGGAATCCTTATGGATTTTACAAATTCAATCAAACCTTAATTTCTTAATAACACTTTAATTTAATTAAATTTTGGTCTTCCTCTTACCTAAAATGATGAAAATTTCTTCTTTTCCTCTCCCTTGTGATTTCGGTTTTGCCTCCTTAGAGTCCTAGGAAAATAAATAAAATTTTATAAAGGCTATTACTAGAAAAAGGAACAATACCATGGTTCAATCATGGCTTAGAAGCTTAGAAATAAAAATAAAATTGAAAAACAAAGGGTTTACCTTTGAAGAAGGATTCTCAAAGGTGGTCTTCAAGCTTGAAAATGGAAGAAATGGAAGAAACTTCCAACTAGAGATGGTCTTGTAGTAAGGTTTTGAAGTAGAAAAGTAAGAAAAAGAAAATTTTGGGTGAAAGGATGATATACTTTGGAGCTTGACCGAATGGGTTTTTGGAACTCTAATGGTGGACGGTGAAACAAAGAAAGAAGGAAGGGAATTATTTGGTTAAATGTTGGAGTGTTAGCCGTAGAAGTGAGTAGGAAAATGACTTAATGCATGTGTTAAAATTCAAGAATGAATCTAGGCCATCCAATGGTTCAATGGCTAGGATTAGGTCTTACAAGATAAGCTTGTTTCTTATTGGTTGATGGGTGATGAATCATGGCATGACTAAACTTGGTCTAGATCCTTCTTGGGTGGCTTCCTCCTTGCTTGGCCGAATTCTCCAACTAGATGGCCAACTTGGTTTGCTTCCTTCAACTAGCTAGTTACTTGCTTAGGTGAAGGCTTAGTTACATGTTTAATTAATTAGTTACCTTCTAGTTACATTATGGTAACTTAGTTAGTTTAAGGTTTCTAGTTAGTTAGGCTTAACTAAATTACTAACTAGTTATCATTATTTAGTTACTTCAAGATTATAGTAATTAATTTAGTTAGATTCTAAGGTAACTAGACTAACTAAATTAAATATTCTAGTTCTAATCTAACTAGCTTAGCCATTTTTGTTGACTTAGCTTTATTAATTTGACTTCTAGGTGTCTTGTTTCTATTGGTCCAAATTTCTAATTTCTTTATTGTTTACTTTATTTATACGTGGGTCCCGCACACACAGTATCGGGTCCACTGACAAAATTTATACTAAGTAATAAAATAATACTGAAAATTATTTTATTGCACAGTTAAATTCTAAAAATTAAAATATTCTTAACAGTGTCTGTCAGAATTGAGTTTACTAAACTCCTTCTGCTCTAAAAAAAAACAAAACAAAATTCTTCTGATCAGAAAAATTCATATTTTCCTGACTCGAAGTAATACACAGAACACTTCAGTGAAATAAAGACACAGACAACAAAACAAAGATAGCATTGTATACAGACAAGCATAAAACAGTACATTGGGGACATAATTGTCATTTACCCTAAAGTCAGAATTTTTAGGGTGTTACAACTCTCCCCAACAAACAAAAATTTCGTCCTCGAAATTTGTCATACCTTAAAACAATTGAGGATATTGTTCCCTCATCTTATCCTCCAATTCCCATGTAGCATCTCCGGTCACATCGTTCCATATAACTTTGACCAGCTCAATCATCTTTCCTCGGAGCTGCTTCACTTTTCTGTCTTCAATCCTTACAGGGAATGTCTCGTACGTCAGATTTTCCTTCAACTGTACTTCATCAGGTTGTATCACATGTGTCGGATCTGGAATATATTTCTTTAATTGGGACACATGAAACACATTATGCAGATTAGACAAAAACGGCGGTAAGGCAACTTGATAAGCGACAGGACCTATCCTACGGATAATCTGATAGGGTCCAATAAACTTAGGTGTAAGCTTCTTAGATTTGATAACTCTTCCAATACCAGTCGTAGGAGTCACCCTCAAAAATACATGTTCGCCTTCTTCAAATTCCAATGGTCGCCTTCTTTTATCTGCATAACTCTTTTGCCTACTTTGGGTAGTTCGCATCTTCTCTTGAATCATTTTCACTTTCTCTGTAGTCTGTTGTACCAATTCTGGCCCAATAGTCATATTTTCACCATCTTGATACCAACACAAAGGTGTTCGGCATCGTCGTCCATACAATGCTTCATAGGGTGCCATCCCTATACTTGCATGAAAACTATTATTGTAGGTGAATTCTATCAAAGATAAAAAGTCATCCCAACTCCCTTGTTGCTCCAACACACAAGCACGCAACAAATCTTCCAAAGATTGTATAGTTCTTTCAGTCTGACCATCAGTCTATGGATGATAAGCAGAGCTCAAATGTAGCTTAGTTCCCATTGCTTTTTGTAGATTTGGCCAGAACCTTGATGTAAACCTTGGATCTCTATCAGAAATTATGGAAATAGGTACCCCATGTAATCTAACAATCTCATTGATATAGATTTGGGCTAATCTTTCCAACGAATACTTAATATTAATAGGCAAGAAATGAGCTGACTTTGTGAGCCTATCAACAATAACCCATATTGAGTCATGACCTTTTCTCGTTCTCGGTAGTCCAGTAACAAAATCCATAGAAATACTGTCCCATTTCCATTCTGGAATAGAAAGCGGTTGTAACATTCCAGCTGGCCTCTGATGTTCCACTTTCGCTTTCTGACAAACCAAACAAGATGCCACACGTTCTGCTACGTCTCTTTTCATCCTTGGCCACCAAAACAATTTCTTCAAATCTTGATACATCTTGGTCATTCCTGGATGCAAACTTAAATTACTAGTATGAGCTTCATCCAATATCGCCGTCTTTAGTTCAACATTGTCGGGTATACAAACTCTTCCTTGAAATCTTAAAATTCCATCTGATCCCTCTTCCACTGTTGCCTTGTGACCTTGCTTTAACAGTTCTCTTTCATTCTGCAAAAACGCATCCTCCTCCTGTTTATCTCGAATTATATTAAGCAAGTCATTTAAGATTACCATTCTGGCTACACGAATCTTCCCAGGCACTAATTCCATTGACACTTCTAAATTTCTGAACTCGTTGAGTAATTCTTCTTCCTTTATCATCATTGTAGAAACACTAAGTACTTTTCTACTCAGGGCATCTGCTACCACATTAGCTTTTCCTGGATGATATTGGAGTTGAAAATCATAATCTTTGAGAAACTCAAGCCATCGTCTTTGTCTCATATTCAATTCTTTCTGATCAAACAAGTATTTCAAACTTTTGTGATCACTAAAGACATTGAACATGGCCCCATATAAATAATGCCTCCATATCTTTAATGCAAACACCACCGCTGCTAATTCCAAATCATGAGTTGGGTAATTTCTCTCATGAACTTTCAATTGCCTCGAAGCATATGCCACCACATTCCGATCTTGCATTAGCACGCATCCTAACCCTTGGTATGAAGCGTCACAATACACCTCAAAAGATCTATTAGGATCTGGTAAGATCAACACTGGTGTAGTTGTTAACTTTCTCTTCAGTTCTTGAAAACTGGCTTCACGTTCATCCGTCCATTCAAAAACTTGATTCTTCCTGGTAAACTGTGTAAGTGGTCCGACAATCTTAGAAAAACCCTCTATGAACCTTCGATAATACCCGGCTAATCCAACAAAACTTCGAACTTCTGTCACTGTTTTAGGTCTCTCCCATTGTAAAATAGTTTCTATCTTGGATGGATCCACTGCAATACCCTCCTTAGAAATTACGTGACCTAGAAATTGCACTTTTTCCAACCAAAATTCACATTTAGCCAACTTTGCATACAACTGTTTGTCCTTCAGAACCTGAAGAACTATACCGAGATGTTCGGCATGCTCTTCTTTAGACTGAGAATAGATTAGAATGTCATCTATAAAGACAACAACAAATCTATCAAGGTACGGGTGAAAAATCCTATTCATATAATCCATGAATATAGCAAGAGCATTTGTCACTCCAAAAGGCATAACGATATTCATAATGCCCATAACGAGTTCGGAAGGCTTTTTAGGTACATCCTCCATCTTAACACGAATTGATGGTGGTAACGATCTCGGATCTATTTTAGAAAATACTTCGCTCCCTTCAACTGGTCCATCAAATCATCAATCCGTGGGAGTGGATATTTATTCTTTATAGTGACCTTATTCAAGCGACGATAGTCCACACGAGTCGAGAAGTTCCATCCTTCTTCTTGACTAGAAGCACTGGTGCTCCCCATGGTGAAACACTTGGTCGCACAAACTGCTTCTCCAACAACTCCTCAATTGCTTTTTCAACTCCATCAACTCGGCTGGTGACATTCGATAAGGTGCAATCGATATAGGACCTGTTCCTGGTACTAAATCGATAGTAAATTCGATTTCTCTCTCTGGCGGCAAACCAGGTACGTCATTTGGAAAGACTTCCAGAAATTTATTAACAATTAGAATTGCACTTATATCTTTCTCATTCTCAACTTTTAGAGATGATAATAATACAAATCCCTGCGCTCCATTTCTCAGCAATGACTTAGCTTTAACAGAAGTCAAAAATCCGAGTTCTCTTCCTTCGGAAAAACTATGGTTTTAGTTGCACAGTCTATCAGAATATGATTAGAAGATAACCAATCCATTCCTAATATCACATCTATCCCCACTAGAGGTAAACAAATCAAGTTGACTATAAACATACGGTCCTTCACAACAACAGGACAATCCAAACATATTTTGGATGTGACCACAGGCTTAGTAGTTGGTGTAGAAACAACCAATGGAAAATTCAAAGAAGACACAGGCAGTTTCAACTTCTTAACACAACTATAGGCAATAAAAGAATGCGTTGCTGAATCATACAAGACAGTCAAAAGCTTACCTCCTATGGTTCCTTCCCTTGAATAAGATTGTCGATTTAGAAACTTCGGTTCTGTCATAGTATAAACTCGTCCTCCGGATCTTGGTGACTTGCCCGAAACAGTCTTCAATGCGCAGGTTTCTTTTCCAATCGAGGACAATCCTTAGAGAAATGTCCAGGTTGCCGACAATTAAAACAAATTGTTCCTTAATTGGACAATCGAAGAAACATGGCCTTTCTTCCCACACTTAAAACAAGTTGGTACAAACGCCGCTTTCTGACTAGGAATAGTACTAGCAGAACTTCCTCCAACAGGTGGTCGTTGAAATTGGTTTCCCGGTGGTCTCGAGTATGGCTTACGCTGGAATCGATTATTATGACTGCTACCTCCCCTCTGAAACCTCATTGGTCCAAAATTACGAGTCTTGGGATCCTTTAACGATTCCAATTCCTCCAGTGTGCACATGTATCTACCGAACATGGAATTGAGTCATTCTCAAAGGCAATACTCCTTGTCTTAACTCCACTCGCAGTCCTGCTTCAAACTTCCTACATCGCCACTCATCATTTGGCCTGGTTTGAGCATAATCTGAGAATTGAGACAAACTCTCAAATTTAGATGCATACTCGGGAAGCTGTCATATTTCCTTGACGTAGACCAAGAAATTCTCTTTCCTTGGCATATCGAGCACTGGTAGGAAAATACTTGTCCATAAACCTAGTAGAAAACACTTCCCAAGTTATTGCAGTGCCTTCAGCTTGCAACAACCGGCGGGTTCCTCTCCACCAACTTTCTCCATCTCCTCTTAACATATAAGTAGCATACGTTACCTTTTTGTCATCTGGGCATCCCATCCCTTCGAATATCTTCTCCAGCTCTTGAATCCATAAACTTGCTTTCTCCGGATTGAGCTCGCCTCTAAACTGTGGCGGGTTACTACGCCTAAATTCAGATAAATTTAGGGCATCCGCAGTAGCTTCTTGTTGTTGAGCTGCTCTCTGGTTCTGCTGAATCATTGCTTCCGCATCCGTTGCATAGCCTCTGCAGCCGCTTCGCTACTATAGGATCCACTTCTCTAGGAATATCCGCATGTCTTCCTCTTCTTCCAGACATTTTCTTTCTTTAATCACATAAAACATAAAAGTTAGATTCTTCCTTTCGGAAATAAATCACAGAGAATTCACACAACACAAGCACAAACAGACCAAACCACAACTCCTAAAGATTCTAACTTGGGCTCTAGGTCAGAGATTCACATAGTACAAATAAGGCAAACCTACCCACAAACCCAAAAGACTCTAACTTGGGTCGAGATTCACATAACAAATAATGTAACACCCAAAAGACTCTAACTTGGGCTGTACCAACTAATGTAACACCCTTGTGGGGGTGTCACATTTAAAAAAAAAAAAAAATAAAACAACGATAACGAGAATACTTAAATAATAAAACTTGTACACGTACTTTGTTTGAAAACATGAAAGTTGTATCCTCAAAATATTACACCTAAAAAAATATTCATACACACACACATAGATAATATCGGCACACCCCTGTATAACATACATTATATCCATAAACATATCCATTCATATACATATCCATCAGATACTAATATACATGAATTTACATAAGTTTTGTTTTCATAAGTTGTACAAATAATTTACACATAATTTACAACCCAAATAAAAAAAACGCATACCAAAAGAAAAGAAAGCTTAAAAGGTTTATATTTACAATCCAGCATCGGAAAGGATAACAAACCCAAGTGCACGTCATACATTTTTAGTCACTTGGAGAAACATTTCTAGATGATTCCTCCAATGACATAAATACATGACGCCTCCCGAAGACCTATGAGCAGGAACTCTGGGTGCTCTGTGGACCGGAATATAATTAGGGGTCCTAACAGAAGGTGTCCGAGCAGAAGACACAAAACTATACTCATTGGGAACCCGAAAAAGACCGTTCCAGTAACGGCGAATCCCCAAAGATAGTTCCAACTGAACATAGAAATCTGATACAAAAACTGGGACAGATACAGACTCTGGTCGCAAAGACAAAGTAATAACTCCTGTATAAGCAACAACGTTACGTTCTCCATAGATGCGCCAACTGTCAGCTCCTCCGTGGAAATCCAAACTGATGAAACCCAAAAATCCGGGTGTCGACATCTCACCCTATCAGTACTAACACTAGAGATGATCTAAGGCTTCGGGTCTTCGGACTGAAAATCTGTGGATCGTGGTTCTTCCTCTGCTATGTACTCACTGCCCAACTCTGGTTCTTCAACCCCTTCTTCATAGTCTAAATATATATATATATATAAACATACAACAAACAAAACAAACAATATATACAACAAATAGAGAGGTAAGACAACTCGAAATAACCAATAAATGTCACATATGAAATAATAATACAACATTAACATAAATAAAATCTATAATGTACATAAATCCCATAACAGTTCAAAATACTCACCACACAATATAATGAATTTAAAATGAATATGTATAAATATGTCAAAGTGTAAAATGACTCATTCCTACTCCATGGAGCTACAACACATACTCAGATATCAGAGAGAATGAGATGAGATTTCTATTAGTACTGCCCAGCCAATCCAGCTATTGCACTGTCCACCCTTTGTGTCTATAGCTTTGGCTACCCCGACCAGCTATTGCACTGTCAAAACCTTGTGTCTATAACTGATCGTTGTGATTGCTATTGCACTGTCAATACTTTGTGTCTATAGCCCACGAAAATAAATATAACAATAGTGGCATAGCACACAACCCAGACACACAGTCAATCAATTGTGTACTACAGGCAGTCTGATAGTCCTCTCAAAACTTGATTAAGGTTAGTGCTCGTCGAGAACATAAGTGTGTCATCACGCACCACGGCCCAGAAGGAGCTACCTCCTGTCCACATATGGAATAGTGCACACTATGAACTCCAAGTTCATATCAGAAAATGAACACACTATGCCTATCACATCGACAACACGATGTTATTCATCTCGTCAATCAAATCACCAAATTTCGAATTTGGCATGACTCAATGCATGAACAGATGCGTAATTACCAAAATATCCTCAGGTTTCAATTATTTATATAAGTGCCATAAATTTCCAAATTATTTACAGAAATACCATTAAATCTTC
The DNA here is from genome assembly GCA_029884595.1 of Ormosia semicastrata. NCBI lineage: Eukaryota > Viridiplantae > Streptophyta > Magnoliopsida > Fabales > Fabaceae > Ormosia > Ormosia semicastrata. Next base: position 59,363,828 of record JAQQTO010000063.1, read on the forward strand.
ATTATTTACAAAAACGCCCTTAACTTCTATTATTTACAAAAATGCCATCAAACTTTGAATAATTTCAAAAATACACTTCAAACTTTAATTATTTACGAGAATACCCTCAAACTTAATTTATTTACAAAAATACCCTCAATGGCAAAAATCTTCAAATACAAAAATAATTACGAAAATGCCCTCCATGGCAAAAATCTTCAAATACAGTACGCTCCCACTTGGCGCACTTGTACAGTCCACACATCCGGGTCCACCACTTTGGCCCGACAGGAAACTCGCTGTTTTCGTCAATCGCGTAGAAATTTTATTTCATTTTCAAAAATCTTGCCGTTTTCACAATGTACATCACATTTTCAAATCGCGTAAATACATTTTGCTGTTTTCTCAATCGCGTAAATTTTTAAATCATGTTCTCGTCAGATTTACTCACATAAATACTTCTAAACTATAAAAATAATTGTTAAATCATCTGAGACCATTTAAAATATTTTTCCTAATTACGGTAAAATATTTTATATTATTATGTATTCTTTATAAATACTAACAATACTCAAATTAGTTTCTAAATATATTTAGTATTCATTAACAACATTGTAAAATACTTTGATTCTTCCCATTCAAGAATGTGACCGAACCTAGGGTTTGCACTCTTTGGAATGCTCATGCATTTCTAACACTAATCTAACACATACAATGTAAAACATATACAATGTATAACACATACAATACATCAAGGCTTAAACAATTAATAAAAGCTATAAAAATCAACACATAAAGGAATCCTTATGGATTTTACAAATTCAATCAAACCTTAATTTCTTAATAACACTTTAATTTAATTAAATTTTGGTCTTCCTCTTACCTAAAATGATGAAAATTTCTTCTTTTCCTCTCCCTTGTGATTTCGGTTTTGCCTCCTTAGAGTCCTAGGAAAATAAATAAAATTTTATAAAGGCTATTACTAGAAAAAGGAACAATACCATGGTTCAATCATGGCTTAGAAGCTTAGAAATAAAAATAAAATTGAAAAACAAAGGGTTTTACCTTTGAAGAAGGATTCTCAAAGGTGGTCTTCAAGCTTGAAAATGGAAGAAATGGAAGAAACTTCCAACTAGAGATGGTCTTGTAGTAAGGTTTTGAAGTAGAAAAGTAAGAAAAAGAAAATTTTGGGTGAAAGGATGATATACTTTGGAGCTTGACCGAATGGGTTTTTGGAACTCTAATGGTGGACGGTGAAACAAAGAGAGAAGGAAGGGAATTATTTGGTTAAATGTTGGAGTGTTAGCCGTAGAAGTGAGTAGGAAAATGACTTAATGCATGTGTTAAAATTCAAGAATGAATCTAGGCCATCCAATGGTTCAATGGCTAGGATTAGGTCTTACAAGATAAGCTTGTTTCTTATTGGTTGATGGGTGATGAATCATGGCATGACTAAACTTGGTCTAGATCCTTCTTGGGTGGCTTCCTCCTTGCTTGGCCGAATTCTCCAACTAGATGGCCAACTTGGTTTGATTCCTTCAACTAGCTAGTTACTTGCTTAGGTGAAGGCTTAGTTACATGTTTAATTAATTAGTTACCTTCTAGTTACATTATGGTAACTTAGTTAGTTTAAGGTTTCTAGTTAGTTAGGCTTAACTAAATTACTAACTAGTTATCATTATTTAGTTACTTCAAGATTATAGTAATTAATTTAGTTAGATTCTAAGGTAACTAGACTAACTAAATTAAATATTCTAATTCTAATCTAACTAGCTTAGCCATTTTTGTTGACTTAGCTTTATTAATTTGACTTCTAGGTGTCTTGTTTCTATTGGTCCAAATTTCTAATTTCTTTATTGTTTACTTTACTTATACGTGGGTCCCGCACACACAGTATCGGATCCTCTGTCAAAATTTATACTAAGTAATAAAATAATACTGAAAATTATTTTATTGCACAGTTAAATTCTAAAAATTAAAATATTCTTAACAGTGTCTGTCAGAATTGAGTTTACTAAACTCCTTCTGCTCTAAAAAAAAACAAAACAAAATTCTTCTGATCAGAAAAATTCATATTTTCCTGACTCGAAGTAATACACAGAACACTTCAGTGAAATAAAGACACAAACAACAAAACAAAAATAGCATTTTATACAGACAAGCATAAAAACAAGTACATTGGGGACATAATTATCATTTACCCTAAAGTCAGAATTCTTAGGGTGTTACAACTCTTCCCAACAAACAAAAATTTCGTCCTCGAAATTTGTCATACCTTAAAATAATTGAGGATATTGTTCCCTCATCTTATCCTCCAATTCCTATGTAGCATCTCCGGTCACATCGTTCCATATAACTTTGACCAACTCAATCATCTTTCCTGAGCGCTTCTTCTTTTTCTGTCTTCAATCCTTACAGGGGAATGTCTCGTACGTCAGATTTTCCTTCAACTGTACTTCATCAGGTTGTATCACATGTGTCGGATCTGGAATATATTTCTTTAATTGGGACACATGAAACACATTATGCAGATTAGCCCAAAACGGCGGTAAGGCAACTTGATAAGCGACAGGACCTATCCTACGGATAATCGATAGGTCCAATAAACTTAGGTGTAAGCTTCTTAGATTTGATAACTCTTCCAATACCAGTCGTAGGAGTCACCCTCAAAAATACATGTTCGCCTTCTTCAAATTCCAATGGTCGCCTTCTTTTATCTGCATAACTCTTTTGCCTACTTTGGGTAGTTCGCATCTTCTCTTGAATCATTTTCACTTTCTCTGTAGTCTGTTGTACCAATTCTGGCCCAATAGTCATATTTTCACCATCTTGATACCAACACAAAGGTGTTCGGCATCGTCGTCCATACAATGCTTCATAGGGTGCCATCCCTATACTTGCATGAAAACTATTATTGTAGGTGAATTCTATCAAAGATAAAAAGTCATCCCAACTCCCTTGTTGCTCCAACACACAAGCACGCAACAAATCTTCCAAAGATTGTATAGTTCTTTCAGTCTGACCATCAGTCTGTGGATGATAAGCAGAGCTCAAATGTAGCTTAGTTCCCATTGCTTTTTGTAGATTTGGCCAAAACCTTGATGTAAACCTTGGATCTCTATCAGAAATTATGGAAATAGGTACCCCATGTAATCTAACAATCTCATTGATATAGATTTGGGCTAATCTTTCCAACGAATACTTAATATTAATAGGCAGGAAATGAGCTGACTTTGTGAGCCTATCAACAATAACCCATATTGAGTCATGACCTTTTCTCGTTCTTGGCAGTCCAGTAACAAAATCCATAGAAATACTGTCCCATTTCCATTCTGGAATAGAAAGCGGTTGTAACATTCCAGCTGGCCTCGATGTTCCACTTTCGCTTTCGACAAACCAAACAAGATGCCACACGTTCTGCTACGTCTCTTTTCATCCTTGGCCACCAAAACAATTTCTTCAAATCTTGATACATCTTGGTCATTCCTGGATGCAAACTTAAATTACTAGTATGAGCTTCATCCAATATCGCCGTCTTTAGTTCAACATTGTCGGGTATACAAACTCTTCCTTGAAATCTTAAAATTCCATCGATCCCTCTTCCACTTTGTTGCCTTGTGACCTTGCTTTAACAGTTCTCTTTCATTTTGCAAAAACGCATCCTCCTCCTGTTTATCTCGAATTATATTAAGCAAGTCATTTAAGATTACCATTCTGGCTACACGAATCTTCCCAGTGCACTAATTCCATTGACACTTCTAAATTTCGAACTCGTTGAGTAATTCTTCTTCCTTTATCATCATTGTAGAAACACTAAGTACTTTTCTACTCAGGGCATCTGCTACCACATTAGCTTTTCCTGGATGATATTGGAGTTGAAAATCATAATCTTTGAGAAACTCAAGCCATCGTCTTTGTCTCATATTCAATTTTTTTTCGATCAAACAAGTATTTCAAACTTTTGTGATCACTAAAGACATTGAACATGGCCCCATATAAATAATGCCTCCATATCTTTAATGCAAACACCACCGCTGCTAATTCCAAATCATGAGTTGGGTAATTTCTTTCATGAACTTTCAATTGCCTCGAAGCATATGCCACCACATTTCGATCTTGCATTAGCACGCATCCTAACCCTTGGTATAAAGCGTCACAATACACCTCAAAAGATCTATTAGGATCTGGTAAGATCAACACTGGTGTAGTTGTTAACTTTCTCTTCAGTTCTTGAAAACTGGCTTCACGTTCATCCGTCCATTCAAAAACTTGATTCTTCCTGGTAAGCTGTGTAAGTGGTCCGACAATCTTAGAAAAACCCTCTATGAACCTTCGATAATACCCGGCTAATCCAACAAAACTTCGAACTTCTGTCACTGTTTTAGGTCTCTCCCATTGTAGAATAGTTTCTATCTTGGATGGATCCACTGCAATACCCTCCTTAGAAATTACGTGACCTAGAAATTGCACTTTTTCCAACCAAAATTCACATTTAGCCAACTTTGCATACAACTGCTTGTCCTTCAAAACCTGAAGAACTATACCGAGATGTTCGGCATGCTCTTCTTTAGACCGAGAATAGATTAGAATATCATCTATAAATACAACAACAAATCTGTCAAGGTACGGGCGAAAAATCCTATTCATATAATCCATGAATATAGCAAGAGCATTTGTCACTCCAAAAGGCATAACCTGATATTCATAATGCCCATAACGAGTTCGGAAGGCTGTTTTTGGTACATCCTCCATCTTAACACGAATTTGATGGTAACCTGATCTCAGATCTATTTTAGAAAATACTTCTGCTCCCTTCAACTGGTCCATCAAATCATCAATCCGTGGGAGTGGATATTTATTCTTTATAGTGACCTTATTCAACTGACGATAGTCCACACAAAGTCGAGAAGTTCCATCCTTCTTCTTGACTAGAAGCACTGGTGCTCCCCATGGTGAAACACTTGGTCGCACAAACTGCTTCTCCAACAACTCCTCCAATTGCTTTTTCAACTCCATCAACTCGGCTGGTGACATTCGATAAGGTGCAATCGATATAGGACCTGTTCCTGGTACTAAATCGATAGTAAATTCGATTTCTCTCTCTGGCGGCAAACCAGGTACGTCATTTGGAAAGACTTCCAGAAATTTATTAACAATTAGAATTGCACTTATATCTTTCTCATTCTCAACTTTTAGAGATGATAATAATACAAATCCCTGCGCTCCATTTCTCAGCAATGACTTAGCTTTAACAGCAGTCAAAAATCCAGAGTTCTCTTCCTTCGGAAAAACTATGGTTTTAGTTGCACAGTCTATCAGAATATGATTAGAAGATAACCAATCCATTCCTAATATCACATCTATCCCCACTAGAGGTAAACAAATCAAGTTGACTATAAACATACGGTCCTTCACAACAACAGGACAATCCAAACATATTTTGGATGTGACCACAGGCTTAGTAGTTGGTGTAGAAACAACCAATGGAAAATTCAAAGAAGACACAGGCAGTTTCAACTTCTTAACACAACTATAGGCAATAAAAGAATGCGTTGCGCCTGAATCATACAAGACAGTCAAAAGCTTACCTCCTATGGTTCCTTCCCCTTGAATAAGATTGTCAGATTTAGAAACTTCAGTTCCTGTCATAGTATAAACTCGTCCTCCAGATCTTGGCTGACTTGCCCGAACAGTCTTCAATGCAGGTTTCTTTTCCAACTGAGGACAATCCTTAGAGAAATGTCCAGGTTGCCGACAATTAAAACAAATTGTTCCTTTAATTGGACAATCTGAAGAAACATGGCCTTTCTTCCCACACTTAAAACAAGTTGGTACAAACGCCGCTTTCTGACTAGGAATAGTACTAGCAGAGCTTCCTCCAACCGGTGGTCGTTGAAATTGGTTTCCCAGTGGTCTCGAGTATGGCTTACGTTGGAACCGATTATTATGACTGCTACCTCCCCTCTGAAACCTCATTGGTCCAAAATTACGAGTCTTGGGATCCTTTAACGATTCCAATTCCTCCAATTGTGCACATGTATCTACCGAACATGGAATTGAGTCATTCTCAAAGGCAATACTCCTTTGTCTTAACTCCACTCGCATGATCCGCTTCAAACTTCCTACATCGCCACTCATCATTTGGCCTGGTTTGAGCATAATCCGAGAATTGAGACAAACTCTCAAATTTAGATGCATACTGAAGCTGTCATATTTCCTTGACGTAGACCAAGAAATTCTCTTTCCTTGGCATATCGAGCACGGTAGGAAAATACTTGTCCATAAACCTAGTAGAAAACACTTCCCAAGTTATTGCAAAGTGCCTTGACTTGCAACAACCGCGGGTTCCTCTCCACCAACTTTCTCCATCTCCTCTTAACATATAAGTAGCATACGTTACCTTTTTGTCATCTGGGCATCCCATCCCTTCGAATATCTTCTCCAGCTCTTGAATCCATAAACTTGCTTTCTCCGGATTGAGCTCGCCTCTAAACTGTGGCGGGTTACTACGCCTAAATTCAGATAAATTTAGGGCATCCGCAGTAGCTTCTTGTTGTTGAGCTGCTCTCTGGTTCTGCTGAATCATTGCTTCCGCCATCCGCTGCATAGCCTCTGCAGCCGCTACTATAGGATCCACTTCTCTAGGAATATCCGCATGTCTTCCTCTTCTTCAGACATTTTCTTTCTTTAATCACATAAAACATAAAAGTTAGATTCTTCCTTTCGGAAATAAATCACAGAGAATTCACACAACACAAGCACAAACAGACAAACCAAACCTAAAGACAACTCCTCAAAGACTCTAACTTGGGCTCTAGGTCAGAGATTCACATAGTACAAATAAGGCAAACCTACCCACAAACCCAAAAGACTCTAACTTGGGCTCGATACCAACTAATGTAACACCCTTGTGGGGTGTCACATTTATTAAAAAAAAAAAAAAAAATAAAACAACGATAACGAGAATACTTAAATAATAAAACTTGTACACGTACTTTGTTTGAAAACATAAAAGTTGTATCCTCAAGATATTTCACCTAAAAAAAATAAATTATACACACACATAGATAATATCGGCACACCCCTGTATAACATACATTATATCCATAACATATCCATTCATATACATATCCATCAGATACTAATATACATGAATTTACATAAGTTTTGTTTTCATAAGTTGTACAAATAATTTACACATAATTTACAACCCAAATAAAAAAAACGCATACCAAAAGAAAAGAAAGCTTAAAAGGTTTATATTTACAATCCAGCATCGGAAAGGATAACAAACCCAAGTGCACGTCATACATTTTTAGTCACTTGGAGAAACATTTCTAGATGATTCCTCCAATGACATAAATACATGACGCCTCCCAGAAGACCTATGAGCAGGAACTCGGGTGCTCTGTGGACCAGGAATATAATTAGGGGTCCTAACAGAAGGTGTCCGAGCAGAAGACACAAAACTATACTCATTGGGAACCCGAAAAAGACCGTTCCAGTAACGGCGAATCCCCAAAGATAGTTCCAACTGAACATAGAAATCTGATACAAAAACTGGGACAGATACAGACTCTGGTCGCAAAGACAAAGTAATAACTCCTGTATAAGCAACAACGTTACGTTCTCCATAGATGCGCCAACTGTCAGCTCCTCCGTGGAAATCCAAACTGATGAAACCCAAAAATCCGGGTGTCGACATCTCACCCTATCAGTACTAACACTAGAGATGATCTAAGGCTTCGGGTCTTCGGACTGAAAATCTGTGGATCGTGGTTCTTCCTCTGCTATGTACTCATCGCCCAACTCTGGTTCTTCAACCCCTTCTTCATAGTCTAAATATATATATATATATAAACATACAACAAACAAAACAAACAATATATACAACAAATAGAGAGGTAAGACAACTCGAAATAACCAATAAATGTCACATATGAAATAATAATACAACATTAACATAAATAAAATCTATAATGTACATAAATCCCATAACAGTTCAAAATACTCACCACACAATATAATGAATTTAAAATGAATATGTATAAATATGTCAAAGTGTAAAATGACTCATTCCTACTCCATGGAGCTACAACGCATACTCAGATATCAGAGAGAATGAGATGAGATTTCTATTAGTACTGCCCAGCCAATCCAGCTATTGCACTGTCCACCCTTTGTGTCTATAGCTTTGGCTACCCCGACCAGCTATTGCACTGTCAAAACCTTGTGTCTATAACTGATCGTTGTGATTGCTATTGCACTGTCAATACTTTGTGTCTATAGCCCACGAAAATAAATATAACAATAGTGGCATAGCACACAACCCAGACACACAGTCAATCAATTGTGTACTACAAAATCGATAGTCCTCTCAAAACTTGATTAAGGTTAGTGCTCGTCGAGAACATAAGTGTGTCATCACGCACCACGGCCCGAGGAAGGAGCTACCTCCGTCCACATATGGAATAGTGCACACTATGAACTCCAAGTTCATATCAGAAAATGAACACACTATGCCTATCACATCGACAACACGATGTTATTCATCTCGTCAATCAAATCACCAAATTTCGAATTTGGCATGACTCAATGCATGAACAGATGCGTAATTACCAAAATATCCTCAGGTTTCAATTATTTATATAAGTGCCATAAATTTCCAAATTATTTACAGAAATACCATTAAATCTTCATTATTTACAAAAACGCCCTTAACTTCTATTATTGACAAAAATGCCATCAAACTTTGAATAATTTCAAAAATACACTTCAAACTTTAATTATTTTTACGAGAATACCCTCAAACTTAATTTATTTACAAAAAAATACCCTCAATGGCAAAAATCTTCAAATACGAGACGCTCCCACTTGGCGCACTTGTACATCCACACATCCGGGTCCACCACTTTGGCCCGACAGAAACTCATTGTTTTCATCAATCGCGTAGAAATTTTATTTCGTTTTCAAAAATCTTGCCGTTTTCACAATGTACATCACATTTTCAAATCGCGTAAATACATTTTTTTGTTTTCTCAATCGCGTAAATTTTTAAATCATGTTCTCGTCGATTTACTCACATAAATACTTCTAAACTATAAAAATAATTGTTAAATCATCTGAACCATTTAAAATATTTTTCCTAATTACGGTAAAATATTTTATATTATTATGTATTCTTTATAAATACTAACAATACTCAAATTAGTTTCTAAATATATTTAGTATTCATTAACAACATTGTAAAATACTTTGATTCTTCCCATTCAGTAATGTGACCGAACCTAGGGTTTGCACTCTTTGGAATGCTCATGCATTTCTAACACTAATCTAACACATACAATGTAAAACATATACAATGTATAACACATACAATACATCAAGGCTTAAACAATTAATAAAAGCTATAAAAATCAACACATAAAGGAATCCTTATGGATTTTACAAATTCAATCAAACCTTAATTTCTTAATAACACTTTAATTTAATTAAATTTTGGTCTTCCTCTTACCTAAAATGATGAAAATTTCTTCTTTTCCTCTCCCTTGTGATTTCGATTTTGCCTCCTTAGAGTCCTAGGAAAATAAATAAAATTTTATAAAGGCTATTACTAGAAAAAGGAACAATACCATGGTTCAATCATGGCTTAGAAGCTTAGAAATAAAAATAAAATTGAAAAACAAAGGGTTTTACCTTTGAAGAAGGATTCTCAAAGGTGGTCTTCAAGCTTGAAAATGGAAGAAATGGAAGAAACTTCCAACTAGAGATGGTCTTGTAGTAAGGTTTTGAAGTAGAAAAGTAAGAAAAAGAAAATTTTGGGTGAAAGGATAATATACTTTGGAGCTTGACCGAATGGGTTTTTGGAACTCTAATGGTGGACGGTGAAACAAAGAAAGAAGGAAGGGAATTATTTGGTTAAATGTTGGAGTGTTAGCCGTAGAAGTGAGTAGGAAAATGACTTAATGCATGTGTTAAAATTCAAGAATGAATCTAGGCCATCCAATGGTTCAATGGCTAGGGGATTAGGTCTTACAAGATAAGCTTGTTTCTTATTGGTTGATGGGTGATGAATCATGGCATGACTAAACTTGGTCTAGATCCTTCTTGGGTGGCTTCCTCCTTGCTTGGCCGAATTCTCCAACTAGATGGCCAACTTGGTTTGCTTCCTTCAACTAGCTAGTTACTTGCTTAGGTGAAGGCTTAGTTACATGTTTAATTAATTAGTTACCTTCTAGTTACATTATGGTAACTTAGTTAGTTTAAGGTTTCTAGTTAGTTAGGCTTAACTAAATTACTAACTAGTTATCATTATTTAGTTACTTCAAGATTATAGTAATTAATTTAGTTAGATTCTAAGGTAACTAGACTAACTAAATTAAATATTCTAATTCTAATCTAACTAGCTTAGCCATTTTTGTTGACTTAGCTTTATTAATTTGACTTCTAGGTGTCTTGTTTCTATTGGTCCAAATTTCTAATTTCTTTATTGTTTACTTTACTTATACGTGGGTCCCGCACACACAGTATTGGATCTTCTGTCAAAATTTATACTAAGTAATAAAATAATACTGAAAATTATTTTATTGCACAGTTAAATTCTAAAAATTAAAATATTCTTAACAGTGTCAGAATTGAGTTTACTAAACTCCTTCTGCTCTAAAAAAAAACAAAACAAAATTCTTCTGATCAGAAAAATTCATATTTTCCTGACTCGAAGTAATACACAGAACACTTCAGTGAAATAAAGACACAGACAACAAAACAAAAATAGCATTGTATACAGACAAGCATAAAACAGTACATTGGGGACATAATTGTCATTTACCCTAAAGTCAGAATTTTTAGGGTGTTACAGATTTGACGATTGAATCACATTTTGAAGTATTGGTAATCAGTTTTTGGTTCAAGGTCAACCTCTAATGAAGACCCAACATTGGTATTTATAAGTTTTGCAATAAATGGAGCCGTTGGAGGGTTTTAGCTAAGCATTTAATGCATTTAATATAGCCATTAGACATTGTCAGGATGCGTGTAATCGATTACACAACAAATGTAATCGATTATATTGTTGTTCCAATGTGTTCTTGGCTTTCTGGACTCTGTGTAATCGATTACATGACTCTTTGAACGTGTTCTTGCCTTTCTGGGCTTATTGCAATCGATTACATTATTGGTGTAATCAATTACATGACCTCTGACTTGCTTGTAATCGATTACATTGCTTATGTAATCGATTACAAGGCCTTTGTTTACTGTGTAATCGATTACAAACATCATGTAATCGATTACATTGGCCTTTGAACACATTTTTCAAGTCCAATAAAGCTTGTAAGCCATTTCTAACAGCTCAAGACATTTGATTAAACATAAATCCTTTTATGAGTGTTAGATTTAAGATTGAAACTCAAGTTTCTTGAAAAATATGTTTAGCTTTGAATTTTCTCACTTATTTTGAAATGATATATTAAAAAACCATTTGAGAAATCTTGAGAGCATTTAACATTAATGTTCTAAGTCTTATAACTAAATAAACCTCTCGACTTCTTTCTTTGATCTTGATCTTCACTTTTGCACTTGATCTTCACTTTTGCCTTTGTTATCATCAAAAACCATTTGACATGCTTTAGGGACATAAGCATTCACATATACCCCTAGGGTTTCAACTGGTCTAAGCCTATCAAAAGAAATAAAAAAAAACTTAAAAACTGACTTAGACAGTGATCTGCGGCCGTGGTACATTCCACAGCCAGGTCGTGGTACATTCCACGGTCGTGGGACATTCCACAACCAGGCCATGGATCTTGCTGGATGGGCACACATTGTTTCTCTGATACGTTCCACGGCCATGGTGCATTCCACAGCTAGGCCGTGGTATATTTCACGACCGTGGGGCATTCCACAGCCTGGCTGTGGACCATTCTGTCAAGTCACATTTACTTCTTTGTGCAGCTGCTCGATCCATGACCGTGGGGCATTCCACGGGCAGGCCGTGGAACTCTCTGGAATGAGTCTTTTTCTCATAATTTGCTATCCATAAAGCTCCAACTTCAATCATGCAAGCTTTCCATCCATTTCAAGGCCAATTGAGCACCAATCCTACACAACAACACCAACAACACTACAGTTATCCGAACTAAAGGAAAAACAAATAAAAAGAGAAACTAAAATGCCTAAAATGTCAAAAAATGCATGCAAAACAAGAACAATATATGATGTTGTTTCACATACATCACTCGCCTTCTTCGGGTCGAACTCTCCCTTGAATTGTGATGGATTATTGTGATGAAATTCTGATAAATTCTGAGTTTCAGTAGTAGCTTGGTGTTGTTGCGCGGCTCTCTGATTCTGTTACATTATAACTTTTGTCATTCTTTGTATTACCTCTGCTGCAGCAGCCATACTCTCACTATCCCTTTCAGGGTTCACACGTGCAGCTCCACCTCGTGCCATTTCACTTTTCTAAAGTTAAACTAAACAACACACAAATGAAAGTCAGATGTGATCATTTAAAATAATTTTGTTTCCTTTCGAAAACCAAACACAGTGAATCACACAACACAAGCAAAAAAGACCTAACCACAAACTCTAAAAGACTCAAACTTGGGCTCTGATACTAACTAAAGTAATGCCCTCCTTTTTGGGCATTACATTTTCGACCAACTACCCTCAATTCTTTACCTAAGTTATAAAACATTTGATATTATAAATCATAAATTATAAAGTTGCGGTTTCTCTTTTCTCGAATAACATATGTAACATAGTAAAATACAGATTTCAATTTTTCCTTTCTTCAAGGTGTAAACTTTAAAATAACCATAACAGCACAAGATATAGTTACTTGATATTACACCCCAAAAAGAATATACATATCAGTGGCATGGACTATAGTCCACCCAAAATATAATAAAGTCTGTACCAAAAATACATTACAACCACTGATAACGAAATACATATATACTGGCCCAAGTCTAGACACTTAGGGAGCAGGATCTTCCCCTGGACCCTCCATTGGATCCTCCTCTTCGGGCTCCTCTGTTGGTTCCTCCTCTTCAGACTCTTCCCCAGCCAAATCTCTCAGCTGTGGCAGAAGCTCACGGATAGGAGTCCTAGCTGAAGATACCACAGGGTCTGGATCCTCCCGAAGGGTATAATGCAAGTCACCCTATAGCTTCCTAATTGGCATGAAGAACTCTAAATGCACAAAAATACTAAGAGAGAAGAAAAGGGCCCCATCACGGGTCCTACTTTTAGACAGAGTCAATTCTCCTATATATTTAATCCTTTTTAAACCTAGTCAATCCGCCATGCATCTAAACTTCGATGGAATAGAACTCTGATAAAACCAAGAGAATCTCTACGAGCAACCATCCAAAAGCGAACAACAAAACTACATATTTTCTTCTGCCTTCCTTAATCTTTATCAACAGGAACACATAAAAATAGAAAACAAGTAGAATAGCAATACAAAGAGGTGAGATCGTCTACATCAATACTAATATGGCAGCAAGAGACAACAAAATAATCAAAATCACAGAATACTAAAATAACTAGTGCAGTCATAAAGTTCTCAATAGACAATACAATAATATATCTATAGGCAGTTCCACAATATAACAGGTTACATTAAATTGCTCAATATCTATGTGAATGCACAATGGACTGACATCTACTCCATGGAGTTCTAACTAACATCAGAGAGAATGATTGGGGAGTCAGTGTTTGTATCTCGTTAGCCTCAAATGCTTCTCAATCTCATCAATATGCACAACATGGCTATACATGACACTTTCAACCAGATCGGGAGTAGGATATTGCCAGGTCAAGATTATCGGTGCGTTGCACAGTCACAATGGCCCAGTGGAGATACCTACTGGCCACATGTGGGATACCCGCACCCCGACGCCTCCAAGTTCAACCACAAGTGAACTACACTACGCAATTCACACCCGTACAAAAGTGTAATTCATTTCCTAGGCATACAGCCTTGACAACAAGTCATTCCAACTTTCACAATGCATGATTCATGACAATAATCAACAATATTCATAAAACACAAAAGTTTCACTAAGAGGAGCTACAACAGGGCTTAAGTCATCACTGACATACCCGAGTCCAGTGCGTCAGCCCGTCAGCACAAGGCTATTATATTCTATCACAAGGTATCTCACTTGTACAAGTTCAAGAACCATCCTTTCACTTTTAACTTTAATTATAATACTTTCAAGAATCATTATGGAAATTCACTCAAATCTTGAAACTCTCCTAGTTGAGTTTCTCTAGGTAATATATCCTCGCATTTTTCACGAAAAACCTAAAAGGAAAACTACGTTGTATTAATTTCATAAATTCCTTTCTCTTTTTCAATAAGCCCTAAAGGTATTCTAATTTATTATGAATTCTCTTCCTCACCCATTTTTCCTCTCAAGGCTGAAACCTCTCTCTCTAACTAAAGGGTTAAATTTATTTTACCACTCACTCATTATTACCAACCCTCAACCCACTTCCTTTCTCATCTAGACACTTAAGTTTCAACTCAACATAACATTTTTATCTTGACTATCCTATTTAAGACTCTTGGCCGCGTGCTCACTTGGGTGCTAGGGCCTCAAATTTTTTAGCTTCCACAAGAGATTTTAAGAAAATAATAAATATCAAACATCAAACTTTTCATTCCATCAAGATCATAGGCAACATCAAACCTCAAAATCACATAGATCAAAAATCACAAAATCCTATAGAGCAAAAATCACAAAATCACATAAAACAAAAATCACAAAATCACATAGAGCAAAAATCACAAAATCACCAAGAATCAATCAATAAAGTGAGTAATCCTCAATGGATTCCTCACTTTCCATACACCAATTGCGTCTCCCACCACCATGAATGGTTGGTGTGAGTATTCTCCCTCTTACCTTTGAAGGTATCCAACCACCTCTTGAAGAACTTTTTGAAGCAAACCTCCACTTCCAAGAGCCTCTTGAAAAATGAAAATGGCATACCAAAATCAACATTTTAGGTTTTGGAAAAAAATGATCATGAATCAAGATCATGGTCTTGAAAAAAGAAAAGAAAGAAAAGTGGAAAAGGAGAAACCTTTACTTTAGAAATCCTCAAACCCTAACTTGAAGGATGCTTGAACAGTGATGAACAAGCCAAGATTTTCACTTCAAATGGTCTTAGAAGGAGATGTAGATTCAAGAAATATGATTGATTAGAATTAAAGATGGAAAGATGGTGGTATTTGGGTGGTGGCTGTGAGCCCTAGAGAAGAGAAAATGGAAGAAGAAAGTTAGAGAAAATAAGAGAAAAGCCTTTTGGGTGAAGAGAGAAAAAGTGATAGAAAAGTGGTAAAGTGAAAGAATGAAATGAAAACTTAACCAAAGTCTCTTCCCCCCCCCCTCATGGCCGTGCACTCCCTTGGGAGAGGAAGCCAAGCTTCTCTTGCAAGCTTCTCCCAAAGCTTCCTTGAGAAGCTTCACACTTTGTCCAAAAAGTCAACAATGATGCCATGTGGTGATGTCATTTGGATGATGTCAGAAAAGTGACTAAATAGAAATAATCCACTAAATTTTTACTACAAGCTATTATTTGATGAACAAAAGTTACAGTTAATAAAGCCAGTATCTATTATCCAACGAATAACAGAGCGTACCTAAATTTTATCTGTCAGATAAAATTTCAAACAGTGAAAATTTTGAAAATTGTCCCCAGTTTTGGGTTTAGTAAGATCCCTCAGCCCCAGTTTAACAGTCCAAAATTTTTTGGCCTCGAAAAATATTTTATTCTTCCTGCCCCGCTTAATGCGCACATAAATCGAGAAATATAATAAAATAATTAAAGTCACTCAAATAGTTCACAAAAATTTACAAATATCAAAAATATTATAAAAAACATATATAACAAAAAATAAAGAATATCTAGGGTGTTACACGTGGCACTCTTTATCTCGTTAGGACTGAAAATTGATCAGTCTACGCCTAAGTATGACCAATCTGCACCTAAGCATGACCAATTCTGTAGAAAATTCTGCAGAACTGAACCACTAATCAAAGGGTTCCAAAACAACTTCTAATCCTCCAATCATGGATTCTAAGTGATTTCTAACACCAATCTAGGCCCCTAAACTTGTAGTAACTCTCATACAATCTATTGATTCACTTAGGCATAGATTTAGGTCCAAAAACCAAACTAATTCCAACCATTTTCCAAGTTCCTCATCTATGAACCAAAATGGTTTGGATTGAATCCTAACTTCCAACAACTTTAAAATAAATCATAAGATTCATCTAAAATATTGTTTTACTATTTTCATGATTTTTCGTATTTACTGCTAGTCAATGCGGCATTAAATGCACAACTAGTATGCCTAAAAATGTCAAATGAACTCAGTTTACCTTGAAACTTTAACTGCATATTGCTTAGCTCATTTGTGACCTAGAAACGAGTTATTCATACTTGTTTCCCTCATCTAAGCAATTTATGCCTTTTTCTGAGTTAATTTAAGCTACTTTTCAACTTCTGGGTTACAACTAAGTGCCTAAACGAACTCAGTTTGTCATAAAACTTTGCAAGCATGTTAAGCAAGTTATATGCTACCTTTGTAATGATATACAAGCCTAACATACTATTAAGGGTATTACATTTCTCTCCTCATTTTTAAAAATTTTATCCCTAAAATTGTTTATCTTTTATAAACAACCTCGGGTGAACTTACTTTACATGGGATTCTAACTCCTAAGTATCTCTTTCCAGTACCAGCTTCTCCTAACCGCACCTTCACTAAAAGAAATCTATTTACTTCTAAGCTCATAACCCCTCCATTTGTGGATGGTAAGTTGTGCCAAAACTTAACTTAATTTTGATCTTCTTTGCAAGGCTTCCCAAAAACTAGATGTGAATCTAGAATCTCTATCAAATACTACATTCACTGGGACTCAATGCAATCAAACTATCTCCTTCAAAAGTAGTTGAACTACTTTATCTCGAGAATAAGTAACTTTACTTGGCATCACAGTCACTACAAGACTCAAATTCCTGAAACTCTCAAGAAATTCACTCTCTTGGACTTTCATCTGTGACACCTGTAAGAATTTCCTACATAGTGCATCAGCCCCTACATTGACCTTACCTAAATGATACTATAACTCAAGGTTATAAGCCTTGAAAATTCCATCCATCTATTTTGCCTCATGTTCAGCTTCCTCTGATCAGCAAACATCTTGAACTATTATGATCGCTGAACATCTCAAACTAGACTCTGTATGAATAATGTCTTGACGAGCACCAAACTCAATCAAAATTGTAACTTAGTTATGCCTATGGCTTTGTAGCATAGGAAACAACACCGGATCATCTCTTAAGGATTTTAAATGTAATTTGGTCAGACCAGGCCAAATTTGAGGGAAGGATTTGAGAAATCAAAATATATAAATAACAGAATTAAAGTGAGAAATTCAATTAAAAGAGTAATCAGTTTAGAAACCTATCTGAAATTGGGTTAATTATATCATAGATCATTCAACGAACATATGAAGTGCATTTGAATGGTTAATTTGGATTCAACTGAAATATCTACATCAAATCTAGAATTTAAACTAGATAATCATCTAGAATTCAATTAATAATTGACACACAAATTTGCAATCACACAATTCATGTTAGATCTATGTTAACTTGATCTCTAAATTCAAATAACCTTGGAACAAATCAATAAACTAACCTCTGTAATTTTGTGATTAATTCAGATTAATCAAACTTACATCCCATCACAATTCTCAATCTTAAATCAAGATCCAATCAGACCAAACATAAATAGAATCACCATTCATGCATTCATGAAGAAGAAGAAGAAGAAGAAAAAGAAAAAGAAGAAGAAGAAGAAGAAGAAGAAGAAGAAGAATAAGAAGAATAAGAAGAAGAAGAAGAATAAGAAGAATAAGAAGAAAAAGAATAAGAAGAAGAAGAATAATAATAAGAGGAATCCAAATGCAATTCGAACACAAAAACAGAACCAAGATCTTAAGAATCCAAACCACAATTTCTTTAAGAATCTCTGAATTGATTATAGAAGTTTAGCTCTCCATAGTTATCACCATGAAGGATCTTGAGGAAGAAGGAAGAAAATAGAGAAAGATCTAGATCTAGAGAGAGAATGTGAGAAGCGTAGAATGATAGATGCCTCAAATCTATACTTCTAACCCCTATGACTATCCCCTAATTTAGCCTTACATCATTAAAACCCCATTAGTTACAAAGTTGGGTCTATTATGAGTAATTGGGCCTAAACCCCATGTTAATTAGAGGTCTACAACGCAAGTTACGAATAAATCATTCTCAAAGGGTCTCTGATTCTGTTGGCTGAATTCGAGGGATGAAAACTCCATCGAAACATCATTGTTCGGAAAAGTGGTCTACATATGAATTGAAGAAATATGTCCTAACTTTCAAATTCCACCTGTTTCAAGGCCATATCACATCTACAGCTCAAGTTATGCCCTGATTAGTGTACACTGCTTGGGTTCTAGTAACAGAACCTGTGTTCTGACTTCTAGGCCCAATTAGCTCCACTAGATGCCCGAATTAGCCCTGGAGCTCTTCATGAAAGTTGTAGAGCTATCTCTCATCTTTCCTACAAAGGTAAGATACATAATTTTTGAACATTTAGAACTCAAGATACACTCTCAATCCCTCAAGTGTTTACAAGGTAAGTATTTCACTCAATTCAACCCATGAAAATTGTACTACCATAAGCTTGCTTATCTTCTACTTTTTCACTACTTAAGCACATGCTCACATAAATCAGAAGACTTTATTCAAGGTTATAATGGGGCCAAGGTAAGGGATGGAAACAATATGGATATGACAAGTTAAATACCCAAGAGAATAAAAGAGCATTGGGGAGGAACTCAAATGATAAGTAACGAGCATGAAATTTTACCCCCAATTCCATATAATGCACATTCCCTTTAAATATTCCTTTCCTTTTTTTTATTTGATTTCTTTTCATTCACAACCTTTGTTGCATTTATTTTTTTTTCCTTCTTTTCCTTGTATTCTATTTTTTGGTTATGTTTCTTTTCATTTGGCTCTTTTTCTTTCTTTTTTCTTTTTTTTTCACCAAACACTTTGCATATTACTCATCAAATTACACAACTCTCACACTTGAACTATTAATTACTAACAAGCAAAAGAGCTCCTCTAATGAAAATGAACTAATGCTCTCACATTCCCTAAGGTAAGGTAAAAACATGATTTTTCACATAAGGCAAATAATGAGCTAAGACAAAGAATAGGCTCAAGAGGGTTAATCAAAAGGAAATAAAGCAAGGTTGACTATTTGGCCAAAGTAGCTAATTCAAGAAAGAATGCCTCAATCATGTTTATACATGCAAGTGAAAATGTAGCCTCAAAAAGAATCAAAGCAAGTTCTAGAATGATCAGTTGACATGAATGAAAATCACACAAGAAAGAGGAGAATGACATAAATGTTAAATTCATCCATCAAAAGGCCCAAAGTCTCACAAGATATACATCTATCATACTCAATCCACTAATCAAACATCCAAAACCAAGCATGTCAAATTTAAGAAGAAAATTTATTCAATCATGCTAAGAACCTTGAATTTCAATTACTTCAAACTCATAAACTTCACAAATCTGAAAACATCATTGGAAAACAATTAAAAACACATAATAATTTTTTTTCTTTAAAAATAGAAATAGTAACAAAAAAATAACATAAACAAGAGAAATAGAAACAAAATTAAGCGCGAGAAAATAGAAATAAAGCGTAAATCAAGTAATAGATAATTAATAGCGAGAAATAGACAAATAGAATCAAAAATAGTAAACAACAGTAATAAAGATAGTAAAACAGAAACAGAGAATTAAGACCACAGAAAAATAGAAACAAAAATTGAAAATTGAAAATAGAAACAGTAATTGAAAGCAGTAGCAAAAATAGAAAACAAAAACAATACTAAAAACAACATAAAATTTATTCCATCCCCCCCTCCACACTTGAATTTTACATCGCCCTCAATGTAAAGCATAGAAAAATCCAGAATGCAAATCACCAAAATATTCATGACAAGTAAAATAAAAGTGTGGTAAAGGCCTCCTTCATTATCCATCTGTGTAAATGGCATCGAGCAAAGTCATCACTTCCACGTTGTGCTCTTGACAATCTTCATGAAAATGCTTAAGTCTATGCCCATTGACCTTGAATGTTCTCTTTGTTGTCACATCTTAGAGCTCAACTACACTATAAGGAAAAACATTAATAGCAACAAATGGTCTATCCCATCTTGACCTTAATTTACCAGGCATTAACCTAAGATGGGAATTATAAACGAGAACCTTTTGACCACTTTTGAATTCTTTTATAGTAATCATTTTATCATGGAAGGCTTTGGTCTTCTCCTTGTAAATTTTGGAGCTCTCATAGGCCTCCAAGAAGATCTCCTCCAATTCCTACAACTATAACTTCTTCTCCATGCCTGCTTGATTTAAGTCCAAGTTGCACCTCTTCACCGCCCAAAATGCGCGATGCTCAATTTCCACTGGCAGGTGGTTTGCTTTGCCAAAGACAATCTGAAAAGGAGACATCCCAATTGGTGTCTTATAGGCAGTCCGGTAAGCCCATAAAGCATTTTCAAGCCTCTTGCTCTAATCCTTTTGTTAGGTGGAACTATCTTTTGAAGTATCTACTTGATCTCTTTGTTGGAAACCTCAACCTTTCCATTAGTCTGGGGATGGTAAGGTGTAGAAACTTTGTGCATGACTCCATATTTTTCATCAAAGCCTCCATGCTTTGATTGCAGAAATGTAAACCCTGATCACTAATGATGACCCTTGGAATGCCAAACCTGCATAGGATGTGAAACTTAACAAAATCCACAACAACTCGAGAATTGTTAGTCTGAGTGGCCTTAGCCTCCACCCATTTAGATACATAACCTCCATCCATTTAGATACATAATCCACAACAAGCAGAATGTAAACAAAACCAAATGATATTAGAAAAGGACCTATAAAATCAATACCCCATACATCGAATATCTCACAGAACAACAAGGGTTGCTGGGGCATCTCATTCCTATGAGAAATATTCCCTGTTCTCTAGCATTATTCACAAGATTTACAAAACACATCTGCATCATGAAATAGAGTGGGTCAATATAATCCAGAGTCCAAAACTTTCCTAGCAATCCATTCGAGTCCAAAATGGCCGCCACATACAAGTGTATGACAAAAGCTAAGAATAGAATGGAACTCATTATCAAGTGCACATCTCCTATTGACATGGTCATTACAAAATCTCCACAAATAAGGGTCATCCCACACGTAATATTTTGACTCACTTTTCAGTTTATCAATCTGTGCCTTAGTGAAATGTGCAGGTAGTGCTCTAGTAACCAAGAAATTAACTAAATTTACAAACCAAAGGATGTTACCTTACAGCTTGAAAAGCTACTAATCAGGGAAAACATCATGGATGGGAGAAGAATCTACCTCTCTAACAATCTGACTCAGGTGATCAGCCACCAGGTTCTCTACTTCACTCTTATCACGAATCTCAATATCAAACTCTTTGAGTAATAAATCCACCTAATCAACCCGGGCTTTGCATCGGGCTTCTTCAGGAGAAACTTCAAAGCTATATGATTTGAAAACATGACCACTCTAGAACCAAGTAGATATGATCAAAATTTATCTAAAATAAAAACAATTACTAAAAGTTCCTTTTCGGTTGTGGTGTAGTTGACTTGTGTAGCATCTAAAGTCCTCAAAGCATAGGAGATGACATGAGGTACTTTGTCGACTCTCTGTGCAAGGACAGCTCCTAATACATAATTAGAGGCATCACACATGAGCTCAAATGGGAGTATCCAATCTAGTGGCTAGATAATAGGTGCACTGGTCAATGCTCGCTTCAGGTGATTGAAGGCACCTTTGCACCTCTGGTCAAAGTGGAACTCGACATCTTTTTGTAGCAAGTTGGACAGTGGATAGGTAATTTTGCTAAAATCCTTTATGAACCTCCTATAGAAACCTGCATGACTAACGAAAGAACAAACCTCCTGCATGCATGTGGGGTAAGATAGGCATGAAATGTAATTTATTTTCGCAGGATCTACCTCAATACCCTTGCTAGATACTACATGCCTTAAAACTATACCTTGGTCTACCATGAAATGACATTTCTCAAAATTCATAACAAGGTTAGTCTTAATGCATCTATGCAAAACCCGAGCCAAACTATCCAGACATACATAAAAAGAAGAGCCATAGACAGTAAAATCATCTATAAACACATCCATGTAACTCTCTAAAAATTCAAAAAAGATACTTAACATTGTTGATGTATGCCCTAGAGGCCAATACATTTTCTGTATTTACATACATTCTATTATGCTATTTTATATATGAGATATTTCATTTATTGTGTTCTTTTTTGATAAACATAAGAAAGTCCTTAGAACAGTAAGTTTGATGCCATAGGACATCAAGTGGATGACTTGATTGTGAGATCCTTTTGGTTACAACATTATTCTTAAATGTCCCTAGTCAAGTATTATTGTTAATTAGGACAACAATAATACATTGAGACTAGTATGTGCATAGACTAATGACCACATCTCACAGGTCATGGATATGAGATATCAAGTCTTTACATGGGTACATATTAGAGTAATGATGTACTGGACTGACCCACCATGAGAACACTACATGGATCGTTATGTGAGTGTCATAAGTGATTCTCATAGTGACAATGGTGTCTGTGGTCCTTTGACCTGAACTCACTATGATTCCTACATGAGGAGTTGTGTGTTTTAATGCCATCAAACGTCATCTGTAATAAGGTGATTATAAAGTTAGTTATTGGACATACTGCGAATCATGCAGAGGGATGTGAGTGACTTAGATGGGATTTGTCACTCCTACATAACAGGAGCGATATCTTTGAGCCCCCTGATTGAGTGAGACTGTGAAATGCATGGCCATGCTCAAATGAGTCAATATGAGATATTAATCTCATTTGTTGTTGCAAAGTCTATTCGAGTATCAGGAAACCAATGATTGGACTATACAAGGGTGACGCATTCCATGCCTTGTGTTCAATCTAGATATCTTGACAAAGGGACTAAACGACACGGAAACATTGGTCACAGAAAGGTTATGTCAAATCACTGACATTCTTATTACTTAGGTAGCAGCAATGTGTTGCTAGATACCGTTCACTACTTGTAATATTAAAATGGGATTTTAATATTACTGCCAACGTAATAAGAACTTGTAGGGTCACACACATAGAGCAGACTAAAATTGGAGCAATGGATCCAAGTTGGACTCGGATTCAAATATGAGTCAGACTCATAACAGATAGGTCTAGAGTTGCACAGCTTACCTTGCTGCTGCTCACACACACTTAAGGCAGTCACTATTATAAATAGTACTGCTAAGGGGCTGCTAAGACAGATAATTCAGAACCCTAGCCGCACCTATAGAAAAATGAGTGAGAGAGCGACAGGTTTATTCTCTTCTCTACGCAGCTAGCATTGTGTGAGAGACGTGAGGCTTCTCTTTGTGGACGTTGGACGTTCGTGAGTCTGTTCGTGTGGATACCGCAGAGACATCGTTTCTATTATAGTGTGGGTGATTCACCCTTCAAGAGGTAAATCATTTAAAAAAACTCGGATTATGGCTTTTTCACATAGATCCTCGGTGGGAATCCCTGTTTTCCACTGCGTGATGTATCCGCTAAAATTCTCAACAACCATACACCTTTGAAAGGTGCTCGGAGAGTTGCACAGACCGATGGTCATCCTCCTATATGCAAATATGCCAAATAGGTAGGTGAAAGTGATCTTCTCTTGGTCTTCTAGGGATATATGGATATGAAAATAGCCCAAATATCCATCTAGGAAATAGTAATGCGACTTTCCAACTAGCCTCTCCAACATCTTATCAATGAAAGGTAAGGGGAAATGATATTTCTTGGTGGCCTGGTTAAGCCGCCTATAATCAATGCAGACCCACCAACTGTTTTGGATTCTTGTGGGTAGAAGCTCATTGTTCTGATTTGCAACTGTTGTGACCTCAGATTTCTTTGGAACAACCTGCATGGGGCTCACCCATTTACTATTGGATATAGGATAAATAATGCTAGCTTGTAGTAACTTAGTCACTTCCTTCTTCACCACATCCAGAATCAGGAGGTTCAGTCTCCTTTGGGGCTGCCTTACTAGTTTGGTACCTTCCTCCAATAAAATCCTATGCATGCATGTGGAGGGACTAATACCAGGAATGTCTGCAAGTGTCCATCTGATGGCCTGCTTATTTTGCCTCAAAACTTGCAGTAATTTTTCTTCTTGTTCAAGTTACATATTCTTAGCGATGATCACTAACAGTTTCTCACCATCTCCCAAATATACATATTTAAGGTGGTCTGGCAAAAGTCTTCAACTCTAAGGATGGGAGCTGTACAATGGAAGATAGCAATCTATTTGAAACAACTAACTCAGTAGCATTAAATTCAGTATAATTCTGACTCTTATTTTCATATGTTGCATCATTCAAGTCAGCAGCTACATCATCACTCATAACCATATAAATCTCAGCACATGCAGCACATGGTTCAATATCATAGCCAGCACATGTATCATAGGTAACATAATCTAGAAAGTCAACAATATCAGGGAATTCAACATACATATCAGCATAAGCATCATCAACCAGCATCTCAATCACGTCAACATGGAAAACTGAATGCTCTTCTAACGGATGTCTCACAGCATAAAAATGTTAAACTGCATAACATCTTTGCCAAATTCTATAAAAAGGGTGTCAGCATGAACATCTATCTTGGTCTTGGCTGTCTTGAGGAATGGTCTTCCTAAAATCAATGGAGTGTGGTTTGTTGAAGACTCATCTTCCAAGTCCAAAATGTAGAAGTCCACTGGGAAAATCAGCTCATTCACCTAAACTAACACATCTTCCAGTGTAACACCCCAAAAATTAATTGTTTCATCATAAATAGTCATTTTATAATATTTGTAATTTTTGAGAATTTTTTTGGATTTTTTCGAAAACATCGAATATTTTAATATATTCCTTATTTTTGCATGCGCAGTGGGCAGAGCTAGTAAAACACCCCAAAAATTGTTTGTTTTATGATAAATAGTTTTTTTATAATATTTGTGATTTTTGAGAATTTTGTGGATTTTTTCAGAAACGTTGAATATTTTAATATATTCCTCATTTTACATACAACTGAGCGAAACTGGGAAAATGAAATATTTTTTCCGAGGCTGGTAAACTTTGAATTATGGAAACATCGACAGGGGATCTTACTAAACCCGAGGTCAGACACAATTTACGAGGTTTATATTTTTCAAGATTTTATCTGAGAAATAAAATCGTTGTATGTTCTGTTAAACAAAATTCTACGGAATGCTCTATTATCCGTTAGACAATAGATATTGGCTTTCTAAACTGTAACAATTGTCCATTGGGTAATAGCTTGTAGTGAAAATCTTAATCACCTTATCACCTAATAACCTTATCTAAAGGAAATCTACTTTATGTTTAATCAAATTTGCTTTTGAAAAAGCTAACAAGCTTAACCTAGTTTCTAGAACACTTCTTCCCTCCTTTTCCCTCCTACACTCCATGGCCATGAGGGCCAATTAGGGACCAAATATTCACTTTTTGCTTAATTAGTTTCTATTCTAATTTCAAAACCTAAAAAGCCATCATCATTTCTACTATCACTTTCTCTCTCTACATTTTCTTCCCTCATCATTCTCTCAATTTTCGCTTCCTTCTCTCTTCTCCTCCTCCACTGTCTCACCTCTCTCTAAGCCTCTATGTTTGCAAAATTTTCAAGCAATCACATTTTTCTAACCTCCATCACATTCTAAACATCTTTCTAGTTGGAATCTACTTGAAAAGCTTCCATCTTCATCATCTTCTTCAAGCCTCAAAGTTTGAAGCTTTAGGGTAAGATTCTTGGTTTCTCATCTTCTCTTCTTCATTTTCGTTTTCCAATGGCCATCTTCATGACCAGTTATCCTCTTTTCTCAAGCCTTGGTGTTGATTTGATGAAGTTGTAATTTCTAGGGTTTTGAAAGAGCTTGATTGAATTCATCAAGGAGCTACAAAGGAGGTTTCTTTTCTTGATTTCTCTTGGGTAAGAGGGAGATGATCCACTTCAACCTCTATTGGTAGTGAGAGAATTCACTTTGTGCTAGTTATGAGGAACCCTTATTAGGGTTACTCTCTTTGATGTATGATTTTGATGGCTATATGTTGATTTTACCTTGTATGATTTATTTGATTGAATATATATGTATATTGATGGCCTTGAATTGATTTTGGTAGATTGGAAACATGAAATGGAAGCAAGGTTTCCTTGCCCTCTTCAATATGGCTCACGGCCATAACCCTTGAATAGGGTATTCATGGTTGAAATTTTGTATCAAGATGGAAACATAACTAACCAAGTGTATAGTATGTAATGTAGTAACAGAAAATTTAGGGTTCTTACCCTTGGGAGGCTCATGGCCTCTAGGGCCATTTTTGGGTCCAAACATGTAACTTGTATAACAATTAAGGAACTTGGATGTTAGTGGGTAATAATTAATAGATAGATGAAAAATTTGAGTTCCTAATTCCATTAGAAGGCTCACGGCCTCTTAGGAAAAATTGGGGAATTGTTGTGTTAAAATGAAAACTTGGTTAATTAGATAAATAGAATTAATTAGGGATTCATAAAATGGAAAGAATCCAAAATGAAATCATGTCCTAAAACTTAGAATAATTTTTAATTAAAAGAAGACCATGAGTGTAAGTAAGAATGATGAATAACTCAATTTAAATTATCCTAAGGGAATTAGGTTTAAAGATTAAGTGATGAACTTGTTTAATTAAAATAATAAAGATTAAATGAATAATGCGAGAGAATTCCTCTAAAGAGAAATTTATTACGAAGAATGTAGAAATTAAGGCATAATCCCATAATGTACCCTAAAAATGTAATGTCTTATTTGAGGACTTGATAGTATTTATTGTGGGTCCATGAGTGGGACTAGGAATGTGTTGATGCTTATCTTAGCCTAATTGTGGCATGTTATGGAAGAGTATATTATTGTTGAATATACTTGAATGTGCATTGAGTCATCATGCATTGTGAAAGTCCAATGGACTATTGTTAAGGCCAAGTTGCCTAGGAGATTGAACACACCTTAGTGCGGGTGTGAGTAGACTAATGTAGGTCATAATGTTGACCTTGGGGGCATCTGGGTGCGGGTGTCTCACAAATGGACAGTGGGTAGCTCCTCTAGGCCGTGGGATAGACCGATGTAAAAGCACCGACGATCCGGACCGAGACACTGTCCTATATCGCGATCTAGTGAAGAATGTCTTGTACAATGCCTTGATGTGCACGTGGATAAATTGATAAATTATAGCACTTTGGCCGCGACAGCCGAGTTACAGACATGTCTCCTGATCTTTCTCTCTGATGTTTGTGTCTAGCTCCATAGAGTAGGATTTTAGTATCATGTGCATGTGCATAGTGAGTTAGTATATTATCTGGCATTTAAATCATATAATGATTAGAACTGTATTTCATTGATATTATGACTGCCTGGAATTGTTAAACTGTTTAATTATTTGCATCTTAATACCTCTTATTACTCTTGCACTGCTATGTGGGTGTCCAACGCCATTCTGTTTCTTTACTGCCATAATTGGTACTGAATATAGGATGTCTCACCTCTTTTTCTATATCTCTACTATTCTGTTTATCTGTATGTTTCTTCGAAGACGTCTGTTGGTGTACGCCCTAGAGGCTGATACATTTATCTGTATTTACATACATTCTATTATGCTAATTTTAATATATGAGGCAATTCATTTATTGTGTTCTTTTTAATAAACATAATAAAGTCCTTAGAATAGAAAGTTTGATGCCATAGGACATCAAGTGGTTGACTTCATCGTGAGATCCTATTGGATAAAATTAGAACACTATTCTTAAATGTCCCTAGTCAAGTATTATTGTTAACTAGGACAACAATAATGCATTGAGACTAGTATGTGCATAGACTGATGACCACATCTCACAGATCATGGATATGAGATATCAAGTTTTCACATGGATACATATTAGAGTAATGATGTACTAGACTGACCCAACATGAGAATGCTACATGGATTGTTATGTGAGTGTCATAAGCGATTCTCATAGTGACAATGGTGTCTGTGATCCTTTGACTTGAAATCACTACGATTCCTACATGAGGAATTGGGTGTTTTAATACCATCAAACATCATTTGTAACAAGGTGATTATAAAGTTAGTTATTGGATATACTGCGAATCATGCAGAGGGATGTGAGTGACCTAGATGGGATTTGTTACTCCTACATAACAGGAGCGATATCTTCGGGCCCCCTAATTGAGTGAGACTGTGAAATGCATGGCCATGCTCAAATGAGTCAATATAAGATATTAATTTCATTTATTGTTACAAAGTCTACTCGAGTATCAGGAAACGAATGATTGGACTATACAAGGGTGACGCATTTCATGCCTTGTGTTCAATCTAGATATCTTGACAAAGGTACTAAACGACACGGAAACATTGGTCACAGAAAAGTTATGTCAAATCACTGACATTCTTATTACTTGGGTAGCAGCGATGTGTTGCTAGATACCGCTCACTACTTGTAATATTAAAATGAGATTTTAATATTACTACCAACGTAATGAGAACCTGTAGGGTCACACATATAGAGCAGACTAAAATTGGAGCAATAAATCCAAGTTGGACTCGGATTCAATTATGGGCCAGACTCATAACAAATGAGTCTAGGGTTGCACAGCTTACCTTGCTGCTGCTCACACTCACTTAAGGCAGTCACTATTATAAATAGTACTGCTAAGGGGCTGCTAAGATACACATATTATTGAACCCTAGCTGCACCTACAGAAAAAGTGAGTGAAAGAGTGACAGGTTCCTTCTCTTTTCTTCACAACTAGTACTGTGTGAGAGACGTGAGGGTCTTCTTTGTGGACGTTTGACGTTCGTGAGTCTATTCATGTGGATACCACAAGACATCGTTGCTATTACGGTGTTGGTGATTCTCGTCACTTCCTTTTGATCACACTTCAAGAGGAAAATATTTTAAAACTTGGATTATGGCTTTTCGCATGGATCCTTGGTGGGAATCCTATTTTTTCGCTGCGTGATGTATTCGTAATTCCCAACAACGTCGGTGAGGATGGGGAAGTTCACGAGTTCCCTGGCTTTTGGGCTGACTTTGACTAGTACCTGTATGATCATGGTGTCCCGCCCGCAAGGCTTTTTGGGTTACATGAGGTTGACTTTCCTTGGGGGTCTGAACTATTGGCATATCAACCTGAGTACGGACCACTATGTTTATCTCGGAGATGTGACAATGTCTCTAGCTTGGGGGCATTATGATCTGTCTATTTTTACTTGTAGTATTCATTTACATTTAGAGTTCTATTTGCCCATACGAGACACGTGGGGTAAGCATTACTACTCCCCACAAGAGGATTCATTCCTCTCTACTACCTGAGCCCCCGCCCGTAACTCGGTGGCTCCGATGAGGGTTTCCTCTGATGATGAAGACCCTGTGGAGGATCCTGCCACGGTTCCTTCCCTTTATTCTTAGGGGCTGATACTGTCAATGGCTACTGATGATTATCTGTATTTCTTTTTAGGGCCTGATGTTTTGGTTATTTTGGTGGGCTATATATATATAATCTTTTGGGGCATGTAAAGCTTTTGCTTTTTGTATCTGGTGATTGATGCACACTTTTTAATTATCACATTTGCAAACCCAAGTGCAAGTTGTCTCAAGTAATAAATTTCTCGGTGAGTCTGAGGTCGATCCACAAGGAATTGTTGACAATTAAGGTGAAGTAAATATTTTCTTACTATGGTAAAAATTATTTACTTGGGGAAAAAGATCCACTCTTTGGTAAATAAAGGAAAGGTAAGATTATTTCCTTTTATAACTCAATTAGAATCCTCGCAACATAGAGGTTCTAATCAAAAAATACAACATTAAAAGTCCATTAAAATAATATACGTAATTATATTATGTTTCTTTTAATCATTTATTAATATCATCACTCATAAATGGGATCGAGCATTCACTGTGTCAATATTTTATCTACAACAAATCAAGATCTCCACTTTACAAGGAGAGTTTCTAACACCAACACTTGTAAATGGGTTAAAGCATTCATTGTGCCAATCTCTTGTCTACAACAAATCAAGAACTCCACTTTACAATGAGGGTTTCTAAATTGATTAGAAACAAAATACAATACGTATAATGACTGCTTGAAAAATACATCATTTAAGAAAAGTCCATTAAAATAATATACATAATTATATTATGTTTCCTTTAATTATTACCACCACTTGTAAATGGGTTAAAGCATTCAATGTGCCAAAATCTTGTCTACAATAAATCAAGAACTCTTCTTTACAAGGATGGAGTATTCCCGTCTGTCACCCGAGATTTTAAATTATCAGAATCAAAATATAATACATATAAAGAATACTAGAAAAATAAATCATTAAAGCACAAGAGAGAAATAAATCTAACCTTATTTTATTACCAAGAGCTGCACACTTTAACCCAAGTAGACTGAAACTTCTTTACACATGGAGTAGAAGAAAGAAAAAAAAGAAGAAAAGAACGAAAATTGAAGAACTGAGGAGAGGAGGGAGGAATTCTGCCTCTGTTTCTTGCCTCTGCGTCTCCAGAATCCCCCTCTCCTCCTGTGCATTTTTCTTTCATTTGATTGCCTATTTATAGGCAATTTTGAAGTGGAGCTATAGTAGCTACAGTAACGCTACAGTACGCTATAGTGATCTACAATAACGCTACAGTGATCTGCAGTGACGCTACAGTAATATACAGTGACGAAACTTAATGATTAAGTTTCTGACATTTTTATTTATTTATTATTATTATTATAATAATTGAGCAAATGCACAGCCGTGTGTCTAGTCATTTTTTCATTTTTGAGAGAAGTGGTCTTCATGAAAGTTGTAGGCCTAGATATTTGCTTTAAAATGGCTTTGGTTTCAGTCCAAAATCATTTCTAGAATTCAAGATATGGTCCAGTTACTGCAGAGTGTTTAGACCCGATTTCAGCTCCTCCTATTTTGACTTCAAAGCCTAATATCACCTCTAAGGAGTCCGATTCTGGAAAAGTATTCATCATCAAAGTTGTAGGGAATTGTCTAAGCTTTCCTATAAGACAAAATCATATCAATCAGATATTTGTAACTCAAATTATACCCAGTTTACTAAACACTTCTAAAGAGACAATTAAGGTTAATTTATGTAATAATTTATTTAATTGTCCAATTCGGCTCAAAATCACAAAATGTGTCAAAACTAACTTAATTAAGCTTAATTGAGCCTTAAGAAGCCTAGTGAGAGGATTACAAAATGTATAAAATATAGTGTTATCAAATTCTCCCACACTTAACTTTTGCACTCGTGGGCAAAACACAAAAGACAAAAACCAAGGAATAAAAAAAACAACACAAACTCAAAAACTAAAAACTCCAAAGAATTTAATGACTTAAGAAGAGCAACTAGACATTCAAGGATCAAAACATTCATGAGGTAACATGTCTTCACATCTCAAACCATCAAGCAAAGAAACTTCAATTGAAAAGAATGAATCAAGAATGATAGATCCTCGCAGAATTCACTCTCAATCTCTCAAGTGTTTAAAAAGGTTAGTATTTCACTCTATTCAACTCATGAATAATTGCACTACCATAAGCTTACCTATCTTCTACTTCTCCGCTACTCAAAAATAACATATATACACAAATCATGAGGACTTTATTAAAGGTTATAATGGGGTCAAGGTAAAGGTGGAAGTAATATAGATATGTCAAGTTAAATACCAAAGAGAATAAAAGAGCATTATGTTACAGTTAGAGTGGAGAAGATGTTTGAGAACATTCAGTCTAACTTTCCCAAGATATTCTTAATTTCTTCCCTATTTGTTTTTTTTTTTATAAACGGCATTGACCAATATTTGACTAATGTTTCGCTAAAGATCAATTGGTAGGTTGAATTTATTGTTAGGCTTGAACATTCTCCTTCTATTCCTATTATTTCCAATCATCCACCCTCATTCTAGGTATGAATATATCACATGGTACATTCTTTTGATTGTAGCAATAATCAGCTCCTTTTTTTTATACATAGAAACATTTTTTCCTTTTTTTTTATATAACCAATCTGCACACACACCCCCACACTTGTTCAAGAACTCATCAAATAACAAAGTTAATGCTCTATTATTCCCTAAGGTTGGGTTAGAACATGGTTTTTCATTTAAGGTACGTAATGAGTTAGAAACAAAGAATAGTCAAATAAGCTCAAAGGGGTTAAGCAAAGGAAAATCTGTAAGGTTGGCTATTTGGTCAAAGTAGTTAATTCAAGAAAAAATATGCCTCAATCATGTTTATGTATGCATGTGAAAATGTAGCCTCAAAAAGAATCAAAGCAAGTTCTAGAGTAACAATTCCATGAGAAAAAATCATACTAGAAAGAAGAGAATGGTACAAATGTTCAATCCATTCATTGATAGGCTCAAAATCTCACAAGGCATATATCCATCATTCTCAGTCCACAAAAATTTCAACATCCATAACCAAGCATGTGATGTTTAAGAAAGAAGATAATTTAATCAATCACGCAAATTTTCCTAAATCCATTTTACTACTTCCACACAAACTAGGTATCTACCCCAATCTAGATGCGTCTCAAGAGTAAAATTACCGTCACAGCAAATATTACTCCTTACTCTGTCATCCTTAAATGGTTTAGGCTAGAAAATTGCTGACAAATATATAAACAAAACAAACATATTAATAAACACACTTCCTAGTTTTTTTTTTATACATTTTTTACACAACTAGTCACACAACTATCCTTCCCCCCAACCAGATCACAATATTGTCCTCAATGTTAAAATAAAATAAATAGGTAAAGGAAATAAGATAGTACTTGTTACTGCAATTACTGAAAAGAGAAACCTCACACAAATATAAACAAAAACAAAGTACAACAAATAAAACCAAAGATTGAAATTATTTAAACAGATGGAGTTTCTTGACTGGCTTTCTTTTCTTACTGCTTCTCGCAACATTTCATTCAGACCACTTCTTGCTCTTTCTTTCTTTTTTTTATTTTTTTAAAAATCTATACAAGAAAATATATACATGTAGTTATGATTGTGGCTCACCTCTTCCTCTGGTTTTATATCCAGTAACGGCTTAAACGCCTTCTATGAGTCGAGGATAGACTTCCCATCTAATTTTCTTATAAATTGGCAAACCAGGTCTTTTTGAGTCAGATTCCCAAGACTGCAAAGTACATTAAGGATATAAACAAGTAGGCGGTATAAACCTGCCATGATTAAAAAAAATAATATTAAAAAGTAGGCGGTATAAACTTGCCATTAAATATTAATAAAGGTGTGGTATTAAACTAACCACCAAATAAATATTTACACGGGTGTGGCATTAACCAACCACAAAATAAAAATTAAAAATGGTGTGGTAGAAACCAACCACCAAATAAAAAAAAAAACAAAGGTGTGGTATGAACCAACCACAAAATAAAAAAAATAACCTACAGAAAATAAAATGCAAAAAGTAAATTACAGAAAAATAAAAAGGAGAGTTTCCCCCACTGTACAGAAATTAAAAGGGAGAATTACCCCCACTGTTAATATGTACAAAAAATAAAAGAGAGAGTTTCCCCCACTGTTAATATGTACAAGAAAATAAAAGAGAGAATTTCCCCTCACTAAGTTAATATATATAGAAAATAAAAAGCTTAACTTTTTTTTTCATTTTTTTCATATTTTTTTATTATTTTTGGTTTTTTTTTGGGTGGTCAAAGGTGTGACCACCTTTTCCATTAATTTTCAAGGCCCCATTATTAATTTTTTTTTATGTGACCCCTTTATGTTTTTTTTTAATATATAAACCTTTTTTTACTTTTAACACTATTTACACAATTTTTTTATTTTTTATATTATTATTATTATATTTTTTTTTACTTTTTTACTATTTATACTATTCATACACTATTCACACTATTTATACTATTCTCACTATTCACACAAATTTTATTATTATTTTTTACTATTCATACTATTCACATTACTATTCACACACTATTCACTTTTTACTATGTACAAAAATATTTATACTAGAAATTTATTCTTCAAATTAAGTCTCCGGCAATGGCGCCAAAAACTTGATGCACACTTTTTAATTGTCACATTTGCAAACCCAAGTGCAGGTTGTCTCAAGTAATAAATTTCTCGGTGAGTCTGAGGTCGATCCACAGGGAATTGTTGAAGATTAAGGTGAAGTAAATATTTTTATACTACGGCAAAAATTATTTACGTGGGTAAAACGATCCACTCTTGGTAAATAAAGGAAAGGTAAGATTATTTTCTTTTATAACTCAATTAGAATTCTCGCAACATAGAGGTTTCAATCGGAAAATATAACGTTAAAAGTCCATTAAAATAATATACATAATTATATTATGTTTCCTTTAATCATTTATTAATATCATCACTCATAAATTAGATCGAGCATTCACTGTGCCAATATTTTGTCTACAACAAATCAAGATCTCCACTTTACAAGGAGAGTTTCTAACACCAACACTTGTAAATGGGTTAAAGCATTCATTGTGTCAATCTCTTGTCTACAACAAATCAAGAACTCCACTTTACAATGAGGGTTTCTAAATTGATTAGAAACAAAATACAATACGTATAATGACTGCTTGAAAAATACATCATTTAAGAAAAGTCCATTAAAATAATATACATAATTATATTATGTTTCCTTTAATTATTACCACCCCTTGTAAATGGGTTAAAGCATTCAATGTGCCAAAATCTTGTCTACAATAAATCAAGAACTCCTCTTTACAAGGATGGAGTATTCCCGTCTGTCACTCGAGATTTTAAATTATCAGAATCAAAATATAATACATATAAAGAATACTAGAAAAATAAATCGTTAAAGCACAAGAGAGGAATAAATCTAACCTTATTTTATTACCAAGAACTTCACACTTTAACCCAAGTAGACTGAAACTTATTTACACATGGAGTAGAAGAAAGAAAAAAAAGAAGAAAAGAACGAAAATTGAAGAACTGAGGAGAGGAGGGAGGAATTCCGCCTCTGTTTCCTGCCTCTGCGTCTCCAGAATCCCCCCTCCCCTCCTATGCGTTTTTGTTTCATTTGATTGCCTATTTATAGGCAATTTTGAAGTGGAGCTATAGTAGCTACAGTAACGCTACAGTACGCTACAGTGATCTATAGTGACCGCTACAGTAATGCTATAGTGACGCTACAGTAATCTACAGTGACGAAACTTAACGATTAAGTTTCTAACATTTTATTTTTTATTTATTATTATTATTATAATAATTGAGCAAATGCACAGTCGTGTGTCCAGTCATTTTTTCATTTTTGAGAGAAGTGGTCTTCATGAAAGTTGTAGGCTTAAATATTTGCTTTAAAATGGCTTTAGTTTCAATCCAAAATCATTCCTAGAACTCAAGATATGGTTCAATTACTGCAGAGTGTTTAGACCTAATTTCAGCTCCCCCTATTTTGACTTCAAAGCCCAATATCACCTCTAAGGAGTCCGATTCTAGAAAAGCGTTCATCATCAAAGTTGTAGGGAATTGTCTAAGCTTTCCTACAAGACCAAAATCACATCAATCAGATATTTGTAACTCAAATTATAGCCAGTTTACTAAATACTTCTAAAGAGATAATTAAGGTTAATTTATGCAATAATTTATTTAATTGTCCAATTTGGCTCGAAATCATAAAATGTGTCAAAACCAACTTAATTAAGCCTAATTGAACCTTAAGAAGCCTAGTGAGAGGATTACAAAATGTATAAAATATAGTGTTATCAGTGATGTAACTAAATACACATGATATAATTATATATATATATATATATATATATATATATATATGCATGACGTATGGATGTATGGCTTACTTTTCATAATGATTTCTGTTGGAACTGCGTATTATTACTTTACCTAACAAAAAAAAATTCACCATTTTATTTATACAACTATAACCAAACAAGTGTATTTATAATATAATGAACCGGGTCTTAATTTATTCTTTCTATTTGCGCTTTGTATTTGATAGTGTGACGTTTCCTCCTAAAAAGGGGCGTTGCATCCAACACTCCTGCAGGATGACCAGTAGTCCTATTTGCCAACTAAATCACTATACTAGTGGGTTACAAAGTGCCAATGTTCAAATATGGAATTGCCTATTGTCCAAGGGATTGTGAAAGTTCCAAGATCTTTACATTTCTGTGGCATGCTTAGTTGAATCAATGCAGAAACATTTCTTCCCTTACTAATCTTCTAAGTACCCTGAAGTCTTCTCTTGTGAGTACACAACTCCTTAAGGAATTTTGCATACTTAGGAATCTGCTTGATTGGATCTAGGCAGGGGATATTGATTTCCACTTCTTGAATGCCTCTATGACTTCTCTTTCCATTTCTGCTTGTGCTATCTGCTTAGACTGTGTGACCCTATGTAGGAATGACAGTGGAATGGCCAAGTCTAAATTCTTTGTACATTTCTTCTGTGTCACAGATTTCTGGACTGAGCTATTTATTTCCTATGAATTTTGCTATTTCTGGTCAATCTCTAGTTGCTGCTGGTAGCTCTGGTTGTGGTAGACTAGGACCATCAACTTCTCTACCACTTCTCAAGGTAATGACACTCACATTGCCTTTCAATTGACTTGACCCTTGACTTTTTAGCCCACTCACAGTGGTTGCCAACTGTTCAATCTGAGTTTATAGATTTTGAATGGTGGCATTAACATTTTGCTAGAACCGAATGTTGTTTATGGCCATCAGTTTCATCAAATGTTGCAATGATGGTTCGGTTAGAGTGGCTTGGATAGACTACTGCACAGGTTGTTGCTGTCTGAATGTAGGTAGTTAGTATTTATTGCTAGGACCTGCAGCTTGGTATCTAAATTGTTGTTGCTACTGCTGCTATTGTTGCTGACCAGAATTCCTATATCTCAGGTTGGGATGGTCCCTCCAGCTAGGGTTATAAGTACTAGAAAATGCATCATATCTGGGTTGCTGTTGTGATTGCTGATATTGGGGTCTACTAGGAAAAATGCCTGTTGCAGCAACAGGATAGGCTTGGGTGGCAAAACTATCTGAAGTGTTAGACAGACATCTATAGGATGAGATGGACAAGAGCAAATTCCACACACCCTTGCAGGTTCTTGTACAGAAACTAGTACATGTTATCCCACTGCTAATTGTCGCACCAGTGAGGTTAACTCATCAAGCCTGTTTTCTATCCTCTTCTGGTATGCCTGAGCCACATAGATCGCATTTACACCTCTGCTTGTAGTTACCATTCTTGTCCCAAATTGCTATGAATTGACAGCCATGTTAGCGATCAAGTCTCTAGCAGTAGTAGGGGTTTTATCAACCAAATCTCCTCCACTAGCAGCATTAATCATGCTTCTATCCATTGGTATTAGTCCTTCATAAAATTATTGGATCAATAAATGATCACTAATTTGGTGGTGTGGACAGCTTGAACACAACTTCTTGAATCTCTCCCAATACTCCTACAAGGCTTCACCTAAAATTTGTCTAATGCCACATATGCTTTTCCTAATTTAAGCAGCTCTGGAGGCAAATAAAAACTTCTCTAAAAATAATTTCTTCATATTATTCCAATAAGTCACAAAACCTAGTGAAAGATAATAAAGCTAGTCCTTGGCTGCATCAGCAAGGGAGAAGGGGAATACTCTAAGCTTGATGTGTTCTTCATGGATGCCTTGAGGTCTCATGGTTGAGCATACAACATGGAACTCCTTCAAATACTTGTGCAGATCCTCATCTGCATGTCCATGAAACTTAGGCAGCAAATGGATTAGTCTAGACTTTAATTCAAAGTCAGCATCAATATTAGGATATTGAACGCATAATGGTTGATAAGTGACATTAGGGGTAGCAAGCTCTTTAAGAGTCCTATTATGTATGTTATCAGCCATGGTTTCAAAAGCACTTAAGCTCTCGGATGCACTAATAGATTCAATGTCAAAATCAAATTCAGAAGCAATTCTTTAGCTAAGCTTACAAGCTCTAATCAGTGCATGCAAAGTCTTATCAATCTCAAGATGAAAATCAAGCAAGTTATCAAAATTAGACCTAGTCATGCACCACTTAGGGCTATAGAGGTGTCAAAACACCAAAACCACAAAAACACACAAAGCTAAATTACAGAAATAGCTAGAAAAAATGAATTGTAAAAATCATGGGACCACCACAAAAAGAAAACTAAACTGATTTAGATAATTATCATGCAAAGAAAATACTTTAAAAATTAAAAAGTGGTCTAAACGATGAATTTTAGGAAAAAAGAGGATAGCCAATGAAGTCTTTATGATTTGATTGGCCGGGTTCATTGGATTTTTTTTCTAGTAACTAGAAAAAATTTAGGCAATTCTGAGTTATCAAAACAATTACTGAAATTATCATTATGTCCCTAATTTTCTCAAAAACCCTATCAGATGATGGAATTTGGCTAAAATCCGAAGGGATGATCCTAAGAGGATCACTTTGCTCAAAACCTTGGGGACCAAGTCTCAACTCCAAACTCTATAGTCAGATCAACACTAGTCTCCCCTTGCACCAAAAGAAATCAAAAACTAGGTGGAAAAGTGCTAGCTGGGTATGAAACAATGTTAAGTAGTTAGGAACATGTCCAAAATAATTGAATGACACTTATAAGGAAATATTGCAATGTAATTATCAATAAAGGCATCAAAAGAATGGTCAAAAGTAACAAAAGTCAATGTAACAGTAACCAATGCAGCAGAATGCAATGCAACAGTTATGCGATTAAACAAGAGTTAAATGTTAGTAAGAACAAGAGTTAGTATGGTCACTTCATATGATCATATTGAAAATAACAATCCCCGGCAATGGAGCTAAAATTTTGACGAGCGCCAAACTTAATCAAAATTGAAATTGAGTTACGCCTATGGCTTGTAGCATAGGAAATAACATTGGATCATCTCTCAAGGATTTGAAATATAATTTGATCAGATCAAGCCAAAATTGGGGTAAGGATTTGAGAACTCAGAATATGTAAATAACAGAATTAAAGTGAGAAATTCAAATAAAAGATCAATCAATTCAGAAACCTATTCGAAATTAGGTTGATTATATCATATATCATTTAACGAACATTTAAAGTGCATTTGAATGGTTAATTTGGATTCAATCGAAATCTCTACATCAAATCTAGAATTCATACTAGATAATCATCTAGAATTCAATTAACAATTGACACACAAATTTGTAATTGCACGATTCATGTTAGATCTAAGTTAACTTGATCTCCGAATTCAAATAACCTAGGTACAAATCAGTAACCTAACCTCTATAATTTTGTGATTAATTTAGATCAATCAATCTTAAATCCCATCTTCTCAATCTTAAATTGAGATACATTCAAATCAAACATAAATAGAATCACCATTCATGCATTTCAGATCAAGAAGAAGAAGAAGAAGAAGAAGAAGAAGAATCCAAATGCAATTCAAACACAAA
The DNA here is from genome assembly GCA_029884595.1 of Ormosia semicastrata. Taxonomy (NCBI): domain Eukaryota; kingdom Viridiplantae; phylum Streptophyta; class Magnoliopsida; order Fabales; family Fabaceae; genus Ormosia; species Ormosia semicastrata. The sequence continues at coordinate 59,403,562 of JAQQTO010000063.1, forward strand.
AACAGAACCAAAATCTCAAGAATCCAAACCAAAATTTCTTTAAGAATCTTTAAGTTGATTACAAAAGTTTAGCTCTCCATAGTTATCACCATGAAGGAGCTTGAGGAAGAACGAGGAAGAAGAGAGAAAGATCTAGATCTAGAGAGAGAATGTGAGAAGTGTAGAATGAGATATGCCTCGGATCTATGCTTCTAACCCTTATAGCTACCCCTTAATTTGGCCTTACATCATTGGAACCCCATTAGTTACAAATTTGGGTCCATTATATGTAATTGGGCTCAAACCCCATGTTAATTGGAGGTCTACAACTCAAGTTATGGACAAATCATTCTCAAAGGGTCTCTAACTCCGTTGGCTGATTTGAAGGGATAAAACCTCCATCAAAACATTATAGTTTGGAAAAGTATATTCATTTCAGTTGAAAATATATGTCTTAGGTTTCAAATGCCACTAGTTTCAGGCTCATATCACATCTACAGCCCAAGTTATACCTTGATTAGTGCACACTGCTCGAGTTCCAATAACAAAACCCGTGTTCTGACTTCCAAGCCCAATTAGCTCCACTAGATATCTGAATTGACCCTGGAGCTCCTCATGAAAGTTGTAGAGATCTTTCTCATATTTCCTAAATTTTTAAATAGCTAGAGCTCAAGATATGGCTAAAATACATAAACAATGTAAAATCTCAATAATGTTAAAAAAGATCAATTAAGTTCAATTTGAGCCCAAACTTACAAAACATGACCAAGCTCAATGAATTAAGTACATGGAGAGTGTAAATGACTAAAAATGAGGGTTTATTAATGTATAAAATAATGATTATCAAATTCCAAAACTATAAGGCAAAGACCACTATGGCTAATTCCAAATCATACATAGGGTAGTCCTCCTAATGCAGGTTGTAACACCCCAAAAATTGCTTGTTTTATGATATATATTCATTTTATAATATTTATGATTTTTTTGAATTTTTTTGGAATTATTTAAATTGTTTGATTATTTTAATAAATTCCTCAATTTGCATGTGCATTGAGCAGGGTTAGGAAAATGAAATATTTCCCCAAGGCTAGAAAACCTTGGACTATGGAAACAGTGACGGGGGATATTACTAAACCTGATGCCAGACATAGTTTACAAAATTTTTATTTTTCAAGATTTTATCTAACGGATAAAATTTGTATATACTCTATTATCCATTGGACAATAGATACTAGCGTTGTAAACTATAACTTTTATCCATTGGGCAAAAGCTTGTAATAAAAATTTAGTAAATTTTTTCTATCTAGTCACTTTTATGATATTATCTAAGTGACACATCACTACATGACATCACGATTTGACTTTTTGGTGAAATGTGAGAAGCTTCTCAAGGAAGCTTTGGGAGAAGCTTGCAAAGGAAGCCTTGCTCCTTCTCCCAAGGAATGCACGGTTTTGGAGGGGGGAAAAGATGACAACTTTGTCATCTTTTCACTCAAAGCATCATTTCCAATTTCATTTCAAAAGTTTCCATCTTTTCTCTCACTTTTTCCTTTCCCTCACTTTCTTTCATTTTCTTTCTAGTGGCTCACGGCCACTACTCTCAATTTCCCTTTTCCATTTTTTTGCTCCAATCAATCATATTTCTAGAATTTACACACTTTTTGGATGATTTTCTATGTTGTGATCATCATCAAATTCTCTCATCTTCATAATTTTCTTTCAAGCCCTAACTTGAAGCTCTTAAGGGTGAGATTCTTGATTTCTATTTTCTCTCCTCTCATTTTCTCTATACCTCACGGCCACTCTCACCAAATTCCCTATTTGTAACACCCCTAAATCTAGTAACCATGACACAATCGTCATTATATCACAGTCACTAAATTTTTGGTGTGCTACAACTTAAATAATAATTTTTCAAACTTGATCATTGTGCATTTAAAGAAAATATGAGCCACGAATGAAATATGTTTATTACATAGCCCCCAAAATACAATCACTGAGTGAAAAACCATAAATATATATATATATAATGAACACAAGGTACTATTAACATAAAAACGTAGCACTTATATACCCAAATAACAAAAGACATGTACCAAAGCACTAAATGGTAAGTAGTAATCTCGGGATAGGTACTACCTGTAGACAGAGCCACTACCCCTATACACAAAAAAATGTTTGGCGTCTCAGTCGACCCGCCAGGCATCAATGTCCCCATGAAGCTGTACCCGCACGTAACCAAGGAAATCTCGTCTCAACGCCATTACAGGAATTAGAAAGTCAATTCAACCAAAACTAATCAATTCAACTGTGTCCCCTTCACAGCATTTATCGAACACAAAATAAAATGGGATAATATAACAAAGATGTGAGATATCCTACATCATTACTAACATGGCAGTGAAGGAAAAATAATACGAATGACGAAGTCATTCCATACATACAAATATTTCAGACATATTCAAGTTATCAATTTCATACACACACACACACACACACACACACACACACATATATATATATATATATATATATATCATCGAGAAGCATATCCCATAATAATATAAATATTAACAAAGACTATAACAACAGATATCCACTATAGATATACATAAATAATAATTATGTCACCACAATATGTATATAGACCATGCCATGACAATATATGAACAGACCATGCATATGCACAATGCGTATACTGACCACCCTCATGTACAATGTACTCATTTTCTACTCCATGGAGCTAGACTTAGTTTTCAGAGATGAACGTCCCAGAAGATCTGTCCCCCCTTGATGTGTGTGAAACAACATCATGTTTTGTTCTTGTTTTGCATGCATTCTTGAGCATTTTAGGCATTTTAGTTTCCTTTTTTGGTTTATTTTTCCCTTATTTCGGATAACTGCGGTGCTTATGGTGTTCTTGTGCCGGATTAATGTTGATTTGGCCTTGGATTGAACGGAATGCTTGCATCTTTGAAGTTGGAGCTTAATGGATTACAAAAAGGTGCAAAAAGACCATTCCAGAGGGATCCACGGCCTGACCGTGGATTAAACCACGGCCATGGATCGAGCAGCACTTGAAGAAGCAAAAGAGAAATTCTAGAGAATTCCACGGCCTAGCAGTTGAATGATCCACAGCTGTGGAATGATCCACGGCCTGGCCATGGAATGATCCATGGCCATGGAATTCTGACAGCAAGATCCACAGCCTGGCCGTGGATCGCAGTGCGCATCAGTTTTTAAGTTTTATTTTTTTATTTCTTTTGGGGCCTTTTATCCAATTAAAAACCCTAAGTTATAAATAGATGTTCTGAATACAATTTAGGGGTTCTAATTTGGTTTTGAAGGAGGCACATTGGAGGCTTTTGATCTTCATCTTTCTCCCTTCTTCTTCCATTGTTATGGGTTTGGATGTTCTTGAACATGTTTTCTGATTCTTTCTTCTCCATGTCTGAGTAGTTTCTTTTGTTTCTAGGATTGGGCAATGCCCTTTGATACTTTGATAATGATTAATTGACTTTGTTTCCCCTTTTATTAATCTTGAATGTTCTTTGATTCAATCCTTATTGCTCTTATTCATGTGAATTCGCTGGTCACTTATTTGCATCTCATAGACATTTAGGGACGTAGTGAAAGGTGAACCTAGGTGTTGGAACTATAAGAATTGAACTTAAGGTCTAAATAACGAGAGTAGTTTTAGCCTTTCGAGGATTCAATGAATTACCACAAAGCATAATGGGTTCAATTTAAATTCAATTACCACGAGAGTAGGAATTTGTTTAATTGGGCACGGATCTTATATCTTGAGAAAGAACATTACTAATTTAGGGTAATTCACTTTCAATTGAATTTCAGATTTAATAAAAGGGTTGTCAATTAGGATTTGTCTTGTATCATTGTGGTACCCCATTCTTGGAAGCTTTCTTGAATCTGAATACCTTTCTTGATAACTTGCTATTTTTGTTCTAAATTCTGTACTTTGATTTTTATTTAATTGCTTTGTTACTACGTTCTTCTTAATTAACAATCATATTCCCTTTTTTTAATTGAATTGAATTAATTAATTAATTGGTATTCATAGACACAGTCCCTGTGGATTCGATCTTTTTATTACTTGACGATGAAACCACATACTTGCGGATTTCACACACCAAGTTTTTGGCGCCATTGCCGGGGACTGTGTTTTTCTTGAATATCAGTTTAATTTTTAATTTAATTATTTTAAACCTTTTTCTTTTATTTGGTTCTTACATTCTTGATTTCTCTTTGACTCTCTACAAGTAATTTCTCTTGTTTATGCAAAGTACTAGACGTTCTGGGACTCTTATTGAAGCAGATCCTGAAATTGAAAGAACTTTATGTAGAAGGAGAAGACAACAAAGGCAAAGAGTAAGAGAAATATCTGAACCAACACTTGTCATGGCAGCAGTTGAGGATAATAAACCGTTAAAAGAGTATGTGGCTCTTAATGCTCGGGGTTTGCGATCTGGAATTGCTTGGCCACACATTGAAGCCAGGCACTTCACCATACCTCCCGCCCTACTTTCTATGATAAGGCAGAACCAGTTTGGAGGATTGTCGTCAGAAGATCCTAATGATCATGTGGATATGTTCTTGGAGTTCTGTGAGACCCTCAAGATCGAAGGCGCCTCTGTTGATGCTATTTGTCTCCGCCTGTTTCCATTATCTTTGAGAGATCGAGCTAGAGCTTGGTTGAAGTCCGTTCCGGCTAAGATGATAACTACTTGGGACCAATTGGAGCAAGCCTTTTTGGATAAATTCTTTCCACTTTCCAAGACTGCTCATCTAAGGACCCAATCACAAGCTTTGTTCAGAAAGATGGCGAGTCATTATCAGAAGCTTGGGATAGATATAAGGCTTTGCTGGAAGCCTGCCCACACCATGGGTTAGAAAAATGGTTGATCGTCCACACCTTCTACAATGGTTTAGAATATTCTTCGAAGGTGTCTTTTGACTTCACAGCTGGTGGAGCTTTGATGAACAGAAGGCTGACAAAAGCTTATGAGATTATTGAGAGTGTTGCTTCAAATCATCACCAATGGGCTAATGAAAGAGGCCATAACCCGAGAAAACTCTCGGGAGGTAAGTTTGAGGTAGATGGTGTTGATTTAATTATGTCAAAGTTTGATTCTTTGAATAAACGTTTTGACATGCTTGAGAAAGCTCATGTTAATGTCATAGGTGCCTCTAACAATTTTTGTGAGATTTGTGAAGCACAGGGACATATAGGTTCCAAATGCCAAGTTGGAATTGGATCCTCACATGGTGCACCAGTGGAGCAAGTGGAATCATGTCACAATTTCCATGACTTCAACCAAAAAGGGAAGAATGATCCGTATTCCTAATTTACAAACCCGGTTGGAGGTCACATCCTAACTTCTTTTATCGGAATAATCAGTACCATGCTAGGCAAGGTAATGCTAAACCCTCTTCTGGAATCCCACAGGTATAAAAATCTAGACTTGAGTCTCTTCTTGAGAATTTTGTTGAGAGTCAGTCTAAGCAAAATGAGGAGTTTAGGCACCATGCGCAAGTTGTGACTGAGGCAATTAAAGAGTTGTCAGCTAAGGTTGACAATTTAGCCATTCATAAAAAGATGTTAGAAACCCAGATTGCCCAATAAGCAAGCACTTCACATAGGCAACAAGGTAAGTTTCCTGGTTAAGTAGAAATAAACCCAAGGAATGAACATTGTAAGGCTATGAGTTTGAGGAGTAGAAAGAAGTTAGAAGATCCTAAGGGTAACGGGGAGAGTGACAAAGATGAGGGGAATGAGGAAAAAAAGACTAAGGCACAACCCTTAGAAGAGGAGAAAACTAATAAGAAAGTGTCTAAGTATGTACCCCCTGAGCCATACCAACCCCTGGTTCCCTTCCCAGAAAGATTGGCTAAGGCGAAGTTAGATAGGCAATTCAGGAAGTTCCTAAAGGTCCTTAAGAAATTGTACATTAATGTACCCTTCACTGAGGCATTGAAACAAATGCCTACCTATGCTAAGTTTCTTAAGGACATCTTGTCTAATAAGAGGAAGCTAGAAGAATATGAGATAGTAGCTTTAACTGAGGATTGTAGTGCTTTAATTCAAAATAAATTGCCTCCTAAGTTAAAAGATCCAAGTAGCTTCTCTATTCCTTGTTTGATTGGCAACATAAATTTTGATAAAGCTCTGTGTAATTTGGGGGCTAGTGTTAGTCTTATGCCTCTTTCTGTGTGTAAGAAATTGGAGGTGGGGGAGCTGAAACCCACAACTATCTCCCTTCAATTGGTGGATCGGTTAGTCAAGTACCCCGTAGGCATATTGGAGGATGTTCTTATTGGAGTTGGTAAGTTTTATATGCCGGTGGATTTTGTTGTCTTGACATGGAAACTAATGCTAAAATGCTTATCATACTTGGGCGTCCATTCCTTGCCACTGGAAAGGCGATCATTGATGTCCACGAAGGGAAATTGACTTTGTGATTGAATGATGAGGAAGTTTTTGATGTTTTTAATTCTGAAAAAAATTCTAATTCCTCCAATTCATGTAATCGCATTGATGCTACTAATGTTGTGGATAGTGTTGTGCTTTCAGGTGTGCAGGAATCGATGGCTGATGCTATGCTAGAAAAGACCTTGCCCAAGGGTACCACAAAATTTGGGAAGTCCAAGCCCTGCAAGAAAGGACCTAAGAAGCAGAATGACAAATGCGTTGAGAAGCATGGATTTAAACTTGGGGATAAAGTCTTTGTCCATAACTCTCTTCTACGTTTCTGTCTTAATAAGTTATGGTTGAAATGGTCAGAACCATATGAGATTGTTCGAGTTTTATCCTACGGTGTGCTTGAGGTGAAGAAAGAAGACCATAAGCCTTTCATGATAAATGGCCAGAGAGTGAAACACTTTGAAGGAGTGGGGACTGAGCACTACTCCGTTGACGTCACCTGAGCACAGAAACCAGACCAAAGTCAAGCTAATGACTTTAAACAAGCGCTTCTTAGGAGGCAACCCAAGCTTCTTTGTTTTTTATTTTACTTTTTATTTTTTTTCTTTTGACTTTGTGTGTTGGATTGCTAGTTTGATCTTTATCTCATGGATCTTGTTTAGGTTTAACCATTTTTGAAGCTCAAATTAGAGGGAGAGTGAAGTTAGAAAGTTTCACACCCAACCTATGGAAAATTCTATGGCCATGGATTGAATACCAGAAGATTTCTCACCACCGCAGTGAGTTCATTTCTTTTATCCGTTCTCTAGTTAAAGATTGTTACATTGGGGACAATGTAAGTTCTAAGCTTGGGGGGTAATTTCATTTTTATTTTAGATCATTAGTTTCATGCATTTTCATGTCTTATTTTGCATTGCATCTTCTTGTTGCATTTTCACACCATCATATCTCTCAGCTTTTTGGTTGAACTTGTGCCCCTCTCTTTTGGGGATTTTTGACATGGTATTGATTTGGAACCCAATTTGTTGATTCTTGTGGTAGGCAACAGGCATTGTTTTAATTGATAGTAGAGGTGATCTTTTGATAGTTGATAATTAGTATATGTTCTCTGAATTTGTGCTTTTCATTGATTTTTAAACCTCTAAATGTGAATTTTGAGCCTGTATAGAACTTATGCACTGTATGATTTTTGCTCCCATTCTTTGTGTTGAGTGATATTCCTCATTGATTTTGTGCTCTAGAACTTGATTTGAAACCATTTTGAGGCGAAATTTTTAGTTGCATGCTTGAATGTGATTAAGGCATCTTAGGTATTTTTCTGGCCTTCTGAAATTGTTACACTTTCATCCGCTAGTTGCCCATTTTGAGCCTATTGCATAATTATTTTTCTTGATGCCTATGATGATACATTATTGGTAATCATTTAGAATATTAAATGCAGCAAATTGGGTTTAAAAGTTGTGTTGGGAATCATATGTATTTAAGCTTTCTCTTTCTGAAATGAAAAAAAAATTGATATAAAAAAAAGAAAGGAAAATAAAAGAAAAAAATCATGAGATGAAAGCTTGAAAAGAAAAGAAAGGAAGAAAATACTTGGAAATGAGGAGTTATGATCCTGTTTGAAAAATGCCTTTGCTCCATTGATGTTCTATTGGATTTCTTGTGCTTATTGAAAAATTTGATGAGCCCTTTGTGTATACATTCTTTTCTCTACCCTACCTAACATCATTCTCATGGCCCCATTACAACCCTTGAAAGACCTTTTGATTCTTGCATGCATGCTGATTATTAGTGGAAATCTAGTTTCTTATCAAGCATATGGAAGTGCATTTTCTTTGAAGGATTTTAAGCGTAATGTTTTCACCCTTAAACACTTTGAGTGTGGTTAGTAGAGTGAACTTAATTCAATCAATGAGGGTGCATGTTTTCTGAGAACTTAGCCTCTAATTGGACTTTATTTTTTATTACCTCTCAGATTCTTGGATTGCCTTAGCCTATTGCTTGGATAATTGTTTTCTCGGGTTCCTCATTCATTATTGTCTCTTGATCCCACTTCTTAGTTTAGCCTTAGTTATTGCTTGGGGACAAGCAAAGTCTTAAGCTTGGGGGAATTTGATGTGTGTGAAACAGTATCATGCTTTGTTCTTGTTTTGCATGCATTCTTGAGCATTTTAGGCATTTTAGTTTCCCTTTTTGGTTTATTTTTCCCTTAGTTAGGAGAACTGCGGTGTTTGTGGTGTTGTTGTTCAGGATTAATGTTGAATTGGCCTTGGATTGAATGGAATGCTTGCATGTTTGAAGTTGGAGCTTAATGGATTGCAAAAAGGTGCAAAAAGACCATTCCAGAGGGATCCACGGCCTACACGTGGATTAAACCACGGCCATGGATCGAGCAGCACTTGAAGAAGCAAAAGAGAAATTCTAGAGAATTCCACGGCCTGGCCGTTGAATGATCCACGACCGTGGAATGATCCACGGCCTAGCCGTGGAATGATCCATGGCCATGGAATTCTGACAGCAATATCCATAGCCTGGCCGTGGAATGATCCACGGCCGTGGATCGCAGTGTGCATCAGTTTTTAAGTTTTATTTTCTTATTTCTTTTAGGGCCTTTTATCCAATTAAAAACCCTAAGTTATAAATAGATGTTCTGAGTACAGTTTAGGGGTTCTAATTTGGTTTTGGAGGAGGCACATTGGAGGCTTTTGATCTTCATCTTTCTCCCTTCTTCTCCCATTGTTACGGGTTTGGATGTTCTTAAACATGTTTTCTGATTCTTTCTTCTCCATGTCTGAGTAGTTTCTTTTATTTCTAGGATTGGGCAATGTCCTTTGATACTTTGATAATGATTAATTGACTTTGTTTCCTCTTTTATTAATCTTGAATATTCTTTGATTCAATCCTTATTGCTCTTATTCATGTGAATTCGCTGGCCACTTATTTGCATCTCATAGACATTTAGGGACGTAGTGAGAGGTGAACCTAGGTGTTGGAACCATAAGAATTGAACTTAAGGTCTAAATCATGAGAGTAGTTTTAACCTTTTGAGGATTAATGATCATATATTTGATACATTAATAAGCTTTCATTCTTAGTCATTTACACTCTCTATGTACTTAATTGATTGAGTTTTATTATGTTTTGTAAGTTTGGACTCAAATTGGACTTAATTGAATTTTTCAGCATGATTCATATCTTACACTGTTTCTGTATTTGGGCCATATTTTGGGTTGTAGGTGGTCTTTAGAGGTGATTCTAGTGTCATTTGAAAGATAAGAGAGAGTTCTACAACTTTCAAGAATACCTCAAAGGCCCAATCACACGAGTAGATAACTCAAATTGGGATTGAAGCAAGAACCAGAGTGCTTTTCCTGATAGCTTAACCTATGAGTACTGTTCATCACATATTTCGGGTTAGAAGTTGTAGAATAGGCGGAAATGTGGATGCTGAATAGTTAAGACCAATATCTACAACTTTTATGTTGAACACCTTTCCAGAATCGGACTCCTTGAAGGTGATATTGGGCTTGGAAGTCAGAATAGAGGAGCTGTGACTGGGCCTGGGCAGTATTCAGTAATTTGAACGTATTTGGAGTTATAGAAATGATATTGGACTTAAACTAAAGCCATTTGAAAGCTAAGATCTAGGCCTACAACTTTCATGAAGACCACTTGGTTAAAAAATGACGAATGCAATGACTTCAGAGCTACATGATTTCGGAGACAAGGAATCTCCATAATTTCCAACTCACCTAAAGTCATTTGGCATTTTCCACTCATCCAACCACTAATGACTCAGCCCCCTTGTCATTTTGTATCTCTAATCCTCTATAAAAGGGGGCCTTAGTAGATCATTAAAGATGTTAGGTGTTAGTTACCAAAATGATGTCATTTTGTTACTAGGTTTTCTTGTAGTAATTTTCCTTTGTTCTAAATTAAAGTCGTGTTCTTCTTCTTCTTCTTCTCTCTTTCTTTCTTCTTATCTATAAGTAACTAAGTTTTATTTTACTTGGGTGAAAGGGTGAAGCTCTTGATAATAAAATAAGGTTAGATTTATTCTTCTCTTGTGCTTAAATGATTTATATTTTCTAGTAACCACTATACGTATTATAATTTGTTTCTTATAATTTAGAAACCATCTTTGTAAAGAGGAGTTCTTGATTTGTTGTAGACAAAATATTGGCACAATGAATGCTTTAACCCATTTATAAGTGGTGGTAATATTTTTAGGAAACATAATATAATTACGTATATTATTTTAATTGGACTTTTTAATGTTGTATTTTCCGATTGGAACCTCCATGTTGCGAGGATTCTAATTGAGTTATTAAAGGAATTAATCTTACCTTTATTTTATTTACCAAGAGTGAATCTTTTTACCCAAGTAAACAATTTTAATCGTAGTAACAAAATATTCACTTCACCTTAATTAATCTTCAACAATTCCCTGTGGATCGACCTCGGACTCCCGAGAAATTTATTACTTGAGACAACCTGTACTTGGGTTTGCAAATGCGACAATTGAAAATAGTGCATCAAGTTTTTGGCGCCGTTCTTGGGACTTGATTTGAAGACTTAATTTTGTTGTAAAAATTTTGTATATATACTAACATACTAACTAGTGGGGAACCTCTCCCTTTTTAATTTCTGTGCATACTAACTTGTGGGAGAAACTCTCCCTAATTTCTCTATAATCTTTAATCATTAATGAAATAATCTTTCTTCTTCTCTCTCTCTCATTTGGAGCAAAAAATCGGCTTGCCGATTCTCTAGTTTTCATATTTTAAATTTACTTTCTACACTTTATTTTCGCATTTTAATTTTCATCTTGTGGGAATAATTCTCTATTTTATTTTCTTGTACATATTAACTTAGTGGGGTAACTCTCCCTTTTATTTTTTTTTACGTACTTTATTTTTTGTATTTATTTTACGTCATTTTTTTTGGTTATTTATTTTCTATCATTTTTTCTTGTTTACTAACTTACTAACTCTCTTACTAACTATCTAACTTTTTACTTTATCGGCTATCTAACTTTTTACTTTTTCTCGCTTCTAACATTTTAATTTATCGTATACTAACTTTTTAATTTTTATGCTTATTAACTTATTTGGTGGTTGGTTTATACCACACCTTTGTTAATATTTAATGGACAATTTATACTGCTAGCTTGTACATTTTATTTTTTCTACTGTAAGTTACTTGTTTATGCTTAATTGGTATCGTGATTTAAATTCTGGTCGTTTGGTTAGAGTTAATCTAGGTACTTTACATATTGATTTGTTTGAATCACAATCACACACATTAAGCACAATGGCTGAAAACGAAAGTGTGCATGATGAACATGAAAATCAACTGTTGCGAACTATGCATGAGTATTTGTAACCATCTCAAAATTCTAGTCCATCATATTTTATCTTTCCACTCAGTGCCAACAATTTTAGATTCAAGCCAGGTATGATTTCTTTACTTCCTAATTTCCATGGTTTAGAATCTGAAAGCCCATATTTACATCTAAAAGAATTTGAGGAAGTATGTACTGCTTTTCATGATCAAACTTGCACTGAAGAGGTTGTTAAGCTTAAATTGTTTCCTTTTTCTTTGAAAGATAAAGCAAAATCTTGGCTTAACGCTTTGAAACCAAGATCAATTGGCACATGGCAAGAAATGTAAGGTGAGTTTTTGAAGAAATTTTTTCCAACACATAAAACCAATGCTTTGAAAAGACAAATCCAAATTTTTTTCTAAAATTCCAATGAAGCATATTTTCAAAGTTGGGAACGTTTTAAAGATTTGTTGAATTCTTGCCCACATCATGGTTTTGAAAAATGGAGCACTATAAGCTTCTTTTATGAAGGTTTAACACCTGAAACCAAACAATTTGTGGAAACAATGTGCAATGGTGAATTTCTTGATAAAGAACCTGAAGAAGCTTTAGACTATTTAGACCATTTGGCTGAAAATTCTTAATCTTGGCATGGTACTAATCCTTCTGAAAATTCAATTAGATTTAACCTTGCAAATGCTAGTAAAGGAAAATATCATCTTAGTCAAGAAGAAGATCTAAATACAAGGTTTGCTAGTCTGGCTAGAAAGGTTGAGGCCGTGGAATCTGGAAAAGTAAAAGAAATCAAATCTATGCAAAATGAAGAAATTTGTGGCATTTGTGATGAATTAGGACACTCAACAAATGAATGTCCAAAACTTCCTGTTTTTAAAGAAGTTGTGCATGAGCAAGTAAATGCAATGAATAATTTTAAAAAGCCATTCACTTCTTCTTTTTCAGATACATACAATCCGGGATGGAGAAATCACCCGAACTTCAGTTGGAGGAATAGCAACCAGCCACAATTCATGCAACCACCACCTCCTCAGGCACAACAAGATTCTCAAAATCCTCAAGGATATGCACCCTATGTCCCACCATATAGGAAAAACCTTGAAGGAACATTGCATGCATTTATGGAAAAACAAGAGGCCATCAATAGCCAAAATACTCAAGCCATGATTGACATAAAAGACACTCTTGCTAAACTTTCTTCTACACTTGCCATTCATGAGAAAGGAAAGTTTCCCTCTCAATCTCAACCAAATCCCAAGGGTCAGTTTAGCCTAAATGAGGGTAGTTCAGAAAGTCAAAAAATAGATCAAGTCAACTCAGTGATAACTCTTAGGAGTGGAAAGGTTGTTGAAAAATAAATTCCTGAACTTTTGTGAAAGATGATGAGTCAATTCCCAAAGATGAGGAAGGAGTTGATAAGCCACCTAGCCAAAAAGAGATTAAACCCTCGTCTTCACCCCCATTTCCTCAAGCATTAAACAATTCAAGTAAAGTGAATCATAACAGTGACATTTTTGAAATCTTTAAACAAGTGAAGGTCAATATTCCTCTGTTAGATGCTATTAAGCAGATTCCTTATTATGCCAAATTTTTGAAAGACTTGTGCACTGTTAAAAGGAAACATAATGTGAAAAAGAATGCATTTTTGACAGAACAGGTAAGCTCCATTATTCAAAACAATAATGAGTTGAAATATAAAGACCCTAGTTGTCCTACAGTTTCATGCATTATTGGTGAACATAAAATTGAACGAGCTTTACTTGATCTTGGTGCTAGTGTTAATTTGCTTCCATATTCAGTTTATCAGCAACTCAACCTTGGTGAGTTAAAACCACCTTCTGTAACTCTTCTACTTACTGATAGATCAATTAAAATTCCAAAAGGAATAGTAGAAGATGTGTTGGTATAAGTTGATAAATTCATATATCCTGTGGATTTTATTGTCTTGGAAACTGAACCTATGGTTGATAGTTCTAAGTCAGTTCCTGTTATTTTGGGTCCCCTATTTTTAGCAACATCTAATGCTTTAATAAATTGCAGAAATGGAGTGGTGAAGCTAACTTTTGGAAATATGACACTGGAGCTTAATGTTTTCAACATGTGTAAGCAACCACATGAAGTTTATGATGAAAAGGAAGAGATTGAAGGGATTGAGGCCATTATAGATGATCATCTTCAAATCAGGAGTTCTTCTGACCCATTAGAAATCTGTTTAATTAATTTATTTGATTCAACTACACAATTAGATGATGATGTTTCTGAAATATGCTCTTTGCTTGACTGTACACAGGAAATGGAATACAAAGCATGGAAGCCAAGATTCGAAGAGCTAAAATCCATGAATGATGATGCCCATGAAGAAGTACCCACACTGGAGCTGAAGCCATTACCTGATGGGTTGAAGTACACATTTTTGGGAGAAGAACAAAGCTCTCCAGTGGTAATTTCTTCATCCCTGACCAAAGAACAAGAAGGTAAGTTGATAGAAGTACTTAAAAGGCATAAAAATGCAATTGGATGGACATTAAAGGATATCAAAGGCATTAATCCATTAATTTGTACACATAGAATACATTTAGAGGATAATGCTAAAACATCTCAACAACCTCAAAGAAGATTAAATCCACACATGAAAGAGGTAGTTAGAGCTGAAGTTCTTAAATTACTTGATGTTGGAATTATCTATCCTATCTCTGATAGCCAGTGGGTAAGCCCTACACAAGTTGTGTCTAAGAAATCTAGAATAACAGTGGTTGAAAATGAAAAAGGAGAATTAATACCTACCCGAGTCTCATCTAGTTGGCGTATGTGTATTGATTTCAGAAAATTGAATGCAGCCACTAGGAAAGACCATTTCCCTTTACCATTTCTTGATCAGATTCTAGAAAGAGTAGCAGGACATCCCTACTATTATTTTCTTGATGGTTATTCAGGGTATAATCAAATACCAAATGCATTAGAGGATCAAGAAAAGACCACTTTTACTTGACCCTTTGGCACTTTTGCATATAGAAGAATGCCTTTTGGTCTTTGTAATGCTTCAGTAACTTTTCAAAGATGCATGCTAAGTATTTTCAGTGACATGATTGAGCATTATTTAGAGGTTTTCATGGATGATCTGACAGTTTTTGGAAATTCTTTTCAAAATTATCTTTATAATTTGGAAAAAGTTCTTAAAAGATGCGAAGAAAAAGGATTCGTGTTAAATTGGAAAAAATGTCATTACATGGTTACCTCAGGAATAGTATTAGGTCATGTGATATCTTCTAAGGGAATTGAAGTTGATAAGGCCAAAGTTGAATTAATTGCTCATTTGCCTTTCCCAAAAACAGTCAGAGAAGTTCGTTCCTTTTCAGGACATGCAGGATTTTACAGAAGATTTGTAAAGGACTTTAGTGCCATATCTAGACCTTTATGTAATATTCTAACAAAAGATACACCATTTGATTGGACTCAAGATTGTCAGAAATCTTTTGAAAAATTAATCGATCTTTTGACTTCTGCTCCTATCATGCAATCTCCTGACTGGTCTTTGCCTTTTGAGTTGATGTGTGATGCTAGTGATTTTGCTGTTGGCGCTGTTTTAGGCCAAAGAAAGGAAAGTAAGCCTCATGTAATTTATTACGCAAGTCAAACTTTGAATAGTGCACAAATGAATTACACCACTACTGAAAAAGAACTACTTGCTGTAATTTTTGCATTGGATAAATTTTGAGCTTATTTAATTGGTTCATCCCTTTGTTGTTTTCACTGATCATCTGTCTTTGTTAGATATTTAATATCTAAACAGGATGCCAAACCTAGATTGATACGGTGGATCTTGTTGCTTCAAGAATTCAACATCGCAATAAAAGACAAGAAAGGAGCCGAAAATGTTATTGCAAATCATTTGTCAAGGCTGACAACAGGCTCATCTTTTGATAGCACACCTATCAATGATTCTTTTCCCGATGAATTTTTATTTTCTGTCAATTCCATGCCTTGGTTTGCTAACATTGTCAATTTTCTTGTAACAGGTAAGATTTGCCTCAGTGGACACACCAAGACAGAAAAAAGTTTTTGATTGAGGTGAAAATTTTCTTTTGGGATGACCCATATTTATTCAAATATTGTCCTGATCAAATCTTTCGGAGATGTGTACCCGACAATGAGGTGAGTAGTGTCATTAAATTTTATCATTCAGAAGCATGTGGAGGTCATTTTTCTTCAAAGAAAACAGCTGCGAAAATCTTGCAGTGTGGATTTTATTGGCCCACTTTATTCAAAGACAGTTATACTTTTTGCAAAAGTTGTGAAAGTTGTCAAAAATTGGGGTCTATTTCTAAAAGAAATATGATGCCTTTGAACCCTATCCTTGTCATTGAAATTTTTGATTGTTGGGGAATTGATTTCATGGGTCTATTTCCATCATCTTTTGGATTTGTGTACATTTTGGTTGCAGTTGATTATGTCTCAAAATGGATTGAGGCGATTCCATGTCGGCACAATGATCATAAAACTGTTCTAAAATTTTTAAAAGAAAATGTTTTAAGTCGCTTTGGATTTCCTCGAGCTATCATCAGTGATGGGGGAACACATTTTTGCAATAAACCATTTGAATCCTTAATGAAGAAATATTGCA
Organism: Ormosia semicastrata; assembly: GCA_029884595.1. Lineage (NCBI taxonomy): Eukaryota > Viridiplantae > Streptophyta > Magnoliopsida > Fabales > Fabaceae > Ormosia > Ormosia semicastrata. The sequence continues at coordinate 59,419,945 of JAQQTO010000063.1, forward strand.
TTACCCACAAAATTGTAACCCCTTATCATCCTCAGACAAGTGGACAAGTTGAATTGGCAAATAGGGAGATTAAACAAATTTTGGAAAAAATGGTTAACCCAAATCGTAAAGATTGGTCTTTAAGACTAAACGATACACTTTGGGCTTATCATACTGCTTTTAAAACATCTTTGGGCATGTCTCCCTATCGGTTAGTTTATGGAAAACCTTGTCATTTGCCTGTAGAATTGGAGCATAAAGCATTTTGGGCTATTAAAGCTTTCAACTTAAGCCTTGATGATGCTTCCAAGTTATGCAAATTGCAATTGAATGAACTTGAGGAATTAAGAAATGATGCATATGAAAACTCAAAGATTTATAAAGTTAGAACAAAAGCTTTTCATGACAAATCAATTTTGAGAAAAACTTTTGAAATTGGTCAAAAAGTTCTGCTTTATAATTCTCGTCTTCATTTATTCCCTGGAAAATTGAGATCTAGGTGGATTGGTCCTTATATTGTCAAACATGTGTATTCTTATGGGGCCATAGACATTGAGAATCCTAGGAATGGTATTGTATTTAAGGTCAATGGACAAAGACTCAAACCATTTCTGGAACATCAAGTTGTTGAGGTAGAATCCATTTCTCTTTCTAATCCTTGTTATGAGTAGAATTTATTTTAATGTTGTTTTTTTCTTTTTGCAATTCTTTGTGTTCCCGGTTAAATGGCGGATAACGGTACTCCGTGACTCTCAAGTCGGTTTGTTTTTCAGTTTCCCATGATAACTGATTTCTTCTCCTTTTAAAATGGATGTCATACTCTCAAATCTAAGAAAACATTTTCCTTCTCTCCCTCTAAATGCTCTAACAAAAGTCTATGAAGCTAGGTGTGAAAGATTGAGATTGTTAATGTATAAGGGCATCCCAGAAGATATACGCTGGATAATCGAAGCAAAGGTTCATTTAGCTAGTGAATCTTCAGATTCATTTGTCCCATACATGCTTGGTCTCGATAAAAGTTCATTTTCAAAAAGGAGAAGAGCAAAAAGAATGAAAGTTTGTTACAAGTGTGCACAATGGAATTGCAACATGCGATGTCGCTCTTTGGGGATGGTTTCCGTAAACAGAGAAGATAAAATATTCTTCATTAAGAATGGACTGAGTAAGGAGTCATTAGATAATATATTATTGACTCTTGAGACGCATTCTTATGGAATTGTGCAGCGTGAACTTCTTAGTTTGTGGAATCTCTTCAGGGACGAGTAAGAGCATTACAGTCTTAGGAATCTGACTCAAAAAGACCCTGTTTGCCAATTTATAAGAAAATTGGATGGGAAGCTTATCCTCGACTCATAGAAGGCGTTTAAGCTGTTTCTGGACGTGAAACCAAAGGAAGATGTGAGCCACAATCACAACAACATGTATATATTATCTTGTACATTTTCCAAAAAAAAAAAAAAAAAAAAAAAAAAAAAAAAAAAAGAAAAAAAGAAAAAAAAAAAAAAAGAAAAAAATGAAATAAAAAAAAAAAAAAAAAGGGCAAAACTTCGGTTGTACTTGGTCTTTAATTAGATTAGGAGCCCCTGCCAGTGGAGTGGCAGACCCGTCATTGACTCGGGAGGACCTTCGCTCGCCGGTCAGTAAATAAGATTCGTATGCCATGCTCTGTAGAGAGTCGCGCAAGCATTCCCAGGTTTTAACCAATGGCTCTGCTTGCTGATGGACAGAAAGAAGCGTCCCGTGTTTGCATTCTCGCGTGACAATGCCTCTGAGCTGGATCTTGTGATTTAATGCCATGGGCTCTTCAGCGACCTCTCACTTGGCCGTGGTCGTTGGTGGTAGTTTGTCAGATTTACGCACTTTAATTAGTGGCGTCGTAGCTCAATCCAAAATATCCCACAAGCGGGAGGGAGAAGAATGCCCAGATTGGCTGAGCCATCTTGGTATTACTACACTCATGACGCGCAATATAAAGATATGCCATGAAACCTGTACATAAAGGTATGTAATCATTTGTTATTATTATTTTATCTTTGTATGATTTTGTTGAATTTTGGTTTTGGACAGACGATCCTTTGGATGGGATCCTTCGGGGGTTTCTAGACTTCTTTACCCTGATGGTTTTCTTGATGTAAAAAAAAAATAAAAAAAAATTATTTTTAAATTTCAAACTTTTCTGACACCAGTCAACCTACCTATATAGGAGCTATTACTACTTTTTCTATTCTCTTCCCTATTTAAACACTCCATTTTCTTCACTTTCCTGCAACTCATAATCATTCAAAGAGAGTGTCAGTGTAGAAATGGAGGGAGCTTCTTCTTCTGTTTGTAGATTTGCCAGTATCTGTGTATTTTGTGGGACAAGTTATGGTAAGAGTTTAGAGTTTGTAAATGCAGCAAGCACTATTGGTAGAACACTTGCTGCGAGGAACATTCGTGTAGTATATGGGGGAGGTTGCCTTGGGTTAATGGGGGCTGTATCACTTTCTGCATTTATAAGAGGTGGTCAAGTTTTAGGTGTCATTCTTGAACCTTTAACTCGAAGGAACATCGTTGGAAAGACAATCGGACTGGAAATTCAAGTATCATCTATGCATGGACGAATGAAGGCAATGCTTGAAAACTCTGATGCATTCATTGTCTTACCTGGTGGTTTTGGTACTTTGGAAGAAGTCTTTCAAGTTGTCTGTTGGGCCCAACTGAACATCCACCATAAACCCATGGGTTTGTTGAATGTTAATAATTTCTTTGATAATTTGTTATCTTTTGTTGACCATGCTGTGGAACAGGAATTTGTCACACCTTCTGCAAGACGATTCCTTATCTCTGCTTCTACTGTTGATGAGTTGATTGATAAATTAGAAGCTTTTGTTTATGAACCTGATCCAGTAATAGTTCAGATAGATTGGTCTGAAGGAAGCGGTGAAGGAAGTGGTGAGGGAAGCAAAATGAAAAGAATGCTAGCCAAGACACTCCAACTATTTAAATAATTACAAGCTTTGGTTTTATTTATTATACTTTGTTTCTGTTTAAATTTGTGTGAGATTTTTCTTTTCAGTAATTGCAGCAACAAGTAATATATTCTATCCTTTTTCCTATCTATGTTTTGACATTGAGGACAATGTTGTGATCTGGTTGGGGGGAAGGATGGTTGTGAAAAAAAAACCAAAAAAAAAATTAGGAAGTGTGTTTGTTAATATGTTTGTTGTGTTTATATTAGAAAAAAAACTAAAAAAAATATCGAAGTGTGTTTGTTAATATGTTTGTTGTGTTTGTCATCAATTTATTAACAACAAAAGTAATTAGGGATGGCAGAGTAAAGAGTAAATTATTTACTCTTGAGACGCATCAAAAATTGGTGGCAGAGAAAGGAGTAATTGGGGTAGTAACTAGTTTGTGTGGAAGTAGCAATTCAAATTCAGGGAAATTTGCATGATTGAGTAAATTGTCTTCTTTCTTAAACTACACATGCTTGGTTATGGATATTGAATTGGTGGACTGAGAATGATAGAATTATGCCTTGTGAGATTTTGAGCCTATTGATGAATGGATTGAATATTTGTATCATTCTCTTCTTTCTTGTGTGAATTTCACTCATGGAATTGTTATTCTAGAACTTGCTTTGATTTTTTTAGACTACATTTTCATATGCATACATAAATATGATTGAGGCATTTTTCTTGAAATAGCTACTTTAATCAAATGGTCAACCTTGTTTAGCAGCATGTTGTCTCAATATGATATCAAGCACTCTTATGACTTCTTGGAAATTCTCTGATTCCTGCCAACATAAAGCATTAGAAATTACCTATTTCCCCTTGCTTAACCCCTTTGAGCTTATTTGACTATTCTTTGTTTCGAACTCATTATGTGCCTTAAATGAAAAATCATGTTCTTACTTGACCTTAGGGAATAAGAGAACATTAGTTTTGTCATTCGATGAGTTCTTGAACAAGTGTGGGGGTGTGTGTGCAGAATGGTTAAAAAAAAATGTATATATGATGTTCTTTTTGTAAAAAAAAAATAATAATAAAAAAATCAAAAAAATCAAAAATAAAAAAAAATCAATCAAAAAAAAATTGTAAAAAGAAGAGGGTCAACAATGTAATAAAGGAAAGGAAAAGAATATGTAAAGGGAATTTGTATTAGGTGGTGTTGGGATTAATTTTCATGCTTGTTAATTGAACTCAGCTCTCATGTTCTTTTATTCTCTGGTGTTTAACTTGTCATATCTATATTACCTCCTCCTTTACCTTGACCCCATTACAACCTTGAATAAAGTCCTCATGATTTGTGTGTGTATGTGTTCTGAGTAGTGGAGAAGTAGAAGATAAGCAAGCTTATGGTAGTGTAATTTTCATGGGTTGAATTGAGTGAAATACCTACCTTTTAAACACTTGAGGGATTGAGAGTGAATCTTGTGAAAATCTATCATTCTTGACTCATGTTTTTTAATTGAAATATCCTTGTTTGTTGATTTGAGAAGTGAAGATATGTTACCTCATGAATGTTTTGATTACTTGAATGATTGATTGCTCTTCATTTTTAAATATTATTAGAAATTGAGTCTTTTAGAGTGTTTAGCTTTTGAGTCTGTTTCGTTTTTTTTTTTTTTGTGAGTGGTCTTATGTGTTTTGCTCAGGAGTGCAAAAAGCTAAGTGTGAGGGAATTTGATGATCACATATTTGATACATTAATAAGCTTTCATTCTTAGTCATTTACACTCTCTATGTACTTAGTTGATTGAGTTTTATTATGTTTTGTAAGTTTGGACTCAAATTGGACTTAATTGAATTTTTCAGCATGATTCATATCTTACACTATTTCTGTATTTGGATCATATTTTGGGTTGTAGGTGGTCTTTGGAGGTGATTCTAGTGTCATTTGAAAGATAAGAGAGAGTTCTACAACTTTCAAGAATACCTCAAAGGCCCAATCACACGAGTAGATAACTCAAATTGGGATTGAAACAAGAACCAGAGTGCTTTTCCTGACAGCTTAACCTATGGGTATGATTCATCACATATTTCGGGATAGAAGTTGTAAAATTGGCTGAAATTTGGATGCTGGAGAGCTAAGACCAATAACTACAACTTTCATATTGAACACTTTTCCAGAATCGGACTCCTTGAAGGTGATATTAGGCTTGGAAGTCAGAATAGAGGAGCTGTGACTGGGCCTGGGCAGTGTTCAGTAATTTGAATGTATCTGGAGTTATAGAAATGATATTGGATCAAACTAAAGCCATTTGAAAGATAAGATCTAGACCTACAACTTTCATGAAGACCACTTGGTTCAAAAATGACGAATCCAATGACTTCAGAGCTGTATGATTTCGGAGACAAGGAATCTCCATAATTTCCCACTCACCTAAAGTCATTTGGCATTTTCCACTCATTTTCCACTCATCCAACCACTAATGACTCAGCCCCCTTGTCATTTTGTATCTCTAATCCTCTATAAAAGGGGGCCTTGGCTGATCATTAAAGATGTTAGGTGTTAGTTACCAAAATGATGCCATTTTGTTACTAGGTTTTCTTGTAGTAATTTTCCTTTGTTCTAAATTAAAGTCATGTTCTTCTTCTTCTTCTTGTCTCTTTCTTTCTTCTTATCTATGAGTAACTAAGTTTCATTTTACTTGGGTGAAAGGGTGAAGCTCTTGGTAATAAAATAAGGTTAGATTTATTCTTCTCTTGTGCTTAAATAATTTATATTTTCTAGTAACCATTATACGTATTATAATTTGTTTCTTATAATTTAGAAACCATATTTGTAAAGAGGAGTTCTTGATTTGTTGTAGACAAAATATTGGCACAATGAATGCTTTAACCCATTTATAAGTGGTGGTAATATTTTTAGGAAACATAATATAATTACATATATTATTTTAATTGGACTTTTAATGTTATATTTTCCGATTGGAACCTTCATGTTGCGAGGATTCTAATTGAGTTATAAAAAGAATTAATTTTACCTTTATTTTATTTACCAAGAGTGAATCTTTTTACCAAAGTAAATAATTTTAATCGTAGTAACAAAATATTCACTTCACCTTAATTAATCTTCAATAATTCCCTGTGGATCGATCTCGGACTCCCGAGAAATTTATTACTTGAGACAACCTGCACTTGGGTTTGCAAATGCGACAATTGAAAATTGTGCATCAAGGATTCAATGAATTACCACAAAGCGTAATGGGTTCAATTTAAATTCAATTACCACGAGAGTAAGAATTGGTTTAATTGGGCACGTATCTTGTATCTTGAGAAAGAACATTAACTAATTTAGGGTAATTCACCTTCAATTGAATTTCAGAATTAATAAAAGGGTTGTCAATTAGGATTTGTCTTGTATCGTTGTAGTACCCCATTCTTGGAAGCTTTCTTGAATTTGAATACCTTTCTTGATAATTTGTTATTTTTGTTCTAAATTCTGCACTTTGATTTTTATTTAATTGCTTTGCTACTACGTTCTTCTTAATCAACAATCATATTTCTTTTTTTTAATTTAATTGAATTAATTAATTAATTGGTATTCATAGACACAGTCCCTGTGGATTCGATCTTTTTATTACTTAACAACGAAACCGTACACTTGTAGATTTCACACACCACCCCTCAATAGACAGTCTATGCTGGGCCACGAAAATCAATAGTGGATTATCAGGCTGCCAGTGCATTGTAACAGTGTTCATGGCTAGGGGTATACAATGTGATAGCATAATCACAAGTGAATTACCACGCCCTGACGTCCCCATAGGTCTATTTAGGCCCCACTATCCTGTAAGTTCTCGTTCACTCCTAAGCATAAAACGCCATAATTGTATAATGCACAAATGCATATTCAACAGGATCAACCCTCCGTTGTACTATTCCCAATGGTATTAAAGCAACTGTCCATACAATTTTTTCAATACCATTTTCATCAATGATATTATATAACCGTCCATATGATTACATAGTACCACCGATATTTGGGTTTCCTTTAATAACCAGTCCTTTCTAACTAAATTGTCTACCTGATGTTTCTGGTTATAAGAGCAAACCTCATCTGACTAAATCGTCTATTTGATGTTTCTTGGTCCGGTACTTCAGTTTCAAAAGCACAATGTTCATGCTTGCTTATCATGTTAGATTTTCTCAATCATGCCTCAATGCATGTGGATTCAATGCATACATGTATACATATATAGATTCACACTAATAGCATAGCTTATCCAAAATCATATGCCATATCGAGCCCAATCATTCATCCAAAACCTTTGATCTCAATCACGGATCCACATCAAGTCAATGTTAAAACCTCAAAGGTGAACACATACTATTCAAAGTTGTTACAAAAGTTATGCCTCAATTCCATTATGTTTTTGCATTAAACTCTCTTAGAGTATTTACTTTAAGTTCCTCGCAACCCTCCTCACACTCATGTTCTTTGTAACGCCTTTTTTTGGGAGGAAATGTCACATTGTCAATTACAATACAGAAAATAAAAATATAAGTTAAGACCCGGTTCTTTAGTTATAAATATAAATTTACTTAATTATAATCGTGTAATTAAATTAGCGAGTATATTTTTTTTTGTAATTAATAAAAATTAGTGATAAGGCATAATTGCAATGAAGAGTAAAATAAAAATAAAGCATACATCGAACCAACACAAATATATAAAGATATATCATTATAATAAACTTGTTTGATTACAGCGCCTGAATATACAAAAAGTAAAATTATACATGTATGCCCCAAGAGATCATAAATATACAGCCCACCAAAATAATGACACATCAGGCCCCAAAAATATACCCTGATAGACATCAGCAGCTATTGACAGTATCAATCCCTAAGATGAGAAGGAACCGTATCAGGATCCTCCTCGGGTTCCTCCTCAGGATCTTCCTCATCCGAGGAGACCTCCATAGGAGCCACCGAGTTACGGGCCAGAGCCCGAGTAGTGGAATCAAAAGAATCCTCCTATGGGGTGTAATAGCGATCACCCCACATCTCTCTGATGGGCAAATAAAACTCTAGACGTAAACTGACGCAGCCAGTGAAAATCAGTGGTTCATGGCGCCTCCAAGCCAGTGAGATAGACACGTCTCCCAGGTAGATACAACGATCAAAATTTAGGTTAATGTGCCAGTAGTCTGGACCTCCAAGGAAGGTCAAATGCACATCACCTAAGAATCCGCGTGAGCGTGCCGCCATGATCCCAAAGCAGGTACTAATCGCAATTGGGCCAGAAGTAGGGAAATTTGGAACTTCACCTCCGTCGTCGACATCTTCGATGGAACACAAGTACAGATAGAATAATTGAAATACAGAAAAGAGGTAAGACATCCTACCATCATTACCAATAATTTAGCAGCAAGAAACAAAACGGCGCAGAGCGCCCACATAACATTTCAAAATAATGATAATAATAAGCGTTAAATAGCAGCAATAGACAATTAAGCAGTTCCAAGCAATTAAACATCAGTAAAGTAATAGTTCCAATTATAATAAGGGTTAAATGGCAGATAATAGATGGACTCACTATGCACATGCATACAATTGTCAAAATCCTACTCCATGGAGCTAGACACAAATAGTCGGAGAGAAAGATCAGGAGACATGTCTGCAACTCGGCTGCCGCGGCCAAGTGCTATAACTCATCAATTTATCCACGTGCACATCAAGGCATTGTACAGACATTCTACAATAGATCATGATATAGGATAGTGTCTTGGTCCGGATTGTCAGTGAGTTTGCATCAGTCTGCCACACGGATAGAAGAGCTACCAACTGTCCATTGCGAGGTACCCATACCCCAACATCCCCAAGGCCAACAGTATAACCTACACTAGTCTACTCACACCAGCACTAAGGTGTGTTCATCTCCTAGGCAACTTGGCCTTAATAACAGTCCAACGGACTTTCACAATGCATGAAGACTCAATGCATAACCATGTATGTTCATCATCACATACCTTTCCATAATATGCCTCAATTGGCCAAGCTAAGTATTAATACATCATTGGTCACTCAAATGGACCCACAGTATCATGATATCGGAATTTAAATGAAATAGTACATTTTCAAGGTTTATTATGAATTCTTACTTAGATGTAGCATTTCTTACAAAGTTTTTCTCTAGAGGAATTCTCTTAGTTAATTTAAATTCTCTATTGTAATTTGTTCACACACACACTTAGAAAATTATTCTAAGAATCTCAAAGTCTCACACTCTCTTGTTCTTTCTCGAATTAAAATTACCCTAAGTCTTATGATAAATTTCATTCTTAGTTCTTTCAAATTTATGAGTCTCAAATTATTTTTCTAATCTTCCAATTTATTAATTTTCCATCCTATTACCAATAATTTTAGTCACTTGATTATTTAAGTTCCAAGATTACCTAAAGTTGCATAATCAAGCCCTAAATGGCCCTAGAGGCCGTGGCCTCCCTAGGAGATTAAGTTCCCAAATTTTTCATTCCATTAATTATAATTGTACACTTGATTAGTTATGTCTTCCACTTGTTATAAGTGTTCATCAAGAACCCTAATTTTGGGCCCCCAAAACCGTGAGCCATCCTAGAGGGAATCCAAATTATTTCCTTCCATTTCATGCATTCCAATCCATTCAAATATATCTATATACATAACCAATCAATCCAATAGCTTAAACAAATTACAAACAACATGTAAATATACCAATCATGCTCCCTCAATAGGGTTTTCTCATAATCAATCACAAACAAGGTTCCTTACTACTAATAGAGGTTGAGGAGAAGTGTCTTCCTCTTACCTAAGAGAAGAAAACAAGAGAAACCTCCTAGACTTCCTTGTAATTTTTGGATTTGCACCTAACCAAACCCTAGAAATTTCAATCTCATCAAAATAACACCAATGCATGAAAAATATGGTACAGATGGTCACAAAGGAGACCATAGAAATGAAAATGGGTATAAGAGAGTGAAGAATGAAGAAGCTTACCCAAAAACCCTAAGCTTGAAGCTTGAAGAAAATGGTGAAGATGAAGGTTTTTCAAAGAGTCACAAACTAGAGAAGTGTTTAGATGATGGAGGAGATTAAGAAAATGTATTTGGTTGGAATTTTTGTGATGGATGAGGCAAAATGGAGGGGTTGGCCATGTGGCCTCCAGAGAGAAGGAGGAGAAAATAATGAAAGGAAGATGAAGGTAGAGAGAGAAGTGAATAGAAAAATAAAGATGATAGCTTTGAATTTTGAAATTAGTTTATATTGGATTAATTAAATGAAGCACAATTCTTTTGGCTCCAAAAGAGGGTGCAGCCGTGTGGGTGAGAGAGGAGAGAAGGAGTGAGTAGCTTCCTTGGGAAGCTTGGGAGGAAATTTCCTAGAAGCTTCCTTGAGGCTTCATTGAGAAGCTTCGCACGTTTCACGATAAAGTGAAAAGTAAGGTTGTCTTCTTAATTAAACGCTCTAGAATAGATGATTAATTATTCTGCTAGAATTATTTTTCAGTGAACAAAAGTTACAGTTAATGAAAATGGTATTTACTATTCCTCAGAAAATTTTTTGGTACAGTGATTTTATTTATCAAATAAACCTTGGAAAACGCAAACCTCATAAACTGTGCCCGACCTCGGGTTTAGTAAGATCCCCCATTGACACATCCATAGTTCAAGGTTTACCAGCCTCAGGGAAAATGTTCCATTTTCCCGACTCCGCTCAGTGCGCACGTAAAATGAGAAATATACTAAAATATTTAACGTTTCTAGAAAAATTTAGAAAAATTCTCAAATATCACAAATATTAGAAAAAGACTACTCATGATGAAACAAATAGTTTCCGGGGTGTTTCCCTGGCCCTGCTCAGTGTGCACGTAAAACAAAGAATATATTAAAATATTCAACATTTCCAAAAAAATCCAAAAAAATTCCCAAAAATCTTAAATATTATAAAATGATGATTCATGATGAAATAAATAATTTCTGAGGTGTTACAACTCTTCCCTTCTAAAAATAAATTTCATCCTCGAAATTTTCATACCTTAGAATAGTTGTGGGTGTTGCTCCTTCATCTTGTCTTCTAGCTCCCATGTTGCATCTCCAGTTGTTTTGTTCCAGATTACCTTTACTAATTAGATCTCCTTGTATCTTAGTTGCTTTATCCTTCTATCCTCAATTTTTACAGGAGGTGCCTCATACGTTAAATTCTCTTTTAATTATACTGTGTTTGGTGCTATGACATGACTTGGGTTAGGAATGTATTTTCTCAGTTGGGACACATGGAAGACGTTGTGAATGTAACACCATGAAAATTATTTATTTTATCATTTATCATCATTTTATAGTATTTCTAAATTTTGGAAATTTTTGTGAATTTTTTCGAAAACGTCGAATATTTTAATATATTCCTCGTTCTACATGAATATATTCCTCGTTTTGCATGCACACTGACTAGAGTCAGTGTAACATCTCGAAAATGATTTGTTTCATCATGAATAGTAACTTTCCAATATTCATGATTTTTGGAGATTTTTCAGGAATTTTTCAGAAATGCTAAATATTTTAATATATTCCTCATTTTGCGTGCGCACTGAGCAGAGTCAGTCAAATGCTCCGAAAAATTGTTTGTTTTGTGATGAATAGTCATTTTTCAATATTTGTGATTTTTAGAAAATTTTGTGAATTTTTTTGAAAATGTCAAATATTTTAGTATATTTCTCGTTTTACGTGTGCACTAAGCTGAGCCAGGATAACGAAATGTTTTCCCTGAGACTGGTAAACCTTGAACTACCAATGTGTCGATGGGGAATCTTACTAAACCCGAGGCTGAGCACAGTTTGTGAGGTTTGTATTTTTTGAGGTTTTATCCTGATAAATAAAATCGTTGTATCATAAAATTATCCGATGAACAATAAAATATTATTTTCATCAACTGTAATTTTTATTCACTGGGAAAATAATTCTAACAGTGCAATTAATCATCTGTCAAGTGTATTTAATTAAGGAGACAAACTTACTATGCACTTTATTGAGAATTGTGTAAAGCTTCTTAAGGAAGCTTCTTGGAAATTTCCTCCAAGCTTCCCATGGAAGCTAATCACTCCCTCTCTCCTCTCTCCAAGCGCACAGCTGCACACTTTTTGGGGGGAGAAATTTGTGCTTTAATTTATTTCATTAAAACTATGCAAGCTTTCAAAATTCAAAAAAACTATTACTTTAATTTCTTGTTCACTTCTCTCTCCAAGCTTCATCTTTCTTCTTCACAAAACCAATTTCCCCTCCTTCTCTCTAGACCCATTCGGCCAGCAGCCCATAATCCCCTCATCCATCACAAAATTTTCATCCAACTCCATTTTCTTAATCCTCTCCATCTCCTAAACACTTTTCTAGTTGGTGGTTCTTTGAAAATCTATCATTTTCACCATCTTCTTCAATCTTCAAGCCTAGGGCTTTTTGGGTAAGCTTCTTGAATTGTCATTCCCTTAACTTATTTTCATTCCTATGGTCTTCTTTGTGACCATCTATGCTTTATTTTTCAAGCAATGGTGCTATTTTAATGAGTTTGAAATTTTAGGGTTCTTGGAGGAACCAAATCCGAAAATCCAAAGAGCTTCAAGGGAGTTCTTTGTTTGTTCTTCACTTAGGTAAGAGGAAGACACTCCTCCTCAACCTCTTTTAGCCCTTAGAAACCTTGTTTGTGGTTGATTGTGAGAAAACCCTAATGAGGGTTATTCTTTGTTTGCATGATTAGTATGTTTGCATATTGTTTATAATGTGTTTATGCTATTAGATTGTTTGTTTGTATATATTGATATATTGGATTGGATTAGAAGGCATGAAATGAAAGAAAATGATGTTGGATTGGCTCTTGGATGGCCACGATTTTGAGGCCCAAAATGTGGGGTTCTTTGTGAACAATTTTAACAAGTGAAAAACATAATTAATCAAGTATACATTATGTAATTAATGAAGAGAAAAATTTGGGAACTTAAATCACTAGTGAGGCCATGGCCTCTAAGGCTATTTAGGGCATGATTATGCAACTTTGGTAACCTTGGGACTTAATAATCTAGTGATTAATTTAATAGTAACAGGATGCAAGAATTAGCAAATTGGAAAATTAAATTATACTTTGGGATTGATAAATTTTAAAGAACCAAGAATGGAATTTTTCATAAGACTTTGAGAAAGAACAACTTTGAGAATGTGAGACTTTGAGAATCTTAGAATAACTTTCTAATTGTATGAGAACAAATTACCCAAGAGAATTTAATTAATTAAGAGAATTCCTTTAGAGACAAACTTTGTAAGAAAAGCTAAACCTAAGCAAGAATTCATAATACACCTTAAAAATGTATTAATTTATTTAATGACAATATTATGTTATTGTGGGTCCATGTGAGTGACCAATGATTATGTTGATTCCTACTTTGGCCAATTGTGGCATATTGTGGAATAATATGTAATAATGATCATACATGATTATGCATAGAGTCTGTATGCATTGTGAATGTCCGTTGGACTGTTATTAAGGCTGAGTTGCCTAGGAGTTGAACACACCTTAGTGCGAGTGCGAGTAGACTAGTGTAGGTCATATTGTTGACCATGGGGGCGTCGGGGTACGGGTACCTCACAATGGATAGTTGGTAGCTCTTCTGTTTATGGGGCAGACCGATGCAAACACACCGACGATCCTGACTAGGCACTGTCCTATATCGTGATCTAGTGTAGACTGTCTGTACAATGCCATAATGTGCACGTGGATAAACTGATGATTATAGCACTTTGGCCACGGCAGCCGAGTTGCAGACATGTCTCCTGATCTTTTTCTCCGACCGTTTGTGTCTAGCTCCATGGAGTAGGATTTTGTCTTTATATGCATGTGCATAGTGGGTCCATATATTATCTGGCATCTGTTTATTATTCTTATTATTTTAATTGGAACTGTTGTGTTACTGTTATATATTTGCTTGTGACTGTTTAACTGTATATTTCTGTTATTTAATAATTATGATTATTATTTGATATGCTTTGTGGGCGCTTGGCGCCGTTTTGTTTCTTGCTGTTATAATTGGTAATGATGGTAGGATGTCTTACCTATTTCCTGTATTTATGTTATTTTCTGTCTGTATATTGTGTTCCATCGAAGACGACGGTAAGGAGGTTGGAGCTCCCGATTTCCCTGGCTTCTGGCTCGATTACGATTAGCATCTACTGTGGAGCATGGAGGCACGCATGCGTGGATTTTTGGGTGATGTGCGTCTGACCTTCCTTGGAGGGCCAGAATGCTGGCACATTAACCTGAATTTCGACCGCTGTGTCCACCTGGGATATATGTCGATCACTTTGGCCTGGAGGCATCATGAGCCACTGATCTTTACCTGCTACATCAGCCTGCATATGGAGTTTTATCTGCCCATCCGGGAGATGTGGGGTAACCGCTTCTATACCCCGCAAAAGGACTATTTTGATTCCCCGGCTCGGACTCCGATCCGTGGCTCTATGGCTCCTATGGAGGTTTCCTCAGATGAGGAAGACCCCGAGGAGGTCCCCGAGGATGACCTCACGGAGGATCCTGATATGGTTCCTCCTCTTCTGAGGGACTGATATTGCTGGTAGCTACTGATGGCTGCCAGTATTTTTATTTTGGGGGCCTGATGTCTTTTGTAGTGGGCTGTATATTTTTGATATCTTGGGGATGTGTATGTATGATCCTTTGAGGAAGGTATAGTTTTGCTTTTTGGTATACCAGGCTTTATAACCAAACACTTTGATAAATATATATATATATATGTGAATATGCAATGTTAATTCCAATGTATGCTTTACTTTGGTTTGCTCTTTATTTCTATTTATGTTCCGTCACTATGTCTATTAATTATTGCTATTATAACAAAGAAAAAAATATTCACCAATTTAATTACATGTCTATAATTAAGTAAATTTATATCATATAATAAAGAACCGGGTCTTAACTTATATAATTTTATTTCCATATTGTAATTGATAATTTGACGTTCCTTCCCAAAAAGAGGCATTACATTAAGTTAGTATTAGAGCCCCGGTTTATATTTCTTTGGGTCTTGTGATTGAGTCTGTCTTGTTTGTGCTGTGTGTTCTCTGAATAGTAAACGCAAAGGTGTATTGTTTGGTATTCCTAGTGATGCAACTGACTTTTCTATGTTTTCAGTTAATCCGATCTGAGAAAGTAAGATGGCACGAAGGGAAGACACGGCAGCTGCTATAGCAGCGATGCAGAGGATGGCTGAGGCCGTCGCACAATAAACTAAGCAAGCTACACAGTAGTAAGAGAGAGTTGCACAATAGCAAGAACGAGCTGCTCAACAGCTCGAAGCTACTGCAGATGCTCAGAACTTGGCAGAGTTTCGACGCCACAACCCTCCTCAATTCAAAGGAGAATTTGATCCGAACAAGGCTGGTCTGTGGATCAAGGAGTTAGAAAAAGTCTTTTGAGGGATGAACTTCGCTGAGAACAAGAAGGTGACCTATGCAACTTTTATGCTAGTGGGCAATGCTGAAAACTGGTGGAATGGAGTGTAGAGAATGCTAGAAGCTGCAAACCACGAGATTACTTGGTTCTTGGATAAGTATTTTCCTGCAAGCACAAGACACGCTAAAAAGTCAGAATTTCTCAACTTATGACAAGGGAATATGACCGTTAGTGAGTATGCGGCCAAATTTAAAAACTTGTCATAGTTTTCAACATACTCTCAACATCAACCAAATGAAGCATGGAAATGTCCAAGATTCACAAAAGGACTGAGGTATGAGGTGAAGAAGGTTGTGATCACCCTGAAGATCAATGAGTTCTCAGAACTACTGGATACATGCTGTGACGTAGAGGCTTTGGACCAATCTAGAGATACGAGGAACAGAAACTTTGGGCCTACGAGGTTCTAAAGAGGTGGCGGTAACAGTTCTAACCACTTCCAGAAGAAGCCTTACTCCCGACCAATGGGAAATCAGCAACAAACCACGGCTGGAAGCTCTGGCGGAGGTTCTACTGGGAACCGAACTGGCCAGAACATGGCGTACCCTTCGAAATGTCTAAAGTGTGGGAAAGATCATCTCACAAGGGACTGCACCATAAAAGGGGTCATCTGCTTCAGATGTGGCAAACCTGGCCACGTGTCTCGAGATTATAATCAAGCGAAGGCTGAACCTTCGATTAATGCTGCAAGAGCCAAGAAACCACAAGCTGGAGGGCGAGTTTACACCATGAGCAGAGCTGAAGCCTCCGAATCTAAAGATTTGATACAAGGGGAAGGCACCATAGAAGGTAATCTTTTAACTGCACTGTATGACTCTGGGGTAACCCATTCTTTCATATCGTATGACTGTGTGCAAAGACTTGGTTTACCAATGTCCACCTTACCTTTTGAATTAACTGTTTCTACCCCCACTGATAAACCGGTAGTTACTACCAAAGTCTATCTAAACTATCCATTGATTGTTGAAGGTCGAACCTTTTCAGTTGATCTGATCTGTTTACCCCTTTCCCAACTAGATATAATCTTAGGGATGGACTGGTTGTCTTCCAACCATGTTCTATTAGACTGTTCCAAAAAAATCATAGTTTTTCCCATAGATGAGGATTCTAGATTTCTGACGGCCAACCGAGTTCAAGCTCTCTTGAAAGAAGGAGTGTGACGCCCCTTTTTTCCCAAGGGAACGTCTCACTTTCAATTACAATGCAGAAATAAAATTTATGTGAGTTAAGACCCGGTTCATTTTAATAATATATATATTTACTCGATTATAGTTGGGTAATTAAATTGGCGAGTATATTTTTTTTTCTTTTTGTTACATTAACGTTAACGATAATCAATATCCACGGTGACGAAACATACATGGGAAATTAACATTTCATTTATATATATATATATAATTATCAAACTGTTTAGTTACAAAGCCTGGCATATCAAAAAGTAAAACTATACCGCCCCCAAAGGATTATACATACATATCCCTACGGTATCAGAATATACAGCCCACTATAGACAAAACATCAGGCCCCCCAAAATAAAAATAATGGTAGCCCTCAGTAGCTACAAGTAAGGTCAGTCCCTCAAGTGAGGAGGAATCGAGTCAGGGTCCTCTTCAGGATCCTCTTCGAGGTCATCCTCAGGAACTTCTTCGGGATCTTCCTCAGGATCTTCTTCGTCAGAGGAAATCACCATAGGAATCGCAGAGTCACGGGACGGGGCCCGAGCTGTGGAACGAAAAGAGTATTCCCGCGGAGTGAAATAACGGTCACCCCACATCTCGCGTATCGATAGTTGAAACTCCAAACGTAAACTAATACAGCAGGTGAAGACAGGTGGCTCGTGGCGTCTCCAAGCTAGAGATATCGACACATCCCCCGTATAGACGCAATGCTCAGAATCATAGTTGATGTACCAGCACTCTGGCCCTCCCAAGAAAGTCAGGCGCACATCTCCCAAAAATCTTTGCGTGCGTGGCTCCATATTCTTCTGCAGTCGCTCAGTCAAGATGAGGCCAAAAACCAGGGAAGTCGGGGGCTTCCGGTTCCTTGCAATTATCTTCTATGGAACGCAGTATACGGACAAAACGAAGTGGAGAGAGCGAGAAGAGGTAAGACATCCTACCATCATTACTAATCATAGCATCGAGAAACCAAACGGCGCAAAGCGCCCACATAGCATTTATGACAGCAATAATGGTAATAAACATTCAATAGCAATTATGATCAACCAAACAGTTCCAGGCAGTTGTATACATATAGATATATCAGAAGTACAACAGTTCCAATTATAATAACAATGTATGCCAGATGATTCATGGACTCACTATGCACATGTGCCCTCAATAACCAAAATCCTACTCCATGGAGCTAGACACAAAACAGTCAGAGAGAACGATTAGGAGGTATGTCTGTATTCTTGGCTGCCCAGGCCCTCAAGTGCTAAAATTCTCAAATTATCATTGTGTACATCATGGCATTTTACAAGACATTCTACACAGATCTCGACATAAGACAGCGTCTCGGTCCGGATCATCAGTGTGTTTGCATCGGTCTGCCCCACGGACGAGAGAGCTACCGACTACCCATTGTGAGG
The DNA here is from genome assembly GCA_029884595.1 of Ormosia semicastrata. Taxonomy (NCBI): domain Eukaryota; kingdom Viridiplantae; phylum Streptophyta; class Magnoliopsida; order Fabales; family Fabaceae; genus Ormosia; species Ormosia semicastrata. The sequence goes on from JAQQTO010000063.1 coordinate 59,437,993, forward strand.
TACCCGCACCACGACACCCCAAGGTCAACAAGTAACCTACACTTGTCTATTCGCACCCGCACAAAGGTGTAAGTTCAACTCTAGGCTACCGGCCTTAACCAAGTCCAACAGACAATCTCTTTCTTTTTTTGTTCAATGCAAGACACAATCATACTCTTCATGACCAACTAGGTCCATCATGCTTCAAATGCATGTCATATCATTTTACAACAAGAATTGATCCCATTCACGGATCCACAACAAACCAATAGTACATTTTAAGGATAACCACAATTTCCATTCATAGTCATGATAGAAGTCAACCATTAAATTCATTATGTGCCTCACAAGCTCACCCATACTCTTGTTCTTCCCTGTTTATGAATCCCTACTTAATCTCTAGTCATCCAATCATTTATGATTTATGTGCTTTTATTAATCCAAGGGTTTTGAATCCAGGAAGATACATGGCCAGAATCACCAACAACGTCACAGATTTAATTGCTAGGTATTGGGTGATAAACTATAATTATGAATTCGACAGAGACAATGCATTTAGTGGAAAATTGAGGCTGCCATTCGACGAAAACTAGCATGGCAGAAGGATGAAAGATGGGAGAACATTTTATAACAAGATTGGATAAAAACCAATTTCTGTCGGATGGAGTTTCTGTCAAACAGAGATCAAAACTATCAAATTTTTCCAGAAGGTCAGCAGAAGTCCTATTTCGACGGATGTGGGTGTCGACGTTGGAGAAATCTCCCAAGTGTCGAACCGACGAAAAACACTATGGTCAGAACTCTAATTCGACAGATCTTGACATTCTACTCGACGAATATTAACTTTGGGAAGCTTCTGATAAATGGACAGAAGATCTATTCGACAGGTATGTCTCTCGATGGGTATTGGCATCCTAACTCGACGAATATGTCACTCGACGGATGTGGTCATTCAAATTCGATGGATTTTGCATTGGAGGAGTTTCTCTCCTAAGTGGTCAGGAGTTCATACTCGACGGATTTTAACTTTACTAAGTGATCAAGACATCAAATTCGACGGGTTGGCCAGGAGTTCATACTCGACGGATTTTAACTTTACTAAGTGATCAAGACAACAAATTCGACAGGTTTGGCCAGGAGTTCATACTTGACGGATTTTAACTTTACTAAGTGATCAAGACATCAAATTCGACGGGTTTGGCCAGGAGTTCATACTCGACGGATTTTAATATTTCATTAGATGATTAGGATATCATATTCGACGGGTTTGGCCAGGAGTTCATACTGTTACTAGTTTTCACATGAAATTTCCAAATTTCTAGGCTCAACACCGTGACCATCCGAGAACCAATCGGAAGTCATTCCCTTCCATATTACACGTTCCAATACATCCAGATATATATCAAAACACACAAACAATCAAATAGCATATATACATCACCAACAACATGTAAAAAAAGATGACTCTCAGTAGCAATCACAAACAACGTCCCTAAATGCTAAAAGAGGTTGAGGAGGAGTGTCTTCCTCTTACCTTGGAGAAGCACAAAGAAAGGTGGCTCCTTTTTGGTCAGGATTTCATTTTTCAGCTTCCAGGAAATCCTTAAACATTTAAACTTACAAGAATCAGAATCCTAATATTGAAATGGATACCCATTGTCATCAAAATGACAGTGGGTTACGAAAAAGAGAAGAGAGGGAGAAAAAGCTAAGAGCTTTACCTTAAAGCTCCAACCTTTAGGCTTCAAATACGTAAGAGAATGGAGATGGAGAAAATGGCAGAACTTTGAAAATGATTTCCTCAATGATGGTGGTCCTCCAAACACGAAATGGTGCTAAGATTGTGACGGTTGAAGAACAAAATGGAGGTGTGGGTGGATGGTGTTTGTAACATCCTAAAAATTATTTATTTCATTATAAACGATCATTTTATAATATTTATGATTTTTAGGAATTTTTGTGGATTTTTCTGAAAATGATAAATATTTTAATATATTTTTCGTTTTGCGTGTACACTGAGCGGAGCCAGGGAAACTAGAATATTTTCCCTGAGGCTGGTAAACTTTGAACTGTCAACGTGTCAACGGGGGATCTTACTAAACCCGAGGCCGGGTACAGTTTGCGAGGTTTACATTTTTTTGAGGTTTTATCTGTTAAATAAAATTTCGATATCATAAAATCATTTGATGAATAATAAAATATTATTTTCATCAATTGTAAATTTTATTCACTGAGAAAATAATTCCATAGTGTAATTAATTGTCTGTCAGATGTATTTAATTTGGAGACAAGCTTACTATGTACTTTATCGAGGAGCGCGCGAAGCTTGTCAAGGAAGCTTCCTCCAACCATTATTTTTATCATTTCTCTCTCCTCCCAATTTGTCTTTGCACGTTTGAAATTAAGGGGGTCTAATTCATTTCCTTTTCTCACATTTCCTCTCCTCCCAATACGCAGCTACTATTCACTCATCTTCTCTCTTCTCTTTCACCCTACAGCAGCAACACCATCTACCCACACCTCCATTTTGTTCTTCAAACCGTCACAATCTTAGCACCATTTCGTGTTTGGAGAACCACCATCATTGAGGAAATCAGCTTCAAGGTTCTGCCATTTCCTCCATCTTCATTCTCCTACGTCTTTGAAGCTTAAAGGTTGGAGCTTTAAGGTAAAGCTCTTAGCTTTTTCTCCCTCTCTTCTCTTTTTCGTAAACCACTGTCATTTTGATGACAATGGGTGTCCATTTCAATATTAGGATTCTGATTCTTGCAAGTTTAAATATTTAAGGATTTCTTGGAAGCTGAAAACGAAATCCTGACTAAAAAGGAGCCACCTTTCTTTGTGCTTCTCCAAGGTAAGAGACACTCCTCCTCAACCTCTTTTAGCATTCAGGGACGTTGTTTGTGATTGGTACTGTGATTCATCTCTGTTTGTATGCCGCTGGTGATGTATATATATATGCTATTTGATTGTTTGTGTGTTTTGATATATATGTCCTGGAACGTATAATCTAAAAGAACGCATTTGTCGGTGGCTCTCGGATGGCCACGCCTTGAGACTAAAATTTTGGGATTATTGGTGAGAAGTGGTAATGACTTGGGTTTCTGACCATTAAGTGTAATGTCAAAACCTGTCGAGTATGAACCTCTGGCCAAATCCGTCGAATTTGATGTCTGATCACTTAGTAAAGCCAAAACCTGTCGAGTATGAACCCCTGGCCAAACCCGTCGAATGTGATGCCTTGATCACTTAATAAAGTCAAAAGCTGTCGAGTATGAACCCTTGGCTAAACCCGTCGAATGTGATGTCTTGATCACTTAGTAAAGTTAAAATCCGTCAAGTATGAACCCCTGGCCATGACCATCGAATTTGATTCCTGGTCATTTAGTGCAATATCAAAAACCGTCGAGTATGAACTCCTGACCACTTAGGAGAGAAACTCCTCCAATGCAAAATCCATCGAATTTGAATGACCACATCCGTCGAGTAACATATTCGTCGAGTTAGAATGCCAATACCCATTGAGAGACATACCTGTCGAGTGGATCTTCTGTCCATTTATCAGAAGCTTCCTAAAGTTGATATTCGTCGAGTAGAATGTCAAGATCTGTCGAATTAGAGTTCTGATCACAGTTTTTTCGTCGGTTCGACACTTGGGAGATTTCTCCAACGTCGACACCCACATCCGTCGAAATTGGACTTCTGCTGACCTTCTGGAAAAATTCGACAGTTTTGATCTCGTTCGACAGAACCTCCATCCGACAGAAATTAGTTTTTATCCAATCTTGTTAAAAAAATGTTCTCCCATCTTTCATCCTCCTGCCATGTTAGTTTTCGTCGAATGGCAGCCTCAATTTTCCACTAAATGCATAGTCTCCGTCGAATTCACAACTATGGTTTATCCCCAATACCTAGCAATTGAATCTGTGACGTTGTTGGTGATTCTGGCCATGTATCTTCCTGGATTCAAAACCCTTGGATTAATAAAAGCACATGAATCATAAATAATTGGATGACTAGAGATTAACTAGGGATTCATAAACAGGGAAGAACATGAGTATGGGTGAGCTTTTGAGGCACATAACGAATTTAATGGTTGACTTTTATCATGACTATGAATAGAAATTGTGGATATCCTTAAAATGTACTATTGGATTGTTGTAGACCCGTGAATGGGATCAGATCTTGTTGATAAATGATATGACATACATTTGAAGCATGATGGGCCTAGTTGGTCATGAGGAGTATGATTGTGTCATGCATTGAACAAAAAGAAAGAGTTTGTCCGTTGGACTTGGTTAAGGTCGGTAGCCTAGGAGTTGAACTTACACCTTTGTGCGGGTGCGAATAGACAAGTATAGGTTACTTGTTGACCTTGGGGGCATCAGGGTGCGGGTACCTCACAATGGGCAGCTGGTAGCTCTCTGTCTATGGGGCAAACCGATGCAAACACACTGACGATCCAGACCGAGACGTTGTCCTATGTCGAGATCTGTGTAGAATGTCTTTTAAAATGCCATGATGTCCAAAATGATAATTTGAGAATTTTAGCACTTGAGGGCCTGGGGCGACCAAGAATACAGACATATCTCCGATCGTTCTCTCCGACTGTTTTGTGTCTAGCTCCATGGAGTAGGATTTTGGTTATTGAGGGCACGTGTGCATAGTGAGTCCATGAATTATCTGGCATACATTGCTATTATAATTGGAACTGTTGTACCTCTGATATATCTGTTTGTACATGACTGCTTGGAACTGTTTGGTTGACCATAATTGCCATTGAATGTCTATTACCATTATTGCTATCATAAATGCTATGTGGGCGCTTAGCGCCGTTTGGTTTCTCGATGCTATGATTGGTAATGATGGTAGGATGTCTTACCTCTTCTCTGTCTCTCTATTTCTGTTTTGTCCGTATACTGCGTTCCATAGAAGATAACTGCAAGGAACCGGAAGCCCCCGACTTCCTCAATTTTTGGCCTCATCTCGACTAAGCGACTACAGAAGCGTGTGGAGCCACGCACGCAAAGATTTTTGGGAGATGTGCGCCTGACCTTCTTGGGAGGGCCAGAGTACTGGTACATCAACTATGGTTCTGAGCGTTGCGTCTATACGGGGGATGTGTCGTTATCTCTAGCCTGGAGGCGTCACGTTTACTGTCTTCACTGTTTGTATTAGTTTACGTTTGGAGTTTCAGCTACCGATACGCGAGATTTGGGGTGACCATTATTTCACTCCGCTGGAGGACTCTTTTCGTTCCACAGCTCGGGCCCCATCTTGTGACTCTGCGATTCCTATGGTGATTTCCTCTGATGATGAAGATCCTGAGGAAGATCCCGAAGAAGTTCCTGAGGACGACCCCGAAGAGGATCCTGAAGAGGACCCTGACTCGATTCCTCCTCACTTGAGGGACTGACTTTACTTGTTGCTACTGAGGGCTACCAGTATTTTATTTTGGGGGCCTGAAGTTTTGTCTGTAGTGGGCTGTATATTATGATACCGTAGGGATATGTATGTATAATCCTTTGGGGGCAAGTATAGTTTTACTTTTTGATATGCTAGGCTTTGTAACTAAACAGTTTGATAATTATATATATATATATGAATGAAATGTTAATTTCCCATGTATGTTTCGTCACCGTGGATATTGATTATCGTTAACGTAAATGTAGAAAAAGGAAAATAAAAATATACTTGCTAATTTAATTACCCAACTACGATTAAGTAAATGTATATATTATGAAATGAACCGGGTCTTAAGTCACAAAATTTTTATTTCCGCATTGTAATTGAAAGTGAGATGTTCCCTTGGATAAAAAAAAAAAAAATGGGCGTCACAGTGTTGCTGCTGTGGGGTGAAAGAGAAGAGAGAAAGATGAGTGAATAGTGAGCTACGTACAGGGAGGAGGGGAAATGTGAGAAAAGAAAATGAATTAGACCCCCTTAATTCAAACGTGCTGCACAAATTGGGAGGAGAGAGAAATGATAAAAATAATAGTTGGAGGAAGCTTCCTTGAGAAGCTTCACGCGCTCCTCGATAAAGCACATAGTAAGCTTGTCTCCAAATTAAATACATCTGACAGATGATTAATTACACTGTGGAATTATTTTCTCGGTGAATAAAATTTATAATTGATGAAAATAATATTTTATTATTCATCGGATAATTTTATGATACTAGTAATTTTATTTAATAGATAAAATCTTAAAAAATACAAATCTCTCAAAGCGTACTAGGCCTCGGGTTTAGTAAGATCTCCCGTTGACACGTTGACAGTTCAAAGTTTACCAGCCGCAGGGAAAATATTCTAGTTTCCCCGGCTCCACTCAGTGTACACGTAAAACGAAGAATATATTAAAATATTCATCATTTTTAGAAAAATCCACAAAAATTCCTAAAAATCATAAATATTATAAAATGATCGTTTATAATGAAATAAAGAATTTTTGGGATGTTACAACACTCCCCTTCTAAAAAGGAATTTCGTTCTCGAAATTTGCATACCTTAGAATAACTATGGGTGTTGCTCCTTCATCTTGTCTTCCAGCTCCCAAGTTGCATCTCCTGTCACCTTGTTCCAGATCACTTTCACCAATGCAATCTCCTTGCCTCTTAATTGCTTTATCTTCCTATCCTCGATTCTTACAGGAGACGTCTCATAAGTTAAGTTTTCTTTTAATTGTACTGCATCCGGTGCTATGACATGACTTGGGTCAGGGAGGTATTTTCGAAGTTATGACACATGGAAAACATTATGAATGTTTGAAAGGAAAGGGGGTAAGGATATTTGGTACGCTACAGGACCTACACGACAAATGATTTGGTATGGTCCAAGGAATTTAGGAGTGAGTTTTCTAGATTTTAAAGCCCGGCCTACCCCAGTCGTAGGTGTGACTTTCAGGAATACATGCTCGCCTTCCTCAAACTCAAGAGGTTTTCTCCTTCGGTCTGCATAACTCTTTTGTCGACTTTGAGCCATTCTCATCTTTTCCTGAATTATCTTAACCTTCTCAGTTGTCTGCTGTATAATCTCTGGTCCAACAGTAAGGCGCTCGCCATCTTGGTACCAACACAGAGGTGTTCGACATTGTCGTCCATACAGAGCCTCATAGGGTGCCATTCCTATGCTCGAATGATAACTGTTGTTGTAGGTGAATTCTATCAAAGGTAGAATGTCATCCCAACTTCCAGTTTGCTCTATGGTACAGGCTCTAAGCAAATCTTCCAAAGATTGGATCGTTCTTTCTGATTGACCATCGGTCTACGGATGATAAGCAGAACTCAGACGTAGCTTCATCCCCAACGCTTCTTGCAAACTCTCCCAGAGATTTGAAGTAAATCTCGGATCTCTATCCGAAACAATACTCGTAGGCACACCGTGTAGCCTAACAATTTCTCCAAAATAGATCTGAGTCAATCTCTCCAGTTTGTATTTTATGTCGATCGGGAGAAAGTGTGCCGACTTCGTGAGTCGGTCCACAATTACCCAAATCGAATCATGACCTTTTCTTGTCCTTGGCAATCTGACTACAAAATCCATTGCAATACTGTCCCACTTCCATTCCGGAATAGACAACGGTTGCAGCAACCCCGCTGGTCTCTGATGTTCCACCTTAGCTTTTTGACAAACTAGACAAGTCAATACACGTCTAGTGACGTCACTCTTCATTCCATGCCACCAGAACAACTTCTTCAAGTCTTGGTACATTTTTGTTATGCCTGGATGCATACTCAATTGGCTTGTATGAGCATGGTTAATGATGTATTCTCTAAGCTCCTTGTCACGGGGAATACAAACTCTTCCACGAAACCTCAGAATTCCATCCGTTCCTTCCGCAAACTCTGTTTCACCTCCTTGCTCCACTTACTCTCTCACTTCTTGTAAGAACTTGTCAATCCACTGCTTTTCCTTTATGTCATCCAGTAGCTCACTTGTGATGGTAACCATATTCATTCAAATCTTTCCAGGTTCTAACTCCATAAAAGACCACACATCTCTAAACTGCTCTAGCATATCCTTTTCCTTGATCATCAAGGCAGAGACACTGATCATCTTCCTACTTAGAGCATCTGCCACAACATTTGCCTTGCCAAGGAGATACAGAAGTTGGAAATCGTAATCCTTCAGGAATTCTAACCACTTTTGTTGCCTCATGTTCAACTCCTTCTGATCATACAAATACTTCAGACTCTTGTGATCATTGAAAATATTGAACGTTGCTCCGTAAAGAAAATGCCTCCATATATTCAGAGCAAAAACTACAGCCGCTAACTCCAAGTCATGTGTTGGGTAATTCTTCTCGTGCACTCGCAACTGCCTTGAAGCATAAGTCACCACTCTTCCATGCTGCATAAGTACAGATCCTAGCCCTTGGTATGAAGCATCGCAGTACACTTCAAACTGCTCATTCGGATCGGGTAGCACTAACACCTGTGAGGTAGTCAGTCGATTCTTCAACTCTTGGAAACTTTGCTCACAGCTGTCGGTCCACTCAAAAGCTTGGTTTTTCCTCGTGAGTTGTGTAAGTAGTCCAGCAATCTTGGAGAATCCCTCCATGAACCTCCGGTAATACCCAGCTAAACCCACGAAGCTTCGAATTTCTGTCACGGACGTTGGTCTTTCCCATTGCAGCACTGCCTCCACCTTCGATGGATCCATGGCAATCCCATCCTTCGAGATCACGTGACCCAGAAACTTAGCTTCTTCTATCCAGAACTCACAATTTGATAGCTTGGCATACAATTCCTTCTCCTTCAGAATCTGAAGAACTACACTGAGGTGTTCAGCATGGTCCTCCTAATTTTGAGAGTATACCAGATTGTCATTAATGAAGACCACAACGAATCTGTCCAAGTAAGGACGAAAGATTCGGTTCATGTAGTCCATAAAGATAGCTGGTGCGTTCGTCACACCAAACGGCATCACTAGGTATTCGTAATGACCGTATCGGGTACGAAAAGCTGTCTTGGGTATATCCTCCGTCTTCACTCGTATCTGATGATACCCAGACCGCAGATCAATCTTCGAAAACACCGCTGCTCCCTTCAGTTGGTCCATTAAGTCATCAATTCTCGAGAATGGATACTTGTTCTTAATCGTTACCTTGTTCAGTTGCCGATAGTCCACACATAATCTTGAGGTGCCATCCTTCTTGCGAACTAACAGCACTGGTGCTCCCCATGGTGACACACTTGGCCTGACAAATTGCTTTTCCAAAAGCTCTTCTAGCTGTTTCTTGAGCTCTGCTAACTCTGTCGGTGCCATCCTATACGGTGCTATAGACACAGGATCAGCTCCCGGTACTAGGTCGATAGCAAACTCTATCTCTCAAGCCGGTGGTAAACCAAGTACATCATCAGGAAAAACTTTGGGAAACTCATTCACCACTGGAATTGTGTTCACATCAACCTCGTTCTCGACTTTCAAAGAAGACAGTAGCATGTGTCCGTGAGCTCCTTCTTTCAAGAGAGCTTAAACTCGATTGGCCGTCAAAAATCTAGAATTCTCCTCTATGGGAAAAACTATGGTCTTTCTGGAACAGTCTAACAGAATATGGTTGGAAGACAACCAGTCCATCCCTAAGATAATATCTAGTTGGGAAAGGGGTCAATAGATCAGATCGACCGAAAAGGTTCGACCTTCAACAACCAATGGACAATTTAGACAGACTTTGGTAGTAACTACCAGTTTATCAGTGGGGGTAGAAACAGTTAAGTCAAAAGGTAATGATGACACAGATAGACCCAGTCTTTGCACACAGTCATATGATATAAAAGAATGGGTTGCCCCAGAGTTATACAGCACAGTTAAAAGATTACCTTCTATGGTACCTTCCCCTTGTATCAAATCTTCAGATTCGGAAGCCTCAGCTCCGCTCATAGTGTAGACTCGCCCTCCAGCCTGGGGTTTCTTGGCTCTTGCAGCATTCACTGAAGGTTTGGCCTTCGTTTGATTGCAGTCTCGGGACACGTGGCCAGGTTTGCCACATTTGAAGCAGATGAACCCCTTCATGGTACAGTCCCTTGTGAGATGGTCTTTCCCACTCTTCAGACATCTGGAAGGATACGCCGTGTTCTGGCCAGTCTGGTTCCCAGTAGAACCTCCACCAGAACTTCCACCCATGGCTTGTTACCGATTCCCCGTGGGTCGGGAGTACGACTTCTTCTGGAAACGGTTAGCACTGTTACTGCCGCCTCTCTGGAATCTCATAGGCCCAAAGTTTCTACTCCTCATGTCTCTAGATTGCTCCAGAGCCTCTACATCACAGCAAGTATCCAGTAGTCGTGAGAATTCATTGATCCTCAAGGTGATCATAGCCTTCTTCACTTCATACCTCAGTCCTTCCGTAAATCTTCGGTATTTCCATGCTTCATGTGGTTGGTTCTGAAAGTACGTCAAAAACTGTGACAAATTTTTAAATTTCACTGCGTACTCGCTAATAGTCATATTTCCTTGTCACAGGTTAAGGAATTCTGACTCCTTCGCATGCCTTGCGCTTGCAGGAAAATACTTATCCAAGAACTATTCCTTGAATAAGCCCCAAGTAATCTCTCGGTTCGCAGCTTCCAGCATTTGCTGCACTCCATTTCACCAATTTTCAGCATTGCCTACTAGCATAAATGTAGCATAGTTCACCTTCTTGTCCTCGGCGCAACTCATTCCTTGAAAGACTTTCTCCAATTCCTTGATCCACAGACTAGCCTTGTCTAGATCAAATTCTCCTTTGAATTGAGGAGGGTTATGGCGTCGAAACTCTGCTAAATTCTGAGCATCAGTAGTGGCCTCTAGCTGTTGAGCAGCTCGCTCTTGTTATTGTGCAACTCTCTCTTGCTACTGGGCAGCTTGCTCGGTTTGCTGTGCGACGGCCTCAGCCATCCTCTGCATCGCTATAATAGCTGCTGCCATATCTTCCCTTTGTGCCATCTTACTTTCTTAAGTCAGATTAACTGAAAACATAGAAAAGTCAGTTGCATTCACTAGGAACACCAAACAATACACCCTTACGTATACTACTCAGAGAACACACAGCACAAACAAGACAGACTCAAACACAAGACCCAAAGAAACATAAACCGGGGCTCTGATACCAACTTAGTGTGACGCCCCTTTTTCCCAAGGGAACGTCTCACTTTCAATTACAATGCGGAAATAAAATTTATGTGAGTTAAGACCCGGTTCATTTTAATAATATATATATTTACTCGATTATAGTTGGGTAATTAAATTGGCGAGTATATTTTTTTCTTTTTGTTACATTAACGTTAACGATAATCAATATCCACGGTGACGAAACATACATGGGAAATTAACATTTCATTTATATATATATATATAATTATCAAACTGTTTAGTTACAAAGCCTGGCATATCAAAAAGCAAAACTATACCTGCCCCCAAAGGATTATACATACATATCCCTACGGTATCAGAATATACAGCCCACTATAGACAAAACATCAGGCCCCCCAAAATAAAAATACTGGTAGCCCTCAGTAGCTACAAGTAAGGTCAGTCCCTTAAGTGAGGAGGAATCGAGTCAGGGTCCTCTTCAGGATCCTCTTTGGGGTCGTCCTCAGGAACTTCTTCGGGATCTTCCATAGGATCTTCTTCGTCAGAGGAAATCACCATAGGAATCGCAGAGTCACGAGACGGGGCTCGAGCTGTGGAACGAAAAGAGTCTTCCCGCGGAGTGAAATAACGCTCACCCCACATCTCGTGTATCGGTAGTTGAAACTCCAAACGTAAACTAATACAGCAGGTGAAGACAGGCGGCTCGTGGCGTCTCCAGGCTAGAGATATCGACACATCCCCCGTATAGACGCAACGCTCAGAACCATAGTTGATGTACCAGCACTCTGGCCCTCCCAAGAAAGTCAGGCGCATATCTCCCAAAAATCTTTGCGTGCGTGGCTCCATATTCTTCTGTAGTCGCTCAGTCGAGATGAGGCCAAAAACCAGGGAAGTCAGGGGCTTCTGATTCCTTGCAGTTATCTTCTATGGAACGCAGTATACGGACAAAACAGAAGTGGAGAGACAGAGAAGAGGTAAGACATCCTACCATCATTACCAATCATAGCATCGAGAAACCAAACGGCGCAAAGCGCCCACATAGCATTTATGACAGCAATAATGGTAATAAACATTCAATAGCAATTATGATCAACCAAACAGTTCCAGGCAGTTGTATACATATAGATATATCAGAAGTACAACAGTTCCAATTATAATAACAATGTATGCTAGATGATTCATAGACTACTATGCACACGTGCCCTCAATAACCCAAATCCTACTCCATGGAGCTAGACACAAAACAGTCGGAGAGAACAATCAGGAGGTATGTCTGTATTCTTGGCTGCCCAAGCCCTCAAGTGCTAAAATTCTCAAATTATCGTTGTGTACATCATGGCATTTTACAAGACATTCTACACAGATCTCGACATAGGACAGCGTCTCGGTCCGGATCGTTAGTGTGTTTGCATCGGTCTGCCCCACGGACAGAGAGCTACCAGCTGCCCATTGTGAGGTACCCGCACCCTGACGCCCCTAAGGTCAACAAGTAACCTACACTTGTCTATTCACACCCGCACAAAGGTGTAAGTTCAACTCCTAGGCTATCGGCCTTAACCAAGTCCAACGGACAATCTCTTTCTTTTTTTGTTCAATGCATGACACAATCATACTCTTCATGACCAACTAGGTCCATCATGCTTCAAATGCATTTTATATCATTTTACAACAAGAATTGATCCCATTCACGGATCCACAACAAACCAATAGTTCATTTTAAGGATAACCACAATTTCCATTCATAGTCATGATAGAAGTCAACCATTAAATTCATTATGTGCCTCACAAGCTCACCCATACTCATGTTCTTCCCTGTTTATGAATCCTTACTTAATCTCTAGTCATCCAATCATTTATGATTTATGTGCTTTTATTAATCCAAGGGTTTTGAATCCAGGAAGATACATGGCCAGAATCACCAACAACGTCACAGATTTAATTGCTAGGTATTGGGTGATAAACCATAATTGTGAATTCGACGCAGACAATGCATTTAGTGGAAAATTGAGGCTGCCATTCGATGAAAACTAACATGGCAAAACAATGAAAGATGGGAGAACATTTTATAACAAGATTGGATAAAAACCAATTTTTGTCGGATGGAGGTTCTGTCGAGCAGAGATCAAAATTGTCAAATTTTTCCAGAAGGTCAGCAGAAGTCCTATTTCGACGGATGTGGGTGTCGACGTTGGAGAAATCTCCCAAGTGTCGAACCGACGAAAAACACTATGGTCAGAACTCTAATTCGACGGATCTTGACATTCTACTCGATGAATATTAACTTTGGGAAGCTTCTGATAAATGGACAGAAGATCTACTCGACAGGTATGTCTCTCGATGGGTATTGGCATCCTAACTCGACGAATATGTCACTCGACGGATGTGGTCATTCAAATTTGACGGATTTTGCATTGGAGGAGTTTCTCTCCTAAGTGGTCAGGAGTTCATACTCGACAGATTTTAACTTTACTAAGTGATCAAGACATCAAATTCGACGGGTTAGCCAGGAGTTCATACTCGACGGATTTTAACTTTACTAAGTGATCAAGACATCAAATTCGACGGGTTTGCCAGGAGTTCATACTCGACGGATTTTAACTTTACTAAGTGATTAAGACATCAAATTCGACGGGTTTGGCCAAGAATTCATACTCGATGAATTTAACTTTACTAAGTGATCAAGACATCAAATTCGACGGGTTTGGCCAAAAGTTCATACTCGACGGATTTTAACTTTACTAAGTGATCAAGACATCAAATTCGACGGGTTTGGCCAGGAGTTCATACTCGACGGATTTTAACATTTCATTAGATGATTAGGATATCATATTCGACGGGTTTGGCCAGGAGTTCATACTGTTACTAGTTTTCACATGAAATTTCCAAATTTCTGGGCTCAACACCGTGACCATTCGAGAACCAATTGGTAGTCATTCCCTTCCATATTACACGTTCCAATACATCCAGATATATATCAAAACACACAAACAATCAAATAGCATATATACGTCACCAACAACATGTAAACAAAGATGACTCTCAGTACCAATCACAAACAACGTCCTTAAATGCTAAAAGAGGTTGAGGAGGAGTGTCTTCCTCTTACCTTGGAGAAGCACAAAGAAAGGTGGCTCCTTTTTGGTCAGGATTTTGTTTTCAGCTTCCAGGAAATCCTTAAACATTTAAACTTGCAAGAATCAGAATCCTAATATTGAAATGGATACCCATTGTCATCAAAATGACAGTGGGTTACGAAAAAGAGAAGAGAGGGAGAAAAAGCTAAGAGCTTTACCTTAAAGCTCCAACCTTTAGGCTTCAAAGACGTAAGAGAATGGAGATGGAAAAAATGGCAGAACTTTGAAAATAATTTCCTCAATGATGGTGGTCCTCCAAACACGAAATGGTGCTAAGATTGTGACGGTTTGAAGAACAAAATGGAGGTGTGGGTGGATGGTGTTGCTGCTGTGGGGTGAAAGAGAAGAGAGAAAGATGAGTGAATAGTGAGCTGGGTACAGGGAGGAAGGGAAATGTGAGAAAAGAAAATGAATTAGACCCCCTTAATTCAAACGTGCTGCACAAATTGGGAGGAGAGAGAAATGATAAAAATAATGGTTGGAGGAAGCTTCCTTGAGAAGCTTCGCGCACTCCTCGATAAAGCACATAGTAAGCTTGTCTCCAAATTAAATACATCTGACAGATGATTAATTACACTGTGGAATTATTTTCTCAGTGAATAAAATTTATAATTGATGAAAATAATATTTTATTATTCATCAGATAATTTTATGATACCGCAATTTTATTTAACAGATAAAATCTTGAAAAATGCAAATCTCTCAAACTGTGCCCGGCCTCGGGTTTAGTAAGATCCCCTGTTGACACGTTGACAGTTCAAAGTGTACCAGCCTCAGGGAAAATATTCGAGTTTCCCTGGCTTCGCTTAATGTACACGTAAAACGAAAAATATATTAAAATATTCATCATTTTTAGAAAAATCCACAAAAATTCCTAAAAATCATAAATATTATAAAATGATCATTTATAATTAAATAAAGAATTTTCGGGACGTTACAAGGAGCTCACGGATACATGATACTATCTTCTTCGAAAGTCGAGAGCGAGGTAGATGTGAACACAATTTCAGTGGTGAATGAGCTTCCCGAAGTCTTTCCTGAGGATGTTTCTGGTTTACCACCGGCACGAGAAATAGAGTTTGCTATTGACCTAGTACCGAGAGTTGGTCCCGTGTCTATAGCACCTTACAAGATGACACCGACAGAGTTAGCTGAGCTCAAGAAATAGCTAGAGGAGCTTTTGGAAAAGCAATTTGTCAGACCGAGTGTGTCACCGTGGGGAGCACCAGTACTGTTAGTTCGCAAGAAGGATGGTACATCAAGATTATGTGTGGACTACCGGCAGCTGAACAAAGTGACTATCAAGAACAAATATCCATTCCCAAGAATTGACGATTTAAGGGACGAACTGAAGGGAGCAGCGGTGTTTTCAAAGATCGATCTGCGATCTGGGTATCATCAGATACGAGTGAAGATGGAGGATGTACCCAAGATTGCTTTTCGTACCCGATATGGTCATTACGAATATCTTGTGATGCCGTTTGGCATGACGAATGCACCAGCTATCTTTATGGACTACATGAACCGAATCTTTCGTCCTTACTTGGATAGATTCGTTGTGGTATTCATTGATGACATTCTGGTATACTCTCAAAATCAGGAGGACTATGCTGAACACCTCAGTATAGTTCTTCAGATTCTAAAGGAGAAGGAACTGTATGCCAAACTGTCAAAATGTGAATTTTGGCTGGAAGAAGTTAAATTTTTGGGGCACGTAATCTCTAAGGAAGGGATTGCGGTAGATCCATCGAAAGTGGAGGCGGTGTTGTAATGGGAATGACCAAAGTCAGTGACGGAGATTCGAAGCTTTCTGGATTTGGCTGGATATTATAAGAGGTTCATTGAGGGACTCTCCAAGATTGCTGGACCTCTTACTCAACTCACGAGGAAGAACCAAGCTTTTGAGTGGACTGACAGCTGTGAGCAGAGTTTCCAAGAGTTGAAGAATCGTCTAACTACCTCGCCAGTGTTAGTGCTACCCAATCCGAATGAATAATTTGAGGTGTACTGTGACGCTTCATACTAAGGGCTAGGATCTGTACTTATGCAGCGTGGAAGAGTAGTGGCTTATGCTTCAAGGCAATTGCGAGTGCACGAGAAGAACTACCCGACGCATGACTTGGAGTTAGCGGCTGTAGTTTTTGCTCTAAAGATGTGGAGGCATTTTCTCTACGGAGCGACGTTCAATATCTTCAGTGATCACAAGAGTCTGAAGTATTTGTATGATCAGAATGAGTTGAACATGAGGCAGTGAAAGTGGCTAGAGTTCCTGAAGGATTATGATTTCCAACTTCTGTATCACCCTGGCAAGGCAAATGTTGTGGCAGACGCTCTAAGTAAAAAAATGATCAGTGTCACTACCCTGATGATCAAGGAAAAGTATATGCTAAAGCAGTTCAGAGATGTATGGTCTTTTGTGGAGTTAGAACCAAGGAAGATCTGCATGAATATGGTTACCATCTCAAGCGAGCTGATGGATGACATAAGGGAAAAGCAGAAGGTTGACCAGTTCTTACAAGAAGTGAGAGAGCAAGTGAAGCAAGGCAATGAAACAGCATTTGTGGAAGGAACATACGGAATTCTGAGATTCCGTGGAAGAGTTTGTATTCCTCAAGACCAAGAGCTTAGAGAATATATCATCAACCATGCTCACACAAGCCAGCTGAGTATACATCCGGGCATAACAAAAATGTATTAAGACTTGAAGAAGTTGTTCTGGTGGCATGGAATAAAGAGTGACGTCACTAGACGTGTATCGACTTGTCTGGTTTGTCAGAAAGCTAAAGTGGAACATCAGAGATCAGCGGGATTGCTACAACCGTTGTCTATTCCTGAATGGAAGTGGGACAGCATTGCAATGGATTTTGTAGTTGGATTGCCAAGGACAAGAAAAGGTCATGATTCGATTTGGGTAATCATGGACTGACTCACGAAATCAGCACATTTTCTCCCAATCAACATAAGATACAAACTGGAGAGACTGACTCAGATCTATATTAGAGAGATTGTCATATTGCACGATGTGCCTACTAGTATTGTTTCGAATAGGGATCTGAGATTTACTTCAAATTTTTGGAAGATTTTGCAAGAAACATTAGGGACAAAGTTACGTCTGAGTTCTGCTTATCACCCACAGACCGATGGTCAATCAGAAAAGACAATCCAATCTTTGAAAGATTTGCTTAGAGCTTGCACTATAGAATAGACTGGAAGTTGGGATGACGTTCTACCATTGATAGAATTCACCTACAACAACAGTTATCATTCGAGCATAGGGATGGCACCCTATGAAGTTCTGTATGGATGACGGTGTCGAACACCTCTGTGTTGGTACCAAGACGGCGAGCACCCTACTATTGGACCAGAGATTATACAGTAAATAACTGAGAAGGTTAAGATGATTCAAGAGAAGATGAGGACAGCTCAGAGCTGACAAAAGAGTTATGCAAATCAAAGGAGAAAGCCTCTTGAGTTTGAGGAAGGCGAGCATGTATTCCAGAAAGTCACACCTATGACTGGGGTAGGCCGGGCCTTGAAATCTAGAAAACTCACTCCAAAATTCCTTGGACCATACCAAATTATTCACCGAGTAGGTCCTGTAGCCTATCAAATAGCCTTACCTCCTTTCCTTTCAAACATTCATAATGTTTTCCATGTGTCACAACTTTGAAAATACCTACCTGACCCAAGTCATGTCATAGCACCAGATACAGTACAATTAAAAGAGAACTTAACTTATGAGGCATCTCTTGTAAGAATCGAGGATAGAAGGATAAAGTAATTAAGAGGCAAGGAGATCTCATTGTGGAAGGTAATCTGGAACTAGATGACTGGAAACGCAACCTGGGAGTTGGAAGACAAGATGAAGGAGCAACACCCACAATTATTCTAATGGTATGTAAATTTCGAGGACGAAATTCCTTTTTAGAAGGGGAGTATTGTAACACCCCGAAAATTGTTTATTTTATCATTTATCATCATTTTATAATATTTATAAATTTTGAGAATTTTTGTGGATTTTTTCAGAAACGTCGAATATTTTAATATATTTCTCGTTTTGCATGAAAATATTCTTCGTTTTACGTGCACACTGACCAGAGTCAGTGTAACACCTTAAAAATGATTTGTTTCATCATGAATAGTTACTTTCCAATATTCATGATTTTTGGAGATTTTTGTAAAATTTTTCGGAAATGCTGAATATTTTACTATATTCCTCGTTTTGCATGCACACTGAGCAGAGTTTGTCAAACGCTCCGAAAAATTGTTAGTTTTGTGATGAATAGTCATTTTTCAATATTTGTGATTTTTAAGAATTTTTGTGAATTTTTCTGAAAATATCGAATATTTTAGTATATTCCACATTTTGCGTGCGCGCTGAGCGGAGCCAGGATAACGAAATATTTTTCCTAAGGCTGGTAAACCTTGAACTGTTAATGTGTCAATGGGGAATCTTACTAAACCCGAGGATGGGCACAATTTGCGAGGTTTGTATTTTTTGAGGTTTTATCTGATAAATAAAATCGTTGTATCATAAAATTATTTAATGAATAATAAAATATTATTTTCATCAACTGTAATTTTTATTCACTGGAAAAATAATTCTAATAGTGTAATTAATCATCTGTCAAGTATATTTAATTAAGGAAACAAACTTACTATGTACTTTATTGAGAATTGTGCAAAGCTTCTCAAGGAAGCTTCAAGGAAGCTTGGAAATTTCCTCCAAGCTTCCCATAGAAGCTAATCACTCCCTCTCTCCTCTCTCCTAGCTCACGACTGCACACTTTTTGGGGGGAGAAATTTGTGCTTTAATTCATTTCATTAAAACTATGCAAGCTTTCAAAATTCAAAAAAACTATTACTTTAATTTCCTATTCACTTCTCTCTCTAAGCTTCATCTTTATTCTTCACAAAACCATTTTCCCCTCTTTCTCTCTAGACCCATTTGGCCAGCAGCCCATAATCCCCTCATCCATCACAAAATTTTCATCCAACCCCATTCTCTTAATCCTCTCCATCTCCTAAACACTTTTCTAGTTGGTGGTTCTTTGAAAATCCATCATTTTCACCATCTTCTTCAAGCTTCAAGCCTAGGGCTTTTTGGGTAAGCTTTTTGAATCTTCATTCCCTTCTCTTATTTTCATTCCTATGGTCTTCTTTATGACCATCTATGCTTTATTTTTCAAGCAATGGTGCTATTTTAATGAGTTTGAAATTTTAAGGTTCTTGGAGGAACCAAATCTGAAAATCCAAAGAGCTTCAAGGGAGTTCTTTGTTTGTTCTTCACTTAGGTAAGAGGAAGACACTCCTCCTTAACCTCCTTTAGCACTTAGAAACCTTGTTTGTGGTTGATTGTGAGAAAACCCTAATGAGGGTTATTCTTTGTTTGCATGATTAGTATGTTTGCATGTTGTTTATAATGTGTTTATGTTATTAGATTGTTTGTTTGTGTATATTGATATATTGGATTGGATTAGAAGGCATGAAATGGAAGAAAATGATGTTGGATTGGTTCTTGGATGGCCACGGTTTTGAGGCCCAAAATGTGGGGTTCTTTGTGAACAATTTTAACAAGTGGAAAACATAATTAATCAAGTATACACTATGTAATTAACGAAGAGAAAAATTTGGGAACTTAAATCACTAGTGAGGCCACGGCCTCTAAGGCTATTTAGAGCATGATTATGCAACTTTGGTAACCTTGGGACTTAATAATGTAGTCATTAATTTAATGGTAATAGGATGCAAGAATTAGCAAATTGGAAAATTAAATTATACTTTGAGATTGATAAATTTTATAGAACCAAGAATAGAATTTTTCAAAAGACTTAGGACAATTTAATTTGAGGAAGAACAAGGGAGTGTGAGACTTTGAGAATCTTAGAATAACTTTCTAAGTGTATGAGAATAAATTACCTAAGAGAATTTAATTAATTAAGAGAATTCCTTTAGAGACAAACTTTGTAAGAAAAGCTAAACTTAAGCAAGATTTCATAATACACCTTAAAAATGTATTAATTTATTTCATAACAATATTATGTTATTGTGGGTCCATGTGAGTGACCAATGATTATGTTGATTCTTACTTTGGCCAATTGT
Source organism: Ormosia semicastrata (assembly GCA_029884595.1). Classification (NCBI taxonomy): domain Eukaryota; kingdom Viridiplantae; phylum Streptophyta; class Magnoliopsida; order Fabales; family Fabaceae; genus Ormosia; species Ormosia semicastrata. The sequence continues at coordinate 59,458,280 of JAQQTO010000063.1, forward strand.
GGCATGTTGTGGAATAGTATGTAATAATGATCATACATGATTATGCATAGAGTCTGTATGCATTGTGAATATCCGTTGGACTGTTGTTAAGGCCGAGTTGCCTAGGAGTTGTACACACCTTAGTGCGGGTGCGAGTAGACTAGTGTAGGTCATATTGTTGACCATGGGGGCGTCGGGGTACGGGTACCTCGCAATGGACAATTGGTAGCTCTTCTATCCGTGAGGCATACCAATGCAAACGCACTGACGATCCTGACTGGGCACTGTCCTATATCATGATCTAGTGTAGACTGTCTGTACAATGCCATGATGTGCATGTGGATAAACTGATGAATTATAGCACTTTGGCCGCGGCAGCCGAGTTGCAGACATGTCTCTTGATCTTTCTCTCTAACCGTTTGTGTCTAGCTCCATGGAGTAGGATTTTGTCTTTATATGCATATGCATAGTGGGTCCATATATTATCTGGCATCTGTTTATTATTCTTATTATTTTAATTGGAAATGTTGTGTTACTGTTATATATTTGCTTGTGACTGTTTAATTGTCTATTTATGTTATTTAATAATTATGATTATTATTTGATATGCTCTGTGGGCGCTTGGCGCCGTTTTGTTTCTTGCTGCTATAACTGGTAATGATGGTAGGATGTCTTACCTCTTTCTTGTATTTATGTTATTTTCTGTCTATATATTATGTCCCATCGAAGATTATGGTAAGGAGGTTAGAGCTCCCGATTTCCCCGGCTTCTGGCCCGATTATGATTAGCATCTACTGTGGAGCATGGAGGTACACATGCGTGGATTTCTGGGTTGATGTGCGTCTGACTTTCCTTGGAGGGCCAGAATGCTGGCACATTAACCTGAATTTCGACCGCTGTGTCTACTTGGGAGACATGTCGATCGCTTTGGCCTGGAGGTGTCAAGAGCCGTCGATCTTTACCTGCTGCATCAGCCTACATCTGGAGTTTTATCTGCCCATCCGGGAAATGTAGGGTAACCACTTCTATGCCCCGCAGGAGGACTCTTTTGATTCCACTGCTCTGGCTCCGGCCCGTGGCTCTGTGGCTCCTATGGAGGTTTCCTCAGATGAGGAAGACCCCGAGGAGGTCCCCGAGGATGACCTCGCGGAGGATCCTGAAGAAGATCCTGATACAGTTTCTCCTCATTTGAGGGACTGATATTGCTGGTGGCTACTGATGGCTACTAGTGTTTTTATTTTGGGGGCCTGATGTCTTTTGTAGTGGGCTGTATATTTTTGATATCTTGGGGATGTGTATGTATGATCCTTTGGGGCAGGTATAGTTTTGCTTTTTGGTATACCAGGCTTTGTAGCCATACAGTTTGATAAATATATATATATATATATGAATATGCAATGTTAATTCCAATGTATGCTTTACTTTCTTTTGCTCTTTATTTCCATTTATGTTCTGCCACTGGGTCTATTAATTATTGTTATTATAACAAAGAAAAAATAAATATTCACCAATTTAATTACATGTCTATAATTAAGTAAATTTTTATCATATAATAAAGAACCGGGTCTTAACTTATATAATTTTATTCCCGCATTGTAATTAACAATGTGACGTTCCCTCCCTAAAAGGGGCGTTACAGTGAATGTTTGAGAGGAAAGAGGGTAAGGCTATTTGATTGGCTACTAGACCTACTCGGTGAATAATCTGGTATGGTCTTAGAAATTTTGGAGTGAGTTTTTTAGATTTCATGGCCCGGCCTACCCCAGTCGTAAGTGTGACTTTCAAAAATACATGCTCACCTTCCTTAAATTTAAGAGGTTTCCTTCTTTTGTCAGCATAGCTCTTTTGTTAGCTCTGAGCCATCTTCATCTTCTCCTGAATCATCTTAACTTTTTCAGTCATCTGCTGTATAACATCTGGTCCAATAGTGAGGTGCTCGCCATCTTGGTACCAACATAGTAGTGTCCGACACCGCCGTCCATGTAGAGCTTCATAGGGTGCCATCCCTATGCTTGAGTGATAACTGTTGTTGTAGGTGAATTCTATCAATGGTAGAATATCATCACAACTTCCAGTCTGTTCTATGGTGCAAGCTCTAAGCAAATCTTCCAATGATTGGATCGTCCTCTTTAATTGGTCATCGGTTTGTGGGTGGTAAGCAGAACTTAGACGTAACTTTGTCCCTAATGCTTCTTGTAGACTCTGCCAGAACTTTGAATTGAATCTCGGATCCCTATCCGAAACAATACTTGTAGGTACACCGTGTAGTCTAACAATTTCTCCAATGTACAGCTGGGTCAGTTTCTCCATTTGGTACCTTATGTTGATCGGGAGGAAATACGCTGATTTTGTGAGTCGGTCCACAATCACCCAAATCGAGTCATGTTCTTTTCTTGTCCTTGGCAAACCTACTATGAAATCCATTGTAATGCTGTCCCACTTCCATTCAGGAATAGACAATGGTTGCAGTAATCTTGTGGGTCTTTGATGTTCCACTTTAGCTTTCTGACAAACCAGACAAGTCTATACGCGTCTAGTGACATCACTCTTCATTCCATGCAACCAAAACAACTTCTTCAAGTCTTGATACATTTTTATTATGCCCGGATGCATATTCAGATGACTTGTGTGAGCTTGATCGATAATATACTCTCTAAACTCCTGGTCACGGGGAATACAGACTCTACCTTGGAATCTCAGAATTCCATCTATTCCTTTCGCAAATGCTGTTTCATTGCCTTGCTTCACTAGCTCTCTTATTTATCGCAAGAACTTGTCGACCTTCTACTTTTCCAGTATGTCCTCCATTAGCTCATTTAAGATGGTAACCATATTCATGGGAATTTTTCCCAGTTCTAATTCCACAAAAGACCATACATCTCTGAACTGCTCTATTAGATCATTTTCCTTGATCATCAGGGCAGAGACGCTGATCATCTTCCTACTCAGGGCGTCTGCCATGACGTTTGCCTTGCTAGGGTGATACAAAATTTGGAAATCGTAGTTCTTCAAGAACTCTAGTCACCTCCGTTGCCTCATGTTCAACTCCTTCTGATCATACAAATATTTCAAGCTTTTGTGATCACTAAAGATATTGAACATCGCTCCATAGAGGAAATGCCTCCATATCTTTAAAGCGAACACCACAGCCGCTAATTCCAAGTCATGTGTCGGGTAGTTCCTCTCATGCACTCACAATTGCCTTGAAGCATAAGCCACCACTTTTCCATGTTGCATAAGCACAGATCCTAGTCCTTGGTATGAAGCATCACAATACACTTCGAATAGCTCATTCGGATTAGGTAGCACTAACACTGGCGAGGTAGTTAGCTATATCTTCAACTCTTGGAAACTCTGTTCACAACTGTCGATCTACTCAAAAGCTTGGTTCTTCCTCGTGAGTTGAGTAAAAGGTCCTGTAATCTTGGAGAATCCCTCAATGAACCTCCGGTAATATCCGACTAATCCCACGAAGTTACGAATCTCTGTCACTAACTTAGGCCTTTCCCATTGTAGCACTGCCTCCACTTTTGATGGATCCACTGCAATCCCATCCTTCGAGATTACATGACCCAAGAACTTAACCTCTTCCAGCCAAAATTCACATTTTGACAACTTGGCATGCAGTTCTTTCTCCTTCAGAATCTGGAGAACTATACTGAGATGTTCAGCATGATCCTCCTAATTTTGAGAGTATATCAGGATGTCGTCAATAAAGACAACAACAAACCTGTCCAAGTAAGGACGAAGGATCCTATTCATGTAGTCCATGAAGATAGCAGGTGCATTCGTTATACCAAATAGCATCACAAGATACTCGTAATGGCCGTATTGAGTACGAAAAGCAGTCTTGGGTATATCCTTCATCTTTACTCATATCTGATGATACCTAGATCGCAGATCGATCTTTGAAAATACCGCTGCTCCCTTCAGTTGGTCCATTAAGTCATCAATTCTTTGGAGTGGATATTTATTATTGATCGTCACTTTGTTTAAATGTCTATAGTCCACGCACAACCTTGATGAACCGTCCTTCTTTCGAACTAATAGTACTGGTGCTCCCCATGGTGACACACTCGGCCTGACGAATTGCTTCTCTAAAAGCTCCTCTAGATGCTTCTTAAGTTCGGCTAATTCTGTGGGTGACATCCTATAAGGTGCTATAGACACAGGACCAGCTCCCGGTACAAGGTCAATAGCAAACTCTATTTCTCGCGCCGGTGGTAAGCCAGGTACATCCTCAGGAAAGACTTCTGAAAATTCCTTCACCACTGGAATTGTGTTCACATCAACTCTCGACTTTCAAAGAAGACCGTAGTATGTATCCTTGAGCTCTTTCTTTCAAGAAAGCTCGCACTTGGTTGGCCGTCAGAAATCTAGAATCCTCATCTATGGGAAAAACTATGGTCTTTCTTGAATAATCTAATAGAACATGGTTGAAAGACAACCAGTCCATCCCTAAAATTATATCTAGCTAAGAGAGGGGTAAATAGATCAAATTGACAAAAAAGATTCAACCTTCAACAATCAATGGACAATTTAGACAGACTTTGGTAATAACTACTGGTTTATCAATTGGTATAGAAACAGTTAAGTCAAAAGGTAAGGATGACACAGGTAGACCAAGTCTTTACACACAGTCATATGATATGAAAGAATGGGTTACCCCAAAGTTATACAACACTGTTAAAAGGTTACCTTCTATGGTGCCTCTTCTGACTCGGAGGCTTCAGCTCCACTCATGATATAGACCTGTCCTCCTGCTTTCGGTTTGTTGGCCCTTGCAGCATTGACTGAAGGTTCAGCCTTCGCTTGGTTGTAGTCTCGGGATACGTGGCCAGGTCTGCCACATCTAAAGCAGATAATCCCCTTTATAGTGCAATCCCTTATGAGATGATCCTTCCTACACTTCAGGCATGTGGAGGGATACGCCACATTCTGGCCGATCCGGTTCCCAGTAGAACCTCCACCAGAACTTCCACCCGCTGTCTGTTGCTGGTTTCCCGTTGGTCGGGAATAGGGCTTCTTTTGGAAGCGGTTAGAACTGTTGCCACCGCCCCTTTGGAACCTTATAGGTCCTAAGTTCCTGCACCTTGTATCTCTAGCTTACTTTAGAGCTTCCACTTCGCAGCATGTATCTAGTAGCTCTGAGAACTCATTGATTTTTAGTGTGATAACAAATTTCTTCACTTCATATCTCAGTCCTTCGATAAACTTTCAACATTTCCAAGCTTTATTTGGTTGATGCTGAAAGTATGTTGAAAACTGTGACAAGTTTTCAAATCTCGCTGCATATTCACTAACGTCATGTTTCCCTACCTTAGGTTGAGAAACTCTGTCTCCTTCGCGTGCCTCGCGCTTGCGGGAAAGTACTTATCTAAGAATTTACCCTTGAACAAATCCTAAGTGATCTCACGATTTTCAGCCTCCAGCTTTCTTTGCACTCTGCTCCATCAGTTTTCAGCATTGTCGACCAACATAAAGGTAGCATAGGTCACCTTCTTATTCTCGGTGCAATTCATGCCTCGGAATACTTTCTCTAACTCTTTGATCCATGAACTGGCTTTATCCGGATCGAACTCTCCTTTGAATTGGGGAGGATTGTGGCGATGAAACTCTGCCAAGTTCTGAGTATCAGCAGTGGCTTTGAGCTGTTGAGCAGCCCTCTCTTGTTATTGAGCAACTCTCTCTTGTTGTTGAGTAGCTCGCTCAGTCTGTTGCGCTATGGCCTCAACCATCCTTTGCATCGCTTCTATAGCAGCTGCCATGTCTTCCCTTCGTGCCATCTTGCTTCCTCAATTCAAATTAACTGAAAACACAAGGAAAGTCAGTTGTATCTACTAGGAATACCAAACACAGAGATTTCACATAGCACAAACAAGACAAACTCAATCACAAGACCCAAAGAAACATAAATCGGGGCTTTGATACCAACTTAATGTAATGTCCTTTCTTAGGAGGGAACATCACATTGCCAATTACAATGCGAAAAATAAAAATATAAGTTAAGACCCAGTTCTTTAATTATAAATATAAATTTACTTGATTATAATCGTGTAATTAAATTAGCGAGTATATTTTTTTTTGTAATTAATAAAAATTAGTGATAAGGCATAGTTGCAATGAAGAGTAAAATGTTGGTGTATGACCTAGTGGCCAATACATTTTGTTTGTATTGACATACATTATATTATGCTATTTTTGATATATGAGGCATTTCATTTATTGTGTTCTTTTTTGATAGACATAATAAAGTCCTTAGAATAGTAAGCTTGATACCATAGGACATCAAGTGGATGACTTGATGGTGAGATCTTATTGGATAAAATACTATTCTTAAATGTCCCTAGTCAAGTATTATTGTTAATTAGGACAACTATAATGCATTGAGACTAGTATGTGCGTAGACTGATGACCACATCTCACGGGTCATGGATATGAGATATCAAGTCTACACATGGATACATATTAGAGTAATGATGTATTGGATAGACCCGCCATGAGAATGCTACGTGGATCGTTACATGAATGTCATAAGTGATTCTCATAGTGATAATGGTGTATGTGGTTCTTTGACCTGAAATCACTACGATTCCTACATGAGGAGTTGTGTGTTTTAAATGCCATCAAACGTCATCTGTCACAAGATAATTATAAAGTTGGTTATTAGACATATTGCGATGCATGTGGAGGAATGTGAGTGACCTAGATGGGATTTGTCCCTCCTACATAACAGGAGTGATATCTTTGGGCCCCTTGATTGAGTGAGACTATGAAATGCATGGCCATGCTCAAATGAGTCAATATGAGATATTGATCTCATTTGTTGTTACTATGTCTACTCGGGAATCAGGAAACTGAAGATTGAATTAAACAAGGGTGACACGTTCCATGCCTTGTGTTCAATCTGGATATCTGGACAAAGGGACTAAACTACACGGAAACATTGATCACGGATAGGTTATGTCAAATCACCGACATTCTCATTACTTGGGTAGCAGTGATGTGTTGCTAGATACCACTCATCTTTGTTTGTAATATTAAAATGAGATTTTAATATTACTACCAACGTCATGAGAACCTGCAGGTCGCACACTTAGAACAGACTAAATTGGAGCAATAAGGATCCAAGTTGGACTCGGATTCAATTGTGGGCCTAACTCATGACAGATGGGTTTTAGGGTGCACACTGACTTACCTTGCTACGCTCACACTCACTTAAGGCAGCCACTATTATAAATAGTACTGTTAAGGGGGCTGCTATAGATGTTACAACACAACCCTAGCCGCACCTAAGAAAGTGAGTGAGAGACAGTGAAAGGTTCTTCTCTTCTATTCGCAGCTAGCACCGCGAAACAGAGGCGTGACTCCTTTTGCAAGTCTGTTCGTGTGGATACCGCAGAAACATCGTCGCTATTACGGTGTTGGTGATTCACCTCGCTTGTGTTTATCACGCTTCAAGAGGTAAATTTTAAAAAAAACTCGGATTATAGACTTTTCGCATGGATCCTGTGTGGGAATCCTATTATTCCGCTGCGAGATATTTTGATCCGCAATTCCCAACATAAAATAGAAATAAAGCATACATCGAACCAACACAAATATATAAATATATATCATTATAATAAACTTGTTTGATTATAGCGCCTGAATATACAAAAAGCAAAATTATACATGTATGCCCCAAGAGATCACAAATATACAGCCCACCAAAATAATGACACATCAGGCCCCCAAAATATACCCTGATAGCCATCAGTAGCTATCGACAGTATCAATCCCTAAGATGAGAAGGAACCGTATCAGGATCCTCCTCGGGATCTTCCTTATCCGAGGAGACCTCTATAGGAGCCACCGAGTTACGGGCCAGAGCCGAGTAGTGGAATCAAAACAATCCTCCTGTAGGGTGTAATAGCGATCACCCCACATCTCTCTGATGGGCAAATAAAACTCCAGACATAAACTGACGCAGCCAGTGAAAATCGGTGGTTCATAGCGCCTTCAAGCCAGTGAGATAGACACGTCTCCCAGGTAGATACAATGATTAGAATTTAGGTTGATGTGCCAGCAGTCTGGCCCTCCAAGGAAGGTCAAACACACATCACTTAAGAATTTGTGTGAGCATGCCGCCATAATCTCAAAGCAGGTACTAATCGCGATCGGGGCAGAAGCCGGGGAAATTGGGAACTTCACCTCCGTCATCGACGTCTTCGATGGAACATAAGTACAGTCAGAATAATCGAAATACAGAAAAGAGGTAAGACATCCTACCATCATTACTAATAATTTAGCAGTAAGAAACAAAACGGCGCAAAGCGCCTACATAACATTTCAAAATAATGATAATAATAGCGTTAAATAGCAGCAATAGACAATTAAGCAGTTCCAAGCAATTAAACATCAGTAAAGTAACAGTTCCAATTATAATAAGGATTAAATGCCAGATAATAGATGGACTCACTATGCACATGCATACAATTGTCAAAATCCTACTCCATGGAACTAGACACAAATAATCAGAGAGAAAGATCAAGAGACATGTTTGCAACTCGGCTGCCATGGCCAAAGTGCTATAACTCATCAATTTATCCATGTGCACATCAAGGCATTGTATAGACATTCTACACTAGATCACGATATAGGATAGTGTCTCGGTCCGGATCGTTGGTGCGTTTGCATCAGTCTGCCTCACGGACAGAAGAGCTACCAACTGTCCATTGCGAACTAGCCGTACCCCGACATCCCAAGGTCAACAGTATAACCTACACTAGTCTACTCGCACTAGTACTAAGGTGTGTTCATCTCCTAGGCAACTTGGCCTTAACAACAGTCCAACGGACTTTCACAATGCATGAAGACTCAATGCATAACCATGTATGTTCATCATCACATACCTTTCCACAATATGCCTCAATTGGCCAAGGTAAGTATTAATACATCATTGGTCACTCAAATGGACCCACAGTATCATGATATCAGAATTTAAATGAAATAGTACATTTTCAAGGTTTGTTATGAATTCTTACTTAGATGTAGCATTTCTTACAAAGTTTGTCTCTAGAGGAATTCCCTTAGTTAATTTAAATTCTCTATTGTAATTTGTTCACACACACACTTAGAAAATTATTCTAAGAATCTCAAAGTCTCACACTCTCTTGTTCTTTCTCGAATTAAAATTACCCTAAGTCTTATGATAAATTTCATTCTTAGTTCTTTCAAATTTATGACTCTCAAATTATTTTTCTAATCTTCCAATTTATTAATTTTCCATCCTATTACCAATAATTTTAATCACTTGATCATTTAAGTTCCAAGATTACCTAAAGTTGCATAATCAAGCACTGAATGGCTCTAGAGGCCGTGGCCTCCCTAGGGTATTAAGTTTGCAAATTTTTCATTCCATTAATTGCAATTGTACACTTGATTAGTTATGTCTTCCACTTGTTATAAGTGTTCATCAAGAACCCTAATTTTGGGCCCCCAAAACCGTGAGCCATCCTAGAGGGAATCCAAATTATTTCCTTCCATTTCATGACTTCTAATCCATTCAAATATATCAATGTACATAACCAATCAATCCAATAGCTTAAACAAATTACAAACAACATGTAAACATACCAATCATGCAAACAAAGAATAACCCTCAATAGGGTTTTCTCACAATCAATCACAAACAAGGTTCCTTACTACTAATAGAGGTTAAGGAGGAGTGTCTTCCTCTTATCTAAGAGAAGAAAATAAGAGAACCCTCCTAGAGCTCCTTGTAATTTTCGGATTTGCACCCAACCAAACCCTAGAAATTTCAATCTCATTAAAATAACACCAATGCTTGAAAAATATGGTATAGATGGTCACAAAGGAGACCATAGAAACGAAAATGGGTATAAGAGAGCAAAGAATCAAGAAGCTTACCCAAAAACCCTAAACTTGAAGCTTGAAGAAAATGGTGAAGATGAAGGTTTTTCAAAGAGTCACCAACTAGAGAAGTGTTTAGATGATGGAGGAGATTAAGAAAATATATTTGGTTGGAATTTTTGTGATGGATGAGGCAAGATGGAGGCACTGGCCGTGTGGCTTCTAGAGAGAAGGAGCATAAAATAATGAAAGGAAAATGAAGGTAGAGAGAGAAGTGAATAGAAAAATAAAGATGATAGCTTTTGAATTTTGAAATTAGTTTAGATTATATTAATTAAATGAAACACAATTCTTTTGGGTCCAAAAGAGGGTGCAGCCGTGTGGTGAGAGAGGAGAGAGGGAGTGAGTAGCTTCCTTGGGAAGCTTGGGAGGAAATTTCTTAGAAGCTTCCTTGAGAAGCTTCGCACGTTTCACGATAAAGTAAAAAGTAAAGTTGTCTCCTTAATTAAACGCTCTAGAACAGATGATTAATTACTCTGCTAGAATTATTTTCTCGTGAACAAAAGTTACAGTTAATGAAAATGGTATTTACTATTTATCAGAAAATTTTTTGGTACAGTGATTTTATTTATCAGATAAAAGCTTGGAAAACACAAACCTCATAAACTGTGCCCGACCTTGGGTTTAGTAAAATCCCTCAACAACACATCGACAGTTCAAGGTTTACCAGCCTCAGAAAAAATATTTCATTTTCCCGACTCGGCTTAGCATGCACGCAAAATGAGGAATATACTAAAATATTCAACATTTCTAGAAAAATCCAAAAAATTCTCAAAAATCACAAATATTAAAAAAAGGCTATTCATGATGAAACAAACAGTTTCCGGGGTGTTTCACTGGCCCTGCTCAGTGTGCATGCAAAACGAGGAATATATTAAAATATTTGACATTTTTGAAAAAATCCAGAAAAATTCCTAAAAATATTAAATATTATAAAATGATGATTCATGATGAAATAAATAATTTCTGCGGTGTTACATTCTTTCTTTATCCAAACCTCACTCTAAGTTTTATGATAAGGTTGTGTTCTTTATCCTTTCCACATTATGAGTTCCTAATTAAGTGTATATTCATTTAATTAATTAAGTTCTAACTTGTTAAAAAGTCTCATAGTGAGTGCCCAATGAGGTCGTGAGCTTCCAAGGGACTAGAAAACCCAACCATTCCTCACAACCTTAATTACACGGCCGTGTCAAGTTACATGGCCTGAAGTACATGGTCGTGTCAAATTACACGGCCTAGGCCGTATACTCCTTTGGAAGTACCTGAAAATGTGCCCAAATTAAAATGCCCGATTACACAGCCATGTAATCGTGTAACACTCTGTCTTGTGCGTTAAGTTGTGTTTCCAGTGGGGAACACGGCCTGGGCCATGTAAATCAACACAGCCCGTGAATCTACACCAGAATCCATGAAAATAAGCTTCTCAAAGCTTCCAAATCAAATGGGTACCAATCCATATACATATTTGAGCATTTAGGCACATACAAATCCATCAAGATTCACAATATCAAGCGTAGAAGATCATATAACACATTTAAATCATAACATCATTAGAAATCACAAACAAAGTGAGAAACCCACAATGGATTCCACACCATGATCACAAAAAAAAAAAGGTTTCCTCACCACCAAGATTGGTTGAAGAGGATTATCTCCCTCTTACCTCAAAAGAAAACAATATGACAAGCTTCTTGATGCCTCTTGAAATTCGTCCAACACCTCCAAGAAAACCCTAAGACGGTGAAACCAAAGAAATCCAAAATCAAAGCTTGAAAGGGAAGTCGTTGATCACAATGGTGGCTAAGGATCACGAAAATGAGAAGAGAAAATGAAAATCAAGAACATTACCTCAAAAGCTTCAAGCTTTGGGCTTCAATGGTGGAAGATGAAAAAGGAAGATTTAGGGGATGACCTCCAAAGAGAATAGTCTTAGGATGTTGAGAGGAAGCAAGAAATGAGATTGGTTTAACAAGCTAGTGAAAATGGCCTCCCCTTGGTGTGGCTGCCATGGAGTAGAGAGGAAGAAGAGGAGAGAACACGTGAGGGAGAAGAGAGAAATAGAGAGAGAAAGGTGAAATGGGTTTGAAATGGGAAATGAGAAGTGAAAGTATGATAACTTTTGTCATTTTTTTCTCTTCCCAACTATGGAGCCCAAATGAGGAGAGAGGAAAATGTGGTGTTGGGTAGGAAACTTCCTTGAAGTTTTCTTGAAGCTTTACACGCTTCTCGATAAAGTGAAGGGTGATGATGTCACTTAGATACTATCATAAAAGCAACCAGATAGAAATAATCTGCTAGAGCTATTATCCAGCAGACAAATGTTACAGTCAGCAGAAATGATATTTTATTGTCCCATAGATAATAAAATATACTGCAATTTTATTTATCTGGTAAGCTCTCAAAAAATGAAAATTTCGTAAACTGTATCCGGTCTCAAGTTTAGTAAGATCTCCTATCGACGCTTCTACAGTTCAAAGTTTTCTAGCCTCGGGGAAAATATTTTATTTTCTCGACCCCGCTCCACGTGCACGTAAATCAAGAAATATATTAAACTAATCAAACAATTCAGAAAAATCAAGAAAAATTCACAAAAATCATAATATTATAAAATGACTATATATTATGAAATAAGTAATTTTTGGGATGTTACAACTCTCCCCTTCAAAAAGAAATTTTGTCCTCGAAATTTTTATACCTAAGAAACTAGCTCCGATGTTGTGCCTCTTACACATCATTCCAAATCGCTTATTCTAACACAATTTCTTTTTACTCTTGAATTATTTGCATCCTTCCCTGAGTCATCTTAGTTTTATCCGTTGCTCATTGTACAAGCTCGGGTCCAATCACAATCCTTTCACTATCTTGGTGCCAACACAAAGCTATCTTACATCGCCGTCCATGTAATGCCTTATATTTAACTCCCTCTAATCAACTAGATATTTTTTATTCTAATGATTTCTGTAGACTTTAAATGTTACTCCATGCATAAAATACCTCCATATTTTCAATGCACTACAATTGCTAATTCTGAGTTTGTGTAGAGTAGTCCTTCTCATGTGCTGTCTGTTGTCTCGAAGCATATATTACTATTCCTTTTATTCCGATCAAGCACACATTCCAAACTTCCAATGCGAAGCATCACTAGGAATCCCAAAAGGTTCATTGGGATTGGGCAGAATTATTATCGGCAAGGTAGTCGAGTGTCTCTCCAATCCTGCCATTGTGGAGAATTCTGCAGTGAGTCTCCTATATTAACTAGCTAGTCCCATAAAGCTATGAATCTCCGTTACGGTCGTCGATTATTCCCATTGAAGAAATGCTTCGACTTTCAATGGGTTCACAGCAATTCCTTCCCTTGAGATCATATGACCCAAAAATTGAATTGCCTCATACCAACATTTGTACTTGGACAACTTCTCGCATATTTTCTTTTCCTTCTTCAGGATTTGAAGAATCACAATAAGAGGTTTGGTACGTTCCTCCGAGCGTTAAGAATAGATCAGAATGTCACCAACAATAATAATGATAAATCTGTTTCAACAGGGAAGAAGACCCTATTCACGTAATTGATGAATGCTACCGAAGCGTTCGTTGCACGGAACGACGTTACTAAACACTTGTAGTGCCCATAACGCGTCTAAAAAGTTGTCTTGAAAACATTCTTCTACCTTCAAACGAACTTGATGATAAACCAAAACACAAGCTAATCTTGGAGAAAATAGCAGCTTCCTTCGGTTGATCTATCAAACCATCTATCCTCGATCATAATAGGAAATGTCTCATAGGGCAAGTTCTTACCTAATTATACTGTATTCAGCGCTATGTTATAGTTTGAATTCAGGAACACATTCCCTCAGTTGAAGTACACTAGAAACATTATAAAGGTTGGAAGGAAAAGATAGTGAAGTCACTTGGTATACTACCGAAACCATTCGATGAAGAATTTGACATGGTTTAATAAAATTTGGGACTGAGCTTCATGGATCCAAATCCAGAAATCTCTGTCTCAAGAAGCACTAAAGTTTGATTAGAATAACTTAACAGGATATAGTTGGAAAATGACTAATCCATTTTCAATATCACATCAAATTTACGAAGAAGGTAAACAAATCCAATCAACAAAAAAGATTCAGTCTTTTATAGGTCATAGGATAATTTAAATGACTTGGCTATCAATAATAGGTTCTTAGTAGCCGAAGTAGAAATAATTTAGTCAAAAGATGACGAAGGCACAAATGACCCTAATGGACTCATACAGTCATGTGTCATAAAGGAATGGGTTATCCCCCCAAAATTTTACAGTAAAATCACAGGGTCAACTATTGTAGTACAATCTCCCTCATTTAGATCTTCAGTCTGAGAGACTTTTGCTCCACTTGAGGAATTAACTCCCCTTTCTTCGTGAGATTTTGAAGTATATACATCTCCAATAGAAGGATTTATCCTATGCAAAGTACAATTCCTAGCCACATGTCCTAACTTTCTGCACTTGAAACAAATTATTCCCTTGATCGTACAATGCCTTGTTAAGTGGCTCTTTCCGCACTTCTTACATTTTGGTAAAGATACTATAGTCGGTTTGGATTTACTACCACTCGCACCTCCTTCATACATTTGTTGTCGCTGTTGCTCTCTTAGTCGTCATGTATACGATTTCTGCTTACGCTGATTGATCTTTCTATTATTCCTCTTTTGGAACCTAGGTAGTCCAGAGTTACCTCAAAATTGACTTTCTTCCATCAAATTCTAAACCTTGACTCCCAATTCCTGCTGCTGTGCGACCCTCTGATCTTGGTGTGTTGTTACATCACCTATTCTTTGCATTATTTCTGCTTCGTACCATCATCGTCACTCTCCACATTCACACGCTTACATCTACCCTAAGCCATTGCCTCCCTTCAAGGACAAACGAATCGAAGCATAAGGAAAATCAAAGGCAATCAACTTAAACATTATTGTCTCCTTTTGGAAACCAAACACAAAGAGTCTCACAACACAGTAAGACAAACCTAACCACCAAACCCAAAAGACTCTAACTTGAGCTCCTCCATTCTGCCTCCTGTGGTGCGATCTCCTGTAAGTCTTTAACTCCCATGTAGCTCCTCAAACCAAACTTACGCCAGATACTCTTTTCCCTAAGAAAAACCAGTTTTCCAAAACCTCTTGGATGCCTTAGTCCATAAACCTTACCAGTCCTATTTAACTACCCTTTTTCTAACCCTTTGGCTCAAACAACTCTAGGGGTAACACAATAAGGGTGTAAATGCAAACAAATCCTAAGCAAGTTCAGTCATACCAGTTGAGCTTCTTACTAAAAGAACTCATATTCCCTTAATATGCCTAGGTGAAGTCATAGTTTCCTGTCCACATAGAACATTACACATTGAGTGGGCCAATACTCAATATCATGTAACTATGCAACGGTAGCTACCAACATTCAACCTATAGCAAGTCATGCCTTCCTTTCCTAAACATCTCAATCAAGAGACAAGGAAGTGCACAACATACAAAGAAACTTCTAACATGTCTAAGCATAGTTAGTCCATACCTCGGCTCAACAGGATGAACTGCTCTGATACCACCTAATGTAATACCCCTAGAACTAGTAACCATGACACAATTGCCATTATACCACGGTCACTAAATTTTTGGCATGCTACAACTCAAATAACAATTTTGTAAACTTGATCATTGTGCAATTAAAGAAAATATGAGCTACGAATAAAATATGTTTATTACATAGCCCCCAAAATACAATCACTAAGTGAAAAACCTTATATATATATATATATATATATATAAAATGAACACAAGGTGCTATTAACATAAAAACGTAGCACTTACATACCCAAATAACAAAAGATATGTATCAAAGCACTAAAGGGTAAGTAGTAACCCCGGGATAGGTACTACCTGTAAACAGAGCCACTACCCCTATACACAAAGAAACGTTTGGTGTCTCAATCGACCCGCCAAGCATCAATGTCCCCATGAAGCTGCACCCGCACGTAACCAAGGAAATCTTGTCTCAAAGCCATCACAGGAATTAGAAAGTCAACTCAACCAAAACTAGTCAATTCAACCGTGTCCCCTTCATAGCATTTATCGAACACATAATAAATCGGGACAATACAACAAGGAGGTGAGATATCCTACATCATTACCAACATGGCAGCGAAGGAAAAATAATACGAATGACGAAGTCATTCCATGCATACAGATATTTCAAACATATTCAGGTTATCAATTTCATATATATATATATATATATATATATATATATCATCGAGAGAAGCATATCCCATAATAATATAAATATTAACAACACTATAATAATAGATATCCACCATAGATATACATAAATAATAATTATGTCACCACAATATGTATATAGACCATGCCATGACAATATGTGAACTGACCATGCATATGCACAATGCATATGCTGACCACCCTCATGTATAATGTATTCATTTCCTACTCCATGGAGTTAGACTCAGTTTCAGAGATGAACATCCCAGAAGATCTATCCCCCCTCAATAGACAGTCTACGTTGGGCCATGAAAACTAATAGTGGATTGTCAGGCTGCCAGTACGTTGCAACAATGTTCACGGCCAGGGGTATACAATGTGATAGCATAATCACAAGTGAATCACCGTGCCCTGACGTCCCCATAGGTCTATTCAAGGCCCCACTATCCTATAAGTTCTCGTTCACTCCTAGGCATAAAATGCCATAATTGTATAATGCACAAATGTATATTCAACAGGATCAACCCTCCGTTGTACTATTCCTAACGGTATTAAAGCAACCGTCTATACAATTTTTTCAATATCATTTGCATCAATGATATTATATAACCGTCCATACGATTACATAGTACTACCGATATTTGGGTTTCCTCTGATAACTAGTCCTTTCTGACTAAATCGTCTACCTGATGTTTCTAGTTACAGAGAAAACCTCATCTGACTAAATCGTCTATCTGATGTTTCTTGGTCTGGTACTTCGATTCCAAAAGCACAATGTTGATGCATGCTTATCATGTTAGACTTTCTCAATCATGCCTCAATGCATGTGGATTCAATGCATACATGTATACATATATAGATTCACACTGATAGCATAGCTTATCCAAAATCACATGCCATATCGAGCCCAATCATTTATCCAAAACCTTTGATCTCAACCACGGACCCATATCAAGTCAATATTAAAACCTCAAAGGTGAACACATACTATTCAAAGTTATTACAAAAGTTATGCCTCAATTCTATTATGTTTTTGCGTTAAACTCTCTTAGAGTATTTACTTTAAGTTCCTCACAACCCTCCTCTGTTGGGAATTGCAGATACATCATGCAGCGAAAAAATAAGATTCCCACCAAGGATCCATGCGAAAAAGTCATAATCCGAGTTTTAAAATATTTACCTCTTGAAGCGTGATCAAAAGGAAGTGACGTGAATCACCAACACCGTAATAGCAATGATGTCTCTGCGGTATCCACACGAATAGACTCACGAACATCCAATGTTTGCAAAGAGGAGCCTCACGTCTCTTACACAGTGCTAGCTGTGAAGAGAAGAGAAGAAACCTATCACTCACTCACTCACTTTTCTGTAGGTGCAGCTAGGGTTCTGTATGTAATATTTGTATCTCTTAGCAGCCCCTTAGCAGTACTATTTATAATAGTGACTGCCTTAAGTGAGTGTGAGCAGCAGTAAGGTAAGCTGTGCAACCCTAGACTCATTTGTTATGAGTCTGGCCCATAATTGAATCCGAGTCCAACTTGGATTTATTGCTCCAATTTTAGTTTGCTCTATGTGTGTGACCCTACAGGTTCTCATTACATTAGCAATAATATTAAAATCCCATTTTAATATTACAAGCAGTGAGCGGTATCTATCAACATATCACTGCTACCCAAGTAATAAGAATGTCAATGATTTGACATAACCTTTCCGTGACCAATATTTCTGTGTCATTTAATCCCTTTGCAAGATATCTAGATTGAACACAAGGCATGGAATACATCACCCTTGTATAGTCCAATCATTCGTTTCCTGATACTTGAGTAGACTTTGTAACAACAAATGAAATCAATCTCTCATATTGACTCATTTGAGCATGGCCATGCATTTCACATCCTCACTCAATCAGGGGGCCCGAAGATATCACTCCTATTATGTAGGAGTAACAAATGCCATCTAGGTCACTCACATCCCTCTGCATTATTTGCGGTATGTCTAATAACCAACTTTATAATCACCTTGTTATAGATGACATTCGATGGTATTAAAACACACAACTCCTCATGTAGGAATCATATTGATTTCAGGTCCAAGGACCATAGACACCATTGTCACTATGAGAATTGCTTATGACACTCACGTAACGATCTATGCAGCGTTCTCATGGCTGGTCAGTCCAGTACATCATTACTCTAATATGTACCCATGTGAAGACTTGATATCTCATATCCATGACCCGTGAGATGTGGTCATCAGTCCATGCACATACTAGTCTCAATGTATTATTGTTGTCCTAATTAACAATAATACTTGACTTGGGACATTTAAGAATAGTGTTCTAATTTTATCCAATAGGATCTCACGATCAAGTTAACCACTTGATGTCCTATGGCATCAAACTTACTATTCTAAGGACTTTATTATGTTTATTAATAAAGAGCAGAAGAAATAAAATGCCTCATATATTAAAATAAGCATAATAGAATGTATGTAAATACAGACAATTGTATCAGCCTCTAGGGCATACACCAACATCCTCACACTCATGTTCTTTTTTTATCCAAACCTCACTCTAAGTTCTACCTTGTTAAAAAGTCTCATAGTGAGTGCCCAATGAGGTCGTGAGCCTCCAAGGGACTAGAAAACCCAACCATTCCTCACAACCTTAATTACACGACCGTGTCAAGTTACACGGCCTGGAGTACACGGCCATGTCAAATTACACGGCCTTGGCCGTGTACTCCTCTGGAAGTACCTGAAAATGTGCCCAAATTGAAATGCCCGATTACACGGACGTGTAATATTACATGGCCTAGGCCGTGAAACACTCTGTTTTGTGTGTTAAGTTGTGTTTCCAGTGGAGAACACGGTCTGGGCCATGTAAATCTACACAGCTCGTGAATCTACACCAGAATCCATTAAAATGAGCCTATCTAAGCTTCTAAATCAAATGGGTACCAATCCATATACATATTTGAGCATTTAGGCACATACAAATCCATCAAGATTCACAATATCAAGCGTAGAAGATCATATAACACATTTAAATCATAACATTATTAGAAATCACAAACAAAGTGAGAAACCCACAATGGATTCCTTACCATCATCACAAAAAAAATGGTTCCTCACCGCTAAGATTGGTTGAAGAGGATTATCTCCCTCTTACCTCAAGAGAAAACAAGATGACAAGCTTCTTGATGCCTCTTGAAATTCGTCCAACACCTTCAAGAAAACCCTAAGACGATGAAACCCAAGAAATCTAAAATCAAAGCTTAAAAGGGAAGTCGTTGATCATAATGGTGGCCAAGGACCACGAAAATGAGAAGAGAAAATGAAGATCAAGAACATTACCTCAAAAGCTTCAAGCTTTGGGCTTCAATGGTGGAAAATGAAAAAGCAAGATTTAAGGGATGACCTACAAAGAGAAGAGTCTTAGGATGAGGAGAGGAAGCAAGAAATGAGATTGGTTTAACAAGCTAGTGAAAATGGCCTCCCCTTGGTGTGGCTGCCATGGAGTAGAGAGGAAGAAGAGGAGAGAACACGTGAGGGAGAAGAGAGAAATAGAGAGAGAAAGGTGAAATGGGTTTGAAATGGAATATGAGAAGTGAAAGTATGATGAATTTTGTCATCTTTTTCTCCTCCCAACCGTGGAGCCGAAATGAGGAGAGAGGAAAATGTGGTGTTAGGTAGGAAACTTCCTTGAAGTTTCCTTAAAGCTTCATTGAGAAGCTTCACACACTTCTCGATAAAGTCAAGGGTGATGATGTCACTTAGATGTTATCATAAAAGTAACCAGATAGAAATAATCTGCTAGAGCTATTATCTTGCAGACAAATATTACAGTCAGCAGAAATGATATTTTATTATTCCACAGAAAATAAAATATACTGCAATTTTATTTATCAGATAAGATCTTGAAAAACAAAAAAACTCATAAACTGTGTCCAGTCTTAGGTTTAGTAAGATCCCCCATCGACGGTTCTACAATTCAAAGTCTTCCAGCCTCGAAAAAAATATTTTAATTTCCCGGCCTCACTCTGTGTGTACATAAATCGAGAAATATATTAAAATAATTAAATAATTCAAAAAATTCTAGAAAAATTCATAAAAATCACAAATATTATAAAAATGACTATTTATCATGACATAAGTAAATTTTGGTATGTTATATTATCTCATTTTCTTTGATTTCACTCATCTACCTTCTTGAATCTATATCTCTTCCTAAGACCATTTGGGTGAAGATTTAGACTTGTTCAAGTGATTCAACAATCTAGGACTTGAAAGCTTTTAAGGTAAAGTTCTCATCTTTCTTAAACTTTCATTGTTTGTTTATGAATGACATCTATCAAACACTTTCTTCCTTTCTTTCTCCTAAGGCTCACGTCCATTGGCCCTTGAAGGATCAAAGATTTGAATTTTATGCTATCACCTAGTTCATTTCCATTTTTCAACCAAGAATCAAGAAAAAAAGTATAAAACTCTCTTCTTTTCTCTTGGAAAGCCTCACGGCCACACCCTCAACCCATTTTCTTAATCTTCTTTTATTTTATCCATCCATATCTCTTGAATTAGAACCCCATACTAAGACATTTTGTTGTTATGTGTTCTTTCAAAATCATATTGTTTCCAAGCCCTAAATGTTGATGCTTGTGTGTTGTTTTGTTTTAAGGATCTTCTTGGAAGGAGAATCTTTTTCAAGAGGACTTATAAGGAGCTAGGAGGCTACACCTAAGGTAAAAGGGAGATTAACCTCATCAACCATGTTATGGTGGTGAGGAACGAATGGTTGTGTTGAGATTGGAGAGTCCATGTGAGGATTTGTAACGCCCTTTTTTGGGTGGGAACGTCATATCATTATTTATGATACGGAAAACAAAAAGAATAAACTTAGACCCGGTTCATTATATGAATATAAACTTGCTTGGTTGTAATCGTATGATTAAATTAGCGAATATCTTTTTTATTAAAATAATAAAATAAAGTGACGGGACATAGTTGCACTAAAGAGTAAGATAAAAGAAAAACATACATTCGAACAACATGCATCTATATATTTATATCATTATATCAAACTTGTTTAGTTACATCGCCAGATATACAAAATGCAAAAAGCTTTACATGCCCTAAAAGATTATGCATCTACAGCCCACCAAAAAGACAAAATATCAGGCTCACAAAATGTTTACCAGAAGCCATCAGTAACTACCCACAACATCTGCCCCTTAAGGTGTACGAGAAGAACCCTCAGTTGGATCCTCCTCAGGGTCTTCCTCGTCAAAGGAAACCCTCATCAGAGCCACTGAGGTACAGGCGGGGGCTCGGGCAGTAAAGAGGAATGAATCCTCTTGTGGAGAGTAGTAATGCTCACCCCACATGTCACGAATGGGCAGATAAAACTCTAAGTGCAAACGAACACTACAAGTAAAGATGGGCGGATCATAACACCCCCAAGCTAGCGACACCGTCACGTCTCCCAGATAAACACAGCGATCCGAAGCCAGGTTGATATGCCAGTAGTCCAGACCTCCGAGGAAAGTCAGTCGCACATATCCTAAAAAGCCTTGCAGACGGGACGTCATGATCAGATCAAGTACTAGTCAAAGTTAGGCCAAAAACTCGGGAACTCGTGTACTTCCCCTTCCTCACTGACGTCTTCGAAGAACATACAAATAGACAGAATAGTACGAATACAGAAAAGAGGTAAGACATCCTATCATCATTACTAATTATGGCAGTAAAGAAACAGAGCGGCGCGAAGCGCCCAAATAGTATTTCAAAAATAATAATAATCAGTATTAAATAGCAACAGTAAACAATTAAGCAGTTCCAGGCAGTCATGATATCAATAAAGCAACAGTTCCAATCACCATATAAATAAATAAATATCAAATAATATGTAGACTCACTATGCACGTGCACATAATATCAAAATCTTACTCCATGGAGCTAGACACGAACATTGGCGAGAATGATTAGGAGACATATCTGTAACTCGGCTGCCGAGGCCAACAAGTGCTATAATTTTCTCAATTTTTTCAACATGCACATCATGGCATTGTACAAGACATTCTACACTAGATTGCAATATAGGACAGTGTCTCAATCCGGATCGTCGATGTGTTTGCATCGGTCTATCCCACGGTCTAGAAGAGCTACCAACTGACCATTGTGAGACACCGGCACCCTGACGCCCCAAAGGTCAATAGTATGACCTATACTAGTCTACTCGCACCAGCACAAAGGTGTGATTCAATCTCCTAGGCAACATAGCCTTAACAATAGTCCATCGGACTTTCACAATGCATGATGACTCAATGCATGTATCATGTATATTCAACAATAATATATTTTCCATAACATGCCACAATTTGACTAAGATAAGCATTAACATATTCTTGGTCCCACTCATGGACCCACAATAAATACTATTAAGTCTTTAAATAATACATTACACTTTTAGGGTATATTATGGAATTATGCCTAAATTTCTACATCCTTCTTTATTATTTTAATTAAATTCCTAATTATCTAATTAATTAAGTTTCACCTCAATTTAATATTTCTTATGGGATTCTTCTCTAGAGGAATTCTCTTGAATGTTAAGTTCCTTACTTTAAGTTCATTCAAACCCACTTAGAGAATTATTCTAAGGTTTTCCAAGTCTTGTTCTTTTCTTAGGTCTAAAGAATTACTTTAGGTTATCAAATTGGTTTCCCTTCATCACATTGTTAACTACTTAATCACTTGATTAATTACATTTTAATGTTGCTTAAAGTTACCTAATTTAGTCCTAAAATGGCCTAGAGGCCGTGGGCCTCACAAGGGTAGGAACCCTAAATTTTCTTTGACTCCATTGCATTTTATTCACTTGATTAATTATGTCTCCATCTTGGTTACAAAATTTCAACCATGATCACTCCATTTGAGGGTTATGGCCATGATCCCCCATGAGGAAAGCAAAGGACTTTTATTTCCATTTTATATTTCCAATCCATCCAAATCAAACCAAATATATTCAACAACGCAAAATCAATATAACCATAAAAATCAAACATCAAAGAGAGTAACCCTAACTAGGGTTTTCTCACAACTAACACAAAATCAAGTTTCTCACTGCCAAGAGAGGTTGAAGAGGATCATCTCCCCCTTACCCAAGAGAAATCAAGGAAAGAAACTCCTTTGTGGCTCCTTGATGGATTTGGTCAAGCTCCTTCAAAACCCTAGAAACTTCAACTTCAATAAATAAACATCAATGCTAGAAAAAAAGAAAATAAATAGTCATAAAGATGCCCATCAAAATGAAAATGAAGAGAAAAAGGTGAGGAATCAACAATCTTACCCAAAAGCTTCAAACTTTGAAGCTTGAAGAAGATGATGAAGATGGAGGCTTTTCAAGTAGATTCACGGTAGGAAGGTGTTTAGAATGTGATGGAGATTAAGGAAATGTGTTTACTTTGAACTTTTGCAAACATGGAGGCAAAGAGAGGGAGTGAGGCCGTGTGGGTGGTAGAGGGAAGGAGGAGAAAATGAGAGAAAGATAGGTGTAGAGAGAGAAAGTGATAGTAGGAAATGAAATGAACTTTTAGGGTTTGAAAATAGAATAGAAACTAATTGAGTGAAAAGCCAAAATTTTGGCTCCTAATTGGCCTATATGGCCGTGTAGAAGGGGGAGAGAGAGGAGGGAAAAGTATCACCAAGAATTAGGGTTAAGTTGCTAGATTTTTTGAAAAGTAGATTTGATTAGACATAAAGTGGATTACATTTGGATAAGCTAATTAGGTGATAAGGTATTAAAATATTAGGATAATAAGGTGATTAGGATTTACACTACGAGCTATTACCCAATGGACAATTATTACAGTACACAAAGTCAGTATTAATTATCTAACGGATAATAAAGCGTATCACAGAATTTTATTTAATAGTGCGTACAGAGATTTTATTTATCAGATAAAATCTCAAAAAATATAAACCTCGTAAACTGTGCCCAACCTTGAGTTTAGTAAGATCCCCCATCGACATTTTCACAGTTCGAAGTTTACCAGCCTCAGGGAAAATATTTCAATTTCCTAGCTCGGCTCAATGCACACGTAAAACGAAAAATATATTAAAATATTCAACATTTCCAGAAAAATTCACAAAAGTTCTCAAAAATCACAAGTATTAGAAAATGACTATTCATCATGAAATAAATAATTTTTGAGGTGTTACACTGACTATGCTCAGTGTGCACGTAAAATGAAGAATATATTAAAATATTCAACGTTTCTGAAAAAATTTAGAAAAATTTCCAAAAATCATAAATATTAAAAAATAATTATTTATAATGAAATAAATAATTTTTAGGGTGTTACATGATTCATCCACTCGATTGTGTGACTTTTGATTTATATTTGTTTGATTTTGTATGATTATATGATATTGTTGTATGCAAGAGATGATTATGATGGCTTAATGGCTATATGTGATGATGTGATTTTGTTAATAAGCATGAACTTAATTAATTATGATGATTAAAGTATGCGGCATGCTATGATTATGTTGTAAAGGAATGATTTTTGGTCTGCTTGATCTCTTGAGGCTCACAACCTTCTTGGCCTAGGAAGAAGTATCCATGAGAAAAATATTTATTGATTAAGGACGTAGATGATTAGGTAAAAAAATATGATTCATGAGGTTGCAAGTTGAAAGAGAAAAGAAACAGGTGTTTACCATTGAAAGAATTGATTTTTGGCCATGATATTTGATAATTGGATGAAAGAGTGAATTGGAGACCTAAAATATTTGATAATGGGATGGAAGAGTAATTAGGATGGAAATGATTTTATTTAGAAGTTGAATAATGAAATTTTTAAAAAGAATGTTAGAAAATATTGTTTAGGTGAATTGGATGACAAATTAGGGTTAAAAGGAATTATAAGTAAGAGAGAAGATAATCATAATGTCATGATTTTAAGGAGTAATAACTTTTGGATATATCAATGGAAATAATTTTGGAGATAATTAGAATAATAGAAAATGATTTATTAGTGGTGAATCTAGTTAACTTGATAATCGAGAAATTTAATTAAGGATTCATAAGATAAGAATGGAAAAGAATAAATTTTATCATTTAGCAAAAAAGTGATTTTCGGTCTTGAGAAGAAAAATAAACTTGAGAAAGGAACAATGAAAACTTGAAAGACTTAGAGGAAAAGGAAAAGAATTGTGAGGTAAGACAATGCGGTTTCTTTTTAAGTCTTAGTGAACGATATGAGGAAAGGTTACTCGAGGAACTTAGTTAGAAGAGTTTGGTGATTAGGATTGATTTCTACCCTTTACTTGAAAATGTTACAATTAAGGCCTAATAGTGAAACAATGGTTCTATATGCTAAAGAAATTTATAAGAATGCTTCATGTAAATTGATAGTGATAATCTTGAATTTCCACGACAGAGATACTTTGTGAAAGAATGCATTAGCATTATGCTTTTGGGCCGATGTACTGGACCCGAGTGGATTGTGGAACTGAAGTACTGGGCCCGGGTGGATCATTGGTATTATGTAATTGTATAGGAAATTATATAATATCATTGATACTAATGGTATTGGACAATTGTATGAGTGGTTGCTTTAATACCATTGGGAATGGTATAATGGTGGTTTGATTTCATTGTTCATGCATTGAACATTATACAGTCAGCTTTGGTGCTTAGGAGTGAACGAGAATTTATAGGATAGTGTGATCCATGATAGATCTCAGGGGGCGTCAGGGCGAGGTGATCCACTTAGTGATCTGTTATCACATTGTATAACCTTGGCCATGGAAAACCATTGTAACGCATGAAGAGGACCCGATAACCACTATCCTTTTCGTGGTCCGGCGTAGACTATCTTTTGAGGGGGGATAGATCTTCTGGAACGTTCATCTCAGAATTCTTTAACTCCATGGAGTAGGAATTGGTTGCATTGTGCATAAGGATGGTCAGCATACACATCGTGTATAGGCATAGTTCGCGTACATCTTGTTGTGGTGTGGTATGCGTTTATGTATTTTGATGTACCTTGCTGAATCATATGTTAGTTGATAATATGACTATATTTGTTGATCTTTCATATCCCTGTGTTAATATCATTATATCTGTCATTTATTAATATTGTTGTTTGTGAAAGCATTATTGCCTTTCGTGGTGTTTCTTGTTGCTATGATGGTATTGATGTAGGGGATCTCACCTCTTCTATTATATTATAACTTGGTTAATTTTTTTTAATTAAAGGATTCAATCTAAAATGTAATGCCTCCCGGAAGGGGGTGTTACACAGGTTTAACTACCTCGATGCATAGGCATCTACTTACCTTTGTTGCATCAAAAACACACCCTAGTCCCATCTTCAAAGTATCACTAACTACCTCAAAGTTCTCATGGGGATCTAGAATTTCCATTACTAATGTAGTAGTCAACCTCTCTATAACTCTTGGAAACTATACTCACATATTAGAGTCCACTACTAAGTACCACATTTCCTAGCTAACCTAGTCAGGGTAGCACTAGCTGAGAAAGTCTACTAACAAACTCTCTACCTTCGGTCACAATGGTTACCCTTCTATCCTAATATATCTTGCATATATAAGAATAACAAATACTAGTCATGCTACTACAAAACGTACATCAACTAAACCCATAACATTTATACAAATAACTATTGAGAGCCACAATAAAAAAAGTTATATATACACATCATTACCTCCAAGGGCACATTATAATACATAAACTTTCAAAACAACAAGATCTAGTAAAATATATAAGCTTTGTCAACTTCAAGCCTATAACTATACTAATCTTCATACATCTTCTTCTTCCCTTTTGAAGAACTTGCACCTGGATTTACATGGCAACACAAACGGGGTGAGAAATCACAATTCTCAGTAGAAGTATTCCAAAACTAACATATATACATTCATAAAGAATACACAACTTTTAAACTAACACTTTAATCAAAGAAGTACACAATCGCCCATACAATTATAATGTTATGATAGCAACCGCCCATACAATTGTCATGTTATGCCAAATTATGTCTACTATTTATGCCTATGCAATATCCTAAGCATGAAATTAATAATTATATGATACCAAGTCCATGGCAATGTCATGTTATGCATAAATCTTGAATAAAGTAATGGAAATCCCATCCATAACCTTGAACAAGCACAGGAACCCAGTCCAACAAATTTTCTCTCTAGGTAGTGAAATCCATCAACTATGTCGTTTCAACATCACAGAGGAAATCCATCCTCCCCGAGTAGTGAAATCCATCAACTACACATTTTTTGATAATTACAAGGAAATCCTTCCTCAATTTACAAGGAAAACCATCCTCAATACACAAGGAAATCCATCCTCAATTTACATATATATAACATATATACAACCATGTCTAATTACTTTTCATAATTAGCATTACTAATCATTCTTGATTTATCCTATTCTCACTTAATCAAATACTCCTATTGGAGTCACAACACTCACTAAGAAGTATAAAGGAAGAAACTACACCATAAAAGGCTTCATTGTATCACATTCCAATTCTTTTCTAAGTCTTGAAGTCACGCCTAGGTGCCTCCCATCCATGCCTAGGCATAATGGTGGCAAGGCAACGCCCTGTAACTCCTAGGACACCACGCCTAGGTGCAGCTCTATCATGCCTAGGTATGATACTCTCTGTTTCCCCCACACTTAGGCATGGTTCAGTCACACCGAGGCGTGACCTTGTGATAGAGTTTTCTGCAGAATTCTATAGAAAATAGTAACTATTCCATTAAGGAACTATGGTCTTCCAACCATTTGAACCTCCAAACCAAGTGATTTCCAATCACAAACAAGGTCTCTAAACATGTTTGAACTCTTTAACCAATTTTAAAACAACTTCATATGAGTTAAGGAATCAAGATTCACCCTAAAACCTAAAACCCCTCTTTAATCCCAAGTGAAGTTATAGGTGTAAAGAGATGAAAAGCTCATCACTAAGTATCAAATAAACCACAATTAAGTCATTCTTGAGTCTTACAATTAGCATCATACAAGAACAACACAAAACTACACCCAAATCCATTTTTGGTTCATTAAGAATCCTCATGAAACAAGATAAAAAGAGTGAAGAAAAGAGTGTTAAGACAAGGTTTCCCCTACCTCTAATGGATAGAAACAAAGTCACTAAGTAGCTTCTCTTTTTCCTTTCCTTTTTCCTCCTCTTGGTTGATTGATTCACCTCTTGGTGCTCCTTGCTTTGGCTTCCTCTTTCTCTCCCTAGTTGCAATCGTAGAAGTGAGAAACAAAATGAGAAACAAATCTTCATTTTGGCCTTAAATATCAAGGGCAACAGCAAGCATGAGCCTTATGCCACTTTGGTCACTTAAGTGACCACGTGGTAACTCCCGATCTGCTAAGAAGACTTAGATTTATCCAAACCAAGTTTCCTACCTTCCAACAAGATTAAAATAAATCCTAAGATTCATCAAAAATCTTGTTCCACCATTTTCATATTTTTCCATATCTGCTGATAGTCAATCCGACATTAAAACACACAACCAATATGCTTAAAAATGTCAAACTAACTCTGATTAATCTCAAATTTTAACTATAGCACAGTTCATACACTTGTGACCTAGATATAACTTCTCCACATCTATTTCCATTAACTAAGCAATTTAATTCAAAATTGGGGCCAATAACAGCTATATTTCATGCATAGTATTACAGCAAAGTGACTAAACATGCTCAGAAGGCCACAAAACTTAACAAGCATGATAAACAGGTATTAGGCTACTTCCATAACTATTTACAAGTCTATCATGTTTTTCACATTTGTTACACTTCCCATTGTACCACTGCTTAAACCTTGCTAGGGTTCTCTATAACTCTCCTTTGAGAAATTACATAACCTTTTAAACTATACCACTTGTAACCAAAACTGGCTTTTGACTAACTTAGCATGCTAAAACTTTTCTCTAAGAATTTCCAAAACAACAATAACATACTGACTATGCTCCTTCATAATCCTGAAAAATTTCTAGAGATATTCTTTTCCTCATCTTAATTCTACGACAATCAGATCTTACATCATCTCATGAGAAAAATCCAAAGCTTCTCTCAACTAATCTATTTGATCGTCTATACTTAGACAAAGACATCTATTCTTGACAGTTCATTGTTCAACTGCTTATAATCTAAGCACAGTCTCACACTTCTAACTAAACAAGAACAAAAAATTATTTGTCTATAAAACAATCGAGCAATACCAACAAAGGTAAACTAACTAGATTAACAAAGTAAACCAACATGATTCACAAAGTAAACCCATACTTTACTTGTACACATATTTAAAAGATTTCTCTTTAAAATATGCTCTTACCTTTTACCAAGTTGGAAGATTTTGTTACTCCCTTTTCTGTGGACAATCGTTTAATGATGTCCTGGTTGCTCACATATGAAGCACATGGATTTACCTGCTAAGCATGACCTTCTCCCATGTATCTTTCTACATCTAGCACATCTTGGTACCTTGGAGTCTAATTTACCTTTCCCCTTAGGTTTGCTCGTTCTAGAAGCACCCTACTTATACTTATCATCACCCCAAACTTCCACTTAAATCTGTTTTCCTTTTCCAGGTAAGAATTGAGACCAAAAAGCACCCCCATTGATCTCAACATCAGATCTTTTCCTCTTTAAGGAAATTTCTAATTCTTGCTCCATTGTGATTTTGAGATTAACTACTTCTACAACTCTACACTCATTGACTAGAGCGGGGAAGCCCTTAATCTCCTTTGCTTCACAACTCTTCTAATGTCTTCTCCAAGTCCTACTTCAAATTATACTCACTTCCAGTCTTCATTTGAGTTAGTAGTAAAATAAGAAGAGAACTTAGAACATTCTTCAAGTTGCTCCACATACTGACCCAAAGCCATATCCCCTTGTTCAAGCCTCAGAAAATCTAATTCCTTTGCTTTCTGCAACTCAATGGAATAATACTTGTTTAAGAAAGTAGCTCTAAACACCCCACAGGTGAATTGAGTACTTACAATCTCAAGTAACCTCTCAGCTTCAAATCATCAGCTTCCAGCCTCTCTTACTAACACATAAAAAGCAAAGGTCACCTTCTGTTCATCATTGCAAGCCATAACTACAAAGATCTTTTCCATCTCTAGAAGCCATCTATCTACCCTGACTAAACCATACTCTCCCTTGAAGAACAAAGGAGTAACTCTATTGAACCCTAAGAAATCCTAATCCTTCATGAGTTCCTCAACTTACTATGTGAGTCCTTGACTAACTTTTCTAATAGTCTTCTTCTAATGGCAGTCTGCTCTCTCACTACGGCAACAATTTCTCTAAGAGCTCTGGTTATCTCCTCCTTTACGAATCTCCTAGTCTCATGGGTTCGCCCAGTAGTTGCCATAGTTTCCTATATACACAGTAACCATTAGCATCCATACCTAAGGCAAGTCATACAATCCTATTTACATATCTCACAAAAAGATAAAAGAATGCATAACATTCTACTAAACTACTACTCATGCCTAAGTACAGTCAGTCCATACCCCAGCTCAACAAGATGAACTGCTCCGACACTATAATGTAACACCCTAATACAGATGTCTAGATATATCTAGATTATATCGAGATAAACAGTACTAGTTGCGTTACTTACTACATAACTAACTAATAACATATATCCATAATCATAGTCTAGCAATTATAGAAAGCCTTGAGATAATGCAGAAAACATAAACTCAGACACATATATATACAACCTTAGTCAACAAAGGCATATTGTAATACATAACTCTTAATACAAACAAAGCAAATATAAACTTGTATATAAGCTTTGTCTACTAAAGCATATAAAATTATATTAGTTTTCATGCTTCACCTTCTTTTCCTTAGCATGGTCTCTACCTCGATTTACATAGAAACACAGCTGGGTGAGAATTATAAATTCTCAGTGAAAGTAATTCCAATACCAGCAAATATTTATTCTCAAAGAATAAATCATCATACATAACATAATAAACATAATCTTAACTCATACTAAAAAGATATGTTTACTCACTCTATAAGGTTTAACTTTCATAACTAGATAAACCAAGTTAACGTGCATCTATCATACATACTTACATACTTAGTTTGTTTAAGACCCAAGCGTATTCTACTAGGAACTTTGGCTTCTTATGTTTACCCTTTGTGGAGAGGATAATATGTAACGTCATACTATATGTAACCCTAACATTTAGTCAGGAATAACTTGTCCCCATAGGAACTTCTGATTCCTTTCCTTTTGGATAAATGACCTTTTGTCATACAAAGTCACATTCTTTGGAAAACATTACCAATCCATCCTAGTTCATTTGTATCTAATACACCACATCATCACTCATTACATCTTAAGTGATATAAACACCACATAAAGTGGCCTGAGGTGCTAGATACCTACCTAAGGCAAACCATTACTCTAGAATGCTCAAAGGTTCTCATAACTTTCCTATAGACTCAACTTAATCTAATCAAAGAGTCTATCTTAGCTACTGCCTCATTCAACCTTGCTTAAGGAGATTAATGTGCATTTCTCTAAAATATTTGGATACTTAACTCAACTTTAACTACAAGTGAGTAATTCATGCATCCAGATAAGTACAACACACTTATCTTAATTGTATTTAGCTTACCTTATTATCACACCACTCGTAGCAACCTATGCCACACTAGAGTGCTCAAGGTCCTAGATACTTAACATTTTCTAGTTTGGTCACCTAAAAAGGCAATTTTTCATGAATACACCAAATGTACATCCTAACTTCTAAAATTCTAGAATTTTATAAGCAAATAGCCTTATCTTATATCTTTTAAATGAAATAAACCTCATTTCATTTGACTTAGTGAAGCTAAAGTTATGCAACAAAATGCATAAGCTGAAACAGGGCAATTAGCTAACTTACCATATTACAACCTTATTTTAAATAGAAACTGGGAATGCACAAAGAGTGATAAATTCTTGAAATTTTTACTACTCATAGTCTTGCATGTTAGCTTTAAAATTCCATTGGTCTCATGTAAAAATGACTTAGGAGCAAGAAGTTATACAATTTGGTTTAACAGGTGTCAGTCTACTTATTTCTACAGATTCTGACACAAAATCAAACATAAACTGGGTCTAGCTAGGTTGTAATAAAAATCTGAAATTTGTACCACATTAAGCCTTATGTCTTATCTTTCAATTGCAATAAGAATTAGGTCAATCCAATGATTATAACTGAAGTTATGTAGCAAGCACTACACGCTGTCAGGATGTTACCTGTCTCATGCCTCGGCATGAGTATACCATGCCTAGGCGTGGCACTCTCTGTCTGGTCAGGACTGAAAACTGATCAGTCAATGCCTAGGTGTGACTAATCTATGCCAAGGCGTGGCTAATTTTATAGAAAATCTTTAGAACTGAACCACTAATCAAAGTGTTCCAAAATAACTTCTAATCCTCCAATCATGGATTCTAAGTGATTTTAACATCAATCTAGGCCCCTAAACTTGTTGTAGCTCTCATACAACCTATTGATTCACTTAGGCATAGATTTAGGTCCAAAAACCATACTAATTCCAATAATTTTCCAAGTTCCTCGTCTATGAACCAAAATGGTTTGGCTTGAATCATAAGTGGCTATCTAGCACTCACTAAGTTGAAAACATTCTAACTTAGTACTTGGAATCAAGAACCAAGCCAAGAACATGTATTTGGCTCTCTAAACCCCTATTTCCATTCAAGAACCCTATGTCATTCAAAATGAACAAAAAGGAGAAGATGAATAGAAGCTCCCCTACCTCTTGTATGGATGATCCATCTTCAAGCTTTAAGCTTTGATCTTGATCCTCTTACTTCTTCCTCCATTTCCCCTCTTCTCCTTCATAGTTTCCTCTTTCTTTTATCTTTGGTTTTCTTTTTTTCTTTCCCACTTTGCAGCAACAGTTGCTTATGCATGAGAGGGAAAGGAAATGAGAGTTTTCCAAAATATCCTTAGGATATTTTGCTGTAACTTCCTTATATGCTAAGAACAATCAGATTATGCTAAATCAAGTTTCCTAACTTCAAACAACTTTAGAATGAATCATAAGATTCATCTAAAATATTATTTCACCAATTTCATGATTTTCCATATCTGCTGCTAGTCAATTTGGTATTAAATGCACAACCAGTATGCCGAAAAATGTCAAACTAACTCAGTTTACCTTGAAACTTTAGCTGCATCTTACTTAACTCATTTGTGATCAAGAAACAAGTTATTATATCTGTTTCCCTCGTCTAAGCAATTTATGCCTTTTCTGAGTCATTTTAAGCTACTTTTCAACTTTTGGGTTGCAACTATGTGTCTAAATAAACTCAGTTTGTCACAAAATTTTACAGGCATGTTAAGCAAGTTGTACACTACCTTTGTAACCATATACAAGTCTAACATACTATTAAGGGTATTACACTTCCCATTTTTCTCTTCTCTTCCTTTGTTTCTTTCTTTCTCTATGTTTGTCTCAGCCGAGAGGATAGGAGAGAAATATGAATAAAAAACTAACTTAAGTTCCTATGCTGAAACTTATATCTGCTAAGGACACTCGAATTATATTAATTCAAGTTCTCTAGCCTCCAACAACTTTAGAATAAATCATATGATTCATCTAAATTGTTGTTTCACCTTTATTCTCTTTTTCCATGTCTGCTACTAATCAATCGGCATTAAAAGTAGAACCAGTATGCTTAAAAATACCACACTAACTCTGATTAACTTGAAAATTTAGGTGCATCTTACTTAGCTCATTTATGACCTACAAATAAGTTATCCATACCTATTTTCCTTGACTTAGCCTTTAAAGTCATTATCTGAGTCATTTTAAGCTACTTTTCAACTTCTGAGTTGTAACTAAGTGCCCAAACGAACTCAAATTGTCACAAAACTTCACAGGCATGTTAAGCAAGTAATATGCTACCTTTTGTTACCATATACAAGTCTAACATGTTACTAAGGGTATTACATCATGTTTGAAATTTTGATAGCTCCTCAAACTTGGCCACATACTGGCCCACTGAAAAGCTTCTTTTCTCTAGCTTCATAAATTTCACTTATTTCGCATCACGCAAAGTATGTGAAAAATACTTCTCTATGAAAGTTATCCTAAACACCACCCTAGTCATCTAGGCTATAGATACTACCATTACTCTTATGGTACCTTTCCACCAATGTTTTGCCGCTCACTTTAACATAAAGGATGCAAAAGAAACTTTCTGCTCAGCTGCATAGACCATAACCTAAAAAATCTTCTTTATCGCATTCAATCATCCTTCTTCTTTCATGGGGTCATACTCAACATCGAAAAGTGGAGGGTTCATCTGTCTGAACACTGCTAAGTCTTGGAAGTTCTGGTTCCTCCCGACTTGTACCTCTTGTACTGGCTGAGGTTGATTTAGCTGATTACTCCTCATTTGGTCAAACATCCTTATAGTTGTTGCTACCTGTTCTCTCATAGCATCTGCTGTCATCGTAGATTGATTTCTAATGGCATCCATAATTATGGTCATCTGATCCCTCATTGCATTGGCCATAGCCATAACCGCTTTACCCATGTTGGGACCCTCTAGAGCTATGTTCCCTGCTTCTCTAGTTCACCTCTTTAGTGTCATAGTTTCCTATACACAAAAAAAAAATACATATTGAGCTGCAATCTTAACATCATGTAACCGTGCAACAGTAGCTAATAACAGCCTTGTTGGAGTATGCCCTAGAGGCTAATACATTTTGTCTATATTTACATACATTCTATTATACTAATTTTAATATATGAGGCATTTCATTTATTGTGTTCTTTTTAATAAACATAATAAAGTCCTTACAATAGTAAGTTTGATGCCATAGGACATCAAGTGGTTGACTTGATCGTGAGATCCTATTGAATAAAGTTAGAACATTATTCTTAAATGTCCCTAGTCAAGCATTATTATTAATTAGGATAACAATAATGCATCGAGAGTAGTACGTGTGAAGACTGATGACCACATCTCACGGGTCATGGATATGAGATATTAAGTGTTCACATGGGTACATGTTAGAGTAATGATGTACTGGACTGACCCACCATGAGAACACTACATGGATCATTACATGAGTGTCATAAGCGATTCTCATAGTGACAATGGTGTTTGTGGTCCTTTGACCTAAAATCACTACGATTCCTACATGAGGAGTTATGTGTTTTAATGCCATCAAACGTCATCTATAACAAGGTGATTATAAAGTTGGTTATTGGACATACCGTGAATCATGCAGAGGGATGTGAGTGACCTAGATGAGATTTGTCACTTCTACATAATAGGAGCGATATCTTCGGGCCTCCTAATTGAGTGAGACTGCAAAATGCATGGTCATACTCAAATGAGTCAATACGAGATATTGATTTCATTTGTTGTTACAAAGTCTACTCGAGTATCAGGAAACAAAGGATTAGACTATACAAGGGTGACGCATTCCATACCTTGTGTTTAATCTAGATATCTTGACAAAGGGACTAAACGACACAGAAACATTGGTCATGGAAAGGTTATGTCAAATCACTGACATTCTCATTACTTGGGTAGCAGCGATATGCTGCTAGATACCGCTCACTGCTTGTAATATTAAAATGGGATTTTAATATTACTACCAACGTTATGAGAACCTGCAGGGTCACACACATAGAGCAGACTAAATTAGAGCAATATATCCAAGTTGGACTCGGATTTAAATATGGGCTGGACTTATAACAGATGAGTCTAAGGTTACACAGATTACCGTGCTGCTGCTCACACTCTCTTAAGGCAGTCACTATTATAAATAATACTGTTAAGGGGGCTGCTAAGGCACAAATTACAACCCTAGCCGCACTTGACAGAAATAGTGAGTGAAAGAGTGACAGGTTCTTCTATTCTCTTCACAACTAGCACTGTGTGAGAGACGTGAGATTCTTATTTGTGGACGTTGGACGTTGGTGAGTCTGTTCATGTGGATATCGCAGAGACATTGTCACGGTTACGATGTTGGTGATTCACGTCACTTCCTTTTGATCACACTTCAAGAGGTAAACAATTTTAAAACAAACTCAGATTATGGCTGTTTTCGCATGGATCCTTGGTGGGAATTATGTTTTCCACTGTGTGATGTATCCACGATTCCCAACAAACCCAACTTAAGGCAAAACATATAATTCTAGTATCACATCTAACATATGAGACAAGAAATGCAGAACACTAAGGAGAAAAACACTAAATGTGTCTAAGCCTAGTCAGTCTATACCCCGACTCAATTAGATGAACTACTTCGATACCATAATGTAACACCCTAATACCGATAACCAAGTATATCATGCATACTCTAGGATAAATAGTATTAACTATGCTACTTCTAACTTAATCAACATACTAATCCATATCATTTAAGCAAATAATAATGGAGAGCCTTGCTGAAAACTAAAAATTATACATACATCCTTACCACAAAAGGGCACATTGTATACATAAACTTTTACTATAAAAACTTAAAGCAATGTAAATAAATACAAGCTTTAAAACTAAGCATAAAAACTATCCTAGTCTTCATACTTTTACTTCTTGCCTTTTGCTAAACTTCCACCTAGATTTACATGACAGCAAACGGGGTGAGAAATCACATTTCTCAATATAAGCATACCAAAACCAACAGTCTAATTATTCACAATGAATAAACCAAACTATTACATAAGAATATATGCCTCAACTCTATGCAATATTCAAAATGTAATCTATAACTTTAACTAAAAGAAGCAATGATGTCAAATAACTGCCTATATAATCATTTGAAACCATCAAGCAAGACAACTGCCCATACAGCTGTCACCTAAGGCACAAAGCAACATATACACAATAAGAACACAAAATCCAATCAACACAAGTATTAAATGATGAAATGATGTGATGATGTATGCTCAAAGAAAAGAGTATGCATTGTAGGTGCAGTGTCATGATACTTAACTATTCCCCTTGGGTAGGGAGGTAATCTTCCATAATAATGTGTGACCTCTTATAGCCTACCAAGTAGGAACAAAATATGTTACTATAACAAGTATCCTCCTTAACCTACTAAGTAGTCTACCATAAATTGGGTGGATATCGACACCAAAAATGAGTGGATGCCTCTATTTTCTGAACTCTAGGGATATCAAGTATGTGTGAAGTGAGATGTGTGTGTGAAAATGCGGAGTTATGTCCTAACTTTAACATAACCACCACATAACTTTGTACTAAATCCATCTTTGCACTACTAAGACTACCTATTCTCTGTAAGAGCATTTTATACACTACGACACTTAACTAATGCCAACTAGACTTAGTACACTCCTATCTTTGCATTAATAGCTCTAACTCCTCTCCTCTCTATGAGAGCTTTCATGTACTATGGCATTCACCCTTGTCAACTAGGGTCTATGGAACTCAACTCTCGCCATCTAGATCCTTAACTCTTTTATCACCTCTCTTGTGATATCTATGCAACATTAGGTTGCTTAAGAAACTAACTCTTGGTCTATGGCAATCCATATCCAATGGATGCATAATCTTAACTCACTTTCCCTTATATGCTTAATCATCTTTCTCTTTAGGAATTACCCTTACTAGTGTCTTAAGACACTCTACTAGGCATAAAAAGGGAGTCCCAACAAGTAGGATATCTCAAAACATAAAAAAAAAAACTCGTTTCTAGTGCCTGGGTGCTTGAGCACCGTCTCCCTGAGCGCTTGAGTGCTCTATACTCTGTTCTGCTACGCGACGCATGCTTAAAAGGTTTGCACTGAGCGCCTAAGCGCTCAATGCCTTGCATCACGCGCCTCTCTAGTGCTTGAGTGCCTGAGCGCTCTACACTGAGCGCTTGAGTGCTCCTCGCACAGAATGGATTTTGCAGAATTCTACAAAATCCGTGAGTGGTTCCTTTGGAACAACACTCACCTCCAATCAATCTAGATCAACGTCCTTATGATTTCTAACACCAAAAATAGCTTCTAAACTTGTTGCAATCCTCCTACAACCCATTAATTCACTTCAGCATGTAATTAGATCCAAAAATCACATTTTACCTCAAATTCAATTCTAAGCTCCTCAAAGAATCAAAACTGGTTATCTTAAGCCATAATTGACTATCTTGATCTTACTAGGCTAAAACTATCTAAACTTAATCCTTGGAATCAAGAATCAAGCCAAGAACACAGATTTGGCCTATCCAAACCCCTATTTCTATTCATAAAAACTAAGTCCATTCAACAAGAACAACAAGGAAATAGATGAATAGAAACCCCTACCTCTTGTACACAACTTGATTCGTGAAGCCTTGCTTTTGTTGTTGGATCTTTCTCTCTTCCTCTTTCTCTCCTATGACTGTTGTGTAACACCCACCGTAGGGTATCACATTTAAAACTAATCCTAATATAACTTACCCAAGATGTAAAAGAATTAAAAAAATAAAATAATAAAAAAATAAAAGTACAACATGTATCAGAACAAAACTTACCATAATATACATTAATATTGCAAACCTTGTTCTTAAATAATTTACATAACTATTACACCCCAAAAGATAAATATGTACAACATGTACATCAACATATAAACTGTCTTACTAAACTTTTAAAGACTAAGGATTTGGGCCCTCAGAAGGATCCTCCTCCTCAGTATCATTAAAGAACCCAGGCGAGTACATCACTCGCTGGACAGGGGTTCTAGTAGAAGACACCATCGAGTCCTCTCGTGGTGTATAGATAGTGCCACCCCAAAGCTCTCGAATAGGCATCATGAACTCCAGTCGTACAGACACATGCTGAGTCAAAACAGGGATCCTATCACGGGTCCCACTTAGATTCAGAGTCAAATCCCCGGTATACATAAACCATTCATTATCTAAGTCGAACCTCCAAGCATCAGTCCCACCATGGAACTACACTCAAACAAAACCCAAAACTTGGCGCCTTGCCGCCATAACAACCAACAAAGAGAAGTATCACTGATGGTAAACAAAATTACCAGCTTCCTCGTCTCCTCGGTCTTCAACAAACATACACAGTACAAATAGATATAATACAACAAGGGGTGAAATCCCCTACATCAATACCAGTATGACAGTATAGGAAATGACAGTAAATATACAAATATAGTAGTAACACATAGAATCATATTTCCATATCACATATAGAATATCACATTACAAATGAAACATCATATAAACATAATTCTCATGCCAATATGTTGACCAATTATGCACATACACACAGACCCATTCCTACTCCATGGAGCTAAACACAATTTCGGAGAGAAAGATAGGGAGCTCATGTGTGTATATCGTCAGCTTCAAATCATGTGCCAATATATTATATCAATGTGCGCAACATGGCTTATACAAGACACTCTCAACCAATCATGAAAAGAGTAGTAACTCCGTTAAGACCGTCGGTGTGTTTGCATAGGATACCACGACGCAGAGGTGCTACCATCTGGCCACATATGACATTCCACACCCCGACGTCTCCAAGATCACTGAAGATCGTAACTATGCGATTCTCACATGCACGAAGGTGTAAATTCAATCTCTTAGGCAAATAGCCTTAACCAATTTAAGCGGACATGCTTTTCAATGTATGATGTATGATTCAAATACACATACAATTATTATTCTCACAGTATTTCACATACACACGCATTCTCTTGGCAGTATCACTATTCAACATCACCGGGCCCACCACAAGAGCCCGATAGCAAACTGCTGTTATTTCCAATCGCGTAACACTTTTGTCACGTTTTCAAATTGCGTAATCATTTTTCAATGTTTTCTCAGTCGCGTAACTAAAAATTACTATTTTTAAATCGTGTAAGAGTTTTTCTGTGCATTTTCTATCGCATAAAATATTTCTTTAATATTCTAAGCTCAAATTACAAATTTTCTTGTTTAATTTCAAAATTGGACTTTAATTCCATTATTTCCTTAATAAATCACCCTTAGACAATATTTCTATCATTTTCTCACAAAAAGTGGTATTTCCTACAATTTTCCACAAAATTTCTTTTCTTTGATTTAACTTGAATATTACAGCTCAAAATTTTCTAACGCGCTTCAAAACCCAAAGGGTGAGCTATACGTCAGTAAATTTCTAGTTTTAAACTTTATCTTACTTCATAACTTAAATAGGCTAATATAATTCTAAAAATTAGTTTACTTTCTTTTTATTTCTCAAACTGATCAAATTACTTTTCTATTATTCAAATACCTAAGTCTATACTTAGTAAAACAATTTTTGGATCTTAGAATATCAAAATAGGCATGTTGGCCGAAATCACTCTATGTGTTTCATAAATCATGTTTAATTATTTTCTATTACTTTATTCCTTGTAAAAACACTTAATCTAATTTCTTATCATTAAAACATTTAATCCTTGATTAGGAAAATAATTTAGAACACTTTGCTCCCATAGTGGTGTTGAGGTCGTGAGCCTCTAGGGTTCTTTGGAACCTTCATGCATTTCCTTATCAAGTAAGCACATCATACCATATACAATAATCATCATGTTTTCATAATCACATATCTAAGCTATAAAGCATACCAACCAAAAATTACCACAAACAAAGCAAGCTTAACCATACAAGTGAATAAATCCTTATGGATTTTTTCCCATAAACAATCCATTCCCTCACCACCAACACTTGGTTGATGAGGTTAATCTCCTTCTTACCTCAAGGAAGACAGAAACTCTTCTTGTATAGCCTCCTAGTGATTTCGTGAAGCATCCTCAGGAAACCCTAACAAGCTTAAAGAAAACTAGTGTCACAAACAAAGCTTGAAGATAAGAAACCATGGATCAATCATGGTTTAGAAGCTCAAGAATCAAACTTAGGAACAAGAAACAAGAATTTTACCTTGAAGAGTAGATTACCCTAGCTTGGACTCAAGGTACCAAATGATTGAATTAGATGACACTCACAAGATGAAAAATGTTTAGAATATTGTTCAGGTTTAGAAAATGATATTGGTTGAAATTATAGGAGAGTGGAGGTTAGTTTTGGGTGTGATGGCCGAAAACTTCAAGAAGAAAGAAGATGATGTTCTTTGGTTGTTCTTGGAGTTCCCAGAAAATAGAGAAAAGATAATGGGTTCTTGTCACAAAGTGTTAGAATGAAATGAAAATAGCCTATTTTACTAATGCATGGCCGTGTGATTGCATGAATAGGAAGACTAAGGCTTGTTTAGCAAGATAAAAATCAATCACATGGTGTCACATGGCGTCACATGGCCTAGGTCATCAAATAGTCATCCTTTGGTCATAAGGATTGTTCAAGAACATCCTTGAACCACCTAGTGGCCGTGGAGCTCAATAGGTGGAAGTAACTAAGTTTTGATTCAATTGGTTTCTTAGTTACACTTAGTTTAGGTAGTTAGTTCACTTAAGCTAACTTAGTTAGGCCATCTAGTTACTTGGCTAACTATCTAGTTATATGATTAAGTCATGCATTTGTCATGCATTAATCACACTTCTAGAAGACTCTAGAATACTTCCTTGTAACCATAGACTCTAAGTATTAGCAAACTAAGTTAGTTCCATTTAGTTACTACTTAGGCTTTTAGGGTAACTTAGTTAGATTATCTAGTTCCTTGCTAACTAGTCTAACCACTTTTGTTGGCCATTTTCTATTTGTTAAGAAAAATCAAGCTATTTATGTTTACCAATTCCTATTGGTTCATCAAAATTATGAGTCACATGACTTTTCCCAGTCTATTGTCCGACAGATAAAGGATACAAAATCTATCAGCCGATAAGCAGAAAAATACTGCTCGCAACACTGCAAATATTTTTTGAAAGAATATAAAATGTGAAATATTTTTATTTTACAAATAAAATCTAAAAATTAAAAGATTAGGTAACGTATCTCTCGCATTCGGGTTTAGTAAGATCTCCCGGCTCTGAATAAATCCGTAAAGATTTTTCTCAGCTCAAAAATTATTATTTTTTTGACTCAGAGTAAATCACACACAAAGATAAAAAACAGTCACAGAACAGTCAAAATAAATTTACAACTCACAGAAAACACAAAACAATACAATTCAGACATTATTGAGAAACTATAAATATTAGGGTGTTACAACCCTCCCCCACTAAAAGAAAATGTTGTCCCCGAAATTTATCATACCTTAGAACAATTGTAGATATTGTTCCCTCATCTTATCTTCCATCTCCCACGTAGCATTTC
The DNA here is from genome assembly GCA_029884595.1 of Ormosia semicastrata. NCBI lineage: Eukaryota > Viridiplantae > Streptophyta > Magnoliopsida > Fabales > Fabaceae > Ormosia > Ormosia semicastrata. The sequence continues at coordinate 59,500,739 of JAQQTO010000063.1, forward strand.
CTGTTGTTTCATTCTAGATCACTTTACTAATGGAATCACTTTCCCTCTGAGTTGCTTCACCCTCTTGTCTTCAATCTTAACAGGAAATGTCTCATACGTCAAATTTTCTTTCAACTGTACCTCATTGGGCTGAATGACATAAGTTGGATCAGGAATATACTTTCTTAACTGAGACACATGGAAAACATTATGAAGGTTGGAGAGATAAGGCGGTAAAGCAATTTGGTAAGCAACTGGACCTATCCGACGAAGAATTTGATAGGGTCCAATGAATTTAGAAGTGAGTTTTCTGGATTTTATATCCTTTCCAACACCAGTCGTGGGTGTGACTCACAAAAACACATGCTCACCCTCCTCAAATTCAAGAGGTCTTTTTCTTTTATCAGCATAGCTTTTCTATCTACTCTACGTTGCCCTTGTAACACCCTTGTGGGGATGTTACATTTATGATGCAATAAAATAAAATAAAATTCAATTCTTACCCAAGTTGTAAAACATTTGATACGTAATTAATATTAGTGGTAATTTTTTTTCCTTTATAACATTAAATAAAATAACACGGAACACAAAATAAAGCAAAACATAATCACACCATAATATACATATGATTTTTTTGTCTTAAATACACAAATAATTTACAACTACAAATATTTAACAAAGCAGTAAAAAGACAACATAAAGCTAAAACATAACATTACCCAAGTGCACCTCAAAGATTTCTAACCCTCCAATGGATCATCCTCAGAGAGATCATCGAAGGACAGACATCCTGGAGGTCCCATAGCTCTACGGACACGAGTCCGAGCTGTTGACTAAATACTGAGCTCGCTAGGCGCATGCAAGATTCCTTCCCAGTAACGCCTAAGAGTCAGAGGCAACTCTAGATGTAAGTACAAAGTAGTAGTAAATATAACATCTCCATCAAACTCTCTACATAGGGACACAGTCAGACGTCCCACGTATACTACAGATCCTCTATCCTCTCGCATACGCCAGGCCTCCGAACCTCCGTGAAACTCAAGTCTCACAAAATCAAAGAATCTCGGCAACGCCATGATCTCAAGATCAGTCCTGATGGTAAGAGTGATCTATCGGCTCATCTTCCTCGTACAGTTCACTTAGCTGCCGCTCGTCCGGATACTGTATCTCAAGAGGTTGTTCCTCCTCTTCTTCCTTAAACTCTTTACGGAAATATAATAATATCGAGAAAAGCATATAGAGAGGTGAGACAATCTATATCACTACCAGCATGGCAATAATGAAAATGACAATACAATAGATATCACAACAATACATACCATCATATCTCATATAGTATAGCAAAGCAATACATCATACATTTTAACACAGATTACAGTAAACATTAAAATACAGATATTGAATGATACACACACTGACTCGTTCCTACTCCATGGAGCTAAACATGGATATTTGAGAGAATGATCCGAAAAGAACTAATAGTACCTCAGGCTGCCCAACCAAACTATTGCATTGTCCAACGTCGTGTCTATAGCCCACAATCCAAAACATCGTGTAGCAGTACACAGTCCAATACATCTGCACTACAGGCATTGTACTAAATAGTCTCCACAAGATCTCAATTAAGAATAGTGCTTGTCGAGTTCATTAGTGTGTTGCCCGTTACCATGGCTCAGAGGAGCAACCTACTGTCCATATGTGGAGTTCTCCGCACACTGATGCCTCCAAGTTCATATAATGAACCACACTACGCCTATCACACCACAACACGGTGTAATTCGTCTCGTCAACCAATCACCAATTATCAACCAAATTGACACAACTCTCTAAGTATGATAAAAAATTACCAAAATACCCTTATTCTCAATATTTCACCATATTTACGAAAATACCCTCAGTCTCAATATACCAAGATATAGCATGTCTCCACTTGACAGTACTATCTCACAACAAGTCCGGGTCCACCACTTTAGCCCAATAGTAAAACTCGCTGTATCATTTAGTCGCGTAGAAATTTTATCACATTTTCACAATCGCGTCGCGTTTACAAATGTTTTAAAATTGCGTAATTATATTTTGACATTTTTGGATATAGCGTAATATTTTTAAATCATTTTCTCAATCGCGTAAGATTTTTAAATCATTTTCTTAACCATACAGCTTAAAATCATCATTTTGAATATGTGTATACTATATCTAGTACTTTTAAACTACGTAGAATATTTTTCTTACATTATAAATATATTATGGAATCTTTTCATTTTATTTATCTGATTTTAGTAAATTTTGGCAGCATTTTACCTAGAAAATTAGTATATGATATTTTTAACGTTTTCCCCTAAATATTGTTCATTTTAACTTTAGCCATCGTTTACATCTTGAAACTTGCTAACGCGCTTCAAAACTCGGAGAGTGAGCTCTACGTTAGTATTTTTCAAGTCTTCTCTTTGATTCTTGCTTAAAATAAATTCTGCTAATTTAGAATTCTAGAACTAAGTTCATTCATTTTATTTCTCAAAGATTCATTGGAATCAAATTCTTTTGTAAATTAATTACTTAACCTATCTTAGAAAATAAAATGGCATGTTGGCCAAAATCAATCTAAATCATTCTCAAATTTATTATTTTACCTAGATTCTTTAAATCATTGATTTAGAAAATGGTTGAGAACATTTTGGTTCTCTATTTAATGGTAAGGTCGTGAGCCTCAGTGTGTTCTTTGGAACACTCGTACAATCGTTACATGTTATTCACATCCTAAATTAATAATCATATATCTATGAACACATACAATATATAAACACATGCAATATATTTTAAAGCTATAGACATGCTTGAAAACAAAATCAATCACAAATAGAAAAGCATTAAACAAACATATAAATGAATCCTTATGGATTCTTCACACACAAACAATCCATCTTCCTCATCACCATACAAGGTTGATGAGATTAAATCTTCCTCTTACCTCTTGAAGACAAAGATCCTTTAATCTCCTCCATCTCCTTGCTTTCTTGAAATCCAACACAAAACCCTAATAATTCTTAAATAATTAGTAAAATCACATACAAGGCTTCATAATGGAAAACCATGGAACAAACATGGTTTAGAAAATCAAAAATTAAACTTTATAGTTAATATCCATGTGTGTTCACACTTTGAAGCACATGGCTTATGTCACTTGGAGGGTTCAAGAACCTTGTAGAACTTGTGAGAACTTGGCCATCTAGCCTCCTTTGGCCGTGGGACTCCTTGGGGTTTAGGGGACTTAATTTGATTTCCATTATAGTTAATTACAAGCTAATTAAATAGGTAATTAATTAGGTTAAGTCTCCTATTAACACTTAATTAACATTCTAATTATGTAACTAATTAGTTTAATATATATTAGCATATATTATAACCTCTAAACAAAATTAGGACATCTAATTAATAATTAGATTATAACTAATCAACAACTAGGTTAGCTTACTTAGTTTGTTAATTAGGCAATTAGATTAACCAAATTAGGTTTAATTAGTTACTAAACAAAGTCAAGCCACTATATTTGACCTAATCTTAACCATTAAATTCAACTTTAATTTTTAGCCTTTGATTTGATCTAAGGTGAATATTGCTTAGTGATTAAACTAGAATTGTTCTTACACCATTGATTTGATCAACGGTTAAGATCAAAGCTTCCAAAACAAGCTTCTCCATCTAACGGTCCACAATGAAGTCTTTGCCTCTTTGTTTGACCACTTCTCATTGGTTTAAAATAGTCAAGCCACTTTCATTGACTTGCTGATATTGGTTTAGAATTTGGTCCAGTCAAAATCGTTGACTGCTTTTCTAAATGCGGGTCCCACAGACTTTTAAGGGTCCATGGTCATTTTGAAGCAGATTTCTACTATTTTTGAGATAGTAGGTACTGTTAAATAAAATAATATTATAATAATATAAAATTATTTTATTACACAGTTAAATCTTAAAAATTAAAAGATTAATATATATATTAATCAGAATTGGGTTTAGTAAGATCCCCTAGCTCCAATTAACTAAAATAAGATTTTTCAGGCCAAAAAATTATTATTTTCCTGGCTCGGAGCAAATTACATACAACAGTCAAATACACTCACAAAACAGTCAAATTCATTTTACTACTCACAGAAATTACAAAACAGTACATTTCAAGACTATATTGTAATTAACCCAAAAGTTAGGGTGTTACAACTCTCCCCTACTAATAAGAAATTCGTCCCCGAAATTCATCATAGCTCAGAATAGTTGAGGGTATTGCTCCCTCATCTTATCTTCTAGCTCCCAAGTAGCATCTCCTGTCACATTATTCCATACTACCTTTACCAGCTCAATCATCTTCCCTCGAAGTTGTTCACTCTCTTGTCCTCAATCTTAATAGGAAGTGTTTCATACATCAAATTATCCTTCAGCTGCACTTCATCTGGCTGTATAACATGGGTTAGATCTGGAATGTATTTCCTCAGCTGAGACACATGGAATACATTATGTAGATTGGATAGAAAAGGCGGTAAGGCTATCTGGTAGGCTACAGGACCTATCCGACGAATAATTTGATCAGGCCCTATGAATTTAGGAGTAAGTTTCCTAGATTTGATAACTCTTTCGACACCAGTCATAGGCGTTACTCTTAAGAATACATGCTTACCTTCAAATTCCAGAGGTCGTCTTTGCTTATAAGCATAACTCTTCTATCGGTTTTGAGTCGTTTGCATATTCTCCTGAATCATTTTCACCTTTTCCATAGTCTGTTGTACAAGATCAGGCCCAATAGTCATACTTTCCCCATCCTGATACCAACACAAAGGTGTTCGGCATCGTCGTCCATAAAGGGCTTCATAGGGTGCCATCCCTATGCTTGAGTGAAAACTATTGTTATAGGTGAATTCTATCAAAGACAAGAAATCATCCCAACTCCCTTGTTGTTCTAATACACAAGCACGCAACAAATCCTCCAACGACTGAATTTTTCTCTCCGTTTGGCCATCAGTCTGCAGATGATATGCAGAACTCAATCGCAGTTTAGTTCCCATGGCTTCTTGCAAACTTTTCCAGAATCTTGACGTCAACCTCGGATCTCTATCAAAAACTATACTTGCGGGCACACCATGAAGTCTAACAATTTTACAGATGTACATCTGGGTTAATCGTTCCAACGAATACTTAATATTGATCGGCAAGAAGTGCGCTGACTTCGTAAGCCTATCGACTATAACCCATATAGAATCATGACCCTTCCTCGTCCTTGGCAATCCGGTAACAAAATCCATCAAGATACTATCCTATTTTCACTCGGGAATAGTTAAAGGTTGTAACATACCGGCAGGTCGTTGATGTTCCACTTTTGCCTTCTGACAGACAAGACAAGACGTCACATGTTCCGCTACATCTCTCTTCATTCTTGGCCACCAAAACATCCACTTTAAGTCTTGATACATTTTAGTCATCCCCGGATGCATACTCAAATTACTAGTATGAGCTTCATCCAAAATTGCTTTCTTAAGTTCGGGATCATCAAGTATACAAACTCGTTCTTCAAATCTTAAGATTCCATCAGATCCTTCCTCCACCGTTGCCTTATGACCTTGCTTCAAAAATTCCTTTTCATTCTATAAAAATGAATCCTCGTCCTATTTTTCTTGAATTACTTCCAGTAAGTCATTCAAAATTACAACGTTACTTAGACGAATCTTTCCGGGTACCAATTCCACTAACAATCGTAGATCTCTGAATTGATTAATCAGCTCCTCCTCCTTTATCATCATGGTAGAAACACTAACCACCTTTCTGCTCAAAGCATCCGCCACCACATTCTCTTTTCTTGGGTGGTATTGGAGCTGAAAATCATAATCCTTCACGAATTCCAACCATCGTCTCTATCTCATGTTCAATTCCTTTTGATCAAACAAGTATTTTAAGCTCTTGTGATCGCTAAAGACATTGAACATAGCTCCGTACAGAAAATGTCTCCACAACTTCAATGCAAAGACTACCGCGACTAGTTCCAAATCATGCATTGGGTAGTTCCTCTCATGAACCTTCAACTGTCTTGAAGCATAAGCTACCACATTTCGGTTCTGCATCAACACACATCGTAACCCTTGATAAGAAGCGTCACAATACACCTCAAAAGATTTGTTAGGATATGGTAAAATTAACACTGGTGCAGTCGTCAATCTCTTCTTCAACTCTTGGAAACTTGCTTCACGTTCCTCTGTCCAATCAAAAGCTTGGCTCTTCCTCGTGAGTTGTGTAAGTGGTCCAGCTATCTTGGAAAAACCTTCAATAAACCTTCGGTAATATCCGGCTAGTCCAACAAAACTCTGGACCTCAGTCACAGTCTTAGGCCTTTCCCATTGCAAAATGGTCTCTGCCTTTGATGGGTCTACCATAATACCTTCCTTGGAAATCACATGACCTAGAAATTGAACTTCTTCCAACCAAAACTCGCATTTTGCCAATTTCGTATACAACTTCTTCTCCTTCAAAATCTGGAGAACTATACTGAGATGTTCAACATGCTCTTCTTGATTTTTAGAGTAGATCAGAATGTCATCGATAAAGACAACGACAAATCTGTCTAGGTATGGACCAAAAATCCTATTCATATAATCCATGAATATTGCAGGAGCATTCGTCACTCCGAATGGCATCACTTGATACTCATAATGCCCATAACGAGTTCGGAAAGCTATTTTAGGTACATCATCAACCTTGACACGAATCTGATGATAACCTGATCGCAAGTCTATCTTAGAGAAAACGGCGGCTCCCTTCAACTGATTCATCAAATCATCAATCCTCAGAAGTGGATACTTATTCTTTATAGTAACCTTGTTCAACTGACGATAATCAACACAAAGTCAAGAAGTTCCATCCTTTTTCTTGACTAGTAGCACTGGTGCTCCCCATGACGAAACACTAGGTCACACAAACTGTTTCTCCAATAGTTCCTCCAATTGCTTCTTTAATTTTACCAACTCTACAGGAGATATTCTATATGGTGCAATCGAAATAGGACCTGCTCCCGGCACCAAATCAATAGAGAACTCGATCTCCCTTTCCGGTGGCAAACTGGGTACATCATCAGGAAAAATCTCTGGAAACACATTGACGACAGGAATAACGCCTCACTCTTGACTTCTAAAGAAGATAGCAACATAAATCCTTGAGCTCCATCTCACAAAAATGACTTGACTTTAACAGCAGTCAAGAATCTAGAACTTTCTTCCTTAGGAAAAACTATGGTTTTGCTTGCACAATCTATCAGGATGTGGTTAGAAGATAACCAATCCATTCCAAGTATTATGTCTATCTCAACAAAAGGTAAACAAATTAAATTGACTGAAACCACACGATCCTTTATAACAATAGGACAGTTCATACATATCTTGGATGTAACAACAGGCTTGGCAGTTGGCGTAGAAACAATCAATTGAAAACTCAGAGAAGACACAGGCAGTTTCAATCATTCCACACAATCATACGCAATAAATGAGTGTGTTGCACCCGAATCATATAGCAAAATCAGGTGATTACCTTCAATGACACTTTCTCCTTAAATAAGATCTTCAGATTGAGAAGCTTCAGTTCCAGTCATCGTATATACTTGCCCTCCAGATCGTGGCTGAGTAGCACAAACATTACTCACAGCGGGCTTCCTTTCCAGCTGAGTGCAATCCCTAGAAACATGTCAAGGTTTTCTGCAGTTAAAGCATATCGTTCCTCTGATCAAATAATTTGTAGATATATGGCCACTATTTCCACACTTAAAACATCTTGGCGTAAACGCCACATTTTGACCAGTTCGGTTACCACTAGAACTTCCCCCAGCAGATGGACGTTGAGACTGACTTCCCGATGGTCTCGAATAAGGCTTGCGCTGAAACCGGTTATTGTTACTATTACCTCCTTTCTGGAACTAGTCGGTCCAAAGTTACGAAATCTTGGATCTCGGGACAGCTCCAACTCCTCGAGTCGTCGACAAGTTTCCATCAAAATAGGAAATTCCTTCATCCGCATAGGTAGCACTGCTCGTCTCAGTTCTACCCTCAGTCCATCCTCAAACTTATGGCATTTCCATATCTCGTCAGGTTGAATTTGAAAATACCTTGAGAACTGTAACAAGCTCTCAAACTTAGTAGCATACTCCCACACAGGCATGTTACCCTATCGCAAACCAAGAAATTCCATCTCCTTAGCATGTTGGGCACTACTAGAAAAGTACTTCTCCAGAAATAATTCACTAAATACCTCCCAAGTGATCTCAGTCTCTTCAGCTCGCAATAATTGGCGGGTTCCTCTCCACCAATTTTCAGCATCTCCTCTCAACATAAAAGTAGCATACGTCACCTTCCTATTCTCTGCGCACCCCATTTCTTCAAATACCCTTTCCAAGTCTTGAATCCAGAGACTCGCCTTCTCAGGGTCAAACTCGCCTCAAAACTGTGGCGGGTTATTGCGCCTAAACTCAGACAAATTCAGAGCATCAGCAGTTGCATCTTACTGTTGAGCAGCTCGTTGATTTTGCTGGGTAATCACTTCTGCCATTCGCTGTATAGCCTCAGCAGCTGCAGTCATTGGGTCCACATTACGTCTCACGTTTGCACGCGTTCCTCTTCCTCCAGACATCCTCTTTCTTCAACAAGACAAAACAAAGTCAAATGTAACCTTTCGAAAACAATTCACAGAGAATCACATAACACAAGCAAAAACAGACATAACCATAACCCCAAAAGACTCTAACTTGGGCTCTGATACTAACTAATGTAATACCCTTGTGGGGATGTTACATTTATGATGCAATAAAATAAAATAAAATTCAATTCTTACCCAAGTTGTAAAACATTTGATACGTAATTAATATTAGTGGTATTTTTTTTCCTTTATAACATTAAATAAAATAACACGGAATACAAAATAAAGCAAAACATAATCACACCATAATATACATATGATTTTTTTGTCTTAAATACACAAATAATTTACAACTACAAATATTTAACAAATCAGTAAAAAGACAACATAAAGCTAAAACATAACATTGCCCAAGTGCACCTCGAAGATTTCTAACCCTTCGATGGATCATCCTCAGAGAGATCATCGAAGGACAGACATCCTGGAGGTCCTACAGCTCTACGGACACGAGTCCGAGCTGTTGACTAAATACTGAGCTCACTAGGCGCATGGAAGATTCCTTCCCAGTAACGCCTAAGAGTCAGAGGCAACTCTAGATGTAAGTACAACGTAGTAGTAAATATAACATCTCCATCAAACTCTCTACATAGGGACACAGTCAGACGTCCCACGTATACTACAGATCCTCTATCCTCTCGCATACGCTAGGCCTCCGAACCTCCGTGAAACTCAAGTCTCACAAAACCGAAGAATCCCGGCAATGCCATGATCTAAAGATCAGTCCTGATGGTAAGAGTGATCGATCGGCTCGTCTTCCTCGTATAGTTCACTTGGCTGTCGCTCGTCCAGATACTATATCTCAAGAGGCTGTTCCTCCTCTTCTTCCTCAAACTCTTTACGGAAATATAAAATATCGAGAAAAGCATATAGAGAGGTGAGACAATCTACATCACTGCCAGCATGGCAATAATGAAAATGACAATACAACATATATCACAACAATACATAACATCATATCTCATATAGTATAGCAAAGCAATACATCATACATTTTAACACAGATTATAGTAAACATTAAAATGCAGATAATGAATGATACACACACTGACTCGTTCCTACTCCATGGACCTAAACACGGATATCTGAAAGAATGATTCGAAAAGAACTAATAGTACCTCAGGCTGCCCAACCAAACTATTGCATTGTCCAATGTCGTGTCTATAGCCCACAGTCTAAAACATCGTGTAGCAGTACACAGTCCAATACATCGTGCACTATAGGCATTGTACTAAATAGTCTCCACAAGATCTCGATTAAGAATAGTGCTTGTCAAGTTTATTAGTGTGCTGCCCATTACCACGGCCTAGAGGAGCAACCCACTGTCCATATGTGGAGTTCTCCGCACACTGATGCCTCCAAGTTCATATAATGAACCACACTACGCCTATCACACCACAACACGGTGTAATTCATCTCGTCAACCAATCACCAATTATCAACCAAATTGACACAACTCTCTAAGTATGATAAAAAATTACCAAAATACCCTTATTCTCAATATTTCACCATATTTACGAAAATACCCTCAGTCTCAATATACCAAGATATAGCATGTCTCCACTTGACAGTACTATCTCACAACATCTCCGGGTCCACCACTTTGGCCTGACAGTAAAACTCGCTGTATCATTTAGTCGCGTAGAAATTTTATCGCATTATCACAATCGCGTCGCTTTTACAAATGTTTTAAAATCACATAAATATATTTTGACATTTTTGGACATCACGTAATGTTTTTAAATCATTTTCTCAATCGCGTAAGATTTTTAAATCATTTACTTAACCATACAGCTTAAAATCATCATTTTAAATATGTGTAGACTATATCTAGTACTTTTAAACTACGTAGAATATTTTCCTTACATTATAAATATATTATGGAATCTTTTCATTTTATTTATCTGATTTTAGTAAATTTTGGCAGCATTTTGCCTAGAAAATCAGTATATGGTATTTTTAACGTTTTCCTCTAAATATTGTTCATTTTAACTTTAACCATCATTTACATCTTGAAACTTACTAACGCGCTTCAAAACTCGAAGAGTGAGATCTACGTTAGTATTTTTCAAGTGTTTTCTTTGATTCTTGCTTAAAATAAATTCTGCTAATTTAGAATTCTAGAACTAAGTTCATTCATTTTATTTCTCAAAGATTCATTAGAATCAAATTCTTTTGTAAATTAATTACTTAACCTATCTTAGAAAATAAAATGGCATGTTGGCCAAAATCAATCTAAATCATTCTCAAATATATTATTTTACCTAGATTCTTTAAATCATTGATTTAGAAAATAGTTGAGAACATTTTGGTTCTCTGTTTAATGGTAAGGTCGTGAGCCTCAATGTGTTCTTTGGAATACTCATATAATCGTTACATGTTATTCACATCCTAAATTAATAATCATATATCTATGAACATATACAATATATAAAGACATGCAATATATTTTAAAGCTATAGACATGCTTGAAAACAAATCAATGACAAATAGAAAAGCATTAAACAAACACATAAATAAATCCTTATGGATTCTTAACACACAAACAATCCATCTTCCTCATCACCATACAAGGTTGATGAGATTAAGTCTCCCTCTTACCTCTTGAAGACTAAGATCCTTTAATCTCTTCCTTCTCCTTGCTTTCTTGAAATCTAACACAAAACCCAAATAATTCTTAAATAATTAGGAAAATCACATACAAGACTTCATAATGGAAAACCATGGAACAAACATGGTTTAGAAAATCAAAAATCAAACTTTAAACCAAAGAATCAAAAACTTACCCTTTGGAAGTGAACAAAAGCTTTGATTTTGAACTAGAAAGAGTAGGTTTTTAACAAAATCTTGTGAAGGAAAAGTGTTTAGAATATAGTTTTGGTTTAGGAAATGTGAAGAGGTAGAATTATAGAAGATTGATGGTGGTGTTTTGGGTGTTGGCCGAAACATAGAGAGAAAAATAGAAGAGAAAGTTGATTGGTGTTCTTGGTATTTTTGGAGAGAATAGAAAACTTAGATTTAGATAAATGTTAAAATGAAATTTGAGAGTGTAATGGGAGGGGGGCTGCCGTGTGAGTGTTGTAGGAGAGGTTGAGTGTTTAATTTGTGTAACACCCCAAATTCTGACTATGTTAATAGTAATAGCAGAATTACGCTATTTTGTATTTTCTGTGTGTTATAAAAATAGTTTGACTGTTCTGAGATCATTTTTGATCATTTTGTGTGATTTGCTTCGAGTCAAGAAAATAATAATTTTCTAACCCAGAAAAATCTTAATTTAATTAATTGGAGTTGGGGGATCGTACTAAACCCAATTGATTGATATATATATTAATTTTGTAATTTTTAGGATTTAACTGTGTAATAAAATAATATTATATTATTATAATATTATTTTATTCAACTGTACCTACTGTCTTAAAAACAGTAAAAAATCTGCTTGTGGACTCAAAAAAGTTTGTGGGGCCTGCGTATAGTGTAACAATCAACGATTCTGACTGGACAGAATTTTGAACCAATAAGAATCAGTCAAAATAGGTGGCTTGACTTTTTAAACCAATAGGAGGGAGTCAAACAAAGAAGCATAGACTTCAATATGGACCCTTGGATAAAAAGCATAATTTAGATGCTTTTGATCATAACCGTTGATCTGATCAATGGTGTAAAACGAATCCTGATAAAACCACTAAGTAACATCCACCGTAGATGAGATCAATGGATAGGAAACTAAGTTGATTTTCAATGGCTAAGATGAAGTCAACAACAGTGGCTTGAATTTGATTAGTAACTAATTAAACCTAATTTGGTTAATCTAATGGCCTAATTAACAAGCTAAGTAAACTAAATTAATTGTTAATTTGTTATAATTTAATTCTTAATTAGATATCTTAATTTTAATTAGAGGTTATAATATATATAATTATATGTTTAATTAATTAGTTATATAGTTGGATAAGTAATTAAGATTGGTTAGGAAACTAAACCTAGTTAATTAGCTATTTGATTAGCAAATAATTGGACTTAAATTAAAAGCAAATTGAATCCCTAAACACCATTGGACCACACAATTTTGCAGTAGCCTTAGGAAGGCTTCTCCATGATTCTTGAACAATCCAAAAAGCCTTGCAAGTCAAGTGGATGACATATGCCATGTGCTAACCCATGTGCACTCAAAATAGGATATTTTCTTCATGCAAATCTCCTAATTTTTCTCTACAATCCCACGGCAGCAGCAGCCCCAAATTCACTCTCATAATTTCATTTTCTCTATCATCAAAAAGTTTACAACACTTTCTCTCAAAAATTCCAAGAACCAAGCAACCATTTTCCTTCCATTTTTCCTTAAGTGGTTTGGCCCTTGCACCTAAATACACTATCACTCACCTATAATTTTCACTCTCATCATTTCCTAAAGCTAAACAACATTCTAAACACTTTCCATTTAGGAAGTTTTCCCAAAATCACGCTCTAAGTGCTTTAAAATCTCACTTCTACCTTACTTCCCTAGAGGTAAACTTTGGTTTTTGTGATTTAAATTCATGTTTATGATTTTATAAACCATGTTTGTTCCATGGTTTGTTATTATTAAGCTTTGTTTGTGATTTTACTAATTGTTTTAGAATTGTTAGGAATTGATTGTGGTTCACACGAAAATAAGGAGAAGGAGAGGAGCTTGAAAAGCTTGTCTTCAAGAGGTAAGAGGGAGATTTAACCTCACCAACCAAGTTTTGGTGGTGTGAGGATGGTTTTGTATGGTGAAAAATCCATAAGGGTTCTTCACCGATTGTTTGATGCTATTTGATTGTGTTTGTGTTATGTATGATTGTGTTTTTATGCTTGCATGTGTGATAAAATGCTTAAAGCTTTGATATTATGTGTGTATGTATAATTATGAAAGCATGAGAATATATGTGTAATTTAGGGTGTGAACAACATGATGAATCGATTGTATGAGTACTCCAAAGAGTACTGAGGCTCACAGCCATATTGTGGAAAAGAGGACCAAAGTCCTCAAATTGATGAATTAAAATGAGAATTGAGCGATTTAAATGAATTCAAAAAATATTTGAGTATAGTAAGGTAAAATGATTTTCATATGTAGTAAAGAAAAGAAATAACAATTTTTGGGAAACAATGCAATTGCTGATTTTTAAAGGGGTTATACCGCAAATTTTTATAAAAGAGGGACTAAATTATAAATATTATGTAAATAAAGGGCCATTGTATAAATATTTATTTTTAGAGGGGTCATAGTGCAAATATCATTTTTTAGAAGGGTCATATTACCAATATTAATTTTTGAGGGACTATTTCATAAATATTAATTTGTAAGGGACTATTTTATAAATATTAATTTATAAGGGACTATTTCATAAATATAAATTTTATGAGGGGTTATTTCATAAATATGAGTTTTTGAGGGATTATTATGCAAATATGGAAAATAAAGTGAATTTTTAGTATTAAATGAGAAAAATAGTATTTTTGGATTTAAAATGTAAGAAAAATATTTACGCGATTTGAAAAGGTTGAAAAATTGCTACGCGATTTGAAAAGGCGACAAAATTGAGTCGCAATTGAGAAAATATGAAAATATGACTGCGCGATTAAAATACAGTAATAATACTGTTAGATTTTTGTGTGGACCCCGAATATATGATATAAATTGGAAATGTGAATAGTGCATAGTACATGTATTGGAAAGGTCCGATGGACTGTATGAGGCTAGTTGCCTAGGAGAGACTACACCTCTTGAGTGGGTGCGATATGCGTAGTGTAAGTCACTAGTTGACTTTGGGGGCATTGGGGTGCGAGTTGCCTACAATGGGCAGTTGGTAGCTCTTCTGTGCCGTAGGTTAGACCGACGCAACACACCAATGATCCTAATCGAGACACTATCGTTAATCAAGATCTAATAAAGACTGTTGTGTATATGTTGGATGTGCAAGACTGAGCACGTGGTCCGAGGCATGTTGGTACCGACAAATCTTTTCGATCACTCTCTCCGACTTGAGTTGTAGTTCCATGGAGTAGGAAATTGAGTCTGTGTGCATACATATAATGATAGCAGGTATTATCGTAATTTCTGTTATGATAATTGATTTATTGGTTATTAGATTATTGATAATGGCATGATTGTAATTATGATATCATACATATTTTATGATGATAATGATGTTAGTGGCATAACTGTAATTATGGTATGATAGATGTATGAAATATTGTATATGTTTATCTTCATTGCTACCATACTGGTATTAGCATAGGTGATCTCACCTCTTTGTATGCATGTTCTGTATTATATTTATATTTGTCAAGACGTCGAGCAAGAGATAGAGCGAGAAGCTGAGGAGGAGCAGATTCCTGCTGAGGACGATAAGTTTTGAAGAGATGGAGATGCCTAGTTTCCTTGGCTACCTGAAGCTGACATTCATTGGGGGAGATGAGGCATGGACTGTAGATTTAGAAAGAGAGAGTATTTACTATATAGGAGACCTAAATATTAGATTGAGTAGGCAACATTTAGGACACCATTACTTTTCTGTTAATCTTTTTGTACAACTAGAGTTCCCAATATCTATTAGGTAGTATTGGGGAGCTTACTATCGTACTCCCAGTGCGATTAGTATTGTGTCGTCTGCTCGGACACCTGTCCGTAGGACTGCACCTCATGATGGATTCCTATATGCTGAGGAATCTGAGGAGGACCCGTCTGAGGGTTCTGTTGTCTAGTAGGACTTGGGCAATATAATAGTTTAAGTTAAAGTTTAAAGTTTAAATATTTTAAAAGTCTAGTTTGTAAAATATTTAAGTATGACAGTACCAAAGGCTTGTATGTATATATAATGTGAATTATTGTGACAATATTGTTATGTTTTTATTTTATGCTAAGTTTATCTTATTATTATCAAGAAATTTTATAACTTGTATTTATATTACAAGCACGATTTCTAATGAAGGGGTAATTTAGTAATTAAGCAACATCAAGTGTGGCGCCCTAAGGAGGGTGTTACATTTGGATAGTAAATATCCATATGTATTCACACTTTGAAGCACATGGCTTATGTCACTTGGAGGGTTCAAGAACCTTGTAGAACTTGTGAGAATTTGGCCATCTAGCCTCCTTTGGCCGTGGGACTCCTTGGGGTTTAGGGGACTTGATTTGATTTCCATTATAGTTAATTACAAGCTAATTAAATAGGTAATTAATTAGGTTAAGCCTCCTATTAACACTTAATTAACATTCTAATTGTATAACTAATTAGTTTAATATATATTAGCATATATTATAACCTCTAAACAAAATTAGGACATCTAATTAATAATTAGATTATAACTAATCAACAACTAGGTTGCTTACTTAGTTTGTTAATTAGGCAATTAGATTAACCAAATTAGGTTTAATTAGTTACTAAACAAAGTTAAGCCACTATATTTGACCTAATCTTAACCATTGAATTCAACTTTAATTCCTAGCCTTTGATTTGATCTAAGGTGGATATTGCTTAGTGATTAAACTAGAATTGTTCTTACACCATTGATTTGATCAACGGTTAAGATCAAAGATTCCAAAACAAGCTTCTACATCTAACGGTCCACAATGAAGTTTTTGCCTCTTTGTTTGACTACTTCTCATTGGTTTAAAATAGTCAAGTCACTTTCGTTGACTTGCTCCTATTGTTTTAGAATTTGGTCCAGTCAGATTCATTGACTGCTTTTCTAAACGCGGGTCCCACAGACTTTTAAGGGTCCATGGTCATTTTGAAGCAGATTTCTACTGTTTTTGAAATAATAGGTACTGTTAAATAAAATAATATTATAATAATATAAAATTATTTTATTGCATAGTTAAATCCTAAAAATTAAAAGATTAATATATATATCAATCAGAATTGGGTTAAGATCCCTCAACTCCAATTAATTAAAATAAGATTTTTCTGGCCAGAAAATTATTATTTCCCTGGCTCGGAGCAAATGACATACAACAGTCAAATACACTCACAAAACAGTCAAATTCATTTTACTACTCACAGAAATTACAAAACAGCACATTTCAAGATTATGTTATAATTAACCCAAAAGTTGGGGTGTTACAGCCCTCATTTTCTCTTGAATCATTTTTACTTTCTCTATCGTTTGTTGCACCATTTCAGGTCCTATGGTCATACTCTCTCCATCTTGATACCAACACAAAGGTGTTCGGCATCGTCACCCGTATAGCGCTGCATAAGGTGCCATCCCTATACTTGAGTGAAAACTGTTGTTATAGGTGAATTCTACCAATGGCAAGAACTCATCCCAACTCTTTTTTTGTTCTAACGCACAAGCTCTTAGCAGATCCTCCAGTGACTGTATAGTTCTCTCTATTTGACCATCAGTTTGGGGATGGTAGGCAGAACTCAAACAAAGTTTAATCCTCATTGCTTCATGTAGACTTTGCCAAAATCTTGATGTAAATCTCGGATCTCTATTAGAAATGATACTAGAAGGTACACTGTGAAGTCTAACAATTTCACCAATGTACACTTGGGTCAATTTCTCTGTTGGATACTTGATATTGATTGGCAAGAAGTGAGCAGACTTCATAAGTCGATCAACAACAACCCATATAGAATCATGACCTTTTCTAGTCGTTGGCAATCCAGTAACAAAATCCATTGCAATACTATCCCATTTCTATTCTGGAATAGTTAAGGGTTGCAGCATACCTGCTGGTCTTTGATGTTTAACCTTTGCCTTTTAACACACAAGACAATATGACACGTGCCCAGCAACATCTCTCTTCATTCCAGGCCACCAAAATAATAGCTTCAAGTCTTGATATATCTTGGTTATTCCGGGATGTATACTTAACCAGCTAGTGCGAGCTTCATCAAGAATCGCTTTCCTAAGATTGAGATCGCTCGGTATACAAATCCTACCTTTGAACCTTAACACCCCGTCAAATCCTTCCTCAACTGTTGCCACACGACCTGGCCTCAAGAATTCCCTTTTGTTCTGCAAAAATTGATCATCTTCTTGCTTTTCTCAGATTTCTTCTAGCAAATCATTCAAAATAATGACCATATTCAAACGAATTCTTCTTGGCACTAATTCTATTGAAAGCCACATATCTCTAAATTGCTCTATCAATTTTTCCTCTTTGACCATTGCAACGCCCCTTTTTCCCAAGGGAACGTCACATTATCAATTACAATACGGAAATAAAAATTATATGAGTTAAGACCCGGTTCATTTTAATAATACGTATATGTACTCGATTATAGTTGGGTATTTAAATTGGTGAGTATATTATATATTTTTTTTTCGTTGTAGTTATAACAATCATAATTAATAACCATGTTGACGAAGCATAAATGGGACAATGAATGAAACAGAAGTAAAGCATACATAGGAATTAACGTTGCATCATTATATGTATATATATATATCAAATTATTTAGTCACAAAGCATGGTACATCAAAAAGCAAAACTATACCTGCCCCCAAAGGATTATACATAAGTATCCCCACGGTATCAGAATATATAGCCCACTATAGACAAAACATCAGGCCCCCAAAATAAAATACTGGTAGCCCTCAGTAGCTACAACTCAAGTCAGTCCCTCAAGTGAGGAGGAATCGAGTCAGGATCCTTTTTAGGATCCTCTTCGGGGTCGTCCTCAGGAACTTCTTCGGGATCTTCCTCAGGATCTTCTTCGTCAGAGGAAATCACAATAGGAATCGCAGAGTCACGGGACGGGGCCCGAGCTGTGGAACGAAAAGAGTCTTCCCGCGGAGTGAAATAACAGTCACCCCACATCTCGCGTATCGGTAGTTGAAACTCTAAACGTAAACTAATATAGCAGGTGAAGACAGGCGGCTCGTGGCGTCTCCAGGCTAGAGATATCGATACATCCCCCGTATAGACGCAACGCTCAGAACCATAGTTGATGTACCAACACTCTGGCCCTCCCAAGAAAGTCAGGTGCACATCTCCCAAAAATCTCCGCGTGCTTGGCTCCATATTCTTCCGCAGTCGCTCAGTCGAGATGAGGCCAAAAACCAGGGGAGTCGGGAGCTTCCAGTTCCTTGCAGTTATCTTCTATGGAACACAGTATACAGACAAAACAGTAATGGAGAGACAGAGAAGAAGTAAGACATCCTACCATCATTACCAATTATAGCATCGAGAAACCAAACGGCGCAAAGCGCCCACATAGCATTTATGACAGCAATAATGGTAATAAACATTCAATAGCAATTATGATCAACCAAACAGTTCTAGGCAGTCGTATACATATAGATATATCAGAAGTACAACTGTTCCAATTATAATAACAATGTATGCCAGATAATTCATGGACTCACTATGCACACGTGCCCTCAATAACCAAAATCCTACTCCATGGAGCTAGACACAAAACAGTCAGAGAGAACGATCAGAAGGTATGTCTGTATTCCTTGGCTGCCCAGGCCCTCAAGTGCTATAATTCTCAAATTATCATCGTGTACATCATGGCATTTTACAAGACATTCTACCCAGATCTCGATATAGGACAGCGTCTCGGTCCAGATCGTTAGTGTGTTTGCATCGGTCTGCCCTACGGACAGAGAGCTACCAACTGCCCATTGCGAGGTACTCGCACCCTGACGCCCCCAAGGTCAACGAGTGACCTACACTAGTCTATTCGTGCCCGCACCAAGGTGTGGTTCAACTCCTAGGCTACCGGCCTTAACCAAGTCCAACGAACAATCTTTTTCTTTTTGTTCAATGCATGACACAATCATACTCTTCATGACCAACTAAGTCCATCATGCTTCAAATGCATATCATATCATTTAACAACAAGAATTGATCCTATTCACGGATCCACAACAAGTCAATAGTACATTTTAAGGATAACCACAATTTCCATTCATAGTCATGATAGAAGTCAACCATTAAATTCATTATGTGCCTCACAAGCTCACCCATACTCATGTTCTTCCCTGTTTATGAATCCCTAATTAATTTCTAGTCATCCAATTATTTATGATTTATGTGCTTTTATTAATCCAAGGGTTTTGAGTCCAGGAAGATACACGGCCAGAATCACCAACAAAGTCACAGATTTAATTGCTAGGTATTGGGTGATAAACCATACTTGTGAATTCAACGGAGACAATGTATTTAGTGGAGGATTGAGGCTGCCACTCGACGAAAAATAACATGGCAGAAAGATGAAAGATGGGAGAACATTTTATAACAAGATTGGATAAAAATCAATTTCTGTCGGATGGAGGTTCTGTCGAATGGAGATCAAAACTGTCAAATTTTTCCAGAAGGTCAGCAGAAATCCTAATCCGACGGATGTAGGTGTCGACGTTGGAGAAATCCCCCAAGGGTCGAACCGACGAAAAACACTGGTCAGAAACTCTAATTTGACGGATCTTGACATTCTACTCGACGAATATTAACTTTGGGAAGCTTTTGTTAAATGGACAGAAAATCTACTTGACGGGTATGTTTGTTGATGGGTATTAGCATTCTAACTCGACGAATATGTCACTCAGCGGATGTGGTCATTCAAATTCGACAGATTTTGCATTGGAGGAGTTTCTCTTCTAAGTGGTCAGAAACTCTAATTCGACGGGTTTTGCCTGAAGATTAATTTCGACGGACATGGTCAGGAGTTCATACTCGACGGATTTTGACATTGCACTAAATGACCAGGAATCAAATTAGACGAGCATGGCCAGGGGTTCATACTCGACGGATTTTAACATTTCACTAGATGATTAGGATATCATATTCGACGAGTTTGGCCAGGAGTTCATACTCGATAAATTTTAACATTTTACTAAGTGATCAAGACATCAAATTCGACGGGTTTGGCCAGGAGTTCACACTCGACGGATTTTAACATTTCACTAAATGATTAGGATATCATATTCGACGGGTTTGGCTAGGAGTTCATACTGTTACTAGTTTTCACATGAAATTTCCAAATTTCTAGGCTAAACACCGTGACCATCTGAGAACCAATCGGAAGTCATTCCCTTCCATATTGCACGTTCCAATACATCCAGATATATATCAAAACACACAAACAATCAAATAGTACACATACAATACAAACAACATTCAAAAACAGAATGACCCTCAACACTAATCACAGACATTCCTAAATGCTAAAATAGGTTGAGGAGGGGTGTCTTCCTCTTACCTTAGAGAAGCACAAAGAAAGGTTGCTCCTTTTTGGTCAGGATTTCATTTTCAGCTTCCAGGAAATCCTTAAACATTTAAACTTGCAAAATCAGGACCCAATATTGAAATGAATACCCATGGTCATCAAAATGATAGTGGGTTACGAAAATGAGAAGAGAGGAAGAAAAAGCTAAGAGCTTTACCTTAAAGCTCCAACCTTTAAGCTTCAAAGACGTAAGAGAATGAAGATGGAGGAAATGCAGAACTTTGAAGATGATTTCCTCAATGATGGTGGTCCTCCAAACACAAAATGGTGCAAGGGGTGTGACATTTTTTTGAAGAACAAAATGGAGGTGTGGGTGGACGGTGTTGCTGCTGTGGGGTGAAAGAGAAGAGAGAAGGATTAGTGAATAGTAACTGCGTATTGGGAGGAGGGGAAATGTCAGGAAGAAAATGAATTAGACCCCTTAATTTAAACGTGCTGCACAAAATGGGCGGAGAGAGAAATAATAAAAATAATGGTTGGAAGAAGCTTCCTTGAGAAGCTTCGCGCGCTCCTCGATAAAGTACATAGTAAGCTTATCTCCAAATTAAATACATCTGACAGATGATTAATTACACTGTGGAATTATTTTCTCAGTGAATAAAATTTACAATTGATGAAAATAATATTTTATTATTCATCAGATAATCTTATGATACCGCAATTTTATTTAACAGATAAAACCTTGAAAAATACAAATCTCGCAAACTGTGCCCGGCCTCGGGTTTAGTAAGATCCCCCGTTGACACGTTGACATTTCAAAGTTTACCAGCCTCAGGAAAAATATTCTATTTTCCCCAGCTCCACTCAGTGTACACGCAAAATGAAAAATATATTAAAATATTCATCATTTCCAGAAAAATTCACAAAAAATCCTAAAAAATCATAAATATTATTAAATGATCGTTTATAATGAAATAAAGAATTTTTGGGATGTTACAACACTCCCCTTCTAAAAAGGAATTTCGTCCTCGAAATTTGCATACCTTAGAATAACTGTGGGTGTTGCTCCTTCATCTTGTTTTCCAGCTCCCAGGTTGCATCTCCTGTCACCTCGTTCCAGATTACTTTCACCTATGCAATCTCCTTGATTCTTACAGGAGACGTCTTATAAGTTAAGTTTTCTTTTAATTGTACTGCATCCGGTGCTATGACATGACTTTGGTCAGGAAGGTATTTTCGAAGTTGTGACACATGAAAAACATTATGAATGTTTGAAAGGAAAGGAGGTAAGGATATTTGGTACGCCACAGGACCTACACGACGAATGATTTGGTATGGTCCAAGGAATTTAGGAGTGAGTTTTCTAGATTTTAAAGCCCGGCCGGCCTACCCCAGTCGTAGGTGTGACTTTCAGGAATACATGCTCGCCTTCCTCAAACTCAAGAGGTTTTCTCATTCGGTCTGCATAACTCTTTTGCCGACTTTGAGCCGTTCTCATCTTTTCCTGAATTATCTTAACCTTCTCAGTTGTCTGCTTTATAATCTCTAGTCCAACAGTAAGGCGCTCGCCGTCTTGGTACCAACACGGAGGTGTTCGACACCGTCGTCCATACAGAGCTTCATAGGGTGCCATCCCTATGCTCGAATGATAATTGTTGTTGTAGGTGAATTCTATCAAGGGTAGAATGTCATCCTAACTTCCAGTTTGCTCTATGGTACAGGCTCTAAGTAAATCCTCCAAAGATTAGATCGTCCTCTCAAATTGACCGTCGGTCTGCGGATGATAAGTAGAACTCAGACGTAACTTCGTCCCCAACGCTTCTTGCAAACTCTTCCAGAGATTTGAAGTAAATCTCGGATCTCTATCCGAAATAATACTCATAGGCACACCATGTAGTCTAACAATTTCTCCAATATAGATCTGAGTCATTCTCTCCAGTTTGTATTTTATGTCGATCGGTAGAAAGTGGGCCAATTTCGTGAGTCGGTCCACAATTACCCAAATCGAATCATGACCTTTTCTTGTCCTTGGCAATCCGACTACAAAATCCATTACAATACTGTCCCACTTCCATTTCGGAATAGACAATGGTTGCAGCAAACCCGCTGGTCTCTGATGTTCCACCTTAGCTTTTTGACAAACTAGACAAGTTGATACACGTCTAGTGACGTTACTCTTCATTCCATGCCACCAGAACAACTTCTTCAAGTCTTGGTACATTTTTGTTATGCCTGGATGCATACTCAGCTGGCTTGTATGAGCATGGTTAATGATGTATTCTCTAAGCTCTTTGTCATGGGGAATACAAACTCTTCCACGAAACCTCAGAATTCCATCCATTCCTTCCGCAAACTCTGTTTCATCTCTTTGCTCCACTTGCTCTCTCACTTCTTGCAAGAACTTGTTAATCTTCTGCTTTTCCTTTATGTCATCCAGTAGCTCACTTGTGATGGTAACCATATTCATGCAAATCTTTCCAGGTTGTAACTCCACAAAAGACCACACATCTCTAAACTGCTCTAGCATATCCTTTTCCTTGATCATCAGGGCAGAGACACTGATCATCTTCCTACTTAGAGCATCTGCCATAACATTTGCCTTGCTAGGGTGATACATAAGTTGGAAATCATAATCCTTCAGGAATTCTAACCACCTTCGTTGCCTCATGTTCAACTCCTTCTGATCATACAAATACTTCAGACTCTTGTGATCGCTGAAAATGTTGAACGTTGCTCCGTAAAGAAAATGCCTCCATATCTTCAGAGCAAAAACTACAGCCGCTAACTCCATGTCGTGCGTCGGGTAATTCTTCTCGTGCACTCGCAACTGCCTTGAAGCATAAACCACTACTCTTCCATGCTGCATAAGTACAGATCCTAGCCCTTGGTATGAAGCGTCACAGTACACTTCGAACTGCTCATTCAGATCGGGTAGCACTAACACCGGTGAGGTAGTCAGTTGATTCTTCAACTCTTGGAAACTTTGCTCACAGTTGTCGGTCCACTCAAAAGCTTGGTTTTTCCTCGTGAGTGGTGTAAGTGGTCCAGCAGTCTTGGAGAATCCCTTAATGAACCTCCGGTAATATCCAGCTAAACCCACGAAGCTTCGAATCTCCGTCACGGATGTTGGTCTTTCCCATTGCAGCACTACGTCCACCTTCGATGGATCCACTGAAATCCCATCCTTCGAGATCATGTGACCCAGAAACTTAACTTCTTCTATCCAGAACTCACATTTTGACGGCTTGGCATACAATTCCTTCTCCTTCAGAATCTGAAGAACTACACTGAGGTGTTCAGCATGGTCCTCTTGATTTTGAGAGTATACCAGAATGTCATCAATGAAGACCACAACGAATCTGTCCAAGTAAGGACGAAAGATTCGGTTCATGTAGTCCATAAAGATAGCTGGTGCGTTCGTCACACCAAACGGCATCACGAGGTATTCGTAATGACCGTATCGGGTATGAAAAGCTGTCTTGGGTATATCCTCCGTCTTCACTCGTATCTGATGATACCTAGACCACAGATCGATCTTTGAAAACACCGCTGCTCCTTCAGTTGGTCCATTAAGTCATCAATTCTCGGGAGTGGATACTTGTTCTTAATCGTTACCTTGTTCAGTTGCCGATAGTCCACACATAATCTTGAGGTGCTATCCTTCTTGTGAACTAACAGCACTGGTGCTCCCCATGGTGACACACTTGGCCTGACAAATTGCTTTTCCAAAAGCTCTTCTAGCTGTTTCTTGAGCTCAACTAACTCTGTCGGTGCCATCCTATATGGTGCTATAGACACGGGACCAGCTTCCGGTACTAGGTCGATAGCAAACTCTATCTCTCGAGCCGGTGGTAAACCAGGTACATCATCAGGAAAGACTTCGGGAAACTCATTCACCACTGGAATTGTGTTCACATCAACCTCGTTCTCGACTTTCAAAGAAGACAGTAGCATGTATCCTTGAGCTCCTTCTTTCAAGAGAGCTTGAACTCAGTTGGCCGTCAAAAATCTAGAATTCTCCTCTATGGGAAAAACTATGGTCTTTCTGGAACAGTCTAACAGAACATGGTTGGAAGATAACTAGTCCATCCCTATGATAATATCTAGTTTGGAAAGGGGTAAACAGATCAAATCGACCGAAAAGGTTCGACCTTCAACAACCAATGGACAATTTAGACAGACTTTGGTAGTAACTACCAGTTTATCAGTGGGGGTAGAAATAGTTAAGTCAAAAGGTAAAGACGACACAGATAGACCCAGTCTTTGCACACAGTCATATGATATAAAAGAATGGGTTGCCCCAGAGTCATACAGCACAGTTAAAAGATTACCTTCTATGGTACCTTCCCCCTATATCAAATCTTCGGATTCGGAGGCCTCAGCTCCGCTCATAGTGTAGACTCGCCCTCCAGCCTGTGTTTTCTTGGCTCTTGCAGCATTCACTGAAGGTTCGGCCTTCGTTTGATTGCGTCTCGGGACACGTGGCGGGTTTGCCACATTTGAAGCAGATGAATCCCTTCATGGTACAGTCCCTTGTGAGATGGTCTTTCCCACACTTCGACATCCGGAAGGATATCGTGTTCTCGCGCGATTCGGTTCCCAGTAGAACCTCCACCGAACTTCCACCCATGGCTTGTTGCCGATTCCCGTGGCCTGGGAGTCTGCCTTCTTACGGAAACGGTTAGCACTTTATCACGCCGCCTCTCTAGAATCTCGTAGGCCCAAAGTTTCGCTCCTCATGTCTCTAGATTGCTCCGAGCCTCTACATCACACAAGAAGTATCCAGTAGTCGTGAGAATTCATTGATCCTCAAGGTGATCACAGCCTTCTTCACTTCATACCTCGTCCTTCCAGTAAATCTTTGGCACTTCCATGCTTCATCCGGTTGGTTCGAAAGTACGTCGAAAAAGCGTGACAAGTTTTCAAATTTTACTGTGTACTCGCTAACAGTCATATTTCCTTGTCGCAGGTTGATGAATTCTGACTCCTTCGCATGCCTTGCGCTCGCAGGAAAATACTTATCCAAGAACTGTTCCTTGAATAAGCCCCAAGTAATCTCTCGGTTCGCAGCTTCCAGCATTTACTGCACTCCATTCCACCAATTTTCAGCATTGCCTACCAACATAAATGTAGCATAGTTCACCTTCTTGTCCTCGGCGCAGCTCATTCCTTGAAAGACTTTCTCCAATTCCTTGACCCACAGACTAGCCTTGTCCAGATCAAATTCTCCTTTGAATTGAGGAGGGTTATGGTGTTGAAACTCTGCTAAATTCTGAGCATCAGCAGTGGCCTCTAGCTGTTGAGCAGCTCGTTCTTGTTGTTGTGCAACTCTCTTTTGCTGCTGAGCAACTTGCTCGGTTTACTGTGCGACGGCCTCAGCCATCCTCTGCATCGCTGTAATAGCTGCTGCCATATCTTCCCTTCGTGCCATCTTACTTTCTTAGATCAGATTAACTGAAAACATAGAAAAGTCAGTTGCATTCACTAGGAACACCAAACAATACACCTTTACGTATACTACTCAGAGAACACACAGAACAAACAAGACAAACTCAATCACAAGACCCAAAGAAACATAAATCGGGGCTCTGATACCAACTTAGTGGAATGCCCTTTTTTTCCAAGGGAACGTCACATTGTCAATTACAATGCGGAAATAAAATTATATGAGTTAAGACCCGGTTCATTTTAATAATATGTATATGTACTCGATTATAGTTGGGTATTTAAATTAGTGAGTATATTATATATATATATTTTTTTTTTTTTCGTTGTTGTTATAACAATCATAATTAATAACCATGTTGACGAAGCATAAATGGGACAAGGAATGAAACAGAAGTAAAGCATACATAGGAATTAATGTTGCATCATTATATGTATATATATATATATATATCAAACTGTTTAGTCACAAAGCCTGGTACATCAAAAAGCAAAACTATACCTACCCCCAAAGGATTATACATAAGTATCCCCACGGTATCAAAATATACAGCCCACTATAGACAAAACATCAGGCCCCCAAAATAAAATACTGGTAGCCCTTAGTAGCTACAAGTCAAGTCGGTCCCTCAAGTGAGGAGGAATCCAGTCAGGATCCTTTTCAGGATCCTCTTCGGTGTCGTCCTCAGGAACTTCTTCGGGATCTTCCTCAGGATCTTCTTCATCAGAGGAAATCACCATAGGAATCGCAGAGTCACGGGACGGGGCCCGAGCTGTGGAATGAAAAGAGTTTTCCCGCGGAGTGAAATAACGGTCACCCCACATCTCGCGTATCGGTAGTTGAAACTCCAAATGTAAACTAATACAGCAGGTGAAGACAGGCGGCTCGTGGCATCTCCAGGCTAGAGATATCGATACATCCTCTGTATAAACGCAACACTCAGAACCATAGTTGATGTACCAGCACTCTGGCCCTCCCAAGAAAGTCAGGCGCACATCTCCTAAAAATCTATACGTGTGTGGCTCCATATTCTTTTGCAATCGCTCAGTCGAGATGAGGCCAAAAACCAGGGGAGTCGGGAGCTTCCGGTTCCTTGCAGTTATCTTCTATGGAATGCAGTATACGGACAAAACAGTGACAGAGAGACAGAGAAGAGGTAAGATATCCTACCATCATTACCAATTATAGCATCGAGAAACCAAACGGCGCAAAGCGCCCACATAGCATTTATGACAGCAATAATGGTAATAAACATTCAATAGCAATTATGATCAACCAAACAGTTCTAGGCAGTCGTATACATATAGATATATCAGAAGTACAACAGTTCCAATTATAATAACAATGTATGCCAGATAATTCATGGACTCACTATGCACACGTGCCCTCAATAAGCAAAATCCTACTCCATGGAGCTAGACACAAAACAGTCAGAGAGAACGATCAGGAGGTATGTCTGTATTCCTTGGCTGCCCAGGCCCTCAAGTGCTATAATTCTCAAATTATCATCGTGCACATCATGGCATTTTACAAGACATTCTACACAGATCTCGATATAGGACAGCGTCTCGGTCCGGATCGTCAATGTGTTTGCATCGGTCTGCCCCACAGACAGAGAGCTACCAACTGCCCATTGCGAGGTACCCGCACCCTGACGCTCCCAAGGTCAACGAGTGACCTACACTAGTCTATTCGCACCCGCACCAAGGTGTGGTTCAACTCCTAGGCTACCGGCCTTAACCAAGTCCAACGGACAATCTCTTTCTTTTTGTTCAATGCATGACACAATCATACTCTTCATGACCAACTAGGTCCATCATACTTCAAATGCATGTCATATCATTTAACAACAAGAATTGATCCCATTCACGGATCCACAACAAGCCAATAGTACATTTTAAGGATAACCACAATTTCCATTCATAGTCATGATAGAAGTCAACCATTAAATTCATTATGTGCCTCACAAGCTCACCCATACTCATGTTCTTCCCTGTTTATGAATCCCTAATTAATTTCTAGTCATCCAATTATTTGTGATTTATGTGCTTTTATTAATCCAAGGGTTTTGAGTCCAGG
Source organism: Ormosia semicastrata (assembly GCA_029884595.1). Taxonomy (NCBI): domain Eukaryota; kingdom Viridiplantae; phylum Streptophyta; class Magnoliopsida; order Fabales; family Fabaceae; genus Ormosia; species Ormosia semicastrata. The sequence continues at coordinate 59,529,110 of JAQQTO010000063.1, forward strand.
AAGATACACGACCAGAATCACCAACAAAGTCACAGATTTAATTGCTAGGTATTGGGTGATAAACCATACTTCTGAATTCGACGGAGACAATGTATTTAGTGGACGATTGAGGCTGCCACTCGACGAAAAATAATATGGCAGAAGGATGAAAGATGGGAGAACATTTTATAACAAGATTGGATAAAAATCAATTTCTGTCGGATGGAGGTTCTGTCAAACGGAGATCAAAACTATCAAATTTTTCCAGAAGGTTAACAGAAATCCTAATCCAACGGATGTGGGTGTCGACATTGGAGAAATCCCCCAAGGGTCGAACTGACGAAAAACACTGGTCAGAAACTCTAATTCGACGGATCTTGACATTCTACTCGACGAATATTAACTTTGGGAAGCTTCTGTTAAATGGACAGAAAATCTACTCGACGGGTGTGTCTCTCGATGGGTATTGGCATTCTAACTCGACGAATATGTCACTCGACGGATGTGGTCATTCAAATTCGACGGATTTTGCATTGGAGGAGTTTCTCTCCTAAGTGGTCAGAAACTCTATTTTGACGGGTTTTACGTGAAGATTAATTTCGACGGACATGGTCAGGAGTTCATACTCGACGGATTTTGACATTGCACTAAATGACCAGGAATCAAATTCGACGGGCATGGCCAGGGGTTCATACTCGACGAATTTTAACATTTCACTAGATGATTAGGATATCATATTCAACGGGTTTGGCCAGGAGTTCATACTCGACGGATTTTAACATTTTACTAAGTGATCAAGACATCAAATTCGACGGGTTTGGCCAGGAGTTCACACTCGACGGATTTTAACATTTCACTAGATGATTAGGATATCATATTCGACGGGTTTGGCCAGGAGTTCATACTGTTACTAGTTTTCACATGAAATTTCCAAATTTCTGGGCTCAACACCGTGACCATCCGTGAACCAATCGGAAGTCATTCCCTTCCATATTACACGTTCCAATACATCCAAATATATATCAAAACACACAAACAATCAAATAGTACACATACAATACAAACAACATTCAAAAACAGAATGACCCTCAACACCAATCACAGACGTTCCTAAAGGCTAAAATAGGTTGAGGAGGGGTGTCTTCCTCTTACCTTAGAGAAGCACAAAGAAAGGTTGCTCCTTTTTGGTCAGGATTTCGTTTTCAGCTTCTAGGAAATCCTTAAACATTTAAACTTGCAAAATCAGGACCCAATATTGAAATGAATACCCATGGTCATCAAAATGACAGTGGGTTACGAAAATAGGAAGAGAGGAAGAAAAAGCTAAGAGCTTTACCTTAAAACTCCAACCTTTAAGCTTCAAAGACGTAAGAGAATGAAGATGGGGGAAATGCAGAACTTTGAAGATGATTTCCTCAATGATGGTGGTCCTCCAAACACAAAATGGTGCAAGGGGTGTGACGTTTTTTTGAAGAACAAAATGGAGGTGTGGGTGGACGGTGTTGCTGCTGTGGGGTGAAAGAGAAGAGAGAAGGATTAGTGAATAGTAGCTGTGATCTGTTATTAATGTCAGCTCTTTTATGTTCTTTGTTTGATCTAATCGGATTCCAAATGTGCTTAATTATTGACATTTAGCTAAGTTTCTAATTTAGAGTTGTCTTTGGATGTTTATTGTGAAACTATGCTTAAATGTGGTTATAAACACTCATAAACGTATTGTGATTTTCAGGAGATCTATGAGTAATGGAATCCATTGGTATTGAACTATTGAGAAGAGAGTTAAGAGAATTAAGGGAATCAGTATCAACCCCTAGAAGCAAAGGAAGAAGGGCATTCATGAAGAATCAAGGCTGGATTAGAAGAAAATGATCAACACGGCCCGTGTCAAATGACACGGGGTAGGCCGTGTACTTCTCTGACTTCACGAGGAAGAGTCAATTTCAAGCCTTGACCGAGAACACGGCCCGTGTCATATGACACGGGGTGGGCCGTGTTCTTCTCTGACTTTGGAATAGCTGGGAATCTGTCATCAGAATTGGACACGGGTTGGGCCGTGTAACATGACACGGCCCGTGTCATCGACTCAAAAGTTTAATTTCATGTTTTAATGCTAAATTAGGTTCCCAAACCTATAAATAGGGTTGCTTAAAGTCCCTAAAGGAGATCTGGAAAAAGAGAGCCGTCAAGGAAGCTGAGAGAAACACGAAGACCAAGAAGGGGAAGGATTCGATTGAGGATTGGAGACTCGGATTCGAGCGATCAAAGATCAATCACTCTCAAGCCTTGGAAACTAGTTTGATCTTTAATTTTTCTTTTCTTCTTTTGTTCTGAACAATGTTTTATTTTAATTCTTCTTCTGTTTTTGAATTTGTCATGTGTGGCTAAACTTCTTGATTGGTTAAGGGAGTATGAAACTCTAGTTTTGATTATGTGGTCCTTGCATATTTCTTTATATCAATACAATTATGTTTTTATTCATATGTTTCTGTTCTTAAATCAATATAAAGGTTTTTATATTCTTGCCAAATTTCGAGAGTGGTAAAACTAGGATTGCTATGCGCGGTTGCGGTGGTATGACTAGTGAGACATATGATCTAAGTAATTTAATCTCGGTGTGTGATTAGACCTTAGTGTGATTGGTTTTCTAATTTTTAATGCAATCATTAGGGAGATGTAAGAGCGGTTGCTTTACAAATAACTAATGGTTAGGGTTTGATTTGAGCGGTTGCTGAATTAAGCGAAACTTAAGGAAAACAAGGGATTTATCTCACAATTGCATAAGAACATAATTGACCATGTTGGTATAAAGAGTATGTAAGTTAGCATAATCATATAAATCTAGTAGTGGATTCCATCTCTTAACCAATATCTTTAACTTAATAATTCAATTTGTGTTTACTGTTTGGGTTTAAGTTTAATTTCTTTTGTTAGTTTTAATTAACAAAACCCCCTTTTTAATTTTACTGTTTAATTTTCATCAGAGTTTAATTTAGGAATTAAATTGATAGTGTTAATTGAATTGGTTCTCTGTGGATCGACCCTTGCTCACTACAATTGGTTGCAAGGCTTTTATATTTTTGGTGGAACTTGGCAACTGTTTTTGATATTTATTTTTAATTACATTCCATACCACACCAAATTTTGGCGCCGTTGCCGGGGATCCAATTTTTCAATTGCGTTATTAATTTGTTTCCTATTTTATCTCTATTTTTATTTTTATTTTTAATAGTTTCAATTGTTTACTTCAACTATCTTGCAAGTGTTCATGTCCGGTGAAGAGGTGAACGAGCAACTGAGGAATTTAAGGCGTTACTTTGAACAAATTAGCTCACAATTCACACTTGCTGACGTTGAAGTTGCCCGTCACATAGATCTTTCCAGTTCTGTGGCATCTGAGATATCTGAGCCGCCTGAAGAAGAAGTGATGGCAGAAAATACACTAAGGATGTTGGGTGCTCCGGACTTAGACCAACAACCTCTATGCATAGAAATTCCTGAGAATGAGGAGGCATTTGAGTTGAAATCTGGCCTAATTCATCTTTTGCCATCTTTCAATGGACTAGCCGGAGAAGATCCTAATAAACATCTGAAGGAAATCCATGTTGTGTGTTCTAGCATGAAGCCTGCGGGAATTTCAGTGGAGCAAGTCAAGCTGACAGCTTTTTCGTTTTCCCTGAAGGATTCTGTAAAGGAATGGCTGTACTACTTGCCACCTGGATCCATTCAGACATGGCAAGACATGACTCGAGCTTTCCTAGATAGATATTTCCCTGCGTCAAAGGCCGCAACCATAAGAAAAGAAATTTGTGGCATCCAGCAAAAACAGGGGGAATCACTTCATGAGTATTGGGAGAGATTCAAGAGATTGTGTGCTAGCTGCCCTCAGCATCAGATTAGTGAATAACTTCTGATACGGTACTTTTATGAAGGTTTGCTAGTGATGGACCGCAACATGATTGATGCTGCTAGTGGAGGAGCTTTGGTTGATAAGACTCCTCGAGAAGCTAGAAACTTGATATCTAGAATGGCTGCGAACACTCAACAATTCTTCACTCGGAATGATACAGGGGTGAGAGTAGTTAAAGAGGCTGACACTACTAGCTTGCAGCATCAAATGACTCAGTTGACTGCTATGGTTCAGAAGCTGATGGATAATAGGAAAGCACCGGTACAGGCATGTGGGATTTGTTGCTCTTCAGGACATCCCACTGATATGTGTCCCACTTTGTAAGAGGACACAAATGAAGAAGCCAAAGCAGTGAGGGGATTTTCTGGTCCATCCAAAAACTACAACCCCTACTCTAACACATACAATCCGGGATGGAGAGATCATCCAAACTTTAGCTATGCCAAACAGCCCCAAGCTCAAGCTCAACCTCAAGTCTATGGGCCTCCAAGGTTTCAGCAAAGACAAGCACCCTTTCCTCCGAGGCAACCACAAGTTCAAGCTCCTAAGCAACCTGAGCCTTCGTTGGAAGAACTAGTGAGGCAAATGGCCACCAGTAATATAAAGTTTCAACAAGAAACAAGAGTCACTATCAGTACTTTGCAGAACCAAGTGGGACAGTTGGCTACTGAGATCAACAAAGTGTAGAGTCAGATTTCAGGGAAACTTCCATCGCAGCCAGAGGTGAACCCAAGAGAAAATGCTAGTGCTGTCACCTTGCGAAGTGGGAAGACGCTTGACGGGCCCACATCTTCCCCAGTCACTGAAGACAAAGCTCAAAATCCTAAGGAGGTAGATGATGAGGGGATCCATTCTAAGACCCCTAAGGTAAGTGTTTCTGACCCACTTCCTAAATATGTCACTAAGGCCCCTTTTCCAAGTAGGTTGGTTAAAAATAAGAAAGAAGAAGCGGATAAAGAGATCTTAGAGACTTTTAGGAAAGTTGAAGTTAACATTCCTCTGTTAGATGCCATAAAGCAAGTGCCTAGATATGCTAAATTCTTAAAAGAGTTATGCACTAACAAAAGGAAGTTGAAAGGTAATGAACGGGTCCAAGTGAGAGCAAATGTTTCAGCTGTTTTTAATAAGAAACTCCCAACTAAATGTAAGGATCCTGGCACATTCACTATACCATGCACTATCGGTAATGCCAGATTTGAGAGGGCCATGCTAGATTTAGGTGCATCTATTAATGTCATGCCCTTTTTCTATCTATGCATCTTTACATCTAGGACCTTTAGAACCGACTGGAGTTATTATTCAACTGGCAGACAGGTCTAACGCTTACCCTAAGGGGGTTATTGAAGATGTTTTGGTGCAGGTAAATGAACTGGTATTTCCGGAAGATTTCTATGTGCTGGACATGGAGGAGGACAAATCTCCCAACTCTGCCCCCATTCTGTTGGGGAGGCCTTTCCTCAAGACTGCCCGAACTAAAATTGGTGTGCATTCGGGAACATTGACTATGGAATTTGATGGAGAGTTGATTAGATTCAACATCTTCGAGGCTATGAGATACCCGAGTGATGTGCACTCTGCCTATGTTATTGATTCTTTTGATGTTGTTGAATCTTTAATTTCTACTATTTTTGAGTCTGATCAATTTGATGTTCTTGATACAATTATGACTCGCAGTTTAGATTTTCAGGATTCAAAGAAGGATGACCAAGGGGAGCCATGGAGTGAGGAGATTAATGAAGTGGTGGCAGCCTTGCATGCACTTTCTTCCACCTCAGAAGGGCATGAGGTATTGTATGTTGATTTACCTTTGACCACTGATGTACCTAAACCTTCTGTTGTGCAGGTACCAGAGCTGGAATTGAAAGAATTGCCCTCTCATTTGAAATATATTTTTCTGGGAGAGAAGGAGACACTCCTAGTAATAATTGCTAAATCCCTCACCAAAGAGCAAGAGGAGAGCTTGATTTCTGTGTTGAAAGAACACAAGACAGCCATCGGGTGGACTATCGCAGATATCAAAGGTATTAGCCCCTCCATTTGCATGCATCGAATCTTAATGGAGGAGGGGGCTAAACCAATGAAAGAACCACAGAGGAGGTTGAATTCCCCGATGATGGATGTTGTGAAGAAGGAGATACTGAAGCTCCTAAGTGTGGGGGTCATATACCCCATTTCTAACAGCAAGTGGGTAAGCCCGGTCCAGGTAGTACCAAAGAAATCTGCCATTACTGTGGTAAGAAATGCTGAGAATGAGCTTATTCCCACTAAATTACAGACAGGGTGGCGTGTTTGTATAGACTATAGAAAATTGAATGCTGTCACCAGAAAAGACCACTTCCCTTTACCCTTTATTGATCAAATGTTAGAGAGGTTAGCTGGTCATTCTCATTATTGTTTCTTAGATGGATTTTCAGGTTATAACCAGATTGCTATCGCTCCGGAAGATCAAGACAATACCACTTTCACTTGTCCTTTTGGCACCTTTGCTTATAGGCGAATGCCTTTTGGACTTTGCAATGCGCCAGGGACCTTTCAGAGATGTATGGTGAGTCTTTTTTCTGATTACATAGAAAACATCATTGAGGTCTTCATGGATGATTTTAGTGTGTTTGGGAATGGTTTTGAGAAGTGCTTGGAACATTTAACTTTGGTTTTAAAGAGATGCATTGACACTAACCTTGTTTTAAATTGGGAAAAATGCCATTTCATGGTAGAAGAAGGTATTGTGTTAGGTCATGTAATCTCTGCTAGGGGCATTGAAGTTGATAAAGCTAAGGTAGAACTTGTGCGTTCATTACCCCCGCCCACCAATGTGCGGGATATTCATTCTTTTCTTAGTCATGGAAGTTTCTATCGGCGCTTCATCAAAGACTTCTCTAAGATATCAGCACCCCTTTGCACACTTCTCCAAAAAGATGTGCCATTTCAATTTGATGAGAAGTGTATGAAGGCTTTCATTACACTTAAGGAGTTGATGATTGAGGCACCTATCATTAGGCCACCAAATTGGGAGCTTCCGTTTGAATTAATGTGTGATGCGAGCGATTTTGCGGTAGGGGCTGTCTTAGGACAGCGAGTTGATAGGGTTCCTTATGCTATTTACTATGCATCAAGGACCCTAAATGATGCTCAACTGAATTATTCTACAACTGAGAAAGAACTTCTTGCTGTTGTTTTTACTTTAGAGAAATTTAGATCATATTTAATTGGCTCTAAAGTAATTATTTTTTCGATCATGCAAAGCATTGAAGTACCTACCGGCAAAGAAGGAGGCGAAGCCAAGATTGCTCGATGGATTCCGTTGCTCCAAGAGTTTGACTTGGAGATTAAAGATAAAAAGGGAGTGAAAACTTGGTATGCACCATTTGAGTAGATTGGTGACTGAAGAGGAGGACATACCTATTCCAGAGAGCTTTTCGGATGAGCAATTAATGACTATCGCAACCACTATTCCGTGGTATGCTGATATTGCCAATTATTTGGCCACCAAGGACTTTCCGGCAGGCCTGACCAAGGCACAGCGAGATAAGCTGAGGAGTGATTGCAAGTACTATATTTGGGATGATCCTTACCTTTGGCAGCATTGCGCGGATCAAGTGATTTGGAGATATATCTCGGATTCAGAGACTCACTCCGTTCTCTCTTTTTGCCATACCTATGCCTGTGGAGGACATTTCGACATGAAGAAGACAGCCAACAAAGTGCTTGACAGTGGTTTTTACTGGCCTACCATCTTTAAGGATGCTTATAATTTCTGTAAGTCATGTGACCGCTGTCAAAGAACAGGTAATATTGGTCCACGAAATCAAATGCCTCAAACTCCAATAATATTTGTGGAAGTCTTTGATGTTTGGGGCATTGACTTCATGGGACCATTTCCTCCTTCTTTTGGTTTCTCCTATATTCTTTTAGCTGTGGATTATGTTTCTAAATGGGTGGAAGCTAAAGCCACTAAATCTGATGATTCTAAGACTGTTATGGATTTTGTGAAGTCCTTTATTTTTTCCAGGTTTGGCACTCCCAGAGCCATCATCAGTGACCAAGGAATACATTTTTGCAATAGAATCTTTGAAGCCCTGTTGAAGAAATATGGGGTGGTGCACCGGATCTCTACTCCTTATCATCCTCAGACGAATGGCCAGACTGAGGTATCCAATCGGGAGATCAAATCTATCCTTGAAAAAACTGTGAATCCCACGCGCAAGGATTGGAGTACTAGACTTGCTGATGCCTTGTGGGCTTATCGGACTGTATACAAGACCCCTATTGGCATGTCCCCATTCCGATTGGTTTATAGGAAGCCCTGCCACCTGCCAGTAGAGCTGGAACATCGATCTTACTGGGCTATCAAGCAAGTTAACTTGCATTTGGAAGGTGCTGGCAAGCAGAGAAAACTCCAAATTCAAGAGTTAGAAGAATTGAGGAATGAGGCCTTTGAGAGTGCCCTCATTTACAAGGCCAAAACCAAAGCATTTCATGATCAAATGATCTCTAGGAAAAGCTTTCACCAAGGCCAAAGAGTGTTGCTGTACCAATCTAGACTCAAATTATTCCCCAGGTAAGTTACGTTCTAAATGGATTGGCCCATTTGTAGTAACTAATGTTTTTCCTTCTAGTGCAGTGGAGATCATGAACGAGGCCTCTTGGAAGACATTCAAGGTCAATGGGCACCGTCTCAAGCCTTACCATGAACTTCCGGAGAATGCAGTAGTTGAAGACATGCCTTTTCTCCATCCATTTTATGAAGAATCCTGAGGAGCATCACAATGTCTGGCTGAGGACAATAAACCAAGCGCTTATTGGGAGGCAACCCAATCATATTTGCTTTCTTTTTCCTTTCTATTTTACATTGTTTAGTTTCTTAGTTTAGCCTATTTTTAAGGGTTTCTTGCTTGATGATACCTGTCTCCTTGCTGGTTTTTGTGTTTTGACTTACTCAGTTTTAGTTTGATTGCTTGAGTTCATGGTTTATTGAGTGCATGCAGTCATGAGGAACAGTTTAGAGTGCGTTTTGTAAGTCAGCAGCATACACGGGGTGGGCCGTGTCACATGACATGGCCCGTGTCCTCATGACAGCACCCCTAATTACTACAGAAAAATACACGGGGTGGGCCGTGTCCCATGACACGGCCCGTGTTTTCGAGGATGGGACGTTTGTGATGATTCCAGAGAGGTACACGGGGTGGGCCGTGTCCAATGACATGTCCCGTGTTATCATGACCATCAGAACCCCTGTTTTCCAGAGAGGTACACGGGTATGGCCGTGTCATATGACACGGCCCGTGTTGTCCTGCGCAGCTTATTACTCAGACAGAGGAGTACACGGGGTGGGCCGTGTCCTATGACACGGCCCGTGTACTCGTGACAGCGCCCCACTTAAACCCTGATTTAGGGATTTTTGCCCTAATTTCCCCAATTTCCCCTTCTTCTCTTCTTCTTCTTTGCGCAGCCATCACCCTCTCCCCCTCCAATATCCTTTTACCCACCACCATTCTCCATCCTCCTTCACCGTATTTCACCATTATCACCTCCCCTCTCCCGCACGCAGCTCCTCTCCATCCTCTCCATCATTCTCCCCTTTTCCACCAATTTCTCTATACAGTTACTTCTCCTACTTCCCTCCTTCATGGTTCAATCCCATTTCTTTTCTTTTTCTGCATTTCTTCTGCTTCTTCCAGTGATGGGTCCTAAAAAGCGTGTCAAGACCACTGCTGCTTCCTGTTCGCTCCATCCCCATCGTACCAGCGCTAGGCGTGCTCGTTCTCCATCACCCCCACGCGAACCCTCACCCCCTCAGGTGCCAGTCAACCTATTGACAGAAAGGTAGTGGTTCCCACTCATTTTTTAGATGTAGATACCCTTAGGGCTATAGGGTTATATGATGAGGTGTTTACTCTTTTGGGTAGGATTGGTTGGGTTGATTTCGCACTGTTACAGAGGCCTACTTTTACTGAGTTAACTAGGGAGTTTATTTCTAGTTTTAATTGCAAGCTTTATCCTCTGTCTGATCAAACTAGATGGCCTGGTGAAATCACCTTTAGGTTGCTTGGTAATTCTCTTTCTGTTGATATCCATATGTTTCGAGCTGTTTTTGGTTTTCCTGAGGGAGAAAATATGTTACCCCGTGATTTTAATGCTAATCGTGTGTGGTCTGATCTCACTGTGCCTGGGTCTGATGACTATGATCCTAAGGTGTCTAAAGCTTCTAGGCTTAGGTCCCCTGCCCATCGATATATTCAGAAATGGTTAGCTAATACTCTTTGTGGTAGGGGGAGAGTCAAGGGACAATTAGCCGTTCTGAGTTGTTTTTCTTGCACTGCATGATTGAGGGAGTTCCTGTTAATGGAGGGTATTGGCTCTGTAATCAGTTTCACCACGTAGGGACCACTCTAGTTGGTCGCATTGTGATAGGGGGTATGTGACAGCCATTGCTGATCATTTTGATTACGTGCATTTATTAGAGGAGGCACCAGTCCAGGGTCCCACTGCTATTGACGGGGCTATTTTAGTATCTATGAAGCTCTGCACTCGTTTAAATGGTGCTCTCGTCTATGGTGCTGCCTTGCCTAGGGCTGATCCGGCCCCTGAGCCGCATGAGGATATTGCTATCTTGCCTCCTCCCAAGTTTGCTGATAATGCGGGCCCTTCCACTCAACCTGGCGCAGCTTCCTATGCTACTATTTTAGCCCGTATTGACTGCTTGGAGCTGGACCATGCTGCTCGCTTCCACCGCTTGGAGGATCATTTTCAGGCTCTGGAGGTTGTGCGCGATCAGAGGATGGATGCCATTGATGGCAAGCTTGATCTTCTGCTTTAGCGTTTTTCATATCCCCCTCCCCCATCTTGATGTATTTTCATTTTGAGGTTGTGTCCTTCATTTTGTTGGCTTAATGGACATTGTTTTGGTTACTATTAGTTTATCTTTTGTATTTGCTTGAGTTTCCTAATGCCAGACTCAATTCTTCATATATACTTTGCTTATTACTGTGGATTCCTTTTATATGTTGTGTATGCTTTGACATTGAGGACACTGTCTATTTTAAGTGTGGGGGGAAGTTTAAAGTTTGATTTTGACCTTAATTGCACATTCTAATTTTAATGGCATATCTGGTGCATGTTTTTCTAACTAGTTTTGAGAGTATGTTGAGCGATGAGCAAGTGATTGATTTTTATTGACAGGTTTTTAAGCCTAAAGGAGTTAACTTTCTTGATTCTAAACTTGCACTGAGAGGTTTTGAAAATTGAAAGGGTTTTGAGAATATGATAAAATTGGACCTAGTTTTTGAGCCTTGATATGAATGACTGATTGTAAGTCATTTTTGTTCTTTGTTGTGTGATTCCACTTGTGATTATATGCTTTTCAGAACTTGATTTGACTCTCTTTTAAATTGCAAATGATCACTGCATATTTTTGAGATGATAAAGGCATTTATTTCTTTCAGCCATTGGCCAAATAGCTATCCTTGTATTTTGATCCATTGATTCACCCCTTTGAGCCTGAATAATTTCCTTTCTTTTTATTATAGCTCAATACAAGCTTAATAGTGAAAAACCATTGCTACCCTACCTTAGGGAGTAGAAGAGCTTAATAATTATGTTGGGAATTGTGTTTGAATAAGTGTGGGGGTGATTACACTGTTTTGAAAAGAAAAAAAAAAGAAAAAAAAAGAAAAGAAAAGAAAAGAAAGAAAGGAATGAAGAATAAAAAAAAAAGAGATTGATAAGTTGGTTGATGAATGGAGAAAGTCGAGCAAAAGATGAAAATGGATTGAAAAGTGTTGGGGTAATTGTGCAAAAGTGTTTGATTTTTATATTCCCCTTGGCTCTTCTATTTTCGATGGTGTAACTTTGTTTATCTTTGATATATCTTACCTTGACCTTGACCCCATTACAACCTGATTAAAGACCTTTTGATCTTTGTGTGCAAGTGATTTAGGTGGTGGAGAAGTAAAGGCTTGTCAAGCCTATGATAAGGCATGTTTTCATGAGTTGGTTGAGAGTAAATACAAGCCCAAAATACTTGAGTGAAATAGAGTACATCTGTGAGGATTTATCATGTTGACTTAACCCTGATATTGGATTGACCTGGCTTGCTGATTTGGATTGTTGAGAGAGGAAATTCCTGAATGCTTAGATTCCTTGAAAGGACTGATGTGTGTAGATCTTTGCTCATTATTCAGTACTTTTGTTACTTTTTGGGAAGCATGTGCTTGATTTTATGTTTTTGCTCAGGAGTGCAAAAGGTTAAGTGTGGGGGTATTTGATCTGTTATTAATTTCAGCTCTTTTATGTTCTTTGTTTGATCTAATCGGATTCCAAATGTGCTTAATTGTTGACATTTAGCTAAGTTTCTAATTTAGAGTTGTCTTTGGATGTTTATTGTGAAACTATGCTTAAATGTGGTTATAAACACTCATAAATGTATTGTGATTTTCAGGAGATCTATGAGTAATGGAATCCATTGGTATTGAACTATTGAGAAGAGAGTTAAGAGAATTAAGGGAATCAGTATCAACCCCTAGAAGCAAAGGAAGAAGGGCATTCATGAAGAATCAAGGCTGGATTAGAAGAAAATGATCAACACGGCCCGTGTCAAATGACATGGGGTAGGCCATGTATTATTCTGAGTTTGAAGACTAGAAGATTTTGAAAAACACGGCCCGTGTCAAATGACACGGGGTAGGCCATGTACTTCTCTGACTTCACGAGGAAGAGTCAATTTCAAGCCTTGACCGAGAACACGGCCCGTGTTATATGACACGGGGTGGGCCGTGTTCTTCTCTGACTTTGGAATAACATGACACGGCCCGTGTCATCGACTCAGAAGTTTAATTTCGTGTTTTAATGCTAAATTAGGTTCCCAAACCTATAAATAGGGTTGCTTAGAGTCCCTAAAGGAGATCTGGAAAAAGAGAGCCGTCAAGGAAGCTCAGAGAAACATGAAGACCAAGAAGGGGAAGGATTCGATTGAGGATTGGAGACTCAGATTCGAGCGATCAAAGATCAATCACTCTCAAGGCTTGGAAACTAGTTTGATCTTTAGTTTTTCTTTTCTTCTTTTGTTCTGAACAATGTTTTCTTTTAATTCTTCTTCTGTTTTTGAATTTGCCATGTGTGGCTAAAGTTCTTGATTGGTTAAGGGAGGATGAAACTCTAGTTTTGATTATGTGATTCTTGCATATTTCTTTATATCAATACAATTATGTTTTTATTCATATGTTTCTGTTCTTAAATCAATATAAAGGTTTTTATATTCTTGCCAAATTTCGAGAGTGGTAAAACTAGGATTGCTATGCGCGGTTGCGGTGGTATGACTAGTGAGACATATGATCTAAGTAATTTAATCTCGGTGTGTGATTAGACCTTAGTGTGATTGGTTTTCTAATTTTTAATGCAATCATTAGGGAGATGTAAGAGCGGTTGCTTTACAAATAACTAATGGTTAGGGTTTGATTTGAGCGGTTGCTGAATTAAGCGAAACTTAAGGAAAACAAGGGATTTATCTCACAATTGCATAAGAACATAATTGACCATGTTGGTATAAAGAGTATGTAAGTTAGCATAATCATATAAATTTAGTAGTGGATTCCATCTCTTAACCAATATCTTTAACTTAATAATTCAATTTGTGTTTACTGTTTGGGTTTAAGTTTAATTTCTTTTGTTAGTTTTAATTAACAAAACCCCTCTTTTTAATTTTACTGTTTAATTTTCATCAGAGTTTAATTTAGGAATTAAATTGATAGTGTTAATTGAATTGGTTCTTTGTGGATCGACCCTTGCTCACTACAACTGGTTGCAAGGTTTTTATATTTTTGGTGGAACTTGGCAACTGTTTTTGATATTTATTTTTAATTACATTCCATACCACCCCAAGCTGCGTATTGGGAGGAGGGGAAATGTCAGGAAGAAAATGAATTAGACCCCTTAATTCAAACGTGCTGCACAAAATGAGAGGAGAGAGAAATAATAAAAATAATGGTTGGAGGAAGCTTCCTTGAGAAGCTTCGTGCGCTCCTCGATAAAGTACATAGTAAGCTTGTCTCCAAATTAAATACATCTGACAGATGATTAATTACACTGTGGAATTATTTTCTCAGTGAATAAAATTTACAATTGATGAAAATAATATTTTATTATTCATCAGATAATCTTATGATACCACAATTTTATTTAACAGATAAAACCTTGAAAAATGCAAATCTCGCAAACTGTGCCTGGCCTCGGGTTTAGTAAGATCCCCCATTGACACGTTGACAGTTCAAAGTTTACCAGCCTCAGGGAAAATATTCTATTTTCCCTGGCTCCACTCAATGTATACGTAAAATAAAAATATATTAAAATATTCATCATTTCCAGAAAAATCCACAAAAATTCCTAAAAAATCATAAATATTATAAAATAATCGTTTATAATGAAATAAAGAATTTTCGGGATGTTACAACCATCATAGCAGAAATACTGAGCATTTTCCTACTCAAAGCATTAGCCATAATATTTGCCTTTCCAAGATGATATTGAAGCTGAAAATCGTAGTCCTTTAGAAATTCTAACCATCTTCTTTGCCTCATGCTCAACTCCTTCTGATCAAACAAATACTTCAAACCTTTGTGATCACTGAAGACATTGAACATAGCTCCATAAAGAAAATGTCTCCAAATTTTCAAAACAAACACAACTACGGCTAGCTCCAAGTCATAAGTTAGTAATTCCTTTCATGTACCTTCAGTTGTCTCGATGCATATGCTACAACTTTTCAATTTTGCATTAGTACATATCCTAACCCTTGATAAGAAGCATCACAATAAACTTCAGAAGACTCGTTCGGATCCGGTAGAATCAATACTGGTGCAGTAGTCAACCTTTTCTTTAACTCTTGGAAACCCTCTTCGCATTCATCCGTCCAAATAAAAGCTTGATTCTTCCTTGTGAGTTGTGTAAGAGGTCTGGATATCTTAGAAAAACCTTCAATAAACCTTCATTAATATCCAACTAATCCAACAAAATTCTGAATCTCAGTTACTGTCATTGGCCTTTCCCACTAAAGAACCGTCTCTACCTTTGTTGGATCCACCACAATTCCATCCTTGGAAATCACGTGACCTAAAAACTGAACTTCTTTCAACTAGAATTCACATTTTGATAGCTTTGCGTATAGCTTCTTTTCTTTCAAAATCTGGAGAACTATACTGGGATGTTCAGCATGCTCTTCCTGACTTTGTGAATAGATCAGAATGTCATCGATAAAAACAATGACAAATCTGTCTAGGTATGGATGAAAGATCCTATTCATGTAATACATGAATATCGCAGGAGCATTCGTCATATTGAACGACATTACAAGATACTAATAATGTTCGTAGCGCGTTCGAAAAGTAGTCTTAGGTATATCCTCTACCTTGACACGAATTTGATGATAACCTAATTGTAGATCAATCTTAGAGAAAACAAGTACTCCTTTCAATTGGTCCATCAAATCATCAATTCTTAGAAATGGATACTTATTCCTTATCGTAACTTTATTCAACTGATGGTAGTCCACACACAAATGCAAAGATCCATCCGTCTTTTTGACTAACAACATTGGAGCTCCCCATGGTGAAACACTAGGTCTCACGAACTATTTTTCCAATAATTCCTCCAATTGCTTCTTTAATTTTGCTAATTCCGAAGGCGACATCTGGTATGGTGCAATCGAAATAGGACCCGCTCCTGGTACAAGATCAATAGAAAACTTTATCTCTCTTTCTGGTGGTAATCCGGGTACCTCATCAGGAAAAACTTCAGGAAACTCATTCACAACAGAAATAGCCTTCACATCCTTCTCACTCTTGATTTCTAAAGAAGACAACAACATGTATCATTGGGCTCCATCCCTCAATAAATATTTGACTCATTTAGCAGTTAAAAATCCATAAACCTCATTCTCAAGAAATACTAAGGTCTTTTTAGAACAGTCTAACAGGATATAGTTAGAAGATAACCAATCCATTCCTAAAATTATATCAATATTGGTAAGAGGCAAATAAATTTAATCAACAGAAAAGACTCGATTATTGATAGTAACAGGACAATTTAGGCATATTTTAGAAGTACTAACAAGCTTGGCAGTAGGTGTAGAAACAATCAATTGAAAGTTCAAAGAAGACACATGCAATCCCAAACGATCCACACAGTCATATGCAATAAACGAAATAGTTGCACCTGAATCATATAGATTAGTTAAAAGATTACCTAAGATGACACCTTCTCCCTTGATAAGATCATTAGACTGAGAGGCTTCAGCTCCGCTCATCGTATATACTCGTCCACCAACTTGCGGTTTAGCAGCACGAACATTACTCATCGAAGGTTTCACTTTCGCTTGATCACAATCCCTCGAGATATGACTAAGCCTTCCACATCTAAAACAAATTATTCCCTTGATTGTACAGTTTCTTGTCATATGGCCCTTTCCACACTTTAAACACCTCGTTGGTGGTGTCACAGTCTGACCAAACGATTGTTACTCGAACCTCCTCCATATGACTGTTGTTGTTGTTGCTGGTTTCCCGATGGTCGAGAATATGGTTTTCGCTGAAATCGATTGTTGTTATTGTTTCCTCCCCTTTGGAACCTAGATGGTCCAAAGTTACGGTTCCTCGTATCTCGCGATGGCTCCAACTCTTCAAGCCTGCAACACATATCCATCAGTGCTGAAAACTAGTTCATTCACATTGGGAGCACTCCTCTCTTCAACTCAACTCTTAAACCTTCCTTGAACTTACGACATTTCCAAACCTCATCTGGCTGGATCTAGAGATACCGTGAGAACTTTGACAAGCTCTCAAACTTCGTAGCATATTCATTAAATGTCATCCCACCTTGTCATAACCCAAGGAATTCCATCTCCTTGGCATGCCTTGCACTTTTAGGAAAATACTTTTCCAGAAATGCATCACAAAATACCTCCTAGGTAATTTCCTTTCCTTAAACTTGAAGTATTCTTCGAGTTGCTTTCCACCAATTTTCGCCATCTCCCATCAACATAAAAGTAGTATAAGTCACTCTGCAGTCATCTGTACATCCTATTCCTTCGAAAATCTTCTCCAACTCCTAGATCCACAAACTTGCTTTCTCAGGATCAAACTCACCTCTGAAATGTGGCGGATTGTTCCGATGAAACTCAGACAAATTATAGGCTTCAGTATTTACTTCTTGTTTTTGTGCAGCTTGTTGATTCTGTTGCACAATCACATCCGCCATTCACTGCATTGCTTTGGCAGCAACAGTCATCGCATTGTTGTCACGTTTCACATTCATACGTGTACCTCTACCATGAGACATAGCTTTCTTCACAAGCAACCAAACAAAACTTAATAAGAGTCAGATGTAACCTTTTAGAAATCAAACACAGAGAATTACACAACACAAGCAAAATAGACCTAACCACAAAAACCTAAAAGACTCTAACCGGGGTTCTGATACCAACTAATGTAACACCCATCATAGGGTATCACATTTAAGACTAATCCAAATATAACTTAGCCAAGATATAAAATAATTAATCTTGTAGAAACATTAATATTAAATTTTTTTAAAGTTGCATTTGCGAAAAAAGCAAAAAGAAATAAAACAATAAAAAAATAAAAGTACAACATGTATCAAAACAAAACTTACCATAATAAACATCAATATTACAAACCTTGTTATTAAATAATTTACATAACTATTACACCCCAAAAGATAAATATGTACAACATGTACATCAACACATAAACTGTCTTACTAAACTTTTAAAGACTAAGGATTTGGGCCCTCAGAAGGATCCTCCTCCTCAGTATCATCCAAAAACCTAGGCGGTTACATCACTCACCGAACAGGGGTTCTAGTAGAAGACACCATCTAGTCCTCTCGTGGTGTATAGACAGTGCCACCCCAGAGCTCTCGAATAGGTATCGTGAACTCCAGTCGTACAGACACATACTGAGTCAAAACAGGGACCCCATCATGGGTCCCACTCAAATTCAGAGTCAAATCCCTGGTATACACAAACCATTCATTATCTAAGTCGAACCTCCAAGCATCAGTTCCACAATGGAACTGCACTTGGACAAAACCCAAAACTTGGTGCCTTGCCGCCATAACAACTAACAAAGAGAAGTATCACTGATGGTAAACAGAATTACCAGCTTCCTCATCTCCTTGGTCTTCAACAAACATACACAGTACAAACAGATATAATTCAATAAGAGATGAGATCCCCTACATCAATACCAGTATGGCAGTATAGAAATGATAGTAAATATACAGATATAGTAGTAACACATAGAATCATATTTCCATATCACAGATAGAATATCACATCATAAATGAAACATCATATAACCATAATTATCATGCCAATATGTTGACCAATTATGCATATGCACACTGACTCATTCCTACTCCATGGAGCTAAACACAATTTCAGAGAGAAAGTGTTGGGAATTATGGTTACATCACGCAGCGGAAAAGTTAGGATTCCCACCGAGGATCCATGCGAAAAGCCATAATCCGAGTTTTTAAATTATTTACCTCTTGAAGCGTGATCAAAAGGAAGGACGTGAATCACCAACACTGTAAAAGAAACGATGTCTCTACGATATCCACACGAACAGACTCACGAACGTTCAACGTCCGCAAAGAAGAGCCTCATGTCTCTCACATAGTGCTAGCTGCGAAGAGAAGAGAAGAAACCTGTCGCTCTCTCACTCACTTTTCTGTAGGTGTGGCTAAGGTTTTGAATTGTCTCTCTTAGCAACCCCTTAGTAGTACTATTTATAATAGTGACTGCCTTAAGTGAGTGTGAGCAGCAGCAAGGTAAGCTGTGCAACCCTAGACCCATCTGTTATGAGTCAGGCCCATATTTGAATCCGAGTCCAACTTAGATCCATTGCTCCAATTTTAGTCTACTCTATGTGTGTGACCCTGCAGGTTCTTATTACATTGGCATTAATATTAAAATCCCATTTTAACATTACAAGCAGTGTGCGGTATCTAGCAACACATCGCTGCTACCCAAGTAATAAGAATGTCAGTGATTTGACATAACCTTTCCGTGACCAATGTTTTCGTGTCGTTTAGTCCCTTTGTCAAGATATCTAGATTGAACATAAGACATAGAATGCGTCACCCTTGTATAGTCTAATCTTTCGTTTCCTGATACTCGAGTAGACTTTGTAACAACAAATGAGATCAATATCTTATATTGACTCATTTGAGCATGGCCATGCATTTCGTAGTCTTACTCAATCAGGGGGCCCGAAGATATCGCTCCTATTATGTAGGAGTGACAAATCCCATCTAGGTCACTCACATCCCTCTGCATGATTCGTGGTATATCCAATAATTAACTTTATAATCACCTTGTTGTAGATGACGTTTGATGGCATTAAAACACACAACTCCTCTTGTAGGAATCATAGTGAGTTCAAGTCAAAGGACCACAGACACCATTGTCACTATGAGAATCACTTATGACACTCACATAACGATCCATGTAGTGTTCTCATGGTGGGTCAGTCCAGTACATCATTACTCTAATATGTACCCATGTGAAGACTTGATATCTCATATCCATGACCGGTGAGATGTGGTCATCAGTCTATGCACATACTAGTCTCAATGTATTATTGTTGTCCTAATTAACAATAATACTTGACTAGGGACATTTAAGAATAGTGTTGTAACCAAAATGATCTCACGATCAAGTCATCCACTTGATGTCCTATGGCAGCAAACTTACTATTCTAAGGACTTTATTATGTTTATCAAAAAAGAACACAATAAATGAAATGCCTCATATAAAAAATAAGTATAATAGAATGTATGTAAATATAGACATATGTATAAGCCTCTAGGGCATACACCAACAGAAAGATAGGGAGCTCATGTCTGTATATTGTCAGCCTCAAATCATGTTCCAATATATTATATCAATGTGCGCAACATGGCTTATACAAGACACTCTTAACCAATCATGAAAAGAGTAGTAACTCTGTCAAGACCGTCGGTGTGTTTGTATAGGATACCACGGCGCAGAGGTGCTACCATCTGGCCACATATAACATTCCACACCCCGACGTCTCCAAGATCACTGAAGATCGTAACTACACGATTCTCACCTACACGAAGGCGTAAATTCAATCTCCTAGGCAACTAGCCTTAACCAATTTAAGCGGACATGCTTTTCAATGCATGATGTATGATTCAAATACACATACAATTATTATTCTCATAGTATTTCACATACACACGCCTTCTCCTGATGGTATCACTGTTCAACATCACTGGACCCACCATAAGAGCCCGACAGCAAACTGCTGTTATTTCCAATCGCGTAACACTTTTGTCACTTTTTCAAATCGCGTAACTATTTTTCAATGTTTTCTTAGTCGCATAACTAAAAATTACTATTTTTAGATCGCGTAAGAATTTTTCTACGTATTTTCTATCGCATAAAATATTTCTTTAATATTCTAAGCTGAAATTACAAATTTTCTCATTTAATTTCAAAATTGGACTTTAATTCCATTATTTCCTTAATAAATCACCCGTAGATAATATTTCTATCATTTTCTCACCAGAAGTGGTATTTGCTACAATTTTCCACAATTTTCTTTTCTTTCATTTAACTTGAATATTACAGCTCAAAATTTTCTAATGCGCTTCAAAACCCAAAGGGTGAGCTATACGCCAGTAAATTTTAAGTTTTAAACTTTATCTTACCTCATAACCTAAATAGGCTAATTTAATTCTAGAAATTAGTTTACATTCTTTTTATTTCTCAAACTTATCAAATTACTTTTCTATTATTCAAATACCTAAATCTATACTTACTAAAACAATTTTTTGATCTTAGAATATCAAAATAGGCATGTTGGCCGAAATCACTCTATATGTTTCATAAATCATGTTTAATTATTTTCTATCACTTTATTCCTTGTAAAAACACTTAATCTAATTTCTTATCATTAAAACATTTAATCCTTGATTAGGAAAATATTTTAGAACACTTTGCTCCCATAGTGGTGTTGAGGCCATGAGCCTCTAGGGTTCTTTGGAACCTTCATGCATTTCCTCATCATGTAATCACATCATACCATATACAATAATCATCATACTTTCATAATCACATATCTAAGCATATAATCAAAGTTATAAAATATACCAACCAAAAATCACCACAAACAAAGCAAGCTTAAACCATACAAGTAAAATAAATCCTTATGGATTTTTCACCACCAACACTTGGTTGATGAGGTTAATCTCCCTCTTACCTCAAGGAAGACAAAAAACTCTTCTTGTATAGCCTCCTAGTGATTTCGTGAAGCATCCTGAAGAAACCCTAACAAGCTGAAACCAAAGTAGTGTCACAAACAAAGCTTGAAAATAAGAAACCATGGATCAATCATGGTTTAGAAACTCAAGAATAAAACTTAAGAACAAGAAACAAGAATTTTACCTTGAAGAGTAGATTACCCTAGCTTGGACTCAAGGTACCAAACAATTGAATTAGGTGAAACTCACAAGATGAAAAGTGTTTAGAATGTTGTTTAGGTTTAGAAAATGATATTGGTTGAAATTATAGGAGAGTGGAGGTTGGTTTTGGGTGTGATGGCTGAAACCTTCAAGAAGAAAGAAGATGAAGTTCTTTGGTTGTTCTTGGAGTTCTTGGAAGAGAGAGAAAAGATAATGGGTTCTTGTCACAAAGTGTTAGAATGAAATGAAAATAGCCTATTTTACTAATGCATGGTCGTATGATTGCATGAATAGGAAGACTAAGGCTTGTTTAGCAAGATAAAAATCAATCACATGGCTTCACATGGTGTCACATGGCGTCACATGGCCTAGGTCATCAAATAGTCATCCTTTGGTCATAAGGATTGTTCAAGAACATCCTTGAACCACCTAGTGGCCGTGGAGCTTAATAGGTGGAAGTAACTAAGTTTTGATTCAATTGGTTTCTTAGTTACACTTAGTTTAGGTAGTTAGTACACTTAAGCTAACTTAGGCCATCTTGTTACTTGGCTAACTATCTAGTTACATGATTAAGTCATGCATTTGTCATGCATTAATCACACTTCTAGAAGACTCTAGAATACTTCCTTGTAACCATAGACTCTAAGTATTAGCAAACTAAGTTAGTTCCATTTAGTTACTACTTAGGCTTTTAAGGTAACTTAGTTAGATTATCTAGCTCCTTGCTAACTAGTCTAACCACTTTTGTTGACCATTTTCTATTGGTTAAGAAAAGTCAAGCTATTTATGTTTACCAATTCCTATTGGTTCATCAAAATTATGAGTCACATGACTTTTCCCAGTCCATTGTCCGACAGATAAAGGATACAAAATCTATCACCCGATAAGCAGAAAACTACTGCTCGTAACACAGCAAATATTTTTTGAAAGAAAATAAAATGTGAAATATTTTTTATTTTAGAGATAAATTCTAAAAATTAAAAGATTGTGTAACGTATCTCTCGAATTTGGGTTTAGTAAGATCCCCCGGCTCCAAATATATTCGTAAAGATTTTCCCTAGCTCAAAAATTATTATTTTCTTGACTCGGAGTAAATCACACACGAAGATCAAAAATAGTCACAGAACAGTCAAAATAAATTTACAGCTCATAGAAAATACAAAAATGTACAATTCAGACATTACTGAGAAACTGTAAATTTTGGGGTGTTACATGCTGCCCCTTTCTTTCGTCTTTTTTCTATTTTGGCTCTCTGTCGTGGGAAGGAAAGAAATATAAGAGACAAAGTCTAACTTTGCTTCTTATAAAGTAACCACTATTGTGGTACTGGAATTCTCGATTTGTTATGAACACTTAGATTCCTTTGAATCCAGTTTTCCAACTTCCAACAGATTTAAAATAAATCCTAAGATTCATTAAAAATCATGTTTCACCGTTTCTCTATTTTCCATATCTGCTGGGGGTCAATCAGGAATAAAAGCACAACCAGTTTGTCTAAAAATACCAAATTAACTCCAATTGTCCTAAAACTTTAACTACAACTTACTTAACTCATTTGTGACCTAGAAACAAATTCTCCACATCTGTTTCCCTTCAAACAGTAGTTTATGCTATTTTTGGAGTCATTTTAGGCTATTTACCACATTCTGTGCTACAGCAAAGTGCCTAAATTAACTCAGTTTGTTATGAAACTTCACTGATATGTCATACAAGTATCAGACTACCTATATAACCTTATACAAGCCTAACATGATTTTCAAGATGTTACAATTAATTAGCTCTAATTGGCAAAAAGTGAGCAGACTTAGTTAGTCTATCCACTATGACCCAGATTGCATCGTTTCCTGGCTGAGTTCTAAGTAAACCTGTCACAAAGTACATTGTGATATGATCCCATTTCCACTCACGAATCTATAAAGATTGGAGTGGTTCTGATGATTTTTGGTGCTCTATCTTAACTTCCTGGCACACCAAGCACCTAGACACAAACTTTTCTATTTCTTTCTTTATTCCAGGCCACTAAAACATTTGTCTTAAATCTTGATACATCTTAGTGGCTCCTAGATGGATGGTATACTAACTCCTATGAGCCTTCTTTAGGATATTATCTTTGATTTCAAAATCTCTTGGAGTGTAAAGTCTATCTATAAACTTAATCATTCCATCCTCTGCCTTATCAAACTCTTATTCATCCCCTACGAAGATTTTCTCTCTTATCTCATTTAGAGTCTCATCCTCACTTTGAGCTTCTAAAATTTGAGCTCTCAAATCACTAACTATGTCCACCCTACTCATAAAGAGACTTTGTGGTGTCACAGCTACGCTAAGGCTCAAATCTCTAAACTTCTCAAGGAGCTGACCTTCTTGAACCATTATTTGGGACACATATAGGGATTTCCTACTCAGTGCATCGGCCACTACATTGGCCTTACCTAGGTGATACTTAAGCTCAAAGCCATAATGCTTTGGGAACTCTATCCATCTCCTCTGTCTCATGTTTAGCTTTTTCTGATCAAACAAGTATTTTAAACTCTTATGATCGCTAAACACCTCAAACTAAACTCCATAAAGATAATGTCTCCAAATTTTCAAGGCAAACACTACTACAGCTAATTCCAAACCGTGAGTGGGATAGTTCTCCTCGTGAGGCCTCAACTGCCTTGATGCATAAGCAACTACTCACCTATGTTGTATAAGAACACACCCTAAACCTATTTTTGAAGTGTCACGAAACACCTCAAAACTCTCATGAGGATCTTGAATTACCAAACTAGTGTAGTTGTCAACCTCGTCTTAAGCTCTTGGAAACTATCTTCACACTCTTGAGTCCATAGAAAAGTACTACCTTTCCTAGTTAATTTAGTCAAGGGTAGTGCTATCTAAGAAAATCCATTGATGAATCTCCTATAATACCTAGGCAGGCCTATAAAACTCCTTGTCTCAGTCACAATGGTGGGTCTCTCCCACTACAATACTGCTTCAACTTTACTAAGGTCTATTGAAATTCCTTCTTTAGAATCACATGCCCTAGAACTGAACATCTAAAATCTAGAATTCACACTTCGAAAGTTTAGCATACAACTTCTTTTCTCTGAGAATCTCTAAAATTGCTCAGAGATGCAACTTATGCTCTTCCATTGTCATAGAATAGATTAGGATATCATCTATGAATACTACCACAAACTTGTCTAGGTAGGGTCTAAAAATCCTGTTCATGTAATACATGAATACAATTGGTGCATTTGTTAACCCAAAGGACATCACGAGGTACTCATAATGCCTATACCTAGTCCTAAAAGTGGCTTTAGGGATATCTTCTTCCCTAACCTTTATCTAGTGATATCCTAATCTTAAGTCAATTTTTTAGAACACTGACACTCCTCTCAATTGATCCATAAGATCATCTATCCTAGGCAATGAATACTTGTTCTTAACGGTTATCTTCTTCAACTACCTGTAATCTACACAAAGCCTCATTATACCATATTTCTTCTTCACTAGCAGCACAGGTGCTCCCCAAGGAGAAACACTTAGTCTAATGAATTATTTTTCCAACAATTCCTCTATATACTTTTTGAGCTCTACTAGTTCTAGAGGTGCCATCCTATAGGGTGCTATAGAAATAGGTCCCATCTCCGGTACAAAATCTATAGTAAACTCTATTTCGTTCGTGGGTGGCAACTCAACTATATCCTTCGGGAATACTTTTGGGTACTCCCTCTCGATTGGTATATTATCCAAACTCTGTTAAACCTCTATTGTTAGAAAGAAAAGGATAACATACACTTGAGCTCCCTCCTCTAAAAAGTGATGCACTTGGTTTGCATTGAGATACAATGACTCAGAAGGGTTAACTTTAGTAGATATGTTTGACATAAATGCAAGGGTTTTATCTACACAATTTAAAACCACATAGTTGGAGGACAACCAATCTATGCCGAGAATGACATCAATATCTATAAGAGGTAAACATATAAGATTCACAAAGAAAATCCTATCTTCTATCTTGAATTAAAAATCTAGGCAAACTTTAAAAGTTGTAATTGTAACACCCTTAATACTATTACCAATGGCATGCCTAGGATCATGCCTCAGTGATTAGCATTAGAAATGTTACTTTAAAACTAATATCATGTTTATAAAAAAAATTATAACTTATACCAAAATATGAGCCTGATACTGGTGTAATCATATACATATATACCGAAAGGACGTTTACACAAATACAGATTCCATAATACAAGAATAATTAATCTTATGCCTCCATGGCAATACATATACAAGCTCTACAAAATGCTTATCTAACAATTACAACTAAATTCTCTTCTTCGATCTTCGCTTTTGCTTACTAATGACCTGGTTGTCCCTAGAAATAATACGAAAAATAAGAAGATGCAAGGATGAGAATTAAAGGAATTCTCAGTAGTTTTATAAAAATGTGACATCGTAGTATTTCCAGCTATTTTGGGGAAAAATGTTCTTTGCTTAAAACTCAGCATATATATATAAATATAAGTATATAAGTTAGAGAGATGGCAAACTACAAAACGGGTCCTCTCTCTTCCTGAAACAGAGGTTTAATTATTATTCTTTATAAAAATCATTGCACATTTCATAACTCATACAGTTTCAAATCTAGTTCTTTATTATAATCAACACAAGTAATAATAATAAATATACATAATATACGTAACACCTTAACACCGATATCCTAGTATACTAAGCATACTCTAGGATAAACAGCATTAGTTATACTACTTCTAACTTAAACATCATACTAATCCATATCATTTAAGCAAATGATAATGGAGAGCCTTGCGGAAACTAAAAGTTATACACATACATATTGCGACAAAAAGGGCTCATTGTGTTTTACATAAACTTTATACAAACTAAAAGCAAAGTAAATAAATACAAAGCTTTAAACTGCTAAGCATAAAACTACTATCCTAGTCTTCAAAACTTTCCTTCTTGTCTTTGGAGAGCTTCCACCTGGATTTACATAGCAACAAACGGGGTGAGAAACCATATTTCTTAGTATAAGTATACTAAAACCAACAGTCTAAACATTTGAAAATGAATAAACCCAACTTAAACTGATAAACATACTAAATCTCATTGCATAAGAACCATTACAAAACTTCTTTTCTCTATGTAACGTTCCTAGGCAATTCTATACTTCTGATTTGATAATCGAAACCATGATGATAACAAATAACTACCTATACAATCATTTGAAAATCATCGACCAGACAACCGCCCATACAACTGTCATTGAAGGCACAAAGTAATAACCAAACACACATAACAAGGACATAAATTCAAATCTAAACAAACAATAAATTGTGAAATGATGAGATGATGTATGCTCAAAGAAAAATATGTGCAATGTAGGTGTAGTGTCGTGATACTTAACTATTTCTCCTGCTCAGGGATATACTCTGCCATAATAACGTGGGACCTCTTATAGCCTAACAAGTAGGGGCAAAGTCTGTTATTGTAACAAATATCTCCTTCTACTACTAAGTAGTCTACCGTAAACTAGGTGGATATCACCACCAAACTTTTAAGTGGATGTCTCCGCTCACTGCTCTCTAGGGGTAGCAAGTATATGTGAAGTGAAGTGTGTGACAATGTAGAGTTATGTCCTAACTCTAACATAACTAGCACATAACTCTATACTAAGTCCATATTGCACTACTAAGACTACCTCTTCTTTGTAAGAGTTGTTCATGCACTACGGTACTTATCCAAATGCCAACTAGACTTAGTACACTTTCTAACTTCACATTACTAACTTTATTTCACTCTTTAAGAGTTTTCATGCACTAAGGCATTCACCCTTGGCAACTAGGGTCTATGGCACTCAACTCTTACCAACATGACACTTTGGCCCTAAACTCTTGCCAATTAGGCACTTGTTTCTCACTTTCTCATCACTTCCCAAGTGATATCTAAGAAACACTTTGTCACTCATAAGTTGAACTTTAATCTACACTAACTTATCACTCATTACTCTTAAGTGACATACTTTACCACAAAAGTGGCCTAAGGTGCTAAATATTTACCTAAGGCAAATTATAACTCTTGAATGCTCAAAGGTTTATAGTTCCTCATACATGTTAGGTGATAATTTCCCTCTTGAAAATATCCCCATTTGTGCCTTAACACTTTTTAGGAAGCATATACTAATGATCCCATCTAGTCCATAGCTTTAAAACATCAAAAATGATATTTTTGAAGATTTTGGCCTAAAACATAGGCCATGTCTGATTACACAAGTCATGTCTGGAAACACGAGCCATGTCTAAAAACACGCCTCCCCCCAGTATTTTGTTCTGTGAACACTATTTCATGAATTCAACTAGTAGAGAAGGACACTACCCCCCGTGTCTTCTGAGACGGGCCAAGTCTCTGAACCAGAGAACTTCTACAGAACCGTAACATTGTTCTGTTGGTTCTTTTCTTGGATTTTGGCCATTCCAATCCCATTTCTAAGTAATCTTAGGTCCCTAATCAGTTATTAAACACTTAGGAATCATCAATCACTAACTTAAACTTCTTAATTTGGATCATGGATCAAAATCCCTCTTAGCTTATCCTAACCCCTCTTTTTGGGCATCGAAGGCCTAAATCTTACTTCCAATCATCTGTAATTAGTTTCTAGTTGGTTTCTAACATCACCAACAACTTCTAAATATGTTGTAACATTATTGCAACCTATTAATTCACTAAAATTGGATCAAACACCAAAAATCACTCTCTTGGTTCATCAAAACCGTAGGTTCCAATCCAAGAACCAAATAACTCAAACTATGGATAAATCCATCTATCTTGTTTACATTAAGTTAAAATAATCAATTCCAATCAATGAAAATAAGAATCTAACTAAGGAAACTAGTTTTCCCTCTTTAAAACCCAACTTCTCCATCTAAAGGCCTAAAACCAAAACATAGAAAAGATGGATAATTAAAGCTAGAAAAAACCCTTACCTCTGATCTTGGATGGAGATCTTCAAGCTTGGCCTTTGTCCTTGAGCTTATCCTCTTCCTCTTTCTCTCTTACGACTACGGCCTCTTCCTTCTCTCTTCTTCTCTTCTCTTTTCTTTTTTCTGCCGTGAAGAGTGAAAACAATATAAGAAGCAAAAATCTAACTTTGCTTCTTATAAGATAACCACTAATGTGGTACTGGAATTCCTGATCTACTATGAACACTTAGATTTTTCCAAATCTAGTTTTTCAAATTCCAACATTTAAAATAAATCAAAGATTCATTAAAAATCCTATTGCACTTTTTCTCTATTTTTTCATATCTGTTAGGGGTCAATCCGGCATTAAAAGCACAACTAGTATGCCTAAAAATACTAAATTAACTCTGATTGTCTAGAAACTTTAACCACACCTTACTAAGCTCATTTGAGACCTAGAAACAAGTTATCCACATGTTTCCCTCCAAATAGCAATTTATGCTATTTTCTGAGTCATTTTAGGCCATTTGCTACATTTTGTGTTGTAGCAAAGTGCCTAAACTAACTCAGCTTATCACAAAACTTAACTAACATGCTAAAAAAGATAATGTATCTCTCTTTTATATGCTATATTTCATTATTTTGAAATTCTTTCAAATCAGGCATTAACCTTAACTCTAAAAAATTTAAATCAAAAAACAAGACAATTGCTTATACAATTGTCATCTTATGCAATGCATTATGATGCATGCTTATGCCTAATGAATGCCCTAAGGTATGCTTATGGAAGGTTTTTAAAACATTTTGTTTTTGGAAGAAACATGTTACTTGCACATATTCTAGGAAACCTTTATTCTAGGAAGCCCTTTTGTTCCCCGTATATCTTGGGTACGAAAGAGTAAGAAGTGTAATATCCCGAGACTGCCAGCAGGATTGACGTGTGTCTCCACGAACCAACACGGGTCTTTTTAGCGTGCTTTGTCCTCACTCACACGCATCCTAGGAAACTTCCCAAGAGGTCACCTATCACACAATTGCTCAAGGTCAAGCACGCTTAACCATGGATTTCTTAGGTTCTAAGCTCCCGAAACGAAGTTGCAACTTGTTAATATGGCTATGCCAAATCAATTCCTTTAAGCCATCTTCAACTATGCAGTCCCATACCTACACAGTCTTTGAATCCCTCTCATTCCAGTGCGTATTTAATTCATTCATGTGACCCTTCACCTAGAGCCTACCAGAAGCTGCTCCTTGTCCGTGTTTCATTGCACCGGCGATCACTTCCCGCCCTAGTCTGCCCCGGGACACACATGCCCACCAACTTCCGCTTGGTTCATCCATGAACCACACCATATTGGGAGAGGTCCCGTCTTTGATACCATTTGTAATGTCCCGAGACTGCCTGCAAGATTGATGAGTGCCTCCACAAACCAACACTTATTTTTTCAGCGTGCTTTGTCCTCACTCACATGCATCCTAGGAAACTTCCTAGGAGGTCACCCATCCCACAATTGCTCAAGCTCAAGCACGCTTAACCATGGAGTTCTTATGTTCTAGGCTCCCGAAAAGAAGTTGCAACTTGTTAATATGGCTACGCCAAATCAATTCCTTTAAGCCATCTTCAACTATGTAGTCCCATACCTGCACAGTCTCTGAGTCCCTCTCATTCCGATACGTATTCAGTTCATTCATGTGACTCTTCGCCTAGATGCCTGCCAAAAGCCACTCCTTGTCTGTGCTTCATAGCACCGGCAATCACTTCCCGCCCTCGTCGGCCCCGGGACACACATACCCACTAACTTCTGCTTGGTTTGTCCCCGAAGCACACCGTACGGGGAGAGGTCCTGTCTCTGATACCATTTGTAACGTCCTGAGACTGCATGCAGGATTGACGAGTGTCTCCACAAACTAACACGGGTCTTTTTAGCGTTCTTTGTCCTCACTCACACGCATCCTAGGAAACTTCCCAAGAGGTCACCCATCCCATAATTGCTCCAAGTCAAGCACGCTTAACCATGGAGTTCTTATGTTCTAGGCTCCCGAAAAGAAGTTGTAACTTGTTAATATGGCTACGCCAAATCAATTCCTTTAAGCCATCTTCATCTATGCAGTCCCATACCTGCACAGTCTCTGAGTCCCTCTCATTCCGGTGCGTATTCAGTTCATTCATGTGACTCTTTGCCTAGATGCTTGCCAAAAGCCACTCCTTGTCCGTGCTTCATAGCACTGGCGATCACTTCCCGCCCTCGTTGGCCCCAGGATACACATGCCCACTAACTTCTGCTTGGTTTGTCCCCGAAGCACACCGTACTGGAAGAGGTCCTGTCTCTGATACCATTTGTAACGTCCCGAGACTGCATGCAGGATTGAAGAGTGTCTCCACAAACCAACACGGGTCTTTTTAGCATTCTTTGTCCTCACTCACACGCTTCCTAGGAAACTTCCCAAGAGGTCATCCATCCCACAATTGCTCCAAGTCAAGCATGCTTAACCATGGAGTTCTTATGTTTTAGGCTCCTGAAAAGAAGTTGTAACTTGTTAATATGGCTACGCCAAATCAATTCCTTTAAGCCATCTTCATCTATGCAGTCCCATACCTGCACAATCTCTAAGTTCCTCTCATTCCGGTGCGTATTTAGTTCATTCATGTGACCATTCGCCTGGAAGCCAACCAGAAGCCGCTTCGTGTCTGTGCTTCATTGCCCCAATGATCACTTCCAGCCCTTGTTGACCCTGTGACACACATACCCACCAACTTCCGCTTGGTTCGTCCCCGAACCACACCGTACTAAGAGAGGTCCTGTCTCTGATACCATTCATAACGTCCCGAGACTGCGTGCAGGATTGACGAGTGTCTCCACAAACCAGCACGGGTCTTTTCAGCATGCTTTCTCCTCACTCACACGCATTTTAGGAAACTTCCCAGGAGGTCACCCATCCAACAATTGCTCTAGGTCAAGCATGCTTAACTATGGAGTTCTTATGTTCTAGGCTCCTGAAAAGAAGTTGCAACTTGTTAGTATGGCTACGCTAAATCAATTCCTTTAAGCCATCTTCAACTATGCAGTCCCATACCTGCATAGTCTTTGAGTCCCTCTCATTCTGATGCGTATTCAGTTCATTCATGCGACTCTTCGCCTAGATGCCTGCCAGAAGCCGCTCCTTGTCCATGCTTCATTGCACCGGTGATCACTTCCTGCCCTCGTCAGCCCCGGGACACACATGCCCACCAATTTCTGCTTGGTTTGTCCCCGAAGCACACCGTACTGGGCAGGTCCTGTCTCTGATATCATTTGTAACGTCCCGAGACTGCGTGCAGGATTGACGAGTTTCTCCACAAACCAACACGGGTCTTTTTAGCTTTCTTGGCCCTCACTCACACGCATCCTAGGAATTTCCTAAGCGGTCACCTATCCCATAATTGCTCCAAGTCAAGCACGTTTAACCATGGAGTTCTTATGATCTAGGCTCCCGAATAGAAGTTGTAACTTGTTAATATGGCTATGCCAAATCAATTCCTTTAAGCCATCTTCAACTATGCAGTCCTATACCTGCACAGTCTCTGAGTCCTTCTCATTCCAATGCGTATTTAGTTCATTCATGCGACCATTCACCTAGAAGCCTGCCAGAAGCTGCTTCTTGTCTGTGCATCATTGCACTGGCGATCACTTCCCACCCTCGTCAGCTCTGGGACTCTCATGCGCACCAACTTCCACTTGGTTTATCCCCGAACCACACCGTACTAGGAGAGGTCTCATCTCTGATTCCATTTGTAACGTCTCGAGACAGCGTGCAGGATTAACGAGTGTCTCCACAAACTAACACGAGTCTTTTCAGCGTGCTTTGTCCTCACTCACACGCATCTTAGGAAACTTCCCAGGAGGTCACCTATCCCACAATTGCTCCAAGTCAAGCATGCTTAACCATGGAGTTCTTATGTTCTACGCTCCCGAAAAGAAGTTACAACTTGTTTATATGGCTACGCCAAATCAATTCCTTTAAGCCATCTTCAACTATGCAGTCCCATACCTGCACAGTCTCTGAATTCCTCTCATTCCGGTGCGTAGTCAGTTCATTCGTGCGACCCTTCGCCTAGAAGCCCGCCAGAAGTCGCTCCTTATCCGTGCTTCGTTGGCCCAATGATCACTTCCAGCCCTCATCGACCCTTGGTCAAACATGCCCACCAACTTCCACTTGGTTTGTCCCCGAACCACACCGTACTAGGAGAGGTCCTGCCACTGATACCATTTGTAATGTCCCGACACTGCGTGTAGGATTGACAAGTGTCTCCATAAACTAACACGGGTCTTTTCAGCTTGCTTGGTCCTCATTCACATGCATCCTAGGAAACTTCCCAGGAGGTCACCTATCTCACAATTACTCCAGGTCAAGCACGCTTAACCATGGAGTTCTTATGGTGTAGGCTCTTGAAAAGAAGTTTGAACTTGTTAATATGACTACACCAAATCAATTCCTTTATGCCATCTTCAACTATGTAGTACCATACCTGCACAGTCTTTGAATCCTTCTCATTACGGTGCGTATTCAGTTCATTATTGCGACCCTTCATCTTGAAGCCTACCAAAAGCCACTTCTTGTCCGTGCTTCATTGCACCGGTGATCACTTCCCACCTTCATCGGCCCCAGGACACACATGCCCACCAACTTCCACTTGGTTCGTCCCCGGACAACACCGTACTGGGAGAGGTCCTGTCTCTGATACCATTTGTAATATCCTGACACTGCATGCAAGATTGACGATTGTCTCCACAAAACAACACGGGCCTCTTCAGCGTACTTTGTCCTCACTCACACGCATCCTAGGAAACTTCCTAGGAGGTCACCCATCCCACAATTGCTCCAGGTCAACCACGTCTAACCATTGAGTTCTTATATTCTAGGCCCCCGAAAAGAAGTTGTAACATGTTAATATGGCTTCGCCAAACCAATTCCTTTAAGCCATCTTCAACTATACAGTCCCATACCTGCACAATCTCTGAATCCCTCTCATTTTGGTGCAAATTCAGTTCATTAATGCGACCCTTCGCCTAGAAGCCTACCAGAAGCCGCTCCTTGTCCGTGCTTGATTGCACTGGCGATCGCTTACTGCCCTCGTCGGTCTCGGGACACACTTGCCCACCAACTTCTGCTTGGTTTGTCGTTGAAGCACACCGTACTGGGAGAGGTCCTGTCTCTGATACTATTTGTAACGTCCCGAGACTGCGTGCAAGATTGACAAGTGTCTCCACAAACCAACACGGGTCTTTTTAGCGTTCTTTGTCCTCACTCACACGCATCCTAGGAAACTTCCCAAGAGGTCACCCATCCCACAATTGCTCCAAGTCAAGCACGCTTAACCATAGAGTTCTTATGTTCTAGGCTCCCGAAAATAAGTTACAACTTGTTAATATGGCTACGCCAAATCAATTCCTTTAAGTCATCTTCAAGTATGCAGTCCCATACCTACACAGTCTCTGAGTCCCTCTCATTCCAGTGCGTATGTAGTTCATTCATGTGACCATTCGCTTGGAAGCCTGCTAGAAGCCGCTTCTTGTCCGTGCTCTATTGCACTGGCGATCACTTCCCAACCTCGTCAGCTCCGGGACACTCATGCGCACCAACTTCGGCTTGGTTTGTCCCCGAACCACACCGTAGTGGGAGAGGTCTCGTCTCTGATACCATTTGTAACGTCCCGAGACAGCGTGCAGGATTGACGAGTGTCTCCACAAACCAACACGGGTCTTTTCAACGTGCTTTGTCCTCTCTCACACGCATCCTAGGAAACTTCCCAAGAGGTCACCCATCCCACAATTGCTCCAAGTCAAGCATGCTTAACCATGGAGTTCTTATGTTCTACGCTCCCGAAAAGAAGTTGCAACTTATTAATATGGCTACGCCAAATGAATTCCTTTAAGCTATCTTCAACTATGCAGTCCCATACCTGCACAGTCTCTGAGTCCCTCTCATTCCGGTGCATATTTAGTTCACTCCTTCGACTATTCGTCTAGAAGCCTGCCAGAAG
Organism: Ormosia semicastrata; assembly: GCA_029884595.1. Taxonomy (NCBI): domain Eukaryota; kingdom Viridiplantae; phylum Streptophyta; class Magnoliopsida; order Fabales; family Fabaceae; genus Ormosia; species Ormosia semicastrata. Next base: position 59,563,488 of record JAQQTO010000063.1, read on the forward strand.
TCGCTTCTTGTCCGTGCTTCATTGCACTGGCGATCAATTCCCACTCTCGTCGGCTTTGGGACACTCATGCGCACCAACTTTCGCTTGGTTTGTCCCTGAACCACACCGTACTGGGAGAAGTCTCGTCTCTGATACCATTTGCAACGTCCCGAGACAGCGTGCAGGATTGACGAGTGTCTTCACAAACCAACACTGGTCTTTTCAGCGTGCTTTGTCCTCTCTCACACGCATCCTAGGAAACTTCCCAAGAGGTCACCCATCCCACAATTGCTCCACGTCAAGCATGCTTAACCATGGAGTTCTTATGTTCTACGCTCCCGAAAAGAAGTTGCAACTTGTTAATATGGCTACGCCAAATGAATTCCTTTAAGCTATCTTCAACTATGCAGTCCCACACCTGCATAGTCTCTGAATCCCTCTCATTCTGGTGAGTATTCAGATCATTCGCGTGACTCATCGCCTAGAAGTCTGCCAGAAGTCACTCCTTGTCTGTGCTTCGTTGCCCCAATGATCACTTCCAGCCCTTGTCGAGCCTGGGACACACATGCCCACCAACTTCCGCTTGGTTTGTCCTCGAACCACACCGTACTAGGAGAGGTCCTGTCTCTGATACCATTTATAACGTCCCGAGACTGCGTGCAGGATGGACGAGTGTCTCCACAAACCAGCACAGGTCTTTTCAGCATGCTTTGTCCTCACTCACACGCATCCTAGGAAACTTCCCAAGAGGTCACCCATCCCACAATTGCTCCAAGTCAAGCACGCTTAACCATGGAGTTCTTATGCTCTAGGCTCCTAAAAAGAAGTTGTAACTTGTTAATATGGCTACGCTAAATCAATTCCTTTAAGCCATCTTCAACTATGCAGTCCCATACCTACATAGTCTCTGAGTCCCTCTCATTCCTGTGCGTATTCAGTTCATTCATGCGACTCTTCGCCTAGATGCCTGCCAGAAGTTGCTCCTTGTCTGTGCTTCATTGCTCCGGCGATCACTTCCCGCCCTCGTCGGCCTCGGGACACACATGCCCACCTACTTCTGCTTGGTTTGTCCCCAAAGAGGTCCTGTCTCTGATACTATTTGTAACGTCCCGAGACTGCGTGTAGGATTGAATAGTGTCTCCACAAACCAACACGGGTCTTTCTAGTGTTCTTTGTACTCAATCACACGCATCCTAGGAAACTTCCCAAGAGGTCACCCATCCCACAATTGCTCCAAGTCAAGCACGCTTAACCATGAAGTTCTTATGTTCTAGGCTCCCGAAAAGAAGTTGCAACTTGTTAATATGGCTATGCCAAATCAATTCCTTTAAGCCATCTTCAACTATGCAGTCCCATACCTGCACAGTCTCTGAGTCCCTCTCATTCCGGTGCATATTAAGTTCACTCCTTCGACCATTCGTCTAGAAGCCTGCCAGAAGTCGCTTCTTGTCCGTGCTTCATTGCTCTGGCGATCAATTCCCACTCTCGTCGGCTTCGGGACACTCATGCGCACCAACTTTCGCTTGGTTTGTCCCTGAACCACACCGTATTAGGAGAAGTCTCGTCTCTGATACCATTTGCAACGTCCCGAAACAACGTGCAGGATTGACGAGTGTCTCCACAAACCAACACTGGTCTTTTCAGCGTGCTTTGTCCTCACTCACACACATCCTAGGAAACTTCCCAAGAGGTCACCTATCCCACAATTGGTCCAAGTCAAGAATGCTTAACCATGGAGTTCTTATGTTCTACGCTCCCAAAAAGAAGTTGCAACTTGTTAATATAGCTACTCCAAAATAATTCCTTTAAGCCATCTTCAACTATACAGTCCCATACCTGCACAGTCTCTAAATCCCTCTCATTCCGGTGCGTATTCAGTTCATTCGTGCGACCATTCGCTTAGAAGCCTACCAGAAGTCGCTCCTTGTCCGTGCTTCATTCCCCAATGATCACTTCCAGCCTTCGTCGACCCTGGGACACACATGCCCACCAACTTCTGCCTAGTTTATCCTCAAACCACACCGAACTAGGAGAGGTCCTGTCACTGATACCATTTGTAACATCCCGAGACTGCGTGCAGGATGGACGAGTGTCTCCACAAACTAACACGGGTCTTTTCAACTTGCTTTGTGCTCACTCACACGCATCTTAGGAAACTTCCCAGGAGGTCACCCATCCCACAATTGCTCCAGGTCAAGAATGCTTAACCATGGAGTTCTTACGTTGTAGGCTCTTGAGAAGAAGTTACAACTTGTTAATATGACTACGCCAAATCAATTCCTTTAAGCCATCTTCAACTATGTAGTACCATACTTGCACAGTCTCTGAATCCTTCCCATTCCGGTGCATATTCAGTTCATTATTGCGACCCTTCGCCTTGAAGCCTGCCAGAAGCCACTTCTTATCCGTGCTTCATTGCGCCGGCGATCACTTCCCACCCTCATCGGCCCTAGGACACACTTGCCCACCAACTTTCGCTTGGTTCATCCCAGGACCACACCGTATTGGGAGAGGTCCTGTCTCTGAAACCATTTGTAACTTCCCAAGATTGCGTGCAGGATTGACGAGTGTCTCCACAAAACAACACGGGTCTTTTCAGCGTACTTCGTCCTCACTCACACGCATCCTAGGAAACTTCCTAGGAGGTCACCCATCCTACAATTGCTCTAAGTCAACCATGCCTAACCATCGAGTTCTTATGTTCTAAGCTCCCGAAAAGAAGTTGTAACTTGTTAATATGGCTTCGCCAAACCAATTCCTTTAAGCCATCTTCAACTATGCAGTCCCATACCTGCACAATCTCTGAATCCCTCTCATTCCGGTGCGTGTTCAGTTCATTTATGCGACCCTTCGCCTAGAAGCCTGCCAGAAGCCACTCCTTGTTCGTGCTTCATTGCACCAGTGATCATTTCCCGCCCTCGTCGGCCCCGGGAGACACATGCCCACTAACTCCCTCTTGGTTTGTCCCTGAACCACACCGTACTAGGAGAGGTCTTGTCTTTGATACCATTTGTATTGTCCCGAGACTGCGTGCAAGATTGACAAGTGTCTCCACAAACCAACACGGGTCTTTTCAGTGTGCTTTGTCCTCACTCACATGCATCCTAGAAAACTTCCCAAGAGGTTGCCCATCCCACAATTGCTCCAGGTCTAGCACGCTTAACCATGGAGTTCTTACGTTCTTGGCTCCCGAAAAGAAGTTACAACTTGTTAATATGGCTACGCCAAATCAATTCCTTTAAGCCATCTTCAACTATGTTGCCCCATATCGCACAGTCTCTGAATCCTTCTCATTCCAGTGCGTATTCAGTTCATTCATGCGACCCTTCACCTAGAAGCTGCCAGAAGCCACTCCTTGTCCGTGCTTCATTGCACCAGTGTTCACTTCCTGCCATTGTCGGCCTCGGGACACACATGCCCATTAACTTCCGCTTGGTTCATCCCCGAGCCACACCTTATGGGAGAGGTTCTGTCTCTAATACCTTTTGTAACGTCCTGAGACTGCATGCAGGAATGACGAGTGTCTCCACAAATCAACATGGGTCTTTTCAACGTGCTTTGTCCTCACTCACACGCATCCTAGGAAACTTCCCAGAAGGTCACCCATCCTACAATTGCTCCAGGTCAAGCACACTTAACCATGGAGTTCTTATGTTCTAGGCTCCCAAAAAGAAGTTGCAACTTGTTAATATGGCTACGCCAAATCAATTCCTTTAAGCTATCTTCAACTATGCAGTCCCATACCTTCACAGTCTCAAAATCCCTCTCATTGCAGTGCGTATTCAGTTCATTCATGCGACCCTTCGCCTAGAAGCCTGCCAGAAGCCGCTCCTTGTTCGTGCTTCATTGCACCGACAATCACTTCCCCGCCCTCATCGGCCGTAGGACAGACAGTGTTGGTTCTTCCATGACATGTAGAGACCATGCATGACACAATTTACATATAAAAACTCATTAAGTTTCTAGTCACAACCAGAACCAACACTGCCATGACCATTTAACACCATTCAAACCATGATTTCACACATTAAAAACATTCATTTTTATGTTGAGAACAGGGCAGCATTCTTCCCTTGTTTTGAGTCATCATTCAAGGCTCCATCTCAAGCACAAAAGTCGATATATATACGATAATTAAGGTAGCATTCAGTCTTTATTTTCCATCACATTTCAGACCACAATTTCAATTACAAAATCAAATATAATCTCATGACAAATTCTACCTAAAATAGAGGGTATACCACCATGACATTCAGACCCAATTGCCAACAATTTCATCATCAATACAATATCACAATTTAACTCAAGCCTCAATAGAAATAAATGAACAATTTATAAGAACACCATTATCTCCATTTCTCAACATAGTTGTGAGTTTCACTAAGGTTTACCTTAACCTTAACTTTCATCTTAATAAGAATAAACTCGATTTAACAATCAATAGAGTAATAAGTACAAATAAAAGCAAAGGAACTCCACATTGCTCACAACTTGGTTATGGCAACCAACCCAAATATAGCAGATTTTTCTTACTTTCTCCCATCAATATTGCCACCAATTTAGAACAAAAACCAATAGAAGAGAAATAACAAACTATAGGAAAGAAATCTCCTCTAGAAAATCATGGTTTGACTATGAATCAAAGCATCAACACAACCCAAAAAATCAACATATTTTTCACTCAAAAACTGTAGAAGAGAGTAAGAAAATGAAGTAAATATTCCCTACCTCAATTCTTTGCCTTGATTCCTTGATTTTCCCCTACTTCCTTTCTCTTTTTTCTCCTTCCTCACGGTGCTACTACTGTTTTGTCTCTGTTTTCTACCCTATTTGAGCTGTTGTTTTGCCGTTTGAAATTATAGAAATAAGAAGCAAAGAAATACAAGGTTGAATGAGATGAAGATGAAAAGATAATGGATAGGAAGATGAAAAATAATGGGGTGAAAGAAAGGGAGAGAAGGGGATGGAAAAGTGAAAAAGAAATGAGTGAAGAGAGTGAAGAAAAGTCTAGAGAGAATGAGTGGAGGTAGGTGAGGAAAATGAATAAAATACTTTAAGTTGAAAGTTCTATACCTCTTAAGAACACTTTAATCTTTCAACACTAAGTTTTCAAGTTACCATAAGTCTTATAGAAAATTTTAGGATGCAACTTAGTCCTCAGATCCCTTTTTCCATAACTTTCCATATATAGTTATTCATTACATAAGTTGCACTACTTTCTTAAATTAAATTGAACCTGTAAAATAGTAAACATGTCTGCCTTAAATTATTTTCCATACTAAAATATTCTTCATATTCTACTTATCATTTCTATGAAATTTCATAATTTTCTGGGCATCTTCATTGTCCCGGCTATTTCTCAATAGTATCCTTAAAAATATCAGACTAACTCAGTTGACTCTCTAAAATTTTTTTACAACTCTTATGAATTATTTATAGATAGGAAATAAAATTTTCATATTTATTTCCATCATATCAACTGACTCTACAGATACTTTAATTATTCTCTTGTACTCAGCATTATAGATTTAGGGTCAAACTACTTCAAAAAATTACCTGAATTATTAAATATTCTCTTACCAGTATTACTGAGCTTTTATAACACTATTTAAGACTTATTAAGTTAGGAAGGGTGTTACAGTAACAAATTTGTTGGTGGGAGTGGAAACAACCAAGTCGTAAGGAAGGTCTGTCATAGGTAAACTCAGCATCTTCACACAATCACAAGAAACAAAGGAGTGGCATGCTCCTGAATCATATAAAACAGTTAACAAGTGATTGTGGATTATGTATTTACCTAGGATCAGATCTGTAGGCTGAGTTACCTCATTACCGCTCAATTTATAAACTCTTCCTGGAGCTTGCAGTTTTGGGATGAACACTGCTTTCTGCTTCTGTAGGCACTCCTTGGACATATGCCTTGGCTAACCACACGAATAGCAAACTGACTCCCCTACCAAACATGGCTTGTTCCCATGGAATATCCCATACTTGGGACAGTTAGGTCCCCCTGCTCCCCCTTGAACGTGCTTACCCTTATCTTGTGAGTAACCTGGCTTAGGAGTACTTTTCTTCTCGTCTATCTTCTTCCGCTTATGGAAGCCTTCTATTTTTTGCTCTGGTTGGAGTTGGAGACAACCCTTTTCCACTATTCTGCTATTGTTTAATAAATAAGGGAAGTCTCTAATCTCCAAAGGTTGTATCATCCTTTTGATGTCCTCTCTCAAACTGGATTCGAACTTGACACACATAGAGTTCTCATCTAGGTTAAGCCTATACTGAGGTGAAAATTTTGACAACTCGTCAAACTTTGCCACATACTCACTGACAATCATGCTTTCTTGCTCGAGCTTCAAGAACTCAACTTCTTTTTCGTCTTGCACTGACTTTAGGAAGTACTTTTCCAATAAAGTGCTTTTGAACATGTCCCATGTAATCTGTGTGGCTGTAGCTTCTAGCAACCTTCTAGCATTCCTCCACCAATACTCTGCTTATCCACTAAACATAAAGGCAGCGAAGGATACTCTTTGTTCATTAGAATATAACATGGCTTTGAAATTTTTCTCCATTTCGGTCAACCACTCATCGTCTTTCACCGGATTGTATTCTCTTTTAAATGTTGGAGGATTCAGCCTTCTAAACTCTGCAAGATCATAAAAATTATGATTACTCCCCACCTGTACCTCATGCACTGGTGGTGGTATTGGTAGAGGCAGTGGTTGTTGAGGTTGATTGGCTTGCGACCTCTCCAACATTCTATTGGTAACGATCATTTGCTCTTGCATTGCCTTGGCCATTGCCATTATTGCTTCAGCCATTTTAGGGCCCTCACCTAAAGAATTCTTATTTCCTCTAGTGCACCTTGGAGAAATTATAGTTTCCTATACACAAAAAACATTAAATATTGAGTGGATTAATCTCAATACCATGTAATAGTGCATCAGTAGCTAATAACATTCAAACAAGGCAAGTCATGCAAACATCTCACAAAAGAGACAAGAAATGCATAACACTAAGCGAAAAACACTAAGCTTGCCTAAGCCTAGTCAGTCCATATCTCAACTCAATAGGATGAACTGCTCTGATACCATAATGTAACACTCTAATACAAATATCTGGATATATTCATCATATATAAAGATAAATAGTATTAGTTATGCTACTACTAACTTATTTAACATTCTAGTCCCATATCATTTAAATAAATAAATATAGAGAGCTATGATAAAGGTAAGTCATACATATTTACACCAAAAGCCTCATGGGCAAAATGTAATATATACAACAAAATACAGCTCATAGTAATTAAACTTTACAAGAGTTATAGTAAAAAACATAAAACTAAGCTATCTATTCTTGAAACTTTTTCTTCTTTCTCTTTTTTTTCTTCTTTACTCCCTCGGAAAGGTCTTCTCCTACTTAACCAAGAAACATACATAAAAAAATTCTTAGTAATAAAGCATATATCTCATGGTACTATTATAAAAATACACGAGGCAAAATAATAAACTATAAGCTTATAACTTACTATCGATAACAAACAAGTGTCTTTACAATTGTAAGATATTAATTTCACTTAGCAAAATGCTTGTTCCACAATTCCACCATTAGCAAAGTGCTTATCTTATTCCTTTGCAAGGTTAAAAAGCTTGTCTCGCTCCCTTAGTTAGGAATTGTGGTGAACTATGGTTCAAGCTTATTAAATAAGGGAGCCAACTTTTACTGTGGTTCAACCTTAATAAATAAAGGAGCCAACTTTTACTATGGTTCAACCTTAATAAATAAGGGAGCCAACTTTTACTATACACTCCATTTGTAATTTAATGGATTAATAAAGCATTTCTCTAAAACTTGTACATACTTATTAAGTTAACTCAAACTAATTAAAGTTAAGGAGTAACTGTCTATGTACTTGTTTGTTTTCACCCATAAAAAGTGTAACTGGAGCTTCTAGAGCTCATACTATACTTATCCTACCTTGATTGGTTCACTAATCACCAATACATTATTGGGAATTTTGTGGATACAACACGTAGCAGAAAATAGGGATTCCTACCGAGGATCCATGCGAAAAAGCCATAATCCGAGTTTTTAAAGGATTTACCTCTTGAAGCGTGAATCACTAACACCGTAATAGAAATGATGTCTCTGCGATATCCACAAGAACAGACTCACGAACGTCCAACGTCCGCAAAGAGGAGCCTCACGTCTCTCACACAGTGCTAGCTGCGAAGAGAAGAAAAGAAACATGTCGCTCTCTCACTCACTTTTCTGTAGGTGCGGCTAGGGTTCAGAATTATGTGCCTTAGCAGCCCCCTTAGCAGTACTATTTATAATAGTGACTGCCTTAAGTGAGTGTGAGCAGCAGCAAGGTAAGCTGTGCAACCCTAGACCCATCTGTTATGAGTCTGGCCCATATTTGAATCCGAGTCCAGCTTGGATCCATTGCTCCAATTTTAGTCTGCTCTATGTGTGTGACCCTGCAGGTTCTTATTACGTTGGCAGTAATATTAAAATCTCATTTTAATATTACAAGCAGTGAGCGGTATCTAGCAACACATCACTGCTACCCAAGTAATAAGAATGTCAGTGATTTGACATAACCTTTTCGTGACCAATGTCTCCGTGTCGTTTAGTCCCTTTGTCAAGATAACTAGATTGAACATAAGGCATGGAATGCGTCACCCTTGTATAGTCCAATCATTCGTTTCCTGATACTCGAGTAGACTTTGTAACAACAAATGAGATCAATATCTCATATTGACTCATTTGAGCATGACCATGCATTTCGCAGTCTCACTCAATCAGGGGGCTCGAAGATATCGCTCCTGTTATGTAGGAGTGACAAATCCCATCTAGGTCACTCACATCCCTCTACATGATTTGCAGTATGTCCAATAACCAACTTTATAATCACCTTGTTATAGATGACGTTTGATGGCATTAAAACACACAACTCCTCATGTAGGAATCGTAGTGATTTCAGGTCAAAGGACCACAAACACCATTGTCACTATGAGAATCACTTATGACACTCACGTAACGATCCATGTAGTGTTCTCATGGTGGGTCAGTCCAGTACATCATTACTCTAATATGTACCCATGTAAAGACTTGATATCTCATATCCATGACCCGCGAGATGTGGTCATCAGTCTCTGCACATACTAGTCTCAATGTATTATTGTTGTCATAATTAACAATAATACTTGACTAGGGACATTTAAGAATAATGTTGTAACCAAAAGGATCTCACGATCAAGTCATCCACTTGATGTCCTATGGCATCAAACTTACTATTCTAAGGACTTTATTATGTTTATCAAAAAAGAACACAATAAATGAAATGCCTCATATATAAAATAGCATAATAGAATATATGTAAATACAGAAAATGTATTAGCCTCTAGGGCATACACCAACATACATAGCCTTACTAGGGTTGCTTCTAACCCTAAGAGTGTTAAACTCTGCTCTTGCTAGGCCTATAACTAGTTATGCGACTTGGATAACTAGTTAAAGCCTTTAGAAATCTGTTTTAGGAAAGTTCTTAACTGGTTATGGACTGCTTATAATTGGTTAGGATTGCTCATAACCTGTTTTAAAACACCTCATAATCAGTTAACTCTCTCTTACTAATCAGTTAGTGTATTTTATAGCTCTCTGACTTGAGTAAATAACTAGTTATCCACATGGAATAATTAGTTATCATTGTGTGATAGAATGGCATCTTCTCTGCCATCACACAATAACTAATTATCCACATGAGATAATTGGTTATCTGGTGCAATCTTGCACCAGAAAATAGATTCTCATCATGACTTCTGCTATAGCTTCCTTTCTCTTCCAATTTATACATTAAAACTCATCATATAATGAACTCAACATAAGATTTAAGTGAAAGAAACAAGTAGAATCCATCATAAATAATCAAGTTGAATATCAACATGTGATTCTAACTTCAAACTCAACTCATAAATACCTATAATACCAACCTCATACTCAGGGAGTTAAAAAGGTATTTCTCAAGTCAAGAATGACTCTCTTGCATCCTCTAGGTTGTAACTAACTCTTTACAACCATTGGGAACACTTACTAATCAAAGAAGACAAGTTTTGCTTCCCAAAACCCATTTTCGCTAAATTATCTTAACCAGCTCCATACAAGATGAGACAAGAAGATAAGTTGAGTAAGAAACTCCCCTACCTCAAGTTCTTGAATGGTGAACTTCAATTCTTAACTTTGCTTTTTGTCCTCTTGCTCTTCCTTCTCTTCATTTCCCTCTTCTTTTCTTTCATCTTCTGCCTCTCCTTTCTCTGCTGAAGAGTCGTATGAGTGAAGAGAAAACAAAGTGACAAAAAGTCAAAGAAAAAAGAAGGATAAGAATGGTTGAAAACTGAGGTAACTTAAGTTTCTATACAGAAACTTTATATCTATTAAGAATACTTAAATTTTGCTAAATCAGGTTTCTTAACTTCCAACAACTTTAAAATAAATCCTATGATTCATCTAAATTATTGTTTCACCATTTTCTTAAGTTTCCATATCTGTTACTAGTCAATCCGGTATTAAAACACTCTTTCTATGTGCTTAAAAATACCAAATTAACTCAGTAAGCTCTCAAAATCTAACTACAGCCTCTTCCACTTATTTGTGACCTAGAAATATATTCTCTTTATTTATTTCCCTTAACTAGGCAATTTATGCCACTTTCTTAGCCATTTTAAGCTACTTTTTACATTCTGTGCTACAACAAAATGGCTAAATTAACTCTGTTTATCACAAAAATAAGCAGACATGTTAAGCATATGTTATGCTACCTTTTTAATCATAAACTAGCCTAACATGTTAAAAAGAAGATGTTACAAGAAGCTCTTTACATAGGACAAGTAAGTGAGACCAAATCTTGCCAAGTGTAGTAGAAGAGTGAGACAAGCACTCTACTTAGGACAAAGTAGTGAGTTAAGCTCTTTGTTGAGAAACATGAGGAGTGAGAAAAGCACTCATGTAAGAGGTAGTAAGAGTGAGTTAAGCTCTTTACCAAGGGTCTTATGTAAAAGGTAGTAAAAGTGAGTTAAGCTCTCTACCAAGGGTAGTAAAGTAAGAAAAGATTATTACTAAGGGCAATAGTGTAACATCCTCTCCAAAGGGTATCACATTCATACCAACTCCTTATAAATAATTTCCCAAGTTATAAAATATTTATTATTAAATAAATACGGGTTTCAAAATTTCTTTTTTCGCAGAAGACATAAACTTTATTGCATTAGAAAAACACAAGATATCATAACTGAATAAAATACCTTTCTCATAACATAGATTCATGACATTACATAAAACTTGTTTACTCTAAATAATATGCAATTACCATATAAAAACTTGACCAGGCCCAAGCCCAAAAACCTGGAGAGTAAGGTCCTGAACTTGATCCTCTTTCGGATCCTCTAAAGGCACATTCTTTGTTTAGGGAGTGTATCTTTGGATAGAAGTCCGAGCAGTTGACTCCGTAGAGTCTTCACTAGGCAAACGGTGAGCAATGTCCCATAATTCTATAATAGACATGGAAAACTCTACATGTACATAAGCAGCATTATATGTATTAGTAGGGTTTATATGGAAGGTATCACTCTGGGATAGAGTTACCTCTCCTATATAACTAAAACATTGAGTATTTGAGTTGACATGCTAGGCATCAATGCCATCATGGAGCTGCGCTTGCATATAATCAGAGAAATCTCTCCTTGCAGCTATTGCAAAATGATCGAATAAAACTAGTCCAACTCAAACCTAGACGATCCAATCTTGTCCCTCTTACTGTCTTTACCAAACATAATCATAACACATAACAGACAAACAATACAACAAAGAGGTGAGATCCCCAACATCGCATCCCAACATCGCAGCAAAGAAACGATAAACATACTAATACATTACAGCATACCGTCTATTTAATAATATAAAATCAGCAGATAGTTAACAAATAGATAATCTAATAAACATGCAGCACAATATCAGGCATAATGATAATATCACATCAATATTATGTCATCATAATATTATATCACCACAATACTATATCATTATAGTATAAATGCTGAGTATGCTCATGAACAACATGTACATTAAATATGCTCAATGAGTACAAGAACCATGATTATACATAATGCTCCATGTTAAGCGAACACGCTTTTCTATGCATAAGCGAAGACATTTTTCTATGCTCGAGCTAACACGCTTTTCTATGCTCAAGCGAACACGCTTTTCTATGCTCAAGCGAACACATTTTTCTATGCATGATAAATGATTCAAACATATACTGTCATTGATCACACAGTATTTCTTTATTCACATGCCGTCTCATGGCAATATACTGTCATTAAGTAAACACGCTTTTCTATGCATAAGCGAACATGTTTTTCTATGCTCGAGTGAACACGCTTTTCTATGCATGATAAATGATTCAAACATATACTGTTAGTAATCACACAATATTTTTTTTTGTTCACACATCGTCACATAGAGATATCACAGTATAATGCTCAAAAGCATATTTAATTGAATCAAAGTACCGTTGTACTGTTCCCAATGACATTAACGCAACCGCCCATACAACTGTCTAAAGCCATTAGTATCAATGACATTATGTAACTGTCCATACAATTACATAATACCAAAAATCCATTCGGGTCCAATACTTCAGTTTCATAAATTACTTGGTTCAATACATTGGCACTACAGCAAAATTCGCTGTTCCTCTCAATCGTGTAGCAATATTATCACATTTTCACAATCGTGTAACACTTCTATTACATTTTCAAATTGCGTAAAGATTTTCTAACGTTTTCTCAATCGCGTAGCTAAAATTTACTATTTTTAAACCGCATAAGAGTTTTTCTATGTATTTTCAGTTATGTAAATTATTTTTAACATATTCTAAGCTCAGAATAATACTTTTCTCATTTATTATAAAAATTAGACTTTATTTCCATTATTTGCATAATAGTCCTTCTATAAAATAATATTTACATAATAGTCCTTCCTTAAATAATATTTTCAAAATAGTCCCTCTTTAAATAATATTTACAATATAGTCCCTTTAAAATTAGTATTTTCTACTATTTCCTAAAAAACTGTATTTCTTAATTTTACTTAGGATATTACAGCTCAAAAATTTCTAACATGCTTCAAAACTCATAGGGTGAGCTATACGTCAGTAAACTTTAATTTATAAATTTGTTTCCCATAAAACCCATACTTGGAGTGTTAGTCGAAAATCACTTAATATTCCATAATCAAATATTTATTCATTTTCTATTTCTTTTTTCTTTGTAAAAATCTTCAATCTAGTTACTTATTACCTAATCATCTAAAATTCATACTTAGTAAAGTATTTTCAAATGATTTGCTCTAAAATCCTCAAGATAGCTGTGAGCCTCTTAGTTTTACAAAACCGAAATAGTTTTCCTTTTCACATGCTTCTTGCCATATACAACATATCCTTCACGATATTTTATTTTTCACATATTCACGCTTATCAAAATCATATTAAGCATTTAATCTCACATATATAAATCATACATAATTAATAAGCAACGAAAATCACATATAGCAGAATATAAAACACATAATCATACCAAATCAGACAAGCATAAATCAATAACCACACAATTCGAGTGAATAAATCCTCACATGGAATTTCCACTCACAAAACACAAACAATCCATTCCTTCACCACCACATATGGCCGATGAGGTTAATCTCCCTCTTACCTAGTTGATGTCCTCCCAGCTCCTCGTAGGATTCTCCATGTATCAAACGTTCACCACCAAGTAAATCTTAGAATCAAAATAAACACATGCAAATTAGTATTCGAGGCTTGATTAAGATGGCCATAGATCAATCATGGCCTTAGGATTCTAAAAATCAAATAAGAAATCAAGTTTCAAGATATTTACCTTGAAACCTTAAAATTTAAATTCAAGATTCAAGCTTGAAGATGATGGAATTTGATCAAAGTCTCAACATCAAAGAGTCTTAGAATGATGTGAGGATTCAAGAAGTATGATTGGTTGAAATTAAACAAACTTGGAAGGTGTCTTAGGGTGGTTGGCCATAAGCTACACAAGGAAGAAAGGTAAGAGCTTTTTGATCTTCAACTTGAAGAACAAGGTTGAAGATGATAGAACTAGGCTAAGATCTCAACTAAAAAGTGTTTTAGAATTGTGTATAGGTTCTAAATCTAAGGTTGTATAGAATTATTGAAGATTGGAAGGTGCTTCAATGGGTTTGGCCATGAGTCTTCAAGAGAAAAGGAGAGAAGGAAGTTATTGTGTTCTTGATGTTCTTGGATGTGAGAGAAAGATGATAGATTCTTCTTGTCATAAAGTATTAGAAATGAAGGGAAATAGTCTATTTTCTCTATGTATGACCGTGGGATTTCTTTGGAGAAAAGATGAGAGAATTGATTGTATCACAAAGTGATAGAAATGAAATGAAAAGCCTATTAGCCAAATGCATGGCCGTGTAATCACTTGGATAGGAAAGTCCAAGGCCTGTTCAACAAGAAAAGCTTAAGCACATGGCTTCACATGCTTTCCACATGGCTTATGTCACCTAATGATCATCCATTAGTCATTAGATGAATCAAGAACATGGTAGACCGACTTAGGTGGCCGTGTGACTCATAGGAGAATGTAACTTGCTTAGTTTCATTCTAATTTCCTAGTTACACTTAAATTAATTTAGTTAGGACACTTAGTTACATTCTAACTATTTAGTTACTTAATTAAGTCATTGCATAGGTCATGATTCTAGAAACTCTAGATATTTTTCTAGTAACTAAAGACTCTAAGTATTAACAAACTTAGTTAGCTCCATTTAATTACTACTTAGTCTATTAGAGTAACTAAGTTAGATTATCTAGTTACTTAACTAACTAGTCTAACCACTTTTGTTGACTTTTTAACAAACTAATTGATTCTAATTGGTTGGTCATTAATCTATGTAATGATGGTTCATCATTACTCTTAAGATATTTAGCTTAGATATTTTCAGCTTTTATGATTACACTTAAGATATTTAGCGTAGATATTTTTTGATTAGAAATATCTTAGATATTTTCTGCTTAGATATTTTCATCTAGATATTTTCAAAAAGATATTTGTATTCAGATATTTATCTAAGATATTTTATTGAGATATTTTAGTAAGATATTTTTCATTAGATATTTATCCGTAGATATTTATCCTTAGATATTTATTAGGTGAGTCATCATAGAATCTTCTAGAACAGCTGAGTCAGCATGGTGAGTCGTAGTACTGAGTCACTAGCTGAGTCATCAAGAGAAACTTCTAGAAAGTGTGACTCACTGTGGCAAATCACAGGGTGAGTCAGCATTCCACATCCTTCTAGAATATAGCGAGTCATCGCTTCTAGAAAAAGAATGACAAGACAAGCTCTAAATATCTTGAAAGAGTAAGTAGTCAAATTGAATTTGTCTTCTAGCTTGAGTAGTCAATTTGCCTTCTTCCTGCTTACCATTGGTTCATCGCTTTGACTCATCGCCATCAAGATATTTTCTAACAGATATTACCCAATGGATAATAGTTATTGCTATCATTACACAATGAGTAATAGAAAACTCAGATATCAAAAATCTCTGTCAACTGTTCCCGGTTTCGGGTTTAGTAAGACCCCCCGATCCCGCCTTGATAGTCTGAAACTTTCTGGTCTAGAAATTTTTTTTATTTTTTCGGGTCTGCCTCAAGCACACATACTGCTTAAAATAATATTAAAATAATCACAAACTCAGAAAATTTCACAAAAATTCTCAAAAATCATAAAAAAATTATAAAACTCATATATTTTTAGAAAAAATAGAGTTCAGGAATATTTCTCAAAAATAATATTAAAATATTCAAAATAATTAAAAATTCCTAAAAATTCACAAAAACTCATAAATATTATAAAACTCTTTTATTTCAAGAAAAATAAAAAATCAGGGTATTACAAATAGGATGAGTGAAGTATTATGCTAGGAAAAGAAGTGAGATAAGCACTTTGCCAAGTAATAAGGATAGTTTTAAACAACAGTTTAGAATGACGTAGGTTTAATATTGATCAAATAGACTTAGAGACCTATTTGAATAGGCCATTTTCAGAATAGTAAGTTAGGCTAACCGATTAGACAAAGGGAGCAATTCGATTGGCAACAGTTTAAGGTTAATCGAATACACTATAACAGTTATTCGATTGGTAAGAGTTTAAGGTTTTGTTTCGAAGAAGGCCTAGCAAATGGATAGTTATTCTATAGGCGTATATTCGAGAAGAATCGAACTGACTAGAGAGTAGTTCGACTAGCATAGTTTCGATTAGTCGACATAAGTAAAGAGAAGTGTAACATCCAAATACCGAATACATTGATAAAGAGTATTAGAATGCACTTCTAACTTAAACATTCATCTAACCCATTACACTTATTTAAATAAATCATTATGGAGAGCCTTGTGAAACTAAAAGTTATATACATACATCTTGCCTTAAAAGGACTTATTATATCCATAAACTTTTTCTACAAACTAAAAACAATGTAAATAAATACAAGATTTAAAACTACTAAACATAAAAAAACTAAGCTACTCTAGTCTTCATTCTTCTTCTTCTTTCCTTGGAAAAGCTTCCACCTGGATTTACATGGCAACAAACGGGGTGAGAAATCACATTTCTCAGTATAAGTAACCAAGACCAACAATTTAAACATTCACAATGAATAAACCACTCTGAAACTAGTAAACATACTATTACTCATTACAAAGAACCATTACAAAACTTCCTCTCTATGTAACATTCCTAAGCAATCTATACTTCTGATCTAATAACTGAAACCATGATGATATCAAACAATCGCCCATACAATCATTTGAAATCATCAACAAGACAATCGGTCATACAACTATCTTCAAAGGCACAATGCAATAACAATACATACACAACAAGAACACAAATTTCAATCAAAACAAGTATTAAATAATGCAATGAGGAGATTATGTATGCTCAAAGAAAAGTGTATGTAGTGTAGGTGCAGTGTGGCAAAACTTGACTATTCCCCTAGGTAGGGAGGGAATCTGCTATGATAATGTGTAACCTCTTATAGCTTACCCAGTAGGAACGAAGTCTGGTATCACAACACGTATCCTCCTATAACCTACCCCATAGCCTACCAAGCAGTCTACTATAACTGGGTGGATATCGTCATCGAAAATAGAGTGGATGCCCTTGTAATACCCTTAATGATATGTTAGACTTGTGTATGTGTTCAAAAGGTAGCATATGACTTGCTTACCATGCATATGTGGAAATAGGTTTGCCCCAATGATTTAATATGTTAAGTTTTGATGATGACAAATACAAGACAAAAAGAATGATGCTTATGCTTTATAGTTGTGCTTAATAAATGATAAATGCATCACAAAAGAATATTGATCATGTTACATAGATGTGCTTAATGAGATATATTGGATCATGCATGATTATGTACTTTATTTAGTTATACTTCACTTAATAATCATAAAATGAGATATATGAACATTCTTATATGCATGTTAGACTAACTAGAGTTATATATTTATGAATCATGCATATTAAGATATTAAGTTATAAATTTGGACTAACTATGCTTATTTTAAGTGAGCAATACTTTATAGGATAATCCAAGTACCAAGAGTGAGCATTGCAACTAGAAAGCAAAAGATCACAACTATGCTCAACTGAAGAAGGATGAGAATGAAAAGATGTTACAAGCTTTTGCAAGTTTTAAAGAGAATATTTTCTTTGGAAGCTTGGATTACATCAAGAATTGATGGTAGCAAAAGATCAAGTCCCAATGTTCTTCAAGAATAGCTTATAGGACTTAGATCTTGTGTAAAGGTAAAAAGGAATCACACTAAGCTCAAATAAGTTTTAAACATCTTTACAAGTGTTTCTAAAATGCTTAAATGTCCAACAAAATGTTTTTGGAAAGCTAGTCTTGGTGGTATTTCAAATCTATGAAAAATAGTCAAGTTTGTATTTTGAAAAACTGACATATAGTTACTCTTTTGATCATAACTTTTAAAATAATTTGAGTTTTACTTTGAAACTTATCTCATTTGAAAATAGACTCAAATATCTTTCCAATAACTGGTCATTTCCTTTAAACGGATAAGAAACAAAAAAGTTATGACCAATTAAAGTTTGAGTTTTGAAAATATGATCTTTGGTTACTATTTTGATAATATCTTCTAAAATAGTTTGATTTTTGTTCTGAAACTTCTTTCATATGAAAATAGACTCAAAGATCTTTCCAATGAGTGGTCAGTTGCTTTAATTGGATAAGAAATGAAGAAGTTATGACCTTTTAAAGTCAGTATTAAAAACCAGAAATGGTGTAATCAATTACACAAGTCATGTAATCGATTACAACGTTGACAGAAGCCGTGTAATCGATTACATAAAGTGTGTAATCGATTACAAAGTACCCAGAAAGCTGGTAATCAATTACATGAAGCCTGTAATCGATTACCAAGTGGCTAGGAATGTTTCTAACGGCTATAAACGACTAGTTTTCATAGAAAATCATTATTAAACACTACCAACAGCTATTTTATTTTTTTGGGCTCTCTATATAAGTGATATTTGAAGCATTTACACTTAGAGAAACTCTTGAACACTTAGTTTGATCCTTGAATTATCAAAATCATATTTTGAGCTTTAGAGTGTGAATCCTTTATACCCATTGAGCTTCAACTTGTATTATCCACTCTTGATAGAGTTTTCTTATTATCCATTCTTTATTCTTCAAGTTGTATATCTACTCTTGTGAGAGTTTCTATTCTTTCTATTCACCTTGAAATCATTGTAAAAGGGTGAGGTATCCCTCAAGAGAGAAAAGGGTGAGGTATCCCTTGTAGTAAGACTCAAACACAAAGGGTGAGGTATCCCAAAGGTGTTGTGAGTGCTATTGATTGTAAAGGTCATCAAGCATCTATGAAGCTTGAAGAATTGGAGGCTCTAGCACAAGGGTGAGGTATCCCAAGGTGTGAGGAGTGCTTTTGTTTGTACAAAGGTTTTCCTAGCACCCGTGAAATCTAGGAGATAGTGAAGAAAATCTCAAGTTAAGCTTGGGGACTGGATGTAGGCCACAAGTGGTTGGTGGCTGAACCAGGATAAATTCTTGAGTTCGATTCCCTCTTCCCTATACTCTTTAAATTCAGTATTTAGTGAAATATATTTATCTATTGCATATCTTGATGTTTTGATTGTTACAACTTGATATCTAGGTTATTCACTTAGTTTATCATATATCCTAAGTTGTATTTGTGTAATCCTCAATAGTTGTACATTTATTAGACTTATTCCGTTGCATTTATTAATTGAGTGATTTAAAATGTGTAATTTGTTAAAGTTGCATTAAAACTTATCATCACCTAATTCACCCCCCTCTTGGGTAATGGTTGCTATGGCTAACAAGTGGTATCAGAGCTTCATGCTCTAGTAAAAGCTTAACCGCTTGGAGTTAAAAATCTTTGTTTGTTTGGAAACCATTAAAAGCTTTTCAAATGGAAAGTTTTGAAATTAATAAACCACCATTCTTTGATGGTGAATTTCGTTTATTGGAAAGCTAGAATGGAAATTTATATGCAATCTATTGATATTGATTTGTGGGATATTGTGCTTGATGGATTTACTTACAAATCAAAACAAACTTGGAATGCCTATGAAAAGAAATACTTTTCTTTGAACATTAGAGCTATGCAAATTTTGAGAAGTAGTTTAAATGATGATGCTTATACTATAATTAAGAATTGCTCTAGTGCTAAAGATATATGGGATGCTCTTGATTCTATCTATCTTGCTAATAATGATTTTGTGTATAAAATTGTATATAGAGAGCAATAAGAGCAAAATCCTCTAGAGGAAGACAACATTGAAAAATGTCCTCAAGAACATGTTCAAAGTAAGAAAATGAGCTCAATGTCTCTTGGTGATGATGGTGCTCAATTTGAAGAAGAGGCAAAGCAAAACAAAATTGATGAGGAAGATGGTGATTCCCTTAAAGAGCCAAATATGCTAGAAATTGAAACTACTTCATATATGGCTAAAAAGGACCTTGAGGTAAATAATGTTAAATCATATTATAATCTTTCCTATGATGAGCTAAAATGTGCATATGATGAATTGCATGATGGTTTGTTACTTTTAAAAAATAAAAACTCATCTTATTTGGAAAACATTTTCTCCATTGAAAATGAAATTGATATCTTGAAAAATGAATATGCTTTTCTTGATGAGGAAATGCCTTTAAAATGTGAAACCTCAACTTCTTGTGAAAAATATATTAATTTAGAAAATCAAGTTGATGACTTATCTTCTAAATTTGCCAAAGCTAATAGTTCTATTTGCTTACAATCCATGTGTGTTAGTAAGAATGAAATTGATGTTATTCCACATGAAAATTCAAGCAAGGCTTATGGCCAAAATAGTTTAGAATGTAATAACAACCAAAGGCTCAAGTTTTTCAAAAATAATCTTCAAAGGACCAAGCCATCATTGAATTCACTTGTTTGTAATTTTTATGGTCATCTAGGACATATTTCTTATTTATACAATTATAGAAGAAATTCTTATATGAGAAATAATATGAAATGGGTTCCCAAAGATCCTAAATGCCCTAGTACTAACATTGGAGGACCCAAGATGAATTGGGTACCAAAATGTTCTTCTAGTGTTTCAATTATGCAGAAAACTTCTCAAAAGGATGGACAAATTAGTCAAGTGAAAAAGGAATCATCAAGGGGAATGCTTCCAAAGCCCATTGGTAGAAGTTTTGATCAAAGAAAGAAGATGACTTCAACCAAAGCTTCTCAAATACAAAATGTGGAACTTGCAAAGGTCAAAACACCAAAAGAGAAGCAATGGGTAAAGAAAAGAGTTTCCTTGATTACCAAGGCCAAGGTATCAAACGTTTCTACCTCTTATGCACATTCACTTGTAAAGTCAATGAATTTGAGATATATTCCTTATAGGCCTTAGGTAAAGGATAGAACCATGTACACTTAGTAAAATATGAATATTTTGTTTAGCACATGATTATATTGATTCTTGTTATACCATAACTCATTAATTTGTTATATATATTAGTACATGAGATTCTACAATGCCTAGGTATACTTGCTATGATTTGAATTATCTATATATCATGAAAGTAAGCTTTTTTTTGGTTATGTGCTTAATGGTAATTGATTGTTTATTTGTTGTGCTTAATTTATATACTATGAAAAATATAATTTTTTATGAGAGCATAATGGATTAATAATTAATGACTAACCCTTATGGATCCAAAATTGGTGGATACCAAAGAAATTACTTTGAATTGTGTTGTAGGGTGACCATTAGCTCAAGCATGCAAATGAAGTGAAATACAACCATGCTACTTGAGGTTGGGAAAACTTAAAATGGTCCAAGTTCTCCAAAGTTGTGAAAAACATGAAAAGAAAGACATGGAGAACCACAACATTCTCAAGGGGCCTTGAGGCATAGAAGTTGGAGTCACCTATAAAAACTCAAAGAGTACACTTTTGGTGATATCAATCTTTTATCCTTACTTATGCTTTAATTTGAATATCATGTGATATTTGGATAAGTAGATATTTGTTTTATACCTTAACATTCCTTAAATTGTGCTTTTCTAGTATTATGTTTTAAAAGTGTCTTTACATATGCTAACATGCTAGATATGCACACAACTTGCTTGGAATGACATATTATGGTAATATCCTTATTCTTGAGCTTGTGACCATTTCTCCTTGTTCAAATATGAAAATTTCACATGCTCATAAGTAGTTCTAATTTTTTTTCTTTAATACTTAATTGTCTTATATATTTATTTGGAGATTGGAAAGTAAAATGTCATATGTCTTCTTGTTTGAAATTGTTTGATATGTTCATATCTTGAAAACAAGAAGTAAATGATTCATTTTGTGACTTGAACTTGTATTTGAACTTCAATGGTTTTTACAATGAAGTATATCTTAAAATGAATCATGAATGGTTTCAAAAGTTATAGTTCCACGATTTTTCATTTTTTTCATTACAATAAGGGACTTTTTGTTCTTGATTAGCATGTGTGTATACTAAAATTCCTTACTTGATATTACATGTCTTACATGATCATTGTTTGCCGCAAAATGCTTATATAAGTTTTGATGTTGATCATATATTTCTTGATAAACTTGAATTATGCCTTAAATTGCTTAAACCATATTTTTGGATTCAAGTGCATATGTCCTTCTTTTGTTATCTTTAGAACTAACTTTGCATGGTTGATAATGTGATACATGGTTTTTCATTATATATCAACCTAAAATATGCTTGTGAATAGGCTTAAATGATATTTGACGATAGCTTATGATTTAGAGAACTTTTGAAGTTAGCTTTACATGTTTCTCTATGTGTTTCAAATATAGTCATCAAAATTTTTACATACAAACATAAGTGGATAAAGAGAAGAGTTAGATGAAGAGGGACATGAGGAAACTTTCTTCAAGTACAATGGAATAAAATACGCAATGGAAGAAAGCTCAAACTCAAAGGACTAATAGGATGAAGAACATTCTAAAGAAGCATCACTCTCTTAATAAGTATCTCTATCCTTAAACTATTGTGGTATTCTATATGGTATGGATTGTATGGTACTTGTTGATAATTTAATCTTAAATGATTAGATGATTTCTTTACATGAAAAGTATGCTTAGCATTGACAAAATGCCTAATTGGATATTAACTTGCTATTTTTGTCATTGCATATAGGGTAGATGATATTAGTTCTATACATGCTTTGATCCCTGTAGCATATTTCATCATGATGAATGTTTAATATCTATGATTCTCTTGATCTATGGTTTCTTAGTAGTATAACACTTATGAAAATCATGCTCTTTTTGAAAAGAATTTCTTATTTGATTAAAAAAAATTTTTAAGGCAAAATCTCCTATCATATTTGAAAGAAGCTTTTAAAGTTCCATATCCTTGAGAATCTTTTGAACTTGTCTTAAGACCTTGAAAATATTTTTACCTCCTAATTGTCTAAAAAATTTGGAAATCATTCTATTTGTACTATAAATGTAGTATTCTCTTCATTTGCTTTGAAAAGTCTTATTAAATCTTGAGAGAATGCTTAAGAAAGTTTCCAAATAGATCTTTTGAAATGTTCTATAGAGCTCATCTTGATACTTCAAAAGATAAATCTTGTCCTTCAAAGTATTTTATTTTCTCAAGACTCTTGTTCAATGAAAAAGAGATGAGATTTACTTTCATATGTTCTTTTAACTTGGATTTGATCATTCTCAAGGAATATGTGGCTTTAATATTAAACCTCTCTACCTTTCTAAAATGCTTTTAAAAATATAATATGCTCTTGTAAAATTCTTTTTGAAAGGGGGAGAAGTTTTTAAAATGGTTTGTAATTGATAGATTAAGAATATGTATATTTGTCTTGCTTTTCTTTATAGTAATATGCTTACATGGTCTTGGCATGCATATTTTCCTTTATCTATCTTGTGCTTTAATAAGGGGGAGCTTACCTTGCTTATCTTACATATCTTTCTTCCATCTCCTTGTTGACTATAAGTATATGCATAACTACGTTAAATTATTATGTTTAATACTTTGATAATATGCATATTTTGAGAGGGAGCCTAGTTCTTAAATTGTTGTTTAGATCTCTTGGCTTACATCCTTGTTTGACATGAAGTACTTTATTATTAATACTATCAACATGTCAGCAAAAATCATCTCTTATTGTCTTTCCCTCTATCAATGAAAGAAGGTAAACTTTCTTAAACTTCATATCTTTTGATTCTTTCATTGAGAAGATCCTACTCCTTTTGACAACATGTGTTTTATTTATAAAGGGAAAAATATTATCTTTCCTTCATAAGCCTTTTTGTTGATGTCAAATAGGGGGAGTGAAAATTAGAAAGAAAAATATGTTCTTGTGCTTATTGCTTGATATGCTTACATGAATATCTATTATTCTATATTACTCAATATATTTTTCTTTGGTGATTTGTCATCATAAAAAAGGGGGAGATTGTGGAAATCGGTTTGCCCCAATGATTTAATATGTTAAGTTGTGATGATGACAAATACAAGACAAAAAGAATGATGCTTATGCTTTATAGTTGTTCTTAATAAATGATAAATGCATCACAAAAAGAATGTTGATCATGTTACATAGATGTGCTTAATGAGATATATTGGATCATGCATGATTATGTACTTTATTTAGTTATACTTCACTTAATAATCATGCAATGAGATATATGCAACATTCTTATATGCATGTTAGACTAACTAGAGTTATATATTTATGAATCATGCATATTAAGATATTAAGTTATGAATTTGGACTAACTATGCTTGTTTTAAGTAAGCAATTATAGGATAGTCCAAGTACCAAGAGTGAGCATTGCAACTAGAAAGTAAAAGATCACAACTATGCTCAACTGAAGAAGGATGAGAATGAAAAGATGCTACAAGCTTTTGCAAGTTTTGAAGAGAAGATTTTCTTTGGAAGCTTGGATTACATCAAGAATTGATGGTAGCAAAAGATCAAGTCCCAATGTTCTTTAAGAATAGCTTATAGGACTTAGATCTTGTGTAAAAATAAAAAGGAATCACACTAACCTCAAATAAGTTTTAAACATCTTTATAAGTGTTTTTAAAATGCTTAAATGTCTAACAAAATGTTTTTGGAAAGCTAGTCTTGGTGGTATTTCAAATCTATGAAAAATAGTCAAGTTTGTGTTTTGCAAAACTGATATATAGTTACTCTTTTGATCATAACTTTCAAAATACTTTGAGTTTTACTTTGAGCTCATTTGAAAATAGACTCAAAGATCTTTCCAATGACTGGTCATTTGCTTTAAACGGATAAGAAACGAAAAAGTTATGACCAATTAAAGTTTGAGTTTTGAAAATCTGACCTTTGGTTACTATTTTGATCATATCTTTCAAAATACTTTGAGTTTTGTTCTGAAACTTCTTTCAAATGAAAATAGACTCAAAGATCTTTCCAATGAGTAGTAATTGGATAAGAAATGATGAAGTTATGACCTTTTAAAGTCAGTTTTGAAAACCAGAAATGGTGTAATCGATTACACAAGTCATGTAATCGATTACAACGTTGACAGAAGCCGTGTAATCGATTACATAAAGTGTGTAATCAATTACAAAGTACCCAGAAAGCTTGTAATCGATTACATGAAGCTTGTAATCGATTACCAAGTGCCTAGGAACGTTTCTAACGGCTATAAACGGCTAGTTTTCATAGAAAATCATTATTATACACTACCAACAACTATTTTATTTTTTTGGTCTCTCTGTATAAGTGATATTTGAAGCGTTTACACTTAGAGAAACTCTTGAACACTTGGTTTGATCCTTGAATTATCAAAATCATATTTTGAGCTTTAAAGTGTGAATCATTTATACCCATTGAGTTTCAACTTGTATTATCCACTCTTGCGATAGTTTTCTTATTATCCATTCTTTGTTCTTCAAGTTGTATATCTACTCTTGTGAGAGTTTCTATTCTTTCTATTCACGTTGAAATCATTGTAAGAGGGTGAGGTATCCCTCAAGAGAGAAAATGGTGAGGTATCCTTTATAGTAAGACTCAAACACAAAGGGTGAGGTATCCCAAAGGTGTTGTGAGTGCTATTGATTGTAAAGGTCATCAAGCACCTGTGAAGCTTGAAGAATTGGAGGCTCTAGCATAAGGGTGAGGTATCCCAAGGTGTGAGGAGTGCTCTTGTATGTACAAAGGTTTTCCTAGCACCCGTGAAGTCTAGGAGATAGTGAAGAAAATCTCAAGTTAAGCTTGGGGACTGGATGTAAGCCACAAGTGGTTGGTGGCTAAATCAGGATAAATTCTTGAGTTTGATTTTCTCTTCCCTACACTTTTTAAATTCAGTATTTAGTGAAATATATTTATCTGTTGCATATCTTGATGTTTTGATTGTTACAACTTGGTATCTAGCTTATTCACTTAGTTCATCATATATCCCAAGTTGTATTTGAGTAATCCTCAATAGTTGTACATTTATTAGACTTATTCTGCTGAATTTTTTAATTGAGTGATTTAAAATGCGTAATTTGTCAAAGTTGCATTAAAACTTGTCATCACCCAATTCACCCCCCTCTTAGGTAATGGTTACCATGGCTAACAGTATGTTTAATTTTATGAGAAACAGAGTTAGGTTAGGTACTTTGTTGCAACCTAGAGAATGAAAAGTAACTTAAAATGACTCAGATAATAACATAAATTACTTTAATGTGGAAATAAATATGGATAATTTATTTATATGTCACAAATGTATGAAACAAGATGCAGTTAAAGTTTCAAGATAAACTGAGTTAGTTTGACATTTTTTTCTCATCCGAATGATAATGAAAATACGAAGAGAACTTTGACAATTCATTAAACTTGGCCACATACTAGCCTATTGACATACTTCCTTGTTTTAACTACATAAAATCCATTTCCTTGTCATCAAGCAAAGTTTGTAAGAAAAACTTCTCTAGAAAGGCTGTCTTGAAGACTTCCCATGACATATGGATTTCTATGGCTTCCAATACCCTCTTGGTACCTTTCCACCAATGCTCTACCTCTCCCTTTAACATATAGGAGGCAAAGGCCACTTTTTGCTCCCCTGAGCAAACCATAACTTCAAAGATCTTTTCCATCTCGCTGAGGCACTCCTCATCCTTAGTAGGATTATACTCGCCTCTGCATGGTGGAGGGTTTGTCTAACGGAAAGCTGTCAGGTCTTGGAAATTTGGTTCCTTCCAACTTGAACTTCTGGCACTGGTTGTACAGGTGGTGGAGGTTGCTGAGGTGGATTTGATTCCATCCTCTCAAGCACCCTAGTCATCACATTAGCCATAGCCATAAACACTTCAGCCATATCTGGACCTTATGCGGTCGAGTTCCCTGTTTCTCTAGTTCGCCTCTTTGGTGCATAGTTTCTTATACACATAGAAACAACATATATTGAGCTACAGTCTCAATATCATGTAACCATGCAAAAGTAGCTAATAACAAACTAATCTCTGGCAAATCATGCAATTCTTTACCAACATCTCAAACAAAAGGCAAGAAAAGCACAATTCCTAAAACGGAACTCCTAAACATGCCTAAGCATAGTCAGTCCATACCCCAGGATGAACTGCTCTGATACCATAATGTAACACCCTAATACTAATATCCAGATATATGTAAAGTACAAGGAGATACTTAGTATTATAATGTCACTACATACGTATTAGCCAGATAAAATATATCCATAATGTTAATTGGAAATAGTATAAAGAGCCATATGAAATGAGGAAATCATAAACTTATAGCAAAATGCACGTATCTATATACAACATTAGCCTTAGCAAAGGCTTGAAGTATTACATAGTTCTTTACATTAGAAAAGAAGTAATAAAAAATACAACAATTGTAACATAAACTATAAAGTTAATCTAATCTTTAACTTGCTTTTTCTTCTTGTTCTTTGAAGAACTCTCACCTGGAATTACATGGCAACACAGTGGGGTGAGAAACAACATTTCTCAGTATGAGTAAACCAAAATCAGTCATACATAATATAGTAAACATAATATTAAAACATGTTAATAAGATATGTTTAAAGCATCTACAAGGTTAAACTTTAGAAACTAAAGATACCAAGTTAATCATACATACATGCTTAGTCCAACTTAGAACCAAGATATTAAACCTAGATATATTGGTTTAGTGTATTATCTTGTGGTAAATAGAGGAAAAGCTCATCCTCACATTATACATATCCTGGCACTATCGAGCAGTTCGGGCTGAATCCTCATTCAAAAGAACCTTTTGGACTTCCCACTTATCTCCTTTGGCCTTAATAATGGTGCATAATATCAAAAGATACTCACAAAGATCAATACTACCAATCCTTCCCATCATACATATATCCAAACACTGCATCATCACTCATAGCTCTTATGTGATATACTTTACCACATAAGTGGCCTAAGGTGCTAGATACTTACCTAAGGCAAACCATAACTTTTGAATGCTTCAAGGTTTAAACTTTCTCATCCATGCTAGGTGATAATTTCCCTCTTGAAAATATCCCTATATGTGCCTTAACACACCATAGGAAACATATATAAATGATTCCAACTAGCTAAGAACTTAAAAACATCAAAAATGATATTTTTGGAGTTCTAGGGCCTCACGTCGTGGCACAACCCTAGGCATGCTGCGACACTCTACTCTCGGGGTTTTAATATTGGATGTAGCATCACCCTCATGTCTTGGCAAGGCATTGATACACTGCAGCGCCTATAGTAAAAATAGCCTCATGCTGCGGCATAACCTCTTCACGTTGCGGCACACATAGCAGAAGCCAGGTTCTGCAGAATTCTGTAGAATTGTGGTATTATTCCATTAGTTCTTTTCATGGATTTTGGACATTCCAAATTTGTTTTTAAGTGATTCTAAGTCCCTAATTAGTTCATTAACACATAGAAAACATCAATCACTAACTTAAATCACTAGATTTGGATTCAGGCACCAAAACACACATACTTTGACCTAAACCCCTCTTTTGGGAATCAATGGTCTAAATGAAATATTCTAAGTTTCTAACTCAAACTCATGCTATGAATAAGTCACAAGCAACCATAGAAATACATTCAAGTAAGCAATACACATCAAACACCTCTAAAACTTATTTTGGCCTATTAAGCACCAAGAATGCACCTATGGTGAAAATGATGAAAAGATATGAAAAAAAGCTCTAAATCCCCTACCTTGGCAGCTGAATAGAAGCTTCAAGCTTGGTTGATCTCAAACCTTGGCTTTTCCATTAGTTTTCTTCTTTTTCTCCTCCTCTTCTTTCTCCTTTCTTTCCTCTCGCTCTTTCACATTTTCTGATTTTGGTTTTTGAAACAAAACAGCCATAAGTGAGGCTTATAAAGGAGAAACAAAAGACTCTTAAGGCCTTTATG
This sequence comes from Ormosia semicastrata, assembly GCA_029884595.1. NCBI lineage: Eukaryota > Viridiplantae > Streptophyta > Magnoliopsida > Fabales > Fabaceae > Ormosia > Ormosia semicastrata. Next base: position 59,592,552 of record JAQQTO010000063.1, read on the forward strand.
CCATAACAAATAAATCCTGATTTGCTAAAACACTAAGGTTTAGCTAATTCAAGATTTTTAACTTCCAAAAACTTTAAATCAAATACTAAGACTCATATAAAAAGTTATTTCACCATTATCTGATATTTCCATATTTGCATCTGGTTAATCTGGCTTTAAATGCACAACCAATATGCCATGCTTGAAATTCGAAACTAGATCAAAAAGTGAGAACAAGAGTATGGTGAGACTTATGGAGTTTAGGGACTTTCCTTCCTTGGTCAACAAGTGTAGGATTGTGGAGTCGAGTACTCATAGCCTTCAATCAGAGGAAAAGGTACAAACATCCCGAAGAGGAAGCAAAAGGATGACAAGAGTAAGCAAGGTACTCCTTAGATGAGCAACCCTAAAGGAAAAAGGCAAGAAGGGGTCTAAGGTACCTCAGTGCACAAAATGTGAGAAGACACATGGAGCAAAACTTATTTGGCAGGCTAGTCTGTGTGTTACACCTGTGAGAAGCCAAGACATTTATCCAAAGATTATCATTTGAAGAAGGAAGATACGCTTACCCCAAAGCCACTAGCTAAGGGATGATTTTACACTCTATGTGGAACAAAGGTGGCCCAGTCTTCCGACCTCATCCAAGGTAAATACATAATTCGTAATAATCTTTTAAATGTCATGTTTGATTCAGGAACATCCCACTCATTTGTTTCTTATGATTGTGTAAGGATGTTGGATTTGCCTATGTCAAAGTTACCGTATAACTTACCTATTTCCACACCCACCAGTATGCCAGTCATAACTTCAAAGGTATGTCTTGACTGTTGTATAAAGATCAAGGATAGTGTCTTCTTTGTAAACCTTATTTGTTTATCTCTTGTGGACATAGATGTCATTCTTGGTATAGATTGGTTGTCGTCCAATCACATGGTCTTGAACTATTTAGATAAGACTCTAGTTTTTTTATCTAATATTCCTACCAGAGTTGTTTCTTCCAAGTCTTTCTATCTCAATGCTAATCAGGTCAATCACTGTTTGGTAGAAGGAACTCTATGATATGTTCTTCTTTTCTCACTAAAAATAGAGGTTGAGTGTAATACCCTTTGTAATATCTTAGACTTGTATATGGTTACAAAAGGTAACATATTAGTTACTTAACATGCCTGTGAAATTTTATGACAATCTGAGTTCGTTTAGGCACTTAATTGCAACACAGAAGTTGAAAAGTAGCTTAAAATGACTCAAATAATGACTTTAAAGGCTAAGTTGAGGGAAAAAGGTATGGATAACTTGTTTCTAGATCACAAATGAGCTAAGTAAGATGCAGTTAAAGTTTCAAGTTAATCAGAGTTAGTTTGATATTTTTAGGCATACTGGTTATGCTTTTAATGCCGGATTAGCAGTAGATATGGAATATCATGAAATTGATAAAACAATAATTTAGATGAATCTTATGGTTTATTCTAAAGTTATTAGAAGCTGGAGAACTTGGATTAGTATAATTCAAGTGTCCTTAGCAGATATAAGTTTCAGCACAGAAACTTAAGTTGGTTTTCTTTTCATATTTCTCTCCCATTCTCTCAGTTGAGACAAAAAACAGAGAAAGAAATGAAGGAAGAGAAGACAGAAAGGGGAAAAAAGGAAGAAGGAGAAGAAGGAGGGGAGGAAGATCAAGATCAAAGCTCAAGCTTGAAGATGGTCATCCATACAAGAGGTAAAGGGTTTCCATTCATCTTCTCCCTTTTTTGTTCATCTTGAATGACATAGGGTTTACGACTAAAAATAAGGGTTTGGATAGCCAAATCTTGATTCATGGCTTGGTTCTTGGTTCCAACGACTAGGTTACGACAGTTATAGCTTAGTGAATGTAATATGACTATTTATGGCTCAAGATCAACCATTAGAATTTATAGGTAATGGATTTGGAAAATGGTTGGAGTTAGGTGATTTTGAACCTAAATCTATGCCTAAGTGAATCAATAGGTTGTATAAGAGTTACAAAAAGTTTAGGGACCTAGATTAGTGCTAGAAATTACAAGGAAATTGATCTTGGATGATTAGAAGTGAGAAAGGAACCTTTGACACAGTACTCGGTTCTGCATAACTCAATTTCTGTTATGTACACCGCAGCGTGAAGACGCTTTGCCGCGACATGAGGTGAGATTGAATTTGCTAAGTGCACTGTAGCATATCAACATCGTGCTGCTACGCATAAGGCTTGGGTTTTCAATTTTTAAAAGGCAGAGAGCAGGGTGTCACGTAGTGCCAAACATCATACCGCAACATGAGGACCAAAACTCCAAAAATGTCATTTCAAATGTTTTGAAGTTCTGGACTAGATTAAATCATTTTTATATATTTCCTAAACTGTATTAAGGCATATATAGGGATATTCCAAGAAGGGAATTGTCACCTAGCAAGCAAGAAAAAGCATAAGCCTTTGAGCATCCAAAAGAGGTGGTTTGCCCTAGGTAAGGATGTAGCACCTTAGGTAACCTAGTGTTGCATTAGATGTCACTCAAGATATGATGAGACAATACATTGGATATAAGTATACTAGGATGGAATGTGGTATTCACTGTAGTATCGATGAGGAAGGTATGAACCTTAGGAGATCCAAGAGTAGTGGATCACCTTAGGAAGGTACCTAAACCCTTAAGCAACCAAGAGCTGCAAGTGAGAACCACTCTTGAGGGAATGTTTATGTACTAAGTCCTTAGTTAAACGAGACCTTGAACATTGTATAGTACAAAAAAGGATGAATGGTGACTTGTAAGCTTGTCACATTCATTAAGTATGCACAGTTCTAGATAAATGCTCACTTATTTCCTTAAGCAAGGTCGAATGAGGCATTAGCTAAGATAGACTCTTTCAATAGATTGAGTTAAGTCTATAGGAAAGTTATAAGAACCTTTGAGAATTCTAGGGTAATGGTTTGCCTTAGGTAGGTATCTAGCACATTAGGCCACTTTATGTGGTGTTTATATCACTTAAGATGTAATGAGTGATGATGTGGTGTATTAGATGCAAATGAACTAGGATGGATTGGTAGTGTTTGCTGAAGAATGTGACTTTATATGACGAAAGGTCATTTGGTCAAAAGGAAAGGAATCAGAAGTTCTTAAAGGGACAAGTTATTCCTAACCAAGTGCTAGGGTTACATGTAGTATGAGGTTACAGATTCTTCTCTCTACAAAGGGTAAACATAAGAAGCCAAAGTTCCAAGTAGAATATGATTGGGTGTTAAACGAACTAAGTATATAAGTATGTATATATATATATGGAAATGGTCTAGTAGTATTGATCTTGGTGAGTATCCTTTTATACAATGCACAATCATGGAGGCCAAGGAAGATAAAAATGGGGTATCCGAAAGACTCTTTTGAGTAAGGACTCAACCTTGATATCTCGATAGTGCCAAGGCCCAAGGAGATAAGTGAGAAGTCTGAAAGACTCTTTTGAGTAAGGATTCATCCCGACCTTCTCGATAGTGCTAGGGTACGTATAATGTGAGGATGAACTTTCCCTCTATTTATCACAAGAAAATATATTGAACTAGTTCCTAGTAATATTCTTAGTTTTCAAAGTAAAGCTCTGCATGTATTTCAAAACAAAACCCTGCATAAGCATTTTACACACATAATCTTAGGACATTGTTAGGCATAATCATATTGCATATCATTCGCAATGCATTTACAGGCTGTTGTATGAGCATTGTCTATTACTGTTGGTATTTACAATTGTATGGGAAGTTGTCTATATCTAATAGTATGTAAGCTATCAGTTTAGACCACACTACTTGGTAGTGTGTAGTTATGAGAATTAGTAGAGGAAACTCTTATGATAGTAGTTATAGAATTTGTTATATTTGCTGTACAATGTTATAGCTAGCTAGTATTGAAATTACTTTTATTGAGAATTGTAATTCTCACCCCAGTTGTTCTTCCATGTAAATCCAAGTATAGACTCTGCTAAGGGAAAGAAGGCGAAGCATGAAGACTAGTATAGTTTTATATACTTTAGTAGACAAAGCTTATGTATAAGTTTATATTTGTTTTGTATATTTAAGAGAGTTATGTATTGTAATATGCTCTTCTATGGCTAGTGTTGTATACATATTTGTATGAGTTTTAAGCTTTCCGCATTCTCTCAAGGCTCTCTATAATGACATATATGGTTGTTATGGATATAATATTAGCTAGTTATGTAGTAAGTGACGTAGCTAGTACTATTTATCTTTGTGTATCCTAGATATATCGAGATATATGTACTATAATGTTACATTCAGTAGAGCCTAGACGGTATACTTATCGTGAGAGAATACCTTAAGGTGTTTCCAAGTGACGTAGCAGAGTTACCACCAGAGCGAGAAATAAAGTTTACTATAGATTTAGTGCCGGGTATAGGACCTATATTTATAGCACCCTATAGGATGGCACCTCTAGAGTTAGCAAAACTCAATAAATAATTAGAGGAGTTATTGGACAAGCAATTCATTAGGCCTAATGTTTCTCTATAGGGAGCACCAGTGTTGCTAGTGAAAAAAAAAAGATGGTACCATAAGGTTATTTGTTGACTATAGGCAGTTGAACAAGGTAACCATCAAGAATAAGTATCTGTTTCCTAGAAGAGATCATCTGATGGATTAATTAAGAAGAGTTTCAGTATTTTCCAAGATTAATCAAAGATCTGGGTATCATCAAATCAGAGTTAAGGGAGAGGATATCCCTAAGACCGCTTTTAGAACTAGGTATGGGCATTATGAGTATCTTGTGATGTCCTTTGGGTTAATGAATGCTCCAACAGTGTTTATGAATTACATGAACAAAGTTTTTAGACCTTACCTAGACCAATTTATGGTAGTGTTTATTAATGACATCCTTATCTATTCAAAGACAAAGGAAGAACATGAGCAGCATATAAGGATAGTTTTAGATATCCTTAAAGAAAAGAAACTATTTACTAAACTATCCAAGTATGAGTTTTGGCTAACAGAAGTTCAATTTTTGGGCCATGTCATTTCTGAAGGAGGAATCTCAGTGGACCCTGGCAAAGTGGAAGCAATAATGAGAGAGACCCACCACTGCGACCAAGATCAGGAGCTTTATCAGCCTAGCTGGGTACTATAGAAGGTTCATCAAAGGTTTTTCTTAATTACCACTGTCTTTGATTGGGTTAACTAGGAAGGGTAGTACTTTTGAGTGGACTCAGCACAGTGAGAATAGTTTCCAAGAGTTAAAGAAGAGGTTGACTACTGCACTAGTGTTGGTGATTCTGGATCCCCATGAGAACTTTGAGGTCTTTTGTGATGCTTGAAAGATGAGACTAGGGTGTGTTTTGATACAAAATCAGAGAGTAGTTGCCTATGCATCAAGGCAGTTAAGGCTGCATAAGGAGAATTACTCTACACATGATTTGGAGTTAGCATCTATAGTATTTGCCTTAAAGATTTGGAGGCATTATCTCTATGGAGTCCAGTTTAAGGTGTTCAATGCTCATAAGAGTTTAAAGTACTTGTTTGATCAGAAGGAGCCGAACATGAGGCAAATAAGATGGATAGATTCTTAAAGGATTATGACTTTGAGTTAAAGTATCATTTGGGTAAAGCCAATGTAGTAGCTGATGCACTAAGTAGGAAGTCCCTACATATGTCTCGAATGATGGTCCAAGATAGTGAACTTCTTGAGAGTTTTAGGGATTTGAGTTTAGTGGTGACTGTGCTGCAACAGAGTCTCTTTGTGAGTAAGGTAGACATAGTAAATGACTTGAGGAATCAAATTTTAGAAGCTCAAAAGGAGGATGAAGCTCTAAAGGACATTAGTGAGTAGATCTTTTTCAGAACCCAAAAAGATTTTGATATGATTGATGATGGAATGATAAAGTTTAGAGAAAATATTTGTGTTCCAAGAGAGTCAAAGATCAAAGAGAGGATTCTAGAAGAAGCTCACAGAAGTACGTATACCATCCATCCAAGAACCACTAAGATGTATCAAGACTTAAGAAAAATGTTTTGGTGGTATGGAATGAAAAAAGACATAGCAGAATATGTCTCAAGGTGTTTAGTTTTTTAGAAAGTGAAGATTAAACGCCAGAAGCCGACAGGACCATTTCAGTCTTTGGGAGTCCTAGAGTGGAAATGGGATAAGATTTTGATGGACTTTGTAATGGGTCTACCCAGATCTCAGTAATGTTTTGATGCAGTTTAGGTCATAGTGGATAGATTAACTAAATCTACCCACTTTTTGCCAATGAGAGCTAGTTATCCTCTAGAGAAATTAGCTCAGCTATTTCTAAAGGAGATAGTTAGATCGCAAGGAGTCCCCGTATGCATAGTTTTAGATAGGGATCCAAGATTTACATCTAGATTATGTGGAGCCTTGTAAGGGGCGTTCGGCACTAAGTTAAGCCTTAGTATAACTTATCACCCATAAACGGATGGGCAAACAGAGAGGACTATCCAAAACCTTAAGGATATGCTTAGAGTATATGTTTTAGAACAACAAGGTAGTTGGGAAAAGTTCTTGCCTTTAGTGGAGTTTTCCTATAACAATAGCTACCACTACAGCATAGGTATGGCACCCTATGAGGCTTTGTATGGAGAAAAGTGTAGATTGCCTCTATGTTTGTATGAAGTAGGTGAGAGAACCATCATCGATCTAGAGTTAGTCTAGTAGACCACAGAGAAAATTAAGATGATTAAGGATAGGTTAGTTATTGCTCAGAGTCGGCAAAAGACCTATGTTGACTAGAGAAGAAGACCTCTTGAGTTTGATAAAGGAGATCGTTTATTCTTAAGATTTACTCCTACAATGGGGATTGGTAGAGCATTGAAAACTTAAAAGTTAAACCTTCGTTTTCTTGATCCTTACCAAATTATGAAGAAAGTTGGACCCGTAGCTTACCAAATAGCCTTTCCTCCCAGTTTGTCTAACCTTCATAATGTTTTTCATGTATCTCAGTTGAGAAAGTATAATCTAGATCTTTTGCATATCGTAGAACATGAATCTATACAATTAAGAGATGATATATCATATGATGTACACCCAATAAGGATCATGGACAGAGGGGTCAAAGAGCTTAGAGGTAAGCAGATTCCTCTGGTGACGGTTTTATGAGGTGGCAATGACACCAAGGAGGCTACTTGAAGTTAAAGTCCCACCTATAGCAAGACTACCTAGAGTTGTTCCTTTCAGGTGAGCAATTTTGGTCAAAATTTTAAAAAGGAGGCAAGAAATGTAATACCCTTAATGACATATTAGACTTGTGTATATGTTCAAAAGGTAGCATAAGACTTGCTTAACATGCATGTTTTATTTTGTGACAAACTGAGTTAGGTTAGGTACTTTGTTGTAACCAAGAGTATGAAAGTAGCTTAAAATGACTCAGATAATAGCATAAGTTGCTTAGATGATGGAGATAAATATGGATAATTTATTTCTAGGTCACAAAAGTATGAAACAAGATGCAGTTAAAGTTTCAAGGTAAACTGAGTTAGTTTGGCATTTTTAGGCATACTGATTGTGCATTTTGCAACACCCCCTCCGAAGGGTATCATATTTATACCAACTAATGATAATTAATTAATTTCTCAAGTTATAAAGTATTTAATTTCATTTAAATATGGGTTTCAAAATTTCTTTTTCACGAAAAATATAAATTGATCAAATTGAAGTAACTCAAAATATAATAACTGAATAAAATAATTTTCATTTAAACAAAGTTTATTACAACTACACATTCATTATCTTTACATACTCAAAAACATAATACCTAAGATATGAGCCCTTGTCAAAAGACAAATTCCCTAGCTAGGAATGTCTCCACAGTACTCTATATACTCTGAGTCCCAATGAACATATCAAGTAATAGCGCCTTCAAGAAATTGTAGTCTAAAGAAACCTAGCTGACTCCTCCTCGCAATCATCATTGTCTTCGCAAACATAGACATAAAATAGAAACAGACAGAATAAAACAGCAAAGAGGTGAGATCCCCTACATCGCATACCAACATGGCGGCAAAGAAACGATACGAACAACAATGTCGTTTCATATATACAATCCATAAAAATCAGTAGATATATTCAGAATAATAAATAAATAAACAATATAATAAACTTGCAACGCAATATTAGGTATAATGATAATACCAGAATCAAATTATATTACAATAGCGTAAATGCTGAATATGCATATGCTTAATGAAATCAGTTCCTACTCCATGGAGTTTACTCAAATTCTACTCAAATTCAGAAATGAATGCCCAGAAGATCTATCCCCCCTAATAAGACAATCTATACTGGATAATGAAAACTAATAGTGTTTGTCGGGATGTCAGTGCATTGCAATCGGTGTTCACAGGCAGGGGTATATATATATATCTGACTCAATGTCAACAAGTGAATCACCGCGCCCTGACGTCCCCCAAGATTCCTCCCACTGTCCTATAAGTTCTCGTCCACTCATTAGGCATAAAACGCCACAACAAATCAAGCGAATACACTTTTCTATGCATTATAAATGATTCAATCATATACTATCATTGATCACACAGTATATCTTATTCATATGCCGTCATATGGCAGTATCACCATATGATGTTCAAAAATACTTTTATTCAAAACCAAGTATCGTTGTACTATTCCCAATGATATTAACGCAACTACACATGCACATATAGTTATCCAATACCATTAATATCTATGATATTATATAACCGCCCATACAATCGATAATATCAAAGATCCACTCGAGTCCAATACTCTAGTTTCCACAATTACAAAATCACTTGATTAAATATGTTGGTCCTACGGCACAACTCATTGTTCTTTTCAATCGCGTAACAATATTTTTGCATTTTCACAATTGCGTAACACTTCTATTACGTTTTCAAATCGCGTAAAGATTTTTCAATGTTTTCTCAATCGTGTAAAGATTTTAAAACGTTTTCTCAATCGCATAACTAAAAATTACTATTTTTAAATCGCATAAGAGCTTTTCTACATTTTTTTAATCGCGTAAAATATTTTTAAGCTCAAAATAAGATTTATCTCATTTAATACTAAAAATTGACTTTATTTTCATTATTTACATAATAATCCTTTTAGAAAATAATATTTACATAATAGTCCCTCTTTAAATAATATTTCCAAAATAGTTCATTATTAAAGAATATTTTCAATATAGTCCCTATTTAAATAATATTTTCAATATAGTCCCTCTAAAAATCAGTATTTCTATTATTTCCTAGAAAATCGTGTTTCTTTAATTTACTTGGAATATTACAGCTCAAAATTTCCTAACGTACTTCAAAACCCATAGGGTGAGCTATACGTTAACAAATTTCAATTTTTGGCTTTTATTTTACTACTTAGCTTAATTAGGTCAATTTTAATTCTAAAATATCATTTTTAAATTCATAAACTTACCAAATTGAATTCTTACTATTAAAACACCTAAGTCTACACTTAGTAAAATAGTTTTGGATTTTGAACATCAAAAATTGTCATGTTGGCCGAATTCACATATTGCTTCAAAATTCATATATAATTCATTTCCTTACACATTAAATCCTTATAAAATTACTTAATTGAATTTCTTGTCATAAAATCATTTAATTCTCAATTTGGAAATAATTTAAAATCCTTAATCCTCTTTATAGTGATGAGGTCGTACGCCTCTAGGCTCTTTGGAGTCTTTATACAAATTTCCTCATCATGTGAATCACATCTTAACATACACAAGTATCATCACGCTTCCAAATTTACATAGGCAAGTATACTATCAAAGCTATAAGTATATCAAACACATATACAAATCATACATACTTATCAAAGCAATAAAACAATCACACAATATAATCTATCAAGCACAAACCAATGATTACACAATCAAGTGAATAAATCCTCACATAGATTTTTCACTCACAAACATAAATAATTCCATTCCTTCACTACCACATATGGCCGATGAGGTTAATCTCCCTCTTACCTGGTTGATGCTTCCTAGCTCTTTGTAAAACTCTCTTTGTATCAATCTTTTCACCACCAAATAGATCTTAAAATCACAACAAACACATATAAATTAGTATCTAAAGCTTGGTGAAGATGACCATAGATCAATCATGGTCTTAGGATTTTAAAAATCAAATAAAAAGTCAAGTTTCAAAATTTTTATCTTGAAACCCTAGAACTTAAATCCAAGATTTAAGCATGAAGATGATGGATTTAGACCAAAGTCTCAACATCAAAGAGCCTTAGAATGATGTTAGGATTCAAGAAGTATAGTTAGTTGAAATTAAACAACTTGGAAGGTGATTTATGGAGTGAGGCCATGAGCTCCTTAGATGAGCAAGATAGGAACTTTTTGATCTTCAACTTAAAGAACAAGATTGAAAATGATAGAACTAGGCTAAGATCTTAAATACAAAGTACTTTAGGATTGTGTATAGGTTCAAGATCTAAGGTTGTATAAAATTATTGAAGCTTGGAAGTGGGATTTAGGAGTGAAGACTGAATGGTTCAAGAAATAAAAAGATGGAGTTCATGGTATTTGTTCTTGGTGTTCTTGAATAATTGGAAGAGAGAGAATAGATGATGGAGGTTTATGATTACAAAATGTAGAAAATGAAGTGAAATAGTCTACTGTTTAAGACTTGGCCGTGTGGTGCCTTTGGAGAAAATATGAGATAGTTTGTTGTCTCTCAAAGTAATAGAAGTGAAATGAAAAGCCCACCCTTTCTATGCATGGTCGTGGGATCACTTGGATAGGAAAGTCCAAAGCTTATTCAACAAGAAAAACTTAAACACATGGCTTCACATGGATGCACATGGCCTTGGTCATCAAGAAGTCATCCTTAGGTCATTAGTTGATTCATGAATCTCCTAAAAATAGCTTGTTGACCATGTAGATAGTTGCATGAAAATATATCAAAGCTTAATTAAGTTGATAGAATAATTTCGCATGGCTTAAGTCACAAGGTGGTCATCTTTTAGTCATAAAATATTTCAAGAACACCCTAGAAAATACTAGGCAACCGTGGAGCTCAATAGGAAAATGGAACTAAATTGGTTCTATTTTAATTCCCTAATTACACCTTAATTAAATAGTTAATTCATTTAGTTTCTCTTAAACTAATTTAGTTAGGATTTCTAATTACATTCTAATTAGTTAGTTACATTATTATGTCATTGTATAGGTTATGATTATGTCATGTTTCTAGATAATTTAAATATTTATTTAGTAACTAGCTTCTAATTATTTAGCAACTAAATTAGTTCATTTAATTACTAATTTAGCTATTAGGGTAACTAAGTTAGATTATCTAGTTATTCAACTAACAAATCTAACCATTAAAATTAACTTTCTCTCCTAACCGTTGATTAAATCTAAGGTGGATATCATAAGCTTCTTTATCAAGATTGCTCTCACACCATTGATTAGATCAATGGTGATGATCTAAGGGTTCTTTATCAAGTTTTTCCATCCAACGGTTCATAATAAAGTCTAGCCACTATGTTTGACCAATTCTTATTGGTTAATCAAAAAGCTTAGTAATGATGGCTCATCATTACTCTTAGATATTTTCTTCTTTCATAATTACACTTAAGATATTTAACTTAGATATTTACTAGGTGAGTCATCATAGAATTTTCTAAAACAGTTAAGTCAATATAGTGAGTCGTAGCGCCGAGTCACCAGCTCAGTCATCAAGATATTTTTCTAACAGATATTACCAATGGATAATAACTACTACTATTATTACACAATGGATAATAGAAAACTCAAATATAGAAAATTCCAGTCAACTGTTCCCAGTTTTGGGTTTAGTAAGATCCCCTGATCCCACCTTGACAGTCCGAAACTTTTTGGTCTAGGAAAACTTTTTATTTTTCTGGGCCCGCCTCAAGCACACATATAGCTCAAAATAATATTAAAATAATCACAGACTCAGAAAAATCTAAAAAAATTCTCAAAAATCATAAAAATTATTAAACTCATATTTTCAAAAAAAACTAAATTCAGACATATATTTCAAAAATAATATTAAAATAATCAAAATAATATTAAAATATTTAAAATAATTGAAAAATTTCAAAAATTCACAGAAACTCAAATATTATAAAACTCATTTATTTCAAGGAAAATGAAAAATTGGGGTGTTACACATTTAAAGTCGGATTGACTAGCAGCGAACATGGAAATATCAGATAATGGTGAAACAACTTTTTATATGAATCATAGTATTTAATTTAAAGTTATTGGAAGTTAGAAATCTTGATTTAGCTAAAGCTTAATGCTTTTAGAAGATTGGGATTTATCAGTTATGGCCTTCAAAGTCTTTTGTTTCTTTTTTATAAGCCTCACTCACAGCTGTTTTGTTTCAAAAACCAGAAACAGAAAATGTGAAAGAGTGAGAAGAAAGAAAGAAAAAGGAAGAGGAGGAGAAAAATAGGAAAACCAAGGGAAAAGCCAAAGTTTGAGATCAACCAAGCTTGAAGCTTCAACTCAACTGCCAAGGTAGGGGATTTAGAGCTTCTTTTCATATCTTTTCATCATTTTCACCATAGGTGCACTCTTGGTGCATAATAGGTCAAAATGAGTTTTAGAGGTATTTGATGTGTTTTGCTTGCTTGAATACATTTCTATGGTTGTTTTTGACTTGTTCATAGCAAGAGTTTGAGTTAGAAACTTAGAACATTTCATTTAGAACATTGATTCCCAAAAGAGGGGTTTAGGTCAAAGTATGTGTGCTTTGGTGCTTGAATCCAAATCTAGTGGTTTAAGTTGGTGATTGATGTTTCCTATGTGTTAATGAACTAATTAGAGACTTAGAATCACTTAGAAACTGATTTGAAATGGCCAAAATCCATGAAGAGAACCAATGGATCAGAACTACGGTTCTGCAGAATTCTATAGTGTAACACCCTCCTTTGGGTGTCATATTTTTGACCAACTCCTTTAAATCCCTTTACCTAAGTTGTAAAATATTTGATGTTATAAAATATAAGTCCCAAAATGTAGGTTTCTTTTTTGCGGATAACATATATGACAAATCAAAATACGGGTTCCGAATTCTTTTTTACAGAAGCGTAAACTTTGAAGTAAGGTAGCAGCACAAGATATAGCTAATTAATATTACACACCAAAAAGATTATATACATATCAGTGGCATGCATTACAATCCACCCAAAATATACAAGTTTATAGCCAAAAGACATATAGTGCCCACTGACTTCAAAATATACACTGGCCCAAGTCTAGACCTCTAGGGAGCAGGATCTTCCCCTGGATCCTCCCTAGGGGTGTAATGTAAGTCACCCCACAGCTCCCTAATCAGCATGAAGAACTCTAAATATACAACAATAGTAAGAGAAAAGAAAGGAACATCATTACGGGTCCTACGGACGGTTAAAGTTATATCCCCTACATATCTAATGCATTCGTTATCCCAATCAATGCGCCAGACGCTCGCACCATCATGAAACTGAATTCGAATACAACCAAAAAGGCCACTTTTAGCAGCCATCCCAAAATATACAATAGCAAACATCAACCTTTCCTCTTAATCTTTATCCACAGGAACACATAAAACAAAAACAGGTAGAACAATAACACAAAGAGGTGAGACTCTATACATCATTCCCAACATGGTAGCAAGAGGTAGTAACAACAGTAATATCACAGAGTACAATCATAGCAATTTATAGTCAATTAAGTTTTCCAACAGATATCCCAACAATACATGTCACAGGTAAATCAGCAGTAGCATAATAGATAATTTCACCATGTAGGTTCATCATAATGAAATACTAAATGGTATGTGTATGCACAATGGACAGACACCTACTCCACGAAGCTAAAACTAACATCGGAGAGAATGATCGGGAGAACCACTGTCTGTATATCGTTAGTCTCAACATGTACTTTTCAATATAATCAATATGTGCAAAAATGGCTATACAAGAAACTCTCAATCGGATCGTGAATATGATAGTGTCTGGTCGAGATCGTCGGTGTGTTGCACAGTCACCACGGCCCAATGGAGCTACCAACTGTCCACTTGTGGGATACTCGCACCTCGACGCTTCCAAGTTCAACAAGTGAACTACACTACGCAATTCGCACCCGCACGAAGGTGCAATTCATCTCCTAGGCGTTCCGCCTAACTAGTCATTCCAACTTTTATAATGTATGATCATATGATAATGAACCTAGGCATTCTACCTTAAACAACAAGTCATTCTGATTTTCACAATGTATAATCATATGACAATGAATATTTATTTAATCAAAAGAAGCCATAACAAGATTCAGTCCATTAGCTCAACCGCATAATAACATTATGTCCAAATCATAAGGCATTTCAAAATACAAAATTCTCAAAAATCATCTTTCACAAGTCACATTTATCAAAACTTTCTAGACTTAGTGTGAAGTTATACTTGAAGTCCAAGACCTCTTTTTAAATTAGGTTCCACTAAGTAATATCTCTTCACACTCTTCATAAAAGTCAAAAAAAAATTATAATATATTGATCTCACATCTTTTCTTCTTTTTCCCATAAGCCTTAATAGTATTCTATTTGATTATGAACTCTCTTCCTCCCCTATTTTTCTTTCTCAAGGCCGAACTCCTCTCCAACAAAGTGTCTAAATTTATCTTATCACTCACTTACCATTATCAATCCTTGATTTACTTCCTTTCTCTTCTTAATACCTAGGTTCAATTCAACAAAACATTTTTATCTTGGATACCCTATTTTTACCTCATGACCGTGAGCTTCCTAAGACACTAGAGCTTCAATTTTTTCAACTTTTACAAATAATCTCAGCAAATAAATTATATCAACCATCACAAATCTCACCAAGGTCATACATAGCACTAAATCACAAAAATCACATAAGGTAAGATTCACACAAAGCATCAAAGATCAATACAATAAAGTGAATAATCCTCACATGGATCCCTCACTTTCCACACATAAATTTAGTCCCTCACCACCATGGATGGGTGATGAGAAAAATCTCCCTATTACCTTTGGAGATGTCCACCCATTTGTGTAGAACTTTTTGAAGCAATACTTCCTCCTTCAAGAACCCCCTTGAAACCGAAAATGACATAGCAAAATTCATCATTTTTGGACTTGGAAAAGAGTAGCCAAGAACATACATCAAAGTTTTGGAAGGAAGAAGAGAAGAATGATGAAAAAGGAGAGAACTTTTACCTTAGAAAATCACAAAACCTAACTTGAGAGATTCTTGGAAAAGTGATGAACAACCAAGATCCTCACACTAGATGATCTTAGGAGGAGGTGTGGATTCAAGAAGTATAGTTGCTAAAAATTTTTAATGTGAAATGGTGGGGCAAGGGGTGATGGCCGTGTGGTGATAGGAGAGAAAATGGAAGAAGATGAAGAGAAAAAAGTGATAGGAAATGCTTTGGGTGAGGAGAGAGAAAGTGTTAGGAAAGTATGAAAAAAGAAAACTAAAGTGAAGGCTTGTCCAAGAAGTCTCTGTTAATAAATCTAGTATATATTATCCAATGGTTAATAGAGTGTACCCAGATTTTATCTGCCAGATAAAATCTCAAAAAATGAAAATCTCGTGAACTGTGTCCGATTTCAGGTTTAGTAAGATCCCCCGGCCTCGGTCTAACAGTCCAAAGTTTTCTGGCCTTGGAGGAATATTTTATTTCTCCAGCCTCGCTTAATATGCACGCAAATTGATAAATATAATAAAATAATAAAATAATCCAAATAATTCCAAAAAAATTCACAAAATACATAAATAATATAAAATAAATAAATATCATGAAATTACAAAATTTTGGGGTGTTACATATAGAACCTGATTTAACCTTGGCAGGTTATGCCATGCGTGAGGCTATTTTTTCTATGTGCATCGTGGCGTGTCAATGTCATGCCGCGACGTGAGGGTGATACTACATCCAGTATTAAAACCTGAGAGTAAGGCGCCGCGGCATGCCCAGGGTTGTGCTGCGGCGTAAGGCCCTAGAACTCCAAAAATGTCATTTTTGATGTTTTTAAGTTCTTAGCTAGTTGGAATCATTTGTATATGTTTCCTAGGGTGTGTTAAGGCACAGATAGGGATATTTTCAAGAGGGAAATTATCACCTAACATAGATGAGAAAGTTTAAACCTTTGAGCATTCAAGAGTTTTGGTTTGCCTTAGGTAAGTATCTAGCACCTTTGGCCACTTATGTGGTAAAGTATATCACTTAAGAGTTATGAGTGATGATGTGGTGTTTGGGTATATGTATGATGGGAAGGATTGGTAGTATTGATCTTTGTGATTATCCTTTGATGTTGTGCACCATCATTAAGGGCAAGGGAGATAAGTGAGAAGTCCAAAAGGTTCTTTTGAACAAGGATTCAGCTCGAACTTCTCGATAGTGCCAGGATATGCATAATGTGAGGATGAGCTTTCCCTCTATTTACCACAGGATAATACAATAAACTAATATTTCTAAGTTTAACATCTTGGTTCTAAGTTGGAATTAGCATGTATGTATGATTAACTTGGTATCTTTAGTTTCTAAAGTTTAACCTTGTAGATGCTTTAAACATATCTTACTAGCATGTTTTAAGATTATGTTTATGTTATGCATGACTAGTTTTGGTTTACTCATATTGATAAATGTTATTTCTCACCCTGCTACATTACCATGTAATTATAAGTGAAAGTTTTTCAAAGAACAAGAAGAAAAAGGAAGCTAAAGATTATATTAGCTTTATAGTTTATATTACAACTGTTGTATTTATTAGTACTTCTTATGTAATGTAAAGAACCATATAGTATTTCAAGCCTTTGCTAAGGCTAATGTTATATATAGACATGTGCATTTTGCTATAAGTTTATGTTTTCCGCATTTCATATAGCTCTCTATAATGTTTCCAATGAACATTATGGATATATTTTATTAAGTTAATACGTATGTAGTGACGTTGTAATGCTAAGTATCTCATTGTACTCTACATATATTGAGATATTAGTATTAGGGCGTTACAGCCTCTACTCTATGAACTCTAGGAATAACAAGTATGTGAGAAGTGAGGTGTATGTGTGAAAATGCGGAGTTATGTCCTAATTCTAACATAACCACCACATAACTCTATACTAAGTCCATCTTGCACTACTAAGACTACCTCTTCTCTGTAAGAGCAGTTCATGCACTACGACACTTAACTAATGCCAACTAGACTTAGTACACTACTATCCTTGCATTACTAACTCTATTTCACTTTTTGAGAGCTTTCACGCACTATGGCATTCACCCTTGCAATTAGGGTCCATGGCACTCAACTATTGCCAGCTATACTTAATTTACTTGTGTCTAGTTTCTTAGTACTTTAATCACCTCTCTTATGACATCTATGTAACACTTGGTTGCTTAAGAAACTAACTATTGGTCTATGGCAATCCATGTCCAATGGATGCACACACTTTTCTTTACTTTCCCTTGTATGCCACTTGGTTTTTCTCTCTTGGAAATACCCTTACTAGTATCTTAACTCTCTTAAAAAAGAATAACTAAGGGATCTAAGCCATTTGGGAAACCCAAAACTCCACAAAAATAACCTGTTTATTTCTGCTCTAGGCACCTAAGTGCTAACTGACCAGCGTCTAAGCGTTACCATCCAGAGAAGCTAGCGCTTAGGTGCCAACCACTTATGCCTAAGCATGAGGCTTTCTGCCTGCGCACAACTGCTACTGGGTGATGGGTGCCTATGCGTCCACCGCTAGCACCAGAGCACTTGCGACCCTACACTTCTGCCCTGCTGTTATGCACTGGACGCTTAAGCGCCCAAAACCTAGCACCTGAGCGCCCGTACACCAGAGAGAATTCTGTAGAATTCTATTCTGTAGAATTCTGGGTTCCTAACCCAAAATTGTCACTTAAACTCAATTTCATCTTAATTTCTAACATAAAAAATAACCTCTAAACTTGTTGTAATTCTCTTTCAACCTATTGGTTCTCTTAACTTAGATCAATAACTAAAGATCTCATACTTAGTCATTCAAAAACCTAGGTTCTTCTCATGAACCAACTAGTATTATCTAAAGATAAAACTAACTATCTTGTTGTCATTGAATTGAAATACCAAAACTAATCAACGAAGCAAGAAACAAGCTAAGGAAACTAGTTTTCTTTCTTTGAAAACCTATCTTCTCCATCTAAAAACTTAAGTTCTAGTATAGAAAATATGAAGAACAAAGATAGAAAACACCCCTACCTCTTATCTTGGATGAAGATCTTCAAGCTTGGCCTTTGTCTTTAATCTTCTCCTCTTCCTCTTGTTTCTCTTTTCTTCTTTCTTTCTTGGATTTCCCTTCTCTTTTCTCTCTTTCTCTCTTTTATTTTTCTTTCTCTGCCATGAGAATAAGTAGCAAATTCCAACTTTGCGACTTAAAGGAACTTTACCAAAATTCCCAACCTGCTAAGAACACTTACATTCCTCCGAATCTAGTTTTCCAACTTCCAACAAGATTTAAAATAAATCCTTACTTTCATTAAAAATCTTGTTTCACCACTTCCCTATTTTTTCATATCTGCTGGAGGTCAATCCAGTATTAAAAGCACAACTAGTATGCCTAATAATACCAAATTAATTCTGATTATCTTGAAACTTTAACTACACTATACTTAGCTCATTTGTGACTTAGAAATAAATTATCCATATCTGTTTCCCTTAAATAGAAATTTACACAATTTTCTGAGTCATTTTATGCCATTTACTATATTCTATGTTGCACCAAAGTGCCTAAACTAACTCAGTTTGTCACAAAACTTCACTAGCATGTTAAACAAGTCATGTGCTACCTTTTTACACATATAAAAGTCTAACATGTTTTTTTTGGGATGTTACAAGAAGCTTATTTTCGATTGATCTAAAAATAAAGAATGATGCTTTTAGTGTCATTTGTAACACCCCAACTTTTAGGTTAAGTACGATATTGTCCTAAATGTGCTATTTTAATATTTTCTATGAGTTATAAATTGAATTTGAATGTTTCGTGATTATATTTGACTGTTATGTGTGATTTGCTCCGAGTCAAGAAAATAATAATTTTTTAGCAAGAAAAATCTTATTTTAATTATTCGGAGCTGGGAAATCTTACTAAACCCAATTCCGAGTGATATGTATATTAACCTTTTAATTTTTAGCATTTAACTATGCCATAAAATAATTTTATATTATTATAATATTATTTTATTTGACAGTATCTACGGTCTCAAAAATAGTAAAAATCTGCTCCAAAATAACTATAGACCTAGAAAAGTCTGTGAGACCCGCATTTAGAGAAGCAGTCAACGTTTCGGGCTAGACTAAATACTAAGCCAATGGGAACTAGTCAACAATAGTGGCTTGAAAGTTTTAGACTAATAAGAAGCTAGTCCACAAAAGTGGTTAGACTTGTTAGTTTATGACTAGAAAACTCAACCAAGTTAGCTTAAGTTTAACTAAGTTAGTATAGGAAGCTTATGTAGTAACTAAATGAAGTAAACCTAGTTAGCTACCTATTTAAGTTCTAGTTAGAGAAAGTTCTAAAAATATCAAGACAAAGCCTAGTTATCCTAAAGTAACTAGATAGTTAGGCAAGTAACTAAGCAAACTAATCAAATGCACTTAAGTGTAACTAGATTTCAAAAATGAGCACAAACCTAGTTACTCTCTCTTGTAGCAATTTGGTTAGAGCTCTTCAAGAAGAATCAAGAAGGTTTTTCTACACCAATTAGAAACAAGCTTGGAGACAAAGCCTTTGATATCATCCATTGATCTAATCTAAGGTTGTTAGGAGTTAGGAGAAGTCAACAAAGGAGGCCACCTCCTTTGGAGCTCCACGGCTAAGTGTTTAGAGTTAGGAGGTGATTTTCATTTTATCATCATTTTACTATCTCTAAAAATCTCTTTTCTCTCTCTACCAAAAACAAAAATCACCATTGTTGCTCTTTGAGAGCCATTCGGCCAACACCGCCACCTCACACCTCCACCCTTCTAAATTTTCATCTAACCCAACTTCTTAAATCCGAACAACATTCTAAGAACATCTCTAGTTGAGAGTAGTTCCAAAAAAAAAATTCATCTTGAGCTTGGAAAATCACTTTGAAGATTTTTCCTATATGGTGAAAATTTTTGTTTCTTAGGTTCTAAACCATGATTGATCCATGGTTTATGTTTTCCTCCTATAGTTATGACTCTTTAAAATTTGTTTGAGCATGTTAGGTTTCTCTTGGGGGTCACACGAAAACCATAGGAGGAGAGCAGAAGGAGTTGTCTTCCTTTAAGGTAAGAGGGAGATTTAATCTCATTAACCTTGTGTGGTGATGAGAAAATGGATTGTATGTGTAGTGAAAAATCCATAAGGATTCACTTATTTGGTTGTTTAATGCTTTCCTATTTGTGGTTGATTTTATGTGTAGGCATGTCTATAGCTTTAAAAATATATTACATGTGTTTATAGATGTATGAATATTATTGTAGGATATGAATAATATGCAAGGATTGCATGAGTGTTCCAAAGAACACAAAAGAAGCTCACGACTTCTCCAAGAAAAAGAGAATCAAAATGTTCTCAACAATTTTCTAAAACAATGATTGAATGAATTTAGGTAAAACAATGAATTTGAAAATGATTTAGAAGATAAAAAATGACTTGATGATTATTTGTTAAGGATAGGTTAAATTCGGCCAACATGCCATTCAATGTATATTTGGTTCCCAAAATTATTTTCTAAGGTAGGTTAAGTAGCTAATCTACAAAAGAATTTAATTTCAATGAATCCTTGGGAAATAAAATGAATGAACATAGTTTTAGAATTCTAAATTAGAAGAATTTGTTATAAATAAAAAATAAAGAAAACACTTGAAAAATACTAACGTAGAGCTCACTCTTTGAGTTTTGAAGTGCGTTAGCAAGTTTCAAGGTGTAAATGATGATTAAGGTTAAAATGTGTAGTATCTAGGAAAAAACATAGAAAATACCATTTAATAGATTTTCTAGACAAAATGCAGTCAAAATTTACTAAAATCGGACAAATAAAAAAAGAAGGTTTCATAGTATGTTTAGAACGTAAGGAAAATATTCTACGTAGTTTGAAAGTACTAGAAATAGCTTACGTATTTTAAAAATAAAGATTTCTAAGCTATATGACTAAGAAAACGATTTAAAAATCTTACATGATTGAGAAAAAGATTTAAAAACATTACGTGGTATTTACAAATATCAAAATATACTTACGCAATTTAAGAACATTTGTAAATGTGACGCGATTGTGAAAATGCAATAAAAATTTTATGCGACAAAATGGAACAGTGAGTGTTACTGTCGGGCCAAAGTGGTGGACCCGCACATGTTGAGATATGGTACTATCAAGTGGAGACGTATTATATTTTGGGATATTGAGATTGAGGGTATTTTTATAATTATGGTTCTTAATCATGCATTGAGAGTTGTGTCAATTTGGTTAAAAATTGGCGATTGATTGACAAGATGAATTACACCGTGTCGTGGGTGTAATAGGCGTAGTGTGGTTCATTAATTAAACTTGGAGGCGTTAGTGTGCCGAGGATTCCACATGTGGACAGTTGGTAGCTCCTCTGGGCCGTGGTAACGAGCAACGCACAAATGATCTTGACAAGCACTATTGTTAATCAAGATTTTGTGGAGACTAATCGGTACAATGCTTGTAGTGCACGACGTGTTTGGACTGTGTACTACTACACAATATTTTGGACTGTGGGCTATAGACACGACGTGGGACAATGTAATAGTTCGGTTGGGCAGCCTGAGGTACTGATAGTTCTTTTAGGATCATTCTCTTTGATGTCTGTGTTTAGCTCCATGGAGTAGGAATGAGTCGGTATGCATTAGCATCTATGATCTGCATTTTAATGTTTACTGTAACTTGTGATAGCATGTATGACATGTTAATGTTGAGGTATTGTATATGATGTGATGGTGTGCATTATTGTGTTAAACTGTGATATTTGTTTGTATTGTCATTTTCTTTATTGCCATGCTGGTAATGATGTAGATTGTCTCACCTCTTTGTATGCGTTTCTGTATTATTGTCATTATTTTCTGTAAAGAGTTTAAGGAAGATGAGTTGCCTCTAGAAATTCGGTACCCTGAGGAGCAATAGCCGAGTGATTAGTTCGAGGAAGGCAAGCCGTTAGATCACCCTTACCATTTGGATTAATCTTTTGATCATGACGTTGCCTGGATTCTTTGGTTTTGTGAGACTTGAGTTTCACGGAGGCTCTGAGGCCTAGCGACTGCGTGAGGATAGAGGATCAGTAGTCTACGTGGGACGTCTGACAGTGTCTCTATGTAGAGAGTTTTACGAGGAGCTTATTTTTACTACTATTCTGTATTTACATCTTGAGATGCCCTTGACTCTTAGGCGTTAGGAATTTTCCATGCGCCTAGTGAGATTAGTAGTGTGTCGACAGCATGAACTCATGTCCGTAGAGCTGCGAGACATCCAGGATTTCTGTTATCCGATGATCCATCTGAGAGTGATCCTTTGGAGGGTTAGGAATCTTTGATATGCACTTGGGCATGTTATGTTTTAGAATTATGCTGACTCTTTACTATTTTGTTAAATATTTGTAGTTGTAAATTATTTGTATACTTCAGACAAAATCATATGTACATTATGGTGTGTGATTATGTTTTGCCTTATTTTGTGTTCCGTGTTATTTTATTTAACGTTATTATGTATAAAAGGAAAAATTTTACAATTATATTATTTATGTATAAAACATTTTATAACTTGGGTAGATTTTATTTTTCTTGCATCACAATGTGACATCCCCACAAGGGTGTTACATTAGTTGGTATCGGATCTCAAGTTAGAGTCTTTTGGGGTTGTGGTTGGGTCTGTTTTTGCTTGTGTTGTGTGATTCTCTGTGATTTGTTTCCGAAAGGTTACATCTGACCTTGTTTTGTCTTGTTGAAGAAAGAAGATGTCTGGTGGAAGATGAATGCGTGCGAATGTGGAACGTAATGTGGACCCAATGACTGCAGCTGCTGAGGCTATGTAGCGAATGGCGGAAGTAATTACTCAACAAAATCAAGGAGCAGCTCAATAGTAAGATGCAACTGCTGATGCTCTAAATTTGTCTGAGTTTAGGCACAATAACCTGCCGCAGTTTAAAGGTGAGTTTGACCCTGAGAAGGCAAGTCTCTGGATCCAAGACTTGGAAAGGGTATTTGAAGGAATGGGGTGCGCAGATGATAGAAATGTGACATATGCTACTTTTATGCTGAGAAGAGATAGCAAGAATTGGTGGAGAGGAACCCGCCATTATTACAAGCTGAAGGGACTGAAATTACTTGGGAGGTGTTTAGTGAAGTATTTCTGGAGAAGTACTTTCCTGCTAGTTCCCGACACACCAAGGAGATGGAATTTCTTGGTTTGCATCAGGGTAACATGACTGTTGGGGAGTATGCTGCTAAGTTTGAGAGCTTATCACAGTTCTCAAGGTACTTTCAAATTCAGCCTGATGAGACATAGAAATGCCGTAAGTTTAAGGAAGGACTGAGGGTAGAACTGAAGCAAGGAGTGCTACCTATGAGGATGAATGAATTTCCTACTTTGATGGATACCTGTCAATGACTCAAGGAGTTGGAGCCATCTCGAGATCCTAGAAATCGCAACTTTGGACCGACTAGGTTCCAAAGAGGAGGCAACAACACCAATAACTGATTTCAGCGTAAACCTTATTCAAGACCACCAGGAAGTCAGCCTCAACGTCCATCTGTTGGGGGAAGTTCTAGTGGTAATAGAGCTGGTCAAAATGTGGCGTTTACGCCAAGGTGTTTTAAGTGTGGAAAGAGTGGCCATATATCTACGGATTGTTCGATCAGAGGAACGATATGTTTCAATTGCAGAAAACCTGGACATGTTTCTAGTGATTGCACTCAGCTGAAAAGAAAGTCTGTTGTGAGTAATGTTCGTGCTACTCAGCCGCGATCTGGAGGGCGAGTATATATGATGACTGGAACTGAAGCTTCTCAGTCTGAAGATCTTATTCAAAGGGAAGGTGTCATTGAAGGTAATCTCTTGACTGTGCTATATGATTCGGGTGTAACACATTCATTTATTGCATATGATTGTGTGGAATAGTTGAAACTGCCTGTGTCTTCTCTGAGTTTTCAATTGATTATTTCTACACCAACTGCCAAGCCTGTTGTTACATCCAAAATATATCTGAATTGTCCTATCATTATAAAGGATCGTGTATTTTCAGTCAATTTAATTTGTTTACCTCTTGTGGAGATAGACGTAATATTAGGAATGGATTGGTTATCTTCTAACCATATCCTAATAGACTATGCAAACAAAACCATAGTTTTTCCTACAGAAGAAAGTTCTGCATTTTTTACTGTTGTTAAAGTCAAATCATTGTTAAGAGATGAAGCTCAGGGATATATGTTGCTATCTTCTTTAGAAGTCAAGAATGAGAAAGATGTGAACACTATTCCTATCGTTAATGAGTTTCCAGAGATTTTTCCTGATGATGTAGCCGATTTGCCTCCGGAAAGGGAGATCGAGTTCTCTATTGATTTGGTGCCGGGTGCAGGTCCTATTTCGATTGCACCATATCGAATGTCGCCGGTAAAGTTGGTAGAGCTGAAGAAACAATTGGAGGAACTGTTGGAGAAATAGTTTGTGCGACCTAGTGTTTCACCGTGGGGAGCACCAGTACTACTAATTAAGAAGAAGGATGGAACTTCTCATCTTTATGTAGATTATCGTCAGTTGAACAAGGTTATGATAAAGAATAAGTATCCACTTCCAAGAATTGATTATTTAATGGATCAGTTGAAGGGAGCAGCTATTTTCTCTAAGATAAATCTGTGATCAGGTTATCATCAGATTCGTGTCAAGGTAGATGATGTACCTAAGACAGCTTTCTGAACCCGTTATAGGCATTATGAGTATCAGGTGATGCCATTCGGAGTGACGAATACTCCTGCAATATTCATGGATTATATGAATAGGATTTTTCATCCATACCTAGACAGATTTGTCATTATTTTTATCTATGACATTCTGATCTACTCTCAAAGTCAAGAGGAGCATACTAAACATCTCAGTATAGTTCTCCAAATTTTGAAAGAGAAGAAACTGTATGCAAAGTTGAAAAAATGTGAATTTTGGTTGGAAGAGGTTCAATTTCTAGGCTATGTGATTTCTAAGGAAGGTATTGCGGTAGACCCGTCGAAGGTGGAGACCATTTTACAATGGGAAAGGCCTAAGACAGTGACGAGGTCCAGAGTTTTGTTGGATTGGCTGGATATTACCGAAGGTTTATTGAAGGTTTTTCTAAAATAGCTGGACCACTTATATAACTCACAAGGAAGAGTCAAGTTTTTTATTAGACGGAGGAACGTGAAGCAAGTTTCCAAGAGTTGAAGAAGAGATTAACGACTGCACCAGTGCTAATTTTACCGGATCCTAACAAATCTTTTGAGGTGTATTGTGACGCTTCTTACCAAGGGTTAGGATGTGTATTAATGCAAAACAGAAATGTGGTAGCTTATGCTTCAAGACAGTTGAAGGTCCATGAGAGGAACTACCCAACGTATGATTTGGAACTAGCCACAGTGGTCTTTGCATTGAAAGTGCAGAGGCATTTTCTGTATGGAGCTATGTTCAATGTCTTTAGTGATCACAAAAGTCTGAAATACTTGTTTGATCAAAAGGAATTGAACATGAGGCAGAGGCGATGGTTAGAATTCTTGAAGGACTATGATTTTCAACTTTAATACCATCCAGGAAAGGTGAATATGGTGGCGGATGCCTTGAGTAGAAAAGTGGTTAGTGTTTCTACCATGATGATAAAGGAGGAGGAGCTGATTAATAAATTCAGAGATCTATGGTTGTTAGTGGAATTGGTACCAGGAAAGATTCATCTAAGTAAGGTTATGATTTTGAATGACTTGCTGGATGTAATCCGAGAAAAACAGGATGAGGATTCGTTTTTACAAAAAGAAAAGGAATTTTTGAAGCAAGGTCATAAGGCGATGGTGGAGGAAGGATCTAATGGGATCTTAAGATTCGAAGGAAGGATTTGTATACCTGATGATCTCGATCTTAAGAAAGCAATTTTGAATGAAGCTCATACTAGTAATTTAAGTATGCATCCGGGAATGACAAAGATGTATCAAGACTTAAAGCAGATGTTTTGGTGGCCAAGAATGAAGAGAGATGTGGCAGAATGTGTAGCGTCTTGCCTTGTTTGTCAGAAGGCAAAGTTGGAACATCAACGACCAGCCGGTATGTTATAACCTTTAACTATTCCAGAGTGGAAATAGGATAGTATCTCAATGGATTTTGTTACTGGATTGCCAAGGATGAGGAAAGGTTATAATTCTATATGGGTTATAGTTGATAGGCTTATGAAGTCAGTGCACTTCTTACTGGTCAATATTAAGTATTCGTTGGAATGATTAATCCAGATGTACATCAGCGAAATTGTTAGACTTCATGGTGTACCCATAAGTATAGTTTCTGATAGAGACCCGAGGTTTACGTCAAGGTTCTGGCAAAGTTTGCAAGAAGCCATGGGAACTAAACTATGATTGAGTTCTGCTTATCATTCGCAGACTGATGGTTAAACGGAGAAAACAATCCAGTCGTTGGAATATTTGTTGCGTGCTTATGTGTTAGAACAACAAGGGAGTTGGGATGAATTCTTGTCTTTGATAGAATTCACCTACAACAATAGTTTTCCCTCAAGTATAGGGATGACACCCTATGAAGCCCTATATGGATGACGATGCCGAACACCTTTGTGTTGGTATCAGGATGGGAAAAGTATGACCATTGGGCCTGATCTTGTGCAACAGACTACGAAAAAGGTGAAAATGATTCAGGAGAAAATGCGGATGACTTAGAGATGACAGAAGAGTTATACTGATAAGCGAAGGTGACCTCTTGAATTTGAGGAAGGTGAGCATCTGTTCTTGCGAGTAACACCTACCACTGGTGTCGGAAGGGTTATCAAATCCAGAAAACTCACTCCTAAATTCATAGGGCTTTATCAAATTATTCATCGGATAGGTCCTGTAGCCTACCAGATAGCTTTACCACCTTTTCTATCCAATCTACATAATGTGTTCCATGTGTCTCAACTGAGGAAATATATCCCAGATTCAACGCATGTTATACATCCAGATGAAGTGCAATTCAAGGATAATTTGACGTATGAGACACTTCCTGTTAAGATTGAGGATAGGAGAGTGAAGCAACTTCGAGGGAAGATGATTGAGCTGATAAAGGTAATATGGAATAATGTAACGGGAGATGCTACTTGAGAGCTAGAAGATAAGATGAGGAACAATACCCTCATATGTTCTGAGAAACGATGAATTTCGGGGACGAAATTTTTATTAGTGAGGGAGAGTTGTAACACCCCAACTTTTGGGTTAAGTACGATATTATCCTAAATGTGCTATTTTAATATTTTCTATGAGTTATAGATTGAATTTCAGTGTTTCGTGATTATATTTGACTGTTGTGTGTGATTTGCTCCGAGTCAAGAAAATAATAATTTTTTGGCCGAAAAAATCTTATTTTAATTATTCGGAGCTGGAGGATCTTACTAAACCCAATTCCAAGTGATATATATATTAGCCTTTTAATTTTTAGGATTTAACTGTGTAATAAAATAATTTTATGTTATAATATTATTTTATTTGACAGTACTTACGGTCTCAAAAATAGTAGAAATCTACTCAAAAATGACCATGAACTGAGAAACGTCTGTGGGACTCGCGTTTAGAGAAGCAGTCAACGTTTCTGCCTAGACTAAATCCTAAGCCAATGGGAACTAGTCAACAATAGTGGCTTGAAAGTTTTAGACCAATAAGAAGCTAGTCCACAAAAGTGGTTAGACTTGTTAGTTTATAACTAGAAAACTCAACCAAGTTAGCTTAAGTTTAACTAAGTTAGTATAGGAAGCTTATGTAGTAACTAAATGA
Source organism: Ormosia semicastrata (assembly GCA_029884595.1). NCBI lineage: Eukaryota > Viridiplantae > Streptophyta > Magnoliopsida > Fabales > Fabaceae > Ormosia > Ormosia semicastrata. The sequence goes on from JAQQTO010000063.1 coordinate 59,620,550, forward strand.
AATAAACCTAGTTAGCTACCTATTTAAGTTCTAGTTAGAGAAGGTTCTAAAAATATCAAGACAAAACCTAGTTATCCTAAAGTAACTAGAGAGTTAGGCAAGTAACTAAGCAAACTAATCAAATGCACTTAAGTGTAACTAGATTTCATAAATGAACACAAACTTAGTTACTCTCTCTTGGAGCAATTTGGTTAGAGCTCTTCAAGAAGAATCAAGAAGGTTTTTCTACGCCAATTAGAAACAAGCTTGGAGACAAAGCCTTTGATATCATCCATTGATCTAATCTAAGGTTGTTAGGAGTTAGGAGAAGTCAACAAAGGAGGCCACCTCCTATGGAGCTCCACGGCTAAGTGTTAAGAGTTAGGAGGTGATTTTCATTTTATCATCATTTTATTATCTCTAAAAATCTCTTTTCTCTCTCTGCCAAAAACAAAAATCACCATTGTTGCTCTTTGAGAGCCATTCGACTAACACCACCACCTCACACCTCCACCCTTCTAAATTTTCATCTAACCCAACTTCTCAAATCCAAACAACATTCTAAGAATATCTCTAGTTGAGAGTTGTTCCAAAAAAAAAGGTCATCTTGAGCTTGGAAAATCACTTTGAAGATTTTTCCTACAAGGTGAAAATTCTTGTTTCTTATTTCTAACTTGATTTCTTAGGTTCTAAACCATGATTGATCCATGGTTTATGTTTTTCTCCTATAGTTATCACTCTTTAAAATTTGTTTGAGCATGTTAGGTTTCTCTTGGGGGTCACACGAAAACCATAAGAGGAGAGTAGAAGGAGTTGTCTTCCTTTACGATAAGAGGAAAATTTAATCTCGTCAACCTTGTGTGGTGATGAGAAAATGGATTGTATGTGTAGTGAAGAATCCATAAGGATTCACTTATTTGGTTGTTTAATGTTTTCCTATTTGTGGTTGATTTTATGTGTAGGCATGTCTATAACTTTAAAAATATATTGCATGTGTTTATAGATGTATGAATATTATTGTAGGATATGAATAATATGCAAGGATTGCATGAGTGTTCCAAAGAACACAAAAGAAGCTCACGACTTCTCCAAGAAAAAGAGAACCAAAATGTTGTCAACCATTTTCTAAAACAATGATTTAATGAATTTAGGTAAAACAATGAATTTGAAAAAGATTTAGAAGATAGAAAATGACTTAATGATTATTTGTGAAGGATAGGTTAAATTCGGCCAATATGCCATTCAATGTATATTTGATTCCCAAAATTATTTTCTTAGGTAGGTTAAGTAGCTAATCTACAAAAGAATTTAATTTCAATGAATCCTTGGAAAATAAAATGAATGAACTTAGTTTTAGAATTCTAAATTAGAAGAATTTGTTATAAGTAAGAAATAAAGAAAACACTTGAAAAATACTAACGTAGAGCTCATTCTTTGAGTTTTGAAGCGCGTTAGCAAGTTTCAAGGTGTAAATGATGATTAAGGTTAAAATGTGCAGTATTTAGGGAAAAACATAGAATATACCATTTAATAGATTTTCTAGACAAAATTTTGTCAAAATTTACTAAAATCAGACAAATAAAAAGAGAAAGTTTCATAGTATGTTTATAACATAAGGAAAATATTCTACGTAGTTTAAAAGTACTAGAAATAGTTTACGTATTTTAAAAGTAAAGATTTCTAAGCTATATGATTAAGAAAACGATTTAAAAATCTTACATGATTGAGAAAAAGATTTAAAAATATTACATGGTATTTACAAATGTCAAAATATACTTACGCAATTTAAGAACATTTGTAAAAGTGACGCGATTATGAAAATGCAATAAAAATTCTATACGACTAAATGGAACAGTGAGTGTTACTGTCGGGCCAAAGTGGTGGAGCCGCACATGTTGAGATATGGTATTGTCAAGTGGAGACGTACTATATTTTGGCATATTGAGATTGCGGGTATTTTTGTAATTATGGTTCTTAATCATGCATTGAGAGTTGTGTCAATTTGGTTAAAAATTGGTGATTGATTGACGAGATGAATTACACTGTGTCGTGGGTGTGATAGGCGTAGTGTGGTTCATTAATTGAACTTGGAGGCGTTAGTGTGCCAAGGATTCCACATGTGGATAGTTGGTAGCTTCTCTGGGCCATGGTAACGGGCAACACACTAATGATCTTGACAAGCACAATTCTTAATCAATATTTTGTGGAGACTAATTAGTACAATGCTTGTAGTGCACGACGTGTTTGGACTGTGTACCACTACACGATGTTTTGGACTGTGGGCTATAGGTGTAATAGTTCGGTTGGGCAGCCTGCAGTACTGATAGTTCTTTTCAGATCAGTCTCTCTGATGTTTGTGTTTAGCTCCATGGAGTGGGAACAAGTCGGTAGCATTAGCATCTATGATCTGTATTTTAATGTTTACTGTAACTTTTGATAGCATGTATGACATGTTAATGTTGAGGTACTGTATATGATGTGATGGTGTGCATTATTGTGTTAAACTGTGTTATTTGTTTGTATTGCCATTTTCTTTATTGCCATGCTGGTAATGATGTAGATTGTCTCACCTCTTTGTATGTGTTTCTATATTATTGTCATTATATTCTATAAAGAGTTTAAGGAAGAGGAGCTGCCTCTAGAAATTCAGTACCCTGAGGAGCAACAGCCAAGTGATCAATTTGAGGAAGGTGAGCCGTCAGATCACCCCTACCATTTGGAATGATCTTGTGATCATGACGTTGCCTGGATTCTTTGGTTTTGTGAGACTTGAGTTTCACGGAGGCTCTGAGGCCTAGCGACTGCGTGAGGATAGAGGATTGGTAGTCTACATGGGATGTCTGACTGTGTCTCTACATAGAGAGTTTGACGGGGAGCTTATTTTTACTACTATTTTGTATTTACATCTTGAGATGCCTTTGACTCTTAGGCGTTATTGAGGAGGAATTTTCCATGCGCCTAGTGAGATTAGTAGTGTGTCAATAGCACGGACTCATGTCCGTAGAGCTGCGAGACATCCAGGATTTCTGTTATCCGATGATATATCTGAGAGTGATCCTTCGGAGGGTTAGGAATCTTTGATGTGCACTTGGGCATGTTATGTTTTAGAATTATGTTGACTCTTTACTATTTTGTTAAATATTTGTAGTTGTAAATTATTTGTATACTTAAGACAAAATCACGGTGTGTGATTATGTTTTGCCTTATTTTGTGTTCCGTATTATTTTATTTAACGTTATTATGTATAGAAGGAAAAATTTTACAACTCCTATTATTTATGTATACAACGTTTTATAACTTGGGTAAGATTTTATTTTTCTTGCATCACAATGTGACATCCCCACAAGGGTGTTACACCATTCAAAAAGAACAGTTGAGGGTCCCTACAACTAGCCTTAAGTGGAACAAAATTTACAAGGTTTTCACAAGAGGAAGAGAGGGGATGATAAGTATATAAAGTGTGCTTCTAGACCTAGTTATCCTCAAGATAGAGTAAAGTAAGTTTAAGTAGAAATGATGGGACCAAAGTGTGTTAGATGTAGGAGTCAACATGGTGGTAGACCTTGCCCTATAGGCCTAATAGTATGTTATACTGATAGCAAACCAGAACACTTTTAAGTAAGTGTACACAGAAGTAGGGAGTAGTTCCTAACCTCAAGTTAGGGTAAGAGTTTATACTTTAAGTAGTAAAGAGGTGGCTCAATTGTAATACCCTAATATCAAAAACCTAGTATACTATGCATATACTTGAATAAACAGTATTAGCTATGCTACTTCTTACTTAAACATCATACTAATCCATACCATTTAAGCAAATAATGATGGAGAGCCTTGCAGAAAACAAAAAGTTATACATACATCTTAGCCTTAAAAGGGCACTTAGTATACATAAACTGTTGTACAAACTAAAAATAGTGTAAATAAATACAAGCTTTAAAACTACTAAGCACAAAAACTACTACTCTAGTCTTCATACTTTTCCTTCTTGCCTTTGGATGAACTTCCACCTAGATTTACATGGTAACAAACAGGTGAGAAATCACATTTCTCAGTATAAATAACTAAAACCAATAGTTTAAGCATTCACAATGAATAAATTGTACTGAAACTAGTAAACATACTAAAAACTCATTGCATAAGAACCATTACAACACTTCTCTCTATATAACGTTCCTAACAAATCTTTACTTCTGATTTATTAACCGAAACCATGATGATATCAAACAACCGCCCATACAATCAATTGAAATCATCCACAAGACAACTGCTCATACATCTGTCACCGAAGGCACAATGCAACACTTACACAACAAGAACACAAAATTCCAATCAAAACAAATATTAAAATAATGAAATAATGAGATGATGTATAATTATGCTCAAAGATAAGTGTATGCAAGTGTTGGTGTAGTGTCATGATACTTAGCTATTCCCCTTGTGTAGAGAGGTAATCTGCCATAATAATGTCTAACCTCTTATAGCCTACCAAGTAGGAACAAAGTCTATTACCATAACATGTATCCTCTTTAACCTACTAAGTAGTCTACCAAGTAGTCTACCATAAACTGGGTGGATATCGCCACCAAAACTAAGTGGACGCCTCCACTATCTGAACTCTAGGAATAGTAAGTATGTGAAAAATGATATGTGTGTGAAAATGTGAAGTTATGTCCTAACTCTAACATAACTACCACATAATTCTATACTAAGTCCATCTTTGCATTACTAACCCTACCTCTTCTCTGTGAGAGCATTTCATGCACTACAACACTCTACAATGCTAACTAGACTTAATACACTTTCTATCCTTGTGTTACTAACTCTGCCTCTTCTCTATGAGAGTTTTCATACACAATGGTATTCACCCTTGCCAGCTAGGGTTCATGGCACTCAACTCTTGCCAACTAGCTTATATACTTGTATCTCACTTTCTCATCACTTCTCAAGTTATATCTAAGCAACACTTTTTCACTCAAGAAACTAAACTTTTATCTATGGCAATCCATGTTTAATAGATGCACAAACTTTCCTTTACTTTCCCTTGTATGCTTTATGGTCTTTCTCCTTAAAAATACCCCTATTAGTGTCTCTTCACACTCTACAAAGCATATAAAAGGGGTCCTAACAAGTAGAAAAATTCATATTCATCAAAAACAACATTTTGGTGAATCCCTAGGACTCACGCCTTGGCATGACTTCCCCACGCCTAGGCGTGGCTAGCACCTTGTCTCATGCCCAGGCATGAAATTACCACGCCTAGGCGTGGCACTCTCTGTCTGATCCTGGACCAAAAGTTTTCAGTCCACGCTTAGGCATGATCAAGCTGTGCCTAGGTGTGACTATTCTATAGAAAATTCTGCAAAACTAGTTTCTGCATAAACTTAGTTCCAAACCTCATTTTCACCAACAAACTTCACTTCTAGATGATTTCTATCATCACTAAGGGTCTCTAATCCTGTTATAAATCTCATTTCTTCCATTAGCTCAATCAAACTTTGATTGAAACTAAATCTTCAACCTTAGAACCCTTTAAATCATCTAACTATCCAACAAGAAACTATGAATTCTAAGGGTTCCAAACTATCAACCAAGCATCAAACTAGCTATTGTCTAACTCATTTCAACTAAAGAAGCAAGACACTATCATCTAACTTTCTATTCTCACCCAAAACCTACTCTTTCCTCATCAAGTTAAACCAAGAAACGTAACATCCCAAATTTAATAACAATAATATAACCTATTTTATACCACAATGATTAGATCTAGGCATGCTACTAACTACTAAACATTTCTAGAATAATAACATTGTCTAAGAAAATATAAGCCATAAACTAACGAATATACATAACGTTTGTATTTCTCATAAATATAAGAATATGTACAAAATTACAAACTAGCATCATAAGCCACAAAAAAAAAAACAAGTTCTCATAAAGAAAACATAAAATAACTCTATACTAGTCTTTATACACCTTCTGCTTTCCTTTCGAAGAATCTACACTTAGATTTATATGGCAACACAAACGGGGTGAGAAATCACATTTCTCAGTAGAAGTATTCCAAAACTAGCATATTACATAATCACAAAGAATACACAACTGCTTATACAATTGCAATGCATGAATATGTTATGATTAATAACCGCCCATACAATTACATTGCTATAACCTAAGTATGTAATGAGGAATGTTATGATACCATTTTCGGCAATCCAATTCCATGGTAATGTCATGAAATGCATGCATTTAAAATAAAGCATTAGAACTTGGTTCTAACAGTCTTCTATCCGAATAGTGAATCCATCACCCCATCAGGTAGTGAATCCATCAAATACACGGTCTTCAAATCATGCAAAACCAATAACTAATTACCTATAATAATTAGTATAACAAAACAATTGTATTACATTCACCACACAAACTCCATGTTAAATACTCCTATTAGAGTCTCAACACTCATTAAGAAGCATAAAAGAAGGAACTACACCATTAGAAAGCTCCATTGTTTTAACACAAACTTTTGCCCAATTTTGGAGCTCACATCGTGGCATGGCCTTGGCACGTCACGGCGTCCTACTTTTTGGTCTTCAAAGGATGCACCACACACCTCGGCATGACCTCCACACATTGTGGCGAATGCATCAAAATCATCCTCATGCCTTAGTGTGACCTCCTCATGCCACAGCACACATAGCAGAAAGTGGATTCTGTAGAATCTAGGTACTATTCAATTGGAACAAAATCTCCCTCCAATCACTCAAAACTCAATTGCATGTGATTTCCAACCTCAAATGAGATCCATTAACACATTGTAACTCTTATACAACTTTAATTTCACTCAAAATCATGAATCATGGATCCTCATCCACATAAAGACCTAAAACCCTACTTTTTACTTAAATGGAAACCAAAGATGTTTAAGGGTTGAAAATCCATTTTCATATATCCAACAACTCAAAAACAAGTCATCATCAAGTTCTCCAACAAGATTTAAGCCAAAATACCAAGAACACACTCAAAACCTAATTCTTCTATCATGCTAACACTCAAGAACAAGATGAAGAGAAAAGAAAGATGAGTGAAACAAGGTTTCCCTCTACCTCAAACTTCAGAAGTCAAACTCACTTAACAACTCCTCCTTGGTTGATGATCCTCCTCCTTTGCCTTCTTTCTTGAATTTTCCTTTTTCCTTGAGATCTTCTTCTTCAACAGTGAGAATTATGAGGAAATGAGATAAAATATCTCATTTTAAACACAAAAATTCAAGGCAACAGAAGTTCTTCCAAACGTGAGAGACTTGGTCACTTAAGCAACCAAGCTGTAATGCCCGATCTATTAAGAACAACTAGATTTCTCCAAAACCAGTTTTCTAACTTCCAACAAGTTTAAAATAAATCTGAAGATTCATCTAAAATCTTGTTTTACCATTTTCATATATTTCCATATCTGCTGGTAGTCAATCTGGTATTAAAATACACATTCAGTATGCTTAAAAATGTCAAACTAACTCCAATTAACCTCAAATTTTAACCACATCTTCCTTTATACATCTGTGACCTAGAAACAAACTCTCCACATTAGTTTCCACTAACTAAGCAGTTTAAGTCAATTCTGGGGCTAATAACAGCTATATTTCACACATAGTATTACAGTAAAGTGACTAAACATACTCGGAAGGCCACAAAATTAAACAAGTATGTTAAGCATGTAACATCATAATACTAAAATCCTACTATATCTGACATATACCTGGATTAACAATATTAGTTATGCTACTTCTAACTTATACATTAAACAAACCTATAGAATTTATTAAAACGAATCATTATGGAGAGCCTTGTGGGAATAACATCCACATATATATACATTCAACTGTGTTAAAATTACATAATGTTCTTTATACATATAGAAAATATAGATTATAAATTTATACCTCCTCAGGGTGCCATATTTATACCTCAAATCGTCTAAACTTTATATAACACGTGGAAAAAGATTTGATCTTGGAAAATATGGATTATAAATTTTCTTTTCAAAAGCGTAAACTTAAACGAAACATAAACAACACAAGATATAGCTTACTAAATATTACACACCAAAAAGAATATACATCAGTGGCACGAATCATAGTCCACCTAGAATTTACAAGTTTATACACAAAAAGACATAAGCAACAATTTAACAAAACATCGACTAGCCCAAGTCTAGAGACCTAGGGAGTAGGATCTTCCCCTAGACCCTCCATTGGATCCTCTTCTGGCTCCTCCGTTCGTTCCTCCTCTTCAGACTCCTCCCCAGCCAAACCTCTCAACTATGGCAGAAGCTCAAGGATAAGAGTCCTAGCAGATGATACCATATGGTCCGGATCCTCCCTAGGGGAGCAATGCAAGTCACCCCACAACTCCCTAAAAGGCATGAAGAACTCTAGATGCACAAAAACACTAAGAGAGAAAAAGGGAACCATATCATGAATCCTACTAGTAGACAAAGTCAATCCCCCTACATATCTAATTCGTTCAATGCCCCAGTCGATGCGCCAAGCGTCTACACCTCCGTGGAATTGATCTCTAACAAAACTAAGGGAATCTCTATGAGCAGCCATCCAAAAGCAAAACAATAATGTGTTTGATGCTCATCTGTGAAGACTTGTTTTGATGATAACAAACAGGAAGAATAAATGAAGATGATATATAGATCAAGTTCGAGTTTATATTTTGTTTAGCATTAGGACTTAGGATCTATTGTACGGAGCTCACATTGATATCTCATTGTTTTTGAAAGAAAAGAGGAAAATTGTTTTAAACTCAGTATCCTTGAAAACATCCTTTTGAAACTCTTTTTTAAACTGAGTTATTCGAATAAAGCTTTGCTTATTCGAATAACCATGCTCACGTGGTTTGTTTTCTAAAAGATGTTATTCGAATAAATACCCCGTTATTCGAATAACCAAGGCTTTTCAGAAATCTGTTTTATAAATGGCTATTCGAATAAACCGTCTCTTATTCGAATAAATGAAGTTTTCAGAACTTAGCCTTGAGTAAGTTATTCGAATAGATCATACGCTATTCGAATAAAACCCTTCTTTTAAAACATGTTATTCGAATAGAGGAGTCGTTATTCGAATAAACGTGCGTTTTCACAAACTCTAGTTTTAACAGAGTTATTCGAATAACAGATTGGTTATTCGAATAACCCATCTTGAATGAGTTTTTCAGAAACAGTGTTATTCGAATAAGCCTTCGCTTTATTCGAATAAACACGGAACTTGGTTTACGAAAATGGAAACAGACAGCTTTCAAATTTGTTTTTAAATGACATTAATTATACCCAACGACTGATTAACCTAGTTTTCCCTATAAATAGCAAGCCTGGGTCACGTTTTCCATGATCTATTATTTTTGAACTATTTTCTGATTACTCTATCTTTGTGAAAACTATTTTCTACGCTCTTCTTGCTTAAAAACTTTGAGATATTTCTGTGAAAGCTCTATTAGCACTTCAACTTGTATTACATACTCTGTTTGAAAGTTTCTCTTCATCTCTATTTTCTGATAATCTGTATCGAGGGTGAGGTATCCTCAAGGTTTGTATAAGGGTGAGGTATCCCTGCAGGCTGAGACTTTAGCACAAGGGTTTAGTGTCCCTGTGTGTGAAAAGTGCTCTAATTTGTAACGGTAGTAAGCACCTATTGAAGCTTGTATACTTAGTGAAAAATCTCGGCTTTCGAGGACTGGACGTAGACCACAAGTGGGTTAGTGGTCGAACCAGGATAAATACTGTGCCTACTTCTCTTTTCCCTAATCTCTTTATTTTATGCAATTTATTTTATTGCACATTTATTTTACACTGTTCTTTGTTGCTTCTTTTCTTCTTCGCATTCTTTCTGTGCATTTATTTATTAAGCTTTTGATATTCGTTTTAATTAAAAAGAGGTTTTGCGAAAAAGTTTTTATACTCAATTCACCCCCCCTCTTGAGTACTGGAAGCCACTTGGTAACAAGTGGTATCAGAGCTAGACTCTTGTATAAAGAGCTTACCAGCTTCAAGAGTATATGGCTTCTTCAAATGGTTTTTCTGAAGGATCCTCCATAAACCGACCACCCTTTTTCAATGGGGATGGTTACGCATATTGGAAGGAAAGAATGAAAATCTTCATCGAAGCTATTGATCTAGATGTTTGGGATGCTGTCGAAAACGGCGCTTTTATACCCACACATGAGGTCGATGGTGTAAGGACCGAAACACCACGAAATAAATGGTCTGATGAAGACAAAAGAAAAGTTCAATTTAATTTAAAAGCCAAAAATATTATTACTACTGCTTTGGGATATGGTGAGTTTTTTAGAATTTCAAATTGTAAAACTGCTAAAGAAATGTGGGATACTTTGCAAGTTAACCATGAGGGTACTAGTGAAGTTAATAGGTCGAGAATCAATTCTCTAACTCGTGAATATGAACTATTCAGAATGAACCAAGGAGAAAGCATTCAGGAAATGCAAAAGAGGTTCACCCACATAATTAATCATCTTGCATCTTTAGGCAAAAGCTTTTCTAATGAAGATTTGATTCACAAAGTGTTGAGATGTCTTAGCAGGATTTGGCAACCCAAAGTGACAGCTATATCTGAATCGAGGGATCTGTCCACAATGACTTTAGCTACCCTCTTTGGAAAACTTCACGAGCACGAGTTGGAGTTGAGCATATTAAGCCAAAGCGAAGAGAATGATAAAAAGAAAAAGGGAATAGCACTCAAAGCCACTTCTTCATTAATCGACAATGATGATGAAGAAAATGAAGAAGGCTCAGAAAACGTTGAGGTAAGTGAAGAAAATTTAAGTTTGTTGGTTAAAAAGTTTGGTAAATTTCGGGGAAAAAGGGAACGCAAAGAAGACCTCCCTTCCCTCCTAAAAAGACACACTTCAAAGGCGAAGGAGCTTCATCGACTCCAACTTGCTATGAATGTGGCAAACCTGGTCACATGAAAATGGAGTGCCCAGTTTATCAAAAGAAGAAGGAAAAATTTGAAAAGAAGCCCTTCAAGAAAAGAAAAGGAAGAAAAGCCTACATAGCGTGGGATGAAAATGACATGGACTCAATCGACATGATTCGGATAGCGAAGAAGCTCAAGCTGTGTCTCATGGCAAAAGGAGATGAAGAAGAAAGCGAAAACGAGGTAAGTTCTAATACTTTATTACCTTCTTACGATGAGTTACAAGATGCTTTTGAGGAATTACATGAAGAATCTTTAAAACTCACAAAAATTATTTCTTCATCTAAGAAACCAATTTCTTCTTTAGAAAAACAAATTCTTGTTTTAAATAAAAAAATAGAAGAATTGAAAATTGAAAATGAAACTTTAGGAATCATTGATGCATGCACAAATCATTCTTCACATGCTTCTACTTCCTCTTCTTGTTCTTCATGTCATACACTTGAAAAAGAAAACGAAGATCTAAAGAATACTCTTTCTAAATTCACTTTTGGAAGGGATATCTTAAATATTTTATTAGGAAGACAAAGAGTGGTTTTTCAAAAAGCCGGGATAGGTTATAACCCGAAAAATCAACAAAAACTCTATAAAAATTTCGTTGTGCATTCTAGTATTTCAAGTAGCCCTTTTATTAAATGTTTTTATTGTGGAAGAAAAGGACATAGTGCTTCAACATGTAATGTAAGGAAAAACATAAATACAAAAGTTGGAACAAAAATGGTTTGGGTTCCCAAGGGTACTATACCCAAAACTGACACACAAGGACCCAAGAAAGTTTGGGTACCAAAAGTTAAAAACTAAAGTTGTGTTGTAGGTGTGCTTGAAAGCCAGGAGTTCAAATTGGTATCTTGATAGCGGCTGCTCCAAGCACATGACCGGGGATGACTCGAAGTTCACCGCACTTATTCCCAAGAATCATGGACACGTCACTTATGGCGATAATAACAAGGGTAAAATTCTTGGAATCGGCAAAGTCGATAAGAACCCTAACTCTTTCATTGAAAATGTGCTGCTTGTTGAAGGCTTGAAACACAACTTACTTAGTATTAGCCAATTATGTGATAAAGGAAATAAAGTTATATTTGATTCAAACTGTTGCATAATTGAAGATAAAAATGACAAGCATGTTAAATTTATTGGTCATAGAGTAAACAACATCTATATGATTAGTCTTGATGATATATCTTCAAATGATGCGAAATGTCTTTTGAGTAAGAATGATGATTCATGGTTATGGCATAGGGGAATTGCACACATTCACATGGATCACTTAAAGAAGTTGGTCTCTAAAGAGCTAGTAATTGGACTACCCAAGCTTAATTTTATAAAAGATAAATTATGTGATGCATGTCAAAAGGGTAAACAAATAAAGGTCTCTTTTAAAGCAAAAAATATAGTTTCTACCACTAGACCTTTACAACTTTTGCACATGGATCTGTTTGGACCTTCTAGAACTATGAGCTTTGGTGGGAATTACTATGTTTTAGTGATTGTGGATGATTTTTCTAGGTTTACATGGACTTTATTTCTTGCAAATAAAAACGATGCATTTCTAGCTTTTAAAAGACTTGCCAAAATTATTCAAAATGAAAAAGGTTTTCAAATCTCTTCTATAAGAAGTGACCATGGTGGGGAATTTGAAAACAATGTTTTTGAAAATTACTGTGATGAACATGGCATTAATCATAATTTCTCTGCCCCTAGAACTCTGCAACAAAACGGAGTTGTAGAAAGGAAAAACCGTTCTTTAGAAGAAATGGCGAGAACTATGCTTAATGAGGCTGCTCTTCCTAAATACTTTTGGGTAGATGCTGTAAGTACAGCTTGTTATGTAATGAACCGAGCCCTTATAAGGCCTATTTTAAAGAAAACCTCATATGAGTTGTATAAGGGAAGAAAGCCAAATATCTCACACTTTCATGTTTTTGGTTGCAAATGTTTTGTTTTAAATAATGGAAAAGATAATTTAGGCAAGTTTGATGCTGAGTCTGATGAAGATATATTTCTTGGCTACTCAAATCATAGTAAAGCTTTTCGCATTTACAATAAAAGAACTATGACTATTGAAGAATCTATACATGTTGCATTTGATGAAACTGACCAAAGTGGATCGAGAAAGGATCTTGTTGTTGATGATGTTGCAGAAATCTTGGCGGAAACACATTTGGACAGTAAAGAAAAGGAAATCAAGGAGAAAGAGGATGAACAAAGACAAGAAGATTCGCAAGCTTTGGAACTTCCCAAAGAATGGCGAACTTCAAAATATCACTCCCTTGATCAAATTATCGGTGATGTATCTAAATGTGTAAGTACTCGTAACTTCTTTAGAAATACTTGTAATCACTTAGCGTTTGTTTCTCAAATTGAACCTAATGATTTAATTGAAGCTTTTGATGATGAACATTGGATCTTAGCTATGCATGAGGAATTAAATCAGTTTGAAAGAAATCAAGTTTGCGAATTAGTTGCTAGACCTAATAATCACCCTATAATTGGAACTAAATGGGTTTTTAGAAACAAACTTGATGAAAATGGATTAGTAACTAGAAACAAAGCTAGATTGGTTGCTAAAGGGTATAATCAAGAAGAAGGTATAGATTATGAAGAAACCTATGCACCTGTAGCTAGACTAGAAGCTATTAGAATGTTACTTGCTTATGCTTGCATCATGGATTTCAAATTATATCAAATGGATGTCAAGAGTGCTTTTCTAAATGGTTTTATTCAAGAGGAGGTATACGTTGAACAATCTCCAGGTTTTGAAAATCATGAACTGCCCAACCATGTTTTTAAACTTAAAAAGGCTTTATATGGCTTAAAGCAAGCTCCTAGAGCTTGGTATGAAAGGTTGAGTAAGTTTCTTTTGGAAAATGGTTTTTCAAGAGGAAAAGTCGACACTACTTTTTTTATTAAAAATAAAATGCATGACATTCTTCTTATGCAAGTATATGTGGATGATATTATCTTCGGTGCTACTAATGAATCCCTTTGCAAAGATTTTGCTAAGTCAATGCAGAATGAGTTTGAAATGTCAATGATGGGAGAATTGAACTTCTTCATCGGACTTCAAATCAAACAAACGGACGAAGGGACTTTCATAAGTCAAACCAAATACTGCAAGGAATTGCTCAAGAGATTCGAAATGGAAAGCGCTAAACACATGGCCACTCCGATGGGCACGTCTTGCTACTTGGACAAAGATGAATGAGGTAAATCAGTAGAAATAACAAAATATAGAGGTATGATTAGATCTCTCCTTTATCTTACTGTTAGCAGGCCCGATATTATGTTTAGTGTGTGCATGTGTGCTAGATATCAGGCAAACCCTAAGGAATCTCACTTAAGTGCTGTCAAACGAATAATGAAATACCTAGTAGGCACTTCACAAATGGGCTTATGGTACCCTAAGGGTGCCTCTTGTAGCCTAATAGGTTATTCTGACTCTGATTTTGCTGGGTGCAAATTGGACAAAAAAAGTACTAGTGGGACATGCCACTTGCTTGGCAGTTCTTTAGTTTCTTGGCATAGCAAAAAATAAAATAATGTGGCTTTGTCTGCCACTGAGGCTGAATATGTTGCAGCCGGGAGTTGCTGCGCTCAAATCCTATGGATGAAGCAACAGCTCTTAGACTACGGTCTTCAGCTTGATCACATCCCGATAAGATGTGATAACACTAGTGCAATAAATATCTCTAAGAATCCCATACTGCATTCTAGAACAAAGCATATAGAGATAAGACATCACTTTATCAGAGATCATGTACAAAAAGGGGACTGCATTCTTGAGTTTGTTGAAACATCTAAGCAACTTGCAGATATCTTTACTAAACCCTTAGCAAAAGAAGCATTCTTTTATATTCGAGGAGAATTGGGCATAATTGATCAATCAAATATTTGAATTGCTTATTTGCTGCTGATCATTACCATGTTTGTATGCCTTAAAATTCATATATGTATATGTTTCTGTGTGAGTTTTTATTCGAATAAGCAAAGCGTTATTCGAATAAACTCATTCTCTGCGTGTTAATATATTAGCCTTATTTGAATAGAATTCAGTTTATTCGAATAAACTGATACCTTTGCTTATTTTTGTGTTTTTCATCGCTGCTTATTCGAATAAAACCTTCTCTATTCGAATAACCAGAAACCTGCGCTTATCAGTGTTTATTTCTGCCCTCTGCTTATTCGAATAAACCCCTTTCTATTCGAATAACCAGCGTCTATTTTTTATCAGTCTCTAATCTTGGTCTCGGTCTATTCGAATAGACCCCAGGTTATTCGAATAACCTGAACCTTGTTCTATCAGTGCTGACTGTTTGGCCTCAGTCTATTCGAATAACTCCCATAGTTATTCGAATAAACCCTTTCAGCTAGCCAAAATGCTTGGCTTTCCCAGTCGTTTTATTCGAATAGAACACTTCTTATTCGAATAAACCCTAGCTGCCTCACCTCTTCAGTTTCCTACGCGCCTGTCTGTTCACCTTTCCTGCAAGGTTTATTTGAATAAAACCTCTGTTTATTCGAATAAACACGGGGTTCTTTAAATAAACCCCTGCGCGCCCAAAGCCTTTCACCCTCCATCTTCTCTACTCTTCTCTGGCTCTTCACTCCTCCCTCTCCAAACCTTTCACTATCTGGGTCTTTTCCTCTCTCTCTCACACCTTCCTCCATGGCCTCCTCCTCCATCAAGCGTCCACGCACGAAGAATGCTCCAGGCACCAACCCGCTTGATCTTCGAAGGCTCTCCTCCAATGAAGAGCACCATGCACGCTTCATCTCTCACTTCTGGGAGCGAAACTTGGTTCAATCCAAGTATCTGGATCTATATTTCTTCCAGCATCACCGCGGCTTCGACTTCCTGACCCTGCTGCAAAACCAGGGAGTTCTTCAGCTTTGCGCTCACCGGGCCACCATCTACCCAGCCTTGGTGAAGATGTTCTTCTGCAATCTGGCTTTCGACGGCCAGAATCTCCTTTCTGAGGTATGTGATCAGAACATAGTGATCACACCGCTAGATTGGTCAACTCTGTTCGGGCTGCAGTTCTCCTGTGCCCTTGGTGAAGAGGATGACACGCCCTTCCTTGCAAACTTTAACAAACTTCAAGCAGTTGAGGACCTGCTGAAGCCTGGCCTGGCTCTTCTTGATAAAGTCCTCAAGGGTGGAATGCTGAAAAGCCAAGATAGGCTTCTGCACTACGCCTATGCTCACATTCTGGCTCCTCGCGGTGGAAACTACGCCTACCTCAGCGAGGAAGATGTCTTCATGCTATGGTTTCTGAAGAATGGCCATCAGGTCAACTGGCCTGTGTTCATCATGAGGCACATGATGAGGGCCAAGGGCAAGGACAAATCAGACCTACCTTATGGCATCATCGTCACTACCTTGCTGAGCAAGTATCCTCAGGTCTTGGAGACTGAGCGGGCCATTGCTCTGACTCATCACAACGTCTTTGGCGCTCACACCTTACGGAAGATGAAGATGATTCAAACCGATGAAGGTTGGGTGTACCCAGATAAGGTTGCTGAGGATGAGCTTGACTCTGCTGACGCCCCTGCTGCCCCTGCTGCTCCTGCTGATATACCTGCTGCTGCACCTGCTCTTGTCACTTTGGAACAGATTATGGCCACCTTGCAAGACAACCGAGCTTACATGGAACATACCTTCTCTATTCTGTTTGACAGAATAGAAGGCGTTGAATGTGAGGTTGCGGCTCTTCGATCTGCTTCACCTACTCCTGCACCAGCGTCTTCACCATCACCTTCGGATGCTTACTTTTAGTTTTCTTTTGTTCTTAGGCTGTTTGTGTTTGGATCTATGTAATTTATTTTCTTGCTTGTGTATTTGAACCATTTTATTAATGCATAAATGATATTTCTTGATTTGAATTTGTTCTCTTTCTCTACACTTTGCTATATGTTTATGGGACTTACCCCTCCTTTTTGCTCATGACAAAAGGGGGAGAAATATTTGATCACTTGACTTTAATTGAGAAAAGACAGGTATTTTTTAAATAGGATTGGATTCAAATTAAAAGGGGGAGCTGCACACTTATCTGATATATATTACCTCTTATTTAAAGAAGGGGAGTAAGCTTTTATACCTTCTGTGAATTCCAATTATATGCACTAATGCTTTTCTCCTTGATAGTCTTATTGATAGTTTGTCATCATCAAAAAGGGGGAGAATGTGTTTGATGCTCATCTGTGAAGACTTGTTTTGATGATAATAAACAGGAAGAATAAATGAAGATGATATATAGATCAAGTCCGAGTTTATATTTTGTTTAGCATTAGGACTTAGGATCTATTGTACGGAGCTCACATTGATATCTCGTTGTTTTTGAAAGAAAAGAGGAAAATTGTTTTAAACTCAGTATCCTTGAAAACATCCTTTTGAAACTCTTTTTTAAACTGAGTTATTCGAATAAAGCTTTGCTTATTCGAATAACCATGCTCACGTGGTTTGTTTTCTAAAAGATGTTATTCGAATAAATACCCCGTTATTCGAATAACCAAGGCTTTTCAGAAATCTATTTTATAAATGGCTATTCGAATAAACCGTCTCTTATTTGAATAAATGAAGTTTTCAGAACTTAGCCTTGAGTAAGTTATTCGAATAGATCATACGCTATTCGAATAAAACCTTTCTTTTAAAACATGTTATTCGAATAGAGGAGTCGTTATTCGAATAAACGTGCGTTTTCACAAACTCTGGTTTTAACAGAGTTATTCGAATAACAGGTTGGTTATTCAAATAACCCATCTTGAATGAGTTTTTCAGAAACAGTGTTATTCGAATAAGCCTTCGCTTTATTCGAATAAACACGGAACTTGGTTTATGAAAATGGAAACAGACAGCTTTCAAATTTGTTTTTAAATGACATTAATTATACCCAACGGCTGATTAACCTAGTTTTCCCTATAAATAGCAAGCATGGGTCACGTTTTCCATGATCTATTATTTCTGAACTATTTTCTGATTACTCTGTCTTTGTGAAAACTATTTTCTACGCTCTTCTTGCTTAAAAACTTTGAGATATTTCTGTGAGAGCTCTATTAGCACTTCAACTTGTATTACATACTCTGTTTGAGAGTTTCTCTTCATCTCTATTTTCTGATAATCTGTATCGAGGGTGAGGTATCCCTCAAGGTTTGTATAAGGGTGAGGTATCCTTGCAGGCTGAGACTTTAGCACAAGGGTTTAGTGTCCCTGTGTGTGAAAAGTGCTCTAATTTGTAACGGTAGCAAGCACCTATTGAAGCTTGTATACTTAGTGAAAAATCTCAAAAGTGGGTTAGTGGTTGAACCAGGATAAATACTGTGCCTGCTTCTCTTTTCCCTAATCTCTTTATTTTATGCAATTTATTTTATTACACATTTATTTTACGCTGTTCTTTATTGCTTCTTTTCTTCTTCTCATTCTTTCTGTGCATTTATTTATTAAGCTTTTGATATTCATTTTAATTAAAAAGAGGTTTTGCGAAAAAGTTTTTATACTCAATTCACCCCCCCTCTTGAGTACTGGAAGCCACTTGGTAACAAATAAAAAACTACAAATTTTCTTCTTCTTCCCTTAATCTTTATCAACAGGAACACATAGAACAGGAAAATAGACAGGATAACAATACAAAGAGATGAGATCCTCTACATCAATACCAGTATGGTAGCAAGTGTAACACCCTCCCTAGGGCGTCACATTTTAAAATAAAAACTTAAACCAATTATAATTATTTTATAAAAGCTTGAGTTTCAAAATACAAATTTTAAAATTTCTTTTTCGCAGAAATATAAACTTACCAAAAATTAAGAGTAACAATGAAATTAGATTGAACTGATTAACATACATATGCCATATACATCACAAAATAATCAACAATAAATTAAAACATGAAAATTACAGACTCAGAGAAACAAGATAGTAAACCCGAAGAAAGTTACTACTAATATACACAGTAATAACACTAACGAGGAAGAATAAAACTCAACTAAAAAAAAAAATTCCATTTCTTCACCAATCGCATCATGTTGAAACTTGGAAGATTACTTCTTGACGTCTGTCACCATCTTGAGAATATTGTCTCCAATAAGCCTCAAAATACGCTTCGCCTACTACACGAATTTAAACAATACAAACCAAACAAAACAATACAATAAAGAGGTGAGATCCCCTTTCACCTTTACCAAGATCTGAGTAGCAAAGAATGATACGAATGACTAGATCATTCCATACACACAGTCAATACATGAATTTAGTCATATTATCGATTTACAATTAATTCTAATAAGCATATATTGTAATCGAATAAACCACAATAACATTACCAGGATAGATATAACAATTCACACTATATAAAATGCCATAACAATAAATCATAATAATATAGAATAAAGATTAAATGCAATATCAACATATAATATCCCAAATAAAAGATCATAGGTAAACGATCACAGATAAAAGATAATAATGTACTACATATAAACATATGCAATGTGACACAATCCTACTCCATGGAGCTACAATACACACAACGATATCAGAGAGAATGAGTTGAGACTTCTATTAATCTTGCCACCAATCCAAATATTATTACCTTTGTCAAAACTTTGTGTCTATAGCTTTGGCTACCCCGACCAAACTATTATTACCTTGTCAAAACTTTGTGTCTATAGTGACAGTTGTGATTGCTATTACCTTGTCAATACTTTGTGTCTATAGCCCACGAAAAATAAACATAATGGCATAGCATACAACCCAGACACACAGTCAATTAATTGTATACTACAGGCAGTCTGATAGTCCTTTCAAAACTTGATTAAGGATAGTGTTCGTCGAGAACATAAGTGTGTTGTCACGCACCACGGCCCAGAAGGAGCTACCTCCTGTCCACATATAGAATAGTGCACACTATGAACTCCAAGTCCATATCAGGAACTGAACACACTATGCCTATCACATCGACAACACGATGTTATTCATCTCGTCAATCAAATCACCAATTTGGCACGACTCAATGCATGAACAAATGCGTAATTACCAAAATATCCTCAGGTTTCAATTATTTATATATGTGCCATCAATTTCCAATTATTTACAAAAATACCATCAAATCTCCATTATTTACAAAAACGCCACTAAACTTCCATTATATACAAAAATGCCATCAAACTTTTCATTATTCACAAAAATGCCATCAAACTTTTAATAATCACAAAAACACCCTCAGATTTCAAATAATATCAAAAACGCCCTCAATAGCGAAAATAATTACGTAAATGCCCTCAATGGCATAAATCTCAAAATACAGTACGCTCCCACTTGGCGCACTATCTTTTTCATAAAACCAAATCACAATACGCACCCACTTGGCGCAACATAACTTCTCATATATCTGGGTTCACCACATTGGCCCAATAGTAAAATTTGCTGTTTTTGTCAATCGCGTAGAAATTTTATTTTATTTTCAAAATCTTGTTGTTTTCACAATATATATCACATTTCCAATCGCGTAAATATAATTTTGCTGTTTCCTCAATCGCGTAATAATTTTATATCATTTTCTCAATCGCATAAGCTTTTTAAATCATTTTCTTTTCCGTTTTCCTCAAATAAACAATTTTTGACTAATAAACAAAGTTATTAAGCAATTTAAAACCATTTAAAATATTTTTCAAGCTACTGTAAAATATTTCAAATTAATGTATAATCTTTGTAAATACTAACAATACTTAAATTAGTTTCTAAAATTCAATTCGACCATTTCATTTTTAATAATCAAAACATTTTGATAAAATTTCCTTTAACATGCTTACTTACCTTAGATTATTTAGAATCCAATTTTTCTCACTTTTTGGCATGTTGGTAGAAATCTCATAGTATAAATAAAATTCCAAAAATTCATTTCTTTGTTCTAATTCACTTGAATTCACTTGATATTCATTAAAAACATTGTAAATCACCTTAATTCCTTCCATTCAATGGTATGACCGAACCTAGGGTTTTGCATTCTTTGGAATGCTCATGCGATTCTAACATTATAATAACACATACAATACATATGCCACATATTTCAACACT
Organism: Ormosia semicastrata; assembly: GCA_029884595.1. Classification (NCBI taxonomy): domain Eukaryota; kingdom Viridiplantae; phylum Streptophyta; class Magnoliopsida; order Fabales; family Fabaceae; genus Ormosia; species Ormosia semicastrata. The sequence continues at coordinate 59,641,594 of JAQQTO010000063.1, forward strand.
ATAGGCATGCAAAATATTCTAAAGCTATAATCATGCATATAAAAATAAATAAATCACCAACCGAAAAACACTTAAATAATCAAATAATTAACACAAGCCACAACAATTCAAACCACCACAATTACACAAACCAAATCCTCATGGATTCTTCATACACAGACAAAAACATTCCTCACCACCAACACATGGTTGATGAGGGTAATCTCCCTCTTACCTCTTGAAGCAAAATAACCGGTTAGTCTCCTCCTTCTCCTTGAAATTTCGGGTAGCCTCCAAACAAAATCCTAACAATTTAAAACAATTAGTAAAAACTCATACAAGGTTTAATATGGAAAAACCATGGAACAATCATGGTTAAAAATTTTAAAAATCAAAATTTAAATTAAAGAATCCAAACTTACCCTTGAGGAAACAAGAAAAATGATGAATTTTGAACTAGATAGAATAGGATTTTGGCAAGATCTTGTGAAGAAAAGTGTTTAAAATATGGTTTTGATTTAAGAAAGATGAAGAGGAAAAATTATGGAGGTTTGGTTATGTGGGTAAGAAGCTTGACCGAATAGAGAGAAGAAAATAGAAGAAGAAAGAAGCTTGGGGTTTTGGTGTTTTTGGAGAGAAAATGGAAGGTCTTCAACGTAGAGGAGAGTGAAAATAAAAGTGAAGAATGAATACCAAGGCCGCCTTAGTGAGGGAGTTTTGAGTGCAATTAAGTGATTAAATTCACATGGAAACTATCCTAACCATCCATCCATTCAATGGTTGGGATTACATCTAGTTGGTGTGCTTAGGAAGCTTTGTAAAGCTTATCCAATAAGCCTCCAAAGGTGCTGTCAAATTTGTGAATCACTTGAGAAAAAGTGAGAAATAATTATTGTTTTGCTTCTTTAAATGATAGCTAATTAGAAAAGTGACTAAATATATTTAAATAGGTAAATTAACTTTGATTTAAATGCATGGCGGAATGCATTTGTGAGAAAAGTAAATATAACATGAATTGGCTAATTATAGGATTCCTCCAAAAGTGAAATGCCGTGGAAGCACATGCAAAAAGGCCACCAATTTTGACTCTCCAAGACTCCATCTAAGCCTTAGAATCCACCAAGGGTCAAGATTAAATCTTAATCACTAAGCTTGTTTCCTATTGGCTACTCCAAGCCTTGTCACACGTTCTTGAATATTCCATTTTGCCTCCAATATTGCAGCTGCCCAACCGTGTAAATCCTTCACTAATTAAGTATAAAAATTGTTTTCCATATATATCTAATTATATGCTAATAAATTGGTTAATTAGTTAGGTTAATTATCTTAACAAATCTTAATTAATATACTAATCACATAACTAATTAATTTAACATATATTAACATATATCATAGCCTTTAGTTAATATTAGTATATCTAATTAACATTTAGATTATAATTAGTTAAGAATTAAACTAGTCTACTTAATTATTTATCTAATTACATAACTAATTAATTAGACACATAATTACATATTTTATAATCTCTAAACAATATTAGCACATCTAATTAATATTTAGATTATAATTATTTTATAACTAAACTAGTTTAATTAGTTTGCAAATTAAGTAATTAATCTAGTCAAACTAAGCTTAATTAATTACTAATCCTAAAGTCAAACCTACAACTTTTGACTTAATCCTAGTCATTGATTCATCTTTAAATCCTATCCATTGATCAAATCCATGGTCATCTTCAAAGCTTATCCATCAAGATTCAATCCTAGCCATTCATCAAATCTATGGTCATCATTCAAGCTTATCCACCAAGATTCAATCTAATGGTCCAAAATGGTCAAGCCACTTTTGTTGACTTCTCTTTATTAGTTTGACTTCTAGGTGTCTTATTTTTATTGGTCCAAGTTTCTAATCTATCCATTGGTTACTTTATTTATACGTGGGTCCCGCACACACACAGTATCGGGTCCACTGTCAAAATTTATACTGAGTAATAAAATAATACTAAAATTATTTTATCGCTTACGTTAAATTCTAAAAATTACGAAACTAATTTATATATCAATCAATTGGGTTTAGTAAGATCCCCAACTCTAATTAATTAAAATAATATTTTTCCGACCAGAAAAATTATTATTTTCCGTCCCGAGCAAATCTCACAAAAAGTCCAAATAAAATCACAGACAGTAATATCAAACACTGTATCATGTAGAAAAATCAAAAACAGTACATTCGGGATGAAATGGTCATTTTTCCATTTTTCCCCATCACGAAGCAAAACACTCAAAACGGTCAAATAAAATAACAGACAGTATTATATGTCTGTATTTCATACAGAAAAACAAGAAACAGTAAAATAAGGATACATCGGTCTTTTACCCAAAAATTGGGGTGTTACAACTCTCCCCTCCTAAAAAGAATTTCGCCCCCGAAATTCGTAACAGTTTTAGAATAGTCTCGGATACTACTCTTGCATCATCGCTTACTTTACCTCCGTCATTCCAGATTACCTCGACCAACGAAAACTCCTTGCGTCGCGTAAAACATGGAGAACTATTTTAGTATGGTTCCTCATAATTTCAAGAATAGATCAGAATGTCGTTAATAAAAATAATAACAATTCTGTCTTAGAGAAAAAAAAATGAAAGATACTATCCACCACGCTTCCGCTACGCCACTGATCGGTATCACTTGAAATTTCCATGCCTTTGTACACTTCACTCTCTCTTGCCTTTGCTTTTAACGGGAAGTGTCTCACAATACAAGTTCTCTTTTTAACAATCAGTATCGATACTATGACACGATTTTAACTCTGAATATCCTTTCTTTTGCAATTTCAATATACGAAAAGATATTATAAAGATTTAGAAAGAAAAGGTAGAGAAACTATCGAATTGTTACGGACATGTCCAACAAAGAATTTGACATTACCCGATTTTAAGAATGAGTTTTACGAGACACTAAAATTCTCTTTGAAACAATTTACAGGATATGATTAAAATAACAATCCATATATAAGATCACATCTATCCTATGAAAGAGGTAGACAATTTAGATTAACCGAAAAGATTGTTTAAGGAACTAGATAGTAATAACGGATTTGATAACAAAAGTAGAAATAGATAAGTTAAAAGGTAACAAAGATACCAGTAATTCTAATTAACCCAAATAGTCAATTAGTCATAAAAGAATGGGTTAAACCAAAGTACATTTCGCAAATGCGTCATATGAAAGATATCATAAAGACATAGAAACAAGAGATGATAGAATCATCCATACCACCGAACCTATCCAATAAAGAAATTGATATGGTCCGTTGAATTTAGAAGTAAACTTTTTAACTTGAACAATTTGACCAACTAGTCTAACACAGTATGGATGGTTGGAAAAATACCCAATCCATATTTTTAGATTGTGTTTGTTTTAAGAAAGAAGCATATAAATTGAATCAACAGAAAAGATGCAATTATTTAACAGACTTAGGATGGTTTAAGCAACTCAAGTACTCAACCACATGTTTTAGAACCAGAAATAGAAACAACCAGGTCAAAAGATAATGAAGACACAGAAAACTCTAATTGACCCACACAATTATATGCCATAAAGAAATAGGTTACCTTCGGAATTATACAGTATAGTTAAAAGATCACCTTTTTATGATACACACTTCTTTATTTAGATCCTCAGTCTAAAACACTTTTGCTCCACTTGATGAATCGTTGTTCCATTCCACTTGAGATGTCGAAACACATCCTCGCTTTCTCACGTATCGTTTACTACAAATCATCGCCTTTCTTCAAAGACAGATGAATCATAATACAATGGAAACCAAAGTAACCATCTCAAACAACGTTGTCTCTCTCGAGTCCAAACACAGAGAGTTACACAACAAAAACAAGACAGACCTAACCACAAACTCCAAAAAGACTCTAACCGTGCTCTGATACCAACTAATGTAACACCTCCCTAGGGCGTCACATTTTAAAATAAAAACTTAAACCAATTATAATTATTTTATAAAAGCTTGAGTTTCAAAATACAAATTTTAAAATTTCTTTTTCGCAGAAATATAAACTTACCAAAAATTAAGAGTAACAATGAAATTAGATTGAACTGATTAACATACATATGCCATATACATCACAAAATAATCAACAATAAATTAAAACATGAAAATTACAGACTCAGAGAAACAAGTAGTAAACCCTTAGAAGAAAGTTACTACTAATAGCACAGTAATAACACTAACGAGGAAGAATAAAACTCAACTAAAAAAAAAATTCCATTTCTTCACCAATTGCATCATGTTGAAACTTGGAAGATTACTTTTGATTTGTCACCATCTTGAGAATATTGTCTCCAATAAGCCTCAAAATACGCTTCGCCTACTACACGAATTTAAACAATACAAACCAAACAAAACAATACAATAAAGAGGTGAGATCCCCTTTCACCTTTACCAAGATCTGGTAGCAAAGAATGATACGAATGACTAGATCATTCCATACACACTGATCAATACATGAATTTAGTCATATTATCGATTTACAATTAATTCTAATAAGCATATATTGTAATCGAATAAACCACAATAACATTACCAGGATAGATATAACAATTCACACTATATAAAATGCCATAACAATAAATCATAATAATATAGAATAAAGATTAAATGCAATATCAACATATAATATCCCAAATAAAAGATCATAGGTAAACGATCGATCACGGATAAAAGATAATAATGTACTACATATAAACATATGCAATGTGACACAATCCTACTCCATGGAGCTACAATACACACAACGATATCGAGAGAATGAGTTGAGACTTCTATTAGTATGCCAAATTAATCCAAATTTATTGCCTTGTCAAAACTTTGTGTCTATAGCTTTGGCTACCCCGACCAAACTATTGCACCTTGTCAAAACTTTGTGTCTATAGTCGACCCAGTTGTGATTGCTATTGCACTGTCAATACTTTGTGTCTATAGCCCACGAAAAATAAACATAATGGCATAGCATACAACCCAAACACACAGTCAATTAATTGTATACTACAGGCAGTCTGATAGTCCTCTCAAAACTTGATTAAGGATAGTGTTCGTCGAGAACATAAGTGTGTTGTCACGCACCACGGCCCAGAAGGAGCTACCTCCTGTCCACATATGGAATAGTGCACACTATGAACTCCAAGTCCATATCAGGAACTGAACACACTATGCCTATCACATCGACAACACGATGTTATTCATCTCGTCAATCAAATCACCAATTTGGCACGACTCAATGCATGAACAAATGCGTAATTACCAAAATATCCTCAGGTTTCAATTATTTATATATGTGCCATCAATTTCCAATTATTTACAAAAATACCATCAAATCTCCATTATTTACAAAAACGCCACTAAACTTCCATTATATACAAAAATGCCATCAAACTTTTCATTATTTACAAAAATGCCATCAAACTTTAAATAATCACAAAAACACCCTCAGATTTCAAATAATATCAAAAACGCCCTCAATAGCGAAAATAATTACGTAAATGCCCTCAATGGCATAAATCTCAAAATACAGTACGCTCCCACTTGGCGCACTATCTTTTTCATAAAACCAAATCACAATACGCACCCACTTGGCGCAACATAACTTCTCATATATCTGGGTTCACCACATTGGCCCAATAGTAAAATTTGCTGTTTTTGTCAATCGCGTAGAAATTTTATTTTATTTTCAAAATCTTGTTGTTTTCACAATATATATCACATTTCCAATCGCGTAAATATAATTTTGCTGTTTCCTCAATCGCGTAATAATTTTATATCATTTTCTCAATCGCATAAGCTTTTTAAATCATTTTCTTTTCCGTTTTCCTCAAATAAACAATTTTTGACTAATAAACAAAGTTATTAAGCAATTTAAAACCATTTAAAATATTTTTCAAGCTACTGTAAAATATTTCAAATTAATGTATAATCTTTGTAAATACTAACAATACTTAAATTAGTTTCTAAAATTCAATTCGACCATTTCATTTTTAATAATCAAAACATTTTGATAAAATTTCCTTTAACATGCTTACTTACCTTAGATTATTTAGAATCCAATTTTTCTCACTTTTTGGCATGTTGGCCGAAATCTCATAGTATAAATAAAATTCCAAAAATTCATTTCTTTGTTCTAATTCACTTGAATTCACTTGATATTCATTAAAAACATTGTAAATCACCTTAATTCCTTCCATTCAATGGTATGACCGAACCTAGGGTTTTGCATTCTTTGGAATGCTCATGCATTTCTAACATTATAATAACACATACAATACATATGCCACATATTTCAACACTATAGGCATGCAAAATATTCTAAAGCTATAATCATGCATATAAAAATAAATAAATCACCAACCGAAAAACACTTAAATAATCAAATAATTAACACAAGCCACAACAATTCAAACCACCACAATTACACAAACCGAATCCTCATGGATTCTTCATACACAGACAAAAACATTCCTCACCACCAACACATGGTTGATGAGGGTAATCTCCCTCTTACCTCTTGAAGCAAAATAACCTAGGTTAGTCTCCTCCTTCTCCTTGAAATTTCGGGTAGCCTCCAAACAAAATCCTAACAATTTAAAACAATTAGTAAAAACTCATACAAGGTTTAATATGGAAAAACCATGGAACAATCATGGTTAAAAATTTTAAAAATCAAAATTTAAATTAAAGAATCCAAACTTACCCTTGAGGAAACAAGAAAAATGATGAATTTTGAACTAGATAGAATAGGATTTTGGCAAGATCTTGTGAAAAAAGTGTTTAAAATATGGTTTTGATTTAAGAAAGATGAAGAGGAAAAATTATGGAGGTTTGGTTATGTGGGTAAGAAGCTTGACCGAATAGAGAGAAGAAAATAGAAGAAGAAAGAAGCTTGGGGTTTTGGTGTTTTTGGAGAGAAAATGGAAGGTCTTCAACGTAGAGGAGAGTGAAAATAAAAGTGAAGAATGAATACCAGAAATTTCTTGCTGTAGTGAGGAGTTTTGAGTGCAATTAAGTGATTAAATTCACATGGAAACTATCCTAACCATCCATCCATTCAATGGTTGGGATTACATCTAGTTGGTGTGCTTAGGAAGCTTTGTAAAGCTTATCCAATAAGCCTCCAAAGGTCAGTTGTCAAATTGTGAATCACTTGAGAAAAAGTGAGAAATAATTATTGTTTTGCTTCTTTAAATGATAGCTAATTAGAAAAGTGACTAAATATATTTAAATAGGTAAATTAACTTTGATTTAAATGCATGGCCGGAATGCATTTGTGAGAAAAGTAAATATAACATGAATTGGCTAATTATAGGATTCCTCCAAAAGTGAAATGCCGTGGAAGCACATGCAAAAAGGCCACCAATTTTGACTCTCCAAGACTCCATCTAAGCCTTAGAATCCACCAAGGGTCAAGATTAAATCTTAATCACTAAGCTTGTTTCCTATTGGCTACTCCAAGCCTTGTCACACGTTCTTGAATATTCCATTTTGCCTCCAATATTGCAGCTGCCCAACCGTGTAAATCCTTCACTAATTAAGTATAAAATTGTTTTCCATATATATCTAATTATATGCTAATAAATTGGTTAATTAGTTAGGTTAATTATCTTAACAAATCTTAATTAATATATTAATCACATAACTAATTAATTTAACATATATTAACATATATCATAGCCTTTAGTTAATATTAGTATATCTAATTAACATTTAGATTATAATTAGTTAAGAATTAAACTAGTCTACTTAATTATTTATCTAATTACATAACTAATTAATTAGACACATAATTACATATTTTATAATCTCTAAACAATATTAGCACATCTAATTAATATTTAGATTATAATTATTTTATAACTAAACTAGTTTAATTAGTTTGCAAATTAAGTAATTAATCTAGTCAAACTAAGCTTAATTAATTACTAATCCTAAAGTCAAACCTACAACTTTTGACTTAATCCTAGCCATTGATTCATCTTTAAATCCTATCCATTGATCAAATCCATGGTCATCTTCAAAGCTTATCCATCAAGATTCAATCCTAGCCATTCATCAAATCTATGGTCATCATTCAAGCTTATCCACCAAGATTCAATCTAATGGTCCAAAATGGTCAAGCCACTTTTGTTGACTTCTCTTTATTAGTTTGACTTCTAGGTGTCTTATTTCTATTGGTCCAAGTTTCTAATCTATCCATTGGTTACTTTATTTATACGTGGGTCCCGCACACACAGTATCGAGTCCACTGTCAAAATTTATACTGAGTAATAAAATAATACTAAAAATTATTTTATCGCACAGTTAAATTCTAAAAATTACGAAACTAATTTATATATCAATCAGAATTGGGTTTAGTAAGATCCCCCAACTCTAATTAATTAAAATAATATTTTTCCGACCAGAAAAATTATTATTTTCCTGTCCAAGCAAATCTCACAAAAAGTCCAAATAAAATCACAGACAGTAATATCAAACACTGTATCATGTAGAAAAATCAAAAACAGTACATTCGGGATGAAATGGTCATTTTTCCATTTTTCCCCATCACGAAGCAAAACACTCAAAACGGTCAAATAAAATAACAGACAGTATTATATGTCTGTATCTCATACAGAAAAACAAGAAACAGTAAAATAAGGATACATCGGTCTTTTACCCAAAAATTGGGGTGTTACAGCAAGAGATAGTAATAACAGTAAAATCATCGAAATAACAATTATGGTCATAAAACTTCTCATCAGGTACTACACTAATATATCAAAAGGCAATTCCATAGTATAAATGTATCACAATAAAATGCTCAATGTCTTTGTGAATGCACAATGGACTGACATTTACTCCATGGAGTTCAAACCAACATCAGAGAGAATGATCGGGGAATCAGTGTTTGTATATCATTAGCCTCAAATCATGTGCTTCTCAATATAATCAGTCTGCACAAGATTGCTATACAAGACACTCTCAACCGGATGGGGAATAGGATAGTACCTGGTCAAAATTGTCGGTGTGTTGCACAGTCACCATGGCCCAATGGAGCTACTAACTGTCCACATGTGGGATACCCGCACCCCGACGCCTCCATGTTCAACTAGTGAACTACACTACGTAATTCGCACCGACACAAAGGTGTAAGTCATCTCCTAGGAATACAGCCTTGACAACAAGTCATTCCGACTTTCACAATGTATAATCTCATGACAATGATCAATAATATTCATAAACAACAAAAGTTCCACCAAGAGGAGCCACCACAGATTTTAAGTCAAGCACTGCCATTCCCGGGTTCAGTACGTTGGCTCGTCAGCACAAAGCTATTATATTCCTTCACAAGGTGTCTCAATTGCACAAGTGCAAGAACCATCTTTTCACTTTTAACTTTAATTAAAATAATTTCAAGAATTAATATTGAAATTCGCTCTAATATTAAAACTCTCCTAGTTAAGTTCCTCTAGGTAATACTTCTTCACATTTTTCATGGAAAAACCTAAAAGAAAACTACATTATTTTAATCTCACAAATTCATTTCCTTTTTCTCCTAAGCCTTAAAAGCACTCTAAATTTTTAGAATATCTCTTTCTAGCTTATTTTCCCTCTCAAAGTCGAAATCTCTCTCTAACTAAGTGGCCAAGGTTTGGTTTTTCCACTCCTTTGTTGTTGTGAAATTCCAAATTCAACTCTATTTTTTTTATTTTATTTTTTTAAGCTTCCAAGTTCCAAATCAACACAAAATTTTCTCTTGGATCCCCTTTTTGGGTCTCTTGGCTGTGAGCTCTCTAGGGTTCATAGGCCTTAAAAATTTTCATCTTCCATAAGGATTTCAAACAACTAATAAATATCGAACATCAAACTTTCCATTCCATCAACGTCATAGACAACATCAAACCACAAAATCACATAGGTTACAAATTTACAAAAATCATCAAGAGTCAAATAATCAAGTGAACAACCCTCACAAGGATTCCTCAATTTCCATACATCAAGTTCATCCCTCACCACCATGAAAGGTTGATGAGAGTAATCTCTCTTTTACCTTGGAGGATGACTAACCACTACTTGGATATCTCCTTGAAACAAGCTTCCTCTTCCAAGAGCTTCTTGAAAAATGAAAATGACATGCCAAAGAATCAACATTTTAGGCTTAGAGAAGAATGACCATGGATCAAAATCATGGTTTTAGAAGGAAGAAAAGAAAGAAAAATGGAAAAGAAGAAATTTTACCTTAGAAATCTTCAAGCCCTAACTTGAAGAAATACTTGGAAAAGATGAACGAGTCAAGATCTTCTCACCAATATGGCTTAGAAGGAGGCTTAGATTCAAGAAAATTGATAAGTGTAATCAAATAAAATGAGAGGGTGGATTTGGTGAGTGTGGCCGTGAGCTCTAGAGGAGAGAAAATGAGAGAAAACAAAGTGTGTAGCTTTTGGGTGAAGAGAGAGAAATGGATAGAAAAGTGATGAAAATGAAGGTTGAATAGAAATTTACTCTAGAAGTCTCCATTCTCTCTCCATAGCCGTGCACTCATCTAGGGAGGAGGAGCCAAGCTTCCTCAACAAGCTTCACAAAGCTTCCTTGAGAAGCTTCTCCCTTTGGTCCAAAAGTCAAAGATGATGTCATGTGGGTGATGTCATATGGATGATGTCATAAATGTGACTAAAAAGAAATAATCTACTAGATCTTTATTATAAACTATTATCCAATGGACAAAAATCATAGTTAATAAAGTCGGTATCTATTGTTCAATGGATAATAGAGCGTACCAAAATTTTATTTGTCAGATAAAATATTAGACAATGAAAACTCTGTAAACTGTCTCTGGTTTCAGGTTAAGTAAGATCCCCCGACCCCGGTTCAACAGTCCAAAATTTTTTAGAAATAATATTAAAATAATCAAAAGAAATCAAATAATTCATAAAAATTCACAAAAATTACAAAAATTCATGACATCACAGAAATCACAAATAATCCAGAAATAAAAGGAAAAATCGGGATGTTACAACTCTCCCCTTCTAAAAAGAATTTTGTCCTCAAAATTCATCATACCTTAGAATAAATGCGGGTATTGTTCCTTCATTTTGTCTGCTAGCTCCCATGTTGCATCTCCAGTCACATCGTTCCAGATTACTTTTACTAATGCAATCTCCTTGCCTCTGAGTTGCTTTACTTTCCTATCTTCAATCTTGATAGGAAGTGTTTCATAGATCAAATTCTCTTTTAGTTGTACTATATCCGGTTCAATGACATGTGCTGGATCAGGAATATAATTTCGCAATTGCGACACATGGAAGACATCATGAAGATTGGAAAGAAAAGGTGGCAAGGCTATTTGGTAGGCTACTGGACCTATCCAACGAAGAATTTGATACGGTCCGATGAATTTAGGAGTAAGTTTTCTAGATTTAATGGCCCTTCCAACACCAGTCAAAGGTGTAACTCTCAAAAATACTTGCTCACCTTCCTCAAATTCAAGAGGTCACCGTCTCTTGTCGGCATATCTTTTTTTGTCAATTCTGAGTTGCTCTCATCCTTTCTTGGATCATCTTAACTTTTTCAATTGTCTATTGCACAAGTTCAGGTCCTACCGTGAAATTTTTGCTATCCTGGTACCAACACAATGGTGTTCTACACCATCGCCCTATATAACACCTCATAAGGTGCCATTCCAATGCTTGCGTGGAAACTATCATTATAGGTGAACTCTATCAAAGGCAAGAACTCATCCAAACTCCAAGTCTATTCCAAGACACAAGCCTTTAACAGATCTTCCAATGACTAGATTGTTCTCTCTAACTGACCATCCATTTGTAGGTAATACACAGAACTTAGATGAAGCTTCGTTCCCATTGCTTTCTATAAACTCTACCAAAATATTGATGTAAACCTTGGGTCTTTGTCAGAAATAATGCTCCAAGGTACACTATGAAGTCTAAAGATCTCCTCGATATACACTAGAGCCAATCTCCCCATCCAATACCTTATATTGATCAGCAATAAGTGTGTTGACTTCATAAGTCGATCCACAATTACCAATATTGAATTATATCCTTTCCTAGTCCTTGGTAACCCGCTCACAAAATCCATCGCAATGCTATCCCATTTCCATTCTGGAATAGTCAAGGGTTGTAGCATTCTGGATGGTCTTTGGTGTTCCACTTTAGCCTTTTGGCAAACTAAACAAGATGACATATTTGGCAACATCCCTTAGCATTCCTTGCCATTAATATACACTTTTCAGATCTTGGTACATCTTGATAGTTGCGGGAGCATGCTCAACTTGTTTTCATGGGCTTAATCAAGAATCATCTTCCTAAGCTCGGAATCGCTCAGTACACAAACTCTATTTCTGAATCTTAGAACTCCATCATGTCTTTCCATGAATTCAGATATAGCACCCTGCTTCACTAGCTCCTTCTCCTCTTATAAGTACGGGTCACTTCCTTGCTTCTGTAGGATTTTTTCCATCAATCCACTCAAAATAGTGATCATACTTAAGCACAGTCTCCCTGGTGCCAACTCCACAGATAGCTGCATATCCCTAAATTATTCTATTAACTCACTTTCTTTGAGCATTATAGCTGAAACACTAAGCATCTTCCTACTCAAAGCATCCACTACGATGTTCACCTTCTCGAGATGATATTGAAGCTGGAAGTCATAGTCTTTCAGAAGCTCTAACCATCGCCTTTGCCTCATATTCAGCTCCTTCTGATTAAACATGTATTTCAGAATTTTGTGGTCGCTGTAGACGTTAAACATTGCTCTATAAAGAAAATGCCTCCAAATCTTTAATGTAAACACAACAGCAGCTAACTCTAAGTTATGCGTAGGATAATTCTTTTCGTGTACCTTCAATTGCCTCAAAGCATACGCTACCATTCTTCCATTTTGCATAAGGACATATCCTAGACCTTGATATGAAGCATCACAATAAACTTCAAAAGGTTCATTAGGATCGGGTAGGATCAACACTAGCGAAGTAGTCAACCATTTCTTTAACTCTTGAAAACTCTCTTCACATGCATCAGTCCATACGAAAGCTTGATTTTTTCTTATAAGCTGAGTGAGAGGTCCTGCTATTTTGAAGAATCCTTAGATAAATCTTTGATAATAGCCAGCTAAACCCACAAAGCTATGAATCTCTATTACTGTCTTTGGTCTTTCCCATTGAAGAACTGCTTCCACTTTAGATGGGTCCACAGCAATTCCTTCCTTTGAAATCACATGACCCGAAAATTGAACCTCCTCCAACCAAAACTCGCATTTAGACAACTTAGCATATAACTTATTCTCTTTTAGGACCTGAAGAACCACACTGAGATGTTTGACATGTTCCTCCTGATTTCGTGAATAGATTAAAATGTCGTCAATAAAGACAACAACAAATCTATCCAGATAAGAGCGAAAGATCCGATTCATGTAGTCCATGAATACGGCAGGAGCATTTGTTACTCTGAACGACATCACAAAGTACTCATAATGACCATAATGCATCTAAAAAGTTATCTTAGGTACACCCTCTACCTTCACACGAATCTGATGATAGCCAGAACATAGATCAATCTTAGAGAAAATAACAGCTCCCTTTAATTGATCCATCAAATCATCTATCCTCGGAAGTGGGTACTTGTTCTTGATCGTAATCTTGTTTAGCTGACGATAGTCCACACATAACAGAGAAGTTCCATCCTTCTTCTTAACTAATAGCACTAGAGCTCCCCATGGTGAAACACTAGGTCTCACAAACTTCTTGTCCAATAGTTCCTCCAACTACTTTTTGAGTTCAGCTAACTCTGATGGCGACATCCGATATGGTGTAATGGATATAGGACCGGATCCAGGCACAAGATCGATACAAACTTCTACCTCTTATATCATCAGAAAAGACTTTAGGGAACTTATTAACCACAAGAATAGCATTCACATCGGTCTCATTCTTGACATCTAAAGAAGACAAAAGCATGTATCCTTGAGCTCCTTCCCTCAAGAAAGTTTTGACTTGGTTGGCAGTTATAAATCGAGAAATCTTAGAATCAGGAAACACTAAGGTTTTATTGGAACAATCAAAAAGGATATGATTAGAAGATAACCAATCCATTCATAGAATAACATCTATTTGTGAAAGAGGTAAGCAAATCAAATCAACTGAAAATATTCGACCTTCCACAGAAATAGGACAGTTCAAACAAACTTGAGCAGTAACAATGGGTCTAGCAGTGGGAGTAGAAACAATTAAATCATAAGATAAGGAAGACACAGACAACTCTAATCGGTACACAGAATCATAGACAATAAAAGAATAAGTCACCCCTGAGTCATACAGTACAGTTAAAAGATTACCTCCTATGGCACAATCTCCTTTAATCAGATCTTCGGATTGGGAGGCCTCTGCTCCACTCAAAGTGTAAACTCTTCCTCCCGTCTGAGGTCTTACGGCACGTACATTATTAACAGTGGGCTCTGCCTTGGGTTGATTGTAATCCTTCGCAATGTGTCCGGGCTTCCCACATTTGAAGCAGATGATCCCTTTGATTGTGCAGTCCCTTGTCAAGTGGTTCCTTCCACACTTGAGACATTTTGGCACCGATGCCCTAGTCTGACCAAACTTGTAGCTACTAGGACCTTCTCCGTGTGATTGTGGTTGAGCTTGATTCCCTGGTGGCCTCAAATATGGCTTTTGGTGGAAACGATTTCCATCGACATTCCTTCCCCTTTGGAACCAAGAGGGTCCAAAGTTACAGTTCCTTGTTTCACATGATTAATCCAAGTCCTCAATCCTGTGACACTAGTCCAAAAGAGTTGGGAACCGATCAATTCCCAAAGGCAACAACGTTCTCTTCAAGTCATGCCTCAAGCCTTCCTCAAACTTGCGGCACTTCCACTCCTCGTCAGGCTGTAGCTGGAAATACCTCAAGAACTTTGACAAACTTTCAAACTTGACAGCATACTCACTGACTGACATGTTTCCTTGCTTTAGGCCTAGAAACTCCATCTCCTTCACGTGCCTTGCACTAGCTGGAAAGTACTTCTCCAAGAATTTGTTCTTGAAGGCTTCCCAGGTGATCATTGCTCCCTCAGCTTCCATCAATCGATAAGCTCCTGCCCACCAGTCTTCAGCGTCTCTAACAAGCATAAAGGTAGCATAGGTTACCTTCTGAGCATCAGTACATCCCATTCCTCAAAATATCTTCTCCAACTCTTTGATCCAAAGGCTTGCTTTCTCTTGATCGAACTCTCCTTTGAATTGTGGTGGATTATTATGGCGAAACTCTGATAAATTTTGAGTTTCAGCAGTAGCTTCTTGTTGTTAGGCTGCTCTTTGTTTCTACTGCATCATAGCCTCAATCATCATTTGCATTGCCTTAGCTGTTGCAGCCATACTCTCGCTGTCTCATTCAGAGTTCATACATACAGCTCCACCTCGAGCCATCACGTTCCTTTGAAGTTAAACTAAACAATACATAAGGAAAGTTAGGCGAAGTCATTCTTGTTTCCTTTACAGAAACCACACACAGAGACTCACATAACACAAGTAAGACAAACCTAACCACATACCCCAAAAAACTCAAACTTGGGCTTTGATACCAACTAACGTAACACCCTCCTCAGGGTGCCACATTTATACCTCAGATCATCTAAACTTTTTATAATATGATAAAAAAGATATGATTTTGCAAAATACGGATTATAAATTTTCTTTTCAAAAGCGTAAACTTAAACGAAACATAAACAACACAGGATATAGCTTACTAAATATTACACACCAAAAAGAATATACATCAGTGGCATAGATCATAGTCCACCTAGAAGTAACAAGTTTATACACAAAAGACATAAGCAACAATTTAACAAAACATCGACTAGCCCAAGTCTAGAGACCTAGGGAGCAGGATCTTCCCTTGGACCCTCCATTAGATCCTCTTCTGACTCCTCTGTTGGTTCTTCCTCTTCGGACTCCTCCCCAGCCAAACCTCTCAGTTGTGGCAGAAGTTAACAGACAAAAGTCCTAGCGGATGATACCACAGGATTCGGATCCTCCCTAGGGGTGTAATGCAAGTCAACCCATAGCTCCCTAATAGGCATGAAGAACTCTAGACACACAAAAACACTAAGAGAGAAAAGGGGAACCTCATCATGGGTCCTAATTGTAACATCCTGGGACTGCCTGCAGGATTGACGAGTGTCTCCACAAACTAATATGGGTCTTTTCGGTGTGCTTTGTCCTCACTCACACGTATCTTAGGAAACTTCCCAGGTGGTCACCCATCCCACAATTGCTCCAGGTCAGGCATTCTAAACCATGGAGTTCTTATGTTCTAAGCTCCTGAAAAGAAGTTACAACTTGTTGATATGGCTACCCTAAATCAATTCCTTTAAGGCATCCTCAACTATGCAATCCCACACATGCATAGTCTTCGAATCCCTCTCATTCCGGTGTGTATTCAGTTCATTCATGTGACCCTTCACCTAGAAGCCTGCCAGAAGCCGCTCCTTATCCGTGCTTCATTGCACCGGTGATCACTTCCTGCCCTCGTTGGCCCTGGGACACACATGCAATACACGGCCTAGGCCGTGTAATGTTACACGGTCGTGTAATTAGGTAGTTTAAATTTCACACATTTTCAAGTCCTTCTAGAGGAGTACACGACCCAGGCCGTGTAACGTGACATGGCCGTGTTAGGTAGGCCGTGAAATTTTTCACGGCCGTGTAATTGAGCTGAGGAGAAATGGTTATTTTTTCTAGTCCCTTGGAGGCTCACGGCCTCATCGGGCATTCAATATGAGAGTTTGTATCAAGCTAGAATTTTGTTAATTAAATGACTAGACACTTAATTAGCGTTCATAACGTGGAACGAATAAAGAACACAACCTTATCCTATAGCCTAGAGTAAGGGTTAGACTAAGAAAGAACATGAGTGTAGGTGAGGTTTTGAGGAGCTCAAATGATTAGTTTAAGTGGGCTATGTTTAGAACTAAGAGAAGATGATCATAATATTATGATTTGAGGAATAATGACTTATAAAAATACCAATGGAAATAATTTTGGGGATAATTGGAAGAGTGGAAGGTGATTTATTAGTGGTGAATCTCATTGACTTGATAATCGAGGAGTTCAATTTTAGTGGGCATTGTGTCTCGAGGCCGACGAGGGCGAGAAGTGATCACCGGTGGAATGAAGCACGGACAAGGAACGACTTCTGGAAGGCTTCTAGGCGAAGGGTTGCATGAATAGACTGAATACGCACCGGAATGAGAGGGATTCAAAGACTGTGCAGGTCTAGGACTGCATAGTTGAGGATGACTTAAAGGAATTGATTTGGCGTAGCCATATTAACAAGTTACAACTTCTTTTCGGGAGCCTAGAATATAAGAACTCCATGGTTAAGCGTGCTTAACCTAGAGCAATTGTGGGATGGGTGACCTCCTGAGAAGTTTCCTAGGATGCGTGTGACTGAGGACAAAAGCACGCTGAAAAAGATCCGTATTGGTTTGTGGAGACACTTGTCAATCCTGCAGGCAGTCCCGGGACGTAACACTAATAGACAAAGTCAATTCCCCTGCATATCTAATCCGTTCAATGCCCAAGTCGATGCGCCAAGCGTCTGCACCTTCGTGGAATTAAACTCTAACAAAACCAAGGGAATCTCTACAAGCAGCCATCCAAAAGCAAAACAACGAAAAATTGCAAATCTTTTTCTTCTTCACTTAATCTTTATCAATAAGAACACATAGAACAAAAAAATAGACAGGATAAAAATACAAAGATGTGAGATCCTCTACATCAATGCCAGTATGGTAGCAAGAGACAGTAATATAAGTAAAATCACAGAAATAACAATTATGGTTATAAAACTTTTCATCAAGTACTACACTAATATATCAAAAGGCAATTCCATAGTATAAATGTATCATAATAAAATGCTCAATGTGTATGTGAATGCACAATGGACTGATATCTACTCCATGGAGTTCAAACCAACATCAGAAAGAATGATCGAGGAGTCAGTGTCTATATATCATTAGTCTCAAATCATGTGCTTGTCAATATAATCAGTCTGCGCAACATGGCTATACAAGACATTCTCAACCAGATTGGGAATACGATAGTGCCTGGTCGAGATGGTCGGTGCGTTGCACAGTCACCATAGTGTAATGGAGCTACCTATAACGCTCCATTTTTCGGGAGGAGGACATCACACCAAACGGACAAAATTCAAAAGAAAACTATTATTAAGACCCGATTTATTTTATCTATAGGTATTAGCCGCTTATCAATGGAGTATCCTAACGTAGCCATTTTCATTTAATTATATTTTATATGTATATATATATATATTATATATACTTTTTGTAAGCGAAAAACATAAACTTAGTACGATATAGCATAAAGATCAAACCATAAATTTATACAAAAGATGCATACCATATATATATATATATATGTTTAGTTACATAATATAAGTCATTACATACACCAACAGTTTGCAAAAGAAAGCAAAAACTTTACATGCCCTAAAACGTTATACAGACAGCCACCAAGGCTACAAAAAAATATCATGCCCCTAACGACTACTAAGAAGGAACCTCAGAGGGGTCCTCCTCAAGTTCCTCCATGGGATCCTCCTCAAAAGAGGAAATCCCCTTAGGAGCAACAGATTCACGTGCAGGGGCTCGTGCAGAAGACAGGAATGAATCCTCGTGTGGGGTATACTCACGGTCGCCCCACTCCTCAAGCATCAGCATATAGAACTCCAGCCATACAGAAACGTCAAGAGAGAAGACAGGTGGATCATAGCGACCCCAAGCTAACGATACTTTCACTTCCCCCATGTAGACGAAGCGCTCGGTGATCAAGTTGATGGGCCAACAGTCAATGCCTCCATGGAACCTCAGCTTGGCATACCCTAGAATGCCTCATCGGGATGCCATAGCCAAACAGAAGACTAACTTGTCCCAAAACCAGGAAACTCAGGCTCTTCCTGATAGACTATTGAGTCTGATGTGATTTGATTTCATTGGTTATGCGTTTGAGCATCATACAGTTATGACGTTTTATGCCTAGGAGTGAACGAGAACTTACAGGATAGTGGGGGCATTATATGAGTCCTTTGAGGGGGTCAGGGCGCGGTGTTTCACTCGTGATTATGCTATCACATTATATCCCTGGCCGTGAACACTGTTGCAACGCACTGACAACCTAACAAACCACTATTACTTTTCGCGACCCGGCGTAGACTATCTATTTAGGGGGGCAGATCTTTTGGGATGTTCATCTCTGAAAACTTTGAGTCTAACTCCATGGAGTAGGAAATGAGTACATTGTACATGAGAATGATCAGCATACACATTATGCATATGCATGTTTAGTTCACATATTATCATGGCATAGTTAATATATGTATTGTGGAAACATAAATACTTGTTATATATCTATAGTGAATACTTGTTGTTAAAGTGCTATTGATAATTGTATTATCGTGGGATATATTTTTTGAAAATATCTATGCAATTGATAACTTGAACATATTTGTGATATCTGTATGTATGGAATGACTTCATCATTCATGTTATGTTTCTTTACTGCCATCATAGGTAATGAAAGTAGAATGTCTTACCTCTTTCCTGTATTTGTTGCTATTTGGTGTGGTTTTGGTTAAGTTCTGTAAAAGGGGCGAGGTTGAATCTCCTAGACTTCACTTGGGTTGATTTTCTACGTTCGGTAAGGACACCTTGAAAGGACCCTATTGGTTTTGTCATAATTGAGTTCACCGAAGGTGCCAAGGCTTGGTGAGTCGACTGGACAGACATGTATGCGATTTGTTGGGGATCTGGCTTTGACTGTGAAGAAGACTGCAATCGAAGACCTTATCCCGTATTTCTCCCTACACCAGTGTGCCCGGGGTTGCCTTATGCATTCAAGATCCGAGGGAGTGCCCAACTCCTTAGTCGTGGATATATTATGGGTAGTTTATGTTTTATTTTGCATTACCTATATAAAGTGTAATTTGGGTATATGTATGTTTTAAGATGATTATTTAGTTTTAAATGCTGTAAATTGAGTACATCTTATAATTCATAATTTTAACTGGTTGTATATTTAACTATTCATTCGTGGCTCCTATTTCCTCATATGCAAAATGATTAATATTTTTGGAAAAATTTGGTGTTTGACAAACGTAACACGTCGAAATTTAGTGAGCATGACATAATGACGATTGTGCCGTGGTTATTAATTTGAGGGGTGTTACAACATCCATCTTGCTCTTGACTTTTAAGGAAGACAATAGCATATATCCCTGAGCTCTTTCATTCAAGAAAGCTTGAACTTGGTTAGCCGTCAAAAATCTAGAAACATTAACCGTAGGGAAAACTATGATTTTACTAGAATAGTCTAACAGGATATGGTTAAAAGATAACCAATCCATTCTTAAAATTATATCTATTTGAGAAAGAGGTAAATAGATCAAATCAACAGAAAAGATATGACCTTCAATAGATAAGGGACAGTTCAAACAAACATGGCGGTAACAACAGGTTCAGCAATAGGGGTAGAAATCAAATCAAAAGGTAAAAGAAGATACAGGTAAACCTAATCGTTGAACACAATCATAAGTGATAAAAGAATGGGTCGCTCCTGAATCATACAGTACAGATAAAAGTTTACCTCCTATGGTACCATCTCCCTTTATCAGATCTTCAGATTGAGAGGCTTCTGCTCCACTCATTGTGTAAACTCTGCCTCCTACCTGAGGTCTGGTAACTCGTGCATTGTTCACAGAAGGCTTCGCCTTGGGTTGGTTGTAATCTCGAGAGAGATGTCCAGGTTTTTCACATTTGAAGCAGATAATCCCTTTGATTGTACAGTCCCTCGCCGGGTGGTCCTTTCCATATTTTATATACTTTGGTGAAGATGCCAGAGTCTGACCAAACCTATTGCCACCAGAATTTCAACTAGGGCCTCCACCAGGTGATTGTTGTTGACTTCCCGGTGGCCAGGAATAAGGCTTCCTCTAAAACTGGTTATTATTGTTTCCTCCCTTTTGGAACCTAGATGGTCCAAAGTTACAATTCTTTATCTCTCGAGATGGTTCTAAGGCCTCAAGTCTACAGCACATATCCATCAAAGCTAAGAATTGATTCATTCTCATTAGCAGTACTCCTCTATTCAATTCAACCCTTAGACCTTCTTCCAACTTACGGCACTTCCACACCCCGTCAGGATGGGCTCTTAAATTTTGCAGCATATTCATTAACAGTCATCCTTCCTTGTCGTAACCCAAGGAATTCCATTTCCTTGGCGTGCCTTGCACTATCCGGAAAGTACTTTTCCCAGAAATATATTACAGAATACTTCCTATGTGATTTCCCTTCCTTCCGCTTGTAGCAATCTTCAAGTTCCTTTCCACCAGTTCTCACTGTCTCCTACTAGCATAAATGAGGCACAAGTTACCTTGCGATTGTTTGCACATCCCATTCCTTCAAAAATTTTCTCCAGCTCTTGAATCCATAAACTTGCATTTTCTAAATCAAACTCGCCTCTGAACTGTGGAGGATTGTTTCTACAGAATTCAGACAAATTCTAGGCATCAGCATTCACCTCTTGCTGTTGCGCTACTCGTTGATTTTGTTGTACAATAACTTCTGCCATCTGCTGCATAGCTTCGGCAGGTGTAATCATCGCCTCACTGTCGCGTTCCACGTTGATGAGTTCTCCTCTACCTCGTGCCATTACTCTTCTCTAAAGTCAGCTAATCAAAACACAAGGAAAGTTTACATGTAACTTTTCAGAAACCAATCACAGAGAATCACACAGCATAAACAAGATAGACCTAACCACAAAACCTAAAAGAAAACTCAAACCAAGGCTCTGATACCAAACTAGTGTAACGCCCCTTTTTCGGGAGGAGGACGTCACACCAAACGGACAAAATTCAAAAGAAAACTATTATTAAGACTCGATTTATTTTATCTATAGGTATTAGCTCGCTTATCAATGGAGTATCCTAACTTAGCCATTTTATTTTAAATATTTTCTATATGTATATATATATATATATATTGTAAGTAGAAAACATATACTTAGCAAGACATAGCACAAAGATCAAATCATACATTTATACAAAAGATGCATACCACATATATATATATATTTAGTTACATAATATAAGTCATTAGATACACCAACGATTCGTAAAAGAAAGCGAAGCTTTACATGCCCCAAAAGGTTATACAAACACCACCAAAAAAATATATATATATATATATATATATATATATATATATATATATATTTTGTAAGTAGGAAACATATGCTTAGCAAGACATAGCACAAAGATCAAACCATACATTTATACAAAAGATGCATACCATATATATATATATATATATATTTAGTTATATAATATAAGTCATTAGATACACCAACAGTTCGCAAAAGAAAGTAGAAGCTTTACATGCCCCAAAAGGTTATACAGACAGCCACCAAGGCTACAAACAAATATCATGCCCCCAACGACTACTGAGAAGGAGCCTCAAAAGGGTCCTACTCAAGTTCCTCCATGGGATCCTCCTCAGAAGAGGAAATCCTCACAGGAGCAACAGATTCACGAGCAGGGGCTCGTGCAGAAGACAGGAATGAATCCTTGTGTGGGGTATACTCACGGTCGCCCCACACCTCACGCATGATGCGTGAAATCCGCAAGTGTACGGTTTCATCGTCAAGTAATAAAAAGATCGAATCCACAGGGACTGTGTCTATGAATACCAATTAATTAATTAATTCAATTAAATTAAACAAAAGGGAATATGATTGCTGATTAAGAAGAACGTAGTAACAAACAATTAAATAAAAATCAAAGTGCATAATTTCGAACAAAAATAGCAAGTTATCAAGAAGGGGTTTTTCAAATTCAAGAAAGCTTCCAAGATTGGGGTACCACAATCATACAAGACAAATCCTAATTGACAACCCTTTTATTAAATCTAAAATTCAATTGAAGGTGAATTACCCTAAATTAGTTAATGTTATTTCTCAAGATACAAGATCCGTGCCCAATTAAACCAATTCCTACTCTCGTGGTAATTGAATTGAAATTAAACCCATTACGCTTTGTGGTAATTCATTGAATCCTCGAAAGGCTAAAACTACTCTCGTGATTTAGACCTCAAGTTCAATTGTTATGGTTCTAACACCTAGGTTCACCTCTCGGTACATCCCTAAATGCCTATGAGATGCAAATAAGTGGCCAACAAATTCACATGAATAAGAGTAATAAGAATTGAATCAAAGAACATTCAAGATTAATAAAAGGGGAAACAATGTCAATTAATCATTATCAATGTATCAAAGGGTATTACCCAATCCTAGAAACAAAAGAAACTACTCAGACATAAAGAAGAAGGAATCAGAAAACATGTTCTTAAACATCCAAACCCGTAATCCAAGAGAGAAGAGGGAAGAAAGATTAAGAACCCAAGCCTCCAATGTGCCTACTTGAAAACCAAAATTAGAACCCTTGATTGTATTCAGAACATCTATTTATAACCTAGGGTTTTAATTGGCTAAAAAGTCCCCAAAAGAAATAAAAATAAAAACTTAAAAACTATTGCGCACTGTGATCCATGACCGTGGATCATTCCACGGGCTGGCCGTGGATCTTGCTGTCAGAATTCCATGGCCGTAGATCATTCCAAGGCCAGGCCGTGGAATTCTCTGGAATTTCTATTTTCCTCCTTCAAGTTGCTGCTCGATCCATGACCGTGGTTTAATCCATGGGCGGACTGTGGATCCCTCTGGAATGGTCTTTTTGCACCTTTTGGCTATCCATTAAGCTCGAACTTCAAACATGCAAGCATTCCATTTAATCCAAGGCCAATTCAACATTAATTCTGCACAAGAACACCAAAAACACCGCAGTTATCCGAACAAAGGGAAAAATAAACCAAAAGGGAAACTAAAATACCTAAAATGCTCAAGAATGCATGCAAAACAAGAACAAAACATGATGTTGTTTCACACACATCAAATCCCCCCAAGCTTAAGACTTTGCTTGTCCCCAAGCAATACCTAATGTCAAACCAAGATGTGGGATCAGGAGACAATAATGAATGAGGAACCCGAGAAAACAATATCGAAGTAATAGGCTAAAGCAAACCAAGAATCTGAGAGGTAATCAAAATCAAGTCCAATTAGAGGCTAAGTTCTCAGAAATCATACATCCTCACTAATTGAATTAAGTTCACTCTACTAACCACACTTAATGTGTTTAAGGGTGAAAACAATACGCTCAAAATCCTTCAAAGAAAATGCACTTTCATATGCTTGATAAGAAACCAAATTTCCACTAATAATCAGCATGCATGCAAGAATCAAAAGGTCTTTCAAGGGTTGTAATGGGGCCATGGGAATGATGTTAGGTAAGGTAGAGAAAGGAAGGTTTGCACAAATGGCTCATCAAGATTTTCAATAAACATAAGAAATCCAATAGAACATAAATGGAGCAAAGGCAATTTTTCAATCTAAAACATAACTCCACATTTCAAAGAATTTTCTTCCTTACTTTTCCTTCTCTTCTTTCTCCTCTTTTTCAAGCTTTCATCTTATGATTTCTTTTATTTGATCTTTTTTTTATATCAATTTTTTTTTTCATTTGAGAAAGAGAAAGCTCAAAGACATATGATTCCCAACACAACTTTCAAACCCAATTTGCTCTATTTAATATTCTAAATGATTACCAACAATGTATCATCATAGGCATCAAGAAAAATAATTATGCAATAGGCTCAAAATGGGCAACTAGTGGATGAAAGTGTAACAATTTCAGAGGGCCAGAAAAATTCCTAAAATGCCTTAATCACATTCAAGCATGCAACTAAAAATTTCACCTCAAAATGGTTTCAAATCAAGTTCTAGAGCATAAGATCAATGAGGAATATCACTCAATACAAAGAATGGGAACAAAAATTATACAGTGCATAAGTCCCATATAAGCTCAAAACTCACATTTAAAGGTTTAAAAAATCAATGAGAAGCACAAATTCAGAGAACATATGCTAATTATCAACTATCAAAAGATCACCTCTACTATCAATTAAAACAATACCTGTTGCCTACCACAAGAATCAACAAATTAGGTTCCAAATCAATACAATCTCAAAATCCTCAAAAGAGAAGGGCACAAGTTCAACCAAAAAGCTGAGAGATATAATGGTATGAAAATGCAACATGAAAATGCAATGCAAAATAAGACATGAAAATGCATGAAACTAATGAAAATAAAAATATGAAAATACAAAAATACCCCCCAAGCTTAGAACTTAAATTGTCCCCAATGTAAAAATCTAAAACAAGAGAAAGGATAATAGAAAAGAACTCACTGTGGTGGTGGAAAAACTTCTGGTGTTCAATCCATGGCCATGGAATTTTTCATGAGTTGGGTGTGGAACCTTCTGACTTCACTATTCTTCTAATTTGACCTTCAAAAAGGGTCAAACCTAAACAAGATCCATGAGATAAAGATCAAACCAGCAATCCAACACACAAAGTCAAAAGAAAAAGAAGAAATAAAAAGAAAAGTAAAAAAACAAAGAAACTTAGGTTGCCTCCCAAGAAGCGCTTGTTTAAAGTCATTAGCTTGACTTTGGTCTGGTTTTTGTACTCAGGTGATGTCAATGGAGTAGTGCTCAGTCCCCACTCCTTCAAAGTGTTTCACTCTCTGGCTATTTATCATGAAAGACTTATGACCTTCTTTCTACACCTCAAGCACACCGTAGGATAAAACTCGAACAATCTCATATGGTCTTGACCATTTCAACCATAACTTACTAGGACAGAAACGTAGAAGCGAGTTATTGACAAGAACTTTATCCCCGAGTTTAAATTCATGCTTCTCGTCACACTTATCATTCTACTTTTTAGGTTCTTTCTTGCAGGGCTTAGACTCCTCAAATTTTGTAGTACCCTTAGACAAGGTCCTTTCTAGCATAGCATTAGCCACCGATTCCTGCACACCTGAAAGCACAACACTATCCACTACATTAGTAGCATCTATGCGATTACATGAATTTGAGGAATTAGAATTATTTTCAGATTTAAAAACATCAAAAACTACTTCCTCATCATTCAATCGCAAATGGACATCAATGATCGCCCTTCCAGTGGCAAGGAATGGACGCCCAAGTATGATCAGCATTGTATCATCAGCTTCCATATCAAGCACAACAAAATCCACTGGTATATAAAACTTACCAATCCAAGATGCCTATGGGGTACTTGATAGACCGATCCGCCAATTGAAGTGAGATAGTTGTGGGTTTTAGCCCACCCACCTCCAACTTCTTACACACCGAAAGGGGCATAAGACTAACACTAGCCCCCAAGTCACACAGAGCTTTATCAAAATTAGTGTTGTCAATCAAACAAGGAATATAGAAGCTACCTAGATCTTTTAACTTAGCAGGCAATTTATTTTGAATTAACACACTACACTCCTCAGTTAAAGCTACTGTCTCATATTCTTCTAGCCTCCTCTTGTTAGACAAGATGTCCTTAAGAAACTTAGCATAGGTAGGCATTTGCTTCAACGTCTCAGTGAAGAGTACATTAATGTACAATTTCTTTAGGATCTCTAGGAACTTCCCGAATTGCCTATCTAACTTGGCCTTAGCAAGTCTTTGAGGGAAGGGAACTGGGGGTTAGTGTGGCTCAAGGGGTATATACTTAGACACTTTCTCATTGGTTTCCTCCTCTTCTAAGGGTTGTGCCTTAATCTTTTTTTCCTCATTCCCTTCATCTTTGTCACTCTCCCTGTTACCCTTAGGATCCTCTAACTTCTTTCCACTCCTTAAACTTACAGCCTTACAATGTTCATTCCCTGGGTTTATTTCTGGTTGACCAGGAAACTTACCTTGTTGCCTATGTGAAGTGCTTGCTTGTTGGGCAATCTAGGTTTCCAATATCTTATTATGAATGGCTAAATTGTCAACCTTAGCTGACAACTCTCTAATGGCCTCAGTCACAACTTGCCCATGGTGGCTAAACTCCTCATTTTGCTTAGACTGACTCTCAATTGTCAATGTGAAGTGCTTGCTTGTTGGGCGATCTAGGTTTCCAACATCTTATTATGAATGGCTAAATTGTCAACCTTAGCTGACAACTCTCTAATGGCCTCAGTCACAACTTGCCCATGGTGCCTAAACTCCTCATTTTTCTTAGACTGACTCTCAATGAAATTCTCAAGAAGAGACTCAAGTCTAGATTTTTGTACCTGTGGGATTCCAGAAGAGGGTTTAGCATTACCTTGCCTGGCTTGGTACTGACTATTTTGGTAAGAGAAGTTAGGATGTGACCTCCAAGCGGGGTTGTAAGTTTGGGAATATAGATCATTCCTCCCCTTTTGGTTGAAGTCATAGAAATTGTGGCACGATTCCACTTGCTCCACCGGTGCACCATGCTAGGATCCAATTCTAACTTGGCATTCAACACCTATGTGTCCCTATGCTCCATAAATCTCACAAAAATTGTTAGAAGCACCTATGGCATTAACATGAGCTTTCTCAAGCATGTCAAAACATTTATTCAAAGAATCAAATTTTGACATGATTAAATCAACACCATCTACCTCAAAGTTACCTCCCGAGAGCTTTCTCGGGTTATGGCCTCTTTCATTAGCCCATTGGTGATGATTTGAAGCTACACTCTCAATGATCTCATAGGCTTCTGTCAGCCTTCTGTTCATCAAAGCTCCACCAGCTGCGGAGTCAAGAGACACCTTCGAAGAATATTCCAAACCATTGTAGAAGGTGTGAACGATTAACCATTTTTCTAACCCATAGTGTGGGTAGGCTTCCAGCAAAGCCTTATATCTATCCTAAGCTTCTGACAATGACTCGCTATCTTTCTAAACAAAGCTTGTGATTTGGGTCCTTAGATGAGCAGTCTTGGAAGGTGGAAAGAATTTATCCAAGAAGGCTTGCTCCAATTGGTCCCAAGTAGTTATCGTCTCAGCGGGAACAGACTTCAGCCAAGCTTTAGCTCTATCTCTCAATGATAGAGGAAACAGGCGAAGACGAATAGCATCAACAGAGGCGCCTTCGATCTTGAGGGTCTCATAGAACTCCAAGAACATATCCACATGATCATTAGGATCCTCTGACGGTAATCCTCCAAACTGGTTCTGCCTTATCATAGAAAGTAGGGCAGGAGGTATGGTGAAGTGCCTGGCTTCAATGTCTGGCCGAGCAATTCCAGATCGCAAACCCCGAGCATTAGGAGCTGCATACTCTTTTAACGGTTTATTATCCTCAGCTGCTGCCATGACAAGTGTTGGTTCAGATATTTCTCTTACTCTTTGCCTTTGTTGTCTTCTCCTTCTACGTAAAGTTCTTTCAATTTGAAGATCTGCTTCAATGAGAGTCCCCGAACGTCTACTACTTTGCATAAACAAGAGAAATTACCTGCAGAGAGTCAAAGAGAAATCAAGAACGTAAGAACCAAATAAAAGAAAAAGGTTTAAAATAATTAAATTAAAAATTAAACTAATATTCAAGAAAAACACAGTCCCCAGCAACGGCGCCAAAAACTTGATGCGTGAAATCTGCAAGTGTACGGTTTCATCGTCAAGTAATAAAAAGATCGAATCCACAGGGACTGTGTCTATGAATACCAATTAATTAATTAATTCAATTCAATTAAATAAAAAGGAATATGATTGTTGATTAAGAAGAACGTAGTAACAAACAATTAAATAAAAATCAAAGTGCATAATTTAGAACAAAAATAGCAAGTTATCAAGAAGGGGTTTTTCAAATTCAAGAAAGCTTCCAAGATTGGGGTACCACAATCATACAAGACAAATCCTAATTGACAACCCTTTTATTAAATCTGAAATTCAATTGAAGGTGAATTACCCTAAATTAGTTAATGTTATTTCTCAAGATACAAGATCTGTACCCAATTAAACCAATTCCTACTCTCGTGGTAATTGAATTTAAATTAAACCCATTACGCTTTGTGGTAATTCATTGAATCCTCGAAAGGCTAAAACTACTCTCGTGATTTAGACCTTAAGTTCAATTCTTATGGTTCCAACACCTAGGTTCACCTCTCGGTACGTCCCTAAATGCCTATGAGATGCAAATAAGTGGCCAGCAATTCACATGAATAAGAGTAATAAGAATTTAATCAAAGAATATTCAAGATTAATAAAAGGGGAAACAACGTCAATTAATCATTATCAATGTATCAAAGGGCATTGCCCAATTCTAGAAACAAAAGAAACTACTCAGACATAAAGAAGAAGGAATAAAAAAACATGTTCTTAAACATCCAAACCCGTAATCCAAAAGAGAAGAGGGAAGAAATATCAAGAACCCAAGCCTCCAATGTGCCTCCTTGAAAACCAAAATTAGAACCCTTAATTGTATTCAGAACATCTATTTATAACCTAGGGTTTTAATTGGCTAAAAAGTGTGGAAACAGGTTTGCCCCAATGATTTAATATGTTAAGTTTTGATGATGACAAATACAAGATAAAAAGAATGATGCTTATGCTTGATAGATGTGCTTAATAAATGAAAAATGCATCACAAAAGAATATTGATCATGTTACATAAATGTGTTCAATGAGATATATGTAACATTCATCATATAATATATCCAATAATATTTTATATGAGTTATCAATAAATTAATATTAGATATGTCTATGAAAGTCTTATATGCATGTTAGACTAATTAGAGTTATACATTTATGAATCATGCATATGAAGATATTGAGTTATGAATTTGGACTAACTATGTTTGGTTAAGTGAGCAATACTTTGTAGGATAGTCCAAGTACCAAGAGTGAGCATTGCAACAAAAAAGTAAAAGATCACAACTATGCTCAACTCAAGGAGATTGAAAATGAAAAGATGTTCCAAGCATTTGCAAGTCTTGAAGAGAAGATTTTCTTTGGAAGCTTGGATTACATCAAGAAGTGATGGTGGCAAAAGATCTAGTCCAACATCTTCAAGAATAGCTTATAGGACTTAGATCTTGTGTAAAGGTAAATGGGTATCACATTAAGCTCAAACAAGTTTTAAACATCTTTAAAAGTGTTTCTAAAATGTTTAAATGCCCAACAAACTATTTTTGGAAAGCTAGTCATGGTGGTGGTTCATTTCTATGAAAAATAGCAAAGTTTGTGTTTTGTAAAACTGACCTTTGGTTACTCTTTTAATCATATCTTTTAAAATACTTTGAGTTTTGCTCTAAAACTTATCTCATATGAAAATAGACTCAAAGATCTTTCCAATGAGTGGTCATTCACTTAAAACAGATAAGAAACGAAGAAGTTATGACCATTTAAAGTCAGTTTTCAAAACCAGAGTGATTTATTCGAATAACACGTGTTATTCGAATAACACAAGATTTATTCGAATAACAGAGTTCTTATTCGAATAACACACCTGAGAAAATGTCCAAAACATGTTTTTTGAAGATTTATTCGAATAATCAAAGTGTTATTCGAATAACACAAGCCTTATTCGAATAACAAATGTGTTATTCGAATAACACAACTTAGAAAACGTCCAGAACGTGTTTTTGAATATTTATTCGAATAACATAACGTGTTATTCGAATAACCAAAGCCTTATTCGAATAACAAGTTTTAGAAAACACTTCCTGGTGTGCTATAACTGGATTTATTCGAATAACACATGTGTTATTAGAATAACAGAATATTTATTCGAATAACAGAGTTCTTATTCGAATAACACTTGATCAGAAACGTTCCCAACGGTCATAAAACGACTAGTTTTCATAATAATTCATTTCCAATCTTTACCCAATGACTCTAAATATTAATGGGCTATAAATATAAGTGTTTGGGTATCATAGAAAAGTTGGAGAACAATATGAAAATTACTCTTGAGCATTAAATTTGTTTTTCACTCTATATTTCTCCAAAACTCTGTTTTGAGCTATAAGTGTGTGAATCCTTGATACCTATAGTGCTTTAATTTGTACTATCCACTCTTGAGAGAGTTTCTATCAATTCTACCTTTGTATAAACTATAAAAGAGAGGGTGAGATATCCCTCAAAATTGTAAGGGTGAGGTATCCCTTGGAAATAGAGACTCAAATACAATGGGTGAGGTATCCCAAGGTGTGTTGAGTGCTCAAATTTGTAAAGGTCATCAAGCACCCGTAAAGCTTGAAGAATTGGAGGCTCTAGCACAAGGGTGAGGTATCCCAAGGTGTGAGGAGTGCTCTTATTTGTACAAAGGTTTTCCTAGCACTCGTGAAGTCTAGGAGATAGTGAAGAAAATCTCAAGTTAAGCTTGGGGACTGGATGTAGGTCACAAGTGGTTGGTGGCTGAACCAGGATAAATCCTAGTGTTTGCTATTCTCAACTCTATCTCTTTATATTTGTGCTCTTAACTATATATGCTTGAGTTAAATTTGATACCTAGCTTATTTGCATGATTTATCCCATAACCCAAGTTATATTTGAGTAATCCTTAATAATTGTGCATTTGCTATGCATGTTCCGCTGCACCTATTAATTGAGTTATTCAAATTGCATAATTTGATAAAGTTACATTAAAATTTATAATTACCCAATTCACCCCCCTCTTGGGTAATGGTTGCCATGACTAACAAGTGGTATCAGAGCTTCGTGCTCTGGTAAAAGCTTAACCGCTTGGAGTTAAAGATCCTTGTTTGTTTGGCAACCATTAAAAGCTTTTCAAATGAAAGGTTTTGAAATTAATAAACCACCATTCTTTGATGGTGTGAATTTTGTTTATTGGAAAGCTAGAATGGAAATTTATATGCAATATATTGATCTTGATTTGTGGGATATTATGCTTGATGAATTTACTTGCAAATCAAAACAAACTTGGAATGCCCATGATAAGAAATGTTTTTCCTTAAATATTAGAGCAATGCAAATCTTGAGAAATAGTTTAAATGATGATGCTTATGCTAAAATTAAAAGTTGCTCTAGTGCTAAAGATATATGGGATGCTCTTGATGTTATCTATCTTGCTAATAATGATTTTTTGCATAAAGTTGTACATAGAGAGCAAGAAGAGCAAAAGTCATTGAAGGAATTTTGTTGTGAAAAATATCATCAAAATGATGCTCAATTTAAAGAGGTGGCAAAGCAAAATCAAATGGTATATACTCTTGAAGCTTTGATGCATAACAATGAGGAAGATGATGATTCCCTTAAAAAGGACTTTGAGGTAAATGATGCTAAATCATATTATAGTCCTTCCTATGATGAGTTACAATTTGCATATGATGAATTGTATGATGATTTGTCAAATTTAAAAAATAAAAATTTATCTTGTTTGGAAACCATTTCCTCCATTGAAAATGAAATTGAGATTTTAAAAAATGAATATGCTTTTCTTGATGAGGAAATGTCCTTGAAATGTGAAACCTCAACTTCTTGTGAAAAATGCATTAATTTAGAAAATCAAGTTGAGAACTTATATTGTGAATTTGCCAAAGCTAATGATTCAAATTGCTTACATTCCATGATTATTAATAAGAATAAAATTGATGTAATTTCACGTAGAAATTCAAGTAAGTCTTGTGGCAAAAATAGTATAGAATGTAATAACAACCAAATGATCAAGTTTTTCAAAAATAATCTTCAAAGGACCAAGCCATCATTAAATTCACTTGTTTGTAATTTTTGTGGTCATCTAGGACATATTTCTCATTTGTGCAATTATAGAAGAAATTCTTATATGAGAAATAACATGGTTTGGGTTCCTAAAAATCATAAAGGCTTTAGTACTAACATTCAAGGACCCAAGATGAAGTGGGTACCAAAATGTCCTCCTAGTGTTTCAATTATGCAGAAAATTTTTCAAAAGGATGGACAAATTGGTCAAGTTAAGAAGGAATCATCAAGGAGAATGCTTCCAAAGTCCAATGGTAGAAGCTTTGATCAAAGAAGGAAGATAACTCTAACCAAAGCTTCTCAAGTACAAAATATGGAACTTGCAAAATTCAAAACACCAAAAGAGAAGCAATGGGTAAAGAAAAGAGTTTCCTTGATTACCAAGGCCAAGGTATCAAATATTTTTACCTCTTATACACATTCACTTATAAAGTCAATGAATTGGAGGTACATTCCTTGTAGACCTTAGGTAAAGAGTAGAATCATGTGCACTTTCATAAAATTTGAATATTATATTTAGCACATGATTATATTCATTCTTGTTACACCTTTTGCTCACTATTTTGCATATTTCTTAATCATATGGTATTCTATGACTATGTATGCTTTCTATGCTTTAAATTATCTATATATCGTGAAAGTAAGCATACTATTGGCTATGTGTTTAATGACAATTGGTTATTTAATTAGTTCTGCTCAATTTACATATTATGAAAAATTAATCTTTATGTGCTTACTTGGCATGTTTGCTTAAATGAATCTCTTTGATCATTGGATAAGTTTTTGTTAATCTCTTGGACCTACTACATATGCTTGCTGCTGTGTTTATAATGTGTTTATTCGAATAGAGGAACATTTTATTCGAATAATATTTTCCAGTAGCCACTAAAATCTGCTCGTAAATGAATCTTATTCGAATAAAGCAATTTTTATTCGAATAACAAAACACTGATAGCTCTGGAATCTATTTTTTCGATCATCTTATTCGAATAAGGGAAAGCGTTATTCGAATAAGACATGGCAGAGGCTAAAAGGCTTTTCTTGTTATTCGAATAACATGTTATGTTATTCGAATAATGTCTTCCAGAGGTTTTTTGGAAAATCGTGTTATTCGAATAACACATTATGTTATTCGAATAAAGGGTGACAAAAACCCACGACCTTTGAGCTATTACATTGTTATTCGAATAACAACAATGTTATTCGAATAAAGCCTAATAAAAAGACATTTGTGGTTGCTATGTTATTCGAATAACAGGACTTTTATTCGAATAAGGCTTGGCAGAAAGCTAAGTCTGGTTATTTCTGTTTTGCCTTATTATCATTGAATTGCTATTGAATATCAAATTGATGCTGAACTTAAATAAATATAATCAATGACTAACCTCTATGGATCCAAAATTGGTGGATACCAAAGAAAGTACTATGAATTGTATTGTAGGGTGATTATTAGCTCAAGCATGCATTGAAGTGAAGTGAAACTATGCTACTTGAGATTCAAAAATTTGATATGGTTCAAAGTTCTCCAAGAGTGATGAAAACAGAAAAAGAATGGCATGGAGAACCACAATATTCTCAAGGAGCCTTGAGGCATGAAAGTTGGAGTCACCTACAAAAACTTAAAATGTACACTTTTGGTGATATCAATCTCTTATCCTTATCTATACTTTAAGTTGAATATCATGTGATATTTGGATAAGTAGAAAGTTATTTTTTTTACCTTAACATGCTAGATATGCATATGAAAATTCACATGCTCATAAATCACTCTAATCCTTTTTCTTTGATGTCTAATTGTCTTACATACTCACTTGGAGATTGAAAAGTAAAATGTTATATATCCTCTTGTTTGAAATTGCTTGACATGTTCCTATGGTGAAAACAAGAAGTAAATGATTTCAAAAATTATAATTCCATAGCTTTTCAATTCTTACATTACAATAAGAGACTTTTTATTCTTGATTGACATATGTGCGCACTAGAATTCTTTACTTGGTATTACATGCCTTACATGATCAATGTTTGCCCCAAAATGCTAATATAAGTTTTGATGTTGATCATGTATTTCTTAATAAACTTGAATCATGCCTTAAAATGCTTAAATCATATTTGTGGATTCAAGTGCATATGTGCTTCATGCATTCTTGTTAGAACTAATATTTCATGGTTGATAATGTGATACATGTTTTACATTATATATCAATCTAAATTATGCTTGAATGAGATTTAATGATATTTGATGCTAACCTATGTTTTAGAGAATTTTTAAAGTTAGCTTTGCAAGTGTCTCTATGTGCTTCAAGTATAGCCATCAAATATTAAAATGTCAAGCATATATGGATAAATGAGAAGAGTTGAATGAAAAGGGACATGAGGAGACTTTCTTCAAGTGCAATGGAATGAAATACTCAATGGAAGAAAGTACAAACTCAAAGGACTCATAAATGAAGAACATTCTAAAGGAGTATCACTTTCTATCTAACCCAATAAGTATCTCTATCCCTAAACTATTGTGATATTCTATATGCTATGGATTATATGATACTTGTTGATAAATTGATCTTAAAAGATTAGATGTTTTCCTTACATGAGAAGTATGCTTAGCATTGACAAAGTGCCTAATTGGACATTAAATTGCTAATTCTGTCATTGCATATGGGGTGGATGACATTAGCTCTATACATATAGCATATTTCATCATGATGAATGTTTGATATTTATGATTCTCTTGATCTATGATTTCTTAATGGTATAATTCTTATGAGAATCATGCTCTTGTCTTGAAAAGATTTTTTGGTTTGATTAAAAAGTTTTTAAAACAAAATCTTTTATCATATTTGAAAGAAGCTTTTTAAGTTTCATATCCTTGAGAATATTTTGAACTTATCTTAAGAACTTGAAAATATTTTCGTCTCATATTTGTTTTGAAAATTTAAAAATCTTTGAATTTGTGCTATAAATGCAGTACTCTCTTCATTGCTTTGAAATGTTTATTAAATCTTGAGAGAGTATTTAAGAAAGTTTTCCAAATAAATCTTTTGAAATATTCTATAGAGATCAATCTTCATACTTCAAAAGATAAGCCTTGTTCTTCAAAAGCGTTTTATCTTTTCAAGGTTTTTTTTTAATGAGAAAAAGAAGCGATGAACTTTCAAATACTCTTTTGACTTGGATTTGATCACTCTCAAGGAATATGTGGTTTCAATATAAATCTCTTCTACCCTTCTAAAATGCTTTTGAAAATGTAATGTGTTATTATAAAAGTCTTTTTGAAAGGGGAGAAGTCTTAAAAATGGTTTTTGATTGATGGATGAAGAATATGTATCATTGCCTTGCTTTTTGATAATGTGCTTACATGATCTTGGCATGCATACTTTCCTTTATCTATCTTGTGCTTCAATAAGAGGGAGCTTATCTTACTTCTCTTACATATCTTTCTTCAATATGCATGACTATGTTAAATTGTTATATTTTTGATAACATGCATATTTTGAGGGGGAGCCTAGCTCTTAAATTGGTGCTTATATCTTTTGGCTTACATCCTTACTTGACATGAAGTGTTTTATTATTAATACTATTAACATGTCAATAAAGATCATCTTTTATTCTCATTCCCTCTATCAATGAAAGAAGGTAAATATTCTTAAACTTCATATCTTTTGATTCTTTCATTGAGAAATGCTTGATATGTGACAAGTTGTATGATCATTTATTTGAAAACCTCAATTTCATGATCTTACATGAATATTTTGTAACTCTTAACAAGTGATATCAAATAATACTTATTTATCATGTGGTATACAAAATATTATATGCTAGACATAATTTCTTAAGCTTATTGCTATCATATGTTAAATGTTGATGTACTAAAATGTGACAAGTACTGCATGAATAATCTTTTATATCTTGAAAGCATGCTTGTTTCATCTCTTTGACAACATTAGTACTATTTATAA
The DNA here is from genome assembly GCA_029884595.1 of Ormosia semicastrata. Lineage (NCBI taxonomy): Eukaryota > Viridiplantae > Streptophyta > Magnoliopsida > Fabales > Fabaceae > Ormosia > Ormosia semicastrata. The sequence goes on from JAQQTO010000063.1 coordinate 59,678,268, forward strand.
GGGGAGAGAAAAATATTATCTTTCTTTCCTAAGCTTTTTTGTTGATGTCAAATAGGGGGAGAGAAAATTGAAAAGAAAAATATGTTCTTGTGCTTATTGTTTGATATGCTTACATGAATATCTATCATTTTACATTGTTCAACATATTTTTCCTTGGTGATTTGTCATCATCAAAAAGGGGGAGATTGTGGAAATAAGTTTGCCCCAATGATTTAATATGTTAAGTTTTGATGATGACAAATACAAGACAAAAAGAATGATGCTTATGCTTGATAGATGTGCTTAATAAATGACAAATGCATCACAAAAGAATATTGATCATGTTACATAAATGTGTTCAATGAGATATATGTAACATTCATCATATAATATATCCAATAATATTTTATATGAGTTATCAATGAATTAATATTAGATATGTCTATGAAAGTCTTGTATGCATGTTAGACTAATTCGAGTTATACATTTATGAATCATGCATATGAAGATATTGAGTTATGAATTTGGACTAACTATGTTTGCTTAAGTGAGCAATACTTTGTAGGATAGTCCAAGTACCAAGAGTGAGCATTGCAACAAGAAAGTAAAAGATCACAACTATGCTCAACTCAAGGTGATTGAAAATGAAAAGATGTTCCAAGCATTTGCAAGTCTTGAAGAGAAGATTTTCTTTGGAAGCTTGGATTACATCAAGAAGTGATGGTGGCAAAAGATCTAGTCCAACATCTTCAAGAATAGCTTATAGGACTTAGATCTTGTGTAAAGGTAAATGGGTATCACATTAAGCTCAAACAAGTTTTAAACATCTTTAAAAGTGTTTCTAAAATGTTTAAATGCCCAACAAACTATTTTTGGAAAGCTAGTCATGGTGGTGGTTCATTTCTATGAAAAATAGCAAAGTTTGTGTTTTGTAAAACTGACATTTGGCTACTCTTTTGATCATATCTTTTAAAATACTTTGAGTTTTGCTCTGAAACTTATCTCATATTTAAATAGACTCAAAGATCTTTCCAATGAGTAGTCATTCGCTTAAAACAGATAAGAAATGAAGAAGTTATGACCATTTAAAGTCAGTTTTCAAAACCAGAGTGATTTATTCGAATAACACATGTGTTATTCGAATAACACAAGATTTATTCGAATAACAGAGTTCTTATTCGAATAACACACCCGAGAAAACGTCCAGAACATGTTTTTTGAAGATTTATTCGAATAATCAAAGTGTTATTCGAATAACACAAGCCTTATTCGAATAACAAATGTGTTATTCGAATAACACAACTTAGAAAACGTCCAGAACGTGTTTTTGAAGATTTATTCGAATAACATAACGTGTTATTCGAATAACCAAAGCCTTATTCGAATAACAAGTTTCAGAAAACACTTCCTGGTGTGCTATAACTGGATTTATTTGAATAACACATGTGTTATTCGAATAACACAATATTTATTCGAATAACAGAGTTCTTATTTGAATAACACTTGATCAGAAACGTTCCCAATGGTCATAAAACGACTAGTTTTCATAATAATTCATTTCCAATCTTTACCCAACGACTCTAAATATTAATGGGCTATAAATATAAGTGTTTGGGTATCATAGAAAAGTTGGAGAACAATATGAAAATTACTCTTGAGCATTAAATTTGTTTTTCACTCTATATTTCTCCAAAACTCTGTTTTGAGCTATAAGTGTGTGAATCCTTGATACCCATAGTGCTTCAATTTGTACTATCCACTATTGAGAGAGTTTCTATCAATTCTACCTTTGTATAAACTGTAAAAGAGAGGGTGAGGTATCCCTCAAAATTGTAAGGGTGAGGTATCCCTTGGAAATAGAGACTCAAACACAAAGGGTGAGGTATCCCAAGGTGTGTTGAGTGCTCAAATTTGTAAAAGTCATCAAGCACGCGTAAAGCTTGAAGAATTGGAGGCTCTAGCACAAGGGTGAGGTATCCCAAGGTGTGAGGAGTGCTCTTATTTGTACAAAGGTTTTCCTAGCACCCGTGAAGTCTAAGAGATAGTGAAGAAAATCTCAAGTTAAGCTTGGGGACTGGATGTAGGTCACAAGTGGTTGGTAGCTGAACCAGGATAAATCCTAGTGTTTGCTATTCTCAACTCTATCTCTTTATATTTGTGCTCTTAACTATATATGCTTGAGTTAAATTTGATACCTAGCTTATTTGCATGATTTATCCCATAACCCAAGTTATATTTGAGTAATCCTTAATAATTGTGCATTTGCTATGCATGTTCATTGCACCTATTAATTGAGTTATTCAAATTGCATAATTTGATAAAGTTGCATTAAAATTTATAATTACCCAATTCACCCCCCCTCTTGGGTAATGGTTGCCATGACTAACAAAAAGTCCCCAAAAGAAATAAAAATAAAAACTTAAAAACTATTGCGCACTGCCATCCATGACTGTGGATCATCCCACGGGCTGGCCGTGGATCTTGCTATCAGAATTCCATGGCCATGGATCATTCCATGGCCAGGCCGTGGATCATTCCACGGCTAGGCCGTGGAATTCTCTGGAATTTCTCTTTTCCTCCTTCAAGTTGCTGCTCGATCCATGGCCGTGGTTTAATCCACGGGCAGACAGTGGATCCCTCTCGAATGGTCTTTTTGCACCTTTTTGCTATCCATTAAGATCCAACTTCAAACATGCAAGCATTCCATTCAATACAAGGCCAATTCAACATTAATTCTGCACAAGAACAATGATCAATCAATTTTGAAGCATTCATTATTGCTTTATATTTAGCCTAATTGATGATAATTGTATCCAATATTATGTTTGTGGGTGAGTTTTAGATGAATGGGCCTCATTGAGCTTAGCTGTAAAAGCTTTATTAATTTTCAGAATTTAACTCATTTTGACCTTTTTGTCTTGTACAGGCCATATCTTGGGCTACAAATGTCATATTTGGATGGTTTTGGTGTCCCTGAAAGCTGAGATGAAGATACGCAATTTTGCGTCTAATGCAGTTTTTCTAATTCATCTGGATTCAGGGCAAAATTGAGCCTCAAAGTTAGGATGCTGTTGTTGTCATAAAGCTTGGACCTTCCCTCACTGATTTGGGCTTAACTCTCTCAATTTAAACCCAACTAAGGCAAATTATATGTCTCTGAAAAGCTTATTCAGAGGGCTACAGTTTGGGCTAGGATTAGATTAGGAATTACAGAATAATTTTCAGTTACAAATAGGTTAAGGCAGAATACGAAAAGTAACCTTTTTACGAATCCTGATTTTTGAGTTTTACGATTTGAATCAAGAAACCATTTTTCTTCTCTTTTCGTTTTCTCTATTTCATTTTTCTCTTTTCTTGGATCTGTATCTTTTCAATGGTGATGGCCATGGAAGGCTAAAGATCCAATCAATCTAAGGAATTTAATGATTGTGGTTAGAGTTTTGAGTTCTTTTGTTTAATTGTGATTTCTGATTGTGTTCTCTCTTCTTCCCCTTCTTCAATTGATTTATGATTATATTTTCGTATATTGAAGATAGATTTGGATTGATTAATCTGAATTTAATGGAGAATAGATCATTGATTGGTAATTTATGTTAATTCGAAATTGTGTTTAATTCAATCTTAATCAAGAATTGCGATTGTGATTCTGTTTTAGTTGATCAAATTCTAGGTGATTATCTAGTTGAATTCGAATTAACAGAGGTAAATGCATAAAGAATTCTACCCTCTTTGAACTATGATTAACTCTGCCACTTGAATTGAAGACCTTGGATTAGTGTTTCCAGTTTTGAATTTATTCCTAATTACTGTTTAATTTGTACTCTTTTACTTTACGAACAAAATTCCCTACTTATTGATAACTTCCAATATGCTTGAGAAATTCAAATTGATCCTTGGGAGATGACCTAGGTTATGCACTATGCTATATTCCATTTAAATCCTAGTCTATTTTGAGGCGTGTATGACATCACTCATCAAAATTTGGCACTGTTGTCGGGGATCTTTTCGTTTTAAATTGATCATATTAAGTTTAAGTTGTAGTAGCATTTTGTTCCTGTTTCCACATTTTGTTTTTGCATTCTGTTTCGTACATTATTTTTTGCATTTGCATTCTGTTCATAATTGTTCTTTCTGCCGCATTACATTCTGTGTTTATTCTGCTACTGTTTTTGCATTATTACTATTTTATTGACTTTTGTTGTTGTTGACCATCCTTTTGTTGATCTTATTGCCAATTGCATTGCAAGACCTTATTGTGAGTGTTATGCATTCATTTTGGGTGTGTTACTAGCTTCTTACCACTGTTTCATACACTGTTAGCACTCTTTTCCTAATTTCTGGTGCAGGGGAGAATAAAGTGCAATCTGGCCAACTCTGATTGAGCTGAAATTTGGTCTCCAAGGGTAAAACATCATTTGGAGCAAAGTGATCCCTTTAAGGATCAGGTACTCAGATTCTAGCCAATTTCCATCATTTGGTAAGGTTTTTGGGTAATTTTATAATTTCTGAAAAAATGGCCGAATTTTAGATTGAGTTGAGACTTGTTCCCTTGAAGGAAAAGAGTATTTTAAGAAGGGCTTAGTGTATGTATGCTAAGGTCACTTACTTTTAAGCCAAATTTCATCGTTTAGACCACTTTTTCAATTTTTGAATATTTTTTATTGCATTTTTAAGTTCTTTTTTTGAGTAGTTTTTAGTGTGTGGTGGTCCTATAATTTTTTAAAAATCATTTGATAGGTTAATTAGATTTATTTTGGTGCATTTTTGCTGTTTGATAGTCAATTTTGTCTGATTTTATATTTTTGAGTTTTCCATGTTACATGACTAGGTCTAACCCTAGTATACTACATCCTTTTGATCCTGAGATAGATAGGACTTTTCATTCCTTGCATAGGTCTCATAGGATTGATTCTGCACTTGATGAGCATATAGGAAGTAGTCATCATAATAGTGATTCTGCATCTGAATTTTCTGATTCTGTGCATTCTGTCATTGATCAATCTTTACATTCTGATTCTACTGAGAACACTGATATTATGGATGAAAGAACATTGAAAGAGCTTGTTGCACCTGATGTTACATATCAATCTTTATGCATTCAGTATCCTGATGTTGATGTTCCTTTTGAACTTAAATTTGGATTAATTCATTTGATGCCTAAGTTCAGTGGTCATGCAGGTGAGGACCCTCATAAGCATCTTAAGGTGTTCCACATTGTGTGTTCGACTATGAAGCCTCAAGGCATTCTAGAAGATCACATTAAACTTCGAGCATTTCCTTTCTTCTTACAAGATGCTGCTAAGGACTGGCTGTACTATTTGCATCCAAGTTCTGTCACTTGCTGGAATGATCTTAAGAAGCTGTTTTTGGAGAAATTCTTTTCTGCATCAAGAGCTGCCTCAATCAAAAAAGAAATATGTGACATTAGGCAATTTGACAGAGAAACATTATATGAATACTGGGAGAGGTTTAAGAAGATGTGTGCCAGTTGTCCTCACCATCAGATCAGTGACCAGTTACTCATCCAGTATTTTTATGAAGTTCTGCTTCCTTTGGATAGGAGTATGGTTGATGCTGCTAGTGGAGGGGCATTGGTAGACAAGACTCCTATGGCTGCAAGGAATCTGATTGAGAATATGGCCACTAATTTCAACCAATTTGGCAGTAGAAGTAACTCAGTGGTGTTGACTAGAGGTGTCCACAAAATTGAAGCTGCCTATTCTATAGATCACAGGAAATTGGAAAACAAAATTGATGATCTTGCATCCTTGGTGCGACAACTGGCTGTGAATCAGCACCAGCAGCCTGCTGCAGTAGTTCCTGCCAGAGTTTGTGGCATCTGCACTTCTGCTAATCATCCCACAGATGCTTGTCCTACTCTACAAGAGGGTGACACTGATGGTACCCCACAGGCCTCTGCAGCAAACATCTATAACAGCAGGCCTCAGCAGCAGCAGCAGCAGCAACCGAGTTATGATCTGTCCTCCAACAGATATAACTCAGGCTAGAGAAATCATCCCAATCTGAGGTGGGGGAATAACTCTTCATTATCTGCCCCTACTCAATTTAGGTAGCAGCAGCAGCAGCTCCCTTTCCAGTCCACTGTAGGATCCAGTAGGCCGTATCAGCCACCTTTTATGCAGTAGTAGAATATGCAGCAGCTTACTACAGTACCTCCTAAATCTGAGCCAACCTTGGAGGAATTGATTAAGCAAATGGCAGTGAACAACTTGCAGTTCCAGCAGAGAACAGAAGCTACCATTCAGAATTTGGAGAACCAGATTAGACAGCTTGCTAGTTCAATGAACCAATTACAGACAGAAGATTCTGATAAGTTGCCTGCACAAACTGTGGTGAATCTAAGAAATGTGAGTGCCATCACTCTCAGATCTGGTAAGACTGTTGATGCACCAAATTGTTGGTTGCAACATGGATTAGATAAGGAGAGTCAGGAGCAGCATGCCATACCAGAAATTCCATGTATCAGCAAAATAAAGAAAACAGATTCTGTCCCCACTCCTAGTGTAGTTACTGATGAGCAGGAGCAATCCGTCCCACTACCATTCCCTCAGAGGGTTGTGCAACTTAAGAAGACTTTTAAGACTGACACAAATAGGGAGATCTTGGAGACTTTTAGGAAGGTTGAGGTGAACATTCCTCTCATTAAAGCAATCAAACAAATTCCAAGATATGTCAAGTTTCTTAAGGACTTGTGCACTCACAGAAGGAGGTTAAAGGGAAATGAGAAGATCAGTATGGGGAGAAATGTGTCTGTACTTATTCAGCCTACAATGCCCCAAAAATGCAAGGATCAAGGGATTTTTACTATTCCATGCACCATAGGCAATAGCAAATTCAAAAATGCCATGTTGGATTTAGGTGCTTCAATTAATGTTATGCCTATGTCTGTGTTTAACTCTCTTGCCCTTGGACCCTTACAGAATATAGGAGTTATCATTCAGTTGGCAAACAGGAGTAATGCATACCCTGCTGGACTCATTGAAGATGTCCTTGTTAGAGTTAATGATTTGATCTTTCCTGCAGACTTCTATATTTTGGATATGAATGGAGAATCTGAATCCAGCAAAGCTCCCATCATTCTTGGCAGACCTTTCCTCAAAACTGCCAGAACCAAGATTGATGTCCATGCAGGGACTCTTTCCATGGAGTTTGGAGATAGTGTGGTCAGATTTAACATTTTGGATGCCATGAAGCACCCCATGGAGGAGCATTCTATTTTCCATATAGATTTGCTAGCCGATATAGTTGATGATAACCTGTCTGAGTTCCTTGCTGTTGATTTCCCAGATTTTGATGATTTTGATGATATTTACACTTGTTCTACTTGTATTGAGTCTGAAATGTGTAGTGTTTGTACTGAGATTGCATCCTGTTTACATGATGAATTTGATGCAGATTTTGATGCAGATTTTACAGGTTCTGAACAGTTAGATGGTGGTGTAGCTGCGAATTCCATGGAGTCAGAATGTAGCAGTTTGGATTATGTAGGGTTACAGGTTGTAGACACAGTTCCTACCACTAGGATACTTCCATCTGTAGTTCAGCCACCTACACTAGAGCTTAAGCAACTTCCACAGCACCTTAAGTATGCATACTTAGAGGATGATAAGAAGCTGCCCGTGATTATTTCTACTGCCCTCCATGCTGAGCAGGAGGAGAGGTTGTTGCAAATCCTGAAGAAGCATAAGAGAGCTATCGGATGGACCTTAGCTGACATTCCTGGCATTAGTCCTTCCATGTGCATGCACAGGATACTGCTTGAGGATGGTGCTAAGCCCGTGAGACAACCATAGAGGCGTCTCAACCCTTTGATCCTGGATGTGGTAAAGAAAGAGGTGACCAAGCTTTTGCAAGCTGGCATCATCTATCCTATATCAGATAGTGCTTGGGTGAGTCCAGTTCAAGTGGTTCCAAAGAAGTCAAGAATCATAGTAGTGAAAAATGATCGCGATGAGCTGATTCCTACTAGAGTGTAGAGTAGCTGGAGAGTTTGTATTGATTACAGGCGGCTCAACCAAGCAACCAGAAAGGATAATTTTCCTTTACCCTTTATTGATCAGATGCTTGAGTGCTAGGCTGGAAAATCTTACTACTATTTTCTTGATGGCTTTTCAGGTTATTTCCTGATCCACATAGCACCAGAGGACCAGGAGAAGACTATATTCACCTGCTCCTTTGGCACTTTTGCCTACAGGAGGATGCCTTTCAGCCTATGCAATGCCCCTGGAACTTTCCAGCGATGCATGGTAAGTATCTTTTCATACTTTTTAGAGGATTGCATTGAGGTGTTTATGGATGATTTTACTGTTTATGATTCCTCCTTTGATGCCTGTTTAGATAGTCTGGATAGAGTTTTGCATTGATGCATTGAGACTAACCTTGTTCTTAATTATGAGAAGTGTCATTTTATGGTAGAGCAGGGCATAGTCTTAGGTTATGTGATCTCTCGGAAGGGTATAGAGGTAGATCCTGCTAAAATTGATCTTATTTCCTAGTTGCCTTACCCCTCTTGTGTGCGAGAGGTTCGTTCTTTTCTTGGCCATGTAGGTTTCTACAGGCGGTTCATTAAAGATTTCAGTAAAAGGCCCTTCCAATGTCCAACTTGTTACAGAAAGATGTTGTCTTTGATTTTGATGACAAGTGTAGAGAGGCTTATGATTGCCTCAAAATAGCTCTGACCACCACTCCTATCATTTAGCCACCCGAGTGGACACTCCCTTTTGAACTCATGTGTGATGCATCTAACTATGCAGTGGGAGCTTTCCTTGCCCAAAGAGTTGGTAGGCTACCTCATGTCATCTCCTACTCTTCAAGGACTTTAGATGCTACCCAGGCTAACTATACTACCACTGAGAAAGAGTTGCTTGCTATTGTATTTGCACTTGATAAGTTTAGATCATATTTTCTTGGCTCTAAAGTGGTTATTTTTACTGATCATGCAGCTTTAAAGTTTTTGTTGAAGAAGGCAGATTCGAAGCCTCAATTGATTAGATAGATGCTGCTTCTCCAGGAGTTTGATGTGGAGATTAGAGATAGGAGTGGAACAGAGAATTTGGTGGCAGATCATTTGAACAGGATTGAAGGAGTAGTTGACCCTTCTCCTATCAGAGATGATTTTCCAGATGAGCAGCTTATGCAGCTGCATGTCACCTCACTTTCCCCTTGGTTTGCTGATTTAGTTAATTACTTGGTTACATCTATTTTTTCCCCTCATGCATCTAGATCACAGAGAGCTAAGCTTAAGAGTGATGCTAAATATTATGTTTGGGATGATCCATATTTGTGGAAATTTTGTAGTGACCAGGTGATTCGCAGATGCATACCTGACCATGAGATCCAGTCAATTCTTCATTTTTGTCATGCCTCTCATGTCGGAGGTTACTTTGGACCACAGCAGACAGCTAGGAAGGTACTGGATTCTGGATTCTACTGGCCCACCATTTTCAGAGATGCGCATCAGGTTTTCACTACTTGTGAGCAGTGCTAGAGAGCAGGAGTGGCCATTACTCACAGGCAGGAGATGCCCTAGCAGCCCATTCTTTTATGCGAGGTCTTTGATGTTTGGGGTATCGATTTTATGGGCCCTTTCCATGTTTCTTTTGGTTTTGCTTATATTGTGCTTGCGGTTGATTATGTTTCTAAATGGGTGGAAGCCAAGGCCACCAGGACGAATGATGCTCGAGTTGTTGTGGATTTTGTCAGGTCTAACATATTTTGCAGGTTTGGAGTGCCTCGCGCTATCATTAGTGACCAAGGGACTTATTTTTGTAATCGGACTATGGAGGCCTTGTTTCGGAAGTATGGGGTCGTGCATAGAGTGTCTACAGCATATCATCCTCAAACTAACGGGCAGGCCGAGGTTTCTAACCGAGAGATAAAGTAGATTTTGGAGAAGATGGTTCAGTCGAATAAGAAAGATTGGAGCCACCGGTTAGAGGATGCTCTTTGGGCTCATCGTATTGCTTACAAGACGCCTATAGGGATGTCTCCCTTTAGGGTTGTCTTTGGTAAAAGTTGCCACCTTCTGGTGGAGATAGAGCATCGTGCATATTGGGCAGTGAAGAGTTGCAACTTAGCTTTTAACCAAGCGAGTTTAGAAAGGAAGCTTCAATTGCAACAACTTGAGGAACTTCATTTGGAGGCTTATGAGAATTCCAAGATCTATAAGGAAATGACTAAGCATTTCCATGACAAGATGATTTCCCAGAAGGAGTTCTCCATTGGCCAAAAAGTGCTTTTGTTCAACTCTCGCCTTAAACTCATTCCTAGTAAGCTCCGTTCTAGGTGGGATGGTCCTTTTGTTGTCACTAACATTTTTTCTTATGGTGCAGTGGAGATTTCAAATGAAGCTACCAACAAGAGTTTCAAGGTTAATGGGCATCGTCTTAAGCCTTTTCTTGAGAGCCCCACGCACTCCGCACTTGTGGAGGAGCTCTCCTTGGACAAGCCCACCTTTCCCCAAGTACAAATTTTTCCACCTTGATGAGGGTGTTCTCTTCCCCTTGCTCTTTTATTTCACTTGTCTACTTGTCTTTTGATTTGTGTTGCCATTGAGGACAATGTGTGATTTAAGTGTGGGGGAGGGAATTTTGCTGTCTTTGTTTTCTTGTTTCTATTTTTCTATTTTTTTATTTTTCTGTTTTACTATTTTTTGTTTTGTTTTTGTTTTTGTTTTCATTTTCTTCATTTTTACATTCTCTTTTTTTTGTTTTTGCTATTTTCTATTTTTTTGTCATACAAATTTTACTATTTCTTTTTTTGTTTTTTTTTGTTCTGTTTTTCATTTTTATTTTTTTTTACTGTTTCTATTTTCTGTTTTTGTATTTTGTGTTATTTTGCTGTTTTTGTTTTTGTTTTCTTCTTTTAATTCTGTTTTCTGTTAAAAAAAAAATAAAAAGGGCCCAAATGTGTTTTGAGTTACTTTCCAATGATGTTTTGAGGTTTGTAAAGTTGATAATTGGAATTCAAGGTTCATAACATGATTGAATAAGTTTTCTTTCTTCTTGAATTTAATTTGCTTGGTGGTGAATGTTTGAATTGGTGGATCAAGTTTGATAGATGCATACCTTGTGAGATTTTGAGCCTATTGGTGGATTTAACATTTGCACCATTCTCTTCTTTCTTGTGTGATTTTCACTCATGTCATTTGATCACTTTAGAACTTGCTTAAATTCTTTTTGAGGCTACATTTTTTTCACTTGTATGCATGAACATGTTTGAGGCATTCTTTCTTGATTAACTACTTTGGCCAAATAGCTAACCTTGCATCACTTTCCCTTGTTTAACCCCCTTGAGCCTACTTGCCTATTCTTTGTTTTAGCTCATTTTGTGCCTTATGTGAAAAATCATGTTTTTACCTTTACCTTAGGGAATAGGAGAGAATTGGTTCATTTTCATTAGAGGAGCTCTTTTGATGTTCAAGTGTGGGGGTTGTGTACTTTGATGTGCAATGTGCAAGATGTTTGGTGAAATTTAAAAAAAAATAAAAAAATAGAATTAAGAAAAAGAAAAAAAAAAGAAAGAGAAAGAAAAGAAAAAGAATAAATTCAAGAAAGGTTGTGAAAGAAAAGAAGAGAAAGAAATTTGTAAAGGAGAATGTGCATTATTTGGAGTTGGGGGATAAAAATTTCATGTTTGTTACTTGTCATTTGAGTTCTTTCACAATGCTCTTTCATTCTCTTTGGTATTTATTTTGCCATATCCATATTGTTTCCTTCCCTTACCTTGGCCCTATTATAACCTTGAACAAAGTCCTCTTGATTTTTGTGTGCATGTGTTTTGAGTAGTGGAGAAGTAGAAGATAAGCAAGCTTGTGGTAGTGCAATCGTTCATGAGTTGAATTGAGTGAAATACTTACCTTGTAAACACTTGAAGGATTGAGAGTGTATCTTGTGAGGATCTTTCATTCTTGATTCATGCTTTTCAAGTTGAAGCTACCTTGCTTGTTGGTTTGAGATGTAAAGAAATTTTAATTCATGGATATTTTGTTCTTTTGAATCTTCTATTGCTCCTCTTGCTTGTAAGCTTTTGCATACTTGAATGTCATTGGAATTTGAGTCTTTTAGAGTTTTTTTTAGTTTTTGAGTTTTTACTTTTCTTGCATTCTTGTATTCTTGCATTTGCTTTTTTTTATTCCCTAGTTTTGGTCTTTTGTATTTTGCCCGGGAGTGCAAATGTTCATGTGTGGGGGAATTTGATCAATCAATTTTGAGGCATTCATTATTGCTTTATATTTGGCCTAATTGATGATAATTGTATCCAATATTATGTTTGTGGGTGAGTTTTAGATGATTGGGCCCCATTGAGCTTAGTTGTAAAAGCTTTATTAATTTTCAGAATTTAACTCATTTTGACCTTTCTGTCTTGTACAGGCCATATCTTTGGCTACAAATGTCATATTTGGATGATCTTAGTGTCCCCTAAAACCTGAGATGAAGATACACAATTTTGTGTCTAATGCAGTTTTTCTAATTCATCTAGATTCAGGGTGAAATTGAGCCTCAAAATTAGGATGCTGTTACTGTCATAAAGCTTGGACCTTCCCTCACTGATTTGGGCTTAACTCTCTCAATTTAAACCCAAATAAGGCAAATTATATGTCTCTGAAAAGCTTATTCAGAGGGCTACAGTTTGGGCTAGGGTTAGATTAGGAATTACAGAATAATTTTTAGTTACAAATAGGTTAAGGCAGAATACGGAAAGCAACCTTTTTACGAATCCTGATTTTTGAGTTTTACGATTTGAATCAAGAAACCCTTTTTCTTCTCTTTTTGTTTTCTCTATTTCGTTTTTCTCTTTTCTCGGATCTATATCTTTTCAATGGTGATGGCCATGGAAGACTAAAGATCTAATCAATCCAAGGAATTCAATGATTGTAGTTAGAGTTTTGAGTTCTTTTGTTTAATTATGATTTCTGATTGTGTTCTCTCCTCTTCTCCTTCTTCAATTGATTTATGATTATATTTTCGTATATTGAAGATAGAATTGGATTGATTAATCTGAATTTAATGGAGAATAGATCATCGATTGGTAATTTATGTTAATTCAAAATTGTGTTTAATTCAATCTTAATCAAGAATTGCGATTGTGATTCTGTTTTAGTTGATCAAATTCTAGGTGATTATCTAGTTGAATTCGAATTAACAGAGGTAAATGCATAAAGAATTCTACCCTCTTTGAACTATGATTAACTCTGCCACTTGAATTGAAGACCTTGGATTGGTGTTTCTAGTTTTGAATTTATTCCTAATTACTGTTGAATTTGTACTCTTTTACTAGACGAACAAAATCCCCTACTTATTGATAACTTCCAATATGCTTGAGAAATCCGAATTGATCCTTGGGAGATGACCTAGGTTATGCACTATGCTATATTCCATTTAAATCCTAGTCTATTTTGAGGCGAGTACGACATCACTCATCAAACACCAAAAACACCACAGTTATCCGAACCAAGGGAAAAACAAACCAAAAGGGAAACTAAAATGCCTAAAATGCTCAAGAATGCATGCAAAACAAGAACAAAACATGATGTTGTTTCACACACATCAACGCATCAGCATGTAGAACTCCAGCCATACAAAAACATCAAGAGCGAAGACAGGTGGAACATAGCGACCCCAAGCCAAAGATACTGTCACTTCCCCCACGTAGACGAAGCGCTCGGTGATCAAGTTGACGTACCAATAGTTAATGCCTCCGTGAAACCTCAGCCTGGCATACCCTAGAAAACCTCATCGGGATGCCATAGCCAAACAGAAGACTAACTTGTCCCAAGACCAAGAAACTCAGGCTCTTCCTCGCCTCGGTCTTCTAAGAAACATAAATATAAAAAACTAACATAATACTAAAAAAAGGTGAGATATTCAACATCAATACCAATTATGGTAGTAAAGAATCAGAAATGGCGCAGAACGCCTCATAGCATAGCAAACATAATAAGCAACATCAAGATACATGTAGAAACAATTTAATAATATAGATAGTCATAGCATCCTTAAAAATAAATGGTTCCACAAATCATATATATTTATGCAAGATAAATATGTGGACAGACTATGCACATGAACAAGGTACCAAAATCCTACTCCATGGATCTAGACACAAGATCGGAGAGAATGATCAAGGAGACATATTTGTAACTCGACTGTCGTGGCCAATAGTGCTATAATTTATCAATTTATCAACATGCACATCAATACATTGCACAAGACATTCTACACCAGATCGTGATATAGGACAATGTCTCGGTCCGGATCATCGGTGCGTTTGCATCAGTCTATCCCATGGCACAGAGGAACTACCAAATGTCCATTGTGAAATACCCGCATCCCGATGCCCCCAAGGTCAACAAGTGACCTACATTAGTTTATTCGCATCCACACTTACGTGTGATTCATCTCCTAGGCATATAGCCTTTTAACAGAGTCCAACGAACTTTCACAATGCATGATAACTCGATGTATAGATATACATAATTTTAATAATTGTATAACTTGTCCATAATTTCACGCCACATTAGGCTCAATCAATTATCAACAATCCTTGGTCCCATTTATGGACCCACAACAAAGTCATTGTCCAATTCTCAAGAAGGAAACCATACTTTTCCTATCAAGCCTCTCTAGGGGAAATTCTCTAGTATTTTTCATTCAACCTTTATCACTCTTAATTACATAAGCCCTTTCCTTGGTTTTAGATCAAATTCACTTAAATAAATCATTTTTATGTTCCTCACAACCTCACCTATACTCATGTTCTTTCTTTGTCCAAAAATCACTCTAGGCTATAGGATAAAGTTTTGTTCTTTGTTCCTTCCATATTATGAATTCCTAATTAAGTGTCTACTCATTTAAGTAACTAAGTTTTTAACTTGATACAAAAGTTTCACATTAAGTGCCCAATGAGGCCGTGAGCCTCCAAGGAACTAAGAATCCAACAATTTTCCATCATCTCCCTAACACGGCCTTATCCCCTAACACGGTTTGCCTAACATGGTCGTGTCCCCAAACATGGCCTGGGTCGTGTACTCCTTTGTTTGGATAGAAAAGACCCAATCTGATCCACTCAATGACACGGCCCATGTCTCCAAACACAGTCTGCCTAACACGGCCATGTCCCTAAACACGGCCTGTGCCGTGTACTCCTCTGACCTATGAAGTATTTGGCATTGTGTTTTCTAGAAAGAAACACAGTCTAGGCCGTGTCAAACAACACGGCCAGTGTATTTAAACTAGAATGTGTTTCCATTTACACATTCAAGCATTCAAGCATTCCAAATCCATCAAGTCACACAATAACAAGTATTAGCGTCATACAACACAACCAATCACAATATTACCAAGAATCACACAACAAAGTGAGCAATCCACACATGGATTCCTGACCATCAACACAAAAACGTGATCCTCACTACCAAGATAAGTTGAAGAGAATAATCTCCCTCTTACCTCAAGAGACAACAAAAGAAAGCAAGCTTCTTGAGACCTCCTTGTGATTTTCGTCCACCACCACCAACAAAACCCTAGGATAGTCAAACTCACCCAATCAACAACCAAAGCTTGAAAAGAGGAGTCCTTGATCACAAAGGTGACCAAGGATCATGAAAATGAGAAGAGAAAAGATCAAAGTCAAGGATTTTACCTCAAAGCTTCAAGTTTTTGGGCTTGATAGAAAATGATGAAGATAGAGGAATCAAGAGATGATCACTAAAGAGAAAAGCTTCAAGATGATGAGAGGAGTCAAGATTCTAGGTTAGCTTGAGCAAACAAGCTTGGATGGCCATAAATGGTGTTGGAGCCGTGAGAGTGGAAAGAAAATAAAGAAGAAGAAGTGTAAGAGAAAAGAAAAAGTGAGAGAAAGAAAAAGTGATATTTTATTTGAAATGGAAAAAGGTGATAGGTGATTGGAAAAGATGACAACTTTTTGGTCATCTTCCCCCCCCAAAACCGTGTGGCACAAAAAGGAGGAGAGAGGGAAGTGGCTTCCTTGAGAAGCTTGGCACAAAGCTTCCTTGAGAAGCTTCATATAGTTTTTGATAAAATGAATGGTGATGTCATGGTGATGATGTCATCTTAGTGATGTCATTAAAGTGCTCTCTAGAAAAGATGATTAACACTCTGCTAGAGCTATTATCCAGTAGATCAAGGTTACAATTAGCAGAAACAGTATTTATTATCCATTAGATAATAAAATATATCACAATTTTATTTATCAGATAAAATCTCATAAAATAAAAATTTTGTAAACTGTGTCCGGTCACATGTTTAGCAAGATCCCCCATAGGCATTCCCACATTCCAAAGTTTTTTGGCCTCAGGAGAAATATTTTATTTTCCTGGCCTCACTCAGCACGCACGCAAATTAAGAAAAATAGTAAAATAATCAAACAATTCAAATAATTTCAGAAAATTCTCAAAATCATAAATATTATGAAATAAATATATATCATGAAACAAGCAATTTTCGGGGTGTTACAACTCTTCCCTTCTAAAAAGAAATTTTGTCCTCGAAATTTTCATACCTCAAAATAAATGTGGATGTTATTCCTTCATCTTGTCCTCTAACTCCCATGTCGCATTTTCGGTTACGTCATTCCAAATCACTTTCACCAATGGAATCTCCTTTCCTCTGAGTCGCTTCACTTTCCTATCCTCAACCCTTACGAGAAGTGTCTCATAGGTCAAATTATCTTTTAATTGTTCTGTATCCGGTGCTATGACATGGTTTAGATCAGGAATGTATTTTCACAATTGCGACACGTGAAAGACATTGTGAAGGTAAGAAAGAAAAGGTGATAAAGCTATTTGGTAAGCTACTGGACCTATCTGACGAAGAATTTGATAAGGTCCAATGAATTTTGGAGTAAGTTTTTCTGTATTTAAGAACTCAGCTAACCCCAGTTGTGGGTGTGACTTTCAAAAACACATGCTCGCCTTCTTCAAACTCAAGAGGCTTCCTCCTTTTATCTACATAGCTTTCCTGCCGACTCTGAGCTGACCACATCCTTTCCTGAATCATCTTAACCTTCTCCATTGTTTGCTGCACAAGATCAAGTCTGATCGTAAGGTGCTCCCCATCTTGGTACCAACACAAAGGTGTTTTGTACCGTTGTTCGTATCAAGCCTTATAGGGTGCCGTCCCTATGCTCGAGTGAAAATTGTTATTGTAGGTGAATTCTATCAAAGACAAAACTTCATCCCAACTTCCAGTCTGTTCTAGAGTACAAGCTCTCAGTAGATCTTCCAGTGATTCGATCGTCCTTTCTGATTGACCATCGGTTTGAGGATGATAAGCAGAACTCAATTGAAGTTTTGTTCCCATTATTTCTTGAAGACTCTACCAAAACCTCGATGTGAACCTCTGATCTCTATCAGAGATAATACTGGAAGGCACACCATGAAGTCTAACAATCTCGCCAATATACTGTTGGGCTAACCTTTCCATCGGATATCGTATGTTGATTAGTAAGAAGTGAGCAGACTTCGTAAGCTGATCCATAATTTCCCATATTGAGTCGTAACCTTTTCGGGTCTTCGGTAATCCAACCATAAAATCCATCGCGATGCCATCCTATTTTCATTCGGGAATAGTTAAGGGTTGCAATATACCTGAAGGTCTCTGATGTTCAACCTTGGCCTTCTGACAAACCAGACAAGATGACATGTACTTGGAAACATCCCTCTTCAGTCCATGCCACTAGAATAACTGTTTCAAATCTTGGTACATTTTAGTCATTCCAGGGTGTATACTTAACTGGCTCGTGTGGGCTTCATCAAGAATTAATTTCCTCAGCTCTGGATCACTAGGCACACAAACTCTGCCCTTGAACCTCAGAATACCGTCATGTCCTTCTTGAACTGTTGACATAATATCTCACTTCATCAACTCCCTCTCAGTTTGCAGAAACTCATCATCCTTCTGTTTCTCTCAGATTTCTTCCATCAATTCACTTGAGATAGTAACCATATTCAAACAAATCTTCCCCAGTGTCAATTCCATAGTCTTCCATATATTCTGAAATTATTCTATTAATTCCTTTTCCTTGATCATCATAGCAGAGATACTTAACATCTTTCTACTAAAAGCGTCTACCACCACGTTTGCCTTTCCAGGATGATATTAGAGTTGAAAATCATAGTCCTTCAAAAATTCTAGCCACCTCCTTTGCCTCATGCTCATCTCCTTTTGATCGAACAGGTACTTCAAACTCTTATGATCACTATAGACGTTGAATTTTCTTCCATACAGAAAATGCCTCTATATTTTCAAAGCAAACACCATCGCTGCTAACTCCAGGTCATGCGTAGGATAATTCTTTTCATGTATTCTCAACTGTCTTGAAGCATAAGCCACCACTTTCCTATTTTGCATGAGCACGCATCCTAATCCTTGATTTGAAGTATCACAATATACTTCAAAGGGTTCATTGGGATCAGGTAGAACCAAAACTGGGGAAGTAGTCAGTCGTCTCTTCAATTCTAAAAAATCTTTTCACAATCATCGGTCCATACAAAGGCTTGGTTCTTTCTCGTAAGTTAAGTGAGAGGTCCTACTATCTTAGAAAATCCTTCAATGAATCTTCGATAATAACAAGCTAATCCCATGAAGCTACGGATCTCTGTCACAGTCTTCGGTCTTTCCTACTGTAGAACTGCTTCAACTTTTGACGGATCCACTGCAATTCCATCCTTCGAGATCATATGAACCAAAAACTTAACCTCTTCCAACCTGTTGGAGGAGAAAATAAAGATTTGGCAATCCATCAGTTGGATGATGGTTTTGAAGAAATTTTCTAAGTATAGAGCCGACAGAAATGCTAAATGGCGAAATCGACGGAAATGTTGAATAAGAGAAAGATCTTAATGTGGCTATAAGGTATTGATGTCAGATAGAAGAATAATTTGACAAAAAGAGTACATTGAGTCGACAAAGAATGATCAAAGCAGTTAAGTATTGGTTCTGTCGGAAAATGGGTACTTGCTGGTGGAAAAAACTACTCAAACGTGTTGATCTTTTAGGGTGTCAGTTATTTTTAATTTTGTCTATAAATATCAATAGTCATGATGTAAAAAAGAGAGGTTATTTGCTGATACATAATCCTAAACATCTCAACCCGAGCAGATTAAAGGATTCTGATCCAAGTATGCCTTCCCTTTTTCATTTCAAGTCATTTAAAATTAATGCAATGTTCTTTTAAAGTTCTTTATTTTCCAGTCTTGTTCTTTAAATTTCCTTTACATTTCTGCGTATTTTTACTTGCTTTTCTTTACTATTTTTTTATTTAAATTCTGCACTTTAATTTTACATCATTTACACACTTTCAATTAATTTTCTACATCTTTAAATTCCTGTTGAGTTTCTTTAATTTTCTTTAATCTTTTTAAAGTTTCTTTTCTGAATTTTCTACTTATTTATTTCAAATCTCTTAAATTCCTTTTATTTATTGTTAAAATCATTTTTAAAATAAGATTACCATATAACTCGAAATCCACATTCATTTGATTTTCATTATTTGTTTGTTGAAATTGTTACTAAGTCTTTAAACTAAAATTCCACTTAAACAAATTGGCACGCCCGGTGGGATGAGTTTAGAGTAACTCGTAGTGTCATAGGAAATGGTTTTATGCATCTAAGAAGTAGAAAATTTATCTACTCTTCTCAAAATACGCAAACCATGAGTAATGTAAGTAGTCAGGCGTCGGATATACCTTCGATAGTCATTACTGTGCCACCCTCGACCGTCGCTAGTACTGGTCTGGTGGAGGATGTTATAGCAAATGGTACTCTCAGGAGTAATCTAGTAGTAGAACAAGTGTTTCCTGGAATGACTCAGCCATCGCCGAGTCAGCTAAGTAACTAAAGCATAATAAACTCAAATTCAAGGTTTATGCCCCAATATGGGTTGCCACCGAATTATGTGCCTCCTATCATGGCACAAATGGGACTTGGCTCCACTTTGGCTAATATTGTCGGCCAACCAATGGTTTTACAAGGCCAACCATAGATAAATTCGGCCTTGGCAAGTTTTGGTAGCTAAGGAGTGAGGGTTGCAGGCACAAGCAATCCAACTCTCTTTCGACAAGAAAGATTGAATTTGGAACCAGTTTTTCCAAA
The DNA here is from genome assembly GCA_029884595.1 of Ormosia semicastrata. Taxonomy (NCBI): domain Eukaryota; kingdom Viridiplantae; phylum Streptophyta; class Magnoliopsida; order Fabales; family Fabaceae; genus Ormosia; species Ormosia semicastrata. Next base: position 59,698,382 of record JAQQTO010000063.1, read on the forward strand.
TATGTCGAGAGATAATCCCAAAAGTGTAACAGGGCCAACTATAAATTCTTTGGCTAGCTTTCGACAACAAATGGATGAAAGCAACCATGACATGGTGCATATGTTCACTCAGCAAATGGGTGCCATGATTACGCCAATCATGGAAAATACAAATAATGTTTGCAGCGCATTGGCTCAGCAAATGGCAAGGCTAAACCAAGCCTTGGGAGTATGTGATTTGGCCAATGACAATATTAAAGGAGCCCAGCCTGGGGTGAATAGAGAAATGGTTGCACCTCAGGAAAATGTGGGGCAAAATCAACAAAACTTAAAACAACCTGGGCAAAATGATTAGCCATGCTTGGAATATGGAAATGTCCATGTGTTCCATCGAGGAAATGAAGATCAAATGGCTAGAAATGATGTAGCCATGAGCTTTGACAAAATCTTGGGGGGCACCAAGTGGTTGAACAAAATGTAAACCAAGTAGTGGAGCAAGTTTTGAATAGAAGCTTCAATATTGGCTATGCCAACTAGCCATATTTTGTATCAGTGTTTCCTGAGTGGGTCCAACAGGTAGAAATGCCTAAAGAAATTAAGATTCCTAAACTCTCTAAGTTTGTAGAAGAAAGTAAGGAATCGACCGTTGAACATATTGCACGGTTTACAATAGAGATGAGGGAGTTGGCTACTGTTGAAGGCCTTAAAATGAGATTCTTCCCAAGTTCCCTTACAAAGAATGCTTTTTCCTGGTTCTCGACATTGAGACCAAATTCAGTCCACTCCTGGGCTCAATTGGAAAGAAGCTTTCATGATCAATTCTTTAGAGGAGATTTGAAAGTGGGACTTACAGATCTCTTTAGTATCAAAATGATATATAATGAAATTATCGATGACTATCTTGCTAGGTTTTGACAAATGAGGAGTAGATGTTTTACCCCTATAACTGAGGTAGAAATAGTAAATATAGCTACAGGTGGTATAGATTATTATATAAGGAAGAAATTAGTGAATCAACATCTGGTTGATCTTGCCCAAGTAGGTGAAAAAGTTTAGCAAATAGAATAACTAAAAGTTGAAAAAATTCAAAAATAGAAAAGATTTCTTAAAAGAGAAAAAGTAGCATTTGTTGGATTAAGTGAATCCGACAATGAGTTTGAAGGCAGCGATGATAAGTTCGAAGTCAACATTGCTAAACTTCAGAACGGTCCTCCTTATGTTTGCCAGGCTTTACAGCCTACTAGAAACAAGGAGAAAATGGGTTATGTCAGTAGAAAAACATATACATTTGACGTAACCAAAGCCGACAAGATTTTTGATTTGTTATTAAAAGACAAACAGATTAAGCTGTCGGAAGGACATAGGTTGCTAAAGTTTGATGAAATAAAAGACTAAAAATATTGTAAATTTCATAAAAATTTCGATCATGTTGCTAATGAATGTGTTCTTTTCAGAGATGTAATTCAAAAAGCAATTATGGATGGATGTTTGAAGTTTACAAATAAGCTTAAAGCAGATATGAAAGTTGACACAGATCCGTTTCAGGCTGAAGTATCTTGTGCTGATCAGCAAGTTCCTTTCAATGTTGGGATGCTCAACATAAAGAAGTTACAAGAGTTCGACGTGGATACAAAGGATGTAATCAACATATATCCAATGCCAAGTGAGTCTCTCGAGGCATTTCTTTAGAGAAAGAAAGAAGAAGGCAAGGTCAGGTTGTGCCCAAGATGTAACACAGTATACGATGATCTTACTGTGAAGAAAGCTGCTGAAGAACAACCAAATGACCAGCAGGGTAAGAAGAAGGTTCTCGACAAGAAAACCTAGAAATCACAGAAGTCTTTTCATGCTCCAAGGCCAAGGCTAGTCTACGTGCCTAAGCCTAACATGAATGGTTAGTTAGTCGAACCACATTGGTTTATGGGAAACAGAGCTCACGTCGGACCAGTTAAGACCAGGGCACCACCTGCTAATGCTGCCGTAAATAGGTGGATGAAGAATTCTGTAATGGCTAGACATACATATTTTCGATCAAATGTGTCTGCCAAGAGGAGTAACTTTCAAAGAGATCAATATTTTTGGAATGAAGACTACAAGAATGGCAGGATTAATCCAGGAAAAACCTCGATTGGCCAAAATGTAGTAGGGCCATCAAAGGTTCTTCCAATGTCGAAGAGTAAGAAAAGGAGATTGCAGAGATTAAGACAAGCACAAAAGAGAAGAGATATGGCTGAAGGGTTAGTGATCAAGGAGCAGCCCGTAGAAATAGGTTGTTTGGTAGTCAAAAGGAAGCCAGTGCTTAATCAGGATAAAGACAATAGAAAGTTAAAAAGTATTGTTACTAAGGGATCATTTCCAGGGGAGCCGACAATAAATAAAGTTAGACGGCTTGATACGGATGATAAATCCCGACAAGAAAGGTTGGCAGAAATAAGAAATGGTACGTAGGTTCAAAGGCCAATTCCAAATAAAACAAAGAGGAAATGGCCAATTAGACTGATAGCAGCAGAGAGAGAAGCAAGAAAGAATAGTTTACCAGTCGAAAATGATAAGGAGTTAGTCAGCTCGAAAGTTGTAAAACTGATAATGAGAAAGGAGCAGACTAAAGACTTTGGAATTGGAAATAGTAAGAATATTGAAGACTAGTCGAAAAAAAATCAAGAGAATCTTAGAGGATCCTGATCAAGATGTTGAGTGGAGGAAAAAGGTACTCTACATAAGTAAAGAGAAAGAAAGATTGGCAAAGCCTGATTGCCAAAGTATGGACTTGGCAGCCGATAAAGTTATTCAGGCCTTAAATGATCCAGATGATCTATTAGGCCTTGGTGACAATGAGTTCGATATGGACATTAACTGGGAGGGTGACTTGGATGATATCTTGGCGGCTATGGATAGTAGTTTGCCGTCAAAAGATTATTTCAGAATTGGAAGGCATGTAAGTGATGAAGAGCTGTCCGATGAAGAGGAATTCTTAAAGTCAATGAATATAAATTTAGTTTCAGTGTTACCTGTAGATTTTGAAGGGTATCACGAAATTGAGTACACTGGGAAAATGAAGAGGATTTAGATGACCTGGATGATCATTGGCTTCTTTTCCAGGACAATATGATAACAGTCTTCGACAATATAGCTCAGCTCGAAAAACTGACAGAAGACCAGAAGTCTCATTTACGACTATTGCACATCAAGGCTCTATTAGAAGGAAAACTCACCAATAGAGTTTTGATCAACGGGGGGCCAACTATTAATTTAATCCCAAGGACAATGCTCAAAAAACTTAGGAAAGATGAGTCAGATTTGATGTCGACGAACATGGTAGTTACTATTTCAGTGGCAAAACCTCCCCGTTGGACGGAGTGGTGATGTTGAAAGTACAAGTAGGATCTGTTGCAAGGCTAACGCTATTTGTGGTAATTTCAACGAAGTCAAGTTACAATCTTTTGTTAAGAAGGGATTGGATTCATGCCTTCGGAGCAATACCATCAACGGTTCATCAAAAGCTCATTCTTTGGAATGAAGATGACCAAGTTGAAATAATAAAGGCAGACGCCAATCCTTGTTATCTCCAGCAGCTTCATGTCGATTTCAGAATATATGCTCCAAGTGTTAAACCAGTAACAACAAATGGTAGAGTCATTAACAAATATGCACTCGAAGTTTGCTTGAAAGATCAGTTTGGTATACGGCTGGTGAAGAAGGCCAAAGAAGATCAGCCAAGCACTAGTTATGAATGTTAAGGATCACTCAGAAAGATTGTTGGCTTATTTAGCCGACAAGGTAATATACTCTGTTGAAAGTATGTTGTCGGATTGTGTAATTGATGATGGTTTTTTAGGTTTTGAAAAAGGGCTTGATGAGAAGCAGAATGTAGAAATGGAAGATCATTTGGGAGAAATAAACTTGGGCTCTGAAACAGACAGGAAGCCTATCTTTGTGAGCTCATTTCTGCCAAAGGAATTCAAAGAAAAGCTTGTCGAATTAATTATGGAATATAAAGATTGTTTTGCCTGGGATTATGATGAAATGCCTGGATTGAGTAGAGATCTTGTCTAGCACAGATTGCCTCTGAAAGAAGGATACAGACCTGTCAAGCAAGCTAACAGGAAATTTGTGCTTGAGGTGATCTTAAAGATAAAAGAAGAAGTTGAAAGATTGCTCAAAGCCAAATTCATCAGAACAGCCAGGTATGTTGAATGGCTTTCTAATATTGTTTCTGTAATCAAGAAAAATGGCAAGTTAAGAATATGTGTAGATTTTAGAAATTTGAACACTGCCACACCTAAATATGAGTATCCAATGCCAATTGTGGACATGTTAGTTGATGCCACATCTGGACATGAATTATTAAGTTTTATAGATGGTCATGCAAGTTATAACCAAATTTTTATAGCCGAGGAGGACGTGTCGAAAACTGCCTTCAGATGTCTAGGAGCTATTAGGACATTTGAATGGGTAGTCATACCTTTCGGTTTGAAGAATGCAGGGGCCACCTATCAGAGAGCAATGAATATAATTTTCCATACTGTCATCAGGAAATTTATGGAAGTATACATCGATGATGTCATTGTGAAGTCAGAAACGAAGGAAAGCCATTTGACGAACTTGAGGCAAGCTTTCAACAAGATGAGGAAGCACAGCCTTAAGATGAATCCAGAAAAATGTGGTTTTGGAGTGTTGACTGCTAAATTCTTGGGTTTCTTAGTCGATAAAAAAGGTATAGAAGTGGACAAGAATAAAGCCAAGGCAGTTTTGGAGGCCACACCACCGACAAACAAAAAAGAATTACAATCTTTTTTAGGAAAAGTTAATTTCCTAAGAAGATTTATATCCAACTTATCGGGAAGAACCAGAGTTTTTGCTCCATTGATCAAGTTGAAGGCTGAATAGGATTTTGTATGGGAACCTTGCCACCAAGAAGCCTTTGACTACATAAAGCAGTATTTGACAAAACCACCAGTCATGATGCCTCCAGTGCCCCGTCGACCATTGAAATTGTATATATCAACATCAGAAGAAACCATTGGAAGTATGTTGGCTCAAGAAGATGTAAATGGCATCGAGAGAGCCGTGTATTATCTTAGTCAAGTTTTAAATGATGTTGAGAGAAGATATAGTGCAATAGAGAAACTTTGTTTAGCATTGTACTTCTTATGTACTAAACTTAAATATTACATGATGCCTTGTAATGTACTGGTTATGTCAAAAACTGATGTAATAAAATATCTGTTATCAAAACCAGTGTTAAATGGTTGTATTGAAAAATGGACTATTGCTTTGTTAGAATTTTCTTTACAATATGTACTAATCAGAGCAGTAAAAGGCCAAGCAATTGCTGACTTCTTGGCCAACCATCCTTGTTTAGATATAGATAACATAAATGTTGTCGGTTTAAAACCTTGGTGTTTATATTTTGATGGTTCAAGGCATCAGAATGGAATTAGAGTAGGGATTATAGCTGTTTCCGCTCAAGGTACTCCAACTAGGTTCATGTTTGAACTTAAGTATACATGTTCCAACAATGAGGCTGAATATGAAGCCTTAATTATCGGATTGGAAATATTAGTAGAAATGAAAGCACATAATGTGCATATATTTGGTGATTCACAGCTAGTCGTTAAACAGCTTGCCCAAGAATATAAATGTGTTAGTGAAAATCTAATGAAATATTATATTGTGTTGAGCAAGTTAATGAAGCAATTCGATGAGGTAACTGTCGAATACATTTCTAGAGGTTTAAATGAAGAAGCTAATGAATTAGCCCAAATAGCCTCTGGGTATAGGCTTTCATCCAAGGTTCTTACAAATCTAATGGAAATAAAGGAACTTTTATATCCATTAGAGGAAAGAGATATACTACAAAATGACATTTCGACGATTAATGACTGGAGACAGCCAATACTAAGTTATTTGGAAAATCCAAGTCAATATGTGAATAGAAAGCTAAGGTATAGAGCGTCGAAGTTTGTAGTATTAGGGGGAGCCTTGTATAGAAAGTTTATCGATAGAAATTTAGAAGTTTACCTGAGTGAAGCAGAGGCTTATATTGCCTTGGCAGAAGTCCACGAAGGAATTTGTGGAGCTCATCAGGCAGGTGAAAAGATGAAATGAGTCCTTCGACATCAAAGGTACTATTGGCCAACACTGGTTAGGGATTGTATAATGTTTGCCAAGTCTTATGAAGAGTGTCAAAGACATGGCCATATACAAAATGTTTCCGCTAGTGAATTGCATTCTATAGTTAAACCATGGCCTTTTAGAGGATGGACTTTGGATTTAATTGGCCAAATTCATCCTGCCTCATCGAAGGGACACAAATATATTTTAGTAGGAGTAAATTACTTCACCAAATGGGTTGAGGCTATAGCCTTAAAGGATGTAACCCAGCAAGATGTGATTGACTTTATTGAAGATAGTATAGTTTGTCAGTTTGGAATACCACAAACTTTGACAACCGACCAAGGATCAGTATTCATTGAAAAGAAAGTTGTCGAATATATCAATTCAAGGAAAATTAAAATGCTCACGTCGACGCCATATTATGCCCAGGCAAATGGCCAGGTAGAGGCCATGAATAAAATAATCATTAGTCTGATTAAAAAACATATTGGTCGGTAACCTAGAAATTGGCATAATACTCTTAATCAAGTTCTTTGGGCATATAGAAACTCACTAAGAGAAGCAACAGGCACATCACCATACAAGTTGGTATATGGTCATGATGCAGTCTTGCCCGTTGAAATTAATCTTCAACCAATTTGTATCCAAAAGCAAGATGAGTTACCAGTCGAGCATTTGTAACACCCCAATTTTTGGGTAAAAGACCAATGTGTCCTTATTTTACTGTTTCTTATTTTTCTGTATGAAATACAGACGTATAATACTGTCTGTTATTTTATTTGACCGTTTTGAGTGTTTTGCTTCGTGATGGGGAAAAATGGAAAAATGACCATTTCATCCCGAATGTACTGTTTTTAGTTTTTCTACATGATACAGTGTTTGATATTACTGTCTGTGATTTTATTTGGACTTTTTGTGAGATTTGCTCGGGACGGAAAATAATAATTTTTAAATGGTCGGAAAAATATTATTTTAATTAATTAGAGTTGGGGATCTTACTAAACCCAATTGATTGATATATAAATTAGTTTCGTAATTTTTAGAATTTAGCGTGTGATAAAATAATTTTTAGTATTATTTTATTACTCAAGTATAAATTTTGACAGTGGACCCGACATCTTGTGTGTGGGACTCACGTATAAATAAGGTAACCAATAGAAACAAGAAACTTGGACCAATAGAAATAAGACACATGGAAGTCAAAGTAATAAAGACAAAGTCAACAAAAGTGGCTTGACCATTTTGGACCATTAGATGCAATCTTGATGACTATAGATTTAATGAATGGTTAGGATTGAATCTTGGTGGATAAGCTTGAATGATAACCATAGATTTGATGAATGGATTAGATTGAATCTTGATGGATAAGCTTGGATGATGACCATGGATTTGATCAATGGATAGGATTAAAAGATGAATCAATGGCTAGGATTAAGTCAAAAGTTGTAGGTTTGACTTTAGGATTAGTAGCTAATTAAGCTTAGTTTGAGTAGATTAATTACTTAATTAGCAAATTAATTAAACTAGTTTAGTTATAAAATAATTATAATCTAAATATTAATTAGATGTGCTAATATTGTTTAGAGATTATAAAATATGTAATTATTTGTCTAATTAACTAGTTATGTAATTAGATAAACAATTAAGTAAACTAGTTTAATTCTTAACTAATTATAATCTAAAATATTAATTAGAGATCCTAATATTAATTAAAGGTTATGGTATATGTTAGTATATATTAGATATATTAGTCATATGATTAGAATGCTAATTAGGATTTAATTAGGATATTTAGCCAAATAAATTTCCTAATTGATTAACATGTAAATAAAACAAATTGAATTCTTAATTAATGAAGGACTTACACGGTTGGGCAGCTGCATAAGGAGGCAAAAATGGAATATTCAAGAACATGTGACAAGGCTTGGAGTAGCCAATAGGAAACAAGCTTAGTGATTAAGATTTAATCTTGACCCTTGATGGATTCTAAGGCTTGGATGGAGTCTTGGAGAGTCAAAATTGATGGCCTTTTTGCATGTGATTCCACGGCAATTCATTTTGAAGGAATTCTACAATTAGCCAATTCACAAAGTGAGTTTATGTAGAAGACTTTGTGAATTCACGTAAAAGGCCAAATTGAATGAAATGAAGACTAGTCAACATTGGTTTCTTTTCTTTGTTGCATTCCACGGCAAAGCTAATTTTTGTGAAGCCAATATTATAATTTAATTTTTAACATTTTTTTTGTCAATTAAACCAAGTAAAACAAAGTCAATATTGGTGGCCTTTCATTTGATTTCTACGGCCAAGGCAAGGGAGGAGCTTTGGAAGGTTCAAGACAAGCTTTGTCATGGCTATGACTAGGCTTGGTTCAACCAATCACAAGCACCCTTGGAGGCCAAGACATTATCTCAACCATTGAGTGGATGAATGGCTAGGATTAGTTTTTGAAATTAACTAAAGCCTTAAGGCCTTATTCCTTCTCACTTTTTCCTACGGCTGCACACTTGAGAAAATACCAAATATTTCTTCGTTCTCTCCTTTTCTTCCAAGCTCACGTAGAAGGACTTCTTGGAGCACCATTCGGTCTTCACTTCCAAACCACACCATCCAATCTTTAATCCTTCATCTCTTGATTTTATTTTAATTCAAGTTGTGCTTTAACTATTTCTTCTCCTATTTTCTTCTCTTTTATTCGGTCAATATCTCAACCCACATACTCACTCCCTTATAATTTTTATCAACACCATTACCTAAAGCCTAACACCATTCTAAGCAATTTTTATTCTCAAGGTTTTGCTAAAAAACCACTCTAGCTAGTCAAACTCAAGCTTTTTGCTTACTTCCCTAAAGGTGAGTTTTGATTTCTTTGGTTTAAATCTTGATTTTTAAAATTTTTAACCATGATTGTTCCATGGTTTTTCCATATTAAACCTTGTATGAGTTTTTACTAATTGTTTTAAATTGTTAGGATTTTGTTTGGAAGCTACCCGAAATTTCAAGGAGAAGGAGGAGACTAAGGTTATTTTGCTTCAAGAGGTAAGAGGGAGATTACCCACATCAACCATGTGTTGGTGGTGAGGAATGTTTTTGTCTGTGTATGAAGAATCCATGAGGATTTGGTTTGTGTAATTGTGGTGGTTTGAATTGTTGTGGCTTGTGTTAATTATTTGATTATTTAAGTGTTTTTCGGTTGGTGATTTATTTATTTTTATATGCATGATTATAGCTTTAGAATATTTTGCATGCCTGTAGTGTTGAAATATGTGGCATATGTATTGTATGTGTTATTATAATGTTAGAAATGCATGAGCATTCCAAAGAATGCAAAACCCTAGGTTCGGTCATACCATTGAATGGAAGGAATTAAGGTGATTTATAATGTTTTTAATGAATATCAAGTGAATTCAAGTGAATTAGAACAAAGAAATGAATTTTTGGAATTTTATTTATACTATGAGATTTTCGGCCAACATGCCAAAAAGTGAGAAAAATTGGATTCTAAATAATCTAAGGTAAGTAAGCATGTTAAAGGAAATTTTATCAAAATGTTTTGATTATTAAAAATGAAATGGTTGAATTGAATTTTAGAAACTAATTTAAGTATTGTTAGTATTTACAAAGATCATACATTAATTTGAAATATTTTACAGTAGCTTGAAAAATATTTTAAATGGTTTTAAATTGCTTAATAATTTTGTTTATTAGTCAAAAACTGTTTATTTGAGGAAAACGGAAAAGAAAATGATTTAAAAAGCTTACGCGATTGAGAAAATGATATAAAAATATTACGCGATTGAGAAAACAGCAAATTACATTTACGCGATTTGGAAATGTGATGTATATTGTGAAAACGGCAAGATTTTGAAAATGAAATAAAATTTTTATGCGATTGACTAAAACACAAATTTTCTTGTTGGGCCAATGTGGTGGACCCGGATATGTGGAAAATTATAGTGCGCCAAGTGGGTGCGTATTTTGATTTGGTTATATGTGGAAAAGATAGTGCGCCAAGTGGGAGCGTACTGTATTTTGAGATTTATGCCATTGAGGGCATTTATGTAATTATTTATGCCATTGAGGGCGCTTATGTAATTATTTTCGCTATTGAGGGCGTTTTTGACATTATTTGAAATCGAGGGTGTTTTTGTGATTATTTAAAGTTTGATGGCATTTTTGTAAATAATGAAAAGTTTGATGGCATTTTTATATATAATGGAAGTTTAGTGGCGTTTTTGTAAATAATGGAGATTTGATGGTATTTTTGTAAATAATTGAAAATTGATGGCACATATATAAATAATTGAAACATGAGGATATTTTGGTAATTACGCATTTGTTCATGCATTGAGTCGTGCCAAATTGGTGATTTGATTGACGAGATGAATAACATCGTGTTGTCGATGTGATAGGCATAGTGTGTTCGAGTTCGATATGGACTTGGAGTTCATAGTGTGCATTATTCCATATGTGGACAGGAGGTAGCTCCTTCTGGGCTGTGGTGCGTGACAACACACTTATGTTCTCGACAAGCACTATCCTTAATCAAGTTTTGAGAGGACTATTGGACTGCCTGTAGTATACAATTATTTGACTGTGTGTCTGGGTTGTATGCTATGCCATTGTTTTTATTATGATTATTTTTCGTGGGCTATAGACACAAAGTTTTGACAAAGGCAATAGCAATCACAACGGTCACTATAGACACAAAGTTTTGACAAAGGTAATAGTGGTCGGGGTAGCCAAAGCTATAGACACAAAGTTTTGACAGTGCAATAGCTGGATTGGCAGGCAAGTACTAATAGAAGTCTCAACTCATTCTCTCGATATCGTTGTGTGTATTGTAGCTCCATGGAGTAGGATTGTGTCATATTGCATATGTTTATATGTGGTACATTATTATCTTTTATCTGTGATCGTTTACCTATGATCTTTTATTTGGGATATTATATGTTGATATTGCATTTAATCTTTATTCTATATTATTATGATTTATTGTTATGGCATTTTATAGTGTGAATTGTTATATCTATCCTGGTAATGTTATTGTGGTTTATTCGATTATAATATATGCTTATTAGAATTAATTGTAAATCGATAATATGACTAAATTCATGTATTGACTGTGTGTATGGAATGATCTAGTCATTCGTATCATTCTTTGCTACCGTACTGGTAAAGGTGAAAGGGGATCTCACCTCTTTATTGTATTGTTTTGTTTGGTTTGTATTGTTTAAATTCGTGTAGTAGGCGAAGCGTATTTTAAGACTTATTGGAGACAATATTCTGAAGATGGTGACAGCGTCAAGAAGTAATCTTCCAAGTTTCAACATGATGCAGTTGGTGAAGAAATGGAATTTTTTTTAGTTGAGTTTTATTCTTCCTCGTTAGTGTTATTACCGTGCTATTAGTAGTAACTTTCTTTGGGTTTACTACTGTTTCTCTGAGTCTGTAATTTTCATGTTTTAATTTATTGTTGATTATTTTGTGATGTATATGGCATATGTATGTTAATCAGTTCAATCTAATTTCATTGTTACTCTTAATTTTTGGTAAGTTTATATTTCTGCGAAAAAGAAATTTTAAAATTTGTATTTTGAAACTCAAGCTTTTATAAAATAATTATAATTGGTTTAAGTTTTTATTTTAAAATGTGACGCTCTAGGGAGGGTGTTACATTAGTTGGTATCAGAGCACGGTTAGAGTCTTTTTGGGGTTTGTGGTTAGGTCTGTCTTGTTTTTGTTGTGTAACTCTCTGTGTTTGGACTCCGAGAGGAGACAACGTTGTTTGAGATGGTTACTTTGGTTTCCATTGTATTATGATTCATCTGTCTTTGAAGAAAGGCGATGATTTGTAGTAAACGTACACGTGAGGAAGCAGGATGTGTTTCGACATCTCAAGTGGAATGGAACAACGATTCATCAAGTGGAGCAAAAGTGTTTTAGACTAAGGATCTAAATAAAGAAGTATGTATCATAAAAAGGTGATCTTTTAACTATACTGTATAATTCCGAAGGTAACCTATTTCTTTATGGCATATAATTGTGTGGGTCAATTAGAGTTTTCTGTGTCTTCATTATCTTTTGACCTGGTTGTTTCTATTTCTGGTTCTAAAACATGTGGTTGAGTACTTGAGTTGCTTAAACCATCCTAAGTCTGTTAAATAATTGCATTTTTTCTGTTGATTCAATTTATATGCTTCTTTCTCAAAACAGACACAATCTAAAAATATGGATTGGGTATTTTTCTAACCATCCATGCTCTGTTAGACCAGTTGGTCAAATTGTTCAAGTTAAAAAGTTTACTTCTAAATTCAACAGACCATATCAATTTCTTTATTGGATAGGTTCGGTGGTATGGATGATTCTATCATCTCTTGTTTCTATGTCTTTATGATATCTTTCATATGACGCATTTGCGAAATGTACTTTGGTTTAACCCATTCTTTTATGACTAATTGACTATTTGGGTTAATTAGAATTACTGGTATCTTTGTTACCTTTTAACTTATCTATTTCTACTTTTGTTATCAAATCCGTTATTACTATCTAGTTCCTTAAATAATCTTTTCGGTTAATCTAAATTGTCTACCTCTTTCATAGGATAGATGTGATCTTATATATGGATTGGTTATTTTAATCATATCCTGTAAATTGTTTCAGTAGAATTTTAGTGTCTCAGAAAACTCATTCTTAAAATCGGGTAATGTCAAATTCTTTGTTGGACATGTCTGGTAACAATTCAGATAGTTTCTCTACCTTTTCTTTCTAAATCTTTATAATATCTTTTCGTATATTGAAATTGCAAAAGAAAGGATATTCAGAGTTAAAATCGTGTCATAGTATCAGATACAGTATTGTTAAAAAGAGAACTTGTATTGTGAGACACTTCCTGTTAAAAGCAAAGGCAAGAGAGTGAAGCTGTACAAAGGCATGGAAATTTCAAGTGATACTGATCAGAGTGGCGTAGCGGAAGCGTGGTGGATAGTATCTTTCATCCTTCTCTCGACAGAATTGTCATTATCTTTATTGACGATATTCTGATCTATTCTTGAAAATTATGAGGAACCATACTAAAATAGTACTCCATGTTTTACGCGACGCAAGGAGTTTTCGTTGGTCGAGGTAATCTGGAATGACGGAGGTGACGTAAACAGTGATGCAAGAGTAGTATCCTAGACTATTCTAAAACCGCTACGAATTTCGGGGGCGAAATTCTTTTTAGGAGGGGAGAGTTGTAACACCCCAATTTTTGGGTAAAAGACCAATGTGTCCTTATTTTACTGTTTCTTGTTTTCTCGTATGAAAACGAGACGTATATCTTGTCTCTTATTTTATTTGACCGTTTTGAGTGTTTTGCTTCGTGATGGGGAAAAATGGAAAAATGACCATTTCATCCCGAATGTCTTGTTTTTAGTTTTTCTACATGATACAATTGTTTGATATTACTGTCTGTGATTTTATTTGGACTTTTTGTGAGATTTGCTCCGGGACAGGAAAATAATAATTTTTCTGGTCGGAAAAATATTATTTTAATTAATTAGAGTTGGGGGATCTTACTAAACCCAATTCTGATTGATATATAAATTAGTTTCGTAATTTTTAGAATTTAACTGTGTGATAAAATAATTTTTAGTATTATTTTATTACTCAGTATAAATTTTGACAGTGGACCCGATACTGTGTGTGGGACTCACGTATAAATAAGGTAACCAATAGAAACAAGAAACTTGGACCAATAGAAATAAGACACATGGAAGTCAAAGTAATAAAGACAAAGTCAACAAAAGTGGCTTGACCATTTTGGACCATTAGATGCAATCTTGATGACTATAGATTTAATGAATGGTTAGGATTGAATCTTGGTGGATAAGCTTGAATGATAACCATAGATTTGATGAATGGATTAGATTGAATCTTGATGGATAAGCTTGGATGATGACCATGGATTTGATCAATGGATAGGATTAAAAGATGAATCAATGGCTAGGATTAAGTCAAAAGTTGTAGGTTTGACTTTAGGATTAGTAGCTAATTAAGCTTAGTTTGAGTAGATTAATTACTTAATTAGCAAATTAATTAAACTAGTTTAGTTATAAAATAATTATAATCTAAATATTAATTAGATGTGCTAATATTGTTTAGAGATTATAAAATATGTAATTATTTGTCTAATTAACTAGTTATGTAATTAGATAAACAATTAAGTAAACTAGTTTAATTCTTAACTAATTATAATCTAAAATATTAATTAGAGATCCTAATATTAATTAAAGGTTATGGTATATGTTAGTATATATTAGATATATTAGTCATATGATTAGAATGCTAATTAGGATTTAATTAGGATATTTAGCCAAATAAATTTCCTAATTGATTAACATGTAAATAAAACAAATTGAATTCTTAATTAATGAAGGACTTACACGGTTGGGCAGCTGCATAAGGAGGCAAAAATGGAATATTCAAGAACATGTGACAAGGCTTGGAGTAGCCAATAGGAAACAAGCTTAGTGATTAAGATTTAATCTTGACCCTTGATGGATTCTAAGGCTTGGATGGAGTCTTGGAGAGTCAAAATTGATGGCCTTTTTGCATGTGATTCCACGGCAATTCATTTTGAAGGAATTCTACAATTAGCCAATTCACAAAGTGAGTTTATGTAGAAGACTTTGTGAATTCACGTAAAAGGCCAAATTGAATGAAATGAAGACTAGTCAACATTGGTTTCTTTTCTTTGTTGCATTCCACGGCAAAGCTAATTTTTGTGAAGCCAATATTATAATTTAATTTTTAACATTTTTTTGTCAATTAAACCAAGTAAAACAAAGTCAATATTGGTGGCCTTTCATTTGATTTCTACGGCCAAGGCAAGGGAGGAGCTTTGGAAGGTTCAAGACAAGCTTTGTCATGGCTATGACTAGGCTTGGTTCAACCAATCACAAGCACCCTTGGAGGCCAAGACATTATCTCAACCATTGAGTGGATGAATGGCTAGGATTAGTTTTTGAAATTAACTAAAGCCTTAAGGCCTTATTCCTTCTCACTTTTTCCTACGGCTGCACACTTGAGAAAATACCAAATATTTCTTCGTTCTCTCCTTTTCTTCCAAGCTCACGTAGAAGGACTTCTTGGAGCACCATTCGGTCTTCACTTCCAAACCACACCATCCAATCTTTAATCCTTCATCTCTTGATTTTATTTTAATTCAAGTTGTGCTTTAACTATTTCTTCTCCTATTTTCTTCTCTTTTATTCGGTCAATATCTCAACCCACATACTCACTCCCTTATAATTTTTATCAACACCATTACCTAAAGCCTAACACCATTCTAAGCAATTTTTATTCTCAAGGTTTTGCTAAAAAACCACTCTAGCTAGTCCAAACTCAAGCTTTTTGCTTACTTCCCTAAAGGTGAGTTTTGATTTCTTTGGTTTAAATCTTGATTTTTAAAATTTTTAACCATGATTGTTCCATGGTTTTTCCATATTAAACCTTGTATGAGTTTTTACTAATTGTTTTAAATTGTTAGGATTTTGTTTGGAAGCTACCCGAAATTTCAAGGAGAAGGAGGAGACTAACCGGTTATTTTGCTTCAAGAGGTAAGAGGGAGATTACCCACATCAACCATGTGTTGGTGGTGAGGAATGTTTTTGTCTGTGTATGAAGAATCCATGAGGATTTGGTTTGTGTAATTGTGGTGGTTTGAATTGTTGTGGCTTGTGTTAATTATTTGATTATTTAAGTGTTTTTCGGTTGGTGATTTATTTATTTTTATATGCATGATTATAGCTTTAGAATATTTTGCATGCCTGTAGTGTTGAAATATGTGGCATATGTATTGTATGTGTTATTATAATGTTAGAAATGCATGAGCATTCCAAAGAATGCAAAACCCTAGGTTCGGTCATACCATTGAATGGAAGGAATTAAGGTGATTTATAATGTTTTTAATGAATATCAAGTGAATTCAAGTGAATTAGAACAAAGAAATGAATTTTTGGAATTTTATTTATACTATGAGATTTCGGCCAACATGCCAAAAAGTGAGAAAAATTGGATTCTAAATAATCTAAGGTAAGTAAGCATGTTAAAGGAAATTTTATCAAAATGTTTTGATTATTAAAAATGAAATGGTTGAATTGAATTTTAGAAACTAATTTAAGTATTGTTAGTATTTACAAAGATCATACATTAATTTGAAATATTTTACAGTAGCTTGAAAAATATTTTAAATGGTTTTAAATTGCTTAATAATTTTGTTTATTAGTCAAAAAGCTGTTTATTTGAGGAAAACGGAAAAGAAAATGATTTAAAAAGCTTACGCGATTGAGAAAATGATATAAAAATATTACGCGATTGAGAAAATGACAAATTACATTTACGCGATTTGGAAATGTGATGTATATTAATGAAAACGGCAAGATTTTGAAAATGAAATAAAATTTTTATGCGATTGACGAAAACAAACAAATTTTCTTGTTGGGCCAATGTGGTGGACCCAGATATGTGGAAAATTATAGTGCGCCAAGTGGGTGCGTATTTTGATTTGGTTATATGTGGAAAAGATAGTGCGCCAAGTGGGAGCGTACTGTATTTTGAGATTTATGCCATTGAGGGCATTTATGTAATTATTTATGCCATTGAGGGCGCTTATGTAATTATTTTCGCTATTGAGGGCGTTTTTGACATTATTTGAAATCTGAGGGTGTTTTTGTGATTATTTAAAGTTTGATGGCATTTTTGTAAATAATGAAAAGTTTGATGGCATTTTTATATATAATGGAAGTTTAGTGGCGTTTTTGTAAATAATGGAGATTTGATGGTATTTTTGTAAATAATTGAAAATTGATGGCACATATATAAATAATTGAAACCTGAGGATATTTTGGTAATTACGCATTTGTTCATGCATTGAGTCGTGCCAAATTGGTGATTTGATTGACGAGATGAATAACATCGTGTTGTCGATGTGATAGGCATAGTGTGTTCGGTTCACGATATGGACTTGGAGTTCATAGTGTGCATTATTCCATATGTGGACGGGAGGTAGCTCCTACGGGTCGTGGTGCGTGACAACACACTTATGTTCTCGACAAGCACTATCCTTAATCAAGTTTTGAGAGGACTATTGAATTTTGTAGTATACAATTATTTGACTGTGTGTCTGGGTTGTATGCTATGCCATTGTTTTTATTATGATTATTTTTCGTGGGCTATAGACACAAAGTTTTGACAGTGCAATAGCAATCACAACGGTCAGCTATAGACACAAAGTTTTGACAGTGCAATAGCTGGTCGGGGTAGCCAAAGCTATAGACACAAAGTTTTGACAATCAATAATATTTGGATTGGTCAAGCGAGTACTAATAGAAGTCTCAACTCATTCTCTCTGATATCGTTGTGTGTATTGTAGCTCCATGGAGTAGGATTGTGTCATATTGCATATGTTTATATGTGGTACATTATTATCTTTTATATGTGATCGTTTACCTATGATCTTTTATTTGGGATATTATATGTTGATATTGCATTTAATCTTTATTCTATATTATTATGATTTATTGTTATGGCATTTTATAGTGTGAATTGTTATATCTATCTTGGTAATGTTATTGTGGTTTATTCGATTATAATATATGCTTATTAGAATTAATTGTAAATCGATAATATGACTAAATTCATGTATTGACTGTGTGTATGGAATGATCTAGTCATTCGTATCATTCTTTGCTACCGTACTGGTAAAGGTGAAAGGGGATCTCACCTCTTTATTGTATTGTTTTGTTTGGTTTGTATTGTTTAAATTCGTGTAGTAGGTAAGCGTATTTTAAGACTTATTGGAGACAATATTCTGAAGATGGTGACAGCGTCAAGAAGTAATCTTCCAAGTTTCAACATGATGCAGTTGGTGAAGAAATGGAATTTTTTTTAGTTGAGTTTTATTCTTCCTCGTTAGTGTTATTACCGTGCTATTAGTAGTAACTTTCTTTGGGTTTACTCCTGTTTCTCGAGTCTGTAATTTTCATGTTTTAATTTATTGTTGATTATTTTGTGATGTATATGGCATATGTATGTTAATCAGTTCAATCTAATTTCATTGTTACTCTTAATTTTTGGTAAGTTTATATTTCTGCGAAAAAGAAATTTTAAAATTTGTATTTTGAAACTCAAGCTTTTATAAAATAATTATAATTGGTTTAAGTTTTTATTTTAAAATGTGACGCTCTAGGGAGGGTGTTACAGCATTACTGGGACTTAATGTTTGATGAATTAAACGAATTAAGTGATGAGAGATTAATTGCTTTGGAACATTTGATTCGACAGAAAGAAAGAATTGCAAAGTTTTATGATAGTCAAATTAAATATAAATCTTTTAAAATTGATGATTTGGTTTGGAAGGTGATTTTGCCCATGGATAAGAAGTGTCGAGAATATGGGAAATGGTCCCCAAAGTGGGAAGGACCATTTAAAGCGACTAAAGAATTTTCAAGAAATGCTTATGCACTTGTCGAACTTAATTCTGGTTTAAGAATTAAGTTGATTAATGGCAAATATTTAAAGCCATATAGACCGACAATGTGTGAAGTAAAAACTGACAAAAAATGAGAAGTCTTTATTCATGAGTTTGGCAATTACAAGTTACATTGTCAAAATAAAATGCTAAATAGATGTTACAACTTGATATTGCCAAAGCTTTACAAAAGAATTAACTGACAATTAGCTAAAAAAAAAAAGGGCTACTTAGAATTTTTGAAGAACCCCCCAGGAATCTTCTAAAGATTGCTTGTCGGAACAGGCAGCTTGGTATTCCGCTGCAAGGGAATTTATTTTTGTCAATACAGTTTTGGCTTCGACAGCCCATTGTTTGGTATTATTGGCAATGCTTTACTATCTGGTGGCCCCTTGTTGCAATGTCATTTGAAGTTTTTGGTTGCGACGAAGGACAGCCTCAAGTTTCTTTTCCAAGTCTTCAATCTCCTTGTCGAGCTCTGCCTTTTTGGCCTTTCCTTTTACTAGATTTTCCTTCAAAGTGGCATTTTCATTTTTTGCGTCGGTCAACTGCTTCAAAATTCTGGACTTCTCTTAAATCTCTTTTGTGTAAGCAGGAATGACTCGATGAATAACTAGCATTTTTGCCGTTAAACTTTGAAGAAAATCTTTAACAGTCGAAGGAAGAGTTCGACTGGTTATTGGTAGTTGCTGAGCAAGAGGCTCAAGTTCATTGACGATTGCCACCATTCTTTCTTAGAGAGGTTGGTCAGAAATTAAGTGCTCAAAAGAATAGGTGAAGGTATTCTTCAATTCAGTTAAGAGTCTAGTGATAGGGGAATCACTAGAGTCTTGTCTAAGTTATGTTGAAGAACGAGCCGATTGAGGAGAACTTCTGTGGCCGCCTGACAACATTGTTATCAATTCATCTAAATCTACCTCTATATCTTCAGTATCTTCTGGCATAACAACAATTAAGTTGGCTGGAGGAGATGGAGGTGGATCAATTAGGGCGAATTCTGCCATCGAAGTATCCATGTCGAATTCTTCTGAGAGAATTTGGACAGGATTGGCTTTGTCTGAATAAGAAGAACCCTCAATACCTAGGGGAATTGGAGTTTTTTCTAAAGCTTCGACAGTTCGGGTTTCTGTCGGAAGTGGTGAAGAAACAATAGATGATGCAAGGGCTAGAGAAGTTTGGGATTCTGGAGGATTAATTGGTTCCAATCTTTGTGGGCTATTAGTTATAGCCAAATTTACTGAATCCTGTAGATGAGTAGAAAAGGTTTCAAAGATAAGAAGTGTAAGAACAAGTGATGCTTAAGAAAATATTTTAGTAAGATATATTACCTTAGATGATTGTTGAATTGACTCCTCAATTCTTGGTTCGACAACTGGTTCAGTAGGATGATCTGCAGATTGTTCAGCCTCTAGATCCTGGAATGATAGAATCGAGTGTTGAATAAGTGGTAAGAGTCAAGAATTAAAAAAAATATAATAATAATAAAAATAAAAATGTGTCGATTGAAATTTACCTTAAATGAGAGAAAGATGGTTTCTGTTTCTTCGACGGGAGGCTTTGAAGTAGAAATGGAGCTATGAATCTTTTTCTTCTTTTTCTGTAAAGGTAAAAGGGTGAGATTGTTTCCTAGTATTGAGGGAATGTACAAAAATACAAGGCATACCTTTGGATGTTGTTCTGGAGATGGAATGGAAGATTCGACAGGAGAAGCAGAAGTGGCAGGAGCAAATTCGCTAATTTGTATTCGACATTAATGTAGACTTGAACAAAACTAAAAACCAAGTCTTAATAAATGGTCGAAAGAGTATGTATACCTTGAGAGTATTTGATTTTGGAAGCTTTGTAGCAGCAGCATCATGCTTCGAAGAGCTCTTTGTCGACATTGATGCAGCTGATTTGACCTTTGTAGCCTTAAGAACTGGAGATTTTTGGGTTTTCTTGCTTTTCTTCTTTTTTGAAGAAGTAATTTCATCTTCTTCATCATCACTTCCTTGAGGCTCCTTGTATTTTAAAGGTCTTTTCAATGGAAGTGCTGCAAGAAGGAAAGTGTATTTAGTAAACGTGGGTATAGAATTAGAGATAACACAAAATAAAGAAAAAAAAATACCTTCAAGTATTTCAGTAATGACTCGGGTATTCCTAGCAAATTGTTCGTACGACAAGGCAAACCGACAAGAAAACTTGACTTCTGGAGTTCTTGTAAGAAAGATATTACTCACAGAATATATCCTACCTAAAATAGGAAAGTTACCAGCCCTTGTAGGTTTACCTGGGAATTCGTTGGCCAGTCCAAAACGAGCACAAGGAAAAAACATTAGCTTTGGAAAAGGAATTTGAAATGGTTCAAGCCGTGCTAAAGGGTTTTTCATAGAAACTGAGAGAAAATTGGTAGAACATTTTTCCTTGTGTGCTCGTTTTAGCTTGGCCACGACTTCTTCACAATGTTGAACAATTAAGCTAGGAAACCTGAAGTCCCACTTGATTTTGTAATTTTTTTCAAAAGCCTTGATATCTTGAATATGTTTACCTTTGGTTTTTGATGAAGGATCTTGACCCTGCATAGGAATTAGAGTTTCAGTAATACGACTTCGACAAGTCTCAATGTCGACATGATAAAGGCTATAATATTTAGTCCACCAATCGACAAAATCTTTTGAAACTCCTCTGTAGGGGGTGAATGCAGAGATCTAGAAATGATGCTTGTGCCTTTCATTTTTTGAAGCTACTCGAACAAGATCCGACATGCTTTGTAGGTGGCCATTGATGGGTATTTTTTGGCCTTATGAGAGAAAGGTGCTGGAATAGCTTGACAAAATCCTAATTGTTAAGCTACTGAGTTTGGTAGACATAACTCTAAAGATTTGTCTATCGAACCAGTGAGACCAGCCACCATAACTTGTCGGCAGAGAAAGTTCAACTAGACAGAAATATTGTCGGCCTGAGTAGAAGGATCATCGGAAAGAATTAGTCGAGTGAACCATTCTGGACCAAAATAGCGGTTGGCAAAAGGAGCAAAATATATGTCTTCAATGCTAAAAGAGATGGAATGAAAAATGCTGAAAAAGTGCATGAAATTTTCTAAGCTCTGTTTGTGGATTTTCTCATGTTTTATATGGCAAAGTTTAATGCCATATGTAGCAAAAGAGACTGTCGGAGGAGAAGAGTCAACTAAGTAATCTCCCAGTATGGCATTCATCCAAAGTTGGAGTAGCCACATTGGACCACCAGAGTTGGTTTTCTTTACCTGAACTTTGATGCTTTGGACAATTTCACCTATACTTAAATAGAGATTGGCAAGGAGAAATTGACCAAGAGCTAGTGGTCGACCTTCATGAAGAAGGTTAGCAAGTTGAAGAAAGGATCTAGATACTTGAACCGACTTAGAACCTATAGCATAGGCTGAAAGCCAAAGGAGAAGAAAAGCTATACTTTCTTCGTCGGTCACAGAAATTAATAAAGCCGAAAAAGGAAGTTGGGGCTTTTGAATATACGTCGATGGTGTTCGAAGGTTGAAGAATAGGCATAATGATTTCCCCATCTGGTCGAAGACCAGTTATGGCAGATACGTCGAACAGTGTTGGACCCATCATGCCATAGGGAAATTGGAATGAGTTGGTGGTTTTATTCCAGAAAAAGAAAGAGGCACCTAGCATGCAAGAATTCATTTTTATAGGGTAACGAGAAAGCTGGATGCAATAAAAAATCCTTATTTCCCTCCATAAACTTTCTTTAGAAGCTTGAACTTTGTCAAGCCATTCAAGATACCCATTAATATGGGTAGGGGGAGTTCTATACAGCCTTTTAGGTTTTTCAAAGTAGTTGATAGGAATGGAAGGAAGGGAAGCCAAGATAGCTTATTGGGAACTTTTACACGGGAAAAAGGAATTTATTTCATCAGTAATAGATTCCTTGGGCATAATTGGGGCCAAGAAAGCAGTCGGAGGATCCAAGGAAAGTGGAGAGTCGTTAATGGGGAGTATTACCTTTGAAAGATGCTAGAGTTCAGACTTTTGTAGAACTAGGACTTGAACGACTGCATGCTTACCCAAGTTTGCTGTTGGCACGTTGGGAGTTTGAGAGCTGGAAGCCATGAGAGAAGGCAAGAGTTTGCAGAGAAAATAGGCGAAGGTAAAGTAGAAGGAGATGAACAGTAAAGAGAGGTGAGAGGTTGAAGATGGTAAACAGTGATAAAAAGGGGTGAAAAGTCGCGTGAATTTAAAAAGTTATTTTTCTGAGAGAAAATAGGAGTAATTATGAGCCCTATGTGATTACCATGCAACATTGATGATGAGTTTTGATGATAACAAACATAGAGATAATGAGAAGACCGAGTCCAAGATCTTCAAGATTAGCATTAGGACTTAGGATCTCTCTTATACAGAGCTCTCATAGGTGTTAGGGTCAAAACGTGTTGCCCATTTGCTAACCGCAAGTACACGGATTGCACAAGTAATATAGATACAGAGTAAAAGTTCGTTCCCAAGAGGATATTCGATTATAAAGCTAAGTACCAACCAATAGCTTAATCAATTCTAGACAAGGACATAAAAATAAGAAAGTAATAAACTAAACTAATCTAACCTACAAAAGCAATAAATATAAACACGGTTAGGTTTCAGGAAATCCTCCTTCACCCCCTACATCTATCAACAACATGCAATTTTCCTTATAAACACAAATGCATTGATTAGGTTAGCTTGAGAATCTGATGTAGTCAAAAGCCTATGTCTAGGTCAATCAACCCTGGTTTCAATTGCCCAACTCACTAAGTTTCCTTGAGAGTCAGCTCAACTTCCACTCATAAATGATCTATTCTCAATCACACACTATACATGGTCAATAAGTATATTTCTATCCTATTAACGAATTAACTCATCCAAGCCAATTGAACTCGCCGAACATGCATCAATCATACCATATCCATATCAACAAATCCCTATGTCTAGTTCATTTGTCAATATTAGGATCATATAATTGAGGCCAACCAAGAACAAGCATTAAACACAGATAATGATTGAACCATAATCAAACATTCACAAAAACTCAGAGAAGAACACATCATTAATATATATAAAAAGATCCAAAATATTCCTAAACAAAACTTAGCTATACAAAAGATAAGGAAGAGAAGAGAGAAAGGGAAAAGAGAGAAAGAAGCTCATTGATTTGTCTCTGAAGCTTGAATCCTCCTTCAATCCTTTGATCCTTGCCTCCAATCCACCAGCAATGAAGATCTAGCTAAACTATCTAACCTAAAACTAACCTAAACTAAGAAAAACTATCAAAACCTAAAAACTAGAAATGGCCAAATGGCCAGAACAGAGAAAAACTGAGAGAGAGGGAGAGAAAAACGCATAAAAATCTATTTATAGGCTCAGCAGCCGCCTCAGCTCCGCGGTGCCCACATACTCACGCCGCAGCGTCCAATGGGTCGGTCTAACTACGTCACGACGCCCACTTCATTAGGTCGTGGCGCTCTTGCCTCGGGTCCAAGTTTGACCAGGCTGAAAATCCTCTCAGAGCCGCGGCGTGCTCTGCCTTGCACCGCGGCGTTGACCACTGAATTGCTAATTTGGCTTCCTCTTCCTCTTTAAGCTCAATTGCTCCATATTTAACCTTGTTTGGAGCCCCTCCTATCATAGAGAAAACACCAAATTAATAACATATATAAATCTACTCAATCCATGATCATTAAAGCTCAGTTTTGCACAATAACATATCAGAAAGGCTTAGATTTAGAATATATCAAATATAAGCACAAAACCTTCCAAATATGCATTATTAACAAGGACTAAGCATTCATTTTGGCACAAGGATAGGGCATAAATAACTGCATTCCATGTAGCTATCACACCCCCAAACCTACATTTTGCTAGTCCTCGAGCAAAACAAAATAGAACTAAGTAAATCACTTAAACATTGAAATCAATTTTCATTCAACAAATATATTTCAATTTTCTTTTTCATTCAAAATCAAATACTAGTGTGTACTGATTGCATCAATCCTCAAAAAGTGCAAATGCCCCGTAAATAGTTCCACACATATACAATCCTTAACATACTAACAGGCCAGAAAACTCTCCATGCAATTCACATTATCACAAACATGCAAGATAAACTTCTTCTAATCAAGTCATACATATCTAGATAAGTTTACAAACATACATCCATATGATTCACAGAATCCACAAAATTTTAAATTAACTCTCTCCACTAATGTAAATCACACAAGATTGAGGATCAAAAGGGACTTAATCAGCTTATAATGTGAGGCCAATGGTATGGGCGAAAGAAATGAACGGGAAAGATACAATACAAATATTGAGACACACAACATACTACTTTAAGACATGAGTCACAAACTGATACTAGTAGGGTATTCAATTGTGAATGCAGAAAACTTGCCAGAACCATTTTCGATGCTTTTTTGAACTTTACTTTTCTTAAGCTTTTGCTTTTCTTTTCATTTTCTTTTTTCTTTTTATTTTCTCTTTCTTTTCTCTTCTATTTTTGCAAAGCAATGCTTTTTCTTTTCTTTGTTTTGCATCTGGTCCCTTCAGGCTCATTTTTAAATTGAATATTCATACCCCTAATCATCAGACTCATTTTAAGAAATAATACATCATATACTCAATAAACAATAAGGGTAGGAAGAAAATGACATGCTTTCACATGCATTAGAATAGTTAACAGGTTAACGAACACAATGGTTATGAAAAACAAATAAGGCCAAACAGTTTACGGCTTCAAAAAGGGACCTAAGGATATCATCATATCAGGGTAAGCTTTTTAAGGCTCAATCAGTCCAAACAATGCCCTAATCTTCTCCTCAATCATGCACAACCTAGGATTTCGGCTCAAGAGAGTTCAAAAACAATTTCTAAGATAATCAAAACTCTATATGTATATCTATAAACATTCTCAAGACATGCACTCTTATCATTTTCAAAGTTACACTTGCATCTAAGTGAGATGTAAATCATGCATCAAAAGCAACTAAATTGTTTCACATGCATCAAGATCACATAAGGTTTCACTGAAAAGGGGGCAAATGGCAACCTTTCAAATCATGGACAACCAAAAACAACACCAGCATTCTTGCAATATGTCATGCATTCAAATAGATTCAACTTCTCAATTCAAGCATGCACAACATCTTTTGCATAAAGTGAAAATTGAAAATCTTGTCATCAGCACATCAGTGATAGTCAAAACAAGATAGAATCATGAAAATATATTGACTAAAACCACTGCATACTCAAAAGACCAATACATGTTAACATTAAGCGTAAAAGAATTAAACATGTAAAGATACTCCCCCAAACCTAAAATGAATTGTATTTGTAAAGAACAAAGCCTATAGGGAACCTGAGACTAGTAGTGAGCATTATTAAATACTAAAAAATAGAAAAAAAAACACAAAAATAAAAACAAAATAGCAAAAACAGGGGATCAGCGCCGCGGCGCCCTATGCTTGGGTCGCGGCGCTCACAAAAGCTGCAGAATTCTACAGAAACGCCCTTTGCGCCGCGGCGCGCACTACCTTACGTCGCGGCGTGACTACCTAAGCTGCTAAATTTAGTAGCAAACGCAGCTTTTCTTCTTGAGTTTACTCTTATGGGTCTCTAGTCGCAACAAAACTTGTTCAAAAAGCTAAATTACAAAAATGTACAATACACACATATTAAAACACAAAAACAACTTACTAACATATATACAAACTAAAACAAACTTAAAACTTTAAAACAAACAAAAACATTAAACTAACCTAATTAACATATTAACCTATATACTAACTAACACAAACAACACTTAAAACATAAACAAACAAGAACTAACACAACTAACACATAACAACTAACAAAAACTATAAACTACTAAACTAATATACTAACACTTATATACACGAACATATTAACATAACACATTAACAAAACCAACAAAACATAAGATACTAATATACTAACATATTTACATAACACATTAACATACTGCCTATTTATGCACAAAGTAAAAATAGGAATGAAACATAAACATGGGGTACCCTCCCACGAAGGGCCTGAGTTATAGTTCCCGCAGGACTTTGTCACCAAAATTGAAGTATTAAGGATGAGTAGTCTTCAAGAACTTGATCCAAGGGTAATCCTTTCAGGAGTCGCGAATTCCCTCAAGGGCCTCGTATGAATGAAATCACCCGGCTTCTTATTTGAAACTAAAACAAAACATAAACGAAACATAGATTATATACAACTTATATACAACTTGAATTAAAACTAATCACACTCATTGTTGATATTAGCAATATAAAAACTATCCCCGGCAACGGTGCCAAAAACTTGTTAGGGTCAAAACGTGTTGCCCATTTGCTAACCGCAAGTGCACGGATCGCACAAGTAATACAGATACAGAGTAAAAGTTTGTTCCCACGAGGATATTCGATTATAAAGCTAAGTACCAACCAACAGCTTAATCAATTCTAGACAAGGACATAAAAATAAAAAAGTAATAAACTAAACTAATCTAACCTACAAAAGCAATAAATATAAACATGGTTAGGTTTCAGGAAATTCTCATTCACCCCGTACATCTATCAACAACATGCAATTTCCCTCATAAACACAAATGCATTGATTAGGTTAGCTTGAGAATCTGATGTAGTCAAAAGCCTATGTCTAGGTCAATCAACCCTGGTTTCAATTGCCCAACTCACTAAGTTTCCTTGAGAGCCAGCTCAACTTCCACTCATGAATGATCTATTCTCAATCACACACTATACATGGTCAATAGGTATATTTCTATCCTATTAACAAATCAACTCATCCAAGCCAATTGAACTCGCCGAACATGCATCAATCATACCATATCCATACCAACAAATCCCTATGTCTAGTTCATTTGCTAATATTAGGATCATGCAATTGAGGCCAACCAAGAACAAGCATTAAACACAGATAATGATTGAACCATAATCAAACATTCACACAAACTCAGAGAAGAACACATCATTAATATATATAAAAGGATCCAAAATATTCCTAAACAAAGCTTAGCTATACAAAAGATAAGGAAGAGAAGAGAGAAAGGGAAAAGAGAGAAAGAAGCTTATTGATTTGTCTCTGAAGCTTGAATCCTCCTTTAATCCTTTGATCCTTGCCTCCAATCCACCAACAATGAAGATCTAGCTAAACTATCTAACCTAAACCTAACCTAAACTAAGAAAAACTATCAAAACCTAAAAACTAGAAATGGCCAAATGGCCAGAACAGAGAAAAACTGAGAGAGTGTGAGAGAAAAATGCATGAAAATCTATTTATAGGCTCAGCAGCCGCCTCAGTGCCGTGGTGCCCACATACTCACGCCGCGGCGCCCAATGGGTCGGTCTAACTACGTCGCGGAGCCCACTTCATTAGGTCACGGCGCTCTTACCTCGGGTCGAAGTATGACCAGGCTGAAAATCCTCTCAGAGCCGCGGCATGCTCTGCCTTGCGCCGCGACGTTGACCACTAAATTGCTAATTTGGCTTCCTCTTCCTCTTTAAACTCAATTGCTCCATATTTAACCTTGTTTGGAGCCCCTCCTATCATAGAGAAAACACCAAATTAATAACATATATAAATCTACTCAATCCATGATCATTAAAGCTCAGTTTTGCACAATAACATATCAGAAAGGCTTAGATTCAGAATATATTAAATATAAGCACAAAACCTTTCAAATATGCATTATTAACAAGGACTAAGCATTCATTTTGGCACAAGGATAGGGCACAAATAACTGCATTCCATGTAGCTATCAATAGGATACCTCAGTGTTTAACTCAAAAGATCTAAGAACATGTTTTTCTACAAACTAAATTAAAGTTTTAATGTGGCTTTGATAATCAAAGAGTTTGTGGATTTTCTAAACTTATATAATCTGGTTCCTAAAAGTGTTTTTCAGTTTTTTAACAGAGGTATTCGAATACCATTAAAGGCATTCGAATACAACCCTTCTAAAAATGCTTTTACAAACGTATTTCAAAAGGTGGCATTCAAATACCTTAGTGTGGTATTCGAATACTGTGGGTCTGAACTGTTTTTTATATACTACTATCAGTGGTATTCGAATACCTTGTTGTGGTATTCGAATAACCCAAGTCAGAACTATTTTTTATATATTGATATCAATGGTATTCGAATACCACAATAAGGTATTCGAATAACCCACGAGTTTCTGCTTCTATTTTTTGAATTTGATACGTAAACGGATTTGCATTTATTATGCTATTAATTCCCTCAACGATATTTTCTGATCAAAGACTCTATAAATAGAGACCTTGCCTCACGTCTGAAATACACAAATCCTTGAAATTATTTTTGGTTGTGCAAAAACGTTGTTTAGATAATTCTCTCTTTCTCTCTGTGATCTTTTTATTAAAATTCTGAGATATTCTTAGAGAGCTCTATAGTGCTTCAATTTGTATAATTTACTCTGAGTGAGAGTTTCTTTTCATCTACTTTCTTTTATTCTGCTTCGAGGGTGAGGTATCCCTCAAGGTTTGTATAAGGGTAGGGTATCCCTGCAGGTTGAGACTTTAGCACAAGGGTAGAGTTTCCCTGTGTGTGAAAAGTGCTCTTTTGTGTAACGATTGCAAGCACCTATTGAAACTTGTATACTTAGTGAAAAATCTCGACTTTCGAGGACTGGGCGTAGACCACAAGTGGGTTAGTGGTCGAACTAGGATAAATACTGTACCTGCTTCTCTCTTCTTAATCTCTTTATTTTATGCAATTTTAATTTACTGTATATTTATTTTTTGCTATTTTTATTGCTTCATTTCTTCTTCTCATTCCTTCTGTGTATTTATTTATTAAGTTTTTAATATTTATTTTTGTTAAAAAGAGGTTTTGAAAAAAAGTTTTACACTCAATTCACCCCCTCTCTTGAGTACTGGAAGCCACTTGGTAACAAGTGGTATTAGAGCTAGACTCTTGTATAAAGAGCTTAGCAGCTACAAGAGAATATGGCTTCTTCAAATGATTTTTCAGAAGGATCCTCCATAAACTGATCACCCTTTTTCAATGGGGATGGTTGTGCATATTGGAAGGAAAGAATGAAAATCTTCATCGAAGCTATTGATCTAGATGTATGGGATGCTATCGAAAATGATGGTACTTTTATACCCACACACGAGGTCGATGGTGTAAGAACCAAAACACCATGAAATAAATGGTCTGATGAAGACAAAAGAAAAGTTTAATTTAATTTAAAAGCTAAAAATATTATTACTACTGCTTTGGGATATGATGAGTTTTTAAGAATTTCAAATTACAAAACTGCTAAAGAAATGTGGGACACTTTGCAAGTTACCCATGAGGGTACTAGTGAAGTTAAGAGGTCGAGAATCAATTCTCTAACTCGTGAATATGAATTGTTCAGAATGAACCAAGGAGAAAGCATTCAGGAAATGCAAAAAAAGTTCACCCACATAGTTAATCATCTTGCATCTTTAGGCAAAAGTTTTTCTAACGCAGATTTGATTAACAAGGTTTTGAGATGTCTTAGTAGGATTTGGCAACCTAAGGTAACAGTAATTTCAGAATCGAGGGACATGTCTACAATGACTCTAGCTACCCTCTTTGGAAAACTTATGAGCACGAACTGGAACTGAGCAGATTAAGTCAAAGCGAAGAAAACAATAAAAAGAAAAAGGGGATAGCGCTCAAAGCCACTTCCTCAACATTTGACAATGATGATGAAGAAAATGAAGAAAGCCCAGAGAACATCGAGGTAAGTGAAGAAAATCTTAGTTTGTTAGTTAAAAAGTTTGGTAAATTTCTCAGGAAAAAGGGAACGCAAAGAAGACCTCCCTTCCCTCCGAAGAAGAATCATTACAAAGGTGAAGGATCTTCATCGACTCCAACTTGCTATGAATGTGGCAAACCTGGTCACATGAAAATGGAGTGCCCAGTTTACCAAATGAAGAAGGAGAAACTTGAAAAGAAACCCTTCAAGGAAAGAAAAGGAAGAAAAGCCTATATAGCATGGGATGAAAACGACTTGGATTCAACTGACAGCTCAGATAGCGAGGAAGCTCAACTATGTCTCATGGCCAAAGGAGAAGAAGAAGAAAGCGAAAATGAGGTGTGCTTGAAAGCCAGGAGTTCAAATTGGTATCTTGATAGTGGCTGCTCCAAGCACATGACCGGGGACGACTCAAAATTCACCATGCTTATTCCCAAGAATCATGGACACGTTACTTATGGTGATAATAACAAAGGAAAAATTCTTGGTATCGGCAAAGTTGGTAAGAACCTTAACTCCTCTATTGAAAATATGTTGCTTGTTGAAGGTTTGAAACATAACTTGCTTAGTATTAGCCAATTATGTGATAAAGGAAATAAGGTTATATTTGATTCAAATTGTTGCATAATTGAAGATAAAAATGATAAACATGTTAAATTCATTGGTCATAGAGTAAACAACATCTATATGATTAGTCTTGATGATATATCTTCAAATGATGCGAAATGCCTTTTAAGTAAGAATGATGATTCATGGTTATGGCATAGGAGAATTGCACACATTCACATGGATCACTTAAAGAAGTTGGTCTCTAAAGAGCTAGTAATTGGTCTACCCAAGCGTAGTTTTGTAAAAGATAAATTATGTGATGCATGTCAAAAGGGTAAACAAATAAAGGTCTCTTTTAAAGCAAAAAATTTAGTTTAAACTATTAGACCTTTACAACTTTTGCACATGGATCTGTTTGGACCTTCTAGAACTATGAGCTTTGGTGGGAATTACTATGCTTTAGTGATTGTGGATGATTTTTCTAGGTTTACATAGACTTTATTTCTTGCAAATAAAAATGATACATTTCTAGCTTTTAAAAGACTTGCCAAAGTTATTCAAAATGAAAAAGGTTTTCAAATCTCTTCTATAAGAAGTGATCATGGTGGCGAATTTGAAAATAATGTTTTTGAAAAATACTGTGATGAACATGGCATTAATCATAATTTCTCTGCCCCTAGAACTCCACAACAAAATGGAGTTGTAGAAAGGAAAAATCGTTCTTTAGAAGAAATGGCGAGAACTATGCTTAATGAGGCTGCTCTTCCCAAATACTTTTGGGCAGATGCTGTAAGTACAACTTGTTATGTAATGAACAGGGCCCTTATAAAGCCTATTTTAAAGAAAACCCCATATGAGTTGTATAAGGGAAGAAGGCCAAATGTCTCACACTTTCATATTTTTGGATGCAAATGTTTTGTTTTAAATAATGGAAAAGATAACTTAGGCAAGTTTGATGTTAAGTTTGATGAAGGTATATTTCTTGGTTATTCAAATTATAGTAAAGCTTTTCGTATATATCATAAAAGAACTATGACTATTGAAGAATCTATACATGTTGCATTTGATGAAACTGACCCAAATGGATCGAGAAAGGATCTTGTTATTGATGATGTTGCAGAGGTCTTGGCGGAAACACATTTGGATAGTAAAGAAAAAGAAATCAAGGAGCAAGAGGATAAACAAAGACAAGAAGATTCGTAAGCTTTGGAACTTCCCAAAGAATGGCGAACTTCAAAATATCATTCCCTTGATCAGATTATCGGTGATGTATCTAAAGGTGTAAGTACTCGTAACTCTCTTAGAAATACTTGTAATCACTTAGCGTTTATTTCTCAAATTGAACCTAAGGATTTAATTGAAGCTTTTAATGATGAACATTGGATCTTAGCTATGCATGAAGAATTAAATCAGTTTGAAAGAAATCAACTTTGGGAATTAATTGCTAGACCTAATAATCACCCTATAATTGGAACTAAATGGGTTTTTAGAAATAAACTTGATGAAAATGGGTTAATAACTAGAAACAAAGTTAGATTGGTTGCTAAAGGATATAATCAAGAAGAAGGAATAGATTATGAAGAAACCTATGCATCTGTAGCTATATTAGAAGCTATTAGAATGTTACTTGCTTATGCTTGCATCATGGATTTCAAATTATATCAAATGGATATCAAAAGTGCTTTTCTAAATGATTTTATTCAAGAGGAGGTATACGTCGAACAACCTCCAGGCTTTGAAAATCATGAACTACCCAACCATGTTTTTAAACTTAAAAAGGCTTTATACGGTTTAAAGCAAGCTCCTAGAGTTTGGTATGAAAGGTTGAGTAAGTTCTTTTTAAAGAATTATTTTTCAAGAGGAAAAGTCGATACTACCCTCTTCATTAAAAATGAAAAGCATGACATTCTTCTTGTACAAGTATATGTGGATGATATTATCTTTGGTGCTACTAATGAATCCCTTTGCAAAGAATTTGTTAAGACAATGCAGAACGAATTTGAAATGTCAATGATGGGAGAGTTAAATTTCTTTCTCGGACTTCAAATCAAACAAACGAACGAAAGGACATTCATAAGTCAAACCAAATACTGCAAGGAATTGCTCAAGAGATTTGAAATGGAAAACGCTAAACACATGGCCACTCCGATGGGAACCTCCTGTTATTTGGACAAAGATGAAGGAGGTAAATTAGTAGAAATAACGAAATATAGAGGTATGATTGGATCTCTTCTTTATCTTACTGCTAGTAGGCCAAATATTATGTTTAGTGTATGCATGTGTGCTAGATATCAGGCAAACCCTAAGGAATCTTATTTAAGTGCTGTTAAACGAATAATGAAATACCTAGTAGGCACTTCACAAATGGGCTTGTGGTACCCTAAGGGTGCCTCATGTAGCCTAATAGGCTATTCTGACTCTGATTTTGCTGCGTGCAAATTGGATAGAAAAAGTACTAGTGGGATATGCCACTTGCTTAGTAGTTCTTTAGTTTCTTGGCATAGCAAAAAATAAACTAGTGTGGCTCTGTCCACCGCTGAGGCTGAATATGTTGCAGCAGGTAGTTGGTGAGCTCAAATTCTATGGATGAAGCAAAACCTTTTAGACTACGGTCTTCAGCTTGATCACATCCCGATAAGATGTGATAACACTAGTGCAATAAATATCTCTAAGAATCCCATTCTGCATTCTAGAACAAAGCATATAGAGATAAGACATCACTTTATCAGAGATCACGTACAAAAAGGGGATTGCATTCTTGAATTTGTTGAAACATCTAAGCAACTTACAGATGTCTTCACTAAACCCCTAGCAAAAGAAGCATTCTTTTATATAAGAAGAGAATTAGGCATAATTGATCAATCCAACATATAAATGCTTGTTATTTGCTTAAATTTGTTTTTAATCCTTCTTGAATTATTACTGACTTGAGCGTCAGAGTTATCCCGAAATCTTTTTTGCAGGTACTCTATCAACAGGTATGCTTTTGTCTCTCAAAAATGCATTTTCTGGACATATATATGTGTTTTTCTTGTTTAGTTATTCGAATACCACAACAAGGTATTCGAATACCCTTGCTGCTATACGAGAAAACTTGTGTTTTTTCTGTTAAGGCATTCGAATACCATCAGGATTATTCGAATACCTAGAGGCTTTCTGTTTCAGTTTCTCTCACAGGGCTCTGGAGTATTCGAATACCATCAGGATTATTCGAATACCCTGAGGCTTTCTATTTCAGTTTCTCTCTAGAGTATTCAAATACTCACAAAGTATTCGAATACTGTAAAAAGCATTCGAATACCATCGTTTGGCAGCCAAGCATAATCTTGCAATCTATTCGAATACCTGGTGTGGTATTCGAATACCCTCTGTCTGAAGGCTGCGTCCTTTGAGCTTTCCCAAACGCTGTATTCGAATACCTACTCATGGTATTCTAATAGATCTGGGCATTCCTTAAATACCCCCCTTCCCTGCGTATCCGAATACACCTTTCTCTCCTCTCTCCACTTTCAAAAACTTTTTGCTTTCCCTCCTCCAAAAACCTCCCTTTCTCACCGTCTCCACCCTTCCTCTCTCCTTCTCCTCCATTATTTCCTTTCCATGGCCTCATCCTCCTCTTGCTCTAAGCATCCTCGTACAAAGACGGCTCTATGCAACAACCCGCTGGACCTTCGCAGGCTCTCCTCAAACGAGCAACAGCTTGGGCGCTTCGTCACACACTTTCGAGAGCGTAACTTGGTTCAACCGAAGTACCTCGACTTGGGGTTCTTCAAAAGAGAAGGTGGTTTTGACTTTCTGAACCGGCTAAATCATCAAGGCGTACTTCGCTTCTGCTCTTTCTCTGCTGCTTTGTATCCCGACTTGGTCAAGATGTTCTATTGCAACCTGAAGATTGAAGGTCAAGAGCTACACTCTAGTGTCTGCGACCAAAATATTATGATCACACCCAGTGATTGGGTTCAGATGTTTGGCTTGCAGTCAACTGGCCGCTTTGCTAAAGAAGATTCACTCCTCCAGCTCTTCGACAAGAACAAAGCAATTGAAGATGCTCTCCGACCTGGGTTGGCTTTACCTTCACTCAAAAGGGAGTCAAAGGGGGCATGATGAAGATCCAGGACAGGCTCCTACACTATGCTTATGCCCACATCCTCGCTCCTAGGGGTGAGAACTACGCCTACATGAGTGAAGATGATGTGTTCATGCTGTGGATTCTAAAGCAAGGCCATCAGATTAACTGGCCCGTCTTCATTATGAAGCACATGATGAGGGCAAAAGGTAAAGAGCGGTGTGAACTTCCCTACTGCGTGATCATTACTGCCTTTTTAGGCAAGTATCCACATATTCTGAAAATTGAGCGAGCGACCTCGCTAACCCATCATCATATTTTTGGGTCCTTTACCCTTAACAAAATGAAGATGATCAGGACCGATGAAGGCTGGGTGTTCCCAGTGGAAGTTGATGATGATGAGGACGACCCTCAAGGCAATCCTGCTGCCCCTGCTACTCCTGCTGCTGATATCCCTGCTCCTGCTCCTGTCACGAATGAGCAAATCCTGGCTTCTCTGTTGGATAATAGAACCTACATGGAGAACACCTTCTCTATTCTGTTTGACAGAATAGCTGGTGTTGAGCGTGAACAGGCTGCCCTTCGAGCTCTGCTGACCGGCAACAACCCTGCCTCTCCTCCTCCACCACCTGATGCCTATTTCTAGGGCTTGCTTAGTCTTAGGATCTGTTGCTTATGTCATGTTTTTTGGCTATTTATTGTATTAACTATCTTTTAATTACAATTGTATATGAACTTGGCCACTTTCATTTAATACAATGAGTATTTCAATCTGTTGTCAATTACGATCATTCATTATTTATCTCATACATATTTATCACTGTGCTTTATTGAATGAATACATCCTTTTTGATCATGTCAAAAGGGGGAGAAATATTTGAGAAAAGACAGGTTAAAATTGGCTCTTGGATTCCAAAAGAAAGGCAGAGAATATGCTTGTTTTGTTATTACATTACCTCTAAGAGTAAGTCTCCTATCTTTTTGAATTCCAATTTATATAAACTAATGCTTTTCTCAATGATAGTTTGTCATCATCAAAAAGGGGGAGAATGTGATTACCATGCAACATTAATGATGAGTTTTGATGATAACAAACATAGAAATGATGAGAAGACTGAGTCCAAGATCTTCAAGATTAGCATTAGGACTTAGGATCTCTCTTGTATAGAGCTCTCATAGGATATCTCAGTGTTTAACTCAAAAGATCTAAGAACATGTTTTTCTACAAACTAAATTAAAGTTTTAATGTGGCTTTGATAATCAAAGAGTTTGTGGATTTTGTAAACTTATATAATCTGGTTGCTAAAAGTGTTTTTCAGTTTTTTAACAGAGGTATTCGAATACCATTAAAGGCATTCGAATACAACCCTTCTAAAAATGCTTTTACAAATGTATTTCAAAAGGTGGCATTCGAATACCTTAGTGTGGTATTCGAATACTGTGGGTGTGAACTATTTTTTATATACTGATATCAGTGGTATTCGAATACCTTGTTGTGGTATTCGAATAACCCAAGTCTGAACTGTTTTTTATATATTGATATCAGTGGTATTCGAATACCACAATAAGGTATTCGAATAACCCACGAGTTTCTGCTTCTGTTTTTTGAATTTGATACGTAAACAGATTTGTATTTATTATGCTATTAATTCCCTCAATGATATTTTCTGATCAAAGACTCTATAAATGGAGACCTTGCCTCATGTCAGAAATACACGAATCCTTGAAATTATTTTTGGTTGTGCAAAAATGCTGTTTACATAATTCTCTCTTTCTCTCTGTGCTCTTTTTGGTAAAATTTTGAGATATTCTTAGAGAGCTCTATAGTGCTTCAATTTGTATAATTTACTCTGAGTGAGAGTTTCTTTTCATCTACATTCTTTTATTCTACTTCGATGGTGAGGTATCCCTCAAGGTTTGTATAAGGGTGGGGTATCCCTGCAGGCTGAGACTTTAGCACAAGGATAGAGTTTCCCTGTGTGTGAAAAGTGTTCTTTTGTGTAACGGTTGCAAGCACCTATTGAAGCTTGTATACTTAGTAAAAATCTCGGCTTTCGAGGACTGGACGTAGACCACAAGTGGGTTAGTGGTCGAACCAGGATAAATATTGTGCCTGCTTCTCTCTTCTTAATCTCTTTATTTTATGCAATTTTAATTTACTGTATATTTATTTTTCACTATTTTAATTGCTTTATTTCTTCTTCTCATTCTTTCTGTGCATTTATTTATTAAGTTTTTAATATTTATTTTTGTTAAAAAGAGGTTTTGGAAAAAAGTTTTACACTCAATTCACCCCCCTCTTGAGTACTGGAAGCCACTTGGTAACACCCTATTTATTAGGAACGACTATTTATTATTTGTAATGATAAGATTGATTAAAGTTGTTCAGGTACTTGTGGAAGGTTCTGATTGGATTTAAATATATATATATATACTGAAAGGATTTTTGATTAAAAATTTATCTTTCTCCTGTCGGTGTCGAAAGAAAAATTTTGAGGGGCATCTGTTGGAGGAAAAAATAAAGATTTGGCAATTTGTCGGTTGGATGATGGTTTTGAAGAAATTTTCTAAGTATTGAGCTGATAGAAATGCTAAATGGCGAAATCGACGGAAATATTGAATAAGAGAAAGATTCTAATGTGGCTATAAGGTATTGATGTCGGACAGAAGAATAATTCGACAGAAAGATTAGATTGAGTCGACAAAGAATGGTCAAAGTAGTTAAGTGCTAGTTCTGTCGGAAAGTGGGTACTTGCTGGTGGAAAAAAATGCTCAAACGTGTTGATCTTTTAGGGTGTCAGTTATTTTTAATTTTCTCTTAAAATTTCAGTAGTCACGATGTAAAAAAAAGAGGTTATTTGCTGATACATAATCCTAAACATGTCAACCCGAGCAGATTAAAGGATTCTGATCCAAGTATGCCTTCCCTTTTTCATTTCAAGTCATTTAAAATTAATGCAATGTTCTTTTAAAGTTCTTTATTTTCCAGTCTTGTTCTTTAAATTTCCTTTACATTTCTTCATATTTTTACTTGCTTTTCTTTACTATTTTTCCATTTAAATTATGCACTTTAATTTTGCACCATTTACACACTTTCAATTAATTTTCTGCATCTTTAAATTCCTGTTGAGTTTCTTTAAATTTCTTTAATCTTTTTAAAGTTTCTTTTCTGAATTTTCTACTTATTTATTTCAAATCTCTTAAATTCCTTTTATTTATTGTTAAAATCATTTTTAAAACAAGATTACCACATAACTCAAAATCCACATTCATCTTATTTTCATTATTTATTTGTTGGAATTGTTACTAAGTCTTTAAACTAAAATTCCACTTAAACACAACCAGAATTCGCACTTTGACAACTTGGCATACAACTTCTTCTCCTTCAGAATCTGGAGAGCTATACTGAGATGTTCAACATGTTCCTCCTGATTTCGAGAATAGATCAGAATGTCATTAATGAAGACAATGATGAATCTGTCTAGGTAAGGATGAAAAATCCTATTCATGTAATCCATGAATATGGCAGGTGCATTCGTCACTCCAAACGACATCACAAGATACTCGTAATGTCTGTAATATCTACGAAAAGCTGTTTTAGGAATATCCTCTACCTTCACTCGGATTTGATGATAGCCCGAACACAGATCGATCTTAAAGAAAACAGAAGCTCCTTTCAGCTGATCCATCAAATCGTCTAACCTTAGAAGTGGGTACTTGTTCTTGATCATGACCTTGTTCAGCTGACGATAATCTACATATAAGCGCGAAGTTCCATCCTTTTTCTTGACCAATAGCACTGGTGCTCCCCAGGGTGACACACTAGGGCTAACGAATTGCTTTTCCAGGAGCTCCACCAACTGCTTCTTGAGCTCTACTAATTCTGACGGTGACATCCTATAGGGTGCTATGGATACAGGCCCAGATCCAAGCATAAGATCGATAGTGAACTTTATCTCCCACTCCGGTTGTAAACCAGGTACCTCATCAGGAAAGATTTTAGGAAACTCATTGACTACCGGAATGGCCTTCACATCCATCTTGCTCTTGAATTTTAAGGAAGACAATAGCATGTATCCCTGAGCTCCTTCTTTCAAGAAAGCTTGAACTTGGTTGGCCGTCAAATATCTAGAAACTTCAGCTGTAGGGAAAACTATGGTTTTACTAGAATAGTCTAACAAGATATGGTTAAAAGATAACCAATCCATTCCTAAAATTATGTCTATTTGAGAAAGAGGTAAACATATTAAGTCAACAGAAAAGATACAACCTTCAATAGATAAGAGACAGTTCAAACAAACATAGGTGGTAACAACAAGTTCAGCAGTAGGGGTAGAAATCACATCAAAAGGTAAAGAAGACATAGGTAAACCTAATCGATGAACACAGTCATAAGCGATAAAAGAATGGGTCACTCCTGAATCATACAGTACAGATAAAGGATTACCTCCTATGGTACCATCTCCCCTTATCAGATCTTCAGATTGAGAGGCTTTTGCTCTACTCACTGTGTAAACTCTACCGCCTACCTAAGGTCTTGCAACTCGTGCATTGTTGACAGAATGTTCTGCCTTGGGTTGGTTGCAATCTCGAGAGAGATGTCCAGGTTTTCCATATCTAAAGTAGATAATCCCTTTGATTGTACAGTCCCTCATTCGGTGGTCCTTTCTGTATTTCATACACTTTGGTGAAGATGCTAGAGTCTGACTAAATCTATTGCCACTAGAATTTCCACCAGGGCCTCCACCAGGTGATTGTTGTTGACTTCCCGGTGGTCGAGAATAGGGCTTCCTCTGAAATTGGTTATTGTTATTTCCTCCCCTTTGAAACCTAGATGGTCCAAAGTTTTAATTCTTTGTCTCTCGAGATGGTTCTAAGGCCTCAAGTCTACAACATATGTCCATCAAAGCTGAGAATTGATTCATTTTCATTGGCAGTACTCCTCTATTCAATTCAACCCTTAGACTTTCTTCAAACTTATAGCACTTTCACACCTCGTCAGGATAGATTTGAAGATACCGTGAGAACTTTGACAAACTCTTAAATTTTGCAGCATATTCATTGACAGTCATCCTTCCTTGTCATAACCCAAGGAATTCCATTTCCTTGGGGTGCCTTGCACTATCCGGAAAGTACTTTTCCAGAAATGCATTACAGAATACTTCCCATGTGATTTCCCTTCCTTTTGCTTATAGCAATCTCTAAGTTCCTTTCCATCAGTTCTCACTGTCTCCTACTAGCTTAAATGAGGCACAAGTTACCTTGCGATCGTCTGCACATCCCATTCCTTCAAAAATTTTCTCCAGCTCTTGAATCCATAAACTTGCCTTTTCTAGATCAAACTCGCCTTTGAACTATAGAGGATTGTTTCTACAGAATTCAGACAAATTCTAGGCATCGGTATTCGCCTCTTACTGTTGCGCTGCTCGTTAATTTTGTTGTATGCCATCCGCTGCAAAGCTTTGGCAACTATAGTCATTGCCTCGCTGTGGCGTTCTACATTGATGCGTTCTCCTTTACCTCGTGCCATGACTCTTCTCTAGAGTCAGCTAATCAAAACACAAGGAAAGTTTACATGTAACCTTTCAAAAACGAATCACAGAGAATCACACAGCACAAACAAGATAGACCTAACCACAAAACCCAAAAGAAAACTCAAACCGGGGCTCTGATACCAAACTAGTGTAATGCCCCCTTTTTCGAGAGGAGGACGTCACACCAAGTGGACAAAATTCAAAAGAAAACTATTATTAAGACCTGGTTTATTTTATCTATAGGTATTAGCCCACTTATCAATGGAGTATCCTAACTTAGCCATTTTCTTTTAATTATATTTTATATGTATATATATATATATTGTAAGCAGAAAACATAAGCTTAGCAAGACATAGGACAAAGATCAAACCATACATTTATACAAAACATGCATACCATCTATATATATATATTTAGTGACATAATATAAGTCATTAGATACACCAACAGTTCGCAAAAGAAAGCAGAAGCTTTACATACCCCAAAAGGTTATACAGACAACCACCAAGGCTACAAAAAAATATCATGCCCCCAATGACTACTGAGAAGGAACCTCAGAGGGGTCCTCCTCAGGTTCCTCTATGGGATCCTCCTCAAAAGAGGAAATCCTCACAGGAGTAACAGATTCACGAGCAAGGGCTCGTGCAGAAGACAGGAATGAATCCTCGTGTGGGGTATACTCACAGTCGCCCCACACCTCACGCATACAGAAACGTCAAGAGAGAAGACAAGTGGAATATAGCGACCCCAAGCCAAAGATACTGTCACTTCCCCTACGTAGACGAAGCGCTCGGTGATCAAGTTGATGTGCCAATAGTCAATGCCTCCGTGGAACCTCAGCCTGGCATACCCTGGAAAGCCTCGGCAGGATGCCATAGCCAAAAAGAAGACTAACTTGTCCCAAAATCGAGAAACTCAGGCTCTTCCTTGCCTCGGCCTTTTAAGAAACATAAATATAACAAAATAGCAAAATACAGAAAAGAGGTGAGATATTCAACATCAATACCAATTATGGCAGAAAAGAATCAAAAACGGTGCAGAACGCCTCACAACATAGCAAACATAATAAGCAATATCAAGATACAGGTAGAAAAAATTTAATAATATAGATAGTCATAGCATCCTTAAAAACAAACGGTTCCATAAAATCATATATATTTATGCCAGATAAATATGTGGACAGACTATGCACATGAACAAGGTACCAAAATCCTACTACATGGAGCTAGACACAACATTGAAGAGAATGATCAAGGAGACATGTCTGTAACTCAGCTGTCGTGGCCAACAAAGCTATAATTTATCAATTTATCAACGTGCACATCAAGGCATTGTACAAGACATTCTACACTAGATTGTGATATAGGACAGTGTCTCTATCCGGATCATCGGTGCATTTGCATTGGTCTATCCCACAGCACAGAGGAGCTATGAATTGTCCATTGTGAGATACCTGCACCCCGATGCCCCTAAAGTTAACAAGTAACCTACACTAGTCTATTCGCACCCACACTTAGGTGCATCTCCTAGGCATACAGCCTTTCAACAGAGTCCAATGGACTTTCACAATGCTTGATAACTCGATGCACAGATATATAGAATTTCAATAATAGTATGACTTGTCCATAATTTCACACTACATTAGGCTCAATCAATTATCAATAATCGTTGGTCCTACTTTTGGACCCACAACAAGTCATTGTCCAATTCTCAAGAAGGAAACCATATTTTTCCTATCAAGCCTCTCTAGGGGAAATTCTCTAGTATTTTTCATTCAACTTTTATCACGTTTAATTACATAAGTCTTTTCCTTGGTTTTAAATCAAATTCACTTCAATAAATCATTTTTAAGTTCCTCACAACCTCACCCACACTCATGTTCTTTCTTTGTCCAAAAATCACTCTAGGCTATAGGATAAAGTTTTGTTCTTTGTTCTTTCCATATTATGAATTCCTAATTAAGTGTCTACTCATTTAAGTAACGAAGTTTTTAACTTGATACAAAAGTTTCACATTGAGTGCGCAATGAGGCCGTGAGCCTCCAAGGAACAAAGAATCCAACAATTTTCCATCATCTCCTTAACACGGCCTTATCCCCTAACACGGTCTGCCTAACACGGCCGTGACCCCAAACACGGTCTAGGCCGTGTACTCCTCCGTAAGGACAGAAAAGACCCAATCTAATCCACTCAATGACACGGCTCGTGTCTCTAAACACGGCCAACCTAACATGATCGTGTCCCCAAACATGGCTTGTGCTGTGTACTTCTCTTACCTATGAAGTATATGGCATTGTGTTTTCCATAAAGAAACATGGCCTGGGCCATGTCAAACAGCACGGCCAGTGTATTTACACTAGAATATGTTTCCATTTACACATTCAAGCATTCAAGCATTCCAAATCCATCAAGTCACACAATAACAAGTATTAGAGTCATACAATATAACCAATCACAACATTACCAAGAATCACACAACAAAGTGAGCAATCCACACATGGATTCCTCACCATCAACACAAAAATGTGATCCTTACTACTAAGATAGATTGAAGAGAATAATCTCCTTCTTACCTCAAGAGACAACAAAAGAAAGCAAGCTTCTTGAGACCTCCTTGTGATATTCGTCCACCACCACCAATAAAACCCTAGGATAGTCAAACTCACCCATTCAACAGCCAAAGCTTGAAAAGAGGAGTCCTTGATCACAAAGGTGACCAAGGATCACGAAAATGAGATGAGAAAAGATCAAAGTCAAGGTTTTTACCTCAAAACTTCAAGTTTTTGGGCTTGATAGAAAATGATGAAGATGGAGGAATCAAGAGATGATCAGCAAGGAGAAAGGCTTCAAGATGATGAGAGGAGTCAAGATTCTAGGTTGGCTTGAGTAAACAAGCTTGGGTGGCCACAAATGGTGTTGGAGCCGTGAGAGTGAAGAGAAAATGGAGAAGAAGAAGTGTGTGAGAGAAAAGAAAAAGTTAGAGAAAGAAAAAGTGATATTTTGTTTGAAATGAAAAAGGTGATAGGTGATTGGAAAAGATGACAACTTTTTGGTCATCTTTTCCCCCCCAAAAATCGTGGGGCACAAAAGGGAGGAGAGAGGGAAGTGGCTTCCTTGAGAAGCTTGGCACAAAGCTTCCTTTAGAAGCTTCACAC
This sequence comes from Ormosia semicastrata, assembly GCA_029884595.1. Taxonomy (NCBI): domain Eukaryota; kingdom Viridiplantae; phylum Streptophyta; class Magnoliopsida; order Fabales; family Fabaceae; genus Ormosia; species Ormosia semicastrata. The sequence continues at coordinate 59,742,080 of JAQQTO010000063.1, forward strand.
ATTTTTTGATAAAGTGAATGGTGATATCATGGTGATGTTGTCATCTTAGTGATGTCATTAAAATGCTCTCTAGAAAAGATGACTAATACTCTGCTAGAGCTATTATCCAGTGGGCAAAGGTTACTATTAGCAAAAATAATATTTATTATCCATCTAATTATAAAATGTATTACAATTTTATTTATCAGATAAAATCTTAAAAAATAAAAATTTCATAAACTGTGCCCGACCTCGGGTTTAGTAAGATCCTCCGTCGACGTTCCTATTGTCCAAAGTTTTTCGACCTCGGAGAAAATATTTTATTTTCCCAACCCCGCTCAACGTGTACATGATGATCACATATTTGATACATTAATAAGCCTTCATTTTTAGTCATTTACACTCTCCATGTACTTAATTGATTGATTTTGATTATGTTTTGAAAGTTTGGACTCAAATTGGACTTAATTGAATTTTTCAGCATAATTTACATCTTACATTGTTTCTGTATTTGAGATATATCTTGGGATGTAGGTGGTTTTTTGGGGTGATTCTAGTGGCATTTGAAAGATAAGAGAGAGTTCTATAACTTTCATGAAGACCTCAAAGGCCCAGTCACATGAGTAGATAACTCAAATTGGGGTTGAAGCAAGAACCAGAGTACTTTTCCTGATAGCTTAACCTATGTGTACTATTCATCACAGTTTTAGGGCTAGAAGTTGTAAAATGGGCTGAAATTTGGATGCTGAATAACTAAGACCCATATCTACAACTTTCATGTTGAACACTTTTTCAGAATCGGACTCCTTGAAGGTGATATTGGGCTTGGAAGTCAGAATAGAGGAGCTATGACTGGGCCTGAGCAGTGTGCAGTGATTTGAACGTATATGGAGTTATAGAAATGATATTGGACTCAAACTAAAGCCATTTGAAAGCTAGGATTTAGGCCTACAACTTTCATGAAGACTACTTGGTTCAAAAATGACGAATGTAATGACTTCAGAGCTGCATGATTTTGAGGACAAGGAATCTCTAAAATTTTCCACTTACCAAAAGTCATTTGGCATTTTCCACTCATTTTGCACTCATCCACCCACTAATGACTCACCCCCCTTGTCATTTTGTATCTCTAATCTTTTATAAATGGGGGCCTTGGCATATCATTGAGTGTGTTAGGTGTTGGTGACCAAAATGATGTCATTTTGTTACTAGGTTTTTTTGTAGTAATTTTCCTTTGTTCTAAATTAAAGTCATGTTCTTCTTCTTCTTCTTCTCTCGTTCTTTCTTCTTATCTATGAGTAACTAAGTTTCATTTTACTTGGGTGAAAGGGTGAAACTCTTGGTAATAAAGTAAGGTTAGATTTATTCTTCTCTTGTGCTTAAATGATTTATATTTTCTAGTAACCATTATACGTATTATAATTTGTTTCTTATAATTTAGAAACCATCTTTGTAAAGAGGAGTTCTTGATTTGTTGTAGACAAAATATTAGCACAATGAATGCTTTAACCCATTTATAAGTGGTGGTAATATTTTTAGGAAACATAATATAATTACGTATATTATTTTAAATGGACTTTTAATGTTATATTTTTCGATTGGAACCTCCATGTTGCGAGGATTCTAATTGAGTTATAAAAGAAATTAATCTTACCTTTACTTTATTTACCAAGAGTGGATCTTTTAACCCAAGTAAATAGTTTTTATCATAGTAACAAAATATTTACTTCACCTTAATTAATCTTCAACAATTCCCTGTGGATCGACCTCGGACTCCCGACAAATTTATTACTTGAGACAACCTGCACTTGGATTCGCAAAGCAACAATTAATCCTGCATCAAGTTTGTAGACTTGTTTGAAACTAAAAATTGTGCATCAAGTTTTTGGCGCCGTTGCCAAGGACTTGATTTGAAGACTGAATTTCTGGTGTAAAAATTTTGTATATATACTAACATACTAACTAGTGGGGGAACCTCTCCTTTTTTAATTTATGTGCATACTAACTTGTGGGGGAACCTCTCCCTAATTTCTCTATAATCTTTAGTCAGTAATGAAATAATCTTTCTTCTTCTCTCCTCTCTTGCTGGAGCAAAAAATCGGCTTACCGATTCTCCAGTTTTCATATTTTAAATTTACTTTCTACACTTTATTTTCTGCATTTTAATTTTTGTACAGTGGGGGTAATTCTCTATTTTATTTTCTTGTACATATTAACTTAGGGGGTAACTCTCCCTTTTATTTTTTTTTCTCGTACTTTATTTTTCGTATTTATTTTTTGTCATTTTTTTTGTTATTTATTTTCTATCATTTTTTTTTGTTTACTAACTATCTAACGTTTTACTTTATCAGCTATCTAACTTTTTACTTTTTATGCTTATTAACTTATTTGATGGTTGGTCTATACCACACCTTTGTTAATATTTAATGGAAGATTTATACTGCTAGCTTGTACATTTTATTTTATACTGTAAGTTACTTGTTTATGTTTAATTGGTATCGTGATTTAAATTCTGGTCGTTTGGTTAGAGTTAATCCAGGTACTTTACATATTGATTTGTTTGAATCACAATCACACACACTAAGCATAATGTGTAACATCTCAAAAATTCTTTATTTCATTATAAACAATCATTTTATAATATTTATGATTTTTTAGGAATTTTGTGGATTTTTCTGGAAATGATAAATATTTTAATATATTTTTCGTTTTACGTGTACACTGAGCGGAGCCGGGGAAAATAGAATATTTTTCCTGAGACTGGTAAACCTTGAACTGTCAATGTGTCAACGGGGGATCTTACTAAACCCGAGGCCGGGCACAGTATGCGAGATTTACATTTTTCAAGGTTTTATCTGTTAAATAAAATTGCGGTATCATAAGATTATCTGATAAATAATAAAATATTATTTTCATCAATTGTAAATTTTATTCAATGAGAAAATAAATCCACAGTGTAATTAATCATCTGTTAGATGTATTTAATTTGGAGACAAGCTTACTATGCACTTTATCGAGGAGCGCGCGAAGCTTCTCAAGGAAGTTTCCTCCAACCATTAAATTTATTATTTCTCTCTCCTCCCATTTTGTGCAGCACGTTTGAATTAAGGGGTCTAATTCATTTTCTTCCTGACATTTTCCCTCCTCCCAATACGCAGCTACTATTCACTGATACTTCTCTCTTCTCTTTCACCCCACAACAGCAACACCGTCCACCCACTCCTCCATTTTGTTCTTCAAAAAAACGTCACACCCCTTGCACCATTTTGTGTTTGGAGGACCACCATCATTGAGGAAATCATCTTCAAAGTTCTGCATTTCCTCCATCTTCATTCTCTTACGTCTTTGAAGCTTAAAGGTTGGAGCTTTAAGGTAAAGCTCTTAACTTTTTCTTCCCCTCTTCTCATTTTCGTAACCCACTGTCATTTTGATGACCATGGGTATTCATTTCAATATTGGGTCCTGATTTTGCAAGTTTAAATGTTTAAGGATTTCCTGGAAGCTGAAAACGAAATCCTGACCAAAAAGGAGCAACCTTTCTTTGTGCTTCTCTAACGTAAGAGGAAGACACTCCTCCTCAACCTATTTTAGCATTTAGGAACGTCCGTGATTGGTGTTGAGGGTCATTCTGTTTTTGCATATTGTTTGTATTGTATGTGTGCTATTTGATTGTTTATGTGGTATGATATATATCTGGATGTATTGGAACGTGCAATATGGAAGGGAATGACTTCCGATTGGTTCTCGGATGGTCACGGTGTTGAGCCCAGAAATTTGGAAATTTCATGTGAAAACTAGTAACAGTAGGAACCCCTGGCCAAACCCGTCGAGTTTGATATCTTGATTTCTTAGTAAAATGTTAATATTATGAACTCCTGGCCAAACCCGTCGAATGTGATATCGTAATCACTTAGTAAAATGTTAAAATCCGTCGAGTATGAACTCCTGGCCAAACACGTCGAATTTGATATCTTGATCACTTAGTAAAATGTTAAACTCCGTTGAGTATGAACTCTTGGACAAACCCATCAAATATGATATCCTAATCATCTAGTGAAATGTTAAAATCTGTCGAGTATGAACCCCTGGCCATGCCCGTCGAATTTGATTCCTGGTCATTTAGTGCAATGTTAAAATCTGTCGAGTATGAACTCCTGACCATGTCCGTCGAAATAAATCTTCAGGCAAAACCCGTCGAATTAGAGTTTCTGACCACTTAGGAGAGAAACTCCTCCAATGCAAAATCCATCGAATTTGAATGACCACATCCGTTGAGTGACATATTCGTCGAGTTAGAATGCCAATACCCATCGAGAGACATACCCGTCGAGTAGATTTCCTGTCCATTTAACAGAAGTTTCCCAAAGTTAATATTCGTCGAGTAGAATGTCAAGATCCGTCGAATTAGAGTTCCTGACCATAGTGTTTTTCATCGGTTCAACTCTTGGGGGATTTCTCCAACATTAACACCCACATCTGTCGGATTAGGATTTCTGCTGATCTTCTGGAAAAATTCGACAGTTTTGATCTCCGTTCGACAGAACCTCCATCCGACAGAAATTAATTTTTATCTAATCTTGTTATAAAATGTTCTCCCATCTTTCATCCTCCTGCCATGTTATTTTTCATCGAGTGGTAGCCTCAATCCTCCACTAAATACATTGTCTCCATCGAATTCACAAGTATGGTTTATCACCCAATACCTAGCAATTAAATCTGTGACTTTGTTGGTCATTCTGGCCGTGTATCTTCCTGGACTCAAAACCTTTGGATTAATAAAAGCACATAAATCATAAATAATTGGATGACTAGAAATTAATTAGGGATTCATAAACAGGGAAGAACATGAGTATGGGTGAGCTTGTGAGGCATGTAATGAATTTAATGGTTGACTTCTATCATGACTATGAATGAAAATTTGGGGTTATCCTTAAAATGTACTATTCGCTTGTTGTGGATCCATGAATGGGATCAATTCTTGTTGTTAAATGATATGACATGCATTTGAAGCATGATGGACCTAGTTGGTCATGAAGAGTATGATTGTGTCATGCATTGAACAAAAAGAAAGAGATTGTCTGTTGGACTTGGTTAAGGCCGGTAGCCTAGGAGTTGAGCCACACCTTTGTGCGGGTACGAATAGACAAGTGTAGCTCACTCGTTAACCTTGGGGGCGTCAGGGTGCGGGTACCTCGCAATGGGCAGTTGGTAGCTCTCTGTCCGTGGGGCAGACCGATGCAAACACACTGACGATCTGGACCGAGATGCTGTCCTATATCGAGATCTGTGTAGAATCTCTTGTAAAATGCCATGATGTGCACGATGATAACTTGAGAATTATAGCACTTGAGGGCCTGGGCAGCCAAGGAATACAGACATACCTCCTGATCGTTCTCTCTGACTGTTTTGTGTCTAGCTTCATGGAGTAGGATTTTGGTTATTGAGGGCACGTGTGCATAGTGAGTCCATGAATTATCTGGCATACATTGTTATTATAATTGAAACTGTTGTACTTCTGATATATCTATATGTATACGACTGCCTGGAACTGTTTGGTTGATCATAATTGCTATTGAATGTTTATTACCATTATTGCTGTTATAAATGCTATGTGGGCGCTTTGCGCCGTTTGGTTTCTCGATGCTATGATTGGTAATGATGGTAGGATGTCTTACCTCTTCTCTGTCTCTCCATTACTATTTTGTCTGTATACTACGTTCCATAGAAGATAATTGCAAGGAACTGGAAGCTCCTGACTTCCCTGGTTTTTGGCCTCATCTCGACTGAGCGACAGCAGAAGAATATGGAGCCACGCACGTAGAGATTTTTGGGAGATGTGCACCAGACCTTCTTGGGAGGACCAGAGTACTGGTACATCAACTATGGTTCTGAGCGTTGCGTCTATACGGGGGATGTATCAATATCTCTGGCCTGGAGACGCCACAAGTCGCCTGTCTTCACCTGCTGTATTAGTTTACATTTGGAGTTTTAACTACCGATACGCGAGATGTGGGGTGACCGTTATTTCACTCCGCGAGAAGACTCTTTTCGTTCCACAGCTCGGGCCCCATCCCGTGACTCTGCGATTCCTATGGTGATTTCCTCTAACGAAGAAGATCCTGAGGAAGATCCTGAAGAAGTTCCTGAGGACAACTCCGAAGAGGATCTTGAAAAGGATCCTGACTCGATTCCTCCTCAGTTGAGGGACTGACTTGACTTGTAGCTACTGAGGACTACCAGTATTTTATTTTGGGGGCCTAATGTTTTGTCTATAGTGAGCTGTATATTCTGATACCGTGGGGACACTTATGTATAATCATATGGGGGCAGGTATTATTTTGCTTGTTGATATACCAGGCTTTGTAAGTAAATGGTGTGATAATTATATATATATATAAATGAAATATTAATTTCCCATGTATGCTTTACTTATGCTTTTGTTCTTTATTTTCCTTTGTATGTTTCGTCACCGTGGATATTGATTATTGTTAATGTTAATGTAACAAAAAAAAAATATACTCGCCAATTTAATTACCCAACCATAATCAAGTAAATATACATATTATTAAAATGAACCGGGTCTTAACTCATATAATTTTATTTCCGTATAAAGATTGACAATGTGACGTTCCCTTGGGAAAAGCGGCGTTGCACTGAGTTGGTATCAGAGCCCCGATTTATGTTTCTTTAGGTCTTGTGATTGAGTCTGTCTTGTTTGTGCTGTGTGTTCTCTGAGTAGTATACGTAAAGGTGTATTGTTTGGTGTTCCTAGTGAATGCAACTGACTTTTCTGTGTTTTCAGTTAATCTGATCTAAGAAAGTAAGATGGCACGAAGGGAAGATATGGCAGCAGCTATTACAGCGATGCAGAGGATGGCTGAGGCCGTCGCACAAAGACAAGCCGAGCAAGCCGCTCAAGAAGAAGAGAGAGTTGCACAACAACAAGAGCGAGCTGCTCAACAGCTAGAGGCCACTACTGATGCTCAGAATTTAGCAGAGTTTCGATGCCATAACCCTCCTCAATTCAAAGGAGAATTTGATCCGGACAAGGCTAGTCTATGGATCAAGGAATTGGAGAAAGTCTTTCGAGGAATGAGCTGCGCCGAGGACAAGAAGGTGAACTATGCTACATTTATGCTGGTAGGCAATGCTGAAAATTGGTGGAATGGAGTGCAACAAATGCTGGAAGCTGCGAACCGAGAGATTACTTAGGGCTTATTCAAGGAACAGTTCTTAGATAAGTAAATTTTCCTGCGAGCGCAAGGCATGCGAAGGAGTCAGAATTCCTCAACCTGCGACAAGGAAATATGACTGTTAGCGAGTACACAGTGAAATTTGAAAACTTGTCATAGTTTTCGACGTACTTTCAAAACCAACCAGATGAAGCATGGAAATGCCAAAGATTTACGGAAGGACTGAGGTATGAAGTGAAGAAGGCTGTGATCACCTTGAGGATCAATGAATTCTCACGACTACTGGATACTTGCTGTGATGTAGAGGCTCTAGAGCAATCTAGAGACATGAGGAGCAGAAACTTTGGGCCTATGAGATTCCAGAGAGGCGGCAGTAACAGTGCTAACCGTTTCCAGAAGAAGCGGTACTCCCAACCCACGGGGAATTGGCAACAAGCCATGGGTGGAAGTTCTGGTGGAGGTTCTACTAGGAATCAGACTGGCCAGAACACGGCGTATCCTTCCAGATGTCTGAAGTGTGGGAGAGACCATCTCACAAGGGACTGTACCATGACGGGATTCATCTGCTTCAAATGTGGCAAACCTGGCCACGTGTCCCGAGACTGCAATCAAACGAAGGCCGAACCTTCAGTGAATGCTACAAGAGCCAAGAAACCACAGGCTGGAGGGCGAGTCTACATTATGAGCGGAGCTGAGGCCTCCGAATCCGAAGATTTGATACAAGGGGAAGGTACCATAGAAGGTAATCTTTTAACTGTGCTGTATGACTCTGGAGCAACCCATTCTTTTATATCATATGACTGTGTGCAAAGACTGGGTCTATCTATGTCGTCTTTACCTTTTGACTTAACTGTTTCTACCCCCACTGATAAACCGGTAGTTACTACCAAAGTCTGTCTAAATTGTCCATTGGTTGTTGAAGGTCGAACCTTTTCGGTCGATCTGATCTGTTTACCCCTTTCCCGACTAGATATTATCTTAGGGATGGACTGGTTGTCTTCCAACCATGTTCTATTAGACTGTTCCAGAAAGACCATAGTTTTTCCCATAGAGGAGAATTCTAGATTTTTGACGACCAACCGAGTTCAAGCTCTCTTGAAAGAAGGAGCTCACGGATACATGCTACTGTCTTCTTTGAAAGTCGAGAACGAGGTTGATGTGAACACAATTCCAGTGGTGAATGAGTTTCCCGAAGTCTTTCCTGATGATGTACCTGGTTTACCACCGGCTCGAGAGATAGAGTTTGCTATCGACCTAGTACCGGGAACTGGTCCCGTGTCTATAGCACCGTATAGGATGGCACCGACAGAGTTAGCTGAGCTCAAGAAACAGCTAGAAGAGCTTTTGGAAAAGCAATTTGTCAGGCCAAGTGTGTCACCATGGGGAGCACCAGTGCTGTTAGTTCGCAAGAAGGATGGCACCTCAAGATTATGTGTGGACTATCGGCAGCTGAACAAGGTAACGATTAAGAACAAGTATCCACTCCCGAGAATTGATGACTTAATGGACCAACTGAAGGGAGCAGCGGTGTTTTCAAAGATCGATCTGCGGTCTGGGTATCATCAGATACGAGTGAAGACGGAGGATATACCCAAGACAGCTTTTCGTACCCGATACGGTCATTACGAATACCTCGTGATGCCGTTTGGTGTGACGAACGCACCAGCTATCTTTATGGACTACATGAACCGAATCTTTCGTCCTTACTTGGACAGATTCGTTGTGGTCTTCATTGATGACATTCTGGTATACTCTCAAAATTAGGAGGACCATGCTGAACACCTCAGTATAGTTCTTCAGATTCTGAAGGAGAAGGAATTGTATGCCAAACTATCAAAATGTGAGTTCTGGTTGGAAGAAGTTAAGTTTCTGGGTCACGTGATCTCGATGGATAGGATTGCAGTGGATCCATCGAAGGTGGAGGCAGTGCTGCAATGGGAAAGACTAACGTCCATGACAGAGATTCGAAGCTTCGTGGGTTTAGCTGGATATTACCGGAGGTTCATTGAGGGATTCTCCAAGATTGTTGGACCACTTACACAACTCACGAGGAAAAACCAAGCTTTTGAGTGGACCGACAGCTGTGAGCAAAGTTTCCAAGAGTTGAAGAATCGACTAACTACCTCACCGGTGTTAGTGCTACCCGATCCGAATGAGCAGTTTGAAGTGTACTGTGACGCTTCGTACCAAGGGCTAGGATCTATACTTATGCAGCATGGAAGAGTAGTGGCTTATGCTTCAAGGCAGTTGCGAGTGCACGAGAAGAATTACCCGACACACGACTTGGAGTTAGCGGCTGTAGTTTTTACTCTGAAGATATGGAGGCATTTTCTCTACAGAGCAACGTTCAACATTTTCAGTGATCACAAGAGTCTGAAGTATTTGTATGATTAGAAGAAGTTGTTCTGGTGGCATGGAATGAAGAGTGACGTCACTAGACGTGTATGGACTTGTCTAGTTTGTCAAAAAGCTAAGGTGGAACATCAGAGACCAGCGGGTTTGCTGCAACCGTTGTCTATTCCGGAATGGAAGTGGGACAGTATTGTAATGGATTTTGTAGTCGGATTGCCAAGGACAAGAAAAGGTCATGATTCGATTTGGGTAATTGTGGACCGACTCACGAAATCGGCACACTTTCTCCCGATCGACATAAAATACAAACTGGAGAGATTGACTCAGATCTATATTGGAGAAATTGTTAGACTACACGGTGTGCCTACGAGTATTGTTTCAGATAGAGATCCGAGATTTACTTCAAATCTCTGGAAGAGTTTGCAAGAAGCGTTGGGGACGAAGTTACGTCTGAGTTCTGCTTATCATCCGCAGACCGATGGTCAATCTGAGAGGACGATCCAATCTTTGGAGGATTTGCTTAGAGCCTGTACCATAGAGCAAACTGGAAGTTGGGATGACATTCTACCTTTGATAGAATTCACCTACAACAATAGTTATCATTCGAGCATAGGGATGGCACCCTATGAAGCCCTCTATGGACGACGGTGTCGAACACCTCTGTGTTGGTACCAAGACGGCAAGCGCCTTACTGTTGGACCAGAGATTATACAGCGGACAACTGAGAAGGTTAAGATAATTCAGGAAAAGATGAGAACGGCTCAAAGTCGGTAAAAGAGTTATGTAGACCGAAGGAGGAAACCTCTTGAGTTTGAGGAAGGCGAGCATGTATTCCTGAAAGTCACACCTACGACTGGGGTAGGCCGGGCCTTAAAATCTAGAAAACTCACTCCTAAATTCCTTGGACCATACCAAATCATTCATCGTGTAGGTCCTGTGGCGTACCAAATATCCTTACCTCCTTTCCTTTCAAACATTCATAATGTTTTCCATGTGTCACAACTTCGAAAATACCTTCCTGACCCAAGTCATATCATAGCACTGGATGCAGTACAATTAAAAGAAAACTTAACTTATGAGACGTCTCCTGTAAGAATCGAGGATAGGAAGATAAAGCAATTAAGAGGCAAGGAGATCACATTGGTGAAAGTAATCTGGAACGAGGTGACAGGAGATGCAACCTGGGAGCTGGAAGACAAGATGAAGGAGCAACACCCACAGTTATTCTAAGATATGTAAATTTCGAGGACGAAATTCCTTTTTAGAAGGGGAGTGTTGTAACATCCCGAAAATTCTTTATTTCATTATAAATGATCATTTTATAATATTTATGATTTTTTAGGAATTTTGTGGATTTTTCTGGAAATGATGAATATTTTAATATATTTTTCGTTTTACGTGTACACTGAGTGGAGCTGGGGAAAATAGAATATTTTCCCTGAGGCTGGTAAACCTTGAACTATCAACGTGTCAACGGGAGATCTTACTAAACCCGAGGCCAGGCACAGTTTGCAAGATTTGTAATTTTCAAGGTTTTATCTGTTAAATAAAATTGCGGTATCATCAGATTATCTAATAAATAAAAAAATATTATTTTCATCAATTGTAAATTTTATTCACTGAGAAAATAAATCCACAGTGTAATTAATCATCTGTTAGATGTATTTAATTTGGAGACAGGCTTACTATGTACTTTATCGAGGAGCGCGCGAAGCTTCTCAAGGAAGCTTCCTCCAACCATTAAATTTATTATTTCTCTCTCCTCCCATTTTGTGCAGCACGTTTAAATTAAGGGGTCTAATTCATTTTCTTCCTGACATTTCCCCTCCTCCCAATATGCAGCTACTATTCACTGATCCTTCTCTCTTCTCTTTCACCCCACAGCAGTAACACCGTCCACCCACACTTCCATTTTGTTCTTCAAAAAAACGTCATACCCCTTGCACCAATTTGTGTTTGGAGGACCACCATCATTGAGGAAATCATCTTCAAAGTTCTGCATTTCCTCCATCTTCATTCTCTTACGTCTTTGAAGCTTAAAGGTTGGAGCTTTAAGGTAAAGCTCTTAGTTTTTTCTTCCTCTTTTCTCATTTTCATAACCCACTGTCATTTTGATGACCATGGGTATTCATTTCAATATTGGGTCCTGATTTTGCAAGTTTAAATGTTTAAGGATTTCTTGGAAGCTGAAAACGAAATCCTGACTAAAAAGGAGCAACCTTTCTTTGTGCTTCTCTAAGGTAAGAGGAAGACACTCCTCCTCAACCTATTTTAGCATTTAGGAACGTCTGTGATTGGTGTTAAGGGTCATTCTGTTTTTGCATATTGTTTGTATTGTATGTGTGCTATTTGATTGTTTATGTGTTTTGATATATATCTGGATGTATTGGAACGTGCAATATGGAAGAGAATGACTTCCGATTAGTTCTCGGATGGTCACGGTGTTGAGCCCAGAAATTTGGAAATTTCATGTGAAAACTAGTAACAGTAGGAACCCCTGGCCAAACCCGTCGAGTTTGATATCTTGATTTCTTAGTAAAATGTTAAAATTATGAACTCCTGGCCAAACCCGTCGAATGTGAAATCCTAATCACTTAGTAAAATGTTAAAATCCGTGGAGTATGAACTCCTGGCCAAACACGTCGAATTTGATATCTTGATCACTTAGTAAAATGTTAAAATCCATCGAGTATGAACTCCTGGCCAAACACGTCAAATTTGATATCTTGATCACTTAGTAAAATGTTAAAATCCGTTGAGTATGAACTCCTGGCCAAACCCGTCGAATATGATATCCTAATCATCTAGTGAAATGTTAAAATCCGTCGAGTATGAACCCCTGGCCATACACGTCGAATTTGATTCCTGGTCATTTAGTGCAATGTCAAAATCCGTCGAGTATGAACTCCTGACCATGTCCGTCGAAATAAATCTTTAGGCAAAACCCGTCGAATTAGAGTTTCTGACCACTTAGGAGAGAAACTCCTCCAATGCAAAATTTGTCGAATTTGAATGACCACATCCGTCGAGTGACATATTCGTCGAGTTAGAATGCCAATACCCATCGAGAGACATACCCGTCGAGTAGATTTCCTGTCCATTTAACAGAAGTTTCCCAAAGTTAATATTCATCGAGTAGAATGTCAAGATCCGTCGAATTAGAGTTCCTGACCATAGTGTTTTTCGTCGGTTCTCTTGGGGGATTTCTCCAACGTCGACACCCACATCCGTCGGATTAGGATTTCTGCTGACCTTCTGGAAAAATTCGACAGTTTTGATCTCCGTTCGACAGAACCTCCATCCGACAGAAATTGATTTTTATCCAATCTTGTTATAAAATGTTCTCCCATCTTTCATCCTCCTGCCATGTTATTTTTCGTCGAGTGGCAGCCTCAATCCTCCACTAAATACATTGTCTCCGTCGAATTCACAAGTATGGTTTATCACCCAATACCTAGCAATTAAATCTGTGACTTTGTTGGTGATTTTGGCCGTGTATCTTCCTGGACTCAAAACCTTTGGATTAATAAAAGCACATAAATCATAAATAATTGGATGACTAGAAATTAATTAGGGATTCATAAACAGGGAAGAACATGAGTATGGGTAAGCTTGTGAGGCACATAATGAATTTAATGGTTGACTTCTATCATGACTTTGAATGGAAATTTGGGGTTATCCTTAAAATGTACTATTCGCTTGTTGTGGATCCGTGAATGGGATTAATTCTTGTTGTTAAATGATATGACATACATTTGAAGCATGATGGACCTAGTTGGTCATGAAGAGTATGATTGTGTTATGCATTGAACAAAAAGAAAGAGATTGTCCATTGGACTTGGTTAAGGCTGGTAGCCTAGGAGTTGAACCACACCTTTGTGCGGGTACGAATAGACAAGTGTAGGTTACTCGTTGACCTTGGGTGCGTCAGGGTGCGGGTACCTCGCAATGGGTAGTTGGTAGCTCTCTGTCCGTGGGGCAGACCGATGCAAACACACTGACAATCCGGACCGAGACGCTATCCTATATCGAGATCTGTGTAGAATGTCTTGTAAAATGCCATGATGTGCACGATGATAATTTGAGAATTATAGCACTTGAGGGCCTGGGCAGCCAAGGAATACAGACATACCTCCTGATCGTTCTCTCCGACTGTTTTGTGTCTAGCTCTATGGAGTAGGATTTTGGTTATTGAGGGCACGTGTGCATAGTGAGTCCATGAATTATCTGGCATACATTGTTATTATAATTGGAACTATTGTACTTCTGATATATCTATATGTATACGACTGCCTGGAATTGTTTGGTTGATCATAATTGCTATTAAATGTTTATTACCATTATTGCTGTTATAAATGCTATGTGGACGCTTTGCGCCGTTTGGTTTCTCGATGCTATAATTGGTAATGATGGTAGGATGTCTTACCTCTTCTCTGTCTCTCTATTACCATTTTGTCCGTATACTGCGTTCCATAGAGGATAACTGCAAGGAACCGGAAGCTCCCGACTTCCCTGGTTTTTGGCCTCATCTCGACTGAGCGACTGCAGAAGAATATGGACCCACGTACGCAGAGATTTTTGGGAGATGTGCGCCTGACCTTCTTGGGAGGGCCAGAGTGCTGGTACATCAACTATGGTTCTGAGCGTTGCGTCTATACGAGGGATGTATCGATATCTCTAGCCTGGAGACGCCACGAGCCGCCTGTCTTCACCTGCTGTATTAGTTTACGTTTGGAGTTTCAACTACTGATACGCGAGATGTGGGGTGACTATTATTTCACTCTGCGGGAAGACTCTTTTCGTTCCACAGCTCGGCCCCGTCCCGTGACTTTGTGATTCCTATGGTGATTTCCTCTGACGAAGAAGATCCTGAGGAAGATCCCGAAGAAGTTCCTGAGGACGACTCCGAAGAGGATCCTGAAAAGGATCCTGACTCGATTCCTCCTCACTTGAGGGACTGACTTGACTTGTAGCTACTGAGGGCTACCAGTATTTTATTTTGGGGGCCTGATGTTTTGTCTATAGTGGGGTGTATATTCTGATACCGTGGGGACACTTATGTATAATCATGTGGGGGCAGGTATAATTTTTCTTTTTGATATACCAGGCTTTGTAACTAAACGATGTGATAATTATATATATATAAATGAAATGTTAATTTCCCATGTATGCTTTACTTATGCTTTTGTTCTTTATTTTCCCTTGTATGTTTCGTCATCGTGGATATTGATTATCGTTAATGTTAATGTAACAAAAAAAAAATATACTGACCAATTTAATTATCCAACCATAATCAAGTAAATATACATATTATTAAAATGAACCGGGTCTTAACTCATATAATTTTATTTCCGTATGAAGATTGACAATGTGACGTTCCCTTGGGAAAAGGGGCGTTGCATAATAGCTGAAAACGAAAGTGTGCATGATGAACATGAAAATCAACCGTTGCGAGCTGTGCGTGTGTATTTGCAACCATCTCGAAATTCTAGTCCATCATATTTTATCTTTCCACTCAATGCTAACAATTTTAGATTCAAGTTAGGTATGATTTCTTTACTTCCTAATTTTCATGGTTTAGAATCTGAAAGCCCATATTTACATTTAAAAGAATTTGAGGAAGTATGTATTACTTTTCATGATCAAACTTGCATTGAAGAGGTTGTTATGCTTAAATTGTTTCCTTTTTCTTTGAAAGACAAAGCAAAAACTTGGCTTAATACTTTAAAACCAAGATCAATTGGCACATTGCAAGAAATGCAATGTGAGCTTTTGAAGAAATTTTTTCCAACACATAAAACTAATGCTTTGAAAAGACAAATCCAAAATTTTTTCCAAAATTCAAATGAAGCATATTTTCAAAGTTGGGAACGTTTTAAAGATTTGTTGAATTCTTGCCCACATCATGGTTTTGAAAAATGGCGCACTATAAGCTTCTTTTATGAAGGGTTAACACCTGAAACCAAATAATTTGTGGAAATAATGTGCAATGGTGAGTTTCTTGATAAAGAACCTGAAGAAGCTTTAGACTATTTAGACTATTTGGCTGAAAATTCTCAATCTTGGCATGGTACTAATTTTTCTGAAAATTCAATTAGATTTAACCTTACAAATGCTAGTAAAGGAAAATATCACCTTAGTCAAGAAGAAGATCTAAATGCAAGGTTTGTTAGTTTGGCTAGAAAGATTGAAGCTATGGAATTCGGGAAAGTAAAAGAAATCAAATCTGTGCAAAATGAAGAAATTTGTAGCATTTGTGATGAATTGGAACACTCAACAAATGAATGTCCAAAAATTCTTATTTTTAAAGAAGTTGTGCATGAGCAAGTAAATGCAATGAATAATTTTAAAAAGTCATTCATTTCTTCTTTTTCAGATACATACAATCCAGGATGGAGAAATCACCCGAACTTCAATTGGAGGACCAACAACCAGGCACAATTCATGCAACCACCACCTCCTCAGGCACAACAGGGCTCTCAAAATTTTTAAGGATATGCACCTTTTGTCCCACCATACAGGAATGACATTGAAGAAACATTGCATGCATTCATGGAAAAGCAAGATGTCATTATTAATCAAAACACTCAAGCCATGATTGACATAAAAGACACTCTTACTAAACTTTCTTCTGCACTCACCATTCACGAGAAAGAAAAATTTCCTTCTCAACCTCAACTAAATCCCAAGGGTCAATATACTCTAAATGATGGTAATTCAGAAAACCAACAAATATATCAAGTCAAGTCAGTGATAACCCTTAGGAATGGAAAGGTTGTTGAAGAAAGTAAGGAGATAAAGAGCCAAGTGTTCAAAGTGATGAACTCCTTGAGTGTGAATGAGCTAAAGGATGTGGAAAAGAATCAAGATAGTAGTGATGCTGAGCTACCCAAGGAACCTGAGGTGATAAAAAGTCTTGTTAAGCCAGAAAATGATGACAAGGGCCACCAGACATACATGATTGACTCAATCATGGATAGGGGAGTTTCTACAACCTATGATTTTGATCCCCTTGAGAATTTTCTTGTCAATTCTGAGTTTGATTCTATCAGTAATCCCTCTCATGTAGTTGATATTTCTACTATTTTTGATAAAAGTCAAGATCATGACACTCAGGCATGGCAACCAAAGTTTAAAGAGTTTCTTAAGAAAGGTTGGAGCATTACTGATAAAAAAGGTGTTCGTCCCTTGGTCTGTTCTTATAAAATTAATTTGGAAGAAGGTAAATGGTCAGCGGTTGAAGCTATAACTTGAGTTGAAGGATCTAGATGATAGACGATCCTGTCTACCAAAGCTGAGGTAAGTTTTTAGTATTTCGTGTTTTTATTGAGTCGGCTTAAATGCCTCCCAAATTTCGGAGCCTTTGTATGGGTATGTAAATAGTATCGGCCAATAAAAAAAATTTATAAAACAAAAGAACCCAAAAAAAATGTTTACATTCTTGTTTATTTCATTTTATTTCATTTTTTTTGTCATTACTAACCATTGTCAAGATGTAGTTATTCTCTCATCGTCTAAGTATTTCGGGTATGTGACTTCTCCCCATTACTTTATTTAATTTTGTCCCAATAATTTCTTTGATGTATATTAATGATTATTTCTTCAGTCTGGATTTAATTTTTAACATTGAGGATAATGTTGTGATCTGGTTGGGGGGAAGGATAGTTGTGTGAATAATAATTATGTAAAAAAGACCACAAAAAAACAAAAATATTAGGAAGTGTGTGTATTAATATGTTTGTTGTGTTTATATGTTTGTCAGTAACTTACTAAACCAGTTAAGGATGGCAGAGTAAGAAGTAAATTTTACTCTTGATATGCATCTTAGTTGGGGTAGACAACTAGTTTGTGTGGAAGTAGCAATTCAAATTCAGGGAAATTTGCATGATTGAGTAAATTATCTTCTTTCTTAAAATTCACATGATTGGTTATGGATGTTGAATTAGTGGACTGAGAATGATAGAATTATGCCTTGTGAGATTTTTAGCCTATTGATGAATGAATTGAACATTTGTACCATTCTTTTCTTTATTATGTGAATTTCACTCATGGAATTGTTACTCTAGAACTTGCTTTGATTCTTTTTGAGACTACATTTTCATATGCATACATAAATATGATTGAGACATTTTTCTTGAAATAGCTACTTTAATCAAATAGTCAGCCTTGTTTAGCAGCATGTTGTCTCAATATGATATCAAGCACTCTTATGACTTCTTGGAAATTCTCTGATTCCTGCCAACATAAAGCATTAGAAATGACCTATTTTCCCTTACTTAACCCCTTTGAGCTTATTTGACTATTCTTTGTTTCGAACTCATTATGTGTCTTAAATGAAAAACTATGTTCTTACTTGACCTTAGGGAATAAGAGAACATTAGTTTTGTCATTCGATGAGTTCTTGAACAAGTGTAGGGGTGTGTGTGCAGAATGGTTAAAAAAAATGTATATATTATGTTCTTTTTGTAAAAAAAAAATCATAAAAAAAATATCAATAAAAAAATGTAAAAAGAAGAGGGTCAACAAGGTAATAAAGGAAAGGAAAAGAATATGTAAATGGAATTTGTATTAGGTGGAGTTGGGATGAACTTTCATGCTTGTTAATTAAACTCAGCTCTCATGCTCTCTTATTCTCTGGTATTTAACTTGTCATATCCATATTACCTCCTCCTTTACCTTGACCCCATTACAACCTTGAATAAAATCCTCATGATTTATGTGTGCATGTGTTCTGAGTAGTGGAGAAGTAGAAGATAAGCAAGCTTATGGTAGTGCAATTTTCATGGGTTGAATTGAGTGAAATACCTACCTTTTAAACACTTGAGGGATTGAGAGTGAATCTTGTGAAAATCTATCATTCTTGACTCATGCTTTTCAATTGAAATATCATTACTTGTTAATTTGAGATGTGAAGATATATTACCGCATGAATGTTTTGATTACTTGAATGATTGGTTGCTCTTCATTTTTAAATAAGTCTTTTAGAGTGTTTAACTTTTGAGTCTGTTTCGTTTTTTTTAGTTTTGGTCTTGTGTTTTGCCCAGGAGTGCAAAAAGTTAAGTGTGAGAAAATTTGATGATCATATATTTGATACATTAATAAGCCTTCATTTTTAGTCATTTACACTCTCCATGTACTTAATTGATTGATTTTGATTATGTTTTGTAAGTTTGGACTCAAATTGGACTTAATTGAATTTTTCAGCATAATTTACGTCTTACATTGTTTCTGTATTTGGGCTATATCTTGGGATGTAGGTGGTTTTTGGGGGCAATTCTAGTGGCATTTGAAAGATAAGAGAGAGTTCTATAACTTTCATATAGACCTCAAAGGCCCAATCACACAAGTAGATAACTAAAATTGCAGTTGAAATAAGAACCAGAGTGCTTTTTCTGATAGCTTAACTTATGTGAAATTTGGATGCTGAATAGTTAAGACTCATATCTACAACTTTCATGTTGAACACTTTTCCAGAATCGGACTACTTGAAGGTGATATTGGGCTTGAAAGTCAGAACAGAGGAGCTGTGACTGGGCCTGAGCAGTGTGCAGTGATTTGAACGTATATGGAGTTATAGAAATGATATTGGACTCAAACTAAAGTCATTTGAAAGCTAAGATTCAGACCTACAACTTTCATGAAGACTACTTGGTTCAAAAATGAATAATGCAATGACTTCAAAGCTACATGATTTCGGAGACAAGGAATCTC
Organism: Ormosia semicastrata; assembly: GCA_029884595.1. Taxonomy (NCBI): domain Eukaryota; kingdom Viridiplantae; phylum Streptophyta; class Magnoliopsida; order Fabales; family Fabaceae; genus Ormosia; species Ormosia semicastrata. The sequence continues at coordinate 59,761,315 of JAQQTO010000063.1, forward strand.
CATAATTTTCCACTCACCAAAAGTCATTTGACATTTTCCACTCATTTTCCACTCATCCACCCACTAATGACTCACCCCCCTTGTCATTTTGTATCTCTAATCTTCTATAAAAGGGGGCCTTGGCATATCATTGAGTATGTTAGGTGTTAGTTACCAAAATGATGCCATTTTGTTACTAGGTTTTCTTGTAGTAATTTTCCTTTGTTCTAAATTAAAGTCATGTTCTTCTTCTTCTTCTTCTTCTCTCTTTCTTTCTTCTTATCTATGAGTAACTAAGTTTCATTTTACTTTGGTGAAAGGGTGAAGCTCTTGGTAATAAAGTAAGATTAGATTTATTCTTCTCTTGTACTTAAATGATTTATATTTTCTAGTAACCATTATACGTATTATAATTTGTTTCTTATAATTTAGAAACCATCTTTGTAAAGAGGAGTTCTTGATTTGTTGTAGACAAAATATTGGCACAATGAATGCTTTAACCCATTTATAAGTGGTAGTAATATTTTTAGGAAACATAATATAATTACGTATATTATTTTAAATGGACTTTTAATGTTATATTTTCCGATTGGAACCTCCATGTTACGAGGATTCTAATTGAGTTATAAAAGAAATTAATCTTACCTTTACTTTATATACCAAGAGTGGATCTTTTAACCCAAGTAAATAATTTTTACTATAGTAATAAAATATTTACTTCACCTTAATTAATCTTCAACAATTCCCTATGGATCGACCTCGGACTCCTGAGAAATTTATTACTTGAGACAACCTGCACTTGGGTTCGCAAAGCAACAATTAATCTCGCATCAAGTTTGTAGACTTGTTTGAAACTAAAAATTGTGTATCAGTACGCAAATTGAGAAAAATATTAAAATAATCAAACATTTTAAATAATTCTAGAAAATTTTTTAAAAATCACAAATATTATAAAATGAATATATATCATGAAATAAGCAATTTTCAGGGTGTTAGACTACCAATTGTCCAAATGTGGGATACCCGCACCCCGACGCCTCCAAGTTCAACAAGTGAACTACACTACGCAATTCGCACCCGCACAAAGGTGTAATTCATCTCCTAGGCATATAGCCTTGACAACAAGTCCTTCCGACTTTCACAATGCATGATCTCATGACAATGATCAATAGTATTCATAAACAATAAAAGTTCCACCAAGAGGAGCAACCATAGGGCTTAAGTTAATCACTAATATTCCTAGGTCCAGTACGTTAGCCCATCAGCACAAAGCTATTATATTCATTCACAAGGTGTCTCAATTGCACAAGTGCAAAACCATCTTTTAACTTTTAACTTTAATTAAAATACTTTCAAGAATTAATATGGGAATTCGCTCTAATCTTAAAACTCTCCTACTTAAGTTCCTCTAGGTAATACTTCTTCACATTTTTCACGGAAAAACCTAAAAGAAAACTACATTATTTTAATCTCACAAATTCATTTCCTTTTTCTCCTAAGCCTTAAAAGTACTCTCAATTTTTAGAATCTCTCTTTCTAGCTTATTTTCCCTCTCAAAGCAGAAATCTCTCTCTAACTAAGTAGCCAAGATTTGGTTTTTCCACTCCTTTGTTGTTGTGAAATTCCTAATTCAACTCTATTTTTTTAAATTTTTTTTAAGCTTCCAAGTTCCAAATAAACACAAAATTTTCTCTTGGATCCCCTTTTTGGGTCTCTTGGCCGTGAGCTCTCTAGGGTTCTTGGGCCTCAAAATTTTTCATCTTCCACAAGGATTTCAAACAACTAATAAATATCAAACATCAAACTTTCCATTCCATCATGGTCATAGACAACATCAAACCACAAAATCACGTAGGTTACAAATATAAAAAAATCATCAAGAGTCAAATAATCAAGTGAATAACCCTCACATGGATTCCTCACTTTCCATACATCAAGTTCATCCCTTACCACCATGAAAGGTTGATGAGAGTAATATCCCTCTTACCTTGGAGGATAACCAACCACTACTTGGATATCTCCTTAAAACAAGCTTCCTCTTCCAAGAACTTCTTGAAAAATGAAAATGACATGCCAAAGAATCAACATTTTAGGCTTAGAGGAGAATGACCATGGATCAAAATCATGGTTTTTGAAGGAAGAAAAGAAAGAAAAATGGAAAAGAAGAAATTTTACCTGAGAAATCTTCAAGCCCTAACTTGAAGAAATACTTGGAAAAGATGAACAAGTCAAGATCTTCTCACCAATGTGGCTTAGGAGGAGGCTTAGATTCAAGAAAATAGAATAGTGTATTCAAAGAAAATGAGAGGGTGGATTTGTTGAGTGTGGCCGTGAGCTCTAGAGGAGAGAAAATGAGAGAAAACAATGTGTAGCTTTTGGGTGAAGAGAGAGAAATGGATAGAAAAGTGATGAAAATGAAGGTTGAAAGAAAATTTACTCTAGAAGTCTCCATTCTCTCTCCATAGTCGTGCACTCATCTAGGGAGGAGGAGTTGAGCTTCCTCAACAAGCTTCACAAAGCTTCCTTGAGAAGCTTCTCCCTTTGGTCCAAAAGTCAAAGATGATGTCATGTGGGTGATGTCACATGGATGATGTCATAAAGGTGACTAAAAAGAAATAATCTACTAGATCTTTACTACAAGCTATTATCCAATGGATAAAAATCACAATTAATAAAGTCAGTATCTATTGTCTAATGGATAATAGAGCATACCCAAATTTTATCTGTTAGATAAAATATCAGATAATGAAAACTTCGTAAACTATCTCCGATTTCGGTTTTAGTAAGATCCCCTAGTCTCGGTTCAACAGTCCAAAATTTTTTGAAAATAATATTAAAATAATCCAAAGAAATCAAATAATTCATAAAAATTCACAAAAATTCACAACATCATAGAAATCACAAATAATCTAGAACGATGGAAAAATTGGGGTGTTACACAAAATGCCACTTAATACTCTAGGAATGTACACCTTCTCTTTCTTTGTAATGTTCCCAAACTAGCTTTATCTTTGAACATTTGTGTACAACCACCTATACAATTGTTTAATACCATTGAGCATAACCACACATACAAACAGTCAATGATATTACACAACTGGCCAGACAATTATAAAATACCACTGACCAAACCACATATACACACAAAGAATCACAAACCACCAAATACAATCAATCATCAAATCTTGCAATGATATTATGATGTATGACATGATGTATGATTATGCTCAAACAAAGGTGTATGATGGTGTAAATGCAATGTCATGAGATGTCATGAAACTTGACTATTCCTTTCTATGGTAGGGAAGGAATATGTAACCTCCTGTAACCGACCATTCCTCTCTGTAGTAGGGAGGAAATATGTAACGTCCTATAACCTACCACTACTAGGTAGGGAGGGAATATGTAACCTCCTATAACCTACCTTAAATTGAGTGGACTTTTCCACTACCTCAAGCTGTAGGAATAACAAGTGTGTGTATACATGAATGTGTGAAGAATGGGGTGCTATGTCTAACTCTTACATAACCACCACATAAACTTTATACAAAGCTTGTCCTTGCACTACTAGCTCCACCTCAACTCTATGAGATCGTTCATTTCCTATGGCACTCTTCTATAGCCAAGCAAACTTAACATACTCCCTTCCTCAGCATTACTACCTCTACCTCAATTCTATGAGAGCTTTCTTGCCCTATGATACTCATTGTTACACCCCAAAAATTTGTTATTTCATGATATTTATTCATTTTGTAATATTTGTGAATTTTTTTAGAATTATTTGGATTGTTTGATTATTTTATTATATTTCTCAAATTACGTGAGCATTAAGCAGGGCCAGAGAAATAAAATATTCTTCCAAGGCCAAAAAACTTGGACTGTTAGACCAAGGCCGGGGGATCTTACTAAACCTGAAGCCGGACACAATTCCTGAGGTTTTATTTTTTTAGATTTTATCTGACAAATAAAATCTGGGTACACTCTATTAACCATTGGATAATAGAAACCAAATTTTTTGATAGTGACTTTTATCCATTAGATAATAGTTGTAGTAGAAATCTAGTAGATTATTTTTATCTAATCATTTTTATGACATCATCTAAGTGATATCATCACATTATATCATTGATTGACCTTTTTGGGAAGAGTGAGAAGCTTCTCAAGCAAGCTTTGGAGAAGCTTCCAAGAGAAGCTTCATTTCCCCTTTTCCCAAGGAGTGTTGCATGGCCATTGAGGGAGGGAGAGACTTCTTGGACAAGCCTTCACTTTAGTTTTCATTTTTCATACTTTCCTATCACTTTCTCTCTCCTCACCCAAAGCATTTCCTCTCACTTTTTCTCTTCATCTTCTTCCATTTTCTCTCTTATCACCACACGACCATCACCCCTTGCACCACCATTTCACATTAAAATTTTTTAGCAATTATACTTCTTGAATCCATACTATCTCCTAAGATCATCTAGTGTGAAGATCTTGGTTATTCACCACTTTTCCAAGAATCTCTCAAGTTAGGGTTTTTGATTTTCTAAGGTAAAAGTTCTCTCCTTTTTCATCATTCTTCTCTTTTTCCTTCCAAAACTTTGATGTATGTTCTTGGCTACTCTTTTCCAAGTCCAAAAATGATGACTTTTGCTATGTCATTTTTTGTTTCAAGGGGGTTCTTGAAAGAGGAAGTATTGCTTCAAAAAGTTCTACACAAGTGGGTGGACATCTCAAAAGGTAAGAGGGAGATTTTTCTCATCACCCATTCAAGGTGGTGAGGGACAAAATTTATGTGTGGAAAGTGATGGATCCATGTGAGGATTACTCACTTTATTGTATTGATCTTTGATGCTTTGTGTGAATCTTACCTTATGTGATTTTTGTGATTTATTGCTATGTATGACCTTGGTGAGATTTGTGATGGTTGATATAATTTATTTGCTTGAGATTATTTGTAAAAGTTGAAAAACTTGAAGCCTTAGTGTCCTAGGAAGCTCACGACGATGAGGTCAAAATGCAGTATCTAAGATAAAAATGTTAAGTTGAATTGAACCTAAGTATTAAGAAGAGAAAGGAAGTAAATCAAGGATTGATAATGGTGAGTGAGTGGTAAGATAAATTTAGACACTTTTTTAGAGAGGAGTTCGGCCTTGAGAAAGAAAAATAGGGGAGGAAGAGAGTTCATAATCAAATAGAATACTATTAAGGCTTATGGGAAAGAGAAGAGAAGTTGTGAGATCAATATATTGTAAATTCTTTTTGACCTTTATGAAGAGTGTGAGGAGATATTACTTAGTGGAACCTAATTTAAAAAGGGGTCTTGGACTGAAAATATAACTTCACACTAAGTCTTGAAAGTTTTGATAAATGTGACTTGTGAAAGATGATTTCTGAGAATTTTGTATTTTGAAATGCCTTATGATTTGGACATAATGTTATTATGCGGTTGAGCTAATGGACTGAATCATGTTATGGCTTCTTTTGATGAAATAAATGTTCATTGTCACATGATTATACATTTTGAAAGTCGGAATGACTTGTTGTTTAAGGCGGAATGCCTAGGTTCATTATCATATGATCATACATTGTAAAAGTCAGAATGACTTGTTGTCAGGCAGAATGCCTAGGAGAAAAATTACACCTACATGCGGGTGGGAATTGCGTAGTGCAGTTCACTTGTTAAACTTGAGGCGTCAGGGCACAAATATCCCACAAGTGGACAGTTGGTAGCTCCACCAGGCCGTGGTGACTATGCAACGCACTGACGATCTCGACCAGGCAGTATCCTATTCACGATCCAGTTGAGAGTGTCTTGTATAGCCATTTTTGCGTATATTGATTATATTGAAAAGCACATGTCGAGGCTAACGATATACAGACAGTGGTTCTCCCGATCATTCTATCTGATGTTGGTTTTAGCTCCATGGAGTAGGTGTCTGTCCATTGTGTATACACAAACCATTTAGCATTTCATTATGATGAACTTAGAAGGTGAAATTGTCAATTATGATGCTGCGGATTTATATGTGACATGTATTGTTGGGATATCTGTTGGAAAACTTGATTGACTATAATTTGCTATGATTGTACTCTGTGATATTACTGTTGTTGCTGCCTCTTACTGCCATATTAGGAATAATGTAGAGAGTCTCACCTCTTTGTGTTACTGTTCTGCCTGTTTCTGTTTTATGTGTTCCTATAGATAAAGATTAAGAGGAAAGGTTGCTGTTTACTGTTGTATATTTTGGGATAGCTACTAGAAGAGACCTTTTTGGTTATGTTCGAATTCAGTTTCATGATGGTGCGAGCGCCTGGCACATAGATTGGGATAACGAACGCATTAGATATGTAGGGGATGTAACTTTAACCGTCCGTAGGACCCGTAATGATGTTCCTTTCTTTTCTCTTACTATTGCTGTGTATTTAGAGTTCTTCATGCTGATTAGGAAGCTGTGGGGTGACTTACATTACACACCTAGGGAGGATCTAGGGGACGATCTTGCTCCCTAGAGGTCTAGACTTGGGCCAGTGTATATTTTGAAGTCAGTGTGCACTATATGTCTTTTGGCTATAAACTTGTATATTTAACTTGTATATTTTGGGTGGATTGTAATCCATGCCACTGATATATATATAATCTTTTTAGTATGTAATATTAATTAGCTATATCTTGTGCTACTACCTTACTTCAAAGTTTATGCTTCTGTAAAAAAGAATTCAGAACCCACATTTTGATTTGTCATATATGTTATCCGCGAAAAAGAAACTTACATTTTGGGACTTATACTTTATAACATCAAATATTTTATAACTTGGATAAAGGGATTTAACGGAGTTGGTCGAAAATGTGACACTCAAAGGAGGGTGTTACATTAGTTGGTATTTGAGCCCAAGTTTGAGTCTTTTGGGTTTGTGGGTAGGTTTGTTTTGTTTGTGCTGTGCGTTTCCTCTGAGACTTAGTACAGAAATGTATTGTTCGATTTCTGGAAGGAGACGAAATTGTGTCAAAGATGTCATCTGACTATCATTGTATGTTGACTAGTATGACTTCGAAGGAACAAAATGGCACGAGGCGGAATTGCACTTGTGAACCCTGATAGAGATAGCAAGAGTATGGCTGTAGCGGCAGAGGCAATGTAAAGAAATGAGGAAGTTATAATGCAACAAAATCAAAAAGCTGCCCAACAACACGAAGTTGTTGCTGAGACTCATAATGTATCAGAGTTTCATCGCAATAATCTACCCCAATTCAGAGGAGAGTTCAACCCAGAGAAGGCGAGTCTTTGGATTCAAGAGTTGGAGAAGATATTCAAAGGAAAGGGATGCACTAATGCGCAAAAGGTAACTTATGGTACCTTTATACTCATGGGAGATGCTGAAGACTGGTGGAAGGGAGCCCGACGGTTGATGGTAGCTGAGGGAATCATAATCACTTAGGAAGCCTTTACGGATAAGTTCCTAGAGAAGTACTTTCCAGCTAGTGCGAGACATGCCAAAGATATGGAGTTCCTAGGCCTGAAGTAAGGGAACATGTCAGTAAATGAGTATGCTGCTAAATTTGGGAGCTTGTCAAAGTTCTTGCGGTATCTACAAATCCAGCCAGATGAAGCGTGGAAATGCCACAAGTTTGAAGAAGGCCTTAGAGTTGAATTGAAAAAGGGAGTGCTGCTAATGAGAATGAATCAGTTCTCAGCCCTGATGGACATGTGTTGCTGACTCGAAGAGTTGGAACCATCTCGAGACACAAGAAATCGTAACTTTGGACCCTCTCGGTTCCAAAGGGGGAGGAGTCGCAGTGGCAGTTGTTTTTAGCAAAAGCCATATTCAAGACCACCGGGAAATCAAGCCCAGCAGCAACCCCATGGAGAAGGTTCTAGTGGCCACAAGTTTGGTACAGCCAGGGCGTCTACACCAAAATGTCTAAAGTGTGGAAGGGACCATTGGACGAGGGACTGCACAATTAAAGGGATCATTTGCTTCAGATGTGGTAAGCCCAGACATATTTCCAAAGATTGCAATCAACCCAAGGCGAAGCTCTTTGTTAGTAATGTGTGAGTTGCAAGACCCTAGGCGAGAGGTAGAATTTATACCATGAGTGGAGCGGAGGCCTTCAATCCGAAGATCTGATACAGGGAGATTGTGAAATAGGAGGTAATCTTTTAACTGTGCTGTATGACTCTGGGGCAACTCATTTTTTATTGCCTATGATTGTGCACACCGATTAGGATTGCTTGTGTCTTCCTTACCTTTTGATTTGAATATTTCTACCCCTACTACTAAACCCATTGTTACTACTCAAGTTTGTTTGAATTGTCCTATTTCTGTAGAAAGTCGATTCTTTTCAGTCAATTTGATCTGTTTACCCCTTTCTTAAATATATGTCATTCTAGGAATGGATTGGTTATCTTCTAACTATATCCTGTTAGACTGTTCTAGTAAAACCTTAATATTTCCTGATTTTGAGATTTCTGGATTTGTAACTGCCAACCAAGTTGAGATTCTCTTGAGAGAATGAGCTCAAGGATACATACTTCTGTCTTCCTTAGAAGGCGAGGGTGAGACCAATGTGGATGCTATTCCTGTGACGAATGAATTTCCTGAAGTCTTTTCTGATGACATACCTAGGTTACCATCGAAAAGAAAGATGGAATTCTCTATTGATCTTATGTTAGGATCAGGTCCTATATCCATGGCACTATATCGAAGGTCACCATCAAAATTTGCCAAGCTCAAGAAATAGTTGGAGGATTTGTTAGAGAAGAAGTTTGTGAGACCTAACGTTTCACCGTGGGGAGCTCCAGTGTTGTTGGTCAAGAAGAAGGACGAGACTTCTCGATTATGTGTGGATTATCATCAGCTGAACAAGGTTACAATCAAGAACAAGTATCCACTTCCAAGGATAGATGACATGATGGACAGCTAAAGGGAGCTGTTGTTTTCTCCAAGATTGATCTGCATTTTTGCTACCATCAGATCTGTGTGAAAGTAGAAGATATTCCTAAAACGGCCTTTCGGACCCGTTATGGGCATTATGAATACCTTGTGATGCCGTTCAGAGTAATTAATGCTCCTACTGTATCCATGGACTTCATGAACAAAATTTTTCGCCCTTACTTGGATAGATTCGTTGTTGTCTTTATAGATGACATTTTGGTCTACTCTCAAAGTTAGGAGGAACATGCTGAACATCTCAGAGTGGTTCTTTAGATTTTGAGGGAAAATAAGCTATATGCAAAGCTGTCCAAGTGTGAGTTCTGGTTGAGTGAAGTTCAATTTTTAGGATATGTAATTTCAGAAGAAGGAATTGAAGTAGATGCGTCAAAAGTTGAAGCAGTTCTTCAGTGGGAGAGACCGAAGACGGTGACGAAGATCCGTAGTTTTCTCAGATTGGTTGGTTACTATCGAAGGTTTATTGAAGGGTTCTCCAAGATAGCAGGACCTCTCACTCAGCTTACAAGGAAAAATTAACCTTTTGCATGGATGGATGCATGTGAGGAAAGATTCCATGAATTGAAGAGACGGTTAACTGATTCACCAGTGCTGAAAATACCAGATCCCAACAAACCTTTTGAAGTATACTGTGATGCTTCATATCAAGGTTTAGGATGCGTTCTCATGCAGAATAGAAGAGTGGTGGCATATACTTTGAGGCAATTGAGGATCCATGAGAAGAACTATCCTACACATAACTTAGAGTTAGCCACCGTTGTGTTTGCACTAAAAATTTAGAAACATTTTCTGTATGGATCAACGTTCAACATCTACAGCGATCATAAAAGCTTGAAATACTTGTTTGATCAGAAAGAGCTGAATATGAGACAAAGATAGTGGTTGGAGTTCCTAAAAGACTATTATTTTCAACTCCAATATCATCCCAGGAAGGCGAACGTCGTAGCGGATGCTTTGAGTAGAAAGACGCTTAGTGTTTCTACTATGATGCTCAAGGAAAGAGAGTTGATAGAACAGTTTAAAGATATGCAGTTGTCCGTGGAACTGACTCAGGGGAGGATATGTTTGAGTATGATCACCATTCTAGCAGATTAATGGAAGAGATTAGAGAGAAACAAGGAAGTGACTTATATTTACAAGAGGAGAAGGATCTAGTGAAGCGAGGTGCTATATCTAAATTCTCAAAAGGACTAGACGGGGTCCTAAGATTCAGAAGCAGGGTTTGTGTACCGAATGATCCCGAACTCAAGAAGGTAATTCTTTAGGAAGCCCACAAGAGCAAGCTAAGTATGCATCGCAAAACTACCAAAATGTACCAAGACCTGAAACGATTGTATTGGTGGCAGAGGATGGAGAGGGATGTTGCTGAGTATGTCTCATCGTGCCTAGTTTGCTAAAAAGCCAAAGTGGAACACCAAAGACCCTCCAGAATGCTGCAACCCTTGACCATTCCTAAATGGAAATGGGATAGCACTGCAATGGATTTTGTGAGCAGACTGCCAAGGACTAGAAAAGGGCATAACTCAATATGTGTAATTATTGATCGGCTTACGAAGTCAGCGCACTTCTTGCTAATCAATATGAAGTATTCCATGGAGAAGTTGACTCAAGTGTACATTGATGAGATTGTAAGACTACATGGTGTGCCTTCGAGTAGTATTTCTGACAGAGATCCGAGGTTCACATCATGATTTTGGCAGAGTCTGCAAAAAGCCATGGGAACGAAGCTTCATTTGAGTTCTGCGTATCACCCATAGATGGACGGTCAGTCAGAGAGAATAATTCAATCATTGGAGGATTTGTTAAGGGCTTGCGTTTTGGAGCAGACTAGTAGTTAGGACGAATTCTTACCTTTGATAGAGTTCACCTATAATAACAGTTTCCATGCAAGCATCGAAATGGCACCATATGAGGCATTGTATGGGAGACGGTGTAGAACACCATTGTGTTGGTACTAAGATGATGAAAGTTTTGCGGTAGGACCTGAATTAGTACAGTAGACAACTGAAAAAGTTACGATGATTCAAGAAAGAATGAAAGTAACTCAAAGCCGACAGAAAAGCTATGCTGACAAGAGACGGTGACCTCTTGAATTCGAGGAAAGAGAACATGTGTTTTTGAGCGTCACACCTACGACTGGTGCTTGAAGGGTTCTTAAATCTAGAAAACTCACTCCAAAATTCATTGGACCCTACCAAATTCTTCGTCGGATAGGTCCAGTAGCCTACCAAATAGCTTTACCACTTTTTCTTTCCAATCTTCATGATGTCTTCCACGTGTCACAGTTACGAAAGTACATTCCTGATCTAGCCCATGTCATAGAACCAGATACAGTACAGCTAAAAGAGAATTTGACCTATGAAACACTTCCCATCAAGATTGAGGATAGGAGGATGAAGTAACTCAGGGACAAAGAAATTTTATTAGTCAAAGTAATTTGGAATGACGTAACCAGAGATGCAACTTGGGAGTTAGAGAACAAGATGAGGGAGCAATATTCGCATTTATTTTAAGGTATGATGAATTTCGGGGATGAAATTCTTTTTAGAGGGGAAGAGTTGTAACACCTCAAAAATTTGTTATTTCATGATATTTATTAATTTTATAATATTTGTGATTTTTGTGAATTTTTTTGAAATTATTTGGATTGTTTGATTATTTTATTATATTTCTCGATTTATGTGCACGTTCAGCGGGGCCGGAGAAATAAAATATTCCTCCAAGGCTGAAAAACTTTGTACTATTACACTGGGGCCGGGAGATCCTACTAAACCCGAAGTTGGACACAATTCACGAGGTTTTCATTTTTTGATATTTTATTTGACAGATAAAAATTGAGTACACTCTATTAACCATTTTATAATAGATACCGAATTTATTGACAATGACTTTTATCCATTGGATAATAGTTGTAGTAGAAATCTTGTAGATTATTTTTATCTAGTCATTTTTATGACATCATCTATGTGATATCATTACATCACATCATTGATTGACCATTTTGGGAAGCGTGAGAAGCTTCTCAAGCAAGCTTTGGAGAAGCTTCCAAGAGAAGCTTCATTTCCCCTTTTCCCAAGAGTGTTGCATGGCCATTAAGGGAGGGAGAGAATTCTTGGACAAACATTCACTTTAGTTTTCATTTTTCATACTTTCGTATCACTTTCTCTCTCCTCACCCAAAGCATTTCCTATCACTTTTTCTCTTCATCTTCTTCCATTTTCTCTCCTATCACCACACGACCATCACCCCTTGCACCACCATTTCACATTAAAAATTTTTAGCAACTATACTTCTTCAATCTATACCTCCTCCTAAGATCATCTAGTGTGAAGATCTTGGTTGTTCATCACTTTTCCAAGAATCTCCCAAGTTAGGGTTTATGATTTTCTAAGGTAAAAGTTCTCTCCTTTTTCATCATTCTTCTCTTCTTCCTTCCAAAACTTTGATGTATGTTCTTGGCTACTCTTTTCCAAGTCCAAAAATGATGACTTTTGCTATGTCATTTTCGATTTCAAGGGGGCTCTTGAAGGAGGAAGTATTACTTCAAAAAGTTCTACATAAGTGGGTGGACATCTCCAAAGGTAAGAGGGAGATTTTTCTCATCACCCATTCATGGTGGTGAAGGACGAAATTTATGTGTGGAAAGTGAGGGATCCATGTAAGGATTACTCACTTTATTGTATTGATCTTTGATGCTTTGTGTGAATCTTACCTTATGTGATTTTTGTGATTTAGTGCTATGTATGACCTTGGTGAGATTTGTGATGGTTGATATAATTTATTTTCTTGAGATTATTTATAAAAGTTGAAAAACTTGAAGCCCTAGTGTCCTAGGAGGCTCACTGCCATGAGGTCAAAATGGGGTATCCAAGATAAAAATGTTATGTTGAATTGAAGCTAAGTATTAAGAAGTGAAAAGAAGTAAATCAAGGATTAATAATGGTGAGTGAGTGGTAAGATAAATTTAGACACTTTGTTGAGAGGAGTTTGGCCTTGAGAAAGAAAAATAGGGGAGGAAGAGAGTTCATAATCAAATAGAATACTATTAAGGCTTATGGGAAAGAGAAGAGAAGATGTGAGATCAATATATTGTAAATTCTTTTTGACCTTTATGAAGAGTGTGAGGAGATATTACTTAGTGGAACCTAATTTAAAAAGGGGTCTTAGACTTAAAGTATAACTTCACACTAAGTCTTGAAAGTTTTGATAAATGTGACTTGTGAAAGATGATTTCTGAGAATTTTTTATTTTGAAATGCCTTATGATTTGGACATAATGTTATTATGCAGTTGAGCTAATGGACTGAATCCTGTTATGGCTTCTTTTGATGAAATAAATGTTCATTGTCACATGATCATACATTCTGAAAGTCGAAATGACTTGTTGTTTAAAGCGGAATGCCTAGGTTCATTATCATATAATCATACATTGTAAAAGTCAGAATGACTTGTTGTCAGGCAGAATACCTAGGAGATGAATTACACCTTCGTGCTAGTGCGAATTGCGTAGTGTAGTCACTTGTTGAACTTGGAGGCGTCGGGGTGTGAGTATCCCACAAGTAGATAGTTGGTAGCTCCACTGGGTCGTGGTGGCTATGCAATGTACCGACGATCTCGACCAGACACTATCCTATTCATGATCTGATTGAGAGTGTCTTGTATAGCCATTTTTGGGAATATTGATTATATTGAAAAGCACATGTTGAGGCTAACGATATACAGACAGTGGTTTTCCTGATCATTCTGTTCGATGTTGGTTTTAGCTTCATGGAGTAGGTGTCTGTCCATTGTGCATACACATACCATTTAGTATTTCATTATAATGAATCTACCTAGTGAAATTGTCTGTTATAATGCTGCGGGTTTACCTGTGAAATATATTGTTGGGATATCTATTAGAAAACTTAATTGACTGTAAATTGGTATGATTGTACTCTATGATATCACTATTGTTACTGCCTCTTGCTGCCATGTTAGGAATGATGTAGAGAGTCTCACCTCTTTGTGTTATTGTTCTGCCTATTTCTGTTTTATGTGTTCCTGTGGATAAAGATTAAGAGGAAAGGTTACTATTTACTATTGTACATTTTGGGATGGCTGCTAGAAGAGACATTTTTTGTTATGTTCAAATTCAGTTTCATGATGGTGCGAGCACATGGTGCATTGATTGGGATAACGAATGCAGTAGATATGCAGGGGATGTAACTTTAACCGTCCGTAGGACCCGTAATGATGTTCCTTTCTTTTCTCTTACTATTGCTATATATTTAGAGTTCTTCATGCTGATTAGGGAGCTGTGGGGTGACTTACATTACACCCCTAGGGAGGATCCAGGGGAAGATCCTACTCCTTAGAGGTCTAGACTTGGGCCAGTGTATATTTTGAAGTCAGTGGGCATTATATGTCTTTTGGCTATAAACTTGTATATTTAACTTGTATATTTTGGGTGGATTGTAATCCATGCCACTGATATGCATATAATCTTTTTAGTGTGTAATATTAATTAGCTATATCTTGTGCTGCTACCTTACTTCAAAGTTTACACTTCTGTAAAAAGGAATTTGGAACTCGTATTTTGATTTGTCATATATGTTATCCGCGAAAAAGAAACCTACATTTTGGGACTTATACTTTATAACATCAAATATTTGATAACTTGGGTAAAGGGATTTAAAGGAGTTAGTCGAAAATGTGACACCCAAAGGAGGGTGTTACACTCATCTTTTACCAACTAGGCATTATGGCCCTTAACTCTTGCCAACTAGGCACTCTAGCCCTTACTTTTGTTAAATAGAGACTATGGCCTTCACTTTTGCCAAACTTCCTTAACATATTGGTTTCTCACCTTCTTATCACTTTTTGTAACACCCTAAGACTATAACTGTGTATATTGATCATATTTGTCATTCATTCCATACCAAGTAATAATTCATATCATAAGTAATTCAATTCATCACACTTATATATCAAATATCATGCATTCATTTCATTTCAATACTCCATAAAGAAGCATTTAATTCAAGTTTAACCCTTGCACAATAAAATGTGCATAACTTACGCTACGAGGATCGAAATGAGGTGATTCTAGTGGCATTGAAAAGCTAAGAAAAAGAGCTATAACTTTCACAAAAAATGGTATTTTTTCCAAGAGTTCCACGACCCCCTTGTGAAATTTTCCTCTGGGCAGTGGAATCTGGAAACTAGGTAATAAGAAACAAGGATTTTTCCTATTTTTTGAATCAACCAAAACCAACTTTCAATTAATCAATTTTTTGGCATCAAACAAGGTTTATACAAGTTAAAAATCAATCTATTCCCAACCATATAATTACAGAATCATTAAAAGAATCCAATCCCCATATCATACCCATGTTTTTCAACTAACCAATCAAGAGAAAAAGTATGGAACCTAAGGGTTCCAAATCATCAACCAAGCTTCAAACTTGCTAGTATCTAACTTATTTCAACCTTAGGAACAAGAATGTAACATTTACTCTCACTTTTCTCATCCAAATCCCTTTTCCCCCCATCAAACTCAAACTAAGAAAAGGATGAAGATTAAGGAAAAAGGAAGAGACACAAGCACCCCTACCTTGGTTGATCACAGGCCTTGATCTTTTCTATTTTTCTTCCTCCTTTCACCCCTTAGATTTCTCCTTTCTCTTCTCTTCTTTTCTCCTTCGTTTTCTATCTCTATAGCTATAGGAAAAGAATGGAGAAAAAGAAGCCAAATGGATTCTTCTAAGATAATTACTAAAGCTTAATGGTACTTTTATATCTGTTAGGAACACTTAAATTATACCAATTCAAGTTTCCTAACTTTCAACAACTTTAGAATAAATTCTAGGTTTCATCTAATTTCTTATTTTGCCATTATCTTAATTTTTCATATCTACTTTAAGTCTATTCGGTATTAAAACACTAACTCTGTGTGCTTAAAAATACCAAACGAACTCAATTTACCTTCAAACATTAATTGTATCTTACTTAACTCATTTATAACTTGGAAACAAATCATCCATATTTGTTTCCCTTAACTTAGCCTTTATAACTATTTTCTAAGTTATTTTTGGCCACGTTCCACTTTTGTGTTGCGGTAAAATACCTAAACTAACTCAGTTTGCCATAAAACTTCTCTAGCAAGTTAAGCAAGTATTAGGCTACCTCTGTAACCCATTACTAGCCTAACATGTTATCGAGGGTGTTACGTTTCTCCCCTCCTTTTTAGAATTTTGTCCTTAAAATTTGGTTTTCCTATTATAAGTAGTTTCAACCAAATCTTAGAGAAACAAAATTGCACACTTACCATTCTCCTTAACTCGAGGATTGTGCTGCCTTGATGGGCATGGTTTATTACCATGATTCTTTCCATACTTAGGGTACTGGAGCTCCTTATACTCCTTTTAAACTCATTATCTTCATCTTAAGCAAAACCCAATTTCAAGGTCTCTTGCTCTTCTTGCACTTATCATTCTTACTTTTCTTTTCTGAAAGTCTTGTGTTCTTTGCTCTGTTTGGAGTTGGATACATCTCGTTTCCACAATTCTGATTTCTTGTAACTTGCACCTCCTGTACTGGTTGAGGTTGCCTTGGTGGCTGAGGTTGGTTGGCTCCCTGCATATCTAACACTCCAACCATAATAGCGTAGCTACCTGGCCCCTCATTGCTTTAACTTTGTGGGTTGTGTACTCTTTCATGGCATTGGCTATTACCATGAATGCTCCTGCCATATCTAAACCTTTGTTTGTTGAGTTCCTATCTCGTTTGTTACGCCTTGGTGGTACAATAGTTTCCTGTTCACATGGAACATTACATATTGAGTTGGCTAGTCTCAATATCATATAACCTTGCAACAATAGCTAAGAACAATCCACCATAAGCAAGTCATGCAATCTTAGGCAAACATCTCACAAAAGAGACAAGAATTGCACAACTCCTAACAAGAAAACTCTAAACTTCCCTAAGCCTAGTCAGTCCATACCCCGGCTCATGGGATGAACTGCTCCGATACTAAAATGTAACATCCTAATTCTGAAATCCTAGTATATCTGACATATACTTGGATACATAGTATTAGCTATGCTACTTCTAACTTATACATTAAACTAACCCATAACATTTATTATAATGAATCATTATGGAGAGCCTTGTGGGAATAACATCCACACATATATACATTCAATTATGTCAAAATTATATAATATTCTTTATACAACTATTTACTTCTCAAAATATACATGTACAATATATACAAATTTAAACTGATAAAATATAAAATTAAACTGATCTTCAGTCTTCTTTTGCTCCTTGCTCTTAGATGAACTTCTACTTGGATTTATAGGGCAACACACGGGGTGAGAATTGTAACATCCTAATATTTCTATCTCGATATAGCTAATATATATAAGAATAACAAATACTATTCATGCCACTTCAAAACATAAATCAACTAAACCCATAATATTTATACAAATAATTATGGAGAGCCACGAGAACAAAAATTATATATATACATCATTACTTCCAAGGGCACATTGTAATATATAAACTTTCAAAAACAACAAGATCTAGTATAATATACAAGCTCTATCAATATCAAGCCTATAACTATACTAATCTTCATACATTTTCTTCTTCCTTTTTGAAGAACTTGCACATGGATTTACATGGCAACCCAAACGGGATGAGAAATCAAAATTCTTAGTAGAAGCAATCAAAAACCAACATATATATATCCATAAAGAATACACAACTTTTAAACTGATAGTTTAATCATAGAAGTATGCAATCGTCCATACAATTACAATGTCATGATAGAAACCGCCTATACAATTATCATGCTATGCCAATTTATGTCTAATGTTTATACCTATGCAATATCCTAAGTATGAAATGAATAATGATATGATACCAAGTCCATGGCATTGTCATGTTATGCATAAATCCTGAATAAAAGTAATGGAAATCCCATGCATAACCTTGAACAAACACTGGAACCCAGTTCTAGCAGTCATCACTCTAGGTAATGAAGTCGATCAACTACATGCTCATCATCATCACAAAGGAAATCCATCCTAAAAAACATAAAGAGGATACTACTCACCTCAACTACACAAGGAAAACCAACTTCAAAGCCATAAGGAAATCGATCCTTAATATCACAAGGATATCCATCCTCAAAGCCACTATAATAGGGAGGATACCATCCACCTTGCCTAATATAGATTACCGTTATCTACGGGGCTCACACCTTTTAATAAAGGAAAAATATACAATCATGTATATAATCATGACTAATTAAATTCCCATAATTAGCATTACAAATTAGTTTGATTCAATACATTCACTCTTCATTAAATACTCCTACTAGAGTCTCATCAATCACTAAGAAGCACAAAATACACACAAGTTAAGCACTTCATTTTCCTCGAATAAAGATGCTCTTGAAAACTGCAATAGGCGTTCCACCTTGGGCACTCATGCGCTCAAGTGGCAGAGCGTCTCCCTTGTTCTTCCCAGCGATGGGTGCTCAGACACTCACATAAGAGCACTTAGGTGCTCGATGCACAGCAATACACATAAGCTTACTGGACATTAGGCGCTCAGATACCCATCATCCCAACGCCTAGGCACTCGTTGCCTGATGTAGAAATTATAGAATTCACCAGAATTCTGCATTGTTCGATTATTGAACAAAGGTGCTCAAAATACACCTACTTCAATTCCACATAATTTTTCACATCACATAAGATCCATTATCATATTACAACTCTTATACCACCTTAATTCCACTCAAAACCATGAACCATGGAATCAAATCATCCATCTTGAACCCTAAAACTCATCTTCTATCTCAATAGAAAACCTAGGTGTTTAAGTGATGATTCCTCATCATCAAGCATCAAACAACCTAAAAATCATGCTATTCTCTAGTTCCACAACAAGATCCTAGCAGAACACATCAAAGAACTAAACTAAAAATCCACTCCCCTCATCAAACCACCCTATGGATAAAATGAAGGATATGAAAAGAAAGTGTCAAAACAAGGTTTTTCCCCTACCTCTAATGGCCAGAAATGAAGTCACTCAGCAGCTCCTTGCCTCCTCTTCCTTCTTCCTTGGTTGATGCTTGACTTCCTTGCTTCCCCTTTCCTTTGTGCTTTCCTACTTCAGTCGTGAGAGAGAAGAGAGGAAATGAGACAAATATCTCATTTATGACTTAAATAAGCCAAGGCAACAGAAAACAAGTGAGTTGTGACTCTCATGGTCACTTAAGCAACTTACTATTCACCTGATCTATTAAAAACACTTAGATTTCATCAAATCCAGTTTCCTAACTTTCAACAAGTTTAAAATAAATCCTAAGATTCATTAAAAATCTTGTTTCACCATAACTCTATTTTTTCCATATCTACTGGGGGTCAATCCGGCATTAAAATACACAACCAATATGCCTAAAAATATTAAACTAACTCTTATTAACCTCAAATTTTAATTATAGCACAGTTCGCACATTTGTGACCTAGAAATAAAATCTCGACATTTATTTCCACTAATTAAGAAGTTTAAGCCATTTTTGGAGCTAATAATAGCTCTATTCACACAGTGTTACAACAAAGTGGCTAAACGTGCTCAAAAGGCCACAAAAATGTAACATGCATAATAAATAGGCATTAGGCTACCTCTGTAACCATATACAAGCCTATTATGTTTTCACGGGTGTTACATGAAGCATACAATTCTCAGTATAAGTGTACAAATACCAACAGTTATATAAGAATATGCAACTAATAAATGTCTAAAATAAAACTGCAACTAGGTATTAAGCTTCTAATCATTACTCAACCATAAACATAAAAAATAAGCTTGTATCAATATTCAAAATGCCACTTAATACTGTAGGAAAATACACTTTCTCTTTCTATGTAATGTTCCCAAACTAGATTTATCTTTGAACTAATTCACATTTAAGATAATCGATGATATTAAACAATCACCCATATAATTGTTTAACACCATTGAGCACAGCCATACTTACAAACAGTCAATGATATTATACAATTGCCCATACAATTGTAAAATACAATTTGAACAAACCACATACACACACAAAGAATTACAAACCACCAAATACAATCAATCATCAAATCTTGCAATGATATTATGATGTATGACATGATGTATGATTATGCTCAAACAAGGGTGTATGATGCTGTAAATGCAATGTCATGAGATGTCATGAAACTTGACTATTCATTTCTATGGTAGGGAGGAAATATGTAACCTCCTATAACCTACCATTCCTCTCTGTAGTAGGTAAGGAATATGTAACCTCCTGTAACCTACCACTACTAGGTAGGGAAGGAATATGTAACCTCCTGTAACCTACCTTCAATTGAGTGGACTTTTTGTGATACCCTTAGTAACATGTTAGGCCTATATATTGTTATAAAAGGTAGCATATAACTTGCTTAATATGTCTACAAAGTTTTGTGACAAAATGAGTTCCTTTGGGCACTTAGTTGCAATACAAAAGTTGAAAAGTAGCTTAAAATGACTCAGATAAAGACTTTAAAGGCTAAGTTGTGGGAAATAAATATGGATAATTTATTTCTAGGTCATAAATATATGAAATAAGATGTAATTAAAGTTTCAAGATAATCAGATTCAGTTTGATATTTTTAAGCATACTGGTTGTGTGTTTTAATACCAGATTACCTTGTAACAAATATAAAAAATCATGAAAAAAGTGAAACAATAATTTAGATGAATCTTTTGATTTATTCTAAAGTGGAGGCAATTCTTCAATGAGAAAGACCAAAGACTGTAATAGAAATTCGTAACTTTGTGGGATTAGCTAGCTATTATCAAAGATTTATCGAAGGATTCTCCAAGATAGCAGGACCTCTCACCCAGCTTATAAGAAAGAATTAAGCTTTCGCGTGGACAGATGCATGTGAAGAGAGTTTTCAAGAGCTAAAGAGACAGTTGACTACTTCGCCAATATTGATCCTACCCGATCCTAGTGAACCTTTTGAGGTGTATTGTGATACTTCATATCAAGGTTTAGGATGTGTCCTTGTGCACAATAGAAGAGTGGTAGCGTATGCTTTAAGGCAATTGAGAGTACATGAGAAGAACTATCCTAAGCATGACTTGGAGTTAGTTGCTGTTGTGTTTGCATTGAAGATCAGGAGGCATTTTCTTTATGGAGCAACATTTAACACCTATAGTGATCATAAGAGTCTGAAATACCTGTTTGATCAGAATGAGTTATGTATGAGGCAAAGGCGATGGTTAGAGTTTTTGAAAGACTATGATTTCCAACTTCAATATCATCCCGAAAAGGCAAACGTCATAGCAGATGCTTTGAGTAGGAAGATGCTTAGTGTTTCTGCTATGATGCTCAAAGAAAATAAGTTAATAGAACAGTTTAGGGATATGCGATTATCTGTGGAGTTTACATCGAAGAGAATGTGCTTAAATATGATCACTATTTTGAGTAAACTAATAGAAGGAATCCAAGAGAAGCAGAGAAGTGACTCATACTTACAAAATGAGAAGGAGCTGGTGAAGCAAGGTGCTATATCTGAATTCATAGAAGGACCAGATGGGATCCTAAGATTCAGAGATAGAGTTTGTGTACCGAGTGATTCTGAGCTTAGGAAGATGATTCTTGGTGAAGCCTATAAGAGCAAGTTGAGTATGCACCCAGGAACTACTAAGATGTACTAGGATCTAAAATGATTATATTGGTGGCAAGGAATGAAGAGGGATGATGCCAAGTATGTGTCGTCTTGTTTTGTTTAACAAAAAGCTAAGGTGGAACACCAAAAGCCTTCTAGAATGCTACAACCTTTGACTATTCCAGAATAGAAATGAGATAGCACTGCAATGGATTTTGTGGGTGAACTGCCAAAGACTAGAAAGGGGTATGATTCAATATGGGTAATTATTGATCGACTTATGAAGTCAGTGCACTTCTTGCCAATTAACATAAGGTATTCGATGGAGAGATTGACTCAAGTGTATATCGGCAAGATTGTTAGACTATATGGTGTGCCCTCGAGTATTGTTTCTGATAGAGACCCAAGGTTTACATCAAGATTTTGGCAGAGTTTGCAAGGAGCCATGGGAACGAAGCTTTATCTAAGTTCTTCATATCACCCGCAAATAGATGGTCAATCAAAAAGGAGAATCCAATCATTGGAAGATCTGTTAAGAGCTTATGTCTTGGAACAGATTGGGAGTTGAGATGAATTCTTGCCTTTGATAAAGTTCACCTATAATAATAGTTTCCACGCAAGCATTGGGATGGTACCCTATAAGGCGTTATATGGGCGACGGTGTAGAACACCCTTGTGTTGGTACCAAGATGGCAAAAGTTTTGCGATAGGACCTGAACTTGTACAACAAACAACTGAAAAAGTTAAAATGATTCAGGAAAGAATGAGGGCAACTCAGAGCCCATAGAAAAGCTATGCCAAAAAGAGACCGTGACCTCTTGAATTTGAGGATGGTGGGCATCTATTTTTGAGAGTTACACCTATGACTGGTGTCGGAAGAGTTATTAAATCCAAAAAACTCACTCCTAAATTTATCGGACTGTATCAAATTTTTCGTCGGATAGGTCCGGTACCGTACCAAATAGCTTTACCACCTTTTCTTTCCAACCTTTATAATGTCTTCCATATGTCACAATTGCGAAAGTATATTCCTGATCTAGCCAATGTCATAGAACCGAATACAGTACAAGTAAAAGAGAACTTGACCCATGAAACACTTCCTATTAAGAATGTGGATAGGAGAGTGAAGCAGCTCAGAGGCAAGGAAATTGCATTGGTAAGAGTGGTCTGGAATGATGTGACTAGAGATGCAACATGGGAGCTAGAAGACAAAATGAAAGAGCAATATCCGCATTTGTTCTAAGGTATGATGAATTTCGAGAATGAAATTCTTTTTAGAAGGGAAAAGTTGTAATGCCCCGATTTTCTTTTGTTTTTGGATTATCTATGATTTCTGTGATGTTGTGAATTTTTTTTTGTTATTTTTGTGAATTATTTGACTTATTTTGATTATTTTAATATTATTTTAAAAAAAAATTAGACTGTTGAAATAAGGCCGGAAGATCTTACTAAACTCGAAACCGAAGACAGTTTTCAAAGTTTTCTTTATCTAAGATTTTATCTGACAAATAAAATCTAGGTACGTTCTATTATCCATTGGACGATAAATACTAATTTTGTTAAGTGTAACTTTTATCCATTAGATAATAACTTTTAATAAATATCTAGTAGATGGTTCTAGATATAAGCCTAGTTACCTTTTTCTAGAGGTTTCTCTTGATGACATCACCCATGTGATCATACCTTTATGACATTTTTAGACCAATAGGAAGGAAGCTTCCTAAGGAAGCTTTGAGGAAGCTTGTTGAAGAAGCTTTGGACACCTTCCCAAGGAGAGAAGTGCATGGCCAAGAGGGAGCCAAAAGGCTTCTAGAGTAAGCTTTCATTTAACTCATTTTTATCATTTTCCATTCATCTTTCAACAACCAAAAAATAAGCTACACACTTTTCTCTCTCACATTTTCCTCTCATTTTCTCTCCACCAAGCTCACAACCACACCACTAAAACCACCCTCCACTCTTCTTTAATTTCAACCATTCACATTTCTTGAATCAAAACCTCATTCTAAGACACTTTGGTGTTGTGATCTTGACCTTGTTCATCCATTTTCAAGTGCTTCTCCAAGTTAGGGTTGGAAAGTTTTCAAGGTGAAATTCCTCCATCTTCATCGTTCTTTTCATTTTTATTTTCTAAGACCATGATTTTTATCCATGGTAATTCTATTCCAAGCCTTAGATGTTGATCTTTTTGTATGTGATTTTTGTTTTCAAGAGCCTCTTGGAAGAGAAAGTTTGATTCCAGAAAGCACCCAAGAAGTGGTTGGTCATCATCTAAGGTAAGAGGGAGATTACTCTCGTCAACCTTTCATGGTGGTGAGAAATGAATTGATGTATTGAAAATGAAGAATCCATGTGAGGATTGTTCACTTGGTTGTATGGGTTTTGGTGGTTTAGTAATTATTTGCCCTGTATGATTTTTACAGCTTAATGTTATGCATAACCTTGGTTGAGTAGGAATTTTGGTGATTGAAATATGTTGTATGCTTGGAATCTTGTTGATGAGGATGAAAATTTAGAGGCCCAAAGACCTTAGGGCTCTCGGCCAAGTGGCTTTAAAAAGGGTATCCAAGACAAACTTTTGTGTTGATTTAGAACTTAGATGTTGAGGTGAAAAAAGAATTGGATTAAGGATTTATAATAATGAAGGAGTGATAAAACAAAATTTGGCCATTTAATAAGAAAGGGATTTCGGCCTTTCAGTGGAAAAAAATAAGTTTGATGGAGAGATAATGAAAACTTAAGGTACTTTTAGGGTTTAGGGAAAGGAAAAGAATTTATGAGATTAAGACAATATGGTTTCCTTTTTATGTTATTCGTGAAAAATATTAGGAGGTATTACCTAGAGAAGCCTAGCTAGAAGAACATTGGAACTAAAGTTAATTTCTATATTAATCCTTGAAAGTTTCAAAAATTAAGCTTAAAAGTGAAATAAAAGTTTTACATGTTAGAAAAATTTGTGATAATGTTTGATGCAATTTGAGAACAATGATTTCAAAATTATGCGATTAAGATGCTTGCATTTGAAAATAACAGCATTGTGTTTTCGGGCTCTCGAATGGGACCCAGAGATGTTAATGACTGACTTGGCTCATGAGTAGCTCATGTTTATGGAAAATCATGATATTAATATGTGCGCATGCATTAAGTCATTGATCATGCATTATACCGACAGTGTCGGTTGAGGCTTATTGCCTAGGAGTTGAATTACACCTTAGTGCAGGTGAAAATTACATAGTGTGGTTCACTAATTGAACTTAGATGCATCGGGGCACGGGTATCCCACAAGTGGCCAGTTGGTAGCTCCATTGGGCAGTGGTGACTGAGCAACGCACCGACGATCTCGACCAAGCACTATTCTATTCACGATCTGGTGTAGACTATCTTGTATAAGCCATGATGCGTAAATTGAGAAACTATAGCACTTGACTTGAGGTTGATGAGATACAGATATGTCTTCTAGATTATTTTCTCCGAAATTGTGTTTAGCTCCATGGAGTAGGAATTGGTCCATTGTACATATGCATAGTCTGTCTACATATCATCGTGATATTTTATATCTATTAAATTATCCAATACTCTATGCCATAACTGTAATTATTGTTCTTTATTGTTTCTATACTGCCATGTTGGTATTGATGTAGGGAATCTCACCACTCTATTATGTTATTCCATTACACGTTGATAAAGACTAAAAGGAAGACGAAGAAGATTGTAGTTTTCTTATTGTTTTGTTTACTATGATGGTGATTAGAAGAGAATTTGTTAGTATTGTTAGAGTTCAGTTCCATGGAGTTACGAATACTTGGCGTATCGACTGGGATACTGAACGAGTTAGATATGTAGGAGATGTGATCCTGTCTGTTCGTAGGACCCATGATGGGGATCTTTTTTTTCTCTTGACGTCTCAGTGCGTCTGGAGTTCGTTATGCCGATCAGGGAGTTGTGGGGTGATTTGCATTACATCAAGACCCTATGGTATCATCTACTAGGACACCTGTCTGTGAGATCTTGTCTTGACTGAGAAATCTATCTGGTGAGGAGTCCGAGGAGGAGGATCCAACAGAGGATCTAGTGGAGGACCCTACTACCTAGGCATATAGACTTGGGCTAGTTTTTGTTTTGTCAAATAATTGTATATGTCTTTTGAGTATAAAATTTGTGTATTTTCGGTGGACTGTGATCTATGCCACTTATGTATATATATTTGTTTTGATGTGTATTATTTAGTAATTACATCCTGTGTTGTTTATGTTTTGTTTAAGTTTAAGCCTTTGAGAAAGAAAATTTGAAATCCGTATTTTTTTTAGATTAAACCTTTACCACATTTTGCTAAGTTTTTGATGTTTTAGTGTGTAAATGTGGTACCCTAAGGAGGGTGTTACATGTTGTCTCCTTGCCCTCCAACCAGTAGACTCTGTCTGGTCTCACCTCCGACTTTGCCTACTTCTTCTAAGAACAATTCCTTGCATAGTGGCTTGTCTTGTCACATACATAACATGTTATCTAGTCCGCTACACAAGCTTTATCCTCATGTTGTCTACCACACTTGGCACAAAGTTTCTCACGATCAACCATTTGACCCTACTTCCCTTTGTCTTTCTGATCTCTGGATTGTGGGGCACTCCTCTGTGGCCTATCCTCTGTACTCTTTCATTTGTAGTAATCATGTGATCAATGCTTCGATTATTGTCTCAAACTAAAGGGTTCTACAACTCTGCATTTGTTAACTAAGGTGGGATAATCTCAGATCTCAAAAGGCTTCACCAACCTCTTCATACTCTTTGTCAAGCCAGTTTCAAACTTTACGAACTTCCAACTATCATTTTGGATTGTACTAAAGGGAAGAAGAGAACTTGGACAACTCCTCAAATTTTGCCACATACTGTCCAACCATCATGTTTCCTTATCGCAGCTGTAAGAACTCTGTTTTCTCTCCTCTTACACATTTTACAAAAAATATTTCTCAAAGAAAACAACTTTAAATACCTCCCAAGTAACCTGGGTTCCTGCTACCTCCATCATCCTTTTTGCACTATTCCACCAGTGCTCAACCTCCCCTTTTAACATATACGCAGCAAAAGACATCTTCTGATCTTCTGAACACCTTATCACAGCAAAAATCTTTTCTAACTCAGTTATCCATTCCTCTACCCTCGTTGGGTCATACTCCCCTCTGAACGATGGTGGACTCGCATTCTGAAACTCTGACAAATCATGAAAATCCTAGTTTCTCTCTACCTATACCTCATGCCCCGGTGATGGTACTGATGGTGGTGTAGGCTGTGGATGATTGGCTCTTAGCCTCTGAAGCACCCTAGCAGTGACAACTGCTTGCTCCCTCATCGCAGCAGCATTTGCGATCATTTGCTCATGCATCACATTGGCCATTGCCATCTCGGCCTCGGCCATATCCGGGCGTTCCCTAGTTGAGTCCCTTTTCTCACGGGTTCGCCTCTTCGGTGCCATAGTTTTCTGTACACACAAAACAATATATATTAAGTTAATCAGTCCTCAATATTATATAACCATGTAATTGTAGCTAATAACAATCCAACCTAAGGCAAGTCATGCAATTCTATATAAACATCTCAAATAAGAGACAAGATTTGCATAACACACAAAAGAACTCCTAAACATGCCTAAGCAAAGTCAGTCTATACCCCTGCTCAACAGGATGAACTGCTCTGATACCATAATGTAACATCTCAAATTTAATAACAATAGTATAACCTGTTTTATACCATAGTGATTAGATCTAGGCATGCTACTTACTACTAAACATTTCTAAAATAACAACATTGTATAAGAAAATATGAGCCACGAACTAATGAATATACATAACGTTTGTATTTCTCATAAATACAAGAATATGTACAAAATTACAAACTTGCCTCACAAGGCACAAAATATACAAGTTCTCATAAAGAAAACATAAAACAACTTTATACTAGTCTTCATACACCTTTTGCTTTCCTCTTGAAGAATCTACATCTGGATTTACATAGTAACACAAACGGGGTGAGAAATCACAATTCTCAGTGGAAGTATTCCAAAACTAGCAAATTACACAATCACAAAGAATATGCAACTGCCTATATAATTGCAATGCTATGCCAAATTATGCCTTATGTGCATGCCTATGCAATAACTTAAGTATGTAATGAGTAGTGTTATGATACCATTTTCGAGAATCCAATTCCATAGTAATGTCATGAAATGCATGCATTTAAAATAAAGCATTGGAACCCGATTCCAATAGTCTTCTATTCGGGTAATGAATCCATCACCCGTTGGTCGTCAACTACATAGAGGAATCCATTCCCTCTGGGTAGTGAATCCATCAACTACATAGTCTTCAAACATGTAGAGGAATCCATCCCCTCCGGGTAGTGAATCCATCAACTACATGGACTTCAAATCATGCAAAACCAATATCTAATTACCTATACTAATTACTATAACAAAATAATTGAATTACATTCACCAAACAAATGCCTTGTTAAATACTCCTATTAGAGTCTCAACACTCATTAAGAAGTATAAAAGAAAGAACTACACCATTAGAAAGCTATTTTACTTTAATACAAACTCTTGCCCAATTATGGAGCTCATGTCGCGGCATAGCCTTGGCACGCTGCAACACCGTACTCTTGGGTGTTCAAAAGATGAGTCACATGCCAAGGCCATGCTGCGGCGCCCTACTCTCAGGTGTTCAAATGATGCACCACACACCTCGGTGTGACCTCTACATGCTGTGGCGCATGCATCAAAATCATCTTCATGCCTCGGCATGACCTCCTCAAGCTACAATGCGCATAGCAGAAAGTGGATTCTGCAGAATTGTGTAGAATTCGGGTACTGCTCCATTGGAACAAAACCCCCCTCCAATCACTCCAAACTCAACTCCATGTCATTTCCAACCTCAAATGAGATCCATTAACACATTGTAACTCTTATACAACTTTAATTTCACTCAAAACCATGAATCATGGATCTTCAACAAAAAAAGACCTAAAACCCCATTTTAAACTTAAATAGAAATCAAATATGTTTAAAAGCTGAAAATCCATTTCCATACATCCAGTAATTCAAAAAAAAGTCATCATCAAGTTCTCTAATTTAATTTAAGCCAAAACACCAAGAACACACTCAAAACCTAATTCTTCTATCATGCCAACACTCAAGAACAAGATGAAGAGAAAACAAAGATGAGTGAAACAAGGTTTCCCCTTATGTCAAACTTCAAAAGTTGAAATCACTTAACAGTTCTTCTTTTGTTGATGATCCTTCTCCTTTGCCTTCTTTCTTGGATTTTCCTTTTTCCTTGAGTTCTCTTGCTTCAACCAT
The DNA here is from genome assembly GCA_029884595.1 of Ormosia semicastrata. Taxonomy (NCBI): domain Eukaryota; kingdom Viridiplantae; phylum Streptophyta; class Magnoliopsida; order Fabales; family Fabaceae; genus Ormosia; species Ormosia semicastrata. The sequence continues at coordinate 59,790,257 of JAQQTO010000063.1, forward strand.
GAGAATTGTGAGGAAATGAGAGAAAATATCTCATTTTAAATACAAAAATTCAAGGTAGCAGAAGTTCTTCTAAACATTAGAGACTTAGTCACTTAAGTGACAAAGTTGTAATTGTAACGTCCCGAGACTGCCTGGAGGATCGATGAGTGTCCCCACAAAGTTCTTTTACCCAAGTTATAAAATATTTAATATTATAAAATACGAGTTATAAAATTTCTTTTTCGTAGATAACATAAACTTACCGAATTATAGAGATACAAGGCATGAAACTGAATAATATACTTTACATATAAACAAAGTTTACCACAACCATACGTACATTATACTTACATACCCAAAAACATAAAATGTCTAACATAACTAACCTAGACTGGCCCAAATTCACAACATCTAAAGAAAAGAGTCCTCCTTAGAAAATAAATTCCCTAGCTAGGAATGTCTCGACGGATAGAAATTCGAGCAAAAGATATCTAGAAGTCCTCCCTAGGAGTATAGTGAAGATTATTCCACAACTCCCTGATAGGTATAACAAACTCTACATATGCAATAGAAAAATAAGAAGTAGTGACTCCATGTCGGGTCCTACTTACAGATAGAGTAATGTCATCACAATACTCTATATGCTCAGTGTCCCAATGGACACACCAAGCATTAGCGCCTTCAAGAAACTGTAGTCTAAACAAACCTTGTAGATCCCTCCTTGCCACCATCGCAGTCTTCACAGACGTAAGCATAACACAGAAATAGACAGAACAATACAATAAAGAGGTGAGATCCCCTACATTAATACCATCATGGCAACAAAGAAACAATAATGACAATAATGTCATTCATACATAGTAATATCACAAAACAATAGTATAATCATGTTATCAACTAATAAATAATTTAACACAATATATCACAATATATGAATACTAATCATACCATAAAATAAATATACTGACTATGCCACAACAATATGTACACTAACTATGTCACAACAATATGTACACTGACTATGTCACAACAATATGTACACTGACTATGCACATGCACAATGAGAATACTAACCATCCTTATGCTCAATGCACTCATTTCTTACTCCATGGAGCTAAACACAATTTCAGAGAGAATGATCTAGAAGATATGTCTATATATCGGCCGCCTCAGACCAAGTGCTATAATTTCTCAATGTATACATTAGGCATTATACAAGACATTCTACACCAAATCAGGAATAAAAATAGTGTTTCGTTGAGATTGTCGGTACATTTGCATCGGTTACCATGGCACAGTAGCACTTTCTAACTGGCCATATGTGGAATTCCGCATCTTGACGCCTCCAAGATCTATTTTAGACCTTCACTACGCAATTCGCACCCGCACTAAAGTGTAATTCAACTCCTAGGCAACAATAACCTTAACAGACACCGTCTAACAAATAATGCATGACCTATGACTTAATGCAATATCATAAGCCACTACAGGCTATAACTATACGTTAATATATATTTGGGTTCAATATGTTAGCCTGACAGCAAATTACTATATTTCTCAATCGCGTAGCACTTTTATCATATTTTCACAATCGCATAACACTTTCGTTACGTTTCCAAATTTCGTAATAGTTTTTCAACATTTTCTTAATCTTGTTAAGGTTTTAAAACATTTTCTCAATCGCGTAAAGGTTTTAAAACATTTTCTCAATCACGTAACTTAAAATCATCATTTTTAAATCTCGTAAGAGTTTTTCTACGTATTTTCGATTGCGTAAACCATTTTCTCAATATTCTAATCTCAAATTAAAACTTTTCTCATTTAATATTAAAATTAGACTTTAATTCCAATATTTCCTTAATAAATCACCTTTAGTAATATTTCTAACATTTTTATACTAAACCTCCTCCAAATAATATTTCCTAACGTTTTTCACAAAAAACTTATATCATCTAAATTAATTCAAGATATCTCAAAATCTTTGTTCTTTACTCTTAATAAAACTTTCTTAAATAAAATATTTTAAACTCCAAACTATCATTAAAAATTATTTTCTTGCTAAAACACCTCTAAATAATATTTTCTAATATCCTTTCCAAAACTTACGTTTATTTTAATCAAATAAAACATTTTCCATCTTCCTCTTTAAAAATCCATTTAAATAAAATACTTTAAGTTTTCAAATTATTTCTCCATCCTATTTTTAATATCATAGTCGCAATTTTATTTCCATTTAATAATAAAAATATATTCATTTCCATTTTTATTTTGTAATTCCATAATTACATTTCTTACCACTAATCCTCTAGGTTATTATTTAATAAATCATTTTTGTAATGGATTACCCATTTGTGGGCATAGAGGTCGTGAGCCTCATGGTCTTTGAAACCAAAAATTCTTTTCCTCTCAATCACAATGTATTTCATACAACATACATAAAAGATCATAATCCTACTATATCAATTTCATGCATAATTTCAATGCAATAAAATCACATAAAGTAATTAAACACAAATCACAAAATCATACAAATAAGGTGAATAATTCTCACATGGATTCATCACCTTTATACAAGTTTCGTTCCTCACCACCATAATTGGTTGATGAGGTTAATCTCCCTCTTACCTTAGATGTAGCTTTCTAAGCTCCTTGTATGATCCTTTGTCTCAACTTCCTCCACCAAGTAACTCTTAAAAATCAAAGTAAACACAAACATATTAACATCCAAGGCTAGAGTAGGGCAACCATAGATCAAATATGGTCTTAGAATTTCAAGAATCAAATAAGAAATCAAGTTTCAAGACCTTTACCTTGAAACCCTAGAACTTGAATCCAAAAATCAAGCTTGAAGATGATGGAATTAGGTCTTGATCACCACATGAAAGTTGCTTAGAATAAAGTTTAGGATCAAGTGGTGTAGTTGGTTTGAATTATGAGTGGTTGGATGGTGATTCTAGGTAGTGAGACCGTGAGGCTTCCGAGAGAAAAAGTGAGAGAGTTTTGTATTTCAGCTTCTTGGTTCTTGATAGAAAGATGGAAATGAACTAAGTGATAGCAAAACTAAATCTTTGGTCCTCCAAAAGCCCTATGGCTATGAGCTTTGGGAGAGAAAATGGAAGAGCGTTTTGGTTCTTAGCTTTGCATGAAAGATGATAAGCATAAAATTTATGATAGAAAAATCAATTTTGGTCTCCTTTGGATGCTTAGTGGCCGTGAGATAGGAGAGAAAGGAGTGTGATTAATTTGACCACTTTCAACCCTACACAACTATTGATTAGATCAATGGTGGACATCCAAAGGTTCCACACTAAGCTTGCTCCTCACAACCGTTGATTAGATCAATGTGTGAATGCTTATGTCCCCAAAGCATGTCAAATAGTTTTTGATGATAACAAAGGCAAAAGTGAAGATCAAGTGCAAAAGCGAAGATCAAGCGCAAAAGAAAAAATCAAGATCAAAGAAAGAAGTCAAGAGGTTTATTTAGTTATAAGACTTAGAACATTAATGTTAAATGCTCTCAAGATTTCTCAAATGTTTTCAACATATCATTTCAAAATAAGTAGGAAATTTCAAAGTTAAACATGTTTTTCAAGAAACTTGAGCTTCTATCTTAAATCTAACACTCTTAAAAGGATTTATGTTTAATCAATTGTCTAGAGGTGTTAGAAATGACTTACAAGCTTTATTGGACTTGAAAAATATGTTCAAAGGCCAATGTAATCGATTACATGATGTTTGTAATTGATTACATAGCAAACAGAGGCCTTGTAATCGATTACATGAGCAATGTAATCGATTACAAGCAAGTCAGAGGCCATGTAATTGATTACACAATTAATGTAATCGATTACAATAAGCCCAGAAAGGCAAGAATATGTTCAAAGAGTCATGTAATCGATTACATGGATATTGTAATTGATTATACAGCAAGTCAGAAGTCATGTAATTGATTACATGGATATTGTAATTGATTACAAGCAAGTCAGAAGTCATGTAATTGATTACACCAATAATGTAATCGATTACACAGAGCCCAGAAAGCCAAGAACACGTTGGAACAACAATGCAATCGATTACATTTGTTGTGTAATCGATTACACGCACCCTGACAATGTCCAACGGCTATATTGAATGCATTAAATGCATGGCTAAAACCCTCCAACGACTCCATTTATTGAGAAAGTTATAAATACCAATGTTGGGTCTTCAATTGATGTTGACCTTGAACCAAAAACTGATTACCAATACTTTCAAACGTGATTCAATCCTCAAATCTACTCTTGCTCTGTTTTTTGTAAAAACGTGGGATAATCTTTGAGAGCATATTAAAGCTTCAATTTGTAATCATCTACTCTAGTGAGAGCTTCATTCATTCAATCTATATTGCTTTGTAAAGAGGGTGAGGCATCCCTCCAAAAGTGTAAAGGGTGAGGTATCCCTTAGTTGAAGAGACTCAAGCTCCAAGGGTGAGGTATCCCAAAGTGTTGAGTGCTCAAGGTTGTAAAGGTTATCAAGCACCTATTGAAGCTTGAAGAAATGGTGGAAAATCTCTAGCGGTTGCTTGAGGACTGGACGTAGATCACAATTGGATTGGTGATCAAACCAGGATAAATCATTGTGTTTGTTTTCTCTAAACCCTTCTCTTTACATTGAGAACTATTTTATTGAATTGCTTGAATATTGGTCTCTTTGGCTATTGCATTTATAAGTGAAAGTGTTTATCTCTTATATCCAATCATCTTTAATCATCAATTAGCTTCAACGAAAATTGTTTATCAAACGATTTACGAAAGATTTGTGAACTTAGTTTTCATACTCAATTCACTCCCCCTCTTGAGTATTGAGGCCACTTGGTAACACAATGGTGGATATGCAAAGCTTCTCCTCAAAGCTTGTTTTCTATTAGTCCATCATAAAGGTGTCATAGCCCCTTTCTTTGACTTCAAGCTAGATATTTTCTAAAAGCTTAGATATTTTTCAAAAGCTGAGATATTTTTCAAAAGCTAAGATATTTTCTAGATATTTTCAAAAATTATTATCCAATGGATAACAGCTACTGCTACTTATTGTCCAATGGATAATAGCATTACACAATGAATAAAAGCATTACCCAATGGATAATAACATTATCCAATAGATAATAGAATGTACGTAAAACTCAAATAAAGAAAATTTTTGTCAACTGTTTCTAGTTTCGGATTTAGTAAGTTCCCCTGACCCCGCATTAATAGTCCAAAACTTTTTGGTCCAGAAAAAAATTTTATTTTTTCAGGCCCACCTCAACACACGTATAGTCCGAAATAATATTAAAATTAAAAAATTAAAAATTCTTAAAAATTCACAAAAATTCTCAAATATTATAAAACTCATAAATATCAAGAAAAATGAAAAATTAGGGTGTTACAGTAACGCCTGATCTGTTAAGAACAGCTAGATTTCTCCAAAACCAATTTTCTAACTTCGAACAAGTTTAAAATAAGTCCTAAGATTCATAAAAAATCTTGTTTCACCATTTTCATATATTTCTTTATTTGCTGGTAGTCAATCTGACATGAAAACGCACACTCAGTATGCTTAAAAATGTCAAACTAACTCCAATTAACCTCAAATTTTAACCACATCTTTCTCCACATATTTGTGACTTAGAAACAAATTCTGCACATTTATTTCCACTAACTAAGATTAAGTCGGGGCTAATAACACCTATATTTCACTCATAGTATTACAGCAAAATGATTAAACATGCTCGGAAGGCCACAAAATTAAATAGGCATGTTAAGCAAGTATTAGGCTACATATGTAACAATGTAAAAGCCTTACATGTTTCCACGGGTGTTACAAGAAACAAGATGAATATAGAAGGAAATGGATAAAAACAAACACCCCTACCTCTTGTATAGATGATGATCTTCAAGCTTGGTTATTGTCTTTGATCTTTTCCTTTTTCCTTTCTTCCTTCTCCTCTTTCTCTTCTCTGTTTCCTCTTTCTCTATTTCTCTCTTTTGTTTCTATTCTCTGCTGTGGGAGACCAAAGAAAATAAAAAGCAAAGTCTTATTTTGCTTCTTATAGGAAAGTAAGTATCCTATACTAAAACTCCTGATCTGCTACGAACACTTAGATTCCTTCATATCCAGTTTTTTAACTTCCAAGAAGTTTAAAATAAATCCTAAGATTCATTAAAAATCTTGTTTCACCACTTCTCTATTTTTCCATATATGCTAGGGGCTAAACCAGCATTAAAAGCTTGAGGATCACCTTGTCTACAAGAGGTAGGGATGCTTTACTTCATCATCTCCTTCTCATCTTCATCTTGTTTCTTAGTTTTACTTAGTGAAGGAAATTGGGTTTCAAGGAAAATCATGGTTTCTTTGATTGGTTCTTGCTTCTTATGTTAGATATGAGCTATTTTCATCTTAGAGGATGCAAGATGGCTATTTTGAGCCTTAGATATATCCATTTAGTTCATTATATAGAAAGTTGGAAAATATGTATTAGTTACTTTGATTTGATCTTGATTCCATGAATTGGTGTTGTTTTCCTTGTTGTTGAACTTCCTTTGTTGATGATTAAGATCATGAGGCCCTTTTGGTTGTTGTAGTTTGGATTAAAAGGAGTTTGGAAATGGGTTTGTTGCATGAGAAACCTAGTTTTCTAGTTTTTTGCATATGGTAATCAATTACCAAGAAGTGGTAATCGATTACCAAGCTCTTGGAAAATGAGAGATGAAGGTGGTAATCGATTACCACAGCAAGGTAATCGATTACCAAGCTTCTGGAATGTATAAATTTAAGTGGTAATCTTACCAAGCTTCTATTTTGAGTTTTTAGTTGAGGTAATCAATTACCACAAGATGGTAATCGATTACCAGTTCCCTGTTTTAGGAAAAATAGAGTTTTAAGGGCACTAACTGATTATCCTAGTAGAATAACAGGTTATAAGCCTAGGAAAAATAGAGTTTTGCACTGTTAGGGTTAAAAGTTACCCTAGTAAAGCTATGTATTAGTGATTAGTGATCCAATCAAGATAAGTTAAAGATAATAAGAGCTCTAGAAGCTTTAGTTTCACCTTTATGGTTGAAAGGAAGTATGTACATAAAGAGTTACCTTTGTACTTCAAAAGTTTGAGCTAACATAAAAAGTATGTACAAGTTTAAGACTTATAGCATTCTAAAAGTTATGAATTGCTATAGATAGGTATCTAGTCCCTTAGGAAACCTAGTGTTGCATTTGATATCACGTATAAGGTGATGAGGTGGAGCACTAGATACAAGTAAGTTAAGTTATTTGGAAATAGTTGAATGTCATAGTGCATGAAGTGCTCCTTTAAGTTAAAAGTTGAGCTAGAGATGCATGAATGGATTTATTATAGAGTTATTGTGAAAGTTATAGTCTTTAAGCACTCCATAAGTTTGGAATTGTCTAAAGTAGGTATCTAGGACCTTGAGCACACTAGTGTGGCATAGGTTATCACTTTTGGTGTGATAATAAGGCAAGCTAGATACAAGTATAATAAGTATGATTACTTAACTAGAAACTTGGAATATGCTCCTTTATGAATTAAAAGTGAGCTGAGAGTACATGTTTACTAGAGTTTAGTTCTTCACTTGACTGGAGAGAATCATATGATGAGTTAATGTGGTGGTTTTGTATGAGTTAAACATATCGCCGCATAGTTTCCTGTTAGTTGCTAATCCCCAAGTAGAGTAGTCTTTAATGATATTCACAATCATGCAGCCAAAGGAGAGAGTGGGAAAGTCCTAAAGGCTCTTTGAGTGAGGATTTAGCCCTAGTTTCTCAAAGTGCCAGGATTACTCATTTTTATATAGTGGAATCAGTACTCTCACCCGTGTGAGTAAGAACCAGTCCACTTACTACAAAGTTGTTTGAAGAGTCAATTTCTTAACTATATGTTTAAAGAGAACGGGGAATATGCAACTAACACACACATAATCCTATGCTTACACAATTACATTGCATTTCATAATCATCATTCTCGAACATTTTGATACGCGCGAGCATACTACATACATATTAATTTCCATTTCCTTGGTAATTGTATGGGTAGTTGCTTAGTGTTGATGATATTTTACAATTGTATGAGCGGTTGTTCGATATCATTGATAGTTATACATATGAGTTTAAGGTTATGGATTGGCTTAGTGAATGTTTAAGTAGAGTAAGGAAATGTAAATATTCTAGTTGTATTGAGTAAAGACTTAATTGCCTGTTGTGAATCCTAAGTCCTAGTTCAGTAAGTTTATTCATAGAAGAATGTTATATGTGTAGTACTTATAACAAGTTTATGAATGACCTAGATATGATATGTTATGATTATGTAGATGGTTGTAATTATCATATAAATGATGAGAAGTGAATATATTGGTGATGTTGAGTAAAGATTCAATGTCTTTATGAATTCATAATCTATTCTTAGAAAGTTCAAGTGTTAATGTATATATATTTGGTTTTGTTATTCAGTATAAATATTACCAATGTTGGTTTTGGAATTTTTTTTACTGAGAATATATGATTTCTCACTCTGTTGTGTTTCCATATAAACCCAGGTCAAAACCCTTCAAAGGGTAAGAAGATAAAGATACAAAAGAACTAGTGTAATATAGTTTTATTTGTTTATTTTATAGACAAAGCTTGTGTAATTATTTATATTTGCTTTAAAGATGTAAATGTTGTATGTATAACACTTTACCCTTGGGGCTATTGATGTATATGTGCATGACTCTCCACAATAAATGTGTAAATGTTATAGATTAGTTGATGTTTTAAGTTAGAAGTAGCAAAGTTAATACTGCTTATCTAGGCATATGTCAGATATATTAGGTTGCAAGTATTAGGATGTTATATTATGGTATTGTTGAATCTCTAGCACAAGTAAGTTTTTTGTGTCAAATTAGTTTTAGAATTAAATAATTAAGGTAGAAATTAGATAAGTTTTAATTGTTTAAGAGTATTATAGGTTTTTGTATTCATTAGCTAATAGGATTTAAATTTTTGTTGAAACAAGTTTGGATTTAACTTAGAAGAAAGAAGAAGATGTTCCTCACTTAGTCTGTCGCCTAGCGAGCTTAACATGTCGCAAGGTGAGCCTTCATGTGTTCCATCGTGAGGCGAGGAATAGCCTTCGTGAGGTGAGCTGATTAATGAAAAGATCTTCAAGACTGCAGTGGGCTTTGCCTCGTATGCGGGCCATCGTGAGGCAAGAATGGGCCATCCCGAGGCGAAGGCCATTACCCAACCAGTTTTAAATAGTCAGATGAAAAGTTTTTTATGGATCTTTTTGTTCATTTCTTGATTTCTAATTTTAGGTGTTAGCCAGAGCATGATAGGGTTTCGTCTTCTTCTAGCTCTATTGATTATTCAAGCTTGGGAACAAGACTTTGAAGGATCAATGGCTTTTTCTTCCTCCATTAGTTTGATTTTTGCCATCTCTTCTTCTTCTATTATGAGTAGCTAAATCTTTTTAGGTTAGGGTTAGATGAACATTGTACATACTCTTATGTGATCTATTTTATACTCTCTTTACAAGTTCATTTCATGTGTTTGAGCACTCTACTCCTTGCTTAATGCTAATCAATACTTGATCACTATTGGTTTGAATGTGGATATTTCTTCTAATTGGAAAATTAGTTTTAATGTTGGAGCTGAGTTGGGTTGGCATGATTATGATTGAGTATAGGAATATATCATTGTGATTATGTGTTCTATGAAATCACTGTCATTAATGCTTAATTTGAATCAACAATTACCTAAGGAATTGGGAGTTGTGATTTAGGTTAAAGGGGCTTTGAATCAAGGGATTGATCTTGGCCTAATTTTGTTGATTGGAACTTCAAATGCATGATTATTACTTATTTTGAGATTTAATCAGTAGCGTAAGAGGGTAAACAATAGGATTTGAACCCTAACCACTTTTCTTGATTAATTTTCTTCTCTTTAAAAATCCAAAAAATATTCCTTAATTTGTTAATTACTCTGTTTTTAATACGTTTCTCTTATACTTATTTAAAATCAATACAATTCAAAGTTACCAAAATCATATTTTTCAGTTCAAGTAGAAATAACCTTTTTTGTGTTGATAAAACGATTACAATCCTTGTGGAGACGATACTTCTTTTCTTACCATTATATTACATATATCAATTCGGTGCACTTGCCGAAAGTGTTCAATAAGTTTTTGGCACTATTATCGAGGATTATTGATTTGATTATCAACAAGGCAAAGGAGTTACTACTTTGGACAATTGGTTTGTTTTTATTTTGTTTGTTTAAAATTTTACTGCATTATCTTAATTCATTTCTAAATATAGTTGACTTGTTACTTACAATTCTCTTATTTTCTGTTTATGCGAGGGAAAAAGTTAACTGAATTGTTGTTTGATCTCGAGATTGTGAAGATGAAAAAAGTAAATATGGAAAAAGCTAAGAAAGCAAAGCAGCAGAAAATAACTCAAGAAAAACATGCATCTACTTCTTCTTCTCATACTCTCACCGTACAAGTCATGGCTGAACTACCACCACCTAGGCAGACTTTGGGACATTTTAGCTGGAGGAACAACCGTTAGAGGTTGGCTATTGATTATCAACTAGTGAAGGCAAATGCATTTGAGATAAGAACTTCTCTATTGAATGTTCTCAAGCATAATCAGTTTTCTAGAGTGGATAGTGAAGACCCCAACTAGCACTTGGTGAATTTTTTTGAGATTTGTGATACATTGAAGTTAGATGGTGTTTCTAAAGAGGCTAAGATGATGAGATTGTTCTCTTTTACTTTGAGAGACAAGGCAAAGGATTGGTTGCAAACACTTCTTCAAGGGAGCATTACTACTTGGAATGATTTGGAGGACAAATTTATGGACCGGTTCTTCCTTACCACCAAGTTCATCAAGAGAAAGACTAAAATTACAAGTTTTGAGCAAAAAGATGGAGAAAATCTTTATGAGGCATGGGAGTAGATTGAAGAGGTGTCCCGACCATGACTATGATGACTTGACACAAATGCAAATGTTTTACCATGAGTTGAGACCGAATACAAAGATAATGCTAGATGCTTCGGTGGGGGGTACAATGAATAACAAGACGGCTGAAGAAGCAAGAGAGTTAGTGGAAGCAATGGCTTTAAATGAGTATCTTATTCATCATGATAAAGGAGTGCAAGCAAAGATGGGTGTTTTAGAGCTAGATGCACATAATACGCTATTAGCCCAAAATAAAGTGGTTTCTCAACAATTGGAGGTTCTCACTAAACAACTTCAAGCCTTATAAGCGGGTTCTTCTCAATCTAATCATTCCAAGGTTGTGGTGCAATGTATGAGGTGTGATTTTTGTGGGGGGGGGGATATGAGAATGGTGCTTGTGAAGCTCAAAGTGATCCAAATGAGAAAGCTAATTATATGGGAAATTTTCAGGGGCAAAGAGGGAATCCTTATTCCAACACGTATAATCCAGAGTGGAGTAATCATCCTAACTTTTCTTTGAAGCAACATGAAGCCCCTCAATTAAGTAAACTTCCTCAACCACTGCAACCTAAAGAGAAGCCTACTGCCTTAGAAGAAGCATTGACTCAATTCATGCATATGACTCAAACTAATTTCCAAAATCATGAAGCTCATTTCAAAAACCAAGAAGCATCCATCAAGAAATTTGAAAACCAAATTGGATAGCTCTCAAAGCAACTTTCTGAACAATTCGAGGGATAATTTTCTAGAAACACAGTGGATAATCCTAAGAATGAGTCATAATTTTGAGGAGTGGAAAGATTGTCACACCATCCATGGTGGAGCCATTAGTTTCGGGGTTTGCTAAAACAAATGAAAGGGAGATGTTGGATGAAGAGCCAAATAAAAAGAGTGACATTGTGAATCTAGAAGAAAATGAAAAAGAAGAAAAGGAAGTGAAGGTTGAAAATTAGAAAAGGGAGGATAAAAAGAGTTCTAACTTAGTAGATGAAGACTCCTTCTTGAGGAGGACAAAGAGTAAGATTTTGCAAGAAGGGGATAAGCCTCAAGTGATCCCACCACATGTGAAGTTATCATACCCTCATTTGAACAAGAAAAAGGAGAAGAGAAGCAGTTGCAAGGTTCTTGGACATTTTCAAATGCCTCCAAATCAATATTCCTTTTGCGGAGGCATTGGAGCAAATGCCTACATATGCTAAATTCATGAAGGAGTTATTGACTAAGAAGAGAAAGTTCAAGGAAGATGAAACAATGACATTAACAGAGGAGTGCAGTGTAATACTTCAAAGGAAGCTTCCCACAAAATTGAAAGATCCGGGGAGTTTTACAATTCTGTGCACTATTGGCAACATGACCATTGTTAAAGCTCTCTATGACGTGGGAGCAAGCATAAACTTGATGCCATTGTCTATGCTTAAGAAGCTTGGGGGAGGTAAGGTCAAGAAAATAAGAATGGCCTTGCAACTTATGGATAGGTCAATTAAACATACCTATGGAGTCATAGAGGATATGCTAGTGAGGGTTGACAAATTACTATTTCCAATTGATTTTTTTCATGTTGGACATGGAAGAGGACGCAGAGGTACCTTTGATTCTTGGAAGGCCATTTTTAGCCACTGGGAGAGCCCTCATTAATGTCCAGCAAGGGCAGTTAATGTTGCGAGTGAAGGATGAGAAGGTCACCTTTAATGTTTTTGAGGTGATGCAACACCCGATGATAAAGAAACTTCTTATCGGGTGGATTTGATTGATACTACGATTGAGGAATCTTTTTATCAAAATACTTGAATTGTGCCTCTTGAAAGAGTGATTGTGAATGCTATTGAAGAGCATGCAGAGGTGGATGATGAAGTCATTAAGGAGTGTTTGCGATATCTAAAAGCACATCAAGTAGAAAATGTTGTTAGCAAGATGAAAGAAGAGCTGAGTAATGACAAGGTGGAGGAAAAAGAAAAACTAGAGTTGAAACCCTTGCCATCCCACTTGAAATATGCCTTTCTTGGCAATCAAGATGTAAATCCAGTGATAATCAGCAGCTTTTTATCAAAACTTGAAGAAGAGAAGCTTGCAAAGGTACTCCGAGAGTACCAAACTGCAATTAGATGGACTATGTTTGACTTAAAAGGATTAGTCCAGCTTTTTGTATGCGCAATATCAAACTTAAGGAGGAATTCAAGCTAGTGGTCCAGCCATAGAGAAGGTTAAATCCCACAATGAAAGAAGTAGTGAGAAAAGAGGTGCTGAAACTCCTTAAAGTCGAAATAATTTACCCTATTTCTGATAGTGCTTAGGTGAGTCTGGTTCAGGTTGTTCCTAAAAAGGTAGGTATGACTGTGGTGAAGAATGAGAAGAATGAGTTAATTCCCACTAGAATAATCATTGGTTGGTGTATGTGTATTGACTACCAGAAGCTTAACCAAGCTACCTGGAAGGATCATTTTCCCCTCCCATTCATGGACCAGATGCTTAAGAGATTATTCGAACAAGCTTACTATTGCTTCCTTGATGACTATTCTGGTTATAATCAGATTACAGTGAATCCAGAGGACTAAGAGAAGATAGCATTTACCTGTACCTATGGAGTTTTTGCATATAGACAGATGCCTTTCAGTCTTTGCAATGCTCTCGCTACTTTTCAGAGGTGTATGCTTTCTATCTTTGCTGACATGATTGAAAAATATATAAAGGTCTTTATGGATGATTTCTCGATTTTTGGTGTATTATTTGATTCTTGTTTGTCTAACCTTACTAATGTTCTTAAAAGATGCATGGAAACCAATTTAGTCTTAAATTAGGAGAAATGCCATTTCATGGTGCCAGAAGGCATTGTACTTAGCCATAAGATTTCAGCCAGTGGTATGGAAATAGATAAGGCTAAGATTGAAGTGATAGAGAAGCTACCTCCACCATTGAATGTGAAGGGCGTGAGAAGTTTTCTAGGCCATGCTAGCTTCTATAGAAGATTCATCAAAGATTTTTTGAAAATTGCAAAGCCATTGTGCAATACGCCTATTAATGATTTTTCTTTTGATTTTGATAATGATTGTTTGCATGCTTTTAATCTTTTGAAGCAAAAATTGATTTCTGCCCCTGTTATTGTAGCCCCTAATTGGGAGTTACCATTTGAACTTATGTGTGACGCAAGTGACTATGCAGTAGGAGCTCTATTGGGCAAAGAAAGGATAAAATTTTCTATGCAATTTACCATGTAAGCAAGGTCCTTAATGAGAACCAAATTCATTATGCCACAATTGAAAAGGAATTGCTTGCTATAGTATTTGCCTTAAAAAAATTTCATCCCTACTTGATTGGATCTAAGATTACTATGTTCACTGATCATGTAGTAATTAAATATTTGCTAACTAAGGGAGAATCAAAACCTAGACTGATTAGATGGATCTTGTTGTTGTAAGAATTTAATCTTGAGATTAAAGATAAGAAAGGAAGTGAAAAAGTGGTAGCAGGCCACTTGTCCAGGCTCGAAAACTTTGAAGTTACCTCTAAGGAGAGAGACATTCTTGAAGAGTTCCTGGATAAGAAGTTGTTTGTAATTGAGGAGAGGCCATGGTTTGCTGATATGGCTAATTTCAAGGCCGCTAATATTATACCAGAAGACTTGACATGGCAATAGAAAAATAAATTTTTTTGAGAGGCCCAATATTACATTTGGGATGATCCCTTTTTTTTCAAAATTAGCCTGGATGGACTTCTCAGGAGGTGTGTGTCACAAGATGAAGGGCAGGAGATACTTTAGCATTGTCATAATTCCCTTTGTGGTGGGTATTTTATTGG